>OY723409.1:38987735-44717735 GCA_963210345.1 Inga oerstediana
GTGATTTCCAGTATTGGCCAATATTTTTCCTGTGTATAGGACTTGAATAGCTTTCATTTGGCTTTGGGATCACCTCATTTCGATTTTTGTGGAATTAGTTATGATTTTTGGAAGTTCAGCCAAGAAACTGGATTTTCTTGGCCTCGCCCAGCGGATTCTGTGCCGCGGCCCAAATGTTTCTGGGCAGTTTTTGGCCGCGGCCAGTGGATTCGTGGGCCGCGGCCAACCCCCAAAAATCAGCATTTTGGACTTTTAGAAGGTGATCTTTGGTCAAGTGTTTCCCAAGCCTTTAGGCATATGTTTAGGCTTTGATTAGCCACCTAAAGGTCATGAATGGTAACCAACTTTAAGTGATATGGAAGTAAGGTTTTGGAATAGAGAATAACCCTATGTCCTTGCTTTGATTATAGGGTTGATGTTCGCCCTGAACGTGGTTTGGTATTCGTTCTGATCGCGAGTAAGCGGAGCTGGAGCATACGTGGAAAGAGTGTAGGGATGTGTTGGTGCATGTCTTAGCTTTGCATGATTATGTGTAATTTGAAGCTATGTTTCAATTTTATGCCTATGGCCATATGTATGTTGTTCGAAGCATTGAGCTTACAAATTGTCATTGTGTTTAGCAGGAGTTATGTGATGCAAGCATGTCATGCATTAAACATCTATCGTACATGCATATTGATATTGTTTACCTACTGAGATTCTCTCTCGAATCTCACCTTCCCCTACTAACCTTTCAGACAGGGTAGTGGATCGAGGATGGAGCATGCAGCCAAGGGTGATGAGGACTCCTTCGGGTTGTCATTCTAGTAGTTGGTTATCATCCTAGATGGGATATATGTACTTGGAATGAGCATTTGGGTATTTGTATATTGTATTTAAGAGGATTTGTGTAATCCCTATATGAGGGCTTGTATGGGCGAATGTGCCCTATAAAAGCTTGAGTTAATATATGGAAACAGGGATTGCCGAGGTTATTATATTACGTACTCTGATGTATTTAAATGTGATTTATCTTTGTGTAGTAATTGTATTCGGAATGTGAATGTGAGACCCAGGTTATGAATGATTTTGAAAGGTATTTATGAAAACCCCGTTTGGTAGATGGGTTTGTAAAATGTTATTTATTTCTGATTGGTCTCTATTTCACTTTTAATTGTGTAATCTGAATATTAATTACGGTAGGGGGGTTATATTTTGGTATCAGAGCTACAGTTCCTGGCAAGTAAATGATTCGCTAGGATAATGGCAATAGTTTCTGCCTTAAGTCATAGGGAATGGCTTGTTTGTTGTGGGTATATACATTATGGTCCCCTGTTGTTTGTGGATATATGAGTTTAAGGGCCATGTGTATACATTAATTGTGTTCGTGGATATGGTGAGTTCAGTATGATTCACCCGAGGATTTGAGGTGTAGACCTAGAGGTGGAGGTAATCAGACCCATCGTCTGATTAGAGAAACTAAGGAAAATGATTTCTTAGATGTGTGATATTGAGATTCTAGGTATCATGACTAACCTAGATATTGGGTGAGAAAACCCAAGGTGGTATGATGTTACATGTAGTGATGTCATACTGAGCTTATGTGTATAAAGGCCTTAAGACCTAGGGGGACCATAGTGCCTTGGGCTGGCAAAGATATTTGGATTTGTGTTGGGGGTTAATAATGCTCAGTTGGAATTGTGAGGGAAGTGATTTCCTAGTTCAACTGAGGTTGAGGTTTTACGAGATGAACTATTATCCAAGGATCAGACTCAATAGCTAGTGTAACCCCCCTGCCTTAATTAGCGTAATTATAATTCGATATCACATAATTAAATTGGTTTAGAGACCGTCGAATAGTTCAAAACTCTCATTTAAAACTCCCTCTTATAGTGGGACTTTACAAAATTTTCAAAACTTCTTTCCTATTTCGGTCTCAAGTTCAATTATCGAATATAATCACCTGTGCAGTTTAATTTACATTCATTCATATCAGAATATCTAATAGCATTCCCGGCAACCCTCGGGCTCCATTCATCCACTAGAAAGTTTACAATTCCCATATAGGGGATTACACAACTATATTCTGTTACTAAATACAGGCCCAAAAATAATTTACAAGATCCCTGTCCAACAGGTTTAACCAACACATCCAAAAGTAAATGTCCCTATAGAGGGTTCTAACTACTCCCGGGTCCGTACGCTTCTCGTTAGAGCCACTCGCCCTGTTTGAAAGGTTAGTTAAAGGAAAGAATGAGATTCAAAAGAATCCCAGTAGTAACAAAACATTTATACCACACATAAACACACAGCATGTAAGCAAATCATCATACAGCAGCACAGCAGCACAAATCACACTCCACCCTCATCCCCTTTCTCCGCCGGGAAGGCACACTGTCCTAACCCGAACCGTTGTTAGCTACTCAGGGACTATTGGCGTGGCAGTGCATACACATAGCCTTATAGCTCATATAGCTATCTGGCTTTCACAATCGGCCCGTCGGCCTTCACAAATAGCCTTTCGAGCTTTTCACATAATCACACATATCAACACCTCATCCTCATCCCCTTTCTCTGCCGGGAAGGCATACAACCCTTGCCCGATCTGTTGTTAGCTACTCAGGGACTATTGGTATGACGGTGTTTACACATATTCACAATGTCGCAGCATACGAGTTTATCACAAATCAATGATAACACACACATACAATGCATCACATATAGTACGAAAGAAAAAGTTACTACCTCTCGTTCCTTTCTGACGTTTGCTGGCACAGTTGGCTCACGAGGGCGGCAAATATCAAAGCCTATAAACAAAATAAAAAATGGTGGATTAATTTCCTACCCCCAATTCCTACTTTCAAACACTTAGAATAGGTTCTATATGAGTCCCCTAAATGGTTATAACAAGCTCAAAGAGAACCTAAAAGGATTGGAGAATTCTAGGTTGGAAATTGCTTTGCAAACTCACAAAGTGCTGAAAATTGGGTTCTGGCTGCAGCCAAAAATGGCTAAAAACGTCACAGAAACATTTTGGCTGCAGCCAAGAATTTCTGGCTGCGGCCAGGACACACACAGAAAGTTTTGCGCTGGAGCCAGAATTTTGGCTGCAGCCAAGGAAACTTCAAAAATTCATAACTTGCTCTAGAAAACTTGAAACAAGGTGATTCCAAAGCCCATTGAAAGATATTCAAGTCCCCTATATGGAAAAAATATGTAAAATTATCAAGAATCACCACAAAAGTCCAGATTTACCAAAACCCTAACATTGTGCCAAAACAGGGTCCAGTTTTGATGCCAAACTTTGGACAGTTCAAACTCCCAGCTCACAAAGCGAAATGACACAAAATTTATGTCCATTTTGAAGCTTGAGATGTGAACTTTAAGACTGGAAAGTTTCATAATTTTCCAACATCATTTCCTAGTCAAAACGTCCACGCCATCTGACTGTCCAGAACAGACTTACATTGGACAGATTTTCCAGATTTTACCAATTGGTTTCCAATGGTCCCTAATTTCAAATCACATACTATTTTCACACAATTTAGCTCAAGGAACACATTGGAGCCATCAAAATGACCATATTCATTATCCATGAGCATGTTCTACCACAATCACCACATGTCACCTTAACATCTCCAATCAAAACATTCTCACTCTAGATCATAAAACCACTCAAAACTTCATTCTAACAAATTTTCCTTATTCAACTTCAAATCAAATTCTAATCACTCCCAAGTGTCACAACGGACCAAATGAACAGTGACACTCTAATCAAAACCTACCCTTCACTTAACATCATAATTAGGTTAAGTTTCCAGAATTCTCATTGATTAAGAAAACATCATAACATATATACCAAAATTCATCATAAACCTACCTCTTAAACTTGCTGAAATCAACACCTTGATTCCACCAACTTTCAGATTTTTCCAACAATCAAACACCACTTTTCACAAATCTGAAAACATAGCAAGGGAGCTCTTAACCATTTGAACAAAATCAATGAAGGTGAAGTAAGCATTTAGAGCTAAATACTCACCTAGAATTCAAACCCTTTCTTTCTCTTTCTTGCTTAACTTCAGCGAAAATGGAGAGAATGGAGAGAGATGAGAAATATTGGATCAATGTCCCATACACACACACACAGCCGACTTGAGAGGGAGAGAGGAAGAGTTTGAAAATTTTGACTCATCCAATGGCTCTCATTTGGACACATGGCAACATCTCATCTTTCCTCCTATGATTTCACAAACTCTCCAACACACTTGATTCCACCTCTTAACATTTAATCCTAGCCATTGATCATAATTACCAAGGAGTTTCCTCTCCAGTAACTTACCAGTCGATCGGTAAATTTACCGTTTTACCCCTGATTAGCACAATACTTATTAAACCATTAATAATCGCCTTTATATCACATTGCACAACATATCCTTCAAAAGTGTTTAATTATCATTAATTACATCACTTTGAAGCCATTAGCCCTTAATTACAATTTGCGATATTACAGCTGGGCTGATTCTTAGGAAGTTGATATGACCTATATGGTCTGTGGTACTGGAGTATGGTACTAGATTGAATTGAAATGTGTATCAGGTATTCCAAGGTTGCTAGTTGATAATATGGCATAGGGAGAAAGTTATCTACTGAGAGTTCTAATAGGAGAGGGCTACCTATGTTGAGATCTGATCGGAGAGGGCTACCTACGGTTAGATCTAATTGGAAAGGGCTACCTACGGAGGATGCTGACCGAAAGGGCTGACCAGTCAGGTGACTGAGTGAAGCATCGGGTACAGTACCATAGTGTGGAGCCACCATGATGATGAACCCTAGAGTAGAGCCACCATGACGATGAACCCTAGTGTGCAGCCGCCTTGATAACGAACCGTCGAGAGCAATCGCTGTGATGTTGAATCATAGGTTAGCGTTGCAGAAGTGTTGACTCTCAATGATATTGTATTGTAATAAATCCCACGGTGAATGGGTATTCTTGAGATAAGAAGTCATATGGCTATGGATGATTCAAGTTGAATCGGGCCAAGGTTTGACACAGATGAATATATATTGTGAATGTTGTCAGTTGTAGTGGGAGATTCCTATGGGACTCCTGTTAAATCAACTTGACATTGTTAAAGCACCGATGGGAAGAAAGACCTCAGAGTGTGCAGCGGAAGCATGGTGAATGTGATGTGTTTGAATACTGCGCTGAGTAGGAGCTCAAGTTTGCAGAAAGTGCGATGTATTAGTGATGGCTTCGAAGAGTACAACTCTGAAATCCAGATTATTTTGTGAGAAGGGGTCTTGAAGGATCCCAATATGTGAAAAGAATTCTCAATGTGAAGGTGAAGCTATTAAGATGCCAGTTCCAGCTTGTTGTGATTGTATTGTGAGTCTATCTCCCTGGTTGGGCCGGATCGAGTTGGTCCGGTGGGTTGCGTCTGGTAGGCAAAGGCTCAGGATGTGACGGATATTTGTGTGTCTTTCACCTGCGGTCGTATGGGGTGATTCCCATGGCGGAGGACCATTCTGCTGGGGCAGTAGTTTACGGGGGATTGACTATCTTGAAGCCAGAGTGGCTTTATGATTGCCAGTGAGGCAACATGTATGTGTGACAATTATGAACAAGCTGGGATTCAAGTGTGGTTATGGCCACAGAGCAGAGCTAGTTCAACTAATGGCGAATTCGACTACATGATTTGCGGTTCTCAATTCTGAGGGCACTACCCTGGCATGGCCAGCATGGCTAGCCGCCAGGCTAGTTGCACAGGTGTTGACCCAAGGCCGAAAGGCGGTGCGTAAAATTAGAGTCTGCGATGTGTGTTAGTATGAAAGCTATGTGGTGTGCTCTGACATTTGCCCTGGTACTGAGTAGCCTCTGTCTGAACACTGTCGGAAAGAACAAGGTAGTGACTCTCTCTCTTATATTATGTGTAATGCTCTGTATGTGTGTGTTATCACTATTTTATGATGATCTTTGATGCTGCTGTGGTTATAGCTAGTGATAGCTGTCGTTTACAGCGCAAGCTGTCATTTACAGCGCAAGCTGTCGTTTACAGCGCAAGCTGTCGTTATTGTGATTACAGCGTAAGCTGTCGTGATTATGATTATATCGAGAGCTGTCGTATTGTGTACACAGCTTGAGTGCTGTCATTTGTGGTGAAAACCATGTATCTTTGATATTACTGCTGTTGTTGCTGGTTGTGATTTATGTACATGCTTTGTGTTATGCATTGTGTGAGTGGTTTGTTACTACTGGGATTCTCTCGAATCTCATTCTTTCCTACAACTAACATTTCAGACAGGGCGTGTGGCTCAAAAGAGAAGAGGCCCAAAAGTCTCGGATGGGTGAGGGTATCGCTGTGAAACTTGATACGACAATGTGATTGTAGTTGAGACCCAAAAGTCCCGGTTACCACTAGCGGAGTCACTGGTGGGTGTACGGGTAAGGGTAGTGCTGTAAAAAGGGATATAGTTAAAAGCTGAAGAGTTTGTGTATACAGCTAAGGCTGTTGTTTGATGTATTGAGGTTGTGGTGTTTTGGGGTTACTCCCGGAAGGGGTAACTAGATTGAGTTGAGCAGAGTGGTGGCCTATGCTGCCCAACTGCCGAGATCTTATGATATGGCTCATAATTTAGAACCTCCAGGTATTGTGGTTATGTGATCATAGAGTTTTGTGGCAATCGTATGTGGAGGCGGTTGCATTTGTTGGCAAATGTATGGTGATTGTGTTTGTGCGGCAGTCGTGAAATGGGCCGATCGCAGTTTATGGCAACTGGGTTACATTTATTGTGTAAGATTCTTTCGAGAATCTGAATTATGATGCACCAATTGTGGGGGTGGTCTAGCAAAGACTTTCCCAAGATAGAGTAATTTGTGAAATGGAAGCCGTCATGAAGAGGCATCGGAGTTTATGGTTTATGTGGTGTGACAAATTTCGAGGACGAAATTTATTGAACGAGGGGAGAAATGTAATACCCCGAATTCTGAGACTTGAGCTTAGAGAATAAGCCTGAGATTAGTGGACTGCTAAGCCCTGGTTTAGCAGGATCCCAAATTGTGATTAAGAGATAATGACTCCAAAAGTGGATGTGGTTAGTGATAAATAACCCTTTTGGAGACTATGATGTGATTTGGCACTCGAATGTGATTCGTATGTGTTGTGAGCAGCGCCGAAACCCTGTATTTGAGTTCAATTATGGATTAACATCTAAATTGAATAAAAATAAGGGGAAGGGCGTATGTATGGTGTAAATGAATGAGAAAATGTATTTGGTGGTGATTCAAGAGGAATTGCCACAATCAGGGGCAAAACGGTAAAGTTACCGACCAATTGGTCAGTTACCGAAGAGGAAACTCATTGGTAACTTCAAGATCAATGGTTAGGATTGATTTGTGCAAGAGATCAAGGGGTGGAATCACATGTGTGTGAGCTTATGTGAGCTCATGTGAGGTTTGTCAAGATGGTGACACTTGGCACTTTGTGAGCCCTTGGATGAGGTCAAAGTTGCAAACCTCATTTTCCCTCTCTCCTCTCTTTATTTGGTCGGTTTTGTCATCCGAAAAAACTAATCCTCTCTTCATCATCTTCATCTTCATCGCTCTCTCTCTTGTTCTCCATTTTCGCCAAGCACAAGGGGAGGAAAGAGAAAACTAGAGGTGAGATTTTGGTTGGTTTATGGTCCTCTAATGCTCTAATGTCCTTCTATAAAGTTGTTCATAGTGATGAGAGCTGTAATACCCCGAATTTTGAGACTTGAGGCTAGAGAATAAGCCTGAGATAAGTGGACTGCTAAGCCCCAGTTTAGCAAGATCCCAAATTGTGATTAAGGGTTAATGACTCCAAAAGTGGATGTAGTTAGTGATGAATAAACCCTTTTGGAGATTATGGTGTGATTTGGAACCCGATGTATTCGTATGTGTTGTGAGTAGCGCCGAAACCCTGTAATTAAGTTCAATTGTGGATTAACATCTAAATTGACTTAAAATAGAGGGGAGGGCGCATTGTGGAAGAAAATGAATGATATGGTGTGTTTGGTGGTGATTCAAGAGGAATTACCATAATCAGGGGCAAAATGGTAAAGTTACCGACCGATTGATCGGTTACCGAAGAGGAAACTCATTGGTAACTTCAAGATCAATGGTTGAGATTGATTTGTGTAGAGATCAAAGGGTGGAATCATGTGTGCAAGTGCCTATGTGAGCTCATGGAGGATGTGTCATGATCTTGACAAGTGGCAAATTGTAGACCCTTGGATCTTAGTCAAAGGTTCAACACTCTTTCCTCTCTCTTTTCTCTATTAGGTCGGCCAAATATGCATTGAAAGGCCAAAATCTGATTCTATTCTTCATCAACTCATCTCTCTCTCTCTTATGCCTCCATGGACGCCAAGCACAAAGGGAGGAAAGAGAAAGCTATAGGTGAGATTTTGGTTGGTTTGTGGTCCTATAATGCTCTAATGTCCTTCTATAATCTTATTCATAGTGATGAGAGCTTCATCTCTATGGTTTTAGATTCTTGATTGGAGGTGTTTGATGGCTTGAGGAAATTTGGAAAGATGAAGAATCAAGAAATTGGTTTGGGAAAGAGGAAGAGATGAGTATTTGAAGCCTTTTGATCTAAGTTTTGTGAATTATGGTTGAGTATTGTGAATTGTGAATTTTGCCCTGATTTTATGGTATTTTCGTGTGGAATGTGAATGGTGGAATTGGATGTTGTTTTGTGTTGAAAATAGTGTCATGTTGTGGTATTTAATCATTGGAATTGATTTGAATTGGATTGAACACAATGGTTGCAAAACTGGAAATTCTGTCCAGTGAGAATTCTGTCTGGGCAGTCTGTTTGTGTTGCCGTTTTGAATGGGCAACTGATGTTAGAAAATTCTGAAACTTTCCAGTCTTGAATTTCACATCCCAAGCTTCAAAATGGACATATAAATTGTGCCATCTCGTTTTGTGAACTGGGATTTATGTTTGCCCAAAGTTTGAGGACGAAACTAGATTCTGTTTTGGAGCAATGTTGGATTTTGTGTAAATCTGGATTTGTGTGTTGATTTCAAGTAATGAGCCATATTTTTCCTATGAAGAGGACCTTAATAGATTTCATTTGGATTTGGGATCACCTCATTTCGATTTTTTTGGAATTAGTTATGAATTTTTGAAGTTGCCTTGGCTGCAGCAGAAAAATCCTGGCTGCAGTGCAAAAGTTTCTGTACACGTTTTGGCCGCAGCCAGAAATTCTTGGCTGCAGCCAAAAACCTTCTGTGCGTGTTCTGGCTGCAGCCAGAGGGTTCTTGGCTGCAGCCAACCCCCCATTTTCAGCAATTTGAGATTTTGAAAGGTGATTTCCAACCTAGTACATCCCAATCCTTTAGGCTTTCGTTGAGCTTATTTTAGCCACCTAAAAGGTGTGAATGGTAACCAACTTTAAGTGATATAAAAGTAAGGATTTGGAATTGAGATTGACCCTATATCCTTGATTTGGTTTATAGGGTTCAGTATTCGTTTGGATCGCGAGTAAGCGGAGTTGGAGCATACGTGGAAAGAAAAAGTGTAGGGAACTTACCTCTCTTGCATGCTTTGATATTTGTGTTTGTGTATTGATGCATGTATTGCTTTGCTGAATTATGTGAAACATGTATGAATGATTGTAGCTCTGTTTCTAGTTATGCTATGGCCATGAGTATATTGTTGAAACATTGAGCACGCAGATATGTCATTGTGTGAACATGAGTTATGTATTGCAAGCATGTCATGCATTAAACACATATCATACATGCATATAGGTATCTGTTTCCTACTGAGATTCTCTCGAATCTCACCCTCCCCTACCAACATTTTAGACAGGGTAGGTGGATCAAGGTTGGAGCAAGCAGGCAAAGGCGACGAGGACTACTTCGGGTTATAGATTTTGGTAGTTGGTTATCATAGTTGGGATGTATATTTGGATATTGTACTTGTATATTGGATGAGTATTGAGTATGCATGTATGGAGTTGAGATTTGTGTAATCCCCGTTTGAGGAATTGTAAAGGGTGGATGTACCCTATGAATTCTATGTAAAGATATGAACCCGGGAGTTGCCGGGATGATATTGTTGTACACTCTGATATTTGTTTAAATGTGATATTCCGCGTGATGTAATTGTATTCAAAATTGAATATGAGACCAGGTTAATTAGATTTTGAAAGTGATTTGTGAAAACCTTATCGTGAAGATGGGAATTTAAATAAGTTTTGTTCTTATTGGTCTCTAATTTCATTTTTATTTTGTATTTCGGATATAATTACGGCAGGGGGTTACAAGAGCTTTATCTCTATGGTTTTATATTTATGAGAGGAGGTGT
The DNA here is from genome assembly GCA_963210345.1 of Inga oerstediana. Lineage (NCBI taxonomy): Eukaryota > Viridiplantae > Streptophyta > Magnoliopsida > Fabales > Fabaceae > Inga > Inga oerstediana. The sequence goes on from OY723409.1 coordinate 38,998,060, forward strand.
TTTGGAGCTTGAGCAAAAGTGGAAAGATGAAGAATCAAGGAATTTGTTTGGGAAAGAGGAAGAGCTGAGTGCTTGCTTCCTTTTGATCTAAGTTTTGTAAGTTTTGGTTAAGTATGGTGAATTGTGGATTTTGCCCTGATTTTATGGTACTTTCGTGTGGTATGTAATTGGATGAATTAGATGTTGTTTTATGTTGAAAATGGTGTCATGTTGTGGTATTTAGTCATTGGAATTGGTTTGGATTAGATTGGATACATTGTGTGCAAAGTTTGGAAATTCTGTCCAGTGTGAATTCTGTCTGAGCAGTCTTATTGTGTGGACGTTTTGATTAGGCAAATGAAGTCAGAAAATTATGAAACATTCTAGTCTTAAAGCTCACATCCCAAGCTTCAAAATGGACACATAATTTGTGCCATTTCTTTTTGTCTTCTGTGAGTTATGGCTGTCCAAAGTTTGAGGTTGAAAATGAACACTGTTTTGGGACAGTCTTGAGTTTTTGGGAATTCTGTATTTATGTGGTGATTTCCAGTATTGGCCAATATTTTTCCTGTGTATAGGACTTGAATAGATTTCATTTGGCTTTGAGATCACCTCATTTCGATTTTTGTGGAATTAGTTATGATTTTTGAAAGTTCAGCCAAGAAACTGGATTTTCTTGGCCGCGGCCAGCGGATTCTGTGCCACGGCCCAAATGTTTCGGGCAGTTTTTGGCCGCGGCGAGTGGATTCGTGGGCCGCGGCCAACCCCCAAAAATCAGCATTTTGGACTTTTAGAAGGTGATCTTTGGTCAAGTGTTTCCCAAGCCTTTAGGCATATGTTTAGGCTTTGATTAGCCACCTAAAGGTCATGAATGGTAACCAACTTTAAGTGATATGGAAGTAAGGTTTTGGAATAGAGAATAACCCTATGTCCTTGCTTTGATTATAGGGTTGATGTTTGCCCTGAACGTGGTTTGGTATTCGTTCTGATCGCGAGTAAGCGGAGCTGGAGCATACGTGGAAAGAGTGTAGGGAACATATCTCTTCTGCTTATATTTGATATATGTGTTAGTGTGTTGGTGCATGTCTTAGCTTTGCATGATTATGTGTAATTTGAAGCTATGTTTCAATTTATGCTATGGCCATATGTATGTTGTTCGAAGCATTGAGCTTACAAATTGTCATTGTGTTAGCAGGAGTTATGTAATGCAAGTATGTCATGCATTAAACATCTATCGTACATGCATATTGATATTGTTTACCTACTGAGATTCTCTCGAATCTCACCCTCCCCTACTAACCTTTTAGACAGGGTAGTGGATCGAGGATGGAGCATGTAGCCAAGGGTGATGAGGACTCCTTCGGGTTGTCATTCTAGTAGTTGGTTATCATCCTAGATGGGATATATGTACTTGGAATGAGCATTTGGGTATTTGTATATGTATTTAAGAGGATTTGTGTAATCCCCATATGAGGGCTTGTATGGGCGAATGTACCCTATAAAGCTTGAGTTAATATATGGAAACCGGGATTGCCAGGGTTATTATATTGCGTACTCTGATGTATTTAAATGTGATTTATCTTTGTGTAGTAATTGTATTCGGAATGTGAATGTGAGACCAGGTTATAAATGTTTTTGAAAGGTATTTATGAAAACCCCGTTTGGTAGATGGGTTTGTAAAATGTTATTTATTTATGATTGGTCTCTATTTCACTTTAATTGTGTAATCCGAATATTAATTACGACAAGGGGTTATAGGTGGTGTTATCTGTCTCCTTCCCTTCGTTTTAAAGTCTTCAATCTCTCCAAAGAATCACTATAAAAAAAAGTAATTTAGTAGCGGTTAAAAATGGGTATTCGTAGCGGTTTTAACTGCTACAAACAACATTAGTAGCGGTTATTAGAACCGCTACTAAATCGTATGTTGCAAGCAGTTTTGTAGCGGTTATATCAAACCGTTACTCAATTAAAAATAACCGCTACATCCTTTGTAGCGGTTCAACCCAACCGCTACAACACCCTCATGGACGAAATTGTTTTTAGAGATATTTATAGCGGTTATATAACCGCTACAAATATAAAAAATTGAAATTTTGAGAGCGAAAAAAAATGACATTTTTTTATTTTGTAGCGGTTAAGAAACCACTACAAATATAAAAAATTTGTAGCGGTTCTACAATAATCGCTACAAATGACAACAACGTTTGAAATTCTGTAGCGGTTATTGCCCAGAACCGCTACAAAGGTGGAGACTCTTGAAATTATGTAGCGGTTATACCCCTATAACCGCTACAAATAGCTGACCTTTGGTATTTTGTAGCGGTTTAGTTTCTGTAACCGCTACAAATAACCGTTACACTGTTGGCGGGGCTTGGTCGCGCCATGTGGCGGGAATATTATAGCGGTTTATGTGCTTCAACCGCTATAAAATCACCGCTACAAGTTTTGGCGGGAATTTCGCGCCAAATTTCTAGCGGTTTTGTATACCTAACCGCTACAAAAAATGCGGCTAATCTGTCGCGCGTAGCTTGCCGCTACAAATTTGTAGCGGTTTAGGTTAAAACCGTTACAAATACTATAATTTGTAGCGGTTTCATATAACCGCTACAATTGCACCGCTACAAAATACCTCTTTTTTTGTGGTGAATGTCAGCTACCCTGAAAGGGTCGACTTGGTTCCATAATAAATGGACAAAACCCTCCAAATCTATATAATCTAGCCCAAAAAATCAGTTTCATTAGGTAAAGAGGGTGGTTTTCCATTTTTGGGTCATTTTGATATTTTCTGAAGTTCGAGGTCATTTACTATAATTTTCTCTGACATGCTTCCCTAATATAAAATGCTGGAATATTTGCATTTTGGGTCCTTTTGCGTTTCTTTTTCTTTCATTTTAGTCCTAAAAAATTATTTCCTTTTTTGATTCTTGTCTTGTCTTTTCCTCAATTATTTTCAACTTCAATTTTCATAAAGTGACCTACAATGCAAATCAAAATTATATAGCATCACATACTCTCAGAAAAATCAACCAAATTGGTAGCAATTGCAATATCTATAGAAATTTTACCTTTTTAAGCTATATTTTCATGCAATCATCATTAATTCAAATTAATCCTAAGAAATGCAATTTAGCCCAAAATTAATGATAAAATCAATAATTAAAATATTAAATATCATGACAAAATTGGGATATATCAATTTTATGATAGTTTTTTTATAAGAACTATTACATATATTATTTTTTTTACAATATATTTAAAGCAAAAAAACGAAGAAGAAAAAATAGTGGCGAGCAACTTGATGAAATGATGAGATCACCAGGGCTACCCATCACCAGAGTAGGGGCCATAATCATTATTAGAATTATGGCCAATCACATACTCATCAAATATGAGATTTGTAACATCCCATTTTTAGTCAACAATATCCCTGGTATGTAATTGATACACTTAATGGAATAAAATGGTAAATTGTGATATGCATGAAATGACAGAAAAACTTCAATCAGTGGTTACACACAACTTGGCTAAGCTAGGACACAAAGGAGCAACTAATGTCTACTTAAAAGCATAACAATGTAACCTAAATTGAAGCATGAAAGGAGCACAAACAATGGCCCAATAAACATGTGAAAATTTGGCCAAAAACAAGGAAGAAGAGCAAGACATGAATTTTTGTAAAAATGTAATGGCAAAATGTTAATTTGCTAACAAAGTAGGAAGCAATTTATTTTTCCCTTTCCTCTCTATAATTTCGGTTAAATAGGGAAATAAAGGGGAATACATATATTTACTTGGTTGATATTAATTTAAGAAGAGGAAAAAAACAAGAGCCAAGCAAAATTGAGAGTTGAAAAGTCAAAAGGTAAGTGTTGTAAAGCAAAGTCCTATATGTTAATTACAATGGAATGCATGGAGATATTACAAGACCATTTTCTCTTGCCATTTCAAGATGCTCTACAGTCAAAGAGGCAAGCAAGGGAAATAAATTGTGTGGCCATAAATAAATCAAGAGGAAGGAAAAGTTATGACCAAGTATTTCCATTAAACAAATAATATACTACAAGTAAGAAGAGAGATAAATGAATAAATCTAACATCCCTCCTCTTCCTTCATCATTTTCGTGTAGCTGAAATAAAATAGAGAGAGAGAGAGAGAGAGAGCTCAAGAATATTTGAAGAAGCATAAGAAGTGTCTTAGGGTTCCAAGAGCAAAAATCAAGGTAAAAGCTTGAAACCTTAGTGATTTTGCCTTCTAATCACCTTGGAACTTCCTCTAACCTCTTCTTCTTGAAATCCATGGATAGCAAGACAAATCAAGAGTGTAGAGAGAGGGGGAAGTGGCATTTTTAGAGAGAGAAAGTGGTGAAATTAAGAGGTAATCTCATAAACTTAATGCTCTTATGCTATAAGTTGTTGTGGTTGTTATTATTGGTTTTGGCTGGGTTTTGATTGTTTTGTAAATTTGGGATGATGAAAACTGTAGGGGAAATACTGCCAAAATTTCCTCTAATCATGTTCACTTAGTGTTTAAGTAGTTAATCATGTGATTATAAGTGGAAATGAAGTGATTAAACAAGAGAAATCAAGAAAACACATTTTCTCTCCCAAGAACCCTAAGTTTCAGCCAAGTGTAGAACAGTAGGGAGAACATGGAATTTTTTTTATTTTAATGATTTCATTGGATTTAGAAGGGAAAATTATGTAGGTATACATGAGTTCATGATTTTTGGATTTTGGTAAACAAATATGAAAATTTATGAAGTTGTAAGTGCATGCTATTTGATTGTCTCACTGGAGGCAGTGGCATTGTGCAATGAAATTCGTTTGTCAAACCTAATCCCAATATTATGAAACTTGTCAAGATTAAAGTAGACATATAGAGCTATAATTTGATAGGTAGTTTGTAATTTTTTGGACAAATACATTAAAAGATATGAATTTTCAAAGTTGTGCCCTGTTTCTGGAAGGAAATCTGAAACAGTGCAGGTTTGGCGTGGGAACAATGTGGTTACAACGGTCAAAACTGGGTATTTTTTCATGAAAATAAATTTAAAGAGCTTCATTTAGGCATTGGAATCAATTCAATTGGATTTTCCTAGAATTAATTATGAATTTTCAAAGTTGACTGAAAACCTGCCAGTTTCTGGAAACAGTGAAATTGCACTGTGCAAAATTGTACTGTACAGAAAATGTTATAACTGCATTAGATAACTAGCAAAATTTGATTTGAAGGCAATATTGATACAAGTAATAATCAGTTACTTGTAACTTTGATGTTGATAGGAGCTGAAAATTTCCCGAACCGAAACCAAGGTTAGGACCGATAAAGGAATTGAGAAAGGAGTCAAGTAATAACTTTTTCTTGCATATACTATGTGATTATTGTATGTCTGTGTATGCCATCTTCCATAACATGAGCATAGTGTCTCGGGTACACATATTAGCCTGGTTGGGTTACTATGAAAAGCATGTTGCTACTAAGATTCGCTCGAATCTCATCTTTCTTCAAACTGTAAAATATTACAGCTGAGGCTAGTGGCTCAAAAAACAAGGCAGTGGCTATCAGTTAGTAGAGTACCGGTGTATTCTGGAGCTGTGTTTGGTTATCTATAGTTGTACTTTATTTTCTTTTGAACGCTTTGTACATTTGTATATTTTTTTTTCAAACCCTTTTAGGGAAATTTCCTGTATTGTAAACAAGTACTTAATGTCAGTATGTTTCCGCTATTTCTGTATGCCTTACGGTACTGTGTGCTTGTTACTCTGTGAATATCGAAATGTTAAGGGGTTTGACAAGATTGGCCTTCTTGTTTATTGTGAACACCCTATTTTGTCCAGGCCCAACTAAAAAATACAAAAATAATTGATAATGATTGATGTCCAAATTGGCAATCATCATTGAAAGAAAAAATAAAAAAAAATGAAAATAAGAAAAAAAATAAGGAAACCATCCTATTGATGATGATCGGTGTCTAAATAGGCAATCATCATTGAAAGGGAAAAAATAAAAAAAACAAAAATTAAAATAAATCCCCTCATTGATATGATTGGCATTGTCATTCATTAAGGGAAAATAATAAATAAAAAATAAAAAAATCTCATTTATGTTGATAGGTTTAAATTAGGAAGTTACTTGTGGGGAGAATAATGAAAAAAAAATTAAAAACAAAAAAATCTACACTAATGGTAATTAGGTCAAGTTAGGAAATACAAAAAATTAAAAAAATGAAAATTAAAAAAAAAATCTCCATTGATGGTGATTGGGTCAAGTTAGGTAGTTGTTAACATAAAATATAAAAAAAAAATCAAAAAATGAAAATTAAAAAAAAAAGGAGCATTTATGAATAAAACCCTACCTTAAGACTATAAATAGGAGTGTAAGGGTTGAAGTAAGGGAGACAAAAATTTTGGGAGAAAGAGGGAGGCAAGTTAGAGAGTTAATTTTATTACTCATACATAATTCTCATGGGGAAGGGTAGTTAACATAAGAGCCCACCTTATTTTGCTCACTACTCTTTGATTGTGATTAAATTCATATGCTCCTCTTTTATTTGTGATAATATTTAGCCATATGTGCAAGATGATGAATTTGACTAATTCTCCCCATCACTGTAATCTTTTATGACTTTGTACTTGTCTTTGTGTTTATCTTGATGACTCAACATTTGCATGAATCACCTACTCTAATATATGTTGGCCTTTGCTGGACATTTCAAATCGGGGATCGAGAGTTATGTGGACTTGCTTTTCATTGTCTCATTGAATTGTCTTATGTATTGTTGTTGGATTGTGGCTAGGGGTGGGAATAGGCCAGGCCAGGCCAGGCTTTCGCCTTAACAGGCCAGGCCTGTTTTGTATCAGGATAGCCTGATCCTGGCCTGTGGCCTGAAAGAGGCCATTTTTTAGGCCTAAGCCTGGCCTGTACAAAGGCCTAGCCTGGCCTGAGGCCTATTAAGAGGCCTATAACTTTAAAACATTTTAAATAGGCTTATAGGCCACAGGCCGCACAATAGGTTTCTTAATAATCAGGTCGAAAACAGGCCCCATTACACTAATAATCCAATACACATCATAAAATATGAAACCAAATACAAACCAGTGTGAACTCAAAATTAAAATGGGAGAATTAAAACCTGAACTCAAAGCATCAACTGAGAAGGGAGAAGCTGACGGAGAATTGAGAAGCTGATAGAGAATAAAGAAGCTGATGGAGAACAGAGAAACACGCCTGACGGAGAAAACAGCAACTGTGACTATTGGCAGAAACACCATGCCGATGACGGAGAACTGAGAAATGCGCTTGACAGAGAGCTGAGAAGCTGTGACTATGAGCACAAACGCGATGCCCAAGACGATGATCTGTGAAGCTGACGGACAACAATGAAACGCTCCTGACGGAGAACTGAGAAGCTGTGTCTTCAGTCGAAGATCTGAGAAGCCAATCACGATGAACAGAAAAACTGACGGAGAATTGAAGCGAGACAGATGACGATGACTCGATGAGCTGATGAACTGATGATCTGTTTTTTTTTAGAGAAAGATGAACTGATGAGTGATGAATGATCTTATTCGGCCAAAAAAAATGAGTGATGATCTTACTTTGACCGTGGGCCATGAGCTGATGAACTAATGATCTTTTGTTTTTTTGTGAGAAACATGAACTAAGTGATGATCTTACTTTGACCGTGGGCCACGTTGTGATTGGCAGCTTTTTTTTAGTGCTTGTCACTATAGTGTCATGATGTGAGCTTTAGTGTTTGAGTTGTAAAATCTGTCGGTTTAATTGATTGAACTTTGTGAAGATTGAAATTCAAAAGAAACAGACTATCGGTGTGGGGAAAAAAATTGAACATTGCTATTTTGTTTAATTACACTTATACCCTTAATTTTTTTAGTAGGCCAGCTTGATAGGCTTTAAAGGCCTACTAACAGGCCTGAGCCTGGCCTGATAAATAAATCAGGCTTTAAAACAGGCCTTGGCCTAGCCTTTTCGCCTGAAAGGCCAGGCCTGTACAGGCCCGGAGCAGGCCAGGCGGCAGGCCCCTGACAGGCCGCCTGACCTGTTCCCACCCCTAATTGTGGCATTTGGATCAAGAGCAAGGTTCAAAGGATAAAAGGTACACATAAATCTCCTCACCTTTAACTTTCTTTTTGTTTAACTTGTGCTACTTTTTCTTCTTTTTCTCTTTCTTAGGTCCTCTTTCAAAAAAAAACAAGAAAAAAAAATATTTTGACACATTTTGATAAATGAAAATAAAATGGAAAAACTCTCGTTTACAAGAAAATAAATTGATAAATGAAAATAAAATGAAAAAACTCTCTTTTACAAGAAAATAAAGAAAATGCCTTTTTAAAAAAATTAAAAAATACAAACCAAACAAAAAATATTTTTCTCAAATAAATTAAATAAACATTTTACTAAAAAAACACCAACCAAGTGACACGCTTTTCTACCCCTGAACTATGTGGGCTTTGATCCCTCTAAAGAGTACATAGGCCCTAGGTTTTCATCATAGGTCAAGTCCAATTTTATAAATAAATATATTTTTTCTTATTTTCTTGTTGTAAATAAATGTTCTTTTTTTTAAATAAATATATTTTTTCTTATTGTAAATAAGTGTTCTTTTTCTTCTTCTTTAGTTTTATTTCATTTAGTTTTGTAAATATTCTTTTTTTTTTATTTGGGTAAATATAATAAAGTTAAAGGCCATAATATTTTTAAATAATTAACTTGAAGTAACCATTCTTATGAATGGGTGTTGTGGGGTGCCTAACACCTTCCCAACACATAATCGACTCCCGAACCCTCAACGGTTTTTGTAGACCAGTTTCCATTTTTAAAAAGGTTTCCAAAATTATCCTTTTTCAAAAATTTTGGTGGCGACTCCATGCTTTCAAAATTTCGGGCGCTACATTTATATTCAAGAGGTATCCAAAAAGCCTCCTCGTGGTATGGTCAATGTTTTTTGCATGCCGCAACATTGCCTCTAATTAAGGAAGCATAAGATATGGGGGCGGAGGAGGAGGGACTAGAGGAGGAGGTGGCAATGGCAGAGGTGTAAGTTAGGGAAGAGACGTAGGAGGTAGAGGTTGGGGAGGAGGAGGAGGAGGTGGTGGATGACGCTGAGAGTTTTTTGGCAAGTCTTCCACACGGCGTCTCATCTTAGCGAATGAAAGAACAAAGAGGAGGATAATGAATAAAATATAGGAAAAATAAATGAAAATGGGGAATTTAAATAGACATGTGGAAAGGACAGGAAAAAAAACCATCATCACGCGTGTTGAAAGTTGAACAGGACATAGTAGGCACTTCGTTCTCCTGAAGATCATCAGGTAAAGAGGAGGCACCCAGCGTCAGTGAGGAGAAGAGGAAAGGTTTTGAAAGCTTTACTTAATGTTTATTAAGTTAGAACCGTTAAGTATATTGATGTTATCAAGAATACTTTACGGTTTTTAATTAATAATTGTGAATTATTAAATTGTTTCTAGTTAATTTTTTTAATATTTTAAAAAAATGATAGTGGTGTTCAGTCATTACTACTACTGCTATCCTCATCCTCCTCCTCATTCTTATTATCGGAGGAGGGAGATGAAAGATCTGACTGCAAGTTATATTCAATATCATTGTGATGAAGTATGTGGTTCAACTTCCTGTCCAGCTTGTTGGCGTATGTTGCGAGATGCCTTGTGTGGTGATCAAGGCTTGCCAAAATATGCATCAAAGCCTCCATTTCAGGAGGAGGTGGTGGTAGTGGTGGTGGAGGAGAGGGTGGGGGTGGCGAAGGAGCTCCCTAAGAACTTAATATGATGAACGAGAAGGAGGAGACCGATAAAGAAAAGTAGTAAAAATCACAAGAAACATGTGAGTTTAAATAGATGTCTTACGGATGTTATGAAGGGTTATGACTTATGAAGGTTCGACGATGTTACAAAGGGTTATGAAAGTATTAGATGACGGTTGTTTCTGAAAACTGTCATGTGTTGTCTTCGCTAATATAAGAGGTTGGAAGACGAATTGTTTGTAAGTGTTACATAACGGTTGTTTTGTAAGAACCGTCATATTTTTCACTAAATAAATAATTGTTATTAACTCCAACTATTATTTTTGTGTTATCATGGATTACGCCTCTCAATACATGACGGTGTACATGTTTAACCATTATGTTTTAGAGTTATATATTCTTGTGCGACCTATGCCTCGATATACATTATGCTTATTCGCTGTAACCATTATTTATTAAGCGTTATGTATGCGCGAATCTGTAATATGCGTATAGTTCATTTCTTGAATTCTAGGCAATTATGCTTAAAACCTATTTAACTAAATAAATTAAATGAGTGCTAGATAGAGATAATGGGTCCAGGTCAAAAAAAAATTGGAGCTAATGTGGGCTTGTTATATATTCTAACCAAAAGATAAAATAAGTTTCAGTCAACACAATTTGGCTAAATTGTAATTGGTTCTTTTTGCAGAATGCAGAATGCAGAATGTAGAATGCATGCAGATTGCAATACGTACATGTCATGAGTCTAAATTTAGAGTAAGAATTTCATTAAAAAAAGAAAGAACTCAATAAAAAAATGGGAAAATCATGCCAAGTCCCACCTAAGGGAAGTAATATCTAAAAAGTCTCATAATTTGTCAATGACGTCACTTTCACTTGTCATTGACAAGTTAAAGAACTTTTCAGATATTATTTTCTTTGGTTGGGACTTAAGTGTGGTTTTTTCAAAAAAAAAAACATATTAGAAAAATGAGCTTATTAAATTTAGGGAGAAATTATAAAAATACCCATCTACATATCCCCCATGTGCATCTAGCACCATATCCAATCCTTTAACACAAAAATAACTATGATCTTTAAAAAGGGGGACAAAATGCAAGCTCTATTAATGAAGGCAAATGTCCTTTAATTTATTATTTATGGGCCCTACTTTAATATTTTTTAAATAATTATTTTAAGGGTGAATGTGCAAAATTACCCATCAACATATTCCACATGTGCGTCTGGTACTATATACAATCCTTGAATGCAAAAATACCTATGATCATTAAAAAAAGGGACAAAAATGCCAGGTCTGTTAATAAAGGCTTTGTCTATTAATTTCTAGTTTTTTGATCCACACTTTAATAATTTTTAAATAATTATTTAAAAAGTTTCACCCTCTCTCTCTTCCTGTATCCCTCTCCCTGTCACCATCCTCTCCCTCTCTCCCCTCCAAACCGGAGCCCAACCTTCACACTAGCAATGACTCTCTCTCTCTCTCTCTCGCTACCCACATGGTCACCGCCTTTGTGCTACCCGCTCCCTCCAAATGCCCTTCCATAATCCATCATCAAAACTTTTCCCTTCATTAACAGAATGGTCGGGGAAAAAATTATAGCCCATGACTCCTCAAATTTACATGTTATATCAAGTAATAAAGTATGCGTAAGCTATCATTCCCGCCAGGATTTGACACTAACAATTTAGTTGAACAATGATTTTATACTTCCAATTAAGTTGAGCAAGTCAAAATTGGGTTCAAAAAAGAGAAAAGAAATTAAAATCAAATTAAAGCAAGCTAACTATCACAATTAACAAAAGAGCAACCCAGAGTTACTAATCATAAGAAAAGGGAAAAGAGAAAAGAAAAAGGAAAAGAGATTGATTCACAGCATTATCTTCAAACTCTAGCTGCAACTTTTCTATTCAAGCGGCCACTATGGTATCTTCTCTTCTCCGCAATCCTCTTGTCCTCCTATAAAGAAAAAGAAGAATCAAACTTAAACTCCTTTATCTCTCTTTTCTTGTGATTCAAAATGACGATAACATTAATGTGTGTGTGTGTTAGCTGCCTCCTTCTCTCCTTCACTTTTTTATGTGAACGTGTTAATCTAGAATTTAGGGCAGCCTTGCTTGCAGCAAATTAGGTGATAGACATTGGCCATTTGTTTGTTTAAAAATTGAAGTTATTATTTCCTTGGAATGCATTTAAGTGATTATTGAAGAACTCTGTTTATATATCATATAATTACTATGGTGCATTGCATTCAAAAAGCCATTTAAATATTGAAAATTGAAGTTATTATTTTCGTTTGTATCTCATTGTTATAATACTTTGAAACTTCATACTTGTGCCCGCTCTTAATATTACTTCAATGAAAAAATTGAACTACAAACTAAATAGTATATTAAGGATAGATGAGAATATTATTTTCAATTTTATAGCCGAACTAAACACATTTCTATGTGTTCATTTGGGATAGCTTATTTTTTATTTATAAATGCTTATAAATCGTAATTTACAGTATACGAGGTAAGTATGTGAGATGAAGTTTATCTCGACTTACGTAATAAGCACTTATTGCCTAAAAATAAACTATCCCAATTATGTCTTGCTTATGAAGAACCCAGGACAAGCTTTACTATTTATGAATTTGTTGGACTTTGGGTCCAAGTCTGCCCTTGATGGGCCGAACTATTTGATTAGGAAATAAGTAGCCTAATCAAATAAGAATAAAATCAGCATAAAATGCAGATTGAGGAATAATTCAGTAATAATTATGGATTTGTTAATTAAGGAACAAATCGCCATAATTAGGGAATTAATTAAGAATCAATTAATTGCTGTCTTGGAGGGCAAGAAGGAGTGCACACGTTTCCTAATTAGTGGCCTCCATAAACCACTATAAATAGGGTGTGCCTCCTCAATTGCAATTCACCCCACCATTGAGTTTTCTGGCAATTCTCTTCTCTCCTACCATCTTTCTGGTTCTGGTGATCTGCTGTGCAAATCACAATTAGGCTCTAGTAGTCTAATAATTGTGTGGGCACAAGTATGGAGTATTGGAGCTTTGACCCGGATTCGAACATGGATTCGCCCAGGTACGCCTAATCTCCTTTTAGTTATATTTTTTTTTACATTGGCATCAGAGCCTTCTTGATCCTGTGGCTGTGATTATTCTATGTGAATAAACTAAATGATATAATTTGTTTATATCCCCATCTAATTCCGCTGTGCTATTATATATATGAATATATAATGTTAATATGTGGCACTGTACATATTTTTATTCTTCAAGCTTTATATGCTTAGATTCTATTGCTTGAAATTTTGGTTCATATGTGAATACGTGAACATTTATATATATATTTTTGCTTCTGTCTACACATATGAAACTCTGTCATATATATATATATATATACAACTTACATGTATCTGTGTTTTGTGCGCTGCTATTCTTCTTCCCAATTTTTTTTTCCCTCATTCGACCAGAACTCCATATACACACAAATATTACTGGGTTCATGATTGTTAGCAGAATGCTTTTGCTCCTCTGATTATTATATATGCGCATGTGTGTATATATTGTATGGCACAATTCCTTCATCTTCTCTTCACTTCTTCGATCTCTTTCAAGTTGGGTGTTTTTGGAACCTATGTGGAACTAAAAACGGAAAAGACTTGACCCCTTAAAGGTTAGAAGAGCCATTGAAACACAGAGACACACATCTGGTCGAATTACGTCGTGCCGACAACGTCGAGAAAAATTGGGTGTTTGAAACTCAGTGTTTTTGCCCAAAGTAAGGACATGGATGTGTAGATCTCGAAGAGATGATTCCAATTATGCTTAGAACATGTCAAACGGAGTTCGGATGAAGGAGAAACGAAGGAAAGAAGTTGGCGGGTCATTAGTCGCTGCCGCCACTTCACTCAAGATTTGATCAATGAAATTGAGGTTTTCAGATCAAATGAATGCCATGGATTTGTAGTTCGCTGAACTATGATTCCAACGACACCAAGAACGCAAAAAAATGAAGCTAAAACGAGGGAGATATGGCCTCCCGAAGTTGACGGGTCGCGATGACCCGTCGGAGCTCCAACCGGGTTGGGTGGACCTGGCTGGAGGTTGAAGATGATGACGTGGCAGTCAACTGCCACGTCATCGGTCAACCAATGCCATTTGGTGCCAATGAGAGGTCACCACGTCAGCGTGCAGCGCCACGTCAGCATCAGTCAACGAGGCCATGTCATCAGTTGACCAGCCACATCGACCGAGACACGTCAGCTCCACGTCAGTAGTGATGGGTCAAGGTTGACCAGTCAACATTGACTGGTTAACGGTCAATAGTTATTCATTGACTGTCGACCCCAAAAAAAAAGGCATATGGCGCGTAGGGCCCACTGGGGCCTTCGTTTAACACATGGCAAGCACCATCGAAGAGAGGACGGCGCATGGAGTTGTTATTGCCGGCGCGTGTCGCCTGCTGACGGCCGCAGGGCGGCGCGTGGACGTCATTAGCCACCGACGAGAGTGATGTTCGTTGGAATTTTCCAATTTTTCAAGATTTTTCCATCCAGACACCTTCTAGAGGCGCGTGAGAGCACGTGGGACCTCCGATTGAGACGCGGTTTGTTCCTAAAAATCCCTAAATTCGAGAACTTCACTTTGATATATAATTTACATATATTTAAAGCAAGTTTGGGTGTAATTTGAGTCAAAAAGGTGCTTATGTGCATTTAGAGGGTCCCAAAAATGTTGGAATTAAATCAATGTTGGTTCTATTATTTTTTTAGGATAGGTTAGCTTATTTTTTAAGAGTATTTTTAGTTGCAACATTAGGTTAAATGTTGAAAGATTCTTTAAAAGTAAGGGATTATTCAAATGAGTTTTTTGAATATAAAATCATATCCAACCTTGACTCAAACTCTTAGAGATAAAAACCTGAAAAAAAATTGCAGCAACTTAAAATTATTCAATAATTACTGAATAATAATAAGTCTTCCCATGCTTCTAACCACATTGATCCACTTGGATTGAAGCAACGACTTCTAAAAGTCAATCCTTTATCATAAATGTTGTGACAAAGGATAAGACAGATAGAGATGTTAGAATCATCTCATCAAGTGGGAGGTATGCTGCAAATACATCCAAATGAGTGGATGTAAACATGGCAAAGAGGAGCTGGACATTGTAGCTAGAAGCTACATGAGTTAATATGGTCAGAAGGGCCTATGAGAAGGAGAATCTGTTAAAAGACAACAATATGAGGCTTAAACTTTTGAATGTTCTTGTTTTTCCATTGAATTTAAGATTAAATTCTCTGTATGTTTTTAGAATTGAATTCAGTATATTCTCTTCTTCTTTTCTTGAACATTCATGCTAGTTAGATGATATTGTGTTATTATCTTGTTAATATAACTGCTCTTTGATTGAGTGGGAGTTTTTTTCTAGAATGCGTCTAGAAATCCAAAGGGGAAAGTGTTCAATGAAGACTGTGGATAAAAGGGTGATGAGCTAACTAGTATGATTGGGATGGGAGTCAACATAGTTGTCTCCTGAATATGAAACTAATGAACTTATTATCTAATTATCCTTTATCTTATTTAAACAAATAAGATTTGTATACCATAATCGTTTAAGTGACCAATTATGACCAAGTCTATTTGACTGAGCTTATGAAGACAAGCTCAATAGAGATGTTTATGGAGTTAGAAACTCTCAAATCTTTTTCATTCAAGAAGAATGAGATGTCAAGGACATTCTACCAACTAGTCTTCAGCATTTAGAGGCTGAAGCAACTAAAGGATACAAAAAGTTTATGCTATCAAATATAGAAAGAACAACATTGCTTAAACTTATGATGGTACGAGCAATGTAACCTTATCCAAGCTGTGTAGATAATGTTGGAAGATAGTGGAATAGGTGATCTTCTTCCAAGTTAAAACTAAGTTAAGTTTTAACACAGTGTGCTAAGTCCTAACATGTCGTTTAGGCAACACTTGAGGCAAATGTCAAACTAAGAAGTTGAGACAAACAAAATGCCAAGTTCTTTCTAACAAACAACAAGTGAATGTTGTGACAAGACATCTCCCAGTGAGTGGGAGGAAGCTATGTCTCCCAGTGAGTGGGAGTGAGCCATGTCTTCTAGTGAGTGGGCGTATACGAAAGTAAAGATTGCCTCTGATATGCATATGTAACCTTCAGCAATATGATTCACCACATTGAACTTGAATGTGAAAGACTGAAGGATTCAAGATCCATCAGTCAGATGAACTTAGCTAAAGAGTGGGAGGATTCATCCTCTAAGCCTAAGGGCAAGAAACCTATGAGGTAAACTTGATCTAGAAGAGGTCAAATGGTTTCTACAAAGATGAAAAGCTACATTCATAATCCTTAAGGGTTGTAAAAGTAGCAATCCACATGAGTTGTGGATATTTCAGAGAAGCATATGGCTTCATGTCAAATGCAAAGCAACAAAGAGATAGAATCAAGGGATTGGAACTTGCACGTTAACTCTGCACTGATAATCCACCCTGATTCACTCATGCAATTGCAATTGACAGAATCACATCTTTGCTATCTCCTTAGTTAAGGATCGATGGGACTATGATTCTCAAATCCTTCATTGGATTTTGATATTTCTTTTGGGGATAAAAGATTCCTTTTCTTGCCACATGTATATATTGATTAAAAGAAATGATCAAACTAGCAAAAGAGTATTTGCTAAATAACGTGTGCTAAAGGGTTAATACCCTTATGAATAAATTCAGAACTCATTCTACCTGGCAAGAAAGACAAAGAAACATTTTTTGAAAAAATCCACTGCAATTGGCAAATTATGACGTTAGTGAACCAATGAATGTGAGGGCAAAACACAAAGAGCTTGGTGTTTCGTTAACGTTGTGGACGTTTACTCGAAATACAGTAATATTTACTTGATTTTTGGCAAGTGTGAAGCTGTTAGATAATGGCTGAACTAGTCAGGAATCAGTTAAACTAAAAGGAAAAAACCTTTTTTGAACTAACAAGGGTTAGAGACACCCATGTGATTAGTTCAAGCTGCTTTGTGTACAAGAAAGGCATTGTTAGGCAACTATCAATACCTAGAACCCTTCAACATAATAGAGTTGTTGAAATGGAGAGATAGACCTCTCCTTTGATTTGATTGTGAACATAATAGCATCAATGAGGCTATCAGCCATATGTTGGTAGGTAAACTCACAGCTATTATATTCACACTTAACCAAATTCCCTCTATGTCAGTCACGACCTTACCCTATAAATTGTGGATGGGCCTTAGACCAGGGCCAAGCTTGTTAAGACCATAAGGGTCATCAACTTTATATTCATAATTCTTCCTATGAGTAAGGAAAATAAGGGCCAAGGTATATAAGGTATCTCTTTGTGAGATGACATGAGAATTTGACATGACACGTCTTCATTAGTGAAAATGATAGTGGTTCAGTGACTGAGAGAAAACCGTGGGACACAACGTTCATAAAACCCATATTTCCTAGCAGGAAATGAGTATTAATCACAATAAATCTCTTTAAGAGGTTCACAAGTGACAAGGAATAACCAAGTGTTCCTAAGTTCACTGATCCGAGTGGGAGGATTGAGACCATTTTCACAATAAAAGAGGTAAGAGGTAAGTTACGAGAGAATTACCTCACTCATACATAGGAAAAGAATCCTATGAAATCCACCTCGGAGCAAATTGTCATCTAGCGAATGACTATAAAGGATAGATTCCCTAATGGATTGAATGCTCTCTTCATCATTTAGAAGGTGATGATGACTACCTATAAGTGTCTGAAAGACACTAGAAGGACCTGCTAAGATGAATTGCAAAGTGTCATGCAAGAGGATTTGGATTCTTTTTAAGCCAAATACGTGTTTGGGTAATTTGTCACCTAGCCAAGAGGTAATTGGGAACAAGTAGATTCTCAAATCTGTTGGGGGCATGTAGAACCTAAAACACTTAGTGACTAAGGGGTAATACAATGGAAAGTTGTCCATTGTGCGTTTTAACTCTGAACTTTGGCTATGACAACAAGCTTAGTCTTGAAAATTGCATCAAGATGATGTAAAGACCACCTTCCAATTTGGAATTTTGGAAATTGGATTATGAACTCTACATGAAGCAGCTTAAGGGCTTCGTAGAAACAATCACCCAAATAGTAGTATATGAGGTTTTTCACTAGGTGAAAGCCTCACCAACTTTGAAATAATCGAAGAACACTACATAAGTCCCAAACGGTCTAGTGATGATTCTTTGTGAAGTCATCCTTTGTCACACGACATATGAAACAAGTGTCAAAGGAGTCAAAAGAATAAAGGATAAGAGAATCCTTAAATTCTGAGTTGAGAAAGTCATGGGTTGAACAAATATCTTGAATGACAAGATAAATGGAGATTGCACAAGAAAGATACAGTCTTTTCCACCTAAGACATGTATAAGTGTAATCCTTAGACATCTTAGGATGTTAAAGTGCAAACCCATGGACACCCCTGAAGTCAAGGGCATAAACCTAAAGAGGTTATATGTCCTATGAGGAATCGAACATAAGAAAGGTGGATAGAGTCCCATGTGAGACTATAGTTGGTAATATGAATGTACACATTGGTGCACATAAGACCAAATATTTTTTGGTCAGACTTGGAAGTTGTTTTTGGTTCTGCTGTGAAATGGGTTATGAGAATAACCATAGATTAAGTTGTCAAAACAACAACTTTCCTTTGCAAGGATACTCCAATACAAGACCTAGGCAAATGGTGATGGAGTAAGGAAACATACAAAGTATTTTTTTTCCTGTTATCCATGGAAATAAAACGCAGGGTGTGTTCTGCCATCATTCAAAGTGCCATATGGCTAAAGTAATTCTTATAAGAGATTGGGAATGAATGGTGGATAGAAGGATCCAAGCGATAACATCTTATGATGAGGATCCTAAGTATCACAGTAAGGCAAAACATACTTTTTGATATATCTCTATAAGAGATATGCTTTCAAAGAGGGAAAGCGACAGTTCAATGACCTTCTACTGACAAAATGTTGGTAGATCCCCTTAATAAGCCCATAGCTTGATTTTTATTGAGTTAGTGAAAATCTTGGGACGCAAATAAAATGTAAGGTCGTGAACTTCTTTTATATGAAGATAAAAGAAATAGTATGTATGTTATGAGTAAATACATATAAGGTATATAAGTTTGTATGTCGTACAGGTCAGAAAAGGTTGGTTCACTCACACAAACAACCATTTTCCCATGTTTTGCGGGGGCATGGGAGGGTAAGACGAGCAAATGATCACCATGAGATAGTTAAGAAGAATCTTTGCATTTGAGTCGCCTCGGTTAGACTGAGATGAGATCTACATGTGTGCATATACACAGAAAATGGATCGAAGCATGAATATAAACCTGTAGCCAGGCAAAGAACTCTTTTTCACAAATGAGATTGTAAAAGAGATATTGTGAAAAAGAAAGTTCTAGGTTCAAATGTTGAGTACATTTTGGAACTAATGTCTGTACGGTGAAAGATAAAGAAATCAACGTACACCTTACCGTAGCATACAATTCATACTGCATGTACTTAAGAGTTAAACTGCAACACGGGATGTGGGTGAAAGATCCCTAGTTCACCATAGTGTGAGTCCTAGGAAGGAAGAATCCTTCCACGATGCCCTTAAGACTTAGGCGACATCATGAAAGCTTGGTATGGTGACAGCTACTTTAGCTGAAGCTCCATGATCACACTCGATTCGGTCAGACGAGTGAAAACTAGGAAAGCGACCAAGTCAAGATGGACTGATGATTAGTCAAAAAGGAAGATTTACTCCTAGATACATAAGATGTGCTAGTATCTGTGGTTGACCCCTTACTAGCTCTATGTGTAGCTAGTAAGTGTGGATACTATGTGCGTAGAAGGCAATCTAAGTTAATCAACATATTAACTCGAGAGGGATTAGATATGCCATGAGTAATATGTATGGGAGAATCTGGGGCATATGAGGCAATGAATATATGGCTTACGGTTATATCTAAAGGGTTTCCTTGGATGCTGATCCAATATGAAGGATTTCTAGTATCACAAGCACCAAAATCTTAAAGACGTTTTTGCCCACGCAGTCACGGCAGACGCCAAGTATGAAACAGGAAATAGTAATGCACGCACGATGGGAGGCCCATCAAGTGCGAGTGGGAAATGTTGGACTTTGGGTCCGAGTCCGCCCTTGATGGGCCGGACTATTTGATTAGGAAATAAGTAGCCTAATCAAATAAGAATAAAATCAGCATAAAATGCAGATTGGGGAATAATTCAGTAATAATTATGGATTTGTTAATTAAGGAACAAATCGCCATAATTAGGGAATTAATTGAGAATCAATTAATTGTTGTCTTGGAGGGCAAGAAGGAGTGCACACGTTTCCTAATTAGTGGCCTCCATAAACCACTATAAATAGGGTGTGCCTCCTCAATTGCAATTCACCCCACCATTGAGTTTTTTGGCAATTCTTTTCTCTCCTACCATCTTTCTGGTTCTGGTGTTCTGCTGTGCAAATCACAATTAGGCTCTAGTAGTCTAATAATTGTGTGGGCACAAGTATGAAGTATTGGAGCTTTGACCCGGATCCAAACATGGATTCGCCCAGGTACGCCTAATCTCCTTTTAGTTATATTTTTCTTACAGAATTAATAAAAATTTTGTATTGATACATTCATGATATGTAACTCTGGTTCAGGCCATTTAAATATACATTTTCGAAATAGCTGGAGTATAATGCTATGACTGGAAATTTTTCATCTCTTTTGCGTGATATGTTCGGTGCAAAAAGGAAGCAGGATTCAATTTTTGAATTCTAAACCATTCTTTCTTTCTTTTTTTTGTACTTTTCCAGGGTTTTCTAGGCCCCGCATCAATATACGTGAGCATCAGAAGCATGATAACACTGCTGGGACCTGCGTATCTTCTTCATCTCATCTCATAACTAAAATTTCTTGATGCTGTGTATTTTTGTTGTAACTTGTCCTTCCTTATTTTCCTTTAAAAGTTAAATTTATACTCCATGCGGTTCTTCATGTAGGACTTAAGTGGAGAGATGATCTCCAACCTAAATATAAGACATATTTTTTATATTTGTCAATCTTTTCCTAATCTATCTATGTTGATATTCCCTTAACAATAATCAATTTAATAGCTCCAAAATGCTACTGTTTCTTACTTGCTCCTTTATGCGTGAAACTTGTGTCTTAGTTGATAATTATTTTCTTTTTGTTTCTCCAGCAGCTTGCTTTCTCTTGATATTATGTTTCCCTTAATTATCCATTCCAAACATTGCGTGTGTGGCTATCACAAAAGGAAGGAAAATATTATATAATAATAATAGTAACAATAATAATAATTTAGTCTTCTCTCTTTTTTTCATTTTTTCTTTTTTGAGAAAACTTCCTATTATTATTTTTCTTTCCTAAACTTAAAAACTTCTATTTTAATTGGAAATCACACACACGATGCATCCACATGATATCTCATAAATTCTGAAGAAAATTCCTTTACTTTAATATTGATGACTTCCCAAATATATCCCAATATGTCTTAAAGCTATTAAAAATGGAAAGTCATCATAAAATCAGAAATTAATTAACATTTGCCTTCATTAATAGTGTTGGGATTTTATCCCCCTTTTTAATGATCATATGCATTTTTGCACCGGAAATTGTATGTGGTGCCAGACGCACATACGAGATATGTAGATGGATATTTTTACACCATCATCCTTAAAATAGTTATTTAAAAAATATTAATGTAGGGCCTACAAAACCATAAATTGACAGACATTTACCTTCATTAATAGTTTTTTTAATAATCAATTGGTATTTTTACACCCAATGATTATATATGGTGTCAGACGCACATGCAAAATATATAAATGTGTATTTTTACGCATTCACCCTCTTAGATTTACAAATCCTACCTTCTATGAGGCCTCCCAATACGGTAGTCTCAATAGCTCCATTTCAGAGCATTTCAATTGGCCATCTACATTTGTGAAGATCTTTGATGTACGACTCGTAAGTCGTGACAATATCCTCATGTTGAAATGAAGAAAATTAAGCCATAAAATATAAAATTTTTCACGGATTTCGTAGGCACGACGTTATGTATTTTTTAATTATTGGATTGGACTCGCAGTTGTTCCAATTGTTTTTCAAACAAATTTTTCACGGTCATTAGGTTGTTTTAATGCGTTGAGACAATTCCAAGTTATTCGCTATTGGTGCCGGAGCTCTGTCCACTGGGTGCCAAGGTCAAGGCTCCAACGTCATGCGGGGTAACATTTTTTTAAAAATTTTTACGATGTATACCGAAGCAAATAGAAGTAACATAATTAGAAAACATCCTAGTAAAAGCTTCTAATAAAATAATACGAACTGGGAACAAAGAAAAACCATGTCATAAAGATAAAATTGGAGGTGACAGTTTTTAAAAGTGAGAGATAATGTAGTAAAAATACAATATGCATAAAATATATCAAATTGATTTTTTTTTTTTTTTACTAAGTTGAAATCTATTGAATTGAAAAAACTAAAATCAGATTTATGCATTTTAAATGTATTTAGATTTAAATGTGATTCTCCCTATTTTGTTAAAAAAAAAATTTCTCCCACATATAAAAAAAAAAAGAGATTTTCCCTAGAAACGCTTTAGTTTCAAAAAATAAAAAATTAATTATTTCCTTGGTGCTTTCCTTCTTCTTTTTTTTTTGGTCAATGGTGCTTTCCTTCTTTCACAAAGGAGGCTTGGTCGTTAATAAAAAATGTCAACTTCTTTTCAATAAACCGCGATTTCCTGCATGGCCCCACGTTTGGTGACGGAAGCGCCAAACGACGTCGCCGTTACGTCTTTGGCACCTTCGTTGTGATGTTTCCAGGCGGGCTGGCGCGTATCTTTCAAACGCACAAGGACACAGTGCCATGACATTGGCACAGCTCATGGCTCCACTTAGGGCCTGTTTGGTACACTTGAATTGGGCTATATAGAAATGGAAATGGAATTGATTTCCATGAAGATGTTTGTTTGATATGATGGAAATGAAGAATTTCACAATTCTATTTCCACCAAAATTACTTGAATTCATTTCCTTCACACAACCCCAAGATTTGCATTTCCACGTGGTTGAGTTCATTTTTGCCCCTTCTTTCTTTTGTTCATATTTCAAGCTCTAGGTCCTCCTCTTCCACTTCACCCACCGACAACGATGACCCATCACCAACAGTGGCGACTCCACCGGCCAATGACTGCGACTCCACATACCAATGGCAGCAACTTCATCTAGCATCTTCATAGCTTCGACGGCAACCTTCTTTTGAACTCTTTTTTTGCTTCGCGATTTTTGGGTTTTAGATTTGGGAGGATTGTTTGCTTTTGACGATCATGCTTGCAGGAACACAAGATCTGGGTTCTCTATCTTCCTCCTTGACCCCCTCTTTCCTTAATGATGACGATGATTTTTGGAGACGCCCATTTATTTGAAAGCCGACGATTGTTGATTAGTTTTGATAAACAAAGTCGAGAGCAAAATTTCTTAAGGCTGTCCACTAACCTACCTTTCATATATTGTAGATTAAATCGTTTGTTGTTGTATATTACTTGTATATTTATTTCTATCATTATGGTGGTTTGACGGTGTGCTCTGTTTTTTTTTTTTTTTTTGCCAGATCGGTGTGCTCTGTTAGGACTATGGTGGTGGGTTTGCTGGTGGTGTCATGTGAGGATATGGCAGAGTTTTTATTTTTTTATTTAGAAGGGTATTTTGGTCTTCTTAAATAAAAATCAGGCCAGATTCCACCTGCATACCAAACATGTTTTTAAACCTCATTTCCATTTCCATATCCATATCCATTTCCATTTCCATTTCCATATTCATTTTCATTTCCATAAAAATCAATTCCAGTGTACCAAACGGGCCCTTAGTGTTTATTTGGAATAACTATTAGAGTTTTTAAAAACAGTTTTTTCAATAGTGATTTACGATATACAAAAGAAGTATATAAAAAGAGTGTTGTCTCGATTTACGTATATAAACATTTTTAGGATTCCCAGTCGCAATCCCAAACATGTTTTTAGTATAATGACTTATAAAAATAAATAATCCCAATAAGAGAGTTTGGATCAGCTTATTCCTGGAAAATAAGTGTTTTTCACATAAGTCAAGATAAAACTTCTCTCACATACTTATCTTATATACCGTAAATCACAATTTAAAAGTATTTATAAGTCAAAAATAAATTATCCCAAACACACAGAGAAACTTCAATAATTTTCTTATTTACATGAGTTTGTAAATTAACAATACAACTCATTTTACCCCATGACAACGTTGGCTCAGTGCTAATATATACATCTCAATTTTTTAAAAAACTGTGAAACCCATTATAATTTTGAAAAGCCGCTTAAGCCTTTGTTTAATTTCTTAACACAAAAATTGTTCTATTTATTTTTAGAAACATAGATTTCAGTTAATAAGTGATTTTTAAAATCTTGAAGCTTACCCTAATTTTTAACTAGTCTAGAAACAAACTCATTCAAACTTTTATGCAACCAAACAAATAGTAGTACCATAATTTATGAATAATATAGTTTTTTAAAAATCTCATAAATCATACTAAATATTTTCATGGGTTTTACTTTTTTTAACTCTTATTATACGAGACACAAAAATCTTAGATGATGTGTATGTATATAGGCGTGGAAGGAACTTGATAATGTTAATTTATTATATATGAATATGTTTATTTAAAAAAAATAATGGACAAAATTTAGGTCTATTTGCTTGCTTATCGAAGTCATGAGCACTGTATGCTTATTAATGTGATGAAATCTGAACAATCCAAAATCTAATTCTGATAGTCTAGATTTAAAATTTTCAATCTACAATTTTTCAATGATAAATTTATTTTTTTTAATGTTAGTTATAACATTATCTTCATTTTAAAATTGATATCTATTAAAATAAAAATTATTCAAACATAAAAAAATTAGGTTAAAGTATACGTTTGGTCCTTTATGTTTATGTCAAGTATCAATTTGGTCCCTTAAGTTTATAAAGTCAATTGTTAGTCCCTTAATGTTAACACCGTTAACTCCTACTAACGGAAAATGCTAACATGATGAATTTAATGTTGACTCAGCAATAAATTGCTAATAAATGATACTTAAATATCAGTTCTTTAATAACTTTTATATTTTAAAATTTAAATAAAGACAAAACCTGAAAATGATCTTCTCTTCTAGTTGACAACTGGGTCTTCCTCTCCGACCCATTGATGCATATGCATTAGTACAAGGTATTATCCTTCCTTTATTTTCACTTACAAACCCATTAATTACACAAGGTATTATTGTACCCTTCACCAATTCGATCAACCACTTGTGATAGTTCAATTAGTTGTCTTTGTCTGCATCGATGAATATGAAATCAAGGCGCCCATGATTCTTTTCTTGTAATTCACCCCTACAATCATAACACTCTATGTCTTTATTTTTTACCGGAAGACCCAATTCGTAGTTTCTCTGTTCATGTCCAAGGGTTTGGAGAGGGAGACGCCACAGTAAGTGTTTGGTATCACTTATTTTGGGACAATAAGTCCTTATTACGTAAGCCGAGACAAAACTCCTTTCACATATTTACCTCGTATACCGTGAATCACGATTTATAAGCACTTATTATCCAAAAATAAGGTATTCCAAAAGAGCACACAGTCAACCACCGGAAAGAGATAACCCATTTTCAGTTTTTGCGATATTTTAATTTTAAAATATAAAAATCATCATATTTAAAAAAATAAAATTCAAGTATGATTTGTCTGCATTTTATTACTTAGTCAGCATTAAATTCATAATATCAGCATTTTCTATTAGTGATAGTTAACAGCATTAACATTAGAGGACTAAAAATTGACTTTATAAACTTAAGGGATTAAACCGATACTTAATGTAAACATAAAGGACTAGATATACACTTTAGCCAAAAAATTAATTGAATCTGGACCAAAATCAATTTGGGATGGTCTAGATTAAGATGATCACTCTATTCTCATCAAAATAATGAACATGAGATGTGCTCATTTACTTATATCTTCTTTTCAACAATGATTTACTTAGATATATTGGTTCCTATTCTCCAATCAAATCTTCTTTCTTATGATAATAAACGATTACATTAAGAAAATTGTAAATTTTATTGGAATATTATTAATAATAAAAATAACAAATAATAAGATTTGATTGGGAAGTTGAATCTGATAAATATAAGAAATGGACATATATTTTGTCTATAAAAAAATACTTCACTTTCTCCAATAAGGGAGAAGTACTTCTTTAAAGGATTAAGATACAAATTTAACAACAAACTATTTTTATATGGGTACCCAACACAATTAACTATTTTTTGGTGTAAAATTAGACATGAACAATTTATTTGGGGGCAATCAAAGCAAGCCTGTTAGTTAGACTTAACTTCGTTAAATTTTTATGGCTATGGGACCCATAGTTGTTCCATGTGGAATGTAGCATGCAGGAATAGTGTTGAAACATGGCATATTGTCTTACAACGAACTATTTTTATATGGGCATCTAATATAATTAACTATTTTTTTGTGCAAAATTAGACATGAACAATTTATTTGGGGGCAATCATAGTTAGACTTAACTTTCGTAAATTTTTATGGCTATGGGACCCACAGTTGTTCCATGTGGATTGTAGTATGCAAGAATAGTGTTGAAACATGGCATATTGTCTTAAAACTTGGCAGACGGAAAATTCAATGCTTAATTGATTGAAACACCTACCTCATCTCTTCATCCATCAACCATTTTTGCGTGCCC
The DNA here is from genome assembly GCA_963210345.1 of Inga oerstediana. Classification (NCBI taxonomy): domain Eukaryota; kingdom Viridiplantae; phylum Streptophyta; class Magnoliopsida; order Fabales; family Fabaceae; genus Inga; species Inga oerstediana. The sequence continues at coordinate 39,024,695 of OY723409.1, forward strand.
GAAGCCATATGAGTTCGACAGAGGTGAAGGAGCATGGAGACGGCGCAATGATCTAGTATAAAGGTGTTTTCTTCAGCCATAACCCCAAGTTGACGGAGGTGAAGGAGCAGGGAGCAGTGCAATGGACTCGCTGGAAGACGCTTCATCAGTTGCCTTGCTTGACTAAGGTTCACCTTTAACCCTATCTGATTTGCTCTCTCTCGACGAAGCTAAGCCTTCGACACTCCAGACTGTAATGCCCCAAAATTTTGATTAAGGGCTAATGATGATTATTGAGAATAAATTGTGAGTTAAAGATTGAATTATTCCGTGTTTTGTGACAATTTTGGTAAATGTGCCAAAATCTAGTAAAAATAGAGAGAATGGAAATTGTTGGTTAATTAGTCAGTGATTAATGGAGAAATTAACTACTAACTAATTGGAAATGAGATATGGAACTAAATGGCTAATAGAGTGGTTAAAGTAACTAATTAGTTACTTACTTTATGAGAGCCAATAAGAGGTTGACACTTGGCAAGAAGAGATGATGAGAGAGGGCATGGAAAGTCAAAAGCAATATTTTAATATTTTCTTTCTCTCGCTTTCCCTCATTTTCGCTGAAATGGTATGAGGATGGGAGTATGATCATTGCTTCATCTTCTTCAACACTCATCTCTCTCATCTCTCTCTCTCTTTTCGTCGACCATTGAAGTAAGAAGAAGGAGGAAGAAAGCTTGAGAAAAAGGTAAGAAGATGACCTTCATTGCTCAAATTCCTTTCTTTAATATTGTTCCTTGGCTTGAGGGCTTCATTTCCATGATTCTAGATCTTCCATTGGTGTTGATTTGAGCTCTCAAGGAAATTTAGAGGTTGGAGAATCAAGAAACCTCTTTAGAGAAGTTGAAGAGGTAAGTGAAACAAACATTTCTATTTATGTTTTGTACCAAATGATTAAGTTTGGAATTTCTAGAATTTTTTGCCTTAAATTCAAAAATGAGAGTCATTAGGAGTTTGGTATGCTATAGGCATGGAAATGGTGGTTGGGTATGTGTTTGAATAGATAGAAATGGATTTAGGATTGAAATGTTAAGTTTGAAGATTTTGAGAATTTTGGGTTGATTGTTGCCTAAAACACTTTGGTTTGGTATTTGAGATCATTAGGATCACTTGGGTAAATTTTGGATAGTACTGTCATCTTTGCTGCATTTCTGGGTTCTGATATGGCTCACTCGAGTGATATAAGGTCTCACTCGAGTGAAGCAGGGTATCTTCATTTTCCTGTTAGTGTTTCACCCGCACTTCCACGTTAAAAATTCAAAAGTGTTGTCTCACTTGCGAGTATTGTGGGTTCTCACTCGAGTATAGGTGTATCTGACACTATGAACTCACGTATCGAGGTGTCACTGGCTGCCAATTTCTCAAGAGTGTGTCTTAGCACTCGCGGGTGTTAAGCCGTCACTCGAGTTCCAAGGTTCATGCTCTAGTGATGTTCCCTTCTGAAAGTTGCTTGTACTCTCGGGAGAGCACTTCCTAACCCTCACTTTATGGAACTCAGGTGAGCATTAGGCTATCACTCGAGTGATTTGGTTTATGCTCAAATGCAGTGGGCAATTCTGGTTTATGTCATTCCTTTCTGCTCTTGGGTGAGCACTTTCTGCACATCACTTCCTAGAACTCGAGTGAGCATTTGGCTATCACTCGAGTATTGCTTGTAAACCCATTATCACTCGAGTGAGGTCTTCTTCACTCGAATGCAATAGTGAAAATTCTATTCTTGTGCTTCTAAAAGGGGATTTTTGGGATAGTTCTTTCAACCTTTTAGGGCTTTTGTTAGAGGCATTGTAGCTTCCTAAAGGACATTAATGATAACCAATTTAAGTGATATGAAGTCATTTGAGTATCGGTATAGAGAATAACACTTTGTCCCTAATTATGAATTATAGGATTTGACATTTGCCCTACTCGGGAGAGACCAGTGTCAGAGCACGCACAGAAGGATCAAGGTAGTGACTTTTCTCTCATGTTGTGTATGATGCTTGGTATGCATGACTTATCAGTATTGTGTTGTGAAAAATCTTTGGCATGAGGCCATTGCGAACTTGTGTATGTGTTATCGGCCGTATGGTATTACAGCGTGAGCAGTTGTAGGGGATGATAGTTATCACACCTACCCCTGCTGTTGTAATTGTCAAGGCTGCGTTGTGGAATTGTGAATTCCTGTTTGATTATCCGGCCAATGTGGCTGTGTGTATGTGAAATATTTTATATGGATCCCAGTTGTGATGATATATGTGATATGAACATGTGGTTGTGCAATACAACGTGAGCACTTCAGCGTGAACAAACGTAAGGGTGACGCAAGTTATACCTGCCCTTGCCGCTGTAACTGCCATTGTAGTTGTTATGTGTTGTGTGATGATTTGCTTTTATGCTTTGTGGTTGTGCATACTATGAGTGATTTGACACTACGAGGATTCCTTAGAATCTCACTTTCCCAAAACAAATTTTTAGATATGCTCGAAGGATCTAAAGGAAAGCGGGTGACGAAGAGTGGATAAAGCTTCAGGCTATAAGTTATTTTGGTTTTTGGTTATCATTTTGGATATTGGATAGTTTTGTGTAATCCTCTAGTTAAGGGAAAGCACTTTATGGGCATTTGTGCCTTGTAAATCCTTTAGTTGTTGAATAGAACCCGAGTGTGTCGGGAATTTAACTTGTACTCTGATATTTATGAATGGAATCAAATTGTACAAGCTATTTTTATGTTTAAAATGTGAATATGAGACCGTGTTAAACAGGCTTTTCAAAAGTTTTGTAAACCCTATTTTTTGGAAGTTTACTTTTAAATAAGTCCCAAATCATCTTACGGTCTTTAATTCCACGTAATCATATATTTATGAACTTAATTTCAGCCTTGATGATGAAGGGGGTAACACAAACTCTCTCTCTCTCTAAGTCGAAACCCAGATGTATTTGGTTCAGTCTTTTTTTTTAACAAACTTGGTTAAGTCTTATTTTAATTCCTTTTTTTTTTTTTGCCTCATTTTCTTATCTTAAGTCTTTTTTTTATATTTCTGTTAGAGTATTAGGCCAAGTCTTTCTTTTAGACCCTTTATTTTCAAAGTCAACAGTGACACATCACCTTCACAACTTTGCAACCTCAACATTCAAACATTAGCCACGTCACCCATTTTGGTCAAACATTTTTCTCCATCCATGTACATAACGTCTGACTAACTGGCTTACTATAATTGCTATCAAATAAATTATTTTATGTCTATTATTGCATCAAAAAATAATTAATTATGTTTAGTACTTATTAGAAAATAGTTTGTTACTAAATTTGCACCTCCACATTTCTTTAAACTAAAGTCCAAAACTTTTGTTTGTTTTTCTAATTTACTTTCTTTTTTATAGGATCAAATGAAGAAAACACAAACACACTCACATACTACACGATGTTCGAACATGTGAGAGGCAGATGCCATATGAGCCAAGGCTCATTGGCATCTGATTTACTTTGTTACACTAGATGATCTTTTAAATTCTTAAATTTATTTTCAAATAATTTTAATCACAATCATTGAAAGATAATATTATTTTTGTTACTTGTACAACAGCCAAAAGGAGTAATGAAGCGTGAAATTTATGCCAGAGGTCAGCTGTCAGCAAAAAGCATATTATATGACAATTGTAACAATTACTAGAACCCTTAAAATCGAAATTAAAGAAAATATAGTTTGAAAAAGGACAAATGATTAATGTTAGTGAAAACTGATAATTTAGAGAATTAATAATGGAGAAGAATAGTTTTTATTTGCGTAAGTTACATGGAACTCTCCCAAATTTTAAATTGTGTTCAAATAACTTTTTAATACTTAAAACTTAATAATAAACCCTCATGAACTATTTTGAAGTTTGTACAGGTAACTCCAACTATTAACTATATACCCATCTAAACTTTGTATGTGTGTATAATATTTCAAATTTTTTTATCAAATAATATTTTAAGCTTTGATGGATGTGTAGATAATATCCTAAACTTTAAGTTGAGAGAGGATGAGTAATGTATATAATCAATCATATGAAAGTTATTTAAATAAAAGTAAGAGTTTAAGAGGGTTTATTATAAAATTTAAAAAGATAAAAAGATTATTGGTAAATGACTAAATGGTTCAAAATTTAGGGGTTATATATATATATATATATATATATATAGGCTTTTCATTTTGAGAATTAAGGATATATTTGAACAAAACTTAATGTAAGATGTATTTGTATATTTTTCATAAAAAAACTCTTATTTAGTTAATATAGTTATATATTTTCAAAGCTACTTTGGGTTTAAACTTTATACTAATTGAAACTAAACTGGATCCAACTATACAGGCCTAAAATATTTTATATTCACAAATCACCTGAACAATAGGTCTCAAAATAAAAAAAAAAAAATTATTACTTTTGATTAAAAAAAATTCATATTACTCCCTCCTGTTTTTAATATAAGACCCGTTTTAGAGAGTTTAGGGAAGTTAAATATATTATTTGATTATAGTATATGTTGTGTTTCATTAGATTATATATCAGTTTATAACAGAGTTCTCAGAACCGGACCGGACCGGCCCGAAAACCGCCGAACCGAGCACTAGACCGGTCCGGTCCGGTGACCCGATCCGGTCTGAGTTTTTTTTTTTAAAAAAAAACACCAATTTTTTAATTTTTTCTTTAGAATTTCATATTAATAATCCTAAAATCTTCCATATATCATCGGTTCAGTCCCGTTTTAGCACCGGTTTGACTCCGGTCTGACTCACTGACCCTTAACCCAATACCCCGATCGATTCAGTGACCGATTCGGGTTTGATTAACCTAATTTATAAGTTAGATTAATTATTTTGAAAAAAAAAGATAGATAAAATTATTTTAAAATAATTTATTTAACTTCTTTATTATCTGAAAGTATTTTACCTGATTAAGACTGGAGGTGGTATTATTTTTTCAAATGTGGAGGGAGTCATTACAATTTACAGGACACACCACTACACAACATTCGGATTACGGAGAATTGCCATGCCTGTAGAAAACAGGTGACCAATATCTTTGTCTGCTAATGATTAAAAAAGTTATTGTTTTAAGCAAATAAATGCACATATTGACTTTGATATATAGTTATGTCCAGAATGATTAATAACATCCAATGGATCTGAATATTTTTTTTTCCTCGGGAAGGGGGGCAATATTTGGTGGAACATGTTCAGATACACCTATGTAATTATTCGGTCCCATCATTTACCTTAATTTTTAATTTAGTCTCTATAATTATAATGTTTCCAATTCAATCCCAATAGTTTTTTTTTTTTTGGGACCTGAATCCAATCCCAATAGTTTACAGCATCTCTAATAGTTATTTTGTGTGTTCATAATTATTGCTTGTTTCATTTTTTTCCCTTCAACTTCCATGAAGTCTGAATGGTTTTATACATAAATATAATATTTTTATGGTAAAAAATACATATTGAATTTTTTAATACAAAAGACAAAGTATCATTTAATTAGTTGATTTTTTTTAATGTTTAAGGGTAAGTTTGGAAATATATAATAAATATTAAGAAGGTAGAACTTAATTATATGATTCTACGCAATAAGTTACTTCATCAGTTTTGAATGAATTGTGAGGTCTAACTTTCTAGAGAAAATTAAAACTTCTGGTAAATTAAATAAGGAAAGTTTTATTATTTCTTATAAAAAATTTAACTTCCTCTTCTACTTACCCCAACCAAGGGACTCCTTAAATGACTTCTTTTTTTTTTTTTTGCCAAGACTTCTTAAATGACATGGCAAATGGCCATGTCTTTATCCAAGTCAAATGGTTGTCACCTTAATTTATGGCAAAAAAATGGTAGTCAACTTAATTAACATAATGGACGCTACCTCTGTCTCAAAATACAAGATGCAAACAGCTAATCAAAAAAATTATCTAATTCGAAAAGTTGGTTAAAATTGATTAAAAATAATAAATTTGTAAAAAAAAAAATAAAGCTTACTTTCCTAAAACACCCTTATCTATGGAGAGGATGAGTGAAAAAGCATATTAGAGAGAATGAGTTGAAAAAAAAATAGAGAGGAGAAACATATAATTAATTAGGGATAAAATTGAGAAAAACATATTAAATGATAAGACAAAACCAGACTGTATCTTATATAAAAAATTAGACCCCTCACACATTTGACTCTTATATTTTGAACCTTAGGAAGTATATTTTAACTCTGATAGGCCAAATTATGCATTTTCAGGGGCTTTTGATTAAAATGTTACATAATGCCTTGCTTGCTTGGCTTTTGAAATGATAAGAGAAATAGAATGAAATGGAATAGAATGCTAATTATCAAGAATTTGTTATATTAAGATTGTGGAAACTTTTATTATAGTAAAAGTGAATGAAACAAAAAATGCCCAAGACCAATAGATAATAAACCAAAATCCTCCCCCCTCCTTGGTTACTTTGCTTTTGTCCTCTCTTCTCCTCTTCTTTCTCATTAGTTTTCTAACATTGACTAGATTCAATATTAATCAAAATCATTGAGGTATACTCAAGCACGGCCCTGGTGAAGTTGGCATAGTAGAATCTGGCAGATGGAATGTTTTCCATCCTACAAATTAAAAAGGGGAACAAGTGTGCTTAAGCTATAGCAAACCCAAGCTTTGAATTAGTGAAGGGGGTAAATGTGTGGGATAGGGTTGAAAGTGGATTACAACTTAGTTTCTTTATTGATGGTATGGTTGTGGCTTTTGAGAGGGGTAGTTGATATCTTAATCTTGTTTCTTTGTAGTTCTTTTAGGCTCCTCATTTACAAAAAATCAAAATCCAAAGATCAATGATGAGGTTCTTTGTGGTGAACCAAAAATTGGCTCAATAATAAATCTTGAGAAATTTTCCTAGTTTTAAAAGAGAAAAAAGATGTTTGATGAAATACTCCTTTCGATCCTATTTATAAGCAACTTTCTTACTCATAGGGTTGGTTCCTTTTATAAACAACTTTCGCTTTTTGTCTAAAGATACATACTTCTTTTTCCTATTTTATCCTATTAAATACTCATTCTCTCTCATATCTTATATTCATTATCTCTTATACTTTTGATCTATTATTTCTCTTATGCTCTTTTCATAAATCGGGGTATATATGAAAAAAGTATGACATTTTTAACACACTTATTGCTTTTAACTACCAGTTTGTTTTTTGTAATCAAGAAGAAAGTTGCTTATAAATAAAACCGAAGGAAGTACATCACTAACGGGACGCTAGGTGGTGGGAAGTGAACGTGGTGAAGGAGAATGACAATGACAATGGAGAGGTTAGTGTTAAAATGCCTAACTATTCATTGTTAGATTTAAACAATGCTGGATGCGGTTGATGAACCGCGTGGGAGCATGATTCATGTGATCTTGAAAAAGCATCCAGTTTCTCAAATATGCAATAACTTTTGATTTGTTAGGGGGAGATAAGCTCAAGATTTTAAAGGCAACCAATGGAGATTCCATTTTCATTCCAAAGGTCTACATGAACTCAACCCATACGAGGGACTAGGCTTTTTTACCTTTATACAATGAACATGAAAAGAAATTACGCAAATACTATGTGATGGAGATTATTTATGGAGATACTTCCTTCGATCCTAAATATAGGATATAGTTTGTAGTGCAGTTTGCACTACAAACTATGTTTTATATTTAAGACTGAAGGTAGTACTATACTGATAATCATTCACTCCATTAATGACTTGAAATTTATACAAAAGTTGTTCAGCTAATGAACGAGTTTCATGTCAGATGAAGACGCGCCCCCCCAGCTCCCAACAAGTGAACATACCACTTATAGTCTTCTTTGGGATATTTCAATTTCAGTTTATAAGTGTTTTTAAATCATAATTTATGATATATGAGGTAAACATGTATGAGGAGTTTTATCCCGACTTATGTGAAAAGCACTTATAAGTCAAAAATAAGTTATTTTAAACATAGGCGGGGAGTTTGAGATAACTTATTTTTAGGTAATAAGTGTTTATTATGTAAGTTGAGATAAAACTCCTCTCACATACTTACTTCATATACCGTAAATCATTATTTATAAATATTTATAAATAAAAAATAAACTATCCCAAACAAGAATCATATTTTCAATTTTGGAAGCTGTAGGCAGTAATAAATAGCACTTGGGAGAACGAGTTAATTTGACATGAAAGTCATTCCTTACCGAACAAGTTTTGTATAAATTTAAAATTGCTTTTGGTATAATATCTCCATAAATAACTTCCACCGTGTAGTATTTTGAGTAATTTCTTTTCTGGTTCCCCGTATAAAGGTCAAAAAGCCGAGGGACTATCATAGAACTGATGGTAAACAACGTGAGCAACTTTGGAAAGTTTAAAATATTAGGGCCAAAATTAAAAATGAATGCAAATGTAGGACTAAACAATTAATTTCAACTAATATTATCACCACCTTCTGTAATTCAACAACCCGTCCATGCTAAAGCGCGTGTGAACTAAACGAAGCTTCTCTCACCAGACTCGATCGAAAAAAGCCGTCACGCGGCTTCCGACGGAAGAACCAAAATAGAACGACAAGGGCAAAAAGGGAAAGTGGAAAATATAAGGGGGTGAAATTTCAGAGGAATTCAACAAGGCAGGAGGAGGAAGACGAAGTTGAACGTGCACTGATCTGTCCATTTCAGCGGAGTACAACGAAGCTATTGGGAGTTATACCAAATAACAAGGAAGCCATTGAGAGCATCGCAAGGACAGGGAAGAGGAGGTTTCTCTGTGAAATTGGACGATGAGCGGATGGGACAGGGTTCGAACATCATCAACGTCTTCTTCGAGATCGTCTCATGGAATGGGTTCTAATGCCTTTCGAAACCTCCCCAACCGCATACCTTCCAGTCGAATTGTTCAACTCGGCCGAGTCCAGCCCCAAGCTCCCGGTCATCGTACCGTTTTCTGCAACGATCGCGATGCCAACCTTCCTGTCCGATTCAAGGTTCTCCTCCCTCTCTCTATCTCTTCCATGGATGTTTATGTTAGATGCCTTCTTTTTCTTTTGGTCTCGTATCTCTAGTCGCCGGCCCCCCGGGGGGGGGGGGGGTTGAGAAGCTCGGTATCGGAACTGTGCATACTTTCATTGGCGAATTTAATTTTCATTTTTACTTGACAGAGGGAAGGAAATGAGTATTTAGTCTGGATTCACTGTTTCGAGAATTCGCGTCTGTATTTTCCCCTTTTCTTGGAGTTAATAACTAAGCAAGGCAGAACAGATTGCTCAAGCTTAACATTTGCGCATGTGTAGGCGCGGGTTCTGAACCCTTTACTGATTGTTTGTGTATTGTCAATATTCACGCATTAAGTTGAGTATTGTCAATATTCACGCATTAAGTGCAATTGGGGGCTTATTGGGGGCGGGCAAAGGTTTCACCCGGAGATTTTTATAAACTAGGCGAATAAATAATGGTCTCTAATCTTATATAAACTGTTACAGTCATGTTATGTGTCAATCATTTTGATTAATAATCATACTCCTATGTTGTTTTTACTAGATTCATGCACTGAAAGAAGATAGTCTTACAAAACCTATTAGGATAGCCCAAGGAATGCTCTTCCCCATATTAGGAGATAACTTGCGTGAATGCACGTGGATGGAAGCAATGATGGTTGAGAATTCTAGTGTGGCTCTTGCAACCAAGTAGGATAAGAAAAGACATAAATAAGGGTTACTTGATTTTGGCATCACTTTGAGGCTAATGTAAGAAATTGCAGGCCATAAGTTTTGACCCTTCTTTCATTTTTCATTGTTTTTGTTGAAGAAAAACAGAATAAATTCATAGATTTATTGGGAAAATGCGCAGGACTTAGATATGCCACTAGATAAGAATATGTTATTGAGGGAAGACATCTACAATGTTCAAACTTTCAGTTGCAAATTTCAAAAGTCAAAACTAAACCCAATAAAGTAAATTGACATGAGTCGGGTTCAAATCCTGCAAATTATAAAATATGTAGTTTATTGGTGAGTGGGGTCATCTTTTAAATAAGGAATTAAGGTTATTTTTTGTTTGGATGTTTAATTTCCACATTCAAGATCTTACATGGATCCATACACAGAAATCTAGACATTTTATTTGTTTTTATGTTTGATATTATGTTGTATAATTTACATTCCATGATTTAACACTATCCATCGATGATTAAACTTGATTAGTTAATACCCACTGTGTCAGGGGAATTCGATATCGACCACAAAATTCAATGTCTTCACTTTCTTGCCGAAAGCTCTGTTTGAACAGGTAAGTGACTTGAAGGATTTGGGTATGTGACAGATGCATTTGATTTTCTGTAGTGGACATACAAACTTTGCCGCAGTACATATGCTGTTTCATGCTGGCATTATGATTTGTTATGTTGTGGAATTATTGACATTTCAACCAATTTGTAATTTTTTACTTGTGTTTAGTTGAGTGAACTGGCCAACTCAAGGAGTAGCAACTATTTTTTTGTGATTGTATACATTTCATCATGTTTTTAATAATATTGTGCTTCTAATCTGGAATTCTGTCCTTGATATGAAATTATGGTAGCAGGATCAAATATATTTTCTATTGATATATCAAGAGGGGTTTGAACCCTTGATCTCTATTCCCACCCCACCCTTACCACCTGACCTAGCCGTTGGTGGCTTTTTCTATCTACTGCATAAAGAAATGTTTTTTTTCTGGGGTTAACATACAGGCTCATAGCAATGCATGCTCTAATGAATTTATTGATTTTTGTCGGTACTTGTTGCTTTATCTTTAATTTTGTATTGCTGAGAAGTGAGGATTATTTATTTATGTTGCAGTTCAGGCGGGTGGCTAATCTGTACTTTCTTACAATCTCAATTTTGTCAACCACACCTATCAGGTAAGCAAATCATCATCAATGTATATAATCAGTCCATATATATAATATATAGAAAATTTCATTATTCATAACTTACCAATACCACAACTTGTGAATATGATTTATGGAAAATGAGTTCCATAATTGAGATGATTGGATCCTTATACTTGGGCTTTCTTGATTCTAGTGTATTCCTATTGTTTTATGTTCTTATGCTTTGTCTGATCTTCTATAATTGCTAGTTTTGGCACATCAGTTTTATTGCTGCATCTCTACTTGAGTATTTTTGTTTACACATTATTTATTTCAGCCTTAATCATTGAAGTTCTATATGGAAGCTATTTTGGGTGTCATGTTGATTCATAAGTATAACAATTCAACTTAGAATAAGGTAGTCAAAGCCACACACCTCAATGCCTAAGGCGCTAAGGCGAGGCACAATACAGCCCCATCGCTTTGCACAGAAGAAGAGGCAACGCCTTCAATCAGGTGCAAAAAGAAGCTCACCTGTTGGCGCCTTTTGCGTCTTGTTCAAAGGAAGAAGCAAGTGCCTTTGGTGTTTGGTTGATGGATGATGGATACACTATATGAAGTGGTTTTTCCAAGTTGGCTGAAGTGGAGTTGCTGATTTCAATAGTGGATGCTTGGAGGAATTGGAGTTGGAGTTGAATGATGGAGTGTGTGGGTGCTTTGAACGATGCTTTGCTATGGTTTTCTTCAGTGCTGTGTTCTGGTTCTAATCTTATGCTCTCAGGCTTCCACATGATGCTCTCATAGATGATAATCTACTTCCAGCTGACTCTTTTTGATGCTTTCATGTCATTCCCTGTATATGCCACTTGATTTTTTTAGCCTGTTGGCCCTGGTTTATTTTGTTAAGAAAATTTAGGTAAAGTTGATCTATTATTATAAGTTAGGAAAATAAAAATTTATGTGTATAAAATATAAATATAAGAAAAGAAAGTTCTATAAGGAAAAATAGGAATTTTTAAAATTTAAAATATTACAAGATAAGAAAAATTTTGTTAAACAAATAGGAAATTTGTTATTCAAGATAAGATAAAAATAAAATATCATATATGAGAATATTTATACATGAATGAAGTTACTGAGGGGATCTTTTGGTTAACAATTTATCAAAATATTTGGTTGTTGAAAGAGCAAAATGGCACATTGTCATCCATATAGCCGATCTTGCCTAGTGGGATAAGGCTTGTTGTTTTGTATATTTATATAGAAAATATTAATGTGTGATATTAAAGTCTTCTGATACATAATGGGAAAGATTCAAAATTAAAACATGATAGGGAAGTTATCTAATTAAGTAACAGGAAAGCCTTCTAATAAAATTTTCTATACTCTATTAATCATATATATATATATATGTCGTTGTTGCACCTTGCTTCACTCGGGCAAGCACTTTTTTTGCACCTTTCACCCGGGTGTTTTTTATCCCTTGCGCCTCGAATGCACCTTTCGCCCTTGACTTATCTTTCTTGTATGAACTTTGTGATTTGAATTTATGGCACTTTGTTTCTACCTTACCATGTTGTTATATGCTGATCACTTGACCATTTTTTGGGGCCTTGCATTATTTTTCTCCTGTTAATCTATGATGTTTTCATTGTGTTAATCTATGATGTTTTCATTGATCCAGATGTTGTCATCAAGAAATAAGCAATTGATATGGTGCTTATTGCTTTAATATCATCTGTTTCATTACTTCATTATTTATGTCTGAATAAGCTTAATTACATGTTTTCTGATGGTGCAGTCCTGTGTCTCCAATAACTAATGTGGCTCCGTTATCATTGGTGCTTCTCATCTCTCTTATTAAGGAAGCTTTTGAAGACTGGGTGAGACTGCTATTTATTGTTATTACTGTTTTTGTGTCCTCTTATCCCTAAAGTCTCTTGGGTGGTGTCATCCATAAATAAGATGCTGGAATATAAATGCTTGGATACTCTGAATGAGATTCAGATTTGGTCTTTTCTAAACTTTTTTATTGGAAATTCAACTGATTATGGCATAGGTAAATTTTGAATGAATGTTAATGTAGAATAGGAATTTTAATGTATCTTTGAATATTGCTCTTGCAGGATTGATGTGGGTATGTTATTTTATTTTTAAAATGTGATTTTTTTTTTTTTTTTTTTGGACAAATTTTAAAATGTGATTATGACTGCCCACCTTTTAACAAATATTTTCTGTCAGCATTTTATGAGTTTTGCCGTTGCTTGTACTTTTACCTTGTTGTTTAAAAAGTATTTAACAGGGTTATGAAAACCGGACCGGACCGGCCGGTCCGGCCCGGTAACCGGCGAACCGGCCGGTTGGCCGGTCCGGTTTTCATTTTTTAAAAAAAAAAAAAAATTTTTAAAAAAAAAATTTCCTTTAGAATTTCATACTATAAGTCTAAAATCTTCAATTTCTCACCGGTTTGGTCCCGGTTTAGCTCCGGTTTGGTCCCGGTTTGACCCACTGACCCTTAACCCAGTACCCCGACCGGTTCAATGACCGGTCCGAGTTTTAATACCTTGGTATTTAAATTATTTAATTTTAGGCAGTACGGTTATAAGGATATTTATTTATTATTAATTTATTAATTATTAATAATTATCTTTCCTCAACTTGTGTACAACAGAAGCGTTTTCAGAATGATTTGGCCGTAAACAACAATTTGATAGAAGTTCTGCAAGACCAAAAGTGGGTTTCCACGCCCTGGAAAAGGGTTCAAGTTGGAGATGTTGTCAGGGTGAGTGTGTCATATCTGTACTTGATTAATTTTGATGTCTTTAGCTTTGTACTTGTATTTAAGTAGATATATCTATGCTCATTGACTCTGGAAAAAAAAAAAGAAGAAGATTATTGACGGCATGTTCTAAAATTTCTGCAGCATCTCTGTGGCCTGCTACCTTGTTTATGTTCAAAATAATGATGTTCCCCTTTTGTATCATTTTAACTTCACATTTATCTTCGTTTGGAGGGATTTCTTCATATAATCACTGACCTTTTGCTTAGGTATTTTAATACTTGTTGCAGCTTTACAATCTAAGAATAAGTTTCTGTTCAATTTCACAATGCTGTAGCTCAAGATAGTTCCATAATATACCTCAAGATAGTTCTGTAATGTGCATTGGATGTTTAGTTTGTTAACCTCTTCTGGTTGTTAGCTGAAGGGACAGATGCTAATAAAAAGCATATGATGTTAATTTTGACTTCTGGATTGTAATCTGTTTGGAATTGGTATACTTCTTTTTCCATATGTAATACTGGCCTTGTGAATTTTTGGTTTGATTTTACTATTGGGCTAATGATTTGTGACTTACCCTAGGAGGACAATTACACTTGAATTTTTAAAGTTGAAATTAGCTTCAGCAATAGACTCTGGTCTTTCTCCTTCGGCTGCATTTTTATATCTTTTCCAGTCTTGCCTTGGGGTGTGTTAGCTCGGCAACATCGTCAGGGTTCTCAAAACAATATGATTAAGTCTTGTTAATGCAGTATGTTATTAGTGTGCAGATTCGAAGTGGCTGAACTTTAATTTGTATTGCTGTTTGTGATGTCATTACTGGTTTATCTGTTCTTAGTTATACATTCTTTAAGTTCAATGTTTTTATTGTTTCAGGTTAAGCAGGATGGGTTCTTTCCTGCAGATCTGCTTTGCCTGGCCAGTACCAATCCTGATGGTGTCTGCTACGTTGAGGTTTCTCTTCTTCTTAAATGTAAAAAATAGGTGTATCCTACTGTTCTCTTGTAGTTCACTGCATTATGTTAATATTGAGTTTGGGTGACAGACTTCCAATTTGGATGGGGAAACCAATTTGAAGATTAGGAAAGCATTGGAAAAGACCTGGGATTACCTGACTCCAGAGAAGGCATCTGAGTTTAAAGGTATATGTATTTTTTACGGATTGTCTTATTGAGCTATCCCATGACTTTACATTTGAAGTTACAGGCTACTTGGTAACTACCTTCCAGCCTATTTTTTTCATCCCAGTTATTCTTTCTAAGCATTTTATGCTAAAGGAATTTTTGCGCTCCTGTACGGAGATATTACAGTCAACATACAGGTTATAGTTATATACTTTGTATACTATATATTAAGTACTTCTATTTAAAACAAGCATTCACTCTCCTGCGCAATGCGCAGAAGCAAAAATCAAGGGAACATAATATGCCAGAGAAACCAAGTCCAAAAATAAAAACATGCTTCATACTGCAGAATATCTCCCTCTCCTTTGTTGCCTCAAACTTCGGTCCTGCATGACAGAAATACAATGAAACAGTTGACAGTCACACAGCTGCAATACTTTCAATACACTAAAGGATGACTTGGTCCATCTCATGACTATATAGGCCTCATATCCCTTTTACCCATCCGAGCCATCATGAATATATAGGGAAGTCTTACCACAAATCTGGAAACCAAGAGCCATGGAATACCAATTTCCATATTACAAAATAATAAAAGACAAATATTTGAATCAAGCTCTAAGGCGGAACAGTAGAACTCAGATTGAAATACAGTTCCTCCCATATTATGACCAATTAAGCTAAGACAGACATTGAGCTACACTTAAGAAGTTAACCCAAACTCATTACACACTGTGAGAGACTATAGTAAAGACCACTACATAGCTTTGACCAGCTACAACGACTAATTAAAACGCAACTTTATTATAAGCGACTCACTTCAACCTAAGACTGATATTAACCGATTGGACATTTGAAAAAGCTAACCTGCTATCGCCTATAAAGGCAGAGGGATTAGTCAGGTGAATGATTTGATTAAAGCCGCTCTCAGTTTTTTTTTTTTTGAATAAAACTGGATATCATTGTCTCAGTAACAGAGACCTACATCAAGAGTCATCAAATCTATCGAGCAGCCATCAGTTTGAGTCCTATTGAATTGAGCCCCAAACTTTCCAGTGCATCTGGAAAAAAAATTAAGACATACAGTGTGTTGTGTGCCATTTATCACAGAAACATGATTAAATCATTTGACAATGGTGCAGTGAACTTTAAAACAAATAACCATTCGTAACATACCAGCTAAGTGAACCCAAAACATACTAGATAAGTCATTTACACAATATATTTACTTGAGCCTACAAGCCTAAACAGATTACTCAGTGACATGATGCAATGCAGCCACAACAACCAAAATCTACCTGCTCATGTTAACAGGGACCCAAACATTTCAGAACGTCTGAAATAAAATTCTGATACAAGGGAGTCATGTCAGAAGTCCCCGAAAATAAGGTACTGGACTAAAGAAGTTTTACACAGTGCATAACTCACAAACCAACGGTTTTATAAGTGACAAAAAGGAAAACCATTAAGCCATGCATAAAATATGACATATGACAATAGCATCATACAACTTCCATCCACCAGGACAAAAGATTGTGATTATATCCACCGTACCATAACAACATTGGAAGCGGTGTCGACTGAATGGTTAGAGGACCCTTCCACGCAGACAAAAGGTCACAGCAAAGACAAAAGAAAACTTGTACTGTACAACTGGAACCTCAACAAAAGGTCACAACAAAGACAAAATAAAACCATATGATTATCATGACATATTCGCACCAAATATTGACCTGTGACTATAAAGCAATGAAATTTAAAAACCATATAGTTGATTACTCATACAGTATGCCTTCAACAGTGAAACTCTCAATTGTTTATTACCATTCATTGATTGATGAAAGAATTGCCATGGACACGGAATCCCTGACTTGACATTAACTCAGTTATAAGAATTAGTATCTGAATCAATAAATTAGTATTAAGTTATATGGAATAAAAAAATTGAATCTTGTATAAATCTTGTTTAGAAGGATGACCTATTATTGGTAAGCGCTGAAGTCATAAAAGCTAAATGAGTATCTGATTCAAAAGATTGTTTGCTCAATGTGTATCTTAGACCCTTCTTGGCACAATGGAATTTTCTTTCGGTAAGAACCAATGTGTGGAATGAATTTCCAGTCCAATACTTAAAGGAAAGTTATTTGCAGTGGGTGGTGTGGAGGAAGTATAAACTTGTTAAAACTCCATTTGCAATCATTCATATCCTGTGAATTCTTTATACAAGGGCAGCGTGGTTCAGCCACCCACAACAAAATCAATCTTAAAAATACACCTAATCCTGGGAAACATATGCATTTCCATTCCACATCCAGCCCAAATGGTACATAAGTCTTATAATTAATTAGCCATTCATTTCCATCAGCAAGTTAGTCTTGTACATACAAACATCTGTCTATCTTCCAAAACAACAAAGAGCCTAATTGTGCCAATTTAGTATGGTCACCCCACAGCCACTGCCAAAAAAACTACATTGACTAGAGGCAACTAAATATCCCAAGTGGCTAGTAGCCTCTGCAATCAACCTCTCCTTGCCCTTGCAAGCAGTTGTCTCCTGATAGGCACTATTGAATGTGGGGTTCCAGAACACCCCAGTTGCAGAGGAGTAGGTCAAGGACACCTCATCTAACCAAACAAAGGAACAAAACAAAACAAAAACATTCAGACACAAATATACCAAAAGTGAAATTGAAACAATGTACACAACTCATACCTCCCTTCTCCTTGACCAGGCCAAACTGGACGATTACCACAATATTCATTGCATTCCTGACACGTGCATTCTCAATCCATCCCTGTATAGCACTTTCACCATGAAGGTAAACCGAAATCCTGTTCATACTGCGCCAATGAACAAAAAACGTATCAGAAAAGTTACAATATTAAATACTTTTGTTGACTGTCCGTCTAGAACAAAAAATGTAAGAGTTAACCGCATAAAAAAATGAAGCAAAAAACAATAAACTTCAAACTCAACTGCTTATCGTCAACCACAAAAGATAGCTCACGAGTAACAAGGCAAGCAAGAAAATAGAGATCATAATGGAAGGAAAACACAAAAAATCAAACGGAAGTGCACAAAACCTTTAACACGGCAAGCAGGACACCATGAGTTCAACATCAGAGAGATATCATCAAGCCTTCTGTAGTGTCTCACCATTTATCGAAGTCAGTTCAGAGTCAAGGTAAAATAGAGAAGAATGACAGAGTATTGATAGTGAAACGGATGAAATGAGGTGCGGTTGATGAATGTTATCGTGTATTTAACATATATGTCTTTAATGAAGCTCGACCATACACAACCAACACAAGAAATGAGAAGAATAGAAGAAAAAAACACAAGGAAAACAGGTAAAAAAAACACCTCAAAAACTTAAATGCCCACTGAATAATCTAACCAGTGAGCATCAAGCATTCCAAAAGATTTGAGAAATAAAAAACCCACTAAAAATGGAGAGAAATGAGAGATTTGAAGCCAAAGAATGTGTTTGAGGGCATTTGAAAAGGAAAAATTGTATGGGAGGAAGAGAAAGCCAGAAGGATCTATGCGAAATACTCCCCCCACCAGCGACATCAATAGACAACATCAAGGTTGGAGGCGTGTGGCGACGCAATGGAGCTTCAGTGATGGAGAAAAGTTTTTTATGGAATAAAAGGAAAGAGAGAGAAGTTTTGAATTTCAAAATTTGAAAATTGAAAAGAATGGAGGGAAATAAAAGTAAGTTGCCCAAAGCCATATGCTGAAGCAAGAAGAGCATGCACGAAGCCCAAAAAAGTTAACCCAAGACAGCCACATATAAGCTGGTACTGTTCATTTTAACAGTAAAAAATAGAGAGGAGCTACAAAGAAAAGTTGCTTGGCTTGGCTAAATAGTTATTGAGATTTATTATTCTATATTGATATACCGATACTTGAGAGTCGAGATACAATCTAGAGTTAAGTGTGTCCTAATATGCTGGAAAAGTTTCTGCCTTTTTGATAGGGTAAGGTAATAAGAAGGAAAAGAATTTATGGCCACGCATGATTTAATCACATATCCTCTTTCCCAGTTCTTTATGGAATATGCATTGTGTGTATGGCTTCCATTTGGTGCTTAGCGTATGTGTTTCCTAGGCAACCTCTTTACCTGATATTTGAAGGGTTGGGCAGCTGTCGTAGACTTCTAGGCTTTATGGGATTTGTAGCATTCTGTTTTGATCTGTTCTTTTATTTTCCGATTTGAGGATTTCTTGTCCTCCAGCTATGTCTAAATTCTTCTTTATAATGAATATTTTTATTTATAAAATGATGCAAAATAGATATATTTTATAGTTATATATTCTGATCTGATTTGCATTTCATTTATTTATAATTGCAGGTGAAGTTCAGTGTGAACAACCAAACAATTCATTGTATACCTTTACTGGAAATCTTATATTTCAAAAGCAAACACTGCCTCTCAGTCCTAACCAACTTTTATTGCGAGTATGTTATGCTTTTTTCCTTCTTTGTGTTGAAAGCTTGGTTTGTGTAAGTTCCATGTTTGTTCAAAAACTAGTCAGAATTCTCGCAGCTTTAAGGAGTGTGTGAATTTCTTCTTCGTTGTTCATTTATAATTTATTTGTAAAGGGTTTTATGCAATTATGTGTCATTGATAAGTTCTGATGCTTTGGTTATGTCTTGATTATGAAACCAAACAGGTGTTGACTTGTTAATATTTTGTGCATTGCAGGGCTGCAGCCTTAGGAATACAGAGTATGTTGTTGGGGTTGTTATTTTTACCGGACATGAAACAAAGGTTTGTTATTATGAAATGATGGGTAATGTTGTGCGACAAACTTTTGTTTTAGCATCTAGTCCAATGTTTTAAATATGTAATTGTAATAATTCACTGATGGATGAGGTGTGCAACTGAGTTTATGTTTTTGTTTGTTATTTGGTATTTATAATAATTGTCATTTTTATTTTGAGTTTTTAAATCTGGTATCTAACATTTTTGGTATACTTTTCTGATGGGTGGCGTTTTCTTTAACAGCAATACTTCCTCCGGTTCTTAATATAAGATATATTTGAAGAGTTGATCTTAGTCCTAAATATAAGATATAATTTTCATATTTGTTAATGTTTTTCCTAATTTGCTCCTATTGATGCTTCTTCAATAATAATCATGGAGGAAAGGGAATGGGGGAATTAAGGAAGATGACTAGGGTGTTTTAGAAAATACATGTCATATTAACTAACTTTACTAACCTCTTAATCTAATCAAATTAGGTAAATATGTTTTATATTAAGGACAGGAGGGAGTAGTAAACACTCCTGCTTCAGCGCTTCTATTTTTTTTTTTTTGTGGAGATTAACTCATGTTCCGACCCATGCAATATGAAATTACTTGGGAGTTGGGATGTCTTTGTTATTCAGGATAATTTGTTATTTGATTCTCCTCCTCTAGTTGCTGCATTTTTCCTTTTTATTGTTGATGTACAGTTTTCATACATATACAATACAATGTAGGTAATGATGAATACAATGAATGTTCCTTCCAAAAGAAGTACATTGGAGAGAAAGCTCGACAAGCTCATACTTGCTCTGTTTGCGACTCTCTTTGTGATGTGTTTACTTGGAGCCATTGGCAGGTGCGTGAATTGGAAAGAAAGTTTGCCTGGATCCCTTTTAGTTATTATTATTATTTTTTATACACCCCTTGTAGTTATTTCATAACTACATATATGTCTATGCTTTTGGGCTTGAGGCTATGGTTGGTTTTACTGGCACTGTGCTTTAGATTTTTGTGTTTATTTTTTATTTTTTATTGTTATTTCTAAATATTGACTTGGATTAATGTAAATTGCAGTGGCATCTTCGTAAACAACAAGTATTTCTACTTGCGTCCTAATGCAGGTGATGAGGGTTCTGGGCAGTTCAACCCGGGGAATAGACTTTTGGTACTATATACTTAATTCCTTAAGATTAATATCATTATCCTTTTGTTCCCTTCTTTTTGACTTTTGTTTGTCCATTCTTCTTATCCCTTCAGGTTATTACTTTGACTATGTTTACCCTCATCACTTTATACTCGTCAATCATCCCAATTTCACTTTATGTTTCAATTGAGGTTTGTGTCATGGCCATTTATATATGCCCTAATAATGTTGTTTGTCTTTATAAAGGGAAAATTTATTTTTGGTATTTTTGTCAGATGATCAAATTTATTCAGTGCACTCAGTTTATCAACAAAGATTTGCGCATGTATCACAGTGAGACCAATACCCCTGCATTGGCCAGAACTTCCAATCTAAATGAAGAACTCGGGCAGGTAAGTTGCTACCTTACGATTTTTTTTTCTTGTCACCTGATCATTAAAGACATCGATAATGAGGAATGGATTTATAGAGAGGACAGGAAAAAACATAAAAACAAAGAAAAGCTCATTGACAAAGGAAAAAGCTACCAGAAATCATAAGAATGAAGGAAAACATATTGAACAAGGAAAATAACTACCAGAAATGAATTTATAGAAATGGAATGTCTCTAAAACCAAAAGAGTAAAAACCCAAGAAGAATGGTTTTGTTCTGTGAGCGCTAAGCCGCTATATCTCTGACAAGTCAAACGCATTGCGCCATTAAAAACCTTTGCTTGTCTTCCTTACATATTTGCCTTCATCAAGTAATGATGCCCCAACTGATTTAAGCAACTCTTTCAAAATCAAAAGGGATCTTGGAACTTGCATAATGATGAACATCCTTTTTTTTCATCCCTCCACACTCATAATTCAACTTGCTGGTTGCCATCTGAAGTTCCTTTTCCTATTATATGCCTTGAGAGGGAATTTCACTCTTATATCTTTTCCTAAGGGATGTCTCCAAAGAGTCAAGCTGTAGTGAGTTTCATTAGCGCTGCCTTATGGCATAATAGATACGAGGCCTCTGGGATCTTCCTGTTTAGGTCAACAGGACACGGCTTTTCAGAATCTCGACATATATGCAACTTTATTTGATCAGCATTATCTGAAAATAGCACTTGATATAATCATGTCCCATCCAGTATGGTCTCTGTCCTGATAGTTGCTACAATCTGTGACTTTGATGGCTAAGAGATAATCTTTAATTCTCTTTGCCTTTTGTTCTCCTGTCTTTCTTCCCTTTGGTTGCTGTTTTTTTTTTTTTGGGGGTGCAATTATAGATATTAAATAGTCACAAAACGTTGTGCATTAGTAAGAGGGGATGCATGATTCAAATGTGTTAATTTACAAAGTGCTTATGTATATAGGTTCTTGTCAAAGCTCTGGTTATTGATGCTATTCAAGTTCACTCCTGATTTTATTAGGTGGAATATATCTTCTCTGACAAAACTGGGACCCTAACAAGAAACTTAATGGAGTTCTTCAAGTGCTCAATTGGAGGGGAGATCTATGGAAATGGCATCACTGAAATTGAGAGAGGACTAGCTGAACGCGATGGCATTAAAATTCAGGCAGTACACATGTCCTTCGAATGATTGAAATCAAACTTATGTTAATTTAGGAGATCAGGATTATAAAGTTTAAAACTTCTCTACAGGAAAATCGATCAGCCAATGTAGTGCAAGAAAAGGGTTTTAATTTTGATGATGCAAGGCTTATGCGTGGAGCCTGGAGGAATGAGCCTAATCCTGATAGTTGCAAGGTAAATCATTTTCTGGACTCTTATTAGCTGCAAGAGTCTTATTATGTTTCCAATCCAGGCTTGGGTTTTTATAGATCCTAAGTTTGATATGGCTATATTCTTTGTTCACTCTAGGAATTTTTCAGATGCCTTGCTATATGCCATACTGTACTTCCTGAGGGTGATGAGTCCCCTGAAAAGATCAGATATCAAGCAGCATCACCTGATGAGGCTGCTTTGGTCATTGCTGCAAAGAACTTTGGTTTCTTCTTTTACAGGTTGAAATTATTTAACTATGTTGTAGTTTTCTTCATGATTTTGTTATTTTGTGTACCTGGGCAGGTTGCATGCAAATCCTATTAAACTGTTGGGCCATTAGTAATGCTACATGAGAGATATTCATTTTTGTTATTTTACTTTTTTGGGGATAAATGGTGTAAAACTATTGAAAGAAGTAGATAGTGGTGTTCCTTGAATTTGTTTTTCATGTTTAATATAACCACTCACTTTCTTAATATGTTGGTTTATTTATTATATATTTTTTGACTTCAACTGGCTGGATTTATAAGCTTGAGACAGTTTACTGGTTGGAAGAAAAAATGGGGGAAACAACATACTTGAACTTTCCATGTGTTTGAGCATAGGTGTATGTCTACTCAAGCAAGCAAACACATGCCAAACATAGGAGAACTTTATGTATAGAATCTTGCTAATTTTCAGATAAGTCTTTTGATGTCATGGACTTATTATTTGGACAAGTCTATTGTTCAGGATATTATACAATTATGAGCTTCATTGGAGCTTATGTTGTCTTGTTATTGATGATATCTTATCCTACCCCTTTATGAGATGAGTCTTAATGTGAGATGTTTGATGGCAGCATGATTTATATATACAACTAAATAAGGTTTTAATACCTGGTTCTTCTAAAAGTTTGTCTTCAGAGATGCTAGATTTGGTGGCTAATGCAGCTTGATTTGACCACAATGAATATTCTTCTGTATCAGGCGCACACCTACCTCAATATATGTTCGTGAATCTCACGTTGAGAAGATGGGTAAAATTCAGGATGTGTCTTATGAGATTTTGAATGTGCTTGAGTTTAACAGGTATTCTTTCATCCTTCTTACCTGTACTTACCCTTAAGGTTTAGATAAATGTTTTTGACACTATTTGTAATCCTTGTTCCATTAATAGTACAAGGAAGCGTCAGTCTGTTGTATGTCGTTATCCAGATGGGAGACTTGTGTTGTACTGTAAGGTAATTGTTTCTTGAGGCTCCTGTTCAAGATTGTGATCATACAGCTGTTGGCTAAGAAGATAACGCCTTCTCAGGAACTTTGTTTTAACAGGGTGCCGATAGTGTAATCTATGAGAGATTGGCTGATGGTTATAATGATATAAAGAAAGTGACTAGGAATCATTTGGAACAA
Source organism: Inga oerstediana (assembly GCA_963210345.1). Taxonomy (NCBI): domain Eukaryota; kingdom Viridiplantae; phylum Streptophyta; class Magnoliopsida; order Fabales; family Fabaceae; genus Inga; species Inga oerstediana. The sequence goes on from OY723409.1 coordinate 39,048,534, forward strand.
TTTGGATCTTCTGGACTACGTACTTTATGCCTAGCCTACAGAGAATTGCCTCCTGATGTGTATGAAAGCTGGAATGAGAAGTTCATCCATGCCAAATCATCTCTTCGTGACCGTGAAAAGAAGTTAGATGAGGTACCATTTTATTCTACTTTCGCAAGCATATTAATCATGGCATGTTTTATGTTTCAGTTATTTTGAGTTTTGACTACTGTTTTGATGACTACATATCTTGGTAAAAATTGCATTTGGTGGCTGCTTTTCTTTCCTTTGGTTTATCTTTTTGTCAATAGATTTTTTTTGGAAGGTACATTGATGACATGGGTACGGTTATGTCAGGACTTTTTTGGGGGGCTTCGACATGAATGAGCAGGGCTTGAACACTGGGCCCAGAGAAATAAATTGCCACAAAAAATGTAGAATCAGACTGGAATTCCTGTCTTGATGACATAGTATAATGATAAATTTATTTTTTGTTCAATGCTTATGCTCCATAGCATCTAACTTTAATAATATAATGTGATTGGCATCTGATGTTGAACTGTAAATGCATTTAAATTGGAATAGCTTTGTTTCCTGCCATATTTTTTTTTCATAATTTTGTGTAATTAACTGGTTAAAAATATGAATAGACATAGACTTGTGGTGAGGTCTTGCAGCAGGTAAAAAAAGTGAAAAGGAGCTTGAATTTTTCTGATTATAACATTTTCAAGTCGTTTTAATTTTCTTGTGCAGTGGTGTCTATTCTGTTATTTTAACTTGTACCTCTGGAAATAATACAGGTGGCAGAACTTATAGAAAATGGGCTTGTTTTGATTGGTTGCACTGCCATAGAAGACAAGCTTCAAGAAGGAGTACCGACTACTATAGAGACTCTTCAAAGGGCTGGCATTAAAATTTGGGTTCTTACAGGAGATAAGATTGAAACAGCCATAAATATTGCCTATGGTGAGTTGCTTTAAAAGAGTTGGTTTATCTTTATCCTTAATCTTTGTGTGCCAAAAAATATGTAATGACAATTTAGAACTCACTTGTCCTTGTATTCCCCTCCTATGGCTGCAGCATGCAATCTAATAAACAATGAGATGAAGCAATTTGTCATCAGTTCTGAAACTGATATAATTAGAGAAGCTGAGGAAAGGGTAAGCTGCTTTATTTAGCTACCGTGTTTTGCAGAAACAAACGTTAATGCGTTTTGGATGCTATGTTTTTGTCTATTTAATGTAGGGTGACCAAGTGGAAATTGCACGTGTTATTAAGGAAGAAGTTAAAAAGGAGCTGAAGAAGTGCCTTGAGGAAGCACAGAGCTGCCTTTCATCTCTATCTGGACCTAAATTAGCACTTGTAATTGATGGAAAATGTCTAATGTATGCGTTAGATCCTAGTTTAAGAGTGATGCTGCTGAATTTGAGTTTAAATTGCCGTGCAGTTGTTTGCTGCCGAGTTTCTCCTTTACAGAAAGCACAGGTAAAACTAATTTGCTGAAGGCAAACTTGCTTGTACTTTTGAACTTGATCATCTCATTGATCCTTTAGAGTTATGACAAGTGAGAAGGCTATTTTAATGTCAACATCAATGCATTCAGGTCACAAGTTTGGTTAAAAAAGGTGCACGGAAAATAACTCTTAGTATTGGTGATGGAGCCAATGATGTCAGCATGATTCAGGCTGCTCATGTTGGTGTTGGCATAAGTGGGCTGGAGGGGATGCAAGCTGTAATGGCTAGCGATTTTGCCATTGCACAGTTTCGTTACCTTGCAGATTTATTACTTGTTCATGGCCGGTGGTCATATCTTAGAATATGCAAGGTGTTGTGTTTTTGCAGAATATACCTCTGTTATTATTTTGTTAAAGAAATTGTTGTAACTTGTAACATGATTGACATTGTAATTCCAGGTGGTGACATACTTCTTTTACAAGAATCTCACATTCACTCTTACTCAGTTTTGGTTTACTTTTCAAACTGGGTTTTCTGGTCAGAGGTTCTATGATGATTGGTTTCAGTCACTATATAATGTGATCTTCACAGCACTACCAGTGATCATTGTTGGACTATTTGACAAGGTACTGCATTAACTTCTTTAATGTAGTACTGAACTTTTGATTTTTGTATAATGTGTTGGGTGGGGGAATTCTCACCTATATGTTATTATTTCTTATAGTTTACGTCCTATTGTGGATACTTGATGACCCTATCCTGGCTCTTGCATTTCCCTTGTTACAGAGCAACTCTTCATGGATGATATATTTGTTACTTGGCTTTTTCCTTTTTCAGGACGTCAGTGCATCTCATTCCATGAAGTACCCTGAGCTGTACATGGAGGGGATAAGAAATGTCTTCTTCAAATGGAGAGTTGTGGCAATATGGGCCTTTTTTTCCGTTTACCAGTCTCTAATATTGTACTATTTTGTTAGTACAGCGAGTTTAACTGCTAAAAATTCAGCTGGCCTAACATTTGGAGTTTGGGATGTCAGTACATTGGCGTTCACATGTGTAGTAATAACTGTGAACTTGCGGCTTCTTATGATTTGTAATTCGATTACAAAGTGGCACACTATTAGCGTTGGTGGAAGTATATTAGCATGGTTTATTTTTGCTTTCATATATTGCGCCATCATGGGAAAGGTGAATAAATTCTCTCCCTCTTTGTTAACCAATCATTTTTTGCCTATTTGTATTGAAAAATAGACTGCAATACTTTCCTTGGAAACCATAACCTCTTTTATTGCATTGTTTGCAGGGGAACACTTATTTTGTCATATATGTCTTGATGAGTACGATCTATTTCTACCTCACAATTATATTTGTACCCGTTGTTGCACTTTTTGGGGACTTTGTTTATCAAGGGTAAGATTCAGATTTGAAAAGCTATTGGCGTTTGAATTTGATATCTATTAGTTATGCATGTTCATGGTTGGAGACTTCTACTCGTTGATAGTGCGGCCCAAGCGAGGTTATATAATATTGTTAATTGGATGCAGCCTTTATATCTAATATCAAGTTGGATTTAACACGTTAAAACAGCAAAAGGATCTGAAATTTATGAGATGCACAGTTTCCCCAAGGATCTGAAATTCTATGCGAAGTATATGAACCCTACTTTAGTATAGCTGATCTGATAATTACTGATACAATATGATCTTTCCTGTGTTTCATGATATAGTTTGTACCTTACAAGTTACCACATCTTATTTTTGTTTTCATTCCTTTGGGGCGAGAGATCTTTCAAGCATGAGAGAAATGAACAGTTTTAATCACTAGATGGCATGATAGTTTTGTTCCCGCTGCATTTTCTTTCTTTGGTGGCCGTTTTCATAATTAGCTCAACTGGTTGCAGGGTTCAAAGATGGTTCTTCCCCTATGACTACCAGATTGTTCAGGAAATGCATCGACACGAAGTGGAGGGCACTAGCAGGGCACGGCTGCTGGAGATAGAGAACCAGCTCACACCAGCCGAGGCAAGAAGCTATGCTATATCTCAACTCCCTCGCGAGATCTCCAAGCACACAGGGTTTGCTTTTGATTCACCAGGGTACGAGTCCTTTTTCGCCTCGCAGTTAGGTGTATATGCCCCACAAAAGGCATGGGATGTTGCCCGACGGGCTAGTGCCAAGACAAAGCCTAAAGTCCAGAAAAAATGACAATTGATTCGAGAGTAGGATGATTTGTAAAAATACTTTCTTTTCATTAGTTTGGTCTCCCATTATGAGAGCCAGTTTTAGGAGTAACTGTGGTAGAATATATGTGCTATAATATTTTGGTTATCTTCAGTCAGGGAGATTCGTCTTCTTGGGAAGTTGAAGAAGAGCAGGTTGGCAGCATTGCATAGATGTATATTACACGATTTGTAAAAATTCGAGGTCAAATCATATCTTTTTGTAGAAATACAATTTATTTTTTTGAAAATGTAGAGATTGATTTTATTTGCAAGTCAATTATTTTAGCTGTAACGTTGTTTTTGACTTTCGGATAATTGTTCTCTTTTTCCCGTTGTTAACAAGATTTGTGTTAAATGTTCACCGCATTTTGTTTTAATAAATCTCCAGTCCTTACAATGTGTCCCTTGTGTTTCATTAATTGTTACTCTCTCATGTTCTTAATATAAGAAATATTTATTTAATTTGATTGGATTAAGGAAGTTAGTTAATATAACACGTATTTTTTAAAATACTATAGTCATCTTCCTTAATTTCCCTCTTCCCTCTTCTCTTGTTGAAGCATCAATAGAGGTAAATTTGAAAAATATTAAAAAATAAGAAAATTATATCTTACATTTAAAATCAAGGTCAACTTCTTAAATATATCTTATATTAAGAATTGGAGAGAGTATTTGGCACTACTGCTTAAGAGATAAGCAATTAAGATTAGCTAATTGTCTTGTAAGTTTAGTGACATGAAAGTTCTGGGAAGTGGGAGGTTGCTAGTTCAATCATATATGTAACGGCATGTTAGTAGTGTCTTCCTTTGTAATTAAAAAAGAACTTTTAAGATAAGCATTTTTTCACCAAAGGATGAAATGAAGATTGGAACTAAAGCGAAACTGATGATCTACCAGTTGATTTTTCTTATGGACTAGAATGTTTACTTATTTACATTTGTAAGCACTTTATTCTTAAAACTGGTGATTTTTTTAACCTGAATTTTAAACGGGAGGTTCGAAGTATTAGAGTTTTTAATATCAAGTGCGAGATTATAAGAAATCTAAAAGTGTAAATGGTTATTGTATGCATATTGGGCATCGGAATGGGCAAGATTTATGGGACTATTTGCTTCTGACTCTACTTTTTCCCAAAAAAAACAACGGTTCTATAAAATTGTTTTTAAAAGATCATAGGGGGGGGGGGGGGGAGGCAAGAGAGTTCGGAGAAATCTGGGATCTACAACGTAAAAAAAGTAACTGACCTTTGGGTTGGTTAATGAAGTTTTCAAAATTGTTAAAAAAATTTATTATTACTATTTTTGGACCCAACAAAATATACTAATTTTTAGAGAGAGTTATATTCATGTCCCATCTAAGGGAAAAAATGAAAAATTGGGCTTATGGAGTTGTTAATCGTGCTCCTGGACTTGTCAATTTATGTTCCTGAAATTGTTAATGAGACCAATTTATCATTTTTTTTCTTTTAAATAAGATCTGAATGTAATTCTCCCTACTTTTTAAGGATACTCATAGTTAATGGTGTTCTCGGCACATGATGGGATCAAAAAGCCCCATTCCCAGTCCCATCCAAAAGAAGGGTTTGGGAAGGGAAATCAATTCCGATCCTGAAAATTTCCTACCCCAATCGAGATCATGATTTCGAGATCATGATTTCCTAAGACTGGGATTGAAATTTCCTGAAAATTTTGATTTTTGTTCCTCTAATGACTTTGGCACAATTTTAACATGAATTGGCTCAATTTTCTATATTTCCTTAATAATAGTTAAGATAAATCAATCAGTACAATGCAAATATTTAAAGCAAATTAAAATTATAAATTCATCGAAATTCTAAAAAAATGAAATATATATTTGGGATAGTTTTAGATATTAGTGAATAATATATATATATATATATATATATATAAATTCGGGTCGGAATTAGGAATGGGCTCCTGTGCCTAAACGCTCAAAAGGAGACGGTTTAATGCTGTGAAGAAATCTGACTGAGAGATTTAGGGTGTGTTTGGTTTGAGGGGAGGGGAGGGGAGGGAAGGGAGGGAGGGAATGAGAGGGTGGGTAAATTACCTTTTTGGGTTGAAAGAATTTAAATTTTGGGCGGGAACCCAAAATTTAAAAAGGATGAGAAAGTAAATTTTGGGCGGGAAACTAAAATTTAAAAAAATGAGAGGGTAAATTTTAAGTTTTTTTTGTCCAAAATGGTAATTTCTCCACCCTCCTCTCCCCTCCCCTCCCTCCCCTCAAACCAAACACACCCTAAGGGTGTGTTTGGTTTGAGGGGAGGGAGGGGAGGGAGGGAATGAGAGGGTGGGTAAATTACCTTTTTGGGTTGAAAGAATTTAAATTTTGGGCGGGAACCCAAAATTTAAAAAGAATGAGAAAGTAAATTTTGGGCGGGAAACCAAAATTTAAAAAAATGAGAGGGTAAATTTTAAGTTTCTTTTATCCAAAATGGTAATTTCGCCACCCTCCCCTCCCCTACCCTCCCCTCAAACCAAACACACCCTTAGGGTCTGTTTAGTTGGGGGAGGGGATGGGGGAATAAAAAATGAACTCCTTCCTTTTAGGGTCTGTTTGGTTAGAGGGGAGGGGATGGGAGGGGATGAAAAATGAGCCCCTCCCCTTGTTTGGTTTGAAAAATTGGAGAGAGGGGCTCCAAAGGAAGGGCTCCCAATCCCTCCCATCCCCTCATTTTTATTCCCCCAAATTGGGGGGTTTTGGAGGGGATGGATAATGAGCCTCTCCCATTCCATCCCCTCCCTTTAAATCAAACAGACCCTTAGGGTGTGTTTGGTTTGAGGGGAGGGGAGGGGAGGGAGGGAATGGGAAGGTAGGTAAATTACTTTTTTGGGTTGAAAAAATTTAAATTTTGGGCGGGAAACCAAAATTTAAAAGAATGAGAAAGTAAATTTTAAGTTTCTTTTGTCCAAAATGGTAATTTCTCTACCCTCCCCTTCCCTCCCTCCCCTACCCTCCCCTCAAACCAAACACACCCTTAATATGTAAAATTGGAGGGGAGGGATCTAAAAAATAGACTCCAATTCCCACCCGTCCCTCCAAATTGGAGTGGAGGGAGCCAAAAATTGGGTATTTTGCCCCCATGGTTTTTCATATATCTAATTATACCTAAGTCGAAAATAAAAACATTACTTCTTCTCCAATCTCCAGTGTTTCCCGTTAGTACCTCGCGTCTCACCTCACCTCACCTCTCACGGTCTCTTCCTCCGTCTTCCTCCGTCGTCTCGCTCGTCTGTGTGGCGTCGTCTTCCTCGGCTCTCTGTGGCGCTGTCAGGTTTTTTTTCTCCTTCTGATTTTGATCATGTCTCTAGTTTCTCTGTGGTGCTGTCAGTTTCGTCGGTTGGGTGGGTGTTTTCTGAATCTGATTTGCGCATCAATTTCTTCATCGGTTTCTCCTTTATTTTCTCGGCACAAGATAAATGCCGCCTGTGTTTCTGAAATTTGCCCGACGGCCAGGTTTTTCCGGTGACAGATTGTTTCACTTGAACTTCTTTCTTTTTTCTGGGTTGATTTTTCGCAAACATTGGTTATTTTAGTGAAATGCACTGTATTGTTGCGTTTTTTCTGGGTTACTTCTGTATTGTATAGGTTATTTCTGGGTTCGTTACTGTATTGTTGCGTTATTAATCTCATTTCCATTCTGGGTTTTTTCTGTCTTGTATGGTTTAGGGAATGTTTGTTTTGCTTCAACCGAAACTTTGGACTACTCATTCAAATTTCACCACCATCACGAGAATTATGCAAGATGCTTCAAGAATGTGTCTGTGATGTTTCAAAAATACCAAAAATTTATTGCTTTCTTACTAATGATGATGAAAAGCTTAGGACTGCAGTACAATCTCCAGCCTCAATAAGGAAGGAAGTGATAATGGAGATGTTTTGTGGTTCTCAATAGATGGTCTCTTGACTATTTACTATAATGACTTTTGAATATTTTGGTAGATGCTGATGAAAATATGACTTTTGAGTATATTTGATAACTTTTTGTATGCTTTGTCATATACTCTACATATGGTATTTAGCTATGTATTGATGACTTGCTATGGGTGGGTACTCAATCCCCCTTCCCCTCCTTTTGAATTGATCCTTGCTTATAGGATGTAAAGCAGGTAATATGTACAATAGATTTGAATATGTAATATGTTGGATCACTTACAGAAGTGTTGAAAATTGTAATCTCTATTTATTTTCTACTTCTAAACATTATGATCATATTCTCTATATATGGCTGCTTGGTGACCCCAGTGGTTTTTTACCAAACCTCTTGAGTTCAGCTTTCTTGGTTTGTTTACTGTCAGCCACCTATCATTGGCAACTTTGATGCAATTTTATGTCAAAGATATTTATTTGGTTTACCAAACCTCTTGAGACGACGATTTAGCTTATTCACTTCTGCTTGATCCTCTTCTCCTTCTCTAGGTCTCTCTCGGCCAATCGTGTTCGACGGCATCCTCCCGTGGGTAAAATTTCACCCTGTAACTGAAGCTGAACTCGGAATGCTTCTCCATCCTCGCATAAGTACGGGAAGATGTCGGTTCTAATCGTCACGAGTTTAGGAGACATAGTGGTAGATTTATACTCCGATAAGTGCCCCTTGACGAGTAAAAATTTCTTGAAGCTTTGCAAGTGAGTCTCAACATTCCATTATTACATTTTTCTTATGCAAAATAATATCTGTTTTTGGGTTTGGCTATTCAACTCTTCTCCCTCTGATTTTAAGACATCAATGTTTGGTTCAAAACCCAGAACCCCACTTCTTTGTTAGGTATAGTAGTAGTTTGAGCCATTTTAATATTCTAGCTTGCTTATATATGAGGTATAACAATAGTTTGACTAATTCTTTGTTTCTCACCTAGGATGAAATACTACGATGGATGTCTATTTCACACAGTTCAGAAAGATTTCACTGCTCAGACTGGTGATCCAACTGGAATTGGGAGTGGTGGTGATTCTGTTTACAAGTATAAAACCCGAACTTATAACGCAATTTTTTGTAATTATTGTTGCACATTGAAGTTTGATCTAATATTTTTAACATCACTCTTCCTTTCAGATTTCTCTATGGTGATCAAGCTCGCTTTTTCAGTGATGAGATTCATATTGATTTAAAGCATTCTAAGACTGGTACAGTTGCCATGGCTAGTGCTGGAGAGAACCTGAATGCTTCCCAAGTATGAGATTATTTTACTTCAAATGTTCTCCTGTCAATCTTACAAGAGAAGGGGAAAATCTTGAATTAGTGTTTGATCTTATCTTTAACGTACTGTAGAAAATTGCTGTTGAATAATCATTGGTTCAATTTATTTTTTCCAGTTCTACATCACTCTGCATGATAATCTCCATTATCTTGATGGAAAACATAGTGTACGTATTTTTTTCTAGTTCTTTAGTTGCTTTATCTTGCTCTCTTGCTGTTAAATGTCAGTTTATCCTGTTTACTTTTTCTGAGGTGTGTCCATCATTGCAGGTGTTTGGGGAGGTAGCTGAAGGACTTGACACTTTGTCTAGAATAAATGAGGCTTACGTGGATGAGAATGGAAGACCGTATAAAAATATCCGGTGTTTATGATTTCCACTCTGTATTTTCATTTTTAGTGATATATTACCTTACTTTCCTTTTGAGATGTAATGTACTTATCTCGCTGAATTACTTGAACAGAATCAAGCATACTTACATCTTAGATGATCCTTTTGACGATCCTCCTCAGCTAGCTGAGTTTATTACTGACGCTTCACCAGAAGGAAAGCCAAAAGATGAGGTATTAGTTTATTGCAACACTAGATGTGTGGCTTGAAACAAGTGAAAAATAGACAGTTACAAGTATAGCAAGGATTGTTTCTGGGAGAAAGACTTTGTTTTTTGGTGAAGAAGAATATATTGGAAAGGAGTTTTCATTTGTTCTCCCTGTTTTCGACTTTTGGTATTTATGCAGTCGATTTGTTGGCCTATCTTTGGTGTGTTTCTTTCAAGATTTCTTGAAGGGAGCTTCTGTGTTATGTGCAGAGTGAGGGTAGAGCTTGTTTGTGCTGTTGTATTGGTTTAACTTGAGTAAAAATCTTGTAATCATTTTTCTCTTTATTTAACGAGGTTATAAATGGGAATGATATTATGTTTAGCTTCATAAATTTAAAACTGTGTTGTGCATTTGCTGTTAATTCAACCTCTTTGTGCTTGATTCCATTTTATGTTCTTTTCTCTTTAATAATCATCTGTTTTAATACAAATTAATGTGATTAACTAGATTCTTGATGAAGTGAGACTTGAAGATGATTGGGTGCCCATGGATGAACAATTAGACGCGGCTGAACTTCAGGAGGTTATTAGGTCAAAGGAAGCACATTCCAGGGCTGTTGTTCTTGAGAGTGTAAGTATAGGATACACATTATTTTTGTACGTTGTCTTTGATGATGGTCCTTTGTGTAACTCTCTCTTCATCCTTTTTTCAGATAGGAGATATTCCTGATGCTGAGATCAAGCCTCCTGACAATGTGCTATTTGTTTGCAAATTGAACCCAGTTACTGAGGTGAGTGAGTGATGTATTTTGTCTGGTTTAATGATTTCTATCCTGCTCCTATTTCCCCCTTTTTCTCTGAGGTAGTGTTTTGTTGTGTGTCCTTTTTATTATTAACGTTCTACTCGTTTTCAATTTCAGGATGAGGACTTGCATACTATATTTTCACGCTTTGGGACTGTTGTGTCGTGAGTTATATCAAATACTGGAGTTTTTCAATTCTGTTAATAATTGCATTTTGTATTTCTCATTCGAATTTGAAATATTTGATTATAGGGCTGAAATCATCCGTGATAACAAGACTGATGACAGTTTATGCTATGCTTTCATAGGTTTGTATATATTTCGTCTTTGGTAGCCTGAGAAAGAACTTCGTGAGTTATTTGGTAGTCACTGCTAATGAACAAATGAAAACCTGACTTGTATAACGCCATGGCTGCCATGGTTCTTGATTGGTTTTCCTCAAATATGCTCGCATTTGCATACAAAATTGATATTCCTAGGGCACTCTATTATTTAGTGTAAACTGTACAAATCCACTCTGATTGTAGATAAATGGATAATTAGTAATTACGCTATCGCTGTAAGCTCAAGCAACAATCTTATTTGCTTGTTATTATGGCAGAGTTTGAGGACAAGCAGGCATGTGAACAAGCATATTTTAAGGTTTGTGTTAAGATGTCTTTCTATATTTCTGTGAATTAATGGCCCTTGTTTTGCTCCATGGCATTTGGTATTTTCATATTGCAGTTGGTTGAATTGGCTCTTTGTCTGTATACTTGGTTGGTTTAAGTTTATTCTGCATATGCATTTTGAAGTGGCTCAAGGTTCCTTGTCATATAAGACGCTTGCATTTTATTCTTTTTTCAAGGAAAATCATTTTTGCAAAGTCATTCTTCTTGCATGGTTGTCTTAGCTTTCATTGATATTATAAACATGCAACTCGATGTGATGGCTACGTACATCTATTTGTTGAAATGATGTTTAAATTAAAACATATAATTTGATGGTTAATTACTTAATAGATGAAAAGATTTCGAAGGTAAACTAACAATTTTAAATCTTTACATATATTTAGATATTTTGATTTTAAGCATACAATTTGACTGTTAAGCGTAAAATACATTTATCTCCTTTAGTTTTGTTAGAATTACTGAGTTACATAAATTTCATTTTATAATTGTCCTTTAGAATCTCCAATGAAATATTGTTATGTTAAAATTCTAAAGTCTAGATTTTTAATATAGCATGACGATGCATTCTAAGATTTGCTTTTTTGCTGAATAAAAAGTCTTATTTCACTATCCTTGTTTTCTTTTCCCTCTTGAAACTGCAGATGGATAATGCTTTGATTGATGATCGAAGGATACATGTGGATTTCAGTCAGAGTGTGGCAAAATTATGGTCACAATACAGGCGCAAAGATCAAACGTGAGGATAAGAAATATTTATCGTGTATAATCTGGCCATTTTCAAAGTGTTATGCCGAGTGTCTTTGTTGTTCACTATTTTTTTGGGGCGTATTTCAGTATGCGGATATTTAGATGTAAATGATTCTTGTCATAATCTTGTATGAAATCATTTGGTTGTAGGTAATGGCTGCTTCAAATGTGTTTCTTCAGATCATATTGCTAGAGATTGTACTGAGGATGCTAAGAATATGATGGGCCCGTAGCTAATGGTCCTACAATTAATGGGCCAAGCCTAAGTGAGGAGTGTGTGACGTTTGTGAGTGTGGTGTGTGCATGTGCGCATGAGAGAGAGGGGGACTGTGCAATGTACTGATGTTTATATTTGGGCAAAAGGGTTTGGTAGGGTTTATGCAGAATTGGAGTTTTGTGAGGAGAGGGGGTCTGGTCTCTCGAATGCTAAACTAGGAGGGATTTATTTTTCTTGTTACTTTCATTTTTCAGTGTATTTGAGCTTTCTCAAGGCTAGATGAAGCATTAGGAGTTGTATTCTCTACATTTTCCAGCAGTAATAGAGGATACAGTGCATTAAATTTCTTCAAATCTGGCTTTTTATTTCTTTAAATCTATCTTAAACTAGCCGGCTCTATCAGAATAACCAACCGGCAAAATACATCTTGAAGGACAACAATGCCCAACGTGGTGGGAGTGATGCAAGGTTTGGACTTACTATTGCATGTGTCTGCTGGTTTCTGTTGGTGTGTTCAAATGCGTGACAGTTGTTTCATGGGGTAGGTATGAAATGGTTTTCGACGGAGATGGCAAAGAGAGTCCAAGGCAAGGAAAGGGACACAGAAGGCATGACAAGGATGACCCAATTGAGAGAAAAAGGAGGGGTCAGAGGGATCAAGAGATGGTAGGCTCTGACAGCAACGATAGGTATGGTGATAGAAACAGAGGAGGAAGATATGAAAGAGGTGCGAGAGATGTGGATTCCCGAGTGGAGAGGAAAGATAGGGATAAGTATATGGATAGACGTAGAGATGATGGCTACAGTTGGAAAGATGATCGAGACTCTAGGAAGAGAAATGATGATGATGGTCGGAAAGATGATCAAGACTCTAGGAAGGGATAGGAGGATGATAGCTGGACAGAGAGATGGAGCAGTGCAGATTATCGGAGTAAAACGTATGCTAGCCATGTGGAGAGAAGGGGTGACAGGGACAAGGAGGATGGCAGAGATAGGGAGAAGAGAAAGAAGAATGGTTCAGCTGAAGATGCCCATGAAGACAGGAGGAGAATGTATGAGAGAGATCATTGGACAAAGCAGGAAGACTGAGGCAGGCAAGACTCGAAGAATGGGTCCAGAGAAAGAAAGAGAAACGCAGATGATGATGATGAAGATTACAGACATTGAAGGGAAGAACGTGGCCAGAGAAGGAAAGTTGTGGAGTTTGACGATGATCCGCATAGGAGACATTGTAGTGACAGGAGATGACTTTAGGTGTCACTGAAAATTCTGGATTAGTTGTTTTCTAGCCACTTTTTATCATAGTCGAGAGTAGGATGATTTGTAAAATTACTTTATTTTCATTAGTTTGGTCGCCCATTATGAGAGCCAGTTTTAGGAGTAACTCTGGTAGAATATATGTGCTATAATATTTTGGTTATCTTCAGTTAGGAAGATATCTTCCTCTTTTTCTTGGGAAGTTGAAGCAGAGCAGGTTGGCAGGATTGCATAGATTTACATTACACTATTTGTAAAAATTCGAGGTCAAATCATACCTGTGTAGAAATATAATTATTTTTTTTTTAAATGTAGAGATTGATTTTATTTGCATTTCAATTATTTTAGCTATAATGTTGTTTTTGCCTTTCGGATAATTGTTCTCTTTTTCCCGTTGTTAACAAGATTTATGTTGATGGGGGGGCTTCGTTAGTGGAGCTATATGGTTCTTTCTTCCATTGCAACCCTCCTTCCACTACAACCCTACTTCTGCTTAACTTCATCGTATGGTTTGTTTTTCCTCCCTCTCAATCATTTCATCTGCTAAACTTAACTTTTATAGCTATCAATCCTGTTTGTTTTGTCTTCATCGTGTTTGTCCTTGGCCATATTTGCCGGTGGTTCCTCGTTTGGTTATATAAGATGTCTCAACGTTTTCGTCACCTTAAATAAGTTTACTGGGATTAAAGTGGTATGTCTCTTGATCGAAGTTACACTAGTGGCTTCAATACTACTAACACTACGAGAGGTGGTCTTCAAGGCTTCCGATTGCCAAGACAAGGTTGAGAAATTATGCTTAGTGCTGCCTATACTGAACACAGGCGCCAGGTTCTGCAAAGTTGTGCTTTTGGTTTCATGGTAGATAAGAAGACCGGACCTTCAGGAGGAAATCAACCGTGCATGGAAACTTCAAGGTCCTGTTATGGTCAAATGTCGTTACAAAAATCGGCTTTTATTACACTTTGAAAATGCCGAGGATTTGCAATACATGATCTCCATGGGTCCGTGGGCACTACGAAACTTGGTTCTCATCTTTCTAAGTTCAGAAATAATATTATCCTGGAGCGTGAACCTTTGTCGCCGTTAAAGTTTGGTTGCAAATTTGGGGTTTACCCATTGAGTATCACACTTGGTCAATAACCAGAGTTATGGGAAATATTGTTGGTGGCTTTGTGGCCTTTGATGCCGGCGACGATGATTTAGCCAATATCAGATTTCTTCGAGTCCGTGTATCCATGGACCCTGCTCTTCCCCTGATTATGGGATGTCATATATCTTTTGAAAGTTCTAAAAAACCTGAATGGGTGTAGTTTCGTTATGAGAGGGTCCTCCGTATATGTTGTGCTTGTGCAAGAATCGGACATGTGGAGCATGAATGTGATTAGGACGAGCGTTTAATTAACTCTGCCATGACTGTGCATAGTGCAAGACTTATTTATTTCGAGGTTTCACTTTGGTTTTGTTAGAGACTTTAATCATCCTATGGTGTCTCGAGAGAACATCTCGTTTTATCACAAATCTCATTAGCGAAGGACTACTTATGTTTCTTGGGTTCACTCTGGTCAAGATCATGGTTATTCAGTTCAGGGGACAACTCAGTTGCTGACAGACAAATGAACATAGATGTGCCAGATCATTCCCTAGCCACTTTCATAATTCTCACTTGAATTTTCCGGTGACCGGAGCTGGTGAGGACAATTCTGTAAGTTCACCGATGCCTCCTTCCAACCTGGCAAATGCTGATGTCATCAGCAATAATCAAGTGCTAGACTATAAGAAATGTAAAAGTGTAAATGGTTATTGTATGCATATTGGGTATAGGAATGGGCAAGATTTACGGGACTATTTGTTTCTGACTCTACTTTTTTCCTAAAAAAAGCAGTTCTATAAAATTGTGTTTAAAAGATCATGGAGGGAGGGAGACGAGAGAATTCGGAGAAATGTGAGACCCATAATGCAAAAAAAGTAACAAATGTTAGGGTTACTTAATGGAGTTGTTAAAATTGCTAAAAGAATTAATTATTGTTATTTTTGGACCTAACAAAAGATAATTCTTATAGGTGTTCATGGTTAGGGGTGTTCTTGGGACATGATGGGATCGGAAAACTCCGTTCCCAGTCCCGTCCAGAAGAACAGCTCACGAAGTAGTCTCGATCTTGAAAATTTCCCATCCCGATCAGGATCGGGATTTCCCAGGATGAGATCGGAATTTCCTAAAAATTTTGGTTTTTTTTTTCCCTCTAATGACTTTGGCACAATTTTGACATAAATTGGGCTCAATTTCCTATATTTCTTTTAGTGCCCGTTTTGTTCATGGAATTGGAGGTAATATAATAAAATGTAATGCAATATAATGTAATGATGATTACTTAATTTGTTTAGTTCTCCATTAGGAAAATATGACACACATGCATAAAAATGTTTGATTGGATTACATTAAACATGATAATATACGAGAATGATATAGTAAAAGACAAAATTACCTATATCTACAATATAATAATGTACACATTAGGTTCATGATAATTCTTTTCATTCCGTGCGGTGTACACATTGGGTTCATAGTAATTTTTTAACATTTAAGTGTGGAAATATTATGGGTTTATGTTAATTTTTAATATTTAATGATGAAAATATTATTTAATGGGATATTTTTATATTTTTTTAACAGTGAAATATAATTTTTCAAATTTTTAATGGGGGAATATTTCTTAAATTTCTTTATTATTAATTAATTTTTTAATATTTAATTCTGGTAATTAAAATTATTTAAGATTTAACAACATTCATGGTTGTCGGTTGAGCACTTTGATCAGTTTAGAAAATTATAATGGTAATAGTGTCATTTTTACTTAATTACAGGATGTCTGCATTCTCATTCATTAGTCATAGTAGTATAATCATGATTACATCAAATGATGTAATCAGTATTATAAAATGAAATCCTCTTTATATTACATAAGCTTAATCAAACGCTGTAATCAATCTATTGCATCAATATTACATATAATCCTCTCTCATGGAATCGAACCAAACGAGCTATTAAAATAGTCAAGATATATCAATTAGTCCAATACAAATATTTAAAGCAAATTAAAATTACAAATTCATCTAAAATAAATATAATATATATTCCAGATAGTTTTGGATATTTGATACTTTCAAAAATTATAATATATATATATACACACACGCGGATCGGAATTGGGAATGGCTCAGGAGCCGACGATTTAATGCTCTGAAGAAGTCCGACCGAGAGTTTAAGCTTCATTTGAATGTCCCATCCCTGTGCATTAATGCTCTAAAGGAGACGACGATTTAGCTTTTTCGCCTCTGCTTGATCCCCTTGTCCTTCTCTAGGTCTCTCTCGGCCAATCGTGTTCGACGGCTCCCTCCCGTGGGTAAAATTTCACTCTGTAGCTAAAGCTGAACTCCGAACGCTTCTCCATCCTAGCATAAGTACGCTTCTCCATCCTAGCATAAGTACGGGAAGATGTCGGTTCTAATCGTCACGAGCTTAGGAGACATAGTGGTAGATTTGTACTCCGATAAGTGCCCCTTGACGAGTAAAAATTTCTTGAAGCTTTGCAAGTGAGTCTCAACATTCCATCATTACATAATGAATTTTTCTGATGTATAATATCTGTTTTTGGGGTTGCCTATTCAATTCTTTTCCCTCTGATTTTAAGACCTCAATGTTTGGCTCAAAACCCAGAACCCACTTCTTTGTTTGCTATAGCAATAGTTTGAGCCATTTTAAGATTCTAGCTTGCTTATATATGAGGTATAGCAATAGTTTGACTAATTCTTTGTTACTCGCCTAGGATGAAATACTACAATGGATGTCTATTTCACACAGTTCAGAAAGATTTCACTGCTCAAACTGGTGATCCAACTGGAATTGGGAGTGGTGGTGATTCAGTTTATAAGTATAAAACCCGAACTTATAACGCAATTTTTTGTAATTATTGTTGCACATTGAAGTTTGATCTAATATTTTTAACATCACTCTTCCTTTCAGATTTCTCTATGGTGATCAAGCTCGTTTTTTTAGTGATGAGATTCATATTGATTTAAAGCATTCTAAGACTGGTACAGTTGCCATGGCTAGTGCTGGAGAGAACCTGAATGCTTCGCAAGTACGAGATTATTTTACTTCAAATGTTCTCCTGTCAATCTTACAAGAGAAGTGGAAAATCTTGAATTTGTTTTTGATCTTATCTTTAACGTACTGTAGAAAATTGCTGTTGAATAATCATTGGTTCAATTTCTTTTTTCTAGTTCTACATCACTCTGCGTGATAATCTTGATTACCTTGATGGAAAGCATACTGTAAGTATTTTTTTTCCAGTTCTTTAGTTGCTTTATCTTGCTCTCTTGCTGTTAAATGTTAGTTTATCCTGTTTACTTTTTCTGAGGTGTGTCCATCATTGCAGGTTTTTGGTGAGGTAGCTGAAGGACTTGACACGTTGACTAGAATAAATGAGGCTTACGTGGATGAGAATGGGAGACCTTATAAAAATATCCGGTGTTTATGATTTCCACTCTGTATTTTCATTTTAGTGATATATTACTGTACTTTTGTTTTGAGATGTAATGTACGTATCTCGCTGACTTGAACAGAATCAAGCACACTTACATCTTAGATGATCCTTTTGACGATCCTTCTCAGCTAGCTGAGTTTATTCCTGACACTTCACCAGAAGGAAAGCCAAAAGATGAGGTATTAGTTTATTGCAGCGCTAGATGTGTGGCTTGAGACCACGTGAACTATAGACAGTTACTTATTAGTATAGCACCAATTGTTTCTGGGAGAAAGACTTTTTTTGGTAAAAAGGAATTTATTGGAAAAGAAAATTTATTTTTTCCCCTATTGTTGTTGACTTCTAGTATATAAGCAGTTCATTTGTTGATCCACCTTTGGTATGTTTCTTTCATGGTTTCTTGATGGGAGCTTCTCTGTTATGTGCAGAGTGAGGGTAGAAATTTGTTTGTGCTGTTCTATTGATTTAAGTAAAATCTGTTAATCATTTTTCTCTTTATTTAATGAGGTTATAAATGGGCTCTGATATTGTATAGCTTTATAAATTTAAAACTGTGTTATGCATTTGCTGTCAATTCAACCTCATTGTGATTAATTCCATTTTATGTTCTGACTCTTTGATAATCATATCTGTTTTAATACAAATTAATGTGGTTAACTAGATTCTTGATGAAGTTCGACTTGAAGATGATTGGGTGCCGATGGATGAACAATTAGATGCAGGAGAGCTTGAGGAGGTTATTAGGTCAAAGGAAGCACATTCCAGGGCTGTTGTACTTGAGAGTGTAAGTATACGATACACATTATTTTTGTACGTTGTCTGTGATGATCCCTTGTGTAACTCTCTGTTCATCATTATTTTAGATAGGAGATATTCCTGATGCTGAGATCAAGCCTCCTGACAATGTGCTATTTGTTTGTAAATTGAACCCAGTTACTGAGGTGAGTGAGTGATCTATTTTGTCTGGGTTAATGATTTCTATCCTGCTCCTATTTCCCCCTTTTTCTCTGAGGTAGTGTTTTGTTATTATTAACGTTCTACTCATTTTCAATTTCAGGATGAGGACTTGCATACTATATTTTCACGCTTTGGGACTGTTGTGTCGTGAGTAATATCAAATACTGGAGTTTTTCAATTCTGTTAATAATTGCATTGTGTATTTCTCATTTGAATTTGCAATATTTGATTATAGGGCTGAAATCATCCGTGATAACAAAACTGGTGACAGTTTATGCTATGCTTTCATAGGTTTGTATATATTTCGTCTTTGGTAGCCTGAGAAAGAACTTCGTGAGTTATTTGGTAGTCACTGCTAATGAACAAATGAAAACCTGACTTGTATAACACCTTAGCTGCCATGGTTCTTGATTATTTTTCGTCAAATATGCTCACATTTGCATACAAAATTGATATTCCCAGGGTACTCTATTATTTAGTGTAAACTGTACAAATCCACTGTGATTGTAGATAAATGGATAATTAGTGATTACTTTATCGCTGTTAATCAAGCAACAATCTTATTTGCTTCTTATTATGGCAGAGTTTGAGGACAAGCAGGCATGTGAACAAGCATATTTTAAGGTTTGTGTTAAGATGTTGTTCTATATATCTGTGAATTAATGGCCCCTGTTTTGCTCCATGGCATTTGGTATTTTCATATTGCAGTTGGTTGAATTGGCTCTTTGTCTGTATACTTGGTTGGTTTAAGTTTATTCTGCATATGCATTTTGAAGTGGCTCAAGGTTCCTTGTCATATAAGAGGCTTGCATTTTATTCTATTCTCAAGAAAAATCATTTTTGCAAAGTCATTCTTCTTGCATGGTTGTCTTAGCTTTCATTGATATTATAAACATGCAACTCGATGTGATGGCTACGTACGTCTATTTGTTGAAATGATATTTAAATTAAAACATATAATTTGATGGTTAATTACTTAATAGATGAAAAGATTTCGAAGGTAAACTAACAATTTTAAATCTTTACATATATTTAGATATTTTGATTTTAAGTATACAATTTGACTGTTAAGCGTAAAATACATTCATCTCCTTTAGTTTTTTTAAAATTACAAAGAGTTACATAAATTTCATTTTATAATTGTCCTTTAGAATTTTCAATGAAATATTGTTATGTTAAAATTCTAGAGTGTAGATTTTAAATATAGCATGATGATGCAGTTCTATGATTTGTTTTTTTGCTGAATAAAAAGTCTTATTTCACTATCCTTGTTTTCTTTTCCCTCTTGAAACTGCAGATGGATAACGCTTTGATTGATGATCGAAGGATACATGTGGATTTCAGTCAGAGTGTGGCAAAATTATGGTCACAATATAGGCGCAAAGATCAAACTGGTAAAGGTGAGGATAAGAAATATTTATCGTATATAATCTGGCCATTTTCGAAGTGTTATGCCGAGTGTCTTTATTGTTAACTATTTTTTTGGGGGGTATTTCAGTATGCAGATATTTAGATGTAAATGATTCTTGTCATAATCTTGTATGAAATCATTTGGTTGTAGGTAATGGCTGCTTCAAATGTGGTTCTTCAGATCATATTGCCAAAGATTGCATTGAGGATGCTAAGAACCAACCGACAAAATACATCTTGAAGGACAACAATGCCCAACGTGGTGGGGATGATGCAAGGTTTGGACCTGCTATTGCATGTATCTGTCGGTCTCTGTTGGTGTGTTCAAATGTGTGACGGTTGCTTCATGGTGTAGGTATGAAATGGTTTTTGACGGAGATGGTGAAGAGAGCCCAAGGCAAGGAGAGGGACACAGAAGGCATGAGAAGGATGGGCCAATTGAGAGAAAAAGTAGGGGTCATAGGGATCAAGAGATGGTAGGCTCAAACAGCAGAGATAGGTATGGTGATAGAGACAGAGGAGAAAGATATGAAAGAGGCGTCAGAGATGTGGATTCCCATGTGAAGAGGAAAGATAGGGATAAGTACATGGATAGACATAGAGATGATGATGGCTACAGTCGGAAAGATGATCGAGACTCTAGGAAGAAATACAATGATGATGGTCGGAAAGATGATCGAGACTCTAGGAAGAGATACGAGGATGATAGCCGGACAGAAAGATGGAGCAGTGCAGATTATCGGAGAAAACCGGATTCTAGCCATGTGGAGAGAGGGGATGACAGGGACAAGGAGGATGGTAGAGATAGGGAGAAGAGAAAGAAGGATGGGTCAGCGGGAGATGGCCATGAAGATAGGAGAAGAATGGACGAGAGAGATCATAGTATGAAGCAGGAAGACCGAGGCAGGCAAGACTCGAAGAATGAGTCCAGAGAAAGAAAGAGAAATGCACATGATGATGAAGATTACAGGCGTCGAAGGGAAGAACGTGGCCAGAGAAGGAAAGATGTGGAGTTTGATGATGATCGGCATAGGAGACATCGTAGTGACAGGAGATGACTTTAGGTGTCACTGAAAATTCCATCTTAGTTTATTTATAGCCTCTTTTTATCGTAGTCCATGACATTTTTGTTTTTTGTTTTTTGTTTTTTGTTTTCTGCTTCTGTGGGTGCTCCATGTGCTAATGTTCTCTTTGTTGGATCGGCAAGTGATATTAAAGAAAGTGACTTCACTGTAATTTTGGGACAAAATATTCGATGGTACTTCAGGTCAAGGTTTTGAAAGCCGGACTGGATGGTCCAACTGGCACTCGTTCACTTCTCTGGCTCGTTTCTTTTGTTTAGACCATATGAAAGATTGATCTGTTTTAAGTTGCCCAGAACCGATGATCAAGCCGGGAATCGGAGGAAAGTCGGAATTCGGGGCGGATTTAAGAAAACCGGATGGATCTGAAAATTTCTGGATCTAAGAAAAATTCTTCCCTTGCCACTCCCATCCCACACTTGCAGAAGGAATATCCATGACAAAAAAAAAAAAAAAAGAGGGAGAAAATAACAAAGATAAAGGAGAAGAGGGAGAAAATTACAAAGATGAAGAAAAATTTAAAAACGATGCCAAATAAACTGTACCCACCACATTTTCTTTTAGTTCTTTTCTCCACAAATGCTAGATGTTTAGTCATGGAGTTTGAGAGGTTGCAGACTCTGGTCAAAAAAATGTCGCAAAGTTCAAACACTGAGAAGATGGTTCTACAAGCAAAGAAAAGTTTTTTATTCACTCTCTTTTTCCAACGTTATGAAAAATCTGATCGTTCATTGAAAGAATGAAGAAGCATTTAAATTCACTTTACTTTTGCTTCTTGTAATTCGTAAAGGCTGAAGAGACTTTTAATCTTTTCTTTCATTTATTTTTTTCTTGTTTTCAATTAATTATATTTTATATTTTTATTTGCTAGAATTGTCTTTTATATTTTTAATTTTATTGTTATATTCCATTAATTTAATACCTTTATATAAAATGATACTTTAGCCAAAATAGCAAATGACTAGTATAAACATAAATCTGCTGGTCAAAAACATAAAATTAAATATATACATATATATAACCACATTATTTAAAACCTTTTTAATAATCAGATATTTGATTTCTTACATATATATTTTTTTGAACAAATTTCTTACACATATTATTATATAGGTATATAATAATATTTTTAATTTAATTATTACGTCACCAGCTCGACTAAATGACTAAACCGTTCCAACCGTTTAGACCGTAATCCGTTGATCTTTCCTATTCAACTTTCAGCTCGGTTTTTAAAACATTGCTTCAGGTAGACACCAAATTGAGAACAATTTGTGTGAATAGAAACCCATATACATAGGTATAGAGATTAGAGATTAATGCCTTATTGGCATGAGAAAAAGTTTTTGAAGGAAGTGAAAATGAAAATAGACGTGGAAGTGAGCTTTGAGAATGTTTGCTATGATGATGAAAGTGGGATAAAAATTTTATTTAATATATGTATTCATATTTTGAAAAGACTAGAACACCCGTGAAGTAACCAGATCTTGGTACTATTTCCCACCACCTTCATATGACCACCATCACTGAAAACTGTCCAGAAATAAAAAAGGGGTTGAAGACTAGAAATATTCACTATGGAACTTGTCAACAGAACAATCAATACCTAAAATATTTCTCAACTCCAAACAAAAAATTGAAGACCAGAAAATCATGATGGGTGTTTATATTTGCTCATTTTAAGTGATTTTATATTGTACGAGGTAAATATGTAAGAACAGTTTTATCTCAAAGTGTAAAGTGATTATGTGATATGGTCCCAACTCCGAAGCACCCTAAACCAAAGAACAGAAACCAAGAAACTCTAACATCACTTCTCTATTGTTCTTGCTGTTGCCGATCCATCGCATCATCATATTCATCACTAGTGAACAGGGTTGAGATCAAAGATCAAACGAAATCTGTGCATCTGAAGGAAGTTCCATCATTCGGCAACCACATTGCCGCCACTATCATCTTCGTCATTGTCGTTGTTACAGTCAGAGAACGTCGTCACTAGGGCCATAGAAGGTCATGGTTGTGAGGCATATCTTCGGTCAAGCAACATTGCTTTCTCCACTATGTCACTGTCAGTGAAGTCTGGGTCAAACATGGATTGAGAAAGCCTTGAGGATAAATATGACAAATAAGGAAGTGAATTTCATGAGTATCCAGATATAATTGACTTCCACCCCTTATTTATGGAACCAGATTTGATGGGGAGGGATTTTTTTTTTTCTAGGCACAGATATCCTTCTATCAGAGAAAATCCTGCTCGAAAAAACGTTGAACGCTAAATATGCGCACCTCTCCCAAATGGAATTCAAAGATCATTTCAACCCAACCCCCTAAGGTTCCTGAAGTGGAATTTAATCTACCATAACAAACCAATTTTACAATTCCCCTTCCACTTATCCATGCCCACTTACTGTGTCGCAGGTTTTGATAATCATTTATGCACGTATTTTATCACCATAGGAACAACTGAAAATTCAAGCAACTGAATATGCAGAAGCATTAATTGAGTTAAAACTATTTATCAAAAAAAGATAGTTGCTCTGCAGAATTACAAGATCAGTCAATTCGTTTTGGTACACATAATAAATATTACCTCAATTTTCATGAGGAAAAATATCCCTTCTTTTGAGGCCAAGGGAAGCCTAATAAAGAACTCTACCATAGCCTACCTCGAAAAAATGATTCTACAAAATTTTTTGCAAAACAAACTTTGCACTTTAGCCTATGATTCTTAAAACCCAGTAATACATCTGTCATTCAATAAAACCCAAGCAATTTCCTCAAGTCCTGTTCACTGATGCATTCTCCACCAGTATTCTCAGTTTCTGTTTCTGTTCTTTCCCTACCATCCAATCTTCTTCACTTGCCAAGATTCTTCACTGAAATATTTACTCTCGCAGAATTATCAGCCTTCAATTTTTTTTCCGCACTTAAATTCATCAAAAACTCTCTAATTCACCTCCTCTTCATACTCTTTTTGTTTAGTGATCCTTTTTTGCCTGGTAACGTTTCAGTTTCTGTTTTTTTCACTTCCTCTCTGTTTTGTTCTCCTCTTTCCTTGATGCCTTTATTTCTCTTCCTTTTTTTGCTCTCTTTCTTTAATAATCCTTTTTCTGCCAACATTTTCAGTTTCTGTTTTTTCCGCTCTTCTGCTTTCTCCTCAAAGCCATCATCCAACATTTTCATTTCGGCAACATTTTTAGCACTGAAAACCTGAAAAACATTTTAAAAAAAAAACAATCAAACAAAGCCACAAATAATTAGTGCAATCATACATCTTAACCATCATCATTCACCTAACAGGAACTAAAGGGCTTCTCATGGCAATAAACCCGAGTCCAACTCAGTAAGAGTTTTTATAAAAAGAAACTGAAAGTAGTTAAAATAACAAGGATATATATAGGTTTATTAGATATTAATTAAAAAAAATACAAAACCATGAATTTTAGACTGGGTCAATTACATGCTCAGTCTGTTTGACTCTCTGAACTACAGAATGGTCAGGATGTTCACCAGGTTAGTAGTGGGTGAACCTGCCAGTCTGGTCTAAGTTCAAAATAATCAGATGATGCAAGAAAAGAAGCTGCACAAAACTCATCAAGGAAAGCCCTAACCTTGAATAAGAAAAATGGAACTTTCAAGAAATGATCAGATGTTCAATCACCAGGACAAAAAATAAACCCAAAGGTACCGCACCTTTTTCATCAGAGTAAGCACCTCATTCTCCTTGTACTCAACCAACTCAAGTTGCTTTTCAATAAGAGCTTCTACTTCATGAATGAGATTAACATCATTCTGCAAATGCCAAGAAACGAACCAGATGCAAAGACAACACTCATAAAATATCTCCATTAACAATTAAGTGGAAAAATATAATTCCAATTACTGTACAAGCCATCTTCAAAATGGAAAGAAATACATATATAAATTGAACACATGTAGAAGCTTTGTAAAATAGCAGAGAGCATATGTGCATTATAGTAAAAGAATAGAAGGATCAAAATAAGATAATGAAAGGGAGGAAAATACTTGTTCCCCAAATTCATTTTTCCGACAACCACGACTGACTTTTTTTTTTTAATCTAACGACTAAATCATATGATGATCCAAGAACTATGCCAAACTTGAGGGCTGAAAATGATGTTTTATAACTACCGAGAGTGTAACCTACTGTTCTGTACCCAAAAAATCACAGAAATAAGCTCCATCAAATCCAAATTTTCCTGACATGTATTTTGAACTATATGTTAGTGACATAGAAACAATGGTATGTTATACATTTTAAATTTTGCTTCTAATTTCGTTTTACCTGGGTAACAATGCTCACAGCCAGTCCTCCTCTACCTGCTCTTGCAGTTCGACCAACACGATGGACATAATCCCGAGGAAACCTGCATTGCATTCTCAAAATTAGTGATATTAGGTGTTAAGAAAGTAACGAACAAAAAACGAAATTGAGCAAGAAAGGTTACCTAGGGACATCATAATTGATAACTAGGTCAACTGTAGGAATGTCCAAACCTCGGCTGGCAACATCAGTTGCAAGCAGTATAGAAACCTTCCCTGATTTAAATTGATGAAGTGCTTCAAGCCTCTGAGTCTGTGATTTGAATGAATAGAGAGCTGCAGCTTCTTGATCGAGTACTTTTAACATTAAACTTAAACGATGACAATCTCTGCCATTTTAAACAATAAAAAAGAATGATTGTAGCTGGTAGTGGTGAACAACCCTTTATCACATGATTATGAACAGAAAAAAGGGCAATTACAAAAGCACAATGCCATAAAAAAGGTGTCAAAAATTCAAGCAAAGTTTCATTTAGAAATAATACCTGCATGTAGAGAAAAAAACAATGGTAGAACGAATGCCCATATCTTCCATTTTGGACAATATATGCATTAAATAAACCTCCTTGACTTTGTTGGGAACAAATATAACTTGTTGCTTAAGCGTCTCAACTGTTTTCAGGCCTTCATATGCCTCATAGACATAGAGCTTGTCTTGGT
Organism: Inga oerstediana; assembly: GCA_963210345.1. NCBI lineage: Eukaryota > Viridiplantae > Streptophyta > Magnoliopsida > Fabales > Fabaceae > Inga > Inga oerstediana. Next base: position 39,074,636 of record OY723409.1, read on the forward strand.
AACGCTCATGCAGCTTCTGTAGATTACTTGTCGTAGTTGCAGAAAAAAAAAGGTTTTGCCGACTTTCAGGTAAGCACTGAACGATCAACTTCAAATCCTCCTGAAAGCCGACATCAAGAACCCGATCTGCTTCATCCAAGACAAGGAACTGGAGCAGCACAAGTTGAATACTTAGTAAAAAAGTAATTAGATAAAAAATATGATGTTTAAGCATACAAGAACAGGTCAAGTCCAATCACTGATTCCTGTCACAAATGAAACTTCGATTTTTATCATTCATGTAAGTTTCTAGTACAAAGGAGAGAAAGGAAGGAAAAAAGTGAAATGGGATCCACACGTTTACTCCCCAAAGTTTTCTCTTCAAAAGTGGAGAGGTTTTGGAGAGAAACCATGCTCTCTAAAGTTGCTCCAAAGGAATGAAAAAGAAGCATAGGGCCCACAAATATTCCACATGGCATTATTGTCATCATGGAACAAGTCACTTTTCTCAATGTTTCATCCAAACATAAGCAAGGCAAGAAAATCTCAACGTTTTCTCTTCCCTCTATTTCTCTCCCATTTTCACGGCACATCCAAACAAAGTATGAAGGAAATAAGAGTAGATGACACTTTAACTATATAAACATAGTGAGCACCAGAGAGCATTGACCACCTTAGGAAATATCAAAGACTGCATGCGCCCCCTTTTTTTGGCCAAACAATAGCCTATTGCAAGACTATAAATCGAAATGGTTATGATGCAAATCAGGATGTCAATTAATGATTTTCCAACTGACAGTGACACAACAATACTAGCCTATTATGCTCAACTCTATGTGGCAAGGTTTTCTTCATATCTCTTCCAGTATTCTTTCCTCTCTGATTCATGTTAAAAACACGCAGAAAAATCTTTTAATTAATGCACACCAAAAGTGGACAACAGAGCTATACAAAAGGACCTCGATGGACAAAAAGAGGCTGCAATAGTATGCACTATGAATACTCCCATTTGCATCATAAATGGCAAAACTTCAAAAATTCTAATTTTATCAATGATATGCACATCACAATTTTTTATTACACAATTACTTGTGGATCATAATATCACCAGAAAGGGGGGCTTAAACAGATCCTAGAGAACTTGTTGGAAAATTAAACTATCTAACAATCACTTGCCTAGACATTTCTTAGGCTATAAGTGTGTAGCAAGTTGATTCCTACAGTCATCACGTATTAGTCATTGGGAGGCAGACTTGTGTACTTCAGATGCATCAAAGGAAAACTTGGTAAAGGCTTACACCAGAAGGATTAAAAAACACTCCCAAATGGTTGGATATGCTGACAAAGATTGGGCATGATAACCTATTAACCGCTCACCCTCTACTGATTACTATACATTTCTTAGAGGAAATCTTGTCTTGTGGAAAATCAGGAAACAACATGTGGCAAGATCTTGTACTGAAGCTGAATACTGTGTCATGACATTGGCAACATGTGAACTTATGTAAATGAAACAATTACTCCACAAGGTCCAATTTTGAGATCTTGACTGGATGACATTAAAGTGTAACAAAGTAACAAACTACTGCACACATCACTTTTAATAAAATTTTTCATAAGGACCAAACACAAACAATTATTTGACATTTTCATCATAGAGAGAACCCTACTTGGAACTATTTCCACTAGCCACATCAACTCCAATCACCAGGTGGCTGATGTTCTAATTAAAGTATTAAGATGACATCATATTTCCTACATTTGCAACAAGCTTGGCACATCTGATTATGATTGATCAGAATATGATAGTAAATAATTAGGATTGATTGTAATTGGCTGTAAATATCTAGGGAAGTTATTATTATAACCATTCATCAAAATGTTATATTGTATCCTTACAAATACGAGACACATGGTGGTCAGTCCCGGCTCACTACATTTTCCCATTCCACTCCTATTTTCTCTTGAACCATCAATAATAAACATCATTTATTAGAGTAACAACAAAATAACCACGAAGGCATAGCAAGAATAAAGCTTGAAACTCGATGACCGGGAAAAGAATCATCATCACCTTTGTTCTAGAAAAGACTGGAGGAATATCAGGATTATCCTTGAGCAAAACCTTGATCCTTCCTGGTGTGGCAATCACAACATGCGGCCTGGATGTCAAAATCTTGGCTTGCTCCAACATATCCATTCCTCCAACCACCACAGCTATCCGCACATGCAAGCATGAACCCAATGCCCTAAATTGCTCTGCAAGTTGATATGCCAACTCCCTTGTTGGTGTCAAAACCAAAGCAAAAACCCCAAAAGGATGCTCACCCAGTCTGTGAAGAATTGGTAGAGCAAATGCCGCAGTCTTACCACTTCCTGTCTCATCAATGCCAAGCACATGGCGACCATCCAGAATCTTCGGGATGCAATGTAATTGGACCTGTCGAGGCTTGCGCATCGCGAGTTCTTTGCAAGTCTTCACAGCCCATTCAGCAAGTCCAAGCTCCGCGAAAGTACTAGGATTGGTGGAATCAAGAATGGTGTCATCTGACTTTCTAAGGTGTTGGCTATCAAAGTTAATGTCTTTGGTGGCAGCAGCGGTGATGGCTGTAGCAGTTGAGGCAGCCGGCAAGGGTTTTTTTGTGGGTTTACGAGACTTGGAGAAGAGTGGAAAGTTTTCATCCACAAGAACTTGTTGGTCCATTTTGATAACACAATTTGGTTGGGTCTGCGAATGTATTAACGCTGAGCTTTTTTTGAGCAACTGTATTAATACCAAGCTGAGTAAACACGATTTGGGTTCACTAAAGCAAAGGTCGTGATCTTCTTGTACCTGAAGACACATTCAGTATATAACAATAAATACAACACTAATGTTCTAGAATATTGATTGTATTTGTATTCCATGCTTCACTAGTACTAATATTGATGTAGTCCATCCAGCTTAAAATTTAAATTTTATAGTAATTACTTTCCCGGATGTAAAAGCAAAAAGTTAAGTCAATGTTGACTTCATTTTATGCTGGATTCTCATGCTTGTTATAATGTCTATGAGGTAAAGAATTTTCATTTTGTCATCTCTCCTTGTGGACTTTCTGTTGGTATCTGCTTGTTCTATATTCTAATATATATACAGATGAAGCTTTACTAATCGTCTAATGCAATTCCTGAAATAAATGTTTTTTCAGCTCCTAATTACTCACCTATAAATACAAAAGAATTAATAAACTGGGCTACAAATTTAAAAGAAGTCTTCTCTCTCTCTCTCTCTCTCTCTCTCTCTCTCTCTCTTTATATTTTTACACCAAAGCTATAAAACCAACCTATTTGGCTAAACATATGGACTCCAGAGCACATAAAATTTATACACCAAAGTAGGGATACAAAGAATTAATCCAAAAAATCCAATCTAAGTCGTTCTTCCACAATTAAATTCTTTAAATTATTATCATCACCTCTCTTAACATGATTGAAACACAATAACATAACCCTTCATCAAATAAAACAAAATTTTAGGAACATATCCTAAATTATATACCAATAAGAATGTCAATTTTTAATTGATCCAAAAATACGACTATGTTGGCTAATGATTAATTTCATTTATATAGCTTCCTTTGTCATTCAAACATTTTAAGACCCTCTAGCCATCTTATTTTCACCAATGGAACAAAAATTCCCAATTTTCTACAGGTACATAAAAAACTTATGCAAAAGGAAAGGAAACAGAGCGATCGTGTCACCATAAATATAAATTCTAGTAGAAGCACATTAGAGAAAGAGTCACAAACCCACTAACCTTTGATTTGATTTTTTTTTAAGCAATATAGCTCACCCACATCCCTAAATTTTATGGCAATGACAACAAAAACCAACAAACCACAAGACCAAAAGGGAGGAAGAAGATATGAAAAGTAAGAGCCATGAATGCAAACAATAAAGAATTAATTTACAACTTTATCACGAAGCAAGATCCAAAGAAGCAAGTGCCACAATAATTCAAGCATATATCAGTTACTCAGAAAACAAAAAAAACAAAAAAAAAAACCTTGCCAGAAATTAATCTTAGAATTGGACGGGCTTCTTGCCTATAGTAAATCTTATGCCAACTAGCAAATTGTCATTTGGATAAATTATATAATCTGCACTAAAATAATCCCACTGAATGAAATATCATTGCTACTATAACTCTCAAAAGATTATAAATTTATAATGAAAAGCTTGACCATCTTGAACTATATGGACAACAATGCACTGGAATACAATTGTAGTAGTTAATCGATGAAAATATAAATTACAAGAGATGGAGTAATTATTTCATTTGTAAGAACTGTATGCATTCCCAACATAATCTCATAGTCACTTTTTGTAAAAAAGAAAAAAAAAACAATTGGCTGCTAACAATATCCACCTGCCTTTCTACAGAAAGGGAATAAATTCCAGAACCAGAGAAAATAAAACTCAATGGATCCAAGCCCAAATTGTACTTTTTTGTTTCAAACATCTAGAACTTGTAAAATTATGTGGGACAGCATGTTTTGGCACATATCACAGCAACCCAACGAATATTTAGGACCAAATGTTTAATGCACAAACTAACTCCAGTAAAAAATTCCACTGACAGGGCTACCATCTGCAATGGTATTTTATAATGTACTTGCAGTGTGCATGATTGCTGTAAATTGAAATGCCTATTCGTTATAAGGACAACAAGTTACAGTGATTCCTGAATGTCTCCAGCCTGCCATGATTCCATTGAACGAAGTAAATTTGGAATTTGTTTCTTTGGGAAGTTTAATGCCTCACTTCATACACAAATGGATTACCAGGACTTTCACCGAAAGAATTCATATGCCCAACATGCAAGTCACAGAACAACATGCTCTACACAAATCCTAAGTGAGAAACAAAACAAAAACTAGGAGAACAGGTATTTGAAAGAAAAATACAGAACAAATGTGTAATCACTTAAATCAAAGCAAATCAGCGATTCTACTACAAAAGTCTTAAGTAAACCTTTGATTATATTTTGTCACGCCCAGAAATACTAAAGCATGACTGGCACAAAGCATATGGTGATTTCACTTCGAAACCCTTTTAATTTACTATTTTTTTATTTTTAATTAGAAAGATCGATTTCGTTAATATAATATAAAGTGGCATTATACTATTTTGCAGTATAAATCTTGTTCAACGTTGGACTTCCCAAAACTATTTTCAACAATCGATCAACCAATCTTTCTTAATATATATAAATTATGGTGAAAACTCCCCCCCCCCCCCCGAGAACCTTGTTTCATCAGAGGAACCAACACAAAACGAATAACAGGCGCAACACGAAGGCCACGAATAACAGGCGCAACCGAAGGTCATGAATAACAGACGATTTGTGTCTGTTCCTCTTACAAAAATGTTCATAATCATGTAAGAAATCATTTCTTTCCATTCATGAAAATTTTCCACTGTAAAATATATAAATAAATTTTATAATCATTCAAAAACCAAATTTTCAATTTTCTCTCAAAAGCATTCTATGATTAATATATTATTGAAAGAAATCAATTTGGATTTCAATTAAATTGATCTGTTAGTAACTTCATTACAGCTCTATTTGCTCTCGAGAGCATTTTGATCCACAAAATAGGAACACCTTTAAAACTTATGAAGATAACCAAATGGGAGAATAATTGTTGTATATTCAGATGAGAGGGTGATTACATTTATACACAAGAAAGAATCAGATCTGTTAATGAGATCTAGATTTGGAATTTGGAAATAATATCCCACCAATTATCTCCTATAATCTTTAGATTTAATTAATCCCTATAATCATGGGATTTCTAATAATATATGGGATTCTACAACTTATATACCAATCCTGACATTTCACAAGTCTCTAATTAAATTCATTCCTTTTTTCACTTTATAAGACAATTGCTTTAAGCCCTTTTTTTTTTCAATTTCTTATATAAATTAGAGTTTGAATGTCTAACAAATTAGAATAATATATGATAAACATAGCTAACTTCCAGCTGTAGCAAATATCACATCTTTCTTACAACAATTATATTAAGTATACATAAAGTGCACCAATCTTTCTATCATACAACAAGTCAAACCTTCAGGTTCTTTCCTTCAAGCGTACACAAGCAGGAATCAAGCTCCACCAAATCCTCAAAACAATTAATACAACATTAACACAAGTAAAACACGAAATGCAAACTCATTACAGCTTCAAAAGCAAAAGCAATAGATAGCATCAGCTTTGGATACCCATTTGGATATAATAAACTTGTCAAGCATTTTTACAAACACATGGTAGGCATTTAAAAATGATTAAATTCATATACAAGATTCATAATTTATTAAAGTACTATTTGAGCCACTATATGCGCTTACCAAGACCAAGTCACTAACAAAAATCGTACCCCATAAACTTATAACCATATAAACATCAAGCATTTATCTTAAAATCACAAATAAACACCACCCAATTCACTTTATGCTTCTTATAAGATTTAATATGAACTTCCATAAAGAAAACATACTCAAATACCCCTCATTCTTCAATGTCCAAGCTTAATAATACCCTCAAATTATCCTCTTATTTTACATGTCCAGCTGCAGGAAAATAAGAGAATTTTAATTCCCTACTCCATGCAGCACAGTAACCCGAAAGAGAATAATGACTAAGGCTCTTGAACACATTAACAAGCAACAGAGGAGCGCAAAGAGACAACCTTTAATCCACCACATGCACAAGCAGAGGTGAGAGAAAGAAATTTGGTAGACACATACAACACAGCGAGGTGCAAAACAAGTAAAGGAGAGAAGGTATTCAAGCGTACATACATGATTTGAGCGTATGAGAACAGGTTTGAAGTTCTTCAAACCCACCACACACAAGGCAACGTCTTTCCAAGCAGAGGGGGAAGAAGATTACAACAATTACAAAACCCAAAGCAACGACCTGAATCTTGCGCGTGTGCACCGGCGACGGCGGAGGCGATGGAGAAGAACAACAAAGGCTTTGAATTTTGAAAATATGGAATCCCCTTCCTCTCTCCAAAACCCCTCTCCCAGATCCCAGATGAAGGTACGGGTAGGGTTAAAAAAACAAGGGCTATGGGGAATCCGCAAGTTTCAGGGGCGTGGCTTCTCTCCTCTGCTTCTGCCATCCGCGGCCATCCGCTGCCTTGCTTTTTTTTTTCCCTGTTCTCAACTCTCCACCCCCAATCACTTCAAGCCACGTTGCCCTCCCCTCACTTCTTATATACTTGAACGGTCTATGCACCAAGACATGAAACACAACGATTTTTTTTTTTAAATAAAAAAGAAAGGTGTAGTTGCACTGCACAAAAACAAATTTTTTTCTATTATTTTAAGATAATTGATTTTATGAAAAATTTGGTAAAAGTCCAAGGTAAAAATATTTTCGGTGATAAGGACCTAAATCAAAGTATTAGTACTTTGTCAATAAAGAACTTTCCAGTTCTTCGGTATTAATGAAATTTTCAGTGGGATTTTTTTTTTCAATTTTTCCTTGATTTAATTGTTTTTCAAAAACTTAATTTACTAATCCTTAGCAGTTTTATTCCCCAATTAAAAGTATTAGTTCTGATACTCATAATTTGTTAGAATCGAAATCTACATATTTGATTATAATAAACAAGGTTATTAAACTCAGACCGACCATTGAACCGGTCGAGTATTAGATCAAAGGTTGGTGGGTTAGACTGGAAATTCACATTTTTTTTTAAATCAATTTTTTTTATTTTCTTTAAAATTCTATATTAATAATCTTGAAATCTTCACTTTCTCATTAGTTTGGCTTCAGGTTACCTCCGTTTTGATTCCAGTCTAACCCACTAACCCTTGATCTAATACTCGACCGGTTCAACGGTCGGTCTGAGTTTAATAACCTTGTTTATTATCATCAAATATGTAGATTTCGATTCTAACAAATTATGAGTATTAGAACTAATACTTTTAATTGGGGAATAAAAATGCTAAGGATTAGTAAATTAAGTTTTTGAAAAACAATTAAATCAAGGAAAAATTGGAAAAAAATATCCCACTGAAAATTTTATTAATACCGAAGAACTGAAAAGTTCTTTATATACAAAGTACTAAGGGCCCGTTTGGTTCGATCCCATTACACCCTGCTGTGCAGTGCAATGCGATGCAATATTAATTACAAGGGTAGTGTTTGGTTTGATTTTTAAGCAAGGTGCAGTGAGTTAATATTTTAACAATTTTTTAAAATTAATATATTGCACAAAGTCTATTTTACCCTTAATATAATCTTTGTAAAAAAAAAAGTTAAGAGTCAGTGGCGGCAAAAGTGGAGGTGGAAGAGGTAGTGGTGGCGGTAGAAGAAGAGGTAGTAGTGGTTGCAGTGAGCAGGCAACTGCGGCGACGAAGGAGGAGGTGGTGGCTGCGGTGGCGAGTGTGTAACGGTGGTGGCGTCGGTAGAGGAGGTGGCGGTGGTGTGATGGGCGGGTGGCAACGGCGATGGTGGCAAAGGAAGAGGTGGTGGTGGAGGTGGCAGAGGGCGGGTGGCGGCAGCGACCATGGTGGCGGAGGAGGAAGAGGAGGTGGTGGTGGCGGCGGCAGCGGCAGTGGGCAGGTAGCGGGGGCGAAGGAGGTAGTGGTGGCAGTAGCGGTGGTAGAAACAGAGGAGGAGGTAGTGGTTGCGGTGGAAGTGAAGGAGGATGAGGAGGAGGTAGTGGAGGTGGCAGTTGTGGCGTGATATGACAAATGAAATGAGATAAATAAAATAAAGACACTGGAAACTCAAGGGTAAATTGAACTTTTTAAACCATACAATGAAATGGTAATGAAGATTTATAGAGGGGAAGTATGAATGAGGATCACCAATTTTTTGGTAATCATCATTACCATGGTAAACCTTATTACCATACTAAAGAGCAACCAAACACTCTTATTTTGGTAATGCAATCATGATTATCATTGCAGGCATGCAATGGGGTTGAACCAAACGGGCTCTAATACTTGGATTTAGGTCTTTATCACCGAAAATATTTTTACCTTGGACTTTTACCAAATTTTTCCTAAAATCAATTATCTCAAAATAATAGGAAAAAATTGTTTTTGTGCAGTGCAACTACACCTTTCTTTTTTATTTAAAAAAAATCGTTGTGTTTCATGTCTTGGCGCATAGACCGTTCAAGTATATAAGAAATGTGGGGAGGGCAACGTGGCTTGAAGCAATTGGGGGTGGAGAGTTGAGAAAAGGAAAAAAAAACAAGGCAACGGATGGCAGCTGATGGGAGAAGCAGCGCCCAAGTTTCAGAGGCAATTTTATCCCAAAAATTTTTTGGGGAGCAATTATATCACGAAAGTTTTTAAAATAGGATAATTTTACTCTAACCATTATCTCAGTTAATTTTGACAGTTAGCTAATCAAATATGCTGAACTGACCAAATTTACATCTTAATATATTTGGTCAACTAATAGTTAAAATAAACCGGGATAACGGTCAGGATAAAATTGCTCCATTTTAAAAACTTCCAAGACAAAATTGTCTCCTGATAAACTTTATGGGTAAAACCTTTAGGTGAAAACTTCCAAAACAAAAACGTACCCTGAACCTTAAAAAATTCTGATGGGAAATTTTTGTTTTTTAAAAAAAAGAATAGCACAATGGTAATTTCACAAGGGTGAAGGGAAAAAAGAACACTCTTTTGACACAGTCAAGATTCGAACTTGACGTCAAAACACACAACAATCTTGATGCCACTAAGCCATCAACTTACATTTGTGGAAGGTTACAACAAAATATTAACATATTTGTTATAAATTGTTTGAAGCAGTATTAACCCCCACAATTGTATATTTTATTCAAATGAGGAGAGCTACAATATATAGGCTTAGAGAGAGTAATTAGAGATTGGCAAAAAGAGAGAGAGAGAGAGAAAGAGTAATTAGGGAAGAGAGAGAAAAAAGAAGGATTACCGTCAACACAAGATAAGGAATTTTTCTATTTTTATCACAATATGTGATATACAATTATATAATATGTAAAATTCAACCACCCTTATATTACCTTCCATTCTTATACCACTAACTGAAGTTACAGGCTAACATATAGTCCAATAGAAACTCATCCGTTGACTAGATTGTCCCAAGCTCAACAGTTCTTTAAGATACACATGGCCAAATGTGTAGATCTTAAATCTAGACTATGACTTCCCTTCTTAAAAGAACACAACTAAGAAGATGTCACATATCTCACAGCTTCAATGCAATCCTGCCCAAAGGAAGACATGGAAGAAAGGGCCCTGATAAGTGTCATACACTGTGCACCGAGTGATAGTATACCACGTGATAAAAGATCTCACCAAATAAATTCCTCCTTACATCAATTCATCATATATGCAACTGTCATGACAATTATATTCAATCCCCAAGAAATATAATATCATTAAAAGATAAGGTATAATAAATTATGCTTCTATTCATATCAAATATTATCATATTTTCAAACATACCTAAAAGGAAGTAATAAGCCAACAATACATTAATTATAATTAAATTATTAACTATGTGAATAAAGTGAGTTATAAAGAAATTTACTTATAATATTACTTACTTGAGAAATTATAATACATACACATATACATATAATTTAGTCCATTTCGTTAATAAAATGGAAGAATATTTAGAGTTATATGCTACTTCCTAACATGAACATCTATTTATATATTTCTCCAAAACTTTTAATGAGAGTCTATAAAGTTACAAACATGAACATCTATTCATATATTTCTCCAAACTACTCTTGAGTTGCTTTAAAGATGCTCTAACTACTTAAAACTATCCTTTACACCCATATTATATATATTCACATAAGCTCTCACAATTTCTAACCATAATTTCTTAATGTACGGTAGTATTTGTGAATTTTTTTTCTTTTTTCTTTTTAAAGCAAAAGACTTCAATCCGCACAGCCTTATATATACACACACACACACACACACACACACACACATGTATGTGTGTGTAAATGTTTGGTGTCTATGTGTTTGTTCTCCCGAGGAAAGGAGAAGATTGGGAAAAACATTACATATAAGGGGTCTTAAATAAAAGAAGTACCAAGGAAAAAAAAAACGGTGGAATTGTAGATTAAAAAAAACGTGGAATGAAATATACCAATACCATATAAACAAATAGTGAAATTTTAAGAAATTTAAATAAATAAATAAATAATACCATGGCAAGACTCAAAAAGACCATAAAGCTTAAAGGGAGGAAAATACAAGAGAAATTTTCATTATTCTTTGGTCAATTGAAGTCTCAACCCAACAATAAAAAACAGAAGAAAATCCGAGAGAATGAGAGAGAAAGGTAGTGCGAGAAAGAGTATGCACACTGTTCAATTGATCACTTTTGGAACATCTCAGATGATCCACATTTACTTTCTCCGCTAATTGCTTCAAGCTTGCTTTAGCATGTAATTTCTTCTATCTCGATTCTCGGTCTTTGTTTATTTGAGGAACTTTTGAGTAAATAACATATTTTATATGCAGCCTGGACGAGATCTCCTTCTCTGCTTGATTTCTTATATAATTAACTATTTTTTCGATACATTAATCTAATGAAAAAAATGTATTTAATTTGTAGTTAGGAATTAGGATTGTTGTACGATAGGAAGGGATCTGTATAACGTATTTTTATTAAACTGGCATATAGGATTGTTGCAGGATAGGAAATTTGTAATATACAAATATGGTAATTTTCAATATTTTTACCCGTATATAACACGTGATCTGTGTCAGTTTTAAAAATAATATGTTCTTTAATCTTTAAATTGCACTTTAATTTTCCCTTACACCTTTCATATTATTAGATAATTAATATATATTATAAAAAACTGGTCGTCTGGATTGGATTGAGGGGAGGGAACACGAGGAATTTTAATGTTATTTTATTTGGTTGAGGAGGGGAGGCGAGAGAAAATATTTTCATATGGACAACTTTACCCTTATTTCATGAGAGATGTTCTTATTCAAACTTTATAAAATGTTTAGTAAAATATAATTGTAAATAATATTTAATATGTAAAATATAATTTTATAATTAATAAAATTAAATAAAAATATTTATAATACCTAATTAACAATTAATATATAAATAATAATATATCCACTATCATTATTATTATTGAAAAATACTCTGCTCCTCATCGTTCGCCTTGCCCGATGCCTCACTCCATCTTCTTTATCTCTATTTCGTTCGTCTTGTCATTTCCCTCAATATACATCCATACCACAAAAAATCAATCTGTGAAAATTTACTCAAGAAAAATCTAAACAAAAAGCATCAAATGGTAGAAAAAAGCCTCTGTTCTGCGATACGATGCTCTTCGTTTAGGTTTTTGTCATCTAGCTTGCCTCACGTGAAGCTTCGTTATCCTGTTCTTGCCTCTTTTCTCTCATTTCCAAAAAATGTGCAACTTCACCGAAAATCTGAATATGAAATCTAAAAGTTGAAAAAGGAAACATATTAATCTATATGAAGTGTTGGGAGGTGTTCCATATCCATATGAGAAGTGTCCTGTGATGATGCCCAAATTTTAAAGCCCTCAACCTTTCCAAATTTTAAAACCCAAGTCGCCATATCGACAAAGATAGTGTGCATGCTTCACAAGAAAAGTGAACTGCACCACGTCACCAGACTTGAGACAAAAAGAAAGCCAGACTTCGATTTAGAATCCGTGCAATTTTCTCAGAACTTGAACTATCATAAGCCATGAAAAACAAATTAATCAAGGAGTGTTTTTCACAAAACTCTAGCTTTTCTTTACTACAAGATGGTAGAATCATGTTGATTCACTTCAGAAAATACCATATACGAAAACAAATGAAGAGTAAAACTAACCCTACGCCAAAGAGAAAACTCTAGCTCACTGCACCACCAAGAGAAAAGCTCTCCCGTCTTCTAAAGTCTAATTAACTTCTTGGGAATATAATGATTTGATGGTATTCTTGAAATATATATAATTTCAACTAAAAACAAATATCTGAGTGGCAGAAAAAACAAATATTTGACTACAACGTTTGACAATAGACAGAATTATAAGCTATCTTACATATCTTTTGCCTTTTAGTTTGGTAAAAATGGTGATGGAATCAAAGGGTTTGTTTAACTGAATAAATAGAATGACATAGAATGATTTTTTAGCAGTCAAATAAAACAACTTATTAGTTTAATTGCTTATTTACAATAAATAAATATCAAATTTGGCTTATAATTAATTTCCTATAATTATATGCAATCGGTTTTTCAATTACTCTTGTTGTGCCAAGTGGACTTGGACAGTAAAAGACCCGCCTTCTACTCGTACGTACTTCTTCCCAAGCACTTGAGGGTCATTCTAACTCTAAATTTTAATTATTTATTAATAAGAAATTTTCAGTCACAAGGTCAAAGGTTAATAAATATCTTGTATATTTCATTAATTATAACCTGGCGAAAAAATTAGATATTATAACAACACGTTTCTCGGCAAAAATATATTATAATGCCATATTTATGGGTGCGCACACAGAATAAATTAATCGTTTATCAATGCTTATGCTTATTTTTCTTTTTCTGGTTTTTTTGGGTACAAAAAATATACTTATTTTTCTCAAGGATTCAGACTTCACCCAATTTTCCATGGAGATTTTCTCTACACCATCTTGTTAAATTAATCATTCATTTAAGTCCTATAAATTAAAATTTGGATGTTACAGTCACTATAATACATGTAGAAATTAAAACAGAAACAATCTATCAACAAGGTCCATTAAATTTGGCAAAGATAGCTAACAGCTGAGTCCTTAAGAATGTCGTCAGCAGTTCGTGTCCATAAAATGACTAACTGACTATATTTGAAAGAAAGACAATACTCAGTTTTATGATCTCTATGCCTTGAATATGTTAGTCATAGTTGTTGGTTAGGGACACCATTAGCATATGCTTGCCAAGTAATTTTTTTTTGGGTGGCCAAGGAATTTCAATTTTTAATTACAGTTCAGTGAAGTATTAAATTGAGACTAACATTACTTCTAATTGCTTATATATTAATGACAATGGTGGTTAGCTTTTCATTATTATAAAACTACTATAAATAATTAGTCACCATAAGCTCATGATTGGTAATTTTAAGAAGAGATCAATTACTATGTGGTCACATTCGAGCAATCTAATCATTAAAAAGTCATACAAAAAGTGAGTAACATGCAATGATAAGATTTAGTGCAGAGAATGAGAACATGTCATCACATGTTGACAATTTAAAACACTTTTTTGGAAGTAAATTACTTTTGTGGAATTTCATGATAATTCTTCCTTCTTAGAAAGACTGTCCTATAAAGACTATATCATATATTATTATCTTTCATATGATATATTTTATTTATACAAAGTACATTGCCAATATGGATGAACATTAAACAACAATAGTTGACAGTTTCAAGCTAGAGAAAACGACTTAATAAACCTAGAGACAATAAAATATAAATATTTCATAGAACTTGATATTCCTTCTAGCATCTATCAGAGCCTTCCATCAGTTTGAACCTGCATGAAAATTTAAGGGAAAAAAAGAAATTAAATAAAATCATCAGAAAAAAGTGTTAACATACCTTCTTAATTAGTCCTTTTTAATTTTTATATATACCCTATACTATAAAACAATGATGATAAGCTTACATTAGTCAAGATCGTTAAAATTTGTCTCTTTTATTGTGAGGTAAAATTGACTTTTTTGAAAAAAATAGAAGATTACCATGTTCATGGAAGAGAGTTTTCCTATTCTCATGTTAAACTAAACGGAAATCCTTTGTTTGTCTTGAGGGGAATGGAGGGAGGAGAAAGAAAGAAAATTTTTAATTTGTTTGATTAAAAAAAATAAACAAGTGGAATTATAACATTTTAATAAAGAACAAATGTAAGGAATATTGGTTGGAAATTTTCAACCCCGCTTCTCCGTTTTTTAAATAAAACTCATTAAAATTTTTCCTTCATCACTGTCATCTCCATTCCCCTTGAAACAAATTAAAATCAAGGGGTTAAGAAATTCAAGGCATACAAAAAAAATGATAAAATGAATTACCCAGCGCATGAAAAAAATTGCATTATTTTTCTCCTTGTCCGGCTTGCTTTGGAAGAGTTGCTGGTTTCCTGCTCTCATTTGAGTTTGAAGGTTTAGTAGCTTTATAAGTGTCACCCTTACCAGCACGATTTGCAAGAGTTGGTTCGTCGCTTGGGTTTGATGTTGAAGCTTCAGTCTTTCTCTTAGAGCGCTCACCATGCCCCATAAGGCCTGCAAGATCATTAGAACCTTTTGGCTTTTGCTTAGAATCACTCATTCTGCCGCCTCAACAACACTAAATATTTTGGGATTTTTTTTTTGTTTCTTCCTAATTTTTTTGCTTTTTGCCTTCTCCAGTAGTGGAATGTGATGTTCTAATTTATAAAGATCTTAGACGTGTGTATGCAAATGAATTTTTTTTTTTTTTGAAAATGAGTCTAAATTTCTTAAAATTTTGATGAAAATTTACTCAAGCTTTATTCAAAGCCTTATAAAATTGTTGCATTTTGTGAAAATGCCTTAGTGAAGTTTTCTTGATCGCATAGTCAAAGGTTTATGAGAAGTATCTGCAAGCGAAAACTTTTGTGAAGATGCGAAACGAATTAACGAGTGTACATGCAAATGAAAATTTTGTGAAAAATGTGTTAAAATTTCTTCAAAGTTTTATCAAACTTGTTTGAAGGTTTCGACCCAAAAGACAACAAAAGTTTTAGAGGGTTTATGAAACTTTCAGCAAAATGGTCAAAGGTTTCATATGAAACTGTACATGTATTTCGAATTCAATTACATTGTAATTTTGGAACCTTGATCTACGTTTCCCTTAATACTTGAATCCGGTAATCCATGGAGGAAAAAGTTGTTTTAGAAGCTTCATGTAATTCAATGAAAATTATAATTTTTCATTACGAATATATCAAGATATAGTAGTATCTAATTATTGTTAACTGAAAATCATTATTCAAAACTAATAATTTCTTATGTTTTATCCACGCGGAAAAAGAGAACTAATTTGCGGTGCATTCAAACTATTTTTGTTATCCCTTTCCATTTTTTAGTTACTTCATTGTGGTATCAAACCGGTTTCAAAAAATCAAAAGGGTCACTATAATCTTCGATCTCTCAAATTTTCCTTCTTTTCGGCTTTGCTCCCTCAAGTTTTAAACCATATAGATTTTGTTCTCTCAAGTTTCATTCCTTTCTAAACATTGGTCCCTATAATTTAATACAAACATGCATTGCTTTGGACCAAAAATAAAATAAGGGAAAACTTGAGGAATAAATATTGTATTAACCCGAATTAAAATCTCATAAATGCGTGGAAATAACATTTCAGTTTCCACTAAAAGTTCTTGAATTTTTCTAAATAAGTTGATTGCCACGTAGTCAAAGCCCTATGAAATGGGTTAAATGTACATTACTATAACTTCTACCACTAAACATGTTATGAGATTAACAGGGTGTTTACGGGAAAAAAAAAAAAGAAAAAAAATTAACTGGGTGTTTACCATAAGAATTGCATATTTCACTTATCTTGACACAACCCTTTTTTCTTAACACACGAACATGTATATACATCATATGCTATAAATCATTCATTCACTAATTTTTTTAGCTTTTTGTATATTCAAATTTTAGATAATTTCTCATGAAATTTCTCTTTTTAACTTTAATTTCATATCGAAATCTTCATAATATCACATAGGCAGGTGATGAGAAGACCTTAGACGCGTCTATGCAAATGTAAACTTCTGTGTAGATGCAAAACAAATTAATAATAAATGTATGCAAAGGAGAAGATTGGGAAAAACATTACATATAAGGGGTCTTAAATAAAAGAAGTACCAGGGAAAAAAAAACGGTGGAATTGTAGATTAAAAAAAACGTGGAATGAAATATACCAATACCATATAAACAAATAGTGAAATTTTAAGAAATTTAAATAAATAAATAAATAATACCATGGCAAGACTCAAAAAGACCATAAAGCTTAAAGGGAGGAAAATACAAGAGAAATTTTCATTATTCTTTGGTCAATTGAAGTCTCAACCCAACAATAAAAAACAGAAGAAAATCCGAGAGAATGAGAGAGAAAGGTAGTGAGAGAAAGAGTATGCACACTGTTCAATTGACCACATTTGGAACATCTCAGATGATCCACATTTACTTTCTCCGCTAATTGCTTCAAGCTTGCTTTAGCATGTAATTTCTTCTATCTCGATTCTCGGTCTTTGTTTATTTGAGGAACTTTTGAGTAAATAACATATTTTATATGCAGCCTGGACCAGATCTCCTTCCCTGCTTGATTTCTTATATAATTAACTATTTTTTTGATACATTAATCTAATGAAAAAAATGTATTTAATTTGTAGTTAGGAATTAGGATTGTTGTACGATTGGAAGGGATATGTATAACGTATTTTTATTAAACTGGCGTATAGGATTGTTGCAGGATAGGAAATTTGTAATACACAAGTATGGTAATTTTCAATATTTTTACCCGTGTATAACACGTGATCTGTGTTAGTTTTAAAAATAAAATGTTATTTAATATTTAAATTGCACTTTAATTTTCCCTTACACCTTTCAAATTATTAGATAATTAATATATATTATCAAAAACTGTTCGTTTGGATTGGATTGAGGGGAGGGGACATGAGGAATTTTAATGTTATTTTGTTTGGTTGAGGAGGGGAGGCGAGAGAAAATATTTTCATACGGACAACTTTAATTACCCTTATTTCATGAGAGATGTTCTTATTCAAACTTTATAAAATGTTTAGTAAAATATAATTGTAAATAATATTTAATATGTAAAATATAATTTTATAATTAATAAAATTAAATAAAAATATTTATAATACCTAATTAGCAATTAATATATAAATAATAATATATCCACTATCATTATTATTATTGAAAAATAATTTGCTGCTCATCATTCGCCTTGCCCGATGCCTCACTCCATCTTCTTTATCTCTATTTCGTTCGTCTTGTCATTTCCCTCAATATACATCCATACCACAAAAAATCAATCTGTGAAAATTTACTCAAGAAAAATCTAAACAAAAAGCATCATATGGTAGAAAAAAGCCTCTGTTCTGCGATACGATGCTCTTCGTTTAGGTTTTTGTCACCTAGCTTGCCTCACGTGAAGCTTCGTTATCCTGTTCTTGCCTCTTTTCTATCATTTCAAAAAAATGTTTAACTTCACCGAAAATCTGAATATGAAATCTAAAAGTTGAAAAAGGAAACATATTAATCTATATGAAGTGTTGGGAGGTGTTCCGTATCCATATGAGAAGTGTCCTGTGACGATGCCCAAATTTTAAAGCCCTCAACCTTTTCAAATATGGTAGTGCCCCTCTGAATTTTGAAGCCCTCAACCTTTTAAAGCCCTCAACCTTTCCAAATTTTAAAGCCCAAGTCCCCATATCGCCAAAGATAGTGTGCATGCTTCACAAGAAAAGTGAACTGCACCACGTCACCAGACTTGAGACAAAAAGAAAGCCAGACTTCGATTTAGAATCCGTGCAATTTTCTCAGAACTTGAACTATCATAGGCCATGAAAAACAAATTAATCAAGGAGTGCTTTTCACAAAACTCTAGCTTTTCTTTACTACAAGATGGTAGAATCATGTTGATTCACTTCAGAAAATACCATATACGAAAACAAATGAAGAGTAAAACTAACCCTACGCCAAAGAGAAAACTCTAGCTCACTGCACCACCAAGAGAAAAGCTCTCCCGTCTTCTAAAGTCTAATTAACATCTTGGGAATATAATGATTTGATGGTATTCTTGAAATATATATAATTTCAACTAAAAACAAATATCTGAGTGGCAGAAAAAACCAATATTTGACTACAACGTTTGACAATAGACAGAATTATAAGCTATCTTACATATCTTTTTCCTTTTAGTTTGGTAAAAATGGTGATGGAATCAAAGGGTTTGTTTAACTGAATAAATAGAATGACATAGAATGATTTTTTAGCAGTCAAATTAAAGTAAAGCAACTTATTAGTTTAATTGCTTTTTTACAATAAATAAATATCAAATTTGGGTTAAAATTAATTTCCTATAATTATTTGCAATCGGTTTTTCAATTATTCTTGTTGTGCCAAATGGACTTGGACAGTAAAAGACCCGCCTTCTACTCGTACGTACTTCTTCCCAAGCACTTAAGGGTCATTGTAACTCTAAATTTTAATTATTTATTAATAAGAAATTTTCAGTCACAAGGTCAAAGGTTAATAAATATCTTGTATATTTCATTAATTATAACCTGGCAAAAAAATTAGATATTATAACAACACGTTTCTCGGCAAAAATATATTATAATGCCATATTTATGTGTGCGCACACAGAATAAATTAATCGTTTATCAATGCTTATGCTTATTTTTCTTTTTCTGGTTTTTTTGGGTACAAAAAATATACTTATTTTTCTCAAGGATTCAGACTTCACCCAATTTTCCATGGAGATTTTCTCTACACCATCTTGTTAAATTAATCATTCATTTAAGTCCTATAAATTAAAATTTGGATGTTACAGTCACTATAATACATGTAGAAATTAAAACAGAAACAATCTATCAACAAGGTCCATTACATTTGGCAAAGATAGCTAATAGCTGAGTCCTTAAGAATGTCGTCAGCAGTTCGTGTCCATAAAATGACTAACTGACTATATTTGAAAAAAAGACAATACTCAGTTTTATGATCTCTATGCCAAGAAAGACAGTCCTATAAAGACTATATCATATATTATTATCTTTCATATGATATATTTTATTTATACAAAGTACATTGCCAATATGGATGAACATTAAACAACAATAGTTGACAGTTTCAAGCTAGAGAAAATGACTTAATAAACCTAGAGACAATAAAATATAAAGATTTCATAGAACTTGATATTCCTTCTAGCATCTATCAGAGCCTTCCATCAGTTTGAACCTGCATGAAAATTTAAGGGAAAAAAAGAAATTAAATAAAATCATCAGAAAAAAGTGTTAACATACCTTCTTAATTAGTCCTTTTTAATTTTTATATATACCCTATACTATAAAACAATGATGATCAGCTTACATTAGTCAAGATCGTTAAAATTTGTCTCTTTTATTGTGAGGTAAAATTGACTTTTTTGAAAAAATAGAAGATTACCATGTTCATGGAAGAGAGTTTTCCTATTCTCATGTTAAACTAAACGGAAATCCTTTGTTTGTCTTGAGGGGAATGGAGGGAGGAGAAAGAAAGAAAATTTTTAATTTGTTTGATTAAAAAAAATAAACAAGTGGAATTATAACATTTTAATAAAGAACAAATGTAAGGAATATTGGTTGGAAATTTTCAACCCCGCTTCTCCGTTTTTTAAATAAAACTCATTAAAATTTTTCCTTCATCACTGTCATCTCCATTCCCCTTGAAACAAAAACAAAGGGTTAAGAAATTCAAGGCATACAAAAAAATGATAAAATGAATTACCTAGCGCGTGAAGAAATTGCATTATTTTTCTCCTTGTCCGGCTTGCTTTGGAAGAGTTGCTGGTTTCCTGCTCTCATTTGAGTTTAAAGGTTTAGTAGCTTGAGTGTCACCCATACCAGCACGATTTGCAAGAGTTGGTTCGTCGCTTGGGTTTGATGTTGAAGCTTTAGTCCTTATCTTAGAGCAATCACCATGCCCCATAAGGCGTGGAAGATCATTAGAACCTTTTGGCTTTTTCTCAGAATCACTCATTCTGCCGCCTCAACAACACTAAATATTTTGGGATTTATTTTTTTTTATTTCTTCCTAATTTTTTTGCTTTTTGCCTTCTCCAGTAGTGGAATGTGATGTTCTAATTTATAAAGATCTTAGACGTGTGTATGCAAATGAATTTTTTTTTTTGAAAATGAGTCTAAATTTCTTAAAATTTTGATGAAAATTTACTCAAGTTTTATTCAAAGCCTTATAAAATTGTTGCATTTTGTCAAACTGCCTTAATGAAGTTTTCTTGATCACATAGTCAAAGGTTTATGAGAAGTACCTGCAAGCGAAAACTTTTGTGAAGATGCAAAACGAATTAACGAGTGTACATGCAAATGAAAATTTTGTGAAAAATGTGTTAAAATTTCTTCAAAGTTTTATCAAACTTGTTTGAAGGTTTCGACCCAAAAGACAACAAAAGTTTTAGAGGGTTTATGAAACTTTCAGCAAATTGGTCAAAGGTTTCATATGAAACTGTACATGTATTTTGAATTCAATTACATTGTAATTTTGGAACCTTGATCTACGTTTCCCTTAATACTTGAATCCGGTAATCCATGGAGGAAAAAGTTGTTTTAGAAGCTTCATGTAATTCAATCAAAATTATAATTTTTCATTACGAATATATCAAGATATATAGTAGTATCTAATTATTGTTAACTGAAAATCATTATTCAAAACTAATAATTTCTTATGTTTTATCCACGCGGAAAAAAAAAAACTAATTTGCGGTGCATTCAAACTATTTTTGTTATCCCTTTCCATTTTTCAGTTACTTCATTGTGGTATCAAACCTGTTTCAAAAAATCAAAAGGGTCACTATAATCTTTGATCTCTCAAATTTTCCTTCTTTTCGGCTTTGCTCCTTCAAGTTTTAAACCATATAGATTTTGTTCTCTCAAGTTTCATTCCTTTCTAAACATTGGTCCCTATAATTTAATATAAAGATGCATTGCTTTGGACCAAAAATAAAATAAGGGAAAACTTGAGGGAGTAAATATTGTATTAACCCTAATTAAAATCTCATAAATGCGTGGAAATAACATTTCAGTTTCCAGTAAAAGTTCTTGAATTTTTCTAAATAAGTTGATTGCCACGTAGTCAAAGCTCTATGAAATGGGTTAAATGTTCATTACTATAACTTCTACCACTAAACATGTTATGAGATTAACAGGGCGTTTACAGGAAAAAAAGAAAAGAAAAAAAATTAACTGGGTGTTTACCATAAGAATTGCATATTTCACTTATCTCGACACAACCCTTTTTTCTTAACACACGAACATGTACATACATCATATGCTATAAATCATTCATTCCCTAATGTTTTTAGCTTTTTGTATATTCAAATTTTAGATAATTTCTCATGAAATTTCTCTTTTTAACTTTAATTTCATATCGAAATCTTCATAATATCACATAGGCAGGTGATGAGAAGACCTTAGACGCGTCTATGCAAATGTAAACTTCTGTGTAGATGCAAAACAAATTAATAATAAATGTATGCAAATGAAACTTTTGTGAAAAATGCGTCCAAATTAAATTTCATCAAGGTCTTATAAAACTTGTTTGAAGGTTTCGAGACATAAGGCAACATAAGTTCTGGTGTGTTTTTGAAATTTTCCTCCAAATGGTCAAAGTTTTTATGAAACAGTACATGCATTTCTATTTTTTTTTGGCCAGATACATTGTAACATACTAAAATTTAGTAACTGGTATTGCTTTGTATGCATAATTAGTCGGATGAAATCTACTGGTGTAAATATATATATGTGGCGCCATTTTAAGGGCACATTTACATTTGGCGCAATTTTCGTGGACATTCATAAAGTAACTTTGATAATTAAGAAGATGCCTTTAATGCAGGCCAGAGGAAATCAACTGACTTCCCTTCCCCTAACAATAGGGTCGACCAAGTTGTATTACCTCAAAAAGTGATTATGAGTTAATAACTTCAAAAGTGGATGTGATTATTGATAAATAAACACTTTTGAAGAATACAATGTGAATTTCGATCTGAATGTGTTACAATCAGTACCCAAACCTTGCAATTAAGCTTAATTGTGTGATAAAGCTTAAAATGAACCCTAAGTATAGGGGAGGGCGCATGGTTGAGGTGAAATGAATGATAAAATGTGTTTGGTGGTGATTCAGTAAGAATTGCCATAATCAGGGGCAAAATGGGAAAAAGGAAAATTATCGACCAATTGGTCAGTTACTGAAGAGAAAACTCATTACTAACTTGAAGATCAACGGTTGTGATTTAGTGATCAAGAGGGTAGAATCCCATGTGTGTGTGCTTATGTGAGCTCATGGATGATGTTCCAAGATGTTGACAAGTGTCAATATGAGAGCCATTGATTGGGTCAAATTTTCAAACACTCTTCCCTCTCTCCTCTCCTTGTAAAGTTGGCCAAGAGGGCCTTTTTATGCCCAAAATCTGCACCAACTTCATCATCCTCATCTCTTTCTCAAGCCTCCACGTTCATCCAAAGTGAAGAGGAAAGAGACACCAAAAGGTGAGTTTTTTGCTTGGTAGATGACCTCTTAAGCTCAAATCATCTTCTATAATCTTGTTCATAGTGATGAGAGCTTCATCTCTATGGTTTTAGATTTTTGAAAGAAGGTGTTTGAGTACTTGAAGAAATTTGGAAGTTGAGGAATCAAAGAATTAGCTTGAGGAAGAGGAAGAGGTGGGTAATAGCTCTTTATTGACCTATGTATTGTGGTCATTGATTGAGTTTTGAAATTTGTGAATTTTGCCCTGATTTTCATGTGATTTTAGATTGGATGAATTGGATGGTGTATTGTGGGGAAATTGGTGTCATATTGTGTTTTGGTGACATTGGAATTGGTTTGGAACTTGTAGTGGAAAGAATTTGCAATGTTGAGTTTTGTGTTGTGAAATTGAGTTGACATGTTATGGTCATTGTGAGCATGTCAATGTGATGTGAATATGGTTGATTTGGTATTTCTAATGGATTCATTATGAAAATTTGTGTGGGAATGGTGTTTGTTGTGAAATTGGAACTATTGTGTGAACAAAGGTGCAAAAACTGAAATTCTGTCCAGTGTGAACTCTATACAGGGCAATCTGTTTGTATTGACGTTTTGAATGAGCAAATGGTACCTAAAAATTTTGAAACTTTCCAGTATTAAATTTCACATGCCAAGCTTCAAAATGGACATAGAATTCATGTCTACTACTGGAAAAATAACTTTTAAGACCGGTTAAAAAAGACATTTTAGACCAGTTCTGGATCCGGTCTTTGATATAACCGGTCTTAAAAGTTTACTACCTTTTAGACCGGTTATGGAACCGGTCTTAAAAATTTTTTTAAGACCGGTTATTATAAAACCAGTCTAAAAATAAATATTTTTAGACCGGTTATCAGAGGAACCGGTCTAAAAGGTTCAAATTTTAGACCGGTTTTTCAGACCGGTTTTTTGAAAAACCGGTCTAAAAAGTTGAAATTTTAAGACCGGTTTTCTACAAAACCGGTCTTAAAATTTCAACTTTTAAGATCGGTTCTCTCCAAAATCGGTCTTAAAAGCAGTTTTTTTTAATTTTCGTTTAAAACATTTACCCAGCAAGCCATTTCCCCTGTTAAAACATTTCACTCAGCAAGCAGCAGCCAGTTCAACGACATTCAAATAAATCTTCTTCTCTTACATATTATAACTAACATTTTAATGACATTTGAGAGACTCAAAACTCATTGGAACATATTAAAACTCAACTCCCTTTTTTCTTAAATAGTGCTGGCCGAAACAGAAGCAAGGAAAACAACCATGAATAATAAACTCACAATCATAGACAGAATCATAATGCAAGGAAACATTACAACCATGACAATGCTGTTTTGACCGGCCAAGTTCCTTATATTTTCACTTACATACATACATCAAAGATTAAATTACATTAATAACAATGCTGTTATTCATTAGGGCCAAAATACTTTATACACACTCTTCTCAGGCTGATGATCACTAGCTGGCCTGGCTTCGAAGAATCTACACTAAGACGTACACCTCATATCCTTCATTTTCCTGTGACGGCAACAAAAAAGTAGTTATATATATACACCAATAAAAATATATATAATTCAAATATAGTTCATGATAATTATTTTAGCTAACTAACTTTCAATGTAGTTTTATAAAGGGATATCCTCCCATATCCCTTTATGATGATCGTTTCTTGTGCCGTGTTCATTGTCTACTTCATCTTCTTCGTTCAATTCTGGTAATCCCCTAGAAAAAGAAGGAGTCTCAAGAAGATAATTCAATGAATGAATTTCCTGATTAATATCAACGACCCATTTTCCTTGGAGAGCTACAGACCACATTTTATTTTCCTGATCAGTAACATAGAACACTTGTTTCGCTTGATATACCATAATAAAAGGTTCATCTCTAAAACTTCTACTCTTCAAATCAACCAATGTAAATCCCAACTGATCAATCATCACACCATTGTTAACATCAACCCACTTGCATTTAAAAATGGGAAGTTTAACTTTAACATAATCAACCACCCAAATCTCTTCAATCACCCCATAATAAGGTATTGTTGCCAATCTAGGATTTTTATCTTTTGAACTAGAGAAGAGCATAGATTCAGCCACTAATATAACCCCACTGTTCTGGACGGTGCTTCTATTATCAAGGGACCTCGTGTTAAACGTATAACCATTGATCACAAACGAAGTCCAACTTATGACATCAGCCTCAGGACCACGTGCTAACCATTTAATTGTATCAGAAACACATTCTTCGCCGTCAACCTTTTGTTTGAACCAATGTGCAAAAGTTTTGTTATGCTCCCTAATTAACCTTTGTTCAGTCATTCGACTATTTCCTTTCTGTACAATTTCTTTATGAGCATTAATGTAATCTTGAACTTCATCAACATCATTCAAGTTGTACAAGTGGACTTATTGCAATTTATCAGGATGCATACTCTTTATTGAAGCCCCACGTCTACCGCCTTTTTCGTCATGACGTTCAGGAAGTCTAATACGACCGACATTTGACAAATAATCTTGACAAAACTCTATGGCTTCTTCAGAAACATAATTATGAACAATAGATGCTTTAGGCTGGTTAGGGTTCTTCACATACCGTTTTAGGATTTTCAAAGTTCTTTTAATTGGGTACATCCATTGTAAATAGATAGGGCCACACAACTTGATCTCCCTGACTAGATGAACAATTAGATGTACCATGATGTCAAAAAAAGAAGGAAGAAAAAGCTTCTCAAGCTGGCACAAGATCAGATATCCTTCATTTTTCAGTTCATCCAATTTTTCTGTCTCAATGACTTTACTACAAATAGCATTGAAAAAGAAATCTCCTATGGCCAAGATAAACTGTCTTTCTTCTATGTTGAAGTTGATGGTAGTATGTTCCTTCTTCACAAATCGGACATGCTTTATGGCCTTTAACACTATATCCTGACAAGTTTCCATATGTAGGGAAGTCATTTATAGTACAAAAGATCATGGCTCGCATTTTAAAACCCCCTTCTTGTTCGCGTCAAAAACATCAACACCTTGGTCCCACAACTCTTTCAAGTCTTCGATCAAGGGTTCCAGGTAAACATCTATGTCATTTTCGGGTTGTTTTGGTCCCGAAATCAACATAGATAACATGATATACTTTCGTTTCATGCATAACAGAGGAGATAAGTTGTAAATTACCAACATAACAGGCCATGAACTATGTATACTGCTCAGGCTACCAAAAGGATTCATGCCATCCGTGCTAAGCCCAAGCCTAAGGTTCCTAGGCTCTTCATCGAAGGCAGGAAATAATTGATCGATTTTCTTCCATTGAGAAAAATCAGCCGGATACCATCTCAAATTTCTTGCATCATTTTCATTAGCAAACAAGCTCTTGAACCTTGGTATGATTGGAAGGTATCACAATACTTTTACAGGAGCGTTATTTGATTTGTACCTCAGGGTTCCACATATCAGACACTGTTTTTCCTCTTCATGCTCTTTTCTATACAATATACAATTATTAGGGCATGCATGGATCTTTTTATACTTCATCCCTAGTGGACACAATTTTTTCTTAGCATCATAGTATCAAGAAGGCAACATATTATCATCTGGAAGCATGTCTTTAAAAGCCTCAAGCGTTTTTGAAAAACTCTTGTCGCTCCATCCATGCCGTGCTTTCAAGCTTACCAATTTCAATAAAGCTTTCAACAATTGGTATTTTTTACACACCAGGTACAACGGCGTCTCAACATCACTACACATATTACCATATACATGTGATTGCTCAAAAGTCTCTTCTCCTACATCACGAATAATATCCTCTATCCGATCATCCGTATCCGTGTCATTATCATCAAAGTTCACTCCCCCCTGTTGAGATGAACTTGGCATTTCTAATTCTTCACCATGCCATACCCACACTGTATAACTCTTACAAAATCCTTCACAAATTAAATGTGTATATATATTTGTAGTACTTAGTCGCTTCTCATTCAAACATACTACACAAGGGCAATAAAACTTCCTACTACCATCATCGGCATTTCTACTAGTGAAGTCTAAAAAATCCCTCACCCCATTATCATATTCAACACTCATTCGTTTAGCATTTATCCAACTATGATCCATATATATCTCAACACTTCTAGCACCCTATATCTAACAACAAAAGGATAGACAAAAAAAGAACAACAATAGAGTATTAGAGATTTCAATGAAATTAACAGGCACGATTTGAAACTAGTATTGTTTTAACAAAAAAATAACACTGACAATAATCAAACAATCGCACTAAATTAAAATAGAACATAGAGTGGTATTAATCCAAGCCAAATATCACAGGGATGTAATTAAAAGTGAGAGCATATATCTAACAAGAATGTGCAAATTTAATTTTTTTCAGATTACGTTTAAGTGCTCAAAGCAAAAACAAGAACCATTTTTTCATAGAACATTATTAATTATTGAACAACGTACAACTAAATAACAAATCAAACACTAACCTGATTGAAGACCAATGAGTGAGCTTCAACCCAAAGTCATGGTGGCATTGGCTGAGGTTAAAATGAAGTCCTCAAATTCATGGCATTGACAAAGGGAAGTCAAGGTGGAGGAGAATGGTCATTGTAGAGAATAGAGGTGGCGGAGGAGAAGACTGGCGATAATCAAAGAACAGAGACGACGAACATAGCAAAGGCAGCGGTAATGATGGAGGAGAGTTGAGCAAATGAGGGACGGGACGCCATGGACGAGTTCAGAACAAGCACGGACAGAGCTCACAGAGAAATGGCAAAAAGAGAAGAAAGGGTTCATAGAGAGTGGGATCTGGGCGCGGGAGTAAAAATACGGGTGAAAAATATCACCTTTTAGACCGGTTTTCAATAAAACCGGTCTTAAAAGAGTGAAATTTCAAATTTAAGACCGGTTTTTGTACAAACCGGTCTTAAAATGTTAAAATTTTAAGATTAAAAATGTTTTAACATTTAAGACCGGTTTACATAAAAACCGGTCTTAAATGTTAAAACATTTTAAATTCTTAAAAATTTTAACATCTTAAGACCGGTTTATTTATAATCGGTCTAAAAAATTTTTTTAAGACCGGTTGTTTTTAGAACCAGTCTTAGAAGTTTAATATAATTACAGAACTGCCACCGCGCAAATTTTTAAGACTTTATCCGCTAAAAATGGTCTAAATGTGGCGGTCTTAAAAGGGTTTTTTCAACTAGTGGTCATTTCATTTTGTGAGCTGGGAGTTATGATTTTTCAAAATTTGGGATTAAAACTGGAATCTGTTTTGGAACAGTGTTGGATTTTGTGCAATTCTATATTTTTGTGGTTATGGATAGCCTTGATTCATATTTTTCCAATGAAGAGGACTTAAACAGATTTCAATAGGCTTTGGGATCACCTAATTTCAATTTTTTTGGAATTAATTATGATTTTTTGAAGTTTCCTTGGCTGCAGCCCAAAACTTTCTGTGCAAGTTTTGGTCATAGCTAGAAAATCTTGGCTACAACAAAAAACTTTCTGTGATACTCTTGGTCGCAGCCAGAGATTTCTTGGCTGCAACCAACCCCTATTTTCAACACTTTGTGATTTTGAAAAGTGGTTCCAACCTAGTACTTCTCAATCTTTTTAAGCTTTCGTTGAGCTTATTATTAGCCACTTAAGGGACTCAAATGACAACCAACCTTAAGCATTTTAAAGTTAAGGAATTGGAAAAAGGGAATAACCCTATGTCCTTGGTTTTGATTGATAGGATTTGATATTTGCCCTGAACGTGAGCAATGTGTATTTGTAAATGTGAATGTGGAGAAGGCAATGTGTATTTGTAAATGTGAATGCCAGGAAGGTAATGTGTGTATGTGTTGTTTGATGATTTACTTGCATGCTATGTGATTACATGTTATATGAGTGATTTGTTACTACTGGGATTCTTTTGAATCTAATTCCTTCCATTAACTAACCTTCAGATAGGGCAAATGGCTCAAAGGGTAAGCAGACAACTAATGGCAACTAGGGCTCCTTAAGGATGCTTAATTTTGGTTGGGATTACTGTATATATATATTTGGGATATAAATTTTGGATTGATATTGTGTAATTCCCTGTAAAGGAACTTGCAAACCCTTTAGTTAATGTATGAAAACCGGGGGTTGTCAGGATTTTTTTGTACACTCTGATATATATAAATGTGATTTAACTACACTGGGTAATTATATTCAAAATATGGATATGAGATCAAGTTAAACTAAGTCTGAAAGAAATTTGTGAAAACCCCACCATCAGTCACTAACAAAAATCTTACCCCATAACCTTATAACCATATAAACATCAAGCATTTATCTTAAAATCACAAATAAACACCACCCAATTCACTTTATGCTTCTTATAAGATTTAATATGAACTTCCATAAAGAAAACATACTCAAATACCCCTCATTCTTCAATGTTTAAGCTTAATAATACCCTCAAATTATCCTCTTATTTTACATGTCCAGCTGCAGGAAAATAAGAGAATTTTAATTCCCTACTCCATGCAGCATAGTAACCCGAAAGAGAATAATGACTAAGGCTCTTGAACACATTAACAAGCAATATAGGAGCGCAAAGAGACAACCTTCAATCCACCACATGCACAAGCAGAGGTAAGAGAAAGAAATTTGGTAGACACATACAACACAGCGAGGTGCAAAACAAGTAAAGGAGAGAAGGTATTCAAGCGTACATACATGATTTGAGCGTATGAGAACAGGTTTGAAGTTCTTCAAACACACCACGCACAAGGCAACGTCTTTCCAAGCAGAGGGGGAAGAAGATTACAACAATTACAAAACCCAAAGCAACGACCTGAATCTTGCGCGTGTGCACCGGCGACGGCGGAGGCGATGGAGAAGAACAACAAAGGCTTTGAATTTTGAAAATATGGAATCTCGTTCCCTTCCTCTCAATAAAAAAAACCCCTCTCCGAGATCCCAGATGAAGGTACGGGTAGGGTTAAAAAAATAAGGGCTTTGGGGCATCCGCAAGTTTCAGGGGTGTGGCTTCTCTCCTCTGCTTCTGCCATCCGCTGCCTTGCTTTTTTTCCCCTGTTCTCAACTCTCCAGCCCCAATCACTTCAAGCCACGTTGCCCTCGCCTCACTTCTTATATGCTTGAAAGGTCTATGCACCAAGACATGAAACACAACGATTTTTTTTAAATAAAAAAGAAAGGTGTAGTTGCACTACACAAAAATAAATTTTTTCCTATTATTTTAAGATAATTGATTTTATGAAAAATTTGGTAAAAGTCCATGGTAAAAATATTTTTGGTGATAAGGACCTAAATCAAAGTATTAGTACTTTGTATATAAAGAACTTTCCAGTTCTTCGGTATTAATGAAATTTTCAGTAGGATTTTTTTTTTCAATTTTTTCTTGATTTAATTGTTTTTCAAAAACTTAATTTACTAATCCTTAGCAATTTTATTCCCCAATTAAAAGTATTAGTTCTGATACTCATAATTTGTTAAAATCGAAATCTACAATAAGGTTATTAAACCCAGACCGACTATTGAACCGGTCTAGTATTAGGTCAAGGGTTAGTGGGTTAGATTGGAATCAAAACGGAGGAAACCTGAAGCCAAACCAATGAGAAAGTGAAGATTTCAAGGTTATTAATATGAAATTTTAAAGAAAATAAAAAAATTGATTTAAAAAAATGTGAACTAGATTGTAGGATCTAGTGTCCTATAATTATCAATCTGGTTCACATTTTTTAAATCAATTTTTATATTTTCTTTAAAATTTGATATCAATAACCTTAAAATCTTCACTTTCTCACTGGTTTGGCTTCGGGTTACCTTCGGTTTGATTCCGGTCTAACCCACTAACCCTTGACTGAGTACTCGACTGTTTCAGTGGCCGGTGTGGGTTTAATAACCTTGTTTATTATCATCAAATATGTAGATTTCGATTCTAACAAATTATGAGTATCAGAACTAATACTTTTAATTTAGGAATAAAACTGCTAAGGATTAGTAAATTAAGTTTTTGAAAAACAATTAAATCAAGGAAAAATTAGAAAAAAATATCCCACTGAAAATTTTATTAATACCGAAGAACTGAAAAGTTCTTTATATACAAAGTACTAAGGGCTCGTTTAGTTCAATCCTATTACTCCCTGCTGCGCTGTGCAATGCAATGCAATGATAATGTAATGCAATATTAATTACAAGGGTAGTGTTTGGTTTGATTTTTAAGCAAGGTGCAATGAGTTAATATTTTAACAATTATTTAAAATTAATATATTGCACAAAGTCTATTTTACCCTTAATATAATCTTTGTAAAAAAAAGTTAAGAGTAAGTGGCGGCAAAGGTGGAGGTGGAAGAGGTAGTGGTGGCGGCAACGATGGGGGTGGTGGTAGTGGAGGAGGTAGTGGTGGTGGCAGTGAGCTGGTGACTGCGGCAACTGAGGAGGAGGAGGCGGTGGAGGTGGAGGAGGAGTAGGAGGTAGTAGCGGTGGCAGTTGTGGCGTGATACGACAAAATGAAATGAGATAAGTAAAATAAACACGTTGGAAACTCAAGGGTAAATTGAACTTTTTAAACCATGTAATGGAATGGTAATGAGGATTTATAGGGGGGAGGTATGAATGAGGATTACCTATTTTTTGGTAATCATCATTACCATGGTAAACCCTATCACCATGCTAAAGAGCAACCTTACACTCTTATTTTGGTAATACAATCATGATTATCATTACAAGCATGCAATGGGGTTGAACCAAACGGGCTCTAATACTTTGATTTAGGTCTTTATCACCGAAAATATTTTTACCTTGGACTTTTACCAAATTTTTCCTAAAATTAATTATCTCAAAATAATAGGAAAAATTTGTTTTTGTGCAGTGCAACTACACCTTTCTTTTTTTTTTTTAAAAAAAAATCGTTGTGTTTCATGTCTTGGCGCATAGACCGTTCAAGTATATAAGAAATGAGGGGAGGGCAACGTGGCTTTAAGCGATTGGGAGTGGAGAGTTGAGAAAAGGAAAAAAAACAAGGCAGCGGATGGCAGCAGATGGGAGAAGTAAAGGAGAGAAGCAGAGCCCAAGTTTCAGGGGCAATTTTGTCCCAAAAAATTTTTGGGGAGCAATTATATCACAAAAGTTTTTAAAATAGGACAATTTTACTCTAACCATTATCTCAGTTAATTTTGACAGTTAGCTGATCAAATATGCTGAACTGACCAAATTTGCAACTTAATATATTTGGTCAACTAACAATCAAAATTAACTGGGATAACGGTCAGGATAAAATTGATCCATTTTAAAAACTTCCAAGGCAAAATTGTCCCCTGATAAACTTTTTGGGCAAAGCCCTTGGGTGAAAACTTCTAAAACAAAAATGTCCCTTGACCCTTAAAAAATTCTGATGGGAATTTTGTTTTTTTACAAAAAAGAATAGCATAATGGTAATTTCACAAGGGAGAAGGGAAAAAAAAAATACTCTTTTGACACAGTCAAGATTCGAACTTGACGTCAAAACACACAACAATCTTGATGCCACTAAGCCATCAACTTACATTTGTGGAAGGTTACAACAAAATATTAACATATTTGTTATAAATTGTTTGAAGCAGTATTAACCCTCACAATTATATATTTTATTCAAATGAGGAGAGCTACAATATATAGGCTTAGAGAGAGTAATTAGAGATTGGCAAAAAGAGAGAGAGAGAGAGAAAAAAGAAGGATTACCGTCAATAGAAAATAAGAAATTTTTCTATTTTTATCACAGTATGTAATATACAATTATATAATATGTAAGATTCAACCACCCTTATATTACCGTCCATTCTTATACCACTGACTGAAGTCACAGGCTAACACATAGTCCAATAGAAACTCATCCGTTTGATTAGATTGTCCCAAGCTCAACAGTTCTTTAAGATACACATGGCCAAAGGTGTAGATCTTAAATCTAGAGTATGACTCCCCTCCTTAAAAGAACACAACTAAGAAGGTGTCACATATCTCATAGCTTCAATGCAATCCTGCCCAAAGGAAGACATGGAAGAAAGGGCCTTGATAAGTGTCATACATTGTACACCGAGTGATGGCATACCGCATTGTTAGATCTCATGTTTTGATGATAACAAAGAATGGCATGAAAAAGATTTGATAAACAAATAAGTTTGAACAAAGAAATAACAGGAAAAATCATCTCTTGAAGCAAGCATTGGAGTAATGAAGAAAGGCCAAGAGAAAAAGATGAGAAACTTGATCAGTGACAAGTTTTCTAAAGGGTTACTCGAGTACGTACTCAAGTAATGGACTTAAACTTGAAGTAACCAGAGTCGACCTTTAAGTAACCTGCCAATGATACTCGAGTCTATACTCGAGTTACTTTGTTTCAAGAAATGTGTTGCTCTCGGCATTTTCACCTCTGCTAATGTTACTCGAGGCGCTACTCGAGTAACTCACTGTTTTAAATAAAACCTGAAGGTATTACTCGAATAACATGAAATATTTTTCTCACCCTTCACCTCAAGTTACTACTCGAGTATGCAGAGTTACTTAGAAGAAAAATTTCAAGTCACTACTCGAGTATGCAGAATGAATTGGAAGAGAACTTGAAGTCATTACCCGAGTAAAGCTATGCAGAAAATTTATATTTACTCGAGTAAGGACTCGAGTAACAAGGTAATCAAACTTGAAGTGCTCTCGGCCTTGAAATCCTGCCAACATTACTGGAGTGAAGCATCGAGTAACCTAAAGTTGATTTGAAGGTTTACTCGAGTTGGTACTCGAGTAACTAATGAAGAAAAGTTTTCCATACCCGAGTAAGTACCCGAGTAAACAGGTATTTCCAAAGGTTTGAAATTTTGTTTACTCCATGCACTACCCGAGTAATGTTATATTTGCTTTTTGACTTGCAGTTTATGAAAGTTTTCCCGATGATACTCGAGTATGTACTCGAGTAAACTTTAATGAATACTCGAGTAACTACTCGAGTATGCAAGTCCAGAAATTTAGAAATCATTCAAACGTTCATTGATTTGTTTCCTATATGATTAACCTTTCATTGTATTAGTATTCTTAGCATATTTACAGATAAACAATGAAGAGATCTTAACAAATAAGGAAAGTCAAAATCAACGTTCAAATGTCACCTACCGCCACCTACCGTAAACAGATATTTTTCAAATACTGGAAAAGTCAACAGTGGCTGCGCACTCTCCAACGGACGAGAAGAAAATGTTCCAATGGTCACTACCAACACTTCTATATATATGGGAACATCCAAACAGAGAAAAAGAACAAGAACACACACACGAACGTATCATCAAGTTCATTACTCTGTTTCACTCATATTTGGAATTCTGTACTTCAGTGATTCTTATTCACTCAGTGAGAGAGATATTTCATTCAAACTCAATATTTGTTATTGAGATAACTTAAGGTTGTGGAACCTTGAGTTGGGATTGGATTACAACTTGTAAGGGGGAACGAGTGTCCAGGCGAAGGAACTTGCTTGTACTGAGGTGCCAAGAACCCACTGAATCTTGGAAGTTATAGTGAAACTCTTAGTGAAGCTCTGAGGACTGGACGTAGGTCAAAGTGGTTGTGGCCGAACCAGTATAACTCCTGGTGTACACTTCGGTGATATTTCTCCTTACTCTTTATTGCTTTATATTCACTATCAAGTCTTTTATATTTGCAACGAAATTTAGTATCACCCAATTCACCCCCATCTTGGGTGAAACGCTTGCTCTAACATTTGGTATTAAAGCGTAGGTCTTCTTGTTAAGGTATAACAACCTAAGAAGGATCCAATGGCAAGCATGGGTGAAGGAATTCTTCCCGACGGAGCATCTATCACTAGACCTCCAGGTTTTAGTGGCGAACATTTTTCTTTCTGGAAAGCAAAGTTCAAAGTATTCGTGATGGCTACTGAATATGGGCTATGGGATGTGATTGAGAGTGGAAACTATCAACCTATAAAGATTGTAGATTCTCAAAAAATTCCCAAGACGCCAGCGGAATACGATGAGAATGACAAGAAACTTATCACTCTCAACAGCAAGGCAATTCTGATGTTACAAAGTGCTTTAAGTCAAAGTGAGTACTTCAGAATTTGCACACTTCCAACAGCAAAGAAAATGTGGGAAGCTCTGGAAATAGCTCATGAAGGAACTACAGGAATAAAGGAGAATCGAATCAACACCTTGGTCACTAAATTCAATCTACTTCAAATGAAATTAGGTGAATCAATATCTGAATTTGAACTTAGATATACTCATCTTGTTAATCAACTTGCAGCACTTGGGAAAGTTTATGATCAGCATACCCAAGTACGAAAGATTTTGAATATTCTTTCTAAAGAGTGAGAGGCCAAAGTCACTGCAATAGAAGAAGCAAAAGGAGAATCAATGAGATCAGTTGCTTCTCTATTTGGAAGCCTTTCTGAATATGAAAGCAAAATAAAGTTCAAACGGGAACTAGATGACATCGGTGACAAGAAAAAGAAAGGCCTAGCACTAAAAGCAAAAGAAGAAAATCAAGATGAGGATGAAGAGTTTGACGATGACAAAATGGCCTAATCATAAAATGATTCAGAAAGTTCTACAAGAAAGGCCTAATCATAAAACGATTCAGAAAGTTCTACAAGAAAGGTCAAGGCTTCAAACACTTTCAAAAAGGAGGAACTACCAGCAAAGATCATATCATTTGCTATGAATGTGGAAAACCAGGACATATCAAATCAGAATGTCCAGAACTAAATCAAAAGAGCAAAGAAAAGAGAAAAGGCAAATTCTTTAACAAAAAGAAGGCCTTTGTATCTACTATATGGGGAGATGGTTCATCTGATGAAGAAAGTGATAAAGAAAAAGTAGCCAATATATGTCTTGTAGCTTAAGAAGAAACAGAAGAAGAGATGTGTCTTAAAGCATCCAAAAACAACAAATGGTACATAGACAGTGGATGCTCTAGACATATGACCGGAGATTTCGAAAGTTTTACCATATTGCAACCTAAGGAATGTGGAAAGGTAAAATTTGGAGGAAATTAAACCGGAAGGATAACAGGAATTGGTGAAATAAAAAATGACAAAGGAATACAAGTCAAAGATGTATATTATATTGAAGGCTTGTGTCATAATTTGTTGAGTGTAAGTCAAAGTGCAGACAAAAACAACTGGGTAATATTTAACTCAGAGGAATGTTTAATTATCAACAAGAATGACTTACCACTTGATAAGAAGAATATCAAGGCTAAGCTCAGAGCAAAAAGGGAAGGTAACTGCTATACTCTAGATATTAGTAGAAATGAATCTGGAAATTGTTTTCTGAGTAATGCTGATGAAAGTTGGCTATGGCATAAGAGATTGGCTCATGTCAATATGCATCAATTAGGCAAACTACTCAAAAAGGATTTAGTTCTTGGATTACTCAAAGTAACTTTCAAAAATGACTTGATTTGTGACGCATGTCAAAAGGGTAGACAAACTAAATCATCTTTCAAATTAAAAAAAAATGAGTTTTCAACAAATAGACCACTACAATTATTGCATATGGATTTAGTTGGCCCTGCAAGAGTAAAGATTCTTGGTAGCAACTTATATTCATTGGTCATTGTTGATGATTTCTCCAGATTTACATGGGTTATTTTTCTATCATCAAAAGATGAAACCTTTGAAGAATTTATTATTTTTGCCAAGAAAGTGCAAAATGAGAAAGGTATGTCCATTGCAGGTATTAGGACTGATCATGGTGGAGAATTTGAAAATCAAGCCTTTGAAGAATATTGTGATACTAATGGCATTGATCACAATTTCTCTGCTCCAAGGACGCCTCAACAAAATGGAGTTGTGGAACGCAAGAATAGAGTGCTTACTGAAATGGCTAGAGCAATGTTGAATGAAAAGAACATGTCTCAAGTTTTCTGGATTGATGCTATAGTACAGCATGCTATATTTCAAATAGAGCCTATATTAGAACAAAACTTGGAAAGACACCATATGAGCTGTACAAAGGAAGAAAGCCAAACATTGCTCATCTATACATCTTTGGTTGTAAGTGTTTTATTCATAATAATGGTAAAGATAACTTAGGAAAATTTGATTCTAAAACTGATGAAGGAATTTTCCTAGGATATTCTAACCGAAGTAAAGCATATAGGGTTTTCAATAAAAGAACATGTGTTGTTGAAGAATCATTTCATATTGTGTTTGATGAATTTGAATCCTCTGACAAAACCATTGATGAAGAACAGGAAGTTGTTTTAAATCAAGAAAATGGTCAATCTATTTCTAAGTCTCTTATTCCAGAAGTTGATGAAACCAAGGAAGAAGAGGAATCACTAAGACAACCTAAAGCTTGGAAATACAATAAAAATCATCCCTTAGATCAAGTCATAGGAGATGTGAATGAAGGGATCAAAACTAGAAATAGAATTTTCAATGAAGTAAGTTTTTCTGCATTCATTTCTGAGATTGAACCTTCTAACATTGATGAAGCCCTATCAGACAATGATTGGGTTATAGCAATGCAAGAAGAACTAAATCAATTTGAAAGAAATCAAGTTTGGGATTTGGTACCCAGACCCAAAGATCATCCGATCATTGGAACCAAATGGGTATTCAAGAACAAACTCGATGAATCCGCAATTATTGTCAGAAACAAGGCAAGATTGGTGGCCAAAGGCTATAATCAGGAAGAAGGGATTGATTATGAGGAAACGTATGCTCCAGTGGCTAGATTGGAAGCTATACGCGTACTCTTAGCCTTTGCATGCATCAAAGGATTCAAACTCTATCAAATGGATATAAAGAGTGCATTTCTAAATGGTTACATCATGGAAGAAGTATACGTAGAACAACCTCCAGGTTTTGAGGATGTAACTAAACCTGACCATGTTTTCAAACTCAAAAAGGCTTTATATGGTTTAAAACAAGCTCCTAGAGCATGGTACGAAAGGCTCAGTAAATTTCTTATTGATCAAGGTTTTGTACGGGGAAAAGTTGATACAACACTTTTTATAAAATGAAAACGTGATGATATTTTAATTGTTCAAATATATGTTGATTACATTGTTTTCGGTGCTACTAATGAATCTATGTGTAAGGAATTTTCTGAGATAATGCAGGGAGAATTTGAGATGTCAATGATGGGAGAATTGAATTTCTTTCTTGGTTTGCAAATCAAACAAAGAAAGAATGGAATCTTTATATCTCAAACAAAGTATTTGAAAGAATTGTTGAAGAAGTATGGAATGGATGAAGCAAATGGCACGGACACGCTTATGAGCTCAACTACGTTGCTTGATGCTGATGTCAAAGGGAAAGACTACAACATCACAAAATACAGAGGAATGATTAGATCATTACTCTATCTCACAGCAAGTAGACCGGACATCCAATTTAGTGTTGGCATATGTGCAAGATATCAATCAGCACCAAAGGAATCACATGCCGAAACTGTCAAACAAATCTTTAGATATCTTGCTGACACCCCAGAATTGGGTCTGTGGTATCCCAAAGGAAGAAGTGAATATCTAGTTGCATATTCAGATTCTGATCATGGAGTATACAAAACAAACAGAAAGAGCACCAGTGGACAAGGACAATTTCTTGGAGGATCTCTTGTCTCATGGTTCAGCAAGAAACAAAATACAGTGTCTCTTCCGTCAACGGAAGCCGAATATGTTGCAGTCTCAAGTTGTTGTGCACAAGTGATATGGTTAAAACAACAACTACAAGATCTTGGTATTTATCTCAAAGAAATACCAATCTATTGTGACAATACCAGTACGATAAGCTTGGCGAAAAATCCAGTTCAACATTCTAGAACCAAGCATATCGATGTTAGACATCACTTCATCAGAGATCATGTCCAAAAGAAAGATGTGAAAGTAATATTCATTCCTACTCATCTTCAACTAGTTGATATCTTCACTAAACCCCTTGCAAAAGATCAATTTCTATATATTAGAAGAGAATTGGGAATGGTAAATCCCAATGAGTTGTAAGTTATTTCAGCTTCTCATAATATTAGATGAAGTTATTTGATAATGTTTTGATGATTACTAATCTAAGCATCAGAGTATGTAGAAACTTGTTTTGCAGGAAGATTGAAACTCTGTTTTGAGAAATAAAAACAGAGGTCATCAGAGGACACCTTTACTGGAGTACCAACTTGAAGTAATGACTGACAGTGAAGCATTACTCGAGGAACAACTTGAAGTAAAGAAGCACTTTACTCGAGTAACTACTCAAGTAATGGTCTTCCAAAACTGGAAGTAACGCATCAAGTTTCTTGAAATTTGAATCAAACGGTTCATTGGTGAGAACTGAACAGTCCAATCTGAAAATGAAAGGTTACCCGAGGCGAGCCTCGAGTAAACTTGAATCTTACTCGAGTAAGGACTCGAGTAACTGCAAGTCCAGATCACCCATTTGATGAGAAACGACTCAAATCTGCTCTAGATTAGGTACAAAATGATCGAGGGAACGTATATGGATAATTACAATATTATTCATGCCAGGTACACAACTTAAATGAATTATTTTAAAAATTTTCTGTATGATCACTCGAGTAGGGACTTGAGTAAACATGCAATTTACTCGAGTAAGGCCTCGAGTAATATTGGGTTTTAGGTCTTTATCTGTCGCAAACTCAGTCATTTCCACAAAATCTCCTCGAGTAAATCACTCTGTCCTCTCACAAAAACTTTTCACAATCTCTTTCTTACTTGATTTCTGACAAAACCCATTAGATTTCAGCTCCAAAAACTTCCTAGTTTGTTCAGAATCCTCCAGCCCTAACTCGCGACTTATTCCTCTATTTTTCTGAAATCTCAAGCTTTATTTTGATTCAGAATGGTTAGAACCAAAAACCTCACTCCCATAGATTCTTCTGGATCCCCACAACTCACTGACCCTCTTTCTTCTCCTCCCAAAAAGAGAAGGAAACTCACACCGAGGTCAAAAGCCAAAGTCCAACTCAAACCTCAACCTCAACTGAAACCAAAAGGGGTTGTTATCAAAGAGCC
This sequence comes from Inga oerstediana, assembly GCA_963210345.1. Lineage (NCBI taxonomy): Eukaryota > Viridiplantae > Streptophyta > Magnoliopsida > Fabales > Fabaceae > Inga > Inga oerstediana. The sequence continues at coordinate 39,115,005 of OY723409.1, forward strand.
AATAGTTACAAGGGCTCAATCCAGGAAGAGCACCTCTACTGGGAGAGGCAAAAGTGCCAAATCCCCTTCTCCTCTACCTTCTGATTCCTCAACCCCCTCATTCACCCCAAAACCTCCTAAAAAGCCCAAATATGATGTGAATGTGGCTAAGGCAATGGCTGGCATTCTGGATCAGCTTGAGAAGGGGCAGTCTTCAAAGAAATCAGCACTGCCAGAAGAGGAGATCACCAAACCTCCAAAGGGTTTCAATGTCAACAAACTGGAAGAGTCCCCAAAGTACCTCACTCAATTCTCCAGGAGAAAAGTATGCAAGACACACTATGTGGATCTCAAAGTACTTCAGGAGGTATTGAAGCATGATCTTAGTCCCTTTTTAGAACCATTCATGCCTTGGCTTTCCATTAACTTCCTTTTTGCACAAAAGTAGTTACCCATTTTTACTGCAATCTTGAGATTTTAGATGAACCAAATAGATCTTCAGCTGAGGAAGAAATGATTACCACTGTTAGAGGCCAAAAGATACTCATCTCACCCTCTAGGATAAATTTGTGGTTAGGAATAGAGAACCCCCAGATGATATTTACTCCAAACTTGACTCAAACCAAATATTCTCTGTCCTTCAACCTGGTGAGCTTGTTGGCCCTTTAAATTTCAAACCTAGTAATATGTGTGATCATCACAGGGTTCTATGGTATATATACTCTAGATCCCTTATGAATAAAGCCAACAACTATACCCACTTCTCTGATAGGGACTTTAGATGGTTTGCTTCCTTACTCCTGAAGGAACAGAAAGATTTGGGAGAGTATATCTTTTCTGAAATGAAGAGGTACAGAGTAGACAGGAAAGCTACCACACCTATGCCATATCCTCATATTGTTTCACTCATTCTGAAGGAAAATAAGATATGGTATTTGGAGAGCAAAGAACACATTGAGAGGATTACTCCGGTTGGGAGAAATCAAATTGGCAAGCTCAACATTGACATTCCTCTCAAGGGTCCTCTGGAGTCTGGGTCGAAGAAGAAGAAGAAGTCTGAGACTGAAACTAGCAAGATGGATGACACTCAGTCGTCGGCTCCAGCTGTCACTATATCATCACCATCTTTCCTCAATGCCACACTTCAGCATTTCATGGAGAATATGCTCAGAGGATTCCATGTGGATATTGCAAACACGAATGCTAAGTTAATAACACATATGAATCACAAGATGACTGAGCTGGTTGAGAAGATGGATAAGAGGCACGAAGAGTTGCTAGCTGAGCAATGTGCCCAAGGTGAGACATTGAGATTGATTCTGGCACGACTGGATTCTTTGGGTCCCGGACCTTCTGCCGGTCCATCATCTTTTGCACATGACACTTCTTCATCTCCAGAGCACATACCATCCCCAGAGCATATACCACCACCTCTAGAGAACATTCCTTCTGATATTCATCACTCTGAGGTTGAGCCACCTATCCCTCCAGTTTCTAGTCCACCTGAGCCAAAACCCAAAGATATCCTATGCTCGGTGGATACCCCTGAAACAAATGAGACCATCCATATTATCATTGATGATTCACCACCTAAACCTCAGCCTGAACCCTCTTCTAAACCTATTCCATCTACTACACATACAGAGGAAATATATCCTTCATCCTTTGATCATCATACTCCCGGTGGTACTGAAGAGGTTGAGACCACTACTATGATTGTCTATCAGCCTTCTCCTATTCCTCCAAGAGGAGACATCCATATCCTTCCACTGAATCTTCCTGAACCAGAATCTTCTAGTTCCTTTGACTCTTCTATTTCAAATGGTTCTTTGGTTCTTCCAGTGAAGCCTATCTCCATGGTCAAGCCTTCCAATCCTCCTCTTGAATGATGAAGACAAAAAGGGGGAGAAGAACTTGAGAGTGATTTTGTGGAAGTTTCTGAGTCATTTTGGGTATTTTGGGTGTATATGGCATTTAGGGAGCTTTTTAATTTATAACTTTTCATCTTGTAATGAAATGTTTAAGTTTAATGCAAGTTTATTTGAGTTATGAATTTATTTCAAGTCCATTTTAGCTTTTAAATTATAATACATTGTGGGACTAATGAGCTTGTTGTGTATGCAAGGTGTATGTTATGATTTCAAGAACACTTTGAATCTAAACTTAACAAGGTTTTCAAAATTATCATTAAATTCAAGAAGTATTCATTTGAGAACTTAGTTTCAAAATTCTTATTCAAAATCACCAAGTTTTGTCATCATCAAAAAGGAGAAGAATGTTAGATCTCATGTTTTGATGATAACAAAGAATGGCATGAAAAAGATTTGATAAACAAATAAGTTGGAACAAAGTAATAACAGGAAAAATCATCTCTTGAAGCAAGCATTGGAGTAATGAAGAAAGACCAAGAGAAAAAGATGAGAAACTTGATCAGTGACAAGTTTTCTAAAGGGTTACTCGAGTACGTACTCGAGTAATGGACTTAAACTTGAAGTAACCAGAGTCGACCTTCAAGTAACTTGCCAATGATACTCGAGTCTATACTCAAGTTACTCTATTTCAAGAAATGTGTTGCTCTCGGCATTTTCACCCCTGCCAATGTTACTCGAGGCGCTACTCGAGTAACTCACTGTGGTAAACAAAACCTGAAGGTATTACTCGAATAACATGAAATATTTTTCTCACCCTTCACCTCAAGTTACTACTCGAGTATGCAGAGTTATTTAGAAGAAAAATTTCAAGTCACTACTCGAGTATGCAGAATGAATTGGAAGAGAACTTCAAGTCATTACCCGAGTAAAGTTATGCAGAAAATTTATGTTTACTCGAGTAAGGACTCGAGTAACAAGGTAATCAAACTTGAAGTGCTCTCGGCCTTGAAATCCTGCCAACATTACTGGAGTGAAGCATCGAGTAACCTAAAGTTGATTTGAAGGTTTACTCGAGTAACTAATGAAGAAAAGTTTTCCATACCCGAGTAAGTACCCGAGTAAACAGGTATTTCCAAAGGTTTGAAATTTTGTTTACTCCATGCACTACCCGAGTAATGTTATGTTTGCTTATTGACTTGCAGTTTATGAAAGTTTTCCCGATGATACTCGAGTATGTACTCGAGTAAACTTTAATGAATACTCGAGTAACTACTCGAGTATGCAAGTCTAGAAATTTAGAAATCATTCCAACGTTCATTGATTTGTTTCCTATATGATTAACCTTTCATTATATTAGTATTCTTAGCATATTTACAGATAAACAATGAAGAGATCTTAACAAATAAGGAAAGTCAAAATCAACGTTCAAATGTCACCTACCGCCATCTACCGCAAACGGATAGTTTTCAAATACTGGAAAAGTCAACAGTGGCTACGCACTCTCCAACTGACGAGAAGAAAATGTTCCAATAGTCACTACCAACACTTCTATATATATGGGAACATCCAAACAGAGAAAAAGAACAAGAACACACACACGAAAGTATCATCAAGTTCATTACTCTGTTTTACTCATATTTGGAATTCTGTACTTCAGTGATTCTTATTCACTCTGTGAGAGAGATATTTCATTCAAACTCAATATTTGTTATTGAGATAACTTGAGGTTGTGGAACCTTGAGTTGGGATTGGATTACAACTTGTAAGGGGGAGCGAGTATCCAGGCGAAGGAACTTGCTTGTACTGAGGTGCCAAGAACCCACTGAATCTTGGAAGTTATAGTGAAACTCTCAGAGAAGTTCTGAGGACTGGACGTAGGTCAAAGTGGTTGTGGCCTAACCAGTATAACTCCCGATGTACACTTCGGTGATATTTCTCCTACTCTTTATTGCTTTATATTCACCGTCAAGTTTTTTATATTTGCAACGAAATTTAGTATCACCCAATTCACCCCCCCTCTTGGGTGAAACGCTTGCTCTAACACACGTGATAAAAGATCTCACCAAACAAATTCCTCCTTACATTAACCCATCATATATGCAACTGTCATGACAATTTTATTCAATCACCAAGAAATATAATATCATTAAAAGACAAGGTATAATAAATTATGCTTCCATTCATATCAAATATTATCATATTTTCAAACATACCTAAAAGGAAGTAATAAGTCAACAATACATTAATTATAATTAAATTATTAACTATGTGAATAAAGTGAGTTATAAAGAAATATACTTATAACATTATTTACTTGAGAAATTATAATACATACACACATATATATATAATTCAGTCCATTTCGTTAATAAAATGGAAGAATATTTAGTGTTACATGCTACTTCCTAACATGAACATCTATTTATATATTTCTCCAAAGCTTTTAATGAGAGTCTATAAAGTTACAAACATGAACATCTATTCATATATTTCTCCAAACTACTCTTGAGTTGCTTTAAAGATGCTCTAACTACTTAAAACTATCCTTTACACCCATATTATATATATTCACATAAGCTCTCACAATTTCTAACCATAATTTCTTAATGTACAGTAGTATTTGTGAATTTTTTTCTTTTTCTTTTTAAAGCAAAAGACTTCAATCCGCACAGCCTTATATTATATATATATATATATGTATGTCTGTGCAAATGTTTGGTGTCTATGCGTTTGTTCTCCTGAGGAAAGGAGAAGATTGGGAAAAACATTACATATAAGGGGTCTTAAAAAAAAGAAGTACCAAGGAAAAAAAACGGTGGAATTGTAGATTAAAAAAAACGTGGAATGAAATATACCAATACCATATAAACAAATAGAGAAATTTTAAGAAATTTAAATAAATAAATAAATAAATAAATAAATAATACCATGGCAAGACTCAAAAAGACCATAAAGCTTAAAGGGAGGAAAATACAAGAGAAATTTTCATTATTCTTTGGTCAATTGAAGTCTCAACCCAACAATAAAAAACAGAAGAAAATCTGAGAGAATGAGAGAGAAAGGTAGTGAGAGAAAGAGTATGCACACTGTTCAATTGATCACTTTTGGAACATCTCAGATGATCCACATTTACTTTCTCCGCTAATTGCTTCAAGCTTGCTTAAGCATGTAATTTCTTCTATCTCGATTCTCGGTCTTTGTTTATTTGAGGAACTTTTGAGTAAATAACATATTTTATAAGCAGCCTGGACCAGATCTCCTTCTCTGCTTGATTTCTTATATAATTAACTATTTTTTTGATACATTAATCTAATGAAAAAAATGTATTTAATTTGTAGTTAGGAATTAGGATTGTTGTACGATAGGAAGGGATCTGTATAACGTATTTTTATTAAACTGGCATATAGGATTGTTGCAGGATAGGAAATTTGTAATATACAAATATGGTAATTTTCAATATTTTTACCCGTGTATAACACGTGATCTATGTTAGTTTTAAAAATAATATGTTCTTTAATCTTTAAATTGCACTTTAATTTTCCCTTACACCTTTCAAATTAATTAGATAATAAATATATATTATCAAAAACTGTTCGTTTGGATTGGATTGAGGGGAGGGGACATGGGGAATTTTAATGTTATTTTGTTTGGTTGAGGAGGGGAGGTGAGAGAAAATATTCTCATACGGACAGCTTTACCCTTATTTCATGAGAGATGTTCTTATTCAAACTTTATAAAATGTTTAGTAAAATATAATTTTATAATTAATAAAATTAAATAAAAATATTTATAATACCTAATTAACAATTAATATATAAATAATAATATATCCACGATCATTATTATTATTGAAAAATAATTTGCTGCTCATCATTCGCCTTGCCCGATGCCTCACTCCATCTTCTTTATCTCTATTTCGTTCGTCTTGTCATTTCCCTCAATATACATCCATACCACAAAAAATCAATCTGTGAAAATTTACTCAAGAAAAATCTAAACAAAAAGCATCAAATGGTAGAAAAAAGCCTCTGTTCTGCGATACGATGCTCTTCGTTTAGGTTTTTGTCACCTAGCTTGCCTCACATGAAGCTTCATTATCCTGTTCTTGCCTCTTTTCTCTAATTTCCAAAAAATGTGTAACTTCACCGAAAATCTGAATATGAAATCTAAAAGTTGAAAAAGGAAACATATTAATCTATATGAAGTGTTGGGAGGTGTTCCGTATCCATATGAGAAGTGTCCTGTGACGATGCCCAAATTTTAAAGCCCTCAACCTTTTCAAATATGGTAGTGCCCTTCTGAATTTTGAAGCCCTCAACCTTTTAAAGCCCTCAACCTTTCCAAATTTTAAAGCCCAAGTCGCCATATCGCCAAAGATAGTGTGCATGCTTCATAAGAAAAGTGAACTGCACCACGTCACCAGACTTGAGACAAAAAGAAAGCCAGACTTCGATTTAGAATCCGTGCAATTTTCTCAGAACTTGAACTATCATAGGCCATGAAAAACAAATTAATCAAGGAGTGCTTTTCACAAAACTCTAGCTTTTCTTTACTACAAGATGGTAGAATCATGTTGATTCACTTCAGAAAATACCATGTACGAAAACAAATGAAGAGTAAAACTAACCCTACGCCAAAGAGAAAACTCTAGCTCACTGCACCACCAAGAGAAAAGCTCTCCCGTCTTCTAAAGTCTAATTAACTTCTTGGGAATATAATGATTTGATGGTATTCTTGAAATATATATAATTTCAACTAAAAACAAATATCTGAGTGGCAGAAAAAACAAATATTTGACTACAACGTTTGACAATAGACAGAATTATAAGCTATCTTACATATCTTTTTCCTTTTAGTTTGGTAAAAATGGTGATGGAATCAAAGGGTTTGTTTAACTGAATAAATAGAATGACATAGAATGATTTTTTAGCAGTCAAATTAAAGTAAAGCAACTTATTAGTTTAATTGCTTTTTTACAATAAATAAATATCAAATTTGGGTTAAAATTAATTTCCTATAATTATTTGCAATCGGTTTTTCAATTATTCTTGTTGTGCCAAATGGACTTGGACAGTAAAAGACCCGCCTTCTACTCGTACGTACTTCTTCCCAAGCACTTAAGGGTCATTGTAACTCTAAATTTTAATTATTTATTAATAAGAAATTTTCAGTCACAATGTCAAAGGTTAATAAATATCTTGTATATTTCATTAATTTGAACCTGGCAAAAAAATTAGATATTATAACAACACGTTTCTCGCCAAAAATATATTATAATGCCATATTTATGTGTGCGCACACAGAATAAATTAATCGTTTATCAATGCTTATGCTTATTTTTCTTTTTCTGGTTTTTTTGGGTACAAAAAATATACTTATTTTTCTCAAGGATTCAGACTTCACCCAATTTTCCATGGAGATTTTCTCTACACCATCTTGTTAAATTAATCATTCATTTAAGTCCTATAAATTAAAATTTGGATGTTACAGTCACTATAATACATGTAGAAATTAAAACAGAAACAATCTATCAACAAGGTCCATTACATTTGGCAAAGATAGCTAATAGCTCAGTCCTTAAGAATGTCGTCAGCAGTTCGTGTCCATAAAATGACTAACTGACTATATTTGAAAAAAAGACAATACTCAGTTTTATGATCTCTATGCCTTGAATATGTTAGTCATAGTTGTTGGTTAGGGACACCATTAGCATATGCTTGCCAAGTAATTTTTTTTTTGGGTGGCCAAGGAATTTCAATTTTTAATTACAGTTCAGTGAAGTATTAAATTGAGACTAACATTACTTCTAATTGCTTATATATTAATGACAATGGTGGTTAGCTTTTCATTATTATAAAACTACTATAAATAATTAGTCACCATAAACTCATGATTGGTAATTTTAAGAAGAGATCAATTACTATGTGGTCTCATTCGAGCAATCTAATCATTAAAAAGTCTTACAAAAAGTGAGTAACATGCAATGATAAGATTTAGTGAAGAGAATGAGAACATGTCATCACATGTTGACAATTTAAAACACTTTTTTGGAAGTAAATTACTTTTGTGGAATTTCATGATAATTCTTCCTTCTTAGAAAGACAGTCCTATAAAGACTATATCATATATTATTATCTTTCATATGATATCTTTTATTTGTACAAAGTACATTGCCAATATGGATGAACATTAAACAACAATAGTTGACAGTTTCAAGCTAGAGAAAACGACTTAATAAACCTAGAGACAATAAAATATAAAGATTTCATAGAACTTGATATTCCTTCTAGCATCTATCAGAGCCTTCCATCAGTTTGAACCTGCATGAAAATTTATGGGAAAAAAAGAAATTAAATAAAATCATCAGAAAAAAGTGTTAACATACCTTCTTAATTAGTCCTTTTTATTTTTTATATATACCCTATACTATAAAACAATGATGATCAGCTTACATTAGTCAAGATCGTTAAAATTTGTCTCTTTTATTGTGAGGTAAAATTGACTTTTTTGAAAAAAATAGAAGATTACCATGTTCATGGAAGAGAGTTTTCCTATTCTCATGTTAAACTAAACGGAAATCCTTTGTTTGTCTTGAGGGGAATGGAGGGAGGAGAAAGAAAGAAAATTTTTAATTTGTTTGATTAAAAAAAATAAACAAGTGGAATTATAACATTTTAATAAAGAACAAATGTAAGGAATATTGGTTGGAAATTTTCAACCCCGCTTCTCCGTTTTTTAAATAAAACTCATTAAAATTTTTCCTTCATCACTGTCATCTCCATTCCCCTTGAAACAAATTAAAAACAAGGGGTTAAGAAATTCAAGGCATACAAAAAAATGATAAAATGAATTACCCAGCGCATGAAAAAAATTGCATTATTTTTCTCCTTGTCCGGCTTGCTTTGGAAGAGTTGCTGGTTTCCTGCTCTCATTTGAGTTTGAAGGTTTAGTAGCTTTATAAGTGTCACCCTTACCAGCACGATTTGCAAGAGTTGGTTCGTCGCTTGGGTTTGATGTTGAAGCTTCAGTCTTTCTCTTAGAGCGCTCACCATGCCCCATAAGGCCTGCAAGATCATTAGAACCTTTTGGCTTTTGCTTAGAATCACTCATTCTGCCGCCTCAACAACACTAAATATTTTGGGATTTATTTGTTTTTGTTTCTTCCTAATTTTTTTGCTTTTTGCCTTCTCCAGTAGTGGAATGTGATGTTCTAATTTATAAAGATCTTAGACGTGTGTATGCAAATGAATTTTTTTTTTTTTGAAAATGAGTCTAAATTTCTTAAAATTTTGATGAAAATTTACTCAAGCTTTATTCAAAGCCTTATAAAATTGTTGCATTTTGTGAAAATGCCTTAGTGAAGTTTTCTTGATCGCATAGTCAAAGGTTTATGAGAAGTATCTGCAAGCGAAAACTTTTGTGAAGATGCGAAACGAATTAACGAGTGTACATGCAAATGAAAATTTTGTGAAAAATGTGTTAAAATTTCTTCAAAGTTTTATCAAACTTGTTTGAAGGTTTCGACCCAAAAGACAACAAAAGTTTTAGAGGGTTTATGAAACTTTCAGCAAAATGGTCAAAGGTTTCATATGAAACTGTACATGTATTTCGAATTCAATTACATTGTAATTTTGGAACCTTGATCTACATTTCCCTTAATACTTGAATCCGGTAATCCATGGAGGAAAAAGTTGTTTTAGAAGCTTCATGTAATTCAATGAAAATTATAATTTTTCATTACGAATATATCAAGATATATAATATCTAATTATTGTTAACTGAAAATCATTATTCAAAACTAATAATTTCTTATGTTTTATCCACGCGGAAAAAGAGAACTAATTCGCGGTGCATTCAAACTATTTTTGTTATCCCTTTCCATTTTTTAGTTACTTCATTGTGGTATCAAACCGGTTTTAAAAAATCAAAAGGGTCACTATAATCTTTGATCTCTCAAATTTTCCTTCTTTTCGGCTTTGCTCCCTTAAGTTTTAAACCATATAGATTTTGTTCTCTCAAGTTTCATTCCTTCTAAACATTGGTCCCTATAATTTAATACAAACATGCATTGCTTTGGACCAAAACTAAAATAAGGGAAAACTTGAGGAAGTAAATATTATATTAACCCGAATTAAAATCTCATAAATGCGTGGAAATAACATTTCAGTTTCCACTAAAAGTTCTTGAATTTTTCTAAATAAGTTGATTGCCACGTAGTCAAAGCCCTATGAAATGGGTTAAATGTACATTACTATAACTTCTACCACTAAACATGTTATGAGATTAACAGGGTGTTTACAGGAAAAAAAAAAGAAAAAAAATTAACTGGGTGTTTACCATAAGAATTGCATATTTCACTTATCTTGACACAACCCTTTTTTCTTAACACACGAACATGTACATACATCATATGCTATAAATCATTCATTCACTAATTTTTTTAGCTTTTTGTATATTCAAATTTTAGATAATTTCTCATGAAATTTCTCTTTTTAACTTTAATTTCATATCAAAATCTTCATAATATCACATAGGCAGGTGATGAGAAGACCTTAGACGCGTCTATGCAAATGTAAACTTCTATGTAGATGCAAAACAAATTAATAATAAATGTATGCAAATGAAACTTTTGTGAAAAATGCGTCCAAATTAAATTTCATCAAGGTCTTATAAAACTTGTTTGAAGGTTTCGAGACATAAGGCAACATAAGTTCTGGTGTGTTTTTGAAATTTTCCTCCAAATGGTCATAGTTTTTATGAAACAGTACATGCATTTCTATTGTTTTTCTTTTGGCTAGATACATTGTAACATACTAAAATTTAGTAACTGGTATTGCTTTGTATGCATAATTAGTCGGATGAAATCTACCGATGTAAATATATATATGTGGCGCCATTTTAAGGGCACATTTACATTTGGCGCAATTTTCGTGGACATTCATAAAGTAACTTTGATAATTAAGAAGATGCCTTTAATGCAGGCCAGAGGAAATCAACTGACTTCCCTTCCCTTAACAATAGGGTCGGCCAATTTGTATTACCCCAAAAAGTGGTTATGAGTTAATAACTTCAAAAGTGGATGTGATTATTGATAAATAAACACTTTTGAAGGATACAATGTGAATTTCGATCTGAATGTGTTACAATCAGTGCCCAAACTTTGCAATTAAGCTTAATTATGTGATAAAGCTTAAAATGAACCCTAAGTATAGGGGAGGGCGCATGGTTGAGGTGAAATGAATGATAAAATGTGTTTGGTGGTTATTCAGTAAGAATTGCCATAATCAGGGGTAAAATGGGAAAATGGAAAATTACCGACCAATTGGTCAGTCATTGAAGAGAAAACTCATTACTAACTTGAAGATCAACGGTTGTGATTTAGTGATCAAGAGGGTAGAATCCCATGTGTGTGTGCTCATGTGAGCTCATGGATGATGTTCCAAGATGTTGACAAGTGTCAATATGAGAGCCATTGATTGGGTCAAATTTTCAAACACTCTTTCCTCTCTCCTCTCCTTGCAAAGTTGGCCAAGAGGGCCTTTTCATGCCCAAAATCTGCACCAACTTCATCATCCTCATCTGTTTCTCAAGCCTCCATGGTCATCCAAATTGAAGAGGAAAGAGACACCAAAAGGTGAGTTTTTTGCTTGGTAGATGACCTCTTAAGCTCAAATCATCTTCTATAATCTTGTTCATAGTAATGAGAGCTTCATCTCTATGGTTTTAGATTTTTGAAAGAAGGTGTTTGAGTGCTTGAAGAAATTTGGAAGTTGAGGAATCAAGGAATTAGCTTGAGGAAGAGGAAGAGGTGGATAATAGCTCTTTATTGACCTATGTACTATGGTCATTGATTGAGTTTTGAAATCTGTGAATTTTGCCATGATTTTCATGTGATTTTAGATTGGATGAATTGGATGGTGTATTGTGGGGAAATTGGTGTCATATTGTGTTTTGGTGATATTGGAATTGGTTTGGAACTTGTAGTGGAAAGAATTTGCAATGTTGAGTTTTGTGTTGTGAAATTGAGTTGACATGTTATGGTCATTGTGAGCATGTCAATGTGATGTGAATATGGTTGATTTGGTATTTCTAATGGATTCATTGTGAAAATTTGTGTGGGAATGGTGTTTGTTGTGAAATTGGAACCATTGTGTGAACAAAGTTGCAAAAACTGAAATTCGGTCCAATGTGAACTCTATAAAGGGCAATCTGTTTATATTGACGTTTTGAATGAGCAAATGGTATCTAAAACTTTTCAGTATTAAATTTCACATGCCAAGCTTCAAAATGGACATAGAATTCATGTCCACTACTGGAAAAATCACTTTTAAAACCGGTTGAAAAAGACATTTTAGACCAGTTCTGGATCCGATCTTTGATATAGCCGGTCTTAAAAGTTTACTACTTGTTAGACAGTTTACTACTTGTTAGACCGGTTATGGAACTGGTAATTTTTTAAGACCGGTTATTATAAAACCAGTCTAAAAATAAATATTTTTAGACCGGTTATTAGAGGAACCGGTTTAAAAGGTTCAAATTTTAGACAGTTTTTTTGAAAAACCGGTCTAAAAAGTTGAAATTTTAAGACCGGTTTTCTACAAAACCGGTCTTAAAATTTCAAATTTTAAGATCGGTTCTCTCCAAAACCGGTCTTAAAAGTAGTTTTTTTTTTTAATTTTTGTTTAAAACATTTACCCAGAAAGCTATTTCCCCTGTTAAAACATTTCACTTAACAAGCAGCAGCCAGTTCAACGACATTCAAATAAATCTTCTTCTCTTACAGATCATAACTAACATTTTAATGACATGTGAGAGACTCAAAACTCATTGGAACATATTAAAACTCAACTCCTTTTTTTCTTAAATAGTGCTGGCCGAAACAGAAGCAAGGAAAACAACCATGAATAATAAACTCACAATCATAGACAGAATCATAATGCAAGGAAACATTACAACCATGACAATGCTGTTTTGACCGGCCAAGTTCCTTATATTTTCACTTACATACATACATCAAAGATTAAATTACATTAATAACAATGCTGTTATTCATTAGGGCCAAAATACTTTATACACACTCTTCTCAGGCTGATGATCACTAGCTGGCCTGGCTTCGAAGAATCTACAGTAAGACGTACACCTCATATCCTTTATTTTCCTGTGACGACAACAAAAAAGTAGTTTTATATATACACCAATAAAAATATACATAATTCAAATATAGTTCATGATAATTATTTTAGCTAACTAACTTTCAATGTAGTTTTATAAAGGGATATCCTCCCATATCCCTTTATGATGATCGTTTCTTGTGACGTGTTCATTGTTTACTTCATCTTCTTCGTTCAATTCTGGTAATCCCCTAGAAAAAGAAGGAGTCTCAAGAAGATAATTCAATGAATGAATTTCCTGATTAATATCAACGACCCTTTTTCCTTGGAGAGCTACAGACCATATTTTATTTTCCTGATCAGTAACATAGAACACTTGTTTCGCTTGATATGCCATAATAAAAGGTTCATCTATAAACCTTCTACTCTTCAAATCAACCAATGTAAATCCCAACTGATTAATCATCACACCATTGTTGACATCAACCCACTTGCATTTAAAAATGGGAAGTTTAACTTTAACATAATCAACTACCCAAATCTCTTCAATCACCCCATAATAAGGTATTGTTGCTAATCTAGGATTCTTATCTTTTGAACTAGAGAAGTGCATAGATTCAGCCACTAACATAACCCCACTGTTCTGGACGGTGTTCCTATTATCAAGGGACGTCGTGTAAAATGTATAACCATTGATCACAAACGAAGTCCAACTTATGACATCAACCTCAGGACCACGTGCTAACCATTTAATTGTATCAGAAACACATTCTTCGCTGTCAACCTTTTGTTTGAACCAATGTGCAAAAGTTTTGTTATGCTCCCTAATTAACCTTTGTTCAGTCATTCGACTATTTCCTTTCCGTACAATTTCTTTATGAGCATTAATGTAATCTTGAACTTCATCAACATTATTCAAGTTGTACAAGTGGACTTATTGCAATTCATTAGGATCTATACTCTTTATTGAAGCCCCGCGTCTACCGCCTTTTTCGTCATGACGTTCAGGAAGTCCAATGCGACCGACATTTGACAAGTAATCTTGACAAAACTTCATGGCTTCTTCAGAAACATATTTCTGAACAATAGATGCTTCAGGCTGGTTAGGGTTCTTCACATACCGTTTTAGCATTTTCAAAGTTCTTTTAATTGGGTACATCCATCGTAAATAGATAGGGCACACAACTTGATCTCCCTGACTAGATGAACAATTAGATGTACCATGATGTCAAAAAGAGAAGGAAGAAAAAGCTTCTCAAGCTGGCACAAGATCAGATATTCTTCATTTTCCAGTTCATCCAATTTTTCTGTCTCAATGACTTTACTACAAATAGTATTGAAGAAGAAATAAAGTCTAGTCAAAATATGTTGAAGATCATATTCGGCAATGTCTCGAATAGCTACTGGGAGCAGTTATTGCATTAAGACATGACAATCATGAGACTTTAGCCCCACTAACTTCAAGTCTTTCATTGACACAAGCTTTCTAACATTTGAAGAATACCCTGAAGGAACTTTGATGCCATGTAAATAGTCACAAAAGCTTCTTTTCTCATCCTTAGACAAAGTATAAGAAGCTGGAGGACAAAAAGTTCTCTTACCATATGGTTTTGGATGCAAGTCTTCTCGTATCCCCATTTCTTGCAAATCTAATCTTGCCTTCACGCCATCCTAAGAACTACCTTGTATGTTAAGCAGTGTCCCAACAATACTATCACAAACGTTTTTCTCTATATGCATGAAATCAATACAGTGTCTCACATCAAGCTTTGGCCAATATGGAAGATTGAAGAAGACAGACCTCTTTTTCCATTTACTTTTCTCATTACTATTCTTTGTAGTCTTACCAAAGATAACATTCATATTTTTCACCTTTTCATAAACTTGCTCCCCAGTCAATGCCTTCGGAGCATCTTAAAAACTCTTGTCCACCAAAAAAAGCTTTGTTTAATCTGCGATATAGGTGGCCTCGCCTAAGAAATCTCCTATGGCCTAGATAAACTGTCTTTCTTCTATGTTGAAGTTGATGATAGCATATTCCTTCTTCACAAATCGGACATGCTTTATGGCCTTTAACACTAGATCCTGACAAGTTTCCATATGTAGGGAAGTCATTTATAGTACAAAAGATCATGGCTCGCATTTTAAAAACCCCCTTCCTGTTCGCGTCAAAAACATCAACACCTTGGTCCCACAACTCTTTCAAGTCTTCGATCAAGGGTTCCAGGTAAACATCTATGTCTTTTTCGGGTTGTTTTAGTCCCAAAATCAACATAGATAACATGATATACTTTCGTTTCATGCATAACAAAGGAGATAAGTTGTAAATTACCAACATAACAGGCCATAACTATGTATACTGCTCAGGCTACCAAAAGGATTCATGCCATCTGTGCTAAGCCCAAGCCTAAGGTTCCTAGGCTCTTCACCGAAGGCAGGAAATAATTGATCGATTTTCTTCCATTGAGAAAAATTAGCTGGATGTCGAAGCTTTCTATCGGATATCCTCTCATCTACATGCCATCTCATTTTTCTTGCATAATTTTCATTAGCAAACAAGCGCTTGAACCTTGGTATGATTGGAAGGTACCACAATACTTTTACAGGAGCGTTATTTGATTTGTACCTCAGGGTTCCACAAATCGGACACTGTTGTTCCTCTTCATCCTCTTTTCTATACAATATACAATTATTAGGGCATGCATGGATCTTTTTATACTTCATCTCTAGTGGACACAATTTTTTCTTAGCATCATATTATCAAGAAGGCAACACATTATCATCAGGAAACATGTCTTTAAAAGCCTCAAGTGTTTTTGAAAAACTCTTGTCGCTCCATTCATGCCGTGCTTTCAAGCTTACCAGTTTCAATACTGCTTTCAACAATTGGTATTTTTTACACCCCGGGTACAACGGCGTCTCAACATCACTACACATATTACCATATGCATGTGATTGATCAAAAGTCTCTTCTCCAACATCACAAATAATATCCTCTATCCGATCATCCGTATCCGTGTCATTATCATCAAAGTTCACTCCCCCCTGTTGAGTTGAACTTGGTATTTCTAATTCTTCACCATGCCATACCCACACTGTATAACTCTTACAAAATCCTTCACAAATTAAATGTGTATATATATCTGTAGTACTTAATCGCTTCTTATTCAAACATACTACACAAGGGCAATCAAACTTTCTATTACCATCATCGGCATTTCTACTGGCGAAGTCTAAAAAACCCTTCACCCCATTATCATATTCAACACTCGTTCGTTTAGCATTTATCCAACTATGATCCATATATATCTCAACACTTCTAGCACCCTATATCTAACAATAAAAGGATAGACAAAAAAACAACAACAATAGAGTATTAGAGATTTCAATGAAATCAATAGGCACCATTTGAAACTAGTATTGTTTTAACAAACCAATAACACTGACAATAATCAAACAATCGCACTAAATTAAAATAGAACATAAAGTGGTATTAATCCAAGCCAAATATTACAGGGATGTAATTAAAAGTGAGAGCATATATCTAACAAGAATGTGCAGATTTAATTTTTTCCAGATTACATCTAAGTGCTCAAAGCAAAAACAAGAACCATTTTTTGGTAGAACATTATTAATTATTGAACAACATACAACTAAATAACAAATCAAATACTAACTTGATTGAAGACCAATGAGTGAGCTTCAACCCAAAGTCACGGTGGCGTTGGCTAAGGTTAAAATGAAGTCTTTAAATTCACGGCAGTGACAAAGGGAAGTTAAGGTGGAGGAGAATGGTCACTGCAGAGAATAGAGGTGGCGGAGGAGAAGACTGGCGATAATCAAAGAACAGCGACGACGAACACAACAACGGTAGCGGTAATGATGGAGGAGGGTTGAGCAAATGAGGGAGGGGACGCCATGGATGAGTTCAGAACAAGCACGGACAGAGCTCACAGAGAAATGGCAACAAGAGAAGAAATGGTTCATAGAGCGTGGGATCTGGGCGCAGCAGTAAAAATACGGGCGAAAAATCTTACCTTTTAGACCGGTTTTGAATAAAAACTAGTCTTAAAAGAGTGAAATTTCAAATTTAAGACTGGTTTTTGTACAAACCGGTCTTAAAATGTTAAAATTTTAAGATTAAAAATGTTTTAACATTTAAGATCGGTTTACATAAAAACCGGTCTTAAATGTTAAAAAATTTCAAATTCTTAAAAATTTTAATATTTTAAGACCGGTTTATTTATAACGGGTCTAAAAAATTTTTTAAGACCGGTTGTTTTTAGAACCAGTCTTAGAAGTTCAATATAATTATAGAACTGCCACTGTGCAAATTTTTAAGACCTTATCTGCCAAAACCGGTCTAAATGTGGCGGTCTAAAAAGGGTTTTTTCAACTAGTGGTCATTTCGTTTTGTGAGCTAGGAGTTATGATTTTTCAAAATTTGGGATTAAAACTGGAATTTGTTTTGGAGCAGTATTGGATTTTGTGCAATTCTGTATTTTTGTGGTTATAGAAAACCTTGATTCATAAATTTGGAATTTGTTTCTTTGGGAAGTTTAATGCCTCACTTCATACACAAATGGATTACCAGGACTTTCACCGAAAGAATTCATATGCCCAACATGCAAGTCACAGAACAACATGCTCTACACAAATCCTAAGTGAGAAACAAAACAAAAACTAGGAGAACAGGTATTTGAAAGAAAAATACAGAACAAATGTGTAATCACTTAAATCAAAGCAAATCAGCGATTCTACTACAAAAGTCTTAAGTAAACCTTTGATTATATTTTGTCACGCCCAGAAATACTAAAGCATGACTGGCACAAAGCATATGGTGATTTCACTTCGAAACCCTTTTAATTTACTATTTTTTTATTTTTAATTAGAAAGATCGATTTCGTTAATATAATATAAAGTGGCATTATACTATTTTGCAGTATAAATCTTGTTCAACGTTGGACTTCCCAAAACTATTTTCAACAATCGATCAACCAATCTTTCTTAATATATATAAATTATGGTGAAAACTCCCCCCCCCCGAGAACCTTGTTTCATCAGAGGAACCAACACAAAACGAATAACAGGCGCAACACGAAGGCCACGAATAACAGGCGCAACCGAAGGTCATGAATAACAGACGATTTGTGTCTGTTCCTCTTACAAAAATGTTCATAATCATGTAAGAAATCATTTCTTTCCATTTATGAAAATTTTCCACTGTAAAATATATAAATAAATTTTATAATCATTCAAAAACCAAATTTTCAATTTTCTCTCAAAAGCATTCTATGATTAATATATTATTGAAAGAAATCAATTTGGATTTCAATTAAATTGATCTGTTAGTAACTTCATTACAGCTCTATTTGCTCTCGAGAGCATTTTGATCCACAAAATAGGAACACCTTTAAAACTTATGAAGATAACCAAATGGGAGAATAATTGTTGTATATTCAGATGAGAGGGTGATTACATTTATACACAAGAAAGAATCAGATCTGTTAATGAGATCTAGATTTGGAATTTGGAAATAATATCCCACCAATTATCTCCTATAATCTTTAGATTTAATTAATCCCTATAATCATGGGATTTCTAATAATATATGGGATTCTACAACTTATATACCAATCCTGACATTTCACAAGTCTCTAATTAAATTCATTCCTTTTTTCACTTTATAAGACAATTGCTTTAAGCCCTTTTTTTTTTTCAATTTCTTATATAAATTAGAGTTTGAATGTCTAACAAATTAGAATAATATATGATAAACATAGCTAACTTCCAGCTGTAGCAAATATCACATCTTTCTTACAACAATTATATTAAGTATACATAAAGTGCACCAATCTTTCTATCATACAACAAGTCAAACCTTCAGGTTCTTTCCTTCAAGCGCACACAAGCAGGAATCAAGCTCCACCAAATCCTCAAAACAATTAATACAACATTAACACAAGTAAAACACGAAATGCAAACTCATTACAGCTTCAAAAGCAAAAGCAATAGATAGCATCAGCTTTGGATACCCATTTGGATATAATAAACTTGTCAAGCATTTTTACAAACACATGGTAGGCATTTAAAAATGATTAAATTCATATACAAGATTCATAATTTATTAAAGTACTATTTGAGCCACTATATGCGCTTACCAAGACCAAGTCACTAACAAAAATCGTACCCCATAAACTTATAACCATATAAACATCAAGCATTTATCTTAAAATCACAAATAAACACCACCCAATTCACTTTATGCTTCTTATAAGATTTAATATGAACTTCCATAAAGAAAACATACTCAAATACCCCTCATTCTTCAATGTCTAAGCTTAATAATACCCTCAAATTATCCTCTTATTTTACATGTCCAGCTGCAGGAAAATAAGAGAATTTTAATTCCCTACTCCATGCAGCACAGTAACCCGAAAGAGAATAATGACTAAGGCTCTTGAACACATTAACAAGCAACAGAGGAGCGCAAAGAGACAACCTTTAATCCACCACATGCACAAGCAGAGGTAAGAGAAAGAAATTTGGTAGACACATACAACACAGCGAGGTGCAAAACAAGTAAAGGAGAGAAGGTATTCAAGCGTACATACATGATTTGAGCGTATGAGAACAGGTTTGAAGTTCTTCAAACCCACCACACACAAGGCAACGTCTTTCCAAGCAGAGGGGGAAGAAGATTACAACAATTACAAAACCCAAAGCAACGACCTGAATCTTGCGCGTGTGCACCGGCGACGGCGGAGGCGATGGAGAAGAACAACAAAGGCTTTGAATTTTGAAAATATGGAATCCCCTTCCTCTCTCCAAAACCCCTCTCCCAGATCCCAGATGAAGGTACGGGTAGGGTTAAAAAAACAAGGGCTATGGGGAATCCGCAAGTTTCAGGGGCGTGGCTTCTCTCCTCTGCTTCTGCCATCCGCGGCCATCCGCTGCCCTGCTTTTTTTTTTTCCCCGTTCTCAACTCTCCACCCCCAATCACTTCAAGCCACGTTGCCCTCCCCTCACTTCTTATATACTTGAACGGTCTATGCACCAAGACATGAAACACAACGATTTTTTTTTTTAAATAAAAAAGAAAGGTGTAGTTGCACTGCACAAAAACAAATTTTTTTCTATTATTTTAAGATAATTGATTTTATGAAAAATTTGGTAAAAGTCCAAGGTAAAAATATTTTCGGTGATAAGGACCTAAATCAAAGTATTAGTACTTTGTATATAAAGAACTTTCCAGTTCTTCGGTATTAATGAAATTTTCAGTGGGATTTTTTTTTTTCAATTTTTCCTTGATTTAATTGTTTTTCAAAAACTTAATTTACTAATCCTTAGCAGTTTTATTCCCCAATTAAAAGTATTAGTTCTGATACTCATAATTTGTTAGAATCGAAATCTACATATTTGATTATAATAAACAAGGTTATTAAACTCAGACCGACCATTGAACCGGTCGAGTATTAGATCAAATGTTGGTGGGTTAGACTGGAAATTCACATTTTTTTTAAATCAATTTTTTTTATTTTCTTTAAAATTCTATATTAATAATCTTGAAATCTTCACTTTCTCATTAGTTTGGCTTCAGGTTACCTCCGTTTTGATTCCAGTCTAACCCACTAACCCTTGATCTAATACTCGACCGGTTCAACGGTCGGTCTGAGTTTAATAACCTTGTTTATTATCATCAAATATGTAGATTTCGATTCTAACAAATTATGAGTATTAGAACTAATACTTTTAATTGGGGAATAAAACTGCTAAGGATTAGTAAATTAAGTTTTTGAAAAACAATTAAATCAAGGAAAAATTGGAAAAAAATATCCCACTGAAAATTTTATTAATACCGAAGAACTGCAAAGTTCTTTATATACAAAGTACTAAGGGCCCGTTTGGTTCGATCCCATTACACCCTGCTGTGCAGTGCAATGCGATGCAATATTAATTACAAGGGTAGTGTTTGGTTTGATTTTTAAGCAAGGTGCAGTGAGTTAATATTTTAACAATTTTTTAAAATTAATATATTGCACAAAGTCTATTTTACCCTTAATATAATCTTTGTAAAAAAAAAAGTTAAGAGTCAGTGGCGGCAAAAGTGGAGGTGGAAGAGGTAGTGGTGGCGGTAGAAGAAGAGGTAGTAGTGGTTGCAGTGAGCAGGCAACTGCGGCGACGAAGGAGGAGGTGGTGGCTGCGGTGGCGAGTGTGTAACGGTGGTGGCGGCGGTAGAGGAGGTGGCGGTGGTGTGATGGGCGGGTGGCAACGGCGATGGTGGCAAAGGAAGAGGTGGTGGTGGAGGTGGCAGAGGGCGGGTGGCGGCAGCGACCATGGTGGCGGAGGAGGAAGAGGAGGTGGTGGCGGCGGCGGCAGCGGCAGTGGGCAGGTAGCGGGGGCGAAGGAGGTAGTGGTGGCAGTAGCGGTGGTAGAAGCAGAGGAGGAGGTAGTGGTTGCGGTGGAAGTGAAGGAGGATGAGGAGGAGGTAGTGGAGGTGGCAGTTGTGGCGTGATATGACAAATGAAATGAGATAAATAAAATAAAGACACTGGAAACTCAAGGGTAAATTGAACTTTTTAAACCATGCAATGAAATGGTAATGAAGATTTATAGAGGGGAAGTATGAATGAGGATCACCAATTTTTTGGTAATCATCATTACCATGGTAAACCTTATTACCATACTAAAGAGCAACCAAACACTCTTATTTTGGTAATGCAATCATGATTATCATTGCAGGCATGCAATGGGGTTGAACCAAACGGGCTCTAATACTTGGATTTAGGTCTTTATCACCGAAAATATTTTTACCTTGGACTTTTACCAAATTTTTCCTAAAATCAATTATCTCAAAATAATAGGAAAAAATTGTTTTTGTGCAGTGCAACTACACCTTTCTTTTTTATTTAAAAAAAATCGTTGTGTTTCATGTCTTGGCGCATAGACCGTTCAAGTATATAAGAAATGTGGGGAGGGCAACGTGGCTTGAAGCAATTGGGGGTGGAGAGTTGAGAAAAGGAAAAAAAAACAAGGCAACGGATGGCAGCTGATGGGAGAAGCAGCGCCCAAGTTTCAGAGGCAATTTTATCCCAAAAATTTTTTGGGGAGCAATTATATCACGAAAGTTTTTAAAATAGGATAATTTTACTCTAACCATTATCTCAGTTAATTTTGACAGTTAGCTAATCAAATATGCTGAACTGACCAAATTTACATCTTAATATATTTGGTCAACTAATAGTTAAAATAAACCGGGATAACGGTCAGGATAAAATTGCTCCATTTTAAAAACTTCCAAGACAAAATTGTCTCCTGATAAACTTTATGGGTAAAGCCTTTAGGTGAAAACTTCCAAAACAAAAACGTACCCTGAACCTTAAAAAATTCTGATGGGAAATTTTTGTTTTTTTAAAAAAAGAATAGCACAATGGTAATTTCACAAGGGTGAAGGGAAAAAAGAACACTCTTTTGACACAGTCAAGATTCGAACTTGACGTCAAAACACACAACAATCTTGATGCCACTAAGCCATCAACTTACATTTGTGGAAGGTTACAACAAAATATTAACATATTTGTTATAAATTGTTTGAAGCAGTATTAACCCCCACAATTGTATATTTTATTCAAATGAGGAGAGCTACAATATATAGGCTTAGAGAGAGTAATTAGAGATTGGCAAAAAGAGAGAGAGAGAGAGAAAGAGTAATTAGGGAAGAGAGAGAAAAAAGAAGGATTACCGTCAACACAAGATAAGGAATTTTTCTATTTTTATCACAATATGTGATATACAATTATATAATATGTAAAATTCAACCACCCTTATATTACCTTCCATTCTTATACCACTAACTGAAGTTACAGGCTAACATATAGTCCAATAGAAACTCATCCGTTGACTAGATTGTCCCAAGCTCAACAGTTCTTTAAGATACACATGGCCAAATGTGTAGATCTTAAATCTAGACTATGACTTCCCTTCTTAAAAGAACACAACTAAGAAGATGTCACATATCTCACAGCTTCAATGCAATCCTGCCCAAAGGAAGACATGGAAGAAAGGGCCCTGATAAGTGTCATACACTGTGCACCGAGTGATAGTATACCACGTGATAAAAGATCTCACCAAATAAATTCCTCCTTACATCAATTCATCATATATGCAACTGTCATGACAATTATATTCAATCCCCAAGAAATATAATATCATTAAAAGATAAGGTATAATAAATTATGCTTCTATTCATATCAAATATTATCATATTTTCAAACATACCTAAAAGGAAGTAATAAGCCAACAATACATTAATTATAATTAAATTATTAACTATGTGAATAAAGTGAGTTATAAAGAAATTTACTTATAATATTACTTACTTGAGAAATTATAATACATACACATATACATATAATTTAGTCCATTTCGTTAATAAAATGGAAGAATATTTAGAGTTATATGCTACTTCCTAACATGAACATCTATTTATATATTTCTCCAAAGCTTTTAATGAGAGTCTATAAAGTTACAAACATGAACATCTATTCATATATTTCTCCAAACTACTCTTGAGTTGCTTTAAAGATGCTCTAACTACTTAAAACTATCCTTTACACCCATATTATATATATTCACATAAGCTCTCACAATTTCTAACCATAATTTCTTAATGTACGGTAGTATTTGTGAATTTTTTTTCTTTTTTCTTTTTAAAGCAAAAGACTTCAATCCGCACAGCCTTATATATATACACACACACACACACACACACACACACACACATGTATGTGTGTGTAAATGTTTGGTGTCTATGTGTTTGTTCTCCCGAGGAAAGGAGAAGATTGGGAAAAACATTACATATAAGGGGTCTTAAATAAAAGAAGTACCAAGGAAAAAAAAAACGGTGGAATTGTAGATTAAAAAAAACGTGGAATGAAATATACCAATACCATATAAACAAATAGTGAAATTTTAAGAAATTTAAATAAATAAATAAATAATACCATGGCAAGACTCAAAAAGACCATAAAGCTTAAAGGGAGGAAAATACAAGAGAAATTTTCATTATTCTTTGGTCAATTGAAGTCTCAACCCAACAATAAAAAACAGAAGAAAATCCGAGAGAATGAGAGAGAAAGGTAGTGCGAGAAAGAGTATGCACACTGTTCAATTGATCACTTTTGGAACATCTCAGATGATCCACATTTACTTTCTCCGCTAATTGCTTCAAGCTTGCTTTAGCATGTAATTTCTTCTATCTCGATTCTCGGTCTTTGTTTATTTGAGGAACTTTTGAGTAAATAACATATTTTATATGCAGCCTGGACGAGATCTCCTTCTCTGCTTGATTTCTTATATAATTAACTATTTTTTCGATACATTAATCTAATGAAAAAAATGTATTTAATTTGTAGTTAGGAATTAGGATTGTTGTACGATAGGAAGGGATCTGTATAACGTATTTTTATTAAACTGGCATATAGGATTGTTGCAGGATAGGAAATTTGTAATATACAAATATGGTAATTTTCAATATTTTTACCCGTATATAACACGTGATCTGTGTCAGTTTTAAAAATAATATGTTCTTTAATCTTTAAATTGCACTTTAATTTTCCCTTACACCTTTCATATTATTAGATAATTAATATATATTATAAAAAACTGGTCGTCTGGATTGGATTGAGGGGAGGGAACACGAGGAATTTTAATGTTATTTTATTTGGTTGAGGAGGGGAGGCGAGAGAAAATATTTTCATATGGACAACTTTACCCTTATTTCATGAGAGATGTTCTTATTCAAACTTTATAAAATGTTTAGTAAAATATAATTGTAAATAATATTTAATATGTAAAATATAATTTTATAATTAATAAAATTAAATAAAAATATTTATAATACCTAATTAACAATTAATATATAAATAATAATATATCCACTATCATTATTATTATTGAAAAATACTCTGCTCCTCATCGTTCGCCTTGCCCGATGCCTCACTCCATCTTCTTTATCTCTATTTCGTTCGTCTTGTCATTTCCCTCAATATACATCCATACCACAAAAAATCAATCTGTGAAAATTTACTCAAGAAAAATCTAAACAAAAAGCATCAAATGGTAGAAAAAAGCCTCTGTTCTGCGATACGATGCTCTTCGTTTAGGTTTTTGTCACCTAGCTTGCCTCACGTGAAGCTTCGTTATCCTGTTCTTGCCTCTTTTCTCTCATTTCCAAAAAATGTGTAACTTCACCGAAAATCTGAATATGAAATCTAAAAGTTGAAAAAGGAAACATATGAAGTGTTGGGAGGTGTTCCATATCCATATGAGAAGTGTCCTGTGACGATGCCCCAATTTTAAAGCCCCCAACCTTTTCAAATATGGTAGTGCCCTTCTGAATTTTGACATAATAAATTAAAACTGTTAAGATTAAATCAGAATATTTCAACCCTTTAGATTTTTTTTTGGTTATTTAATGTTATAATATATTGTTATAAAATGTTAAATTTCAATCATTGTAACTTATCTAAGGGTAGAGATAGTAAATGGAGAGAAAGCTGAGATGAAAGCAAATGAAGACATTCCTCTCCCTATGCATGACATGTGTATTGATGAGAATGGTTGTGGTAAAATACGCGCTCCACAAATAAGGGCAACGAATTTGAGAATGCCCAAGTTGCCATATCGACAAAGATAGTGTGCATGCTTCACAAGAAAAGTGAACTGCACCACGTCACCAGACTTGAGACAAAAAGAAAGCCAGACTTTGATTTAGAATCCGTGCAATTTTCTCAGAACTTGAACTATCATAAGCCATGAAAAACAAATTAATCAAGGAGTGCTTTTCACAAAACTCTAGCTTCTCTTTACTACAAGATGGTAGAATCATGTTGATCACTTCAGAAAATACCATATACGAAAACAAATGAAGAGTAAAACTAACCCTACGCCAAAGAGAAAACTCTAGCTCACTGCACCACCAACTTCATCACATAGGGCGACTGCGGCAACAGAGGAGGAGGAGGTAGTGGAGGCGGTGGAGGTGGAGGAGGAGGAGGAGGTAGTGGCGGTGGCAGTTGTGGCGTGATACGACAAATGAAATGAGATAAGTAAAATAAACAAGTTGGAAACTCAAGGGTAAATTGAACTTTTTAAACCATGCAATGGAATGGTAATGAGGATTTATAGGGGGAGGTATGAATGAGGATTACCTATTTTTTGGTAATAATCATTACCATGGTAAACCCTATCACCATGCTAAAGAGCAACCAAACACTCTTATTTTGGTAATACAATCATGATTATCATTACAGACATGCAATGGGGTTGAACCAAACGGGCTCTAATACTTTGATTTAGGTCTTTATCACCGAAAATATTTTTACCTTGGACTTTTACCAAATTTTTCCTAAAATCAATTATCTCAAAATAATAGGAAAAAATTGTTTTTGTGCGGTGCAACTACACCTTTCTTTTTTATTTAAAAAAGATCGTTGTGTTTCATGTCTTGGTGCATAGACCGTTCAAGCATATAAGAAGTGAGGGGAGGGCAACGTGGCTTGAAGCGATTGGGGGTGGAGAGTTGAGAAAAGGAAAAAAAAACAAGGCAGCGGATGGCAGCTGATGGGAGAAGCAGAGGAGAGAAGCAGCGCCCAAGTTTCAGGGGCAATTTTGTCCCAAATGTTTTTTGGGGAGCAATTATATCACGAAAGTTTTTAAAATAGGACAATTTTACCCTAACCATTATCTCAGTTAATTTTGACAGTTAGCTGATCAAATATGCAGAACTGACCAAATTTGCACCTTAATATATTTGGTCAACTAACAGTCAAAATTAACCGGGATAACGGTTAAGATAAAATTGCTCCATTTTAAAAACTTCAAAGGCAAAATTGTCCCCTGATAAACTTTATGGGCAAAGCCCTTGGGTGAAAACTTCTAAAACAAAAATGTCGCCTGACCCTTAAAAAATTCTGATGGGAATTTTGTTTTTTTTTTACAAAAAAGAATAGCACAATGGTAATTTCACAAGGGTGAAGGGAAAAAATACTCTTTTGACACAGTCAAGATTCGAACTTGACGTCAAAACACACAACAATCTTGATGCCACTAAGCCATCAACTTACATTTGTGGAAGGTTACAACAAAATATTAACATATTTGTTATAAATTGTTTGAAGCAGTATTAACCCTCACAATTGTATATTTTATTCAAATGAGGAGAGCTACAATATATAGGCTTAGAGAGAGCAATTAGAGATTGGCAAAAAGAGAGAGAGAGAGAGAGAGTAATTAGGGAAGAGAGAGAAAAAAGAAGGATTACCGTCAATAGAAAATAAGAAATTTTTCTATTTTTATCACAGTATGTAATATACAATTATATAATATGTAAGATTCAACCACCCTTGTATTACCTTCCATTCTTATACCACTGACTGAAGTCACAGGTTAACACATAGTCCAATAGAAACTCATCCGTTTGACTAGATTGTCCCAAGCTCAACAGTTCTTTAAGATACACATGGCCAAAGGTGTAGATCTTAAATCTAGACTATGACTCCCCTCCTTAAAAGAACACAACTAAGAAGGTGTCACATATCTCACAGCTTCAATGCAATCCTGCCCAAAGGAAGACATGGAAGAAATGGCCCTGATAAGTGTCATACACTGTGCACCGAGTGATGGCATACCACGTGATAAAAGATCTCACCAAACAAATTTCTCCTTACATCAACCCATCATATATGCAACTGTCATGACAATTATATTCAATCGCCAAGAAATATAATATCATTAAAAGACAAGGTATAATAAATTATGCTTCCATTCATATCAAATATTATCATATTTTCAAACATACCTAAAAGGAAGTAATAAGCCAACAATACATTAATTATAATTAAATTATTAACTATGTGAATAAAGTGAGTTATAAAGAAATTTACTTATAATATTATTTACTTGAGAAATGATAATACATACACATATATATATAATTCAGTCCATTTCGTTAATAAAATGGAAGAATATTTACAGTTACATGCTACTTCCTAACATGAACATCTATTTATATATTTCTCCAAAGCTTTTAATGAGAGTCTATAAAGTTACAAACATGAACATCTATTCATATATTTCTCCAAACTACTCTTGAGTTGCTTTAAAGATGCTCTAACTACTTAAAACTATCCTTTACACCCATATTATATATATTCACATAAGCTCTCAAAATTTCTAACCATAATTTCTTAATGTACAGTGGTATTTGTGAATTTTTTTTCTTTTTCTTTTTAAAGCAAAAGACTTCAATCCGCACAGCCTTATATATATATATATATATATATACATGTATGTGTGTGTAAATGTTTGGTGTCTATGCGTTTGTTCTACCTAGGAAAGGAGAAGATTGGGAAAAACATTACATATAAGGGGTCTTAAATAAAAGAAGTACCAAGGAAAAAAAAACGGTGGAATTGTAGATTAAAAAAAACGTGGAATGAAATATACCAATACCATATAAACAAATAGTGAAATTTTAAGAAATTTAAATAAATAAATTAATAATACCATGGCAAGACTCAAAAAGACCATAAAGCTTAAAGGGAGGAAAATACAAGAGAAATTTTCATTATTCTTTGGTCAATTGAAGTCTCAACCCAACAATAAAAAACAGAAGAAAATCCGAGAGAATGAGAGAGAAAGGTAGTGAGAGAAAGAGTATGCACACTGTTCAATTGATCACTTTTGGAACATCTCAGATGATCCACATTTACTTTCTCCGCTAATTGCTTCAAGCTTGCTTAAGCATGTAATTTCTTCTATCTCGATTCTCGGTCTTTGTTTATTTGAGGAACTTTTGAGTAAATAACATATTTTATATGCAGCCTGGACCAGATCTCCTTCTCTGCTTGATTTTTTATATAATTAACTATTTTTTCGATACATTAATCTAATGAAAAAAATGTATTTAATTTGTAGTTAGGAATTAGGATTGTGGTACCATAGGAAGGGATCTGTATAACGTATTTGTATTAAACTGACGTATAGGATTGTTGCAGGATAGGAAATTTGTAATATACAAATATGGTAATTTTCAATATTTTTACCCGTATATAACACGTGATCTGTGTTAGTTTTAAAAATAATATGTTCTTTAATCTTTAAATTGCACTTTAATTTTCCCTTACACCTTTCAAATTATTAGATAATTAATATAATTTATCAAAAACTGTTCGTTTGGATTGGATTGAGGGGAGGGGACATGAGGAATTTTAATGTTATTTTGTTTGGTTGCACTACTACAAAAAGGGGCTTTAGTGGCGTAGCTCCTGTGGCATTTGTTTAAAGAAGCGCCAAAAATAATTATTTATTTATTTAAAATAAAAAATATTTGAAAGCTTTGGCGCTTACAATTATAAAGTCATAATTGACGTTAACCTTGCATGACATTTTTCTGAACAAGCGCCAAACAAGGCCTTCAGTTTTTTTTTTTTTGAAAAAACAATAGGAAGCTTTGGCGTTTTATGTGGAAACGCCAAAGCTTCCTATATTTTATTTTTTAAGAAAAAGAAAATATAATAAGATGCTTTGGCGTTTCCTTACGAAGCGCCAAATCATCTTATATTTTTTTAAAAATATATATATAATAGGAAGTTTATGATTCCAGATTTCACGGTCATGTGGGCTGTAGAGGTAGATTGATCTTTATAGAAAACCGAAGCTTTGTCTCTGTCCAAACCAATCATGCACATCTTAAGGGTGTAAAAAGGGTCACATGCGTTCACTGAGTCAGCACAAGCAGAGTCTAACTTATATATATATATATATATATATTAAAAGTATACATATAGTATTGACAAAAAAAAAACAGTATACATATAGTAATATATATATAATAATTACATTTTTACCGATATTATATATATAATGCAATGTATATATGGTTTCCAAGATAGGAAGCTTTGGCGTTTTATAATAAAACGCCAAAGCTTCCTATATATCAAACAAAAAAAAGGATCAAAGATGGGTGTAGATAAAAGCTTCCACATATATTAAAAAAAAAAACGAAGATCTGGGAAGCTTTGGCATTTTATAATTAAACGCCAAAGCTTCCACATATATAATAAAAAAAAACGAAGGATATGAATCATATGATCATTGCAGATTTTTTTTGGATCAAGATGGATGGGAAGCTTTGTTTTGCAAAAAAAAAAAAATATGGGGAAGCTTTGGCGTTTTTTAACAAAACGCCAAAGCTTCCATTACAAAAAAAAAAAAAGAAGAAGGGGAAGCCTTGGCGTTTTTTAACAAAAAGCCAAAGCTTCCATTACAACATAAAAAACGAAGGGGAAGCTTTGTTTTGCAAAAAAAAAATATGGGGAAGCTTTGGCGTTTTTTAACAAAACGCCAAAGCTTCCATTACATGATAAAAAACGAAGGGGAAGCTTTGTTTTGCAAAAAAAAAAAAAAATATGGGGAAGCTTTGGCGTTTTTTAACAAAACGCCAAAGCTTCGACAATTATTAAAAAATGAAGGATTTGGTTCAGACAAGAGCTTTGGCATTCACCGAAGGGAGAAGAATAATTGAATCACGTGAAAGCTAGCTTTGGCATTTACTGAAAAGGTAAGTCAAAAAAGATGCAAAGAATCACGTGAAAGCTTCCATTGACAAGGCAAGTCATATTTGTTTTTTTCATTGACAATGCAAGCCATATTTATTTTTTTCTTTGGCCATCCGACAGCTCCTTGAAGATCAGGTTGGACATAAATCACTTTTTGTATTTGCGCATTGAAGAAGTAGTCATATTTGCATCTGCGCATTGAAGAAGATACTCACGCTCTTAAGTTGACTGACAGAGTGGTTGGAAGCCTGTATGGATAGTCCACCCTATTGATATTTTATCTCACTGTGGCAGCGTCAAGGAAGAGAAGGTATCGCCCTGAAGAGGACCTGTCTCGAGGAAGTGGAGAGTCTAAACCCAAGCCAAGAGGCCTTTCTAAGGTGAAATCGCTGACTTAATCTTCCTTGCCCTCACGTCCTCAGCTCCCTCGACCGTTGAAAGCCATCGTCAGAGCTCGCTGTTGGGAAAGAATCACAGGTTGGCCATTTACTTGATGAGAATCATGACTTCTTTTACAATATGCCTTTATACTTGGTGGATCACGCAATGGATTTTTTTTTTAATTACAACTATATTATGATGGTTGGCAATTGGCATTTCTGAAGTATTGAAAGCTGCTTGCTTTGATTCCTTGTACACAGCCCCACCATTAATTAGTTCCCTCTGATTCCCACTTTGATCCATGTTAGTGATATGAACTATATTCGTATTAATTGAAGTGACCAACAGGAAGCCATATGCGGCAGCAAGGCTCCTTATAAATGCACATATACAAAACGCCTAGGACATGTTGTTAAAAAAATTATAATAGAAAAAAAAATTTAGTCAGCTTTAATTTAGTTTTTTTTTTAATATTTTTTAAACGAATTTTTGGCACTTTTTAAGGAAGCGCCAAAGGTTTCAGTTTTGTTTTATAACATTAATGGCGCTTATATAAGAAGTGTCATAGATACTCACACCTTTTTTGGCACTTTTTATATAAGCGCTATAAAAGGTAATATAAATGTTAAAATTTTTTAACACCCGCCATTGTTGCCGCCACTATCGCTTTCCTGCTTTTCTTTTCTATTTGTCCCCACCCCCTTTCCTCTGTTTGACCTAGCGACAAGTAGAAGCTTCTTTGGTCCCCTACTTGCTATTTTTTTTTGTTTCCTCCTCGTGAAAATATTTGTAAACATTTGTTCGCCACTTTCATTACAGCATAGAGCTTCGTTGCGGTACAAAGCTTTCTCCCACACGTGTTCTTTTTCTCTTTGGCTGGTTGCAGTACAAAGCTTCCTACAGAAGCTCCTGTAAATGTTGTTTGTTTTTTAACATTTTATTCACATTTTTTTAATTAAAATATGTTTGACTATTATATATTTGCTTATACTTTTCTATCGAAGTACATGTTGTCAATAGTGAAAGAGTTGTGAATGGCACCGTTGAAATGGTCAAATTGGGTAGAAATGTTATAAATGCCGCTGGTAGTTTAATCAATGATTATTTTGGAACCAATTAATTTAATAAACGCAGGGTTGTATTTTTGTTGGCTTGTTATGGACCCAATTATTTTAATTACGACATGTAGTAGTGTTGGCCAATATGATTTATTTGGTGGTGAGTTGTGAATATTATTTAGATGTTGTGGGATTAATTGGTTGATTATTTGTGATTTAAGAAGAGTGTTTAATATTTTGTAAAACTTTAAATTTTGGAATGTTATGCTGCTGAATTTACTTTTTTAAGAAAATAAATAATAAATAAAGAGAACTTTAAGAGGCAAGCAACTGACCACTTATAAAAATATATATGTTTAACGTATAGATGGATCGAAAATGGATGTCATCTAATCGGTGCTCAAGAGAGTATATTGATGGGGTGAAAGAGTTTATTAGATTTGCAAGCGAGCATGCAAATGATCCTAACAAAATCCTATGTCCTTGCTTATCTTGTTGTTATGGAAAGCGGATTAGTCCACTTGATTTGCTAGATCATTTAGTGTGTCATGGAATTGATCAATCATATACACGATGGACAAGGCACGGTGAGACGGATGATGCAGATCTTGGTCAAATACATACCATGATCGGTGCTTCAAATGAGTTTGACTCAAGCATGTGTGATGAAGATGATGGTCTTCAAGAAATGCTAAATGAAGTTGAAGGGGTGCTTCATAACCGTCCTCAACAATATGAGAAGTTGAAAGGTGATGCAGAGAAGCCATTATATGCTGGTAGTACTAAATACACAAGATTGCTAGCAGTGTTGAAATTGTACAACTTTAAAGCACGCTATGGATTGAGTGATTCTGGTTTCACTGCACTACTTGAACTTGTGCAAGATATGCTCCCAGAAGAAAATGTACTTCCTACCAAGACATATGAGGCAAAGCGAATACTTTGCTCTACAACTGGCATGGGTTATGAGAAGATTCATGCATGCCCTAACGATTGCATATTATTTCGAAATCAATATGCAACGTTAGAGAAGTGCCCTAAATATAATGCATCTCGATATGGGAAAAAGAAAGGAAAGAGTCCCTCGAAGGTCGTATGGTATTTTCCAATTATTCCAAGATTCAAGCGATTATACAGTAATGAGGAGATTGCTAAGTTATTGACGTGGCATGCAGATGAAAGGATTGAAGACACGAACCTTAGGCACCCTGCGGATGCCCCTCAATGGAAAAAAATTGATCATGACCATCCTAACTTCACGAATGAAGAAAGGAACCTACACCTTGCACTTTCAACTGATGGAATCAATCCCTACGGGGTTCAGAGTAGCACACACAGTACATGGCCAGTGATATTGATGATTTATAACCTTTCTCCACACTTGATCATGAAACACAAGTATATGATGTTGTCTATGTTAATTTCTGGGCCAAGGCAACCTAGAAATGATATAGATGTATACTTGGCTCCTTTAATTGATGACTTGAAGCTACTTTGGGAAGAAGGCGTCAATGTGTATGATGGGTACAGGGAAGAAAGTTTCAATTTGAAAGCCATGTTGTTTGGCACAATTAATGATTTCCCTGCTTATGGTAATTTGTCCGGATATAGCATCAAAGGATATTGTGCGTGCCCTATATGTGAAGATGACACTCATTCAATGCGACTAGATCATTGTAAGAAAAATGTATACATGGGACATCAAAGATTCTTACCATCAACACATCATTGGAGGAAGTGGAAAAAGGTTTTCAATGGTGAGTCAGAAGAAGGTAGCCCATCGAAGATGTTGACCGGTGCTCAGGTTTTTGAGAAGGTTAAGCACATGGATAACGATTTTGGAAAGCCTTTTGCAAAACAATTCGGGACAACCGATTGAAAAAGAATTCTATTTTCTTTGAACTTCCATATTGGAAGTCCTTGTATGTGAGACATTTTCTTGATGTGATGCACATAGAAAAAAATATATGTGATAGTCTCATTGGCACATTGCTCAGTATACGAGGAAAAAGCAAGGACAGTGTAAATATGAGGTTGGATTTGGTTAATTTGGGAATAAGAGAAGAGTTGGCACCAGTTGAGCAAGGGCACCGTACTTATCTACCTCCAGCGGCTTACACTCTATCGAGGAAAGAGAAAAAATTATTTTGTGAATTTCTGGAAGGAATTAAAGTTCCAGAGGGGTATTCTTCAAATATAAAGAACCTTGTATCAGTGAAAGAGTTGAAGCTAAAGAACCTTAAATCTCATGATTGTCATGTGCTCATGCAAAATTTCATACCGATTGGTATATGGTCAATCTTACCCAAAAAAGTAAGGAACACCATTACTAAACTTTGCATGTTCTTCAAGTTGATTTGCAGTAAAGTGGTTGATTCAACGAAGTTACTAGATTTGTAAAGGCTGATTGTTTGTACTCTGTGTGAACTTGAAATGTATTTTCCACCTTCATTTTTTGACATTATGGTCCATCTAACCGTACACTTGGTGAAAGAGGTTCAATTGTGCGGTCCAGTGTACTTGAGATGGATGTACCCGAATGAGCGATTTATGAAAATTTTAAAGGGGTATGTGAAAAATAGATATCGACCTGAGGGTTGTATAGCTGAGCGGTATATGGTTGAAGAAGCAAGTGACTTCTGTGCTGACTTCCTATCAAATGTTGACCCCGTAGGTATCCCCAAGTCTCGTCATGATAGGCGAAGATCAGGGAAAGGAACAAGTGGGAAGGATGTAATAAGGATATCGGTGACTGAATGGGAACAAGCTCACTTGTATGTGCTTCATAACACTGATGAGGTTGAACCATTTGTTGACGAACACAAGGCCACACTTCGATTGGCACATGGTGACAAGAATGAAAATTTTATAACAAAGGAACACAACAAACATTTTCCAAGTTGGTTAAAAAGGCGCATTAAAGATGAGGTGGAGAGGAATCCTGATCTAATTTCTGAAA
This sequence comes from Inga oerstediana, assembly GCA_963210345.1. Taxonomy (NCBI): domain Eukaryota; kingdom Viridiplantae; phylum Streptophyta; class Magnoliopsida; order Fabales; family Fabaceae; genus Inga; species Inga oerstediana. The sequence continues at coordinate 39,149,985 of OY723409.1, forward strand.
ACTTGAGATGGCTATCGAATGGACCGAGCTTAAGTGTATTATCTTATAATGGTTATGCAATCAACGGTTACACCTTCTACACACAAGAACATGATACAAGGAGCACGATGCAAAATAGTGGGGTAACACTTGTTGCTGATTCTTGGCATAGATCCAGTGTCAAAGACATACACCTTATCTATGCACCAATGTCATACTTTGGTGTAATTGAACAAATCTGGGAGTTAGATTATATTGTGTTGAGGGTCCCTGTCTTCAAGTGTAAGTGGGTTAACAACAACAGTGGATTGCGGACAGATGAGTTAGGGTTTGTTCAAGTAGACCTTTCTAAAGTTTGGTATAAAGATGATCCTTTCATTTTAGTATCACAAGCAGAACAAGTGTTTTTCGTTCCCGATCCTGCTAAGAAGAATTGGTCCATTGTAGTTCCATCAAACAAGAATCATCAAGAACAAGTTGGTACTACAAGTAATGAATATTTGAATATTCCTGAGGATACTCTTTCCTTTGAGATGTTGTGGTCAAGATATATTGATAGAAATGAAGAAGAAGATGAAGACGAACATTTATATATGAGACATGATCATAATGAGGGGACATGGTTTTTAAATCGAACAAGAAAGAGAAAAAGATGATAATGAGTGTCTTGATTTTTTAGTATGTATGTTTTATTACATGTATTCATATATTCCAACTTAATTTACTTTTATTACTATGATTGTCAATATGCACTGATATTTTTGTCTTGTTTATTTAACTTGTAGGAAAATGGATCCACATAATGATCAAGCAAACTTTGAAGCCCACAATAAAGATGCAGTTGATCCTCACATTGAGCAAGCAGCCTTTGAAGCCGCTGTAGTCCGAGGTAGGACTGTGATGCATAAACTGATCAAACTAAGGAACAAGGGCATTATGTTAGAGCTTGAGTGGAATGACAAGGGAAACCCAGTTGGTGAAAATGCTAGCAACTTTATTAATTATATTGGGACTATTGTCAAAGAAAGAGTCCCCATTACAATTTCAGATTGGAGATGGGTAAAGAAGGACTATTCTGATATGCTTCTGAGTTCAGTTAAGGTAAACATTATTTACTTTATTATTCTGGTTGTTTTGTTGCATGAATTACAATCTAACAAAGCATGTGTGGTTTTTTTGTTACAGTCTATCTTCATTATCGATGACGACAAAGACAAATTCGATCTCGCAAAATGTGGCAAACTTTTGAGATGTTTTCGTTCCAATCTTATCAAATTCTACTCGCGGGACACAGATGGCAATATCATTCATACGCCACCACAGTTGTACGATGGAATAATTACACAAGAGCTATGGGATGAGTTTTTGAGTACACATACTACTGCGGAGTTTCTGGTAATACAATATTAGCCCTTACAGACTACTTGCAATGTAATTGAAATTAATATTTATTGAAATTATTTGTATTTAAAAAGGAACGAAGTGATAGAAATCGTGAAAGCGCAAGCAACATGGCATACCGGTACTTAAAAGGACCATTATCGTATGCAAAGTTGGAGCAACAATTGGTAAGAACTTATAATCATTTCATATGCATATAATTTAGATGACTAATTTTTAACTACAACTAACTATGTTATAAAGGTCAAACAATCACATTCTGATGTCACACACATGCCACGTCATAATTTGTGGCTGGCCGGCGTCACTAATAAAAAAGGAGAAATTCCCAGCGAACAAGCCAGAGAAGTTGCAGAATATTGTGTAAGTGGTGGATTATTCATAAATATTTTGTTTTGATTAAATGATTCTATTTTATAATAACTAATATTATTGCAATTGTTGTTGTGATAGCAAAAAATGACGCAGGACCAACCAGAGTTGATGAATTATGTTGGTCATGACGATTTACTCAGCAGAGCTCTGGGAGCTCCTGAGTATCATGGTCGTCTTCGTGGTACTGGTTTTGCAGTCACCCAAACATCATACTTCGGACGCCAAAAGCGACCAAACAAAAATGACTTTATGCAACTACAGGAGCATATTGGTGACTACAAGCAGCGACTGGAACAGTAGATGAGGGTCTACAAGCATCAAGTAGATGAGCAGATGAGTGTCCACCAACGCCAAATAGAACAATTTAACGATCATATGCGATTGATGCAAGAGCAAAATGCATTATTGAAGGCTCAAATTGACACTTTACTGCTTTCTCGGCCAGCACCAAGCCCAATGTGTGACAGCACAAGTGTGAAGAATGATATTTGCCCCTCCACGCCTAAAGTCCCAATTCCTTTCGTAATCAATTTCTTCTCTAATTAACTTTTTGTTATATTTTAAATTAGTGTACCTTAATATTGACTCCATCTTTCATAGGGCGAATCGGCGTGCAAGCTGCATGTCGATGAATCTTTCAAGTATGTAGTTGCTGTAGGAGTTGTCTACAACACCGACACTGATATCCTTCATGGTTTACCATTGCCTGAGAACACACTTAGAGTCAAGGTTGACGTATGCACAGATGCAGATGCCCTCCTACCAATCCCTTCTCTAGATGAACAGACAATGGTAAAAGATGTTGTTGGTGGTTATGTTGCATGGTCAATAGGTCTGATTGAGCCATATCAAAAGGTGATTTAATTTACAATTCTTTCTACTTATTCTATATTCACTTCTATCTAAAAAACTACATGATTAAATTTTAATGATTTTTGTAGGTTGCTACTAGTCATAAAGGAAAAAGAATTAAAGGCCATAAGAAGAACTCACATGGTTCAGCAACCCAACAGAAGTCCCAACCTTCTGCTAGCAAACGAAACAACAAGCCAATGGTCTTGTATCGCCAACAGTTGGCATCAATGGTACAACCATTGATCCTCCAACGAGGTCAGGAAATACAATTTCATCCAGACATCTATAATGCAGAAGGTGTAATTGATCATGTCGATGGTACTGTGCTGAATGATGTGATTACTCGTGGAAGGATAAGTGGAACAGCTATCAACTTATGGATCAGGTATTCATCTATCATTGTTATTATTATTCATCATTCAATTTTTTTTGGTGGAAATGACATTGTTTGTTTGATATAAAGGCATTTGTACCACGATGAGATAGTAGGCACGGATAGGATGCAGAGATTCATCTTTGTTAGCCCACACCTCTTTGGCCAGCATAGGGGGAGAGATTTGGAAGCACAGTCTAACGAACTTAGAGACTGCTTTATGCTTAGAGCAACCCCTAACAAGCTCTTTCTTGTGCCATACAATGTAGGGTAAGTGATTTGTGACAATATTTGAATGTATGTTTTTTATTTTTTCACTTTTACCATTAAATGATTGTCCAAATAAAATTTTCAAAATGTGTTTTTAGGGAACATTGGAAATTAATTGTTGTCCATCCAGCAGCAGCAGAAAACCCTCGCATTTACTATCTAGATCCTATAGAAACTGCTTATCCAGATAATCGCCCTGATATGCTGATTATCTTCAATAAGTAAGTGTATGGGTGTATGTGTAAATCTTTTCGTGTGTGATTATTGAATAACCAACATTAATCAGGAACTTCTTTGTTTTATTAGTGCATTAACCGCATATAGAGGAAAAGCTGGATTGACCTACTCTAGACGCAATGACCCGGCCAATAGCTATGTGTGGAGGAAGATTATGGTACTTATATATGAATTTACTCCATTCTTGTTAGTAAAAAAAATTTATTCAAAAATTGACATAACTATTTCATTGTATTGTTGCAGTGTCCATTCCAGCAGAATGATAATGATTGTGGTTATTATGTTATGAAATTTATGAAAGATGTAATTACTCATCGCCACCTTGTAATTCCTGTGAAAGTAAGTTCCCTTTAGTTGCAATTGATATTGTGTTTTAATTTTAATTGACAAAGTGTCTAAATTTAGTGATTTTCATTCTTTGTATACATGATTGTTTATGTAGTATTATGAAGATGCATGTTGTGCTGAGCTGTCTGACCATTAAATGGATGAAATCATTGAAGAATGGTGTGAATATATGGTCAAGCAATTAGTTAGTTTAGGCATGTAGCTTCTTTCTTGCCTATTCTTATTTTGTTTAATCATTTATAAAATTAGTTGTACACTATATAATCATTGTTAATACAATATATTTTGTAGTTGTTAAACATTATAATTATTCATTGTAGTTATTTGAACAAATGACCATCATCGTTTTGTATTGTAATATTTGCCTATTAGATGAAATATATGGTCATTTGCTTACTACTATATATGGTCATCAAGTATTACACTGCACAGAAAAAAAATATTTTAAAAAATTATAAAAAAAAAATTAAACCTACTATGACGTTTGAAGGTAAAATGCCAAAGGAGGGTACCCCTCCTTTACGTTTAAAGGAAAAACGCCAAAGGAGGAGTACCCTCCTTTGGCGTTTTCTCTAAAAACGCCAAAGGAGGGGTGTACCTCCTTTGGCGTTTTTAAGAAAAACGCCAAAGGAGGGGACACCCCTCCTTTGGCGTTTTTCCTTTAAACGCCAAAGGAGGGGTACTCCTCCTTTGGCACTTTCCTCCCGAAACGCTATATATAATTAATATATTTATTTAATTTAATAAAGTAATGTATGGCGTTTCTGTAAATTAAAAAGCGCCACAGGAATTTTTAATGGCGTCAAAAGCTTTGGCGTTTCTTAAACGCCAAAGTATTTTATAAAATAAGCGCCATTACACTACTTTTTTGTAGTAGTGTTGAGGAGGGGAGGCGAGAGAAAATATTTTCATATGGACAACTTTACCCTTATTTCATGAGAGATGTTCTTATTCAAACTTTATAAAATGTTTAGTAAAATATAATTGTAAATAATATTTAATATGTAAAATATAATTTTATAATTAATAAAATTAAATAAAAATATTTATAATACATAATTAACAATTAATATATAAATAATAATATATCCACTATCATTATTATTATTGAAAAATACTCTGCTCCTCATCATTCGCCTTGCCCGATGCCTCACTCCATCTTCTTTATCTCTATTTCGTTCGTCTTGTCATTTCCCTCAATATACATCCATACCACAAAAAATCAATATGTGAAAATTTACTCAAGAAAAATCTAAACAAAAAGCATCAAATGGTAGAAAAAAGCCTCTGTTCTGCGATACGATGCTCTTCGTTTAGGTTTTTGTCATCTAGCTTGCCTCACGTGAAGCTTCGTTATCCTGTTCTTGCCTCTTTTCTCTCATTTCCAAAAAATGTGCAACTTCACCGAAAATCTGAATATGAAATCTAAAAGTTGAAAAATGAAACATATTAATCTATATGAAGTGTTGGGAGGTGTTCCATATCCATATGAGAAGTGTCCTGTGATGATGCCCAAATTTTAAAGCCCTCAACCTTTCCAAATTTTAAAACCCAAGTCGCCATATCGACAAAGATAGTGTGCATGCTTCACAAGAAAAGTGAACTGCACCACGTCACCAGACTTGAGACAAAAAGAAAGCCAGACTTCGATTTAGAATCCGTGCAATTTTCTCAGAACTTGAACTATCATAAGCCATGAAAAACAAATTAATCAAGGAGTGTTTTTCACAAAACTCTAGCTTTTCTTTACTACAAGATGGTAGAATCATGTTGATTCACTTCAGAAAATACCATATACGAAAACAAATGAAGAGTAAAACTAACCCTACGCCAAAGAGAAAACTCTAGCTCACTGCACCACCAAGAGAAAAGCTCTCCCGTATTCTAAAGTCTAATTAACTTCTTGGGAATATAATGATTTGATGGTATTCTTGAAATATATATAATTTCAACTAAAAACAAATATCTGAGTGGCAGAAAAAACAAATATTTGACTACAACGTTTGACAATAGACAGAATTATAAGCTATCTTACATATCTTTTGCCTTTTAGTTTGGTAAAAATGGTGATGGAATCAAAGGGTTTGTTTAACTGAATAAATAGAATGACATAGAATGATTTTTTAGCAGTCAAATAAAACAACTTATTAGTTTAATTGCTTATTTACAATAAATAAATATCAAATTTGGCTTATAATTAATTTCCTATAATTATATGCAATCGGTTTTTCAATGACTCTTGTTGTGCCAAGTGGACTTGGACAGTAAAAGACCCGCCTTCTACTCGTACGTACTTCTTCCCAAGCACTTGAGGGTCATTGTAACTCTAAATTTTAATTATTTATTAATAAGAAATTTTCAGTCACAAGGTCAAAGGTTAATAAATATCTTGTATATTTCATTAATTATAACCTGGCGAAAAAATTAGATATTATAACAACACGTTTCTCGGCAAAAATATATTATAATGCCATATTTATGGGTGCGCACACAGAATAAATTAATCGTTTATCAATGCTTATGCTTATTTTTCTTTTTCTGGTTTTTTTGGGTACAAAAAATATACTTATTTTTCTCAAGGATTCAGACTTCACCCAATTTTCCATGGAGATTTTCTCTACACCATCTTGTTAAATTAATCATTCATTTAAGTCCTATAAATTAAAATTTGGATGTTACAGTCACTATAATACATGTAGAAATTAAAACAGAAACAATCTATCAACAAGGTCCATTAAATTTGGCAAAGATAGCTAACAGCTGAGTCCTTAAGAATGTCGTCAGCAGTTCGTGTCCATAAAATGACTAACTGACTATATTTGAAAGAAAGACAATACTCAGTTTTATGATCTCTATGCCTTGAATATGTTAGTCATAGTTGTTGGTTAGGGACACCATTAGCATATGCTTGCCAAGTAATTTTTTTTTGGGTGGCCAAGGAATTTCAATTTTTAATTACAGTTCAGTGAAGTATTAAATTGAGACTAACATTACTTCTAATTGCTTATATATTAATGACAATGGTGGTTAGCTTTTCATTATTATAAAACTACTATAAATAATTAGTCACCATAAGCTCATGATTGGTAATTTTAAGAAGAGATCAATTACTATGTGGTCACATTCGAGCAATCTAATCATTAAAAAGTCTTACAAAAAGTGAGTAACATGCAATGATAAGATTTAGTGCAGAGAATGAGAACATGTCATCACATGTTGACAATTTAAAACACTTTTTTGGAAGTAAATTACTTTTGTGGAATTTCATGATAATTCTTCCTTCTTAGAAAGACTGTCCTATAAAGACTATATCATATATTATTATCTTTCATATGATATATTTTATTTATACAAAGTACATTGCCAATATGGATGAACATTAAACAACAATAGTTGACAGTTTCAAGCTAGAGAAAACGACTTAATAAACCTAGAGACAATAAAATATAAATATTTCATAGAACTTGATATTCCTTCTAGCATCTATCAGAGCCTTCCATCAGTTTGAACCTGCATGAAAATTTAAGGGAAAAAAAGAAATTAAATAAAATCATCAGAAAAAAGTGTTAACATACCTTCTTAATTAGTCCTTTTTAATTTTTATATATACCCTATACTATAAAACAATGATGATAAGCTTACATTAGTCAAGATCGTTAAAATTTGTCTCTTTTATTGTGAGGTAAAATTGACTTTTTTGAAAAAAATAGAAGATTACCATGTTCATGGAAGAGAGTTTTCCTATTCTCATGTTAAACTAAACGGAAATCCTTTGTTTGTCTTGAGGGGAATGGAGGGAGGAGAAAGAAAGAAAATTTTTAATTTGTTTGATTAAAAAAAATAAACAAGTGGAATTATAACATTTTAATAAAGAACAAATGTAAGGAATATTGGTTGGAAATTTTCAACCCCGCTTCTCCGTTTTTTAAATAAAACTCATTAAAATTTTTCCTTCATCACTGTCATCTCCATTCCCCTTGAAACAAATTAAAATCAAGGGGTTAAGAAATTCAAGGCATACAAAAAAAATGATAAAATGAATTACCCAGCGCATGAAAAAAATTGCATTATTTTTCTCCTTGTCCGGCTTGCTTTGGAAGAGTTGCTGGTTTCCTGCTCTCATTTGAGTTTGAAGGTTTAGTAGCTTTATAAGTGTCACCCTTACCAGCACGATTTGCAAGAGTTGGTTCGTCGCTTGGGTTTGATGTTGAAGCTTCAGTCTTTCTCTTAGAGCGCTCACCATGCCCCATAAGGCCTGCAAGATCATTAGAACCTTTTGGCTTTTGCTTAGAATCACTCATTCTGCCGCCTCAACAACACTAAATATTTTGGGATTTTTTTTTTGTTTCTTCCTAATTTTTTTGCTTTTTGCCTTCTCCAGTAGTGGAATGTGATGTTCTAATTTATAAAGATCTTAGACGTGTGTATGCAAATGAATTTTTTTTTTTTTTTGAAAATGAGTCTAAATTTCTTAAAATTTTGATGAAAATTTACTCAAGCTTTATTCAAAGCCTTATAAAATTGTTGCATTTTGTGAAAATGCCTTAGTGAAGTTTTCTTGATCGCATAGTCAAAGGTTTATGAGAAGTATCTGCAAGCGAAAACTTTTGTGAAGAGGCGAAACGAATTAACGAGTGTACATGCAAATGAAAATTTTGTGAAAAATGTGTTAAAATTTCTTCAAAGTTTTATCAAACTTGTTTGAAGGTTTCGACCCAAAAGACAACAAAAGTTTTAGAGGGTTTATGAAACTTTCAGCAAAATGGTCAAAGGTTTCATATGAAACTGTACATGTATTTCGAATTCAATTACATTGTAATTTTGGAACCTTGATCTACGTTTCCCTTAATACTTGAATCCGGTAATCCATGGAGGAAAAAGTTGTTTTAGAAGCTTCATGTAATTCAATGAAAATTATAATTTTTCATTACGAATATATCAAGATATATAATATCTAATTATTGTTAACTGAAAATCATTATTCAAAACTAATAATTTCTTATGTTTTATCCACGCGGAAAAAGAGAACTAATTTGCGGTGCATTCAAACTATTTTTGTTATCCCTTTCCATTTTTTAGTTACTTCATTGTGGTATCAAACCGGTTTCAAAAAATCAAAAGGGTCACTATAATCTTCGATCTCTCAAATTTTCCTTCTTTTCGGCTTTGCTCCCTCAAGTTTTAAACCATATAGATTTTGTTCTCTCAAGTTTCATTCCTTTCTAAACATTGGTCCCTATAATTTAATACAAACATGCATTGCTTTGGACCAAAAATAAAATAAGGGAAAACTTGAGGAATAAATATTGTATTAACCCGAATTAAAATCTCATAAATGCGTGGAAATAACATTTCAGTTTCCACTAAAAGTTCTTGAATTTTTCTAAATAAGTTGATTGCCACGTAGTCAAAGCCCTATGAAATGGGTTAAATGTACATTACTATAACTTCTACCACTAAACATGTTATGAGATTAACAGGGTGTTTACGGGAAAAAAAAAAAAGAAAAAAAATTAACTGGGTGTTTACCATAAGAATTGCATATTTCACTTATCTTGACACAACCCTTTTTTCTTAACACACGAACATGTATATACATCATATGCTATAAATCATTCATTCACTAATTTTTTTAGCTTTTTGTATATTCAAATTTTAGATAATTTCTCATGAAATTTCTCTTTTTAACTTTAATTTCATATCGAAATCTTCATAATATCACATAGGCAGGTGATGAGAAGACCTTAGACGCGTCTATGCAAATGTAAACTTCTGTGTAGATGCAAAACAAATTAATAATAAATGTATGCAAAGGAGAAGATTGGGAAAAACATTACATATAAGGGGTCTTAAATAAAAGAAGTACCAGGGAAAAAAAAACGGTGGAATTGTAGATTAAAAAAAACGTGGAATGAAATATACCAATACCATATAAACAAATAGTGAAATTTTAAGAAATTTAAATAAATAAATAAATAATACCATGGCAAGACTCAAAAAGACCATAAAGCTTAAAGGGAGGAAAATACAAGAGAAATTTTCATTATTCTTTGGTCAATTGAAGTCTCAACCCAACAATAAAAAACAGAAGAAAATCCGAGAGAATGAGAGAGAAAGGTAGTGAGAGAAAGAGTATGCACACTGTTCAATTGACCACATTTGGAACATCTCAGATGATCCACATTTACTTTCTCCGCTAATTGCTTCAAGCTTGCTTTAGCATGTAATTTCTTCTATCTCGATTCTCGGTCTTTGTTTATTTGAGGAACTTTTGAGTAAATAACATATTTTATATGCAGCCTGGACCAGATCTCCTTCCCTGCTTGATTTCTTATATAATTAACTATTTTTTTGATACATTAATCTAATGAAAAAAATGTATTTAATTTGTAGTTAGGAATTAGGATTGTTGTACGATTGGAAGGGATATGTATAACGTATTTTTATTAAACTGGCGTATAGGATTGTTGCAGGATAGGAAATTTGTAATACACAAGTATGGTAATTTTCAATATTTTTACCCGTGTATAACACGTGATCTGTGTTAGTTTTAAAAATAAAATGTTATTTAATATTTAAATTGCACTTTAATTTTCCCTTACACCTTTCAAATTATTAGATAATTAATATATATTATCAAAAACTGTTCGTTTGGATTGGATTGAGGGGAGGGGACATGAGGAATTTTAATGTTATTTTGTTTGGTTGAGGAGGGGAGGCGAGAGAAAATATTTTCATACGGACAACTTTAATTACCCTTATTTCATGAGAGATGTTCTTATTCAAACTTTATAAAATGTTTAGTAAAATATAATTGTAAATAATATTTAATATGTAAAATATAATTTTATAATTAATAAAATTAAATAAAAATATTTATAATACCTAATTAGCAATTAATATATAAATAATAATATATCCACTATCATTATTATTATTGAAAAATAATTTGCTGCTCATCATTCGCCTTGCCCGATGCCTCACTCCATCTTCTTTATCTCTATTTCGTTCGTCTTGTCATTTCCCTCAATATACATCCATACCACAAAAAATCAATCTGTGAAAATTTACTCAAGAAAAATCTAAACAAAAAGCATCATATGGTAGAAAAAAGCCTCTGTTCTGCGATACGATGCTCTTCGTTTAGGTTTTTGTCACCTAGCTTGCCTCACGTGAAGCTTCGTTATCCTGTTCTTGCCTCTTTTCTATCATTTCAAAAAAATGTTTAACTTCACCGAAAATCTGAATATGAAATCTAAAAGTTGAAAAAGGAAACATATTAATCTATATGAAGTGTTGGGAGGTGTTCCGTATCCATATGAGAAGTGTCCTGTGACGATGCCCAAATTTTAAAGCCCTCAACCTTTTCAAATATGGTAGTGCCCCTCTGAATTTTGAAGCCCTCAACCTTTTAAAGCCCTCAACCTTTCCAAATTTTAAAGCCCAAGTCCCCATATCGCCAAAGATAGTGTGCATGCTTCACAAGAAAAGTGAACTGCACCACGTCACCAGACTTGAGACAAAAAGAAAGCCAGACTTCGATTTAGAATCCGTGCAATTTTCTCAGAACTTGAACTATCATAGGCCATGAAAAACAAATTAATCAAGGAGTGCTTTTCACAAAACTCTAGCTTTTCTTTACTACAAGATGGTAGAATCATGTTGATTCACTTCAGAAAATACCATATACGAAAACAAATGAAGAGTAAAACTAACCCTACGCCAAAGAGAAAACTCTAGCTCACTGCACCACCAAGAGAAAAGCTCTCCCGTCTTCTAAAGTCTAATTAACTTCTTGGGAATATAATGATTTGATGGTATTCTTGAAATATATATAATTTCAACTAAAAACAAATATCTGAGTGGCAGAAAAAACCAATATTTGACTACAACGTTTGACAATAGACAGAATTATAAGCTATCTTACATATCTTTTTCCTTTTAGTTTGGTAAAAATGGTGATGGAATCAAAGGGTTTGTTTAACTGAATAAATAGAATGACATAGAATGATTTTTTAGCAGTCAAATTAAAGTAAAGCAACTTATTAGTTTAATTGCTTTTTTACAATAAATAAATATCAAATTTGGGTTAAAATTAATTTCCTATAATTATTTGCAATCGGTTTTTCAATTATTCTTGTTGTGCCAAATGGACTTGGACAGTAAAAGACCCGCCTTCTACTCGTACGTACTTCTTCCCAAGCACTTAAGGGTCATTGTAACTCTAAATTTTAATTATTTATTAATAAGAAATTTTCAGTCACAAGGTCAAAGGTTAATAAATATCTTGTATATTTCATTAATTATAACCTGGCAAAAAAATTAGATATTATAACAACACGTTTCTCGGCAAAAATATATTATAATGCCATATTTATGTGTGCGCACACAGAATAAATTAATCGTTTATCAATGCTTATGCTTATTTTTCTTTTTCTGGTTTTTTTGGGTACAAAAAATATACTTATTTTTCTCAAGGATTCATACTTCACCCAATTTTCCATGGAGATTTTCTCTACACCATCTTGTTAAATTAATCATTCATTTAAGTCCTATAAATTAAAATTTGGATGTTACAGTCACTATAATACATGTAGAAATTAAAACAGAAACAATCTATCAACAAGGTCCATTACATTTGGCAAAGATAGCTAATAGCTGAGTCCTTAAGAATGTCGTCAGCAGTTCGTGTCCATAAAATGACTAACTGACTATATTTGAAAAAAAGACAATACTCAGTTTTATGATCTCTATGCCAAGAAAGACAGTCCTATAAAGACTATATCATATATTATTATCTTTCATATGATATATTTTATTTATACAAAGTACATTGCCAATATGGATGAACATTAAACAACAATAGTTGACAGTTTCAAGCTAGAGAAAATGACTTAATAAACCTAGAGACAATAAAATATAAAGATTTCATAGAACTTGATATTCCTTCTAGCATCTATCAGAGCCTTCCATCAGTTTGAACCTGCATGAAAATTTAAGGGAAAAAAAGAAATTAAATAAAATCATCAGAAAAAAGTGTTAACATACCTTCTTAATTAGTCCTTTTTAATTTTTATATATACCCTATACTATAAAACAATGATGATCAGCTTACATTAGTCAAGATCGTTAAAATTTGTCTCTTTTATTGTGAGGTAAAATTGACTTTTTTGAAAAAATAGAAGATTACCATGTTCATGGAAGAGAGTTTTCCTATTCTCATGTTAAACTAAACGGAAATCCTTTGTTTGTCTTGAGGGGAATTGAGGGAGGAGAAAGAAAGAAAATTTTTAATTTGTTTGATTAAAAAAAATAAACAAGTGGAATTATAACATTTTAATAAAGAACAAATGTAAGGAATATTGGTTGGAAATTTTCAACCCCGCTTCTCCGTTTTTTAAATAAAACTCATTAAAATTTTTCCTTCATCACTGTCATCTCCATTCCCCTTGAAACAAAAACAAAGGGTTAAGAAATTCAAGGCATACAAAAAAATGATAAAATGAATTACCTAGCGCGTGAAAAAATTGCATTATTTTTCTCCTTGTCCGGCTTGCTTTGGAAGAGTTGCTGGTTTCCTGCTCTCATTTGAGTTTAAAGGTTTAGTAGCTTGAGTGTCACCCATACCAGCACGATTTGCAAGAGTTGGTTCGTCGCTTGGGTTTGATGTTGAAGCTTTAGTCCTTATCTTAGAGCAATCACCATGCCCCATAAGGCGTGGAAGATCATTAGAACCTTTTGGCTTTTTCTCAGAATCACTCATTCTGCCGCCTCAACAACACTAAATATTTTGGGATTTATTTTTTTTTATTTCTTCCTAATTTTTTTGCTTTTTGCCTTCTCCAGTAGTGGAATGTGATGTTCTAATTTATAAAGATCTTAGACGTGTGTATGCAAATGAATTTTTTTTTTTTGAAAATGAGTCTAAATTTCTTAAAATTTTGATGAAAATTTACTCAAGTTTTATTCAAAGCCTTATAAAATTGTTGCATTTTGTCAAACTGCCTTAATGAAGTTTTCTTGATCACATAGTCAAAGGTTTATGAGAAGTACCTGCAAGCGAAAACTTTTGTGAAGATGCAAAACGAATTAACGAGTGTACATGCAAATGAAAATTTTGTGAAAAATGTGTTAAAATTTCTTCAAAGTTTTATCAAACTTGTTTGAAGGTTTCGACCCAAAAGACAACAAAAGTTTTAGAGGGTTTATGAAACTTTCAGCAAATTGGTCAAAGGTTTCATATGAAACTGTACATGTATTTTGAATTCAATTACATTGTAATTTTGGAACCTTGATCTACGTTTCCCTTAATACTTGAATCCGGTAATCCATGGAGGAAAAAGTTGTTTTAGAAGCTTCATGTAATTCAATCAAAATTATAATTTTTCATTACGAATATATCAAGATATATAGTAGTATCTAATTATTGTTAACTGAAAATCATTATTCAAAACTAATAATTTCTTATGTTTTATCCACGCGGAAAAAAAAAAACTAATTTGCGGTGCATTCAAACTATTTTTGTTATCCCTTTCCATTTTTCAGTTACTTCATTGTGGTATCAAACCTGTTTCAAAAAATCAAAAGGGTCACTATAATCTTTGATCTCTCAAATTTTCCTTCTTTTCGGCTTTGCTCCCTCAAGTTTTAAACCATATAGATTTTGTTCTCTCAAGTTTCATTCCTTTCTAAACATTGGTCCCTATAATTTAATATAAAGATGCATTGCTTTGGACCAAAAATAAAATAAGGGAAAACTTGAGGGAGTAAATATTGTATTAACCCTAATTAAAATCTCATAAATGCGTGGAAATAACATTTCAGTTTCCAGTAAAAGTTCTTGAATTTTTCTAAATAAGTTGATTGCCACGTAGTCAAAGCTCTATGAAATGGGTTAAATGTTCATTACTATAACTTCTACCACTAAACATGTTATGAGATTAACAGGGCGTTTACAGGAAAAAAAGAAAAGAAAAAAAATTAACTGGGTGTTTACCATAAGAATTGCATATTTCACTTATCTCGACACAACCCTTTTTTCTTAACACACGAACATGTACATACATCATATGCTATAAATCATTCATTCCCTAATGTTTTTAGCTTTTTGTATATTCAAATTTTAGATAATTTCTCATGAAATTTCTCTTTTTAACTTTAATTTCATATCGAAATCTTCATAATATCACATAGGCAGGTGATGAGAAGACCTTAGACGCGTCTATGCAAATGTAAACTTCTGTGTAGATGCAAAACAAATTAATAATAAATGTATGCAAATGAAACTTTTGTGAAAAATGCGTCCAAATTAAATTTCATCAAGGTCTTATAAAACTTGTTTGAAGGTTTCGAGACATAAGGCAACATAAGTTCTGGTGTGTTTTTGAAATTTTCCTCCAAATGGTCAAAGTTTTTATGAAACAGTACATGCATTTCTATTTTTTTTTGGCCAGATACATTGTAACATACTAAAATTTAGTAACTGGTATTGCTTTGTATGCATAATTAGTCGGATGAAATCTACTGGTGTAAATATATATATGTGGCGTCATTTTAAGGGCACATTTACATTTGGCGCAATTTTCGTGGACATTCATAAAGTAACTTTGATAATTAAGAAGATGCCTTTAATGCAGGCCAGAGGAAATCAACTGACTTCCCTTCCCCTAACAATAGGGTCGACCAAGTTGTATTACCTCAAAAAGTGATTATGAGTTAATAACTTCAAAAGTGGATGTGATTATTGATAAATAAACACTTTTGAAGAATACAATGTGAATTTCGATCTGAATGTGTTACAATCAGTACCCAAACCTTGCAATTAAGCTTAATTGTGTGATAAAGCTTAAAATGAACCCTAAGTATAGGGGAGGGCGCATGGTTGAGGTGAAATGAATGATAAAATGTGTTTGGTGGTGATTCAGTAAGAATTGCCATAATCAGGGGCAAAATGGGAAAAAGGAAAATTATCGACCAATTGGTCAGTTACTGAAGAGAAAACTCATTACTAACTTGAAGATCAACGGTTGTGATTTAGTGATCAAGAGGGTAGAATCCCATGTGTGTGTGCTTATGTGAGCTCATGGATGATGTTCCAAGATGTTGACAAGTGTCAATATGAGAGCCATTGATTGGGTCAAATTTTCAAACACTCTTCCCTCTCTCCTCTCCTTGTAAAGTTGGCCAAGAGGGCCTTTTTATGCCCAAAATCTGCACCAACTTCATCATCCTCATCTCTTTCTCAAGCCTCCACGTTCATCCAAAGTGAAGAGGAAAGAGACACCAAAAGGTGAGTTTTTTGCTTGGTAGATGACCTCTTAAGCTCAAATCATCTTCTATAATCTTGTTCATAGTGATGAGAGCTTCATCTCTATGGTTTTAGATTTTTGAAAGAAGGTGTTTGAGTACTTGAAGAAATTTGGAAGTTGAGGAATCAAAGAATTAGCTTGAGGAAGAGGAAGAGGTGGGTAATAGCTCTTTATTGACCTATGTATTGTGGTCATTGATTGAGTTTTGAAATTTGTGAATTTTGCCCTGATTTTCATGTGATTTTAGATTGGATGAATTGGATGGTGTATTGTGGGGAAATTGGTGTCATATTGTGTTTTGGTGACATTGGAATTGGTTTGGAACTTGTAGTGGAAAGAATTTGCAATGTTGAGTTTTGTGTTGTGAAATTGAGTTGACATGTTATGGTCATTGTGAGCATGTCAATGTGATGTGAATATGGTTGATTTGGTATTTCTAATGGATTCATTATGAAAATTTGTGTGGGAATGGTGTTTGTTGTGAAATTGGAACTATTGTGTGAACAAAGGTGCAAAAACTGAAATTCTGTCCAGTGTGAACTCTATACAGGGCAATCTGTTTGTATTGACGTTTTGAATGAGCAAATGGTACCTAAAAATTTTGAAACTTTCCAGTATTAAATTTCACATGCCAAGCTTCAAAATGGACATAGAATTCATGTCTACTACTGGAAAAATAACTTTTAAGACCGGTTAAAAAAGACATTTTAGACCAGTTCTGGATCCGGTCTTTGATATAACCGGTCTTAAAAGTTTACTACCTTTTAGACCGGTTATGGAACCGGTCTTAAAAATTTTTTTAAGACCGGTTATTATAAAACCAGTCTAAAAATAAATATTTTTAGACCGGTTATCAGAGGAACCGGTCTAAAAGGTTCAAATTTTAGACCGGTTTTTCAGACCGGTTTTTTGAAAAACCGGTCTAAAAAGTTGAAATTTTAAGACCGGTTTTCTACAAAACCGGTCTTAAAATTTCAACTTTTAAGATCGGTTCTCTCCAAAATCGGTCTTAAAAGCAGTTTTTTTTAATTTTCGTTTAAAACATTTACCCAGCAAGCCATTTCCCCTGTTAAAACATTTCACTCAGCAAGCAGCAGCCAGTTCAACGACATTCAAATAAATCTTCTTCTCTTACATATTATAACTAACATTTTAATGACATTTGAGAGACTCAAAACTCATTGGAACATATTAAAACTCAACTCCCTTTTTTCTTAAATAGTGCTGGCCGAAACAGAAGCAAGGAAAACAACCATGAATAATAAACTCACAATCATAGACAGAATCATAATGCAAGGAAACATTACAACCATGACAATGCTGTTTTGACCGGCCAAGTTCCTTATATTTTCACTTACATACATACATCAAAGATTAAATTACATTAATAACAATGCTGTTATTCATTAGGGCCAAAATACTTTATACACACTCTTCTCAGGCTGATGATCACTAGCTGGCCTGGCTTCGAAGAATCTACACTAAGACGTACACCTCATATCCTTCATTTTCCTGTGACGGCAACAAAAAAGTAGTTATATATATACACCAATAAAAATATATATAATTCAAATATAGTTCATGATAATTATTTTAGCTAACTAACTTTCAATGTAGTTTTATAAAGGGATATCCTCCCATATCCCTTTATGATGATCGTTTCTTGTGCCGTGTTCATTGTCTACTTCATCTTCTTCGTTCAATTCTGGTAATCCCCTAGAAAAAGAAGGAGTCTCAAGAAGATAATTCAATGAATGAATTTCCTGATTAATATCAACGACCCATTTTCCTTGGAGAGCTACAGACCACATTTTATTTTCCTGATCAGTAACATAGAACACTTGTTTCGCTTGATATACCATAATAAAAGGTTCATCTCTAAAACTTCTACTCTTCAAATCAACCAATGTAAATCCCAACTGATCAATCATCACACCATTGTTAACATCAACCCACTTGCATTTAAAAATGGGAAGTTTAACTTTAACATAATCAACCACCCAAATCTCTTCAATCACCCCATAATAAGGTATTGTTGCCAATCTAGGATTTTTATCTTTTGAACTAGAGAAGAGCATAGATTCAGCCACTAATATAACCCCACTGTTCTGGACGGTGCTTCTATTATCAAGGGACCTCGTGTTAAACGTATAACCATTGATCACAAACGAAGTCCAACTTATGACATCAGCCTCAGGACCACGTGCTAACCATTTAATTGTATCAGAAACACATTCTTCGCCGTCAACCTTTTGTTTGAACCAATGTGCAAAAGTTTTGTTATGCTCCCTAATTAACCTTTGTTCAGTCATTCGACTATTTCCTTTCTGTACAATTTCTTTATGAGCATTAATGTAATCTTGAACTTCATCAACATCATTCAAGTTGTACAAGTGGACTTATTGCAATTTATCAGGATGCATACTCTTTATTGAAGCCCCACGTCTACCGCCTTTTTCGTCATGACGTTCAGGAAGTCTAATACGACTGACATTTGACAAATAATCTTGACAAAACTCTATGGCTTCTTCAGAAACATAATTATGAACAATAGATGCTTTAGGCTGGTTAGGGTTCTTCACATACCGTTTTAGGATTTTCAAAGTTCTTTTAATTGGGTACATCCATTGTAAATAGATAGGGCCACACAACTTGATCTCCCTGACTAGATGAACAATTAGATGTACCATGATGTCAAAAAAAGAAGGAAGAAAAAGCTTCTCAAGCTGGCACAAGATCAGATATCCTTCATTTTTCAGTTCATCCAATTTTTCTGTCTCAATGACTTTACTACAAATAGCATTGAAAAAGAAATCTCCTATGGCCAAGATAAACTGTCTTTCTTCTATGTTGAAGTTGATGGTAGTATGTTCCTTCTTCACAAATCGGACATGCTTTATGGCCTTTAACACTATATCCTGACAAGTTTCCATATGTAGGGAAGTCATTTATAGTACAAAAGATCATGGCTCGCATTTTAAAACCCCCTTCTTGTTCGCGTCAAAAACATCAACACCTTGGTCCCACAACTCTTTCAAGTCTTCGATCAAGGGTTCCAGGTAAACATCTATGTCATTTTCGGGTTGTTTTGGTCCCGAAATCAACATAGATAACATGATATACTTTCGTTTCATGCATAACAGAGGAGATAAGTTGTAAATTACCAACATAACAGGCCATGAACTATGTATACTGCTCAGGCTACCAAAAGGATTCATGCCATCCGTGCTAAGCCCAAGCCTAAGGTTCCTAGGCTCTTCATCGAAGGCAGGAAATAATTGATCGATTTTCTTCCATTGAGAAAAATCAGCCGGCTACCATCTCAAATTTCTTGCATCATTTTCATTAGCAAACAAGCTCTTGAACCTTGGTATGATTGGAAGGTATCACAATACTTTTACAGGAGCGTTATTTGATTTGTACCTCAGGGTTCCACATATCAGACACTGTTGTTCCTCTTCATGCTCTTTTCTATACAATATACAATTATTAGGGCATGCATGGATCTTTTTATACTTCATCCCTAGTGGACACAATTTTTTCTTAGCATCATAGTATCAAGAAGGCAACATATTATCATCTGGAAGCATGTCTTTAAAAGCCTCAAGCGTTTTTGAAAAACTCTTGTCGCTCCATCCATGCCGTGCTTTCAAGCTTACCAATTTCAATAAAGCTTTCAACAATTGGTATTTTTTACACACCAGGTACAACGGTGTCTCAACATCACTACACATATTACCATATACATGTGATTGCTCAAAAGTCTCTTCTCCTACATCACGAATAATATCCTCTATCCGATCATCCGTATCCGTGTCATTATCATCAAAGTTCACTCCCCCCTGTTGAGATGAACTTGGCATTTCTAATTCTTCACCATGCCATACCCACACTGTATAACTCTTACAAAATCCTTCACAAATTAAATGTGTATATATATCTGTAGTACTTAGTCGCTTCTCATTCAAACATACTACACAAGGGCAATAAAACTTCCTACTACCATCATCGGCATTTCTACTAGTGAAGTCTAAAAAACCCCTCACCCCATTATCATATTCAACACTCATTCGTTTAGCATTTATCCAACTATGATCCATATATATCTCAACACTTCTAGCACCCTATATCTAACAACAAAAGGATAGACAAAAAAAGAACAACAATAGAGTATTAGAGATTTCAATGAAATTAACAGGCACGATTTGAAACTAGTATTGTTTTAACAAACCAATAACACTGACAATAATCAAACAATCGCACTAAATTAAAATAGAACATAGAGTGGTATTAATCCAAGCCAAATATCACAGGGATGTAATTAAAAGTGAGAGCATATATCTAACAAGAATGTGCAAATTTAATTTTTTTCAGATTACGTTTAAGTGCTCAAAGCAAAAACAAGAACCATTTTTTCATAGAACATTATTAATTATTGAACAACGTACAACTAAATAACAAATCGAACACTAACCTGATTGAAGACCAATGAGTGAGCTTCAACCCAAAGTCATGGTGGCATTGGCTGAGGTTAAAATGAAGTCCTCAAATTCATGGCACTGACAAAGGGAAGTCAAGGTGGAGGAGAATGGTCATTGTAGAGAATAGAGGTGGCGGAGGAGAAGACTGGCGATAATCAAAGAACAGAGACGACGAACATAGCAAAGGCAGCGGTAATGATGGAGGAGAGTTGAGCAAATGAGGGACGGGACGCCATGGACGAGTTCAGAACAAGCACGGACAGAGCTCACAGAGAAATGGCAAAAAGAGAAGAAAGGGTTCATAGAGAGTGGGATCTGGGCGCGGGAGTAAAAATACGGGTGAAAAATATCACCTTTTAGACCGGTTTTCAATAAAACCGGTCTTAAAAGAGTGAAATTTCAAATTTAAGATCGGTTTTTGTACAAACCGGTCTTAAAATGTTAAAATTTTAAGATTAAAAATGTTTTAACATTTAAGACCGGTTTACATAAAAACCGGTCTTAAATGTTAAAACATTTTAAATTCTTAAAAATTTTAACATCTTAAGACCGGTTTATTTATAATCGGTCTAAAAAATTTTTTTAAGACCGGTTGTTTTTAGAACCAGTCTTAGAAGTTTAATATAATTACAGAACTGCCACCGCGCAAATTTTTAAGACTTTATCCGCTAAAAATGGTCTAAATGTGGCGGTCTTAAAAGGGTTTTTTCAACTAGTGGTCATTTCGTTTTGTGAGCTGGGAGTTATGATTTTTCAAAATTTGGGATTAAAACTGGAATCTGTTTTGGAACAGTGTTGGATTTTGTGCAATTCTATATTTTTGTGGTTATGGATAGCCTTGATTCATATTTTTCCAATGAAGAGGACTTAAACAGATTTCAATAGGCTTTGGGATCACCTAATTTCAATTTTTTTGGAATTAATTATGATTTTTTGAAGTTTCCTTGGCTGCAGCCCAAAACTTTCTGTGCAAGTTTTGGTCATAGCTAGAAAATCTTGGCTACAACAAAAAACTTTCTGTGATACTCTTGGTCGCAGCCAGAGATTTCTTGGCTGCAACCAACCCCTATTTTCAACACTTTGTGATTTTGAAAAGTGGTTCCAACCTAGTACTTCTCAATCTTTTTAAGCTTTCGTTGAGCTTATTATTAGCCACTTAAGGGACTCAAATGACAACCAACCTTAAGCATTTTAAAGTTAAGGAATTGGAAAAAGGGAATAACCCTATGTCCTTGGTTTTGATTGATAGGATTTGATATTTGCCCTGAACGTGAGCAATGTGTATTTGTAAATGTGAATGTGGAGAAGGCAATGTGTATTTGTAAATGTGAATGCCAGGAAGGTAATGTGTGTATGTGTTGTTTGATGATTTACTTGCATGCTATGTGATTACATGTTATATGAGTGATTTGTTACTACTGGGATTCTTTTGAATCTAATTCCTTCCATTAACTAACCTTCAGATAGGGCAAATGGCTCAAAGGGTAAGCAGACAACTAATGGCAACTAGGGCTCCTTAAGGATGCTTAATTTTGGTTGGGATTACTGTATATATATATTTGGGATATAAATTTTGGATTGATATTGTGTAATTCCCTATAAAGGAACTTGCAAACCCTTTAGTTAATGTATGAAAACCGGGGGTTGTCAGGATTTTTTTGTACACTCTGATATATATAAATGTGATTTAACTACACTGGGTAATTATATTCAAAATGTGGATATGAGATCAAGTTAAACTAAGTCTGAAAGAAATTTGTGAAAACCCCACCATCAGTCACTAACAAAAATCTTACCCCATAACCTTATAACCATATAAACATCAAGCATTTATCTTAAAATCACAAATAAACACCACCCAATTCACTTTATGCTTCTTATAAGATTTAATATGAACTTCCATAAAGAAAACATACTCAAATACCCCTCATTCTTCAATGTTTAAGCTTAATAATACCCTCAAATTATCCTCTTATTTTACATGTCCAGCTGCAGGAAAATAAGAGAATTTTAATTCCCTACTCCATGCAGCATAGTAACCCGAAAGAGAATAATGACTAAGGCTCTTGAACACATTAACAAGCAATATAGGAGCGCAAAGAGACAACCTTCAATCCACCACATGCACAAGCAGAGGTAAGAGAAAGAAATTTGGTAGACACATACAACACAGCGAGGTGCAAAACAAGTAAAGGAGAGAAGGTATTCAAGCGTACATACATGATTTGAGCGTATGAGAACAGGTTTGAAGTTCTTCAAACACACCACGCACAAGGCAACGTCTTTCCAAGCAGAGGGGGAAGAAGATTACAACAATTACAAAACCCAAAGCAACGACCTGAATTTTGCGCGTGTGCACCGGCGACGGCGGAGGCGATGGAGAAGAACAACAAAGGCTTTGAATTTTGAAAATATGGAATCTCGTTCCCTTCCTCTCAATAAAAAAAACCCCTCTCCGAGATCCCAGATGAAGGTACGGGTAGGGTTAAAAAAAATAAGGGCTTTGGGGCATCCGCAAGTTTCAGGGGTGTGGCTTCTCTCCTCTGCTTCTGCCATCCGCTGCCTTGCTTTTTTTCCCCTGTTCTCAACTCTCCACCCCCAATCACTTCAAGCCAGGTTGCCCTCGCCTCACTTCTTATATGCTTGAAAGGTCTATGCACCAAGACATGAAACACAACGATTTTTTTTTTAAATAAAAAAGAAAGGTGTAGTTGCACTACACAAAAATAAATTTTTTCCTATTATTTTAAGATAATTGATTTTATGAAAAATTTGGTAAAAGTCCATGGTAAAAATATTTTTGGTGATAAGGACTTAAATCAAAGTATTAGTACTTTGTATATAAAGAACTTTCCAGTTCTTCGGTATTAATGAAATTTTCAGTAGGATTTTTTTTTTCAATTTTTTCTTGATTTAATTGTTTTTCAAAAACTTAATTTACTAATCCTTAGCAATTTTATTCCCCAATTAAAAGTATTAGTTCTGATACTCATAATTTGTTAAAATCGAAATCTACAATAAGGTTATTAAACCCAGACCGACCATTGAACCGGTCTAGTATTAGGTCAAGGGTTAGTGGGTTAGATTGGAATCAAAACGGAGGAAACCTGAAGCCAAACCAATGAGAAAGTGAAGATTTCAAGGTTATTAATATGAAATTTTAAAGAAAATAAAAAAATTGATTTAAAAAAATGTGAACTAGATTGTAGGATCTAGTGTCCTATAATTATCAATCTGGTTCACATTTTTTAAATCAATTTTTATATTTTCTTTAAAATTTGATATCAATAACCTTAAAATCTTCACTTTCTCACTGGTTTGGCTTCGGGTTACCTTCGGTTTGATTCCGGTCTAACCCACTAACCCTTGACTGAGTACTCGACTGTTTCAGTGGCCGGTGTGGGTTTAATAACCTTGTTTATTATCATCAAATATGTAGATTTCGATTCTAACAAATTATGAGTATAAGAACTAATACTTTTAATTTAGGAATAAAACTGCTAAGGATTAGTAAATTAAGTTTTTGAAAAACAATTAAATCAAGGAAAAATTAGAAAAAAATATCCCACTGAAAATTTTATTAATACCGAAGAACTGAAAAGTTCTTTATATACAAAGTACTAAGGGCTCGTTTGGTTCAATCCTATTACTCCCTGCTGCGCTGTGCAATGCAATGCAATGATAATGTAATGCAATATTAATTACAAGGGTAGTGTTTGGTTTGATTTTTAAGCAAGGTGCAATGAGTTAATATTTTAACAATTATTTAAAATTAATATATTGCACAAAGTCTATTTTACCCTTAATATAATCTTTGTAAAAAAAAAGTTAAGAGTAAGTGGCGGCAAAGGTGGAGGTGGAAGAGGTAGTGGTGGCGGCAACGATGGGGGTGGCGGTAGTGGAGGAGGTAGTGGTGGTGGCAGTGAGCTGGTGACTGCGGCAACTGAGGAGGAGGAGGCGGTGGAGGTGGAGGAGGAGTAGGAGGTAGTAGCGGTGGCAGTTGTGGCGTGATACGACAAATGAAATGAGATAAGTAAAATAAACACGTTGGAAACTCAAGGGTAAATTGAACTTTTTAAACCATGTAATGGAATGGTAATGAGGATTTATAGGGGGGAGGTATGAATGAGGATTACCTATTTTTTGGTAATCATCATTACCATGGTAAACCCTATCACCATGCTAAAGAGCAACCTTACACTCTTATTTTGGTAATACAATCATGATTATCATTACAAGCATGCAATGGGGTTGAACCAAACGGGCTCTAATACTTTGATTTAGGTCTTTATCACCGAAAATATTTTTACCTTGGACTTTTACCAAATTTTTCCTAAAATTAATTATCTCAAAATAATAGGAAAAATTTGTTTTTGTGCAGTGCAACTACACCTTTCTTTTTTTTTTTAAAAAAAAAAATCGTTGTGTTTCATGTCTTGGCGCATAGACCGTTCAAGTATATAAGAAATGAGGGGAGGGCAACGTGGCTTTAAGCGATTGGGCGTGGAGAGTTGAGAAAAGGAAAAAAAACAAGGCAGCGGATGGCAGCAGATGGGAGAAGTAAAGGAGAGAAGCAGAGCCCAAGTTTCAGGGGCAATTTTGTCCCAAAAAATTTTTGGGGAGCAATTATATCACAAAAGTTTTTAAAATAGGACAATTTTACTCTAACCATTATCTCAGTTAATTTTGACAGTTAGCTGATCAAATATGCTGAACTGACCAAATTTGCAACTTAATATATTTGGTCAACTAACAATCAAAATTAACCAGGATAACGGTCAGGATAAAATTGATCCATTTTAAAAACTTCCAAGGCAAAATTGTCCCCTGATAAACTTTTTGGGCAAAGCCTTTGGGTGAAAACTTCTAAAACAAAAATGTCCCTTGACCCTTAAAAAATTCTGATGGGAATTTTGTTTTTTTACAAAAAAGAATAGCATAATGGTAATTTCACAAGGGAGAAGGGAAAAAAAAATACTCTTTTGACACAGTCAAGATTCGAACTTGACGTCAAAACACACAACAATCTTGATGCCACTAAGCCATCAACTTACATTTGTGGAAGGTTACAACAAAATATTAACATATTTGTTATAAATTGTTTGAAGCAGTATTAACCCTCACAATTATATATTTTATTCAAATGAGGAGAGCTACAATATATAGGCTTAGAGAGAGTAATTAGAGATTGGCAAAAAGAGAGAGAGAGAAAAAAGAAGGATTACCGTCAATAGAAAATAAGAAATTTTTCTATTTTTATCACAGTATGTAATATACAATTATATAATATGTAAGATTCAACCACCCTTATATTACCGTCCATTCTTATACCACTGACTGAAGTCACAGGCTAACACATAGTCCAATAGAAACTCATCCGTTTGATTAGATTGTCCCAAGCTCAACAGTTCTTTAAGATACACATGGCCAAAGGTGTAGATCTTAAATCTAGAGTATGACTCCCCTCCTTAAAAGAACACAACTAAGAAGGTGTC
This sequence comes from Inga oerstediana, assembly GCA_963210345.1. NCBI lineage: Eukaryota > Viridiplantae > Streptophyta > Magnoliopsida > Fabales > Fabaceae > Inga > Inga oerstediana. Next base: position 39,176,107 of record OY723409.1, read on the forward strand.
ACATATCTCATAGCTTCAATGCAATCCTGCCCAAAGGAAGACATGGAAGAAAGGGCCTTGATAAGTGTCATACATTGTACACCGAGTGATGGCATACCACATTGTTAGATCTCATGTTTTGATGATAACAAAGAATGGCATGAAAAAGATTTGATAAACAAATAAGTTTGAACAAAGAAATAACAGGAAAAATCATCTCTTGAAGCAAGCATTGGAGTAATGAAGAAAGGCCAAGAGAAAAAGATGAGAAACTTGATCAGTGACAAGTTTTCTAAAGGGTTACTCGAGTACGTACTCAAGTAATGGACTTAAACTTGAAGTAACCAGAGTCGACCTTTAAGTAACCTGCCAATGATACTCGAGTCTATACTCGAGTTACTTTGTTTCAAGAAATGTGTTGCTCTCGGCATTTTCACCTCTGCTAATGTTACTCGAGGCGCTACTCGAGTAACTCACTGTTTTAAATAAAACCTGAAGGTATTACTCGAATAACATGAAATATTTTTCTCACCCTTCACCTCAAGTTACTACTCGAGTATGCAGAGTTACTTAGAAGAAAAATTTCAAGTCACTACTCGAGTATGCAGAATGAATTGGAAGAGAACTTCAAGTCATTACCCGAGTAAAGCTATGCAGAAAATTTATGTTTACTCGAGTAAGGACTCGAGTAACAAGGTAATCAAACTTGAAGTGCTCTCGGCCTTGAAATCCTGCCAACATTACTGGAGTGAAGCATCGAGTAACCTAAAGTTGATTTGAAGGTTTACTCGAGTTGGTACTCGAGTAACTAATGAAGAAAAGTTTTCCATACCCGAGTAAGTACCCGAGTAAACAGGTATTTCCAAAGGTTTGAAATTTTGTTTACTCCATGCACTACCCGAGTAATGTTATATTTGCTTTTTGACTTGCAGTTTATGAAAGTTTTCCCGATGATACTCGAGTATGTACTCGAGTAAACTTTAATGAATACTCGAGTAACTACTCGAGTATGCAAGTCCAGAAATTTAGAAATCATTCAAACGTTCATTGATTTGTTTCCTATATGATTAACCTTTCATTGTATTAGTATTCTTAGCATATTTACAGATAAACAATGAAGAGATCTTAACAAATAAGGAAAGTCAAAATCAACGTTCAAATGTCACCTACCGCCACCTACCGTAAACAGATATTTTTCAAATACTGGAAAAGTCAACAGTGGCTGCGCACTCTCCAACGGACGAGAAGAAAATGTTCCAATGGTCACTACCAACACTTCTATATATATGGGAACATCCAAACAGAGAAAAAGAACAAGAACACACACACGAACGTATCATCAAGTTCATTACTCTGTTTCACTCATATTTGGAATTCTGTACTTCAGTGATTCTTATTCACTCTGTGAGAGAGATATTTCATTCAAACTCAATATTTGTTATTGAGATAACTTAAGGTTGTGGAACCTTGAGTTGGGATTGGATTACAACTTGTAAGGGGGAACGAGTGTCCAGGCGAAGGAACTTGCTTGTACTGAGGTGCCAAGAACCCACTGAATCTTGGAAGTTATAGTGAAACTCTTAGTGAAGCTCTGAGGACTGGACGTAGGTCAAAGTGGTTGTGGCCGAACCAGTATAACTCCTGGTGTACACTTCGGTGATATTTCTCCTTACTCTTTATTGCTTTATATTCACTATCAAGTTTTTTATATTTGCAACGAAATTTAGTATCACCCAATTCACCCCCATCTTGGGTGAAACGCTTGCTCTAACATTTGGTATTAAAGCGTAGGTCTTCTTGTTAAGGTATAACAACCTAAGAAGGATCCAATGGCAAGCATGGGTGAAGGAATTCTTCCCGACGAAGCATCTATCACTAGACCTCCAAGTTTTAGTGGCGAACATTTTTCTTTCTGGAAAGCAAAGTTCAAAGTATTCGTGATGGCTACTGAATATGGGCTATGGGATGTGATTGAGAGTGGAAACTATCAACCTATAAAGATTGTAGATTCTCAAAAAATTCCCAAGACGCCAGCGGAATACGATGAGAATGACAAGAAACTTATCACTCTCAACAGCAAGGCAATTCTGATGTTACAAAGTGCTTTAAGTCAAAGTGAGTACTTCAGAATTTGCACACTTCCAACAGCAAAGAAAATGTGGGAAGCTCTGGAAATAGCTCATGAAGGAACTACAGGAATAAAGGAGAATCGAATCAACACCTTGGTCACTAAATTCAATCTACTTCAAATGAAATTAGGTGAATCAATATCTGAATTTGAACTTAGATATACTCATCTTGTTAATCAACTTGCAGCACTTGGGAAAGTTTATGATCAGCATACCCAAGTACGAAAGATTTTGAATATTCTTTCTAAAGAGTGAGAGGCCAAAGTCACTGCAATAGAAGAAGCAAAAGGAGAATCAATGAGATCAGTTGCTTCTCTATTTGGAAGCCTTTCTGAATATGAAAGCAAAATAAAGTTCAAACGGGAACTAGATGACATCGGTGACAAGAAAAAGAAAGGCCTAGCACTAAAAGCAAAAGAAGAAAATCAAGATGAGGATGAAGAGTTTGACGATGACAAAATGGCCTAATCATAAAACGATTCAGAAAGTTCTACAAGAAAGGCCTAATCATAAAACGATTCAGAAAGTTCTACAAGAAAGGTCAAGGCTTCAAACACTTTCAAAAAGGAGGAACTACCAGCAAAGATCATATCATTTGCTATGAATGTGGAAAACCAGGACATATCAAATCAGAATGTCCAGAACTAAATCAAAAGAGCAAAGAAAAGAGAAAAGGCAAATTCTTTAACAAAAAGAAGGCCTTTGTATCTACTATATGGGGAGATGGTTCATCTGATGAAGAAAGTGATAAAGAAAAAGTAGCCAATATATGTCTTGTAGCTTAAGAAGAAACAGAAGAAGAGATGTGTCTTAAAGCATCCAAAAACAACAAATGGTACATAGACAGTGGATGCTCTAGACATATGACCGGAGATTTCAAAAGTTTTACCATATTGCAACCTAAGGAATGTGGAAAGGTAAAATTTGGAGGAAATTAAACCGGAAGGATAACAGGAATTGGTGAAATAAAAAATGACAAAGGAATACAAGTCAAAGATGTATATTATATTGAAGGCTTGTGTCATAATTTGTTGAGTGTAAGTCAAAGTGCAGACAAAAACAACTGGGTAATATTTAACTCAGAGGAATGTTTAATTATCAACAAGAATGACTTACCACTTGATAAGAAGAATATCAAGGCTAAGCTCAGAGCAAAAAGGGAAGGTAACTGCTATACTCTAGATATTAGTAGAAATGAATCTGGAAATTGTTTTCTGAGTAATGCTGATGAAAGTTGGCTATGGCATAAGAGATTGGCTCATGTCAATATGCATCAATTAGGCAAACTACTCAAAAAGGATTTAGTTCTTGGATTACCCAAAGTAACTTTCAAAAATGACTTGATTTGTGACGCATGTCAAAAGGGTAGACAAACTAAATCATCTTTCAAATTAAAAAAAATGAGTTTTCAACAAATAGACCACTACAATTATTGCATATGGATTTAGTTGGCCCTGCAAGAGTAAAGATTCTTGGTGGCAACTTATATTCATTGGTCATTGTTGATGATTTCTCCAGATTTACATGGGTTATTTTTCTATCATCAAAAGATGAAACCTTTGAAGAATTTATTATTTTTGCCAAGAAAGTGCAAAATGAGAAAGGTATGTCCATTGCAGGTATTAGGACTGATCATGGTGGAGAATTTGAAAATCAAGCCTTTGAAGAATATTGTGATACTAATGGCATTGATCACAATTTCTCTGCTCCAAGGACGCCTCAACAAAATGGAGTTGTGGAACGCAAGAATAGAGTGCTTACTGAAATGGCTAGAGCAATGTTGAATGAAAAGAACATGTCTCAAGTTTTCTGGATTGATGCTATAGTACGGCATGCTATATTTCAAATAGAGCCTATATTAGAACAAAACTTGGAAAGACACCATATGAGCTGTACAAAGGAAGAAAGCCAAACATTGCTCATCTATACATCTTTGGTTGTAAGTGTTTTATTCATAATAATGGTAAAGATAACTTAGGAAAATTTGATTCTAAAACTGATGAAGGAATTTTCCTAGGATATTCTAACCGAAGTAAAGCATATAGGGTTTTCAATAAAAGAACATGTGTTGTTGAAGAATCATTTCATATTGTGTTTGATGAATTTGAATCCTCTGACAAAACCATTGATGAAGAACAGGAAGTTGTTTTAAATCAAGAAAATGGTCAATCTATTTCTAAGTCTCTTATTCCAGAAGTTGATGAAACCAAGGAAGAAGAGGAATCACTAAGACAACCTAAAGCTTGGAAATACAATAAAAATCATCCCTTAGATCAAGTCATAGGAGATGTGAATGAAGGGATCAAAACTAGAAATAGAATTTTCAATGAAGTAAGTTTTTCTGCATTCATTTCTGAGATTGAACCTTCTAACATTGATGAAGCCCTATCAGACAATGATTGGGTTATAGCAATGCAAGAAGAACTAAATCAATTTGAAAGAAATCAAGTTTGGGATTTGGTACCCAGACCCAAAGATCATCCGATCATTGGAACCAAATGGGTATTCAAGAACAAACTCGATGAATCCGCAATTATTGTCAGAAACAAGGCAAGATTGGTGGCCAAAGGCTATAATCAGGAAGAAGGGATTGATTATGAGGAAACGTATGCTCCAGTGGCTAGATTGGAAGCTATACGCGTACTCTTAGCCTTTGCATGCATCAAAGGATTCAAACTCTATCAAATGGATATAAAGAGTGCATTTCTAAATGGTTACATCATGGAAGAAGTATACGTAGAACAACCTCCAGGTTTTGAGGATGTAACTAAACCTGACCATGTTTTCAAACTCAAAAAGGCTTTATATGGTTTAAAACAAGCTCCTAGAGCATGGTACGAAAGGCTCAGTAAATTTCTTATTGATCAAGGTTTTGTACGGGGAAAAGTTGATACAACACTTTTTATAAAACGAAAACGTGATGATATTTTAATTGTTCAAATATATGTTGATTACATTGTTTTCGGTGCTACTAATGAATCTATGTGTAAGGAATTTTCTGAGATAATGCAGGGAGAATTTGAGATGTCAATGATGGGAGAATTGAATTTCTTTCTTGGTTTGCAAATCAAACAAAGAAAGAATGGAATCTTTATATCTCAAACAAAGTATTTGAAAGAATTGTTGAAGAAGTATGGAATGGATGAAGCAAATGGCACGGACACGCTTATGAGCTCAACTACGTTGCTTGATGCTGATGTCAAAGGGAAAGACTACAACATCACAAAATACAGAGGAATGATTAGATCATTACTCTATCTCACAGCAAGTAGACCGGACATCCAATTTAGTGTTGGCATATGTGCAAGATATCAATCAGCACCAAAGGAATCACATGCCGAAACTGTCAAACAAATCTTTAGATATCTTGCTGACACCCCAGAATTGGGTCTGTGGTATCCCAAAGGAAGAAGTGAATATCTAGTTGCATATTCAGATTCTGATCATGGAGGATACAAAAGAAACAGAAAGAGCACCAGTGGACAAGGACAATTTCTTGGAGGATCTCTTGTCTCATGGTTCAGCAAGAAACAAAATACAGTGTCTCTTCCGTCAACGGAAGCCGAATATGTTGCAGTCTCAAGTTGTTGTGCACAAGTGATATGGTTAAAACAACAACTACAAGATCTTGGTATTTATCTCAAAGAAATACCAATCTATTGTGACAATACCAGTACGATAAGCTTGGCGAAAAATCCAGTTCAACATTCTAGAACCAAGCATATCGATGTTAGACATCACTTCATCAGAGATCATGTCCAAAAGAAAGATGTGAAAGTAATATTCATTCCTACTCATCTTCAACTAGTTGATATCTTCACTAAACCCCTTGCAAAAGATCAATTTCTATATATTAGAAGAGAATTGGGAATGGTAAATCCCAATGAGTTGTAAGTTATTTCAGCTTCTCATAATATTAGATGAAGTTATTTGATAATGTTTTGATGATTACTAATCTAAGCATCAGAGTATGTAGAAAGTTGTTTTGCAGGAAGATTGAAACTCTGTTTTGAGAAATAAAAACAGAGGTCATCAGAGGACACCTTTACTGGAGTACCAACTTGAAGTAATGACTGACAGTGAAGCATTACTCGAGGAACAACTTGAAGTAAAGAAGCACTTTACTCGAGTAACTACTCAAGTAATGGTCTTCCAAAACTGGAAGTAACGCATCAAGTTTCTTGAAATTTGAATCAAACGGTTCATTGGTGAGAACTGAACAGTCCAATCTGAAAATGAAAGGTTACCCGAGGCGAGCCTCGAGTAAACTTGAATCTTACTCGAGTAAGGACTCGAGTAACTGCAAGTCCAGATCACCAATTTGATGAGAAACGACTCAAATCTGCTCTAGATTAGGTACAAAATGATCGAGGGAACGTATATGGATAATTACAATATTATTCATGCCAGGTACACAACTTAAATGAATTATTTTAAAAATTTTCTGTATGATCACTCGAGTAGGGACTTGAGTAAACATGCAATTTACTCGAGTAAGGCCTCGAGTAATATTGGGTTTTAGGTCTTTATCTGTCGCAAACTCAGTCATTTCCACAAAATCTCCTCGAGTAAATCACTCTGTCCTCTCACAAAAACTTTTCACAATCTCTTTCTTACTTGATTTCTGACAAAACCCATTAGATTTCAGCTCCAAAAACTTCCTAGTTTGTTCAGAATCCTCCAGCCCTAACTCGCGACTTATTCCTCTATTTTTCTGAAATCTCAAGCTTTATTTTGATTCAGAATGGTTAGAACCAAAAACCTCACTCCCATAGATTCTTCTGGATCCCCACAACTCACTGACCCTCTTTCTTCTCCTCCCAAAAAGAGAAGGAAACTCACACCGAGGTCAAAAGCCAAAGTCCAACTCAAACCTCAACCTCAACTGAAACCAAAAGGGGTTGTTATCAAAGAGCCAATAGTTACAAGGGCTCAATCCAGGAAGAACACCTCTACTGGGAGAGGCAAAAGTGCCAAATCCCCTTCTCCTCTACCTTCTGATTCCTCAACCCCCTCATTCACCCCAAAACCTCCTAAAAAGCCCAAATATGATGTGAATGTGGCTAAGGCAATGGCTGGCATTCTGGATCAGCTTGAGAAGGGGCAGTCTTCAAAGAAATCAGCACTGCCAGAAGAGGAGATCACCAAACCTCCAAAGGGTTTCAATGTCAACAAACTGGAAGAGTCCCCAAAGTACCTCACTCAATTCTCTAGGAGAAAAGTATGCAAGACACACTATGTGGATCTCAAAGTACTTCAGGAGGTATTGAAGCATGATCTTAGTCCCTTTTTAGAACCATTCATGCCTTGGCTTTCCATTAACTTCCTTTTTGCACAAAAGTAGTTACCCATTTTTACTGCAATCTTGAGATTTTAGATGAACCAAATAGATCTTCAGCTGAGGAAGAAATGATTACCACTGTTAGAGGCCAAAAGATACTCATCTCACCCTCTAGGATAAATTTGTGGTTAGGAATAGAGAACCCCCCAGATGATATTTACTCCAAACTTGACTCAAACCAAATATTCTCTGTCCTTAAACCTGGTGAGCTTGTTGGCCCTTTAAATTTCAAACCTAGTAATATGTGTGATCATCACAGGGTTCTATGGTATATATACTCTAGATCCCTTATGAATAAAGCCAACAACTATACCCACTTCTCTGATAGGGACTTTAGATGGTTTGCTTCCTTACTCCTGAATGAACAGAAAGATTTGGGAGAGTATATCTTTTCTGAAATGAAGAGGTACAGAGTAGACAGGAAAGCTACCACACCTATGCCATATCCTCATATTGTTTCACTCATTCTGAAGGAAAATAAGATATGGTATTTGGAGAGCAAAGAACACATTGAGAGGATTACTCCGGTTGGGAGAAATCAAATTGGCAAGCTCAACATTGACATTCCTCTCAAGGGTCCTCTGGAGTCTGGGTCGAAGAAGAAGAAGAAGTCTGAGACTGAAACTAGCAAGATGGATGACACTCAGTCGTCGGCTCCAGCTGTCACTATATCATCACCATCTTTCCTCAATGCCACACTTCAGCATTTCATGGAGAATATGCTCAGAGGATTCCATGTGGATATTGCAAACACGAATGCTGAGTTAATAACACATATGAATCACAAGATGACTGAGCTGGTTGAGAAGATGGATAAGAGGCACGAAGAGTTGCTAGCTGAGCAATGTGCCCAAGGTGAGACATTGAGATTGATTCTGGCACGACTGGATTCTTTGGGTCCCGGACCTTCTGCCGGTCCATCATCTTCTGCACATGACACTTCTTCATCTCCAGAGCACATACCATCCCCAGAGCATATACCACCACCTCTAGAGAACATTCCTTCTGATATTCATCACTCTGAGGTTGAGCCACCTATCCCTCCAGTTTCTAGTCCACCTGAGCCAAAACCCAAAGATATCCTATGCTCGGTGGATACCCCTGAAACAAATGAGACCATCCATATTATCATTGATGATTCACCACCTAAACCTCAGCCTGAACCCTCTTCTAAACCTATTCCATCTACTACACATATAGAGGAAATATATCCTTCATCCTTTGATCATCATACTCCCGGTGGTACTGAAGAGGTTGAGACCACTACTATGATTGTCTATCAGCCTTCTCCTATTCCTCCAAGAGGAGACATCCATATCCTTCCACTGAATCTTCCTGAACCAGAATCTTCTAGTTCCTTTGACTCTTCTATTTCAAATGGTTCTTTGGTTCTTCCAGTGAAGCCTATCTCCATGGTCAAGCCTTCCAATCCTCCTCTTGAATGATGAAGACAAAAAGGGGGAGAAGAACTTGAGAGTGATTTTGTGGAAGTTTCTGAGTCATTTTGGGTATTTTGGGTGTATATGGGATTTAGGGAGCTTTTTAATTTATAACTTTTCATCTTGTAATGAAATGTTTAAGTTTAATGCAAGTTTATTTGAGTTATGAATTTATTTCAAGTCCATTTTAGCTTTTAAATTATAATACATTGTGGGACTAATGAGCTTGTTGTGTATGCAAGGTGTATGTTATGATTTCAAGAACACTTTGAATCTAAACTTAACAAGGTTTTCAAAATTATCATTAAATTCAAGAAGTATTCATTTGAGAACTTAGTTTCAAAATTCTTATTCAAAATCACCAAGTTTTGTCATCATCAAAAAGGAGAAGAATGTTAGATCTCATGTTTTGATGATAACAAAGAATGGCATGAAAAAGATTTGATAAACAAATAAGTTTGAACAAAGAAATAACAGGAAAAATCATCTCTTGAAGCAAGCATTGGAGTAATGAAGAAAGGCCAAGAGAAAAAGATGAGAAACTTGATCAGTGACAAGTTTTCTAAAGGGTTACTCGAGTACGTACTCAAGTAATGGACTTAAACTTGAAGTAACCAGAGTCGACCTTTAAGTAACCTGCCAATGATACTCGAGTCTATACTCGAGTTACTTTGTTTCAAGAAATGTGTTGCTCTCGGCATTTTCACCTCTGCTAATGTTACTCGAGGCGCTACTCGAGTAACTCACTGTTTTAAATAAAACCTGAAGGTATTACTCGAATAACATGAAATATTTTTCTCACCCTTCACCTCAAGTTACTACTCGAGTATGCAGAGTTACTTAGAAGAAAAATTTCAAGTCACTACTCGAGTATGCAGAATGAATTGGAAGAGAACTTCAAGTCATTACCCGAGTAAAGCTATGCAGAAAATTTATGTTTACTCGAGTAAGGACTCGAGTAACAAGGTAATCAAACTTGAAGTGCTCTCGGCCTTGAAATCCTGCCAACATTACTGGAGTGAAGCATCGAGTAACCTAAAGTTGATTTGAAGGTTTACTCGAGTAACTAATGAAGAAAAGTTTTCCATACCCGAGTAAGTACCCGAGTAAACAGGTATTTCCAAAGGTTTGAAATTTTGTTTACTCCATGCACTACCCGAGTAATGTTATGTTTGCTTATTGACTTGCAGTTTATGAAAGTTTTCCCGATGATACTCGAGTATGTACTCGAGTAAACTTTAATGAATACTCGAGTAACTACTCGAGTATGCAAGTCTAGAAATTTAGAAATCATTCCAACGTTCATTGATTTGTTTCCTATATGATTAACCTTTCATTATATTAGTATTCTTAGCATATTTACAGATAAACAATGAAGAGATCTTAACAAATAAGGAAAGTCAAAATCAACGTTCAAATGTCACCTACCGCCATCTACCGCAAACGGATAGTTTTCAAATACTGGAAAAGTCAACAGTGGCTACGCACTCTCCAACTGACGAGAAGAAAATGTTCCAATGGTCACTACCAACACTTCTATATATATGGGAACATCCAAACAGAGAAAAAGAACAAGAACACACACACGAAAGTATCATCAAGTTCATTACTCTGTTTTACTCATATTTGGAATTCTGTACTTCAGTGATTCTTATTCACTCTGTGAGAGAGATATTTCATTCAAACTCAATATTTGTTATTGAGATAACTTAAGGTTGTGGAACCTTGAGTTGGGATTGGATTACAACTTGTAAGGGGGAGCGAGTATCCAGGCGAAGGAACTTGCTTGTACTGAGGTGCCAAGAACCCACTGAATCTTGGAAGTTATAGTGAAACTCTCAGAGAAGTTCTGAGGACTGGACGTAGGTCAAAGTGGTTGTGGCCTAACCAGTATAACTCCCGATGTACACTTCGGTGATATTTCTCCTACTCTTTATTGCTTTATATTCACCGTCAAGTTTTTTATATTTGCAACGAAATTTAGTATCACCCAATTCACCCCCCCTCTTGGGTGAAACGCTTGCTCTAACACACGTGATAAAAGATCTCACCAAACAAATTCCTCCTTACATTAACCCATCATATATGCAACTGTCATGACAATTTTATTCAATCACCAAGAAATATAATATCATTAAAAGACAAGGTATAATAAATTATGCTTCCATTCATATCAAATATTATCATATTTTCAAACATACCTAAAAGGAAGTAATAAGTCAACAATACATTAATTATAATTAAATTATTAACTATGTGAATAAAGTGAGTTATAAAGAAATATACTTATAACATTATTTACTTGAGAAATTATAATACATACACACATATATATATAATTCAGTCCATTTCGTTAATAAAATGGAAGAATATTTAGTGTTACATGCTACTTCCTAACATGAACATCTATTTATATATTTCTCCAAAGCTTTTAATGAGAGTCTATAAAGTTACAAACATGAACATCTATTCATATATTTCTCCAAACTACTCTTGAGTTGCTTTAAAGATGCTCTAACTACTTAAAACTATCCTTTACACCCATATTATATATATTCACATAAGCTCTCACAATTTCTAACCATAATTTCTTAATGTACAGTAGTATTTGTGAATTTTTTTCTTTTTCTTTTTAAAGCAAAAGACTTCAATCCGCACAGCCTTATATTATATATATATATATATATATATATGTATGTCTGTGCAAATGTTTGGTGTCTATGCGTTTGTTCTCCCGAGGAAAGGAGAAGATTGGGAAAAACATTACATATAAGGGGTCTTAAAAAAAAGAAGTACCAAGGAAAAAAAACGGTGGAATTGTAGATTAAAAAAAACGTGGAATGAAATATACCAATACCATATAAACAAATAGAGAAATTTTAAGAAATTTAAATAAATAAATAAATAAATAAATAATACCATGGCAAGACTCAAAAAGACCATAAAGCTTAAAGGGAGGAAAATACAAGAGAAATTTTCATTATTCTTTGGTCAATTGAAGTCTCAACCCAACAATAAAAAACAGAAGAAAATCTGAGAGAATGAGAGAGAAAGGTAGTGAGAGAAAGAGTATGCACACTGTTCAATTGATCACTTTTGGAACATCTCAGATGATCCACATTTACTTTCTCCGCTAATTGCTTTAAGCTTGCTTAAGCATGTAATTTCTTCTATCTCGATTCTCGGTCTTTGTTTATTTGAGGAACTTTTGAGTAAATAACATATTTTAAAAGCAGCCTGGACCAGATCTCCTTCTCTGCTTGATTTCTTATATAATTAACTATTTTTTTGATACATTAATCTAATGAAAAAAATGTATTTAATTTGTAGTTAGGAATTAGGATTGTTGTACGATAGGAAGGGATCTGTATAACGTATTTTTATTAAACTGGCATATAGGATTGTTGCAGGATAGGAAATTTGTAATATACAAATATGGTAATTTTCAATATTTTTACCCGTGTATAACACGTGATCTATGTTAGTTTTAAAAATAATATGTTCTTTAATCTTTAAATTGCACTTTAATTTTCCCTTACACCTTTCAAATTAATTAGATAATAAATATATATTATCAAAAACTGTTCGTTTGGATTGGATTGAGGGGAGGGGACATGGGGAATTTTAATGTTATTTTGTTTGGTTGAGGAGGGGAGGTGAGAGAAAATATTCTCATACGGACAGCTTTACCCTTATTTCATGAGAGATGTTCTTATTCAAACTTTATAAAATGTTTAGTAAAATATAATTTTATAATTAATAAAATTAAATAAAAATATTTATAATACCTAATTAACAATTAATATATAAATAATAATATATCCACTATCATTATTATTATTGAAAAATAATTTGCTGCTCATCATTCGCCTTGCCCGATGCCTCACTCCATCTTCTTTATCTCTATTTCGTTCGTCTTGTCATTTCCCTCAATATACATCCATACCACAAAAAATCAATCTGTGAAAATTTACTCAAGAAAAATCTAAACAAAAAGCATCAAATGGTAGAAAAAAGCCTCTGTTCTGCGATACGATGCTCTTCGTTTAGGTTTTTGTCACCTAGCTTGCCTCACGTGAAGCTTCATTATCCTGTTCTTGCCTCTTTTCTCTAATTTCCAAAAAATGTGTAACTTCACCGAAAATCTGAATATGAAATCTAAAAGTTGAAAAAGGAAACATATTAATCTATATGAAGTGTTGGGAGGTGTTCCGTATCCATATGAGAAGTGTCCTGTGACGATGCCCAAATTTTAAAGCCCTCAACCTTTTCAAATATGGTAGTGCCCTTCTGAATTTTGAAGCCCTCAACCTTTTAAAGCCCTCAACCTTTCCAAATTTTAAAGCCCAAGTCGCCATATCGCCAAAGATAGTGTGCATGCTTCATAAGAAAAGTGAACTGCACCACGTCACCAGACTTGAGACAAAAAGAAAGCCAGACTTCGATTTAGAATCCGTGCAATTTTCTCAGAACTTGAACTATCATAGGCCATGAAAAACAAATTAATCAAGGAGTGCTTTTCACAAAACTCTAGCTTTTCTTTACTACAAGATGGTAGAATCATGTTGATTCACTTCAGAAAATACCATGTACGAAAACAAATGAAGAGTAAAACTAACCCTACGCCAAAGAGAAAACTCTAGCTCACTGCACCACCAAGAGAAAAGCTCTCCCGTCTTCTAAAGTCTAATTAACTTCTTGGGAATATAATGATTTGATGGTATTCTTGAAATATATATAATTTCAACTAAAAACAAATATCTGAGTGGCAGAAAAAACAAATATTTGACTACAACGTTTGACAATAGACAGAATTATAAGCTATCTTACATATCTTTTTCCTTTTAGTTTGGTAAAAATGGTGATGGAATCAAAGGGTTTGTTTAACTGAATAAATAGAATGACATAGAATGATTTTTTAGCAGTCAAATTAAAGTAAAGCAACTTATTAGTTTAATTGCTTTTTTACAATAAATAAATATCAAATTTGGGTTAAAATTAATTTCCTATAATTATTTGCAATCGGTTTTTCAATTATTCTTGTTGTGCCAAATGGACTTGGACAGTAAAAGACCCGCCTTCTACTCGTACGTACTTCTTCCCAAGTACTTAAGGGTCATTGTAACTCTAAATTTTAATTATTTATTAATAAGAAATTTTCAGTCACAATGTCAAAGGTTAATAAATATCTTGTATATTTCATTAATTTGAACCTGGCAAAAAAATTAGATATTATAACAACACGTTTCTCGCCAAAAATATATTATAATGCCATATTTATGTGTGCGCACACAGAATAAATTAATCGTTTATCAATGCTTATGCTTATTTTTCTTTTTCTGGTTTTTTTGGGTACAAAAAATATACTTATTTTTCTCAAGGATTCATACTTCACCCAATTTTCCATGGAGATTTTCTCTACACCATCTTGTTAAATTAATCATTCATTTAAGTCCTATAAATTAAAATTTGGATGTTACAGTCACTATAATACATGTAGAAATTAAAACAGAAACAATCTATCAACAAGGTCCATTACATTTGGCAAAGATAGCTAATAGCTCAGTCCTTAAGAATGTCGTCAGTAGTTCGTGTCCATAAAATGACTAACTGACTATATTTGAAAAAAAGACAATACTCAGTTTTATGATCTCTATGCCTTGAATATGTTAGTCGTAGTTGTTGGTTAGGGACACCATTAGCATATGCTTGCCAAGTAATTTTTTTTTTGGGTGGCCAAGGAATTTCAATTTTTAATTACAGTTCAGTGAAGTATTAAATTGAGACTAACATTACTTCTAATTGCTTATATATTAATGACAATGGTGGTTAGCTTTTCATTATTATAAAACTACTATAAATAATTAGTCACCATAAACTCATGATTGGTAATTTTAAGAAGAGATCAATTACTATGTGGTCTCATTCGAGCAATCTAATCATTAAAAAGTCTTACAAAAAGTGAGTAACATGCAATGATAAGATTTAGTGAAGAGAATGAGAACATGTCATCACATGTTGACAATTTAAAACACTTTTTTGGAAGTAAATTACTTTTGTGGAATTTCATGATAATTCTTCCTTCTTAGAAAGACAGTCCTATAAAGACTATATCATATATTATTATCTTTCATATGATATCTTTTATTTATACAAAGTACATTGCCAATATGGATGAACATTAAACAACAATAGTTGACAGTTTCAAGCTAGAGAAAACGACTTAATAAACCTAGAGACAATAAAATATAAAGATTTCATAGAACTTGATATTCCTTCTAGCATCTATCAGAGCCTTCCATCAGTTTGAACCTGCATGAAAATTTAAGGGAAAAAAAGAAATTAAATAAAATCATCAGAAAAAAGTGTTAACATACCTTCTTAATTAGTCCTTTTTATTTTTTATATATACCCTATACTATAAAACAATGATGATCAGCTTACATTAGTCAAGATCGTTAAAATTTGTCTCTTTTATTGTGAGGTAAAATTGACTTTTTTGAAAAAAAATAGAAGATTACCATGTTCATGGAAGAGAGTTTTCCTATTCTCATGTTAAACTAAACGGAAATCCTTTGTTTGTCTTGAGGGGAATGGAGGGAGGAGAAAGAAAGAAAATTTTTAATTTGTTTGATTAAAAAAAATAAACAAGTGGAATTATAACATTTTAATAAAGAACAAATGTAAGGAATATTGGTTGGAAATTTTCAACCCCGCTTCTCCGTTTTTTAAATAAAACTCATTAAAATTTTTCCTTCATCACTGTCATCTCCATTCCCCTTGAAACAAATTAAAAACAAGGGGTTAAGAAATTCAAGGCATACAAAAAAATGATAAAATGAATTACCCAGCGCATGAAAAAAATTGCATTATTTTTCTCCTTGTCCGGCTTGCTTTGGAAGAGTTGCTGGTTTCCTGCTCTCATTTGAGTTTGAAGGTTTAGTAGCTTTATAAGTGTCACCCTTACCAGCACGATTTGCAAGAGTTGGTTCGTCGCTTGGGTTTGATGTTGAAGCTTCAGTCTTTCTCTTAGAGCGCTCACCATGCCCCATAAGGCCTGCAAGATCATTAGAACCTTTTGGCTTTTGCTTAGAATCACTCATTCTGCCGCCTCAACAACACTAAATATTTTGGGATTTATTTGTTTTTGTTTCTTCCTAATTTTTTTGCTTTTTGCCTTCTCCAGTAGTGGAATGTGATGTTCTAATTTATAAAGATCTTAGACGTGTGTATGCAAATGAATTTTTTTTTTTGAAAATGAGTCTAAATTTCTTAAAATTTTGATGAAAATTTACTCAAGCTTTATTCAAAGCCTTATAAAATTGTTGCATTTTGTGAAAATGCCTTAGTGAAGTTTTCTTGATCGCATAGTCAAAGGTTTATGAGAAGTATCTGCAAGCGAAAACTTTTGTGAAGATGCGAAACGAATTAACGAGTGTACATGCAAATGAAAATTTTGTGAAAAATGTGTTAAAATTTCTTCAAAGTTTTATCAAACTTGTTTGAAGGTTTCGACCCAAAAGACAACAAAAGTTTTAGAGGGTTTATGAAACTTTCAGCAAAATGGTCAAAGGTTTCATATGAAACTGTACATGTATTTCGAATTCAATTACATTGTAATTTTGGAACCTTGATCTACATTTCCCTTAATACTTGAATCCGGTAATCCATGGAGGAAAAAGTTGTTTTAGAAGCTTCATGTAATTCAATGAAAATTATAATTTTTCATTACGAATATATCAAGATATATAATATCTAATTATTGTTAACTGAAAATCATTATTCAAAACTAATAATTTCTTATGTTTTATCCACGTGGAAAAAGAGAACTAATTTGCGGTGCATTCAAACTATTTTTGTTATCCCTTTCCATTTTTTAGTTACTTCATTGTGGTATCAAACCGGTTTTAAAAAATCAAAAGGGTCACTATAATCTTTGATCTCTCAAATTTTCCTTCTTTTCGGCTTTGCTCCCTCAAGTTTTAAACCATATAGATTTTGTTCTCTCAAGTTTCATTCCTTCTAAACATTGGTCCCTATAATTTAATACAAACATGCATTGCTTTGGACCAAAACTAAAATAAGGGAAAACTTGAGGAAGTAAATATTATATTAACCCGAATTAAAATCTCATAAATGCGTGGAAATAACATTTCAGTTTCCACTAAAAGTTCTTGAATTTTTCTAAATAAGTTGATTGCCACGTAGTCAAAGCCCTATGAAATGGGTTAAATGTACATTACTATAACTTCTACCACTAAACATGTTATGAGATTAACAGGGTGTTTACAGGAAAAAAAAAAGAAAAAAAATTAACTGGGTGTTTACCATAAGAATTGCATATTTCACTTATCTTGACACAACCCTTTTTTCTTAACACACGAACATGTACATACATCATATGCTATAAATCATTCATTCACTAATTTTTTAGCTTTTTGTATATTCAAATTTTAGATAATTTCTCATGAAATTTCTCTTTTTAACTTTAATTTCATATCAAAATCTTCATAATATCACATAGGCAGGTGATGAGAAGACCTTAGACGCGTCTATGCAAATGTAAACTTCTATGTAGATGCAAAACAAATTAATAATAAATGTATGCAAATGAAACTTTTGTGAAAAATGCGTCCAAATTAAATTTCATCAAGGTCTTATAAAACTTGTTTGAAGGTTTCGAGACATAAGGCAACATAAGTTCTGGTGTGTTTTTGAAATTTTCCTCCAAATGGTCATAGTTTTTATGAAACAGTACATGCATTTCTATTGTTTTTCTTTTGGCTAGATACATTGTAACATACTAAAATTTAGTAACTGGTATTGCTTTGTATGCATAATTAGTCGGATGAAATCTACCGATGTAAATATATATATGTGGCGCCATTTTAAGGGCACATTTACATTTGGCGCAATTTTCGTGGACATTCATAAAGTAACTTTGATAATTAAGAAGATGCCTTTAATGCAGGCCAGAGGAAATCAACTGACTTCCCTTCCCTTAACAATAGGGTCGGCCAATTTGTATTACCCCAAAAAGTGGTTATGAGTTAATAACTTCAAAAGTGGATGTGATTATTGATAAATAAACACTTTTGAAGGATACAATGTGAATTTCGATCTGAATGTGTTACAATCAGTGCCCAAACTTTGCAATTAAGCTTAATTATGTGATAAAGCTTAAAATGAACCCTAAGTATAGGGGAGGGCGCATGGTTGAGGTGAAATGAATGATAAAATGTGTTTGGTGGTTATTCAGTAAGAATTGCCATAATCAGGGGTAAAATGGGAAAATGGAAAATTACCGACCAATTGGTCAGTCATTGAAGAGAAAACTCATTACTAACTTGAAGAGCAACGGTTGTGATTTAGTGATCAAGAGGGTAGAATCCCATGTGTGTGTGCTCATGTGAGCTCATGGATGATGTTCCAAGATGTTGACAAGTGTCAATATGAGAGCCATTGATTGGGTCAAATTTTCAAACACTCTTTCCTCTCTCCTCTCCTTGTAAAGTTGGCCAAGAGGGCCTTTTCATGCCCAAAATCTTGCACCAACTTCATCATCCTCATCTCTTTCTCAAGCCTCCATGGTCATCCAAATTGAAGAGGAAAGAGACACCAAAAGGTGAGTTTTTTGCTTGGTAGATGACCTCTTAAGCTCAAATCATCTTCTATAATCTTGTTCATAGTAATGAGAGCTTCATCTCTATGGTTTTAGATTTTTGAAAGAAGGTGTTTGAGTGCTTGAAGAAATTTGGAAGTTGAGGAATCAAAGAATTAGCTTGAGGAAGAGGAAGAGGTGGATAATAGCTCTTTATTGACCTATGTACTATGGTCATTGATTGAGTTTTGAAATTTGTGAATTTTGCCATGATTTTCATGTGATTTTAGATTGGATGAATTGGATGGTGTATTGTGGGGAAATTGGTGTCATATTGTGTTTTGGTGATATTGGAATTGGTTTGGAACTTGTAGTGGAAAGAATTTGCAATGTTGAGTTTTGTGTTGTGAAATTGAGTTGACATGTTATGGTCATTGTGAGCATGTCAATGTGATGTGAATATGGTTGATTTGGTATTTCTAATGGATTCATTGTGAAAATTTGTGTGGGAATGGTGTTTGTTGTGAAATTGGAACCATTGTGTGAACAAAGTTGCAAAAACTGAAATTCGGTCCAATGTGAACTCTATAAAGGGCAATCTGTTTATATTGACGTTTTGAATGAGCAAATGGTATCTAAAAATTCTAAAACTTTTCAGTATTAAATTTCACATGCCAAGCTTCAAAATGGACATAGAATTCATGTCCACTACTGGAAAAATCACTTTTAAAACCGGTTGAAAAAGACATTTTAGACCAGTTCTGGATCCGATCTTTGATATAGCCGGTCTTAAAAGTTTACTACTTGTTAGACAGTTTACTACTTGTTAGACCGGTTATGGAACTGGTAATTTTTTAAGACCGGTTATTATAAAACCAGTCTAAAAATAAATATTTTTAGACCGGTTATTAGAGGAACCGGTTTAAAAGGTTCAAATTTTAGACAGTTTTTTTGAAAAACCGGTCTAAAAAGTTGAAATTTTAAGACCGGTTTTCTACAAAACCGGTCTTAAAATTTCAACTTTTAAGATCGGTTCTCTCCAAAACCGGTCTTAAAAGTAGTTTTTTTTTAATTTTTGTTTAAAACATTTACCCAGAAAGCTATTTCCCCTGTTAAAACATTTCACTTAACAAGCAGCAGCCAGTTCAACGACATTCAAATAAATCTTCTTCTCTTACAGATCATAACTAACATTTTAATGACATGTGAGAGACTCAAAACTCATTGGAACATATTAAAACTCAACTCCTTTTTTTCTTAAATAGTGCTGGCCGAAACAGAAGCAAGGAAAACAACCATGAATAATAAACTCACAATCATAGACAGAATCATAATGCAAGGAAACATTACAACCATGACAATGCTGTTTTGACCGGCCAAGTTCCTTATATTTTCACTTACATACATACATCAAAGATTAAATTACATTAATAACAATGCTGTTATTCATTAGGGCCAAAATACTTTATACACACTCTTCTCAGGCTGATGATCACTAGCTGGCCTGGCTTCGAAGAATCTACAGTAAGACGTACACCTCATATCCTTTATTTTCCTGTGACGACAACAAAAAAGTAGTTTTATATATACACCAATAAAAATATACATAATTCAAATATAGTTCATGATAATTATTTTAGCTAACTAACTTTCAATGTAGTTTTATAAAGGGATATCCTCCCATATCCCTTTATGATGATCGTTTCTTGTGACGTGTTCATTGTTTACTTCATCTTCTTCGTTCAATTCTGGTAATCCCCTAGAAAAAGAAGGAGTCTCAAGAAGATAATTCAATGAATGAATTTCCTGATTAATATCAACGACCCTTTTTCCTTGGAGAGCTACAGACCATATTTTATTTTCCTGATCAGTAACATAGAACACTTGTTTCGCTTGATATGCCATAATAAAAGGTTCATCTATAAAACTTCTACTCTTCAAATCAACCAATGTAAATCCCAACTGATTAATCATCACACCATTGTTGACATCAACCCACTTGCATTTAAAAATGGGAAGTTTAACTTTAACATAATCAACCACCCAAATCTCTTCAATCACCCCATAATAAGGTATTGTTGCTAATCTAGGATTCTTATCTTTTGAACTAGAGAAGTGCATAGATTCAGCCACTAACATAACCCCACTGTTCTGGACGGTGTTCCTATTATCAAGGGACGTCGTGTAAAATGTATAACCATTGATCACAAACGAAGTCCAACTTATGACATCAACCTCAGGACCACGTGCTAACCATTTAATTGTATCAGAAACACATTCTTCGCTGTCAACCTTTTGTTTGAACCAATGTGCAAAAGTTTTGTTATGCTCCCTAATTAACCTTTGTTCAGTCATTCGACTATTTCCTTTCCGTACAATTTCTTTATGAGCATTAATGTAATCTTGAACTTCATCAACATTATTCAAGTTGTACAAGTGGACTTATTGCAATTCATTAGGATCTATACTCTTTATTGAAGCCCCGCGTCTACCGCCTTTTTCGTCATGACGTTCAGGAAGTCCAATGCGACCGACATTTGACAAGTAATCTTGACAAAACTTCATGGCTTCTTCAGAAACATATTTCTGAACAATAGATGCTTCAGGCTGGTTAGGGTTCTTCACATACCGTTTTAGCATTTTCAAAGTTCTTTTAATTGGGTACATCCATCGTAAATAGATAGGGCACACAACTTGATCTCCCTGACTAGATGAACAATTAGATGTACCATGATGTCAAAAAAAGAAGGAAGAAAAAGCTTCTCAAGCTGGCACAAGATCAGATATTCTTCATTTTCCAGTTCATCCAATTTTTCTGTCTCAATGACTTTACTACAAATAGTATTGAAGAAGAAATAAAGTCTAGTCAAAATATGTTGAAGATCATATTCGGCAATGTCTCGAATAGCTACTGGGAGCAATTATTGCATTAAGACATGACAATCATGAGACTTTAGCCCCACTAACTTCAAGTCTTTCATTGACACAAGCTTTCTAACATTTGAAGAATACCCTGAAGGAACTTTGATGCCATGTAAATAGTCACAAAAGCTTCTTTTCTCATCCTTAGACAAAGTATAAGAAGCTGGAGGACAAAAAGTTCTCTTACCATATGGTTTTGGATGCAAGTCTTCTCGTATCCCCATTTCTTGCAAATCTAATCTTGCCTTCACGCCATCCTAAGAACTACCTTGTATGTTAAGCAGTGTCCCAACAATACTATCACAAACGTTTTTCTCTATATACATGAAATCAATACAGTGTCTCACATCAAGCTTTGGCCAATATGGAAGATTGAAGAAGACAGACCTCTTTTTCCATTTACTTTTCTCATTACTATTCTTTGTAGTCTTACCAAAGATAACATTCATATTTTTCACCTTTTCATAAACTTGCTCCCCAGTCAATGCCTTCGGAGCATCTTAAAAACTCTTGTCCACCAAAAAAAGCTTTGTTTAATCTGCGATATAGGTGGCCTCGCCTAAGAAATCTCCTATGGCCTAGATAAACTGTCTTTCTTCTATGTTGAAGTTGATGGTAGCATATTCCTTCTTCACAAATCGGACATGCTTTATGGCCTTTAACACTAGATCCTGACAAGTTTCCATATGTAGGGAAGTCATTTATAGTACAAAAGATCATGGCTCGCATTTTAAAAACCCCCTTCCTGTTCGCGTCAAAAACATCAACACCTTGGTCCCACAACTCTTTCAAGTCTTCGATCAAGGGTTCCAGGTAAACATCTATGTCTTTTTCGGGTTGTTTTAGTCCCAAAATCAACATAGATAACATGATATACTTTCGTTTCATGCATAACAAAGGAGATAAGTTGTAAATTACCAACATAACAGGCCATAACTATGTATACTGCTCAGGCTACCAAAAGGATTCATGCCATCTGTGCTAAGCCCAAGCCTAAGGTTCCTAGGCTCTTCACCGAAGGCAGGAAATAATTGATCGATTTTCTTCCATTGAGAAAAATTAGCTGGATGTCGAAGCTTTCTATCGGATATCCTCTCATCTACATGCCATCTCATTTTTCTTGCATAATTTTCATTAGCAAACAAGCGCTTGAACCTTGGTATGATTGGAAGGTACCACAATACTTTTACAGGAGCGTTATTTGATTTGTACCTCAGGGTTCCACAAATCGGACACTGTTGTTCCTCTTCATCCTCTTTTCTATACAATATACAATTATTAGGGCATGCATGGATCTTTTTATACTTCATCTCTAGTGGACACAATTTTTTCTTAGCATCATATTATCAAGAAGGCAACACATTATCATCAGGAAACATGTCTTTAAAAGCCTCAAGTGTTTTTGAAAAACTCTTGTCGCTCCATTCATGCCGTGCTTTCAAGCTTACCAGTTTCAATACTGCTTTCAACAATTGGTATTTTTTACACCCCGGGTACAACGGCGTCTCAACATCACTACACATATTACCATATGCATGTGATTGATCAAAAGTCTCTTCTCCAACATCACAAATAATATCCTCTATCCGATCATCCGTATCCGTGTTATTATCATCAAAGTTCACTCCCCCCTGTTGAGTTGAACTTGGTATTTCTACTTCTTCACCATGCCATACCCACACTGTATAACTCTTACAAAATCCTTCACAAATTAAATGTGTATATATATCTGTAGTACTTAATCGCTTCTTATTCAAACATACTACACAAGGGCAATCAAACTTTCTATTACCATCATCGGCATTTCTACTGGCGAAGTCTAAAAAACCCTTCACCCCATTATCATATTCAACACTCGTTCGTTTAGCATTTATCCAACTATGATCCATATATATCTCAACACTTCTAGCACCCTATATCTAACAATAAAAGGATAGACAAAAAAACAACAACAATAGAGTATTAGAGATTTCAATGAAATCAACAGGCACCATTTGAAACTAGTATTGTTTTAACAAACCAATAACACTGACAATAATCAAACAATCGCACTAAATTAAAATAGAACATAAAGTGGTATTAATCCAAGCCAAATATTACAGGGATGTAATTAAAAGTGAGAGCATATATCTAACAAGAATGTGCAGATTTAATTTTTTCCAGATTACATCTAAGTGCTCAAAGCAAAAACAAGAACCATTTTTTGGTAGAACATTATTAATTATTGAACAACATACAACTAAATAACAAATCAAATACTAACTTGATTGAAGACCAATGAGTGAGCTTCAACCCAAAGTCACGGTGGCGTTGGCTAAGGTTAAAATGAAGTCCTTAAATTCACGGCAGTGACAAAGGGAAGTTAAGGTGGAGGAGAATGGTCACTGCAGAGAATAGAGGTGGCGGAGGAGAAGACTGGCGATAATCAAAGAACAGCGACGACGAACACAACAACGGTAGCGGTAATGATGGAGGAGGGTTGAGCAAATGAGGGAGGGGACGCCATGGATGAGTTCAGAACAAGCACGGACAGAGCTCACAGAGAAATGGCAACAAGAGAAGAAATGGTTCATAGAGCGTGGGATCTGGGCGCAGCAGTAAAAATACGGGCGAAAAATCTTACCTTTTAGACCGGTTTTGAATAAAAACTAGTCTTAAAAGAGTGAAATTTCAAATTTAAGACTGGTTTTTGTACAAACCGGTCTTAATATGTTAAAATTTTAAGATTAAAAATGTTTTAACATTTAAGACCGGTTTACATAAAAACCGGTCTTAAATGTTAAAAAATTTCAAATTCTTAAAAATTTTAATATTTTAAGACCGGTTTATTTATAACGGGTCTAAAAAATTTTTTAAGACCGGTTGTTTTTAGAACCAGTCTTAGAAGTTCAATATAATTATAGAACTGCCACTGTGCAAATTTTTAAGACCTTATCTGCCAAAACCGGTCTAAATGTGGCGGTCTAAAAAGGGTTTTTTCAACTAGTGGTCATTTCGTTTTGTGAGCTAGGAGTTATGATTTTTCAAAATTTGGGATTAAAACTGGAATTTGTTTTGGAGCAGTATTGGATTTTGTGCAATTCTGTATTTTTGTGGTTATAGAAAACCTTGATTCATAAATTTGGAATTTGTTTCTTTGGGAAGTTTAATGCCTCACTTCATACACAAATGGATTACCAGGACTTTCACCGAAAGAATTCATATGCCCAACATGCAAGTCACAGAACAACATGCTCTACACAAATCCTAAGTGAGAAACAAAACAAAAACTAGGAGAACAGGTATTTGAAAGAAAAATACAGAACAAATGTGTAATCACTTAAATCAAAGCAAATCAGCGATTCTACTACAAAAGTCTTAAGTAAACCTTTGATACCATTTTGTCACGCCCAGAAATACTAAAGCATGACTGGCACAAAGCATATGGTGATTTCACTTCGAAACCCTTTTAATTTACTATTTTTTTATTTTTAATTAGAAAGATCAATTTCGTTAATATAATATAAAGTGGCATTATACTATTTTGCAGTATAAATCTTGTTCAACGTTGGACTTCCCAAAACTATTTTCAACAATCGAACAGCCAATCTTTCTTAATATATATAAATTATGGTGAAAACTCCCCCCCCCCCGAGAACCTTGTTTCATCAGAGGAACCAACACAAAACGAATAACAAGCGCAACACGAAGGCCACGAATAACAGGCGCAACCGAAGGTCATGAATAACAGACGATTTGTGTCTGTTCCTCTTACAAAAATGTTCATAATCATGTAAGAAATCATTTCTTTCCATTTATGAAAATTTTCCACTGTAAAATATATAAATAAATTTTATAATCATTCAAAAACCAAATTTTCAATTTTCTCTCAAAAGCATTCTATGATTAATATATTATTGAAAGAAATCAATTTGGATTTCAATTAAATTGATCTGTTAGTAACTTCATTACAGCTCTATTTGCTCTCGAGAGCATTTTGATCCACAAAATAGGAACACCTTTAAAACTTATGAAGATAACCAAATGGGAGAATAATTGTTGTATATTCAGATGAGAGGGTGATTACATTTATACACAAGAAAGAATCAGATCTGTTAATGAGATCTAGATTTGGAATTTGGAAATAATATCCCACCAATTATCTCCTATAATCTTTAGATTTAATTAATCCCTATAATCATGGGATTTCTAATAATATATGGGATTCTACAACTTATATACCAATCCTGACATTTCACAAGTCTCTAATTAAATTCATTCCTTTTTTCACTTTATAAGACAATTGCTTTAAGCCCTTTTTTTTTCAATTTCTTATATAAATTAGAGTTTGAATGTCTAACAAATTAGAATAATATATGATAAACATAGCTAACTTCCAGCTGTAGCAAATATCACATCTTTCTTACAACAATTATATTAAGTATACATAAAGTGCACCAATCTTTCTATCATACAACAAGTCAAACCTTCAGGTTCTTTCCTTCAAGCGTACACAAGCAGGAATCAAGCTCCACCAAATCCTCAAAACAATTAATACAACATTAACACAAGTAAAACATGAAATGCAAACTCATTACAGCTTCAAAAGCAAAAGCAATAGATAGCATCAGCTTTGGATACCCATTTGGATATAATAACCTTGTCAAGCATTTTTACAAACACATGGTAGGCATTTAAAAATGATTAATGATACGATTTCAGATGATCAATTAAATAGTGCAAGTATACACTGTCGTAATCAAGTAATATAGAAGTGAGTAGAGTATCGTTCCCACGAGGATTGAGCACTAAGTACCAAAATAGGTAATTTTAATTCTATTTAGCCGATCGATTAGTTGGTGATTGAGAATACAAAATAAAACAAAAACAATTAAATATGAATGCAGATGATATGAAAGCAAATATGAGAAAAAGCCCTAGGGATTAGATTTCACTTAACAATTTCCGGATTGAATCACTTATCTATTCTAGCCCAATTTATTCCACATGATTAATAGTCGAGTTTCCCTAATTTAATTACTAGCCTCTTCCAAGGTCAAGCAATTCTATAATCAATTGCTAATCCAATATATTCCTATATGGATTTAAGCAATTAATTATGCATTAAGATTTATGGAACTCAATAAGACTACACAACTCATATGAATATATTCCTATTTCATATGCAAGTCATGGTTTTAATTATAGGGTCTACACACATGTATCTCCTTCCGGTCTCAACATGTATATTGAAATCATTTAAAAGATGGCCAATCAATCAAAAGCATTAAGAATAATAATTAAAACTCAATCATGAAGGAGAAATTCAAACTAGATTTAATAAGTTAAGATTCAATCCGTCATTAGTAAGCTACGTCATCACCCTAGGAAAATGAAAGTTTAGCACATGATGAAATTAAAAACAAAACCAAAATAAATTGACATTATATAAAACTAGAATGAAATCCTCAGAAACACTGCATAAACTTGAATATTAAGTTCTCAAACATAAATATACAACCAAAAGATGAATGAAAGATGAAGAAATCAAGCCGTCCATTTAGGAGGTAAAACCTTCCATGTAGGCGGTATGCAAAATGTAATAAAATCCTAAGCCTTCCAAGATGGAGGCATGAAGAAATCTATCCGTCCATTTAGGAGGTAAAATCTTCCATGTAGACGGTATGCAAAATGTAATAAAATCCTAAGCCTTCCAAGATGGAGGCATGCAAAAAGTAATACAATCCTAAGCCTTCCAAGATGAAGGCATGCAATACATGAAATTAAATCTAAGAAACAACACAAAGAACTCAGAAATGTTAGAGAAAGATCTTTCCCGGTCAGAGAAGGACCTCTCCCGGTCGGAGAAGGGCCTCTGCTTCTCTTCCTCTCCTCCCCTTTGAGCTTGGCATTGATCTCTATTTATAGGGGAAAAAAAAACGTGTGCTACAGTACTGCTACAGTGATCTGGCGGTTGCTACAGTGCCGTTGACCTGCTACAGTGTCCCCTGGCGGCTTGCTACAGTGCCGTTGACCTGCTACAGTTCTTTTATTTTTTTTATTTTTTTTTATTATTATTTTTTTGTAAATGCTGTTTATTCCAAAAACAATATTTATTTATCAATCACACCCAATTTTATTATATTAAACGCAAATATCGTCCATAAAATCATCATATAAGGGAAAATAAATATGCAAATATTTTACTTATCAAATTCCCCCACACTTAACTCTTGGACGTCCTCGGACAAGAAGTAAATAATAAGTGCTTCCAACAAAATCAGAAGTGTCAGGTCATAAGTAAGAACACAATTGAAAAATAAAGAGATCATAGTATTAATGAATCAATGAAAATATTAATTGGTAACTTTAATTGAAAATGAATAAACTGAGTTCGTACTTGTAACTCATTCTCTCAATCTCTCAAGTGTTTAAGGGTAAGTGTTTCGCTCAAATTCAACCGAAAAAATTGCACTACCATAGGCTTGCTAAAAATCTCAATCTCCACTACCTATTTCACATGCATAATTCAAATCAAAAGGACTTATTAAGGGTTGTAATGGGGTTAAGGTAAAGGAATGTAAAGTATGATATGAAAGGCTAAAGAAATAGAGCAATTGAAAAATGGGCTACTTATAAATTTATCTCATCACAACAACCCACAATTCAAACACTTAACATTTTTTTTTCTTTTTTTCTTTTTTTTTCTTTTTTCTCTTTTTTCTCTTTTTTTTTTTGAATTGCAACTATAAAGTTGATGATAGATACACCCCCACACTTTGTCAAAAGCCCATTTCACAAAAATTTCAAATGCTCCACTAATCTTTCAAATAAGGTAATAGCACTTGATATATCATTAAAGCATATGTTAATGGGTAGAAAACAAAGAAATAGTCAATTAGGCTCAAAGGGGCTTATCAACGGTATAATTGCAAGGTTGGCTATTTGGCTCTGGCTAAAGAAAATGAATGCCTTTATCATTTTTGAATGAGCATGTGAGATGTAATTTCAACCAGATTTAAAACAAGTTCTAGAGTGACAACTTAATAGGTGAATATCACACACAAGAGAAATAATCATTATAGGCTCAGAAGCTCACGGCTAGGAATTTTTAAACTCAGTTCATTCAATCTCAAAATTCATCACCAATTGCAACAATCAGTTGTTCATTCATGCTATAAAATCTCTAAATTCAATTGATCCATACTTAAAACTTATATACTCATTCAGATCATTACAAAGCACTTGAAAAAGATTTTTTTTTTTTTTTGAAAAAGATAAAAAAATCATGCAACTACTAAAATGCAACTAATGAAATGCGTCTCAGGAGTTAAGAATAACTCCTTACTCTGCCATCTTTTTCCACACCCCATGCATCTAATGGTTTTACTAACTAACAAAAGAAAAACAAAAAAAAATATTTTTTTTTCCTCCTCCCCCAACCTAAATCAGACATTGTCCCCAATGTCTTCTAGAGCTTAGAAGAGGTGTTTTTTTAACATAAACACACAATAAAGTAAAACCAAGAGATTAAGGAAAGTTACAACCTAAGAGTGGTATCTGGGTTCTGCTTCTGACTGCTATCTGTAGATGGCCCACCTATTTGCTTGACGAGTAGATCTGGTTTAGATTCATAGGTTTGCATTTGATCGAGCAGCTGATCAGCAGTTGGTGCAGCAATTATGGAGTGGCGAGTCGCTTGGGGTATGAATCCTGTTTCCACAGCATGATCAAGAAAAGACAACAGGTTATCATAAAAACCGTTAACATTTAACAATCCTAATGGTTTTTTGTGACAGTTTAGCTTTGCCCAATATACAACACTAGAAATGCCATCCAATGTCTCCAAACCACCGGGTAGAGCAATAAAAGCTTGAGCATGGTGGAACATTACTCCCATCTGTTCAGGCAAGCTTGAAACCTGTAACTCTTGTCCTAAGGAAAAAGCATGATCTTGCAACCCTTTCACTTTTACACTTAAACCCTTACTTCCATTCATGGATGCAGAAACGGCCACACTTCCCTTTAGGCCCTGGATGCCTCCCCCGTACACAAAGTTGATTTTTCTGGCAGCTAATGCAACTCCAAGTTCATTTGTTGCTGTTATAAACTCTCCTTTCTTGCCCAAATCAGTTTCACCAAAAATGCAAATAGATGTAAATCTACATTTTTGTGAAATAACCTCTTTCTCTTTGTTTCTCTCAGACCATGTACGCTTACAAGAGAAAGTATTCATTTTTACAAATGGAAGTGTGCATATTTACAAATGAAAGAATATATATATATAATACTAAAACAGCGACAACAAAATCACACAAATCACACATTTTTCAAAGAAGTTTGAAAAATTTCTGATACAAATGATCGGTGGGCCACTGCGTGAAGAAATTAAACAAAAAGAGAACAGAAAGTCAAAAGATACAGTAGAGTAGGAAAAAAAACTGCCGAAAAGATAAGAAATATTAGACAAAATCTACGAAAAAGACAAAACAAATTAAACACACGCATTATTATGTACAGTAGTTGTGATTTTGGCTCACATCTTCCTCTGGTTTTACGTCCAGAAACGGCTTAAACGCTTTCTATGAATCGAGGATTTGCTTCCCATCCAGTTTTCTTATAAACTGGCAAATAGGGTCTTTTAACGTCAGATTCCCAAGACAATAACGCTCTTTTTCTCTGTTGAATATGGCTGCTAAATCGAGAAGAATACGATGAACGTCACCACTTGGATGCGTCTCAAGAGTTTGAATGATATCATCTAGTGACTCCTTACTCAGTCCATCCTTTATAAATTTGATTTTATCTTCTCGATTTACAGAAACCATACCTTTACTCCTACAGCGCTGATCACAATTCCACTTTGCACATTTATGGCAGACCTTCATTCTTTTAGCTCTTCTCTTTTTGGAGTAAGAACTTCTTCCCATTCCTGGCAAAGGTTTAACAAATGAATTATGAATCTCACCTGCTAAACGTACCTTAGCTTCAATGATCCAACGTATATCCACAGGAAGGCCCAAACGATTGAATACTTTCATCCTTTCAAGTCGACAGCTATAGATCTTCCTGAGCACATCTTTGGGAAGAGTGGGGAACCTGTTCTTAAGCTTTACAAGAGATTCCTCCATGGTAACTTAAAATGAAAATGATGAAAACTAAAATCTCAATGCAGTGCAATGTGTTTCGGTGAGTAAGAAAGAAAAATGAGAGAAGGAAAGAAATTTTGAGAGAGTAGGAAAGAAATAAGTGAGTCGGAAAGAAAATTGTGAGAGTGGGAAAGAAAATTGAGGGAGTATAAAAGAAGTTTTGAAAGAGTAGGAAAGAAGTTTTGGGTTGTCTCCCAAATAGCCGCCCTTCTTTAACGTCTTTAGCCAGACAAAAATTTAAAAAAAAAAATTCTTTTTTTATTCTTTTTTTATTATTTTTTTCTTTTTTTTTTAAAAAAAAAAACTATCAAAGTAGAATACATCATCAGGAGCTACCAGAAGTCCTGCAAAATCACAACAAAACATCAAACCAAACCTTGGGTTGCCTCCCAAGCAGCGCTAAATTTATAGTCTTCAGCCAGACTTCCCAAACATAAACTACTAATCAAAAGTATCAAACACCAGGATCACCTTGTCTTCATTTCTTTTCAAGAAACAATATTTCAGAAACCAACAATGATCATTCAAAGTAATTAATTGTACTTCTTCAATCATAGACAATTTTAGAGTACAATTATTTACTGAATTCAAAGAAAGCACAACATGCATGTATTTGCAAACAGATTTAGGAATTTCCAAAATTTTAGAGCATCCCATAAAATCCACTTGACTCTCATCAGTAAGAGTCACTACTTCAACAGGAGAGATATGAACAACATCTTTTGGACTATCCACATTAGTTTCAATATCAAAATCACAAAGATTAGGCTCCACAGGCGGAACCTCAATTGGACATTCATTATTCTCTCCAAAAGTGATTTCAAGTTCCTTATCACATGCCACAAGAGTTAAGGTTTCATTCAATTCCATATCCTCAATTTCCTCACAATAATCATCATCAACACAAGGAGTGGGAATCATGCTCATAGAGCTATCTTGCCTCATAGTTTCAAGTGACGCAATAATTTGACTCGCATATATTCCAATATTTTGGACACTTGACTCAACACTAGTGACAATTTTCTTTTGCTCTTTGATAAATCTCTCTGTTGATTCCTCAAACACCTCACCTAATCTTTCTAAATCAGATTTTTCCTTATACTCAAGAGTGTGTTCTTCAATATATGGATAAGAGTAGAAAGGAGGATTAGGAGAATACCTGACATATGGATCCAAAGATTCTTGTTGCTCCAAAATTCCACCAGGATAAAAGGAATGATCAAAACAAGTTTGGTTCATATTGAAATCATCTCTCACGTAATAACTGGTATTGCTATATGGACAATGCTCATAAGAATGACACTCTCCACAATAAGCACAAGAAAAACAATTATAAGGAGAAGAATTTTCAATCCAACCAGCATTTATATTTTCATGTCTCATTCCATTCACATGCATTCCAGAAAAAGAACCAAGATATGACAAGTTACCACCAAATGAATGCTGTGAATAATTCATTTTTTTTTTCAAATTTTACATGCAGACTAAATTAGTATTAAAATTACTTAGTATTGATATTAATGACAACAATCCCCGGTAACGGCGCCAAAAACTTGATACGATTTCAGATGATCAATTAAATAGTGCAAGTATACACTGTCGTAATCAAGTAATATAGAAGTGAGTAGAGTATCGTTCCCACGAGGATTGAGCACTAAGTACCAAAATAGGTAATTTTAATTCTATTTAGCCGATCGATTAGTTGGTGATTGAGAATACAAAATAAAACAAAAACAATTAAATATGAATGCAGATGATATGAAAGCAAATATGAGAAAAAGCCCTAGGGATTAGATTTCACTTAACAATTTCCGGATTGAATCACTTATCTATTCTAGCCCAATTTATTCCACATGATTAATAGTCGAGTTTCCCTAATTTAATTACTAGCCTCTTCCAAGGTCAAGCAATTCTATAATCAATTGCTAATCCAATATATTCCTATATGGATTTAAGCAATTAATTATGCATTAAGATTTATGGAACTCAATAAGACTACACAACTCATATGAATATATTCCTATTTCATATGCAAGTCATGGTTTTAATTATAGGGTCTACACACATGTATCTCCTTCCGGTCTCAACATGTATATTGAAATCATTTAAAAGATGGCCAATCAATCAAAAGCATTAAGAATAATAATTAAAACTCAATCATGAAGGAGAAATTCAAACTAGATTTAATAAGTTAAGATTCAATCCGTCATTAGTAAGCTACGTCATCACCCTAGGAAAATGAAAGTTTAGCACATGATGAAATTAAAAACAAAACCAAAATAAATTGACATTATATAAAACTAGAATGAAATCCTCAGAAACACTGCATAAACTTGAATATTAAGTTCTCAAACATAAATATACAACCAAAAGATGAATGAAAGATGAAGAAATCAAGCCGTCCATTTAGGAGGTAAAACCTTCCATGTAGGCGGTATGCAAAATGTAATAAAATCCTAAGCCTTCCAAGATGGAGGCATGAAGAAATCTATCCGTCCATTTAGGAGGTAAAACCTTCCATGTAGACGGTATGCAAAATGTAATAAAATCCTAAGCCTTCCAAGATGGAGGCATGCAAAAAGTAATACAATCCTAAGCCTTCCAAGATGAAGGCATGCAATACATGAAATTAAATCTAATAAACAACACAAAGAACTCAGAAATGTTAGAGAAAGATCTTTCCCGGTCAGAGAAGGACCTCTCCCGGTCGGAGAAGGGCCTCTGCTTCTCTTCCTCTCCTCCCCTTTGAGCTTGGCATTGATCTCTATTTATAGGGGGGAAAAAACGTGTGCTACAGTACTGCTACAGTGATCTGGCGGTTGCTACAGTGCCGTTGACATGCTACAGTGCTGGCGGCTTGCTACAGTGCCGTTGACCTGCTACAGTTCCCGATGGCTGCTACAGTGCCATTGACCTGCTACAGTACTTTTATTTTTTTATTTTTTTTTATTATTATTTTTTTGTAAATGCTGTTTATTCCAAAAACAATATTTATTTATCAATCACACCCAATTTTATTATATTAAACGCAAATATCGTCCATAAAATCATCATATAAGGGAAAATAAATATGCAAATATTTTACTTATCAATTAAATTCATAGACAAGATTCATAATTTATTAAAGTACTATTTGAGCCACTATATGCGCTTACTAAGACCAAGTCACTAACAAAAATCGTACCCCATAAACTTATAACTGTTATGAATATTAAATATGTGGATGTCCATTGACTCATATTAATCTTTCAGTCAACTTGACATAAAGAAGAAAAGAAGACATGATACAAAGCAAAAGCAAAAGAAGATAAGGACATAAAGAAAAGAAGACAAGGACATAAAGACGATATAAAGTAACCATGGTCATTTAAATATAACCATGGCAATACAACCAGGGTTAGATTTCTGCCTCTATATAAAGGGCTGTAATCGATTGTTTCAATTGAACTGAATGAGAACATCTCTCTAACTTCTCTCTAGAAATTCTATCAATTTTCTTTGAATCCTATCAATCTTCTTTCTTATAACATATACTTTTATAACAATAACCATATAAACATCAAGCATTTATCTTAAAATCACAAATAAACACCACCCAATTCACTTTATGCTTCTTATAAGATTTAATATGAACTTCCATAAAGAAAACATACTCAAATACCCCTCATTCTTCAATGTCTAAGCTTAATAATACCCTCAAATTATTCTCTTATTTTACATGTCCAGCTGCAGGAAAATAAGAGAATTTTAATTCCCTACTCCATGCAGCACAGTAACCCGAAAGAGAATAATGACTAAGGCTCTTGAACACATTAACAAGCAACAGAGGAGCGCAAAGAGACAACCTTTAATCCACCACATGCACAAGCAGAGGTAAGAGAAAGAAATTTGGTAGACACATACAACACAGCAAGGTGCAAAACAAGTAAAGGAGAGAAGGTATTCAAGCGTACATACATGATTTGAGCGTATGAGAACAGGTTTGAAGTTCTTCAAACCCACCACACACAAGGCAACGTCTTTCCAAGCAGAGGGGGAAGAAGATTACAACAATTACAAAACCCAAAGCAACGACCTGAATCTTGCGCGTGTGCACCGGCGACGACGGAGGCGATGGAGAAGAACAACAAAGGCTTTGAATTTTGAAAATATGGAATCTCGTCCCCTTCCTCTCTCCAAAACCCCTCTCCCAGATCCCAGATGAAGGTACGGGTAGGGTTAAAAAAACAAGGGCTATGGGGCATCCGCAAGTTTCAGGGGCGTGGCTTCTCTCCTCTGCTTCGGCCATCTGCGGCCATCCGCTGCCTTGCTTTTTTTTTCCCTGTTCTCAACTCTCTACCCCCAATCACTTCAAGCCACGTTGCCCTCCCCTCACTTATATACTTGAACGGTCTATGCACCAAGACATGAAACACAACGATTTTTTTTTTAAATAAAAAAGAAAGGTGTAGTTGCACTGCACAAAAACAAATTTTTTCCTATTATTTTAAGATAATTGATTTTATGAAAACTTTGGTAAAAGTCTAAGGTAAAAATATTTTCGGTGATAAGGACCTAAATCAAAGTATTAGTACTTTGTATATAAAGAACTTTCCAGTTCTTCGGTATTAATGAAATTTTCAGTGGCATTTTTTTTTTCAATTTTTTCTTGATTTAATTGTTTTTCAAAAACTTAATTTACTAATCCTTAGCAATTTTATTCCCCAATTAAAAGTATTAGTTCTGATACTCATAATTTGTTAAAATCGAAATATACATATTTGATGATAATAAACAAGGTTATTAAAACCAGACCGACCATTGAACCGGTCTAGTATTAGGTCAAGAGTTAGTGGGTTAGACTGGAATCAAAACGAAGGTAACCTGAAGCCAAACTAATGAAAAAGTGAAGATTTCGAGGTTATTAATATGAAATTTTAAAGAAAATAAAAAAATTGATTTAAAAAAAATGTGAACTAGATTGTAGGATCTAGTATCCTACAATTATCAATTTGGTTCACATTTTTTTAAATCAATTTTTATATTTTCTTTAAAATTCCATATTAATAACCTTAAAATCTTCACTTTCTCACTGGTTTGGCTTCGGGTTACCTCCGGTTTGATTCCGGTCTAACCCACTAACCCTTGACCTAGTACTCGACCGGTTCAGTAGCCGTTCTGGGTTTAATAAACTTGTTTATTATCATCAAATATGTAGATTTCGATTCTAACAAATTATGAGTACCAGAACTAATACTTTTAATTGAGGAATAAAACAGCTAAGGATTAGTAAATTAAGTTTTTGAAAAACAATTAAATCAAGAAAAAATTGGAAAAAAATATCCCACTGAAAATTTTATTAATACCGACGAACTGAAAAGTTCTTTATATACAAAGTACTAATACTTTGATTTAGGTCTTTATCACCGAAAATATTTTTACCTTGGACTTTTACCAAATTTGCACCTTAAAATATTTGGTCAACTAACAGTAAAAATTAACTGGGATAACGGTCAAGATAAAATTGCTCCATTTTAAAAACTTCCAAGGCAAAATTATCCCCAGATAAACTTTATGGGTAAAGCCCTTGGGTGAAAACTTCCCAAACAAAAATGTCCCTTGACCCTTAAAAAATTCTGATGGGATTTTTTTTAAAAAAAAAAGAATAGCACAATGAAAATTTCACAAGGGTGAAGGGAAAAACAAATACTCTTTTGATACAGTCAAGATTCGAACTTGACGTCAAAACACACAACAATCTTGATGCCACTAAGCCATCAACTTACATTTGTGGAAGGTTACAACAAAATATTAACATATTTGTTATAAATTGTTTGAAGCAGTATTAACCCTCACAATTGTATATTTTATTCAAATGAGGAGAGCTACAATATATAGGCTTAGAGAGAGAGAGAGAGTAATTAGAGATTGGCAGAGAGAGAGAGAGAGAGTAATTAGGGAAGAGAGAGAAAAAAGAAGGATTACCGTCAACAGAAAATAAGAAATTTTTCTATTTTTATCACAGTATGTAATATACAATTATATAATATGTAAGATTCAACCTGTAACCCCCTGCCTTAATTAGTGTAATTATAATTCGATATCACTTAATTAAATTGGTTTAGAGACCGTCGAATAGTTCAAAACTCATTTAAAACTCCCTTTTATAGTAGGGACTTTACAAAATTTTCAAAACTTCTTTCCTATTCCGGTCTCAAATTCAATTATCGAATATAATCACCTGTGCAGTTAATTTACATTTAAACATATCAGAATATCTAATAGCAATCCCGGCAACCCCCGGGTTCCATTCATTCACTATAGGGTTTTAATTCCTGTATAAGGGATTACACCACTGTATTCCACTAATATTTACAATCCAAAAATAATTTACAAGATCCCTGTCCAACAGGTTTAACCAACACATCCAAAATAAATGTCCCTATAGGGTTCTAACCGCTCCGGGTCGTACGCTTTTCCTTAGAGCCACTCGCCCTGTCTGAAAGGTTAGTTAAAGGAAAGAGTGAGATTCAAGAGAATCCCAGTAGTAACAAAACATTTATACCACATACAAGTACACAGCATGTAAGCAAATCATCATACAGCAGCAGCAGCACAAATCACACTCCACCCTCATCCCCTTTCTCCGCCGGGAAGGCACACTGTCCTAACCCGAACCGTTGTTAGCTACTCAGGGACTATTGGCGTGGCAGTGCATACATATAGCCTTATAGCTCATATAGCTATCTGGCTTTCACAAATGGCCCGTCGGCCTTCACAAATAGCCTTTCGGCCCACATAATCACATATATCACACCTCATCCTCATCCCCTTTCTCCGCTGGGAAGGCATACAACCCTTGCCCGATCTGTTGTTAGCTACTCAGGGACTATTGGTATGACGGTGTTTACACATATTCACAATGTCGCAGCATACGAGTTTATCACAAATCAATGATAATACACACATACAATGCATCACATATGGTACGAAAGAAAAGTTATTACCTCGTTCCTTCCTGACGTTTGCTGGCTCAGTGGGCTCACGAAGACGGCAAATGTTGAATCCTATAAACCAAATTAGGGACAATAAATCAATCTCTTTTCCAAGTTCTTAATTCCATAGTACTTAAGTTGGTTATCATTTAGACTCGTTAGGTGGCTATTAGAGGCCTAAACATATACCCAAAGGGTTGGGAAAGGCTATACCGAAAACCACCTTTGAAAAGTACAAAACACAGATTTTTGGGGTTGGGCCGCGGCCCAAAATCCATGGGCTGCGGCCCAAAACTGTCCAGAGACGCTCAGAAATATTTGGACTGCGGCCTAGAATCCACGGGCCGCGGCCCAAGAAAATCCAGTTTCTGGCTGAACTTCCAAAAATCATAACTAATTCAAGAAAAATCGAAATAAGGTGATTCCAAAGCCAAATGAAAAGCTATTTAAGTCCTATATCAAGGAAAAATATTGGTCATAACTAGAAATCACCACAAAAGTCCAGATTTACCAAAAACCTAACATTGCACCAAAACAGGGTCCAGCTTTGATGCCAAACTTTGGACAGTTCAAACTCCGAGATCAAAAAGCGCAATGACACAACATTTATGTCCATTTTGAAGCTTGAGATGTGAACTTTAAGACTGGAAAGTTTCATAATTTTTCAACATCATTTGCCCAGTCAAAATGTCCACACCATCTGACTGTCCAGAACAGACTTACATTGGACAGATTTTCCAGATTTTGCCAATTGGTTTCCAATGGTCCCTAATTTCAAATCACATACTATTCTCACACAATTTGGCTCAAGGAACACATTGGAGCCATCAAAATGACCATATTCATTATCCATGAGCATGTTCTACCACAATCACCACATGTCACCTTAACATCTCCAATCAACACACACATTGCAATTCATTCCAACCCAAAATTCCAAGCCAATTCCAAATGCACAAAGACACTCTATGACACTAATTTCCACACTAAACACTAACCAAATCATGCTTTTCGAAATTTACCAAAAATCAGGGCAAATTCCAAAGTCCTCAAGACTCAACCAATGATCAAAGCAACCATACCAAAGTGCTTCTAATTCTTACCTCTTCTTCTTCCTAAAGCCAATTCTTCAACTCTCCAACTTCCCAATTTCCACAAGTTCTCAAACTTCACCAACCAAAATTCTGAAACCATAGAAATATAGCCCTCAACCTCATGAACAACATTAATAGAGAACATTTGAGCATATAAAGATGTTCACTTACCTCAACTCAAGCTTTTCTTTTTCTCTTTCTTGCTCAAACTCAACGAAAATGGAAGTTAAATGAGAGAGAAAAGGAAAGATGATGATGATGCAGTTTTCCTTCACACATACACACATATAGCCGACCTCGACAAGGAAAGAGAGAGGGAAGAATATTTGACTTTGATCCAAGGGTCCTTATTTTGCCACTTGGCACCATCCTATTCTTCCTACCATGATTTCATGTAAACTTGCATGCATAGGATTCCACCTCTTGTTCTTTTAATCCTAGCCATTGATCTTGATTACTAAGGAGTGTTCTCAATGGTATCTAACCAGTCGGTCGGTAAATTTACCGTTTTGCCCCTGATTATCACAATGCACGATATATACTTCAAAAGTACTCAATTAATATTAATTACATTACTTTGAAGTTGCTAATCCTTGGTCACAATCCAGGATATTACACAACCACCCTTATATTACCGTCCATTCTTATACCGCTGACTGAAGTCACAAACTAACACATAGTCTAATAGAAACTCATCCGTTTGACTAGATTGTCCCAAGCTCAACAATTCTTTAAGATACACATGGCCAAAGGTGTAGATCTTAAATCTAGACTATGACTCCCCTTCTTAAAAGAACACAACTAAGAAGGTGTCACATATCTCACAGCTTCAATGCAATCCTGCCCAAAGGAAGACATGGAAGAAAGGGCCCTGATAAGTGTCATACACTGTGCACCGAGTGATGGTATACCACATGATAAAAGATCTCACCAAACAAATTCCTCCTTACATCAACCCATCATATATGCAACTGTTATGACAATTATATTCAATCACCAAGAAATATAATATCATTAAAAGATAAGGTATAATAAATTATGCTGCCATTCATATCAAATATTATCATATTTTCAAACATACCTAAAAGGAAGTAATATTCCAACAATACATTAATTATAATTAAATTATTAACTATGTGAATAAAGTGAGTTATAAAGAAATTTACTTATAACATTACTTACTTGAGAAATTATAATACATACACATATATATATAATTCAGTCCGTTTCGTTAATAAAATGGAAGAATATTTAGAGTTACATGCTACTTCCTAACATGAACATCTATTTATATATTTCTCCAAAGCTTTTAATGAGAGTCTATAAAGTTACAAACATGAACATCTATTCATATATTTCTCCAAACTACTCTTGAGTTGCTTTAAAGATGCTCTAACTACTTAAAACTATCCTTTACACCCATATTATACATATTCACATAAGCTCTCACAATTTCTAACCATAATTTTTTAATGTACAGTAGTATTTGTGAATTTTTTTTCTTTTTATTTTTAAAGCAAAAGACTTCAATCCGCACAGCCTTATATATATATACATGTATGTGTGTGTAAATGTTTGGTGTCTATGCGTTTGTTCTCCCGGGGAAAGGAGAAGATTAGGAAAAACATTACATATAAGGGGTCTTAAATAAAAGAAGTACCAAGGAAAAAAAATGGTGGAATTGTAGATTAAAAAAAACGTGGAATGAAATATACCAATACCATATAAACAAATAGTGAAATTTTAAGAAATTTAAATAAATAAATAAATAATACCATGGCAAGACTTAAAAAGACCATAAAGCTTAAAGGGAGGAAAGTACAAGAGAAATTTTCATTATTCTTTGGTCAATTGATGTCTCAACCCAACAATAAAAAACAGAAGAAAATCTGAGAGAATGAGAGTAAGGTAGTGAGAGAAAGAGTATGCACACTGTTCAATTGATCACTTTTGGAACATCTCAGATGGAGGAGAAGGCAAATCTAAGGAAGAAGAGGATCTGTTAGAGAAAAACATTAAAAGAATGCCCGTTGGATTATTAGTGGAGTTTAATGATAATATTTAGGGGCATGAGGTACCACATTTAGATGAGTTGATGGAGGATGTATTGGAATAGGATCAAATTGGTTCAAGCGGCCAGCAGAAACAAAATGGAAGGAATCCTATCAAAAGCTATATTTCATACAAGGCAAAAAATTTGGATAAAAGTTTTGAAGATCAGATGCTTGAATGGCTAAAGGAAGAGGAAGAACTGGCACTAGTCTTGACAGAGGAGCAAAGGTAGAGGTTGGGATCAATTCCTTCCTTAAATATCTCAAATGATAAGCTGAAAGAACTGTGTCATCCTTGGATGGATGCCCTCATAGTGATGGCATTGGGGAAAAGAACGAACCTACATATGATGAAGGATAGGATAAAATGGATGCTTAGATCAGATAATTTTGAGCTTATTGACCTTCCAAACAATTACTATGTCTTTATGACTGTAGATAAAACTTTATGCTGCAGATTACTATTTGATAGCCCCTAGTTAATACAAGGACACTACCTTATGGTTCAAAGATGGAGTCCAAATTTTAACCCGTATTGCAATAAGGTAAGGAGGAGTTCAAAAGTAGCCAACAAAAGGAGAAACAACCAATTCTATCCATACCTGGTATATCAGTTGATGAGGAATACGGCGCGTGGATGCAGGTGAAGTCAACGGTCAGGTTACACCCTAAATTCGCTGAATTAAACAGAAGGCACCAGGGAAAGACGTCATTAACTGGTTGACCAAATGAGAAAGAAGCTGAGAAAGGAGAAGGATCGCGCTATGCCGTACTGCAAGACTATGATCCACCTGTCTTGTCCAAGGCAAATCAGAACCTAAACAAGAAAAAGGGGACTGAGACATAATGGAGGAAGAAAGAAAGAAAAGATGATTTTAACCGCACCCGGCGGAGATGAGAAGAAGGTGTAGAGAGTTGGAAACCTAATCTCTATGTTCGAGACAGGGTAATCGAGTGTGACAAGGTTTGTAGCAGAGGACAGAGAGAAGGAAGGGAAAGCCATAGGGAAAAGGGCAAAGGACGTCGAGAATCCTAAGAAGACTAAGGAAGAAAAGCCGGGCAGGGTTTCTGCTAACCAAGAACCAATTGAAGATGTTAATGGGCTAAAAAAGGCCCAAGTCTAAGATAGTAAAGGGCTATCCATATGTCAAAGAAGTGGGCCAAATTTTGATAGGTTAAAGATAAGAAGGGAGCCAATTTGCATGGACCAAAATTAGCCACTCCTAATTTCAAAAACAAGCAGGTTGGAAGGTCACATGATCTAATTTTTGGATCCCTCTCGGACACGGGGTCTGTTAAAATTGGCCAGATAATAAAGAAAGTTCAAAGTAAGGGGAGCAACATAAAACAGGAACCACCAAAGACACACTAAATGGAGATTGTACAGGATACCCCTGTAACCCCCTTTCCAATCATAGGCCAAGATTAAGTTTATAATCAAGTAATTAAGTGAAATTAGAGACCTTAGATGATTTAGGACTTAAAACAAAATCAAACTTCCCAAAATCAGGATCTATAAAAACTTTTCTAAACCCGGTTCACAAAGGTCTCATATTCACATTACAAATACACAATTGGCTTGTACAGGTTGATTCCTTTTACAAATACTAGAGTACAACATAAATTTCCGACACACTCGAGTTCCTTTAATTAGTAAAGGGTCTTACAAGACAACAATGCCCATAATCTCTCTCCCTTTACTAGGGGATTACACAAAACTATTCAAATATCACCAATACATATACAGGTAATTCCCAACACAGTATTCATATGATATACATGATAATCAAATAATCAAAACAACTCATAATCTGGAGCTCTACCCGCTCTTCATCACCTGCTTTCCTTTTAATCCTTCGGCCCTGTCTAAAAGTTGTTTTGGGAGAGTGAGATTCTAAAGAATCCCCATAGTAACAAATCACTTTGAGTATGCATAATAATATGACATGAAAGCAATCATAACACACACATAGCAACTACAATGGTAATTACAGCGGTAAGGGCAGGTATGACTAATGTCACCCTTACGTTTACGTTGAATTTCTTACACTGTATTGCACCACAACAGTTCACACTATATTTCACCATAGCTGGGATTCATATAAAGCATTTCACAATACATAGCCACACTAGCCGGATTCACAAAGCAATTTCTCAAAGATCCATGTTTATTACAAAGGCAATTCAACAGCTGGGGTAGGTGTGATAAGCATCAACCCCCTACGACGGCTCCCGCTGAAGTGCTCACGCTGTAATGGACCATGGCACATTATCATTCACATTTCATAAACACACAATGATCAATCATGCATACCAAACATCATACACAACATAAGGGAAAAGTCACTACCTGCTTGTTCCTTCCGTGCACACTCTGGCGTTGGTCCCTCCCAAGTAGGGCA
The DNA here is from genome assembly GCA_963210345.1 of Inga oerstediana. Classification (NCBI taxonomy): domain Eukaryota; kingdom Viridiplantae; phylum Streptophyta; class Magnoliopsida; order Fabales; family Fabaceae; genus Inga; species Inga oerstediana. The sequence continues at coordinate 39,219,167 of OY723409.1, forward strand.
AATGTCGTATCTTATAATTCATAATGAGTGATGAAGTATTATTCTCTATCCAATACTCAATTACTTCTTAACACTTAATTTAGTTATCATTATTGCTCTTTTAGAGTCATTAATTACCCCCAACAAAACTCCTAAAGGGTTGGAAGAACTATCCCAAAGATCCCCTTTTTGGAAGCATAAAAACTAATTTTTCACTACTGCACTTGAGTGAAGATGGCCTCACTCGAGTGTTGGTATGAGCACTCGAGTGAAGAAGGCCTCACTCGAGTGATGGTGCGGTCTGCACTCAAATGCAAGAAAGTAAGGACAAAAAGTGTTTGCCATAGAGCACAAGAAACTTTTAGAGAAAAGAAGCACTCACGTGACAAATTAACACTCGCAAGTGTTAAAGTACACTCTTGAATCTTGGACGCGAGTGACAGCCTAAGATGAGAGTTCATAGTGTCAAATACACCCGCACTCAAGTGAGAGGAGGCTTACTCGAGTGAGAACCCACAACACTTGTAAGTGAGGTAACACTCTTGCCTCTACACACGGAAGTGCAACACAGAAACTGAAGCAGAAAAGGAAATTACACTATCGCACTTGAGTGAACTCATCCTCACTTGAGTGATGTTCATCTCGCAATCGAGTAAGCCCCATATCACTCGAGTGATGCGCATCAGAAACCAGAAAAAGCAGAAAACTTGACAGCACTATCCAAAAGCTTCCCAAGAGTTTCCAATAGACCCAAAACCTCAACCAAAGCTACTCCCACACAAAAACACCCAAGGAATTCAATGAAATCATTAGAATTACCAAAATCCTACTCCATTATCATGCTTTGGTTTTGGGCAACACAAACATCAAAATTCCAAAATCATCCATACAGCACAATTTAAACACCAATCAATTCTATCTATCCAAAATACCTCTCACGATACCAATTTCATGCCAAAAGCATACCAAATACCCAATGACACTCATTTTCAAATTCAAGGCCATAAATACCAAAAATTCCAAACTTCATCAAATAACATGAAACATAGATGGAAAGGCTTGTTTCACTCACCTCTTCAAGAATGAACAAAAGAGAGAAGAAGAAAGAAACTGAAGATAGTCAAGGAGCTGCCTACTTGGATTATGGAGAATGATTATCAAGAGGAAAATAAAAAAGAAAGATATTGAAGAAAGAAGAAATTGCAAGATCTAATGGGACTATCAGGATTCAAGTTCTTAGAAATAACTCCAAGATTTCTATGGTCAGAAGGAAATTAGATGGCACTACTTGGCACTGTAGCGGTCGGTACTGCAGCAATCGAGCACTGTTGGGTACTATAGCATGCAGGTACTATAGCACTCGAGGTGCAAACTAAAAGTACAGAATCACTGTAGAAACTGCGGCACTGTAGCACTCGAGTGAAGGAAGAACAAACTCAAGTGTATGGCCACTCTGTTCTACTCTGTTTTATGTTCAGCCTAACAGAGGTCCAGTATTTTGGCTATATCTCTCAAACCACATGTCAGATTGACCTGAAACCAGTGGCATATGAAAGAAGAATCACAACACATAAAATGTGCACCAACATCACATTGAAAGAAGCTCAGATGAAGGAGGTGTGATATGTGGAATATGACACTGAAATCACCGTAACTTTTCAGGACAGGTTCGGTATTTTGGACATAACTCACAAATGACATATCGGATTGAAACAAAATTGGTGCCATATGAAACTATACTTAAAGAGCTTTCCATGGATAGGTAATTTGCCTAATTTAAAGTTATATTCTAGGAGCTATGCCTTCTGGAAGTTAATGCTTGTGCAATCTAGTGTGATAGACACTCTTTCGATCATAACTTGCAGAATAAAAGGAGTTTGGAGCTGATTCTTTTTGTATTGGAATGCATGTGACAAGAGCTTTCTTATGATACATCAACTTCCATATTTAGAATCAAATAAATAAATCGAGTCTGACATGGCTCCACATCACCCGCTAGTGCAAAATCACACTCTTGATAAAAATGCCACGAGTGTTATCCAAAGGCTCAGTTCCATAATGCAAAATTATACATGCACTCGAGTGAGGCTTCTTTGCACTCGAGTCAAGTCCTGACAAAACCAAAATGCAGAAAGTTCATACTCTCATAGCCATCAATCCAAACATGGTTAAATGTTATACATTCATTATGTTTTCACTTGTTATTGTTCCTAAATGTTAACTAACATATATTTCAAGTATAATACATGAGATTAAACATTTGGATTGCATCTTCAAGAATGGAGGTCATTTACGGCAAATATTGTCACTCAACGTGACGAGTCCCAGAAGCCAGAAATTTAGGTTTTGACCAATGATCTAGTATACCCATGACTAATACTTTATCATATTAGTGATTAAGCATTTTCCAATGTGAAATAGGAAATTTAATTTTGAGATTACATATTTAAATAAAAGAGTCAATTATGGTGGGCTGCATCTTTACACACTGAGTATCGGCTACCTACCACGACAAGATATTGACCCACCATGAACAAATGTCTGAAACACAAATGCTCCACAATTTGACGTAAAGCTCATAATGAAACATCCTACTCTTCAGTGGGATGCTCCAATCTGCAACGGATATTTCATAGTGGGTATATATTCAAATGTGCTCAACGGTCAAAACGAAGTTATGGGACTCAAATAGATGAATGTTCACAATAGTCATCATCTTCATCAACTATAAATGAGGGAGCATTCAAAGTCGATGGGTAACAGAGACAGTGAGCAACTACGAGAAAAATGATTGAAACATGAATCCTTTGCTTCTACCCAAACACTCTCTATTCTGCAGTTTCTATATTACTTATCATTGAGAGAGTAATTATTTGTATTTTACTTCAGTGAGCATTATATCTACTCTCTGAGAGAGTTTGTAAACACTTTCAATTATATTTCTAAATTGATCTCAGGTAGAGGGACCTTGAGTGGGTGATTTCCTTCCAGGGAAGTTGTTGAGAGAATCGTTGCTAAGACTTTCTGCTCGTAAGACTTACAAGGTGCAAGCAGTAGAGAATGTTGCTGCTCGTAAGACTTACAAGGGTGTAAGTAGGAGAGAATGTTGCTGCTCATAGGGCTTGCACGGGTAAGCAAGAGGGAAAGGTCTTCGAGATTGCCCTCCTCATAAGACTTGTCATAAGCGGGAGTATTTCAGTAAGAGATTTGTAAAAGGTTTCACAAGTACCCAGCTAAACTTGTGGGATTGTAAAGGCTTTTCTTGTGCCCGGATTAAACAAGAAGATAGTGGATTTGAAAATCTTAGGAGAAGCCTGGGGACTGGACCTAGGCTATCATAGATTGGACCGAACCAGGATAAAGCACAGTTTGCATATTCTCTTCCCTAAGCTGTTATATTTCTAGTATATATTATTTAATCTAACTGTTGATTTATGATTAATTACCTTCATACTTATTGCTTTTACTAAGATGCGAAAAGATTTTCAAAGTTCTTAAGTTTTTATCTTACACCCAATTCACCCCCCTCTTGGGTGTCAGCCGCTTCTAACATTTGGTATCAAAGTCTGGGCTCTTGTGTAAAGGACTTAACCGTCTCAAGAGTTATAATGGTTAATTTAGGGTGTTTTATACTTTCAGAAGGTTTTGATTATACAATCCCTCCTCTTTTGAAAGATTTTGATTTTTGATTTTGGAAAGCTAGAATGATTAGTTTTATAAAAGCTTACGATTTTGATATGTTGAATGTTTTTACAAATGCTTTTGATTTCAAACCAAGGAAGGATTGGACTGAAAAAGAAAGGAAAATGTTTTCGTTAAACATTACAGCAATGAGGATTCTCTATAGTGCTGTGACAGAAAATGATTTTAATAAAATTAGATTTTGTTCTAATACTAAACATATCTAGGACACTCTTGATTCTATTTATACTTCTAACAATTGTGTTGAAGTTGAAAATGTTGATAATTCATGTGAAACTACACGCTATACATATATTGTACATGAACAATTGGAAGTTGATGATGAAGATGGAGAAATCATAGAACACCTCCATACAGTCAACATGGATAGACAAGAAGAAGAGGATTCCCGAAAAGAGCTTATTATGGATGGACATGAAAAATCACTCTCCGGAGCTCAAGATGAACATAAGGTAAAAAGTTCCAATTCTTTGTGTGATGTTCGTAAAACTGATTTTCAGAGTCTATAAAAGTTTGTTTCTCAACCAATTGTTGATTTTATTGAGAAAAGCAAAAATGATTTCAAATATGCTGGAAAGTTTGTTGGGAAGAAAGAATGTTCAAATAAAATCCATTCGAATTTCTACTCTCATGATCGACATAATACTTGCATGATATCCCATAATGCATATCTTCACACAATTTGCAATTATTGTGGCAAATCCGGTCATATTTCTCACACATGCTATATTAAAAGAAATTCTCATGTGAGAAATAAGTATATTTTGGTACCGAAGAGATATATAAGGGTTAATACTAACAATCAAGGACCCAAGTATATATGGGTACCAAAATATTCATCTAGTACTTTATACGTGCATATTGATTATAAGAAGAATAGACATAAAGGTACAGAGAAGATAAAGAAGAAGCCAAGAGTTTCTCATACACCAATAAAGAGGTTCATATTGTCTATATCGAAAATGAGAACTCTCGGAGCACCCATTGCCAGAGCTACAGAGTTTAACCACAGAAAGAAGCAATGGATAAAAGGAGTATGTTTCACCTTAAGGAAGAGCTACCATAATGTACCATTCAACTATCTTGAGGAGAACAAGAAGAGGAGGATTTCTCATATACAAAGGAAAATAATCTCAAAGTCTACATCATATGAGAGAGTTTTGCATAATCTTAAAGCCAAACATGCAAAAATAGAGCTTCAAAGAAAGATGCAGTGGATATGCAAAGGCGATTCTCCAAGCACCTAACGTAAAAGTAAACAACTGTAAAACCTCATACACTGTTATCTTTAATATCTATTGAGGTTTATACCTTGTTACCTTAGAAATGAGCATTACACATGTTTTTACAATCTTTAGAAAAATCATACACAAAGAGTTGCAATGTTCAATAGTCTAACTTTTTATGCATATACATACTTCATGAGAAAACAATGTTTATGCATAAAGTCATACTTAATTCATTATGTTCAATTCCTTAGAAGTGACTATATTCTTAGAGCATATGAATTATGATTCTTACAAGCTAACCGTGAGTGGATCCAAGTAGAATTGGATAACAAAGGAAGCAAAAAGTTATATGATTTTTGTAGGAATAATTGGAAAAAGAAGCATGACACTTGAAGTGCAGAAGTAAACACTCGAGTGCAAGGCATGTTAACACTTGAGTATTGGTTGGTCACTCGAGTGCGGATTTGAATCCTATGCTCTATTTCTAGTTTGTAAAACAGGGGTTAACAGAGTATGTAAAAACTCTAAGGACACTCTCGAGTTTATCAAATGTTCAGACACACACTCAAGTAAGATGTGAGCACACTTGAGTGCATGGAGAACTCACCTGAAAGTGCAGCAAGAACTCGTGAATGCTGCAGATACAAATGCATAAATTAGCTTCAAAAAGTGGTTTACTCAAGTAATCTTGGAGGACTTGAGTATAAAGATACAAAGAGATGGAAATTAACTTGAGTGTCTACAAGTTACACTCAAGCCAGGTACACTGTATTAGTAATTAAAATCTCAACAGTTGCACCTATTCTTTCCAACTCAATTTGAGTGGTAAATTCTTGCTTATTGCTATATACCATTAGCAGTCAATGATTTATGGTTTTCAAAATATATTCAGATTACTAAATGTATTGAAATAGAATTGTACATACTTTTTCTATGTATTGGAAATTTGAAATGCACATTTCACAAATTTACTTGGATTTTAATTCATCCTGTTTATAAAAAGTACATACACATTATTTGAAAATTATTCATATCTTGTTTGCATTCAAATCGATTTCAAAATTGGAAGTTAGTATTTTTGTATACTGAAAGTCAGAAATGCTTCAAATCCATCCACTAGAGTATTTCCCCATTGTTGACATATTGATCATTGATCTTAAATGTGTTATGCAATGCTTGAACTCTTTAGCCTTTATTCTCTAACATGTTAGACCTTTCGTCTAGCAAGTTACCTATATATATGAGATTCAAGTGTATTTCTCATAAAAGAATTCAATATGTGAATGCCTTGTGACTAATGTCTAGAGTCTTATTTGGCTAAGTTATTCCAAGAATTACAAATTTTCATTGATGTATTAAATGCATCAACCATTACAGTAGAGTAACTTTATAAGACAGCACTTTGGAACTCTAGTCATCTGAACCAACAAACTTGAACTTCACCATTTATAAATCTACATACTTACTCTTATTGCTCGATGTCTTAACAATTGACATTACCTATCTCCGAGCAACTAAAGTATTCAAATCCTTGACTTGGTAGTATTCTTACTCTTCAAAGTCAAGATTGTCTCTTGGTAAATAGCAAAGTTATTGTGCTTATATATATATATATATCTGTCAAGTCAAGCCTTTTTTGGCTAATTCATTTTCCATTTGACTTGTGCCCTTGGAAAAATTCTCAAACATATTAAAACTTCAATGTCTAACATGTTATCTTAGTTGAATTTCAAAGTGAAGCCTTCTGATACAACTGTTAACTTCCATCATTTTTAACATGAACATTGATTATAAACAAGTTTCAAAAAATGTGTTTTGCATATATTCAGAATCTCAATTTCATAATGCATTATTATGATTCAAAATAACATTTGAGATTTTGAAACAATTCGCATATCTCATTATCATTTTGGAAAATTTGATTTCATTCATGATTTATCATTTTATAAAAGTTGTTCATTGTGGATAGATTTTCTACTCTCTTTGATTTGACTTACATCGATTACATGAACTTTTATCAATGACATATTTTCTATATAAAGTGTATTTACAAATTGTTATTGATAATCATAATTCCTGGTATCACTTGTTCGTTATGTTTTATGATGACTTGATTTTATTAGACAAAATTATATCTTGGTCTTTGTTGGTTTATGATACTCTTTGCTCAAATTTCATATGATTAATTGTATAAGAGCATAAGAGTTGTTATATCTAATACTGTACGGACCCAAGAGAAGTTGGGTACCGAAGGGCATATATTTATACTTTTACAAGAGTTAACCAAAATGCTCTACTTTTGGATATAAAGATCAGAGGCAACAAAAGAGGCATAACTAATAGTGGTGTAGTGTGAGAGGAAGTAGAATATGTGATATCACTTAAGTGACATCTTAGCACTAGCAAGTGACCAACATTGATGTAGTCAAAGAAAGAGATGTTCAGAGAAAGACACAGTATTCTACTAGAACTGGGTCTCCCTGGTCCTTCAGCCTTTGGTCTATCTATCAAGGGCTATCTGAAAGAGGAACTTCAATACTTTCACACTAAGCTTACTACAAACAATGCTGAGATCATCATTCAATGATAAGATGAAGCAGCTGTGTGACTTAGTGAACCAGGACATCAATGTTCTATTTGAGATTATAGATGACAAAAATAAGGGAGCAATGTGCTATAATTAAATCGAAGGTTCTCGATGGTGTTTGCTAACAAGGGGCACATACTACACTAAGTCCTTATTTCGAGCTCATCTTGGTATCATTAAGCATCCACAGAGATTACACTCCAAAACCACTCAATACTGATCACATCATTAGACACTGACTCACTAGACTACCTAGGATTATGACTCGAGTGATTACGATATTAATCGAGTGAGGTATTGTATTCTTGCTTAATTCAAATTCCTTGAGTTGCATCACTAGAGTAAACAATCAAGTAATGGTCAAGTAGAATCACTCAAGTGACTACTCAGGTGATATTGGATTATATCTCTTAAAACCTCTAAATAGTATTATCATGTTTTAAATTTGATTTCTCTCCAAATCTTCACACTTTCAAAATCATTTTCCATATAAAGTAACCAATAATCTTTCAAATCCAGGAGAGTAATTAATTATTTTTCTAATGATGAATTTTCAATCCATGCATCAATTAAGGGGGAGCTTCACATTCACTTGTATTTTATATCTTAAAAGCTCATCTCCTTTATTGGAAGAAAATCCTTTTAATATACTCATCTATATTCACCATGTCTTGATTAGTTTTGATGATGAGTTCTTCTTATATTGTTCTTTTCATGATCTTAATTTTAATATATCATATGGAAAGGAATAGTTTGTTACTTAATTGCACTAACAATTCTCTCTTTGCAAAGAAACATTTAAATTTGTGACAGGGGAATTTGATTTGGGGAATAACGTTTCTCAACATACTACAAGATGAAATTATCAAACTTGAGGAAAGATGTTTCAATGTTTCAACAAGGGAAATATATTGACTACAATATTCAAAGCAACAAATACATATGGGCATTAAGTAAGCTGAGCCGAAGCTCAGCTCAATTGGAGAATCCTAGCAACAACATGAACATACATCAGAGTTGTACATAACACATCATCATGAACAAGCATTGCCAAAGCAACAAACTTCATGGAGCACATCATCATTTTTCAAAATCTACATGAGCATTTCTAGACCTTCTCTCCTTACACTTCAAGAATATGTTTCATATATTTCAATATATGTATGTTGCACTTCATTCAGATATATTTTTCTTAAAGGATTTATCATCATCAAAAAGGGGGAGAATGTTATATATGATTAGTTTTGATGATGTCAAATATAGATGTGAAATGATAAGAGCAAAAAGTTTATGTAATGTATTTTATAATTTGACTAATTATTGTGTTTAATATGAAATATCTTGTATATTAATTAAGTTGAATTATGGAGGAAGAATGAGAAGACAAAATTATCAAATATACAAATACGTGATTGAATTGATGACAAAGAACAAAAGAGAGAAGAAGAAAGAAACTGAAGATAGTCAAGGAGCTGCCTACTTGAATTATGGAAAATGATTATCAAAAGGAAAATAAAAAAGAAAGATATTGAAGAAAGAAGAACTTGCAAGATCTAATGGGACTACCAGGATTCAAGTTCTTAGAAACAACTCTGAGATTTCTATGGTCAGAAGGAAATTAGATGGCACTGTTTGGCACTGTAGCGGTTGGTACTGCAGCAATCGAGCACTGTTGGGCACTGTAGCATGCAGGTGCTATAGCACTCGAGGTGCAAACTGAAAGTACAGAATCACTGTAGCAATTGCGGCACTGTAGCACTTGAGTAAAGGAAGAACACACTCGATTGTATGGCCACTCTGTTCTACTCTGTTTTACGTTCAGCCTAACAGAGGTCTAGTATTTTGGCTATATCTCTCAAACCACATGACAGATTGTCCTAAAACCAGTGGCATATGAAAGAAGAATCACAACACGTAAAATGTGCACCAACATCACATTGAAAGAAGCTCAGATGAAGGAGGTGTGATACGTGGAATATGACACTGAAATCACCGTAACTTTTCAGGACAGGTTCGGTATTTTGGACATAACTCACAAATGACATATCGGATTGAAACAAAATTGGTGCCATATGAAACTATACTTAAAGAGCTTTCCATGGATAGGTAATTTGCCTAATTTGAAGTTATATTCTAGGAGCTATGCCTTCTGGAAGTCGATATTTATGCAGTCTAGTGCGATAGACACTCTTTCGATCATAACTTGCAGAATACAAGGAGTTTGGAGCTGATTCTTTTTGTATTGGAATGCATGTGACAAGAGCTTTCTTATGATACATCATTTTCCATATTTAGAATCAAATAAATAAATTAAGTCTGACATAGCCTCACATCACTCGCTAGTACAAAATCACACTCTTGATAAAAGTGCCACAAGTGTTATCCAGAGGCTCAGTTCCATAATGCAAAATTATACATGCACTCGAGTCAAGTCCTGACAAAACCAAAATGTAGAAAGTTCAGACTCTCATAGCCATCAATCCAAATGTGGTTAAATGTTATACATTCATTATGTTTTCACTTGTTATTGTTCCTAAACATTAACTAACATATATTTCAAGTATAATACATGAGATTAAACATTTAGATTACATCTTCAAGAATGTAGGTCATTTATGGCAAATATTGTCACTCAACGTGATGAGTCCCAGAACCCAGAAATTCAGCTTTTGGCCAATGATCCAATATACCCATGACTAACACTTCATCATATTAGTGATTAAGCATTTTGCAGTGTGAAATAGGAAATTTAACGTTGAGATTACATATTCAAATGAAAGAGTCAATTATAGCAGGCGGCATCTTTACACACCGAGTATCGGCTACCTACCACGACAAAAGATTGGCCCACTATGAACGAATGTCTAAAACATAAATGCTCCACAATTTGACATAAAGCTCATAATGAAACATCCTACTCTTCAATGGGATGCTCCAATCTACAATGGATATTTCATAGTGGGTAGATATTCAAATGTGCTCAACAGTCAAAATGAAGTTATGGGACTCAAATAGACGAATGTTCACAACAGTCATCATCTTCATCAACTATAAATGAGAAAGCATTCAAAGTCGATGGGTAACAGAGACAGCGAGCAACTACGAGAAAAATGATAGAAACATAAATCCTTTACTTCTACCCAAACACTCTCTGTTCTACAGTTTCTATATTACTTATCATTGAGAGAGTGATTATTTGTATTTTACTTCAGTGAGTATTATATATACTCTCTGAGAGAGTTTGTAAACACTTTCAATTATATTTCTAAATTGATCTCAGGTAGAGGGACCTTGAGTGGGTGATTTCCTTCCAGGGAAGTTGTTGAGAGAATCGTTGCTAAGACTTTCTGCTCGTAAGACTTACAAGGTGCAAGCAGTAGAGAATGTTGCTGCTCGTAAGACTTATAGGGGTATAAGTAGGAGAGAATGTTGCTGCTCATAGGACTTGCACGGGTAAGCAGGAGGGAAAGGTCTTCGAGATTGCCCTGCTCATAAGACTTGTCATAAGCGGGAGTATTTCAGTAAGAGATTTGTAAAAGGTTTCACAAGTACCCAGCTAAACTTGTGGCATTGTAAAGGCTTTTCTTGTGCCCGGATTAAACAAGAAGATAGTGGATTTGAAAATCTCAGGAGGAGCCTGGGGACTGGACCTAGGCTATCACAGATTGGACCGAACCAGGATAAAGCACAGTTTGCATATTCTCTTCCCTAAGCTGTTATATTTCCAGTATATATTATTTAATCTAACTATTGATTTATGATTCATTACCTTCATACTTATTGCTTTCACTAAGATGTGAAAAGATTTTCAAAGTTCTTAAGTTTTTATCTTACACCCAATCACCCCCCCCCCTCTTGGGTGTCAGCCGCTTCTAACATTTGGTATCAAAGTCTGGGCTCTTGTGTAAAGGACTTAACCCTCTCAAGAGTTACAATGGCTAATTTAGGGTGTTTTATACTTTCAGAATGTTTTGATTATACAATCCCACCTCTTTTGAAAGATATTGATTTTTGGTTTTGGAAAGCTAGAATGATTAGTTTTATAAAAGCTTACGATTTTGATATGTGGAATGATTTTACAAATGCTTTTGATTTCAAACCAAGGAAGGATTGGACTGAAAAAGAAAGGAAAATATTTTCGTTAAACATTACAGCAATGAGGATTCTCTATAGTGATGTGACATAAAATAATTTTAATAAAATGATTTTACCAAGATCATTTTTATACCCATCATGGAAAAAGTACAGAAAAGATTATCGGGATGGAAGAGAGGTTGTTTTAACCTTGCAGGTAGAGTGACTCTTATCAAAGCGGTTTTGCCTACCTTACCGTCTTATCATATGCAAACAATGCTTCTTCCAAAAGGAATTTTACATGACCTTGAGAAGAGTAGGAGTTTCTTATGGGGTGAGATGGGTGATAAAAAAAATACATCTCATTTCCTAGGATCATGTTAAGAAGGATAAGAAAGAAGGTAGTCTGGGCATCCGTGATTCATGTAAACAGCATGAAGCTTTTATTATGAAGCTTTACTGGCATCTCCTAGCCAACAGGGAAGCCTTATGGGTTTGTGTCCTCAGAGCCAAGTACAATTGGGGTCAGACGAACACGCCAGTAGCCCAGAGAAGTGCATCCTGCACTTGGAGAAGAATTTGATCTATTTGGGAAAGGTTCCAAAGGGGAGTATGAGTTAAAATTGGTAATGGGATGCAGACTTCCTTTTGGTATGAAAATTTGTTGGAGATCAATAAGCCTTTAATTGAGCTTATTCCTGGCTTTGAAGCCTTTGTGGATAGAAATGAAAAGGTTCAAGAATATATTAACCCTTGGGGTGAGTGGGATATAGGCAAATTGAGTAGGTGGTTCCAACGGCCAATGATCGATTGTATTATGTGTGCACACCCCCTATGAGGAGAGAGGAGAGGATAAATATTTTTGGAAGCCTTTTTTTGAAGGTTGTTTTTCTGTTAGTTATACATATCATTTTTTATTTGCAGGTAATCAAAGCCAAAATGAACCGCTATGGAGATTGCTATGGAAATGGTCAATACCTGAGAAAATCAAGTCCTTTATGTGTCTTGCCGCTAATGGCAGGGTTCATACGGCGCAACTGCGAGTACAGAAGGGTCTACAGGAGCATGCCAAGTGTCCTTTTCTTTGCAACAGAGAGGAAGATCTAATGCACGTGCTAAAAGATTGTGTCAACGCTCGAGAATGGTGGATTTCTGTAGCCAAACCAACCTTGTGGGATAAATTTTCCTCCCTACAAGGTTTGGAATGGATTAAATGGAATCTCAAGCAAGAAGCAGGGAAATTTTGACAAGAATATTAAATGGGCAACCCTATCTGGTTATGCCTGTTGGACATTTGGTTGGCTCAATATATAAAGCTTTTTGGGGAAGAACAGGAGATTCAATATCAAAATGGCCATTCTAGTTTTTTCTGAGCTAGCTGGGATATGGATTTAACCTATTTGTGTCAATTTTATAATCATTCTGATATTGGAAGTGGAGGTGTTATTATGGGATACCCTGGTTATAGCACGTTGGAGACAGATGGTTCAGTCTTAGCTTCAGGCCAGAGTGCGTGTGCAGGAGTTATTAAAGGAGAGGATAGAAGCTGGTTCTCTGGCTATATGAACAAGCTCATTCAAGTTCCCCCGGTGGTGGCTTAAATTATTACAATCATACAGGGCCTTCAGATTTGCTGGAGCAAGAGTTTGAGGAGTATCCTGATTTATACAGATTTTCTGGAGGCTATCAGTTTACTATCCAGGGGTTCATATACTATTCACATGTTTAAAGAGGTTATTGATGATGCCAGGCTTTGGATGTCTAAGAATTGGCAGGTCATTATCACTCATATTCTTAGAGATCAAAACATTTTAGCTGATTATCTGGCTAGTTTAGCACATAGTATTACAAGAAATTTTGTTATTCTTGATCACCCACCACCTTTCAATCAGGAGGCGGTTGTTGCTCAAGGATAGGCTTTTGAGTTTATTTGACTTAGGTTTTCATAAACCTGCTCCTGTATTACTCCTTTATTGAGTTAATGTATTCCAGTATTCATTCAAAAAAAAAGCTTAAAGGGAGGATTGGAGAAAGAAGTGGAAACAAACTCAAAATTTAAAATAAAAAAAAGGATATGGAGGACAAAAAGTTTCAACTTGGGAGAAATGGGTTATGAGGGATTTAATATACAATAGTTATATACACGCAAAACAAAAGGAAAAAAGGCCTTTTGTGCAGGAGAAAAGAAAGTTAAATGTGTTATGAAGAAGCAATTTATACATACACGCAAAATGAAGAGAAAAGGAGTTGGACATGATGAATGAGAAAGCAAAAAAATTATGATGAATGTATCTATATTAAGACGAATCTACAGTTTCAAGAACAAAGGGTGGGCATGAGAGATAATGATACTACACACCAAAGCACAGTAAAAATGGAGTGTGTGTTGGAAATTGTGCCTTAGGGGTAAATCATTATACTTTAAACATTATTAATTTAATGAATTTTCTCCATTATGTTATCATATTATTACATGTTCACTGTGATGACTGTATCCCTGGATAAATCATAAAGATTGTCCTAAATGTCCCTGGTCGGTCATCTATGAGGGAGCAGAGATAAAATAAGACCAGTATAACTTTGATAAGATACGGAGATATGAATCAAAGTCTTAGGCACTTATAAGAGTACAAGGTGCTAGACCGACCCGCTATGAGAAAGTTGCATGGATCAAGTCATAAGCTTATCTTATGTATAACCACAACATAATGCCCTTCAACCTGAGGTTCATGGAGTCCTACATAAGAGTTGCTAAGCTTTGAATTAGTCAAAAATCACCTTTGACTGGGTGATGATAAATGCTACAATCGAGATTAGTGATTTTTCATGCAGAAGAATATGAATAGTCAAGATGAAATTTGTCCCTCACATTAGTAGATAGATATTACTAGGCCCCTCAATAAGTGAGTCTGAGAAATATATGGCCATATTACGATGGAAAGGAGTTTCCATTTCTATTGTCAGACTACTTAAGAATTGTGAAAGTAATGGTTAGGAACAGGAGGATGACATTATCTATGCTCATCCTTGACCGAAATATCATGTGACAAAAGGGGCGTGATACGGTTGTATGACATGTTGTGTTGTGTTAACGATCCTCATATGAATTGGGTAGTCGTAATGTCTTGCTAGAAACTGCTTGCTACTTGTAGGTTAGTACAATTATTGGTCCACTACCAACTTCATATGCACCTACAGGGTCGCACACAAGAATGGCCCAACATGAGACAGTGTTTAATATAGGGTGGACGAATTTTATATTTATATATATAATATAAAATTCATGAAAAGAAAATTAATAATATTATATATATATATATATATATATATGTATTTTCAAAAAACTTGTTTATATATATATATATGATAATATTAATATATTATGTTAGTTTTAAATTTAATTTTATTAGATAAATTAAATTTAATAACTAACATGATAGAGATATAATATCTCAGATTTAATTTATAAGGATAGGTTAAATCTATTGGCTCTTTATTCGGATTAAATAAATAGGTTAAATTAAAAACGTATGACATATTTAATTAAACCGAATTTATTTAATTAGCTCATCAAGATAATTAAATTAATTTTGAAATTGGAATATAGCCCTCATGGGTTATAAAAATGATGGAGTAGAAAAACTCATGTACATATGAGAATTCAAGCCACGAGAAAACCAGCAGACATTGGAGGCGCTAGCACGCAGTCCTTATTAGATTAACATTTCATGTGGATACCGGTAGAGGGAGCCGATCGGAGATGTTGGTTTCTAGAGATTGAAAACCCTAAATTCGAAAAGATACAATTCTTTCTAACTCGGTTTAAATGCCGTTGATAGATCCACAATTGGGATTATCAAAATTTTTAAAATTATTCTGTTGTGCTTGTCAATCCTAACAGTGGGAGGATTGGCTTGACAAGACAAATAAAATAAAATAATGGTAAAGGAAGGATGATGAAACAAACTGATTGAAAAGGAATTTCTTCCAGGAATTGAAAGCAAAGAAGGTGCATAAGTAAGAAGAGGAAAGGGAAAAAAAAAAGAATTTCACTTGAAAGCAAATGCGATGTGGCATTGGAGGTGTTGTTGGGTGGGAGAAGCAGAGCATTTTATAGGGGTAGGGTTAGGGCTTGACCCCTCCCATTAAAATAATATTTTTAAAGAAAAATAATAAAATAATAGTAGTAGTAATATTCACTATTTAGACTTCTTTTTTTATGTTACTTATTTCAATAATAAAATATATTTACTTACACATACTCACACATTTAAAAATAATTATTTTAATGAGGTATTTTATTTTGTGCTATTATTATTATTATTTTAGAAGAAATATTTAGAACTTGATACTTCTTTTAAATTATTAATTTATTTTATACTCTTTGCCTAAATAAAATATAAACTACAACTAACTCTAAGTCCCAAAATTCAAGGACATTACAGGCCAGCCTGCGGGTTGTCAAGGTAGCTCACACAAAAAAAAGTTTTTAAAAAATACAAACAAAACCCATAAGTGTCACACTCCCACCTTGGTACCTCTTAATTCTAAAGAGAAAAAATCTCAGCTTCTTCCTCCTTCTTTAAACCAAATTATTATATCTTGATTGCTTGAGGATGATTTAACCTTTTTTTATTTGTAAAGTCAAACAAATTTGATAACTTCATCTCTTAAATTGTGGATTATGTTTTTGAATGCTTATAAGTGGAATAGTTGATGCTAGTAAGGCAAATTTGATGACTCATTTTATGTGCCTTGGACTTTTGGCCATCCTAAAAAAGTAGAAATTTATTTTTCCAAAAAAAAAAAAAAGCTTGCCTAGCAACCCGCGCTATGGGTTAGGGTTGCATTCCTAGCTTGCAAAAGTATAGGCCTCATAGGCCCATACCGTCTAGCCACAAGTTGATGTGGGCTAACTCTTATTCCTAGCTCTAATAGAGGCCTTGTACATTTATTGTAATTGCACACAAGAAATAGAATGAGAGTTGCTTCCTCCTTTTCTCTCTCAAATTTTCTTATCTCTTATTCTTTCATCCTATAATTATCTTTATTTTCATAATACGTTATCAGTACGAAAGCTTCAATTAAGGTATGGTTTTCTCATCATTGCTTTAATATTTTCTTTCTACCTTCTTTATCATATATTTATTTGATCTATCTGGGATAATCTGAGCCACTATATAGAATTCAATAGATACTTTTATCGATTGTTTTAAATATCAGGTTCTATGGCTAAGATTGGAGATTGTTATTATTTTTCTATCTTATTTTAATCTCCTTTATGAGTTCTATTATATTATTGATATTATTTTAGTATGGCCAGAAGCCATACACCTCTAATTCATATTTTGAAATTATATGGCTAGAAGCCATATTGCTTTGATTTTCTATCTTGAATTATATAACCAGAAGTCACATCATTTTGATTTCTTATTTTGATATAATATGGTCAGAAGCCATATACCTTTGATTCCCTATTATATGTCCAGAATCCATATACCTTTCATCTTCTATCTTATTGTATGACTAGAAGACATACAACTTTTATTTATCCTGAAGATAAATGTCCAGAAGCCAAATAAACTTAATTTCTCATCTTGAAATTAATATGCCCGAAGCCAAGAGAATAATTGGCCTGAAGTCATGAGAACTAAATGGCCAGAAGCCGTAACGTTTTAATTTTGTTGTAATATCTTACTTTATGAATTATTTCTGGTCTTTTACGAATACCATGTTATTATGATTTGTGTTATTATATTACATTTCTATATTTTATATTTTGAGAATTTCCTTTTATTGCATTAGTCTTAACCATATTAAATCTTGCGAAATATGAATTTGTGATTCTTGTTATTATCGAAAAGAACTATTTATCTTGTCTAAGCCATGGCTTTTCTACACCACCACTTGTATGAAGGCCTCAAAATTGAATATTTGGTTGTAAAAGACCCACTTATTCTTTGGAACAAATTAAAGGAAATGTATGACCACCAGAAGATGGTTATTCTTCTAAAAACTCGTTATAAATTGATGCATCCAATTTGCTCCTACATGAGTAATATTGTGAAAGAGGTTTAAGAAATATACTGAATTAATTTCTTGCCTCCATGTGGCCAAACAAAACAATGAGCTTTTGTTATAAAAATCATGATTCCCATCTAACAGGCTCAACTCTATTCTCAGAAGTGAATGTAGTAATGAATGAATCTAATTGTAGCCATGGACGAAGGCATAGATGTGACTACGGCCGTGGTCATAATCGTGGTGGTTCAAATTCCCACCCAAAGTGAGGAAAGAGTAAAATAAATCATATTGATCAAGTTGACATTTTTTTAATATGGTGACATAAATACTACCCATTTGGATATTGTTGATTTCTTAGAATAAATTATCTTTATCTATTTAAAATGCTATGATTTAGTGTGTTTAAAGTTGCTACTATCATATGTATTTCATTTTTAATTATGCTTTTCTTTATTTTCGTGTTTCTTTTAACCAAGAATGAGTCTTATTGACATAAATTCTAAAGATTTATGTCTTATTGATAATGTAACATCCCACATTATACTAAAAAATGATAAATATTTTTCTTTATTGTTAATGCAAGAAGCCAACATTTAGAATATATCTGGGACCATAAATTTGATTGAATGCTCCGGACGAGCAAATATTTTGTTACTTGAAACAAAATTATGCATTGATAATGAATTTTATTCTACCAAGTCTAAAAGAAACTTATTGAGTTTTAAAGACATTCGCATAAATGGATATCATATAGAAACAACTACTAAAAATAATCAGGAATATCTTGATATCACAAATTTAGTTTTTGGTAGAAAATGCATATTAGAAAGTTTTCCTGCTTTTTCTCCTGGCTTGTACTATACATTTATAAGCTCAATTGAAACACATGTTATTGCAAACCAGAAGTTTACCAATACAAATCAGAAGTTTGCCAATGCAAACTAGAAGTTTACTAATGAATTTAATGTTTGACATGATCAGTTAGACCATCCCGGGTTAATCATGATGCAAAATATAATTGAAAATTCATGTAGACATGCCTTGGAGTGTAAAAAAATACCACTGTAATGCCCAAATTTTTAATTAAGGGCTAATAAGGATTATTGTGGATATTTGTGAATTTAAATTGGAGTTATTATGTGTTTGTGACAATTTTAATTAATATGCCATAATCAGTGAGAAATTGGAAGAATAGCCATGAATTAGTAATTAATGGAGATGTGTAATTAAATGGCTAATAGAAGGATTAGAGTAACTAATTTGGTTACTTACTTTATTGAGAGCCAATGAAATTCTGACACATGGCAAGTGGATTGGATGAGAGAGTGTGTAAGAAAGTCAAAAACCCATTAGTTAATTATTTTTCCTCTCTCCTCTTCTCTTGTTTTTGGCTGATAGAGGCATGGGGAAGGATTAGCCATCATTTCACCTTCTTCTTCAAGCTTCATCTCTCCCTTCTCTCTCCAAATTCGTCCACTATTTCTGTCCAAAGAGAGAGGAAGAGTTCTTGACAAAAGGTAAGCTTTTGACCCTCTAAATGGCTTTTAATGGAAAAACTCTCTTCTATAAAATTGTTCCTTGTGCTGAGAGCTTCAAATTCATGGTTTTAGATTTGTCATTTGGTGTTGTTTGAGCTCTTAAGGGATTTTGGAGTTTAGAGAACTAAGGAACTCCTTTTGGGAAATTTGTAGAGGTGAGTAGGACAAACCTTTTCATATAGGTTTTGTAGCCATTGGTTGAGTTTGGATTTTCTGGAAATTTTGCCTTGAATTTCAAAAATGAGGGTCATTGTGTTGTTAGCATGTTGATGTCATGGAAATGGTGCCTTGTTTAGTGTTTTGAATGAATAGAATTGAATCGAAGCGTAAAACTAAAGTTTGGCAACTTTGTATTGGTTTTGTGTATTGGGTAAAAACAAGGCTTGTCAATGGGTTGTGATTTTGGCCTTTTTAAGTCGTCATTGTGTTCTTTATGAGAAATTGTATGGGAATAGGTTTGGTTATTGATTTTGGAGTCATTGGACACTTTGGTAAAAGATTGGAAATCTGTCAAGTGTGAATTTTATTCTGGGCAGTTAGTTTTCATGAAAGTTTTGAATGACCAAATGGTGTCCAAAAATTATGAAACTTTCCAGTCTTAATGCTCACATCCCAAGCTTCAAAATAGACATATAATCATGTCATTTCATTTTGTGAACTGAGAGTTATGCTTTGCCAAAGTTTGGGATAAAAATTGGACTCTGTTTTGGAGCAGTGTTGAGTTTTGTGTAATTCTGGAATTTTGTGGTGATTTCTAGTACTGGCCCATATTTTTCCTATAAAGAGGACTTAAATACCTTTCATTTGGCTTTAGAATCACCTCATTTCTATTTTTCTAGAATTAGTTATGATTTTTAAAAGTTTAGCCAAGAAACATGATTTTTCTTGGCCGCGACCCATGACTTTCTGACCATATCTTAGCCATGGCCCAAGGGTGGGCTGCCCACTGTAACACCCTGCCTTTAATCATGTAATTATAATTCGATATTAAATAATTAAAGTAGATTAGAGACCTTCGGATAACTTAAACTCGTTTCAATCTCCTACTTTGTGGTAGGGTTTTCACAAAATCATTCAAAATCTCTTTCCTGTTCCTGGTCTCCATTTCAAAATTCGAATATAATCACCTGTGCAGTTTATCTACATTCACGTATGACAGAGTGTAAAACCAATTCCCCGGCAACTCCCGGATTCTATACATATATAACCTGAGGTTTAAGTATCCACTAGGGGATTACATCCAAAATTGAATATACTATTCATATTTCAGATTATACAGTAATCCCGAATTCAAAAGATACAACCAACATTCCAAAATCAACTATACCCCTAAGGGTCCTAAGTGCTCCGGGTCGGCCTCTTCTCCTTTGAGCCACATGCCCTGTCTGAAAGGTTAGTCATAGGAAGGAATGAGATTCGAGAGAATCTCAGTAGTAACAAACCACTCATACAATGTATAAATACCAAGCATGTATATAAATCACAACCAGCAACAACAGCAACATCAATCTCAAAGATACATGGTTTTCACCACAAACGACAGCACTCACGGCTGTATACACAATACGACAGCTTACGCTGTAATCACCATCACGACAGCTTACGCTGTAATCACAATAACGACAGCTTACGCTGTAAACGACAGCTTGCACTGTAAACGACAGCTATCACCAGCTGTAACCACAGCAGCATCAAAGATTCATCACAGAACAGTGATAACACACACATACAGAGCATTACACATAGTATAAGAGAGAGAGTCACTACCTTATCCTTTCCTGACGTCCTTCAGCGCAGTTGGCTCACGAGGGCGGCAAATATCGAATCCTACAATTCCAAATGCACTATTTAGACACTTCCATAGTGTTACTTAGGGTTATATGAGTCTATAATGAAAATTTACAAAAATACCCCCGGGGACCCGGCCTGGGCCCGCCATACCCGGACCGGTTGCACTTTTCTCGAAATTCTAATCTGGGCTATCCTAACATATTTCCGCCCAAGGAATCCATTTCCGTACTCAGAATTATCAAATTCAATGTCAAATTATGAAATTGCCCTTGGCAGCCCTACTTTTAGGGTTTTAGGGGTGTTTCCGTAATTATGCTTTCTCGGCCTTTTTTAAAAAAGTGCCCAACTGTAAACCCACCTATTTTCACCCACTGAATCCAATGGAATCATCAAATCATTGAAAATCCAACTCTAAGACCCATTTACAGCCTTGGCCGAAATATACATGTTCTCCGGGAAAAATTGGGGTTTTACGATTTCGGCTCCGTAAACGCGTTCCTTTCTACTCCTAACCACTTTATTAACCATTACATTAGGTTACAACTAACATTAAGACCCAATTTGGGCAGCATAACCCCTAGGCCACATCATTTCCAAACTTTAAAACCAATGGCAATCCGGCGAAATTTCACCGATTAAATTGCCCACAGCAGCCAGAATAAGCAATATACGAAAGTTTGGAAGTTACCTCAAGCTCCTTCTAGCTTTTCTCAAGAGTGGCTGAAAACCCTAGCCCCTTGAACACCAAATTGTCTTCTCAAACACCTTAAATAACATAGAAGAGAAGCTTAGGAACAAGGTTATACGCGTTAGGAGCTAGATCGTCGGAGAAATCGGCTTACCTTGCGAGATTTCTCCTCTTTCTCTCTCTAAGAGCTCTCAACTTTCTCTCACTATCTTCAGCTGGAAATGGCGTGAAATGGCTGAAGAAGATGAGCAATTTGATTAATAATCCATGCTGACATCATCTTTTAATGAGATGATGTCATAATTCCCATTTTCGGATTTTCTGGCAGATTTTCTGCCCAAAATTTGAAAAATCATAACTAATTCTAGAAAACTCGAAATGAGGTGATTCCAAAGCCAAATGAAAGATATTTAAGTCCTCTTCATAGGAAAAATATTGGCCATTACTGCAAATCACCACAAAATTCCCAGAATTTCAATCTTTGCATACTGTTCCAGAAAATAATTAATTTCGCTGGGCAAACTTCAAAAATCCAAAACTCTTAGGTCACAAATCAAAATGATACAAATTATATGTTCATTTTGAAGCTTGACATGGGAACTTTAATACTGGAAAATTTCAGAATTTTTAGACACCATTTGCCTATTTAAAACGTCCATACAAATTGGCTGCCCTGTACAGAGTTTCAATGGACAGAGTTTTCAACTTTAACACGATTGTTCCCAATGGTTCCAATTTCACAATAAACACTCTCCCCACATGAATTTTCACAATGAAGCCATTGGAATCATTAAAGTATCCAAATTCCCATCACACATTCTCCAAAAGTGTTTATTCAACAATAATTATATCCACTTTTAAAGTCATTAGCCCTTAATCACTTTTTGGGATATTACATTTCTCCCCCCGAAAATTAAATTTCGTCCTCGAAATTGCTACACAACTTGAGCCATAAACTCCAAATATCGTCTTCGCATATCTTCCTCCGCTTCCCAAGTTGCCTCTCTTTGCGTCATTCCCTTCCAGATCACCTTCACATATGGAATGCTCCTGTGTCTGAGCCGTCGCTCTTCTCGGTCAATGACTTGCTCTGGCTCCACTGCATATGTGAAATTGTCTTGAAGCTCAACATCCTCATACTCAATGATGTGAGACGGATCCGGTTGGTACTTCTTCAATTGAGAAACGTGGAATACGTCATGGAGTCTACTCAAGCTCGGAGGTAGAGCTACTCGGTAAGCTACAGGCCCAATCCTGTCAAGGATTTCAAAAGGACCTATGTATCTAGGGCTTAGCTTCTTCCTCTTGATCGCTCGCCCAACACCGGTGACAGGAGATACTCTTAAGAAAATATGATCTCCAACCTCAAACTCTAGAGGCCTTCTTCTCTTGTCAGCGTAGCTTTTCTGGCGACTCTGCGCTGTAAGCAACCTCTTGCGAATAATCTGAACCTGTGCTGAGGTTTGATCAACCAAATCTGGTCCATAAAGCTTCCTTTCGGATAGTTCATTCCAACATAATGGTGATTGACACCGTCTTCCATACAACGCTTCATACGGAGCCATTTGAATACTCGCATGATAGCTATTGTTATAGGCGAACTCATCTAGTGGAAGGAAACGATCCCAACTTCCTTTAAAGTCGAGAACACAAGCTTGCAACATATCTTCCAGCGTCTGAATTGTTCTCTCAGATTGTCCATCCGTTTGAGGATGATAAGCCGTACTGAATCTTAGTTGAGTACCTAAGGCTTCATGCAATGCTTTCCAGAATCTCGAAGTGAATCGGGGATCTTGATCGGAAATGATATTCTTCGGTACACCATGGAGTTTCACAATTTCTCGGATATAAATCTCTGCTAGCTTATCCGGAGAGTAACCAGCATCGATTGGTATGAAGTGGGCTGACTTTGTTAATCGGTCCACAATTACCCAGATCGCATCATAGTTTCTGATCCTAGGTAATCCCACAACCAAATCCATGGTCACGCTTTCCCATTTCCATTCCGGAATCTCAGGACTCTGAAGTAAACCAGGCGGTCTCTGGTGCTCGATTTTCACTTTCTGACAAGTGAGACACCTTGCAACATATTTGGTCACGTCACTCTTCAAACCCGGCCACCAATACACCGATTTCAAATTCTGATACATCTTGGTCATACCAGGATGAAGAGTAGATCGGCTCTTGTGTACCTCGTCCAGAATCTTCTGCCTCAACTCTGCCTTAAGTGGAACGCAGACTCTTTTCTGGTAACGAACCAATCCACGAGGTGATATGTCGTAGCCTGAAACTTCTCCCTGTTTGATTCGAGTCAGATTGCGCTGTATCCAGTCATCTTGACTCTGAGCTTCTTCAATTTCCACCCTTAGATCACTCTCCTATTGAGAAACAGTGTAATTGGCACAGATGATCTGATTTGTCAAATTTAAATCACGGAAATCTTCAATCAATTTCCTTTCTTGTATCATCATAGCTGCAACGAGCACAGTCTTTCGGCTAAGAGCATCAGCGACTACATTTGCCTTACCCGGGTGATATTTTATCTTCAGGTCGTAGTCCTTAAGCAATTCCATCCAGCGACGCTGTCTCATATTCAGCTCTTTTTGATCATATAGATATTTAAGACTCTTGTGGTCGCAGTACAGTTCCACAGTCACACCATACAGGTAATGACGCCAAATCTTTAAAGCAAATACAATGGCCGCAAGCTCCAGATCATGAGTAGGATAATTCAATTCATAAGGTCTGAGCTGTCGAGAGGCGTAGGCCACCACACGTCCCTGCTGCATAAGGACACACCCTAATCCCTGCCCACTGGCATCAGAATACACAACATATGTCACACTGGGATCAAGTAAAATCAATACAGGTGCCGACGTCAACCTCTCCTTCAGCTCTACAAAGCAGTTTTCACATTTCTCGTCCCACACAAACGGCTGATCTTTTCTCGTGAGCTTGGTCATCGGCAACGCAATACGGGAGAAATTTTGGATAAATCTCCGATAATAACCAGCAAGACCCAGAAAACTGCGTATTTCCGCCACAGATTCTGGCCTCTTCCACTTCAGTACTGCTTCCACTTTGCTGGGATCCACAGAGACCCCTTCTTGCGAGATAACATGGCCTAAGAATTTCACTTTTGATAGCCAAAACTCGCACTTGCTCAATTTAGCATATAATTGCTTCTCGCACAAGATATTCAATACGATTTTCAAATGATGCTCATGCTCATCCTTATTCTTGGAATATATCAAAATGTCATCGATAAACACAACAACAAACTGATCCAGATATTGCCGAAAGATACGGTTCATGTAATCCATGAAAACCGCAGGCGCATTGGTTAGCCCTAATGGCATCACCAAGAACTCATAATGACCATATCGGGTCCTGAAAGCAGTCTTTGGAATATCTTCTGCTTTCACTCGCAGCTGATGATACCCTGACCTTAGATCAATCTTTGAAAACACACACGAACCAGAGAGTTGATCTAATAGGTCATCAATTCGGGGAAGAGGGTACTTGTTTTTGATAGTAACTTTATTCAGCTCTCTGTAGTCGATACACAAGCGAAGACTCCCATCTTTCTTCTTTACAAACAACACTGGAGCTCCCCAAGGCGACACACTGGGTCTAATAAACCCTTTCTCAAGCAAATCTTCTATTTGTTTCTTTAACTCTGCCATTTCGTTTGGGGCCATGCGGTATGGGGCCTTGGATATAGAACCAGCTCCAGGTACAATGTCAATTGGGAACTGAACTTCCCTTTCTGGAGGTAATCCGCTCAGATCGTCCGGAAACACCTCAGGGAATTCATTTACCACGGGTATATTATTCAAGGTTTCGCCATTTTCCCCTTGCACAGAGAAAAACACTACATACCCCTGGCAACCCTTTTCAAGATACTTTTCAGCTTTGGCTGCCGAAAGAAAATTCATACTAGCATCCACATCTTCAACCCTCTGAGATACAGGATATACTATCCTCTTGTTTCCACAATCAAGCAATATATTATTTGCCATTAACCAATCAAAACCCAAAATAACTTCTAATTGACTAAGAGGCAAACATATCAAATCTACAATAGATTGATGCCCTTCCACAGTTATGACACAACTCAAACAAGCTTCTGTGGTCAAGGCCTTAATACCCATTGGAGTTGACACTACTAATTCAAATGGCAGTTTGTGCATATGCAATCCCAGGCACTTCACGCAATCATAGGCAATGAAGGAGTGACTTGCACCCGAGTCAAATAAAACTTACAACAGATGGCCATGAAGTAGAAGTTTACCTTGTATTAGCTCAGGAGATTTGCGGGCCTCCTCATGGGTCATAGTGAATACTCGGCCCTGTGTCCTCGGTCTCTGGTCTGGTCGTGGCTCTTTGCATTCAGCAGAAGTATGCCCCACACGCTTACAATTGAAGCATATTATTTTGCCACCACAAGTTTTGCCTTGATGTGGTTGGTTACACCGACGACAAATCCATGGTCCAGAATATGTTCTTTGCTGGTCACGGCTCCCAGACTGGTAGGGCTTCTTACCACTTCCAGACGAAGATCCTTGCCCCTTTCGCTTTTGTGAGGTAGCACCCTTATTAGATTCATTGCGGTGGCTAGTAGCTCTGGCAGGATACAAATCTCTCAAGTTGTTCTCTGTAATCCTGCAATGTTCAACCGCCTTGTTGAACTTGGTAAATTGATGAGTAGCTAAGCGCTTCCTCAACTCTCGCCTCAGACCGCGAATGAGCATATCAGAACTCCATTCTTCATCATCCTTGAACCGGAGATAGGAGGAGTATCGAGCCAATCGGACAAAACGGGACAAGTAATCATCGAAGCTTTCCGCGTCCCCTTGCCTAATATTCAGGAATTCTGTCTCCTTCTCGAGCCTCACTGATTTGGGAAAATACTTCTCGTTGAATTCTTGTTGAAACAATTCTCAAGTCAATGGCATCTTGTTGCTCTTCAAGGTTAGGGCGATATTCCGCCACCAACGGTCTGCATCCCCTTCGAGTTTGTAAACGGCCAGTCGTGGCTTCACCTCATCCGGACAATTAAGCACCTTAAATATTTTCTCCAGTCTGTTCATCCAATCTTCGGCTGCTTGAGGGTCAAACCTCCCTCTGAACGCAGGAGGCAGATGCTTACAGAACCTGGTGACCCAAAACTGAAGGTCTCTTTCCTCTCTAAGCGGCATCCCATGTGATTCTTGATTTGGGACAATGGAGGTGGGGACTCCAGGGGTTGTACTGACCCTTCAGCAGTGTCCTCATGATGGGTTTCTCCTTGAGTTTCCTCCAGAGTGGACTGAACTGGACCTTCCTTGTTCTTCGCCTTCTCTGCTCTGAGCTCTTCTCTCAACTCAGTTATCATATCTCTTTGATCCCGGATTAGACCCATCAGCTCTTGCATAGGATCTGGTGGATTATCATTGACGACCTCCACCTCTAAGTCTACACGCGGAATATTGGGGCGTCCTCTAGTTTTCTTCATTCTACAAACAACTTGCCCCATTAATTTAGCAGAGATAGTATGCACATATAGTCACAAAACTCATATATATATCCATGTCAATAAAACATACATGTGCATACACAACAATCATTCACAGATAATCTTCTATCCCTACTACTATCTAAGGGATCTATCCTAGCAACCTCTACCCTTGCCAGGAACTACAGCTCTGATACCAAAATGTAACACCCTGCCTTTAATCATGTAATTATAATTTGATATTAAATAATTAAAGTAGATTAGAGACCTTCGGATAACTTAAACTCGTTTCAATCTCCTACTTTGTGGTAGGGTTTTCACAAAATCATTCAAAATCTCTTTCCTGTTCCTGGTCTCCATTTCAAAATTCGAATATAATCACCTGTGCAGTTTATCTACATTCACGTATGACAGAGTGTAAAACCAATTCCCCGGCAACTCCCGGATTTTATACATATATAACCTGAGGTTTAAGTATCCACTAGGGGATTACATCCAAAATTGAATATACTATTCATATTTCAGATTATACAGTAATCCCGAATTCAAAAGATATAACCAACATTCCAAAATCAACTATACCCCTAAGGGTCCTAAGTGCTCCGGGTCGGCCTCTTCTCCTTTGAGCCACATGCCCTGTCTGAAAGGTTAGTCATAGGAAGGAATGAGATTCGAGAGAATCTCAGTAGTAACAAACCACTCATACAATGTATAAATACCAAGCATGTATATAAATCACAACCAGCAACAACAGCAACATCAATCTCAAAGATACATGGTTTTCACCACAAACGACAGCACTCACGGCTGTATACACAATACGACAGCTTCGCTGTAAACGACAGCTTGCACTGTAAACGACAGTTATCACCAGCTGTAACCGCAGCAGCATCAAAGATTCATCACAGAACAGTGATAACACACACATACAGAGCATTACACATAGTATAAGAGAGAGAGTCACTACCTGATCCTTTCCTGACGTCCTTCAGCGCAGTTGGCTCACGAGGGCGGCAAATATCGAATCCTACAATTCCAAATGCACTATTTAGACACTTCCATAGTGTTACTTAGGGTTATATGAGTCTATAATGAAAATTTACAAAAATACCCCCGGGGACCCGGCCTGGGCCCGCCATACCCGGACCGGTTGCACTTTTCTCGAAATTCTAATCTGGGCTATCCTAACATATTTCCGCCCAAGGAATCCATTTCCGTACTCAGAATTATCAAATTCAATGTCAAATTATGAAATTGCCCTTGGCAGCCCTACTTTTAGGGTTTTAGGGGTGTTTCCGTAATTATGCTTTCTCGGCCTTTTTTAAAAAAGTGCCCAACTGTAAACCCACCTATTTTCACCCACTGAATCCAATGGAATCATCAAATCATTGAAAATCCAACTCTAAGACCCATTTACAGCCTTGGCCGAAATATACATGTTCTCCGGGAAAAATTGGGGTTTTACGATTTCGGCTCCGTAAACGCGTTCCTTTCTACTCCTAACCACTTTATTAACCATTACATTAGGTTACAACTAACATTAAGACCCAATTTGGGCAGCATAACCCCTAGGCCACATCATTTCCAAACTTTAAAACCAATGGCAATCCGGCGAAATTTCACCGATTAAATTGCCCACAGCAGCCAGAATAAGCAATATACGAAAGTTTGGAAGTTACCTCAAGCTCCTTCTAGCTTTTCTCAAGAGTGGCTGAAAACCCTAGCCCCTTGAACACCAAATTGTCTTCTCAAACACCTTAAATAACATAGAAGAGAAGCTTAGGAACAAGGTTATACGCGTTAGGAGCTAGATCGTCGGAGAAATCGGCTTACCTTGCGAGATTTCTCCTCTTTCTCTCTCTAAGAGCTCTCAACTTTCTCTCACTATCTTCAGCTGGAAATGGCGTGAAATGGCTGAAGAAGATGAGCAATTTGATTAATAATCCATGCTGACATCATCTTTTAATGAGATGATGTCATAATTCCCATTTTCGGATTTTCTGGCAGATTTTCTGCCCAAAATTTGAAAACTCATAACTAATTCTAGAAAAATCGAAATGAGGTGATTCCAAAGCCAAATGAAAGATATTTAAGTTCTCTTCATAGGAAAAATATTGGCCATTACTGCAAATCACCACAAAATTCCCAGAATTTCAATCTTTGCATACTGTTCCAGAAAATAATTAATTTCGCTGGGCAAACTTCAAAAATCCAAAACTCTTAGGTCACAAATCAAAATGATACAAATTATATGTTCATTTTGAAGCTTGACATGTGAACTTTAATACGGGAAAATTTCAGAATTTTTAGACACCATTTACCTATTTAAAACGTCCATACAAATTGGCTGCCCTGTACAGAGTTTCAATGGACAGAGTTTTCAACTTTAACACGATTGTTCCCAATGGTTCCAATTTCACAATAAACACTCTCCCCACATGAATTTTCACAAGGAAGCCATTGGAATCATTAAAATATCCAAATTCCCATCATACATTCTCCAAAAGTGTTTATTCAACAATAATTATATCCACTTTTAAAGTCATTAGCCCTTAATCACTTTTTGGGATATTACACCCGCGGCCAACCCCTGTGTTCTAGCACTTTGAGTTTTTAAAAAGTGATCTTCAACCTTTTGTTTCCCAACCCTTTAGGGCTTTTGTTAGAGACATTTGTAGCCTCTTAAGGGTCATTTATGATAACCAAATTTAAGTGTTATGAAGACAATTAAGTCTTCGAATAAAGTATAACTCTTCATCCTTAATTATGACTCTAGGATTTGACATTTTCCCTACTCGAGAGAGACCGGTGCCAGAATACGCCCGGAAGGACCAAGGTAGTGACTCTTCTCTCATGTTGTATATGATGTTTTGGTATGCATGACTGATTATGGTTTTATGAAATGTGATTGGAAAATGTGCCATGGTCCATTACAGAGTGAGCAGTTCAACGCGAGCCGTTAGGGGTTAACGCTGGTCATCTCTGCCTCAGCCGTTGAACTGCCATTGTAATCAACATGGATTATTGTGAAACTGCTTTGTGAATCAGACCCGTAGGCCAACGTGTTGTAAATCCAGTCGTGGGCTGTGTTATATATCTTGCCGGTATGGCTTGCGTTGTTAATCTTGCCAGTATGCCTTGTGTATGAAATGCTTTATATGAATCCCAGCTGTGGTGAAATATATTGTGTGAACTGTTGTGGTGCAATACAGTGTGAGTACTTCAGTATGAGCAAACGTAAGGGTGACATGAGTCATACCTGCCCTTACCGCTGTAACTGTTGTTGTTGTTGCTATGTGTGTGTGATGATTTGCTTTCATGCCTTATTGTTGTGCATACTTGAGTGATTTGACACTACGAGGATTCCTTAGAATCTCACTCTCCCAAAAACTTAATTTTTAGATAGGGCTAAAGAATCTAAGGGAAAGTGGGCGACGAAGAGTGGTTAGAGCTCCGGTTTAGGAGTTTTACTTTGGTTATCATGTAAAAATCATTTGGATATATATTTTTGGGAAACAATTGTATATATTTTGGATTAATGTATAGTTTTGTGTAATCCCTAAGAAAAAGGGAAAAAGTTTATGGGCTTTGTGCCTCTGTAGAACCCTTATTTATTGAATGAAACCCGAGTGTGTCAAGAGTTTGCATTATACTCTGATATGTATGATTGGAATCAACTTGTACAGGCCAATTATGTAATTGTATTGTGAATATGAGACCATTGTGAATAGGTGTTGTAAAAGTTTTTGAAAACCCTGATTTTGGGAAATTTTATTTTGTCTAAGTCCAAAATCATATATGGTCTCTAATTCAAACTTAATTACTTTTTTACGAAATAATCTCGGCCTATAGTGGTGAGGGGGTTACATTTGTGGTATCAGAACTGTAGTTCCTGGAAAGGTAAGGATTTGCTAGGATAGTTGCATTAGGTTGCTGCCTAAGTAGTAAACGATGACTTAGGATTGTTGGTTGTATACACATGAGTATTTCTATTATTTGCGGATATATCTAAGTCTTATAGATTATGTGTATACATTTGCTATGAAACTGACGTGGTGAATCATTTGTAGTGTGAAAAGACAAAATGGTTCGCCCTACTAGAAGTAGACATCTTGACCCAAAGGTGAAGGAACTTAATGACAATCCTCCTAATCAAATGCGAGAAATGATGGATCTCATACGAGAGCAACGAGACATGATAGCTGAGCTGAGGAGTCAAATGGATCCCATGAATCCCCACCTCACACGGTGCCCAATCAAGAGTCACAAGGGGCCGGTTCGTGATGGAAGGGACTTGCAATTCTGGGTTTCTAAGTTTTGCAAGCATCTACCTCCGATGTTCAAGGGGAGTTTGATCCCCAAGCTGCGAGGACTGGTTGAACAAATTGGAGAAGATCTTTGAAGTCCTCAAGTGCTTAATGGAGGTGAAGGCTAAGCTGGCTATATACAAGTTAGAGGGGGATGCAGACCGGTAGTGGTGGAATATCGTCATGACATTACGAAGTCGGAATGTGCCATTGACTTGGGAGGTGTTCCAAGAACAATTCAATGAGAAGTACTTCCCCAAGTCGGTAAGGCTTGAGAAGGAAACTAAATTCCTGCATATCAAATAAGGGGACACGGAGACCTTTGATGAGTATCTATCCCGTTTCATCCGGTTGTCCAGGTATTCTTCCTATCTTCAGAAGATGGATGACGAAGAGTTGAGTGCGGACATGCTTATCCGTGGTCTGAGATGAGAGCTGAGAAAGAGATTGGCTACAAATTGTTCACCAACTTTAATAAGGTGGTGGAAGAACGTAGAATTGTTGAGAACAATCTGAGGGAGTTGTACCCATCTAAGAGTAATGGTAGCCGGAATGAGCCAAACAAGGCAAATAATTCTCAGAAGCGGAAGGGGCAAGGGTCCTTATCTGGGGGCGGTAACAAGAGGCCCTATCAATTTGAGGGTCGTGGTAATCAGAGACCTCCAGCAGGACCAGTATGTAATCAGTGCAGCAAGTACCATCCTAGTAGAACCTGCTCGGGGGAAATGATCTGCTACAAAAGCAAACAGCCAGGTTATATTTCTACCAAATACCCGTGATTACAGACAGAGAAAAGGCCCAAAAATTAGGATCGAGTGTTTGCAATGACACATGAGAAGGGTTGGAAGTCCCCAGAACTAATCCAAGGTAAAATCCTTCTCAGTGGTAATGAGTTAGATACTTTGTTTGATTCGGGTGCAAGTAATTCATTTATAGCTTATGACTATGTAAAGTACCAGAGATTGCATGTGCATAGGCTACTATTTGATTTGGTTGTGTTGATGCCAATGGGTGTCAAGGCTATGACGGCCGAAGCCTGCTTAAATTGTGTGATAGTTGTTGAAGGGCGTGAGTCTACAATTGATTTGACCTATTTGTCACTCCAACAACTGGAAGTTATTCTAGGTTTCGACTGGATGACAGCAAATGATGTACTGCTTGACTGTGGCAATAAGAGGATAACCTTCCGTATGCATAGCGGGAGAACAATGTGAATGCCAGTTTGAATTTACTTTCAACGGCTAAAGCAGAAAGATATCTTGAGAAGGGATGCCAAGGGTACATGGTGTTCTTCTCTGTTCAGGGAGAATCACGTGAAGCTCTTGAAAGTATACTTGTTGTGAGAGAATTCCCTGAAGTATTTCCGAAAGATCTCAGTGGATTGCCTCCGGAAAGGGAAGTAGAATTCCCAATTGAGATTGTGCCTGAAGCTAGATCAATATTGAAAGCCTCATACCGTATAGCCCCTAACGAAATGGTGGAGTTAAAGAAGCAAATTGAAGAATTGCTTGAAAAAGGGTTCATCCAACCCAGTGTATCGCCGTGGGGAGCTCTAGTGTTATTTGTGAAAAAGAAAGATGGAAGTTTGCGGTTGTGCATCGATTATCGAGAACTCAACAAAGTGACTGTTAAGAACAAGTATCCCCTCCCAAGAATTGATGACATGTTAGATCAATTGTCTGGCTCGTGCATATTCTCTAAAATTGATCTAAGGTCGGGATATCATCAGTTGCGTGTGAAGGCAGCGGATATTCCGAAGACTGCTTTTAGAATGAGGTATGGGCGCTATGAGTTCCTTGTGATGCCCTTTGGGTTGATGAATGTGTAACCCCCTCATGGTAATTATATCCAGACTACGAAATTTAACTGAAATAGAAACCAATAAGACAAAAATCATTTTTATAATCACTCATCTCCAAGAGATGGGGTTAACAAACAAAACATTTAAAACAGAATTCATCTAGTCTCCCTTTCACTTTCAAATACAATTACCTGTGCAGTTATATCACATAATAAATATCAGAGTGCGTAACCAAAATCCCGGCAACCCCAGGTTACTTATATATATATATATATAATGGGTTTAAAGGTTTCCCAAAATGGGGATTATATGACCAAAAATTCATATTTCTATCTCATATACAAAGTAATCCCAAAATCCAAAATCCAAAACAGATAACCAACGGTTTGAACTCCAGTATGTCCCTACTAGCCCTAACCACCCCTGGTTGGCCGCTTATCCTTGGAACTACTCGCCCTGTCTGAAAATGTTAGTCATTTGGAAAGAGTGAGATTCTAAAGAATCTCAGTAGTAACAAATCTTTCATACCATACATAATCACATAGCATGTAAGCAAATCATCACATAACAGGAGCAACACAAATCACACTCTACCCTCATCCCCTTTTACCGCTGGGAAGGCACACCGTCCTAACCCGAACCGTTTTTAGCGACTCAAGGACTGTTGGTATGGCAGTGCATACGAATAGCCTTACGGTCCACAAATAGCCTTTTTGCTCACATAATCACAAATGCTACACCCTAACCTCATCCTTTTTTACCGTCGGGAAGGCACACAGCCCTTACCCGACCCGTTATTAGCGACTCAGGGACTATTGGTATAGCAGCGCATACACAATTTCACAAATATTGCAGTATACAAATCCATCATAAACCAATGATATAACACACATACAATGCATCACATAAGATATAAAGGAAAAGTCACTACCTGAATCTTTCCTAACTTTCTTTGGTTCTGCAGCCTCACAAGGGTGACAGATATCAAATCTTATACCAAATTATGGACAACCAATCAATCTCTTTTCCAAATGTATATTTCCATAATACTTTAAGTTGGTTATCATTTAGGACTCTTTAGGTGGCTAATAGAGGCCTAAACATATGCCTAAAGGGTTGGAAGAACTACTCTGAAAACCCCTTTTTTGAAAGGCAAAACAGTGATTTTAGGCTGGCTTACTCGAGTGAAGATGACCTCACTCAAGTGATAAGCGACTCGTGCCCGAGTGAGAACGGCTCTCACTCACGAGTGTTTGACAGTGAGCAACAACCCTAACCTGAAAGTGCTCATATTATTAGAGCATGAAACTTTGCACTCGGGTGAAGACTCCAAATACACTCGAGTACGTGAAAGTGCAACACAAGAAGTGACAACCCGAGAGCACAGACCACACCAGAGGGAAAAGCTCACTCGAGCATGACCCCTAGCACTCGGATGAGATGACAATGCTTGCGAGTGTCAGAGCACACTATTCAAAAATGACTAGCGAGTGACAACCCGAGAGCAACCTTAACTTTTGAACATAAGCCATCACTCGAGCAATCTCATGCTTACTCGACTGATCACCAACATCACTCACGGTGAAGGAAGTGCACTCGAGCCCCCTTCATGAGAACCCAGGCAAGACATAACGCAGAAAGGGAAAACACACGCAGCACTCGAGTGAGTTCCTCCTTCACTCGAGTGAGGCTATCAGAATGCCCAGATCGCAACACATGACAGAAATTTTCCAGATGGTCAAAACTAATCCCAATGGTTTCCAAACTTCTCACAAAGCTCATACACACTTACCCATGCCTAAGGTACACATTGGCAACTTCCAAAACACCTGAAAACCATTCTAACCATAATCAAACACTTAGGTCTCTATGACACACCCACTGTCCAAATTTCGTTTAACTCAATTCAAACTTTCCAAATCAACTCCATAATAGACTAATTTCAACATCATCCACTATGAAATCCATATACTTAACATTGACACAAACTCAAGGCTAATTTCCAGATTTTCCTAAACTTGTCCAAAAATCACAAATAATAGATCAAAATGCATCAAATACTTACCTCTTTACTTTGCCAAAGTCAGAATCTTGATTCTCAAACTTTCAATTTCGTCCAACACCCTAAATCAACACTATTCAAGATTGTGAAATCACCATGATGAAGATCTTAATGAGGTGCACAACATTAGAGAAGAGGTTTAGAGCATTAGAGATCAACCACAACATAAAAATCCCACCTTTTCTTCTTGATCACCGGAAAGAATGGGGAAAGGAGAGAGAGAAAATGAGAAATGGTGAGGATGATGATGATGAACAAGCATTCTCTCCCTTCACATACACACAAACCGCATAAGAGAGAGAAGAGAGAGGAAAAAGTGATGTTTTGTCCTTTTGTGCCATCCAAGGGTCTACACAATGCCACATGTTACCATCCTACACACTCTTACATGAGATCACACATATACAAAGCATGGGATTCTGACCCATAGTCAATAGATCTCAACCCTTGATCTCTAATCACCCATGAACATTTTTATCAAACTTACATCATATTTCTTTAAAAGTGTTTAATTACACTAATTACAATCAATATCATAATCATTAGTCCTTAATCCCAAATTGGGTCATTACAATTCTCCCCCCGTCAAATAAATTTTGCCCTCAAAATTTATCAAACCACTTGAGCCATAAACTCCGGATATCACCTTCGCATATCCTCTTCCGCTTCCCAAGTTGCTTCTATCTGTGACATTCCCTTCCAGATCACTTTCATATAAGGAATACTTCGGTGTCTGAGCCGCCGTTCTTCTAGATCAATAATCTGTTCTGACTCCACCACATATGTGAAGTTATCTTGAACCTCCGCTTCCTCATACTCAACGATGTGAGACGGATCCGGTTGGTACTTCTTTAATTGGGAAACATGGAACACATCGTAGAGTCTGCTCAAATTTTGGGGGTAGGGCTATGTTGGAAATTGTGCCCAAAGGGCCAATCATTATACTTTGAACATGATTAATTTAATGAAATTTCTCCATTCTATTATCATATTATTTGCATGTTAACTGTGATAATTGTATCCTTGGATAATTCTTAAAGATTGTCCTAAAATGTCCCTGGTCGGTAATCTATGCAGGAGTAGAGATGAAACAAGATCAGTATGACTTTGATAAGATATAGAGATACGATTCAAAGTCTTAGGCACTTGTAAGAGTATAAGGTGCTGGACCGACCCACTATGAGAACGCTACATGGATCAAGTTATAAGCTTTTCTCATGTATAACCACGTCATAATGCCCTTTGACCTGAGGTCATCATGGATTCCTATATGAGAGTTGCTAAGCTTTGAACTAGTCAAAAGTCACCTTTGACCGGGTGATGATAAAGGCTATAATCGGGCTTGGTGGTTTTTCATGCAGAGGAATATGAATGTTTAAGATGGAATTTGTCCCTCACATTAGTAGAGAGATATTACTGGGCCCCTCGATGAGTAAATCTGAGAAATGTATGGCCATACTACAATGAAAAGGAGTTTCCATTTCTATTATCAGACTACTCAGGAATTGAGAAAGTAATATTCAGGAATAAGAGGATGACATTATCCATGCCTCATCCTTGACCGATATATCGTGTGACAAAAGGGACATGACATGGTTGTATGACAGGTTGCATCGTGCTAACGATCCATATATGAATTAGGTAGTCGTGATGTCTTGCTAGAGGCTGCTTACGACTTATGGGTTAGTACAGTTATTGGCCCACTGCCAACTTCATATGGGCCTACAGGGTCGCACACAAGAATGGCCCAACACGAGATAATGTTTAATTAGGGTGGACGAATTATATATATATATATATGTTTGTATGTATGTAATATAAAAATTCGTTAATAATATTATATAGATATGTATTTTCGAAATACATATCATATATATATATATATATATATATGTATATGTATTATATGATATTATTATATTGTGTTAGTTTTAAATTTAATTTATTAAGATAAATTAAATCTAATAACTAACATGATAGAGATATGGTATCTCAGATTTAATTTATGAAGATAACTTAAATCTAATGGCTCTTTATTTGGATTAAATAAATAGGTTAAATTAAAACTGTTGGACATATTTAATTTAAACTGAATTTATTTAATTAGCTCATCAAGATAATTAATAGTTAATTAATTTCAAAATTAATGATGATTAATTTTGAAATTTGAAAATAGCCCTCATAGGTTATAAACTTGATAGAGCCGATATATTGAGATATACATTAGAATTGAGAGCTGCAAGGGAAACCCTAGGAGACATTACAATCGCTAGCACGTAGTCTCGGTTGGAGAGCATTCATGTGGATACCGGTAGAGGGAGCAGACTTGACGTGTTGGCTTCTAGAGATCGTGAAAACCCTGAATCATCAAAAGGTATGAAGTACAAAACCAACTTGGTTTAAACGCCATTGATAGATCCTCGATTAGGATCGGTAAAAAAATTTAAAATTCTTCCGCTGTTCCTGCGGATCCTAATAGTGGTATTAGAGCCAGGTCAATTGTGCGTTTAAATTGAGTTTTCTTATACATGAGATATATATGAGATGTGAACGTATGTTTATAAGAAACATTCGAATATGCATGTGATTTGGTTAATACGAAACAAAATTATTTAGAAAGACGTGATCTTGAAATTTTGCTGATTTTCATTTTCATTTAAATTAAATCTTGAAATTCTTTCATTTTTGGTTTTGAAACATGTATGTGATTCTCGTTTTGGAACTAGCTTGAAATCGATTCTGAACATGTATATCTTGAAACATGTATGTGACTTTCGTTTTCGAACAAGCATGAAATCGGGTAGGGTACCTGAGATCATAGTTGGCGGCAATCAAATCGGGTCTAGGTTCATATATCTATTTGGGTAATAGGGATCCGAACTATGGGGAAGACAATCTGGATTAGAAGCGTTCTGGGCCATTGTTGTTTTTTTTTTTTTTGAAAAATTGGGTCTGAAATTTATAAATTTAAAATTTTCAAACTAGCGGGACCGCCGTGACCACCTCTGCATAACGCAATATAATCTAATCACGACATTTATTGCTTTTCATATTGTTTGAATTCTTGTTGTGGTTTATTATTTATACTTGTTTGGGTATAGTGAACAACATGGCTTTAGAATTTTACAAAGGGTTGTAGTATTTAAATACGGCCTGTGTGCCGTGCCTTTCTCTAAATACTCTCAATGTACATTCTCTTCTCATCTCAGTCCCCTCGAATGTTTAAACGAGGTTTCTCTCAATGTATTTCTTTTCTTATTTAGAGAAGTCCTCTCATTGGCTTGGGAGGATTTTAGGTTAGGTAAGCCATGTTGTGTCACATTTAAATTATGCTTTTGATTAGATCATTGCATGAATACTTTTGTGTTTATATGTATTTATTTGTATGAGATACGACCACGATTGCATCTATATAAACAAAACTAATTAATTAAGCCCTCTAAATCAAATCTTAAGTCATAATGCCGTCAATTAATGAATACTTGTCAAAACCTAGATCGCTCAATTGTGGAAACCACCAAAGTGGATGCACTTGAGTTATCTTGATGAGACAAGCATGAGTAATGGTGCTGCTCATAATATTCATTATAGTTTGTACTTAATATTAACAAAACAGTTTTGCATCTCAAGGCATTAGATGGGATTAAACATGCGGGATCATATGATGGTCGAATCTCATAAACATCTAAGAGTTACATGCGATGTAATTGGTAAATAGGTTACCTACCTAAATAACTTGAATGTAAGCGTCTTGCCAAAGCAGACTTAAGTTTAAGCCAAATATGGATCTTAGCCCACTAAGTATTATTTTGAGGGTTGTTAACTTAGTGGGAGATTACTAACTAACTTTGCATATTTTAATTCTAGAATCATGTCGACTAGTAATACTGTTACACTATCATTGTGATCGGTCCTTGAGACGGACAAACTCAATGGGACAAACTTTCTTGACTGGTTCAGGAACTTTAGAATTGTTCTCAAGCAGGAAAGAAAGGCTTATGTCCTAAATCAACCCATTCCTGAGGAGCCTGCAGCCAATGCTCCAAGAGCTCAGAGAGATGCTTACACAAAGCATAAGGATGACTCTATGGATGTAGGTTGCTTGATGCTTGCCATTATGGTTCCAGAGCTCCAAAGAGATCTGGAACTTATGGAGGCTCATGAGATGATAGTCCATCTTAAGGAAATGTTCCAGCAACAGGCAAGGCAAGAAAGGTATGAGACCACAAAGGCCTTACCTCAACTCACTCCCGGAGAGTTATGACCAGTTTGTTATGAACTACAACATGGAGAAATCAATTTCTGAGCTGCATGGGATGCTCAAAACTATTGAGCAAAGCATTAAGAAAAACCCAAGCACAGTTTTGATGGTTCAGAAAAGAAATGGTATGAAAAGGAAAGGGAAAGGCAAATGGAAGGGTAATGGCTCAGGTGGTAAGACCAAAAAGTCAAACAAGCCTGAAACCAAGCCTGCACCCAAGAAGGCAAAGCCTCCAAAGGAAGAAGTCTACTACTTCTGCAATGAACCCAATCATTGGAAGAGGAATTGCAAACTCTACCTGGAAGATCTGAAAAAGAACAAGAAGGATAGCAAGGCTATCACTTCAGGTATTTATGTTATAGACATTCATTTTTCTACTTCCTCTACATGGGTATTAGATACTGCATGTGGTTCTCACATTTGTACAAATGTGCAGGGTCTAAAGGATAGTAAAAAGCTGAAGAAGGGCAAGGTGGACCTAAATTGTGCCCAAAAGGCCAATCATTGTACTTTGAACATTATTAATTTAATGAAATTTCTCCATTCTTTTATCATATTATTTGCATGTTAACTGTGATTATTGTATCCTTGGATAATTCATAAAGATTGTCCTAAAATGTCCCTAGTCGGTCATCTATGTAGGAGCAAAGATGAAACAAGATCAATATGACTTTGATAAGATATGGAGATATGATCCAAAATCTTAGGCACTTGTAAGAGTACAAGGTGCTGGACCGACCCACTATGAGAACGCTACATGGATCAAGTCATAAGCTTTTCTCATATATAATCACGTCACAATGCCTTTTGACCCGAGGTCATCATAGATTCCTACATGAGAGTTGCTGAGCTTTGAACTAGTTAAAAGTCACCTTTGACCGGGTGATAATAAAGGCTATAATCGGGCTTGGTGGTTTTTCATGCAGAGGAATATGAATTATCAAGATGGAATTTATCCCTCACATTAGTAGAGAGATATTACTGGGCCCCTCGATGAGTAAGTCTGAGAAATGTATGACCATACTATAATGGAAAGGAGTTTCCATTTCTATTGTAAGACTACTCAGGAATTGAGAAATTAATAGTCAGGAATAAGAGGATGACATTATCCATGCCTCATCCTTGACCGATATATCGTGTGACAAAAGGGACATGACATGGTTATATGACAGGTTGCATCATGCTAATGATCCTTATATGAATTGGGTAGTCGTGATGTCTTGCTAG
Organism: Inga oerstediana; assembly: GCA_963210345.1. Lineage (NCBI taxonomy): Eukaryota > Viridiplantae > Streptophyta > Magnoliopsida > Fabales > Fabaceae > Inga > Inga oerstediana. Next base: position 39,259,934 of record OY723409.1, read on the forward strand.
AGGCCGCTTGCGACTTGTGGGTTAGTACAGTTATTGGCCCACTGACAACTTCATATGGGCCTACAGGGTCGCACACAAGAATGGGCCCAACACGAGATAATGTTTAATTAGGGTGGACGAATTTTATATTTATATATATATGTATATATGTAATATAAAAATTCATTAATAATATTATATAGATATGTATTTTCGAAATACATATTATATATATATATATATTATATGATATTATTATATTGTGTTAGTTTTAAATTTAATTTATTAAGATAAATTAAATCTAATAACTAACATGATAGAGATATGGTATCTCAGATTTAATTTATGAAGATAACTTAAATCTAATGGCTCTTTATTTGGATTAAATAAATAGGTTAAATTAAAATTGTTGGACATATTTAATTTAAACTGAATTTATTTAATTAACTCATCAAGATAATTAATAGTTAATTAATTTTGAAATTAATGATGATTAATTTTGAAATTTGAAAATAGCCCTCATAGGTTATAAACTTGATAGAGCAGATATATTGAGATACACATTAGAATTGAGAGCTGTAAGGGAAACCATAGGAGACATTACAGTCACTAGCACGTAGTCTCAGTTGGAGAGCATTCGTGTGGATACCGGTAGAGGGAGCGGACTTGACGTGTTGGCTTCTAGAGATCGTGAAAACCCTGAATCATCAAAAGGTATAAAGTACAAAACCAACTTGGTTTAAACGCCGTTGATAGATCCTCGATCAGGATCGGTAAAAAAATTTAAAATTCTTCCGTTGTGCCTGCCGATCCTAATAGGCTACTCGATATGCAATAGGCCCAATCTTTCCAAGGATCTCAAAAGGACCTATATACCTTGGGTTCAACTTCTTTCTCTTGATAGCTCGCCCAATACCGGTGACAGGAGATCAAAAACACATGGTCACCAACTTCAAACTCTAGAGGCCTTCTCCTCTTGCCAGTGTAACTTTTCTGCCGACTCTGAGCTGCAAGAAGCCTCTTACGAATGATTCAAATTTGGGCTGCGGTTTGATCAACAAGATCCAGCCCATACAACTTCCTCTCAGACAATTCATTCCAAAACAATAGTGATTGGAATTTTCTTCCATACAACGCTTCATACGGCACCATTTGAATGCTCGCATGATAACTATTGTTGTAAGCAAACTCCGCAAGAGGAAGAAAACGATCCCAACTCCCTTTAAAGTCAAGAACACATGCCCGTAACATATCCTCTAGGGTCTGAATAGTTCTCTCTAACTGTCTGTTTGTCTGAGGATGATAGGCTGTACTGAATCTCAATTGAGTACCCAGTGCCTCATGCAATGCCCTCCAGAATCTCGAAGTGAAACGAGGATCACGATCGGAGATGATATTCTTTGATATGCCATGGAGCTTCACAATTTCATGAATATAAATCTCCACTAGCTTGTCCGGAGAGTAACTAGCATTGATCGGTAAGAAGTGCGTCGACATCATTAACTGGTCCACAATGACCTAGATCGGATTATAACTCCTGATTTTGGGTAATCCCGCAACAAGATCCATGGTCACACTTTCCAATTTCCATTCTGGAATTTCAGGACTTTGCAACAAACCAGGCGGTCTCTGGTGCTCGATCTTTACCTTCTGGTATGTGAGACACCTCGCCACATATTTCGTCACATCACTCTTCATTCCCGGCCACCAATACACAAATTTCAAATTATGGTACATCTTGGTCATACTAGGATGAAGAGTATATCGGCTCTTATGAGCCTCATCTAAGATTTTTTGTCTTAACTCTGCCTTACACGGAACACAGATTCTCTTCTGATAATGAACTAGTCTACTAGGCGACAAATCATAACCCTGAGCTTCTCCCCGCTCAATTCTAGCCAGATTACGCTGTATCCAGCCATCTTGCCTCTGAGCTTCTTCAATCTCAGCTCTCAAATCACTTTCCCCTTGGGAAACAGTATAGTTGGCACAAATGATCTGGTTTGACAAATTCATATCTCGAAAATCAGTAATCAACTTCTTCTCTTGTATCATCATAGCTGCCACAAACACATTCTTTCAACTAAGAGCATCAACGACTACATTTGCCTTACCCGGATGATATTTGATTTCCAGGTTGCAGTCCTTAAACAGCTCCATCCAGCACCATTGTCTCATATTCAATTCTTTCTAATCATACAGATACTTAAGACTCTTGTGGTCGCAATACAGTTCCACAGTCACACCATACAGGTAATGACACCAAATCTTCAATGCAAACATAATGGCCGCAAGCTTCAGATCATGAGTGGGATAGTTCAATTCATAAGGTTTGAGCTGTCAAGAGGCGTAGGCCACCACACGTCCCTGCTGCAAAAGGATACACCCTAATCCCTGCCCACTGGTATGAGAATACACAACGTAAGTCAAACTGGGATCAGGAAAAAGCAACACAGGTGCCGTAGTCAACTCCTCCTTCAGCTCCACAAAACAATTTTCATATTTCTCATCCCACACAAACGGCTAATCCTTTCTTGTGAGCTTGGTCATCGGCAACGCAATAGGGGAGAAATTCTGAATGAATCTCTAGTAATAACCAGCAAAACCCAGAAAACTGCGTACCTCTGCCACAAATTCTGGCCTCTTCCAGTCCAATAGTGCTTCCACTTTACTGGGATCCACAGAGACCCTTTCTTGCGAGATAACATGGCCTAAGAATTTCACTTCTGATAGCCAAAACTCACACTTACTCAATTTGGCATAGAATTGCTTCTTACGCAATGTATTCAACACAATTCTCAAATGATGCTCGTGCTCTTCTCTACTCTTAGAGTATATCAAAATATCATCAATGAATGCCCCAACGAACTAATCTAGGTATTGTCAAAAAACACGGTTCATGTAATCCATGAAAACCGCAGACGCATTGCTTAACCCAAATGGCATCACTAAGAATTCATAATGACCATACCTAGTCCGGAAAGCAGTCTTCGAAATATCTTCCACTCTCACTCGCAGCTGATGATACCCTGACCTTAGATCAACCTTCAAAAATACACTCGAACCAGACAATTGATCTAATAGGTCATCAATGTTAGATCCCATATGTTTTGATGATAACAAAGATTGGATTAATAATATGAAAGGATTTTATAACAAACAAATGGATTTGAACAAAGTAGCATAGCATCACTTGGAGTCAGCACTGGAAGTAATCAACATCACTTGGAATCAGCAACAACAAGTTTTAAGAAGGCTTACTCGAGTAGCCACTCGGGTAACAGAAGCCATTACTCGAGTGACCACTCGAGTAAGCAAGCAAAATTTCATCCAGTAAAGCACTGCCAAATTTTGAACGACATTACTCGAGGGACCACTCGAGTAATCTGTAAAGTTATATAGACCGTTACTCGAGTAACCGGATTTTCACAGACATCACTCGAGTAGCCACTCGAGTAACTAAGTCCAAAATCTTCCAGTGACTCTCAGCCAAGAAATGCAATCCATCACTCAGTAACCAAGGAGAAAAATAACATTACTCGATGGACAACCCGAGTAATCTGCAGAGTTATATGAAGTACCACTCGAGTAGCCACTCGAGTAACTAGATAGTAAACTCTCTGCTAAGAATTTAATATCAATACTCGAGGGAGTAATCGAGTAATCTGCCAGGCTATTTACAAGCCACTCGAGGGATCACTCCAGTAACGTGTGAAGAAAAATGAAGCCCACTCAGTAGCCACTCGAGTAAGTAGTTTACCACAGTGATCACCCGAATAACCAATAAAGGTAAAGACATGCCCACTCAAGTAGCCACTCGAGTAATCAGGTATTTTCTAGGTTTGTAATATATCACTCCAAGTCTTACCTGAGTAATTCTTGATACAAAATGTTGATTTGCTCACTGCCATATTTTTAACATGTTTACTCGAGGGACCACTCGAGTAAGGCAGTCCAGAAATTATATTTTGATCAAATATCTCTTGATTTGGTATCTATATGATTAGCTCTTCATTGTATTAGTATTCTAAGTTCATTTGCAGAGAAACAATGAAAGGGTATGACAGATTTGAGAATTCAAATAAAAGTCTAAACGTTCACCTAGAGCTACCTACCGTCAACAGATAGTTTTCAAATACGAAGAATAGTCAACCGTTGTTGCGCGACTCTAACGGACAAGTTTGAAATTGCTTCCAACGGACACTACAACTCATCTATATATATGGAGCATTCAAAGAGAAGAAAACAAGCAGAAAAAAATTGAGATCACACATCGATTAATACACTTAGTGCTTTGTTTTCATATACTCATTCATTTGTACTTCAGTGAATATATATTTGCTATGTGAGAGAGTTTTTCATTACAAACTCAATATTTGTTATTGAGACAACTTAAGGTAGTGGAACCTTGAGTTGGGGATTTGATTGCAACGTGTAAGGGGGAGCGAGTGTCCAGATGTAGGAACTTGCTGTGTACTGAGGTGCCAAGAACCCACTGAATCTTGGAGAATATAGTGAAACTCTCAGAGACGCTCTAAGGACTGGACGTAGGTCAAAGTGGTTGAGGCCGAACCAATATAACTCCCAGTGTACACTACGGTGATATTTCTCCTTACTCTTAACTTTTTTTAATATTCCATCAATTTCCTTATACGCGATGAAATTTTTGGTATCACCCAATTCACCCCCCTCTTCGGCGAAAAGCTTGCACTAACAATCAATTCTAGGGAGAGGGTACTTGTTCTTGACGGTAATCTTATTCAACTCTTTATAGTCGATGCACAAACGAAGACTCCCGTCTTTTTTTTCACAAACAAAACTGGAGCTCCCCAAGGCGACATACTGGGTCTAATAAACCCTTTCTTAAGAAAATCTTCAATCTGCTTTTTCAGTTCTGCCATCTTATTTGGGGCCATACCATATGGGGCTTTAGATATAGAACCAGCTCCAGGCACAATTTCAATCAAAAATTGAACTTCCCTTTCAGGAGGTAATCCACTAAGGTCATCTGGAAAAACCTCAGGGAATTCATTCACTACGGGTATACTACTCAAAGACTCACTGGTTTCTCCTTGCACAGAAAAGAAAACCATATACCCTTGACAACCCTTTTGCAAATATTTCTCAGCCTTAGCTATTGAAAGGAAATTTAGTTGGACATTCTTGTCCTCAATGCTATGAGAAACAGGATACACTATCCTTTTATTCCCACAATCTAACAACACATTATTGGCTCTCAACCAATCAAAACTCAAAATGACTTCCAATTGGCAGAGCGGTAAACAAATCAGATCTACCACAGATTCACGACCCTCTACGGTTATAACACAATTCAAACAGGCTTCAGTAGTTACAGCCTTTACACCCATCAATGTTGACACAATCATATCGAATGGTAACTTATACACATTCATACCAAGGCGCTTCACTCAATCATATGCAATAAAGGAGTGACTTGCACCTGAGTCAAACAATACTTGTAATGCATATCCATTGAGAAGAACTGTACCTTGTATCAGCTCTGGGGATTTTCGGACTTCTTTATAAGTCATAGCAAATACTCAGCCTTGAGCCCTCGGCCTCTGCTCCGCTTGCGGTCGCTGGCAATCTCTAGAAAGATGTCCGAGTTGCTTACAATTAAAACAAATCATTTCACCCTGACAATTCTTGCCATAATGCGATTGGTTACAGCGATGACATTTCCACTCAGTCACCAATTTCGGAGGTTCACAATCTCTGGGCAGATAGGGCTTCTTACCACTGCCCTTATACGGAGATGATCCCGAGCCCTTCCGCTTTTAAGAAGCATCGCCCTTACTAGGCTCACTATGACCACTAACAGTCTTAGCCGGATACAACTCTCTCAGGTTGCTCTCTGTGATCCGACATTCTTCAACGGCCTTGTTGAACTTGGAAAACTGATGGAAGGCGAATCCCTTCCTCATATCACACCTCAAACCCCGTATCAGCATGTCCGAACTCAACTCCTCATCATCTATCTTCTGAAGATAAGAGGAATACCAGGACAAACGGGTGAATTAGGACAGATACTCATTAAAAGATTCCATGTCCCCTTGCTTAATATTCAGAAACTCGGTCTCCTTCTCGAGCTTCACCGACTTGGGAAAATATTTCTCATTGAAGTTCTGCTAGAACACCTCCCAGGTCAATGGTATGTTCTTAATCCTCAAAGACAAAGCAATGTTCCGCCACCAACAGTCTGCATCTCCCTCAAGCTTGTACACCGCCAACTTGACTTTCTCTTCTAAGGGACACACTAAAAAATCAAAAATCTTCTCAAGACGATTCAGCCAATCTTCAGCCGCATGGGGATCAAATTTCCCCTTGAATGCTGGAGGTAGGCGCTTACAGAATCTAGAGACCCAAAATTGAAGATCTCTTTCCTCCTTAGCTGGGACTCCTTATGACTCCTGGTTTGGTCTAGCACAAGGAGGTGATTCAAGTGGCCGTGCTGACCTTTCAGCCGTTTCTTCTCTAGGTGTCCCTTCCTGAGTCTCCTCTTGGGTTTCCTCCCGAGTAGACTGACCTCGGCCCTCATTATTCTTTGTTTTCTCAGCTCTGAGACTCTAAGCTCAGCAATCATATCTCGCTGATCTCTTATCAGAGCCATTAACTCTTGATCGGATCTTATGGATTATCATTGACAACCTCCATCTCGGGATCTACTTGTTGTACTCTGGGGCGACCTTTTGTTGTTCTTTACATTCTACAAGGAACTTACCCCATTAATCCAACAATTATGGTATACTCATAATTTCACAAAGTACATATATCCATATAACCAGAACAGATATATGTATACGATAATTATTCACAGATGATTTCCTATAACTAAGACCACACTATGGGAGCTATCCTAGCAAACTTTACCCTTGCTAGGAACTGCAGCTCTGATACCAAAAATGTAACCCCTTCACGGTAATTATATCGGAACTACGAAATTTAAGTGAAATAGAGACCAATAAGACAAAAATCATTTTTATAATCACTCATCTCCAAGAGATGGGGTTAACAAACAAAACATTTAAAACAAAATTCATCTGGTCTCCCATTCACTTTCGAATACAATTACTTGTGCAATTATGTCACATAATAAGTATCAAAGTGCGTAACCAAAATCCCGGCAACCCCAGGTTACTTATATATATATAATAGGTTTAAAGGTTTCCCCAAATGGGGATTACATGATCAAAAATTCATATTTACATCCCATATACAAAGTAATCCCAAAATCCAAAATAGATAACCAACAGTCCAAACTCCAGTATGTCCTTACTAGCCCTAACCACTCCTGGTTGGCCACTTATCCTTGGAATTACTAGCCTTGCCTAAAAATGTTAGTCATTTGGAAAAAGTGAGATTCTAAAGAATCTCAGTAGTAACAAATCATTCATACCACACATAATCACATAGAATGTAAGCAAATCATCACATAACAGCAGCAACACAAATCACACTCCACCCTTATCCCCTTTTACCGCCGAGAAGGCACACCGTCCTAACCTGAACCGTTGTTAGCGACTCAGGGACTATTGGTATGGCAGGGCATACGAATAGCCTTACGGCTCACCTATAGCCTTTCGGCCCACAAATAGCCTTTCGGCTCACATAATCACAAATGCTACACCCTAACCTCATCCCCTTTTACCACCGGGAAGGCACACAGCCCTTACCCGAACCATTATTAGCGACTCAGGGACTATTAGTATAGCGGCGCATACACAATGTCACAAATATTATAGTATACGAATCCATCATAAACCAATGATATAACACACATACAATGCATCACATAAGATATAAAGGAAAAGTCACTATCTGAATCTTTCCTGACTTTCTTTGGTTCTGCAGGCTCACGAGGGTGACAGATATCAAATCCTATACCAAATTATGGACAACCAATCAATCTCTTTTCCAAATGTATATTTCCATAATACTTTAAGTTGGTTATCATTTAGGACTCTTTAGGTGGCTAATAAAGGCCTAAACATATGCCTAAAGGGTTGGAAGAACTACCCTGAAAACCCCATTTTTGAAAGGCAAAACAGTGATTTTAGGCTGGCTCACTCGAGTGAAGATGACCTCACTCGAGTGATGAGCGACTTGTGCCCGAGTGAGAACGGCTCTCACTCACGAGTGTTTGACAGTGAGCAACTACCCTAACCTGAAAGTGCTCACATTACTAGAGCATGAAACTTTGCACTCGGCTGAAGACTCCAAATATACTCGAGTACCCGAAAGTGCAACACAAGAAGTGACAACCCGAGAGCACAGACCACACCAGAGGGAAAAGCTCACTCGAGCATGACCCCTAGCACTCGGGTGAGACGACAACGCTTGCGAGTGTTAGAGCACACTCTTGAAAAATGACTAGCGAGTGACAACCCGAGAGCAACCCTAACTTTTGAACACAAGCCATCACTCGAGCAATCTCATACTCACTCGAGTGATCACCAACATCACTTGCGGTGAAGGAAGTGCACTCGAGCCCCATTCATGAGAACCCAGGTAAGACACAACGCAGAAAGGGAAAACACACACAGCACTTGAGTGAGTTCCTCCCTTACTCGAGTGAGGCTATCAGAATACCCAAATCACAGCACATGACAGAAATTTCCCAGATGATCAAAACCAATCCCAATGGTTTCCAAACTTCTCACGAAGCTCATACACACTTAGCCATGCCTAAGGTACACATTGGCAACTTCCAAAACACCTAACCATAATCAAACACTTGGTCTCTATGACACACCCAATGTCCAAATTTCGTTCAACTCAATTCAAACTTTCCCAATCAACTCCATAATAGACTAATTTCAACATCATCCACTATGAAATCCATATACTCAACATTGACACAAACTCAAGGCTAATTTCCAGATTTTCCCAAACTTGTCCAAAAATCACAAATAATATATCAAAATGCATCAATACTTACCTCTTTACTTTGCCAAAGTCAGAATCTTGATTCTCAAACTTCCAATTTCATCCAACACCCCAAATCAACACTATTCAAGATTCTGAAATCACCACGATGAAGCTCTTAATGAGGTGCACAACATTAGAGAAGAGGTTTAGGGCATTAGAGATCAACCAAAACCTCAAAATCCCACCTTTTCTTCTTCCTTTCTTCTTGATCACCGGAAAGAATGGGGAAAGGAGAGAAAGAAAATGAGAAATGGTGAGGATGGTGATGAACAAGCATTCTCTCCCTTCCCATACACACAACCCGCATAAGAGAGAGAAGAGAGAGGAAAAAGTAATGTTTTGTCCTTTTGCGCCATCTAAGGGTCTACACAATGCCACATGTCACCATCCTACACACTCTTACATGAGCTCACATTGATACAAAGCATGGGATTCTGACCCATAGTCAATAGATCTCAACCCTTGATCTTTAATCACCCATGAACATTTTTATCAAACTTACATCATATTTCTTTAAAAGTGTTTAATTACACTAATCACAATCAATATCATAATCATTAGCCCTTTATCCCAATTTGGGTCATTACAGAATGCACCAACAGTATTCATGGACTATATGAATTGCATCTTCCGACAGTATCTTGACCAGTTTATGGTTGTGTTTATCTACGACATTTTGATTTACTCTAAGAGTAGGGAGGAACATGAGCAACATCCGAGAATCGTGTTGAGAATTTTGTGGGAAAAGCAACTCTATGCCAAGTTAAGCAAGTGTGAGTTTTGGCTTACGGAAGTAAAGTTCCTTGGCCATGTGATCTCACGAGATGGGGTATCAGTGGATCCCAGTAAGGTGGAAGCAGTACTCAATTGGAAAAGGCCAGAAACTATTTCTGAGATTCACAGTTTTTTAGGTCTTGCTAGTTAATATCAGAGGTTCATCCATAACTTCTCGCCTATTGCATTGCCGATGACTAAGCTCACGAGGAAGGATCAATAGTTTGTTTGGGATGAACGTTATGAGCGGAGTTTCACGGAGCTGAAGGAGAGGTTGACTACAGCACCAATGTTGATTATACCTGATCCCAGTGAGGTTTACGTCGTGTACAGTGATGCGAGTAAGCAGGGGTTAGGGTGTTTCCTGATGCAGCAGGGAAGGGTGGAATATTGCCATGACACTACGAAGTTGGAATGTGCCATTGACTTAGGAGGTGTTCTAAGAACAATTCAATGAGAAGTACTTCCCCAAGTCGATGAGGCTCAAGAAGGAAATTGAATTCCTGCATATCAAACAAGGGGACATGGAGACCTTTGATGAGTATCTATCCCGTTTCATCCGATTGTCACGGTATTCTTCCTATTTTCAGAAGATGGATGACGAAGAGTTGAGTGCGGACATACTTATCCATGGTCTGAGACAAGAGCTGAGAAAGAGATTGGCTACACAATTGTTCACCAACTTTAACAAGGTGGTAGAAGAAATATTGTTCACCAACTTCCTCCATGCTTCTCCCAAGTTGCCTCCCTAACATGCTTAAGCTGCCATGGACTTATTCTCTGCTCCAAGCTTCTTGCAATTCATCACAGCCATGAAGAAATATTGAGAAGAATTGATTAATTCAATTGCTCCGTCACTATGCATGCAATTGGAGAAATATAGGAGCTAAAGTAATTAATGGATTTGTGGTGGTGGGCTCGTGGCTGATGGAAAAGATGGTAGGAAGGGGATGAAATTCGGTGGATATTGTGTGTAACAGCTCCAATTCTTTCAGTGCGTCAGTCCGTCAGTCATGATTTCCAACGTGCTGTGGCGGCTAAGTTAAATAAAAGGGAGAAAGAGAGAGTTATGGGGTCAAAGTTCAAGCCCATTAAAATTTATTTAGCCCAATAAAATTCAACCATCAAATTCTATTTTAGCTTCTAAGAAAAATTTTGGACCGTAGGATCTTCTAATATGCTTTTCCTTGTCCTGCAAGAATCAAATAAAGTTGTGATTTATCATATATTTGAAAATATTATCTAATCACAAGATAGCAATCAGAATATTAACAATTTAAACTCAATAATATCATAATCAATTCAGATTTATATTATTTCCTAAAATTGGCTAACTATCCAAATATTATCTAATAAATCCAAATTAGCCTAAAATAATCCCCAAAATAAATGAATAAGGTGGGATAAAATATATTAAATTTGGGATTTATCAGATTAGGTAGAATGAATTATCATTAGCTTATTTTAATCCTCGTACAGAACAATGTGAACTAGAAGTTCAAAAGATAATTTATTTGTAGAATTTTGCTAATCAAATGCCAACAGCATTACTGACCCAAAGAAAGTGACAAAGTCACATGTCCCAACTACTAATGCTTCTATCAAAATTGATGTCCCTGAAGAACAACCTATTGTGAACAAATTTAAAGCATGCTTGAAGCGTGGAAGGCCCATCGGTTCCAAAAATAAAAATCCTCAAAAGAGAAAAGGAACTAAGAATATAGATGGTTAAATTGAGGATAATTAAGAAAAAATAATAGCTCTAGAAGAGCCATCTCCTGAAGAGTTATTATCTCTAGAAGAGAATGTAGTAGTCTCAGAAGAAACCCAAGTACCTGACATATGTGAAAATAATTAGATATCAATAAATTATGTCATGAATGGAATTCAATGGGACCAAAATGATGTTAATGTTGATGACATATTTACTTATAATATAGCATATGATATAATGAACAATATTGAGGATCATAAGCCACATTCCATTAAATAGTGACAACAAAGACAGCATTGGCTCCTATGGAAAGATACCATTGATGCATTATTAAAATCATTGGAAAAATGAAAAGTTTTTGAACTTGTAGTGCTTACACATGAAGATGCAAAGTCAGTTGGAAACAAATGGGTCTTTGTATGAAAGAAAAATGAAAAGGGTGAAATTACAAGATATAAGGTACGTCTTGTAGCCCAAGGCTTTACACAAAGACCCAGTATCGATTTTGAAGATAAGCATTCAATAGTAGTAGACGCGACTACTTTTTGTTATTTGATTAGCCTAGCAGTAAATAAAGGAATTGATAATGATATTTATATGAAAGTCTCTAAAGGACTCAAGGTGCCATAAACATCCAATTCAAGTTTTTGAGAACAATACTCAATAAGGTTAAATAAGTCCCTGTATGTCCAGAAGCAATGAGGATGCATGTGGTATTATCGACTTAGTGAATATCTGTTGAAAGAAGTATACAAGATAGTACAATATGCCCATACATCTTTATGAAAAGATTTGGAAGTGAGTTTGCTATAATTGCCATTTATGTTGATGATATCTGTAACCTCCTCCATAATTATATCCAAAATACACAATTAAAATGAAATAGAGACCAATAATAATCAAAACTCATTTACAATCTCATCCTTGAGATAGGGTTTTCTCAAATGCGTTTCAAAATCTAATACACCTGGTCTCATATTCACGTTTCGAATACAATTACGTCACACGGAATATCACATTTATACAAATATCAGAGTACACAACAATATCATCCTGGTAACTCTCGGGTTCAAACCTTTACATAGGATTCATAGGGCACATTCACCCTTTACAATTTCTCAAACGGGGATTACACAAAGTCATCTCAAATACATATCCAAATACTCATCCCAAATAACCAAATATACATCTGAAAGATGTACATATCCAAATATACATAATCCCAACCATAATGATAGCCAACTACCAAATTGACAACCTGAAGGAGTCCTTGCCGCCCTTGGTTGCATGCTCCATCCTCGATCTACCTACCATGTTTAAAATGTTGGTAGAGGAGGTGAGATTCAAGAGAATCTCAGTAGGTAAATATTACCAACATGCATGCAAGGTAGATGTTTAATGCATGATATGCTTGCATAACTCATGCTTACACATAATGACAAATCTGTAAGCTCAATGCTTCAAACAACATACATATGGCCATAGCATAAATTGAAACATAGCTTCAAATCATTCATACATGTTTCACATAATCATGCAAAGCAATAACATGAATCAATACCAACACAAATATCATATACATGCAAGAGAGGTAAGTTCCCTATCCTTATTCTTTCCACGTATGCTCCAGCACCAGCTACTCACGATCAGGATGAATATTGAACCCTATAAACCAAATTAAGGATATAGGGTCAATCTCAATTCCAAATCCTTACTTTCATATCACTTAAGGTTGGTTACCATTCACACCCTTTATGTGGCTATAATAAGCTTAATGAAAGCCTAAAGGATTGGGAAGTACTAGGTTGGAAATCACCTTTCAAAATCACAAAATGCTGAATATAGGAGTTGGCTACAGCCAAGAATCCTCTAGCTGTAGCCAAAACGTGCACAGAAGGTTTTTGGCTGCGGCCAAGACGTGCACAGAAACTTTTGCACTGCAGCCAAGACAACTTCGAAAATTCATAATTAATTCTAGAAAAATTGAAATGAGGTGATCCCGAATCCAAATAAAATATATTTAAGTCCTATTCATAGGAAAAATATGGATCAAGGCTTTCCATAATCACAGAAATACAAAATTACACAAATATCCCACACTGCTCCAGAATGAAGTTCAATTTCGACATCAAACTTTGGGCAAACATAAATCCCAGTTCACAAAACTAAATGACACAAATTATACATCTATTTTGAAGCTTGAAATGTGAAATTTAAGACTGGAAAGTTTCAGAACTTTTAGAGACCATTTGCCCATTCAAAACGTCCACACAATCAGACTGTCTAGAACAGAATTTCAAAAAACAGAATTCCAGATTTTGCACACTTGCTTCTAATGGTCCAATTTTCATATCAAACATCATTCTCACACAAAATTTCATAAGGAATCCATTGGAAATACCAAATCAACCAAATTCACATTCCATTGACATGTTTCACCAATAATCACAACATGTCAACACAAGTCACAATTCAAACTCACATTGCAATTCTTTACTTTCCAAAGTTCCAAACCAATTCCAATGAACATATAACATAATAAAACACCAATTGCACCTCAAAACACATGAAAATTAATGCATTTAGAAATACCACAAAATCAGGGAAAAAGTCAAAATTCACAAAACTTATCCAATAACCACAAAACTTAGGTCAAAATGCTATAAATACTCACTTCTTCCTCTTTCCCAAACCAATTCCTTGATTCTTCATCTTTCCACTTTTTCTTAAGCTATCAAACACCTCTAATCAAAAATTTAAAACCATAAAGATGAAGCTCTCATCACTATGAACAACTTTATAGAAGAGTGTTTAAGTAATAGAGAACATCTACCAAGCTAAAAACTCACCTAAAGCTTTATCTTTCTTCCTCTTAAGCTAGACGTCCATGGAGATGAAGGAGAGAGATTAGAGATGATGATGAAGATGAGGCAAGTCAGTTTTTTGGTGCCTAGAACTGACCTAAAGAGAGGGAGAGGAGAGAGGGAAGAATTTTGACCATTTGACCCATCCAAGGGCTCACATTATGCCACTTGTCACAATCTTGTTTCACCTCTATGAGTTTACATGAACACAACACATGGGATTCCACCCTTTTAATTTCATAACAATCAATCACAAATATTGATCTTTGAGTTACCAATGAGCTTCCTCTTTGATAACCAATCAATTTTGGTAACTTTACCGTTTTGCCCCTGATTACGGCAATTCTCACTGAATCACCACCAAACTCATCTTATCATTCCATATCACCACATTATACGCCCTCCCTCCATTTTAAGTCAATTTAGATGTTAATCCATAATTGAGCTTATAGGGTTTCGGCGCTGCTCACAACACATACGAATTACATTCGAGTGCCAAATCACATCATATTCTCCAAAAGGGTTTATTTATCAATAATCACCTCCAATTTTGGAGTCCTTAACCCATAATCAAAATTTAGGATCTTGCTAAACCAGGGCTTAGCAGTTCACTAATCTCAGGCTTATTCTCTAACCTCAAGTCTCAGAATTTGGGGTATTACAATATCAACATCATTGAAACTCTTGAAAAGCTTCAGAAGGCAATTAATTTTTTAAAGAAAGAATTTGAAATGAAGGACTTGAGAAGAACAAAATTCTATCTTGGATTACATATTGAGTACCTAAAAAATGAGATCTTTGTATATCAAGAAACTTATGCAAGGAAGATTCTAGAGCTTGTTTACATGGATAAGTCATATCCATTATGTACCCCAATAGTTGCAAGGTCTTTACAGGCGGATAAAGACTCATTTAGACCTTATGTAATTATCGAAAAAGATGATGAAGAACTACTTGATCCAGAAGTATCATACCTTTAGTGCTATTAGAGCATTAATGTATCTTGCTAATCACACACGTCTTGATATATTAATTACTATTAATTTATTAGCAAGATATATTTCTTTACCAAAATGAAGAATTGGAATAGAGTAAAGCACATTCTTTATTACCTCAGAGATACTATGGACATGAGGTTATTCTACTCAAATGTATCCAAGCATTAACTAGTTGGTTATGCAAATGCCAATTTTTTTCTATTCACATGATGGTAAATCACAAACAGGCTATTTGTTTACATGTAAAGGTGCAACTATTTCATGGTGATTTATGAAACAAACTATATTAGCCATATTACCTAACCATATAGAAATTCTAGCGATACATGAAGCAAATAGAAAATGTGTATGGTTAAGGTTAGTAATACATCACATACAAACCGCTTGTGGTTTATCTTTAGACAAAATGATCCCAAGAATCCTATATGAGGATAATGTTGCATGCATTATCTAACTTAAAAAAGGATATATCAAGGGCGATAGAATGAAGCATATTTCACCAAAATTCTTCTTCATTCATAACCTTCAAAAGGATGGTGAAATAGATATCCAGCAAATTCGTTCAAGTGAAAATCTAGCAGATTTATTCACCAAGTCACTTTCAGGTATACTCTTTGAAAAGTTTGTCCATAACACCAGTCTTCACAGACTCATATCTCAACTGATGTTATTAAAAGGGGGGGTCGATACACACTATACTCTTTTTCCTTTATCTAGGTTTTGCTCGACTGGGTTTTCCTAAAAAGGTTTTTAATGAGACAAAAATAGACTGTGTATCAATAAATAATGTATTCTTCACTTTGGTTAGGTTTTTGTCCCACTGAATTTTTCCTAGTTAAAGTTTTTAATGAGATACATTCATAATGGACATCCAAGGGGAGTGTTATGAATATTAATTACATCTATTGACTCATATCTTAGTCAGCATCTACTTAGCGACCTTTAATACTTTCTTCTATTTCCTTCCCAAGCCAACAAGGTCTTGTCCTTTTCCTACTTGTTCTCCAAGTTTGATTATACATTGATTTTCAATTAATGGTGACTTTCGGTGCAAGACTATTGGAGGCCTATGAATAGAGGCCTTGTACAAGCATTGTAATCACACAAAAGAAAACTCAATGGGAATTGCTTCCCCCTTTTCTCTCTCGAATTTTCTTATCTCTTGATCTCTTATCTCAAATTTATCTTTATTTTCATAACAATTTTAAAATTTTTCCTAATAAATAATTAGTTTTTCAATCATTCACTCTAATTTTCCCAAATTTAACCATTTATCCCTGCCAATAATCATTGGATCTTATGGCATTGGACTTCATTGGTGAGGCTAATGGAGCGAATTTGATCCACCTTAGGTGTGTGTTGTGTTTTCCTTCTCCCTATATATGTATATATATAAATTCATTTACCCATAGTGGCATAAATTGTTGCTGTGATTAACCCCGCTGAGCTTGAGCTATCACTACTACATAAAATGCCTTTTATGATAGTTATTATCAACCGAACCGTTATATATACAGGCACTATATATGCTCTGTACAGATAAATAACGGTTATGAACCATAATATATTAAGGGCATATATAACTATTCTTTAGTAATAACCTAATTTATTTATTGGCTTTATTTTTTTATTATATATATTTATTTTTATTATTTTATTTTATTTATTTTTACTATTAATATTTATTATATAAGATACAATATAATCATTGATAATAACAAGATAATAATATTAAATAAAAAAAATTATATTTATAGGATTTAAAATTCAATACATTATGGATAAACATCATACAATTTAAAAAATAATAATAACTTAAACAATCTCACAATAAAACATTATCTCATAATGTTTTGAATTCTTGAAGAAAATCAATTAATAAAAAATTTCACAATATTCTCCAATGCCTTTGTTATAGATTGTTTATAGATCACGTATGTGCTCCAAGAGTTCTTGTTGCATATCCTTTAACTACAAAAGGATAATATAAATATAAGAATAAGAATATACATAATAAAAATAAGCAAACATAAAAGCTTAAATAAATATCAGAATATAACTTTGAAAATCATAACATAGTAAAAATTGGCAAATATAAAAACTTGAGCAAATCTCGAAACCTAATTCAACTAACCTGATTTTAACCTATAGTTTGGACTGTTAAGTATTTCACATGATGATGATCATTTTTTCAGTGTTCTCTGTGTAATATCCCAATTTAGGATTAAGGGCTAATGACTCTGATATTGATTGTAATTTGTGTAATTAAACACTTTTAGAGAAATATGATGTAAATTTGATATATGTGCATTTGGTGATTAGAGATCAATGGTTGAGATTTGTTGCATATGGGTCGGGATCCTTTGCATTAAGCTTGTGTAAGCTCATGTGGAAGTGACAAGATGGTGACATGTGGCATAGTGTGAACCATTGGATGTGGCACAAGAGGACAAAATTCTACTTTTTCTCTCCCTTCTCTCTCTATTCGATGGAAGCATAGGCAAGGGAAGAAAAGATCTCATCTTCTTCATCATCATTTCCCCATCTCTCATTTTCTCTCTCTTCCTTCCCTATTTTTGCTAAACTTAAGCAAGGAAAGAGAAAGTGAAAGCTTTGATTTTGGGTGAGTAATGGTCCTTCTTTGTTAAAATCCTCTTCTCTAATGTTGTGCACCTCATTGAGAGCTTCATTGTGGTGATTTCATAATCTTGAATAGTATTGATTTGGGCGTTGGACGAAATTGAAAGTTGGAGAATCAAGATTCTGGATTTGGCAAAGTAAAGAGGTAGGCATTTGATGCATTTTGATATATATGTTATGAGTTTTGGATAAGTTTGATGAATTCTGGAAATTTGCCCTAATTTATGGTTATTTTGGAACGTGTGAATTTCATAGTGATTAATGTTTGGATTAGTTCATTGTGAAGTTCTTTGGGTATTTGATACGGTTTTGATGTCGGAAGTGATTTGAGTGAATTTGGAAATTTTGTGTGTCATAAAGACCAAAGGGCATAGATTGTGTTTAGAATGGTATTTGGGTGTTTTGGAAGTTGCCAATGTGTTCCTTAGGCATGAGTAAGTGTGTATGAGCTTTGTGAGAAGTTTGGAAACCATTTGGATTGGTTTTGACTATCTGGGAAATTTCTATCAGGTGCTGCGATCTGGGCATTCTGATAGCATTACTCGAGTGAGGGAAGATCATGCTCGAGTGATGCGTATATTTTCCCTTTTCTGCTTCGAGTTTTGCCTGGGTTCTATGAGTGGAGCTCGAGTGCACTTCTGTAACCGCGAGTGAAGTGGGTGGTCACTTGAGTGAGAAAGGGATTGCTTGAGTGATGGTGTGAGTCCAGAGTTAGGTTTACTCTCGGGTTGTCACTCGTTGGCCAATGCTCAAGAGTGTGATCTGACACTCACGAGTGCAGGCCTCTCACTCGACCACTGGGGGGTATGCTCGAGTGAGCTTGTACCTCTAATGTTGCTTGTGCTCTCAGGTTCTCACTTCTTGTCTTGCACTTTCGGTGACTCGAGTGAGTTGGAGTCATCACTCGAGTGCAAAGCTATGTGCTCGAGTGCGGTGAGCACTTTCTAGCCATGATGGTTACTCACTGTCAAACACTCACGAGTGAGAGCCGTTCTCACTCGGGCACGAGTGTCTCATCACTCGAGTGAGGTCATCTTCACTTGAGTGAGCCAGCCAAAAATCTGTGTTTTGCCTTCGAAAAAGGGGTCTTCAAGGTAGTTTCTCCTAACCCTTTAGCCATATGTTTAGGCCTCTATTAGCTACCTAAAGAGTCATAAATGATAACCAATTTAGAGTGCTTTGGAATAAGTGTTTGGAAAAGAGATTAATCAATTGTCCCTAAATTGGTATAGGATTTGACATCTGTCAGACGCGTGAGCCCACTGTGCCAAAGAACGTCAGGAAAGATTCAGGTAGTGACTCATCTCTTATACTTTGTGTAAATGTATTGTATGTTTGCCTATCATGCATTATATGCTGCTGCTACTTTGAGATGCATTGAGATACATTGTGGAGCATTATGCCTTGTGGAGCTTTGTGCATTATGGAGCATTGTGCCTTGTGATACGTTGTACATTGAGATACCTTGTGCTTTGTGATGCTGCTGGCATAGTGATTACCGCGTGAGCAGGCATAGTGTTTGCAGTGAAAGCTATCACTGTGATTACCACACAAGCGGGCATAGTGTTTGCAGCGAAAGCTGTAATACCCCAAATTTTGAGACTTGAGGCTAGAGATTAAGCCTGAGATAAGTGGACTACTAAGCCCCAGTTTAGCAAGATCCCAAATTGTGATTAAGAGATAATGACTCCAAAAGTGGATGTGGTTAGTGATGAATAAACCCTTTTGGAGATTATGGTGTGATTTGGCACCCGATGTGATTCGTATGTGTTGCGAGCATCGCCGAAACCATGTATTTAAGTTCAATTATAGATTAACATCTAAATTGACTTAAAATAGAGGGGAGGGCACATTATGGAAGAAAAGGAATGATATGGTGTGTTTGGTGGTGATTCAAGAGGAATTGCTGTAATCAGGGGCAAAACGGTAAAGTTACCGACCAATTGGTCAGTTACCGAAGAGGAAACTCATTGGTAACTTCAAGATCAATGGTTAGGATTGATTTGTGCAAGAGATCAAGAGGTGGAATCCCATGTATGTGTGCCTTGGTGAGCTCATGGAGGTGTGACAAGATCTTGACACTTGGCACAATGTAAGCCCTTGGATTGGTCAAAAGTGTCAACACCTCTTCCCTCTTTCCTCTCCCTTTTAGGTCGGTTTTGGGGGCCTTTGAACTCCAAAATCTGATCCCTTTCTCTCTTATTTAGTAGCTATAGACGTCCAAGAGGAGGGAGGAAAGAGAAATCAAAAGGTGAAATTTTGGTTGGCTTCTTGCCCTCTAATGCTCAATTCATCTTCTATAAAGTTGTTCATAGTAATGAAAGCTTCAATGCTATGGTTTTAGATTTGTGAGAGAAGGTGTTTGAGAGCTTGAAGAATTTGGGAAGTGGAGGAATCAAAGAATTGGCATTGGGAAGAGGAAGAGGTGAGTATTTGATGACTATTGACCTAACTATTGTGTTTATTGGTTGAGTATTGTGAATTGAGAATTTTGCCCTGATTTTATGGTATTTTTGTGTGGAATGTGAATGGTGGAATTGGATGTTGTTTTGTGTTGAAAATGGTGTCATGTTGTGGTATTTAATCATTGGAATTGGTTTGAATTGGATTGGACACAATGGTTGCAAAACTGGAAATTCTGTCCAGTGTGAATTCTGTTTGGGCAGTCTGGTTGTGTGGACGTTTTGACTGGGCAAAGGATGTCAGAAAATTATGAAACTTTCCAGTCTTAAAGTTAACATCCCAAGCTTCAAAATGGACATATAATTTGTGCCATTTCTTTTTGGGAACTGGGCGTTATAGCTGTCCAAAGTTTGAGGTCGAAAATAGATTCTGTTTTGGGGCAGTGATGAAATGTGTGTAATTCTGTAGTTGTGTGGTGATTTCTAGTAATGGCCAATATTTTTCCTATGTATAGGACTTGAATAGCTTTCATTTGGATTTGGGATAACCTCATTTTTATTTTTCTAGAATTAATTATGAATTTTCGAAGTTGCCTTGGCTGCAGCAGAAAATCTTGACTGCAGCGTAAAAGTTTCTGTACACGTGTTGGCCGCAGCCAGAAATTCTTGGCTGCAGCCAAAAACCTTCTGTGCATGTTTTGGCTGCAGCCAGAGGGTTCTTGGCTGCAGCCAACCCCCATTTTCAGTACTTGGTGATTTTAAAAAGTGATTTCCAACCTAGTACGTCCCAATCCTTTCAAGCTTTTGTTGAGCTTATTATTAGACACTTAAGGGACTCAAATGACAACCAACTTTAAGTTATATGAAAGTAAGAGTTTGGAATAGAAAATAACCCTATGTCCTTGCTTTGATTATAGGGTTGATGTTTGCCCTGAACGTGGTTTGATATTCGTTCTGATCGTGAGTAAGCGGGGCTGGAGCATACGTGGAAAGAGTGTAGGGAACATATCTCTCTTGCATGTATTTGATATCTGTTTTAGTGTGTGTTGGTGCATGTCTTTGCTTTGCATAATTATGTGTGATTTGAAGCTATGTTTCAATTTATGCTATGGCCATAGGTATATTGTTCGAAGCATTGAGCTTGCAAATTGTCATTGTGTTATCATGAGTTGTGTGATGCAAGTATGTCATGCATTAAACATTTATCGTACATGCATATTGATATTGTTTTCCTACTGAGATTCTTTCGAATCTCACCCTCCCCTATCAATATTTTAGACAAGGAAGGAAGATTGAGGATGGAGCAAGCATCCAAGGATGCTGAGGACTCGTTTCTGGGTGAGAGCTTAGTGGTTGGTTATCAATGCTGTAATTGGGATTATGTATTTGTATATTTGGATGATTATGTCAGTATGTATTCGGAAAGGCATTGTGTATTTGAGAAGACTTTGGTAATCCCCGTTAGAGATATTGTAATGGGCAATTGTGCCCTATGATTATTGAGCGAAGGTATGACCCCGGGATTGCCGGGAATTTATATTGTGCACTCTAATTTATATATTGAATGTGATTATCCGCGTGAAGTGATTGTATTCGAAATGTGAATATGAGACCAGGTTAACTAGATTTCAAAAGTTATTTGTGAAAAATCTCGTCTGGTAGATGGGTTTGAAATTGTTATTTGATCATTAGTGGTCTCTATTTCATTTTAATCCCGTATTTCAGATATAATTACGGAAGGGGGTTACAAAAGCTGTCATTATGATTACCGCGCAAGCAGGCATAGTGCATTGTGATACAGCCGTGAGTGCTGTCGTCCGTGGCACGAGCCATGGATCATTGTGTTGCTGATGATGCTGGTGAACATGATACATTATATGCCTTGTGTTTATATATTGTATGAGTGATTTGTTACTACTGGGATTCTTTTGAATCTCACTCTTTCCAAATGACTAACATTTCAGACAGGGCATGTGGCTCGAAAGGGAAGCGGCCAACCAAGTGAATGTGAGATTACTATATGTATATGAGATGTGAGATTACTATATGTATATGACTTTTGTATTTTGGATGTTGGTTATCTAGTTGGCTTTTGGGATTACTATATGTATATGAGATGTATATAGCAAATTTTGGATATGTAATCCCCATCTTGGGAAACCTTTAAACCCATTCTATATATAAGTAACCCGGGGTTGTCGGGATTTTGGTTACGCACTCTGATATTTATTATGTGATTTATCGGCACAGGTAATTGTATTCAAAAGTGAATGTGAGACCAGATGAAACTTGTTTTAAATGTTTTGTTTAGACACCCCATCTCTTGGAGATGAGTGATCCTAAATGTGATTTTTGTCTTATTGGTCTCTATTTTACTTAAATTTCATAATCTGGATATAATTACCATGAGGGGGGTTACATTCTGCTTTCTCTTGCATTTTCTCTCTCTTTTAATCTTCAAACCAACGATGATCATCATGTTAGATATCGTAATCCCAACTAGCGACCTTGATCATCAACTAGTGAGCTTGTGTTATATAAAAAAATAAAATGAAATTAAAAATGTCAACTAAAAGAAAAGTGAAAGCTTACATAAAGAAGAATCACAAGAGAAAGGAATTGCAAAGTGAAGACCCATGGTAGTGCTGGAAGACAAGACCTGCATCGCTAAAATAAAACTTATAGAAAAAAATAATACGAAATCCACTTGGGTAGCTCAAAAAACATTGGAGAAAGAGTTTAAAGAGTTGCGTCAAATAAACTTTTTTTTTTTTTGGAATCTTGCTGTAATACCCCGAATTTTGAGACTTGAGGCTAGAGAATAAGCCTGAGATAAGTGGACTGCTAAGCCCCGGTTTAGCAAGATCCCAAATTGTGATTAAGAGATAATGACTCCAAAAGTGAACGTGGTTAGTGATTAATGAACCCTTTTAGAGAATATAAAGTGGATTGTAGTCGCTTGTGTTATGAGCAACGCCAAAACCCTGTATTTGAGTTCAATTGTGGATTAACATCCAAATTGACTTAGAATAGAGGGAAGAATTGAATGGGGTATTGTGATGGAAATGGTGTCATGTTGTGGTATTTAATCATTGGAATTGATTTAAATTGAATTGGACACATTAATTGCAAAACTGGAAATGCTGTCCAGTGTGCATTCTGTATGGCCAGTCTTCTCGTGTGGATGTTTTGACAAGGAAAATGATGTCAGAAAATTATGAAACTTTCCAGTATTTAAGTTCACATCCCAAGCTTCAAAATGGACATATAATTTGTGCCATTTCGTTTTGGGAACTGGGAGATATGACTGTCCAAAGTTTGAGGTCGAAAATGGACTCTGTTTTGGGGCAGTGATGAAATTTGTGTAATTCTGGAATTGTGTGATGATTTCTAGTAATGGATCATATTTTTCCAATGAAGAGGACTTAAATACCTTTCATTTGGCTTTGGGATCACCTCATTTTGAGTTTTCTAGAATTAGTTATGATTTTTCAAAGATTGGGCAGAAAATCTGCCAGAAAATCCGAAAATGCCAATTTTGGAATTATGACATCATCATAATTAAAGATGACATAAGCTAAATGTTATAAAGTCATCATCATCTTCCTCCATCAGCCAAAAACCGTGCAGCACCATGGAGAAAGAGAGAGAGGGATTTTTAGAGAGAGAAGAGGAAGAGAACTCGCAAGGTAAGCCGATTTCTCCAATGATCTAGCTCCTAACGCGTATAACTCCGATCCTAAGCTACTCCTTTATGTTCTTTAAGGTTTGGAAGCTCTTCCTTTGCTATTAAAACAGCTAGGGTTTCAGCCAAGACAAGGAAAAGCTAGTGGGAGCTTGAGGTAACTTCCAAACTCTTGTGTATTGATTATTCTGGCTGCTGTGGACAATTTAATCGGTGAAATTTCGCCGGATTGTCATTGGTTTCAAAAATGGAAAATGGGTTTGTGGGGCTGTTATGCTGCCCAAATTGATACTAAATGGTAGTTCTAACCTAATGGAATAGTCAATAAAGTGGTTAGGAGTATAAAGGAACGCGTTTACGGAGCCGAAACCGAAAAACCTCAATTTTCCCCTTAAAACCTATATATTTCGGCCAGCATTGTAAATGGGTCTTAGAGTTGGATTTTCAATGATTTGATGATTCCATTGGATTAAGTGGGCGAAAATAAGTGGGGTTACAGTTGGGCACTTTTTCGGAAAAGGCCGAAAAAGCATAATTACGAAAACGCCCTTGAAACCCTTAAAGTGGGGCTGCCAAGGGTAAATTTGTAAATTGAAATTGAATTTAATAATTCTGAGTCCGGAAATGGATTCCTTGGGCGAAAATATGTCAGAATAGCCCATGTCAAAATTTCAGGAAAAGTACAGTCGGACCGGGTACGGTGGGGCCGGGCCGGGTCCCCGGAGGCATTTTAGTAAATTTTCAATATAGCCTCATATAACCCCCAGAAACACTATGGAAGTGTCTAAATGGTACATTTGACATTGTAGGATCGAATGTGAAGCCCCGAGTTGCTGGCACGCAAATCGAGGAGAAAAGACTGGAGGTAGGGGACTTGCCTTACTTGCATGTATTTGATATCTTTGCTTGTGTAGTGATGTATGTGTTTGCTTTACTTGATTGTGTAGAGCATATTTGAATAAATGAAGCTCTGTTTCTGTTTTACTGTGGCCATAGTTTTGTTACATGAAACATTGAGCATACAGAAATGTCATTATGTGGCATGCATCTAGATAAAGCTAACATGTCATACACATATCATCTATCATGCATGCATTATGGTATCTGTTTTCTACTGAGATTCTCTCGAATCTCACCCTCCCTTACCAACAATTTAGACAGGGCAAATGGCTCGTGGAGGGAGCGGCAGGACTCATTCGAGATGAGATTGTGTAATCCCCATTTGAAGAATTGTAATGGGCAATTGTGCCCTGTATATCTTTAGCGAAGGTATGTACCCGAGATTGCCGGGATGATTATGTTGTGCACTCTGATATTTATATGAATGTGATTTATCTTCGCGTAGTAATTGTATTCGAAATGTGAATATGAGACCAAGTTTATAAATGATTTCGAAAGGTATTTTTGAAAACCCCATCATGTGATGGGTTAGTAAATGTTATTTGATTATTATTGGTCTCTATTTCATTTTAATCGTGTATTTCGGATATAATTACGGAGGGGGATTACACTCGCCCCCTTATATTTGATATTTTTTAAAATCATATCTTTTTATTGAAGAATACTTAACGATTCTTAATAAAAAACCATAACGTATTGTCAAATAATTTTTTTAGAATCCCACCTTCTTATGTTTGATATTGTTCAGAATTCCGTTTTTATTTATATTAAAGAATACTTAATGGTTTTTAATGAAGAACCGTAATATATTGTTAAAATACTTAACATTTCTTAGTGAAGAACCGTAATATATTGTTAAATACTTTTTTTTAGATCATGCCTTCTTATATGTGATAACTTTTAGAATCTCACCTTTATTTATATTAAAGAATACTTAACGTTTCTTTATGAAGAACCGTACTGTATTATTAAATTATATTTCTTTATTGTTAAGTGTTTTTGAAGAATATATAGTGGTTCATTGTGAAGAACTGTCAAATATTATCAAATAAATTTTTTTCAAAATCCTGCATTCTTATATATGATGATTATCATTTTTATTTGTTAAGTATTCTTAGAAAAAAGACAAATATTTAAGAATCATACTTTACGGTTAATTATTATAACCATTATATATTTATTTTTGCTTATATAAAGTTGAAAAGACAAATTGTTTAAAAGTGTTAAATTATGGTTATTTCGTAGGAACCATCATTTTTGTTAGTAAATAAATGACAATTAATAATTATCATCGTTATATTTTTGTTTCTGCGGATTTTGCCTCTTAATATATAACCGTCCATATATTTAACTATTTAGTTTTAACGTTATATATATATATATATATATTTTCTCGTGGGATCTCCGCTTCGACATATATAACATTTATTAAATGTTATATATATACGAATTTGTAGCATTGCATTGAAATGGGTCTTTGCATGACCTTGAGAAAATGAAGTGGGCTACAAATAGTATGTCGAAATCCTTGATGGAGTGATGTGGGGGAGAAAATTTGACCCAAGATAGCAAGCTTTCTGAGACAAAATAGAACAGAAACAAAAGAAAGCAATCGTAGACACAAGCAAACAAACCTACAATATAAAACATTAAAGACAAAGGATTGTGTTGTTACACAAACCAAAACAAGCAACAGTAAACACAAGCAAACCAGCCTACAATATAGAACATTAAAACAGAAAATAAGTGAACAACAACAAAGGAAAACTATCAAATAATATTAACAAAGGATTTAGGGGCCAGAAAACACATACCACTCTAGTTCTATTTATAAGTCCTTTTTTACCAAAAAATTTAATCCTATTTATGAGTCCATTTTCAGGGTAGTAAATACATTTTGTATTTTTTTACCCCTATTCATGTTGACTTTTAAAATCAATTATAGATAAGGGCGAAATTGAAAATATAGCTCATAGTTAATGAGTTAACTAACTTTTTTTGGTATGTGAGAATTGGTTAAAAAAAACTTATAAATAAGATCAGAATGATATAGGCTTGGCTTCCTACACTGAAACCAACTCCCAAGAGTTGAATGACTTAACAACGTGTATGAGCAAAAGGAAACCAAAACAAAGGTGTATAGCCCATGAAAGATAAACAACAGTGTAGGGAAGAAAGATAAAGGTGGTGAATAAGTGAGAGAAGAGTCAAAAAGAGGAGATAAATCGGTTGAGAGGAAGGAGAGAGAACAAAGACGGTGGAGAAACTTGAGAAGAAAAAGAAAAAGAAAAAAAAACAAAGCGGAGGGTGGGAGATTAAGGTGATGGAAGAGGAAGTTGAAGAACCTCTTTGATAATTGACAATTAAATTTTTGTTTCTTACATTGAGGTCACTCCATAACCTCCAAGCATGTCTCAGCTACTAAAGTGTGCGGCATATGGTCAACATAAATTCTAAACCATAAACCCACTTTTTTAATAAATATACTTTAATTTATATAAAATTGTCCGGTGCCCGTATTGTTTATATCTAGTTATATGAGTAGAACCTTAATATATTAAAAAATTTGATTTGTTGATGTTAATAAGGATATAATTAATTTTTTATTTGAAATTTGCGTGTAGTTCTTCTTAATAACATTTTCAATAACTTAATTTAATTATATTTTTTTGATGTCCCAAATTTTTTTTTATATATTTTGTTTAGTGGCATACACTTTAATTGTTTATTTAGTATAATAAGAAAACATTATATAAAAAATTATAAATCAATCCAGATAAAAAGTTCATTACTTTTATATGTCAATTCCCGCTGACGATATATAAATGCTAGAAATTGGCATACAAATAAAATATTATAAATAATTAATTCTTTATTTTAAAATTATTTGTAATCCTTAATATTTCATTATTATTCCCATTGTTGTTATTGTTATTTTGGGTGAAAAGCATGCATGCCTGTATTTATAGCGTGCTTGGTTTTTTTTTTTTTTTGATCGGAATAGCGTGCTTGGTTCAATGCCATGCATAATGAGCGTTTTGCTAATTCAGGGACTTTGTTGACTGATCCATTAAAATAGTTTAATGTAATCTTAGTTACAATATATTATAATAAATTATATTTTTTTTGCCAATAAAAAATTTGGAAAATATTGAAATCAAATAAAGTTACAACATCCAAAAAGCATAAAAAAAAACCAAATAAACAAAATGACAAAATAAACTCTACAAAGTAGAGGACCCAGTTTGGCACTTTCCCTGCTCATCCTTGAAAGCTTTTCCCATTTGAAGTGTCCAGATCCCCATCAAGATGGGATTTGGACAGTCCATATTAAATTTTTTTAAATTGGTTACTTTTAAAAGAAAAAATTACTTTTTGAAAAAAAATTAGTTAAAAGATTATCTTTATTTTAGATTTTGTATCCATTAAAATAATTTTTTTTAAAAAAATTAAATCTGGATCATCCAGATGGGACGAGCAGGGAAGCTTGTTCCACAAAATAGCAAAGCAAACTAAGAAAATAAGCATTTCAAAATAACTTTTTATTAGAAGTTCTAATAAAAAAATAACTAACCACCCTCCTATATTTGGACGAGCAGGGAAGCTCATTCCACAAAATAACAAGCAAACTAGAAAAAAAAGCATTTCAAAATAACTTTTTGTTAGAAGTTCTAATAAAAAGTTAACTAACCACCCTCCTATATACAGCCTATATACAGAATTACAGATACCTCAAACCAATCATAAAAGACTCAAGAGTTCTATTCGTTTTAGCACTATGATCATCCATTCTTACTCTTCTCCACATAAAATCCTTACTCACCAATTCTAGTGACAATTCGTTTAAAGTGTATTGGCTTATAATATGCTTTAACCCTAGTCTAAGTAAGTACAAAGAGCCTCTCAATAATGTTAGATTAACCAAGCCACAACTGATTTCAACTCTTTTAGGCGATCAAAACCCAACATAGTGACTCCAACAATAAGAGAAGCTATCTTACCATTCTCAAAACTCAATCCTAGAATGACATCAATAGAAAAGTTTTGAGTCTTGAATAAACCACTAACCTCCGGTTCTATGGCTCTCAACTCTGTCACCTATGAACTCCTCTGCACCACTGCCTTTGATATCTTCACTTCAATGGAAAAGGCCCAACTCACTCATCAATTTATTCGCGAATACCTTCCTTTCGAGGATGAGTCTAGAACACCCTCACGTAAATCCATATCGTCACTGAGATCCCTAGGGGCACCTATCAGAGATCGGCATTGGAGGTCATCAAACAAGTTCGATGATTACAAATCTTTGTGCGTTGAACCACGCTACCTCCTTGCATGTCACCATCAGAGAACACATTCACAGGCAACAAAATCAAAGGCTACAACACAGATACAACCAAAAAACTCCATTGAAAGGGGAGAAAAGACCCCACAAAAAATGAGTGATGTGTATTTAGATTACGCTATAATAAATGATAATTGCATTACATAACTTTAGTAGTTGGTTCAAATTCTAGCATCAATGTATGGACATATGCCTATACTAGACCATCTATATCGATCAACATTGAGACATTTATTTCCTCCAATTTACAAACTCACAAAATTTGAAAAAAAAAAAAGATTTCATATTTGATTTATTTTTAAATAAAATATAAATTTCATTCCATCCATATCACATGTCAAACAGGCAAAGAAGACCGCCCGAGCCCTTGAACGTTTAGTTGTGCAAGTAACCAGCACGAATCAACTCGAAGTCATCCATGA
Source organism: Inga oerstediana (assembly GCA_963210345.1). Lineage (NCBI taxonomy): Eukaryota > Viridiplantae > Streptophyta > Magnoliopsida > Fabales > Fabaceae > Inga > Inga oerstediana. The sequence continues at coordinate 39,289,606 of OY723409.1, forward strand.
AAATGCCATAAGTTCTTACTTCCGCCTACTTCCTGGAGCTTCCATTGATTTTGCTCATCAGATTCAGAAACCTCCAAACCACACTCCCAATAATCACCTTCGCCTGTATCGCGCAACCCGCAGATGTGAAATGGCTGGTCCTCTACTTCTTCGAGACGTTCTGCTTTATCGCTTTCGGCTCCAAAACTTCCGGCCTTTTGTGGCGGGAATCTCCGTGAATGTAACGCCAAATCGCTTATTCTGCAGTTCCTCTACCGTCCCGGTGTCGGCACAAACAGATGAGAAAACAAGTCATTCTGCTCAAATCTCTAAGCTACCGGATGACCCCAATGATGGTGAATGGAAGGAGAAGGCAAAGGAGATCATCAAGGATATTGATCCTATGGTTAGGCTAGCCAAGGATATCCTTCACTCGGGAAGGTCGGCTTCTGACCCTCATTCATTTTATGAAATTTGTTACTTCTTTTTGTACTCCAACTGTTCGTCGTATTGCCGCTAAGAATTCGAAGCACATTGTCGGATTACCGTATGTGATCAAACTAAATACACGAGAAATGTGGAATAATGCTAAACATATTATCATAATAGGCACTCATAGTTGCACAACGGTACAAGGAAGCAGTAGCCATGGAAGGTAACCAAAAAAAAAAAAAAAAGAAGAAGAAGAGAACTCTTGACTCTTGAGAAGAGAGACGCAAGATCCCAAGTTGATACCCTCTTTAAGGAAATTCCTTATGAGTATGAGATTACATTGGCTTCTTGACAGGAAACTAAACATTATAGTATCATTTGCCTCTGTGCACTCTTGATTGAGTGATTGAGATCTATTTACACATGTAGGGTAAAATTCTTGTGTACCTTATTGCATGACTAAACTAAACTGAAGCATATTTTGAAGACAGGAAGAGTATGATTTTGCTATTGTCTGCAAAAGATCTAATAAATATATAGACAGACAAGCATAACATTGTTGTGAAAGCATCAAATCCTCTACAATAACTGCTGAAAACAATGCCTGCCTGTGTGAGTCTGCACACAGATACAAATTTTCTGTGATAAATTCTGTGTCTCCTTCATTTGTTCATATTAATACGAGCTGCATCTTTGGAACAACTTTATTCTTTGTTTAACCTTATAAAACTATCTTATTGATGTCTTTGATTTTCTACACTAGGTACATGGTTGGAGAGCAACTGACAGATGAGGATGAAAAAGTTGTGGTAGAAAAGCTTCTTGCTTACCATCCACATTATGAAGATAAGATTGGATGCGGTCTTGAGTCAATTATGGTATGACATTCTTAAATCTATTTGTATATCTACATGCCATGACAACAATGCAACTTGTTAGCATGGTATTATACTACTATCAATTTTTTTTGGTTGTTTTGTCCTTGCAACATCTGAGTTGCAATTGTTGTACATTAAAAATAACATACAATATCATGTGTACTGCTTGAAAAGGAATATCTGCTGTAGATCTTTGCTGAATATTTGACTTCTCATGTTGCAGGTTGATCGTCATCCTGTGTTTAGCCACTCAAAGTGTCTTTTTGTTGTAAGAACTGATGGTGGCCAGATCGACTTCTCTTATCGGAAGTGTCTTCATGAATACATTAGAAATAAGTACCCATCTCATGCAGAAAGGTTTATTCAAGAACATTTAAAGTATGGGCTTGGTGGGTCACAGAGCAAGTGAGGTGTGCAAATGCACCCCTTCACTTTAGAGAAAATTGCATGTAGGTATATTATGCTTACTTCTATTTATATATTTACATTCCATGACAATTGACAACAATGCAATTTGTTGTCGAGGTAATAGAATGCTATTGATTTCTTTACTATGGTTTGCTTGCAACTTCTAAGTTGCAATTGCTGTACATGAAGAATAACATGCTATCGTCTGTATCGTTTGTAAAGGAATATCTGTTGGATCAGCAATGCTTTTTTTCCCTTTTTTTGTATGAATTAAAATTTCTGATTGCTTTTCCTGCTGAAAGAAATGATTAATTGCTGAGTTATATTTGACACCACAAGATTGTATGTTTCTTCCCCTTACAATCTGAACATTTTCCTCCTGAATTTTAATGATATAGCAACTTTTTTGCGATGTCTAATTCTCCTTTTCTTAGACTGGTGCTTCATATGTTAGTATTGCATGCTTGTGTTTCTCTTCAGTTGAGACCAAGAATGATATATTTATATGACATTGAGCCAGAGTATGTTGAAAATGATGATATTCACTGCTACAGTGGCACTGCCCAGTGGAGTGCTTGCCTCTGTTTCTAATCACAATGAAATCTAGAAATACGATATCTCCTGAATTCTCTGGTAGAAGGGGATCTTTCTTGTTGCTTTCTTGTGTGTCAAGAGGAATTTATATAGTGATACAAAGTACAAAACTATCATTTTGTTTGAGCTTAGCTTCAGAATACTGGTTCTTGGTTTGGGAAGCAGACTTTAGAGAGTCAATAGCGCAGCTAGTCTATAATGTTTCCTAATATTCATCATACTGTCTTCATAAGACAACCCTAATTTATAGTTCAATCTGTCTGGGGGTCAAAATTCTGGCTTGATCCTATTTAGGACTTGAATACCGTTGGTTTTGGATCTATCTGCTCTAATCTACTAGGACCGGCTTATGATGCAAAATTAATTTTATCATACTATGTATCTGCTGAAAATTCTCATTTCTCAAATTTGAATTGAGCCAGTCATTTTTTTAGCTTCTTTGCTTGTTGACAACCTACATGCAATGAATGACTGGTCAAAGAAACCTTTTGTGCAGTCCTCTACAATTGTTGTTCAACATGTGATTCAGTTGAACATGAACTAGGTACGACGCTTAAAGATGAATGTAAAATCAATAACTCCATGTGATTTAATCAGCCAACATAAGTAGCCAACATGAACTAGGTACAACATGACAGTTTAATCAGCCAACATAAGTAGCTAAACTTTTTCCCTTCCTCTTCAGTGGGACCAAACAAACTATGAAAATACTTGCTTGTGCTATCTGAAATGCATTGCCATAAACTAAGGATGTTATTGGCTTCATCAATGTTTGTTCTGTCTTGGGTAGCAATTACTCCCTCCGTCCCTATATATAAGAGCCTTTCAACCAAATCGCAAGATTCTAAAAACAGTTAAAAGTAATTAAATATAATAATTATGTAGGAAATTTAGTTTTTTTCCAAAATTGCCCTTATTTATAAATGGATGTGAGAGAGAGAGAGAGAGTAATAATGAGAAAGGATGAAAGAGAATGTATGTAGTATAATAATTAATTGAAGGCAAAATGGGAAAAAGTGCATTTTTTATTTAGACAAACTCAAAAGGGATCTTACATTTAGGGACAAGCGCATTAAAAAAAAGCTCTTAAATATAGGGATGAAGGGAATATCTTCATTTTTGTCTCGCTCACCACACCTATCACATTCAGCTGCAATAACAATATGTGCTGTTCATTGAGTAGAGGGAATTCTCTGTTCTCGAATGGAATGAATGTGATGTTATTCATGCTTACACGTACTTTTTGGTCTCCAGTCATTTTTGAGTTACCAATCATATTTCGTTAATTCGTTATGATAATTGATTAAAAGACGAGAGTAAAAGAATGTTCTCGCCTAGATAATACTCAAGATGTGTATATATTTACTCCATAAATCCGAGTCCTGCCCTAACTACTTGGATCTTTTTCGTTTGCTTAACTTTGCGGCAGATGTATTCTAATTTCCTTTCCTCTGAATCTTAGCAGCTAAAATAGGATGCCGTTGGTGTTATCTTTTGCAATTTCTCTTTAGAAGATTTGCTATTTCTGTCTTTCAAGTATTATTGTCCGTAAATTACCTGCTCGAAACATTTGCAAACTTTTTGACTTCTTGTGTTGTAGGTGGATCGTCATCCCCAGTTTAAATGATCAAGGAGTGTCTTTGTTGTTAGAACTGACGGTGGCTGGATCGACTTCTCCTATCATAAATGCCTTGGTGAGTGCAATAGGAATAGGTTCATGTCTGTAGAAAGGTTTGTTCGAGGACATTTAAAGCTTAGGAGCCGTTGATATGTATGTACGTATATACATGTATTTGAACTTGATTACTCATTTTGGTATCTCAGACTATAATATGGTGACTAACTTCTTCGTTTTGTTGGCCCCCATTGTTCTACGACCTACCTAGTTTTATCTGTGTCAATGGTGGTTCATAACTATCAACCGGCATATAAAGCTTTTTTCACTTGGTGAGCGTACATAAATGATTGAAATGATATTTACTTTCTTGGCTTGTGAAATGCTGTTTGTTAGCGTTGCTGGTATATTGATTGGGTAAACCTATAGGCCATAGTTAATTATTTATGTTGGAAAAATTAATCTGCTGCAATTACATATAGTTTCACCAAATTCTTAATTAGGTTTTTCTTTTTATCAGGTAATTATAGTTTCACCTAATTTTAATAAGCTCCTAGTAGTTTTTTATTTCTTTTATAATTTTTATAGTTTCACATGATTTTTAATTAGGTCTTTTATTTGTCACCTAGGAGACCTCATTAAAAATCATATGAAATTATAAAAACTTGGTAAAAAAGAAAAGAAACTATGAGGATTTAATTAAAAATTAGATTAAACTATAGAGACTCATCTTCATTATTTACCATGTTTATGTTTATATACTCCAGAGATCTTAAATGTAGAAGCTAATTGGGAGTTAGGTTTAATTTAAATGTAAGACCTTAATCCAATTTATTTTTCATATTTGTCATTTTTTCCTACACTACCCTTGGTTATTCAAACTCGTTCAACAATATTAAAAAATTTTAAATAGTTACAAGACATTTATTATGCAAGGGTGTTTTGGAGAGATTAAGTCATAATCTATCCAAATAAATTAAGTAGCTCTTACATAAAAAACATGGGAGTTTTGAGCAAAAAAAGAAAAAAACATGGGAGTAATATGTACGGGTTTATACTACTGCTGTTAAGCCTCTACGTGAAGTGTTACCCCTTTAAATATATTATTAAAAAACAGTGTGAAAAAATCATTTAATTGAGATAAAGTTAATAATAATATAATATGATACCAACAAATGATTGGTTGATATGATAAGACTGTCAGGAGAATACAAATTTAAAGTTTCTGAAACCTATTTGTTGGGATAGGATAAAACCCTTGCACTCTAAGTCTCAAAAAAAGATTAGTTTTAGATCCAAAATGTGGTTTGGATGTCCTTGGTCAAATAAAAAAAAAAGTTAATAATATGATTTTTTTTTTCCAGTTTTTCTTAAATTTATAGAGCTAAATAATTTTTTTAAAAAAAATAAGAGTGGAAAATATAATTTGTCAAAGTTCAGTAAACATCAACGTAATTTATTCTCGTTATGATGTACAGGTGCCACATTTGAAAATTATAAAAAATTCTCACATTAATCAGAATGCTGAAGCATAAAGGTCTCAAGAATTGTTGGAGGTATCAGGGTCAGAAAAGGAATTGTCAGAGTTATGCAGGTATAAATAGAAACTGAAAACGAATAACTAATAAATTATAGGAAAATTTCAGTCAACCCCTGTAGCAATGTATTTTTTAATAGACCCTAAGATTTTTGAAACTTCACTACACCCTTAAATACCAAAATGAAATTAAATTGTGTGTAAAAGGATAATGATACTCTTCACTTATTATTAATAGTTTTTTAAAAGAGCCAACCATCATTCGAGCTTTGGTGACTAGCCATTGGAGCTCTGGCCACAGCTGGTGACCGGTAATCTAGTGCTGGCGGCTGAGTTTTGATGAACGGAGACTTTATTTCAAATAAATGCAGGTAAGTTGTACATTCACTAATGTTTTTTTGTAAATGGCCTATTGTAAATTCTCTTATTTCCCTTGTTAATGAAGACCTGAACACATAAATTTATGGGGCTGTAAATTCCCTCATGTTTTTTTGTTAATGGGCTAATTTTAATTCAAAACCCCTCTATTCCACTTGTTCATGTAAACTCTTGAATACTTGCATTTATGATAGTTGTAAATTCTCTTTTGTTTCTTGTAAATGGGTTAATTTTAATGGTAAATCCCCCTCATTCCACTTGTTCCTACACACTCGCATTTATAACTATAGGCTACCTGTTAATGACCTAATTTTAATTGCAAACCCCCTCTATTCCATTTGTTCATATAGAATTGGATTCTTGCATTAATGGAGTTGTAAATTCTTCTATATTTCTTGTAAATGGGGTAATTTTAATGGTAAATCCCCTCGTTACACTTGTTCATGCACACTTGCATTTATAGGCCACTTGTTAATGGCCTAATTTTAAATTGCAAATCCCCTTTATTCATACATATTTGGACATTTACATTTATGAGAGTTGTAACATCCCTTGTGTTTTTTGTAAATAGGTTCATTTTAACTACAAATTGCCTCATTCCACTTGTTCAGGTAGAGAGCTAGACACTTACATCTACAAGAATTGCAAATTCCCTTATGTTTCTCGTACATGGTTTTATTTTTGTTGTAAACCCCTTATTCCACTTGTTCATGGAGACCTACAAGAAACATAAAGGAATATACAACCGCTACAAATGTAAGTGTCTACATGTGCATTTATAAGTGGAATCGGGACTTACAATTAAAATGAAACCATTTACGAGAAACATAATTTACAACTCCCATAAATGCAAGTGTTTAGATCTGCATTAACGAGCAGAATAATGGAATTTACAACTAAAATTGAGCTGTTTACAAGAAACAAAAGCAACATAAGCAAATTTATAGCTTGACCACCTTTATTTGAAATAAAATCTCCAGTTCGCAGAGTTCAAACAAGCCGCCACTAGAAGTCAAAAGCAATATGCCTTGATAAATAACTCTATACAACAGTCTATCATTTAAGAATCAAATATCAATGTTAACCTAAAATACAAAAAGTAAGGAGTTGTCTTATTGCTCACAAGCAATAATGATTATGATTTCGTTCAAATTTTATGCCATGCTCTAATTAAGTAAAAATTTGACAACTTTGCCAACGAACTCAAACCTTCACTATCTTTAAAGATTCAAGTAGCATGCTCAAGGAGTTCAACTAATCAAATTAAAGGCAAATTTTATACACATCAAAGTTTAAAAACAGAGAATCAATACAAAACCTACTGAAAATGAAGATAGCAGATAAACAAGATTGGCAAACCTGAGCTCATTTCAATTCTACCAAGACTCTCTGAATGACAAAATTTTCCTAAGGCCTTCAATGCTATACCTGATATGCAATAAATATCACAAATATTTCACCTGCCTTCTACGGAGCAATATGGGTAAATTTGTACAAAGCTCTTCTATATTCACCATCGCACCCTCCTTCTGCCAAGAAGTTCAGAAGCCAAAGAGCCCTTCTATGGAAAAACTAACACCCATCACTAAATTCAAAGGCTTCTTTCCCTTCAGAAACTGTTGAAGTAATATGATTTTAACATTCAAATGTGTTAGCATCTGTGGAGTGGAGCAGGATATACATCCGGTGGCTGATACCCAAGTCTGTCATTATGAAGCAATGGACCCTCCTAAAATCATAGAAGTGTAAGATACTCAAGTTACTTCAGGAGTTCATTAAAAGAAAAAGAAGAGAAAAGACTAGCTCTAAAAGAGAAGTTGTCAAGGGAAAATAGCTACAAATCGTCAATTCCGATTTGCTGCTGCATAAATTTCCCGCATCTATCTGAGTTTTGAAACAAACGGGAATAGGTATGGTTATCCAAATAGGTCATTTCTGGCTGTGAAAATCAAGAATGTCTCTGAACAAGCCACGAAACTGTACAATGCTTTTACGGAGTACATTATAGTTTTGCTAACGCAAAACAAAGCCTGCCAGCTGCTACAAGTAGATAGGGGGAAAATTCGACGGCACAGCAATCGCCGTTTTGGTTTGGGAGAATAATAAATAAGTACCCACCAATTAGGTTTTCCGCATTGGAGAACCAAATAATCACAGAAAATAACAATTTAATTACAATTTGAATTTGATAACCACACGGTATTTGGTCCATTAGTGCAAATTATTACAATGATCCATATTTATAGTTCTACCTTTTATTCTTTCCACCCAAGTTTCATAATCTGTGATTACGTTTGATTTATGATTGCACCTTCTATTTATAATAACAATGATAAATAAATAATTGAAATAGAAATCAAGTTATAAACTGAAGGAAAAAAAGAGAAAAATGAAGTTATAAACAGGTATTACTTATAAAGCAGACCAAATCACACACAAATATAGGTTTGATTGACATTAACAAACATGTATCTCCATGAGTCCCAAAGGGCTACCCACTTCAAACAATAATCCTAGACAACTTGAGCATAGGGCAGAACTTACCTCTTCCATGTTTATCTGGAAAGGCTCCACAAAATCCTCAAACATTACTGGAGACAAGTCCTTCATTTTTTCTTCAACCTCCTAAGGAGCAAAAACAACAGAAGATACTCAAAAATGGAAACACAACATTCACATGTTCGCATACAAAAAAGTGGCAGAAATTAAAGCCAAAAGATCCAAAACAAAACAAAAAAAAAAAAGACTCCTGATACATGGAAAAATAGGCTCATACTTGTGAATGGACATTAAGAATTTAGGTAATTTCTTCATTTTAAAAATTGTTACGCCATTTTTTCCTGCATTTGATATTTGCTAAATAAGCAGATAACAACAGAAACATAAGCAGAACTCACCAATCCAGTTATTCTTGACTTCTCTAATAGCTCCTTTGCAACCAAGTCCAATATGTGTCTATTGTCTCCTAAAGCTTTCATTGCGAGTTCTTCTGTCTCTTCTATGTACTGTCAGGACAGTCAAACCCATGCTTATAAAAAGATAATCATTAATATAAAGTAATCACACAGGAAGGGAACACCATATATCAGTTACTCATCATTCTCATTTAAAATCATATTACTAATTTCTATAGAACAAGAAACTTGTTGAGGGATAGGTTAACCTTAGAACATGAATAACAAGCAAAAGCTTAAAACATAAAACCATAACAGTTCACCACACAGTACCAATTAAAACATGAATGGGCACAATACATAAGAATGTAATGAATGATCTAGTTGTCACTGATCTTTGCTCAAATCAAATGTCATCTTGCCACTCTGAAATTCAAGTTTTCTTCAAGACAATTAATCATTAGAGCAGCAAGGAAGATGGGGATCTTTCAAGGTTTACCCCAAATACGTTGCAATTTAATACAAATCCTACGTCTACCAAACAATTCTCTCCCTTTGTCTACCTCCTAAGGAAATTATTGTGAGCTAAAGGATAAATCACACTCTTCTTCATATTGAAGGAGTACAATAGTTTATATAGGCTAGAAAACAGAATCATCATCGCTGGACAACAATATGCAATAATGAAACATTCAAATAAACAATATTTCCTAAAGTAAAGGTGTACTCAGCGATATGATGATAAGCACATGGGATGTAGTGCTGAAATAATGGAATGTGATTATGGGCAGATTTCCAACACTCCCCCTCAGGCTGGAGAGTATATATCAAACATTCCCAGCTTGCATCGAAACTTTTCAAATTTAGATCTGCCCAGTGGTTTGGTCATTACATCTGCAATTTGTTCTTCAAACCGTATATAGGACAATTTCATAATGTCTGCTTCAACTTTCTCTTTAATAAAGTGCCTGTCTACCTCAACATGTTTTGTTCGATCATGATAAACAGGGTTTTTCGTCATCTCAATGATAGATTTGTTGTCGCACCAAACTTGCATTGGACCCTCATACGGAGTTCCCAATTCCTTTAGTAACCGGATAACCCAGAGTCCCTCACATGTTCCGTCATTCACAGCTCTCAATTCTGCTTCTGTACTGCTCTTTGACACAACAGTTTGCCTCTTGCTTCTCCATGCCACTAGATTTCCCCACACATATGTACAGAATCCTCCTGTTGACCTTCTGGTTTCTCTATCTTTTGCATGGTCTGCATCAGTGTAGATCTAAGTTTCTGGCCGTGCACTTCTTGAAGAAGATCCTCTTCCTGGATTGAATTTCAGATAACTCAAGATTCTGTAGACAGCTGTCATGTGTTCTTCCTGTGGTTGATGCATGAATTGACTTACTATTCCGACAGCATAGCTGATATCTGGGCGTGTGTGGGTCAGGTATATCAGCTTCCCTACAAGTCTTCGATACTGTTCAGAGTCAACTGGGACACCATTTTCTTTGATTTCTAGACGACAACCTTCTTCCATCGGTGTTCCCTCGGGTTGTGCCCCTAACATTCCCGTCTTATGCAACAGATCTAGGGTATACTTCCGCTGGGATACGTTGATGCCCTTCTTTGTTCTTGCCACTTCCATACCCAAGAAGTATCTCATTTGGCCGAGATCTTTAACCTGGAATTCAGTGGACAAATCCCTTTTTAGCCGGGCAATAGAACTTTTGTCATTTCCAGTAATGACTATATCATCCACGTAGACGATCAGGATAGTGATTCTTTCCTCATCATGCTTGATAAACAATGTGTCGTCTGCTTGCCCCTGACTGTACCCAAGTTTCTTTATTGCGTTGTTGAAGCGGCCAAACCATACCCTTGGAGATTGTTTCAGTCCATACACTGCCTTGTTAAGTTTGCAGACTGACCCGTTTGCAGCTAGGACTCCGTCTGGAACTTCCATATAGACCTCTTTGTCCAAGTCACCATTCAGAAAAGCGTTCTTGACGTCTAACTGATGTAGTGACCAATCTAAGTTAGCTGCTATTGACAACAGTATTTGGATTGTGTTGAATTTGGCTACTGGGGCAAAGGTCTCCTCGTAATCTATTCCATAGGTTTGTGTATACCCTTTCGCAACTAGTCTTGCTTTGTACTTGTTGATGCTGCCATCAGGATTGAACTTCAAGGTAAAGATCCACTTACACCCGACAGATTTCTTTCCAGGAGGACAAGGAATGATTTCCCATGTTTTACTTTCCTCAAGTGCTTTTAACTCTTCTTCCGCAGCCTGTTTCCACTTTGGGTCAGCCATAGCTTGCTGGAAGGTGTTAGGGATTTCAATCTGTGCGCTGTTGACAACAAAACTCTGCATCTTGACAGACAGGTTACCATATGAAACAAACCGTTGAATTGGATGCTGAGTACAAGATCTTACTCCTTTTCTTAGTGCAATAGGCCAGCCCATCTCTTCAGGATCTACTCTCAAGTCAGATTCATGGTTGTTCCTTAGAGTGGGATTGACGCTTCTCTCTGCCTCCTGAGATTGTTGCCTAGCATCTCCCTCTGATCCATCTTCTGCATCCATCCTAGTCATGATCTCAACCTGTGTTTCCAGGTTATTAGGATTGGTGTTAGGAGGTGTAGAAGGTAAGGGCTCAGGCTTAGGATTTTCCGGCAGGGTATCATTGGCTTCAAGGAAGTAAGGTAAGGTATCAAGGATTTCTGGGGTAATAGGTAGGGCGTCAGTGGCTTTGGAAGTTGATTCATGTGAAATTAGCCATTCAATATTTGAGTACTCCCCCTGAATGGGTAATTTGGGGTAGTAAGCGTCCTCCTCGTAGAACACGGTGTCTTTTGAGACATACAACTTCTTGGAAGTCGGACAATAACACTTGTACCCTTTTTGGGTGGAGGAGTAGCCAAGGAAGATGCATTTCCGGGACCGGGCATCAAACTTACTTCCATCAGAGGCATGGACAAAGACAACACACCCGAACACTTTTGGAGGTAAGGAATTGATGAGAGGGCAATTGGGAAAGGTGCTAAGAAGGGTTTGGATAGGGGTGGCATAGTTGAGGATTTTGGATGGCATTCGGTTGATGAGATAGGCCGCAGTTAGAACTGCATCTCCCCAGAAGGTCGTGGGTACATTTCTTTCCATCAGTAGTGTTCGGGTGACCTCCAACAGATGACGATTCTTTTGTTCGGCAACCCCATTTTGCTGAGGGGTGTAAGGACAGGAGGTTTGATGGTGAATTCCTTGCTGATCAAGGAATTCCTTAAAGGTATGACTGAGGTATTCTCGACCATTATCACTGCGAAGCACTTTGATAGATGATTGGAATTGGGTCTGGACAAATTTGTGAAAGTTTTGGAAAATTTGAGCTACCTCGGACTTTTCTTTCAACAAGTAAACCCATGTGAGTCTGGTGTGATCATCAATGAACGTGACGAACCATTTTTCATTTTTCTTGGTGGTTGTTCTGGCTGGGCCCCAAATGTCACTATGGATGAGCTGGAAAGGAGCAGTAGGTTGGTAGGGTTGTTTTGGATAGGAGGATCGGGTTTGTTTAGCCAATTGACACGTTTCACAGTGAAAAGGAACAGCATCTTTATTGAATAAACTCGGAAACACATATCTCATATAATCAAAACTAGGATGCCGTGAACGACAATGCCATAAGAGTACATTTTTGTTTCGAGAACTTGAGCTGACTAGGGCATGTTGTGCATTCCATTTTGCTTTATTCGCCATCTTCGATCTCTCCAGGTAGAAAAGTCCATCTCACTCTTTAGAAGTCCCAATCGTCTTCCCCGAGTTTAAATCCTGAAATAGACACATATCAACGTCAAATATCACTCGGCATATATGTCCTTTCGTTAACTTGCTCACAGAAATTAAGTTACAAGTAAGCGCTGGGACAAATAGAACATGATGCATGCGGAGTGAATTGGATAGTGTAATGGTGCTAATTCCTTCAACTTCAGTAAATACCCCATTAGCAACTTTGACACGAAGGGACTCCGGACAAAGTTTAAGAGTTGTGAATAAAGTTCGATTACCCATCATATGATCAGTGGCTCCTGAATCAACTATCCATGCATCATCGCTGGTCCGTATATTATTGAGGGCTATGATAGAATTACCTGATTGGGCAAGATTAACACTCGGCAAAGAGTTGGACTTATTCTGTTTTTCAAGTATCCGACGTAGCATCTGCGGCTCGTCTGGACCTAGTGAAGTAGTATCCTCAGTCTTCTGTTCAGTGGAGGTGAGATGACCTTGTGGTTTGCTAGTGGATGGTTTGCCATGCAGTTTCCAACATTCCTCCTTGAAGTGACCCTTCTTCTTGCAATAATTGCACCATTTGGTTTTCCGTTCCTCCTGTGGTCCTCGTACTGTAAGTGCTGAACTCTCAATAAGACTTGGGCTGCTGCGATTCAAGAGTTTTCGACTTTCTTCAAACTGTACATGATTAACGACATCAAAGAGGTGTGGCAGAGGTTTTATTCCCATTATTCTGCCTCGTATGTCTTCAAACGAATCATTAAGTCCGAGAAGAAAATCATAAACTCTCCCTTCTTCTACAATCTTCTTGTATAACTGAGCATCTTCCACATTTTTCCAAGCGTGCACTTCAAACAAGTCCTGTTGTTGCCAGAGTTTGATCAATGCATTATAGTAATCAGTAACTGTCAGGGTACCTTGTCTTAAATCTCTAAGTTGACGCTTCAGATGAATCAAGGCAGCAGTGTTATCAAGAGAGGAATAAGTTCTTCTGGCTGCATCCCAAATCTCTTTTGCAGTGTTTGCCAGGAGGTAGCCTTCACTGATGTCAGCATTTATAGAGTTACATAGCCACGTCATAACTTGGTTATTTTTAGCAAACCAAGTTTCAAAGGTTGGGTCATCCGAAGCTGGTTGTGGTGCAGCCCCATTGATATATTTCTCCTTTCGCTTTCCACGGATATACCTTAACACACTTTGGGACCATTGGAGGTAATTCTTTCCATTAAACCTATGGTTGATGACCATACTCTGAGGTTCTGGAAATTCTGATCCCATAAGGGTGCTGTTGATGGTGGAAGAAGAAGTGGTAGAATTGGTACCGGACATGAGTGTAATAGGATGAAGACCGTTTTTAGATGAGTTTCCAGGGACAGAGCCGAAAAGGGGAGGGAATTCGGACGGGTTCATGGTTCTGGAAAAATTCTCGCCGGAAAGCTGCTGGACGGCGGCACGTGGGGTTCACGCGCCGTCACTGTGGTGGCGCGTGAGGTTCACGCGCCGCTCCAATCGCCGTCGCCTCTCTGGGATCCGCCGTTCGGTGCCGTACGGTGCTGCCTGTGGTGGCGGTGTAACACCACGCGCCCTCGGACTCCAGATCTGAGAATCCGATCTGGTGCTTCTCTCTCCCTCTCTCCGCTGTGTTTCTCTCACTGTCGCTGCTCAGCCTCACTCTCACTCTCGGTTTCGCATAGCTCTGATACCATATTGTGAGCTAAAGGATAAATCACACTCTTCTTCATATTGAAGGAGTACAATAGTTTATATAGGCTAGAAAACAGAATCATCATCGCTGGACAACAATATGCAATAATGAAACATTCAAATAAACAATATTTCCTAAAGTAAAGGTGTACTCAGCGATATGATGATAAGCACATGGGATGTAGTGCTGAAATAATGGAATGTGATTATAGGCAGATTTCCAACAGAAATATATTATGTTAATGTCATCTCCCCAAAAAGAGGAAGCTGGTTAGATTAAACAACTGAAGTAGGTAATGCTGCCTAGAGTTTCACACAAAGATTACAACAAGGATTAAAAGCCAGGAGATCATAGTTTACCCTTGTCAACTCCCGAGTAAACAGCTCAGACACCTCTAATGTCATGTTGGCAGGAATTACTTGTGGGTCGTCCCACTACATATTCATGAAAAGGGAAAATGAATTATTTTTACATTACAGATGCAAAGAATATCCATATTTGCGACTAAAAAGATAAAAATACCCTATATCTTGTCAACTCGCCATCTGCACTGTCTGGCCGATTAACTAAGCTAACCCTTTTTGTCAAAGCGATTAACCCCAACCTTTTATTTTGAGGGCTGATTACCATCTCCCTAGCTATCTGGAAATCAATTTTAAGTCAGAGTAATTTAGATTAAAATACATATATAAATACTAAGATCTAATTGCACCATAGAAAGATGTAGATTCTAGAAGCATAACGCATTTGTTTTGGGAGATAAAACCGAGGAGAAAAAATCTTCCTGTTTCCCAGCCCTCATCAGTTTATCTACCAAACGAGCCCAAAAACCTGAAGGGTCACTCATGAGAAAAATACTGACCAAGTTGTGAAGAATAAGATTCAGACAAGCCTTGTACATAAGTGTATTTAAGATACACAACCTACTAAAAAAATTCGGAAGCAAAAAATTCTCAAAGGGAAGCTGCAGCTGTAATAAATACTGCATAGCAAGTTGTTAGATTTTCATAGGTAAGAATCAAACCTAACTAATTCACCTAACTAAAGGGATATGAATGCATGCATATAAAATAGATTAGTTCTATAAATAAGATGAAAGGACAACCATGATATTGCTTTCTCTTTTCATTAGTCCTGTGGCTTAACACCATACAGGACAATTACGAACCATTGAACAAAATTATTAAACTTGTGGTTAACCTGTAAATAAATAAATAAAATGTATTTATTGTAAATGTGCTGTTATTAGGCAGAGTATCTTGGGTAGATGATTATTAGGAATATCTTTTGTAATGTCCACCATTATTGTGCTCGTTTCCCCCTCCTCCCTCATTCTATATAATCTGTATATACCCTATTGGATAAAATAATCAGATTTTCAGTGCTCATCTACAAAACTGAAAGTAGCAATTAACTTAATTTCCATCTACTTTTGCAATACTGCAGTATTTATAATAAATTCTAGGTATTGAAATCTCCTCACTTGATGTACTGATTACCTTTGTTATCTTTTCTAGATCATCTCTTCCCCCATCAGTTATGTCATCACCAAACACGACACGTTCAGCACAACGACCACCATGAGCAACTACCATTTGCATTTTCAAATAGCCAAAGGTTGTGTAACCTTGGTCCACCATATCTTCTCGTGGGTAGAATACAGATATTGCAGTTTCCTGCTCAAGTGGGCAAAAATGCCTCATAAAATTAAGAGCATTGAACAAATATAATCATATTGCATTTTTTGGTAACCAGAAGTCATACCTTGCCACCGGGAAGGAGCTGTGAAAATGCATGCCAATCAAATCGAGGAAATAAGTGAGCTAACACAACATGACCAGCTTCATGGACAGCAAGTAGTCTCTTCTTTTCAATAGATATCTGCAGTATAGCAACAAGTTCAGAACCAAATGATTTTCCATGTCAAGGACACACTAATAAGAACGAAAAATGGACACACATACACTCTGTTCAATTTTCTGTTGCTCTTCCTCAGTGAGAAGGACACCCATACCCTCAAGCAGTTGTTTATCTAATACATCAACAATGTCTTGCTGGTAGATTTTGGAATGCCCCTTCCTTACCTGCAGGCAGAAAAGACTTGCATGATTAACAAAGTGAACAATTAAAGATGTAGATTACAATTATATTATGGTTTACTACTGGAGAAAAGGATTTTGAAATGCTACACAAGGCTTTAACGCAATCAAATTTTATAAGCAAACCTAACATGATATATTCAGATCACTATATAATAATCCAGTCATCAAGAAACCCCTTGCAAAGCTAATTGGTTTCTAAAGTTATCATATATATTTTAAAGTTTCTTTGAAGTTTAAAATTAGGGTTAATATAATCTTTGGCCCTTCAAGTTTGCCCTCATTTTGACTTTAGTTCATCAAGTTTCAAACCATAGGTTTTGGCCTCTCAAGTTTCATTTCGTTTAAAACATTGGTCCCTACAATTCAATAAAAACCTAAATCATTTTGCTTTTCCAGGAACCAAAACCAATAGTTTGAAACTTGAGGGACCAAAACCAAAATAATGGTAAACTTGCGGGATCAAAGATGACATTACCCCTTAAAATTAATACTTTAAAGTCAACCGACATCAGCATAAAAAAATAATGAATGAGAAAGGCATATGAAGAGAGAATGCAAGCAGTGCAGCTGCATGTTCCAATATGCCCCTGCCTCGTAGTATAGCTTAGCTATAAAGTAATATTTTGCAAAAAATTTTCCACAAATTCACAAAATTGTACCTGACCTCGTTAATGGTAAAAGAAACAAGGTGACTTTTGGCTTCTAGCTCTATTACAGTCTTGAATATGGACATGTTGATATCACAGAGAGAAAGACAGATAATTCATTCACAAAAATGGCAAGGGATAGGTACACCATGTATATTCTCTCAGCCTAGCCATGTCATCACTACTATTCTCTCTTCTAACTAACTCTTAGGGCAGATATGCACCTTTACCATAGTTATTTACTATAAAGGCCTCACTAGATAATAAGATATATATCAATTACTCCCCCCCCCCCCCCAAAAAAAACAAAAAGAGTAGGAAGTGCGGTAGCTGAAAAATGAGGGAATTGTTGCTGAATAATGGAGAGATCTTCCCAAGTGGTGTCTTCAGGTTGAGCAAACTTCCATTGGATCAAGGCTTGAGTAACAAGAAGGTTATGGCGCTTAGCAATCTTGCGGCCCAGAGTTACTTCAGGTTCAAGTGTGAAATATCCCTGGTCATCAACTGGCGGTAAGGACTGATTAATGGCAGATGAAGGTGCCACATGCTGCTTTAAAAGTGAGACATGGAAGACTGGATGCACTCTAGTTTCTGGGGGCAAGTCAAGTTGAAGGAGAACGACGATGAAGTTATATTGAAGGAATTCAACTTTGATTGATCTTATTCACTGTGCACTTCAGAAATTATATACAGTGTTTAGTGAGGTAGATCCTAATATCTAGGGATTACATAAAATGGATCCTAATATCTAGGGATTACATATCATAATCATCAAAAATACAAATTTGAAAAGATTCATAATAATATCTAATTAGATACTAAATCCTAAAATCTTGGTAACTACCAAGATTAAAATAGGTGCAAATCTGCCCCTAATTATGCGTGGGCTTCCAACACTCCTCCTCAAGTTGGATTATAGATACTGATCGTGTCCAACTTGCTAACAAGAAATTCGAACCTGTCCTTTGTTAACCCCTTTGTTAGTATGTCTGCAGTCTGCTCTCTAGATTGAACAGACTTGAGGCTGATAGTTCCATTATCAATCTTTTCTCTTATGAAGTGCCGATCTAT
Source organism: Inga oerstediana (assembly GCA_963210345.1). Lineage (NCBI taxonomy): Eukaryota > Viridiplantae > Streptophyta > Magnoliopsida > Fabales > Fabaceae > Inga > Inga oerstediana. Next base: position 39,307,636 of record OY723409.1, read on the forward strand.
TTCAACATGTTTAGTTCTATCATGTTGTACTGGGTTGTGTGAAATGTTGATAGCTGCCATGTTGTCGGAGTCGACCTTGACTGGAGGGTTTACATTCATTTTTAATTCTTCAAGCACTCTCTTCACCCATATGCCTTCACAAATTCCTAATGCTATTGCTCAAAATTCTGCTTCTGCACAACTTCTTGCTACTACACTGTGCTTCTTACTTCTCCATATGGTGTTCTAAATCACCGATACAGTCCTAGGATCGTGTATTTGGCAGCAATGCCATGTGTCAAACAAAGGCTCTCATACCTTTATGATATCATGAGAGAAAGACAGAGATAATTCATTCACAAAAATGGCAAGGGATGGGTATACCATGTATATTCTCTCTGCCTAGTCATGTCATCACTACTATTCTCTATCTTCTAACTAACTCTTTGGGCAGATATGCACCTTTGCCATAGTTATTTACTATAAAGCCCTTGCTAGATAATAACATATACATCACATGTGGTGAACAATGGTGAATCATCTGCTAGAGGATATCTATGAAAACCAAGATTGACCTTGTTATCAAGGCACTTCCTAGGAGGAAGGGAACGATGAGGTGGAACAATAGGCGGGCGGGTTAATTGAGGAGGGTGGGTGTTGTTAGCAGTTGGATGGTAAACAGCAACAACAGAATGCTTTAAAACATGATTAAAATGCAACAAAAGAGAAAGGCATTGACTTGCAATGAGAAACCGGGAAGAATTATCAAATTTTTGTATCATGTGAAATTACTACATTTTCAAAGTTGGCATATCTGATAAAGTAATTAGAAGCGGGCTGCCATTCAGAAAGATGTTAGAAAATGCTTCAACTGTATTTAAAAATGTTTCATCCGTATACAAAATACATATAGTGGAAAGACGATACATGGACCTTTCACAGAAACAAGGACGTTGTTATTCCATTTTTCTATGGAAGAAGAACTTGAACCAGCAGATAAGATATTCAACTTAAAAAAGAAACAAAAGAAAACGAGAAATTCTATTTCCCTTTCGTATTTTTTAAATATTAGTAGGTTATCCCTTTATGTTCCATTTCACCTATTTGCACCAAGACATGGCTGAGGTAAACCAGCGCCAATAAGGTTGAAACTAACAGTTAACCAAGACATGTCATGTTGAAGTAGATACTTATTCTATACATCAAAATGTAAAAATGGGACTTGCCGACATTATTGCTGCTTCATTCACAAGGTTTCTTATATCTGCTCCAGAGAATCCAACTGTGCGAAAGACAAGCTGTCAATTAGAAACAGGAGAGCAGTAACAGTCAGCACAAAGCAGATCAAGTCGTAGCATTTACTATAAAATGATAAGCCATATTTCCTTTTTGAACAGAAAAGTCAAATGGATATTGATGCCATTATTTGGTTCATAACAATATCAGAACTAAAATGCAGTACTCTGACAACCTTGAGAAATTATAACGCAAATAGTACATATACACTATTTCCATCATTCTTTGTTGAAACAAAGCCAATATTAATTCTGGCAGGTGATAGCTTAAGCAAGTTGAAAATGTAGAAAGCATCCTGTTTTGCAAAGAGTTTTTTATCTCTCATTGTGCCAGGCAGCAGCATTGCATATATGCGATAATTCCGCAGGACAACAGCACTGATACCCAACTCCAATTTATAATTACACCTTTGCCTTTAAGTAGTCTGTCCACGTGTTTAACTATTCTTCACCATAAATTATATAAACTTCTACAAAAGATGGCCCAATGATGTATACCTTTCCAAAGTCCACATCCTCTGCTAGTTGTTTTTTTGCACTATGCACAGCAAAAATCTGGACTCTTTGCTTTGCATCAGGCAAACCAATGTAAAGACGGCGATCAATACGTCCTGGACGAACAAATTCAAGATCTAGTTCGTCTGGTCTATTTGTCGCACAGATGAAAATAACAGCTTGTCTGAGGGATAGACGATCAACACCTGTTTTTTCCTTCCTAGTATCATGAATTGATGGCAACAAAAATAATCAGTAAGAAAGAAATTGCTAATAAAACAGTTTGTTACAAAATTGTATGATCAGAGAACAATTGTATGTTGAAACCAAGTACCTAAAAGTAAGGCAAAATGTTGCTAGAACAAAGCTCTTCTACAAATTAGGTTTTAAAGGGATGACTTGGAAGGTATTTATTACGGGAACATTTGAAACTACATATTTCTTATTATGAATGCACGAATCTATATATATACACTTTTTTTTAATAAGAAAAATAATGAGAAGATAGAATCCTAACAAACAGTCAAACACTGAAAAGGGAAGACAAATTTAAAAAGTAGGAAATGATAAACTACAAAGAATGCAACAAAATGCATGACAACAGCTTTTTCTAAATAAGATTACTGACTAACAGCATATCCTCACTAAAGTAGCTACTCTGCAAGAAAGAAAAGCTTAAGGTTGTATTTTGGAAATACCTGGTTCGCACAAAAATTGTTCATCTTGAATGTAGTCAGACTAAACTTGTAATTACCCAAAACTATGGCTAATCCACACTATTGAAGGTCTCTAACCAACCAACACACTCGAACTTGTTGCAACATAAATTTTCATGACATAAAATTCAAAAATCCATATGATATCCTCATGAAAGTAATAACTTACTCCCCATCAAGCTGTGCAATCAGAGCCTCAAATGTTGCCCTTCTTCGTGGATCCTTTCTCGCATGCCTTCCAGCAATAGCATCTATTTCATCGACAAATATAAAACATGGAGCCTACATAAAAATAATTACAATATTAGCCATGTCTTCCAAGTTTTAATTGTTAATCAGTATTCATTCAAGCAAAATAGTTAGGAAAAATAATTGCTTCTCAATTGAGGAAAAGCAATATGATTTTCATGAATATGGGACCCAAGAAAAGAACTAAGGACTAGTCTTCTAATTGTATACATGCTTTTCATAAGTGCTCACATGCGATCCAATAAAAAAAAAGGATAAATGGAATTCTCAGTCCAACTGAAACCCTGTGATGAACATGGGCCATTATTTACTTATTATAGGAGAAAGCCCAATAACTGAGTATTGAGGTGCAGAACATGTGAGTAAGGGCAATAGTGGAAATTACTTATGACAGTTAGAGGTACGAGAGGTTTATATGTGAGGTAGTCTGTTAGTAGGAGGCATGGAAAGTATTGAGTAATTGTGAGGAGCATGGAGTGCCTCTCGAATGCACTAGTGTGGTTCCCTATCTTTTGCTTTTGCTTTCACCTCTGTATTTCTCCATTAGAATCATACTCTGTGGAGCTATTTTCATCCTGAATATGACTATATCAGAGGCCTTTTCCATCAAAGGTATCAGAGCATCAGCAGTGGAATTAGTGCAGCCCGGTTGGTTTGTACTGGACTTGGAAGGTATACCCCATGAGCTTAGTAACCCAACTTTGTTGAGAATCATTGAGAATACGCTGTTCAAGTAAAAACTTCAGTGCTCGCTGATCTGTTCCGATAATAAAAGGTCAACCAATAGATAATAACGCCATTTTCTCACAGCAAAAACTATGGCCATTAATTCTCTCTCATTTACAAAACATTGCCATTTCCTAGAAGATAATGAGTGACTATAGTAAGCAATGGGGTGCCCAGATTGCATTAACACAGCCCCTAAATCAGAACCTGAATCATCCGTTTCCACTATAAAAGGTAGTTAAAAATCTGGTCGGGCAAAAACTGGAGTAGCGGACATAGCAGTTTTCAATTTATCAAAAGCGGCCTGTGCGTCATCATTCCAACAAAAAGCATTCTTCTTGAGGAGATCAGTGAGTGGAGCAGCAATCAAACCATAATGTTGAACAAAACGGCAATAATAGCAGGTCAAACCAAGGAAACCTCATAATTCCTCAATGGTAGTTGGGGTCAGCCATGTGGTCATGCTCTGAATTTTATTTGGGTCAGCGTGTACACCATCCTTCGAAATAATATGACCCAAATATTCGAGTTGTGGCTGGGCAAAGACACATTTTGTGATATTAATAACCAAGGAATGCTGCTGCAATATCTGAAAAGTCACTTGAAGATGCCATAGGTGAGAGTCTCGGCTGTCACTATAGACCAAAATGTCATCAAAGAAAACGAGGATGAACTTATGAAGGTGCTGGCAAAAGATGTCATTCATCAAGGATTGGAATGTCGATGGAGCATTCTTGAGGCCAAAAGGCATGACCAAAAATTCATAATGACCATCGTGGGTGCGAAATGCAGTTTTATGCTCTTCACCTTGCTTCATCCGGATTTGATGGTAACCCGATTTGAGATCGAGTTTCATAAAAATTTGAGCACCCCCTAATTCGTCCAAGAGCTCTTCAATTGCAGGAATAGGGAATTTCTCTTGAATGGTTATCTTATTAAGTGCCCTGTAATCAACACAAAAATGCCAGCTAGCATCAAACAGAACTTAGCTCGATCTCAGCAGCTTATGAAACAGTATGCTGACCTGAAAAGCCAAGACATCCATTTTGAGGTGGGAGATCAAGTTTATTTGAAGCTGCAGCCGTATCGCCATAAGTCCGTAGCTAGGCATCCTAATGAGAAGCTGAGCCCTTGTTTTTACGGCCTTTTTCTAGTGCTTGAACGAATTGGTAATGTTGCCTATCGTCTCCAGCTGCCTCCAGAGGCACAAATCCATCCTGTCTTCCATATTTCTCAGCTCAAAAAGTCCCTGTCTTCCTCTGAATAGTCTCATCCTTTACCTCCAATGTTGACAGCTGATATGGAACTGCAGGTTACTCCAGAGGCAGTATTGAAACATCGCAGACTGACAGACAATCGCATTGAACTACTTATCAAATGGACTTCTTTGTCTGTCTTGGACAAGACATGGGAAGATTATGATATGATTCGCAAACAGTTTCCTTCCTTTTGCCTTGAGGACAAGGCTGATCTTAGAGGAGGGGGGGTTATTGATGAACATGGGCCATTATTTACTTATTATAAGAGAAAGCCCAATAACTAAGTATTGAGGTGCAGAAAATGTGAGTAAGGGCAATACTGGAAATTATTTATGACAGTTAGAGGCACGAGAGGTCTATATGTGAAGTAGTCTGTTAGTAGGAGGCATGGAAAGTATTGAGTGATTGTGAGGAGAGTGGAGTGCCTTTCAAATGAATCAGTGTGGTTCCATATCTTTTGCTTTTGCTTTCACCTCTGTATTTCTCCATTAGAATCATACTATGTGGAGTTATTTTCATCCTGAATACAACTATATCAGGGGTCTTTTCCATCACCCTGGTACTATAATACTTCCCTTCATGCTAGACCAGTTTAATGTTCATGTAGAAATAGGACACAGGAAATGCTGAAGAAGTTGCAACACAAAATAGGAGGCCGAGACGTGAAAATATATTTTTATGCATGCTAAATATCTACCAGAAAAGTTTCGGATTGGATACTGTTGGAGCGCACCATTTTATGCCATATTGTTGGAGGAGCCGTTTTCTTTGCTACTAGGGTTATTTATTATTTAATTATTTTATTTTAGTGGGCCTTGTATTTCTGGCCAGATTAGAATTGATATGTCATTATTATATTTCCATTTTTTTCCATATTTTAGTAAGATTTCAGGGAATAGCGGATTTGTGGCTAAACCTAACTTCTACCTACATGCAGCCTAATCTCAGGCAACATGGTAGGAGAGCTGAGACCTACATGGAGCAACAGCTACTGTTCGGCACCATGAGAGCCTTCATTGACGATGGTAATGACCTTAAATTATCATCATCTGGTATGTCCAGTTGATAAAGGAAGATATCAGAGGAAGAAACATCTCCAATTGATAAAGGAAAAAAATAACAAGGATAGAATAAAGAGAGGCATGGAGACCAATGCACGTCACAGTATTCATGTGGCTTGTATATAGTAAATTATAGAGAAAAGATGCATTGCTATTAATGACAAACAATAATGACTTACAAACAGTGCAATTTGTATGGGATTTTATAGATATATAAATATATAGATATTGCAGAGAATAAAGGAATGCATTCAAATTCTCAACAGAACTACTAAACAGTGTAACAAATAGTAAAATGGATCAAACATCACCTAGCACAAGCATGTCTATAAGAAAGTATAGAACAAAATCTACAATGACAAATATTCACATGTGATATTGTATTTGATGTTGAAACTAGCTGATTCTTACATTTCTCCTGGCTATGGCAAACATCTCATTGATCCTAGCTCCTCCACTTTTTTCACTATCTGTGAACTCAGCACCAGATGCAAAAACAAAAGGCAATCCACTTTCTTTTGCAAGTGTTCTCGCAAAAAGTGTTTTTCCTGTTCCTGGAGGTCCAGAGAGGAGAACACCCTGAAATATTCTTGCCCATTAAACTACTTATCTGATTACACATCTTGTGATTAAAAGTAATGCTTTGAGAAGGTTGACTATTGATATATAAAATTTAAATTTTTACCCGCACAAACTGCACACCCCTTTCATAAAACTGCATAGGGTTTCCCATATAGATCATCAATTCATCAAGGAGATCCCAAACATCACCCCCTAGTACAACTTCCTTGTACATAGATTTAGAGTCACCAACCTCCCCAACTGGCTGACAATCAATATATGGAACAACATGAATAAAAAATTCAGAGTCAACTGCCAATATCAAATTTAGATTCCAATCTCTAAGGAAAAAAAGCATGTTTACTACATAATAATTATTATATATCCTCTCAAGTTAATAACATAAAAGATCATTTCACTGTAAACACATAACCATCAAATCAGTATTCTAATGTTAAGCCTAAATTTCGTTTTAAAACACATTAATAATCAGGCTTCATATTATTATAGTATCACAAGCAAAATATTTGTGTGGCTAAAAATATATTAGAAAAATATGTCATCTCGTACAAAATTTTGCAAAATGCATTAATTTGCAGCCACTATCTATGGTCTAAATTGTGTTGGAGATCAAAAGCTTACCAGAATGAAATTTTCTGCATAAGCCATATCAAAAAGCTGATTATACTTTTTGTATAGAAAGCGCTTGGAAGTAACATGTAAGAGCATCACGGACTCCCTTATAAGCCAAAGAATTAGAATTCCAGGCAATAATGCAATCAAAACCTTCATAAAATAATGGATCTGCCGCCTTTGTAGGAGATCTACTTCAACTCCAGAATTGGAAATCATCTCAAATAAATAAGGATCAAGAGGGATATCAACCTACATGAAAAGAATTGCATTAATATAAACCAAAAAAAAAAAATAACGCATTAATCAACTAATGGGAAGCACAGATATTGACATGAGTACAAGAAACAAGCATGGCAACATGAAAATTTGGACTGTTTTGCAAGCAAGTTGAAGGGCCATCTAGTGTTGTACTGTTTCATGTCTAATTGGAGAGTATACTACCAGTCACACATGTACAAGGCTCTTTTTCTACATGTCCATGCTGTGTATATCAATTATGATCATAACGAGAGACGTCTAATCAGAAAAAACAGTTTAGAGCCAAACTTACGATATACTCCAATGGAAAACCTTCTTTCATTGTCACATACAATCTCTTTAAGTCTTCAGTAAAAACAACAGCTGCAATCTGTCCACAAGAATGTACTTCACAAACTGACATTAGTTTGTTAAAAGCATAATGATATCACAGAGGAAAATACTGATATAATTCATTCACAAAACTGTCAAAATGGCCAAGGTACATCATATATTCTTCTGCCTAGCCACGTCATTGCTAATTCTCTCTCTTCTAACTAACTCTAGGGCTAATATTCACCTTTATAACACAGGTTATTTACTATAAAGCCCCTTACTAGAGAATACATATAACAATTACTCCCCCCCTTTAGAAAGAATCCTTGTCCACAAGGATTTCATTAGTAGGAATGGCAGTAGTAGGGAAATGAGGAAATTGGTGTTGAATAACTGAGAGATCTTCCCAAGTGGCATCCTCAGGTTGAGTAAATTTCCACTGAATTAACACTTGAGTAACAGGAAGGTTGTGGCGCCGAACAAGCTTGCGACCTAAGATTGCTTCTGGCTCAAGTGTGAACTGTCCTTGGTCATCCACAGGTGGTAATGACTAAGTAACAGTAGCAAGAGGACCAACATATTTCTTGAGGAGAGAAACATGGAATACAGGATGTATCCGAGTTTCTGGAGGCAGCTCCAGCTCGTAAGCAACAGTTCCCACCTTCTTCAAGACACGAAAAGGCCCAAAATAACGTGCAGCAAGTTTGTGAAGGGAAGAGTTATTGAGTAAATTGCGGCGGAAGGGATGCAACTTGAGATAGACCATGTCATTGAGAGTAAAATGACGCTCAGATCTGTGCTTATTAGCTTGCTGCACCATCCTGTGTTGTGCCTTCAGTAAATGTTCCTTCAGAAATTGCAGTGTAGTCTCACGAGATAAACAAGTGCGGTCCACCAAATCATTAGATGAGTCTCCAGCAATATAAGGAAGATGGACTGGTGGGGACACACCATAAACAGCTTCAAAAGGAGTCATGCCAATGGCTGAGTGATAAGTGGTGTTGTACCATAATTCAGCTAGTGGTAACCATTTAACCCATTGTTTAGGAAAATCACCGGTCATGCATCGGAGGTAGCATTCCAAACAACGATTAAGAACTTCGGTTTGCCCATCCGTTTGAGGATGATAAGCGGAGGAATAATGTAGTTTCACCCCATACAAACGAAAGAGTTCCTTCCAAAATTTCCCACAAAAAATTGGATCTCTATCGGTAACAATAGATTTAGGAAAACCATGCAACTTAACAATATTATCCATGAAAACATTAGCCACATCCACAGCTGTATAAGGATGTTTTAGTGCCATAAAGTGAGCAGCCTTGGATAATCTATCTACCACAACTAGAATGGTGGTTTTAGAATAAGACTTGGGAAGACCACTAATAAAATCCATAGACAATTCAGACCAAACATTGTCTGGAACAGGGAGGGGCTGAAGAAGACCCGGGGAAGCTACTAATTCAGGTTTAAATCGTTGACAAATATTGCATTCACGTACAAAGTTACGAACATCTTTTTCCATACCCTTCCAATAGAAAAAAGAAGCAAGTCGTTTGAAAGTGGAATGAATACCTGAATGTCCACCAATACCCATCAGCATGAAAGAAAACAAGCAAATCCTTACGAAGGCTATGATCAGCTGCTACCACCAATTTTCCCTTTCGTTTCAGCAAGTGGTGCTGCCAAGTAAACTTAGAATGAGATGTGGGATCCCTTTCCAAGTCCTTAATTAGTGTATGTAAAGCATCATCGGTGAGCCAAGAGTCTCGAACACGATCATAAAGAGGAGAAACAGGTATGGAAAGGGCCAAACAAGAGCCCTCGGGCCGGCGAGAAAGAGCATCGGCTGCAACATTGTCGCTCCCCTTCCTATACACAATCTCATAATGCAAGCCCCATAATTTATGCAACCATTTAAACTGTTCTTGACTTAAATCCCGCTGCTCCAATAAGTGTTTTAAGGGTAAATGATCAGTGCGTATAATGAATTTGCGACCCCATAAATAAGAACGCCACTGCTTAACTGCGAATAGGATAGCAAGTACTTCCCTCTCATAGGTAGATAGATGCCGCTTAGTTGAAGCAAGGGCTTTACTAGCATAAGCTAAGGGATGTCCATTCTAAGACAAAACAGCCCCCAACCCAGAACCAGAAGCGTCTGTCTCAATAACAAAGGTATCTGAAAAATTGGGTAAAGCAAGGACTGGAGGGGACATCATGACTTCTTTAAGAGTCTGAAAAGCAGATGCAGCAGTAGGAGTCCATACAAACTTCTCACTCTTTCGCAACAGGTCAGTCAAGGGACGACTAAGAGAGCCATAATTCCTAATGAAACGTCGGTAGTATCCCGTAAGGCCAAGGAAGCCTCGTAATTCCCAAAGAGAAGAAGGTACCGGCCAAGAAGAGATAGCGGCTAGCTTCTGAGGATCAGCCTGGACACCTTGGGCAGAAATAAGGTGACCCAAATAATCAATCTTAGTGGCAGCAAATGTACACTTAGAAGCCTTAGCAAAAAGTTGCTGCTGTCTCAAAGTGGACATGGTGGTTTCTAAATGATGCAAGTGAGAATGCCAATCTCTACTATAAACCAAAATGTCATCAAAGAAGACTAAGATAAACTTGCGCAGAAAAGGCTTAAAAATGGAGTTCATGAGCCCTTGAAAAGTGGCTGGGGCATTGGTTAAGCCAAATGGCATGACTAAAAATTCATATAACCCTTCATGAGTTCGAAAAGCTGTTTTAGTAATGTCACTCTCCCTCATTCGTATTTGATGGTACCCAGCTCGTAAATCAAGCTTAGAAAAAAAGGCAGCCCCTGTCAATTCATCTAATAATTCATCAATAACAGGAATTGGGAACTTGTTCTTTATAGTGGCCTCGTTTAGCTTACGATAATCAACACAAAATCTCCATGTGCCCTCTTTCTTTTGGACCAATACCACTGGAGCAGCAAAATCACTAGAGCTTTCACGAATGATACCAGTAGAGAGCATTTGTTGAATCTGATTCTCAATCTCAGTTTTCTGGACAGGGCCATATCGATAGGGTCTGCAACTAATTGGTCTGTCATCTTTGAGAGGGATAGAGTGGTCAAATGGTCGATATGGAGGTAGACCGTTAGGCTCAGCAAAAACATCAATAAAAGTATCTAAAAGTGTCTGTAGCTCATGTTGTTGTTGCTCAGAAAGATCAGAAGCAGGTTTCAATCCCACTTGCAACAGAACAGGTGTATGAATCAAATATAACTCATTAGCTACAGTAAAGTCACGTGGGCTTAATACCTCCGTAAATGGAATGGGTATACCAGAACCCAGTCCCTTCAATTCCAAGGAAAGGCCATTAACTTGAAACTCAAAACTCTTCAACGCCATATCCATAGTGAATCTACCCAAAGTTTTCAGCCATTGGATCCCAAGGATGGCATCATAGCCACTAATCTTCATGACTAAGAAATCAGCAGAGAAATATGACCCACCCATTTCCCAACGTAACGCAGGACAGTGTTGAGTAACACAAACCTGACGAGAATCAGCTACCGTGAGTCGTATCGGGTCTCTTTCTTGAAGCTTCAACCGGAGACGCTTAGCAATGGAAGCATCCAATATATTATGAGTGCTACCGGTATCAATTAAGATAATAATCTGCTGATTCTTGATGTGGCCTAATAGCTTCAAGGTTGTAGTGTGTTCACGCCCCTCAACAGCATTGATAGTACCTTCCGTGTCACCCTGTTGAACCCCAAGTGCGTCTTCAAAATGATCTTCATCTTCGTCAACCACCAGGGTAAAGAGGTGGGAGTCCCGGCAACGATGGCCAGCGCTGAATTTTTCCGGGCACCAGTAACATAGCCCTTTCCGTCGCCGATCATCCATTTCCTTCTTAGAAAGTTGCCGAGTAGGTTTCGTCGACGGTAATGGAGACGGAGAGGTCGACGAGAGCGTAGAGGAGTGAGGAATCACCGTGCTGGGCTTGGACGAAACAGAGGCATAGGATTTCGATGGTGCAGGGGATGAATCGGGTTGTGGGCCTGATTTAGAGCCAAGAGAATACTCAACCCGAGAACCCAACCCGCTGGTGCGACCCGTGTACCCCACCGTCACAGAATTTTCCTTGCGATTGCCAATTGGAAGGTGATCATAAAGAGCTCTAAGAGTAGCTTCTTGCAAACGTGCAGAGTTCATCGCAATAGCTAACGTCGACGGTGCAGAATTCAGCACCAGTTGCTGGATGTCGGCTCTTAATCCTCCAATAAACAGATTAATCGCAACACGATCATCGATATCCACCTCCGATAGTAACTCATCGAATTTCTGTTCGTAATCGGCGACAGAGTCATCGGCTTGCTGCAACTTTTTAAGTGCAATTAGGGGATTCTCATCGCGCACCTCTGTGAATTTTGCTTCCATTTGGCAGAAGTAATCGTCCCATTTGACCTCAGAAAAGGAACGGTGGCGCATAAAAGTTTGGTGCCAGCGAAGAGCGTGCCCTTCTAAATTGATACTGAGCAATCGGATACGGTGTTCTGGCGGAGTGTCATCGACCTCAAAGAACTGACGACAACGATATGCCCAGCCACGAAAATCAGACCCATCAAAACGTGGAAACTCCACACGGCTATGTTTGGTGGGAATGAAGTAAGAGGACGGAGTGTGCGGTTGCTGCAGCTCATGAAAAGACCCAAAAGGAGGAATGCGTGATGAAATAGTAGAGCTAGAGCCACCATCCTGGCCCCCATTACCAGCGCCAGGTTGCTTTCCAGCGATTGAACAGAATGAGGCAAATCGAGCTTCCATCGACTTCAGGCATTCTTCCAGGCGACCCGCAGTCTGCTTCAAGTCGAGAATGTCCTGGGAACTCTGGTCAAGCCGAGTGTGCACAGAAGATTGAAGCATCTCCAGGCGATTTTCCAGATCACCGAGACGTTCCTGGGATCGTGTGTCCGGCGGCGGCGGCGCCATTGGCCAGACAGAGGCTCTGATACCTTTATGATATCACAGAGGAAAATACTGATATAATTCATTCACAAAACTGTCAGAATGGCCAAGGTACATCATATATTCTTCTGCCTAGCCACGTCATTGCTAATTCTCTCTCTTCTAACTAACTCTAGGGCTAATATTCACCTTTATAACACAGGTTATTTACTATAAAGCCCCTTACTAGAGAATACATATAACACATAACTTGCTGAAATTTAACAACTTTGGCTCATCTGGCTGCACATTATATTAACTGATTTAATAATAGGGACAACATAGTATATACCAATCATTTAGTTTAAATTCAATGAAGCCAGCCATAACCAAATCTAATTTGACTTCACAATCGTATTTTCTGTGATGCTCGTTAATTTTTGTGTTGTCTTATGCTTGGGCTTGTCCACTCCACTGATGTCAAACTTCATTCTCTAATATTCCTCTTGCTTGGGCTTGTACTCTCAGTCTTAGAGGCTTCAAGTCAACACTTTTCTTCAATGCTTGGGTAGTAGAGGTGAGAATGTTGAGGTGAATGTGTGGTTGTAGAAGAAAATATAAGATTCAAAATGATCACATCCGAGGAAGAGCAGGCGTGGTGTCTATTGAAGAGAAAATGGTAGAAAATCGTTTAACGTGATTTGGAGTTTGGACATGTACAAAGAAAGCTGTTAGAGGCGCCGATGAGGATAATAGATCAGATAGTTTGGATGCCTCTAAAAAGAGGCAAAGGAAAATTGAAGAGAATGTTCAATGAAGTCATTTAACAAAACCTTTTGGTTAACAATCTATCTAAAGATTTGATTGTTGACAGAGTACAATAATATTGTGAGATCCATGTAGCCAACCCACCTAGTGGGATAAAGCTTGTTGTTGCTACTTGGGCTTGTACTTTCAAATCTTAAAGGTCTTAGATCTGATATTTTTTTAGGACCTTGAATCTTGCATGGTTAGGCCTTTTTATTTTTCTTGGCACTGATACCATATTAATTTTTCTATGAACTTATGTCACCAAAATAGATTAAGCTATTTTGGTTGGGGTTGCCACAAACTTAGATACCCTTTAATTTTTCTTGTCATTTTTTATGTGAGACTTCTATTCCCTTGTAATGTTACCCGACAAGAAGGTGGAAAAGCATCAATGCCAAAACATAATATCGCCTACATAAATCCTTCAGCAAAAAATATGAACATCACATCAATTTATATTTGCCATCAAGTTCTGCCACAGCTATATAGTCATTTTACCCATGCTAATGCAAATATAGAGTTACAATTCCAAAAAATTATTAGTACTGGAATTAACCTTTTTAATGGAGCATCATTCCATCTAAATAATAGCATATATGCTACCAACACTAACCATTAGATTTTAATAAAATCTTATTCACGATACCTAATTAAAACTGAAAGTAAAATACACCAATCCCCCTCTATCTTACCTAAATCACAAAAACCTCTTCTCTATTTTGAAAACATATATGAACCTTCCTTGAAATTAAAATGTATGTGTCGCAAACCTTCCTTATATATTTGAGACTCTATTTTCATCCACCCTGCCGTTACTTGACTGTTAAGTTTGACTCTCAAATTTTTATTTGACCATAATACCCTTATTTAATATAAGAATTTTTTTTCCCGGATTAAAGAGGCAGACACTAACAGCCTAGGATTACAAACAGGATCGAACCTGCTACCTCTTACTTATAGGGGAGCTCTCATACCACTAAACGAAAAAGCCATCGGGTAATATAAGAATTTTTAAATATTTATATTTGCCAAAAATAAACATTTTTATGCGAGCAAAAACTAGTTCTAATACATGTAGTTTTAAACTTTTTAATGTTATAAAATTTATGAATTGATTGCATAATAAATTTTTATAACTATAATTATTGGGTCACATTTATTAAAACTTATTTATTTAAGTTTCTTGTAAATGGCTAAACACATATTTTAAATGAATATTTTTGTTCATCATATAGTATAAATGATGTAGGTTTGGGATATTATATAAATCATTTAGATTAATAATTCAAAAATTTTTAACATATTTTTTGCTACAAACATTTATAAACATAGTTAGGCAAGTATATATTTATCACAAAAATTAATCAAATTTTCAATCAAATTTTTTTGTCTATGTTAGCTAAATTATTCGAGCTTCCATCCCAATATAATAAAAACATTAAATAAATAAATATTTCCAAATACAACAAAATAAAATCAAAGAAAAGGAAAAGAAAATTCTTAAATTCTTCAGAACAATTTTAGTCCAAAATAGAAATTGAGTATTATGAAGAGTAAAGTAGTAAATAAACTATATTTCTTTAGAATATTCTTAACAAAGTTAACGGTTTGGATTTAAAGTATTTTACTCAAACGGAAAGAGTTCAGTTATACGCGATAGTATATGTACTCTCAAGATGGTAGAGGTTCTCACCTCAGAACTATCAAGTTTGTCAAGAAAATATGTGTAAGGAAGTTTAGGACGATAGCGCCACCATCTCTTAGATATCCATAGTGCTCTTGTTCCCTGTGTGGCTGCAGCCTTCTCTACCACATCTTTGCGAAGACTGTTTTCAACCTCTTTCATGTCAAATTCAACTACATATTTTGCATTTGAGGAATCTAATTGCTCTGCAAGGCGCTCTTTTGCTAAGATCTCCCTCCATTTATGAAGTCTCTCACGCCATGTGCCCCCAGTTTGAACTTCACCTGCTATGAAAACATAAAAACCATACCATGTTGGAAATCAAGAGGATCAATGCACCCCAGACATGTAAAGATGAAACTAAATTCCCTACATAATTGCTTGATATCACCATCTTATTAATACCATTATAAACCAAGAGTAATGTCTGTAACATCAAGAAACCACGATTATAAATGAAACGTAATTGTAGTTATAAGAAAAGAGAGGGTAATAGCTTTAGAAATATGAAGGGAGAATCTTTGAGATACTATGCTGGGGATGGAAAGATACATAATCACATAGGGATAGGTAGTTGGGTTTGGCCAAGCTCAGATACACTCAATAACTTACATGAAATAGGGCATTCTTAAATCTTTCTGCATCATTGTAATAAGAAGCTTTGGTGGCCAGCTACTCAAGGGTGTACATTGATCATGTAATATTCCTTGATAAAAGAAATATTATGGCAGAGAAACATCCTTTTTCTCTAATTTATTTCATTAGCAAAAGGTACAAGTAGCAAATTATCTTTTCCATGAAAAATGAAACTGTGAGAAGGACAAAGGTGATTCCCCCAAAGAATAAGGATTTCTCGAGATCATCTAGCAACAAACAAACATACCTTTTGAAAAGCAGAAATTCTTATAATCAGTTAGAAAAAGTTCAAAATAGAAAAAGCACTGAAATTGTGTAAGCTATAAGTTCAAACCAAATAGAACAAGATTAATACATAGCTTTGAGCCAATTTTTTTACTAGCATCCATATCTTCTGTCAGAAGCACCACTACACTACCTGAAACTCCCAAGCCCTTTGTCAGTTCTTTCTTCTTCTCTTTATCTAATCTTTGATCATTTTCAATCAATTGTTTTACATTTTCCTCTGGTGTATCTCGATCATCATCCCATGCATCCTCTCCAACATAGGAATTATCATGAACAAGTGTTCCATCAGGTCTCTCGATGAATTTTTTCATTTTAAGGCCTCTGGGTGTTGTCTTCCTCCACATACCCTTCTTAAATCTGCAATTTCAAGAACTAATAAATCAGCCAGGATTAAAGAACATAACAAATTGCAGAGTTGAACATCTGAAATGGCTTCAGATTTTGCGCTTCTGATAGGTCAAAGAGGATGAACTTTGATAGCTATCTAGTAGTAGGAAAACATGAGCAACAGGAGTGTCTTAACAGTCAACAATATGCAGGGGGAAATAATTTCAATGGGTAGAACCATAGAAGTTTACGATATAACATTTATGATTTATTACAAAGGTTACATCCTCTTGGAAAGCCCAAGGCCTAGGCTGTGTTTCATCTAGGGATCTAACATAAAAAAGTTATGATGTGTCTGCATGTGTAACGTCCAATCAATGCATCTACAAATAAAAGAGAATTGAATTACCTTCTAATGTTAATGGGGGATGGTTCTGGAATTAATGCGTCCATGTAAGCCTCTGTCAATTCTTTTTTTTGGCGATTCAGATAAGGAGCTCGAACTGCTACATATATTCCTCTACAAGAAAATGCCACGACCAGGATATAAAGAACAAGGACACCAATCCGTTTAGCTTGCCAATTCTTGGGATCCTAGAGCAACAACAAGCTACATTGTTTAGTTTAAATGGAAGAATAAAAGCAATACATAAAAGGCATAGAATAACTGAACCAAATTGCATTGATTCAGCACAGTAGCTAAGCCAAAAATGCCATTACTTCTCTTTCAAATAAAATTTCAGAATCAAAATAAATAAATAAATAATATCAAAAAGAATCACACAAACTTCTACAAGGAGTAAAATCAATGAATGCCATGTAGCCACTAACCCAACTTCACCAGTCAAACAAACATGATCTCATTTGAATAATATTCATTTACATTTTAGTGAAAGAACACATGCCCATATGGAAGCATTAAAACCAAAAGCACTTTTCATCAAACCAGTAAACCATTTTGTTAAACACTAGCAGCTATTGTCATAAAGGATATATAATGTAATTAGGCCAGCTCAATCGTTATCATGCAGAAGCTTGTAGGAATTAGTTTTTACTCTAAGTTGCTTGTTTTGCAGCGTGCTTAAGTCAGCTTTTGACACTATTAAATGTTGAAACGTTATTAGGAGGGAGAGGCAGTACGATAGCATGAAAGGCAGTTCATCTTTTTTTGCTGCAGACATTTTCCACTTGAAGGCAACTCTTCCTGAATTTTTGCCCTTTTCTTTCGTTTATTTTTTAATAAAACTGAGTGCAACACTTCTGCATCAACGATAAGAAACAACTTTGCAGAGGTTGAAAATCATTTTTTCAGCAAACAACGGATAAATTACCTTCCAACGTTCCCATCGATTCCAACTGACAAAAGCAGGTACCCCCTCAGTCCTAAGCCTTTCTAATTCGGCTCCATTCTTATTGGCTTCATCCTTAATTTGCTCTACAAACTCAACCACCTTCCTATTTGCATCTTCCAAGTTAAAACCCGTTTCCTTCTTCACCACATCCCCAAATCTCAACCAAAATGTCTTTGAACCATTCTGAAACGATCGACTAATGTCAGACCAAGAAAACCCACCTGCCCCACCTGGATTTGACGAAGCTGAAGCTCGAAGCTTGGATTTCTTACGGGAAATTTTCGCGCTGTGCAATGCGGTTAACCTAAATAACTCGGAGTTTTGAGCGGTTCCAACGAGTGCTGATGATGAAACAAGAAGTGGGTTTGGTCTACATGCGACGGTACGGTCCATTGTTGAGTTCCTAATTGGAAATGGGAGAGGCTATATTATCGATACAGTATGCGGACGCGATAATTTGCACCAGTAAGCACTTGCACAGACAGAAGTATCAGTCAAAGGACGTCCGAATTTGTTCCAGTTCAAGAATGGTGCAGTTTCTGGTTTTTTTTTTTTCATTTGAGAATTGGATTTGGGGGGTTGAGAACTTGGGACTTGGGGTTTTTGAGGGGTTTTATCCCCACGTTAGTCACATAGTACACGGCGAGGGCCCGAGACAGTCAGAGAGGGAGCGAACGACAAAAGAGCACCATTTAAGCAAACTACTGACATCTAACACCATTCCGAGTTCACTTGAATGGAATACATAATTTTTTGCATCATATAAATGCTTGTGAAAATAACATAAAAATAATTTTAAAAATAATAAAGGACAAATGGTAATATTAAAGTTAAATATTTATAATATTAAAAAGGGAAAATCCCTGAAAAATACCTCCAAAATAGGGAAATCCCTATTCAGTACTCTGAAATCCAAAATTCGGATCAATACCCTATCAGTACGAATGAATAGTGCGGGAGCGCCAAAAGACGATTTTGCCCTTCAACCCTCATTCTCACCACTGCAGAATAACAACACGTGGCTCTTAATTAACAACTCCGGATTTTTGATTAACAACTCCAGTTTCATCTTTTTACTTTCACAATAACAACACTATATTCTACATTAACAATTCCTATTTCTTGTTTCACAACTTCGTAATTTAAGTTTTAGGGCCAATAACAACACCTCTTTCTTTATTAACAACACCGTATTTTACATTAAAAACATTATATTTTTGAGATGCAAATATATGAAAGAATAAAGCGGAGTTGTTAATCAAGAATCCGGAGTTGTTAATTAAGAGCCGCGTATTGTTATTCTGAAGTGGCGAGAATGAGGGCTGAAGAGCAAAATCGCCTTTTGGCGCCCCCCACTGTTCATCCATACTACATAGTACTGATCCGGGATTTTGGATTTCAGAGTACTGAATAGGGACTTCCCTATTTCTGAGGTATTTTTCAGGGATTTTCCCTATTAAAAAAGTGTGAATATCTGATTTATCTTTTTGAAATCAAAATGAAACAACATAAATGCTCTTATATATATGTTAAAAAAATTTGGGAAAATCACAGTGAGGTCTCAAAGATCATAAAAAATTATAAAAAAGTCTCATAACAAATTCCCTATCAAAAAGGTTCATAGGGACTACATTGTGGTTAATTATGTATATGAAGTTACCGGATTGCCCTTATTAATTGAAAACATACCGTTAAGTATTGACAACTTCGTTAGCATATTTTGACAACTACATCTGCCAAGTTCATGTTCCCACTTGGACATTCAAAGTAGGTAGATACAGTTGTCAAAATAAGTAGAAGAACTTGTCAAAATTGGCACAAAGGTTGTGAAAATAAGCACATTAATTTGCCATTTCAGAACTTGTCAAAGTGGGAAAATGAACTTGTAAAAGTAGGCAGATGCAGTTGTCAAAATAGGCTAATAAAGTTGACAAAATTGGCACAAAGGCTTGTGAAAGTAGGCACATTAACTTGCCATTTTAGAACTTATCAAAGTGGGAAAATGAAATTGTCAAAGAATACAGATGCAGTTGTCAAAATAGGCTGATGAAGTTGTCAAAATTGGCACAAATGCTTGTGAAAATAAACACATTAACTTGCCATTTTAGAACTTGTCAAAGTGGGAAAATGAACTTGTCAAAATATGCAGAAGCAGTTATCAAAATAGGCTGACGAAGTTGTCAAAATTGGTACAGAGGCTTATGAAAATATGCACATTAACATGTTATTTTAGAACTTG
Source organism: Inga oerstediana (assembly GCA_963210345.1). Classification (NCBI taxonomy): domain Eukaryota; kingdom Viridiplantae; phylum Streptophyta; class Magnoliopsida; order Fabales; family Fabaceae; genus Inga; species Inga oerstediana. The sequence continues at coordinate 39,327,435 of OY723409.1, forward strand.
TCAAAGTAGGCAGATGCAGTTGCCAAAATAGGCTGACAAAGTTGTTAATGCCCAACAGTGTGTTTTCAATTAGTAAAGACAATCCAGTAACTTCACATACAGAATTAATCACAATGCAGTCCCTATGGATCTTTTTAATAGGGTAATTCGCTATAGAACTTTTTTTTGTAATTTTTTATAGTCCTTAAAACCTTGCTGCGATTTTCTCAAAAAAATTTACCCCCACCCCCTACCGTCGGTGGGGGTGGAGCTCCAGTGAGAATAATTATGTGGCAAAGTGGTTAGGGTGGGATTTGAACCCACATAATGTTTTATTAGGTTTTAACAACTTTTGTTTACTCCGTAAGAAATTCACACTATCAGGTCATTCACAAGTTTTATTAAATAATTCACCACATTTTATTAGATATTAACAACTTTCATTTACTTAGTAAAAATTTCACACTATCAAGTCATGCACAAGTATTGTTAAATAATTCACCATATTTTATTAGGTATTAACAACTTTCATTTACTCAGTAAAAATTTCATACTATAAGATTATTCAACAGTTTTTTTAAAGAATTCACCACATTTTATTAGGTTTTAACAACTTTTGTTTATCAACCTGTAAATGACCAGATAGTGTGAATTTTTTATTAAGTAAACGAAAGTTGTTAAAATCTAATGAATTATGGTGAATTCCTTAACAAAAATTTGTGAATGAACTTATAGTATAAATTTTTCTCTAGGTAAATGAAAGTTGTTAATACCTAATAAAATCTCATGAATTCCTTAACAAAATTTATAAATGATATTACGTAAACAAAAGTTGTTAAAACCTAATGAAATATGGTGAATTCCTTAACAAAATTTGTGAATGAGCTTATAATATAAATTTTCACTAGGTAAACAAATTTGTTAATACCTAATAAATGTCATGAATTCCTTAATAAAATTTGTGAATGATATGATAGTGTGAATATTTTACTAGATAAACAAAAGTTGTTAAAACCTAATGAAATATAGTGAATTCCTTAGCAAAATTTGTGAATGAGCTTGAGTCAAAGATAAAAAGTTAAGTTATATATACTTGTTTGCATAATATATATTGAAATGCACCAGTGGCCCAATATATATATATATATATATATATATATTATTTATGCTTGTGAATGGCCACCAATGGTTTTAGTCAATAGGCGGTGGTGGTTCAAATTCCATCCTACCACTTTGCCAAATAATTATTCTTGTTAAGGCAGAGCTTTGACGCTGGCAGGGGTGAGGGTAATTTTTTAAAAAAAATATATATGTGAGGGTATTTGTGTTATTTTTTTTTAATTTCAAAATGGATAAATCAGGTACTTAGACTTCTCTGATATTATCAATATTCAAAATACCATTTTTCCTTTACTATTTTTAAAGTTCTTTTTGTGTTATTTTTCCCTAAATATTTTTTATGTTGTGGCAAGGGAAAATTCCAGGAAAATATCACATGAATTTCAAAATTCCAAAAAGATCACTTAAATATGCAAAAGGACATATAGAGGAGTGGGTAGGAATATGGAATTTTAAGGTATCAGTATTTTTATAAATTTTCCCATCAATTTGAAAAAACAGAGGAAAAGCCACCACTTGCCGCAGCACTACCACCAATTGGCCACTGAAGTTCCAACACCGGCCAGAGGGTGCCTGCTGTATGTGGAAGTTATTAAAAGTAGTAATAAAAATTGTTATTGAAATGATAAATATATTTATCAATGTTGTCATTTACATTACAGGTATAGTCAGTGATTTAAAACATTACACTCTTACTTTTAAAAATCTACTAGTTAACTCCCTACCACCTGACCCAATTAGTTGAACTTTCCCATATATGAAACTTGTTAAAAGCAATATCAAATGATGTTATTGAAATGATAAATGTATTTACAAATATTATCATTTATGTTATAAGTGTAGTTAAGTGATTTAAAACATTACACTCTTTGTATTATATATTATTTTGCAATATATTAACAAAGGAGTTTGGTGGGCCACCCAACCTTTCGGGATCCACGGTGGGGTGGGATTAAATCCCACCTATTGTCACCTTGACCCCAAATTTTTTTTTAAAAAATTCTTGGTCTAAAGAATAGCCATTGGTGCTGGAACTCTAGCCATCGAAAGGTGACCTTTAGCATGGAGGAAGAGCATTTTATTCATCTATCATCGAAGTATAGTTCTTTTTGTAATTTTAGGAATTCTTGGAATCTATTGGAAATCAAGTAGCTTCGGTGGGACTACAATAAAATTCTCCCTACTATGGGTCTGTTTGCCAAAGCGTTAGACACTGACAAATGCATGGTTTAAATAAAAAAAGCCCATTGAATAATATTAGACCGTTTGGCAAAGCTTTTTCTTCTACTGTGCTTTTATCCCAACCGTAGCTTATTTGTGAAGTTTATTTGCATTGCTTTTATCCCACTACACTTCTAATAATATATATATATATATATATATAGTATTCAATACTCCCTTCGGTCTTAATTATAAGATAAAGTTGACATTTTTGGAGAAATTAAGGAAGCTAATTAAATTACTTTAGAGTATTTATATTTATATATATTTTTTCAAACTAATTAGTTTGACTAATAAATTAATATATAATCTAAGGATACGTAACATATGATATGATTAAGTAATTTATTTAGCTTCCTTAATTTCTCCAAAAAAAAAATCAACTTTGTCTTATAATTAGGACCGGAGGTAGTAGTATCCATGCTCGTTTCAATCATTTTCCATCTAAACGGGCTTTTCAAACTCTAATCCAAACAGGTTCAAGGTTAGAAAAAAAAGTTACTTCTGCCACCACTAATCCAAACACAAATCACGTTTACATTTTTACTTTTAATCCTACCTTACTTTTCCAAAAGTCAGATGATAAAAAAGCCACTTCTCTACGGCTAATCCAAACAGGCACTAAGAGGGTGTTTGACAAAGCGGTGGGAGGCCCAAATCGCATGGTGGAAGGCTTTAAAACACAGTGGGATACGTTTGTCCTGTTTGGTTGGTGTTTTTATCACTGGGCTTTTAACCCAAAAGTGGCTTCTGAAAAGAAGCCCCATTTCCAACTTCTTGCAGTGACGCCTTCACGGTGGGTGAAAAAGACTGTTAGGAGCATCCTTTTGTCCTCTTCTTGTACGATGGAAGGCTTTAAAGCATAGTGGGATAAATTTGTCCTATTTGGATTGGCGTTTTCATCATTGGGTTTTTAACCCAAAAGTGGCTTCTGAAAAGAAGCTCTATTTCCAACTTCTCACAGTGACGCCTTCACAGTGGGTGAAGAAGACTGTTAAGAGCATCCTTTTGTCCTCCTCTCGTACTTGTTGGAGCTTGTCATCTGTCTCACCCTTCTTCTTCATGCGTCTAACCATGGCAATCCCTTGTTGCATTTGCTCGTTTTCAGTGTCTATCTCATCATGAAAAGCGTCACTGCCAGTGGGTGGTACACCGATAGGACACGTTCATTCTCCGAGCTCTGGCTTCTTTGGTTGTCTACTGTGGAGATCTATGGGGCTTGGCATTTGTTGGGCAAATCCGTAAGTAGGTGCCGCGATCTGTCGTCACCGGAGTTGGGTTTATGGCCGGAACAGTTTCTTTCCTCCTCCAGATGCCATATTTAACGATGTCTTGATCACCTGTTGCCGTCCAGACATTGGATCCTTGGATTTTCCTACTTTAGGATCTTGCATCAACTTCATATGTTGATTCTAAGAGGTAGACGATGATGGAGACGGAGTTTTTTGGATAGGAGCAATACTAGGAGGACGAAACAGCGATTTGGATTTCTTTTTTGGACAACGAGACAAAGATTTAGCAGTTGGAAGTGGAATAGATGTTTTTGATATCCAAGGGATTCTGAAACAAAATTGAAGCTTCTTTTGTTCCATGGATGCTTACTACTTGGTGTCTAGAATGACTCCAAATCTATTTTGGCTCCATGTAATGCTTCAGTTTGTGTTTGTAATATACTTGAACAGGACAAACATTTAAACCGGGAAGGCATATACAAGGGACTTTCATCTTTTTTTTTGGGAAAATGACAGCTAGGTCCCAAGGTACACAAAAAATCCCAAAAAACTCTCTTTGAAAAGTCAAAGGTCAGAAAAGTCCCTAAGGACGTTTCTGACATGAATTCATCATGTCCAATTACAAAAATAACCCCCACTCAAATAACAAAAGAAAATGCACAGAGGAGAGGAGGGAAGCACGTTTTTGTGATCAAACCATTAAGGAAAAAGAGAAAAATGCACGAACGAAAGGCGTAGGAGGTGCAACATTGAAGGGATACAAAGTGGTGTTAATGTGGCTGGGAACATCGTCTTCATCATCATCTAGGTACGGGTAGCAACGTATAGAAGTGAACTGAAAATTTTTTTTCCTGTGTGAAAGTTGGTTAGATTGAAATTGAGGGGTTGGTGAAAGGTTGGATCTTGGGCTAAAAAATGGAGTAAGTGGTAGGTGGTAGACAAGAAATGCTAATAATTTGGTAGACAAATGAGCTTGGTCATTGAAGTTGGGGTTTCACCTTGGGTAGGTTATATTTATGTTAGAGTGCTCTGTTTTTGTGGCATGGTAACAGAGGAGCTGTTGTGTTTAAAGTGAGAATGGTGAATGTAATTGGTATTCTTTGCTGGAAAAACGCTGAAATGAACACAAAAAATTGTTGTAAATTTATGCATATGAAGTTGTAAATATTGCTGTGGAAGTTGTTAATACGTACCGAACCTGTGCTTTATTTTTGGGGAAGCAAATAGAGGTTTGGCCTTGTTTTTAGTGTGTTTAGTGTTATTAGAAAAAGCACATGTATAGGAATAAAACATGTAGTTAACATGTTAATATGTGCATATGAAGTTGTAAATATTGCTTTGGAAGTTGTTAATACATACCGAACCTGTGCTCTATTTTTGGGGAAGCAAACAGAGGTTTGGCCTTGTTTTTAGTATGTTTGGTGTTATTAGAAAAAGCACATGTATAGGAATAAAATGTATAGTTAACTTCTTGTTAATATGTGCATATGAAGTTGTAAATATTGCTGTAAAAGTTGTTAATATGTACCGAACCTGTGCTCTATTTTTAGGGAAGCAAACAGAGGTTTGGCCTTGTTTTTAGTGTGTTTGGTGTTATTAGAAAAAGCACATGTGTAGAAATAAAACGCATAGTTAACGTGTTGTTAATATGTGCATATGAAGTTGTACATATTGCTTTGGAAGTTGTTAATACATACCAAACCTGTGCTCTATTTTTAGGGAAATAAACAGAGGTTTGGCCTTGTTTTAAGTGGGTATGATTGAATGTTAGTGTGTTTTGTGTTATTAGAAAAAACACATGTGTAGGAAAAAAAACATGTAGTTAACATGTTGTTAATATGTGCATATGAAGTTGTAAATATTACTTTAGAAGTTGTTAATACGTACCATAGCTGTGCTCTATTTTTGGGGAAGCAAACAGAGGTTTGGCCTTGTTTTAAGTGGGTATGATTGAATGTTAGTGTGTTTTGTGTTATTAGAAAAAGCACATGTGTAGGAAAAAAACGTGTAGTTAACGTGTTGTTAATATGTGCATATGAAGTTGTAAATATTGCTTTGGAAGTTGTTAATACGTATCGTAGTTGTGCTCTGTTTTTGGGGAAGCAAACAGAGGTTTGACCTTGTTTTAAGTGGGTATGATTGAATGTTAGTGTGTTTTGTGTTATTAGAAAAAACACATGTATAGGAAAAAAAACGTGTTGTTAATATGTGCATATGAAGTTGTAAATATTGCTTTGGAAGTTGTTAATACGAAGTTTGTGTTGCAGATTGTCATGAAAGATGTGAAGTTGTTCAGGGAAGAATCTATTTTGTTTCTTTCATGTGGGGGGAAGTTTTTAAACGGTGGAGAAGATGAAATGCAATATGTTGGTGGTTTAGTAAGAACAAGATGCGTAAAGGAAGGCACAACATATGAGGAATTGCGAAGAATCATATAATCCATAACGGAAAAAGAAAGGAATGAAATGCAAATGAAGTTCAAAATTGCCCTTGATACATCAATATTTGTGGATTTTGTAGATGATGAAGAGGTGGATCATTTAATCAAATTTAATGAACAATGTGGTCATGTGTATATTGAAGAGGATGGTGATAATGACAATACAGAACCAGCAATGAACGGTCAAATGGAAGAGCAAGAATTGTAAGTTTATTTGTCCTAAGAAAAGTAATTTTTTCCAACGTTAATATGTGCAAGAGTACTCAAACTTGTAATTTCTTGCAGGATTGATCATTTGTTAAATGAAAGTTAAGTGATCCTATCATTGACTTGTGCTACGCAAATGGTGCCAACCCCAATACTAGAAATGAATCATGAAAAATGGAAGGATTTGATTATTGGAGCAGGACAGATTTTTCTGAATGCTGTGAGCCTTCGTCAAACGTTATACAAATATAGCATTGCTAATAAGTTTTCATACCAATTTGTCAAGAATAATCAACACAAGATAATTGTGAAGTGCAAGGTTGATTGTTGTCCTTGGTACATGGGTGCATATTGTCACGCCCTTATTTTAATTTCACATTTATCAGAGTGTTCGCGAAAAACGATATGCGGTTCGGTAGGCAACACAGGAATAGCATAACTATACTGATAATATGTACATGATTACGGAAATTCCCCTCAGGGATTCATACCTGATAATTAATTACAATTAGTGTAGCCGCACAAGGATACTTGAGTGTCTAAACTCGTCCTAGTGAAGCGGAGACTTTTTCCCGTCTTTGTTCCACTACTGTAATCCCCTCGTACGGTACTTTGCATTGTTGTTTACATATCTTCTGTCGTCTCCTGTCTAAATTGTTGGTAGGGGAGGGTGAGATTCGAGAGAATCTCAGTAGGAAACATATACCATAATGCATGCATGATTGATGCTATGTGTATGACATGTTAGCTTTATCTAGATGTATGCCCCATAATGACATTTCTGCATGCTCAATGTTTCATACAACAAGACTATGGCCACAGCGAAAACAGAAACTAAGCTTCATTTATTCAAATATGCTCTACACAATCAAGTAAAGCAATCACATACATCATTACACAAGCAAAGATATCAAATACATGCAAGTAAGGTAAGTCCCCTACCTCCAATCTTTCTCCTCGATTTGCGTGCCAACAGCTCGGGGCTCCATATCGATCCTACAATGTCAAATGTACTATTTAGACACTTCCATAGTGTTTCTGGGGGTTATATGAGTCTATCTTGAAAATTTACTAAAATACCCCCAGGGGCCCGACCCGGCCCCGCTGTACCCGGCCCGATGGCACGTTTTCCCAAATTTTTGACTAGGGCTATCCTGACATGTTTTCATCCAAGGAATCCATTTCCGGACACGGAATTATCAAATTCAATGTCAAATTACGAAATTGCCCTTGGCAGCTCTACTTTTAGGGTTTTAGAGGCGTTTCCGTAATTATGCTTTCTCGGCCTTTTCTGAAAAAATGCCCAACTGTAACCCCACCTATTTTTGCCCACTGAATCCAATGGAATCATCACATCATTGAAAATCCAACTCTAAGACCCATTTACAATGCTGGCCGAAATATATGAGTTTTCAGGGGAAAATCGGGGTTTTTCGGTTTCGGCTCCGTAAACACGTTCCTTTCTACTCCTAACCACTTTATTGACTATTCCATTAGGTTACAACTACCATTTAGTACCAATTTTGGCAGCATAACAGCCCCACATACCCATTTTCCATTTTTGAAACGAAAGACAATCCGGCGAAATTTCACCGATTAAATTGTCCACAACAGCCAGAATAGTCAATATATGAAGGTTTGGAAGTTACCTCAAGCTCCCACCGGCTCTCCCTTGATGTGGCTGAAACCCTAGCTCTCTTGAACACCAAATTTGAGCTTCCAACCCTTGAATCACATAGAAGAATAGCTTAGGAGTGGAGTTATACGCATTAGGAACCGATTTACCGAAGAAATCACTTACCTTTGTAAGTTTTTTCCTCCCCTTTTCTCTCTCTAAAATTTCACACTTCCTCTCTCTTGTTGCAGCAAAACTGACGAAAATGGGTGGAGGAAGATGATAAAATATAATTTTATAAGATAATATAATTATCCAATAATTATTTTTCCATTTTCAGATTTTTACAAAATTCTGGCAGATTTCTGCCCAAATTTTGAAAAATCATAACTAATTCTAAAAACATCGAAATGAGGTGATTCTAAAGCCTATAGAACCCTTATTGAGTCTAGTTTCAAGGAAAAATATATACTTTTGCTTTCTGGAATCACAAAATTCCCAGAATTTCAATCTTTGCATATTGTTCCAGAAATTTCACAGTTTATCTGTGCTGACTTCAAAAATTCATATCTTTTTGTGTATAGCTCTAATTGCGTCATATGACCTATCAAATTAAAGCTTAGGATGTCTACTTTCATCCTGTAAAATATAATAATTTTTGATCATCATTTGATCATTCAAATGAACATGACAAGCTTACTACCTCATAGGCGATTTCACCAAAAACATAATTACTTTCTCCAAAATTCACCATTTTACTTTCTTAATACCCCAAAGATATAGAAATAATTATGGGATAAATTTGGGCTCCTGCTAAATCAAGGCTTAGCAGTCTACTTAATTTAGGCTTATTCCCAAGCCTCAAATCCCAAATTTCGGGGTATTACACATATTCATTAGGAGAACATCAAGATATAGAGTTTATAACCATTATAACACTCAAAAGTGAACACATTCATCAAGCACAAGATAGCCTAATAGTTTGGCATCCACACAGGTCGAGCTTGACATCATCAATCGTAATGGATGGTTTAAGATGCAATATTGACAAGACTGCTAATGTAATTTGATCAGACATGTATATAGAGTATGGGGTGCGGCTGAACTACCGTCAAGCATATAGGGCAAAAGAAAGAGCGTTAAGGGAATTATATGGTTGAGTAGAAAACTCTTACATGGTAATTCCTTGGATATGTGACAGACTAATCGAAAGTGATCCAGACACAGTTGCAAAATGGGAAGCCTCATCTAATAATATATTTCAGAGGATATTTATTGCTTATGGTTGTTCGGTTAAAGGGTTTTTAGGAGGTTGTCGACCCATACTTTATGTAGATGGTTGTCATCTAAGTGGCCCTTATAAGGGAACAATGTTGTCAGCTAGTGCATACGATGTAAACAACCAGATGTTTCCCCTAACATATGCCATTGTTAGTGGTGAGACATATAATGAATGATCTTGGTTTCTATCGAATGTGAAAGACATCACAGGCTCAATGTTGATAACAATTGTCTCATATCGCAATAATGCGATTATTGGTGCTGTAAAAGAAATATTTAGTAGCGAGAGACATGCTTTTTGCTATTAGCATTTGAAGGAAAATTATAGTGGCGAGTTCCTGCGAATCAATAGAGGTCGGACACAAACATCGAGGAATAGCAAGAAGAATGCACTCCTTCTTCTTGATGTAATTGCATATGCAAGGTTGGATGAAGACTTCACTAGTGCAATGGGTAAATTAAGATTATTCAATCCACAATTAGCAGATTGGGTGGAGAATCATGGGGACGTTGATAAATGGGCTCTAAGCAAGTTTCCTTTCAAAAAGGTGGGATAACATAACAAGTAATTTTGCAGAGTCATTTAATGCATGGATGTTGATAGAAAGGAAGCACACCATGTCAGTTTTAATTCATGAACATCGAGAGAAATTGGCTTGAAAATTGATTGCAAGCAAGATGGCCATGGATAGTTGGAAAAATGCAGTGGAACCCAATATTGAAGAAAAATTGCCGCAACAAGTTAAACATGCTGAAAATATGGAAGCAGCATATTATGGAGACAATCAATTCTTGGTTCGAAGTAGATGTGGAGATGCCATCATTTTTGTAAATGTAGATCTTGGTGAAAGAAAATGCACGTGTACCTTACGCCCATGCATGTGCAGCTATTAAGGTACTTAGTAGTAATGTGTACACATTTGTAGATGACTGGTTCAAACTGGAAGCATAGGAAAATATATATGAAAGTTCCATGAGGCCAGTCACAACTCATGATTGTCCACAGGTTGAGTCTCTGACGGTGACACATATGCTTACACAAACATTCTTAGACCCTCCAATAACTTCAAGGCCGCCAGGGAGACCCAAAAGGAAAAGAAGGGAATCTCAGTTTCAAAACAAGAAGATGTATCATTGTGGGAGATACAATGAGGCTGGGCATACAGTCAAAACTTGCAGAAATCCAAATGCATCCTAAAAACAAGGAGTACATAAATGTAGATACTTTTGATAGTAACTTTCTGATGATGTATATATTGACCGTGAACTAGTCGCATTCCCTAATCCCTTTTGCTTGTTGAATGCGTCCCCAACTTGGTGTATCTATGTAATTAGCATATCATATTAAGTGGAATGAGTAAGTGAAAAAAGGTACTTACTCATAATACTTAATATTTTATTGTCTTAGTATATATGGAAATGATAAGCTATTCAATTGTGACAGTATTGGTATTATGTTGTTTAAATTTATGCTATGTTATTGTGACAGGGGTCACATGAAATTATACAACCATCAGAGGGTTGGCCAATAACCTAATGAAAACAACTTTTTTTTATTGTGAAAACATACATAATGGCTTGTGAATAAGGCCTCATGATGTTGCTAGTATCGCCTCAGGAATTTTATGCACATTGAAGCATCATTGGGTTCAGCTGATGGTAAGACCCTGTAAAAGTGTCAAAAATTAAATCGTTCAGAGGAATTTGTTAATATCACTGATGATGTTGTAAATATAGCATAACATATTGTCAACAATCACAGAAGTGCCACCAAAGTGTTATGTATGTTGTAAACAATGAGAGAAGTGCCGGAAAAATGGTGTGTATGTTGTAGCTTCTTGCACAAACTACTGCCCTGGTGCAACAGCTGGAAATAGTTGTAAATATAGCTTAAAGAATTGTTAAAATGACTTTAAGTGTTGTAAACGTAGCAGAATATATTGTAAATATTGTACAAGCATGCTTTTTTTCTTACATGTTGTAAACGTAACTTAATATGTTGTTAATATGTCTTATGATGTTGTACATATAGCATAACATGTTGTCAACGATGAGAGAAGTGCCAGAAAAGTGGTATGTATGTTGTAGCTTCTTGCACAAGCTACTGCCCTGGTGTCACTGGTGAAAATAGTTGTAAAATTAGCTTAAAGACTTGTAAAGATAACTTAACATGTTGTAAACGTAGCAACATGTGTTGTAAACATTGCACAAGCACACATTCCTTTTACATGCTGTAAAGGTAACTGAATACGTTGTTAATATGACTTATGATGTTGTAAATACAGCATACCATGTTGTGAACAACGACAGCATACCACGTTGTGTACATGTCATAAAAGTAATTGAATATGTTGTAAATGCTATTTGAGATTTTAAGAGTTGGTGGGATCAGCACACATTCAATGACCTTTGTGAAAACATAAAAACATCAAATAGTTGTTAAAATGACATCAACTATTGTAAAAACATGCATATCCACTGTTAAACCATAAAAACAAAAAAAAACCGGTTTGGGGACCTTATTGTCTAAATAAGTTGGCCCCTTCACCTGTCAAACAACCTGATTAAACCACCAAAAAACATGTTGTGAACATATGCACAATGTGTTGTCAATGTCTACACTTGGCAATTTTGCAAGTAAAGCATTCCATATATACATGTTGTAAAACTAACTGATTATGTTGCCAAAATAACTCATGATGTTATAAACTAACTATACATTAATGCCTTTTGCTGCAAGCAGGCATTCCTACAAAATATCAACATGAGTACACTAGAACTAGCCATATCCACAAAAGAATATGTCAAATGCTACACGTCTTTCTTCCTCTTCATTTGTTGACTTCAATTGAGAAGGGACAACACATTTTGAGCGTGTTTGTTCTACTCATGTGTGACTAGCCACCATAAACAATCCACCTTTACCTGCTGAATTTGATAATCAACAAGCTTAGGCATGGTGTATCCCGCTTTGTCATGTGTAGAGCCATCCCAGCTATGTAACCATGATAGAACATGAACACCACACGAATCACTACAAAACAAATTGCCATATACACAATTCCAATGTTATAACAACCGAATGGTTAAAAAAAGCTACAATTTAAAGACTTGGAGGAAAAAAACAGTACTAACGTATCAGCCTGGACATCCACTTTTAGCCAGTTAACTTCCTTTGCTATTTCTTATCCTTTGTCATATACTTCAGGTTTAACTTGACGAAATATGTTACGATGCAATCTCTCTGGAAGTTACAAGAAAAAGAAGTTATGTCACAAAACAACAATGACGAATGCACACAAACCATTTCAAAAAGAAGCACTTACACATTGTTGTGCCAGCCGTTCTTTGGTTCAGAAATCTTATTTTTCCCTTTTACTCAATCTCGTGGGTTTTTTTAGATGGTCAACTGCTGAATGTGCATCTTCTTCTACCTTTTGAGCCCTTGCATATGTTAATTGGTCAACCAATGAGTCCAAAACATAAAACCGCATTGTCTTCATCTCTAAAACGTAACAAAACCAATGATCCAGGCGCAGGGTACGAGCAAAAATCAAGTCGCAATCGCCAATGTTGTAACCAATATGTTCAGGCAAGATCTCCGCAGCATGTGATTCCAATGACCAGTTGTTTGTGTTGGAAATTGTGCCCTAAGAGCCAATCATTGTACTTTGAACATTATTATTTTAATGAAATTTCTCCATTCTGTTATCATATTATTTGCATGTTAACTGTGATAATTGTATCCTTAGATAATTCATGAAGATTGTCCTAAAATGTCCCTGGTCGGTCATCTATGCGGGAGCATAGATGAAACAAGACCAGTATGACTTTGATGAGATATGGAGATACGAATCAAAGTTTTATGCACTTGTAAGAGTACAAGGTGCTGGACCGACCCACTATGAGAAAGCTACATTGATCAAATCATAAGTTTTTCTCATGTATAACCACGTCACAATACCCTTAGACTTGAGGTCATCATGGATTCCTACATGAGAATTGCTAAACTTTGAATTAGTCAAAAGTCACTTTTGACCGGGTGATGATAAAGGCTATGATCGGGCTTGGTGGTTTTTCATGCAGAGGAATATTAATGATCAAGATAGAATTTGTCCCTCACATTAGTAGAGAGATATTACTGGGCCCCTCGATGAGTAAGTTTGAGAAATGTATGGCCATACTACAATGGAAAGGAGTTTCCATTTCTATTGTCAGACTACTCAGGAATCGAGAAAGTAATGGTCAGGAATAAGAGGATGACATTATCCATGCCTCATCCTTGACTAATATATCGTGTGACAAAAGGGACGTGACATGGTTGTATGACAGGTTACATCATGTTAACGATCCTCATATGAATTGGGTAGTCGTGATGTCTTGCTAAAGGCCGCTTGCGACTTATGGGTTAATACAGTTATTGGCCCACTACCAACTTCATATGGGCCTACAGGGTCGCACATTAGAATAGCCCAACACGAGATAATGTTTAATTAGGGTGGACGAATTTTATATTTATATATATATATGTAATATAAAAATTCGTTAATAATATTATATAGATATGTATTTTCAAAATACATATTATATATGTGTGTGTGTGTGTGTGTGTGTGTGTGTGTGTGTGTGTGTAATGATATTATTATATTGTGTTAGTTTTAAATTTAATAACTAACATGATAGAGATATAGTATCTCAGATTTAATTTATGAAGATAAATTAAATCTAATGGCTCTTTATTTGGATTAAATAAATAGGTTAAATTAAAACTATTGGACAGATTTAATTTAAATTGAATTTATTTAATTAGTTCATCAAGATAATTAATTGTTAATTAATTTCAAAATTAATAAGGATTAATTTTGAAATTCAAATATAGCCCTCATAGGCTATAAACTTGATAAAGCATATAGACTCGTACACACATGAGAATTCAGAGCCGTAAGGGAAACCCTAGGAGACATTGGAGGCGCTAGCATGCAGTCTCTGTTGGAGAGCATTCATGTGGATACCGGTAGAGGGAGCGGACCTAACGTGTTGGCTCCTGGAGATCGTGAAAACCCTAAGTTAAAAAAGGTACGAGTTCTTTCTAACCTGATTTAAACGCCGTTGATAGATCTTCGATTAGGATCGGTAAAATTTTAAAATTCTTCCATTGTGCCTACCGATTCTAACAGTTTGGATCCATTGCCATTTTTTACATCATTTCTGTGGAAAATATGTGTCTAATCACCCAACTGCTCTTGTGTACTTGATCCCCTACCAATGTCCTCACAACCATGGTCATAAACTATGCATCATTACAAAAAGGGTAAGCAATTCGTGGAATTCAATAAACATAGTATGAGTTTATTGTTCAAATAACTTACCCTGTTACTAATCCACCCCCTTGGACGAAGACAATATAATTCACCGCGGGTCAAGAAATAATCATACATATCCACAAACTCCCTAATAGAGAAGAAGTGTGATTACTTACTCCTGCTTATCCTCTGCTGAATTAGATGGTGTAGTGCACATTTGATATAAACCTTCTTTACCTTTGTCATCTTTACTTCTCTTCTTACCCATTGTTGTCACCCAAAGAGAGGCAATAATAGGTTTCTTAACCCTTGTATATTTCCTCAATTATGCATTTTGCTTTCCTTTCGATTCCACTTCTTCCTTATCTTCCATAGCATCTACACCTCCTACTTCTTCCTCTGACCCTTCGTCTTCACTTATAGACTGCACTTCATCATCTTCTCCTTTTCTTGTGTCACCCCCCTCATCTTCACTTGGTAATACATGTTCTTCATCTTCACATTCTAACGAAGATTTCACGTCTTGCACCTTTTCATCCCCTTCATCGATGTTTCCCCCGCCCAACAGCCTCACCTGAAGGGAAACGAGTTCCTTTTGCACCATTGACACCACCCTTGACATAATTCGATCATATGTTCTCTTGATTTCCTACAAGTTAGACATGACAAAAAATTAATTCAATACTTTCGAATGAATGTGCAGCTGACATCAAATTTCACATCTTACTAGGTGTGTTAGCATAGTTTGTTGATGCAATTCAGAAGAGGGAGATCCAACTACATTACTGACTGAATGTAGCAACCCTTGGTTGCTTTCCTTCTCTATTTTCACTCTACTCTTGACGTTGTTGTCATTCCAAAATGCAACCGCATTGTCACTTGTAGAGGCGTGTAGTTGGCTCAGGGGAAAATGTTGCAAGCAAAACACCTGTACAGAAATTAAATAACAACTTAACAGCAGCAGAATTCAACATCTAATGCAGCAATTTACAACTAATTAAACAAAGCCAATAAAGGTTACATAGATAAAACATGCACTTACCATTAGAAAATATATACATCCGCCTACATTGATCATGCCTGCATCTTCCCTTTTCATTACTTTTTTCTTGTACTGTGCAAGATAATTTGATAGTTCATTCAACACAAAACTCGACCAATCGTACTCCCTAAGAGCTCCTTTTGTTGCCGCCATCACCTTCAACACTCTATCACTCACTTTAATACCCGCTCCGGGACACAAGAGAGTTCCCAATGCATACATAACAAAGAGGAATTCGAATTCGGGATCCTCGTCTCTCTCAATTAGCCATTTTTCGATTGTCTTGTATGGCACTGTCCCATACAATGTCTTCAATTGTTCAAAACCTTCTTCTTCGTTATTGACTTTTTCCTCAATGTCCCCCCTTACACGATAAGCCCATCAATTGTTGTACGTCTTCTCGACAGATGTTCAATGACCTCCCTCAAATCAAAAAATTATTAGTTGGAGGGCCAAATGCAAACATAAACTGACCGCATAGATCTCAGGGGATTTGTGAGCAGCATATGTTAACTAACTTGTCAAATCTGACTTTCTTTAGCCTATCCATCCTATCTTCTCTATTCTTCACACTGTTGCACACTTTCATAAACTGATTAGGAGCACAGTGAGTCAGGAATGGAACCACGTATTTTGTCCCTTTTGCCTCACTCCTTAAATTATTCGCCCTCACCCTATATGCCTCCTTCACCTCATCTTTCAATATGTCTCAAGCTTCTTTTATCGACTGTGTCTCCTCTTTTAAGCGCTTGTACTCCTCCTTTTTGTTCTTCTTGTTCTTAAAATAGTCTTGTGTGAACAATATATACCCTGAAACTTTTGTCACCCTCTCCATCTTTCCTTTCTTTGTTCTTCGGCATTTTCTGCTTAATCTTAAGCGTAATTACTACTTTAATCACCCACCACCAAAAACATAAGACATTAACCAATCATTTGTATATAACGAACAAGTAATTTATGAAGTTAATTGCAATTCCATATCAGCAATGCAGAGAACACAGTCATCTAGACAATATATATATATATATATATATATCAATCACTAATTCATATATATCAACAATGAAGCATAAAGGTTTACTTCACATGCTTCAAAACAAAGGTCATGAAGAAAACTTTCTTCGGCAACTCATCACACACAACATACAATTTTTCATATCAATAATTGCTAACTATTCTATACTGACAAGTACCAATTTGTACATTGGTGTACATTGTACCTAACGCCAACTTTACTTCCTATACTAACCATTCTTCTGTTGGAACCACTCATGTAACACCTCAATCAAATAGCCAAATACTTAACCATAGTAATTCAAATATCGTTAATAAGGATGTTCAACATCCAAACCATTAAAATACAAATTAGTTTAAATAAAGCCCAAATCATAGTGTTAAATCAGATCCTCAAAATATTTCCTCAAAACAAATTAAAATGTGGAAGTCTTAAGGTCATGGCAATATAAATGGCATAACATGAGCTCTAGGAGCACAAAAGAGCCACCAAGGCTCACTCCATAGGTGTCTTCCCTTGATCCATACTAGAACAGTCACCTGAAAATGTTAATATATATAGGGATGAGATTCCACGTCTCAGTAACTACTGAAAGTATCTACCGTACACAAGCAAAACTCATATGATAAAAAGGAACTGATTACATATATATTCGTATATACCATAATCCTCATACAAGACAAAAATAAGTTTAATCACCATTATATCAATCTGTACTTTCATCACAACATGTAATATACAACTATGTCATATGCAATATGTAAGATGCAACCTTCCTTATATCACCGTCCATCCTTATTCCGCTGACTGGAGCCATAGGCTAACACATAGTCCAACAGAAACCCATCCATTTGACTGGATTATCCCAAGCTCACCAGTTCTTAAGATACACCCGGCCAAAGGTGTAGAGCTTAAGTCTGGACTATGGCTCCCCTCCTTAAAGGAATACAACTAAGGAGGTGTCACATGTCCCACAGCTCCAATGAAATCCCGGCCAAAGGAAAACATGGAAGAAGGGGCCCTGACAAGTACCATCCACTGTGCACCGAGTGATGGCATACCACGTGGTAAAAGATCTCAACATACACATTCCTTCTCACTCCAACCCATCACAGATGCAACCGCCATGACAGTAATAAATATAACATCATTAAAAGGCAAGGTACAATAATTCATACTTCCATTCATATCAAATATCATCACATATTCAAACATGCTAAAAAAAAAATCCAATAATACATTGATTATCATTAAATTATTATTTATATGAACACAATGAGTTAAATAGAAATTTACTTGTATCACTACTTATTTGAGAATTTATAATGTAAACACATATACATATAATTCAGTCCATTTTTCTAAAAAAAAATATAGTCATTCATAATCATACGCAATTCACAAGTATATGGAAGAATATTCAGAGTTACCTGCTACTCCCTAGCACACAAGTAATCACACAAGAGTTACTCCATAACTCTCAATGAAAGTCTACAAAATCACAAACATAAATATCTATTAATATGTTTCTCAAAATTACTATAGAGTTGCACTAAACTACTCTAAACACTTAAAACTAAGCCTATGTGACTAATATTATACACACACAAGCTTCTATGGATTCCACTGTTTTACTTAGATATAGTATTATTCGGAAATTTTTTTTCCCGCAGGAAACATATTTTAAATATTTAAAAGTTATATATATACATATGCCTATTTACACCTAAATGTGAGTTGTGGGGTTTATGTGCAAAATAAGGTAAAATTTTATAAATAGACTAAACCGTACATTCAAATCAGATGAGACTTGTTAATTGCAACGAATATGTGTGTGTGTGTGTGTGTGTGTAGTGATGCACCCACCCATCTGTTGGTTTAAAAAGATAGGTGGTGAAGAAATAATTAGGAAAAATCACATCCACACACTAACCTAGCAAAAGACAAAAGAGAAGAAGGAGAAAAGAAAAAAAACGAAAGCTACAGGAAAGTAATATATATATATATATATATATAGGAACAATATGGAGAAGGTGGAGTTGGTAAAAGAAATGCAGATGTACCCACGCACAGAAAAAGGGAATGAAAGATTGATATGACAGGACATTGTAGGCTAAAATATTTAGACGCTGATGAAGGAGAATAAGAAAATAAAAGCTTGAAAATATGTTTCCTCAATATTTTGAGGAACAGTAGTCTCAGTATGTTGAATGATAATAGCAGGACAGAGTAGATCAAATCAATAGGCAAATGAAAGATAAAAAAAATGCACCTTTGAGTCTGTTGAGAGTCATGCAGCACCGGAAGTGAGGAGTGAGGAGTGGGGGTGAGAAGAAAGAGATCTTATATAGGAGTAGATCTAGGGGTTGACTCCTTTTATTAAAATAATATTTTTAAAAAAAACATAAAAATAATAATAGTATTATTCAAATTACTAGCAGTATTTTTTTTTATATAATATTTTTTTTTTCTTTTTTTTTTTGCCTATGGCAAGACAAATTTACACACATATACTCATATTAAAATAATTATCTTAATGGGGTATTTTATTTGTATTTAGTTTTCTTTTGAATAATTATTTTTTTTCCTTTAGAACTTTATATATATATTTATATATATATATAGTCTATATTCTTTGACTAACTAAAATTAAGCTACAACTAACTCTAAGCCCAAAAAAAAATTTAAGGATGTTACAACTCAAAAACAGTAATAAGTAACACAAATAGAAGTATTAATAGAACATCAATTATCAACATTAACATACTTCTAAATGCACCAATTCTAGAGGAGCACATTATCAACTTCATACCCATTGATTCTGACCTCAAACCCAATGCTAGAGTAGCACATTATCAGCAAATCACATTATAAAACATTCACTGGCCTTCAACGTTACTCATAAACAAACATCTATACCCCCCAAAACAACAACACTGATTCAGCCATCACAGAGCAGCAACACACAGACAAAGAAAAAATTTAAACCCGACAACCACCTTCCTTAACCAATGTATTTCCCCAAGTAAATTACAAGAATCAATGATTTGCCCTAATCCCAAACTAGTGGCAACCCAATATATTAAGGGTGCCATTTCACAAAAAAAAAACACATGAAAGGCGTGCGGATGACTAACCCCCTGTGGACGACTAACCGTGCTGCTTAGGTCGGAGGAGCAATGGAGGGATGCTGGGTGTTGGTAGAAGCGACGCAGCTTATGGATTTGGAGGGACGCTGGATTCTTTGCTGTTGCAAGATTGGCCGACGCTGGCGCTACCCAGGAAGAATGGGTGCTTGGCTGGCAGACTGAGATGCACGCTTGGGGACTGGACGAGTCACCGACACCGAGTCGAACGGCAGCGACGCGAGACGCAGAACCAGAGCACCACAGACCAAGAAGCAAAGCGTGCAAGTGGCGACCAAATTCAAACCCTCGATCGTTTTCTTTCGAAAATGAAGGCTCCAATTTTTAAATTCCTTGGGGGTTACTTTTGTAATTGCTCATAGGGAATTCATGTCAGAAAAGTCCCTAGGGACTTTTCAAAGAGAGTTTTTTGGGATTTTTTGTGTACCTTGGGACCTAACTATCATTTTCCTTTTTTTTTTTTTTTTGTTAACTTGTCATTTATTGCTTCTTCCTTCTATGCTTTATTTCACATGGATTCTGTCAAATCTATTTTCCGTTTTTTTCCAATAATAATTGAACTATTTTTATTTTATCAAATTCTAATTTTAATTTTTTTACTTAAATTATCACAAAATATACAAATAATATACACACATGCGTATGTAGTATTTAATAAGACTCGTGTTCCTTTCAGTCATTTTTAAGCTAAACTGGTTTTTCAAATAATAATCTAAACAGGTTTAAAGTTAGAAAAAAACTACTTTTACCACTGTCAATCCAAACACAAATTACATTTACAATATGACTTTTATCCTATATTAAGTTTGCAAAAGTCAGAGTAAAAAAAAGCCACTTCTGCTACCGCTATTGCTAGTAAAATAGGTTGGGCCCCTGCCAAAAATAGCAGGCTCGGGTTGGCATTTAGCCCGCCCCGTTCAGCCTGCGGGCTAGCCCACTTATATTTTTCTTAGTTTTTCTTATAAAATAAATCCAAATATCCTTATTGTCTTTCCTTTAATGCTGTGTTTAATTACTTTCTCATACCTTTTATTTGACACTTTTATTTTTATATTATATTTATTTATTCTATTATTTTTAAATTTAAAATAGATGTGTTTATTTATATGTTTTTGTTATGTGAATAGATGGAAGAAAAATGAAAATAAGAATGAAATTAGCTTACTAACATAATTGTATAAAATAAAAGAAGTGTGATATGAGTGGATGAAAGAAAAAGTAAGTGAGATTTTTTTTAAAAAAAAATGGAGTGAAATATTATTTTTTAAAACAATAGGCTGGCCTGCCAACCCGCCTTGGCATGCCAAACTACGAACGGGCGGGCGGGCTGGCCCGAATTCTCACCACTAGCCACGGCTAATCCAAACGGGATATATATTATTTTATCACTTCTAGTCTCCATGGCTACTAGGCACTAGGAACCCAACATACTATGAATCGGTGATGGACATTTTTTTTAATACCAATGCAAGCAGCAGCTTGATCATATGTTCAATACACAAATATCAGAGTACAGCTAGGATATAGATCCCAATGAACCATGAACTAGATCCTGCTGTAATTGGTTCAAACAAAAGGACGGAGGATATTACAAATGTATCACCTCCACACTCCATGAGCATTCCGTGCAAGAAGGTCTGCATATTGAAGGGTTTCCTTGTAATTATGAATAATCTCCAGGTCCCAACTGAAGCAAATAAGAGAACTAATCCAACTAATCACATCACGCAAGTTCATTTATTTGGTTAATAGGAAGTTTATTTTATATTTGGTTAATGATATAATCCAATCAAGGCTAAGAATTTTTGCCTCTCCCAATAAATATTTTTTTGAGGATTCGAATTTATATTTTTCTCTTTATGAGGGTGAGACTGCTTATTACCTCATCTAATAGCTTGTTGATATAGGCCATAAGTATAGTGATGTTTTTTTTTTTTTTTTTTGCATCTTTGGTGGTGGTAGTTGATCAAAGGCTATTAGCTTATACATTTCATATGCTAGAATACGAATTTTAAAATGGGTTAAGGTGCAAGTTTAGCAATAAATTGTTTCCTTATAGGCACCCAACACAACTATTTTTGGATGTAAAAGTAAACATAATGCCATTTACCTAAGTTAACTTCTATTATTTTTTGCACCGTGGGTTTCGCCAATCTTATCATTCTCTATTATTTTAATATATTTTCAGAAGGGCTAAAGTACAAATTTAGTAATGAATTATTTCTCTATGGGCACCCAACACAATTAATTTTCATAAAAGCATTTATAAGACAAATATAGCCATTTATAAGACAAATAAAGGGATTTAAAAGAATCTACACAGTTAAAAATTTTTGGTCATTCATATGTTTATCTTATAAATTTCTATATTTGTCTTTCCATAGACAAAAATTAATTTACTTTTACCCAATGGGGTGCAGTAAATTTTTTTTTAATTCACGTGTTGTTTTAAATCCTTTTATTTGTCTTATAAATGTTCTTATGAAAAAATAAGGTAAGGGCATTAATGTAAATGCTCTTATATAAATGTCTATATTTATCTTGTAATTGCTTTTATGAAAAATAATTGTGTGGGTGCCCATAGGAAAATAGTTCATTCCTAAATTTGCACTTTAAACTTTTTAAAAATATATTAAAATAATAGAGATTGAGAAAAATAGTGGGACCCACAATGTAAAAAATAACAAAAATTAAATCTTTTTAACACGTTGCTATATATGCTCCCATATAAATTGTTTATGTCTACTTTTACATCTAAAAATAATTAATTATATTGGATATCCATAAAAAAATAGTTAGTTACTAAATTTATAACTTGACCCTTTTACAATCAATCCAACTATTAAACGAGTAAGAGAATAATTCATAAGTCAATTGTCAAACTACGGTCCAACGAAGATCTGATCAGTCATGATTCATTTAATATTTTTTCTGGTTTAT
This sequence comes from Inga oerstediana, assembly GCA_963210345.1. Classification (NCBI taxonomy): domain Eukaryota; kingdom Viridiplantae; phylum Streptophyta; class Magnoliopsida; order Fabales; family Fabaceae; genus Inga; species Inga oerstediana. The sequence continues at coordinate 39,349,975 of OY723409.1, forward strand.
TCGTTATATATAACATTAGAGTTAATATTTTGTAAAATATTATTTTACAAAATTAAATTATGGGATGTGTATAAATAATTTTTTGGTTTTATATTATTAAAATTCATTTTATTTGTATATAAAAATTGAAAGGTAAGATGAGAGGTTGTCTTGTCCTCAATTTATAAATTATCGTTATTGGTTTTTAAAATATAATTTCAAAAAATTAATAAATTTTTTGCAATTTAAAAAATAAAAGAGCGTAATATTTATATAATGATATAACTATTTTTAAATTTATAGTTTCATAGTGTAAAGATATACATATTTCTTGTGCATTTTCCTTTGGTTTTTCTTTTTTAATGCTTATAATGTATGGTGCAAAAAATGTAGCTTAGAAATATAATTTAAAATTTTCACAAATTTAAAAAAATAATTATAACCGTTTTGATCTGATTCACGGTTCATTAGTTTTCTATCAATTTTTTGAGCTACTTCAAACTAGTTCTCAATTTCACCCTTTGTACCGAACCAGAAACTAAAGCCAATTCTGGGTCTCATTGTTTGATTTAGTGTGTACTTGGGTAAGCCCCAAATCGCGGTTTCAAAAGCTCTTTTCTTCAAATCGAGATAAAATTCTTCTCACATACTTACTTCGTAAATCGTAAAAACTATTCTCCAAAAACTAATCCTTAATCAGTCCAGTTCAGCTCTTTTTTTCCCCTCTTAAACATCCCTAATTTCCTATAAAACTTATATTAAGTTCTTTGGTTATTAATATAAGTTAATAATAGAAAGAAAAAGAAAAACTTAATCCTTCAGTTAGATTTCACATGTTAATGATTAGAAAATGAAAGAGAATTATTGTTCTACAAGATTACGTGTTACTAATCTATTAATCTATTAATATATAAAAGTAGTGCCGAAAGCAAGTTCTTTCAGAGTGCGCCAAGTGGTAGCACCGTGTGTCAAATAAATCAGTCATTTTTTGTTTCTTTAATTAATTTTTGTTTATTCAATCTGTTTAAATATAAATAAAAAATAGGTAGTGGATTGCAGTTGGTGTATAAGTAGTATGTGGTTTGAAATAAAATAATTTTTAATTTTAGGTAACCGTTGTCGTCTTTTTTTGTCCTACACTTTTGTTGGTTATTATTGTGTTAAACTATTAGTTAAATAAATTGGATTAATCATCCCTTTCAGATTGCGCCAAGTGGTAGCACCGTGTGTCAAATAAATCAGTCATTTTTTGTTTCTTTAATTAATTTTTGTTTATTCAATCTGTTTAAATATAAATAAAAAATAGGTAGTGGATTGCAGTTGGTGTATAAGTAGTATGTGGTTTGAAATAAAATAATTTTTAATTTTAGGTAACCGTTGTCGTCTTTTTTTGTCCTACGCTTTTGTTGGTTATTATTGTGTTAAACTATTAGTTAAATAAATTGGATTAATCATCCCTTTCAGATTGCGCCAAGTGGCAGCACCGTGTGTCAAATAAATCAGTCATTTTTTGTTTCTTTAATTAATTTTTGTTTATTCAATATGTTTAAATATAAATAAAAAATAGGTGGTAGATTGCAGTTGGTGTATAAGTAGTATGTGATTTGAAATAAAATAATTTTTAATTTTAGGTAACCGTTGTCGTCTTTTTTTGTCCTACACTTTTGTTGATTATTATTGTGTTAAACTATTAGTTAAATAAATTGGATTAATCATCTAGTCTAGCATATCGACAAAATTATTATCATATGTGAGGTGGTCCTCCCTAGGTCTTATTATAATCAAATTATAGGTAAGATTCTACATATATCATATTATTAAATTATACATGACGGTGACTAATTTAATTAAGTCATTCAGATTTACATATTAAATATTGAAGATAATTGAGAAACAAATTTAAAATTTAAACTGACGGGAATCATGGTAATATTGGTTGGCATATATACATGACGGTAACTAGTTTAATTAAGTCATTCAGATTTACATATTAAATATAGAAGATTATTGAGAAACAAATTTAAAATTTAAACTGACGGGAAAAAATAGAGTAACAACCTGCACAACGTCAAGGAATCATGTAAGGGGTGTGCCATGTGGCGTGAATATAGGCGGGCCAGATGTCAAACAGTAAACCCTTCAGCGTTCCTCCTATTATACGAGGATCACTGGAGGGTTTTCTGCTTGACACCTGGTAGGCCTAGATTCACGCCACTCGGCACATCCTCTACATGACACCTGGATGCAGTGTAGATGGTTACTCTATTTTTTTTTAAGTTGAATTTTGTTTTCCTCATTTGCCGTTAATATGACCATGATTCCTGTTAGTCTAAATTTTAAGTTTTTGTACTCAATTATCTTCCATATTTAATATGTCAATCTAAATGAGTAAGTTTAAATTTTACGTTTTTTCTCTCAATTATATTCCATATTTAATATGTAAATCTAAATGCCTTAATTTAATTAACCACCATCATGTATAATTTCATGATATGATATGTGCAGAATATTAGTTAACTAGCAATTGATATAACCTTAAAATATGCTAATTTAAAATTTAAAGACGTTCTCTACAGCTTATTTCCTATTTTTCTCTCTTCATATATATTCCTCCTCGTTAGTTTGCCAATCAATATGACCATGATTCCCATCAGTTTAAATTTTAAATATTTTTCTCAATTATCTTCTATATTTAATATGTAAATCTGAATTACTTAATTAAATTAATTACCGTCATGTATAATTTCATGATATGATATGTGCAAAATATTAATTAACTAGAAAAATATAAGAAATCCATAAAATATGCTAATTTTATGTTTAAACTCTTAATATTTCCTACAGTTTAAATTTTACGTTTTTTCCCTCAATTATATTCCATATTTAATATGAAAATCTGAATGACTTAATTTAATTAATCACGGTCATGTATAATTTCATGATATGATATGTGTAGAATATTAATTAACTAGCAATTGATATAACCTTAAAATATGCTAATTTAAGTTTTAAACTATTAATATTTGACGTTCTCTACAGCTCATTTCTTATTTTTCTCTCTCCATATATCCCTCCCCGTTAGTTTGCCAATCAATATGACCATGATTCCTGTCAATTTCAATTTTAAATATTTTTCTCAATTATCTTCTATATTTAATATGTAAATTTGAATTAATTAATTAAATTAATCACCGTCATGTATAATTCCATGATATGATATGTGTATAATATTAATTAACTAGCAAAATATGAGAAATCCATAAAATATGCTAATTTTAAATTTAAAGTCTTAATATTTTATGTTCTCTATAGCTTATTTTCTATTTTTCTCTCTCCATATATCGACCTAAACTGCTCTGTTCGCGTGGTGGCGAGTGGAGCAAGCATTCTGTGTATTTCTAAATACCGACTTGCTGTCTTCGTGGGCAGTGGGATGGCTTTGTGGCTAGTGGAGCAATTTTTTTTTTCAGGATGCTTCCTCCTGTGCGTTTGATAACTGTCATGATGCTTTCTATATATAGCCTTTCCATTTGTCCTGTTATTCTATCTCTTCTTTCCAGTATCGTTTTTTTGGGTTAGTCTATCCTACTGTCAGCTATGACTTATACCATGTTTGATGCTGTTTGTGCTGTGAATCCCACGAAGATGCACTAGAGCCTTCATGTTCGAGTGGTTCAGATGTGGACCATGTGTACTCACGATTCTGGCCATGATGTTTCCTCATTGGTGATGATTCTTCGCGACACATAGGTTGGTTCCATATGCTTCATATAGATTCCATCTTCATTTTATTGTGATGATGAAGTTCTTCATTTATGGTTTTGATGATGATGGTAGAATTCATACGTATGGTTTTGCTTTCCGTTCATTCACGCAGGTGCTTGCCAAACATGACAATTACTCCATCTGATTCAAGCTATCCCTTCTAGCTTTGTAGACGCCAATTCCCTGTTGTCCTTTCTTTTGCCATGACTATTAACAAAAGTCAAGGTCAAAGCTTGCTTAGTGTTGGATTATTCCTACCACGTCCAGTGTTTACCTATGGTCAACTGTATGTAGTTGTTTCACGTATTAGACGAAAAGAGGGGCTGAAAATTCTAATTTTGGATAGCGATGGACAACCCACAAACAAGACTTCCAATGTTGTGTATAAAGAAGTTTTTTGTAATATGTAAACCTCATATGAAACTTATATTTAAATTTAAAAATTATTCAACTTTTTATATATTTGATCATTCACAATTTAACATATTCACTATTCCCGCGCATTGTGTGGGTCCTGAACTAGTTAATATATAAAAGGAGGGCCGAAAGCAAGTCCTTCCAGAGTGCGCCAAGTGGCAACACCGTGTGTCAAATAAATCAGTCATTTTTTGTTTCTTTAATTAATTTTTGTTTATTCAATCTATTTAAATATAAATAAAAAACAGGTGGTGGATTGCAGTTGGTGTATAAGTAGTATGTGGTTTGAAATAAAATAATTTTTAATTTTAGGTAACCGTTGTCGTCTTTTTTACGCTTTTGTTGGTTATTATTGTGTTAAACTATTAGTTAAATAAATTGGATTAATCATCTAGCATATCGACAAAATTATTATCATCTGCCAGGTGGTCCTCCTTAGGTCTTATTATTTTTACATTGAGTTACCAGTTACTAATTAAATAATAATAGCCTAAAAAGTACATTGAATGAGATTTTATCGGTTTAAATTTTGCACTTCATAAAATTTAAATTACTTTAAAAATAGTAAAAATAGGATGTGGGAGAGATTGAGGGAGAGACTATAGGAGGTTTAACCAATGATAATCTATTATTTTCAAATTGATATTTTGAAATTTTGTGTTTGTGGATGATTACATATTAAAAGACCTTTTAAAATAATCTCAATAATCTACATTATGTAAGAAATTCTTAAGGAAATAAAATATTGATTTTATAATTTGATGTCAGCACTTAAAAACAACTTATGTAATCGAAAATAGTCGACAAGATACATTGTTTCGTTTTTAATTATGAAACTTATTGATAACAATATTTAATTTTTTTAATAAGCTTATATTAAGGAAATTCCAACTGTTATAACGTTTTGATTATATTATTTCTATATGTTTTAATCCATATATTTTATATTTATCTTTTTTATAATCTCATGTCCATACCTACAATAACAAACTTTTTCCCAAGTCCCTTCCCATGGCTATGTTAGGTCTTATTATTTTTAGATTGAATTTTAAATTAAATGTAATTATAACCTTTAGAAATATATTGAATGGGATGCCTTATCCAAATTTGTTTTATAAGGGTTATTTTTTAATATTTTCTAAAAAAATATAGATGATATTGTCGGTTGTAACTCTGTACTTAATAATGGCCAAAATAATTCCATCATAATACATTTGAAAAACATACCTTAAACCGCTTTTCTCGCAGCGGTTGCAAGTCAGCCTGTCACGTTCGTTTTGCTGCGAAACTGTAGATCGTGGTGCTGGCAATTTCTTTGTGATGGAATTGGGGTGTCTGGTGATCGGAGTTGTGGAACGTGGTCCCCCTTTCTTGAGTTTGTAGTTATTGATCCAATACTAACACTATAAATATGTCCCTCTATCTTATCCCCATGTTCTTGCAGCAGTTTTTTTAGGTCCTTTTCGTGTGGCCCATTTCACCTTCAATTCTTTCGGTTGTGCATCATGTCTAATTGTTTTGCTGCTATTCATGTATTGAATCCCAAGCGTCAAAATTGGTGCATACATGTCCACATTGTCAGGTTGTGGAAAATGCCTATAAGGTATAAAAACGAGGATGCTTCATCGGATGGTGTTGGACTTTGGGTCTAAGTCCGCCCTTGATGGGCCGGACTATATGATTAGGAAATAAGTAGCCTAATCAAATAAGAATAAAATCAGCATAAAATGCAGATTTGGGAATATTTCAGCAATAATTATGGATTTGTTAAAAAAGGAACAAATCACCATAATTAGGGAATTAATTGAGAGACAATTAATTACTGTCTTGGAGAGCAAGAAGGAGTGCACACGTTTCCTAATTAGTGGCCTCCATAAACCACTATAAATAGGGTGTGCCTCCTTAATTGCAACTCGCCCCGCCATTGAGTTTTCTGACAATTCCTTTCTCTCCTACCATCTTTCTGGTTCTGATGATCTGCTGTGCAAATCACAATTAGGCTCTAGTAGTCTAATAATTGTGTGGGCACAAGTATGGAGTATTGGAGCTTTGACCCGGATCCGAACATGGACTCGTCCAGGTACGCCTAATTTCCTTTTTTAGTTAATAATTTTTCTTACAGATGGGTTGGTGTTTCAAGATGTCTATGTAAGTTTTTGTTTTCTTAAGTCTCTGTTTGGCGGCTATTCTAAATTAGGAGCTCCTAATATCCCCAAATGTCTTTCTGTTACTTGCATCATTCTCCTTACTTGCAGGGTGATCAGATACATGGAAGTGTTCGTAGTGGATTTTGTCCATTGTCATCGAAAGAATTTGAAGGAGCGCCATATCTGTGAGATATCTCAATTTCTTATTGTTCCCAATACTGGCACATGTCCCATGGAGCATCTATATAAGATAAATTTTCAATTTTCAACTGTGGTCAAGCCGAGATTGGATGACAAGCATAAATACCCCGTTTTAGGTTCGCTTCCAGGTCCTTCGCCAGTCTTCACATTGATGATTTTGATGATCGTTACCTTATAGGTCAGTTTGTTTCTTCATGTGGAGATTTCATAATAGTGTAATATATATATATATATATATAGTCATATCTGACAAAAAAAAGATATATTAATATATTTTGAAGTAGTTTTAGGGATATTTTCAGAAACTAACTATAGAACTTGAAAAAATAATGATATTAGTTTATATACATGTTTAGAATAAATATATCACTGGCCATATCTTAACTTAAATGTTAGAATTTTTTTTCAACTTTTTACTCATTTTCCCAATTTTGTCATATCCGCAACTTTTTTTCTTGAAATGAACGTTCTCTTAAATTGAAAATATTAAATTTTTAAATCCTGCTATAAATGTGTTAAAGTTATTGCAGATTTAAATTTTAAATTATTTTTTTCCAATTAGTTTCAAAGGTTTAATTATCTTTTTAAATCCTTACCATTATAGCCGTATAACCTTTATTCTATGTAATAAATATATTTTTGGAGAAGTTTTAGGGATACTTTTCGAAACTAACTCTCTAAAATATAGTATTAGAATAAATATAACACTGGTAATAGGTTAAATCAAACAATATATTATTTGACTAAACTTCTTACTCATTATCTCAATTTTGTCATCAATCCTTTAATCTTAACTTTAAAACTTAAGAAAATATTAATAGAAAATATTTATATTTTTATCATAAATATATCATTTGCAGTGGAAATATTAAAAAATAGCTGTATTTTGATGTTAACGAAGGTAAAATTAATATGTTAAATTAATTAATATGTTGATAATTAACTTAATCAAAAAATTAGTTCAAAATAAGTGTACCGGGAAAAGAGGAATGACATGGGCAGGTACAGCACTAAAGGGATCATAAGGAGTTACTTACAAGTTAATTTGGGATCTTGATTTCTAGACTTTAAAAAAAAATTACATTAAAATATTATTTTGTTGCTAGAAATAATATAAGATATTCATTAAAATTATTTTAGCCTAAATAAATCAGGTACATTCTATGATCATGGGGAGATAGTTGCAGGTTTATTTTTATATTATTTTAAATATTTTAAACATCTGTTTATGTTACTTTAAATTATAGGGAAAAAACCATGAAGAATTCAGTCATGGCCTTTTGATTTTTATGTTTTACATATTTATATACTTTGACTTAAATGATAACATCATAAATGAAATATATTTTATATATTTTGAATTAAAATTCTGTACATAATTATTTAAAACTTTTAAATTAATATTTACTACATTGGTATAATAATACTATAATGCCGAAGTTATTTAACAAATTTGATAATATCCTAAAATATCTCTCAAAATAATTAATTTAAAGAAACAGCTCCCAATATATGGCTAACAACCCCACTTCTCCTACTAATGGCATTCTAAATATTTTAATCAAACATTGTTTTAGTATATTATTTTAAATATTTATTTATATCTCTTTAAATTATAAGAAAAAAATCATGAAGAATTTAGTCATGGGCTTTTGATTTTTATATTTTATATATTTATATATTTATATATTTTCACTTAAATGATGATATTATAACTAATATATATTTTATATATTTTGAATTAAAATTTTGTACTTAATTATTTAAAACATTTACATTAATATTTACTATATTAATATAATATAGTCGTATAATACCATAATCTTGGAATTTTTGACAAATTAGATAATATCCTAAAATATCTCCCAAAATAATTAACTTAAAGAAATAATATTCAATATATGGGTAACAACCCCACTGCTCGGACCGGTTTTATATTTTATATATTTATATATTTTGACTTAAATGATAACATCATAATTGAAAAATATTTTACATATTTTGAATTAAAATTTTGTACTTAATTATTTAAAACATTTAAATTTATATTTACTATATTCATATAATACCATAATCCCACAATTTTTGACAAATTTGATGATATTCTAAAATATCTCCTAAAATGATATATTTAATATATTACATTAAGTATTACTTCAATTTAGTTTTTGTAACGATGACTAGTGACGTGGGGGTGTGCTTCTATGGATAATTATGAAAATGGGGTATAGGTGCTATCTTTTCAATATGTTTAAATATATGGATCAATCAACCTCTCTCTCTCTCTCTCTCTCTCTCTCTCTCTCTCTCTCTCTCTCTCTCTCTCTCTCTCTCTCTCTCTCTCTCTCTCTCTCTCTCTCTCTCTCTCTCTCTCTCTCTCTGCTATCTCCTTGTCTCCTATTTTTCTTTATCGTCCCTCCTCAATCTTTTGAACTTACCAAATTTCCTTTCCAATATAGAGTTGGTTCTTTTCTTTTTCTAGGGTAAGGAAGCCGTTGAAATGGTGAAACCAGATTACGCCTATTGAAGTCCTTAAGATGGAAGTACGAATTAATTGATAATCAAAATGGGAATGGCAAATGTGAACCAAAGAACAATGGATAGGTCTTCACTAAGGTTTTGTTTCGCCGCATTGGCAGTATCATAATCCCTTACATCTAGATATATTGAATTTGGTTTGGTTTGATTTTATTTAGCAAACGATTTATTTATTTTTTTCATTTTAAGTGAAGAATAATTGATTTTATAGAATTGTTATGATTCTTCTCATGATATCCCATGACGTTATGTAAATTATGGGTGTACCTCATAGTCACAAAACCCATTTACAAGTAATATATGTTTTATTCTATTGGCCTTTTACTCTATTCTAAGAGGGGAAACATCTACTAAAAATGTTTCATTTATTTCTACATTGAAGGTTGAATTTCAAAGTTCAAGGAAAGGTAGTAGGCTCATAGTTATATTACTTGTACTACTTATGATTTATGCATCTAAGGAGAAAAGAGAAAGGGAACTAAAATGGTTCTAAGTTTCAATTAATAATATTAAACATTAAAACTATTTTTGGACATTTCTCTCTCAAGAATTTCCTAATATAGAACTGATTTTTTATTACACATACTTTGATCTTTAAGCTTTTCTTTATTCTTTTCAAATTATTACTATTTTATTTCTTTGCAGAGAAAACATGGCATTAAAGATATATGCCTGTGAACCGTGGAAATAGGCTAGCAAGTATATTTATAGAGCTTTTACTTTTCATATATATTAATATGAAAGAAAATATTTAAATATATCAATCTTTTTCGTACCTGATAAAAATATTATTGTCTTATATTTATATATTACAAATGCAAACAATGAAAACTTATACAACTTATATAGCGCCCGCGCAATGCACGGGTTCTGTGCTAGTTGTTAATCAAAACATATATCATTAATCTCATAAACATGTAACTGAAGCCCATAATTTGAGTCTTATCAGCCTTATAGGTTTTATGTTGCAAGTGTCAAGTATTATATGCTTATCGTGTTACTTAATTCGAGTCATCAACTCGAGTTATGTTTTTAGAATAATAACTTCCAATCATGGCAAGTTATCAAGTTGATTCTGTCTCATATCAAGCAACTCAATTCATGCACTGTTTAGTGAAAATCAACTTATATGCCCAAATCTCAAGTTCAGATTGAAAGCTATGTAATTGACTGTGCCTTAGTTACCTTGAGTCTTGCACTCAAGTTCATGAACTTATAATGATAAATTTTTAATCATTCTTAATCTCGGAATCTCAAGTCGTCGTACTATATCTTAAGTTTGAGTCAATTGGAAGTTGATCCTAGAGTCTGTGCTTCAATACTCACAAATCTATGTTTACTCAAGTTGTAACTTGAAGTTTCATGCCTGTTTTCATTATTTACTTCATCAAACAATTCAAGTCGCAGCTAGAAGTTATTACCACTCATCTAATCTATCATTCATCAGAAGATAGCTTCCAACAACTGCAAGTAACCAATTCAAGTCATTCAATAGAGTTGTGTTTCCTTGAATCATGATTCACCACTTCTAGAATTCTAAATTAATTTTATGAGATTGTATAATTGTTCAAATTCTTCGGAACTTCATTATAATTGCTTAATAACTTGGTACTTACAAGGAAACAAGTTTATTTTGAAGGTATAAAAGATTAAATGTCTGACAATTATTTCACCTATATGGTTAACTTTTTGTCCAAAACATTAAATGCGCTCAGAACATTCAAATAAAGACTCCAATAGGAAGATTGACCTGTTTATTCTGGGCAGTTTTATAAAACAGTTTTTGGAAACAAGTTTTAAAACTAAAGAAACAAAAAAATCTATTTGGATAGATTATTTTAAAAAATTTGTTTTCAAAGTGACGTGACGGTGAGGTTGCCAGTGGTGACGTAACGGTAATCGTCATTAGTAGTGTAATGTCAATAGTGGATAAATGGCAAGCTCAAAAAATAAAAAATAGAAAAACAAAAACAACTAAAAACTGTTTTTTGTTTTTTAGTTTTTAAAAACAATTTTTGAAAAACAATTTACCAAATAGGTTTTATTGTTTTATTGTTTTATTGTTTTTTGTGGTCAACCAACAGAAAGATTAATGAATCTAACGGCTGTTGGATTATTGAGTCTAATGGATAAATGAGCATCTGTAAATAGAAGTGCATTGAAGAGAGAGGATAAATTTGAGAGCTGGGAAAATGCAATACAAGAAGAAAAATAAAGCGCACAATATTTGGGGCTCAAACATTGATCCATTCATCGTAATTGATACTCTAATCTACTTTCTTGCATTTTAGTGATAAACAACATTCAATTCTTAGGGGAGAGAGTTTATTAGTTTTAATCTTCATTTATTTGGAAAATCACTCAAGCTAATGAGAATTTAGAGGAATTGTTACCTACAGTAAAGACAAGTTTAGGTTCTTAAATTCATGAATGAAATTTGAGGGGTTGTCCTGAAGCACTAAAAGCCTGTTTGAATCTTATATACTTATCTCATAAATCATAAAAGTTATTCTCCAAAAACTAATCCAACCGCACAATAGTGCATTGAAAATTTTAGAAGGTCTTCGGAGACTGAACATAGGTCAATGGAGACTGAATCAAAACAAGATATCTTAATGATACACGCGCTGAAGTAACTGGTGATGTCTTTTATTCATCTATTCAAGTTTTATTTATGAGTTAAATTACTTTATTTTTATCATTAATCAGTTCACACCTCTTAGGCCCTGTTTGGTACGAGGCACTGAATTTCGATGGATTGATATTGGGGTTGGGGTTGGGGTTGGGATTGGAATTGGGACTAAGATTAATGCTTTAAAAATATGTTTAGTATGAAGTAATAGTTTGAGGGAATAATTTCATTAACCTTACTTAATAAATAGTCACTAATTATAAAAAGACTCAAATACCCATACCCTAAATGCCAGACTTAATCACAAACTCTACCTTCAAATTAACCTTATCCCAAACTTAATCGCAAACTCTGCCTTCACCGTCCATCACATATGATTTCTGCAATTCTACTTCCGTCATAGATGTAATCACAGAACAGAGATCTCTTCTCCTAGCAAGCAGTGAGAGATAAACCTGATGAAACTGTTGATCCTCATTTTTCTTAATTTTTTTTAAGTTTTCTGATTTGGTCTTCAATTTCAATTCTAGTTTATTGGCATGCTTTCACTTGTATTTTTTGCTTTTTCAAAGACGATGAGTGATTATAAGGTGGAGATGATTAATGATGGAATGCAAGAGTTTTATGCGCATTTCCATGGATCTAACGATAGGAAATTCCCATCCTCACGTCTTTTATTTCTTCTTTCGATGCTTGGTGTGTAAAAATATTTAGCTTCAGTGGTCTCCCTACTTGTTTTATCTTTCCAACAGTTTTGAAGGACAAGATCCAACGATGGCGGATGTACACCATGAGAGCGATGAACAACAACAACGATGAAAGATGAAACAGACTGATGAATTATAATCTAGGCAAAATGGAGCAAAATTGATGGGGGTATTTTTGTCAAAAGAATATTATAAGCAAGGATATTTTTGTCTCTAAAATTCGCAATCACAGGGTTGAAAACGCAATATCAGGGGAGGTGGCTTTGCAACAATCCCACTTTCGTGGTACTCCCAATCCCTAGGCATCCGTAGTCCCTCAAACCAAACAATGTATTTTGACTCAAACACTTATCCAATCCTAGTCCCTACCCCCAAATAACTCGTACCAAACAGTGCCTTAGGGTGTAATACGCCCGTGACACCACAATTCTTTTCAAAATTTAAGTAGCACTTCGAAATTAGATGATGCTTCAAGTATATTTTTAAGTTTGAGCCGGTGAACCCCCGATTCACACACCTACCATTTTTCATCATTTTAAATAAAACATTCACTTTACTCATTGGGAACAAATTGAGTTTAAAGTTCCCAACAAGTCTGTGATTGGACTTCCAGGAAAGCAACAGAAAGATCCCTGGGACACATCTGTCCAAACTTAATTATATACAAACGAATTTCAAAACTATATCCATAACTCTAATACAAAGAAAACTGGGTATTCTAGGCAAAATTAGTGGGTGTCCTTTTCCAAACAAGAAAAGCAACTTAGGACCACCTGATGCATGACTGTGGGAACAAAATGGCACTTGCTGATGCAGAATTTATTCACAGTTTGGTTTCTTATCATGGTATCTAATTCCTAGCAATAGTATACATGGACCAGAAAACCAGCTTCTTTCTATTGCATCTATCCTGCAAGAGAGTAAACATAAAAGCCTTAAAGAATTTAGTAAATTACAGTTTAGCCACTGTCATGCGATCAAAATTAGTTTATCCCCTGGTGATCTAAACTGAGCCTTGAGTAAGTTTCCTGGAATTTATTCTATTAACACGTAAACTTATAGTCATTTCAGTTTTGATTTAAACATGAATAATCTGCATTAGCTAGCTTTAGCAAACACTTGATATTGGTTAGCCCCATCAACATTAAACCAATTTTCATCTTCCCACATGGATCACCCAAGGGAGTATTTTTTAATTGTTCGTAGTTTAAGCATGAACTTTGAAAACATGTAAAATTTTGAGAGCATATAGGAAAAATTTAAAGTGTAGGGACTTGTTGAAAATCAATGTGAAATATAGGGACCACAGTTAATTTTTTCCATATTATAAAGAGGAACAATTTAATCATTCAAAGTATGCTCTCCTTAACTCTTGAACATTTTTATAGTATATGAAAATTGAAATATTTTTAAGGTTAATATCACGTAACTGGAACTTTAGGCATAATAGTTGGAATAGCCTAGAAGACTGGAAAATATCAAAGAACTTAATCGGACATCTAACAATGAAATTGTTCGAATATTTTAACATTCACATGATTATTTATTCATTTAAATCACAATGAACAAACTATTTTGGCTCACACTATGAAAGTTAAATTAAAGACTAGAAGCAGAGAAGCTACCTGGTGAGCAACTTGAAGAAAATGAAGTTTCTTTTCTATACAATTCTGTGGTTCATTTGCCTGAATATATAGTCTCCTCAATTCTCCTGATTACAATGCTAAGACTTGCACCACTTTCCAAGGCTTTAACGACAGCTCGGTGTGCAGATTTATGCCACTTGAGAAGATTGTAAGATTGCAAAACCGACCATCTTGCTTGATTAGACATCTGCTCAGTGCAGCAACATGAAATGTCATATTTCAGATTAACAAAGATAAAGCAGGGCAATCAAGAAAAGTGCATTGCTTTATAGAGAAGGACCTCAGCTACAGATAATGGGGGATCGAGTAGAAGACAGATGCCTCTAAATAGATTCTCATCATTTTCTCCACCCTCTGCCTCTCCATAAACAAGAGCTTCAGCTGCAATGCCTGCAAAAAGCACCATGCAGTACCTAAACAATAGGTTATGTAAACCATCAGCATCACTTGAAATGCTGAAAAGGACTGAAAAATAAGACTCAAGTCAACAGCTTGTATATTCTTTTTTTTTTTTTTGACTAAAAACTGGAATTCATTAATCTATCATAAGATTAGTACAACGACACCTCACGAGAGGTAAAACAACCAATCCACAGCTTGTATATTCCAGATGACCATTGCACTTTTCCATCTTTACTTTCGCGAGACAGTTTTCAAGTAAAATATGCTATTTGCACTTTCAAGACAGCACAGCCGGTTAGACAAGGATCCGATGGCTAGTCTGCCTATGACCAAGATTATTGATTGAATTCTAGTTACAGAAAACAAATTTATAAACCTAAAAGAAACACCAAGAGATTTGGCTCATTTTTCTCCATCCACACACAGCAAGCCTGGCCATGGGCTTCTTCACCTTGAATAGTTCAACAAATATATAGTATCATGCAACCAGGTAGAGAAAAAATAGATAATTTAGTTTCGAACGGGACAAAAGATGGACAGGAAAGTGCAATTTCCAAACCTAAGTAAATAAAGAACCATAGTGCTGAAATGCCATAGAAACAAAGCTCCCATTGCTTGATAGATGATAAATGGAATTTTATTCAGCTTTCATTCATAACTACCTAGTTCAACATAAAAAAAAATCTTCAATCAATTGGACTTTGCGTAAAACTACTTAGTTCAACATAAAATCTCTGCCACTGTAAATGTTTTACCCACCTATCAAAGGCAGTGCCATCAAGTCGTCCTTCAGCAAGGTCATTGGCAACTTTCTCATCCCAAAATTGAGTTCCTGCCTGTAAAATAATATTTTTATTGGCACCAAAAAGATATATAAAGCCTAGTGAAGGTATATAAATGGAAATGAGAGAAGCAGATGAGAGCAAATTTACTACAGGAGAAACGTAAGATATAAAATCTGCTTGCGTGTATCTATGAAAAGCAATAAATATCAAAATACATTACAATTTGGAAACTTTATTATCAAAGTTGTCTTGTTTTTTCCACCAAAAAGAAATGAAAACAAAAACAAAAATTTTCCTTGCGAAGGCAAGAAAGATGAAGCTCAGGTGATGAACAAAAGAAGAAAATGAAACCAAACACAGGACGTCCGAACTAAAAGTATGAAGTATGAACCTTTTATGGAAATAATAGTTGTGGAAAGTATGGCATTAAAAATGAAACCTAGATTAAATGGCGCCTTAAAATTACCAAGGGTCAGCCAAACAGGAACTGATAAAATTAAATATTAATCTACTCCTTATGTCCTTAATATAAGATATATTTACCTAATTTAATTAGATTAAGAAAGTTAGTTAAATTAGTTAACATGACATGTATTTTCTAAAACATCTTAGTCATTTGCCTTTATTCCCTCCTTTCCTCCCCTCCTTGATTATTGTTAAGGAAGCCTCAATAAGGATAAATTAGGAAATAATTGACAAATATGAAAACTATGTCTTATATTTAAGACCAAGATCAACTCACCAAATATGTCTTATATTAAGGACACGAGGAGTATCATGCATAGAAGAGTAAAGTACCTGTCCCTGAATGCCCATTTGCATTGCAACTATTGGGTCTAAAATCACCCCACGAATTGGGCAACCCATCAGGTATGCTGTGACAGCACCAGAATAATTCTTGTAAGTTGTTATATGCATGATTAAGAAAGCTTATCATCACATACCATGTGACAATTGGAACCCATAACAGAGAAAGTATAATTTACCTGTCAAGAGATGCCCTGCTTCATGAATTAGGATGCGGCGCCTATATGGAGGCCAATAGCTTGAGATTTGTGCTAAACAAGTACCACCAAGGAAGATAGAATCTAAGAAGGCTAGACCTAATATTGCCGCAAGGTTGGGTCTTATGTCAATCCCTTGAGAAACAAGAAAGGATGCCCCACTGAAAAAGGCTATCAGAACAGCACTTGAAGTTGCTGAAAGACCCCACTTCTTTGGAGCAAGTTTAGACACTAAACAGAAGAAGGGAAACATGGTAAGGCTGGATTGGACGTCATAGGATAAGCATTTTGCAGTAGCAACTTCAGTAACTACTATTTATTCAAATATGGTACAATTAATAAAGGCCATTGAAGTGAGAATTAGAGCCATTTACAGCTTGGGAAAAATATCTGTTGGTCAGAAATTCATGTGCACCTTCTAAACCAGTTGAGGACTTCACGATATCAGGTGTAATGTTCCTCGGTCCATCAAGCACTATACAAGATGAAAATTGAAAAAAAGGAAAAAAAAAAAAGAAGAAGTTAAAAGTAAGAAACACTGGCCATTATAGGCAAATGCATCAGCTGACTAGCTAGAGCAGACTTTAACAATATACATCAGCTTACTAAGCTTCAAAATAACAACAGCAACAAACATTTTTTTCAGTTATATGTCAAATCAAAAGCTAGTCTTTAAATATGGTACAGGATCAACAATCCAAAGGAATGCTCAATTTTCAAATAATAAAAACATATGCCCTCCCTATCCTCAAGTCATCAATTATTTATGTTGTAGCTCAACCCAAAATATAACAACCATCATATATCATAGCACAGGAGGAGGTACAGCAAACAATAAATAAATAAATATCAGGATGGAAAATTATTATATTTTTTTCATCACTAAAGTTGTTTGTGGTTCAAGGTTTAAGTATATTATAGTGCCCTGATAGAGAGATGGTTAATATTTGAAACAACTTGGCATTGCTCTTCAAGGGAAGTTTTGACTTTGTCGTCAAAAATTCTGGTTGTATAACTCCATGATGGATCATGTTTTCTTCTTTTTCATTTTTTTCCTTTTTGGGTATAATTTCCAAGCATTTGAAGGCTTCCTTTGCCACAAGAATCTTACTATAGATGGTATGACTTTGCTGGTTACTTGGTATGATAAATTAAGCTTAATTTGTTGTTCTTCATTCCAAGGAGGAGTTGATTTTGAGCGACTGGAGAAGAGAGGGAACCTGGGTTTTCACTGACATCTACTGTGAGCACAAGCAACACGTAATTTTTGAACCATTATCCTCATAACACAGTAGAATAAGGGGAAATGTGATTTGGATACAAAGACAGTGCAGCATGTCCTAATTAGAAACACAAGAAATGAGTTGGTTATAAAACAAAAGTTCAAGTGCCGGTCTCAGAAATTGCCAATCGCCTTCTTTTCACTACATTTAGCTATTCAAAAGGTGTGTATGGGTGACGATGTCCTGCTAATGATCATATTCCTAAAAGAAAGTGATGTGTTGAATGCCTTTAATGCCAATGTTAACTTCACAAATCTCTATGACCTACGCCAGTTCCTACTTCCTAGTACCAAATCACACTGATAAAAGAATGTGAGGAAGCGAAGCGCTGGGACTAAATAGTAAAATTAAACTAGGGCAATTGAATCGGGATTTAAAATCACAAATGGAGGGGAAAAGAAATTTGCAAAATTTCTAACAAATACTACTGTAAACCATGGTTTATAAACTTGAGATAACAGTGTAAAACACTGGAGATTAAAATGACTTAATTTTCCACAATTCCAGGTCCAAATAACCCTAAAAAACAAACGAAACAGAAAAGTAGAACAAAAACTCACCAATATTCCTGCATTTTCCAAAATTAGGCAGAAAACCCCTATCCTTCAAAAACCTATAGGCATTAGCAACGAGCTTCATGTTATCCGCATTCAAGCACGTGTCCAGGACCTCCCAATCCCTTTGGGGCCCAAACAATTGTAGCTCACGGAACCGAGACTCAAAGGAGTCAGCCGCGGAAGGAGAAGAACCATCAAATAGCTCAACTGGATTTTCGTTTTCGATGGATTTCAAGAACCTCAGAGCCGTGGCGAGGTCTTTCCGCTTCACGGCCTCTTCGTATTCCCGCCATTCTCGGAAAGCTCTGATTGCCGGTTGGTGCTGGTGGTGGAGGTATTGCCTCGCAGAGCAAGGCTTCCTGCTCAGGGGAAAGATGGTTCGAGGGAAACAACAAGGAAATCCCCCGTAAAATGGCTGTGAGATGACAGAATGACAGAAAATATCGATGGTGGGGGAAGAAGTTTGATTCAGAGGGAGAGCCATAACATGGTGGAAAAGCTGTACCTTGGCGTTTATGGAGAGGATTTTATTGCCATGAGCCTAATAAAAATTTGATTAAATAAGTTGGCAAGGGAAACAAGGAAACTTGATGAATACTTCATAACTAAATTTTTGAAATATATGTGATTTAGAATTCTGTAACTTTAAAATTTTTTTTCTGTCTTTTTTCTTAAAATATAGGGTTAATATCTTTTTTTTAGATGTTGTTAAAAAATTTCAATTTTGTCACAAGAGGTTTATTTTGAAGTAATGTCGCTTTAGAAGTTTTCAAATTGTTGCAATTTCACTCTAGCCATTATCCAAGTTAAGTTTTACCGTTAATTGATTAAATATGTTAAGCTGACATGTGCACGTGTTATCCACATTAGTTTTATTAAGGTGCAAATTTATCCAAGAACTTTTCACTCAATAGCAATGTTCCCAAAAATTTTGTGGGTTTAATATTACCCTGGAAGTATTCAGAATTGTAGCAATGTTGCCTTAACCATTATAAAAGTTAAATTTGATTGTTAGTTGACGCTAAGCTAGTAGCGTGAACAATATTGAAGAAAGAGTTGCATATGGAGGAGAAGCTCATATTCGCTAGAGAGTAATAAAGAAAAAGATTCAATTATCAAATTCAAGACACACTGAGCAAGATTACTGAGAACAAGGTCATTGATAACCCTTCGTAGTGTACCTCAGCAACATTGAGATAAACAAGTACCTCCTCAATTTTCTCTTCATCACATAAGATGTCCGATGCTTTCACCTCTTTAATTTTCTCAAATTATATAGATGGGGTGCATTTTTTTTAAAAAAACAATTCTTTATTTCTAAATCTAACTTTGGAAAAAAATGAAGTGGATAATACATAGATTTATCAGATAAGAATATTTGGACCACTAACGGGTAAAATTAACTTGGATAATAACTAAGGAGAAAGAAATTGCTAGGATTTAGAACAACGTAACTCTTAACTGAAAACTTCTTAGTCAACTTTGCATTTAAATCCAAAACAAAAATGTTGCGGATGTCACTACTAGAAGAAAGGCTTTTTAAACCAATCAAAATGGTTATTTAGACCGAGTTTAGGTCTAGTCTTATATCGAGCAGTTTTAAGAGTCTGACACTCTTAAGATCGGATGATAGACAATCAGTCTAAAAATAAAATTTAAAATTTAAAAAATCATAAAAATCTTGATTTCAAAATCGTGGTGCAGAAGTGATTGAGATTTGAATTTTTCAGATTATTTTAATTTTATTTTTTTAGAACGATTTCTTTTGCAAAGATTTTTAGATATGGATTTGAAATTTGGATAAGATATCATAAAATCACAGAAGAGAAGCTATGATTTTATGAGATATCATAATAAAATCCATATCTTAATAAAATATAAGAAAATAAATTTTAAAAAATTAAGAAAAAAACATATATCTAATAAAATTGCAGCAAACCATCCAACAATAACAATAGTAGAAGAGTAGAAAATATTAGATCGAATGATACATTTAAGTTTGCTAGATTTAAATAAAAATAATATATTCGATAAAATCAAAACAAAGAGAAGAAGAAATTTGACATTATCTTGCCAAAAAAAAAAAAATCTAGCAACGGCCCATATGAGTGTAGATTTGGGTGACAACTCGATAAGAGCTTGAGATTGCTCGATCTGGATATGAAGAGCATAGACTTGGACTCAACGAGCATGGATATGGACATGACAAGCATAGATCTAGAATCCAACAAGCACGAAAAAGCCAACAAGCACGAAGAAGAAAACTAGTGTCAAGGAACCTGTCGAAAGAAGGTGGAGAACTTGCTGCTCGTGAAGTGGTTGGGGAGGATACCTGGAAGCCAACGAGCACGAAGAAACCAATGAGCATGAAGAAAAAGACAAGTGCAAAGAATAAAACTAGTGCTGAGGAAGCTGTTGAATGAAGGTGGAGAACTTGTTTCTCTCGAAGTAGGGAGGAGATCACGAGTAATGAGATGAGAAAGGAGAGAGCTTCATAAAAATGATGAACGAAGATGAAAAGACATAAAAATCAGGAAATATGACTTCAAAGGGGCATCTAAGTATAATCTATATAATTATTTCTAGGATTTAGATCACTTTATAGACCGGATTTTGTTAAATCCAGTATAAAAGCTTGTAAATATTTTTTTTCAAAAATATTTTTTATATGTTTTTAGATCAGTTGTACAAAACTAGGTTTAAAAAGTATATTTTAGACCGGTTGTATGCAGAACAAGTCTAAAAGCCTATAAATATTATTTTTATAAAAATACTTTAATGCCTTTTAGACCGGCTGTAAAATCAACTGGTTTTAAAAGTATATTTTAGACCTGTTGCATGCGAAACCGATTTAAAATTTTGCATTTATTTTAAAAAGAACCCCTGGTCATAGTTTTTAAACATCTCCACCTATAAGAGGTTTAGATGTAGCAGTCTTAAAGGCCTTTTTTCTAGTAGTGTGTCATGTGGACAATCATCTCAGTAAATTTCATCAAATAATGGTCAAATTTAACCTGAATAATGGTCAGGGCAAAATTACTATGATTTGAAAACTTCCAGGACAATGTTGGTCCAAAAAAACTTTTGGGTAAAAATTGAGATTTTTTGACAACTTCCAGAATAAAAATGGACCATAACCCTAAAAAATATGAGCAAATCATATAAGACTAAGATAAAAAAGGGAAAATCCCTGATGTGGATCAAATAGGAACTTGTCCTTAAAAACCCACAAATTATAGAAAGGTTAGATGCGGAAGTGAATTAATAGTGGATAAAGAGAAAACAAAAATGTTCTAGAAACTAAGAATCCTGTGAACACACATTCTAGAGAACATTGGGTATATGGAACCCAACACCCAAAGGAAATATGGCTCAAGAACTCCTAGTATAAACACAAGAGTCGATCAAGCTCTTGCATCATTTAGTATTCTATCAAAAAGACATAACCAACAAGTATGAATACTTGTTAAAAGAAATTATTATTCATAACTCCATAACTAAACTTCTTTTTTTTAAAAATAGCATACATAAAAGGGATATTTATAACACAATAAACTGACTCAAACTAAAACTCTTAACTCACTAGGACTCTTCTAAAAATACTATTTTAATCTAAACCGCCCAAAAGGATAATGAAAGATAATGATGGATATGATTAAGGATAAATGAATATATTTGGGATATTGCAATTAGATTATTTGAATAATCTGATTGGTGTGAAAACAAATAATGGATTAATTAATGAAGGATATTGGGAAATATTATTTATATAAAGATATGAAATGATATTAGATTATTTTAAAAAATAATCTAATTTATGATTGGATAAGGTTGAATGGATAATACAGATATTTTAAAATGGGTTAAATCAGAACATGGATGACAATCTGATTACATGAATATAGAATCAGGTTATAAAAGACAATTTGATTTATGGAAATGATATTATGTGCTTTTAAATTAAAATAATAATAATAATAAGAGTAAAATACTCTAAACACCCTCCTGTTTTGCCTTAATTACACAGACATCCCCTCTATTTTGAAAATATACACTTAAGTCCAAACAGTTAACTCCGTTAAGAATATTCTAACAAGATTCTAAAAATATATATTTTTAATTAAATTTTATATAAAAATAAAATTTATTTACTATTTTACCCTTAATACTAAATCCCTAGTTTTACTTGAGAGTTTGTAAACTTCCAGAAGAAAAAACATGAGCTGCAAAAACAGTTTTAAAGAAGACAATTGCAATAGATCATGGAAACAAAAAGGTCCAGAGCTTATCAAATTTTCATTCAAATTCATTAAACAATGAATTTCGCATATTCCATAGTCTTTTATTGCTCATAGAACTTTTTCACTGTGCATGATATACGAATATATAATTATTCACTGTAAGTGTCGGATGAAAAAGGCATTGATCGTGGTTTTTTTTTTTTTGTTGAAAAAAATGTTCTTTGACTAGAATTGTTTTAAACAATTTAAGCTTATCAAATTTTCATTCACATTTATTCACATGGTTGGTGTATTTATTTTGTCTTACACATTTTGACTAACATTGTTTTAAAGAATTTAAGAGTTTTTTATTTGTTCCTTAATCTCTATTGTTATTGATGATTTTAGAATGGGTTAAAGTAATTATCACAAACGTTAAATATTCAAGCAAGTTTTTAAATAAAAATGTGTTTGATGAAATCACTGTTTAGAGAACCGGACCGGACCGGACGATCAGACCGGTTGGACCGTCGGCCGGTCATTGAAGCGATCCGGATTTATGCATTGAGCCGTTTTTCTAAAGGAGCCGTTTTGGACTGTCGTTTAGCCGGTTTTGAGCCGGAAACCGAACCGGTTTTTCAAAAACCATCCGGTCCAATAAAAAAGCTGGAAATTTTTTTTCTGTAATTTTTTTTTTATATTTGATGCTAACAAAAAAATTAAAAAATGGCATATAAATTTTAGACATGTTATTTTATTTTATTTATATTATATGTTACTATTTTTTTTGCCAAGTATATTATATGTTACTAATTTTAATAATTTGGTTTGTTGCAAACTATTTTATAAAAATGCTTTTGAATAAAAAGGCAATGATGTTTATCTTCAAGCTAAGGATGAAATTAGAAGCATTGAAATTGAATTGAAGGTCTTAATTTTAGGTCATTTCCTCAAGATATTGATGACATTTACCACTCTAGCCGTATTTATAAGTTCATTTTAACTAAATTTCACATACCAAAGAGAGGTAGTTAACTCAATGATTATGGGGTAAATTTATGACTATGCCCTCATTTATGAATGGGTACTTTTCAACTTTTTCTTCTCTTTTCATCTTTAAATTATTTCTTCATTTGTACAATAAATAGGGGTAAAATTATCACAATCTCATTTATTACACTGAAACTAGACTGATAAATAAGACCAATTTCTTTTTTTGTAAAAAAAACTTATAAATAGGACCAGAGTGGTATGATCTAATGCCTTTCAAGAAACTCATGTTTGGATCAATCAAGAGCCACCAATATTTGACAAGTTATGAAATCATTATTGTTAATACATTTTATTAGGTTGATGATTGATTTAACGGTCTTCCTTAAATGGTATTTTATGACTTTATTAACTTTATATGAAATTGGACTGAAGATTAATTGTAATATATAATATATATTATTTTTAAATTTAATTATTACATCACCGGTCCGACCGAACGGCTCAACCGTTCCAATCGGTTGAATCATGACCCGTTGACCTTTCCGGCTCGACTTCCGGTCCGGCTTTTAAAACATTGGATGGAATGTGTTTATAAATATTCATAAAAAAATTATTAAATTATAAATTTAAATGACACATACAATCTCAAACTTATATAGTTTATTATATTTGATTAAAATATATGTGTTTAATATATATTTTAAGTCAAAATTAATAAATTTTTTAACAAATTAGAAAGTTGACAAATCTATTAGAATAAATTTTTGGTTGTATAAATTTTTATTAGCCCATATATTTATATATATGTTTAAATAATTCTAATAGTGAAGATGGGTATTTTGGTAAAAAAAAGTTCAAAGATCAAATTTAATGGTCAACTAACTGTTTGGGTGAATGGAAATAGAATATCAAAATATAAGGGAGGTTTGTGTAATATACATTTTAGATTTAAGGGAGGTTTATATGGGTTTTCAAAATAGATGGGAGGTCTGTGTAATTAAGGCAAAACAGAGGGGGGTTAGAGTATTTTACTCTAATAATAATAATAATAATAAATCATAATATGTCATTAATAATTAAATGGCACCTAAAACACTAATTAATGACTCTTGGCTCATGGCCTTATTTAAAAAAAAGAAAAATTTAAAAATAAATAGAAAAAATGATAACTTAAATAGACTTTAGTTGAATTGATCTTCAAGTAATAGCTTCTCGACTAATCTCATGTAAATTGACAGAATTGCCTTGCATGTTTGCATCAATCCCTAAAAAAGAACTTTAAAAATGTTAAAAGACAAAAATGTATTTTGAATATTCATAATATTAAAGAGGTGTTAGGGCCTGATTCGTCTATTTCAAAATTAAAAGAAAATAATGATAGAATTGTCCCCTGGAGTTGAATTTTCACTTTGACAAATTTAATTGTGAAAATTTTATATGAATTTGTGAAACTTTTATCAGAACTTGAGAAACTCTTATCAGATCTTGTGAATCAAAATTTGCGACTTGTAAAATTATTTAAGCTGTGAAATTCATTTGAAAATTTATGAAAACCTTACCCGAACTTGTGAAATCCTATTAGATATTATGAATCAAAGTTTATAACTTATGAAATTCTTTAAGGAAGTTGTGACATTGTTTTGGGAACTTGTGAAAACTTTATTCGAACTTGTAAAAACATTATTAGATCTTCTGAATTCAAATTTGCAACTTGTGAACTTCTTTAAGGAAGTTGCGAAATTCTTTTGAGAACTTATGAAAACCTTATTCGAATTTGTGCATATCAAATCTTTGAATTTTGATTTGCAAATTGTGAAATTCTTATGAGAAATTGTGAAAACCTTATTTAAATGTGTGAAAACCTTTATCAGAACTTGTGAAATCGCATGACTAGATCGAATCAATTATGCATGTACTTAGAGATTGTGCTATGGTAAAAGAACTCTGGACTGAGACACTGCCTAGTCAATGGTATCGGCATTTCTTTGACTTAGCTGATAGAAATATTTGGTTAACATGGTGTTTAAGACGTTGGGAAAAGGTGTATGGCTACGAGTTTTGACATAGATTTACAGTTTTATGTAGGCACATTTGGTTGGCGAGGAATGACCATATTTTCAACAATAAACAGTGGAGTAAATAGGAGTTACTAGCATGTACTAGTTCAGTGTTGTCTTGTGGTATATCTAGTCCCATGCAACCGAAGCTACATATCGCACAAATTATGGTTTGGCACCGTCCACTCGCCAGGGTGGTTAAAGTTAATATAAATGGGTCAAGGAATGAAGCGTCAGGATGCTGTACATGCGGTGGAGAAATACAGGATGACCATGGTGGTTTTGTTCAGGGGTTTATACTTCGGATTAGACGCAGGTCGGTGATCACAGCATAAGCCAGGGGAATTTTGTGGGGTATGAAGTTGGCTTGGGAAGGAGGTTTTAGGCATATTATTCTTGAAAGTGATTGTAGCAAAGTATTGGAGCTTATTCAAGGAGTGGTCTCTGATGAACATCTGATACTACGATAATCTTGGAAATTCAGTCAATACTGAAACATGAGTAGGAAGTGGAGCTGCTACATTGTTGTCGGAAGGCGAATAGGGTGGCAGATTGTTAACACCTGTTTCCATTTTGATATGCGCAGGGCAATAATGAACAAGTTCCATAGGCAAAGAGAAAAGTACAGTTATACTGATAATAAGTATTTGTTTACAGATAGTCATTAACAGAGCAGAAATCGATAATAATGACAAATATGTACAGAATGTTCCAAAACTATTTCACATACAGACTATATACAACCACTATATTTATCTTGGGAAACGTGCTTGTCAGTTTCCCTTTTCTGCATCCTTGGCTTTCGAGCCACTAGCACCCGCTGAGACGTTTGGATTAGAAAAAGGGGTGAGATTTCAAGGAATCTTAGTAGAAACATACGATCAACATATAAAATACGAAAATTAAATATGTCATGCATCGTATCAAGTAAAATGAAAACTCATATCA
Organism: Inga oerstediana; assembly: GCA_963210345.1. NCBI lineage: Eukaryota > Viridiplantae > Streptophyta > Magnoliopsida > Fabales > Fabaceae > Inga > Inga oerstediana. Next base: position 39,376,256 of record OY723409.1, read on the forward strand.
TCCGTGTGTGTACACAAAATTCAGGGCCAACTAACCCGTTGAAACCCCTACATGTACCTCAACTGAGTTCTTGACTACAGCTAGGTAAGACTAGTGTACCTCAACTAGGTCCAAGACCACAGCTAGGTAATGTGCCTCCAGCACGTGTTCAGATCACAAAATACAGTAACACGCATCATACAAATAGTCACATAGTATATGAGAGATAGTAGTCCCTACCTTAACCTCTTTCTTATCTCAAAGGGTCCGCCTTGTAAAATGTGTCAGCTATAAGCGTCTAACTCGGTCCTAAAACATCAAATGTACAAGAAATAGATCATAACCTATCCAAGTATCATTTTAGACACTTCCATAGTGTTTCTTGTGGTTATATTAGCCTATGGTGAGAATTTACCAAAATGCCCCAGGACCCCGGCCCGATGGCACGTTTTCCCAAAATTTTGACTAGGGCTATCCTGACATATTTTCATCCAAGGAATCCATTTCGGGACTCAAAATTACCAAATTCAAAGTCAAATTACGAAATTGCCCTTGGCAGCCCTACTTTTAGGGTTTTAGGGGCGTTTCCGTAATTATGCTTTCTCAGCCTTTTCTGAAAAAGTGCCCAACTGTAACCTCACCTAATTTTCCCTCCTGAACCTAATGGAACCATCAGATAATTGAAAATCCAACTCTAAGGCCCTCAAACATCCCTAGCCGAAATAATGGTGTTCTCCGGGAAAAATCGGGGTTTTACGATTTCGGCTCCATAAATGCGTTCTTTTCTACTCCTAACCACTTTATTAACCATCTAATTAAGTTATAACAACCATTTGAACTAAAATTGGGCAGCACAACCCTTCTAATATCACATTTCCAAAATTTACAAACAAAGACAATCCGGCGAAATTTCACCGATTAAATTGTCTACGGCAGCCAGAATAGTTAATATACGAAGGTTTGGAAGTTACCTCGAGCTCCCACAAGCTTTTCCCAAAAATGGCTGAAAACCCTAACTTTTAAAACACCAAATTTGAGCTTTCCAAACCTTAAAGAACAAAGAGGAGTAGCTTAGAGTCGGAGTTATACGCATTAGGAGCGAAATCGTCGGAGAAATCGGCTTACCTTGTGATTTTTCTTCTCCTTCTCTCTCTAAACTCTCTCAACTTTCTCTCTCAACTTCAGGTCTGTTCTGTGCATGAATGAGCTGAAGATGAAGATGCAACATATGTTTTATAATATATAACATTATGCTTTAATTGTTTAACAATTTTTCCAAAATTCCAAAAATGAAGTTTTATGTACATAAACCTTATGTACATGTAACCATGCTCATTAAGCCCAACTAATATTTCCTTATTTATGTCACATGTAGGAGACACCTAGAGGTCCCTCCCTATGGTCTCAATTGGCTTCACAACTTGTTCCGGTTACGTATACACGTATAGTCTCAATTTTGGTCAAAATTGCACTTTTTGCTCAAATTTTCCATAAATTCATATTAAATTGACCAACATATTATAAATATATTTTTAACCTTTATTTTCCTTAATTAATTGAAATTAACTTCAATTAATTAGAAAATAATTAATTTTGTGATATTTTGGCAAAATTACGATTTTGCCTTTACCTTTCTAATCCAATTTCTTTTCTTATTTTTCTTTGGCCAATTTCCATATATTTTTGGACCAAATATTTTCTCTAATATTCCTTCATTTTTGGATCTTAATATTGGGATTTTTAAATTACCCAAATTAATTCCATAATTATTTTTGCCCAATTTCCCATGAAATTGAACATTTATGAAATTCATAAATTCCAAATTCATGAATATTCACCATTTTATTGAATTTCCCAAATATTTACAATATTTTTGGTGAGTATAAATTTTGGGGTGTTACACAGACTGCTTCACAAGGAGAGCATGAGATGTAGCGGTGGATTTTCTTGTGGTTGATAGAGAGCCTACTGAAGCTAAAAGTTTGCTCATAGAAGATGTTGTAAACCAAATATTTGTACTGAGTTAGTGGGGTAAAGCCTGAGGGGCTGTTTGTTGTTTTTTCCTTCATTATAAAAAAAGAACTTGTGAAATTGCGCCTTCCTCTATATTCTTAATTTTAAATTTATAGAGATAATTCTGTCATTTTTTTTTTAATTTTGAAAAGGACAAATCATACCCTAACACTTCTTTGGTATTATGAATATTTGGAACACGTTTTTATCTTTTGACATTTTTAAAGCTCTTTTTAAGAGATTTTCAATTAAAAAAAAAGTTGCTCACCTTAATTTGGATACTACCTTCAGTCCTTAACATTAAAGGCAATTGACTTTTTTAAGAAAAATTAAAGAAGTTAAATAAATTACTTTAAAGTATTTATATTTATCGTTTTTCTTCAAACTAATTTGTCTGAGTTATAAACTAGTATATAATTTAATAATACAAGTAATGTATTTTGCTTTCTTAAGCTCTAAAGTAAAGTCAACTGACTCTTACTTGAGGACCAGAGGTACTAGTTTTTTTTTCCCTTGTCTTGTCCAGTTCTACTATGATCTATTTTAGGACCAAATTGTAATATTACTGAAAACTCATTTAATCACTTAATTCACGTAAACTTAACTTAAAACTCAACCTTTAAATTTTAACTTAATATAACTATTTTTTTTTATTGTCTAAAACGTTAATTCCTAATGTTTAAAACTATTTTTTCTTTCTTTGGGCCAAGAAAAATAAGTTTAGTTTAACAAATAATTTTAATCCTTATCGTGTTATAGTTTTATTTTTTGAAACATACCAACTAAAACTTTAAATGGTTAAAAATATAGGAATTGAATTTTGATTGAATCAGAAATTTAAAAATTGAGTTGTACAATGTTTAATAACTGAGTTTTAATTATATCAAAATTATATGAGCTAAATGATTATTTTTATATTTTTTAATTATAATTTAAAAAATTATAAGGTACTATTTTGGTATTATCTTGTTATTGTGAATATATAGTAATTTATTTTTTAAAATGATAATTATTTTTCTAATATTTAAACCTTATTAAAAATAAGTAAAGACATTGGAATAATAAGGAAAATGATAATTTTTGTCCTTTTTTATTAAAGAGAAATTTTATATTGTCAAGTTATAATAAAAATATTATTACATTTAAAAATTATATAATTTTGAATAATTTGATATTATTTTTAATAATTTCATAAGCAATTTATTAAATTTCTAATCATTTAGTTTTTGAAATATTACTTTTGATATTTATATAAGTTAATATTTTAAGATATGAGTTGGTAAATGAGAGTCCTGGTTATTAAGATGTGTACTTTAGCATTCAATTGGTGCCTTGTTTTGGCCAAGATTCCATTGTTGCCCTTTTTTTTTTTTTTTTAATAATGGCAAGCAAAAGCTTGTAATTTATAATAGTCTAACATCTAGACCACACTAATAGTACCTTGTGGCATATGACCACGTTCTAATGCTTTCCTTTTAATACCACATTTTAAGGCTTTTTAATAATAATATACTGTTATATCATCAATGAACAAGGTTGTCAAATTCATAAATTTAGAGCAAACTCGTGATAGTTATATAAAATATAAAAAATAGTTTAAACTCGTTAGAATTTGCTTTTATCAATAAATACATATTAATAGTGTATAATTAAATAATTAAAATATAAAAAAATTATTTGATGTAAATATATTTTAAATCCAAATAATTGGAATTACATCCATCAACATTTATTATTATCATACTCAATAAGGAAATTTCTATAAAATTCATATATAAAGTCATCGAGCATAATCAAATTGAAAAAGTTATCGCGAGTGTAAGAGACAGTTCATATAACTTTGTGAGCTAGCAACGTAAAAGCAATAAACTCAGTGTATGAATTTGTGAGTTTAAACAAGTTTACAACTATTACGAACTTGAGAGTGACTCAACATGATTTTATAAGATAGGAACATATAAACGGTAAACTGTACTCAAAGAATCAACTCGTGAATTTGACAATAATGGCAATGAGTCAAAATATTTCTCTATCTTTTTTTCAGATTACTAAAACTCAATTGCAAAGTAGCTTTAAGGGTAATCTTTCTTACTAAATATAATATTGGGAAAATGTCAGCTAGGTCCCAAGGTACAGAAATAATCTTAAAAAACTCCCTTTGCAAATTCCAAGGTCAGAAAAGTCTTGACATCAATTCCCTATGAGCAATTACTAAAATAACCCCCACTCAAATTTAAAAAAAGGAGGCTTCATTTTGAAAAGAAAACACAATAGAGGGTTCGAATTGCTTGTTGGATGCACGCTCTGCTTCTCATTCCGTCGTGCCCTGGTTCTCCGTCTAGCGTTGGTGGCCTTCGACGCCGCGTCGCTGCCGTTCGACTAGGCGTGGGTGAGTCCTCCGTTCCTCAAGCGTGCATCACAGTCCGCCGGGGAAGCACACATCGCAGTCCGCCGGCGAAGCGGCCGCTGTTCCTGGGCAGCAACAGGGTCGGCCGGTGTTGCAGCGGCAAAGAATTCGGCGTCCGTCCAACAACGTCAGCCGCATCGCTCCTTCCAACACCCAGTGTCCCTCCATTGCTCCTCCGACGGTCAGCCGTGTTCATGCCTTTGATGTGTGGTTTTTTTTTGTGTGAAATGGTACCATTAATCTATTGGGTTGCCACTAGTTTGGGATTGGGGGAAAGCATTGATTCTTAGAATTTACTTGGGGAAATACATTGGTTAAGGAAGGTGGTTGTCGGGTTTAAAATTTTTCTTTTTCTGTGTGTCGCTGCTCTGTGATGGCTGAATTAGTGTTGTTGTTTTGGGGGTATAGATGTTTGTTTGAGTAACGTTGAAGGCCAGGGAATGTTTTATAATGTGGTTTGCTGATAATGTGCTGCTCTAGCATTGAGTTTGAGGTCAGAATCAATGGGTATAAGGCTAATAATGTGCTCCTCTAGAATTGGTGCATTTGGAAGTAAGTTACTGTTAAAAATTGATGTCCTATTAATGCTTCAGTTTGTGTTGCTTATTACTGTTTTTGAGTGGTTCCAACAGAAGAATGGGCAGTATAGGAAGTAAAGTTGGCTTTAGGTACAACATACACCATTGTACGAATTGGTACTTGTCAGTATAGAATAGTTAGCAATCGTTGATATGAAAAATTGTTTGTTGTGTGTGATGAGTTGTAGAAGAAAGTTTTCTTCATGACCTTAGTTTTGAAGCATGTGAAGTAAACCCTTATGCTTCATTGTTGATTTATATGACTTAGTGATTGATATATATATATATATATATATTGTCTAGATGACTGTGTTCTGTACATTGCTGATGTGGAATTGCAATTAACTTCATAAATTAGTTGTTCGTTATATACAAATGATTGGTTAATGTCTTATGTTTTTTGTGGTGTGTGAATAAAGTAGTAATTACGCTCAAGGTTAAGCAAAAAATGCCAAAGAAGAAAGAAAGGAAAGATGGAGAGGGAGAGAGGGTGAAAAAAGTTTCAGGGTATATATTGTTTACACAAGACTATTTTAAGAACAAGAAAAACAAGAAGGAGGTGTGCAAGCATTTAAAAGAGGAGACACAGTCGATGAAAGAAGCTTGGGATGCATTGAAAGATGAGGAGAAGGAGGCATATAGGGTGAGGGCAAAGAATTTAAAGAGTGAGGCAAAAGGGACAAAATATGTGGTTCTATTCTTGACTCGCTGTGCTCCTAATCAATTTATGAAAGTGTGCAACAGTGTGAAAAATAGAGAAGATAAGATGGATAGGCTAAAGAAAGTCGGATTTGACAAGTTAGTTCACATAAGCTGCTCACAAATCCCCTGAGATCTATGTGGTTAGTTGATGTCTGCATTTAACCTTCCAACTAACAATGTTTTGATTCGAGGGAGGTCATTAAACATCCGCCGGGAAGATGTACAACAATTGATGGGGTTACCGTGTGAGGGGGGACATTGAGGAAAAGTCAATAAAGAAGAAGAAGGTTTTGAACAATTGAAGACATTGTACGGGACAATGCTTTACAAGACCATTGGAAAATAGCTAATTGAGAGAGACGAGGATCCGGAATTTGAATTCCTCTTTGTCATGTATGCGTTGGGAACTCTCTTGTGTCCTGGATCGGGTATTAAAGTGACTGATAGAGTGTTGAAGGTGATGGCGGCAACAAAAGGAGCTCTTGGGAAGTACGATTGGTTGAGTTTTGTGTTGATTGAACTATCAAATTCTCTTGCACAGTACAAGAAAAAATTAATGAAAGGGAAAGATGCAGGCAGTATCAATGTAGGGGGATGTATATATTTTCTAATGGTAAGTGCATGTTTGATCTATGTAACGTTTATTGGCTTTTTTAATTAGTTGTAAATTGCTGCATTAGATGTTGAATTCTGCTGCTGTTAAGGTGTTATTTAATCTCTGTACAGGTGTTTTGCTTGCAACATTTTCCCCTAGGCCAACTACATGCCTCTACAAGTGAAAATGCGCTTGCATTTTGGAATGACAACAACGTCAAGAGTAGAGTGCATATAGAGAAGGAAAGCAACCAAGGGTTGCTACATTCAGTCAGTAATGTAGTTGGATCTGCCTCTTCTGAATTGCATTAACAAACTATGCTAACACACCCGGTAAGATGTGAAATCTGATGTTAGCCTCACATTCAGTTGAAAGTATTGACTTAAGTTTTTGTGATGTCTAATTTGCAGGAAATCAAGAGAACATATGATCGAATTATGTCAAGGGTGGTGTCAATAGTGCAAGAGGAACTTGTTTCCCTTCAAGCGAGGCTGTTGGGCGGGGGAAACATCGATGAAGGGGATGAAAAGGTGCAAGACGTGAAATTTTCATCAGAAAGTGAAGATGAGGGGGTGACATAAGAAAAAGAGAATACGATGAAGTGCAGTCTATAAGTGCAGACAAAGGGTCAGAGGAAGAAGTAGGAGGTGTACATGCTATGGGAGATAAGGAGGAAGTGGAATCAAAAGGAAAGGAAAAGGCACAATTGAGGAAATCTACAAGGGTTAAGAAACCTGCTATTGGGTCTCCTTGGGTGACAACAATGGCTAAGAAGAGAAGTCAAGATGAGAAGGATAAGGAAGTTTTATATCAAATGTGCACTACACGATGTAATTCAGCAGAGGATGAGCAGGAGTAAGTAATCACACTTCTTCAATCTCAACTTAGATGAATCACAAAAATTGACTTTGTGCGCTTGTTTGTGTATTAGGGAGTTTGTGGATATGTATGATTATTTCTTGACCCGTGGTGAACTATATTGCCTTCGTCCAAGGGGGTGGATTAGTAATAGGGTAAGTTACTTGAACAATAAACTCATACTATGTTCATTGAATTCTGCGAATTGTTGACCCTTTTTTTAATGGTGCATAGTTTATGACCATGGTTGCGAGGACGTTAGTGGGGGATCAAGTACACAATAGCAGCCGGGTGACTAGACACATATTTTCCGCAGAATTGATGTAAAAAATGGCAGCGGCTCCGAACAAGTGGTCATTGGAATCACATGCTGCGGAGATCTTGCCTGAACATATTGGTTACAACATTGGCGATTGCGACTTGATTTTTGCTCCTACCCTGCGCCTGGATCATTGGTTTTGTTATGTTTTGGAGATGAAAACAATGCGGTTTTATGTGTTGGACTCATTGGTTGACCAATTAACATATGCAAGGGCACAAAAGGTAGAAGAAGATGCACGTTCAGCGGCTGACTAGGGCTCTACTAGGGCTCGTTGAGTTCGGCCTATGGGTGCATTTTAAGGCTTCCAAACATCAAAATAAATGTTCCTAACTTGATTTCTCTCATTCTTTCTTAGATTTTCGAATTTAGGAATTTTGAAATCATAGGGTTTTTAAGATTTTCAAAATAGGTGATGATTTCATCGAATGTCTTTAGTTCAAATAAGTTATATGGAGTAGATTAAGGGTTTAATCGGTTTAGTTTTGTTAGATTTTGAGTTATATGAGATTTTGAGACATGGTTGGATATTTAAGTTAAGGTTTGCTATGATTTTGATGATATAAAGGTTTGAGGAGTTGTTTAATGATTGTGTTATATTTATGAGTTAGAAAAGAGGTTTGATCAGTTTAGAATGTTGACATTCATAGATTTGTGAGTATGAGTGTATTGGAAGTGAAACTTTGTGGTATAAAATGGGGAAATTGATATGAATGGATGTTGTTGAGGTTGATTAAGGAATCTAATAAGTTATTTGAGTTGAGGAAATAAGGATTTTTGTGTTGGATTGAGGTGTTGGTTGGTTTATAGAGGAAATGGTGATTTGGGTCAAGTAATAGAGTGGGAAAAATATGAGTTAAGGCGAGGAAGTTGAATTTTATAATTTATGTCATTATTTTTAATTTGGTTTGACTTGTATCTACATTAATGATGTAGACTACTCTTGTACCTTGGTGGTTCTTGCTTGTGCCTTGGCCCCTCAATTGCGAGGTTTGAGCATGGAGTTGAGATAACTGGGGTTAAATTACTTTATATGGATGTTTTGGATAGTAGGGCTTTTTTACTATATAATTTCTTATAAATATATCTTGGAATGTGTTTGGAACAAGTATAATGATGTAGCTTTTCTTTGAACTTCTCTAATAAAGCTATGAATATTGTTTTGAAAAGAAGTGTGACAATGACTCCTGTGTTGTGAAATGAGTGTGATGTGATAAACTGATTTATGGAATGTAGATCTAACGTTGACTTGTGAGGCATGTGTATTTGTGAAATGTTATGACAATGCTATGTATACTGTGGAGTTGTGTTGTGTAGGTACATGTGGAAGAAGGGGATTGGAAATGAAGATCGTGATATGTTATGTCCATGACAATCCCCCACTACTGATCCTAGTGGTTGGCAACTTATAGGCTCAAACCTAGGCGGGGGGCTAAACAACTTCTAAGTCCAGACCCAGGCAGGAGACAAGGAAGGGAGATCAAAGCTTGAGGTGTAGTGTAAACTTTGACCGAATCATACTACACTTGAGTCCCAATCTACATCAAGGTGTAATAAGGAGGAGTTTGGTTGGAAGGAATATCTGGGCATGCAAGTGTCCTCTATGAGCTTATACTTTGTTAATTATAATAATTATCTATATGTTTTAATTTTACATGGCTTACCTGTAATATCCCAAAAAGTGATTAAGGGCTAATGACTTCAAAAGTGGATGTAATTATTGTTGAATAAACACTTTTGAAGAATGTGTGATGAGAATTTGGATATTTTAATGATTCCAATGGCTTACTTGTGAAAATTCATGTGGGGAGAGTGTTTATTGTGAAATTGGAACCATTGGGAACAATCGTGCTAAAGTTGAAAACTCTGTCTATTGAAACTCTGTACAGGGCAGCAAATTTGTATGGACGTTTTAAATAGGCAAATGGTGTCTAAAAATTCTAAAAGTTTCCAGTCTTATAGTTCACATCTCAAGCTTCAAAATGGACATATAATTTGTTCCATTTCATTTTGTGAACTAGGAGATATAACTGTCCAAAGTTTGGGATGGAAACTGAACTCTGTTTTGGGGCAGTGATGAGTTTTATGTAATTCTGGAATTGTGTGGTGATTTTTAGTAATGGCCAATATTTTTCCTATGAAGAGGACTTAAATATCTTTCATTTGGCTTTGGAATCACCTCATTTTGAGTTTTCTAGAATTAGTTATGATTTTTCAAAGTTTGGGCAGAAAATCTGCCAGAAAATCCGAAAATGGGAATTATGACATCATCTCAATAAAAGATGACATCAGCATGGAATTAAATATGTTATCATCTTCCTCAGCTCATTTCTGTCGCACACAGCAGCTGAATGAGGAGTGAGAACGTTGAGGTTTGTAGAGAGAGAAAGGAGAAGAAAAATCACAAGGTAAGCTGATTTCTCCGACGATTTAGCTCCTAACGCGTATAACTCCGATCCTAAGCTACTCCTCTTTGTTCTTTAAGGTTTGGAAGCTCAAAATCTGTTGTTGAGCACTTAGGGTTTTCAGCAATATTTGGGAAAAGCTTGTGGGAGCTTGAGGTAACTTCCAAACTTTCGTATATTGCTTATTCTGGCTGCTGTGGGCAATTTAATCGGTGAAATTTCGCCGGATTGCCATTGGTTTTAAATTTTGGAAATTGAGTTTCCTAAGGGTTATGCTGCCCAATTTTGGTTCAAATGGTAGTTATAACCTAATGTAATAGTGAATAAAGTGGTTAGGAGTAGAAAGGAACGCGTTTACGGAGCCGAAATCGTAAAACCCCAATTTTTCCCGGAGAACATGTATATTTCGGCCGAGGCTGTAAATGGGTCTTAGAGTTGGATTTTCAATGATTTGATGATTCCATTGGATTCAGTGGGCGAAAATAGGTGGGGTTACAGTTGGGCACTTTTTCAAAAAAGGCCGAGAAAGCATAATTACGGAAACACCCCCTAAAACCCTAAAAGTAGGGCTGCGAAGGGCAATTTCGTAATTTAACATTGAATTTGATAATTCTGAGTCTGGAAATGGATTCCTTGGGCGAAAATATGTCAGGATAGCCCATGTCAAAATTTCAAGAAAAGTACAGCCGAACCGGGTACGGTGGGCCTGGGCCGGGTCCCCAGGGGTATTTTTGTAAATTTTCATTATAGACTCATATAACCCCAAGTAACACTATGGAAGTGTCTAAATGGTGCATTTGGAATTGTAGGATTCGACATTTGCCGTCCTCGTGAGCCGCAGTGCCAAGAAATGTCGGGAAAGGATCAGGTAGTGACTCTCTCTCTTATACTGTGTGTAATGCTCTGTATGTGTGTGTTATCATGGTTCTGTGATGATTTCTTTGATGCTGCTACCGTTACAGCTGGTGATAGCTGTCGTTTACAGCGTAAGCTGTCGTTTACAGCGCAAGCTGTCGTTTACAGCGTAAGCTGTCGTTATTGTGATTACAGCGTAAGCTGTCGTATTTGTGATTACAGCGTGAGCTGTCGTGATGAAAATTACAGCGAGAGCTGTCGTATTGTGTATACAGCCGTGAGTGCTGTCGTTTGTGGTGAAAACCATGTATATTTGAGATTGATGCTGCTATTGATGCTGGTTGTGATTTATGTGCATGCTTGGTATTTATACATTGTATGAGTGGTTTGTTACTACTGGGATTCTCTCGAATCTCATTCTTTCCTATGACTAACATTTCAGACAGGGCATGTGGCTCAAAGGAAAAGAGGCCAACCCGGAGCAATTAGGACCCTTAGGGGTATATGCGATTTTGGAGACGTTGGTTATCCTTTTAAGACTTGGTTATCCATTTAGAACTTGGGATTACTGTATATTTTGAATTAGGAATATTATATTCGATTTTAGTTGTGTAATCCCCTAGTGGATACTTGTAACCTCTAGATTATATATGTATAGAACCCGGGAGTTGCCGGGGATTTGGTTATACACTCTGTCATACGTGAATGTAGATAAACTGCACAGGTAATTATATTCGAATTTTGAAATGGAGACCAGGAACAGGAAGAGATTTTGAATGTTTTGTGAAAACCCTACTACAAAGTAGGAGATTGAAATGAGTTTAAGTTATCCGAAGGTCTCTAATCGTGATTTAATTATCTAATATCGAATTATAATTACGTGATTAAAGTCAGGGTGTTACATTACCTTCCTTTCCTAGATATTTTGTAATTTGATTTTGGTTACTGGGGCTTTATATCTCACCCCGTTGATTTAACATTCTTGGGCCTTATGATTCAAAATACTATATTTATTTCATAGGATAACTGTTTTAAATATTGTCGGGCTTGAGGCCTTGTTTTATACACTTTGATATTTTGGTGGATCTACTATCAAATCATGAGTTTTGAAAAATGTTTTGTGATGACCCTTTTTGTAGGGTTTAGTGTTGTGGATATGACTTGTGGGTTGTGGTTTTTCATTTCTAATTATTTGTGCCCAAACTCTTGAATTTCTGTAGTGGGTTTTGGGGCAGGTTTTGTGCCCTGGACCTCTCTGTGTTTTCTTGAAAGATTATATTTCCGCTTAACAGTTGTTAATCAGGATTCTTATAGCCCATTTGGTTCGATTCTATGAGAGAGAATTACATGTAATCCTGATGCAATAGACCAATTACAACGTTTGGTTAGGCTTATATAATATAAAGAGGATTATATTTTGTAATTTTGATTATATCATTTGATTTAATCAGGATTACACTACTAGGACTAATGAATGTGGATGCAGAATTTTGTAATTAGGTGAAAATGACACTATTGCCATTATAATTTTTTGAACTGACCAAAGTGGCCACCTATAAATGATGTTAAACATTAAATAATTTTAATTACCACCATTAAATATTAAAAAATTAATTAATGAATGTGGATGCAGAATTTTGTAATTAGGTGAAAATGACACTATTGCCATTATAATTTTTTAAACTGACCAAAGTGGCCACCTATAAATGATGTTAAACATTAAATAATTTTAATTACCACCATTAAATATTAAAAAAATTAATTAATAATATAGAAATTTAAGAAATATCCCCCATTAAAAAATTAAAAAAATTATATTCCATCATTAAAAAATATTAAAATATCCTATTAAATAATATTCCCATCATTAAACATTAAAATTAACATGAACTAGACATATTTTCACCCTCAAATATTAAAAAATTATTATGAACCCAACGTGTATAGTGCATAGATTGAAAAAAATTATCGTAAACCCAACTTGCACATTATTATATTTGTTGATAGAGGTAATTTTGTCTCTTGTTATATTATTCTTATATGTTCTCATGTTCGATGTAATCCAACCAATCGTTTTTATACATATGTATCATCTTTCCCTAATAACGAATAAAACAAATTATGTAATCATTATTATATTATATTCCATTACATTGCATTACATTACCTCCAATTCCGTAAACCAAATGGGCACTAAATGAACTGCTATGGTTGATTGTTCTTTTTTTTTTTTGATAAAGAGTGTATTCACAATGCCTACCATTGTCCATTGATTTGGTCGTGTCTTTATACCTTGGGGTCAAGTACAAAATATTTTTATCCAAAGATTGTAGCTAGTGCAAGATTCGAGTCGTCTCTCTTTTAGGAGCCTTATTCTACTTAGAAAACTAAATGCCATGAAAATATAATAAAACATGATTAGGGTTTTGAAAATCATTTTTTCTATACTAATGAAATGCAATGAAAGGACTTATTTTTGGATTCTTTTAATATAGAAAATGAAAATGAAGTGATAAGAAAGACTTTAGTGACATGCTTAGGTTCATACATTAGGGGATTAGAGGGGTAATTGGGATTAACTCACCAATCTTTTAAAAGCCGGACTAAAGGTCGAGCCAGAAAGGCTAGCAGGTCATGGTTTAAATGGTCGGATCGATTGGTGGGACCGGTGACTTAATAATTAAATAAAAAATATTAGATAATTTGAAAAAAAAATAATTAAATATAATTCAATTTTATGGTCTGAGCAACCCAACCTATCATAATTAAAATAATAATAATTTCTTTAAATATAAATAAAAATTAATTTTATTTTACTTTGAATTAAACTAAAAATGAATTTGCAATTCCTTTAATATGTGACTTAATTGTGATGATATATAAAAATAAAGGATATGCATTTCAAAATTTATATACGCATGGAACAATTTAACAGATATGAGAATATATATGTAAAACAAGGTGATTACACGGCAATTTAAAAAGTGAAAAAATAGAAAACATTGATTACTTTAAATAAGTAATACTCCCTCTAGTCATAAATATAAGATAAAGTTGATTTTTTTTATAGATATTAAAGAAACTAATTAAATTACTTTAAAATATTTATATTTATCATTTTTTCTCCAAACTATTTTGTCAAATATATAAACTGATATATAACCTAATGATATATAATATATGATATGATTAAGTAATTTATTTAGTTTTCTGAATTTCTCTAAAAGGCTAACTCTGTCTTATATTTAGGATTGAGGGAGTAATAAATACAAGTAAGGAAAGATAAATAATATAAATAAGTATTTTATAATAGAAATAATAATAATAATAATAATAATTAATGATCAAATATGCATTTTTTTAAAATTGTCTTATGTTCTTTCATGTCATTGCTGCTTTTTACTTGTGTACTCTCTTTACCCTCCTAACCATTTGAACATGGTTCTTAAAATCTAAAGAAGAAAAATCCTCCCTCCATATATGCTTCTCGGTCCTTCTTTTCCTCTTTTGTACTGTGTACTCTCTTCACCATCCGATGATGGCTTTACAAATCCCAAGAAGAACAATCTCCCTCCACGGCACCCGTATACTCTATCCTAATTTCTCCCTCTCAACTCTCGAGGCTTGTTACCATTTCCCAATTCCCAATTCCCAATTCCCAATTCCCATAAACCCCGACTCCTTCACTCCTCCCTTATCTCTCTCTCCTTTCTTTGAAGTTTTATTCCTTTCCATTATTTAGTATGTGTTCGAATTATCCTTTATAGAATATTTTTTTATGATTTATGAGATAAATATGTGAGAGGAGTTTTATTTCGATTTATAGAAAAGAGATTTTGAAACTGCGGTTTGGAACTTACCTAAAAACACACTTATTAGCTTTTCCCCCTTTAAATTTGGATTTGATGAACAGAAAATAAGATTAGAGAAGGAAATGTGAAATTGTAAGAGGCAAATCGCAAAATCATTAAATGAGCATGGAGTACAAGGAATACCATCTCCAGCGAAAGTTGAAAATGGAACCTGAAGGTGGAAGTTTGGATGGGATTCTGGCCAGACGGTTTTCACAAACTTGCTCTAGTTCCCAGCTTTATGGCGGTTGACGGTAGAGGTGATAATGCAGGTTGCGGGTCGAGACGGGGCAGGTTGGTGTAGCCCACCCGCCAATTTTTTTTTTGGGTTAATATAACTTTTGGTCCCTGAAGTTTGATTTAATTTTGGTTTTGGTCCCTCAAGTTTGAAATTGGTGGTTTTGGTCCCTAAAGTTTCATCCGATTTTGGTTTTGGTCCCTCAAGTTTGAAATCGGTGGTTTTGGTCTATGAAGTTTCACCCGATTTTGGTTTTGGTCCCTCAAGTTTGAAAAGGACTTGAACTTTTTCTGGATCGGGTCGGGTTTCAAAAATGGGTCTCCTAATCCTTTTCAAACTTAAGGGACTAAAACCAAAATCGGGTGAAACTTCAGGGACAAAAACCATCGATTTCAAACTTGAGGGACTAAAACCAAAATTAGGTGAAACTTCAGGGACTAAAACCACCGATTTCAAATTTGAGGGACCAAAACCAAAATTGGATCAAACTTCAGGGACCAAAAATTATATTAACCTTTTTTTTTGTTTTTTAAAAATTTAACTTTTTTTTTTAATTTTTACTCTCCCTCTTTCACCCTCTTATATCACACTTTTTTTCTTTTATATATTTGTGTTATGAAGTCAATTTCATTCTTACTTTTCTTTTTTTTTAATCTATTCACATTACAAAACTATATTAACACATCTCTTTTAAATTTAATAATAGTAGAATAAATAAATATAATATGAAAATAAGTGTCAAATAAAAAATATGAGGAATTAATTAAACACATCATCAAAGGAAAGGAGATTCAGATAAGGGAGACTAAGGGCATTTAAGAAAAAACTAAAAAAAAATAATGTGGGCTAGCGGGCCAACCTGCATTGAGCCCGTTTAGCCCGAATTTAAATGGTGGTCCAAATCCGTTTATTTGAACCTGCCAGCCCGCCTCGAATTACCAGCTCTAGTTGACAGCTTAAAGTGGCCTAATGGTGGGCAAACGTGGGTCAACGTCCGAAATGAGTTTGTCCTCTGAACCAAGATAGAAAAACTTCAAGCTGACGGCTTGACTGACTGTCAGGTCCGGCTCTTGAAACATTGTAATTCACACAATTAATTACTCAATAAGCTCTAATTAATGGAATGGATTATCATTAACATGCAACCATACTCAACATCAATGAACTTAGTCAACCAATACAAATTCATGTCCATATTGAAATCAAGCCTATTGATAAGTGTGTTCTTTTACCCCCAAAACCGTGGTTTCAGAAGCACTTTTCCGCAAATCGAGACAAAACTCCTCTCACATACTTACCTCATAAACTGTAAAAGCTATTCTCCAAAAGCTAATCAGGTGTCACTTCTAAGGGTAGCAATATCAACAAACCCAAAAACTAACGGACACTAATTTGCGTTGGAGGACTTCACATATAGAGCTTAGTCCTAATTATACTTATATGATTAGATTGGATTAATTATATTATTCTTTTAGGCGAGTCCAATTAATAGAATTACCCAAGCACTAGTAAACTTAGCAACACAATATTAACAAGCTTAGCCATGGAAATCAATCATCAATATTAATCTTAAAGCAAGTCTAATAAATTAAACCATCCCACATTAACATGCTAGATAATAAAATCACAAAAGACTCAAGTTGAAACTAATAGTAACAAGATAAAGGACTTAATACAATATCTAATCCAATCACACGAGTATCAAGTCAACATTTACATAATCTAAATTTCAACCATACATATAAATTGAACATTTAAAAGTAGGAGAATCAAAATACATGTATAGGAATTCTAAACTACATAAGTGGAACTAAAAAAAACTTCCCTAATGTAGAACCCAATCTTCCTTTACTTCAATCCATCACCAAGAGAGCAAATAAACCTTAGCCACGCATGGTTACTAGGAGAACCACAATCTGGAGCTCACCCACAGCAGCCATGGAAGGAGAGGATGAATGAAATGAAAGCTTGTGCAAAAAAATGGAGGATCGAGAAGAAGAAGAAGAATCGGACTTAGAGCTGAGCTACTGAAAAGTCACCCCCGATCCCTCCTCTCCATACTACTCTATCATCGCCATCCTCTCTACAAGGGGGAGGTATGACTTTGATTAATTGCATCACATTTCCTGGAATCTTCTTCTCCAACCAGGACCAATCCCAATTCCCATCTCTTCCCACAACCTGTTGAACCCTCAGATTCTTATCAATAGCATATTCAGAATCTACACAATACTCAGCCAATCTCCAGCTGCCTCTTAACCACTTATCCATCCAGAATTTCACATTCACCCCACTTCGTACCTCCCATCCCACCTCGTTAGTAATGTCTGGCAAAACCTTTGCAATTTTTTTCCAAAGTAACGAGTCATGATTTTTCACTCTACATTCTGTAAACAAATCAGCCCCTCTTCCATATTTTGCTTTTAGAACTCTAGTACATAACCCCTCCGGCTTGGCCAACATATTCCATCCTATTTTGCCCATCAAAGCCTCATTCATCTCTCTCATTCTTCTTATACCTACTTCCCTTTCCTCCTTGGGTCTATAAACCCCCTCCCAGTTGACTGCATGTAGCTTCTGTTTATCTTGATTAGAGCCCCAGACAAAATTCCTTTGTAACTTTTCTATCTCATAACACACACCAGATGGGATATGTTCATGTTGCATTTGGAAGTTCGCAATTTGAGATATGACTGATTGGACTAGAGTGAGCCTCCCTGCTAACGACAAGGATTGTGACTTCCATCCACTAAGTTTTTTCTGAACCTTATCAATTAGGTACTTAAATTTAGCCCTAGAGTTTCGACCATGGGTGATATGTGCCCTTAAGTATCTCCCTAGATCCTCTTTCCGCTGAAAACCACTCATGTTACAAATTACGTTCTGTACATCTCTAGCCACATTCTTTGAGAAGAAAATGGATGTCTTACTCGGATTCACCTTTTGACCTGAGACTGTACCAAACAATTCCAGACACTCTAGAGCATTGGTCATTTGCTCCACACTTGCTTCACAAAATAATAACAAGTCATCCGCGAATAGTAAGTGCGAGATACTCACCTGGTTCCTTCCTATTTTTATAGGTTTCCATTGCTTGGTCTCCACCGAATCTGCAATGATGTGAGACAATTTTTCCATCGCTAGAACAAATAAGTACGGTGAGAGTGGATCTTCTTGTCTAATTCCCCTAGTAGGTTTAAATTCCTCTTTTCTGCTACCATTCCATAACAACTTCATCTTAACTGAGTATAGACACGATCTAATGATGTTAACCACACCCTCGGGTATCTTCATTTCTTCCAACACCTTTAATTAAAATTCAAGGTTTAGCCTATCATAGGCTTTCTCCAAATCAATCTTGATTGTCATATACCCTTTCTTTCCATTCATTTTATGCATCATATAGGATACCTCCTTAGCAATAATGATATTATCTTGAATGTTGCGGCCTGGCACAAAACTAGCTTGATATGGAGATACAACCTTCATCATTAATCCTTTTAGTCTGCTCACCAAAATCTTCGTCAGTCCCTTGTATAATACATTACATAGATTGATTGGCCTAAATTGAGAGATTAATTCAGGATTGTCTGATTTAGGAATCAATACCAAAAGAGTAGAATTTAAATCTCTCACCCCTTCCGGTCTCTCCCAAATTCTCTTCATCAACTCTACTACCTCCTTTCCAACCACATCCCAATTTTTCTGATAAAATATTGCTGGAAACCCATCCTCTCCAGGGGCTTTAAGTCCTCCTATGTTAAAGAAGGCCCTCCTTATTTCCTCTTTATCCAGACTCCTTCCTATCCTTCTCAACTCATCTTCTCTAACTTCCCCCCACTGCTGTTTAGTCACATGCCATATTCTACTATCATTCTCTTCTGAAAATAAATTTCCATAGAATTCTTGAAACATTGCACAAATAGATTCTTCATCCTCTACCCAAACTCCTTCATTATTCTTGATACATTTAACCTTGTTGTTTCTCCTTCTAGCCATCGTCTTGTTATGATAGTACCTTGTGTTTCTATCTCCTTGACTAATCCATATACCCCTAGATTTCTAGAACCACAATAGTTCTTCTTGCTTCAATGCCCCTACCAACTCCTCTTCAAGCTCCCGCTCTAACTTTACTAAGAAGGGGTTAACAAAACGGTCTGCACTCTTTTGGATACCCTCCAATCTTTTACTCAATCCCCGTATTCTAAACCGTATGTGCCCAAAGACCTCCTTACTCCACACCTTCAGTTGCTTTTCCAGTTCCTTTATATTATCACGAACATCTCGTCCTTTCACCCATTTACTAGAGAGAAATCCTCTAAAGTCCCTATGATTAAGCCAAGCTGCTTCAAACCGGAAAGGTCTATCTCGCACTAATGTATCTTCACAACAGGTTCACACAATTAGAGGGTGGTGGTCGGAATTCACTCTTATACCCACTTTAACCACAGCATCGGGAAATAATTCTTGCCAAGTCATGTTGCATAAGCATCGATCCAATCTTTTGAACACTCTGTCATGTCCTTGCCACTTAGGACCTCTCCATGTAAAGAAAGGTCCACTAGCTCCTAAGTCAATGAGGCCCTTTTCTTCAATCCAATCTCAGAATCTTCTACAACGACCCTCATTCACTCTACCTCCCCCTTTTTGTTCCAAACAACTACTGATTTCATTCCAGTCTCCTGCAAGTAACCAAGGTTCAGATATATTTGTAGCAATCTCACCCAGTTTCTCCCATAACTCTCCTCTTTGATTTTCATGAGGATTCACATAAACTGTAGTAAACAACCAAGGAGGTTGGTTCTCTACGTTTAAGCTACAATGTAGAAATTGCATATGTCTAAAAAGCACATTCACAACAAATTTTGGATCATTCCACATTATCCAAATTCCACCTACAAACCCCATCGCCTCTATTCCTTCTGAGAAATCGAATCCAAAAGACCGAATTAGTCTCTTGGCTCTAATCCCGCTAACACGAGTCTCCAGAAGAGCAACTATATCTCCCTTATGTAAATATAATAGGTTTTTAAGCGAAGCAGCAAACCCTTTACTCGCTGCCCCTCTGCAATTCCACACTATAACTTTAACCATTTAAACCAATAGGGGGTGTTACCTCTTCCTCTTCACACACCTCCATCGACCCTTCAACTATTGATCTATCATTAGTGTAAAATTTCATAACACTATCTATATCTTCACCATAATATTGTCCCACTTCCTCCACAGATAGTCTCGGACCTCGTAGGATTGCATGACTCCCACTCTTACAGTCCGATGTAGGATCCCTTACAACTCCTGAACTTCCTTCTTTCACCTGTTGTCCACTACCATTCACCACCAAGCTCTCCCTTCTTTCCTTGATAATCCTATCCAGAGCTTCCGGTTGTTTGACGACACCCTTTTGGACATTGGTTACATCTGCCAAAGGTTTCTTAGTAGATACCACATTCTTTACCACTTTGGGACTCATGTCTTTTCTTTTAATGAATCGTCTAACTGGAACTTCCTCCACTTCTCCTTCCTGAGACCCACCCATATTCATCTCTTCTTCCCCCTCTGCCTATCTCAATACGTCAAATCTGGAACCAACTTTAACATCCTTAGTCCACACTCTCCCTCTTTGAGTCCTATGCACGTGTTGAACTACTCTCCAGGGGCTCTCAGTAACTCTCTTGGGATCAGTTGATGCACTACCCTCTGAACCACTAGCTTCTCCCTTACTTGCCTCCATGCACCCATTCAATTCGTTCTGTCTTTGACCACATTTTTCTTTAAAATGTCCAAACATACCACAGTGAAAACACAAAGCATGCAAGCTCTTATATTCAACATGTTTTAACACACCATCAATCATGTAGTGCGGAACAAGTGGCTTGGATAGATCCAGTTCTATACAAATTCGGGCAAACTTGTTTCTACCCCTACTAGCCGTATGAGTATCCAATTTAAGAACCTTTCCAATGGAACTAGCCAGATTGTACAAAACCTTTTTATCAAATAATTCAGCCTCAATCTCAGGAAATCTTACCCAGGCCGCAATTCTATCAATCTTTTCTGAATTGGAGTTAAACCCCGGTCTCCAGCGCATAACACTCAAATAATTATCAGCAATAACCCAGGGGCCACCCACTAAAGCTCTTTCATAATCATCCCATTCTTGAAATGAGACCACAAAAAATTCATTTTCAAGATCTCCCAATCTAATACTCCTTTCCTGGCCCAAATCTGTCGTAACTTTGACTCTAGAAGAAATAGACCCATTGAACCTCCCAACAATTTCACAATCAGGGACTTAGCAAATGGCTTGCAGAGACGTTCTCTCTCATGCTCATCAATCAGAAATTTAGGACACAAAGGATCAAAAAAATCTACAGAAATACCTGACTGGGGATCAAGAATATCTTCAAATCCCACTCCCGAATTGTTAACAGCACCCATACTATTCGGCAATACAATATTATCCTCTTCCCCATCCAAGAACTAGCTCTCCCTCCATCTAGCTTTGGCCATTAGAGAATCCCGATAAGACCTCTGCGTTCCCTGAACATTAGAGGATGGTTCAGGTTCTTTCATCCAATCCTCAAAACGTGGAGGATTGGACTCTTGTCCAGAGAATTCCCGCCTAGCCATTTCTGATTTCCTCTTCCCTCGGTTCATCACCTCCACAGCCTCTCTCGTCCCAGATTGTCCGTTCGGCTCTGTCGCGGGTTCCATATTGGAATCGCTCACCACTCCTCAGTCGCAAGGCACGACCAAGGATACGCTTTGTATTTCCGTCGCAGTGGGCGACGGAGCTCACCGAAGAAAAGATGCTGCGCACGGACAGGTGGCGGAGGCCCGTGAAGAAAAAACGCAGAGCCCTAGCAGAGGATCTTTCGGCGCGCGCGTGTCTTCAATCGCTCCTAAAGTAGCCTTTACTTAGAGGCTTCTTTATTAGATGAAGGATGCGTCTTTTTTTGGGAATGGACTAAGTGAGTTTGGCAAAGGATTCGGGTTGGGTTTTGGGTCTTGAAGCCCCAAAATTCAGATTTCTATGGGTAGAAAATGTTGCGGTTTTCGTAGGTACTGTTATGTCATTTTAAAATTTCAGGTCCTCAACTTTCATTAATTTCGGTCCTCTAGTATCATTAATTCTTGTCTATTTTTGAAATTCGATCCTATTATTTTCTTTTCAGCTTTTTGCTCCAATTTCTCCAAAGTGACCTACAATGAAATTCAAATTAATGTAATACCAAATATTCTAATAATCAATCACTTAAGGCTATTCATAAAAAATATGACAATTATACCCTTTTTAACCTTAATTTCATTTGATCATCTTTAATCAAATTATTCATAATTAATACAACTTAACCCAATAAACCTCATAAAAACCCATAGAATGATAGGAAATAGCATATTAAAATATGATCTTATCATCCATTTCCTTCCTTCTCTACTTGATCATGGTCTAACCCTTTCTTTTTTTATTTTCATTAGGCCCCTGTCCATCGAATCACTATCATCCCCTTTCTTGACAATATCCCCTCGCCTCTGCTCTTCTTTTTTATTGATCTTTTCAGCATGTGCGTGGTCTTCATTGTTCTATCTCTTGGCTATGAAATCGCAAGATTTTCATGTATCTATTTGGCCAGCAATATTGGGTACATTAGAGGAGAAAATCTCCGTAACTATAAAATTACAAAAATAATAAATTAGTACGAGAAATATTGGGATGATTTTTTTTTTGCCAACAGATATATTGGGTAGATTAGAGAATATCCTGAGGGCAAATAATGAAAGAGGAGAGAGAGATGGCAAGGCAAGTCATTGTCCATTTCCATGATTTCTTGTTCTTTTTCTTCATTCTCAGCTTGACTATAGTTTGACCATTTCTTTTTTCTTTTCATTACGCTCCTGCTCACAAAGTCACTCTCATCTCCTTCCTTGCCAATATTCTCTCTCATCTCCTCTTCTTTTTATTGATCTCTTCAGCCTGTACGTGGTCTTCATTGTTCTATCTCTTTGCTCAGAAATGGCAAGATTTTCATGTATCTATTTGGCCAGCAATATTTGGTAGATTATAGGAGAAAATCTCTGTAAATATAAAATTATATAAATAATAAATTAGTGCGAGAAACATTGGGAAGATTTTTTTTTCGCCAACTGATATATTGGGTAAATTAGAGAATATCCCGAGGGCAAATACTGAAGAGGGGGAGAGATAGAGATGGCAACACTTGTTAATGTCCATTTCCAATATTTCTTCTCATTTTCCTTCCTTCTCAGCTTAACTATAGTCCGACCCTTTCTTTTTTCTTTTCTTTTTGATACATAAAGTTGGAAACTCTAAAAAACTCAGCCTACATCAGTAGGAATACAATGATCCAGCTCTAAAACAGCTGTTAACTCAGGCGTGGAATACAAAATCAAGTGAAATCCCGTTACACATGAAATTGCCTTTTTCGCAAGGAAATCGCAACCCTATTTGCGTTTCTTGGAACGAACCTCAATTCAATCCTCCATTCTCGTTGCAACATGGAACGAACTTCTGCTATTGTATTAGCGTCCGGATGATTCTGGCAATTCTCACAATTGATCAGATCAATAACTTCTTTTACATCGGATTCTAATACCACTCTACGCTTTCCCTGATCCCAAGCAGTCTTCAATCCTAGAAGAATACCCCATATTTCAGCGGTAACATGATCACCCAACTCCAATCTGTGCATAAAAGCCATAATAAAATTCCCGTTAGCCTCTCGAATAACTCCTCCGCACCCAGCACCGGTTTTCCCTGAAAATGCTCCGTCTACATTTACTTTAGTCCATCCTTCCTCAGGTGGCATCCAAGTGGCCCTTCTATCCGTAACTGATGTGCCTTGTAAGTTGATGCCGACAAGTTTTTTACTTGCCATTTGAATGCTAGATATAATAGCATGAGCATGATTTTGTAGGCTCTCATTACTCTGATTTTTCTGCTCAAAAAGACGTTCATTTCTCCTTTTCCAGAATAACCAACATAAAGTTGCAAACCAGTCACCCCAATCCAAGCGTCGAATATTAGAGATCAACCACTCCTTAAGATTAAGCTCAAAGAAAAAACGATCTCTTGGCAAAGTTATATTTTCCATCCACAAACGTTTAGCTTCAGTGCAGTCACGAAGAACATGCAGCACCGTTTCTGGACCCTTCTTACACCAACCGCACACATCATCAGCACACATGCCTCTTCTATATCTCTCCACATTGGTAAGAAGCTTGTTATGAGCAACTAGCCACATAAAAGTTTTACACCTTGGAATAGTATTCAGCTTCCAGATTTTCTGCCATAATACTTCCTGGTTCTCTTCTTCATTTGCAATAACTTTATATGCAGATTTCACCATGAATTCTCCATTTCTTGTGTGTTTCCATCGAACAATCTGCCTCCCCTGTTCAACTTCGGAACCCTCATGCACAAATCTCCATGCCGCCTTGATCCCTGCCCATGTATTCGATCCTATCCTCTGCATATCAATTTGAGGCATTAAATCATTTCCACATTTATATTTGCTTCTAATAACTCTTACCCATAAGTCATCATTTTTCTTGATAAGATTCCATCCTAATTTGGCCATAAATGCATGATTCTGGGTTTTAACATGTCTCAATCCCAAGCCACCATTACCCTTTGACTTGCACACCATTTCCCAAGAAACAAGATGAATTTTCTGCTTTTCCTGCGTTGTACCCCACAAAAAGCTTCGATTTTTACTCTCGATCATATCACATGAACCAAGAGGTATTGATGCCGTTTGCATTGTATAAGCTGGAATAGCTGATGTCACAGCCCCTACCAAAGTAGCACGTCCAGCTAGAGATAACGAATTAACTTTCCAGTTAGATAACCTCTTCTTCACTTTATCAACAACCTCACTGAAGCTCTCCTTAGTCACCCTTTTATGATGTAGAGGAACTCCCAAGTATTTACCAAGATCTGCTGCCATTTGGAACCCCAGAATATTGCTCAACTCAGTGCGCCGATTGTGATTCACATTCCTGGAGAAGAAAACTCTAGTCTTCATAGCATTGACCTTTAAACCTGAGCTTGCATAGAATTCATCTAGACAAGCCTTAACTTCATTTGCCTGGAAAATAGAAGCTTGACCAAACAAAACAATATCATCAGCAAAAAATAAATGAGAAATAGGAGGCCCATTTTTGCATAACCTTATTGGGAGCCAGTTCGTTGTTTCCATCCTATCTTGAATCATGTGAGCCAGCCGTTCCATGCAAATTACGAATAAATATGGAGATAAAGGGTCCCCTTGTCTCACACCACGGGAAGTTTTAAATAAATCACCTTTCTCTCCATTCCATAATAATTGCATTGAAGGTGTCGTAACACATTGAGAAATAATTCTGACCAGATTAGGAGGAAATGAAAGATCGGTCAAACATTGTTCCAAAAAACTCCAGTTCAGCCTATCATAAGCCTTCTCCATATCAATCTTAATTGCCATGTATCCCCGTTTACCATGCAGAATCCTCATTGAGTGAACAACCTCCTGTGCTATGATTATATTGTCAGAACTGTGTCTGCCTGGGATAAAGCTGCATTGGTTAGGACTAATAATTTTTGGAAGGACGACCCTTATACGATTAGCAATCACCTTGGTAAGAATCTTGAAGATAACATTACATAAACTGATAGGACGAAGATCCCTTAACTCTTCCAGAGAATCCTTCTTTGGTATAAGAACCAGAAAAGTATTATTTATGCTTGCAATATCTTCTGGATACTCCCAGAGTTTTTTAATAAACCCATAAACAGATGTACCAACATGTTTCCATTGACTCTGATAAAAGAGTGCATTAAAACCATCCGGTCCCGGCGCTTTCAGCGCTCCCATATTAAAAACCACCTCCTTAACTTCTTCATCCCGTATATCTTTACCTAAAAGATAGAGGTCTTCATCTTCAATTCTTGGATATGTATTGTGACAATGAATTTTCTCCCTCTGCATTCGTTCCTCTGTAAACAAAGTAGTAAAATAAGAAGAAGCCATCTCTTTAATTAATTGCGCTTCATATACCCATTCTCTATCCTGATTACGAATAGATCCAATAAAGTTTCTTTTTCTTCTTCCATTAGCCCTAGCATGAAAGAATTTTGTATTTCTGTCTCCACTCACTGACCATTCAGAGCGAGCCTTTTGCGCCCATAATAATGATTCCTGCAATAAGACACCCTCAAGCTCGCCCCATAAAGAAGATTGTAGGTTTTGAAGCTCCATAGAAAGCCCATAATGTTTCTCCACTCTAGTAATTCCATTAAGACGATGCATTATCTCCCTTTTCCTCTTTTTAGTATGACCGAACACATTTTTATTCCAACTTTTACAATCTTCAGAAAAAAGAGTGATTGTCTCCTTCCACTCGCCAGTCGTTCTCCAATTTTCCTTGACAAATTCTTCAAACTCATCATGTAATACCCAAGCCGCGATGAACCGGAATGGTTTATTAATCTGACTCGTCCTGCTTAACCCTTCCAAACGTAACAGAATGGGACGATGATCAGATTTATAACATAGTAAATGAGTAACACTTGCATTAGGAAACATTTCAACCCATTCATTTGATCCAAGAACACGATCAATTCTGCTATGAGAATCAGTTCTATGCCACGTAAACTCAGGTCCATCAAACTCGAGATCATTCAGAACAGTAGCATCAACAAAATTAATGAACTCTCTATCTGGCCCAATATTCTCACCCATAGACCTTCTTTCATTTGTCATCAGAGTAGCATTAAAATCACCACCAAAAGCCCAAGGCCCGTGTATCCTATTGCGCAACTCAAATAGATCATGCCACAATTTTCGTCTTTGCATTAAAATCGGGCTAGCATAAATAAGAGTCAGATCCCACGTTCTACGATCATTCCCACAGATTCTGATATGCATAAATTGAGGATTCTTCACTAAAACCTCAACTTTCCCCACCTTTTCTGACCACACACACCAAATCCCACCCTTGAAACCTTCTGCATCAATAATTTGAACAAATTGAAATCCCAGCTTACCAGCTATTTGGACTGCTTTATTCCCACTGCACCTAGTTTCAAAAATTGCCATAAATTCCACATTATGGAACCGAGACATTTCCCTTATGAGATTAGGAAAAAGGCGAGCTCCTGTGCCCCGCGTATTCCATAAAATGAAATTCATTAAGACAGATTATGGATTTTTGGGGCGGAATCCCCCATCAAAGCATCTTCATCCACTCTAACCATCCCACCTTCAGACAATTTAAATGAAGAAGGGTCATCATGATGATATGTAGTTATCATACCTTGATCCACGATATAATTAGCCTTAGACAATCCATTACTTTGCAGCATGTCTCCTTGTTCCATCTCCATGTTTAGATTTTTCGCTTCATTAAATCGAGATTCTTCAGTAGCCTTCATGGATTCACTAGGCCTGACTTCCAAAACAGAAAAAGGATTTAGGGAGATCAATTCGCTAACATTATTGTTTCCAATCCCCCCTCCTTTTGTTACATCATTCGAAGGTAATTTTCCTCTAATCATGTTCATTTTTTCTCTTGCACGTCTCTTAATCCCGGTTAGTCTTTTTTCTCCCACAGGAACCCACTTCTGCTCTGTAACATTCTTATTAATATCCATCCCAACTTGACGCCTTCTCTCATTTACTCTTCACTCTTATCCTTCTTTTCAACCGTCTTTCCCTTATCCTTGGCTAAATTAAGATCATTTTTCTTTTGCGAACCCTTCTGACTTGTAACCCCTTTTTTACCTCCTCCATTCGAGCTTGATCATACTAAGTCCACTTTATTAAAATTTCCACTAACATCCCGCCTTACCAGCATATGTGGCCCAAAAATTCCACCCTTTAAATCATTTTTCTCAGTAATCTCAGCATTCTTCCTCAAATTATCCCTCACCTCATCAGAGGATTTTTCCGGAACTTTATTTGAACAAATCTCCCCATTATCCTTCATTTGATCTGGAACTTTATGATGACATACCCCTATATGATGGCCATATTGCCCACAGTGAAAGCAGACAAGATGTAATCCCTCATACTCAATCTTCCTGTCCTCCCCAAAATGATTGAAAAAAGGCAATAAAGGTTTCTGCAAATCCAACTCCACACAGATTCTAGCAAAACCTCCTTTCTCTGAAAACGCCGTGGTTCTATCAATTTTTAGAGTTTTCCCCACAAGATTTCCCAGTCTTCTTAGAGATTCAATACTGTAAAGTTCCGCTGGTAAATCCGGAAATCGAATCCACGCAGTTATTTTCTTTTGATAATCCGCCTTCCAAGGATTAAAGTTTGGCCGCCAACGTTGTATCATCAAATAATGGTCAGCAATCATCCAAGGTCCTTCCAAAAGAGCGTAATCTCTATCCTCTTTTGTAGAAAATGACACAATAAAATATCCATTACTTAAAGGGGTGACTTTCATCGGACTTTTTGGATTCTACATTCTTTCCATTCTCTGCCTCATAAAACCAACTCTGAATGACTTCCCCAAAAGTTTAACAATAAGAGAATTTATGTATGGTTTACACCAAGCTTCATATTCTTCCGCTGAAAATTTTAACTTTGGATAATTCCCTCCTTTTTGCCAAGTATCCCCAGCTTCATCACCATATATATCTTCTTCTTCAACCTCAACATTCCCGGACGTGTTTTTGCTACCCATTTTCGCACAATAATCTTTCCAACCATTAAGGGCATCACAAGCTGACATGTTTATTTCCAGAAATCCAGAGTCTCCAAGACTCAACAATTTGTCCCAGTACGTGAATTTAGTGCTAGGGTTATGGTTTCCATAAACATTATCAACTCCTTCCCTCCTACTTCCTGATTTCTCTGCCTTGCTGTTAAAAACCGGAGACTGACCCCCAATACCACTCTGACTCCCAACACCCCCACTATCACTCCCCTTCCCTCCTCCACTCGCACCAGTCTCTCGTTCTCTGTTTTCTCTCATAATTGAAAAAAAAACAGAACAGAAACAGAGACGAACACCAGCGAAAAATGAAGCTCAATCACAACCTGATCTGAAGCTACACCTCATCGATGCAGTTGTTCTCTACTCTGACCAGAGAATCAGAAGCACTGTCCGATAAATCCCAGAGTTGCAGATGATCCGTTGCCAACGCCACCGTTTAACAGGTTCGACACTCCAGGAAACACGTCGCCGAAACAAACGCAGAGCACTACCGTTGGAAGCAAGTCGTCGACAGTCAGGAACAACCGCTGAGTATCGCCACCAGTTTGCCACCGTACCAGACACCGCTTTTCGACCGTTACAGGCAACGGTAAGAAAAACGCAGATTCTGTCTCTTCGCTTCTCCTTTCGCTCTCTCTTCGGTACTTACCATGTCTTGTATTCTAATTAAGCCAAACCTGCTTCTTTTTTTCATCACACTCTTTCCTACTGAGATACCCTCATCTCCTTTCTTGACAATATTCTCTCTCCTCACCTCTTCTTTTTTATTGATCTCTTAAGCTTGTGCATGGAAGTCATTGTTCTATCTCTTCTCTCCAAAACCGCAAGATTTTCAAGTCTCTATTTGGCTGGAAAAATTGGGTAGACTAAAGGAAAAAATCTCTAAAATTATAATATTATATAAATAATAAATTAGTGGGAGATATATTAGGTAGTTTCTTTTTTTAGCTAATGGATATACGGGGTAGATTAAAAAATATCCAAAGGACAAATAATGAAGGTGGAGGCATGTCACTATCCATTTCCATTATTTCATATCGTTTTCCTTCCTTCCTAGCCTGACCATAATCTGACCCTTTTCTTTTCCTTTTCATTATGTTCCTGCCCACCGAGTTACTCTCATCTCTTTTGTCTAAATATTCTCTCTCCTCTCTCCTCTTATTTTTTTAATGATCTCTTCATGTTTTTTATGGATTTGGCTGCGGTTTTTCGTTGCCGGTCCTTTTCTCCCAAACTACACCGTTTTGGTGTAGTTTGGGGGTAAAGGGGCTGTTTTTTTTTTAAAATAGAATATAGTATTTTGAAATATTTTTTAGAAGTATCTAATATTTTAAAATATTTTTTAAGTAACATGTAGTATCTTAAAATAATTTTTAGTACTTTAACCCCTTAAAATATGTTTTCAGTTGTATCCAGTGTGTTAGCAGATTGATTGTAATTTAACTCTTAATATATTTTAAAGAGTTAAAAGTATCAAAAAATATTTTAAAGGGTTAAAAATACCAAAAAGATATTTTAAAGTGATTTTTGGAACTGAAAAAATACATTAAGGATTAAATTGCAATCAATCTGCTAACACATTGGATACAATCGAAAAAATATTTTAAGGGGTTAAAGTACTAAAAATTATTTTAGGATACAACATGTTACTTAAAAAATATTTTAAGATACTAGATACTTCCAAAAAAAATATTTTAAAATACTATATTCTATTTAAAAAAAAAAAACCCACCCCTTTATCCCCAAACTACACCAAAACGGTGTAGTTTGGAAGAAAAGGACTGGCAGCAGACCGCTAGGCAGCGGACCGCAGCCAGATCCATTTTTTATTGATCTCTTCAACCTTTGTGTTGTTTTCATTTTTCTATCTCTTTACTTTGAAATCACAAGATTTTCATGTATCTATTAGGCCGGCAAAATTGGTAGATTAGAGGAGAAAATCACTATAAATATAAAATTACATAAATAATAAATTAGCGCGAGAAATATTGGGAAGATATTTTTCCCCAACAGATATATTGGATAGATTAGAGAATATCCCGAGGACAAATAATAAAAGAGGAGAGAAAGATGGCAAGGCCTGTCACTATCCATTTCCATTATTTCTTCTACTTTTCCTTCTCTCTCAGCTTGGCCATAGTCTGACCCTTTCTTTTTTGGGCAATTACAATGAAATCCCATACAAAAGAAAAAAATGAAGAAACGGTCCCTGAAGTTGTCAGTGTAAGCTCCTTGACTTGTTAATGGACGCTCTTCGACTTGTCATTAACAACTTCAGGGACCATTTTTTCATTTTTTCTCTTGTGTGGGACTTCATTGTAATTGTCCCTTCTTTTTTCTTTTCATTACACTCCTGCCCATCGAGTCACTCTCATCTCCTTTCTTTTTTATTGATCTCTTTAGCCTGTGTATGGTCTTCATTGTTCTTGTTAGTGCAAGCGTTTCACTTAAAAGATGGGTGAATTGGGTGATAATGTGAGTTTTAAAATGAAATTAACAATTAGTAGAAATTAAATTAGAGTTAAGTGTTAACCGAAGTGTATACTAGAGTTTATATTGGTTCAGTCACAACTTCTTTGACTTACGTCCAGTCCTTAAATTACCTCTGAGATTTTCACTATAGCTTCCAAGATTCAGTGAGTTTTTGGAACCTCAATATATTACAAGTTCCTTATTTGGACACTCGCTCCCCTTTACATATTGTAAACCAATACCCGACTTAAGGTCCCATAATCTTAAGTTATCTCAATAAAGTGTATTGAGTTTTTGATGAAATTCTCTCTCAAAGAGTAAATGTATAATCATTGAAGTACATAATACAAAGAGGATAATAATGAATGGAATACAGAGCACTTAAAGCAGACTTGAATGATTTTGCAGTTCGGTAGTTACTCCGCTTTGAATGCTTTCATATTTATATTTGGAGTGAAATAAATGACCGGTGTGAGTATTTCATTTATCAGTTAGAGTCTCGTTGCTTCCTCTGAATATTCTTTGTGTAGTAAAGTAACTGTTGGAGCAAAGAGAATATCTTCATTCAAAACCCTTTCGCATTTAATGCTTCTGACACAAAATCGTTTTTTCTTCTCTTCACTTGATCTTTTCATTTTTCACCTGAAAAAGCTCTATACATTAATGTAATGAAGTATTAGAGTGAAAGAGAGTTAAAATCAATAAACTATATAATCATTCAATGATTTTGAAAATTAGAAGAAGATGCCCTGTTTTTCTCAAAACCATCACTCGAATGATCACTTGAGTAATCTTGACTTAGAAGTATCTTATTATAACATATCACCGGATGGATTACTTGAGTGTTGTGCTAGTGATTCACAAATAGCATCACTTGAGTGATATACAATAGATCACTTTAGTGCTTTGCTAGTGATCCACTCATGGGATCACTTGAGTGATCTTCAATGGATCACTTGATACATTACTTGAGTGCTCTGCTAATAATCTTCAACTTGATGTATCACTCAAGTGTTCTGCTAGTGATCTAAAAAATGGGATCATTTAAGGGGTCACTCGAGTAACTTTGTATTAGAAAAATTTTAGATGAGATCACTTTTAGAATCATTGCAGTGCTGTGCTAGTGATGCAGTTTGACTCAACTTGAGTGTTTCTAAGCCATCATTAGAGTGGTCACCTGAGCGATGCTTTTCAAAAGTTTTAGAGTAACATCACCAAACCAACTCACTTGTGTTAATACTATCACTCGAGTGGTCACTTGAGTGATTTTGAAACATCACTCGAGTGGCCACTCAAGTAATTTCCTTTTGAAAAGATATTTCCATTGATTTTAAAACAGTTTTTCAACTATGGTGATATGTTCTTAAACATAGTTTTTCTTTGATAAAAGCACTCATAAGAAACTTGACCGTAATGGTCTAAAACAATTTTTATGCTTTAAATAATCTAAGTAACATAGCTCTATCACTCGAGTGCATACTTGAGTGATATAACTATATTGCACAAATTATGGTTTGGTACCGTCCAACTGCCAGGGTGATTAAAGTTAATATAGATGGGTCAAGGAATGAAGTGTCAGGATGCTGTATATGCGGTGGAGCAATACAGGATGACCACGACGGATTTGTTTAGGGGTTTATACTTCAGATTAGACGTGGGTCGGTGATCACAACATAAGCCAGGGGAATTTTGTGGGGTATAAAGCTGGCTTGGAAAGGAGGTTTTAGGCATATTATTCTTGAAAGTGATTGCAGCAAAGTATTGGAGCTTATTCAAGGACTGATCTCTGATGAACATTCTAATACTACGATAATCTTGGAAATTCAGTCAATGTTGGAACATGAGTAGGAAGTGAAGCTGCTACATTGTTGTTGGAAGGTGAATAGGGTGGCAGATTGCTTCACAAGGAGAGCATGAGATGTGGCGGTGGATTTTCTTGTGGTTGATAGAGAGCTTGCTAAAGCTAAAAGTTTGCTCATAGAAGATGTTGTAAACCAAATATTTGTACTGAGTTAGTGGGGTAGAGTTCGAGGGGCTGTTTGTTGTTTTTTCCTTCACTAAAAAAAAAAAAAAAGAATTTGTGAAATTGCGCCTTCCTCTATGTTCTTAATTTTAAACTTATATAGATAATTCTGTCATTTTTTTTTTAAAATTTTGAAACTGACAAATTATACCCTAACACTTCTTTGATATTATGAATATTCGAAACACGTTTTTATCTTTTGACATTTTTAAAGCTCTTTTTAAGAGATTTTCAATTAAAAAAAAAAGTTGCTCACCTTAATTTGGATACTACCTTCAGTCCTTAACATAAAAGACAATTGACTTTTTTAAGAAAAATTAAAGAAGTTAAATAAATTACTTCAAAGTATTTATATTTATTATTTTTCTTTAAATTAATTTGTCTGAGTTATAAACTAGTATATAATTTAATAATACAAGTAATGTATTTTGCTTTCTTAATCTCTACAATAAAGTCAACTGACTCTTACTTGAGGACCGGAGGTACTAGTTTTTTCCCCCTGTCTTGTCCAGTTCTACTAAGATCTATTTTAGGACCAAATTGTAATATTGAAAACTCATTTAATCACTTAATTCACGTAAAAACTCAACCTTTAAATTTTAACTTAATATAACTCTTTTTTTATTGTCTAAAACGTTAATTCCTAATGTTTAAACTATTTTTTGTTTCTTTGGGCCAAGAAAAATAAGTTTAGTTTAACAAATAATTTTAATCCTTATCGTGTTATAGTTTTATTTTTTGAAACATACCAACTAAAACTTTAAATGGTTAAAAATATAGGAATTGAATTTTGATTGAATCAGAAATTTAAAAATTGAGTTGTACAATGTTTAATAACTGAGTTTTAATTATATCAAAATTATATGAGCTAAATGATTATTTTTATATTTTTTAATTATAATTTAAAAAATTATAAGGTACTATTTTGGTATTATCTTGTTATTGTGAATATATAGTAATTTATTTTTTAAAATGATAATTATTTTTCTAATATTTAAACCTTATTAAAAATAAGTAAAGACATTGGAATAATAAGGAAAATGATAATTTTTGACCTTTTTTATTAAAGAGAAATTTTATATTGTCAAGTTATAATAAAAATATTATTACATTTAAAAATTATATAATTTTGAATAATTTGATATTATTTTTAATAATTTCATAAGCAATTTATTAAATTTCTAATCATTTAGTTTTTGAAATATTACTTTTGATATTTATATAATTAAGTTAATATTTTAAGATATGAGTTGGTAAATGAGAGTCCTGGTTATTAAGATGTGTGCTCTAACATTTTTCAGTTAGGGTCCCGTTGCTTCCTCTGAATATTCTTTATGTGTAGTAAAGTAACCGTTGGAGTAGAGAGAATGTCTTCATTCAAAACCCTTTCACATTTAATGCTTCTGACACAAAATCGCTTTTTCTTCTCTTCACTTGATCTTTTCATTTTTCACCTGAAAAAGCTTTATACACTAATGTAATGAAGTATTAGAGTGAAATAGAGTTAAAATCAATAAACTATATAATCATTCAATGATTTTGAAAATTAGAAGAAGATGCCCTGTTTTTCTCAAAACCATCACTCGAATGATCACTTGAGTAATCTTGACTTAGAAGTATCTTATTATAACATATCACTGGATGGATCATTCGAGTGTTGTGCTAGTGATTCACAAATAGCATCACTCGAGTGATATACAATGGATCACTTGATGTATCAGTGATCCACTCATGGGATCACTTGAGTGATCTTCAATGGATCCCTTGATACATTACTCTAGTGCTCTACTAATGATCTTCAACTTGATGTATCACTCAAGTGTTCTGCTAGTGATTTAAAAAATGGGATCATTTAAGGGGTCATTCGACTAACTTTGTCTTAGAAAAATTTTAGATGAGATCACTTTTAGAATCATTGCATTACTGTGCTAGTGATTCAGTTTGACTCATCACTTGAGTGTTGCAAAGTCATCATTAGAGTGGTTACCCGAGCGGTACTTTTCAAAAGTTTTAGAGTAACATCACTGAACCAATTCACTTGTGTTAATACTATCACTCGAGTGGTCACTCGAGTGATTTTGAAACATCACTCGAGTGGCCACTCGAGTAATTTCCCTTTGAAAAGATATTTCAATTGATTTTAAAACAGTTTTTCAACTATGGTGATATGTTCTTAAACATAGTTTTTCTTTGATAAAAACACTCATAAGAAACTTGACCATAATGGTCTAAAACAATTTTTATGCTTTAACTAATCTAAGTAACAGAGCTCTATCACTCGAGTGCATACTGGAGTGATATAACTATTTGTCTTAGAAAATTTTCTCTTGATTGATCATAACCTTTTGTTTATCGTATCTATAATTGGTTCCAAAAGTCAACATGAATAAATTCTTTTTGTTTATTGCAATTAATAGGGGTAAAAAAGTACAAAACACATTTATTACTCTGAAAAAGAACTTATAATAAGGACCAAAATTTGTGGTCAAAATGGACTTATAAATAGGACCAGAGTGATATATTTAATAGAGGTATAAAAGGAAAAAATAGTTTAAATTTTAAGACATAAGGAGAAAGTTGCTTATAAAATTGACTAACCCCAAAAGAGAGAAAGTTGCTCATAAAAAAGACAAGAGGGAGTATATATCATTGAACCTGTGTTGATCTTAGTGAGTCCCTAAGTGACTAGGTCAAACTCACATACCAAAAGAAAAATCTCAAATCTATTTTCAATGTCACAATCTGAAGGTGGGCTGACATCATGTCTCCATTTCTGGTGAAGTTCTTCCCAGAGATATACAAGAAGATGAAGGAGGAGACAGAAGTGAGCAACTACTGCATATTTGCCAGTCAACTACTGACAACTTTCACATCTTCGCTCTATCTGGCTGGCCTGCTTACTTGCTTCCTAGCTTCCTATATCACCAGAGCTTTTGGAAGGAAAGCTCTCTTCCTATTTCTTTCTGGTTCAGCCTTTGGTGGTGCAGCTTTCAATGTCTATATGCTCATTCTTGGTCGCCTTTTGCTTGGTGTTGGAGTTCGCTTTGCAAACCATGTCAGGTCTTATTACAGAATTGGGACATCAAGTTTGGAATTTAAAAAATATCACTTAAGATTTAGCAGACTTGGCTATGCTCATCCTTATAAAAAGAACTGGAGGGAGTTTATGTCTTCTCAAGTTAAATTTTCCGGGTCCTCAAATTTGGCACCCTGATACGGTTCTGTTTCTGTAGGCCTGTGCATATGTTAATTTAATGAAATAAAATGATGAGTTAAAAAATATTATGCAGACCAAGAAAAACGTAACCTATATATGTTATAAACAGAAGAATTTGTAAATATGAACCTAACAAGTGCCTAAACACATCTCTCCAAAAAGCTAAAGTTTGAATAAGATGGACAAATGATGGGGGGAAACAACTGACCCATATCCAAGGACAAACTAAATTGAGCCTTCTATATCAGTAGGGGGGGGGGGGGGGGTGAATAGTCTAATTTTAGATATATAGAGAAAATTCATATTCACATATCTTGGACCTTTTAATTAGGGTCATCCAATATGCCAATGAAATTAAACCAACAATTTGGATTGTGTTGTTAGTTTTACCTTCTCAGAGGATGCGTGAATATTGCATAACTGCCACACTCCATGGACTCAGAAAAACCACAAAAAAGTTGTTCCTACAAATATGAATGTTGGTTTTTTTTTTTTAATTTATCTTGCAGTCTGTTTTGCTTGTTTAATAATTTTTCATATAATTTCATTTATGTTGTGATGGAATCTATTTTGCTTGGATTTTCTGAAACGAATCCCTTATAATGTCATGTTCACTTGTATCTTTACATTTCAATTATATATTATAAAACATTTCATGTTCAAAAATATTGATATCGATTTAGAGGGCTTAGCGAAAGCCTTTTTTTGGTCCCAAAAACGCTTAGTTTTTAAAATATCGTCAAGAAGCTTCGAGGATATAATGTAGGTAATTTTGGCTAGTTTATGGCACAAAGAAGGAAAAACTAACAAAGTAAGGCCACGTGAATAAAGTAGTGATGGTTGGTAGGATATAAACATTAACAGTCTGGCGCCTAAAAAAGAAAAAGATTGATATGGCTTCAAGATTTTTAATTCTGAAAAAAAAAAGGAGAATTATATTCAGGTCCTACATAAGAGAAAAAAAAATGAAAAAATGATCCCATTGACAAGTCCAGGGGTGTCATTGACAAATTTAGAGGACAATTTTTTTTTTATTTTTTCTCTTGTGTGGAACCTGAATGTAATTCTCCCAAGAAAAAAAGATTGATAAGTAATCATGCCCTTACACAATCGCTAGCCATAACTATGTCGTAATATCAATAAAAAATAATTTTATAATCTAAAAAAATAAATTGTATAAATTTTATCTAGCACATTGAATTATTTGTCTTTTAATTATCATTTTCTCAATAAATTCTCAACTTGAGCTTGGGTCTTGGGATTTGTTTGTTTTAGCTTGTTATGTCTTTCTTTCTAGTCAGCGTGTCTTGTACAAGTGGCTGTCCCTGCATAACGAAAAAGATACAAGATACCTGGCAATCATGAAAATGGGACCCTTTTTTCCACAAAAATTGTAATAAATATTCTTGCATAACTTGCAAGCAATGTTTTAAAAGCCGGACCGAAAGTCGAGTCGGAAAGATCAACGGGTCATGGTTCAACCGGTTGGAACGGTCGAGCCGTTTGGTCAAACCGGTGACATAATAATTAAATTTAAAAATAATATATATTATATATTACAATTAATCTTCAATCCAATTTCATATGAAGTTAATAAAGTAACAAAATATCATTTAAGAAAGACCATTAAATCAATCATCAATCTAACAAAATGTATTAACAATAATAATTTCATGACTTGCCAAATATTGGTGGTTCTTGATTGATCCAAGCATGAGTTTCTTGAAAGATATTATACCATATCACTTAGCTTGAGGATAAACATCATTACCTTTTTCTTCAAAAGCATTTTTATAAAATAGTTTATAACAAACCAAATTATTAAAATTAGTAGCATATAATATACTTGGCAAAAAAAATAGTAACATATAATATTAATAAAATAAAATAACATGTCTAAAATTTATATGCCATTTTTAAAATTTTTTTTCAGCATCAAATATAAAAAAAAAATTGCAGAAAAAAAAATTTCCTGCTTTTTTATTGGACCGAACGGTTTTTGAAAAACCGGTCCGGTTTCCGGCTCAATAACGGTTGACGGCTCAAAACAGGCTAAACGACGGTCCAAAACGGTTCCTTAAGAAAAACGGCTCAATGCATAAATCCGGCCCGTTTCAATGACCGGCCGACGGTCCAACCGGTCCGACCGTCCGGTCCGGTCCGGTTCTCTAAACAGTGCTTGCAAGACATCAGATTGTCTAGTGTTTTTTGGGTATTAACATCAAGGTATTATTTTTGGTCAAACAATAAAATTTTGTGTGAACTTAACAAATTTAGTTGTTAGGTTTCTTTCCACTTTAACTCAGTGTAGATGGCCCACCTATAACTCATAATATATACTCCTTACAATCCTAAATATAAGACATAGTTAATTTTTTTTGAAGAGATTAAGGAAGCTAAACAAGTTACTTAATTATATTATATGTTGTATATCCTTAGATTATATATATATATATATATATTAGTTTATTAGTTAAACTAATTAGATTTGAGAAAAAAATAAAAATAAAAATATTCTAAAGTAATTTAATTAGCTTCCTTAATCTCTTCAAAAAAATCAATTTTGTCTTATATTTAGGACTGGAAGGAATACAACAATTTCCCTTTTTTCCATATAAATTAGATATTTTAATTAAGAGTATTGTGTATAAAAGGCAAATTAAGGTTTTTTTTTTTTTTTGGCTTCGAGACCTTTTCTTTGCTATTAATTTTACTCGTTGTGCTATTAATTTCACCTTTCACGACGGATGGAAGTAATATTCTTGAGAAAACATTATGTCTCAAGAATATTACTTCCTTCCAACGTGATAATTTTTTTTTTTCAAAAAATCAAAGAAAAACAAGCGAAGTTTTAACTTGTTTGGGGATGAACTTTCGCATGATATAAAATTAGCTTGTTTGAGTAAGGAGATGGCAGAAGCAACACATAGTAAGATTCACCAGGAGATGGCTAATAATGAGATGGATAAAAAAGGCTTAGCCTCTGAGACTGAGTGTGTGTTTGTATTAGCTTTTTTTAATAGCTTTTACGATTTACGAGGTAAGTGTGTGAGAAGAGTTTTGTCTTGGGTTACGCAAACCATGGTTTGGGATGTTGCCAAACACACACTGAGAGTGCTCAACAACAAATGGTGCACCTGAAGCGACCACTTCTCTCATCTCAACAACGCGTATGCATCCTTCCTTTACTACTCTTTGTGCATTATTTGTGAAGCCTTTTCTTATTTTCTCTAATTTATTCCTTCCTGCTTATTACAATTTTGAAGGTTTCTTTCTGTCTCATTCGTCAATTATTATACTTTTGTTAGCCTTATTCTGTTTCACCTTTCGAAGATATACACTTGTCAGATTGCAAGTATACATCCTGTGCTTTTCATTCGTAATGGCTTTTATTAATTTCATTACATTCCCTTTAATTTGCTCGCACCCTGTTAGATTGCTTATGTTTACTATATACCCCGTTGCAGTCTCTCTCTTATCTATTTTTTTCAAACCCTTTTCTTAGCTTTATCTGATTTTGGTTTAATACAATTTATAATATAAATGAGTTATTATCAAGAACACAATTTAGATCGTATAGGCTCTTTGTCATCATTTTTGTAATGATTATTTTATCAATATATATACAAATCAATACTGAGATGTTATAAAATGTCTGATCTCGGATTTTCTTTGACTGTTATTCAACCTTCAATTAAGTATTCCCCCAACTTCTGTCTCAACTTATACCACATTTTTCTATATTCATCAACTTTCAAGTTTTAAGCGTTATAAAATCCCATTTTTGGTAATAATGTTTTTCTTTTTATTTTTTTTTTGGAATAGGGGACTCTTCATATATATATATATATATATATTCATATATTGCTTGTGTAATTCCTGGTTGCGTTATTCTAAATCAAATTTGATAGGTGAAAGATGATGAGGTGACTATAGACATGAAAGAAATGATTCAAGATTGTGGAGATGGTGTTTTGTTACCAGAGTGTTGTATCTAAAGGGTGCCCCTTGTCCTCCGACAGCTTAATGAAGAGGCTTACACTCCAAAACATGTTTCAGTTGGCCCTTTTCATTATGGTAATGAGACGCTTCAAGACAATGAAGAGCATAAACAAATAATGTTCAATAGATTTACTCACAGGGCTAGGTCAAGCTTGGACAATTTGGTTTGTTTAGTAAGAGATTTAGACTCAAATGTCTGTGCTTCTTATTTAGAGACCATTAACCTTACTGAACATCAACTTGTGAAATTGACATTAACGGATGCTGGCTTCATCATTCAACTCTTCATCATGTACTTTGAGAATCAACCGCAACTATATTTCATGATTTCCTTTTACTTGAGAATCAACCGCCATTCTTTATTATTGAAGAGTTGTTCAATAGAGCATTTCCCCATGATAGTCATGATAGTCTCCCTTCATTTCTTGAGCTTATGTATTACTAAATTATGTCTTATATTTAGGACCGGAGGGAATATTATTTTGGGGACTTTAACAGTGAAAATTTAGAGCCTAACACTGATATTAAGATAAAGCATTTTATAGATTTTCTTATATTGTTTTACCTACAAGGAAAAATATCCCAACGACTGCAATTGATCTCATTGGATCGGTTTGGAAGCCATATTTTTTCATACAATGTGAATGCATTGCAAGAAGCAGGCATAAAATTGAAGGCTAGTACGAGCAAGTGCTTATTAGACTTAAAATTTTCAGGACATGTTTTTGAAATTCCCCAAATTTATGTGGAGGATAACATTGAACTGTTATTTCGTAATATGATAGCATTAGAACAATATCTTTATCTTGATGCTGCCTACATTGTTCACTATGCTCTTGTATTGGATTGTCTAATAGACACACATAAAGATGTGGATCTCCTCGTTCAAAAGAAAATAGCCGACAACTTTATATTAGGTGATGCCAATAATGTTGCTTCATTATTTAACGGTCTTCCGAAAAATGTCCTTGTCTCAACTTTCAATTCTGAATACCTTAATATATGCAAAAGCCTGAATAGCTATTGTGAAGATCCTTGGCACAAGATGAAGGCAACTCTAAAGTGTGATTATTGTTGTACACCTTGGCAAATTGTTGGTTCTATTGCTGCAACTGTTCTTCTCTTTCTCACCGTTGTCCAAACCATATTTTCTATCCTCCAAGTAGTTAAGTAAATTCACAGCTTTTGTATAATTAATGTTGGGATTTGATTGTGTGTATTGTCTGATTATGTTATGACAGGGCAATGTAATCGTAATTTTTGTACCGGCCGGGTTTTGTTGACAATAAAAATTACACCTAGTAGACATATAAACGCAGTTCTACTCCTTATTTCGTGTCTTGCTTAAATATTGGTACACTATAATGCTTATAAAAAAAGTTTAAGGTGACTCCACAATCCTAAAATATTTTTCCAAGTGCCTCCAATATTCTAAAGTATTTTGTAGTACACCTAGTTCCTTAAAATATTTTTTTCAATTACATCCAACGCTCTTGAATTATTTTTAGTCCAGCTAACATCTTGAAATATTTTTTCACATGTATCCAATATTCTAAATTACTTAAATTGTTAGGTGTAAAATTCCACAAAATATTATTTTAGAGTGATGCCGGATGCACAACAAAATACTTTAGGATACTGAATACACCTGAATAAATACTTCAAGATGCCGGATGCATAATGTAACCCCCTTACCTTAATAGCCAAATTTATAGTTCGAGAGTGCGTCATTAAGTTGAAATAGAGACCAGTGGTTAATTTACAACTTTTCCAGAACCTGTTTAGTGTGGTCTCACATTCACATTTCGAATATAATTGGCCTGTCCAGTTCGGTTTCAACCATGCATATCAGAGTGCAATAAAAAATTCCCGACATCACTCGGGTTTCGTTTACTTAATGAAGGGTTTACAGGGCATATTGCCCATTTACAATTTCCCATACAGGGGATTACACAACACTATTCAATATATACAGTACATGCAATTAATCCCCAACAAAATATGACAACCAACTACCAAAATAAAAACTCCTAGCTAGGAGCTCTAACCGCCCTTCGTCACTTGCTTTTCCTTTGAACCACTTGCCCCTGTTGTAGCTTAGTCATTGGAAAGAATGAGATTTAAAAGAATCCCAGTAGTAACAATTCACTTATAACATGTACAATCACAAAGCATGTAAGCAAATCATAACAACAACAACGTAATGGCATTTCTGTGACAACTTTTACTGCATTCACAACGGCATATTTCACAACAGCATGTTTCACAACAACACAATAACGGCATTTCACAACGGCAATGTTACATCACGGCATATTCAATGAAATGACATACATGCAAGGCATCATACATAGAATAAGAGAACGAGTCATTACCTTGTTCTTTCCGCTCATGCACTGGCATTGGTTTATCACGTGCAGGGCAAATGTCAAATCCTATAATTTGAATTTCAACAACAAGTTATTACTTAATCCAATTCTTTCAAACACTTAAGTTGGTTATCATTAGGGACATTTAATCAAATCAACTAAGGAGTTAAAGTGGTCAATTAACCTAAAAGACCAATTCCTAACCTCAAAGTTCAACAATACTACATTATGCCATTACATCTTCAATTTTCGCATAAGGGACCAAACCTGCCAGAATTTTCTCCAGATTTTGAAAAATCATAACTAATTCTACAAAAATCAAAATGAGGTGATCCCAAATCCTATGGAAAGCTATTGAAGTCCTCTTCATAGGAAAAATATGAATCATTACCGGAAATCACCACACAATTCCATAATTATACAAAATCCCACACTGCTCCAGAATTAAGTCCAGTTTCGATATCAAACTTTGGGCAACCAGAACTCCCAGCTCAAAAAACGA
The DNA here is from genome assembly GCA_963210345.1 of Inga oerstediana. Classification (NCBI taxonomy): domain Eukaryota; kingdom Viridiplantae; phylum Streptophyta; class Magnoliopsida; order Fabales; family Fabaceae; genus Inga; species Inga oerstediana. The sequence goes on from OY723409.1 coordinate 39,419,372, forward strand.
AATGATACAAATTATATATCCATTTTGAAGCTTGGAATGTGAAATTTAAGACTGGAAAGTTTCATAATTTTTAGAGATAATTTGATTATCCAAAAACACCACACAAGTAGAGTACCTCACTGGAATTCTGTTCAGGCTGAAAACCCATATTTACATTTTGAGTTTCAATAACCCAAAATTCACAACCCGGGGCTATTCCCACATAATTTTTTGTGTAGAACACAATGGTAACATCAAAATTAACAAACTCCCACTTGTTCTCTATGTCCTATTTTGGCAGAAAATTCAAAATAAATTCCAACAATTACCAACTTCCAATTTCAGCATCAAACTTTTGTCAAATGGTTTCCAATCATCATAAACCACCAATAACATAAACAAAACATCATGAATTACCCAAACCCTTGTTTGGCCAAAATCAGGACAGATTTACACATTCCAAAATTCTCATTCAACCAACACAACCAATTGCTCAAATTGATGCTAATACTCCCCTCTTGCTTCTCCTTGGCTCCTCTCTTTGGTTTTTCAGCTTTTGTTCTTGGATGATGGCTCAAAACACCTCTTCTTGAAATTCTAAAACCATAGAAATGAAGCTCTCATCAAGAGGAACAAAGTTTGTGAAGGACACTTGAGCCATAGATGAGGTTAAGTAGGTGAAAATCAAGGTAGAAAGTCTCACCTTCAATGGCCTCTTCTCGCCTTTCGTGTTGCAGCTGCACAACCGACTTAAACATGGAGAGAGAGAGTGATAAATGATCAATTTTTTCCTTTCCCTTATCACTTAAAGGGATGGCCGAAAATATGTTCCAAAAGGTGGCAAAGTTATTCATCGGTGTCGTTTGCGGTCATCTTCTCCTTCTAGATTTGTTGTGCACAACCTTCTTCTTGGTCAGTTGTGGCACCATCAAACCTACCCACTACACTGTCAAACCTACCCCCTGCATCATGTCTCTAATGGATTTGGTGTTGTTAATTTTTCATAGTGGATATTTGTGATTGTATTTTCAAATCAATTTCTAGATCTAGTGTTGATTGTTTTTCTAGATTGATTGTTCATCAGCTATGGTCACTGACCGATAGTGTTATTCTGATGGGTAAGGTTCTTTAGGGTAGAACTTTATTTTCAATGACAAATTTATTTTTCTCTTTTTATAAGAAAAATACACATATTAATTACAAATATATCTCACTTTCACTTGCATAGTAAACGTACTTTAAAAGTCACTTCTACTCTTAATTCTAGTTTTAATTCCACTTCTACTTTTATTAGAAAACTCTTTCATGATACCGAGACATAAGCTTTTGGATGGCCTCATGGTAATAATTCTCCTTAGAGGAATTAGCAAAAATTTCTTTTTATGGCACACTTATGCTGTGTCAGCAAGATATCTGAAGATTCTTTTGGCGGTTTCAGCATGTGATTCCTTTAGGGCCGATTGATATCTTGCACACATACCAACACTGAATTGGATGTTAGGTCTACTTGCCATAAGATAAAGTAATGAACTAATCATTCCTTTATATTTAGTGACGTTATAGTCCCTTTCTTTCACAACAACATCAAGCAATGTAGTTGAGCTCATAGGCGTGTCTACTCTATTTGCTTAGTCTATCCCATATTTTTTCAGTAGTTCCTTCAAGTATTTTGTTTGAGATATGAATATTCCATTCTTTCTTTGCTTAATTTGCAAGCCAAGAAAGAAATTCAATTCTCCCATCATTGACATCTCAAACTCCCCCTGCATTATCTTAGAAAATTCTTTGCATAGAATTTCATTAGTAGCACTGAAATGATATCATCAACATATATTTGAACTATCAAAATATCATTTCGTTTTTGTTTTATGAAAAGTGCTGTATTGACTTTTCCTCTTACAAATCCTTGATCGATGAGAAACTTATCAAGTCTTTCATACCATGCTCTAGGGGCTTGTTTCAAACTGTATAATGCTTTTCTTAATTTAAAAACATGGTTAGGTTTAGTTACATCCTCAAAACCTGGAGGTTATTCTACATATACTCCTTCCATGATATAGCCATTTAGAAATACACTCTTCACATCCATTTGTTATAGTTTGAATCCCTTTATATACGTGAAGGCTAAAAGTACTCGTATTGCTTCTAATCTTGCTATTAGAGCATATGTTTCCTTATAACCAATACCTACTTGTTGATTATAGCCTTTGGCCACCAATCTTGCCTTGTTTCTGATAATGATTGTGGATTCATCTAGTTTGTTTTTAAATACCCATTTAGTGCCAATGACCGGATGATCTTTAGGTCAAGGTACCAAATCCTAAACTTGATTTCTTTCAAATTGATTGATTTTGGTTTGCATTGATATTACCCAATCATTGTCTGATAGGGCTTCGTCAATGTTAGAATGTTCAATCTCCAAAATGAATGTAGAGAAACTAACTTCATTTAATATTTTGTTCCTAGTCCTGACTCCCTTATTTACATCTCCTATAACTTGATCTAGGGGATGACTCTTGTTATATTTCCAGGCTCTAGGTTGTCCCACTCTTTATGGTTGTTCTTCTTCATTGGTTTAATCTACCTCTGGATTGAAGGATTTAGGAATAGGTTGCCTATTCTTTTGACTAATGATTATTTCCTGCTCATCGTCAATAATCTTATCAGAGGATTCAAATTCATCAAACCCAACATGAATTAATTCTTCAACTACACATGTTCATTTATTAAAAACTCTGTAAGCCTTGCTTTAGTTTGAATAGCCTAAAAATATTCCCTCATCAGTTTTAGAATCAAACTTTTCTAGATTATCTTTACCATTATTGTGAATGAAACACTTACAACCGAAGATGTGTATATGAGTAAGGTTCAGTTTCCTTCCTTTGTAGAGTTTGTATGGTGTCTTTCTAAGTTTAGTTATGATTGTTAGATCTCATGTTTTGATGATAACAAAAGTATGGTATGAAAAAGAATTGATTAATAAATAAGTTTGAACAAAGTAATAACAGGGATAAGCATCACTTGAAGTAAGCATTGGAGTAATGAGGAAAGACCAAGAAGAAATGCAGAGAAACTTAAGCAGGAGCAATTTCTCTAAGGCATTACTCGAGTACGTACTCGAGTAATGAGACAAAACTTGAAGTAACCAGAGGCACCTTCCAGTAACCTGCCAACGTTACTCAAGTAATTTATTGTTTTTGCCAAGAAGGTGCAAAATGAGAAAGGTATGTCCATTGCAGGTATGAGGACCGATCATGGTGGAGAATTTGAAAATCAAGCCTTTGAAGAATATTGTGATACAAATGGTATTGATCACAATTTTTCTGCTCCAAGAACACCTCAACAAAATGGGGTCGTGGAACGAAAGAATAGAGTGCTCACAGAAATGGCTAGAGCAATGTTGAATGAAAAGAACGTATCCCAAGTGTTCTTGGCTGATGCTATGAGTACATCATGCTACATTTCAAATAGAGCATATATCAGAACAAAAATTGGAAAGACACCATACGAACTATACAAAGGAAGAAAGCCAAACATTGCTCATCTACACATCTTCGGTTGTAAGTGTTTCATTCATAATAATGGTAAAGATAACTTAGGAAAATTTGATTCTAAAACTGATGAAGGAATTTTCCTAGGATATTCTAACCGAAGTAAAGCATATAGAGTTTTCAATAAAAGAACATGTGTTGTTGAAGAATCAATTCATATTGTATTTGATGAATTTGAATCCTCTGACAAAACCATTGATGAAGAACAGGAAGTTGTTTTAAATCAAAAGAATGGTCAATCTATTTCTAAATCTCTTATTCCAGAAATTGATGAAACCAAGGAAGAAGGGCAATCCCTAGGACAACCTAGAGCTTGGAAATACAATAAAAGTCATCCCCTAGATCAAATCATAGGAGATGTGAATGAAGGGATCAAAACTAGAAATAGAATTTTCAATGAAGTAAGTTTTTCTGTATTCATTTCTGAGATTGAACCTTCTAACATTGATGAAGCCCTATCAGACAATGATTGGGTTATAGCAATGCAAGAAGAACTAAATCAATTTGAAAGAAATCAAGTTTGGGATTTGGTACCCCGACCCAAGGATCATCCGATCATTGGTACTAAATGGGTATTCAAGAACAAACTCGATGAATCCGCAATTATTGTCAGAAACAAGGCAAGATTGGTAGCCAAAGGCTATAATCAGGAAGAAGGGATTGATTATGAGGAAACGTATGCTCCAGTGGCTAGATTGGAAGCTATACGTGTACTTTTAGCCTTTGCATGCATCAAAGGATTCAAACTCTATCAAATGGATGTAAAGAGTGCATTTCTAAATGGTTACATCATGGAGTAAGTGTATGTAGAACAACCTCCAGGTTTTGAGGATGTTACTAAACCTGACCATGTTTTCAAACTCAAAAAGACTTTATATGGTTTAAAACAAGCTCCTAGAGCCTGGTATGAAAGGCTTAGTAAATTTCTTATTGATCAAGGTTTTGTTCAGGGAAAAGTTGATACAACACTCTTCATAAAATGAAAACACAATGATATTTTAATTGTTCAAATATATGTTGATGATATTGTTTTCGGTACTACTAACGAATCTCTGTGTAAGGAATTTTCTGAGATAATGCAGGGAGAGTTTGAGATGTCAATGATGGGAGAATTGAATTTCTTTCTTGGTTTGCAAATCAAACAAAGAAAGAATGGAATCTTCATATCTCAAACAAAGTATTTGAAAGAGCTATTGAAGAAGTATGAAATGGATGAAGTAAATGGCACGGACACACCTATGAAGCTCAACTACGTTACTTGATGCTGATGTCAAAGGGAAAGACTACAACATCACGAAATATAGAGGAATGATTGGATCATTACTCTATCTCACGGCAAGCAGACCAGACATCCAATTTAGTGTTGGCATATGTGCAAGATATCAATCGGCACCAAAGGAATTACATGCTGAAACGGTCAAACGAATCTTTAGATACCTTGCTGACACACCTAAATTGGGTCTATGGTATCCCAAAGGAATAAGTGAATATCTTGTTGCATACTTAGATTCAGATCATGGAGGATACAAGATAGATAGAAAGAGCACCAGCGGACAAGGACAATTTCTTGGAGGATCTCTTATATCATGGTTTAGCAAGAAACAAAACACTGTGTCTCTTTCATCAACAGAAGCCGAATATGTAGCTATCTCAAGTTGTTGTGCACAAGTGATATGGTAAAAACAACAACTACAAGATCTTGGTATTTATCTCAAAGAAATACCAATCTATTGTGACAATACTAGCACGATAAGCTTGGCAAAGAATTGATTAATAAAAGTATGGTATGAAAAAGAATTGATTAATAAATAAGTTTGAACAAAGTAATAACAGGGATAAGCATCACTTGAAGTAAGCATTGGAGTAATGAGGAAAGAACAAGAAGAAATGCTGAGAAACTTAAGCAGGAGCAATTTCTCTAAGGCATTACTCGAGTATGTACTCGAGTAATGAGACAAAACTTGAAGTAACCAGAGGCACCTTTCAGTAACCTGCCAACGTTACTCGAGTAAGTACTCGAGTAATAGTGTAAGTATTTTCAAGTTGCTCTCAGCCTGCCAATGTTACTCGAGTAAGTACTCGAGTAACCAAGTAAAAACTTGGAATTGCTCTCGGCCTGCCAATGTTACTCGTGTAGGTACTCGAGTAACCATGTGAAAATTTTTAAGTTGCTCTCGGCCTGCCAATGTTACTCGAGTAGGTACTCGAGTTACTCTGTTTCACAAAATGTGGTGCTCTCGGCATCTTATACCACTGCCAATGTTACTCGAGGAGCTACTCGAGTAACTCAGTATGGTAAGCAAAAACTTGAAGGTGGTACCCGAATAACTTGATGTAATTTTATTTCATTTTCCTCGAGTCATTACTCTAGTATGCAAGTATTTAATGCTTTATTTTAAGTAGATTCCTCGAGTAGGTACCCGAGTATGCAGAGTTATTTTCAAGGAAAACTTCAAGTCATTACCCGAGTAAATTGTGCCCAAAAAGTAAGTTTACTTGAGTAGGTACTCGAGTAACAAGATAATCTAACTTGATGTGCTCTCGGCCTTGAAATCCTGCCAACATTACTGGAGTAAAGCATCGAGTAACCAAAAGTTTATTTGAAGGTTTACTCGAGTTGGTACCCGAGTAACCCATAAAGTTGTTAGTGTATTACTCCAGTAAGTACCCGAGTAAACATACATTTCCAAAGGTTTGAAAATTGGTTATTCCATGCACTACCCGAGTAATCTTTTATTTTCTTGTTGACTTATAGTTGATTAAAGTTTTTCCCGATGATACTCGAGTAAGTACTCGAGTAAACTTCAAGGGATACTCGAGTAGCTACTCGAGTAAGCAAACCCAGAAATCCAGAAATTATTCAAACGTTCATTGATTTGTTTCCTATATGATTAATCTTTCATTGTATTAGTATTCTTAGTCTATTTTCAGATGAACAATGAAGAAATCATATCAAGTAATGGAAGTCAAAAGAAACGTTCAAATGCCAACCACCGCCAACGGATATTTTTCAAAAACTGAAAAGTCAATAGTGGCTGCGCACCCTACAACGGACGAAAGAAAAATGTTCCAAAGGTCTTCACCAACATATCTATATATATGGGAACATCCAAACAGAGAGAGGACAATAAGAACACACAAAAACGTATCAACAAGTTCATTTCTCTGTTTTCACGTTGTAATTATATTTCTATGCTTCAGTGATTCTTATTCACTCTGTAAGAGAGATATTTCATTCAAACTCAATATTTGTTATTGAGATAACTTAAGGTTGTGGAACCTTGAATTGGGATTGGATTACAACTTGTAAGGGGGAGCAAGTGTCCAGGCGAAGGAACTTGCTTGTACTGAGGTGCCAAGAACCCACTGAATCTTGGAAGTTATAGTGAAACTCTCAAAGAAGCTCTGAGGACTGGACGTAGGTCAAAGTAGTTGTGACCGAACCAGTATAACTCCCGGTGTACACTTCGGTGATATTTCTTCTTATTCCTTACTGTTTTAATTTACTGTCAAAGTTTTATATTTCCGACAAAATTTTAGTATCACCCAATTCACCCCCCTCTTGGGTGAAACACTTGTTCTAACATTTGGTATTAGAGAGTAGGTCTTCTTGTTAAGGTTTAACAGCCTAAGAAGGATCCAATGGCAAGCATGGGTGAAGGAATTCTTCCCGACGGGGCATTCATCACTAGACCCCCTGGGTTCAATGGAGAACACTTCTCTTTCTGGAAAGCTAAGTTCAGAGTGTTTGTGATGGCTACTGAATATGGGCTATGGGATGTAATTGAGAGTGGAAACTATCAACCTACAAAGATTGTAGATTCTCAGAAAATTCCAAAGACGCCAGCGGAATATGATGAGAATGACAAGAAACTTATCACTCTCAACAGCAAGGCAATTCTGATGCTACAAAGTGCTTTGAGTCAGAGTGAATATTTCAGAATTTGCACACTTCCAACAGCAAAGCAAATATGGGAACCTCTGGAAATAGCTCATGAAGGAACTTCGGGAATAAAGGAGAATCGAATCAACACTTTGGTCACCGAATTCGATCTACTTCGAATGAAATCAGGTGAGTCGATTTCAGAATTCGAACTTAGATATACTCACCTTGTTAACCAACTTGCAGCTCTTGGGAAAGTCTATGATCAACACACCCAAGTACGAAAAGATTTTGAATATCCTTTCTAAAGAGTGGGAAGCAAAAGTTACTGCAATAGAAGAAGCAAAAGGAGAATCAATGAGATCAGTTGCTTCTCTATTTGGAAGTCTTTCTGAATATGAAAGCAAACTAAAGTTCAAACGAGAACTAGATGACATTGGTGACAAGAAAAAGAAAGGTCTAGCACTAAAAGCGAAAGAAGAGAATCAGGATGAGGATGAGGATGAGGAGTTCGACGATGATGAAATGGGCCTAATCATAAAAAGATTCAGAAAGTTCTACAAGAAAGGTCAAGGATTCAAACACTTTCAGAAAGGAGGAAATAGCAACAAAGATCATATCATTTTCTATGAATGTGGAAAACCAAGACATATCAAATCAGAATGTCCAGACTTGAATCAAAAGAACAAGGAAAAGAGAAAAGGCAAATTCTTCAACAAAAAGAAGGCTTTCATATTTGCTATATGGGGTGACAGCTCCTCAGACGAAGAGAGTGATGAGGAAGAAGTAGCTAATATATGTCTTGTTGCTCAAGAAGAAACAGAAGAAGAGGTAAATGATTCTGAACCTACATATGATGAATTACTTTCGGAATACAATGCTTTACATTCTGAATTCATCAAAGTAGTTAAAGAATTGATTGTTTTCAAAAAGAAAAACAAAGCCCTTGAAATTGAACTTAAAGAAAAGGATTGTGAAAATTGTTCATCTTTGAAAAAGAAAAACATTGATCTCACAAAAACTCTTGAAAAATTTACACAAGGAAGTGAGATGCTAAATTTTATTTTAAAAGCTCAACAATTTGTAAACGATCGATCTGGAATTGGATATGATCCAAAATCAGATAAAAGGAAAGGTAGAAAGAAAGCAGGAGGTAAGTCATATTTGAATTATTTCCAACATTCTGTGCATACATCAAATCCTTTTACCTTTTGTAACTACTATAATAGAAAAGGACATTATACTTCTTCATGCATTCATAAGAAGAAAAGAACAATATGAACCTACAAATGGGTACCTAAAGGTTCATATATTCAGAAAATTATTTGTACTAACCCAAAAGGACCCAAAAAGATGTGGGTACCTAAGACTTAGTCATTTGATTGCAGGTATGTCTCAAAGCATCCAAAAATAGCAAGTGGTACATAGATCGTGGATGCTCTAGACATATGACCGGAGATTTCGAAAGTTTTACCATATTGCAACCTAAGGAAGGTGGAAAGGTAAAATTTGGAGGAAATCAATCCGGAAGGATAGCAGGAATTGGTTAAATAAAAAATGACAAAGGAATACAAGTCAAAGATGTATATTATGTTGAAGGCTTGTGTCACAATTTGCTGAGCGTAAGTCAAAGTGCAGATAAAAACAACTGGGTAATATTTGACTCAGAAGAATGCTTAATTATCAAAAAGAATGACTTACAGCTTGATAAGAAGAATATCAAGGCTAAGCTCAGAGCAAAAAGGGAAGGTAACTGTTATACTCTAGATAATAGTAGAAATGAATCTGAAAATTGTTTTTCGAGTAATGCCGATGAAAGTTGGCTATGGCATAAGAGATTGGCTCATGTCAATATGCATCAACTAGGCAAACTACTCAAAAAGGATTTAGTGCTTGGATTACCCAAAGTAAATTTCAAAAATGACTTGATTTGTGATGCATGTCAAAAGGGTAAACAAACTAAATCATCTTTCAAATTGAAAAATGAGATTTCAACAAATAGACCATTACAATTATTGCATATGGATATAGTTGGTCCAGCAAGAGTAAAGAGTCTTGGTGGCAACCTATATTCATTGGTCATTGTTGATGATTTCTCTAGATTTACATGGGTTATTTTTCTATCATCAAAGGATGAGACCTTTGAAGAATTTATTGGTTTTGCCAAGAAGGTGCAAAATGAGAAAGGTATGTCCATTGCAGGTATGAGGACCGATCATGGTGGAGAATTTGAAAATCAAGCCTTTGAAGAATATTGTGATACAAATGGTATTGATCACAATTTTTCTGCTCCAAGAACACCTCAACAAAATGGGGTCGTGGAACGAAAGAATAGAGTGCTCACAGAAATGGCTAGAGCAATGTTGAATGAAAAGAACGTATCCCAAGTATTCTTGGCTGATGCTATGAGTACATCATTCTACATTTCAAATAGAGCATATATCAGAACAAAAATTGGAAAGACACCATACGAACTATACAAAGGAAGAAAGCCAAACATTGCTCATCTACACATCTTCGGTTGTAAGTGTTTCATTCATAATAATGGTAAAGATAACTTAGGAAAATTTGATTCTAAAACTGATGAAGGAATTTTCCTAGGATATTCTAACCGAAGTAAAGCATATAGAGTTTTCAATAAAAGAACATGTGTTGTTGAAGAATCAATTCATATTGTATTTGATGAATTTGAATCCTCTGACAAAACCATTGATGAAGAACAGGAAGTTGTTTTAAATCAAGAGAATGGTCAATCTATTTCTAAATCTCTTATTCCAGAAATTGATGAAACCAAGGAAGAAGGGCAATCCCTAGGACAACCTAGAGCTTGGAAATACAATAAAAGTCATCCCCTAGATCAAATCATAGGAGATGTGAATGAAGGGATCAAAACTAGAAATAGAATTTTCAATGAAGTAAGTTTTTCTGTATTCATTTCTGAGATTGAACCTTCTAACATTGATGAAGCCCTATCAGACAATGATTGGGTTATAGCAATGCAAGAAGAACTAAATCAATTTGAAAGAAATCAAGTTTGGGATTTGGTACCCCGACCCAAGGATCATCCGATCATTGGTACTAAATGGGTATTCAAGAACAAACTCGATGAATCCGCAATTATTGTCAGAAACAAGGCAAGATTGGTAGCCAAAGGCTATAATCAGGAAGAAGGGATTGATTATGAGGAAACGTATGCTCCAGTGGCTAGATTGGAAGCTATACGTGTACTTTTAGCCTTTGCATGCATCAAAGGATTCAAACTCTATCAAATGGATGTAAAGAGTGCATTTCTAAATGGTTACATCATGGAGTAAGTGTATGTAGAACAACCTCCAGGTTTTGAAGATGTTACTAAACCTGACCATGTTTTCAAACTCAAAAAGACTTTATATGGTTTAAAACAAGCTCCTAGAGCCTGGTATGAAAGGCTCAGTAAATTTCTTATTGATCAAGGTTTTGTTCAGGGAAAAGTTGATACAATACTCTTCATAAAATGAAAACACAATGATATTTTATTGTTCAAATATATGTTGATGATATTGTTTTCGGTACTACTAACGAATCTCTGTGTAAGGAATTTTCTGAGATAATGCAGGGAGAGTTTGAGATGTCAATGATGGGAGAATTGAATTTCTTTCTTGGTTTGCAAATCAAACAAAGAAAGAATGGAATCTTCATATCTCAAACAAAGTATTTGAAAGAGCTATTGAAGAAGTATGAAATGGATGAAGCAAATGGCACGGACACACCTATGAAGCTCAACTACGTTACTTGATGCTGATGTCAAAGGGAAAGACTACAACATCACGAAATATAGAGGAATGATTGGATCATTACTCTATCTCACGGCAAGCAGACCAGACATCCAATTTAGTGTTGGCATATGTGCAAGATATCAATCGGCACCAAAGGAATCACATGCTGAAACGGTCAAACGAATCTTTAGATACCTTGCTGACACACCTAAATTGGGTCTATGGTATCCCAAAGGAAGAAGTGAATATCTTGTTGCATACTCAGATTCAGATCATGGAGGATACAAGACAGATAGAAAGAGCACCAGCGGACAAGGACAATTTCTTGGAGGATCTCTTGTATCATGGTTTAGCAAGAAACAAAACACTGTGTCTCTTTCATCAACAGAAGCCGAATATATAGCTATCTCAAGTTGTTGTGCACAAGTGATATGGTTAAAACAACAACTACAAGATCTTGGTATTTATCTCAAAGAAATACCAATCTATTGTGACAATACTAGCACGATAAGCTTGGCAAAGAATTGATTAATAAAAGTATGGTATGAAAAAGAATTGATTAATAAATAAGTTTGAACAAAGTAATAACAGGGATAAGCATCACTTGAAGTAAGCATTGGAGTAATGAGGAAAGAACAAGAAGAAATGCTGAGAAACTTAAGCAGGAGCAATTTCTCTAAGGCATTACTCGAGTATGTACTCGAGTAATGAGACAAAACTTGAAGTAACCAGAGGCACCTTTCAGTAACCTGCCAACGTTACTCGAGTAAGTACTCGAGTAATAGTGTAAGTATTTTCAAGTTGCCCTCAGCCTGCCAATGTTACTCGAGTAAGTACTCGAGTAACCAAGTAAAAACTTGGAATTGCTCTCGGCCTGCCAATGTTACTCATGTAGGTACTCGAGTAACCATGTGAAAATTTTTAAATTGCTCTCGGCCTGCTAATGTTACTCGAGTAGGTACTCGAGTTACTCTGTTTCACAAAATGTGGTGCTCTCGGCATCTTATACCACTGCCAATGTTACTCGAGGAGCTACTCGAGTAACTCAGTATGGTAAGCAAAAACTTGAAGGTGGTACCCGAATAACTTGATGTAATTTTATTTCATTTTCCTCGAGTCATTACTCTAGTATGCAAGTATTTAATGCTTTATTTTAAGTAGATTCCTCGAGTAGGTACCCGAGTATGCAGAGTTATTTTCAAGGAAAACTTCAAGTCATTACCCTAGTAAATTATGCCCAAAAAGTAAGTTTACTTGAGTAGGTACTCGAGTAACAAGATAATCTAACTTGATGTGCTCTCGGCCTTGAAATCCTGCCAACATTACTGGAGTAAAGCATCGAGTAACCAAAAGTTTATTTGAAGGTTTACTCGAGTTGGTACCCGAGTAACCCATAAAGTTGTTAGTGTATTACTCCAGTAAGTACCCGAGTAAACATACATTTCCAAAGGTTTGAAAATTGGTTATTCCATGCACTACCCGAGTAATCTTTTATTTTCTTGTTGACTTGCAGTTGATTAAAGTTTTTCCTGATGATACTCGAGTAAGTACTCGAGTAAACTTCAAGGGATACTCGAGTAGCTACTCGAGTAAGCAAACCCAGAAATCCAGAAATTATTCAAACATTCATTGATTTATTTCCTATATGATTAATCTTTCATTGTGTTAGTATTCTTAGTCTATTTTCAGATGAACAATGAAGAAATCATATCAAGTAATGGAAGTCAAAAGAAACGTTCAAATGCCAACCACCGCCAACGGATATTTTTCAAAAACTCAAAAGTCAATAGTGGCTGTGCACCTTACAACGGACGAAAGAAAAATGTTCCAAAGGTCTTCACCAACATATCTATATATATGAGAACATCCAAACAGAGAGAGGACAACAAGAACACACAAAAACGTATCATCAAGTTCATTGCTCTGTTTTCACGTTGTAATTATATTTCTATGCTTCAGTGATTCTTATTCACTCTGTAAGAGAGATATTTCATTCAAACTCAATATTTGTTATTGAGATGACTTAAGGTTGTGGAACCTTGAGTTGGGATTGGATTACAACTTGTAAGGGGGAGCAAGTGTCCAGGCGAAGGAACTTGCTTGTACGGAGGTGCCAAGAACCCACTGAATCTTGGAAGTTATTGTGAAACTCTCAAAGAAGCTCTGAGGACTGGACGTAGGTCAAAGTAGTTGTGACCGAACCAGTATAACTCTCGGTGTACACTTCGGTGATATTTCTTCTTATTCCTTACTGTTTTAATTTACTGTCAAAGGTTTACATTTCTGACAAAATTTTAGTATCACCCAATTCACCCCCCTCTTGGGTGAAACACTTGTTCTAACAATGATATACGCTCTATTTGAAATATAGCATGCAGTGCTCATAGCGTCTGCCCATAAAAATTTGACACATTCTTTTCGTTCACCATGGCTCTAGCCATTTCTATGAGCACTCTGATCTTTCTCTCTACGACTCCATTTTGCTGTGGTGTCCTTGGTGAAGAGAAGTTGTGATCAATGCTATTGCTGTCACAGTATTCTTCAAAGGCTTGATTCTCAAATTCTCTATTGTGATATGTCTTGATACCTGTAATGGACATATCTTTCTCATTTTGCACTTTTTGGGCAAAAATAATAAATTCACTAAAGGTTTCGTCCTTCGATGATAGGAAAATAGTTCATTAAATTTAGGAAAAATCATGAACAATGGCCAATGAATATAAATTGCTAGCAAGACTTTTGACTCTTACTAGTCTACTAAATCCATATGAAGCAATTAAAACGGTCTGTTAGTTGTGATTTCATTTTTTGATTTAAAAGATGATTTTGTTTGTTTACCCTTCTGACATGCTTCATAAATTAAATCATTTTTAAAATTTACATCGGGTAAACCAACTACTAAACCCTTTTTGAGTAACTTGCTTAGTTGATACATATTGACATGAGCTAGTCTCTTATGCCATAACCAACTTTTATCGGCATTACTTAGAAAACAATTTTCAGAAATATTTTTGCTCATATCAGGGGTATAGCAGTTATCTTCCCTTTTTGCTTTGAGTTTTGCTTTAAGACTTTTCTTCTCTATTTGTAAATCCTTCTTGCTTACAATTAGACACTCTTCAAAGTCAAATATCATCCAGTTGTCTTTATCTATGCTATGACTCAAACTAACCAGATTATGATAGAGGCCTTCAATGTAATAAACATCTTTGACTTGAATGCCTTTGTCAGTTTCAATCCCACCAATTCTTGCTATCTTGCCTGACTGATTTCCTCCAAATTTTACCTTTCCACCTACTTTAGGTTCTAATGTGATAAAATTTTCATGATTACCAGTCATATGTCTGGAGCATCCATTGTCTATATACCATTTTTTACCTTTGGATGCTTTGAGACATATATGCAATTAAAGACAATTAAGTCTTAGGTACAAATTACCTTATGAACATATGAACCTTTAGGCACCCATTTGTAGGTTCCTATTTTCCTTTCTTTTTATGAATGCATGATGAAGTATAGTGACCCTTTTTATTGCAATAATTGCAATGAGAAAAAGGATTTGATGTATGTACAAAATGTTAAAAGTAATTTAAATATGTTTTTCCACCTTTTTTCTTCCTTCCTTTCCTTATATCTGATTTTGGATCGTATCCAATGCCAGACCGATCATTTACAAAACATTGAGGTTTTAAAATGACATTTAACATCTCACTTCCTTTAGTGAAATTCTCAAGAATTTAGTGAGATCAACATTTTTCTTATTCAAAGTAGGGCATTTTTTTACAATTTTTGTCAGGTAAATCTTTGAGCTTATCTTCAAGAATTTTATTCTTCTTTTTGAAAGCAACTAGTTCTTTAACTACTTTGATGAACTCAGAATATAAAGTATTATATTCGGAAAGTAATTCATCATAAGTAGGATCAAAATCAGTTACCTCTTCTGCATTGTTTCTTATTGAGCGACCTGATAGATGTTGGCCGCTTCTTCTTCATCATCGCCATCTTCATCAAAGGAGCTATCTCCCCATATAGCTGATACAAATGCTTTCTTTTTGTTGAAGAACTTGCCTTTTCTCTTTTTTTATTCTTCTGAACCAGCTCTGGACATCTGACTTAATGTGTCATGTGTAACCCCCCCTCCGTAATTATATCCGAAATACGCAATTAAAATGAAATAGAGACCAATAATAATCAAATAACATTTACTAACACATCACATGATGGGGTTTTCAAAAATACCTTTCGAAATCATTTATAAACTTGGTCTCATATTCACATTTCGAATACAATTACTACGCGAAGATAAATCACATTCATATAAATATCAGAGTGCACAACATAATCATCTCGGCAATCTCGGGTACATACCTTTGCTAAAGATATACAGGGCACAATTGCCCATTATAATTCTTTAAATGGGGATTACACAATCTCATCTCGAATGAGTCATGCCGCTCCCTCCACGAGCCACTTGCCCTGTCTAAATTGTTGGTAAGGGAGGGTGAGATTCGAGAGAATCTCAGTAGGGAAATATTATCAATATGTAGGCAAGATAAGTGTTTAATGCATGACATGCTTGCATCACATAACTCATGCACACATACAATGACAAATCTATAAGCTCAATGCTTCAAACGATACACATATGGCCATAACATATATTGAAACATAGCTTCAAATCATTCATACATATTCCACATAATCAAGCAAAGCAATAACATGCACCAACACATTAATACAGTTATCAGAGTATGCAGGAGAGATAAGTTCCCTACCTCCAGTCTTTTCTCCTCGATTTGCGTGCCAGCAACTCGGGGCTTCACATTCGATCCTACAATGTCAAATGTACTATTTAGACACTTCCATAGTGTTTCTGGGGGTTATATGAAGCTATATTGAAAAATTACTAAAATACCCCCGGGGACCCGGCCCGGCCCCGCCATACCCGGTCTGGCTGTACTTTTCTTGAAATTTTGACATGGGCTATTCTAACATATTTTCACCCAAGTAATCCATTTCTGGACTTAGAATTATCAAATTCAATGTCAATTACAAAATTGCCCTTGACAGCCCCACTTTAAGGGTTTTAGGGGCGTTTCTGTAATTATGCTTTCTCGGCCTTTTCCGAAAAAGTGCCCAACTGTAACCCCACGTATTTTCGCCCACTGAATCCAATGGAATCATCAAATCATTGAAAATCCAGCTCTAAGACCCATTTACAATGCTGGCCGAAATATATGGGTTTTAAGGGGAAAATTGGGGTTTTTCGGTTTCGGCTCCGTAAACGTGTTTCTTTCCATTCCTAACCACTTTATTGACTATTCCATTAGGTTACAACTACCATTTAGTATCAATTTGGGCAGCATAACAGCCCCTACAACCCATTTCCATAAATTAAAACCAACAGCAATCCGGCGAAATTTCACCGATTAAATTGCCTACAGTAGCTAGAATAGTCAATATACAAGAGTTTGGAAGTTACCTCAAGCTCCTTCTGGCTTTTCCCCAATATGGCTGAAAAACCCTAACTTTCCTAACCAAGATCTGAGCTTCAACAACCTTCAAGAACATAGAAGAGAAGCTTAAGAGTAGAGTTATACGCGTTAGGAGCTAAATCGCCGGAGAAATTGGCTTACCTTGCGAGATTTCTCCTTCCTTCTCTCTATTTTTCTCTCAACTCCTCTCTCCATATTCAGCTGTGCAGCACGTCGGAAATGAGAGCTGAAGATGATGAGAAGATGTTTTAATTCCATGCTTATGTCATCTTGCCTTTTGATGATGTCATAATTCCCAAAATTGGCATTTTCGGATTTTCTGGCAGATTTTCTGCCCAATCTTTGAAAAATCATAACTAATTCTAGAAAACTCGAAATGAGGTCATTCCAAATCCAAATGAAAGATATTTAAGTCCTCTTCATAGGAAAAATATTTTCCATTACTAAAAATCACCACAAAATTCCAGAATTACATAAAACTCATCACTGCCCCAAAACAGAGTTCAGTTTCTATCCCAAACTTTGGACAGTCATATCTCCTAGTTCACAAAATGAAATGGCACAAATGATATGTCCATTTTGAAGCTTGAGATGTGAACTATAAGACTGGAAAGTTTCATAATTTTCTGACATCATTTTCCTGGTAAACACGTCCACACGAGAAGACTGCCCAGACAGAATTCACACTGGACAACATTTCCAGTTTTGCAACCAATGTGTCCAATCCAATTTAAATCAATTCCAATGATTAAATACCACAACATGACACCATTTCCATCACAATACCCCATTCAATTCTTCCCTCTATTATAAGTCAATTTGGATGTTAATCCACAATTGAACTCAAATACAGGGTTTTGGCGTTGCTCATAACACAAGCGACTACAATCCACTTTATATTCTCTAAAAGGGTTCATTAATCACTAACCACGTCCACTTTTGTAGTCATTAACCCCTAATCACAATTTGGGATCTTGTTAAACCGGGGCTTAGCAATCCACTAATCTCAGGCTTATTCTCTATCCTCGAGTCTCAAAATTCGGGGTATTACATCATGGCTTTCCACATTCATAGTAGATGATGTGTTTCTTGTTCTCTCTTCTGCTGTTGGTTCCTTCCTTCTAAAGATTTTTGAATCCCTGGCCTCTCTTGTAAAAATTTTTGAATCGTTTTATTATTAGGCCCATTTCGTCATCATCGAAATCTTCATCATCTTCTTGATTTTGATTCTATATCACTTTTAATGCGAGACTCTTCTTTTTCTTGTTGCCGATCTCTTCAAGTTCTCATTTAAACTTCAATTTACATTTATATTCAGAGAGACTTTCAAATAGAGAAGCAACCGATTATATTGATTCTCCTTTTGCTTCCTCTATCGCTATGACTTTGGCCACCCACTATTTAGAGAGAATATTCAATATTTTTCTTACTTGGGTATTCTGATCATAGACTTTCCCAAGTACTCTGAGTTGATTTATGAGATGAGTATATCTAAGTTCAAACTCAACTATTGATTCTCCTGACTTTATTCCAAGTAAGTCGAATTAGTAACCAGAGAATTGATTTGGTTTTCTTTTATACCTGAAGTTCTTCATGAGCACTTTCCAGAGCTTGCCATATTTCCTTAGCCGTTGTGAGTGTGCAAATCCTGAAATATTTTTTTTGATTTAAAGTACTTTGAATCATTAGGATTGCTTTACTATTGAGGGTTACGAGCTTTTTGTCGTTGTTATCGTATTCTATTGGTGACTTGGGAAATGTTCGTGATTCTTCAGTCTTTATTGGTATGTTGTTCCCATTTTCAATAACTTCCTATAGTCTGTATTCAGTAGCCATTATGAATACTCTGAACTTCACTTTTCAGAAAGAGAAGTGTTCGCCATTGAAACCTGGTGGTCTAGTGATTAAAGCCTGTCAGGAAGTATGCCTTTACCCATGCTTGCCATTGGATCCTTTTTAGGTTGTTATACCTGAACAAGAAGACCTATACTCTTATACCAAATGTTAGTGCAAGCATTGCACCCAAGAGTGAGGTGAATTAGGTGATGATAAAATATTTGAACCGTAAATATAAATTGATAGAATTTAAAATGTAATTAAGAGCTAAGAGAAATATCACTGAAGTGTACATCGAGAGCTATATTGGTTTGGCCACAACCACTTTGAGCTACATCCAGTCCTCAGAGTTGCTTTGAGATTTCTCACTATATCTTCCAAGATTCAGTGGGTTCTTATCATCTCAATACACAACAAGTTCCTTCACTGGACACTTACCCCCCTTGCACGATATAATCCAATCCTTACTTAAGGTTCCACATCCTTAAGTGATCTCAATAATAAGTATTAAGTTTGTAATGAAAATCTATCTCACAAAGTGAATAAAGAATCACTGAAGTACAGAATGACTAAATGAGAAATAGAGCAAGAAGGAATAATTTGATCGTTGTGTAGTTTTATGTGTTCTCTCTTATGTTTCTTTGTTAAATGGTTCCTTATATACATAGTTGAATTTGATAGCCATTTTCAGCATTTCAACATATCTGTTAGAGATACGCAGCTTCTTTTGACCGGTCTTCATATTTGAAAAATAGCCGTTACGGTTGGTAGAAGTTACATTCTCACAAAGTGGCTTTCCTCTCTTTAGCATTATCTCTTCCTTGTTTTCCTGTTAAAATACTTCAAACACTAATACAATGAAGTGTTAGTCATAAAAACATTAAATAAATTATTAACATATGATTATCATGTCACGCCCTTATCTTAATTTCACCTTCACCAGAGTATTCGCGGAAAATGATATGCAGTTCGGTGGGCAACATAGGAATAGCGTTAATATATTGATAAAAAGTGTTTGCTTTCAAAAATTTCCCATAACGGTTCGTCCATAATACTTACAATTTATGTAGCCACATAGGGCCACTATGGTGTTTAAACCCGTCCCAGTGAAACGGAGACATCTTCCCTTCATTGTTTTGCCACTGCATTCCTCCCATGGCGTAGTTCTCTTCTCTACTTTCAGTACACCTCTTGTTTCCACCTACCTAATTTGTTGATAGGGGAGGGTAAGATTCAAGAGAATCTCAGTAGGAAACAGATACCATAATGCATGTATGATAGATGCTATGTTCATGACATGTTAGCTTTATCTAGATGTATGCCCCATAATGAAATTTCTGCATGCTCAATGTTTCATGCAACAAACTATGGCCATAGTATAAACAGAAACAGAGCTTCATTTCCGAAAAAGTGACCAACTGTAACCCCACCAAATTTTCCCTCCTAAACGCAATGGAATCATCAAATCATTGAAAATCCAACTCTAAGACCCCTAACTAGAGCTGTCTGAAACTTATCGATCCTCCGAGGAAACTCGGGGTTTTTTGGTTTCGGCTACACAGACGTGTTTTTTTTTTACTCCTAACCACTTTATTAACTATTACATTAGGTTACAACTACCATTTGGACCAAATTTCGGCAGCATAACCCCTAGGCCAATTAAATTTCCAAATTTCAAATCAACGGAAATTCGGTAAAATTTCACCAATTAAATTACCCACAGCAGCCAGAATAGTTAATATACGAAGATTTGGAAGTTACCTCAAGCTCTCACTATCTTTTCCTCCTCTTGGATGAAACCCTAACTCCTCCACACCAAAATATGAGCTTCACAACCTTCAAGAACAAAGAGGAGTAGCTTAGAGTCGGGGTTATACACGTTAGGAGCTAAATCGTCAGAGGAATCGGCTTACTTTGTGAGATTTCTTCTCCTTTCTCTCTCTAGAAATCTCATACCCTCTTTCTCTATTTCAGACCTATGTGCGTTTGATATGGCTGAAGGAAGGAGAAGAATGATATTTATTATATGATATTTACTTATTAATTTAATTTCCCAATTTTTGGATTTTTACAAAATTCTAGTAGATTTCTGCCTAAATTTTGAAAACTCATAGCTAATTCTAGAAAAATCGAATTAGAGTGATTCCAAAGCCTATAGAACCCTTATTGAGTCTAGTTTCCAGGAAAAATATAGAATTTTGCTAGCTGAAATCAAAAAATTCCCAGAAGTTTAATCTTTGCCTGCTTTTCCAGAAAATTTCCAGTTTTTCTGGGCTGATTTCAAAAATTCATAACTTTTTGTATATAGCTCTAATTGATTATATGACCTATCAAATTAAATCTTATGATGTCTACTTTCACCTTGTAAAATTTCATAATTTTTTCTCATCATTTGGTCTTCCAAAACCTCATGATAAGCTCATTGCCTCATAGGAAATTTCACTAGAAGCATAATCACTCCCTTCAAAATTCACTATTTTATTTTCTTTAATGCCCCAAAGATATAAAAGACATTAGAGAATAGATTTGGGACATCTACTAAACTAGGACTTAGCAGTCCACTTAATTTAGGCTTATTCTCTAGCCTCAAATCTCAAAATTCAGGATATTACATTTCTCCCCCTGTTCAATAAATTTTGTCCTCAAAATTTGAACGTCTACTGTTTGGGGATCACCCCTCATCACTCAATCCATCCCTATGTTATGCATACTTATAAAGCATACACCACGAATGATCTGATGTGTGTGAAAAATGCCTATCGACACTCGGACTTTCAACCTATTGATTATTCAGGGGTCACACAACCTACTACTACACTATTTGTCCATTAGGTCTTACTTCCCAGAGACAGTACCCTATGCAAACCTGTATATCGGGTCTTATCGCCTTTATCTCTATTTGGCATAATTCTGCTTGTATAGTAATATGCTGGCCTGAGGACATACTAGTCCAGCAGGTCTTATGATCTCAGGACTTATAGTCCATTAGTAATTCTAGGCCACATTGCCTTATCGGTACGTTGCTCGGTGTGTTTAGGCTTACTGTGTATGTCATTATATTCTCACAATACTGAATATCCCTGTCTTACCTCCCAGTACAAACCTATACACATTCTGTAATTTATGCCTATATGTTCGGTGTTTAGGATCAAATGACTATTTGACCCTTTACTGGACGTACTGTGTGCACTATTCACTAGCTATACGATGTGCACTATTCACTTGTCGTACCGTGTGCACTGGTCACTATGTGCATTATTCACTGTGTGCACCATCCACTGTTTGCACTATATCACAAGTGGATGATTCATTCTGTGAGGCTACAGTTATGGAGGTGCCCATGCCTCTACTCGACCTTGTTGCATCAGAACACATCCCAATCCATGCCTACTTGCATCTATGTAGACTGTAAAGCTCGACTGTGGATTTGAGATTGTTATCATTGGTGCTGTTGAGAGGTATTCGCCACCATTCTGCCTTACTATACTAGGATTCATCCCAATTCCAATTCACATGTGTGACCACAAACTACAAAGGTTGTGTAACTGTTGACTGTGGATCTGAGATTGTTATCATTGGTGCTGTTGAGAGGTATTTGCCTGTTGTTCCAGAAGCTTTCCAGTTTTTATGGGCTAACTTCAAAAATTCATAAATTTTTGTATATAGCTCTAATTGATTAATATGACATATCAAATTAAATCTTAGGATGTATACTTTCACCTTGTAAAATTTCATAATTGTTTCTCATCATTTGGTCTTTGAAAACCTCATGATAAGTTCATTGCCTCATAGGAAATTTCACGAGAAGCATAATCACTCTCTTCAAAATTCACATTTATTTTCTTTAATACCCCAAAGATATAAGAGACATTAGAGAATAGATTTGGGACACCTACTAAACTGGGGCTTAGCAGTCCACTTAATTTAGGCTTATTTTCTAGTCTCAAATCTCAAAATTTGGGATATTACATATCATGCATTTTGGGATTCATTACTCGAGTGATCACATCCAAAACTTGGTAGAGTTTGGCAACTTATCTGGCTACATCACTCGAGTGATCCCTTATAATTTTTGGCAGAGTCATAGGCTGATTTTCTTATCCTATCACTCGAGTGGTCATTGAGTGATCCTTATCTATCACTCGAGTGATCTCATTCAAAGTCTGGCAAAGTTTTATAAAGCTTTTTCATCTACATCACTCGAATAATTTAGGGTAATCACTCGAGTGATAACTCCAGTGATCCCTTCCAAAATTAGTCAAATACTTCTACCTTACATAGAGACTTGTTCTCTTTCTTCATCACTTGAATGACCACTCTAGTGATGGCTCTGCATGCCTCAAAACACTATGTTTCTTTGTTCAAAAATATTTTGTTCATTATCAAGCCTTTTGTAAAATCATTCCAATATTTGTTATCATTGAAACATATAATTTCTAATAATAACATGTGATGGTAGTAGGTGTAGGAGGAGGAGTGGGGACCAAGAGGATAAGGTGATGAAGAGGCAAATCACGGGAGAGAGAGATAGAGTTATGGATGATGAAGAAGGGTTTGAAAAAAAAATAAAGAAAATAAAATATTACTTTGTGTGGCGCTTACTAAAGCGCACACAAATGTGTGGCACTTCCTTGAGTAAGTGCCACAACTGCTACTTTAGTTTTTTTTTAAAAAAAAATCTTATGTGGCAATTGGTCAAACAAACGTCACATAAGGCTACAAAGTAGGTGTCATCCCAACTATTTTTTTAAAAAAAAAAATTCTAGAAGAAGCAAAGAAGTATCACAAAACGTGCGCTATTCCCTATTTTTGTAGTAGTGTAGGAACTATTTATTAAACGGCCAACGTCAATTGACTTGATAGCTATGACTTTTTGCCATCATTTTTTTTTAAAAATTTTATGTGTATTTTTGCATTCAAATAAATACTATGATAAAAATTGTACATTAAAAAAATTAATGGTTAAATTTACAGTGTAACACAATTAATAATTGAAAATAGAGGTTGCATGAATAATATGATAACGTGAATAGATAGATTATATTGATTTTGTTATGAGAAATGAACCAATTTAATAATAAAAGCTTTAACATAAATATATTAATTTGATGGTTGCCTAATTAATAACTGAAAAGAAGAGTCACACGGAGTGACGATGATGTGAGCGCGGGATTATATTTGGATTGGTTTGTCTTGAGAAATGAACCAAATCAATAATATAACAGTACTATGATTATATTGATTTGGTAGTTACTCAAAATATGATAAAAGTTCATATTTAATTATTATAAGATACGTTTTTAATTAATTCACTCCTTTGACCCTCGTAGTGCTAAATGAACCTAATTAACGGAGGTCAAGTAACTTTTTTTTTTTTTAATTTGTGGAAAATATTTTAATGAAAAACACTTTAATTACTCTTAATATTCCACAAAATAATTGCTAAATTAAAATATAAGACTTCAAAAAATAATTTTATAATATAAATAGAGGGAATACATTTTATAATTTAATAACAAGTTTAAAATATATGTATTAAAATCACTTATTATTAGTTAACATGTGTCAAAATAGTTGTTAAACAATGTTTATGCTAAATAGGGATATTACGGTAAAAAAACATTAATAATGTGATTCAACAATTAATTAATAGTTAAGTAAATAAGGCAAAAAACATTAATAGTTAAGTAAATGAAAATAAAATCCAAAAAATAAAAGGGCTAATTAAGCATATGTTTGGTCCTCAATATTTATACTAAATTTCAATTTAATCTCTTAAATTAATAAAATATATTTTCAGCTCATTAATATTAACATCGTTAATCGATCTTATTAAGAAAAATTGTGACTTGAAGTTAAATTGTGATTTTGTAATGCTGATAAAGCTTGTTTAAATTTTGATCTTTTAATGTAATATTTTTATATTTTGAAAGATAAGTTGTTAAGGTTGAAACTTGAAAGTTTAGATGTGTCGTGGGTTTTATTTTAAATATTTTTATTTTACAAATTTGAAATTAAAGGTTGATTTGTCAGTATTAAATTACAGAGTCACTATAACATTTAAAATCATTGAGTCAAAACTTTTTGTTTATGAGATTGATATTATTAACATTAAAGACTAAAAATTATACTTTATAAATTTAAAGAAAGATTAAAATAATTTTTTGTCTTTACAATTTACTCTCACTTTGATTTTGGTCCTTAAAACTTCAAAGCATGGGATTTGATACTTAGGGCTTGTTTGGTGTGAGGGGAGGGAAGGGAAAGTGGGTGGAGGGAAAATTTTTTTGAGTTGGATTTAAAAAAAATAAGAAAAGTGGGGTTAAAAGTTTTAAATTTATTTTTCTTTAAAAGTTTTAATTTTTTTTTCTTACTCTTTTATTTTACATATTTTCTATATTAAAATTTTATAACCTCATTTCTCCAATTTTCTTAAATCTAGCTAACTCAAAAATTTTCCCTCCCTTCCCTTTCCCTCCAAATCCCTCATACCAAATAGACCCTTAAAGTTTGGTCCATTTGTAATGTTAGTCCTTATAGTTGGAAAAGAATTGGAAATGGAGTAACTGTGTTAAATTTGTATATGTGTCTCTAACACCGTTAAAATTGCTGATATGGTTTGATGAATTTGCAAGATGACTGGGTAATATTTGCTGAAATTACTATTAAAAAACACAAAAGGGAAAAAAAGGAAAATGACAGTCACGTCCCAAGCAAAAGAAAAAATAAAAAAAATAGTCCATTAAAATCTCAAGATGAAAAAATATCACATTGACAACTTCAAGTACGGGTCATTGATAGCACTAGGGGCATCATTAACAAGTTCTTAGGACCATTTTTTCATTTTATGATTTCAAAGAAGTATTACTCCCTCCGATCCTAAATATAGGACATAGTTTGTAGTGCAAATTGCACTACAAACTATGTCCTATATTTAGGACCGGAGGTAGTATTTTATTTTATTTTTTGCTTGGGACTAACTGTAATTTTCCATAAAGAAAAAGAGAAAATGACGCGCAGGTCCCAAGGACCGAAAATAATTACAGTGAAGTCTCACGGAAGGAAAAAATAACTGAATATGTTGTAAAAATAACTTAACGAGTTGTTATTTCAGATTCTTGGGACTTCACTGTAATTATCTTTGGTGTTTAGGACCTACACGTCATTTTCCCAAACAAAAAAAAAGCTGAGACACCGTTCATCTTCTCCCGGCGGTCACCCTTTCCTTTCCATTCAACCCACCGCATCTCCTCTGGTTCACACCTTGAAGATCTGAGAAAGAGCGTTCAAGATTATGATCGTTATAGAGCCTCACGTGATTCACTATGCTTTTCGCTTCCTTTCACATTCTCTCCCTCTCTTCTTCATTTAAAAACTCTTTCCTCTATTTTTGTTTCTTCGTTCACTTCTTCTTGTTATGCTCTGTTTTAATTGTTGCTTTTGTTGGCGAAAACAGAGCCTTGCATTACCAAGATTCAGACTTGCTTCTCTGGGAATTGTGATATATGCTTTATCTAGGTTTCTTTATATGATTATAGAGGACCAAAGGTGTGATTTGGTTGATGACAATCGGAGCACGAAAAAGTTTCCTGTGGGTATGAGGGTTCTGGCGGTTGACGACGACCCAATTTGTCTCAAAGTGTTGGAGACTTTGCTTGTTAAATGCGAGTAATAATGTTCGTAATTGAAACTTCTTTGTTTAAAATCTAGTAAATTCCAGTTTTCTTTGCTTGTTTTGGACCTATATATCAGTTGTGTTCAATTACAAGTGTTTTATTTTCCTCTTAGCATTCTCTATCTAGTTATGCCATGTATCAAAATATAATTTACCTGCTGACCTTGAAAGTTTTGGTCATCCTATGCACAGGCACTGTTTTATTTACAGTTTGGGTCACCATATTTTCTGAATAGTTTCTACTTGCCCCTTCTGAATTCTATAGTTCTGCTGAAGTTAAAATTTTTTTCTTCAAGTGTGAACAAGCCGAGATGATGGATGTAATAACCCCCTTTCTTTTAGCGTACTCTCATGAAATTATTACGCATCACATTCATTTAGATAACTGTTAAACTATTAACAATATTACCACCTCGATTCCCAAATTCTGATTTTACTTTACTCAAGAGTCCATATATGTTTGGGGCATCTACATATTATATACTTGTACAAGTCTACTAAGCTATCTAGATTTAGGCAAAACAAATAGTACAAACAACTAACAGAATGTCTAATTCCTTTGTTCTCGCCCTTTCACTAGTCAACGCTTACCTCTTTGCCCTTTGAGCCGCCCGTCTTTATTGTATTGTTAAATTTTAGAAAGGGTGGCATTCAAAAGAATATCAGTAGCAACAATTTTTTAATCATATAAAATGCAAATATACAAGCGTACATATAAACCACATCACAAATTCAATCATCACAGCATTCAGAAAGTCACATGCAACATCAAGTCATTACAGGACACTTGGTCCCTCATCAAGCACTTGTCTCACAATTACATTGTCACAAGGGCATCCACTTGTCATCATCATATAGTATATGAGAGAAAGAATTACTATCTAGCAATCTTTCCAAGTCTTGTCCTTCTTCCCAGTCCTTCGGGTGTCTTGGGCAAATAGAATTCTATAGGTTTCATGTACGAACAAGGTATTACTTATCTCAATATGTTGGTTATCTTTAATATTGATATATTATACCAAACGAATAATAAATGGGCCTACATTAGCCTCACATGCTTAAATTTACCTTTAAAGTTCAAACTTATTACATTTGACTCTGGGTATCTTCAATTGGCATGTTATCCATAAGCTGCCAAAATTTTAACCAAATTTTGAAAATTCATAACTTGGGATAGAAAACTCCAATTGGAATGATTCAAAGTCCTATATGACACTCACTAAGTCTACTTTACAAGAAAAATATCCACTACTACTAATTATACTCACATAATTCCAGAATTCACAATCATCCCTTACAATTACAGGATTCCGTCTAGATTTAATGCTTGACTTAATCAGGGCATAACTCTCAATCTACCTAGCCAAATGACGCATTCTATATATCATTGGAAAGCTTAGGATATCTACTAATACTCTGTAAGATTTCACAGCTATTGGACAAGGTTTGACTACTTAAAAACAATACATAATCAATGTAACTTGAATCTAGCAGCATTGAGCATTAACACTTTAAACTTCAAAGTAGGTATTTTGAAACCAATCATCCAAAGATCATTTCCATATGATATTCTTACATAATTTTGCCCAAAAAATCCATTTCTAACCTCAATTTTATCAAATTCCGTCTCTAACCCCTTGAATTCTAATTGGCCGAATTCTAAACCTAATTAGAACAAGATGTGTTATTGCAATTTCAACTTTAATGCATGTTATTTCTCATCATAAAACCCTATCTAACATCATATTCATCATCAAAAGACCATTAGAACCCTAAATCCCTATTTTGGCTGAAACCCTAGAGGGTCCAAAATTTCAGAAATACTCATCAAAACATCATGACAATATGCTCAAATCAAGGCTTATGATTACCTCTATTCAATTCTATGATTGATTCGGGATTTTGGCAGTACTTTCACCTAGTAGACAACACCAAACTCCTCATATTAGAAATCCAAAACTATATAAATGAAGCTCTCATCAAGTAGAAGAAGATTAGTGAAGGGTTAACTGGTTTAAAAAAGTGAAATTAGAGGCAAAATCGGCAAAAATTCTCAGGAACACAAAACTTTTCGATACAGGGGCCTCGGTTTTGCAACACATGTCACCTTCCCTGCCTAAACACTACCAAGTGTCCTGATGTCTAACTAGAGCTTGCCATATATCTCTAGTGGCCTAAAATGATGCCACCTACCCCTGCAGCTTAGGGAATTCACTAGGTCTATGTGTAATATCCCGAATTTTGAGACTCGAGGCAAGAGAATAAGCCTGAAATAAGTGGATTGATAAGCCCCAGTTTAGCAAGATCCCAGATTATGATTAAGGGTTTAATGACTCCAAAAGTGGATATAGTTAGTGATAAATAACCCTTTTGGAGAATCCGATGTGATTTGATATTTGAATGTGTTATGATCAGTGCCTAAACCCTGTATTTGAGTTCAATTATGGATTAACATCTAAATTGAATGAAAATAAGGGGGAGGTCGTATGTATGGTGTAAATGAATAAGAAAATTTATTTGGTGGTGATTCAAGAGGAATTACCATAATCAGGGGCAAAACGGTAAAGTTATCGACCGATTGATTGGTTACCAAAGAGGAAGCTCATTGGTAACTTGAAGATCAATGGTTGAGATTGATTGTGTAATAGATCAAAGGGTGGAATCCCATGTGTTTGTGTGCATGTGAACTCATGAAGATAAAGCAAGATCTTGACAATTGTCAAGACATGAGCCATGGATCTTGGGTCAACAATTCAAACTCACATCTCTTTCCTCTCTTTGTGAAAGTCGGCCAACTTGGGGAGGGAATTAAGGATCTGATTTCCCTTCATTTTCACCATCTCATCCTCTCTCCTCCAAGCTCCCATGGCTGTCCAATAATGAAGGAAGAAAGAGAAAGTTATATGTGAGGTTTTAGCCTTGTTATTGTCATCTTTAGCTCAAACACTCTTCTATAATGTTGTTCATAGTGATGAGAGCTTCGTCTCTATGGTTTTAGATTTTTGAAAGAAGGTGTTTGAGAGCTTTAAGAATTTGGGAGGTGGAGGAATCAAAGAATTGGTTTGGGAAAGAGGAAGAGGTGAGTATTTGAAGCCTTTTGATTTAAGTTTTGTGAATTATGGTTAAGTATTGTGAATTGTGAATTTTGCCCTGATTTTGTGTGATTTTAAAAATGTATGAATTGCCTTGTGTTTTGAGTGGCAATTGGTGTCTTTATGTGTTATAGAGCCATTGGAATTGGTTTGAGAACTTGGAATGAAAGAAATGGCAATATGTGTTTGTGTTGTGATTGTGTAATGACATGTTGAGATTATTGGTAAAACATGTCAAAGTAATGTGAATTTTATTGATTGGGTGTTTTCAATGGTTTCCTTGTGAAAATTTGTATGGGAATGGTGTTTGGTTGAAAATAGGACCATTGGAAACAAAGATGCAAAATCTGGAATTATGTCTTTTGAACCTCTGTTCTAGACAGTCTGGTTGTGTGGATGTTTTGATTAGGCAAATGATGTTAGAAAATTATGAAACTTTCCAGTATTAAATTTCACATCCCAAGATTCAAAATAGACATATAATTTGTGCCATTTCATTTTGGGAACTGGGAGATATGACTGTCCAAAGTTTGGGATTGAGACTGAACATTGTTTTGGGACAGTCTTCAGCTTTGGGGAATTATGTATTTTTGTGGTGATTTCCAGTAATGGTCCATATTTTGCCTATGAATAGGACTTAAATATATTTCATTTGGCTTTGGGATCACCTTATTTCGAATTTTCTTGAATTAGTTATGATTTTTAGAAGTTCAGCCAAGAAACAGGATTTTCTTGGCCTTGGCCAGTGAATTCTTAGGCCGTGGCCCAAATGTTTCTGAGCAGTTTTTGGCCTTGGCCAGTGGATTTGTAGGCCACGGCCAACCCCCAAAAATCAGCATTTTGGACTTTTAAAAGGGATCTTTGGTCAAGTGTTTTCCAAGCCTTTAGGCATATGTTTGGGCTTATAGTAGCCACCCAAAGGTCTTATATGATAACCAACTTTGATATTTGGAAGTTGAGGAATTGGAAAAGGGAATAACCCTATGTCCTTGATTTGATTGTCAGGATTTTGTATTTTCCCTAATCGTGATTTATTTGTGCCGGAGCACACGTGGAAAGAATAAGGTAGTAACTTCTTCTCTTATACTGTGTATGATACATTGTATGTTTGATTTAGTATTGTATTGTGAGGGCCATAATGGCTATGTGATTGCCAAAAAGGAATGTGATTTGTGCAAGCCAGAGCGGCTATGCAGATGCTATAGAGGCAATATGAAAGCCAGAGTGGCCTTGTGCGTTGTCAGAGAGGCAATGTAATATGTGTATGCCAGTGAGGCAACATGTATCTATGACAGCTTGTGGGCTGTGGTTGTACTGCTGCATTGTATGATGATTTTCTTGCATGCTATGTGATTATATGTGGTATGAGTGATTTGTTACTACTGGGATTCTTTTGAATCTCATTCTTTCCATTGACTAACCTTTCAGACAGGGCAAGCGGTTCGAGAATAAGCAAGTAACCAAGGGCGGGTTAAGTTCTTGGTTAGGAGCATTAGTTAGTAGTTGGTTATCATAGATTGAAAGTGCTGTATAATTTGTATTCGTCTTTGGATTTGGGATGTATATTTGGATATATATATCAAGGATGATATTGTATAATCCCCTAAATGGGAATTTGTATACTGTTTAAAGAATATATGGAACCCGGGGTTTGCCGGGGATTGTGTTGTGCACTCTGATATACTTGAATGTGATTATCTTCGTGAGGTAATTGAATTCAAAATGCGAATATGAGACCAGGTGTATTAGATTTTAAAAGATGTTTTTGAAAACTCTATTGTAAAGATGGGATTTTAAATGCATTTTGAATTTCCATTGGTCTCTAATTTGTTATAATCACATATTTCAAATGATAATTACGAAGAGGGTTACACTGTGTACCAGTGTGCCGTAGCAAGGTTGGGTATCCGTGCAGGGCCCACATTTGGACATGGTGCCATATATGCCTCAAAATCTGCATATGGAACCATTTTAAGACTCTTAAAGAGTTACCAAGTTTTCTTAAACACAAGCACATATATATCTTCCACTGGCTCATTTATTCGGCTAATTCACATGCACACAAATCGGTACTGATTACAACATTTTCGGTATACTACACTAGAAGCTGAATGGAGAAGGAAGGGGGAATAAATCTAGGAAGAAGATGAACAGTGTCTAAGCTTTTTTTTCCTTTTGTTTTTTTAATATGCTGATTTTAGCAAATCTTACCTAGTTATCTTGCCAATTCATCAACCCATGTTAGTAATTTTAATGGTGTTAATGACACATGCAAATTTGAGATTGTTAACTTCATCCCTAAGTCCTTTTCAAACTATGAGGACTAACATTACAAATAGACCAAACTTAAAGAACGAAAATCTATGCAGTGATGACCAAAACTAAAATGAGAGTAAACTATAAGAACAAAAAATTATATTAACCCCTTAAAGAACTAAACTAAAACTTGAAGTAAATTTTATAGAATGAAACATATACTTTAGCCAAGACAAATAACTTGGTCTCAGTTAAGTGTCCAAACTTCATTTTACAAAATGGAGTTTTTAGAAAGCACATGCATTGAAGGTTTGGAAAACCGAAAATGACATTTTCACAACAGAATCATTCAATCAATCGATAAATATGTTATTATAAATTCCGTGACTCTACACATTGATTGATCTAAGTAATATTCTTGCTTGGCTAATTTATGTGCTTATGTGGCACCTTTGGTGATATGCCTATGTGGCCATGATTGTTGTATGTAGTTCATTGAATTGTTTCGATTCATTTGATTTTGTGTCTTGGATTGGTGATTTGCTTTTATGGCCATGATTATCTGTATATGTGGCTCATTGAATTATTTCAGTTCATTGGATTTGTGTCATTTATTGGTGTTTTACTTACGTGACCATTATTATCTTTGTATGTGGTTCATTGAATTGTTTCGGTTCATTGGATTTTTTTTGTCTTGGATTGTGTGTGTTCATTAGAAGTGTTCAGCTAGTCATTGAGTTGTTCTGTTTCATTGGTTCTTGTGTATGGATTATGCGTGTTCATTTGGATGCAGTCAATTGGTGAATGAATTATTTGTTTTGGGTTGTTTGCTTGCTATGCTTGGTGTTTAACGGTTTATTCGGTTGGATTAGTTTAGGGATATGTTCTCTATGATGCTTTATATGTAAGTGTTGGTATGGTTGCGTCCATCGGTTCCAAGGATCATTCTTTAATTAGGGTTATTCTATTCATTTAAATGGTATTAAAACTTAGGCTAGGTCAGTCGGGTTGACCTAGAAACTGATGACCCGGCCACTTGTTTGGTTCAGATGATAGGCTGAATCAGGAGGATGCTAACTCAGCACGAACCGCTAAGCTAGGTGGGTTACGTGGTTTACTTATTTTAACTTTAGACCCTGAAAAGTATGATGCCTTTTTTTGAAGTATATTTTTTAAAAAAAAAGGAAGAAAATAAATAAGCATGTTTCCTCTGGTTTCCGTCTTCAAGTGTATGTAAGCTCAAAGAAGAGAGATGAAGATGATGACTGAAAAAGAAGAGATCTATAAAAGAAGAAGAATAACAACGGAATAAAAGAAACAAACAAGATGAAGGGGAAAAAAATAAAAGATGAAAACTTAGCCAGAATTTTCGTATATTACAGATTGCAGAGGAAGGGGTGTAACACCCTCAAATAAATAAATCAATGTTCATCATATGTAACTTTTCTTTAGGAAATATAACATCAAAAGTAAAACATTTTTTAAGCATATTTAAGAGATAAATGTTGTAAACAAAAGGAAAATGAATATATATATATATATATATATATATGACATTTAAGTATGAAGTGATGAAAAGAATAACAAATTGCAAATGATGTAGTATACGGCAAAAGAGAAAAACAAGGCACGTGAGGGGAAGAGAGAGAGAGAGAGAGAGAGATTAATTTGAAAGAGATGGAATATATGTGGACATAATTCTAGAAGGCCACGTGAAACGAAGAGAGAAAAGTGGAAAAATGGACATTTTTCTAGAAGGCGTGGAGACGAAGAAAGAAAGGCGTGGTGACAAAGGAAAAAAATAGGATAGGATGGTAATAAATACAAAGAGATAAGGATGCGAAATTACGGTTTCGCCTGTGTTTGGTATCACTTATTTTTAGACAATAAGTTCTTATTACACAAGTCGAGATAAAATTCCTCTCACATACTTACCTCGTATACCGTAAATCAAGATTTATAAGCACTTATTATTTAAAAATAAGCTATTCCAAATAAGCACAGAATGCACAAGCGTCTATAAAAGCTGCTCATCTCACTCTCAGAAAATGCAGTACCATCCGTACGGAAAATTGAAGAAAACAATAAAAAAAGGACCTATCACTAACTTATTGCAAACAAAGTAAAAACTTCTCTTATTAAGTATTAACACCTAGTAAAATTTGCTATTTTCTAATTTAACTTGTTCTTATTATTTCAAAACTAATAGTTCTTATTCATGTATTTATCATATATTTAAATTGATATTTATGATTTTTGAGAAAAAGTGTCAGATATTGTTGATGAGTGAAAATCTCTGTGTTCACCCATTAGTACTATGTGATTATTTGTGGATCTATTCTAAGGGACGCCCTAGCATATTTATATGATAAAAATTTATGGGTGCTCAAGAAATCTTCTATATATAACCCCTTGTGTTCCAAACCAATGGGATAAAGTATGGTAGAGAAAAAGAAAAGTAAGGAAAATAAGAAGCAAAAAGGAGGAGAAGGAGCTGCTGCTACTAATAAATTAAGAGTTTCCTTACTGAGTGATACACTCTGTTTTTATTTATGATTTTCAAAATTATTTCAAATGTTTTTCTATTTAAATATTCTTTATATGATTTATTTGATTGATGAGGTAAATGTTATACCCCGAATTTTGGGATTGGAGGCTTGGGAATAAGCCTAAATTAAGTGGACAGCTAAGCCCCGATTTAGTAGATGTCTCAAATCTATTTTCTAATGTTCCTTATGTCTTTGGGGCATTAAAGAAAATAAATAGTGAATTTTGAAGAAAGTGATTATGATTCTAGTGAAATTTCCTACAAAACAGTGAGCTTGTCATGAGGTTTTGGAAGAATACATGATGTGTAAAAATTATGAAATTTTACAGGGTGAAAGTAGACATCATGAGCTTTAATTTGATAGGCCATGTGAATCATTTGAAGTTATATGCAAACAGATATGAATTTTTGAAGTTAACCTATAAAAACTGAAAAGTTTCTGAAACAGCATGTAAAGATTAAAAATCTGGGAATTTTGTGCTTCTAACTGATGAGAGGCTATATTTTTCCTTGAAATTAGACTCAATAAGGGTTCTATAGCCTTTGGAATTACTCCATTTTTATTTTTCTAGAATTAGTTATGATTTTTCAAAGTTTAGGTAGAAAATCTACCAGAATTTTGTAAAAATCAGAAAATTGGGAAATTGATTAAATAATTCATTAAAGCATGATATAATATTAAAAAGCCATCATCCTCTTCTTGCTCAGCCATAAACTGACGTGAACAAGCTGAAACAAGAGAGAGAAAGTGTGAGATTTTAGAGAGAGAAAAGGGGAGAAAAAAGCTTGCAAAGGTAAGTGTTTTCTTCGGTAAATTGGTTCCTAATGCGTATAATCATATTCCTAAGCTTCTCTTTCTTGTTCTTTAAGGCGTTGCAAACTCAATTTTCTTGGTTAATAAGGGTTAGGGTTCTGCTATATTAGGGAAAAGCCAGAATAAGCTTGAGGTAATTTCTAAATCTTCGTATATTGACTATTTTGGTTGCTGTGGACAATTTAATCGGTGAAATTTTACCGGATTGTCTTTGTTTGTAAATTTTGGAAATGACGTGGCCTAAGGGTTATGCTGCCAAAATTCGGTCTAAATGGTAGTTGTAGCCTAATTAAATAGTTTATAAAGTGTTAGGAGTAGAAAGGAACACGTCTATGGAGTCGGATTTGAAAAACCCCAATTTTCTCCGGAGTTTCTTAGATTTCTGCTAGTACTAGAAAATGGGATTAGAGTTTATTTTTAATACTTTGATAGTTCCATTGAGTTTAGGAGAGAAAATTAGATGGGGTTATAGTTGGTCACTTTTTTGAAAAAGCCTGAAAAAGTATAATTACGAAAACGCCTCTGAAACCCTTAAAGCGGGGCTATTAAGGGTATTTTTTTAACTTGGCAGTGAATTTGGTAATTATGAATCCAAAAATGGATTCATTGGGCAAAAATATGTCAGAATATCCATAGTCAAAATTTTAGAAAAAGTACAGCCGGACCAGGTACGACGGGGCCGAGCCGAGGTCCCGAGGGCATTTTGGTAACTTTTCACACAAGCTAATATAACCCTTATAAACACTATTGAAGTGCCTAAAATGGTACATGAATGGGTTTTTACCTAATTCTTGTACATTTGACATTTTAAAACCAAGTTGAGAGCCTGAAGGGTTGGCACACAAATCAAGGAGCCTCTTTAAGAATAAATGAAGGACGATTAAGGTAGGGAACTTACCTCTCCTGCATGTATTTGATATTTATGTTGGTGTATTGATGCATGTTATTGCTTTACTTGATTATGTGAAACATATATGAATGATTAAAGCTCTGTCTCTATTTATGTTATGACCATAAGTATGTTGTTTGAAACATTGAGCACGTAGATATGTCATTGTGTGAGCATAAGTTATGTAATGCAAGCATATCATGTATTAAGTACTTATCTTGCATGCATATTGGTACTGTTTTCCTATTGAGATTCTCTTGAATCTCATCCTCCCTTACCAACAATTTAGACAAGCAAATACAGAAGGTACGCAGAAATTAGAGAAGAGAACTGCACAAGAGAGGGTTGTAGTGGCGGAGCGAAGATGGGAAGAAGTCTCCGTTTCACTGGGATGAGTTTAAACACCTAGTATCCCTGTGCGGCTACCTTAATTATAAGTATCATGTACAAACCCTTATGGGGATTTTATGTAATCATGTACATATTATCAGCATAATTATGCTATTTCTGTGTTGCCCACCGAACCGCATATCGTTTTCCTTGAATACTATGGTAAAGGTGAAATTAAAATAAGGGCGTGACATTTTGGTATCAAAGCTTCAAACGGTTCTGGAGGAGCTGAAAGTGGTTCTGGCAGAGTGGCGGTTATGGCAATAGGATAGTATTCTTATATGGTCTGATTACATGGTGATAGGAAATATGCACGGAAGGGGGTACCAAAGGAGTGACATACCCTACTGTGTGAGCTAGCCCCAAGAGATCAACAAATATCTGAAGGGCTATAAGTGGTGTAATATTGGACCCAGGATGTTGTGAAACCCGAGGAGGTGGGTACGCCCAAGGGCAAAGTGCAGTTCGCACACAATATTTTGATGGCCAAAGATAGTCAGCATGGCTCATGAGATAAATCCAGTCTTAGAGTACAGGTTGTCAGGAGCAGATGAGCTAATATATGCGTTTTGGCACGGGTACACAAAAGTTAAGCACGCTTAACCTAGGATAATCTAGAATGGGTGACCCCTAGGAAATTGAGTAAGTAAGGTCATGGAGACTTGAGGAATAGTGAATTGTCTTAAGGTTTCTCCATGACTAATAATCATCTTAATTAGAGATATGAAGAATGTTTAAATGTACAATGTGATGATGTAAGTATTGATTTTAATACAAAACATTTCTGTTGCAGTGAGTACTGCCAGAAAGGTTCATTTGATGAGGTTATGGGAACTCGAGGTATAGTAAATATTTTGAGGTTTCTCCATGTTAGGCAGTGATCCCTAGAAACACCGTTGTGATAAAGGAATGTAGGAATGAGGTGATATATGAGGCGTGATGATTATGCCGTATGTTGATCGTAGATGATCTGATTTGATGATACTAAAGGTTGGGGATAGGCTTGAATCAGGTCTAAGCTGAAATAGTACTTAGGTCGAAATGTGAATCAGGTTGCACTATAGTTCTGTTGCATGACATAAGTTTGAACCTTGTGGATAGTATTGAACCTTTAGTAACGTTTTGAAGATGTTTGGGTTAGAGAATCTAGGTTGTATAATTTTACAAGCCATATATGTTGTAGTGGACCTGTGTGTCCACAGGCCCTAAGACCTACGGGACCAATATGCTCTTAGGCTGGCAAATATACTTAGATTTGTGTTGGATTAGTGATGATCCGTGGAAATAAGGAAAGTGATTTCCTGGCTTAGCTAATATTGAGGTTCTAAGTGTTGAATTACGATCCAAGGATTAAACTCAATAGTTGAACTGATACTTAGGAATTTGATTTAACATGGATGGTCTGAGGTATTAGAACATGGTACTAAATGAATTGAAATGTGTATAAGGTATCTCGAGGTTGCTAGTTGTTAATCTAGCACAAGGAAAGAGTTATCTACAGAGGATTCGGATTGGAGAGGGCTACCTACGGAGAGTCTTGATCAGAGAGGATTACCTACAGAGAGTTCTTATCAGAGATGGCTGCTTACGGTGAAATCTGATAAAAAAGGGCTACCTACAGATAATTATAACTGAAGAGGCTGACCAGTCAATTGACTAAGTGAAGTATTGAGTATAGTATCGTAGTGTGGAGCCACCGTGACGATGAACCCTAGTGTGCAGCCGCCTTGGCGATGAATTGTAGAGTGCAACTGCTATGACGTTGAATCGTAGAGTAGAGCTATTGGAATGCAAGCTCTCAACAATGTTTTGATTATAGCTTTTGGAAGTAGAACTTCGGGGCTATGTTATCATGTAAGAAGGGGTTTTAGAGGATCCCAGTATAGTGAAAGTAATGTTAGGTTGGTAGAGGCCAGAAACTATTATTGAGATGTACAATTTTCTAGATATTGTGGGTTATTGCCGGAAATTCTTCTGGATGGTGTTACCAATGACCCAATTCAAGTGAAAGGATCAATTGTTAAGTGGGATGAATGATGTGAATGATGTGTATATTCGTTTAAGTTGCATCGCCATTCCAATAGTCCTCTGGTAGCTAACAATGGTTTGGGTGAGAGCTATGTGTATCCCCGGCGGTGAAAGAGGATGAGGATAGGGTGTGACAATGATTTCGTTGTGTGTGTGACCAAGTCCTCCGGTAGCTAACAACAGTTGGGGTGAGGGCTGTATGCATCCCCGGCGGTGAAAGGGTATGAGGATGGGCTGTGTTGTGTATATAGTGTGACCATGCCAATGGTCCTCCAGTAGCGAACAACACCCGAGTTGAAGGTGGGTGAAAGAGGATGAGGGTAGGATGGGAGGTTGAGACTCCCGGTCAGCCGCCTGGATAGAAGAGACTGAGTCTCTAGGTGGGTCGTTACATTAAGGTGCTTTATATAGAAGATATTGAGATTTTGGAGTGGCCCAATGTTATTGTTAATGCCTGAAAGTCCCGGTTACCACTAGCGGAGTCACTGGTGGGTGTACGAGTGAGGGTAATGCTGTGAAGTGGATACAATGTAAGCTGGGGTATAAGTAAATGTAACAGAAGCTATCATTTGGGTGTAGTGAATCTTTGGTGCTTTGAGTGAGTTATTTCCGTAAGGGGTGACTAGATTGAGCAAAGTGGTGGCATATGCCTCCTAACTGCTGAGATCTTATGAAATGAGCTAGTCATTCATGATCGGGAGCTTGCGACAATTATGTTCGAGCAATTAATTTAGACGGGACTGTCCCAGTGAAAAGTAATTTGTGAGACGGAAACCATCATGAAGAGGCGTCCGGAATATGTTTTGAGTGGTGCATCAAATCTCGAGGATGAAATTTATTGAACCGGGGGATGTAATACCGAGAATTTTGGAATTGGAGGCTTGGGAATAAGGATAAATTAAGTAAATTGCTAAGCCCTCATTTAGTAGATGTCTCACATCTATTTTATAATGTTCCTTATGTCTTTGAGGCATTAAAGAAAATAATCGGTGAATTTTGAAGAAAGTGATTATGCTTCCAGTGAAATTTCCTACGAGGAAGTGTGCTTGTCATAAGGTTTTGGAAGACCGAATGATGTGTACAAATTATGAAATTTTACAGGGTGAAAGTAGTTATCCGGAGCTTTAATTTGATAGGTCATGTGAATCATTTGAAGCTACATACAAAAAGATATGAATTTTTGAAGTTAGCCCAGAAAAACTGAAATGGAACAGCATGTAAAGATTAAAAATCTGGGAAGTTTGTGCTTCTAACTAATGAGAGGCTATATTTTTTTTTTCTTGAAATTATACTGAATAAGGGTTCTATAGCCTTTGGAATCACTCCAATTTTATTTTTCTAGAATTAGTTATGATTTTTCAAAGTTTAGGCAGAAAATCTGCCAGAATTTTGTAAAAATCAGAAAATTGGGAAATCGATTAAATAATTCATTAAAGCATGATATAATATTAAAAAGCCATCATCCTCTTCTTGCTCAACCATAAAATGACGTGAACAAGCTGAAACAAGAGAGAGAAAGTGTGAGATTTTAGAGAGAGAAAAAGGGAAAAAAGCTTGCAAAGGTAAGTGTTTTCTTTGGTAAATTGATTCATAATGCGTATAACCATATTCCTAAGCTTCTCTTTCATGTTCTTTAAGGTGTTGCAAGCTCAATTTTCATGGTTAAAATGGGTTAGGACTCAGCTATATTAGGGAAAAGCCATAAGGAGCTTGAGATAACTTTCAAACCTTTGTATATTGACTATTCTGGTTGTTGTGGACAATTTAATCGGTGAAATTTTGCCAGATTGTCTTTGTTTGTAAATTTTGGAAATGATGTGGCCTAGGGGTTATGCTGCCAAATTTTGGTCTAAATGGTAGTTGTAACCTAATTAAATAGACAATAAAACGGTTAGGGGTAGAAAGGAACACATCTGTGGAGTCGGATTTGAAAAACCCCAATTTTCTCTAGAGTTTCTCAGATTTCTGCCAGTACTAGAAATTTGGCTTAGAGTTCAATTTTTAATACTTTGATAGTTCCATTGAGTTTAGGAGGGAAAATTAGGTGGGGTTATAGTTGGTTACTTTTTCGGAAAAAGCCCGAAAAAGATAATTAAGAAAACGCCATTGAAACCCTTAAAGCGGGGCTGTCAAAGCTAATTTTTTAATTTGACAGTGAATTTGGTAATTTCGAATCCAAAAATGGATTCCTTGTGCAAAAATATGTCAAAATAGCCCCAGTCAAAATTTCAAAAAAAGTAAAGTCGAATTGGGTACAACGGAGTCGGGGTGGGGTCCCGAGGGCATTTTGGTAAATTTACAACATAGACTAATATAACCATTATAAACACTATGGAAGTGCCTAAAATGGTACATGAATGGGTTTTAACCTAATTCTTTTACATTTGACATTTTAAAACCAAGTTGAGAGCTTGAGGGGTTGCCACGCAAATCAAGGAGCCTCTTAAAGGATCAATCAAGGGCGATTAAGATAGGGAACTTACCTCTCCTACGTGTATTTGATATTTGTGCTAGTGTATTGATACATGTTATTGCTTTTCTTGATTATGTGAAACATGTATAAATGATTAAAGCTCTATATCTATTTATACTATGGCCATAAGTATGTTGTTTGAAACATTGAGCACGCAGATATGTTATTGTGTGAGCATGAGTTATGTAATGCAAGGATGTCATACATTAAGCACTTATCTTGTATGCATATTGGTACTATGTTCCTACTGAGATTCTCCTGAATCTCACCCTCCCTTATCAACAATTTAGACAAGCAAATACAGAAGGTAGGCGGAAATCAGAGAAGAGAATTACATGAGAGAAGGTTACAGTGGCGGAGTGAAAACGGGAAGAAGTCTTCGTTTCACTGGGATGGGTTTAGACACCCTAGTAGCCTTGTGTAGCTACTTTAGTTGTAAGTATCATGTACAAACTCTTATCGGGATTTTCTGTAATCATGCATATATTATCAGTATAATTATGTTATTTCTGTGTTGCCCACCGAACCGCGTATCGTTTTCCGCAAATAGTCTAGTAAAGGTGAAATTAAAATAAGGGCATGACACTAAATACTTCTCATATTTGAAAGTTGTAACCCCCTCACCGTAATTACATCTGGTTTATGAAATTTAAGTGAAATAGAGACCACTACGACAAAATTAACATTTATAATCCCGCATATAAGAGATGGGGGTATCCCGGAAAAAAAAAACAGTTCAAAAACATAGTTAATCTGGTCTCACATTCACATTCGAATATATTTACTTGAGAAAATCAAATCACACTGATTAATATCAGGGTGTGAGAGGAAGATAAAGAAAAGTCAAATGAGATTAAATAATGCATTTCTCTCTCCTCTCTTCCTTCTTGTGTAACCCCCTGCCTTAAATAGCGTAATTATAATTCGATATTACGTAATTAAATTGGTTTAGAGACCGTCGAA
Source organism: Inga oerstediana (assembly GCA_963210345.1). NCBI lineage: Eukaryota > Viridiplantae > Streptophyta > Magnoliopsida > Fabales > Fabaceae > Inga > Inga oerstediana. Next base: position 39,460,999 of record OY723409.1, read on the forward strand.
TAGTTCAAAACTCATTTAGAACTCCCTGTGAAGTAGGGACTTTATAAAATTTTCAAAACTTCTTTCCTATTCCGGTCTCAAGTTCAATTATCGAATATAATCACCTGTGCAGTTAATTCACATTCATTCATATCAGAATATCTAATAGCAATCCCGGCAACCCCCAGGTTCCATTCATACACAAAAAGGGTTTACAACCTCCATATAGGGGACTACACAACTACGTTCAACTATTCTTTACAACCAACATAATATACAGACACCCTGTCCAACAGGTTTAACCACCCAAACCAAAATAAATGTCCCTACAGGATTCTAACCGCTCCGGGTCGTACGCTTCTCCTTAGAGCCACTCGCCCTGTCTGAAAGGTTAGTTAAAGGAAAGAATGAGATTCAAGAGAATCCCAGTAGGCCGCCGGGAAGGCACACCGCCTAACCCGAACCGTTGTTAGCTACTCAGGGACTATTGGCGTGGCAGTGCATACATATAGCCTTATAGCCCATACAGCTATTCGGCTTTCACAAATGGCCCGTCGGCCTCCACAAATAGCCTTTTGGCTCACATAATCACATATATCACACCTCATCCTCATCCCCTTTCTCCGCCGGGGAGGCACACCGCCCTAACCCGAACCGTTGTTAGCTACTCAGGGACTATTGGAATGACAGTGCTAACACAAATCCACAGATGTCGCAGCATACGAATTCATTACAAATCAACGATATAACACACATACAATGCATCATATATGGTACAAAAGAAAAGTCACTACCTCGTTCCTTTCTGACGTTCGCTGGCGTAGTTGGCTCACGAGGGCGGCAAATATCGAATCCTACAATTCCAAATGCACTATTTAGACACTTCCATAGTGTTACTTAGGGTTATATGAGTCTATAATGAAAATTTACAAAAATGCCCCCGGGGACCCGGCCTGGGCCCGCCATACCCGGACCGGTTGCACCTTTCTCGAAATTCTAATATGGGCTATCCTAACATATTTCCGCCCAAGGAATCCATTTCCGTACTCAGAATTATCAAATTCAATATCAAATTACGAAATTGCCCTTGGCAGTCCTACTTTTAGGGTTTTAGGGGTGTTTCCGTAATTATGCTTTCTCGGCCTTTTTTGAAAAAGTACCCAACTGTAACCCCACCTATTTTCGCCCACTGAATCCAATGGAATCATCAAATCATTGAAAATCCAACTCTAAGACCCATTTACAGCCTTGGCCTAAATATACATGTTCTCCAGGAAAAATTGGGGTTTTACGATTTCGGCTCCGTAAACGCGTTCCTTTCTACTCCTAACCACTTTATTAACCATTACATTAGGTTACAACTAACATTAAGACCCAATTTGGGCAGCATAACCCCTAGGCCACCTCATTTCCAAACTTTAAAACCAATGGCAATCCGGCGAAATTTCACCGATTAAATTGCCCACAGCAGCCAGAATAAGCAATATACGAAAGTTTGGAAGTTACCTCAAGCTCCTTCTAGTTTTTCTCAAATTTGGCTGAACCCTAGCCTCTTTGAAACACCAAAAGTTTGAGCTTCACAACCTTAAAGAATAAAGAGGAGTAGCTTAGAGTCGGAGTTATACGCGTTAGGAGCTAGATCGTCGGAGAAATCGGCTTACCTTGCGAGATTTCTTCCTCTTTTTCTCTCTTTTCTCCAAGCTCTCTCTCACGTTTGTGCTGCTGGAAAAGACGACGGGAAATGGAAGGGAAAAGGTGTTGTGATTGTTTTATAACATTAGGCTCATGTCATGGTATTGCTTGCTTATGTCATATTTAGGAATTTCCAAAAATCCACTTTATGTACACAAATCCTTTTTGTACATATAAATGATTCACAAGCCCAATTAAATTCCAACCACTCTTTCCTCTTCTTGGTCAGTCATATGCACGTCCAGGGGCCCTATTTTGTGCCAAAATGGGCTGATCACAAATTATCCCATAATTACAAAGTTACCATCACAAATTTTCCATTTTCGGATTTGTTGGCAGATTTTCTGCCCTAACTTTGAAAAATCATAACTAATTCTAGAAACATCGAACTGAGGTGATTCCAAATCCAAATGAAAGATATTTAAGTCCTCTTCATAGGAAAAATATTGGCCATTACTGAAAATCACCACAGAATTCCCAGAATTTCAATCTTTGCATACTGTTCCAGAAAATAATTAATTTCGCTGGGCAAACTTCACAAATCCAAAACTCTTAGGTCACAAATCAAAATGATACAAATTATATGTTCATTTTGAAGCTTGACATGTGAAATTTAATACTGGAAAATTTCAGAATTTTTAGACACCATTTGCCTATTTAAAACGTTCATACAAATTGGCTGCCCTGTACAGAGTTTCAATGGACAGAGTTTTCAACTTTAGCACGATTGTTCCCAATGGTTCCAATTTCACAATAAACACTCTCCCCACATGAATTTTCACAAGGAAGCCATTGGAATCATTAAAATATCCAAATTCCCATCACACATTCTCCAAAAGTGTTTATTCAACAATAATTATATCCACTTTTAAAGTCATTAGCCCTTAATCACTTTTTGGGATATTACATTTCTCCCCCCGAAAATTAAATTTCGTCCTCGAAATTGCTACACAACTTGAGCCATAAACTCCGGATATCGTCTTCGTATATCTTTCTCCGCTTCCCAAGTTGCCTCTCTTTGCGTCATTCCCTTCCAGATCACCTTCACATATGGAATGCTCCTGTGTTTGAGCCGTCGCTCTTCTCGGTCAATGACTTGCTCTGGCTCCACTGCATATGTGAAATTGTCTTGAAGCTCAACATCCTCATACTCAATGATGTGAGACGGATCCGGTTGGTACTTCTTCAGTTGGGAAACGTGGAACACGTCATGAAGTCTGCTCAAGCTTGGAGGTAGAGCTACTCGGTAGGCAACAGGGCCAATCCTATTAAGGATTTCAAAAGGACCTATGTACCTAGGGCTTAGCTTCTTTCTCTTGATCGCTCGCCCAACGCCCGTAACTGGTGATACTCTCAGAAAAATATGATCTCCAACCTCAAACTCTAGAGGCCGTCTTCTCTTGTCAGCGTAGCTTTTCTGTCGACTCTGCGCTGCAAGCAACCTCTTACGAATAATCCGAATCTGTGCAGAGGTTTGATCAACCAAATCTGGCCCATAAAGCTTTCTTTCGGATAACTCATTCCAGCATATTGGTGATTGACACCGTCTTCCATACAATGCTTCATACGGAGCCATTTGGATGCTCGCATGATAGCTATTGTTGTAGGCGAACTCAGCAAGTGGAAGGAAATGATCCCAACTTCCTTTAAAGTAAAGAACACATGCCCGCAACATGTCTTCCAACGTCTGGATTGTTCTCTCAGATTGTCCATCCGTTTGAGGATGATAAGCCGTACTGAATCTCAGTTGAGTACCTAAAGCTTTATGCAATACTTTCCAGAATCTTGAAGTAAATCGTGGATCTCGGTCGGAAATGATGTTCTTTGGTATACCATGGAGTTTCACAATCTCTTGGATATAAATCTCCGCTAGTTTATCAGGAGAATAACCAGCATTGATTGGTATGAAGTGCGCCGACTTCGTTAACCGATCCACAATTACCCAGATCGCGTCATAGTTTCTGATCCTGGGCAATCCCACAACCAAATCCATGGTTACGCTTTCCCATTTCCATTCCGGAATCTCAGGACTCTGAAGTAACCCAGGCGGTCTCTGGTGCTCGATCTTTACCTTCTGGCAAGTGAGACACCTTGCTACATATTTGGTTACATCACTCTTCAAACCCGGCCACCAGTATACAGATTTCAGATTATGATACATCTTGGTCATACCAGGATGAAGAGTATATCGGCTTTTGTGTGCCTCATCTAGAATCTTCTGTCTCAACTCCACCTGAAGCGGAACACAGATTCTCTTCTGATAGCAAACTAATCCACGAGGCGATAGGTCATACCCTGGAACTTCTCCCCGCTCAATTCGAGTCATATTGCGCTGTATCCAGTCATCTTGCCTCTGAGCTTCTTCAATCTCAGTTCTCAGATCACTTTCCTCTTGAGAAACAGTGTAATTGGCACAAATGATCTGGTTTGTCAAATTCAAATCACGAAAGTCTTCAATCAGTTTCTTCTCTTGTATCATCATAGCGGCAACGAGAACGGTCTTTCGACTCAGAGCATCAGCGACTACATTTGCCTTACCCGGATGATATTTTATTTCCAGGTCCTAGTCCTTAAGCAATTCCATCCAGCGGCGCTGTCTCATATTCAGTTCTTTTTGATCATACAAGTATTTGAGACTCTTGTGGTCGCAGTACAGTTCCACAGTCACACCATACAGGTAATGACGCCAAATCTTCAAAGCAAACACAATGGCCGCAAGCTCCAGATCATGAGTGGGATAGTTCAATTCATGAGGTCTGAGCTGTCAAGAGGCGTAGGCCACCACACGTCCCTGCTGCATAAGGACACACCCTAATCCCTGCCCACTGGCATCAGAATACACAACATATGTCAAACTGGGATCGGGCAAAATCAACACAGGTGCCGTAGTCAACCTCTTCTTCAGCTCCACAAAACAGTTTTCACATTTCTCATCCCACACAAACGGCTGATCCTTTCTCGTGAGCTTGGTCATCGGCAACGCAATACGGGAGAAATTTTGGATAAATCTCCGATAATAACCAGCAAGACCCAGAAAACTGCGTATTTCCGCCACAGATTCTGGCCTCTTCCAGTCCAGTACTGCTTCCACTTTACTAGGATCCACAGAGACCCCTTCTTGCGAGATAACATGGCCTAAGAATTTCACTTCTGATAGCCAAAACTCGCACTTGCTCAATTTAGCATATAATTGTTTCTCACGCAATATATTCAATACAACTCCCAAATGATGCTCATGGTCTTCCATACTCTTGGAGTATATCTGAATGTCATCGATAAACACAACAACAAACTGATCCAGGTATTGTCGAAAGATACGGTTCATGTAATCCATGAATACCGCAGGCGCATTGGTTAGCCCAAATGGCATCACCAAGAACTCATAATGACCGTACCGGGTCCGAAAAGCAGTCTTCGGAACATCCTCTGCTTTCACTCGCAGCTGATGATACCCTGACCTTAGATCAATCTTTGAAAACACACACGAACCAGAGAGTTGATCTAATAGGTCATCGATTCGGGGAAGAGGGTACTTGTTTTTGATAGTGACTTTATTCAATTCTCTGTAGTCGATACACAATCGAAGACTCCCATCTTTCTTCTTTACAAACAACACTGGAGCTCCCCAAGGTGACACACTGGGTCTAATGAACCCTTTCTCAAGCAAGTCTTCTATTTGTTTCTTTAACTCCGCCATTTCGTTTGGGGCCATGCGGTATGGGGCCTTAGATATAGAACCAGCTCCAGGAATAATGTCAATTGGAAATTGAACTTCCCTCTCAGGAGGCAATCCATTTAGATCATCCGGAAATACCTCAGGGAATTCATTTACCACGGGTATATCACTAAAAGTTTCACCAGTTTCCCCTTGCACTGAGAAAAACACTAAATACCCCTGGCAACCCTTTTTAAGATACTTTTCAGATTTAGCCGTAGAAAGAAAATTCATACCGGCATTCACAGCTTCAACCCTCTGAGAAACAGGATATACTATCCTCTTGTTTCCACAATCAAGCAAAACATTATTTGCCGTTAACCAATCAAAACCCAAAATGACTTCCAATTGGTAAAGCGGCAAACATATCAAATCTACAACAGATTGGTGCCCTTCCACAGTTACGACACAATTCAAGTAAGCTTCTGTGGTTAAAGCCTTAACACCCATCGGGGTTGACACTACCAAATCAAATGGTAATTTATGTACATGCAATCCCAGGCGCTTCACGCAATCATAAGCAATGAAGGAGTGACTTGCACCTGAGTCGAACAATGCTTGCAACAGATGGCCATTAATAGAGATTTTACCTTGTATCAACTCAGGAGATTTACGAGCTTCCTCGTGGGTCATAGCGAACACTCGGCCCTGTATCCTCGGTTTCTGCTCGACTCGTGGTCGTTGACAATCTCGGGAAAAATGTCCTGGTTGCTTACAGTTAAAACAGACCAATTCTCCCCGGCAATTTTGGCCATAATGCGTTTTGTTGCAGCGAGGGCATTTCCACTCAGTCACAGCCCTCTGAGGCTCACGGTCTCTGGGCTGATAGGGCTTCTTATCACCGCCCTTGTATGAAGAGGATCCTTGGCCTTTCCGCTTCTGGGAAGCATTACCCTTACTGGGTTCACTGCGATGGCCAGTAGCTCTGGTAGGATTCAACTCCCTCAGATTATTCTCCGTAATTCGACATTGCTCCACAGCCTTGTTAAACTTAGTGAATTGGTTCGTAACCAATCGCTTTCTCAATTCTCGCCTCAGACCGCGGATGAGCATATCAGAACTCCATTCTTCATCATCTTTAAACCGGAGGTAAGAGGAGTACCGAGCCAACCGGACAAAATGGGACAAATAGTCGTCAAAGCTCTCTGTATCCCCTTGTTTGATGTTGAGAAATTCTGTCTCCTTCTCGAGCCGCACTGATTTGGGAAAGTATTTCTCGTTGAACTCTTGTTGAAACAGTTCCCAAGTCAATGGTGTTTCATTGCTCTTTAATGTCAGGGCGATATTCCGCCACCAACGATCCGCGTCCCCCTCGAGTTTATACACTGCCAACCATGGCTTCACCTCCTCTGGGCAACACAGAACCTCAAATATCTTCTCCAGTCTGTACAACCAATCTTCGGCTGCCTGAGGGTCAAACCTTCCTTTGAACGCCGGAGGCATATGCTTGCAGAATCGGGTGACCCAATACTGAAGGTCTTTTTCCTCCCTGGGTGGCATCCCATATGATTCCTGATTCAAGGTAGCACGAGGTGGGGATTCCAGAGGTCGTGCTGATCCTTCTGCAGTGTCCTCATGTCGAGTCTCTCCTTGAGTCTCCTCCGGAGTGGATTGAACCGGACCTTCCTGGTTCTTCGCCTTCTCAGCTCTGAGCTCTTCCCTCAGTTCAGTGATCATATCTCTCTGATCCCGAATTAGACCCATAAGCTCTTGCATTGCATCCGGTGGGTTTTCATTAACAACCTCCACCTCAGGGTCTACACGCGGAATATTGGGGCGTCCTCTAGTTTTCTTCATTCTACAAACAACTTGCCCCATTAATTCAGCAGAGATAGTATGCACATATAGTCACAAAACTCATATATATATCCATGTCAATAAAACATACATGTGCATACACAACAATCATTCACAGATAATCTTCTATCCCTACTACTATCCAAGGGATCTATCCAAGCAACCTCTACCCTTGCCAGGAACTACAGCTCTGATACCAAAATGTAACCCCCTGCCTTAAATAGCGTAATTATAATTCGATATTACGTAATTAAATTGGTTTAGAGACCGTCGAATAGTTCAAAACTCATTTAGAACTCCATGTGAAGTAGGGACTTTATAAAATTTTCAAAACTTCTTTCCTATTCCGGTCTCAAGTTCAATTATCGAATATAATCACCTGTGCAGTTAATTCACATTCATTCATATCAGAATATCTAATAGTAATCCCGGCAACCCCCGGGTTCCATTCATACACAAAAAGGGTTTACAACCTCCATATAGGGGACTACACAACTACGTTCAACTATTCTTTACAACCAACATAATATACAGACACCCTGTCCAACAGGTTTCACCACCCTAACCAAAATAAATGTCCCTACAGGATTCTAACCGCTCCGGGTCGTACGCTTCTCCTTAGAGCCACTCGCCCTGTCTGAAAGGTTAGTTAAAGGAAAGAATGAGATTCAAGAGAATCCCAGTAGTAACAAAATATTTATACCACACATAAGCACACAGCATGTAAGCAAATCATCATACAGCAGCAGCACCACAAATCACACTCCACCCTCATCCCCTTTCTCCGCCGGGAAGGCACACCGCCTAACCCGAACCGTTGTTAGCTACTCAGGGACTATTGGTGTGGCAGTGCATACATATAGCCTTATAGCCCATACAGCTATTCGGCTTTCACAAATGGCCCGTCGGCCTCCACAAATAGCCTTTTGGCTCACATAATCACATATATCACACCTCATCCTCATCCCCTTTCTCCGCCGGGGAGGCACACCGCCCTAACCCGAACCGTTGTTAGCTACTCAGGGACTATTGGAATGACAGTGCTAACACAAATCCACAGATGTCGCAGCATACGAATTCATTACAAATCAACGATATAACACACATACAATGCATCATATATGGTACAAAAGAAAAGTCACTACCTCGTTCCTTTCTGACGTTCGCTGGCGTAGTTGGCTCACGAGGGCGGCAAATATCGAATCCTACAATTCCAAATGCACTATTTAGACACTTCCATAGTGTTACTTAGGGTTATATGAGTCTATAATGAAAATTTACAAAAATGCCCCCGGGGACCCGGCCTGGGCCCGCCATACCCGGACCGGTTGCACCTTTCTCGAAATTCTAATATGGGCTATCCTAACATATTTCCGCCCAAGGAATCCATTTCCGTACTCAGAATTATCAAATTCAATATCAAATTACGAAATTGCCCTTGGCAGTCCTACTTTTAGGGTTTTAGGGGTGTTTCCGTAATTATGCTTTCTCGGCCTTTTTTGAAAAAGTGCCCAACTGTAACCCCACCTATTTTCGCCCACTGAATCCAATGGAATCATCAAATCATTGAAAATCCAACTCTAAGACCCATTTACAGCCTTGGCCTAAATATACATGTTCTCCGGGAAAAATTGGGGTTTTACGATTTCGGCTCCGTAAACGCGTTCCTTTCTACTCCTAACCACTTTATTAACCATTACATTAGGTTACAACTAACATTAAGACCCAATTTGGGCAGCATAACCCCTAGGCCACCTCATTTCCAAACTTTAAAACCAATGGCAATCCGGCGAAATTTCACCGATTAAATTGCCCACAGCAGCCAGAATAAGCAATATACGAAAGTTTGGAAGTTACCTCAAGCTCCTTCTAGTTTTTCTCAAATTTGGCTGAACCCTAGCCTCTTTGAAACACCAAAAGTTTGAGCTTCACAACCTTAAAGAATAAAGAGGAGTAGCTTAGAGTCGGAGTTATACGCGTTAGGAGCTAGATCGTCGGAGAAATCGGCTTACCTTGCGAGATTTCTTCCTCTTTTTCTCTCTTTTCTCCAAGCTCTCTCTCACGTTTGTGCTGCTGGAAAAGACGACGGGAAATGGAAGGGAAAAGGTGTTGTGATTGTTTTATAACATTAGGCTCATGTCATGGTATTGCTTGCTTATGTCATATTTAGGAATTTCCAAAAATCCACTTTATGTACACAAATCCTTTTTGTACATATAAATGATTCACAAGCCCAATTAAATTCCAACCACTCTTTCCTCTTCTTGGTCAGTCATATGCACGTCCAGGGGCCCAATTTTGTGCCAAAATGGGCTGATCACAAATTATCCCATAATTACAAAGTTACCATCACAAATTTTCCATTTTCGGATTTGTTGGCAGATTTTCTGCCCTAACTTTGAAAAATCATAACTAATTCTAGAAACATCGAACTGAGGTGATTCCAAATCCAAATGAAAGATATTTAAGTCCTCTTCATAGGAAAAATATTGGCCATTACTGAAAATCACCACAGAATTCCCAGAATTTCAATCTTTGCATACTGTTCCAGAAAATAATTAATTTCGCTGGGCAAACTTCACAAATCCAAAACTCTTAGGTCACAAATCAAAATGATACAAATTATATGTTCATTTTGAAGCTTGACATGTGAACTTTAATACTGGAAAATTTCAGAATTTTTAGACACCATTTGCCTATTTAACACGTCCATACAAATTGGCTGCCCTGTACAGAGTTTCAATGGACAGAGTTTTCAACTTTAGCACGATTGTTCCCAATGGTTCCAATTTCACAATAAACACTCTCCCCACATGAATTTTCACAAGGAAGCCATTGGAATCATTAAAATATCCAAATTCCCATCACACATTCTCCAAAAGTGTTTATTCAACAATAATTATATCCACTTTTAAAGTCATTAGCCCTTAATCACTTTTTGGGATATTACATTTCTCCCCCCGAAAATTAAATTTCGTCCTCGAAATTGCTACACAACTTGAGCCATAAACTCCGGATATCGTCTTCGCATATCTTTCTCCGCTTCCCAAGTTGCCTCTCTTTGCGTCATTCCCTTCCAGATCACCTTCACATATGGAATGCTCCTGTGTCTGAGCCGTCGCTCTTCTCGGTCAATGACTTGCTCTGGCTCCACTGCATATGTGAAATTGTCTTGAAGCTCAACATCCTCATACTCAATGATGTGAGACGGATCCGGTTGGTACTTCTTCAGTTGGGAAACGTGGAACACGTCATGAAGTCTGCTCAAGCTTGGAGGTAGAGCTACTCGGTAGGCAACAGGGCCAATCCTATCAAGGATTTCAAAAGGACCTATGTACCTAGGGCTTAGCTTCTTTCTCTTGATCGCTCGCCCAACGCCCGTAACTGGTGATACTCTCAGAAAAATATGATCTCTAACCTCAAACTCTAGAGGCCGTCTTCTCTTGTCAGCGTAGCTTTTCTGTCGACTCTGCGCTGCAAGCAACCTCTTACGAATAATCCGAATCTGTGCAGAGGTTTGATCAACCAAATCTGGCCCATAAAGCTTTCTTTCGGATAACTCATTCCAGCATATTGGTGATTGACACCGTCTTCCATACAATGCTTCATACGGAGCCATTTGGATGCTCGCATGATAGCTATTGTTGTAGGCGAACTCAGCAAGTGGAAGGAAATGATCCCAACTTCCTTTAAAGTCGAGAACACATGCCCGCAACATGTCTTCCAACGTCTGGATTGTTCTCTCAGATTGTCCATCCGTTTGAGGATGATAAGCCGTACTGAATCTCAGTTGAGTACCTAAAGCTTTATGCAATACTTTCCAGAATCTTGAAGTAAATCGTGGATCTCGGTCGGAAATGATGTTCTTTGGTATACCATGGAGTTTCACAATCTCTCGGATATAAATCTCCGCTAGTTTATCAGGAGAATAACCAGCATTGATTGGTATGAAGTGCGCCGACTTCGTTAACCGATCCACAATTACCCAGATCGCGTCATAGTTTCTGATCCTGGGCAATCTCACAACCAAATCCATGGTTACGCTTTCCCATTTCCATTCCGGAATCTCAAGACTCTGAAGTAACCCAGGCGGTCTCTAGTGCTCGATCTTTACCTTCTGGCAAGTGAGACACCTTGCTACATATTTGGTTACATCACTCTTCAAACCCGGCCACCAGTATACAATAAGTTAAAAATCAAAATGATACAAATTATATGTTCATTTTGAAGCTTGACATGTGAACTTTAATACTGGAAAATTTCAGAATTTTTAGACACCATTTGCCTATTTAAAACGTCCATACAAATTGGCTGCCCTGTACAAAGTTTCAATGGACAGAGTTTTCAACTTTAGCACGATTGTTCCCAATGGTTCCAATTTCACAATAAACACTCTCCCCACATGAATTTTCACAAGGAAGCCATTGGAATCATTAAAATATCCAAATTCCCATCACACATTCTCCAAAAGTGTTTATTCAACAATAATTATATCCACTTTTAAAGTCATTAGCCCTTAATCACTTTTTGGGATATTACATCTTGTGCGCTGGAAAAACTGAAAAGGATGGAGTATTGTCATCATTTGTGCTTCTTCTTCACTCCTCCTCCTCCATCTCTCTCTCTCGTCCTCTCTTTCCTTCTCTCTCTCGCCATTATTGCAGAAAAAAAGGGGGGGAAAAGCTTGCAAAAAGGTAAGGAAAATAGCTTCTATTGCTCAAACTTCCTTCTCTAATATTGATCCTTGAATGAAGAGCTTCATTTTGATGGTTGTAATGTGTTCATTGGTGTTAGTTTGTGACCTCAAGAGATTGTGAAAGTTGAAGAATCAAGAAATCTCTTTGGCAAAGTGAAAGAGGTGAGTGTTAACTCCCTTTTGATATATATATTGTGGTTGTTGGTTGGGCATTGATTTTCTGGAATTTTTTGCCCTATTTTCGAAAATTAGGGTCTTAGTGAGTTTGGCATGTTGTGATCATGGAAATGGTATATTGTGATGTCTTTTGGACAAATGGATTTGTTTGAATCATTAAAAGTAAAGTTTGGGAACTTTGTGTTGGTTTTGGTGTATTGAACAAAACAGTTCATGTGGTTAGATTGTGAATTTGGTCATTTTGAGGTTACCATTGTGTTCCTTGTGGAAAATTGTATGGGTATATGTTTGGTTAATGATTTTGGAGTCATTGAACACTTTGGTAGAAAAGTTGGAAAATGCTGTCAATGTGAACTCTGTCTGGGCAGTTTATTTGTGTGGACGTTTTGAATGACCAAATGATTTCAGAAAATTGTGAAACTTTCCAGTCTTAAATTTCACATCCCAAGCTTCAACATGGACATATATTTTGTGTCATTTCGTTTAGTATTCTGAGAGTTATGCTTTGCCAAAGTTTGGTACGAAACCAGAACTCTGTTTTGGAGTAATGTTGGGTTTTGGGTGATTATGTATCTTTGTGATGATTTGAAGTTATGAACCATATTTTTCCTTGAAAGAGGACTTAAATACCTTTCATTTGGCTTTGGAATCGCTCCGTTTCGATTTTTATACAATTAGTTATGGTTTTTCGAAGTTCAGCCAAGAGTCAGGAAATTTCTTGGCCGCGGCCCATGAGTGGCTGGCCGCGGCCCAAAACTTTCTGGCCTGATTCGGGCCGCAGCCCATGGATGGCTGGCCGCGGCCCAAGGCCTTCTGACCATGTTTGGGCCGCAGCCTAAGGAAGGGCTAGCCGTGGCCCACCCCTGTGTTCCAGCACTTTAAGTTTTTGAAAAGAGATCTTCAACCTATTGTTTCCCAACCTTTTAGGGGTTTTATTAGAGGCATTTGTGGCTTGTTAAGGGTCATTATTGATAACCAAATCTAAGTGTTGAAGAGTTAATTGAGTATTGGAATAGAGAATAATGCTTCGTCCTTAATTATGACTTTAGGATTTGATATTTGCCCGGAGCGTAGAAGGCCTGTGCCTGCTCAAGGAAGGAAAGACAAAGGTAGTGACACTTTATCCTATATCATGTGTATTGCATTGCTTGTTTGCATTAGTCATCGATTGTAGTGAAAGTGAAGGGGACGTGGCGAAAGCCCGGAATCGATTACAGTGAAAGTGAAGGGGACGTGGTGAAAGCCCGGACTCGAATATTGATAAAGTGATGGGGCGTGGCGTAAGCCCGACCTCGTATAAAGTGAAGGGAACGTGGCGAAAGCTCGGTCTCGAATATTGATTGCTGCATTGTGATATATGTGACTTGCTTTGTATATATGCATCATATAAATAAACTGTTGCTACTGGGATTCTCTAGAATCTCATTCTTTCCAAATAACATTTTTTAGACAGGGCAAGTGGATCGAAAAGCAAGCAAGTGGAAAAGGACGATTAGGACTGCCAGCGGTAGTCTTAGCTATATATTTTGGTTTTATATTGAACTGGTTATCATTTTGGATAAATGTATATATATTGAATAGAATTGTAGTGGTTTAGTTTTGTGTAATCCCCGGTATGGATACTGAGATGGGCAATGATGCCCTGTATAAACCTTTGGATTAATGATATTATCCCGGGTGAACGTCGGGAATTGTGCTTACTCTGATATTGTATATGTAACAGACCAAACAGGCCATTTATTTTAATGAATGAAATGAATGGAGATCTATTTGTACAGGTGTTTTAAAAAGTTTTTAATTGTCCCGGATTTCTCATTCGATAATTAAACGCCTTTAAACGCTAATCTCGGCCTGATTATCGAAGGGGGTTACATTTGTGGTATCAGAGCAGTTTTCCTGGCATTTGTAGGAATTGCTAGGATAGTTGCCCTAGTTTATTACCTGAGTGTTAGAGGATTGATATAGTTGATTGTATACATATGAGTATTCCAGATATTGATTGGTATATAAGAGTTTAAGGAATATGTGTATACTTCTATGGTGATTTCTGACTGGGTGAATCATTGTAGACTGAAGAGAGCAATGGCTCGCCCTAGAAATAGACAACCGGATCCGGAGGTAAAAGAGTTCAATGATAATCCTCCTGATCCGATGCAAGAGGTGGTGACCTTGATAAGAGAGCAAAGAGACATGATCCGTGAGCTAAGGGAAGAGCTCAGGGAAGAAAGAGCTAAGAGAAATGAGGAAAGGCTCCAGTCTACTCATGCAGAAACTAGAGAAGAGACCCAACTAGAAGAGACAGCTGAGGGGTCGCATCGACCTCAAGAGTCCCCACCTCATATTGAGCATAATCAAGGGTCACATGGGGTGCCGGCTCAAAATGATGGAGACCTTAATTCTTGGGTGTCCAAATTCTGCAAACACATGCCTCCTGTGTTTAAAGGAAGATTTGACCCTCAAGCAGCGGAGGATTGGATAATGAGGCTAGAGAAGATCTTCAAGGTGCTTGAGTGCCCATCGAAGGTGAAAGCAAAGCTAGCTATCTACAAGCTATAAGGAGATGCAGACCGATGGTGGCGAAACATTGCCATGACCATGCGGGCCCGGAATGTGCAAGTGACTTGGGAAGTGTTTCAAAGAGAGTTCAATGACAAATTCTTCCCTAAGTTTGTGAGAATAGAGAAAGAGTCAGAGTTTCTAAAGATAAAGCAAGGGGACGATGAGACCTTTGACGAGTACTTGTCTTGGTTTGTTCGTCTATCCCGGTATTCCTCCTACCTCCGGTATAAAGATGATGAGGAGTGGAGCTCCGAAATGCTAATCCGGGGTTTAAGGAGGGAGTTGAAGAAAAGATTGGCCGCCCGGCAGTTTGACAAGTTCAACAAAGCGGTGGAAGAGTGCCGGATCACCGAGAACAATTTGAGAGATATTAACCCAAGTAAGGGTGGTGGTCGCGGTGACACTGGTAAGGGAAGTTCATCCCAGAAATGTAAAGACCAAGAGTTCTCATCCAAGGGTGGTAGTAAGAAACCATACCAATATGGAGATTATGGGAATCAGGGATAGTTACCACAGTGGGTATGCCCTCGGTGCAATAGAGCACATGCTAATAGAAATTGTGAAGGGCAATGGATGTGCTTCCTCTACAAGCAGCCCGGACATATGGCCAAAGATTGCAAAGGGCGACCGGTAGAGTCAAGGCCTAAGAATCAAGCGAGAGTGTTCGCAATGACCCATGAAGAGGCAAGGAAATCTCCCGAATTGACCTGAGGTACTATTCTTCTCAATGGTAGTGTATTGCAAATTTTGATTGATTCGGGTGCTAGTCATTAGCTTATAGTCTATGACTGTGTAAAGTGCCTAGGATTGTATGTTCATAGATTGCCAATTGATATTGTTATGTCAACACTTATGGGTGTTAAGTCTGTGACGGCGAAAGCTTGTCTAAATAGTATTATAACCATGGAAGGGTTGGAGTCTACCGTTGTTGATTTGTTTACCTCTACACTAAATAGAGGGTATTCTGGGCATTGATTGGTGGACGACGGATTGCCTCTAGAAAGGAAAGTAGAATTTTCAATGGAAATAGTGCCTGGAGCTAGTTAGATATCCAAAGCCCCACATAGAATGGCCTTATAAAAAGGTGGAATTGAAGAAACAAATTAAAGAGTTGTTCAAGAAGGGACTCATTCGAGTCAGTGTGTCACCATGGGAAGCTCCGGTATTGTTTGTGTAACCCCCTCACCGTAATTACATCCGGATTACGAAATTTAAGTGAAATAGAGACCAATAAGTTGATTTAACACTTATAATCCCTCATCCAAAAGATGGGGCATTTCGAAATCATTTCAAAATATAATTAATTCTTGGTCTCACATTCACATACGGATATAACTACTTGAGAAATCAGAGTACATAATAAATATCAAAGTGCGGAAACCAAAATCCCGGCAAACCCCGGGTTACTTACATAAATAACTTGGGTTTATAAGTTTTTCCCATAAAGGGGATTACACGATCAAAAGATCATTTACAACACATATACATTTGGAAATCCCAAAAGCAAAATGAGGATAACCAACTATCCCAAAATCCCTAAATGTCCCTACGAGATCCTAACCACTACGGGTTGGTCGCTTCTCCTTTGAGCCACTTGCTCTGCCTGAAAAGGTTAGTCATTTGGAAGAATGAGATTCTAAAGAATCCCAGAGCAACAACTCACTCATACGATATATAAACACAAAGCATGTAATGTATCATGTTCACCAACATCAACAGCAACTCAATGATCCACAGCTCGCGCCACGGACGACAGCACTCATGGCTGTATCACAATGCACTATGCCCGCTTACGCGGTAATCACAATGACAGCTTTCGCTGCAAACACTATGCCCGCTCACGCGGTAATCACTATGCACAACGCCCGTTTTCGCGGTGAACACTATGTAGCAGCAACTCAAAGCACAAAGCACCACAAAGCATCTCAAAGCACAATGTATCACTAAGCATCTCCAAACACAATGTATCACAAAACACAATGCTCCACAGTACACAAAGCTCCACAACGTATCTCAATGCATCTCGAAGCAGCAGCAGCACACAAAGCATGATAGGCAAACATACAATACATTTACACAAAGTATAAGAGAGAGGTCGCTACCTGAATCTTTCCTGACAATCTTTGGCACAGTGGGCTCACGCGTTCGGCAGATATCAAATCCTATTCAAATTAGGGACGCTTAATCAATCTCTTTTCCATAAATATATTTCAATAATACTCTAAGTTGGTTATCGATTAGGACTCTTTAGGTGACTAAAAGAAGCCTAAACATATGCCTAAAGGGTTGGAAAACACTCCCCAAAAGACCCCTTACTCGAAGGCAAAACACTGATTTTTGGCAGTTTCACTCGAGCACAGATGCTCTCACTCGAGCACAAGTACGGACATCACTCGAGCACAAGTGCGAGTGAGACTGCGAGTGAGCACCCGAGAGCACAAAGACGCTTGCAGGAACTGGCTCACCCGCGAGCACAAATCCTCACTCGAGCACTGGCTCACCCGCGAGCACAAATCCTCACTCGAGCACTGGCTCACCCGCGAGCACAGCGTCACGAGTGACAACCCGAGAGCACCAAAAGCTCTCCAAGCACAGGATCACTCGAGCACAAAAACACACCCGCGAGCACACCTCGCACCCGCGAGCACACTCCCACACCCGCGAGCACACCTCACACCCGCGAGCACACTCCCACCGGAAGCACAAAATCACTCGAGAATAACCCCCACGTGCTCGAGCACACCTCCCCTACCCGCGAGTGAGAAAGCACACTCGTGCATCTTCCCCGCGAGCATCCACCCGAGAGTAACCCTCTACTCTGGGCCTACACCTTCTCTCGAGCAGAACCATGCTCACTCGAGCAGGTTCCTCGCTCACTCGAGCACAAGCGTTGTGCTCGAGCAGTACTCATAGAAAACCCAGGTGCACCCGAAGCACAAAGGGAAAACTTGCGCATCACTCGAGCACGTTCTTCCTCTGCTCGAGCAATACTCATTCCTCACTCGAGCACACCCCTGTCTGCTCGAGTGATGTGTATCAGAGACCCCAAAACGCAGAAAAAACCAGATAACACCAGATGGTCAAATCCTCCCCCAAAGGTTCCCAAACTCTTCCAAATGTTCATACACTCTAAGCACTCACTAGGGAACACAATGGCAACACCAAAAACACCCCAAAAACCATTTTGACCACAATCAAACACTAAGGTCTCTAAGATACACATTATCCAAATTTCATCCAAATTCATTCCAACATTCCAGATCATATTCAATACTCAAATAACTCCATAATACATCATTTCCAATCCTAAATCACAATGAACTTCATATTTTCAAAAATAGGCATATTTAGGGCAAAATTCCAGATTTTACCAAACCTAGCCAAAACTCATAAACAATATATCAAAATGCTCTAAATGCCTACCTCTTTACTTTGCCCAATCCGAAATCTTGATTCCTCAACTTTCAATTTCGGCCAATGTCCCAATCTACACCATTCAAGGCTCTACAACCATCACAATGGAGCTCTTAATGAGACACACCACATTATCAAAGAGGATTAGGGCATTAGAGAATCATAGCTTACCAAAATCAAAGCTTTTCTCCCTCCTCTTCTTGCTTAATCCAGCGGAAATAGAGAGAGAAATGAGAGATGAGAGATGAGAGAGAAAATGATGATGAAGAAACACATACTCCCTCCCTTGCCCATGCTTCCAACCGAATAGGAGAGAGAAAATGAGGGAAAAGTGCTATTTTGTCACTTAGTGCATCATCCTATGGCTCTCCACTTGCCACATGTCATCATCCATTTACTTCCACAATGAACTCACCTCCTCACAACACACAGGATTCCGACCCACGGTCAAGGAATCACAACCATTGATCTTAAATACTTCATGTATTTACTCTCAAAATTCACATTACATTAACTCCAAAAGTATTTAATCAAGATAATTACAATAATTATCAGAGTCATTAGCCCTAATTACAAATCGGGATATTACAATTCTCCCCCCGTTAAATAAATTTCGTCCTCGAAATTTCTACACCCCTTGAGCCATAAACTCCGGATATCGCCTTCGCATATCCTCTTCCGTTTCCCAGGTTGCTTCCCGCTGGGTCATACCCTTCCAGATCACTTTCACATAAGGGATACTCCGGTGTCTGAGCCGACGTTCTTCTCGTTCGATTATTCGCTCTGGCTCCACCGCATACGTGAAGTTATCTCGCAACTCCACATTCTCATACTCAACGACATGAGATGGATCCGGTTGGTACTTCTTTAATTGGGAAACATGAAATACATCATGGAGTCTGCTCAAGCTCGGAGGTAGGGCTATACGATAAGCAACAGGCCCAATCCTATCAAGGATCTCAAAAGGACCTATATATCTTGGGCTCAGCTTCTTTCGTTTAATTGCTCGCCCAATACCGGTGACAGGTGATATTCTCATAAATACATGGTCACCAACTTCAAATTCTAGAGGTCTTCTCCTCTTGTCAGCATAGCTTTTCTGCCGACTTTGTGCTGCAAGAAGCCTCTTACGAACGATTCGAATCTGGGCAGACGTTTGATCAACAAGATCCGGCCCATAGAGCTTCCTCTCAGACAACTCATTCCAACACAATGGCGATTGGCATTTTCTACCATACAACGCTTCATACGGCGCCATCTGAATGCTCGCATGATAGCTATTGTTGTAGGCAAACTCCGCAAGTGGAAGAAAACGATCCCAACTCCCTTTGAAGTCAAGAACACATGCCCGCAACATATCTTCTAAGGTCTGGATAGTCCTCTCTGACTGACCATCTGTCTGAGGATGATAGGCTGTACTGAATCTCAACTGAGTACCCAGTGCCTCATGCAATGCCTTCCAGAATCTCGAGGTGAAACGGGGATCTCGATCAGAGATGATATTCTTCGGTATGCCATGGAGCTTCACAATCTCACGAACATAAATCTCTGCTAGCTTGTCCGGAGAGTAACTAGCCTTGATCGGTAGGAAGTGCGCTGACTTCGTTAACCGGTCCACAATGACCCAGATCGCATCATAATTCCTGATCTTGGGCAATCCCACAACAAGATCCATGGTCACACTTTCCCATTTCCATTCCGGAATCTCGGGACTCTGCAACAAACCAGGCGGTCTTTGGTGTTCAATCTTCACTTTTTGACACGTGAGACACCTCGCCACATATTTCGTCACATCACTCTTCATACCCTGCCACCAATACTCGGATTTCAAGTTATGGTACATCTTGGTCATACCAGGATGAAGAGTGTATTGGCTCTTATGCGCCTCATCTAAGATCTTCTGTCTCAAATCCGCCTTAAGTGGAACACAAATTCTATTCTGATAACGAACCAATCCACTAGGCGACACATCATAGCCCTGAGCTTCTCCACGCTCTATTCTGGCTAGATTACGCTGAATCCAGTCATCTTGCCTCTGAGCTTCTTCAATCTCAGCTCTCAAGTCACTTTCCCCTTGGGAAACATTATAGTTGGCACAGATGATCTGATTCGACAAATTCATATCACGAAAATCAGCAATCAACTTCCCCTCGTGTATCATCATAGCTGCCACAACCACAGTCTTCCGACTAAGAGCATCAGCGACTACATTCGCCTTACCTGGATGATATTTTATTTCCAGGTTGTAGTCCTTAAGCAATTCCATCCAACGACGTTGTCTCATATTCAATTCTTTCTGATCAAATAGATATTTGAGACTCTTGTGGTCGCAGTACAGTTCCACAGTCACACCATACAGGTAATGACGCCAAATCTTCAAAGCAAACACTATGGCCGCAAGCTCTAGATCATGGGTGGGATAGTTCAATTCATGAGGTTTGAGCTGTCGAGAGGCATAGGCCACCACACGTCCCTGCTGCATAAGGACACACCCTAATCCCTGCCCACTGGCATCAGAATACACAACGTAAGTCAAACTGGGATCGGGCAAAATCAACACAGGTGCCGTCGTCAACCTCTGCTTCAGCTCCACAAAGCAATTTTCACAATGTTCATCCCACACAAATGGCTGATCTTTTCTCGTGAGCTTGGTCATCGGCAACGCAATGCGGGAGAAATTCTGAATGAATCTCCGATAATAACCAGCAAGACCCAGAAAACTGCGTATCTCAGCAACAGTTTCTGGCCTCTTCCAGTCCAGTACTGCTTCCACTTTACTAGGATCTACAGAGACCCCTTCTTGCGAAATAACATGGCCTAGGAATCTCACTTCCGATAGCCAAAACTCGCACTTACTCAATTTAGCATAGAGTTGCTTCTCACACAATGTGTTCAACACAATTCTCAAATGATGCTCATGCTCTTCTCTACTCTTAGAGTATATCAAAATATCATCGATAAATACCACAACGAATTGATCTAGGTATTGTCGAAAAATACGGTTCATGTAATCCATGAATACCGCAGGCGCATTTGTCAACCCAAATGGCATCACTAAGAACTCATAATGACCATACCTGGTCCGGAAAGCAGTCTTCGAAACATCGTCCGCTTTCACTCGCAGCTGATGATACCCCGACCTTAGATCAATCTTTGAAAATACACATGCGCCAGATAATTGATCTAATAGGTCATCGATTCTCGGGAGAGGGTACTTATTCTTGACGGTAACCTTATTCAACTCTCTATAGTCGATGCACAAACGAAGACTCCCGTCTTTCTTTTTCACAAACAAAACTGGAGCACCCCAAGGCGACACACTGGGTCTAATAAACCCTTTCTCAAGCAAATCTTCAATCTGCTTCTTCAATTCCGCCATTTCATTCGGAGCCATACGATATGGGGCCTTAGATACAGAACCCGCTCCAGGCACAATGTCAATCGGAAACTGAACTTCCCTTTCCGGAGGTAATCCACTTAGATCATCCGGAAAAACCTCAGGGAATTCATTCACTATGGGTATACTACTCAAAGACTCACTGGTTTCTCCTTGTACAGAAAAGAAAACCATATACCCCTGACAACCCTTTTGCAAATATTTCTCAGCCTTAGCTGTCGAAAGGAAATTCAAACCGGCATTTTCGCCCTCAATGCTCTGAGAAACAGGATACACTATCCTTTTGTTCCCACAATCTAACAACACATTATTCGCTTTCAACCAATCAAAACCCAAGATGACTTCCAATTGGCAGAGCGGTAAACAAATCAAATCTATCACAGACTCATGACCCTCTACGGTTATAACACAATTCAAACAGGCTTCAGTAGTCACAGCCTTAACACCCATCGGTGTAGACACAATCAAATCGAATGGCAACCTATGCACATTCATTCCCAGACGCTTTACACAAGCATAAGCAATAAAAGAGTGACTTGCACCCGAATCAAATAACGCTTGTAACTCAATGTCATGGATAAGGACTTTACCTTGTATCAGCTCTGGGGATTTCCGGGCCTCTTCATGAGTCATAGCAAATACGCGGCCCTGAGTCCTCTGTCTCTGCTCTGGTCGTGACTGTCTGCACTCAGCAGATGTATGCCCCACTTGCTTACAATTGAAGCAAATCACCCGACCATCACATGTCTTGCCATGATGTGGCTGGTTGCAACGAGGACATGTCCATACACTAGGAGTTCTCTGCTGATCACGACTCCATGACTGATATGGCTTCTTGCTACCCCCTTTATATGAAGAGGAAGATCCGGAGCCCTTCCGCTTCTGAGAAGCACCGCCCTTACTAGGCTCACTATGACCACCACCAGCCTTAGCCGGATATAACTCTCGAAGATTGCTCTCAGTGATCCGACATTCTTCAACGGCCTTGTTGAATTTGGAAAACTGATGGGTGGCTAGTCTCTTTCTCATATCACGCCTTAAACCCCGAATTAACATGTCTGAGCTCAACTCCTCATCATCCATTTTCTGAAGGTAAGAGGAATATCGGGATAGGCGGGTAAATCGGGACAAGTATTCGTCGAAAGACTCTGAGTCCCCTTGCTTGATATTGAGAAACTCGGTTTCCTTCTCAAGCCTCACTGACTTAGGAAAGTATTTCTCGTTGAAGTGTTGTTGGAACACCTCCCAGGTCACTGGTTCATTCTTCAATCGCAACGACAAAGCAACGTTACGCCACCAACGATCAGCATCGCCTTCAAGCTTGTACACCGCCAGCTTGGCTTTCACTTCGGAGGGACACACTAAGACTTCGAAAATCTTCTCAAGGCGATTCAACCAGTCTTCAGCCGCCTGAGGATCAAATTTCCCTCTAAATGCCGGAGGCAAGTGCTTACAGAATCTGGAGACCCAAAACTCAAGGTCCCGTTCCTCCTTGACCGACTTTCCATGCGGCCTTGGATCTACTTCCGTATGAGGAGGCGATTCAAGCGATCGTGCTGACCCTTCGGCAGTATCTTCCCGTCTAGTCTCCTCTCGGGTTTCCCCTCGAGTTCCTTCTTGAGTAGACTGGCCTCTACCCTCATTATTCTTGGCTTTCTCAGCTCTGAGCTCTTCTCTAAGCTCCGTAATCATATCCCTCTGATCCTTTATCAAGCCCATTAGCTCTTGCATAGGATCCGGTGGATTGTCATTGACCAACTCCACATCGGGATTTTCTTGTTGTCCTCTGGGGCGACCTTTCGTTGTTCTTTTCATTCTACAAAGAACTCACCCCATTATTCCAATAATCATAGTATCCACATAATCAAACAGATATATGCATACGTTACGTATTCACAGATGGTTTTCGATTATCACTAAGATCGCACTATGGGAGCTATCCTAGCAAATTCTACCCTTGCCAGGAACCACTGCTCTGATACCAAAAATGTAACCCCCTCACCGTAATTACATCCGGATTACGAAATTTAAGTGAAATAGAGACCAATAAGTTGATTTAACACTTATAATCCCTCATCCAAAAGATGGGGCATTTCGAAATCATTTCAAAATATAATTAATTCTTGGTCTCACATTCACATACGGATATAACTACTTGAGAAATCAGAGTACATAATAAATATCAAAGTGCGGAAACCAAAATCCCGGCAAACCCCGGGTTACTTACATAAATAACTTGGGTTTATAAGTTTTTCCCATAAAGGGGATTACACGATCAAAAGATCATTTACAACACATATACATTTGGAAATCCCAAAAGCAAAATGAGGATAACCAACTATCCCAAAATCCCTAAATGTCCCTACGAGATCCTAACCACTACGGGTTGGTCGCTTCTCCTTTGAGCCACTTGCTCTGCCTGAAAAGGTTAGTCATTTGGAAGAATGAGATTCTAAAGAATCCCAGAGCAACAACTCACTCATACGATATATAAACACAAAGCATGTAATGTATCATGTTCACCAACATCAACAGCAACTCAATGATCCACAGCTCGCGCCACGGACGACAGCACTCATGGCTGTATCACAATGCACTATGCCCGCTTACGCGGTAATCACAATGACAGCTTTCGCTGCAAACACTATGCCCGCTCACGCGGTAATCACTATGCACAACGCCCGTTTTCGCGGTGAACACTATGTAGCAGCAACTCAAAGCACAAAGCACCACAAAGCATCTCAAAGCACAATGTATCACTAAGCATCTCCAAACACAATGTATCACAAAACACAATGCTCCACAGTACACAAAGCTCCACAACGTATCTCAATGCATCTCGAAGCAGCAGCAGCACACAAAGCATGATAGGCAAACATACAATACATTTACACAAAGTATAAGAGAGAGGTCGCTACCTGAATCTTTCCTGACAATCTTTGGCACAGTGGGCTCACGCGTTCGGCAGATATCAAATCCTATTCAAATTAGGGACGCTTAATCAATCTCTTTTCCATAAATATATTTCAATAATACTCTAAGTTGGTTATCGATTAGGACTCTTTAGGTGACTAAAAGAAGCCTAAACATATGCCTAAAGGGTTGGAAAACACTCCCCAAAAGACCCCTTACTCGAAGGCAAAACACTGATTTTTGGCAGTTTCACTCGAGCACAGATGCTCTCACTCGAGCACAAGTACGGACATCACTCGAGCACAAGTGCGAGTGAGACTGCGAGTGAGCACCCGAGAGCACAAAGACGCTTGCAGGAACTGGCTCACCCGCGAGCACAAATCCTCACTCGAGCACTGGCTCACCCGCGAGCACAAATCCTCACTCGAGCACTGGCTCACCCGCGAGCACAGCGTCACGAGTGACAACCCGAGAGCACCAAAAGCTCTCCAAGCACAGGATCACTCGAGCACAAAAACACACCCGCGAGCACACCTCGCACCCGCGAGCACACTCCCACACCCGCGAGCACACCTCACACCCGCGAGCACACTCCCACCGGAAGCACAAAATCACTCGAGAATAACCCCCACGTGCTCGAGCACACCTCCCCTACCCGCGAGTGAGAAAGCACACTCGTGCATCTTCCCCGCGAGCATCCACCCGAGAGTAACCCTCTACTCTGGGCCTACACCTTCTCTCGAGCAGAACCATGCTCACTCGAGCAGGTTCCTCGCTCACTCGAGCACAAGCGTTGTGCTCGAGCAGTACTCATAGAAAACCCAGGTGCACCCGAAGCACAAAGGGAAAACTTGCGCATCACTCGAGCACGTTCTTCCTCTGCTCGAGCAATACTCATTCCTCACTCGAGCACACCCCTGTCTGCTCGAGTGATGTGTATCAGAGACCCCAAAACGCAGAAAAAACCAGATAACACCAGATGGTCAAATCCTCCCCCAAAGGTTCCCAAACTCTTCCAAATGTTCATACACTCTAAGCACTCACTAGGGAACACAATGGCAACACCAAAAACACCCCAAAAACCATTTTGACCACAATCAAACACTAAGGTCTCTAAGATACACATTATCCAAATTTCATCCAAATTCATTCCAACATTCCAGATCATATTCAATACTCAAATAACTCCATAATACATCATTTCCAATCCTAAATCACAATGAACTTCATATTTTCAAAAATAGGCATATTTAGGGCAAAATTCCAGATTTTACCAAACCTAGCCAAAACTCATAAACAATATATCAAAATGCTCTAAATGCCTACCTCTTTACTTTGCCCAATCCGAAATCTTGATTCCTCAACTTTCAATTTCGGCCAATGTCCCAATCTACACCATTCAAGGCTCTACAACCATCACAATGGAGCTCTTAATGAGACACACCACATTATCAAAGAGGATTAGGGCATTAGAGAATCATAGCTTACCAAAATCAAAGCTTTTCTCCCTCCTCTTCTTGCTTAATCCAGCGGAAATAGAGAGAGAAATGAGAGATGAGAGATGAGAGAGAAAATGATGATGAAGAAACACATACTCCCTCCCTTGCCCATGCTTCCAACCGAATAGGAGAGAGAAAATGAGGGAAAAGTGCTATTTTGTCACTTAGTGCATCATCCTATGGCTCTCCACTTGCCACATGTCATCATCCATTTACTTCCACAATGAACTCACCTCCTCACAACACACAGGATTCCGACCCACGGTCAAGGAATCACAACCATTGATCTTAAATACTTCATGTATTTACTCTCAAAATTCACATTACATTAACTCCAAAAGTATTTAATCAAGATAATTACAATAATTATCAGAGTCATTAGCCCTAATTACAAATCGGGATATTACAGTTTGTGAAAAGAAGGACAGAGAATGGGAAGAGTGAATGGCTTCTAGGTTCTTAATACAATGACACCTTTATCTAGAGACAACCAATTGGGAAACGCTATCTACAGAGAATTCAAATTGGAAAGGGCTACCTGCGGAGAATTCTGATAGGAAAGGGCTACCTACGGAGAGTTCTGATCGGAGAGAGCTACCTAGGGGAAGTCTGATCGCAAAGGGCTACCTACGGAGAGTACCATACCGTAGTGTGAAGCCACCGTGATGACAAACCCTAGTGTGGAACTACCGTGACGACAAATCCTAGAGTGCAGCCACCTTGACGATGAACCGTGGACTGCAGTCGCCATGATGTTGACTCATAGACTAGTGTTACGGAAAGGTTGGCTCTTAGTGATGGTGCATTGTAATGAATCCCACAATGGATGGGTTTTCTTGAGATAAGAAGTCATACGGCTTGGAATGATTCGAATTAAATTGGGCCAAAATTTGGCACGAACAAATAGAGATTGTGAATGTTGTTAGTAGTAATGGGAGATTCCTTTGGGACTCCTATTAAATCAACTTAATATTGCTAAAGTATAGATAAAGAGATAGAAACCCATATGTGGTGAATGTGACATGTTTGAGAACTATAATAAGTAGAAACTCGAGACAGTGTAACTGACATAGTGCGCATGTCGACGTGAGCCGTTGTAGGGTTTGACGTTGGTCATCTCTACCATCGGACATTGATATATCGTATGGAATGTAAAGACCGTAAAGCAATGTGTAAATGTGACCATGCCAAGCGCACCGCTACCGGCTGACCTTGTTGAGGGATACGGGTGGGGTGTAGGCAGGGTGGACACCGCCACTGGCTGACCCTGTTAAGGGATACGGGTGGGGTGTAACAATGAAAGTATTCGCCACGCCAAGCGTACTGCCATCGGCCGAGCCCTCGGAGGGGGTATACGGGTGGAGTGTAGGCAGGGTGGACTGTGATAGAAGGGTACTTCGGATAGAAGAGATTGAGATTCCGGAGAGGCTTGATATTGTTATTGAAACCCAAGGGTCCCGGTTACCACTAGTGGAGATATTGGTGGGTGTACGGGTGAGGGTAATGATGGGAAAGTGAATATAATGTAAACGAAAGCATAGTGGAAAACAACAAAAGCTGAGAGATGTGATGACGGAAACTATCAGTTGTGTGCAGTGAGTCTGCGGTGCTTTGAGATATTCCCGGAAGGGGAAAATGACCTAACGACTGAGATTAAAGGGGCTTAAAGCCGGAATAAATGAGTGTAGTCCGTATCATAGTAACTAAGTGAGGTGAAGACCTCTAAGGATTGAAAACGGAGATCACACGCTCGTAAGAGTGTCTCCGAGTACAAGAAATGATAAAGTGATTGAGAGAAAGAAATTGAACCGTGAAGTGTCGGTCCGTCTAAGATTCTTGTGAGAATCAGACCTGTAGTGTACTATCGCATGGGTGATTTTGAAAGGATTATCCTAGTGAGAAGCAAATCAAGGAACGGAAGCCGTCATGAAGAGGTGTTGGGAGTTTATGACCTAAGTGGTGTACCAAATTTCGAGGACGAAATTTATTGAACGGGGGGAGAATTGTAACGCCCCAATTTTCGATTAAGGCCTAATGATAATTATTGAGGATAATTATCGAATTAAAGTGAAATTAATGTATATTGGTGACAATATTATTTAATATGTCATAATTGTTGGAAAATTGAAAGAATGGAATTATTGGCATAAGTTGGTAATTAATGGGGAAATTAATTACTAACTAAGAGAAAATGAGAAGTGTAATTAAAATGGCTAATGGAGAGATTAGAGAAGCTAATGGGTGCTTATTGTGTGAGAGCTAATAGGAAAATGACATGTGGCAAAGTGGGTGTGAGAGGAAGATAAAGAAAAGTCAAATGAAATTAAATAATGCATTTCTCTCTCCTCTCTTCCCTCTTGTGCACTGGAAAAACTGAAAAGGAGGGAGTATTGTCATCATTTGTGCTTCTTCTTCACTCCTCCTCCTCCTCCATCTCTCTCTCTCGTCCTCTCTCTCGCTATTGTTGCAGAAAAAAGGGGGGGAAAAGCTTGCAAAAAGGTAAGGAAAATGGCTTCTATTGCTCAAACTTTCTTCTCTAATATTGATCCTTGAATGAAGAGCTTCATTTTGATGGTTGTAATGTGTTCATTGGTGTTAGTTTGTGGCCTCAAGAGATTGTGAAAGTTGAAGAATCAAGAAATCTCTTTGGCAAAGTGAAAGAGGTGAGTGTTAACTCCCTTTTGATATATATATTGTGGTTGTTGGTTGGGCATTGATTTTCTGGAATTTTTTGCCCTATTTTCGAAAATTAGGGTCTTAGTGAGTTTGGCATGTTGTGATCATGGAAATGGTATATTGTGATGTCTTTTGGACAAATGGATTTGTTTGAATCATTAAAAGTAAAGTTTGGGAACTTTGTGTTGGTTTTGGTGTATTGGTCAAAATAGGGCATGTGGTTAGATTGTGAATTTGGTCATTTTGAGGTTACCATTGTGTTCCTTGTGGAAAATTGTATGGGTATAAGTTTGGTTAATGATTTTGGAGTCATTGAACACTTTGGTAGAAAAGTTGGAAAATGCTGTCAATGTGAACTCTGTCTGGGCAGTTTATTTGTGTGGACGTTTTAAATGACCAAATGATTTCGGAAAATTGTGAAACTTTCCAGTCTTAAATTTCACATCCCAAGATTCAAAATGGACATATATTTTGTGTCATTTCGTTTAGTATTCTGAGAGTTATGCTTTGCCAAAGTTTGGTACGAAACCAGAACTCTGTTTTGGAGTAATGTTGGGTTTTGGGTGATTATGTATCTTTGTGATGATTTGAAGTTATGAGCCATATTTTTCCTTGAAAGAGGACTTAAATACCTTTCATTTGGCTTTGGAATCGCTCCGTTTCGTTTTTTATACAATTAGTTATGGTTTTTTGAAGTTCAGCCAAGAGTCAGGAAATTTCTTGGCCGCGGCCCATGAGTGGCTGGCCGCGGCCCAAGACTTTCTGGCCTGATTCGGGCCGCAGCCCATGGATGGCTGGCCGCGGCCCAAGGCCTTCTGACCATGTTTGGGCCGCAGCCTAAGGAAGGGCTAGCCGTGGCCCACCCCTGTGTTCCAGCACTTTAAGTTTTTGAAAAGAGATCTTCAACCTATTGTTTCCCAACCTTTTAGGGGTTTTATTAGAGGCATTTGTGGCTTGTTAAGGGTCATTATTGATAACCAAATCTAAGTGTTGAAGAGTTAATTGAGTATTGGAATAGAGAATAATGCTTCGTCCTTAATTATGACTTTAGGATTTGATATTTGCCCGGAGCGTAGAAGGCCTGTGCCTGCTCAAGGAAGGAAAGACAAAGGTAGTGACACTTTATCCTATATCATGTGTATTGCATTGCTTGTTTGCATTAGTCATCGATTGTAGTGAAAGTGAAGGGGACGTGGCGAAAGCCCGGACTCGATTACAGTGAAAGTGAAGGGGACGTGGCGAAAGCCCGGACTCGATTACAGTGAAAGTGAAGGGGACGTGGCGAAAGCCCGGACTCGATTACAGTGAAAGTGAAGGGGACGTGGCGAAAGCCCGGACTCGAATATTGATAAAGTGATGGGGCGTTGCGTAAGCCCGACCTCGTATAAAGTGAAGGGAACGTGGCGAAAGCCCGGTCTCGAATATTGATTGCTGCATTGTGATATATGTGACTTGCTTTGTATATATACATCATATAAATAAACTGTTGCTACTGGGATTCTCTAGAATCTCATTCTTTCCAAATAACATTTTTTAGACAGGGCAAGTGGATCGAAAAGCAAGCAAGTGGAAAAGGACGATTAGGACTGCCAGCGGTAGTCTTAGCTATATATTTTGGTTTTATATTGAACTGGTTATCATTTTGGATAAATGTATATATATTGAATAGAATTGTAGTGGTTTAGTTTTGTGTAATCCCCGGTATGGATACTGAGATGGGCAATGATGCCCTGTATAAACCTTTGGATTAATGATATTATCCCGGGTGAACGTCGGGAATTGTGCTTACTCTGATATTGTATATGTAACAGACCAAACAGGCCATTTGTTTTAATGAATGAAATGAATGGAGATCCATTTGTACAGGTGTTTTAAAAAGTTTTTAATTGTCCCGGATTTCTCATTCGATAATTAAACGCCTTTAAACGCTAATCTCGGCCTGATTATCGAAGGGGGTTACATAAGAAGTGCACTCAAGCTTCACTCATAAAACCCAGGCAAAACACAAAGGAGAAAGGGAAAACACATGCAGTACTCGAGTGATATCCTCCCTCACTCGAGTGATGCTATCAGATTGCCCAGATCGCAGCAACTGACAGAAATTCCCAGATTGGTCAAAATTGCTCCTAATAGTTCCCCAACTCTACACAAAGCTCATACCTACCTAACATTGCCTAGGGAGCACATTGGTAACCTCAAATCATACCAAATCCCATTCTAATCACAATCTAACTCTAGGATTTCTAACTCACACACAATACCCATTTCCAATTAATACACTTCCAAAATTCAAAACTATAACCAACATTCAAATAGCTTCACAATATACCAATTCCAACATCATTCATTATGACATTCATACATTCAAAAATGGACATAAACCAGGGCAAATTCCAGAATTTCTTAAACTTATCCAAAAATCACAATAAATATATAAAAAAGTATCAAATGCTTACCTCTTTACTTTGCCAAAACCAAAACTTTGATTTTCCAACTTTCAAATTACTCCAACACTCAAACGACTACCTTTCCAAATTTTGAAAACACCAAAATGGAGCTCTTAACACTATGAACAAATTTAATGAAAAGGATTTAAGCAAAGGAGAACTATTACTCACCAAAGATCAAGCTTTTCTTTTCTTCTTCCCTTGCTTCAAGGTCGCCGAAAATGGAAGAAGGAAGAGAGAGATGATAAGAGATGAAGATGATGATGAAGTGAGCATTCCTTTCCCTTCCTAAAGGTCAAAATGCATAGGAGAGAGAAGAGAGAAAAAAACATGATGGTTTGTCTTTTAGCACAATCCTATGGTTCACCTTAAGCCACATGTCAACATCTTGTTCACTCGCTCCATGACCTCACATAAGTGCATAACATAGGATTCCGACCAATAGCCAATAGATCTCCACCCTTGATTTCTAATCACCAATGAGTTTCCTCTTTAGTAACTGACCAATTGGTTGGTAAATTTTCAATTTTACCATTTTGCCCCTGGTTTCACTATGATCATTAAATAATCACTATGAACATTTATATTAAATTCACATCACATTTCTTCGAAAGTGTTTAATTACACTAATTACAATCAATATCAGAGTCATTAGCCCTTAATCTCAAATTGGGTCATTACAAAAGTTGTTGTTTAGAATTGTATGGAAATATGCAAGGAAGACTATATTGTCATATCCATCAATATTATGATCTCCCCAAGACTATTGCTGTGCGAACTATCATATGGGGTAAAATTTTTATGTGAATAATTGTGAATCCACTCTAGGGGGCACCCTAGTATTTCTAGGTGATGAAATTATGGTAATGTGGATTCTTATGAATGATTTTCTATGCATATTCGCATATAATTATATTGTTGGGATTTAAAATGTTTTATGTTAAATTGGCAGCTGGGCATTATTAGTTAAAACCTTTTCAATTAGTATTGCCCATATTTTGTCATAATGTCCCAAAAATTGGAAATCAAGCTTATTTGAAGTAGACCAGAGCAGTAGATAAAGAGCCTTCCTAGTTTCTTTTAGACATATTTTCTTTTAAACTTCTTATAAACAATAATGTATTTGAGAACTTTATAAAGTGGTTATTCCATTATAATAAATTATGAATAAATATATTAATAAAAATATTTTTTTTTTTGCATGTCTTCTTCAATATCTTTAATTTTTCATATAAATTATTATAATCAATTATTTATAAATTAAATAAAATTGAGGGTTTACATTTTTAGTATCAGAGCAAAATGATCCTAAAGTATTTGTTTAGTTAAGAATTTATTAGGCCTTCTCCCATGGAAAATACTTATACCAAGTTTCTTATATCCATTTCGTTAAGTTCTCCAATCACATGTGATCATGTGTCATGTTTTTTAATTTTTATCATTTAACTATAAACCCAAATAAAAAAATAGGACACATGGTTTTATGTGATTGGTAAACTTGATGTAATGGATATAAGGAACTTGATATCAGTATGGTCATTCTCCCATATACATGGATGAAATAAGTTATGGATATTGGAGAAATAGAGGATTATAGGATTGTTGACTCTAATACTGATTATCAAGTTGTGCAAAAAAGACGAATTCAATCTAGTAGTAGCCAAGGCCATGTCGGCAATGAGGTATTAAGGGATATTGAGGAAATGGCCATAGATTAACATGAGCAGTATAAAGCTATGTCAACACTCATTTCCATTTCGATAATCAAAGAGTAATAAAGACGGAATTTTATGGGCATATAGAAAAGTACAATTATACTAATAACAGTATTCATTTACAATCCAAAGTCATTCGTCAACGAAATACAAAATATAGCGGAAGTTTTAATAATTATAGGATATCCTAAAATATCTAAAGCATAAACTAATTATAACCACCATCTTCAACCTTGCCTTGAGACATGTGAAAATCACTTCTTCGTATCTGTACCTTTTCCTTTCGTCCCACTGGCACCTGCTGAGATGTTTATTTAAAAAAAGGGTGAAATTCCAAGAAATCCCAGTAGAAACATGCTATCATTCATATAAAATGTGGAAAGCAAATATGATATGCGACAAGGTATGCATCAATTAATGAACAATATAAACACATCATCATCATAACACATCATTATTATGTATACATGAGTAGGGCCCAACCCCATTATCTACACCTGGTTGGATTGTCACCAACTCCAGTGTAAGCACACCTCTGGCATTAACTGCCCCTCTCTAGGCAAATCATGTTGATTAATAAAGCCCATTTACAAACAATGGCATCCACATAAGCATATAGCTATGGCATGATGTATGAAGGATAATATTCCTACCTTGAAGTTCTTTTAATCCCTTTTAGTGTGCCTTGTAAACATGTCGCTTTCGGCTTCCAACTCGGTCCTAAAATATTAAATATATAAGAAATATGTCATAACCTATCTAAGTATCATTTAGAATCTTCCATAATGTTTCTTATGGTTATATTAGTCTTAGGTGAAAATTTACCAAAATGCCCCCAAGACCCTGTCCCGGCCCCGTCATGCCCGGTCAAATGGCACGTTTTCCCAAAATTTTGACTAGGGCTATCCTAACGTATTTTCACCCAAGGAATCTATTTCTGAGCTTGAAATTATCAAATTCACTGTCAAATTATGAAAATACCCTTGACAGCCCCGATTTAGGGTTTTAGGGGCGTTTTTATAATTATTCTTTTTCGGCCTTTCCAAAAAAAGTGACAAACTGTAACCCCACTTATTTTTGCCTCGTGAATCCAATGGAACAATAAATTTCATGAAAATCCAACTCCTACCCCCAGATCTGACCTTGGCCAAAACATAGGTCAAGAAAAAGGAAAAATTGGACTTTTATGTTTTAGCTTTCAAAGCTTGTACTTTTCCACTTCTAATCCCTTATTAACTCATTTAAACACATCCTAACCATGATTCAAAAAAATTTGGGCAGCATAACCCCTTAGGATTAGGGCTTTTCCAAATTTACAAACTTGACAAAAATCACAAAAACTAACCATACACTTCCACAACAATTTCATACTTGTATAGATCTAAGATTTATGAAGTTACCTTTTGAGATCTTAGACTTTATCTCTCTAGGTGTCTCCTTTCTCTTTCCTTGAGCTCAAAATGTGTCTTTAAAATCATGGATTCCATGAAGAAGAAAGGTTTAGAGAAGGTTTCTAAGCAAAATCACAAGAGAAATGCTTAAGAGAATTAATCTTACCTTAAGCCTCTTCCTCCTTCTCTCTAAGTCTTCTAAGTTCTTCAAGCTCTCTCTCTCTCTCTCTCTCTCTCTCTCTCTCTTGTGCTTGGCTGAAACTATAAAGGGAAGAGGAAGGGAAATGTTTTATAAAATGTCTCTTCTTTCTTGTGAGCCCTTGATTTCCAAGATTGCATCTTATTGTGACACTTGTCAAATGGGTCTTGTCTTCTTCCAACTATTTCTTTAGGCTTCTAGTTGGCTTTGAACTAATTTTCTCACCCTTGGTTAGCATAGAAAACTGACCCCTCTCATGCTCCAACTAGCCAAATTGGTTCTTCCAACTACACCAACCTTGTACTCAACCATACACTCAAGTAGTATACCATTATCACCATTCCTTATCCAAGAAGCAATACTCAATTCCAATTAGACATGTGCTCTTGGAAAATCAATTATAAACTAATATCATTCCATAGGATAATGACACTTAGCATCTTTAATTCCATTAATCAATTTCTAACACAATTTATTTTCAATTTTTAGAATAATGCCAATTCTAGCAGATTTTCTGCCCTAACTTTAAAAAATCATAACTAATTTTGTAGACATTGTTTCAGAGTGATTCCAAAGGCTATGGAGCCTTTATTGAATCTAGTTTCAAGGAAAAATATGGTCTTTAGCCAGTTTGAAACATATCATTCACAGATTTCATTTCTTTGACCGTTGCTCCAGAGACTTTCCAAATTTTCTGGACTAACTTCAAAAATTCATAACTCTTTGTACATAGCTTTAATTGATTCATATGATTTATCAAATTAAAGCTTAGGATGGCTAATTTTACCCTGTAAAATTTCATAATTGTTTCTCATCATTCGTTCATCCAAAACTACATGACAAACTCTTGAAGGCAATTTCACTGAAAATACTGTTCACCTTTCAATTTTCAATATTTAATTCCTTTAGCCTTAAATATTCACCATTTTATTGAATATATAAAATAATCACAATATACTCTTGGTGAATAAAATTTATGGTGTTACAAGCTATAATTAGGGCTATAAGTGAACAAGCTACAACTATTGCACGTATAGTGCAATAACTTGAAGGACTTGAATATGAGCACTGGAATGATGATGAGAATCAAGAGGTAGAATCAGAGGAGGAGATACCATATGAGAGAAATCAAAGCATTATAAACCCAACTCTAAGTGTGAAATCCTATAGTGAATTTAGCAAAACCAATCCACCATCCTTTAAAGGAGAATATGACCAATGGTTAGAACAAATAGAAAAGATATTTGAGGTATTAGGATGGACGATCAAAAGGTATCTCTTGCACTAACATGTTAGTAGGGGATGCATAAAATTTGTAGAAAAAGGTTAATCGCACAATGGAAGCACACCAAATAACTTGGGTAGAATTTATGACAGCTTTTCTAAATAGGTATTTCCTAGAAAATGTTAAGCATAAGAAGGAAATTGAATTTTTGCGTCTCCATCAGCATCTCCATCAAGGAAGGATGACAATAGACCAATATGTTTCTAATTTTGAATCACTTTCCAAATACTCATCCTGTATACTCAATAACCTTGATAAGACCTGAAAGGCTAGGAAGTTTGAAGCATGATTGCAATTTGATATAAGGAAAGTAGTAATTGCTCTATAGATTCAAGATTTCTCAGCCTGGTAAACAAGTGTCGTGCAATTGAAAAATATCTAATGAAAGTAGAGTAGGAAAACAAGAAAAGAAAAAAATTTTAGACCCAAATAGAAATGGAGGATGGCAAGAGGTAGAAGCATCTAGATTTATTTTGTTAAGGTATTTACAAATTTCGAAGATGAAATTTTATTTTTAGGGAGGGAGAAATGTAACATCATGAAAAGTATGTGTATATAAAAATGATTATTTACAATAAAAGTAATAATTATTTAATTAATATATGAAAATATAAAAATATTAGATTAAACTAGTTATGGTGAGTATTACTAAAAATGTGTGTATATATGGGATCATTTTTTTTGCCAACGTATATATGGGATAATGGGAATATATGTGTGTATAATTTAATTAGGAAATTAGATATCCTTTAAAAAAAAAAAAAGAAATCAGGTTACTAAAAACAAAACTTCATTATGGTGTGCATCTTTTTATTAAAAACATATAATTTTCCCCCTGTTATATGTAGGTCTTTTTATGTCAGCCTTTATAGTAGGGAGAATTGCTGAAAAATACTTTGGAAGCAAATTAATTGCTGATTACTACCAAGCGTGCCAGTGATTTTCCGTGTGTGCAAGTGATCTTCCGTTTTGTGCAAATCATCTTCCGTGTGTGCAAAAGTCTTCCGTATAAATGTGCAAGCAATCTTCCGTTATGTGCAAAACATCTTCCATTATGTGCAATGGTAGCATTCAGCAATTAATTTGCCAAAAAGGTATTTATCAGCAATTCTCCCTTTATAGTATCTTATTTGGGAGAGGACAATTTCTAGGAGGTACCTTTATATCCAATAGTTCTTGGTTCATCTCTATCTATTTGCTTTGGGTAGAGGGTGTCAGTTGTGTTTTTTCATCTGCGCCCGTTGCTACCCCTTAAATTTAGGTTTTTTCCAAAATGTTTTTTTGTGGTTCTTTTGATTATTAAATTTTACATAAAATGAGTGATATTTTGATATTTTATGGGTAAAAAATGGAGTTATTTTTAATTTTTTATTATTTTTTAAATATTTATACTGTCAAAATTGTGCAATTCTTTCTAATTTAGAGTCTTTAATCTTTAAAAAATTGAAAATAACTCCGTTTTTTGCTCATAAGATATCAAAATGTCATTTATTTTATATAGAATTTAATAATAAAAAACCACGAAAAAAACATTTGAGAAGAACCCAAAATTTAAAGGATAGTAGAGGACAACTGTGAAGAACATAACTGACACCCCCAAATCCATTTGCTTTTACCCTTTTTTAAGCATAAAACACCTTTTTGTTTTCTTTAAATTCCGCTCGTGCAAGGCCAATTTTTTAATATATATATAATATATATACCTATATATAGCACTCTTTTCCCTTACACGGGCTCACCTTGGGAACACCCTTTTGTACGGACTTATATATATATATATATATATTATCTCTCTCTTCTGTCACAAGTCCCACTCTTCCTAATACATGTTTTGGTCAATCTCTGTTCTGTTCTTTTTTTTTTCTCCCTCCCTTTTGGTTTTGATCGTTCCTTTGGTTGTAATACATTTAGATATATTTATAAATGGAAACCATAATAAGAACCGACTATAAACAAATCATGTAGAAGATAAAGCTAAATATTATATTAGATTTTCCTCATTCACAAGTTCATATAAAAGGTGGGAACGTACACCCAAAATACATAATATAGTTCATAATCAAACTAAAATAAAACTAAAGCATTTTATTTTATATTGTTCCTGAGTAGTACTTTTTAGTAATCTATCAGTTGGCAGGTTTATCAATCATGAAAAGGTTTGCTGGGAGGTCTGGGAAGTCCAAGGGACAGTTCTCGTACACAGAAAGCATAAATTCTTCAATAGAAATGACAACCACGTCGTCATTAGGAACATAGTTCTTTGCAAAATGAGGTGGTGGGCTCGAATTGAAGGGCGGAAGATCAACAAGGTTTGTAGTACGAACATGAATCCTACTTATGACTTGAAAATCCTCAACTTGGACCCATTTTATCCTTACCGTAACTTCAGTGACTGGCATCTAGGCATTACGTGAAAATAAAAGGTGAGAAACAACAATAAGCAAAATTTTGAACTAATGCCCAGTTTCTTTTTAAGTAGAAAAATATATTCAACCCTGTATCTAAATTTCACAAGAAGAAAAACTAGGAAAATAACCAAATTTCATGAGGTGAGAAAAATTATCATAGATAAAATGATTTCTTGAGCACCTATAAATTTTCATCACATCGATATGCTAGGGCATCCCCTAGAGTGGATCCACAAATAATTACATAGTACTAATGGATGAACACAGAGATCTTCACACAGCAACAATATCTGACACTTGTTGTAAAAAATCAAAAATAAAGTTTAAATATATGATAAAGACATGAAAAGGAACTATTAGGTTTGAAACAATAAAATGATAAGAATAAGTTGAATAAGAAAGTAGTATACTTTACATGATGTTATCACTCAGTAGGAGAAGTTCTTCTTAGTGTTAGTTTGGGATAGTTTATTTTTGACTTATAAGTGCTTATAAATCATGATTTACGGTATACGAGGTAAGTATGTGAGAGAAGTTTTATCTCGACTTACATAACAAGCACTTATTGTCCAAAAATAAGCTATCCCCAACTCCCCCTTACTTTGTTTGCAGGAAGTTAGTAATAGGTTGGGAAAATCCAAGAAAAAGAACTTCAAAATTGGGAAAAGACAAAAAGGTGTTCTGAAATTCCATATTTCACATAAGTGCGAGTGCCTGAACTGGAATATTACAAATCAAAAGGAAATGACTTAAGTAACCCTAGGAGTTTTTAAACTGAAAACTCAGTCGGGACTCTTCATTTCCTGCTGCCATTGTTCGGTGCCGTTGGTCGACCTTGGGTCCGTGGTGGTGAGAGGGACAGTGTGAATACTCCATTGCCTGAGATAGTTAGAAATTAGCGTCGATAAAGTTTGGGTTTGTCACTACAAAAGCGGTGTAGCGGTCGACATTTGGGTACGATTTTTGGTGGATATAATGAGTAGCGAATGTAGCAAGGGGTGGAGTTTGATTTCAAATTTTGGGAGGATTTGAGGAGGAGAGAAGGCAGGGAGAGGTTGGCACCGCCTTCGCTCCAATGCGTATTTGTATTAATTTCACCTGAGGACTTGAGTTGGCCCATATAACTCTTGAGTTCTAACCATCACTAACCAGAAAGTGTTCTAAATCCATGGATGGACTCGAGTTTTTAAATAAAAAACTTGAGTCCGTCCTTGGAAGTAATGCTTCATCACTAGCGGGTTACTTGCGAGTGAAGAAGCATCACTAGCTAGTGATGAAGCAACTTGCTTCATCACTAGTTGGTTACTAGCTTGTGATGAAGCATCACCCGTGATGCTTCATTACTCATTACTCGAAGTCTAGTTCCTATTTCTCCCTTGTTTTCTTTGTTTGAAATAGAGTGAGAAATAAACGATGAATGAACGTAAATGTGAGTGAGAGCCATATATGATAGTAGAGATCGAAGATCTAAAACCCGACATCATTGGAGAAAGAGTTGTCGTTACTGGAGGAGGCACCGGTCACCGGAGGAGGAGATGCTTTTGTCGAAGGAGAAGATGATTTCAAGGGCAGTGGTCTAATTTTATTTTGATTTCAAAAATGACAAATCAGGGACTAACAACTCTATGGGAATATGGAAATCGAGATCACCTTTTTGTCTTTTCCCTATTTTAAAGTTCATTTTCAGGGATTTTCCCTAATAGGTTCTTCCTTTTTTTAATTAAAGTAGTTTCTTCTATTTTTCGTAAAGATGGTACTGCATTTTCTAAAAGTGAGATGAATATTTTTTATGGACACTTGTGCTTTTAATGTTGGGAGAATTACAATGAGGTCCCAAGGAAGGAAAAAAATGAAAAAATGGTCCTATAGATTACAAGATGAAAAAATGGTCCCATTAACAACTCCAGGAGCCTGTATTGACAACTCGTTAACAACTCCATGAGCCTGTATTAATAACTCAATGGGACCATTTTTTCATTTTACAATCTATTGGGACCATTTTTTTATTTCTCTTATTCCTTGGGACCTTAGTTTAATTCTCCCTTTAATGTTCTTTAATGCACCCTAACTTAACCATGATTTGACATCATTATTTCTTTTTATTTATTAGCATCCTATTCCATTTTTCCTCTTTTTTTCTCTCTCTCTCTCTCTCTTCTTTTCCCTATCCTTTTAAAAATATGTCCACATATATTCCCTTTTTCCTCTTTTCTCTCTTCTTTTCCCTGGCCTTCTAAAAATATGTCCACATATATTTCCTCTCTTCCAAGTTAATTACTCTCTTTTGCCATATACTACATTTGCAATTTGTTATTCCTTTCGTCACTTCCTACTTATATATCTTATATATATATATATATATATATATATATTTATATATATATATATATATATTCATTTTCCTTTTGTTTACAACATTTATCTCTTAATATGCTTTAAAAAATGTTTTACTTTTGATGTTATATTTCCTAAAGAAAAGTCACATATGAATATTGATTTATTTATTTGAGGGTGTTACATTTCTCCCTCCCTAACATAAAATTTCAAGATATTTTTGTCGCACCTCATCCTCTAATTCCTAGTGAAACAATTCAAGATATTTTTGTCACACCTCATCCTCTAATTTCTAGGTTGCTTCTTTCAGAGTTAGTCCTTCCCATAACACCTCTACTAGAGAAATAGTCTTGTGCCTTAGTTGCTTTTAATATGTATCCATAATTCCAACAACTTTCGGATGATACTTTAATTCTTCATTATTTGTACTGGATCCTCGCCTAAAATATATGCTAGGTCATGTGCAACACCCCAAATTTTATTCACCAATAATGTATTGTGATTATTATATATATTCAATAAAATGGTGAATATTTAAGGCCAAAGGAATTAAATATTGAAAGTTGAAAATTGAATAGTGGTTTTAGTGAAATCACCTGCGAGGTAGTGAGTTTGCCATGTGGTTTTAGAAGACCAAATGATGAGAAAAAATTATGAAATTTTACAAGGTAAAAGTAGACATCCTAAGCTTTAATTTGATAAGTCATATGAATCAATTAAAGCTATGTATAAAAAGATATGAATTTTTGAATTCAGTCCAGAAAATTTGGAAAGTCTCTGGAACAGCGATCAAATATGGAAATTTTGGAAATGATATGATTCTAGATAATAAAATTCCATATTTTTCCTTGAAACTAAACTCAATAAAGGTTCCATAGCATTTTGAATTGCTCCAAAACGATGTCTACAAAATTAGTTATGATTTTTCAAATTTAGGGCAGAAAATCTGCCAAAATTGGCATTATTCCAAAACTTGAAAATAAAATGTGTTAGAAATTGATTAATGGAATTAAAATGCCAAGTTTCATGATCATATAAGGAGGGGATTAAATTATAATGGATTTGTATGAGCACAAGTCAAATTGCATTAAAATAATGCTACATGGACAAATAATGATGAAATGGTATGCTATCTTGAGTACAAGAATTAGTCTAGTTGGAAGAAAAATGGTTTGATTGAATCATGAGAAGGGGGAGCACGTTTTTCTTGTGAGCAAGACAAAGGAAGAATTAATGGGGCAAGCAAGGCATAAAGTGAAGAAATATGGGTGGAAGCATGGAGGGAGGTATGGTGGTTGGCAAGTGTCACCATGCCAACCCTTGATGAGATCAATGGTGTAGAATTAAGGGAGGAAGTTTATGAAGCATTTCTCTTCCCTTCCATTCATACACTTCACGCATAAATGCAAAGAGAGAGAGAGAGAGAGAGAGAGAGAGAGAAAGTGCTTTGGAGACCTTGTGTAATGACCCAATTTGAGATTAAGGGCTAATGACCTCGAATGTGATTATAATTAGTGTAATTAAACACTTTTGGAGATATGTGATATGAATTTGATATAAATGTACTTGGTGATAATTTGTTAAGCATAGTGAAAATCAGGGGCAAAATAGCAAAATTGAAAATTTACCGACCAATTGGTCAGTTACCAAGGAGGAAACTCATTGGTGATTAAGAATTCATGGTTGAGATTCATTGTCAATGGGTCAGAATCTTATACTTTGCATCTATGTGGATTCATGGAAGAGTGAGTAAGATTATGTCAAGTGGCATTATATAGACCAAGGGATCATGCCATTAGTCAAACACCCACTTTTCTCTCTCTTCTCTCTCCTATTCAGTTGGAACATGGTCCAAGGTGAAAATTCTGCACTCTTCATCATTTCCATCACCTCATCATCTCTATCTCCCTATTCCTCTATTTCCGACAACTTGAAGCAAGGAAAGAGAAAGGGAAAGCTTGAATTTTAGGTAGGTAATGGTCCTCCTATGCTCAAACACTCTTCACTAATCTTGTTCATAGTGTTAAAAGCTTCATCTTGATGATTTCAGAATTTTAAAAGGTGGTAGTTTGTGTAATATCCCAAAAAGTGATTAAGGGCTAATGACTTCAAAAGTGGATGTAATTATTGTTGAAAAACACTTTTAGAGAATTTGTAATGGGAATTTGGATATTTTAATGATTCCAATGGATTCCTTGTGAAAATTTATGTGGGAATGATGTTTGGTATGAAAATGGAACCATTGGAAGTAAAGATGCAAAATCTGAAATTCTGTCCAGTGAAACTCTATTCTGGGTAGTCTTCTCGTGTGGATGTTTTGATTAGGCAAATGATGTCAGAAAATTATGAAACTTTCCAGTCTTAAATTTCACCTCCCAAGCTTCAAAATGGACATATAATTTGTGCCATTTCGTTTTGGGAAATGGGAGATATGACTATCCAAAGTTTGAGGTCGAAAATGGACTCTGTTTTGGGGCAATGATAAAATTTGTGTAATTCTGGAATTTTGTGGTGATTTCTGGTAATGGCTCATATTTTTACTATAAATAGAACGTAAATATCTTTCATTTGGCTTTGGGATCACCTCATTTCGATTTTTTTAGAATTAGTTATGATTTTTCAAAGTTAGGGCAGAAAATCTGCCAACAAATCCGAAAATGGAAAATTTGTGATGGTAACTTTGTAATCATGGGATAATTTGTGATCAGCCCATTTTGGCACAAAATTGGGCCCCTGGACGTGCATATGACTGACCAAGAAGAGGAAAGAGTGGTTGGAATTTAATTGGGCTTGTGAATCATTTATATGTACAAAAAGGATTTGTGTACATAAAGTGGATTTTTGGAAATTTCTAAATATGACATAAGCAAGCAATACCATGACATGAGCCTAATGTTATAAAACAATTACAACACCTTTTCCCTTCCATTTCCCGTCGTCTTTTCCAGCAGCACAAACGTGAGAGAGAGCTTGGAGAAAAGATAGAAAAAGAGGAAGAAATCTCGCAAGGTAAGCCGATTTCTCCGACGATCTAGCTCCTAACGCGTATAACTCCGACTCTAAGCTACTCCTCTTTATTCTTCAAGGTTGTGAAGCTCAAAATTTGGTGTTTCAAAGAGGCTAGGGTTCAGCCAAATTTGGGAAAAGCTAGTGGGAGCTTGAGGTAACTTTCAAACTTTCATATATTGCTTATTCTGGCTGCTATGGGCAATTTAATCGGTGAAATTTCGCCGGATTGCCATTGGTTTTAAATTTTGGAAATTGAGTTTCCTAAGGGTTATGATGCCCAATTTTGGTTCAAATGGTAGTTATAACCTAATGTAATGGTTAATAAAGTGGTTAGGAGTAGAAAGGAACGTGTTTACGGAGCCGAAATCGTAAAACCCCGATTTTCTCCGAAGAACTCATAAATTTCGGCCAGCTCTAGAAATGGGTCTTAGAGTTGGATTTTCAATGATTTGATGGTTCCATTGAGTTCAGGACCGAAAATTAGGTGGGGTTACAGTTGGTCACTTTTTCGGAAAAGGCCGAAAAAGCATAATTACGAAAACGCCCCTGAAACCCTCGAAATAGGGCTGCCAAGGGTAAATTTGTAATTTTACATTGAATGTGATAATTACGAGTCCGGAAATGGATTCCTTGGGCGGAAATATGTTAGGATAGCCCAGATTAGAATTTCGGGAAAAGTGCAACCGGACGGGGTACGGCGGGCCCGGGCCGGGTCCCCGGGGGTATTTTTGTAAATTTTCATTATAGACTCATATAACCCCAAGTAACACTATGGAAGTGTCTAAATGGTGCATTTGGAATTGTAGGATTCGATATTTGCCGACCTCGGGAGCCAACTGCGCCGAAGG
Source organism: Inga oerstediana (assembly GCA_963210345.1). Classification (NCBI taxonomy): domain Eukaryota; kingdom Viridiplantae; phylum Streptophyta; class Magnoliopsida; order Fabales; family Fabaceae; genus Inga; species Inga oerstediana. Next base: position 39,505,149 of record OY723409.1, read on the forward strand.
ACGTCAGGAAAGGACAAGGTAGTGACTCTCTCTCTCTTGTACTTTGTGTAATGCACTGTATGTGTGTTGTATCACTGTTTTATGATGATTTCTGATGCTGCTGCGGTTACAGCTGGTGATAGCTGTCGTTTACAGCGCAAGCTGTCGTTTACAGCGTAAGCTGTCGTTATTGTGATTACAGCGTAAGCTGTCGTGATGTTGATTACTGATTACAGCGTAAGCTGTCCTGATGTTGATTACAGCAAGAGCTGTCGTATTGTGAATACAGCCGTGAGTGCTGTCGTTTGTGGTGAAAACCATGTATCTGTGAATTGCTGCTGCTGTTGCTGTTTGTGATTTATGTACATGCTTTGTGTTTATGCATTGTGTGAGTGGTTTGTTACTACTGAGATTCTCTCGAATCTCATTCTTTCCTATGACTAACATTTCAGACAGGGCGTGTGGCTCAAGGGAGAAGCGGCCAACCCGGAGCAATTAGGACCCTTAGGGTATATAGTTGAATTGGAAACGTTGGTTATGTATTTCGAACTCGGGATTACTGTATATTCTGAATCAGGAACACTACATTCGATTTTGGTTGCGAAATCCCCTAGTGTATATTTATAAACCTTCAGGTTTTATGCATAGATCCCGGGAGTTGCCGGGGATGTGGTTATACACTCTGATATGATTGAATGTATATTAACTGCACAGGTAATTATATTCGAATATTGAAATTGAGACCTGGATGGGAAAAAGAGTTTTGAAAGTTTTGTAAAAATTTTACTGTGAGACAGAAAGTTTAAAACGAGGTTAAAGCATCCAATGGTCTCTAATCTGATTTAAATGTGTTATCGAATTATAATTACGTGTTTAAAGTCAGGGGGTTACAGTTTGAATGTTGGAGCAGATTTGAAAGTTGGAGAATCAAGGTTTTGCTTTTAGCAAATTGAAGAGGTGAGCATTTGGTGCTTTTTGGTATATTTATTATGATTTTTGGTTAAGTTTTGTAAATTTTGGAAGTTGCCCTGGTTTTAAGCCAATTTTTAAATGCATGAATTACATGGTGAATGATGTTGGAATTGGTTTATTGTGATGTTACTTGAGTATTGTATATGGTTTTGAATGTTGGAAGTGAGTTGAATGAATTTGGGTATTGTGTGTTATAGAGACCCAAGCATATGAATTGTTGTTAGGATGGGTTTTTTAGTGTTTTGGAGGTTACCAATGGGTTCCTTATAGGATTTTAAGTAGGAATGAGCTTTGTGTTTAGTTAGGGAACCATTGGGATTAGTTTTGGCAAATCTGGGAATTTCTGTCTTTTACTGTGATTTAACAATCTGATAAGCCTCACTCGAGTGAGGATGAGTCTTACTCGAGTATTATGCATATTTTCGCCCAAGTTCTTTCAGTTCTTGTTACACTTCTATGCCAAAAGCGTGAGTATACTTTCTGATTCACGAGTGATACAGGCCATCACTCGAGTGAGCATGGGTTCACTCAAATGCAAGTGTAATGCCATGTTAAGAGTTGCTCTCGGCCAAGGACTCTCTGTGTCTCACTCTTGGGGACTCGAGTGCACTTCCAGTTCCAAAGTTTCTTATTGCTCTTGGGTTCTTACTTCCTGTGTTGCACCTTTGAGGACTCGAGTGAATTTGGAGGTCATCACTTAAGTGTGAAACCTCATGCTTGAGTGTTGTGAGCACTTTCTGGCCGTTGTTGTTGCTCACTGTCAAAAACTCACGAGTGAGAACCATTCTCACTCGAGTACAAGTCTTTCATCACTCGAGTGAGGTAATCTTCACTAAAGTGAGCCAGCTAAAAATCAGTGTTGTGCTTTCGAAAAGGGGTCTTCAGGGTAGTTTCTTCCAACCCTTTAAGCACGTGTTTAGGCCTTTAATGGTCATCCTAAAGAGTTTAAATGATAACCAACTTAGAGTATTATGAAAATAGGTATTTGAAAAAGAAATTGATCGGTTGTCCCTAATTTAGTGTATAAGATTCGACATTTGCCCTGGTCGTGATCAAATTGTGTTGGAGCACGTCAGGAAAGAACAAGGTAGTGACTCTTCTCTTATACTTTGTGTAAATGTATTGTATGCATGTTGTCATGCATTGTATTGTTGTCGCTGCTTTATGATGCCTTGTGACGCCTTGTAGAGCTTTGTGCTGCTTTGTGCCTTGTGATGCTGTTGCATAGTATTTACCACGAAAGTGGGCATAGTGATTACAATGAAAGCTGGCATGGTGTTTACCGCAAAAGCGAGCATTGAGATTACAGTGAAAGCTGTCGCATTGTGATTACAGCCGTGAGTGCTGTCGTTTGTGGCGTGAGCCATGAATCATTGAGATGTTGTTGAACATGATCATATATGATATGTGTTTTTACATTGTTTGAGTGATTTGTTACTACTTGGATTCTCTTAAATCTCATTCTTTCCAATAACTAACATTTCAGATAGGGCAAGTGGCTCAAAAGGGAAGCGGACAACCCAGAGCGATTAGGATCTCTTATAGACATTTTATTTGGTTGTTGGTTATATGTTTTGGATTTGGGATTACTGTATATATTTGGGTTGTAAATATTATTTTTGGATATGTAATCCCCTATTTTGGGAAACTATACACCCATTTTATATATACATGTAACCCGGGGTATGCCAGGATTTTAGTTGTGCACTCTATATTTATCAATGTGATTTGATTTCTCAAGTAATTATATTCGAAGCGTGAATGTGAAACCATGCTGAATATATTTTGAACTGTTTTCTGAACACCCCATCTTAAAGGTGATGGATTATAAATGTTGATTTTGTCTTATTAGCCTTTATTTCACTTTAATTTCATAAACCGGATGTAATTACGGTAAGGGGGTTACATCTTGAGAGCTAGAGAGAAGAGGAAGAAGAAATCTAAGGTAAGAAGTGATTTCTTAAGCTTCTCTTGTGATTTTTGTCATGAAATCCTTCTCTAAACTCTCATTCTTCAATGGAATCCATGTGTTTGAAGACACATTTCTAGCTCAAGGAGAAGAGAGAAAGGACACATAGAGTGAGAGGAATCAAGAAGCCTAATAGGTAACTACACCAAACTCAAATATATACTTGTATGAAGTTGGTTTTGAAGTTTGTTGTTAGTTTGGTGATTTTTGGTTGAGTTGAAAAATTGGAAAAGCCATAACCCTAAGGGGTTATGCTGTCCAAATTTCTTGGAATCATGGTTAAGATGTGTTTAAATAAGTTAATAAAGGATTAGAAGTGGAAAAGTACATGTTTTGGAAGCTAAAACACAACTCCAATTTTTCCATTTTTCTTGAATATTTCGGCCAACACTGTTTCGGGGGCTAGGAGCTGGGTTTTCATGAAACGAATGATTCCATTGGATTCAGTGGGCAAAAATAGGTGGGGTTACAATTGGTCACTTTTTCGGAAAAGGCCGAAAAAGCATAATTACGAAAATGCCCCTGAAATCCCTAAACTAGGGCTGTCAAGGGTATTTTCATAATTTGATAGTGAATTTGGTGATTTCAAGCCCGGAAATGGATTCTTCAGGATAGCCCTAGTCAAAATTTTGGGAAAACGTGCCATCGGCTTGTGTATGGTGGGGCCGAGCTGGGGTCCCAGGGGCATTTTGGTAAATTTTCACCATAAACTAATATAACCACAAGAAACACTATTGAAGAGTCCAAAATGATACTCATATAGGTTATGACCTATTTCTTTTACATTTAATATTTTAGGACCAAGTCGGAGGCTGGACACGACATATATTTTGAGACACATCTAAAAAGGGGTTTATAAAGCTTTGAGGTAGGAACATTATCCTTCATACATCATGCCATAGTTATATGATTGTGTGGTTGCCATTGTTGTAAATGTACTTTATTAATCAATATGTTTTACCTAGAGAGGGGCTGATAGTGCTAGAGGCACTTACACTGGAGTTGGTGAGAACCCAACCAGTACAGAATAGTGGGGTTGGACCCTACTCATGTATACATGTAGATTATGTGTTTATATTGGTCATTAATTGGTCAATACATGGCGCATATCATATTTACTTTTCGCATTTTCTATGAACGATAGCATGTCTCTACAGGGATTCTTCAGAATCTCACCCTATTTTTAAATAAACATCTCAGAGGGTGCCAGTGGGTCAAAGGGCAAAGGCATAGATATCGGGAAGTGATTGGCACGTGTCTCAAGGCAAGGACATAATCGTGGTTATAATTAGTTTATGTTTAGATATTTTGGAGAATTCTGTAAATATTAAGTTTCCACTGTATTTTCTGTTTTTTGTTGACAAATGACGTGGGATTGTAAACGAATATTTTTATCAGTATAATTGTACTTTTCTGTTTGCCTGTAGAACTTATTCATTATTGCCCTACGCATATTAAAATGGAAACGGGTGTTGACATCATGGACATATGTTTGAAGTTGAGAGGCATGAAACACAGGATGGATATTAGACAAATTAGGTGGTAAAGCAATGCGTTAAACCACTGGCACAATTCTTTTAATAATTTGGAAAGGTCTAATATATCTTGGGCTTAACTTCTTCTTGGTTCTAAGAGACCTTCCTATTGCCGTAGTAGGAGTGACTTTAAGAAAAAACAATAAACTTACTATTAAAAATAAATATCCTCTCCCAAGAATATATGACCTCTAGGATTAGTTGTGAGAAGCTTCAATTTTCTCAAAAATAGATTTAAGTTCAGGATACCTCCAAATACAATTTAAGATAGAGGATATACCTAAGATTGCAATTAGAACTTGTTATGGACAATACAAATTCTTAGTAATTCCTTTTGGGTTAACAAGTGCTCCAACATTGTTTATGGACTATATGAACCCTATCTTTAGACCTTTTTTAGACTTGTTTGTTATAGTGTTTAATGATGATATTGTAATTTATTCTAGATCAGTAGAAGAATATGAAAAACATCTCCAAATAGTTCTTCAAACCCTTACAAAAGAGAAATTGTTTACTAAGTTTGAAAAATGTGATTTTTGGCTTAATAAGGTAAAATTTCTAAGCCATGTCATATCAGGAGATGGGGTGTCAGTAGATCCTGATAAAGTAAAGGTTGTATTAGAGTGGAAAAGACCTCAGATTGTTACATAAATAAGGAGTTTTCTTGGATTGGCTGGCTATTATTGTAACACCTTACATTTTCCCCCCTTTATACGGGTCGGAAGCGTTTACTTATATTCTCTCAGGGGTTCATTTCGCAATTCCGCCTGTTGAGCCATTATTTTTACCAGATATCAGAGTTCATTCTATTTCTGAGTCTTATTCTTAATTGTAGTGAGTTTAGTGTAATATCCCGATTTGTGATTAGCGCTAATGACTATGAGAATTGTTGTAATTAGTGTAATTAAGTACTTTTGGAAATTTATGTAATATGAATTTGGTGAAAATACATGTGGTATTTAAGATCAAGGGTTGAGATTCATTTTTTGGATGGGTCGGAATCCTACGTGTAGTGATTTTGTAAGCTCAAAGTGGAATGGATGAGATGATGACATGTGGCATAGTGGAAACTATTGGATGAAGCACTAGAAGACAAAATACTACTTTTCCTCTCTTTTCTCTCTCTTGGTCGGTGGAGTGTGTGTGTGGAAGAAAGAGGAAGTTGCATCATCATCATTGCTTCATCTCTTCTCTCTCTTTTCTCCATTTTCCGGCGACCTTGAGGCTAGAAAGAGGAAGGAGAAAAGCTTGAATCTTGGTGAGTTGAGATCCTCCTTTGCTCAAAACCTCTTCCCTAATATTGTGTATCTTATTTAGAGCTTTATTGTGGTGGTTGTAGAATCTTGAGAAGTGGTGATTTGTGAGTTGGGCGAATTTGAAAGTTGGAGAATCGAGATTTTCGGATTTAGCAAGGTGAAGAGGTAGGCATTTAGAGCATTTTGATCTATTGTTTGTGATTTTTGGCTAAGTTTGGTAAAATCTGGAAAATTTGCCCTAGTTATGCCAAATGATGAATATATGAGTTTCGTTGCATTTTATGTTGGAAATGGTTTAATGTTGAGTCTTATGATTGTTGGATATAAACTGGAAGATGGGAATTAAGTTGAATGAAATTTGGATATTGTGTATCATAGAGACCTTAGTGTTTGATTGTGGTCAAATTGGTTTTTGGAGTGTTTTTGGTGTTGCCATTGTGCTCCCTAGTTAGTGCTTAGAATGTATGAGCTTTGGGAGGAGTTTGGGAACCATTGGATATGATTTTGACCATCTGGTGTTTTCTGGTTTTTGCTACGTTTTTGGGTCTCTGATGCACATCACTCGAGCACGGGATGATCATGCTCGAGTGATACGTGAGTTTTTCCCTGTTCTGCTTCGAGTTCGCCTGGGTTTTATGAATAATGCTCGAGTGTGTTGCCTTGTGCTCGAGTGAGGGAAGAACATGCTCGAGTGAACTTGGGTTTGCTCGAGTAATGGTGCGAGTTTGGAATGAAGGGTTTCTTTCGGGTCTTCACTCGTTGGCTGATTGCAAGAGTGTGCTCTGACACTCGCGAGCATAGCCGTCTCACCTAAGCAATGGGGGTCATGCTCGAGTGAGCTTGTGCCTCTGGTATGGGTGGTGCTCTCGGGTTGTCACTCGCGGGTAAGGTGCACGAGTGTGCCTTCTCACTCGCGGGTATGAGGTGTTCACTCAAGTGCATATGGCTGTGCTCGAGTGATCCTGATCTTGGAGAGCTTTGTGTGCTCTCGGGTCTTCCTGGACTTCACTCGTAGGTGCTCGAGTGAGGCATTTGGCCTTCACTCGAGTGAAGTTCAGCGTGCTCGAGTGAGACGGTTCCTGAAAACTTCTTTGTGCTCTCGGGTGCTCACTGCTGTCTCTCACTCTCTTGTGCTCGAGTGATGTCCGTACCTGTACTCGAGTGAGAGCATCTGTGCTCGAGTGAGGCTGTCAAAAATCAGTGTTTTGCCTTCGAAAAAGGGGTCTTTTGGGTAGCTTCTTCCAACCCTTTAGGCATATGTTTAGGCCTATTTTAGCCACCTAAAGAGTCCTAAATGATAACCAACTTAGAGTATTATTGAAATATACATATGGAAAAGAGATTGATTGGTTGTCCCTAATTTGAATAGGATTTGACATTTGTCGCCCTCGTGAGGCCACGGTGCCGGAGCCAGTCAGGAAAGATACAGGTAGTGACTCTTTCTTTATATCCTATGTGATACATTGTATGTGTTCAATGTCATTGAGATGAAATGGATTTCGTATGCTGCATGTTTGTGAAAATTGTGGAAGCACCGCTATACCAATAGTCCCTGAGTCGCTAACAACGGTTCGGGTAAGGGCTGTGTGCCTTCCCGGCGGTAAAAGGGGATGAGGTTAGGGTGTGATATATGTGTATATATGGGCCGAAAGGCTAATTGTGAGCTGAAAGGCTATTTGTGAAGGCCGACGGGCCATTTGTGAAAGCCGAAAGGCTATATGTGAGCCGTGTGGCTATTTGTATGCACTGCCACGCCAATAGTCCCTGAGTCGCTAACAACGGTTTGGGTATGGGCCGTATGCCTTCCCGGCAGTAAAAGGGGATGAGGGTGGAGTGTGATTTGTGTTGTTGCTGATATGAGATGATTTGTTTACATATTATGTGATTGCATGTGGTATGAAAAAGTTGTTACTACTGGGATTCTTTAGAATCTCACCCTTTCCAAATGAATAACCTTTTCAGACAGGGCGAGTAGCTCGAAGGGGAAGCGGACAACCAGAAGTGGTTAGGACTACTCTGAGACTTAGTGGTAGTTGGTTATCTTCGTTTTGGAGTTGGGGTTACCAAATGTATATGAGTTGTAAATGAATATTTTGGATATGCAATCCCCATTTTGGGAACTTGTAAATCCAAGTTATAAATGTAAGGAACCCGGGGTTTACCGGGATTTTGGTTTCCACACTTTGATATTTAATATGTACTCTGATTTCTCAAGTAATTATATCCGCCCGTGAATATGAGAGCAGCAATAAGTATGTTTTGGAACTAAATTTTAAAATACCCCATCTCTTGGATGTGGGACTATAAATTGTTATTTCATCTTATTGGTCTCTATTTCACTTAAATTTCGTAAACCGGATGTGATTACCGTGAGGGGGTTACATTTAACGATTTAATGATCCTGAGTATGGCTTAATTCAATTATACGCGTATTCTTTCTATGCTTTATTGAGTGTAAATAATTTACATGCAGTAAAATAAATATAACTCTCTTTTGTTTTTCATCGTTCTTCCTTTTGGTTCTTCTTCAAGCATTCTCTTTTTCCAAGTTCCCGTACCTATATGGTTGGTAGGGGGTGATATTCGGGGGAATCTCAGTAGCAAATATTTCAGGCAATATATATAAGATGAATGCTAGTGCATGATATGCTTTTCTTATATAGGCTTATATTCACATAATGATATTCTGCATGCTCAATGTTTCGTACAACATACTTATGGCCACAGTAAAAACAGAAACAAAGCTTTATTCATTCATACATACATGCTTCACATAATCAAGTAAGGCAATATTGCCATCAATACATGGCAAACATATCAAATACATGCAAGTTAAGTAAGTTCATTACCTTTTGTCTTCGAGTCCCCTTTTTGTACCTCTACTTCCAACCACTGAAGTTGCTTCCATTGCCTCCTGTTTCTAATCTCATGGCCCTAGATAAATGGCCATATTATTAGAGCCATGACAAATAATTTCCAATGAGCTTCTTTAGCCTTTAGGACTTGTCTCTATTCTTTGAGCTCATACTTGTCCCAATTTTAATAAACCAAGACATATTGGTTAGTTACCTTTAAAGTTAACACATTAGGCCAATGAGTATTTAATGGGCCTACTCTAACTTTATGGGCTTTGCTTAACCATTGAAGTTCAAATTAATTACCAATTCCCCTTACTTTCTTATTTTCACCTAATTTCCAAAATCTGCAATAATTTTCAATAATCTTTGAAAATTCATAACTAATTGTAAAGATATCCAATTGTGACAATTCTAAAGGCTATATGAACCATAATTAGTCTAGTTTTAGGGAAAGATATGGCCATTACACTTCTGGATAGACATCAATACAATATCTCACTTAATTGATAACTGCCCCAGAATTCAACATTTTTCCATACCAAACTTTGAAAATTTATAATTAATTCTACAAAAATCAAAATGGGTTGGTTCTAGCTTCTTTAAAAATCTATTCAAGTCCTCTTTCAATGAAAAATATCACAGAGCATTGATTACAGCTACACATTTCTCAAAAATTTGTCAAACATAGATTGCCACATATTTCATTCTAGAATCAATGTCAAACTTGAAAAAATCATAACTTTCAATATACTAGTTCAAATGGCTCATATTGCCTATTAAATTAAAGTTCCGGATGTCTACTTTAATCTTGTAAAATTTCATAGCATTTAGACTAAGGTTGGCATATAAAAAACACGTTGCAAGTCCTCTACCTCCAGAAAATGAATTCAGGTAAACTTGACACAAACTTTCAAAATCATCATAAATCATCATTTAACCATAAATACATTATTAAACTATGATTTAACCTTAAACAACACCCCTTAGCCAAAATATGAATAGTACCCACCCTAAAAAATACTCATCCAAACAATAACCAATCGGTTCAAAACAAAGCTTATGCTACCTCTACACGTTTCTGCAACCAGTTTGGAAATTCGGCAGTACTTCGACAAGCGAGATGGCACCAAACACCTCCAACTGAAAATCTAAATCTATAGAAATATTGCTCTCAATGAGAGGATCAACATTACAGAAGACTCTAGTTGCTGGAAATGCTGAATAGGGGTGAAACAGGCTCCGGAGCTTAAGAACTTTCACTATTCATCTATCTTCTCCCCTCTTCCATTTTTCTCAACATTTTTTAGGATTTGTTTTTTTATTTTGGGCAGATGGAAGAAAATATATGGCCAAGAGGGAGTCTTGAAAGGTTATGCCAAGTGTCAAGCTCTCATAGTGCCATTTGACTGGTGATCCAGTGATTCGGTGACACGTGTCACTTAATTTTAATAAAGTAGGTTTTTCTTGGGCCTTTAGTCATCCAACTTGTTAGGGAAAAGTGAGGGTCTGATGGTTTTCCCTAGCTCTCGAGTTCGGTGTTTGGGAAAGTTAGTCGGGTGACCAGACCGGAGACTGGTGGAATCCCCATACTCAGGGGCTAGATGGTGCTCTTGAGGAATGCCAACACAAAAGGCATAAAGGTAAGTATAATGATGAAAGACACTTGTCTCTTCCTTATTTGGCCAACACAAAAGTGGCCTTGTTCTTTGTCATGACTAAGGGACACATGTCTTGCTTTTATTTAGCCAACACAAAAGTTGAGCCATCATAAGTCATCATTGCTTACCCTATTAAAGTTACTTTATTGGTGTCTACTAGGGTTTCAACTCAGGACTTACTCGAGGTTGATTCAAGCCTATCAGAGCCCACAAGATGACACCAGGTTGGAGTATGTATATGGGCCCCACATGGTGCCACATACTTGTGTCTACTTTAAAAATGCAGGGTATACATGTCTACCATGAATATGCCATGTACACACCTATACTGGCATATTTCACATGACCAATTAGTCCCATACCTCATGACATAGCTGGGTGGCATCTTTCTACCAACCCAATTGCCCCGTATATATGTCTTGTGCACATTTACACCAACACTTTGATCCTACTACTTACGCATGTTGGGCCCTCTACTCAGTAAGGCCAAATCACATAGTCCCTGAGAGTCTTTATATCTCTTAACATTCTTAGGACTCTTCCCGAACTGGGCTTAGTCATCTGCCTGATATAGGCTTATCCTCAAGTCTCTAAGCCTAAAATTTGGGATATTATAATTATAGATGCTTTATCCTAGGATTTTCACAACTAGCTTTACCTTTTACTAGATTGGTGTGAAAAGGTATTCCATTTACATCGGCACAAATTGTGAAGTGAGTTTTGAGGTGTTAAAAGAAAAATTAACCACTTCTCCAGTTTTAATTCTTCATGAGCCTCAAAGGAATTTTGAAGTATATACTGATGCTTCTAAAATGGTTTGGGTTGTGTTTTAATACAATAGGAGAAAGTTGTTGCGTATGCTTCTAGAACACTTAGACCACATAAGAAAAATTATCCTACCCATGATCTGGAATTAGCTGCCATAATTTTTGCCTTAAAGATTTGCTGACATTATTTGTTTGGGGCTCATTTTGAAGTTTTTAACGATCATAAAAGCCTTAAGGATCTTTTTGAAAAAAAAGAGCTGAACATGCGACAAAGGAGATGTATGGAATTAATAAAGGATTATGATTTCAAACTTTGTTATCAAATGATGGAAAAACAAATATATTTGTTGATGCGTTAAGTAGAAAATCCCTTCAAGTAGCCTCATTAATGATAAAGGAAAGTCAAATGATAGAGTACTTCAGGGATTTAAGGCTCTCAATGGTAATTTTACCTCATAGTTTGCAATTAAGTGAACTAAGAATAAAAGTGATCTAAGAGCCCAAATTTGGGAATTCCAATAAAGAGATCATTTTTTGCAAAATCAAATGGGACATGAACATTTTACTCACGACTAAGAGGGAACCATTTTGTTTTAAGGAAGAGTATGTGTACCTAAGGAAGGAGATATAAAGAAAAGAATTCTATAAAAAGAATACAAAGGTATTTACACCATCCACCTAGGATCAACTAAAATGTATCATGATCAGAAGAAAATGTATTGGCGGCTAGGTGTGAAAAAGAAAATTGCGGAATTTTTTGTCTCAGTGTCTAGTCTGTCAAAAATTTAAAATAGAACATCAAAAACCATATGGATTACTTCAACCACTATAAATTCCTGAATGGAAGTGGGACAATATCACTTTGGATTTTGTAGTATGACTGCCAAAGACCAAAATAGGGGAGAATCAATTTGGGTTATTGTTGATCAATTGACTAAATCATTTCATTTCTTACCCATTAAATTCAATTATTCTCTTGACCAACTTGTTTAATTATATGTGAAGGAGATAGTAACACTGCATGGAGCACCTACTAGCATAATATCTGACAGAGATCCCAGATTTACATCAAAATTCTAGGGAGCCTTACAAGAAGCTTTTGGCATAAAACTACACTTCAATACAGTTTACCATCCTCAAACTGATAGTCAATATAAGGGAACCATTCAACCCTTAGAGGATATGCTTAGAGCTTATAGTCTTTAAGCAGGGGGAAATTAGGAAAAATATATACCATTAGTAAAGTTTGCTTACAATAATAGTTATCATTCAAGTATCGGTATGGCACTGTATGAAGTTTTCTGTGGAAGGAAATGTAGATCCCCTTTATGTTGGTTTGAAGCAAGTGTACAAAAATTATTAGGACCCGAGTTAGTACAAGATACCACATATCAATTAAAGTTAATCAAAGAAAAACTGTTAGCAAAACAAAGTAGACAAAATAACTACTCAGATAAAAAGCGAAAACCCATGGAGTTTGAAGCAGGATCTCATGTTTTTCTTAAAGTCACTCCTACTATGAGAATAGGTAGGTCTCTTAGAACCAAGAAGTTAGTCCTACTATATATTGGACCTATCTAAATTATTAAAAGAATTGGGCCAGTAGCCTACCACATTGCTTTACCTTTAGTTTGTTTAATATCCATCCTGTGTTTCATGCCTCTCAAATTCGAACATATGTCTATGACCCCTCACATATTCTAGCCAAGGAGCCAATACAAATAATGAAGAATCTAAAGTATCATCTGAAAGCTGTTGGAATTATGGATACAGATAAAAAGCAACTAAGGCACATGACTATTTCTTTGGTAAAGGTGATATAGGAAGGACTAACTCTGGAAGAAGCAACCTAGGAATAAGAGGATGAGATGCGACAAAAATATCTTGAATTGTTTCACTAAGGTATTTATAAATTTTAAGGTTGAAATTTTATTTTAGGGAGGGAGAAATGTAACACCCTCAAATAAATAAATCAATATTCATATGTGATTTTTCTTTAGGAAATATAACTTCAAAAGTAAAACATTTTTTTAAGCATATTTAAGAGATAAATGTGGTAAACAAAAGGAAAATGAATATATATAAGATATTTGAGTTGGACGTGATGAAACAAATAACAAATGATGTAGTGAGTGTTTGGTATTGCGTATTTGGGGTGAAAACGCACGATTATTAGACAAATCGTACGATTGAGGATGAAGGGCTTAAATTGACTGTTTGGTACTGCGTATTAACATTCGTAGTTTTGTCTTATTCACTCGATTCTATTTAAGCTGACAAGGGTAGCTTTTTGGTATTGAATTCGCCAATTTTATGACCGTTAATGAGCATTAAGTGCAATTTAAAATGTCCACCTAACCCTCAGCATTTCTGTCTCTCTTTGGCCCCAACATTTATCATAGCAATACTGCAATTCAAGCAAATAAATAACACTAGAAAAATCTTCTCCTCTCACTACTGTCGGCACTTTCCTCATCTCACCGGAGCTCACGGTGGCTGCCGTCATCTCCTCACCAAGTTCCCTCATCTTTCTCATTCTCAGATCTCTCTCCCTCTATTGGCATTTTAGTCGATTTCCTCCCTCTTTATTGTTTTTCTTTGGGCTACGTTTTGAAGCCAGCGACCGCCAGCCCTGCCTTTGTCATTCGCCAGCACCACCAAGTCTTCTACTAGGTATATACCCGAATAAAAGAGCTCTTCATTTTTCTTTGGGCCACATTTGTCTTTGGGCCATCTTCTGAATCTTAGCCTTACTCTATTTGCTCTTTATTTTGTCGAACCAAAGAGCATGTTCGTGTAGCATCGGGCACCCTAGCTGGTGTTGTCAAGAAGGTTTTCGGCATCATTTTGTGGTGGGTGTTGTGGGCTCTTATCCGGCGGTCATTGGGCTTTGTTTGCTGAAGGTTTTAAGTCACAAAGTTGCATATCTGTTCTTGCAAGTGCCTTTGAGGTTGCGTGGATCTTCTGCACCGGTAAACAAGTCCCATCAATAAGGTATCTTGAACTTCTGTTTGGTCTATTTGGTTGGTGATCTGTATCGATGATCTATGCATCTGGTCTGTGTTGGATTTATTTGCTGATATAAGGTACCTACATTACTCTTCATCGGTGATCTATTCTCTTAATTGTATTTCTTTGCTAAATACAATGCTGCAAAGTGTGATGTTGTCCTACTTCTTATTCTCAAATTTATCTGGGGCATGGCTTGATTTTGCAAGGTACTTTGAGTGTATGCATGGTTGGTGATCTATGCATCATGTCTTGATCTTTATCAGTGATCTTCATCTGTGGCTTGATTTATCTGGGGCATGGTTGGTGATCTGCATCGGTGATCTATGCATCATGTCTTGATCTTCTGTTTAGTCAAGAATGCACACATGTAATTTTAAGTGTCATATTGTGTACATAAACACAAACTTTTAAACTTTCTATACTACAACAGTAGAAAGAAATGAAACATAGTGCATTGAATATATTTTCTCTTTCAAAGTCATTTATCCGTAAGCATTCCAAATATAGCTTGATATGTTTGTACATGGCTAAATAGCCAATGGATAATGTTATAATTGCATAGGTGCTTGTGAAACATAGCTTGATGTGTTTGGTAGCTGTTGGTTGAATTTTGGATATGTGCTTGTGAACCCCTGATGTTTGCTTTGCTTTTCTCCAATCTATGATATGCATTGTGGGTTGTATGTGGCTTTTTGTTTCCATTTCTATGTGCTTCGGTTCTTTTTCTTTTCTTGGTGTTGTTGTCTCTATGTGTGTCAAGGCTTGGGTGCAAGCTTTGAACTATTGGATTATGTTTAAAAGTTTCAAAAATATTGATTAGAGTAATATTATTAAAGCCATAACAGATTTAGAAATTTGGAATTTTTGTACTTAATTTAATTCCTTGTGAAGTTTAGAAGGATCAATACGGTATATAGTTGCATAGGTTACCAATAGTAACAATTGGGTTTTAAGTTAGAATTATGGGACCCAATTATGTGCCCGGACAAAAGAAAGATTTGTATGTGAAGAGTGTGCAAAGAACTATTATCTGGATGGGTAAGAGATAGGAAACTGTTGAGGATGTGCCTTCTGGTAACACTGTCGCCATGGTTGATTTGGATCAATTTATCACCAAGGATGCCACTTTAAATTCTATATATATATTTAGCTTGTAAATCCACCCTCATTTTCTATTTTACTTGTAAATTCTATATATATTGGATCAGTTTATCATCAAGCAGGTCTTTGCATACAAAAAAAAAAGTAATCTATCATTTTCCTTTTTGGTTTTGAATCAATGTCTTTAGGCAAAAAAAAGTAGTCTTTAGCTAAAAAGAAAAGAATCCAATGTCTTCAACACTAAAGTGGATCCCCTCTTCGGTTTTGAATCAAATCATCATCTTAACTGTTTTTTTTTTGTCAAAGATCTTAACTGGTTTGGATGATTAGTAAATTTAAGGTTCTCATAATATTTGACATTATGTGAATGAAATTTGTTGATACTATTCAAATTAAATTTTGGCATAGAAATATGGACAGGGCTGTTTGGGAAGATGAGACAACTGAGATTTTTATCAACGTCTGTGTTGAGAAAATCTATAAAAAAGAACATAGTGAGATGCATTTTACAAAGAAAGGGTGGAAGAGAATTGTGTCTACATTTAATGAGAAGACTGAAAAAGAATATGAGAAGAAACGATTGAAGAATAGATTAGATATCCTTAGGAAAGATTTCAAGACTTAGGATTCATTAATCAAAGAGACTGGTGTGAGTAGAGACCCAATTACAGGTAAAGTCCTCGCATCAAATGAGTGGTGGCAGCGAAAATATAGGTAAAAAAGAATTTTAGCAACTTATACGTTTAATTTATTTTCCTCTCCACTGATTCATTTTGGTTAATTAATTGCTTTTTGGTTTCTTCTTTTCATGTAGCAGAATTCATAATATAGAAAGTTTAGACACACATGCCTTAAGTTTGAAACAGAACTAAGGATAATATTCAAGAATTCATAATATTCAAAGAATATGAGAAGAAACGATTGAAGAATAGATTAGATATCCTTAGGAAAGATTTCAAGACTTAGGATTCATTAATCAAAGAGACTGGTGTGAGTAGAGACCCAATTACAGGTAAAGTCCTCGCATCAAATGAGTAGTGGCAGCGGAAAATATAGGTAAAAAAGAATTTTAGCAACTTATATGTTTAATTTATTTTCCTCTCCACTGATTCATTTTGGTTAATTAATTGCTTTTTGGTTTCTTCTTTTCATGTAGCAGAATTCATAATATAGAAAGTTTAGACACACATGCCTTAAGTTTGAAAGAGAACTAAGGATAATATTCAAGGATGCTATGGCGACTGGCGAGGATATTTTTGCAACCGTCTTTTGCAAATCCACAGACACAGATAAAAGAGGCTGAGGAGAAAGATGTCTACAGACCAACAATGGAAGAAGAAGAAGGGTCAAGGGACATCAAAGATAATATGTTCAGTGCTAACCAGTACCTAGTACAAGAGTGACAGATGAGCTGCTAGCATTGACTTAACAACAAGCGCTCCATCAACCGTTGGTACTAAGTTAAGAAGTCGGGGTAAGAGGAAGATGGATGAAAGGTCTGGGCAGGGAAAGAAGCAAAAAGTGCCAGCTTCAAGACAAATTGTGGATGCAGTTAGTGTGATGGCAAATGCATCTAAGGACAGAACATGAAATGCTTTTAAACATGTTAGTTTCGATGTTGCTTTGAATAAGTTGCTTAACATTGTTAAAGTTGTACATGATAAGGACTTTCGACACTGTTGTATCAAGCTAATCATAGATAAGACTAACTGAGAAACGTTTGTGTCACTCTGTAAATGGAACATGGAGTTCATAGTTCAGTAGTTGCGCTTTATGATTTATGACTAGTAGATGTACCTAAACTATGTTTTATTATGTTTGTGTTTGCACAAGTTGACAATATCAGACTTCATGACAACATGCTTTGTGAAAAATATTTTATGCCATTATCACTTGAATCTGTTTACTTGTGTCATTGAGTCCTTATTTGGTAATTTTTCTTCTATTACTCATAATTGAATTTTTAATGACGCTCGTAGGGTGCTGTATCAATGGCAAATTTGAACAATCAAAACTTACTTGACATGGTGGAGGAAGATGACCAGTCTCGAGTTATATCTCTTATAAACAACGAACCAGATGAGTATGAACGATTTACTGCATTGACCTGTTAATATTGGGTGCCTTTCATGTGCAAAGAACCACATAAAACAAGTAAACACACCGATCATTTATAGGTGCAAGAGATATTGACAATCTATAGTTCATGCTGTCATAACATGTTTAAAGTGGAAAAACATGTCTTTTATAGCTTGTGTCATAAATTAGTCGAACATGGTTACACAATTCAATGAATGTTGGGATCGAGGAAAGGGTTGCCATGTTTTTGCTCACCATTACCCATGGAGTGGATAACAGGGTGGTACAAGAACTCTTTCAACATTCAGGGGAAACGGTCAGTAGGCTTTTGCACAAGGTATTAGATGCTTGTATCAATCTAATGAGGGAAAATATCAGACCGAGTAATCCTGAATTCATTGTATGCCACCTAAAGATAGAAAACAATCCCCATTATTATCCATACTTCAAAGATGTGATTGGAGCAATAGATGGAACACACATTAGGTGTGTGATCACTAGTGGCAATTGGGATAAATATATCGGGAGAAAGGGATATCCAACACAAAATGTAATAGCTGTATGTGATTGGGATATGTGCTTTACGTTCGTGTTGGCGGGCTAGAAAGGTACTACACATGATAATCGTGTGTTTCAATCTTCTATTTCAAATCCATCTATGAACTTCCCTCACCCACCTGCAGGTATATTTCTGTCACCTTTCTATCAATTACTTTCATTCCACACTTATATTTATTAAACAATTTGAATTAATTTCAACACTTATTGGGCAAATATTATTTGGTTGATGCTGGCTATCCAACACGACTTGGTTACCTTGGTCCTTATAGATGTGAGCGTTATCATATGCCAAAATTTAGCCATCAACCCAGATTTAGAAATGTTAACGAGACATTTAATTTTTATCATTCAAGTTTGAGGTCAACTATAGAAAGGACTTTTGGAGTTTGGAAGAATCAATTTGAATTGTTACAAAACATACGTAAGTACAGCTATGAGACACAAATTTGCATTGTTTGTGCAAAAATGGCCCTACATAATTTTATTAGAAGAATTGATGTTAAAGACATAGTGTTTCGGCAAGGTAAAGCTGAGAATATAGTTGATGTAAATAATAATAGTGTAGATAAATAGCGTTCCACCACAAATTATGATAGGTGATCTTCCTCCCAAATGAATCATATTCGTGACTCAATTAGAGACCAAATTGTACGGGACATGTGATCCAATTAGTTGTGTAATATTATTTATTCAAATTATGTTAATTTTAATTCCCAAATTTCCCAACAAAACTTTTATAATTTTTTTAAATTTCAAATTTAATTTTTCTCTTATCATTATCACAAAAATCACTTATGCTTAAGCCAATCCAAACAAGTTTTACTTTTACAAAAGTCATTTTTACAGTCGCCAATCCAAACATAAATCATATTACACAATCTGACTTTTACTAAAAATAGGATTACAAAAAGTTAAATAAGAAAAAACTATTTTTCCTATCGTTGTTCCAAACACACACATAATATATGGCAAAAAAGAAAAATAAGCCACGTGAAAAGAAGAGAGGAAGAGAGAGAAAAGAGGAAAAAGGGAATATATGTGGACATTTTTCTAGAAGGCACAGTGACAAAGGAAAAAAAAAGGATATGACAATAATAATTAAGAGATATAAGGATGCCAAATCATGATGAAGTTAGGATACATTAAAGAACATTAAAAGCACAAGTGTCTATAAAAACTATTCATCTCACTTTCAGAAAACGTAGTGCCATCCGTATGGAAAATTGAAGAAAGTAATAAAAAAAAGACCTATCACTAACTTACTTCATACAAAGTAAGAACTTCTCTTAATGAGTAATAACAATTTGTAAAGTTTACCACTTTTTGATTCAACTTATTTTTATCATTTTATTATTTCAAAACTAATGGTTCCTATTCATGCTTTTATCATATATTTTAACTGATATTTCTGATTTTTGAGAAAAAGTGTCAGATATTGTTGCTGTGTGAAGATCCTATGTTTACCTATTAGTACTGTGTGATTATTTGTAGATCCACTCTAGAGGATGCTCTAGTATACGTATGTGATGAAAATTTATGGGTGCTCAAGAAATCATTTTATTTGTGC
The DNA here is from genome assembly GCA_963210345.1 of Inga oerstediana. Lineage (NCBI taxonomy): Eukaryota > Viridiplantae > Streptophyta > Magnoliopsida > Fabales > Fabaceae > Inga > Inga oerstediana. Next base: position 39,524,463 of record OY723409.1, read on the forward strand.
TAATTTTTTCACCTCATGAAATTTGGTTATTTTCCTAATTTTTCTTCTTGTAAAATTTAGATACAGGGCTGAATATATTTTTCTGCTAAAAAACCAGTTGGGAATTATTAGTTCAAAATTTTGTTTATTGTTATTAGTCACCTTTTATTCTCACGTAATACCCGGATACTAGTCATTGAAGTTATGGTAAGGATCAAATAGGTCCAAGTTGGGGATTTCCAAGTCATACGTAGCATTCATGTTCATACGACAAACCCTATTGATCCTCCACCCTTCAATCTAAGCCCATCACCTCCTTTTGCAAATTACTATGCTGCTAATGATGACGTAGTTGTCATTTCTCCTGAAGAATTTGTGTTCTATGTACGGGAGTTGTCCCCTAGACTTCTCAGACCTCCTAGCTGACCTTTTCATGATTGATGATCCTACCAAGTGATGGAGTACTAAAAAGCATTACTTAGGAAAAATATAGAATAAAGTTCTTTATTTTGATTTTAGTTTGATTATGAACAATATGATGTATTCAGGTGTACGTCCGCACCTCTTGTATGAACTCATGAATAAAGAAAATCTTATATAATATTTAGTTTTATCTTCTACAAGATTTATTTATAGTCAGTTCTTATTGTGGTTTCCATTTATAAATATATCTAAATGTATTACAACCAAATAAGCGATCAAAAGCATATGGGAGAGAAGGAAAAAAACAAACACAACATACATTAACTGAAACATGCATTAGGAAGGGTGGGACTTCTTGTAGGAGAGAGATGCAATATGTGTGTGTGTGTCCGTACAAAAGGGTATTCCCAGTGTGAGCCCACGTGAGGGAAAAGAGTGTCGTATATAAGGGTGGAAACAGGCCAGGTGGCCTATCAGGGGCCTGCGGCCTAGCCTGTTTCAGACCTGCTCAGGCCTGGCTTGTCAAAAAAATAGGCCAGGCCTAGGCCTATTTAAAGGCCTGTTTTTCTAAACAAGTCAGGCCCAGGCCAATTAGTAGGCCTTTTTAGCCTATCAGGCCAGCCTGTTACTATGTATAAAAAAAATTTGGGCTGCCCCCAATTCCCTTGCTCTCAATCTCACAGCTCAATCACCCAAAAAAAGTTGGGCTGCCCTAATTCCCTCACCCTCAAGTATCAATCGGTCGTTTTCTCTCTAGTTTTTTTTGGCTTAAAACTCTCAAGACCCTTGAACAAAACCCATTGAACAAGAACCCAAGTGATTTTCATTTCTCAGACAAACACCGACTCTCACTCCCAATCTCTCATAGTCTCACTGTCGCTCCATGTCTCTCGGAGTCTCGAGGATCGACTCTCGTCTCAGATCTTGGCTAACACTCACACTCGACATACACCCACTCTCAGCAGAACCCAAGCGACCGCCGACCGCCCTCTTCCTTTCTTCATCTTCGCCTTGATCCCTTGATTCTCTTCATTTCTTGGCCTTAAGTCGTTGATTCTTGAACCATCGAATCCAAGCCCTAACCAATCACCCGTCGGTCGTCCTTCCTCCGACTTGAAGTTTTTCTTCCTCGGTGATTGATTAGGAGCAGCCGTAGATCTGAAAACTTGTGACAGATTCGAGCAGAGATTGGTGATGTGGCCAAAGCTGATGGGTATAGCGAGTTTGCTTTCTTGGGTTTCATTATAATTCATTCTCAATTCATTTTGAGATTTTTGACATTTAAGTTTCATGCCTTTCCATATATGTAATTTTTTAGAGTACTTGATTACAGGCTTGTTCTGTTTTGCTTTTCATTTATGCTACTTTCGAGATGGTCAATACCAAAGTGGTTGTTGCTATTGATGATAGCCTTCCAGATTCTTTTTTGTCAAATTATTTCATAGTTTAAGTAGATTTACATAGTTATGGTGCACTACTTGGTTAATTGCAGGTAAAATGTAGGGAAATAGTAAGTCATCATTCCAATCCCTCTTGTGTTTATTGCCTTTGAAAGTGGACCTTTTTTTATAATGGAACGAAGTTACTCTCCAAGGCTACTAAAGCATAAGTTATCATTCCGTCATTTTTGCATCTTTTTAAGCTTCCACTTCTACTCATTTGTTCTTTTAATTCATGATGGACCTCGATGAGTTGAATGGGAAGCATACTATTTATTTAGCATGAAGTGGTATTTTTATCATAGCACGAGTCATTGAGATCTTGTCTTTACTTTGGTTAATTGAAATCGTTTGATTTTCCGTTGCTTCACAATTATGTGTTCTCAATTATGTGAAGTGTTGTGAATTTTTTCTTCCTATTTTGTGATGACAAAGGTAAGACTTCCATTTAAGTTTTGAATACTGGCTATTGGATGTTATAAATACTTCTAATGAAATGGCGAAAATAAGCATTTGGTCAAATGTTGGTTCATATCTGAAGTTACTTTCTGTTGTGTCAAACTTTGATTGCATAAGGTACAGGGACTTGGTTTCAGGCCCACTTAATAGGCTTCGGGCTAGGCCAGACCTATGTACAGGCTAGGCTCAGGCCTGAAAAATTGCCTCCGACAGGCCGCAGGCCAGGTTCAGGCCATCATGTGCCTTAACAGGTCAGGCCTATTAAGGCAAAAGCCAAGCCTGACCTGGCCTGACTTGTTTTCACCCCTAGCGATATATAAGTATATACTCCCTCCGGTCCTAATTATAGGACATATTTACCTAACTTTGGAGAAATTAAGAATAGTAGTTAAATTAGTTAATCTTATTTATTTTCCTAAAATGCCCTTATTTAATAAAGTTGATTTAGATATACTATGTGAATCTACCTTAAGCAATGAAAAAGTGTGCTGGCGGCAACTAACAGTACTGTGGCTCTTAAGGTAGGAGTATGAAGCAGATATACTCACATGAAGTGTGAAAAAATATAGGTGTGTTATAAAATTATTATTGTGTTTCATTATTATTGAGAAAGTATTAATGTGGGTATTTTGGGAAGAAATTGATAAAAATTAAAAATTTGTCCTATAATTAGGACCAAAATCAACTCTCAAATGTTGTCCTATAATTAGGACCGAAGGGAGTATTATATATAAAAAAAGGGGCCTTGAACGAGCATCAAGGTGAAATTTAAGGAAAATAAGGTGTTTTATGGTAAAAAGGGTAACAGCACATAGATAGAGATGAATTAAGAATCATTTGATATAAAGGTGCCTCTTAGAAATTATCCTATTCTAAGATAATATAAAAGTTGACATAAAAAGACTTACATCACTAGTGCAAAAAGCTAATTTAACTACATAATTTTGCATTAGTTACTTGAAGAATAGAAATGATAATTCACGTGATGTAATTTTGTTTCTGTTTTATGTGTAATTGACGCCGTAATGTACAATATGACATCAGTTACTTGAAGAACAGAAGTGATAATTCATGTAACACAAATTTAGCTTCTATTTTAAGTGTAACTGATGCCGTAATATACAATATGGCATCGAATGTATATTCAACTTATGTCGTAATTAAAATGCTATAACAATAATAATTATGGAATCAATTTAGTAAGCACTAAAAGCCATAATTAATATGAAGTTTTGGAATTTAATTCTGAAATAAATAAATTTGAAATATAGCATGTCATAATTGTAATTAAATACTATAAATAAATTTTTAAAAATAATTTTCCACAAAATATAATTATATTATAGTTATATTATAAATGACTTTTTTTAAGTGGGTCATTTATAGCTCAGGAACTAAACCTAGTTAATTATTAAAAAAAATTGGATGATGAATTATATATGGGTGGAACTAAGCCCAGTTAATTTAATATTAATGTTTACCATATTATAAATTATTTTGAAAGAAACATATAGAAAATCAATAAGTCCTTATCCTTTAATAAATCATAATCTCTCATATATTATTGATCTAATATATCTTTTATATGATTTTTATGAAGTTTATATGATTTAAACTTTTATATCATAAAATTTATATGATTTTCTAAATCATAATTTTTGTCATAATTTTATTAGGATTTTCACCCATATGAAATTAGATTTATCAAAATGATAAAAATTATGTTAACATATAAATTGGCTCTTCTTCCCTTTTTTTTTTTTTTTGGCTTGAATATAAATTAGCTATTCTAAACTATATAAATTTCATAAAAATCATATAGAAGTCCTAATAAAAGTATGATAAAAATTATGACATAGAAAATCATATAAATGTTATGATATAAAAGTTTAAACCATATAAATTTCATAAAAATCATATAAAAGTTTAAAGAGATTGATATATTAGATCTATAATATATGAGATATTATGATTTTTTAAAGGATAAGTATATCTAATTATCTATTAATTTCATTGAGGATGCGGGTTATGTTTTTATATGGACTTTTAACATAGGTCCAGCTCCAGGCATAATCACTACTTTAAGGGAATATTCTATGATTAAGATCTTTTCCTATGCTAGATTAGCAACTAGCAGCCTCCATAAACCTCATACATATTTCTGTACCATATTATAACACCTCAAATCATTTCTATATCATGTGGGCATTCATGCTCAAATACCTTGACCCACTCTGAGCTATCTCCAATTCTAAAGGAATCAAAACTTAATACTTGATTCCTGGGTTATGGTTCACTTGGTAACCCTTTTCTAGATGTTGGGTAGACATCCAACTTTTAGGTTCATTGCTAAGGCCAGAACCTTGACATTAGACAGATCGGAAATCATTTTCCTCAATTATACCCAATAGGTAGGCTAAGAATTAGGATCAATAGCACCTATTTTAACCTTCACGATCTTCGGGTAATATCCTTAAAACATTACTGAAGGTTCAACACTATCCACAAGATTCAAACTTCTGTCATGAAACAAAACCATATTGCAACCTGATTCACATTTTGACCTATGCACTATTTCAGCTTAGATCTAATTTAAACCTATCCTCAACCTTCAGTATCATCATATTGAATCCTCTAGGATCGATATAAGCATAATCACCACAAATCATGCATCACCATATTTCATACCTACATACCTTTAACATTACGGTGTTACGAATGATCATTACTTAGCATGGAGAAATCTCAAACAAATCACAATTCTTCGAGTTTCCATAACCCCATCAAATGAACTTTTCTAGACAGTACTCATTACAACAGAAATAGTTTAGATTAAAGATCAATACTTACCCCATCATCTTCATGTCTCTAATCATTTTCTATGTCATCTAATAACTTATAATCAAAATTCCAAACCTTTAATCAAAAGGTTTCAAATTTCCAAGGTGCTTCCCAAGGGGTCACCTATCTCAGGATTTCTCTTGCTTGAGCATGATTAATAGCGGAATTCTGATGAGATCTGAGGCATCAGTGCTAGTATAATACCATTTGTCACTAGGTATCGGTAGTCCATACATACCTCAATCCCAATATCACATGTCATCCTCTCCAGAGATGTTTGGTACTGTCCCCACAGGGAAATATATACAGTACCAACTTATCAGTACAACTCCCTTATGTATTCCCATAACATAGAGTAGGAATCTAAATCACGTTCTATCTCAATATCAAGAGCCTTAGAGTTAGCAACAGAGTCAAAATCATGTGCTACCGCATCTATCTCTAGAATCTCAATCTCATTGGGGGAGGATTCTTCTGCCATCAAACTTACTATCATCGTTGCTCATACCCTTTTCTATCAGGGTATACATTACTCCATTTCTTTCCTCTATATAGACCTATACCCCTTCCTTCTATAGGTGGGTTAGCAGATAGGTGTGGTCTAACTCTTTAGTTTCCTCCATTATCCATGACTCCCAATCTTAGTGTCACTAACAGAGGATCAATATACTATTTACATGAGCAGAGAATATAACTTATAGTCAGAACCCCTTGCTTTGACTGGACCTTTACCTCTAAGCAGACAATTCCATTGCCATAATCACTACTTTGATACTACCACATGTAACACCTCTCTTACTGTAATCAATCTGATGAGTTTTACTCAGTGAATTCAAACTATTAAGCAAGATTATTTTCAAGACTCTTTCAATTCCTAATCTCAAGATAGGAGTCGAACTTATAGTTGAATGGGTTTTTTTAAATAATTTAAAAGTTTTTTAAAGCCTATCATAAAGTGGTTTGCAACTTCTTTGTAACTTATCGTTTCTTAATTCCCTTTTATCAAAGTATTCAAGTGTCTCTCTGCTTATTACCCTTATGTCGTCGTTTGGTTATGGGCCTTTTGGTGTATATATGACCTATTCTATTTTATTTACCAAGTTAGTAGACAACTATTAACTCACCATACGTTTGTAAGGTTGTTGTCACCATTACTGATACTAGTACTGTAGTTATAATCTTAAGTTATACACAACATATACAAGATACAAAATAGATAACCAACAATAATTCTTAACCTTCTTATCGCATCCTTTACTCATCCGTGTCTACCTTCTTGCCCTTCGAGTAGCTTGCCTTTGCTATAGGTTAGTTATTGGGAAATGGTGAGATTTAAAAGAATCTTAGTAGTAACAGCAATCATTATGATATGTAAATACACAGAGCATGTTAAACAATCATCGCATAGGCATACACAATCATCACATCAAACAGATTCATTAAAATGCAGCCATCACATCATATATAGGACGTACTTGTCCTTGTAATGCCAATGATTAGATTATACATGCAAAGCAATACATAAGTTATAAGAGAAAGAGTTACTACCTTGGCCTTTCCGATCTTGTTCTTGTACTGATTTCTCGCTCTCAGGGTAGATATCAAACCCTATAAATTAGAATTAACGGACGATGAGTTATTACCTATTCTAATTCTTTCATAATTCAAACTCTTATGTTGGTTATCATTAAGATCAATTCACTAAGTCAAACAATGTATTAAAGTGGTCAAACTATCCAAAAGGGCTAATTTCTACCCTTGGAGTTCAAAGAAATTACACTGTGCCATTACTTTTTTATTTACTCACATTAACTACAATCTGCCAGAATTTTCAACCCATTTTAAAAATTCATATATTTATCTACAAAAGTCCAATTGCAGTGCTTCTAAAGGCTATATGACCCTTATTAAGTCTAGTTTCAGGGAACAATATTTTACTTAGCCAATTGGACACACAACATTCCATAATTACCATTTATTAGACACTATCCAGAATCATGCCAATTTTCATATGACCAAATTCAAAAATTCATAACTCCCATTATACAGCTTCAAATGACCTATATCTAATTTCATTATGGAATATTTCATAGGAATTGGATAACATTTGGTCATTGAAAACCTTACTATAACCAAGCTGCTCCCAGAAAACGAAATCTAGCAACACTATATTCAATTTCAATTTTTGGATTTCAAATCCATTCTTACTAAAATTATACCAACAACCTATTCCTACACAATTTTGCCCAAGAAATCCATTAGAGACCTCAAAAATGGCAAAATCATGCTCCTTCCCAGAAAATTAGGGTTCCACTCAACAATTCACAATTTAACCACTAAACTAGTCTTATATGCTTCCCAAACATCATATAACCACATGTTTATGAGCAAAGCTTCATGAACCCTAGGAAACCCTAAATGACCAGAATTATGGCAGCACAAACAACTAACAAAAACTCAACCAAACAAGACAATACTTGAGTCAAAATGAAGCTTATACTCACATCTTGCTCTTTCTTAAGCTCTTTTCTTGATTCTTGAACTTTGGCTCTTGCTAGATGACACAAAATCCTCCCCTTGAAATTCTAAAATCATAGAAATGAAGCTCTTGTAACCCCCTCACCGTAATTACATCCAGTTTATGAAATTAAAGTGAAATAGAAATCAATAAGACAAAAACAACCTTTATAATCCCTCACCTTCACGATGGGGTGTTTAAAAAACAGTTCAAAATATATTCAACCTGGTCTCACATTCACATTCGAATATAATTATTTGAGAAATCAAATCACATTGATAAATATCAGAGTGCACAACTAAAATCCCGGCAACCCCGGGTTACATGTATATATATAATGGGTTTAAAGTTTCCCAAAATGGGGATTACATATCCAAAAATCATATTTACATCCCATATACATACAGTAATCCCAAACCAAAACAGATAACCAACATTCCAAAAGTAAAATGTCCCTAAGAGATCCTAACCACTCCAGGTTGTCTGCTTCCCTTTGAGTCACATGCCCTGTCTGAAATGTTAGTCATTGGAAAGAATGAGATTCTCAAGAATCCCAGTAGTAACAAATCACTCATACAAATATAAACACATAGCATGTAAGTTTATGATGTTCAGCAGCAACTCAATGATTCATGGCTTGCGCCACGAACGACAGCACTCACAGCTATAATCACAATGCATTATGCCCGCTTTCACGGTAAACACTATGCCAACTTTCGCTGTAATCACTATGACCACTTTCACGATAAACATTATACAGCAGCATCATAAGGCAAAAGTATCACAAAGCTCCACAAAGCATCATAAGGCATCACAAAACAGCAGCAGCAACATAATGCATGACACAAACATACAATACATTTACACAAGTACAAGAAAAGAGTCACTACCTTGTTCTTTCTTGACGTTCTCCAACACAACTCGATCACAACCATGGTAAATATCGAATCCTATAAACCAAATTAGGGACAACCGATCAATCTCTTTTCTAAATGCTTATTTCCATAATACTCTAAGTTGTTTATCATTTAAACTCTTTAGGATGACCATTAGAGGCCTAAACACATGCTAAAAGGGTTGGGAGAAACTACCTGAAGACCCCTTTTTCCGAAGCACAACACTGATTTTTGGCTGACTCACTCGAGTCAAGATGACCTCACTCGAGTGATGAGAGATTTGCACTCGAGTGAGAATGGATCTCACTTGCAAGTGTTTGACAGTGAGCAACACCCATGGCCAGAAAGTGCTCACAACACTCGAGCATGGGGAATCGCACTCGAGTGGTGACTCCAAATTCACTCGAGTCCCCGAAAGTGCAACACAGAAAGTGAGAACCCGAGAGCACAGACAACATCATAGGAGAAAGCTCACTGAGCATAACCCTTGGCACTCGGGTGAAAAGACAATACTTGCGAGTGTCCGAACACACTCTTGAAAATTGGCCAGTGAGTAAGGACCCGAGACGCAGCCCTTAACATGAACTCATAGCTTTACTCAAGTGAACCCATGCTCACTCGAGTGATCATCAATATCACTCGCTGTTTAAGAAGTGCACTCGAGCTTCCTACATGAAAAACTAGGCAAAACACAAAGGAGAAAGGGAAATTACACTGCAGCACTCGAGTGATGCTATCAGATTCCCAGATCGCAGCAACTGACAGAAATTCCCAGATTGGTTAAAATTGCTCCCAATGGCTCCCAAACTCCACACAAAGCTCATACCCACATAACATTGCCTAATGAACACATTGGTAACCTCCAAAACACCCAAAAACCATTTTAACCATAATCTAACTCTTGGGTCTCTATGACACACATTACCCAAATTCATTCAACTCACTTCCAAAATTCAAAACCACTTTCAACACTTAAATCACTTCCCAATGAACTAATTCCAACATCATCCACTATGAAATTCATACATTCAAAATTTACACAAAACCAGGGCAAATTCCAGATTTTATCAACCTTATCCAAAAATCACAATAAATATATCAAAAAGCATTAAATCCTTACCTATTCAACTTGCCAAATACAAAACTTTGATTCTCCAACACCCAAACTACCACCTTTCAAAATTCTAAAACCACCAAAATGGAGCTCTTAACACTATGAACAAGTTTAATGAAGAGAGTTTGAGCATATGAGGATCATTACTCACAAAAAATTCAAGCTTTCTCTTTCTCTTTCCACCTTATGTTCGCCGGAAATGGAGGGTAGAGAGAGATAGTGAGATATGATGATGATGATGTTGAGTGTAATCTTTCCCTTGCCCATACTCCCCACCGAATAAGAGAGAGAAGAGAGAGAAAAGGTGGTGTTTGACTTTTAGCATAATCCTATGGCCCATGCAATACCACTTGGCAACATCTTGTTCACTGCCTCTATGAGCTCACATAGGTGCATAACATAGAATTCCGACCCATAGATAATAGATCTCAACCCTTAATCTTTAATCACCAATGAGTTTCCTCTTTGGTAATGGACCCATTGGTTAGTAAATTTCCAATTTTACCATTTTGCCCCTGATTTTCACTATGATTAATAAATCATCACTATGAACATTTATATCAAATTTGCATCACATTTATCCAAAAGTGTTTAATTACACTAATTACAATCAATCTGGAAGTCATTAGCCTTTAATCTCAAATTGGGTCATTACAGCTCTCATCAAGGGAAACAATGTTTATGAAGAGTATTTGAGCCATAGAAATGATTTACAAGGTGAAAATTCAAGTAGAAGCTCTTACCTTAAACTTGTCTTCTTTCTTGTTCTTTCTCCTTTTTTTTCTCTCTTTCCTTTGTCTCTTTCTCACTTTGGCTGACTTTTAGCATTGAGAGAGAGTGAAATATTGATTTAATCAATTAGCTTCAGCATCTTAATCCACTTGACCAAAATTCACAAAAAATAAAGAAAGAAAGCCAAGTGTCAAGATGTAGTGGTTCCTTGTAAAAGTTTATGGTTAATTGACCAACCATGGTTATGATACTTGAGTTAGCTTTCTTTCTTTTCTTCCTTCTCTTCTTGACCAAAATATATGCCCCAAAAAGGTAACAATTTAATTGACCATGCTCTCTCTCACCCTCTTACATTTTGGGTCAAAATTTTGAAGTTGAAGTTTTGACTTTTTCTTCTCTTCTTTTCCTTTGCTTTTTGACTAGCCAATGCATATGGTTAATTTAAATTCTCTTCCTTCCCTTTTTGAATGTCTTGACCAAAATATGTCTTCAAAAAGGAAGGAAAATGTTGATCAAGTATTCTACTCATATTTTAAGCTTAGCCACAATTGTTGACTTTTCAAATGGAAAAAGTAAAGAAGTGAATTAATTAAATTCTCCTCTTCCTCTTCTTGGACATTTTTTATCAAGGGAAAAGGAAGGGAAATTAATTTAATCTTCTTCATGATTACCTTTTCTTTCCAAGGGCAAATCATAATCTTTCATTTTGTCTTCCAATTTTGACCTCAAGATCAAGTGGCAATTATCTCTTTTGCACTTGATTATGGCAACATTATTTCTTGTGCCATTAGTTCTTTTCTTTCTCTTTCTTATTTCTTTCTAGACACCATTTCCCTTTTCCTTTGGATCCGGATAAGATTTCATGCCATTCTGACACATCCTTAAGGAATCGAGTACTTTCGTTCAACTAATTCGCAATGAAATTTATATTATATTCTGAGGTTAGTTTCTATAAGTCATTCTATTCCTTATGGATTCCTGAGACTCTTGCTAAACTGGGGTTTAGAAGTTCACTTGATTTAGGCTTAATCTTAAGCTTCTAATCCCAAAATTTGAGATATTACACATATCCAAGCCATGATCTACCTAAGGGATTGGTGGAAGTTGAATGTTTTGCCGATAGGCTTGGACACTATAGAGTTGTAATATGCCACATATTCAAATGCTCGGAAGATAACATGACTCATAACGAGCCAATCCCTCCTAAATATGTGAAGATATAAATCAATAACAACATTGACCCCAACTATCTACTCCCTATGGCCACCAAAGACACATATACAGTGGGAGAGAATATAGGAAGCTATGTTATATGGCCTCATCGTCTACTTCAAGTATGCAAGATGTAATATCTTGAATTTTGGGCCTAGGACTTTGAGAATAAGCCTATATCATGCAGACTACTAAGCTCAGCTTAGGAAGAGTCTCAAGCATGATGAAAAATAGAAAGTTCTTGAGGGCCATATAATCTGGCCCTACTAGGCAAAGAGCCCAATATGCATAGGTAGTGGAATTAAAGTCTTGGTACATATGTGCACAGGACACAAATACAGTGCCATTGGGTTGGTTGAAAGATGCCACCCAACTAAGTCATGAGGTATAAGACTAATTGATTGAGTGAAATAGGAAGGTGTAGGTGTGCAAATAGCATTTTCAGGGCATACATGTATTCCCCGCGGTTTTGAAGCAGACACCGGTATATGGCGCCATATGGGGCCAACACACATATACTCTGACCTGGCATCATTTAGAGGGCCTCGGTATAAGTAAAACACTCCTGAGTAAAACCTGAGTGGAATCCCAAATAAGCACCAACAAAGTAACTTTATGAAAATAGCTTTAATAAAGTAAGTCATGATGAGTAATGATGACTCAACTTTTGTGTTGGATGAATAAGAAGATGACACTTGTCATCAAAGTACACATCATCATGACAAACACTATTCACACTTTTTGGTTGGCACAATTAGAAGGTGACACTTGTCCCTTCATCATAAGGTATCCTTTTTGCCTTTTTTGTTGGCATTCCAAGATGGTGACATGTGGCATAGAAGTCAGAGGAATTTACGAGTCCCCGGTCTAGTCCCCCTATTAATTTTTCCAAACACCGAACCCCAAAGCCAGGGAAAATCATCAAACCTTCACCTTCCTTGACAAATTGGATAGCTAAAAACCCCGAGAAAAGAGGCAGAATCCACTTTATTAAAGTAAGTGACACGTGTCACCGAATCACTGGATCACTGGACAAATGACACCATAGAATTTTGACACGTGGTGGACAACTTTCAAGACTCATCAAGGGCCATATATTTTCGACCAAACAGCCCCAAAATTCAGAAAAAGATCCTAAAAAAAGTTCAAAAAATTGGTAGAGGAGAGATGAAGATGAATAGTAACATTTCTTAACTTCAATCTGCTGAAACTCTACCGAATCGACATTTTCTGTCAAAATACCCTTCTATAACCTTCTTCTACTCATTCTAAGCTTCATTTCTATAGTTTTAGATTTTCATTTAGAGGTGTTTAGTACCATCTCACATGCAGGAATACTGCTGGATTTTCGAACCGATTGTGGAAACACCTAGAGGAAAGCATGGGCTTCATTTTGAATCGATTGGTTTGGTTTTTGGATGAGTTTTCATGAGGGTAGGGTGCTTTTCATTTTTCCTCTAGGGGGTATTTTTGAGGTTTAATCATAGTTTAATCACGTGTGTACGGTTAAATGATGATTTTGGAAGTTATGTTCAAATGTTGCCAGTTTTCATTTTTTGGAGGCAGACAGCTTGTAATGAGTTTTTGGATGAACAAATCTTGTTCAGTAGCCATGAAACTTTCCAAATTTGAAGTAGACATCGTAAGCTTTAATTTTGATATATAATATGTGTCATTTGCTTTGTAGATTGTGAGATATGAATTTTTGAAGTTAGCCATTGAATCTGGAATGTTTTCTGGACCAGTTGTGTTGTTCGGAAATTTAGTCTTGTAATTGGTAGTGGTTAATATTTTTCCATTAAAGTAGACTTAATGAGGGTTACATAGGACTTTGAACCACTGCAATTGGAGTTTTCTAAATTTAGTTATGCTTTTTTAAAGTTGAGTGAAAAATCTGGCAAATTAGGTTGACCCATGAAATTATGCCATTTAAGGTAATTTGAGCTAAGTATAGGTCCAAATAATAGATTCAAGTCCTAGAGGGCAAAGTAGCCCCATTAGACACTTAATTATAATGGGTCTAATAATGTGGCTATATTTATCTAGGGCCATGAGGTGACAAAGAAGAAGCAGCTTTAATGGTTAGAAGAAAAGGTACCAAAAAGGGGACTTGAAGACAAAAGATAGTAAGCTTACTTGCATGTATGTGATGTTTATGCTGTGTATTGATTTGCTATATTGCTTTACTTGATTATGTGAAACATGTATGAATGAATGAAGCCCTGTTTCTATTTTTGTTATGGCCATAAGTATGTTGCACGAAACATTAAGCATGCAGAATATCATTATGTGAACATAAGCCTATGTAAGGCAAGCATATCATGCACTAGTATTCATCTTACATGCATTGTCTGTAATGTTTGCTACTAATATTCTCCTGAATCTCACCCTCCCTGCCAACCATATAGGTAGATGAGTACAGAAGAGGAGTGCAGGACGTTTTACTAGGAAAGAAGTTCCAATGAAGAAAATAAAAAGTATTCACTCACTAGTCCATTATGTAAATTAATATATTTGCAATGGTTTACTGTATAACTCGCATGACGAATGAATTAATTATCTAAGAGAGATAATTGAATTAGGAATGGGTACGTGTGCTGTACGAGCCCATTAGTTAAAAAAAACCTTCCACACATAAAAACGAGCAAAGATTCACTCTAATTAAGATAATAAAGAGAATGAAGGAAAGATGAGTCACAATGAATAATGAATAGGGAACCACAATAAATAATCTTCAAAAAGTTTTAAGTTATTCAGAAAACTCCCTTCAAATGTAGGTTCGAATCCTGCATTGGAGTTGGAATTTGAAATTGCTTACCAAGAAATATCACTTAGTGGTTCAAATTCATTGCAAAAGATTCATCAAAACGATAATATAGCTAAGGTGTTACACAAGCCGACCAAGAAGTCCACCGCTCAAAAGAAGCTTCCTGTCAAGTCCAAGACCGCCAATCAGCCCAAGCCCCTAATCAATCCAAGAAGAGGAAGCGCCCCACCCCCAATGATCAATATGGGAAGAAGTCATTCTCACATAATAAGCCCCTTGGTCAATTTGCGTGGAAGTCACTCTAGGAGTTCGCTGACAAGTTCTTGGCTTTAAACCCGTTTCCAATGATCAAATTTGAGAGAGTTATTTGACCTACTAAAGCAATGGGAAGCTATAAGCCAAGAGCTTGTTTATGAGGTCTTGAATAAAAAGATGGTAAGTACAAGCTCTATCAACTTCTCTGAGTTATTTCTTCAATTGTGATTAAATAGTTGGCTACTTAGAATTTTGATTATATTTTGATATGTTGGTTTCGGCATTTTAAGCACATGTACCATACTTACATCCTCCCCCACAACCTTCAAGACAAGATCAAGTTCATCCGCTCTGACAATCTCAATAACCAGGGTGAGGGAATGAAGCAAAGGAAGATATGAAGCAATTTCATTAACTCGCCCAGATTATTGAGAATTTGAGATGAATTCATCTCCTAGAAATCTAGCTTGAAGTATATATAATGCCCACATATATGACAGTTCAGAACCATTATATATGGTAGATAGTAATTGTTATAAAAGGCATTTTTTTTGTAGTAGTAGTAGTGTATTACTCCCTTAAAAAGAATGAGTTTTACTCTTTAAAACTTAACTTCCGTTAGTGAGGAAAAATGTTGACTAAGCAGTTAAGGGGTGATTTAATCCTATGTGTTAGCTTTTATTCTCATTTTAATTATTCCAAAATAATAAAAGATTCTGAGGGGTTAGGTTATTGGCGCTGCCTCCTCCCCGTTCTTTCTTCCGCTTCATCATTGGATTCCCTCCCTCCCATCTTCTTGATTCAGAGATTCTAGGCCTCCCCCTCGCTTTGTTCTGCATCAAAACCCCTTCATCCAAAACCAGTTTCTTTTTTTTCAAAGCCCATGCTCATAGTAAAAGAGGAGGGTTAGCAGCTGAAATCTGGTAGAGGCAGTGGCGAATAAATTCGTGAAACCAGTTTTATTTCAATAGAAGCAAAAAAAGAGGAAGTTATGAGGATGCTGATTCGGCATTTGAAAAAACAGGACGAGAAGGGGACACTGATTTTTGTCCTTCATTTATTTATTTCCTCCAATTTTATATGGAAGTTTGTTCTTTCAGCTTCAGATATGGAGGTCAGATGGAGTAGATATCGATCACAGAGGAGAAGGCACATTTTTTTTGTATTTTATTTTTTAGATACAAAAATCATTATACTGAGTCAATATTTTCCATGCATGTGAGTTAACAGTGTTTAAAATAAAGGATTAAAAATACACTTTATAAGTTTAAATGACTAACATGAGAATTGGTGCAAACATAAAAGATCAAAACTATATTCTAGCATGTGTGCGCATATAATATATATATATATATATATATATTATTTATCTACTATTTATTGCATAAAATAAAAAATAAAAATTTAAATTTGTACTTTATGTAATTATCACATCACCTTATATTCATTTTAATATTATCTCCGGTCTTAAATATATAAGACAGTTGGCTTTTTTTTTTTTTTTTGAGAGATTAAGGTAACTAAATAAACTACTTAATTATATCATATGTTGTGTATGATTAAATTTTATATTAGTTTATAAATCAAACAAATTAGTTTAAAAAAATAATAAATATAAATATTTTAAAATAATTTAATTAACTTCATTAATCTCCTCAAAAAAAAGTTAACTAAGTCATATGTTTAGGATTGAAAGTAATAATTTACATATGAAAGAGGGATTATGAATTACTTATAACAACTCTCCAAGCATTTGCAATTATCAATATCACTTTATTCATAGTCTCTTTAATATAAATTTTCTTTACAATCTATTCTCTCAAACCTAATTTCAAGGTTCCAAATTCCCTAATAGCACCTGTATAAACTAACCAGAGCGAAACCAATATAAACAAAGCTAATCAAAGAAATCATTTCAAGCTTGAGACAAGCGCTTAGTTTTTTACTAGTGGAATGTAATCACATAGATCCTTGGACGTAATTATAAAAAGGGAAAGCCTAATGATGTTGTCGGGATGATGTCATTCCAATATAGGAAGGATCTTGTTAACTTCCACAAGCCAAACACTCTTCACGGTTAGTCAGAGAACACAACATTTGTGCCATCTAAACCTATACTGAAGTCCTCATTCAGTATATGGACCCAAAGAACAAGAATTGCAAATCAATTAAAAAGTGGTGAAGACAAATCACATCATCAAAATCATAGAACTCGTGCTACCGAATTGAACGGAAGTCTACCGGCAATCCAAACATACTACCCGCAAGATCTAAAATCAAACACCGAATCCATAAGTAAGGACTAGGCACAAGAAAAACTCACACAAGCATAGTCAGGGTGGTTGGCGGTCATCGCAGCGGCGGTTTCAGCCGCCAATACATCGAGTTGGCTGGTGGTGATACCCTTATAGACACCGGCGCATACTTTTTGCGCCACCAAGACGGGATAGCAGTGCTCGGTGCTCAGCCCATCACTGAGTTTCTTCAATCGAGCGGTTATTTCGTCAAAATGGTCCACTTTGTGACGTGCATCTATCTCCACGGCGTACATTTCTGACGAACCGCAGAGAGGCGTTCCTCTGAAGAAATGAGAAGATTAGGCGCCAACATACCGCAGATAATATGGCGGGTGAGGCCTGGGTTTCAAATATGGGAAGTTTGCACAAGGCTCGGAGTGGGTTCGAACAATATTTTAAACATGCATGTAAGAAATTATTTAGAAATTTAGAATGCTTTTTAATTTGGGGAATGAGAGGATTAATTAGATCATAGTTAATTAAGGAAAATTAGGGTAAAGAACCTAGAGAAAATTATATTTAATGAAGAAGATCATAAAGGACTAAATATGAAACACAAAATTTGAAAATACAATATTTCCCTAACAAAACCTTCTTCATTCCCTCTTTCGTCGGTTCCTTATATATTATATTTTGAAAACAAATACAAATTTTTAAATTTCACTAAGCTCAACCAAATTTTCCTCAATTTTTTTAATATCTATTGAAAAAACATTACACGAACATGGTTCAGTTTTGTTAAGATTATAAATTTATGTTTGAAATTGACACAAAATTTAATTGGAAATTAATAAATTTTATATAATTTTAAGAAAATTGAGATCTTTTTAATATGTGTAAGGTAGAACATTCAAAAACTTATTATTTTCTCAGTTGCATCCAGCAACCAATTTTATTTATGATGTATCTAGCACCTCGATTTTATTTTTCTAAAACTTTCGGCCAATGTTTTAAAAGCCGGACCGAAAGTCGAGCTGCAAAACTAGCAGGTCATAGTTTAAATGGTTGGAATGGTTGAGCCGTCCGGTTGAACCATGGACATAATTATTAAGTAAAAATATATAATAATACCCTCCTCCAATTTTATATATAAGAGAATTTTTCTTTAAATTATTTATGTCTATTAACCCACTCACTCTAGCAATAAATATGGAAAAAAATATAATGATAGATACATGAGAAATAAAGTATTGAATAAATTAAAAAAATCAACCCATAAAATAAACTCAATATATCAGTAACAAAAAAAAAAGAATATATTAATTATTAACAAAAATAAAATACAAATATAATAAAAACATTCATAATTTAAAATTTAAAGTTTTATAATAATTATTATCTTTCAAAATATCACAATATTATGATATAAATATTTTTATGAGAAAAAAAACAGAAAAAGAACTTTGAAATTGTAAAATCCAAATCAGGTTTGTTATCAAGAATTGATAAGAGAATGACGAAATTCACAAATCATTTTTTGGAGAATATCTGATTTGGAATTTTGCAATTTCAAAATTTTTTTCTTGTCTTTTTTCCTAGTTTTATTGCCTTTATATTATATTAAATCTTTTAGCCTTTGATTGTAGCATTAGATATATTAAATCCTTTTTGGTAAAAGAAAAAAAAATTTAATCCCATAATTAATTTAATTTTCTCCTAACAAAGCTAAAGAAAGAAATCTTTTGATGCATTAAAAAGAGATCTTGATATATCCCAAATTTGATTGATTGTTTATAGATCTTTTTAAACATTTTGAATTTAAAAATTTCAAAAGATATTATTAATGAATTATTATTCATTTTATCCCTTATCAAATCCCTCCCTATGTGTATCAAACACGCTTCCCAACATCCAAGGCATACTTTTTCTTCTCTCTCCACCGACTTTGATGCTCATTCACTCTTTCTTCGTCGTTTCAGACAATCACTCCGTGCTCACTGATACGCACGTCACTGGAGATGTTTGTCGGAATGGATTCTTTTACTTCTCCTCCCTTAAAAATCATTTAATGCAGTGAAACTCATGCTATAAATCGCTCTCATGGCAATGTACCTCCACCACAGGTTACTTTCGTCTGTTGTCACATTTGTGGGCTCATGGGTTTCGTGCGTTCATGCATTTCTGGAGTGGGTTTATGATTTCTTCTTCTAGGGTTCGAGGGTAGGGGCTTTGAGCTCTTCTCATCTTGTTAAAGGTGAGTTTAGTTTATTTTCTCATACTAGTGGTTTTTTATCTTATTTTTTGGATATTGATTTAGGTAAAGAGCATGTAAAGATTATTTTCTGAATGATTTTGTATGTGCCTAGTGTTTTACCACTAATTTTAAATGTTTGTTGTTACTAAAGTTGTTATTTGTTAGTATTAATTTATGTAAAGAGTACACAAAGATTGTTTTTTGAGTGATTTTATATGTGCATAGAGTTTTGCCACTAATTTCAAGGGTTTGTTGTTACTAAAGTTGTTATTTATTAGTATTGAGTTTGGTAAAGAGTATCTAAAGATTGGTTTTTGAGTGATTTTGTATTGCATAGGGTTTTGTAATTGATTTTAAATATTTATTGTTACTAAAGTTGTTATTTGTTAGTATTGATTTGGATAAAGAGTATGTAAAGATTGTTTTTTGTATAAAAAAATACTCTAGATAGAGATTGCAAATAAAAAATGGATGTCTGCCAATAGTCGAATGAAGGAGTATTGGGAAGGGGTGGGGGATTTCATAAAGTTTGTGATTTGTAATTATGCTAATGATTGCGGTTTCATTATTTGTCCTTGTGTCAAGTGTGGCTTGTGAAGCATATTGATTCTGATAATTGTGAGTCACAATTAATGATATATGGAATTGATCAAACTTATATCTATTGGACAAAACATAGGGAGAAGGATATGGGCAGCAGTGCTATCGGCTAAATAACAATGCAGAGAAGCCT
This sequence comes from Inga oerstediana, assembly GCA_963210345.1. Lineage (NCBI taxonomy): Eukaryota > Viridiplantae > Streptophyta > Magnoliopsida > Fabales > Fabaceae > Inga > Inga oerstediana. Next base: position 39,544,322 of record OY723409.1, read on the forward strand.
TTGTATGAGAATTGTACTGAGTTTATATTATTATTTGTAGTGTTGAACTTGTACAATTGGGAAGCAAAGTATGGGTTGAGTGACTCAGGCTTCACAAAATTGCTTGCTCTTTTGAGAAGAATACTACTATAGAGAAACAATATGCCAACCAAGACTTTTGATACAAAACAAGTGATTCTCACTAGTGTCTTGAATTATGAAAAGATACATGCTTGCTCTAATGATTATATTTTATTTAGAAAAGCATATGAATCATTAACTGGGTGTCCTCTATGTTATGCCTCATGCTGCCAAGTGAATAGGAAGAGTTCAAAGAAGGCGTTATGCTATTTTCTAATTGTACCTAGATTTAGACCCTTATATAGAAATGCAATTGATGCAAAAAAATTAAGGTGGCATGTGGATAAAAGGATTCAAGACAACATGCTTCGACATCTTGCAAACTCTGCAAATAGAGTAAGTTTACCTTTGAGTATCCTGAATTTGCTGAAGAAACAAGAAACCTCCGTCTAGCATTGGCTATTGATGGGATGAATCCATTTGGGATGCAAAGCAGTAAGATGAAGGACCTGAAAGGGTATGTGAAAAATTGGAGGCGGCTAAACGGTTGCATTGTTAACGATACATTTATGAAAAGGCTGCTGAATTTTGTACGGATTACTTGAAAGATACATGTTATATTGTCCTTCTGGTGTCTTGGCATAAAGGAATAACATCTGGATAAGGGTTGATGGGAAAGAAAGTTATCGTTATCTTAAACCAACAATAGGATCAAGCATACCTATACATACTTCACAACTCTTAAGAGATTAACAAATATGTAGGTATTCATATAGATAAGCTTATGAGGGAAAACCCAATAGAGTACAGAGTTGGTATGCTGAAGAACATAATAAACAATTCACAGCATGGTTGGAGTAGCACTTGGATAACAAGTATAATGTTGATCATGATTCAGTTTTGGAGAAAGTAACGTTCTTGTCATGTGGTGTAACCCCCTTCACGATCAAGGCCAAGATTAGTGTTTAATAAACATAATCATGTTGAATTAGAGACCATAAGATGATTTGGGATTTATTTAAAAGTAAATATCCTAAAAACAGGGTTTACAAAAATTTTTCAAAAGTCTGTTCAATAACGGTCTCATATTCACATTTCAATATACAAATGGCCTGTACAAATTGATTCCATTCATCAATATCATATTACACAGTAAATTCCCAACATACTTGGATTCTATTAATCAAATGAGGGTTTACAAGGCACAAATGCTCATAATCAACTTCCTATTCTAGGGGATTACACAAAACTATCTAATATCTTCAATATATACATTTATCTATAATGATAACTGTTAGGAAATAATGTATGATTAGGAAATAATGTAGATATCCCACAGAATCAGGGATAGTTAGTATCCCACTAAATTAGGGATTATAGTATCAATCATCATAATGAGCCATTAATTCAGAGGCTCCTCCTTTGTATATAAATACCCTTATACATGAATGAAATACATATACTTCAGTGAATATTCAATTACATGGTATCAGAGCCATTAGTGCTCTCTGTTTTTTCGTTTTTCCGGCAACGTCTCCTCTGTTTTCTGGTTTCTGGGTTCTGTCCGCACTGTTCACTGTGCACGGAGCTCCGGTGCAGGGCGAGTTAGCCCACACGCGCCCCACCACTGGCCTCCCCGTCGACCGATCAGCCAGTCCCCGGAGTTTCACCGCCGTCCGACGTGCGCGTGGCCCTCACGCGCCACCCTCTCCCTTGCCGAACTTCTACGCGCCGGCGCGTGACGCCGTTTTCCGGTGACTCTTCCGACGCCGTTTGCTGTGCTGGGTCGACTCGCTTCCGCCGTTCTTCCCCTTGTGGTTTCGTGTAGTGGGTACCTACGGTTTGTCGTCCCGTTGTTGATTTCACTTTTTCTGCTGTTGGGAGTGGTTCGTTGCTTCTGTTTCTGGTTCGTTGCTCTTGTTTTCTGGTTCGTTGCTGCTGTTTCTGGTTCGTTTCTTCTGTTTCTGGTTCGTTGCTCCTGTTTTCTGGTTTGTTGCTTCTGTTTCTGGTTTGTTTCTATCGTATTTGCTCGTTGCACCACCTTTGGGAGTGTTTCTGTCGTCTTGTTGGTGATTTCGTCTTTGAATATTGTTACCTTTGCTACTGGTGGCTGTGCTCGATTCGTATTGGGGTTGTTCTTTTGTGTGGCAGCGTGCTTGTAAGGTTCCTTTCATCGGTTGATCCTCTGTTGTGTGTGTTTACATTGATGGCTGATTCCAAGACTAGTGTTACTACTGAAATTATTCCTGTGACTAACAAAATTACTGAGCACAAATTGACCTGGACGAATTATTTGGATTGGAGCAAAACTGTTCGCATGTACTTACTTAGTATTGAGAAGGAGGGTCATTTGACTGCGACACCTACCACGGATGACCCTAAGATGGCTTGGGCCCGCGCTGATGCCCGTTTATTCTTGCAAATCCAGAATTCCATTGGCAGCGAAATCCTTCCCTCGGTTAGTCACTGTAATACCGTTAAGGAACTTATGGGTTGCTTGGAATTTCTATATTCTGGAAAGGGCAATATTACTCGCATTCATGATGTCTGCAAGGGATTTTATCGTGCTGAACAGCAGGGCCGCTCTTTAAAGAGCTTTTATGTGGAGTTTAAGAAAATGTATGAGGAATTGAAGATGTTGATGCCACCTACCACTGACCTTTAGGTACAGGTTGATAATATGGAGAAATTGGTGATTATCAGCTTTCTTACTGTTCTTGACCCGGCCTATGAGACAGTTCGTTCCCAGGTTCTGTCTAGTTCTGAACTACCTTCGCTTCAGGCTGTGTACTCTCGTGTGCTACGTGCAGATAGTCTTTTACACCCGATCTCTACTCCTACTGCTAGTGCGTTGGCAGGCCGTGGTCCCACTGATAACCGCCACCAGAACTTCTTGAACTTTGGACCTAGTACACCATCCTTGACCTCTGTTGATTCACGGAACCAAGGTCCTCCACGTTCAGGCAACAATCCTCCGACTCCTAGTCCTATTGTCTGCTACTATTGTAAGGAACCGGGTCATACCAAACGCTACTGTCGTAAGTTATAAAACAAGCTCCAACGTACTGGAGCTGCTCATATGGCCCAATCCACAGATCAACCGGTCACTGTTCCATCCACTCCGAGCGCACTTGCTATAGGTAACAGTGACTCATGCCTTGCTACTTCTTCCTCGAGGTGGATCATCGATTCTGGTGCCACTGACCACATGACAGGTAACCATCGTTTGTTCTCTACGTATGCACCTTATGCCAACCCCTCTTCTATCACTATTGCAAATGGTTCTGCTTCTCGTGTCCTTGGCTCTGGCACGGTTACACCTACATCCTCTGTTCCTCTATCGTCAGTCCTTAATGTTCCTGACCTTGCTTTTAATCTTCTGTCTCCCAGTAAGCTTACTCATCAATTGAACTGTTTTATCTCACTGTTTCCTGACCATTGTGTGATTCAGGATCTTACGACGAAGCAGATTATTGGTAGCGGTTATGAATTGGGCGGCCATTACTTTCTTGATGATCAAGTGCCACGTTCCGTTGCTTGCTCTGGTGGTTCCTCTCCTTTTGATGTTCATTGTCGTTTAGGTCATGTGTCCTTGTCATCCTTGAAGAGGTTGTATCCTCAATTTCATCATTTGTCATCCTTAGAATGTGAGTCGTGTCAGTTTGCCAAACACCACCGTGTTCATCTGGCACCTCGCGTCAATAAACGGGCTGCGTCCCCCTTTGATTTGGTTCATTCTGATGTTTGGGGTCCTTATCCTGTTGTGCCCACATCTGGTTTGAAGTACTTTGTCACTTTCGTTGATGATTTTTCTCGAACCACCTGGCTTTATTTAATGAAAAGTCGTTCTGAGTTGTTTTCTCACTTTTTCCATTTTTGTGTTGAGATCAAAACTCAATTTGGTGTCTCTGTGAAAATCTTACGCAGTGATAATGCTAAAGAGTATTTTTCTACCCAGTTTCACGACTATATGCTTACCCATGGCATGCTTCATCAGTCCTCGTGTGCCGATACACCTGCTCAGAATGGTATTGCCGAAAGAAAAAATCGGCATTTATTTGAAGTTGCCCGTGCTCTACTATTTTAAATGCATGTTCCTAAATCTTTTTGGGCTGATGCTGTATCCACCGCCTGCTTTCTTATTAATCGTATGCCATTTCTTGTTCTCAGTGGCGATGTTCCATACACTACTTTGTTTCCTTCCAAACCATTATTTCCCATTGATCCAAAAATCTTTGGTTGTGTCTGTTTTGTTCGGGACATTCGTCCCGGTCTCACCAAACTTGATCCAAAATCTCTCAAGTGTGTCTTCCTTGGGTATTCTAGGGTCCAGAAGGGCTATCGGTGCTACTCTCCTGCCTTTCGGCGTTATCTTGTGTCTACAGATGTTACTTTCCATGAATCCACTTCGTTCTTCTCTGTCCTTGCTCTGCCTTCATCTTCTGCCCCTAATCCAGATCTTGATCATATCTTAGTGTATGAGGTTCATTCCCCACCAGTGCAACCATCTGTGCCGGCCCCTGCTCCACCTCCTATCCAACATGTTTATCAACGACGTTCTAAGGAAAGTAATGTTGCTGCTCGACTTCCTGACCTACCCATGTCCGTCTCGGCACCTGATCCGCACTTAGCCCCCTTTCCTTCCCTTACCCCTGACCCTGAACCAGTACCTAAACCAGTGTCTGAACATGTGCCTGAACCAGTGCCTGAACCAGTGTCTGAACATGTGCCTACTACTCTAGATCCTACTGTCCCTTTTGCTAACCTGCCCATTGCCCTTCGCAAAGGTAAACGCACTTGTACGTACCCTATTTCCTCCTTTGTTTCCTATCATCACCTGTCACCCACATCCTGTTCCTTCATAGCCTCCGTAGACTCTATCCCCCTTCCCACCCATCTCTCCCAAGCCTTGGCCCATCCTGGTTGGCGTGCTGCGATGAGTGAGGAAATGATGTCCCTTGATAAGGCTGGTACCTGGACACTCGTTGATTTACCTCTTGGAAAGAAGGCTATTGGCTGTAAGTGGGTGTTTGCTGTTAAGACCAAAGCTGATGGCACCTTAGAACGATTAAAAGCTCGATTGGTGGCTAAGGGTTATGCTCAGACATATGGTGTTGACTATTCTGAAACTTTCTCTCCTATAGCCAAGTTGTCCTCTGTTTGTCTCTTCATTTCTATGGCAGCTACCCATGGTTGGGATCTTCATCAGTTGGATGTTAAGAATGCGTTTTTGAATGGTGATCTTCTTGAGGAAGTTTACATGGAGCAACCGCCTGGCTTTATTGCTCAGGGGGAGCATGGCAAGGTATGTCACCTCCAGAAGTCTTTATATGGTTTGAAACAGAGCCCTCGTGCTTGGTTTGACAGATTTAGTTCTGTGGTTAAGAAGTTTGGTCTGAATCAGAGTAAGTGTGATCATTCTGTGTTTTATCAACAAACGGATGCTGGCCTGATTCTTTTAGTAGTCTATGTCGATGACATTGTTATTACAGGCAGTGATACGTCCGGTATCTCATCACTCAAGGCCATTCTGAATTCTCATTTTCAAACGAAGGATTTGGGTCCGTTAAAGTACTTTCTTGGGATTGAAGTTATGAGAAGCAAGAAGGGCATTTTCCTAACCCAGAGGAAATATGTCCTTGATCTATTGAAAGAAACCGGGAAACTTGGAGCAATACCTAGTAGCTGTCCCATGATTCATAATCCATTTTTGGACATTGATGATAGTGTGCCGTTTGATGAGCTACCCGAGGATGTGAAAAAACGAATTGATCCTGAGAAGATTAAACCGTTTGCCTATCCTGAGCGATACCGAAGGTTGATTGGAAAATTGAACTATCTCACGGTAACTCGCCCTGATGTAACCTTTCCTGTCAGTAGGCTTAGCCAATTCATGGTATCACCAACCGTTGCTCAGTGAGAGGCTTTGGAGCATGTCCTACATTATTTGAAGGGATCACCTGGTTGTGGTATACTCTATACGAGTCATGGTCACACAAAGATTGAGTGTTCCTGTAATGCAGATCATGCTGGGTCAAAAACGACTAGGAGGTCCACTACAGGCTATTACGTTCTTGTAGGAGGAAACTTGGTATCTTGGAGGAGCAAGAAGCAGGATGTGGTGGCAAAGTCTAGTGCAGAGGCCGAGTATCGAGCCATGTCTCAGTTCGTACAGGAGATTGTGTGGATCCACCAATTAATGAAGGAGGTCGGTCTTGCCACGTCATTGCCTGCGAAATTGTGGTGTGATAATAAAGCCGCCTTACATATAGCCTCCAACTCTGTGTTCCATGAACGTACGAAACATATTGAGATTGATTGTCACTTTGTACGTGATAAGATCAAGGAGAATTTTATCTCTACACGACATGTACCGTCTAGTGATCAGTTAGGTGATTTTTTTACTAAGGCCTTGGATGGCACTCGGGTTGACTATCTTTTTAACAAGTTGGGCATGATTAACATCTATGCTCCAACTTGAGGGGGAGTGTTAGGAAATAATGTATGATTAGGAAATAATGTAGATATCCCACAGAATCAGGGATAGTTAGTATCCCACTAAATTAGGGATTATAGTATCAATCATCATAATGAGCCATTAATTCAGAGGCTCCTCCTTTGTATATAAATACCCTTATACATGAATGAAATACATATACTTCAGTGAATATTCAGTTACAATAACCAAAAACCAGAATAATTAAACTCCAAGCCCATAGCTCTATCTGCCCTTCGTCACCTACTTCTCCTTAGAACCACTAGCCTGTCTAAAAATTGTTAATTGGAAAGAGTGAGATTCAAACGAATCCCAGTAATAACAGTTTACGTATATGATGTATAATTAAACAAAGCATGTAAGTATATATCACAATTTAGCTACACATCATTCAAAGCCGGGCTACCAGCCGTGACTCAATCATTCATTCAAGGCCGAGCTACATGCCATGGACCCAATCGGCAATATTCAAGGTTAGGCAAACCGCCACAAACCCAAGTAGCAACATTCAAGGCCGGGCTACTCGCCATGGACCCAACCAGCATTATTCAATGATAAATACGTACGACCAATGCATTAAACATGATATAGGATAAAGTGTCACTACCTTGCTCTTTCCGTTCTTGTTCTGGTGTATGCCTTCTATGCTCTGGGCAATTATCAAATCCTATAATCAATATTAACGATGACAAGTTATCACTTATCTTAATACTCAAATAACTTCAAAACCTTTAGATTTGGTTATCATTAAAGTCCCTTAAGTACCTATAAAAGGCCCTAACAATATCCCAAAAGAGTTGTAAAGTACTATCCCAAAGACCACCTTGTAATAGCAAAAAGTTATGATTTTTGGATGTTGGTCACACCCAAGGATCTTTGGCTACGGCATAAAATATGTCAGAAACTTTTGGGCTGTGGCCAAAATCAGGTCAGAGAGTTTTTGGCTACGGTTGTCACACTCCACTCGTGTACCTCAACTGGAGGTTCGAGCGATGGTGATGCCCACCCTGCCTACACTCTTAAGTGCGCTTGGCGTGGCAAGGACTCAAAGGATATAATCCCACCCCTTGGGATTTACTTTCTCCTCCGCAGGAATCGAAGACCCTACCTGGGGGTAAGTAGGGGCCGAGCTCAATGGTAGCAGGTTTCACATAAGGCCCCTACTTACCCCCAGGTAGGGTCTTCGATTCCTGTGGAGGAGAAAGGAAATCCCAAGGGGTGGGATTATATCCTTTGAGTCCTCACCACGCCAAGCGCACTTAAGAGTGTAGGCAGGGTGGGCATCGCCATCACCCGAGCTTTCGGTTGAGGTACACGGGTGAGGTGTGACACTAACACCATGCATGTATCAAGTGCAAAACATAAGAATCCTATCTATGCCAATATATCATACTTTGGTGTGGTTAAGCACATTTGGGAGTTGGATTATATAGGATTTCCTGTTCCGGCTTTTGGGTGCAAGTGGTTTGACAATAATAATGCTTTGAAAGTGAATGATTTAGGGTTTACATAATTGAATTTGAATAAGTAAGGATATAAAGAAAAGCCTTTCATTTTGGCCTGTCAAACTAAACAAGTGTTCAATGTTCTTGATCCTACATACTAATAAAGAATATTCTATTGTTTTGTTATCAAACAAAATAAATGAGGATGCAAGATGTCTTTCTAAGGGCATCACTTGAAACACAACTCAAATAGGACGATGCTTTATACGTTAGGTATTACTACAATGAAGGAATTTGGATATCAAAGAGGGGAAAGTTGCTTCACAAATCTATATATCTATTAATACAAATCCACCAAGCCGACTGCTAAATACAGGCTCCATTATGGCTTTTCTCACAAATTACTGTAGCTAACAATAAAACAGCTTCAATAAAAACAAATATTGGCTCGTCAACATCCTTTTGACCTGCTGCAGATTTTTCTGGGGCTTCGTACCCCAGTAGGGTACTAAACTTTAACCATCAGCTCTCAACTAAAATTTTGAAGCTTCCTATCTTTTTGAAACCTCTTGCCTTTTCTTACTTCTACATCTTCCTCTTTCTAATTTTGAAATTTCAAATTCTAATTCTAAAATCATACTGCATCTCCATAACATCAGTCATTGCCATTGCATCTGGTGGAGTAATCGGCTACAAGACAGGTGGGTTTCCTTGTGGCTCTTCTTTTCTCAGTTGTCTTTGTGCCTCTGTTTGAGACATTACATTCCAATTGATTCCCCTGTTTATGTTTTGTAAATCACCAACCATGGATGGACTTTCGATCATTCTAAAGAATTTGGAAGACTTTGTCGCAGTTGGAAGATGGGAACACTTGCTACCTTTCGATTCATTTAGGCTAGATATTTTTTGCAAGACACTAAAGCAACAGAAACTCAAATGAGGGGGATGTTGTTTACCCTTCCGTTCAGACATGCCGGATTTATTTTGCAGAATTGTGAAGCAAAAACACTTAGGTTTGTATATGTTAATCTTTGCTTTTACACTACTGTTACCCAAAGCAGAAACGTTATATTTGAATTGCAGTTATGGCCTATTGTGGGGTGGAAAATCACCAATTCATGCCTTCATTTCCAAGTCGTTTTCCACAGCTTAGTTGCCTTCTGCTGGTACTTAGTTATTATGGCTCTTTTCCGCTGCTTCATTGGTTTTATCTATTCACCATTCTGTTTGGTAAACAAAGACAAATTGAAATAGCTCCATATGCGTATTTTATTTCAGGTGAATATTCAGAAATCTCAAAGCACGAACTCTGGTGCTTACCAAAGCCTGATGTAAATAAGAATATAGCACACAAGTGTTGAATTGATCATCAGGCTTTACTGTTTCATTTTTAAATTACTGAAGACATCTCAAGCTTCCAATATGTTGGAAGGATGTTGGAAGGACTTTATTTCATTTTGGTCCTTTTGATTGTAGTCTGGTAGTGGAATTCAAACATTTCCACACCCTGTAGTTTATCAATATGCATAGGCTTGGTTATTACTAAGAACATTATTTTATGTGAATCTATATATGTTAAAAGAACTCATGTCTATTTGGAGAAGTATTTCAATAAAATTGAAGCATATTTAAATGCTAAACTATCATGAAAGTCAAAATATTTGCTTCATAGATGTGGTGTATCAAATTCGTTGTTTCCATTTCCTATCTGTCTTGTGAACCTGAGTAACTGAATGTGTTTCAGTTTATTCATGTCGAAAAAAAATTATTATACTTATATTTGACTTGTTTAATAAATATAAGGCTAAAGTATATATTTGGCCCTTTATGTTTGCTTTAGGTATCATTTTAGTCCCTTAAGTTTATAAAGTGCACTTTTAGTCCCTTAATGTTAACACCGTTAGTTTGGCTTAACGGAAAATATTAACCCAGCAATTTTAAGTGATGGCTGCGCAATTAACGGCTGACTAAGTATGACTACATGTTAATTCTTTAATTTAATATGTTTATATTTTAAAATAAATATAAATCTGGGAAAAAGAAAAAAGAAAGTGTCTTCTCCTCTTCAAGAACGCACAAGCTTCTCTGTGCCCGGTGACTTCACCTCTAATTCATATCTTCGTAATTCATTATTTTAGATTAGGTTTGGGTGGATTCTTCATAATAAGGTTGCATCTGCAGATTATTTGAATCATTAGGAGTTTTTTTAATATGGAAGACTCCAATTTGTCTAGAGCTCAGGTTCGCATATTCAGGAATATGCCTTTGGGTTTTGACGCATAGTGATATTAAGATGTTGTCTTCTTTTTTCTTTTAGTTTGCCAGTATTGTTCACCTAGGATTTTATTCCAGGTTATGGGATGGTTTGTAATATTACTTTCTATGTAATTTTATGTTTTAGGTTTAGTGGCAACAAAGAAGAAATTAGATAATCTCCGCAAGGATGAATGCAACCAATAGTACATATAAAAAGTAAAAACAACAGACTTACAAGATTGACGTTCAAGGACTGGTTATTTCTGCGGATGAGATGTTGAGGCAGTAGAGATGAGTTAGGGATGGAGGGATCGAAGCCATAGGGATGAGTTAGGGATAGAGGGATCGTTAATGAGAAGTGGTAAACCGGCCCGTAAAGATTAAATCTTTTTCAATTTATAGGTTTTTAAAAAATTAATTTATTAAAATACTAACATACAGGCATGCTTAAATCAACACTTAGTTGCACAGTCATCACTTAAATTTGCTGAGTCAGTATATTCCGTTAAGCTAGACTAACGGTGTTAAGAATAAAGGATCAAAAGTGCACTTTATAAATTTAGGGGACTAAAATGATACCTAAAGCAAACATAAAGGACCAAATGTATACTTTAGCCTAAATATAATGAAAGCGGATTATATGAACGTAATTGGTTAGAAGAATGAACCACTTGTAGAATACCACAACTTGGTAATATGTACAATATGAAAATTTACCCTTCAGTATTTTATCAAAACCCACGTGAATAAACAATTTGTCATGTAACTTTGTATAAATATTCGTTATTAAACTCCGCAAAATGTTAAAAAAAAAAACTTCATTGCTTGCCATTTTTGCCTTGCATTAAGCGGATATAGACAACAATTTAATATAATTAATGGATTATGGGTTTAAAGAAAGATAGGATAAGAAATTAAGAATTTGGTTAATATAAATAAATAATTATTATGAAAATATAAAAAAACATGGGTTCATATAGAGTAGCCCTTTTCAACTGACACATGGTTTAGGTGCTTTTTTCATCCCCCAGGTGTAGGAGCTGTGGTTGCTGTAGAGTGTGATATTAGATAGCCCTATAAATTTTATTTTTGGTTAATATAAATAAATAATGTGTCAGCTTTGATTTAAATTTCTGTGTAATGAATAAATGAAAATAAAAGCTATATGTATAGTTGGGAAATCATACCACAACTATTACTCCTGCTAGCTACATGGCAAAGTTTTACTCGAGGGGTACATGGTTAGGATCAATTATAAAGTAATACTTTTGAGGATCTTCATTTTAAATATGACCTATAAAATTATGTGAGTAATTAGTACAACTAATTAAATGATTATTTAAATGATTAAGAAAAAGTTCATGTAACAGTACAGCTTGATGGCTTTGTAAAGTTACATATATAATTGACAAAACATCAAAATAGTGTCTACATATTAAAATTCAAGGGAGACAGAAAAATAAGGGTATATAAAAAGAACAATGTGAATGAGGCAGTCTATTTGGAATCAGAAAATAGCTGTAAGAGTCTTCAATATCCTGCATAACGTTTGTTCATTTATGAAAAAGCCAAGCATCAAACGCCGCACCATATTTTTTCAAAAAAAGGTTGCATCATCACAAGTTGGCTCTTTATCAATAATTATTCTTAACATACAACCTTTCTTCATCCTCCTACTTTTTTGAGGGTGGCCATGGAAGATACCTTAAATATAAATATTTTGCCATTTGTAGTAATCAGGTCAAGTTTTTAAAAAGTAGTAATTAGGGAGGTACAATTTTCTGAATAAATATCATATGAGATATCTCGTTCAAGCTTTAAAAATGTTATTCCTTGCGTAGGCAGTTGGCCAATTACTTTAAATTGAACTCAATAAATATGCTATTTATGCCTTTCATATGTCTCTTTACGGAGGGAAAAAAAAGCATACCACGTAAAACTATACCTCTACGTGTTTTCCCTTTATCATAAATTCTAAACCTACTATCTATAACCTTTCTGCCTGCTATCGATGGCAGGTGGCTCAAGTGGTTTGGCACTTGAGTCCCTTCCACAAGGTCTCGGGTTCAAGATCGGTGGATGGAGTCTCTGCTGGAGGGAGAGCTTTACACCCAAAAGGTTTGACCCGGCTCAAATCCAGAGTAGTCGGTTGCTCGGGTTTACCTGGCCCAAAGAAGGCCAGGACCCAGAGAAAGCGCCGGATACCGGATGCTTTAAGCAAACAAAAAAAAAAAAAAAAAACCTTTCTGCCTACTCCAACCTTCTTTTTCATTTTTTTTTTTTTTACCATTGTAGATACCTTAAACATGAAAAATCTGCTTCTTGGTGTCATTAAGCCAAGCAAATTGCTACATTCTTATATTAATCAGCTTATTTATTTATACAAACCTGGTGTCATTTATTTATTGTATAAAAAAGTAATATATTTGCCTATTTATTTGTATTTAATTTATATGTGTTTATTTAGATATATATTGTAATATACTAAAATGTCTAGGAATTAGGAACCAATATCTGGCAATGGATGCCACGTACATTAGGTTTTATGCAGAGCGAATTAAAGATAAGGAGGTTTTAAAATGTTGAAAAAATGGCATTTCATCCTTAGATTATTGTTTATATGGTCATTTCAGGATTTGGATTAGTTTTAAAAATTCATAACTTAGTTTAGAAAGCTTGGATTGAGTTGTTTCTTATCTCATTTTAAATTTTAGAACTCCTTTTTGTAATAAAAATGATAAATATATAGAACTTTGATGATGATTTATCCCAAAAAAAGAAAAGAAAAGAAAAGAACTTTGATCATGCCAACTCAGTTTATTTTGACTTTAGAGAATACACTTGTTCTGTCTTGTCCCTACCGCTTTCATATTTCTTTTCTTCACTTTGAAAATTCATATGTTGAGGCACAGTTATCCAAATGAAGTGATTTTGAAGATGTTTTAAAGATCTGAAAGTCCTTATAAATAAAACAAAAGCACGCACACACGCGCACAAGATTCAGATTGGCCCAATTGGTATATTTTATTTTGTGTGTGTATGTGTGTAACTGTTATGTTTGCAAACATCCAAGAAGTTTGTTGACAAATTCACTAAATTGTGATAGATTCAAAATCCAAATTATTGTCCACTATCAAGCAAAAGCATAGGGGCTGAATTACTCAGCTCATCTAAGTGACTGGTTCACGTTGAATTTTAGAAGAGAACTGAGAATTAATAGGGATAATAACTGGAATCTAGTGTGGGTGTATCTATTTGGATGCTGTAAATATGGAGAAATAAGGCTGTTTTTGAGTCAGATTTTACCCACCCTTTGGAACCAGCTTCGGTTATTTTACAAATATGGCGAACGTTTTGTGCAGGTTCAAGACATTTTATCTTAACGACAATGTGCTAGTCGTACGATTCGCAGGAGCTTTTACATATTGTCATATTTTCTCCTTATTTCATACTTTATTAGTTATACTATTTTATTTGAACCATAAATAATTATAGCTACATCATAATTAATTACTATGTAGCAATCACAAATTCTTCTTCATAAATTTTGTAATAAATTTAACTCAATAGGATTGTGTATCAAAATTTATAATTATCTTCTTGTATTGTAAACAATATTTGTGTGTATTTCCGTTCAAGATTATAAATTTAGAGTAATTTCATTTTAATTCCAACAAAAAAACAACTCACACCTATCATATTGAACAAATAAAGACATTTCAAAATATCATTATACCATCCCGACAATATATCCTTATTTGCATGTTTACCCTCGCATGATACATTGAAATTTCATGATGGATACAAATTTTCGTAGACCCACTTTTACTTTTATGCTCAACTATTTTAATCCATCCTCTTGAGATGCAGTATATAATTAAAAGAACAATCTATTAGGACCATCACTTATAATTCACTCTAACATTGTATGGATAATTGATAATTGATAAAAAAACGCATTTAAATACTTGACATCATATATGGATAATTTATATTTATTATTATTTTTATTTAAACTTATTTTGTTTCATGAGTTTAAGTTAAATCTATTTATTCCACCAAAATATGTTCATATATAAAATATTACCCAACCTTTAAAAAATGTATCATGATATTTAAAAATGAAAAACAAAAAACCACAATGATATTCTTGCGATTTTTTTTTAAACATTATACATTCTTTACCTATAGTCTTTCTTAATCATTAAAGAGATTACATAGATTTTATAGCATGTACTTCGGGCACGATGCCTAAGAAGCTTATTCTTCCTGGACCATTTCATCTTAACCTAATCAATAAAACAGTTCACATATTGTATGCCTAACAAATATCTCAGAATCAAAGACATCATGAATCTACTATAACATGATGTATCAACAACGTATGCTTTCTTGAGCAAAAAATAAATAAGAAAAAGCAACTTATGATTGCATGCTTTCACTTACTTGATACATGAAAATGTAATAGTATATACATATTTTAAAATATCTTCTTTTAAACAATATTGGTCTTTGTTTTCTCATACCCGGTCCCACCTTTTAATCAATTACTTTTGTGGATACCCAAGGAGCTTCTAATCAACTACTCCATCTGTTATGGACAGTCCTCCTTTTTGGCTCATGTTCTAGTCCCTTGATTCCTTTTCATATATACTTTTGTTTGAGGCTGCTAACTGCTATTTGGTTGTCAGTGTTGAGTACAAAATATATGGAGTTACTGTTTAGGATAGTTTTAGGACAAGATTAATGGGATGTTTCAAACTTTTAATGTCAAACCATTTCCGACATTCAAGAATTTTGGCATGGCTGATAATTATGTCATACACAAATAACTAAAGCTAAGTTTCAAGAAAAAAGATTCATGTAATATAACTTCAAGAATGGTACCACTCAATAAAATGATGCATTAAGATTTCTAGATAACTCCTTGTAAACAAATTTTTTTTATTCTGTTCTTGCACCCACGTTCCCGTTTATTAACAACAATTATCAAAGTTACAAAAGTAGGAACTATATAACCTAAAAGTAAAGGGGAACTTTCCAAGTCATTGATAAGAAGTTTCCTTTCAAATGAAGCACTGACACCATCTACTAATCCTACAAAACACTACAGAAGAAAAGCCTATTATTTATAATGACCTTTGACATGAAAAAAGTTGGAGTGGCATCTATAGAAGAGAAAATGGTAGAAAATCGTTTAAGATGGTATGAACATGTTCAAAGAAGGCCATTTAGTGCACTAGTAAGGAGGGTTGATTAAACAATATAGAGTCCTGTAAAAAGAAGTAGAGGAAGACCAAAGTGAACACTCAATGAGGTTATAAAGCAGAATCTTTTGGTAATAATCTATCCAAAGATTTGGTTTTCAATAGAACACAATGACATCGTGATCCCCACCTAGTGAGATAAAAGCCTTTTTTTTGTTGTTGTTGACTAAGATTCAAACAAATAGTATCCTTCATAAAATATAAAGGTTTAGTTTTCAAAGCCATCAACTTTTTCCCTACTTCAAATGCTCCTTGTTGCAGCCAAAATGCCTTCATATGTGCACTGCTATTGCCACCTTTTGTGAATATCTTCAACGAGAGAATGTGTCTTGTGCCCTTCTATTGCCACCTTTTGTGGATGGATATCTTCAATTGGAGAATGTGTCTTGTGCCCTGCTATTGCCACCTTTTTGTGGATATCTTCAATGGGAAAATGTGTCTTTTATACATAAATCTGCATTGAAATTATTCACTCCACCATTCACTTATTTAGCTTCTTTATTCTTTCTAAAAAAGTTAATTAAGTCTTATATTTAGGACCGGAGATAGTATTAGATATCATCTCGGCATTTGGATCGCTGGATTTAAACATTTTCTTGGAGGCATGTAGCGCGTTTGAAGCAGAGGAGTGGGAAATTTTCAAGGGTCTTGGACTTGTAGAGTAGCAATAGTAGCAAAGGATGCAGCTTACTATTTATATAGATGCAGAGTCTATTAAAGCATTCATGGGAAGTGAAACTGCGACATATTTCCAGAGAGAAGAACCACCTGACAGAAGCTCTTGCTAAGGATGGTTTGTCGGGGCCTTCTTTGCTGAATTCATGTCCGGCTCACTTGCTGACCTTTAGTTGCTAATGAGTGTATGAGATCCCTCTTTAGTTTCATAGGTGTTCTAATTTATAGGCTCTAGCCCCCTCTTGTAACAAAAAAAAAAAAAAAGCACTGGTGCTGTAGGAGTTACCAAGAAGTAACACCAGATTTCCATTGCTTGGTTGGAAGGAAATGGAGGAGAGAGGGGAAGAGAAAATTTATTATTGGTTTTAAGAAAAATGTGGGTAAAAGTTTTTAATTAATTTTCTTTATCATTTCTTCTTACATCTTATATTTATTAAAATTTATAACCTGACCTATTCGTTACTTTTTCTAAAAAAAATTAACCTTGTTAAAATTTCTCCTCCTGTCCATTTTTTGGGGACCAAACTAAGGAAATACACTGAACATTGCGATGTAAACAGATTTTAAGGTTAGGGAAATAGTAATTAAGTAGATGCAAAGCCAAAAAGGAAACACCAGTAATCAATCACTAAACAGAACCATGGCACAGCCGGTTAGATCAAAAGAACTAGGCTCATTGGTGAATAATGAATGCAATAAACAATTGTTGGATGGTAAAATGGGAATGAAGATAATTTATAAGGTGCACATTATCTTTTCATGGTGTTTTTAGATAAAAATTAGTAAAATTGATTTTTTCCCATTAAGAGTACAAGTGATTTTATTGCAACTAACTTTTGCAAACTGAAGTTAGAGTGAAAATTAATCAGTGTAGTGTGATTTATATTTATCTTATAAAGAGGCAAAAACACACATTTAATTCTTTAACTTCACACAAGGTTTCATTTTGGTCCTTTGATTTATATAGTATCTTTTCTGTCTTTTAACCCAAAAGGCATTAACAAAAAATGTTGATATTGAGATTTTTAACGTTGAAAAAAAAAATTTCAAATACTAAAATATTAAATTTAAATTTCAAAATAGCAATAATCATTACAAAAAATCAGTTCAAATTGACAATGTTAGGGTTGAAAGGCTTAAATGCTTTTTGTTTTATAAAATAGTCATTTTGATATTAACTTGTTTGAATAATATATTGAAATGCTATTTTTAGAATGTTGAAATGTGAAGAAAAAGAAAATGCAAAAAAAAAAAAAAAATTCAATTTCAACTTGACTTTCAGCCCAAAAACACTTAATTATAAAAGCTATCACAAACATCACTTCTTAATCAAAAGTAGCATTTTTCATTGAAAAACCTAGTTTGAGGCCATTGCCGTGATCCCAAACAAGCCCATAGGCCGTAGCCTAGGAAAGGGCTTTTATTTATATATAAGGGAGAATGCAATATAGGTCTCTAATAAAGCAATCATTAATATTCTTTGGTAAGAACACAAGATATTGCTAATAATATTCTTAATATTTCAGTTCCTTATAACAACATCCAAGACAAATTGATTTGAGGTATTAGTCGTTCATGTGAATGTTTAGTAAGCTCTGGATTCCATTCTATTAATGATCAATATCCTATAGTTGCTAATGATGATTTCTGAAAATTTTTATGGTCCTTATCTCTTCCAAATGAAAGATCTGCTTCTTGTTTGGAAATTACTTAATGAAGCTATTCTTGTAGTGGATATCTCAATAAAGCATCATCTTAATGTGACTGGCAACTATGCATTTGGTTGTTTGGAGCTGGAAACATTATATATACCATCTTTTTGCCACTTGTCCTTTTGTAAGAGCTGTCTGGTTTGGCTTATCAATTCAGTTGCCTGTAAGAAACTTTGAAAGTTTTAAAAGATGGATTAAGTCCATATTGAGGAGCGAGTATATGGATGGTCAGATGCTAATGCTCATTAAAGTTTTAAAGTTATCAACTTAATCTATATTATTTGGATGAAAAGAAAATGTATTCTCCTTCAAGGTCAAAAAGCGAATACTGTAGCAGTGATTAAAGAAATTGA
Organism: Inga oerstediana; assembly: GCA_963210345.1. Taxonomy (NCBI): domain Eukaryota; kingdom Viridiplantae; phylum Streptophyta; class Magnoliopsida; order Fabales; family Fabaceae; genus Inga; species Inga oerstediana. The sequence continues at coordinate 39,562,586 of OY723409.1, forward strand.
GCATCCATCCTCCACGTGCTCTTCGGCTTTTTCTGATGAACAAGACCAACTTCAGCATCTGTCTGTTTCATCTTCAATGACTCAAGCTATCAACTACAGCATCTGTCAGTTTCATCTTCAATGATTCAAGCTATTGATAGACCTTTTTGTTTTGATAAAGTATTGATAGACTTAATGTAAGATGGTTGGATCATTTTCATAGAGAAATATAAAAGTGGACATTCCACATTCTGCCAGTCGTTGATCTGTTTCCAGGTATAGGCAGTGCAATCTCTCCTTTGGAAAAGACAGGCCCAACCTTTCCTTGCACTGAATGATTTAAGATCATCTCTTTATTGGATACTAAAATGCCGTTTGTTTGATTCCTCAAATGACACAAATCTGGCGGTTTTCTCCGTTAGGAAAAGGCTGCTGCCAAAGGATGAATTCTTCAAACATCTTGCATGAAGATATTTCATATTTTTTAAGATTATTCTCTTTATATAGCTTTGTGTGGAAAAAGTTCACTGTAATGTTTTCAGTTGTCTGCAATTTCTTAATGAAATTGATCTTTTACCACAAAAAAATTATCAACATTTTGGTTCCTGCTTAAAAAAAATTAAAACAGTATATCACAGTAGTTAATTAATCTTAAAAAAGTCATTATTTCAAGAGACCAAAATATGAGTAATTCCATAACAAGAAGCTCAAATATCATTCTCCCTTATAATCATGAAAGTGCTAACCATTGCCCACACTCTAATATGCACAAGACAATGAGGCATTTACATGACAAAACTATTTTAACCATTCTACGGCAAACGGTCCATAGGAATTTATATGATCTCAAAAATATTGAGCCAACAGATATTATTCGAAAGTGGAAACTAAAAACTACATATATAGGCCAACAAACAAGAAAAATAAGACATGCAGCATTTATAGCATTGCTTTTTCTTTTGGTTTTATTTGCTTGTTCAAAATAAGGTTCTGGCATTTGGAGCATAAAACTCATCCAAGCAATTGAACTTCATTCTCTCTTGCACTTACTTGCTAGCTAGTCACTTCGTCATGTATCATCAAGACATCAACCTTACTAGCTAAAACCACTTCCATCAACTTCCATCAAGTTGTCCAAGGGAGAGGAGGTGTGCCATGTATTGCTGCAATTAATTCAAACACAAAATAATATATATAAATAAAAAAAATGTTCAAAAAGAGAAGAGTTGTTGACATCAAACATTTTATTTGAGAGAAGGCTTGTGTGCCAGGAGCTTATAGCTCATGCGGCACCCCATTTCTCATGAAGGAAATTGTGAGTTCTGTACCCCAAAGTGACAAAATATGGGTGGGTGAGTGTGTGTGGGTACCCTTGCCAATGGGGGGAGCGAAGTTTTAAATTGTTAAAATTTAAAAACAACCCACACAAGGCTTACATAACATACTAGAGTTTCCAGATCTCACTCTCACATACTGGCTTTTACAGAAAGGTGGGAACGGGCTTTCAATCATATTTCAAGTTCAAGGCATCATTGAAGTTGAAATGTGGAAAGATTTACTTTGAATCATCATAAATGGTTCCACAGGCAACTTTTCTGAAGAACAAAAGAAGAAGAAAAGAGAGAAAAAAGGAAACGCTTGCTTTGAATAGTTTTTTTTTTTTTTGGCCAAAGCTTGCTTTAAATTATGGTTAAACATTAACTGCTCTAATATTTCTGCCATTGTGATGTCCTTCAGAACTGTTTGGGTGGTGACTTCATTTAGACATACAAATAAAATGCACCTCCCATGATTTTAACCGCAGCCAAGTGGACAAAATTTAATTTCTTTTTTTTTAATGGAGATGGCAGATTACAGTGAAGGAATAACATCAATCTTTCTCCTAATTTACATGCCCAAAGTAAAAATGTAGCTCCTTTAAAAATGAAAATTGTGTCCACGTCAGTAACAGAAACAAATATAGGCCTTGTGTAACTTACAGAATGGTACGCATATGCTGGATATCCTTGGCGGTTAAAGTGTTTTGCCATGATGCAGAACTCAATTGGGCCCCACTCTTCAACTTCAAAGCAATTGCCCAAGGCCGCTTTGTATAACTAATAATAGATTCAATAAACTATCAGCATACTCCTTGAATCCCATTTATAAGGCAGAGAGAGAAGGAAATTTGTTGTCCTATTTACAAGTCACATTATTTTTCATATGAATGTATAATTTACCTTTCATTTATTATTATGTAGACTTTGGTAACATGGGGTTAGTGTATATTAAATAGGGATAAAGTTGGAAGATTGTTGAAGTTTAAGGTAGAGTCACGAGTTTTAAGGTTTTTTTGGTTCCGGTGAAACATGTTAAAATTGATTTATAAATAGGAGCAGAGTATGTTTCACTAAAATAACATCAAACAAATAAATCCACCTTCCAATTTATAGGTAAACAGCCAATTACCTTAGCTGTATCAGTTAAAAGCTCAGTTCCAGCTGGATAAGATGCATAGAATTGATCAGCTCTGGAATAACCAGCCCTTGTTCTGCAAACCAAATACATATACCGACAAGCTTGAGATTAATATGAAAAACAATTCCAGCATTTATAATAAGTTTTCAAAAATAATTGACCAACGTGTTGCCAGTATAAGCATAACTCAGAACTGCAACAAAGGTGTAGAACCCAGCATAAGACACCACTCTACGGAACTTCTGAATCTTTAATATCTCCATAAACCCATCATAGATCTTCATGGACAATTGTTTAGAAGCTATTCTGAAAATCAAATTGTGCAAAAAAGTCATAACCAGAAAGATGTTGTACACAACTACCTTATTCTTCTCTAAAGCTCTCAACAGAGAATGCCAACCAAAATTATGAATTCATATGAGCAGTGCCATCTCAAACTCAGTAACATATAGATATGTAAATGTAAAATGATAATAATAAATTAATTAAATAAGAAATAAGCCATATGACCGTTTACCATTTAGAAAGTTAAACTCATCATAGGTTAGTTAGGATTAGGAGCCGTTACCTATAAACCTATATAAGGAGGTAACCATCTATTGTAATACTCATGTCTTTCCGGGATCTGAATAATATTGTGAATTCCAGTCTCTCTCTCTCTCTCGTTCTGTTCTTCTCTCCTCCTATCTCTCCCTTTTCTCTCCACTTTCTTCAACACCACTCTTAACACATATTTGCTCCTTTTTAAGGATACGAACTAAGTTATTACAAAACTATATTCGTCTAGCAGTTTCAGTCAGATGGAAAGATAAGCATAAGTAAGCTGGACACTAATATATGAAATGAAGAAAACCTACTTCCTCACCCTCTTGCCATACGTTTTCATGGTTTTTTTTGGGCCCGAAATACCTCAACTTACAATTTCGACAAAGAAGCAACAAAACCCACATGACAGTTCAAGATGAAAACCAAATGGAAAAAGAAAAGAACACAAAACAGAGTGCAGGGGAAAAAAATGCAAAATCCATCCAGAACAATAGGGTAATGGAATTTACAGTGAATAATTCTTGAAGCATATATTATGAATGCCCTTCGATATTTAGAATACTTGAAAACACTTATTTTAGCTATAATTCTGTATGATCCTCACTAGTTATCAGCAATTAAAGCATAACAAAGCTAACAGAGGATCATTAACAGTCAAATGCATTTTTGACCTATACATACTAAATTTTGAGAGGATAACTAATCACTCAAAGAGAGGATAATATTTTAGCTAAGTTGTGTTTAGTGGCCCATGTCTCTTTTTAATTATAAATTTTGAAAATAAATATGTGAAACAAATTATCCACCTACTTTTCACGTCCTAAACAAGAGATATTATAATCCAGACACCGAGGAGATTTTAAAAATAAAATATCTATAGTTAACATTGTTGCCCCGGCAAGCAGCTTCTCACAGGCAAAAAGACAAACACATGGCAGACGTGGAGTAGAATATAGAAGCATACGAAGCAAGTACCTCACATCCAAATGCATTTCCATGAAGAGCCCTAAAAACCAGAGGTAGGGATGGCTACCTTCGGTATTGGGGATTAGAGAGAGTAAATTAAGGAAATGGGGAAGTAATGGGAGGGGCTATTACCGCATAGAAGGAAAAAAATATGTTGGGATTAAAAAGGGTATAATCTGATTTGAGTTGGAGCGAATGAGGAAAGTATGGATATTAGACTGACCTGTTTGCTGTTACTTTGACGGAAGGACACCGCTAGAGTACCCGCTAACGGCAGCTCAGAGCGGAAGACCAAAACGGCGAGAGAGAAGGACGGCGCAGCAGAGTCGAAAGTGGAGCACGACGAGAGTGAAGAAAAGTTGCATAATCGGTTTACAATTCTCTGTTGGGGAAAAAATGGGCTAAGGAGCAATTTTATCTTAAGTTTGTTGAAAAAATGGGCTAAGGAGCAATTTTATCTTAAGTTTGAAAAAAATGGGCTAAGGAGCAATTTTATCTTAAGTTTGTCCCCATTTTTTCCCCAACAGAGAATTATAAACCGATTATGCAACTTTTCTTCACTCTCGCCATGCTCCACTTTCGACTCTGCTGCGCCGTCCTTCTCTCTCGCCGTTTTGGTCTTCCGCTCTGAGCTGCCGTTAGCGGGTACTCTAGCGGTGTCCTTCCGTCAAAGTAACAGCGAACAGGTCAGTCTAATATCCATACTTTCCTCATTCGCTCCAACCCAAATCAGATTATACCCTTTTTAATCCCAACATATTTTTTTTCTTCTATGCGGTAATAGCCCCTCCCATTACTTCCCCATTTCCTTAATTTACTCTCTCTAATCCCCAATACCGAAGGTAGCCATCCCTACCTCTGGTTTTTAGGGCTCTTCACGGAAATGCATTTGGATGTGAGGTACTTGCTTCGTATGCTTCTATATTCTACTCCACTTCTGCCATGTGTTTGTCTTTTTGCCTGTGAGAAGCTGCTTGCCGGGCAACAATGTTAACTATAGATATTTTATTTTTAAAATCTCCTCGGTGTCTGGATTATAATATCTCTTGTTTAGGACGTGAAAAGTAGGTCGATAATTTGTTTCATATATTTATTTTCAAAATTTATAATTAAAAAGAGACATGGGTAGGGGTGAGCATTCGGTTTTTGGTGCGGTTTTCGGTTGTAACCGAAAAAACCGAACAACCGAATATAAGGTATTTTTATCACCGAACCGAAACCGAAGTTTGTCAATAACCGAAACCGAAATAACCGATCAATTTCGGTTCGGTTTTTCGGTACAGTTCGGTTATTGGGCTTTTTTGGCGCTGAAAACTTGTCTACTACAAAAACTGCAACCCAAAGGAAATTCCAACAGTAAAAATAATTAATGCACAGCACTACTTAAGCAACAAAACCATTATAATCAGAAAACTCGATATATCAGAAATTCATATTCAGCCTTGCTCCTTGAATGCTCCGTGAATGCCACTTACAACTGAAGCAAGAAAACAAAAAATAAACATAAAAAAATAAATAAATGCTACAAAGATTACAAATATAAGGAAAAATTGCTTACAAAATCTGAAGTTGCCATATACATCTAGAAAAAATCAACATTTGTCTCCACTCTCCACTACAATTTTTTTGTAAATCTGGCAATTTAAAAAAAAACAATCAAACTCCATATTTGGTAATTTAAAACAATCAGACTCCAGATCTGCTTCAAAGAATTGTACAAAACTAAGCTACCTTTCTTCATTGCTAATGATAAAAAAAAAAGAAAGAGCTTTTCTCATCTGTAAAAAATAAAAAAAATTTCTTCAAGGTATTTCTCTTCTGCTCATCTCCCAAATCAAACAAGAAAGCTCCTTTTTTGTTCAAAAAAATTTTTCATTCATTTGATCTCCATTTGCAGTGGAGTGAACACATAAAGGTGCTTGAGAAAAGATCAAGTAGAGGAGGCAGTAGCATTCCAAAAGTCAGCAACTCGATTTTAAAATGAGAAACATTGTAAAAATAGGTGCTTACCAGAAAGAAGAAACTGATGAACTGCGTGGAGACGGAGATCAAACTCAAGGAGCAGGATAACTTGGAGGTGGGAGGCGACGCAGGCGGTTGCAACGAACAGCGCCGTTGTCAACGGAACTGACACGGCGTGAACAGCGCGGCAAAGCTTTAACAGCACGGTGAGTCGGCGACGACTGAGGACTAAGGTGAAGTTGACGATTTGAGGGTTAGGGTAAATGGTGCGGGAGGCCCATTTTGAGAGACAATAGGAGAGCAGGCATATGAAGATTGATGACGGTCGACGGGATGAGCAGGAGATTGAACTTTGTTGTGGGAGGAATCGACCCCGACGGCGTGAATGGCGACTTGAGGTTGAGGAGTGGGAGGCTAGGGTTGAGACTTGAGAGAATTGAGAGACATGAGAGCGGGGGTTGAGACTTGAGACTGAGGAGAGTGGAATGAAGCCACGCGTTATGGGACAAAAGAGAACTCAGAATATTAAAGGCCTTGAGCGTTGAGCCCTTGAGGATTAGGCTACACATACTGACACACACACTCACACTCACACTCACACTTTGCCCATCCGTATGGAATCAATCCGAAAGAGAAATAAATGGGCTCATGGGCCTTTGCCCTTCGGTCTTTAGTGGTTTAGCCTAACAAGCCTGCGGGTCCGGAATGTCTCCACTTATGGGGGTGTTTGTGATAGCGTTTTGAACAGTCAAAACGCACTTATTACGCAAGTCGAGAAAAAACTCCTCTCACATACTTACCTCGTATACCGTGAATCACGAATTATAAGCACGTTTTGGACAAAAATAAGCTCTTCCAAACGAGCACTAGAACCCCTCCACTCACCCTCCATTTACACAAAACGACCGTGCTTTGAATTTTTTTTTTTTTTAAAAAAAATTAAAACAATTGCTGGGAAAGCACGGTCGTTTTGTGTAAATGGAGGGTGAGTGGAGGGGTTCTAAGTGGAGACATTCCGGACCCCAAGCATGCACTATGACTATAAAAATAGAAGGAAATAAAACTGATAGGGAATAATATAAAATCAGTATCCATACAATTCGGTTATAACCGATTTTTTTTTAAACAAACCGCACCGATAACCGAAACACTGATATAACCGAATTTAAAAACCGAAAAAAACCGAATTACAGAAAAAACTGAACCGAAAAAACCGAATTGAGTTCGGTTCGGTCTTCGGTTTCGGTTTGGTTTTGCTCACCCCTACCCATGAGTAATTTAACTCCAAATCTTTTTTGGGGCAACCTTTAAAAAAAATGAAGTAAATTATACATGGGCTTTTGCGGCAAATATAACATCTCAAATTTTACTCTCCAATATGCCTTCTCAGTGGGTGTGACATTTAATAAAATAGAATGATAAATTTTGGAGAATATGAATAGTGCTGCCAGTGAGATTTCCTGTGAGGCAGCAAGATTGTCATATGAATTTGAATAAACAAATGATGTTAAAAAATTATGAAATTTTATAAGATTAAAGTAGACATCCTAAGCTTTAATTTATAGGTCATGGGTAATTTTTGGAGTTGTATACAAAAAGTTATGTATTGTTAAAGTTTATACAGTGAAGCTGGAAAGTGTCATATGAATTTGTGAGGCAGCAAGATTGTCATATGAATTTGAATAAATAAATGATGTTAAAAAATTATGAAATTTTACAAGGTTAAAGTAGACATCCTAAGCTTTAATTTATAGGTCATGGGTAATTTTTGGAGTTGTATACAAAAAGTTATGTATTGTTAAAGTTTACACAGTGAAGCTGGAAAGTTTTTGGAACAGCATCTTAAGAATTTAATTTTGGAAATTGTGAGTTTTCAATTAGCTAAGGGCTATATTTTTCTTGAAACCAGACTCAATAAGGGTTCTATAGCATTTGGAATAACTCCAACACGATGTCTACAAAATTAGTTATGATTTTTCAAAGTTCGGGCAGAAAATCTGCCAGAATTTTGTAAAAATCTGAAATTGGGAACTTTAATTAATTAAGTTATGGAATATTATTAAAACATCATCCTCTTCTTTCTTCAGCCATAACTGACACAAAACATCCCCAAAGGAGATAGAGAGGGTGCAAAATTTTAGAGAGAAAATGAGGAAGAAATCTCACAAGGTGTTTGAAGCTCAAAATTCTGTGTTGAGAGGAGGCTAGGGTTCAACCAAGAAAGGAAAAGCCAAATGGAAGCTAAGGACCGAGTTGAGAGCCAGTTGGTGGCACGCTTTATGAGGCGCACGTTACGAGGCAAGAAAGGGTCATGGTAGGGGACTTATCTTATTTGTATGTATGTAATATCTCTATTTGAGTAGTGATGTATGTGGTTGCTTTATTTGATTGTGTAGAGCATATTTGAATAAATCAAGTTCTATTTCTATTTTCAATATGGCCATAGTTTTGTTGCATGAAATATTGAGCATGCAAAAATGTCATTATGAGGCATACATCTAGTTAAAGCTAATATGTCATACACATAACATTTATCATGCATGCATTATGGTATCTGTTCCCTACTGAGATTCTCTCGAATCTCACCCTCCCCTACCAACAATTTAGACAAGTGAGTACAGAAGATACATAGAGATCAGAGAAGAGAACTACACAAGAGGATTGCAGTGGTGGAATAAAAAAGAGAAGATGTCTCCGTTTCACTTGGATGGGATTAGACATCCAAGTAGGCCTGTGCGGCTACATTAGTGGTAATTATCATGTATGAACCCCTATGATGAATTTATGTAGTCATGCACATATTATCAGTATATTTATGCTATTCTTGTGTTGCCTACCGAACTGCGCATCATTTTCCGTAAATACTTCGAAAAAGGTGAAAATAAGATATAGGTGTGACATTTTGGTATCAAAGCCCAAGCAGTTATGGAGGAGCCCAAGTGGTTTTGGAAGAGTGGCGGTTCTTGTAATAGGATAGTATACTGATATAGTCTTGATTACATGGTGAAAAGAGATATGTGCAGAATGGGACACTGAGAAGTGAACTACCTTTCTTTTGTGAATCAATCCCAAAAGATTTAGGAGTACCCAAGGGTAGCTAGTAGTGCAATACTGAACTGAGGATGTTTCAAGGATATTTCGAAAACTCGAGGAAGTGGATACGGCCAAGGCCAGGATACAAACACGGTATTTAGTCAGCCGAAGGTAGCTGGCATGATGTTTGAGACAAGGGAAGTCTTAGGGTACCGGTGGCTGGAAGCAATTGAAGCCGGTATCTGTGTTTTGACATGGGTACGCCATAATGGGTGCTCAACCCTAGGAAATGCCATGATGGGTGACCTTGGGGAAGTTAAATTGGTAAAGTCATGGAGACTTGAGGAATAGTAATTGTCTTGAGGTTTCTCCATAGCTAGTAATCATTTTAGTTAGATGATTCAAAGGATGCTTAGAAGTATGGAGATATTGATGATGTAAATATTAATTTCAATTTGAACCGTTTCTGTTGTAGTATTACACAGAAAAGTTCATTTGGTAAGGTGGTAGGAAACTTTAGGTGTAGTAAATGGTTTGGGGTTTCTCTATGCTAAGTGATGATCCTTAGTAATACTGTGGTGTTAAGGGGATGTAGATACGATATATGTTGTTATATGATGAGTAGTGATAATATTGTATAGTGAAACACAAAGATAGTAAGGCTAAGAGATACAGATGCTGGCCCGGGTCAAGAAGGTAGAACCTGACCCAATATAGTAAATCTTCGACATGTTAGCAGAATATCAAACAAGGATCAATCATTAAGGATCATAGTAATGAGTTGTGAGAGATGCAACAGAACACAAACCACAAAGCTTAGCTCAAAAGCTTGAGGCTAATAGGCGATTACTCATGAGAAGGCGCAAGAGTCGCTTGAGATGACCCCCGATACAATCTGAATTAATGAATATGTTTTATGAGTATTATTAGTATTGGGACTAGCCATATGTATCATATTTGACTGTGTGATACGTTTATGGTTAAATGTATATGAATAACTGTAGAATTTGATTTTGATCACATATATGGGTGTGCAAATTTGCCCTAAGTAAAGTTGTTGAATAGTAAGATATGTATAAGGATATTTTGGTTTTCCTCAATATTAACAAGAGCCAAAATGGTAAATAGGAATATACCATGACTAGAGAATGCCCTAATGTCTTGATTAGAGATATAAGTGGAATAATTGAATAAACTAACATGTGATAGACCTAGTGTCGATGTTCTGATCAACTTGAGGAGTACAGAAGAACGTGAGGAACACCTAGGGGTGGTACTGGGAGTCAAATGTAAGCTCTGGCTTTCAGGAATTAACTTACTGAGTGGTTTGTAGTGAGGTGATTTATGTGGCCTATGATAAGGCAATCTATGTGGTGCTACCTGTATGGTGTTAGGAGTCAAAGATAAACTCCGGCTCTAAGAGAGTGACTTACTAAGTGGTGATTTTTCCCAGAATGGAATCTAGCTAAGTAGGATGGTGAGTCTATACAGTCTGTAATGGTGTGCCTTGTGTGGTTTATAATGAAGTAATTTGTGTAGTTTGTAGTGAAATAAGCTGTGTGGTAGTAATCTGTGTGGTTTGTAGTGATGTGACCTGTGTGGTGTAATGGCCCAAATTTTGATTAAGGGCTAATGACAATTATTGAGAATGATTTGTGAATTCAATCTGAATTATTATGTGTTTTATGACAATTTTGATAAATGTGCCAAAACCAGAGAAAATTGGAAGAATGGAAAATTATCGGTTAATTAGTCATTTATTAATGAGGAAATTAATTACTAACTAAGAAGAAATGAGATGTGTAACTAAATGGCTAATGGAGGGGTTAGAGTAACTAATTAGTTACTTATTTGAGGAGAGCCAATGAGATTGTAGCATGTGGCAAGAGGAAATGATGGTTGAGTATGTGAGAAAAGTCAAATGGCATTTTAATATGATTCTTTCTCTCTCTTCTTCCTTCCATTTTGGTTGAGCATGTATGGGCAAGGGGAAAATGATCATTGCACCATCATCTTCAACCTCTCTTCATCTCTCTCTTCTTTCTCTTGTTGGGCGCCATTGTTGCAAAAAAGGGAAGAAGAAAAGCTTGGTTTAAGGTGAGTGAATGACCTCTAATGTCAAAACTTATTTCATTAATGTTGTTCCTTGGATTGAGAGCTTCATTTCCATGGTTCTAGTTTCTCCATTAGTGTTGATTTGAGCTCTCAAGGAATTATGAAGTTTGGAGAATCAAGAAACTTCTTTGGCAAAGTTATAGAGGTGAGTAAGAGAAACACTTATATCTAAGTTTTGTGGCATTTGATTTAGCTTTGAATTTCTGGAATTTTGGCATTAATTTCGAAAATGAGGGCCATTGGGTATTTGGCATGCTGTTGGTATGGAAATAGGTGTTTTGGTATGTGTTTTGGATAGATAGATTGATTTAAGAATGAAATGGTATGTTTGGATATTTTGGAATTTTGGTGTTGATTGTAGCCTATGACCAAAACATGATAATAGAATAGGAATTTGTTAGTTTTGATATTTCCATGTCATTCCTTGGATAAAATTATGTGGGAGTAACTTTAGCTAAGGCTTTAGGATCATTGGAATCACTTGGGTAAAATATGGAAGTGCTGTCAATTCTTTTGCATTTTCTGGTTTCTGATGGGCATCACTCAAGTGAGGATAGGTATCACTTGAGTGCGGTAGTGCATTTTCTATTCTGGCCTGCAATATTTCTGATGCACTTCCCGGCGAAAGGCAAGAGTATATTACCTCACTTGCTAGTGTTGTGGGTTCTCACTCGAGTGAGCCTCCTCTCACTCGAGTGCAGGTGTATTTGACACCATGAACTCTCGTCTCTGGTTGTCACTCACTGCCAAGTTTTAAGAGTGTGCCTTAACACTTGTGAATATTAAGCTGTCACTCGAGTGACAGGGGTCTTCACTCGAGTGCTCCTCTTCTTTAAAAGTTTCCATTGCTTCAGGTTAACACCTCCTGTGCTTCACTTCCTAGAACTCGGGTGAGCATTTGGCTGTCACTCGAGTGTTAACATTTGTGCTCGAGTGCAAAGTCCATCATCACTCAAGTGAGGTCTTCTTCACTCGAGTGCATCAGTGAAAAAGTAGTACTTATACTTCCAAAAGGGGATCTTTGGGATAGTTCTTTTAACCCTTTAGGGCTTTTTTCAGAGGCATTTGTAGCTTCTTAAAGAACATAAATGATAACCAATTTAAGTGATTTAAAGTCATTTAAGTATTGGAATAGAGAATAACACTTCATCGCTAATTATGAATTATAGGACTTGATATTTGCCCTACTTAGGAGAGACTAATGCCAGAGCACGCTCGGAAGGATCAAGGTAGTAACTTTTCTCTCTTATTGTGTATGATGCTTGGTAAGCATGACTTATCATTGTGTTATGTGTTATCTCCTATAGTGTATTGCAGCATGAGCAGTCATAGGGAGGTGATAGTTAACACACCAACCCCTGCTGTTGTATTTGCCAGGGTTGTGTTGTGTAATCATGGATTCCTGATTTGAGTATCCGATCAGTGTGGCTGTGTGTATGTAAAATATTTTATATGGATTCCAGCTGTGGTGATATATGTAATATGATCATGTGATTGTGCAATACAACGTAAGTAAACGTAAGGGTGACATGAGTTATACCTGCCCTTACCGCTGTAACTGCCGTTGTAGTTGCTATGTGTTATGTGATGATTTGCTTTCATGCTTTGTGGTTGTGCATACTATGAGTGACTTGTTACTATGGGGATTCTTTAGAATCTCACTCTCCTAACAATAATTTTTTTAGACAGGGCCAAAGGATCTAAAGGAAAGCGGGTGGCGAAGAGCGGGTAGAGCTCCGGATTGGGAGTTTTATTTTAGTTATTTGGTTATCATGTATAAACCTTTTGGATATTTTATTGGGAATTACATGTATATATACTGGTGATATCGGATAGTTTTGTGTAATCCCCTAGTAAAGGGAAAGAGTTTATGGGCATTATACCTTGTAGAACCCTTTATTGATTAATGAAACCCGAGTATGTTGGGAATTTACTTTGTACTCTGATATTTATGAATGAAATCATTCTGTACAGGCCATTTATGCATTGAAATGTGAATAGGAGACCATGGTTGAACAAGTTTTAGAAATTTTTTTGAAAACACTGAGTTTGGGCAAAAGATATTTTATTAAGTCCCAAATCATCTTATGGCCTCTAATTTCACATAATCACATATTTATGAACTTAATCTCGGCCTTGATCGTGAAGGAGGTTACATGTGGTTTGCTGTGTGGTGACCTGTGTGGTCTGTAATAAGGAAATCTATGTAGTGTGACTTGTGTGGTACAACCTGTGTGGTCTGCTATGTGGTAACTTATGTGCTTTTTATGAGGTATAATATGTGTTCTATGCAACCCCTGTGTGGTATACAACCAGTGTGTGGTGCAATCTGTGTAGTAAGTGATCTTTGTGTGATATAATTTGTGTGTTATGTAATCTCTGTGTGGTATGCGATCTGTGAGGTTCAAATTGTGGGGTAGATTATCTAAGTGGTTTATAGCGAAATATGTAGGCAAAATGGGGAATAAGCCCTTGTACGGTAGTAGGGGAGCTGTATACATGGATTATGGTTACATGCTTCATAGATATCATATTGAGTTCTGGTTACATGCTTTATGGACATTATATTGAGTATATTAAATACTAAGGGATGGATTGAATGATAAAAAGTAGTTCCCAAATTGTATACGTTCAAATTTCAAGGATGAAATTTATTTAAGTGGGGGAGAACAGTAACATCCCAAATTTTACTCCCCAATATGCCTTGTAAGTGGTTGTGGCATTTAATAAAATGGAATGGTGAATTTTGGAGAATGTGAATAGTGCTACTAGTGAGATTTTCTGTGAGGCAGCGAGATTGTCATGTAAATTTGAATAAACAAATGATGTGCAAAAATTATGAAATTTTATAGGGTGAAAGTAGACATTCTATGCTTTAATTTGACAGGTCATGGGAAATTTCTGGAGTTGTATACAAAATGTTATGTATTTTTGAAATTTACCTAATAAAGCTGAAAAGTTTCTAGAACAACATCCAAAGAATTTAACTCTGGGAATTGTGAGTTTCCAATTGGCTAAGGACTATATTTTTTCTTGAAACTAGACTCAATAAGGGTTCTATAGCCTTTAGAATCACTCCAATACGATGCCAACAAAATTAGTTATGATTTTTCAAAATTTGGGTGAAAAAATCTGCTAGAATTTTATAAAAATCCAAAATTGGGAAAATTAACTAATTAAATTATGGGATGTTATTAAAACATCATCCTTTTCTTTCTTCAGTCATAACTAACGCAAAACAGCCTGAAAAGAGAGAAAGAGTGTGTGTAGAATTTTAGAGAGAGAAGGAGGAAGAAATCTCACAAGGTATTTGAATCTCAAAATTCAGTGTTGAGAGGGGGCTAAGGTTTAGTCAAGAAAGGAAAAGCCAAACGAAAGCTAAGGACCGAGTTGAGAGCTAGTTGGTGGCACGCTTTATAAGGCATATGTTACAAGGAAAGAAAGGGTTAAGGTAGGGGACTTACCTTACTTTCATGTATTTGATATCTTTGCTTGTGTACTGATGTATGTTATTGCTTTACTTGATTGTGTAGAGCATATTTGAATAAATGAAACTTTGTTTCTGTTTTCGCTGTGGCCATAGTTTTATTGCATGAAACATTGATCATGCAGAAATGTCATTATAGGGCATACATCTAGTTAAAGCTATCATAACATACACATAACATCTATCATGCATGTATTATGATATTACTAGTACAAAATTCCCTTTTTAGACCTCCATATTTAGACCGGTTATAGCGGATAAGGTCTAAAAAATTTGATCGGTGGCAGGTTTGTAATTATATAGAACTTCTAAGATCGATTCTCAAAAAAACCGGTCTTAAAAAAATTATTTAGACCGGTTATAAATAAAACCGGTCTTAAAATATCAAAATATTTAAAAAATTAAAAATTTTAAACTTTTAAGACCCGTTATTTATAATAACCGGTCTTAAATATCAAACATTTCAAGACTTTTAAGACCGGTTATTCTAATAACCGGTCTAAAAGGTGATATTTTTTTTAAAAAAATTATGGATTTTTTTAAATATGAAAATTTAAAAAACAATTTCACCCTTTTAAGATCGGTTTTATTTATAACCGGTTTAAAATATCAACCTTAAATTTTTGAATCTCCTCTTTGTCTCGCCTAATTTTCGCTCTCTTAATCTGAAACCTCTCTTCTTGGTGCGATTACTCTGTGAGCTCGGTCATCTTCGCTCGATCTCATTCTCATGTTTGTTGCTGCGGTGCTCTCACCCTCACACTAAATGAGTTTGTCGCCGCCACAACCTCACTTGCTCTGATCTCCTTCGTCGCGACTTTTCACTGTAGTTGCTTTTCTATCTCTAGTATGGGTCTTGCTTTGCTTGGTCACATAGACTTGTACCATGAATGTGATTTGCAGACTCAGCATTTTAGAAAAGGTTGAAGAAGAGAACATCAACCTTGTGTTGTTGCGAAGGAAGCATCTTTTCGTCTTTTTAGTTTTAGTATACTGTAAGTGATGATAAGAAGGAGGAGGTTCCTGAAGTTAGTATTCTTCTTTCCCTCTTTAATTATTTATGATTTTACAACGTTGTTCTGCTTTGTGTTTCGTTTGATTAGCTATGCAAGGATTTTTTTTGTTATGGTCTATAAGTTGTTATATTTCATGTTTCTACTCTCTGGCAATCCCATTCATCTGTTACCACAATTACCTGATACTTTAGTTGGTTCAAAAAGCACTCCCTTCTGAGGCCTTATTTGTTAAGTGACATATTGCCCCATTTGATCCTACTAAGAAGAAGAAGAAGAAAGTTGCAATTTAGATCCTGCTGATGATTTAGTTGCAACTTGGCTGAGAAGACAGAAAACTTGTCTGGTATCTAATTTGAACCAAAACATATTTTATTATTGTTGCTGATGTTATCATTTGAGGTATCTCTAACTGTGCATATGCATGGTTCATTCTCATTTTTGCAGTTTCGGATGGGGTTGAGACTCCATTTGCTGGTTTAAAAAAGAAGAAGAAGAAGATAGTAAGTCATTCAGTATTTATGTAGAATATTTTTGCACACAATCTCTGCCGAAGCCATTGGAATATATAATTATATGGGGGCAATATGATACTTGTTTTTTGATTGAAGGTTGAAACTCGTAACTTTACTAATGAGGGTGGAGATGCTGCTGAAGATTTATATGGTAAGCAGTTGTATTATTTATTGATGTGCGATAAACTGAACTCAATAACTATATGTGTGTTATACTCTTATGTCAAGTGAAATTAGCTGAATAAGTGATGGGCATCTAGTAAATTTTGAACTCATTACATTGAATAAATCTAAGATAAGTTGCTCTTATCTCAGAGATATGGATTGGTAGAAAAGTTGAGTTTTAGACCGGTTTTTAAAAAGTCTGGACTTTTTAGACCTGGTCTTTGAACAACCGGTCTAAAAAAGTGATTTTTAAGACCGGTTGCTTAACCGATCTAAAAAATAATAGACTTTGTAGACCGGCTGTATCAAGATCGGATCCAAAAAATGGTCTAAAAAGTCATTTTTAACCGGTCTAAAAAGTCATTTTTCCACCAATGTATCTGTTCCCTACTGAGATTCTCTCGAATCTCACCCTCCCCTACCAACAATTTAGACAGGTGAGTATAGAAGATACATAGAGATTAGAGAAGAGAACTACACAAGAGGATTGTAGTGGTGGAACAAAGATGAGAAGATGTCTACATTTCATTGGGATGAGTTTATACACCCAAGTAGCCCTGTGTGGCTACATTAGTGGTAATTATCATGTATAAATCCCCATGGGAATTTATGTAGTCATGCACATATTATCAGTATATTTATGCTATTTGTAATACCCCGAATTTTGAGACTTGAGGCTAGAGAATAAGCCTGAGATTAGTGAATTGCTAAGCCCTGCTTTAGCAAGATCCCAAATTGTGATTAAGGGTTAATGACTCCAAAAGTGGATGTGATTAGTGATAAATAACCCTTTTGGAGAATCCGATGTGATTTGAGATTTGAATGTGTTATAAGCAGTGCTGAAACCCTGTATTTAAGTTCAATTATGGATTAGCATCTAGATTGACTTAAAATAGAGAGAGGGTGCATAAGGTGGTTAAATGGAAAGATAAGATGAGTTTTATGGTAATTCAAGGGGAATTGCCATAATCAAGGGCAAAACGGTAAAGTTATCAGCAATTGGTCAATTACCGAAGAGGAAACTCATTGGTAACTAAAAGATCAATGGTTAGGATTGATTTGTGCAAGATATCAAGAGGTGGAATCAAGTGTATGTGTGTGTATGTGAGCTCATGGAGGTGTGACAAGATCTTGACAAGTGTCACAATATGGACCCTTGGATCATGGTCAAAGGTTCAACACTCTTTCCTCTCTCTTTTCTCTATTAGGTCGGCCAAATGTGTATTGAAAGGCCAAAAATCTGATTTAACTTCATCATCTCATCTCTCTCTTCATCCTCCATGAACGCCAAGCACAAAGAAGAAAGAGAAAGGAAGAGTTCAATGTTTAGGTAAGGTAATGTCCTCTAATGCTCTAATACCCTTCTCTAATGTTGTTCATAGTAATGAGAGTTTCATCTCTATGATTTTAGATTCTTGATTGGAGGTGTTTGGGAGCTTGAGAAAAATTGGAAGGATGAAGAATCAAAGAATTGGTTTGGGAAAGAGGAATATGTGAGTATTTGAAGCCTTTTCATCTAAGTTTTGTGAATTGTGGATGAGTTTTGTGAATTGTGAATTTTGCCCTGATTTTGTGGTAATTTCAAAATGCATGAATTGTCATCTTTTTTGAGTTCTAATTTGTGTTTTGTTATGTTATATGTTCATTGGAATTGGTTTGAAACTTTAGAAAGTAAAGAATTGCAATATGAGTTTGAATTGTGACTTGTGTTGA
This sequence comes from Inga oerstediana, assembly GCA_963210345.1. Classification (NCBI taxonomy): domain Eukaryota; kingdom Viridiplantae; phylum Streptophyta; class Magnoliopsida; order Fabales; family Fabaceae; genus Inga; species Inga oerstediana. The sequence continues at coordinate 39,580,537 of OY723409.1, forward strand.
CATGTTGTGATTATTGGTGAAACATGTCAATGGAATTTGAATTTGGTTGATTTGGTATTTTCAATGGATTCCTTGTGAAATTTTGTGTGAGAATGATGTTTGATGTGAGAATTGGACCATTGGAAGCAATTGAGAAAAAAACTGAAAATCTGTCCATTGAAACTCTGTTCTGGGCAGTCTGTTTGTGTGGACGTTTTGACTAGGCAAATGATGTCTAAAAATTATGAAACTTTTCAGTCTTTAAGTTCACATCCCAAGCTTCAAAATGGACATATAAATTGTGTCATTTTATTTTGTGAACTGGGAGTTATAGGTTTCCAAAGTTTGACGTTAAAACTGGGTGCAAATCTGGAGCAGCAAGGGAATTTCGTGTAATTATGTAATTGTGTGGTGATTTCTGGTAATGGCTCATATTTTTCTTATGAAGAAGACTTAAAGAAATTTCAATGGGCTTTGAGATCACCTTATTTCGATTTTTCTGGAATTAGTTATGAATTTCTGAAGTTTCCTTGGCTGCAGCGCAAAAGTTTCTGTGTGCGTTTTGGCAGCAGCCAAAAACCTTCTGTGCACGTTTTGGCTGCAGCTAGAGGATTCTTGACTACAGCCAACCCCTATTTTTAGTATTTTGTGATTTTGGAAGGTGATTTTTAAACTAGTACTCCCCAACCCTTTAGGCTTTCGTTGAGCTTATTATAGCCACTTAAAGGGTGTGAATGATAACCAACTTTAAGTATTGTGGAAGTAAGGATTTGGATTAGAGATTGACCCTATGTCCTTGATTTGGTTATAGGGTTTGATATTCGCTCGGATCACAAGTAGCCGATGCTGGACCTTATGTAGAAAGAATAAGTGTACGGAACTTATCTCTCCTGCATGTATATGATATTTGTGTTGGTATTGATGCATGTTATTGTTTTGCTTGATTATGTGAAACATGTATGAATGATTTGAAGCTATGTTTCAATTTATACTATGGCCATATGTATGTTGTTCAAAGCATTGAGCTTACAGATTTGTCATTGTGTGTAAGCATGAGTTATGCAAGCATGTCATGCATTAAACATCTATCTTACATGCATATTGGTCATGTTTACCTACTGAGATTCTCTTGAATCTCACCCTCCCCTACCAACATTTTAGACAGGGTAGGTGGATTGTGTAATATCCCAAAAAGTGATTAAGGGCTAATGACTTTAAAAGTGGATATAATTATTGTTGAATAAACACTTTTAGAGAATGTGTGATGGGAATTTGGATATTTTAATGATTCTAATGGCTTCCTTGTGAAAATTCATGTGGGGAGAGTGTTTATTGTGAAATTGGAACCATTGGGAACAATCGTACTAAAGTTGAAAACTCTGTCCATTGAAACTCTGTACAGGGCAGCCAATTTGTATGGACGTTTTAAATAGGTAAATGGTGTCTAACAATTCTGAAATTTTCCAATATTAAAGTTCACATGTCAAGCTTCAAAATGAACATGTAATTTGTATCATTTTGATTTGTGACCTAAGAGTTTTGGATTTTTGAAGTTTGCCCAGCGAAATTAATTATTTTCTAGAACAGTATGCAAAGATTGAAATTCAGGGAATTTTGTGGTGATTTTCAGTAATGGCCAATATTTTTCCTATGAAGAGGACTTAAATATCTTTCATTTGGCTTTGGAATCACCTCATTTCGATTTTTTTAGAATTAGTTATGATTTTTCAAAGTTTGGGCAGAAAATCTGCCAGAAAATCCGAAAATGGGAATTATGACATCATCTCATTAAAAGATGATGTCAGCATGGATTATTAATCAAATTGCTCATCTTCTTCAGCCATTTCACGCCATTTCCAGCTGAAGATAGTGAGAGAAAGTTGAGAGCTCTTAGAGAGAGAAAGAGGAGAAATCTCGCAAGGTAAGCCGATTTCTCCGACGATCTAGCTCCTAACGCGTATAACCTTGTTCCTAAGCTTCTCTTCTATGTTATTTAAGGTGTTTGAGAAGACAATTTGGTGTTCAAGGGGCTAGGGTTTTCAGCCACTCTTGAGAAAAGCTAGAAGGAGCTTGAGGTAACTTCCAAACTTTCGTATATTGCTTATTCTGGCTGCTGTGGGCAATTTAATCGGTGAAATTTCGCCGGATTGCCATTGGTTTTAAAGTTTGGAAATGATGTGGCCTAGGGGTTATGCTACCCAAATTGGGTCTTAATGTTAGTTGTAACCTAATGTAATGGTTAATAAAGTGGTTAGGAGTAGAAAGGAACGCGTTTACGGAGCCGAAATCGTAAAACCCCAATTTTTCCCGGAGAACATGTATATTTCGGCCAAGGCTGTAAATGGGTCTTAGAGTTGGATTTTCAATGATTTGATGATTCCATTGGATTCAGTGGGCGAAAATAGGTGGGGTTACAGTTGGGCACTTTTTCAAAAAAGGCCGAGAAAGCATAATTACGGAAACACCCCTAAAACCCTAAAAGTAGGGCTGCCAAGGGCAATTTCGTAATTTGACATTGAATTTGATAATTCTGAGTACGGAAATGGATTCCTTGGGCGGAAATATGTTAGGATAGCCCAGATTAGAATTTCGAGAAAAGTGCAACCGGTCCGGGTATGGCGGGCCCAGGCCGGGTCCCCGGGGGTATTTTTGTAAATTTTCATTATAGACTCATATAACCCTAAGTAACACTATGGAAGTGTCTAAATAGTGCATTTGGAATTGTAGGATTCGATATTTGCCGCCCTCGTGAGCCAACTGCGCTGAAGGACGTCAGGAAAGGATCAGGTAGTGACTCTCTCTCTTATACTATGTGTAATGCTCTGTATGTGTGTGTTATCACTGTTCTGTGATGAATCTTTGATGCTGCTGCGGTTACAGCTGGTGATAGCTGTCGTTTACAGCGCAAGCTGTCGTTATTGTGATTACAGAGTAAGCTGTCGTGATGGTGATTACAGCGTAAGCTGTCGTATTGTGTATACAGCCGTGAGTGCTGTCGTTTGTGGTGAAACCCATGTATCTTTGAGATTGATGTTGCTGTTGTTGTTGGTTGTGATTTATATACATGCTTGGTATTTATACATTGTATGAGTGGTTTGTTACTACTGAGATTCTCTCAAATCTCATTCCTTCCTATGACTAACCTTTCAGACAGGGCATGTGGCTCAAAGGAGAAGAGGCCGACCCGGAGCACTTAGGACCCTTAGGGGTATAGTTGATTTTGGAATGTTGGTTATATCTTTTGAATTCGGGATTACTGTATAATCTAAAATATGAATAGTATATTCAATTTTGGATGTAATCCCCTAGTGGATACTTAAACCTCAGGTTATATATGTATAGAATCCGGAAGTTGCCGGGGAATTGGTTTTACACTCTGTCATACGTGAATGTAGATAAACTGCACAGGTGATTATATTCGAATTTTGAAATGGAGACCAGGAACAGGAAAGAGATTTTGAATGATTTTGTGAAAACCCTACCACAAAGTAGGAGATTGAAACGAGTTTAAGTTATCCGAAGGTCTCTAATCTACTTTAATTATTTAATATCGAATTATAATTACATGATTAAAGGCAGGGTGTTACAGATTGAGGATGGAGCATGCAACCAAGGGCGGCAAGGACTCCTACGGGTTGTCAATTTGGTAGTTGGTTATCATTTTGATTGGGATTATGTATATTTGGATATGTACATGTTTCAGATGTATATTTGGTTATTTGGGATGAGTATTGGGATATGTATTTGAGATTATATTGTGTAATCCCCGTTTGAGGAATTGTAATGGGCGAATGTGCCCTGTAAAGCTTGAGTTAATATGTGAAACCTGGAATTGGCTAGAAATTATGTTGTGCACTCTGATATTTATATAAATGTAATTTATCTTCGCATAGTAATTGTATTAGAAATGTGAATTTGAGACCAGGTTAAATTGTTTGTGAAATGTGTTTATGAAAACCTTATCGTGAAGATGAGATTTTAAAATTGAGTCTTGATTGTTATTGGTCTCTATTTCACTTTAATCTCGTATTTCAGATATAATTACGGTAGGGGGTTACACTATTCTTATGTTGCCTACTGAATTGCGCATCATTTTCCGTAAATATTCTGGAAAAGGTGAAAATAAGATAACGGTGTGACAGTAAATTTGTATCTTAATAAAAATGATGTTGATAAGATGTAGACTATTAGCTCAGTGTATTTGGTCAACTAACAATCAAAATTAATGAGGATAACGGCGTCCAAAACAAAATTACTCCATTTTTTACCCTTCTAAGGTGAAATTAACCCCGAAAAACTTTTGGGCCAAAATTGCCCTTTAGAGACAACTTTTAAGACAAAATTACCCTTAACCCTAAAAATTGGGCAAAAATATTGTTATGTTTTTGCATTAACTTTAATTTTAATTTAATTAAATAGTACAAAAATTAAGAAATACTTGGGTCTAACATCACCCAAACTCTGTTTATGAATAACTCATCATATTTTAGTCTCAATTTTAGTCTCAATTGGCTAATAACTTGTATGAAAAAAATTCCCATTTTATTTTCTTTCAAGAAAAATAAACCTAATAATTTGGAAAAAAAACTCATCTTATACAAATTAAGATGTTTACTTCTCTTAAAAACAAGTTAAATTATGATTTAAACTTGTTGTCTCCTCTTTATAGGGTAAAGTTGTTTATCATCTCAACCAATAGCTTGTTGGTTAAATATTGGGTTAAGTTATGTATCCAATATCCTAAATTATTTTGTGGGCATTCAACATGTTTAACTATTTTTCTATGGTGCATCTAACAACTTAAAGTATTTTTTGTGTATCCAATGCTTTAAAATATTGTTTTTTCATATGCTTCCAACACCATAAAATATTTTTACAAAAATACTTTAGGATACACGCACTTAAATAAAATACTTTAGGTGGTGGATACACCACAAAATACTTTAGGATACTAGATGCATTTGAGAAAATACTTCAAAATGTTGGATGTTTTTAACACTTAAATATTTTTTCTAATTATATTATAATTCATACTTTTCTTATTTAACAAATGTCAAAACTTTTATCCTAGTTATTATATATTGTTATGTTCATTAAAATTTATATTATTTTATTTTTATAAAAACATAGTTTGATCAATTTTACTATGTTATCATGAAGGTTAACATACATAAAAAAGGATAGCTCAGTACACAAGACTTCCACTAGGTAGGGTCTAGTGATAGATAGATATACACAGCCTTACCCTAACAAGCGGAGAGACTGTTTCAAGGATTTGAACCGATAATAAAATTTTTTAGGTTGATGTATGTTAATTGAAGGTTAACATACATCAACTTTAAAATTTTATTGTACTATTAAAAGTAAAATTTTATTACTTAAAAATAAGGAAACGAGTGATTAGGAAGTCTAGGCATTTTATCAATCTACAATAATAAATTTGTATGACTTTTTAGCAAAGTCGAGCCTAGTCACATTGTACCTCCTTTCTACTTTTACTGTTCATATGAACAGTAACGGCTTATATCGGACTTCGTGCAGGCTCTTTAGTTATTTATGTTAGACTCAGCTGATACCCAAGAGGGAGGTGAATTGCTATAAGATAAAAGCTTAATAACTTTGAAAATCTTTTCATATCTTAGTAAAATTAATAAGTATAAAGATAATGAGCCATAAAATCACAATTAATTAAACAAATCAAATATGCTGGAAATATAGAAGATAAGGGAAGAGAATATGCAAACTTTGATTTATACTGTTTCGGTCCAATTCTGGATAACCTTCATTCAGTCCCCAAGCTCCACTTGAGATTTTCAATCCACTATCTTCTTATTTAAATCGGGCACAAGAGAAGCCTCTACAATCCCACAAGTTTAACCGGGACACTTGTGAAGCATTTTACAAATTTCTTATTGAGTTACTCCCCCTTACACATTGTAAGGATACAACCTTGATGATGATGGATTACAATCAATCTTCTCTCTCATAAGTGAATAAAATGAACACTGAAGTACGATACAAATAATATCTCTCTCTAAAGTAGATTATGTAAATGCTGAGAAACGGAAAGTATATCAGTTGGAATGTTGGAGTCAAAGTTTCGGCTTTTTTATGGTGATGGTGTAATCTCTTCCTTCGGCTTTGAATGCTTTTCAATTTATAGTTGGTGTAGCTCTTATGACCGTTGGAGATGTTGAAGTATTCGTTAATCATGTTTATATTCCTGTTGTAATTTTGTCTTCGAGCTTTATAGAAATATGACCGTTGAAATAGCCGTTGGAAGCTTCTGACACAAAAGTTGCTTTTAGGCCATTGAGCTCTATTTTAAGTTTAAGAACCTATAATTCTCATATAAACTTGATTAGTGATGATTAGGAATAGTTAGGAACAAGATAATCAAGATTTAAATGAGTTTGAAAGAATATTGAAATATTTGAGGCGGTGATTAAAAGCTGCTAATGAATAATCACTTGAGTGCCTGAGTGATTACTGGAGTGATCTTTACTTAAATTTCAGATCACCCGAGTGATTTTCCAAATCACTGCAAGTGATTTTAGATCATTTGAGTGATTTTCTAAATCACTTCAAGTGATCATGGATAACTCGAGTGATTTGCATTTGAGTGATTTTCTAAATCACTTCAAGTGATCATGGATAACTCGAGTGATTTGCCAAATCACTCGAGTGATCTTCATTAGAAGATCACAAACTCTCATATCATATATAGTTTTAAACAGAGGTCAACTTCCAGTGGGTATAACTCTTCAAATATAACTCCAACCTTGGAAAATGACCTATATCCATAAAGCTCTTTAAATCTACTTTTCATAGCAATTGGAATCGATCCCAAATACATTGTATTCCAAAAGTTATGATCCAAATTTGTAACATCTGGTTTGGAACACAACATTGATTTCAAGCACCAACTTTGAAACTTCATATCTCTTTCATCCGAATTCCTTTGAACTTACTATTAGTGTCTATGTATTGCATTTTAAGTCTAATTTCATATAAATATCAGAGTGCACAACATAATCATCCCGGCAATCCTGGGTACATACCTTCGTTAAAGATACATGGGGCACAATTTCCCATTACAATTCTTCAAATGGGGATTACACAATCTCATCTCAAATTTATAACCCTATATTCAACCGAATCATATACAGGCTTCACAACTCATTGATAACCAACTACCAACTCTCATCTCGAAGGAGTCCTAGCCGCTCCCTCCACGAGCCACTTGCCTTGTCTAAATTGTTGGTAGGGGAGGGTGAGATTCGAGAGAATCTCAGTAGGGAAACATTATCAATATGTAGGCAAGATAAGTGTTTAATGCATGACATGCTTGTATCACATAACTCATGCACACATACAATGACAAATCTATAAGCTCAATGATTCGAACGATACACATATGGCTATAGCATATATTGAAACATAGCTTTAAATCATTCATACATGTTCCACATAATCAAGCAAAGCAATAACATGAATCAACACATTAATACAGTTATCAGAGCATGCAGGAGAGATAAGTTCCCTACCTTAACCCTTTTATGCCTCGAAACGTGTGCCTCAATCTACGTGCAAACAGCTCGGGGCTTCATATTCGATCCTACAATGTCAAATGTACTATTAGACACTTCCATAGTGTTTCTGGGGGTTATATAAAGCTAAATTGAAAAATTACTAAAATACCCCCGGGGACCTGGCCCGGCCCTGTAATATCCCAAATTGTAGTTAAGGGCTAATGGCTTCAAAGTGATGTAATTAATGATAATTAAACACTTTTGAAGCATATGTTGTGCAATGTGATATAAAGGCGATTATTAATGGTTTAATGAGTATTGTGCTAATCAGGGGTAAAACGGTAAATTTACCGATCGACTGGTAAGTTACTGGAGAGGAAACTCCTTGGTAATTATGATCAATGGCTAGGATTAAATGTTAAGAGGTGGAATCAAGTGTGTTGGAGAGTTTGTGAAATCATAGGAGGAAAGATGAGATGTTGCCATGTGTCCAAATGAGAGCCATTGGATGAGTCAAAATTTTCAAACTCTTCCTCTCTCCCTCTTAAGTCGGCTGTGTGTGTGTGTATAGGACATTGATCTAATATTTCTCATCTCTCTCCATTCTCTCCATTTTCGCTGAAGTTAAGCAAGAAAGAGAAAGAAAGGGTTTGAATTTTAGGTGAGTATTTAACTCTAAATGCTCACTTCACCTTCATTGATTTTGTTCAAATGGTTAAGAGCTCCCTTGCTATGTTTTCAGATTTGTGAAAAGTGGTGTTTGATTGTTGGACAAATCTGAAAGTTGGTGGAATCAAGGTGTTGATTTCAGCAAGTTTAAGAGGTAGGTTTATGATGAATTTTGGTATATATGTTATGATATTTGCTTAATCAATGAGAATTTTGGAAATTTAACCTAATTATGATGTTAAGTGAAGGGTAGGTTTTGATTAGAGTGTCACTGTTCATTTGGTCAGTTGTGACACTTGGGAGTGATTAGAATTTGATTTGAAGTTGAATAAGGGAAATTTGTTAGAAGGAAGTTTTGAGTGGTTTTATGATCTAGAGTGAGAATGTGTTGATTGGAGATGTTAAGGTGACTTGTGGTGATTGTGGTAGAACATGCGCATGGATAATGAATATGGTCATTTTGATGGCTCCAATGTGTTCCTTGAGCCAAATTGTGTGAAAATAGTATGTGATTTGAAATTAGGGACCATTGGGAACCAATTGGCAAAATCTGGAAAATCTGTCCAATGTAAGTCTGTTCTGGACAGTCAGATGGTGTGGACGTTTTCACTGGGCAAATGATATTGAAAAATTATGAAACTTTCCATTCTTAAAGTTCACATCTCAAGCTTCAAAATGTACATAAATTTTGTGTCATTTCGCTTTTTGATCTGGGAGTTTGAACTGTCCAAAGTTTGGCATCAAAACTGGACCCTGTTTTGGTACAATGTTAGGTTTTTGGTAAATTTGGACTTTTATGGTGATTTCTAGTTATGGCCAATATTTTTCCTTGAAAGAGGACTAAAAGAGTTTTCATTTGGCTTTAGAATCACCTTATTTTGATTTTTCCTGAATTAGTTATGATTTTTGGAAGTTCAGCCAGAAACTGGATTTTCTTGGGCCGCGGCCCATGGATTCTGAGCGTCTCTGGACAGTTTTGGGCCGCGGCCCATGGATTTGGGCCACCGCCCAAATGTTTCTGGGCCGTTTTGGGCCGCAACCCATGGATTTTGGGCCGCGGCCCACCCCTAAAAATATGTGTTTTGCACTTTTGAAAGGTGGTTTTGGGTATAGTCTTTCCCAACCCTTTAGGCATATGTTTAGACCTAAAATAGCCACCTAAAGAGTCTAAATGATAACCAACTTAAGTACTATGGAATTAAGAACTTGGGAAAGAGATTGACGGGTTGTTCCTAACTTGGTTTACAGGATTCAATATTTGCCGTCCTCGTGAGCCCGCAGTGCCAAGAAACGTCGGGAAAGGATCAGGTAGTGACTCTCTCTCTTATACTATGTATAATGCTCTGTATGTGTGTGTTATCATGTTATGTGATGATTCTTCGATGCTGCTGCGATTACAACTGGTGATAGCTATCGTTTACAGCGCAAGCTGTCGTTTACAGCGTAAGCTGTCGTTATTGTGATTACAGCGTAAGCTGTCGTGATTATTATTATTACAGCGAGAGCTGTCGTATTGTGCATACAGCCGTGAGTGCTGTCGTTTGTGGTGAAAACCATGTATCTTTGAGATTGCTGCTGCTGTTGCTGGTTGTGATTTGATACGATTTCAGATGATTAATTAAATAGTGCAAGTATACACTGTCGTAATCAAGTAATATAGAAGTGAGTAGAGTATTGTTCCCACGAGGATTGAGCACTAAATACCAAAATAGGTAATTTTAATTCTATTTAGTCGATCGATTAGTTGGTGATTGAGAGTACAAAATAAAAGAAAAACAATTAAATATGAATGCAGATGATATGAAAGCAAATATGAGAAAAAGCCCTAGGGATTAGATTTCACTTCACAAATTCCGGATTGAATCACTTATCTATTCTAGCCCAATTTATTCCACATGATTGATAGTCGAGTTTCCCTAATTTAATTACCAGCCCTTCCAAGGTCAAGCAATTCTATAATCAATTGCTAATCCAATATATTCCTATATGAATTTAAGCAATTAATTATGCATTAAGATTTATGGAACTCAGTAAGACTACAAAACTCATATGAATATATTCCTATTTCATATGCAAGTCATGGTTTTAATTATAGGGTCTACACATATGTATCTCCTTCCGGTCTCAACATGTATATTGAAATCATTTAAAAGATGGCCAATCAATCAAAAGCATTAAGAATAATAATTAAAACTCAATCATGAAGGAGAAATTCAAACTAGATTTAATAAGTTAAGATTCAATCCGTCATTAGTAAGCTACGTCATCACCCTAGGAAAATGAAAGTTTAGCACATGATGAAATTACAAACAAAACTAAAGTAAATTGACATTATATAAAACTAGAATGAAATCCTCAGAAATACTGCATAAACTTGAATATTAAATTCTCAAACATAAATATACAACCAAAAGATGAATGAAAGATGAAGAAATCTAGCTGTCCATTGAGGAGGTAAAACCTTCCATGTAGGCGGCATGCAAAAATGCAATACAATCCTAAGCCTTCCAAGATGGAGGCATGCAAAAAGTAATAAAATCCTAAGCCTTCCAAGATGGAGGCATGCAATGCATGAAATTAAATCTAAAAAACAACACAAAGAACTCAGAAATGTTAAAGAAAGATCTCTCCCGGTCAGAGAAGGACCTCTCCCGGCCGGAGAAGGGCCTCTGCTTCTCTTCCTTTCCTCCCCTCTTTGAGCTTGGCCTTGATCTCTATTTATAGGGGAAAAAAAACGTGTGCTACAGTACTTTACTATTCCCCTGGCGGCTGCTACAGTGCCCATCGACCTGCTACTATTCCCCTGGCGGCTGCTACAGTGTCATCGACATGCTACAGTGGGTGAATTGGGTGTATAATAAAAACTTAAGAACTTTAGAAATCTTTTCGTATCTTAACGAAAACAGTAAGTATGAAGGTTTATAAATCAACAGTTAGATTAAATAATATATGCTGGAAATATAAGAGTTTAGGGAAGAGAATATGCAAACTGTGATTTATCCTGGTTCGGTCCAATCTGTGATGGCCTACGTCCAGTCCCCAGGCTCCTCCTGAGATTTTCAAATCCACTATTTCCTTGTTTAATCCGGGCACAAGAAAAGCCTTTACAATCCCACAAGTTTAGCCGGGTACTTGTGAAACCTTTTACAAATCTCTCACTGAAATACTCCCCCTTACGGCAAGTCTTACGAGCAGAGCAATTCCGAAGATCTTCCTCTCCTGCTTACTTATGCAAGTCTTACGAGCAGCAACGTTCTCTCCTGCTTACACCCCTGTAAGTCTTATGAGCAGCAACGTTCTCTACTGCTTGCACCTTGTAAGTCTTACGAGCAGAATGTCTTACGGCAATTCTCTCTACTGCTTCGCCGTAAGAAAATCAACCCTCTCAAGGTCCCTCTACCTTGAGATCAACTCAGAAATATAATCGAAGGTGTTTACAAACTCTCTCACAGAGTGGGTATAATACTCACTGAAGCGCAATACAAATAATCACTCTCTCAAAGATAAGTAATACAGAAACTGAAAATAGAGAGTGTATGGGTAGAAGTAGAGGATTCACATTTCTATGTAGTTGCTCGCTTATCTCAGTTTTTCTCCGTTTTTCTCTGTTTCCTCTATCTTCCTCGGCTCCTCATCAATGTTGAATGCTATCTCATTTATAGTTGATGAAGATGATGACCGTTGTGAAAATTCGTCCGTTGGAGTCCGTTGGAGTCCCACTGCTTCATTTGACCGTTTGAGCATACTTGAAAAATCAAGGTACTATCCGTTGTGGAGCAAGGTGGAGTGTCTAGTTGCACAGCATGAAGATTCATTTTGAGCTGTACATCACGTTGTGGACCGTTTTGTGTTTCCGACAATTCTTCATGGTGTGTCAGATGCTTGTCGTGGTAGGTAGCCGTTGATGAAGTTGATTTTAGATTTGAGTTTGTAATCCGAATGTTTAATATCCTGTTTCACACTTGAAAAATATGTTAGTTAACATTTAGAATTAATAACAAGTGAAAACACACTGATTTAATAACATGTAATCATGTTCGGATTGTTCGCTGTGAGACTTGGCGTTTTGGTCTTCTGCAGAATATCACTCGAGCATGAATGGCTCACTTCGAGTGCAGTTTATATTTCCACGTTCTGACTTCCTCTCGGGCAAGCACTCGCAACTCTTCTCTCGTATCTGCTCGAGTGAATTCTCAACATCACTCGAGCACAAAACTTCCTGCTCGAGTGAGCCTTCAGTTTTCACGTGCATGCTTCTTCTCGGGTTGTCACTCGCACTTCATTTTACAAGAGTGAGATTTTGTGCTCGCGAGTGATATGGTCTCTCACTCGAGCACACATACCTCTGCTCGAGTGAGACGCATATTCTTAAGGAATATGCTCTCAAAACTAGCACTCGCATCAGGATTTCAGAGGGATGAAATTATCACTCGCAGGTGATATGGGCCTTCACTTCGAGCACGACTCCTTCTGCTCGAGTGATCTTATATTTTGCACTGGGAATCTCTTCTCTGGACAGCACTTGCAGTACCTTTCTCGAGTGCAGAATGCTCATGCTCGAGCATTGACGTCTCTGCTCGAGTGAACGAAGGAAGCATCCCATTACTTTCTCTCGGCCAAACACTCGCATGCCCTCACTCGCATGTGTGCTCGAGTGAGAATGACTTCTCTGCTCGAGTGCATACCTTAGTGCTCGAGTGTTGCAACTTTCTTCATGTTTCATGTGCTTCTGGACATCACTCGCACGGCATTTTTCAGAGAGAAAGTTTTTGCACTCGCGGGTGATGTGGGGCCCCTTTAGAAAAATTTGATTCATTTGATCCAAATGATGTATTATAAGAATGCTCTTATCATATGCATTCCAATGCAACAAGAATCAGCTCCAAACTCCTTGTATTCTGCAAGTTATGATCGAAGGAGTGTATATTTCGCTAGTCTGCACAAGCATCAACTTCCAGAAGGCATAGCTCCTAGAATATACGTTAGAATTATGCAAATTACCTATCCATGGAAAGCTCTTTGAGTCTACTTTCATTTGGCACTGGTCTCGTCTCAATCCGATCTGTGGTTTGTGAGTTATACTCAAAATACCGAACCTGTGTCATAAAAAGACGGTGATTTCAATTTCATTTTCGACGAGTCATATCTACTTCATTTGATCTTCTTTCAATGTTATTCTGGTGCCAATTTTACGTGTTGGGAGTCCTCTTTCATATGCCACCAGTTTCGGGTCAATCCGACGTGTGGTTTGAGAGATATGATCAAAATACCAGACCTCGCTCAAGCTGAACGTAGAACAGAGTAGAACAGAGTATGCACCCGTGCTTCGAGTGAGAAAGCCTGTGCTCGAGCATGTTCTTCCTGTGCTCGAGCATAACACCTTGTGCTCGAGCACAACTCCTCTAGAAGTGCCAAAACTCATATATAAGTCATCTTAGCTTCATATTAACATATTCCAACCATTATTTGATCATAGAAACCTCCGGTAACATTATAGACACCTCCAATATCACATCTAACAACTTGAATCTTGATATTCATGATAGATCTACCAAGTTCTTCATTCTTCAATATCTTTCTTCTTGGTTTTCTTCTTGATAATAATTCTTCATAACCAAAGTAAGCATCTCTTTGATTATCTTCAATTTCTTTCTTCTTCTTCCTCTTGTTCATTTTCATTAATTCAATCTTCTTCATTCTTTGCTTGACTAATCTACAAAATATATAACATTAAATATAGTAGTTAGTCAAAGAAATACATTATATGAACTTTTTGCTCTTATCACTTAATATCTATATTTGACATCATCAAAACTAATCATATCTAACATTCTCCCCCTTTTTGATGATGACAAATCCTTTAAGAAAAATATGTCTAAATGAAGTACAAAAATGAAGTAACATACATGTATAATGCAAAGTGCAAACATACATATTTTTCTTACATTTTTCTCCCCCTATTTGACATCAGCAAAAAGTTTGAAATATATAAAGAAGTAAGGCTTGTGAAGAAGTAAATAGAGTAGAAATTATTTTAATGAGAGGGAACTAAAAAAAATTTGAAGAGGTTTTCAAGAAAAATTTTATAATCAAGATAAATGAAATATATGAAACGTATTCTTGAAATGTAAAAAGAAAAGGTTTAGAAATGCTCATGTAGATTTTGAAAATTGATGAAGCGCTCCATGAAGTCCGTTGCTTTATCCTTTGGTAATGCTAGGTCATGATGATGTACACCACACTTCTGTTATGCAACTCAATATATATATCCATGTTGTTGCCAGGATTCTCCACACTTCTGTTTAGCATATTCAATGCTCAGTTATATTGCTTTGAATGTTGTAGCCAATATATATTCCTTGACTGAGCGTTAGAAACATCCTCAAGGTTGATAGAGTCTTCTTGTAGTATGTTGAGGAATGCTATTGCACAAAACAAATTCTCCTGTCATAAAATTTAAATCTTTCTTTGCAAAGAGAGTTGTTAGTTCAATCCAGTAACAAACTGTTCCTTTCCATATGATATATTAAAATTAAGATTATGAAGAGAACAATATAAGAATAACTCATCATCAAAACTAATCAAGACATGGTGAATACAGATGAGTATGTTTAAAAAGGATTTTCTTTCCAATAGGAGATGAGCTTTCAATATATAAAACACATATGTGAATGTGAAGCTCCCCCTTAATTGATGCATGGTTTTAAACATTATCAGAAAAACAGTTAATAACTCTCCTGGATTTGAGAAACCATTGAAAACTTTATAGAGAAAATGATTTTGAAAGTATGAAGATTTAGAGAGAAATTAAATGACAATGTTAATCAGAGGTTTTAAGAGATATAACCTAATATCACCTGAGTGGTTACTTGAGTGATTCTACTCAATCATTACTCGATTGTATACTCAAGTGATACAACTCAAGGATTTTGAATTAAGCAAGAATACAATACCTCACTCGAGTAATATCGTAATCACTCGAGTCATAATCCTCTGTAGTCCATTGATGCATCATGTCCTAGTCAATATTGAATGATGTGACTAGTACTGAGGGATTCTGAAGTGTAGTCTTCTATGAGCACTTTAGGATATCAAGATGAGCTCGGAGTAAGTCTTTATGCGCATATTGGCTTAGTATGTGCCCCTTGCTTAGCAAACATCATTGAGAATTTTATCATAGCACATAACACCTTTATTTTGTCATCCATCATCTCAAATAGAACTTTGAAGTTCTGGTTCACATAGCTGCTTCATCTTATCATTGACTGATGATCTCAGCATTGTTTGTAGCAAGCTCTGTGATTGTTGAAGCTCCTCTCTCAGAAAGCCTTAGACAAATAGACCAAAGAATGAAGAATCAGGGAGACCAACTCTAGCAAGATGTTGTCTCTCATTTATTGGTCTTGTTCATCATAGCTCTAGTATAGGTATAGCAGATAATCCAGTGAAGATTTAGACATAGAGCTAGGATAGTAGTTAAGAATCCTCAAAGGCTCATCAAGCTTTATGGTTCTGTGTATCTCAGCATTTTCCTTTGAACATCTCTGTTGGCTCCATATCATAGTGAAAATGTTTGATCACCTTGAAATGATAAGGAAGATGGGTAGGCAACAAAGATTCATATTAGATAACTTATTCTTGGCTCTGTGCTGCTTTGAAATAATCTCCTCTGGGTCTATTAAGAGATCTTCCTTCTCTTTCTCTTTCTCTGATTGTATCACTAGTTAGTTATTTGCTAGTAGCAGAATGTCATTTGAGTAATATCACATATTCTGGTTCAACTCACGCTGCAACACTATCAGTCATGCCTTTTCTGTTAGCCTTTGGTCTTTGTATCCAAAAGTAGAGCATTTTGGTCAACTCCTGCAAACGTATAATGATATGCTCTTTGGTACCCAACTTCTCTTGGGTCCGTACAATATTAGATATAACAACTCTTATGCTCTTATGCAATTAATCATATGAATTTTGAGCAAAGAGTATGATAAATCAACAAATATCAAAATATAATTTTACCTAGTAAAATCAATCCATTGAGACATGAAGCATGATGAATAAGTGATACCAAGAATGATGATGATCAATGACAATTTGTAAATACACTTTAAAAGATATGTCATTGATAAGATTTTCATGCAATCCATATAAGTTGGATCAAATAGAGTAGAGAATCTATCCATAATGACCAACTTTTATGAAATGATAAATCATCAATGAAACCAAATTTTCAAGAATGATAATGAGATGTGCTAATTGTTTCAAAATCTCAAATGTTCTTTCAAATCATAAACATGCATTTTGACAATAAAATTTTGAATGCATGAAAACTCATTTATGAAGCTTGTTAAATACCAATGCTTATGCCAAAAATAATGGAAGTCAACAGTTATAAAATATATATCCGAAAGCTTCACTAAGGAATTCAACTAAGATAACATGTTAATTATAAGAGTTAACATGTTGGAGAATTTTCTCAAGAACAAAAGTCATATGAAGAATCAATTAGCCAAAATGGCTTATCTTGACATATATAAGCATGATGACTTTAGTATTGATCAAGAGATAATCTTGCCTCTTAGAGTTGCGTCTTAAAATGGATAAATATTCAAGGCAACAAGATTTAAAGTGCAAGATTCTAGTTACTCAAAAAAAATGGATGAAGAAAAATGATAATGTATTTGAGCAACAATATGAATATATGAATTTATGGATGATGAAGCACATACTCATTGATCCAAATGACTAGAATTCTAGAATATTATCCCGGTAAGTTATTCCACAATAATGGTTAATGCATTAAGATTCAATGCACTAATGAACATTTATAATGCTTGGAATAACATGGCCAACTAATGATTTATGCATTAGGCACAAGGCTTTCACAAGTTGAATTCTTATCAAGGGAATATACTTGACACTCATATAGATAGTTAACTTGTTTAGCGAAAGATCTAGCATGTTAAGGAATGAAGAGAGATCAAGTATTGTATAGCACATTTAAGATCAAAGTGTCAATGATGGGAAAATACTTTGATGCATGAATTTGAAGCATTCTGACTTTCATTATAAAATTATTAACTTCCAATTTTGAAACCGATTTGAATGCAACCAAGATATGATTAATTTGAGACAATTGAGCATAATGAATTAAACATGTATTTATGCATATGAGAAATATTTTCTTTTCAAATCATTATACATGCAAAAAGAATTAACCTTTTGAGCATTACAATACCTTTATAAATAAGTCTATTAAATGGTTTTTTTTTTTTTTTTTAAGAGATGCGAAAACATAATTTCAAAATTATTTGCAATGCTCATTCCTAAGGTTCCAAAATATAAAACCTCAACAAATATTACAAACAACAACATAGGAGGTTTTATCATTGTGTACCTTTGTCTTAGATATTTGGAGGATTGCTTTTGCTTACCCATTGCATCTTTCTATGATGTTGATACTTTGAATATCTTGCTTTGGGTGCTGGCAACCTTCTCTCAAAATATATAGACTCCAGGAGTCTTTTATTTGATGATTGAGAGATCCTCCTTTTCTTGTTCTCCTCAAGATAGTTGAATGGTATTCTATGGTAGTTCATCCTTGAGGTGGAACATACTCCTTTTCTCCATTGCCTTTCTTTATGGTTAAACTTTGCAGTTCTAGCAATGGGTGATTCGAGAGTTCTCCTAATTGGTGTGAATCTCCATTTAGGTGCATGAGAAACTCTTGGATTCTTTTTCATCTTCTCCTTACCCTTATGTCCATTTCTTTTCGGATCATCCTGCATACATAAAGTACTAGATGGACATTTTGGTACCCACATATACTTGGGTCCTTGATTGTTAGTATTAAACCTTACATGTTTCTTCGGTACCCAAATATACTTATTTCTCACATGGGAATTTCTTCTAATATAGCATGTGTGAGAAATATGACCGGATTTACCACAATAATTGCAAATTGTATCATGATATACATTATGGGATATCATGCAAGTATTATGTCGATCATGACAGTAGAAATTCGAATGGATTTGATTTGAATATTCTTTCCTTCCAACAAACTTTCCAGCATATTTGAAAACATTTTTTCTTTTATCAATAGAATCAACAATTGGTTGAGAAACAAACTTTTGTAGACTTTGAAAATCAGTTTTATGAAAATCACACAAAGAATTGGAACTTTTTACCTTAAGTTCATCTTGAGCTCCGGAGAGTGATTTTTCATGTTCGTCCATACTGAACTCTTTTCGGGAATCCTCTTCTTCTTGTCTATCCATGTTGACTGTATGGAAGTGTTCTATGATTTCTTCATCTTCATCATCAACTTCCAACTGTTCATGCACATTAGATGCGTAGCGTGTAGTTTCACATGAACTGTCAACACTTTCAACTTCAACACAATTGTTAGAAGCATACATAGAATCAAGAGTGTCCCAAATATGTTTAGCATTAGAACAAAATCTAATTTTCTCAAAATCATTTTCGGTTAAAGCACTATACAGAATTTTCATTGCTCTAATGTTCAATGAAAACATTTTCTTTTCACATTCTGTCCAATCCTTTCTTGGTTTGAAATCAAAAGCATTTATAAAGACATTCCACATATCAAAATCATAAGCTTTTATAAAACTAGTCATTCTAGCTTTCCAAAACCAAAAATCAATATCTTTCAAAAACGGTGGGATTGTATAATCAAAACCTTCTGAAAGTATAAAACACCCAAAATTAGCCATTGTAACTCTTGAGACGGTTAAGTCCTTTAAACAAGAGCCCGGGCTCTGATACCAAATGTTAGAACCGGCTATTACCCAAGAGGGGGGGTGAATTGGGTGTATAATAAAAACTTAAGAACTTTAGAAATCTTTTCGTATCTTAACGAAAACAGTAAGTATGAAGGTTTATAAATCAACAGTTAGATTAAATAATATATGCTGGAAATATAAGAGTTTAGGGAAGAGAATATGCAAACTGTGATTTATCCTGGTTCGGTCCAATCTGTGATGGCCTACGTCCAGTCCCCAGGCTCCTCCTGAGATTTTCAAATCCACTATTTCCTTGTTTAATCCGGGCACAAGAAAAGCCTTTACAATCCCACAAGTTTAGCCGGGTACTTGTGAAACCTTTTACAAATCTCTCACTGAAATACTCCCCCTTACGGCAAGTCTTACGAGCAGAGCAATTCCGAAGATCTTCCTCTCCTGCTTACTTATGCAAGTCTTACGAGCAGCAACGTTCTCTCCTGCTTACACCCCTGTAAGTCTTATGAGCAGCAACGTTCTCTACTGCTTGCACCTTGTAAGTCTTACGAGCAGAATGTCTTACGGCAATTCTCTCTACTGCTTCGCCGTAAGAAAATCAACCCTCTCAAGGTCCCTCTACCTTGAGATCAACTCAGAAATATAATCGAAGGTGTTTACAAACTCTCTCACAGAGTGGGTATAATACTCACTGAAGCGCAATACAAATAATCACTCTCTCAAAGATAAGTAATACAGAAACTGAAAATAGAGAGTGTATGGGTAGAAGTAGAGGATTCACATTTCTATGTAGTTGCTCGCTTATCTCAGTTTTTCTCCGTTTTTCTCTGTTTCCTCTATCTTCCTCGGCTCCTCATCAATGTTGAATGCTATCTCATTTATAGTTGATGAAGATGATGACCGTTGTGAAAATTCGTCCGTTGGAGTCCGTTGGAGTCCCACTGCTTCATTTGACCGTTTGAGCATACTTGAAAAATCAAGGTACTATCCGTTGTGGAGCAAGGTGGAGTGTCTAGTTGCACAGCATGAAGATTCATTTTGAGCTGTACATCACGTTGTGGACCGTTTTGTGTTTCCGACAATTCTTCATGGTGTGTCAGATGCTTGTCGTGGTAGGTAGCCGTTGATGAAGTTGATTTTAGATTTGAGTTTGTAATCCGAATGTTTAATATCCTGTTTCACACTTGAAAAATATGTTAGTTAACATTTAGAATTAATAACAAGTGAAAACACACTGATTTAATAACATGTAATCATGTTCGGATTGTTCGCTGTGAGACTTGGCGTTTTGGTCTTCTGCAGAATATCACTCGAGCATGAATGGCTCACTTCGAGTGCAGTTTATATTTCCACGTTCTGACTTCCTCTCGGGCAAGCACTCGCAACTCTTCTCTCGTATCTGCTCGAGTGAATTCTCAACATCACTCGAGCACAAAACTTCCTGCTCGAGTGAGCCTTCAGTTTTCACGTGCATGCTTCTTCTCGGGTTGTCACTCGCACTTCATTTTACAAGAGTGAGATTTTGTGCTCGCGAGTGATATGGTCTCTCACTCGAGCACACATACCTCTGCTCGAGTGAGACGCATATTCTTAAGGAATATGCTCTCAAAACTAGCACTCGCATCAGGATTTCAGAGGGATGAAATTATCACTCGCAGGTGATATGGGCCTTCACTTCGAGCACGACTCCTTCTGCTCGAGTGATCTTATATTTTGCACTGGGAATCTCTTCTCTGGACAGCACTTGCAGTACCTTTCTCGAGTGCAGAATGCTCATGCTCGAGCATTGACGTCTCTGCTCGAGTGAACGAAGGAAGCATCCCATTACTTTCTCTCGGCCAAACACTCGCATGCCCTCACTCGCATGTGTGCTCGAGTGAGAATGACTTCTCTGCTCGAGTGCATACCTTAGTGCTCGAGTGTTGCAACTTTCTTCATGTTTCATGTGCTTCTGGACATCACTCGCACGGCATTTTTCAGAGAGAAAGTTTTTGCACTCGCGGGTGATGTGGGGCCCCTTTAGAAAAATTTGATTCATTTGATCCAAATGATGTATTATAAGAATGCTCTTATCATATGCATTCCAATGCAACAAGAATCAGCTCCAAACTCCTTGTATTCTGCAAGTTATGATCGAAGGAGTGTATATTTCGCTAGTCTGCACAAGCATCAACTTCCAGAAGGCATAGCTCCTAGAATATACGTTAGAATTATGCAAATTACCTATCCATGGAAAGCTCTTTGAGTCTACTTTCATTTGGCACTGGTCTCGTCTCAATCCGATCTGTGGTTTGTGAGTTATACTCAAAATACCGAACCTGTGTCATAAAAAGACGGTGATTTCAATTTCATTTTCGACGAGTCATATCTACTTCATTTGATCTTCTTTCAATGTTATTCTGGTGCCAATTTTACGTGTTGGGAGTCCTCTTTCATATGCCACCAGTTTCGGGTCAATCCGACGTGTGGTTTGAGAGATATGATCAAAATACCAGACCTCGCTCAAGCTGAACGTAGAACAGAGTAGAACAGAGTATGCACCCGTGCTTCGAGTGAGAAAGCCTGTGCTCGAGCATGTTCTTCCTGTGCTCGAGCATAACACCTTGTGCTCGAGCACAACTCCTCTAGAAGTGCCAAAACTCATATATAAGTCATCTTAGCTTCATATTAACATATTCCAACCATTATTTGATCATAGAAACCTCCGGTAACATTATAGACACCTCCAATATCACATCTAACAACTTGAATCTTGATATTCATGATAGATCTACCAAGTTCTTCATTCTTCAATATCTTTCTTCTTGGTTTTCTTCTTGATAATAATTCTTCATAACCAAAGTAAGCATCTCTTTGATTATCTTCAATTTCTTTCTTCTTCTTCCTCTTGTTCATTTTCATTAATTCAATCTTCTTCATTCTTTGCTTGACTAATCTACAAAATATATAACATTAAATATAGTAGTTAGTCAAAGAAATACATTATATGAACTTTTTGCTCTTATCACTTAATATCTATATTTGACATCATCAAAACTAATCATATCTAACATCTACACATATGTATCTCCTTCCGGTCTCAACATGTATATTGAAATCATTTAAAAGATGGCCAATCAATCAAAAGCATTAAGAATAATAATTAAAACTCAATCATGAAGGAGAAATTCAAACTAGATTTAATAAGTTAAGATTCAATCCGTCATTAGTAAGCTACGTCATCACCCTAGGAAAATGAAAGTTTAGCACATGATGAAATTACAAACAAAACTAAAGTAAATTGACATTATATAAAACTAGAATGAAATCCTCAGAAATACTGCATAAACTTGAATATTAAATTCTCAAACATAAATATACAACCAAAAGATGAATGAAAGATGAAGAAATCTAGCTGTCCATTGAGGAGGTAAAACCTTCCATGTAGGCGGCATGCAAAAATGCAATACAATCCTAAGCCTTCCAAGATGGAGGCATGCAAAAAGTAATAAAATCCTAAGCCTTCCAAGATGGAGGCATGCAATGCATGAAATTAAATCTAAAAAACAACACAAAGAACTCAGAAATGTTAAAGAAAGATCTCTCCCGGTCAGAGAAGGACCTCTCCCGGCCGGAGAAGGGCCTCTGCTTCTCTTCCTTTCCTCCCCTCTTTGAGCTTGGCCTTGATCTCTATTTATAGGGGAAAAAAAACGTGTGCTACAGTACTTTACTATTCCCCTGGCGGCTGCTACAGTGCCCATCGACCTGCTACTATTCCCCTGGCGGCTGCTACAGTGTCATCGACATGCTACAGTGCTGACGGTTGCTACAGTGACCGGTGGCTGCTACAGTGCTTTTTTATTTTTAAATTTTAAAATTTTTTTATTTTAAATGCTATTTATTCCAAAAACAATATTTATTTATCAATCACACCCAAATTTATTATATTAAATGCAAATATCGTCCATAAAATCATCATATAAGGGAAAATAAATATGCAAATATTTTACTTATCAAATTCCCCCACACTTAACTCTTGGACGTCCTCGGACAAGAAGTAAATAATAAGTGCTTCCAACAAAATTAGAAGTGTCAGGTCATAAGCAAGAACACAATTGAAAAATAAAGAGATCATAGTATTAATGAATCAATGAAAATATAAACTGGTAACTTTAATTGAAAATGAATAAACTGAGTTCGTACTTGCAACTCATTCTCTCAATCTCTCAAGTGTTTAAGGGTAAGTGTTTCACTCAAATTCAACAGAAAAAATTGCACTACCATAGGCTTGCTAAAAATCTCAATCTCCACTACCTAATTCACATGCATAATTCAAATCAAAAGGACTTATTAAGGGTTGTAATGGGGTTAAGATAACGGAATGTAAAGTATGATATGAAAGGCTAAAGAAATAGAGCAATTGAAAAATGGGCTACTTATAAATTTATCTCATCACAACAACCCACAATTCAAACACTTAACATTTTTTTTTTCTTCTCTTTTTTTTTCTTTTTTTTTTGAATTGCAACTATAAAGTTGATGATAGATACACCCCCACACTTTGTCAAAAGCCCATTTCACAAAAATTTCAAATGCTCCACTAATCGTTCGAATAAGGTAAAAGCACTTGATATATCATTAAAGCATATATTAATGGGTTGAAAATAAAGAAATAGTCAATTAGGCTCAAAGGGGCTTATCAACGGTATAATTGCAAGGTTGGCTATTTGGCTCTGACTAAAGAAAATGAATGCCTTTATCATTTTTGAATGAGCATGTGAGATGTAATTTCAACCAGATTTAAAGCAAGTTCTAGAGTGACAACTTAATAGATGAATATCACACACAAGAGAAATAATCATTATAGGCTCAGAAGCTCACGGCTAGGAATTTTTAAATTCATTTCATTCAATCTCAAAATTCATCACCAATTGCAACAATCAGTTGTTCATTTATGCTATAAAATCTCTAAATTCAATTGATCCATACTTAAAACTTATATACTTCTTAAGATCATTACAAAGCACTTGAAAAAGATTTTTTTTTTTTGAAAAAAAAATAAAAAAAAATCATGCAACTAATAAAATGCAACTAATGAAATGCGTCTTAGGAGTTAAGAATAATTCCTTACTCTGCCATCTTTTTCCACACCCCATGCATCTAATGGTTTTACTAACTAACAAAAGAAAAACAAAAAATTTTATTTTTTTTCCTCCTCCCCCAACCTAAATCAGACATTGTCCCCAATGTCTTCTAGAGCTTAGAAGAGGTGTTTTTTTAACATAAACACACAATAAAGTAAAACCAAGAGATTAAGGAAAGTTACAACCTAAGAGTGGTATCTGGGTTCTGCTTCTGACTGCTATCTGTAGATGGCCCACCTATTTTCTTGACGAGTAGATCTGGTTTAGGTTCATAGGTTTGCATTTGATCGAGCAGCTGATCAGCAGTTGGTGCAGCAATTATGGAGTGGCGAGTTGCTTGGGGTATGAATCCTGTTTCCACAGCATGATCAAGAAAAGACAACAGATTATCATAAAAACCGTTAACATTTAACAATCCTAATGGTTTTTTGTGATAGTTTAGCTTAGCCCAATAAGCAACACTAGAAATGCCATCCAATGTCTCCAAACCACCGGGTAGAGCAATAAAAGCTTGAGCATGGTGGAACATTACTCCCATCTGTTCAGGCAAGCTCGAAACCTGTAACTCTTGTCCTAAGGAAAAAGTATGAGCTTGCAACTCCTTCACCCTTACACTTAAACCCTTGCTTCCATTCATGGATGCAGAAACGGCCATACTTCCCTTTAGGCCCTGGATGCCTCCCCCGTACACAAAGTTGATTTTTCTGGCAGCTAATGTAACTCCAAGTTCATTTGCTGCTGTTATAAACTCTCCTTTCTTGCCCAAATCAGTTTCACCAAAAATGCAAATAGATGTAAATCTACATTTTTGTGAAATATCCTTTTTCTCTTTGTTTCTCTCGGACTATGTACGCTTACAAGAGAAGGTATTCATTTTTACAAATGGAAGTGTGCATATTTACAAATGAAAGAGTTCATATATATAATACTAAAACAGCGACAACAAAATCACACAAATCACACATTTTTCAAAGAAGTTTGAAAAAATTTCCGACGCAAATGACCGGTGGGCCACTGCGTGAAGAAATTAAACAAAAAGAGGAAAGAAAGTCAAAAGATACAGTAGAGTAGGAAAAAGATGCCGAAAGGATAAGAAAGATTAGACAAAAGCTATGAAAAAGACAAAACAAATTAAACACACGCATGATTATGTACAGTAGTTGTGATTTTGGCTCACATCTTCCTTTGGTTTTACGTCCAGAAACGGCTTAAACGCTTTCTATGAATCGAGGATTTGCTTCCCATCCAGTTTTCTTATAAACTGGCAAACAGGGTCTTTTAACGTCAGATTCCCAAGACAATAGCGCTCCGTTTCTTTATTGAATATGTATGCTAAATCGAGAATAATACGATGAACATCACCACTCGGATGCGTCTCAAGAGTTTGAATGATATCATCCAGTGACTCCTTACTCAGTCCATCCTTTATAAATTTGATTTTATCTTCTCGATTTACAGAAACCATACCTTTACTTCTACAGTGCTGATCACATGTCCACCTTGCACATTTATAGCAGACATTCATTCTTTTAGCTCTTCTCTTTTTGGAGTAAGAACTTCTTCCCATTCCTGGCAAAGGTTTAACAAATGAATTATGAATCTCACCTGCTAAACGTACCTTAGCTTCAATGATCCACCGTATGTCCACAGGAAGGCCCAAACGATTGAATACTTTCATCCTTTCAAGTCGATAGCTATAGATCTTCCTGAGCACATCTTTGGGAAGAGTGGGGAACCTGTTCTTAAGCTTTGCAAGAGATTCCTCCATGGTAACTTAAAATGAAAATGATGAAAACTAAAATCTCAATGCAATGCAATGTGTTTCGGTGAGTAAGAAAGAAAAATGAGAGAGTGGGAAAGAAATAAGTGAGTAGGAAAGAAAATTGAGAGAGTGGAAAAGAAGTTTTGGGTTGCCTCCCAAAAAGCCGCTCATCTTTAACGTCTTTAGCTAGACAAAAAAAAATAATAAAAAATATTTTTTTTCTTTTTTTTCTTTTTTCTTTTAAAAAAAACTATCAAAGTAGAATACATCATTAGGAGCTACCAGAAGTCCTGCAAAATCACAACAAAACATCAAACCAAACCTTGGGTTGCCTCCTAAGCAGCGCTAAATTTATAGTCTTCAGCCAGACTTCTCAAACACAAACTACTAATCAAAAGTATCAAACACAAGGATCACCTTGTCTTCATTTCTTTTCAAGCAACAATATTTCAGAAACCAACAATGATCATTCAAAGTAATTAATTGTACTTCTTTAATCATAGACAATTTTAGAGTACAATTATTTACTGAATTCAAATAAAGCACAGCATGCATGTATTTGCAAACAGATTTAGGAATTTCCAAAATTTTAGAGCATCCCATAAAATCCACTTGACTCTCATCAGTAAGAGTCAATACTTCAACAGGAGAGACATGAACAACATCATTTGCAATATCCACATTAGTTTCAACATCAAACTCACAAAGATTAGGCTCCACAGGGTAAACCTCAATTGGACATCCATTATTCTCTCCAAAAGTGATTTCAAGTTCCTTATCACATGCCACAAGAGGTAAAGTTTCATTCAATTCCACATCCTCAACTTCCTCACAATAATCATCATCAATACAAGAAGTGGGAATTATGCTTAAAGAATTTTCTTGCCTCATAGTTTCAAGTGATGCAATAATTTGACTTGCATATATTCCAATATTTTGGTCTCTTTCCTTTTGCTTTCTACAAAATCTCTCTGTTGATTCCGCAAACTCCTCAATTAATCTTTCTAAATCAGATTTTTCCTTATACTCAAGAGTTTGTTCTTCAATACATGGATAAGAGTAGAAAGGAGGATTAGGAGAATACCTGACATATGGATCCAAAGATTCTTGTTGCTCCAAAATTCCACCAGGATAAAAGGAACGATCAAAACAAGTTTGGTTCATATTGAAATCATCTCTCATATAATGACTGGTATTGCTATATGGACAATGCTCATAAGAATGACACTCTCCATAATAAGCACAAGAAAAACAATTGTAAGGAGAAGAATTTTCAATCCAACCAGCATTTCATTCCATTCACATGCATTCCAGAAAAAGAACCAAGATATGACAAGTTATCACCAAATGAATGCTGTGAATAATTCATTTTTTTTTATTTTTTTTTCAAAATTTACATGCAGACTAAATTAGTATTAAAATTACTTAGTATTGATATTAATGACAACAATCCTCGGCAACGGCGCCAACAACTTGATACGATTTCAGATGATCAATTAAATAGTGCAAGTATACACTGTCGTAATCAAGTAATATAGAAGTGAGTAGAGTATCATTCCCACGAGGATTGAGCACTAAATACCAAAATAGGTAATTTTAATTCTATTTAGTCGATCGATTAGTTGGTGATTGAGAGTACAAAATAAAAGAAAAACAATTAAATATGAATGCAGATGATATGAAAGCAAATATGAGAAAAAGCCCTAGGGATTAGATTTCACTTCACAAATTCCGGATTGAATCACTTATCTATTCTAGCCCAATTTATTCCACATGATTGATAGTCGAGTTTCCCTAATTTAATTACCAGCCTTTTCCAAGGTCAAGCAATTCTATAATCAATTGCTAATCCAATATATTCCTATATGAATTTAAGCAATTAATTATGCATTAAGATTTATGGAACTCAGTAAGACTACACAACTCATATGAATATATTCCTATTTCATATGCAAGTCATGGTTTTAATTATAGGGTCTACACATATGTATCTCCTTCCGGTCTCAACATGTATATTGAAATCATTTAAAAGATGGCCAATCAATCAAAAGCATTAAGAATAATAATTAAAACTCAATCATGAAGGAGAAATTCAAACTAGATTTAATAAGTTAAGATTCAATCCGTCATTAGTAAGCTACGTCATCACCCTAGGAAAATGAAAGTTTAGCACATGATGAAATTACAAACAAAACTAAAGTAAATTGACATTATATAAAACTAGAATGAAATCCTCAGAAATACTGCATAAACTTGAATATTAAATTCTCAAACATAAATATACAACCAAAAGATGAATGAAAGATGAAGAAATCTAGCTGTCCATTGAGGAGGTAAAACCTTCCATGTAGGCGGCATGCAAAAATGCAATACAATCCTAAGCCTTCCAAGGTGGAGGCATGCAAAAAGTAATAAAATCCTAAGCCTTCCAAGATGGAG
This sequence comes from Inga oerstediana, assembly GCA_963210345.1. Lineage (NCBI taxonomy): Eukaryota > Viridiplantae > Streptophyta > Magnoliopsida > Fabales > Fabaceae > Inga > Inga oerstediana. The sequence continues at coordinate 39,608,798 of OY723409.1, forward strand.
GCATGCAATGCATGAAATTAAATCTAAAAAACAACACAAAGAACTCAGAAATGTTAAAGAAAGATCTCTCCCGGTCAGAGAAGGACCTCTCCCGGCCGGAGAAGGGCCTCTGCTTCTCTTCCTTTCCTCCCCTCTTTGAGCTTGGCCTTGATCTCTATTTATAGGGGAAAAAAAACGTGTGCTACAGTACTTTACTATTCCCCTGGCGGCTGCTACAGTGCCCATCGACCTGCTACTATTCCCCTGGCGGCTGCTACAGTGACCAGTGCTTTTTTAATTTTTTTAAATTTTTTATTTTAAATGCTATTTATTCCAAAAACAATATTTATTTATCAATCACACCCAAATTTATTATATTAAACGCAAATATCGTCCATAAAATCATCATATAAGGGAAAATAAATATGCAAATATTTTACTTATCATGATTTATATACATGCTTTGTGTTATGCATTGTGTGAGTGGTTTGTTACTACTGGGATTCGCTCAAATCTCATTATTTCCTATGACTAACATTTCAGACAGGGCATGTGGCTCAAAGGAGAAGCGGCCAACCCGAAGCACTTAGGATCTTTAGGGATACTAAGGATTTTTGAGATGTTGGTTATCTACTTTAAACTCGGATTACTGTATATTTTGAATTAGGAATATTATATTCGATTTTGGTTGTGTAATCCCCTAGTGGATACTTGTAAACTCTAGATTATATATGTATAGAACCCGGGAGTTGTCGGGGATTTGGTTATACACTCTGTTATACATGAATGTAGATAAACTGCACAGGTAATTATATTCGAATTTTGAAATGGAGACCAGGATCAGGAAGAGATTTTGAATATTTTGTGAAAACCCTACTACAAAGTAGGAGATTGAAATGAGTTTAAGTTATCTAATGGTCTCTAATCCAAATTAAATGTGCGTTATCGAATTATAATTACGTGATTAAAGGCAGGGTGTTACATTTTGGTATCAGAGCTGTAGTTCCTGGCAGGGGTAGAGGTTGTTAGGATAGATCCCTTAGTTGGTTCTAGGGATAGGAGATTATCTGTAAATGATTGTGGAGTATGCACATGTATGTTTATTGATGTGGATATATATAAGTTTTGTGATTATACGTGCATACCATTTCTGTTGAATTAATGGGGCAAGTTGTCTGTAGAATGAAGAAAACTAGAGGACGCCCCAATATTCCGCGTGTAGACCCTGACGTGGAGGTCGTCAAGGATAACCCACCGGATGCAATGCAGGAATTAATGGGTCTAATCAGAGATCAGCGGGATATGATAACTGAGCTAAGAGAAGAGCTCAGAGCAGAGAAAGCAAAGAACAAAGAGGACCCGGTTCAATCCACTCCGGTGGAAACTCAAGAAGAAACTCGACATGAGGACACTGCTGAAGGGTCAGCACGACCCCTAGAATCCCCACCTCGTGCTATTCCAAATCAAGAATCACATGGGATACCGCTTAGAGAGGAAAGAGACTTACAGTTTTGGGTCACCAGATTCTGCAAGCATCTGCCTCCGGCGTTCAGAGGGAGGTTTGACCCTCAAGCAGCCGAAGATTGGATGAACAGGCTGGAGAAAATATTTGAGGTTCTTGGTTGCCCAGATGAGGTGAAGCCACGACTGGCCGTTTACAAACTCGAAGGGGATGCAGATCGTTGGTGGCGGAATATCGCCCTAACATTGAAGAGCAAAGAAATGCCATTGACTTAGGAACTGTTTCAACAAGAATTCAACGAGAAGTATTTTCCCAAATCAGTGCGACTCGAGAAGGAGACAGAATTTCTTAACATTAGACAAGGGGACACGGAGAGTTTTGATGATTACTTGTCCCGTTTTGTACGGTTGGCTCGGTACTCCTCCTATCTCCGGTTCAAAGATGACGAAGAATGGAGTTCTGATATGCTCATTCGCGGTCTGAGGCGAGAATTGAGGAAACGCCTAGCTACTCACCAATTCACTAAGTTCAACAAGGCGGTTGAACAGTGCAGGATTACAGAGAACAACTTGAGAGAATTGTATCCTGCCCGAGCTATTAGCCACCACAATGAACCTAATAAGGGTGCTACCTCACAGAAGCGAAAGGGGCAAGGATCTTCGTCAGGAAGTGGTAAGAAGCTCTACCAGTCTGGGAGCCGTGACCAGCAAAGAACATATTCTGGACCGTGGATTTGTCGGCGGTGTAACCAACCACATCAAGGAAAAACTTGTGATGGCAAAATAATATGCTTCAATTGTAAGCGTGTGGGGCATACTGCTGCTGAATGCAAAGAGCCACAACCAGACCAAAGACCGAAGACACAGGGCCGTGTATTCGCTATGACCCACGAGGAGGCCCGCAAATCTCCTGAGCTGATACAAGGTAAAATTCTACTTTATGGCCATCTGTTGCAAGTTTTATTTGATTCGGGTGCAAGTCACTCCTTCATTGCCTATGATTGTGTGAAGTGCCTGGGATTGCATGTGCACAAACTGCCATTTGAATTAGTAGTGTCAACTCCAATGGGTATTAAGGCCTTGACCACAGAAGCTTGTTTGAGTTGTGTCATAACTGTGGAAGGGCATCAATCTATTGTAGATTTGATATGTTTACCTCTTAGCCAATTAGAAGTCATTTTGGGTTTTGATTGGTTAACGAAAAATAATATATTGCTTGATTGTGGAAACAAGAGGATAGTATATCCTGTATCTTAGAGGGCTGAAGTTGTGGATGCTTGTATGAATTTTCTTTCGGCAGCCAAAGCTGAAAAGTATCTTGAAAAGGGTTGTCAGGGGTATGTAGTGTTTTTCTCGGTGCAAGAGGAAACCTGTGAGATTTTGAGTAATATACCTGTGGTAAATGAATTCCCTGAGGTGTTTCCGGACGATCTGAGCGGATTACCTCCAGAAAGGGAAGTTCAGTTCCCAATTGACATTGTACCTGGAGCTGGTTCTATATCCAAGGCCCTATATCGCATGGCCCCAAACGAAATGGCGGAGTTAAAGAAACAAATAGAAGATTTACTTGAGAAAGGGTTTATTAGACCCAGTGTGTCACCTTGGGGAGCTCCAGTGTTGTTTGTAAAGAAGAAAGATGGGAGTCTTCACTTGTGTATCGACTACAGAGAGCTGAATAAAGTTACTATAAAAAATAAGTACCCTCTTCCCCGAATCGATGACCTTTTAGATCAACTCTCTAGTTCGTGTGTGTTTTCAAAGATTGATCTAAGGTTAGGGTATCATCAGTTGCGAGTGAAAGCAGAAGATATTCCAAAGACTGCTTTCAGGACCCGATATGGTCATTGTGAGTTCTTGGTGATGCCATTCGGGCTAACCAATGCGCCTGCGGTTTTCATGGATTACATGAACCGTATCTTTCGGCAATATCTGGATCAGTTTGTTGTTGTGTTTATTGATGACACTTTGATATATTCCAAGAATAAGGATGAGCATGAGCATCATCTGAGAATTGTACTGAATACATTGCGTGAGAAACAACTATATGCTAAATTGAGCAAGTGCGAGTTCTGGCTATCAGAAGTGAAATTCTTAGGCCATGTTATCTTGCAAGAAGGGGTCTCTGTGGATCCCAGTAAAGTGGAAGCAGTATTGAACTGGAAAAGGCCAGAATCTGTGGTGGAAATATGTAGTTTTCTGGGTCTTGCTGGTTATTATCGGAGATTTATCCTAAATTTCTCCCGTATTGCGTTACCGATGACCAAACTCACGAGAAAAGATCAGCCGTTTGTGTGGGACGAGAAATGTGAAAACTGCTTTGTGGAGCTGAAGGAGAGGTTGACATCGGCACCTGTATTGATTTTACCCGATCCCAGTATGACTTATGTTGTGTACTCTGATGCCAGTGGGCAGGGATTAGGGTGTGTCCTTATGCAGCAGTGACGTGTGGTGGCCTACGCCTCTTGACAGCTCAGACCTCATGAATTGAACTATCCCACTCATGATTTGGAGCTTGCGGCCATTGTATTTGCGCTGAAGATTTGGCGTCATTACCTGTATGGTGTGACTGTAGAATTGTACTGCGACCACAAGAGTCTCAAATATCTATATGATAAAAAAGAATTGAATATGAGACAGCGCCGCTGGATGGAATTGCTTAAGGACTACGACCTGGAAATAAAATATCATCCGGGTAAGGCAAATGTAGTCGTTGATGCTCTTAGCCGAAAAACTGTGCTTGTTGCAGCTATGATGATACAAGAAAGGAAATTGATTGAAGATTTCCGCGATCTAAATTTGACAAACCAGATCATCTGTGCCAATTTCACTGTTTCTCAAGAGGAGAGTGATATAAGGGCGGAAATTGAAGAAGCTCAGAGTCAAGATGACTGGATACAACGCAATCTGACTCGAATTGAACAGGGAGAAGTTCCAGGCTACGACCTATCGCCTCGTGGATTGGTTCGTTATCAGAAGAGAGTTTGTGTGCCACTTAGGGCGGAGTTGAGGCAGAAGATTCTGGATGAGGCGCACAAGAGCCAATATACTCTTCATCCTGGTATGACCAAGATGTATCATAATTTGAAATCGGTGTATTGGTGGCCAGGTATGAAGAGTGATGTGACCAAATATGTAGCAAGGTGTCTCACTTGCCAGAAGGTAAAGATCGAGCACCAGAGACCGCCTAGTTTACTTCAGAGTCCTGAGATTCTAGAATGGAAATGGGAAAGCGTGACCATGGATTTGGTTGTGGGATTGCCCAAGATCAGAAACTATAATGCGATTTGGGTAATTGTGGATCGGTTAACGAAGTCGGCACACTTCATACCAATCAATGCTGGTTATTCTCCTGATAAACTAGCGGAGATTTATATCCGAGAGATTGTCAGACTTCATGGTACACCAAAGAATATCATTTCCGATCGAGATCCACGATTCACTTCAAGATTCTGGAAAGCATTGCATAAAGCTTTAGGTACTCAACTGAGATTCAGTACGGCTTATCATCCTCAAACGGATGGACAATCTGAGAGAACAATTCAGACGCTGGAAGATATGTTGCGAGCCTGTGTTCTCGACTTTAAAGGAAGTTGGGATCATTTCCTTCCACTTGCTGAGTTCGCCTACAACAATAGCTATCATGCGAGCATCCAAATGGCTCCGTATGAAGCATTGTATGGAAGACGGTGTCAATCACCAATATGCTGGAATGAGTTATCTGAAAGAAAGCTTTATGGGCTAGATTTGGTTGATCAAACCTCGCACAGATTCGGATTATTCGTAAGAGGTTGCTTGCAGCGCAGAGTCGACAGAAAAGCTACGCTGACAGGAGAAGAAGACCTCTAGAGTTTGAAGTTGGTGACCACGTGTTTCTGAGGGTATCTCCTGTCACCGGTATTGGGCGTGCAATCAAAAGAAAGAAGTTGAGCCTGAGATATATAGGTCCTTTTGAGATCCTTGATAGGATTGGGCCTGTAGCTTATCGAGTAGCACTACCTCCGAGCTTGAGCAGGCTCCATGATGTATTCCACGTTTCCCAACTGAAGAAGTACCAATCGGATCCATCTCACATAGTTCAGTATGAAGAGGTTAAGCTACAAGACAACTTCACATATGCGATAGAGCTAGAGCAGATCATTAATTGAGAAGAGCGATGGCTCAGACACCGAAGCATTCCATATGTGAAGGTGATCTGGAAGGGAATGACTCAAAGAGAGGCAACTTGGGAAGTGGAGGAAGATATGCGAAGACGATATCCGGAGTTTATGGCTCAAGTTGTGTAACAATTTAGAGGGCAAAATTTAATTTTTGGGGGGAGAATTGTAATATCCCAAATTGTAGTTAAGGGCTAATGGCTTCAAAGTGATGTAATTAATGATAATTAAACACTTTTGAAGTATATGTTGTGCAATGTGATATAAAGGCGATTATTAATGGTTTAATGAGTATTGTGCTAATCAGGGGTAAAACGGTAAATTTACCGATCGACTGGTAAGTTACTGGAGAGGAAACTCCTTGGTAATTATGATCAATGGCTAGGATTAAATGTTAAGAGGTGGAATCAAGTGTGTTGGAGAGTTTGTGAAATCATAGGAGGAAAGATGAGATGTTGCCATGTGTCCAAATGAGAGCCATTGGATGAGTCAAAATTTTCAAACTCTTCCTCTCTCCCTCTTAAGTCGGCTGTGTGTGTGTGTATAGGACATTGATCTAATATTTCTCATCTCTCTCCATTCTCTCCATTTTCGCTGAAGTTAAGCAAGAAAGAGAAAGAAAGGGTTTGAATTTTAGGTGAGTATTTAACTCTAAATGCTCACTTCACCTTCATTGATTTTGTTCAAATGGTTAAGAGCTCCCTTGCTATGTTTTCATATTTGTGAAAAGTGGTGTTTGATTGTTGGACAAATCTGAAAGTTGGTGGAATCAAGGTGTTGATTTCAGCAAGTTTAAGAGGTAGGTTTATGATGAATTTTGGTATATATGTTATGATGTTTGCTTAATCAATGAGAATTCTGGAAATTTAACCTAATTATGATGTTAAGTGAAGGGTAGGTTTTGATTAGAGTGTCACTGTTCATTTGGTCAGTTGTGACACTTGGGAGTGATTAGAATTTGATTTGAAGTTGAATAAGGGAAATTTGTTAGAAGGAAGTTTTGAGTGGTTTTATGATCTAGAGTGAGAATGTGTTGATTGGAGATGTTAAGGTGACTTGTGGTGATTGTGGTAGAACATGCTCATGGATAATGAATATGGTCATTTTGATGGCTCCAATGTGTTCCTTGAGCCAAATTGTGTGAAAATAGTATGTGATTTGAAATTAGGGACCATTGGGAACCAATTGGCAAAATCTGGAAAATCTGTCCAATGTAAGTCTGTTCTAGACAGTCAGATGGTGTGGACGTTTTCACTGGGCAAATGATGTTGAAAAATTATGAAACTTTCCAGTCTTAAAGTTCACATCTCAAGCTTCAAAATGTACATAAATTTTGTGTCATTTCGCTTTTTGATCTGGGAGTTTGAACTGTCCAAAGTTTGGCATCAAAACTGGACCCTGTTTTGGTACAATGTTAGGTTTTTGGTAAATCTGGACTTTTGTGGTGATTTCTAGTTATGGCCAATATTTTTGCTTGAAAGAGGACTAAAATAGCTTTCATTTGGCTTTGCAATCACCTTATTTCGATTTTTCCTGAATTAGTTATGATTTTTGGAAGTTTAGCCAGAAACTGGATTTTCTTGGGCCGCGGCCCATGGATTCTGGGCCGCAGTTCAAAGGTTTCTGAGCGTCTCTGGACAGTTCTGGGCTGCGGCCCATGGATTTGGGCCACAGCCCAAATGTTTCTGGGCCGTTTTGGGCCGTAGCCCATGGATTTTGGGCCGCGGCCCACCCCCAAAAATATGTGTTTTGCACTTTTGAAAGGTGGTTTTGGGTATAGTCTTTCCCAACCCTTTAGGCATATGTTTAGACCTAAAATAGCCACCTAAAGAGTCTAAATGATAACCAACTTAAGTACTATGGAATTAAGAACTTGGGAAAGAGATTGACGGGTTGTCCCTAACTTGGTTTACAGGATTCGATATTTGCCGTCCTCGTGAGCCCGCAGTGCCAAGAAACGTCGGGAAAGGATCAGGTAGTGACTCTCTCTCTCTTATACTATGTATAATGCTCTGTATGTGTGTGTTATCATGTTATGTGATGATTCTTCGATGCTGCTGCGATTACAGCTGGTGATAGCTATCGTTTACAGCGCAAGCTGTCGTTTACAGCGTAAGCTGTTGTTATTGTGATTACAGCATAAGCTGTCGTGATTATTATTATTACAGCGAGAGCTGTCGTATTGTGCATACAGCCGTGAGTGCTGTCGTTTGTGGTGAAAACCATGTATCTTTGAGATTGCTGCTGCTGTTGCTGGTTGTGATTTATATACATGCTTTGTGTTATGCATTGTGTGAGTGGTTTGTTACTACTGGGATTCGCTCGAATCTCATTCTTTCCTATGACTAACATTTCAGACAGGGTGTAATATCCCGAATTCTGAGACTTGAGGCTAGAGAATAAGCCTGAGATTAGTGGATTGCTAAGCCCCGGTTTAGCAAAATCCCAAATTGTGATTAAGGGTTAATGACTCCAAAAGTGGATGTCATTAGTGATAAATGAACCCTTTTGGAGAATATGATGTGAACCGTGATTCGTATGCGTTGTGAGCAATGCCGAAACCCTGTATTTGAGTTCAATTGTGGATTAACATCCAAATTGACTTAGAATAGAGGGAAGGCATGTTTTGGTGATAAATGAAATGATATGAAGTGTTTGGTGGTGATTCAATGAGAATTACCGAAATCAGGGGCTAAACGGTAAAGTTACCGACCAATTGGTCAGTTACCGAAGAGGAAACTCATTGGTAACTTCAAGATCAATGGTTAGGATTGATTTTTGCAAGAGATCAAAAGGTGGAATCATGTGTGCATGTTCCTATGTGAGCTCATGGAGGATGTTGCAAGATCATGACACATGGCACTTTTTGGACCCTTGGATCAAGTCAAATGTTCAAAGTTTGCTTTTTCTCTTCCCTCTCACTTTTTAGTCGGTTGTGGCATCCCAAAAACTGAACATCATCTTCATCATTTTCATCTTCATGCCTCTCTCTCTTGTTCTTCATTTCGCCTAGCTCAAGGAAGAAAGAGAAAGAAACAAGGTAAGTTTTGGCTTATGTAATGTCCTCTAATGCTTAAACACCTTTCTATAAAGTTGTTCATAGTGATGAGAGCTTCATCTCTATGGTTTTAGATTCTTGATTGGTGGTGTTTAATAGCTTGAGGAAAATTGGAAAGATGGAGAATCAAGAAATTGGTTTGGGAAAGAGGAAGAGGTGAGTATTTGAAGCATTTTGACTTAAGTTTTGTGATCATTGGTTAAGCTTTGTAAATTTCGAATTTTGCCCTGATTTTCATGTGATTTTTGATTGGAGAATTGGATTGTGTTTTATGTTGGAAATGGTGCCATGTTGTGGTATTTGGTGTCATTGGAATTGATTTGGGAACTTGAATTGGAAGAGTTGTAATGTTGTGGTTTGAAATGTGATATTGTGTGACATGTTGCAATTCATTGTGAAACATGTCAATATAATGTGAATTTGGTTGATTTGATATTTCCAATGGATTCTTTGTGAAATTTTGTGTGAGAATGATGTTTGATATGGAAATTGAACCATTGGAAGCCAATTGTGCAAATTTGGAAATCTGTCCATTGAATTTCTGTTTTGGGCAGTCTGTTTGTGTTGCCGTTTTGAATGGGCAAATGATGTTAGAAAATTCTGAAACTTTCCAATCTTGAAGTTCACATCTTAAGCTTCAAATTGGACATATAATATGTGTCATTTCGTTTTGTGAACTGGGATTTATGTTTGCCCAAAGTTTGAGGACGAAACTGGATTCTGTTTTGGAGCAATGTTGGATTTTGTGTAAATATGGATTTGTGTGGTGATTTCTGGTAATGAGACATATTTTTCCCATAAAGGGGACTTGAATATCTTTCAATGGGCTTTGGAATCACCTTGTTTCAAGTTTTCTAGAGCAAGTTATGAATTTTTGAAGTTTCCTTGGCTGCAGCCAAAATTCTGGCTCCAGCGCAAAACTTTCTGTGTGTGTCCTGGCCGCAGCCAGAAATTCTTGGCTGCAGCCAAAATGTTTCTGTGACGTTTTTAGCCATTTTTGGCTGCAGCCAGAGAATTCTTGGCTGCAGCCAGAACCCAATTTTCAGCAATTTTGAGATTTTGAAAGGGTATTTCCAACCTAGTACGTCCCAATCCTTTAAGCTTTCGTTGAGCTTATTTTAGCCACCTAAAGGGTGTAAATGGTAACCAACATTAAGTGATATGGAAGTAAGGTTTTGGAATAGAGAATAACCCTATGTCCTTGCTTTGATTATAGGGTTGATATTCGCCCTGATCGTGGTTTGGTATTCATTCTGATCGCGAGTAAGCGGAGCTGGAGCATACGTGGAAAGAGTGTAGGGAACATATCTCTCCTGCTTGTATTTGATATATGTGTTAATGTGTTGGTGCATGTCTTAGCTTTGCATAATTATGTGTAATTTGAAGCTATGTTTCAATTTATGCTATGGCCATAGGTATATTGTTCGAAGCATTGAGCTAGCAAATTGTCATTGTGTTATCATGAGTTGTGTGGTGCAAGCATGTCATGCATTAAACATCTATCATACATGCATATTGATATTGTTATCCTACTGAGATTCTCTAGAATCTCACCCTCCCCTACTAACCTTTCAGACAGGGTGGTAGATCGATGATGGAGTAAGCAGCCAAGGGCGAAGAGGACTTCCTTTGGGTTGTCATTCTGGTGGTTGGTTATCATCCCAGATGGGATATTTGTATTTGGATGTGTACATATGGATGAGTATATTTGGTTATGTATTTGTAATGAGTTGTTGGATATTTGTATATGTATGAGAAAGATTTGTGTAATCCCCATATGAGGGCTTGTATGGGCAAATGTGCCCTATAAAGCTTGAGTTAATATATGGAAACCGGGATTGCCGGGATTATTTTTGTGTACTCTGATTTATTATGAATGTGATATTCCGCATGATGTGATTGTATTCGAAATGTGAATATGAGACCAGGTTAACTAGATTTCAAAAGTTATCTATGAAAACCCTATCGTGAAGATGGGATTTTAAATAAGTTTTGTTTCTTATTGGTCTCTATTTCATTTTAATTGCGTATTTCGGATATAATTACGGAAGGGGGTTACACAGGGCATGTGGCTCAAAGGAGAAGCGGCCAACCTGAAGCACTTAGGATCTTTAGGGATACTAAGGATTTTTGAGATGTTTGTTATCTACTTTAAACTCGGATTACTGTATATTTTGAATTAGGAATATTATATTCGATTTTGGTTGTGTAATCCCCTAGTGGATACTTGTAACCTCTAGATTATATATGTATAGAACCCGGGAGTTGCCGGGGATTTGGTTATACATTCTGTTATACATGAATGTAGATAAACTGCACAGGTAATTATATTCGAATTTTGAAATGGAGACCAGGATCAGGAAGAGATTTTGAATGTTTTGTGAAAACCCTACTACAAAGTAGGAGATTGAAATGAGTTTAAGTTATCCAATGGTCTCTAATCCGAATTAAATGTGCGTTATGGAATTATAATTACGTGATTAAAGGCAGGGTGTTACAGGCCCCGCCGTACCCGGTCCAGCTGTACTTTTCTTGAAATTTTGACATGGGCTATTCTGACATATTTTCGCCCAAGGAATCCATTTATGGACTTGGAATTATCAAATTCAATGTCAATTTACAAATTTACCCTTGGCAACCCCACTTTAAGGGTTTCAGGGGCGTTTTCGTAATTATGCTTTTTGGGCCTTTTCCGGAAAAGTGACCAACTGTAACCCCACCTAATTTTTGCTCCTGAACTCAATGGAACCATAAAATCATTGAAAATCCAACTCTAAGACCCATTTATAGCCATAACCGAAATATACAAGTACTCCAGGGAAAATTGGGGTTTTTCGGTTTCGGCTCCGTAAACGTGTTTCTTTCTACTCCTAACTACTTTATTAACCATTACATTAGGTTACAACTAACATTAAGACCCAATTTGGGCAGCATAACCCCTAGGCCATGTCATTTCCAAACTTTAAAACCAATGGCAATCCGGCGAAATTTCACCAATTAAATTGCCTACAACAGCCAAAATAAGCAATATACGAAAGTTTAGAAGTTACCTCAAGCTCCTAATAGCTTCTCCTTGACTTGGCTGAAAACCCTAGCCTCTTGAACACCAAATTTGCTTCTCAAACACCTTAAATAACATAGAAGAGAAGCTTAGGAACAAGGTTATACGCGTTAGGAGCTAGATCGTTGGAGAAATCGGCTTACCTTACGAGATTTCTCCTCTCTCTCTCTCTAAGAGCTCTCAACTTTCTCTCACTAGTTTCAGCTGGTTCATCATGACAGAAAATAAGAGCTGAAGAAGATGAGAATATATTTAATTCCATGCTGATGTCATCTTTTATTGAGATGATGTCATAATTCCCATTTTCGGATTTTCTGGCAGATTTTCTGCCCAAATTTTGAAAAATCATAACTAATTCTAGAAAAATCTAAATGAGGTGATTCCAAAGCCAAATTAAAGGTATTTAAGTACTCGTTATAGGAAAAATATTTACCAATACTAGAAATCACCACAAAATTCCATAATTACACAAATTTCATCACTGCCCCAAAATAGAGTCCATTTTCGACCTAAAACTTTGGACAGTCATATCCCCCAGTTCCCAACATGAAATGGCACAAATTATATGTCCATTTTGAAGCTTGGGATGTGAAATTTAATATTGGAAAGTTTCATAATTTTCTGACGTCATTTGCCTAGTAAAAACGTCCACACAAGAAGACTGCCCAGACAGAATTCACACTGGACAGCATTTCCAGTTTTGCAACCAATGTGTCCAATCCAATTTAAATCAATTCCAATGATTAAATACCACAACATGACACCATTTCCATCACAATACCCCATTCAATTCTTCCCTCTATTCTAATTCAATTTGGATGTTAATCCACAATTGTTTTGGCGTTGCTCATAACACAAGCGACTACAATCCACTTTATATTCTCTAAAAGGGTTCATTAATCACTAACCATGTCCACTTTTGAAGTCATTAACCTTTAATCACAATTTGGGATCTTGCTAAACCAGGGCATCACGGAATGAAGGGAAAAGGGAGGAGGCGTGAGGCATAAAGAAAAGGGAGGAAAGTCAATTGTGGCGGCTGGGCAGCACACAATGGAATAGAGAAGAGAGGAGCACTGTGAGAGGGTGAAAAGAGAGGAGGCATGAGAATGAATTAAGAAGGAGAGGCGTGAAGCTTATGGGGACCGATTGGAATTGAGAGGTGAGCTGACCGAGTTTATGGGAGTAGCACCGAATAGATGAGAAGAGGCTGTGCAGAATTGAAAAAGAGAGAGAAGAGCTATTTTGTTCAGTGCTTCTCATTTGTTCACCATGGCTAATTCCTTCTTCATTCATCAAGCCTCATCTTCCTTTTCCTCCATGAGTAGCTAAAGTATTGGTGATTTCCTTGAGTTGGGTAATGGTTTGAGCTTCTAAACTTCAATGGAATTCCTTTAAGCTCTCTTTTTAGTTCATGATTATATAGCTTGGTTAAGTATGTAATTGTGATCTAAATTATTCTATGCCAAGTGAATAAACTTGGTGGTTGAGCTAGGAGTTGATTAATTAAGCTTTGTATGATTCATATTAAGAGTAGGCTGAATTGTTTATTCCAACTTGGTTAAGTGGAATTAAATGATTAAACTGAATATTTTGAATTGTTGTAATGGTAATTACAAGCTAGAATTGGAAGTTGATTATTTATCTCCTTGAGGCTGAATTGTTTGGTGATATTCATTTAATTGCTTCGGTAGAATGAATTAAATGATTATTGCAAGTATGGATAGTTTCATCCTCTTGACTCGTTATGGAATTCATATTATTAGCAAACAAGGAAGACTAAAACCTCAACTCAAGGGAATCTCATTTCATCATTATATTAGTTAGTTGCATTTATCTTATCATTAGTGTTAATTTCAATTCCTTTTGCTTCTTTGTCTTGAAAACATAAAAATACAAAATTATTGTTTTAGCTTATATTACTTCATTATTTTTAAAATCAAATTCTCAAAAGGATTTCTCACAACTTTAAGGCTTTTTATCACTTTACTACTTAGAAAATTGGAAATTAATCTCCTCACAAGAACGACCTAGGTTGAGCTACTACGCTACATTCTTAAACCTAGTTTTATTTTGTGAACTCACACGACATGGGTTCATTAAAATTGGCGCCGTTGCCGGGGAGGATGATTGCCAAGATTTTAAGTAGTTAAGTGTTCTTTTCTATTGTCAGAGTGTGTGTCTTAGTTTGGTAGGAAGTGTGTAGCACTCGTTTGAATTTTGGCAAAATTCTGATTTTCGATTAGCACTGTCTTGCTGGAACTGAAATATTTATGCCCAGAAAATTCTGAAATTTGATAGGTTAAAGTTTTTCAGCATTCTAAGTAAGACAAATAGCTAAAGCTATTAGGTCTGCTAGATTTTAGCCAAATTCAAAGGTTTGCTATACCTTTCTGAATTTTCTTTCTTTTTTGGTATTTTTCTAAGTTTTTTATTTTGATTGTTCTTAGGGTTTTCTTTGATTTTTCTTGGTTGCTAGTGTGTTTTTGAGTTTGTTTTAGTTAGTTGTTACTTGTTGGAGTGTTTAATAGTGGTTTAGGTTATTTTTCATATTCATAGTTGTTTTGCATTCCATTTGCATCTTTAAAAAAAACAAAAAGAAATTTGCATTTTGTTGCTTTGCTATCATGTTCTTAGTGGCCATTATGTGGTTCATTATTGTTTTGTGGTGAGCAACTTTGCATTCTTCATCCTTGGAAATTTGTTGGTTGCAACTTGAGATTTCAGGTAGCTATCACATTCTGTAAGTTGTGCTTCCAGTGACTCTACTTACATACTTGCGGTTTGAGGTACTACTTCACTGATATACCAACTTGTTCTCCTAAAAGGTGAATTCTTACCTTGAAACTCCTTTTTGCCTCTTGTCACATTGTGTTGCACTTGTCTTGTTATTGCTAAAACTGATCTTACTCTTTAAACACTTGAATTTTGTTGGTTGTGGTTAACTCTTTTGGTTGTCAAAGATTAGTTATCTTGGTTTCCTACAAGTTGCTAATTTTTGTTGTATACAACCCTTCTTCAATTGACCATTTGACTAATTACTTTGTTGTAATTTGTGTGTCTATATGAGTCTTCTTACTGTGCATGACTATATCTCAGAAAACTGAACTTGTGCCTTTAGATAAAGATATTAACAAGACAATTAGGTTACTTAAGAAAGGCAAGAAAGTTGAATCATCTAGTGTAGGGCTTGGACAAGTCATTGACACTGAAGTTGTTGTACATACTTGTGACAATTCTTCTCATATTGGCTCTTTGTTCATTGTATATCACCATCTTGTCATGGATCCAATTCCTCCTCTAGAAGACGTACCTTTACCCATTGGGGAGCGTAGAACTATCAAAGATCTTACCTCTTCTACTGATATTATTGATCCTTTTCTCTCTTGCCCTGAATTTAATATTAATTTTGAGTTGAAAGGTCCTTTGTTGAGTCACTTACCAAAATTTCATGGTTTACCTGCAGAAGACCCTAACAGGAACTTGAGGAATATGTACATTGTGTGCACCTCCATGAAACCAATGGGAGTTGATCTAGATGAGATGTGTCGGAAAGTCACTTACCAAAATTTCATGGTTTACCTGCAGAAGACCCTAACAGGCACTTGAGGAATATGTACATTGTGTGCACCTCCATGAAACCAATGGGAGTTGATCTAGATGAGATGTGCCGGAAAGTCTTTCATTTCACATTGGAAAACAAAGCTAAAGAGTGGTTCTTAATGCTACCTCACCACAATCCTAATGCTTTAGCATCCTGGGATAACTTGAAGAGTGCCTTTTTGGAAAAAATACTTCCCTTCTTCAAAGATAACATCTCTCACTAAGGAAATCTTCGGTGCTAAACAAGGCATCCATAAATCGTTTTATGAGTATTGGTGTCGTTTTCAAGAACTTCTAGCCAAGTGTCCACATCACCAAATCCCAAAAGCTCGATTGGTGTAATATTTTCATAGTGGGTTGCTTCCTCAAGATAGGAAGAGTTTGGATTCATCTTCTGGAGGCACTATTCAATTGCTTACACCTGAAGAAGCTTGGGCTTTAATTGAGAAGATAGCTAGTAATGATCAACAATTTGAAGGGTTGGATGCTAGACAAGTCTATGAGTTCTCACATGCTTCAAGATCTTCAAGGGAGTATGATAATTTGTCATCCCAAATGACAGATATGAGAACTAACCTCAATAAGCTCATGGCCCATCTAAACAATGTGAACATTCATGGGTCACATTCTCAAGCTCTAGTGGCTCCTAGCTGTGACATATGTAGCTCTCACATGCATATTGCTCCTAATTGCCCACACCAACTTGGGGGGGTCTCGGCTATTTTTCAAGGAAGACAAGGACAGAATCAAAGGCCTTGGAATCCCAACTCTAACACATACAATGAGGGTTTGAGGTCCCATCCCAACTTTGGTTGGAGGAACCAGAATCAATTTCAAGGAAGTTCTTCAAATCAAGCCCCAACTCAAGGACCTTCAAACCAATATAATCCCCAACAAACAGTGGTTGCTACACCTGAATCCCATGCTACTAAAGACGACATCTCTCAACTTCTCAAGTGTATGAACAATGTTTCATCTTCAATGGGTAACTTAGCCTTGAGATTCGATGAAGAGAGAGCTCAAACCAATTCTAAATTTTCTGACATTGGGACTAAATTTGATACAATCTTTAACAAGTTGGAGTTGTTGGATTCTAAGAATTCTAACCTTACTTCATTTGTCACTTAAATGTCTGATAGCCTCAATAAGCAATAAGCTAAAAGTGGATAAGGGTTGCCTTCCAACATTGTGATCAATCCTAAGGATGTACATGCTATCTCTTTGAGGAGTGGTAAATAAGTGGGTAAACAAGTCCGATTTGAAGAAAATGTTGAGAGTTTCAAATCTGGAATGCATTCTAGTGATAGGCACAATGAAGAGGTTGAGGTTCCATTGCAACCACAAGTAGAAGATATTGATGGTAGTGATGATTCTAATCAAAGCACTCACCTTGCTATTGGAAAATCTGAGAGTATGGTTGAACAGGAGATTCTACAAAGGCATTCTTCTCCAAATTCAAATATGGATAGCAAGCAAAGAGTGTCAACTTCAACAAATGCTAAGGTACTTGACCCTTCAACTTCTTCTTCTTCAAGCAAAGGGGAAGGTAAAAAGATAAATCTCTCTGCAATTCCATTTCCTAATTCATATGTGCTTAGCAAAAAGGTTTCAAATGAAAAGAAATTTCTTGATATGATGGATATTTTCAGTAAGATTGAAGTTAATTTTCCTTTGCTTGATGTGTTGAAAGGAATTCCTGCTTGTGCTAAATTCTTGAAAGATTTATGTACCCAAAAGCGTAGGTGTAAACCCAATGAGTGTGTTCAGTTGAGTCCTAGTGTGTCTGCTATGTTTAAACCCCCATCTTCCAATTAAGTGTAAAGACCCTGGCTCATTCACTGTTGCATGCACTATAGGTACCATGCCTTTTAGTAATGCTCTTCTTGATCTAGGAGCCGTTATAAATGTCATGCCCTACTCTGTTTACACCTCGCTTGGCCTCACAAACATCAAATCCACTAGTGTCATCCTACAACTAGCTGATCGCACCACTAGGAAACCTCATGGCTTATTGGAAGACATCTTAGTCAAGGTCAAAGACTTAGTGTTTCCTGCTGATTTTTATGTCCTAGACATGTCTATTAAGGTCTCAGTTGAGGAACCATTGATTTTGGGTAGGCCTTTCATGAGCATAGCTAATACTATCATTAGCATGAAGGATAGGTACATAACTATGGAAGTAGGTGATCATGTCATTCGGTTCAATGTTTATGAAGCTATGAATCACCTATTTGAGGACTACTCCCTTCTTGGCTTGAATGAGATTGATTTGGCCTTGGAAGAGGCAATTGATGAGTCTGCTTTCTCATTGTGTGTGAAAAATGATTGTTATGATGATGTATGTGCTACCATTGGTTCAAATTCTTCTCCCTCTATTGATTGTGATGATGATGTGTGTAGTATTGATTGCATGTCAATTGATAGCTCACTTTCCACTTCCAATCCTTTTATTTTTGATTTTTCTAACCTTGGTAGTACTATATCTTCATTTGATAGTTATCATGCTGTTGGGAAAGAATTATTGTGTAGCTCTGCAAAATTTAAGAATGTTAGTGAAGTGGATTCCACTTTTGGAAGTGAAGCAACATCGATTAGCACTGAATCTGCTCCTATGGACACAAGTGGAGTCGTTGTTGAAGATGAGGAAAGAAATCAATATGCTACTAATGGCACGACTGCAATTCATGGGTTTAAGCTTCACATTCCTCCATCTTACAAGTTTCAGACTTCTCCTAACCTTAAGGATGATTGTATGGGTAACCTCACTTCTTTCCAATTATTGAAATACTTACATTCTCCTTTTGGTGATGAACTTAACAGGTCAAAAGTCATAAATTTCTTTGCTGAAAATTTTGGAAATAATGGACGACCACATGTCAAGACTGCAACAGGGGAGGAACTCAGTTTTAATCAATTACTACAATGTTGCATACCATTTCATAATGCTACTTCTCATATATTTCACTCTTTGAATGATATGGGTGGTAGTCCAGGTTACTTTATGAATGAGCCCCAATCTCAATCCACATCTGAACAAGGGGGACATACTTCCAATCCAACAATTATTGGGGATTCTCATAAGAAAGGGAAGTTTCTTGGTGCACTTGAGTTGAAAGAACTTTTACCTTCAATTGTGCAACCCCCTGAACTTGATTTGAAACCCCTTCCCCCTAACTTGAAGTATGCTTTTCTTGCTGAACATGATCAATTACCTGTCATTATCTCTAGTTCCTTAAGTATATCTGAGGAGTTGAGTTTACTCTATGTGTTGAAGAAACACAAGAGGGCAATAGGGTGGACTTTAGGTGACATTCTAGGTATTAACCCAACTGTGTGCATCCACAAAATACTTTTGAATGAGGGTTCTAAACCTGTGAGACAGCTCCAACGTAGACTCAACCCTCTCATCTTAGATGTAGTTAAGAAGGAGGTCACCAAACTCTTGAGTGCAGGGATCATATATCCTATTTCAGATAGTGAGTGGGTGAGTCCGGTCCAAGTTGTTCCAAAAAAGAGTGGAATAACTGTTGTGCGAAATGAGAAGAACAAACTCATTCCAACAAGAGTCCAAAACTCTTGGAGAGTTTGTATAGACTTTAGAAAGTTGAATGAAGCAACTAGAAAGGACCACTTTCCCCTCCCCTTTATAGATCAGATGCTGGAAAGATTGGCATGCAAATCTCATTATTGTTTCCTTGATGGTTTTTTTGGTTATTTTCAGGTTCCTATTGCACCGGAGGATCAGGAAAAGACAACATTTACTTGCCCATTTGGGACGTTTGCATACCGAAGGATGCCTTTTGGGTTATGCAACGCTCCTGGGACATTTCAAAGATGCATGCTCTCTATTTTTAGTGACTTACTTGAACAAGGTATTGAAGTATTTATGGATGATTTTTCTATATATGGGAATTCTTTTGAAGAATGTTTGCTGAATTTGGAGAGAGCATTAGAAAAGTGTGTTCAAAAGAACCTTATGCTAAATTTTGAGAAATGCCACTTCATGGTAGATCAAGGAATAGTCTTAGGTCACTTGATAAGTAAGAGGGGTATAGAAGTTGACAAATCTAAAATTGAAGTAATTTCATCCCTTCCTTATCCCTCTAACTTAAGAGAACTTAGATCTTTCTTGGGGCATGCTGGGTTTTATAGAAGATTCATTAAGGATTTTAGTAAAATAGCTTGTCCCTTATCTAAGCTTCTCCAAAAGGATGTGGATTTAATATTTGATGATGCATGCAAATTGGCTTTTGATGAAATTAAGTCTAAACTCATTTCTCCACCTATACTTATTGATCCTAATTGGGATCTTGATTTTGAGCTTTGTTGTGATGCTTCCAATAGTGCTGTTGGTGTAGTTCTAGGTCAGAAAATTGGTAAGACCTCTTGTGTTATTGCTTATGCTTCTAAAACATTGGATAAGGCTCAAATCAATTACACTACTACTGAGAAAGAGCTCTTTTCCATTGTTTTTGCATTTGAGAAGTTTAGGTCTTATCTAGTGAATTCTAAAGTGATTATCTATTCTGATCATTCTACTGTCAAGTTCTTATCTAGGAAGACTCATACTAAGCCTCGGTTACTAAGGTGGATGCTACTACTTCAATAATTTAACACAGAGTTTAGGGACAAGGCAGGTGTAGAAAATTTTGTTGCTGACCATCTAAGTCGCTTGCTCCTTGCTACACAGGGAGTAGTTGATGTTGGAGTTACTTGTGATGGTTTTCCTGATGCCCATTTCCTTGCTATTACACTTCATGACCCATGGTTTGCTCATATTGTGAATTATCTTGCTGAAGGGGTATTACCTGATTCTTTGTCTCATTTTCAGAAACAAAAGTTGAAACATGAATCTCAATACTATTTGTGGGATCTTCCTTACTTGTGGCGGCATTGTAGTGATCAAGTCATTAGGAGATGTGTGCCGGATGATGAAATTTCTTCTGTTATAACATCTTGTCATTCTTTGTTGTGTAGTGGTCACTTTAGGGCAAAGAGAACTGCTAGGAAAATCTTAGACTGTGGTTTATATTGGCCTAGCATCTTTAGGGATTGTTATGCTTTTTGTAAAACTTGTGATGCATGCCAGCGTTTTGGGGGTTTATCTAGAAAGCATGAAATGCCGCAACAACCCATGTTGTTTTGTCAAGTTTTTAATGTTTGGGGCATTGATTTTATGGGTCCATTTCCTGTATCTCATGGATATCTGTATATTTTGTTGGCTGTTGATTACCTTTCAAGGTGGATTGAGGCGATTCCTACAAGGAAGGATAATGCCTCTACTGTTATAAAATTCCTACGTACTCATATCTTTTGTAGGTTTGGTGTACCAAGAGCAATTGTTAGTGATCGTGGCTCACATTTTTGCAATAAATTGATGGACAACTTGTTATCCAAGTATGGTGTTCTCCATAAGACTTCTACCCCGTACCATCCACAGACAAATGGGCAAGCTGAGGTGTCTAGTAGGGAAATCAAGTATATCTTGGAGTGAATTGTCAAGCCAAGTAGGAAAGATTGGAGTCTCCGGTTGGATGATGCTCTTTGGGCATATCGTACAGCTTTTAAAACTCCCATTGGCATGTCTCCTTTTCGGTTAGTCTTTGGTAAGGGTTGCCATCTACCTGTTGAGCTAGAGCATAGAGCTTACTGGGCTGTGAAGGCTTGTAATATGGATCTTTAAGGTTCTGCTGAGGAAAGGATGCTTGAGATATAAGAGCTAGAAGAGTTGAGGTTGGATGCATATGAAAGTTCTCGTATTTATAAGGAAAAATCCAAATTGATTTATGATCAAGGCATCTTACGGAAGCAGTTTCATGAAGGAGAGCAAGTGCTTATGTTCAAGGCAAGATTCAAGCTAAAAAATGGGAAGCTTAAAACCAAATGGCAAGGTCCCTACAAAGTGGTCAAGGTGCATAACTTTGGGTTAATAGAGCTCGAAGATCTTGCAAGTGGTGCAAAGTTTCAAGTAAATAGTCACTTGTTGAAGCACTACCATGCTAGTCATCAACCACCTTAATGCACATGGTAGTCTCTTTCCTTACCTCGTTCCTTGTTTTATTTGGTGATCTATGCTATTGAATGAGTGTGGGGGAGGGACTAACCAGTAGTAAAAAGTAGTTTGTTAGATTGCATTTTTCAATTGAATAAACGCCATTGTGAATCATACTCTTGTGCTTAACCTTATCCTACACTACCCTTTTCTCTTATCCTTATGCCTAATTTCTGAGAACTATTTCCACTTATGTCTTGTCCTCTCTCTCCTTGTGACGATGATGTGTTGTGCTTCAATCTTGAATTGGACTTCACAACATTCACTTCACCCAAGAGATAAGTGCGTCTAGGTTCTTTGTTTTTGTGCATTACATTAAGGACAATGTAAGGATTGAGTGTGGGGAGTGTGTGTTATTCTCATGAGAATTCACTGTGATATCATATGCCTCTATCTCCTGCTTGTGTCCTCTATTGTTTTTTGTCCAATTCACTAAGATTTTTGAAGCCTTTAGTCATGATCAAGTATCTTAATTACTCTTAGTTGAATTCATGGTTGAATTTTGCTTTGAATTAGTGAATTGCCATAAAATTCAAGTGTTTTAATGATGCATGGTTTAATTTTGATGAGTTTGTTAGGAAACAAAAAGCCTAGTTGGAAAGTATTTTGGACCTAATTGTTTATTTCATTGTGTGATTCATCTACTTAGATTATTGCCCTCTAGAACTTGTTTTATTTCTTGCTTGAGGCTACATTTTGCAATGGTATAGATAGAGATGATATTGGCATTCATTTCATCACCCATTTACCTAAACACAAACCATCTATCATTTACCTTTGTTTAGCCCCTTGAACCCTTCACTTTCATTTCCATTTCATTATACAAATGCTATGTTTGCATCCTTTATCAAGTTCTTATTAGCACTATTGAAAAGAAAAAAAGAGTACTATTATATATTAGAAAAGGAAAAGAAAAAAAAACATACCATGTGAATAGTCAAAAGAAAGAAAAAAAAAAGAGAAAAAAAAATCAAATCAAAGAAAGAAATAAATTCACAATGGTGAAATATGTGAATTAAGTTTAGTTTTATAGTACTAAGAGATCTAGAAAATTATTTGGTGCAAGCATAGTGTTTGTTACATTTTCCATCATTTGGCCTATTCAACATTACAACCCTACAAAGTCCTTTTGATTTATTTATGCCATTGTTACAAGTAGTGGAGAGCCTAGAAATATTACAAGCCTATGGTAGAGTGTGGTCAAAGTGGATATGAGTGAAAAACTACCTTATATGAGAGAAGAGTGCAAACACTTGTCCTAGTTAAGGTTTCGAATTAAGCTCATTATAATTAAACTTTACATTGCTTTAACTATTTCAATTTTTGGTATGTTCATTGAATTTGAATTGGAGGATACCTTGTTATTCGACTAAGTGTAATTCTTGAAGCTTGATCTTGCTTATCCTTCCAAATTTTATCCCTTTCTTCCTATTGTGAGTTTAATGTTTTGCTCAGGAGTGCAAAAGCTTAAGTGTGGGGGAATAATTTGATGAACCCATGTCGTGTGAGTTCACAAAATAAAACTAGGTTTAAGAATGTAGCGTAGTAGCTCAACCTAGGTCGTTCTTGTGAGGAGATTAATTTCCAATTTTCTAAGTAGTAAAGTGATAAAAAGCCTTAGAGTTGTGAGAAATCCTTTTGAGAATTTGATTTTAAAACTAATGAAGTAATTTAAGCTAAAGCAATATTTTTGTATTTTTCGGTTTTCAAGACAAAGAAGCAAAAGGAATTGAAATTAACACTAATGGTAAGATAAATTCAACTAACTAATATAATGATGAAATGAGATTCCCTTGAGTTGAGGTTTTAGTCTTCCTTGCTTGCTAATAATATGAATTCCATAATGAGTCAAGAGGATGAAACTATCCATACTTGCAATAATCATTTAATTCATTCTACCGAAGAATTAAATGAATATCACCAAACAATTCAGACTCAAGGAGATGAATAATCAACTTCCAATTCTAGCTTGTAATTACTATTACAACAATTCAAAATATTCAGTTTAATCATTTAATTCCATTTAACCAAGTTGGAATAAACAATTCAACCTACTCCTAATATGAATCATACAAAGCTTAATTAATCAACTCCTAGCTCAACCACCAAGTTTATTCACTTGGCATAGAACAATTTAGATAACAATTACATACTTAACCAAGCTACATAATCATGAACTAAAAAGAGAGCTTAAAGGAATTCCATTGAAGTTTAGAAGCTCAAACCATTACCAAACTAAAGGAAATCACCAACACTTTAGCTACTCATGGAGGAAAAGGAAGATGAGGCTTGATAAATGAAGAAGGAATTAGCCATGGAGAACAAATGAGAACCACCGAACAAAATAGCTCTCTCTCTTTTTCAATTCTGCACAGCCCCTTCTCATCTATTCGGTGCTACTCCCATAAACTCGGTCAGCTCACCTCTCAATTCCAATCGGTCCCCATAAGCTTCACACCTCTCCTTCTTAATTCATTCTCACGCCTCCTCTCTTTTCACACTCTCACAGTGCTCCTCTCTTCTCTATTCTATTGTGTGCTGCCCAGCCACCACAATTGACTTTCCTCCCTTTTCTTTATGCCTCACGCCTCCTCCCTTTTCCCTTCATTCCGTGATGCCCTCCGGTCCAGCTAATCCATTCTTCATGTCTTTCATCCATCCAGTCAACAAAAACGTCTCTCCTCTT
This sequence comes from Inga oerstediana, assembly GCA_963210345.1. NCBI lineage: Eukaryota > Viridiplantae > Streptophyta > Magnoliopsida > Fabales > Fabaceae > Inga > Inga oerstediana. Next base: position 39,632,852 of record OY723409.1, read on the forward strand.
TTAATGTTCGATCCACTCCCTCCAATTAATTCCTCTATTCTTCTTCAACTCAACTCGGTCAATTGTTGCTTCTCATTGGACAATTTCGGTTCAGCTGCTTTTCATCATTCCTTCTTGTATCTTCAGTCCAACCCTCACGGTTCATCAACTTCTGATTCTTCAAGTCGGTTCTATTGATTTCCATCTCCAATTATTAATTCATGCTCCCTTCTTATTTCTTTTCAGCCGCCATCCTCCAAACAATGATCCCCACTCCTTTTCTTTGTTCAATTCACTAGGTTAAATGAGTTAAAGGTATGTTTGGATAAGAGATAAAAATCTGTTTTGTCATTAGACACAAAATTGCAACCACCAAACAAGGCCCTTAATCATTTAACCTCATCTTAGAAAAAATGTGAAAATAAATTCTGTACTTGTGATGTTCCACTTTTGTCCTTCATTAAGCTTCAAAATAACATCTTTGACCTTGACCACTTAAGTTGTGCCATATCATCATCTGTAAAATTAAATTCACAAAGGTAATATCTTTTATTCACAATTAAAGAATAATGGAAATAACAAATATTAATTAGAAATATAACAATTTAACCACTTTAATTCCAAAATTATTCTTTCACTAAAGTCTCACTTTAACACTTGATTATGCCTAAAATATTCAAGAAATCCCACAAAAGCCTAAGATTAATTAATAAAAATATATAAATATTGAGCTCTATCAGGCTAATGATAATTGCTGAGGATAATTATCGGATTAAAGTGGAATAATTATGGGTTTTGGTGGCAATATTAATTAATTCGCCATGATTAGTGAAAATTTAAAGAATGAAATTGTTGGGCAATTAGCTAGTGATTAATAGAGAAATTAATGACTAGCTAAGAGAAAATAAAGTGTGATAAAATGGCTAATGGAGGGATTAAAGTAGCTAATTGGTGACTTATTTTGGGTAAGCCAATAGCAAAGTGACATGTGGCAAGTTGGTAAAGGAGAGAGCATGGGGAAAATTCAACATCTCATATTTTAATATTTTCCCTCTCTCTTCCCTCCTATTTTCGTTGATAAGAGAGGCATGGGGGGGAGTAGAGTGATCATTTCTTCATCCCTTCAAGCTATTATCTCTTTCTCTTCTCTCTCATGCGTGCAGCTATTGGGGCTTGGGAAGGAAGAGGAAAAACTTGATTTTGAGGTAAGTTAAAGACCTTTAATGCCAAAGTTCAATTCATTAATGTTGTTCTTTGGAGTAAGAGCTTCAATTTGATGGTTGTAGTTTCTCCATTGGTGGTGATTTAAGGAATGACGAAAATCTGAAGTTTGGAGAATCAAGAAGTGTCTTTGGAAAAGTTAAAGAGGTAAGTGAGACCAATCTTTCTATCTATGTTTCATGACATTGTATGAAGTTTGGAATTTTTGGTATTTATAGCCTTGAGTTCAAAAATGATGATCATTGGGTAGTTTGGCATGATATAGTGTTGGAAATGGTGTTTTGGTATAAGTTTGGGATAGATATATTGATTTGGGAATTGAATGATTGAGTTTAGTGATTTTGGAAAATTGGTGATTTGTGTTGCTTAAAACCAAAGCATGATAATGGAATAGGATTTTGGTAATTCTGATTATTCCATTGAATTTCTTGGGTGTTTTTGTATGGGAGTAGCTTTAGTTGAGGTTTTGGGTCCATTGGTAGCTTTTGGTAAAGATTTTAGAAAACTATCATTGTGTCTGTGTTTTCTGGTTTCTGATAGAATCACTCAAGTGATTGAGGTTCACTCGAGTGCAGGATGAATAACACTCGAGTGGTGATGAGTTCCACTCGAGTGCGGTAGTGCAAACTTCGTTTTCTGCTCTTGGTGTTCTTGTTGTACTTCAGTGGTAAAAGGCAAGTGTTGTCTCACTTGCGAGTGTAGTGGGACATTACTCGAGTGAGCTTCCTATCACTCGAGTGTAGGTGTATTTGACACCAAGGACTTGCCTCTCAGGATATCACTCGCGATTCTGGTGAATAGTGTGCCTTCTCACTCGTGGGTATAGGGTATTCACTCGAGTGCAATGAGTTATGTTTGAGTCCTCCTGATCCTTGAAAACTCTTGAGATCTCGGGTTCTTACTTTCTGGACTTCAGTCTCTAGTACTCGGGTAAGGCATTTGGCTATCACTCGAGTGAGGTCCAATGTTCTCGAGTGTTGTAGTCTCTGAAAAGTCCTTGTGCTCTCAGGTGTTCACTCGTTATCCTTTACTCTCTAGTACCCGAGTGCAGACCGTACCATCACCTGAGTGAGGCCTTCTTTACTTGAGTGTCCGTACAATCTCACTCGAGTGAGGTCATCTTCACTCAAGTGTCGTAGTAGAAAATATCAGTTTGAGCTTTCAAAAAGAGATCTTTGGGGATAGTCTTCCAACCCCTTAGAGCTATTGATATAGGTGTTCATAGGTATTTAAAGAGTAATAATGATAACCAAATTAAGTATTGAGAAGTCATTAAGAATTGGAATAAAGAATTGATACTTCGTCACTCATTATGAATTATAGGATACGACATTTGCCCTACTTGGGAGGGACCAGTGCCAGAGCGTGCATAGAAGGAACGAGTAGGTAGTGACTTTTCTCTCGTGTTGTGTATGATGTCTAGCATGCATGATTGATCATTGTGTTTGTGAAATGTGAATGAAAATATGTCATAGTCCATTGCAGTGCGAGCACTTCAGTGGGAGCCGTCGTAGGGGGTTGATGCTTATCACACCTACCCTAGCCGTTGAACTACCATTGTAATAGACATAGATCTTTGAGAAACTGCTTTGTGAATCTAGCCAATATGGCTGTGTATTGTAAAATGTTTTATATGAATCCTAGCTATAGTGAAATATATTGTTGTGAACTGTGTTGTGGTGTAATACAGCGTGAGCAAACATAAGGGTGACACGAGTCATACCTGCCTTTGCCGCTGTAACTGCCGTTGTAGTTGCTATGTGTAGGTTATGATTACTTTCATGTCTTACTATTATGCATACTATGAGTGATTTATTACTACGGAAATTCATTAGAATCTCACTCTCCCAAAACAACTTTTAGAAAGGGCCGAAGGATCAAAAGGAAACCAGGTGACGAAGAGAGGGTAGAGCTCCGGATAGGAGTTTCATTTTGGGAATATTTGGTTATCATAGTTGAATTTTTTGAATATATTCTTGGGATATAAATGTATATATAGTTGTGGTATAGTTGTTGTAATCCCCAAGAAAAAGGGAAAGAGATTATGACATTTATGCCTGGTTTAAACCCTTTTATCAATTAATGGAACCCAAGTGTGTCAAGAATTTATGTTGTACTCTGATATGTATAAATGGAATCAACCTGTACAGGCCGATTGTGTATTTGTAATGTGAATATAAGACCTATGTGAACATGTTTTAGAAAAGTTTTATAGACTCTGATTTTGGGAAGTTTGATTTTGTTTAAGTCCTAAATCATCTAAGGTCTCTAATTTCACTTAACTACTTGATTATAAACTTAATCTCGGCCTATGTGCGAAGGGGATTATATTTGGTTTTATTGTCACACCCACCCCAGTTTTACCCCTTCTGGGGATGCCCCGCGCCGGTGGTGCCCACCCCACTCACGTACGTAGGGCTGCCAGGTGGCTGGGCTGGTTGGTCTCACCCCTCATAGGCTAACCCACCACCCAGGACTCACAAGAGTCCCTTGCTCCCCAAGCGAGGTTTTACGCCTCCATGGGGATCAAAGCCACTACCTGGCGGTAAGTAGCGCCTCAATACATTCCCACTACCACTAGCTCAAGTGGTAGTGGGGATGTATTGAGGCGCTACTTACCCCCAGGTAGTTGCTTCGATCCCCATGGAGGCGAAAAACCTCGCTTGGGGAGTAAGGGACTCTGGTGAGTCTTGGGTGGTGGGTTAGCTCATGAGGGGTGAGACCAAGCAGCCCAGCCACCTGGCAGCCCTATATACATGAACGGGGTGGGCACCACCGGAGCGGGGCATCCCCTGAAGGGGGTAAAACCAGGTTGGGTGTGACACCGAACAACCCTCTAAATGAAGCACTGAATAGCCCTTCTATACTTCAACTCCATCGATCAACCAAGTTATTACTCCTCCTCCTTTTCATACTATCACAGCACAATACTCCTCTCTTCTCCTTTTATCTATCGTGTTGCTTTGTCCCTCTTGCATATAGCCGCCACTCTACTCCCTATTCTCCTTATTTCATTTCGGTCACCTCCCTTTTCACACACACTCGGTCTTGGTCTCCCCTTTTATTCCATCGTGTGCCTTCTTTCTTTAACCCTCTCAGTCCAACTTTACCAATCGGTCATCCCTCTTCCCTTTTCTTCACCCACATCCGACTCTTCCTTTTTGGTTTATCCCTTCCTTTAACTGGATCAATAGCCCTTTTCCATTAAATTGCATTTCACATTCGGTTCAACATTTTTAATTGGTCAGCTCCTTTATCTTCATTTTGACTTGCTTCTTCAAACCTTTTGGGTCAACAATTTCGGCTGAAGCCTCTCTTGCTAAAATCAATTTGGTCCACTCTCATTTCTTTAATAAACTGATCAGCACCTCTTCATTTCGGCTCAGCTGCTTCTTTTTTCTTCACTTTCGGTTCTAGTTTGCTTTTTCTTTAATTCCAGTTCTTCATTTCTTTTCTTCACAATAGCCGCCTTTCTCCACATGGTTCCTACTTTTCCTTGACTTCTTCAATTATCTTTAGGTTAAAAAGTGAGTTGTACCTTGTTTGGATAAGAGGTAAAAATCTATTTTGGCATTAGGTTCAAAATTACAACTACCAAACAAGGCCATTACTCATTTAACCTTCTCTTAGAAAAAAATGTGAAAACAAATTATGCACTTGTGATGTTCCACTTTTGTCCTTCATTAAGCTCCAAAATAACATCTTTTACCTTGACCACTCAAGTTGTGCCACATCATTACCTACAAAATTAAATTCACAAAGTAATATCTTTTGCTCACAATTAAAGAATAATGGGAATAACAAATATTAATTAAAAATATAACAATTTGATCAATATAATTCCCAAATTATTCTTTCACTAAAATCTCACATTAACACTTGATTATGCCCAAAATATTCAATTAAATCCCACAAAAGCCTAAGATTAATTAATAAAAATATATAAATATTGAGTGCTATCATGTACATATGACTGGTTTGCTGTAGTAAAACAAGTTTATTTTGATGTAAATGCCAAGCCACTTTGATACAAATGTAGATATCACTGTATTGGACTTATATATCTATTGTGTGTTGGTATTTAAAATCTTAAGAAGTACATATATGTGTATATATGTGTGTGTGTGTTTGATGTGGTATTAACATGGTATTCCTTTTTAATAGTAAAAAGGAATAATAGTGTGAGGAAGACAAAAGAAAATTCATGCAGTATCAGAAGTTGAGGAAGTAGGAAACCCTCTTAACCTGATGCAACAAGTTCTTGGAATGCCAGCACAATAACAAACCATGATTCAGGAATTACATGATGAAATCCGGGCAGTGAGGGAAAAGCATAATGAAGAAGAGGCACAACCTGAAGACACTGAGGTAAATGAAGATACTAAGGTGGATCTGGAAGAGGAACCATTTGGGAATGGTGAACGATTACAGACACTTGAATGTAATCAGGGGATTCCTATTGTTTCACCCCAAGAAAAGGAAAACCTCTAATATTGGATGCCTAAATTTATCAAGTGCCAACCTTCGGCATTTAGGGGAAGATTTGACCCGTAAGCTGCTGAAGAATGTTTGATACGCTTGGAGAAGATATTTAAGGTACTAGGATGCCTAATAGAAATGAAAGTCAGAGTAGCCATATACAAGTTGGAGGGAGACGCAAACTACTGGTGGAAAAATATGACAGTAATATTGAATGCCCAAAATATTTCATTGACCTGGGAGTCATTCCAAAAAGCATTTAATGAAAAATATTTTCCAAGGTCTGTGAGGCAAGATAAGTAGAAAGAATTACTGGCTATTCAACAGGGTGATGGTGAAACTTTTAATGATTACCTATCCTAATTCATTCGATTGTCCTGCTACTTATCCTATCTGAGGTTCAAAGATGATAAGGAGTAGAGGTCCGATTTGTTGATTTGGGGACTGAAACCTGAGATAGAAGAGAAGCTAGTTGCTCGATAGTATACCATATTCAACAAGGCTGTGAAAGTTTGTCGACTAACAAATGGTAACCTGAACAAAATACGTTCAAACATGAATGCCAATAATTTAGGAGGATTTATTCAAGGTGATACCTCATAGAAGCATAAGGGACAAGGGTTCTAACAGAAGGGGAACAACAAAAATCCCTTTTGGTCAGGGAACTGTAACAACTAGAAAAGCGCAACGTCTCAAACATGCCCACAATGTGGTAAGTCACATCTAGGACAACTTTCTAATGTCTCTATGAGGCTAGTAATCTACTATGCTTGCCATAAGCCAGGCCACTTTGTAGTAAACTATCCCTAGCAAGCAGTCATACCCAAACCTACAAACCAAGGCTGAATATTTGCCTTGACATGTGAAGAAGCAAAGAAATCTCTAGCATTGATTCAAGGTAAAATCCTTCTCAATGTTAGTTCATTACAAGCTTTATATGATTTGAGTGCTAGTCATTCTTTCATTGCTTATGACTGTGCCAAGCCCCTAGGATTGCATGTGCACAAACTGCCATTTGATTTGAGTATGTTGATGCTAATGGGTGTCAAGACTATAACTGTTGATGTTTGTTTGAATTGTGTGGTAAATGTTGGGGTTCACAAGTTTGCAATTAACTTGATTTGCTTGCCACTCAAAACAATTGAGGTTATACTGGGTTTTGATTGGCTAACGGCAAATAATGTGCCACTAGATTTTGGGAACAAGAAGATAGTATATCCCACTTGGCAGAAGGATGATAAAGTAAATACAGATCTAAACTTCCTTTCATTGGTAGAAGCTGAGAAATGCCTAAGGAGGGGATGTTAAGGATATATCGTGTTCTTTTCCATACATGAGGAGATAGAAATAAGCTTGGAAGATATACCGGTTGTAAGGGAATTTCTTGAGTTGTTTCTGAATGACCTTAGTAGTTTGCCTCCAAAAAGAGAAGTGGAATTTGCCATCGAGATTATGCCTGAAGTTGGATCTATATCAAAATCCCCATACAAAATAGCCCCAAATGAGATGGCAGAGTTAAAGAAACAAATCAAGGAATTACTTGAGAAAGGGTTCATTTAACCCAGTGTTTCACCGTGGGGAGCTCCAGTGCTATTCGTTAAAAAGAAGGACGGAAGCCTAAAGCTATATATTGATTACAGAGAGTTGAATAAGGTGACCGTAAAATAAAAGTACTTGCTTCCCCGGATTGACGACCTTTTAGATCAACTGTCTAAGTCAAGTGTATTTTCAAAGATTGATCTAAATTTAGGATATCATTAGCTATGAGTGAAAGCAGCAGACATACTGAAGACTGCTTTTCAAACAAGATATGGACACTATGAGTTTCTAGTAATTCCTTTTGAGATAACCAATGTTCTTGTCGTGTTTATGGACTACATGAACCACATCTTTTGTCAATATTTAGATCAGTTGGTGGTCGTCTTCATTGACGACATTCTAATATACTCTAAGAATATAGAAGAGCATGAGGAGAACTTGAGGGTCGTACTGGGTATTTACAAGAGAGGTAACTCTACGCCAAACTAAGCAAGTATGAGTTTTAGCTTTCAAAAGTTAAATTTCTGGGTTATGTTATCTCAGAAGAAGGAGTTGTAATGGATCCCAGTAAAGTGGAAGCAGTACTGATTGAAAGAGGCCAGAAACTATTGCTGAGATACATAGTTTTCTGGTTCTTACTGGCTATTACCAGAGATTTATTCAAAATTTCTATCAGATTGCCTTGCTAATAACCCTGCTCACCTAAAAAGATCAGCCATTTAAGTTGGATGATTGATGTGAGAAGAGCTTCATTGAGATAAAGGAGAGGTTAACAACTGTACCCGTGTTGATTATCCCTAATCCCAAGTTAACCTACATGGTTTACAGTGATACTAGTAAGCAGGGACTGGTATGTGTCCTGATGTAGCAGGGTAGAGTAGTGGCCTATGCCTCTCAACAGCTGAAGCCTCATGAGATGAACTATCTTACATATGATCTAGAGCTGGCGGCAATTGTGTTTGCATTGAAAATTTGGTGACATTACCTATATAGAGTGATTGTGGAACTGTACTGCGACTATAAGAGTCTTAAGTATCTGTATAATCAGAAAGAGCTCAATATGAGACAACGCAGGTGGATGGTGTAATATCCTGAATTGTGATTAAGGGCTAATAACTTCAAAGTGATGTAATTAATATTAATTAAACACTTTTGAAGTAAATAATGTGAATTATGATGCAAATGTGTTTGATGATGATTTAGTAAATGTTGCAATGATAAGCAGAGGTAAAATGGTAAACCTACCGACCGACTGGCCAATTACCAAAGAGGGAACTCATAGGTAACTTGAGATTGGGATCAATGGCTAGGATGTGTTGAGCAAGGGGTAGAATCTTGTGTGGATGAGTTTATAAGAACTCATGGAAGGGAGAATGAGATCTTGCCAAGTGTCATTATGATGGCCCTAGGATTGGTCAAAGATTAAAAAACACTCTCCTCTCTCCCTCCAAGTTGGTTTACATGGGAAAAGGGAAGGAATGGGATTATCATATTTTCATCTCATTTCTCTCTCACATTCTCCATTTTCGTTGAAGTCCAAGGAGGAAAGAGAAAGGAAGGGCTTGAGTTTAGGTAAATATTTGGCTTCAAATAATCATCTTATGCTCATTAAAGTTGTTCATAGTGTTAAGAACTTCCTTGCCATGGTTTCAGAATTTTGATTTGTGGTGGTTGGAAGCTTAAGAAAATTTGGAAGTTAAAGAATCAAGGTTTTGATTTCAGCTAATTAGGAAGCTAAGCATTTGATGCATTTTGGTATATTTGGTATGATTTTTGGTTGATCTTTGTAAAATTCTAGAATTTTTGCCCTGATTTCATGAGAATTGGATAATGAAAGAGTTTGAAATGGTATTATGTAGAAGATGGTGATATGATGTGTTATAATGTTATTAGTTTTGATTTAGAAATGGAATGAGGAAGTTTGGCAAATTGTGGTCTTGTGGACTAGAGTTGAGAGTGTGTTGATTGAGTTGAAATTAGGTTGTTTTGTGGTTACCAAGAGGTTCCTTGTGTTAAAATGAGTAAGGATGAGCTTTGGCACAAGTTTTAGGACTATTGGTAGTGAAATGGGTAAATCTGGAAAATCATATCAGTTGCTGCGATCTGGCTTCTGATAAGCTTCACTCGAGTAAGGAGGGGTCTCACTCAAGTGCAGTATGAAATTCTAGGTATTTCGATTAAGTCTTCAGGCAGAAATCGCGAGTACACTTTTGTTTCCGTGAGTGATATAGGTCATCACTTGAGTGATCTTGGTTTCACTCGAGTGAGGGAGTAAGTTTAAGACTTTGGAGTTTATGATTGCTCTCGGGTAGTCATTCACGGTGCCTCACTTCTTGGTGCTCGAGTGCATTTGAGGTTATCACTCGAGTGCGGTTTTCTGTGCTCGAGTGAGGGTGTAAGATATATCAAGGTTTGCTTTGGGGCAAACACTTCCGATGTGACACTTTTGGGTGCTCGAGTGAAGTTGAGAGTCATCACTCAAGTGAGGTCATCTCCACCCGAGTGAGACGACCAAAAATCAATGCTTTTGCTTCCAAAAAGGCATCTTCGGGGTAGTTTCTCCCAACCCTTTTGGCATATGTTTAGGCATTTAATGGCCACTTAAAGAGTTCATATGAATACCAACTTAAAGTATTATGGAATTAAGAACTTGGAAAAGAGATTGATCTATTGTCCATATTTTGGTTTATAGGATTTAACATCTGCCATCCTTGTGAGCCCACTGTACCAGCGAACGTCAGAAAGGAACAAGGTAGTGACTTTTCTTTTATACCATATGTGATGCATTGTATGTATGTTATATCATTGATTTGTGATAAATTCGTATGCTGTAATATTTGTGGATATGTGTAAGCACCATCATGCCAATAGTCCCTGAGTCGCTAACAACAGTTTGGGTTAGGATGGTGTGCCTTCCTGGTGGTAAAAGGGGATGAGGATGGGGTGTGATATGTGTGATTATGTGAAAAGATGAAAGGCTATTTGTGAAGGCCGACTGGCCAATTGTGAAAGCCAGATGGCTATATGAGCTATAAGGCTATGTGTATGCACTGCCATACCAACACACCAACACTCCCTGAGTTGCTAACAATGGTTCGGGTTAGGACGGTGTGCCTTCCTGGCAGTAAAATGGGATGAGGGTGGAGTGTGATTTGTGCTGTTGTTGTATGATTATTTGCTTACATACTGTGTGCTTATGTGTGGTATGAATGATTTGTTACTACTGGGATTCTCTTGAATCTCATTCTTTCCTTTGACTAACCTTTCAGACAGGGCAAGTGGCTCTAAGGAGAAGCGAACAACCTAGAGCGGTTAGAACCTTGTAGGGACATTTGGTTCGGGCCATGTTGATTATTCATTTTGGATAGGGATTATTGTACGACATTTTGAGTTGTAAATAGTTTTGAACATATGGCGGTGTAATTCCCTAATTGGGAACTGGAACCATATAGATAGATATATAGATGAAACCCAGGGGTTGCTGGGGATTAAGTTATAAACTCTGATATGTTTAAATTTGATATAACTGCACAGGTAATTATATTCGATATTTGAACATCGAGACTAGGATAGAGAAGTTTTGAAAATTTTGTGAAGTCCCTACTATGAAAATGGAGTTTTAAATGAATTTTGAATTAGCCAATGGTCTCCAATCCATTTTTATTATGCATTATCGAATCTTAATTATGCTAATTAAGGTAGGGGTTACAGATGGAGTTGCTAAAAGACTATAACCTGGAAATCAAGTATCTCTTGTGTAAAGCCAATACCATCGTCGATGCTCTTAGTCGAAAGGTAGTATAAGTGGCAGTTATATGATACAAGAAATGAAATTAATAGAAGATTTTTGAGGTCTAAATCTATCAAATCAAATTCGCTATACTAGTTATGGCATTAGCCAAGAGAAATGATTTGAAGGCTGAGACTGTAGAAGCTCAAATGAAAGAAGAATGGGCACAACCTATTCAAACTATGATTGAAAGAGGCAAAACTCGAGACTATGATCTTTCAGCTAGTAGACTGGTTCGATACAAAAAGAAAATCTATATTCCATGGAAGGCTGACCTGAGACAGAAAATCTTAGATGAGGCTCACAGGAGTCAGTATACCTTCCACACGGGGATGATAAAAGTGTTACATGACTTAAAAGCATTGTATTGGTGGACTAGATTAAAGAAGGGTGTAACTGAATATGTAGTATGGTGTCTTACCTACCAGAAGGTGAAGATTGAACACCAGAGACAGCCAAGATTGCTTCAAAGTCCCAAGATTCTAGAGTGGAAGTAGGAGAATGTAACCATGGATCTTATGGTAGGGTTACCCAGAATCCAGAATCATGATGCTATTGGGGTATCTTTTGATCGTTTTACCAAGTCAGCACATTTTATACCGATCAACTCTGCCTATTCTCCTAATAAATTAGTAGAAATATACATCCGAGAAATAGTGAGACTCCATGGGATACCAAAGAGTATAATTTTTAATATAGATCCTCACTTTACTTCAAGATTTTGGAGATCTCTATATGAAGCCTTGGGTACTAAATTGAAATTCAGTACAGCCGATCATCCTCAAATGGATGGAAAAACAGAGAGAGCCATACAAACACTAGACGATATGCTGAGAGCATATGTGATGGACTTTAAGGGAAGTTAGGATCACTACCTTCCACTTACAGAATTCACTTATAATAATAGCTATCATGCGATCATCCAGATGGCTTTGTATGAAGCACTTTATGGGAGGAAGTGTCAGTCCCCTCTCTGCCGAACAGAGTTATTAGAAGGAAGGTTGTATGGGCTAGATATAGTAGATCAAATGATTGAGCAGATTAAACTCATCAAGCAGAGACTGCTTACAGCCCAGAGTAGGTAGAAGAGTTATACTAACAAGCAAAGAAGATCACTAGAGTTCCAAGTTGGCGATCAAGTATTTCTTGGGGTTTCACTTGTCACCAGTATTAGCAGAGCAATAAAGAGGAAGAAGCTGAGCCCTCGATACATTAGGCCATTTGAGATTTTGTCAAGAATTAGGCTAATAACATACCAGATTGCTCGACCCCCAAACTTGAGCAGATTGCATGACGTCTTCCATGTTTCACAGTTAAAGAAGTATCAACCAGACCTTGAACATGTTGTAGAGTATGAGGATGTGGAAATACAAGATAATCTCACATATGAGGTTGAGCTAGAATAAGTAATCAAGCGATAGGAAAGATGGCTCAGGCATAGAACCATTCCATTTATAAAGGTCATCTGGAGGGAGTTATCACCCAGAGAGGCAACCTAGGAAACGGAAGATGACTTGCGGAAGTGCTACCCAAAATTATGTTTTAAACATGTAACAAAATTTGGGGATGAAATTTATTGTATGGGGGGAGAGTTGTAATATACCAAATTTCGTAACTGTGAAAATATGTAAAATATGGAATTAGTGCATCAAAATAAATACAGATATCTACGAATAAACATAGAGCCACTCTCATAACTACCAGATACCCATTGTGTCATTCACAAAAATCGAGGAGTCATGATTGTAAAATAAGAGTATAGGTAGTTGGAGGAAAACTCGTCGATGGCCGTAGGGCACAGAGGCACCATTTTTTAGATTGGAGGGATCAGAAGTCATGTGGCATGCCTCGATATGCATGCCACGGTCTCAGTAGAATCCCAAGTAAGCATCGATAAAGTAACTTTACTAAAATAATGTTAATAAAGTACGTAATGATGACTTATAATGGCACACCTTTTTTGTTGGCTAAACAAGAGCTTGCATGTGTCTATTAATGATGACAAAGTACAAAGCCACTTTTGTGTTGGCCAAATGAGGAGGTGATAAGTGTCCCTCATCATTACACCACCTTTATGCCTTTTGTGTTGGCATTCCCGGAGAGCACACCTAGCGCCTTAGTCTAGGGAATCTATCTGTCTTCAGTCTGGTCAGATACTTGAATTTCTTAAACATCAAGCTGGGAATCTAGGGAAATTATCAGGCACCTTCATTCCCCTGACCATCTTGGTGCCACCGAAGAAAGAGAAAGAGAAGCTGTGAGCCTTGGATGACATATGTCATCTTATGGAGCAATCCCTTGACACATAGCACCACAAGAAGCCACCAATGCCAAAATGTAATCTCCTCCCTCTATTTCCTTTATGAATTTTAGCCAAAGGCCTAGAAAGGGAGGAAAAATATGAAATTACACATAAATTTGTTAGAGGAGAGAGGAGGAGTGAATAGTAACTTTTCCTGAGAACCGGAGCCGATCCCGACCCTGAAACGCCGTTATCGTCTGGTAGGTCCTTCAGAAAACTTCTTCTACTCACTGTAAGCTTCAATTCTATGGTCTTAGATTTCTTATCTGAGGTGTTTTGTTTCAGTTAGTTAACCGGAGTGCCACCGGAATACCGAACAACTTTCGAAAACAAGTAGAGGTAAGCGTAGAATTCATTTTAAACTGATTGGATTGTTGTTTTGATGAGTATTCTTGAGCATGGGTATTGTTCATAATTTCAGCCAGGGTTTTTTGGAGGTTTAATTGTGTATTTGTGGTTAGATGATGATTTATGATGATATTGGACCAAGTTGTTGGATAAAATTCTTTTAAGGAAATTTAGTTAAAAAGAGGTCTATTCGGTTAGGGCTTAAGGGGCTGAGGTTGTATGATTTTGATGATTTTGACATTACCATTGTGTTTAGAGTGCAAAAATGTGTGGAGAATAGCCCTGGTTGTAATTTTGGACCATTGAAAATATATATTGCAATATAAAAAATGTTGTTGGTGTGTTCTATGGAAGGTAGTCAGATTGCATGATGTTTTTAAATATGTAAATGATGTCTAAAAGTTATGAAACTTTCCAATCTAATAGTAGACATGTCAAGCTTTAAATTGATATATAAGTTGTGTCATTTGGTTATGTGTGCTGTGAGTTATACATGTTCAAAGTTTGGCCTAGAAAAATAGCGAGTTTTGGTCAGTGAGCAATTAAATGAGATAATGTATTGGCATACGTCCAAAAGTGTAATGGCTATATTTTTCCCTCAAAATAGACTTATAAGGGTTTACATAGCCTTTGGAATCATCACAATTGAACATCTATAAAAGTAAATATGATTTTTCAAAGTTAGGTCCTATTTTTGGAATGGAATATGGAACAAGTTGGGTTTGGCATAATTCTGGGAATTATGTGGCTATAATGGCCAAAACTGAGTATTTTTGTGTGAAAGTATACTGAAAGAGCTTTACATAGAATTTGGGACCAATCAATTTGGAGTTCACTAGAATTAATGGTGAATTTTTGAAGTTGATAGAAAAGCTAGCAAAGTTGAGAATAAGGGTGAAAATGAAAAATGTAGTGACACTAGGTAATTAAGTAGAACTTTAAGGGTGAAGTTAACCAACTTGGGGTAGTTGGGCTACATTGACCTTACTTTTGATTTAGCAATCTAACTTTAAACATAAATGCTTGGATTGTAAGAGAATTGGCCCAAAAATAATTTATCGTCTGAAATTCTAATTATAGGACCTGACCGCTGTCTAGAATGTAAGACCTGCCTGAGCTCAGGGAAACAATTGGATATATCTCAAGGGAAGCGACCAGGTAGTAACTTGTGTTTCATATATTTATAAGATACACTGCATGTTTTGTGGATTCATCTTGAATTGTCTGGCACATTCTGATTCTGCGGGGTGATCGCCTAGGGCCTATTGCACGGGTGGACACTCAGGTCAATATGATGTTTTGTAATGCACGAGTAGATGCCGGGGCCTATTGCATAGGTTACACTTGGGCCCATGTGATATACCTTGTGCTATGGTGATATATGAATTGCATGTTGTGCACTACATAATGTGGTGATGATTCTGCTATATGATGACTGTGTTGCATGCTTTGTGATGTTATCTATGTATGATTGACTACCTACTACTACTGAGATTCTTTTGAATCTCATTCTTTTCTATAAATAAATCTACAGTATAGGCTAGCAGCTTGCAGGGCAAGAAGGTAAATGTAGACAGTTAGAGGATGAAGCTGAAGGACTTTAATTTGTTGTTGGTTGTCTATTTAAGTAGTTTGGATATTTTTGGGACCTATATGATGAACATAACGATGTAAAGTAGTACCGGCAGCTTAATAAAAGGAACATTGACTATATATAGTGATAATGGTTCTAGTTGACGTAGAAACATTAACTAATGAACACGTCATGAGACTTAAGCAAAGACACGCTCGCACACTCTAATAAAATGGATTTAAGTACCAATGAGACTTAGTGAGGTAGTAAATGTTTATGAAATTGTTTGGAAAAAATTTTTTGCACTCAAAACTCCCTAACAATCTCAGGTTCACCTCCTAAGATAGGTTCGGAAGTTGTGAACGTGTTTTCAAAGTAAGTTTTAATCTAGGATTGAACTTTGGTTCCATAATTGATTTCACTACTCTTTTGCACTCACTGGGTCTATTGGACATAAGGTGTTACACTTACCCATTAGTAAAAAATGTTGTTTAAGTCATAATGTTGGTTAACCATGGAGTTCACACTACCATAAGTTAACACTTACATCTTATTCAAAGGTTAAAAAAGCATCTTCAGAGCATATATTATATTTGTAGTTTACATGGTTCAGACAATTCAATTTCATTAAAATACTACAGTATCAAATATGGCACAAATTATAGTCAATATCTGAACAACCAATAATTGCTTCTAATATATATAAAGTAGGCACATTGTACTTAGTACTCCTATTGAATTTATGCTTTACACTTTCAATATTGGATTTGTATCAACCTTATTCATTGATCTATTAACTTGTATTGTCTGTTGATGAAGGTGCAATATTTAAGAATAACATAACTTATTATTGGCGGTATTAATGATGAATATATATATATATATATATATTCACATGATTATTACATTTAATTTTTAAGTTTTATTCTTTTTTTCAAATATACGTTGCATCGTTGTGCCTTCTGTGATTTTAAGTTGCTCAATGGTAAAAAGCTTCCCATGTATTTTTTATTTGTCAAGATCGTAATCTCTTAACCTTTTTGTAGGCTGAGACCCTGTCATATTTTTTAGCACGTGGTAAGTTTTTGAACACTCTAGATTTGACATCATGAATTGAAGGAAACCATAGCATTCTGATTCTTTTAAGATGTGACTTAAAAGCTTTAACTCGCCTAATTTTCAGGATTTTGATTTTCTATTTTGGTTTATGCTTTCATTGGTTATACTCATTAAAGATGTGACTTAAAACCATAGCGCCTCTTAACCATTGGTTTATGCTTTCATTTTCATGTAAATTTAATTGTCAGTCTCTTATTCCTTAGTTAGAGCTAATGATCTTTTGTTTATCAGAATTACCTTTGCCCACTTCCACAACCTTCTGACGAATTTGATTTAAGTCTATGATGTGTAAACAAGTCCAATGCAAAGTCCTTACCCATCTGTCAAAGATGGTGCTTAAGTCAATGATAGTTAACTATGGAGTTCACACAACTATAAGTTAACCTATTTTTTTTACATTGACCATAAGTTAACCTTACACCTTATTTAAAGGTTAATAAAGCATAATTATAGGTTGTTACATTTGTAGTTTTCATGGTTCAGATAAGTCAGTTTCATTAAAACATTAAAATATGATATATGGCATAAATTATGGTCAATATCCAAACAACCAATAACATTTTCTAATATATGTAAAGTAGGCACATTGTAGTTGGTACTTCCATCGAATTTATGCCATACACCTTCAAGATTAGATCTGTATCAACCTTATTCATTGATGGTAGAACTTGTATTGTCCTGTTGGTGAAGTTGCAAGATTTAAGAATAGAAGAACCTTATTATTGGTAGAACTAATGATGAATAGATAAATTCACATGAATCTAACAAGATTTTCATATGATAACTTGGGTCTGTTAGAGATTTTAAACTTAGGCATCATATATGTCATACAAATCTGACAAGTTTCCATAATTTGTCAATAGTTCCAATTTCTTATTTTTCATGGTATTTGATAAAGTTAGGGATCTTTAGATTAAGTTGGCTGAGCAAGTTTTTTTTTTTTGTATGAGTTTTTGTTGGACAAGTATTGTTAATATGGAAGGTTATAGAGCCAGAAAATAACAAAAACAGAAAGTATACTAGTCGTATAAGAGATGATAGATGGATAACTTATTGGTTGAATGTCTCCTACATGTATGGTCTATTGTCTGGAAGCCCGCTAAGAGAATCATAGTACCAAATATTTTTGCACAATGAATTTAGCACTATGTAAATACAGTGTCCCCTAATTACAATAACATATCACACCATTAAGAAAATTACAAAAAAAAAAACAAATAATTCAAGAAAAGTTAATGATGTACCTACCCTTAAATGTAAGGCACAAAGAAGTAAGTGTCTCTTTTGGGTGGCAACCTCCTAATGAATTCATCTCCTGGAAACCTTGCAAGAGATTGCTTTACATCTTCCTTCATGCCCTCACTCTTGTTATTAGCATTGTTAAGGCGAATGAACTTGATCTAGTAATAGAGGCCACTGAGGAGGATATAAGTGCCTAAAATGCCGAAACCAACATATCAAAATATATTCAAAGTTCTAAGTGGCTAACTATTTAATCATAGTTGAAGAAATGCCTGATAAAGAAGTTGACAGAGCTTATGTTTGCCATCTTCTTGTATAAGACCTCATCAACAAGCTCTTGGCTTACATATTCCTTTCGTGATGGTATGTCAAAGACCTTAGTCTCAAAGTGGATAATTAGAAACGAGTTCAAATTCAAAGTGAACAACTTGTCATCGAACTCCTTAAGGGACTTCAATGTAAATTAACCAATGAGCTTGTTCT
This sequence comes from Inga oerstediana, assembly GCA_963210345.1. Taxonomy (NCBI): domain Eukaryota; kingdom Viridiplantae; phylum Streptophyta; class Magnoliopsida; order Fabales; family Fabaceae; genus Inga; species Inga oerstediana. The sequence goes on from OY723409.1 coordinate 39,650,927, forward strand.
ACGAAAATGACTTTTGCTTGATTGATCATTGGGTATGGGATGCTTCTTCTTCTTAAACTAAATGGGGGTCTTACATAGAGTTAGGGCTTAGATTAATGGCCGAGCTTATACTTGGTGGGTAGCTTCTTTTGAGTGGTGGACTTCTTAGGATGCTTGCATACTTCAACTAGACAGCAAGGCCACACAAAGAAAGTGCCCATAGCCAATCCCATTGTTTCTGCATCTTTGGTAGCCACAGGGAATAGATGGGGTCCATGTTAGTATGATATGTACCTTCACATGCTTAGGAGGCACGAGCCTCATTATGAATCATGTTATCCTCCAAGCAGTTGTACATGAAGCACGTTGCAACTATATGGCATCCCAAGCAATTGCCAAAACATTCAATATTCGCCAATCCCTGAGGTAGATCACGAGGGGGAATATACATCTACCTTTAGTACTTGGGCTACCATTTCCCCTTGCTGCTTCGCACTATGCTCTTACATAAGCTCTTGTGTGAGAAACTGTATTTGTTTTTGCATTTCATTGTATTGTTTTTAGAACTTTTCATATTTTTCATCCTTCTTATTTCTTTGAGTTTGCTAATGACCATAATATTTTGTCTACGTCAATCCAAAGTTGGCACCCCTGAGAAGATTGGGATGGTTAAGCTCTAATGTCTTAGCCAATATGTCTTCATCCGCATAAATACAGTCTTATGTAGTAACTTCTTGGGACATGACTTACTGTGTATTTAATAATAATGCTAATATTGATAGTTAATTAAAGACATTACTTCTATTAATTTGGGGCAAATATTAATACTTACCATTTTATTCATGACCTCCTTTACCTGAGGATTATCATAAGAGCTATCTTTTTTTTTGCCTCACTATCAATCAAAGCTCATAACGGAGAGGTATAATACCATCCCCACTCATAGCAAACAACTCTTGAGCAATACAAGCATACCCCTTTTGCCCTGACCTGTAGAGATACCTATTATTCTTCACTCTCTTCTTATTCGTCAGGCTTAATATCTATGAAAACACACAACACTCCAGTTAATATTAAACAAACGTATGTAAGCCTTATGAATTGCAAATAACTATTACCTTGCATGACTCCTAGCAACGTGAGATGACAGATTCTCTCTACTCATGTTATTTGATCATGGACCGAAGATCGTCAGGAATTTTTGTCTTATCGGCATCTTCTAGATTATGTAAATATGCCTTTATCAATACATGATAGAATGTGTGTAATGCTTGTCTAGCCTTCTTCAGGACAAGTTTCTTTTGAGTATAGTCTATATCATATGCAGACTGCAAAGAACACAATTCAATTTAACATTTTTTACAAAAAAAAAAATAGCAAGGAATTAGTAGGCATATATATCTTACCCTGAGATTGTCCCAAATAACGTTTGTGTACTCTTTATATCCCTTACCTAATGACTCAATGTGATAGGAGCATTATGTCACACCCTCATTTTATTTTCACCTATTTCAGAGTATTTGTGGAAAATGATACACAATTCGGTGTGTAATCCCCTACCTTGATAACCGTAATTAAGATTCGAAAATGCGTAATTTAAAGGAATTAGAGACCGACGATTACATTTTTCTCAAATCTCTTTTCTAAAATTCATTTAACATGGTCTCATATTCATCTTCCGAATCTAATTACTCTGCGTAGTTCAATCACATTCATACATATCAGAGTGCATAGCCAAATTCCCGGCAATTCCCGGGTTTCATACATGTATAAACTAAGGGTTGTAAGTTCCAACTAGGGGATTACATGACCAACATCAACGTAATATCTACATTTCAAAAATAAACAGTAATCCCAAGTCCAAAATAGATAACCAACAGCCTAACAACATATCTCTACAAGATCCTAGCCGCTCCTGGTGGTTCGTTTCTCTTTGGAGCCACTTGCCCTATCTGAAATGTTAGTCATTGGTAAGAATGAGATTCAAAAGAATCTCTGTAGTAACAAATCACTCATACAATGTATAAACACATAGCATATATGATCATGTTAAGCAGCATCACAATGTATCATGGCTTTCGCCACAAACGACAGCACTCATGGCTGTAATCTCTATGCGTCAGCTTTCGCTGCGATATCTATGTATCACAAAATATCACTATGCGTCAGCTTGCGCTGCGAACTCAAAGCATCACAATGTATTCACAAAGTATTCTCAATGCATGACAAACATACATACAATGTTTCACACACAGTATAAGAGAAAGAGTCACTACCTTGTTCTTTCCGATTGTGCTCTAGCGCAGGTGGATCACGAACAGGGAAAATATCGAATCCTACAATTCTAAATGCACCATTTAGACACTTCCATAGTGTTTCTTGGGGTTATATGAGTCTATAATGAAAATTTACAAAAATGCCCCCGGGGACCCGGCTCGGGCCCGCCGTACCCGGTCCGGTTGCACTTTTCCCGAAATTCTAATCTGGGCTATCTTAATATATTTCCACCCAAGGAATCCATTTTTGGACTCAAAATTATCAAATTCAATGTAAAATTATAAATTTACCCTTGGTAGCCCTACTTCAAGGGTTTCAGGGGCGTTTTCGTAATTATGCTTTTTCAGCCTTTTCTGAAAAAGTGACCAATTGTAACCCCACCTAATTTTCGCTCCTGAACTCAATGGAACCATTAAATCATTGAAAATCCAACTCTAAGACCCATTTCTATAGCTGACTGAAATTTATGAGCTCTCCAGAGAAAATCGGGGTTTTATGATTTCGGCTCCGTAAATGCGTTCCTTTATACTCCTAACCACTTTATTAACCATTACATTAGGTTACAACTAATATTAAGACCCAATTGGGGCAGCATAACCCCTAGGCCATATCATTTCCAAACTTTAAAACCAATGGCAATCCGGCGAAATTTTACCGATTAAATTGCTCATAGCAGCCAGAATAAGCAATATACAAAAGTTTGGAAGTTACCTCAAGCTCCCACTAGCTTTTCCCAAATTTGGCTGAACCCTAGCCTCTTTGAACCATGAAATTATTTGCTTCAAAACCTTAATTCACATAGAGGAATAGCTTAGGAGAAGGATTATACACGTTAGGTACGAATTTATTGAAGAAATCGACCTACCTTGTGAGATTTCTCCTTCCTTCTCTCTAATTTTCTCCAAGCTCTCTCTCACTTTTGTTTTGCTGGAAAAGACGACGGGAAATGGAAGGGAAAAGATGCTGTAATTGTTTTATAAAATTAGGCTCATGTCATGGTATTGCTTGCTTATGTCATATTTAGAAATTTCTAAAAATCCACTTTATGTACACAAATCCTTTTTGTACATATAAATGGTTCACAAGCCCAATTAAATTCCAACCACTCTTTCCTCTTCTTGTTCAGTCATATTCACGTCCAGGGGCCCAATTTTGTGCCAAAATGGGCTGATCACAAATTATCCCATAATTACAAAGTTACAATCACAAATTTTCCATTTTCGGATTTGTTGGCAGATTTTCTGACTGAACTTTGATAAATCATAACTAATTCTAGAAAAACTGAATTGGAGTGATTCTAAAGCCTATATAACCCTTAATGAGTCTAATTTTAAGGAAAAAGATAGACTTTTGCTAGATGGAATCACAAAATTCCCAGAATTTCAATCTTTGCATACTGTTCCAGAAAATAATTAATTTCGCTGGGCAAACTTCAAAATCCATAACTCCTAGCTCACAAATCAAAATGATACAAATTATATGTCTATTTTGAAGTTTGACATGTGAACTTTAAGACTGGAAAATTTCAGAATTTTTAGACACCATTTACCATTTTAAAATGTCCATACAAATCGGCTGCCCTATACAGAGTTTCAATGGACAGAGTTTTCAACTTTTGCAAAATTGTTCCTAATGGTTCCAATTTCACAATAAACACTCTCCCCACACGAATTTTCACAAGGAAGCCATTGGAATCATTAAAGTATCCAAATTCCCATCACACATTCTCCAAAAGTGTTTATTCAACAATAATTACATCCACTTTTGAAGTCATTAGCCCTTAATCACTTTTTGGGATATTACACGGTGGGCAACATAGGAATAGCATAAATACACAGATATTATGTGCATTATTACGGAAATTCCCCATAAGGGTTCGTACTTGATAATTACAATTAACGTAGCCTCACAACGCTACGTGGGTGTCTAAATCCATCCCAGTGAAATGGAGATATCTTCTCGTCTTCGTTCTACCACTGCAATCCCCTCATACGGTTCTCTTCTTTGTTCTTAGTATACGTTCTGTCTTTTCCTGTCTAAATTGTTTGTAGGGGAGGTTGAGATTCTGGGGAATCTCAGTAGGAAAGTAATACCAATATGCTGTAAGATAAGTGCTTAATGCATGACATGCTTGGAATACATAACTCATGCTTACACAATGACATATCTACGTGCTAAATGTTTCAATCAACATACGTATGGCCATAGCATAAACAGAAACAGAGCTTCAATTATTCATATATGTTTCACATCATCAAGCAAAGCAATAACATACATCAATACACCAGCACAAATATCAAATACATGCAGGAGAGATAAGTTCCCTACCTTAATCGCCCTTCCCTGATCTTTGAGTAACATGCCTCGATTTGCATGCCAATCCCTCGGGCTCTCTACTTGGTCCTAAAACATCAAACGTACTGTTTAGACACTTCCATAGTGTTTATGGTGGTTATATTACTCTATGGTGAAATTTTACCAAAATGCTCCCGGGTCCTCGGCCCGGCCCCTCTGTACTCGGGCCAATGGCACGTTTTCCCAAAATTTTGACTAAAGCTATTCTGACATATTTTCACCCCAAGGACTCCATTTCTAGGCTCAAAATCACTAAATTCATTGGACTTTAAATGAGAGCGGCCCAATTGTTTGTCAGGGATCCCTTGTACTTACTTTCACTATTTCTTGGAAATGGATCATTAAATTGTTTTGACTTGCTTTTCAAATTGTTATTAAAACTATCCTATCATGGAATATTCTTTTCTACCATAGTAAGTTTCACTGGCTTGATAAATGCTTTCTATTTTGCTTTTAAACTTTCTACCATGGCAATCTTTATTGTTTGAGTTTTGATTCTTTATTAGCATGGTAGTATACTTGAATAATAGATTAAATGTGTTTTAGAAATCAGGGTGTTACATGTGTTTTAAAAGATTTGACAAAATTTACTCACGGTTATAAGTTTAGAACTATTATGAAAGGTGACTTTTTCTTACATTTCTTAATTTAAACCATAACGATTCTTTGAATGAAAGTTCACAATTTTATATTACAATCATTAGGTTTTATAAATGGTGGGAGTTTTTTCTTAATAACCATTCGGTATTGTTGTTGTTAGTTTTACATTACAATCGTTAGTTTTATAAACAATGACGGTTTTTTCTTAATAACGGTTATGTAATGCCTTAATCTTATTTCGGCACTTTCAGAGTACTTGAGCACAATTCAGTGATCAACATAGGAGTAGCAAAAATATACTAATATTATTGAACAATATTACTTGGCTATATTATAAGTTCTCCCCACTAGGGTTCATACATAATACTTACAGACTTTGAAATAATAAAAGATCTTCAGATAGCCAATGTCTTCTCTTGATCTTGACTGAAACCTTCAATTATCGGTAAATACCATTTTGCCCTCAGAGCCATTTTCTACTGCTGCAAATTTTATACATTTATGGAAAAGGGTGAGATTCGAGAGAATCTCAGTAGTAATAGACAATCAATCATAAAAAAAATGCAACAGTAAATATGCCATGTACCACATACAGCAATATTATAATAACGCACAATTCAATTTTGTTCAGTTCAGTCAGAAACATTTAGAGCCAACCACTATTGCAATCCCTACTCATTGCGTACCTCAGCTGGGCTCAAGACCACAGACTGGGCATAATTTGGTGTACCCGAGGGTAGTATAATTCAGTTCTGTGTACCCATATGTACTATGATTTAGTTCGGTGTACCCATAGGCACTATGTATCATACATATTACAGAAGATGGTATACACAAAGCATATAAACATTGGCATAATGTATGAAAAATAGAGTTACTACCTTAAGTCCCTTTTTGCAACACAAATTAGTTCCTTGACTTTGTTCTGGCTCAGGCTAGTTGTTTGGTCCTAAAATTCCAAATGTACAAGAGTTGAGTCAAGACCCATTCATGTACTAGTCTAAACTCTTTCAAACTCATTTGGTTGGTTATCTATCACAGTTTCAACAATTTATGCATAGTACAACTCTGAACTGTGCAGTTTCACCGTTTTCTAAAAATTGGTAGATTTTTCAGTCAAATTTGGAAAATCATAATTAGTTCTAGAAACATCTAATTTGACTGATTCCAAAGCTTACATGAAGATCTTTAAATTTAATTTCATGGACAAATACGCAAAGCTTGCCACTGGTACCACATTTTACCCGGAAATTCATAAAACCTCCCCTGTTCCATATTACATTCTAGAAACAGGGCACAACTTCAAAACTCCCTATCTTTTAGTATACAAGTCCATAAATTCTGTACCACCTATCAAATTAAAACTATACATCTCTACTTCAATCCTGTAAATTTTCATAATTTTTGAACTAGGTTTGACCTACAAAATCCATTGTATAACAACACTACCTCACCAGAGGCAACTCAAACAACATACACTTGCAACTTCAAAAATTTCCAGATTTATATACAAATTCCCAAAAATTATGAACACTTACATCCCCACACAATTTTTCCTTCTAAACACAATGGAAGCATCAAAAACACCAAAATTCAACCCAAACATAGCCTACAATAGGTTTGGAAGAAATTCCTTAAAAATTGGGAAAAATGAAATTTTATGATTTTAATCCATAAAATACCTTCTTTGTACCTCTAATCACTTGTTTAACCACTCAAACACCTTTAACACATAATTAATCAAGATTTAGGCAGCACCTCCCATTAGGGTTTGAGCTTCCCAAAATCACAAAGTCATGAAAATCAAGCCAATAACCAACCAAACCACCAACCACAAACATAAATCAACATATTAGGCAAGGTTTCATGATTTACCTTTGATTCGTCCTCTTTCTCTCTCTAAAATGTCCTCTCTCTATTCCCTTGAAGTCTTACTTGCTACACATGATTTTCATGGAGGAGAAGAGATTAGGAGAGGAATTACACAAGTTAGAAGGCATTAGCTCTTGAAATCACAAGTCTTACCTTAGATTTTGGCTCCTTGTTTTCTCTTGAAACCCTAATTCTTCAAAGCTCTTCTATAACACTTTCTCTCTCTTTCTTGGGTGTGTTATGTGTGAAATGAAGAAGGAAAGAAAGAGATAAAGTGTTTTAAAATATCTTCATCCATCTATCTTTGGTTTTTTAAAATATATTAATTTATGACACAAGTTTTATTTATCATTATCCCTTCTTAAATTTGTGTTATAGTTCCATTGACTTTAAACCAACTTTTCCTCCTCCCTTCTTAGCCCAAAATACACCACCCATGGTCCAAGAAGAGATAAATGATCTCTCAAAATATAATAATTCCCACCTCCTCAAACAATGATATCAAGTTGTTAAGTAGCATGAGAAAATTGACCCAGACTTCATCTTTTTGTTTGGTCAAATATGCTCTTCTCTTTCTCTTTTTATTGTGATTGAATATAGCTGTTGAAGGAGCTAAGAAATGCTTCTTGAAGTATCTCAACTTTTGCCTCCTCAAATAATAAGTTTAATTGTAGGTATTTGCCTACAACTTTTTACTTTTCCACCACATTTACTTGGTTAAAACTTGCTCTATCTTTTTTTTGGCATAACTATCACAATAAATATTTTCCCTTTATTTCCAGCCTATTTGGACAAAAATGAGTGAGTGTGCTGAAGAAAATAATTTTCTTTGGCTGAATATGGGAAATTACCATTTTGCCCATACATTTTGTGATTTTCGCCCAAAACTGACAGTATTTTCACCCAACTTTGAAAATTCATAACTTTATTTGTAGAACTTAAATTGGAGTGATTTCAAAGGCTATGAAACCCTTATTGAGTCTAGTTTTACGGAAAAAAAAAATATAGCCTTTAGCCAACAAGAAGCTGAAAATTCTCAGAATTTCAATCTATGGATATTGTTCTAGAAAGTAGCCAGTTTCACTAGGTAAACTTCAAAAATTCATAACTCTTTGTATACAGCTTTAAATGATCTGTATGACCTATTAAATTAAAGACTAGAATATCTACTTTCATTCCAAAAAATTTCACATTTTTTGAACATCATTTGGTAATCCAAAATCACATGACAATCTCGTTGCCACATTGAAAATTACATTGGCAGCACCATTCAAACTCCAATTTTTGGTGTTTAATTCCTTTGATCTAGAATTTATAGCTGGAGGCTATTCAAGGTGGGTCAATATTCACCATTTCATTTCATTAAATGCCACAAATAATTACAAAGCATATTGGTGAATAAACTTTGGGGCGTTATAAGTTAGGTATTATTGTTCATGGTTTTACATTATAATCATTAGCCTTTATGAATGGTGATAGTTTTTTCTTAATAACCATTAGGAATTTGAGATGGTATTCTAAAAAGTAATAGGCTTTACTTAATAACCGCTATGTATTTGATATTTTTTGAATAACTTTTGAAGTTGATTAGTTAACCCTATATTACAAACAAAAAATTAAAAAAGAAAATGACAATGTGAATAAACAAATCAAACATAAAATATTATGGAGATAAAGAAGCTGCTGCATCATCTAACTCATCCTTCTCCAATAATTTGTCCACCTTCTCGTTCAGAGATCGAACGAGAGTGGTTAGTTCCTTCAAGCACTTGTCCATGCATCCTTGCTCTCTCATGTAAACATCAATCGTACGATAGAGGTCAAAGTTCACATGGATAGGCCCTTTAATGCTTGTTGGTGGATGATGATCATCTTTTGGTTTAGCCCCAGGGAGATCAAAAGATAATGAACCAGAAGATTCTCGTGTTTGTCCATGATATCGATGAAGAACAAAAGTCAGAAGTTGGATGTGAGAAGTTGAAATAGAAGTGGAGAAGTGGAGCTCATTTTTTAGACATTTAAATAGAAAAGGTTTCATGGATTATCTTACTGCCAAACACATCCTTTAGCATTAACGATCATTTCTTGTTAAAATTAAATAGAAGTGGAATGGAAAAGGTTTCACGAGTTATCAAGCAAAATGTGTCCTTTGGAATGAAAGTTATAGAGTCAAATGTGTCCTTATAAATTGCCATGGCTACTAACATAAGTAATGATTATTTACTAATAACCATGAATATATCTTTGTAAAATGCCTCAGTTACTAACATAAGTAATGGTTATTTACTAATAACCGTGAAGTATCAATTAATTTTTTTAAAAATATTTTTGGGTTAATTTTCCCTAACAATTAATTTGTTTAATATTCAAGAAATTAAAAAATAGTAGTAGTTTTCAATCATCACCACTACTACTGTTCTCCTCCTTTTACCCCTCCCCCTCGTTCGGCACATTATCGACATCAGAGGAGGGAGATGAAGAGTTTGACTGGAAGTCCTATTTTAACCACATTGTGATGAAAAATAAGGTTTAACTTCTTGTTCAGACTATTGGCAAATATAGCGAGACACCATGTGGAGCAGTTAAGGCTAGCCAACGTCTATAGCAGAGCCTATATTTAATGAAGAGGAAAAAGAGGAAGAGGAGGAAGAAGGGGAGGAGCTTGTGGAGATAGTGGTGGTGGTGGAGGAGGCGGGGAAGGAGGAGGAGGTTGAGGATGACGAGGAGGAGGAAGAAGAGCTTGTAGAGGAAGAGGAGGGCGAATGGAAAGAGCTCTCTGGCATTTACTCATGATGAAGGAGAGAAGGATGAGGCCGATTAATGATGAAAAGTACTAAGAACAAAAGGAATATAGTAGTTTAAATAGAGTTGAAGCGTACTTCACTCTAAAGTGTATTTGACTTAAGAGAGCTGGTTTTTGGTGTTGGACCGAATGAGGTTGCAAAAATGTGCTTTTTAGAGTTTTTCTTTACATGATGGTTGTTTATTATGAAAGGTTTTTTTGTCATTCATACTTTACAGTTAATTGATATAACTGCTATGTTTTTTTTGTTGATATAAAGTTGGAAGATGAATCATTTGTAAGTGTTACATTATGGTTGTTTCATAAAAATCATCATTTTTTCACTAAAGAAATGAATGTTATTAACTACAACCATTATTTTTATGTTTTCACAGATTTTTCCTTGCAATACATGATATTACATATAATTAACCATTGAATTTTAGCATTATATATTCTTGCGCGACCTTCGCCTCAGCATATATGACGTTCATTCGCTGTAACCGTTATTTATTAAATGTTATGTATGCACAAATCTATAATAATGCAAGATGAATTTTTCCTAGTAGATAAAGACGTGATGAAAATAATTATTTTTTGGTAAAATATTCAATGTTACTAACTTTTTTTTATAAAAAGGCAAAATGACATTAAAATAAAATGATATTGTTTACAAGGGTTTACAAGGAGTAGTAGTTAGTGGGGAGGGGGAAGGAGTTTGAGACCTCAAGAAATAGAGGAGTAATAAGTTTACAAGTAATAGGATTGAAGTACTTCAAGAAAGAACAAATATCAACATATAGCATCTGCAAAAAGGACATCTAAGAAATAGAGATGTCTTCCTAAATCTTGCAATGTCAATCATCATTGTCTTAACACAAATGACATCTAAGCCCCTCTCCTCATTAGCAACTAATCAAAGGCTGTAAATCCAACATAAAAGAGCTTGGAAGCATTGAATGATGAACGATGAATGATCACCTTGTTTCTTTTTCCAAGTAAAACTTGCAAAGGCATATTATTGAGGAGAATTTATGTATTACAGTATGTAAGTCGAGCCACTTTCTTTTTGTACAAAACAATTTTCCATAAGTAACTACTCGTTAGACAAAAAATTCTCTTTGTCAAATCAATGCATTTTATTATGGGAGTAAAGCCTAAGAGCGAAGAATTTAGTGTAGTGATTATCCTCTAAATCTATTTTGAAAGGAGAGCTAAATTTATTGCCCTAGTTGAACGGATTCCAAGTCCTCCTTATTGAACTGGAAGAAAAGGAATATCTATACTATAGAAATGAATTTTCTATTTATCTCCCAAGAAGCACAAAAAGAAATCAATTCAATAATCTATAACATCCTAAATTTTAATCCCAGGGTTTAGTGTTAATTAAGTAATAATTTATGTGAAAATTGAGTAATTAGGTGATTAATTATTGATTATATCTTGGAGAGATTATGGATGAGTTTAAGAGTAGTTTAATTATTGTATTCAGAGTTATAGATATTGGAAATGAGAAATATTGAAACAAGATATGAAAATGTGGGAAATGTGAAAGGGAGTTTAGGGCCCAACGCTCAAATAAGGGCCCATGTGGTGGGCAAAGGCAAAGAGCATGAGCACCTAAGGGCTTAAATTAGCACCTAGGCCCACATGTCACAAATTTTATAAAAGAGGGAGTTTGGTGCTTGACAATCAAAGGAAATGAGGGGAAAAAACATTTGGGCTTAGCTAAGGTTTGTATCTCCAGTCTATTGGGGTTTTTTCAAGCTTCCTAACACCTAAGTAGGGGTGAAAATAGGCTATACCCCTTTTAGGGGCCTACAGTCTGGCCTATTTAAGTCCTGGTAAAGCTTAGCCTATTTGATAAAGAGGTTAAGCCAAAAGCCTATTTGGAGGCCTACTTGCTTAAACAGGCAAGGCTTTCTTTTTTCTTGAGGCCTGGCTTGCAAGCATGCAGGCATAACCTATTTAACACATATAAATTATTTACTTTCATATATGCATATATATAGATATTAATTTGCTACTATAATATTTTATATATATATATATATATTATTCTATATAAAAAATAGGTTTTATTTTAACTATATGTAGGCTTTAACTAGGCTTTGAGCCTATGTAAAAGTAAAACTTATAATTTGTAAATACGTAGGGTTTAAAGCCTACTAAAAGCTTACATTTATGTAGGTTCTAGTAGGCTGAAAGCCTAATTTTGTCCTCCAATACCTACAATATATGACCATATATATAGTAAGCCTTTAAAATGGCTCAGGCATGAGCTAAAAAAACCTAAATTCAAGCTCACGCCTAGGCTCAGCTTGAAACTCCCATTGCAGGCTCAAGATTATTTAGCCAAAGCCGAGCCTTGCCTAGCTTGTTTCTATCCCTACACCCAAGTAAGTGATCTAGCCTTGATTTCTACCATTCCCTTTGTTAAATATGATTAGTTTTGATGATATCAAATATAGATGCTAAATATTAAGAGCAAAAAGTTTGCATCATGTATTATCTTATACTTTAACTAACTACTATATTTAATATAAAATATATAGTATGTTAGCACAAGCGTTTCATCCAAGAGGCAGTGAATTGGGTGATTAAAAAAAATTTTAAACTAATGATGACAATTAACATAAATTAAAGCAGAGTTGAAGTTAGAAGATTATCATCGAAGTGTACACCAAAGATTTATACTAGTTCGGTCCAAATCTCTTTGACCTACGTCCAATCCTCAGATTACCTCTGAGATTTTCACTATTGCTTTTAAGATTTAGTGGATTCTTGGTAACTCAGTACACAGCAAGTTCCTTCTCTGGACACTCGCTCCTCCTTACACATTATAAATCAATACCATACTTAAGGTCCCACTACCTTAAGTAATCTCAAGAAAGTGTATTGAGTTTTTAAATAATTTCTCTCTCAAAGAGTAAATGTATAATCACTGATGTGTAGAGTATAATGAGAATAATAATGAATGTAAAATAGAGTACTTAAGGCAGACTTGAATGATTTTTGCAGTTCGATGGTTGATCCGGTTTGAATACTTCATATTTATAGTTTGAGTAAAGTAAACAACTGTTGTAAGTATTTCATTTGTCTGTTAGATACCATTGTTTCCTTTTAACATTCCTTGAGTATGTTAAAGTAGCCGTTGGAGTAAAGTTTTTAACATTCCTTATGACACAAAAATCACTTTTTCATATCTTTACTTGATCTCTTCGTTTTTCACCTGAGAAAGCTTTATACACTAATAAAATAATATATTAGACTTAAAGGGACTCAAATATAATCAATTATATTATCATTCAATGATTTTTGAAAATTAACAGAAAGTGCTCTGTTTTTCTGGAAACCATCACTCAAGTGATCTTGACTTAGTAATTTTAAGTATAACAGATTACTGGATGGATCACTCAAGTGTTGTGCTAGTGATCCACAATTGCATCACTCGAGTGCTCTGCTAATGATCCTGCAAATTGCATCACTTGGTGATTACTTGAGTGATTTGTAATGGATCTCTTAATGGATCACTCAAGTGCTCTACTAGTGATCCTCAACTTGATTTATTACTCGAATGCTCTGCTAGTGATCTTAGAAATAAGATCACTCATGTGATCTAAACTTATAAAATTTTCAACAGTACATCACTTACATAATCACTCCAGTGTTGTGCTAGTGATGCCTTTATCTCATCACTCAAGTGATCTAGAGTTATCACTAGAGTGATTCCTTTCAAAACTTGACAGAGAGCATTACTGGAACATAATACATTTTAACACTTCATCACTAGAGTGATCACTCGAGTGATGGCACTATATGCCTCAGAAAACTTTGCTTAATTGTTCAAAAAAACCTTTTGTTTATCATCGTAATCTTTTGTATTATCTTTTAAAACCTTTTTGTTTTCATCAAAACATGATGGGATCTAACATAGTAGATTAGTCAAGCATAGGAAAACAATATCAAGTTAGAATATGAAGATTGATCAAGAGGAAAAGTAAGAATATATTGAAGAATGAAGTTATCAACTACGAGGAGAAAAGGTCAAAAAAAGAAATAATTTATTGAGCTAGATTGTCAAGAATGATCATCAAGAGGAAGAAGAAGAAGAAAGATTGAACTCATTATATTAGTCAAATAAAAGAAAGAAGCTGTCTAATGAAGAAAGGATGTTTTGGAGAACGAAGAAAAAGTAGATATTACTCAAGAAAAGCAAAGAGTTATGAAAAGGATTTTGGAGAATAATCATAACAAAGAAGAGAAAAGATTGAAGAAAGAAGAACTTGCAAGATATAATGAGAATATCAAGAATTAAGTTCTTTGATGTGATATTGGAAATCTCTATGGTCATATGGAAGTTAGAATTACTCAATTTGAAGTTAAGATGCCTTATATAAAAGTTATACCAACTTCACTCAAGTGATCCCTTATCTTATTTTGACTTGCAGCGGAATATTAATGAGTGGTTCGGTGGGCAATACAGGAATGGCATAATTATACTGATAATATGTGCATGATTACAGAAATTCCCCATAGGGGTTTGTGCATGATAATTACTATCAATGTAGGAGCATAGGGGTACTTGGGTGTCTAAACCCGTCTAAGTAAAATGGAGACATCTTCCCGTCTTCGTTTTACTACTGCAATCCTCTCGTTTAGTTCCCTTCTCTAATCTCTGCATACCTTCCATATTCACCTCTCTAAATTGTTGGTAAGGGAGGGTGAGATTCAAGAGAAACTCAGTAGGAAACAGTACCAATATGTATGCATGATAAGTGTTTAATGCATGACATCCTTGCATTACATAAACTCATGCTAACACAATGACATATCTTTGTGCTCAATATTTCAAACAACATAATAATGGCTATTGCATAAGTAGAAACAAACCTTCAACCATTCATGTATATTTCACATAATCAAGCAAAGTAACAGCATACATCAATACACCAGTACAAATATCAAATACACGCAAGAGAGGTAAGTTCCCCACTTTAAGTTTTCTCTCCTTGAAACGTGTGCCTCGATTTACGTGCCAACCCCTCGAGCTCTCTACTCAGTCCTAAAATGTCAAATGTACAATTTAGACACTTCCATAGTGTTTCTTATGGTTATATGAGTCTATTATGAAAATTTACCAAAATGCCCCTAGGGACATGACCCAGCCTGGCACCGCTATACCTAGTCTGACCATAGTTTTCCCAAAATTTTGAACAGGGCTACTATGACATATTTTCGCCCAAGAAATCCATTTCCAAACTTAGAATTACCAAATTCTATGCCAAAAGACCAAAATGCCCTTGGTAGCCCTTATTTCAGGGTTTTAGGGGCGTTTTGTAACTATACTTTTTCAGGCTTTTCTGAAGAAATGACCAACTATAAGCCCACCTAATTTTCCCTCCCGAACTTAATAGAATCAGCAAAACATCAAAAAAAATAAAAAATCCAGCCCTAACCCTTCCAAACAGCACTGGCTAAAACCTAAAATTCTCAAGGGAAAATTGGGGTTTTTAAGTTTTGACTCCGCCGACTTACTCATTTCTACTCCTAATCACTTTATTAACTATTTAATTATGTTAAAATCACCATTTAGACTCAATTTGAGCAGCATAATGTTTAGGACACCATTTTTCTCAAATTTACAAATAGAGCAAATCCAGCAAAAATCCACCGATTAAATTACTCACAGCAGCCAGAACAACCGATATTTGAAGTTTAGGAAGTTACCTCTTCTTCCTTCTAGCTTTTCCTCTTATGGCTGAACCCTAACTCCCTTTAACAATGAAATTTTTATTCAAACAACCTTGAATAATATGGAAGAGAAGCTTAGGAGAAGGATTATATGCGTTCGGAACCAATTTACCGAAGAAATTGACCTACCTTGTGCAATTTCTTCTCTTTCTCTCTCTAAAATTTCACACAAACTCTTTCTCTCTTTTATAGATGAAATGGTGTCAGTTTTATGGCTAAAGAAGGAAGAGGAAAAGCTTTTATCATATTTACTTTTTGCCTTTAATTATTTAATTAAGCAAATTTCCAAAAATTGCAATTTTGTTTACATAGACTTTTTCCTATGTAATTGTATCATAACATGTAACAAATATTTCCCTCTTCTTGGCCCATAAAAATGACATGTAAGGGTCCATTAGACCAGCAAAAATGGGCTAATGGGTTTATTCCAAAATTACAATGTTGCCATCACATTTTTTTCCTTTGTTTTCGGACTTGTGAAAATTCTAGCAGATTTTCTGCCCAAATTTTGAAAAATCATAACTAAATTTGTAGACATCGTATTGGAGGGATTCCAAAAGCTATAAAACCCTTATTGAGTCTAATTTTGAGGCAAAATATAGAATTTTTCCAATCGAAAGCACAAAATTCCTAGAATTAAATTGTTTGGACGCTGCTCCAGAAACTTTTCAGTTTTTCTGGGCTAAATACAAAAATTCATAACTTTTTGTATATAGCTCTAATTGATTCATATGAACTATCAAATTAAAGCTTAAGATGTCTACTTTCATCTTGTAAAATTTCATAATTTTTGCTCATCATTTTGCCTTCCAAAACCTCATGACAAACTCATTGCCTCACTTAAAGCAATGAAACGGCATGCACTTGCAACTTCAATAAATTTCAATTTTGTATACAAATTTTCCATACTCATTAATTCACCATTTTATTTCCTTTAATACCTTAAAGATATAAGAAATATTAGGAATAGATTTGAGACACCTGCTAAACTGGGGTTTAGCAATTCACTTAATTTAGGCTTATTCTCTAGCCTCTAATCCCAAAATTTAGGATATTACATTATCACTGGAGTGGCACCTCTAGAGATGAATTTTTGATAATCACTGACCACTTGAGTGATAACCATTCTGTTTTGCTCTGTTTTTTGTTTAGCCTGGTAAAGGTCCAGTATTTTGACCATATTTCTCTAACCATAGCTCTGATTGAAGTGGAATTTTTTTCATATGAAACTAGACTCCAAATTCAAAGCAACAACACTAAGGTCAAGCTCAATGGGTTTCATGTGAAAAAGATATAAATTTCAAAAGTTGGCACTAGAATTTTTCAAGTTATCCTAGACCAAGGTCTAGTAATTTGAACATATCTCCCAAACCATAACTCTAATTGAGATAAAACTTGTTGTATATAAAACTAGACTCATGAGATGTTTCAATGACACTAAGATTGACCTTATCAAAGTTCAGATGGAAGAGATATGAATTTTAGAAGTGTATGCTTGTATAAAGATTTTTCTCTAGACTAGCTGCTATGGATTTGATTATAACATTTAGAATACAATGAATTTTCATTGGATTTTTTTTTTTGTATTGGAATGTAAACTTTAAGAGCTTTTTAAGGATAGGTCATTTACCAGATTTGGATTTAAAATAAATTTATCACTAGCAACGATCACTCCAGTGATGTGAAAGTGATGCACATTACTTCCAGCGATACACTATTCACTTTGAAGAACTTAAAGGATCACTTGAGTGAAGACCTATCACTAGAAAGATCCTTGTAGTGATATGAAAGTCATAAGTCTTCACAGTTTTAATCATCATCTTAGATTTCATGATTCTTTTCCAAACTTATAAAATTTGATTGCATTGTTCCTAATCATTCATAATTATCACTATTCAAGTTTATATGAAGATTATATGTGATTAAACTTGGATTAAGCTTCAATGGCCAAAAAGCAGACTTTATAAGAAGTTCTAACGGCTACTTCCAATGGTAACATTCTGAGAACCTCAACGAGAAGAATGTGCCTAATGGTCAAATTCTCTTCATCAAGTATAAAAGGATAAGCATTCAAGATGAGCAAGAGAGTGAAAAATAAGAGCATGTGCACACTGTCAAAATGTTGAAACTCTAAATCTTAGTTGAAGCCTTTAATCATACTCTCACCTTGTACTTCAGTATTAATCATGATCTACTCCATATAGACAGAAGTGTTCTTTCATTGTAATTATTCTATCTTTGTGAGAGTTACTCAAGATTGGGGGATCTTTAATGGGAAACATATTGTAACCTTACAAGTTGTGAGTGGGAGTGATTATTGTAACATCCCGATTTTCGACTAAGGACTAATCATAATTATTGAGAATAATTATGTGTTTTATGGCCATAATAATTAATATGCCATAATTATTGGAAATTGAAATAGTGAAATTGTTGGGAATTAGTTAGTGATTAATAGAGAAATTAATTACTAGCTAAGAGAAAATGAGATGTGTGATTAAATGATCAATGGCTAAGATTGATTTTGTAGTGGGCAAGAGGCATAATCATGTGTGTGTGCATGCATGTGAGCCCATGTGAGTTGAAGGGAGATGGTGACAAGTGGCAAAGTGTGGGCCCTTGGATGTGGGATAAGTGATGACACATCATCATCATCTTCATCTCCTCTCTTCTCTCTCTCGTTTTCTCTCTCTTCTCTTCCTTCCTCCATTTTCGCTGAATGTGCTTGGGAGAGGGAAAGGAAAAGTGGAATTTTGAGGTAAGCAAATGGCCTCTTTTGCTCAAACACCATTCATAAATGTTGATCCTTGAGTGATGGGCTTCATTTTGGTGTGTATTGTGTAGCCATTTGGTGCTGATTTGTGCTACACGAAAATATGGGGTTTGGAGAATCAAAGAGTGTCTTTGAGAATGTTGATAAGGTATGTGAAACCACTCCTTCTATCTATGTTTCATGCCAAATGATTATGTTTGGAATTTCTGGAATTATTGCCCTAATTGTGAAAATATGGGTAATGGGTAGTTTGGCATGATATGGCATTGGAAATGGTATATTGGTATGAGTTTTGAATAGATAGAATGGATTGGGGATTGAAATGTGTAAGGATAATGATTTGGAAAATGGGTGATTATGATGCCCTAGACCAAAGCTTGTTAATGGAATGGGAATTGGGTAATTCTGTTGATTCCATTGAATTCAGTGAGTGATTTTGTGTGGGAGTGGCTTTGGTAGAGGTTTTTGGTCCCTTTGGATCAATTGGGCAAGAGTTAGGGAATGTGGTAAGTTTTGCTGCGTTCTCTGGAATCTGATAGATTCACTCGAGCAGACAGGGGTGTGCTCGAGTGAGGGATGAATGTTGCTCGAGTGAGGAAGAACCTGCTCGAGTGATAGGTGAGTTTTCCCTTGTGTGGCTTCGAGTGCACCTGGGAATTATGAGCTCTGCTCGAGCACATCGCTTTGTGCTCGAGTGAGGGAAGAACATGCTCGAGAAAGAGCATGGCCTGCTCGAGTGATAGTGGGAGCCAGAGTGAAGGATTGCTCTCGGGTGGATACTCGCGGGCAAGGTGCAAGAAGTGTGCCTTCTCACTCGCGGGTGGAGGGCATCTGCTCGAGTGAGCCGTGTGTGCTCGCGGGTGAGAGGTGTGTGCTCGCGGGTGAGAGGTGTGTGCTCGCGGGTGAGAGGTGTGTGCTCGCGGGTGTGCTCGCGGGTGAGGTGTGCTTCAGGTAGGAGTGTGCTCGCGGGTGTGAGGTGTGCTCGCGGGTGTGGTTTTGTGCTCGAGTGATCCGGTGCTTGGAGAGCTTTGGGTGCTCTCGGGTGCTCACTCGCGGTCTCACTTTCTCTTGTGCTCGCGGGTATGGGCAGCGTGCTCGAGTGAGCCTCTTGTGCTTCGAGTGAGCTTGTGCTTCTGGAGTGGGTTTGTGCTCTCGGGCAAGTGCTCGCGGTCTCACTTTCTCTTGTGCTCGGGTGTTGTCCGTACGCGTGCTCGAGTGAGAGCATCTGTGCTCGAGTGATGTCCGTACTTGTGCTCGAGTGAGAGCTTCTGTGCTCGAGTGAGGCAGTGAAAAATATCAAGTTTAAGTGTTCAAAAGGGGATCTTTGGGGATAGTCTTTCAACCCTTTAGAGCTATGGATTGAGGTGTTTGAGGGCACTTAAAGGGCAATAATGATAACCAACTTGAGTGTCTAAATGTAAAGGAATTGGAAAAGGGATTAATCCTATGTCCTTGATTATGGTTATAGGATTTGATGATTTACTGGAGCGTGAGCAGCCGGAGCTGGAGCTTACGTGGAAAAGAGAGTAGGGAACTTACCTCTCCTGCATGTAGTGATAATTGTATTTGTGTATTGATGCATGTTATTGCCTTGCGTGATTATGTGAAACGTATGAGTATGATTGAAGCTCTGTTTCTATTTGTACTGTGGCCATGAGTATGTTGTGTGAACATTGAGCATGCGAATATATCATATTGCGAACATGAGTTATTGTGATGCAAGCATGTCATGCATTAAATACTTATCTTGCATGCATAGTGGTATTTGTTTTCCTACTGAGATTCCCCAGAATCTCACCCTCCCCTATCAACATTTTAGACAGGGAAGGAAGATTGAGGATGAAGCAAGCATCCAAGGACGAAGAGGACTCGTTTTGGGTGAGAGCTTAGGAGTTGGTTATCATTGTGTAATGGGATTATGTATTTGTTTATATGGATCAATACTTGAGAATGTATTTGGATAAGTTGTGTAATCCCTGTTATTTGAGTTGTATGGGCTAATGCGCCCTATGATTATTGAGCGAAGATATGATCCCGGAATTGTCGGGAATTTATATTGCGTACTCTGATAATTGTATAAATGTAATTTTATCTTCGCATAGTAATTATATTCGGAGTGTAAATATGAGACCGTGTTTTAAATGATTTCGAAATGTAATTGTGAAAACCCCGTCTGGTTGATGGGTTTATAAATGGTGTTTTGTCTTATTGGTCTCTATTTCACGTTTATTATTGTAATCCGGATATTAATTACGGCAGGGGGTTACATTTTGGTATCAGAGCTACAGTTCCTGGCAAACTTGGGAATTTGCTAGGATAGCTCTCTGAGATCTCTACCCTGGTGGTAGATGATGTCTTGTGATGGTGATTGTGTATACACATGTGTGATTTGTCATTGTGGACATAAGAGATTTGAGGAATATGTGTATACATCGTTGGTTATTCTTGAGTGGCGAATCATTGTGTAATCGAAAGATATAGTGATTCGTCCGAGAATTTGAGGTGTAAACCCAGAGGTGGTTGTAATCAAACTCATCATCTGATTTGAGAACCGAGGAAAATGGTTTCCGAGGTGCTTGATATTGATGTTCTAGGTATCAGGGTTCCAACCTAGATGTTGGGTATGTAACCCAATGTAGTATGATGTTACATGTAGTAATGTTATACTGATCTTGTGTGTGTAAAGGCCTTAAGACCTAGGGGACCGGTGTGCCTTAGGCTGGCATGATATTTGGATTTGTGTTGGAGTTGTGAGGCTCTGTGGATTCGAGGTAAGTGATTTCCCGGTTCAACTGAGGTTGAAAGTTTGAAAGATGAGATGTGATCTAAGGATTAGACTCAATAGTTGGGTTGATTCTTAAGAATTGGATTTGACCTCAATGGTATGTGGTACCAGGGTATGGTACTAGTAGTGAACTGAAATGGGTATCAGTTATTCTGAGAGTGTTGGTTGTTAATCCAGCACAGGGAGAAAGTCATCTACGGAGGATTCGGATCGGAGAGTGCTATCTACGGGGACTTTTGATAGGAAAGGGCTACCTACGGTGAGATTCGATCGGAAAGGGCTACCTACGGTGAGATCTGATTGGAAAGGGCTACCTATGGATAGTTCTGACCGGAGGGGCTGACCAGTCAGTGGACTGAGTGAAGCACCGAGTGCAGTAGCATAGTGTGGAGCCACCATGACGATGAACCCTAGAGTGGAGCCACCATGACGATGAACCCTAGAGTGCAGCCGCCTTGATAATGAACCGTGGAGAGTAATAGCCGTGACGTTGAATCGTAGAATAGAGCTCTGGGAACGTTGGGAGTATGGGATCTCAACGAAGTGCTGGTTGTGGTTTCCAATGATTCGAGTTGAATCAAGCCAAGATTTGGTACAGATTGTGAATGTTGTCAGTTGTAGTAGGAGATTTCTATGGGACTCCTGTTAAGTCAACTTGACATTGTGAATGCACAGATGAGGAGTATGACCTCAGAGTGTGCAGCGGAAGCATGGGAATGTAATATGTGCGAGAACCGTGCTAAGCAGAAGCTCGGGGTTGCTGTGAGAATGATATGATAACTATGACTTCGGGAGGTAAAACTTCGGGTCAAGTAGTGTTGTAAAAAGAGGTCTTGAAGGATCTCAGTATGTGAAAAGAATTCGAGATGTTGAAGGTGAAGTTGTTGACATGCCTGGTTCCAGCTTGTTGCAATTGTGCATTATGAGTCCACCTGTTCTCCTTTGCGAGGGAGTTATGTGCCGTTGGTCGGATTGCCGGTTGAGGCTGCCAATGGAGCCGTCTGGTAGGGTTGCCGATCGAGGCTGCCGGCGGGATAGGTGTGATTATGTGACATGAGGCCGAAAGGCTGATTGTGAGCCGTAGGGCTATTTGTGAGGCTGACGAGCCGTTTGTGAAGCCGGTTAGCTATGTGCTATAAGGCTATGTGTATGCACTGCCACGCCAATAGTCCCTGAGTAGCTAACAACGGTTCGGGTTAAGACTGTGTGTCTTCTCGGCGGAGAAAGGGGATGAGGGTGGAGTGTGATGTGGAAGCCGAAAGGCTATGTGTGTGCACTGCCATGCCAATAGTCCCTGAGTCGCTAACAACAGTTCGGGTAAAGACTGTGTGTCTTCTCGGCGGTAAAAGGGGATGAGGGTGGAGTGTGATTGTGAATCGGTGACAGTTGTGAATAAGCTGGGATTGAGGTGTGTTGTAGCAGAGCAGAGCTAGTTCAGCTGATGGCTAATTCGACTACATGTTTGGGGATTTTGTTGTGAGGGCAATTACCCCGGCATGGCCAACCTAGCTAGCCACCACGTTGGTTGCACCGGTGTTAACCCCAGGCCGAAAGGCGGTGCGTAAAATTAGAGTCTGCGATGCGGATTGTGGTGAAAACTATGTGACAAATTGCAGCGTGTGCAGGTCAGCGTGAGCCGTTTAGGGTTTGACGCTAGTCATCTCTAGCTCGGCCGTTGAACTGCCGTTGTAGTTGCTTTGTATGGGGAAAAGAGCATGAAGGTGGTGTTGGGAGATTGAGACTCTCAACCGGTCGCCTGGATAGAAGAGACTAAGATTCTAGGTGGACCATTATGGTAGGGTGCTTTGGATAGAAGAGATTGAGATTCTGGAGTGACCTGATGATGTGATATGTGTTGTGATGAGAATGCCGGAAGGACAATGTGAATTTGTCAAGAACATTGTGATTGAGACCCAAAAGTCCCGGATGGGTGAGGGTAATGCCGTGGAATTTGATACGGCAATGTGATTGTTGTGAATACCCGAAAGTCTCGGTTACCACTAGTGGAATCATTGGTGGGTGTACGGGTGAGGGTAATGCTGTGGAAGTGAATACAGCGAAGGCCTAAGTGCTGGTATATACGGCTGAGGCTGTTGTTTGAAATGAGTTGGTGATGTTGTTGAGTTATTCCAGGATGGAATCACTAGATTGAGTTGAGCAGGTTGGTGGCCTGTGCCACCTAACTGCCGAGATCTTATGATATGGCTCATGAATTGGAGTCACCGGATATTGAGATGCGCTTGCCACTCATGAGTTGAGGAGGCCTTGCGATGATTGTGGTTGTATAGCAATCGTGATATGGGCCGATTGCAGTTTATGGCAACTAGGGTTGCATTTATGGTTTAAGATTCTTACAAGAATCAAGTTGAGATGCTCCATTGTGTAGGTGGTCTAGAAGGGACCATCCAATGTGAAATGAATGGTGAAACGGAAGCTGTCGTGAAGAAGCGTCCGGAGTTTATGTCCTTAGTGGTGGAACAAATTTCGAGGACGAAATTTATTGAACGGGGGGAGAAATGTAACATCCCGATTTTCGACTAAGGACTAATCATAATTATTGAGAATAATTATGTGTTTTATGGCCATAATAATTAATATGCCATAATTATTGGAAATTGAAATAGTGAAATTGTTGGGAATTAGTTAGTGATTAATAGAGAAATTAATTACTAGCTAAGAGAAAATGAGATGTGTGATTAAATGATCAATGGCTAAGATTGATTTTGTAGTGGGCAAGAGGCATAATCATGTGTGTGTGCATGCATGTGAGCCCATGTGAGTTGAAGGGAGATGGTGACAAGTGGCAAAGTGTGGGCCCTTGGATGTGGGATAAGTGATGACACATCATCATCATCTTCATCTCCTCTCTTCTCTCTCTCGTTTTCTCTCTCTTCTCTTCCTTCCTCCATTTTCGCTGAATGTGCTTGGGAGAGGGAAAGGAAAAGTGGAATTTTGAGGTAAGCAAATGGCCTCTTTTGCTCAAACACCATTCATAAATGTTGATCCTTGAGTGATGGGCTTCATTTTGGTGTGTATTGTGTAGCCATTTGGTGCTGATTTGTGCTACACGAAAATATGGGGTTTGGAGAATCAAAGAGTGTCTTTGAGAATGTTGATAAGGTATGTGAAACCACTCCTTCTATCTATGTTTCATGCCAAATGATTATGTTTGGAATTTCTGGAATTATTGCCCTAATTGTGAAAATATGGGTAATGGGTAGTTTGGCATGATATGGCATTGGAAATGGTATATTGGTATGAGTTTTGAATAGATAGAATGGATTGGGGATTGAAATGTGTAAGGATAATGATTTGGAAAATGGGTGATTATGATGCCCTAGACCAAAGCTTGTTAATGGAATGGGAATTGGGTAATTCTGTTGATTCCATTGAATTCAGTGAGTGATTTTGTGTGGGAGTGGCTTTGGTAGAGGTTTTTGGTCCCTTTGGATCAATTGGGCAAGAGTTAGGGAATGTGGTAAGTTTTGCTGCGTTCTCTGGAATCTGATAGATTCACTCGAGCAGACAGGGGTGTGCTCGAGTGAGGGATGAATGTTGCTCGAGTGAGGAAGAACCTGCTCGAGTGATAGGTGAGTTTTCCCTTGTGTGGCTTCGAGTGCACCTGGGAATTATGAGCTCTGCTCGAGCACATCGCTTTGTGCTCGAGTGAGGGAAGAACATGCTCGAGAAAGAGCATGGCCTGCTCGAGTGATAGTGGGAGCCAGAGTGAAGGATTGCTCTCGGGTGGATACTCGCGGGCAAGGTGCAAGAAGTGTGCCTTCTCACTCGCGGGTGGAGGGCATCTGCTCGAGTGAGCCGTGTGTGCTCGCGGGTGAGAGGTGTGTGCTCGCGGGTGAGAGGTGTGTGCTCGCGGGTGAGAGGTGTGTGCTCGCGGGTGTGCTCGCGGGTGAGGTGTGCTTCAGGTAGGAGTGTGCTCGCGGGTGTGAGGTGTGCTCGCGGGTGTGGTTTTGTGCTCGAGTGATCCGGTGCTTGGAGAGCTTTGGGTGCTCTCGGGTGCTCACTCGCGGTCTCACTTTCTCTTGTGCTCGCGGGTATGGGCAGCGTGCTCGAGTGAGCCTCTTGTGCTTCGAGTGAGCTTGTGCTTCTGGAGTGGGTTTGTGCTCTCGGGCAAGTGCTCGCGGTCTCACTTTCTCTTGTGCTCGGGTGTTGTCCGTACGCGTGCTCGAGTGAGAGCATCTGTGCTCGAGTGATGTCCGTACTTGTGCTCGAGTGAGAGCTTCTGTGCTCGAGTGAGGCAGTGAAAAATATCAAGTTTAAGTGTTCAAAAGGGGATCTTTGGGGATAGTCTTTCAACCCTTTAGAGCTATGGATTGAGGTGTTTGAGGGCACTTAAAGGGCAATAATGATAACCAACTTGAGTGTCTAAATGTAAAGGAATTGGAAAAGGGATTAATCCTATGTCCTTGATTATGGTTATAGGATTTGATGATTTACTGGAGCGTGAGCAGCCGGAGCTGGAGCTTACGTGGAAAAGAGAGTAGGGAACTTACCTCTCCTGCATGTAGTGATAATTGTATTTGTGTATTGATGCATGTTATTGCCTTGCGTGATTATGTGAAACGTATGAGTATGATTGAAGCTCTGTTTCTATTTGTACTGTGGCCATGAGTATGTTGTGTGAACATTGAGCATGCGAATATATCATATTGCGAACATGAGTTATTGTGATGCAAGCATGTCATGCATTAAATACTTATCTTGCATGCATAGTGGTATTTGTTTTCCTACTGAGATTCCCCAGAATCTCACCCTCCCCTATCAACATTTTAGACAGGGAAGGAAGATTGAGGATGAAGCAAGCATCCAAGGACGAAGAGGACTCGTTTTGGGTGAGAGCTTAGGAGTTGGTTATCATTGTGTAATGGGATTATGTATTTGTTTATATGGATCAATACTTGAGAATGTATTTGGATAAGTTGTGTAATCCCTGTTATTTGAGTTGTATGGGCTAATGCGCCCTATGATTATTGAGCGAAGATATGATCCCGGAATTGTCGGGAATTTATATTGCGTACTCTGATAATTGTATAAATGTAATTTTATCTTCGCATAGTAATTATATTCGGAGTGTAAATATGAGACCGTGTTTTAAATGATTTCGAAATGTAATTGTGAAAACCCCGTCTGGTTGATGGGTTTATAAATGGTGTTTTGTCTTATTGGTCTCTATTTCACGTTTATTATTGTAATCCGGATATTAATTACGGCAGGGGGTTACAATTATCAAGTACAAAGATTAAGCTTGAGCTTGACAAGATTATCAAGTACCCATAAAACTTGAGTAATTGTGAAGGTTTCTCTTGTGCCAAGATTAAACAAGAAGATAGTAGATTGAAAATCTCATGTGGAACTTGGGGAATGGACATAGTTCATCATGGATTAGACCGAACTAGTATAAATCTTAGTTTGCATACTCTTTGCCCTTATCTCTTATGTTTCTAGCATAGCAAACTTAGTTATTTGATCATGCATTTATAATTCATTAATTTCATATTTATTGTTTTAAAAAAGACCCTCACCACAACAGCTACTGGGAATGACCAAGTGTTTTCATTGAAGATCGCTCGAGTAACGACTCGAGTAATGCAAAATTTCCTCATCATTTCCACTTCACCATGGTGACTCTGATAGTGATATTATTTCTAGAATATATTTTCTAAATAGATCACTTCAGTGATATACTCTAAGTTTTATTACTTTCAGATCACCATAGTGAAGTCAGCTAGTGATCAGTTTGCTGAAAAGGTCATCAAAGTTTCTAAAGTTTTTTTTCTTGCACCAATTCACCCCCTTTCTTGGCCAGCCGGTTCTAACACCCTCTTGATTTTCCTGATTTTTAACTAGTTGAAGGTTAGGATTTTTGATAATTTCAAAATGGGTGATGATTTCACCAAATATTTTGGGTTTAAATAAGTTATATGGACTAGATTAAGTGTTTAATCAGTTAAGTTTTGATATATTTGAGATTATATGTGATTTGGAGCTAGGGTTTGAATATGTAAATTATATTTTGGTGAGATTTGATGTTTTTAGTAATTGGAAATGACTTTTAATGGTTGGGATATGTTAATATGAGTGGAATTTAAAGCTTAATCGATTTAGATTGTTGATTTAGCTTGATTTATGAAAATAGCCGGGTATTTTGAACTTGGAATCCTAAGTGTAAAATTGGGGATTTTAGTTAATTGGAGTAATTTAGAGTTGGTGATTGGTTTAAATGAGTAAGTTGATATATTTGACATGGAGGTTTAATATTAGGATGGTTAAGTTGGAATGTAGCTGAGAGTTGGGATATTTAGAGGGACGTAAAGCCTCTTATTGCTTTGTTTAACCACTCAGTTAATTGAATACTATATTGTGGTTATAATTGATTGTTATAATTGATTGTGAATTGTGGTTGAACTTGAAGCTTAGGGTATTGTGGTATTACTTTACTTTGGTGAGAAGTAACTACTTTTCTTTTGTTGAACATGCTTGTATGATGTTTGTGAGTGATTTTTAACTACTTGTCTAATGTAATAGTTACAAATATTCATTTTATTAATTTCAAAATCTCAAATTAATTTAAAAAAGAATTCGAGTTATTTCTATTCTATCTATTCTATATTATATATTATTATTTATATATTTATATTTAAATTATATATATATATAAATATATTATTTATATTTATTAATATAAAATTTTATTAATAAAATGAAAAGAATATTCAATATCAATATATTTAAATATATTCTAATTTTGAATTCTATTCATTTTCTAATTTTAGATTCATATGATTACTTTACTACATGACCATATATTTTGATTTCTTTACTCTATATTTCTATTTAAATATTGATATTTATTTAGAACTTAGATTTAATTTAGATTTAGAATTAATTTAATTTGATATTGAATTATAAATTATAATAATAATTAAATTAAATATTATAATATTATAAAATATTAGATTATAAAGTCAAAAATAGAATTAAATTTAAATATTAAATAATAATTTATACCTTTAAAATAAAATTTAAATAAAAATTTAAATATTAAATATTAATTAAAATTTATTAACTAAAATTTAATTAAACTTTTAAACTAGAAACTTATAAACCAAGAATTGGCTATTGGTTTGTGACATGAACTATGAAACTATATTTTTATGAAATTTTCTTGTGGGACTTATTGTTAAGAAATGGCTAGTGGCATGATGTTATATGAGTGTATGTTGATTTATGAGATTGGAAAAATTGTCTTGGCAACTTGTGAATGGTTAATGGCATATGATTACCTATTATGATAATATCTCTTGAGTATTGATATGAGAGGGGATGGTAAATATAGATTTGATAGGGTTATTCATAGAGGAAATAAGGGGGGTGAATTCTTATACAAAAGAGAAAATAAGGTGGTGGGCTTCTAGGTGTACACTGGTTAGTCCTGGCCCATTTATGTTTAGAAGTGCCTTGACACCCCATTAATACATTAGAGGGGGAACCTATGATCCGATCTTGTGCTCTATGGATTTTGACTGGTCCATATCACTTGATCGGTGAGCTTTTTGGGTTGAACTACCATTCTCATGGGCAAGCAAGAGCCCACTGGTTCAGTCAGAGGAAATAAGGCGAGAGAAAATAAGGGAAGTTAAAGATCAAATTGTTGTGTATTGATTTTTGTACACGCATGTGATAAATATGAGAAAGAGATTATATTATTGTAAATTGATATATGTGCAATCATGTGACATTTATGATAATGCTACGAATTTGTAACTATCTCACTTACACCTCACGAGCACTTACTCATATGCCTAATGAGATGGATTGTTGATTATTGAGGCTTTTGTCTCACCACGTCAATTTAACATCTTTCCATGTGCTAGTTCCCATATAGGTCCAATAGGGAAGACTTTGGAAGTTTAAGCTATAACACCTCATTTATGTAATCGATCTGATGAGTTTTATGCAGTGAATTTGAACCATGAAGTGATATTCATTTATAAAGTTCTTTCAATTCCCAACCTCAGGACAAGATTTCAACCTGTAGTTGAGTGGGTTTTTCAAAAAAATTCAAAATCTTGCAGAAGCGTCATTCAGTGGTTTGTAACTTCATTACTACTCATCGATTCTTATATTTATTTAATTCAATCAGAGTGATTCGATGCTTATTTATTTAGCCAAATTATTGCTCTGCTCATTCTTAGTTCATTCATTTATATATTTATACAAATAGTGTAGCCACACAGGGCTACCAAAGTGTCTAATGTAGTTCACAACAGATCAATCTTCACTTCTCTGCCATAGTTCCCTCTTGTGCAACTCCCTACAATACTTTTCTGTACTTCATCACACCTGTATGGTTGGTTGGGAGAGGATAAGATTCGAGGTGAATCTCAGCAGTAAACAATTCTAACTATACATGCAAGATAATGCTTAGTGTATGACATACTTGCTTACATAAACTTATGCCAACATAATGACGTATGCATGCTTAATGCTTTACAATACGCTCATGGTCATAGCATAAGTACAAACAGAGCTTTAATCATTCATATATGTTCTATACAATTCATCAAAGCAATAACACATATCATCACACAATCATACACATATCAAATACATGCAAGTCAGGAAAGTTTAACTACCTCTTGTCTTCGTGTCCTCCTTATCTTCCAACCATCGAGGCTTATTAGAAATTCTTCCATTCTTTTCTTTTTTGACTTCTCATAACCCTAGATATATCATCATATCATTAGGGTCATTATGGTCATTTTACCAAGTCAACCAATGAGTTAAAGTGGTCAAATTATCCTAAGTGACTAGTTTCTACCCTTAGAGTTTAAGGTAATTACATTGTGCCATTACCTTTTTCCAATTTTACACATATACCTAATTCTGCTAGAATTTTTAGTAATCTTTGAAAATTCATAACTAATTGTACATATGTCTAATTGTGATGATTCCAAAGGCTGTGACCCCTAATCAGTCTAGTTTTAGGGAAAAATATAGCCATTATACTTCTGGATGCATATTAATACAATATCTCACTTAATTTATCACTGCCCCCAGAATTCGCCAATTTTCCAAACCAAACTTTGAAAATGTAGAACTCCCAACATACACATCCAAATGACACAAACGATATATCAAATTAAAGCTTAACATGTCTACTTTCAAATTAGAAAGTTTTACAATGTTTGGACATCATCTACCTATTCAAAAATGTCACACAATCAAACTGCCTACATAGAACATATGCTGGCAGAATTACAGTTTTGCAGTATATATTTCCAGCAGTTCAGAATTTGCAACTAGGGCTACTCCTACATAGTTTTGCATTCTAAACACAATGGGAATATCAAAATCATCAAAATCACAAAGCTTCAGCCCCCAATCATACAAACCGAATTGACCCCTTTCAAGAAAAAATTACCAAAGCAGAATTTTGTCCAACAACTTGGTCCAATATCATCATAAATCACTATTTAACTATAAATACATGATTAAGCCTCAAGAATACCCTTGGCTAAAACATGAATAGTATGCCACCATCATGAAAACTCATCCAAACAATAAACCAATCGGTTCAAAATGAAGCCTATGCTTACCTTTACGTGTTTCCACAACCGGTTCAAAAATCCGACAGTATTCTGGTTGACAAGATGGCACCAAACCCCTCCAAATGAAAATCCAAAACAGTAGAAGTGAAACTTAGGATGAGTAGAAGAAGGTTTGTGAAGGGTATTTTGAGAAAAAACGCCGATTCGATAGTATTTTGGCTGATTGAAATTAAGAAAATTTACTATTCATCTCTATCTCTCTTCTATTAATTTCTTGAGATTTTTTGGCTTTTGTTTTCTGATTTAATGATGATAATGGATGAAATTATTGGACCCTTAATGGTCTTGGAAAGTTTCCATAATGTGTCGCATTCTTGTGGTGCCATTTGTTTGGTGATCCAACTAATGAGTGATACATGTCACTAGCTTTAATTAAGTTGGTCCCACCTCTTTTCCTAGGTCCTTATCTAACCCAATGGTCAGGGGAAGGTATGGCTTGATGTTTTCCCCGACTCTCTGGTTCGATGTTCGGGAAAGTCAATCTGGTGAACGGATTGAATACCAAATGAATTTCCCTAACTTTAAGAGCTAGGCGGCGTCACCTAAGAGTGCTAACACAAAAGTCACTTTATAAATTTCATGATAAAGGGGCAAGTGTCACCTTGTGGGGGCCAACCCAAAAGTTAGGTCATCATTACTACTTTATTAAAGCTACTTTATTGATGTTTACCTAGGATTCTACATGGGTTTTTACTCGGGACTTACTTGGGATTACGGCATGAGTATTAAGGCCTGCAAGATGACACTAGGTTAGAGTATGTGTGTGGGCCCCACATGGTGCCATATACCGGTGTCTTCTTTTAAAAAAGCAGGGTACACATGTCTACCTTGAAATTTTAATGTACACACCTATACCAGCATATGTGGCTCAACCAATCAATCACATACCTCATGACATAGTTGAATGGCATCTTTCAACTAACCCAATGGCACCTTATATTGTCATGTGCACATCTACACCGACACATTAATCATACTGCCTACAAATACTGAGACCTCTGTCTGGTAAGGCCAAATCACATAGTCCCTGAGAGTCTTTTTATCTCCCATCATTCTTGGGACTCTTCCCAAACTGGGCTTAGTAGTCTACCTTATTCAGGCTTGTTCTCTAACCTTTAGTTCTAAAATTTGGGATATTACATAAACTATTTTACTAAGAGTAGTGCTTCTATCATTTTGTTTTATGTTGAATTATTGTATATTGCCACATTAGGGCTCATCCTGCATACTTTGATTTATTTGAAGATTTGATGCATTAACTATATACTTTTGATTTTTAGTTAGGAAAATACTTAGATCAAGTTTTTTATGTCCATTTCGTCAAGTTTTCCAATCACATATAGCCATGTGTCCTATTTTTGAATTATTATCATTTAACTATAAACTTATATGAAAAAAGTAAGACATGTAGTGATATGTGATTAGACAACTTAATGTAATGGATATAAGAAACTTGATATAAGTATGATCCTTTTAGTTATTGGATCACTCTTAATGATTTTGGGTGGCCCAGAGGCCATAGTATTGTGTTTTAAACTTGTATATCCACATATTGGTTGGCATGGATATTTTGTTAAGTGAAGTATTATTCAATTAAAGAGTTGGGCTTGATGGTAAATGTTTATTTTCGGTTTTGAGGAGTTCAAAGCCCAACTATATGCTTAAATTACTGTTAAGAGGTTTTATTCTTCTAATCACTATAGTCCTTTTGGAAAGTAAGTTTTAAGTTTTCTATCATGGTTAATCTATGTTGATAATCAATACACTTTCAAAACCAAGATAGTGTTTGGATGAATAATTTGGTTAAACACTTAGTCAATTATTGTTTGAAGTAAAACATTTTACACTATCAATCTTGTCACAAACATAGAGATGTAGCTTAACACATGATAAAATGTGAATGTTGGCAGCAAATAAAATAGATTTGATTAAAGACAGACAACTAGTATGGGATAAAAGCTATGCCTTCCAAGAAGAGGTTCTATTTTCATTAGAAGAAAGGACTTGATGATAGATTGGAGATTTGTGTTTCTAGGATCTATCCATGTTTCCAAGTATTTGCCAAGTGCTTATGGAGAAATGAACTTTATTTGCATGAGAAACATTTAGACTAATATAAGTGTAGACTTGGAACTATTTATTTCCTGATCCGACCATTGACAACATTAGTTCAAAACTATCTTGAGAGCTTGAAAGCTTTTTTTAATACTTTCAATGAAAAAGATAGAATCATCCGAATAAAAAAGATGGGAGATTTATTGAGCATCTTGACAAATCTTGACACTTTTCCATTCATTGTTAACTTCCATTTAATGAATGAGGCAAGCCAAAATATTAGGTAAGAGAATCTAAAGGTATAGTGATAAAGGATCTCACTGCCTTACTCCATGGTTGGGAGTAATGGAACAAGCTAAACAGCCATTAAAAAGTAACTGATATTCAATTGTGGAGATATTTTGATATATGAGATTAACCCATTTAGAAGGAAAGCCTATTTTCTAGAAAATAGTTGAAATGAAATTCCATGATACCCTATCAAATACTTTAGAGAAATCTACCTTTAATACAGCTAATTTTTCCTTCCGACACGAACAAAGTGCATCCAGTTCATAAGATCAACTGCTAGTAATATATTATCAAATGTTATATGTCCCTTAATAAATGCAATTTGGTTAGGAGCAATTAATTGATCAAAAGGTTGTTTTAATATATTGCAAAGCACCTTTGAGATAACTTTGTATGAAACATTGCATAGACTAATAAGCCTAAAGTCTCTTATAGATTGAGGTCTGTGAGACTAAGGAATCAAAATGATATTTTCTTTATTTAAAGCCCAAAACATATGTTCATTTTCCCAAAATAAGGATACCATGGCAAATAAGTCACTGGATTCTCAGTTTATAATACCTCGAGCATTATCTCTAAGTAAACCAAAAACAACTTCTTTAACTTTAAGGACAAAAATGGGAGCCATTAATGATTCAATTTGAGAGCTTGAAAGGGTTGGTATGCTTAGTTGATCCAAAGATAGTAAAATGTAATAAATAGTATATAGATTATGACCTTGATATATTTAGCCCAAATTATGAGAGGTCGTACCAGTGAACTTCAAAGCATCATCTATCCAATTACCATAATCTTTTCTCAAACATACAATATGTATGATATTTGGAGGCTCTTCTATTGACAATGTAATATCCCAAAAAGTGATTAAGGGCTAATGACTTCAAAAGTGGATGTAATTATTGCTGAATAAACACTTTTGAAGAATGTGTGATGGGAATTTGGATATTTTAATGATTCCAATGGATTCCTTGTGAAAATTTATGTGGGAATGTTGTTTGGTATGAAAATGGAACCAATGGAAGCAAAGATGCAAAATCTAAAATTCTGTCCAGTGAAATTCTATTCTGGGCAGTCCGTTTGTGTGAACGTTTTTAATGACCAAATGGTATCTAAAAATTCTGAAATTTTCCAGTCTTATAGTTCACATCTCAAGCTTCGAAATGGACATATAATTTGTTCCATTTCGTTTTGTGAACTAGGAGATATAACTGTCCAAAGTTTGGGATGGAAACTGAACTCTGTTTTAGGGCAGTGATGAGTTTTATGTAATTCTGGAATTGTGTGGTGATTTTTAGTAATGCCCAATATTTTTCCTATGAAGAGGACTTAAATATCTTTCATTTGGCTTTGGAATCACCTCATTTTGAGTTTTCTAGAATTAGTTATGATTTTTCAAAGTTTGGGCAGAAAATCTGCCAGAAAATCCGAAAATGGGAATTATGACATCATCTCAATAAAAGATGACATCAGCATGGAATTAAATATGTTATCATCTTCCTCAGCTCATTTCTGTCGCACACAGCAGCTGAATGAGGAGTGAGAACGTTGAGGTTTGTAGAGAGAGAAAGGAGAAGAAAAATCACAAGGTAAGCCGATTTCTCCGACGATTTAGCTCCTAACGCGTATAACTCCGATCCTAAGCTACTCCTCTTTGTTCTTTAAGGTTTGGAAGCTCAAAATCTGTTGTTGAGCACTTAGGGTTTTCAGCAAGATTTGGGAAAAGCTTGTAGGAGCTTGAGGTAACTTCCAAACTTTCGTATATTGCTTATTCTGGCTGCTGTGGGCAATTTAATCGGTGAAATTTCGCCGGATTGCCATTGGTTTTAAATTTTGGAAATTGAGTTTCCTAAGGGTTATGCTGCCCAATTTTGGTTCAAATGGTAGTTATAACCTAATGTAATAGTGAATAAAGTGGTTAGGAGTAGAAAGGAACGCGTTTACGGAGCCGAAATCGTAAAACCCCAATTTTTCCCGGAGAACATGTATATTTCGGCCAAGGCTGTAAATGGGCCTTAGAGTTGGATTTTCAATTATTTGATTATTCCATTGGATTCAGTGGGCGAAAATAGGTGGGGTTACAGTTGGGCACTTTTTCAAAAAAGGCCGAGAAAGCATAATTACGGAAACACCCCTAAAACCCTAAAAGTAGGGCTGCCAAGAGCAATTTCGTAATTTAACATTGAATTTGATAATTCCGAGTCCGGAAATGGATTCCTTGGGCGAAAATATGTCAGGATAGCCCATGTCAAAATTTCAAGAAAAGTACAGCCGGACCGGGTACGGCGGGCCGGGCCGGGTCCCCGGGGGTATTTTTGTAAATTTTCATTATAGACTCATATAACCCCAAGTAACACTACGGAAGTGTCTAAATGGTGCATTTGGAATTGTAGGATTCGATATTTGCCGCCCTCGGGAGCCAACTACGCCGAAGGACGTCAGGAAAGGATCAGGTAGTGACTCTCTCTCTCTCTCTTATACTTTGTGTAATGCACTGTATGTGTGTTGTATCACTATTTTATGATGATTTCTGATGCTGCTGCGGTTACAGCTGGTGATAGCTGTCATTTACAGCGCAAGCTGTCGTTTACAGCGCAAGCTGTCGTTATTGTGATTACAACGTAAGCTGTCGTGATGTTTATTACTGATTACAGCGTAAGCTGTCGTGATGTTGATTACAGCAAGAGCTGTCGTATTGTGTATACAGCCGTGAGTGCTGTCGTTTGTGGTGAAAACCATGTATCTGTGAATTGCTGCTGCTGTTGCTGTTTGTGATTTATGTACATGCTTTGTGTTTATGCATTGTGTGAGTGGTTTGTTACTACTGAGATTCTCTCGAATCTCATTCTTTCCTATGACTAACATTTCAAACAGGGCGTGTGGTTCAAAGGAGAAGCGGCCAACCCGGAGCAATTAGGACCCTTAGGGGTATATAGTTGAATTGGAAACGTTGGTTATGTATTTTGAACTCGGGATTACTGTATATTCTGAATCAGGAACACTACATTCGATTTTGGTTGCGTAATCCCCTAGTGTATACTTATAAACCTTCAGGTTTTTATGCATAGAACCCGAGAGTTGCCGGGGATGCGGTTATACACTCTGATATGATTGAATGTATATTAACTGCACAGGTAATTATATTCGAATATTGAAATTGAGACCTGGATGGGAAAAAGAGTTTTGAAAGTTTTGTAAAAATTTTACTATGAGACAGAAAGTTTAAAACGAGGTTAAAGCATCCAATGGTCTCTAATCCGATTTAAATATGTGTTATCGAATTATAATTACGTGTTTAAAGTCAGGGGGTTACATTTTGGTATCAGAGCTGTAGTTCCTGGCAAGGGTAGAGGTTGCTAGGATAGACCCCTTAGATAGTAGTAGGGATATCTGTGAATGATTGTTGTGTATGCACATGTATGTTTTATTCACATGGATATATATATGAGTTTTATGACTATATGTGCATACTATCTCTGCTAAATTAATGGGGCAAGTTGTTTGTAGAATGAAGAAAACTAGAGGACGCCCCAATATTCCGCGGGTAGACCCAGAGGTGGAGGTCGTCAAGGATAACCCACCGGATGCAATGCAGGAATTAATGGGTTTAATCAAAGATCAGCGGGATATGATAACTGAGCTGAAAGAAGAGCTCAGAGCAGAGAAGGCGAAGAACAAGGAAGGTCCGGTTCAATCCACTCCGGTGGAAACTCAAGAAGAAACTCGACATGAGGACACTGCTGAAGGGTCAGCACGACCCCTGGAGTCCTCACCTCACATTGTCCCAAATCAAGAATCACATGGGATGCCACTTAGAGAGGAAAGAGACCTGCAGTTTTGGGTTACCAGATTCTGCAAGCATCTGCCTCCGGCATTCAGAGGGAGGTTTGATCCTCAAGCAGCCGAAGATTGGTTGAACAGGTTGGAGAAAATATTTGAGGTCCTTGGGTGCCCGGATGAGGTGAAGCCACGATTGGCCGTTTACAAACTCGAAGGGGATGCAGATCGTTGGTGGCGGAATATCGCCCTAACACTGAAGAGCACAGAAATGCCATTGACTTGGGAACTGTTTCAACAAGAATTCAACGAGAAGTATTTTCCCAAATCAGTGAGACTCGAGAAGGAGACAGAGTTCCTGAATATCAGACAAGGGGACATAGAGAGCTTCGATGATTACTTGTCCTGTTTTGTACGGTTGGCTCGGTACTCCTCCTATCTCCGGTTCAAAGATGACGAAGAATGGAGTTCTGATATGCTCATTTGCGGTCTAAGGCGAGAGTTGAGGAAACGCCTAGCTACTCACCAATTCACTAAGTTCAATAAGGCGGTTGAACAATGCAGGATTACAGAGAACAACTTGAGAGAATTGTATCCTGCTAGAGCTATTAGCCACCGCAATGAACCTAGTAAGGGTGCTACCTCACAGAAGCGGAAGGGGCAAGGATCTTCATCTGGAAGTGGTAAGAAGCCCTACCAGTCTGGGAGCCGTGACCAGCAAAGAACATATTTTGCACCGTGGATTTGTCGTCGCTGTAATCAACCACACCAGGGTAAAACATGTGATGGCAAAATAATATGTTACAATTGTAAGCGTGTGGGCCATACTTCTGCTGACTGCAAAGAGCCACGACCAGACCAAAGACCGAAGACATAGGGCCGTGTATTCGCTATGACCCATGAGGAGGCCCGCCAATCTCCTGAGCTGATACAAGGTAAAATTCTACTTCATGGCCATCTGTTGCAAGTTTTATTTGACTCGGGTGCAAGTCACTCCTTCATTCCATATGATTGCGTGAAGCGCCTGGGATTGCATGTGCACAAACTGCCATTTGAATTAGTAGTGTCAACTCCAATGGGTATTAAGGCCTTGACCACAGAAGCTTGTTTGAGTTGTGTCATAACTGTGGAAGGGCATCAATCTATTGTAGATTTGATATGTTTGCCTCTTAGCCAATTAGAAGTCATTTTGGGTTTTGATTGGTTAACGGCAAATAATATATTGCTTGATTGTGGAAACAAGAGGATAGTATATCCTGTATCTCAGAGGGCTGAAGTTGTGGATGCTAGTATGAATTTTCTTTCGGCAGCCAAAGCTGAAAAGTATCTTGAAAAGGGTTGCCAGGGGTATATAGTGTTTTTCTCTGTGCAAGAGGAAACCTGTGAGATTTTGGAGTGATATACCCGTGGTAAATGAATTCCCGGAGGTATTTCCAGATGATCTTAGTGGATTGCCTCCTGAGAGGGAAGTTCAGTTCCCGATTGACATTATACCTGGAGCTGGTTCCATATCTAAGGCCCCATATCGCATGGCCCCAAATGAAATGGCGGAGTTAAAGAAACAAATAGAAGATTTGCTTGAGAAAGGGTTTATTAGGCCCAGTGTGTCGCCTTGGGGAGCTCCAGTGTTGTTTGTAAAGAAGAAAGACGGGAGTCTTCGATTGTGTATCGACTACAGAGAACTAAATAAAGTTACTATTAAGAACAAGTACCATCTTCCCCGAATCGATGACCTTTTAGATTAACTATCCGGTTCGTGTGTATTTTCGAAGATTGATTTAAGGTCAGGGTATCATCAGCTACGAGTGAAAGCAGAAGATGTTCCGAAGACTGCTTTTCGGACCAGGTACGGTCACTATGAGTTCTTGGTGATGCCATTTGGGCTAACCAATGCGCCTGCGGTTTTCATGGATTACATGAACCGTATCTTTCGACAATATTTGGATCAGTTTGTTGTTGTGTTTATCGATGACATTCTGATATATTCCAAGAGTATGGAGGAGCATGAGCATCATTTGAGAGTTGTATTGACTACATTGCGTGAGAAAAAAACTATATGCTAAATTGAGCAAGTGTGAGTTCTGGCTATTAGAAGTGAAATTCTTAGGCCATGTTATCTCGCAAGAAGGGGTCTCTGTGGATCCCAGTAAAGTGGAAGCAGTACTGGACTGGAAGAGGCCAGAATCTGTAGCGGAAATACGCAGTTTTCTGGGTCTTGCTGGTTATTATCGGAGATTTATCCAAAATTTCTCCCGTATTGCGTTGCCGATGACCAAGCTCACGAGAAAGGATCAG
The DNA here is from genome assembly GCA_963210345.1 of Inga oerstediana. Taxonomy (NCBI): domain Eukaryota; kingdom Viridiplantae; phylum Streptophyta; class Magnoliopsida; order Fabales; family Fabaceae; genus Inga; species Inga oerstediana. The sequence goes on from OY723409.1 coordinate 39,690,148, forward strand.
CCGTTTGTGTGGGATGAGAAATGTGAAAACTGTTTTGTGGAGCTGAAGGAGAGGTTGATGACGGTACCTGTGTTGATTTTACCCGATCCCAGTTTGACATACGTTGTGTATTCTGATGCCAGTGGGCAGGGATTAGGGTGTGTCCTTATGCAGCAGGGACGTGTGGTGGCCTACGCCTCTCGACAGCTCAGACCTCATGAATTGAACTATCCCACTCATGATCTGGAGCTTGCGGCCATTGTATTTGCTTTGAAGATTTGGCGTCATTACCTGTATGGTGTGACTGTGGAATTGTACTGCGACCACAAGAGTCTCAAATATCTCTATGATCAAAAAGAACTGAATATGAGACAGCGCCGTTGGATGGAATTGCTTAAGGACTACGACCTGGAAATAAAATATCATCCGGGTAAGGTAAATGTAGTCGCTGATGCTCTTAGCCGAAAGACTGTGCTCGTTGCAGCTATGATGATACAAGAAAGGAAATTGATTGAAGATTTCCGTGATTTAAATTTGACAAACCAGATCATCTGTGCCAATTACACTGTTTCTCAAGAGGAGAGTGATCTAAGGGCGGAAATTGAAGAAGCTCAGAGTCAAGATGACTGGATACAGCGCAATCTGACTCGAATCAAACAGGGAGAAGTTTCAGACTACGACATATCGCCTCGTGGATTGGTTCGTTACCAGAAAAGAGTCTGCGTTCCACTTAAGGCAGAGTTGAGGCAGAAGATTCTGGATGAGGCACACAAGAGCCGATATACTCTTCATCCTGGTATGACCAAGATGTATCAGAATCTGAAATCGGTGTATTGGTGGCCGGATTTGAAGAGTGACGTGACCAAATATGTTGCAAGGTGTCTCACTTGTCAGAAAGTGAAAATCGAGCACCAGAGACCGCCTGGTTTACTTCAGAGTCCTGAGATTCCGGAATGGAAATGGGAAAGTGTGACCATGGATCTGGTTGTGGGATTGCCCAGGATCAGGAATTTTGATGCGATCTGGGTAATTGTGGACCAATTAACAAAGTCAGCCCACTTCATACCAATCGATGCTGGTTACTCTCCGGATAAGCTAGCAGAGATTTATATTCGAGAAATTGTGAAACTCCATGGTGTACCGAAGAATATCATTTCCGATCGAGATCCCCGATTCATTTCGAGATTCTGGAAAGCATTGCATGAAGCCTTAGGTACTCAACTGAGGTTCAGTACGGCTTATCATCCTCAAACGGATGGACAATCTGAGAGAACAATTCAGACGCTGGAAGATATGTTGCGAGCTTGTGTTCTCGACTTTAAAGGAAGTTGGGATCATTTCCTTCCACTGGCTGAGTTCGCCTACAACAATAGCTATCATGCGAGCATCCAAATGGCTCCGTATGAAGCGTTGTATGGAAGACGGTGTCAATCACCTTTGTGCTGGAACGAGTTATCCGAAAGGAAGCTTTATGGGCCAGATTTGGTTGATCAAACCTCAGCACAGATTCGGATTATTCGTAAGAGGTTGCTTGCAGCGCAGAGTCGACAGAAAAGCTACGCTGACAAGAGAAGACGGCCTCTAGAGTTTGAAGTTGGTGACCATGTGCTTCTGAGAGTATCTCCTGTCACCGGCATTGGGCGAGCAATCAAACGAAAGAAGTTGAGCCCAAGATATATAGGTCCTTTTGAAATCCTTGAGAGGATTGGGCCTGTTGCTTATCGAGTAGCCCTACCCCCAAACTTGAGCAGACTCCACGATGTGTTTCATGTTTCCCAACTGAAGAAATATCAACCAGATCCATCTCACATTGTCGAATACGAAGAAGTCGAGTTGCAAGACAACTTCACATATGCGATAGAGCCAGAACAGATCATTGATAGAGAAGAACGACGGCTCAGACACCGAAGCATTCCCTTTGTGAAGGTGATCTGGAAGGGAATGACTCAGAGGGAAGCAACTTGGGAAGTGGAGGCGGATATGCGAAGACGTTATCCAGAGTTTATGGCTCAAGTTGTGTGACAAATTTCGAGGACGAAATTTATTTTACGGGGGGAGAAATGTAATATCCCAAAAAGTGATTAAGGGCTAATGACTTCAAAAGTGGATGTAATTATTGTTGAATAAACACTTTTGAAGAATGTGTGATGGGAATTTGGATATTTTAATGATTCCAATGGATTCCTTGTGAAAATTTATGTGGGAATGTTGTTTGGTATGAAAATGGAACCAATGGAAGCAAAGATGCAAAATCTAAAATTCTGTCCAGTGAAATTCTATTCTGGGCAGTCCGTTTGTGTGAACGTTTTTAATGACCAAATGGTATCTACAAATTCTGAAATTTTCCAGTCTTATAGTCAACATCTCAAGATTCAAAATTGACATATAATTTGTTCCATTTCGTTTTGTGAACTAGGAGATATAACTGTCCAAAGTTTGGGATGGAAACTGAACTCTGTTTTGGGGCAGTGATGAGTTTTATGTAATTCTGGAATTGTGTGGTGATTTTTAGTAATGGCCAATATTTTTCCTATGAAGAGGACTTAAATATCTTTCATTTGGCTTTGGAATCACCTCATTTTGAGTTTTCTAGAATTAGTTATGATTTTTCAAAGTTTGGGCAGAAAATCTGCCAGAAAATCCGAAAATGGGAATTATGACATCATCTCAATAAAAGATGACATCAGCATGGAATTAAATATGTTATCATCTTCCTCAGCTCATTTCTGTCGCACACAGCAGCTGAATGAGGAGTGAGAACGTTGAGGTTTGTAGAGAGAGAAAGGAGAAGAAAAATCACAAGGTAAGCCGATTTCTCCGACGATTTAGCTCCTAACGCGTATAACTCCGATCCTAAGCTACTCCTCTTTGTTCTTTAAGGTTTGGAAGCTCAAAATCTGTTGTTGAGCACTTAGGGTTTTCAGCAAGATTTGGGAAAAGCTTGTATGAGCTTGAGGTAACTTCCAAACTTTCGTATATTGCTTATTCTGGCTGCTGTGGGCAATTTAATCGGTGAAATTTCGCCGGATTGCCATTGGTTTTAAATTTTGGAAATTGAGTTTCCTAAGGGTTATGCTGCCCAATTTTGGTTCAAATGGTAGTTATAACCTAATGTAATAGTGAATAAAGTGGTTAGGAGTATAAAGGAACGCGTTTACGGAGCCGAAATCGTAAAACCCCAATTTTTCCCGGAGAACATGTATATTTCGGCCAAGGCTGTAAATGGGCCTTAGAGTTGGATTTTCAATTATTTGATTATTCCATTGGATTCAGTGGGCGAAAATAGGTGGGGTTACAGTTGGGCACTTTTTCAAAAAAGGCCGAGAAAGCATAATTACGGAAACACCCCTAAAACCCTAAAAGTAGGGCTGCCAAGAGCAATTTCGTAATTTAACATTGAATTTGATAATTCCGAGTCCGGAAATGGATTCCTTGGGCGAAAATATGTCAGGATAGCCCATGTCAAAATTTCAAGAAAAGTACAGCCGGACCGGGTACGGCGGGCCGGGCCGGGTCCCCGGGGGTATTTTGTAAATTTTCATTATAGACTCATATAACCCCAAGTAACACTACGGAAGTGTCTAAATGGTGCATTTGGAATTGTAGGATTCGATATTTGCCGCCCTCGGGAGCCAACTACGCCGAAGGACGTCAGGAAAGGATCAGGTAGTGACTCTCTCTCTCTTATACTTTGTGTAATGCACTGTATGTGTGTTGTATCACTGTTTTATGATGATTTCTGATGCTGCTACGGTTACAGCTGGTGATAGCTGTCATTTACAGCGCAAGCTATCGTTTACAGCGCAAGCTGTCGTTTACAGCGCAAGCTGTCGTTTACAGCGTAAGCTGTCGTTATTGTGATTACAGCGTAAGCTGTCGTGATGTTGATTACTGATTACAGCGTAAGCTGTCGTGATGTTGATTACAGCAAGAGCTGTCGTATTGTGTATACAGCCGTGAGTGCTGTCGTTTGTGGTGAAAACCATGTATCTGTGAATTGCTGCTGCTGTTGCTGTTTGTGATTTATGTACATGCTTTGTGTTTATGCATTGTGTGAGTGGTTTGTTACTACTGAGATTCTCTCGAATCTCATTCTTTCCTATGACTAACATTTCAGACAGGGCATGTGGCTCAAAGGAGAAGCGGCCAACCCGGAGCAATTAGGACCCTTAGGGGTATATAGTTGAATTGGAAACGTTGGTTATGTATTTTGAACTCGGGATTACTGTATATTCTGAATTAGGAACACTACATTCGATTTTGGTTGCGTAATCCCCTAGTGTATACTTATAAACCTTCAGGTTTTTATGCATAGAACCCGAGAGTTGCCGGGGATGCGGTTATACACTCTGATATGATTGAATGTATATTAACTGCACAGGTAATTATATTCGAATATTGAAATTGAGACCTGGATGGGAAAAAGAGTTTTGAAAGTTTTGTAAAAATTTTACTGTGAGACAGAAAGTTTAAAACGAGGTTAAAGCATCCAATGGTCTCTAATCCGATTTAAATATGTGTTATCGAATTATAATTACGTGTTTAAAGTCAGGGGGTTACAGACAAAACATGGAAAAATTTGGTATTATGTTTACCCTCTTGCTAGGATTTTAATTTAGCTAGTTAAGCCCAAAAACTAGCTTCACAATCATAAAGAAATTCAAATTGATGTTTAACCTGATGGAATTTCTCTACCAGAGGCACGAGTAGGAGCAAATGAATCAAGTGAACTTGATAATAGTTGAAGGTGATTCTCAGTAACTTAAAGTAATGAGATAGATTTTAAACATGTAGTTTACTCCAGTTAGAGAGGGAGGAGAGAGTATGAGACAATTTGCAATGTAGATTATAACTCGAAGATTGAGGGACAGATTGTTGCCAATTTGGCTTGATTATTTCCTTACACTCCTTAAAGAAAATACCAAAAAAGATTCAAATTTCTTTTGTCTATAGGGGTTCCATGTAACTTCAGAAGAGAACAAGATGGGACTTGGTCTAAAGCAGCTATGCATAAAGTTTGAACTAAGGAAGATAGAAATGATTGCACCTAAGATAAATTGCAAAAAGCTCTATCAAGTCTTTCCATAACAAGGTTAGAGCCAGATCTATCATTTGACCATGTAAACACTGGCTTGACTAAGTGAATTATTAAATTGGCTTTGTTAATTCAACTTAAAAAAGATACTATTCTAGATGAGATACCAATAGAATTGAGTTTATCAAATGGAAATATAATTTCACTAAAATCATCAATAAGAAGCCAAGGTAGGTCAATTGAAGGCACAATAGATTGAATCCAATCCTATAAAATAATATAAAGGTGAGATTGGGGGAGACTATAGACAAAAGAAACATAACTTGAAGGGGATATTCCATTATTTATAACTTTATAGTAACAAAAGTAAGGACTAATATCTAGAACTTGCACAACAAAAGCATCTTTCCATGCAACAATATTTCCCCCTTCATTCTTAATGGAATAACTGTCTACATAACTTGAATACCCCATAGCTATTGAAGGGGATGAAGTAGAAGACATGTCAACTTGGTTTTAGATAAATAAATAAAATCAAGAGCATGTTTGCCAATCAACCGCTTACATTTATGAACTATCATGACTTTACAAAAGCCACGATAGTTCCAACTTAATTCTCATGGCTGCTGTGGAAGCTTTCCATAGGCACCTAGCTTCCTTTGCCTTTTTAGTGACATAAGGATGATTTGAGATCTTTAGATGCTTTAGAACTTCTTGGACTAAGATAATCACTTCAAGTTTTTACTTTTTTGCAAATGAGCTATTAAGATAATCATAAAAGAAATGGAGGTCATGGCCCTTATTGAGGTCAAAATCTCTCTAGTTGTTGCCACCTATACCTAAGAACCATTCCACTCCATAAACATCAACACCATCTTCCTTTTGAGATTTCTCCTTAAGCTTGGTTAAATTCTCTAAAAACTCAGGAGCTTTAATCGAGAAGCCAATAACACTAGTGACAAAAACATCACCTAAGGAATATTTAGCTCATTTACAATGTAATGAGTCACCTTCATTTGAATCTTCCTTCCATTCATGCTTACAACAGCACCTGTGATACTTTAGATCAAGGACCTACAACCTTCTAAATCATGAAACAAACATATTGTGATACTGTGCATCCACTTTCTCTTATTTAAACCATAACACCTTATGTCCAATAGACCCAAATAAGTGCAAAAGAGTAGTGAAATCAATTATGGAACCCAAGTTCAATCCCAAACTAAAACTTACTTTGAAAACACGTTCATAAATTCCGAACCTATCTCAGGAGGTGAACCTGGGATTGGTAGGGAATTTTAAGTATAATAAAATTTTTCAAAACAATTTCATAAACATTCACTATCTTACTATGTCCCATTAGTACATGAATCCATTTTATTAGAGTATGCGAGCGTATTTTTGCTTAGGTCTTATAATATGTTCCTTAGTTAATGTTTCATCATCAAACAAAAGGGCTATCAATATATATAGTCACCATTCTTTTACTAAGCTACCAGCACTACTGGTTCTACTACTGTACTATTGTCAGGTTTACATAGTTATGTACACCACATATAGTCCCAAAAATAATCAAAATACTTAAAATAGACAACCAACGACAAATTAAGTTCTTCAACTTCATCCTCTAGCTGTTCGTATTTACCTTCTTGCTTTGTGAACCACTAGCCTGTGCTGTAGATTTATTTAGAAAAAGAGTGAGATTCAAAGAATCTCAGTAATAATAGGTAATCAATCATATAGATATAACATCACAAAGCTTGCTAAATAGTCATCATACAGCAGAATTATCATAATAGCATTCAACGCATAAAATGCAGTTCATTTAGTATTATCTCTATTTGCTTCAACCACAATTGTCCCTTGAAAGTTTCTTCTTAATGAATATCTACCAAGCACCTAATGAGCATATCATATTCCTCAGGAGTCCATATATGCAACTTCTTACTAGCAATGTTCTGAAGACATTATACAAGCATTACAAGATATAATAATAGTATCATATTCAATATAATAATAGGATCCTATATAAAGACCAAACCAAACATTTGAGATGGAAACAGACACAATAAAAACAGGAAAATATCACTACTTACCAAGTTCGTTTTACAAAACAAAACTAAAGAAAAAACACCTGAAGTTTCACAAGCCAAGTTGAAAACCTGCAATAAAGAAATCACCTAAAGTTGAAGGCGACCAAACCCTCTACGATGGGATCCGATTTTACGACAGTGACAAGGATAAAGGGAGATGGCCTCCACTGTCATACAATCTCTAAAATGAGATGAGACGCCTCTGCAGATTTAAAAGTTGTGATGGAGTTAACACTGGAGCAACAAATTAAACACCTAAATGGCTTTCGGCTTAAAAAACAAGATGCCCCATAAATTAGAAAATAAGTTCACCTCTACAAATTTGCTCATGCTCTCAATGGTTTGGTTAGGGTAGAGGGATTTTTTTCTTTTTTTATTGCTACGCAGGGTATCCACCAGAGCGAGTCCGATGACTAATTCCTCAGGTACTGTTGGGCCCAAGATGGCAGAGGGACTTTTATTTACTTTATAAATTTGTTTTCTTAATATGCACCCCAACAAAAAATATACATGGATTCTGTCACATCCCCCATAATCCCACCACCCCGCAGGTGAAGGACTCACAAGGATATAATCCCACCCCTTGGGATTTTCTCTCACCTCCTCACGTCTCGAACCTTTACCCTGGGGGTAAGTATAAAGTTTGGCAAGATGTGGTACCATTTTTTTATTGTCACATCCCTTGTATTCCCACCGCCCTACAGGTATGGTCCTCCGCCATGGGTTGATCCCCCCATAAGGCCACAGGTGAAGGACTCACAAGGAATATTTGCGCCCCCTGTGCATTCCTTTTGCCTCCCCACGACTCAAACACCCAACCTAGGGATAAGTTCAAGTACTTAGCGAGACGTAATGCGGCCGCATGGGGGATCAACCCATGGTAGAGGATAGTGCCTGCGGGGCGGTAAGAATACGAGGGATGTGACATATTCCATCTTTATTTCTATGACATACCAAACATCTTTTTAAAGTCCATATCCATCTCCATTTCCATATCGATTTCCATCAAAATCAATTCCACTTTACCAAATGGGCCATAAATAACGATACCCGAATTTCATAAAGATAAAAAAACATCAATATCGAAACATAAAACTAGAGAAAACAACCAAAAGAAAGTGCCTCAAAGGAGAAGATAAGAGAGAAAACAAACCTGGAAGTTTCATAATCAACAATGGGTTGCAGAAGTCACACAAGAAGTAGCAGCCCCCAAACTTTGAAAATTTTTGAGATTGCAGAAGGAGACAAAGCTTATCATAAAGACCAAAGAGCAGCAGAGATTTCGAACAGAGAAAATGAACAAAGAAAGTGTTGAACATAGAGGATTTCATTCAATACCACATAATGCAAAAGACTTGCGGAGACGGTGAAAGAAGCCGATACCAAAACATAAATCAATTTCTCAAAACCTAAGAGCCCAAGCTGAAATCTTGCTTTCGAATCACTATATAGAAAAGAACGACCTTATTTTGAACACAAAATTTTAATTGCAAGTAGAATCCAAGGTGAAGGGAAAGGTTACACAAGAACTCCAGCATAGCTAGACATACAAGAGTACTAAAAAAATCTATTTGTTTGAATTAATAGGAACACCATTCAATATTATTGATTAGAAATACTTTATATTTCAATAATGCTTTATTCAAATTTAAAGTTGTCATAATGTCTTAATGTAGAAGTTGTCACAATGTCAAGGAATCAATCTGCCTTGTTTTAATTAAAAACTAATATCCAATATTAACTCAAAAGAGAGGTAACATAAAATAGAACTACAAAATTCTAGCTTCCCTCATCACCTTGAATCTAAAAATCTAAAAGTCTAAAATGATGGAGGGTGATCAACAATGCAAAATTACCTATAAGGCTATAGAAAAACTTGGCTAAATGATCAGCCATTTGATTATCTTACCTATATCCTACAAAATTCTAGCCATTTGATTATCAGCCATTTGAACTACAAAATTCTAGCTTCCCTCATCACCTTGAATCTAAAAATCTAAAAGTCTAAAATGATGGAGGGTGATCAACAATGCAAAATTACCTATAAGGCTATAAAAAAAACTTGGCTAAATGATCAGCCATTTGATTATCTTACTTATATCCTATTGTTTACTATCACCTATCATTTATTATAAATAAAAAGTCTAGCTTCATTTGCAACTTCTCTATATAGGTGAGAATTATCATATCCCTAAACTAATAGCTTAATAGCTTTTGTACTATTTCATAGGAGAAAAACTTTCCTAATTCCTTTAGACAAACACAAGTATAGGCCTTGAATGATGATTTTTATTAACTCTACAATTACGGAGGAACTCTATAAAATTTGTTGCTAAAGCCACATGTCTAATGAACCTCACTATTATATATTTTACCACCACATTCACTTCTTCAATCATGCAACACCACGCCATCCACTTTTAAGTTGAATAAACTTTTAAGCCTAACCTACTAATTACCTCTATGTGGAGAGTTACGATTATAATAATTTCCTTGTAAGGAGTGGAATGGGTGAAATGGAATCTAAAAAATGAATTTGCACCATACTAGGAAGGTCTTTAGGTCAACTCTTTTTGACTATTTGTGCTAGGATATCTAGGTATTCAGATATAATAAGGAATCAATATATGTATACAATAGTACACTAGTACAAAAAAGTACATTAGAATATTGATATAATATTTTATTAAATATTGATATAATACTTTATAAACCAATTCCTATGATGCTAGGTCTAAAAGATACTCCTCTTGTCCTAATTGTAGGATCTTGTTTGAGGATGAATTTTGGTTCTAATTGTAAGACTTTTTTTTATTTTATCTCTTTAAACTAATCTTTCCAACTTATAAATTGATAAATAATATAATGTTATACAAAAGTAGAAAAATCAAATCCAAAATGATTGACGGGAGAGAGGGTTGAGGCAATAGAACATAAACTTGATGATAGAGAAGACATTCTCCATCTTCAATCTCAATGACAATCTCTTGTTCATCCATTCCAATATCAAAAGTCAAATGAAGAAGTAAACACGATGATGGAGAACATAGAGAAGTAGGTAGAAGAGAAAAACAAAGGAAAGAAGGCATGAAGGGAGATGGTAGGGGCAACAAATTAACATAAACATGATCAACTACTACCAACATGATCTGATCTACATATGGTTTCAAAGTTGTTTAATCAGTTTATTAATTCTCTATCTCAATATCATCAAAGGTGTTCCTTTCTATATTCTTAACTATCTAAAATCAACAAAACCAGCTCCCCTCCAACACTACAAAAAAAGTCCAACAATAATGGCACTGGTTATTGTTGAAGGAACTAGAAAAAGAATAAGCATAACCTATGGAACGAAGACATGCAGATTAAATTAAAATATCAAATTGAAGAAAATGAAACAAACAAATAGGCCATAGAAAATGTACATACAAATGTGTTTTCTGAATTTTAGCCATATTCATACCAAGAACGAACTAAATGGAAAGCACACCTGGAATAAAAAGGAAAGGGATTAAAGAGAGAAAGAGAAGAAGAGAGATGGATGTACCATTCAAATAAGGATGTTGTCCTACACTTAGCTTTGTTTCCTAATTTATTTGTGGTAGGAGGCTATAGGTGTTTTAAATTTGAATTCAAATTCAAAGGCACATCCTTATCTGACTTGTGAAACTCTATGTTTTATTAAATGTGGACTTAGCTTAAACATTGTCTAATGCATTTTTTTTAAATTATGAAGTCATAGTTTTCTCATGAACAGTCATTTGAGTTGAGTCATGAGGAAGCCCCTTTTTTTTTGCCAACACATAAGGAAGCCCCTTTTTTTTGCCAACACATGAGGAAGCCCTTTTTGAGAGGTGGCTTGGTGGAAGAGATTTTAAGGTAAAGATTGATTGATTTTATATAAAGTAAATATGCAAATTTATCAATAAACTTTTCATGGAGGAAAATATGACATCATAATGATTAATTTGGTGCAAAAATATAATAAATTTATTTAAAGGATGTAAAAATACCACCTCTATTAATAGGTTATAAAGACAATTACTTTGTTCGGTGGGCCCCATACTTGATTATTCAATGCATTTTTTCCAGCATGTCATGCTCTTTCTCTCTCTCTCTCTCTCTCTCACTCACTCTCTCTTCTCTCTAGTTAATTATTTCCCTCATTCAACTTCCAAAATCAACTCGATGTCGTTAATGTGGGGGGAGATAGAGTAATGGTTCTCTCAATTCTTATTATAGGAATGTGCTACAAAAATTTAGTAGTTATAGGAATCCTTGCTCATAGATTTGAACCAAAAGGGCCTCAGTGTACAAGAATATGAAACTACACATTCTAAACCCCTCACCAAATATATTAGTTTAGAGTTTCATGGGAATCTAAAGGTGTATGTTCTAAGAAAAACTAATCCAGTTATTGTTTGCCTCTCATAATTGAAAAGTGAAAACAATGGAAAATAAGTAATTCATCCAAAAATCCTCAAATGATTTGTATACCCCTTTCAGCCTCATTGTATAGATCGATCACCACCATATCTTCCCCATTTGGTAGGCATATCTTCTCAAAATGATCCAGTGATGGATTGATCAAACTGAGTTTCTTTCCTCTCTTAATGGCTTCAAAATTTAGGACTCCTTGTAAGATTGAGCATGTTGGTTATGTAGACGACCACGAAGAACTGGACGAATAGACGAACAGTGGAAAAGCACGAGCAATTTGGAAGGATCGAAACAGATGATCTGAGTCACATCCAAGAACACTGTCCTATAGAGCTATTCTACGACCACCGGCAGAGAGGAGACGGCACTCCCCAGGATTAAATAGATCCCTCTTGATTATATCAAGGTAACAGAACTGGCGGAAGGTAAAGGCAACAACAGGCAAAACATATTATGCAGAGGAAAAGAGATTAGAACGCAATATACTGAGCACTCCGTCTGTGTCCTTTTTATAGGCACGTTTCATGAAGAGTCATCAGTCACAATACAACCCGGACAGTACGTCCCTTGAGACTAGATAGCCACCACCGGACAGGCAAGTCTGTGTGTTGACAACGAAAAGGACGTCTGATGAAGCGTCTGACCGTTGGTAATTTTTAGTCACGAATTGGATCACGAATTATGATCCCCAAAATATAGCGACCTTTCGGCAAGCCCAAATAAATATTATTTTTATTATCTAAAAATAATATTTCCGGTGAGCAAAAATATTTTACAAAATGTGCCAATACCACGTATTTATTCACATGTAGGGGGTGTAATATCCCGAATTTTAGGATTGGAGGCTTGAGAATAAGCCTAAATTAAGCGGACTACTAAGCCCCGATTTAGCAAGTGTCTCAAACTTATTCTCTAACGTTTCTTATATCTTTGAGGTATTAAAAGGAATAAAATGGTGAATTTTAAAGGAAGTGATTATGCTTTCAGTGAAATTTTCTACGAGGCAGTGAGAATACCTTGGGATTTTGGATAATCAAATGATGACCAAAAATTATGCTACTTTACAAGGCAAAATTAGACATCCTAAGCTTTAAATTTATAGGTCATATGACTCATTTGAAGCTAAATACAAAGAGGTATGAGTTTTTCAAGTTTGCTCAGCGAAATTGATTATTTTCTGGAGTAGCAGTCAAAAACTTTAAATATGTGAATGATGTGCTTTCAACTGGCTAAAGTCCATATTTTTTCTTGAAACTAAACTCAATAAGGGTTCCATAGCCTTTGGAATTGCTCTAAAACGGTATCTACAAATTTAGTTATGATTTTTCAAAATTTAGGCAGAAAATATACCAAAATTTCGACTAAATCCGAAAATGGAAAAAAAATGTGATGGAAATTTTTAAAATTATGAGATGAATGGAAAAGCCAATTGGGACCTAAAGGAAGGACCCTAGGATGCCATTACATGTAACATAAAAAGTGAAATATTATTTGTATGATATTATATGTATACAATTTTATGTACATAAAAAGTTCAAGCTTTGAAATTTTGAGAAACTATGACCTAAGCAAGACACACCATGACATAAGCATAATATATATTAAAACACCTTTTCTTCATCTTCCTTCCCCCAAACTGACGCAATATGCAATGAAATAGAGAGAACGTTTGGAATTGTAAAGAGAGAGAGGAGAGGAGAAATCACAAGTTAAGCCGATTCCTCCGACGATTTAGCTCCTAACGCGTATAACTTCGTTCCTAAGCTACTCCTCCATGTTCTTTAAGGTTGTGAAGCTCAAAATCTATTGTGGAACACTTAGGGTTTCAGCCAAGTCAAGGAAAAGCTAGTGGTAGCTTGAGGTAACTTCCAAACTCTTGTATATTATCTATTCTGGCTACTGTGGGCAATTTAATAGGTGAAATTTCGCTAGATTGTCTTTGTTTCTGAAAATTAGAAAATGTGTTTTGGAAATGTTATGCTGCCAAAATTGGGTTTAAATGGTAGTTATAACTCAATTAAATAGTTAATAAAGTAGTTAGGAGTAGAAAGAAACACGTCTGCGTAGTCAAATTTGGAAAACCCCAATTTTTCTCAGAGAATTAGGAATTTCAGCCAGTGCTGGTTTGGGGGGTTAGAGTTGGATTTTTGATGTTCTGATGATTCCATTGAGTTCAGGAGGGAAAATTAGATGGAATTACAGTTGATCACTTTTTCGGAAAAGCCCGAAAAAGCATAATTATGAAAACGCCCCTAAAACCCTTAAATCGGGGCTGTCAAGGGTTTTTTGTAATTTGGCAGTGAATTTGGTAATTCCAAATCTAGAAATGGATTCTTTAGGTAAAATTATGTCAGAATAGCCCCAGTCAGAATTTCAAAAAATGTACAACCAGATCAGGTACGACGGGGCCGAGCCGAGGTCCCGGGGGCATGTTGGTAAATTTTCACCATAGGCTAATATAACCATAATAACACTATGGAAGTTGTAACCCCATTCACGATCTAGGCCGAGATTAGTTCATAAAAATGTAATTAAGTTTGAATTAGAGACCATGTATGATTTAGGACTTATTCAAAACAAAACTTCCCAAAAACCAAGGTTTACAAAAACTTTTTCAAAACCTATTCACAATGGTATCATATTCACATTTCAATACATAAATGGCCTGTACAGGTTGATTTCATTCATACATATCAGAGTACAGCATAATTTCCCGACACACTCAGGTTCCATTAATTAAATAAGGGTCTACAAGGCACAATTGCCTATAAAGTTTCCCATAATAAGGGGATTACACAATACTATACTACAAATCCCAATATATATAATTGTTTCCCAAAAATATCCAAATAATTTACATGATAACCAATAACCAAAATATATTCCTAAACCGGAGCTCTATCCGCTCTTCGTCATCCGCTTCCCTTTTGATCCTTCAGCACGGTCTAAAAGTTGTTTTGGGAGAGTGGGATTCTAAAGAATCCTTATAGTAACAAATCACTCATAGTATGCACAACAATAAGGCATGAAAGCAAATCATCACACACACATAGCAACTACAACGGTAGTTACAGCGGCAAGGGCAGGTATGACTCATGTCACCCTTACGTTTGCTCATGCTGTATTGCATCACAACAATCCGCACAATATATTTCATCACAACTGGGATTCATATAAAACATTTCATAATGCAAGCCACACTGACAAGATTTACAACACACAGCCCATGGCTGGATTCACAACACGCCGCCCCACGGGTCGAATTTCACAAAGATCCATGTCGATTACAACGGCCAAGCTAGAGATGACCAGCGTCAATCCCTAAACGGCTCACACTGCATTGCTCACGCTGTAACGGACCATGGCACATACAGTTCATAAAACTCAATGATAAGTCATGTATACCAAAACATCATACATAACATGAGAGAAGAGTCACTACCTTGATCCTTCCGTGCGTGTCATGGCGCCGGTCTCTCCCGAGTAAGGCAAATGTCAAATCCTATATTTATAATTAGGGATGAAGTGTCAATGCTCTATTCCAATTCTCAATGACTTCTTAACACTTAATTTGGTTATCATTATTGCTTTTTTAGTACATATGCATAACTCTATCCATAACTCTAAAGGGTTGGAAGAACTATCCCAAATATCCCCTTTTGGAAGCATAAAAACTGATTTTTTATTGAGACACTCGAGTGAAGATAGCCTCACTCGAGTGATGTTATACGGATAGTCAAGTGAAGAAGACCTCACTCGAGTGATGGTACGGTCTGCACTCGGATACTATAGAGTAAATGATAGCAAATGAACACCCAAGAGCACAAAGACTTTTCAAGGACTACAACACTCGAGCACACTGGACCTCACCCGAGTGATAGCCAAATGCCTCACTCGAGCACTAGAGAGTGAAGTCCAGAAAGTGAAAACCCGAGAGCAAGGTGAGTTTTTAGAGGGAAGAAGCACTCGAGCATGAGACTTCTCACTCGGGTGGAGACTGAATACCCGCGAGTACTAAAACACACTCTTGTACTTTAACCACGAGTGACAACATGAGAGGCAAGTTCTGGGTGTCAAATACACCAACACTCGAGCGAGAGGAAGTTCACTCGAGTGATGTCCAAACACACTTGCAAGTGAGGCAATACTTGCCTTTGACCACGGAAGTGCAATAAGAACACGAAGAGCAGAAAGGAAGTTTGCACTCCCGCACTCGAGTGGAACTCATCACCACTTGAGTGTTATTCATCCTACACTCAAGTGAAGCCCAGATCACTCGAGTGATTTTATCAGAAACTAGAAAACACAGCAAAACTGACCATATTTCCTAACACTTGCCCAATTGATCCCAATGGACCCAAAACTTCTACCAAAGCTACTCCTATACAAAAACATCCAAGGAATTCAATGGAATCATCAGAATTATCCAAATCCTACTCCATTATCATGCTTTGGTTTTAGGCAACACAAATCACCAATTTTCCAATATCACTAAACTCAATCATTCAATTCCCAATCAATCCTATCTATCCATATCCATTTCCAACATATCAATACTATGCCAAAACATACCAAAAGCCTAATGACTCTCATTTTCGGATTAAAGGCCAAAATTTCCAGAAATTTCAAACTAAAACATTTGGCATAAAACTTAGATAGATTTGTCTCACTTACCTCTTTCACTTTGCTAAAGAGATTTCTTGATTCACCAACCTCCAAATTTTCATGTAGGCACAAATCAACACCAATAGGTACTCTATAAACATATAAATGAATCTCTCACTCCAAAGAACAACATTAATGATGTGAACTTTTGCAGGTCATTAGCTTACCTCAAAATCAAGCTTTTCTTTTCTCTCTCCTAAGCTCCAATGGCGCCGAAAATGGAAGAAGAAAGAGAGAGATGGAGTGTGAGAGAAGATGGGAAATGATGACAATCATACTCCCTCTATGCTGCCCAGCGAAAATGAGGGAGAAGAAGAGACATAAATTGAATAAAATACTCCCCATTTGACTTTTCTCCTCTACACTCATCATACCCACTGTTGCCATATGTCCCATTTCTATTGGCTCTCACAAATTAAGTCACCAATTAGCCACTTTAATCCCTCCATTAGCCATTTTAATTTCACTTCTCATTTTCCACTTAGCTAGTAATTAATTTCTCCCTTAATTACCAACTCATGGCCAAATATTCCATTCTTCTAATTTTTCCACCAATTATGACATATCAATTTATATTTCCATAAAACACATAATAATGCCAATTAAATTCATAATTATCCACAATAGTCATGATTAGCCCTTAATCAAAATTTGTGGCATTACAGAAGTGTCTAAAATGGTACATGAATGGGTTTGAACCTAATTCTTGTACATTTGATATTTTAGGACTGAGTTGGAAGCCTGAGCTTGGCACGCTTTGTGATGCACACAAAATGGGGTGAAAGATACTTGAAGTAGGGACATTATCCTTCATACTTCATACGTTAGTCTATATGAATGTGTGGTTACCATGTTTTGTGCTTTTATTAGTTAACATGGTATGCTTAGAGTGGGCAGCTAGTGTCAAAAATGCACTTACACCTAAGGGATTGGATGAGAATCCAACTGGTGTACGAGTAGTGGGGTTGGAGCCCTATTCATGTATACATGACAATGTGTTATATTGTTTATTAATTGGGGCATTTATGATGAATATCATATTTACTTATCACATGCTATGTGAACGATAATATGTTTGTATTGAGATTCCTTGGAATCTCACCCCTTTTTCTAAATAAAATATCACAGCGGATGTCAGCGGCTCAAAAGGCAAAGACGAGGATACGGGAAAGTGGCAGGCATGTTTCCCAAGATAAAAATTGTGGTTATATCTAGTCTTTAATTTTGAATATGTCAAGAAATTGTATATATTACCTAATGCTGAAGGGATTTCCTTAATGTAATCATGTACTATATATCGGTATTTTTACGATACTCCTGTGTTGCCCACCGAGCTGCGCGCAAGTAATCTAAAAATATGGAAAATAAAATAAGGATATGACAGGGGAAATCACCGAATTTCAACTACATTTGCCTTCCGATGGCCCGTTGTTGTACGCGCGAGCCCACCACTCCTCTAGGCCTCTTTACAAGCCCAAGATAACATAGTGATATATATAGGCTAGTGATCTTTTATTCCCAGGCAATGTGGGACTAGCTTCAATGACACACCCACTCAATTACTCATATTTTACAACAGGTTATTGTTCTTTTTATTGAAAGATGGACCTTTGATGGTGAAGGGTCTTTATTGCTCTTCCAAGAATTAATGACCTTTGGTTCGTAATACAGAGGACAAGGTTCGAAGAATGGGATTGATAAAATAAAACTGAAGGTAAAGCGAGAAGGTGGGGTGTATGGAAGGACGAGGGTTAAGGTTAAGGAGGCCATTGATGGTGGAGATGAGGAGAAGGCAGGCTTTTTAAAGAAGGAAAAGAAAGAGAGTGTGTGTGAGATTGAAACGATAAATAATAGAGGGAGAGCAAGATAAGAGGCCAAAAATGAGTTAAATAATCCAGTGTGGGGTCTACCAAATAAATAAAGATACAGAAGTAGTGATTTAAGGCCTGGACCGGACCGAGCGGTCGGACCGACCAGACCGTCGGCTGGAGTTCGAGGCGGTCCGTTTTTAGGATAAGAGCCGCCTACAGGGTTGAGCCGGCAAAAGCCGATGTTTCAGCCGGAAATCGGCATTAAGCTGGAAGCCAGAGCGATTCTTTAAAAACCCAACGGGTGAGGGATGAGGGTCAACCTATACTGCAGAAGAAGATTGAAGGAAAGGATGATGGACCAAAAAAAAACCAGACCTACCGTGTTTTCATTAATAACGACAGAAATAATGGAAAAAAAATTGACGGAGAAATTAAAAAGACGATGCCTCAACCCTGCTAGCCATGGCCCTTGAAAACATCCCAGAGTGTTTGAATGGAGAAAGCAGGCAAAGGTTGACGAAAATAGGAGGAGGAAAGAGAACTTACAAAGAAATATGAGAGGCAATAGTACCCCCCCACCTTCTTCCATCTGCATTTTTTATTGCCACACATTCTCTTTTTCCAATGTCATTAAATTACCATCACTTCCCCATTTCAAATACTCTACAATAACCAAGGCAACTTTATTTTTGATGACATGACCAATGTAGTTGACTATTTTAACTCTTTTAACTTTTTTTTAATTATAATCGAAATGCAAATGGCCATCTGGAAGATGTTTATAATGTCCAAAAAAGTAGAGGATGTTTATCAATGTCTTTTTTTTTTTTTGTTCTTTTTATTCTTTATGTTTTTTTTTTGTTTTATAAATTTTTTTAACTTATTTACATATTTTTTTAATTTATTTTTATATTTTTAAAATAACAAATATAAAATTTATCATATAAGTTTAATAATTTATTATGAAACTAAATTATTTAAGTTTATTTTTTAAATTATTTGATAACTCATAATATTTTAACTTTGTACAAATATTATTATATAAATATATAATATTGAGTGGTGGATATTTTAAGCACTTATCCTGTTGGGTGACAATTGATGAGGTTTTTTAATGGTGTTTTGTGACTTTACTAACTTTATATGAAATTAGACTAATGACTAATTATTGTAATATATATATATATATATATATTATTTTTAAATTTAATTATTACGTCACCGGTCCGGCTAAACGGCTCAACCGTTCCAACCGGTTGAACCTTGACCCGCTGGCCTTTCCAGCTCGACGTCCAGTCCAGCTTTTAAAGCACTGTATAGAAGTTACTGCTGCTTGACAGAAGTGTCATGTTTGCCCCTTTAAATAAGTTCATATGTTTTTATGCACCAAACTAAATATTATGGTGTCGATGTCCCTCCATGAAAAGTTTGTTGATAAATTAGCACCTTTACCCTTTTATTTATAGGAAAAATTTCACTACATCCCTTTGTAGCCATTTAATATCAAATAGCTTTCAAAACTTTCTGAAATTTCACGGCACCCATAGAACTAAGCTAAAATTATAATTTATGGGTGAAAAGACAATTATGTCCTTACTTTATAAGTCAAATATGATTATTTATAAAATACATGTGAACATTTACAAGTCAAATATACTTATTTATAAGATTAATAAGTGAAATTATAAGACCATCTCGGTCAGGTACAAAGCAAGGAGCATATTTACAAAAATACATAATATTTACAAAACACATATGGAAATTTACAGGTTAAATATGCATATTTATCATATATATGTGAAAATTTACAAGATCATCTCTGTAATGTATAAAACAAGGCATAAATATCTTTTTAGCCCAAAAAACTTAATTTCAGTTTGGTTATAGGGATGCAGTAAAGTCTCAAGAAGCTTTAGGGGTTGTTTGATATTAAATGTCTTCGGTAGAGGACTGGAGTTGCAGTGAAATTTTGCCTTATATATATAAATATACTCTTAAAACAGACACTTCTAACTAGAGCTGGGAATGCGGGCCGGCACTTCACGGACTCAGGCCTAAACGGGCCGGCCCATTTATGCCCATTTGCTAAAAAATACAATATTTTTTAGGCCCTCGGCCCTACAGGGCTGGCCTTTCACGGGCTCGGGCCTAAACGAGCTTAAACTCATTTTAATTCAAAAAATTTCTTTTTCAAGTTTTACAATTTATTTATTATTTTTTTTTAAATTGAGATACATTATTTTTAAAAATAATAAATTTTTAGTTAAAATAATCATCTAATGTCCAAATTGGCATATTTTTTAAATTTTAAATTAATAAATCATTGTAGAAAATAAAATAAATCAAACCAATTAATAAGTGTTTACCTGTTATTAATACTCTATTAGGTATTTATGTGTCTCTCATATTGATAATTTGATATAATGATATTATATTTATTAATTTATTTTAAAAAAAATATTAAACGGGCCTAAAAGGGCCGGCCCTCAGGGCTGCAAGGCTTGCGGCCCTACAAGGCCGGCCCTTTTAAGCCCGCTTCTCTTTTTAGCCTCTAAATCATAAACCCGGTCTTTGAAGGGCTCGGGCCTAAACAGACCGGCCCAAATTCCGGCTCTACTTCTAACGAGAAGGTACGTTGTGTTTTTTTATCTTTTTTTGTTAACTGAAGGTACCCGCGATTGGACTTTAGTATGTTTTTTTATTCTGGATACTTTTTTATAAGAATACGGGCCACTATTAACGCAAAATAATGAACAATCACTATCCATCAGTAGATTGAACTTTTTTTATGGACACGGATACAATAAAAAAAATTCAACGACTAATTTATACCAGTATATTTATTGAGATTCTCAAGTTCTATTTGTCGTTTTAAGAAAATGTCAATGCATGAGCCACGAGGGAATAACTATAAAAAAAAATTGAGCCACGAGGGAAAAAGTCTTGAAACTTGAAAGCCACTTAACTGCCTCTTTTTTTTTTTTGTTTCTTTTTATGGTTTATACAATGGACCATTTTTGGTCTTCGGTGCATCCACCTTCCAGGTGTATCCGGCGTTAACCTGAAGGCCAATGCCGGATTTACCGACATGGGCCCCCGACAATCGACTAGTCCTGGCGCCCCCAATCTGATAGGCCCGACAGGAATTCACCTCTTTGAGGCGCCCCAGGGGAAAGAGCTCCCAATGAAAATTCTTTACACCTTCCGTTTCCTGGGATCGAACCCAGGAACGGATTGATATGGCACAGATGCCTACCCATCTGCGCCAACTTCCATTCCATTGGTGACCTAACTGTCTTTATATTGGGTGCATTCCACCTTCCATTTTTCTCATCGACACTAGTATCCTCTCTCCTTGTTATTATCATCACTTAAAATCAATGAAGTTAATTAATATTAGGTGAAAAATTAGTCTTTTAAATAAAGCATACTCTAAAACAGATTGAAGGCCTTATAATATGAATCAGTAGGAGTATTATCAAAATTAATGTGGTTAGTTCCACTAGAAAACAAAAGTCAAAAATTGGCCTAGATTCATTATTAACACATAAATTCTTATATAATATGTTTCCTATTTCAAGCTGCAAAATTTTATAATTAAAATTAACTTGGAATCTGATGACAGACCCAAAAGAAAAAAATAGAGTTAACTATAATTATGAAAATTTTAAGTCCACATCTGTTTTGCTTTTTATCCTCGCTACTCCATCTGGTATAAAATATAAGTAATTATTAACAGCTTCATTGAAATTAAGAAAAAAAACAATTAACATGTTAATATGTCTTAAATTAGAAAAAATTTAATTTTATCTCTATTAAATAAGGTTTTGAGGGGATAGAAAAATAAGATGAACCATATTTAAATATTAATTTTATAAATAACATTGATAAATAAATATTAATTATTCTTCAAATAATACATGTTATGAAACAAAATTTTAGGAAAATCACTGTTAGATTTAAAAGAAGGAATATAATTGCTAAAATATTTCACAATAAGTAAGCAACATGCAATGACAAATTCCTATAATAAGTGAACAACACATAAAGATAGTTATGTAATAATAAATTTATACTACCCACTTATTATTGAGATTGTTTTTTTTCTCGTAATTACATTTTTAGATCTTATACACAATGATTCTCCTCAATTGTTTTTCAAGGGTTAAGATGCATCCAACACTTTAAAGTATTTTACACTTTAAAGTATTTTTTGATGTGCATGAGTGTCCTATAGTATTTTAAGGTACATTTAATACGATAAAGTACTTTTTATATGCGTCCATCACCATAAAGTATTTTTTATACTTCAAACGCCCTGAAATATTTTTTCATACATATCTAACACCATAAATTGCCTAAATTATTAAATGTAAACTTTCACAAAAAAGCTCCATAAGGTCATAGACACACATGGAAAGATACTTTTCAATACTGAATCACATAAAATCCTTTCATTAAATATTTCAATGGTTTTGAGGGGGACAAAAAAGTCAATGTATACTTTTAGTCCTTTAAATTTATATGAAGCATCATTTTGATCATTTAAGTTTAAAAAGTGTACTTTTGATTCTAAAATTTTAACACCGTGAAGGTGGTTAATGGAAAATGTTGATATGGTAAACTTAAGTAACAATTGTGTAGCTAACAAAATAAGTTTAAATTTTATTTTTTTTAAACATAATATTATTAATTTTAATTTTATAAGCTTGTGTGCGATTAATTTCTTTGTCAAACAAAGATATTTATAATATAAGAAAAATAACTTAGCGGATCCGAAATCTCCTGTCTCTCCATCTACCATCAACTTTCCCTCTTCTTCCTCAATGATGTTATATTAAAATTAACGCTTCAGATTTACCAGTTCGTGTATGTGATGATGTGAAACACATTGAAATTTGGAATCCTGCCAATTTCACTGTGAGCTTGCGCACGGTCACAGCCTGGAGAAGTTGAAGGAGAGGGATAATTGAAAGCAATAATGGAGAGATGGAGATTTCAGATCTATTGAGCAAATTGAAATCAATATTTTTTTTTTTTTTGGTTATATTATCAATATTTTTGTTTGACAAAGAAATTAATTTCACATAAGTTTCTAAAATTAATTTTTTTATCAAACATATTTTGTTTCATTAACTGTACAATCATTATTTAAGTTTGTCATGTCAGTATCTTTTATTAAATATATTCATGGTGTTAAAATTTTAAAACAAAAAGCATATTTTTTTTTAAATTAAAAGACTAAAATGATACCTTATATAAATTTTAAGGACTAAATAAAATTACAGTTTAACCCCCAAAAAAAAATATTTCAAAGGCGGTTGATATACTGTTTTTTTTTTTTTTGTCACAAGTTAAAAAAAAAAAAGTGACTTGTATTCTCCGGCGAGCCAAGGAGCGCTCATTAGTATCGACTACAGAGAGCATAGTAGTCACCAATGGAAGTTGGCGCAGATGGGTAGGCATCTGCGCCACACCAATCTGTTCCTGGGTTCGATCCCAGGAAACGGAAGGTGTAAAGAACTTTCATTGGGAGCTCTCTCCCCTGGGGCGCCTCAAAGAGGTGAATTCCTGTCGGGCCTATCAGATTGGGGGCGCCAGGATTAGTCGGTTGTCGGGGCCCATGTCGGTAAATCCGGTGTTGGCCTTTAGGTTAACACCGGATACCTGAAAGGTGGGTACACCGAAGGCCAAAAATGATCCATTGCATAAACCATAAAAAAAAGAGAGCATAGGAGTCGTTACGTGACCGTGACTTTTCCCTTCTCGCACGCAATGCCATGACTGAAGACGAAGAAGCGTCGAGTCAAAATCTATCTATCTCTCTACTAAAATCATAGTGTGCAGAGAATCCAAAACTGCCTTCTCTTCCTTCAAATCTCGTCCACATTCAGAATCCGATTCTGCATGGAAATTGCCGAATACTAACGGAAAGCATCGATCCGTATTCTCTTCGAGAAACCACGGTTCTTACAGTTCTGGAACTACTCTCCTTCTTTCTCCACAAAGCAATATAGACTCACGACACAGAAATGTCACCGGACGGCCACGTCATTTCGTCTACTCCGGGAGCCTTCAGGCTGCGTTGGGACGTCTTCCTGAGCTTCAGAGGCGCGGATACTCGTAATTGCTTTACGATACCCCTTTACGACGCCCTCCAATCTCGCGGTGTTCGGGTTTTCCTCGATGATGTTGGACTGAATCGCGGTGATCACATAGCGCCGAGTCTGATCGAAGCCATCCGTGACTCGGCCGCTTCGATTACCGTTATCTCTCCTGATTACGCCTCTTCTCATTGGTGTCTTGAGGAGCTTGCGGAGATTTGCGACTGCCGGAGACTGATTCTGCCGGTGTTCTTCAACGTCAACCCACGTGATGTCCGGAAACAAGGGGGTCCATTCAAAGATTCTTTCGAGGATCACAAGGCTAAGAGGAGAGAAGAAGATGTACTAAGGTGGAGGAAAGCTATGAAGGAAGTAGGTGGAATCGCTGGTTTCCCTTTCTCGCATCCCAGGTCTTACCTATTACTGAGTAGTTTCATCTATTTGCAGCTATACACTATTCTCCTCACTCGATTTTTCTAATTCATTTGCTATATTTCCTGTTGTAGTGAAAAGGAAGAAGGCTTTGCAGAAAAGAGAGATGACCTGATTCGACTTTTGGTAACAAGGATTCTGAGAGAACTGAGTAATGCTCCCGTGGGTGTGGCTGAATTTACCGTTGGACTCGATGCTCGAATTGAACGATTGTTGGAACTGTTAGACATGAGATCCAACAGCATAAGAGTGTTGGGATTGTATGGGATGGGCGGGATTGGCAAGACAACCCTTGCGAAGGCACTTTTTAACAGACTCGTTGTGGATTTTGAGCGACGCAGCTTCATTTCAAGCGTTAGAGAAGTTTCATCCAAAGATGGAGGCTTAATTTCTCTAAGAAAAAGAATTATTGGTGACATATCCTCTCAACCAATGGTTGGTAACGATATTTCTACTTTCAGAAAAACAGTTAGTGAAAACCGTGCTCTGATAATTCTGGATGATGTGGATGATGTGAAGCAGCTCGATACTCTAATTGGCAAAAGAGAATGGTTCCATGAGGGAAGCCGTGTTGTAGTAACATCAAGGGATACAAAAGCTTTGGCTGAGACTTATGTTAATGTCTTCTACGAGGTTCTGATATTGGATGACTCTGAGTCACTAGAATTATTCTGTTACCATGCAATGAGAAGAAAGGAACCTGCAGACAACACTTTTTTGAAATTGTCAAAGGAAATAGTGACTCTAACAGGAAGATTGCCTTTAGCTCTGGAAGTGTTTGGTTCAATGTTGTTTAGTAAGAGAAGGGAAAAGGAATGGGTTAATGCTGTGGAGAAGCTGAAGCTGATTCGACCTGAGGATCTCCAGGAAGTGTTGAAGATAAGTTATGAAGGGTTAGATGAACAAGAGAAATGCATCTTCCTTGACATTGCTTGCTTGTTTGTTCAAATGAGCATGAAGCGAGAAGATGTCATTGATGTATTGAGAGGTTGTGGATTTAAGGGAGAGATAGCAATCACAGTTCTCACAGAGAAAAGTTTGATCAAAATCAGAGAGGATGAAACCATTTGGATGCATGATCAGATTAGAGACATGGGAAGGCAAATTGTTGTGGATGAAAATCTTGTTGATCCTGGTATGCGTAGTAGATTGTGGGATCGATCTGAAATTCTAACTGTTTTGAGGAATTTGAAGGTAAGGATCTGATCGAGGCAAGAATAATTAATTATTTTCCATGGACTAAATTTTTTAAAGATATTATCATATAATTGATTCTAACAAATTTTAACAGCTGTGTAAGAATTATGCTGTAAACTAAGATATATATATATATAACTATATTATTCTGTTAATGAGTTTTTCAAAAATATTTTAAAATTAAATGGTGATCACTATCTTATAAAAAATTAAATTTATAAAACTACTTCCAAGAATCTGCATGATTGTTGTTTATACATTTTGGCAAGATAAAAGTATGTTGCATATGTCCTCATGCTGCTTGTCTTATGCGGGCATGAGTGTATTTGTTTTGACGATTGGATAAGTAACTTATTTTTACTTAAATTTATGGAATCTTAAGATTAGAAAAAAGTTAGATTGGATAAAATTATGAGTGTTTGGATTAGCGATTGGATAAGTAACTTAAAGTAACTTATGTAAAAGTTAGGATGTTTGGTTTGACTTTTGCATAAGTGACTTTTGTATTAATTAAGAGAAAAAAATTGAAAAAATTATGAAAAATGAAAAAATAAAAGGATAATTGTGAAAAAAGTCATCATTAGCAACTTAATTGCCAATGGGGCCTGGGAAGATATCTACACACGGAAGGATTTTTTCACAATTTTCTCAAAAATTAATTTTGAAAATTTGGTAATGGTACAATTTTAATAAAATTATATCAAATTCTAATTTAAATTAGTACACTCCAAAAGTTTTTTCTAGTATGCATCTCAAGCTTAAATCTTATAAACTATATCAAACTCTAATTTAAATATTAAATCATAACTTATATTTTCACATGGCTCAAAATCTAACAAAATAAACCGATTAAAATCTCAATAATATCTCCAATAATCCAAATAAATTATTTAAACTAAATTTAATGGGTAAAAACACTATATAGAAACTAATTTATGACATGTTTATAAAAAAAAATGATTATAAAATCATAAAATAATTAAATAATAAATCTAAATTGATTAAAATTAATTATTAATTATTCTCTACATTTTTACAGTCATATATTAATAAAACTTAAAACTTGTTTAAATTCTTATCCCAAAGTATTTTCTAATTAGCAGAAGATTACTATCTAAAGAAAGAGAAAATTATTTAGAACATTTTTCATAAAAGAAGTTTTGTGATTAGAAGTGATTTTGAGTACCTCATTGATTCCCAAAAATATGAAAATACTCCTATCAATATTTTTTTATACACATACAGGCACATAAGCTCCAATAAGCTTCATTTTGAGGCTTATGACTTTTTCCAACTTATTACTTTTTTCACCTTAAATTCAATCGCTGAAACAAACACCCAATTTTTATCAAAACACTGTTAAGGTCCAATCGGACACTGTTCAAGTCCAATCTTCCCTCCAAAACACGGAAACAAACACGCAGTTAATCGTCGCACCTACCTTAATCAGATGTAGTTCATTAAATATTACAATGCCATAATACTT
The DNA here is from genome assembly GCA_963210345.1 of Inga oerstediana. Classification (NCBI taxonomy): domain Eukaryota; kingdom Viridiplantae; phylum Streptophyta; class Magnoliopsida; order Fabales; family Fabaceae; genus Inga; species Inga oerstediana. Next base: position 39,717,390 of record OY723409.1, read on the forward strand.
CCTCACTTTGCCTGCTGTGCTTATACCAGACAATAACGGAAATACTTGACATTAAAATATTATATAATGTCTGACATGTATTTGACACAGACACCACTGATTTTTTATGTTAGCGATTTATAGCATATTCTCCGCTCCTCTGATAATAAAACGGATTTCTTATATATGTTGTTAAAACATTTGTGGTATGGATGTAACCGACTGGGTATGTTTTGTTGTAAAAATATTTGGTTGCTCTGGAAACTGTAGGGAACTCGGAGTATTCAGGGGATGGTCCTAGACTTCGAGAAAAGATCTGCCAAAGATCATAGAGGTGAGGAAGCAACTTCTTGGAACAACCTTCAACGGGGTTCAAGTGTCACAAATGCCCTGGCATTTCTTAAACAGATGCACAAGAAATCTTTTCAAAAAGTTGAAAAAGACAGAGAGGCTCTAGTGATTCACACCAAGTCATTTGAATCAATGGTGAGCTTGGTGTTGCTTCAGATCAATAATGTGAGATTGGAAGGGAAGTTCAGATCTTTCCCTGCAGAATTGAAGTGGCTTCAATGGCACGGATGCCCTTTAAAATGCATGCCTTCTGATTTTTGCCCTCAAGAATTGGCTGTCCTTGACCTCACACACAGCAATCTTGAGAACTTGTGGGATTGGAAAGGCTACAAGGTACTATTCTTAATGCTTCAATTCTCATGTTCGTCATCTGATTATTGGTTATGAATGTAAGAATCAATAAGGAACGGATTATGGTATTATTACAGACGTCTTAGTGGGTCACATTTAAAAAATATTCATACTTCAAAAGAATTATCAAATGAGGAGGTTACAAATGTTACATTCAAATTATTCATGCACAACACACTTTAATTGTAATTTATAGATATATAGGTGTTTAGTTTTATAGGATGAGGTCTGGAGTTTAAGCTTGTAAGAAAATTCTTTGAAAGAGATATCCCCAATTAGGAGGACCTGACCCGACTCAAATTTAGATTAGTTAAGAGTCTAATGTAGATCTAAACACTTGATGGTTTCTAAAAAAAAAACTTGAGGCATGACAAAAAATATTAAAAAAAAACAAGAAGATGTTCCTTTTAGTATGGAGAACAGTCAGAATTCACTTGGTGTGATTTTTACATATAGACACAATTTTTTTTTTTGAACAAATTTTTTCTAATTATGTTTGCAGGAAAACATGATAGAAATTAGTAATGGGTCAACTTTGTTCAAGATTTATCTTTTACTAATCCGACTTAATTCTCTGTTTTCTTTTATATTACCACCTGAGACGGGGCAAATCTGACATGCAAATAGTGAGCCACTACGCTAATATCAATTCTTTAATAACATATTACACTGGCTTGCAGGTGCCAGAGAACATAATGGTCATGAACTTGTCCCACTGTTACCAACTAGAAACTCTTCCTGATCTCTCTGGGTGTCAACGTTTAGAGAAGATTGTCCTTGAGAACTGCTTTAAACTAAGTAGGATTCATGAATCAGTTGGCAATTTGGCTGCACTTCGTGATTTGAATCTGACTCGTTGTAGAGAACTTAATGAGTTACCCAATGGTATATCTTGGCTGAAAAATCTAGAGAGCCTCTGTATTTCTGAGTGCTCGAAGTTGAAATCGTTACCAGAAAATATGGTCAACTTGAAATCACTGAGAAAACTTCTTGCTGATCACACGGCTTTAGAAAAGCTGCCTGAGACTATTTTTCATCTTGAGAAACTTGAAACTCTTGGGTTAAGTGGTTGCCATCAATTGAAAAGGCTGCCTGACAATGTAGGACTCTTGGGTTCTCTGCAAGAGCTGTCTCTGGACCAATCTGGATTAGAGGAACTCCCCAACTCCGTTGGTTGTTTGAAAAAGCTTGAAAAGCTTGGTTTGATGCATTGTAAATCTCTCACTATGATTCCTGATTCTATTGGAAATCTCATATCACTTTCAGAGCTTCGGCTTTTTGGTAGTGCTATTGAAGAGATTCCTTCTTCGATTGGATCATTGTCTTATCTAAAAGAACTCTCATTAGGAAACTGTAAGTCTCTGAATAAACTGCCTGAGTCCATTAAGTCTTTGGTTTCCATTGTTGAGCTTCAGCTAGATGGGGCAGCGATCACAGATTTACCATATGAGATTGGAAATATGACATTACTTAAAAAGCTTGAAATGAGGAATTGCCTGATGAGATATCTTCCTGAATCGATTGGCAACCTCACAGCTCTTACAACCTGGAACATTTTCAAAGGTAGCATTGTAGAACTGCCAGAGTCCATTGGAAAGCTCGAGAATTTAGTCTTTTTAAAGTTGGACCAATGCAAAATGCTCAGAAGGCTTCCACATTCTATAGGACATTTGAAGTCCTTGTATCATCTTTGGATGGAGGAAACAGGTCTGACGGAATTACCTCAAAGCTTTGGCATGCTTACCAGCTTAAGGACGTTGAAAATGGCCAAGAAGTCAGAAAATAACATGCTTCAGGATTCTTTTGTAATCTCATCTTTCTTCTGCAATATGATATTTCTGAATGATCTGGATGCTCGTGGTTGGAGGATATCTGGGGAAATTCCTGATGATTTTAAGAACTTGTCGTCTTTGGAGACTTTGAATCTAAGCCAAAACAAATTTCACAGCCTTCCTTCTAGTTTGGTGGGCCTTTCGATTCTCAAGAAATTCTCTCTTCAAAACTGTGCCGAGCTGGTTTCTCTCCCTGCTCTTCCCTCAAGCTTGGTAGAGCTTAATGCTGCAAACTGTTGTGCCTTACAAAGCATTCACGACCTTTCAAATTTAAAAAGTTTAAGGGATCTGAACCTCACAAATTGTGTGAAATTGGTGGATATTCCTGGCCTTGAACGGTTAGAGTCTCTGAGGTTTTTGTACTTGAGTGGATGCCTTCAATGTTCCTCCACAGTCCGCAAGAGACTTTCTAAGGTTCATTCTTTCCCTCTCCCATCATCAATGAATAAATAAATTAAAGGGAAAATTAATTTCTTTGTTCTTTAAAGTTTTGACTCGGTGCAGCTCAATCCATATAATTTTGACTTGGTTGTAATTCAGTCTCTGAACTTTAACTCACTGCAACTAGCGACTGAGTTACAACTGAGTCAAAATGTGGGGACCGAGTTATATTAAGTCAAAGTGTACAGATTGAGTTATAATTGATTCAAAACTATAGGGACTAAAGATTAATTTTCCCAAAATGAAAATTGAAAGTATGGATACTTCCATGTTTATTTTTGGGATAAGCCAGATCAATGTGTATTTTATCATTTTTTTATTTTGGTAATAGTCAACTGACCCCCTTGTATGACAGGTTACACTGAGGAATTTATTGAACTTGAGCATGCCAGGAACAAGATTACCCAAATGGTTTTCAGGACAAACTGTAAGCATTTCCAAGCCCAAGAACCGTGAACTAACAGGTGTAATTATTGGTATCATTCTTTCAATCAACCATGATATACCTTGTGAACTGCGAGATCTTCCTGTAGTAGCTGATATCAGATTAGAAGTCCTCAAACTGGGCAAAAATATATGTACTTCAGGATTGGACTTGCGTGGATTGCCAAGAACCAATCAAGAACACATGTATCTTTGCAGGTACCCAGATTTCCATCATCTCTTCTCTTTCTTGCGAGACGGTGACACATTATGTGTGACTCGGTTAAACCCACCTCTGGATAAGGGGTTGGAGTTGAAAAAATGTGGGTTTCATTTGATCTTTGAAGGGGATGATGATTATGGTGGTGCTGAAGAATCTGTGGACAGAAAACTAAAATCTGTGTCAGAAAAATTGGCTGAGTTTTTCAGCACTTGTGAAGAAGGAAGCTCCAAAGATGGAATTGAGAGTGAAGATGATGATGAATGCCAAAAGCAATTAGAGACTCAAGAAAAGGAAAACAGAATCTCATCATCATCTATTCCCAGCAACTCCTATTTGCTCTATTTTATTAGTCTGTTCTTTTTCTTCTTGAGCTGGCTGCTAATAAAATTTGTATTTAGCAATGATGCACAGTAGAAGATTTTGTTTTTTATAAAAGCAAAAAAACAATATTATTAGTCTTCAGCATTTGAAAACCATTTTGTCTGGGATCCCAAATCTTTGGCTTTTTTCTAGTCTCCAGAAACCTAATGAGATTTTTCACTATATTCCTTAAGTTTTAGGGGAAAACTCTACTGTAAGATTACAAAGATTTTACTCGCAGAAACTCTCTTGGAGCAGAATAAGTACATTAATGCCCAAGTGAGCAGCATAATAACATTTTATGGCTCAAAAGGAATGATTTTATGATGCTAGATGTATAAAACTTTGAACCTGCTCTTTTGGTTTTTCTAACAGGAGCCTAACGTAGAATATTGCCTCAGCCATTTTATCAAGCGTTCTTGAAAAAGTTTACGTGTTCATAGGATAACCGCCTAGAATGTAAGACATAGTATTATTTTTAGGCCCTGTATACAACGTGGGAAGGGGAAATTTTTGAGTTAGATTTAAAAAACCGGAGAAATGGGGTTATGGAATTTTAATAAAGAGAATATATAAGATAGAAGAATAAAAAAATTAATTAAAAATTTTTAATTTCACTTTTCTAATTTTTTAAAATTCAAACTAAAAAAATTTTCCCAAATCTCCTTTCCTTCCCCAGTGCCCGCCCCTTATACCAAACAGCCGCTGGCGCTTGTTTAACTTCTTTCCTTCCACTATTTAATTTCAATGCAAATAAACATGTTTAGTTTCAATGTAAATGTTTTAATAGGGTATTTCAGAGAAATTAACACACATTTTGAATAAATACTCCCTTTGATCTTTATTATATGACCCCTACTGGAAGTTTTTTGTGGTCCTAAATATAAGACCCTATGCAAAGAGTCAATAGCATTAAATTCTTATTATAGTATTATACTATCCAAAATTAATTTAATACTTTGAATCATTAACAGAATAATCATAAACTTATCCAGCATTCTTTACAATTTATTTTACATATTGATATCATAGTATCAATCCACCATCCAATGACACTATAATCAACAATCGCTAAATATTCTACCTAGCAATTATCAAAATAGATAAATGATAACAAAAGATTCCTACTTACAATCCTTTAATCACTAAACTAATAGTCATTAGTACAAAAATTATTATTAACTTCTACTTATATTACCATCTACAATTCACACCCCATAAAAAATATTAATTTTTCAAAGGCAACTAGGTCAACTCAGCAACTTGCCGGGTTCACCGAATTGAGCCCAGATTGGGACTAGGTCACCTCGAGTTGCCACAGTCTCGAGTTAGGGACCTGCCAAAACTAGTTACATGGCCGGGTTGCCGGTTTCCAAACTAACCCGACCAGTCAGGTCCAAATTTAACATCCATGCTTCCTGCCCTGGGCATATATGTATTTATCATTTATCCATATGTAAGAATGATTTTTCAAAGAAGGAAAAGGCCTAGATCACAATGAAAAGCCAATCATTATTACTCTCTCGGTTGCGACAGATTTTAAACATATAAGAGACAGATTTTAAACATAACATGTTCTTTTTTATAGGAGATACTTTGAGGTCACTCAAATTTTTATTGAATTCTCACTTCATCCCCATTTAATTACTCATATTAAATATTAGGCTAAAGTATGCATTAGGTCTTTTATATTTGCATCAAGGTTCATTTTAATCCTTTATGTTTAATAAGTACATTTTTAGTCTTTTAAACTTAACACCATTAACTTCACTTAACGGAAATTGCTAACTCATCAAATGTAAGTGATGACTGTACACATAAAAAAAATGCTGATGAAACATGCTTACATATTATTCGTTTTTTAATATAATATTTTTATATTTTAAACCATGTAAATAAAAAAAATCAGAATGAAAGCTGTATCCTTTATGTTTAATTTTTCCGACTCATCCCTGCGACCAGTGACGAATCCCTGCAACCAGGGGCAAATTCTGCAAGTCTTTGTTCTTTTATATATATACTAATGATGATCAATTTGCTACTTGCTATCATTGTGAGCATGAATATGTTTTTTTTTGCCTTGAATGTGCCTATATATTTTGGCTAGAGACTCTCATATAGAAATGGACCTATTCATTCCTGTGTGATGTGCCACCAAGTTGCAAAGATCAAGTCCATTTGGATCAGATCAATATTTGAAAGAGGAGGAATTGAATCCCTGATACTTAGTTGCCACTGAACCAAACAAAAAGTTACCCACAAAATATTTAGAATTATATGTCGTTCAATAACCTAGATAAAGTCCTACTTGAACAATGCCTACCAAATTAAAGTAGCAAATAAAGAAAACAACATCCTAGGATTATATTTGGAGTCAAAACCTCTGAGTGCAATCCTAGAACAGCGAAACTGGGCTCTAGATTGAATCACCAACATGACCTCTAGAAAATCTGTGAAGAGGATGAGTGCCATAAGAATCTTTTCATATGAGTTTTGTATGAAGGTAGTAGCTTTCTCCAATTCTCATTACCCTTTGCTCCATCAAAAACCTGTGTAAAGCAATAAATAAATAGAAGCCCAAACACAAAACAAAATACGTAACAGGGTAGAAACATTCTCTCAAGTATGGTGCAATGAGGAAACTAACAAATGAAAAATATTGCATTGCATCCCCATGAAACTTTACAATAACACTTACATGGTGGAGAGTTAACATAGTAAATAGGCTTATGTCCATTGTTCACTATTTATTTTCCCTTCTTGAAATTCACACACATAATTAAACTTACTGTCCATTGTTCTAAATTATTGTTTTCTTATGTAATTTGTACTTATGTACAAATTTAAAGGTTTGCATCAAATATGGGGAACAATTCTCATGAAGATAGCGCCTTGGATACTGACTTTAATGATAGTGAAGACAAAGTGGATGAATATTTATAGAAGGTAGAGAATATGGGTGTGTTTGTTTTGGCGATTGGATAAGTAACTTATTTTTACTTAAACTTGTGGAATCTTAAGATTGGAAAAAAGTTAGATTGGGTAAAATGATAAGTGTTTGGATTAGCGATTGGATAAGTAACTTAAAGTAACTTATGTAAAAGTGAATGATGTTTGGTTTGACTTTTACATAAGTGACTTTTGTATTAATTAAAAGAAAAAATTTGAAACAATTATGAAAAATGAAAAAATGAAGGACTAATTGTAGAAAAAGAACTCATTGGCAACTTAATTGCCAAATGAGACATGGGAAGATATCTGTATTTATTAAAGTAGCATTATTGGTGATAAATTGATCTAAACCATCCAATGGCGACAGTATTACCACAAGACACATACTCAAAATTTTGATGCCGCTAACCTATCCAGATAACAATTCTTTGCACACTCATCACTCACAAATCTTTCTTTTCTCCGGGGACATAATTGGGTCCAATAATTGTAATCTTCAAACCAATAAAGACCTTACCAAAAAATACACAACAAAAGGCATAAAACAGTTCTTTGCATACTCTTCACATAAAAATCTACTTTAGTTTCATCTATATTATGTAAAAGTGAATGATGTTTGGTTTGGTTTTTGCATAAGTGGCTTATGTATTATTTAAGAGAAAAAATTGTAAAAATTATGAAAAATAAAAAAAAATGAAGGGATAATTGTGAAAAAAGTCCTCATTGATAACTTAATTGTCAAATAAGACCTGGGAAGATATCCACACATGAATGGATTTTTTCACAATTTTCTCAAAAATTAAATTTGAAAATTTGGCAATGGTACAATTTTAAATAAAATTATATCAAACTCTAATTTAAATTGGTACACTCCAAAAGTATTTTCTATTGTGCACCTCAAGCTTAAATTTTATAAATTATATCAAACTCTAATTTAAATATTAAATCCTAACTCATATTTTCATATAACTCAAAATTTAACAAAATAAACCGATTAAAACCTTAATAATACCTCCAATAATCCAAATAAATTATTTAAACTAAATTTAATGGGTAAAAACACTATATAGAAATTAATTTATGACATGTTTATAAAAAAATTAATTATAAAATCATAAAACAATTAAATAATAAATCTAAACTGATTAAAATTAATTATTAATTATTCTCTATATTTCTACAATCATATATTAACAAAACTCAAAATTTGCCTAAACTCTTATCCCAAAGTATTCTCTAATTAGCAGAAGATTACTATCTAAAGAAAGAGAAAATTATTTAGAACATTTTTCATAAAAGAAGTTTTGTGATTAAAAGTGATTTTGAGTACCTCATTGATCCCCAAAAATATGAAAATACTCCTATCAATATTTTTTTATACACACACAGGCACATAAGCTCCAATAAGCTTCATTTTGAGGTTTATGACTTTTTCCAACTTATGACTTTTTTCATCTTAAATCCAATCGCTGAAACAAACACTCATTTTAGCAGTTTCACTGTTCAAGTCCGTTTGTTGCATAGTTGAAGCCCGTTTTCATCATCAAACGTTGAAACAAACACACACTATATAAATGAAGAACATGAGAGTGCAAATTCGGAAAGCCTTGATGACGAGGAAGAAGTTGGAGATGAAAATGGAGGCAGAGATGAATGCATTAGGAATAGTTTTCCATTGCATATGTTGTTAAAAAATATGAGTGAATACAAGTGGGAGCTAGGAACCCTTTATAACACTGGAGAGGATTTTAAAGAAGCCATAGTTTCATATGATGTGCATGCTGGTAAAGGGCATAAGTTTGTTAAAAATGACTAGGAAAGGATTACAGTAAAGTGCAAGCTGGGCTATGATTGGAAGGCATATTGTGCAAAGTTAAAGGGAGAAGAGACATGGCAATTAATGATGATATATGGCAAGCATACATGCAGTAGGGAGGTGAATAATAAATTGTTAAAATCCAAATGGTTGAGTAGGAGTATTCAGAAATCTATGAAGTTGCAAGGACTCAAGCAATATTGAAAGTCATAATATTCAAACCAGTTCAAGCATCACTCAACCTTTTATATTGAGTGCCTCAAAGAACCCACAAATAAGTGTGCAGTCGAGTGAGGTAAAATCTATTAGTTGAAATTTATAAACTTTGATTACTTATGAACATTTATTTAGTAGTAACACAAATTTTGATAGGCCACATCATATAAACCATCAACTTATAAATCAATTACTAGGCTGGATATGCAGATGAGACATGTAAAATGTTTGTAAATTGTAGAATGAACTTTAATAATGCAGAAAACATAACATATAGTGACTTGGCCAAATGTTTTTATGTAGGAGACTATAAATCAGCCTTCTATACAAGCATCTTGGCAAAATGTGCCACCATGGCGTACTCCTAGTTCTCATCTTGTACAAAGGCCAAACAAGAAAAGCAAAGCAAGCAAAACCCAAGCAACAATGCTAAGCTAGCCAATTGATGCATCACCAAGTCAACTAAATAAAACCACCTAAAGCATTTTTTCATGCTTTTGTCCCAAAAGATCATCATGTTTTAGTTTGAATTTATTTTATATTTACACTTTAATTTTCTTCTTTATGATGATTGCTTTTAATGTTTCCCAACTCTCTTTTCATTATTTGAGAAGTGAAAGTGTTCAGCAAGAAATTCATGGATTCTCATTTTGATTATTATTTATATTAAACTCTCTATTTAGATGACCCAAATTATATTATGATCATTTTGCAAAATAGGAGACAACAACTGTATTCTTTATTCTAGTAAAAGGCAATCAAGAATTTATGCAAAAATATGAACTTTTGTTACATCATAAATTTCATTACCAAGAGGAACATATTGCAAAGTTGTTTGCAACTCATGCCGATCTCTACCTACACTAGTATGGGAGGAATATATTACCCTCATATATGCCACCTCCATACATTTTTAAGCTAAAGCAGCAGCAGTAGCCATGTTTTTCAACTTTTCAAATTCGTGGGCACAAAACCTATCAATTGAAAATGTAGAAAAAAAACGGCCACAAACATATCCAAGATCCAACCATGATCGCTTATGCTATATAACATAATCAACCAAGCGAAGGTCATCTCAGTTCCACAGTTATGCAGATACATCATTCCCAGATATGCTCACATAGGAAAGGTTCAACAATGGAGCATATAGAAAAGCCAAAGAACTGATATTATAATTGCAAAGGGAAAGCAATAAACAAATAAGTAGCACGGATAGCAATAAGTAGCAATAGCAATAAAGACATCAGCACATAAGATAAATAAACATCAACTCGAAAGGGGAAACATCTCACTTCTCCACCACTCTAAGATTTGGGAACACGTAAAGTATGTGGCTCCTTTTTCTCAGCTAATCATGTCTCCTCAAGCTCTACCCATAGTTTCTTTCGAGCACAAGACATAACCAAAAGAAAAAAAAATATATCAAATTCAACATAACATTTAACACCAATGGCAAAAATTACACCATTTCCTACACATACCCAACAAATAATTTCAAACATCTGGCTCAATAGAACATAAATCTCACCTTAATCTTAAGCTTCAACTCCGTCATTGGTGACCCTATCTTCTACAACTGTTTTCCCATAGATGCCCTATCTGGGTCTACCGTCACAATGGCTTTCTCGTGACTTTGTGCAATGTTGAGGGATAGAGAATCCATATTGCAACCATTTAACCTTCTCCCGAACAATTTGATTGCCTACTCCTTGCTAGAAGCTTGATGAGCAATCTTGGCGATGGATGCCGAGTCTTCTACCTCAGAGATGGAGTTCACAAAGAAACCAGCTATTGCATTTTAATTTTGCAGGTAGATGAAAGATCCAAATGCTATGGCTAAAAGAAATGGAAAGATTTGGATATGCTACTGTCTTACAAGTGTTTGGAGGAGTTGGTGGGTTGTCAAAGAAGGAGATAAAGACACGTATTTTTGCCTTTTTTTTATGCTTATTTATATTTATTTTTAAATATAAATAAACATTAAAGATTAAAAATACTTTTGTCGTATGTGCTACTAAAATATTCCTTGTGATCAATTGAGCTGCGTGAGATATTACTCCCTCATGTGCAATTTTGCCTTCATTGTTAACTCTCAAAAGTCTATTAATTTAATGTGTATCAAACATCCTAAAGTATTTTTAAGCAGTACCCAACAACATAAAAGCCTAAGGACCCGTTTGGTTCGATCTCATTACACCCTGCGGTGCAGTGCAATGCGATGCAATGGTAATGCAATGAAATATTAATTACAGGGGTAGCGTTTGGTTTGATTTTTAAGCAACGTGCAATAAGTTAATATTTTAACAATTATTTAAAATTAATATATTACACAAAGTCTATTTTACCCCTTAATATAATCTTTGTAGAAAAAATAGTTACAAGCCGGCGACGGCGGGGATAGAGGAGGAGGAGGTGGTGGCGGTGGCAATGATGGGGGTGGCAGGGAGGAGGAGGAGGAGGTGGTGGCAGTGGGCGGTGGGCCGGGGTGGCGGAGGAGGAAGAGGTGGTGGTGGCGGCGGGCGGCGGAGGTGGCAGCGGCGGGGGTGAGGGTGGTGGCGGCGGGTTGATGGCGGCGGCGGAGGTGGTGGTGGTGCGGCTGTGGGCGGCAGGGTTGAGGGTGGCAGCGGAGGAAGAGGTGGTGGGCGGAGGGCCGGTGGCGGGGTCGAGGGTGGTGGTGGTGGCAGTGGGTGGAGGTGACGGCGGTGGAGACGGTAGTGGTGGCGGCAGTGGGTGGAGGTGACGGCGGTGGAGACGGTAGTGGTGGCGGCAGAGGGTGGTGGTGACGGCGGTGGAAGAGGAAGAGGTTGTGGCGGTGGCAGTTGTGACGTGATGCAGCAAGTGGAATGAGATAAATGAAACAAAGACAAAGGAAATTAAAGGGTAAATTAGACTTTTTAGACTATACAATGAGATGGTAATGAGGATTCATAGGGGGGAGGTGTGAATGAGGATTACCAAATTTTTGGTAATCATCATTACTATGGTAAACCCTATTACCATACTAAAGAGCAACCAAACACTCTTCTCTTGGTAATGCAATCATGATTACCATTGCAGGTATGTAATGTGGTTGAACCAAACGGGCTCTTAAAGTAAATTTTTTGGTGCAAGTTTACCCATTTTCTTTTTTCACATTTTCACTACTCATCTTCTACATTTTCAATAATCAATTTTTAAATTTTTTTGGTAGTCAGATATTTTATAGACTTATCTTCCATGTTTTTAACATAATCTTTAGTAATTTTAATTAATCAAAACATGAATGATGAATATTGAAAACATTAGGAAAAACAAGAAAACATTAAAACTCTTCTCTCCTCCTCTTCATTCTAACCAATTCAAATGACATAACGTTAAAACCATTCCCCTCCCCTCGCGCCTCTCTCCTCCATTGAACCAAACAGTGCTTATGGTGGCTTATGAGATAAGGAGTTTTACATCACCTTGTAGGTTGCATTACTTTCTTTCTTTTCTTTTCTTTTTTTAATTTTTATTTTTAAATTGCAAAGCTTGCCCCATGTGCTTGTGATCTCCTTTTACGCAAAAATTGCAATATAATATTGCATTTTCTTCTCCGATCCTATCTGTCTATCACTCTATAGTTATATAAGTATATATAATAATGGAGAACAGGAGGGAACAAGGGAAGCAGTATGGTTCCTTTATTATGAGATATGATGTGTGTATCTTAGAAGATATCATTTAAATTTTAAAATTTTAAATTAATTTTGTTATGTACAATAGTATAAATATTAACTACATTTAGGTAGTAATTGGTAACTCATTTACATAGAAAATTAAAAATTTAGAATTTTACAGTTTATGTGGTATTTTCTTTTTTTTTTCTAATATATTACAGATTCTCCAAAATAAAAATAATGGTGAAACTGAGCAGCACTGTAGTGGCGGTTGCCACCATAGTAATTGCGGTGGGAAGCACTCAGAACTGTGGGTGTGCACCGGGTTTATGCTGCAGCGAATATGGGTATTGTGGAGCTAGAGATGTATACTGCGGCATCGGCTGTGAGGCGGGCCCTTGTTATGACTCAGTCCGGAACCTCTCAAGTCTCCGTCACGGGTACGATCACCGACCAGCACGACGCCGGCAAGAACTTCTACACCTGAGCTGCCTTCCTTGCCGATGACTCCAAATGTGAGGTCACTGCGGCTTTTTGGCCCATTTCACCCACGAAACTTGACGTGAGTCAGGGGAGTTTGTGATAGCTTATTTTTGGATAATAAGTGTTTATTACGTAAATTGAAATAAAACTTCTTTCATATATTTACCTCATATACCGTAAATCACAATTTATAAGTACTTATAAGTCAAAAATTATAGTGAGTGTTTGGAATAGTTTATTTTTGGGAAATAAGCACTTATTACGTACGTCGAGACAAAACGCGTCTCACATACTTACTTTGTATACCGTAAATCACGAATTATAAGCACTTATAAATAAAAAATAAGCTATCACAAACAAACACATAGAGTGTGTTTGGAGGAGCGTTTGGGCCCCCCAAACGCTCAATTGGGAAGAAAAAGCCAATTGGCAATTGGAAAAAAAAAAGTGTTTAGATTCCTCAATTGCCAATTGAGTTTGTGATGATCAAAATAGCTTATTTCATAAGCTCAACATTGGAGCTTTTATTGATTTAGCTTTTGAGGAGAGTGAGAATGATTAAAATATTTTTTCCGTTGTGTCCAGTGTGCTATCAGACTGATTGCAATTTTACCCTTAATATACTTTTTCGGCTACAAAATTAATTTCAACTATTTTTTGGTGTTTTTAACCCTTAAAATATTTTTTCAACTGTACCCAGTGTGTTATCAAACTTATTATAATTTTATACTTAATGTACTTTTTAGTTCCAAAAATTATTTTAAACTATTTTTTAGTGCTTTTAACCCTTTAAAATATTTTTTCATCCACTCTCTCTTACTATTATCACAAAAATCACTTATGCTTAAGTCAATCCAAACAAATTTTACTATTGCAAAAGTCATTTATACAATCGTTGTTCCAAACATAAATCATATTACACAATCGAGCTTTTATCAAAAATAAAATTACCAAAAGTTAAATTGATAAACTCTATTTTTCCTATCGTTATTTCAAACACACACATAAACTATCTCAAGCACTTATTTGAGTTTGTTATTGACTAATGAGAATTATTGATTATTTGAGTTGATGTGGTTAAGCTTTTTGTTCGTTACGCATAAAATTTTAATGGTCTCGAAATTATATATTGCTGAAAACATTATCATTGTGGCGATTGGCAAAGAACATTCATTATCATTGTTAGAAAAACAAAAACAAGTGGACTTGACAGAGATCAACAAAACTTTAGCCGAAAAAGGAATACAAAGCACGTTTTTCGACCAAGTGGACTTGAGGGTTGTGCTTACAATAATAGGGGGTGGAGGTTAATCTGTTAGCGTGGTTGACGGGCAACAAGGATATATATTTCATTTTCGGACTTGTTCATGCGTCTGTCGCCGTAAGGGAGGATGGAGGAGGGGACATCAAATGTATTAGAGTTTATTTAATTTTTTTTATTTTTAGCTTTTCAAAATAATTATTTTAATCAATATAAAATTTAAAATAAAAATAATCTCTTAGTTATTATTTTTCTAAAAATAATTTTTTGTTTAAAAACTACCTGGTGAAGATTCTAAATGGACCATCGTCCATATTCACTACTATAGAAAAGATATTTTATGACGGTTATTATTGACTATATATGACGGTTCCAAATCATTATACATATGAGCGCTATTTCTGCATTAATAAATAATCGTTCCAAACCATAATATATTAAAGACATATATAACAGTTTTTTTATTAACAACCATAATGTATTGAATTTATTTTTTATTATTATAGTTGTTTTTATTATTATTATTTATTTATTTTTACTATTAATATTTATTATATAAGACAATATAATTGTTGACAATAACAAGCTAATAATATTAAATAAAAATATTATATTTATAGGATTCAAAATTCAATGCATTATACATAAACATCATATAATTTAAAAGAAATTAATAACTTAAATACTCTCAAAGTAATACATTATCTTATAATGTTTTGAATTCTAAAAGAAAATCAATTAATAAAAAATTTCACAATGTTCTCCAATGTTTTTGTTGTAAATTATCCATAAATCATGTATCAGCGTGGTCCAAGACTTCCGGTCATATATCCTTTAAATGCAAAAGGATAATATAGATATAAAAAAGGGAAAATAGCTAGTAAATACTAAATAAGTAAATTAATTGCTCTTTGCCACCAACACACATGGGGTACTGAACTTGCATTAAAATTGAACTCAAAAAGACAAAAAAGCCCTTAGTTTGACAAGAAGATTTTAGGCAGGAGGAAGAAGAAAGTGCAGAGCTTATGAATCCCTTCTTCCTATTCTATTTCCGGCATTCTGCAGAAGTTCAGCGTCGTCTCCCCTCACTCGACCGTCTCCTTGGCTTGTGTCCGTCGGCAGTGTCGTCTTCGGCTACTCCTCCAACGGCTGCCGTCTCATTGGCTTGTGTCTTTCGGATCTGTCATCTCCGGGTGCTTCTCCAGCGGCAGGCGTCTCCTTCATTCATGTCCTTCGGCAGTGTTGTCTCAGGCTACTCCTCCAACGGCCGGCCCGACGCCTAGTCCTCAAGCGACCGTCGCTTGCTCCTCCAACCTAAATGCCTCCTTCATTCACCTGATCTTTTCCATACGTGCCCAATTGTCATCCACGCTATGTGTAAAGGATGAAGATCCATTATGTGCCAATGATATGTCGTTTTGTCCAACCACTCTTCCTTCATGTGCCAATGATCTGATTTGTGCAATTGCTCTTCCATGATGTGCAATTGATCTTCCATGCTGTGCACCTGATCTTCCGTTTTGTGCAATTACTCTTTCATAATGTGCAATTGATCTTCCATTTTGTGTAACGGATCTTTTCCATACGTGCCCAATGGTCATCCACGCTATGGAAAACATCCATTCCACAAAATGGGAGATCAATTGCACATCATCGAAGAGTAATTGCATATAATGGAAGATCATTGGCACAATGGATCATCCTTTACACCATGGAAAATATCCATTGCACAAAACGGGAGATCAATTGCACATAATAGAAGAGTAATTGCACAAAACGGAAGATCATATTCACATCATGGAAGATCAATTAAACATCATGAAAGATTAATTGCACAAAACGAAAGATCATTGGCACATCAAGGAAGAGTAATTGCACAAAATGACATATCATTGGGATATAATGGATCTTCATCCTTTGCACATAGCATGGATGACCATTGGGCATGTATGTAAAAAATCCGTTGCATAAAACAGAAGATCAATTACAAATCAACGAAGAGTAATTGCATACAATGGAAGATCATTAGCACAATGAATCATCCTTTACACCATGGAAAAGATCTATTGCACAAAACGGGAGATCAATTGGACATCATAGAAGAGTAATTGAACAAAACAGAAAATCAGATGCACATTATGGAAGATCAATTGAACATCATGAAATATTAATTTCACAGAATGTAAGATCATTGGCATAAGACGGAAAAGTAATTGCACAAAATGACATATCATTGGCACATGATGGATCTTCATCCTTTGCATATAGCGTGGATGACCATTGGGCACGTATGGAAAAGATCAGGTGAATGAAGGAGGCATTTAGGCCCTGTTTGGTATGAAGCACTGAATTTCGATGGATTGGGATTGGGATTGGGATTGGGACTGGGATTGATCTTTAAAAATACGTTTGGTACGAAGTAATAGTTGGAGGGAATGATTTCATTAATTTTATTTTATAAGTAGCTATTAGTTATGAAAAGACCCAAATACCCCAACCCTAAATCCCAAATTTAATCTACAATCTAGATGCAAGTTTCATGATTCATCCTCAACTTCAACGGTACAGGCTTTGTTACGAACGTAAAAGGAAAAATGATAAACTGTAAAAGTACTCCTAATTAAAGACAATATTATTTTTTAAAATTTTGACTAATTGCTATATATTATAACATAAAGTATTGATTTTCACTTCAACTTGATTACTTTCGATCAAGAACTAGAGTGAAGAAGAACAACTAATCTGGATACGTTTATGGTGATGGCGCTCCTAATTAATATTGCTGATTTGAGTCGTGATGATTATTTGGCCACAATCGTTATTGCGTTTTTGCGAACATTACTATTTTGGTAATTGAATAATCTGGATTTTCTTGCTTGATGGAAGGCGTGGTGTTGAGCCAGCGATTGTAAGGCGAGATGCAAATCGATTTATTTAGGTTAAAATTGATTGAGGATATTTTTGTCCTGAAAATACTATAAACAGGGATATTTTTGTCTATGAAATTTGCAATCCCAAGCTTGAAAATGCAATACCAGGGGGAGGTGACTTTGCTGCAATCTCACTTTCGTGGTAATCCCAATCCCTGGTTATCCTCAGCCCCTCATACCAAACATTACAATTGGTGCAATCCCTGAACCAATCCCAATCCCTATCACCCAATGCCTCATACCAAACTAGGCCTTAGGTTGGAGGAGCAAGCGACGGTCGCTTGAGGACTAGGAGCTGGCACCGGCCGTTGGAGGAGAAGCCCGAAACAACACTGCCGAAGGACACGAGCCAAGGAGACGCCGGCCACTGGAGGAGCACCCGGAGATGACAGATTCGAAGGACACAAGCCAATGAGACGGCGGCCGTTGGAGGAGTAGCCGGAGACGACACTACCGACGCACACAAGCCAAGGAGACGGCCGAGTGAGGAGAGATGACGCTGAACTTCTGCAGAATGCCGGAAATGGAAGAGGAAGAAGGGATTCAGAAGCTCTACACTTTCTCCTTCCTCCCGCCTAAAATCTTCTTGTCAAACTAAGGGCTTTTTTGTCTTTTTAAGTTCAATTTTAATGCAAGTTCAGTACCCCATGTGTGTTGGTGGCAAAGAGCAATTAATTTGCTTATTTAGTATTTACTAGCGATTTTCCCTATAAAAAACTGAATATACATACTAAAAATAAGAAAATATAGAAACTTTCTTGATTGTTTTTTGAGGAAGAATATGCTCTCAAGGTTGCCAAATTTGTACCCACCCCCCCCCCCAAAATAAAAGTGAGAGTTGTCAAATTTGAAGCCCATATGCGTCTCACTTATTTAAGTGAAGATGGAGCAGATTACGGTTTGGTGAGATAGAGGTCGGATCATATAGTCATATGAGAGAAAAGAAAAGAGAAAGTGAAAAACGTAGCTTCACAAGGAAGTCTCAGTAAATCAACATTTGCGCATTTGTTAACCATTGGATCCGACTAAAATTTGATTAGCAGGTTCGACGCATGTGATTTATCATTCAACGGTGGGATCGGCGTTTAGGGTCTGTTTAGTTTGAGGGGAGGGGAGGGGAAATTTTTAACCCTTCCCCCCTAAATTGGGGGGATTTGGAGGGGAAAAGTGATATTTTGCCATATGAAGATTATTATACCCCTACTTATTTCTATTATTTCTAAACTGTCCCTCCCTTATTATTATAATATTTATAATTACTCTATTTTATTAAAATTATTATTATTACTATCTATATTTTAAAATTTTAATTATGATTGTATTTGTTTAATCTTAATAATTAGATTTTATTAAGCATTCTACTATGTATGAAAAAAAAATATTAAATGAGGGGTAAAGTTGTCCAAATAAAAATATTTTCCCTCCCCTCCCCTCCTCAATCAAATAAGGTAACATTAAAATTTCTCCCCTCCCCTTCCTTCCGATTAATCCAAACAAGGTAATATTAAAATTTTTCTCATCCCCTCCCGTCCCCTCCTCTCTATTAAAATCCCTCAAATCCCCTCCCTTCCGTTAAACCAAACAAACCCATAGAGGCATGTGTGAGAGAAATCATGTTCATGGTGAGAGACATTTTTATGGAATTTTCAGCTTCTTTGTTCTCTATTGTAAACTTGTAATTTTAGTTGTTTGGTTGGATGGTTGCACATGTTTGTGTATGTAGTTTGAGACTCTCTTGTACCCTATTTTCATCATAATGGATATGATTTTCTTTGGTGTGAACGATTCATGGTTTTTACTCTTGAATTGAGGGGTCTTCTATGTTAATAAATTTGGTGTCTCTTGTGCCATTTGATTTCTGTCATATATTTGTTTGTTTGTTTCCTCATAGATTCTTGTAAATGATAAGAATGTTTAACATCAACTATATCTTTTCTAACAAAAATTTCATCTACTATATACAATACTCAAAAATCATATAACTCCTTTGAAGGTGGGAAAGATACAAGCAAAAAAAAAAAAAAAAGTAAACCTTAAGAAAACAAATGTCAAAATTAATATTCAATTAATAATATTGATAAGATTCATATGTTAGATATAATTATTTTTTATACCGACTGCATTTGTGTTTTTAGAGCTATATATTGAATTTATATTGTATAATATAGCCTTTAGATGTAA
This sequence comes from Inga oerstediana, assembly GCA_963210345.1. Lineage (NCBI taxonomy): Eukaryota > Viridiplantae > Streptophyta > Magnoliopsida > Fabales > Fabaceae > Inga > Inga oerstediana. Next base: position 39,736,830 of record OY723409.1, read on the forward strand.
TAATCCAATAGGGCTTCTATAAAACAAAATAAAACATATTTTTTAAAAGGGTTAAAGGGCATTTTTGCCTTGAAAGTTTTTAACAAAGGGCAATTTTACTCCAAAAGTTTTTCATGAGGCAATTTTGCTCTAAAAAGTGTAAAAAAATAGAGCAATTTTGCCCTAGTCATTATCCCAGTTAATTTTAACTGTTAGTTAACTAAATATGTTGAGCTAACAGTCCACATGTCATCCACATTATTTTTGTTAAGGTGCAAATTTGTCTCAAAAGTTTTAAATTAAACTTTGAAAAAAGATGAAGTAAATGACACATGGACTTCCAACACAAATTAACATCTTAACTAAAATGACATAAATGACATGTGGACTGCCAGCTTAATATATTTGATTAAGTAATGGTCAAAATTAATTGGGATAACGGCTAGAGCAAAATTGCTCCTTTTTTTAAACTTTCGGGACAAAATTGCCCCTCATAAAACTTCCGAGGCAAAATTGCCCTTCGGTGAAAACTTCTAGGGTAAAATTGCCCTTTAACCCTTTTTAAAAAAATTGCCCACTTTTTAAACCGGATATGAAATTACCTGATTTAAAAAGTGGTTTTTTATTATAAATTGTTACTTTTTTAGACCGGACAATAAAAAAAGCGATCTTAAAAAGTAACCTTTTAGACCAGAGTACAAAAAACCGAACCGGACCGGCCGGTTCGACCGGTTGAACTGGGAACCGATCCCTGGTCCGGTCCGGTCCGGTTTGATCAGTAAACCGGTCAGACCGGTTGAACCGGTAAAACCAGTGGTCCAACTGGTTGACCCGTTTTCTTTCTTTCTTTCTTTTTTTTAAATTTTCCAAATTTTTATTTTGTGTTTTTTGAGGGCAAAATGGAAAGTTGAAGACTAAAATGAAGAGAAAAATAGATAAAGAAAGAAGAAATCTAAAAAAATGAAGAAAATAATGAAAAAAATAATTTAAAAAGATATAATAATTATAGGAAATGAGATATCTTTGCATAAGTATAGTTATTATAACTAATTCTAATAGATTTTAAACATTTTTTTCTAAAAATATTTATTTTTATTTATAGAAGTTTAAAAATATATTAATATATATTATCACTAATAAATTATAATATTTTAATATGACCGGTTATAACCGGTTCAACTACCAGTTAGACCCCGGTTGACCCATTAACCCTTGAACCTGTGCTGTGACCGGTTCATTGCCCGGTCCGGTTTTTCATTCCTTCTTTTAGACTGATTGCAGGACCGATCTTAATAAGAACAGACTTTTTAAATCAACTGATATAACCTAAACCTAATCTAAAAAGCCAATTTCAACCAATGTAAAAGACATTTGTTCTAAGAGTTAAAGGCCAATTTTACCCCGGAAGTATATACGAACGGGCAATTTTGTCTCAGAAGTTTTTCGAGGCACAATTTTACATCAGAAATGTAAAAAATGGAGTAATTTTGCTATAATTTGACAGAGTTAGATAGTCAACAGTTAGTTAACTCACTTATGCTGAGGTGGCACAGTCACATAGGATAGGAATGCCACAAGTTATGCCACGTCATTATCATCATCCTTGAACAATCAAGAAGCAATGGACACCCCGCATACAAACTCTCCCCCATCTAGTTTCAAGTTTGCTCCAACAATTCTTTGGGATTCAAGAAAAAGGTGCCATGATTAAAAACAAGCCAACGGAACCATATTCCAAATCAACACCCCTTCAAAACGATTGCAACAAGTGAGAGCAAACATGAAAAATAAAAAAAAATGGAATGGCTTAAAAAAAACCTTACCTTAATCAGTTATAGATTGCCATTGGAGATGAAATCACTTATCAAATCTTTTCCATGGATGTGGTCTTAGACTTCAGTTGATCGGTGGTGGGCTGGGAACATGGCAATTACACCTAAAAATCCCTTATTGTCTTCTCCATCACTTTGGCTGTGTTTGGTTTGAGGTGAGGTTAGGTGAGAGAAGGTGGGGAAATTACCTTTTTAGGTTAAAGGAATTTAAATTTTGAGCGGGAATCCAAAATTTTGAAAAGAATAAGAAAATAAATTTTGGACGGGAACCCAAAATTTAAAAAAATGAGAGAGTAAATTTTGGATTTTTTTTGTCCAAAAAGGTAATTTCCCCACCCTCTCTCATCTAACACAGCCGACAACTGAGAAACCCCGAAGACAACCATGATGGACTGATATGACTTGGGCCACTTGGGCCAAGATGAGAGTAAGACATTCTGGAAAACATCAATAACAACCCCACCACTACTGCAACCAATATATGCAATAACAACACTCAGGCCAATGCAAACACAACCTCGCAGAGCCAGAACATCGCCGACAATTACGAGAGCCTACACAACAGTCACGATTTTCCATATCTGAAATTTTCAAAAATGAACGCGGATACGAGCTAATTCTCCGAAATAGCAAAAGATGGAATCTGAATTTTTTTGTTGATTTTCTAGATCTCCGACCTCTCCCTTAAGAGGTAGGCCACTGTTAGAATCGGCAGGCACAACGGAAGAATTTTAAAATTTTTATCAATCACAATCGAAGATCTATCAATAGCGTTTAAACAGAGATAGAAAGAATCGTATCTTTTCATATTTAGGGTTTTTTTTATCTCTAAAAGCCAACAACTCAGGTTCACTCATTCTACTGATATCTACACGAATGTTCTCCAACACAGACTACGTACTAACGCCTCCAATGTCTCCTAGGGTTTCCCTTACGGCTCTAAATTCTCATCCGTGTCTGAGTTTTTCTATTCTATTGATTTTATAACCTATGTGGCTATATTCGAATCTTAAAATTAATCTTTATTAATTTTGAAATTAATTAACAATTAATTTTCTTGATGAGCTAATTAAATAAATTCAGTTTAAATTAAATCTATCTAACAGTTTTAATTTAACCTATTTATTTAATCCAAATAAAAAGCCATTAGATTTAATTTATCTTCATAAATTAAATTTGAGATACTATATAGCTATCCTATTAGTTATTAAATCTAATTTATCTTAATAAAATTAAATTTAAAACTAACACAATATAATAATATCATATATATATATATATATATAATTTTATTAATTTTATTTTCATGAATTTTATATTATATATATAAATATAAAATTCGTCCACCCTAGATTAAACATTATCTTATGTTGGACCATTTTTGTGTGCGACCCTATAGGTCCATAGTAAGTTGGCAGTGAATCAATAACTATACTAATCCACAAGTCGCAAGCGGCTTCTAGCAAGACATTACGACTACCCAGTTCATATGAGGATCGTTAACACGATGCAACCTATTATACAACCATGTCACATCCCTTTTGTCACACGTTATATCGATTAAGGATGAAGCATGGATAATGTCTTCCTCTTGTTCCTTACCATTACTTTCTCAATTCCTGAGTAGTTTGATAATAGAAATGAAAACTCCTTTCCATCATAATATGATCATATATTTCTCAGACTCACTTATCGAGGAGCCCAGTAACATTTCTTTACTAATATGAGAGAAAAATTCCATCTTGATCATTCATATTCCTCTGCATAAAAAACCACCAAGCCTAATCGTAGCCTTTATCATCACCCGGTCAAAAGTGATGTTTGACTAGTTCAAAGTTTAGCAACTCTCATATAGAAATCCATGATAATCTCAGGTCAAAGGGAATTGTGATGTGGTTGTACATGAGAAAAGCTTATGACTTGATCCATGTAGCTTTCTCATAGTGGGTCGGTCCAGCACCTTATACTCTTACAAGTGCTTAAGACTTTGATTCGTATCTCTATATCTTATCAAAGTTATACTGGCCTTGTTTCATCTCTACTCTCACATAGACAACCGACCAGGGACATTTTAGGACAATCTTTATGATTTATCCAATGATACAGTCATCATCATAGTGAATATGTGAATAATATAATAATATAATGGAGAAATTCATTAAATAATAATGTTTAAAGTACAATGATTGGTCTTTAGGACACAATTTCCAACAACCATGACATTACCTTAATTCTAACGCGGCGCTTTGTGTGGAGGTGGGGTTAGCAACGGCCTGAGTTCAAGGTAAGGGAGAAGGAGGCATTGAGCTTGAAGGGAGAGATGAGCGTGAGAGGGGAGGGAGTGGATGAAGGAGCGAAGAGGTTACGGAAGAAGGACCTGGAGATTGACATCCGAAGGAGCACAAGGGTGAAGGAGTGGAGGAAAGTAGGAGATGATGATACTGCTAATGTGGCATAAAAGCTGGAGAAATATGTGACATTCCTATCCTATGTGGTTGAGCTACCTCAGTATAAGTGAGTCAACTAATCATCTGACTCTATCAAATTGAGGTAAAATTGCTCCGTTTTTTACACTTTTAAGACAAAATTGCTCCCCGAAAAACTTCAAGGACAAATTTGGCCCTCCGTGTATACTTCCAGGATAAAATTGACCTTTAACCCTTTTTCTAATAATGCTTCTTCAAATAATTCATCATTGTTATGTGAAGACACGTGGTTCTCAATCAAGAAGCTTAAATTATATTGTGGTTATAACCAAATCATGAATTGGTTTTCTATTTAGAGATTTGCAATTTTAAATCCCATTTTTTCATGTTAAGCATTGACTCCCTATGTGATGCAAGAGAAGAAGAAAGCTGTGAAGAAGCAGGTTGGGGGGCATAACCCAATTATTCAAGCCGGTACCGTAGCATGAGCCGATATTGTGGTTAGCAGCAATAAAAATATAGAGAAGCCACATGAATGGGCAAATGAGTCAGGCTTATTATGCTGTTACTATTTAAGTGTTATTGATCCCAATCTCTCTTCATATATTATTCTCCTTTGTTCTTTCAGTCGTTTAATTAGCTCACAATATTTAGAGGACTATTTGCTTGTGGAATATGTCTTGCTGTAACAACTTCTATAAGTAGTAATTATAAAATGAATATCCATGAATATGTAACTGCTAAACAACCAACAAATAAGAGTAAATTTACTGCTCATTACAGTGAAAAAAAAAATAACTACTTTATACAAACAATTAGTTGATATTTTTAAGAGTTTTTTTTTTTAAAGAATACAATATTAAATACCACCTAAATTTTACAAAACGTCGTCTAAATAAAAACATCAAAACTTTTCAAAAGCATACTAGCTGAGTAGTAGAGTTCTTGTAAAAAGAAGATTTGATCCCTGACGGTGCCTTTTTTTTTTTTTTGGGTGGCATAATCTGACAGTTCCACTTGATATCCCGTACAAAATGGATTTCAGATGCTAAAAGCTAACAATCTTGTATAAATCATATATGAAGACAAACTTTATTACCAACCAATCAGCTCAACAAGAAAAACAGCAAACAGAAGAGAGAACATTGGAGTTATTGAGCTTCATTCTCTAATTCCTCTTGGCACTCATCATCATCTTCACTCTCAATTCCATCTCTGGAGCTATCTTCTTCGCAAGTGTTGAAAAACTTCGCCAATTTTTCTGACAGAGATTGTAAACTTCGGTCCACAGAATCTTCATCTCCACCATAATCATCATCCCCATCAAAGATCAAATGAACCCCACATTTTTTCAGCTCCAACCCCTTATCCACAGGAGGGTCTCTCAGTGTCACACATATTGTGTCACCGTCTTGCAACAAAAGGAGGAGCTTTGAGTAATCATGATACCTGCAAAGGTGCATGTGTTCTTCATTCGTTCTTGGCAACCCACGCAAGTCCAATACTGAACTATATGGATTTTCTCCACGTCTGAGGACATTTACTTTGATATCAATTACTCCTGGAAGTTGAGCTCGCAGTTCACTGGACGTATCATGGTTGATTGAAAGAATGATACCTATAATTACACCAGTTAGTTCACGGCTCTTGGGCTTCGAAAAGGTTACAGCTTGTCCTGAAAACCATTTGGGTAATCTTGTCGCCGGCAAGCTCAAGTTCACTAAATTCCTCAGTGTAACCTGTCATACAAGGGATGAGATGAGTGCTACAAAAATAAATGATGAATTACAAATTAATCTGATTTGTCCTCAAAATAAACTTGAAGGTATCCAAACTTTTCATATTCTTTTAATTAATCATTGGTGTTGGGATGGGGAAAGAGATGGAAAAGAATGAACCTTGGAAAATCTCTTACGGATTGTGGAGGAGCACGTAATGCATCCGCCAAAGAACAATTTCCTCAAAGACCCTAACCGTTCAAGACCAGGAATATCCACCAATTTTACACAATTGGTGAAGTTTAGATCCTTCAAGTTTGTTAAATTTGAAAGGTCATAAATGCTTTGTAAGTTACAACAGTCTGCAGCATTCAGATTCGTCAAGCTCGAGGGAAGAGCGGGGAGAGAAACCAGCTCGATGCAGTTTTGAACATGAAGAACCTTGAGAATGGAAAGGCCTGCCATACTGGAAGGAAGGCTGTGAAATTTGTTTTGGCTTAGTTTCAAAGTCTCCAAGCACGACAATTTCTGAAAATCATTGGGAATTTTCCCAGATATTCTCCAACCACGAGCATCCAGATCATTCAGAAATATCATATTGCAGAAAAAAGATGAGATTACAAAAGAATCCTGCAGCGTGTTATCTTCTGACTTCTTGGCCATTTTCAGCGTCCTTAAGTTGGTAAGCATGCCAAAGCTTTGAGGTAATTCTGTCAGACCCGTTTCCTCCATTCTAAGACGACATAAGGACTTCAAATGTCCTATAGAATGTGGAAGCCTTCTAAGCATTGTGCATTGTGCCAAGTTTAAAAAGACTAAATTCTCAAGCCTTCTAATGGACTCTGGCAGTTCTACAATGTTACTTCTGTAAATGTCCCAGGTTGTAAGAGCTGTGAGGTTGCCAATCGATTCAGGTAGATATCTCATCTGGCAATTCCTCATTTCAAGCTTTTTAAGTAATCTCATATCCCCAATCTCATCTGGCAAATCTGTGATCGCGGTCCCATCAAGCTGAAGCTCAACAATGGAAACCAAAGTCTTAATGGACTCGGGCAATTTATTCAGAAACTTACAATTTCCTACTGAGAGTTCATTTAGATAATACAATGATCCAATCGAAGGAGGAAGCTCTTTAATAGCACTACCATTAAGCTGAAGCTTTGGAAGTGAGACGAGATCTCCAATAGAATCAGGAATCTCATTGAGAGATTTGCAATGCATCAAACCAAGCTTCTCAAGGTTTTTCAAATGCCCCACAGAGTTGGGCAGTTCTTCTAGTCCAGATCCGTCGAGAGACAGCTCTTGCAGAGAACACAAATGGGTTATGTCGTCAGGTAGTCTTTTTAAGCTGCGGCAACCATTTAAAACAAGAACTTCAAGTTTTTCAAGGCGAACAAGAGTCTCAGGCAGCTCTGCTATGGCCGTGTCGTCAGCAAGTAGTTTTCTTAGTGATTTCAAGTTGGCCATGTTTCTTGGTAACGATTTCAACTTGTAGCAGTCAGAGAGACAGAGGCTCTCTAGATTTTCCCACCCAGATATATCAATGGGTAACTCGGTAAGTTCTTCACAACGAGTCAGATTGAAATGACGAAGTGTGGTCAGATTGCCAACTGATTCGTGAATGCTACCTAGTTTAACGCAGCCCACTAAAACAATCTTCTCTAAATGTCGGCACCCAAACAAATCAGGAAGGGCCTTCAGTCGATAGCACTCGGAGAGGTTCATAACTATTATGTTCTCTGGCGCCTACGTGCCAAATTATATAAAATTACATAAAATTTTCCTAAACCTTGTATCGTGTACAAATAACTCTCTTAATATTTAAAACTTAATAATAAATCCCCCTACACTTTTAAGTTTGTGCTGATAACTTTCAATCATTAATTATACACCCCTTAAACTTTATTTTTGTGTATATATAACCCCACAAACTTTGAGTTGTCTGCATATAACCTTTTAAACTTTAAGCTATGTGCCAAAAACTAATCACAGGGAAGTTACCTACATAAATGTAAGAATTCAGCGGACTTGTTGTAAAGTTTTAAAGACGGACAATGTTATCTATACATAAATAAAATTCAGGAGAGTTGTGTATAATTTAACCTATAATTTATACTAGCATCTTAGTAGTGGCACACTGATTTTCATGTCATATTTAACAAGTGCCAGGGCATATCTTTAATAAAAAGGAAAGAAAACAGAGAATTCACTCTGGTTCATAAAGGATTTGTTTTTGACCAACCACTCTTGTTCATAAAGGATAAACATTAAACACAACCGAGAGTTATCCCCAAATAAAATAAAATAAGATAAGAAATTAGAAGAAATATTTAAATTTAGTTAGTTAAATCTTGTAAGTTTCCTAACAAAACAAAATATAAGTGGCCAAACCTATATATATATATATATATATATTAAAAGAGTCCAATTGTAAAGTGTTGATTGAGGGGTAAAAATATCTGCAAAAATTTTATTGGAAAATAATCATATGATGAACAATGATAATTGAAGCATGAAGATTGAATAAATACCTTGCAGCCTTTCCGAGTCCACAAACTTTCAATATTGCTGTGTGTGAGATCAAGGATAGCCAATTCACGGGGCCAAAAATCAGAAGGCAAGCAAGTTAATGGGCACCCTTGCCATTTTAGCCACCTCAATTTTGCAGGGAAATATTTAAACTTGCCTTCCAATCTCAAATCATTGATCTGAAGCAGCATCAAGTTCACCATTGATTTAAAGGCCTTGGTGTGAATCATTCCAGCCTCTATGTGTCTCTCAACTCGATGAAAATATTTCTTGTGCATCTGTTTAAGGAATGTCACCACATTTCCTAAACTTGAACCACATCGAAGGTTTTTCCCAGAAATTGCTTCATCAACTTTATGACCTTTAGCATATCCTTTCCCTAAGTCTAGCACAATCCCCTGAATTCTGCTTGTTCCCTACGGTTTCAAAAGTAACAAAAATATTTAACAACATATATAAGAAATTGGTATTCTAATCAGATGGATCAAAAAGATGCTATAAATCGCCAACACTAAGAGGGAGTGGTTCTTATGTCATATGCATGTTGGAATACAATATCTGAATGTCAGGCATTTCCATTGGCCTGATATATTCACAGCATGCAAAGTGCTGACGTGTTATGGCATAGTAAATTGTAATATAATATCCTAATGAACCAAATCTATTCAAGATTGTGGCAATATGATAAATAATATAATCTGTCATGACTACCTTATAAAAATAGGTTCAATGTGAGTGTTTGGAATAGCTTATTTCTGAAAAATAAGTACTTATTACGTAAGTCGAGACAAAACTCATCTCACATATTTATCTCGTATACCATGAATCATGATTTATAAGCACTTATTGCTTAAAAATAAGCTATCACAAACAAGCACTAATATTAAAGAAACAAATAAATGAAAAAAGAAGATCTCTTGGACCTAAACAAGAAAAAAGACCCAAGAGATCTTTTTTATTTATTTGTTTGTTTTATCTAAGTCACTCAGCAGCACGACTACATAAACTCTTTTATTTTACCAAAATATATAAAGGACTATAAAGTAAATTCTTGATATAAATATGTGTTATAAATTTAGTTATTAAAAGATTGTAATCACCATTTAATTTTAAATTCTCTTTGGAATAACTCATTAACAGAGCAATGTAGTCATCTATATTAACCACATCATTCAATTTAGTCTAAAACATAATTATATACAATGCTTTTAAAATTTGTTAGAATCAAATTATAATATCTTTAAAATGCTAAATAATTGATGGAAAATTAATTCAGTTTCTTGTCTTACAACAATGATAATGGAGAGGCTGAGCACTTCAAACATACAAAAAGAATTAAGCTTCAAACTATAAGACCATTTTCAGGATACTTACCTTCAGATTCCTCAAAACACCAAGAATTTCAGATGGATCCCACAATCTACTACGCATACTGGGATCAACAAGGTTTTCATCTACAACAATTTGCCTTCCCATGTCTCTAATTTGATCATGCATCCAAATGGTTTCATCCTCTCTGATTTTGATCAGACATTTTTTTGAGAGAACTTTGATTGCTTCCTCTCCATCAAATTCACAACCTCTCAGTACATCAATAACATCTTCTTGCTTCATCCTCATCTGAACGAACAGACAAGCAATGTCAAGGAAGATGCATTTCTCTTGTTCATTTAACCCCTCATCATAACTGATCCTCAACACTTTATGTACGTTCCCAGGTCGAATCAGCTTCAGCTTCTCCACAACATCAACCCATTCCTCTTTCTTTCTCTTACCAAACAACATTGAACCAAACACTTCCAGAGCCAAAGGCAACCCTCCCGTTAGAGACACTATTTCCTTTGACAACTTCAAAATATCATCATCTGCAGGTTCATTTCTTCTCATTGCATGGTAACAGAATAGTTGTAAAGAATCAGAGTCATCCAATACCTTAACCTCGTAGAAGACATCAACATGAGTCTCAGGCAAAGCTCGGGTATCCCTTGAGGTGACTACTATACGGCTTCCCTCATGGAACCATTCTCTTTTTCCTATTAGGGTATCAAGTTGCTTCACATCATCCACATCATCCAGGATTATCAGAACCCGACATTCATCAATTGTTCTTCTGAAAGCAGGAATATCATCACCATCAACTACTTTAGAGGAAATGTCATAGATACTTCTGTTTCTTAGAGCAATTAAACCACCATCTTTGGATGATTCTTCCCTTACACTTGAAATGAAGCTGCGATGCTCAAAATGCACAACAAGTCTGTTCAAAAGAGCCTTTGCAAGGGTTGTCTTCCCAACCCCACCCATCCCAAACAATCCCAATACTCTTACGCCATTGGAGTTTATGTCCAACAATTCCAATAGTTTTTCAATACGAGCATCGAGTGCAACGGTAAATTCAGCCACAACCACCGGAATATTGCTCAGTTCTCTTAGAATTCTTTTCACTAAAACTCGAATTTGATCATCTTCCCTTTCTCTATAGCAGAAATACAGCAAATCACTCAGTAAAGGCAGAGCGCCGAAAAAGATAGAAGTGTAGAGAATAGTGGGTAGCTGTAAATAGACGTAACTATTATTTACAACTACCTACTATCCTAAACACATGAATAGTCAGTAATAGAGAAGACCTGCGATTCGGAAAAACGCAACCAGCGATTCCACCTACTTTCTTCATAGCTTCCCTCCACCTTAGTACGTCTTCTTCTCTCCTCTTGGCCTTGTGATCCTCGAAAGAATCTTTGAATGGACCCCCTTGTTTCCGGACATCACGCGGATCGACGTTGAAGAACACCGGCAGAATCAGTCTCCCGCTGTCGCAAATCTTAGCGAGCTTCTCCAAACACCAATGAGAAGAAGCGTAATTAGGAGAGACGATGATGATCGAAGCGGCCGAGTCACCGATAGCTTCCAGCTGACTCTGTTGGGCTATCTGATCAGCACAATCTAATCCAACGTCGTCGACAAAAACCCGAAGGCCGCCAGATTGGAGGGCGTTGGAGAGGGGTTCCGTGAAGCAACCACAATTATCCGTACTTCGAAAGCTCAGGATCACGTCCCACCGGCGCCTGGAAGCTCCCGGAGCTGACGAATCAAAGTCGCCGTCCGATGACATTTCTGTGTGACGACTGACGAGTCTACTCTTGTATGACTTTTTTGGAATTCTGGCAAGTTTTCTAACGGTATCGGATTCTGAAGGTGGAGTCGGTTGGATAGGAGAGAAGGCAATTTTGGATTCTCTTCGCAAACGGTAATGAGAGAAATTGCTTGGAAAAAGGGGGAAAAACTTATGAGAGAAATTGATAAAATTTAGGGAAAATTACTCCTAATCCCAAACAAAAGTTAATCACAGTAAAATTTTAAAACAGTAAAAAATAATTTAACATATTATGAAAACATGTTTAAAATTTTTTTTTTAAATTTTATTATGATTATCTTTGATTCTCTGATCAAGCAGTGATTTTCCTTAAAATTTAACTCTTCCAACTTCAAATTCAAATGACGATAGTATGTAGACTACCAGCGTCGGGGCTCATATTTACTTATTTAGTGGTTACTTACTTACTTGTTTAGGCGGGCATACATCCACGTACGAAAATAAACTTTGTTTTGCCTGTGTTGCCCAATAGAATTAGTTTATAATTTATTAGTCATTTTTCAGTCAACCTCGGTGACTTAAATGTGCCGTGAAATCTCAATGATAATTGAACTTCATTTTATACGTACTTTCCAGTTATAATTGGGATCTTTTTAATAATTAAACATCTTATTTAAAACCTCATAGTAATTCATTCAAATATGTGTTTGGATTAGCTTTTGAGAATAGCTTTTACGATTTACGAAATAAATATATGAGAGGAGTTTTGTCTCGGGTTACGTAAACCTAGGTTTAGAAGAAATCCAAACACTCACCTAAACTATATGTAGCATAGTTCACCATCTAGGAATAGTGTAATGCATAATAAATTTATAGGAAGAAAGACACAAAAATAGCTTTCAAGTATAACAAATCTCAATTTAAGATTTGAAATTGTTTAATTAGTGTGGAGTCCTTAAGAACTAGTTTGACATTAAATTTTATAATAAAATTACTTAAATGTTCTTAATTTGAAATATGAAAAACAAGAAAAAATGAAATGACAACAACAGTTTAATAATTAACAACTTTAACTTATCAAAATGACAACAATAATTAAATAAGGCATAACAACTTTAATATTTTAGATTACACACACATGGGTGTCGCACTCACATAATTATTTGTGTATTAGAGATGCTAAGATGAGTTAATGTTCGAGTGTCATATTGGTTTTGAGGAGGAAGGTCCTCCCACAAGTCACATGTTCGAAGTTGACATTGAGAAGGGAGTAAGAGATGATAAGATGAAATTAGTTAAGAGATTAGACTAATTAGTTACGACTTTGTGTATATTAAGTTATATTGAACTGCACAGAAGGAAAAATAATATTCTTTGGAATAACAGTATTTAAGAAGACAGACATCAGTTGCGCAAGCGGTATATGGACCCATTTATAATGCATATTAGTTTTTCTATAAAATTGAATTTCACACAAGGAAACAAAGTATTTAAGAGGGATGAGTTGGACAAGAGCCACGAAACTTTACACTATAAACTGGTTGCACCACATGGCTGGATAGGCTAGATGCTACAAATTTAGAAAAAAAAAAGGGAAGAAATAATCTCATTTTGCCCATAACAAATTAAAGGGTGGCAGCATAATCTATAAGCAACCATATCAGTTTCATTAAGATTTCTTTACACTAATTAAGAGGACATCATCAAGTGAAATATCCATGTCCCAAGACTCCTTATCTGTTTGAGGCATGGAAAAGTTTGACCAAAACCCTTCCAAAAAAATGCTTTATAGTTATTATACATCTCCAAAGAAGATATTAGCTTACAAAAAGTAAAAGAGAATAACAATTTCACCTAAAATAGTTCCAAAAAAAGGGATAAGCATGCTATTTAATTATCAATTAAATGTCATGTCACGTGACCAATATTCATCAGTAGAAACTTGAGTATGACAGGATGTCAGGATGCATACAGCCCTCAACTTAAGAAAATCCCAAAAAAACAATTTATTGAAAACTTTGATTGATTAGATAAACATTGATTCGCACTTCATTCTTTTGCATAGCTAATAGAAAAGATGGCGGTGGCCAATAGAGTGGCTTGAACGTTGTCCCTCCAGGCTCCTTTGCCTATCAATCCCTCAGAAAAGGAGAAGAGGGAGACCTTGATGGACGACAATGGAAGTAGAAACTAGGTAAGTGCTTATGAGTTTTACGCAGTGAACTTGAACCACGAAGTGATATTCATTTATAAAGTTCTTTCAATTCCCAACCTTAGGATAAGATTCGAACCAATAGTTCAGTGGATTTTTCAAAAAAAAAATCAAAATCTTGCAGAAGCGTCATTCAGTGGTTCGTAACATCATTACTACTCATCAATTCTTATATTTATTTAATTCAATCAGAGTGATTCGCTGCTTATTTATTTAGCCAGATTATTCCTCTGCTCATTCTTAGTTCATTCATTTATATATTTATACAAATAGTGTAGCCACACAGGGCTACCAAAGTGTCTAATGTAATTCACAACAGATCAATCTTCACTTCTCTGCCATAGTTCCCTCTTGTGCAACTCCCTACAGTACTTTTCTGTACTTCATCACACCTGTATGGTTGGTTGGGAGAGGATACGATTTGAGGTGAATCTTAGCAGTAAACAATGCTAACTATACATGCAAGATAATGCTTAGTGTATGACATGCTTGCTTACATAAATTTATGCCAACATAATGACATATGCATGCTCAATGCTTTACAATACGTTCATGGTCATAGCATAAGTACAAATAGAGCTTCAATTATTCACATATGTTCCATATAATTCATCAAAGCAATAACACATATCATCACACAATCATACACATATCAAATACATACAAGTCAGGAAAGTTTAACTACCTCTTGTCTTCGTGTCCTCCTTATCTTCCAACCACTGAGGCTTCTTAGAAATTCTTCCATTCTTTTCTTTCTTGACTTCTCATAGCCCTAGATATATAATCATATCATTAGGGTCATTATGGTCATTTTACCAAGTCAACCAATGAGTTAAAGTGGTCAAATTATCCTAAGGGACTAAGTTCTACCCTTAGAGTTCAAGGTAATTACATTGAGCCATTACCTTTTTCCAATTTTGCACATATACCCAATTCTGCCAGAATTTTCAGCAATATTTGAAAATTCATAACTAATTATACATATGTCTAATTGTGATAATTCCAAAGGCTATGTGACCCCTAATCAATCTAGTTTTAGGGAAAAATATAGCCATTACACTTCTAGATGCACATTAATACAATATCTCACTTAATTTATCACTACCCTCAGAATTCGCCAATTTTCCAGACCAAACTTTGAAAATGTAGAACTCCCAGCATACACATCCAAATGACACAAACGACATATCAAATTAAAGCTGAACATGTATACTTTCATATTAGAAAGTTTTACAATTTTTGGACATCATCTACCTATTCAAAAATGTCACACCTGCACAGAACATATGCTGGCAGAATTACAGTTTTGCATTATATATTTCTAGCAGTTCAAAATTTGCAATTAGGGTTATTCCTACACAGTTTTGCATTCTAAACACAATGGGAATATCAAAATCATCAAAATCACAAATCTTCAACCCCCAATCATACTGACCGAATAGACCCATTTCAAGAAAAAATTGCCAAAGCAGAATTTTGTCCAACAACTTGGTCCAATATCATCATAAATCACTATTTAACTATAAATACATGATTAAGCCTCAAGAATACCCTTGGCTAAAACATGAACAGTACCCCACCATCATGAAAACTCATCCAAACAACAATCCAATCGGTTCAAAATGAAGCCTACGCTTACCTTTACGTGTTCCCGCAACCGGTTCAAAAATCTGGTAGTATTTTGGTTGACAAGACGGCACTAAACCCCTCCAAATGAAAATCCAAAACAATAGAAGTGAAACTTGGTATGAGTAGAAGAAGGTTTGTGAAGGGTATTTTGAGAGAAAACGCCGATTCGATAGTGTTTTGACTTATTGAAGTTAAGAAAATTTACTATTCATCCTCTATCTCTCCTCTATCAATTTCTTGAGATTTTTTGGCATTTTTTTTATTTAATGATGATAATGGACGAAATTATTCGGCCTTTAATGGTTTTGGAAATTTTCTACAATATGTCGCATTCTTGTGGTGCCATTTGTTCGGTGATCCAGCTAATGAGTGATACATGTCACTAGCTTTAATTAAGTTGGTCCTGCCTCTTTTCCTAGGCCCTTATCTAACCCAATGGTCAGGGGAAGGTATGGCCTGATGTTTTCCCCGGCTTCCTGGTTCGATGTTCGGGAAAGTCAATCCGGTGACTGAATCGAAGACCAGGTGAATTTCCCTAACTTCAAGAGCTAGGCGGTGTCACCTAAGAGTGCTAACACAAAAGTCATTTTATGACTTTCATGATAAAGGGGCAAGTGTCACCTTGTTGGGCCAACCCAAAAGTTAAGTCATCATTACTACTTTATTAAATCTACTTTATTGATGTTTACCTAGGATTCTACATGGGTTTTACTCAGGACTTACTTGGGATTGCGTCACGTGTATTAGGGCCCACAAGATAACACTAGGTCAGAGTTGTGTATGGGCCCCACATAGTGCCACATACCGGTGTCTTCTTTTAAAAAAGCAAGGTACACATGTCTACCTTGAAATTTCTATGTACATACCTACACCAGCATATGTCACTCAACCAATCAATTTCATACCTCATGACATAGCTAAATGGCATCTTTCAACTAACCCAATGGCACCATATATTGTCATGTGCACATCTGCACCGACACATTAATCATACTGCCTACAAATACTGAGACCTCTGTCTGGTAAGGCCAAATCACATAGTCCCTGAGAGTCTTTTTATCTCCCATCATTCTTGGGACTCTTCCCAAACTGGGCTTAGTAGTTTGCCTTATTCAGGCTTATTCTCTAGCCTTTAGTCCTGAAATTTGGGATATTACATATGCTATTTTACTAAGACTAGTGCTTCTATCATTTTGCTTTATGTTGAATTATTGTATATTGCCACATTAGGGCTCATCCTGCATACTTTGATTTATTTGAAGATTTGATGCATTAGCTATATACTTTTGATTTTTAGTTAGGAAAATACTTAGATCAAGTTTTTTATGTCCATTTCCTCAAGTTTTCCAATCACATAGAGCCATGTGTCATATTTTTGAATTATTATCATTTAACTATAAACTTATATGAAAAAATTAAGACATATAGTGATATGTGATTAGAGAACTTAATGTAATGGATATAAGAAACTTGATATAAGTATGGTCCTTTTAGTTATTGGACCACTCTTAATGATTTTGGGTGGCCTAGAGGCCTTAGTATTGTGTTTTAAACTTGTATATCCACATATTGGTTGACTTGGATATTTTGTTAAGTGAAGTATTATTCAGTTAAAGAGTTTGGCTTGATGGTAAATGTTTATTTTCGGTTTTGAGGAGTTCGAAGCCCAACTATGTGCTTAAATTACTATTAAGAGGTTTTGT
Organism: Inga oerstediana; assembly: GCA_963210345.1. NCBI lineage: Eukaryota > Viridiplantae > Streptophyta > Magnoliopsida > Fabales > Fabaceae > Inga > Inga oerstediana. The sequence goes on from OY723409.1 coordinate 39,753,952, forward strand.
TCTTCTAATCACTATAGTCCTTTTGGAAAGTAAGTTTTAAGTTTTCTATCATGGTTAATCTATATTGATAATCAATACACTTTCATAACCAAGATAGTCTTTGGATGAATAATTTGGTTAAACACTTAGTTAATTATTATTTGAAGTAAAATATTTTACACTATCAATCTTGTCACAAACATAGAGATATAGCTTAACACATGATAAAATGTGAATGTTGGCAGCAAATAAAATAGATTTGATTAAAGACAGACAACTAGTATGGGATAAAAGCTTTGCCTTCCAATAAGAGGTTCTATTTTCAATAGAAGAAAGGACTTGATGATAGATTGGAGATTTGTGTTTCCAGGATCTATCCATGTTTCCAAGTATTTGCCAAGTGCTCATAGGAGAAATGAATTTTATCTGCATGAGAAACATTTAGACTAATATAAGTGTAAACTTGGAACTATTTATTTCCTGATCCGACCATTGACAACATTAGTTCAAAACTATCTTGAGAGCTTTTTTTAATACTTTCAATGAAAAAGATAAAATCATCTGTATAAAAAAGATGGGAGATTTATTGAGCATCTTGACAAATCTTGACACTTTTCCATTCATTGTTAACTTCCATTTAATGAATGAGGCAAGCCAAAATATTAGCTAAGAGAATCTAAAGGTATAGTGATAAAGGATCTCACTGCCTTACTCTATGGTTGGGAGTAATGGAACAAACTAGACAACCATTAAAAAGTAACTGATATTCAATTGTGGAGATTTTTTTGATATATGAGATTAACCCATTTATAAGGAAAGCCTATTTTCTAGAAAATAGTTGAAATGAAATTCCATGCTACCCTATCAAATACTTTAGAGAAATCTACCTTTAATACAACTAATTTTTCCTTCCAACAAGAACAAAGTGCATCTAATTCATAAGATCAGCTGCTAGTAATATATTATCAAATGTCATATGTCCCTTGATAAATGCAATTTGGTTAGTAGCAATTAATTGATCAAAAGGTTGTTTTAATATGTTGCAAAGCACCTTTGAGATAACTTTGTATGAAACATTGCATGGACTAATAAGCCTAAAGTCTCTCATGGATTGAGGTCTGTGAGACTAAGGAATCAAAATGATATTTTCTTTATTTAAAGCCCTAAACATATGTTCATTGTCCCAAAATAAGGATACTAAGGCAAATAAGTCATTGGACACTCAGTTCATAAGACCTCGAGCATTATCTCTAAGTAAACCAAAAACAACTTCTTTAACTTTAAGGACAAAAATGGGAGCCATTAATGATTCAATTTGAGAGCTTGAAAGGGTTGGTATGCTTAGTTGATCCAAAGATAGTAAAATGTCATAAATATATAGATTATGACCTTGATATATTTAACCCAAATTATGAGAGGTCGTACCAGTGAACTTCAAAGCATCATCCATCCAATTACCATAATCTTTTCTCAAACTTACAATATGTATGATATTTGCAGGCTCTTCTATTGACCAAAGCATGGAAAAATTTGGTATTATGTTTACCCTCTTGCTAGGATTTTAATTTAGCTCGTTAAGCCCAAAAACTAGCTTCACAATCATAAAGAAATTCAAATTGATGTTTAACCTGATGGAATTTCTCTACCAGAGGCACGAGTAGGAGCAAATGAATCAAGTGAACTTGATAATAGTTGAAGGTGATTCTCAGTAACTTAAAGTAATGAGATAGATTTTAAACATGTAGTTTACTCCAGTTAGAGAGGGAGGAGAGAGTATGAGACAATTTGCAATATAGATTATAACTCGAAGATTGAGGGAGAGATTGTTGCCAATTTGGCTTGATTATTTCCTTACGCTCCTTAAAGAAAATACCAAAAAAGATTCAAATTTCTTTTGTCTATAGGGGTTCCATGTAACTTCAGAAGAGAACAAGATAGGACTTGGTCTAAAGCAGCTATGCATAAAGTTTGAACTAAGGAAGATGGAAATGATTGCACCCAAGATAAATTGCAAAAAGCTCTATCAAGTCTTTCCATAACAAGGTTAGAGCCAGATCTATCATTTGACAATGTAAACACTGGCTTGACTAAGTGAATTATTAAATTGGCTTTGTTAATTCAACTTAAAAAAGATACTATTCTAGATGAGATACCAATAGAATTGAGTTTATCAAATGGAAATATAATTTCACTAAAATCATTAATAAGAAGCCAAGGTAGGTCAATTGAAGGCATAATAGATTGAATCCAATCCTATAAAATAATATAAAGGTGAGATTGGGGGAGACTATAGACAAAAGAAACATAACTTGAAGGGGATATTCCATTATTTATAACTTTATAGTAACAAAAGTAAGGACTAATATCTAGAACTTGCACAACAAAAGCATCTTTCCATGCAACAATTGTTACCCCTTCATTCTTAATGGAATAATTGTCTACATAACTTGAATACCCCATAGCTATTGAAGGGGATGAAGTAGAAGACATGTCAACTTGGTTTTAGATAAATAAATAAAATCAAGAGCATGCTTGCCAATCAACCGCTTACATTTATGAACTATTATGACTTTACAAAAGCCACGATAGTTCCAACTTAATTCTCATGGCTGCTATGGAAGCTTTCCATAGGCACCTAGCTTCCTTTGCCTTTTTAGTGACATAAGGATAATTTAAGATCTTTAGATGCTTTAGAACTTCTTGGACTAAGATAATCACTTCAAGTTTTTACCTTTTTGCAAATGAGCTATTAAGATAATCATAAAAGAAATGGAGGTCATGGCCCTTATTATGGTCAAAATCTCTCTATTTGTTGCCACCTATACCTAAGAACCATTCCACTCCATAAACATCAACACCATCTTCCTTTTGAGATTTCTCCTTAAGCTTGGTTAAATTCTCTAAAAACTCAGGAGCTTTAATTAAGAAGCCAATAACACTAGTGACAAAAACATCACCAAAGGAATATTTAGCTCATTTACAATGTAATGAGTCACCTTCATTTGAATCTTCCTTCCATTCATGCTTACAACAACACCTGTGATACTTTAGATCAAGGACCTACAACCTTCTAAATCATGAAACAAACATATTGTGATACTGTGCATCCACTTTCTCTTATTTAAACCATAACACCTTATGTCCAATAGACCCAAATAAGTGAAAAAGAGTAGTGAAATCAATTATGGAACTAAAGTTCAATCCCAAACTAAAACTTACTTTGAAAACACGTTCATAACTTCCGAACCTATCTCAGGAGGTGAACCTGGGATTGGTAGGGAATTTTAAGTATAATAAAATTTTTCAAAACAATTTCATAAACATTCACTATCTTACTATGTCCCATTAGTACATGAATCCATTTTATCAGAGTGTGCGAGCGTATTTTTGCTTAGGTCTCATAATATGTTCCTTAGTTAATGTTTCATCGTCAAACAAAAGGGCTATCAATATATATAGTCACCATTCTTTTACTAAGCTACCAGCACTACTGGTTCTACTACTGTACTATTGTCAGGTTTACATAGTTATGTACACCACATATAGTCCCAAAAATAATCAAAATACTTAAAATAGACAACCAACGACAAATTAAGTTCTTCAACTTCATCCTCTAGCTGTTCGTATTTACCTTCTTGCTTTGTGAACCACTAGCCTGTACTGTAGATTTATTTAGAAAAAGAGTGAGATTCAAAAGAATCTCAGTAATAATAGGTAATCAATCATATAGATATAACATCACAAAGCTTGCTGCATAGTCATCATACAGCAGAATTATCACAATAGCATTCAACGCATAACATGCAGTTCATTTAGTATTATCTCTATTTGCTTCAACCACAATTGTCCCTTGAGAGTTTCTTCTTAATGAATATCTACCAAGTACCTAAGGAGCATATCATATTCCTCAGGAGTCCATATATGCAACTTCTTACTAGCCATGTTCTGAAGACATTATACAAGCATTACAAGATATAATAATAGTATCATATTCAATATAATAATAGGATCCTATATAAAGACCAAACCAAACATTTTGAGATGGAAACAGACACAATAAAAACAGGAAAAATATCACTACTTACCAAGTTCGTTTTACAAACAAAACTAAAGAAAAAACACCTGAAGTCTCACAAGCCAAGTTGAAAACCTGCAATAAAAAAATCACCTAAAGTTGAAGGCGACCAAACCCTCTACGATGGGATGCGAGTTTACGACAGTGACAAGGATAAAGGGAGATAGCCTCCGCTGTCATACAAGCTCTAAAATGAGATGAGACGTAGAGCCGAGAATTCGAGCCGAGCCCGTCGGGCCGACCCATTTAGGCCTGAGCCCTTCAAGGGCCGGGCTTATGATTTATAGGCTAAAAAGAGAAGCGGGCCTAAAAGGGGCTGCAGCCCTGAGGGCTGGCCCTTTTAGGCCTGTTTAATATTTTTTAAAAAATAAATTAATAAATATAATATCATTATATCAAATTATCAATATGAGAGACACCTAAGTACCTAATAGAGTATTAATAACAAGCAAAAACTTATTAATTTGTTTGATTTATTTTATTTTCTACAATGATTTATTAATTTAAACTTTAAAAAATAGGCTAATTTGGATATTAGATGATTATTTTAACTAAAAATTTATGAGTTTTAAAAATAATGTATCTCAATTTAAAACAAAATAATAAATAAATTGTAAAACTAAAAAAATAAATTTTTTTGGATTAAAATGAGTTTAAGCCCGAGCCCGTGAAGGGCCAGCCCTGTAGGGCCGAGGGCCTAAAAAATATTGTGCTTTTTAGCAAATGGGCCTAAACGGGCCGGACCGTTTAGGCCCAAGCCCGTGAAGGGCCGGCCCGTATTCCCGGTTCTAATGAGACGCCTCTGCAGATTTGAAAGTTGTGATGGAGTTAACACTGGAGCAACAAATTAAACACCTAAATGGCTTTCGGCTTAAAAAACAAGATGCCCCATAAATTAGAAAATAAGTTCACCTCTACAAATCTGCTCTTGCTCTCAATGGTTTGGTTAGGGTAGAGGGATTTTTTTATTTTTTTATTGCTATGCAGGATATCCACCAGAGCGAGTCTGATGACTAATTCCTCAGGTACTGTTGGGCCCAAGATAGCAGAGGGATTTTTATTTACTTTATAAATTTGTTTTCTTAATATGCACCCCAACAAAAAATATACATGGATTCTGTCACATCCCCCATAATCCCACCACCCCGCAGGTGAAGGACTCACAAGGATATAATCCCACCCCTTGGGATTTTCTCTCGCCTCCTCACGTCTCGAACCCTTACCCTGGGGGTAAGTATAAAGTTTGGCGAGATGTGGTACCATTTTTCATTGTCACATCCCTCGTATTCCCACCGCCCTACAGGCACGGTCCTCCGCCATGGGTTGATCCCCCCATACGACCACATGTGAAGGACTCACAAAGAATATTTGCACCCCCTATGCATTCCTTTTGCCTCCCCACGACTCAAACACCCAACCTGGGAATAAGTTCAAGTGCTTAGCGAGACGTAATGCGGCCGCATGGGGGATCAACCCATGGCAGAGGACAGTGCCTGCGGGGCGGTAGGAATACAAGGGATGTGACATATTCCATCTTTATTTTCATGACATACCAAACATCTTTTTAAAGTCCATATCTATCTCCATTTCCATATCGATTTCCATCAAAATCAATTCCATTTTACCAAATGGGCCATAAATAACGATACCTGAATTTTATAAAGATAAAAAAACATCAATATCGAAACATAAAACTAGAGAAAACAACCAAAATAAAGTGCCTCAAAGGAGAAGATAAGAGAGAAAACAAACCTGGAAGTTTCATAATCAACAATGGGTTGCAGAAGTCACACAAGAAGTAGCAGCCCCCAAACTTTGAAAATTTTTGAGATTGTAGAAGGAGACAAAGCTTATCATGAAGACCAAAGAGCAGCAGAGATATCGAATAGAGAAAATGAACAAAGAAAGTGTTGAACATAGAGGATTTCATTCAATACCACATAATGCAAAAGACTTGCGGAGACGGTGAAATAAGCCAATACCAAAACATAAATCAATTTCTCAAAACCTAAGAGCCCAAGCTAAAATCTTGCTTTCGAATCACTATATAGAAAAGAACGACCTTATTTTGAACACAAAATTTTAATTGCAAGTAGAATCCAAGGTGAAGGGAAAGGTTACATAAGAACTCCAGCATAGCTCGACATACAAGAGTACTAAGAAAATCTATTTGTTTGAATTAATAGGAACACCATTCAATATTATTGATTAGAAATACTTTATATTTGAATAATGCTTTATTCAAATTTAAAGTTGTCATAATGTCTTAATATAGAAGTTGTCACAATGTCAAGGAATCAATCTGCCTTGTTTTAATTAAAAACTAATATCCAATATTAACTCAAAAGAGAGGTAACATAAAATAGAACTACAAAATTCTAGCTTCCCTCATCACCTTGAATCTAAAAATCTAAAAGTCTAAAATGATGGAGGGTGATCAACAATGCAAAATTACCTATAAGGCTATAGAAAAACTTGGCTAAATGATCAGCCATTTGATTATCTTACCTATATCCTACAAAATTCTAGCCATTTGATTATCAGCCATTTAAACTACAAAATTCTAGCTTCCCTCATCACCTTGAATCTAAAAATCTAAAAGTCTAAAATGATGGAGGGTGATCAACAATGCAAAATTACCTATAAGGATATAGAAAAACTTGGCTAAATGATCAGCCATTTGATTATCTTACCTATATCCTATCGTTTACTATCACCTATCATTTATTATAAATAAAAAGTCTAGCTTCATCTGCAACTTCTCTATATAGGTGAGAATTATCATATCCCTAAACTAATAGCTTAATAGCTTTTATACTATTTCATAGGAGAAAAACTTTCCTAATTCCTTTAGACAAACACAAGTATAGGCCTTGAATGATGATTTCTATTAACTCTACAATTATGGAGGAACTCTATAAAATTTGTTGCTAAAGCCACATGTCTAATGAACCTCACTATTATATATTTTACCACCACATTCACTTCTTCAATCTTGCAACACAACGCAATCCACTTTTAAGTTAAAGAAACTTTTAAGCCTAACCTACTAATTACCTCTATATGGAGAGTTACGATTGTAATAATTTCCTTGTAAGGAGTGGAATGGGTGAAATGGAATCTAAAAAATGAATTTGCACTTACTAGGAAGGTCTCTAGGTCAACTCTTTTTGACTATTTGTGCTAGGATATCTAGGTATTCAGATATAATAAGGAATCAATATATGTATACAATAGTACACTAGTACAAAAAAGTACATTAGAATATTGATATAATACTTTATAAACCAATTCCTATGATGCTAGGTCTAAAAGATACTCCTCTTGTCCTAATTGTAGGATCTTGTTTGAGGATGAATTTTGGTTCTAATTGTAAGACTTTTTTTATTTTATCTCTTTAAACTAATCTTTCCAACTTATAAATTGATAAATAATATAATGTTATACAAAAGTAGAAAAATCAAATCCAAAATGATTGACGGGAGAGAGGGTTGAGGCAATAGAACATAAACTTGATGATAGAGAAGACATTCTCCATCTTCAATCTCAACGACAATCTCTTCTTCATCCATTCCAATATCAAAAGTCAAATGAAGAAGTAAACACGATGATGGAGAACATAGAGAAGTAGGTAGAAGAGAAAAACAAAGGAAAGAAGGTATGAAGGGAGATGGTAGGGGCAACAAATTAACATAAACATGATCAACTACTACCAACATGATCTGATCTACATATGGTTTCAAAGTTGTTTAATCAGTTTATTAATTCTCTATCTCAATATCATTAAAGGTGTTCCTTTCTATATCCTTAACTATCTAAAATCAACAAAACCAGCTCCCCTCCAACACTACAAAAAAAGTCCAACAATAATGGCACTGGTTATTGTTGAAGGAACTAGAAAAAGAATAAGCATAACCTATGGAACGAAGACATGTAGATTAAATTAAAATATCAAATTGAAGAAAATAAAACAAACAAATAGGCCATAGAAAATGTACATACAAATGTGTTTTCTAAATTTTCGCCATATTCATACCAAGAACGAACTAAATGGAAAGCACACCTGGAATAAGAAGGAAAGGGATTAAAGAGAGAAAGAGAAGAAGAGAGATGGATGTACCATTCAAATAAGGATGTTGTCCTACACTTAGCTTTTTGTCCTAATTTATTTGTGGTAGAAGGCTATAGGTGATTTAAATTTGAATTCAAATTCAGAGGCACATCCTTATCTGACTTGTGAAACTCTATGTTTTATTAAATGTGGACTTAGCTTAAACATTGTCTAATGCATTTTTTTTTTAAATTATGAAGTCATAGTTTTCTCATGAACAGTAATTTGAGTTGAGTCATGAGGAAGCCCCTTTTTTTTTGCCAATACATGAGGAAGCCCTTTTTGAGAGGTGGCTTGGTGGAAGAGATTTTAAGGTAAAGATTGATTGATTTTATATAAAGTAAATATGCAAATTTATCAATAAATTTTCATGGAGGAAAATATGACATCATAATGATTAATTTGGTGCAAAAATATAATAAATTTATTTAAAGGATGTAAAAATACCACCTCTATTAATGGCTTATAAAGCCAATTACTTTGTTCGGCGGGCCCCACACTTGATTATTCAACGCATTTTTTCCAGCATGTCATGCTCTCTCTCTCTCTCTCTCTCTCCTCGCTCACTCTCTCTTCTCTCTAGTTAATTATTTCCCTCATCCAACTTCCAAAATCAACTCGACGATGCTGATGTGGGGGGGAGATAGAGTAATGGTTCTCTCAATTCTTATTATAGGAATGTGCTACAAAAATTTAGTAGTTATAGGAATCCTTGCTCATAGATTTGAACCAAAAGGGCCTCAGTGTACAAGAATATGAAACTACACATTCTAAACCCCTCACCAAATATATTAGTTTAGAGTTTCATGGGAATCTAAAGGTGCATGTTCTAAGAAAAACTAATCCAGTTATTGTTTGCCTCTCATCATTGAAAAGTGAAAACAATGGAAAATAAGTAATTCATCCAAAAATCCTCAAATGATTTGTATACCCCTTTCAGCCTCATTGTATAGATCGATCACCACCATATCTTCCCCATTTGGTAGGCATATCTTCTCAAAACGATCCAGTGATGGATTGATCAAACTGAGTTTCTTTCCTCTCTTAATGGCTTCAAAATTTAGGACTCCTTGTAAGATTGAGCATGTGGGTTATGTAGACGACCACGAAGAACTAGACGAATAGACGAACAGTGGAAAAGCACGAGCAATTTGGAAGGATCGAAACAGATGATCTGAGTCACATCCAAGAACACTGTCTTATAGAGCTATTATGCGACCACCGGCAGAGAGGAAACGGCACTCCCCAGGATTAAACAGATCCCTCTTGATTATATCAAGGTAACAGAACTGACGAAAAGTAATGACAACAACAGGCAAAACATATTATGCAGAGGAAAATAGATTAGAACGCAATATACTGAGCACTCCGTCTGTGTCCTTTTTATGGGCACGTTTCACGAAGAGTCATCAGTCACAATACAACCCGGACAGTACGTCCCTTGAGACTAGATAGCCACCACCGGACAGGCAAGTCTGTGCGTTGACAACGGAAAGGACGTCTGATGAAGCGTCTGACCGTTTGTAATTTTTAGTCACGAATTGGATCACGAATTATGATCCCCAAAATATAGCGACCTTTCGGCAAGCCCAAATAAATATTATTTTTATTATCTAAAAATAATATTTCCGGTGAGCAAAAATATTTTACAAAAAGTGCCGATACCACGTATTTATTCACGTGTAGGGGGTGTAATATCCCGAATTTTAGGATTGGAGGCTTGAGAATAAGCCTAAATTAAACGGACTACTAAGCCCCGATTTAGCAAGTGTCTCAAACTTATTCTCTAACGTTTCTTATATCTTTGAGGTATTAAAAGGAATAAAATGGTGAATTTTAAAGGAAGTGATTATGCTTTCAGTGAAATTGTCTACAAGGCAGTAAGAATACCTTAGGATTTTGGATAATCAAATGATGACCAAAAATTATGATATTTTACAAGGTAAAATTAGACATCCTAAGCTTTAAATTGATAGGTCATATGACTCATTTGAAGCTAAATACAAAGAGGTATGAATTTTTCAAATTTGCTCAGCGAAATTGATTATTTTCTAGAGTAGCGGTCAAAAACTTTAAATCTGTGAATGATGTGCTTTCAACTGGCTAAAGTCCATATTTTTCCTTGAAACTAAACTCAATAAGGGTTCCATAGCCTTTGGAATTGCTCTGAAACGATATCTACAAATTTAGTTATGATTTTTCAAAGTTTGGGCAGAAAATCTACCAAAATTTTGACTAAATCCGAAAATGGAATAAAAATGTGATGGCAATTTTTAAAATTATGAGATGAATGGAAAAGCCAATTGGGACCTAAAGGAAGGACCCTAGGATGCCATTACATGTAACATGAAAAGTGAAATATTATTTGTATGATATTATATGTATACAATTTTATGTACATAAAAAGTTCAAGCTTTGAAATTTTGAGAAATTATGACCTAAGCAAGACACACCATGACATAAGTATAATATATATTGAAACACCTTTTCTTCATCTTCCTTCCCCCAAACTGACGCAATATGCAATGAAATAGAGAGAGAACGTTTGGAATTGTAAAGAGAGAGAGGAGAGGAGAAATCACAAGTTAAGCCGATTCCTCCGACGATTTAACTCCTAACGCGTATAACTTCGTTCCTAAGCTACTCTTCTATGTTCTTTAAGATTGTGAAGCTCAAAATCTATTGTGGAACACTTATGGCATGTTTGGTTCAATTACATGGGATAGGATTACATGTAATCCTGTTGCAACAGGCTGATTACAGTGTTTGGTTGGGCTTATTGTAATGTAAAGAGGATTACATTTGTAATCCTGATTACATCATTTGATGTAATCATGATTACACTGCTAGGGCTAATAAATGAGGATGCAGGCATCCTGTAATCAAATGGAAAAGACAATATTACCATTATAACTTTTTAAATTGACCATATTGCCTACAAATAAACCCTACTTATCTACCCACTATTCTCTTCAATGAAAAAAAAAAGCACTCCTGCTGCCGCTCGTCTTCATCGTAGTTAATTCTCGTCCTTTGCTGTCACCATATTGATCATCTCTATCGCAGCTTTATCGTGAGGTGAGTCTCTCCAATAATTTATGATTTTTTCGCTGCTATATAATATTTGTTGCTATCTCCAATATTTGCGTTGTTCACGAGGGATGTCAATATGCTGAATGTTTGCTTTTATCTCCAATGTTTGCTTTTATCTCCAATATTTGCGTTCTTGTGATATAATACACAATAAAAAAAAAGCAATAAACATGCATTATACTTCAATTTATTATTATATGTGTGATGAGGATTCACCTCATACTGCTGTTAAGTTAACAAAATTTTTGTTATACATATGGACAAGGGGTAATTTTGTTTATTAATTGATTATTATAAGTGTGGATAGGATTATTTTACATACTTGGTGAAATAATAGATAATTTCAAGTCATTATACATATATATATATATATGTAGACAGGGGTAATTCTGTCTTTTTATATATTATTATCATGTATTCCCCTGTTTAATGTAATCCAACCAAACGTTTTCATGCTTATGCATCATCTTTCCCTAATGATGAACCAAACAAAATCATGTAATCATCATTACATTACATTCCATTACATTGCATTACATTACATTACATTACATTCTCTCTGATTCCGTGAACCAAACGTGCACTTAGGGTTTCAGCCAAGTCAAGGAAAAGCTAGTGGGAGCTTGAGGTAACTTCCAAACTCTTGTATATTATCTATTCTGGCTACTGTGGGCAATTTAATCGGTGAAATTTCGCTAGATTGTCTTTGTTTCTGAAAATTAGAAAATGTGTTTTGGAAATATTATGCTGCCAAAATTGGGTTTAAATGGTAGTTATAACTCAATTAAATAGTTAATAAAGTAGTTAGGAGTAGAAAAGAACACGTCTGCAGAGTCAAATTTGGAAAACCCCAATTTTTCTCAGAGAATTGGGAATTTCAGCTAGTGCTAGTTTAGGGGGCTAGAGTTGGATTTTTGATGTTCTGATGATTCCATTGAGTTCAGGAGGGAAAATTAGATTGAATTACAATTGATCACTTTTTCGGAAAAGCCCGAAAAAGCATAATTACGAAAATGCCCCTAAAACCCTTAAATCGGGGCTGTCAAGGGTTTTTGTAATTTGGCAGTGAATTTGGTAATTCCAAATCTAGAAATGGATTCTTTAGGTAAAATTATGTCAGAATAGCCCCAGTCAGAATTTCAAAAAAAGTACAGCCAGATCGGGTACGACGGGGCCGGGGCGAGGTCCCAGGAGCATGTTGGTAAATTTTCACCATAGGCTAATTTAACCATAATAACACTATGGAAGTTGTAACCCCCTTCACGATCTAGGCCGAGATTAGTTCATAAAAATGTAATTAAGTTTGAATTAGAGACCATGTATGATTTGGGACTTATTCAAAACAAAACTTCCCAAAAACCAAGGTTTACAAAAAAAATTTCAAAACCTACTCACAATGGTATCATATTCACATTTCAATACATAAATGGCCTGTACAGGTTGATTCTATTCATACATATCAGAGTACATCATAATTTCCCCACACACTCAGGTTCCATTAATTAAATAAGGGTCTATAAGGTACAATTGCCTATAAAGTTTCCCATAATAAGGGGATTACACAATACTATACTACAAATCCCAATATATACAATTGTTTCCCAAAAATATCCAAATAATTTACATGATAACCAATAACCAAAATATATTCCTAAACCGGAGCTCTATCCGCTCTTCGTCGTCCGCTTCCCTTTTGATCCTTCAGCACTGTCTAAAAGTTGTTTTGGGAGAGTGGGATTCTAAAGAATCCTCGTAGTAACAAATCACTCATAGTATGCACAACAATAAGGCATGAAAGCAAATCATCACACACACACATAGCAACTACAACGGTAGTTACAGCGGCAAGGGCAGGTATGACTCATGTCACCCTTACGTTTGCTCACGCTGTATTGCATCACAACAATCCGCACAATATATTTCATCACAACTGGGATTCATATAAAACATTTCATAATGCAAGCCACACTGACAAGATTTACAACACACAACCCACGGTTGGATTCACAACACACCGCCCCACGGGTCGGATTTCACAAAGATCTATGTCGATTACAACGGCACTACAACGGCCAAGCTAAAGATGACCAGTATCAATCCCTAAACGGCTCACGCTGCATTGCTCACGCTGTAACGGACCATGGCACATACAGTTCACAAAACTCAATGATAAGTCATGTATACCAAAACATCATACATAACATGAGAGAAGAGTCACTACCTTGATCCTTCCATGCGTGTCATGGCGCCAGTCTCTCCTAAGTAGGGCAAATGTCAAATCCTATATTTATAATTAGGGACGAAGTGTCAATGCTCTATTCCAATTCTCAATGACTTCTTAACACTTAATTTGGTTATCATTATTGCTTTTTTAGTACCTATGCATAACTCTATCCATAACTCTAAAGGGTTTGAAGAACTATCCTAAATATCCCCTTTTGGAAGCACAAAAACTGATTTTTTATTGAGACACTCGAGTGACGATAGCCTCACTCGAGTGATGGTACGGTCTGCACTCGGATACTAGAGAGTAAAGGATAGCAAATGAACACCCAAAAGCACAAAGACTTTTTAGGGACTACAATACTTGAGCACACTGGACCTCACCCGAGTGATAGCCAAATGCCTCACTCGAGCACTAGAGAGTGAAGTCCAGAAAGTGAAAACCTGAGAGCAAGGTGAGTTTTCAGAGGGAAGAAGCACTCGAGCATGAAACTTCTCACTTGGGTGGAGACTGAATACCCGCGAGTGCTAAAACACACTCTTGTACTTTAACCGCGAGTGACAACACGAGAGGCAAGTTCTGGGTGTCAAATACACCAACACTCGAGTGAGAGGAAGCTCACTCGAGTGATGTCCCAACACACTTGCAAGTGAGGCAATACTTGCCTTTGACCACGAAAGTGCAACAAGAACACAAAGAGCAGAAAGGAAGTTTGCACTACCGCACTCGAGTGGAACTCATCACCACTTGAGTGTTATTCATCCTACACTCAAGTAAAGCCCAAATCACTCAAGTGATTTTATCAGAAACTAGAAAACGCAGCAAAACTGACCACATTTCCTAACACTTGCCCAATTGATCCCAATGGACCCAAAACTTCTACCAAAGCTACTCCCATACAAAAACATCCAAGGAATTCAATGGAATCATTAGAATTATCCAAATCCTACTCCATTATCATGCTTTGGTTTTGGGCAACACAAATCCCAATTTTCCAATATCACTAAACTCAATCATTCAATTCCCAATCAATCCTATCTATCCATATACATTTCCAACATATCAATACTATTCCAAAACATGCCAAAAGCCTAATGACTCTCATTTTCGGATTAAAGGCCAAAATTTCCAGAAATTTCAAACTAAAACATTTGGCATAAAACTTAGATAGATTTGTCTCACTTACCTCTTTCACTTTGCTAAAGAGATTTCTTGATTGACCAACCTCCAAATTTTCGTGTGGGCATAAATCAACACCAATAAGTACTCTATAAACATAGAAATTGTAATATCCCGATTTGTAATTAGGGCTAATGACTCTGATAATTATTGTAATTATCTTGATTTAAATCCTTTTGGGATTAATGTAATATGAATTTTGGAATAAATACATGTGGTATTTAAGATCAAGGGTTAAGATTCATTGATAATGGGTCGGTATCCTATGCTTTGCGGTTATATGAACTTAAAGTGGAAGTGGATAGGATGATGACAAGTGGCAAGAGGGTAGCCTTTGGATGTGGCACTAGAAGACAAAAGGCACTTTTTCCTCATCTCTCTCTCTCTTGTGCGGTTGTGTGTGTGTGAGGAAGAGAATTTCATCATCCTCCTCCCATTTTTCTCTCTCATTTTCTCATCTCTCTCCTTCCTCCATTTCTGGCGCTGGTTTGAGCTTGGAAAGAGGAGAAGAAAAGCTTGATCTTTGAATCTTGAGAAGTGGTGCTTGGTGATTTTCTCGAAATTGGAAGTTGAGGAATCAAAGTTCTTGATTGGGCAAAGTAAAGAGGTAGGCATTTAGAACATTTTGGTATGTTGTTTGTGATTTTTGGCTAAGTTTAGTCAAATATGGAATTTTGCCCTAATTTGCACCAAATATGGAAATATGAAGTTCATTATGATTGATGATTGGAAATGATTTAGTTTGGAGATATATGAACATTTGATGCATTTTGGATAGATAGAAATTGATTGGGAATCATTTGGGTCACTTGGGAAAAGTTGGAAAATCTGTTTTGTTTAAGCTCCGTTTTTCGCTGTCAGTTTAGACGAGCGTTTTGAGTGACCAAATGGTATTGGAAAATTATGAAACTTTCCAGTCTTAAATTTCACATCCCAAGCTTCAAAATGGTCATATATTTCGTGTCATTTCGTTGAGAATTCTGTGAGATATGGTTGCCCAAAGTTTGGGATTGAAACAGAACTCTGTTTTGGAGTAGTGTGTAATTTTTGGTAATTATGTATTTGTGTAGTGATTTCCAGTGAAGGGCTATATTTTTCCTTGAAAGAGGACTCATATACCTTTCATTTGGCTTTGGAATCACTCCGTTTCGATTTTTCTAGAATTAGTTATGTTTTTTTGAAGTTCAGCCCAGAGTCAGGAAACTTCTGGGCCGCGGCCCATGAGTGGCGGGCCGCGGCCCAAGAGTGGTGGGCCGCAGCCCAAGACCTTCTGACCATGTTTGGGCCGGGGCCCAACCCTGTGTTTTGGCACTTTGTGTTATTGAAAGGGGACCTTCAACCTATTGTTTCCCAACCTTTTAGGGCTTTCATTAGAGACATTTGTGGCCTCTTAAGAGTCCTAAATGATAACCAACTTAGTGTATTATGGGATTAAGTAATCGGAAAAGAGATTGATCAATTGTCCCTAATTTGGTATAGGATTTGATATCTGCCGAACGCGTGAGCCCACTGTGCCAAAGATTGTCAGGAAAGATACAGGTAGCGACCTCTCTCTTATACTTTGTGTAGATGTATTGTATGTTTGTCTGTCATTCATTGTGTGGATGCTGCTGCTGCTACTTTGTGATACCTTGTGCATTGAGATTGCTTTATGGAGCCTAGTGATACATCGTGCTTTGAGATGCTTTGTGGTGCTTTGTGTTGCTGCTACATAGTGTTCACCACGAAAGTGGGCGTTGTGCATAGTGATTACAGCGAAAGCTGGCATAGTGTTCACCACGAAAGTGGGCGTAGTGCATTGTGATCCCAGCCGTGTGTGCTGTGGTATGTGGCGCGAGCCAGAGATCATTGTGAAGCTGTTGAACATGATGAACATACATGCCTTATGTTTATATATTGTATGAGTGAGTTGTTGCTCTGGGATTCTTTAGAATCTCATTCTTTCCATATGACTAACCTTTTCAGGCAGGGCAAGTGGCTCGAAGGATAAGCGACCAACCCGTAGTGGTTAGGATCTCTTAGGGACATTCAGGCTTTTGGGATAGTTGGTTATCTTCATTTTGGATTCGGGATTTCCGAATGTACATTAAATGTAAATGATTAGTTGATCGTGTAATCCCCTTTATGGGAAAACTCTTAAACCCATATTATTTATGTAAGTAACCCAGGGTTTGCCGGGATTTTGGTTTCCGCACTTTGATATTTATTATGTACTCTGATTTCTCTGGTAGTTATATCCGTACGTGAATGTGAGACCAAGAGTTAATTATATTATAAAATGATTTTTGAAATACCCCATCTTTTGGATGTGGGATTATAAATTGTTGAACCGTCTTATTGGTCTCTATTTCACTTAAATTTCGTAATCCGGATGTAATTACAGTGAGGGGGTTACAGAAATGAAGCTCTCACTCCAAGGAACAACATTAATGAAGTAAACTTTTGCAGGTCATTAGCTTACCTCAAAATCAAGCTTTTCTTTTCTCTCTCCTAAGCTCCAATGGCGCCGGAAATGGAAGAAGAAAGAGAGAGATGGAGTGTGAGAGAAGATGGGAAATGATGACAATCATACTCCCTCTATGCTGCCCAGCGAAAATGAGGGAGAAGAAGAGACATAAATTGAATAAAATACTCCCCATTTGACTTTTCTCCTCTACACTCATCATACCCACTATTGCCACATGTCCTATTTCTATTGGCTCTCACAAATTAAGTCACCAATTAGCCACTTTAATCCCTCCATTAGCCATTTTAATTTCACTTCTCATTTTCCTCTTAGCTAGTAATTAATTTCTCCCTTAATTACCAACTCATGGCCAAAGATTCCATTCTTCTAATTTTTCCACCAATTATGACATATTAATTTATATTGCCATAAAACACATAATAATGCCAATTAAATTCATAATTATCCACAATAATCATGATTAGCCCTTAATCAAAATTTGTGGCATTACAGAAGTGTCTAAAATGGTACATGAATGGTTTTGAACCTAATTCTTGTACATTTGATATTTTAGGACTGAGTTGGAAGCTTGAGCTTGGCACGCTTTGTGATGCACACAAAATGGGGTGAAAGATACTTGAAGTAGGGACATTATCCTTCATACTTCATACCTTAGTCTATATGAATGTGTGGTTACCATGTTTTGTGCTTTTATTAATTAACATGGTATGCTTAGAGTGGGCAGCTAGTGTCAAAAATGCACTTACACCTAAGGGATTGGATGAGAATCCAACTGGTGTACGAGTAGTGGGGCTGGAGCCCTATTCATGTATACATGACAATGTGTTATATTGTTTATTAATTGGGGCATTTATGATGAATATCATATTTACTTATCACATGTTATGTGAACGATAATATGTTTGTACTGAGATTCCTCGGAATCTCACCCCTTTTTCTAAATAAAATATCACAGCGGATGTCAGCGGCTCGAAAGGCAAAGACGAGGATACGGGAAAGTGGCAGGCATGTTTCCCAAGATAAAAATTGTGGTTATATCTAGTATTTAATTTTGAATATGTCGAGAAATTGTATATATTACCTAATGCTGAAGGGATTTCCTTAATGTAATCATGTACTATATATCGGTATTTTTACGTTATTCCTGTGTTGCCCACCGAGCTGCGCGCAAGTAATATGAAAATATGGAAAATAAAATAAGGATATGACAGGGGGAAATCGCCGAATTTCAACTACATTTGCCTTCCAATGGCCCGTTGTTGTACGCACGAGCCCACCACTCCTCTAGGCCTCTTTACAAGCCCAAGATAACATAGTGATATATATAGGCTAGTGATCTCTTATTCCCAGGCAATGTGGGACTAGCTGCAATGACACACCCACTCAATTACTCATATTTTACAACAGGTTATTGTTCTTTTCATTGAAAGATGGACCTTTGATGGTAAAGGGTCTTTCTTGCTCTTCCAAGAATTAATGACCTTTGGTTCGTAATACAGAGGACAAGGTTCGAAGAGTGGGATTGATAAAATAAAACAGAAGGTAAAGCGAGAAGGTGGGGTGTATGGAAGGACGAGGGTTAAGGTTAAGGAGGCCATTGATGGTGGAGATGAGGAGAAGGCAGGCTTTTTAAAGAAGGAAAAGAAAGAGAGTGTGTGTGAGATTGAAACGATAAATAATAGAGGGAGAGCAAGATAGGAGGCCAAAAATGAGTTAAATAATCGAGTGTGGGGTCTACCAAATAAATAAAGATACAGAAGCAGTAATTTAAGGCCCAGACCGGATCGAGCGGTCGGACCGGCCAGACCGTCGGCCGGAGTTCGAGGCGGTCCGTTTTTAGGATAAGAGCCGCCTACAGGGTTGAGCCGGCAAAAGCCGATGTTTCAGCCGGAAATCGGCATTAAGCTGGAAGCCGGAGCGATTCTTTAAAAACCCGACGGGTGAGGGATGAGGGTCAACCTATACTGCAGAAGAAGAAGCAAGAGGAAGATTGAAGGAAAGGATTATGGACCAAAAAAAAACCAGACCTACCGTGTTTTCATTAATAACGTCAGAAATAATGGAAAAAAAATTGACGGAGAAATTAAAAAGACGATGGCTCAACCCTGCTAGCCATGGCCCTTGAAAACATCCCGGAGTGTTTGAATGGAGAAAGCAGGCAAAGGTTGACGAAAATAGGAGGAGGAAAAAGAACTTACAAAGAAATATGAGAGGCAATAGTACCCCCACCTTCTTCCTTCTGCATTTTTTATTGCCACACATTCTCTTTTTCCAATGTCATTAAATTACCATCACTTCCCCATTTCAAATACTCTACAATAACCAAGGCAGCTTTATTTTTGATGACATGGCCAATGTAGTTGACTATTTTAACTCTTTTAACTTTTTTTTTAATTATAATTGAATTGCAAATGGCCATCTGAAAGATGTTTATAATGTCCAAAAAAGTAGAGGATGTTTATCAATGTCTTTTTTTTTTGTTCTTTTTATTCTTTATGTTTTTTTTTTTGTTTTATAAATTTTTTTAACTTATTTACATATTGTTTAATTTATTTTTATATTTTTAAAATAACAAATATAAAATTTATCATATAAGTTTAATAATTTATTATGAAACTAAATTATTTAAGTTTATTTTTTAAATTATTTGATAACTCATAATATTTTAACTTTGTACAAATATTATTATATAAATATATAATATTAAGTGGTGGATATTTTAAGCACTTATCCTGTTGGGTAACAATTGATGAGGTTTTTTAATGGTGTTTTGTGACTTTACTAACTTTATATGAAATTAGACTAATGACTAATTATTGTAATATATATATATATATATTATTTTTAAATTTAATTATTACGTCACCGGTCCGGCTAAATGGCTCAACCGTTCCAACCAGTTGAACCTTGACCCGCTGGCCTTTCCAGCTCGACGTCCGGTCCGGCTTTTAAAACACTGTATAGAAGTTACCGCTGCTTGACAGAAGTGTCATGTTTGCCCCTTTAAATAAGTTCATATGTTTTTATGCACCAAACTAAATATTATGGTGTCGATGTCCCTCCATGAAAAGTTTGTTGATAAATTAGCACCTTTACCCTTTTATTTATAGAAAAAATTTCACTACACCCCTTTGTAGCCATTTAATATCAAACAGCTTTCAAAACTTTCTGAAATTTCACGGCATCCATAGAACTAAGCTAAAATTATAATTTATGGGTGAAAAGACAATTATGTCCTTACTTTATAAGTCAAATATGATTATTTATAAAATACATGTGAACATTTACAAGTCAAATATACTTATTTATAAGATTAATAAGTGAAATTATAAGACCATCTCGGTCAGGTACAAAGCAAGGAGCATATTGACAAAAATACATAATATTTATAAAACACATATGAAAATTTACAGGTTAAATATGCATATTTATCATATACATGTGAAAATTTACAAGATCATCTCTATCATATACAAAACAAGGCATAAATATTTTTTTAGCTCAAAAAAACTTAATTTCAGTTTGGTTACAGGGATGCAGTGAAGTCTCAACAAGCTTTAAGGCTTGTTTGATATTAAATGTCTTCCGTAGAGGACTGGAGTTGCAGTGAAATTTTCCCTTATATATATAAATATACTCTTCAAACAGACACTTCTAACGAGAAGGTACGTTGTGTTTTTTTATCTTTTTTTGTTAACTGAAGGTACGGGCGATTGGACTTTAGTATGTTTTTTTATTCTGGAGACTCTTTTATAAGAATACGGGCCACTATTAACGCAAAATAATGAACAATCACTATCCATCAGTAGATTGAACTTTTTTTATCGATACGGATACAATAAAAAAATTCAACGACTAATTTATACCAGTATATTTATTGAGATTCTCAAGTTCTATTTGTCGTTTTAAGAAAATGTCAATGCATGAGCCACGAGGGAATCACTATCAAAAAAAAAATGAGCCACGAGGGAAAAAGTCTTGAAACTTGAAAGCGACCTAACTGCCTTTATATTGGGTGCATTCCACCTTCCATTTTTCTCATCGACTCTAGTATCCTCTCTCCTTGTTATTATCATCACTTAAAATCAATGAAGTTAATTAATATTAGGTGAAAAATTAGTGTTTTAAATAAAGCATACTCTAAAACAGATTGAAGGCCTTATAATATGAATCAGTAGGAGTATTATCAAAGTTAATGTGGTTAGTTCCACTAGAAAACAAAAGTCAAAAATTGGCCTAGATTCATTATTAACACATAAATTCTTATATAATATGTTTCCTATTTCAAGCTGCAAAATTT
Source organism: Inga oerstediana (assembly GCA_963210345.1). Taxonomy (NCBI): domain Eukaryota; kingdom Viridiplantae; phylum Streptophyta; class Magnoliopsida; order Fabales; family Fabaceae; genus Inga; species Inga oerstediana. The sequence goes on from OY723409.1 coordinate 39,775,380, forward strand.
TATAATTAAAATTAACTTGGAATCTGATGACAGACCCAAAAGAAAAAAATAGAGTTAACTATAATTATGAAAATTTTAAGTCCACATCTGTTTTGCTTTTTATCCTCGCTACTCCATCTGGTATAAAATATAAGTAATTATTAACAGCTTCATTGAAATTAAGAAAAAAAAAACAATTAACATGTTAATATGTCTTAAATTAGAAAAAATTTAATTTTATCTCTATTAAATAAGGTTTTGAGGGGATAGAAAAATAAGATGAACCATATTTAAATATTAATTTTATAAATAACATTGATAAATAAACATTAATTATTCTTCAAATAATACATGTTATGAAACAAAATTTTAGGAAAATCACTATTAGATTTAAAAGAAGGAATATAAGTGCTAAAATATTTCACAATAAGTAAGCAACATGCAATGATAAAGTCCTATAATAAGTGAACAACACATAAAGATAGTTATGTAATAATAAATTTATACTACCCACTTATTATTGAGATTGTTTTTTTTTCATAATTACATTTTTAGATCTTACACACAATGATTCTCCTCAATTGTTTTTCAAGGGTTAAGATGCATCCAACACTTTTGAAGTATTTTTTGATGTGCATGAGTGTCTTATAGTATTTTAAGGTACATTTAATACGATAAAGTATTTTTTATATGCGTCCATCACCATAAAGTAATTTTTGTACTTCAAACGCCCTGAAATATTTTTTCATACATATCTAACACCATAAATTGCCTAAATTATTAAATGTAAACTTTCACAAAAAGCACCATAAGGTCATAGACACACATGGAAAGATACTTTTCAATACTGAATCACATAAAATCCTTTCATTAAATATTTCAATGGTTTTGAGGGGGACAAAAAAGCCAATGTATACTTTTAATCCTTTAAATTTATATGAAGCATCATTTTGATCATTTAAGTTTAAAAAATGTACTTTTGATTCTAAAATTTTAACACCGTGAAGGTGGTTAATGGAAAATGTTGATATGGTAAACTTAAGTAACAATTGTGTAGCTAACAAAATAAGTTTAAATTTTATTTATTTTAAACATAATATTATTAATTTTAATTTTATAAGCTTGTGTGCGATTAATTTCTTTGTCAAACAAAGATATTTATAATATAAGAAAGATAGCTTAGCGGATCCAAAATCTCCTGTCTCCTACCATCAACTTTCCCTCTTCTTCCTCAATTTCTCCCGGCTGTCATAACAAAATTGCTATGGATGATAATCCCCAATTTGGGAGGCATCAGCCGCGTTCATGTTATACAGTTTGGGGAGATATACTGTAATTTAGTTCGATTGAAAGAATCTGTTACTTGGCCACAGCCTCATGGTGTAATCTACCTTTTATTAAAATTAATGATGATGTGAAATTAACGTCGTTCTCATAAATCAATGATGTTATATTAAAATTAACGCTTCAGATTTACCAGTTCGTGTATGTGATGATGTGAAACACATTGAAATTTGGAATCCTGCCAATTTCACTGTGAGCTTGCGCACTGTCACAGCCTGGAGAAGTTGAAGGAGAGGGATAATTGAAGGCAATAATGGAGAGATGGAGATTTCAGATCTATTGAGCAAATTGAAATCAATATTTTTTTTTTTTGGTTATATTATCAATATCTTTGTTTGATAAAGAAATTAATTTCACATAAGTTTCTAAAATTAATTTTTTTATCAAACATGTTTTGTTTCATTAACTGTACAATCATTATTTAAGTTTGTCATGTCAATATTTTTTATTAATTATATTGACGGTGTTAAAATTTTAAAACAAAAAGCATATTTTTCTAAATTAAAAAACTAAAATGATACCTTATATAAATTTTAAGGACTAAATAAAATTACAGTTTAACCCCAAAAAAATATTTCAATGGCGGTTGATATACCGTTTTTTTTTTTTTTTTTGTCACAAGTAAAAAAAAGAGTGACTTGTATTCTCCGGCGAGCCAAGGAGCGCTCATTAGTACAGACTACAGAGAGCATAGTCGTTACGTGACCGTGACTTTTCCCTTCTCGCACGCAATGCCATGACTGAAGACGAAGAAGCGTCGAGTCAAAATCTATCTATCTCTCTACTAAAGTCATAGTGTGCAGAGAATCCAAAACTGCCTTCTCTTCCTTCAAATCTCGTCCACATTCAGAATCCGATTCTGCATGGAAATTGCCGAATACTAACGGAAAGCATCGATCCGTATTCTCTTCGAGAAACCACGGTTCTTACAGTTCTGGAACTACTCTCCTTCTTTCTCCACAAAGCAATATAGACTCGCGACACAGAAATGTCACCGGACGGCCACGTCATTTCGTCTACTCCGGGAGCCTTCAGGCTCCGTTGGGACGTCTTCCTGAGCTTCAGAGGCGCGGATACTCGTAATTGCTTTACGATACCCCTTTACGACGCCCTCCAATCTCGCGGTGTTCGGGTTTTCCTCGATGACGTTGGACTGAATCGCGGTGATCACATAGCGCCGAGTCTGATCGAAGCCATCCGTGACTCGGCGGCTTCGATTACCGTCATCTCTCCTGATTACGCCTCTTCTCATTGGTGTCTTGAGGAGCTTGCGGAGATTTGCGACTGCCGGAGACTGATTCTGCCGGTGTTCTTCAACGTCAACCCACGTGATGTCCGGAAACAAGGGGGTCCATTCAAAGATTCTTTCGAGGATCACAAGGCTAAGAGGAGAGAAGAAGATGTACTAAGGTGGAGGAAAGCTATGAAGGAAGTAGGTGGAATCGCTGGTTTCCCTTTCTCGCATCCCAGGTCTTACCTATTACTGAGTAGTTTCATCTATTTGCAGCTATACACTATTCTCCTCACTCGATTTTTCTAATTCATTTGCTATATTTCCTGTTGTAGTGAAAAGGAAGAAGGCTTTGCAGAAAAGAGAGATGACCTGATTCGACTTTTGGTAACAAGGATTCTGAGAGAACTGAGTAATGCTCCCGTGGGTGTGGCTGAATTTACCGTTGGACTCGATGCTCGAATTGAACGATTGTTGGAACTGTTAGACATGAGATCCAACGGCATAAGAGTATTGGGATTGTATGGGATGGGCGGGATTGGCAAGACAACCCTTGCGAAGGCACTTTTTAACAGACTCGTTGTGGATTTTGAGCGACGCAGCTTCATTTCAAGCGTTAGAGAAGTTTCATCCAAAGATGGAGGCTTAATTTCTCTAAGAAAAAGAATTATTGGTGACATATCCTCTCAACCAGTGGTTGGTAACGATATTTCTACTTTCAGAAAAACAGTTAGTGAAAACCGTGCTCTGATAATTCTGGATGATGTGGATGATGTGAAGCAGCTCGATACTCTAATTGGCAAAAGAGAATGGTTCCATGAGGGAAGCCGTGTTGTAGTAACATCAAGGGATACAAAAGCTTTGGCTGAGACTTATGTTAATGTCTTCTACGAGGTTCTGATATTGGATGACTCTGAGTCACTAGAATTATTCTGTTACCATGCAATGAGAAGAAAGGAACCTGCAGACAACACTTTTTTGAAATTGTCAAAGGAAATAGTGACTCTAACAGGAAGATTGCCTTTAGCTCTGGAAGTGTTTGGTTCAATGTTGTTTAGTAAGAGAAGGGAAAAGGAATGGGTTAATGCTGTGGAGAAGCTGAAGCTGATTCGACCTGAGGATCTCCAGGAAGTGTTGAAGATAAGTTATGAAGGGTTAGATGAACAAGAGAAATGCATCTTCCTTGACATTGCTTGCTTGTTTGTTCAAATGAGCATGAAGCGAGAAGATGTCATTGATGTATTGAGAGGTTGTGGATTTAAGGGAGAGATAGCAATCACAGTTCTCACAGAGAAAAGTTTGATCAAAATCAGAGAGGATGAAACCATTTGGATGCATGATCAGATTAGAGACATGGGAAGGCAAATTGTTGTGGATGAAAATCTTGTTGATCCTGGTATGCGTAGTAGATTGTGGGATCGATCTGAAATTCTAACTGTTTTGAGGAATTTGAAGGTAAGGATCTGATCGAGGCAAGAATAATTAATTATTTTCCATGGACTAAATTTTTTAAAGATATTATCATATAATTGATTCTAACAAATTTTAACAGCTGTGTAAGAATTATGCTGTATACTAAGATATATATATAACTATATTATTCTGTTAATGAGTTTTTCAAAAATATTTTAAAATTAAATGGTGATCACTATCTTATAAAAAATTAAATTTATAAAACTACTTCCAAGAATCTGCATGATTGTTGTTTATACATTTTGGCAAGATAAAAGTATGTTGCATATGTCCTCATGCTGCTTGTCTTATGCGGGCAGGAATGTGTTTGTTTTGACGATTGGATAAGTAACTTATTTTTACTTAAATTTATGGAATCTTAAGATTAGAAAAAAGTTAGATTGGGTAAAATTATGAGTGTTTGGATTAGCGATTGGATAAGTAACTTAAAGTAACTTATGTAAAAGTTAGGATGTTTGGTTTGACTTTTGCATAAGTGACTTTTGTATTAATTAAGAAAAAAAAAATTGAAAAAATTATGAAAAATGAAAAAATGAAAGGATAATTGTGAAAAAAGTCATCATTAGCAACTTAATTGCCAATGGGGTCTGGGAAGATATCTACATACGGAAGGATTTTTTCACAATTTTCTCAAAAATTAACTTTGAAAATTTGGTAATGGTACAATTTTAATAAAATTATATCAAACTCTAATTTAAATTGGTACACTCCAAAAATCTTTTCTACTGTGCACCACAAGCTTAAATCTTATAAACTATATCAAACTCTAATTTAAATATTAAATCATAACTTATATTTTCACATAGCTCAAAATCTAACAAAATAAACTGATTAAAATCTCAATAATATCTCCAATAATCCAAATAAATTATTTAAACTAAATTTAATGGGTAAAAACACTATATAGAAACTAATTTATGACATGTTTATAAAAAAAAATTGATTATAAAATCATAAAACAACTAAATAATAAATCTAAACTGATTAAAATTAATTATTAATTATTCTCTACATTTTTACAGTTATATATTAACAAAACTTAAAACTTGTTTAAACTCTTATCCCAAAGTATTCTCTAATTAGCAGAAGATTACTATCTAAAGAAAGAGAAAATTATTTAGAACATTTTTCATAAAAGAAGTTTTGTGATTATAAGTGATTTTGAATACCTCATTGATTCCCAAAAATATGAAAATACTCCTATCAATATTTTTTTATACACATACAGGCACATAAGCTCCAATAAGCTTCATTTTGAGGCTTATGACTTTTTCCAACTTATGATTTTTTTCATCTTAAATCTAATCACTGAAACAAACACCCAGTTTTTATCAAAACACTGTTTAGATCCAATTGAGCACTGTTCAAGTCCAATCTTCCCTCCGAAAGGCCAAACAAACACGCACTTAATCATCGCACCTACCTTAATCAGATTTAGTTCATTAAAATATTACAATGCCATAATACTTCCTCACTTTGCATGCTGTGCTTATACCAGACAATAACGGAAATACTTGACATTAAAATATTATATAATGTCTGACATGTATTTAACACAGACACCACTTATTTTTTATGTTAGCGATTTATAGCATATTCTCCGCTCCTCTGATAATAAAACGGATTTCTTATATATGTTGTTAAAACATTTGTGGTATGGATGTAACCGACCACACCTAGTGGAATATGTTTTGTTGTAATATTTGGTTGCTCTGGAAACTGTAGGGAACTCGGAGTATTCAGGGGATGGTCCTAGACTTCGGGAAAAGATCTGCCAAAGATCATAGAGGTGAGGAAGCAACTTCTTGGAACAACCTTCAACGGGGTTCAAGTGTCACAAATGCCCTGGCATTTCTTAAACAGATGCACAAGAAATATTTTCAAAAAGTTGAAAAAGACAGAGAGGCTCTAGTGATTCACACCAAGTCATTTGAATCAATGGTGAGCTTGGTGTTGCTTCAGATCAATAATGTGAGATTGGAAGGGAAGTTCAGATCTTTCCCTGCAGAATTGAAGTGGCTTCAATGGCACGGATGCCCTTTAAAATGCATGCCTTCTGATTTTTGCCCTCAAGAATTGGCTGTCCTTGACCTCACACACAGCAATCTTGAGAACTTGTGGGATTGGAAAGGCTACAAGGTATTATTCTTAATGCTTCAATTCTCATGTTCGTCATCTGATTATTGGTTATGAATGTAAGAATCAATAAGGAACGGACCATGGTATTATTACAGACGTCTTAGTGGGTCACATTTAAAAAATATTCATACTTCAAAAGAATTATCAAATGAGGAGGTTACAAATGTTACATTCAAATTATTCATGCACAACACACTTTAATTGTAATTTATAGATATATAGGTATTTAGTTTTATAGGATGAGGTCTGGAGTTTAAGCTTGTAAGAAAATTCTTTGAAAGAGATATTCCCAATTAGGAGGACGTGACCCGACTCAAATTTAGATTAGTCAGAGTCTAATGTAGATCTGGATACTAGATCGTTTCTAAAAAACAAAAACTTCAGGCATGACAAAAACTATTAAAAAAACAAAATAGAAGATGCTCCTTTTAGTATAGAGAACAGTCAGAACACACTTGGTGTGATTTTTACATATTGTCACAATTTTTTTTTTGAACAATTTTTTTCTAATTATTTTTTGCAAGAAACATGATAGAAATTAGTAGTGGGTCAACTTTGTTCAAGATTTATCTTTTACTAATCAGACTTAATTCTCTGTTTTCTTTTATATTACCACCTGAGACGGTGCAAATCTGACATGCAAATAGTGAGCCAGTACTAACATGCTAATATCAATTCTTTAATAACATATTACGCTGGCTTGCAGGTGCCCGAGAACATAATGGTCATGAACTTGTCCCACTGTTATCAACTAGAAACTCTTCCTGATCTCTCTGGGTGTCAACGTTTAGAGAAGATTGTCCTTGAGAACTGCTTTAAACTAAGTAGGATTCATGAATCAGTTGGCAATTTGGCTGCACTTCGTGATTTGAATCTGACTCGTTGTAGAGAACTTAATGAGTTACCCAATGGTATATCTTGGCTGAAAAATCTAGAGAGCCTCTGTATTTCTGAGTGCTCGAAGTTGAAATCGTTACCAGAAAATATGGTCAACTTGAAATCACTGAGAAAACTTCTTGCTGATCACACGGCTTTAGAAAAGCTGCCTGAGACTATTTTTCATCTTGAGAAACTTGAAACTCTTGTGTTAAGTGGTTGCCATCAATTGAAAAGGCTGCCTGACAATGTAGGACTCTTGGGTTCTCTGCAAGAGCTGTCTCTGGACCAATCTGGATTAGAGGAACTCCCCAACTCCGTTGGTTGTTTGAAAAAGCTTGAAAAGCTTGGTTTGATGCATTGTAAATCTCTCACTATGATTCCTGATTCTATTGGAAATCTCATATCACTTTCAGAGCTTCGGCTTTTTGGTAGTGCTATTGAAGAGATTCCTTCTTCGATTGGATCATTGTCTTATCTAAAAGAACTCTCATTAGGAAACTGTAAGTCTCTGAATAAACTGCCTGAGTCCATTAAGTCTTTGGTTTCCATTGTTGAGCTTCAGCTAGATGGGGCAGCGATCACAGATTTACCATATGAGATTGGAAATATGACATTACTTAAAAAGCTTGAAATGAGGAATTGCCTGATGAGATATCTTCCTGAATCGATTGGCAACCTCACAGCTCTTACAACCTGGAACATTTTCAAAGGTAGCATTGTAGAACTGCCAGAGTCCATTGGAAAGCTCGAGAATTTAGTCTTTTTAAAGTTGGACCAATGCAAAATGCTCAGAAGGCTTCCACATTCTATAGGACATTTGAAGTCCTTGTATCATCTTTGGATGGAGGAAACAGGTCTGACGGAATTACCTCAAAGCTTTGGCATGCTTACCAGCTTAAGGACGTTGAAAATGGCCAAGAAGTCAGAAAATAACATGCTTCAGGATTCTTTTGTAATCTCATCTTTCTTCTGCAATATGATATTTCTGAATGATCTGGATGCTCGTGGTTGGAGGATATCTGGGGAAATTCCTGATGATTTTAAGAACTTGTCGTCTTTGGAGACTTTGAATCTAAGCCAAAACAAATTTCACAGCCTTCCTTCTAGTTTGGTGGGCCTTTCGATTCTCAAGAAATTCTCTCTTCAAAACTGTGCCGAGCTGGTTTCTCTCCCTGCTCTTCCCTCAAGCTTGGTAGAGCTTAATGCTGCAAACTGTTGTGCCTTACAAAGCATTCACGACCTTTCAAATTTAAAAAGTTTAAGGGATCTGAACCTCACAAATTGTGTGAAATTGGTGGATATTCCTGGCCTTGAACGGTTAGAGTCTCTGAGGTTTTTGTACTTGAGTGGATGCCTTCAATGTTCCTCCACAGTCCGCAAGAGACTTTCTAAGGTTCATTCTTTCCCTCTCCCATCATCAATGAATAAATAAATTAAAGGGAAAATTAATTTCTTTGTTCTTTAAAGTTTTGACTCGGTGCAGCTCAATCCATATAATTTTGACTTGGTTGTAATTCAGTCTCTGAACTTTAACTCACTGCAACTAGCAACTGAGTTACAACTGAGTCAAAATGTGGGGACCGAGTTATATTAAGTCAAAGTGTACAGATTGAGTTATAATTGATTCAAAACTATAGGGACTAAAGATTAATTTTCCCAAAATGAAAATTGAAAGTATGGATACTTCCATGTTTATTTTTGGGATAAGCCAGATCAATGTGTATTTTATCATTTTTTTACTTTGGTAATAGTCAACTGACCCCCTTGTATGACAGGTTACACTGAGGAATTTATTGAACTTGAGCATGCCAGGAACAAGATTACCCAAATGGTTTTCAGGACAAACTGTAAGCATTTCCAAGCCCAAGAACCGTGAACTAACAGGTGTAATTATTGGTATCATTCTTTCAATCAACCATGATATACCTTGTGAACTGCGAGATCTTCCTGTAGTAGCTGATATCAGATTAGAAGTCCTCAAACTGGGCAAAAATATATGTACTTCAGGATTGGACTTGCGTGGATTGCCAAGAACCAATCAAGAACACATGTATCTTTGCAGGTACCCAGATTTCCATCATCTCTTCTCTTTCTTGCGAGACGGTGACACATTATGTGTGACTCGGTTAAACCCACCTCTGGATAAGGGGTTGGAGTTGAAAAAATGTGGGTTTCATTTGATCTTTGAAGGGGATGATGATTATGGTGGTGCTGAAGAATCTGTGGACAGAAAACTAAAATCTGTGTCAGAAAAATTGGCTGAGTTTTTCAGCACTTGTGAAGAAGGAAGCTCCAAAGATGGAATTGAGAGTGAAGATGATGATGAATGCCAAAAGCAATTAGAGACTCAAGAAAAGGAAAACAGAATCTCATCATCATCTATTCCCAGCAACTCCTATTTGCTCTATTTTATTAGTCTGTTCTTTTTCTTCTTGAGCTGGCTGCTAATAAAATTTGTATTTAGCAATGATGCACAGTAGAAGATTTTGTTTTTTATAAAAGCAAAAAAACAATATTATTAGTCTTCAGCATTTGAAAACCATTTTGTCTGGGATCCCAAATCTTTGGCTTTTTTCTAGTCTCCAGAAACCTAATGAGATTTTTCACTATATTCCTTAAGTTTGAGCAGGGTACTTGAATTATACTGTTTCACTATTATAATCCCTCAAGTTTGATATCTAGACACATGAGAAGCCACTTGCAATATGTTTAAGGACAATCTCACCCTTAACTTCAGGGGAAAACTCTACTGTAAGATTACAAAGATTTTACTCGCAGAAACTCTCTTGGAGAAGAATAAGTACATTAATGCCCAAGTGAGCAGCATAATAACATTTTATGGCTCAAAAGGAATGATTTTATGATGCTAGATGTATAAAACTTTGAACCTGCTCTTTTGGTTTTTCTAACAGGAGCCTAACGTAGAATATTGCCTCAGCCATTTTATCAAGCGTTCTTGAAAAAGTTTACGTGTTCATATAGGATAACCGCCTAGAATGTAAGACATAGTATTACTTTTAGGCCCTGTATGCAACGAGGGAAGGGGAAATTTTTGAGTTTGATTTAAAAAACCGGAGAAATGGGGTTATGGAATTTTAATAAAGAGAATATATAAGATAGAAGAATAAAAAAATTAATTAAAAATTTTTAATTTCACTTTTCTAATTTTTTAAAATTCAAACTAAAAAAATTTTCCCAAATCTTCCTTTCCTTCCCCAGTGCCCACCCCTTATAGCAAACAGCCGCTGGCGCTTGTTTAACTTCTTTCCTTCCACTATTTAATTTCAATGCAAATAAACATGTTTAGGTGGTTTGCATCAAGGAATAGTTTCAATATAAATGTTTTAATAGGGTATTTCAGAGAAATTAACACACATTTTGAATAAATACTCCCTTTGATCTTTATTATATGACCCCTACTGGAAGTTTTTTGTGGTCCTAAATATAAGACCCTATGCAAAGAGTCAATAGCATTAAATTCTTATTATAGTATTATACTATCCAAAATTAATTCAATACTTTGAATCATTAACAGAATAATCATATACTTATCCAGCATTCTTTACAATTTATTTTACATATTGATATCATAGTATCAATCCACCATCCAATGACACTATAATCAACAATCGCTAAATATTCTACCTAGCAATTATCAAAATAGATAAATGATAACAAAATATTCCTACCTACAATCCTTTAATCACTAAACTAATAGTCATTAGTACAAAAATTATTATTAACTTCTACTGATATTACCATCTACAATTCACACCCCATAAAAAATATTAATTTTTTAAAGGCAACTAGGTCAACTCAGCAACTTGCCGGGTTCACCGAATTGAGCCCAGATTGAGACTAGGTCACCTCGAGTTGCCACAGTCTCGAGTTAGGGACCTGCCAAAACTAGTTACATGGCCGGGTTGCCGGTTTCCAAACTAACCCGACCAGTCCGGTCCAAATTTAACATCCATGCTTCCCGCCCTGGGCATGTATGTATTTATCATTTATCCATATGTAAGAATGATTTTTCAAAGAAGGAAAAGGCCTAGATCACAATGAAAAGCCAATCATTATTACTCTCTCGGTTGCGACAGATTTTAAACATATAAGAGACAGATTTTAAACATAACATGTTCTTTTTTATAGGAGATACTTTGAGGTCACTCAAATTTTTATTGAATTCTCACTTCATCCCCATTTAATTACTCATATTAAATATTAGGCTAAAGTATGCATTAGGTCTTTTATGTTTGCATCAAGGTTCATTTTAATCATTTATGTTTAATAAGTACATTTTTAGTCTTTTAAACTTAACACCATTAACTTCACTTAACGGAAATTGCTAACTCATCAAATGTAAGTGATGACTGTACACATAAAAAAAATGCTGATGAAACATGCTTACATATTATTCGTTTTTTAATATAATATTTTTATATTTTAAACCATGTAAATAAAAAAAATCAGAATGAAAGCTGTATCCTTTATGTTTAATTTTTCCGACTCATCCCTGCGACCAGTGACGAATCCCTGCAACCAGGGGCAAATTCTGCAAGTCTTTGTTCTTTTATATATATACTAATGATGATCAATTTGCTACTTGCTATCATTGTGAGCATGAATATGTTTTTTTTGCCTTGAATTTGCCTATATATTTTGGCTAGAGACTCTCATATAGAAATGGACCTATTCATTCCTGTGTGATGTGCCACCAAGTTGCAAAGATCAAGTCCATTTGGATCAGATCAATATTTGAAAGAGGAGGAATTGACTCCCTGATACTTAGTTGCCACTGAACCAAACAAAAAGTTACCCACAAAATATTTAGAATTATATGTCGTTCAATAACCTAGATAAAGTCCTACTTGAACAATGCCTACCAAATTAAAGTAGCAAATAAAGAAAACAACATCCTAGGATTATATTTGGAGTCAAAACCTCTGGGTGCAATCCTAGAACAGCGAAACTGGGCTCTAGATTGAATCACCAACATGACCTCTAGAAAATCTGTGAAGAGGATGAGTGCCATAAGAATCTTTTCATATGAGTTTTGTATGAAGGTAGTAGCTTTCTCCAATTCTCATTACCCTTTGCTCCATCAAAAACCTGTGTAAAGCAATAAATAAATAGAAGCCCAAACACAAAACAAAATACGTAACAGGGTAGAAACATTCTCTCAAGTATGGTGCAATGAGGAAACTAACAAATGAAAAATATTGCATTGCATCCCCATGAAACTTTACAATAACACTTACATGGTGGAGAGTTAACATAGTAAATAGGCTTATGTCCATTGTTCACTATTTATTTTCCCTTCTTGAAATTCACTCACATAATTAAACTTACTGTCCATTGTTCTAAATTATTGTTTTCTTATGTAATTTGTACTTATGTACAAATTTAAAGGTTTGCATCAAATATGGGGAACAATTCTCATGAAGATAGCGCCTTGGATACTGACTTTAATGATAGTGAAGACAAAGTGGATGAATATTTATAGAAGGTAGAGAATATGGGTGTGTTTGTTTTGGCGATTGGATAAGTAACTTATTTTTACTTAAACTTGTGGAATCTTAAGATTGGAAAAAAGTTAGATTGGGTAAAATGATAAGTGTTTGGATTAGCGATTGGATAAGTAACTTAAAGTAACTTATGTAAAAGTGAATGATGTTTGGTTTGACTTTTACATAAGTGACTTTTGTATTAATTAAAAGAAAAAATTTGAAACAATTATGAAAAATGAAAAAATGAAGGACTAATTGTAGAAAAAGAACTCATTGGCAACTTAATTGCCAAATGAGACATGGGAAGATATCTGTATTTATTAAAGTAGCATTATTGGTGATAAATTGATCTAAACCATCCAATGGCGACAGTATTACCACAAGAAATATACTCAAAATTTTGATGCCGCTAACCTATCCAGATAACAATTCTTTGCACACTCATCACTCACAAATCTTTCTTTTCTCCGGGGACATAATTGGGTCCAATAATTGTAATCTTCAAACCAATAAAGACCTTACCAAAAAATACACAACAAAAGGCATAAAACAGTTCTTTGCATACTCTTCACATAAAAATCTACCTTAGTTTCATATATATTATGTAAAAGTGAATGATGTTTGGTTTGGTTTTTGCATAAGTGGCTTATGTATTATTTAAGAGAAAAAATTGTAAAAATTATGAAAAATAAAAAAAAATGAAGGGATAATTGTGAAAAAAGTCCTCATTGACAACTTAATTGTCAAATAAGACCTGGGAAGATATCCACACATGAATGGATTTTTTCACAATTTTCTCAAAAATTAAATTTGAAAATTTGGCAATGGTACAATTTTAAATAAAATTATATCAAACTCTAATTTAAATTGGTACACTCCAAAAGTCTTTTCTATTGCGCACCTCAAGCTTAAATTTTATAAATTATATCAAACTCTAATTTAAATATTAAATCCTAACTCATATTTTCATATAACTCAAAATTTAACAAAATAAACCGATTAAAACCTTAATAATACCTCCAATAATCCAAATAAATTATTTAAACTAAATTTAATGGGTAAAAACACTATATAGAAATTAATTTATGACATGTTTATAAAAAAATTAATTATAAAATCATAAAACAATTAAATAATAAATCTAAACTGATTAAAATTAATTATTAATTATTCTCTATATTTCTACAATCATATATTAACAAAACTCAAAATTTGCCTAAACTCTTATCCCAAAGTATTCTCTAATTAGCAGAAGATTACTATCTAAAGAAAGAGAAAATTATTTAGAACATTTTTCATAAAAGAAGTTTTATGATTAAAAGTGATTTTGAGTACCTCATTGATCCCCAAAAATATGAAAATACTCCTATCAATATTTTTTTATACACACACAGGCACATAAGCTCCAATAAGCTTCATTTTGAGGTTTATGACTTTTTCCAACTTATGACTTTTTTCATCTTAAATCCAATCGCTGAAACAAACACTCATTTTAGCAGTTTCACTGTTCAAGTCCGTTTGTTGCATAGTTGAAGCCCGTTTTCATCATCAAACGTTGAAACAAACACACACTATATAAATGAAGAACATGAGAGTGCAAATTCGGAAAGCCTTGATGACGAGGAAGAAGTTGGAGATGAAAATGGAGGCAGAGATGAATGCATTAGGAATAGTTTTCCATTGCATATGTTGTTAAAAAATATGAGTGAATACAAGTGGGAGCTAGGAACCCTTTATAACACTGGAGAGGATTTTAAAGAAGCCATAGTTTCATATGATGTGCATGCTGGTAAAGGGCATAAGTTTGTTAAAAATGACTAGGAAAGGATTACAGTAAAGTGCAAGCTGGGCTATGATTGGAAGGCATATTGTGCAAAGTTAAAGGGAGAAGAGACATGGCAATTAATGATGATATATGGCAAGCATACATGCAGTAGGGAGGTGAATAATAAATTGTTAAAATCCAAATGGTTGAGTAGGAGTATTCAGAAATCTATGAAGTTGCAAGGACTCAAGCAATATTGAAAGTCATAATATTCAAACCAGTTCAAGCATCACTCAACCTTTTATATTGAGTGCCTCAAAGAACCCACAAATAAGTGTGCAGTCGAGTGAGGTAAAATCTATTAGTTGAAATTATAAACTTTGATTACTTATGAACATTTATTTAGTAGTAACACAAATTTTGATAGGCCACATCATATAAACCATCAACTTATAAATCAATTACTAGGCTGGATATGCAGATGAGACATGTAAAATGTTTGTAAATTGTAGAATGAACTTTAATAATGCAGAAAACATAACATATAGTGACTTGGCCAAATGTTTTTATGTAGGAGACTTTAAATCAGCCTTCTATACAAGCATCTTGGCAAAATGTGCCACCATGGCGTACTCCTAGTTATCATCTTGTACAAAGGCCAAACAAGAAAAGCAAAGCAAGCATAAAACCCAAGCAACAATGCTAAGCTAGCCAATTGATGCATCACCAAGTCAACTAAATAAAACCACCTAAAGCATTTTTTCATGCTTTTGTCCCAAAAGATCATCATGTTTTAGTTTGAATTTATTTTATATTTACACTTTAGTTTTCTTCTTTATGATGATTGCTTTTAATGTTTCCCAACTCTCTTTTCATTATTTGAGAAGTGAAAGTGTTCAGCAAGAAATTCATGGATTCTCATTTTGATTATTATTTATATTAAACTCTCTATTTAGATGACCCAAATTATATTATGATCATTTTGCAAAATAGGAGACAACAACTGTATTCTTTATTCTAGTAAAAGGCAATCAAGAATTTATGCAAAAATATGAACTTTTGTTACATCATAAATTTCATTACCAAGAGGAACATATTGCAAAGTTGTTTGCAACTCATGCCGATCTCTACCTACACTAGTATGGGAGGAATATATTACCCTCATATATGCCACCTCCATACATTTTTAAGCCAAAGCAGCAGCAGTAGCCATGTTTTTCAACTTTTCAAATTCGTGGGCACAAAACCTATCAATTGAAAATGTAGAAAAAAAACGGCCACAAACATATCCAAGATCCAACCATGATCGCTTATGCTATATAACATAATCAACCAAGCGAAGGTCATCTCAGTTCCACAGTTATGCAGATACATCATTCCCAGATATGCTCACATAGGAAAGGTTCAACAATGGAGCATATAGAAAAGCCAAAGAACTGATATTATAATTGCAAAGGGAAAGCAATAAACAAATAAGTAGCACGGATAGCAATAAGTAGCAATAGCAATAAAGACATCAGCACATAAGATAAATAAACATCAACTCGAAAGGGGAAACATCTCACTTCTCCACCACTCTAAGATTTGGGAACACGTAAAGTATGTGGCTCCTTTTTCTCAGCTAATCATGTCTCCTCAAGCTCTACCCATAGTTTCTTTCGAGCACAAGACATAACCAAAAGAAAAAAAATATATCAAATTCAACATAACATTTAACACCAATGGCAAAAATTACACCATTTCCTACACATACCCAACAAATAATTTCAAACATCTGGCTCAATAGAACATAAATCTCACCTTAATCTTAAGCTTCAACTCCGTCATTGGTGACCCTATCTTCTACAACTGTTTTCCCATAGATGCCCTATCTGGGTCTACCGTCACAATGGCTTTCTCGTCTACCGTCACAATGGCTTTCTCGTGACTTTGTGCAATGTTGAGGGATAGAGAATCCATATTGCAACCATTTAACCTTCTCCCGAACAATTTGATTGCCTACTCCTTGCTAGAAGCTTGATGAGCAATCTTGGCGATGGATGCCGAGTCTTCTACCTCAGAGATGGAGTTCACAAAGAAACCAGCTATTGCATTTTAATTTTGCAGGTAGATGAAAGATCCAAATGCTATGGCTAAAAGAAATGGAAAGATTTGGATATGCTACTGTCTTACAAGTGTTTGGAGGAGTTGGTGGGTTGTCAAAGAAGGAGATAAAGACACGTATTTTTGCCTTTTTTTTATGCTTATTTATATTTATTTTTAAATATAAATAAACATTAAAGATTAAAAATACTTTTGTCGTATGTGCTACTAAAATATTCCTTGTGATCAATTGAGCTGCGTGAGATATTACTCCCTCATGTGCAATTTTGCCTTCATTGTTAACTCTCAAAAGTCTATTAATTTAATGTGTATCAAACATCCTAAAGTATTTTTAAGCAGTACCCAACAACATAAAAGCCTAAGGACCCGTTTGGTTCGATCTCATTACACCCTGCGGTGCAGTGCAATGCGATGCAATGGTAATGCAATGAAATATTAATTACAGGGGTAGCGTTTGGTTTGATTTTTAAGCAACGTGCAATAAGTTAATATTTTAACAATTATTTAAAATTAATATATTACACAAAGTCTATTTTACCCCTTAATATAATCTTTGTAGAAAAAATAGTTACAAGCCGGCGACGGCGGGGATAGAGGAGGAGGAGGTGGTGGCGGTGGCAGGGAGGAGGAGGTGGTGGTGATGGCAGTGGGCGGTGGGCCGGGGTGGCGGAGGAGGAAGAGGTGGTGGTGGCGGCGGGCGGCGGCGGCGGCAGCGGCGGGGGTGAGGGTGGTGGCGGCGGGTTGATGGCGGCGGCGGAGGTGGTGGTGGTGCGGCTGTGGGCGGCAGGGTTGAGGGTGGCAGCGGAGGAAGAGGTGGTGGCGACGGAGGGCCGGTGGCAGGGTCGAGGGTGGTGGCGGCGGCAGTGGGTGGAGGTGACGGCGGTGGAGACGGTAGTGGTGGCGGCAGTGGGTGGAGGTGACGGCGGTGGAGACGGTAGTGGTGGCGGCAGAGGGTGGTGGTGACGGCGGTGGAAGAGGAAGAGGTTGTGGCGGTGGCAGTTGTGACGTGATGCAGCAAGTGGAATGAGATAAATGAAACAAAGACAAAGGAAATTAAAGGGTAAATTAGACTTTTTAGACTATACAATGAGATGGTAATGAGGATTCATAGGGGGGAGGTGTGAATGAGGATTACCAAATTTTTGGTAATCATCATTACTATGGTAAACCCTATTACCATACTAAAGAGCAACCAAACACTCTTCTCTTGGTAATGCAATCATGATTACCATTGCAGGTATGTAATGTGGTTGAACCAAACGGGCTCTTAAAGTAAATTTTTTGGTGCAAGTTTACCCATTTTCTTTTTTCACATTTTCACTACTCATCTTCTACATTTTCAATAATCAATTTTTAAATTTTTTTGGTAGTCAGATATTTTATAGACTTATCTTCCATGTTTTTAACATAATCTTTAGTAATTTTAATTAATCAAAACATGAATGATGAATATTGAAAACATTAGGAAAAACAAGAAAACATTAAAACTCTTCTCTCCTCCTCTTCATTCTAACCAATTCAAATGACATAACGTTAAAACCATTCCCCTCCCCTCGCGCCTCTCTCCTCCATTGAACCAAACAGTGCTTATGGTGGCCGATGAGATAAGGAGTTTTACATCACCTTGTAGGTTGCATTACTTTCTTTCTTTTCTTTTCTTTTTTTAATTTTTATTTTTAAATTGCAAAGCTTGCCCCATGTGCTTGTGATCTCCTTTTACGCAAAAATTGCAATATAATATTGCATTTTCTTCTCCGATCCTATCTGTCTATCACTCTATAGTTATATAAGTATATATAATAATGGAGAAGAGGAGGGAACAAGGGAAGCAGTATGGTTCCTTTATTATGAGATATGATGTGTGTATCTTAGAAGATATCATTTAAATTTTAAAATTTTAAATTAATTTTGTTATGTACAATAGTATAAATATTAACTACATTTAGGTAGTAATTGGTAACTCATTTACATAGAAAATTAAAAATTTAGAATTTTACAGTTTATGTGGTATTTTCTTTTTTTTTTCTAATATATTACAGATTCTCCAAAATAAAAATAATGGTGAAACTGAGCAGCACTGTAGTGGCGGTTGTCACCATAGTAATTGCGGTGGGAAGCACTCAGAACTGTGGGTGTGCACCGGGTTTATGCTGCAGCGAATATGGGTATTGTGGAGCTAGAGATGTATACTGCGGCATCGGCTGTGAGGCGGGCCCTTGTTATGACTCAGTCCGGAACCTCTCAAGTCTCCGTCACGGGTACGATCACCGACCAGCACGACGCCGGCAAGAACTTCTACACCTGAGCTGCCTTCCTTGCCGATGACTCCAAATGTGAGGTCACTGCGGCTTTTTGGCCCATTTCACCCACGAAACTTGACGTGAGTCAGGGGAGTTTGTGATAGCTTATTTTTGGATAATAAGTGTTTATTACGTAAATTGAAATAAAACTTCTTTCATATATTTACCTCATATACCGTAAATCACAATTTATAAGTACTTATAAGTCAAAAATTATAGTGAGTGTTTGGAATAGTTTATTTTTGGGAAATAAGCACTTATTACGTACGTCGAGACAAAACGCGTCTCACATACTTACTTTGTATACCGTAAATCACGAATTATAAGCACTTATAAATAAAAAATAAGCTATCACAAACAAACACATAGAGTGTGTTTGGAGGAGCGTTTGGGCCCCCCAAACGCTCAATTGGGAAGAAAAAGCCAATTGGCAATTGGAAAAAAAAAATGTTTAGATTCCTCAATTGCCAATTGAGTTTGTGATGATCAAAATAGCTTATTTCATAAGCTCAACATTGGAGCTTTTATTGATTTAGCTTTTGAGGAGAGTGAGAATGATTAAAATATTTTTTCCGTTGTGTCCAGTGTGCTATCAGACTGATTGCAATTTTACCCTTAATATACTTTTTCGGCTACAAAATTAATTTCAACTATTTTTTGGTGTTTTTAACCCTTAAAATATTTTTTCAACTGTACCCAGTGTGTTATCAAACTTATTATAATTTTATACTTAATGTACTTTTTAGTTCCAAAAATTATTTTAAACTATTTTTTAGTGCTTTTAACCCTTTAAAATATTTTTTTCACCCACTCTCTCTTACTATTATCACAAAAATCACTTATGCTTAAGTCAATCCAAACAAATTTTACTATTGCAAAAGTCATTTATACAATCGTTGTTCCAAACATAAATCATATTACACAATCGAGCTTTTATCAAAAATAAAATTACCAAAAGTTAAATTGATAAACTCTATTTTTCCTATCGTTATTTCAAACACACACATAAACTATCTCAAGCACTTATTTGAGTTTGTTATTGACTAATGAGAATTATTGATTATTTGAGTTGATGTGGTTAAGCTTTTTGTTCGTTACGCATAAAATTTTAATGGTCTCGAAATTATATATTGCTGAAAACATTATCATTGTGGCGATTGGCAAAGAACATTCATTATCATTGTTAGAAAAACAAAAACAAGTGGACTTGACAGAGATCAACAAAACTTTAGCCGAAAAAGGAATACAAAGCACGTTTTTCGACCAAGTGGACTTGAGGGTTGTGCTTACAATAATAGGGGGTGGAGGTTAATCTGTTAGCGTGGTTGACGGGCAACAAGGATATATATTTCATTTTCGGACTTGTTCATGCGTCTGTCGCCGTAAGGGAGGATGGAGGAGGGGACATCAAATGTATTAGAGTTTATTTAATTTTTTTTATTTTTAGCTTTTCAAAATAATTATTTTAATCAATATAAAATTTAAAATAAAAATAATCTCTTAGTTATTATTTTTCTAAAAATAATTTTTTGTTTAAAAACTACCTGGTGAAGATTCTAAATGGACCATCGTCCATATTCACTACTATAGAAAAGATATTTTATGACGGTTATTATTGACTATATATGACGGTTCCAAATCATTATACATATGAGCGCTATTTCTGCATTAATAAATAATCGTTCCAAACCATAATATATTAAAGACATATATAACAGTTTTTTTATTAACAACCATAATGTATTGAATTTATTTTTTATTATTATAGTTGTTTTTATTATTATTATTTATTTATTTTTACTATTAATATTTATTATATAAGACAATATAATTGTTGACAATAACAAGCTAATAATATTAAATAAAAATATTATATTTATAGGATTCAAAATTCAATGCATTATACATAAACATCATATAATTTAAAAGAAATTAATAACTTAAATACTCTCAAAGTAATACATTATCTTATAATGTTTTGAATTCTAAAAGAAAATCAATTAATAAAAAATTTCACAATGTTCTCCAATGTTTTTGTTGTAAATTATCCATAAATCATGTATCAGCGTGGTCCAAGACTTCCGGTCATATATCCTTTAAATGCAAAAGGATAATATAGATATAAAAAAGGGAAAATAGCTAGTAAATACTAAATAAGTAAATTAATTGCTCTTTGCCACCAACACACATGGGGTACTGAACTTGCATTAAAATTGAACTCAAAAAGACAAAAAAGCCCTTAGTTTGACAAGAAGATTTTAGGCAGGAGGAAGAAGAAAGTGCAGAGCTTATGAATCCCTTCTTCCTATTCTATTTCCGGCATTCTGCAGAAGTTCAGCGTCGTCTCCCCTCACTCGACCGTCTCCTTGGCTTGTGTCCGTCGGCAGTGTCGTCTTCGGCTACTCCTCCAACGGCTGCCGTCTCATTGGCTTGTGTCTTTCGGATCTGTCATCTCCGGGTGCTTCTCCAGCGGCAGGCGTCTCCTTCATTCATGTCCTTCGGCAGTGTTGTCTCAGGCTACTCCTCCAACGGCCGGCCCGACGCCTAGTCCTCAAGCGACCGTCGCTTGCTCCTCCAACCTAAATGCCTCCTTCATTCACCTGATCTTTTCCATACGTGCCCAATTGTCATCCACGCTATGTGTAAAGGATGAAGATCCATTATGTGCCAATGATATGTCGTTTTGTCCAACCACTCTTCCTTCATGTGCCAATGATCTGATTTGTGCAATTGCTCTTCCATGATGTGCAATTGATCTTCCATGCTGTGCACCTGATCTTCCGTTTTGTGCAATTACTCTTTCATAATGTGCAATTGATCTTCTATTTTGTGTAACGGATCTTTTCCATACGTGCCCAATGGTCATCCACGCTATGGAAAACATCCATTCCACAAAATGGGAGATCAATTGCACATCATCGAAGAGTAATTGCATATAATGGAAGATCATTGGCACAATGGATCATCCTTTACACCATGGAAAATATCCATTGCACAAAACGGGAGATCAATTGCACATAATAGAAGAGTAATTGCACAAAACGGAAGATCATATTCACATCATGGAAGATCAATTAAACATCATGAAAGATTAATTGCACAAAACGAAAGATCATTGGCACATCAAGGAAGAGTAATTGCACAAAATGACATATCATTGGCATATAATGGATCTTCATCCTTTGCACATAGCATGGATGACCATTGGGCATGTATGTAAAAAATCCGTTGCATAAAACAGAAGATCAATTACAAATCAACGAAGAGTAATTACATACAATGGAAGATCATTAGCACAATGAATCATCCTTTACACCATGGAAAAGATCTATTGCACAAAACGGGAGATCAATTGGACATCATAGAAGAGTAATTGAACAAAACAGAAAATCAGATGCACATTATGGAAGATCAATTGAACATCATGAAATATTAATTTCACAGAATGGAAGATCATTGGCATAAGACGGAAAAGTAATTGCACAAAACGACATATCATTGGCACATGATGGATCTTCATCCTTTGCATATAGCGTGGATGACCATTGGGCACGTATGGAAAAGATCAGGTGAATGAAGGAGGCATTTAGGTTGGAGGAGCAAGCGACGGTCGCTTGAGGACTAGGCGCTGGCACCGGCCGTTGGAGGAGAAGCCCGAAACAACACTGCCGAAGGACACGAGCCAAGGAGACGCCGGCCACTGGAGGAGCACCCGGAGATGACAGATTCGAAGGACACAAGCCAATGAGACGGCGGCCGTTGGAGGAGTAGCCGGAGACGACACTACCGACGCACACAAGCCAAGGAGACGGCCGAGTGAGGAGAGATGACGCTGAACTTCTGCAGAATGCCGGAAATGGAAGAGGAAGAAGGGATTCAGAAGCTCTACACTTTCTCCTTCCTCCCGCCTAAAATCTTCTTGTCAAACTAAGGGCTTTTTTGTCTTTTTAAGTTCAATTTTAATGCAAGTTCAGTACCCCATGTGTGTTGGTGGCAAAGAGCAATTAATTTGCTTATTTAGTATTTACTAGCGATTTTCCCTATAAAAAACTGAATATACATACTAAAAATAAGAAAATATAGAAACTTTCTTGATTGTTTTTTGAGGAAGAATATGCTCTCAAGGTTGCCAAATTTGTACCCACCCCCCCCCCAAATAAAAGTGAGAGTTGTCAAATTTGAAGCCCATATGCGTCTCACTTATTTAAGTGAAGATGGAGCAGATTACGGTTTGGTGAGATAGAGGTCGGATCATATAGTCATATGAGAGAAAAGAAAAGAGAAAGTGAAAAACGTAGCTTCACAAGGAAGTCTCAGTAAATCAACATTTGCGCATTTGTTAACCATTGGATCCGACTAAAATTTGATTAGCAGGTTCGACGCATGTGATTTATCATTCAACGGTGGGATCGGCGTTTAGGGTCTGTTTAGTTTGAGGGGAGGGGAGGGGAAATTTTTAACCCTTCCCCCCTAAATTGGGGGGATTTGGAGGGGAAAAGTGATATTTTGCCATATGAAGATTATTATACCCCTACTTATTTCTATTATTTCTAAACTGTCCCTCCCTTATTATTATAATATTTATAATTACTCTATTTTATTAAAATTATTATTATTACTATCTATATTTTAAAATTTTAATTATGATTGTATTTGTTTAATCTTAATAATTAGATTTTATTAAGCATTCTACTATGTATGAAAAAAAAATATTAAATGAGGGGTAAAGTTGTCCAAATAAAAATATTTTCCCTCCCCTCCCCTCCTCAATCAAATAAGGTAACATTAAAATTTCTCCCCTCCCCTTCCTTCCGATTAATCCAAACAAGGTAATATTAAAATTTTTCTCATCCCCTCCCGTCCCCTCCTCTCTATTAAAATCCCTCAAATCCCCTCCCTTCCGTTAAACCAAACAAACCCATAGAGGCATGTGTGAGAGAAATCATGTTCATGGTGAGAGACATTTTTATGGAATTTTCAGCTTCTTTGTTCTCTATTGTAAACTTGTAATTTTAGTTGTTTGGTTGGATGGTTGCACATGTTTGTGTATGTAGTTTGAGACTCTCTTGTACCCTATTTTCATCATAATGGATATGATTTTCTTTGGTCTGAACGATTCATGGTTTTTACTCTTGAATTGAGGGATCTTCTATGTTAATAAATTTGGTGTCTCTTGTGCCATTTGATTTCTGTCATATATTTGTTTGTTTGTTTCCTCATAGATTCTTGTAAATGATAAGAATGTTTAACATCAACTATATCTTTTCTAACAAAAATTTCATCTACTATATACAATACTCAAAAATCATATAACTCCTTTGAAGGTGGGAAAGATACAAGCAAAAAAAAAAAAAAAAGTAAACCTTAAGAAAACAAATGTCAAAATTAATATTCAATTAATAATATTGATAAGATTCATATGTTAGATATAATTATTTTTTATACCGACTGCATTTGTGTTTTTAGAGCTATATATTGAATTTATATTGTATAATATAGCCTTTAGATGTAATAATCCAATAGGGCTTCTATAAAACAAAATAAAACATATTTTTTAAAAGGGTTAAAGGGCATTTTTGCCTTGAAAGTTTTTAACAAAGGGCAATTTTACTCCAAAAGTTTTTCATGAGGCAATTTTGCTCTAAAAAGTGTAAAAAAATAGAGCAATTTTGCCCTAGTCATTATCCCAGTTAATTTTAACTGTTAGTTAACTAAATATGTTGAGCTAACAGTCCACATGTCATCCACATTATTTTTGTTAAGGTGCAAATTTGTCTCAAAAGTTTTAAATTAAACTTTGAAAAAAGATGAAGTAAATGACACATGGACTTCCAACACAAATTAACATCTTAACTAAAATGACATAAATGACATGTGGACTGCCAGCTTAATATATTTGATTAAGTAATGGTCAAAATTAATTGGGATAACGGCTAGAGCAAAATTGCTCCTTTTTTTAAACTTTCAGGACAAAATTGCCCCTCATAAAACTTCCGAGGCAAAATTGCCCTTCGGTGAAAACTTCTAGGGTAAAATTGCCCTTTAACCCTTTTTAAAAAAATTGCCCACTTTTTAAACCGGATATGAAATTACCTGATTTAAAAAGTGGTTTTTTATTATAAATTGTTACTTTTTTAGACCGGACAATAAAAAAAGCGATCTTAAAAAGTAACCTTTTAGACCAGAGTACAAAAAACCGAACCGGACCGGCCGGTTTGACCGATTGAACTGGGAACCGATCCCTGGTCCGGTCCGGTCCGGTTTGATCAGTAAACCGGTCAGACCGGTTGAACCGGTAAAACCAGTGGTCCAACTGGTTGACCCGGTTTCTTTCTTTCTTTCTTTTTTTTAAATTTTCCAAATTTTTATTTTGTGTTTTTTGAGGGCAAAATGGAAAGTTGAAGACTAAAATGAAGAGAAAAATAGATAAAGAAAGAAGAAATCTAAAAAAATGAAGAAAATAATGAAAAAAATAATTTAAAAAGATATAATAATTATAGGAAATGAGATATCTTTGCATAAGTATAGTTATTATAACTAATTCTAATAGATTTTAAACATTTTTTTCTAAAAATATTTATTTTTATTTATAGAAGTTTAAAAATATATTAATATATATTATCACTAATAAATTATAATATTTTAATATGACCGGTTATAACCGGTTCAACTACCAGTTAGACCCCGGTTGACCCATTAACCCTTGAACCTGTGCTGTGACCGGTTCATTGCCCGGTCCGGTTTTTCATTCCTTCTTTTAGACTAATTGCAGGACCGATCTTAATAAGAACAGACTTTTTAAATCGACTGATATAACCTAAACCTAATCTAAAAAGCCAATTTCAACCAATGTAAAAGACATTTGTTCTAAGAGTTAAAGGCCAATTTTACCCCGGAAGTATATACGAACGGGCAATTTTGTCTCAGAAGTTTTTCGAGGCACAATTTTACATCAGAAATGTAAAAAATGGAGTAATTTTGCTATAATTTGACAGAGTTAGATAGTCAACAGTTAGTTAACTCACTTATGCTGAGGTGGCACAGTCACATAGGATAGGAATGCCACAAGTTATGCCACGTCATTATCATCATCCTTGAACAATCAAGAAGCAATGGACACCCCGCATACAAACTCTCCCCCATCTAGTTTCAAGTTTGCTCCAACAATTCTTTGGGATTCAAGAAAAAGGTGCCATGATTAAAAACAAGCCAACGGAACCATATTCCAAATCAACACCCCTTCAAAACGATTGCAACAAGTGAGAGCAAACATGAAAAATAAAAAAAAATGGAATGGCTTAAAAAAAACCTTACCTTAATCAGTTATAGATTGCCATTGGAGATGAAATCACTTATCAAATCTTTTCCATGGATGTGGTCTTAGACTTCAGTTGATCGGTGGTGGGCTGGGAACATGGCAATTACACCTAAAAATCCCTTATTGTCTTCTCCATCACTTTGGCTGTGTTTGGTTTGAGGTGAGGTTAGGTGAGAGAAGGTGGGGAAATTACCTTTTTAGGTTAAAGGAATTTAAATTTTGAGCGGGAATCCAAAATTTTGAAAAGAATAAGAAAATAAATTTTGGACGGGAACCCAAAATTTAAAAAAATGAGAGAGTAAATTTTGGATTTCTTTTGTCCAAAAAGGTAATTTCCCCACCCTCTCTCATCTCACCTCACCTCACCTCACCTCAAACCAAACACAGCCAACTGAGAAACCCCGAAGACAACCATGATGGACTGATATGACTTGGGCCACTTGGGCCAAGATGAGAGCAAGACATTCTGGAAAACATCAATAACAACCCCACCACTACTCCAACCAATATATGCAATAACAACACTCAGGCCAATGCAAACACAACCTCGCAGAGCCAGAACATCGCCGACAATTACGAGAGCCTACACAACAGTCACGATTTTCCATATCTGAAATTTTCAAAAATGAACGCGGATACGAGCTAATTCTCCGAAATAGCAAAAGATGGAATCTGAAATTTTTTGTTGATTTTCTAGATCTCCGACCTCTCCCTTAAGGAGGTAGGCCACTGTTAGAATCGGCAGGCACAACGGAAGAATTTTAAAATTTTTATCAATCTCAATCGAAGATCTATCAATAGCGTTTAAACAGAGATAGAAAGAATCGTATCTTTTCATATTTAGGGTTTTTTTTATCTCTAGAAGCCAACAACTCAGGTTCGCTCATTCTACCGATATCCACACGAATGCTCTCCAACACAGACTATGTACTAACGCCTCCAATGTCTCCTAGGGTTGGGTTTCCCTTACGGCTCTAAATTCTCATCCGTGTCTGAGTTTTTCTATTCTATCGATTTTATAACCTATGTGGCTATATTCGAATTTAAAATTAATCTTTATTAATTTTGAAATTAATTAACAATTAATTTTCTTGATGAGCTAATTAAATAAATTCAGTTTAAATTAAATCTATCTAACAGTTTTAATTTAACCTATTTATTTAATCCAAATAAAGAGCCATTAGATTTAATTTATCTTCATAAATTAAATTTGAGATACTATATATCTATCCTATTAGTTATTAAATCTAATTTATCTTAATAAAATTAAATTTAAAACTAACACAATATAATAATATCATATATATATATATATATATAATTTTATTAATTTTATTTTCATGAATTTTATATTATATATATAAATATAAAATTCGTCCACCCTAAATTAAACATTATCTTATGTTGGACCATTTTTGTGTGCGACCCTATAGGTCCATAGTAAGTTGGCAGTGAATCAATAACTATACTATCACAAGTCGCAAGCGGCTTCTAGCAAGACATTACGACTACCCAATTCATATGAGGATCGTTAACACGATGCAACCTATCATACAACCATGTCACATCCCTTTTATCACACGTTATATCGATTAAGGATGAGGCATGGATAATGTCATCCTCTTGTTCCTAACCATTACTTTCTCAATTCCTGAGTAGTTTGATAATAGAAATGAAAACTCCTTTCCATCATAATATGATCATACATTTCTCAGACTCACTTATCGAGGAGCCCAGTAACATCTCTTTACTAATATGAGAGAAAAATTCCATCTTGATCATTCATATTCCTCTGCATAAAAAACCACCAAGCCTAATCGTAGCCTTTATCATCACCCGGTCAAAAGTGACGTTTGACTAGTTCAAAGCTTAACAACTCTCATGTAGGAATCCATGATAATCTCAGGTCAAAGGGAATTGTGATGTGGTTGTACATGAGAAAAGCTTATGACTTGATCCATGTAGCTTTCTCATAGTGGATCGGTCCAGCACCTTATACTCTTACAAGTGCCTAAGACTTTGATTCGTATCTCTATATCTTATCAAAGTCATACTGGCCTTGTTTCATCTCTGCTCTCACATAGACAACTGACCAGGGATATTTTAGGATAATCTTTATGATTTATCCAATGATACAGTCATCATAGTGAACATGTGAATAATATGATAATATAATGGAGAAATTCATTAAATAATAATGTTTAAAGTACAATGATTGGCCCTTAGGACACAATTTCCAACAACCATGACATTACCTTAATTCTAATGCGGCGCTTTGTGTGGAGGTGGGGTTAGCAACGGCCTGAGTTCAAGGTAAGGGAGAAGGAGGCATTGAGCTTGAAGGGAGAGATGAGCGTGAGAGGGGAGGGAGTGGATGAAGGAGCGAAGAGGTTACGGAAGAAGGACCTGGAGATTGACATCCGAAGGAGCACAAGGGTGAAGGAGTGGAGGAAAGTAGGAGATGATGATACTGCTAATGTGGCATAAAAGCTGGAGAAATATGTGACATTCCTATCCTATGTGGTTGAGCTACCTCAGCATAAGTGAGTCAATTAATCGTCTGACTCTATCAAATTGAGGTAAAATTGCTCCGTTTTTTACACTTTCAAGACAAAATTACTCCCCGAAAAACTTCAAGGACAAAATCGGCCCTCCGTGTATACTTCCAGGGTAAAATTGGCCTTTAACCCTTTTTCTAATAATGCTTCTTCAAATAATTAATCATTGTAATGTGAAGACACGTGGTTCTCAATCAAGATGCTTAAATTATATTGTGGTTATAACCAAATCATGAATTGGCTTTCTATTTAGAGATTTGCAATTTAAATCCCATTTTTTCATGTTAAGCATTGACTCCCTATGTGATGCAAGATAAGAAGAAAGCTGTGAAGAAGCAGGTTGGGCGGCATAACCCAATTATTCAAGCCGGTACCGTAGCATGAGCCGATATTGTTGTTAGCAGCAGTAAAAGTAGGGAGAAGCCACATGAATCGGCAAATGACTCAGGCTTAGTGCGTGTTTGTTTAAGCTTTTTGCACAGTAAAAACGCACTTATTACGCAAGCCGAGAAAAAACTCCTCTCACATACTTACCTCGTATACCGTGAATCACGAATTATAAGCACGTTTTGGACAAAAATAAGCTTTTCCAAACACACACTTATTATGCTGTTACTATTTAAGTGTTATTGATCCCAATCTCTCTTCATATATTATTCTCCTTTGTTCTTTCAGTCGTTTAATTAGCTCAAAATATTTAGAGGACTATTTGCTTGTGGAATATGTCTTGCTGTAACAACTTCTATAAGTAGTAATTATAAAATGAATATCTATGAATATGTAACTGCTAAACAACCAACAAATAAGAGTAAATTTGCTACTCATTACAGTGAAAAAAAAAACTACTTTATACAAACAATTAGTTGATATTTTTAAGATTTTTTTTTTTAAAGAATACAATATTAAATACCACCTAAATTTTACAAAACGTCGTCTAAATAAAAACATCAAAACTTTTCAAAAGCATACTAGCAGAGTAGTAGAGTTCTTGTAAAAAGAAGATTTGATACCTGACGGTGCCTTTTTTTTTTTTTTTTTGGTGGCATAATCTGACAGTTCCACTTGATATCCCGTACAAAATGGATTTCAGATGCTAAAAGCTAACAATCTTGTATAAATCATATATGAAGACAAACTTTATTACCAACCAATCAGCTCAACAAGAAAAACAGCAAACAGAAGAGAGAACATTGGAGTTATTGAGCTTCATTCTCTAATTCCTTTTGGCACTCATCATCATCTTCACTCTCAATTCCATCTCTGGAGCTATCTTCTTCGCAAGTGTTGAAAAACTTCGCCAATTTTTCTGACAGAGATTGTAAACTTCGGTCCACAGAATCTTCATCTCCACCATAATCATCATCCCCATCAAAGATCAAATGAACCCCACATTTTTTCAGCTCCAACCCCTTATCCACAGGAGGGTCTCTCAGTGTCACATATATTGTGTCACCGTCTTGCAACAAACGGAGGAGTTTTGAGTAATCATGATACCTGCAAAGGTGCATGTGTTCTTCATTCGTTCTTGGCAACCCACGCAAGTCCAATACTGAACTATATAGATTTTCTCCACGTCTGAGGACATTTACTTTGATATCAATTACTCCTGAAAGTTGAGCTCGCAGTTCACTGGACGTGTCATGGTTGATTGAAAGAATGATACCTATAATTACACCAGTTAGTTCACGGCTCTTGGGCTTCGAAAAGGTTACAGCTTGTCCTGAAAACCATTTGGGTAATCTTGTCGCCGGCATGCTCAAGTTCACTAAATTCCTCAGTGTAACCTGTCATACAAGGGATGAGATGAGTGCTACAAAAATAAATGATGAATTACAAATTAATCTGATTTGTCCTCAAAATAAACTTGAAGGTATCCAAACTTTTCATATTCTTTTAATTAATCATTGGTGTTGGGATGGGGAAAGAGATGGAAAAGAATGAACCTTGGAAAATCTCTTACGGATTGTGGAGGAGCACGAAATGCATCCGCCAAAGAACAATTTCCTCAAAGACCCTAACCGTTCAAGACCAGGAATATCCAGCAATTTTACACAATTGGTGAAGTTTAGATCCTTCAAGTTTGTTAAATTTGAAAGGTCATAAATGCTTTGTAAGTTACAACAGTCTGTAGCATTCAGATTCGTCAAGCTCGAGGGAAGAGCGGGGAGAGAAACCAGCTCAACGCAGTTTTGAACATGAAGAACCTTGAGAATGGAAAGGCCTGCCATATTGGAAGGAAGGCTGTGAAATTTGTTTTGGCTTAGTTTCAAAGTCTCCAAGCACGACAATTTCTGAAAATCATTGGGAATTTTCCCAGATATTCTCCAACCACAAGCATCCAGATCATTCAGAAATATCATATTGCAGAAAAAAGATGAGATTACAAAAGAATCCTGCAGCATGTTATTTTCTGACTTCTTGGCCATTTTCAGCGTCCTTAAGTTGGTAAGCATGCCAAAGCTTTGAGGTAATTCTGTCAGACCCGTTTCCTCCATTCTAAGACGACATAAGGACTTCAAATGTCCTATAGAATGTGGAAGCCTTCTAAGCATTGTGCATTGTGCCAAGTTTAAAAAGACTAAATTCTCAAGCCTTCCAATGGACTCTGGCAGTTCTACAATGTTACCTCTGTAAATATCCCAGGTTGTAAGAGCTGTGAGGTTGCCAATCGATTCAGGTAGATATCTCATCTGGCAATTCCTCATTTCAAGCTTTTTAAGTAATCTCATATCCCCAATCTCATCTGGCAAATCTGTGATCGCGGTCCCATCAAGCTGAAGCTCAACAATGGAAACCAAAGACTTAATGGACTGAGGCAATTTATTCAGAAACTTACAATTTCCTACTGAGAGTTCGTTTAGATAATACAATGATCCAATCGAAGGAGGAAGCTCTTTAATAGCACTACCATTAAGCTGAAGCTTTGGAAGTGAGACGAGATCTCCAATAGAATCAGGAATCTCATTGAGAGATTTGCAATGCATCAAACCAAGCTTCTCAAGGTTTTTCAAATGCCCCACAGAGTTAGGCAGTTCTTCTAGTCCAGATCCGTCGAGAGACAGCTCTTGCAGAGAACACAAATGGGTTATGTCGTCAGGTAGTCTTTTTAAGCTGCGGCAACCATTTAAAACAAGAACTTCAAGTTTTTCAAGGCGAAAAAGAGTCTCAGGCAGCTCTGCTATGGCCGTGTCGTCAGCAAGTAGTTTTCTTAGTGATTTCAAGTTGGCCATGTTTCTTGGTAACGATTTCAACTTGTAGCAGTCAGAGAGACAGAGGCTCTCTAGATTTTCCCACCCAGATATATCAATGGGTAACTCAGTAAGTTCTTCACAACGAGTCAGATTGAAATGACGAAGTGTGGTCAGATTGCCAACTGATTCGTGAATCCTACCTAGTTTAACGCAGCCCACTAAAACAATCTTCTCTAAATGTCGGCACCCAAACAAATCGGGAAGGGCCTTCAGTCGATAGCACTCGGAGAGGTTCATAACTATTATGTTCTCTGGCGCCTACGTGCCAAATTATATAAAATTACATAAAATTTTCCTAAACCTTGTATCGTGTACAAATAACTCTCTTAATATTTAAAACTTAATAATAAATCCCTCTACACTTTTAAGTTTGTGCTGATAACTTTCAATCATTAATTATACACCACTTAAACTTTATTTTTGTGTATATATAACCCCACAAACTTTGAGTTATCTGCATATAACCTTTTAAACTTTAAGCTATGTGCCAAAAACTAATAACAGGGAAGTTACCTACATAAATGTAAGAATTCAGCGGACTTGTTGTAAAGTTTTAAAGATGGATAATGTTATCTATACATAAATAAAATTCAGGAGAGTTGTGTATAATTTAACCTATAATTTATACTAGCATCTTAGTAGTGGCACACTGATTTTCATGTCATATTTAACAAGTGCCAGGTCATATCTTTAATAAAAGGGAAAGAAAACAGAGAATTCACTCTGGTTCATAAAGGATTTGTTTTTGACCAACCACTCTTGTTCATAAAGGATAAACATTAAACACAACCGAGAGTTATCCCCAAATAAAATAAGATAAGATAAGAAATTAGAAGAAATATTTAAATTTAGTTAGTTAAATCTTGTAAGTTTCCTAACAAAACAAAATATAAGTGGGCAAACCTATATAAATATATATTAAAAGAGTCCAATTGTAAAGTGTTGATTGAGGGGTAAAAATATCTGCTAAAATTTTATTGGAAAATAATAATCATATGATGAACAATGATAATTGAAGCATGAAGATTGAAGAAATACCTTGCAGCCTTTCCGAGTCCACAAACTTTCAATATAGCTGTGTGTGAGATCAAGGATAGCCAATTCACGGGGCCAAAAATCAGAAGGCAAGCAAGTTAATGGGCACCCTTGCCATTTTAGCCACCTCAATTTTGCAGGGAAATATTTAAACTTGCCTTCCAATCTCAAATCATTGATCTAAAGCAGCATCAAGTTCACCATTGATTTAAAGGCCTTGGTGTGAATCATTCCAGCCTCTATGTGTCTCTCAACTCGATGAAAATATTTCTTGTGCATCTGTTTAAGGAATGTCACCACATTTCCTAAACTTGAACCACATCGAAGGTTTTTCCCAGAAATTGCTTCATCAACTTTATGACCTTTAGCATCTCCTTTCCCTAAGTCTAGCACAATGCCCTGAATTCTGCTTGTTCCCTACGGTTTCAAAAGTAACAAAAATATTTAACAACATATATAAGAAATTGGTATTCTAATCAGATGGATCAAAAAGATGCTATAAATCGCCAACACTAAGAGGGAGTGGTTCTTATGTCATATGCATGTTGGAATACAATATCTGAATGTCAGGCATTTCCATTGGCCTGATATATGCACAGCATGCAAAGTGCTGACGTGTTATGGCATAGTAAATTGTAATATAATATCCTAATGAACCAAATCTATTCAAGATTGTGGCAATAAGATAAATAATATAAAGAAACAAATAAATGAAAAAGAAGATCTCTTGGACCTAAACAAGAAAAAAGACCCAAGAGATCTTTTTTATTTATTTGTTTGTTTTATCTAAGTCACTCAGCAGCACGACTACATAAACTCTTTTATTTTACCAAAATATATAAAGGACTATAAAGTAAATTCTTGATATAAATATGTGTTATAAATTTAGTTATTAAAAGATTGTAATCACCATTTAATTTTAAATTCTCTTTGGAATAACTCATTAACAGAGCAATGTAGTCATCAATATTAACCACATCATTCAATTTAGTCTAAAACATAATTATATACAATGCTTTTAAAATTTGTTAGAATCAAATTATAATATCTTTAAAATGCTAAATAATTGATGGAAAATTAATTCAGTTTCTTGTCTTAACAACAATGATAATGGAGAGGCTAAGCACTTCAAACATACAAAAAGAATTAAGCTTCAAACTATAAGACCATTTTCAGGATACTTACCTTCAGATTCCTCAAAACACCAAGAATTTCAGATGGATCCCACAATCTACTACGCATACTGGGATCAACAAGGTTTTCATCTACAACAATTTGCCTTCCCATGTCTCTAATTTGATCATGCATCCAAATGGTTTCATCCTCTCTGATTTTGATCAGACATTTTTTTTAGAGAACTTTGATTGCTTCCTCTCCATCAAATTCACAACCTCTCAGTACATCAATAACATCTTCTTGCTTCATCCTCATCTGAACGAACAGACAAGCAATGTCAAGGAAGATGCATTTCTCTTGTTCATTTAACCCCTCATCATAACTGATCCTCAACACTTTATGTACGTTCCCAGGTCGAATCAGCTTCAGCTTCTCCACAACATCAACCCATTCCTCTTTCTTTCTCTTACCAAACAACATTGAACCAAACACTTCCAGAGCCAAAGGCAACCCTCCCGTTAGAGACACTATTTCCTTTGACAACTTCAAAATATCATCATCTGCAGGTTCATTTCTTCTCATTGCATGGTAACAGAATAGTTGTAAAGAATCAGAGTCATCCAATACCTTAACCTCGTAGAAGACATCAACATGAGTCTCAGGCAAAGCTCGGGTATCCCTTGAGGTGACTACTATACGGCTTCCCTCATGGAACCATTCTCTTTTTCCTATTAGGGTATCAAGTTGCTTCACATCATCCACATCATCCAGGATTATCAGAACCCGACATTCATCAATTGTTCTTCTGAAAGCAGGAATATCATCACCATCAACTACTTTAGAGGAAATGTCATGGATAATTCTGTTTCTTAGAGCAATTAAACCACCATCTTTGGATGATTCTTCCCTTACACTTGAAATGAAGCTGCGATGCTCAAAATGCACAACAAGTCTGTTCAAAAGAGCCTTTGCTAGGGTTGTCTTCCCAACCCCACCCATCCCAAACAATCCCAATACTCTTACGCCATTGGACTTAATGTCCAACAATTCCAATAGTTTTTCAATACGAGCATCGAGTGCAATGGTAAATTCAGCCACAACCACCGGAATATTGCTCAGTTCTCTTAGAATTCTTTTCACTAAAACTCGAATTTGATCATCTTCCCTTTCTCTATAGCAGAAATAGAGCAAATCACTCAGTAAAGGCAGAGCGCCGAAAAAGATAGAAGTGTAGAGAATAGTGGGTAGCTGTAAATAGACGTAACTATTATTTACAACTACCTACTATCCTAAACACATGAATAGTCAGTAATAGAGAAGACCTGCGATTTGGAAAAACGCAACCAGCGATTCCACCTACTTTCTTCATAGCTTCCCTCCACCCTAGTACGTCTTCTTCTCTCCTCTTGGCCTTGTGATCCTCGAAAGAATCTTTAAATGGACCCCCTTGTTTCCCGACATCACGCGGATCGACGTTGAAGAACACCGGCAGAATCAGTCTCCCGCTGTCGCAAATCTTAGCGAGCTTCTCCAAACACCAATGAGAAGAAGCGTAATTAGGAGAGACGATGATGATCGAAGCGGCCGAGTCACCGATAGCTTCCAGCTGACTTTGTTGGGCTATCTGGTCAGCACAATCTAATCCAACGTCGTCGACAAAAACCCGAAGGCCGCCAGATTGGAGGGCGTTGGAGAGGGGTTCCGTGAAGCAACCACAATTATCCGTACTTCGAAAGCTCAGGATCACGTCCCACCGGCGCCTGGAAGCTCCCGGAGCTGACGAATCAAAGTCGCCGTCCGATGACATTTCTGTGTGACGACTGACGAGTCTACTCTTGTATGACTTTTTTGGAATTCTGGCAAGTTTTCTAACGGTATCGGATTCTGAGGCATTGTTTGGTTGGAAGTTTTTGTAAGTTAGGTTAGGTTGGGGGAGGGTTAAGGTTTAAAAATGGGTGTTTGGTTGGAAGGAGGGGAGGTGAGGAGAGGGATGCATTTTTGTCATGTAGTGGTCACCTCACTTAGATGTTGAACCCTCCAAAATTGGGGTTTTTTGTAGGGGAGAGAATATTTGTGTCAAACTATGACTAAATTACCCATGGCAATTATTCAAAATGCCACAACTGCCCTTGCGTCTAAAAACACCTCTGCCCGCGCCATTCCGTTTTTTGGCATCGTCTCTCCCGCTCGAAATCGCATATTCCCTCTCCTGCTTCACGCGCTCTGCAGTTGAGCGTGGTGTCCGGCCTCGTCTCCAGCCGTCGTCGCCGCCGACTGCCTCTACAGCTACCATCGTTGGTCGTCGAAGGTCGCTGCCGGTCCGTTTGCCGTGTAGATCGATCGGACTCCTTCACTAATCTGCTCCTTCAACGTCATCTCAGATCCGTCCTCCGCACGCCGCCGCCGCCGCCACCGCCGCTCTGTTGGTTGCACCTTCGATCAGGTAAATAATACTTTCTCGTGATGATCTTTCTGTATAAAAAACGATATTGAGTTGTTTCTGGACTTTTTTGCCGTTCACCGCCGACTTGACTTCGCAGGTGAAAGGTTTTTGTTTTGCATTGTATAGATTCCCACTGCTCTGTATGTTGTAACTGCGATAGGTTGAGTTTTTACATAAAATTGTTCATCTTAAAATCCCTGCTTCAGTTTTGAACAGAACATGTTATAGTTTGATGGCATTAGCTGACATCGAGTTGTTTCTAAACTGCTTCGTCTATTTAAATTAATTTTGTAGCATTAGTTGTAGGTTCCTGATTTGTTCACTCTGGAAGCTGAACGTATATTTGGTGAGTTTGGAGCGTTTTCTTTGTGCCTACAACTTGTTTAATTATCAGAACATCAAGGCTGACTTGAAAGAACGTATATTCTATCCTTCCCTTGAGAGAGGGTGACATTGAGCAAATTCTGTTCCCAAGTTAATTTAATGATCTTTGTAGTTTCCATATGCACCATTGCCCTTACTAGCTAATCTTGAAAGATTTATGGAAGATCATTACAGTAGAAATGGTAGTCATGTCATAGTCACACAAAATCCTAGCTATCTGGCTTTGATGATCACCCTCCCGAAAGTTGAACACCATAAATGAAGAATCAGGGAAGTGATCATGAAGTTGCCCAATAATTCCCAATATATGAACTTTGTATTCTTCCTCCTCCAAAACATCCCTGCTAAAGCAGTAATCAAAGACTACAGCATGCACCAACAAAATAATCAAAACCACATAAAAATTAGGCAATGCTAAGTCTTTAGTGCAATGAATATGTAAGAAGTAATATATGTCGGGATGTAGATGCATTCAAGGTAGCATATATGGTAGTTCAGTTTGGTCATGGTCATCACCCACTTAAGCATGTGCATTACAAAGTCAGATCAATGAGGCAATTTATGTTGCTACAACGTCTGTCTTTATGTTCTTGTTATGTAAGATATAAACAAAGCTGCATATTTCCAGTTGTTTTCCTTTATCGTTGGTTGTAAGGTTTTTATTTTGCCTCATCTATCTCATCCAGAGGCATTTGAAGCTTGAGAGATTTTGCATTTTTTTCGTTTAATGCCTTATGTTTTGGTCTTGAAGGAGTATTCTTTAACCTCCTTATCTGCACACTTCTTTCACTTCCACAAATAATGATTCAATATTATATTAAAGTGACAGAAGGGAGAATGTATAGTTTATGAGCACACTTCTTTTCCTCCATTTCTTCTAAGTGTTTGCAATAGATTTTTAATTGCAATATTCTCCTTTTTCATAATTGCCAAATGATTCAGTTAATTAATGTAATAAAATCTGCCACCCTGCATGTTCTGTTTGTAAGATTCATGGCAGTTCTAGTTTTAAGATTCATGCCGGTTGTCATTGTGATATGTCTTAAGTAGTCTAGTATTAATTGGGTGCATGTTGTCTTGGTGTATTAGATGGAGTCAGCATTTCAAAACAATTTAGTCTCGCGTCGTCGATGGCTGGATTTGCATCAAAAAGCTATAGCATTACTCACTTGTGTCTTTGTCTACCTAGTTATTCGAAGGAGCCATAAAAGAAGAATAACTTATACCATGAGTTCAGAAAGGGAAAGGGTCCGTGAAGAATTAATGAGTCAAATAAGTACTAATGAAAGGAGCCGCAATGTTATCCGTATGAGTCCTAGAGCTTTCCTAACATTATGTGGTTTGCTAGAAAGAGAGGGGGGATTAAAAGCCACAAGATGGTCTACTGTGGAAGAACAAGTGGCAAAAACTCTTTACATATTATCCCATAGAGCAAAAAATCGTGTGGTAAATTTCTTCTTTCGACGATCTGGTGAGACAATTAGTCGTCATCTTCATAATGTGTTAAGAGCTATCATGGAAGTAGGAGATAAGTTTGTTGTACAACCTGACGGGACAACAGTCCCTCCTGAAATTCATGCAAATGATAGATTCTACCCCTTTTTTAAGGACTGTGTTGGTGCCATTGATGGAACACATATACGTGTGAAAGTATCTGGTAAGGATGCTCCTCGATATCGTGGTAGGAAAGACTTCCCCACACAAAATGTGTTAGCAGCTTGATCGTTTGATTTAAAATTCACTTATTTGCTCACTGGATGGGAAGGCACGGCATCTGATTCTAGGATCATTAAAAATGCATTGGCACGAGAAGATAAGCTCATAATTCCTGAAGGTAAATATTACCTTGTCGATGCTGGCTTCATGCTAACTAGTGGATTGATTACACCTTATAGAGGAGTTCGTTATCACTTGAAGGAATATTCAGAAAGATATCCCCCTCAAAACTATAAAGAATTGTTCAATTTGAGGCATTCATCACTACGTAATGCGATTGAAAGAACTTTTGGCATTTTGAAAAAAAGATTTGACATTTTAGCCAATTCATCTGAGCCTACGTACGGAGTAAAAGCACAAACATTTATCATTGGAGCATGTTGCATTCTTCATAACTACTTGATGAGCGTTGACCCTAACGAGGATCTCATAGAAGAAGTAGATCGTGAACTTGCAACTCAATCTGAGCCTATTGATAATAGTCGTGATCGACGTGGTGATAATGACGAGGCTGCTAGGGGACAAGTAATTAGGGACACAATAGCAAATGAGATGTGGGTAGATTATCAGAATAGGATGACTTGACATTGAAGTTTATCCTATGATGAACTTGTTCGAAGTTTATTTCAATTTTAAGTGCTCATGTGTTTTAGTATGTCATGGAGTCAAATACGTTTGGAGTTAGAAGTTTGAATCTTTATGTATTCTTATTTCAAGTTTGTATCTTTATCTATTGTCATTTCAAGTTTTGATATTTATATATTGTTATTTCAAGTATGGATCTTTACTTTTAATACTTTTTGTAATAGTATGCCGCCAAAATCAACCAATCAGAAGTCATGTTTGAATTGGACAAAGGCTATGGATGACTACCTTGTTAATGCTTTCTGGGAACAATATAAATATGGCAACAAGCTTAATGGACAATTCAATTGCACAGCATATGATAATATTGTGAAAGAGATGAGTGTCTTGCTTGCAATTGAATTGGACAAAGACAAAATTAAGAACAGATGGAAAACTTTGAAAAAAAAATTCGCTGAAGTTTATGATATTTTTAAAAATGGATTGAGTGGGTTTGGTTGGAATGCATCATCACATACATGGGAGGCTGAGGATGAAGTTTGGGACCAACTTATAGAGGTTAGTATTCCTGAATTCCAATTCTGTTATTTCCAATTCTGTAATATGCTCTGTTGTGTCCAGTTATGCAATTCTCCAATATTTAAATATAATGCATATGAAATTCTGAGGAATAATTTCTGAATTCCAATTCTGTTATATGCCCTGTTGTGTCCAGTTTTGATTATTCATGTGTA
The DNA here is from genome assembly GCA_963210345.1 of Inga oerstediana. Classification (NCBI taxonomy): domain Eukaryota; kingdom Viridiplantae; phylum Streptophyta; class Magnoliopsida; order Fabales; family Fabaceae; genus Inga; species Inga oerstediana. Next base: position 39,815,240 of record OY723409.1, read on the forward strand.
ATAATGCTTAAGAATTCAATGGTTATTTCCAGTCTTCGTTGATGGACCTAGTTCTGAAATTAAAAATGCATTACTTGAAGAGTTAAAAATATGAGATGAAAATGTTGTCCAGTTCTGTTTTTGCAATTCCATTTGTCCAGTTCTGAATTAAAAATGCACTTATTTGCAATTCCATTTGTCCAGTTCTGTTTTTGACTGCTGTGACAACCTTCTGCAATTCCAATAGCATTCTGATTAATGCCTTCTGTGATTAAACTTATAATAACATTCTGTGACATTTTGTGAAGTCCATTGTTTAGATTAATGCACTTAACCATTGTTTAAATTTTTCCTTTTGAAGTCCAAGCCACAAGCTGCAAATTGGAAAAATGTCCCTTACCCAAACTATGACAAAATGGTACTCTTATATGGTAAAGACAGAGCTTCAGGGGAGGGCAGCCATACACTTGGTGATATGCGAAAGAGACGTCACACACTTAATGAGGCAGACTTGTTTGATGCAACCAACAACACTGATAATGTTGGTTCCCAACATGATGTAAATGTAGACAACTTTGAAGCTCTTGATAATAGCACCACTCAAGAGAACTCACCTGGAGTTGCAAGTGGTTCCTCAAGGAAGAAGCAAAAAGTGAATAGCAATAAAGAGAAAGATTCTGACTTGGCTGAGATTAAGGATGTCATGTATGAATTTGCACAGGCCATTAACGTTGGAAATCAAGCCATGATTGCTGGAAATGACATAATGAAAGAAGCAAATGAAATAGCTAGACAAAGAATGGAAATAGCTAGAGACACATCAAGAAAGCTTCCTCAATTGTCTGGGGAAGAAATCTGGAAACTGATTCAAGATTGTGGCTTCTCAACAACCACTGTCACCAAGATTTATAGAGTTCTTATGGGTGATAGTGACTTACTGAGGACATTTGTTGAATGTCCCCTTCTTGCCCGCAAGGACTTACTTATGGATGTTATGAAGGACTTGAAGTGATTTACTTTGCTAAGTACCTTTTGTAGACTTTTGATGTTATCAATATAGTTTGATAACCTTTTGGAAACTAGTTCACCATATGTATATTTTGAATGAATTAGCAACATAGGATTGTACAAGAATTAATCACTGTTCTACAGTTTGCTGATTTGGTGCCTTTTGAATTGGTGCCTTTTGATTAAATGTAAATCAATGCCTTTTGTAGATTCTATTTGGATGTTATCAATATAGTTTGATAACCTTTTGGAAACTAATGGATAGTTGTTTTGATTATTTGTTTAAGTATATCTCCTGGATTCTATTGTGGATTCTTTACTATGCATGATTTCTTTTTTGCTATGATGAAAGTGCTCTTGTCTGGTGTTGTACGCTAAACACATGGTTTAAAATCTACGATGATTCCTTCAGGCAATATATAAGTATAATGTGTATCGTGATCTGAATGGCTACAGTCGACCTTACTTTTTAAATCAGTGCACTGTGCACGTAGTCTATTACTATGATACGTGGTGATGAGAACTGATGTTAGAATTAATTACTAAACTTGAGTTCTCAATGGGTTGCATAAAAAGTGTATATTTCTAAGTGCAGAAAATTTTTATCCAAATACAAAACCTTCACAGTGCATAAATAGTGGTTTAATGTACTGATGTTTTCAAGCATCTTTCATGATTCCTTTTGGTTATGTGTTAGCTTCAGGCATTCCTGTTGCTTCTGTTGAGTTCAGATTTTTTGAATTGCTCCAACTCTCAGGCATTAATGAAAATTTATTCTTGGTTTTGATCAGTTTGATGTATCAACCTTTATTTTGGGAAAAAAACCAGTGAGTAGTTTCACTGCATTAAATAATTATTTTCTCACTTTTTCTTCTATAAACAAGGATATTTTTTAAAAGTAAGTTATATTTTTTTTATATATTTATGGTATGTAATTAATTTAAATCCAATTTTTTTTTATTATAACTCATCTTTTTATGTATTATAAAAAGATAATAATGTGAAAGAACTGTATATCATTGTTAGAATAATTATTTTATAAATAATAATTTTATAAATAATTATTATTAATAAATACATTGTGAAAAAAGTGTATACAATTGTTAGAATAATTATTTTATAAATAATAATTTCACAAATAACTATTATTAATAAATACATTATAAAAAAAGAAGAAAAAAATCTAGAAGGGTATTTTTGTCCACTTATAATTAACTCACCTAACCTAACCTCCTGAACCAAACAAGATATCAAACCTCACCTACCCTCTTCTTGAACCAAACAACATTATAACCTCCCCTAACCTAACTTAAATAAACCTCACTTAACCTAACTTAGGTTGAACCAAACATAGCCTGAAGGTGGAGTCGGTTGGATAGGAGAGAAGGCAATTTTGGATTCTCTTCGCAAACGGTAATGAGAGAAATTGCTTGGAAAAAGGGGGGTAAAAGTGATGAGAGAAATTTATAAAATTTAGGGAAAATTACTCCTAATCCCAAACAAAAGTTAATCACAGTAAAATTTTAAAACAGTAAAAAATAATTCAACATATTATAAAAACATGTTTAAATTTTTTTTTAATTTTATTATGATTATCTTTGATTATCTGATCAAGCAGTGATTTTCCTTAGAATTTAACTCTTCCAACTTCAAATTCAAATGACGATAGTATCTAGACTATGAGCGTCGGGGCTCATATTTACTTATTTAGTGGTTACTTACTTACTTGTTTAGGCGGGCATACATCCACGTACCAAAATAAACTTTTTTTTGCCTGTGTTGGCCAATAGAATTAATTTATAATGTATTAGTCATTTTTCAGTCAACCTCGGTGACTTAAATGTGCCGTGAAATCTCAATGATAATTGAACTTCATTTTATACGTACTTTCCAGTTATAATTGGGATTTTTTTAATAATTAAACCTCTTATTTAAAACCTCATAGTAATTCATTCAAATATGTGTTTGTATTAGCTTTTGAGAATAGCTTTTACGATTTACGAAATAAATATATGAGAGGAGTTTTGTCTCGGGTTACACAAATCTAGGTTTAGAAGAAATCCAAAGACTCACCTAAACTATATGTAGCATAGTTCACCATCTAGGAATAGTGTAATGCATAATAAATTTATAGGAAGAAAGACACAAAAATAGCTTTCAAGTATAACAAATCTCAATTTAAGATTTGAAATTGTTTAATTAGTGTGGAGTCCTTAAGAACTAGTTTGACATTAAATTTTATAATAAAATTACTTAAATGTTCTTAATTTGAAATATGAAAAACAAGAAAAAATGAAATGAAAAAAATAGTTTAATAATTAACAACTTTAACTTATCAAAATGACAACAATAATTAAATAAGGCACTAACAACTTTAATATTTTAGATTACACACACATGGGTGTCGCACTCACATAATTATTTGTGTATTAGAGATGCTAAGATGAGTTAATGTTTGAGTGTCATATTGGTTTTGAGGAGGAAGGTCCTCCCACAAGTCACATGTTTGAAGTTGACATTGAGAAGAGAGTAAGAGATGATAAGATGAAATTAGTTAAAAGATTAGACTAATTAGTTACGACTTTGTGTATATTAAGTTATATTGAACTGCACAGAAGGAAAAATAATATTCTTTGGAATAACAGTATTTAAGAAGACAGACATCAGCTGCACAAGCGGTATATGGACCCATTTATAGTGCATATTAGTTTTTCTATAAAATTGAATTTCACACAAGGAAACAAAGTATTTAAGAGGGATGAGTTGGACAAGAGCCAGGAAACTTTACACCATAAACTGGTTGCACCACATGGCTGGATAGGCACCTATAGGTTCTAGATGTAACAAAAAAAGGGAAGAAATAATCCCATTTTGCCATAACAAAGGGTGGCAACATAATCTATAAGCAACCATATCAGTTTCATTAAGATTTCTTTACACTGATTAAGAGGACATCATCAAGTGAAATATCCATGTCCCAAGACTCCTTATCTGTTTGAGGCATGGAAAAGTTTGACCAAAACCCTTCCAAAAAAAATGCTTTATAGTTATTATATAGCTCCAAAGAAGAGATTAGCTTACAAAAAGTAAAAGAGAATAACAATTTCACCTAAAATAGTTCCAAAAAAAGGGATAAGCATGCTATTTAATTATCAATTAAATGTCATGTCACTTGACCAATATTCATCAGTAGAAACTTGAGTATGATAGGATGTCAGGATGCATACAGCCCTCAACTTAAGAAAATCCCAAAAAAACAATTTATTGAAAACTTTGATTGATTAGATAAACATTGATTCGCACTTCATTCTTTGGCATAGCTAATAGAAAAGATGGCGGTGGCCAATAAAGTGGCTTGAACGTTGTCCCCCCAGGCTCCTTTGCCTATCAATCCCTCAGAAAAGAAGAAGAAGGAGACCTTGATGGACGACAATGGAAGTAGAAACTAGGTAAGTGCTTATGAGTTTTACGCAGTGAACTTGAACCATGAAGTGATATTCATTTATAAAGTTCTTTCAATTCCCAACCTTAGGATAAGATTCGAACCAATAGTTCAGTGGATTTTTCAAAAAAAAATCAAAATCTTGCAGAAGCGTCATTCAGTGGTTCGTAACATCATTACTACTCATCGATTCTTATATTTATTTAATTCAATCAAAGTGATTCGCTGCTTATTTATTTAGCTAGATTATTCCTTTGCTCATTCTTAGTTCATTCATTTATATATTTATACAAATAGTGTAGCCATACAGGACTACCAAAGTGTCTAATGTAATTCACAACAGATCAATCTTCACTTCTCTGCCATAGTTCCCTCTTGTGCAACTCCCTGCAGTACTTTTCTGTACTTCATCACACCTGTATGGTTGGTTAGGAGAGGATAAGATTCGAGGTAATCTTAGCAGTAAACAATGCTAACTATACATGCAAGATAATGCTTAGTGTATGACATGTTTGCTTACATAAATTTATGCCAACATAATGACATATGCATGCTCAATGCTTTACAATACGTTCATGGTCATAGCATAAGTACAAATAGAGCTTCATTTATTCACATATGTTCCATACAATTCATCAAAGCAATAACACATATCATCACACAATCATACACATATCAAATACATACAAGTCAGGAAAGTTTAACTACCTCTTGTCTTTGTGTCCTCCTTATCTTCCAACCATTGAGGCTTCTTAGAAATTCTTCCATTCTTTTCTTTCTTGACTTCTCATAGCCCTAGATATATAATCATATCATTAGGGTCATTTTACCAAGTCAACCAATGAGTTAAAGTGGTCAAATTATCTTAAGGGACTAAGTTCTACCCTTAGAGTTCAAGGTAATTACATTGTGCCATTACCTTTTTCCAATTTTGCACATATACCCAATTCTGCCAGAATTTTCAGCAACCTTTGAAACTTCATAACTAATTATACATATGTCTAATTGTGATGATTCCAAAGGCTATGTGACCCCTAATCAATCTAGTTTTAGGAAAAAATATAGCCATTACACTTCTGGATGCACATTAATACAATATCTCACTTAATTTATCACTACCCTCAGAATTCGCCAATTTTCCATACCAAACTTTGAAAATGTAGAACTCCCAGCATACACATCCAAATGACACAAACGACATATCAAATTAAAGCTTAACATGTATACTTTCAAATTAGAAAGTTTTACAATTTTTGGACATCATCTACCTATTCAAAAATGTCACACAATCAGATTGCCCTGCATAGAACATATGCTGGCAGAATTACAGTTTTGCATTATATATTTCTAGCAGTTCAAAATTTGCAATTAGGGTTATTCCTACACAGTTTTGCATTCTAAACACAATGGGAATATCAAAATCATCAAAATCACAAATCTTCAGCCCCCAATCATACTGACCGAATAGACCCCTTTCAAGAAAAAATTACCAAAGCAGAATTTTGTCTAACAACTTGGTCCAATATCATAATAAATTACTATTTAACTATAAATACATGATTAAGCCTCAAGAATACCCTTGGCTAAAACATGAACAGCACCCCACCATCATGAAAACTCATCCAAACAACAAACCAATCGGTTCAAAATAAAGCCTACGCACGTGTTCCCGCAACCGATTCAGAAATCTAGTAGTATTTTGGTTGACAAGATGGCACCAAACCCCTCCAAATGAAAATCCAAAATAGTAGAAGTGAAACTTGGGATGAGTAGAAGAAGGTTTGTGAAGGGTATTTTGAGAGAAAACGCCGATTCAATAGTGTTTGGGCTGATTGAAGTTAAGAAACTTTACTATTCATCCTTTATCTCTCCTCTATCAATTTCTTGAGATTTTTTGGCATTTTTTTTTATTTAATGATGATAATGGACGAAATTATTGGGCCTTTAATGGTTTTGGAAAGTTTCTACAATATGTCGCATTCTTGTGGTGCCATTTGTTCGGTGATTCAGCTAATGAGTGATACATGTCACTAGCTTTAATTAAGTTGGTCCCGCCTCTTTTCCTAGGCCCTTATCTAACCCAATGGTCAGGGGAAGGTATGGCCTGATGTTTTCCCCGGCTCCCTCGTTCGATGTTTAGGAAAGTCAATCCGGTGACCGAATCGAAGACCAGGTGAATTTCCCTAACTTCAAGAGCTAGGCGGCGTCACCTAAGAGTGCTAACACAAAAGTCACTTTATGACTTTCATGATAAAGGGGCAAGTGTCACCTTGTGGGGCCAACCCAAAAGTTAGGTCATCATTACTACTTTATTAAAGCTACTTTATTGATGTTTACCTAGGATTCTACATGGGTTTTACTCAGGACTTACTTGGGATTGCGTCACGTGTATTAGGGCCCACAAGATGACACTAGGTCAGAGTTGTGTATGGGCCCCATATGGTGCCACATATTGGTGTCTTCTTTTAAAAAAGCAAGGTACACATGTCTACCTTGAAATTTCTATGTACATACCTACACCAGCATATGTCGCTCAACCAATCAATTTCATACCTCATGACATAGCTAAATGGCATCTTTCAACTAACTCAATGGCACCATATATTGTTATGTGCACATCTGCACCGACACATTAATCATACTGCCTACAAATACTGAGACCTCTGTCTGGTAAGGCCAAATCACATAGTCCCTGAGAGTCTTTTTATCTCCCATCATTCTTGGGACTCTTCCCAAATTGGGCTTAGTAGTTTGCCTTATTCAGGCTTATTCTCTAGCCTTTAGTCCTGAAATTTGGGATATTACATATGCTATTTTACTAAGAGTAGTGCTTCTATCATTTTGTTTTATATTGAATTATTGTATATTGCCACATTAGGGCTCATCCTGCATACTTTGATTTATTTGAAGATTTGATGCATTAGTTATATACTTTTGATTTTTAGTTAGGAAAATACTTAGATCAAGTTTTTTATGTCCATTTCATCAAGTTTTCCAATCACATAGAGCCATGTGTCATATTTTTGAATTATTATCATTTAACTATAAAATTATATGAAACAATTAAGACATATAGTGATATGTGATTAAAGAACTTAATGTAATGGATATAAGAAACTTGATATAAGTATGGTCCTTTTAGTTATTGGATCACTCTTAATGATTTTGGGTGGGCCAGAGGCCTTAGTATTGTGTTTTAAACTTGTATATCCACATATTGGTTGACTTGGATATTTTGTTAAGTGAAGTATTATTCAATTAAAGAGTTGGGCTTGATGGTAAATGTTTATTTTTGGTTTTGAGGAGTTCGAAGCCCAACTATGTGCTTAAATTACTATTAAGAGGTTTTGTTCTTCTAATCACTATAGTCCTTTTGGAAAGTAAGTTTTAAGTTTTCTATCATGGTTAATCTATATTGATAATCAATACACTTTCATAACCAAGATAGTGTTTGGATGAATAATTTGGTTAAACACTTAGTTAATTATTGTTTGAAGTAAAATATTTTACACTATCAATCTTGTCACAAACATGGAGATATAGCTTAACACATGATAAAATGTGAATGTTGGCAGCAAATAAAATAGATTTGATTAAAGACAGACAACTAGCATGGGATAAAAGCTTTGCCTTCCAATAAGAGGTTCTATTTTCAATAGAAGAAAGAACTTGATGATAGATTGGAGATTTGTGTTTCCATGATCTATCCATGTTTCCAAGTATTTGCCAAGTGCTCATAGGAGAAATGAAGTTTATCTGCATCAGAAACATTTAGACTAATATAAGTGTAGACTTGGAACTATTTATTTCCTAATCCGACCATTGACAACATTAGTTCAAAACTATCTTGAGAGCTTGAAAGCTTTTTTTAATACTTTCAATGAAAAAGATAAAATCATCTGTATAAAAAAGATGGGAGATTTATTGAGCATCTTGACAAATCTTGACACTTTTCCATCCATTGTTAACTTCCATTTAATGAATGAGGCAAGCCAAAATATTAGCTAAGAGAATCTAAAGGTATAGTGATAAAGGATCTCACTGCCTTACTCCATGGTTGGGAGTAATGGAACAAGTTAGACAGCCATTAAAAAGTAACTGATATTCAATTGTGGAGATTTTTTTGATATATGAGATTAACCCATTTAGAAGGAAAGCCTATTTTCTAGAAAATAGTTGAAATGAAATTCCATGATACCCTATCAAATACTTTAGAGAAATCTACCTTTAATACAACTAATTTTTCCTTCCAACAAGAACAAAGTGCATCTAATTCATAAGATCAGCTGCTAGTAATATTTTATCAAATTTCATATGTCCCTTGATAAATGCAATTTGGTTAGGAGCAATTAATTTATCAAAAGGTTGTTTTAATATGTTGCAAAGCACCTTTGAGATAACTTTGTATGAAACATTGCATAGACTAATAAGCCTAAAGTCTCTCATCGATTGAGGTATGTGAGACTAAGGAATCAAAATGATATTTTCTTTATTTAAAGCCCTAAACATATGTTCATTGTCCCAAAATAAGGATACTATGGCAAATAAGTCATTGGACACTCAGTTCATAAGACCTCGAGCATTATCTCTAAGTAAACCAAAAACAACTTCTTTAACTTTAAGGACAAAAATGGGAGCCATTAATGATTCAATTTGAGAGCTTGAAAGGGTTGGTATGCTTAGTTGATCCAAAGATAGTAAAATGTCATAAATAGTATATAGATTATGACCTTGATATATTTAACCCAAGTTATGAGAGGTCGTACCAGTGAACTTCAAAGCATCATCTATCCAATTACCATAATCTTTTCTCAAACTTACAATATATATGATATTTGGAGGCTCTTCTATTGACGAAAGCATGGAAAAATTTGGTATTATGTTTACCCCTTGCTAGGATTTTAATTTAGCTCGTTAAGCCCAAAAACTAGCTTCACAATCATAAAGAAATTCAAATTGATGTTTAACCTGATGGAATTTCTCTACCAGAGGCACGAGTAGGAGCAAATGAATCAAGTGAACTTGATAATAGTTGAAGGTGATTCTCAGTAACTTAAAGTAATGAGATAGATTTTAAACATGTAGTTTACTCCAGTTAGAGAGGGAGGAGAGAGTATGAGACAATTTGCAATGTAGATTATAACTCGAAGATTGAGGGACAGATTGTTGCCAATTTGGCTTGATTATTTCCTTATGCTCCTTAAAGAAAATACCAAAAAAGATTCAAATTTCTTTTGTCTATAGGGGTTCCATGTAACTTCAGAAGAGAACAAGATGGGACTTGGTCTAAAGCAGCTATGCATAAAGTTTGAACTAAGGAAGATGGAAATGATTGCACCAAAGATAAATTGCAAAAAGCTCTATCAAGTCTTTCCATAACAAGGTTAGAGCCAGATCTATCATTTGACCATGTAAACACTGGCTTGACTAAGTGAATTATTAAATCGGCTTTGTTAATTCAACTTAAAAAAGATACTATTCTAGATGAGATACCAATAGAATTGATTTTATCAAATGGAAATATAATTTCACTAAAATCATCAATAAGAAGCCAAGGTAGGTCAACTGAAGGCACAATAGATTGAATCCAATCCTATAAAATAATATAAAGGTGAGATTGGGGGAGACTATAGATAAAAGAAACATAACTTGAAGGGGATATTCCATTATTTATAACTTTATAGTAACAAAAGTAAGGACTAATATCTAGAAATTGCATAACAAAAGCATCTTTCCATGCAACAATTGTTCCCCCTTCATTCTTAATGGAAAAATTGTCTACATAACTTGAATACCCCATAGCTATTAAAGGGGATGAAGTAGAAGACATGTCAACTTGGTTTTAGATAAATAAATAAAATCAAGAGCATGCTTGCCAATCAACCGCTTACATTTATGAACTATCATGACTTTACAAAAGCCACGATAGTTCCAACTTAATTCTCATGGCTGCTGTGGAAGCTTTCCATAGGCACCTAGCTTCCTTTGCCTTTTTAGTGACATAAGGATGATTTAAGATCTTTAGATGCTTTAGAACTTCTTGGACTAAGATAATCACTTCAAGTTTTTACTTTTTTGCAAATGAGCTATTAAGATAATCATAAAAGAAATGGAGGTCATGGCCCTTATTGAGGTCAAAATCTCTCTAGTTGTTGCTGTCACACCCCACCGCCGTCTCACCCCACTGGGCCACAACGGTTGGTGCCCTCTCCCACCAACCGGGTGCGGAGAGGCTGGGTACACTACGTCGACCCAGGACTCACAAGAGTCCCTCGCTCCCCAAGCGAGATTTTTCGCCTCCGTGGGAATCGAAGCCACTACCTGGGGGTAAGTAGCGCCTCAATGCATTCCCACTACCACTTGAGCTACTAGCTCAAGTGGTAGTGGGAATGCATTGAGGCGCTACTTACCCCCAGGTAGTGGCTTCGATTCCCACGGAGGCGAAAAATCTCGCTTGGGGAGCGAGGGACTCTTGTGAGTCCTGGGTCGACGTAGTGTACCCAGCCTCTCCGCACCCGGTTGGTGGGAGAGGGCACCAACCGTTGTGGCCCAGTGGGGTGAGACGGCGGTGGGGTGTGACAGTTGCCACCTATACCTAAGAACCATTCCACTCCATAAACATCAACACCATCTTCCTTTTGAGATTTCTCCTTAAGCTTGGTTAAATTCTCTAAAAACTCAAGAGCTTTAATCGAGAAGCCAATGTCACTAGTGACAAAAACATCACCTAAGGAATATTTAGCTCATTTACAATGTAATGAGTCACCTTCATTTGAATCTTCCTTCCATTCATGCTTACAACAGCACCTGTGATACTTTAGATCAAGGACCTACAACCTTCTAAATCATGAAACAAACATATTGTGATACTGTGCATCCACTTTCTCTTATTTAAACCATAACACCTTATGTCCAATAGACCCAAATAAGTGCAAAAGAGTAGTGAAATCAATTATGGAACCAAAGTTCAATTCCAAACTAAAACTTACTTTGAAAACACGTTCATAACTTCCGAACCTATCTCAGGAGGTGAACCTGGGATTGGTAGGGAATTTTAAGTATAATAAAATTTTTCAAAACAATTTCATAAACATTCACTATCTTACTATGTCCCATTAGTACATGAATCCATTTTATCAGAGTGTGCGAGCGTATTTTTGCTTAGGTATCATAATATGTTCCTTAGTTAATGTTTCATCGTCAAACAAAAGGGCTATCAATATATATAGTCACCATTCTTTTACTAAGCTACCAGCACTACTGGTTCTACTACTTACTATTGTCAGGTTTACATAGTTATGTACACCACATATAGTTCCAAAAATAATCAAAATACTTAAAATAGACAACCAACGACAAATTAAGTTCTTCAACTTCATCCTCTAGCTGTTCGTATTTACCTTCTTGCTTTGTGAACCACTAGCCTGTGCTGTAGATTTATTTAGAAAAAGAGTGAGATTCAAAAGAATCTCAGTAATAATAGGTAATCAATCATATAGATATAACATCACAAAGCTTGCCGCATAGTCATCATACAGCAGAATTATCACAATAGCATTCAACTCATAACATGCAGTTCATTTAGTATTATCTCTATTTGCTTCAACCACAATTGTCCCTTGAAAGTTTCTTCTTAATGAATATCTACCAAGCACCTAATGAGCATATCATATTCCTCAGGAGTCCATATATGCAACTTCTTACTAGCCATGTTCTGAAGACATTATACAAGCATTACAAGATATAATAATAGTATCATATTCAATATAATAATAGGATCCTATATAAAGACCAAACCAAACATTTGAGATGGAAACAGACACAATAAAAACAGGAAAATATCACTACTTACCAAGTTCGTTTTACAAACAAAACTAAAGAAAAAACACCTGAAGTCTCACAAGCCAAGTTGAAAACCTGCAATAAAGAAATCACCTAAAGTTGAAGGCGACCAAACCCTCTACGATGGGATGCGAGTTTACGACAGTGACAAGGATAAAGGGAGATGGCCTCCGCTGTCATACAATCTCTAAAATGAGATGAGACGCCTCTGCAGATTTGAAAGTTGTGATGGAGTTAACACTAGAGCAACAAATGAAACACCTAAATGGCTTTCAGCTTAAAAAACAAGATGCCCCATAAATTAGAAAATAAGTTCGCCTCTACAAATCTACTTTTGCTCTCGATGGGTTGGTTAGGGTAGAGGGATTTTTTTATTTTTTTATTGCTACACAGGGTATCCACCAGAGCGAGTCCAATGACTAATTCCTCAGGTACTGTTGGGCCCAAGATGGCAGAGGGATTTTTATTTACTTTATAAATTTGTTTTCTTAATATGCATCCCAACAAAAAATATACATGGATTCTGTCACATCCCCCATAATCCCACCACCCCGCAGGTGAAGGACTCACAAGGATATAATCCCACCCCTTGGGATTTTCTCTCGCCTCCTCACGTCTCAAACCCTTACCCTGGGGGTAAGTATAAAGTTTGGTGAGATGTGGTACCATTTTTTTATTGTCACATCCCTTGTATTCCCACCGTCCTACAGGCACGGTCCTCTGTCATGGATTGATCCCCCCATACGGCCACAGGTGAAGGACTTACAAGGAATATTTGCGCCCCCTGTGCATTCCTTTTGCCTCCCTATGACTCAAACACCGAACCTGGGGATAAGTTCAAGTGCTTAGCGAGACGTAATGCGGCCGTATGGGGGATCAACCCATGGCAGAGGACAGTGCCTGCAGGGCGGTAGGAATACGAGGGATGTGACATATTCCATCTTTATTTCCATGACATACCAAACATCTTTTTAAAGTCCATATCCATCTCCATTTCCATATCGATTTCCATCAAAATCAATTCCACTTTACCAAATGGGCCATAAATAACGATACCCGAATTTCATAAAGATACAAAAACATCAATATCGAAACATAAAACAAGAGAAAACAACCAAAAGAAAGTGCCTCAAAGGAGAAGATAAGAGAGAAAACAAACCTGGAAGTTTCATAATCAACAATGGGTTGCAGAAGTCATACAAGAAGTAGCAGCCCCCAAACTTTGAAAATTTTTGAGATTGCAGAAGGAGACAAAGCTTATCATGAAGACGAAAGAGCAGCAGAGATATCGAACAGAGAAAATGAACAAAGAAAGTGTTGAACATAGAGGATTTCATTCAATACCACAGAATGCAAAAGACTTGCAGAGACGGTGAAAGAAGCCGATACCAAAACATAAATCAATTTCTCAAAACCTAAGAGCCCAAGCTGAAATCTTGCTTTCGAATCACTATATAGAAAAGAACGACCTTATTTTGAACACAAAATTTTAATTGCAAGTAGAATCCAAGGTGAAGGGAAAGGTTACACAAGAACTCCAGCATAGCTCGACATACAAGAGTACTAAAAAAATCTATTTGTTTGAATTAATAGGAACACTATTCAATATTATTGATTAGAAATACTTTATATTTGAATAATGCTTTATTCAAATTTAAAGTTGTCATAATGTTTTAATATAGAAGTTGTCACAATGTCAAGGAATCAATTTGCCTTGTTTTAATTAAAAACTAATATCCAATATTAACTCAAAAGAGAGGTAACATAAAATAGAACTACAAAATTCTAGCTTCCCTCATCACCTTGAATCTAAAAATCTAAAAGTCTAAAATGATGGAGGGTGATCAACAATGCAAAATTACCAGGCTATAGAAAAACTTGGCTAAATGATCAGCCATTTGATTATCTTACCTATATCCTATAAAATTCTAGCCATTTGATTATCAGCCATTTGAACTACAAAATTCTAGCTTCCCTCATTACCTTGAATCTAAAAATCTAAAAGTCTAAAATGATGGAGGGTGATCAACAATGCAAAATTACCTACAAGGCTATAGAAAAACTTGGCTAAATGATCAGCCATTTGATTATCTTACCTATATCCTATCGTTTCTATCACCTATCATTTATTATAAATAAAAAGTCTAGCTTCATCTGCAACTTCTCTATATAGGTGAGAATTATCATATCCCTAAACTAATAGCTTAATAGCTTTTATACTATTTCATAGGAGAAAAACTTTCCTAATTCCTTTAGACAAACACAAGTATAGGCCTTGAATGATGATTTCTATTAACTCTACAATTGCGGAGGAACTCTATAAAATTTGTTGCTAAAGCCACATGTCTAATGAACCTCACTATTATATATTTTACCACCACATTCACTTCTTCAATCTTGCAACACCACGCCATCCACTTTTAAGTTGAAGAAACTTTTAAGCCTAACCTGCTAATTACCTCTATATGGAGAGTTACGATTATAATAATTTCCTTGTAAGGAGTGGAATGGGTGAAATGGAATCTAAAAAACAAATTTACACCATACTAGGAAGGTCTCTAGGTCAACTCTTTTTGACTATTTGTGCTAGGATTTCTAGGTATTCAGATATAATAAGGAATCAATATATGTATACAATAGTATACTATTACAAAAAAGTACATTAGAATATTGATATAATATTTTATTAAATATTAATATAATACTTTATAAACCAATTCCTATGATGCTAGGTCTAAAAGATACTCCTCTTGTCCTTATTGTAGGATCTTGTTTGAGGATGAATTTTGGTTCTAATTGTAAGACTTTTTTTATTTTATCTCTTTAAACTAATATTTCCAACTTATAAATTGATAAATAATATAATGTTATACAAAAGTAGAAAAATCAAATCCAAAATGATTGACGGGAGAAAGGGTAGAGGCAATAGAACATAAACTTGATGATAGAGAAGACATTCTCCATCTTCAATCTCAACGACAATCTTTTCTTCATCCATTCCAATATCAAAAGTCAAATGAAGAAGTAAACACGATGATGGAGAACATAGAGAAGTAGGTAGAAGAGAAAAACAAAGGAAAGAAGGTATGAAGGGAGATGGTAGGGGCAACAAATTAACATAAACATGATCAACTACTACCAACATGATCTGATCTACATATGGTTTCAAAGTTGTTTAATCAGTTTACTAATTCTCTATCTCAATATCATCAAAGGTGTTCCTTTCTATATTCTTAACTATCTAAAATCAATAAAACCAGCTCCCCTACAACACTACAAAAAAAGTCCAACAATAATGGCACTGGTTATTGTTGAAGGAACTAGAAAAAGAATAAGCATAACCTATGGAACGAAGACATGTAGATTAAATTAAAATATCAAATTGAAGAAAATGAAACAAACAAATAGGCCATAGAAAATGTACATACAAATGTGTTTTCTGAATTTTCGCCATATTCATACCAAGAACGAACTAAATGGAAAGCACACCTGGAATAAGAAGGAAAGGGATTAAAGAGAGAAAGAGAAGAAGAGAGATGGATGTACCATTCAAATAAGGATGTTGTCCTACACTTAGCTTTGTTTCCTAATTTATTTGTGGTAGGAGGCTATAGGTGATTTAAATTTGAATTCAAATTCAGAGGCACATCCTTATCTGACTTGTGAAACTCTATGTTTTATTAAATGTGGACTTAGCTTAAACATTGTCTAATGCATTTTTTTTAAATTATGAAGTCATATTTTTCTCATGAACAGTAATTTGAGTTGAGTCATGAGGAAGCCCCTTTTTTTTGCCAACACATGAGGAAGCCCTTTTTGAGAGGTGGCTTGGTGGAAGAGATTTTAAGGTAAAGATTGATTGATTTTATATAAAGTAAATACGCAAATTTATCAATAAACTTTTCATGGAGGAAAATATGACATCATAATGATTAATTTGGTGCAAAAATATAATAAATTTATTTAAAGGATGTAAAAATACCACCTCTATTAATGGCTTATAAAGCCAATTACTTTGTTCGATGGGCCCCACACTTGATTATTCAACGCATTTTTTCCAGCATGTCATGCTCTCTCTCTCTCTCTCACTCTCTCTTCTCTCTAGTTAATTATTTCCCTCATCCAACTTCCAAAATCAACTCGACGACGCTGATGTGGGGGGAGATAGAGTAATGGTTCTCTCAATTCTTATTATAGGAATGTGCTACAAAAATTTAGTAGTTATAGGAATCCTTGCTCATAGATTTGAACCAAAAGGGCCTCAGTGTACAAGAATATGAAACTACACATTCTAAACCCCTTACCAAATATATTAGTTTAGAGTTTCATAGGAATCTAAAGGTGTATGTTATAAGAAAAACTAATCCAATTATTGTTTGCCTCTCATCATTGAAAAGTGAAAACAATGGAAAATAAGTAATTCATCCAAAAATCCTCAAATGATTTGTATACCCCTTTCAGCCTCATTGTATAGATCGATCACCACCATATCTTCCCCATTTGGTAGGCATATCTTCTCAAAACGATCCAGTGATGGATTGATCAAACTGAGTTTCTTTCCTCTCTTAATGGCTTCAAAATTTAGGACTCCTTGTAAGATTGAGCATGTGGGTTATATAGACGACCATGAAGAACTGGATGAATAGACGAACAGTGGAAAAGCACGAGCAATTTGGAAAGATCGAAACAGATGATCTGAGTCACATCCAAGAACACTGTCATATAGAGCTATTCTGCGACCACCGGCAGAGAGGAAACGACACTCCCTAGGATTAAACAGATCCCTCTTGATTATATCAAGGCAATAGAACTGGCGGAAGGTAATGGCAACAACAGGCAAAACATATTATGCAGAGGAAAAGAGATTAGAACGCAATATACTGAGCACTCCGTCTGTGTCCTTTTTATGGGCATGTTTCATGAAGAGTCATCAGTCACAATACAACCCGGACAGTACGTCCCTTGAACTAGATAGCCACCACCGGACAGGCAAGTCTGTGCGTTGACAACGAAAAGGACGTCTGATGAAGCGTCTGACCGTTGGTAATTTTTAGTCATGAATTGGATCATGAATTATGATCCTCCAAATATAGTGACCTTTCGGCAAGCCCAAATAAATATTATTTTTATTATCAAAAAATAATATTTCCGGTGAGCAAAAATATTTTACAAAAAGTGCCGATACCACGTATTTATTCACGTGTAGGGGGTGTAATATCCCGAATTTTAGGATTGGAGGCTTGAGAATAAGCCTAAATTAAGCGGACTACTAAGCCCCGATTTAGCAAGTGTCTTAAACTTATTCTCTAACATTTCTTATATCTTTGAGGTATTAAAAGGAATAAAATGGTGAATTTTAAAGGAAGTGATTATGCTTTTAGTGAAAATTTCTACGAGGCAATGAGAATACCTTGGAATTTTGGATAAACAAATGATGACCAAAAATTATGATATTTTACAAGGTAAAATTAGACATCCTAAGCTTTAAATTGATAGGTCATATGACTCATTTGAAGCTATATACAAAGAGGTATGAATTTTTCAATTTTGCTCAGCGAAATTGATTATTTTCTGGAGTAGCGGTCAAAAACTTTAAATATGTGAATGATGTGCTTTCAACTGGCTAAAGTCCATATTTTTCCTTGAAACTAAACTCAATAAGGGTTCCATAGCCTTTGGAATTGCTCTGAAATGGTATCTACAAATTTAGTTATGATTTTTCAAAGTTTGGGCAGAAAATCTACCAAAATTTCGACTAAATCCGAAAATGGAATAAAAATGTGATGGCAATTTTTAAAATTATGAGATGAATGGAAAAGCCAATTGGGACCTAAAGGAAGGACCCTAGGATGCCATTACATGTAACATGAAAAGTGAAATATTATTTGTATGATATTATATGTATACAATTTTATGTACATAAAAAGTTCAAGCTTTGAAATTTTGAGAAATTATGACCTAAGTAAGACACACCATGACATAAGCATAATATATATTAAAACACCTTTTCTTCATCTTCCTTCCCCCAAACTGACGCAATATGCAATGAAATAGAGAGAGAACGTTTGGAATTGTATAGAGAGAGAAGAGAGGAAAAATCACAAGTTAAGCCGATTCCTCCGACGATTTAGCTCCTAACGCGTATAACTTCATTCCTAAGCTACTCGTCTATGTTCTTTAAGGTTGTGAAGCTCAAAATCTATTGTGGAACACTTAGGGTTTCAGCCAAGTCAAGGAAAAGCTAGTGGTAGCTTGAGGTAACTTCCAAACTCTTGTATATTATCTATTATAGCTACTATGAGCAATTTAATCGGTGAAATTTTGCTAGATTGTCTTTGTTTCTGAAAATTAGAAAATGTGTTTTGGAAATGTTATGCTGCCAAAATTGGATTTAAATGGTAGTTATAACTCAATGAAATAGTTAATAAAGTAGTTAGGAGTAGAAAGGAACACGTCTGCGGAGTCAAATTTGGAAAACCCCAATTTTTCTCAGAGAATTGGGAATTTCAGCCAGTGCTGGTTTAGGGGGCTAGAGTTGGATTTTTGATGTTCTGATGATTCCATTGAGTTCAGGAGGGAAAATTAGATGGAATTACATTTGATCACTTTTTCGGAAAAGCCCGAAAAAGCATATTTACGAAAACGCCCCTAAAACCCTTAAATCGGGGCTGTCAAGGGTTTTTTTGTAATTTGACAGTGAATTTGGTAATTCCAAATCTAGAAATGGATTCTTTAGGTAAAATTATGTCAGAATAGCCCCAGTCAGAATTTCAAAAAAAGTACAGCCAGATCGAGTACGACGGGGCCGGGCCGAGGTCCCGGGGGCATGTTGGTAAATTTTCACCATAGGCTAATATAACCATAATAACACTATGGAAGTTGTAACCCCATTCATGATCTAGGCCAAGATTAGTTCATAAAAATGTAATTAAGTTTGAATTAGAGACCATGTATGATTTGGGACTTATTCAAAACAAAACTTCCCAAAAACTAAGGTTGACAAAAACTTTTTCAAAACCTATTCACAATGGTATCATATTCACATTTCAATACATAAATGGCTTGTACAGGTTTATTTCATTCATACATATCAGAGTACAGCATAATTTCCCGACACACTCAGGTTCCATTAATTAAATAAGGGTCTACAAGGCACAATTGCCTATAAAGTTTCCCATAATAAAGGGATTACACAATACTATACTACAAATCCCAATATATACAATTATTTCCCAAAAATGTCCAAATAATTTACATGATAACCAATAACCAAAATATATTCCTAAACCGGAGCTCTATCCGCTCTTCATCGCCCGCTTCCCTTTTGATCCTTCAACCCTGTCTAAATGTTGTTTCGGGAGAGTGGGATTCTAAAGAATCCTCGTAGTAACAAATCACTCATAGTATGCACAATAATAAGGCATGAAAGCAAATCATCACACACACACAGCAACTACAACGGTAGTTACAGCGGCAAGGGCAGTTATGACTCATGTCACCCTTACGTTTCCTCACGCTGTATTGCATCACAACAATCTGCACAATATATTTCACCACAACTGGGATTCATATAAAGCATTTCATAATACAAGCCACACTGACAAGATTTACAACACACAGCCCATGGCTGGATTCACAACACACCGCCCCACAGGTCGGATTTCACAAAGATCCATGTCGATTACAACGGCACTACAACGGCCAAGCTAGAGATGACCAGGGTCAATCCCTAAACGGCTCACGCTGCATTGCTCACGCTGTAATGGACCATGGCACATACAGTTCACAAAACTCAATGATAAGTCATGTATACCAAAACATCATACATAACATGAGAGAAAAGTCACTACCTTGATCCTTCCGTGCGTGTCATGGCGCCGGTCTCTCCCGAGTAGGGCAAATGTCAAATCCTATATTTATAATTAGGGACGAAGTGTCAATGCTCTATTCCAATTCTCAATGACTTCTTAACACTTAATTTAGTTATCATTATTGCTCTTTTAGTACCTATACATAACTCTATCCATAACTCTAAAAGGTTGGAAGAACTATCCCAAATATCCCTTTTTGGAAGCATAAAAACTGATTTTTCATTGAGACACTCGAGTGAAGATAGCCTCACTCGAGTGATGTTATACGGATACTCGAGTGAAGAAGACCTCACTCGAGTGATGGTACGGTCTGCACTCGGATACTAGAGAGTGAAGGATAGCAAATGAACACCCGAGAGCACAAAGACTTTTCAGGGACTATAACACTCGAGCACACTGGACCTCACCCGAGTGATAGCCAAATGCCTCACTCGAACACTAGAGAGTGAAGTCCAGAAAGTGAAAACCTGAGAGCAAGGTGAGTTTTCAGAGGGAAGAAGCACTCGAGCATGAGACTTCTCACTCGGGTGGAGACTGAATACCCGCGAGTGCTAAAACACACTCTTGTACTTTAACCGCGAGTGATAACACGAGAGGCAAGTTTTGGGTGTCAAATACACCAACACTCGAGTGAGAGGAAGCTCACTCGAGTGATGTCCCAACACACTTGCAAGTGAGGCAATACTTGCCTTTGACCACGGAAGTGCAACAAGAACACAAAGAGCAGAAAGGAAGTTTGCACTACCGCACTCGAGTGGAACTCATCACCACTCGAGTGTTATTCATCCTACACTCAAGTGAAGCCCAGATCACTTGAGTGATTTTATCAGAAACTAGAAAACGCAGCAAAACTGACCACATTTCCTAACACTTGCCCAATTGATCCCAATGGACCCAAAACTTCTACCAAAGCTACTCCCATACAAAAACATCCAAGGAATTCAATGGAATCATCAGAATTATCCAAATCCTACTCCATTATCATGCTTTGGTTTTGGGCAACACAAATAACCAATTTTCCAATATCACTAAACTCAATCATTCAATTCCCAATCAATCCTATCTATCCATATCCATTTCCAACATATCAATATTATGCCAAAACATGCCAAAAGCCTAATGACTCTCATTTTCGGATTAAAGGCCAAAATTTCTAGAAATTTCAAACTAAAACATTTGGTATAAAACTTAGATAGATTTGTCTCACTTACCTCTTTCACTTTGCTAAAGAGATTTCTTGATTCACCAACCTCCAAATTTTCGTGTGGGCACAAATCAACACCAATAGGTACTCTATAAACATAGAAATGAAGCTCTCACTCAAAGGAACAACATTAATGAAGTAAACTTTTGCAGGTCATTAGCTTACCTCAAAATCAAGCTTTTCTCTTATCTCTCCTAAGCTCCAATGGCGCCGAAAATGGAAGAAGAAAGAGAGAGATGGAGTGTGAGAGAAGATGGGAAATGATGACAATCATACTCCCTCTATGCTGCCCAGCGAAAATGAGGGAGAGGAAGAGATAGAAATTGAATAAAATACTCCCCATTTGACTTTTCTCCTCTACACTCATCATACCCACTGCTGCCACATGTCCCATTTCTATTGTCTCTCACAAATTAAGTCACCAATTAGCCACTTTAATCCCTCCATTAGCCATTTTAATTTCACTTCTCATTTTCCTCTTAGCTAGTAATTAATTTCTCCCTTAATTACCAACTCATGGCCAAAGATTCCATTCTTCTAATTTTTCCACCAATTATGACATATTAATTTATATTGCCATAAAACACATAATAATGCCAATTAAATTCATAATTATCCACAATAATCATGATTAGCCCTTAATCAAAATTTGTGGCATTACAGAAGTGTCTAAAATGGTATATGAATGGGTTTGAACCTAATTCTTGTACATTTGATATTTTAGGACTGAGTTGGAAGCCTGAGCTTGGCACGCTTTGTGATGCACACAAAATGGGGTGAAAGATACTTGAAGTAGGGACATTATCCTTCATACTTCATACGTTAGTCTATATGAATGTGTGGTTACCATGTTTTGTGCTTTTATTAATTAACATGGTAAGCTTAGAGTGGGCAGCTAGTGTAAAAAATGCACTTACACCTAAGGGATTGGATGAGAATCCAATTGGTGTACGAGTAGTGGGGCTGGAGCCCTATTCATGTATACATGACAATGTGTTATATTGTTTATTAATTGGGGCATTTATGATGAATATCATATTTACTTATCACATGTTATGTGAACGATAATATGTTTGTACTGAGATTCCTCGGAATCTCACCCCTTTTTCTAAATAAAATATCACAGCGGATGTCAGCGGCTCAAAAGGCAAAGACGAGGATACGGGAAAGTGGCAGGCATGTTTCCCAAGATAAAAATTATGGTTATATCTAGTCTTTAATTTTGAATATGTCGAGAAATTGTATATATTACCTAATGCTGAAGGGATTTCCTTAATGTAATCATGTACTATATATAGATATTTTTACGTTATTCTTGTATTGCCTACCAAGCTGCGCGCAAGTAATCTGAAAATATAGAAAATAAAATAAGGATATGACAGGGGGAAATCGCCGAATTTCAACTACATTTGCCTTCTGATGGCCCGTTGTTGCACGCGCGAGCCCACTACTCCTCTAGGCCTCTTTGCAAGCCCAAGATAACATAGTGATATATATAGGCTAGTGATCTCTTATTCCCAGCCAATGTGGGACTAGCTTCAATGACACACCCACTCAATTACTCATATTTTACAACAGGTTGTTGTTCTTTTCATTGAAAGATGGACCTTTGATGGTGAAGGGTCTTTATTGCTCTTCCAAGAATTAATGACCTTTGGTTCGTAATACATAGGACAAGGTTCGAAGAGTGGGATTGATAAAATAAAACAGAAGGTAAAGCGAGAAGGTAGGGTGTATGGAAGGACGAGGGTTAAGGTTAAGGAGGCCATTGATGGTGGAGATGAGGAGAAGGCAGGCTTTTTAAAGAAGGCAAGGAAAGAGAGTGTGTGTGAGATTGAAACGATAAATAATAGAGGGAGAGCAAGATAGGAGGCCAAAAATGAGTTAAATAATCGAGTGTGGGGTCTACCAAATAAATAAAGATACAGAAGCAGTGATTTAAGGCCCGGACCGGATCGAGCGGTCGGACCAGCAGACCGTCGGCCGGAGTTCGAGGTGGTCCGTTTTTAGGATAAGAGCCGCCTACGGGGTTGAGCTGGCAAAAGCCAATGTTTCAGCCAGAAATCGGCATTAAGCCGCAAGCCGGAAGCCGGAGCGATTCTTTAAAAACCTGACGGGTGAGGGATGAGGGTCAACCTATGCTGCAGAAGAAGAAGCAAGAAGAAGATTGAAGGAAAGGATGATGGACAAAAAAAAACCAGACCTACCGTGTTTTCATTAATAACTACAGAAATAATGGAAAAAAAATTGACGGAGAAATTAAAAAGACGATGCCTCAACCCTGCTAGCCATGCCCTTGAAAACATCCCGGAGTGTTTGAATGGAGAAAGCAGGCAAAGGTTGACGAAAATAGGAGGAGGAAAGAGAACTTACAAAGAAATATGAGAGGCAATAGTACCCCCCACCTTCTTCCTTCTGCATTTTTTATTGCCACACATTCTCTTTTTCCAATGTCATTAAATTACCAACACTTCCCCATTTCAAATACTCTACAATAACCAAGGCAGCTTTTGTTAGATCTCATGTTTTGATGATAACAAAAGAATGGTTTGAAAAGGAAATAGTTAATAAACAAGTTTGAACAAAGGAATAACAGGATAAGCATCACTTGAAGTAAGCATTGGAGTAATGAAGAAAGACCAACAGAAAAAGCTAAGAAACTTGATCAGAAGCAAGTTTTCTAAAACATTACTCGAGTAGGTACTCGAGTAATGAGACAAAACTTGAAGTACCCAGAGACAACTTACAATAACATGCCAATATTACTCGAGTAGGAACTCGAGTAATAGTGTAAGTATTTTCAAGTTGCTCTCGGCTTGCCAATGTTACTCGAGGAGCTACTCGAGTAACCAGATAAAAACTTGGAGTTGCTCTCGGGCTGCCAATGTTACTCGAGGAGTTACTCGAGTAACTATGTAAAAATTTTCAAGTTACTCTCGGCCTGCCAATGTTACTCGAGGAGCTACTCGAGTAACTCTGTTTCTGAAATTATGGAGCTCTCGGCACTTTGTACTACTGCCAATGTTACTTGAGTAGCTACTCGAGTAACGCACTGAAGTAAGTGAAACCTTGAAGGTAGTACCCGATTAACGTGATATAATTTTATCTTATTTTCCTCGAGTCATTCCTCTAGTATGCAAGTATTTAATGTTCTATTTTAAGTGGATTCCTCGAGTAGGTACCCGAGTATGCGGAAATCTTTTCAAGGAAAACTTCAAGTTATTACCCGAGTAAGTGGTGCCCAAAGAGTAAGTTTACTTGAGTAAGCACTCGAGTAACAAGGTAATTGCTCTCGGCCTTAAAATCCTGCCAACATTACTGGAGTAAAGCATCGAGTAACCAAAAGTTTATTTGAAGGTTTACTCGAGTTGGTACCAGAGTAACTCATAAAGTTGTGAGTGCATTACTCGAGTAGGTACCCGAGTAAACATATATTTCCAAAGGTTTGAAAATTGGTTATTCCATGCACTACCTGAGTAATCTTGTATTTATTCATTGACTTGCAGTTGATCAAAGATGTCCCGATGATACTCGAGTAAGTACTCGAGTAAACTTCAAGTAATACTCGAGTAGCTACTCGAGTAAGCAAACCCAGAAATCCAGAAATCATTCAAACGTTCATTGATTTGTTTCCTATATGATTAATATTTCATTGTATTAGTATTCTAAGCCTATTTACAGATGAACAATGAAGAAATCATGTCAAGTAATGGAAGTCAAATGAAACGTTCAAATGCCAACCACCGCCAACGGATATTTTTCAAAAACTGGAAAAGTCAATAGTGGCTGCGCACTCTCCAACGGACGAAGGAAAATGTTCCAACGGTCTTCACCAACATATCTATATATATGGGAACATCCAAATAGAGAAACAACAACAAGAACATACACAAACGTATCATCAAGTTCATTGCTCTGTTTTCACGTTGTAATATTTCTATGCTTCAGTGATTCTCATTTACTCTGTAAGAGAGATATTTCATTCAAACTCAATATTTGTTATTGAGATAACTTGAGGTTGTGGAACCTTGAGTTGGGATTGGATTACAACTTGTAAGGGGGAGCGAGTATCCAGGTGAAGGAACTTGCTTGTACTGAGGTGCCAAGAACCCACTGAATCTTGGAAGTTATAGTGGAACTCTCAGAGAAGCTCTGAGGACTGGACGTAGATCAAAGTGGTTGTAACCGAACCAGTATAACTCTCGGTGTACACTTTGGTGATATTTCTCCTTACTCCTTACTGTTTTAATTTCATTGTCAAGTTTTATATTTCCGACGAAATTTTAGTATCACCCAATTCACCCCCCTCTTGGGTGAAACGCTTGTTCTAACATTTGGTATCAGAGCGTAGGTCTTCTTGTTAAGGTTTAACAGCCTAAGAAGGATCCAATGGCAAGCATGGGTGAAGGAATTCTTCCCGACAGAGCATCCATCACTAGACCACCTGGTTTCAATGGAGAACACTTCTCTTTCTGGAAAGCTAAGTTCAGAGTGTTCGTGATGGCTACTGAATATGGGCTATGGGATGTAATTGAGAGTGGAAACTATCAACCTACAAAGATTGTATATTCTCAGAAAATTCCAAAGACGCCAGCGGAATATGATGAGAATGACAAGAAACTCATCACTCTCAACAGCAAGGCAATTCTGATGTTACAAAGCGCTTTGAGTCAAAGTGAATATTTCAGAATTTGCACACTTCCAACAGCAAAACAAATGTGGGAAGCTCTGGAAATAGCTCATGAGGGAACTTCGGGAATAAAAGAAAATTGAATCAACACTTTGGTCACCGAATTCGATCTACTTAGAATGAAATCAGGTGAGTTGATTTCTGAATTCGAACTTAGATATACTCACCTTGTTAACCAACTTGCAGCTCTTGGGAAAGTCTATGATCAGCACACCCAAGTACGAAAGATTTTGAATATTCTTTCTAAAGAGTGGGAAGCAAAGTTACTGCAATAGAAGAAGCAAAAGGAGAATCAATGAGATCAGTTGCTTCTCTATTTGGAAGTCTTTCTGAATATGAAAGCAAACTAAAGTTCAAACGAGAACTAGATGACATTGGTGACAAGAAAAAGAAAG
Source organism: Inga oerstediana (assembly GCA_963210345.1). Lineage (NCBI taxonomy): Eukaryota > Viridiplantae > Streptophyta > Magnoliopsida > Fabales > Fabaceae > Inga > Inga oerstediana. Next base: position 39,841,671 of record OY723409.1, read on the forward strand.
GTCTAGCACTGAAAGTGAAAGAAGAGAATCAGGATAAGGATGAGGAGTTTGACGATGATGAAATGGGCCTAATCATAAAACGATTCAGAAAATTCTACAAGAAAGGTCATGGATTCAAACATTTTCAGAAAGGAGGAAATAGTAGCAAAGACCATATCATTTGCTATGAATGTGGAAAACCAGGACATATCAAGTCAGAATGTCCAGATTTGAACCAAAAGAGCAAAGAAAAGAGAAAAGGCAAATTCTTCAACAAAAAGAAGGCCTTCGTATCTGCTATATGGGGTGACAGCTCCTCAGACGAAGAAAGTGATGAAGAAGTAGCTAATATATGTCTTGTTGCTCAAGAAGAAACAAAAGAAGAGGTAAATGATTCTGAACCTACCTATGATGAATTACTTTCCGAATATAATGCTTTGCATTCTGAATTCATCAAAGTAGTTAAAGAATTGATTGTTTTCAAAAAGAAAAACAAAGCTCTTGAAACTGAACTTAAAGGAAAGGATTGTGAAAATTGTTCATCTTTGAAAAAGAAAAACATTGATCTCGCAAAAACTCTTAAAAAATTTACACAAGGAAGTGAGATGCTAAATGTTATTTTAAAAGCTCAATGATTTGTAAACGATCGATCTGGAGTTGGATATGATCCAAAATCAGATAGAAGGAAAGGAAGAAAGAAAGCAGGAGGTAAGTCATATTTAAATTATTTCCAACATTCTGTGCATACATCAAATCCTTTTGCATTTTGTAACTATTGTAATAGAAAAGGACATTATACCTCTTCATGCATTCATAAGAAGAAAGGAACAATAGGAACCTATAAATGGGTACCTAAAGGTTCATATATTCAGAAAATTATTTGTACTAACCCAAAAGGACCCAAAAAGATGTGGGTACCTAAGACTTAGTCATTTGATTGCAGGTATGTCTCAAAGCATCCAAAAATAGCAAGTGGTACATAGATAGTGGATGCTCTAGACATATGACCGGAGATTTCGAAAGTTTTACCACATTACAACCTAAGGAAGGTGGAAAGGTAAAATTTGGAGGAAATCAATCCGGAAGGATAGCAGGAATTGGTGAAATCAAAAATAATAAAGGAATACAAGTCAAAGATGTGTATTATGTTGAAGGCTTGTGTCACAATTTGCTGAGCGTAAGTCAAAGTGCAAATAAAAACAACTGGGTAATTTTTGACTCAGAAGAATGCTTAATTATCAACAAGAATGACTTACAGCTTGATAAGAAGAATATCAAGGCTAAGCTCAGAGCAAAAAGGGAAGGTAACTGTTATACTCTAGATATTAGTAGAAATGAATCTAAAAATTGTTTTCTGAGTAATGTCGATAAAAGTTGGCTATGGCATAAGAGATTGGCTTATGTCAATATACATCAACTAGGCAAATTACTCAAAAAGGATTTAGTACTTGGATTACCCAAAGTAAATTTCAAAAATGACTTGATTTGTGATGCATGTCAAAAGGGTAAACAAACTAAATCATCTTTCAAATTGAAAAATGAGATTTCAACAAATAGACCATTACAATTATTACATATTGATTTAGTTGGTCCAGCTAGAGTAAAGAGTCTTGGTGGCAACCTATATTCATTGGTCATTGTTGATGATTTCTCTAGATTTACATGGGTTATTTTTCTATCATCAAAGGATGAAACCTTTGAAGAATTTATTGTTTTTGCCAAGAAGGTACAAAATGAGAAAGGTATGTCCATTGCAGGTATTAGGACCGATCATGGTGGAGAATTTGAAAATCAAGCCTTTGAAGAGTATTGTGATACTAATGGCATTGATCACAATTTCTCTGCTCCAAGGACGCCTCAACAAAATGGAGTTGTGGAACACAAAAATAGAGTGCTCACTGAAATGGCTAGAGCAATGTTGAATGAAAAGAATGTATCTCAGGTGTTCTGGGTTGATGCTATGAGTACAGCATGCTACATTTCAAATAGAGCATATATCAGAACAAAACTTGGAAAGACACCATACGAACTATACAAAGGAAGAAAGCCAAACATCGCTCATCTACACATCTTCGGTTGTAAGTGTTTCATTCATAATAATGGTAAAGATAACTTAGGAAAGTTTGATTCTAAAACTGATGAAGGAATTTTCCTAGGATATTCTAACCGAAGTAAAGCATATAGAGTTTTTAATAAAAGAACATGTGTTATTGAAGAATCAATTCATATTGTATTTGATGAATTTGAATCCTCTGACAAAACCATTGATGAAGAACAGGAAGTTGTTTTAAATCATGAAAATGATCAATCTATTTCTAAGTCTCTTATTCCAGAAGTTAATGAAACTAAGGAAGAAGAGCAACCACTAGGTCAACCTAAAGCCTGGTAATACAATAGAAGTCATCCCTTAGATCAAGTCATAGGAGATGTGAATGAAGGGATCAAAACTAGAAATAGAATTTTCAATGAAGTAAGTTTTTCTGCATTCATTTCTGAGATTGAACCTTCTAACATTGATGAAGCCCTATCAGACAATGATTGGGTTATAGCAATGCAAGAAGAACTAAATCAATTTGAGAGAAATCAAGTTTGGGATTTGGTACCCCGACCCAAGGATCATCTGATCATTGGAACTAAATGGGTATTCAAGAACAAACTCGATGAATCTGCAATTATTGTTAGAAACAAGGCAAGGTTGGTGGCCAAAGGCTATAATCAAGAAGAATGGATTGATTATGAGGAAACGTATGCTCCAGTGGCTAGATTGGAAGCTATACGTGTACTCTTAGCCTTTGCATGCATCAAAGGATTCAAACTCTATCAAATGGATGTAAAGAGTGCATTTCTAAATGGTTACATCATGGAAGAGGTGTATGTAGAACAACCTCCAGGTTTTGAGGATGTTACTAAACCAAACCATGTTTTCAAACTCAAAAAGGCTTTATATGGTTTAAAACAAGCTCCTAGAGCCTGGTATAAAAGGCTCAGTAAGTTTCTTATTGATCAAGGTTTTGTACGGGGAAAGGTTGATACAACACTCTTCATAAAACGAAAACACAATGATATTTTAATTGTTCAAATATATGTTGATGACATTATTTTCGGTGCTACTAATGAATCTCTGTGTAAGGAATTTTCTGAGATAATGTAGGGAGAATTTGAGATGTCAATGATGGGAGAATTGAATTTCTTTCTTGGTTTGCAAATCAAACAAAGAAAGAATGGAATCTTCATATCTCAAACAAAGTATTTGAAAGAGTTATTGAAGAAGTATGGAATGGATGAAGCAAATGGCACAGACACGCCTATGAGCTCAACTACATTACTTGATGCTGATGTCAAAGGCAAAGACTACAACATCACAAAATATAGAGGAATGATTGGATCATTACTCTATCTCACGGCAAGCAGACCCGACATCCAATTTAGTATTGGCATATGTGCAAGATATCAATCAGCACCAAAGGAATCACATGCTGAAACGGTCAAACGAATCTTTAGATACCTTGCTGACACACCTGATTTGGGTCTATGGTATCCTAAAGGAAGAAGTGAATATCTAGTTGCAAATTCCGATTCTGATCATGGAGGATACAAAACAGACAGAAAGAGTACCAGTGGACAAGGACAATTTCTTGGAGGATCACTTGTGTCATGGTTCAGCAAGAAACAAAATACTGTGTCTCTCTCGTCAACAGAAGCCGAGTATGTTGCAGTCTCAAGTTGTTGTGCACAAGTGATTTGGTTAAAACAACAACTACAAGATCTTGGTATTTATCTCAAAGAAATAGCAATCTATTGTGACAATACTAGTACGATAAGCTTGGCAAAGAATCCAGTTCAATACTCTAGAACCAAGCATATCGATGTCAGACATCACTTCATCAGAGATCATGTTCAAAAGAAAGATGTGAAAGTGATATTCATTCCTACTCATCTTCAACTAGCAGATATCTTCACAAAACCTCTTGCAAAAGATCAATTTCTATACATTAGAAGAGAATTGGGAATGGTAAATCCCAATGAGTTATAAGTTATTTAAGCTTTTCATAATATTAGATGAAGTCACCTGATAATATTTTGATGATTACTAACTTAAGCATCGGAGTATATAGAAATTTGTTTTGCAGGAAGGTTGAAACTCTGTTTTGAGAAACAAAAACAGAGGTGATCAGAGGACACATTTACTGGAGTACCAACTTGAAGTTATCACTAACAGAGAAGCATTACCCGAGGAACAACTTGAAGTAAAAAAACACTTTACTCGAGTATGTACTCAAGTAATGGACTTCAAAACTGGAAGTAACGGATCAAGTTACTTGATTTTCAAATATAACTGTTCAGTTACAAAGAAATGAAGAGTCACAAGTTGAAAACTCAGGTTACCCGAGGAAGGCCTCGAGTAAACTTGAAGCTTACTCGAGTAAGGCCTCGAGTAACTGTGAGTCCAGATTCTCAAATTGATAAAGAATGACTCAAATCTGATCAGAATGGGTTATAAATGATCGAGGGAACATCCATGGATAATTACTATATTATTCATGCCAGGTACGCAATTTAAATGAATTATTTTAGAATTTTTCTGTATGAACACCCGAGGAAGGCCTCGAGTAAACTTGAACATTACTCGAGTAAGGCCTCGAGTAACGTTGGGTTCTAGGTCTTTATCTGTCGCAAACTCGATCATTTCCACAAAATCTCCTCGAGTAAATCACTATTCTCTCTCACAAAAACTTTTCACAAGTGATTCCTTACTTTATTTCCGTCAAAACCCAAGAGATTTCAGTTCCAAAAACCTCCTATTTTGCCCAGATTCTCAGTGCCCTAACCTGCGACTGTCTCTTTTCTTTTTCTAAGAAGTTCAGTTTTCAATCCTTCAGAAAGATGAGAACCAAAAATCTTACTCCCATAGATTCCTCTGACTCACAACAAAACCTTGATCCTCTTTCTTCTCCTCCCACAAAGAGAAGAAAATTAACTCCGAGATCAAAAGCCAAAATTCATACTCAACCTCAATCTCAACCAAAACCCAAAGGAGTTGTGATTAAAGAGTCTATTGCTACAAGGGCTCAATCCAAAAAGAGTATTTCAACTGGGAAAGGCAAGAGTACCAGAACCTCCACACCTACTCCCTCTGATTCCTCTACTCCCTCTTTCACTCCAAAGCCTACCAAAAAGCCAAAGTATGACAAGAATGTGGCTAAGGCTATGGCTGGAATCTTAGAACAAATGGAGAAGGGTCAAACTTCCAAGAAATCTAAATTGCCAGAAGAGGAGATCACCAACCCTCCAAAAGGGTTCAACGTCAACAATTGGTGGAATCCCCAAAGTACCTATCTCAATTCTCAAGGAGGAAAGTGTGCAAGACACATTATGTGGATCTTAAGCTACTTCAAGAGGTAGTGAAGCATGACCTAAGTCCTTATTTAGATCCCTTTATGCCTTGGCTTTCAATTAGATTACCATTTTGTACTAAAGTGATCACACACTTTTATTGTAATCTAGAGATTATAGATGAGCCTAACAGAACCTCAGTTGAGGAAGAAATGACCACCACAGTGAGAGGCCAAAAGATTCTAATTTCACCATCTAGAATCAATTTGTGGTTAGGAATAGAGAACCCCCCAGATGATATCTATTCTCAACTTGAGCCAAACCAAATCTTCACTATCCTTAAACCCGGAGAGCTAGTTGGCCCCCTGAATTTTAAACCGAGTGATATGTGTGATCATCACAGGGTCCTATGGTACATCTACTCTAGGTCCCTAGTGAACAAAGCCAACAATTACACCCACTTCTCAGATAGGGACTTTAGGTGGTTTGCTTCACTGCTCTTGAAAGAACAAAAAGATCTAGGGGAGTATATCTTCTCTGAGATGAAGAGGTATAAGGTGGATGGGAAGGCTACAACACCAATGCCATATCCTCAGATTGTGTCACTGATCTTGAAAGAGAATAAGATATGGTATTTGGATAGCAAGGAGCCCATTGAGAGGTTGACTCCGGTTGGGAGAAACCAGATAGGAAAATTAAACATTGACATCCCTCTCAAAGGCCCTCTGGAGTCTGGGTCAAAGAAGAAGAGGAAGACCACAGAGGCAGAGACCAGCAAGATAGATGACACTCAGTCATCGGCTCCAGCTGCCACCACATCATCACCATCCTTCCTCAATGCCACTCTCCAGCATTTCATGGAAAATATGCTGAGAGGATTTCATGTGGATATCGCCAATACAAATGCTGAACTGATAACCCACATGAATACCAAGATGGGAGAGTTGGTTGAGAGAATGGACAGGAGGCATGAGGAGTTGCTAGCAGAGCAACGTGCCCAAGGCGAGACTCTGAGATTGATTCTGGCACGTTTGGACTCATTGGGTCCTGGACCTTCAGACGGTCCCTCCTCTTCTGCACCACCACCACCACCAGAGAACCCTCCTACTGATACTCCTATTACTGAAGATGAACCATCTACTCCTCTGGTTTCTAGTCCACCTAAGCTTCAAGACAAAGACATCCTTTACTCAGTGGATAACCCAGAAACCAACGAGACCATACACATCACCATTGATGATTCCCCTCCAAAACCTCAGCCAGAAACCGCTCCCAAACCGAATCCATCACCTACCCAAACTGAGGAAATATCTCCCTCTTCCTCCTCTGAACATCTCACTCCTGTGATAGATACCCCTCCAGAGGCTGAGACCACTATGGTTGTCTTCCAACCCTCTCCTATTCCTCCCAGTGATGACATCTATATCCCTCCAGTTCATCTGCCTGACCCAGTTCCCTCTAGCTCATTTGATTCTTCGGGTTCAGATGATTCTATGGTTCTTCCTGTGACACCCATTTCCATGCTCAAGCCTCCTAGCCCTCCACTTGATTGATGAAGACAAAAAGGGGGAGAAGAGCTTGAGAATGATTTTGTGGGAAGTGTCTGAGCTTATTTTGGGGTATTTGGGTGTATATGGGTTTTAGGGAGCATTTTTGAATCTTTTGAACTTTATCTTGTAATTTGAAAATTTTAAGTTTAATGCAAGTGTGTTTAAATTATGATCTCATTTTAAGTTCATTTAAGCTTTGAATTATGATATATTGTTGGACTAATGAAATTGTTGTGTATGCAAGGTGTATGCTATGAATTCAAACTTAATAAGACATATTTAATTAAGAGTCCAATTTGAAAAACCATGTTCAAAATCACCAAGTTTTGTCATCATCAAAAAGGGGGAGAATGTTAGATCTCATGTTTTGATGATAACAAAAGAATGGTTTGAAAAGGAAATAATTAATAAACAAGTTTGAACAAAGGAATAACAGGATAAGCATCACTTGAAGTAAGCATTGGAGTAATGAAGAAAGACCAAGAGAAAAAGCTGAGAAATTTGATCAGAAGCAAGTTTTCTAAGCATTACTCGAGTAGGTATTCGAGTAATGAGACAAAACTTGAAGTACCCAGAGACAACTTCCAGTAACATGCCAATGTTACTCGAGTAGGTACTCAAGTAAAAGTGTAAGTATTTTCAAGTTGCTCTCGGCCTGCCAATGTTACTCGAGGAGCTACTCGAGTAACCAGGTAAAAACTTGGAGTTGCTCTCGGCCTGCCAATGTTACTCAAGGAGTTACTCGAGTAACTATGTAAAAATTTTCAAGTTACTCTCGGCCTGCCAATGTTACTCGAGGAGCTACTCGAGTAACTCTGTTTCTGAAATTATGGAGCTCTCGGCACTTTGTACTACTGCCAATGTTACTTGAGTAGCTACTCGAGTAACGCACTGAAGTAAGTGAAACCTTGAAGGTGGTACCCGATTAACGTGATATAATTTTATCTTATTTTCCTTGAGTTATTCCTCTAGTATGCAAGTATTTAATGTTCTATTTTAAGTGGATTCCTCGAGTAGGTACCCGAGTATGCGGAAATCTTTTCAAGGAAAACTTCAAGTCATTACCCGAGTAAGTGGTGCCCAAAGAGTAAGTTTACTCGAGTAAGCACTCGAGTAACAAGGTAATTGCTCTCGGCCTTAAAATCCTGCCAACATTACTGGAGTAAAGCATCGAGTAACCAAAAGTTTATTTGAAGGTTTACTCGAGTTGGTACCAGAGTAACTCATAAAGTTGTAAGTGAATTACTCGAGTAGGTACCCGAGTAAACATATATTTCCAAAGGTTTGAAAATTGGTTATTCCATGCACTACCCGAGTAATCTTGTATTTATTCATTGACTTGCAGTTGATCAAAGATGTCCCGATGATACTCGAGTAAGTACTCGAGTAAACTTCAAGTAATACTCGAGTAGCTACTCGAGTAAGCAAACCCAGAAATCCAGAAATCATTCAAACGTTCATTGATTTGTTTCCTATATGATTAATATTTCATTGTATTAGTATTCTAAGCCTATTTACAGATGAACAATGAAGAAATCATGTCAAGTAATGGAAGTCAAATGAAACGTTCAAATGCCAACCACCGCCAACGGATATTTTTCAAAAACTGGAAAAGTCAATAGTGGCTGCGCACTCTCCAACAGACGAAGGAAAATGTTCCAACGGTCTTCACCAACATATCTATATATATGGGAACATCCAAACAGAGAAACAACAACAAGAACATACACAAACGTATCATCAAGTTCATTGCTCTGTTTTCACATTGTAATATTTCTATGCTTCAGTGATTCTCATTTACTCTGTAAGAGAGATATTTCATTCAAACTCAATATTTGTTATTGAGATAACTTGAGGTTGTGGAACCTTGAGTTGGGATTGGATTACAACTTGTAAGGGGGAGCGAGTATCCAGGTGAAGGAACTTGCTTGTACTGAGGTGCCAAGAACCCACTGAATCTTGGAAATTATAGTGGAACTCTCAGAGAAGCTCTGAGGACTGGACGTAGGTCAAAGTGATTGTGACCGAACCAGTATAACTCTCGGTGTACACTTCGGTGATATTTCTCCTTACTCCTTACTCCTTACTGTTTTAATTTCATTGTCAAGTTTTATATTTCCGACGAAATTTTAGTATCACCCAATTCACCCCCCCTCTTGGGTGAAACGCTTGTTCTAACAGCTTTATTTTTTATGACATGACCAATGTAGTTGACTATTTTAACTCTTTTAACTTTTTTTTTTAATTATAATTGAATTGCAAATGGCCATCTGGAAGATGTTTATAATGTCCAAAAAAGTAGAGGATGTTTATCAATGTCTTTTTTTTGTTCTTTTTATTCTTTATGTTTTTTTTTGTTTTATAAATTTTTTTAACTTATTTACATATTGTTTAATTTATTTTTATATTTTTAAAATAACAAATATAAAATTTATCATATAAGTTTACTAATTTATTATGAAACTAAATTATTTAAGTTTATTTTTTAAATTATTTGATAACTCATAATATTTTAACTTTGTACAAATATTATTATATAAATATATAATATTGAGTGGTGGATATTTTAAGCACTTATCCTGTTGGGTGACAATTGATGAGGTTTTTTAATGGTGTTTTGTGACTTTACTAACTTTATATGAAATTAGACTAATGACTAATTATTGTAATATATATATATATATATATATATTATTTTTAAATTTAATTATTACGTCTCCAGTCGGCTAAACGGCTCAACCGTTCCAACGGGTTGAACCTTAACCCGCTGGCCTTTCCAGCTCGACGTCCGATCCGGCTTTTAAAACACTGTATAAAAGTTACTGCTGCTTGACATAAGTGTCATGTTTGCCCCTTTAAATAGGTTCATATGTTTTTATGCACCAAACTAAATATTATGGTGTCGATGTCCCTCCATGAAAAGTTAGTTGATAAATTAGCACCTTTACCCTTTTATTTATAGGAAAAATTTCACTACACCCCTTTGTAGCCATTTAATATCAAACAGCTTTCAAAACTTTCTGAAATTTCACGGCACCCATAGAACTAAGCTAAAATTATAATTTATGGGTGAAAAAACAATTATGTCCTTACTTTATAAGTCAAATATGATTATTTATAAAATACATGTGAACATTTACAAGTCAAATATACTTATTTATAAGATTAATAAGTGAAATTATAAGACCATCTCCGTCAGGTACAAAGCAAGGAGCATATTGACAAAAATACATAATATTTATAAAACACATATGAAAATTTACAGGTTAAATATGCATATTTATCATATACATGTGAAAATTTACAAGATCATCTCTATCATATACAAAACAAGGCATAAATATTTTTTTAGCTCAAAAAAACTTAATTTCAGTTTGGTTACAGGGATGCAGTGAAGTCTCAACAAGCTTTAAGGCTTGTTTGATATTAAATGTCTTCCGTAGAGGACTGGAGTTGCAGTGAAATTTTCCCTTATATATATAAATATACTCTTCAAACAGACACTTCTAACGAGAAGGTACGTTGTGTTTTTTTATCTTTTTTTGTTAACTGAAGGTACGGGCGATTGGACTTTAGTATGTTTTTTTATTCTGGAGACTCTTTTATAAGAATACGGGCCACTATTAACGCAAAATAATGAACAATCACTATCCATCAGTAGATTGAACTTTTTTTATGGACACGGATACAATAAAAAAAATTCAACGACTAATTTATACCAGTATATTTATTGAGATTCTGAAGTTCTATTTGTCGTTTTAAGAAAATGTCAATGCATGAGCCACGAGGGAATCACTATCAAAAAAAAAAAATGAGCCACGAGGGAAAAAGTCTTGAAACTTGAAAGCGACCTAACTGCGTTTTATATTGGGTGCATTCCACCTTCCATTTTTCTCATCGACACTAGTATCCTCTCTCCTTGTTATTATCATCACTTAAAATCAATGAAGTTAATTAATATTAGGTGAAAAATTAGTGTTTTAAATAAAGCATACTCTAAAACAGATTGAAGGCCTTATAATATGAATCAGTAGGAGTATTATCAAAGTTAATGTGGTTAGTTCCACTAGAAAACAAAAGTCAAAAATTGGCCTAGATTCATTATTAACACATAAATTCTTATATAATATGTTTCCTATTTCAAGCTGCAAAATTTTATAATTAAAATTAACTTGGAATCTGATGACAGACCCAAAAGAAAAAAATAGAGTTAACTATAATTATGAAAATTTTAAGTCCACATCTGTTTTGCTTTTTATCCTCGCTACTCCATCTGGTATAAAATATAAGTAATTATTAACAGCTTCATTGAAATTAAGAAAAAAAAAACAATTAACATGTTAATATGTCTTAAATTAGAAAAAATTTAATTTTATCTCTATTAAATAAGGTTTTGAGGGGATAGAAAAATAAGATGAACCATATTTAAATATTAATTTTATAAATAACATTGATAAATAAACATTAATTATTCTTCAAATAATACATGTTATGAAACAAAATTTTAGGAAAATCACTATTAGATTTAAAAGAAGGAATATAAGTGCTAAAATATTTCACAATAAGTAAGCAACATGCAATGATAAAGTCCTATAATAAGTGAACAACACATAAAGATAGTTATGTAATAATAAATTTATACTACCCACTTATTATTGAGATTGTTTTTTTTTCATAATTACATTTTTAGATCTTACACACAATGATTCTCCTCAATTGTTTTTCAAGGGTTAAGATGCATCCAACACTTTTGAAGTATTTTTTGATGTGCATGAGTGTCTTATAGTATTTTAAGGTACATTTAATACGATAAAGTATTTTTTATATGCGTCCATCACCATAAAGTAATTTTTGTACTTCAAACGCCCTGGAATATTTTTTCATACATATCTAACACCATAAATTGCCTAAATTATTAAATGTAAACTTTCACAAAAAAGCACCATAAGGTCATAGACACACATGGAAAGATACTTTTCAATACTGAATCACATAAAATCCTTTCATTAAATATTTCAATGGTTTTGAGGGGGACAAAAAGACTAATATATACTTTTAATCCTTTAAATTTATATGAAGCATCATTTTGATCCTTTAAGTTTAAAAAGTGTACTTTTGATTCTAAAATTTTAACACCGTGAAGATGGTTAATGGAAAATGTTGATATGGTAAACTTAAGTAACAATTGTGCAGCTAACAAAATAAGTTTAAATTTTATTTTTTTAAAACATAATATTATTAATTTTAATTTTATAAGCTTGTGTGCGATTAATTTCTTAGTCTAACAAAGATATTTATAATATAAGAAAGATAGCTTAGCGGATCCGAAATCTCCTGTCTCTCCATCTACCATCAACTTTCCCTCTTCTTCCTCAATGATGTTATATTAAAATTAACGCTTCAGATTTACCAGTTCGTGTATGTGATGATGTGAAACACATTGAAATTTGGAATCCTGCCAATTTCACTGTGAGCTTGCGCACTGTCACAGCCTGGAGAAGTTGAAGGAGAGGGATAATTGAAGGCAATAATGGAGAGATGGAGATTTCAGATCTATTGAGCAAATTGAAATCAATATTTTTTTTTTTTGGTTATATTATCAATATCTTTGTTTGATAAAGAAATTAATTTCACATAAGTTTCTAAAATTAATTTTTTTATCAAACATGTTTTGTTTCATTAACTGTACAATCATTATTTAAGTTTGTCATGTCAATATTTTTTATTAATTATATTGACGGTGTTAAAATTTTAAAACAAAAAGCATATTTTTCTAAATTAAAAAACTAAAATGATACCTTATATAAATTTTAAGGACTAAATAAAATTACAGTTTAACCCCAAAAAAAATATTTCAATGGCGGTTGATATACTGTTTTTTTTTTTTTTTTGTCACAAGTTAAAAAAAAAAAGGTGACTTGTATTCTCCGGCGAGCCAAGGAGCGCTCATTAGTACAGACTACAGAGAGCATAGTCGTTACGTGACCGTGACTTTTCCCTTCTCGCACGCAATGCCATGGCCCATGACTGAAGACGAAGAAGCATCGAGTCAAAATCTATCTATCTCTCTACTAAAGTCATAGTGTGCAGAGAATCCAAAACTGCCTTCTCTTCCTTCAAATCTCGTCCACATTCAGAATCCGATTCTGCATGGAAATTGCCGAATACTAACGGAAACCATCGATCCGTATTCTCTTCGAGAAACCACGGTTCTTGCAGTTCTGGAACTACTCTCCTTCTTTCTCCACAAAGCAATATAGACTCGCGACACAGAAATGTCACCGGACGGCCACGTCATTTCGTCTACTCCGGGAGCCTTCAGGCTCCGTTGGGACGTCTTCCTGAGCTTCAGAGGCGCGGATACTCGTAATTGCTTTACGATACCCCTTTACGACGCCCTCCAATCTCGCGGTGTTCGGGTTTTCCTCGATGACGTTGGACTGAATCGCGGTGATCGCATAGCGCCGAGTCTGATCGAAGCCATCCGTGACTCGGCGGCTTCGATTATCGTCATCTCTCCTGATTACGCCTCTTCTCATTGGTGTCTTGAGGAGCTTGCGGAGATTTGCGACTGCCGGAGACTGATTCTGCCGGTGTTCTTCAACGTCAACCCACGTGATGTCCGGAAACAAGGGGGTCCATTCAAAGATTCTTTCGAGGATCACAAGGCTAAGAGGAGAGAAGAAGATGTACTAAGGTGGAGGAAAGCTATGAAGGAAGTAGGTGGAATCGCTGGTTTCCCTTTCTCGCATCCCAGGTCTTACCTATTACTGAGTAGTTTCATCTATTTGCAGCTATACACTATTCTCCTCACTCGATTTTTCTAATTCATTTGCTATATTTCCTGTTGTAGTGAAAAGGAAGAAGGCTTTGCAGAAAAGAGAGATGACCTGATTCGACTTTTGGTAACAAGGATTCTGAGAGAACTGAGTAATGCTCCCGTGGGTGTGGCTGAATTTACCGTTGGACTCGATGCTCGAATTGAACGATTGTTGGAACTGTTAGACATGAGATCCAACGGCATAAGAGTATTGGGATTGTATGGGATGGGCGGGATTGGCAAGACAACCCTTGCGAAGGCACTTTTTAACAGACTCGTTGTGGATTTTGAGCGACGCAGCTTCATTTCAAGCGTTAGAGAAGTTTCATCCAAAGATGGAGGCTTAATTTCTCTAAGAAAAAGAATTATTGGTGACATATCCTCTCAACCAGTGGTTGGTAACGATATTTCTACTTTCAGAAAAACAGTTAGTGAAAACCGTGCTCTGATAATTCTGGATGATGTGGATGATGTGAAGCAGCTCGATACTCTAATTGGCAAAAGAGAATGGTTCCATGAGGGAAGCCGTGTTGTAGTAACATCAAGGGATACAAAAGCTTTGGCTGAGACTTATGTTAATGTCTTCTACGAGGTTCTGATATTGGATGACTCTGAGTCACTAGAATTATTCTGTTACCATGCAATGAGAAGAAAGGAACCTGCAGACAACACTTTTTTGAAATTGTCAAAGGAAATAGTGACTCTAACAGGAAGATTGCCTTTAGCTCTGGAAGTGTTTGGTTCAATGTTGTTTAGTAAGAGAAGGGAAAAGGAATGGGTTAATGCTGTGGAGAAGCTGAAGCTGATTCGACCTGAGGATCTCCAGGAAGTGTTGAAGATAAGTTATGAAGGGTTAGATGAACAAGAGAAATGCATCTTCCTTGACATTGCTTGCTTGTTTGTTCAAATGAGCATGAAGCGAGAAGATGTCATTGATGTATTGAGAGGTTGTGGATTTAAGGGAGAGATAGCAATCACAGTTCTCACAGAGAAAAGTTTGATCAAAATCAGAGAGGATGAAACCATTTGGATGCATGATCAGATTAGAGACATGGGAAGGCAAATTGTTGTGGATGAAAATCTTGTTGATCCTGGTATGCGTAGTAGATTGTGGGATCGATCTGAAATTCTAACTGTTTTGAGGAATTTGAAGGTAAGGATCTGATCGAGGCAAGAATAATTAATTATTTTCCATGGACTAAATTTTTTAAAGATATTATCATATAATTGATTCTAACAAATTTTAACAGCTGTGTAAGAATTATGCTGTAAACTAAGATATATATATAACTATATTATTCTGTTAATGAGTTTTTCAAAAATATTTTAAAATTAAATGGTGATCACTATCTTATAAAAAATTAGATTTATAAAACTACTTCCAAGAATCTGCATGATTGTTGTTTATACATTTTGGCAAGATAAAAGTATGTTGCATATGTCCTCATGCTGCTTGTCTTATGGGAGCAGGAATATGTTTGTTTTGACGATTGGATAAGTAACTTATTTTTATTTAAACTTATGAAATCTTATTAAGATTGGAAAAAAGTTAGATTGAGTAAAATTATGAGGGTTTGGATTAGCGATTGGATAAGTAACTTAAAGTAACTTATGTAAAAGTTAGGATGTTTGGTTTGACTTTTGCATAAGTGACTTTTGTATTAATTAAGAGAAAAAGATTGAAAAAATTATGAAAAAATGAAAAAATGAAGGGATAATTGTGAAAAAAGTCATCATTAGCAACTTAATTGCCAATGGGGCCTGGGAAGATATCTACACACGGAAGGATTTTTTCACAATTTTCTCAAAAATTAATTTTGAAAATTTGGTAATGGTACAATTTTAATAAAATTATATCAAATTCTAATTTAAATTAGTACACTCCAAAAGTTTTTTCTAGTATGCACCTCAAGCTTAAATCTTATAAACTATATCAAACTCTAATTTAAATATTAAATCATAACTTATATTTTCACATGGCTCAAAATCTAACAAAATAAACCGATTAAAATCTCAATAATATCTCCAATAATCCAAATAAATTATTTAAACTAAATTTAATGGGTAAAAACACTATATAGAAACTAATTTATGACATGTTTATAAAAAAAATGATTATAAAATCATAAAATAATTAAATAATAAATCTAAATTGATTAAAATTAATTATTAATTATTCTCTACATTTTTACAGTCATATATTAATAAAACTTAAAACTTGTTTAAATTCTTATCCCAAAGTATTTTCTAATTAGCAGAAGATTACTATCTAAAGAAAGAGAAAATTATTTAGAACATTTTTCATAAAAGAAGTTTTGTGATTAGAAGTGATTTTGAGTACCTCATTGATTCCCAAAAATATGAAAATACTCCTATCAATATTTTTTTATACACATACAGGCACATAAGCTCCAATAAGCTTCATTTTGAGGCTTATGACTTTTTCCAACTTATTACTTTTTTCACCTTAAATGCAATCGCTGAAACAAACACCCAATTTTTATCAAAATACTGTTCAGGTCCAATCGGACACTGTTCAAGTCCAATCTTCCCTCCAAAACACGGAAACAAACACGCACTTAATCGTCGCACCTACCTTAATCAGATGTAGTTCATTAAATATTACAATGCCATAATACTTCCTCACTTTGCCTGCTGTGCTTATACCAGACAATAACGGAAATACTTGACATTAAAATATTATATAATGTCTGACATGTATTTGACACAGACACCACTGATTTTTTATGTTAGCGATTTATAGCATATTCTCCGCTCCTCTGATAATAAAACGGATTTCTTATATATGTTGTTAAAACATTTGTGGTATGGATGTAACCGACCACTCCTAGTGGAATATGTTTTGTTGTAAAATTATTTGGTTGCTCTGGAAACTGTAGGGAACTCGGAGTATTCAGGGGATGGTCCTAGACTTCGAGAAAAGATCTGCCAAAGATCATAGAGGTGAGGAAGCAACTTCTTGGAACAACCTTCAACGGGGTTCAAGTGTCACAAATGCCCTGGCATTTCTTAAACAGATGCACAAGAAATATTTTCAAAAAGTTGAAAAAGACAGAGAGGCTCTAGTGATTCACACCAAGTCATTTGAATCAATGGTGAGCTTGGTGTTGCTTCAGATCAATAATGTGAGATTGGAAGGGAAGTTCAGATCTTTCCCTGCAGAATTGAAGTGGCTTCAATGGCACGGATGCCCTTTAAAATGCATGCCTTCTGATTTTTTCCCTCAAGAATTGGCTGTCCTTGACCTCACACACAGCAATCTTGAGAACTTGTGGGATTGGAAAGGCTACAAGGTATTATTCTTAATGCTTCAATTCTCATGTTCGTCATCTGATTATTGGTTATGAATGTAAGAATCAATAAGGAACGGACCATGGTATTATTACAGACGTCTTAGTGGGTCACATTTAAAAAATATTCATACTTCAAAAGAATTATCAAATGAGGAGGTTACAAATGTTACATTCAAATTATTCATGCACAACACACTTTAATTGTAATTTATAGATATATAGGTATTTAGTTTTATAGGATGAGGTCTGGAGTTTAAGCTTGTAAGAAAATTCTTTGAAAGAGATATTCCCAATTAGGAGGACTTGACCCGACTCAAATTTTGATTAGTCAGAGTCTAATGTAGATCTGGATACTAGATCGTTTCTAAAAAACAAAAACTTCAGGCATGACAAAAACTATTAAAAAAACAAAATAAAAGATGCTCCTTTTAGTATAGAGAACAGTCAGAACACACTTGGTGTGATTTTTACATATTGTCACAATTTTTTTTTGAACAATTTTTTTCTAATTATTTTTTGCAAGAAACATGATAGAAATTAGTAGTGGGTCAACTTTGTTCAAGATTTATCTTTTACTAATCAGGCTTAATTCTCTGTTTTCTTTTATATTACCACCTGAGACGGTGCAAATCTGACATGCAAATAGTGAGCCAGTACTAACATGCTAATATCAATTCTTTAATAACATATTACACTGGCTTGCAGGTGCCAGAGAACATAATGGTCATGAACTTGTCCCACTGTTATCAACTAGAAACTCTTCCTGATCTCTCTGGGTGTCAACGTTTAGAGAAGATTGTCCTTGAGAACTGCTTTAAACTAAGTAGGATTCATGAATCAGTTGGCAATTTGGCTGCACTTCGTGATTTGAATCTGACTCGTTGTAGAGAACTTAATGAGTTACCCAATGGTATATCTTGGCTGAAAAATCTAGAGAGCCTCTGTATTTCTGAGTGCTCGAAGTTGAAATCTTTACCAGAAAATATGGTCAACTTGAAATCACTGAGAAAACTTCTTGCTGATCACACGGCTTTAGAAAAGCTGCCTAAGACTATTTTTCATCTTGAGAAACTTGAAACTCTTGTGTTAAGTGGTTGCCATCAATTGAAAAGGCTGCCTGACAATGTAGGACTCTTGGGTTCTCTGCAAGAGCTGTCTCTGGACCAATCTGGATTAGAGGAACTCCCCAACTCCGTTGGTTGTTTGAAAAAGCTTGAAAAGCTTGGTTTGATGCATTGTAAATCTCTCACTATGATTCCTGATTCTATTGGAAATCTCATATCACTTTCAGAGCTTCGGCTTTTTGGTAGTGCTATTGAAGAGATTCCTTCTTCGATTGGATCATTGTCTTATCTAAAAGAACTCTCATTAGGAAACTGTAAGTCTCTGAATAAACTGCCTGAGTCCATTAAGTCTTTGGTTTCCATTGTTGAGCTTCAGCTAGATGGGGCAGCGATCACAGATTTACCATATGAGATTGGAAATATGACATTACTTAAAAAGCTTGAAATGAGGAATTGCCTGATGAGATATCTTCCTGAATCGATTGGCAACCTCACAGCTCTTACAACCTGGAACATTTTCAAAGGTAGCATTGTAGAACTGCCAGAGTCCATTGGAAAGCTCGAGAATTTAGTCTTTTTAAAGTTGGACCAATGCAAAATGCTCAGAAGGCTTCCACATTCTATAGGACATTTGAAGTCCTTGTATCATCTTTGGATGGAGGAAACAGGTCTGACGGAATTACCTCAAAGCTTTGGCATGCTTACCAGCTTAAGGACGTTGAAAATGGCCAAGAAGTCAGAAAATAACATGCTTCAGGATTCTTTTGTAATCTCATCTTTCTTCTGCAATATGATATTTCTGAATGATCTGGATGCTCGTGGTTGGAGGATATCTGGGGAAATTCCTGATGATTTTAAGAACTTGTCGTCTTTGGAGACTTTGAATCTAAGCCAAAACAAATTTCACAGCCTTCCTTCTAGTTTGGTGGGCCTTTCGATTCTCAAGAAATTCTCTCTTCAAAACTGTGCCGAGCTGGTTTCTCTCCCTGCTCTTCCCTCAAGCTTGGTAGAGCTTAATGCTGCAAACTGTTGTGCCTTACAAAGCATTCACGACCTTTCAAATTTAAAAAGTTTAAGGGATCTGAACCTCACAAATTGTGTGAAATTGGTGGATATTCCTGGCCTTGAACGGTTAGAGTCTCTGAGGTTTTTGTACTTGAGTGGATGCCTTCAATGTTCCTCCACAGTCCGCAAGAGACTTTCTAAGGTTCATTCTTTCCCTCTCCCATCATCAATGAATAAATAAATTAAAGGGAAAATTAATTTCTTTATTCTCTAAAGTTTTGACTCGGTACAACTCAGTCCATATAATTTTAACTCGGTTGTAATTCAATCCCTGAACTTTGACTCACTGTAAGTAGCGACTGAGTTACAACTAAGTCAAAGTGTGGGGACCGAATTATATTGAGTCAAAGTGTACAGATTGAGTTATAATTGATTCAAAACTATAGGGACCAAAGATTAATTTTCCCTAAATGAAAATTGAAAGTACGGATACTTCCATGTTTATTTTTGGGATAAGCCAGATCAATGTGTATTTTATCATTTTGTTATTTTGGTAATAGTCAACTGACCCCCTTGTATGACAGGTTACACTGAGGAATTTATTGAACTTGAGCATGCCAGGAACAAGATTACCCAAATGGTTTTCAGGACAAACTGTAAGCATTTCCAAGCCCAAGAACCGTGAACTAACAGGTGTAATTATTGGTATCATTCTTTCAATCAACCATGATATACCTTGTGAACTGCGAGATCTTCCTGTAGTAGCTGATATCAGATTAGAAGTCCTCAAACTGGGCAAAAATATATGTACTTCAGGATTGGACTTGCGTGGATTGCCAAGAACCAATCAAGAACACATGTATCTTTGCAGGTACCCAGATTTCCATCATCTCTTCTCTTTCTTGCGAGACGGTGACACATTATGTGTGACTCGGTTAAACCCACCTCTGGATAAGGGGTTGGAGTTGAAAAAATGTGGGTTTCATTTGATCTTTGAAGGGGATGATGATTATGGTGGTGCTGAAGAATCTGTGGACAGAAAACTAAAATCTGTGTCAGAAAAATTGGCTGAGTTTTTCAGCACTTGTGAAGAAGGAAGCTCCAAAGATGGAATTGAGAGTGAAGATGATGATGAATGCCAAAAGCAATTAGAGACTCAAGAAAAGGAAAACAGAATCTCATCATCATCTATTCCCAGCAACTCCTATTTGCTCTATTTTATTAG
Organism: Inga oerstediana; assembly: GCA_963210345.1. Classification (NCBI taxonomy): domain Eukaryota; kingdom Viridiplantae; phylum Streptophyta; class Magnoliopsida; order Fabales; family Fabaceae; genus Inga; species Inga oerstediana. Next base: position 39,861,962 of record OY723409.1, read on the forward strand.
TCTGTTCTTTTTCTTCTTGAGTTGGCTGCTAATAAAATTTGTATTTAGCAATGATGCACAGTAGAAGATTTTGTTTTTTATAAAAACAAAAAAACAATATTATTAGTCTTCAGCATTTGAAAACCATTTTGTCTGGGATCCCAAATCTTTGGCTTTTTTCTAGTCTCCAGAAACCTAATGAGATTTTTCACTATATTCCTTAAGTTTGAGCAGGGTACTTGAATTATACTGTTTCACTATTATAATCCCTCAAGTTTGATATCTAGACACATGAGAAGCCACTTGCAATATGTTTAAGGACAATCTCACCCTTAACTTCAGGGGAAAACTCTACTGTAAGATTACAAAGATTTTACTCGCAGAAACTCTCTTGGAGCAGAATAAGTACATTAATGCCCAAGTGAGCAGCATAATAACATTTTATGGCTCAAAAGGAATGATTTTATGATGCTAGATGTATAAAACTTTGAACCTGCTCTTTTGGTTTTTCTAACAGGAGCCTAACGTAGAATATTGCCTCAGCCATTTTATCAAGCGTTCTTGAAAAAGTTTACGTGTTCATAGGATAACCGCCTAGAATGGAAGACATAGTATTACTTTTAGGCCCTGTATGCAACGAGGGAAGGGGAAATTTTTGAGTTAGATTTAAAAAACTGGAGAAATGGGGTTATGGAATTTTAATAAAGAGAATATATAAGATAGAAGAATAAAAAAATTAATTAAAAATTTTTAATTTCACTTTTGTAATTTTTTAAAATTCAAACTAAAAAAATTTTCCCAAATCTTCCTTTCCTTCCCCAGTGCCCACCCCTTATACCAAACAGCCGCTGGCGCTTGTTTAACTTCTTTCCTTCCACTATTTAATTTCAATGCAAATAAACATGTTTAGGTGGTTTGCATCAAGGAATAGTTTCAATGTAAATGTTTTAATAGGGTATTTCAGGGAAATTAACACACATTTTGAATAAAATACTCCCTTTGATCTTTATTATATTACCCCTACTGGAAGTTTTTTGTGGTCCTAAATATAAGACCCTATGCAAAGAGTCAATAGCATTAAATTCTTATTATAGTATTATACTATCCAAAATTAATTCAATACTTTAAATCATTAACAAAATAATCATGTACTTATCCAGCATTCTTGACAATTTATTTGACATATTGATATCATAGTATCAATCCACCATCCAATGACACTATAATCAACAATCACTAAATATTCTACCTAGTAATTATCAAAATAGATAAATGATAACAAAATATTCCTACCTACAATCCTTTAATCACTAAACTAACAGTCATTAGTACAAAAAATATTATTAACTTCTACTGATATTACCGTCTACAATTCACACCCCATAAAAAATATTAATTTTTTAAAGGCAACTAGGTCAACTCAGCAACTTGCCGGGTTCACTGAATTGAGCCGAGATTGGGACCGGATCAACTCAGCAACTAGGCCAAAACTAGTTACATGGCCGGGTTGCCGGTTTCCAAACTAACCCGACCAGTCCGATCCAAATTTAACATCCATGCTTCCCGCCCTGGGCATGTATGTATTTATCATTTATCCATATGTAAGAATGATTTTTCAAAGAAGGAAAAGGCCTAGATCACAATGAAAAGCCAATCATTATTACTCTCTCGGTTGCGACAGATTTTAAACATAACATGTTCTTTTTTATAGGAGATACTTTGAGGTCACTCAAATTTTTATTGAATTCTCACTTCATCCCCATTTAATTACTCATATTAAATATTAGGCTAAAGTATGCATTAGGTCTTTTATGTTTGCATCAAGGTTCATTTTAATCCTTTATGTTTAATAAGTACATTTTTAGTCTTTTAAACTTAACACCATTAACTTCAATTAACGGAAATTGCTAACTCATCAAATGTAAGTGATGACTGTACACATAAAAAAAATGCTGATGAAACATGCTTACATATTATTCATTTTTTAATATAATATTTTTATATTTTAAACCTTGTAAATAAAAAAATCAGAATGAAAGCTGTATCCTTTAGGTTTAATTTTTCCGACTCATCCCTGCGACCAGTGACGAATCCCTGCGACCAGGGGCAAATTCTGCAAGTCTTTGTTCTTTTATATATATACTAATGATGATCAATTTGCTACTTGCTATCATTGTGAGCATGAATATGTTTTTTTTTTCCTTGAATGTGCCGATATATTTTGGCTAGAGACTCTCATATAGAAATGGACCTATTCATTCCTCTGTGATGTGCCACCAAGTTGCAAAGATCAAGTCCATTTGGATCGGATCAATATTCGAAAGAGGAGGAATTGAATCCCTGATACTTAGTTGTCACTGAACCAAACAAAAAGTTACCCACAAAATATTTAGAATTATATGTCGTTCAATAACCTAGATAAAGTCCTACTTGAACAATGCCTACCAAATTAAAGTAGCATATAAAGAAAACAACATCCTAGGATTATATATGGAGTCAAAACCTCTGAGTGCAATCCTAGAACAGCGAAACTGGGCTCTAGATTGAATCACTAACATGACCTCTAGAAAATCTGTGAAGAGGATGAGTGCCATAAGAATCTTTTAATATGAGCTTTGTATGAAGGTAGTAGCTTTCTCCAATTCTCATTACCCTTTGCTCCATCAAAAACCTGTGTAAAGCAATAAATAAATAGAAGCCCAAAAACAAAACAAAATACGTAACAGGGTAGAAACATTCTCTCAAGTATGGTGCAATGAGGAAACTAACAAATGAAAAATATTGCATTGCATTCCCATGAAACTTTACAATAACACTTACATGGTGGAGAGTTAACATAGTAAATAGGCTTATGTCTATTGTTCACTATTTATTTTCCCTTCTTGAAATTCACACACATAATTAAACTTACTGTCCATTGTTCTAAATTATTGTTTTCTTATGCAATTTGTACTTATGTACAAATTTAAAGGTTTGCATCAAATATGGGGAACAATTCTCATGAAGATAGCGCCTTGGATACTGACTTTAATGATAGTGAAGACAAAGTGGATGAATATTTATAGAAGGTAGAGAATATGGGTGTGTTTGTTTTGGCGATTGGATAAGTAACTTATTTTTACTTAAACTTATGAAATCTTAAGATTGGAAAAAAGTTAGATTGGGTAAAATGATGAGTGTTTGGATTAGCAATTGGATAAGTAACTTATGTAAAAGTGAATGATGTTTGGTTTGACTTTTACATAAGTGACTTTTGTATTAATTAAAAGAAAAAATTATGAAAAATGAAAAAATGAAGGACTAATTGTAGAAAAAGAACTCATTGGCAACTTAATTGCCAAATGAGACATGGGAAGATATCTGTATTTATTAAAGTAGCATTATTGGTGATAAATTGATCTAAACCATCCAATGGCGACAGTATTACCACAAGACACATACTCAAAATTTTGATGCCGCTAACCTATCCAGATAACAGTTCTTTGCACACTCATCACTCACAAATCTTTCTTTTCTCTGGGGACATAATTGGGTCCGATAATTGTAATCTTCAAACCAATAAAGACCTTACCAAAAAATACACAACAAAAGGCATAAAACAGTTCTTTGCATACTCTTCACATAAAAATCTACCTTAGTTTCATATATATTATGTAAAAGTGAATGATGTTTGGTTTGGTTTTTGCATAAGTGGCTTCTGTATTATTTAAGAGAAAAAATTGTAAAAATTATGAAAAATAAAAAAAATTGAAGGGATAATTGTGAAAAAAGCCATCATTGACAACTTAATTGCCAAATAAGACCTGGGAAGATATCCACACATGAATGGATTTTTTCACAATTTTCTCAAAAATTAAATTTGAAAATTTGGCAATGGTACAATTTTAAATAAAATTATATCAAACTCTAATTTAAATTGGTACACTCCAAAAGTCTTTTCTATTGTGCATCTCAAGCTTAAATTTTATAAATTATATCAAACTCTAATTTAAATATTAAATCTTAACTCATATTTTCATATAACTCAAAATTTAACAAAATAAACCGATTAAAACCTTAATAATACCTCCAATAATCCAAATAAATTATTTAAACTAAATTTAATGGGTAAAAACACTATATAGAAATTAATTTATGACATGTTTATAAAAACATTGATTATAAAATCATAAAAAAATTAAATAATAAATCTAAACTGATTAAAATTAATTATTAATTATTCTCTATATTTCTAGAGTCATATATTAACAAAACTCAAAACTTGCCTAAATTCTTATCCCAAAGTATTTTCTAATTAGCAGAAGATTACTATCTAAAGAAAGAGAAAATTATTTAGAACATTTTTCATAAAAGAAGTTTTGTGATTAAAAGTGATTTTGAGTACCTCATTGATCCCCAAAAATATGAAAATACTCCTATCAATATTTTTTTATACACACACAGGCACATAAGCTCCAATAAGCTTCATTTTGAGGTTTATGACTTTTTCCAACTTATGACTTTTTTCATCTTAAATCCAATCGCTGAAACAAACACTCATTTTAGCAGTTTCACTGTTCAAGTCCGTTTGTTGCATTGTTGAAGCCCGTTTTCATCATCAAACGTTGAAACAAACACACACTATATAAATGAAGAACATGAGAGTGCAAATTCGGAAAGCCTTGATGACAAGGAAGAAGTTGGAGATGAAAATGGAGGCAGAGATGAATGCATTAGGAATAGTTTTCCATTGCATATGTTGTTAAAAAATATGAGTGAATACAAGTGGGAGCTAGGAACCGTTTATAACACTGGAGAGGATTTTAAAGAAGCCATAGTTTCAAAGGAGATATTAACTTGGATTACAAAAGATTGGGATGTAGACCCCACATGAAGCAACAGAAGTGTTCCTGGGCTGTTTAATGATATTATTGTGATAGAAGATATCTAATAAAAGGGAGATAAAAAGCAAATTGCAGCGAACTACTTCAGCGTCTTCTGAATTTCAGAGAAAAACTGGTGCAGCGAACTACTGAAGACGACGAAGTTGCCAACTATATCGTCGCCTTCCTTCATTGTTCAGGTATGGATTTGTCGTTCCTTCTTGCTCTGTTCAGCGCTCTGATTCTCTGTTTTTCTCAGCTAGGAAAGTGCGAAAAAAAAAATCAGATCTGGCTCGTGCCCATGGATCGACTGCTCTCAAGAAGCCAAAATTGAAAGTAGAGGTTCACAAAGCATGCGAGCGATGCAATTCCTTTGAACACACATGATACTTAGCAGCTCAAGCGTTTCTCAGGAAAACAGCAGAAACGTTCAGATCTGATTCTTCAGTACATTGCTTCAACGGATCTGTTCATTCTTCTTTTCCCACTGTGCAGTTTCCGTTGAGGGCTGTCCGTTAGAGGTAAGAAAAGAAGTTTTTTTTTTCGTTTTTCTTTTGTTTGTTTGTTTGTTTGGTTTTGTTTTTTTGTTTTTTTTTGTTGTTTCTTTTTTTGTTTTGTTTTTTTTTTGTTTTAAAATATTTGTACAAGATTGTATTTTTTCATCGTCTGGTCGGCTTTGGAGCTGCTAGACATGATTGAACGTGAGAGGGATCGTAGTCCTAAAAGAATGGTTTCGATGCCAATGATGAAGAAGAGTGATGCCTTGGAGATGATGAAGAGTTCACAGGTAAGCAATCATTAGCCCCACGGGTTGAGGACTGGATGAGGGATGAGGATACTGAAGAGGAAACAATTATACCGGAAGCACCAAAAAGATCATATAAGGAGGCATGTGTCGAAGATCAGACAAGGGAAGAATGTTCAGATGAAGAAGAAGAATAGTGGAAAGGAGACGGATGGAAATCCAGAATTGAGGTGGAGATAACAAAGAAAGGTCCAAATATCATTGTGTCTCCGGAGTTTAGAATGAAGCTAGCACGAAAATGGTCTACGTCGTTGTTCGTTAGATTACTTGGCAGAATGGTGCGGGAGGATCAATTGGGTCGAAAACTGCAATAGTTATGGGGACGTAAAGGACAGGTTGAAACTATTGAGATAGGCTTTGGGTATTTTCTGGTTCGTATGAGCAATAAGGAGGACTATGATTTTGCGTTAACAAGAGGCCCTTGGTTATACATGGATCATTACCTAGCAGTGCAGCCATGGAAGTCAGAGTTTGATCCCGATTCTAGTGAGGTTTCCAAAATTGCAGTATGGGTAAGAATTCCTAAATTCCCTGTTGATTTTTATGATAAGGGTATTTTATATGTGGTGGGTAACCAAATTGGAAGGATTCTAAAAGTGGATAATGTTAGATCAAGCGTTTCACCCAAGAGGCGGGGTGAATTGGGTGATACTGGAATTTCTTTTGAAAATATAAAACTTTGACAAAAGAATTAAAACAGTAATGAGTAAGGAGAAATATCACCGAAGTGTACACCGGGAGTTATACTGGTTCGGTCACAACCACTTTGACCTACGTCTAGTCCTCAGAGCTTCTCTGAGAGTTTCACTATAACTTCCAAGATTCAGTGGGTTCTTGGCACCTCAGTACAAGCAAGTTCCTTTCACCTGGACACTCGCTCCCCCTTACAAGTTGTAATCCAATCCCAACTCAAGGTTCCACAACCTTAAGTTATCTCAATAACAACTATTGAGTTTGAATGAAATATCTCTCTCAAAGAGTGAATGATAATCACTGAAGCATAGACATACAATTTCAACGTGAAAACAGAGTGATGAACTTAATGATACGTTCGTATGTGTGCTTGGTTGTTTTTTCTCTGTTTGAAGGTTCCCATATATATAGGTATGTTGTTGATGACCGTTTGGAACACTTCCTTTCGTCCGTTGGTGAGTGCGCAGCCACTATTGACTTTTCAAGTTTTTGAAAAATATCCGTTGGCGGTGGTTGGCATTTGAACGTTTCTTTTGACTTTCATTTCTTGATATGATTTCTTCATTGTTTCTCTGTAAATATACTAAGAATGCTAATACAATGAAAGGTTAATCATATAGGAAACAATATAATGAAAGTTTGAATGATTTCTAAATTTCTGGGTATGCTTACTCGAGTAGCTCCTCGAGTAACCCTTGAAGTTTACTCGAGTAGCTCCTCGAGTAACATCATGAAATCATTGTTTATTTGAAATTTAATGAAGAGAAACAAGATTACTCGGGTAGTGCATGGAGTAAACTAAATTTCAAACCTTTGGGAATAGTTATTTACTCGGGTAGCTACTCCAGTAATGCTTCTGCAACTTCATAGATTACTGGGGTAACACCTCGAGTAATCCTTTGAAAAACTTTTGATTACTCGATGCTCTACTCCAGTAATGTTGGCAGGATTTCAAGGCCGAGAGCAATTACCTTGTTACTCGAGTAGGGACTCGAGTAATGTATTCATTTTTGCATAGGTTACTCGGGTAGCTCCTCGAGTAACTGAGACTTTTGAACATGATTTACTCTGGTAATGACTTGAAGTTTTCTTTGAAAACATTTGCATATACTGGGGTACATACTCGAGGAATCCACTTAAACCATAAGGACTTGAGGAAGATGAAATAAAGAGAGTTCAAGTTAATCGGATACTAACCTCAAGTTTTTATTCACCTTGGTGCATTACTCGAGTAGCTCCTCGAGTAACATTGGCAGTGGTACAAAGTGCCGAGAGCTTCACATTTTCAAATACACGGTTACTCGAGTAGCGCCTCGAGTAACATGGGGAAAACTTGAAGTTAACTGGAAGTTTTCACATGGTTACTCGAGTAACGCCTCGAGTAACATTAGCAGTGGTACAAACTGCCGAGAAGTATATATTTTCTGAAACAAAGGTACTCGAGTAGCTCCTCGAGTATCATTAGGAAAACTTGAAGGCAACTGGAAGTTTTCACATGGTTACTCGAGTAGCTCCTCGAGTAACATTAGCAGGCCGAGAGCAACCTTAAAATTTTACCTGGTTACTCGAGTAGCGCCTCGAGTAATGGTGGCAGGTTACTGGAAGTTTTCCTTGGTTACTTCAAGTTTTGGCTCATTACTCGAGTAGCGCCTCGAGTAATTCTTTAGAAGGTTTGCTTCTGATCAAGTTCCTCAGCATTTTCTCTTGGCCAACCTTCACTACTTCCATGCTTACCTCAAGTAAAGCTTATTCCTGTCATTACTTAGTTAAAGCTTGATTATTAAACATTTCCTTTTCAAACCATTCTTTTGTTATCATCAAAACATGAGATCTAACATTCTCCCCCTTTTTGATGATGACAAAACTTGGTGATTTTGAACATGGTTTTTCAAATTGGATTCTTAATTAATTATTTCTTATTAAGGTTGAATACACCTTGCATACATAATTACTTCATTAGTCCAACCATGTATCATAATTCAAAACTTAAATGATATCAAATGAAGTCATAATTTAAACACACTTGCATTAAACTTTAAGAATTTCAAATTACAATTTAAATTCAAAATGCACCCTTGAGCCCATATACAACCAAATATCCCAAATTAAGCTAGGACATATCCACAAAATCACTCTCAAGCTCTTCTCCCCCTTTTTGGCTTCATCAATCAAGTGGAGGGTTAGAAGGCTTCACCATAGAGATAGGCTTGACTGGAAGAACCAAACCACCACTATCTGAACTAGATGAATCAAAGGAACTGGATGACTCTGGTTCAGGAAGATTGACTGGTGGGATACGAATGTCATCTCTTGGTTGGAGAGGAGAAGGCTGGAAGACAACCATAGTGGTCTCAGCTTCTGGAGGTGTGTCTAACACTGGAGTGAAATGCTCAGAGGAGGAAGAGGGAGATATTTCCTCTGTTTGGGTAGGAGAGGGAATAGGTTTCGGGGCAGTGTCTGGCTGTGGCTTGGGAGGTGAATCATCGATGACAATATGTGTGGTCTCATGAGTATCAGGATCATCCACTGTGAATAAGATATCTTTCCCTTGGGGCTCGAGTGGATCAGAAACCAGAGGGGTAGATGGTTCAGCCTCAGGAGTAGGAATAGGAATGGGAATGTTTGAAAGAGGGTCAACTGGAGGTGGTGGTGCAGAAGAGGAGGGACCGGCAGAAGGTCCAGGACCCAATGAATCCATTCGTGCTAGGATCAATCTCAAGGTCTCTCCCTGAGCACGTTGCTCTGCTAGCAACTCCTCATGTCTCCTATCCATTCTCTCAACCAACTCCTCATGCCTTTTGTCAATTTTCTCAACCAGTTCTCCCATCTTGAAGTTGGTATTGGTAATTAGCTCAGCATTTGTGTTGGCTATGTCCACATGGAAACCTCTGAGTATGTTCTCCATGAAGTGCTGGAGAGTGGCATTGAGGAAGGATGGTGATGATGTGGTAGCTGCAGGAGCCGATGACTGAGTGTCATCCAACCTACTGGTTTCTGCCTCAGTAGCCTTTCGCTTCTTCTTGGACCCAGACTCCAGTGGTCCTTTAAGAGGGATGTCGATGTTCAGTTTACCAATCTGGTTCCTCCCCACTGGGGTCATCCTTTCAATTGGCTCCTTACTATCCAAGTACCATATTTTGTTCTCTTTCAGGATAAGAGACACAATTTGGGGATATGGCATTAGAGTGGTACCCTTTCCATCCACTTTGTATCTTTTCATTTCAGAAAATATATACTCTCCCAGATCCTTTTGCTCTTTCAAGAGAAGTGAAGCAAACCATCTATAGTCCCTATCAGAGAAATGGGTGTAGTTGTTGGCTTTATTTACTAGGGACCTAGAGTAAATGTACCAAAGAACCCTATGGTGATCACACATATCACTTGGTTTAAAATTTAGAGGGCCAACTAACTCACCGGGCTTTAGGATAGTGAAAATTTGATTTGGCTCAAGCTCAGAGTATATATCATCAGGGGGGTTCTCTATTCCTAACCACAAGTTAATTTTGGAAGGTGAAATCAAAATCTTTTGACCTCTCACAGTTGTGGTCATCTCTTCCTCTACCGAAGTTCGGTTAGGTTCATCTATTATCTCTAGGTTGCAATAGAAATGAGTGATTACCTTTGTGCAAAAAGGTAATCTAATTGACAACCAAGGCATAAAAGGATCTAGATAAGGACTAAGATCGTGGTTCAATACCTCTTGAAGTAGCCTGAGATCTACATAGTGTGTCTTACACACTTTTCTTCTGGAGAATTGTGTCAGGTACTTGGGAGATTCCACCAGTTTGCCCACATTGAAACCCTTTGGTGGGGAAGTGATCTCTGCTTCTGGAATCTTGGACTTCTTGGATGATTGACCCTTTTCCATTTGGTCAATGATACCAGCCATTGCCTTAGCCACATTTTTGTCATATTTTGGCTTCTTGATAGGCTTTGGAGTGAAAGAAGGTGTAGAGGAGTCAGAGGGAGGTGGTGAAGGAGGTTTGGCACTCTTGCCTCTTCCAGTAGATGAACTCTTCTTGGATTGAGCTCTAGTCACAATGGGCTCTTTAATAACAACCCCTTTGGCTTTCGGTTGAGATTGACTTTGAAGAGGAATTTTGGCTTTTGGTCTTGGTGTTAGTTTTCTTCTCTTTTTGGGAGGAGAAGAAAGAGGATCAGAATGTTGTTGGGATTCAGAAGATTCTATGGGAGTAAGGTTTTTGGTTCTCATTTTTCAGAGAGATTGAAAACTGAAATTTTCTGAAAAACAGAGACACTTAGCGCGAAATAGGGCAAAGAGATTCTGAGCAAAATAGGAAGATTTTGGACTTGAAATCAGTTGGGTTTTGACGGAAATGAGGCAAGGAATCACTTGTGAAAAGTTTTTGTGAGGGTGTATAGAGATTTACTTGAGGAGATTTTGTGGAAATGACCGAGTTTGCGCAAGATAAAGACCTAAAACCCGACTTTACTCGAGGCCTTACTCGAGTAACATTCAAGTTTACTCGAGGCCTTCCTCGAGTGTTCATACAGAAAAATTCAAAAATAATTCATTTAAATTGCGTACCTGGCATGAATAATATAGTAATTATCCATGGATGTTCCCTCGATCATTCATAGTCCATTTGGGTCAGTTTTGAGTCATTATTCAATACTTTGAGAATCTGAGCTCCGACATTACTCGAGGCCTTCCTCGAGTAAGCTTCAAGTTTACTCGAGGCGTGCCTCGGCTAAACAGCTTCTCAACTTCTGACTCTTCATTTCTTTGAAAACTGAACCGTTATATTTGAAAATCAAGTAACTTGATCCGTTACTTCCAGTTTTGGGGACCATTACTCGAGTACATACTCGAGTAACATGCTTCTTTACCTCAAGTTGCTCCTCGGGTATTGCTTCTGTCTTAGCCAAAACTTCAAGTTGGTACTCCAGTAAATGTATCCTCTGATTATCTCTGTTTTTGTTTCCCAAAACAGAGTTTCTTTCTTCCTGTAAAAACACATTTCTATATACTCCGATGCTTAAGTTAGTAATCATCAAAACATTATCAAGTGACTTCATCTAAGATTCGTGTTAGTTCAAAGCCAGAAGATAGGTCGCGGGATACGAAAGAAAAAACTGGTCATCTACCTGTTCTAAATAAAGGGAGCAAAGATAATAATAGATCTGATATTTCAAATGTAAGAAAAAAGGAGATTAGTGGTGATGATGTGAATAATGTTGGGCATTTTAATAAATCGAATAAAACACATGGGATCCAAGTAGCTAAAAAGAAAGGGATTGAGGAGGGAGCTTCCCAAGAAATATTGAGTATGGAGAAAACACAAGAAGCTGGAACGTCGTGTAATTTAAGTGAGGAAGTGGGGTCAGGAAGAAAGAAGAATGTTATAAAATTAGATTCCAATTCCTTCGCTATTCGTCTAGAAGCTTCCAATCCTATTGACCTAAGTGCAATAGGAGAAGAAACCGTTGTACCTCGAATTAGTCCACTTGGAGGTGTTGATGATGTGGTGATGCATGGGATTGAGGATGTTCAGGAGGGACATTTGTCTCAATAATGCCTGGGTTGTTTGTGTTCTTCTCTTATTTTATTAATTTTTTAATGATTATTATGACTTGGAATACTCGAGGTGCCGGTGGTGCCTCCTTTTGAAGGTTACTTAGTGATGTTGTTGCTAGACATGGAGTTAATTTATTTGCCCTGTTGGAGCCTAGACAGCTAGGGGTTAAAGCTAAGCTCATTGCTAGGAAGTTGGGATGGATGAATATGCACGTGGTTGAAGCTCGTGGTTTTAGTGGAGGTATGTGGTTGTTTTGGGATTCTACTTTAAATTTCTCTGTTATTTCTTCAGGGGATCAATTTGTTCATGGGGTGGTTAATAAAGGTACCAGGGATGAGTGGTCTCTAACTGTGGTGTATGGGCACCCAAATATGGTTATTAGACGTCAACTGTGGCAGACTCTTGAGAGTATTCGGCAATTGACTATAGGAGGTTGGGTTGTGATTGGTGATTTTAATGCTGTTTCTCATCCTCAGGAACGCTGGAGTAAGAATCACAGGAAGACTAATGGTATTGATAGGTCTTTTCGGAATTGGCTTCTAAGTAGCGAGTTACTTGATATTGGTTTTAATGGACCTCAATTTACTTGGGGGAATCTGAATAGCCAGAGCAAAATAGACAGAGCCATGGTTAATAACTGCTGGTTTAGAAATAATCCTAACGCCACAGTGACACATTTGACAAAATATAAATCCGATCATTGTCCGGTGTTGGTTGATACTGAATCTCATGTTCTTACGGCAAAGAATCGAAGGCCTTTTAGATTTTTCGCTCCCTGGGTTATGCATGATGATTTCAATAATTTTGTTCATTCACACTGGGGGGTGGAGGATGACTGGTGCGGATCTGTTAAACAATTTACTGAGGATCTGAGGTTATGGAATAAAGAGGTTTTCGGAAATATATCCTATATGAAAGACAGATTATATCGAAGATTAGATGGGATTAATGCAAAGATGGCTTTGGTAGGTATCTCGGAGCACCTTGAGAAGTTACGAGGGGAGCTATGGGGAGAGCTTGAAAAACTTTTGGCACGGGAAGAAGTCATATGGCTTCAATACTCTCGGGCTAATTGGTATGTGGATGGAGATCGTAATACTATATACTTCCATTTTGTGGCTAATGGCAGACGAAGAAGGAATAAAATTGAAGCTTTAAAGCTTGAATATGGGGAATGGACATATAATGCAGCGGAAATTATGAGATTGGGAAGCCAATTCTTTGAAACTTTGTATACTGAAACCCATTATTATAATGGATCTTTGGTATTCAGATGCACTTATCCTGAGATTGACGATGCAAATTTTCATATTCTGGGGAGATCGATTGAAGAGCAAGAGATTAAAAGAGCTTTGTTTGATATGGGGCCGTTGAAAGCACCAAGGCCAGACGGTTTCAATCCGCTATTTTACCAAAGCCAATGGGAAACTGTAAGACCGTCAGTGATTGAATTAGTGAAAAGAGTTTTCAATAATCCGATGTGGATACGACAAATCAATGGGACTCAGATTGTTCTCATTCCGAAGGTGGAACATCCAGAGACGTTTAGTGATTTTTGTCCTATAAGTCTTTGCAATGTTGTTTACAAGATTGTTACGAAGGTTATATCAAACAGACTCAAGGCAATTATGCCTTTGGTGATAGCCCCAATCAATGCAGTTTTGTTAAAGGGCGTCAGAGTTCAGATAATGTTATACTTGTGCAGGAGATCATTCACTCTATGAAGTCTTTAAAAAGAAAAAAGCGGTTCATGGCCATCAAGATTGATTTAGAGAAGGCTTATGATCGGGTGAGATGGAATTTTGTCTATGACTGTTTAAAAGAACTCAAGATTCCTGAATATCTGAGCAAAGTTATTCAAGCTTGTATGTCGACGTCTCATTTGCAATTGCTTTGGAATGGAGAAGCTACTAATATGTTTTGCCCTTCTAGAGGGGTTAACAAGGTGACCCAATATCGCCGTATCTTTTTGTTATCATGATGGAAAGATTGGGGCATCTTATACAAATGACAGTTGAAGAGGGTGTTTGGCAACCGTTTAGGCTCTCCAAACGAGGTACTCGTGTCTCTCATATTTTTTTTTGCTGATGATCTCATTTTGTTTGCAGAAGCAGATCTAGATAACGTAGGGGTTATTAAGGCTATCTTGGATGACTTCTGTGACATTTCGGGACAGAAAGTAAATGCTGGAAAATCAAGAGTTTACTTCTCAAAGAATGTAAATCATATAAAAAGCAGAGAAATCAGTGAATTTCTAAATTTTACTCCAACGTCAAATCTGGGGAAATATCTGGGAATGCCAATTTTACATGAACGAAGATCAAAGGCTACGTACAATTTTCTTCTGGATAAGATGGATGCTCGCCTGGCCAATTGGAAGTCTAACATGTTATCGATGGCTGCCAAGCATACTCTTGTGTCGTCTGTTATGTCGGCTATGCCAACTTATGCTATGCAGACAGTGCCTCTTCCTTTAGGACTTTGTGATGAAATTGACAAACGTTGTCGTAACTTCCTCTGGGGTAGTAGTTCAACAAGCAGAAAACCTCATCTAGTCTCCTGGGATAGTGTGTGTGCAAGTAAGGAGAATGGAGGCATTGGTCTTATGTTGGCTCGGTACCAGAACCAGGCGTTCATGATGAAGCTTGGATGGAATATGATTAACAGAAGAGATTCGCTATGGGTTAGGATTTTGCGTGAAAAATATAAAGCCGGGAATGATATTATTCCTAAAGTTGAGAAGCGCCGGTCTGAGTCTAGTACGTGGAAGGGTATTCGTAACTGTTGGGACAAGATCAATGATAGCTTAACATGGAGAGTTACCAATGGACAGAACACTTCTTTTTGGAATAACATTTGGGTCCCGCATTTTGATAAGCTTCAGAGTTTGGTAATTAGAGAATTGCCTAGAGATGCTATTGAATGGAGAGTAGCTCATTGTATCACTTTATCCGGACAGTGGGATATGAGAAAGTTTCAGCACCTACTTCCAAGTCATGTATGTAAAGCTATTGCACATGTTAATATTAATCAGCGTAATGGGGAGGATTTTCTGGTATGGAGATGGTCTTCAGATGGAATGTTCAACATCAGATCCGCCTACAAATATCTAGTAGGCACCCCACAACCTCATAGTATCACTTTATCCGGACAGTGGGATATGAGAAAGTTTCAGCACCTACTTCCAAGTCATGTATGTAAAGCTATTGCACATGTTAATATTAATCAGCGTAATGGGGAGGATTTTCTGGTATGGAGATGGTCTTCAGATGGAATGTTCAACATCAGATCCGCCTACAAATATCTAGTAGGCACCCCACAACCTCATAGTAATAACTGGAGGAGATGTGTCTGGAAATTGAAAGTTCCTCAAAGGTACCGTTTTTTCTTGTGGTTGTGCTTTCATGGTCGTCTAATGACAAACTTAATGCGTTATCAGCGAGGTAGTCATCCGACGGGTTTTTGTGATATATGTCATAACTCAAGTGAGTCTGTACTCCACGTTTTGTGGGATTGTCCTTTCACTTCTGAATTATGGAAAGGATTCTTACCTCTGGATTGGCGTGATCATTTCTTTGGCTCTTTTGAGAGAAATGACTGGCTTACATGGTGTGCAGGGAGAAAAGAAGTTATACAAGGATTCGAGTTTCGTCTTTGGTTTTCGGTTCTATGCCGACATATCTTGTTAGCTCGAAATGACAGATGTTTTAATAACAACACTTGGAGTAGTCATGCCATATTAGCCCGTGTTCGTGCCTGCTTAATATGGGGAAATACAAGTTTGGTTCAAAATAAGAGTGCAGAAAGGAATCAACAATAGTGGATGCCACCACCGCTTGGGTGGGTGAAGATTAATACCGATGGATCTAGGAATGACAACTTAAGGACTTGCACGTGTGGAGGTGTGTTGAGAGATCACAATGGTGAATTTCTGATGGGGTTTATGTATCAGATTGGGCAAGGAACGGTAGTATCTGCGGAAGCTTAGGGTGTTTTGTGGGGACTAAAAGTTGCATGGGATAGAGGATACAGAAAAATCATGATTGAGTCTGATTGTAGTGAAGTAATGGATATAATTTAGGAATGTTTCTCGGGAACACCCTGATTTTCAGCTTATTGTGGAGGTTCAAACGCTGCTGGATAGAGATTGGGACGTGGAAATTTCACATTGCATTCGGGAGTTTAATACGGTTGCAGACGCTATGGCAAAAGAAGCTTGGAAGATGGCGATTGATCTTCATATCACATTTTCGCCCCCTGATGCTATTACCGCCCTTTTAATTAATGATGTAAACAGGATGAATTTTCATGTTGAATCAGGAGGATAGCTTCTGATGTATTTGTAGAATATCTTTTATTATAAAAAAAAAAGAAGCCATAGTTTCATATGATGTGCATGCTGGTAAAGGGCATAAGTTTGTTAAAAATGACTAGGAAAGGATTACAGTAAAGTGCAAGCTGGGCTATGATTGGAAGGCATATTGTGCAAAGTTAAAGGGAGAAGAGACATGGCAATTAATGATGATATATGGCAAGCATACATACAGTAGGGAGATGAATAATAAATTGTTAAAATCCAAATGGTTGAGTAGGAGTATTCAGAAATCTATGAAGTTGCAAGGACTCAAGCAATATTGAAAGTCATGATATTCAAACCAGTTCAAGCATCACTCAACCTATTATATTGAGTGCCTCAAAGAACCCACAAACAAGTGTGCAGTCGAGTGAGGTAAAATCTATTAGTTGAAATTTATAAACTTTGATTACTTATGAACATTTATTTAGTAGTAACACAAATTTTGATAGGCCACATCATATAAACCATCAACTTATGAATCAATTACTAGGCTGGATATGCAGATGAGACATGTAAAATGTTTGTAAATTGTAGAATGAACTTTAATAATGCAGAAAACATAACATATAGTGACTTGGCCAAATGTTTTTATGTAGGAGACTTTAAATCAGCCTTCTATATAAGCATCTTGGCAAAATGTGCCACCATGGCGTACTCCTAGTTCTCATCTTGTACAAAGGCCAAACAAGAAAAGCAAAGCAAGCAAAACCCAAGCAACAATGCTAAGCTAGCCAATTGATGCATCACCAAGTCAACTAAATAAAACCACCTAAAGCATTTTTTCATGCTTTTGTCCCAAAAGATCATCATGTTTTAGTTTGAATTTATTTTATATTTACACTTTAGTTTTCTTCTTTATGATGATTGCTTTTAATGTTTCCCAACTCTCTTTTCATTATTTGAGAAGTGAAAGTGTTCAGCAAGAAATTCATGGATTCTCATTTTGATTACTATTTATATTGAACTCTCTATTTAGATGACCCAAATTATATTATGATCATTTTGTAAAATAGGAGACAACAACTGTATTCTTTATTCTAGTAAAAGGCAATCAAGAATTTATGCAAAAATATGAACTTTTGCTACATCATAAATTTCATTACTAAGAGGAACATATTGCAAAGTTGTTTGCAACTCATGCCGATCTCTACCTACACTAGTATGGGAGGAATATATTACCCTCATATATGCCACCTCCATACATTTTTAAGCCAAAGCAGCAGCAGTAGCCATGTTTTTCAACTTTTCAAATTCGTGGGCACAAAACCTATCAATTGAAAATGTAGAGAAAAAAATGGCCACAAACATATCCAAGATCCAACCATGAGCTTATGCTATATAACATAATCAACCAAGTGAAGGTCATCTCAGTTCCACAGTTATGCAGATACATCATTCCCAGATATGCTCACATAGGAAAGGTTCAACAATGGAGCATATAGAAAAGCCAAAGAACTGATATTATAATTGCAAAGGGAAAGCAATAAACAAATAAGTAGCACGGATAGCAATAAGTAGCAATAGCAATAAAGACATCAGCACAAAAGATAAATAAACATCAACTCGAAAGGGGAAACATCTCACTTCTCCACCACTCTAAGATTTGGGAACACGTAAAGTATGTGGCTCCTTTTTCTCAGCTAATCATGTCTCCTCAAGCTCTACCCATAGTTTCTTTCGAGCACAAGACATATCCAAAAGAAAAAAAAAATATCAAATTCAACAGAACATTTAACACCAATGGCAAAAATTACACCATTTCCTACACATACCCAACAAATAATTTCAAACATCTAGCTCAATAGAACATAAATCTCACCTTAATCTTAAGCTTCAACTCCGTCATTGGTGACCCTATCTTCTACAACTGTTTTCCCATAGATGCCCTATCTGGGTCTACCGTCACAATGGCTTTCTCGTGACTTTGTGCAATGTTGAGGGATAGAGAATCCATATTGCAACCATTTAACCTTCTCCCGAACAATTTGATTGCCTACTCCTTGTTAGAAGCTTGATGAGCAATCTTGGCGATGGATGCCGAGTCTTCTACCTCAGAGATGGAGTTCACAAAGAAACCAGCTATTGCATTTTAATTTTGCAGGTAGATGAAAGATCCAAATGCTATGGCTAAAAGAAAGGGAAAGATTTGGAAATGCTACTGTCTTACAAGTGTTTGGAGGAGTTGGTGGGTTGTCAAAGAAGGAGATAAAGACACGTATTTTTGCCTTTTTTTATGCTTATTTATATTTATTTTTAAATATAAATAAACATTAAAGATTAAAAAGATTAAAAATACTTTTGTCGTATGTGCTACTAAAATATTCCTTGTGATCAATTGAGCTGCGTGAGATATTACTCCCTCATGTGCAATTTTGCCTTCATTGTTAACTCTCAAAAGTCTATTAATTTAATGTGTATCAAACATCCTAAAGTATTTTTAAGCAGTACCCAACAACATAAAAGCCTAAAGTAAATTTTTTGGTGCAAGTTTACCCATTTTCTTTTTTCACATTTTCACTACTCATCTTCTACATTTTCAATAATCAATTTTTAAATTTTTTTGGTAGTCAGATATTTTATAGACTTATCTTCCATGTTTTTAACATGATCTTTAGTAATTTTAATTAATCAAAACATGAATGATGAATATTGAAAACATTAGGAAAAACAAGAAAACATTAAAACTCTTCTCTCCTCCTCTTCATTCTAACCAATTCAAATGACATAACATTAAAACCATTCCCCTCGCGCCTCTCTCCTCCATTGAACCAAACAGCCCTTATGGTGGCTTATGAGATAAGGAGTTTTACATCACCTTGTAGGTTGCATTACTTTCTTTCTTTTCTTTTCTTTTTTTAATTTTTATTTTTAAATTGCAAAGCTTGCCCCATGTGCTTGTGATCCCCTTTTACGCAAAAATTGCAATATAATATTGCATTTTCTTCTCCGATCCTATCTGTCTATCACTCTATAGTTATATAAGTATATATAATAATGGAGAAGAGGAGGGAACAAGGGAAGCAGTATGGTTCCTTTGTTATGAGATATGATGTGTGTATCTTAGAAGATATCATTTAAATTTTAAAATTTTAAATTAATTTTGTTGTGTACAATAGTATAAATATTAACTACATTTAGGTAGTAATTGATAACTCATTTGCATAGAAAATTAAAAATTTAGAATTTTACAGTTTATGTGGTATTTTCTTATTTTTTTTCTAATATATTACAGATTCTCCAAAATAAAAATAATGGTGAAACTGAGCAGCACTGTAGTGGCGGTTGTCACCATAGTAATTGCGGCGGGAAGCACTCAGAACTGTGGGTGTGCACCGGGTTTATGCTGCAGCGAATATGGGTATTGTGGAGCTGGAGATGTATACTGTGGCATCGGCTGCGAGGCGGGCCCTTGTTATGACTCTCAGTCTGGAACCTCTCAAGTCTCCGTCACGGGTACGATCACCGACCAGGCCGACGCCGGCAAGAACTTCTACACCTGAGCTGCCTTCCTTGCCGATGACTCCAAATGTGAGGTCACTGCGGCTTTTTGGCCCATTTCACCCACGAAACTTGACGTGAGTTAGGGGGAGTTTGTGATAGCTTATTTTTGGATAATAAGTGTTTATTACGTAAATTGAAATAAAACTCCTTTCATATATTTACTTCATATACCGTAAATCACAATTTATACGTACTTATAAGTCAAAATTATATTGAGTGTTTGGAATAGTTTATTTTTGGGAAATAAGCACTTATTACGTACGTCGAGACAAAACGCGTCTCACATACTTACTTTGTATACCGTAAATCACGAATTATAAGCACTTATAAATAAAAAATAAGCTATCACAAACAAACATATAGAGTGTATTTGGAGGAGCGTTTGGGCCCCCCAAACACTCAATTGGGAAGAAAAAGCCAATTGGCAATTGGAAAAAAAAAAAGTGTTTGGATTCCTCAATTGCCAATTGAGTTTGTGATTATCAAAATAGCTTATTTCATAAGCTCAACATTGGAGCTTTTATTGATTTAGCTTTTGGGGAGAGTGAGAATGATTAAAATATTTTTTCCGTTGTGTCCAGTGTGCTATCAGACTGATTGCAATTTTACCCTTAATGTACTTTTTCGACTACAAAATTAATTTCAACTATTTTTTGGTGTTTTTAACCCTTAAAATATTTTTTCAACTGTACCCAGTGTGTTATCAAACTTATTATAATTTTATACTTAATGTACTTTTTAGTTCCAAAAATTATTTTAAACTATTTTTTAGTGCTTTTAACCCTTTAAAATATTTTTTCACCCACTCTCTCTTACTATTATCACAAAAATCATTTATGCTTAAGTCAATCCAAACAAGTTTTACTATTGCAAAAGTCATTTATACAATCGTTGTTCCAAACATAAATTATATTACACAATCGATCTTTTATCAAAAATAAAATTACCAAAAGTTAAATTGATAAACTCTATTTTTCCTATCGTTGTTTCAAAATTTGAGTTTGTTATTGACTAATGAGAATTATTGATTATTTGAGTTGATGTGGTTAAGCTTTTTGTTCGTTACGCATAAAATTTTAATGGTCTCGAAATTATATATTGCTGAAAACATTATCATTGTGGCGATTGGCAAAGAACATTCATTATCATATATTGTTAGAAAAACAAAAACAAGTGGACTTGACAGAGATCAACAAAACTTTAGCCGAAAAAGGAATACAAAGCACGTTTTTCGACCAAGTGGACTTGAGGGTTGTGCTTACAATAATAGGGGGTGGAGGCTAATCTGTTAGCCTGGTTGACGGGCAACAAGGATATATATTTCATTTTCGGACTTGTTCACGCGTCTGTCGCCGTAAGGGAGGATGGAGGAGGGGACATCAAATGTATTAGAGTTTATTTAATTTTTTTTATTTTTAGCTTTTCAAAATAATTATTTTAATCAATATAAAAGTTAAAATAAAAATAATCTCCTAGTTATTATTTTTCTAAAAATAAATTTTTGTTTAAAAACTACCTGGTGAAGATTCTAAATGGACCATCGTCCATATTCACTACTATAGAAAAGATATTTTATGACGGTTATTATTGATTATATATGACGGTTCCAAATCATTATATATATGAGCGTTATTTCTGCATTAATAAATAATCATTCCAAACCATAATATATTAAAGACATATATAACGGTTTTTTATTAACAACCGTAATGTATTGAATTTAATTTTTATTATTATAGTTGTTTTTATTATTATTATTTATTTATTTTTACTATTAATATTTATTATATAAGACAATATAATTGTTTACAATAACAAGCTAATAATATTAAATAAAAATATTATATTTATAGGATTCAAAATTCAATGCATTATACATAAACATCATATAATTTAAAAGAAATTAATAACTTAAATACTCTCAAAGTAATACATTATCTTATAATGTTTTGAATTCTAAAAGAAAATCAATTAATAAAAAATTTCACAATGTTCTCCAATGTTTTTGTTGTAAATTATCCATAAATCATGTATCAGCGTGGTCCAAGACTTCCGGTCATATATCCTTTAAATGCAAAAGGATAATATAGATATAAAAAAGGGAAAATAGCTAGTAAATACTAAATAAGTAAATTAATTGCTCTTTGCCACCAACACACATGGGGTACTGAACTTGCATTAAAATTGAACTCAAAAAGACAAAAAAGCCCTTAGTTTGACAAGAAGATTTTAGGCAGGAGGAAGAAGAAAGTGCAGAGCTTATGAATCCCTTCTTCCTATTCTATTTCCGGCATTCTGCAGAAGTTCAGCGTCGTCTCCCCTCACTCGACCGTCTCCTTGGCTTGTGTCCGTCGGCAGTGTCGTCTTCGGCTACTCCTCCAACGGCTGCCGTCTCATTGGCTTGTGTCTTTCGGATCTGTCATCTCCGGGTGCTTCTCCAGCGGCAGGCATCTCCTTCGTTCATGTCCTTCGGCAGTGTTGTCTCAGGCTACTCCTCCAGCGGCCGGCCCGGCGCCTAGTCCTCAAGCGACCGTCGCTTGCTCCTCCAACCTAAATGCCTCCTTCATTCACCTGATCTTTTCCATACGTGCCCAATTGTCATCCACGCTATGTGCAAAGGATGAAGATCCATTATGTGCCAATGATATGTCGTTTTGTGCAACCACTCTTCCTTCATGTGCCAATGATCTGATTTATGCAATTGCTCTTCCATGATGTGCAATTGATCTTCCATGCTGTGCACCTGATCTTCCGTTTTGTGCAATTACTCTTTCATAATGTGCAATTGATCTTCCATTTTGTGCAACGGATCTTTTCCATACGTGCCCAATGGTCATCCACGCTATGGAAAACATCCATTCCACAAAATGGGAGATCAATTGCACATCATCGAAGAGTAATTGCATATAATGGAAGATCATTGGCACAATGGATCATCCTTTACACCATGGAAAATATCCATTGCACAAAACGGGAGATCAATTGCACATAATAGAAGAGTAATTGCACAAAACGGAAGATCATATTCACATCATGGAAGATCAATTAAACATCATGAAAGATTAATTGCACAAAACGAAAGATCATTGGCACATCAAGGAAGAGTAATTGCACAAAATGACATATCATTGGCATATAATGGATCTTCATCCTTTGCACATAGCATGGATGACCATTGGGCATGTATGTAAAAAATCCGTTGCATAAAACAGAAGATCAATTACAAATCAACGAAGAGTAATTGCATACAATGGAAGATCATTAGCACAATGAATCATCCTTTACACCATGGAAAAGATCTATTGCACAAAACGGGAGATCAATTGGATATCATAGAAGAGTAATTGAACAAAACGGAAGATCAGATGCACATTATGGAAGATCAATTGAACATCATGAAATATTAATTTCACAGAATGGAAGATCATTGGCATATGACGGAAGAGTAATTGCACAAAACGACATATCATTGGCACATGATGGATCTTCATCCTTTGCATATAGCGTGGATGACCATTGGGCACGTATGGAAAAGATCAGGTGAATGAAGGAGGCATTTAGGTTGGAGGAGCAAGCGACGGTCGCTTGAGGACTAGGCGCTGGCACCGGCCGTTGGAGGAGAAGCCCGAAACAACACTGCCGAAGGACACGAGCCAAGGAGACGCCGGCCACTGGAGGAGCACCCGGAGACGACAGATTCGAAGGACACAAGCCAATGAGACGGCGGCCGCTGGAGGAGTAGCCGGAGACGACACTACCGACGCACACAAGCCAAGGAGACGGCCGAGTGAGGAGAGATGACGCTGAACTTCTGCAGAATGCCGGAAATGGAAGAGGAAGAAGGGATTCAGAAGCTCTACACTTTCTCCTTCCTCCCGCCTAAAATCTTCTTGTCAAACTAAGGGATTTTTTGTCTTTTTAAGTTCAATTTTAATGCAAGTTCAGTACCCCATGTGTGTTGGTGGCAAAGAGCAATTAATTTGCTTATTTAGTATTTACTAGCGATTTTCCCTATAAAAAAACTGAATATACATACTAAAAATAAGAAAATATAGAAACTTTCTTGATTGTTTTTTGAGGAAGAATATGCTCTCAAGGTTGCCAAATTTGTACCCACCCCCCCCCCAAATAAAAGTGAGAGTTGTCAAATTTGAAGCCCATATGCGTCTCACTTATTTAAGTGAAGATGGAGCAGATTACGGTTTGGTGAGATAGAGGTCGGATCATATAGTCATATGAGAGAAAAGAAAAGAGAAAGTGAAAAACGTAGCTTCACAAGGAAGTCTCAGTAAATCAACATTTGCGCATTTGTTAACCATTGGATCCGACTAAAATTTGATTAGCAGGTTCGACGCATGTGATTTATCATTCAACGGTGAGATCGGCGTTTAGGGTCTATTTAGTTTGAGGGGAGGGGAGGGGAAATTTTTAACCCTTCCCCCTAAATTGGGGGGATTTGGAGGGGAAAAGTGATATTTTGCCATATGAAGATTATTATACCCCTACTTATTTCTATTATTTCTAAACTGTCCCTCCCTTATTATTATAATATTTATAATTACTCTATTTTATTAAAATTATTATTATTACTATCTATATTTTAAAATTTTAATTATGATTGTATTTGTTTAATCTTAATAATTAGATTTTATTAAGCATTCTACTATGTATGAAAAAAAAATATTAAATGAGGGGTAAAGTTGTCCAAATAAAAATATTTTCCCTCCCCTCCCCTCCTCAATCAAATAAGGTAACATTAAAATTTCTCCCCTCCCCTTCCTTCCAATTAATCCAAACAAGGTAATATTAAAATTTTTCTCATCCCCTCCCGTCCCCTCCTCTCTATTAAAATCTCTCAAATCCCCTCCCTTCCATTAAACCAAACAAACCCATAGAGGCATGTGTGAGAGAAATCATGTTCATGGTGAGAGACATTTTTATGGAATTTTCAGCTTCTTTGTTCTCTATTGTAAACTTGTAATTTTAGTTGTTTGGTTGGATGGTTGCACATGTTTGTGTATGTAGTTTGAGACTCTCTTGTACCCTATTTTCATCATAATGGATATGATTTTCTTTGGTATGAACGATTCATGGTTTTTACTCTTGAATTGAGGGGTCTTCTATGTTAATAAATTTGGTGTCTCTTGTGCCATTTGATTTCTGTCATATATTTGTTTGTTTGTTTCCTCATAGATTCTTGTAAATGATAAGAATGTTTAACATCAACTATATCTTTTCTAACAAAAATTTCATCTACTATATACAATACTCAAAAATCATATAACTCCTTTGAAGGTGGGAAAGATGCAAGCACAAAAAAAAAAAAAGTAAACCTTAAGAAAACAAATGTCAAAATTAATATTCAATTAATAATATTGATAAGATTCATATGTTAGATATAATTATTTTTTATACCGACTGCATTTGTGTTTTTAGAGCTATATATTGAATTTATATTGTATAATATAGCCTTTAGATGTAATAATCCAATAGGGCTTCTGTAAAACAAAATAAAACATATTTTTTAAAAGGGTTAAAGGGCATTTTTGCCTTGAAAGTTTTTAACAAAGGGCAATTTTACTCCAAAAGTTTTTCAGGAGGCAATTTTGCTCTAAAAAGTGTAAAAAAAATAGAGCAATTTTGCCCTAGTCATTATCCCAGTTAATTTTAACTGTTAGTTAATTAAATATGTTGAGCTAACAGTCCACATGTCATCCACATTATTTTTGTTAAGGTGCAAATTTGTCTCAAAAGTTTTAAATTAAACTTTGAAAAAAGATGAAGTAAATGACACATGGACTTCCAACACAAATTAACATCTTAACTAAAATGACATAAATGACATGTGAACTGCCAGCTTAATATATTTGATTAAGTAATGGTCAAAATTAATTGGGATAACGGCTAGAGCAAAATTGCTCCTTTTTTTAAACTTTCGGGCCAAAATTGCCCCTCATAAAACTTCCGAGGCAAAATTGCCCTTCGGTGAAAACTTCTAGGGCAAAATTGCCCTTTAACCCTTTTTAAAAAAATTGCCCACTTTTTAAACCGGATATGAAATTACCTGATTTAAAAAGTGGTTTTTTATTATAAATTGTTACTTTTTTAGACCGGACAATAAAAAAAGCGATCTTAAAAAGTAACCTTTTAGACCAAAGTACAAAAAACCGGACCAGACCGGCCGGTTCGACCGGTTGAACTGGGAACCGGTCCCTGGTCCGGTCCGGTCCGGTTTGATCAGTAAACCGGTCAGACCGGTTGAACCAGTTAAAACCGGTAAAACCAGTGGTCCAACTGGTTGACCCGGTTTCTTTCTTTCTTTTTTTTTTTTTAAATTTTCCAAATTTTTATTTTGTGTTTTTTGAGGGCAAAATGGAAAGTTGAAGACTAAAATGAAGAGAAAAATAGATAAAGAAAGAAGAAATCTAAAAAAATGAAGAAAATAATGAAAAAAATTATTTAAAAAGATATAATAATTATAGGAAATGAGATATCTTTGCATAAGTATAGTTATTATAACTAATTCTAATAGATTTTAAACATTTTTTTCTAAAAATATTTATTTTTATTTATAGAATTTTAAAAATATATTAATATATATTATCACTAATAAATTATAATATTTTAATATGACCGGTTATGACCGGTTCAACTACCAGTTAGACCCCGGTTGACCCATTAACCCTTAAACCTGTGCTGTGACCGGTTCATTGCCCGGTCCGGTTTTTCATTCCTTCTTTTAGACTGATTGCAGGACCGATCTTAATAAGAACAGACTTTTTAAATCGACTGATATAACCTAAACCTAATCTAAAAAGCCAATTTCAACCAATGTAAAAGACATTTGTTCTAAGAGTTAAAGGCCAATTTTGCCCTGGAAGTATATACGAACGGGCAATTTTGTCTCAGAAGTTTTTCGAGACACAATTTTACATCAGAAATATAAAAAATGGAGTAATTTTGCTATAATTTGACAGAGTTAGATAGTCAACAGTTAGTTAACTCACTTATGCTGAGGTGGCACAGTCACATAGGATAGGAATGCCACAAGTTATGCCACGTCATTATCATCATCCTTGAACAATCAAGAAGCAATGGACACCCCGCATACAAACTCTCCCCCATCTAGTTTCAAGTTTGCTCCAACAATTCTTTGGGATTCAAGAAAAAGGTGCCATGATTAAAAACAAGCCAACGGAACCATATTCCAAATCAACACCCCTTCAAAACGATTGCAACAAGTGAGAGCAAACATGAAAAATAAAAAAAAATGGAATGGCTTAAAAAAAACCTTACCTTAATCAGTTATAGATTGCCATTGGAGATGAAATCACTTATCAAATCTTTTCCATGGATGTGGTCTTAGACTTCAGTTGATCGGTGGTGGGCTGGGAACATGGCAATTACACCTAAAAATCCCTTATTGTCTTCTCCATCACTTCGGCTGTGTTTGGTTTGAGGTGAGATTAGGTGAGAGAATGTGGGGAAATTACCTTTTTAGGTTAAAGGAATTTAAATTTTGAGCGGGAATCCAAAATTTTAAAAAGAATAAGAAAATAAATTTTGGACGGAACCCAAAATTTAAAAAAATGAGAGGGTAAATTTTGGATTTCTTTTATCCAAAAAGGTAATTTCCCCACCCTCTCTCATCTCACCTCACCTCAAACCAAACACAGCCGACAACTGAGAAACCCCGAAGACAACCATGATGGACTGATATGACTTGGGCCACTTGGGCCAAGATGAGAGTAAGACATTCTGGAAAACATCAATAACAACCCCACCACTACTCCAACCAATATATGCAATAACAACACTCAGGCCAATGCAAACACAACCTCGCAGAGCCAGAACATCGCCGACAATTACGAGAGCCTACACAACAGTCACGATTTTCCATATCTGAAATTTTCAAAAATGAACGCGGATACGAGCTAATTCTCCGAAATAGCAAAAGAAGGAATCTGAAATTTTTTGTTGATTTTCTAGATCTCCGACCTCTCCCTTAAAAGGTAGGCCACTGTTAGAATCGGCAGGCACAACGGAAGAATTTTAAAATTTTTATCAATCACAATCGAAGATCTATCAATAGCGTTTAAACAGAGATAGAAAGAATCGTATCTTTTCATATTTAGGGTTTTTTTTATCTCTAGAAGCCAACAACTCAAGTTCGTTCATTCTACTGATATCCACACGAATGCTCTCCAACACAGACTACGTACTAGCGCCTCCAATGTCTCCTATAGCCCGTTTGGTTCGATTACATGAGAGAGGATTACATGTAATCCTAATGTAATAGAGTGATTACAACGTTTGGTTGCACTTATGTAATGTAAACAGGATTACATTTTGTAATCGTGATTACATCATTTGATGTAATCAGGATTACACTGCTATGACTGATGAATGAGGATGCAGACATCCTGTAATCAAGTGAAAATGATACTATTGCCATCATAATTTTTTAAATTGACCAGAGTGCCCACCCATAAATGCTGTTAAATATTAAATAATTTTATTTATCACCAGTAAATATTAAAAAATAATTAATAATATAGAAACTTAAGAAATATTCCCCATTAAAAATTAAAAAATTATATTCCACCTTTAAAAAAATATTAAAACATATCATTAAATAATATTTCCATATTAAAAAAATTAACATGAAGCCAACCTATACACTGAATAATATTTTCATCATTAAATATTAAAAAATTACCATGAACCCAATGTGTATATTGCACAGAATTAAAAAATTATCATGGACCCAATGTGTACATTATTATATATGTAGATATGGGTAATTTTGTCTCTTGCTATATTATTCTCATGTATTTCTCATTTTCAATGTAATCCAACCAAACATTGTTATGTATATGTATCATCTTTCTCTAATGACGAACCAAACAAATTATGTAATCATCATTACATTACATTCCATTACATTGCATTACATTCCATTACACTACCTTCAATTCCGTGAACCAAACGGGCACCTAGGGTTTCCCTTACGGCTCTAAATTCTCATCCGTGTCTGAGTTTTTCTATTCTATTGATTTTATAACCTATGTGGCTATATTCGAATCTTAAAATTAATCTTTATTAATTTTGAAATTAATTAACAATTAATTTTCTTGATGAGCTAATTAAATAAATTCAGTTTAAATTAAATCTATCTAACAGTTTTAATTTAACCTATTTATTTAATCCAAATAAAAAACCATTAGATTTAATTTATCTTCATAAATTAAATTTGAGATACTATATAGCTATCCTATTAGTTATTAAATCTAATTTATCTTAATAAAATTAAATTTAAAACTAACACAATATAATAATATCATATATATATATATATATATAATTTTATTAATTTTATTTTCATGAATTTTATATTATATATATAAATATAAAATTTGTCCACCCTAGATTAAACATTATCTTATGTTGGACCATTTTTGTGTGCGACCCTATAGGTCCATAGTAAGTTGGCAGTGAATCAATAACTATACTAATCCACAAGTCGCAAGCGGCTTCTAGCAAGACATTACGACTACCCAGTTCATATGAGGATCGTTAACACGATGCAACCTATTATACAACCATGTCACATCCCTTTTGTCACACGTTATATCGATTAAGGATGAGGCATGGATAATGTCTTCCTCTTGTTCATTACCATTACTTTCTCAATTCCTGAGTAGTTTGATAATAGAAATGAAAACTCCTTTCCATCATAATATGATCATATATTTCTCAGACTCACTTATCGAGGAGCCCAGTAACATTTCTTTACTAATATGAGAGAAAAATTCCATCTTGATCATTCATATTCCTCTGCATAAAAAACCACCAAGCCTAATCGTAGCATTTATCATCACCCGATCAAAAGTGATGTTTGACTAGTTCAAAGCTTAGCAACTCTCATATAGGAATCCATGATAATCTCAGGTCAAAGGGAATTGTGATGTGGTTGTACATGAGAAAAGCTTATGACTTGATCCATGTAGCTTTCTCATAGTGGGTCGGTCCAGCACCTTATACTCTTACAAGTGCCTAAGACTTTGATTCGTATCTCTATATCTTATCAAAGTTATACTGGCCTTGTTTCATCTCTACTCTCACATAGACAACCGACCAGGAACATTTTAGGACAATCTTTATGATTTATCCAATGATACAGTCATCATAGTGAACATGTGAATAATATAATAATATAATGGAGAAATTCATTAAATAATAATGTTTAAAGTACAATGATTGGCCTTTAGGACACAATTTCCAACAACCATGGCATTACCTTAATTCTAACGCGGCGCTTTGTGTGGAGGTGGGGTTAGCAACGGCCTGAGTTCAAGGTAAGGGAGAAGGAGGCATTGAGCTTGAAGGGAGAGATGAGCGTGAGAGGGGAGGGAGTGGATGAAGGAGCGAAGAGGTTACGGAAGAAGGACCTGGAGATTGACATCCGAAGGAGCACAAGGGTGAAGGAGTGGAGGAAAGTAGGAGATGATGATACTGCTAATGTGGCATAAAAGCTGGAGAAATATGTGACATTCCTATCCTATGTGGTTGAGCTACCTCAGTATAAGTGAGTCAACTAATCATCTGACTCTATCAAATTGAGGTAAAATTGCTCCGTTTTTTACACTTTTAAGACAAAATTGCTCCCCGAAAAACTTCAGGGACAAATTTGGCCCTCCGTGTATACTTCCAGGATAAAATTGACCTTTAACCCTTTTTCTAATAATGCTTCTTCAAATAATTCATCATTGTTATGTGAAGACACGTGGTTCTCAATCAAGATGCTTAAATTATATTGTGGTTATAACCAAATCATGAATTGGTTTTCTATTTAGAGATTTGCAATTTTAAATCCCATTTTTTCATGTTAAGCATTGACTCCCTATGTGATGCAAGAGAAGAAGAAAGCTGTGAAGAAGCAGGTTGGGGGGCATAACCCAATTATTCAAGCCGGTACCGTAGCATGAGCCGATATTGTGGTTAGCAGCAGTAAAAATATAGAGAAGCCACATGAATGGGCAAATGAGTCAGGCTTATTATGCTGTTACTATTTAAGTGTTATTGATCCCAATCTCTCTTCATATATTATTCTCCTTTGTTCTTTCAGTCGTTTAATTAGCTCACAATATTTAGAGGACTATTTGCTTGTGGAATATGTCTTGCTGTAACAACTTCTATAAGTAGTAATTATAAAATGAATATCCATGAATATGTAACTGCTAAACAACCAACAAATAAGAGTAAATTTACTGCTCATTACAGTGAAAAAAAAAATAACTACTTTATACAAACAATTAGTTGATATTTTTAAGAGTTTTTTTTTTTGAAGAATACAATATTAAATACCACCTAAATTTTACAAAACGTCGTCTAAATAAAAACATCAAAACTTTTCAAAAGCATACTAGCTGAGTAGTAGAGTTCTTGTAAAAAGAAGATTTGATCCCTGACGGTGCCTTTTTTTTTTTTTTTTTGGGTGGCATAATCTGACAGTTCCACTTGATATCCCGTACAAAATGGATTTCAGATGCTAAAAGCTAACAATCTTGTATAAATCGTATATGAAGACAAACTTTATTACCAACCAATCAGCTCAACAAGAAAAACAGCAAACAGAAGAGAGAACATTGGAGTTATTGAGCTTCATTCTCTAATTCCTCTTGGCACTCATCATCATCTTCACTCTCAATTCCATCTCTGGAGCTATCTTCTTCGCAAGTGTTGAAAAACTTCGCCAATTTTTCTGACACAGATTGTAAACTTCGGTCCACAGAATCTTCATCTCCACCATAATCATCATCCCCATCAAAGATCAAATGAACCCCACATTTTTTCAGCTCCAACCCCTTATCCACAGGAGGGTCTCTCAGTGTCACACATATTGTGTCACCGTCTTGCAACAAAAGGAGGAGCTTTGAGTAATCATGATACCTGCAAAGGTGCATGTGTTCTTCATTCGTTCTTGGCAACCCACGCAAGTCCAATACTGAACTATATGGATTTTCTCCACGTCTGAGGACATTTACTTTGATATCAATTACTCCTGGAAGTTGAGCTCGCAGTTCACTGGACGTATCATGGTTGATTGAAAGAATGATACCTATAATTACACCAGTTAGTTCACGGCTCTTGGGCTTCGAAAAGGTTACAGCTTGTCCTGAAAACCATTTGGGTAATCTTGTCGCCGGCATGCTCAAGTTCACTAAATTCCTCAGTGTAACCTGTCATACAAGGGATGAGATGAGTGCTACAAAAATAAATGATGAATTACAAATTAATCTGATTTGTCCTCAAAATAAACTTGAAGGTATCCAAACTTTTCATATTCTTTTAATTAATCATTGGTGTTGGGATGGGGAAAGAGATGGAAAAGAATGAACCTTGGAAAATCTCTTACGGATTGTGGAGGAGCACGTAATGCATCCGCCAAAGAACAATTTCCTCAAAGACCCTAACCGTTCAAGACCAGGAATATCCACCAATTTTACACAATTGGTGAAGTTTAGATCCTTCAAGTTTGTTAAATTTGAAAGGTCATAAATGCTTTGTAAGTTACAACAGTCTGCAGCATTCAGATTCGTCAAGCTCGAGGGAAGAGCGGGGAGAGAAACCAGCTCGATGCAGTTTTGAACATGAAGAACCTTGAGAATGGAAAGGCCTGCCATACTGGAAGGAAGGCTGTGAAATTTGTTTTGGCTTAGTTTCAAAGTCTCCAAGCACGACAATTTCTGAAAATCATTGGGAATTTTCCCAGATATTCTCCAACCACGAGCATCCAGATCATTCAGAAATATCATATTGCAGAAAAAAGATGAGATTACAAAAGAATCCTGCAGCGTGTTATCTTCTGACTTCTTGGCCATTTTCAGCGTCCTTAAGTTGGTAAGCATGCCAAAGCTTTGAGGTAATTCTGTCAGACCCGTTTCCTCCATTCTAAGACGACATAAGGACTTCAAATGTCCTATAGAATGTGGAAGCCTTCTAAGCATTGTGCATTGTGCCAAGTTTAAAAAGACTAAATTCTCAAGCCTTCCAATGGACTCTGGCAGTTCTACAATGTTACCTCTGTAAATGTCCCAGGTTGTAAGAGCTGTGAGGTTGCCAATCGATTCAGGTAGATATCTCATCTGGCAATTCCTCATTTCAAGCTTTTTAAGTAATCTCATATCCCCAATCTCATCTGGCAAATCTGTGATCGCGGTCCCATCAAGCTGAAGCTCAACAATGGAAACCAAAGTCTTAATGGACTCGGGCAATTTATTCAGAAACTTACAATTTCCTACTGAGAGTTCATTTAGATAATACAATGATCCAATCGAAGGAGGAAGCTCTTTAATAGCACTACCATTAAGCTGAAGCTTTGGAAGTGAGACGAGATCTCCAATAGAATCAGGAATCTCATTGAGAGATTTGCAATGCATCAAACCAAGCTTCTCAAGGTTTTTCAAATGCCCCACAGAGTTGGGCAGTTCTTCTAGTCCAGATCCGTCGAGAGACAGCTCTTGCAGAGAACACAAATGGGTTATGTCGTCAGGTAGTCTTTTTAAGCTGCGGCAACCATTTAAAACAAGAACTTCAAGTTTTTCAAGGCGAACAAGAGTCTCAGGCAGCTCTGCTATGGCCGTGTCGTCAGCAAGTAGTTTTCTTAGTGATTTCAAGTTGGCCATGTTTCTTGGTAACGATTTCAACTTGTAGCAGTCAGAGAGACAGAGGCTCTCTAGATTTTCCCACCCAGATATATCAATGGGTAACTCAGTAAGTTCTTCACAACGAGTCAGATTGAAATGACGAAGTGTGGTCAGATTGCCAACTGATTCGTGAATCCTACCTAGTTTAACGCAGCCCACTAAAACAATCTTCTCTAAATGTCGACACCCAAACAAATCGGGAAGGGCCTTCAGTCGATAGCACTCGGAGAGGTTCATAACTATTATGTTCTCTGGCGCCTACGTGCCAAATTATATAAATTACATAAAATTTTCCTAAACCTTGTATCGTGTACAAATAACTCTCTTAATATTTAAAACTTAATAATAAATCCCCCTACACTATTAAGTTTGTGCTGATAACTTTCAATCATTAATTATACACCCCTTAAACTTTATTTTTGTGTATATATAACCCCACAAACTTTGAGTTATCTGCATATAACCTTTTAAACTTCTATATGCCAAAAACTAGTAACAGGGAAGTTACCTACATAAATGTAAGAATTCAGCGGACTTGTTGTAAAGTTTTAAAGATGGACAATGTTATCTATACATAAATAAAATTCAGGAGAGTTGTGTATAATTTAACCTATAATTTATACTAGCATCTTAGTAGTGGCACACTGATTTTCATGTCATATTTAACAAGTGCCAGGTCATATCTTTAATAAAAGGGAAAGAAAACAGAGAATTCACTCTGGTTCATAAAGGATTTGTTTTTGACCAACCACTCGTGTTCATAAAGGATAAACATTAAACACAACCGAGAGTTATCCCCAAATAAAATAAAATAAGATAAGAAATTAGAAGAAATATTTAAATTTAGTTAGTTAAATCTTGTAAGTTTCCTAACAAAACAAAATATAAGTGGCCAAACCAATATATATATATATATATATATATATTAAAAGAGTCCAATTGTAAAGTGTTGATTGAGGGGTAAAAATATCTGCAAAAATTTTATTGGAAAACCTGATAATAATATCTGAACAAGTGACCAGGAAAAAAAAAGTTTTGCCTAAACTAAGGCACATCCTGTAAAGTTTTTATATTTTTAGTTCGATGAATAATTTCAATAAAATAAATTTGCCCGCAACTTCCTTGTCCGTGTTTTAGTTATCCAAACATTTGGAAATAAAAAAACAGATGATGCGAGCCCAGAGAAAAATAATAATAATCATATGATGAACAATGATAATTGAAGCATGAAGATTGAAGAAATACCTTGCAGCCTTTCCGAGTCCACAAACTTTCAATATTGCTGTGTGTGAGATCAAGGATAGCCAATTCACGGGGCCAAAAATCAGAAGGCAAGCAAGTTAATGGGCACCCTTGCCATTTTAGCCACCTCAATTTTGCAGGGAAATATTTAAACTTGCCTTCCAATCTCAAATCATTGATCTGAAGCAGCATCAAGTTCACCATTGATTTAAAGGCCTTGGTGTGAATCATTCCAGCCTCTATGTGTCTCTCAACTCGATGAAAATATTTCTTGTGCATCTGTTTAAGGAATGTCACCACATTTCCTAAACTTGAACCACATCGAAGGTTTTTCCCAGATATTGCTTCATCAACTTTATGACCTTTAGCATCTCCTTTCCCTAAGTCTAGCACAATCCCCTGAATTCTGCTTGTTCCCTACGGTTTCAAAAGTAACAAAAATATTTAACAACATATATAAGAAATTGGTATTCTAATCAGATGGATCAAAAAGATGCTAGAAATCGCCAACACTAAGAGGGAGTGGTTCTTATGTCATATGCATGTTGGAATACAATATCTGAATGTCAGGCATTTCCATTGGCCTGATATATGCACAGCATGCAAAGTGCTGACGTGTTATGGCATAGTAAATTGTAATATAATATCCTAATGAACCAAATCTATTCAAGATTGTGGCAATAAGATAAATAAATAAAGAAACAAATAAATGAAAAAAGAAGATCTCTTGGACCTAAACAAGAAAAAAGACCCAAGAGATCTTTTTTATTTATTTGTTTGTTTTATCTAAGTCACTCAGCAGCACGACTACATAAACTCTTTTATTTTACCAAAATATATAAAGGACTATAAAGTAAATTCTTGATATAAATATGTGTTATAAATTTAGTTATTAAAAGATTGTAATCACCATTTAATTTTAAATTCTCTTTGGAATAACTCATTAACAGAGCAATGTAGTCATCTATATTAACCACATCATTCAATTTAGTCTAAAACATAATTATATACAATGCTTTTAAAATTTGTTAGAATCAAATTATAATATCTTTAAAATGCTAAATAATTGATGGAAAATTAATTCAGTTTCTTGTCTTAACAACAATGATAATGGAGAGGCTAAGCACTTCAAACATACAAAAAGAATTAAGCTTCAAACTATAAGACCATTTTCAGGATACTTACCTTCAGATTCCTCAAAACACCAAGAATTTCAGATGGATCCCACAATCTACTACGCATACTGGGATCAACAAGGTTTTCATCTACAACAATTTGCCTTCCCATGTCTCTAATTTGATCATGCATCCAAATGGTTTCATCCTCTCTGATTTTGATCAGACATTTTTTTGAGAGAACTTTGATTGCTTCCTCTCCATCAAATTCACAACCTCTCAGTACATCAATAACATCTTCTTGCTTCATCCTCATCTGAACGAACAGACAAGCAATGTCAAGGAAGATGCATTTCTCTTGTTCATTTAACCCCTCATCATAACTGATCCTCAACACTTTATGTACGTTCCCAGGTCGAATCAGCTTCAGCTTCTCCACAACATCAACCCATTCCTCTTTCTTTCTCTTACCAAACAACATTGAACCAAACACTTCCAGAGCCAAAGGCAACCCTCCCGTTAGAGACACTATTTCCTTTGACAACTTCAAAATATCATCATCTGCAGGTTCATTTCTTCTCATTGCATGGTAACAGAATAGTTGTAAAGAATCAGAGTCATCCAATACCTTAACCTCGTAGAAGACATCAACATGAGTCTCAGGCAAAGCTCGGGTATCCCTTGAGGTGACTACTATACGGCTTCCCTCATGGAACCATTCTCTTTTTCCTATTAGGGTATCAAGTTGCTTCACATCATCCACATCATCCAGGATTATCAGAACCCGACATTCATCAATTGTTCTTCTGAAAGCAGGAATATCATCACCATCAACTACTTTAGAGGAAATGTCATAGATAATTCTGTTTCTTAGAGCAATTAAACCACCATCTTTGGATGATTCTTCCCTTACACTTGAAATGAAGCTGCGATGCTCAAAATGCACAACAAGTCTGTTCAAAAGAGCCTTTGCAAGGGTTGTCTTCCCAACCCCACCCATCCCAAACAATCCCAATACTCTTACGCCATTGGACTTTATGTCCAACAATTCCAATAGTTTTTCAATACGAGCATCGAGTGCAACGGTAAATTCAGCCACAACCACCGGAATATTGCTCAGTTCTCTTAGAATTCTTTTCACTAAAACTCGAATTTGGTCATCCTCCCTTTCTCTATAGCAGAAATACAGCAAATCACTCAGTAAAGGCAGAACGCTGAAAAAGATAGAAGTGTAGAGAATAGTGGGTAGCTGTAAATAGACGTAACTATTATTTACAACTACCTACTATCCTAAACACATGAATAGTCAGTAATAGAGAAGACCTGCGATTCGGAAAAACGCAACCAGCGATTCCACCTACTTTCTTCATAGCTTCCCTCCACCTTAGTACGTCTTCTTCTCTCCTCTTGGCCTTGTGATCCTCGAAAGAATCTTTGAATGGACCCCCTTGTTTCCGGACATCACGCGGATCGACGTTGAAGAACACCGGCAGAATCAGTCTCCCGCTGTCGCAAATCTTAGCGAGCTTCTCCAAACACCAATGAGAAGAAGCGTAATTAGGAGAGACGATGATGATCGAAGCGGCCGAGTCACCGATAGCTTCCAGCTGACTCTGTTGGGCTATCTGATCAGCACAATCTAATCCAACGTCGTCGACAAAAACCCGAAGGCCGCCAGATTGGAGGGCGTTGGAGAGGGGTTCCGTGAAGCAACCACAATTATCCGTAATTCGAAAGCTCAGGATCACGTCCCACCGGCGCCTGGAAGCTCCCGGAGCTGACGAATCAAAGTCGCCGTCCGATGACATTTCTGTGTGACGACTGACGAGTCTACTATTGTATGACTTTTTTGGAATTCTGGCAAGTTTTCTAACGGTATCGGATTCTGAAGGTGGAGTCGGTTGGATTGGAGAGAAGGCAATTTTGGATTCTCTTCGCAAACGGTAATGAGAGAAATTGCTTGGAAAAAGGGAGGGAAAAGGTGATGAGAGAAATTGATAAAATTTAGGGAAAATTACTCCTAATCCCAAACAAAAGTTAATCACAGTAAAATTTTAAAACAGTAAAAAATAATTCAACATATTATAAAAACATGTTTAAATTTGTTTTTAATTTTATTATGATTATCTTCCATTCTCTGATCAAGCAGTAATTTTCCTTAGAATTTAACTCTTCCAACTTCAAATTCAAATAACGATAGTATCTAGACTACCAGCGTCGGGGCTCATACTTACTTATTTAGTGGTTACTTACTTACTTGTTTACGTGGGCATACATCCACATACGAAAATAAACTTTTTTTTGCCTGTGTTGGCCAATAGAATTAGTTTATAATTTATTAGTCATTTTTCAGTCAACCTCGGTGACTTAAATGTGCCGTGAAATCTCAATGATAATTGAACTTCATTTTATACGTACTTTCCAGTTATAATTGGGATTTTTTTAATAATTAAACCTCTTATTTAAAACCTCATAGTAATTCATTCAAATATGTGTTTGGATTAGCTTTTGAGAATAGATTTTACGATTTACGAAATAAATATATGAGAGGAGTT
This sequence comes from Inga oerstediana, assembly GCA_963210345.1. Lineage (NCBI taxonomy): Eukaryota > Viridiplantae > Streptophyta > Magnoliopsida > Fabales > Fabaceae > Inga > Inga oerstediana. The sequence goes on from OY723409.1 coordinate 39,900,320, forward strand.
TTATCTCAGGTTACGCAAACCTAGGTTTAGAAGAAATCCAAACACTCACCTAAACTATATGTAGCATAGTTCACCATCTAGGAATAGTGTAATGCATAATAAATTTATAGGAAGAAAGACACAAAAATAGCTTTCAAGTATAACAAATCTCAATTTAAGATTTGAGATTGTTTAATTAGTGTGGAGTCCTTAAGAACTAGTTTGACATTAAATTTTATAATAAAATTACTTAAATGTTCTTAATTTGAAATATGAAAAACAAGAAAAAATGAAATAACAAAAATAGTTTAATAATTAACAAATTTAACTTATCAAAATGACAACAAGAATTAAATAAGGCACTAACAACTTTAATATTTTAGATTACACACACATGGGTGTCGCACTCACATAATTATTTGTGTGTTAGAGATGCTAAGATGAGTTAATGTTCGAGTGTCATATTGGTTTTGAGGAAGAAGGTCCTCCCACAAGTCACATGTTTGAAGTTGACATTGAGAAGAGAGTAAGAGATGATAAGATGAAATAATAAGTTAAGAGATTAGACTAATTAGTTACGACTTTGTGTATATTAAGTTATATTAAACTGCACAGAAGGAAAAATAATATTCTTTGGAATAACAGTATTTAAGAAGACAGACATCAGTTGCACAAGCGGTATATGGACCCATTTATAGTGCATATTAGTTTTTCTATAAAATTGAATTTCACACAAGGAAACAAAGTATTTAAGAGGGATGAGTTGGACAAGAGCACGAAACTTTACACTATAAACTGGTTGCACCACATGACTGGATGGGTACCTATAGATTCTAGATGTTACAAATTTAGAAAAAACAAAAACAAAAAAAGGGAAGAAATAATCCCATTTTGCCCATAACAAAGGGTGGCAGCATAATCTATAAGCAACCATATCAGTTTCATTAAGATTTCTTTACATTGATTAAGAGGACATCATCAAGTGAAATATCAATGTCCCAAGACTCCTTATCTGTTTGAGGCATGGAAAAGTTTGACCAAAACCCTTCCAAAAAAAATGCTTTATAGTTATTATACAGCTCCAAAGAAGAGATTAGCTTACAAAAAGTAAAAGAGAATAACAATTTCACCTAAAATAGTTCCAAAAAAAGGGATAAGCATGCTATTTAATTATCAATTAAATGTCATGTCACTTGACCAATATTCATCAGTAGAAACTTGAGTATGACAGGATGTCAGGATGCATACAGCCCTCAACTTAAGAAAATCCCAAAAAAACAATTTATTGAAAACTTTGATTTATTAGATAAACATTGATTCGCACTTCATTCTTTGGCATAGCTAATAGAAAAGATGGTGGTGGCCAATAGAGTGGCTTGAACGTTGTCCCCCCAGGTTCCTTTGCCTATCAATCCCTCAGAAAGGAGAAGAGGGAGACCTTGATGGACGACAATGGAAGTAGAAACTAGGTAAGTGCTGAGAGCGATTAGAAGGAAGGTGAGAGAATATGAATGGGAGAGCATTCAACAACCCTAGGCTTCAGGATGTGAGATGGATTTACAAGTATCAGCTAGCTCTGAGTCAAGATTTCAAATGTCAATTGCACATTACATAATATTTAAGTGCCTTCCAAAATGGTAGGGAATGACCAAGCAGTGAATTCAACTTTTCACAGAGCCCTATGCAAATGCTTGTAAGCCAATAACTTGGAACGAAGCCAAATGCAATTTTTTTTTTTGGAACAGCAAGCTGGATCACTATTGTGAACAATGAAATGTGTCTGAAGAAGTGGATAGCCGATTTCTAGCAATCGTCTTGGGTGGAGAGGCATTAGGGGGATATATTGATTGTAATACTATTAATAGCTTGTCATCATATTTTACTTCATTTTGTTCACTCAGCAGTGTATAATCTACATATCAAATCCATGAGTACTAAGTGCTTGTTTAGGAAGGCGTTTTGAAGCCCAAAACGTAGGGTGATTTGGCAAAAGCACAATGGAGAATTTTTTTCATGCTGGGGAAATCATTTTGTTGATCTGACTTTTACGTGCAAAGTAGTTTTTTTTTAAAAAAGCTACTCAACCCTTGCTTTTGCGCTGAGCTCCTATCTTACCCAAAAAGCGTTAGGTTTGATATTAAAAAAATGAATTTTAATTTTAGTTATATAAGAGTATTATTTAGTTAAAAATTTAATATTGTTATGCTTTATACTTCTTGCATTTTTTAATATAAGACCCAATTAATTTTTTTAAAGAAATTAAGGAAGCTAAATAAATTACTTTAAAATATTTATATTTATCTTTTTTGTATTAAACTAATTTGTCTGACTTATAAACCAATATATAATCAAATAATATACGACATATACTATAATTAACTAATTTATTTAACTTTTTTAGTCTCTAAAAAAAGGTCAATTAGGTCTTATATTAAGAATCAAAGGTAGTAATATATAGTTTTTATGCCAAAATTTATAATATATATACGTATTAAATATATCTATTAAGGTATTTTCAAATTTTACCTAATATTTTAATTATTTTTGTTAACACCCGTTTCCATTTCGATAATCGAAGAGTAACAGTATTCAATGGGCATACAGAAAAGTATAATTATACTGATAAAAATATTCATTTACAATACTGATATCATTCATCGACGAAATACAAAAAATACAAAGGAAAATTAATATTTACAAATTTCTTCAAAATATCCAAAACATAGACTAAATATAACCACTATTTTGTCCTTACCTCAAGACACTTGCCGCTCACTTTCCAGTGTCTACGTCCTTTCCCTTTTGCCTACTGGTACCCACTGAGATATTTGTTTTTGAAAAAGGGTGAGATTCCGAAAAATCCCCGTAAAGACATACTATCGACATATAAAATGTGAACATTAAATATGCAATGCACTATATTAGGCAAAAATGAAAGTTCGAATTGATTCATATATATTTACCTCAGTTGAGTCACCGACTACAGCTAGGATTATCGATAATATACCTCAATTGAGTCATCGACCACAGTTAGGATTTTCCGATATACCGTTGTTGGGTAGCGAACCACAACTAGGTACGGTGCCTCTACCACGCAATCATATCACGAAATACAGTAACAAATACATATAATTATTCACATAGTGTATGAAAGATGGTAGTTCCTACCTTGAAGTTTGTTAAACCCCTTTTTCAGTGTGCCTCATAAAACGTGTCGTTCTGGCATCCGACTCGATCCTAAAATATTAAATGTACTAGAAATAGGTCATAACCTATCCAAGTATCATTTTAAACTCTTCTATAGTGTTTCTTGTGGCTATATTAGTCTATGGTGAAATTTTAGCAAAATGCCCCCGAGACCCAGGCCTGACCCCGCTATACCCGGCCCGATGGCATATTTTCCCAAAATTCCGACCAAGGCTATTCTAACTTACTTTCACCCAAGAAATCCATTTTCAAGCTCGAAATTACCAAATTCACTGTGAAATTACGAAAATACCCTTGATAGCCCCTATTTAGGGATTTCAGTGGCATTTTCGTAATTATGCTTTTTCGGCCTCTACCGAAAAAGTGCCAAACTGTAACCTCACCTATTTTTGCCCACTGAATCCAATGGAACCATTTATTTCATGAAAATCCAACTCCTACCCCCTAAAACAGTGCTGGCTGAAATATTTCAAGAAAAATGGAAAAATGAAATTTTGTGTTTTAGCTTCCAAAACTTATACTTTTCCACTTCTAATCCTTTATAAACTTGTTTAAACACATCTTAATCATGATTTAAAGATATTTGGGCAGCATAACCCCTTAGGGTTATAGCTTTACCAATTTTTCAACTCAACCAAGAAACTTGAAAAGTCAAAAAATGTCACTAACAACAATACCACAACCACAAGAGAGCAAGCTTATGAAATTACCCTCTTGCTTCCAAGCTTAGCACCTTAACTCCTCTTCCTTGGAGCCTTGTCTTGCTAAACACATGAATACATGAAGAAAAGAATCTTAGAGGAAATATTACACAAAAATATGTAACCAAATCACTAAGTCAACACCTACTTACCTTAATCTTCCTCCTCCTTTTCTCTAAGTTTTCAAGAACTTTTCAAAACACTCTCTCTCTCTCTCTCTCTCTCTCTCTCTCTCTCTCTCTCTCCCCCCCCCTCTTGTTGCAAGTGACGAAAATGAAGGCAAGAAAAAGAGGATGAGGCTTCATAAATTTTCTCCATTCATACTACTCCATTGATCTCATCAAGGGTTGAGATCACACCACTTAACATGTACACTATTTCTCCTCCCATACCTCCAACCATACCCTCTACTTTATGCCATACTCTCTTAACTTTATGCCATGCCTTCTCATCACTTGTTTTCAATTGGGTTTGAACTAGATTTTCCCTTGTTGTTAAAGAAAAACGTGCTCCCTCCTATACCCTAATTAAACTAATTGCTTTTTCTAAGTCCAATTTTATACTCCTCCATGCACTCAATTCATTATTATTTGTCAATGTAGCATTATTTTAATGCAATTTGATATGTGCTCATACAAATCCATTATAATTTAATCCCTTCCTTATATGATCATGACACTTGGCGTTTTAATTCTATTAATCAATTTCTAACACATTTTATTTTCAATTTTAGGAATAATGCCAATTCTGGCAAATTTTCTGCTCTAACTTTGAAAAAACATAACTAATTTTGTAGATATCGTTTTGGGGTGATTCCAAAGGATATAGAACTCTTATTGAGTCTAGTTTCAAGAAAAAATATAGAATTTTACTAGCTGGGATCATATTATTCTCAGATTTTCAATCTTTGACCGCTGCTCCAGAAACTTTTCAGATTTTCTGGGCTAATTTCAAAAATTCATATCTTTTTGTACATAGCTTCAATTGATTCGTATGACCTGTCAAATTAAAACTTAGAATGTCTACTTTCATTTTGTAAAATTTCATAATTTTTGCTCATCATTTGTTCTTCCAAAACCATATGACAAACCCACTGCCTCGCAGATGATTTCACTGAAAACACCATTCAACTTTCAATTTTCACTATTTAATTCCTTTGGCCTTAAATATTCACCATTTTATTGAATATATAAAATAATCACAATATACTCTTAGTGAATATAAAATTTGGGGTGTTACAATTTTCATATATTATAATTCAATATTTTAGTAGTTTCAAGTTTTTTCCAATAATAATTAACTACTTTTATTTTTTAAAATTATAATCATAATGTTTTCTTAAAATTATCACAACATATACATATAATATATGCATGTGTGTATTATTTAATAATATTCAAGTCCTTTTCAGTAATTTTTCATTTAAACTTGCTTTTCAAATAACCATCCAAATAAGTTTCATTTTGAAAAAAAAAAATACTTCTACCAGTATTAATCCAAACATTAATCACATTTACAATCTAAATTTTATCCTATTCTAAGTTTGCAAAATTCAAATTAAAAAAAAAGGCCCCCACTAATTCAATCAAACTCTAAAAATATCTCAAGGGAACGGAGATGTTGTGTATGTTTGGCTGGGTGATTGGAAGGACAATAAGCCTGATTGAAAAGTTATAAGTGCTTTTGGAAGTAGCTCAACGATTGGAAGATTTTGGTTGGAAAATTTGTCAATTTGACTTCTAGTAAATAAACTGCTTTTTGAAAAAGCCAATGGGGTCCTGCTTTTGGCTTATGGGGATGGAATCAAAGTGAAAGCATTTACCATGTCGACACGTCACACTGACACCCAAAGCATGTACTTTTACAAGCCGTGAAAGTGCACCCAACTTCACTTTTTTTAACATTTTTATTTTTATTTTTCTTTTTCTTTTACCATTATCATAAAATCCATTTATTCTGTCGTCAATCCAAATAATTTCTGTTTCAGAAAAGCACTTATCCTACCTCCAATCTAAACAAAAATCATATTCCACAATTTTACTTTTATCCAATCTCAAATTTTCACAAGTCAGATTATAAATAAACCATTTTTTCCACCGCTATCCCAAACACATTCTTTGGAAGCAGATATCGTGGGGACACACACGAACACCTGGAACGATGATAATGAACGCTGTGGTGAAGATGTGCTTAGCATTCTGACACGTAGCTCTCTCCTCCGATTATTTACTCCCACCTCTTCTTGATAAAACATAATATCTCACACACTCCAAACGAAGAGGCTACAATTGCAACAGGATGAAGACCAGACCATATTATACTAGAGACACTTCAAGCACGATAATACTCCCTCTTCGTCTTCACTCTCTATATCATCATCTAGGCCATCTTCTTCGTGAGTGTTGAAAAACTTTGCCAGCTTTTCTGACACAGATTGTAGCCTTCTCTCCCCAGATTCTTCATCTCCACCATAATCCTCATCATCCCCTTCAAATATCAAATGAACCCCACATTTTCTCAACTGTAATCTCTTGTCCCCAGGTGGGTTTTTCTTGGTCACACAAAATGTGTCTCCATTTCGCAAGCAAGATATGAGTGGATGGTAATCTGGGAATCTACAAAGGTATATTTGTTCCTCATTCGTTCTTGGCAACCCACGCAAGTCCAACACTGAACTATATGTATTTTTGCCCAGTTTGAGGACATTTGCTTTGATATCTACCACCCCGGGAAGTTGAACTCGCTGTTCACTTGGTGTATCATGGTTGATATTGATAGAAAGAATGATACCTATAATTATACCTGTTAGTTCACGGTTCTTGGGCTTCGAAAAGCTTACAGCTTGTCCTGAAAACCACTTGGGCAATCTGGTCCCTGGCATGCTCAAGTTCCATAACTTCCTCGTTGTGACCTGCAATTCAAAGGGGTCAGAAGATTTGTCAAAAAGAAATGTGAAATTACACAACTGGTTTGTCCCTAAAATGAACATGCAAGTATCCATACATTGAATCAGTTAACATCCAATTTTGTCGTTTAAAGTATTTTCATATTAGCACTCAGCGCCCTAGAATAAATTTTTAGTACAATTTTACCCTCAAATTATTTTCTCAGTAGCATTTAACACCTTAAAATAATTTTTGGTGCAATCTTGTTCTAGAAGTATTTTCTCAAAAGCAATGAATGACCTAACAATCTGCATGTTTTTAAAATAGTTTCTGAAAAAGAAAAAATACTTTAAGAACAAAATTGCACCATAAATTAAATGTTGAGTACTACTGAGAAAATGTTTTAAGAGTAAAATTAGATTAAAAATTACTTTAGGATACTTTAAGTGCTTAGTAAGAAAATACTTTTAAGGGAAAAATTGCACTTTAACCCTTTAATCTGTTCTATCTATTGTCAATTGGAATTTACATTAAACTTATAATCTGCATTTATTTATTTATTTGATAGTAGTGAGGAAGAGAGGGAGATAAAAAACCTTAGAAAATCTCTTGCGGACGGTGGAGGAGCATGCAATGCATCCACCCAAGTACAAATTCCTCAAAGACTCTAAACGTTCAAGACCTGGAATATCCACCAGTTTTACACAATTTGTGAGGTTTAGATCCTTCAAACTTGTTAAATTTGAAAGGTCGGGAATGTTTTGCAAGGTAAAACAGTCTGCAGCATTCAGCTCTATCAAGCTTGATGGAAGAGTAGGGAGAGAAACCAGCTCGGTGCAGTTTTGAAGAGAGAGTTTCTTGAGAATCCAAAGGCCAGTCAAACTGGAAGGAAGGCTGAGAAATTTGTTTTGGCTTAGATTCAAAGTCTCCAAAGACGACAATTTCTGAAAATCATTGGGAATTTTTCCAGATATTCTCCAACAACGAGCGTCCAGATCATTCAGAAATATCATATTGCAGAAAAAAGATGAGATTAAAGAAGAATCCTGAAGCAAGTTATTTTCAGACTTATTGGCCATTTTCAATGTTCTTAAGCTGGTAAGCCTACCAAAGCTTTCAGGTAATTCTGTCAGACCCGTTTCCTCCATCCCAAGATGATACAAGGACTTCAAGCATCCTATAGAATCTGGAAGCTTTCTTAGCATTCTGCATCTGTCCAACCTTAAATGAACAAGATTCTTCATTTCTTTGATGGATTCTGGCAATTCTTCGATGTTTCCATTGGAAATGTTCAAGGTTGTAAGTGCTGCGAGGTGTCCAATTGATTCAGGTAGAGATCTCATCTCGCAATTCCTCATTTCAAGCTTTTTCAGCAACTTCATATAGCCAATCTCATCTGGCAAATCTGTGATCGCCGTCCCATCTAGCTGAAGCTCAACAACAGAAGCCAAAAGCTTAATAGATTCAGGCAATTTTTTCAGAGCCTTGCACCGTCCCACATAGAGTTCATTTAGGTACGACAATGATCCAATTGAAGATGGAAGCTCTCTAATAGCGCTGCCAGAAAGCATAAGCTCAGAAAGCGAATCGAGGTTTCCAAGAGAATCAGGAATCTCAGTGAGGGAATAGCAATTCATCAAACCAAGCTTCTCAAGGTTTTTCAAACGCCCGACAGAATTGGGTAGTTCTTCTAATCCAGATTCGTTAAGACAAAGCTGTTGCAGAGAACACAAAAGCCCGAAGTTGTCAGGTAGTCTTTTTAGGTTTTGGCAACCATTTAACATAAGAATTTCAAGTTTCTCAAGGCGAAAAATAGTCTCCGGCAGCGCTGATAAAGCCGTGCCATTAGCAAGAAGCTTCCTTAGAGATCTCAAGCTGGCCATGTTTCTTGGTAACGATTTTAACTTGCAGCAGTCAGAGAGAAATAGGCTTTCTAGATTTTTCAGCCCAGATATATCATTGGGTAACTCAGCAAGTTCTGTACAAAGGGTCAGATTCAAATGACGAAGTGTGATCAGATTGCCAACTGATTCGTGAATCCTACTTAGTTTAATGCAGTTCATAAGAACAATCTTCTCTAAACGTTGGCACCCAGATAGATCTGGAACAGCCTCCAGGTGATAGCAGTAGGAGAGGTTCATGACCACGAGGTTCTGGGGCACCTGCATGCAAGCCAACGTAAAAGTGTTATTATAGAATTTATATTAGCATCATAGTGATATAAAATAAGGGTCAGTTCATAATAGAAAATAGGGTTAATACAATCTTTGGTCCCTTAAATTTGTCTTCATTTTGGTTTTGACCCCTCAAGTTTCAAATTATAGATCTTAGTCCCTCAAATTTTATTCTATTTAAAACATTAGTTCATATAACTTAATAAAAGCTTGAAAATTTGCCCCCTAAAAGATCAAAACCTATAGTTTGAAACTTGAGGGACCAAACCAAAATGAGGGCAAATTTGAAAGACCAAAGATTATATTAACCCTAGAAAATAAAAAAAGAGAATTTCAATAAGTTTTCTAATAAAAAATAATTTGCGGGCAATTGTTTATTTATTTAAAAAAGGTCGTAAATTGTGAATCAAGGGGTAAAATTATCTATCATAATTTTATTGAAAGAAAGTATTAATAGCTATCTTAAACTTAAACTAGAGTTTTTTTTTTTTTTGTTTAAACTAAGGCACATTTTGCAGTATATTTTTTATATCTGTTGTTGTTCATAGATAATTTCAACACATCACAATTTTGACGCACATCTTCATTGTCCGTGCTTTTCTTAGCTTTATATGTAATAATTAGATTATGTGAGGCCAAGAGGAAAACAAAATTAATCAGATGATGAACATGAGAATTGAATCATGAAGAGTATACTATAATACCTTGTAGCTTTTCCGATTCCACAAATTCTCAATATAGCTGCGTGTGAGATCAAGGACAGCCAATTCTCGAGGCCAAAAATCAGAAGGCATGCGTTTTAAAGGGCATCCATGCCATTGTAGCCACTTCAATTCAGCAGGGAAAGATTTAAACTTCCCTTCCACTCTCAAATAATTGATCTGAAGCAGCACCAAGTTCACCATTGATTTAAAGGACTTGGTTTGAAGCACTTCAACCTCTTTGTCTTTATCAACTCGTTTAAAATATTTCGTGTGCATCTGTTTAAGGAATGCCAGGGCATTCGAAAAACTGGAACCACATTTAAGGTTGTTCCAAGATATTGCTTCTCTGTTATCTTCAGTAGATCTTTTCTCCAAGTCTAGGACCATCCCTTGAATACTCCGAGATCCCTACGGTTTCCAAAGCAACCATATATTTAACAACATATATAAGAAATTGGGATTGTTATCAGAGGGGTGGAAAAGATTCTATAAAGGGCTAACACTAAAAAACAGTAGTGTTTCGGTCAATTGTTAGACATCATATAATAATGCATAGCATGCAAAGTGGGGACACATGTTACCGCATTGTATAATATTCAAATCAACAAAATCTAATTAAATAATCTGTCTATGGCTGCCATATAAAATTCAGTGGCAGATTTTTTTTCCCCCTTTTGCTTGTCGTAGTCAATCTCACTGTCCACATAAGACAAGAAGCAAGACGACATACATTAATTCTTTTATTTAACCAAAATGTATAACGAACTATTATACAAATTCTTGAATGAGACATGTTTTAAAACATTTAACATCAATTCAGTTTCTTGCCTAAACAAGGATGATATAAGATTTAACATCAATTCAGGATCCTTACCTTCGAATTCCTCAAAACAGCTAGAATTTCAGATCGATCCCACAATCTGCTACGCATACCCGGATCAACATGGTTTTCTTCCACAACAATTTGCCTTCCTATTTTTTTGCCAACAACAATTTGCCTTCCCATGTCTCTAATTTGATCATGCATCCAAATAGTTTCGTCCTCTCTGATTTTGATTAAACATTTCTCTGTGAGAACTGCGATTGCTATCTCTCCACCATATCTACAACCTCTTAGTACATCAATAGCATCTTCTCGCTTCATCCTCATCTGAACGAACAGACAAGCAATGTCAAGAAAGATGCATTTCTCTTGTTCATCTAACCCCTCATAACTAATCTTCAACACTTCCTGAAGATTCCCAGGTTGAATATCCTTCAGTTTCTCCACAGCATCAACCCATTCCTCTTGTCTTGTCTTACCAAACAACATTGAACCCAACACTTCCAGAGCCAAAGGCAATCTTCCAGTCAGAGACACTATTTCCTTGGACAGATTGAAAAGACTTTTGTCTCCAGGTTCCTTTCTTCTCATTGCATGATAACAGAATAGTTCTAAAGAATCAGAGTCATCCAATACCTTAACCTCGTAGGAGACATTAACATGAGTCAGCGGCAAAGCTTGTGAATCCGTTGTGGTGACTACTATACGGCTTCCCTCATAGAACCATTCTCTTTTTCCTATTAGAGCATCGAGCTGCTTCGCATCATCCACATCATCCAGGATTATCAGAACACGATGTTCATTAACTGTTCTTCTGAAAGCGGAAATATCATCACCATCAACTACTTGAGAGGAAATGTCACTGATAATTCTGTTTCTTAGAGCAATTAAACCTCCATCTTTGGATGAAGCTTCTCCAACACTTGAAATGAAGCTGCGATGCTCAAAATCCACAACGAGTCTGTTAAAAAGAGCCTTTGCAAGGGTTGTCTTACCAACCCCACCCATCCCAAACAATGCCAATACTCTTACCCCATTGGATTTCATGTCTAACAATTTCAATAGTTCATCAATACGAGTATTGAGTCCGACAGTAAATTCAGCCAAACCCACCAGAGTATTACTTAGTTCTTTCAGAACCCTTTGAACTAAAAGTCGAATTAGATGTTCTTCTTGGCTATAACAGCAAACACAGTAAATCACTCAGTCAAGTCAGAACGACGAAAAATTAGAACACAGCGCAGAGAATAGTAGAAAGTTGCAAATAGATGTAACTCATGAACTGACATAAACTACGACTATTTAGCATTTACATCTACCTACTCTTCTCAACGCATAAGAATACTCAGTAACAGAGAAGACCTGGAATTCTTGAAAACCCAACCATCAATTCCGCCTACTTTCCGCATAGCTTTCCTCCACCTAATTATCTCATCTTCGCTCCTCTTGGCTTTATGAACCTTGAAAGAATTTTCGAATGGACCTGCTTGTTCGAGGACATCAGTGGGGCTTACGCCGTAGAACACCGGCAGAATCAGCCTCCCGCAGTCACAAATCTCGGCAAGCTCCTCCAGGCACCAATGAGAAGAGGCGTAATCAGGAGAGATGATGATAATCGAAGCGGCCGAATCATGGATGGCTTCGATCAGGCTCGGGGCTATCTGGTCACCGCGATCCAACCCAACATCGTCCAGGAAAACTCGAACGCCGCGAGATTGGAGCGCTTGGTAGAGGGGTTTGGTGAGGCACTCACGAGTATCCGTACCTCTGAAGCTCAGGAAGACGTGCCAGCGGAGCCTGAAGTCTCCCGGAGTCGCCGACACGACGTGGCCGTCCGGTGACATTTCTGTACGACGAGTCTATATTGCTTTGTGAGGGAGTTCTTCTGGAACTGTAAGGACTGTGATTTGTCGGAAATAATGCTGATACTTTCCTGCAGAATTGTGGCAAGTTCCTGGCGGAATCGGATTCTTCTCAGTGTTTATCGTTGAAGAGAAGGCGATTCGAAATTTCTCTGCGCACTGTGTTCAAAATTCAAATGTAATAATTGCGTCTCTACTGCCATTCTCAACGGTTCCAACGCGGCCATATACGTACGAGAAGGGACATTTTCCACAAGAACCCATTATTACCAACGAGAAATAATACAAGGAACTAAGGAATATAGCCGGAAAAACGGGGCCCTGCCTTTGAAGGTAAGGTGAGTTTTTGTAAATTGTAGTCTTAAAAGAAAGTCGTGTCTAAAAAGGTCGGCCCTATAGAGCCTCAGGTTTAAAAGGGCCGGTTCTTTAGGCTCGTTTATTTTTTATTTTATTTACTTGAAAAGGAACCATGTTACATTTTTGAATTACCTTATTGAATTTATATGTCACTTTGTTCTCATATTGTATAGAATATGATTATTGAGTATATTGTTTTGTCTAATTGAATCATATTGTGATTTTTGAGTATATTGTCCTGCCTATTTAGACTAAAATCATATTATATACTATTCTGCCTGATAGAGTATAATTTTTTATGAAGGTTGTGATTATTTGACTACTTGAACCTACTGCTTAAAGTGAAACACAATCAAATATCTTTGAAGTTGATGATAGTGGCGAAGAAGGTGAAAATGATAGTCGTCATACTCATGTTGTTTAGAGATTAGAGTATTTAGTTTCTTGCCTTCTTATACTTTGACCGTTGTGTGAGTTATTTATGGACATGATTTTACCTTTGATTTTACATTAGTAACTGTGTTTATTTGTTACAAGAGACGTGTTATTTAAACCTTAATATTGACAATATTTATGTATTAAATTAGAACTTTAATCGTTGTTATTTACTAATTATATCTCTCTCAGGAAAATACGCAGGAAAAATAGTTACATATTGTGAAAAGGATTTTTCGGCCTTGCAGGCCGGCCCTAGCCCTGCGAGCCGGCCCTGGCCCTGATGCTCTCGAGCCGAGCCTTAAAAAACTGTAATTTTCTTGACCCCGGCCGGGCCGGCCCTGATTCCCAGCTCAGTAAGGAAGGTAGTCTTCAAATTTCGGAGTCCGATAAAAATATTAAAAAAATTAATTAAATTAGTATTCAACGAGTTCTTAATATAAGATATATTTAAAGAGTTGATTTTGATCCTAAATATAAAAAAAGAGTTTTCATATTTGTGAATCTTTTTCTAATTTATCTCTATTTATGCTCCATCAACAATAATCAATAAAGAGAGGGAATGTTGGAATTACTACTGATTATTATGGTGTTTTAGAAAATGCATATCATATTAACTAACAAAGCTAACTTATTTGATCTAATCAAATTAGATAAATATGTCTTACATTAAGGATTAGATAAATATGTTTTATCCATGGCAAAAAAAAAATGTTTTATATTAAAGATTGAATGGATTTTTTTTCCTTAGTATTTTGTATTGAAAACTAATATTTGGTAAAAACCTTTATTTTATAAAAACATTCTTAATATGGTCAATTAATAAGGAAAATTTATAAAAAAAATTATAAATTTGAGAGATAAATTAAAATTGATCAAGATGTTACATTTATAACAAAAAAAAAAATCAAACTAATTACTATATTTAGGATTAGTAGGAAAGTTAATTTTAATTATAAAATGCGTTGTCACTACTTTAAATAAAGCAAAAGAAAAAAATGTTGAAATATTTTAAATTTAAATAAAGCCTATGATAAAATATGTAACATCTCTTTTAAAAGCTTTACTCCTATCTTAATTATAAAGTACTTGCTAGGTATTAATATCTGATACTACCTTCAGCCTTTAATATAAGAGTTAGTCAACTGTTTTGGAGAGATTAAAGAATTAAAATAAGCTACATTAAATTATTTATATTTATCATTTTTCTCCAAACTTATTTGGCTAACTTATAAAGTTATGTATAATATACTCCTATCTTAAATAAAAGTATTGCTAGGTATCAATATCTAATATTACATTGGTTCTTTAATATAATAGCCAGTCAATTGTTTTAGAGAAATTAAAGAAGTAAAATAAGCTATATTAAAATATTTATATTTATATTTTTTCTTTGAACTTATTTTTCTGATTTATAAAGTAATATATAATTTGAAGATACATAATATATATTAAGATTAAATAACTTATCTAATTTTTTTATAAAGTGCTCTTTTGGATTGGCGATTGAAATGCTTAAAAGTAGCTTTTCAATCGTAATTTACGGTATACGAGGTATGTATGTGAGAGAAGTTGTATCTTGATTTATGTGAAAAGTAATTTATAAGCAATTAGATAGCTAAAACAAACATGCCCTAAAAATTAGGACAATTTACTTTTATGCTAAGAAATTATGCTTTAAAACATAAGTCAATTTATTTTTATATTAAGGATTAAAAAAATATTAAAGATTCAAAGATTTGACCAAAAAAATAAAATGACGATGATGATATGTGGATTGTCAGTTCAGTATGTTTGGTTAACTAATAGTCAAAATTAAATGGGATAATGACTATGAAAATTGCTCACTTTTTTATATTTTCGAGATAAAATTGCTCTTTGAAAAACTTTTTTGAAAAAATTGCTCCTTAGTGAAAACTTTTAAAATAAAATTGCCCTTTAACCCTATAAAAAATATGTCTTATATTTAAAACAAAGTCTAATTCTTTAAATATATATTATATTAAGGACTCAAGGAGTAATATCAAAGGATAACATGTAAATAAGAGATGCTGACAAGTAAATGGGGCCGATGAAGTAAATAAAGAATTTTATGACAAAAACTAATAATAAAAAAGTTGAAAAATACTCTATAGGGTTAAAAACTTTAAGCCGAAAGAATTAATACCAAGGAATAAAAAATCGACCAGGTAATAAACTGGTTACTATACATGTTTAAGGGTTAATAAATTAATTGGGATCTAACCGGTAGTTGAACCGGCTATATTAAAATATTTTAATTTATTAGTGATAATATATATTAATATATTTTTAAACTTTTATAGATAAAATAAAGATATTTAGAAAAAATGTTTCAAATCTATTAGTATTAGTTATGACACCTATATTTATTTAATGATATCTTCTTTCCTAAAATTATTACATCCTTTTAAATAATTTTTTTCATCATCTTCTTTTTCTTTTTATTTTTTACCTACTTTTCTCTTTATCTTGGCCTTTAATCTTTCTTTTTCTCCTTAAAAATAGTGTAAGATAATAGTTGGAAGAATAAAAAAATGAAAATGGTTCAACCAGTTAAGCCATCGGTTTTTTCGATTTTGATCAGTTCAACCCGGTTCGTGGCCTGATGGGTGAATTAGACCGCATCACTGACCGGTTTCCTGTTGAACCGACTGGTCTGATCTAGTTTTTTATACTACGATTAATACTTGTATTATATAATTTTAAAAATAAGAGTAAAACATTAAACATGTATTTAAGAGGGCTGCAAGCGCTGCATATAACTTAATTATTATTTGTGCTAGAAAAAAAATTGTTAAAAGTCACACGCTTGAAAGATTACATGTTTACGCAGAGCTATGGCGCTTTCAAATTTCGAAACTTTATAGCCCTCATGCATAATGCAGCAATATTAAAATAAACAATTTTTTCCTATTGTCAAGACTGCTGAGTTTCATGAATCTTATGCGTCAGTATGGGCTCAGATTCACCAAAAAGGCTTGGCAGAATCTGAATTGGGTGAAGTTGACACAAGTCAATACGATATTTGTCTTTTGGGTGAAAATTTTTAGGTGTTTCATGCTTTTCACGATAAACTTTAGTATAAATAGGGAGAATGTACATGGAGGTCCTTATAATTTTCCTCCGTTTTGAATTAAGTCTTTCGACTTTTTTGATCCATGAAATTTAGAATTGTTAAATAAAAACACCATTGAAAACTTCTTTTAGTATGTGTTTAGATTAATTTTTTTTAATAATTTTTACGACTTACGAGATAAATGTGTAAGAGGAGTTTTATCTTGAATTGCGCAAACCATGGTTTGAAGGTTTGCTACCCCTGCAACATATTATCCTTCTCCCTCCTTCCACCATAACCCAGATCAAGCTCTCAACTCACCTTTGCTTATTTCCCAACATCAACATGAGTATTGTAGTTATTAGCACTATATGTTTTGGTTTTAATATCGCACCGAAAGTTTAAAAACCTAATAATATTGCTATTCTTTTAACACTCTAAACATTTAACCGTTAATTGATTTTATCTTGCGGAAGCGGCTTATATAGCAGCATCCACCTCACTTTTATATAAACTACGTGGCTGGGGTGGTCTATGTGGCAAAAATCTTTTCACTTTCTCTATGTTCCTCCAGAGCACTGTTCATCTTCTCCATGGTCGCGCAAACACAATCCCAGAAATTCATCCCACATATTCCAGATCTATATCTCTAAAATCTTGAATACACACACACGATAGTCTAAGCGTTTAAGTAAGCTTGAAATATGAAGTGAGAAGTGGCAATGGAGGCTGTGGGAGAGTGTGAAGGAATGACGATTTAGACCACCGAAAATCATGATTCATGACCCAAAGTGATTCTCCAGCAGAAAGCAGCGCCTTTGTAGTAGTCAGAGGTGATAGCACGGAAGCGATTTTGGCTGATAGTGCCCCAAATCTTGGCTGTTGAAAGTGGTTCTCCTTGTCGTCGATTTCCATGCTCCAAGTCTGAAACTCACGCCGATGGTGGCCTTCGAATGCATGCGAGAGAGCAGGTTGGATTCATAGGAGATTTTAGATTTGGCTTTGGATTTAGATTTCGATTCAGACTTGGACTCTCTAGTTCCAAGAGGGCGAAGATTTGAAATTGCCTCATTATTCATTGAATTTTTTTCTCAATCCTTCGTTCAAATTCATGGATGATTTATTTTGTTTGATATTTTCTCTACTTTCTTTTTTATATCTTTTGGGCTCTTCATTGTCCACGTAGGATTTGTATTTGATTGCTGGTTATTTCTGGGTTTCATGGCTGTGGGTGGGGTGAGGGACGAAGGATGATGATGGAAGAGAGATGTGATTTGAATGATGAAGATGAAGGGGAGGTGGATTTGGACCAAAAAGATCTTCTCAACTTTCTTTTCCCCATTTTGCTTTTTCCCATTTTTCTGATCACGACCTTTTTTTTTTAATCAGACCCAATTCAACTAGTATCCACTCCCATCATTCTGTTATTTACACCCCTATGGTTTCTTGAGAATCACTCACTTTGATAGAAAAAAGATGCATTTCAATTCGATTTTGTGCTCTAATCCCAATCTGATTCTTAGTAATTTGGTGCTCTTTCTTTTTCGGTATTTTTACTAACATACTAAAAACAGGATAAAAAATTATTAAAATGTTATAGAATAAAAAATATTTACCAAAATGCTGCATTAGAACTCGTTCAGAAGAACGAGTTCCATCTTTTTAATTAAAAAATATATATATAACGCTTTCTTTTATTTTCAATAAAAATCACACATAAAGACCCCATATTCATAGACTTTTTCAGTTTCGACACACCTTCTTTTATTTAAAAAAATTATAGTTATTGACCCACTAGTCCTTTATTATTTATTCTATATTGGTTTTTTTTTTTTGGAATCATAAAGGCAAGCTGCAGCTTGTACAGATATAATGGAGAAGTTCCCCAAGACAACAACTAATACAAAATCAACAGCTATTAACTTCTATCACTATAATTCTGATGGTCCATTGTATTAGAAAGCATAATATCTTGACACGCATGAGGAGCATTCGTAACCAGAACAGTGTCATAGGAACTGATATGTCCACATCTCGCCATGAAATCCGCACACTGAATGAACTCCCTGCTTGTGTGGTGCAGCTTCACCTCCCAATCTTCAAATAGCAAACCCCTTGTGTCAGTAATGAGATCTTTTAATGGGTGATCAGCCCCCCCTTCCCTCATCAAACAATTGAAAGCCTCTAAAGAATCCGTATAAATTAAGACCCTTTGGAAACCATTCTGCCTTGCAACTTGAAGCACTATTTTAATAGCCATTTTTTATATAAATGCGCTCATTTCTTCTATTTTGCATGAAATAAAATAGACTCATTTTTAAATTTGTTTGAAATATAGAATAAATGTTGATGGGCTTTCACAGAAACATTTATTCTATATTTCAAACAAATTTAAAAGTGAGTCTATTTTATTTCCTGCAAAATAGAAGAAATGAGTGCATTTATATAAAAAAAATACTTTTTGTGTTAATAATTAAATTATGTAATTACTATTATTCTACATAATAATAGTAATTACATAATAAAAGAAATAATGATGGCAAAAATAGGATAAGGAGTACATAGATCAAATAAAGTATTAAAAAATTTCTACAAAATAATAATTAAGTGTATATGACTGAAAAATGAAAATGAATTAACCTTATAAATAATGACTTCCTGTACCACATCTAGGTCTCCTCTACATACGTTGTAGTCATTGTGGTCATTTGTTGTTGTTGTTGTTGTACGTCAAGTTCTTGAGATTCAAGTGTTTCATGTAATACCCCAAAATTCGATTAAAGGGTAATGGCTTCAAAAGTGAAGGTGATTAAAGTTAAATCGACACTTTTGGAGAATACGATATGTGATGTGATTCAAATGTGTGACGATTAGGGCCCAAACCCTACATTTAAGCTTAATTGTATTTCAAAGTTTAAGATGCATTGAAAAGAAGGGGAGGGCACATGGTTTATGTAATGGCATAAGGAGAATGTGTTTGGTGGTGATTTAGAGGGAATTGTCATAATCAGGGGCAAAATGGTAAAGTTACCGACTAATTGGTCAGTTACTGAAGAGGAAACTCATTAGTAACTTAAAGATCAATGGTTGAGATTGATTTGTGAAAGAGATCAAAGGGTGGAATCAAGTGTATGTGTGTGTGAACTCATGGGTGATGTGGTGAGATAGTGACAAGTGGCATCTTGTGAGCCATGGATGAGGGTCAAATTGTCAACACAAAATTCTCTTCCCTCTCCCCTCAATTAAGTCGGCCAAGAGGAGTATGAGAGGCCAAAAAAATGATCTTATTTCATCACCTCTCTCTCTCATTTCAGCTGCCATTTTCGCCCAACCAAGAAGAGGAAAGAGAAAGAAAAAGGTAAGGTTTTGGCCTTGTAAATGGTCTTGTATGCTCAAACACTTTTCATTAATGTTGTTCACCTTTTTGAGAGCTTCCTCTCTATGGTTTTAGATTTGTGAAAGAGGGTGTTTGAGAACTTGAAGAATTTGAAAAGTGGAGGAATCAAAGAATTGGCATTGGGAAGAGGAAGATGTGAGTATTTGAAGCATTTTGACCTAAGTGGTGTGGTCATTGGTTAAGCTTTATGAATTTTGAATTTTGCCCTAATTTTCATGTGATTTTTGATTGGATGAATTGAATGGTATATTGTGGTGCAATTGGTGTTTTGTTGTGTGCTATAGTCATTAGAATTGATTTGGAATGTTGAATGGAAAGCAATTGTAATGTTGAGTTTGGTATTGTGACATAGGGTGACATGTTGAGATTGTTGGAAAAATATGTCAATGTGATGTGAATTTGGTTGATTTGGTGTTTCCAATGGATTCATTGTGAAAATTTGTGTGAAATTGGTGTTTGTTGTGAATTTGGGATCATTGGGGACAAATGAGCAAAATTTGGAAATGCTGTCAATTGGAACTTTTTTCTGGGCAGTTCGTTTGTATTGACATTTTGAATGGACAAATGGTGTCTAACAATTATGAAACTTTCTAGTCTTAAAGTTCACATCCCAAGCTTCAAAATGGACATATAATTTGTGCCATTTCGTTTTGGGAGCTGGGAGATATGACTGTCTAAAGTTTGAGGTCGAAACTGGATTCTGTTTTAGAGCAATGTTGGATTTTTTGTAAATATGGATTTGTGTGGTGATTTCTGGTAATGAGCCATATTTTTCCTATGAAGAAGACTTAAATATATTTCAATAGGCTTTGGAATCACCTCATTTTGATTTTTCTAGAATTAGTTATGATTTTTGGAAATTCAGCCAAAAAACATGATTTTCTTGGCCGCGGCCAGTGGATTTGTGGGCCACGGCCAACACCCAAAAATCAGCATTTTGCACTTCTGAAAGGTGACTTTTGGTATAGTTTTTCCCCAACTCTTTAGGCATATATTTAGGCTTTCAGTAGCCACCTAAAGGCCTCAAATGATAACCAACTGAAAGTGTTTTGAAATTGAGAACTTGGAATAGAGTTTAACACATCGTCCTTGATTATGTGTATAGAATTTGGTATTCGCCCTGTCCGAGAGCAGCCTGTGTCAAAGTACGCCCGGAAAGAACAAGGTAGTGACACTTCCTCTTATGCTATGTGTAATGCGTTATATGTATGTTTATCATTGATTGGTGAGGATTTTGAATGTTGAGCAGATTTTGTGTATGCCGTTGAGGCAATATGTGTTGTGATGGTATGTTGAGCAAACTTTGTGTATGCTGTGGAGGCAATATGTGTTGTGATGGTTGCTGCGATGCTGCTTGGTGATTTACTTGCATGCTATGTGATTATCTGTAATGTGAGAGATTTGTTACTATTGGGATTCTTTTGAATCTCATTTTTTTCATTGACTAACCTACAGATAGGGCAAGTGGATCGAAGGGGAAGCAAACCACCAAGGGCGGCTAGGACTTCCTAAGAATTTGTTTTTTGGTAGTTGGTTGTCAATTTTGGGTTGGGATTACTGTATATATATATATATATATATGGACGTAAAGTTTATTCGATGTTATGTAACCCCCTAGTTGGGAAGTTGTTGAGGTGATAATATCCATGAACCCTTTAGTTATTATATGGAAACCCGGGGGTTGCCGGGATTTGTGATTTACACTTTGATATGTATGAATGCGACTTAACTGTACAAGTTAATTATATTCGAAGTGTGAATATGAGACCAAGTTAATTAGATTTCGAAAGAAATTTTGTAAACCCTGTCATAAGGATGAGATTTTAAATAATTTTGAAATTGATCATGGTCTCTAATCGATTTTAATTACGCATTATCGAATTATAATTACTGTTTATAAGGCAGGGGGTTACATTTCATTTGTTTGTGTCGTTGACATATTTAAATCAAACCACAGTGATTCATTTAAAGAAATGGATTGTCTAGGAGTGAAAAATGCTTCATTTGATGGCCTACCATGCTCAAAAGTAGAAGTATTGTATTCAGTCGAAAATAATACATGATCATCTAATAAATATGTGAATGACTGAGACTGAACAACATTGGGTAGGTTGGAAGGGGAAGATAATAACGGTGACATGTGATGAGGTTGGTGTTGTGTAGGGTTAGAGGAAATGAAATGGGATGACGACGACGTTGACATGTAATGAGGCTGACTAAAATTTGGAAGGTCTTGTTCCAAACATTTTCATTTTCAATTGGTGGTTGGGTTGACAAGTAACCGCCACGTCGCTTACTTGATCTATCATGAGGAATTTGTGGTCGAGGCAATTCAATTGTTGGGGAGCAAGTTGACGACTCATGTTAAATTGTTGTTCTCTAAGTACAAGTAAAATATTTCGTTGGTCTCGAGCAACTCTGCCTCGATAATCAATACAATTTGAGCATGTAGAATGAGTATTAATTGTCAACCTATATAACTCTTCTGCTATGTCTAACTGAAATAAATAAAAAGAGATTGTGTTACAACACTTATTAAATGAAGGAAAAAATGGTGTTGATGGAAAAAAGAAGAAAAACTTATTGTGCAACCAGTGTCACCACTAATATGTTGAATCAATCGTCTTGTATATCTCTAGTACCATTGCATGTATTGAGACATTCTATCAAATTCATCATATGCCATTGGAGTATTAACAATAGCATGTAACCAAGTATCCCATGCCTGAATAAATGTTGAGTATTGGTTAATTCAATTTGTAGTTGTTCTACCTCGTAGTTGCATTGTGTGGTGATTTCCTAAATGAACAGGTGGGACAGGAATTGGTTTGTGACGACCAAACTACCTTGGCACATGATCAGGGTGGTGCCATTCTATGATATTAAAGCATATCAAAGGAACAGAAGCGAGCCAAATTTCTGTTGTTTGTAAGCAATACTTTGGAATCAATTGGCGCACTTCATAAGATTCATATGACTGCTAGATTATCTCATCATCAACCATTTTATCTAGGAAACCCCTATATTGGAGCAAAGTCATGGCACTTGGATGAGGGCTTTGTCTAACACTTTTCCATCTGTTATTACAAAAAAGTAGTATCATAATTTACATAATTTTAATAATATAAGTGGATACGAAATGTTTTATAAGTGAATTTAGCATACTTGAAACCCAAAGGAGGTAAGAGATTATAGACATCTAAATTTGGATCTAGATATACAGGTAGGGGTGGGCGATCATAGGGAAGCGATCCCATGCCCATAAATGTATCAATGACAAGCATCCTCCAATCCCATCCTCAGTTGGGTTAGTAGCATTACATAGTTCTCTATACAGATGAGCTAAAACTGCCGCTCCCCAACTAAATTTTCCAACTTCTTCAAGATTGTAAAGTAGTGGAAGGTATATTAAGTAAACTCTATCTATCTGGCATGAGGTATATGCCTATTAACCTGAGAATATATGCATAAGTAAATTATTGAACTTGTACGTCATTGGTAGCTTCAGGTAGGTCATTGAAGTTCTCTTCCAACCAACTTATAAGCAGTCATTGCCCATGTAGTCTATCTATAAGTGGTCTAATACCTAGAAGTCATTTACAAACATCTAGCCAATTCAAGTAAGTTTGCCCAATGATAGCCATTCCTACACATAGAAGACCCAATTGTATAGCCACATCCTATAATGTTATCATACACTCTCCACGTGTCGTGTGAAATGTATGAGTTTCAGGACGCTACCTTTCAATAAGGGCTGAGACCAAACATCGATCATAATCAAATTGCCCTACTCGAGCAACACCATAAAATCCGGTTAATATAAGATATTCAACTATTTGATTAGGTGGATCAATCATCCGAGTAGTATGCATTACTTTTCTAGTGTGCAGGATCCTATTAACCTATAATGGAAAAAAAGTAAGCATAAAAACATATGAATTATAATCTATTGTCAATAGATTGTAATTACATTGTTATTCCGCATGTTTTCTGAAATATGATGGTGTTGCAAGTACAAAAGGGAGTTATCCTCTAGGCCAGGATTGATGATATCTTGATGTTGTGCCATTGTAATATGTGTCTGCATAGGTTAATGAAAAAAATATCGAAATGATATAAAAGAAAATAAAGGAATTTTTGTAATAATATAAAATATGATCAAAACAATTGTTCAAATAATTTAAAAGATAATTTCATCTTCATTAACCATAATAATTGTTCAAAGGAAATACATAATTTATTGTCTAGAAGCTAAACTTTGTGGACAAGTTGAGCGATTATGGCCAACTTGTCAACATAATCTGTAGTTGTTTGGTTGATTGGGTGTGGTTCAATCCATCTCATTATATATGTGATTTGAGTGAGGGCAACCTTTTTCTCGAACATTGATGGGTCAGGTATTAGTGTAGGAGTAGTTGGAAGTCATTACTATATGCAATTTTCATAGTTTTCAACCTAAATACATGATTGACATATTGTAAATGGTTGATGCCAACTCGTGCACAAGCAGCAACGGCATGCATACATGGATACTTTTCTGCTTGAAACTCTTCACAATCACATTTTTTTCATTCAAGTTAACCTTGCAACATCGACGAAATTGACGACATTAAACATTGTATGGCTCAACAACCTCAAACGATGTTGATATTCTATTAAACTCACGAACAAAACAAGCAGATGCATTTTGTGTTGCTATGTCCAACTTTGTTGTTAGTGTCTATGAAAACACTTGTCCAGTCGTAATTTATGCATGAGTTTGTTGACCACATTTGACAAAATATTCATTCACTCTATACATCATTGCTTTGACTAAACCATTTATTAGTAGACTTCGAATACCTTTAAATACACTATCCATGCACTCTGCAAGGTTGGTTGTCATATGTCCAAATCGTCGACCTTTAAAGTCATAAGCACGTGACCATTTCTCTTTTAAGATGGCTCCAATCCATTGAGCTGCTGGTCCGTGATGCAATGCTATCTCTGCTAATCGTTGGTCAATAACATGATGTTCATAGGCGTACCCTACAAATAATAACTATGTTGTTACTATGTTCATAAAATCATAAAGTTATAAGATCATAAAAAATATGAGAAATCTCATCAATATTTATAAACTTCTCTTTCAACCAATTTGTTCTATGAGCTTTGTTAAGATTTGATGCCACATGCCGCAAATAAAAAACATGATGTTCTTGTGGTGGTTGCCATCCAACTTGGGGCTGAGCAACTGCTGCCAAAATTGAACGATGTCTATATGAAATTAGGCAAATTTCCATTCTATCTTTTATGACATAGTAGCGTACGAGGTATAAGAACCATGCCTAAGCAGATCCTGTCTCCCTTTCAACTATAGCAAACGCAAGCGGTACAACATTTCGGTCGCCTCTTGTGATATTACCATAAGCAATGTGCCCTTATATTTTCCATATAAGAATGTTCCATCAACTTGTACAATGGGCTTTAGGTAAGGAAATGCGCCTATGCATGATTTGAACGCCCAGAACACACGATGAAATATTTCAACTGGTTGAACATTTGAATCAACTTCAGAGCACTGTTTATGTGAAAATTGTATGCATGACCCAGGCATAAAGTGTTGAACTGCAGCTAACCACCTTGGGAGTAAGGAATAAGACATCTCCCAATTCCCAAAAATAGCGGAAACATCGAATTGTTTTGCCTTCCATGCTTTCCTGTATGACACAGTATAACCAAACATTGATTGCATTCTCTCAATAATTTATGAGATTTTCACATCTGGCTTATCAGTTACCATTGCCACAATACAAGATGATATAACATCGGCATCTAACTTTAGATGGTCTTGAGTTAATGATGTGCTCAAGCACATGTGGGGCCCCCCCATATTTTGTTATCTCCCAAATTTTTTTTTCTTTCCTACATGCCCTTACTCTCTAATTGCAATTTGCTCCATAGTTAACATATCGATACTCTTCATATTTTTTACATGAATAATGCACCTTAAATGTGTGATGAACTCGAATGGAGTATAGCTTGATTGCACATCTTAGAACCTGGACACTGTTAAACACCTTTCCAATATGTAACTCATCCTTATCACTTAGATTTACAATTTCTTCTAAATTATCAATCTCATGAGTCATATTTGGCTTTAACATTAATTTGTGATAAGAAAGCAGTTGCAAGCTCATTATGCTCATTCCCCTCTTCATGGTATTGGTGTTATCTTCATTATCATTCTCACCACCAACATTTAAATAAGAATCATATTCATCCTCTTCCTCGATTTCATCCATGATGTCTTCTACATGAGGAAGTAAACATGGTGGTTCATTGTTGCCACCATATAATGGATGTTCAAATGAGTAGAAATTTTCCATGTCACTGGTAAACTGGACTCTTGTCCTACAATGTTAACCTCATTGCTACTTGTAGGAAGTGTATTTCCAACATCATTGATTATTGGTTGTGATTCAATGTGGTCATCATATGGTAAATCACATATGTTGGCATACAACTCTGCACATGTAATTGAGTTGAAAATCTTCTAGTCACTTGCCATATTTGTTGTTGTCCGAGTTATCTTCCAAATTGCATACCTAGTACTGTGGTGGATTTATGCATGTAGGATATCTGTATACTATATTTGTCACGATTTGATTGGGAGGAAGTTGTAGCTTTTGTCCGATAACTTGCTTCAGTTTACTTAAGGTAATATTTGGGTTAACTTTGATTATTTTCACCCTATCAGACTCAAATGTTACACCGGATGGGCCGTCATAAATTTGTCCATTTGAAAATATACACATGAACTCCTTTCTATGATTCATCCTACTTCCTAAATATTACATAACAATTATTAATAAAATTAAATGAAATTGTCAAAAAAATTTAAATTCAAAATATCACTTTTACTAAAATCATCATAAAAAATATTCATAATTGTCTTACCACAATATGTATAACACCAACAAATAATAAAAAAAAAATATAAAATATTATTCTTCATTTACCTTTCACAACTTTTTTATTTATAAATTTTTGTGGCAACGTATTTCAAAATATATTTCATTTCTTATTATATTTTTGGTTAATTAAAAAATAATATATATTACCATCAAAATATACAAAACCGACGATCATAAAT
Source organism: Inga oerstediana (assembly GCA_963210345.1). Classification (NCBI taxonomy): domain Eukaryota; kingdom Viridiplantae; phylum Streptophyta; class Magnoliopsida; order Fabales; family Fabaceae; genus Inga; species Inga oerstediana. The sequence continues at coordinate 39,927,055 of OY723409.1, forward strand.
TTGGCACACTAAAAAATTGTATTTATTTGTTTATTTATTATATTTATTAATATTTTTTCTGAAACATCTTTCATTCACAAATAATAAATATACCCATTTTTTAAATCCACAAATAGATATGCCTTTATATGCTGTCATTTTATATTTATACTCCCTCAGGTCCTTTTTATAAGTTACATTCTCTCTCATAGTGATGTAATACCCCAAATTTTGAGATTTGAGGCTGGAGAATAAGCCTGAAATAAGTGATGTAACACTCTTCACGATCAAGGCCGAGATTAAGTTCATAAACACATGATAATGTGTTATTAGAGACCTTAAGATGATTTAGGATTTATTCAAAATTAAACTTCCCAAAATCAGGGTTTACAAAAACCTTTCTAAAACTTGTTCAACGCTGTCTCATATTCATATATCAATTTCAAAAATGGCCTATACAATACGATTTCATTTATAAATATCAGAGTATGAGGTAAATTCCTGACACACTCGGGTTACATTAATCAATAAATGGTTATACAAGGCATAATGCCTATAGTCTACTTCCCTTAACTTGGGGATTACACAAAACTACACCATACGTCCATTATACACAATTAATTACTGATGAAAAATCCAAATACCAATTACAAGTATCATAACTACTCTTCGTCACCTGCTTCCCCTTTGATCCTTCAGCCCTGTCTAAAATTGTTTTTGGGAGAGTGAGATTCTAAGGAATCCCTGTAGTAACAAATCACTTATAGTATACACAACAATAAGGCATGAAAGCAATCACCACACTCACATAGCAACTACAACAGCAATTACAGCAGCAAGGGCATGTATGACTCATGTCACCCTTACGTTTGCTCATGCTGAAGTGCTCACGTTGTATTGCACCACAATAGTTCACACCATATATTTCACTACAGCTGGGATTCATATAAAACATTTAATAACGTAAGCCACACTGGCAAGATACATATAACACAAAGCCAACGGCTGGATTCACAATACACCGGCCCAAGGGTCGGATTCACAAAGCAGTTTCACAATAATCCATGTTGATTACAACGGCAGTTCAACGGCTGAGGTAGAGATGACCAGCATCAATTCCTAAACGGCTCGCGCTGAAGTGATCACGCTATAATGGACCATGGCACACTTTCCAATCACATTTCACAAAACTATGATCAGTCATGCATACCAAAACATCATACACAATGTAATATCCCAAAATGTATTCAAGAGCTAAATGTACAGAATAGATGGTGGGATTAACGACAAAATTACTTCTAGAAATTTTGTTATGACTTTAGTCAAGTTTCACATGCAAGATTGGCAATTAAATATTATATTGCAAGATGATATTTTACAAGATCATCTTCTTCTTCAAAAGGCCATGATTCACGTATGACAAGAGGGAAAAGTAAGAATAAATACATATTGGCTACTAAATATGACATAAGGAGACAATTTGACCAAGTTATAAAAGGATGATGACTTGGTCAACAATTGCAACAAAAGGCAATTAAATATTATAAATGGAAGAAATGCCAAGAGATATTTTATAAAGCTTTAACCTCTTTCAAGCCTCCATATTCGGTCAAATTTTAAAGAGAGGAAGGAAAGAGAAATTTACTTCATACACTTCTTCACTTTTGTCTTCGAAAAGTCAAAAATTGCAACTAGAAAATTTGTGTAACCAATGGCTATGCAAGTTCATGCAATTGGTCAATCTTTCTTCCTCCTTTTGAAGAACATATTGGTCAATAATAATTCTCCATTTGTGCAGCCCATATCACGTCCAAAAGCAAGAAGAGAAGAGGCAAGAGAAACCTTAATCAAATGACCAAAGTCAACATGGCATAAGCTTATGTAAAAAGAATTATTTTCCACCACAACTTTTCTTTCTCTTTAGGCCACATTTTCGGTCAGATATTAAGAGGATAAGGGAAGAGAAAAACTGATCATAAATCACTCTCTCACCTCTTCTCAAGGTCGGCCAAGTTCAGCAAGCTAAGAGAAAGTGAAGAACAAAGTTGAGGTACGATCTTCTACATGGATTATCACCTCCTTAACCTCATCTATGGCTCAAGTGACCTTCATGAAACTTGTTCCTCTCTTCCTTAGCTTCATTTATATGGTTTTTTTTTTTGAAGAAGAGGAGTTTTCAGCCAACTTGCAAGAACAAAAGTTGAGGAATCAAGAAAAGAACACAAGAAGAAGCAAGAGGTGAGTAAGAGCATTATGTTGATGTATATGATGCTTTAATTGGCTGGGTTGTAGTGGGCTATTGTGACAGCCCTAATTTTGTTTTTTAGGGTATATTAGGGATCATGAAGCTTTCATCCTATATATGTGCTTATATGTTGGTTTGGAGGCAAATGAGCTAAGCTTAGTGATTAGATAGTGAAGTGGTTGTTTGTTGTGAAATACCCTAAAATTCTGCCAAAACAGGACATGGTGAATGAGTGAGAATTTGTTCATTTTGATGTTACCATTGTGTTCTACACGAAAAATTATGTGGGAATAGGTTTGGTTGTTGATTTTGAAGCTATTGGACACATTGGTTGAAAATTGGAAAAACTGTCAAGTGTAACTTTGTGCAGGGCAGTCAGTTTGTAGGGACATTTTGAATACGCAATTGGTGTTTAAAAATTCTGAAACTTTCCAGTCTTAAATTTCACATTCCAAGCTTCAAAATGGACATATGATTTGTGTCATTTCGGTTTTTGAGCTGGGAGTTCTAGTTGCCCAAAGTTTGATGTCAAAACTGGACCTAATTCTGGAGCAGTGTGGAATGTTGTGTAATTCTGGAATTGTGTGGTGATTTCTGGTAATGATTCATATTTTTCCTATGAAGAGGACTTCAAGAGCTTTCAATAGGCTTTGAGATCACCTCATTTTGATTTTTCTATAATTAGTTATGATTTTTCAAAGATGTTGGAAAATTCTGGCAGATTGGTCACCTATGCGAAAATTGAAGATTTTATGGCATAATGTAATATTGTGAAACTTTGAGGGTAGAAATTAGCCTTTTAGGTTAATTGACCACTTTAGCTCCTTAGTTGACTTGATTAATTGACCATAGTGATAATCAACTTAAGTATTATAGAGAGAAAACTTGGGAAAGAGATTGACGGGTTGTCCCTAACTTGGTTTACAGGATTTGATATTTGCCGTCCTCGTGAGCCCGCTGTGCCAAGAAACGTCGGGAAAGGATCAGGTAGTGACTCTCTCTCTCTTATACTATGTGTAATGCTCTGTATGTGTGTGTTATCACTGTTCTGTGATGAATCTTTGATGCTGCTGCGGATACAGCTAGAGATAGCTGTCGTTTACAACGTAAGCTGTCGTTATTGTGATTACAGCGTAAGCTGTCGTGATGTTGATTACAGCAAGAGCTGTCGTATTGTGTATACAGCCGTGAGTGCTATCGTTTGTGGTGAAAACCATGTATCTTTGAGATTGTTGCTGCTGTTGCTGTTTGTGATTTATGTACATGCTTTGTGTTTATGCATTGTGTGAGTGGTTTGTTACTACTGAGATTCTCTCGAATCTCATTCTTTCCTATGACTAACATTTCAGACAGGGCGTGTGGCTCAAAGGAGAAGCGGCCAACCCGAAGTAATTAGGACCCTTGGGGGTATATAGTTGAATTGGAAACGTTGGTTATGTATTTTAAACCCGGGATTACTGTAGATTTTGAATCAGGAACACTACATTCGATTTTGGTTGTGTAATCCCCTAGTGTATACTTATAAACCTTCAGGTTTTTATGTATAGAACCCGGGAGTTGCCGGGGATGTGGTTATACACTCTGATATGATTGTATGTATATTAACTGCACAGGTAATTATATTCGAATATTGAAATTGAGACCAGGATGGGAAAAAGAGTTTTGAAAGTTTTTTTTTTAAAAATTTTACTGTGAGACAGAAAGTTTAAAACGAGGTTAAAGCATCCAATGGTCTCTAATCCGATTTAAATATGTGTTATCGAATTATAATTATGTGTTTAAAGTCAGGGGGTTACACACAACATGAGAGAAGAGTCACTACCTGGTTCGTTTCGCGTGTGCTCTACCGCAGGTCTCTCCCGAGTAGGGCAAATATCGTATCATATAATTATAATAAGTGACGAAGAGTTATTCACTATTCCATCGTTCAACAACTTCTTAACACTTGAATTGGTTATCATTATTACTCTTTAAGTACCCATAAACACCTCTAACACAAGCCCTAAAGGGTTAGAAGAACTATCCCAAAGATCCCCTTTTTGGAAACACAAACACTGATTTTTCACTGTTGCACTAGAGTGAAGATGGCCTCACTCGAGTGATGATGCACTTTGCACTCGAGCACAAAGCTTAACACTCGAGTGATAGCCAAATGCTCACTCGAGTCCTGGGAAGTGAAGCACAAAAAGTGATAACCCGAGATCATAAGAACTTTCAAAATAGAGGAGCACTCGAGTGAAGAAGACCTCACTCGAGTGACAGCTTAACACTCGCAAGTGTTAAGGCACACTCTTGAAACTTGGAAGCGAGTGACAACTCGAGACGAGAGTTTATGGTGTCAAATACACCTGCACTCGAGTGAGAACCCACAACACTTGCAAGTGAGGCAACACTCTTGCCTTTCACCCGGAAGTGCAACGTGAAAGCTGAAGGCAGAAAGGGAAAATGCACTACTGCACTCGAGTAAACCCATCCTCTCTCGAGTGATGCTCATCCAGCACTCGAGTGAACCCCAGATCACTCGAGTGATGCTATCAGAAACCAGAAAACGCAGAAGGTATGACAGCACTTCCCCACTTTTGCCCAATTGATTCCAATGGTCTCAAACTCTCAACCAAGGCTACTCCCACATAAAAACACCCAAGGAATCCACTGGAACGATCAGAATTACCAATTTCCTATTCCATTATCATGCTTTGGTTTTGGGCAACATTAATCACTAAATTCTCGAAATCACTAAACACGCCATTTCAATCTCAAATTGATCTATATATCCAAAACACTCATTTCCATATCAATAACATACCAAACTCCCAATAACTCTCATTTTCGAAAATAGGCCAATAATTCCAGAAATTCCCAAACTAACTCAAAGGCCACAAAACGTATATAGAAAAGTTCCTTTCACTTACCTTTACAACTTTACCAAAGAGATTTCTTGATTCTCTAACCTCTACAATTCCTTGAGAGCTCCAATCAACACCAATGAACAATATATAACCATCAAAATGAAGCTCTCAATCCAAGGGACAACATTAAAGAAGAGCATCTTGGCATTATAGGACATTTACTCACCTTAACTCAAGCTTTTCTTCTCCCCCTTAAGCTTCCATGTCCGCCGAAATAGAGAGAGAAAAGAGAGAGATGAGAGTGAGGTAGGAGATGAAGAATGATGACATCCCCCCAACCCATGCTTGCTTCAACAAAAAAGGAGGGAAGAGAGGAAAGAGAAAACAATAAAATATAAAGTTGACTTTCCAACTTTCTCTCTCATCCATAAGCTTGCCACTTGTCAAAATTTGATTTGCTCCCATAAAGTAAGCAACCAATTAATCACCTTAATCCCTCCATTAGCCATTTTAATCACACTTCTCATTTTCCTCTTAGTTAGTAATTAATTTCTCCCTTAATCACTAACTTATTGCCAATAATTCCATTCTTCCAATTTTTCACTGATTATGGCATATTAGCAAGGAACGAAAAACTGGACCGGGCAATGAACCGGTCACAGCACAGGTTTAAGGGTTAATGGTTCAACCGGGGTCTAACCGGTAGTTGAACTGATCATAACCGGTCATATTAAAATATTATAATTTATTAGTGATAATATATATTAATATATTTTTAAACTTCTATAGATAAAAATAAAGATTTTTAGAAAAAAAATGTTTAAAATCTATTAGTATTAGTTATAATACCTATACTTATGCAAAGATATCTCATTTCCTATAATTATTATATCTTTTTAAATAATTTTTTTCATTATTTTCTTCATTTTTTTAGATTTGTTCTTTCTTTATCTATTTTTCTCTTCATTTTAGTCTTCAACTTTCCATTTTGCCCTCAAAAAACACAAAATAAAAATTTGAAAAATTTAAAAAAACAAGAAAGAAAGAAACCGGGTCAACCGGTTGGACCACCGGTTTACCGGTTTTAACCGGTCTAACCGATTCTGACCGGTTCAACCAGTCTGACCGGATCAGGGACCGGTTCCCAGTTCAACCGATCGAACCGGCCTGTCCGGTCCGGTTTTTTGTACTCTGCATATTAGTTAAAAATTGCCACATAACCCATAATTATTCCACTTTAATTCAATAATTATTCTCAACAATTATCATTAGCCTTTAATCAAAATTTAGGGCGTTACAATTCTCCCCCCCGTTCAATAAATTTTGTCCTCAAAATTTGTTACACCAATGGGGATATAAACCTTGGATGCCTTTTCATGAAGGCTTCTGTTCCTCAAATTGTTTCTTAAAAAGATAGTGCCTTCAAAACCACTGGTAAAAATAGTATACTACAGGTCCGAATCACTCAAGAATCTCGACAGACCAGTACTTCATGGCTCAGTTTCTTTCTTTCAATCACTTAACCAATTCTCGTGCCTGGAGACACTCTCATGAGCGCGTGATCTTCTTTTTCAAACCTTAGAGATCTTCACCTCACTCGATCACTATTCAGGTGAACTGCACTTGTTCATCCCGACAGCTTCCTCTGTATTAATATATATCTCAGGTTTCGCTATTTCAATAATACTTCAGCCTACACTATATCCACTTTCAAGCCATTACCCTCACTCGTACACCCACCAGCAACTCCACTACTGGTAACCGGGACTTTTGGGCTTCAACAACAACATCGGGCCACTCTAGAATCTCAATCTCTTCTATCCGAAATGCCCTACTATAACGGCCCACCTAAAGTTTCAATCTCTTATATTCAAGAGGCTTACCGGGAGTCTCAATCTCCCAATCCCATCCTCATCCAATTTATCGAGCTTACGAGGACCTAGTCCTTTACCCAAATCGCTTACACAGAGGATTCTTGGTATGGCGATGCCCACCCTGGCTATACTCCACCCGTATACTCCCTCCGAGGGCTCGGCTAATAGCAGTGCGCTTGACGTGGTGAGGACTCAAAGGAATATCTGCACTCCCCTTAGTGCATTCCTTTTGCCTCCGCAGGACTCGTAGCCATGCTCCTAGGGATAAGGATGCGCTTATGTATGACCCTGCTACTATTGAGCTAGCCTTTTTATTGTGACACCCCGCCTGTGTAGCCACTCTGGGCCTCGACTAATGACGGTGTCCACTCTATCTACAACCCACCTGTATACCCCCTCCGAGGTCTCAGCCAGTGGCGGTGCAGCTTAAGGAATACACACAATTACGTTCACGGTGTTCACATTCACAACGGTATATCAACGGCCAATGGTAGAGATGACCAACGTCAAACCCTACAATGGCTCATGTTGTGGTTTGAATTGTAATTTGTATGACATGTTGTGGTAACATGTCAATATGATTTGAATTTGGTTGATTTGGTGTTTCTAATGGATTCCTTGTGAAGAATTGTGTGGGAATGATGTTTGATGTGAAAATGGAAGCATTAGAAACAAATGTATAAAACTTGAAAATCTGTCAATTGAAACTTTGTACTGGGCATTCAGTTTGCATGAAAGTTTTGAATGACCAAAGGGTGTCTAAAAATTTCGAAAATTTCCAGTCTTAAAGTTCACATTCCAAGCTTCAAAATGGACATATAATTGGTGTGATTTCGTTTTGTGAGCTAAGAGTTATGGTTGTCCAACGTTTGGGATTAAAATTGGAATTTGTTTTGGAGAAGTGTTGGATTTTGAGCAATTCTGTATTTGTATGGTGATTTCTAGTAATTATCCATATTTTTCTAGTAACGAGGACTTAAATAGATTTCATTTGGCTTTAGAATCACCTTATTTCAATTTTTCTAGAATTAGTTATGATTTTTGGAAATTTAGCCAATAAACAGGATTTTCTTGGCCGAGGCCCAAATGTATCTGACCTGTTTTTAGCCATAGCTAGTGGATTTGTGGACCGCGGCCAACCCCCAAAAATTAGTATTTTGCACTTCTGAGAGTGGTTTTTGGTATGGTTTCTCCCAACCCTTTAGGCATACGTTTGGGCTTTTAGTAGCCACCTAAAGATCGTAAATGATAACCAACTTTAGTGTTTGGAAGTTGAGGAATTGGAAAGGGAATAACCCTATGTCCTTGATTTGATTGTCAGGGTTCGGTATTTGCCCTGATCATAAGTGGACTGTGCCAGGGCACGTTTGGAAAGAATAAGGTAGTGACTCTTCTCTTATGTTATGTGTAAATGTATTGTATGTATGTGTATCATTGTTTTATGATGATTTCTGATGCTGCAGCCTATATAGCTAGCGATAGCTGTCGTTATCCAGTACTAGCTGGTGTTATATAGCACAAGATGTCGTTATCCAGTGCAAGCTGGTGTTATACAGCGAAAGCTGTTGTTATACAACATAAGCTATCGTGATTATGTATACAGCCGTGAGCGCTGTCGCTTGTGGTGAAAGCCATGTATCATTGTGTTGTTGTTGCTGCTGCTATTGATGGTTGCTTACATGCTATGTGTTTATATATTATATGAGTGATTTGTTACTACTAGGATTCTTTTGAATCTCATTATTTCCATTGACTAACCTTTCAGACAGGGCAAGTGGCTCAAAGAAGGAGCAAGCAACCAAGGGCGGTTAGGGCTCCCATTGGAATTGTAGTTTGTGGTAGTTGGTTATCATAGTTGGGATTATTGTATAATTTGTATTTGCCTTTGGATTTGGGAGGTATATTGTGGAAAGATATTGTGTAATCCCCTAAATGGGAATTAGTATACCATTAGTAAAGGTATGGAACCCAGGATTTGCCGAAAATTATGTTGTGCACTCTGATATTTATATGAATGTGATTTATCTGCGAGAAGTAATTGTATTCGAAATGTGAATATGAGACTAGTTGAATGGTATTTAGAAACGTATTTGGGAAAACCCTATCTTATCGATGGGTTTGAAAATGTTATTTGATAATTATTGGTCTCTATTTCACTTTAATCACGTATTTCGGATATAATTACGGAAGGGGGTTACGAGTGATATATCCCAATTTTATCATAATATTTAATATCTTATTTAGGGATTTTACCATTAATTTTGGGCTAAATAGCATTTATTATGATTAAATTGAATTAAAAATGATTGTGCGAAAATAAATCTTAAAATGATATATTTGCTATAATCTTGTGATTGCTCTTTAAATTTGAATTTTACATAAAGATATTATAAGATATTGATTTGAATTATAGGTCACTTTGGAAACTTGGAGACGAAGGACCAAAAAGTAAAGATGCACAAGGACTAAAGAAGAAAATGAAATTCTACATGTTGCCAATGGCAATTGTGACAAAAATAAGGGTAGTTTTCTGTAATATTAGCCGCTACCTTCAGTGAAGAACATATCAGCGGAAATTACAGAACATTACCCTGAATTTACAAAATGCTAGTTTGGTTCAAAAATCCGAAAATCACCGCTGGAACTGGAGAGTACCCCGAATTTTTTTTAAAGTTTTATCCTACCAACATTAAAGTTTTCGGGTGAGCTAGTCTTTTGGCAAATATCTTAATATACAAACAAGGTTCCACAAAATAAAAACATATTTGCTAATATCATGACACAAGGTTCACATAAGTGAAATCACATGCTTAAAAATAGAGATCAAATTTAAATTTTGAGATCTCAAAACTGGCCTATATTACCATATAATACAGGATAATACTTACAGTCAAAATAAGAGTCACCTATTTTGATTTTTCAAATTGTTGAACCAACCACTAACCACCTAAAAATAAAAAATAGCAAAATAATAGTTATCAAGGGCAATATAAATGAAATTCAAATTACATATTACAAACTACCAAATTAAGAAATAAATCTAGAGAAACAATTTACCCACAACAATTATAAGAAAAAAGACCGATGCAAATAACCTAGAATGGAATAACAAAATAACAAAATATAGTAAGGAGGGGGTGGAAAGAACTGAGTAATATGTAAGAAGGAGAGAGGAAGATGTTAGAGTTAAATGAGATGAGAAAGAAAAGAATGGCAAAATGAGGATATTTTGGTTAGAAGCTCTCGTTCTTGTCGTCTTAAACATGATATACACTAAGCTTGTTTATTTACAATGATCTTATTTAATTATTTGTGTGATTTTGATATTATATATTTTCATAATAAGCCATAGATATATAGAATACATATACTACCATATATAAATACTAATGCATATTAAAAAAAGATATACTGTTACATATGAATGGGATTAGATTTCATGAATATGCATATAATCTTATTTAATCTTCTAATAAAAGAAGTAAACTAAATTTTATTTTATAATAAAATTATTTACATGTCTACATCTATAATTTTTTTTAAAAATTAACATGTAAACAATTTGATGATGAAATATCTTAGTGGTATCATTCAACAAAAGGAATACAAAAATTATAAAAAAAAAATTAACCAAGAGAATGTACCTTACTCAGATGAAAATCAAGATTGAAGGGTAAAATAAATAGTGCAACTAGTTAAGACCACAAATGCCACACTTTAAAGGAGGAGGATGGAATGGAATAAGCAGACGGGAAAGAGAGGGCTTCGAAAGGAGGAAAATAGAATGAAGGGAGTTGGAGAAATCAAAAGGATTTCAATGCTAGAATAAGAATGCTGAAGAAGTATGTTGGATGCACAAATATACTAGAAAAAAATATTGTGTAATCACATGCTTCCTTAATTTGATGAGGTCATGGGAATCTTTGAAAAAGCATGTAGAATCTCTGCATTAATTTTACTAATGGGAATCTCTTTTTACCTTGATATGACAGGTCTATAAAACCGAGGAAATTGAAAAGTCTAAAAGCGTGAAAATGGGGTCTTTAGGTGTAATTTTCACTGAAAATAAGAAGAATTGAAAGAGAAAGCATACGGTACAGAGAAGGAAAGGTAAAATCGTTCATCTCATGAACGAGTTTCATATTTTTAATTAAAAAATATATATATAAGATATTGACATCGTTCTTGTGAAGAACGATTTCTTTATAAATCCAAACTCGTTCTTCTAGTGAACAAGTTCTAATGCAGCATTTTGATAAATACTTTTTATTCTATAGTATTTTAGTAATTTTTTATACTGTTTATAGTATTTTAGTAAAAATGCCGCTATCTAGAGACTATGATCAACGCCATTTGATTTTCTATCAGTATTATTTAATTCTAGTCTTGTCTTTTTGCTTTTCAATAGTCTTGGGTTAAGTGATGATGATAGAAGAGTGAGAATGTTTGACTGATGAATATAAGGGAGAGGAGCCCCTGATCACCGATTTTTTTTCCAAATGATGATGTCGAAAGAGAGAGGAGGTTTAAGTGATAAAGATGAAGGACAACAAGGGAAGGGGAGGAGCTGATTTTTTTTTGGGACAATTACATTCAAGTCCCACAAGAGAAAAAATGAAGAAATGATTTCTGAAGTTGTCAATGAACACCCCTCAACTTATCAATGGACGCCTTTCAACTTGTCATTAACCACTTCAAAGATTGTTTCTTCATTTTTTCTCTTGTGTGGGACTTGAATGTAATTATCCCTTTTTTTTTAATGAAATAAGGGTGTTTTTTTTATTTTCTTAATTTATTAATTGGCTGCCATATCAACAACCCAGTCAGCATAAATTAGTCAATTTAATAGTCAAAATTATCAAACGTTAACCCAAGGGCAATATTACTACGTTTTTAGACTTTCGGGGTAATATTAAGACTAAAATAAAATTTTAGAGCAACATTGAAATTTCGCAAATACTTTTAGAATAAATTTGCATCTTAATCTTGTGAAAGTATTGTTGCTTCAATTCTAACAGTTGATGTAGATATAGCTTTGTATGTAATGTAGGAATGACATATATAATTGCATTCATTTACTCTGTAACAACAACCAATGGAATTCCCTTAGAGGAAGATGGTTAGGAAGGCCCGACGAGAATCCTTTATGACAAATATCTATAGTAAAAACTATAGATTATGATGTATGCAGCATCTTGAAATATTTGCTAGGCGCATTTAGTACTATAAATATTTTGTGGTACTGCCTAAATATTTTGTGGTGATCCAGCATCCTAAAATATTTTTTTAAGTGCATTCATCACTTTAAAGTATCGTTTAGATGCATCCAACACCATAAATTATTTTTTTATGTGTGTCCAACATCATAAATTATTTTTGGCGCATCCAGCATCCCAAAATAATTTTTTATATGTATCCACCATCTTAAATTACCTAAATTGTTAAGTGAAAAATTGCACAAAAAAGTATTTTAGGATGATGGATACACATGAAAAATAGTTTAGAATGTTAAATGTACCACAACATATTTTAGGATACTAGATGCACATGAAAAAATACCTCAGGTGCTAAATGCACTTTAACCCAAGGCTATATTATGAATCAATTCTAAAAAACACTATATGTTTCTTAAGTTTGTGAGAGTAGGGTTTGGATATGACATTGCTTTATTTATTATAAAATTAGTCATTCATTTAATTATTATAATGATCTAATTATTTAGTAGACATTTCACTTATTTGTTAATCTATTTTTGAATATGTTATATGTTCCGTTTATAGAATTATTTGCTCATTTAAGCAATTATAAATTATTGATTGTATCTTCCTAAGAATGGGGGAAACTGTAACACCTTCATTTCGAAATCAATCTGATGATTTTTACGCAGTGAATTCGAACCACTAAGTGGTATTCCTTTGTGAAGTTCTTTCAAAGACAGGACTCGAACTTGTAGTTGAGTAGGTTTTTCTGAGTAATTTAAAAATTTTCAAAAACTATCATAAAGTGGTTCGTAACTCATCGTTTCTTATTTCCCCTTTTTAATTACTAGAGTGTTACTCTACTTAATAAATCGCTTTGCTTACTTGACTGATAGGCTCATACCATGTGATTACCCATTCCTAGTTCATTTATCGTGCTTAGGAAAACATTCACCCTTCATGCAGGTCATTTAATTAACCACATCAAACATTAATATTTACATAACGAAGTATAAATCCTTAGCTATACACTACAACTTCTCCTTTGGGCACATCATTTTGTATCCTACTTCTATGTTCACGTGCCTATATGGTTGTTGAGAGGAAAGTGAGATTCGAGAGAATCTCAGTAGCAAACTTTGCTAGCTATGCATACAAAATACAAGCATAATGTATAACATGCTTGCTTACATAAATTCATGTCAACATATTGACATATCTGCATGCTCAATGTTTAATACATTACATTAATGGCCACAACATAAGCAAAACAAAGCTTCAATCATTCACATATGTTTCATACAATTCATCAAAGCAATTTAACACATCAATCATAAGCATACTTATCAAGTAAATGCAAGTCAGAAAAGTTTTACTATCGTTTGTTTTTTAAGTCCTCCTCTTGTACCTTTTCTTCTAACCATTTTAGTTGCTTGGAAATTCTTTAATTCTTCTTCTTTCTTGACATCTTATGGCCTTAGATATATAATCAGATCATTAAAGCCATGACAAATGAATGTCCAATGTGGCTACATTAGCCTCTAGGACATGTCTTTTATCTTTGGACCAATACTTGTCCCAATTACCTTAAGTGTCACAAATTTGTGGGTCACCCTAATCTGACAGATTTGTCACCTAACTTTAAAAAACCATAACTTAATCTATAAAACTCCAAATGGGGTGGTTCAAAGCCCCAGGTGAAGCTCTTTAAATGTACTTTAAGAGAAAAATACCTCCCACTATCACTTATACGCACACTGTTCCAGAAATCATTCCAGATTGCCCAACTTCAAAAATTCATACCCTACAATATACTAACTCAAATGACATATTATATATCAAATTAAAGCCTATGACATATACTATGAATCTAGAAAGTTTCATGGCCATTAGATAACATTTGGCCATTTAGAAATATGTCACAACTAGACTGTCTCCTAGAAAATGTAGACTTACTGTAATATCTCAAATTTTGGGCCTAGGACTTTAAGAATAAGCCTATATCAGCAGACTACTAAGCCCAGTTCAGGAAGAGTCTCAAGCATGATAAGAGATAGAAAGACTTGAGGGGCTATATAATCTAGCCCTATCCGGAAGAGGGCCCAATATACGTAGGCAGTAGGAGTAAAGTATCGGTACAAATGTGTACAAGACATATATACGGGTGCCATTGGGTTAATAAAAAGATGCCACTCAGCCATATCATGAGGTATAGGACTGATTGGTCAAGCAAACTATGTCAATATAGGTGTGCACATGGCATTTTTAGGGAAGACATGTGTACCCTTCGTTTTTGGAGTAGACGATGATATGTGGTGCCATGTGGGGCCCACACATATACTCTGACTTGGCATCATTTAGTGAGCCTTGGTATACGTGAAGTAACCCCGAGTGGAATCCTGAGTGAGCACCGATAAAGTAACTTTATTAATGTAGCTTTAATAAAGTAAATCATGATGAGTAATGATGACTCAACTTTTGTGTTGGACAAATAAGAAAGTGACACTTGTCCATTCATTATGACAAAGTACAAAACAACTTTTGTGTTGGTATATTAAGAGAGTGACAAGTGTCCCTAATGATAAGGGTTTCTTTTTGTCTTTTATGTTGGCCACTCATGAGGGGCCACATGTACCTGAGTCGAGGAAATCCACAGGTATCCGATCCGGTCACCTGACTAACTTTCTCGAACACTGAACCTGATAGCCTGGGGAAAACCATCAGACCCTCACTATCCCTGACAAATTGGATGGCTAAAAGTCAGAGAAAAGAGATGGGACCCACTTTATTAAAGCAAGTGACATTTGTCACTGAATCACTAGATCACCGGACAAATGCAACCATATAATTTCGACACGTGGCAACAACTTTCAAGACTAATTAAGGGCCATATATTTTCGACCAAACAGCCCCAAAATTCAGAAAAAAAATCCCAAAAAATGTTGAGAAAATTGGTAGAGGAAATATGAAGATGAATAGTAACATTTCTTTACTTCAATCTGCTGAAGAAAAAAATCCCAAAAAAATGTTTAGAAAAAATTGGCGTTTTCTCTCAAAATACCCTTCACAAACCATATTCTACTCATCCCAAGGTTCATTTCTATGGTTTCATATTTTCATTTAAAGGTGTTTAGTGCCATCTTGCTTGTCGGAGTACTGTCAGATTTCTGAACCGATTGCGAAAATGGGTAGAGGTAAGCGTTGTGATGACCCAATTTGTGATTAAAGGCTAATGACCTCCAAAGTGGATGTAATTGATGTTAAACAAATATTTTTAGAAAATGTGATTTGAATGTGTTATAACCAGGCCTTGACTCTGTATCTGAGTTCAATTATGGAGCAACATCTAAATTGAGACAAAATAAAGGGGAGGGTGCATGGCTAAGAGAAATGAAGTAATAAGTTGTGTTCAGATGATTTGGTGAGTATTGTGATAATCAAGGGCAAAATAGGAAATTCGCCGACCAATTAGTCAGCTACCAAAGAGGGAGTCTACTAATTGGTAGGAATCATTATGGCATGCTTAGTTGCTTAAGAGATTATGTTAGAATGATCATATGTATGCATGTACATGGAAAGAGTTAGAAGAAGACCTAAGATGGTGACAAGTGTCCAATTAGAGGCCATGGATGAAGTCAAAATTTCAAACTTGTTTCTTTTCTTCCCTCTCTCTCTCAAAGTCGGTTAATGAGCATGGTGGGAAGCAAAAAATCTGCATCTTCATTATTCCCTTATTTTCTCTCTCTCCAACTCCATTGTCATTGAGCTCAAGGTAGAAAGAGAAAGTAAAGGTGAGATTTTTACATGGTAGTTGGCTTTTAATACTCTAGACCTCTTCTTAAATGTTGTCCAGCTTGATGAGAGCTTCATCTTGATGTTTTTAGATTTTTTAAAGAAGGTGTTTTGGAGCTTGAACAAATTTGAGAATTGAGGATCAAGGATCTAACCTTGGCAAGTTTAAGAGATGAGCATTTGTAGCATTTTGGCATATATGTTGTGATTTTTTTGTTATGTTTTGATATTTGAGGAATTTTCCTTGTTTTAAGTATGCTTTTAGAGTGCATAAGTTATATGATGATTTATGGTAGAATTGATAGTATGTGGTGCCATTTGAATGTCGGAATTGGTTTGGAACTTTGGAAGCAAGTTTGGTAAAATGAGGCAATGGGTTTAAAATGTTGACCAAAACCAAAACTTGTAGTTAGAATGAGATTTTTGGTGTTTTGAGGTTTCCAATAGGTTCTTTGTGGGAAATGATGTGGGATTAGGCTTATATAGGAATTTAAGACCATTGGAAAACATTTGGTAAAAAAATTGGAAACTTCTGTCAGTTGTTATGTTTTGGCTTCTAATAGAGCCTCACTCGAGTGAGAAGAGGCCTTACTCGAGTACTGCAGCATGTTTCCTCCTTTCCTTTGGTTTTCTGTAGCACTTCTATGCCAAAAGTAAGAGTGTATTTCCTCACTTGCAAGTGACAAGGGTTCTCACTCGAGCACACCCTACCTCGCTCGAGTGTGGATGTAATTGGCACCTTAAGCCAACTTCTCAAGGTAACACTCGCATTCCATTTTTCAAGAGTGTGATCTAGTACTCGCAAGCATTGAGCTATCAGTTGAGTATCGGGAACATCACTCGAGTACACTTCCAACCCTAGGGTTTCTTTTGATCTTAGATTGTCACTTTCTGTGCCTCACTGGATAGGACTCGGGTGAATATGAGGCTATCACTCGAGGGTTCAGAACTCAAATGTTATGATCACTTTCTGTTTTCTTTTTGGTTCTCTTTTTCAAGCACTCGCATGAGTGTGCCTTTGTGCTTGAATGCAAATCACTCCATCACTCGAGTGCATCACCATCACTTGAGTGAATCGTTTGAAATCAACATTTTTCTTTTAAAAGGGGAGTCTTTGGTATAGTTCTTCCAACCCTTTAGGTATTTGTCTAAGCTTCTAGTGAACACCTAAAGGACTTAAATGACAACCAATCTTAAGTGTTTTGAAAACAAAAACTTGAAATGGAGATTGATCCGTCATCCTTGGTTTTGGTTATAGGTTTTGATATTTGCCCTGTGCATGAACAGCCTGTGCTAGAGAATCATCGGAAAGAACAAGGTAATGACTCTTTCTCTTATACCATGTGTAAAACATTGTATGTATATTTATCGTGCTTTGTGATGAGTTTGGATGCTACTATGAATATAGCCAAGAGGGCTATCGTCATTGTGATTATAAGGAAAGCTGTTGTATAGTGTTTACAGCCATGAGTGCTTTTGTTGTAATAGCGAAAGATGTCGCATTGTGTTTACAGCTGTGAGTGCCGTCGTTTATGGTGAAAGCCATAAATCATTGTGCATTCTGTTATTGCTGCTGATGTTGTTGTTAATGATTTGCTTACATGCTATGTGTTTATATATTGTATGAGTGATTTGTTACTACTGGGATTATCTCAAATCTCATTCTTTCCTTTGACTATCCTGTAGACAGGACAAGTGGCTCACAGGAGAAACTGACAACCAAGGGCGGATAGTACAAACTTAGGTTATAGTTGGTTGTCATATTTTGCATAGGAATCATTGTATAATTTGTAAATATTATTTTGGATATGGTTATGTAATCTCCTCATTGGGAAATTGTAAGGGGCGAGTATGCTCCGTAAACCCTTTAGCTATGATATGAAACCCAGGGATTGTCGGGATTTTTGTTTTACACTCTGATATGTATAAATGTGATTTAACTGCACAGGATAATTATATTCGAAACGTGAATTTGAGACCAGGATAAGGACAAGTTTTGAAAGAATTTGTGAAAATCCTCTCGTAAGGAAGGGATTGTAAATGACTTTTAATTATTATTGGTCTCTATTTCATTTTAATTACCTATTTTGAATTATAATTATGATTATCAAGGCAGGGCGTTACAAGCATAGGCTTCATTTTGAATTGATTAGTTTGTTGTTTGGATGAGTTTTCATGAGGGTGAGGTATTGTTCATTTTTCATCCAGGGCATATTTTTGAGGTTTAATCATGGTTTAATCATGTGTTTATGGTTAAATAATGATTTATGATGATTTTGGAAGTTTATGTTTTAAGCTGCCTGAATTCGTTTTCTGGAGGCAGTAAACTTACAATGTGTTTTTGATCGGCCAAACTTGGTCCATATGCTATGAAATTTTAGACTATTAAAGTACACATCATGGGCTTTAATTTAATAGGTAATATGAGCCATTTGGACTAGTAGATTGAAAGTTATGATTTTTCAAATTTTGACCTTGATTCTAGAATAAAATGTGGCAGTCTGAGTTTGACGAAATTCTGGGAACTGTGTAGTTATAATTGATACTCTGTGATATTTTTCCTTGAAATAGGACATTAATATCTTTACACAGAAATTGGAATCACTCAATTTAGATTTTTCTAGAATTAGTTATGATTTTTCAAAGTTAAGTGAAAAATCTGCCAACTTTCTAGAATAGTACAAAAGTGAAAAAGTATTGGTATTTGGTAATAAAATTAATTTCCAAGGGTTAAGTTAAGCACTTGGAGTTAGAGTGGGCCCATTAAATACCCATTGGGCTTAATGTGTTAACTTTAAAGTCAACCAACCAAAGTATTTTGAGTTATTAAAATTGGGACAAGTATGGGCGTAAATGTAAGAGACATGTCCTAAAGACCTATGTAGACACATTGGACATTCATTTATCATGGCTCTAATGTATGGCTATGTACCTAGGGCCATAAGATGACAAGGAAGAAGAATAGGAGAATTTCCAAACAACTTCAATAGTTGCAAGAAAACGTACCAAAAAGGGGACTCAATGAGAAAAGGTTATGAACTTACCCTACTTGTGTGTATTGATATGTATACTTGTGTGTTGATGTGCATGATTGCTTTACTGTCTATGTGTATCATAGTTGAATGATTGAAGCTCTTTTTTCTATTGATGCTATGGCCATATGTAAGAAATGTGAAGCATTAAGCATGCAAATATGTCATTATGTTAACATGAGCCTATGTAAGGCAAGTATATCATGCACTAATATTTATCTTACATGCATTATTGGTATCGTTTGCTACTAAGATTCCCTCAAATCTTAGCCTCGATCAACCAACCATATAGGCAGCTGAGCACAGAAAAGGAGTGCAGGACACTATACTAGGAAAGAAGTCACAATGAAGAAGAGAAGAATTATTCACGCACTAGTCCTTTATATAATTAATAAATTTACAATGGTTAATTATATAACCACATGACGAATAAATTAATTATCCAAGCGCGATAATTGAACTAGGAATGGGTAATCATGCAGTATAAGCCCATTAGTTAAGAAACCTTTCACACTTAAAAATGAGCACATAATCACTTTGATTAAGATAATAAAGAGAATTAAGGAAAGATGAATCACAATGAGTAGGGAACCATGGTGAACAATCTTTGAAAAGTTTTAAGTTATTCAGAAAACCTCCTTCAAGTATAGGTTCAAATCATGTATTAAAGTTGGGATTTGAAATTGTTTACTAAGAAATATCACTTAGTGATTTAGATTCACTATGAAAGACTCATCAGAACGATAGTATAACTAGGGTGTTACACTGGTAGCACCTAACCTTAAGTTTCAATTTTTGGGTTTTCAATCCAACCCTTCTAAAATCATGCTCACAACCTCTTCCTACGCAATTTTTTATGTAGAATCCATTGGAAACCTTAAATTCATCAAAATCACATTCTTTCCCTAGGATTCAGTCTAACCGAATGGAACCCTAAATTACCATAAGTTGATTTCTTGCAAATTTAACCATAAAACTTATGGAATATCATCTTTAACTCTTGTTTAACTTCATATTCATAATCATAGGATCATTTTAAGCCTCAAACCTCTCTTGGACAAACTCAGGAAAGTCCTAAAAGCATAACAAAACTTAGTAAAACCTCAAGATATTCGGCTCAAATTGAAGCTTATACGTACCTCTACACGATTCCATATCCGGTTCTTGATTTTGGCAGCACCTCCACCTTGTAGATGACACCAAACACCTCTTATCAAAAATCCAAAACCATAGAACGAAAGCTCTTGATGAGTATAGCAACGTTTATAAAGGCTCTATGGACCAAAAACGCTGATTCGGGCTTCAATCAGGGCAATAACACTTTGTGTTCTTACTGTAACCCCCTCACGGTAATTATATCCGGACTACTAAATTTAAGTGAAATCGAGACTAATAAGACAAAATTATTTTTTATGATCACTCATCTCCTAAAGATGGGGTGTAGAAACAAAACATTTAAAACAGAATTCATCTGGTCTCACATTCACTTTCAAATACAATTACCTGTGCAGTTATATCACATAATAAATATCAGAGTACGTAACCAAAATCCCGGCAACCCTAGGTTACTTATATATATATATATAATGGGTTTAAAGGTTTCCCAAAATAGGGATTACATGACCAAAATTCATATTTACATCTCATATACAAAGTAATCCCAAAATCCAAAATTCAAAACAGATAACCAACGGTCCGAACTCCAGTATGTCCCTACTAGCCCTAACCACTCCTGGTTGGCCGATTATCCTTGGAACCACTTGCCCTGTCTGAAAATGTAAGTTATTTGTAAAGAGTGAGATTCTAAAGAATCTCAGTAGTAACAAATCATTTATACCACACGTAATCACATAGCATATAAGTAAATCATCACATAACAGCAGCAACAGAAATCACACTCCACCCTCATCCCTTTTTACCACCGGGAAGGCATGTTGTCCTAACCCGAACCGCTGTTAGCAACTCAGGGACTGTTGGTATGGCAGTGCATACAAATAGCCTTACGGCTCATATATAGCCTTTCGGCCCACAAATAGACTTTCGGCTCACATAATCACAAATGTTACGCCCTAACCTCATCCCCTTTTACCGTCGGGAAGGCACACAGCCCTTACCCGAACCGTTGTTAGTGACTCAAGGACTATTGGTATAGCAGTGCATACACAATTTCACAAATATTGCAGCATACGAATCGATCACAAACCAATGATATAACACACATACAATGCATCACATAAGATATAAAGGAAAAGTTACTACCTGCGTCTTTCTTGATGTTCTTTGGCTCCGCAGGCTCACAAGGGCGACAGATATCAAATCCTATACCAAATTAGGGACAACAAATTAATCTCTTTTCCAAATGTATATTTCCATAATACTTTAAGTTGGTTATCATTTAGGACTCTTTAGGTGGCTAATAGAGGCCTAAACTTATGCCTAAAGGGTTGGAAGAACTACCCTGAAAACCCCTTTTTCGAAAAGCAACACAATGATTTTAAGCTGGCTCACTCGAGTGAAGATGACCTCACTCGAGTGATGAGCGACTCGTGCTCAAGTGAGAATGGCTCTTACTAGTGAGTGTTTGACAGTGAGCAGCTACTTCGGCTAGAAAGTGCTCACTTCACTCGAGCATAAGGCTTTACACTCGGGTGATGACTCCAAATCTGCTAAAGTCCCCGGAAGTGCAACACAAAGAGTGACAACCTGAGAGCACATACAATCACCAGAGGGACAAGCTTACTCGAGCATACCCCCCCAATGCTCAGGTGAGACGGTTTCACTTGCGAGTGCCAGAACATACTCTTGAACATCAACCAGTGAGTGACAACCCGAGAGCAACCCTAACTTTTGAACATAAGCCATCACTCGAGCAATCTCAAGCTCACTCGAGTGATCACCAACATTACTCGCGGTGAAGGAAGTGAACTCGAGCCCTCTTCATGAGAACCTAGGCAAGACACAACGCAGAAAGGGAAAACACACGCAGCACTCGAGTAAGTTCCTCCCTCACTCGAGTGAGGCTATCAGAATCCCCAGATTGCTGCAGATAGCAGAAAATTCCCAGATGGCCAAAACTAATGCCAATGACTCCCAACTTCACATAAAGCACATACACACTTAACCATGCCTAAGGAACACATAGGCAACTTCCAAAACACCTAAAAACCATTCTAACCACAATCAAACACTTAGGTCTCTATGACACACCCAATGTCCAAATTTCATTCAACTCAATTCAAAATTTCTAAATCAACTCCAACAATCAAATAACTCCAAAATAAACTAATTTCAACATCATCCACTATAAAATCCATATATTCAACATTGACATAAACTCAAGGCAAATTTCCAGATTTTAACCAACTTATCCAAAATCACAAATAATATATCAAAATGCATCAAATCCTTACCTCTTCACTTTGCCAAAGTCAGAATCTTGATTCTGAAATCACTATAATGAAGATCTCAATAAGGTGCACAACATTAGAGAAGAGGTCTAGGGCATTAGAGATCAACCAAAACATCAAAATCTCACCTTTTTTTCTTCCTTTCTTCTTGGTCACCGGAAAGAATGGAGAAAGATGAGAGAGGAATGGTGAGATGAAGGAGATGATGATGATGTACCAACTTTTCCTTTTTTCCCCACACAAAAACGTATAGGAGAGAAAAGGGAGAGAAAAAGTGATGTTTTGTTTTGTGCCATCCAATGGACTACACAATGCCACTTGCCACCATCCTACTCACTCCCTCAATGAGCTCACACAAGTGTAAAGTATAGGATTCCGACCCATGGTCAATAGCTCTCAACCCTTGATCTCTAATTTCCAAATACACCTATATCAAATTTACATCACATTATTACACAAGTGTTTAATTACAATAATTACAATCAATATCAGAGTCATTAGCCCTTAATCCCAAATTGGGATATTACACTTACTATTCATCTTCCTTCTCTCCTCTTTGAATTTCCTTCCATTTTCTCTATTTTTTCTCTTTATTTTAAGGTACTAGCCAAAATTAAAAAGGAGGCTAGGGAGTCTTGGATTTCATACCACACTTGTCCAAGTATTTAAAGCCTAAGGTGCTATGTGTCTTGTGATAAAGCCATAAAGTGACAAGTGTCCACTTAACACTCATCCTCTCTCTTTTTCTCTCTCCTTAGCCATCCTTTAATGTCAGGGGAAAGGAAGCCTGATGAATTCTATAGTTGCATGACTGTTGATGAGGTGGGTATTAAGGGAGATGTCATGATCCTAAAGATTAGTTGTAGTGTGTAGTAGTTCTTGAGGTATGTGATATGGGGTAAAGTGAAATATGTAGCTGATTTTCATGGATATTAGGTATGGTACATTAAGATTTGCATTAAGGTTGGACCTTAGTTTAGTTTTTGTCTAGTTAGCCTTACTATGACCATTATATAAATACATTACAAGTTTATGCATAAGGCTTTCACTCTAAGATTGTATATTCAAAAATATTATAAAGAGTGTATGCTTAGTTATGGCGTTCCCTCCTCTCTTTGGGTCTATGCCTAGAGTTTCTCTTATTGAGTCAATTAATGATAGCGCAGAAAGAAGCATTGAGTGAATTGTTATGCATATCTATGTTGTTGGTGGATGAAATAGTATGATTTGTTCATAGTGATGTGTTTACGGCTATTCATGTAGTTGTAGTGGTTCATGGTTTCTGATAATCAGTGTAATGTGTTTGTTTAAATATGCAGGGTGTAACCCCCTGCCTTGATTAGTGTAATTATAATTCGATATCATATAATTAAATTGGATTAGAGACCGTCGGATAATTTAAAACTCATTTCAACTTCCTACTTTACAATAGGGTTTTCACAAAGTCTTTCAAAAACTCTTCCCTATCCTGGTCTCAATTTCAAAACTCGAATATAATTACCTGTGTAGTTAATTTATATTCACATATATCAGAGTGTATAACCAAATCCCCGGCAACTCCTGGGTTCTATACATATATAATCTAAGGGTTTATACGTCTCAACTAGGGGATTACATGACCAAAATCAAATAGTCTTTACATCTCAAAATATACAATAATCCCAAGTTCAAAAGTAGATAACCAACTCCCCAAAAATCAAATATACCCTAAAGGGTCCTAATCGCTCTAGGTTGCCTGCTTCTCTTTAGCGTCACTAGCCCTGTCTGAAATGTTAGTCATTAAAAAGAATGAGATTCAAGAGAATCCCAATAGTAACAAATCACTCATACAGTGCACAAACACATAGCATATATGATCATGTTAGGCAACATCACAATGTATCATGGCTTACGCCACAAACGACAGCACTCATGGTTGTAAACTCTATGCGTCAGCTTTCACTGTGATCACTATGTATCACAAAGTATCACTATGCGTCAGCTTTCGCTGTAATCTCAAAGCATCACAATGTATTCACAAAGTATTCTCAATGAATTACAGACATACATACAATGTTTCACACATAGTATAAGAGAAAGAGTCACTACCTTGTTCCTTCCTAATGTTCTTCAGCACCGTGGGCTCTCGAGGGCGGCAAATATCAAATCCTATAAACCAAATCAGGGACAACCCGTTAATCTTTTTTCCAAGTTCTTAATTCTGTAGTACTTTAAGTTGGTTATCATTTAATCGCTTTAGGTGGCTATTACAGGCCTAATCATATACCTAAAGGGTTGGGATAGCTACCCCCAAAGATGCCTTTTTGGAAGCAAAAGCACTAATTTTTAGTCGACTCACTCGAGTGGAGATGACCTCACTCAAGTGATGACCCCCAGATTCACTCGAGTCCCCAAAAGTACCATATTGGAAGTGTTTGCCCGAGAGTAAACCTCAATATGTCTCACACCCTCACTTGAGCACAGGAAGCTGTACTCGAGTGATGACCTCAAATTCACTCGAGGACCAAAAAGTGAAACACAGCAAGTGACAACCTGAGAGCAACCATAAATCCCAAAAGCTTAAACTTACTCCCTCACTTAAGTGAAACCAAGATCACTCGAGTGATGACCTATATTACTCGCGGGAATGGAAGTGTACTCTTGAGTTTTGCCTAGAATCCAAGCGAAACCGAAGGGAAAAAGGGAAAATATCTCACAGCACTTGAGTAAATCCTCCGTCACTCGAGTGTTATTCATCAGAAGCCAAAAATCACAATAACTAATATATGTTCCCAGATTTACCCATTTCACTACCAATAGTCCTAAAACTTATACTAAAACTCATTCTCACTCATTTTGACACAAGGAACCCCTTGTTAACTACAAAACAACCCAATTCCCACTCAATCAACACATTCTCAACTCTAGATCACAAGATCACCCAAAACCACAATTTGCCAAACTTCCTCATTCTACTTCAAATCAAACTTAATGACATTATAACACATCCTAACATCATTTTCTACACCATACCATTCCAAACTCTTTCATTATTCAATTCTTATGAAATTAGGGAAAAAATTCCATAATTTACAAGGATCAACCAAAAATCACCATAAATATACTAAAATGCATCAAATTCTCACCTCTTCAACTTGGTAAGATCAATTCTCTTTTTCCCCAACTTTCAAGTTTGTGCAAACACCAAATCACCACTTTTCAAAATTTTGAAAATATAGCAACGAAGCTCTCAAACTCTTGAACAAGTTTAATGAAGAGGCTCAAGCATAGGGAGACAATTACATACTCAAAATCAAGCTTTTCTCTTTCTCTTTCTTGCTTAAACTTCAGCGAAAATGGAAGGAAGGAGAGAGAAGGTGAGAAATGATAGTGAATGCTTGAGGATCATTCTTCTCCACACACACACACACATACATATATAGCCGACTTAGAGGAGAGAGGGAAGAGAAGATGAGTTTTAAATTTTGACTTTGATCCAAGGGTCCTTATAATGACACTTGCCATGATCTCATGTCTCCCTTCATGAATCCATATAACCCATGCACACTTGATTCCACCACTTGCTTAACAAATCCTAGCCATTGATCTCAAGTTACCTATGAGTTTTCTCTTTGGTAACAGTCCAGTTGATCGGTAAATTTACCATTTTACCCCTGATTGTCATAACACATATATCATCATCATCAAACACAGTTTACATCACAACTCACATTATTTACTTCATAAGTGTTTAATTAACATTAATTACATCACTTTGAAATTATTAGCCCTTAATCACAATTCAGGATATTACACAGGGTAACAAGATTCAGGCATCTATTAAGAGCAAGGCACTTTTTGAAAGGTACCTCACTGGTGCAATTGATGGGAAGACTTACTTTATAGTCAATTTTATTGTCTCCCCCGACACTAAATTGTACTGCGCTACAAATCATCCTTTCAGGATTACCTTAGGCCCACAAACTCGCATGAAAGAGCTGAAAGGAGCTCATGCTAACTGCACATATAGCTTTATGCCTATCTCTCAGATAAGAAGAGCTAATAAGAAGGATCTAATTGACTATCTCATTGGTTGGTGCTACATAGTTTTGTTGTTATTTTTATGTCAATAGCTAATTACATTATTTGAATACGGCGAGTGGGTTTCATAGGCGTAATTGGGTATATGAAGTCAATGGAAGCAATGGAGGAGTTTAAGGTAATTGGGAGACAAAGAATAAACTCAGGTTGACATTAAAGGATGAAGAGTGAGTATAACTAAAGCTGGAGTATCATTTTGGTGTGTAGGGTACTTAATAATTGATATGTACATTACTATTTATTGAAGTAGGGGTTTCTCGATGAACTGTGTGCTGTATAATGAATGTTCCGCCAATATGTGTAACCCCCTTCTCATCCAAGGCCGAGATTAAGTTTATAAATATGTGATTATGTGGAATTAGAGACTGTAAGATAATTTAGGACTTGTTAACATTCCTTTTTCCTAAAACATGATTTTTAAAAAACTTTACTAAAACCTATTCAAAAACGGTCTCATATTCACATTTCAAATATACAATTAGCCTGTACGGTATGATTTCATTCATAAATATTAGAGTACGATGCAAATTCTCAACACACTCAGGTTTCATTGATCAATAAAGGGTTTACAGGGCACAATTGCCCATAATTAGTTTCCCATTCTAGAGGATTACACAGTTACTATTCTATGATCCAAAATATTATGTACAATATTCAGAATGATAACCAAAAATCAAAATAAACTCTTATCCCGGAGCTCTAACCGCCCTTCATCACCTGCTTCTCTTTAGAACCACCAGCCCTGTCTGAAATTTATTTGGGAGAGTGAGATTCTAAGGAATCCCTGTAGTAACAAATCACTCATAGTATGCACAACCATAAAGCATGTAAGCATATCATAACAAATCAGACAGCAATCACAATGGTAGTTACAGCAGCAGAGGCAGGTATGACGTGCATCACCCTTACGTCTGCTCACGCTGAAGTACTCATACTGTATTACACAACAACATGTTCATATCACATATATCACCACAACTGGGTTCCATATAAAATATTTCACAATACATAGCCACACTGGCATGTTTCTTAAAGTAGGAATTCACAATTCCACAACACAGCCCTGACAATTACAACGGCAGGGGTAGGATTGACACTCACCACCACCTACGACTACTCACGCTGAAGTGCTCATGCTGTAATGCACTACTACACATTTTCACATTTTCATAATGGCACCATGCCCACAATTTTCATAAAACAATAATAAGTCATGCATATCAAGCATCATATACAACATGAGAGAAAAGTCACTACCTTGGTCTTTCCATGCTTGCTCAGGCACCAGTCTCTCACGGGCAGGGCAGATATCAAATTCTATAATTCATGATTAGGGACAAAGCGTTATTCTCTATTCCAATACTTAATGACTTCAACACTTAGATTTGGTTATCATTAATGTCCTTTAGGAAGCTACAAATGCCTCTAACAAAAGCCCTAAAGGGTTGGAAGAACTATACCAAGGATCCCTTTTTAGAAGTGAAAGCACAAATTTTTCACTGTTGCACTCGAGTGAAGAAGGCCTCACTTAAGTGATGAGGAACTTTGCACTCAAGTATGAAAGCTCACTCGCGGGAGTGCTTGGCAAAGAGCCATAATAGAAACAAGAAATGCTTGCTACATTCGAGTCATGGAAGCAACACTCGAGTGATAGCCAAATGCTCACTCGAGTCCTACAAAGTGAGGTACAGAAAGTGGTCACCCAAGAGCAAAGGAAACTTTCAAAGAAGAATAGAACTCGAGCAGGGACCCTAATACTAGAGTGATGACTTAACACTAGCGAGTGTTAAGACACACTCTTGAAAATTGATAGTGAGTGACATCCCGAGATGCGAGTTCATAGTGTTAAATACACCTACACTCGAGTGAGAGAATGTACACTCGAGTGAGAACCCACAACGCTCACAAGTGAGACAAACACTTTGGCTTTTTGTAAGGAAGTGCAACAGAAAAATTGAAGAAAAAAGAGAACATGCAATGCTGCACTCGAGTGAGACCCAAGATCACTCGAGTGAGGCTTATCGAAAGCCAAAAACGCAGCAGAGTTGACAGTACTTTCCAAACTTTACCCAAGTGTTTCCAATGATCCAAAATTCTCAACCAAGGATACCTTCATAAAACTTTGCACAAGGAATCCAATGGAAACATCAAAATTACCAAATTCCTATTCCATTATCATGCTTTGTTTTAGGCTACATCCAACACTAAAATCCCAAAATCACCAAACTTAATATTTCAACCTCAAACCAATTCTATCTATTCAAAACACATACCAAAACACAATTCCATGACCATAGTATACCAAACTCTCCATAACCCTAATTTTTGAAAATAAGGCCAAAATTTCCAGAAATTCAAAGTTTCATCATTTGGCACAAAACATAGCTAGAAAGGTGTATCTTACTCACCTCTACAGCTTTCCCAAAGAGGTTTCTTGGTCTTCTAACCTTTAGATTTCCTTGAGGGCACAAACTAACACCAATAGACAATCTATAACCATAGAAATAAAGCCCTCAACCCAAGGAACAAGATTAAAGAAAGGAGTTTTGGCATTTGAGATCATTTACTCACCTTAATTTCAAGCTTTTCTTCTTCTTCCTTAAGCTCCCATGGCAGCACGCACAAGAGAGAGAGATAAGAGTGTGAAGAAGAAGGTGGAATGATGATTCTTGCACCCCCCCCCCCCGCATGTCTTGTCCATTCGAAAATGGGGAGGGAAGAGAGAGAGAAATGATAAGATAATGTCATTTGACTTTTCTCCAACCACTCTCTCTTCACATAAGCTTGTCATATGTCTCCACCTCATTGGTTCTTATAAAGTAAGTAGCCAATTAGTTACTCTAACCACTCTATTAGCCATTTAGTCACACATCTCATTTCTTCTTAGTAATTAATTTCTCCATTAATCACTGACTAATTGACCTATAATTTCCATTCTTCCAAATTTTTCCCTGATTATGGCATATTCACTAGAATTGCCACAAAACACATAATAATTCAATCTTTAATTCAAAAATTATTCTCAATAATTATCATTAGCCCTTAATCAAAATTTGGGGCATTACAATGTGTGTATGGCATTTATTGGCAAAATGGCGCCATCTATGGTGATGATATTGCAGCTGGCCAAAGTAGGTTTTAATGATAAAGGTGACATTGAATTTGATTGTAGAGCTTGTGATTTATGTTCCATGAGTTAGTCTTAGGTTCTAAGTCACTGACATGTGTTCATACATTAATATTTTAGGGCTGTTCGGGGTTTAAAAGTTGCCAAAACACTAGATCTCATAAAAGCTCAAAGAATTTCTCACAAATCACATTCCAAAGTGGCAAATGCGACCCTTTACCACTTAGGACATGCATCAAAGCAAGTCATTTTTGAAAAAAATTTTGAAAAATTTTCTAGTTTAAGGCATTTCTTATTTGAAAACAACCAATTCATGGGATTTAAAATGTATTTCCCTCCCCCACACTTAATCAACACATTATCCTCAATGTGTAAAGCAATTCTAAAGAGAGTGCTTAGCAAATGGAATTTCAAGATACAATGGTAATTAAGTAGGGTAGTGGCTATAGATGTAAAGCATACAAAGGGAAGTCTTATTAAGCCTACTAAACTACACTACTTCTACCTTTTTCTACTAGTTTGTGTCCCTCCCCCACACTTATCTTCCTTATACAACAATTAAACCCAAAGAAACATAAGAATTAGGAAGAAAACAAGTGAGGAAAGAGACAACCTGTGTTAGAGAATCTTCAGTCGCTTGAAGGAGAAGTTCTCATCCCTGATGAGAATCATGCATTTGTCATTAACAACATCTTCTCCTGCATTGAAATTCCTTGGTGGAGGTGGCTCAGGATCAATCGGAAGAAGTCCAAGGATGTATGGTGGATGTTGGCTCCTCCGATGACCTTTCCAAGAATGTGTCTGTAAAGAAGACAAGCAACCAGCAGTATCCCATCCAAAAATAGAAACATGGAGAGATTTCAAATAAAGTAAAGGCATATTAAGTTCCAAACTCTCCAAGTAACTATCACATCCAAGGAAATCAATGGTACTCCCATCAGTAGGAGTCAAAAAAACAGTTAAATTCTCTTGTGTTTGCAAAGTGGAAGGTGCGGAATCCAACTTAGTGTTGGTGTACACCACATCATCATTGCAATCACAAGAGATGGGAGGGAAAAGAGTGGAAGAAGAAGGAGAATTTTTCAAATCATTACCACCCAAAAACTTTTGAACTTTCAAAAGAATCATTTTCCTTTTCAATATCGGGTGGCAAATCACAAGAAAGAATCATATGGAAAGATTCATTTTCATTTGTAAAATCATCAATTAAATCATTTGAATCTTTCCTTATAAAGCTATCATGTAATTCATTGGAATCAAGAAAAAGATCTTTTTCTAGGCAATGGTCTTTCTCATTCACAATAACCACATTAGCATTTACACAAGATTCAACATTTGCACAAGTGTCATGCTTTGAAACATCAATAGTACAAGGAGATGTATCAAGATGAACGGTAGAATCAACCACTTCACTAAATGCTTTCTTTCGAAATTCAACAAGCAAGTGGCATTTTTCATGATAACAATCCACACATATTTGATCTACCGCACAAGAACATGAACATATTGTATTC
Source organism: Inga oerstediana (assembly GCA_963210345.1). Taxonomy (NCBI): domain Eukaryota; kingdom Viridiplantae; phylum Streptophyta; class Magnoliopsida; order Fabales; family Fabaceae; genus Inga; species Inga oerstediana. The sequence continues at coordinate 39,958,152 of OY723409.1, forward strand.
AATTCATCACAATCAACCCTAGTACTATGAAGAGAAGCATTTTGGACAGTTAAAGCATCACATAAAGAAGTAGGAACAAGATCATCGACAACAACAATTGAATCACTACTACTTGAACTAAGAGGTTGAGCAATTACATTTTCAAATATTTAAGGAGATTCAACAATGATTTCCTCATCCACCTCATCATCACTCAAATCATGAATTGCTTTACTAGTTAAAGTAGTAGGAGAGTCTACTTCTATAAGGATAGGATCATTACCGAATATTAAGGAAGACTCTTTAATGCTCTATTATCTTTCCTTCACTTCTTGTGTTTGTGTGGGAATAAGCAACGGAGGTCTAAAATCTTCCACTTGTGAAGTGGCATGTGACCCTTGAGCTTGGACTCCTTGTTCCTCCTCTACAGGAAAGGAAGACTCCTCTGGAAGTTGAAAGCGCACCTTTTTGACTTTCTTGGCTTGAGTGGGTGGATTACATGGAGGTAATGGAGAAAAGGTCTCTTATGGAGTGGTGCACTTAGAAATCTTTTGTGAAAGCAACTCCATATTTTTCTTAAATTGTTCAACATCTTTCTTCCATCGCTCTGCTTCTTGTGATGGCCGAGTGAGACGCTCAAAGTCCTTGGCCAAACTTTTACGCTCTTTATCGCTTTACTCCATTGATCTCATTATAGAGTCCATGCAATTGGAAAAGGTGTCCTCGTGTGACTGCTCCTCAGTTATAGTACAAGTTATTGGTTTCTGGAATTCTCCAATAACTCTACCAATAGAAGGTTCTTGGAGAGGCACACATAGTTGAGAATGATGCCCATAAGATGGTTGAAATGGTGAGAATAGAGGCTCATGAGGTGGATGGCATGGTTGGAAAGTGGAATGGAATGAAGGAGAAGGGTCATGATATGGCATGTGGTTATATGATGGAGGATTAGAGTGAGGCTCATGATCTGGGTTGTATGGTGGCGGAGAAGGTTCATGGTATGATCTATAGGGTGGGTGTGGTGGGTAATGAGATTGGAATGAAGGTTGAAATGAAGGTTGTTGGTAGGGTTCATGGTATGGAGGGTGGAATGGACCTTGGCATTCTTGACCAATTGGACTATCTTGATATCCCAACTTAGTTTGAAGAAGTTGCAATGTTTGTGATGCTTTCAGAGATAGATTCTTTCCTTCTAGTTGAATCTCCTACAGAAGAGTGAGATTGAAAGGATAAACCTTGATTACCATTAAATCAAGCCATGAAATCCAATCACAATAAATTCCAATGAATCACAAAGAGGATTATCTAACAAAAAACTATAAAAACTAAGGAAAAAAATCTAAGAGAACACAAATACAAATGAAAAAGGGAAAAAGGATTTCAAAATGACAAAAGATGCAATATACTTTGAAAAACATGCAAAACTACCTAAACTAACTAAAATGTAACCTAAAGGCTCAAGGTACCAATTAATCAAAGATTGACACTTAGCTACTAAGGAACCAATTACTTGGCTCCCCGGCAACGGTGCCACTTGAAGAATTAAGGCTTTGTCGGCTTTTATGCCTTGGTAACCTCTTCAAAAATTAAACCAAGGATTGCAATATAGGGTACAATCCCGGATCGTCTCTCGAAGAGCCTTTTATTAATTACCTAGAAACTAAGTGCAAAGATTAAAGTTAAATGAGTTGAAAATGGTCTTTGAGCTTTTTATCTAACAACTAAATTGCAATTAAACTAAAATGCTTTTAAAACTAATATTTTTGGATTTTTGGAATAAAATTGAAATGGAATGGAAATTGGTTAAAAATGCAAGTGATAAATATGCTCTTGGAAATGGTTTTCAATAGTTATCCTTGCTTAATTAAGATATTTGGGGAGTTAATTCACTAAGCTTCTAATATACCAAACCTCAATTACCATTGAGTCTAGCATCACAAGAGAGGAACCCCTACCCTTGAAATGCTATTAAGCCCTCTTAGTGTAATGAGTTTCTCTAAGTTTTCTAATATATTCAAACCCCAATTACCATTGAGTCTAATGCTTAAACTCATGAACCCATTTATTTAAGCATTATTAAAACCCCTTAGAGAGTGACTATGGAATAAGCAATGCATTTAGGTTCAACTACAATTCCAATTCAATCAAACTATCCAACAATACCATGTTAAATAGATAGAAAGCAATAGAATCATAGATAAACATATATATAACCATATATATTGATGAGCACAAATCCTCATTACAAATTCCAAATCACAACAACTCAATCCATAGAATAAAACATAACTAAAATTATAGTCTCAATGTATAAATGAATTCTTAAACCTAAGAAATAAAAAATACAATGAACTATAGATAAAATAACTTCCCTTTAAAGCACATATGAGCTCAAGCCATCTCCAATTCATCCCCAAGAGCACAAAATTACCTAGCCAATCATGAGAATCACTTTAAGAAACATAACCACATTCTGAATCAAACACCCAGCCATGAAATCACATATTAAAAATTACAAATCAGCATTTAATCAATTAAGTATTAGGGCTGGATTTGAATTCAGAAGCAGAACAGAAACAGTAAGGATTGGAGGGGCAACGATGGTGGTGAATGATGGTGGATGACGGTGGTCTCCTCCTTCTTCCTCTGTTCGTTCGCCTGCAAAACTGAATACCCAGGTTCAAAAGTGACAGCGCTGACGTGGTGGTCCGAGAGAGGGTCGATGGTGGTGAAGAAACGGTGACAGTGGTGTTTGGTTGTCTTCTTCCTCTTCCCTTTCACTGTTCAGAATCGCCCCCAAGGTCCCAGCTGGTTCTGACTTTCATCTGGTATCCAAGCTCTCTCTCTCACGGTGTGGTCTTGTGGTGGTGGACAGTGGGCACGGATGGAAAACAGAGGAGGGTCGCCGGCGGCTATGGAAAACAGATGAAGGTCACCGCCGGCGACCAAAGAAGAGGCAGCCAGGAAGCAAAATGAAGATGACTCGCTGATGATGATAAAGCTCGATAATGCCCTCTATTCTGTTGTGCAACGCTGTTCTGTATATGCCACTCTCGGGTCTCTCAGCTCCCCTGTCCGGTTTTTCGGGTCTGCCATTTCATCACCAAGCAGCCCAACACAGTGACCCAAGTCCCTGGTCAGCATCTTGGGTACTCCTCCCAGCTGCGGCCCAAGCATTCATGTCTCTCAGCTTGGATCTGTTCTCTGCCGAAGAAGGAGGCCCTGGTCAAAATGGGCTTTGACCAGGGACCTCTCTGAAAAGATGAAATGTTTTGAGCAAGGACTAAAACGAAAATTTTCAAATATTTTTATAGGCTGAATAAAATTTCCAAAGGTTTTGGGCCTTTAATTGTGAGTTTCCCTGGACCCTTTTCTTCATTAAATTGTTATTTCCTGAAATGATATGGCCCTTTTATGTAATATCTCCCAATCTTCAAAAATAGTAATTCTGACCCAAATGCATTTTTTTTTCAAAAATCTCTAATTTTCTTCTACAACACCAACAATGCAAAATTAAGCATAAAATAGCATTAAAAATCCAAGAAACAATTATACATAATAATTAATGAATTTTGACCATTTTGCCCATAATTCCCATTAATTCAAAATAATTGTCCCTAACCAAAATTAATGCTTAATAATCCAATAATGTCCCAGAAAATACATTAAAATCCCAAATTAATCATGGAAAATTCATATAAAAATATGGTTCAATCACATGTGTTCATACATTAATATTTTAGGGCTGTTCGGGGTTTGTAGTTCTTTTAATGCCACAAGAGTCTCATTAAATGAGAAATGTCCAGAGGTGAAACATTTTTTTTAGAGGCAAAAAGAATATTCATGGTCTATTACCAGTGTAAAAGGGTTTAGTCTCATAGTGTAATTTGAGTTTTCGAATGCATGTAGTCCTAAGTATTCCCGATCACCAGTGGTCAACAGTAGTGCTTAAGTTGTCCCAAGTGCTTCAACAAATCAATCAACCAATGCCATGCTCTCATCCTAAGATCAAGATAGCAAAGATATAGAATCAAAAGCTGGTAACTGTTGCCTTATGATGTGTGAAAAAAATACTGACCTTTAATGACTATTGTTTACAATTATGGTTTTTGCTTCTTTTGTGGTGTTAAGATGCTGTCTTCTTGATTTATTGTGAAATTGTTAAACTTAATACCCGTCATGAATGGATGTATAATGGATGTCTTAAGTGTGTCCGTAAACCTAAGTATGAGAATAGCAAGCTCATTTGCATGTTGTGCAACAAGACCCCTACAACTATTGAGACTTAGTAAATTATGTTCTAATGTCATGTTCTTGCATTATATAATAACCTTCCTTCATAGCATGAACCAAAGTACTCATGATACTTTGTTTGGTTTTCAAGTTCAAGTTGCACTACATAGTTAGTGATGACTCAGACCAAGCATCTCTAGTCTTCTTTGATAACTTTTCCGTTCAACTCATTGGGAATACTGCGATAGAGTTGAAGGTTAAACTAGACAAGTTTGTGGTTGCTTTATAATTTAAATATTAGGATTATTATAGCATTAGGATTTAAATATTTGAGGAATTTACAATAAATTAATTATTTATAAGAAATATCAAGTTTTTTTAAAAAAGTTAATCTACAAAAAACATTAAAATTAAACACATGAAATACCTCCCTAAAATAATTGATTTGAATATATAGGTATATGGGTAGAAATAATTGTGTGTGTGCATATATTTTATTAAAATAATTAAAGGAAAAAAAGTGATTCTAGTATGATTACTGAAGATAATATTAATTTATATTTTTTTCAAAAAAAATATTATTTTAATAGGAGGTCAAACCCTAACTTTACTCCTATAAAATCTCCTCCCCCTCACTCCTTGTTAATCCAGCGCCACAATGCTCAACCACAAAGTATTTGAGAGCATTGTTTTGCTCCTTTCTTTTTCTGTCTTGTGGTCTTATCAAGAGAGCTTTTACAGACTTTCTCTTTCCCTTCACTACTGTAGTGTGTCTTGTCATAGGTATTTGGGTGTATTTAATTCATTCTTACCCGCTCTCCTTTTCTTCATCACTGTTGCAGCAGATGGAGGGAGTATCTTTTTGTAATATTTTACTTCTTCACTCACTCCTTTCTCCAACAATGAACACCATTTTCCTTTATCCTTGTACTTGTCAATCATTGTTTTGTTACCATATATTAATATATTATATTGTCATATCTTTATTGTTCATCTTTTTCCTCCCTTCATTGGGTGTGTTTGGTTTGAGGGGAGGGGAAGGGATCAAATTACAATTTAGGATGGGAGAAACTCAAAATTTACCTTCTCATTCTTTTAAATTTTGAATTCCTGCCCAAAATTTACCCTCTCATTCCTTTTAAATTTTGGGTTCCCACCCAAAATTTAAATACCTTCAACCCAAAAAGGTAATTTAACCCCCTCCTTCCCTCCCCTCACCTCAAATCAAACACACCCTTATTGTCATCGCCGCCACTGTTTCCTTCCTCGCTTTTTATTCCATCTCTCTTCCCAACATGTGTTTTTGTGATTTATTACAAAAATGTTTCATTCAATTAACTCAAACTTCTACCCTCCTCTATATGATTTGATGTTACGTCTTTTTTTAGCTCCCTTATGATTACATAAAAATATATTTTCTTATTTGTTCATATCATTTTCCTCTCCCCTTTTTGTCCTCCCAAGTCCCAACCGTGTAACAATGTGTATGGATGTACATAAATATAATTTATGTGTTGCGAGTCTTTCCTCCTCTTTCTTTTAATTTCTGTTTCTTCATTTTTCTTTTTAATTGATTTTTATTGGTGGTCAATCCTTGGGGTCTGTTCCTATACCTATACACAGACAGACTCAACATTTTACTCACGCATATAATCTTTCTTTTCCAAGCATTCCTTTAACTTCCTCAGTCTCACGTCTCAATTTCTTTTCTTTGTTTTTTTTAATTCTTCATACATACCTCTCTCTCTCTCACCCTTTCCCCCAAGACACACAGCACCTCTCCAATCATTTTCTTAAACGTTTATTTAAGTGGTAATTTTATCAGGTTATTTTAGTAATTTAAGTTTAGTAAGTTATTCAACATAAGGTAGTTTCCAAACTGAATCAATCTTAAATTTCAATATAAAAAAATATCTCATTTACTGTAGCTAATACAGATGCTGTATAATACAAGTTTAAGAGGATAGCTTTAAGATTATATAGTAGCTTTAGAGTAATAGTAGGGTAACTCTGGAGTAGTTTTGAGAAATAAATTAATAGATATTCATGTTTGTGACCTTTTAGACTCTTATTGAGAGCTTCAGGGTAACTCTTATGTGATTACCTATGAGCTAGGATGTAGCAGGTAACTCTAAATATTCTTCTTTATACTTCTTAATTGTGTATGATCGTGAAAGACTATCTTTTATTTTAAAAAAATGGACTAAGTTATATGTATACTCATATGCATTGTAAATTCTCAAGTAAGTAATGTTACAAGTAAATTTATTTATAACTCACTTCATTAACATAGTTAATATTTTAATTATAATTAATGTATTGTTGGATTGTTATTTTCTTTTCGGCATGTTTGAATATGTGATGATATTTGATATAAATGGAAGCATGACTTCTTATACCTTATATTTTAATGATATTATATTTATTGCTGATTGAATATATCTATCATGGCAATTGCATTTGTAATAGGTTGGAGTAAGGAGGAATTTGTATTGTGAGATCTTTTACCATGTGGTATGCTATCACTCGATGCATAATGGATGTCACTCATCAGGGCCCCTTCTTCCATTTTCCTTTGGCTGGGATTGCATTGGAGAAATGGGATATGTGACACTACCTTAGTTTTGTTCTTTTAAGGAGGGCAGCCATAGTCCTGACTTAAGCTCTATACCTTTGGCCGGGTGTATCTTAAGAACTAGTGAGCTTGGGACAATCTAGTCAAATATATGAGTTTCTGTTGGACTAAGTGTTAGCCTATGGCTCTATTCAAGGGAATAAGGATGGACGGTTATATAAGAGAGGTTGCATATTACATATTGCATAATTGTATATTACATGTTGTGATGAAAATAGAGATTGACATAATTATAATTAATTTGAAATTGTTTTATATGAGGATAGTGATATATGCAAATATACATGTAATAAGTTCCCTCTTTTAAATCATATGTAGTTTGCTTGTATATAGTAGAAACTTTCAGTAGTTACTGAAACGTGGAATCTCATCCCATTATATTAACATTTTTCAGGTGAATATTATAATAGGGAGTAAGGGAAGGAACATGTGGAGTGAGCCTTGAAGGCTCTGTCATGCTCCTAAAGCACATGTTATTCCATTTTATATTTGATTGTCATGACGCTAGGATTATTTTTGTTATAAAATCCTTTGTTCAATCTTTTTTTTAAACTAAATCTTTCAAATAATATTTGGAACTATTTGGGAAATGTCTTTTAGAATTGTATATTAAGTACATGGGTTTATAAGAATGAGGTGTTACACCTACACCATTTGCACTAATTTGATGAATGAGGTTAATGAGACAGGTTCTGAGGTATGTGATAGTGTTGTGTTTAAATTTTTATACCAATGATAAATGTATTAACCTCATAATTATTTCTCTATATGTTGACAATTTGATGACTCTGTTGCTTCATTGAATGATGAGGTCAGTTGCTTTTCCATTCCCGTATTTCAACATTTGCTTCAGTTTATTGTCCTAAAAATAGCAACATGGATTCAACATTGTCCCATATCAATGAATGAATCCAAAAATCCTGACGGTCCTGAATTAGATGACTTGCCAATATCTCAAGTTTTTCTTAAGCTAGTTGTGAAAGGCAAGAGGAAGTAGACTTGGAAGAAGGTGACTACTGTGGGTGAGAAGGGAGGCTCAACTGTGATTTCATCACCAACTAAGTTCCTCCTAAGCCTATGAAGTCCATCAAGTAGGAGACGATGTAGGCCTCACTATGTTCTTTTGTGTTGTGTTCTCTATATCTACGTCTTTATATTATGTTTAGGTAATATGTAGTTATATAATTTTGAAGCTATCATTGGTTTAGTCTTAGGGTTATAAGTTGTTTTTGGGAAGTGTATTTTGGTTTGTGGTTGTCTTTGTCAGCTAGCCCTTTAAGTTATGTTGGCTCTAGAGTTGAATTTTGACTGTGTATGTCTAAAACAATGGGGAGGTATGATAGGTAATGGTAGAAGTCTCATGTAATTTTTTGGTGGACAACATGTATGATCTGTGATGTATGGTTTATGGTGAATGATAAATCTATTTATGTTATAGAGAAAACTATTTCATTTATAATTGTGGATGATGACTGTTAAATTCACCAAGATCAAGAATAAAGATAAGGATATTTTGTACTTAATAGATTAAATTAATTGAGAAATGGTTACTTCATTTAATTATTTTCAATGAATCCATGTTTTATAGTATCACAATAATTTATGGTTAAAAGTATTGTCTTACTAGTACATTTAGTTAAGTGTTGGTCAGTTTATTGTGTGAAGAGATTTCCTTTGAAGGTTTTATGTGTTTGGTGTTATAAGTATGGATGATAGGATGTCTAATATATGTATGTCATCAGTTATATATTCATCACGTAATAACGATCAAGTGTGATAACTTTGCATTCAAAACATGTACATTACTTCAACTGAGAAGTCAAGGTTGGTAGGTAGTAATTAAGACACTATAAGGGTAGATTTTAAAGCTCTACGAGTGAAGGCTACAACTTGACATGCGCTATTGTTTAGTGGGATTGAGGAATCATTAAATGCAACTAAAATTAGAAGGGTGGGAAATTTATTGTGCTCATGAGGTAATATGTAAACAAGGAGTTACTAAGCTACCATTTGTAGTAAGAGATTATTTATATTGGATTAATTCACTAGTATACTTTGTGTGCTTTGAACTTCATTGAATGTCAAGGTGAAATGGAAGGTATGTAGTTGAAATATTGTGGTTGGTAAAGATATGGTTTTTTATATTGACTCTACTATTCTGATGCAGGTTTATGAATGCATCCCAAGGAAATGAATTTTACTGTGAAACTGAACACCTCTACCCATAAAACTGAAGCTATAGATAATATAAGTGCAAGGATGAACCAGGTAACCTGTAATGATAAGAACATGAGTCATTCACACCCTAAAGAAGTTCTCACAAATGGGAGAGATGTTCCTGTTAAACAAAACAGGAGGAGTGGTGTTCTTAACGATATAACTAATGTGGCAACCAATCCTTCCTCAAGATTTAACCCCATTAAATTTACATAATAGGTTGTTTTTTTAGGTTGTATCATTTATAACATGTGATCATGGCTGGAGTTTCTTAATGAACTTAACATGGAATTTTCTTAGTTCAAAGGAGTGCAAGTGTAACCCCCTGCCTTAAAACAGTAATTATAATTTGAGAGTGCATAATTAAATGGTTTAGAGACTGTCGGATAATTTAAAACTCATTTTAAACTCCCACCCTATGGTAGGGTTTTCACAAATATTTTCAAAACTCCATCCCTATCCTGGTCTCAAGTTCAAATATCGAATATAATTACCTGTACAGTTAAATCACATTTATACATATCTGAGTGCATAGTCAAATTCCCGGTAACTCCCGGGTTTCATACATGTATAAACTAAGGGTTATAAGTTCCAACTAGGGGATTACATGATCAAAATCAAACATAATATTTACATCCTAAAAATAATTTACTGTAATCCCTTTCCAAAAGAGATAACCAACAATCCAAAATAACATCCCTACAAAGTCCTAACCACTCCTGGTCGTTCGCTTCTCCTTGGAGCCACTTGCCCTGTCTGGAATGTTAGTCAATGGAAAGAATGAAATTCAAAAGAGTCCTAGTAGTAACAAATCACTCATACAATATATAATCACATAGCATGTAAGTAAATCATCACATAGCAGCACAAAAACAAATTACACCCCACCCTCATCCCCTTTTACCGCCGGGAAGGCTCGCAGTCCTTACCCGAACCGTTGATAGTAACTCAGGGACTATTGGCGTGGTGGTGCATACAAATAGCCTTGCAGCTCACAATTAGCCTTTTGGCTTCTACATTGCCTTACGGCTTACATATAGCCTTTCAGCTTCCATATTGCCTTACGGATTACATATAGCCTTTCGACTTCCATATGTAGCCTTTCGGCTTTCACATAGTCTCATCCCCCGGATTCCACCGCCCCGAAGGCACGATCCTCCCATCGTCAACACCGATGGGCCACAAGTGATAGACCAACAAACAATGATAAATCAAATATACAATGTATCACATATAGTATAAGGGGAAGAATCACTACCTTGTTCTTTCCTAACGTGCACCGTCACAGGTTGCTTGCGATTAGGACAAATGTCGAACCCTATAAACCAAAGTCAAGGACGATAGGTTATTCTCTATTCCAAATTCTCACCTTTAGAACACTTAAAGTTGGTTATCACTTGGACTCTTTAGTTGGCTACTAGAAGCATAAACACATGCCTAAAGGGTTGGGGAGTACTATCTCAAAGACCACCTTTTAGTGTGCCTCGTAAAACGTGCCAACGACTAGGCTCACAACTTGGTCAAACAATTTCAAATATACAATTTAGACACTTTCAAAGTGTTTCTAGGGGTTATATGAGCCTATTATGAAAATTTACTAAAATGCCCCTGGGGACCCAGCCCGACCCCGTTGTACCCGGTCCGACTATACTTTTTCATAAATTTTAACATGGGCTATTCTGACATATTTTTTCCCAAGGAATCCATTTCTGAACTCAAAATTATCAAATTCAATGTCAAATACCAACATTACCCTTGGCAGCCCCATTTTAAGGGTTTTAGAGGCGTTTTCATAATTATGCTTTTTCGGCCCTTTCCGAAAAAGTGACCAACTGTAACCTCACCTAATTTTCGCTTCTAAACTCAATGAAACCATCAAATCATTGAAAATCCAACTCTAACCCCTCTAAACTAGACTTGGCCGAAATTCTCAATTCCCCAGGAAAAATTGGGGTTTTTCGGTTTCGACTCTGTCGACGTGTTTCTTTCTACTTCTAATCACTTTATTAACCATTACATTAGTTTACAACTAACCATTAAGACCCAATTTGGGCAGCATAACCCTTAGTCCATATCATTTCCAAACTTTAAAACCAATGGCAATCCAGCAAAATTCCACCGATTAAATTGCCCACAGCAGCCAGAATAAGCAATATACGAAAGTTTAGAAGTTACCTCAAGCTCCCACTAGCTTTTTCTCAAGGTGGTTGAAAACCCTAGCCTTAGAACGCCCAAATTTGTGCTCCTCAACCTTGAAGAACATAGAAGAATAGCTTAGGAGCGGAGTTATACGCGTTAGGTAAGGATTTACTGAAGAAATCGACTTACCATACAAGTTCTCTTCTCCTTCTCTCTCTAGAATTTCTCACACCTTCTCTCTCTTGTTACAGCTGAATGGAATGGTTTTTGGCTGATGGAGGAGGTGGATGACTATGTAATATAATATAATATTATCGTTTAAATATTTACTAAATTTCCAACAATTTCGGATTTTTACAAAATTCTGGCAGATTTCTGCCTAAACTTTGAAAACATATAACTAATTCTAGAAAAATATAATTGGAGTTATTCCAAAGCCTATAGAACCCTTATTGAGTCTAGTTTCAAGGAAAAATATAGAATTTTGCTAGATGGAATCAAAAAATTCTCAAAATTTCAATCTTTGCATACTATTTCAGAAATTTCACAGTTTTTTTGTGCTGATTTCAAAAATTCATAACTTTTTTGTATATAGCTCTAATTGAGTCATATGACATCAAATTAAAGCTTAGGATGTCTACTTTCACCTTATAAAATTTCATAATTTTGGCTCATCATTTGATTATACAAAATCACATGACAAGCTCACTACCTTATAGGCAATTTCACCAAAAACATAATTACTTTCTCCAAAATTCACCATTTTACTTTCTTTAATACCCCAAAGATATAAGAATCATTAGAGAATAAATTTGGGCTCTTGCTAAACTGGGGCTTAGTAGTCCACTTATTTTAGACTTATTCTCTAGCCTCAAATCTAAAAATTAGGAGTATTACAGCGAGCAATGATGGATTCAGATAGAGGAGTGTCAAGTTGTCTACCGTTCAAAATCAAGGTCACCAGATATTGGGCGTAGTCAATATGCCAATATTTGGAGAAAGATTATTTGATGATAACTTTAATATTAGTATTGACATTAGTATGTTCAAGGCATTAGGTTAAGTGTCATAAATGTAGAATTAGGTTACACATATTTTAAATGGTGTAATATGTAAAAAAGGCTTTGCTAATAAAGTATATTTTTTTCTTAACAAGCGAGGATGTGATCTAGTTATCCGATAGTGGTTTTATCGGTGATCATGGCTTCAAGAGGAGGAGTGCAATGTTTTGTGTGATGCAGAATTCTTTACATGTTTCAGTAGGTAGTGAAGTGAATGCTTTATCAAATGTGGTCATAATAAAAGTAGCAAAACATGTTTTGGTGCCAACCTAGGTGATGCAATTGAGACAAGGAGTCATTCCAACTTATCCACAATTTCTGTAGAGGAGTTGTATAAAAATATTGACTCCTCATATGACTCTAACCAAAGTTCTGATACTGATGAGAGTTAATGAGACTCAGATGCATATGATAGTAAGTGATGTTACTGTGTTCATGTATGTCTCTTTTTTTTAATTTCTTAATATATTGGTTATATTTCGTTGTGCTAGATGACTTGACAAACTTCAACAATGATTCAGTTTCCAATGCACAAGATTTTGTTACCCAACTTACTCCGATTGAGTTAGACGGAATTGGTTAGTAACATTAATCGGTATTTTTATTGATAGTCGATGGAGCAAAATTACAATTATTATTTTATGTGTATTTAGGTTATATGGATGAAGGTGATCCTATAGACACGTGTATGGCATATAATGCATTGTTGTGGTATAATGACAAGGTTGGAAAATCTAGGTCACTCAATTGTCCCACTTTTACATTATGCAGCCTTAAAGGCAAAGTGCAATTGTCATCCATATCTCCTCCTCCTGACATGTTGGTCATTTTGTTTTTCGACAAGGCACCTCAGTCAAAAAACTTTCATTCAAATATACTTTCCTATAACAATATGTTTTCATTCACATATATGGGGGGAAGGATTGATCATTTAAAAACTGAGGTAGTGATCCTTACACATTTGTTCTCTCTGTAATGAACTACTATCATATTGGTAGCCTTCTTCCCCCTCTTGGTGAAAGACCTATATGTTCATAACTATACATTTAAGATATTGAGAATGAAGTGGACAATCATATATCTACTGTAAGGTGTGTTTTATAATTTTTTTACATTTTCATTTGTTAGTTAATTGCAATAAGTGTAAATGTGCTGACATTTGGTTTTCTTCCCAACAGAAAGCATTTGAAGCAGTGAACCATTAACCCCCTTATTGTTTAGTTGATCAAGAACATCCTTGATGAGTATAATCCCTTTATGCAATAGTACAAATTGGCCTTATCATTTATACGAAGCCAACAACACACTAATGTCAGCGTACATATTATTGGATCAAGATAGTGTGATGGTTATATGTATAACGAACCTTCTGCATCACGGTTGCTACACTTATTGTTAGGGATATAGATATGAATTTTCAAAGGAAAGATATAAGTGTTGAGGAGTTGACATGGGATTTAAAACGGATTAATAAGTTGAATGCCTCACACCTCCCACTCCAGTACCCTCTTTTGTTTCTAAAAAGGCAAGATGGTTATAGGGATGATATTGAACATCATCAAGATATCCTTGCTCAAATGAAGAGGAAAAAGCGGGTTAGTATGAGGAAATACTTTGCATACATGTTGATGTTAAGGTATGGGGAGAAATCAATGTTCTACATTTTGGTAGATTATTACTACAGTTTCTTGTGGATGCATACACAATTATAGAAGCTCAAAGGATACTGTAGATTAAAACTTACTAAAAGGAGTTGAGAGCGCATTTGTACCAAGGGTTATCCGATGCTTTACTTCGTGGGGAAAGAAGTGCCACATCAATAGGGAAGCATATTATTTTGCCATCTTCCATCACCAATGGAGTATGTTATGTGGCTCAAAATTACCAAGATGCTATGTCATTATGTGCATTTACAGGTTATCCTGATTTATTTATCACTTTTACCGATAATCTAGCATGGCCTAAGGTTGTCTGTTATTACCAAATGGAGGATTTTCATGCCTTAAACAAACCTGGAATTCTGTCAAGAGTGTTCCACATGAAATTGAAGGCTTTTATGAACACTTTAAAGGAGAAAACATTTTTGGCTCAGTCCATACAAGTAAAAAATGGGTGTTCTTGTGTTGTATGATTCCAAGATCTTAGTTAGTCATTGTTTTGCATGTTAATGAATATCTTTATCATCTACATAGGTGTATACAATTGAGTTATAAAAGAGGGGTATTGCTCATGCTCATATCTTACTGTGGCTTTATCAGAATGATAGGTTGAAGGATCCTGCAGATATAGATAGGGTTATGTCTACTGAAATTCCATACAAGGAGTCATGTCCTAAATTGTATGAGTTAGTTAAAAGATGTATAGTACATGGTCCATGTGGTAACATAAATCATAAGGCACCTTGCATGAGGGATCACAAGTACAGCAAGTACTATCCCAAAAAGTTATGTAATGCAACAACTATTAGCGATAATAGATATCCAACATACAGAAGGAGGAACAATGGTAAGAGAATTGAAGTGAAAGGAATTCCTTTGGATAATAAGTGGGTGGTTTTATATAATCCTATATTGCTAGCAATGTTTCAAGCACATATAAATGTAGAAAAGTGTAATAAATCAACAACCATTAAATATTTATTTAAGTACATTTAGTAAGGGGCATGACCGAGTTGTTGTGTCCATTTATGATAGTAATGGTGATGTTGACTCGAATGGTGTCATTGATGAGATTAAACAGTATTATAATTTTAGTTACATCTCTGTATGTAAAGCTGCTTGGAGGATTTTTGGGTTTGATACACATCATAGAAGGCCAGATGTCAAAGGCTAAGTTTCCATCTTCCTTATTAGTAGTGTATTATATATTCTAATAATGATGATGTTCCTAATCTTTTAGAAAAACCTAGAGTACGTGAATCTATGTTCCTAGCGTAGATGAAGATGAATGACTCAGATGAATTTGCTCACATTCTTACTTATGCTAAGTTCTCTTAACATTTTGCATACCACCAAACAAATAGCGTATGGAAACCAAGGAAAAAAGGATTTGCAATAGGAAGATTCACACATGTGTCACCATCATCTGATGAGATTTACTACCTCTGTATTTTTGTGACAAAGGTCAGAGGACCCAAATCGTATAAGGAGATTAAGACAATGGAAAGGGTAATGTGTAACCCCCTACCTATTTATCTGTAATTATAATTTAAAAATGCGTAATTAAGTTGAATTAGAGACAACGGTTAGTTTAAGACTTATTAAGAATCTCATCTATAAGACGAGGCTTTCAAATATTTTCTTTCAAAACCTGTTTAATTCGGTCTCACACACATTTCGAATATAATTATCTTGCGCAGTTAAGTTGCCTTCATACATATCAGAGTGTAAACAAAATTCCTGGCAACCCCCGGGTTTCATATACTAATTAAAGGGTTTACAAGACATTTTTGCCCCATACAATTTCCTATTCAGGGGTTTACAAATACAAATCCAAAACACCATTTACAATATATATACAGTAATCCCAACCAAAATTTGACAACCAACCAACACCTAACAAACAGTACTAGCCGCCCTTGGTTGCTTGCTTCTCCTTTGTGTCATACCCTTATTTTATTTTCCATATTTTCAAAGTGCTTGCGCGTAGTTCAGTGGGCAACACAGGAATAGCATAATTATACTGATAAAAAGTGCTCGATTACAGAAATTTCCCATAGGGGTTCGTACATAATAATTACCATCAATGTAGCCGTATAGGGCTACCAGGGTGTCTAAACCTATCCGAGTGAAATGGAGACATCTTCTCGTCTTCGTTCTACCACCGTAATCCTTTCGTATGGTTCTTTTCTTTGTTCTCAGTGTATCTTCTATCTCCTCTTGACTAAATTGTTGGCAGGGGAGGGTGAGATTCGAGAGAATCTCAGTAGGAAAACAGTACCAATATGCATGTAAGAAAAGTGCTTAATACATGACATGCTTACATTACATAAACTCATGCTAACATAATGACATATCTACGTGCTTAATGTTTCGTGCAACAAAACAAATGCAATCATCACAACGTACAATTGCCATAAAACACCATTATTGCACAACACAATTGTCGCCAGCAGAAATCACCAATATGCACAATCGCGACAAAACACCATCACTGTACATATACCCTCGTCGCAGTAATATAATCGTCGCATGCAATTGGGAGGCACATGCCACCACTCTGCTCAATCTAATCACTCCTTCCGGGAGTAACTCAAAGTACCATCAGTTCACTATGTATAAATGACAGCACTCACTGTTGTATACACAATACGACAGCTTCCGCTATAATCACAATAACAACAGCTTTTGCTGCATAACGACAACTTTCGATGTAATCACAATAACGACAGCTTGCACTGTATAATGACATCTTTCGCTGTAATCACAATAACAACAGCTTTCACTGTATAATGACATCTTTCGCTTTATTCACCATACAGACAGCCTTCGCTAATTCACATATACCTCAGCTTTCGTTGTTTGCAAAAATACCTCAACTTTCACTGTTTGCAAAAATACCTCAGCTTTCGCTATTTGCACACTGTCGCAACATTACCCTCACCAGTATACCCACCAGTGACTCCGCTAGTGGTAACCAGGACTTTTGGATATTAACCACATCAGGCCACTCCAGAATCTCAATTTCTCTTATACGAAGTACCCTATGGTAACGATCCACCTAGAGTCTCAGTCTCTTCTATCCAGGCGACCAACCAGAAGAATTAATCTTCCAACACCACCCTCATCCTCTTTTACCGCCGGGGATGTACACATCCTTACCCAAACCATTGTTAGCTACCAGAGAACTATTGGCATGGTCACTCCATCCTCATCCTCTTTCACCGCCAAGGATGCACACCGCAATCACCCCATTATTGCTAGCTACTGGAGGACTATTGACGTGGCGATGCAACTCAAATGAATATTCACATAACACCACAACAGACTCAAGTTTTATACACCGCCTTTCGGCCTTGGGTCAACACCGGTGCAACCAACTTGGTGGCTAGCCATGCTGGCCATGCCAAGGTAAGTGCCCTCACAAGTGATCCTCCCCGTAATCTCACCACCCTTTGGAACCCCCGCAGGCGTGGTCCTCCCCAACCCGGGGCCACAAGAGCAACTCACAAGTGAGAACCCTCGATCATGTAGTTGAATTCGCCATCAGCTAAACTAGCTCTGCTCTACTTCACAAGTCATACCTCAATCTCAGCCTATTCACATCACAATTCACACTATCAGTCAATCTGGGTAGGGCATACCCAAACCCTTACTTGTTCACAAAACAGCTTAACAATTGATCCTTTCACTATACTAGGATCCTCCAAGACCCCTTCTCACACTATAACATGGGCCCGAAGTTCTACTTCCAAAAGCCATAATCAACACATCATTGACAGCTAACACTCCCATAGCTCTACTCTACGATTCAATGTCACGGTGACTGCACTCTACGATTCGTCGTTGAGGCGGCTACACACTAGGGTTCATCATCACAGTGGCTACACACTATGGTACTGTACGCAATGCTTTACTCAGTCAACTGACTAGTCAGCCCCTTCGGTCAGTATTCTCCGTAAGTACCTTTCAGATCAGATTTCACCGTAGATTGCTTTCTCCGATAAGAACTCTCTGTAGGTATTCCTCTCTGATCCGAATCCTCCGTAGAATAACTCTTTCCCTATGCTAGATTAACTACTAGCAACCTCGGGATACCTAATACACATTTCGATTCACTTAGTATGTAACCCTCTGCCCAATTAATATCTGATTACGCAATTAAAGTGAAAAAGACACCAATAACAATCAAATCTCATTTACTAACCCATCTATCAGACGGGGTTTTCATAAATACATTTCAAAAGATAATTCACCTGGTCTCACATTCACCTTTCGGATACAATTACTACACAAAGATAAATCACATTCATAATATATCAGAGTGCACAATAATAATACCGGCAATCCCAGGTTCATACCTTCACTAAATATTCATAGGGCACATACGCCCTTTACAATATCTCAAATGTGGGCTACACAATACTCTTTCCAAATTCACATTCCAATCTATCATCTGAATATCTATATAACCAAACATATACAATTATACCACTTATAATGATAACCTACTACCAATACACTTGCCCATAAGGAGACCTAGCTACCCTTGGTTGCTTGCTCCATCTTGATCCACTTGCCCTGTCTACACTATTGGTAAGGGAGGGTGAGATTCTGGGGAATCT
Organism: Inga oerstediana; assembly: GCA_963210345.1. Taxonomy (NCBI): domain Eukaryota; kingdom Viridiplantae; phylum Streptophyta; class Magnoliopsida; order Fabales; family Fabaceae; genus Inga; species Inga oerstediana. Next base: position 39,976,699 of record OY723409.1, read on the forward strand.
CAAAAGGAAAACAATACCAATATACATGCAAGATAAGTGTCTAATGCATGACATGCTTGCAATACATAATTCATATTCACACAATGACATATCAACATGCTCAATGTTCAAACAATATACTCATAGTCATAGTAGAAGTTGAAACAGAGCTTCAATCACTCATATATGTTTCACATAATCAGTTAAAGCAATAACATGCATCAATACACTAACACAATTATCAAATACATGCAGGAGAGGTAACTTCCCTACCCTTATTCTTTCCACGTATGCTCTAGCATCGGCTACTCGTGATCCGAGCGAATATCGAACCATGATCCGGACGAAAACCTAACCCTATAACCAAATCAAGGATATGGGGTTATTCACTATTCCAAATTCTCACTTTCATAACACTTAATGTTGGTTATCATCACTGCTCTTTTAATACCCATTAATATCTCTATCCATTGCTCTAAAGGGTTGGAAGATTATCCCCAAAGATCCCCTTTTTGAAAACTCAAAACTGATATTTTTCACTGAGACGCTCGAGTGAAGATGGCCTCACTCGAGTGATATTGTACGGATACTCGAGTGATGGTACGGTTTACACTCGGGCACTAGAGAGTGAAGAACAGCGAATGAATACCCGAGATCACAAAGAAACAACAGAACCCAGAGTTGCTCGCTGCACTCGAGCACAAACACAATCACTCGAGTGGAAGCCTAATGCTCACCCGAGTCCCCCAAAGTGAGGTCCAGGAAGTAGGGGTGTGCAAGTATTTCCCGTCCCGGTCTTCCCGTCCCGATCCCGAGCAAATCGGGACGGGATTTTCCCGTCCTGAAAATTTAGGGACGGGAAAAGTTTGGGATCGGGAAATTTTTTTTCGGGATCGGGATCGGGAATGGGACTTCCCGATCCCGACTTTTTCCCGATCCCGAAAAATATATATATATATATTATGTATAATTTTTTAAAATATTTAAGAAAGCAAGACCAAATGCAAAATAAAATGTGAAAATTCCTAACATCCTCAAGGTAATATCTATTCTTTTAATTAATTTAGTTAATTTTATTTACTATTTATTAAATAATTCTAATTTTTTGTTCTTGTTTTTGTGCTTTTTGTAGCTAAATCGACAACTTTAAGTATATATTGGACTAATGATATATTTGTATTGGAATAATTTGGTACAATATGATATTAGATAAATTATATATTTATACTAGACTAAAGAAAATAAAATAAAAAATTAATATAGGAATTTTTAAAAAAAATAAAAGTAATTCGGGATCGGGAAATTCCCGATCCCAATCCCGAACATTTCCCGTCCCGTCGGGACGGGAAATTTTCGGGATCGGGATCGAGAATGATTTTCATTCCCGAACCCTTTTCAGGATCGGGATCAGGAATGGCATTTCCCGATCCCGATCCCGAACACCCCTACCAGGAAGTGCTCACCCAAGAGCACAAGAGACTTTCAGAAAGGAACATCACTCGAGCAGGGACAAGAGCACTCGAGTGATGGCTTGACACCCACGAGTGTCAAGTCACACTTTTGGATTTTGATCACAGAAGCACAACAGAAAGCTGAAGAGAAACAGAATATACATGCAGCACTCGAGTAATACTCAACCTCACCCGAGTGACATTCATCCCACACTCGAGTGAACCCCAGATCACTCAAGTGATCTTATCAAAAACCAGAAAATGCAGCTAAACTGACCACATTTCCTAACACTTGCCCAATTGATCCAAATGGATCTAAAACTTCTACCAAAGCTACTCCCACACAAAAACATCCAAGGAATTCAATGGAATTAACAGAATCATCAAAATCCCATTCCATTAACATGCTTTGATTTAGGGCAACATTCACATCCAAAATTCCAAACTTACTAAACTTAATCATTCAATCCCAAATCAATCTATCTATCAACAACTTACCACAAGATACCATTTTTATGCCAATAACATACCAAACTCCCAATGACACTCATTTTTGAATTTAAGGCTATAATTATAAAAAATTCCAAACTTCATCAAATGGCATGAAACATAGATAGAAAGGTTTGATTCACCTATCTCTTCAACTTTTCCAAAGACACTTCTTGATTCTCTAACCTCTAGATTTTCTTGATGTCACGAAACAACACCAATGGCAAATCTACAACCACCAAAATGAAGCTCTCAAGCCAAGAAACAACATTAATGAAGTGAACTTTGGCATTAGAGGTCATTATCTTACCTTAATCACAAGCTTTTCTTCTTCCCTTTTTCCTTCAACCATGGCGTAAGAGAGAGAGAGAGAGGAGTGAGATGAGAAATGATGATGGTACTACTCCCTCCCTATGTGCAGCCGAAAACAAGGAGAGGGGAAGAGAGAGAAAAGAAATAAAAATTCTATTTGACTTTCTCTACACTCTCTCTTCATCCAAACTAGCCAAGTGTCAACCTCCCATTGGTTCTTCTCAAATAAGTAACTAATTAGTTTCTCTGATCCCTCCATTAGCCATATAATCACATTTCTCATTTTTCTTAGTTAGTAATTAATTTCTCTATTAATCACTAACTAATTGCCCAACAACTTTATTCTTTCAATTTTCACTAATCATGGCATATTAATTAATATTGCCACCAAAACCCATAATAATTCCACTTCAATTCGATAATTGTTCTCAATAATTATCATTAGCTCTTAATCAAAAATTGGGGTGTTACATAGTACCCCTTCCAAATACCTCAGACCATCCAGGTCAAGTCAAATTCCTAAGAATCAGCTCAACTATTGAGTTTGATCCTTGGATCCCAATTCAGTTCTTAAAACCTCAACCTCAGTTGAACCGGGAAATCACTTCCCTCATTTCCACGGAGCACCATTAAATCCAACACAAATTCAAGTATCTCTGCCAGCCTAAAGCACACTAGTCCTCTAGGTCTTAAGGGCTTAAGACACACAAATCCACCTAACATCTATGGCAGGTAATATCATCCACCTAGGGCTTTTAACCCAACATTCAAGTTCATCATAAAACCTAGAACCTTCATATCACATACCTTGGAAATCATTTTCCTCTGTTCACTAATCAGACAGATCATCTCTCACATAGGATCCGGTGGATTATCATTAATTCCTCCACCTTTGGGTCTGCATATCTGATTTTCTAGCGAGCCATGATATCTTTCAATTCTACAATGATTCACCATATCAGAATAACAGATAATGTATACACATAATCCACAGATCTCATATATATCCACCACAACCGAACATATATGTGCATACACACAACTGTAAGAGGTTATCTTCTGTCTCTACGGACAACATTAAGGCAACTATCCTAGTAAATTCCCATACTTGCCAGGAACTATAGCTCTGATACCAAAATTTCATACCCTTATTTTATTTTCCATATTTTCAGAGTGCTTGTGCGTAGTTCGGTAGGCAACACAAGAATAGCGTAATTACACTGATATAAAGTGCTCGATTACATAAATGCCCCATAAGGGTTCGTACATAATAATTATCATCAATGTAGCCTCACAGGGCTACCAGGGTGTCTAAACCCGTCCGAGTGAAATGGAGACATCTTCCCGTCTTCGTTCCACCACTGCAATCCTCTCGTACGGTTCTTTTCTTTGTTCTCAGCGTATCTTCTATCTTCTCCTGACTAAATTGTTGGTAGGGGAGGGTGAGATTGAAGAGAATCTCAGTAGAAAAACAATACCAATATGCATGCAAGATAAGTGCTTAATGCATGACATACTTGCATTACATAAACTCATGCTAACACAATGACATATATGCGTGCTCAATGTTTCGTGCAACAAAACTATGGCCACAGTATAAACAGAAACAGAGTTTCAATCATTCATATATGTTTCACATAATCAAGCAAAGCAATAACATGCATCAATACACTAGTACAAATATCAAATACATGTAGGAGAGGTAAGTTCCCTACCTTGTATCCCTTTTGCTAAACAGAAATAGTTCCTCAATCTACATGCAAATAGCTCAGGCTCCATATTCGATCCTACAATGCCAAATGTACTGTTTAGACACCTCTATAGTATTTCTAGGGGTTATATGAGTCTATATTGAAAAGTTACTAAAATGCCTCCGTGGACCCGGCATGGCCCCGCCGTACCCGATCCGACTGTACTTTTCCTGAAATTCTAACTTATGCTATCCTAACATATTTCAGCCCAAAAGATCCATTTTCGGACTCAAAATTATCAAATTCACTGCCAAAAGAAGAAATTGCCCTTGGCAGCCCTTATTTCAGTGTTTCAGGGGTGTTTTCGCAATTATGTTTTTTCAAGCATTTCCGAAAAAGTGACCAACTGTAACTCCACTTAATTTTCCCTTCTGAACACAATGGAATCATCAGAATGTTAAAAATCCAACTCCAACCCCTCTAAACAGCACTGGCTAAAATTCCCAATTCTCATAGGAAAATTGGGGTTTTAAAAATCTAACTCCGCAAACGTGTTCCTTTCTTCTCCTAACTACTTTATTAACTATTTAATTGAGTTATAACTACCATTTAAACCCAATTCAGCAGCATAACCCCTAGACATACTTATTTCCAAATTTAAAACAAAGGACAATCCGGCAAAATTTCACCGATTAAATTGTCCACAACAACTAGAACAAGCAATATACGAAGTTTCAGAGGTTACCTTAAGCTCCTTCTAGCTTTTCCCTGTTTTAGCCAAAAACCCTAACCTCTTCCACAATGAAATTTAGCTTCTCACCACCTTAATTCACATAGAAGAGAAGCTTAGAGGAAGGATCATATAAGTTAGGAACTAATTCGCCGAAGGAATCGGGCTTACCTTGCACTTTTGCTCCCCTTCTCTCTAGATTTCTATCTAACTCTCTCTTTCTCTTGTGTGAACTTAAAACCATCGGGAATAATGGCTGAGAAAGAAGCAAAATAATTTTTAATATCATGATGATGTCATCTAATCTGATGATGATATCATAATTCCAAAATTTGACATTTTCGGATTTTCTAACTGATTTTCTGCCCAATCTTTGAAAAATCATAACTAATTCTAGAAAAATTGAAATGAGGTGATCCTAAAGCCTATTGAAAGCTATTTAAGTCCTCTTTATAGGAAAAATATGAACTATCACCAACCACCACCACAAAAATACAAAATTGCACAAAATCCAACACTACTCCAAAACGGATTCCAGTTTTAATCCCAAACTTTGGGAAATCATTACTCCTAGCTCACAAAACGAAATGACATGAATTATATGTCCATTTTAAAGCTTGACATGTAAACTGTAAGACTAGAAAGTTTTAGAATTTGTAGAAACCATTTGCCTATTCAAAATGTCCACACAAACAAACTATCTAGCACAGAGTTTTAATGGACTGAATTCCAAGTTTTGCATAATTATTCCCAATGGTTCCAATTTCACAACAAACACTTCTCCCACACAAATTTTCACAAGGAATCCATTGGAAACACCAAATCAACCTAATTCACATTGTAACCCCCTCCGTAATTATATCCGAAATACGTGATTAAAATGAAATAGAGACCAATAATAATCAAAACTCATTTAAAATCTCATCCTTGAGATAGGGTTTTCAAAAATACCTTTTAAAATCTAATTAACTTGGTCTCATATTCACATTTCAAATACAATTACTACGCGAAGATAAATCACATTCATATAAATATCAGAGTGCACAACATAATCATCCCGGCAATCCCGGATACATACCTTCACTAAAGATACACAGGGCACAATTGCCCATTACAATTCTTCAAATGGGGATTACACAATCTCATCTCAAATTCATAACCATATATTCAATCGAATCATATACAGTCTTCACAACTCATTGATAACCAACTCTCATCTCGAAGGAGTCCTAGCTGCTCCCTTCACGAGCCACTTGCCCTGTCTAAATTGTTGGTAGGGGAGGGTGAGATTCGAGAGAATCTTAGTAGGAAACAGATACCATAATGCATGTATGATAGATGCTATGTGTATGACATGTTAGCTTTATATAGATGCATGCCCCATAATGACATTTTTGCATGCTCAATGTTTCATGTAACAAAACTATGGCCACAGCAAAACAGAAACAGAGCTTCATTTATTCAAATATGCTCTACACAATCAAGTAAAGCAATCACATACATCACTACACAAGCAAAGATATAAAATACATGCAAGTAAGGTAAGTCCCCTACCTCCAGTCTTTTCTCCTCGATTTGCGTGCCAGCAACTCGAGGCTTCACATTCGATCCTACAATGTCAAATGTACTATTTAGACACTTATATAGTGTTTCTGGGGGTTATATGAAGCTATATTGAAAAATTACTAAAATACCCCCAGGGACCCGGCCCGGCCCCGCCGTACCCGGTCCGGCTGTACTTTTCTTTAAATTTTGACATGGGCTATTTTGACATATTTTCGCCCAAGGAATCCATTTCCAGACTTGGAATTATCAAATTCAATGTCAATTTACAAATTTACCCTTGGCAGTCCCACTTTAAGGGTTTCAGGGGCGTTTTCGTAATTATGCTTTTTCGGCCTTTTCCGAAAAAGTGACCAACTGTAACCCCACCTAATTTTTGTTCCTAAACTCAATGGAATCATCAAATCATTGAAATCCATCTCTAACTCCTCCAAACTAGCCTTGGCCGAAATTCTCAATTCCCCGGGAAAAATTGGGGTTTTTCGGTTTCGGCTTCGTAGACGTGTTTCATTCTACTCCTAACCACTTTATTAACCATTACATTGGGTTAGAACTACCATTTAGTATCAATTTGGGCAGCATAACACCTAGGCCAACCCATTTTCCAAATTTACAAATAAAGACAATCCGGTGAAATTTCACCGATTAAATCAACCACAGCAGCCAGAACAATCAAAGATTGAAGTTTCGGAAGTTACCTCAAGCTCCCTCTGGCTTTTCCCTAAAATGGCTGAACCCTAACTCATTTTGAATCAGCAAAATTCTTGATTCAACACCTTAAATTACATAGAGTAGAAGCTTAGGAGAAGTATTGCACCGGTTATGAGCTAAATCATAGGATGAATCGCCTTACCTTGCAATTTATTGCTCCTTCTTTCTCTAGAAATAAAACCAGCTCCTCTCTCTGTAACGGGAAATAACGGGAAATAACTGAAGAAGATGGGGCAGAATGTTTTAATTCCATGCTGATGTCATGTTTTATCTTGATGATGTCATAATTCCCATTTTCGGATTTTCTGGCAGATTTTCTCCCCAAACTTTGAAAAATCATAACTAATTCTAGAAAAATCTAAAGGAGGTGATTCCAAAGCCAAATGAAAGGGTATTTAAGTCCTCTTTATAGGAAAAATATGGGCCATTACCCAAAATTACCACAAAATTCCAGAATTACATAAAACTCATCACTGCCCCAAAACAGAATTCAGTTTCCATCCCAAACTTTGGACAATCATGTCTCCTAACTCACAAAACGAATGTCACAAATTATATGTCCATTTTGAAGCTTGGGATATGAACTTTAAGACTGGAAAGTTTCAGAATTTTTAGACACCATTTGGTCATTCAAAACGTTCACACAACCTGACTGCTCAGAATAGAGTTTCACTGGACAGAATTTCAGATTTTACATCTTTGCTTCCAATAGTCCTATTTTCATACCAAACATCATTCCCACATAAATTTTCACAAGGAATCCATTGGAAACACCAAATGAATCAAATTCACATCACATTGACATGTTTTCACAACAATCTCAGCATGTCAACACAATTCACATTACAAAACCTAACATTGCAACTTTTCCATTCCAAAGTTCCAAATCAATTTCAATGACATCAAAACACACTATGACACCATTTCCAACACAATACCCCATTCAATTCTGTCCTCTATTCTAAGTCAATTTGGATGTTAATCCACAATTGAACTCAAATACAGGGTTTTGACACTGCTCACAACACACACGAATCACATTCGAGTGCCAAATCACATCATATCTCTAAAAGGGTTCATTGATCACTAACCACGTCCACTTTTAAAGTCATTAACCCCTAATCACAATTTGGGATCTTGCTAAACTGGGGCTTAGCAATCCACTTATTTCAGGCTTATTCCCTAGCCTCGAGTCTCAAAATTCGGGGTATTACACACATCACATTGACATGTGCCACCTTGGCTACAACATGTTAACCTAATATCACAACACAAAACTCAATATTGCAATCATTTCCATTTCAAAATCACACTAAAATCAAGGCAAAATCCACAATTTTCAAAACTTAACCAATGATCACAATACTTAGGTTAAAATGCAACAATTACTCACCTCTTCCTCTTCCCAAGCTAGTTCCTTGATTCCACAACTTCACAATTTTCCCAAGCTCTCAAACACCTTCTTTCACAAATCTAAAACCATAAAGATGAAGCTCTCATCACTATGAACAACATTATAGAAGATGATATAAGCTAAAGAAATCATCTACCAAGCCAAAAACTCACCTTTCTATTTCTCTTTTTTCCCTTGAGCTCAACGAAAATATAGGCTTAGAAGAGAGAGGATGAGATGATCAAGAGAGTAAGGGAAGTCAGATTTTTGGCCCTCAATTGCTCCCTCGGCCGACTTTGGGATAAGAGAGGAATGAGGAATGAGTTTGACAATTTGACCCTCATCAAAGGCTGATGCAATGCCACTTATCAAGATCTTAAACCTCTTCCTTGGGCACACATGAACACAAACACATAGGATTCCACCCCCTTGATCTCTTAATCACAACCATTGATCTTCAAGTTACTAATGAGTTTCCTCTTTAGTAACTGACCAATTGGTCGAGTACTTTCCTTTTTCCTATTTTTCCCCTGATTATGGTAATTCTCACTGAATCACCACCAACCATATCTTATCTTTTCATTTCACCGTAATATGCGTCCTCCCTCTATTTTAAGTCAATTTAGAAGTTAATCAACAATTAACCTTAAATTCAGGGTTTCGGCACTGCTCATAACACATTCAAACCACAATTCACATCGTATTCTCCAAAAGTGTTTATTTATCAATAATCACATCCACTTTTGGAGTCCTTAACCCTTAATCAAAATTTGAGATATTAAACTTTGAGCCGCTTGCCCTGGCTGAAGGTTATTCAATGGAAAGAATGACATTATAGAGAATCCCAGTAGTAACAAATCACTCATACAACATATAATCGCATAGCATGCAAGCAAATGATCGAACAACACAGCAGCAATGATCACAGTAATGCGTGACTAGCATAACAATCAACAGCACTCATGGCTGTTTACACATAGCTTTCTTTGCAGCATACACATAGCCTTCATGGCTTACACATGGTCTTTGCAGCATACACATAGCCTTTATGGCTTACATATTTACAATGACAGAGGTAGGTGTGACTTACATCACCACTACGACTGCTCACGCTGTAATACACATACCCTTTATGACTTACACAGTGCTTTCACAGCATAAAATTGCCTTCACGGCATTCACATAGCCATTACGGCTTACACATAGCCTTCACAGCTTTCACATAGTTTTCATAACAGCAAACTTCGTAGTATTCACAATACATAATTCAATGATATAACAAATAAATAATGCATTACACATAGTATAAGAGAAAGTGTCACTAACTTGTTCTTTCCGGTTGGGCTCTTGCACCGGTTGATCTCGTACAGGGCAATATCAAATCCTAAAACCAAAACCAAAGACGTAGCATTATTCCCTTTTCCAAATTCTTAATTTCAAAATGCTTAAAGTTGGTTATCACTTGAGACCTTTAGGTGACCACTAGAAGCGTAAAAATATACCTAAAGGGTTAGGAAAAACTTGACTAATGACCATCTTTCGAAAACTCAAAATGTCATTTTTCAAAGGGCTGGCCGCGGCCAAGCCATTCACTAGCCGCGACCTATGGATGGTTAGAAACTTTTGGGCCGCTGCAACATCCTTGGGCCATGGCCAGAAACAGGTCAGAGAGTTTTGGGCCGCGGCCAACCATAGACCTGTCTCCTGGCTAATTTTCAAACAACCATAACTGTTTGCACAAACATCACAATGAATCAAACTTTATATCGTTGGAAAGCTTGTAATATGAACTACAAATCTGAAAGTTTCACAACCTTTTGACACCATTTGCTATTTCAAAACCCTATACAAAGTTGGTCACTTGCACAGCATTTCAGACATAAATCAAGTATTCTTGGTCGCGGCTAAAAATCAGGTCTGAGAGTTTTTGGCTGAGGCCAAGAGTCTTCTAGCTGCTACCAAAAGCATGTCAGAAGTTTTTTGGCTGCGACCAAAAAATATTTCAGTTTCTAGGCTGAACTTCCAAAAATCATAACTAATTATGAAAAAATCAAAATGAGGTGATCCTAAGTCCAAATTAAAGATTTTTAAGTCCTATTTACAGGAAAAATATGAATCATTGATGTCTATAACCTCAAAAATACAGAATTGCACCAATCTCCTTGTTTTTCCAGATTTGATCCTAGATTTAACATCAAACTTTGGAAATGCATAACTTTTAGTACACACATCAAAATGACACAAACTTTATGTTATTGGAAAGATTGAAATGTCTACTACAAGACTGGAGAATTTCAGAATTTTTCAACACCATTTGCTATTTCAAAATATCGATGTAAAACAACTGCCAGCACAGAGTTTTTCACTAACCAAAACTTGCAACTTTTAAAACTAAGTTCCCAATGGTTCAAAATTCACATCCAACACTAATCCCACACAATTTTCCACAAGGAACACAATGGAAACCTCAAAATGACCAAAATCACAACCTATAAACATGTCCTGTTTTGACCAATACTCTTCAGCTAAAATGGAGGGGGGAGGAAAATATGATTAAACAGTGCCTATTTGACTTTTCTCCACACTCTCTCTGCATCCCAACTTGCCAAGTGTCTCAATCTCATTGGTTCTCATAAAGTAAGTAACTAATTAGTTACTCTAACCACTCCATTATTCGTTTAGTCACATATCTCATTTCTTCTCAGTTAGTAATTAATTTCTTCATTAATCAGTGACTAATTGGCCGATAATTTTTCCATTCTTTCAATTTCTCCACTGATTATGGCATATTAACTGAAATTGCCACATAACACATGATTAAATTCTTTTCCTTCTTCCATGCACCATTTACTCCTATATTCAGCCCAAATAATTATTTTATCACATAATTGTGTTAAAATACAGGGTGTTGGGCATTTCCAATAATTAATTCGGATCTCAATTCCACTTTAATTCACAAAATCATTCTAAAAAATGTCATTAGCTCTTAATCAAAATTTGGGGTATTATATCATGTCCTCATTAAATGAGGCAGGTAGCGCATTTATGTTTGTTTATGAATACGGAGGAACTAGGAAGACCATTTAATGGAATGATTTGACGTCAACACTTCAATCAAAACGGGATATTGTCATTAACATTGCATCAAGTGGAATAGCGGCGATTTTGTTGCTAGGTGATCAGACAGAACATTCTAGGTTTGCAATTTCTATTCAAATTAATAAAAATTCTATATGTAGTATTAAGCAAAATTCCCCATTGGCAAATCTAATTCAGGTCACAAAATTAATAATATGGGATGAGGTGTCAATGGTACAGAAATTTTATATTGAAGCGTTCAATAAAACCCTTAGAGATATCATGCATTGTGATAATCTTTTTAGTGAAAAATGTGTAGTAATAAGGGGTGATTTCTGCCAAATTCTTCCTATTATTCCAAGGGGGACAATAGCAACAATTGTGGATTCATTTATCAGTTCAGCGTACTATTGGGATTACTGTAAAATTTTCACCCTCAAGCAGAATATGCGGTTGATCTCAACTGATGTGGAGAAAGATCAAGATAAGCCAAGTAAGTTCTCACAGTGGTTGTTAAATGTGGGAGATGAAAAAATAGATGTGCCACATGATAAAATATCTAAGATTGAGATACTGTCAGAGTTCTTGGTAAAGCAATATCAAGATCCCATTAATGCAATAGTTCAGGCAACATACCCAGATTTAATGCTCAACTTGTCACACCACACTTACTTAAATGATATGGCAATTCTAGTGCCAACTATTGAAAGTGTGAATAAGATTAATGACTACATGTGTTCAATGTTGTTGGGAGAAGTTGTTGATTACTTCAATTGTGACATGGTTTGTAAATCATGTCAAGATAATTATTGCATTGAGGACCTATACACAACGGAGTTCTTGAACACGATTACTTGCTTAGGTTTTCCTCCTCATAAGCTTACCTTAAAAGTTGGATGTCCTATTATGTTGTTAAGAAATATCGACCAAACAGCTGGGTTATGCAATAGAATGCAATTGCATGTAACATTTCTGGGGAAGTCTATTATTGAGGCTATTACTTTGAATGGATTGCATCCTAATAGTAAAGTCTTGATCCACATGATGGATTTGAATCCATCAGAGAGCAGGTTGCCTTTCAAGATGAAAAGGAGACAATTTCATGTGGCATTGTCATTTGCAATGACGATTAATAAGAACCAAGGTCAATCACTTCATCATGTAGGACTATATATATCCAGGCATGTATTTTCACATGGCCAATTGTATGTTTCTTTGTCGAGTGCGAAGCAAGGAAGGATTGAAGGTTGTTCTGCATGATTGTGTTGGTGCTAAAAAAAAGTACAACAACAAATGTTGTATATAGGCAGGTGTTTTGGAATTTGGAGTGAATTATGTTGTCATTATGAATTATATTGGAATTTGCCAATAAAAAGTGAGTGAATATGTTTTTTGTAGTTATCAAGGTGTCCAGTTGCCAGTATGGTCAATCAGACCAAGACGATTTTTCTTTTGCCCACTTATTGCACTAAAATTATGAATGGAGTCCATTTGTGAAGATTAAGTTAAAGTATTGATATCAACAATGAATTAGAATATATAAGTCACGATGTGTTTTATGAGGAGTTTATGTCCACCACTTCAGCTGCTGTGTCTCGAGGTGTGTATGGGTTTGGAGTTTTTCCCCCAATTTATGTGTTTTTTATTCATTTTTGTTCGTTTCATCCATACGGGAATTGGTTTAACTAATGGGTTTTAGTGGACTGGGAGAAAGTTAGTCATAATTTTACTGGGACTGTGATGTGGTTTAAATGAAGAAACCCACTGTCATAGTACATGGGTATTGGGTGTGCAATTACTTTTTTTTTTTAACTTCATCAAATATGCGTTGGATAAGTTGATCTGCTTACCCTCAATTCACAAATGTGAAACCCTAGGTTCATCGTATGGATGGCGATGTGAGAGCATGTTTAACTTCTTCACAGAGGTTGTGTGCACATTAAATTGCAATCCTCTCTTGTAATGTTGATCTTGATGGTAGAATGTTTCATTGGTACTCCCCAGGCAGTTATCATTCAATTCAGTTGGACTGGAACATTCATTAAATGCAGCACGTTAAGACAGTGATATCTTAGAAACCGACAGTTCCAGTTCTCAACGGTTTACTCCACTCTTCGCTGTTTATATCATCAATCGAATTGTGAAATTATTCTACCGCTGGCTCATGAGTTAAAGTTGAGGTTTAGAGCGACATAGTAATGGAGCCAAATGTTACTCTGAGAAACATTCGATGCGAGAAGTTTTCATCCACTGTCACTCTAAAGGTGGATCGGAAGTATCATTGTATGCAGGTGTGGTATGCGGGCAATTTTGATCGTTTGGTTATTGAACACCAATCAGTTGATGTGGGTAAAGCAATGGTAAAGTTTATATCTTTCTGCGTCTTCCATGTCAAAATAACGATTTTTAGCTGGATGCGTATTTCAGAATACAAGGATACTACTTCAGTTGAAGAGCAAGGAGCACATTTGACACTTTGCTTTTAGGATTGTTGAAGGAAGGGTTTATAATAGATCTGGTTTTAGAGTATATCAGAATGGATTTGGTCTCCATCAGAAGTATCAGTTTGCTTTTGATATGAAGTGGGTTCAGAGGTTGCAGTGGGCCTTGATGAGGACTTTCGGTTTTGTGGAGAGTGGCTCGATCAGGTGGTGTACTTTCCTAGAATTTGGTTATATGCATGACTGCTGTGATGGCATAATGTAGTTATTTGGCCTTTGTTTTTTTATGTTGTTCCTACAAATTGGGTTGATTTCATTCTTCCTTTAATGGCATGTTGTAGATATTTGTGGTTTCTTGAAGTCATGGACATTGGTTAATCCTTCATAAGATCTTGGAGCATTTAGGAAGTAGCTAACTATTGTGCTTTTAGATCCAGGGACAGAGAATGGTGGGTATGGAATACGCTTAACTTGTCGTTACTCTGGATAACCAAACTGTATGTGCTGTTGTAGTGATGTAGCTGAGATATATGGTGACAGTGAACCCCCTGAGGTTAGCATCGTCCTACTGGATGAGTGTGCTTGTACAACATTAGCCAAAATAGAGTCACTTGAAGTGAAAGCTGGTGAATTTGTGATTGTTCAATATGCTGTTGGGATGTTGTTCAAGGACATGGGTAAATATCAATAAAGTGTTGTAATTGGTGGATAGTGTGAATTAATTAATATACAATCATGATGTGTGTTGTTTCTTATGCAGATGGTTCCCCGATTTGCTCATATTGGGATGCTACCAGAGTTATGTTTGATGCCACCGATTTGAAGTGATGCAGAGCACATATGATTTCGTAATTGATCAGTTTTATTGTAGTTTGTGACAATGGTTGTAATGTTGGCTTATGGTTTGAAAAACTTTAATGCATGATAGTAGGAGTAATCAAAAAACAATGGCGTCCATATACAGAAGATATTAAATTACCAGATAGTTTTGCAAAGGCTTAATGATCGTAGGAGCTTACTAAGGTCATGTAATTTCTTGTGTTGAATCTGACTCATGATGAGTAATGTCATCCAAGTTTTAATGAGAAACAATGCTTTTGATGTTGGCATATATGTTGGAAACTGTAATGCACGAAGGTACGATTAGATGTAGGCGTGAGTAGTTTGGTAGTCAAATTGTTTTGAAGAGAGTAATGTCAAGGAAAGGAAAGGAAATGGTAATGAGAATGCACTCCGCACAACACGCGGGGATGTTAATGCTCTTTTTCTACAATGTCAATATAAGCTCCTTTTTCTTGGTAAGCTTAATATCAATATAAACTCCTTTTCTCGGCAAGCATAATATCAATCTAAACTCTTTATTACGTTACTAGCAGAATTACATCCTTCTATCTAAATCTCCTTTATCATGAGTTACTCCCACCTTTCCCAGATGATTCTCACTTAAGAGATTTGGCTTTGTTCCAAACTATTTGTCACTTTGCCTATAAAAAAATAATTGTCACTATTTTTTAAAAAAACATTAATTATTAAATTGACAGATTAACCTTTAATAAACGTCAAGTGTCTATTTCTATAAACAAATGTGAGGTGTTTATTGATGAAGAGTTATGTATAATAAATATTGTCCTACTTATTAGCTTTCTTAATCAGTATGTGTAGCTCTAAAATGACACTGATTTTGGAATGGAGGGAGCAATAAAGTGTCCTACAAGTTTTCTCATTGCAGCTTCAAGTCAGATCACTAACCCATTAAAACACAAATCTCTTGATATAAATAAGAGGACAATTAAAACTGTGTATGGGCATAGATGATAGTGAAAGATTGGAATCTGGAATAGTGTCCTCAAAAGTAACTCTGTTAAAACACACATTTGAATTGGCAAGCAATATCTTCACATTTCTGCTGATTCCATTCGAAATCTCAGTCCAAGGGAATCTCATCCATTTTCAGAAATCTAGTATACATGCAATTTGAACCTAGTAATATGTTTGGTAAGAAAGAAATGAAAGGGAGGGGAGTGAACATTTTAAAAGTTCGATTTAAAACAATAGGAAAAGTTGGGCTAAAATATTTTAATTAATGGTTTTTACTCTTTAATCTTACACCTTCTTTTATTAAAATTTTATAACCTCGTTTCTCCATTTCTTTTAAATTGAACTCATTAGCTTTCCCTCCCCTCATACCAAACAGACCCTTAAACAGAACATTTTCATAAGCTTCTCACTACCTTCCAAGTAACATTTATATGCTCATTTATTATAAATTAGATTTATCAACCTTTTGTGAATCAACTTACATCCCAAAAAGAAAGCAATTTGAGTAACAAGGAAGCAACAGCACAGTATCTTCCACCACTATTGGCTGCCTGAATGGATTCAATTGAACCTACATGACATAACAGTTCAATGCTTCGGTTGACATCAGATAAATGGTTAAGAAATGTGAAAATCTAGATAATTATGAAAAGAAATACAACATTCAAAACAAGATGACAAGCTTACAGGCAATCCAAGAGAGCGGCCAGTTACAGACTCAATACAACGTGCTGCAAGATGACAAGCTTCCTCACAATAGTCAGTGAAAACAACCGGGATGTTCTTCTTTTCCATTAGCTCCTGAAATTTTCATCAAGCAAAAACGAACAAAAATAATGAAAATACAGGCAAAAAGTACAATCTCGAAGACTTATTATTACTATTTTTAATTTAATAAAAAGGTAGTAGTTCACAAATTCAAAGCAACAGCAAAATATAAGAGGGCGTACAATACTGGGTAACCAACTAGTATAAGCTGCAATGCCAGCATTTGGGGCTACAACTAGATGTGGGAAGGAATCCCTATCCTGTTAGGGGAACAAAATTTAAGATTAAATTGCTGAATTGAAGAATCAGACATTTATAGTTAACTGAAAACAATGATAATTTGAATGTTGACGATCAGAAAATTAAATACCTTGACCATATCACCATATCGGTCATGATAGAATCCTTGCCAAAGCTGCAATGTCACTGCCGAAGTGGTTTCAGATTGGGTTTTTAAGATCACATCATCACCTGATAATTTGCAAGAACACTCATCGCTATTGCAACAAGCATACTGAGAAATACTGATCTTCTCTCCATCCCTGTTCACTGGGAAACAAGAAATATATGCATTTAAAGCAAGCTGTGACCATTATTAGGACAGAACATGAATCACAAGAACTTCAAGGGACCTGTGTGGAGGAATTGCAGGCCCAACAAGTTCTACATGAATACGTACACCAGGGAAGAGTGCCTGTAATTCTCCAAACACCGCAAGTTGTAGAAGCTCTTTCTCAGGCCCTTTTAGAGACAACGTCATGAGCTATAAGTTAAAAGCTGAGGGATCATATAAATTACTAATGTCTAAGGGAGACGAAGATGTAAAGCCTGATGATTCATAAATATATATGTTTCACTACCACTAAAATGACATAACAGATAAAAATGAGGAAACAGAACATTTTGTAAACTCACAGACAGCATAAGAAGGAACCCTCTGGGCACAAAAAATTGGGAGAAAAGAATCCAAATCAAATTAAAATAATTAAGAGAGAATTTTTTTTGGGCTACATAATTCAGAGAGAATTTGAAAGCAATAGTTTACCAAGGTAATGTATGTACAACTTATCACTGATTTCAGGATTCAGGATCTTGCTTCCAACGAGTTGCAAAGCATGATATACTGTAAGTGGCTGAAAAAGAAAACACCAGAAAATAAATAGATAAATAATTATCAGAACAATATCTGTTCAAACATGTGTATGCTGTATGTAGCATCATATGAAGAGCCTTTAGTGGATTTTTCCTTTAGATCCAAGTAAATGATAAGTATATGAATTTTCGCCCCTTTGTTCCAACTTTTGAATATATAAAAAAAATTGTCTAATTCAAATTCCCTTCCTAGACTAACTGTACACACTTATGTAAAACAGAAAAAAAAACCTTGCAGACAAACAAATGGCCAAGAATTGTGTTGAATTTGATGAGAATATATGGTACCTAGTAAGACATGTTTATGAAAGCCATTGAAATGTAGATGAAGATAAAGCAATTGCTAAAGCTCATGAGATGATCATACCCAGTGAAGAAGTAAAGCAACAGGTGAGTTTAGTGGAATGCACCTCCACTTATAGTAATCTTCCCAACTAAACAACTCCTCTGATATAGGAGATTCAGGCCCTGGTCATTAATATGTTAAATTCACTCACCTAAAGGAGGATGAGAAGGAGAAGACAAACAAAGTTTTAAGCATAAAATTACCAGAGCATGGGCAGAAATAACTTGAGAGATCCCAGCCTTTGTTTTTTCTGCAGAAATTAATGGTTTTTACAATGAACACTTGTCTAAAACGAGTAGATTAATGGGAAAATGTTATCTTCAAGATCACAACAGGTGAAGCGTTTTTTTTTTTTTTTTTTTTTTGTTATTCTTTAGCTAAGCTGAATTCCAATACTCATAAATAAATAAAAGGAGGAATTTAGTGTCGAGTGGCAGAATTGAACAACGGAGGACATGAGAGGAAACCCTAACTGATCAAAGGTAGCACATGAGGCTCCACAATGGCATTCGTGCATCCACATTCCCACTCGATGAAGGTGCCTCTTGGCCAAAAATGAACACCTAGTCTCATGCTTTTCACAAATCTGATAGAATTATAAGAGCCATAAGTAAGCATGAACATAAACACGCATATATTAAAAGGATACAGACCATTATCAACCACAAGCAGATCATCAATTACCTGATATGTAGCCTCTTGAGAGAATGTGAAAGGAAATTCATTCAATACATCCACATTCTTCATCTGTTTTTCTAACCGCTCACACTCTTGTTTATGATGACTCCAGTGTGCAATCTAAGCAAAAAAGAAAAAAAGGAAGAAATTATGAATATCTAACAAAGAATATCAATATTTAACAAGAAAATATCTGCTACTAGCATCCAGTATAAATAAATTCTGAATATCAGACATTGGTTCCACAAGTCTATTTAGTTGTTTTTGACAAGTGAAGTTGCAGCACAGAGGACATCTCCTCACCATATTACCCATACAATCTCATGAGACAATAAGGAATGAACATTACTCCCAGACGAAGATAAAATGAATTCTGTAAACTCAAAATTCATTATTACTAGATCATAAAGTACATTAAAGACCTAACACAAATCAAATTCCAACTCATTTTTGTTTGAAGTAAAAAAAATAATTAAGAAAATCAAGCAACAAGGAGTTCGAAAGCGAGAAGCATTTTGTATTTAAAAACAAAAAAAAAAACAAAAAAGTATTAGAAGAACAATCAAGTGCAAAGAAAAGGACTTGTGAGGGAGAACAGTTTAAAAAAGAGTGAGAGAAAAACCTGGTGAGCAATCGAGCAATAAGAAACAGCTTCACAGCGAGCACAGCGTCTCATGGCGGGGCCAGCGCACGGAGTTCGCCTCCCCTTCGCCGCGCACTCCATCGTTTGCGACGCAGCTCGGTCGGCCACGGCTAGCCTTCTTCCATTTCTGGGTGTTCATTGGGCTCTTAGTCTGATAGGCCTAAGTATGGACCTGAAGCCCAAGACCAAGACCAAGCCCAAGCCTGCTTTCTTCCTTCTCCTGTTTTGAATCAAGGCTCAGAGGTCCAACTGGGTCTTGGTCTTAGGGCCGAACAAGACCGGAAAGATTCTCGGACGAAAAAAGTCCAGCGTGACCTTTCGTCAAACTAATACCTAGATTATTAAATCCAGATCGGTTATTGGACTGGTTGAAATACTGGGTCAAAGGTCAGTAGATCAAACCAGAGTTAAATAAGATTAAACCGGTGAGGAAGTGAAAATTTCAGGATTATTTATATGAAATTCTGAATAAATTTTTTTTTAAAAAAAGAATTAACTTATTTTTTTTCCATTTTAAAAAGGTTGAACTGATCAAACCAGTCCAACCTACCGGACCAGACCGGTTGGGCCACAAGTTGGCCAGTTTCCAACCCAAACCAACAAGTCCGATTTTAATAACAATGGTCAATATTGAGCTCGTTCTAGTCCAGTCTTTGTATAGCCCTATGCATATCTATAATTGTTTTTAACCAACATTTTCTAGAGATGACATTGCTTATTCTTTTTTGAAGTTGGAAGTTACATTACACAACTTAATAGTTTATGATACTTAGTGCTCCTATAAAGAATCGTTTGAGGACAAAAATATCCTTTAACCCATAAATAAAAAGTATAATAAAATTAACAGGATAAATAAAAAAAAATATCGTTTATAAAGGAAGATCTAACCTAAGATGAGAGGGAGAACCTAATGTCTAGTATGTAGCATCTTTTAGGGGGACCAAAGTCTTTGGATAGAATTGCATGTCACTTAAAGAAATTGGGCTTATCAAATTTAAGCCAGCAGATCGGCTTTGGGCCCGACCCAAAAAGAGGAAAACACTGCTGGACTCTATTTCTACCCAAGGAAGCACGTGAAGAGGACCAAGATTTTAAAGACTCAATCAGAAATATTATTTGAGGACCACGAAATGACATTAAGCATGTTTGTTTCAGCTTATAAAAACTTATAAGTTGCTTTTTACGTAAATCGAGACACAACTCCTCTCACATACTTACTTCGTATACCGTAAATCATTATTAAAAAGCAACTTATAAGCAATCGAATCGCTAAAACAAACATACCCATTATAGAGCGAAACAAACTTTAAGAAGGGGGAAAGTACAGAGACGGAGACTTTAAATTCTCTGGAGAATTGGGTGTGCGATGAAGATGATCCTCTTACACAGTAAGTGGTTTCTCTCTTTGTTCCTATTTATTTTATCCATGATTGCTCAGGATAAATTGATATGGTCAATAGTTGAAATGGGGAGACAAAAATAAAAGATTTTTTAAGCCTCGACCATGGTAAGTAGGAAAGGACAAAAAATTGAAGCCCTCTGAGATTATTTTGACAATTGGGTTACTGATTAGGGTGACTATACAGGTTTGTTTGATATGAGGGATTTGGAGGGGAGGAGTTGGAAAATTTTTATAAGCTCAAATTAAAAAAATTAGAGAAGCGGGGTTTCAAAATTTTAATGAAGATAAAATGTAAAATAAAAAAGTAACAAAAATTAATTAAAAACTTTCAACCTCACTTTTTCAATTTTTTAAAATCCAAATTATAAAAAATTTTCCTTCCCTTCTATCCCCTCCAAATCCCTCGTATGAAACAACCAAAGAGATATGGCAGGTAATTGCTTCCATAATTTGTACACTAAGGACAATTGAATGATGACCGCTAATGATTGGAGTGCTAATTTTCCTCCTCTCTTGGTGATTGATATATAGTGTATTCTTTTACCTTTAAAATAATGGTTTCAAAAACACTTTTTAACAAATCAAGACAAAACTCCTTTCACATACTTACCTTATCAACTATAAAAACTACTAGCCGATCAGAACACACAAGGAGGTGAATGAGGTCAATATTAAAAATGTAGCTTTCTTAATGAGCACTTTCAAAGCCCTAAGTCCATACGGTTTAAAGGCCCATTTCTTTCAGACTTCGTTTTCCAATGGATGCTTTCAAAAACCTATGAAATTAATCATACTCATTGTTCTTATTCCTAAAGTGGACAATCCCATGAATCCAAAAGACTTTGAACATATTTCATTGTGTAATGTCATCTTCAAAATCATTACAAAGATTTTTTTTTTCCTTTTTGACAAAAATTATTGCAAAGATTATTGCTACTGGATTGAAGGGAGATATGGATTATTTGATTTGGTCGGAGTAATGAAGCTTCTTAGTAGGAAGACTGGGTAGTGATAATGTGATCAAGGCTCAAGAGACCATACACACTTTGGGAAATAAGAAAGGGACAAAAGGTTAGGTGGTGTTGGAAGTTGATAGATATAGATATAGATATAGATAAGGCATATGGCCAACTAGATTGGAATTTCTTACATGAGACTCTAATTAGTTTAGGGATGAAAGAGGATATGGTGAATCTCATTTTGACATGTACTTCCTCAACCTCCATGAAAGTTTTTATGGAATGGAAAGAGTCACATACTTTTCATCCAGTGCAAAGAGTTAAACAATTGCAAGGGCAAATTCTTTACTATGGCTTGGAGAATTGTTCTAATTAATTTTGTATTATCAGCTCTGCCAAACTATCAGATACAAATCATCCTCTACCTCAGGGTGTTTTGAAAGATATTGAGAAAGCCAGCACAAATATTATGTGGAATCAAAGGCAATAGGGGAAAAATGCATTTAATTGCATGGGATAAAGTCAGGTAAGACAAGATTATTTTCCCTTTTGAATGGTCTTCAAATATGCCAATATGTTGGTTTCAATAGCATCATTGCTTACACTGACTTTTTAGAAGTCTTTCAATTTATAAATAAAAAGGTGTGTATTGAATCGTATGTTGAAAGCAAAAATTAATAGTGAGAAGGATAATTTAGTATGTATTTGAATTAGTTTTTTTTAATAATTTTTACGACTTACGAGGTAAATGTGTGAGATGAGTTTTGTCTCAGGTTTTGCAAACTATGGTTTTGGTGCTTACCAAACACACATACTTAAGCTCTGTTTGAGATTGTGTTTGGTCATCCAATCCTGCAAAGTGGCATAGCTGGAGGCCTTTGTGACACTTTGTGTTGAGTTCAATCCTACCCGCATGCACTAGTGTACCCAATAAAAAAATAGGGACAATTACAATGAAGTCCCACATAAGAGAAAAAATAAAAAAATGGTCAATGGAGTTGTTAATGACAAGTCGAAGAGCGTCCATTAACAAGTCGATGAGCTTATACTGACAACTTCATGGACCATTTCTTCATTTTTTCTTTTGTATGGGATTTCATTATAATTGCCTCAAAAAAATACATGTGTGTACTATCAAATGGTAGTATTTGGATTCACGAAAGAGCTGAGTAATTTGGCTCTTTATGGAAAAGCCACGTTGAAGCAAAAGTCAACATTTATTGCTTTTATGTGTCATCGTGGAAAGAGTTGACCATGCCATTAGAAGGAAGAGAATGGGCTTGAGGTGTGTTCGACCTTGCTTTAAATGAAAAAATAAAATTACTCCAACAAACCTAATAATTATATGTCTATAAAAGTATGAAAAGAAGGAAAAAAAATTCAATTATAAATTTTAGAGAAAATTTGGAAAAAGTCCTCCTTAGAAATTTAATTAGTGAGAAGAACATAATAAATTTTTGTGCAAATAATGTATTGATACTCTACAAATTTTATACACAGAGTATTAATGTACTTATACAAATACATGTCACTAAGTTTATATCGTTTGAAGGATAAATTTATTTTAAAAAAATATTCCTTTTAAAAAATTTATTTTAAATTAGGGTTCCATTTTTTTACTTTATAAAATATAATTTCAATTATGCACTTTTATGTTAAAATGATATTAAAAAAATATTTTACACATTTGGATTGGTAATAATACAAAACACGTAAATTTTTATGAAATATATAAATGAGTTAAGTTTCAAGAGCTTATCAACATTAAGATAAGTTTTATGCAGCTATAAAAATATTTTTTCGATTAACTGTTAATGAAACAATGACAATAACATGTCCTTTTGTATATAGTTAGTATGAATAATATAGACCCAATTTTATTGGCAATCTTCACTTATTGTAAATTCACACGCAAATTGACTGAATGGAATATATATATATATATATATATATATATTGCCCGACACTGAATGGAATATCCATATTAAAATTAATATAATTAAATACACAAAAAATAATATATGTTAAAATTTAACAACAATGAGTTGCACGACTTATTCTTAAGACTTTCGAAAACAAATTACAGATGGAGCCCACTTATGACATAAAAAATATATTTGACAATACAAGATGTCAAATTAAATATTTTGAAAAACAAACATTGCGTGAAACGACGACACTTATACTGCCGACAAATTAACAGGACATATAGCCTCTAGTAAAACGACATGAGGATGGACCAAGCACATAGGAGCTCAAGTTGACTCGAAATGGTCAAACCTGCACGACACTTGATGGCTAACGAATGGACATAAATGGCCTTTATCTTTGGCCTACCGTCATCGGTCATTTGATGGCTAAAGACTTGTTTGTTTGCGATTGTCAAAACATGGATTAACCCAGTAATTGTGAGGTCATTTTTGGTTTTGGTCATTATATTTTTTGTTAAAAATAATTCAGTTAATCAATACTGAAAATGTATAAGATGTTTATTAAATTTGCGTAATGCTATTGTTAAAAAGCACTTACCTACCGCTTAAAATGCTAATCTCACATTGAAATCTTTCCAATTTTAAATGCCTTTAATATCTTAGAAATACTCCTCCGCTCCTTGCTGCTGTACCTAATTGAAGAGTTGATACTGGTTTGAAGTGTAACACTTATTTCACACATTCATCATTTTTTTCTTAATTTAAACATGTTAATATTATCATCAACAATAATTAAGTAGGGGAATAATGGAGGTAATTAAAAAAGATAATTAAGATATTTTAGGAAAAACCTATCATAATAACAAACTTAACAAGCATTCTTTAATTTAATCAAATTAGTTAATTAGGTATTATATTAAGGACTAAACAAGAGGAGTACCAATTTTGCACATTTTCACTAAGTACATTAAGAGAGGATTTCTTTTGACAGTGTTAATCAAGGTTGAAGATGGAGACTTTCTTTAATTGTAAAACTATTTTAATAAAATAACTAACTTTCTTTAATTATGGCAAACTAATTAAAAGTGACATGAGCTTAAGATTGAAAGAATATGTAAGAGTAGGAATAGAATTGGGAATACGTGCCAGCTCAACTCTAATAAGCTAATAAGGTTTGAGCTTGAAACTAATGTTCTTACTTTTCACTATTTCATGAAACCTGATCAGAATTAAACTATCTCAAAATTAATTAAGCCCAAGAGTTTGAACAATTTTAAATTTGACATGGTCACATACCAAGTCTACGTTATAAGCAAAAGCAATACAAATCCAAATTTAAAAAGACAAGATATTTCCAAAACCCAACTTAAATAATATAAATCTAATCCTCTTTGTCTTCTTTTGCATTGATTCATTGCAGACCACATTTTCATACCCTCTCTTTCTCTAGTTTTTAACTTTTTTTTTTTTGGAAAAAAAAATATAAATGGGGGATTTGAGTGGCAGTATAAGAAAAGTACTCTACTAGCAAGGTAAATGGATAAGAAAGAGGTGTTGGAGGTATTGATGATCCTTATCAAAATAGAATTATTGAGGACTGAAGTGCGGAGCAGGTGGCCGGTGAGAAGGGCCTCTTAATTTGAATGCAATACTAATAAATTGGTAATTGTCCAAATCAAAGAGTCAATCCCCATCACTCATTTTGTGGGGGTCGACAAATGGTATCATAAAGGGGACGTTGGAGTTAGTTGGCGTCCCATGAAATGTAACCAACTCTTCAGCATGTATTATTGCCCTTTTACGCGTTTTGATTTGTTTGGATTTAATATAAGAAGCTGTTAATTAATTTTGTGGAAGTAAAAAAATTAAAAAATTATTTAATTATAACATATATATTACTATATATATATCATTAGGATCAAATTAGTTTAGAAGAAAAATTATATATATAAACATTTTAAAGTAATTTAGTTAACTTTTTTAATATTTTAAAATTAATCAACTGGCTCTTATATTAAGGATTCAAGGTAACAACAACTTTACCAGGTTCCAAGCAAATTGCTTATCGCCCATATACTCTCATTTTCAACCACGCAATCAAAATTAAGAAGAAGAAAAAAAGGCTAACTTGCTAAATGTATCTTAAATTGAAAAAATATTTTAATTTTGCCTATATTAAATGAGATTTTAAAGAAGAGAAAAATACAATGAGTAACATTTAAGCGTTAATTATATGAGTAAAATTGGAAAATATACATTAATTATTCTTCAATTGATTTATATTATGAACAAGAGAATTCTTCTAAAAAACTACTTATATTTTAGACTAATGAGATTATATTTTAAGTCAACTCTTACTGCCTCACTAAAATTTAAAAAAGGCGGTTGACTTATTAGTTTTGTCTGAGAATAAAATATTTTTTAACTTTACACATATTCAAGAGCACAAAAAGCACTACATTAGAGGATCGAGAAGACGTGAAAAAACAGGGCTCTCTGCTAGGGCTCGGGCGGCGTAGAATTGTTCTTGCGACGGTCACCAGTGCGACTCCGCCGCCCACTGCAGCGGAGAATTAAAGTGAGGGATCTTGCTGCGTTCAGTGCGTGGTGAGATAATTGTGAGCTATGGCGTTTGTTTTCGGAGGATCGTCATCTTCGAAGATGGCGATAACGGAGGAAGGAAGAAGTATGGCTGATCGGAAGAGGAAGAAAGGAGTGACCGGAAGTGAGGGATTTGCAGGAGAGCTCCCGTTGAAGCCACGTCCGGAAGACTGGATGGTGGAAGAACTCTCGAAAGCTAGTCTAGCGCAATATAAGGAATCATTGCTGAAGAACATTCTTCCGTCTTGGTGCGATTTGGATGATAAGGAGGCTGGGAAAGAAGGTAAGATTTCTACTGGCTTTGATGATGTGGATGAACCTGAGAGAGGAATTTCGGTGGATATGAGTGATCCTTTGTGCCCAAAGATTGTTCTGGACGATGTTGAGAAGGAGCGGCTGATGAAACCATTCAGAAGAACTTTGATTATTAAATTGTTGGGTGCTACTCCTAACTATGAATTTCTTAGGAAAAAGTTCTATTAAATGTGGGCTAAAGCTGGTGAAATTCGAGTATTTGATCTTCCAAACGATTTCTACTTGGTGAAGTTTAAAAGCCAGGATGATTATGAGATGGCCCTGACTAATGGTCCATGGGTTATTGCGGGAAGCTATCTGACTGTCATGCGTTGGAGGGCTGACTTCAATCCAAAAACAGAGGTGGTTGACCGGGTGGTTGCTTGGGTAAGACTCCCTGATCTTCCAGCTACACATTATGATAAGAAGTTTCTTTTTACTCTTGGTAATGTATTAGGAAAGGCTATTAAGGTAGATATCCCTACAGCTCAAAGGGGAAGGGGAAAATTTGCTCGTTTGTGTGTTGAATTGGATTTATCTAAACCGTTAATTCCCCAGTTTAGCATTGATGGTTTGACTCAATCTATAGAATATGAATGCATGAATTTACTCTGTTTGTATTGTGGAAGAGTTGGTCATGTTAGAGAACATTGTGAGGAGTTGTTAAAGAAACAAAAAAACAAGGCAGAAAAGGATGCTATGGATAAAGAGGAAGTGTGTGAGGGTAACAAGGGGGATGTAGAAGAGGAGGTGGGAGAGGAGAGCCGTTGGAAAGTGGTGCAAAAGCCATGGCGTCAAAGGAGAGCAAGAAACACAGTGGAGTACAAACTGGAGCCTAATAGGACTAAGGGGTTCAGCACAGGAGTAGGACATGGGTCTCGTTTTAGTCCATTGGTTGACATCACGAACGGAGGAAAATCACCAGTAGGAGGGGGGAAGGGTAGTTATAATGAGAGGAAATATAAAGAAGTGAGCAGACAGAAGGTTACTATGGTGCAGAAGGCTAGTAACAAACAGAAACAAGGGAGTGGTAGCAACCTGATGTTTGGAGGACATAAGGGAAGAGAGGGACAAGGAGGGGTTGGTGTGTTTAAAGATATACAGAGCGATGGGAGGCAGGAGGCCCAGGCTGATTGTGGCATGTTTGTCCAGGGAGACTCTTTTAAAATGGCAATAGATGCAGCTAGTGATTTGGGGAGTAGTTGTCCTAGGGACAAGGCAGCTGATTATGGAGATTCAGGGCAGGTTAGTTAGATGGATGGTGGGGCAAGAATTGATTTATGTTAATCATGAAGATTATAGTTTGGAACTGTCGTGGAGCTGTAAAGAAGGGGTTTGTGGCTACCTTGAGAAGTATGAGTTCAGATTTTAAAGCTGACTTGGTTGTTTTACTTGAGCCTAGAATAAGTGGTGTAAAAGCAAGAAGAGTAATCAAGAATCTAGGATTTACGTTTTTTGAGATAGTGGATGCGAGAGGATTTTCTGGGGGCATTTGGTTGATGTGGAAAGAAGGTAACATTAATTTGAAAATTCTGGAGAAAAATGATCAATATATTCACTGCTGCTTTAATGAAGGAATGTTAGAGGAATGGTTTTTCTCAGCTATTTATGCATGTCCACAGGAGGATGGAAGAAGTGTATTATGGGAGGAAATCAAACGTATTGCACAACACATGAATGGTAAGTGGCTCTTAGCTGGCGATTTCAATGAAATTGCTGATCCTTTGGAGCAAAAAGGGGGAGCGAGGGTAAATGTGCACAAGTGCAATCGATTCCATGAACATGTTGAGGAGTGGGGATGTATAGGGGTGGAAACGAAAGGGCCTACTTTTACGTGGAAAGGCCCTAAGTGGAGGGGATATGAGAGAGTATATAAAAAGCTAGACAGATGCCTTTGTAATTTGCAATGGAAAGCTGGGTTTACTGATGCTATAGTGAGGGTGGGAACCCGTACTAATTCTAATCATCACCCTTTACTTATTGATATGAAACCTCAAAGGCAGTTCGTCAGAAGGCCTTTTAGGTTTGAAGTCGTATGGTTATTTCATGAAAATTTCAAGGAGTTCTTGCAAAACAAATGGAGCAATGCAGTAGAAACTCCTAGAAGTCTATGGAAGTTGCAAGGTGAACTGAAACAGTGGAACAGGACAGTTTTTGGAAGAATAGATAGAAGGAAAAGAGAGATTAATCGAAGATTATATGTTATTCAACAAGAGTTGGTGAGGGAGGAGAATGGGAATTTAATGGAAGAGGAGAGGGTTTTACAAAAGGAGTTGGCCGAAACACTCAGGCAAGAGGAAGTGGTTTGGTTTCAAAAATCAAGGGGGAAGTGGATTGAGCATGGAGACAGGAACACGAGATACTATCACATGAAGACAGTGGCGAGAAGAAGGAGTAACAAAGTCTTGATGCTAAAGAATAGTGAGGGGAGGTGGATTTTAGAGGAAGAAGGGGTTAAAAAGTTAGTTTTGGACTTTTATCGAGACCTATTCTATGAGGAAGAAAGGGTTAGAGAGTGGCACTATACAAGACAAAGGTGGGGACATGTTGATGAAATGACAGTAAGACGATTGGATAAGCCCTTTCAAGATTTCGAGATTCGAAAGGCTTTCTTTAGTATGGGGGGTTTTAAAGCTCCGGGGGATGATGGCTTCCAAGCTGTGTTTTTTCAACACAATTGGGGAGTAGTGGGGGAGAGTGTATGTCGGTATGTGAAGGAAGTCTGGGATGATCCAAAGAAAATTAAAGAGATCAATAAAACCTTACTTGTGATGGTGCCTAAGATAAAGAACCCAGAGTTTGTGTCTCAATTTCGTCCGATTGCCTTGTGTAATGTATTGTAT
Organism: Inga oerstediana; assembly: GCA_963210345.1. Taxonomy (NCBI): domain Eukaryota; kingdom Viridiplantae; phylum Streptophyta; class Magnoliopsida; order Fabales; family Fabaceae; genus Inga; species Inga oerstediana. Next base: position 40,005,972 of record OY723409.1, read on the forward strand.
AAAGGGATTACGAAGATTATTGTGCAACGTTTGCGAGGGCTAATGGATAAGCTAGTGTCTCCTTTTCAGGCTAGCTTCATTCCGGGGTGAAGTATTCATGACAATATTGTGATAGCTAAAGAAGCAGCCCATATGATGATTAGAATGAGAGGAAGTAAGGGGTTTTTGGCAATGAAAGTTGATTTGGAGAAGGCGTATGACCGAATGAACTGGAATTTTATTATAGAGATTTTGCATGAAATTGGTATTCCAGGAAAATTGGTTGATCTCATTAGATGGTGTGTATCTTCGGTTAGTATGTCAATTCTGTGGAATGGAGAGAAAGGAGAGGTGTTCCACCCTTCTAGAGGTGTGAGGCAAGGAGATCCATTGTCGCCTTATCTTTTTGTGTTGGGGATGGAGAAGTTATCCCACATGATTGCGGACGCAATAGAAAGCAGGAAATGGAGCCCCATGAAATTTGGAAGGAAAGGAGTATCAGTGTCACACTTGATGTTTGCTGATGATTTGTTATTATTTTGTGAAGCCGATGCAGGTCAACTTGGCAACTTAATGGAGTGTCTGGATAATTTTGGTTCAATTTCAGGCCAGAAGGTTAATAAACAGAAGACTATCATTTACTTCTCATGGAATGTCCCTAGAAGCAAACAGGAGGAGTTAAGCTTGATTTGCAGATATCAACGGAAGGAGGAACTTGGGAGGTATTTAGGTGCTTTTATAACAAATGGGCGAACTACAAGGAATAAATTCCAATTTCTCATTAACAAAGTGCAAACTAAGCTTAGTAATTGGAAGAGGCAATGCCTATCTCTAGCTGGGAGGTTGATACTCGTACAATCTGTTTCATCACAAATAGCGGTCTTTGCCATGCAACATGCTATGATTCTGGTGGGGGTGTGCAAGGAAATTGAGAGGATACAAAGGGAGTTCATTTGGGGATCATCTAGGGAAGGAAGGAAGCTGCATGCTTTAAGCTGGAACACATTGTGTCTCGAGAAGAGCAAGGGGGTTATGGATTAAGGGATATGGAGGACATGAATAAAGCTCTCCTCGGTCGAATTGCATGGAATATGTTGATTAAACCTGAAAATCTTGTTTCAACCATCTTGAAGGAGAAATATAGGAGAGGTGCTTACCTCCACAAAGAATGTTTTGTGAAAAGTTCTGACTTAGGGGTTTGGAGGGGATTGGCTGGATTATGGGAGTATATAGTGGATCAGATCTCGTGGGAATGCAGAGATGGAAATAGCATCAGATTTTGGAATGACTTATGGCTATGTGATGATAGCTCATTATACCAGAAAGCTGTCACTAAACCTATGGCCATGCTTGCTGATTGCAAGGTAAAGGATATGATAAATGAGAGGGGGGAATGGGAGTTCATGTTCTTAAAAGACTATCTTGGGGAGCAAGAGATACTGAAGTTAAGGGCGTCTTTGCCTCCTTGCGCTGACTCAGGACCGGATGCAATTAGATGGAGAGGTTCTAGTGGTAGTAAGTATAATGTTGCTGACATGTATAAGAAGTTTAGGAGGGGACAAAATATGAGTGATGATGCCATTTGGAGTAAGGTTTGGAAGTGGAAAGGACCACGAAGAGTACAAGTACACCTATGGATTTGTGTTCATGACCGATTGCTCACTGCCAGCAGAAGGTCAAAGCTATTTGGAGGGAGTCCAATCTGTTCAAGATGTAATGAAGGTGAAGAGGACCTGGTTCATGCTCTTAGAGATTGCAGGGTAGCAAGGGACATTTGGAAGGAGGTATGTGGTAATAATATTGATAGCTCATTTTTTAATTTACAGCATAGAGAATGGATAGCTAGAAATATGAATAAAGATAGTTCTTGGGTGAGTATGTTTGCTGTTACATGCTGGTGGCAATGGCATTGGAGAAATAAAAACTTGTTTGAGGAAGGTTTTGTTATGCCTTCTAGACCTGATCTGGTTATATATAAGTATATCTGGGAAATGGAACACCTAATAGGGCAACATAGTCTACTGTGTCTGAAAAGACAGAATGTTCAAATCAGATGGTTGGCATCGACTGATAATTGGATAAAGCTAAACTTTGATGGGGCTGTTAAGGGAGCTTCAGGGCTAGCTGGTTGTGGGGGAGTCCTGAGAGATTGTCAAGGTCATTGGTTAAAGGGTTATGCGATGAAACTAGGCATATGTAACGCTTACTGTGCAGAGCTATGGGGAGTTCGTGTAGCAAAGGAGATGGGCATATGCAACATGGTTGTTGAAGGTGACTCCACAGCTGTCATTTATGCTATAACAACCATACAAGAAGGTGCTGATGCGCAAGGTATGTTGCTGAAGGAAATTGCTAAGATTATTTTTTCTGACTGGAATCTGGTAGTTAATCACACATACAGAGAAGGTAATCGAGTTGCAGACTGTTTAGCGAATTTAAGTTTAGATCAGGATTTCAATTTTGTATCTTTTTTGGACCCTCCTGGTGTGGTCCGTGATATCTTGTACGCTGACTTCTTGGGTGTTTCCATTCCAAGGAGCATTTTGGTTAATGAATAAGTGACAGGGGTTCTTTCCCCATCTTACCAAAAAAAAAAAAAGCACTACATTAGACTTTAAGTCTTCTCCTAATAAATTATAAGAGTCAATATTTGAAAATAATTCATTATTAATCAAAATGTGACTTATATAATGGACTAAAAAATTTTCTAGAAGCAGCCATATATTTGACATGTGAGGGAGCATTTTTAAATATTTAAATTTTTTTATATTTCTTTTTGTCTTAATTATAGGGTAAAGTTAATTAACTTGAATATTAAGGAGTGATAATTTGTTAACTTTTTAATTTTGCGCATCAATAAGAATGGAAATATGCTAGGTTCCTAACAAAGGCCTACAACTAAAGGTGGAAACAGGCCAGGTCAGGCCAAGCTTCTACCCTAATAGGTCAGGCCTGTTTTGTGACAAGATGACCTAAGCCTGGCCTATGACCTATTAAGGAGGGCTGGATTGGGTGAAAACAGGCCTACATGCCTCACAAGAGGCCTACGTCAAACAGGCCGAAAACAGACCTACTTCAAATAGGCTCACTCTCCTCTGATTTCAACTAACCCTCATTTCAATTCTCACATGGGGTGATTGAAGAGCCTTACATCAACAGAAGACCAAAAGTCGAACAAATTTTAGACATACACCAATACATTTGTCAAACTCAACCAATAACAACACCAGCTCACACAGAGGGTTCAAGTTAACTGTAAAGAAATTCTCTTTCCCTCCTCTCACTGATCAGAGAGAAGGAACAATTTCTTTAATGATCTATAAGATATTATAATTGTTTAAACTGAAGTGTAAAAATAACAAAAAATGAATTATACCACTCTCAACTTCAATGAATTGAAAAAGGATGAGTAAGCAACGTGCTAAACAGATCTAGTGATATACTTGTTAACGGTCTAACTTAACCGCAAGCGCATGGATCGCAAGTAATATAAAAAGATTGTTCCCATGAAGATTATGACAAAAATGAATTAATTATCTTAATTAAGTTCTCAATCAGGTTAAGTGAAAATATTTTGAAATTTAATTTGTTTAAAAAAAGATTATTTGAGAATTCTAAAGTTAAGATTTTTCTTCAAGGTCGGAGGAACCTAGGATTACTTATCCCTACTATGCTTCACAAGACTAACTTAAATCTTAAATAGATAATGAAAAGATGTTCTTGTCAGAGGTCTAAAATTAATTGATAAAGCTTTCTCAAGTCAAAACCAATTTTATATTCTTAATTAACTTGCGCAATCTCTTGTCTTAGTTAACAAAAACACTCATTAAGATCTATCCTCAATTAGACACTGCTATGCTAATAGATATATCTCTATTCTATTAACAAACCATCTATTTAACCTATAAACTTAAAGTCTAGCACGATTTTATCTAAGTTCTACAATTAAATTAGCTTTCTCAAGTATCACTCAATTGAACCTAACAATCTAAGTAGTGGTTAATCACCCAAAAGCATTAAACATGAGATAAAATTAACACATAAATTTTATTAATAAATAAAAGAAATAAATAAAACAAGTCTTAATCCATCTAATAATTCAAAGCAATCATAGAATAAGAAATTTAGCTACTCATAGTCATAACCAAAACCAAATCAAAGCAATAATAATCCACAGTAAAATAAGAGTTAATGAAAGGAAAGAGAAGAAATTAATAAAACTAAAAGATTGAGCCTCAAATTTCTTCTAAGTTTCAATTCATTGGCTTCAATTGTCCCCAATTCTCCACAGCGTCCTCTGATCCAATGGTGCTGCCAGTCTTCAAATCAATCACCTCTACAGTCCTCTTGTCTCCCCGTGAAGATAATGACCAAACCTGAATCCCTCTCCTTCCGCCCGTTCCCGAACGTGTGTTCTCCTTCTCTCTTCCTGAAGAAGCTTAACCCCTTATATAAAGGTTAGATTTCTAGATCCTCATGTAATATCTCACTAGCAAAATAAAATCAAACAAAAAGATAAAAAAAATAAAAAGATAAAAAAATAGATAATGATAATGATAATAAATAATGATAACAATGATTATAACAACAACAACAATTATTATTATTGAAATATCTTTTTCTTTTTATCTTAAATTATTATTATTTTATTAATATCATGATTTTTATCTTTAATATTAAAATCATTATTTTTATCCTAAATTTGATATTTATAATAAAATCCCTTTAAATCGACATCTTATCAAAATCTGACTAAAATTCCTTTGATTTAGTATTGATAACTCTCAAATATATTAAAATATGTCTTAAAATTATCTAAAAATAGGGAGTCATCAACACTTTAGTATATAAATTGAAAAATATTAATCAGAAGGTCAAAAGTTTGAGCAAGCATAATGCACTAATTAATTAGAAAGCCTGATTAACGGACAAACAAATATGGCTCCAAAAACAAACAAGCAAAGAACATTATTAATCAAATATGCGCTGGGAGAACCAAAAACATTAATCCAATTTCCAAACAAACAATGTATTTAATTCTTATGAAAAAAATACTAAAATATCATGGAAATATAAAAATAAATAAATAAGGGCTTCCAATTTATCAAACACCAAACCAAATCAACCCTGGGACTTGTGTGTTTGAGATTATCAAATGTTGCCAAAAAGACATTAGTTTCCCTTCACTTATACTCCCTCTGGTCTATTTTATAAAGGCTCAAAATTTAAATTATTTTAGTCTTTTTTATAAGAGTTTGACAAAAGTTGTTTGAACATATGAGTTTTTTTCATTTTTACCCATCCGTAATTATATGTATTGCATTAATTAAAAGGTTGGTGATACTCATATTTATGTTATTTCTCTCTCTTATTTTCCCTTTATAAATTAGGGCATACTTGAAAAAAAAAACTTTATTTCAGACATACTTATTATTTTTAATTAACTTTAATTGTTTTTTTAAATCGTGCAATCTGATTATTGAGCTCTCATAAATAGGACTAAAGAGAGTATTCTTTTGAATGTCACCTCAGTACCCCTCATTGGTAACTAGTTGATAACCAGACGATAGAGCTCTAGCAGCCTAACATAGTTTTTTTTTAAAAAAAATTGAAATATTAACTTAACAAAATGGTCTTAGATACTAAACACATGAAAAAATATTTAAAGGTGCAAAATGAATATTAACCTTAATAATAAATGCAGGTATTTTTGTAGGTGTATACTTATTTTTTAAAAAAACTAAGTTTTCTAATTTTATTTAATGAAATTCATTAGCCTTTACAATTCACTCTAAAAATGTCTTTTAAATTGAAATTGGATGGAGTAATAAATTAGGGCATGGGAGCTCACATATTGCACGAAGCTTTATGTATAACAGGTTCAGGTTTTTTTTACCCATATACATAAAACAGTAAAAAAAAACAGCCAAATGCTACAATATGGGAGTTATTTCCCAAAATGCTGCACACAAAATTGTTATAAGCTGGAGTGATTTCTAAAGTTCATTTCACTAAAATCAACTTCTTTAATGTTTGACTTCCACCTCACTGTACAATGTAAATTCATCTTAGAGTGAACAACTTTTAAACTTCATCACCCCTTGAACAACTTTCAATGTCTCTCACCTCTTTTTTTCTCCCCCTGCTAAATGAAGATGAAATGATTAGATAATAATTTTGTAACCATTTGAATTATTATGAGTACATAATTGGAGAAACATGTTAACAATTACGCAACGATAGTGTGAGTTGTATTAATTAAAAAATAAATAATGATTAAATTTATATAAAAAATAATAATAGATAATGATTAAGTTTATATGAATATAAAATGAAAATTGATTTACTTGACAAATAGTGACTTTCGCAACCACATCTTATTCTCCTCCTCATAAATTATGGTCGTTGTTGTATGTTAACTTCTTCATGAAATTCAAGTGTCTGATTTATTTTTGTGGTTGTATTCAAATCCAATCAAGGTGAATCAACTAAAGAAATGGATTGTCGAAGGGTGGCAAATGCTTCTTTTGATAGTCCACCTTGCTCCAAAGTATAAACATAATATTCAACTGAAAATACAATAGGATTATCAAGCAATGATGTGAATGATTGAAATTGAGAAGGATTTATTAAGTCGGAATGAGATTATGCCAAAGAGGATGACATGAGGCTCAAATTGATTAGGAATTGGAGAGGTAAACGGGGATGATGATGAGGTTGGCATTTAATGAGATTGACTTAAATTTTGAGGCTCTTGTTCCCTTACATTTTCATTTTGAATTGGGGGCAGAGTAGATAAGTACCCGCCACACCACTTCCTCGGCTATCCTGACGAATTTGTGGGCAGGTCAATTCAACTTTTGGTAGTGCAGGTTGATGGCATAAGTTAATCGGTGATCTCTCATTGCAAGTAAGATGTTGCATTGGTCTTGAGCATCCCTTTCTCGATAATCAATATAGTTAGAGCATGTTGAATGAGAATTAATCATCATCCTATATATAACTCTTCTGTTATGTCAGCCTGAAATAAATAAGACATTGGTTATGACAATTTTTGTATAGAATAAAAAGACATTACTAATGGAAAAGGGCAAAAATTCTTACCACGTAATTAGTATCATTACTAATATGTTGGATCCATTGTCTGGTATGTCTCCAATTCCATTGCATGTACTCAGATATTTGATCATATTCATCTTGTATCTTAGTTGTATAAACAGTAGCATGTGGCCATCTGTTCCATGCTGGAATGAAGTTTGAGTGCTATTGAGTCCAATTTGTAGTTGTCCTGCCACATAGTTCCATAGTATGATAATTCCCCAAAGAACACAGGCGTAGCAAGAATTGGTTGTTAATGACTGAATTGTCTCAGCGCACGGTCAGGGTGATGCCATTTTATGATATGAAAACCTATAAGAGGGACCAAAGCAAGCCAAATTTCAAGTGTTTCCAAGTAATGCTATGGAATCAATTGACGTACTTCGGGATATTAATATGGCTACCAAATTATTTCGTCATTAGTCATTCTATCAAGAAAACTCCTATATTGGAGTAAAGACATGGCAATTGGACGAGACTTTTGTCTTATGTTTTCCCATCTATTATTATCACAAAAAGTAAAGTTAACATTTGTATAATATTAATAATAAGTGAGTATCAGATATTTGTTGGTGAACTTGGTATACCTGAAACCCAAGGGAGGTAAAAGAGGGTAGATATCAGAAATTTGATATGGATATACAAGTCATTGCAATACTAGCATAGGGAATCATCCCATGCCCAAAAATGTAACAATGATAAGCATCCTCGAATCCCATCCTTGTTTGGGTTAGTAGAATTACATAATTCTCTATATAGGTGAGTCAAGACTACTAATTCCCAACTAAATTTTCTAACTTCTTCAAGGCTATAAAGAAGTGAAAGATACATTAAATACAGCATATTACTTGATTTACTTGGCATAAGATACCAGCCAATAAGCCTGAGTATGTATGCATGAGTGAATTGTTGAATTTGTGCATTGTCTGCATCATCGGGTAGTTGTGATTCAATATGGTCATCATCTTTAGAATCACATATATCAACATATAACTCTGCACTTATTAATTGAGTTGAGAATTGATGGCATACTTGCCATATTTGTTTGACATCTAAATCATAGCTTCCAAATTGCATACATGATACTGTGGTGGATTTATGCATGTAAGATATATATATACTAGATTTTTCACAATTTCATTAGGAGGAAGTTGTAGTTTTCGTCCGATAACTTCCTTCAGTCTACCCAAAGTAATATTTGGATCAATTTTCATTACTTTCACTCTATTTGACTCTAATGTTGCACCGGCCAAGCCACTAAAAATTTGTCCATTTGCAAATATGCATAGAACTCCTTTCTATAGTCCATTCTACTTCATAAATATTACAATGTAATTACAAATCAAGGAAATTTAAATTGTAAAACTAAATTAAATTCACAATATCATTATTTTTTTAAATTCATTCATTCATTTATTTCTAAGAAGAGAGTGGCATAACAATAATTTACTATAATTACAAAAATTCTACCAGGATAGAAGTATGTCACTGCAATTTGATTTATATTTGGATTGACTTTTGTAAAAAAACTCAATTGAGAAATAGAAACTTGTTTGGATGATTAACTAAAAAATAAATTTAGGTGTACATTTCTTGAAAGGGACATTACTTTTATTATTATATATATATTATGACAATTTAAAGAAAACTATTAAAATTAAAAGCATTAATGTCTTATTAAAAAAATACGTAAATACTAAAAAAACCTTTAATTAGATATATCCAATAACTAAAAATATAAATATGTGTAATTTAAATTTAAAAAATAACATTAAAAATATAAAAAAGTATATTAAAATTATTTTCACTTAAGGGGACATTGAAAATAAATTAACTTTTACTAGTGAAAATCAATAAATTATTTCTTGAAAAATACATAAAATAAATAACATAAGGAAAAAAATAATGTAGTTATAAATTAAATAAATAAATAAATTATTAAAATATGGAAAGGATTAAAGGAATGTGAGGACAAAAGTCACTAAAAAGTGAAGGTATGAAAAAAATATATATACACATTGAGAACAAACATCAGTGTAGAAAAAGGGCAAAAAGCGAGGCGTGAAGGATGGAGGCAATGTGAAGTAGAAGTAAGAGAACTTGGCATCAATATGATATTTTGGGGAGAAGCTCTTGTTCTTATTATCCAAACATAAATTGTTAGGGGTTATAGTGCACTTTCTACTTCTAACATACATTCAAACACACACTAAGCATGTTTAGCTTTTATGATTTTATTTAAGTATTTGGGTGATTTTGATATTATATATTTCCATAAAAAGATATTTATATATATATATATATAGAAAACATATACTACTATATATAAATATTACTAAATATAAAAAAACATATATTGCAACATATGAATGAGATTATCTTTTATGAATATGCATATAATCGTATTTAATCTTCTAATCAATAGAAATTAAACTGCAGCTTATTTTATAAGAAAATTAGTTACATGTCTACATCTATAATTTAAAAAAAAAAAAATTAACATTTAAACAATTTGATGATAAAATATCTCTTCCGGCATCATTCAACAAAAGAAATATAAAATTTAGAAAAATAATTAACTAAGAAAATGTACCTTAACCCGCTAAAAAATCAATCTTAAATTGAAATAAATAATACAACTGGCTAAGACCACTTACTCAATACTTTAAAAAAGAAGGAAAATGAAATGGAAGGAGCATACTTTAAAAATGACTTAAAAACACTACTACTTAAAAAACCTTTTATAACAATTATTATTCCGAACCGTCATATATGAGGTGTTATATATACTCCACGCAGATATATAACGGTTCTGAACCTTAATGTATTTAGGGCGGTTTTTTATTAATAACCGTAATGTATTAACTTTTTTTTTTTTGTATTATATAGAGTTACTTTTTAATATTTTTTTTATTTAGTTTTACTGTTAATATTTATTATATAATGCACAAAATAATCATTGATAATAATATTAAATAAAAAATTATATTTATTGTATTCAATTCAATACATTATAGATAAACGACATATATTTTAAGACAAATTACTCACTTAAATACTCTCACAATAGAACCTATTTTATAATTTTTTGAATTCTAAAAGAAAATTTATTAATAAAAAAATTCCTCAATATTCTCTAATGCCTTTATTATAGATTGTTCATAGATTACATATATTTTCATAGTTCTTGTCACATATCTTTTAACTGCAAAAAAGATAATATAAATAGGAAAACAAGAATATATGTAGTAAAAATAAGTAAATATAAAACTTGAGCAAATCTTAGAATATATATAGCAAAAATAAAAATTTGAGCAAATCTCGAACTTGATTCAATAAACCTGATTTGGTTGTTAAAGTTTAGGACGTGAGATATTCAAAATTAAGGAATTAACTAACCTTCAAATAGATCATGATTTAACTACTAAAAATTATGAGAAACATCTGTTACTGATTTTTAATCTATATAATCTAGTGTAATCAGAATTATTTTCATTGCAATAAAACAACGATAAAAAATTCAGCATTTTACTCATAGTTTTTTTCCGTACTCTCTACTTTTCTTTAGCGGCTATCATCAGAAATTAGATATCGTTTTTTGTTTGCGATTCTTCTTCTTAAAAAACCTCGATTAGTGATCTTGAGCCTCAAATAGTGGTCTCTTGTTATATATAAAAAATAAAATAAAACTAAAACATTAATTAACATTAATTGGAAAAAAAATGAAAACTTGTACAGGAAAGAATTACGGAAGGAAAGAGCAGCAGAGTGAATAACCATGTCAATAGCGCGGGAGTAGACGGTAGAGCAAAATCTATAAGAAAAAGGAGCATGAGATTTAAGGGAGGCTAAAAAAATATTTAAAAATGACCAAGCTACGAGAGTTCTTGGAAATCTCATAGAAAGGAAATTTCTTTTTCGATTGACCAAGCTACGAGAATTCTTGGGAAAGAAAAAAGGCTGGGTAAAATGAAAGTTATAGGCAGGGAGAGTGTGTCGGTAAAAGACAAAATGGCAGTGATTCTAACCATGAACAAGTTCTGTGTTTTTTTTCTTTGATAACACACTGGACATCAACTAATCTATCCTGAACTATAGAAAACAAAATACAACAAGTCTACAGCTTTTCATCATTGTCCACCTCTTGATTAAAAGGTGAAGAATGATCTAAGATGCAAAAATTACCTGAAATACTGTGTTCGTTTGGATTAATGATTGGAATGCTTAAAAACAGTTTTTCAATCGTAATTTACGGTATACGAGGTAAGTATGTGAGATGAGTTGTGTCTCGATTTATATAAAAAATAGTTTATAAATAATCTGATCACTAAAACAAACATGCCCACTATAAGCATATTTTACCAGACTATCAGCAATCAAGTTCTGTGTTTTAAACTCGGTTTTCATGAGAATAGGTTTTAATGTAGTATCTAAGTAAATATTTTTGAAAGTGTAGTTTTTGATTATTATTATTTTTTTCACTGCTTATCTTGTCAAGGTAAAAAAGTCAATAGGTTCATTGTGACCATGTGATTTTCTCTGTATTTAATGTATATCTTGACATGGATGATTATTTTGTTATTACATACTTTGATATACAATATTATGTATTATATTCAAGATATTATTATTTTTTTGTCAAATATTATAATTATCTAACCGTAACTACTTTATTTTATCATTTTTTTCAATTTCAGAAAAAATGATTTACATACGTAAATCCATATTTGTCATTTTTATTTTACTGTTACTGATGAAAATGGCATGCTCATCATTTGAATGTATAAATTGGAATTATATCCATTTCAACGGGTGTGCCTTTTAATTTCAGAACTTAAAAAGAATATTTATGGATGCCGTCTCGATTAGGTTTGGTTGAAATTATTTAAACGAAGTATTTAGTTTTAGATTTCTTTTTTGTGTGGCCAAAAAACTAGATTTTGTACATACATGTGCAAAATTTCTCATCTTTCATGCCTAACTAAATCAATATCAATAATAAATAATAATTATAATAGTTGACTTGGCTGATAATCCAAATTCCAAACCAATATGCTTCTTCATCTTCCAGATTTGACCTTTATACCAACCCCGAGTTTTCAAAATAGGTTTTGTGGATTGCAATCTAACAGGGGCCAAAATCTCTTGGATAGAAAGCGATGGCATATCAATTGGAATAACAATTTCAATTTCAATTTTTTTTTCATTTTAATTTTAATAAAAGTACACCTTTAATTATTTAATTTTACATAAGGTTTCATTTTGATTTTTTAATTTTATAAAACATCATTTTAATATTCTAATCCTAAACAAAAAATGCTAACATTAAAACTTTAAATGTCGACAAAACATTTAAATGATGATATATGAAGTTTAATTTAAAAAATTGACACAAAAAGTATTATTTGAAACTAATAGCATTAGAGTTAAAAGGTTGGATTTATAAAATTAAGGGATCAAAGTGAAATCTTATATAAAGTTAGAGGGCTAGAGATATATTCTTACCTTAAATTTTCTTTAGAAGATTCATTTTAGTTCAGAAAGTGTTTTTATTATAAATTATGTTTATCTTAAAATGACAATATCACAATTATAAAAAAATATGAATATGAATACTTTTTGCTAATCATTAAATTTCCTTAAATCAATATAAAATATAAAATGTACAAAAAAAACTCCATTATAAGCAACTTATTTTACAATAGACTCGTATTTAGTTAATGGATGATTTGTTTTGGATGAACCATTCAATTAAAAAGGGATCGTCTTGCGTCCTGAGGACCTTGTGTTGTTTTCTAACATAGATGGACATCCAAATTTGACTTAAATGATACATTACAAATTTTTATTTTATTTTATTTGTTAATTATTGATTTTTTTAACAGTTGGTAGTGAATATATTATTTTTAAATTTTGCAGTGCATTTGCACCTAATTATAAGACAAAGTTGATTTTTCTGGAGAAATTAAGGAAGCCAATTAAATCACTTTAGAATATTTTTATTTTTATTTTTTTTAAACTAATTAATTTGACTAATAAACTGATATATAATCTAAGAATACTAAAAATATAAATACTCTAAAGTGATTTAATTGGCTTCCTTAATTTCTCCAAAAAAGTCAACTTTATCTTATAATTAGGACCAGAAGGAGTAATTGCAACTCCTGATAAAAATCTTCTTAGTATGTATAATTAATAGGAATAGTTTTGAACAAAACAATTGCTAATTGGGATGCAAATCTCTCCATTTCCTTTACCTAATTACCTTTTCCTTCCCTCTATTTCTCTATTATTATCGTTAGATCAATTTTTAATAGATGAAATTTAATATTATATAAAAATATTACTATAATATCAAATAAAAATGTATATAAATAAATTTAAATCATATAATCTAATTTAAATAGTGCATATCTTTATACTTTTATTAAAAGTATTATATATATATATACATACATACTTTTTATAAGATATTAAACCTCAATCATTCATAATTAACCTAATGGTGAGAGTAAAAAACTAAAAGAAATGGAAAATAAGGGAAGTGTAAATGTTTCCTTTCCTTATAAATTTGTAAAACAAGACGGATTGATTGTCTTGCGTTTATGATCAAATTTTAAAAATAACTTCAAGATTTAGAACATGGGGAGTACCAAATATTATTAAACAAAAGAGAATTGACCAAAATGAAAAATTTAAAAGTATTTGACCAAATCCAATTCATAAATCCATTCAACCATGACATTCTCGAAGACATGAGTTTGGTTAGACCAAAATGGATGGGATGAATTGGTGAGCAACTCTTTGGCGTTTTCTCATTTTACCTAATCATTGCAGGTTGGCTTGGGCCCCACCACTAATATCCCGAGTCGAAAACAGTCACCTTCATGGCAACTTCTCTCTGATTCATAATCCATATTCTAAACTTCTAAACCTTCCCCCATATATTACTCTCTTCTGGCTTAAATATAAGATTATAAAAATTAATTAAATTATCTTAAAGGCTTTATATTTTTTTTCTAAATTAATTAGTTTAACTAATAAACTGATATATAATCTAAAAATATATAACATATGATATTATTAAGTAATTTATTTAGCTTCCTTAATCTTTCTAAAAAAAATCAACTTTGTTTTATATTTAGGACTGAATGGAGTATCATATTACTCCTTATTGTCTTTTCTATAAGAAACTTTTTTCTTAATTGTATAAAACGAACCGGCCGTTAGAATTATTTTAAAATAATAAATATGTCTAAAATGTCATATATTTTCTAAATATGCCCTTATTTATGAAAATAATATATGAAAGAAAATGAATAATAAATGATTGAATGAAAGAGAATTAGTGGTGAGTGGGGGATAATTAATATAAAATTATATATTTAATAGGGATAAAAAATATAGTTTAAATATTGAGACATACAAAAAAAATACTTATATTAATAAAAAAAATCACTTATAAAAAGAATTGGAGCAATCTTTCTAATAAAGAGAGTTTGGTACACTTTCATAAAGTGTGTTTGGAAGAGCTTAAATTTGAGAAATAAGTTCTTATTACGCAAGCCGAGAAAAAACTCCTCTCACATACTTACCTCATATACCGTGAATCACGAATTATAAGCACTTATTACCTAAAAATAAACTCTTCCAAACAACCACATAATCGTACGCCATATCACGTAGTCAGAAAAAGACCGTACCACCATTTGGTTATGTGCCATATTTAAATTATGATTAATTTCACGCTGCTAAGGCTAAACTCTTACCTATTCGGACTTTTTCCTTTCTTTTATTTCTTTCTTTTCTTTAATGGTTTGAAACAGTAAAGGGAAGGCACCGCACCACCACCCAGTCCTTCGAACTACTTCAAACCAAGACCAAATCTCTCTTGTGAAAGTACTAGATTACCCCCTTCAACCATTAAGGCTATTTTCTTTTAAGGAGAACAACAAGAAATTCTGCCCAAACATATGAATCCCAAATGAAGACTCCAAGGTGCGAAAGTAGTTATCATTGTTAAGGGGTTTTCACTCTTTTTTACCCTCATGGTGGAAAAATATCTAAGTTATTATTTTCATGAATATCTAAGATAGAAGGTAGTTATCTTATCTTTGTTAAGGGGTTTCTCTCGTTTTCTTCTCTCATGGTAAAAAAAATATCCAAGTTATTATTTTCATGAATATCAAGTGAAAATAATTGATTTTTTTATTAAATATAAAAGTCGTGGATGCATATCTTGTAAATATAAAAGATTTATGCCCAATTAAACCTAATAATGTTATTGGTATAAGATAACTAATTAAAGAAAAATTTAAAAATATTTATAAATTACTCACGAGGGAGGTATGAACATTAGAATCTAAACTCTTTTTTTGTTTTTTTTTGCCAATAGAATCTAAACTCAAATTCATATGGACGACATCATTTTCATAGAACTGACCTTTGGTACCAATGTATATGGCATATTTAAAATTATGCTTAATTTAATTACATGTCCCAAAATCTTACCACTTCAAACTATTTTCCTGTTTTTTTTCCCCTTTAAATATTGTTTGAAGCGGTGAGGGAAGGAGCCACCAAACCACTCTCCCCCCGGTGTGCTGTTTCAAACCAAGACCAAATCTCTGGTGAAAGTACTATATTACCCCTGTAAATAATTAAGGTTTTCCAAGGTGTAAGAAAACGGGGGAGTTGGACTGGGTTTCCTTTGGCGTCAAGATAAATCCCACAACTCATAAGCACAAAAAAATATTCATAAATTACTCATCAATGAGACATCAGCCTGTGAATTTAAACTCAGATTCTCATTAAAAACAAAGGTGACATTTGGTTGGAATATTTGGGTCCTTTTCTAACTTGAGGGTGTTTTTATAATTTCAACTTGGGGACGTGTGAGAAGTAAGGCCCGAAAACAACAATAATAAACTGATTCGCTTTTGAAACTGTCAGAAAATATAGGCACCGCTCTCAAATCCCAATTACAATTAGCACAAAGAAAAAATCCAAAAGATCGAAACTTGGGAATGATCCTTCATCAGAAAGGAGACAATCTTTGCAGATTCGGTGTCCAAAAAGCAAAAACTTGGTCCTTTTTTCTTTTGCGATCTCCTTGACTCCTTCTTCTCCTTCGTCTTGGCTTGTCACCTTTCATGGCTTCTTCTTCTTCCTTCTCCAATGTGAAGCCATGGCTTTGTTTAACCTTTGTCTTCGTTCTTCAAACTTCTCTGCTCTTACCAATCTGTAATTGTCAGCCTCAGAACATCCAAACCTTTTTTCCAACTGAAACTCCACCCCCAGCTCCAGCTCCTCCACCGAGACCGAGCATTTCTCCATCGCCGCCGGTTGTCCCGCCGCCGGGAACAACCAGAGGTCCTTCACCATCATCATCGAACAGTAAGGTAGGGAGGGCTGTGGTTATTACTGCAGCAAGCACAGTGGTTGTTTCTGCGTTAGCCTTCTTCTTTATCCGATGGTGTTTAAAGAAACGTCGCAGCGAAGAGAGACGTGTGAACTCTGCTTCGGAACCTGTTGTTTTGCCGCCGGCAAACGCGTTTGAGCGAATTGAAGGGAATGTGAAGGGATTGATTGTTGATGAGAATGGTTTGGATGTGATTTATTGGAGGAAGCTTGAAGGGAAGAATGGCTCCAAGAAGGGATTACAGAGAGAGGAGGTTCGAACTATTGCTAAAGAACAAGATCAAGAACAAGAAGTAAAGGTAGTAATAGAAGAAGAAGATGATGGCGATGGTGGGTTTGGAGGAAATCATGGCCGGAAAAAATCTGAGCCTGTTCAAGAAATTCCTCTGCTTCGTGGGAAATCTTCGGCTTCCGAGAAGAGTTTAATATCAGAAGACGAACATCGGTCGAGTCGGAGTTGGATGAGAACGTTATCTCGAAAAACAGCCCCTCCTCCTCCCAATCCTCCAGGGAGGACTGCGGCGGCGGCGGCGGCTGCGGCTGTTTCGCCACCATTACCACTGCCACCCGCTGCTTATTATTATTCTTCTGTTTCAAAAGCGAAAAACGTGGAACCACCAGGACAACCACCACATGCTGCTTCTTCTTCTGTTGTTTCACCACCATTACCACCACCACCCTCTGCTTACTTTTCTGCTGTAAACAAAACAAAAGGCACTGAACCACCACCGTCAATTCCAGATAAAAAGGCTCCGGCGCCGCCTCCCCCACCTCCGCCGGCTAAAAAGGGTCCAGCGCCGCCACCCCCGCCTCCGCCTGCTAAAAAGGGTCCAGCACCACCACCTGCTCCGCCCAAGGCCGGAAACTTGAACTCATCTTCAAAACCACCACCTAGCCCAGCTGAAATGTCGGGGGAAGAATCTGATAAAGTGAAACTCAAGCCTTTACACTGGGATAAAGTCACCACTAATGTTGATCATTCCATGGTTTGGGACAAGTTGGATCGTGGCTCCTTCAGGTAACAATAACAATGACAATAATAATAACCCTAATTTCATAGATTTTGTATGAAAACCAGTGAGAGTAAATTCTGATATATTTGTCCATTTTCAGGGTTGATCAGGATTTTTTGGAAGCTCTTTTTGGATATGTGGCTACAAGCAAAAGAAGCCCAGGAGGGGAAAACGTTTCTTCTAGTCGAAGCAAGGAGGCTTCTGCACAATCAAGCACAATTTTCATTCTTGACCCCAAAAAATCACAGAACTTTGCTATTGTTTTGAAATCCCTAGCAGTGTCACGGCGAGAAATTGTCGATGCCCTTGAAGAGGGTCAAGGCCTTAGTTCAGATATAGTTGAGAAGATTATTAGAGTTGCTCCAAATCAAGAAGAGCAATCTAATATCCTTCAATATAATGGAGACCCTGCAAGGCTTGCAGTTGCAGAATCCTTCCTTTATGACATACTCAGTACTGTTCCTTCGGCTTTCAAGCGTTTGAATGCTATGCATTTCAGGTTCAACTATGATTTTGAGGTATTAGAGATCAAGGAATCTTTGAACACCCTTGAATTGGCCTGCAAGGAGCTTCAGAACCGAGGGCTGTTAGTGAAGCTTCTGGAGGCGGTCCTTAAGGCGGGAAACCATATGAATGCTGGCACTTCAAGAGGCAATGCTGAAGCCTTCAACTTGACTTCTTTGAGGAAGCTCAAAGATGTCAAAACCACAGATGGGAAATCCACATTGCTTCACTTTGTGGTCGAAGGGGTAGTTCGGTCCGAGGGGAGACGGTGCGTTCTTAGCCGCGACCGGAGCCTAAGTCGCAATGGAAGCAGGAAGATGTACGGCAAAGGAGAGTCTGAGAACTTTGTTTCAGATGAACAGAGAGAAATGGAGTACTTAATGTTAGGATTACCATTTGTTGGAGGAATTAGTACTGGGTTCTCCAATTTGAAGAAAGCAGCCATCATAGATTACAGTAGTTTACTTGCTTCAATCTCATCACTCTCCACTAGGATAGCAGAAATCAAACAGCTTGTTTCACACTGTGGGGATGGTAAAGGAGGGAACTTTGAGAGAGAAATGGACTTATTTCTGAGAAATGCTGAGGAAGAATTGGGATTAGTGAGAGATGAGGAAAAAAGGGTAATGCAGATTGTGAAGAAAACAAACGAGTATTATCAAGGAGGAGCTTCAAAGAATAAAGCAGAGAACGTTCTGGAAATATTTGTTATTGTCAAGGATTTCCTGGAGATGGTTGATCAGGCCTGTATTGACATTTCTCGTAATATGAACCAGAAGAGGAAGAAGACAACAAAATCAAATTCTGGGTAAATATCATTATGCAGATCCCTGTACAGTAGAACTAATCAGTTTTGCCGATTAAGTCATAGGATGTTCCATGTTCTGATCATGAGGCAGCTGTAAATAACCTCGTCCTCGAGAGACAAATTGGATTCGCTCCAAACTATCTGGAGCTGACAAATATTGGGACAGCCTTGTGTCTGGCATTTTCAGGAACCAGAACCTTCTTTTGTTATGTTACCCAGCTCACTCATTCTTTAGTTTACTTCTATGTTAATGTTGGATTCCTCCGACACTGACGAGAATTTGCATAGCTTCTTGAGAATTTCTCTTGTATGATAGTACATCAGGACCTACATTTAGGATCGAAGGAGTAATTGTTTTAATTTGTAATTTTAGATGAATGAGAATTTGTATTTATTTGACAAAGAAAACATATCAGAGTTTGCTTCCCAGTAAGAGTACTGCTCCTCAGAGTTTGCTTTCATAGGTTGATACAGAATTTACTTTCAATTGATCTTTAATTTCCCATTTTCTGAAAAAATTCCAGTTTTGGTTAGTAACACCTCATAAACCATACTATTCAATCAGGGAAAGGGTGAGGAACAAGGAAAATGATTATGCAATTAAAATACAAGAAATAAGCACATCTTATATACCACAGACTTTACATTATATTATTTTTCTTAACTTGTACATTGCTTAATTGGCGAAGAAATTTATTATCAAAGAACAATGCATGAACCCTACTCTCCTCACATTGTCCATAATCTCCACAATATACATTTCTTAATATTTTACAGATTCAAATACGAAGTCTAAATTAAATGATTGCTTCATTCTCAATCAAGTCGTCAGTCGTTGCCGTTAACATTTCCTCTGAAAATGCACCTGTACCTGCCCACTGAAGTACTATATCTCATTTTTGTTTCTCGATTTCTTTACCCTTTAAAAGGGCTACTTGGGAGCCTCAGGATTAATATCCCCCTGCATAAGAACACAACAGAATTAAGAAGAAATATTTTGAGGATGATTGTAGTGACTTGGCATGATCAGCCACAATTTAAAATAATGAAAGCACAAACCAACGTCTAAGCATTTCTGCCTTTTCTCTCACTTTTCTTCCTCTTACATTTTGCTCACAAATAATCAAGTATATAATAATTATTTAATAAAGCTGTTTAGTAGCGTTAATACAAGGTTTAAGACTTCAGAGTTTATTTTGATGATGGAACACACAGAATATGACTTACAATGGAAAAAAAAAAAAAATTGATCTACCGTGTCAATGCTAATAAAAAAGAATAATTTACTAGCAGCCAAATTCAACGCCTTAAAGTTTTTGCGTTGTTACTTGATTTAAGAAGAGGCCATTATTTGGATGACTAGATAGAAAATAGAAACTAGAAAGGCACAATTCTAGAAATGACTTACAATGAAGTCAAAGCAAACATTCATCATTAGTCTATCACCTATGCTCATCTGCCAGAATACATCTTACAGCAACAGAAAACAGTAGTGTTCCTCCCACCTCCTAGAACGATTTTTAAGATGAGTCCAAATCATCATAATCAATGGGACCAAAAAAGGAAGGTAAAGGTTCCAGCTACGGTTCATTATGTAGGAAAATATCTGCTATATTT
Source organism: Inga oerstediana (assembly GCA_963210345.1). Classification (NCBI taxonomy): domain Eukaryota; kingdom Viridiplantae; phylum Streptophyta; class Magnoliopsida; order Fabales; family Fabaceae; genus Inga; species Inga oerstediana. The sequence goes on from OY723409.1 coordinate 40,026,411, forward strand.
AGTCTTCAACCTACTCATTAACATGTTAGAGATCAAATTTTCAGCTGCATGATACTTGCCTTTTCCGATAGGCTTTTTGACACTTTTTGAGCCCGATAAAAAGCTGGCAAGGGTTTTGCCTTGAAATTGTGTTTTACTTTCTTGTTCTCTGCCTCCGTTTGTTCCTGTGTTCAGAAATGATGGTCAGATTCGCACTTTCTGCATATGATATGGATAATGATATAGCCGTACTCTGCTGACTACACCTAAGATGAACTATGAATACATGCAGGCACGCCTAAGTGATGCAATGGACAAGAAATATCAGTAATTTGTTGGATTAAAAAGAAAATAACTATGATACGGGACAGTGTACCTTCAGTTTTGATTGAAGCTGTACTCTTTCTGCCTCTTCTGAATTAGATTTTTCCTCTGTTTTCTTTGGAAACTGATTTGAAAACTAAAGAGATGGGTCAGAAGAAATAAACAACAATCCAAAAATGAAAAACAGAAGCATTAATATCATCATCACATGCAGTGAATTGCATAGACAAAGAGGACCTGTGCATACCTCTTTTCCTTTCTCTGCTCTCATGTCACTTTTTAAGCTTCCAGAAGCTCGGACAGCATTTCCACTTATTTTATTGATACTTTCAACTTCAGTTGGCCTGTTTATAAACAATTTCAGTAAATCACCAATCACACATTTACAGTGATCACTCTGTGCCACCATTAAAAACGAACTTAAGGGATTGATTTTCTTCTTTATTTTGAGAAAGGAGAGATGGTTGTAATTAACAGTCTTTCTATCATGCACAGGCACCTATCCTCTGCTACAGACAATTAATTTTCCATAATCATTTAATGCTTTTATATTTTATCTAGATAAGAAAATATAATTTAAAATTAACAATATAAGGTCATAGGCTGTTGGAACAAGTGGACTCAAGTAAGAGATCAAGTTGGAAAAAAGTAGTCTACTATCGGTGTAAAACAGAAATTCTAAATTCAACATGATACAAGGAGTTCAATAAAAGGATGGGCAAAAGTTTATCATTGATATTATTGAACAAATGAACAACTTTTGGGTTGGAAAGTGACTGGGCACTGCGCAGAAGTAAAGTGGATCAAATTTGAAACAGCAGCATGTAGTTTTAATAAAATATTACAGAATGGGGCTTGACGATAAAATGATTCATATAATGCTCTTCTGGCCACCATTCCCCAAATAAAGAAAAATCATCAATCAAGGTCACAAAAGATAATTGTTGGGAAAACAAGCCAATACCTAAATTTTATGATGGAATCCAACATATTTTACAATTAGATAATCACACTTATAACAAATAACTGCTTATTCTTCATTTATTCAACATTATATATGCATGATTGATTGCAATTCTTCTAAGGAAAACCACAAACCATATCACAATGCCATCATATGATGGTAGTCTTAAAAAATGTAAATGATTATCAACACTGCAAATTATGTTGAGATGCGTTGATAGTATGAAAATGACAAAAGATGCAGCGTAAAATGTATCAAGGGAAACTAAACTGATGGAATTAAAATAATATATTAATAAGGCAGACTCAAAAGATTACCGTCCATTTTCTTTTCGCAAAGGCAAAGATTTTTGGACCCTTGGCTCTGTCATCCTAGAAGGAACCTACCCATGAATTTTGCAAGAAACATTAGAAAATGAATGAGTATTTCCACTGGTATAAACATAATTTACCTCTCTCTCTATATATATATATATATATGAGTACACATAATCTTATTACAATTACCTGCTTTTTCACCAAAGATCTTTCTTCACCAGAAGTTTTTGGCAGGTTGATGCTCTGGAATGTTTTAAACGTTCGTTTAACTATTTCCTTATCCCCCATTTTCTCCATGATAGACGATTTCCTCATTGAGGTAAGAGGGGCTGGATCAGGTTTACTTGGACCAAAGCTAAGGGACATGTGCAAAGATTTATTAGCAAGACTTTTGTTTTCTCCGGTGGATGTCATTCCCCTGGCGGTTAAAGAGGGAGAATTCCCCTTCCTAGGTGAAGAGGCAAATGCTGGTGTTTTTTTCGGAACTGTTGTGGATCTTAAACTTCTGGGCGAGGAAACATGAGCTACCTTAGATGAAGGTAGCACTGGCTTCTTCTTCGCCTTTGCTGTATTAATTTTCCTATTTCCAGTGGTAACCTGTCAAAACAAAACAGTGAGAACAAGAAACAGGGCAACCAAAATTACCAAAGTTTATACATCATGTATAAAATGAGATTTAGCAAGTCAAATTTTTTAGTAAAACAAACTTAAGTTTCTATGACATCAAACACACCTTTGAGTCCTTTGACTGTTCCATTTTTACATGGCTTGGTTCAGCTTCTGAAGCCATTACTATCTCCTTGTCCAATTCGGGAGAACTTTCCTTCAAATCTTGAGCTTTAATGGTGGGCCTTTCTTCTTCTTCAGGTTTCTCTACCTGGGAACTGTCTGATCTGCATTCCAACTGTCTATTTTCTCCATCAACAGATGAGATTTGATAATCTCCAGAGACAGCAAAATCCCCCTCCAACGAACCAAAAGAATGGGTCTCTTGCTTGATCCCTTCAAGAGATTTTTGATTGTCGGATGCATCAAATTCTGCATCAGCCCTACATATGCCACTCTGATCTTCACCATCTTCCTCGTCTGATTTCAAAGCATCTTTGTCTGTTTCCTTCTCTTGACTCAGTAACTCAGCTTTTCGGGCAGCAATCTTCTTGTAATGAGCTTCGAAGTAAGCTTTCTTCTGGGCTACTGATCCAGGTGTGGCACACTTCTCAACCTCTTCCAAGTACTTATTCGGTGAGAAAGTCGACCATTTCTCCCAGGACAGAGAATTATTCGCAAATCTACCAAGCGAAACAGACACTTGCAAACTACGATTGGAAGCCGCTGTCTCTCCCATCTACGAACACAGCAGAAAAAAACAAAAGCCGTAAGCATAATTTCACGCAGCAACACAACAAAGGACAACTCACAAGAGCACCAAATCAAAAATTGGGAATCCATTAACGAGATAGATTTTGAATAACAATAATTCGGGAAAAAACAAAGAAGAAGAAGAAGAAGGAGGAATCTATCAGTACTCTTGAACAATCTCACCGACAAATAGATTTACCTTATTTTCACATGTTGAAGAATCTACAACGAAATCACACATGGAAGTTCAATTACCGCTCAGCTATAAACCCCAAGACACAGCGATAACGCAATGCGCGGCCTGTAAAACAAGCAAATGAGGAAAACGAAAAATCAAATCAATCAATCATTCCTGGGAATCTCAAAGAAAGGAAAAATTATAAGAATGCTCACAATGAAGACAAAAAGAAAGCTCTAAAAGAATTTACAGCAAATGATGAGTAAAGTGATAGCAGAAACATGTGCATGTGCCGCTCACTCACTGATTCCGTTAACCTCAAATTCTAACTCCACGGTAAAGACATTCTTTGTCTAGTAGCGAAGCACTTCTGGAAAAATGTCCCTAAAAACCAAATCATCATTCAAGACAAAGCAAATATTCCACAAAAAGCGTGATCAAAGTGCAACCTCAGGGGTCACAAACTCGGAAACCCACAGGTCACCTTGATTATTATTATTATTATTATATTCCCAAAAGATGATTAACATGTTTTTTTGATGACATTGATTAAACACTGGCTTTTTTTCCAGTGAGAGGCAATCCAAAAGATTGTTACTACAAAATAACCTGCACCAGAAAAATCAAGCAAAAAGGTTGAAGCGTAGGAAAAAGAGGAGACGATCTAGAAAACAATTTTTACCAATCTTGAATAATACTATAGATTTGGTAGGCGAGAGACTTACGATCTCCCGCGATAGTGACGACTGATTGATGGATTCGATCCAGATAAGCATGAAATGGAAGGCAAATTGAAGGAAGGCCCACTTTGGAACAAAAAGGGGAAATCACACTCACATTCCAAATAAAAAAACCAAGTGTCCTGTTAAAAGCAACTGAATAAAAAAGGGTGGGTTTCGTCACTTTTTTTTTTTGCCATGGTGGGTTTCGTCACTTTACTCGTCGGTCCTCATTATCCTTGCGCTCTCACCCCTTTTAAATGGTCGATGTTGTCACTCACGACTCTCAACTTTTATGTTCACTGTGTTTGGTGAGACATATTTTCCCTCTTTCCCCACCTACAATGGTCTTCGTCAGTCACGAAGGACCCATTTTATCTTTTAAAGGAATTTTGTTTATACAGTCGGAAAGTAAAAAACAACAAAAACAAATAAACAACAAATATTATTAACTAGGTAATGGTCTTGAAAGAATCACTAATGAAATACCACACTTAGAAGCCCATTTACTCCGAAATTTAGACAAAAATGGAAGAGTGAAACTGGGATCTTAGGTAGAGACGGGCGATATTTTAGTGGGTAGATTAACGCCTCAAATGATGAAAGAATCCTCATACCCTGGAAGATAGATTATTACAAGCTATAGTGTTAAAGGAAGGAGATAGTAGCCTCCTTAGATAAGACATGCATCCCTGGGTTCCACCTTAGAGATTCCTTGGCCGAAAGATTAGCCTCCTCGTTATCTAGTCGACTAATCAAAGAGAGTTGTACCTCCCAGTTTGCTTATTAGATCTTGCAGAAGTTTGATCAACTATCCATCCTGATGCAAGTCTGGATCGCCTTTAGTGGCCCAGGAGATAATGTCGTGCGAGTCACAGAAGACCTACACCCTTCAGAGTCTTACATCTCAAGCCCTGTGAAGGCCCCAAATACATCCCCAGAGCTTTGCGCTGAAACAATTGTTGCCCTTCAAGCTACAAATAAAAGATTCAATAATGTTGCCTTCGACATTTCTCAGTATACCACCACACCCAATCATTAGAGAACTGCATGTATACGCTCCATCTACATGGACACTAGGCCATTTCTCTTTTCCTCTCATTTGCATTAGTGGCTCTCCTTGGCTGATTGCACCCTTCATCTTCATATTACACAATATGTAACACCCTTCAATCCAATGAGTTTTACGCAGCGAATTTAAACCACTAAGCGGTATTCCTTAGTGAAGCTCTTTTAATTTCCAACCTCAAGACAGGACTCGAACCTGTCATTGAGTGGGTTTTTCTTAATAATTTAAAACTTTTCAAAACTATCATAAGGTGGTTCGTAACTTCTTCATAACTCGTCGTTTCTTGATTCCTTTTGTTATTATCGGAGTATTTCTTTTCATATTAAGGGGCGCGCACCATACGATTACCCATTTCTAATTCAATTACCGATCTTAGGAAACTCAGTTCATCCGTCATGCTGTGATATACAATTAATCACTCAAACATTTATTACACAATGATATAGTGCGGAAATAATTCTTCCCTTCTTCTTTTCAACTTCTTTTTTTGACACAACGTCCCACACTCCTCTTCTATGCTTAGCTGCCTATATGGTTGGTTGAGGGAGGGTGAGATTCAAGAGAATATCAGTAGCAAACAATACTGACAATGCATGTAAGATAAATTGCTAGTGCATGATATCTTGCCTTACGTAGGCTCATGTTAATATAATAACATATCTGCATGCTCAATGCTTCACATTTCGTACATATGGCCATAGCATCAAAAGAAATAGAGCTTCAATCATTCAACTATGTTACACATAAATAAGTAAGGCAATCATGCACATCAACACACAAACTTACAAATCAATACACGCAAGTAGGGTAAGTTCACTACCTTTTGGACTCGTGTCCTCTTCTTGTTCCCTTTTCTTCCAACCATTAAAGTTTCTTCTTTCTTGACTTCTCATGGCCCTAGACACATAGTCATATTATTAGAGCCATGATAAATGAGTGCCCAATGGGCTATGTTAGCCCCTTATACTTACTTTCACCCTTGGAGTTCATGTAACGCCCTAAATTTTAATTAAGGGCTAATGATACTTATTAAGGATATTTTGGAAATTAAATTTTGAATTATTATGAGTTATATGGCAATTTCAGTTAATGTGCCAAAATTAGTGGAAAATCGAAAAGAATGGAAATTATAGGTTAATTAGTTAGTGATTAATGAAGAAATTAATTACTAATTAAAAGAAATGAGGGTGTGACTAAATGGCTAATGGAGTAGTTAGTGTAACTATGTGGTTGCTTATTTAGTGAGAAATGAGGAGATTTGGACAAGTGGCAAGTTAAGAGGATAGGAGAGTTGGTAGAAAGTCAAAACAGGAATTTAACATCATTTTTCTCTCTCTCCTTCCCCTCATTTTCGGCTGCAGCAAGGCATGGGCATGGAAGTGCACTCATTTCTCCTTCTTCTTCACACTTTCATCACTCTCATCTCTCTCTTCTCTCTCCATTTTCGAGCAGCCATTTAAGGTGAAGAAAGAGAAAATTGTGAAGGTAAAACTCTTGCATTTTGACCCTTCTAATAACCTCAAATGCCAAAACTCTCTTCTACAATCTTGTTCCTTGTGTTGAGAGCTTCGATTCTATGGTTTTAGATTTTTCATTGGTGGTGATTTGAGCTCTCAAGGAAATCTAGTTATTGGAAAAGCAAAGAACTCCTTTGAGAAAGTTAAAGAGGTGAGTGAGTTAAACCTTTTTATATAGGTTTTCTGTCATTTGGTTGAGGTTAGAATTTCTGGAAATTTAGCCCTATTTTTTGAAAATGAGGGTCATGGTGTGTTTGATATGTTGTTGTTATGGATATGATGCCTTGGAATGTTTTTTGGATAGATAGGATTGATTTGGAATTGAATTGTGAAAATTGAAGTTTTTGGAAAATTGCATTGTGTTGTTACCCATGCTATATCTTGTGAAAGCAATGTGAAATTGGTCATTTTGGTGTCTCCATTGGCTTCCTTGTGAAATTTTGTGTGGAAATGAGTTTTGGATTGGATTTTGGAACTATTGGAGACATAGGTTATAAAACTAGAAATTCTAGAAATGTTAAGTGTGAGTTGTTGTTCAAGTAGTCAACTTGGCTTGGTAATTTGAAATAGCAAATGGTTTTAGAATGAGGTGAAACTATTTAGTTTTGTAGTTCACATTTCAAGCTTTCCATTGATAAAAAGTTTGGCCAATTCTGAGTTTTGTACTAAGAGTTATGTCGGTTGAAAATAGCCAAGAATAAGGACATTTTTTGGCCACGGCCCAAATGTTTTGGACTTGATTCTAGCCACGACCCAAAATCTTCTGACCTTCTCTTGGGCGCGGACCAAAAATTTCGGACCATATCTTGGCCACGGCCCAAGGGTGGGCTAGCCACGGCCAACCCCTGTTTTTCAGCGCTCCAAGATTTCAAAAAGTGGTTTTCAACCTAGAACCTCCCAATCCTTTAGGGCTATTGTTAGAGCCTTTTATAGCTACTTAAGGGACTTTAATGATAACCAAATCTAAGTGTTTTGAAGTCATTGAGTATTGGGATAAGTGATAACTTGTCGTCCTTAATTATAACTTTAGAATTTGATATTTGCCCGGAGCATTGAAGACATGTGCCGATCAAGAATGGAAAGAACAAGGTAGTGATACTTTATCCTATAGCATGTGCAATGCATTGCTTGTTGGGTATTTATCATTGAATGAGCAATGGGACGTGGCGTGAGCCTAGCCTTGAATAGGGGACGTGGCATGAGCTTGGCCTTGAATATTGTTGAGGGGACGTGGCGTGAGCCCGGCCTTGAATATTGTTGAGGGGACGTGGCGTGTAGCCCGGTCTTGAATATTGTTGAGGGGACGTGGCGGTTAGCCTGGCCTTGAATATTGATATGCTACATTATGATATATGTTTACTTGCTATGTTTAATTATGCATCATATACATAAACTATTGCTACTAGGATTCTTTAGAATTTCACTCTTTCCAATTAACAATTTTATCCAGGGCAAGTGGATCTCGAGACAAGCAAGTGAGCAAGGACGACTAGGATTTCCGGTGGTAGTCTAGTTTCTTTTTGGTTTTTGGTTATCATATGGACAAATGTATATATATATATATATATTTTGTGGACCACAGAATAGTATAGTTGTGTGATCCCCAGTATAGGAAACTGAGATGGGCAATGATGCCCTATATAACTCTTGGATTAATGCTATTATCTCAGGTGAATGTCGGGAATTTTGTTAGTATTCTGATATTGTATATGTGACAAACCGAACATGCCATTTGTTTTACTTTGAAATAAATGGAGATCGTATTGCACAGGTTTTTGTAAAAAGTTTTAATTTCTCTTGATCTTTTATTCAGTTATAAACCATGTTTAAACACAAATTACAGCCCTGATGATGACGGGGGTTACAGTTCACACTTCTTACATTTGGCCCCCTTCTTTCTTAAATTTGCATGGTAGCTAAAGGCTGCTAGCATTTTGACCAAACTTTGAACAATCATAATTAAATCTAAAGAACTCTAATTGGGGTGGTTCAAATTCCTATTCAAAGCTATTTGAGTCTATTTTATAAGAAAAATAGTACTTAGAGCCAATTATAGACACATAATTCCAGAACTTCTACTAAAGCCTCACTGCCACAGGAGACATTCCAGATTCAATACCTAACTTCAAAAATTCATATCTCCAAATGTACTAACCTAAATGGCACATTTTACATATCAAATTAAAGCTTGACATGTCTACTTTTAATATAAAAAATATCATGGCCATTGGATCACATTTGTTCATTAAAATACTCACTATAACCAAGTTGCCTCCCATAAAATGAAATCTGACAGCATTATGTTCAATTCCAATTTTTGGATTTCAAATCCATTCTTTCTAAAATTATATCAACAACCTATTCCTACACAATTTTGCCTAAGGAATCCATTGGATACCTTAAAATTAGAAAAATCATTCTCCTTCTTCATGCCCTATTCTGACCAAAAATTGGGGTTTCAAGACAACAATTCGCCAATTCACAAATCATCCACCAAACTAGTCTCATATGCTTCTTAAACATCATATAACAACATGTATATGATCAAAGCATTATAAAACCCTAAAAATCTCATAACAATTGAAATTAGGGCAGCAAGAGGATTCCACAAAAATCCACCAACCAACACAATACATATATTAAAATGAAGCCTAAGCTCACCTCTTTCACTTTCTAGGGCTTGTTCTTGATTTCTACAACTTTGGCATTTTGTAGACAGCACAAAACACCTCTTCTCAAGAAACTAAAACAATTGAAATGAAGCTATTAAAGAAAGGAACAACATTCATGAAGATCTCAAGAGCTAAAGAAGTGATCTTGAAGGTGAAAATCAAGCTAAAAGATCTTACCTCTTCTTTGTTCTTCCATTTTCTCTTTTCTCTTCTTTTTTTTTTGCCTTGGCTGAATTTTGATTGTTGAGAGTGAGAGAGTGATTGTTGTATTCATTAATTCCCATCCATTCATAACTCTTTGCCAAAATTGGAAGGAGTGAAGAGAGATAAAGTGATGTGTCAAGTTAAGGTGGCTTCTTGAAAAAGTTGGCTAGTTAGCTAACCAAAGATAGTTGGGTTAACTTGAGATTTATTCCTTCTCTCTCTTTCTGTTGTGTTGGACGTCTTTAAAGAGCAAAAAGGTGAGGAATGATTTTGATTAAATCCTCTCTCTTCACTTTTGCTTTTTGGTCAATCTTTCCAAGTTGGAAAAAAAAAGATGAAGACTTGTTGATTGTTCCTTCTTCTCTTCTTTCCTCTTTGCTTTTGGCTTGGTCAATCGATAAAGTTGCTTTAAGTAACATTCTCTTTCTTCTATTTTGTGTCTTGACTAAAATTGCCCACACAAAAAGAAGAAAGCATATTGACCAATTGATCTCATGTGTTTAGGTTCTCCTTGAAAAGTGGTTTGACACTTTTGACTAACTCTTCCTTTCTTCCTTTTTCATCCTTGGACGTTTTTAACAACATGAGGGGAGGGAGTTTATTTTCTTTTCACCTTCATCATTACTATTACTTTTCAAGGACAAATCTTAGCGCTTCATTTTGGTTTCTAATTTTAACCTCAAAATCAAGTGGCAATTATATTTTTTGCCCTTGATTATGGCAATATTATTTCTTGTGCCATTCGTTCTTTTAGTTCTCTTTCTTACTTCTCTCTAAACACCATTTCCCTTTTCTTTTAGATTCGGGTTTGGTTTCATGCCATTTTGACATATCCAAAAGGAATCGGGTACTTTCTTTCAACTAATTTGCACCAAATTTCATATTTTATTCTGGGCGTGGTTTTTGAAAGTCATTCTGTTTCTCATTCATTCATAGGACTCTTAGTAAAACTAGACTTAGTAGTCTATTTTATTCAGGCTTATTCTCTAGCCTTTAGTCCCAAAATTCAGGATATTACATAATACTTTAGCCTGCCTCATGCAGTTCACAATCCCTTAACCTCAGATAAGCCTTCATGTAAGCTAGATAAGGTATTCTCATGAATTAACTCATTCCTTCTTCGCCATAACAGCCAACATGTAACTGTAAAAATCTCATTCCAACGGCCATTATCCATCACTTTATTATCAACAATATTCATACTTAGCCAATGCTAGTAGTTACTCTCCCATAATTGTTGATAGGATGGAGGAACACTTAGTTGAATCTAGAAACTTTAAGGATGGTCACAATCTATAAGTAAGTTTCTGTAGATTGAGAATATAGTTTATACGTCAAAACAAGGCTTTGTTTATTAACAGGCGGTCATGCATGGCTATCTATAAGTGTGTTTATAATCTTTGGGGTACTTGAATCTTCCATAATTATGACCAACACATTGCACTTTGGGGAATTATATTAATAAGAGATCTATACGCCAATTTGATAGAGAATTGTCCACATCTCTCATGTTTCTACCATACCTTCTCCACCCCATTCTGGTTCATTATCTCAGTTCTTTCTTGCATACTTTGTAATGACCCAAAAATGGGATTAAGGGTTAATGACTTCAAAAGTGGATGTAATTATGTTAATAAACACTTTTGAAGAATGTGAAGTGAATTACAATCCGAATGTGTTTTGATTAGTGCGTAAACCCCTGCATTTAAGCTTAATTATGTGATAAAGCTTAAAATGAATCCTAATGGTAGGGGAGGGCGCATGAATGGTGATATGAATGATATAAATGTGCTTAATGGTGATTTAAGTGGAATTGCCATCATCGGGGGTAAAATGGGAAAACGGAAAGTTATCGACCGATTGTTCAGTTATCGAAGAGAAAAATCATTGGTAACTTGAGATCAATGGTTAAGATTGAGTGATTAATAGGGTGAAATCCTATGCATGTGAGCTCATGTGTGTGTATGAAAGGAGAAACAATATCATGACAAGTGTCCACATATGAGCCATAGATCAAGTCAATTTTTCAAACACTCTTTCCTCTCTCCTATCTCCCTCAAAGTCGGCTAGGAGCACTCATGGTAAGCCAAAGTTTTTGTTTCATTCTCTCTCTCACTCCAGCAGCCATTATTGCCCTAAGCAAGGAGGAAAGAGAAAGAAAGAAGTGAAAGGTAGGTGCTCCATATGACTTTGTATGCTCAACTCACCTTCACTAATCTTGTTCATGGTGATGAGAGCTACATCTTCATGGTTTTAGATTCTTGAAAGGTTGTGTTTGAGTGCTTGAAGGAATTTGAAAGTTGAGAAATCAAGAAACCAACGTTGAGAATAGGAAGAGGTAAGGAAGAGCTCTCTATTGACATGTTCATTTTGATCATTAGTTAAGTTTTGGAAATTTGTGATTTTTCCATGATTTTGGTGTCATTTTGAAATGGACAATTTGGATAGTGTATTATGTTGGATTTGGTGTCTTTATGTTATTGAAGTTAGTTTGGAACTTTGGAAGGAAAAATTGGTGTAATTGGGAAATGTGTGAAAATGTAGTGTCCAAAGCAAAACTTGTGGTTAGAAGGAGAATTTGGTTGTTTTAGTGTTTCCATTGGGCTCCTTGTGTAAAACTATGTGGGAGTAGTATTGGATAAGAATTTTAGGACCCTTGGAAGCATATTGGTTAACATTGGAAAATTTTGTTAGTTGCTGCGTTTTGGCTTCTGATAAGCCTCACTTGAGTACATAGGGGTGTCACTTGAGTGTAACATCCTGTTTTCCCTTTTCCTTCAGTTTTGGGTCGTACTTCCATGGCAGAATGCAAGAGTGCATGTTTTCACTTGCGAGTGATATGAGTCATCACTCGAGTAAACCTTGTCTCACTCGAGTGTGAGAGCATTTTGTATTATGAGGCTGCGTCTCGGGTTGTCACTCGCGAGCCATATTTCAGGAGTATATGCTAGCACCTGCAAGTACTAAGCCATCACTCGAGTGCTACAGTTAGTGCTCGAGTGCACTTCTCATTCTAGGGTTTCGGTTGCTCTCGCGTAGTCACTTCCTGTGCCTCACTCGGTAGGACTCGGGTGAGTGTGAGGCTATCACTAGAGTGTTGGGGTAAAGACCCGAGTACTGTGATCATTTTCTGTCTCAGTGGTTGCTCTCTGCCAAGTGTCACACCCATATCTTAATTTCACCTTTTCCAGAGTATTCGCGGAAAACGATATGTGGTTCGGTAGGCAACACAGGAATAGCATAAATATACTGATAATAAGTACATGATTACATAAATTCCCCATTGGGGGTTTATACATAAAAGCTACAAACCTTGTAGCCACATAGGGCTCTAGGGTATCCAAACCCGTCCCAGTGAAACAGAGACATATTCCTGACTTCGCTTCGCCACTGCAATCCTCTCGTGTAGTTCTCTTCTTTGCTTTCAGCATATCTTTTGTCTTCTCCTATCTAAATTGTTGGTAAGGGAGAGTGAGATTCGAGAGAATCTCAGTAGGAAATAGATACCATAATGCATGCATGATAGATGCTATGTGTATGACATGTTAGCTTTAACTAGATGCATGTCTCATAATGACATTTCTGCATGCTCAATGTCTCATGTAACAAAACTATGGCCACAGCAAAACAGAAACAGAGCTTCATTTATTCAAATATGCTCTACACAATCAAGTAAAGCAATCACATACATCACTACACAAGCAAAGATATCAAATACATGCAAGTAAGGTAAGTCTCATACCTCCAGTCTTTTCTCGTCGATTTGCGTACAAGCAACTCGGGCCCTCAACTCGGTCCTACAATTCCAAATGTACCATTTAAACACTTTCATAGTGTTTCTAGGGGTTATATGAGCTTATTATGAAAATTTACAAAAATGCCCCCAAGGACCCGCCCGACCCCCGCCATACCTAGTCCGGCTGTATTTTTCCCGAAATTCTATCCTGGGCTATCCAGACATATTTTTGCCCAAGAAATCCATTTCCGGATTCAGAATTATCAAATTCAATGTCAAATTACAAATTTACCCTTGGCAGCCCTACTTTAAGGGTTTCAGGGGTGTTTTCGTAATTATGCTTTTTCGGCCTTTTCTGACAAAGTGACCAACTGTAACCCCACCTAATTTTCACTCCTGAACTCAATAGAACCATCAAATCATTGAAAATCTAACTCTAAGACCCATTTATAGCCATAACCGAAATATACAGGTACTCCGGGGAAAATTGGGGTTTTGTGGTTTCGGCTCCGTAAACGTGTTTCTTTCTACTCCTAACCACTTTATTAACCATTGCATTAGGTTGCAACTAACATTAAGACCCAATTTTGGCAGCATAACCCCTAGGCCAATTCAATTTCCAAATTTCAAATCAACGGCAATCTAGCAAAATTTCATCAATTAAATTGCCCACAACAGCCAGAATAGTCAATATACAAGAGTTTGGAAGTTACCTCAAGCTCCTTCTAGCTTTTTCCTTTGTTGGCTGAACCCTAGCCTCTTTGAACAATGAAATTCATTGCTTCAAGACCTTAATTCACATAGAGGAATAACTTAGGAGAAGGATTATACACGTTAGGTACGAATTCACTAAAGAAATCAACCTACCTTGTGAGATTTCTCCTTCCTTCTCTCTATTTTTCTCCAAGCTCTCTCTCACGTTTTTTTGGCTGAAATGGCATCAGGAAATGGCTGATGAAGATGGAGAAATTGCTTTTAATCCCATGCTTATGTCATCTTGCCTTATGATGATGCCATAATTCTAAAATTTGATATTTTCATATTTTTTGGCAGATTTTTGTCCAAACTTTGAAAAATCATAACTAATTCTAAAAAAATAAAATTGTAGTAATTCCAAAGCCTATAGAACCCTTATTGAGTCTAGTTTCAAGGAAAAATATAGACTTTTGCTAGCTGGAATTACAAAATTACTAGAATTTCAATCTTTGCATATTGTTCCAGAAATTTCACAGTTTTTCTGTGCTGACTTCAAAAATTCATAACCTTTTGTATATAGCTCTAATTGAGTCATATAACCTATCAAATTAAATATTAGGATGTCTACTTTCATCCTGTAAAATCTCATACTTTTTTCTCATCATTTGTTCTTCCAAAACCTCATGACAAGCTTACTACCTCATAGGCGATTTCACCAAAAACATAATTACTTTCTCCAAAATTCACCATTTTACTTTCTTTAATACCCCAAAGATATAATAATCATTAGGGAATAAATTTGGGCTCCTGCTAAATTGGGGCTTTGTAGTCCACTTATTTCAGGCTTATTCTTTAGTCTCAAATCTCAAAATTCAGGGTATTACACTAAGCACTCGCACGAGTGAGCCAACCTCACTCGAGTACAAACCATCTCATCACTCGAGTGCATCATCTATCACTTGAGTGCCAGAGCTGAAAATCAGTGTTTTCTTTCTGAAGAGGGATCACCGGTGTAGTGTTCCTAACCATTTAGGCATGTGTCTAGGCTTCTAGTATTCACCTAAAGAGTTCAAATGATAACTAACTTAAAGTGTTATGAAGATAAGAACTTGGAATAGAGAATAACTCGTCGTCCTTGATTTTGGTTATAGGGTTTGATATTTGCCCTGTTTGTGAACAGACGGTGCTGGAGCACACCAGGAAAGAACAAGGTAGTGATATTTTTTCTTATACTATATGTGATACATTGTATGTTTGATTTATCATTGATTTATGAATACTTCGTATGCTGCAAAGATTATGGAAATGAGCCGAAAGGCTACTTGTGAGCCGAAAGGCTATTTGTGAAAGCCGAAAGGCTATTTGTGAGCTGAAAGGCTATTTGTTAAAGCTGAAAGGCTTTTTGTGGGCCAAAAGGCTAGGTGTGTGCACTACCACGCCTATAGTCCCTGAGTCACTAACAGTTCGGTTAAGGACCGTGTGCCTTCTCGGTGGTAAAAGGGGATGAGGGTGGGGTGTGATATGTGTTTGTGCTGCTATGCAGTGTCGTGATTTATTTGCATGCTAAGTGATTACATGTGGTATGAGTGATTTGTTGCTACTGGAATTCTTTTGGATCTCATTCTTTTCTTTGACTAACCTTTAGATAGGGCAAGCAGCTCTAAGGGGAGGGAGACGACCAAGGGAGGATAGGACTCCTTAGGGAGAGTTATACTCTGGTTGTTGGTTATCAGCTTTAGTATTGGGGATCACTGTAGATTCTATACATATTATTTTGGAAACGACTGCATAATCCCCTAAATGGGAAATTGCAAACCCTTAGTATATATATATGAAACCCGGGGCTTGTCAGGATTTTTGTTGTACACTTTGGTATGTTAATGTGATTTAACTGCATAGGGTAATTATATTCGAATTGTGAAATTTGAGACCAAGATAAGGCAGAAAATTTTGAAAGAATTTGTGAAAACCCTACCATAAGGAAGGGATTGAAAATGAATTTTAATTATTCATGGTCTCTAATCCATTTTAATTACACCTTTTCGAATTATAATTTCTGATTATAAGGCAGGGGGTTACACACTTGCCCTAGTCGACTTAATCCTACTCCAAACTGTAGAACATGGGCACTCCTTATCGATCGTTAGTAAGAGGTTGTGGCCACATCGGTACTTAGTATAAATCACCTTGGTCTACAGGGCATCTCAATGTGTTGCTAGACCCTAGCCAATCTTCATCATGAATGCATGGTTTTGCATTATGGAATGTCGAAGGTTGAGCCTACCCTACTCTTTTGGTGTATACATCGTGTCCCACGAGATTTAATGAGCCTTACGTTCTTCCTTTATAGAAACCCAAAGAAAGCACCAGGCAGACTTATCTATTGCAACAACTAGCTGTCAATAAAGACGTTTGCATGACATGGTTAGGGATGGCTAATGTTACTGATTTAATTAGCTTGTTCCTCCATACCACGGAGAGAGAGAGAGAGTATGTGTGGCACTTCCAACTTGATAGTGTCTGCCTTACGTTATCCACCACAAACTGATATGTGTCCTTTATAACTCTATCATGGTGTAAGGGAACCCCAAGATACTTTCCATGATTTGCTACCATCGTGTACCCCAGACAAGTACTCAACTGTGCTTTTATGGTGAGATCTATATTTTGGGAAAATAATACTCGAGTCTTTTGCATCATTAACTCGCTAACCTGAAACTCCACATAATTCTTGGAGGCATTTCTTGATAACATTGACTTGACTTAAGCTAGCTTCAACAAAAATAACCAAATCGTTGGCAAAGAAAAGATGTGAGATTGGTGGTCCATCTTTGTGGAGCCGAATAGGTTTCCAAGCTCTATAGTCAACTTGCTCCTGAATGATATGAGCTGACCTTTCCATATAGAGAACAAATAGGTACGGAGAAAGAGGATCACCTTGTCTAATATCTCGAGAGAGTCAGAATGATTCTGATTTACCCCCATTCCATAGTAAGGGACTTGATGCATTGTTCTACTACCTGAGTTAAGTGCTCCAGGAAGTTTATTGCCCGCAAACAACTTGTAACACCCCAAATTTTATATTCACAAAAAATATATCGTAATTATTTGAGAAATTCAATAAAATGATGAATATTCATGAAATTTGGAACTTATGAATTATGAAATATTCATATTCATGGAAAAATGGGCAAATTAATTCAAGAAAGGAATTAAATTACAAAGGTAATAGCAAAATCATAATTTTGCCAATTTTGCCCAAGATTAACTATTTTCCAATTAATTGAATTGAATTTCAATTAATCAAGAAAAATAAAAGAAAATGTATAATTGGAATATTCTTGATAGAATAAATCAAGAATTGTGAAATTAGAAGGAATTATGCATAATTCATTTAATTGAATTATGGAAATGATGAAAACAATTTTATTTCCCTATTCTTCCAAATTTAGTCCAACACAAGGAAAATGGAGGGAAAAATTGATTAATGAAATTAAATATGACAAGTGTCATTATCCTATGGAATGAGATTAGTTTATAATTTATTTTCCAAGAGCACACGTCTAATTGCAATTGAGTATCACTTCTTGGACAAGTATGTTGTTCTTATTGATGTTGGTTGTTGGATTTAGTGATTTTTGGTTGAGTTGTAAATTTGGAAAAGCCCTAACCCTAAGGGGGTTATGCTGCCTAAATTTCTTTGAATCATGATTAAGATATGTTTAAATGAGTTAATAAAGGATTAGAAGTGGAAAAGTACAAGCTTTGGAAGCTAAAACACAAAAGAGAATTTTTCCATTTTTTGACCAATATTTCGGCCAACACTGTTCTGGGGGAAGGATTTGGATTTTCATGAAATATATGGTTCCATTGGATTAAGTAGGCAAAAATAGGTGGGGTTACAATTGGTCACTTTTTCGGAAAAGGCCGAAAGAGAATAATTACGAAAATGCCACTAAAACCCTAAATCGGGGCTGTCAAGGGTATTTTCATAATTTGATACTAAATTTAGTGATTTCAAGCCAGGAAATGGATTCCTTGGTCAGGATAGCCCTAGTCAAAATTTTGGGAAAACGTGCCACAGGGCCAGGTATGGCGGGGTCGAGCCGGGTTCCCGGGGGCATTTTGGTAAATTGTATCATAGACTAATATAACCACAAGAAATACTATGGAAGAGTTTAAAATGATACTTGGATAGGTTATGACCTATTTCTTGTACATTTAATATTTTAGGACCGAGTGGGAAGTCAGAAGCGACACGTTTTACGAGGCACACTAAAAAGGGAATGAAAGAACTTTGAGGTATGAACATTATCCTTCATACATCATGCCATAGTTATGTGATTGTGTGGATGCCATTGTTTGTAAATGCGCTTTATTAATTAGTATGGTTCGCTTAGAGAGGGGTAGTTAGTGCCGGGGTGCACTTACACTAGGAGTTGGTGAGAGTCCAACCGTTGTAGATTGTAGGGCTGAGCCCTACTCATGTATACATGATAATTATGTGTTTATACTGTTCATTAATTGGTGCATACCTTGGCGCATATCATATTTACGTTTCACATTTTCTATGAATGATAGCATGTTTCTACGGGGATTCTTTGGAATCTCACCCTTTTTAAAAATAAACATCTCAGCGGGTGACAATGGGATGAAAGGTAAAGGTACAGAAACGAAGAAGTGAATTGCACGTGCCTCGAGGCAAAGTCAAAGCTGGTGGTTATAATTAGTTTATGTTTTAGATAATTTTGGTGATATCCTGTAATTATTGAAACTTCCGCTGTATTTTGTATTTTGTCGACGAACGACTTTAGGATTGTAAAGAACTATTTTTATCAGTATAATTGTACTTTTCTATATGCCTATAGAATTTCATCTTTATTATTCTTCGATTATCAAAATGGAAATAGGTGTTGACATTTTTGGTATCAGAGCTAATAAGCGGTTCTGGTATTATCAGAATTGTATATTGATATGGTTTTGTTTGCATGGCGACAGGACATCATAGATGGTCAGAGTGAGTCGATGATTGTGATTAGCAGTGATAGCAAGATGACAGTGAACCAACGTATTTCAAACAGAGGCTGATGATCGACTACTTCGCATATGGCGGTATGTGTATGCGCTACACAACACGGAAGAGCGTGTCGAGACTGCCAGTATATGGTCTAGAGTTGAGGCCAGCATCTCTAGGAGTGATAGAGGTTGGCGAGACTTATGATTTGGACTACGAGTTGAACAATAATCTGTTTGATGAGGCGAGTGACCGCGAGTCTCAGACAGAGCCTGTACTTGTGCTTATAACCTACGGCCGAATCTCGAGTGTTGGCATTACCTGCAGGGCTGATACATTCGAGTGATACTGGAGCATGACACTCCTTGCAGTTGGTACCTTACGTTCTTGGTCGGCCTGGGAGTGAGGTATAGGCTTCAAACGGAGTTGGGAATAGGGTTCACGAACGAGGTATGGGTGTATACAACTATGGGTTTCTTCCCAGACACTGCATTCTGGAACAGACAGAAGAACCTCATTGTGGAGAGGGGTCCGAGTAAGAACTTTTGGGAGTTCCTGGATCACGTGAACACCCTTGTAGTGGATCATAGTAGATCGGTTAACGTGGGACCCGCATGGTATATTTTGGGTGACTGGAGTTGACCGGCACGTATTACAAGATAAGGGCAGTCAGGCGGAGCCAACAGATAGAGAAAGAGTTAGCTAGAGTCGGTATTTTTGGAGGGTACAGAGAAAGTTCATGAATTAGATATTTTCCCCTTAATGTTCCTCATAAAATGTATAACCTCCTATGCTACGATAATGTTGTTTGAGCTTAAGCACCCAGGAATAAAGCTTAACTGGTTAGGAGCAGTAATGCTGGAAATAACAGGCTTAATAGGGTTTGAAATAATTCTAGTAATCATCTTATGTTAAAATTACAAAGACTTATAAGTCGAAACTCCCTCAAGCTTTCAGGATGATCAACACTAGGAAGGTATGGTTGGTATCTCAGATATCCTACAAAGAAGTAAATGACTTGTAATAAAATCAATAATATCATATCACACCTGAGGCCATTGGGATTGGAGAAAGAGGGCATTCAGGCCATTGGGACTAGGTGCTATCATTTCTCTTGTGCTATTCACAGCCTATTCAATATTACTACTATTACATTTGTTAGAACCGGCTGACACCCAAGAGGGGGGTGAATTGGGTGTAAGATAAAAACTTAATAACTTTGAAAATCATTTCGCATGTTAGTGAAAGCAGTAAGTATGAAAGTAATGAATTATAAATTAACAGTTAGATATTTAAATAATAAATGCTAGAAATATAAGAGCTTAGGGAAGAGAATATGCAAACTGTAGTTTATCCTGGTTCGGTCCAATCCACGATGACTTACGTCCAGTCCCCAGGCTCCTCCTGAGATTTTTAATCCACTATCTTCCTCAAGTTTAATTGGGTACTTGAGAACCACTATAATCTCACAAGTTTGATCCGAGCACTTATGAAGCCTTTACAATTCTCGCACTGAGATAAGGACTCCCCCTTCCCTAATCTTGAGTAACTCTCTCATAATGATAGAATGATTATAATGAAAGCATACTTCTCTCTATTTGAAGTATATAAGATTAACACTGAAGTACAAGATGGGAGTATGTTTACAGAGCTTCGGTCGGGTAAGATTTAGAGTATCGGCATATTGACATTGTAGGCATAGGCTCTGTTGTTATTGCTTTGCTTGAATGCTTGTGTATTTATAATTGAGTTTGTAGGAGATGACTGTTATGAGTATTTCAACCTATCTGTTGAGTCTCGTTGCTATGTTTGACTATTCTTTATATTTGAAAAACTAGCTGTTACATTCAGTGGACTTTCCATTCCCGTAAGGTGGCTTTTCTTCTCTTCGTATGATCTTCTCATTGTTTTCCTAGAGAAATACTTTAAACACTAATTCAATGAAGTGTTAGAGTAATTAGAAGCAAGAAGAATGAATTACAATTATTCCAATGAATTTATGAAGTTACGGTGCGTGCTCTGTTTTCTGGAATTATACATCACTCGAGTAGTTTAGCCTTTCACTCGAGTGATCTAGCTTTTGTTGTGTATCACTCGAGTGAATTTTATTTGATCACTCGAGTGATATGCTTCTAGTCATATATCACTCGAGTGAATTTCCTAATCACTCGAGTGATCTATCAAATCACTGCAACTGAATTTCACTTTCACTCCCGTTGAGCAAACCTTCTCAAACTTCTGCCTTTACTAATAATTACTTCAAGTGATTATGATGTTCACTTGAGTGCAATGAGAATTCACTGGAAGTGTAAGAAGTGCACTAAAAGTGTGGGTTGGACTTTCTGCCAACACTCAAGTGCAATTGCTAACAAAACACGAGTGCATCACAGGAACTAGCGTCTGTCTAATACTTGCAAGAGTGTGAATCCACACTCGAGCATTCAAGCTTCCAGAACTCGGGTACTTCCTCCAAACTCAAATTTATATTGGACCATAACTCAAGTTTTCATCTAAAACTCGAGTTCTTGTGACAACTTCAATTTCTGGATAAGTTCCTGTGCAAAACTTGTGATAGTGTGTGCAGTCAACACGAACTCTCATCAGACATGATTTGTTCATTTTGACTTCAAATATTGTAAATAATATATCATCATAAAGCTCTTTTCGTCTATATTCCAATGCAACAAGATTCAGCTCCACATTCATTGTATATAGAAAGTTATGATCCAAAGAGTATCTGCTGTTCTTAGACAATGTCTGAAATCACGAGCATCAACTTCCAGAAGGCATAAATCTTGGTATATAGCTTGAAATATGACCAATTACCTGTCCATGGAAAGCTCTTCAAGTCTAATTTTATATGGCACCAGTTTCATCTCAATCCGATGTGTAGTTTCAGAGTTAAGTCGAAAATACCGAAGCTGTTCTAGAATATGATGGTGAATTAAGTGTCATTTTGTAAAATTCATATCTCCTTTATTTGAGCTCTTTTTGACTTGAACTTGGTGTCAAAATGATGCATTGGGAGTCTAGTTTTATGTGCCACTAGTTTCACCTCATTCAGAGTTGTGGTTTGAGAGATATGATCAAATTACCAAACCTCGCTCAGGCTGGGAGAAAACAGAGCATTGCGTTTTTCAGCATCACTCGAGTGATTCTGAATAGATCACTCGAGTTTTGAGTAATTCACTCAAATGATATTGTATTTCACTCAAGTGATCAGCCCTGAAAATGTTGAAATGAAGCATGACTAGTGTGGGGTTAATATGACTCTGAAATAAGACACTTTTGCTTTCAATTAAGCCATTCCAATGTCAAACTTGATCATGGAGACTTCCAATATTATATCTAACAACTTGAATCTTAATATTTCCATTAGATCTTTGCAAGTTCTTCTTTCTTTAATCTCTTCTCTTCTTCTTATTGGTTATTTTCCAAAATCCTTTTGTTTGCTTCTTGCTTTCTTGATGAATGTCTTCAATTTCTTTCTTCTTCTTTCTCTTAATCATTCTCATCAATACAACTTGATATATTCTTCCTTTTCTTGACTAATCTACAATATATTTCACATTAAACATAGTAGTTAGTCAAAGTATAAAATAAGTACATTATATAAAATTTTTTCTCTTAATATTTAGCATCTATATTTGACATCATCAAACTAATCATATCTAACAACATTTCCTCCCATTGCTAGCAACGTCTCTTGAGATATTGGTGGGTAGCTATACTCTATGGGAATTATGCTAGAGCCATGATGCTCCTTGGTAAACAAAGATGTATAAAAGCCAACCGCTTCCTTCTTTATTTCCTCTGGGTCAAAAATCCATTCCGAACTTTCTTTTTTTATCACCTCAATCATTTTAATCTTCTTTCTCGTTCTTTCTCTTTGATGGAAATATTTTGTATTTTTATCGCCCAATGCAAACCATTTACACTGAGCTTTCTGCACCCACATAACATCTTTATAGAGTAAAATATACTTGAGTTCTTTCCATAGGTTCTTCTAAAGTGAAAAAGAGATGACCCGTATTAATACTCCTGTTTAAACCTTTTAAGCAATTCAAGATTTTGTGCTCCAGCCTTCCTAAATGCCTATACACCTCTTTTCGCCATACTGCAACCTTCTTTGTAAATGTTTACACATTATCTATCCATAGTGCATCTTTAAACCAAGTTGTACACATAAAGTGCTCAAAATCTTCGTGTAAGATCCATGAGGGTATGAACCGAAAGGGAAATTCCCACACGTGTTACATGGTACTTGTCAATTTTTGCAAAAGTATAGGGTAGTGATCTAATTTAAATTGGTAAAGGAGTTTAAATATGGCTTCAGGAAACAGGTCTAGGAACCCATTGTTGACTAAAACTCTGTCCAATTTACTCTCGTATCCTTGTCTACTCCATGTAAATAAATTGCCAATCGTATGGATACTAGATAGCCTGAATCTTCAAACCAACTGCAAAATGCTTTATTGGTGCCTAGGTGTGTACAAGTTCATGAACTTCATTCATGCTCAAATAAAGTGCTATTGAAATCACCACCCACACGCTAGGTTCCATCCACCCTCTCACCAATCTCTAGTAAATCCCTCCATAACTCTCGTCTTTTCGATGCACCAGGACTCGCATACACCCTAGTAACATAATTCTTACATCCATTTTCCTCAACAAATAAATGGATGTATTGGTCGGACTTACCCAAGATATGCACATTTCCTTGAGTTTTTTGCCAAAGCAGCCAAATGCTCCCACTAAACACATGAGAGTCAATAATATGATAATTTTTGAACAGCATCCTGCTAGCTATCTTCCAAGCTTTAGACCCTTTGGAATGTGTATCAAACAATGCTAACATGTCCACCTTATACTTGTTACATAGTTCTTTTACCAAACTTGGGAATATCTGAGACCCTACTCCTCTACAGTTCTAGAATATACTAATCACGAGGAAAGAAAAAGAGAAGAAGGTTGGCCTGTAGGGCCTTGATTAGAAACACCCTCGTTGTGGTGAACTAACTTAACCATAACCTAATTAGATGTATCTACCTGTACATCCTCCCTTGGGCTTAAGTTTTCCTCTGGATCCATATTGTTAGAAGGCCTTGCAGCTACATCATCGTTATTTTCATCAAAATTCATTAAGGCTCCAAATAGGTTCTTAGACCATATAAATAGGCTTCCGTTCTTAGTTGGGTCACCTATTTTAATGGGTTGAGGGATCCTTTTTGTTCTCTTTTCGGTTGGTACCATATACCCATAGTTTTTGACACCTCGGATCCATTGGGACCCACTTCTTTTGATTAGTTACATCCTTTCTAAATTGGTGCTCACCAATAGTAACACTTTGCATAAAATTTGCCTTCGATCTCTCTATATTTAGAGCTAACTTAACTGTCAAGTGCATATTGTGCTTAATTAAATCACGTTGTCATGATTTTAAAATCTTTCTTGATCTAGTTTCTTGTGATCTCAAAATCTTCGACAATGATCCCTTCTTTCTCGGTGGTCATTTGACCAAATTCTAGACCCCCATAGCCTCCTTCTATAGCGGAGGTGTGTCACCGAAGTTCTTACCACTCGCCCCTTCACACCCTCTTTTAAGTGTTGATGCCGATTCCATCCCTACCTTCTTCACCTCAAAACCTCAAGGGGTATTATCTACTGTATCCTTCCTCGCCTCCTCCCTTGTCTTTTTACTTTGGACCTCTGTTTGTGCAGCATCTAGACACATATCTCTATGGTGTCTATACTTTACACAATGAAAACAAATTAGGTGCAACCCGTCGTACTCTATTATTCGTTCCTTACCAAATATGCATATTACCGAAGTTAGTTTCTTTTCCAAATCCAATTCCATACAAATGCATACAAATTTCCTCCCTTGGTCAAATAAGTTATTAAGTCCACCTTCAAATTTCTCCCCACTAAGCCCCCAATTAGGAATAAACTCTCAGCATTGAAATACTCTAATGAAGGTAATAGAATATAGATCCAGGCCGCTAACTTCTTTTGGTGTTCCACCATCCATGAATCAAAGTTTGGTCGCCATCTCTACACAAGGAGATAGTTATCTCCTATCATCCATAATCCCTCAAGATAAATAGAGTTTATATCTTCTTCACATTCAAATGAGACTACAAAATAGCCATTATATATATCTCAGAATGTGTAACGTTCTCATGTCTTTTAAAGGCACTGTAGCTTGGTTTGTATGTGCCATAAGAACATACTTTTCCCTAGCAATTTGATGATAAGGGACTTTCTCTATAGAGCACATCTCCGCTTGTATTGTTCTTGAGATATCACCAGAGTAGGAATATCATCCCCATCCTTTTCCTCTGTCACGTCCTTCTCACGCTGCTCTTGCCCCTTCCTTTATGCATCCTGTAATGCCCCAAATTCTGATTAAGGGCTAATGACATTGTTTAGAATGATTTTGTGAATTAAAGTTGATTTGAGATCCGGATTAATTATTGGAAATGCCCAACACCCTGTATTTTAGCATAATTATGTGACAAAGTAATTTTTGGGGCTAAAATGAGGGAAGGGTAAATGGAATAGAGAAAGAAATAAGAAAATGTATTATGTGGTAATTTAGTAAGAATTTCCATAATCAGGGAAAAAATTGAAGAATGGAAAATTACCAGGCCAATTAGTCAGTGATTAATGAAGAAAATTAATTACTAACTAAAAGAAATGAGATGTATGACTAAATGACTAATGGACTAGTTAGTGTAACCATGTGGTTACTTATTTGGTGAGAAACAAGAGGATTTTGACAAGTGGCAAATTTGGATGAAGTAAGAGAGAAGTTGGTGAGAGAAAAGTCAAATAAGCCATTTTTTTATCAATTTCTCTTCCCTCTCTCCTCTCATTTTCATCCAAAGGGGTATGGGGGCTGAAGTTGATCATCATTTCACCATCTTCATCTCTCTCTCTTGCTCTCTTTTGTGCGCCATTGCTGAAGGAAGAAAGAGAAAAGAAAAGCTCAATATTTAGGTAAGATCTTGACCTTGAATGCCAAAATCTCCTTCTTTAAAGTTGTTCATCTTGTTAAGAGCTTTCATCCTATGGTTTTAGATTCTCAAGAGGAGGTGTTTTGTGCTTGAGAAAATTTGGAAGTTGGAGAAACAAGAACCAAGTTTGAGAAACTTGTTGAGGTGAGAAAGATGAACACTTTGATATGAGCTTTGTGGCCATTTGATTTAGTCTTGAAATTCTGGAAATTTTGCCCTATTTTCAAAAATTAGGGTCATTGTGTGTTTGGTATGTTGTGATCATGGGATTGGTGTCTTGTAATGTATCTTGGATAGATAGAATTTGATTGAAGCTTAAATGTCAAGTTTGACAATTTTGGGATTTTTGTTGAATATACGCCAAAAAAATAGAACATGATAATGGAATGTGAGTTTGGTTGTTTTGAGGTTTCCATTGGATTCCTTATGGAAAATTGTGTGGGAGTACTGTTGGATGTGAATTTTGAACCATTGGAAACTTAAGTTTAAAAGCTGTAAGAATTGCTTAGTATAAACCCTGTGCTGACAGCTATTTTGCATAGACGTTTTGAATAGGTCAATGGTGTTGAAAATTTATGAAACTTTCTAGTCTAATATTTCACATTCCAAGCTTCAAAATAGACACATAATGGATGTCATTTTGATGTGTGTGTTGGGAGTTATGATTGTCCAAAGTTTGATGTTGAAACTGGGAATAATTCTGGAGCAGTGTGGACATTTGTTGAATTCTGTATTTTTGTGGTAATGGACATCAATGATTCATATTTTTCCTATAAAGAGGACTTAAATAGCTTTCCATAAGCTTTGGAATCATCCTATTTTGATTTTTTTAGAATTAGTTATGATTTTTTGTTCAGCAAAGAAACAGGATTTTCTTGGCTACAGCCAGCTAATTATTGGCCGTGGTCCAAATGTTTCTAACCTATTTTTGGCCGTGGCCAGGGGAATTTTGGGCCACGGACAACCCCCAAAAATTAGCATTTTGCACTTCTAAAAGGTGATTTTTGGTATAGTCTTTCCCAACCCTTTAAGCATTTGTTTGGGCTTTCAGTAGCCGCCTAAGGGACTTTAATAATAACCAAATCTAAGTGTTTTGAGATCATTTGAGTATTGGGATAAGTGGTAACCTATCGTCCTTAATTATGATTATATGATTTGATAATTGCCCAGAATGGAGAAGGCCTGTGCCTGAACAAGAACGGAAAGAGCAAGGTAGTTATACTTTATCCTATATTATGTTTAATGCATTGCTTGTATGTATTTATTATTGAATGAGCGATGAGACGTGGTGGTTAGCCCAGCCTTAAATAGGGGACATGGCATGAGCCCGGCCTTGAATATTGTTGAGGGGACGTGGCATGAGCCCTGCCTTGAATATTGTTGAGGGAACGTGGCTGTTAGCCCGGCTTTGAATAATGATATGCTGCATTGTGATATATGCTTACTTGCTATGTTTAATTATGCATCATATACGTAAACTGTTGTTACTGGGATTCTTTTGAATCTCACTCTTTCCAAATAACATTTTTAGATAGGGCAAGTAGATCGAGAGGCAAGTAAGTGAGCAAGGGCGACTAGGTTTGCCAGTGGTAGTTCTAGTTATTTTTGGTTTTTGGTTATCATTTGGACAACTATATGTATATATTGGATTGACCATAGATTTGTAGTTATTGTGTAATCCCCGGTATGGAAAATTGAGATGGGCAATGATGCCCTCTAAAACTCTTGGATTAATGATATAATCCCAGGTCAATGTTGGGAATTTTGTTAGTACTCTGATATTGCATATTTGACAAACAGAACAAGCCAATTTTTTTTATTTAAAAATGAATGGAGATCATATTGTACAAGTGTTGTAAAAAAATTTTAATTATCTCGGATCTCTTATTCAATTATAAAATGTATTTAAACATTGATCACGACCTTAGTGAGGATGGGGGGTTACACATCCCCAAAGAAACCCTTAAGGATTTTGAGATATGTTTTCCAAGCATCCTCAAATACACTGCTGCCTCTCACATTAAAGGTGCATCCTTTGAATCCCGCATCCAAGAGAGTATCCTTATAGGAATGTCCCTTAACTCTAACATCCCCATCATCACACTTCTCTCCACCACCATCGTCCGCCAACGACTTTACCTTATTCCGCCCTTGGTCATGAGGACTCTCTTCTTCCATACCATCATTCACCATTGTCACACTTATCTCTCTTTCAAAGTTTATAAAATTTATTTTTTTGGTAGGTGTAGGGTATCTACCGTCGAAAGCAATGACTAATCTCCTTGCACAGTAACTTCGTAAAGGGGCTTTACTGTTAGCCATGAGACTCTCTCCATACACACTGTCAGGGATCGAACCCCTGACTAGATTCTTAAGGAACCCAACTAAGTGCCAACTGTGCTAGGCCTCATGGTTCTTTTAAAGGAAATTTTAATTCCTATATATTTTGAAGTTTTGATTCTTATTTAATGCTTTATAATCTATGGTAAATGTGCATTCAACACTCTAAACTAATTTTAAAGGTGCAATAAACACCTTAGAGTATTTACGGGTGTAATTTTACCCATAATATATTTTTATTGGTTCAACTTTGCCCTTAATCTAACGGAGCCAGTAACGGTGTTTTCCCTTCATCCTAAGCATTTTACTCCTCCTCTACAGTTTCCAAAGCCAAACCAGACACAATATATGAAGGCTTTTTTTCAAGTTTTAGGACTACAGACAAGATCACAATGCCTCTAATTTGAGTGATTCTTTAAAGCACCTTCGCCACTATGAACGCATTGACAGACATATACTGGCTACGGCGTTCACTTCTTGTGATCCCACATATACACTCATCTCATGATGACAATACTAGCAGTTTTGTAGAGGCCGTGCTAGCCATGAATCAGAGCTTGAACTCCCATCTTCTTCTTGGATTTGGAAAGGGTTTGAAGTAATCAAAATTTGGTCACTGTTAGAATTAGGCTATTGGGCCTAAAATACACTAATACACTTATATCTGTTAGGTTTAGAGTATGACTTAAGAATATAAATGTGTGGGATCACTCTATGATCCAGGGTTGTACAAGGAGATTGATATGGAATAAAGTATATTTTTTTCTCAATTATTCCTCTAGCTAACATGGCATCAGAGCCATTGCTTTCACCCACATATGTCTTCACAACTTTCTGATAAGGGCTCAATATCAAGTCAGTCCAACCTATTCATCGGTTTTTCAAGAAGATGAGGTTCGCCCAAGATCAGGAAGCACCTTATTGCTCCGATCCGATTGAATACTAGAACCAAATCGCGTAGGATAAGGCAGCTGCATTAGCCCCAACCCGTGACACTCTCTTGGATATCGAACTGATGCTCCGATCCATCTCGGTGCAAGAACAAGATCACGTAAGCTTCGGCAATGTGCCTCGACTTGCGACAGCTTTCTGAAGTACGCACCAGACTCGACTGAATGATGCAGGTCCTATTTTCTTTAGCTGCTCAAGATTCTGTTTACGATTTTTTTGAATCCCTAATTTCTAAACCCATCCGGTGAAAGAGCACCGAAGCTCCCCTTCTCACCATCCGTGATCACCACACGCTGCCAGCTCTAGTTTTGTCAATCTCACCCATTGCAGAACCGTTCCTGAGTTCCCCTCTACAGTCATGGCATTAGATAAGTCCTCTTCCTCTTTTGATGTTTCTGTAATTGACAAGCAAAGCTTCAATCATCCCCTTTACCTTCATCCGTCCGAAACCCAGGGCACGACTATTACTCAGCATATTTTGACTGGTTCTGAAAATTATACTATCCGGAATCGCTGAATGAGGATTGCTTTATGTGGGAAAGATAAACTCAGTTTTGTTGATGTCTCCTGGAAACAAGATTCCCAGTCACCAGAATTACTAGAACAATGGGAAAGGTGCAACGCGGTGGTATTATCTTGGATTCTGAATTATATTTCCAAAGAACTTGCCAGTAGCATTATTTTCTATCAAGATGCTCATCAGGTATGGCTTGATCTTCAAGAACATTTTGATAAAGTCACTGGCTCTATAATATTTTATTTACACCATGAAATACATTCCCTTCGCCAAGATTTATGTTCTGTCTCTACCTACTATTCAAAATTGAAAGAATTATTGGAAGAGGAATCATCCCTCTTTCCCATACATCTACAACATATGCTTAAATGTCTTAACGTTAAAAAATTCTTCAATTCTTAATGGGTTTACATGAGTGCTTTGCTATTGCTAGAGGCCAAATTCTTTTAATGAACCCTCTTCCTTCCGTTAATCAAGCCTTTGGGATGATTGTAGACGATGAGGCTCATAAATCTATTGCTAATTCCACCAAAAGCTCACCACTAGAAGGGATTGCCATGACTATGTGAGGCAGGGGGAGAGGACGTGGCAAAGGATGTGGAGGTTCTCTCCCAGAATGCTCACACTGCTTCAAGCGGGGCCATACTCAGGACACATATTGGGAAATTGTTGGTTATCCTGCTGACTTTAAAGGAAAGAAGATAAAACAACCTCAAGAGGCTACTGCCAATCAGCTAGGTGTAGAAGCAAGGCTCGACGGTACAGTGCATGGTGCTAACGGGACTCCCCCAACACTTACCATGGAACAATATGAATGACTCCTTGAACTCCTCAAGAAAGATTTTGAGGCCACTGTCCACGCACTAACTGGTACTATTTCAGGTTTACCCCATACTATTCACTTGAACACTCATGATAAATAGGTTCTAGACTCTGGTACAACTACACACATGGTAGGAGACTTAGCTCTTTTGGATAGTTATAGGGCAAATGATGGCATGATTAAAACAATCAAAATTCCTAATGGACAAAGAATGCATGTGACATAAATGGGGATAATTAAACTCACTGATGATATTACTTTGCACAATGTTTTATATGCCTATGAGTTAAAATTTAACTTAATCTTTGTCCCTAGGCTCACTAGAGAGCATCGATGCATGGTTACTTTTTTTCCTGATAAATGTTTAGTGCAGGACCTTTAGGATGGAAGGAGGAAGACGATTGGTAGATTAAAAGATGGTTTATACATGCTAAATACCTTTAGTTCCAGTGCTATTTTGAACATTGTTAATGATAAACCTGTGGATTTTGTGGATTTCCAGTTATTGCATATGCGATTGGGTCATACCCCCATTTCTGTTTTGAAACATTTAAATGTTGTTTATACTTCAAATGTATTGTTGGACCATCCATGTGATATTTGTATTCAATCTAAACAGAAAAAACTTCCCTTTTCCCCTAGTTGTATTAAATCTACATCATGCTTTGAATTGCTTCACATGGATGTATGGGGACCTTATAGGGTACCCACACATCAAGGAAACCAATATTTTCTGGTGATAGTTGATGATTATTCTCGTGCTACTTGGATATTTTTGCTCAAATATAAATCGGAAACTATTACTTATATTAAAACTTTTACTGCTTATATCCTTAATCAATTTTCCATTCATGTAAAGCGTTTACGTAGCGATAATGGGACTGAGTTTGTTAATCATGAACTCAGGAATTTTCTAGGAGAGAAAGGGATTATACATGAAACCACATGCCCCTATACTCCGGAACAAAATGGGATAGTTGAACGTAAACATAGAACCCTCATGCAAGTATCTAGAAGCCTTATGCTACAATAAGGACTTCCCATTAGGTACTGGGGTGCATGTGTTAAGATGGCCACCCATCTAATCAATCGAATACCATCTAAGATCTTAGCATATCAAACCCCCTATGAGAGAGTGTATGGGGTACTACTAGATTATAATGCATTACAAACCTTTGGGTCTCTTGCCTATGCAACTGATTTACTCCAAAGTGATAAGTTGCAACCTAGGACAATCCCCTGTGTATTCTTAGGTTTTCCCAACCATAAAAAAGGGTATGTCTTGTTAAATTCGAGAACTAACACAATTTTTGTTAGCTACCATGTTACTTTTTAGGAACATCAGTTTCCCTTTAAAAATAAGATGCATATTGATCAAAGGGGAGTCCATCAAGACATCAGAGAAATGTTTTTCTTTGATGATTTCTCTCCCACCACATATTCCGGTGACAAACCCCCAACCATACCAATATCCAACCATGGAAGTATGGTAAGTCCAGGTAATTTCACTACTTCCAATCAATTTTTTGGTTCAGATGGTACTGCACAGCCCTCTATCTGTTCCTATAGGGAGCGTATACTACCTATTTGGGCTCAAGACTATGTATGCAATTTAATTTCCATGTATGACACTAATTCCCTATATGATTTGCCCCTACTTGCTTATATCCCATGCATGACTACCTCTTATATGATAATGTTTCTGCTGCTCACATATGCTTCCTTTGCCACTTAGAATCCAATACTGAACCACACACTTATTCCAAGGCTGTTAAATCTGATATGTGGGTTAAAGCCATGCATGATGAGATAGAGGCGCTAGAGCAAAATCAAACCTGGGATATTGTACCTCTTCCTAAAAATAAAAGGGCTATAGGTTGTAAGTGGATTTATAAAATTAAGTACAAATCCAATGGTGAAATAGACAAATATAAGGCCAGATTAGTGGCCAAAGGATATACACAAAGGGAAGGCCTTGATTATCAGGAAACCTTCTCACCGGTAGTCAAAATGATAACCATTAGGACTATACTTAAAATCGTTGCTGCTTGTGATTAGGATTTATTTCATATGGATGTACATAATGCCTTCTTGCAGGGTGATTTACATGAGGAGGTCTACATGACCATTCCTCAAGGGTTTGAGCGCCAGGGGGAGTGTATGGTTTGTAAACTAAAGAAATCTTTATATGGCCTCAAACAAGCATCAAAGCAATAGAATTGTAAGCTTACCGTTGCCTTGATGAAGGAGGTTTCATTTAAAGACGATATGATTATTCTCTTTTCTCTAAATACTTTGGTGATGGAGTAGTAATTGTGCTTGTTTATGTTGATGACTTGTTGATCACTGGTAGCTCGGTAAACAGGATTCAAGAGGTAAAGGATCACCTTCATAGTCATTTCAAAATCAAGGACTTAGGAACTATGAAATATTTCCTTGGTATTGAGATAGCTAGATCAAATAAGGGAATCATATTATCTCAACATAAGTATGTATTATATTTACTGGTAGATTTGGGCATAAGTGGATGTAAGCCACTCAACATGCCTATGGCACAGAATTTGAAGCTTATGGCATATGAGAAAGGAAAGAACAAAGAAACTGATTTATTTCAAGATCCTGAAAAATATCAAAGGTTAATAGGTCGTTTAATATATTTAACTACCACACGTCCTGATATCTCCTTCTCTGTGCAGACTTTAAGCCAATTCATGTAGTGTCTAATGAAGGTGCACTGGGTAGCAACGTTGAATGTGATATGATACCTCAAACAGACTCCAGGAAGAGGAATTCTAATTAGCTCCAATAGAGATTTGACACTTAGTTGTTTTTGTGACTCTGATTGGGGGTCATGCGGTACAACCAGGTATTCGGTTATTGGCTATTTGCTGAAGTTAGGTGATTCTCTCATCCATTGGAAGACTAAAAAGTAGAGCATCGGTCTCGTTCGTCCGTCGAAGCAGAATAGAGAGCCTTAGCTTTAGCTGTTTTAGAAATTGTTTGGATGGCGGGGTTAATGAAAGAACAGGGACATCTACCTTTACATCTAGTGGCTGTGTATTGTGATAGTAGAGCTGCAATAAAGATAGCCAAGAATCCTATATTTCATGAGTGTAGGAAACATATCTAGATCAATTGTCATTTTGTATGTGAAAAGCTACAAGACAAACTTATTGATTTATGTCATGTGAAATCCTATAATCAGCAAGCTGATCTGTTGACCAAAGCTGTAAGCACAAGTGTTTTAGTTTGATTGTTAGGCAAGTTGGGTACTGTTGATGTTTTCAGTCCCCAACTTGAGGCGGAGTGTTAGAATTAGGCTATTAAGCCTAAAATACACTAATACACTATTTTATGGGTTGTTTATTTTAGTTGGGCCAGGTGAAGCCCACTGATTAAAGTACTCATATATGTTAGGTTTAGAGTAGGACTTAGGAATATAAATGTGTGGGATCACTCTATGATCCAGGGCTGTACAATGAGATTGATATGGAATAAAGTATATTTTTTCTCAATTATTCCTCTAGCTAATAGTCACAAACATGAGAGTTAATCTTATGGTGAACACTAGGAATAACATATTATCCTCCATTAAATAAGTTAAAATCAATAGCCGCAAGCTCATCCCTCACCATTCAAAGGAACCATTCCTTTTAAGCTTCCCTTTGCTACACAGTTGGCCAAGGCGTTGATGAGAGTATACTTACTGGAACCAGTCCATTAGCACCCATCACAACCATGATCTCATCATCATAAGCCTCACTAGAGATATCATAGAGAAGTGTATTTGTTCTCAAGAACAAGCTCTCTTCACCCATGGTAGCATCAACGGCAACAACAACAAAAATTTCTGGCAGACCTTCATGTCGTAAATTACATTGCTAAAAGACAGCACGAAAGGCAAAGAATGAGCCCCAAGTCAGGCATGGCCATCTCCAATAACAAGGGTATGATACATCACCGTCTTGTAGGAGGCTTCTGTTAAATCCCAAGTTTTGATGATAACAAAAAGACAATCATGTGCAAATCATGTTTTTAGGAGATTAAGAAAAGTTTGCAAAGTTACCAAATGCATAGAGGAAGTTTTCTGATGTCTGCTGTGAAATTGCACTGGAGTGCTCGAGCATGGATTTTGCACTCAAGCATAGATCTCTTCTGTGCTCGAGCAGGTGCGAGTGAAAGCCAGAAAGTGTGCACCTGAGAGACATTCTTCTGTTATGTTCACTGGATCACTCGAGCACTAAGGTGTGCACTCGAGCAGAGAAGCCACTCTCACTCGAGCACATGCGAGCAAGGGTCTGCGAGTGCTTGGCTGAGAGCAAGTAATAGCATGCTTCCTTCATTCACTCGAGCAGAGACATCAATGCTCGAGCATGAGCATTTTGTGCTCGAGCAAGGTACTGCGAGTGCTTGGCCGAGAGTCATGAAGTTCAGAGAAGTGTAAGAGTGCTCAAGCACACCCTTATATGCTCGAGTGACACATCAATGCTTGCAAGTGAAAATTCTATCCCTCTCCATATCTGAGGCGAGTGCTTGTTTAAAAGGTATAATACTTGAGAATATTCTTCTCACTCGAGCAGGAGTCTGTGTGCTCGAGTGAGGGCCCACATCACCTGCGAGTGATAATTTTATCCCTCTGAAATCCTGATGCGAGTGTTGGTATTGAGAGCATATTCCTGGAGAATATGCGTCTCCCTCGAGCAGGAGTGTGTGTGCTCGAGTGAGGGACCATATCACCCGCGAGTACAAATTCTCACTCTTGTCAAAATGGTGTGCGAGTGATGACCCGAGAAGACACTCCCAGTGGAAAATGTAAGATCACTCGAGCAGAGGAAGTTGTGCTCGAGTGAGACCCCACTTCACTCGCGAGTGAGGATTCTGTCTCTCTGAAATTCTATGCAAGCACAACCCGATAACAGAAGCATATGAAGGAAAATAGGAGATCACTCGAAGTGAGCCTTTCATGCTCGAGTGATGCCCTGTTAGAACACCAAAAATGCCAAGTCTCACAACGTTCAATCCGAATATGGTTTATTGTTATTTATTCATATCATCATTATTTATTATCATTGTTTAAAATTATTTTGAATGAATTATAAGTGTGATACAGGAAGATGAACGTTTGAAATTAGTTGTTACGGAGGAAGTCAAACAACGGCAGACAACATGATTACAAACACGTTCGCACCTACCGCATTCAGAATATTCAAACATGCGCGTGTTATTCTACAGTTGCAAAAGTCCAGCTCCTCAAATGATGATTTCCCAAACGGGCAAAAACTGAAGCAACTATATATACAGAGATTCAAGGATAATCAAAATAACAACGTAGCATAAGAATTCACAAGCTTATACATGAGTCTCTGCTATTCATCATTTTCTCTGTATACACATTGATCTTCAGTGTTTATTCATTTACTCTGTAAGAGAGTCTTCATACAATTCAAATTCTATGTTTATTTGATCTCAAGGTATTGAGACCTTGAGAGGGTAGTTTTTCCTTACGAGAGAAGTAGTTGAGAGAATTCCTTGTTGTACCTTCCACTCATAAGCCTTATAAGATACAAGCAGGAGAGAACGTTGCTGCTTGTAAGACTTACAGTGGTGTAAGCAGGAGAGAACGTTGCTGCTCATAAGTCTTGTATACATAAGCAAGTGAGAAGGGTCATAGGTTGTTTTTCTACACGTAAGACTTGTCGTAAGGGGGAGAGAAGTTTCTTGTTGAGAGAATATTTCTGCTCGTAGTCCGTTCAAGGACGATTGTTGTTTTGTGGCATTCTGAGAGCCCATTGAATCTTGGAGGTATAGTGAAAATCTCAGTAGATCTTGATTTCTGAGGACTGGACGTAGGCCTTGTTGTTAGGCCAAACCAGTATAACTCTCTGTGTTCAAATCCTCTCAACTCTACTCTATCTACTATATTTTTCATATCACCACATCAAGCGAAAAATTTATAACATCACCCAATTCACCCCCCTCTTGGGTGAAGCTTGCCTCTTACATTTGGTATCAGAGCCTCGTCTTCTCCGAAGAGCCTAACAGCTTGAGAAGGATCCGACAAATGGCAACAATGGGTGAAAATATCCTTCCAGACGGAGCTTCAATCACTAGACCTCCTGGTTTTGCTGGAGAACATTTTTCATTCTGGAAAGCTAAATTCAGAGTGTTCGTGATGGCCAACGAGTACGGATTATGGAATGTTATACAAGATGGTAACTATGTTCCAATGAAGAAAATCGAAGATAGAGCAGTTAAAAAGAGCCCAGATGAGTTTGACGAGAATGACAAAAGGTTAGTGACATTAAATAGTAAAGCCATTCTAATGATACAGAGTGCTCTTTGTCAAAAAGAATATTTTCGTATATGTACTCTACCAACTGCCAAAGATATGTGGGATGCTCTTGAAATTGCTCACGAAGGTACATCTGGAATCAAAGAAAATAGAATCAATACTTTAATTACAGAATATGATTTATTTCGTATGAAATCTGGAGAAAGTATATCAGAATTTGAACTAAGGTATACTCATCTTGTTAATCAATTATCTGCTCTTGGAAAGTCGTTTGATCAAAATTTCCAGGTAAGAAAGATTCTTAATATTGTTACGAAAGAGTGGGAAGCAAAGGTGACAGCCATAGAAGAAGCTAAAGGAGAATCTATGAGATCCGTAGCTGCTCTCTTTGGAAGTCTTTCTGAATATGAAGGTAAGTTGAGATTCAAAAAGGAACTTGAAGAATTTGATGATAAAAAGAAAAAGGGAGTTGCACTTAAAGCTATCAAAGAAGAAGAAGAAAATTTTGAGAATGAAGATGTCCCTAGTGATGATGAAATGGGAATGATCGTGAGAAAATTCAAGAAATTCTACAGAAGAGGTCAAAGGAATTTCAAGAACTATTAAGGTGGACCAAGCAAGAATGAAAATAAAGAACAACAAATAGTATGCAATGAATGTGGGAAACCTGGACACATCAAATCTGAATGTTTCAGAAATAAAGACAAAAAGAAGCTGAAAAAGAAAGCATATATATCATTTATTTGGGGTGATAGTTCGTCAGACGAAGAAAATGACAACGACGAAGTAGCAAATCTATGCTTGGTAGCTAAGGAAGAAGAATCAGACTCTGAGGTAAGTGATTCTGAACCCTCTTATGATGAATTGTTATCTGAATATAATGCATTACATACATAGTTCATCAAAGTTGCTAAAGAAATGGTTAGTTATAAGAAGAAAGTAAAAGAATTAGAAAGTAATGTCATATCATCATATGAAATGTGTAAAGAGAAAGATAAGAAAATAGAAGATTTAACAAAGATTGTTGAAAAGTTTACTAAAGGAAGTGAAACTCTCAAGGTTATTTTAAATTCTCAGAAAGTTTTATTTGATAAATCTGGAATTGAATATAATTCTGTGCATGATAAGAATAAAAGATATAAGAAGAATAGTAGAGACTATCTTAAATATTTCAGGAATTCTGTGCATACATCGAATCCATTTGCATCATGCAATTATTGTAATAGGAAAGGACATTATACTTCATCGTGTTATTTCAAAAAGGGACAGGTTGTTGGAACATATAAATGGGTTCCGAAAGGGACACATACTTCAAATACTAACCACAAAGGACCCAAGAAAGTGTGGGTACCTAAAACTTGATCATCTTATTCTAGGTATGTCTCAAAGCATCTCGAGCGAACAAATGGTATATTGATAGTGGATGTTCGAGACACATGACTGGTGACAAAA
Source organism: Inga oerstediana (assembly GCA_963210345.1). NCBI lineage: Eukaryota > Viridiplantae > Streptophyta > Magnoliopsida > Fabales > Fabaceae > Inga > Inga oerstediana. Next base: position 40,064,553 of record OY723409.1, read on the forward strand.
ATAAGTTCACCATGCTTGAAACTAGAGAAGGAGGAAAGGTAACATTTGGAGGAAATCAATCTGGACGTATTGCTGGAATTGGTGAAGTGGGAAGAACCGATGGCGTTCAAATCAATGGAGTATATTATGTTGAAGGATTATGCCACAATCTCTTAAGCGTAAGTCAAAGCACTGACAAAGATAACTGGGTGATTTTTGACTCAAAAGAATGCTTGATAGTAAGCAAGAAAGATCTACCCCTAAACAAAGAAACTATCAAGGCAAAGATCCGAGCTCAAAGGGACGGTAATTGTTATACTATTGATTTAAATTCAAATTCTTCTGAAAATTGTTTTCTTAGTCGATCAGAGGAAAGTTGGTTATGGCATAAGCGTTTAGCTCATGTCAATATGAATCAACTTGACAAATTGATTAGAAAAGATTTAGTTGTTGGTCTTCCCAAACTCAAATTCAAAGACAACATGATATGTGAAGCATGTCAAAAAGGCAAACAAACTAAATCTTCTTTTAAAACAAAATATGAAATTTCTACTTCAAAACCTTTACAATTACTTCATATGGATTTGGTAGGACCTGCAAGAGTAAAAAGTTTTGGAGGAAATTTATATACGTTAGTAATTGTTGATGATTTTACAAGATTTGCATGGACTATATTTATTGCCTCAAAAGATGAAACTTTTGCTGAATTTATTATGTTTGCCAAAAAGGTTCAAAATGAGAAAGGTATTTCTATTGTCTCTATTAGAACAGATCATAGAGGAGAATTTGATAATCAATTGTTTGAAGATTACTGCAACAACGAAGGAATAGATCACAACTTCTCAGCCCCTAGAACACCTCAACAAAATGGAGTAGTGGAAAGGAAGAACAGAGTTCTTACAGAAATGGCAAGAGCATTACTTAATGAAAAAGAAATGTCACAAGTATTCTGGGCAGATGCAATGAGTACTGCATGCTATATTTCAAACCGAGCATATATCCGCAAATCTCTTGGAAAGACACCATATGAACTCTACAAGGGAAGAAAGCCAAATATTGCTCATCTTCATATCTTCGGGTGTAAGTGTTTCATTCACAACAATGGTAAAGAAAATTTAGGTAAATTTGATTCAAAGTCTGATGAAGGTATATTTCTAGGATATTCTAATAGAAGTAAAGCTTATAGAGTTTTCAATAAAAGAACATGTACTGTTGAAGAATCTATTCATGTTGTGTTTGATGAAATTGAATCTCAGACAAAACTTAATGATGAAGAAGAAATGGATTCAATCAAGAAAAACAAATCTATTTCAAAGCAGGATGATTTTGAAACAAATGATTTTCAAAATTTAGAAGATGTCGATGATCATGCTCAACCTAAAGCATGGAGACATATGGAGGATTATCCAATTGATCAAGTTATAGGAGATATTCATGAAGGTGTCAAAACCAGAAATAGAATTCTCAATGAGGTAACTTTTTCTGCTTTTATTTCTAAAATTGAGCCTTCTAATATAGAAGAAGCTTTGTCTGACAATGATTGGTGATTGCTATGCAAGAAGAACTAAATCAATTTCAAAGAAATCAAGTTTCGGATTTAGTTCCTCGACCTAAAGATCATACGGTTATAGGGACTAAATGGGTTTTCAAAAACAAACTTGATGAATCAGCAATCATTGTGAGAAATAAAGCAAGATTGGTAGCCAAGTGCTATAATCAAGAAGAAGGTATTGATTATGAGGAAACATATGCTCCAGTGGCAAGATTGGAAGCAATACGAGTACTCCTAGCTTTTACTTGCATCAAAAGTTTTAAACTTTATCAAATGGATGTGAAAAGTGCTTTTCTAAATGGTTATATTATAGAGGAAGTATATGTAGAACAGCCTCCTGGTTTTGAAGATGAAACAAAACCTGATCATGTCTTCAAACTTAAGAAAGCTTTATATGGTTTGAAACAAGCACCCAGAGCTTGGTATAAAAGACTAAGCAAATTTCTTCTTGATCAAGGTTTTGTCCGAGGTAAAGTTGATACAACTTTATTCATCAAACATAACAAAAATGATATTCTAATTGTTCAAATTTATGTTAATGATATTATTTTTGGTGCTACTAACGAATCTATGTGTCAAGAATTTTCTAAGATTATGCAGGGAGAATTTGAAATGTCCATGATGGGAGAATTGAACTTCTTTCTTGGACTTCAGATCAAACAAAAGAAGAATGGTATATTTATATCTCAGACAAAGTATTTGAAAGAGTTGTTGAAGAAATATGGATTAGATAATGCTAACGAAGCTGATACTCCAATGAGTTCTACAACGTTGTTGGATGCTGATGTAAAGGGACCTAGCTTCAACATCACAAAGTATAGAGGAATGATTGGTTCATTACTCTATCTCACAGCAAGCAGGCCAGATATTCAGTTCAGTGTAGGAATGTGTGCAAGGTATCAATCCAATCCTAAGGTATCTCATGCAGAGACAGTAAAAAGAATTTTCAAATATCTAGGAGATACTTCAGAGCTTGGTCTTTGGTATCCGAAAAGAGGGAACGAGTATTTAATGGCATATTCAGATTCAGATCACGGTGGATATAAAACTGACAGAAAGAGTACCAGTGGTCAATGTCAATTTCTCGGAGGCTCTCTTGTGTCATGGTTCAGCAAGAAGCAGAACACAGTTTCATTATCTTCAACTGAAGCTGAATATATAGCTGTGGCAAGTTGCTGTTCTCAAGTGCTATGGTTAAAACAACAACTTCAAGATTTGGGAATTTATTTAAAAGAAATTCCAATTTATTGTGATAACACTAGCACGATAAGCTTGGCAAAGAATCCTGTACAACATTCAAGGACCAAGCATATAGACATTCAACATCACTTCATTCGAGATCATGTTCAAAAGAGAGATGTCAAAGTGGAATTCATACCAACTCATCTTCAACTTGCGGATATTTTCACAAAGCCAATTGCAAAAGATCAATTCCTATATATTCGAAGAGAATTGGGAATGGTTAATCCCAATGAGTTGTGAGTTTTCTTGTTAAATATTTTAATTAAATGTTTCTTTTGATGATAACTATACTGACTTTAGCATCGGAGTGTTCAAAATTTGTTTTTGCAGGACTGTCACTCAAGCACTGAGGGTGCTGCTCGAGTGATGAGCTGTGTCACTCGAGCACAAGCAACTCTGCTCGAGCACAGTACTATTAAAAATGCTCTGCTTTATGACATGAAAAACAGAGGTTAACAGAGGAGATGAGAATATCAAGAGACTATATCAAAAGTAACAGTGAGAATCTAACTCACTCGAGCATGATATGAACATGCTTGAAGTGAGGAGTGCCTGCTCGAGTGAAGAAGAAGAATTTCCTTTCAAAAGCTATCGAAATCATGGTTACTCAAATGATCTTGGAGGATTTGAGTACAAAGACACAAGATATCTCAAGAAATTTACAATCCAGGTACGTTTTACACATTTTATTAATTTTCCAGAACATCACTCGAGCACAGATAGAACACACTCGAGCACAGTATAAACATCACTCGAGCACTAGGGTTCATGCTCGAGCACTGTCACTTATATCAGTTACGGGGGAGCTCAGAACGTCACACTTCTTACTCTCACCCGAGGTGCTCTCTCACTCGAAGGTCACATCTCTTCACCTTCAACCGTTACTCTTCAATCAATCGCGTCCATTTGCCTCAAATCACCATTACAACTCTTCAATCCTCTATAAAAGGTGATTCTTACCCTCTGCATTTCTCATTCTTGCCCTAATCTCTGTTTGCTTTTCCTTCAAAACTGAGAGTTTTTGCTTCTCTTCCACTTTCTCTACAATGGCAAGAACCAAAATACCTTCTCTTCCTCAAAGATCTCAATCTCCTTCTCCTACTCATTCTGCTGCCAGTGTATCTGGTACTCCTGAACCAACACCTCCCTCTCCCAAAATCTCTTCCTCACCGTCACCACCTCCTAAGCCCAAAACCAAAAAGAGGACTCCGGCTAAGAAACCTCACCCAAAACCTCAGGTTTCAAAGAAAGATCAACCTCCTCAAAAGAAACCAAAGGAAGTGGTGTTCAAGGAACCTATAATCACCCGGTCTTAATCCAAAGAGGTTCAAGGAAAGGGGAAGAAGAAGGAGTCAGAACAACCCCAATCATCTTCTTCTTCTGGGGATACCTTCAGTAGACAACTCCGGGAAGCAATAGAGAAATCCAAACTTGACAAGATAGTTGGGAAGATTGCTTCTCAAGCCGGTGTTTCAAGTTCACATCAAGATAGGCAACCAAGTGCCTCTGCTTCAGGAGCACCTTCTGCCTCTCAAGCACCAGTAGATGACCAACTCACCAGTCCTCCTGAGGGATTCAATGTTGATGAACTTAAGGCCTTGCCTCAAAAAGTATATGATGATGAATTTAAACATAGACATTTTTGTCCTGTGGTATATGTGGATCTGGATTACTTGAAAAAGAATTGTCACTTGGATTTGTACCCTTACCTTCAATACTATGCTCCCTGGCTAGATACCCATTTGCCATATTCTCCCACTGTTGTGAAAACCTTTTATTGCAACATGAAGTCTCATAATATTAAGTCTAGATCTGGTGAATTGATTGAAGAAGTAGTATCTACTACTGTTAGAGGAAAATTTATTATGATTTCTGCCAAGATCATAAATGACTTACTTGGTTATGTTGCACCTCCTCCTGATCCAACCTCTTTCTCTGCCAATGAAGTTTTTAAAATCCTGAGACCCAAAGACCCAATAGGCCCCCTTAATTTCAAACCTATTGACATGCCTGATATTCATAGAGTCCTTCATTATATATATTCCCGAAGCATAGTCAATAAGTCCAAAAATTATACCCATTTTGCTCAAAAGGACTATTATCTGTTGGCTTCTTTCATAGCTGGGCAACAAAGGAATGTGGGAGAAATTATTTTCAATAAGATGAGAAGGTTTCGATTTTCTTCAACAAGATCCACAACCATACCATATCCTCAGCTTGTTTCTTTCATTTTGATGAAAAACAAAATTTGGTATTTGGAAGGAACTGAAAGGGTACTCATCTCAAGGTTTGGTAAGACTCAGTTAACTCACATGGGTATCAATCTTCCGGTGAGTCGGACCAAAGCCACATCCAAGAGGGAAGCCACACCATCCAGAGGTGATGAGGCACAATCATCTGCTCAAGGTCCTATTCCTCCTCCTTCCTTTCTTAATGCCTCTCTGTCCAATCATATGACTGAGGCAATTAATCAAGCTGTATCAAGTTTGAAGAAGGAGTTAGTGACTGAGTATGAGAAGCTTGTGGAAAAGATGGAAGCACAGGTCATTAAATTGGTAGACAAGGCCAATATTAACTTTGAACTGATGTTCAAGACTCAGGATGAGATGTCACAGAGGATCACTAATATGGAGATCTTCCTGTACTCACATTTCCCTTCTTCCTCTTCTGGGGTGCCTCCTGAGACCACTCATACCTCACCACTTCATCCACAGACTCATGTACTTTTCATCGATCCAGAGTCTAATGTAGATGTTACTTTTGATCGGTCGCCTTTACTACCTCCCTCATCTTCTGTACCACAGCCAACATCTCCTCCTGCTGAGCCCATTGACCCTCTCACTGCCATGGTTTTATATGTTCCACCTCCTGATATCACTCTTTCTCAGCCCCCTTCTGATGCTGACAAAATGGGGGAGAAGGATGTGTGATGTTTTGTTTTCTGAGCTTCTTCTGTGGGATGTATTTGGTAGTTTGGGTAGATTTTTTGTATGGGGTAGGATTTGATGTTATTTGATGTTATTATTATGTTGTTGATCATTTGAATTCAAGATTAATATTAATGAAGTTTTTTTTACTTTTAAATTTCAAGTTATTCATGAGTTTAATTATCAAGTTTAAATGATGTTTCAAATTGTTAAAGTTATATACCTCATACTATACTTATCTTGGTTGTTAAGTGTCCAGAGGAAACATTGCAGGAAAATTTAAACTTGAAGCCAAAACTTGATATGCATTTGGAAACATTGAAGAATTTCAAAAATTTTCAATCTCAATCAATTTTCCTTAAATTTTCATCACAAAGGTTTTGTCATCATCTAAAAGGGGGAGAATGTTAGATCCCAAGTTTTGATGATAACAAAAAGACAATCATGTGCAAATCATGTTTTTAGGAGATTAAGAAAAGTTTGCAAAGTTACCAAATGCATAGAGGAAGTTTTCTGATGTCTGCTGTGAAATTGCATTGGAGTGCTCAAGCATGGATTTTGCACTCGAGCATAGATCTCTTCTGTGCTCGAGCAGGTGCGAGTGAAAGCCAGAAAGTGTGCACCTGAGAGACATTCTTCTGTTATGTTCACTGGATTACTCGAGCACTAAGGTGTGCACTAGAGCAGAGAAGCCACTCTCACTCGAGCACATGCGAGCAAGGGTCTGCGAGTGCTTGGCCGAGAGCAAGTAATAGCATGCTTCCTTCATTCACTCGAGCAGAGACATCAATGCTCGAGCATGAGCATTTTGTGCTCGAGCAAGGTACTGCGAGTGCTTGGCCGAGAGTCATGAAGTTCAGAGAAGTGCAAGAGTGCTCGAGCACACCCTTATATGCTCGAGTGACACATCAATGCTTGCAAGTGAAAATTCTATCCCTCTCCATATCTGAGGCGAGTGCTTGTTTAAAAGGTATAATACTTGAGAATATTCTTCTCACTCGAGCAGGAGTCTGTGTGCTCGAGTGAGGGCCCACATCACCTGCGAGTGATAATTTTATCCCTCTGAAATCCTGATGCGAGTGTTGGTATTGAGAGCATATTCCTGGAGAATATGCGTCTCACTCGAGCAGGAGTGTGTGTGCTCGAGTGAGGGACCATATCACCCGCGAGTACAAATTCTCACTCTTGTCAAAATGGTGTGCGAGTGATGACCCGAGAAGACACTCCCAGTGGAAAATGTAAGATCACTCGAGCAGAGGAAGTTGTGCTCGAGTGAGACCCCACTTCACTCGTGAGTGAGGATTCTGTCTCTCTGAAATTCTATGCAAGCACAACCCGATAACAGAAGCATATGAAGGAAAATAGGAGACCACTCGAAGTGAGCCTTTCATGCTCGAGTGATGCCCTGTTAGAACACCAAAAATGCCAAGTCTCACAACGTTCAATCCGAATATGGTTTATTGTTATTTATTCATATCATCATTATTTATTATCATTGTTTAAAATTATTTTGAATGAATTATAAGTGTGATACAGGAAGATGAACGTTTGAAATTAGTTGTTACGGGAAAGTCAAACAACGGCAGACAACATGATTACAAACACGTTCGCACCTACCGCATTCAGAATATTCAAACATGCGCATGTTCTTCTACAGTTGCAAAAGTCCAGCTCCTCAAATGATGATTTCCCAAACGGGCAAAAACTGAAGCAACTATATATACAGAGATTCAAGGATAATCAAAATAACAACGTAGCACAAGAATTCACAAGCTTATACACGAGTCTCTGCTATTCATCATTTTCTCTGTATACACATTGATCTTCAGTGTTTATTCATTTACTCTGTAAGAGAGTCTTCATACAATTTAAATTCTATGTTTATTTGATCTCAAGGTATTGGGACCTTGAGAGGGTAGTTTTTCCTTACGAGAGAAGCAGTTGAGAGAATTCCTTGTTGTACCTTCCACTCATAAGCCTTATAAGATACAAGCAGGAGAGAACGTTGCTGCTCGTAAGACTTACAGTGGTGTAAGCAGGAGAGAACGTTGCTGCTCATAAGTCTTGTATACATAAGCAAGTGAGAAGGGTCATAGGTTGTTTTTCTGCACGTAAGACTTGTCGTAAGGGGGAGAGAAGTTTCTTGTTGAGAGAATATTTCTGCTCGTAGTCCGTTCAAGGACGATTGTTGTTTTGTGGCATTCTGAGAGCCCATTGAATCTTGGAGGTATAGTGAAAATCTCAGTAGATCTTGATCTCTGAGGACTGGATGTAGGCCTTGTTGTTAGGCCGAACCAGTATAACTCTATGTGTTCAAATCCTCTCAACTCTACTCTATCTACTATATTTTTCATATCACCACATCAAGCGAAAAATTTATAACATCACCCAATTCACCCCCCTCTTGGGTGAAGCTTGCCTCTTACAGCTTCCTTGCGTACACATCTTTGACATGAAAATGACTCAATGTGGGAGACGGGTGATGATCAGTGGGAAGACTTGGAAATTATGGAACTCAAATAAATGCTTGTGTATAAGGGGAAATGCCATTACTGCCTCTGTTAGTATAAGGACAAAATTGAACCAATAAAAATACATTGGGACAAAAATGCACCCCTAAATATTTAGGGTGTTAGTTGCAACTCCAAAATTAGTTTAGAGTGCTGGGTGCACCTTTACCCTATAATCTATTACTAAAACTATTTGGATATTACACTAATTTCATATTTTAAACTACTAAATGTGTCATTTTTAACGAAGATATTACGATTACTCTATCATTTTGATGGGTGCATGATTACTATTGAGTACTTTTTTGATCATTTTTATAAGCAACAACTATTTAAATCACGTAAACATACTGTTGTATAAAAATAATTAAAAGCAATACATAATGTATTTTTTTCCCAAATATATTCTTATTTATGAAGATAATTCAAAGAGAATGAGTAGGGAAAAAAAGAGAGAATGAATACCAAAAAAGAGTTAAGATATATATATATATATACATATATTAATTGAGGGCAAAAAATATAAAATATATCAATTTTAGATAAAGCCGAATTATTGCTTATATATAAGACTGGCCCTATATATATATATATAAGAGAATATTGCTTATATTAATTCATATGTGAGATGAATATGACCATTAAGAAGTTATTTATGACAAAATGATTTTGGTTCGGGAGAATTTAATTGCAAAAAAAGAAAAGCATACATTGTCTTGCTATTGACAACATAATCTTATTAACATGAATGAATAGGATTTACAGAACTATTTTTACATGTTTGTTTTTTGAACGATTTGGGATCTGAATAGGGTTTCTTGCTTCTATCTTTTTGCCAATAATCTTTGCACACTTTTTGGGTCTATTTGGTGGTACACGGGATTTAGAGGGAAAGAAAGGGACCACTGCCAGTGGACTTATGCCGAAGCTTGCAAGGAAAAAACTAAGAAATCTCAAGCAAATTCAATGGTGGTGACTACGCCGGCAACGGAGATGGAACCGACCAAGACGAAGCAAAGCTTTGGGGAGTAGATGCTGGTCGAAAGAGCAAATAGAGCTCTGGCTTCGCGGAAGAATCATGCCGTGAGTGCTTCAATTGAGACAGGACACAGATCACAGTATGGCCAATCAGCTATGGTCAAGCCAGTAGAATCGCGGTTTAAGGACCTGGCCGACCTAGACGCAGAAGACGAGGGGTTGAGTCAGGGAGGAGGTACAGAATCTGAGTCGGTGCCGAAGGTCGCTGTAGCTCACAGGGATCGAAATGGTGGTGAAGTGAATGACAAGATGCAGCACAGGCATGGGGAGTCGGGTAAACTGGGCAAGCAGAGGGGTCAATATCCGAATAAGGAAATGGGGAAGGAAATTCAAAAAAGTGATGGGCCGAAAAATGGTGGGAAGGCCCACTATGTTAAGAAAATAAATGAAAAATGGGGAGGACGGAAGGAAAAGGGCGAAAAAGGGGATGGGCTAGTGAAAAACAATTTGGGTTGTAGGGAGCAAGTGGTTGTGGGTGGAAATATGACCCAAATGGGCTCAACCCAACTTGAGTCTCCTATTCACACTGAAATCCAATTGGAGCAAAATCAAAATTCTGACATTTTATTATTGGAAGGACCAATGAGTTTGAAAGTGTATGCCTCTGATGCCTTCATGAAAGAAATATGTGAACAAAGTGAAACTTTAGCTTGCAATACTCTTCTCCTTCCTTCAACATCTATGGCATTGGAGGATGATGTTAGAGATGATTTCATGATAGCAGAAGTGAACGGTGGACCCAATGTAGGGTAAGTTATTCCTCTTTGTCTCTACTAATTTAGTTACCATGATTATTGCATCATGGAATTGTAGGGGTGCTGGGGCTAAAAGCTTTCCCACCACCATAAAAGACTTGGTCAAAGATAATGCTATTGATATCTAGTGTCTTATTGAAACCCGGATTAGTGGTGATAGGGCAGATAGTGTTTCTAGGAATCTTGGCTTTAGTAATTGGATTAGACTTGAAGCATCGGGGTTTGCAGGGGGTATTTGGATTCTGTAGAACGATAATAATTCCCAAGTGGACTATCTTCTCTCTACTACTCAACTTGTTCACTATAGAGTCATTGACAAGAAAACAAATAATAAATTTCTTGTCACGATGGTCTATGGTGAACCAGTTGCTAAAAGAAGGGAAAGGTTGTGGCTTTCGTTATAGGCCATTGCTTGTAATGTGGAGGAGAAGTAGTTGGTCTTTGGGGATTTTAATACTTTCATGGAGCCAGCTGATAAGATGGGGGGTAGTTGCCCCTCCTTTCGTGCTATGTAACAATTTGTGGATTGCATCAAAACATTGGATTTATTGGAATTCCTTTTGTGGGGGAAAGATTCACTTAGGAGAAAAATGGAGTCAAAGAAAGATTGGATTTAGTTGTTGGGAATTAAGGCATTTAGAATATAAATTTTTCCATAAACTCCGTTATAAATCCGATCATAGACTTATCCTCATTTCGAACATGACAAATAATGCCCGTGGACGACAGAGACATAATTTTAGATATAATGCAGCATGGGCTTTAGAAGAGAGTTTCTCTAATGTCGTAAGTCAAGCTTGGGATACGGTGGATTGGCATGAAGGCAAGAGGAGATTCGACATTGAGGCTGTTAAATGGAATTCTAGTGTTCTTGGTAATATTCCCAAAAAGAGATTGCAAATCCTATGAAGATTAGAAGGTATAGATCGATTTAGACAGAATAACCTATCTAATGGTCTATATAAACTCGAGCAAAGACTTTGGAAGGAATATAGTAAGTTGAATGCTCAAGAGGAACTAATTTGGTACCAGAAAGCTAGGTGTAAATGGCTTGCTTGGGGGGATAAGAACACTAGATTCTTTCATGCTTCCACAATGATTCAGAGGAAAAAGAAAACCATAGAAGCCCTCCAAGATGAGAATGGAACATGGATTGTGGATCAAGAAGAGCTGAGAGAAATGGCTGGTAAATTTTTTAAGGACTTGTAAACGAGTGATGGAAGTGTACAAGATTCTCTCAGCTGGACTGCAGAGTTTCCCCCACTTAGGAATCAGGACGTTGGAAAAATCCACACTAAGGTCAATGATATTGAGATCAAGAATGTTGCATTTATTATGGGGGCGTTTAAGGCCCCTGGACCGGATAGACTACAGGCTCATTTTTTCCAAACTCAATAGAATTGGGTTGGGGAGAAAGTCTGTAAGTTCATTCAGGACATTTGGCAAGATCCAGGAAAAATTTGGGATATTAATCACACACATTTAATCCTTATTCCCAAAGGTGATCATCTTGTGAGTCTGAAAGATTTTCGACATATCTCTCTCTGTAATGTTATCTTCAAGATCATTACAAAAGTGATTGCGGAGAGATTGGAGGGGGCGATGACTTACCTGATTCAACCGCAGCAGTGTAGTTTCATTACTGGGAGACAGAGCAGCGATAATATTATTATAGCTCAAGAGGCCATACATACCATGCGAAGTAGGCACAGGAAAAAAGGTATTGTGGTGGTTAAAGTAGATATGGAAAAAGCCTATAATCGATTGGACTGGGGCTTTATCCGTTCCACGTTAGTTAGGGTTGGTACACAAGAGGACGTGGTGAACCTTATCATGACTTGTATATCTTCGGCCTCTATGGAGGTGAGTTGGAATGGGATTGGTTCAACCAGTTTTCAGCCTACTTGCGGCATTCATCAAGGTAATCCACTTAGTTCCTACCTGTTTATTCTCTATATGGAACGACATGGGCAATTGATTAATAAAGAGGTTAATCAGGGACGATGGCAGGGATTAAGGTTCAATCAACACACCCCTACTATATCACATCTTTTCTTCGCAGATGATCTCCTTTTGTTTGGGGAAGCTACTACGTCGCAATTGAGTTAATGAGAGACACTGTGAAAGCTTTTTGTGACGTCTTGGGTCATAAAGTAAACTTAACAAAATCTAAGGCTTTTTTTTTTCTAGAAATGTTAATTTTAACAAAGCCTTAGAATTGAGCTAGAGGTTATGAGTTGGAATTACAGGAGTTTTGGGAAAATATCTGGGAGTGCTTCTTTTACATAACAGAGCCACCAAGATCACATATTATCCTATTATTCATAAAGCTCAAAGGCGCCTGGCTAACTGGAAGGGTAGATTTCTAAGTATGGTAGGTAGAATGGTGTTGATAAAATCTGTACTCTCAGCCCTCCCTAGTTACCAAATGCAAACTACACTACTTCCTAAAGGGATTCTTAAGGAGTTGGAAAAGGTAAGTCGAAGATTCCTATGGAACCAAGGCCTCGAAGGTAGAAAAATGCATCTCGTAGCCTGGGACCACATTAAGCAGGGTAAGGATTATGGTGGTTTAGGCATCAAAGATTTGCAGAGCCAGAACATTGCCTTTATCAGGAAGCTGTGCTGGGGAATTCTAACCAAACCTGAAGCCCTTTGGGTTAAATGCCTAAAAGGAAAGTACAGGTGTGGAGATGGTGATTACCCAGTGGTGTACAGGAAGATCAACTCCTCCAATGTTTGGCGTAGCATTATGTCTGTTTGGGGGAGTTTCTATAGGGGTGTAGGAAGGAGTTTGAAGAGTGGAAGGTCATGTAATGTATGGTGGGATCTTTGGACTCCAATTGATGAACCTCTGATCCATTTTGTGGATAAAAATATTCACCGTCTGAATCCATATGCGAAAGCTTATGAGTTTGTACTAGCTAATGGAGTATAGAATGTTCAGAAATGGAGAGAATTTCTTCCATACTGGGTGGTTGAGATCATTAAAAAAGGTAAAACCACCATGTGAGAATGGAGAGGATATTTTCTGCTGGAGAAATGCTTCTTACGGCAATTTTAGTGTTCAATTTGGTGTTTGCCTGGCAGGAATGGGATAGTTCAATTTGGTGGAAAAAAGTGAGGAAATCATCGGTGCCAGAGAAAATCAAGATGTTTTTATGGCAGGTTCTCCATGAGAGATTGCTTACTAATTCACTCAGAGCTACGAGAGGATTATTTATTACTGATGAGTGCCCATTCCATTGTCAGAGAGTTGAGAGCATCCTTCATATTCTTCGCGACTGTGAGATTGCTCGAGAGGTGTGGTTATACTTTATTCCTCTTAATGCTCGTTTTAGATTTTTTCAATCTGATTTGCAGGTATGGCTCAAGGAGAACATGTCTAACACTAGGGGCATAGGTCGGTTTCATCAATAGATATGGCCCAAGGCTTTTAGCATCATTTGCTGGTTACTATGGAAGAATAGATGTCGTGGGATTATGGATGGTATTCGGAGTCATTCTCATGAACTCATCCATAGTGCTACATATCTGATGATGGAATCCAGTTTGTATTCCGTCATCAAGCACCAGATCTTCCAGTTTCAGGGCCATAAAGATGTGGTTGGCACCCTCCTCTAGAAAATGCTGTTCGGTTAGACACAGATGGATCTGTCAATTCGCAGGGGCATGCAGTTTGTGGGGGGTTGATACAAGACGAATGGGGCAATTGGATTCTGGGATTCCAAAAACGATTAGGCTTTGTTCCATCCACTACGGCGGAATTAGTTGCCATCTTAACTGGGCTTCAATTGTGCAAGCAACAAAGTTTTGGAAAGGTTGTTGTGTATATAGATTCTCTTGAGGCCTATCATTTGATAATGCGAGAGGGGGGTCATCATCATCCGCTGAGAGCAGAGATCAATGCTGTAAGGGATTTACTGTATTCAGATTGGGATATCGAGCTTCATTATGTGTCACGTGAAGGTATTAGGAGTGCTGATTTTTTTAGCCAGGAATGCCCAGCAGATGTAAGAGGACTTTGTGGTCTTATTAGCGCTACACCTTGGTTGTACTGTTTATATGGACCAAGATCTGAATCTAGCCGCCTAATGCTATTGTAATTCCCAATTTGTAATTGGCCACTCTTTTATATAAAAAAAATAGAAAGAGGGAAAGAGAGGGGAGAAGAGGGAAATTTTGTGAGTTGGATTTAAAAAAATTAGAGAGTAAGAGAAGATGAAAGATAAAAGAGTAATATAGATTAATCAAAAAAAATTCACCCCATTTTTTATTTTTATTTTAAAATATCAAATTCAATTTTTTTCCCTTTCCTTTCACTTGACCAGACTTGAAATGACAAGTAAGAGTCCTTACCATGACAAATGAGTGTGTCAAAAATTATAGGCAAGTTACTAGCTAATTTTAAATCTCTGATGTATCTCCCTCACAAAAAAAAAAAAAAAAAAAAAGCTGAAATGGTCTTTCCGGACAGTGTTCAGTCTAAAACAGAACATGAACATATCTTTGCTGTTTGCACAGGCACAACAATAACTTCGTGCAAGTGAAGCAAGCACACATGCTTTTATATGTTTTTCTTGGCTTATTTTATGATTGAAATTATTTTTTAATAATGTAGACAATATAAATTTGTGTTTACAAGTGACAATTTCATTTTATGGTTAGGAATAAAATGACAGTTTTGTTATTATTCAATAATGTTCTCGATAAGTTAGCAATTCACAATGCTTACGATGACAAGTGAGGATATTTGCCATGTGGTATCAATTAGGTGTTTGCAATGACCAAGCATTTCAAATGCTTCAATTCACAAATAAGGCTCATTTTAACAATATGACCAATAAGAAAGATGAAATTATTTTTTTTATTATGTAATTACCATTGTTAGAATGTAAATGATCTTTTTCTTTGTAATTTGCATGACTTGCCAATGTAAATTGCCTTTTTTATTGTTTAGTTAATGGGTGTGAAGTGTGAACTGAACAATGTAAATTTGTATTTGCAAGTGACAATTTGGTTCAATTCTTTATTTTATTTTCACAACTATACAATCGTTATTGATAAGTTAGCAGTCTAAAAATCACATAAGCCAATGTACTTGTAATGATGTCTCATTTGATATAGACAAACGATTTCATATTGGCATATATAACTTTAAATGAAAAATATATTACAACTTTGTTATTATAATTAAATCTTGAAATTAAATTGTATGTAAATCATATCAAAAGACATACGTTCCAAAAACTAACTCTGGCTATTGACAAGTGAGCTCCATGGCAATCCCTGGTATCAAGCTAATCAGATGCTCATTGGTTGTTGATTTCTAGGCTATATAACAAAGTCCTACGTACATTTTAGATTTTTGTTTGGAATTTTTTGCATTGCAAGAACTAGTGATCACCTATGAGAATAGGGATGAGCATAAAATCCAAAGTCTGGTAACCCATCCTCAGTCCGGTCTAGTCCAATCTGATGGAAGAAAAAGCAACCTGATGAGACAACTAGACTGATAGGACCAGATTGGGTCATTGGGTCATACCGGGTTTCGGGCTGAGCATTATGACCAATTAGTCCAGTCTAGTCCAGACCGGTGTCTTTTTCTTTTTCTTTTTACATATATACTTATTTATTATACTAAGCTAATTGGTCATGACTTTTAGTCCTTCTGTTCCACTTCATCTCTAACATTCTCTCTCTCACGACCTCTCAACATGAACCCTTCAAACTTCAAAATCATAAGCCGCCCCTTGCTCTCTCTCGGCCTCCACCCTTCAGCCTTTCAAATCTTGTCTTAGCAACTCATCAAGGATTCGATGTCGTGGGTAGCGGCTAATGCCTTCGTTTCCCTCCTCCCTCATGAACAGCGACACCGCAAGCTCACCAATAGTGACACTGTAAGCTATCATCTGCTGTGTTCTTTTGTTTCCTTTTTTTTTTTCTATTTTTCACCTTTATAATCTTCTAAGAATCTTCTATTCTTCACATATTTAGATGTGTTGCTGCAATATTTATTGATTATTATTGATTTGATTCATTCTCCTAGATTTTTTCCCACTGTTTTGTATTTTTGTTTACCGTCAATGTATTTGCCGATCTGATTTTTTTCCCATTACTTAAAACCTTCTTTTTAAAATTATGGTCTAGTAGACCAGTCCCCAACCTGAGAGACTAAACCCGGTCAAATCTGGCATTGGGTTTCTCCCAGATTGGGCCAGACCTCGAGCAACAAGTTCTAACCTGAGGTAATTTCAAACTACAATACTACAAAAAGTACTTTTAACGTCACTAATTAACGTCAATTTTTAAAAAAACAGTAGTTGAAAAGGAGGCGGTGGCATTTTTGAAATTTTGACTTGTCTTTGAACGACTGTTTTTTGAAAATAGTCGTTCAAAGTCACTTTCAACGACCGTTTTTGGAAAACGGTCATTGAAAGTGTAGACTTTCAATGACCGCTTTCAAAAACGGTCGTTAAAAGTGTCTCAGATCTGTTTTAATCCCAATTGTATCTCCTCTACTAGTCGCTCCTCTCCTTCTCAGATCCACCTCTAAGCCCTAGTCCAACCTCCAATCACATCATCTAGCCCCTCTTCGAACCTAGACGCAACCTCCAGCCTATTCTTCGACCCAATCATGACCTTCACCTTCCTTTCTGCTATCATTCTCGTGAACCCTCTCCTCCTCGGCCTCATTCCGATAATCAAGAACATGCTCAGTCCATTCTCAAGAGTATAATATGCGTGGATCTTTAACACTTCCAATCTTTTAGCAAAGTAGCAACATTTGCTTGGATGTTAATGAGGTTGTAATGACAACTCAGAACATTAAGTATTTCCCTGAACTTGAGAGTGTTTGCAAAGCATTTGAGGTTTTTCTCCTTGCCTTTTTATATTTAATTTTTTTGTTATCATTTTTGGAAGTTGAATTGCAATTATATTTGGGGTTTACTTCTTGAAACAAAAAGTTGGAAATTTTGTTTGAATGTTGCTCGTTAGAAATTTCTATCCAAAAACTTGAGTTCTGTACAATATTTTTTTAAAAAAAAATAAGAGGGATACAACGACCGTTTTTGCAAAAATAGTTGTTGTAAGTCACAACATACAACGATTGTTTTTGCAAAAACAGTCATCATAAGTCTCTTACAACGACTGTTTTAAAAAGGTTGTCTATTTTAAAACTTTCAACGACTCTCACACATTCGTCCCTCTAAAAACAGTTGTCTAAAGGGCATAAAAACGGACGTTAAAAGTTCCTTCTGTAGTAGTGCTAGACCTCAAGTAGGGTAAACCTGGTCTGGTCTAGTCTTTGGGCAACCCTACATGAGAAGTTCAGTTATGGATTGAATTTATTCCCAAATTGAACATACAAGGCATTTTTGGCAAAATCAATTATATAAGGATGATTTAAAAAAGATCTTTCAGGCTATTAAATTCTTAGCATCAAACCAATGTTAACTTATATCACATACTTGTCATTGACAACTACGGGTGTTCAACAACTTCCCGTCCCGATCCCGAGCAAATCGGGACAGGAAAATTTTGGGATCGGGAATGTGATTTCGGGATCGGGAATGGGACTTTCCGATCCCGAAAATATATATATACACATGTATATTTTTTAAAAATATTTAAGAAAATAAGACCAAATGTAAAATAAAATGTGAAAATCTCTAACACCCTTAAGGTAATATCTATTCTTTTAGTTTAGTTAGTTAATTTTATTTATTATTTATTAAATAATTCTAATTTTTTGTTCTCGTCTTCGTTCTTTTTACAACTGAATCTACAACTTTAAGTATATATTGGATTAATTATATATTTATATTAGACTTATTTGATACAATATGATATTAGACAAATTATATATTTATATTAGATTAAAGGAAATACAACAAAAAATTCAATATAGAGATTTTTTTTTAAAAAAAAAAGCAAATTCGGAATAGGGAAATTCCCGATCCCGATCCCAAAATTTCCCGATTTTCGGGAATGAATATCATTCCGAAACCCTTCTCGGGATCGGGATCAGGAATGGCATTTCCCAATCCCATCTCGATCCCGAACACCCCTATTGACAACTAAACTAAATATATTAACAATTGTCCTGGCATATATTTTTGTTTTGATACACATTGCCGTTGCATATATTAATCAATGAGAATAACTTGGTAATTTCACAATTAGATTCTCTTACCTTCAGGTCCCTTGGGACTTGTTAATTATTTGAAGATTTGATGGAATCACTAGTAATAATTTCTCTCATTTTGTTGCTTGGGACGTGAATGCAAATTTTCCAATTTATTTTTAAATTTTTGGGAAAAAAATCCTACTTTAATTTAAATTTTTTTAAAATAGGAATTTAAGGATCAACTTGCAAAATATCACTACTCTGATATGTGGATAATTTAGCTTGTTCATAAAGCTAAAACCTAATACTGTTGCATAATGATTAGGGCAATAAAGCATCTCAAAAATCTATTAATTTTCGTCAGAATTCAACCTCCATTTCTTTTTTAAAATCACGATTATAACCTTTTAGGTTCAAAGTAATTTAAAACATCAAGAGTCAAGCAATGAAACGTAAGAATAATTCAGTAGTCATTACCTTTAAAAAATGAATAGTGTTGGGCAGTCCCTTAATTAATCTCCACTCCATCTTGAAGGCCAATATCCGTGTACAGAATAACCAGACTTCCAATTATTCAAGAACACAACCCACCTCACTGCCCAAAAACAGAACAAGAGCACAAAGATCATAACCATCCTTTGTGTCGCCACATTATTCACCTTCACTAGTTCATGTGTCACATACCCTAATAATAGACCCACTATTGTATAGAAAAACCCCACACAAAAACCTTCTAACCCAAGTTGTATTCCTGATCCCTTATAGAATATTGTAAACTTGGATCTATCGTTTCGATCTGCCAAGAACATAGGCACCTTCCTTATGAAGTTGTACATCACCCCTGAAACGCTAAAGAAGTACACGAACACAGCGCCGGCTAGCCAAACCCTAAAGTCATGAAAAATTGTTTGGCCAGCCATGATCTTCTTGGCAAAATGGGTTGACCAGATCAAGAAACCGATTCCAGTTAGCATCAGTTTGTTTCTGGAAATAATGGGGGGTCCATGGATGGGACCCACCGTGAGGTTGGTCGTCGTTTCGATGAATTCAACGATGGATTCAGCGAGACGGGACCAATCTCCTTGATCAATCTGATATGAATCGCTAAGGTTTTTATGATGAGGGGAAACAATGCGAAGGTGAGGTAGGGCATCGACGCCGAAGAGAGAGAAACTTGCTTTAGATTCTGTGTATTCGAGTTTGCAAAAGAACAATTTTGATGGGTGTTGATTGTTGTTTGCGATATAGGAGGAGGACACAAGTTCGAATCCACGGACAATATCTTTGAGGCGGAGCTCATGTTTGTTGTGGAGTAAAACGGCGTCGAAGACCACGATGACCCAATAGGGTCTCGGGGTTTCGACGAAAGTGAGGAATCGAGAGATGGATTGATCATTAAAATGAATTACACCGGATTTGGATTTGGTTTGAAGGGCAAGAAGCTCATGCACTCGATCGTCTTTAGATTCCGACAAAGCATTATTGAAGGAAATGAGAGAGCAGAGAGTGATGAAGAGCAATAAAGGTGACATTTGTCTTTTTTGGGAAAATGGTGCATTGTTCAAGTTTTGTAGTCAAGAAAGTGATTTGTTTCCTGAAAGAGAGGCGAACACTTCGCATATAAATGACTTTTTCATGCATGCAAAAGGTTTAACAACCACAAAATATAGGGCATCTACATGTGCACGGTAATCGTAATAGAAATACTTACGTAGTTTAGTAGCGCCATTTTATCTATATTCTGACTAATTAAAATGTATACAACAACTTATCCTATTTTAATTTGATATAGCAGATGAATTATATAGAGAAATTTAAATTTTATAATTTTTTTAAAAAAATATAAATTTCTTAGTTTAGAAAAACAAAAAACGCAATTCCCTCCCACAACCCTTAAATTCATAAAATTTGAATTTCTCAATATGATTCATCTATCATGTAAAATTAAAATAGAATTAGTTGTTATATTTTAATTAGTCAGAGTATAAATGAGGTGTCATAGAATATGTAAGCATTTCTCATCATATTAATATTAATGTGTGTATGGATGCGTGCGTCTGGTTTTTTTATTGTGTCTTGAAGACGAATTTTGCGTGTATTAACTATTAAGCATCACAAAAACTACTCTTGATTTAGAAGGGAGTGCGCCACCACGCGCCATGTTAAAAATTACTTCATTTCCTACTTGTGATCGCTTATTTTTGTCCTGCCATTATTAATTAATGAATAAAATAATTTACTTTTTCCCTTCTTATACTCTTGCATGATAAAATGTTGTTATTTTTTTTCTTAGGCCTATTTTGTTTTTCTAGTAGATTCACTTCCATATCATCTTTGATGAGCATTGATATCTAGTCCATCCAATTTTAACCCGGATGGTATAGAATTATTTTTTTTACCTTTTATATTTTTCTAAAAAAATATTAAAATCTAAAATAAAGATATTCTCTTAACTATCATTTTAAAAAAAAAATAAATTAAAAATAATTAGTCAAAAATTTTAAATTTGAACTATTGAAGCAGTAATTGGATATGCAAATCTCATCATAGGGCTAAGCACTAAAACTTGTTTCAGGAATAAATAGAATAAGAACCATGTTTAAAAATGGTGATTAATGCGCACAACAAAACATAATGAGAGAGGTTAAGAAAGCAGAACTTACAAATCTTAGTAATTGCCTATGTATGAAAACTCATATATACATAATCAATCTTTTTCTAAGTTTATGTATTATCCCTCCTAACATTATATTGCATCTGCTTCTTAATATAAGATGCACTTTATAACTCATAAGATTTTATATTTTATTTCTTTATTAAAATGGATATTATATTAAGGAACAATCACATTACTTTATGCTAGAAAAGGTATTTCGATTTGAGTTGCAAGATAATTGCAACTTTTTTTTTTTTTTTTTGCCTTTGATATATGTTTTTTTCAAGAGTCATTGATATATCTTATGCAACATTATTTTGCGGAGGTCAAATGAACCATGGATGTGTTTTTGGGTTAGTTTCGTTACTGTTTCTCCATTTTTATAATGTATTAAAACAAAAACAATTCTTTGTCAAAAAAGCCATTCTATTATTTAATCGTTTGAATTAATAAAGATGTAGGTCAAATTTTTATTGTATAAATTAATAAAATAAAAATAACCGTTAATAATAAAAATAAAATGTCTGTGTCTTTTGTGATGAATAGAAGAATTACTTTAATAATATTCATAGAACTCTTTATCATGCTTTGTATTTGAAATATTACTATATATATGGTTTAATTATTTAACTAATTATTTTAACAAGACTCTGTCTTTTAATTTTACTTAAACTATATGCTTTATTTTAATGACTATTCTCTATAACTTATGTGAATCATTAAATCAATAAATTACTAAAACAATACTTGACATTATTTCACAGCCAAGCGATTTGAAGACAAGAATAATAAAAAAAAAAAAGAATAGAAAATAATTTGCCCACTCATGTTGCATTCCCCACTAAATGTAAATTATTCTTATTAAAATATAGAGACTGTAAACCTGTTTGATTGAACTTCATTGGATGATTGCAATGCTAATCATGATCTATATAATGCTAATCATGATCTATATGGCAAATTCAAATATCTAACGTTCGCAAACCTTTTACATTGATTAGAAACCTCTGGAATAAAATTAAACATTAACCCTATATTAAAAAACGGGGGAAATCATTGTAAAGTCTCGTGGAAGAGAATTTATCGCCAAAAAAAATCTCTTGAAATACTTAAATAATTATAATGTCCGAGTCCGAGGAGACCCAATGGCGACCGGCAAGTGAGAGACAATTTTCTAAATTTTGTCAGAATAGCTTGGCGCTGGATCCATGTGGGACCCGATTGAATTAGCGTAGCTGGTAATCAATCTGAATCCTATTGGCTAACTAAAGTGTCAAGATCAACGGGGACATGTAGAACGACGTCGCCCCATCTAGAGGACTTCAAACATCAGCGTTTGTTTTTCTTTTGCAGCGTTATCCAATATGGGCCCAAGCCCATTATATCTTCTTTTTTTTTTTTGCCGATCAAGCCCAATATATCAATATTACATAAAGCCCGAACCATAATCATCTACATGCATATATCATCGCATGAATGATCTATGGAGTCTATAGGGAAGAGATAAAGATATTGTTTATTATGAAACTATTCCAGTAAAACAATATTCAAACATTTTCAAAATTTAAAGAATTATAATGAAAATTTTCTTCATGTACAATTAATAGGGATAATTTAAAAAAAATTATAAATTTAAGAGACAATGTGGATTGAGGTCTTATATTTAATAATAAAATAAATCATTTAACCAACCCTTACATTTATGATTGGAAGGAATAATAAATTGGCTTTTGATTTACAAATAATGAGGTTAGGTATTAAATGAACAAACATATATTATTTTAACTCATAGAGGTTTATACCATCTAAAAATATATTTAAAGTATTATATAGAGAAAGAGAGAAGTAGGGACTAGGTTCTAGGGAGGGAGGGAAAGAGTTAGTTCTCCGATTTAGTGTGTGTTTAACAAACCTCCAAACCATGGTTTACCAAAACCTGAAATAAAATTTCTCTCACACATTTACCTCGTAAGTCGTAAAAGTTATTAAAAAAAGCTAATCCAAACACACACTAAGACAAATACATGGCCACAAATAATTTTAAAATTTGATGAAATAACCCTATATACACGCCAAAATTTATACTTGCTTTTCTTATAAACTATTCACTCTTCTCTCATACATTTCAAAACTAAAATACTCCCTCTGATCCTAATTATAAGATAAAGTTGACTTTTTTGGAGAAATTAAGGAAGTCAATTAAATTACTTTAGAGTATTTTTATTTTTATTTTTTTCTCTAAACTAATTAATTTGACTAATAAACTAATATATAATCTAAGGATACTAAAAATATAAACACTCTAAAGTAATTTAATTGGCTTCCTTAATTTCTCTAAAAAAGTCAATTTTGTCTTATAATTAGGACCGGAGGGAGTAGTCATTTTCAGTTAAATGAAACAAGAACATCAACAACTTGGCTGTCGCTTCTTCCTATTCGATCACATTTATTTTAAAGCTTGCCTTGTACCTTTCCTCATTCCATACTCTTAAGCTACTCAACGTCCATACCCACACACATAAACAAAAGCTTCACCTTTTGCTTTGTACCATTTCTCTCTCATCACCACCAACTTCTCTCTCTTCCTATAAATATACAACGAAAGCTTCCATTCACCACTAAAATCTACACAACATACACCCATTGTTTATGTCTTCCTATATAATACCAAAAACAATGAGAACAAATTTTCAATTCCTTCAATTGTTCCTATTCTCATTGTGTCTCTTATTGGGTTTGTCCAAACCCGACCCTGACCCGCTTCAAGACTATTGCATTGCTAACACAAAAAATCCTCAAGCGATTTACCTCAACGGGGCTCCGTGTATCAACCCGGAACTAGCCACCCCGTCTCATTTTTTCACATCATCTTTGTCCAAGCCCGGGAACACAAGTGCCAACAAATTTGGGTTTAGTACCACCCCCACCAACATTATCAATTTGCCTGGGCTTAATACCTTGGGCTTGGTCTTGGTCCGAGTTGATATAGCAGCTGATGGAATTGTGCCACCTCACTCCCACCCACGGGCCTCGGAAGTGACCACTTGCCTTCAGGGCACATTGCTTGTGGGCTTTATCGACACGTCAAACCGGGTCTTCACGCAGAACTTAAAGCCCGGCGAGTCTTTTGTGTTCCCTAAGGGTTTGATTCATTTTCTGTTTAATTTGGACACTAGAAAGCCTGCCTTAGCAATTTCCGGGCTTAATAGTCAAAACCCAGGGATCCAAATAGCATCAGTTGCTACGTTCGCAAGTACTCCTGGAGTTCCTATCGAAGTGTTGGCAAAGACTTTCCAAATAAGTCAACAAGAGGTGAAAATAATCCAGAAAAATCTTGGAGGCTAATTAATTAATTAATTTTAATTGTATATGATTTTATGTCTTATGATAATATGCCCATATGCTATTATATATGTTTGTATTATTAATACTTGAAATTGCGTGACTTGGGATCCAACGGAGAAGGTGAGAATGTGATGTTTGATTGGCTTTATACTTGGGAGGGAAAAAAAAAACTATGTGGAAAGAGACATTTTAACGGTCATTTCATTTGTTTAATGAAACCGTGAAATGGCTTCATCTCATTCATGTATTGAGTTCCCGTGCGTGAAGGAGTTATGTATATTTTGTCTTTAATAACTTGTTGGATTAATTTAATCAATTTTGATGGGGAATATTAGCATACTTAATTGCATAGTTAATTGGGTGGTTAATCAGTTCATTTTAAAATTAACAAGGTCTTTGTCAATTGTATGCCTTCATTTAGGGAAAAATTCTTGTTTGAACTTGATTTGCCATGTCATCTATAATCTGAATAATTAAAATATAACCATTCAGCTAATATTAGTTCTAGTTGGCTGCTCATGTATTTTGTATTTTTATAATTTCTTGTAAAAAAATGAATTTCTTAATTAAGATTTTACAAATAATGAAAAAGTGAATCTTGTGAAATCTTTTAATTTTATTATTATGTTAGTTAATATTTAGGAGGGGCCAAATTAGCTCATGAGGTGTTGTATTTTAATTGATCAGATCATAAATGATGTGACAAATCAGGTTCATAAAAAAATTTCTCTTTGAATTACGCAAAAAAGAACATTAATATCTTATTAATTAGTTATCTAATTACTACACAGAGGTTATAAACATAAAGCTAGTCATTATTTTGAGGATGGCCTTTTTTTTTTTTTGGTGAAAAATCATCTGGTCTTATTTATTATCAAGCGCTTCCAACATATTTTGCTAGAACTAAGAAAAATCTTACATCTCATTAATTCTATATTAAAATTTAACAAATTTTCAACTTTAACCGTTATTTAATTCATACTTTACACTATGAGTATAAAGTCAACATAATAATAAATTAATGATAAAATTGTATATTCATATAAAAAATAATAATGTAATTTATAAATAAGACAAAAAATATTCCTCTACTTTAAAGAGAATTAGAGGAGTACTATATGATTAATATTACTATTTCAAAATTCAGAGTATAAAGGATTTTTGTTTCTCCCAATAAGTATATATTTCTTAATGCATTATTGGGTCATTTTTTTAAAAATTTATTTGACTATAAGAATGTCTCAATTATTACAATTAAATATAACACCGCATAATAAGAGAGGCAATATATATGTGTGTATGAACGAACTAAGTTTCGTAGGCAAATAGAAGAAATCGAATTTGAATTGGGTTTTATAACGGTTGGGGGATCATTGAAGTCTGCTTTGGCAAGCCAAGAGAGGTGGTCATAAATTTCGTCATTCATAATGGGACACCTCTCCCACATTTCGAACACGTCTTTATTTTTAATTTTTTCCTTCTCAAGAGTTTTTTAGAGGCATATTAGTGGCCCACATTTAGAAAACGATGCGTCGTAATGACCCTTCAAAATAATTATTTCATAAATAAACTCGTTGAATATTCTTTCCTTTCCAATGCGAGCGACTTAAGTCTTGGGCTTTTTTTTTTTAATCCATGAGCAGTAAAATTGGCGTCTTCTTATTAGCTTAAGCTTTTTTTGCCAGTAAGGAGAAGTTGTCTTCTTATTAGCTTATTAGCTTAAGCAAACTAAGGAGAAGTTGTCTTATGTATGAAATCTATATCTTGTAATCTTATTCGATCAAAAATATCTTGTAATTTTATATTTTTTCTATTTTCTTTTAAAATAATTTGAAAGTAGATTTATTTGCTTATCAATGTATTGAAAGCTAACTATCAGGGAGATCACACGTAAGGTGTAGGGTCGGGCAAACCGGTGTAGGGTCGGGCAAACCGGCAACCCGTTGTCCAAACTTAAACCTTCGATGGGCGTAAAACAAGACCATACTCCAAAGATTCTCATAGGATGTTTGGACTGAACTAATTTGATGCGACAGTCTGTTCCTCTAATGTTTGAAAAAACATTTTTTTAAAAACTAGAACAACAAGCACTAATAACTTAAAATTATCAGTAAAATCAAACCCATAACTTTTGACTCACAATTTCCAAACTCTTTTTAAACAGTCATCCATTGAACCGATGCACCATTGCATCGTGCAATGTAAAATGGGGGAATGATTTGGAAACCAAATTCAAATCTGTGCAAAACCCAATTAAGGGCTTGTTTGACACGTTAGTTGAAGCTCTCAAAATCAACTTCTCAATTGTAATTTATGACGTACGAGATAAATATGTGAGAGAAGTTATGACTCAATTTGTATAAATGCGTTTATGATAAGTTGTCCTGCTTCCACTATCCCTTCCATGTTCATCTTTTTGAACACGGATCAGTTTCCCATCAAAATTTCCATCTTTTTGAACAATAGAGACACTTCTTCCTTTCCTCCAAAATCTATATTAATTTATCGCATGAGTTCTCTCTGATTTTTCATACCTCCCCCTCCTCTAGAAGTGCTTACGGGATGGGATGGGAACGAGACGGGCATATTCCGCATCCCATCCCATAAAAGATACTGGAGAGCAAAATTGTTTTGTGTCCCATCTTGTTCCCATCAGGACAAGGACAAGACTAGAATCGGGATGGTGGACATACCATATATTTTTCTTTTGAGGATTTGGACCATTAGTTTTTTCGCTTTTCTGAACTTGTGAAAACTAAATTGTAGGGGTATGAGTTAGACGTTGAACTTAGATGATTGAAGATATATAATATAAATATCTAATTATCCTCTTTTATCATTTTTGGATCAAAAGCATAATAAAAAATTAAACTTAATAAGAGTGATGATCATAAACAGGGTTTTGAAACCTGGATTAGACCGGCCGATTCTGCCCGGGAACAGGCGAATCGGCCAGGAAACTGGTCCGGTTTGGGTCAAAATTTATTTATTTATTTGTTTAAAAAAATCAATTTTTTTAATTTTTCTTCAAAATTTCATATTAATAAGCCTAAAATATTTAATTTCTCATCTGTTTGGTCTCGGGTTAGCTCCAGTTTGACTCCGATCTAACTCACTGACCTTTGACCCAGTACCCCAACTAGTTCAGTGACCGGTCTTAATTTTAGAACCTTGATAATAAATATTTATAATATTTTGTAGTGAATTAGGCAATTAGATGCAAGAGAGACCGGGAAAGCGGAGTGAACGTAGATGTTGCGATCAACTTTCTTAAATATTTATAGTGTTTTATATTAAAAAGATATAACCAATATATGATCATATCCTTTTATATGACTAAAATCTATCTAAAAAAAGATTATACGATAATATCTTTTTATATAACTAATATATATTTTAAAAAATATATTAGTTATATCTTTAATAAAAATATTAGATGTTCTAGAAAAAAAATTAAAAAAAATAGATATAGTATTATATATATTAAGCTAATAACAACATGATTCTGGGACGGGACAAAAAGCCAAGACGTCCAACATCCTGTCCTATCCCAGTAATGATTTTGTCCTGTCTTGAATTTTTTTGGAATGAGACTGTCACATCTCAAAATGACCAGAATCAGAACTGGATAGCTGGACGGGACAAAAGTGAACACTCCTACCCTCCACAAACAAAATATTACTAACAATTAATTACTCTCTCCGGTCCTAATTATAGGATAACATTTGGAAGTTGATCTTGGTCCTAATTATAGGATAACGTTCTAATTTTTGTCAATTTCTTCCTAAAATACTCTATATTGATACTTTCTCAAGAATAATTAAACACAATAATAATAATTTAAGAATACACCTATGTATTCTATAAAGTGAGTAATGCTTGCAACTCATTAATGCCATATACACCTCAATTTTACTGTTTTTTTTTAAATTTTAAGTTTTAAATAAGGCCATTTTAGAAAAATAAATATGATTAACTAATTTAACGACGATCCTTAATTTCTTCAAAATTAGGTAAATATATCCTATAATTAGGATAGGAGGAAGTAATTATTAATTTGTAAATTAACTGAAACCCAAGAATGCGCTTCACCCATAGACATGGCATGTCTTTTTCGTGAAAGCCTTGAGATGATAACGACAATGACTTCATCAACAAAGTGATTTGATAATCTGGCATTCTTATGATTTCTGGAATTTTGCATTTTGCAACTGCTCGATGCTCTGTTTTGCTTCCTCTATATTTCTTGGTAGCAAAACACGACCTCCCTTGTCATTATTAAAATCAGCGTTCTTGAACTCAGCGACATCACCACATCCTTCTTCAAATCACTCCTTCCTATTCATTGGATGAGGATGAGGAGGATTTTTCTCATTTTGCTTTGGGGAAAATGGAGAAAGGAGGGTTTCGTTGGGGGTGAACTAGTTCACTCCATTGAGTGGCCGTAAAGAGGAAGGTTGGTCTTCAAAAGACTGTGGAGGCCATGTTTTGGATGATTGGCAGCTGAGTTGGCATATTAGGTAGCACAAGGGTGCCAAATGTATCATAGAGTCAAATAAAACAAATTTAACAGTCAAAATTAACATATTTTAAGTATACATGTGGGGTAAAATTACTATGTTTTTTTAGACAAAAATATCTTGAATAAAATTGGACCTTAACCCATATTTTTTAAAAGGGCACATATTTTGGGGAGCAAATTTAATACCGATTATTCTGATGAGCAAAAATGTATTAATTAGCCCATCTAAATCATTAGTTTATTCGGACAGTCCAAATTTAATTTAATTTTTATATTTTAAATAAATTTAATTTTAGTATATATAAAATTTGAAATAAAAATAATCTTATAACCATCATTTCTTATAAATATAAAGTTATCATTTAAAAAATTATAAATTAAAATCTTAAATTCAAACCGTTCATATTAAATTTAATATATTGAGATCCCACCACAACGATGAGAAATTAGGTACTCATCCAAAATTCAGATCCAAATATTTTGTTCTCCTGATTCTCCCATACGGCAACAAATAGAAAACTCAAATTCCAAAAGGACTCATGATCTCATCTACCAAACTCGGAATATTAAACATCCCATGAACTTCCGAAGCTCCACCAAAATGATCAGCGGAGGCTTAAAACAGAGAATTTAGCCTGGGGTCCACCTTGGATATAAACAACTGTACATTGAGAGCCAGGATTTAAGACGTGAAGCCATTGGGGAAGTTCATACACATTCTTGTCTTTTGTTGGAGAAAGACCCCACAGAGGCCCTGACAGATTCTCAATCTCAAACTTTACATCAGAGATTGGCTTCTTGGAGGCGTTCTTAATCATTACCTGGTGACGGTAATACGTTGTTGCTCCCTCATTCCATGAGTTAGTAATTGAGTGAACCAATTCAATTGCCCCACCTGCATCAGTTCATTTTCGTATGTCGTTAAGAGTAAATTATACAAATTTATTCGAGCATCACTAAAATTGTACTTCTCCGGTTATTAATATAAGATATATTTACTCGATTTAATTATATTAAAGAATTTAATTAATATTACGATATATATTTTCTAAAACACCCTCATTATTATCCTTAATTCCCTTATTCCTTCTCCTCGTTAATTACTGTCAAGGGAACATCAATAGGAGTAAATGAGAAAAAGATTAACAAATATGAAAACTACGTGTTACATTCAGGATTAAGATCAACTTCCCAAATATGTCTTATATTAAGGATAAATGCTCATATTAGAGAGATGTCCACAATAATCACCTGAAGATGAAGATGCTGCAGGCGTTGTTGGTATTCCTGCATATGTGCCTGTGAAGCCCATGCATAGAAAATTATTACAAGGATTGAATAGAGAGCAACACAAGATCCACTAAAGTGCAAGGCAATATGCTAATTTGCTTTTACACTCACTTGGTGTTGTTATTTTTGGGTGCAGTGGCGACCCATTACGGTAGGAAGCTGCAACAAACATATAAGAAGTGATCGTTAAGACCTATAATTGAGTATAAAGAAGGAGATTATTAATGTACTAAGAAGTAACCTGCATTAGCATTACCATTAGCGTATAAACTGTGAAGCTTGGCAAAGATGCCCACAAGTGGAGCAGAGGCGGAAAGAGTAGGCTCAGTTTGTTCATAATTGGATCTATCATCCAAAAACTCGTCGTTTTGATCAGGTCCTCCCACAAGGCCGCCATATAAGACATTGGGATTGGCTTCGCTCCGACAATACCAAGTGTCGAAGCCTTGCAGGCACCCAACCACAGAATGAAGAACAAAGATGGAAGGAATGGAGGATCCTCTGTGGTGCACATGAATCGGATATTTTGCTCCATAGCCAATGACATAGCTCATGCTCTTGGGGTTTTTACCAAGCATGTAGTCAGCTTGAGACTTGACAAAAGCGAGGAGATCTGACGGCTGAATCTGGGCCTGGGGACAATGGAGGGTGGATTTTGCAGAAGACAGGTAAGAGGAGTAGACAGCCACCAGAAATGAAGCAGATGATACGTACTGCATATTGTTCCAATCCCGAACGTATATCAATCCACCTGATTAATGGCAATTATTAGTGCCAAGCATGCAAGCAGTTTCTTTTTCAGTAAAAAGAAAAAAAAAAAAAAACAGGTCATTAAATGAAGTGAATTGAACAAGTAATTAGTTAACAAACACCTGGAGTTTTGCGGACATTATAACCATCATTCTTTTGCAAGCAAGCACAGGCAAAGTAATCTGCCTTGGCCTGGTATTGCTTTAGAATGGAGGCATAAGAACAGCCTGGCCTTCCAGAACCACCTGCAAATTGATTTTAACTTTACTGTCATCAGTCAAACACAGTCCAACACACTACAAGGTTGTAAAGACTAGGATATTACTCCCTCCTGTTTTATAAGATAGAGTTAATTTTTTTTGAAGATATTAAGAAAACTAATTAAATTATGTTAAAATATTTATATTTATTATTTTTTCTCTAAACTATTTTATCGAACTTATAAACTGATATATAATATAAGGATACACAACATATAATATATGATATGATTAAGTAATTTATTTAGCTTCTTTAACCTCTTGAAAAAAAAGTTAACTCTATCTTATATTTATGACCGGAAGGAGTAGTATGGATGGTTAGTTACATGGGAGAGGATGATCTGTAGGCCAGCATATTTGTTGTCCCAAGAGAACTCAGTAACTGCCCATCCGGTTCCTCCCAGAGACTGAGCATTGTCCACTACATATTTGAGATAGTAGTCATCCCCTGTTGCTCTGTGGAGCCACGCAGCAGCCCAAAGCAATTCATCCTGAATAAATCCATCACCAGCCAACTTTAATATATTATATGATGCTAGATAAATACTCCTCGGACATACTTGGGGAGTTGGTCTTGACCTTAAATATAAGACGTAATTTTTATATTTATCAATTTTTTCTTAATTTAAATCCATTAATGCTCATTCAATAATAATGAAAGAAGAGAGGAACGAGGGAATTAAAGAAGATAATTATGATGTTTAAAAAAAAAAAAATTATATTAACTAATTTAATCTGTCTCCTTAATCTAATCAAATTATTAAGGAGCAGAGGAGTAAATGTACAGGTGATCAATGATGAACTCACAGAATAACCAGAAGAAGCATAGAACTGGCGAGCAACTGTGATGGAGTCATCATATGAACCTCTGAATGTGTCGGCGAATGTGAACAATTGTTTTGCATGGAGGAGGAGGAGAGAAGAGTAAGAAGAGTTGTAAGGGTTGAAAGCAATAGCAGAAGCAGCCATGGCAGCAGCAGTCTCAGCAGCGAGATCAGAACCCGGATTTTGTTGGTCAATCTTGTAGCCATTCCTTGCTGTGCTCATGTCTTCTGGTCGTTCCCAGCAGTAATGGTCCGAAGCCCCATCACCTACCTGTCCCCACAGAATATTGGGATCAGGATGAGCTTTGACAAAATAGTCGGTGGCCCACCTAATGGCCTTCAGCGTGGGTCCCATCTGGCTCAAATCAGTGATCTCTTTCCTGAACTCTGTGGCTGCCCACGCCAGCATGGTGGCACTGAATGCCATTGGCAGACCGAATTTCACATTGTCCCCTGCGTCGTAGTATCCTCCCACCAGGTCTGCCTGCATTTATATCACCCATTATATTAATTACAAAATTATCAATGAGGTTAAGTATAGTGGAGGAGGCTAATCCCTCGTAATGTAATGTGACGAACTAAAATTTGAATCCCATTTAGAAGAGGTGACTATATTTAATGTTCGACGGTACATTGAATAACATTGCTTTTTATACGAGGATATCTGTACTTAACAAAAAAAAAAGTTTGCAAAATGAAGGGGCTATTTGGTATAAGGGGAGAGGAGGGAAAGTGGGAGAACGGAGGAAAATCTTTTTGGAATCAGATTTTTTTTTTAAAAAAGGTAGAGAAGTGGGCTTAATTATAAAATTTTAATATAGATAAGATGTATGATAAAATAGTAAGAAAAATTAATTAAAATTTTTTAATCCCAATTCTCTAATTTTTAAAAATATAATTCATAAAAATTTTACCACTCTTCCCTTCACATCCTCTCCAAATCCCTCGTATCTAAGGGAAGAAATATTATGATTTTAAACTCAAGGAAATAAAGTAAGGTTAATTACTCCTTGCTGAAACCCGTCCTTGAGACTTGAGGGCAGAATCGCCACGCCACTTGACTCGCTGCAAGGGTAATTTTCCAGACCTCTGTGCCTCGAAGAACATCAAGCTCTTGTCAAGTGCTTCGCCGTAGTCCAACTCTGGAGCACTTAAACGCACCGTACTGATCATCAATACAAGCGTCGTCCACACTACACAAACCTCCTTCATCTTCCTCCCCATGGATGCCATTATTATTGCATTGTGCATTGCTCAGCAGCTTCTTATATATATATATATATATATATATTATAGCATACCAAGAAGAATGAGATATCAGAGATATATGCGAGGTGTTGTGGTAGGCCTCACGTTTGTTATAAGAGCTTTCCACGTTCATGAGGACGTGCATGTGTGTAAGCTCTCATTCTCCTGCATTGACTTAGCCCTTGTTAATTATTTATTAGGTGCCCGGAATTATTCAAAACTCTATTTAAAATGTCAATATGTTTCCTTTTTTTTTTTTATCATACATATAAATGTTTCATTGTGGGTTCAATTTGAGAGATTAAGTATGTTTGCAGAATAGTTGATAAATTATTTATTGTGGGATCAATTAATTATTTTCTACAGTTTGATATCACGTGATTGGATTTTCTTAATTAGTATATATTTATAAATATAATTCTAAGGCTTTTTTTTTCCCCTCTCAGTATTTGACTGTGTCACTTGACTCAACTTTCTTCATTGTTGAAAGAGTTCCATTGTTACCAGCAGCTGAGGCAACCTGGGATATCATCCAACAATAACCAAGAATCTTTCACTATCTGAATCTGAAACTTCCCCAGTAACTTCTTCTCACATCATCACTATCGAAGTCATCATCAGAGAAATAAGAACAACTTTTGATGGAAGAATAGCTTTTGTGACAGTTTTCTACAGCTCACTATATATATATATATAATATATATATATATATATATAAATATATTTATTAATATGATTCTAAGGCTTTTTTTTTTTTTGTTTTCTCTCGTCTGAGCTGTCACTTGACTCAACTTTAAGAGTTTCATTGTTACCAACAGCAGAGGCAACCTTGGATTTTCCAGCCTAAAACAATGCCAAAAATATTCTAAAATTTGGAAAAAAGCAAGATTATTAAACTCGGACCGGCCACTGAACCGGTTTAGGTAGTGAAGCAAAGGATTAGTAGATCAGATTGGAGTCAAACAGGAGTTAACCCAAGGCAGACCGGTGAGGAAGTAAACTTGAATGATAATATTTTTTGAAATAGTTAAAAAATTTGATAATTTTTGAGAACCAAATGATAATATTTTTGAATGATTCTTTTTTGTATTAGAAAGTAGACATCTCAAGCTTTCCATAGAATCTTAATTTATAATTTTTGAAAATATGTAAAACTAGATATAAATTTTTGAAGTTAAGAAATTCTGAATAAACATTGAACCGATCAAACCAATTAGAACAAACCAGTTAGGTGACCAGTTTGCTAGTTTCATGGTCAAACTAATTGATCTAGTCTGGTTTTAGTAACCATGGAAAAAATTCATTTCAGAAATTCCTACTAGCATTATATCATCCAACAATAACGAAGAATTATTCCTACCGGCATTATACTCCTATAATTTAGTGTTTATTATTTAATACAATTATCTATATATAATTGTTGTGGCACTACATACTGTCTATTGCGTATTGTATGTACTTTTTATTTTTTGAACCTATAACAATGCATATTCTTTTTAAACAAGAAATGATGTGGTTTCGGACATAAAATGCACAGTCCCGTTTTCTCTCTCTTTATTTTTACATAAAGAAGGTTGCTCAATCCAAATAAAGATCATTACATGCAATACAAAAGACAAGTTATTCTAATTCTTGTGAAAAATTAATCACACAATATGTGAATAACTAATTTTTATAAATCCAATCAAATATGTCAGCCTCTCAATCTTTTGGTGTTGTAAAATCAGTTTGGTCTTATAGAAACCTAGTTGTACTCACCAAAAGTCATTTTTATGGTATAATATTATATCATTTCATTATTATCACTTAACAATTTCTGTTTTATTAGTTTCCATCAATGACATTTTTGGTTATCAACTGTTAATTAATTTGTAAGAATTACAAAAATTAACTAAGTTAATTATTTTTTAAAAATGTATATTTTTTCTAAGGCAACCCTTTTAATTATTTGCATAAAAAACTACTTCTTTGATGATGAAAAACTCCTCAACAATATTTGCAATTGATAGGGAGAGTATAGAAAAGTATTACAAATTTTAAAAACAGAAAGTGGATTGTATTTTAACATATAGTACCAAAACTAACTTCACACTAACTCTCACTAGAGCATGCATCAATTTTTTATTAATAAAAATACCATATGTTCCAATAAAGTAATATACGGACATCATACCTAAAAATTGGTAATGTCGCATAAGCAATCTAATTATTAAAAAGTTCGACAAGTTAATATTTAATGACAAGCTATTCAATACAGGAAATGATAATAAGTCATAACATATTGTCATTTTTTTAATAATAACTGAAATTCATAATTTCAAATGAGATACAAAATCAAGACAAACTACTAGTACCATCCTTCATCAATCTCCCCCTCTTGTATAAAAAGAGGAGGTGATCAAGACCACAAAAATTCTCCACCATCCTATGTGAATATTTTGCTAATTCATCAGCAATAGTCATGAACTCTTTGTAAAAATGGTTGACCACAACCTGCCAATCTCTATGAATGATATACCTAACCTCATCTACTACATCATTGAAAGGATCACTACTACAAATTTGGGCATTTATAATGCCTAATATAGAACGTTTGCAATTAATAAATGATATGTATGTTTAGGTGGAGGTCATGTAAGGATATATAATGCTTAAACGTAAGGGTTAATTATGCACACAATCATGTACTATGAGGCAAAATTTGTGAAAACACAAACATAACGGTTGTAGCTAATAACCGTCATTTATTTAGTGACAAAAATGACAGTACTTAATAAACAACCGTCATGTAACACTTACAAACGATACATATTCCAAACACTTATATTAGCAACGATAAAACTTAATGGTCATAAGAAACAATCGTCATCTAACTCTCTCATAACCCTTTGTAACATTAAGATCTTCAATGTCATAACTCATCATAACCCTTCATAATCATGTTAGACCTTCATAAGTCATAAGTCATAATCCTTCGTTATCGGTTAGACCTCTATTTAAACTCAACTATTTTTTATGATTCTTATTACTTTTCTTTATAGGCCTCCTCCTTTTTTTTATCATGTTAAGATTCTAGGGAACTCCTCCTCCTCCTCCGCTACTAACACCCCTTCCTCCTTCTCAAGGCTAGTTGGTGGAAACAAAATGGCTCAAGTACTAAGGATCCTAACCACGTTGCCCCCTCTGCCATAGCTAGCGCCTTTGCCCCTTCCGCCAATCCATCTATTGCGCCAATAACAAGATGGCACAAGAGAAAAGAGCACTAGGGAATGGTCTCGTCGTCATGAAGGAGGTCCAGAAAGCAAATTAAGAGAGATGAGAGGAAGCTTATTATAGATGGAACAAGAAATGTCAAATTTTGAAATCTGACAAGTTCGCAGTTTGTTAAATTTCACAATTTGTCCTTTCTTGTTCCACCTCATAGTAAGTTTCTTCCCCTCTCTTATAATTTGCTTTAGAC
Organism: Inga oerstediana; assembly: GCA_963210345.1. Classification (NCBI taxonomy): domain Eukaryota; kingdom Viridiplantae; phylum Streptophyta; class Magnoliopsida; order Fabales; family Fabaceae; genus Inga; species Inga oerstediana. Next base: position 40,101,042 of record OY723409.1, read on the forward strand.
CTCCTTCATGACAGCAAGACCCTTCCCTAATGCTCTTTTCTCTTGTGCCGTCTTGTCATTCAGTGCAATGATGATTGGCAGAGAGGGCGGAGGCACCGGTTACGGCAGAGGGGGCAACATGGTTGGTATCCTTATACTTGAGATACATAGTGGTTATTAAATAAAACCTATCACTTAATAGAAGTCCAAGAAAATAAATAACAGTGGTAATTAGTAACCCTCATATTTTGTCTCATAAGAATGGCGGTTGTTAAGGAAAAACCATCATGAAACAACAAACACTGTGATGGTTCAAACTTCAAACCATTTACCCTTCCCTCAAGCTGATGATAATACTCTCACCAAAGATCAATACATAATAGGTATTATATTATAACTGTTATAATAGGTCTAAAATGAATAATAGTTTGGAACTATAATGTATTTACGCCGAGTATTTATAGCGCCCGCATATATGATAGTTCGAAATTGTTATGTATGGTAGTTAATAACCGTTATATATTGTGATTTCTGTAGTAGTGGATGATCCCTATCACATCCTCTTAGAGTATAATTAATTGCTCCTATACAATCAGAATACAAAACAATTTTCTTAAAACCTTGTTAAGGCGTTGGCTTATAGCCCATAAGTTCATGATTTCAAATCCTGCTATCGATGTGAGAGCCTTGTTAATGGGCAATCTAGAAGTGATCTTTGAGCCTAGAGTCATTCCATGGCCCTAGCAAGCCCCCTGGACCTAACTCACATAAACTTTTGTTTATAGAAAAAAACAATTTTCTTAAAACCTAGAGCAGGGAATACGGGCCGGTCTTTCACGGGCTTAGTAAAAAGTCCCATATTTTTGAAGCCCGTGACCCTACAGGGCTGGTCCTTTACGGGCTTGGGCCTAAACGGGCTTAAACTCATTTTAATTTTAAAAAATTCTTTTTCAAGTTTTACAATTTATTTATTATTTTGCTTGAAATTGAGAGACACTATTTTTAAAACTCATAATTTTTGAGTTGAAATAATCATCTAATGTCCATATTAGCCCTTTTTTTAAAGTTTAAATGAATAAAATATCATAGAAAATAAAATAAATCAAACCAATTAATAAGTAATTGCCTGTTATTAATACTTTATTAGGTACTTAGGTGTCTCTCATATTGATAATTTGATATAATGATATTATATTTATTAATTTATTTTTTTTAAAAATTAAACGGGCCTAAAAGGGTCGGCCTTACAGGGCTGCAGGAAACCAATTAATAAGTAATTGCCTGTTATTAATACTTTATTAGGTACTTAGGTGTCTCTCATATTGATAATTTGATATAATGATATTATATTTATTAATTTATTTTTTTAAAAAATTAAACGGGCCTAAAAGGGTAAGCCTTACAGGGCTGCAGGAAACCAATTAATAAGTAATTGCCTATTATTAATACTTTATTAGGTACTTAGGTGTCTCTCATATTGATAATTTGATATAATGATATTATATTTATTAATTTGCTGCAGGACTGGTCTTGCAGGGTCGGCCCTTTTAGGCCCGCTTCCTTTTTTAGCCTCTAAATCATAAGCCCGGCCCTTGAAGGGCTCGGGCCTAAACGGGCTGAGCCCGTCAATTTCCCGGCTCTATTAAACCTTTAGACCAACAGAGATTAAGATCATCATGAAGAAACAGCAGAAGGGTTGATTCGACCTCAGAAGTTAGAATCACACACTGAGCTGAACCAAGAGTCACATGGGGTGCCAGCCCAAAATGATAAAGATATGCAGTTCAGGGAAAAAATTGATCCCCAAGCTGCAAAAGATTAACTAGTCTGACTTGAGAAAACTTTTGAAGTGCTAGAATGCCCAACTGAGGTGAGGGCGCGACTGGCCATTTACAAGCTAGAGGGAGACGAGGACAAGTGGTGGCAGAATATTGCCATGACGTTGTGGACCTGGAATGTGCCTCTAATATGGGAGCTATTCCAGGAGAAATTCAATGACAAGTGTTTCCCTAAGTTAGTGAGGCTCCAAAAAGAGTCAGAGTTCCTGTCGATAAAGTGGGGCAGTGAAGAGACATTTGATCATTACCGGTCTTAATTCATCTGACTGGCCATTACTCCTCATACCTGCGATGCATGAAAGATGAGGAGAGGAGCTCTGATGTGTTGATCCGAGGATTGAGGAGTGAAATGAGGAAACAGTTGGCCTCCGACAGTTTACTGAATTCAATAAAGCTATTGAGAAGTGTTAAATTATAGAGAACAATCTGAGGGATATGTGCCCAGCCAAGGGTGGTAGCAGTCATAGTGAGCCCAGTAAGGGGAATACTTCCTAGAAACGGAAGGGGCTAAAATCCTCATTTAAGGGTGATGATAAGAAACCTTATCGACCTAAGGATTGCGAGTACCAGAGACCTCCAATGATATAGTAATGTCCTCATTATGGTAGGGCTCATAGTGGCAGAACGTGTTTGGGCCAAGTCATTTGTTATAACTGCAGGCAGACAAGACACATTGCTAGTGAATACAAGCAACAACCGGTAGAGCAACGACCTAGGAATCTGAGCAGGGTATTTGCTATGACGCATGAAGAAGCATGGAAGTCCCTTGACTTAATTCAAGGTAAAATCATTCTTAATGGTAGTTTACTACAAGTTTTATTTGATACGGGTGCTAGTCATTCCTTTATTGTTTATGACCGTGTGAAGCGCCTGGGATTGTGTGTTTATAAACTACCATTTGATGTGGTTGGGTTGAGGCCAATGGTGTTAGATATGATTAGTTTTGGTGATGTCAAATATAGATATGAAATGATAAGAGCAAAAAGTTTATATAATGTATTTCTTTGACTAATTACTGTGGTTAATGTGAAATATCTTGTAGATTAATTAAGTTGAATTATGGAGGAAGAATAAGAAGACTAAATTATCAAATATACAAAGAAGTGATTGAATTGATGAGAATGAACAAAAGGAAGAAGAAGAAAGAAACTGAAGATAGTCAAGAAGCTGCCTACTCGGATGGAGAATTATTATCAAGAGGAAAATCAAGAAGAAAGATATTGAAGAAAGAAGAACTTGAAAAATCTAATGGGAATATCAAGATTCAAGTTCTCTGAGATTTCTATGGTCAGAAGGAAATTAGATGGCACTGTTTTACACTGTAGTAGTCGGTCCTGTTTGGCACCGTAGCGGTCGTTGCTGTAGCAATCGAGCACTGTTTTGCACTGTAGCATGCATGTACTGTAGTATGCGAATCACTGTAGCACTCGAGGTGTAGACTGAAAGTACAAAAGCACTGTAGCAAGTGTGGCACTGTAGCACTCGAGTGAAGGAAGGACACACTCGAGTGTCGGGCTACTCTGTTTAGCTCTTTTTTATGTTCAGCCTGATAGAGGTCCAGTGTTTGTGCCATATCTCTCAAACCACACGTCAGATTGACCTGAAACTGGTGGCATATGAAAGAAGACTAACAAAACGAAAAACGTACACCAAGATCACATTGAAAGAAGCTCAGATGAAGGAGATATGATCCATGGAAGTTGACACTGAAATCACCATCACTTTTGAAGACAGGTTTGGTATTTTGAGCATAACTCAAAAACAAAACATCGGATTGAGACGAGACTAGTGCCATATGAAACTAGACTCAAAGGGTTTTACATGGATAGGTAATTTGACTTATTTGAACTTATATTTTAGGAGCTATTCCTTCTAGAAGTTGACACTTGTATAGTCTAGTGCGATATACATTCTTTCGATCATAACTTGCATAATACAAGGAGTTTGGAGCTGATTCTTTTTGTATTTGAATACATATGACAAGAGCTGTCTTCTAATGCATCATTTTACATATTTAGAATCAAATAAATAAATTGATTCTGACATGGCCCCACATCACTCATGAGTGCAAAAACACATTCTTGAAAAATGTCATGCGAGTGTTGTCTAGAAGTGGCTGAAGTGTGGAGAAATTTAGCAACACTCGAGCATTGAACAGCACACTTGAGTGAGGATCAGAATTGCACTCGAGTCATGTAAGTGTTGACATGAAAGTGTTAACCCGAGAAGAAGCATGTACGTGAAAACAAGAAGTGCACTTGAGTGAGAGATGTTACACTCGAGTGATGTCCAGAATTGCACTTGAGTCCTGCGATTGAAGAGCAGCAAGTGTTTTCCTGAGAGGAAGTCAGAACGTGAAAATATGAAATGCACTCGAGTGAGCCATACTGAACTCGAGTGAAGTCCTGACAGAACCAAAACGCAGAAAGTTCAGACTCTCATAGCCATCAATCCAAACATGGTTAAATGTTATACATTCATTATGTTTTCACTTGTTATTGTTCTTAAACGTTAACTAACATATATTTCAAGTGTAAAATAGGAGATTAAACATTTGGATTGCATCTTCAAGAACGGAGGTTATTTATGGCAAATATTGTCACTCAACGTGATGAGTCCCAGAAGCCAGAAATTCAGCTTTTGACCAATGATTGAATATACCCATGACTAACACTTCATCTTATTAGTGATTAAGCATTTTGTAGTGTGAAACAGGAAATTTAACATTGAGATTACATATTCAAATGAAAGAGTCAATTATGGTGGGCGGCATCATTACACACCGAGTATCGGCTACCTACCACGACAAAAGATTGACCCACTATGAACGAATGTCTGAAACACAAATGCTCCACAATTTGACGTACAACTCATAATGAAACATCTTGTTCTTCAATGGGACACTCTAATCTGCAACGGATATTTCATAGTGGGTAGATATTCAAATACGCTCAACGGTCAAAATGAAGTAATGGGACTCTAATAACGAATGCTCACAACGGTCATCATCTTCATCAACTATAAATAAGAGAGCATTCAAAGTCGATCGGTAACAGAGACAACGAGCAACTACGAGAAAAATGATGGAAACATGAATCCTCTGCTTCTACCTAAACACTCTCTGTTCTGCAGTTTCTATATTACTTATCATTGAGAGAGTGATTATTTGTATTGTACTTCAGTGAGTATTATATATATTCTGTGAGAGAGTCTGTAAACACTTTCATCTGTATTTCTGAATTGATCTCAAGGTAGAGGGACCATGAGAGGGTTGATTTCCTTACAGGGGAAGTTGTAGAGAGAATTGTCAGTAAGAATTTCTGCTCGTAAAACATACAAGGTGCAATCAGTAGAGAACGTTGCTGCTCATAAGACTTACAGGGGTGTAAGTGGGAGAGAACGTTGCTGCTCGTAAGACTTGCATGAGTGAGCAGGAGAGGAAGATCTTCGGGATTGCTCTGCTCGTAAGACTTGCCGTAAGGGGGAGTATTTCAGTAAGAGATTTGTAAAAGGTTTCACAAGTACCCGGCTAAACTTGTGGGATTCTAATGGCTTTTCTTGTGCCCGGATTAAACAAGAAGATAATGGATTTGAAAATCTCAGGAGGAGCCTGGGGACTGGACGTAGGCCATCACAGATTAGACCGAACTAGGATAAAACACAGTTTGCATATTCTCTTCCCTAAGCTCTTATATTTCCAGCATATATTATTTAATCTAACTGTTGATTTATAATTCATTTCCTTCATACTTACCACTTTCGTTAAGATGCGAAAAGATTTTCAAAATCCTTAAGTTTTTATCATACACCCAATTCACCCCCTCTTGGGTGTCAGTCATATTCTAACAGATGGGTGTCAAGGTTATGACTGTTGATGCTTGTTTGAATTGTGTGACAACTGTTGAGGGGTAAGAATTCATGGTTGACTTAAATCGATTGCCGCTCTACCAATTAGAAATCATACCGAGTTTTGATTGGTTGACGTGGAGTAATGCACCCATTGTATACATAGATTATACGAATCGTACCTTTCGACTATACCTAGATTAACTCATGGTGTTTATTAACGGCATCCTGATAAAGAGTATTGAAGAGCACGAGCAACAACTTAGAATAGTACCGGAGACTTTGTGTGAAAATCACCTCTGTGCCAAATGGAGTAAGTGAAAATTTTGGCTTTCGGAAGTAAAGTTCTAGGCCATGTTATCTTATAAGAAGGGGTCTCAGTAGATCCTAGTGAGGTGGAAGTAGTGCTGAACTGGAAGAGGCTAGAAACTAATGTTTTGATACGTAGTTTTCTAGGTTTTTGCTGGTTACCGGAGGATTTACTTAGAATTCTTTCTGGATTGTTTTTCCGATGACCAAGCTTACGTGTAGGATCAACCATTTAGGTGGGATGAATGATGTGAATGATTTGAGAAGAGCTCATGAAGCTGAAGGTTAAGTTGTCGACTATACCAGTGTTGAGTATACCCAATTCCAGCTTGATCTATGTTGTGTATTGTGATGCGAATAAGTAGGGATTGGGGTGTGCCCTACCCATCTTGATTTTGTTGTGTACTATGATGTGGCCTTTATTGTGTACTGTGATGTGAATAAGCTGGGATTGGGGTGTGGTCGTATGCAGCAGAGCAAAGCTAGTTCAGCTGATGGTGAATTCAACTACATGATTAGGGATTCTCACTTGTAAGGGCACTTTACCCCGATATGGCTAGCATGGCTAGCTACCAGGCTGGTTGCACCGGTGTTGACCCGAGGCTGAGAGGCAGTGCGTAAAATTAGAGTCTATTGTAAGTCTGCTGTGAGTTGCGTGAGTTTGCGATACCTTAGTTGCTTCCCGGAGGGGCTGACTATATTGAACAGAGTGGTGGCCTATGCCTCCTGATAATTAAAGTCTCGTGAAATGAACTATCCCACTTATGATTTGGAGCTTGCGCCGATTGTGTTTGTGTTAGTCTTTGTGTTAAAGATATGTCGATATTGCCTACATAGTGTGATGGTAGAACTGTATTGCACCCTGAGAGTCTCGAGTATTGCATGAGTAGAAAGAATCGAATGTGAGACAACGCAGGTGGAGGAAGTTGATGAAAGATTATAACCTAGAGATCAAGTATCATCCATGTAAAGTTGATGTCATCGCGAATGTGATTAGTTGGAAGGTGATACAGGATGCATCAGTGATGGTAGAGTATTTTCACGATTTAAATTTCTTGAATTAAATCGTATGTGTCAATCATAGTGTTCCCTAAGAGGAAAGGGACTTGATGTCCGAGATTGAAGAGACTCAAAGCCAGGATGAACGAGTGTAGTCTATCTAAATCATGGTTGAGTAGGGTAAAGACCTCTAGGGTTTAAATTCAGAGATTACGTGTTCTTGAAAGCGTCTCGGTCATAGGAATCGGTAGAACGATCAAGCAAAAGAAGTTGAGCCATTATATATTGGTCCGTTTGAAATTCTTGAAAGAATTGGACCTATAGCGTACCATTTGTGTAGGTGGTCTAGATGGGGCTATCCCAGTGAGAAGTAATTTGAGAAACAGAAGCCGTCATGAAGAGGCGTCCAAGATTTATGTCCCAAGTTGTGTAACAAATTCCGAGGATGAAACTTATTGTACCGGGGGAGAACTGTAATGACCTAAAATGTGAATACGGGCTCATGACTCCAAAAGTGGACATAATGAATGTTAGTCAGACACTTTTAGAGAATATAGTATAAGTATTGACCCGAATGACCGGAATTAGTAGCATAAAGTACCCAAATCCAGTATTTAAGCTCAATCATGGTGACAAAGCTTAAGTGGAATTAAAAGTAAAGGGAAGGGCGCATGGAGGGTCAAATAATGTGTTGAGTGATAATCCAGTTGAAATTGCCATAGTCAGAGGCAAAACCGGAAGAAAGAAATTTGTCGGGCAATTAATCACTAATTGAAGAAGAAATTAAGTATCAACTAAAAGAGTAAGAGTTGTGACTAGATGACTAAGTGAACTAATTAGAGTAACTACATAGTTATTGGCTTTTGGGTTGAGTTATGAGGAGATGACACATGGGCAAGAGAAAATGATATTTGGCTCACAATTAAAGCATATGGAGGCATTTTGACTTTGGTCAAATATATCATGAGAAAAGTAATATAAGTGGAGCAAAAGACCATGAGAGTTTAAGAAGCCTTTTAGCTCATTCAAGAGCCATAGTTTGGTGGAAATCTCATGGTCAAGGGTCCAAGAAATAAAGAAACAAAAGATGATGTCAAGCAAAGAGATGAAAAGTCAAAAATTTCAACTCCCTTCTTTCTCTCCTTGCAAAGTCGGTTAAGCATGTGTGAGGGGGAAATCTGATCTCACCATATATATATATATATATATATCTCTTCAAGCTCTCTCATTTTCAGCTAGCTCAAGAGGAGGAAAGATAAAAGAGTTCAAGGTGAAGGTGAACCATTTTAACCTTGTAGATGACTCCTATTGCTCAAAACCTCTTCTCTAATCTTGTTCTTCTTGATGTAAGCTTCATTTGTATGGTTTTAGATTTTCAAGAGGATGTGTTTTGTGAATCCAAGAAAAGCTAGAGATTGGAGAATCAAAGAATCAACTAGAGAAAGAGAAAGAGGTGAGCAAAAGCTATCTTTTGACACATGTATTGTGGTTATTGGATGAGTACCTTAGCTTGTGGAATTTGCCCTAATTTTCATGTAATTAGGGTGTTAGTGAGTTCATGGTGTCTTGTTGATTGTGTTGGTATCTTGTGGTGTTTATTTGCTAAATGGAATGAATTTGAGTATTAAATATGAAGTTTGGCAATTTTGAGGTTTTGTGTTGAATTGGTGTTTAAAATAAAACATGTTAAAGGGATTTGAATTTGGTTGTTTTGATGTTTCCATTGGATTCTATGCGAAAAATTGTGTGGGGAGTACTCTTGGTTGTGAATTCTGGACCATTTGAAACATTGGTTGAAAATTGGAAATTCTGTCAAGTGTAAACTATATGCAGGACAGCCGGTTTGCATGGTAGTTTTGAATGAGTAAATGGTGTCTAAAAATTCTAAAACTTTCTAGTCCAATAATAGACATGTCAAGCTTTAATTTGATAAATCATGGCTTGCAATTTGATGTGTGTTCTGAAAGTTATGTATTTCCAAAGTTTTAGGTTGAAATTGGATTTAATTCTGGAACAGTATGAAAATTCATTGGATTCTGTATTTTTATGGTTGTAAATGATAGTGGTTCATATTTTTCCTGTATAGAGGACTTAAATATCTTTCCATAGAACTTGGAATCAACTCATTTCTATTTTTATAGAATTAGTTATGATTTTTGGAAGTTCAACCAAGAAACAAGATTTTTCTTGGCCGAGGATAAAGATTCTTGGCCGCAGCCAAAATGTTTCTAAACATTTCTTGGCTACGGCAAAGGGATTTTTAGCCGTGGCCAACCTCGAATTTCAACATTTTGACAAGGTGGGTTTTGATCTAGCTCTTCTCAACCCTTCGGGGCTTTTGTTTGAGATTTTTATAGCCATCTAAGGGACCCAAATAATAACCAATCCCAAGTGTTTTGTAGTTATTTAAGAATTGAAATAGAGAATAACTCATCGTCCTTGCTTATGATTTATAGGATTTGATATCTTCCCTGAGCATAAGAAATTGGTGCCTGAGCAGGACAGGAAAGAACAAGGTAGTAACTCTTTCTCTTATATCATGTATAATGCATTGTATGTTTGTGCTTATCATTGAATTATGACGTATATAAAAGCTGTTGTTGCTTATACCATTGTGTATATAGCGAAAGCTTTCATAATTCTGTGAAAGTGAATACGGAGAATGCTATTGTTGTTTATGCCAAAAGTCCCGGCTGATGTACAGGTGAGGTCGTTACATAAAAAGGCATTGCTATTATAAATTGCTGCTGAGAATATTATTGTGTTATTGTTTTGTGATAATTGCTTACATGCCTTATTTATTATATTTCATATGATTGAAATTGTTACTCCTAAGATTCGTATGAGTGTCACTCTTTCCATTACTAACCTACAGCTAGGGTAGTTAGATAAAAGGAGAAGTTGGTATACAAGGACGGTTAGAGTTCGTGGATTATGTAATGCCCCAAATTTTGATTAAGGGCTATTGATAATTATTGAGAATTAATTGTGAATTAAAGATTGAATTATTATATGTTTTGTGACAATTTCGGTAAATGTGCCAAAATCAGTGGAAAATTGTTGGTTAATTAGTCAATGATTAATGGAGAAATTAATTGCTTACTCAGAAGAAATGAGATATGTGACTAAATGGCTAATGGAGTGGTTAGAGTAATAAATTAGTTACTTACTTTATGAGAGCCAATAAGAGGTTGACACTTGGTAAGAGGAGATGATGAGAGAGGGCATGGAAAGTCAAAAGCAATATTTTAATAGTTTCTTTCTCTCTCTCTCCCTCATTTTCGCTGAAATGGTATGGGGATGGGAGTTTAATCATTGCTCCCTCTTCTTCAATACTTATCCCTCTCTCTCTCTCTCTTTTCGTCGATCATTGAAGCAAGAAGAAGGAGGAATAAAGCTTTGAGAAAAAGGTAAGAAGATGACCTCCATTGCTCAAATTCCTTTATTTAATATTGTTTCTTGGCTTAAGGGCTTCATTTCTATAGTTCTATATCTTCTATTGGTGTTGATTTGAGCTCTCAAGGAATTGGAGAATCAAGAAACCTCTTTAGAGAAGTTAAAGAGGTAAGTAAAACAAACCTTTTTATCTATGTTTTGTGCCAAATGATCAAGTTTGGAATTTCTAGCCTTAAATTAAAAAACGAGAGTCATTGGGAGTTTGGTATGCTTTAGTTATGGAATTGGTGTTTTTGGTATGTGTTTTGGATAGATAGATTGGGTTTGAAGTTGAAATGTTAAGTTTGGTAACTTTGGAAATTGTCATTGTGTTGTGGCCTAAACCAAAGCATGATAATGGAATAGGAATTTGGTGATTTTGATATTTCCATGTGATTCCTTGGGTAAACTTATGTGGGAGTAGCTTTGGTTGAGAGTTTGGGATAATTAGAAACACTTGGGTAAATTTTGAGAAACACTGTCAACTTTGCTATGTTTCTGGGTTCTGATATGGCTCACTCGAGTGATATGGGGTCTCACTCGAGTGAAGCAGGGTATCTTCATTTTCCTGTTAGTGTTTCACTTGCACTTCCATGTTAAAAGGCAAGAGTGTTGTCTCACTTGTGAGTGTTGTGGGTTCTCACTTGAGTGGGCCTCATCTCACTCGAGTGCAGGTGTATCTGACACTATGAACTCTCGTCTCGGGCTATCACTCATGGTCAATTTTCAAGAGTGTGTCTTAACACTCGTGAGTGTTAAGCTATCACTCGAGTGTCATGGGTTTCTACTCGAGTGCTCCTCTTCTTTGAAAGTTTCCATTACTCTCCGGTTAATACTTTTTACGCTTTAATTTTTAGAACTCGAGTGAGCATTTGGCTATCACTCGAGTGTTAACCTTTGTGCTTGAGTGCAAAGTTCCTCATCACTCGAGTGAGGCTTTCTTCACTCGAGTGCAACAGTGAAAAACCTGTACTTATGCTTCTAAAAGGGGATCTTTGGGATAGTTTTACCAACCCTTTAGGGCTTTTGTCAGAGGCATTTGTAGCTTTTTAAAGGACATAAATGATAACCAATCTAAGTAGTATGAAGTCATTTGAGTATTGGAATAAAAAATAACACTTCGTCCCTAATTATGAATTATAGGATTCGACATTTGTCCTATTCGGGAGAGACCAGTACCAGAGCACGGGCGGAAGGACCAAGGTAGTGACTTTTCTCTTATGTTGTGTATGATGCTTATTATGCATGACTTATCATTGTGTTGTATGTGTTATCAACCGTAGGGCATTATAGCGTGAGCAGTCGTAGGGGGTGATGTGTAATATCCCGATTTTTTATTAAAGGCTAATCATGATTATTGTGGATAATTATGAATTTAATTGGAATAATTATATGTTTTATGGTAATATTAATTAATATGTCATAATTAGTGGAAAATTCGAAGAATGGAAATATTGGCCATAAGTGGTAATTAATGGGGAAATTAATTACTAACCAAGAAGAAATGATGTGTGGAATTAAAATGGCTAATGGAGGGATTAATTGGCTAATTGGGTTTTACCCTTATAAGAGCCAATGGTAGTGTGACATGTGTCAAGGTGGAAGTATGTGAGAGCATGGGAAAAAGTCAAATGCATTGTTTATTATTTTCTCTCTCCTTTTCTCCTCTCTTGGTCGGCTGAAGCATGGAGGGAGTGCCACCATCATCATTTCATCCCTCTTCACACTCCATCTCTCATTCTCTTCTCTCTCTTCTTTCTTCCATTTTCGGCGACCAAGCTAGGCAAGAGAGAGGAAGAAAAGCTAGTGATTAAGGTGAGAAAATGCCTTCCATTGCTCAAACATCATTAATTAAAGTTGTTCCATGAGCGATAAGCTTCATTTTAATGGTTGTAGCTTGTCCATTGGGTGTGGTTTGTGATCACACGAAAATCTGGTTGTTGGAAAATCAAAGAGTGTTTTTAGAGAAGTTAAAGAGGTATGTGAAACCAATCTATCTATCTAAGTTTCATGCCATTTGAAATAGTTTATAATTTATGGAAATTTTGGCTTGACTCTGTTAATGAGTGCCATTGTTCATTTGGTATGTTTTTGGCATGAGAATGGTATTTTGGAATGAGTTTAGGATAGATAGATTGATTGGTGATTGAAATGTGATGTTTGGATGAGATTGGTAATTTGTTGATTTTGTTGCCCAAAACCCAAAGCATGTTAATGGAGTAGGATTTTGACGATTTTGATGATCCCATTGAGTTTATTGGGTGTTTTTCTGTGGGGATGGCTTTGGGTAAGGTTTTGTGTCCATAGGGATTAATTGGGTAAGTGTTAGGAAGTTTGGTTTGTTTTCTGCATTTTCTGGTTCTGATAGAATCACTTGAGTGATTTGGGATTCACTCGGGTAAGGTTGATCCATGCTCGAGTGCTGTGCATAAATTCTGTTTTCCCTTCAGTTTTTCTGTTGTGCTTTCTGGAAAATCCAAGAATGTATAGTCTCACTTGCGAGTGAGGGATGAATATCACTCGAGTGAGTCTCGTCATGATCAAGTGGCTGGTGTATTTGACACCAAGGACTTGCTTCTCGAGTTGTCACTCGCGGGCATGGTGCAAGAGTGTACCTTCTCACTCGCGGGTATGGGGTATCTGCTCGAGTGCAGTGAGCCATTTAGGCTACTGCCATTTCTTTTGTGCTCTCACTTCCTGGACTTCACTCTCAGGTGCTCGAGTGAGGCATTTGGCTTTCAATCGGGTGAGGTCCAATTTGCTCAAGTGATCCTATCTCTGAAAAGCTTCGTTGTGCTCTCGGGTATGCACTCGCTATCTCTCACTCTCTGGTGCCCGAGTGCAGGCCGTACCATCACTCGAGTGAGGCCGTCTTCACTCGAGTGCCTCAGTAGAAAATGTCAGTTTGTGTGCTTTCAAAAGGGATCTTTGGGGTAGTTCTTCCAACCCCTTATGGCTATTGTTTGAGGTGTTCTAGAGTTCTAAAGGAGTAATAATGATAACCAATTAAGTATTAAGAAGTCATTGAGAATTGGAATAGAGGATTGACTCTTCATCCCTAATTATGATTCTAGGATACGATATTTGCCCAACGCGGGAGAGATCGGTGCCAAGGAATGCCCGGAAGGACTCAGGTAGTGACTTTTCTCTCATATTGTGTATGATACTTGGTATGCATGTTTATCATTGTGAATTTGTTATCGGCCATAGGGCATTACAGTGGAGCAGTTCAGCGTGAGCCGTCGTAAGGGGGCAATGCTCATGATACCTACCCCGGCCATTGTATCTGCCGCTGTAAGTGCTGAGGCTGCGTTATGGAAACATGGATTCCTATTTGAGATCCAGCCCGTGGGGTTGTGTGTTGTATTTAGTATCCAGCCCGTGGGGCTGTGTGTTGTGAAATATTTTATATGGATCCCAGCTGTGGTGATATATGTGATATATTTATGTGAATGTGCAATACAACAAGTAGTTCAGCGTGAGCCATCGTAGGGGGTGATACCAATGATACCTACCCTGGCCGTTGCAACTGTGGTTGGGATTGTTGTGTGTTGTATGGATGATTTACTTTCATGCTTTGATGTTGTGCATATTATGAGTGATTTGTTACTACGGGGATTCTTTAGAATCTCACTCTCCTATAAACACAATTTTTAGACAGGGCTGAAGGATCCAAGGGAAAGTAGGCGATGAAAAGCAATTAGAGCTCCGGTTTAGGAGTTTATTTTGGTTAATGGTTATCAATGTAAAATTCATTGGATATTTTTGGTAGAAACGATTGTATATAGTAGTTTTGTGTAATCCCTAAGTAAAGGGTATGAATTGTGGGCTTTGTGCCTTTGTGTAAACCCTTATGTAATTAATAGAACCCGAGTGTGTCGGGAATTTATGCTGTACTCTGATATGTATGAATGAAACCAACCTATACAGGCCATTTAAGTGTTGAAAGATGAATATGAGACTGCTGTGATAAGGTTTTGTAAAAGTTTTTGAAAACTTTGATTTTGGGAAGTTTAATTTGAATAAGTCTCAAATCATCTTACAGTCTCTAATTCAAACTTAATTATGTGTTTATGAACGTAAATCTTGGCCTTAATCGTGAAGGGGGTTACATGATGGTTATCACACCTACCCCTGCCGTTGTATCTGCCGTTGTAATTACCGAGGCTATATTGTGAAATTGTGAATTCCTGTTTGATTATCCTGCCAGTGTGGCTGTGTGTATGTGAAATATTTTATATGGATCCCAGCTGTGGTGATATATGTGATATGAACATGTGAATATGCAATACAACGTGGGCACTTTAGCATGAGCAAATGTAAGGGTGACGCAAGTCATACCTGCCCTTACCGCTATAACTGCCGTTGTAGTTGCTATGTGTTGTGTGATTATTTGATCTCATGATTTCTGGTTTGCATATTATGAGTGATTTGACACTACGGGTATTCCTTAGAATCTCACTCTCCCAAAAACAATTTTTAGACAGGGCCAAAGGATCTAAAGGAAAGCGGGTGACGAAGAGTAGATAAAGCTCCGGGTCAGGAGTTATTTTGGATTTTGGTTATCATTTTGGATAATTGTATATGATATTTTGGACTATAGAATAGTATTTGTGTAATTCCCTTGTTAAGGGAAACTGAGTATGGGAATTCGTGCCTTATAAACCCCTTTTGTGATTAATAGAACCCGAGCGTGTCGGGAATTTGCATTATACTCTGATATTTATGAATGGAATCGTACTGTACAGGCCAATTGTGTAATTGAAATGTGAATATGAGACCATTGTTGAATAGGTTTAGAAAAGTTTTTGAAAACTCTGATTTTGGGAAATTTACTTTTATTAAGTTCCAAACCATACTACGGTCTCTAATTCCACATAATCATGTATTTATGAACTTAATCTCGGCCTTGGTTGTAAGGGGTTTATAGATTAGTTTTGTGTTAGTTATCAAATGTTGGGATAATTGTATATGTAAATGTAGATCAATGTAGTAGATTCGTGTAGATATTGTAATCCTCATTTGTAAATGGGCGAATATGTCTTGTAGGCTCTTATAATTAAAGATTGAAACCTGAGTGATGTCTAGAATTTCGTTAAGTACTCTGATATGAATGAATGGATCGGTACCAAACAGGCCAAGTAGTTTTGAAATGTGGGCATGGGACCTAATTAAAACAGATTGTGAAAAGTTTTGAAGAAAAAAGAAACCCTCTTTACCACAAGCCCAAGTTCTGTCTTGAAGTTGGGATTTCAAATGAGTTTTAAATTGTTCTTTGGTCTCTCGCTTAATTTATCGCACGTTTTCAAACCATATTATCAACTGTGAAGGTAGAGGGTTACATAGAGCGCAAAGTGTTTTCACCTCTCTCAATCAATGCACTTTGCAAGATTTGAATTTATATTCTCCTTCTTATGGAATTGAAGCCGCTTATCATCTTAACCAATAACTTATTGGTTAATAGTGTCGTCTTTAATTGCTATCTTCCCAATTTTTTAAACAATTAATCTGGTGATAATTAGAGCTGGGAAATCGAGCCGAACCTGTCGGGCTGGCCCGTTTAGGCCCGAGTTCTTCATGGACCGGGCTTATGATTTAGAGGTTAAAAAGGGAAGCGGGGCCCTTTAGGCCCGGTTAATATTTTTTAAAATAAATTAATAAATATAATATCATTATATCAAATTATCAATATGAGAGACACCTAAGTACCTAATAGAGTATTAATAACAGGTAAACACTTATTAATTGGTTTGATTTATTTTATTTTCTACAATGGTTTATTCATTTAAACTTAAAAAAAAAGGGTAATTTAGATATTAGATGATTATTTTAACTAAAAGTTTATGATTTTTAAAAATAATGTATATCAATTTAAAGCAAAATAATAAATAAATTGTAAAACTTAAAAAAGAATATTTTTTTTAAAATGAAAATGAGTTTAAGCCCGTTTAGGCCCGAGCTCGTGAAGGGCCAGCTCTATAGGGCCGTGGGCTTTAAAAATATGGTACTTATCAGGAAATGGGCTCAAATGGGTTGGCCCGTTTAGGCCCGAGCCTATGAAGTGCCGGCCCGTATTCCTGGCTCTAGTGATAATTGAACAAAAGAAAATTTGTATTTTCTATAATTTAACCATAACCAGATTATGGGCCACGTGAATGGGTAGTTGGATTAAATTTTATACTACTATTTATTAATAATTGATGATTACTTGTTATTGGTTCTAACAACAACCACATGACCCATCGATGGTAATAAGAAAGAAAGCAATAGGGTAGCGTTCTTAAAGTAAAAGACAAAGCGTTGTGGCTTTGATCCCTTTACATGACCTTGTCTTACATTATAAGGGAAAATTGAGTGATTCCCAAACAGGGTATTGAGATTATAAACACATATAACTTAATCATTAGTGGAATTATTAAAATGTACGATAACTTGGTTTATTATCCCTTGACCAAAAAATAAAACTTGGTTTATTATCCCCACCAAACTCCAATATACTACTAACAACTTGTCATTATTTTACACGTGTTCTCTATAATAACTAATTAATATAGGTGTTCAGTACATTTAGCTTATAGTAAACTATACTTTTGAGCCCTTTCATGCTCAATTTTAAAATCAAAATTTGGGATTGAGTTTTCACAGGGTTATATTTTAAGTTTGTTGCATAGAAAATATCGCCAAAAAACAAAAATCATGGATGGATGTTGTAGGGTAATTAATTTTAGGGTTAAAGATGATTTTTATTCTAGAAGTACTTGCGGAGGAATTGTGGGCATTTATAAGTAATTTGGCCCAATGTCGTCCATGAAGTGTTAAAAAAGAGCAATACCACTCTACTCTAACAATAACCAAACATGCATTATCCGACATCAAACTTTATACCACGTATGATTTCATATGAACATAACCATTCTTTCTTCTTTGGGTTTCAGGTCATTTTTGTCCAATTGTCCTGGCAGTATTTGCAAAGGAAAAATAAATAGCCGAAAGTGTTTTTTGCTCAATGTCATCTTGGAGTTGAAAATACGATCATCTTCTTCGGTGTATATTTACCACAGTCTTTGCCATTCACTTTGTTATGCATAGTTATTGATCTTTCATATACTATTTTTGTTCCCCTATTAAATTTTAATAATATTACTCCTTTTTTATGCTTACATGATGACATTTAACAAAAACAATTCTGGATACTCACTTCTCATTCGTAAATACTTATATATGAGACAAAGACCTTTAACTTAAAAAAGAAATCACAGTCATGCTCACGTGAAATCATACGTGGTGTTAGGTCAGACATGGCAGGCATCCGTTTAAGTTGTTATTTGATTAGGGTGACATTGTTACTATTTTAACACTCTTGGGATGATATTGAGCGGACAAAAAAAATCTCAAATACTCGGCTCCTGTACTCATAGCTCCTTTGCGAATACTTAAAAAAAATAACTCAAGTCCTTAACCCCTAAATTTAAGAAAGGATTTATAAAGTCAAATTGGCCTAGCTCTAGCTGAATCGACCAAATAGGTGACTAGATCAATTGGATAAAATTTGAGTTACATGGATTAAGTTGATTTAATTTTGAATAATTATGGCTAGTGTCCATTATCAATGGAATCTACTTTCATACATTTGATCCATTCAAATCAGCTAGAACTAGTTAAACTTTGGTTTTACACATCACTTAAATTTAAATTGTCCTACAATATGAATTTTTTCAGTATAATTGCTTTTTAGACTGTTTAATTTGATAATTTCCCGTTAACAAAAAAATGAATATGAGAACTTCAATTTAGAAATACTATTTTTAATAAATCAGAAGAG
This sequence comes from Inga oerstediana, assembly GCA_963210345.1. Taxonomy (NCBI): domain Eukaryota; kingdom Viridiplantae; phylum Streptophyta; class Magnoliopsida; order Fabales; family Fabaceae; genus Inga; species Inga oerstediana. The sequence goes on from OY723409.1 coordinate 40,119,270, forward strand.
TTTAAACTCTAGACTTGTATTTACTTAATCTCATTAAGTATTACTCCCTCTTACTCTTAATATAAACACATATTTACCTAATTTTGATTATAGGAAGTTGGTTAAGTTAGTTAATGTAACACTCCAAATTTTATTCCCCAATGTGCCTTGTAAGTATTTTTCGCATTTAATACAATGGAAGAGTGAATTTTGGAGGATGTGATTATGTTGCTAGTGCAACTTCCTTATGAGGCAGTGAGGTTGTTATGTGCTTTTGGATGACCAAATGATGACTAAAAATTATTCAATTTTACAAGGTAAAATTGACATCCTAAGCTTTAATTTGATCTGTCACATGAATCATTTGAAGCTATATACAAGGAGTTATGAATTTTTGAATTTATCCTAGAAAAACTGTGGATTTCCTGGAACAGCATCCAAAGAATTTAATTCTGAGAATTTTGTGCTTCTAATTGGCTAAAAAATATATTTTTTCTTGAAACTAGGCTCAATAAGGGTTTTATATCATTTGGAATCACTCCAATTCAATATCTACAAATTTAATTATGTTTTTCCAAATTTTTGGGCGGAAAATCTGCCAGAATTTCCAAAAAATCCAAAAATGGAAGAAATTTGTGATGATTATCTTGTAATTATGAGATAATTGATATCAACCCATTTTGGCACTAATAAGGACCCTAGGACGTCATTTGCATGGGCCAAGAGGAGGAAAATATTATGTACATGTAATTGGGCTTTGGGCATCAATTGTGTGTACATAAAAGTTAAAGTTTGGTATTTTGGGAAATTAAATAATTAGAGCAAAATAAGAGATAAAGGCAAATAATATAAAAAAAAAACATTTCCCTTCCCTTCTAAGCTTCAAAACCGTGCAGCCCCATAGAACGAGAGAGAGAGAGAGAGAGAGAGAGAGAGAGAGAGAGAGAGAGAGAGAGAGAGAGAGAGAGAGAGAGAGAGAGAGAGAGAGAGAGAGAGAGAGAGAGAGAGAGAGAGAGAGAGAGAGAGAGAGAGAGAGAGAGTTCTAGTGAGAGAAGGAGCAATAAATTGCTAGGTAAGTCGATTCCTTTGACGATTTAGCTCATGACTTGTGTAATCCTTCTCCTAAGCTTCTCCTCTATATGATTCAAGGTTGTTTGAAGCAAAATTTTAGAGTTTGAAAGGGGCTAGGGTTCGGCCAAACAAAGGAACAACAAGAAGGAGCAAAAGGTGACTTCCTAAGCTTCAATTTCTTGTTGATATTGCTGCTGTGGTTAATTTAATCAGTGAAATTGTAACTGATTTGCTATGGTTGTAAAATTTATGAAACGTTGAACCTAGGAGTTATGCTGCCAAAATTGTGTCTAAATGGTAGTTATAACGTAATTAAATAGTTAATAAAGTGATTAGAAGTAGAAAAGAGCAAGTCTACAGAGTCAAAATTCAAAAACCCCAAATTTCTCCGAAGAATCCTAAGTTTCGGCCAGTTCTGTTTGGAAGGGTTAGAGTTGGATTTTTTATGATATGATAATTCCATTGTGTTTATGAGGAAAAATTAGGTGGGGTTACAGTCGAATACGTTTCCAGAAAAGCCTGAAAAATCATAATGGCCAAAACTCTCCTGAAACCCTAAATTAGAGGTTGCTAAGGGTATTTCTATTTTTTGGCAGTGAATTTGGTAATTCTGAGGCCAGAAATGGATTACTTGGGCAAAAATATGTTAGAATTTTTAGGTCAAAATTTAGGAAAAAGTACGGTCGGTCTGGGTAAGTTGAGGCCAGGCCAGGTCCCCGGAGGCATTTTGGTAAATTTTCACAATAGACTTCTCTAACCACCAAGAACATATTGAAAGTGCCTAAAATAGTACATGAATAGGTTTTAACCTAATTCTTGTACATTTGACATTTCAGGACCAAGTTGAGAACCTAGTCGTTGGCACGCTTTATGAGGCACACGTTTTGAGGTGGAAAAGGGTTAAGGTAAGGAACTTACTTTACTTGCATGAATTTGATATCTTTCTTGTATAATGATGTATGTGACTGCTTTACTTGATTGTGTAGAGCATATTTGAATAAATGAAGCTCTATTTCTGTTTATATTGTGGCAGTAGTTTTGTTGCATAAAACATTGAGTATGCAGAAATGTCATTATGGGGCATGCATCTAGTTAAAGCTAACATGTCATGCAGACAGCATATATCTTACATGCATTATGGTAACTGTTTCCTTATAAGATTCTCTCAAATCTCACCCTCCTCTACCAACAATTTAGATAGGTGAATATGGAAGGTACTTAAAGATCAGAGGAGAAAACTACACAGGAGAATTGCAGTGGTGGAACAAAGACAGGAAGATGTCTCCGTTTTACTGGGACAAGTTTAGACACCCTAGTAGCCCTGTGCAGCTATATTGATTGTAATTATCATGTACGAACTTCTATGGGGAATTTCTGTAATCATGCACATATTATTGGTATATTGATGCTATTCCTGTGTTGCCCACTAAACTACGAATCATTTTCCACAAATACTCTGAAAAAGGTGAAGATAAGATAAGGGTGTTATAGTTAATATAACATATATTTTCTAAAATACATGAGTTATCTTCCTTAATTTTTTCATCCTCCCTCCTACTTAATTAATATTGAGGAAGCATCAATAGGAGTAAATAAGTAAAGGATTGACAAATATAAAAAATATATCTTATATTTAGGATTAAGATCAACTCCCCAAATATATCTTATATTAAAGACTGAAGGGAGCATAATTTTATCCATCATTGTTGGGTTTAACTTACTTTTGTGCTGCTTAAACTAAACTTGAAGCCCTAGTTGGGTTTAACTTAGTTTTTCATATTTAATTAACTTAATCATTGTGTATTTCTCAAGTTTATTACTATTCTATAAGATCTCATCCTTGAAAGTAATATAGGGACCGCCTTAATATTCTAACGGTTATAAATATAATATTTGTGGATATACTCCATTATTTCCTATTTTCCTATTTTTTTCTATTCTCTCCCACTACTTCCTATGATTATGGAATCACATTAATTGGAGATTAGAGAGTTGCACCTATAAATAGAAGTCATATGTTATATATTTCATCCAATATTGAATAGTAAATGAGAATTTCTCTTTCTTTCTTTCTACTCATTCTTCCTTTCTCTTCTCACCTTTCCGTTTATTTTATAATAACACTTTCTCAGTACGAAAGCTCTAACGAAGGCATTCTCTCTAGTTATTTTAACGATTTCCTCTACATCCTTTTACATTATTTTATATGATTGATATGGGATAATCTGAGTCCTTCTATGAAATTAAAGAGACTCTTTTACTAATTGTTTTTAACGTCGGGTTTCATAGCTTAGATTATAGTTGTTATTTTTTCTATCTTATTTTAATCTCTTTTACGAGTTTTTTTATATTATTAATATTGTTATTTTAGTACGGGTAGAAGCCATACACCTCTGATTTTATATTTTGAAATTATATGGCATGAAGCCTTATTACTTTAATTTTCTATTCTTAAATTATATGTCCAGAAGCCATATTGTTTTAATTTCCTATTTTGAAATTATGTGACCAAAAGTCATATCGCTTTAATTTCCTATTATGAAATTATATTATCAAAAGTCATATCTTTTTAATTTTCTATTATGAAATTGTATGGCCAGAAGCCATATCACTCTAATTTCCTATTTTGAAATTATATGACCAGAAGAATATTGCTTTGAATTCCTCTTATATGGTCAAAAGTCATATTCCTTTTATTTTTATTTTGAGATTATATGATCAAAAGTCGTATCACTTTGATTTCTTATTTTGATATTATATGGCTGGAAGCCATATCACTTTGATTGCTATTTCGATATTATATGGCAAGAACCCATATTCATTTGATTCCCTATTATATGGCCAGAAGTCATATTCCTTTTATTTTTATTTTGAGATTATATGACTAGAAGTCATATCACTTTGATTCCTATTTTGATATTATATGGCCAGAAACCATTTACCTTTTTACAATATAGCCAGAAGTCATATCCATTTAATTCCATATTATATGGCTAGAAGTTATATACTTTTTTGTCTACTATTTTATTGGATGGCCAAAAGCCATATAATTTTATTTATCTTAAAGATAAAAGACCAGAAGCCATATAATTTTAATTATTCTAAAGATAAAAAGGCAGAAGCCATATAATTTTATCCTGAAGATAAACGGCTGAAAGCCATATGATTCTAATTTCTCATCTTGAGATTAATTGGCCTGAAACCATGAGAACTAAATGGCCTGAAGCCATAATAATTTAATTTTGTTGTAATATCTTAATTTATGAATTATTTTTTTGTCTTTACGAATTTCCTATTATTATCGTTTGTATTATTATATTGCATTTTTATATTTCATATTTTATATTTTAAGGGTTTCGTTTTATTGCATTAGTCTGAACCATGTTAAATCTTACAAAATTTGAAATTGTGGCTCTTGTCATTACCAAAAAGAACTATTTATCTTGTTTGATCCATGATTTTTCTCCACCACCATTTGCATGAATGTCTTAAAACTCAATATATGACCATAAAAGACCCACTTGTTCTTTGTAACAATTTAAAAGAAAGGTATGGCCACTATCATGTGTGTTATTTTCCTTGGCATAAATTATCTTCGTCTATTTGAACAACTATACTTTAGTATGTTTAAAGTTGCTACTATCATGTGTATTTTCCTGTTTTTAATTATATTTTATGTTATTTCATGTCTCTTTAAATGAAGAATGAGTCTTACTAACATTAATCTTGAAGATTTATGACTCATTGATAGAGAAACAACCCACACTATACTTAGAAATGCTAAATATTTTTTTTCCATGGTTATGTGAGAGGCTAAGGTTCAAACCATATATGGTAGTATAAATATGATTGAAGGCTCAAGAAGAGCTTATATTTTGTTACCTAAGGGAACAAAATTATGTATTGATAATTGTTAAAACCAGTTGACACCCAAGAAAGTGGTGAATTGGATGTAAGATAAAAACTTAAAAACTTTTATAATCTTTTCGCATCTTAGTGAAAATAATAAGTATAAAAATAATGAATCATAAATCCACATTTAATTATTCAAATTAAGTATCCTAGAAATATAAGAGATAAGGGAAGAGAATATGCAAACTATGATTTATACTGGTTCGGTCCAATTTTTACTGACCTACGTCCAATCCCCAAGCTCTTCCTGTTATTTCAATCCATTATATCCCTCAAGTTTAACTGGGTACTTGAGAACCACTACAATCTCTCAAGTTTTACGGGTACTTGGGAACTTTAACAACCTTAAGCCTAATCTTGGTCTTGAGAATCACTCCCTCTTACAACTCGTAAGTCTACAATCGGTTTCCCATTCAAGATCCCAATCTTGAATAACTCTCACAAAGAAAAAATGATTCCAATGAAACATACTTCTCTCTATATGAATTAAATTAAGTTGAACATTGAAGTACAAGAAGCAAATATAATTTCAGAGCTTCAACTATGTGTAAGATTCAGAGTTCCATCATTTTGACATTGTGTACCCAAGCTCTCACTCTTTTTAGTCTTGAATGTTATGGTATTTATAGTTGATCATGGGCCTTTGACCTTTGATATTTTCTTCTTCCTATTGAGAATATGACCATTAGAAGTTTGTTGGAAGAAGCCATTGAAGCTTCTCACACAAAAGTTCTTTTTGTGATTTTGGCCTTAATCCATGTTTAATCGCCTGTAATCCTCACAAAAAAATTGATTAATAATGATTAGGAGAGGTTAGGAACAAGATAATCAAGATTTAAATGAGTTTGGAAGAGTTTTGAATAAATCCAAGACATTGATAAAATCATCACTTTCATATCATTGGAGTGATCCTTACCAGTAATAGGTCATCACTTGAGTAATCCTTTAGGATCTTCAAAGTGAACAGTGAATCAATTTCATATCACTGGAGTGATCCTTGCCAGTGGTAGACCTATTTTAACTCCAAACTTAGTAAATAACTTATCCCCATAAATCTCTTTAAGCCTACTTTCCAATGGAACAGGAACCAGTTCCAAACTTGTATTCTAAATCTTATGATAAAATCTATAGCTATTGGTCTGGAGCAATGTCACACCCCCTTGATCGACAAGTGCCACTGAGACACCGGTATACCGAGTGCCTAGGGGATGGACTCGAAGGAATATTTGCCCTCTCCGCCTACCGAAGGCTTAGGCATTTCTTTCTCCTCCTCATGGATCGAAGACCCGCCCTGAGGGTCAAGTACAAGTCAGGTCAATGGTACCACATATCACATAAGACTTGTACTTGGCCTTCGGGGTAGGTCTTTGATCCATGGGGAGGCGAAAGAAATGCCTAAGCTTTCGGTAGGCAGAGGGGGGCAGATATTCCTTCGAGTCTATCCCCCAGGCACTCAGTGTTCCGGTGTCTCGGTGGCACTAGTCGATCGAGGGGGTGTGACAATAAAAAGCCAAATGTCATGCCCTTATCTTATTTAACCCTTTTCAGGGTATTTACGGAAAATGATACGTAGTTCGGTGGGCAATACAAGAATAATTTAAATATACTGATAATACGTGCATGATTACAGAAATTCCCCTTAGGGGTTTGTACATAATAACTACAAACCTTGTAGCCGCACAGGGTTCTAGGGTATCTAAACCCGTCCCAGTGAAATAGAGATATCTTCCCACTTCGTTCCATCACTGCCTCCATTGTAGTTCTCTTCCCTGCTTTCTGCATAACTTATGTACTCACCTGTCTAAACATTACCAATATGCATGTAAGATAAGTGCTTAATGCATGACATGCTTGTATTACATAACTCATTTTCGCACAATGACATATATGCGTGGTCAATGGTTCATGCAACAATTCTATGGCCATAGTATAAATAGAAACAAAGCTTCAATCATTCATATATGTTTCACATAATCAAGTGAAGCAATACCATGCATCAATACACCAACACAAATATCAAATACATGCAAGAGAGGTAACTCCCCTACCTTAACCCTTTTTCGCCTCGAAACATGTGCCTCATAAAGCATGTCAATGACCGGGATCTTAACTTGTTCCTACAATTCCAAATGTACCATTTAGACACTTCCATAGTGTTTTTGGTGGTTATATGAGTCTATATTGATAAATGACCAAAATGCCCTTGGGACCCCAGCCCGGCCCCACCGTACCTAGTTCGACCGCACTTTTCCCAAAATTTTGACTCAGGATATTTTGACATATTTTCGCCCAAGGAATCCATTTTTGACCTTGATTTTCTTAAATTCCTGCCCAAATTACAAATTTACCCCTGGCAGCCCCTATATGAGGGTTTTAAGGTTATTTTTGTCATTTCACTTTCTAGGGTTTTTCTCACTTCGCACCCAACATGAACCCTACACAGTTTTCCATTCTAAACATAAAGAATCATCGAAAATACCAAAACCCAGTCCAAATACAGCCCAAAATAGATTTGGATGAAATTCCATAAAAATTGGAGAAAATGGAGTTTTATGATTTCAATCCATAAAACACCTTCTTATTACCTTTAATCACTTGTTTAACCACTTAATTACACTTCCCACATGATTAATCCAAATTTAGGTAGCATAACTCCTTAAGGTTTCAACACCCTAAGTTTACAAAATCCATAATCAAACCACAATTCATGACAATAACCACAACAACAACAACAACAACAACAATATATCAAGAGAATCAAGGTTCTTGAAGTTACCTTTGAGTTCTCAAGCTTTCTCTCTTTAGAACGTTTTTCCCTCTCTCTCCTCCCTTGGAATTTTACTTAATAACCATGATATTCATGAAGGAGACGATATTAAAAGAGGTTTTACACAAGTTAGAAGGCAAGAACACCTGAAACCACAAGTACTTATCTTCGATTTTGCCTCCTTGAGCTCTCTTGTTCTAAGTTCTTCAAAGCTCTCATCACTCCCTCTCTTTCTTGTGCATGACATGAAATGAAGAAGGAAAAGAGATGATGAAGCTTAAAATATCTCTTACACCCTTTAAGAAACATATTAGTTTATTAGGTTTATGACACATGCTTTTTACTTAAGCTTATCCTTTCTTAATTGTCATAACCATTGCCATTGTAATTGAACCAACTTCCTTCTCTTCCTTGGCCCATAAAGTGACACCCCAAGCCCCTAGTTACACCAAATTTGGGCTTCATCCAATTACATATACTAGATAATCATATTTTAATCTAATTGCACATGTGCTTATACTCTAACAATTATAATTTAATCTCTTGGCTTGGATTGATGACACTTGGCATGTTTTCTTCCAAGTAAATATTTTCCTTCTTCCAAATATCCACCAATAAAGGGAAAATATGGGCTTTTACTTTTTTCCACAATTTACACCAACACATTTTATTTTTCAATTTTTGAAATAGTGCCAATTCTGGCAAATTTTCTACCCAAACTTTGAAAAATCATAACTAAATTTGTAGACATCATTTCAGAGCAATTCCAAAGGCTATGGAACCCTTATTTAGTCTAGTTTTAAGGGAAAATATGGAATTTATCCAGTTAGAAGCACATCATTTCCAAATTTAATTTCTTTGACCGCTGCTCTAGAAACTTTCCAATTTTTCTGGCTAAATTCAAAAATTCATAACTCTCAATCCACTGGTCAAAATGACTTAAAATATATATCAAATTAAATCCTTGGATGTCTACTTGCACCCCGTAAAATATCATAGTTTTTGGATATCGTTTGATCATCCAAACTCCTACGACAACTTACTGCCTTGTAGGAGATTTCACTGTGAGCATAATCACATTCTCCAAAATTCACTATTTTACTTTCTTTATTACCCCAAATATATAAGAAATATTAGGTAATAGATTTGGGATGTTAGATCCCAAGTTTTGATGATAACAATAATTCAATTATGTGTAAAACATGTTTTTAGAAGGTTAAGAAAAGATTCCAAGTTACCAAATGCATATTTGAAGTTTGCTGATATCTGCTGTGAAAATGCACTGGAGTGCTCGAGCATGAAGTCTGCACTCGAGCACAAATCACTTCTGTGCTCGAGCAGGTGTGAGAGAAAGCTAGGAAGTGAGTACCCGAGAGGCATTCTCCCTTTGTATTCACTGGATCACTCGAAGCACAAGGTATGCACTCGAGCAGAGAAGTCATTCTCACTCGAGCACACATGCGAGTGAGGGCATGCGAGTGTTTGGCCAAGAGCAAGCAATGGTATGCTTCCTCTACTCACTCGAGCAAGGGTTTGCGAGTGTTTGGCCGAGAGCAAGTTATAGCATGCTTCCATCATTCACTCGAGCAAGGCACTGCGAGTGCTTGGCCGAGAGCAAGTTATAGCATGCTTCCATCATTCACTCGAGCAAGGCACTGCGAGTACTTGGCCGAGAGTCTTGAGGTTCAGAAAAGTACAAGTGTGCTTGAGCACACCCATCCATGCTCGAAGTAACACGTCCATGCTTGCGAGTAATATTTCCATCCCTCTCCAGATCAGTTGCGAGTGCTTGTTCAAAAGGTATAATTCTTGAGAATATTCTTCTCACTCGAGCAGGAGTCTTTGTGCTCGAGTGAGGGCCCACATCACTCGCGAGTGAAAATTCTATCCCTCTGAAATTCTGATGCGAGTGATGGTTTTGAGAGCATATTCCTTGAGAATATGCTTCTCACTCGAGCAGAGGTAAGTGTGCTCGAGTGAGGGTCCATATCACTCGCGAGTGCAAATTCTCACTCTTGTCAAAATGGTATGCGAGTGATAACCCGAGAAGACATTCCCTGTGTAAACTGTAAAGATCACTCGAGCAGAGGTTTTGTGCTCGAGTGAGACCCTTCTTCACCCACGAGTGAAGATTTTGTCTCTCTGATTTTCTATGCAAGCACAACCCGATAACAGAGGTATATGAAGGAAAATAGGAGATCACTCGAGGTGAGCCTTTCATGCTCGAAGTGATGCCCTGTTGACCACAGAAAATGCTAAGTATCACAACGTTCATTACGAATATGGTTTATTGTTATTAATTCATATCATCATTACTTTTTATCTTTGTTTAACATTGTTTTGGATGTTTTTAAAAGGATGATACAGGAATATGAACGTTTGAATTGAACCACATGAGAAAAGTGATACAACGGCAGACAAGATGATTATAAACACGCTGGCACCTACCGCAGACAGATTATTCAAACATGCACGTGTCTACCAATACTTTCAAATGTCCCGCTCCACAAATGAAGAATTTCCAAACGGGCAAAAACTGGAGCAACTATATATATACAGAGACTCATGGAGAAACAACAACAACGAAGCACAAGAATTCACAAGCTTATACCAATTCTCTGTTATTCATCAGTGTTCTCTGTATACATATTGATCTTCAGTGTTTATTCATTTGCTCTGTAAGAGAGTCCTCATACAAACTCAAAATTCTATGTTTATGTGATCTCAAGGTATTGGGACCTTGAGAGGGTAGTTATTCCTTACGAGAGAAGCAGTTGAGAGAATTCCTTGTAGTGTCTTCCACTCATAAGTCTTACAAGATACAAGCAGAAGAGAACGTTGTTGTTCATAAGGCTTACAGTGGTGTAAGCAGAAGAAAACGTTGCTGCTCATAAGTCTTGTATACATAAGCAAGTGAGAAGGGTCATAGGTTGTTTCTCTGCACATAAGACTTGTCGTAAGGGGGAGAGAAGTTTCTTGTTGAGAGAATATTTCTGCTCGTAGTCCGTTCAAGGACGATTGTTGTTTTGTGGCATTCTGAGAGCCCATTGAATCTTGGAAATATTGTGAAAAGCTCAGTAGGTCTTGATCTCTGAGGACTGAACGTAGGCATTGTTGTTAGGCCGAACCAGTATAACTCTCTGTGTTCAAATCTTCTCTACTCTACTCTATCTACTATATTTACATATCACCACCTCAAGCGAAAAATTTATAACATCACCCAATTCACCCCCCTCTTGGGTGAAGCTTGCCTCTTACATGGGACACTTGTTAAACCGGAGCTTAGCAGTTCACTTAATTTAGACTTATTCCCAAGCCTCCAATTGCAAAATTCGGAGCATTACAAGCAACGTCTATTTAGAAGCTTGCACTTCCAAAATTCATATCTCTTCTATCTTAACTTCATTGAGCTTGATCTTGGTTTTGTTGAAACGACTCTTGAAACGACTCTTCAGTCTAAAACTCATTCTTGGCTGAAAGTTATGATATGAAGAGTGATTGCTTCTCCAAAATAAGGTGTCTTATTCAAGCATCAACTTCCAAGATACATATCTCTTTCATATGAGACTCTTTGAACTTGATCTTGGCTTTTAAGAAAACCATTTTGAGTTAGTTTCATATGTAACAAGTTTCACCTCAATCGGAGTTATGGTTTAGGATATATGTTTAAATTATTAAACCTCTGTTATGTTGAATGAAAACATAGCAAAACAGAGTGGTTAGTCTCTCAAGTGATCATCAAAACTTCATCTTTGGTGGTGCCACTTGAATGGTCTCTCGAGTGAAGTTGATATAACTTCCATATAAGGTATCTTAACTTCAAATTGAGCCATTCTAAGTTCCATTTGATCATAGAGACCTCTAATATCACATCTAAGAATTTGACTCCTGATATTCCTATTAGATCTTAGAAGTTCTTCTTTCTTCAATCTCTCTATATCTTTTTGACCATTCCAATTTGGTAACATCCTCCTTTCTTTGACTAATATACTTTCTTCATCCAGTCTTCTTTCTTTCCTTACTCTCCATAATATCCTTTCTTCATTAGATAGCTTCTTTCTTTTATGATATGACAAAAGTTCTTCTTTCTTCAATCTTTCTCCTTCTTCATTCTCTTGATTATTCTCAATAATCCAACTTAATAACTTCTTTCATTTCTTGACTTCCTTTCCCTCTATTTGATAACTTCTTTCTTCAATACCATCTTATTCTTCCTCTTGATCATTCTCTATAACCCAACTTGATATCTTCTTCCTTTGCTAGAATAATCTACAAGATATTTCACATTAAACGTGGTAGTTAGTCAAAGTATAAGATAAACACACTACAAAAGCTTTTTGCTCTTAATATTTGGCATCATCAAAACTAATCATATCTAACAATAATACACCTTATTCTGCCAAGTCAAAAAAAAAACTAGTTAAGTTTTAAGGATATCTGTAGAAATGGATATCATATAGAAGCAACAACTACAAAAAAAAATCAGGAATGTCTTGATATTACAAATTTAGTTTCTAGTAGAAAATGCATATTAGAATTTTTTTTGTTTTTTTCTTCTAGCTTTTACTATACATTGATAAGAAAAATTGAAACGCATGCTATTGTAAATCAGAAGTTTACAAATATTAATGCAAACCAGAAGTCTGCCAATGCAAACCAGAAGTTTGCAAATGTAAACAAAAAGTTTACCAATAAATTTAATATTTGGCATGAGTAAGGCCATCCCGGTTCAATCATGACGTAAAAGATGATTGGGAATTCATGTGGACATACTCTAAAGTGTAAACAATTACCACAACCCCATATTTTATCATATGCTGCATGTTCTAAGGGAAAGTTGATTATTCAGCCCTCACCAAGCAGAATAGAAAAGTGAGTCTTTCACATTTCTAGAATAGATATAAGAAGATATTTATGGGCCAATACACCCACCATACATGCCATTTGGGTTTTATATGATTTAATTGATGCATCAACTAAATGGTCACATATTTGCTTATTATCTTCTTCCAACCTGCCATTTGAGAGATTAATTGCTCAATTGATTAGATTAAGAGCACATTACCATGATTATCCTATCAAGAAAATATGCCTTGATAATGCTGATGAATTTACTTCTTAAGCTTTTAATGAATATTGTATGTCCCTTAGAATTGATGTTGAACATCCTGTAGCTCATGTTCATATGCAAAATGAACTTGCAGAATCATTGGTTAAACTATTGCAATTAATCGTAAGACCTTTACTCATGAGATCTAATCTCCTAATTTCTGCTTGGGGCCATGCCATTTTGTATTCTACAATGTTAATTCACATTAGGCCAACAAGTTGCCTCAAGGTTTCCCCCTTACAAATGGTTTTTGGTCAAGAACCTGATAATTCCCATCTTAGAATTTTTGGGTGTGCAGTATGTGTCTGTAGCACCACCACAGCACACAAAAATGGGTCCTCAAAGGAGGATGAGAATATATGTTGGGTATGAATCTCCTTCAATTATAAAATATTTACAACCATCAACGGGAGATTTATTTATGGCTAGATTTGCCGATTGTCATTTTGATGAATCACTAATCCTAACATTAGGGGGAAAATTAAGCAGTTAGGTAAATAGATTTGCTATAATGAATTATCAATGGCTCATTTTAATCCTCAAACAAAATAATTTCAACTGAAATTTCAAAACATAATTCACTTAAAGAATTTAGCTAATCAAATGTTAGAAGCATTTATTGACCAAAAGAAAGTGACCAAAAACCATTTGTGGGATTTTGCCAGAATTTCCAATAAATCTGAAAATGGTGATTTTGGAAATTAAATAATTAGAGAAATTATGGGATAATTAAAATATATTATAAAAATATTTCCTTCTCCTTCCTCAAGTAAAAACAGTAAGCCATTGAGCTTCCAAAAGAGAGAGGGAGTGATTTTGCGAATTCTAGAGAGAAGGAGGAGTAAGTTTGCTAGGTAAGCTTGATTTCTTCGGTGAATTAACTCCTAACTTGTATAATCCTCCCTTTAAGCTTCTCTTCTACATGGATTATGATGTTTAGGAACCAAAATTTTAGTTTTGAGAGAGGCTAGGGTTCAGCCAAGAAGGAAACAACTAGAGGGAAGCAAATGTGATTTCCTAAACTTAAAATTATTGTTGTTGTGAATGCTATGGTTGATTTAATCAGAGAATTTCTAGTTAATTTGTAGTGATTGAAAAATTGGGAAACCATTGAACCCTAGTCGTTATGCTGCCAGAATTAGGTCTAAATGATAGTTATAATGTAATTAAATAGTTAATAAAATGATTAGGAGTAGAAAGGAGCAAGTATGCGAAGTCAGAATTGGAAGACCCTAATTTTTTCTGGAGTTTTCTAAGTTTTGGGCAATGCTGTTTGAAGGGGTTAGGGCTATATTTTTGATAATATGATGATTTCATTATGTTCAGGAGGGAAAATTAGGTGGGGTTACAGTTGAACCATTTTTCAGAAAAGCTCTAAAAAGCATAATGACCAAAACGCCCTTAAAATTCTAAATTGGGGGCTACCAAGGGCAATTTTGTCTTTTGGCAGTGAATTTGATAATTCTGAGGCTAGAAATGGATTCCTTGGGCAAAACTATATCAAAATAACTTGGGAATTTTTGGAAAAAGTACGATCGGATAGGGTACGATGGGCCAGGTCCGGTCTCAGGGGTATTTTGGTAAATTCTCACAATAGACGCATATAACAACTAAAAACCAGAGTACAAATAATTGGACCGGACCGGCCGGTTCGACCGGTTGAACCGGGAACCGGTCCCTGGTCCGATCCGGTTTGATCAGTAAACCAGTCAGACCGGTTGAACCGGTCAGAACCGGTTAAAACTGGTAAAACCGGTGGTCCAACCGGTTGACCCGGTTTCTTTCTTTCTTTCTTTCTTTCTTTTAAATTTTCCAAATTTTTATTTTGTGTTTTTTGAGGGCAAAATGGAAAGTTGAAGACTAAAATGAAGAGAAAAATAGATAAAGAAAGAACAAATCTAAAAAAATAAAGAAAATAATGAAAAAAATTATTTAAAAAGATATAATAATTATAGGAAATGAGATATCTTTGCATAAGTATAGGTATTATAACTAATACTAATAGATTTTAAATAATTTTTTTCTAAAAATCTTTATTTTTATCTATAGAAGTTTAAAAATATATTAATATATATTATCACTAATAAATTATAATATTTTAATATGACCGGTTATGACCGGTTCAACTACCGGTTAGACCCCGGTTGACCCATTAACCCTTGAACCTGTGCTGTGACCGGTTCATTGCCCGGTCCGGTTTTTCGTTCCTTGCTAAAAACACTATGGAAGTGCTTATAATAGTATATGAATTGGTTTTAACCTAATTCTTGTACAATTGCAAGTTTAGGATTCGATTGATAGTACAAGCTGCAGCACGAAGGTCGAGAAGCTCATTTAAATATAAAAAAGGGTTAAAGTATGGCACTTACCTTACTTGTATGTATTTAATATATTTGCTTGTGTAGTGATGTATATGATTGCTTTACTTGATCTTGTAGACCATATTTGAATAAATGAAGCTATGTTTCTGTTTATACTATGGCCATAATTTTGTTGCATGAAACATTGAGCATGCCAAAATTTCATTATGGGGAATGCATCTAGTTAAAGTTAACATGTCATGCACATAGCATATGTCTTGCATGCATTAAGGTAAGTGTTTTCCTACTGAGATTCTCCCGAATCTCACCCTCCCCTACCAACAATTTAGACAGGTGAATACAAAAGGTATGAAGAGATTAGAGATGAGAACTACACGAGAGGATGCAGTGGTGGAATAAAGATGGGAAAGTGTCTGCATTTCACTGGAATAGATTTTGACGCCCTAGTAGCCCTGTGTGGCTACATAATTAGTAATTGTTATATATAATCCTTGTGGGGAATTTCTGTAATCATGCATATATTATCAGTATATTTATTCTATTCCTGTGTTACCCACCGAACTATGCATTGCTACTCTGATTAATATCAACAATAAGTGGTTTGTAAGGCAGGGTCTTACATTTTGGTATCAGAGCCCAAAGCAATTTTAGAGGAGCCCAAGTGCTTCTGGTAACATGATAGTATCTTAATATGGTCTTGATTATATAATGATTGGACACATGCACGGACAGGGGTATCAAAGGAGTGAAACACATTAGTCTGTGAACTAGCCTCTGAGGATTAGCGAATAAAAGTATCTGTGTTTTGGAGCAGAGAGAGACGGTATCTGTGTTTTGGCACGGGCACATAAAATTTAAGCGTGCTCAATCCTGGGAAATCTTAGGATGGGTGACCCTCTGGGAAGTTAGTTTGCAAGGTCATGGAGACTTGAGGAATAGTAATTGTCTTAAGGTTTCTCCATGGCTAATAATCATTTGAGTTAGATGATTTAAAGAGTGCTTAGAAGCATAGAGACAATGATAATGTAATTATTTATTTTAAATCGGGACATTTCTATCGCGGTGAATACTACTCAGAAAGGGTCCATTTGATGGGATTATGGGAATTGGAGGTGTAGTAAATGTTTTGAGGTTTCTCCATGCTAAGTGGTGACCTATGTGGTCTGCTGGGTGGTGACCTTTGTGGTCTACTGTATGATGACCTGTGTGGTCTACTATGTGATTGGCAATAAGGCAAACGGTGTGGTTTGTAATGTGGTGATCTATGTGACTGTGTGGTTTACAATGTTGCAACTGTGAGGTTTGCAATAATGTGAGCTATGTGGTCAGTAGTGCATTACGCATGCAAAGATTTAAAATGAGCCCTAGTGTATCAGGGCATCATAATGGCGAATGGAACAATGACAAAGGAAGTAAGACCCTGTATGCAAGATGGCATGGGTAGTGGCCCTAGGCTATAAGATCCTATATGCCAGTAATGTTATAGCAGATTAGTGTGTCCATAGGCCCTAAGACCTTGTGAACCAGTGTGTCCTCAGTTGTTTAGATTGTACTTTGATTGTGAATGTGAATGCTGGATGCTATGCTATTCAAGATTTGTGTTAAGCTTGTAATAATGGTTGTGTTGTATGGCTCGTAAGCTTGCACATTAAAGAGATAGACTGAGTGAAAAAAGGGATTCCCCAAGGTATTGATAATATTATACGATGCAGCAAATTTTAGGGATGAAATTTATTTAAGTGGGGAAGAATTGTAACACCCCAAATTTTATTCCTCAATATGCCTTGTAAGTATTTTTGGCATTGAATGAAATGGAATGGTGAATTTCGGAGAATGTGATTACGCTACCAGTGAAATTTCCTGCGAGGCAGTGAGCTTGTCATGCTGTTTTGGATTACCAAATGTAGATAAAAAATTCTGAAATTTTACAGGATGAAAGTAGACATCCTAAGCTTTAATTTGATATATAATGGATAATTTTTGGATTTGTACACAAAGAGTTATGAATTGTTTAAATTTACCCAGTGAAACTGGAAAGTTTCTGGAGTAGCGTCTAAAGAGTTGAATTTTGGGAATGTTGAGCTTCTAATTGGCTAAAGGTTATATTTTTTTTTTCTTGAAACTAGACTCAATAAGGGTTCTATAGTCTTTGGAATCACTCCAATTCAATGTCTGCAAATAAAGTTGTGATTTTTCAAAATTCAGGTAGAAAATCTTCCAGAATTTCCAATAAATCTGAAAATGGGGATTTTGGAAATGATGGGATAATTATAAAATATTATAACAAAATTTCCTTCTCCTTCCTAAAAAAAAATCGTCAGCCATTGAGTTTCCAAGAGAAAGAGTGATTTTGAGAATTCTAGAGAGGAGGAGTAATTTCGCTAGGTAAGCCTGATTTCTTCAGTGAATTAGCTCCTAACTTGTATAATCCTTCCTTTAAGCTTCTCTTTTACATGGATTATAATGTTTTGGAAGAAACTTTTTAGTGTTGAGAGGGGCTAGGGTTTAGCCAAGAAGGGAACAACCAGAGGGAAGCAAAGGTGACTTCCTAAACATGAAATTATTATTGTTGTGACTACTATGGTTGATTTAATCGGTGAATTTCTGGTTAATTTGCTGTGATTGTAAATTTAGGAAAACATTAAACTCTAGGCGTTATGCTACCAAAATTGGGTATAAATGGTAGTTATAATGTAATTAAATAGTTAATAAAATGATTAGAAGTAGAAAGAAGTAAGTATGTGAAGTCAAAATTGGAAAACCTCAATTTTTCTCGGAGTTTCCTAAGTTTTGGCCAGTGCTGTTTAAAGGGGTTAGGGCTATATTTTTTATAATATGATGATTTCATTGTATTCAAGAGGGAAAATTAGGTGTGGTTACAGTTGAACATTTTTCTAGAAAAGCTCTAAAAAGCATAGACCAAAACACCCCTGAAACCCTAAATTAGGGGCTGCCAAGGGCATTTTTGTCTTTTGACAGCAAATTTGGTAATTTCAAGACCAAAAATGGATTCCTTGTGCAAAAATATGTCAGAATAGCCAGGGTCCAAATTTCGAGATAAGTACGGTCGGACCGAGTAAGAATGATTCGGGCCGGGTCCCAGGGGTATTTTGGTAAATTTTCATGATAGACTGATATAACCAGTATAACCAATATGGAAGTGCCTAAAATAGTACATGAATGAGTTTTAACCTAATTCTTGTATATTTAGAATTTTAGAACCCGATTGATAGTCCAACCTGCTTGTTTAAGGATAAAAAATGGTTAAGGTGGGGGACTTACCTTACTTGTATGTATTTGATATCTTTACTTGTGTAGTGATGTATGTGATTTCTTTACTTGATCGTGTAGAGCATATTTGAATAAATGAAGCTTGTTTCTATTTATACTGTGACCATAGTTTTGTTGCATGAAATATTGAGCATGCAAAAATTTTATTATAGAGCATACATCTAATTAAAGCTAACATGTCATGCACATAGCATATGCCTTTCATGCATTAAGGTAACTATTTTCCTACTGAGATTCTCCTGAATCTCACCCTCCCCAACTAACAATTTAGATAGGTGACTACAAAAGGTATACAGAGATCAGAGATGAGAACTACAAGAGAGGATGCAGTGGTCGAACAAAGACGGGAAAGTGTCTACATTTCACTGGAACGGGTTTTGACGCCCTAGTAGCCTTGTGCGGCTACATAATTGGTAATTGTTATATACAATTTCTGTAGGGAATTTCTGTAATCATGCACATATTATCAGTACATTTATTCTATTCCTGAGTTGCCAACCGAACTTTGCATTGCTACTCTGATTAATATCGATAATAAGTAGTTTGTAAGGCGGGGTCTTATAGAGTGCCAACAAAGAAAGGGTTGGCCCCTATGGAAAGATGTCGTTAATCCAAAATTAACATTATTAGCAAGACAATGAGCATTTAGACCTATAGTCCTTACACCTGAAGATGTAAAGCTAGTTGGATACAAATGACTTTTTGTACAAAAGCAAAATGAAAAGGGTGAAATTACCATATATATGGCATGTCTTATCATCCAAGGCTTTACACAAAGACCCAGTATTGATTTTAAAGAAACGTATTCACCAGAAGTATATGCGACTACTTTTTGTTATTTGATTAGCCAGCAGTAAATAAAGGACTTGATCTGCGTCTAATAGATGTCATAACTTTCTATTTTTATGGCTTACTTGAAAATGGTATTTATATGAAAGTCTCTGAAGGACTAAAGGTGGTAGAAGCACACAAATCAAGTTCTCAAAAACAATACTAAATTAAGTTAAATAAGTCCCTATATGACCTGAAGCAAGTGGTATAATTGTCTTAGTGAATATTTGTTCAAAAAGGATACAAAACGATCCAATATGCACATGCATCCTTATGAAAAGGTCTAGAAGTGAATTTGCTACAATTTTTGTTTATGTTGATGATATCAACATTATTAGAACTTCTAAAGAGCTTTAAAAGACAATTAATTGTTTAAATAAAGAATTTGAAATGATGAACTTGGGAAGAACAAAATTCAGTTTTAGATTACAAATTGAGTATCTAAATAATAGGATCTTTGTATATCAAGAAGCTTACATAAGGAAGGTCGTAGGGCATTTTTTTTACATGGATAAGTCACATCCATTATATATCCCAATGGTTGTAAGGTCTTTGCAAGCAGATAAAGACCTATTTAAACCTCGAGTAATAAGCAAAGAAGGTTATGAAAAACTACGTAGTCCAAAAGTACAAAACCTTAGTGCTATTGGAACACTAATGTATCTTGCTATTACACACGTCCTAATATATCATTTCTTGTTAACTTATTAGCAAGATATAGTTCTTGATCAACACGAAGACATTAGAATAGAGTAAAGCACATTCTTCGTTACTATAGAGGCACTATGGGCATGGAGTTATTTTACTCAAATGTATCCAAGCATGAACTGATTATGGTTATGTAGATGTTGGATTTTTGTCTAATCCACGTGATGGTAAATTACAAACAAGGTATTTATTCATAAGTGGTGGCATAGCTATTTCATGGAGATCTATGAAACAAATTATTTCTACTATATCATCTAATCATAAGTAAATTCTACCAATGCATGAAGCTAGTCGAGAATGTGTATGGTTAAGATCAACAATACATCATATAAGAACCACTTGTGGTTTTTCTCCTAGTAAAATGCTCCCAACAATCCTATATGAGGATAATACTGCATGTGTTGCCTAACTAAAAGAAGGTTATATCAAGGGTGATAGAATGAAGCATATTTCACCAAAATTCTTCTTCACTCATGACCTTCAAAAGGATGGTGAAATTGACATCCAACAAACCCATTCCAGTGAAAATATAACAAATTTATAAACCAAGTCACTTGGTATAATCTTTGAAAAGCTTGTTCGTGGCATCGGAATTCACAGGCTTAGAGATATCAACTGATGTTGTCAAGAGGGAGAGTTGATGCACGTTGTACTCTTGTTCCCTTGTCTCTGGTTTTTCCCGTAGGTTTTCCTAGCAAGGTTTTTAATGAGTCAGCTCTATCAAATGTATCAATAAATTATGTACTTTTTTCTTCTACTAAGTTTTTATCCTACTTGGTTTTTCTTAATTGAAGTTTCTTAACGAGGCATATGTTTAGTCATGGACATCTAAGGAGAGTGTTATGAATATAATATTTGTGGGTGTCCATATCTCTCATTATTTTCTATTATCCCATTGTTTTCTATTCTCTCCCATTATTTATTATGATTATGGAATCACATCAATTATATATTAGAGAGTTGTGTCTATATATAGAAGGCATATGTTATGTATTTCATACAACAATGAATAGTGAATGAGAATTTCTCTTTCTTACTTTATACTCATTCTTCTTTTCTCCTTTCATCTTTCCCTTTATTTTATAACACTAACCAAGTTCTCTTTGATGCATAACATATACTATCTACTACAATACATAAAACAAATAATAGAGTCTTTAAAGTAATTGAAAGTATTATATTCTGGCTCTCAATGTAAGAGCTATATAATTAATAATCGATAAATGTTAAGGAAATTAATTTAGTTATTTGTAAAAAATGTATGTTAGTTTTCCTAAAATATCTCTTTTAGTAATTTGCATTGGAAACTATTCAAATGATGAAAAATTCTCTTACTATATTAAATTAATAGGAAGAGTTTAGAAAAAAAATTAAAAGTTTAGGAAAAAGTATTTCAAAGCCTTTCATTTGGCATCGAAGGAAGTAGTTTGTTTGTCACAATTCTGTGCTGTAAATTAAGAGTGCTTACTGAATTAAAAAAATAAAGACAACGACGTCATATGAGTATATCAATTGGCAATTACGGCTATATCAATTAACTCATTGTATGTATTAATTTTCAAAATTACCAACTAATTTCATTAATTTTATATCATTGACAAGTTTTCGACATAAATTTCATACAGAGAGCTCTCATTATTCAGATGATCTTATGTTCATACTTTGCTTTGAACAATTTCACATCACTTAATACACACACACACATATACTTACAAGTATTACAATAATCCCATTGGTTGGAAGAGATTGTAAAATCATTCTTTAGATCACTCTATAGAAGTCCATCTTTTCCAGGAAAGGACAACTACATTTGTGGACGAAGCAGATGCTATTCTTTTTCTTATTTCTTATTTTCTTCTCATTGTCTCACCTCTATCTTAGTTTTTTAAAAAATGCATGGTTCATATTTAATATTTTATAAAATTATTATCGTAATATTTTATAAATTAATTTTTATTTTATCTATATTTCAGTTATGAATTGTGTAAATCAGATTTTAATAGTTTAAATTTATTTATTTATATTTTAATAATAATTTTATAAAATATTAAATATGAATCATCCATTATTTTAATCCAATGATTGATACGAGATTCTAAGAAGAAAATAAGAAAGAGAAAAATGAGATAATGTTGTGTTGTGCTCTGGTTTGAAAGAGATAATTTGGGTTAATCTCTTTACAAATATTTTAATAAACCTTCCATTGATTAGGTTATTTGTTGTTTTGCTCCTTGGCTTTCCAAAATGGGATTGGAAACAAGCATCTTCAACAAGAAGTTTTTATTAAAACAACTAAGAATGTATTTATATAGATGGATTTAGATTTGGATTTTAGATTTAGATATAGAATATTTTATTTAAAATTCATATATAATTATTTGTAATAACTAAATCGAGTAAGTATTTGAAATAATTTATGTAAAAGCAAAGATAGTTCAATGCACAAGGCTCCCATCATGTGAGTTTTTGAGGGGGTCAAATGTACATAGTCTTGATCCTACATGCAGAGAGGCTGATTCTAAGATTTGAATCCATGACCGTAAAATCACATGATAACAACCTTTATCATAGGAGTGAGAATTTAAAATCCTAAACAAATAATAATAATAAAACGTAGGTCCAATTTCACCATAGATTTTTTCACGTAAGAATTGTGGGCATCTAGAAGATTTTTTATATCAAAATAACCCTCAAAGTGTTTAAAAAAGAGCAATGTTGTGCCTAGGGGTGTTCGGGATCGAGATCGGAATCGGGAAATGCCATTCCCGATCCCGATCCCGATCCCGAAAAATCTTCGGGAATCAAATTGCTTCCCGATCCCGATCCCGAGAATTTCTCGTCCCGATGGGACGGGAATTCCCGAGCTTGAGATCGGGAATTTCCCGAATTCCCAATAATTCCCAATGCCATGTACACTAAAAATCCCATCATCATCTTCCAGCCTCATCTATCGCACATACTCAAACCCAATGCAGGCAAAATCAACCAATGCATATGAAAACAAACAGGAAAATAGGGATACAGATTACAAACTGGAAACCATCAGTGAATTCGGTAAGCTATTTGGCTCAATATTTTAGGCTTTGCGCATACAGAGTAGTTCCCAATGGCAATTAGATACCTTATAGAACTTGAGTGCTTGAGGACCGACCATATCTGGAAGACCGACCAAAGCCAGGCAATATCGTCATGAGCAGGGAAGGGAAAACCTACCAGAGGAGGGCAGCATTGTCGTGAGTCGTCCGTATAGCAACGAGAGCGAGGACGCCGATGAGGGGAAGACCACCAGGGAGAGCGAGGACGCCGACGAGGGGAACACCGGAAGACTGTGATGCAAAGTAGACAGGGGAAGACCATCACAGGAAGATCCGAGAGAGCAAGAGTGACGAGAGGGTATAGGAGAAGGAGATCCGTGATGCAATTTGTGGTTGAGACTTGAGATTTGAGTGTGAGACTGAAAATCTGAGAGAGCGAGAGTGACGAGAGGGTATGGGAGAAGGAGATCCGCTGAGAGTTGAGAGTTGAGATCATGAAATGGAAGGAAACGCAGAGTGCTTCTCTTTTTTTTTTTGTTGGGCCGAAAGACTTGTGCGTCTGGCCTTCACTAGTTCTGCCTTCGGTGCTTGACTGATCCTGGCTGGGCTCCTGGGCGGAATAGGCCTTCAACTAAAAAAAAAACTTAGCCTATTATTTCAGGATCGGGAAAAATTCGGGATTGGGAAATACCATTCCCGATCCCGAAATTTAAATTTCCCGATCCCGAATTTTTCCCATCCCGAAATTCGGGATCGGGAAAATCCCGTCCCGATTTACTCGGGATCGGGACGGGAAGACCGGGATGGGAATTTGTTGAACACCCCTAGTTGTGCCCCTAACCATTAAAAATGTTATCAGTCAACATTAATTGCTTAATGATCAACGTTAGTTTTTTTAATGCATGGTTAGAGTGCCTTTGCTCCTTTATAATACTTCCTAGCGATATTAATCCAAAAAAACAAATCTACATACCCATAGTTTCTAGACCAAAACTTTCGAGGTAAAATTGGATCTTAGTACTAAAATTTACTTGAATTTGGATTAAATCTAAATCTTTGAATTCTTATTTACCTAAATAATGGATTTGATCCAAATTAAGATTCTCCCTGAACCAAACACAACATAATTTTTTTAAGACAATCAATTCACCTATTATTTCATCTAAAATGAGAAAGATTTGTCTTTGTTTTTTTGGTACATAAAAAAATATCTATAATCACATAGGCCAGATTTTTTTTAAGTGGCTCTAATCTACTTTGTCTTATGTCAACACTTGTTTCCATTTTGATAATCGAAGAGCAATAAATACGGGATTCCATGGGCATACAGAAAAGTACATATATATTGAAAACAATATTCATTTACAATCCCAAAGTCGTTTGTAGACAAAATATAGAATACAATAGAAACTTCAATATATACAAGATTCTCCAAAATATCTTAAGCATAAACTAACTATAACCATCGACTTTAACCTTCCCTCGAGAAATGTGCAATTACTTTTAAGCCTCTACGCCTTTGACTTTCGATCCATTGACACCCGTTGAGATGTTTGTTTAAAAAAAGGGGTGAGATTCCAAGGAATCCAGTTAGAAACATGCTTTCGTTCATAGAA
Source organism: Inga oerstediana (assembly GCA_963210345.1). Lineage (NCBI taxonomy): Eukaryota > Viridiplantae > Streptophyta > Magnoliopsida > Fabales > Fabaceae > Inga > Inga oerstediana. The sequence continues at coordinate 40,143,911 of OY723409.1, forward strand.
AATATGAAAAGTAAATATGATATGCGTCATGTATGCACCAGTTAATATAAACACATCATCTGCATGTATACCTGAGTAGGGCTCATCCCCACTATTCACACACCAGTTAGATTCTCACCAACTCCTAGTGCAAGTGCCCTTAGCACTAATTGCCCCTCTCTAGGCAAAATATGTTGATAAATAAAGTATATTTACAAACAATGGCATCCATACATTCATATAACTATGGCATGATGTATGAAGAATAATGTCCCTACCTCAAAGTTCTCTCAACCTCTTTTAGTGTGCCTCGTAAAATATGTTGCTTCCGGCTTCCGGCCTCCGACTCGGTCCTAAAATATTAAATGTACAAGAAATAGATCATAACCTATCCAAGTATTATTTTAAACACTTACATAGTGTTTCTTGTGGTTATATTAGTCTATGATGAAAATTTACCAAAATGCCCCGGGACCCTGACCCGGCCTGCCGTACCCGGCCCGATGGCATGTTTTCCCAAAATTTTGACTAGGGCTATCCTGATGTATTTTCATCCAAAGAATCCATTTTTAGGCTCGAAATTACCAAATTTAGTGTCAAATAATTCATAAGAGAATAGGGAAATAATAATTGTTTTAACATTTTCCACAATCTCTTTAATTAGTTTGTGTGTAAGTCCTCTTTGACTTTTCAAACCTTAATTTATTTGACTTTTCTTAAAAAATATTTTTATAATTTAGATGTTAGTTTTTATTTAATGTTGTTAGAGTTTTTTTTAAGGATTTATAATCAAGTTTTATTTTTTATGATGATTTTTATATGATTATAGGTATTTTTATTATCTTAATTATATTTATCATGTTTAAATCTTTTTTCTCAACATATTTTTTTATTGTTGTTGGATATTCTTATAGATTTATGATGTTTTAATTTTTGGCGACATATTTTATATTATTATAGGTATTTTTGTGATCCTAATTGTATTTAATAGGTTCAAATTTTGCTTTCGAAAGAGGAAAACAATATATTAAATTTAGGTCCTGGACTACCTGGACCAGTCCACGTAGTCCACCAGACCCGGTCTGGTCCAGCCCGACCTCGGGTTGATGCTAGACCAGACTAGACCACGGACTGCTTTGTGCAACCCGATATCTTCTCAAGACCAGACCTCGGGTTGATGTCAAACCCGGTCTAGTCCAGTCCATGCTCATCCCTAGCTGGAACCTCTCAGCGTCGAGCTGTTGAGCTTTTTCGCAGTCAAGGACTTGCGGTGTGGCTAGGGCAAACGGAGAAACAAAACTAAGAACGAGAAAGGGATAAAGGGTTAAGGGTTAATGACTTGATGTCATCCATGTGTGTAATGGACCAGCAAAGGACTCACTCACAACCTCACACACTCACTAAAGGGGCCGCCTAATAAAACATATAATAATATAAATTATGATATAAAAAAATACTTACCAAGTAGGGTCAAATGAGCAGAGCGACATACCCTACCCGCAAAAATACTTAACCCGATTGTGCCCTTTTTTTTTTTTGGAAGCTTTTTTTTAGGCTGGGCCGGGCTATTTTTTTCAAGGCTGGGGTGGGCACACCAAGCACCTAAGCTTCATGAACACCCCTAATGAACAATAACACCGTATGATAAGAGATGCCATATATATATATATAAATATATATTTATGAACTAAATTTGATAAGCAAATATAGTAGAAGAAATCGGATTTGAATTGGGTTTTATAACGGTTGGGGGCTCATTCAAGTCAACTTTGGTAAGCCAAGATATAGAGGTGCCCATGAATCACTTTCATTCATATTGGGACACCTCTCACACGTTTGGGACACGTCTTTACATTCTCAAGAGTTCTTTAGAGGCATATTCGTGGCCAACATATAGAAAAAGATGTGTCACAATGACCCTTCAAAATAATTATTTCATAAATAAACTCGTTGAATATTCTTTCCTTTCAAATGCCTATTATTAATTAATTGAAACTTGAGAGCTATGAGAGCAACTTTAAGTCTTGGGCTTTTCTTTAATTTACAGTGTATAAAATAAATATGTGAGAGGAGTTTTATCTTAATTCGTGTAAATAGGTTTATGATAAACATCTCCAAACAAACTCTAAATGCGCTAAAATCACTGAACTGTTGAAGTTGAACCAATGAATCAAGTTTTTTTTTTCCTTACACTTTTGGTCATTTTTAATTAAAAGTGAGAGAAATGGACTTTGACGCGTAAGAAAAGAAAAGTGCAGGTCAAGCTTAGTAGTAAAGAGATTATTATACTTTACGCGTAATGATAGTTTGATTAATATAAAAGCTCAATTTTGTGTGGGTCCAACAACACAACAAACATCACTAAGGTTTCCTCAGCCCAGAGGCAAAGTCCAGCAAGTAACTTTCATATGCCACTTGTCACTCTGTATATATTCTTTCCTTTCCTTCCTCCTTTTCCACTTTTAATTCTTCTTTCTATCTTCCCTTCCAATCACAGAGAACCCATGATCATCTCAATCATACGCCCAACCAAACTCTCCTCTTTATTGTGTTCTTAATCCATTGAGGATTCTCCAGAAACATAAATCCAAGCTCAATCCAAATAAAACAATGAACCAACTCTGTTACTGTCATTAGAGTTAATATTATTGTTAATTGGATTAAATTTTAGTTTTTGTCGTTATAGTTTCAAATTATAGTTTTCAGTCTCTGTAATATATCAAGCACTTGGTTTAAATTTGACTACTTTAAATTAATGACATCAAATATAGGAAGCAAAACTAAAATTAATTACAAATCTAATGATCAAAACTAAAATTCATTAAAAATATATGGAGGAAAACCAAGGTATTAAAACCCGGACCGGGTACTGAACCGGTCGGGGTACTGGGTTAAGGGTCAGTGGGTCAAACCGGGGCCAAACCGGAGCTAAACCGGAACCAAACCGGTGAGAAATTGAAAATTTTAGACTTATTGGTATGAAATTCTAAAGAAAATAGTATAAAAAAAATTTTTTTAAAAAAATGGGAACCGGACCGGCCAACCGGCCGGTTCGGCGGTTACCGGGCCGGACCGGCCGGTCCGGTCCGGTTTCCATAACACTGAGGAAAACCAATACTCATTTAAAAGTACATAAATCAGGGGAGAGGATGTTCTCATTATCCTCTTTCTCATTATTTTCTCATCATCTCATCTCTACCCTTATATCATATAATGGATGGTTTAGATTTCATATTTTATAAAAGTATTATTATAATGTTTTATAAATTAAAATTTATTTATTTTGCATGGATTGCAATTATTAATAGTATAGATTAGATTTTAAGAGTTTAAATTTATTTGGTTATGTTTATAGAAATAATTTTATAAAAGATTGGATCTAAACCATATATTGTTTTAATCTAACAAAGGATATGAGATGATGAGAAAAAAAATGAGAAATAGGACAATTAGGGTCTGTTTGGTTGGAGGGGAGGGGAGGGGAGGGGATGAAAAATGAGCCCCTCCCCTTGTTTGGTATGAAAAGTAAGAGGGGAGGGGCCCCAAAAAAGGGGCTCCAAATCCCTCCCACTCCCTCAAATTGGCTCCCTCCAAATTGGGGGGTTTTGGAGGGAGCCAAAAATTTGAGATTATTTTACCCCATAATCTTTTCATATTCCTAATTATATTCTATGAGTCTTCAATAAAAATATAACTTCTTTTATCATCTCCAATGTTTCACGCTTGTGTGTGTTTTTTTCCAACCTTGTAGTTCAACCAAATCATGAGTGTGAATATCTCCAGCGGAATGAATGGCGATTAAAATATAATTTTGGTGATGATATTTTCGCAGGTGAATTCGACTGTAAAATGTTATCCATAAATCTTTGTTTTTTTTTACCAGAGTTATCCATAAATCCATAATACAAGTGTGAGCGCATGACATCTATTTTTTTTTTTTTTTTTTTTGCAACTCCTCTGCATTATTTTTCAATAGAAGGAATTTTTCATTTAATTTAATATGATAATTACTGGAATATTCATATAATAAGAAATTAAGTTGAGGGAAATTGAAAAATATTTCTATTTTATATCTTCATCTTTTTTTTATAAATTATATAATTCATATTGAGGTGTAAACTAATTTAAATAATTTATATAAGGAAAAACATATAAACTAATATTTAAGGATAAAATGGTAAATTAAATATTATCTTCCCTCCTCTCCCCTCTTAAACCAAACAAAGGATCATTAAAAAACCTTTCCCTTCCTCCCCCTCCAACCAAACCAAACAAGGTGATTCTCCCCCCTCCCATCCCATCCCCTCCCATCCATCCCCTCCCTTTAAACCAAACAGGCCCTTAGAGAAACCCAACCCCATAAACCAGTCGAGTTTTGGTTGTGGTGATAATTTGAGTTTTGATCATGTGCTTTCAACAAATTTTGATTTTAGTCTCTATACATAATTTTGGCAAGCCGTCGTAGAAATAGAGTCATAGTTAAATTCCGAGACAGTCAGAAAATTTAATCATATTTACCATGAACAAGCTCAAAATGCAGGTGTTACTGTCGAGACAAAAAAGAATGAATTTCACAACTTCGTTTTGTATTCTTTAATCCTCAAGAAAAATCAACTCATTGTGCGGATTTCAGTATAATTGTGAGCGAGATGGTAAGAAAATTTCACCTTGTTGACAATTACTATTCAGAGCCACAACGCAAAAATATCGTAACCCCTTTTTGTAATCTATTGTATTCTCCAGTAACAAAAACACATATTTGAAACTACAGCGCCAAAGTGAGCAAAAAAAAACTGTTATTCAAATTGTTACCATCATCATCATTATTCTCCACTTTGTATCGATCAATGGCCCCATAACTAACAACACAGAAAAATTCATATTGTAACAAGAACTCACACCAAACGAGAAGAAGAAAGAAAGAAAGAAAAAATTAAGCATTGAATTTGAAATCTGATATGTGAGAATTACACGAAAGAATCTGAACAAAGAATGAAAATAAAAACCCCCCAAATTCTCTTCAATCTCTCTCCTGGAATGTGTTTTAATATCCATCTCTGTACACAGCTAATCAAAGAATAGAAGTATCTGGACAGTAACAACAAAACAAATTGTATCAAAGAATCATAACAAATCATGCGAATACCCAACCAGAATCGAAGAAATCCAGCTCCATTGTTCGTCCCTTTCACTGTTCCTGTTCTGAGGCTTGTACAGATCATACGGCTTCCAGAGACGATCTAGAGGACAAGGTTGCTTCGCATCGAGCCTCGCCCATGGCTTCCCTTTCCCGCTCCAATGCAACAGACTCACAGGACCAGAATGAAGCGACCTGCAAGTTCCCTTCACGTTATCTCCGCCTAATCCGTGTTGATTCCATCGGTGATCGATGGCTTCAACGTTCCCTGCAAAAACCAGCAAGAATGGCGGAAGCGAGCCCAGATCGTAAATCCTCATCGTCTTCTGCAACTCCATCCATGTCTCGATCCTCTTTCTGTAATTCCCCTCTCTCCATTTCTGTAAATCCATCACCATCACGCCTGTGTTGAAATAGCAAGGGTTTCTTGACGCGAAGACCCGAGAAAGAACCGGGTCGGACCAGAACGCGTCGGTGAAGTACTTGGTGAAGTTGGCGTGGCAGTATTCCGGTGCTCCGATGACTCGATTTCCGGTGAGATTTACATTCCAGAGTTTCTGAATGTCGTCGACGACGATCACGTCGGAGTCCAGGTAGATGACCCGGTCAACGCAGGAGTCCAAGATATCGCCGAGGTAGTTTCTCGCGTAGTTCAGTGGATTCTCTAGGGCTTCGCGAATCGACGATGAGATTAGGTTGATGACGGTGTCTTCTCTGAAGATGTAGACCTTGAAGTTGAGCGAAGGGAAGGTGGAGCGGACAATTCGGGCCAGGACCCGTGGGCTAGCCGGGTCGAACTCCGCCGCAATGAAGTGGAAGAACACGTTCTCGGGGCATGAGGAGTGTTTGAGAACGGAATGAACGGCGGCCATGGAGCCCCGAAGATAACCCGAATCCAGAGTCATAGCTATGTGAACCAGAGACCGATCACAGGACAAAAACAAACCCTTATTTGACGAAACCCGGCACCCGGCTCCGTTTCTGTAATCCGGAGCTTCTGCGAATTGAAACACGCCGTCAAGCCCCATTTCCAGGCTGTCTACGCCGGAGAACCTCGTCGGAAACGATCGACTCCCGAGACAGAGGAGTGGGAATAAGGGAAGTAACAGCGAAATGACTAGGCTTAACCGGAGAGAAAGCATTCTTTGGGATTGGCTCTTGTTGAAGAGAGATTGAAGAAGGTGGTTAGAGAGGAAAGAAAATGTAAGAGTTCTTGAAGTGGGAGCTGATAAAGAAGGTGAAATCTGGTTCACATCTGGCATGTAACGAAATGGGTAAGACCGTAGAAAAGCCAGATTGCAATCTGATTATTATGCTTGACCTTCAATGGCTTCTTCTTCTTCTTCTTTTTCTATCTCTGTGTGTTTTTCCAAGAGAAACACGGTTTTTGCTATCTGAGAAAGAAAAGGAAGAAGAAGAAGAAGAAGAAGAAGAAGAGGGGAAGGAGGGGTGGGAATGGTCGGGGAAAGAACAGAGAGAGAGAAATTTATTGAAGGTCTTCTACAAGATTCGCTTTACTGTCCTGGTCAGTGTTCTTGGAGCGGGACCGGACCGGTGGTCCGGCCCGGAATCCACCATATTGATCAGTAGATCGGTTTGGTTCCCGGTTTGATTCGGATTCCAATTTTTTTATAAAAAAATTTTATTTTTTTTTTAGAATTTCATACTATAAATCTAAAATCTTCAATTACTTAAGTTTATGAAAATAGTATTGGATAAAATACGAGTGAAAATTGACTGGCCAAAAAATACAAGTGAAAATTAGCGAGACCTCGGTATTTTTTACCAAGTTTTTAAGTTTTCTTCTTTAATTAAGGTTATTGTGGTGGCTAACTAAATAATACATAAATTTTCACAAAATAAAAAACAAAAAGAATTTTAAAGAAAGAAATGTGTGATTATATTTATTTATTTTCAAAATAAAAATAAAATTTTTTTATGGTCATAATTATATTCATAACAAAAGTAATCCTATTGTATTTTGAGTGAGAATCGTGTCATTAGTGTTCGGATTAGCTTTTGAAGAATAGCTTATGGAGAAAAGGTGGAGTTTCTAAACAGAAAAGATTATGAAAAAAAAAATGATTTTGATAAAATGAGAGTATTTGGATATTGTGATTAGAATAACTTTTTCTTATGATGAGAGAGGCCCACATAATGAGAAAGGGTCAATGAGAGGGTGAGAGTTGAGCCCACATAAGGAAAAATGATCAATGAGAGAGAGAAAGTGAGGCCCACACAAGAAAAAAAAAAGGATTTTCTCAAAACCTAGGTTTGAGATCAAAACCATAGTTTGGAAAAACTTTGGGTGTTCGGCAACCAAACCATGATTTTGATTTAAAACCTAAGTTTTGAAAAAACATCCAAACACATTGTAAGTTTTCCTTACAAATTGATACATTATGAATATAGGAACTAGTACGTATAATTGAGAAATTTTTTTTATACGAGTGAAAATTAGCGAGGCCTCGGTATTTTTTATTAAGTTTTTAAGTTTTCTTCTTTTATTAAGGTCATTGTGGTGGCAAACTAAATAATACATAAATTTTCACAAAATAAAAAACAAAAAGAATTTTAAAGAAAGAAATGATGGAATTATATTTATTTATTTTCAAAATATAAAAAAAATTATGGTCATAATTATATTCATGACAAAAGTAATTCTATATATTGAAGTACATGTCAAATAGGGTGCTTTAAGTGAGTTGAATTTTCTCTCTCGAATAGCGTGCATCCTTATTTGCTTCTCATATGGGTGACCAGAACCACCGGAAGCTCCCACCGGATCGGCCATCGGACATCCTAGCTACCGGTAATAAAAAAAACGAAGAATGAATCTTCTTCACAAGTATCTACGGACATTCTTATGGCTGAAGAAGCATCTCCAGAGAGTGATATTCCCATGGAACATGAGGATTATGGACAGGGGAGGAGTGATACATTTCATGGGACCAATATATCTTACAAGGACTCATTGATTGGATTCAATGGAGTTGCAAATGGTGGAGATTTTACAGAAGATGAGGACTTGCTGTTTGATATCATAAATATGGATTGGGATATGCCAGAACCTTTTGAGGAAGTTTTGGCTCTTATGAAGGTGCATCCAGTGGTTCCCGTGACATCAGAAGAGTATAATGCATGGTGCAGGCCATGGAATGCAGCGCTTATTCTCACTATATTAGGGAAAAAGTATAATGTTTATACACTGAAGGCTCATTTCAGCCAGATGTGGACATACCTAATAATTATTTTCTTGTGTGTTTCTTACAGAGAGAGGGATGGGGGCAGCTATACCAAAAAGTGTTATATGAGGGTCCCTGGGTTGTGCAACAGCACACCATTTTGGTCCAAAAATGGTCTCCCCATTTTGACCCATTTAACAATCCTCTTAGAATGATAGTGACTTGGGTAAGGATCCCGAATATACCAATGCAGTGTTACAACAGAGAATTCATTACCAGACTAGGTAATTACATAGGAAAAACAATGAGGGTAGGTATGCTTACTCTAACAACCACGCCTTCTGAATCGGCGAGAATTGAAAGAGGGAAATATACTCGGATCTGCGTAGAGCTTGATTTACAAAAAAAGCTCATTTCTAGAGTAATTGCATCTCATGCGGTGTATCAGGTGGAATATGAAGGTCTTGGGCTGATTTGTTTCTCTTGTGGTCGATATGGGCATCGAAAGGATAGATGTCAATGGACTTACAGTAAGGCACCTCAACCTGGTTCTGATCAAGTGACATCCACAGTGCTGATGGTGTCTAAGCCAGTGCCAACAACGTCTAAGCCTAGTGCAGAGGAGCAATTTGGGGATTGGATGATTGTGAGAAGTGCAAGGAAAAACCGCAGTTCACGAAAACAATAGCAAGGAGGAAGGTCGTCGGAATAGGGAAGCAGAGTTCAAGCACCAATCGGCCATGGTGGAGGACGCTCTTCCTCGAGATTTGCAACTCTATCGGATCTAGGAGACGCAAGCGGTATGGCGGAGGAGCAGGGTTAGACCATCATGGCGCCAAGGTCACAAAGCAAGGGCGAGAAGGAGCAGATCGGGTTTCCAGAGGCTGAGGTGAGGCCTGAACCCGTGAGTGTACGGCATATAGATCATTATGGGAGTGGTGGAGCTGGTCCAGCGCAGCAGAGGAAAGGGGTAATTATTAATAAAGGAAAAGGGAAGGAACATGTTAAGGGTTATGGGCCAAAAGAAGGGAGCAAAGCCCAAGGTCCGAAAATGGGGTATGAAGGAAAGGGAGTGGGTCATGAAACACATAGGAGATCGATTGGGCCTTCTAGGAGCAATTTGGGCCGAAGTGAGCATTTAGTTGTGGGTGGGTCTATTAACCAATTGGACACTAATGTGGTGCTTGCAAATCAACATGTTGAGGGACAAATCCATCAGCCTAACTTAATGATAGAAGGACCTAAGGAAAATGTCACCAATTCTCATGATGCCTTTATAAAATAAAAATGTGAGCATAGTATTGGTGATGTTCAGGGAGCATCTCTTATGTTACCCCCATTGTTGGATGATGATATTGGAGATGATTTTATGGAGGTAAATATGAGTACAACGGATTTAAATAATTCGGTAGGGCATGGCACAAGAGGTCAAGCGGACCTTGGTGATAGGTAATTTTATTGCCTTATACTCATAAGTTTATTTATGTTTATATGATAATTGCTTCTTGGAACTGTATGGGTGCTGGGAATAGAGCTTTTCCTAACACTGTGAGAACCTTAGTTAAGAGTCATAATATTGATATTTTGTGTCTTATTGAAACTCATATAAATGGCAATAGAGCTGAAGCTGTTAGTAGGAAATTGGGGTTTACAAATTGGATTAGATTAGAGGCCACTGGTTTTGCAGGGGGCATTTGGATTTTTTGGGATGATAATAATATTCATGTGGATTATCTTTCCTCTTCCACTCAATTTGTTCACTGTAAATTGCTTGATAAGCGAACAAGAGACGCATTTTTTAGGACTTTTGTTTATGGGGAGACAGGGAGTAGTGGAAGAGAGAGGTTGTGGTGCTCTTTGCAGGACATTGCAAATGATATGAACGATGCTTGGATGGTTATTGGGGACTTTAATGCTTTCTTGGCTCCAACAGATAAGGTAGGGGGTGCTGAACCTTCTATTAGAGCTATGAAACAATTTTCGGATTGTGTCAATAACTCAAATTTGTTGGAAATTCCCATTGTGGGCGAGCGATTCACCTGGGAAAAGCAAGGAGTAAAAGAAAGACTAGACTGGGTGTTTGGCAATCTTACGTGGGAGTTAAAGCATCCTCAGAGTAAGGTTTTCCACAATTAAGATATAAGTTTGATCATCAGGCAATGCTTGTTTCAGACGGAGCGTTCCCCGTGCCTCATTATATCAAGCGTCATTTCAGTTATCATCCTGCGTGGGCTTTGGAAGATAGTTTCTCTGAAGTTATTGCTAATTCCTGGGAAAATAGAACTTGGGAACAGGGAAGGCTAACATTTGAAACTGAGGCTACTGAATGGAATTCGAACATTCTGGGCAGTCTTCTTAAGAAAAAGTTAAATCTTCTCAAAAAACTGGAGGGTATTGATAGAGCTAGACAAGATAATCTTTCCACTGGCCTCTTTAAACTTGAGAAAAAGCTTTGGCAGGAATATAGCAAGTTAAGTGGACAAGAGGAACTCATTTAGTACCAGAAGTCTAGGTGCAAGTGGCTTGCTTGGGGTGATCGAAACACTAGATTGTTTCATTCCTCGGCCTTGATCAAGCGAAAGAAACAGCGCATTGAGGCTATTCAAGATTATGAGGGGACTGGGTCACTGAACAGGATAACTTGAGACAGATGGCTATGGAATTTTTTAAAGATCTTTATACCAAAGATAACCGGGTTCCTGACTCCAGGGATTGGATTGCACATTTTCCACCACTTCAAGACAAAGATGATGAGTTGATTCACAAATAAGTGGATGACATTGAGATTAAGAATGCTACTTATATGATGGGCGCGTTAAAGGCTCCTGGTCTAGATGGGCTGCAGGCGCACTTTTTCCAAATTCAGTGGGAGCATATTGGGGATAAGGTCTGTAATCTTATTCGTGAAGTATGGCACAATCCTGAGAAAGTTAGAGATATCAACCAGTCACACATTGTGCTTATTCCAAAAATTGATAACCCTATGACTCTTCGGGACTTTCGCCCTATTTCTCTTTGCAATGTCATTTTCAAAATTATCACGAAAATCATTGCAGAAAGAATGAAAAGGGCAATGCAATATCTGGTTCAACCTCAGCAGTATGGGTTTATTACTGGCCGCCAAAGTAGTGACAACGTTATTATTGCGCAAGAAGCTATCACACGATGCGAAGCCGGTGAAGGAAAAAAGGACTGGTGGCCATTAAAGTTGATATGGGAAAAGCCTATGATCGGTTGGACTGGAAGTTTATCCAATCCACCCTCTCCAATGTTGGGTTAAAAGATGAAATGGTGAACCTCATTATGGCTTGCACCTCTTTGGTGTCAATGAAAATTCTGTGGAATAGAGTTGAATCATCTGCTTTTCAACCGACCCGAGGAGTTCATCAAGGTGACCCTCTTAGTCCTTATTTATTTGTCCTATGCATGGAACGTTTAGGACATTTGATAAATAAGGAAGTACAGGAAGGTAACTGGAAGGGTCTTCGTTTTAACAGGCATACCCCAATCATTTCTCATTTGTTCTTTTTAGATGACATTCTCCTGTTTGGTGAAGCTACCAGGGATCAGATTGATGTGATGAGAGACATGATGAAGGCTTTTTGTGAGGTTTTTGGTCACTGGATTAACTTGGTTAAGTCCAAAGTTTTCTTTTCCAGAAATGTACACTTTAATCGAGCCATTGAAATGAGTCAATATCTTGGGGTTGGGCTCACGAGTGATCTTGGTAAATACCTTGGGATCCCACTGATCCATCGTTGTATTACTAAGGCCATTTTTCCCCTATAATCCATAGGGGAAAAAAGAGGTTATCCAACTGGAAAGGAATATTACTTACCATGGCAGGAAGGACGGTTTTGATCAAATCTGTCCTATCAGCTTTGCCCAGTTATCATATGCAAACCACGCTTTTGCTCAAAGGTATTTTAAAAGAATTGGAAAAGGTGAGCCGTAATTTTCTTTGGAATCAAGGGCAGGAAGGTAGGAAAATGCACCTCATTTCTTGGGATCAGATCAAACAGAATAAAGAAGATGGGGGGCTCGGTATTAAAGATCTTTAACGACAAAATACGACTTTTGTTATGAAGCTCTGTTGGGGCCTCCTTACCAAAATTGATCACCTTTGGGTTCGGTGTTTGCGAGGAAAATATGGATGTGGAGATGGTGACTATCCAATGGTCTGTAAGAAACAAAATTCTTCAAGTGTGTGGCGTAGTATTTCGGCTGTTTGGGACACATTTTATTAAGGAATTGGTAGGACCTTGAGGAGTGGAGATACAACTAATGTTTGGTGGGATTTGTGGACTCCGCTTCAGGAGCCATTAATTCACTTTGTTGAGAGTAATTTCCATATATTGAATCCAAGTGCCAAGATCAGGGACTTTATGTTGGAAAATGGTACGTGGAACAGGTCCAAGTGGAGAGAATTTCTCCCACAATGGGTGATTAATATCATCACTCGGATTGAGCCACCATGTGGAAGTGGGAATGACCCTTTCTGTTGGAGAACTGCTTCAGATGGCAATTTTAGTGTCCTTGCTGCTTACACTTTTTTATCTGGCCAAAGGGATCGACCTCGGCCGAGCCTGTGGAAGAAAGTGTGGAAGTTATCCGTACTGGAGAAAGTAAAGATGTTCCTATGGCAGGTTATTCATGAGAGGTTACCTACCAACTCACTCAGAGCTAGGAGAGTTTTATCAGCCAGTGAGGAGTGCCCATTTGAATGTCACCAACCAGAAACTATTTTACATACTCTTCATGATTGTGAGATAGCGAGAGAAGTTTGGTTATATTTTCTTACTCCTAACTCTCGGTTTAGATTTTTTCGCTTTGATTTGCAGGTATAGCTTAAGGAGAATATGTCAATCCCAATGGGAAAGACTTATTTTCAGCGCTGGCCATGGATTCGAAACTTCAGTCTTATCTGTTGGCTACTATGGAAGAACAGATGTCAGGGTGTCATGGAAGGAGTTCAACTTCAAGCCAACGAAATCATTCATGGCATCATGTATCAGCTTATGAAGGTGAAACATGCGAGTTTCTCCTTTCAAGATGAAGATGACAACAGATGGAAACTACCACCGGAAGGGTGTGTGCGGCTGGATACAGATGGTTCAGTCAACAACCAGCAGGAGGCAGCGTGTGGAGGAGTGATTCGAGACACCAAGGGCAATTGGGTCCTAAGATTTCAACGGAAGTTGGGGTTTGTTTCGCCGACAACCGCGGAACTCCTTGCCATACAGATGGGTCTGCAGTTGTGTAAGCAATATGGATTTCAGAGGATCATAGCTTACACAAATTCTCTTGAGGTGTATCAGTTGATCATACGAGATAGTGGTCTTAATCACCCGTTCAGGTCTGAGATTAATGCAGTAAGAGATTTGATTTATTCAGAATGGGACATTGAATTGAGATATGCACCGAGGGAAACAATCAGGTGTGCGGATTATCTGGCTCGAGACGCGCAGAATTTACTTCAGAGTATGGTAGTTTTGCCAGTTCCCCATTCTGGATATATTCCTATTCTTAGGGAAGATATTAGTCCCTTCTTTTGATGTTTATGATGTCTTGTAATCCGTAATTTCCAAGTTAGCTTGGCCACTCTTCAAATCAAAAGTAATCCTATCGTATTTGAAGTGAGAATCATGTCATTAAATTTTCCTGACAAATTGATATATTATGAATATAGGAACTAGTATGTATAATTGAGAAAAATTATTAAACCAATAAAAAATTATAAGAGCCTGATTAAAAACGAAATGAAGGTGGTAAGCAACCTTGCTAAAAAGCATAACACAAATTCAAATATTAGAAAACACACTTATTAGGAAAAGCTAAAATCTTTTACATTCTGAGTCTTAAAAGGAGAAATCCATCTATAACCAAATTAAAAAAAAAATTATAAGATCTAAAGATTAATTTTCACGAATATAAAAAAGCATCAGTGATAAGAGAATAATAGGGAAATTTATTATCTTTGATTTATTACTATTGATAAGATGAAAATTGTAAAATGTCATATTATTCATAGATTGTTAATTTTTAATATTATGGCTTTGTTGAAATTCATGCAGACCTGAAGTCTCTCTAACGTTTTTAACTTATATTTTTGTTACCAAAACTAGGGTGAGTGATATAAAAGTTTTAAAAAATGAATTATATTATTCATGATATAAAAAAGGGATAATTTGTCTTAAATTTTGTATTATACTATAATTATAATTTTATGTAGTAGTATGATAATTATATAAATTCAAAATATACACCAATCATATGATTGAATAATATTAAAAAATTGTTATAAAAAAGAATATTATCAAAAATTATAGGAAAAATATCATATAAAGATGGTTAAATTACCCTATTCTAATTTGGATCATTGAACGTAACAAATTATATTCTAGGTTACGGTTTATAAGTAAGGATTTAAAATTTGGGTTAAATTATTTTTATATCCTTTAGTTATTAAAACAACAAAATTGAAAATATAACCCTATTAATTACTCTATCAATTAATTCTTTGAGAAGTACGGAGGGACTTTGTGTTCCGACTTATTTCCAAACATTAGTTATGCCCAATATTTTTTTTTTACACAAAATTCGGTTTTATAGGAAAGTGGGAGTATATATCATTGAAAGAGGTGAATTGTTGTGTGCAAAATGTTTCATGAATGACTTTATATGGGATTGGCCCCCTTTTTTTTTTTAAATCATGGATTACATATTCAGATATATATACAGGATTCAAATTTTAAAATCGGGTCATAAAATTTTCAATAAAAACAAAAATATCAAAAGAAGGTAGTAGATTTCTATGTGGATACATAAATCTACCGTTAACATAGATTTCAATTTATTCTAATACATTAGTATATAAAACTGAATATTGTATAAAAAATATTGTGCATATACTTTTTTTTAATTAAGATAACATCAACAAACCCATAGCAGAGTTTTCATAGTTTGATGATATATATTTCCTTCATCACTGTAGTCTACATAATTAATGTTTGAAAAGAAATAGGAAAACAAACGGTGCTCTATTATACAGTACTTCCTAAAAACTTAATTGATAAAGCAAATAATAGGGTTATGTTTTCAATTTTGCTGTTTTAATAACTAATGAATATAGCGATAATTTGATTAAATTTTAAATCTCTAATTATGACACATAATCTTATATATAATTTATTAAGTTTAATGACCTAAATTAGAATTTAAGTAATTCTGCTGTATTTATATATGGGATTTTCCCAAAAGTATGTTAATCAAATCTAAATTAATAAATCTAATAAAAATCAAGAATACTTTTCCTGTGGGAATGTTGAAATGTAAGAAGTGGATGAATCTAACATAATAATTTGATTTGCCTAAACAAATATTCTGTAAGGAATTTGAATATTTCTTCTCTTTTCTTTTTTATATTTTTTTATGGTTGTTTAAAGACCGCGTGATTTATATTTATGCAATTGAATACGCAATTTGCGAAATAACAAGTTCTCATGTAGAGAATGCATGGTAAGGGTTTTTATTTTTTAATGACCATGAAGAAAATGGCAAGTTTAAATCTACAATTACGAACACTTTTACTTATTATAAATGATCATATACGTGAATAAGTTGGAATAGTATCTGATAAGGAGAAAATAGTAGAAAATCATATAAGGTGGTTCATACACGTCCAAAAACGTTCATTGGGTGCGTAAGTGAAAAGGGTCAATTAAACAGTATGAAGCTCTCTAAAAAGAGGTAGAAGAAGACTAAAATGAATTCTCAATGAGATTATAAAGCAAGATCTATTGGTTAATAATATATCTAAGGATTTGATTTTTTGATAGAGCACAATCGTGTCATACGATCCATTTAACTGACTTCACCTAATGAGATAAGGCTTTATTGTTATTGTTGACCATGAAGAAAATGACAATTTTTAATCTACAATTACGAACAATTTTACTCATTATAAATTATAAATTTTGACTTTCCTTTTAAAAATAGTAAATATATTACCTTTCATGTATATCAGAAGCTGGATATAGTTGATAAACATCATTAATTAACGAAATTAATTAAAGTAAGAGATCCTGGCAATCATCAATAGTATTTGTAAAAATCACATTGTTTTTTGAGCTCTATAATATACACACACATTGACACATATATTATTTTCTTAATTATAAAATATTCAGGTAAGTGAAGTTTTAAGTAGCTTAGCTATTATGGCTCAAAAAGAGTTTTATATAAAGTAGTTAAAGAATTTTTTTCTGGCAAAAAAAGTTAAATTTTTTTTATAAAACTAATTAAATAGAATACTTTTTAATATAATTAAATTTTTTATTTATAAAAAAACGATTATTTTTTTGGCCGACCTTCACCTAATATAAGGAACACACACTCATATCATATCCATAGAGGGTTAAACTCTTAACATCAAAGTTAAAAAAAAAACGTAAGAGGGGTGCTTAGTGTTATAAGTCACTTGATGGGAGTACTAATTAAGTTTTTTTTTTAATATTGTCTCTATTTAAAGTCATTAATCATGAGAGAGAATGTAATGCAAATTTGAAAATTTTTCTTTAGATATGGGTAAAATAAAAACTTATTTCATTACTAGCAATATTAATTAATGGACAATTTTTTCTTAATTATGTTGAAATAGTCATAGCAGCCTTATAATAGTACCGAATAGAATACATTAATTTAAAAAAATAAGGAATAAGAAACTAGAAAGTTCCATAGAGAACATGAGAGTAGCATCAATATGACAGGTGGTGTGAACAGGAAGAAAATATATAGATGCGTGGGCATCACACAAATACGGTCTTTTAAGGAATAAAAAATTGGTTCCAGCAATGAATCAGTTATGATACATATTTAAGGGTAAATGGATTAATTGGAGTTTAATCTGTTGTTGAACCGATCATATTAAAATATTATAATTTATTAGTGATAATATATATATTAATATATTTTTAAACTTCTATAGATAAAAATGAAGATTTTTAGAAAAATATGCTTAAAATCTATTAGTATTAGTTATAATACTTATACTTATGTAATGATTTCTCCTTTCCTATAATTATTATATCCTTTTAAATAATTTTTTTCATTATCTTCTTCATTTTTTTTAGATTTATTCTTTTTTTACCTACTTTTTTCTTTATTTTGATCTTCAATCTTCAATTTTTTCCTAAAAAATAGCATAAAATAATAATAAAAAAAATGAAATTGGTTGGACCACCGGTTTTGACCAGTCCAACCGATTTCAGACCGATTTTACGGTGTAATGACAGATTAAACCGGACCACTGACAGGTTCCCGGTTTAACCGGTCAAACGGGCCAATCCAGTCTGGTTTTTTGTTCATTACTTTCATTATTGAGGCACATTACAAAATTCATAATTGTATCATGCCAAGCATGAGAAAATAAAATGTTAAGTGAAATTAATTAATTGTATCTCATCATTAATAATCACAATAAACAAGTAATCTTTTCTTAATTATCCAAAACAAACAAAGAAAGAAAGATTCATCGATCCAGAAACAATCACAAACATAAATTAATTTTTTTTTAAAAAATAATTTCATGATAAAAATTGTAGGTATTTAATTATATTTATTATTTTTTCATTAATTAAAAATACAGGAATCAATTTCGTTGAACATGAACCTTAGGTAGCCATAAAGTTGCTTCCATAACAGAAAGCAAATCACGTTCGATGTGATAGGATTAATTAGGTTGGGATATGAGGAAAGGTGCTAATTCCAAGCTTGCATGATGAGGAAGTTACATTACATATGCTAAAACCATCTTCTAAATTTTAATCATCAACCTATATTGTGTGATAGGTCCTTCAAACATATACTCCATCCCACCCTCCTATCCTTTTTATAAAAGCATGATAATCAAATTAAGCAGTTTAAGAAATCAGTAAAAAGTAATAAATATATTATAAATGAACTCTTTTTTTGAGCATGCCCTTAATTTTAAGGGGAAAGTGTAGGATAAAATTCATAGAATACAATTAAATCATAAATTATAGTACATGAATTTTCCTATATCAATAGTAGAAGATTTATAAGAATTACTTATCGCTATTACTAAGCTTTGATCAGAGAGAGAACTCACAAATCCTGATGAAAGAGAGTTGCAATTGAAAGTAAAGAGAGAAGATAATTGTCAGGTCAATCTCTTTTTGACTGGATGTGAGACACAGTGATGACAACTAGATTAAGAGCTGTCGCTAGTCAGGGAACCTCAAATAAACATACTAGGTTTTTCTGACGATTGTATTAATCGGCCGTAAACTCAATTATTTTATCCCACCATCAGACATATCACATTAATAGCCAATAACTCTAATATTGAATTGGTCCTGGATCTAACTTACGGGTCACACTCAGGATATTTTAATTAATTACCTAAATAATAACTAATAATAATTATAATATATTAATAAAATATCTTACAGCAAATAAAAGAGAAAAATAGAGTAGTAGTTAGAGTACACTTTTGCTTTTGTTTTTGAATTCTTTATGGAGTAATTTAGTTAAAAAATACCTAGCACATTGACCTTTTCTATCTCAAGAAAAATTAGCCTTTATTTTGATGAAGTACAGTCATATTTTTATAAAATAAAATTATCCTTTATGGAACAACCAAAATTTAACAATGTGTGTGTGTAAAGTTGGAGGTGTTTGGGAATTTGTCCCTTGACTAGAATAAGAATAATTTTAAAATATAATTTTTTTTGAGAAAATGATAGAAAAAGAATTTTGAAATTATAAAATCCTAAATCATATTTATTATTAAAAATTGATAAAATAATGACGAGGCTTAATAAACAATTTACAACTTATTTTATAAAAAACATTTTATTTAAGATTTTACAATATTAAAGTTCTTTTCCCCGTTATTCTCCTTTTTTACAATGTTCTGTTGGTTTTTTTTCTTTGTCCATGTCCATTCCTGCATGATTTTTTTTTTTTTCATTCCAAGCATGCCTGATAAGAAATTAATTAATATTGCAAGCTATAAAACCCTTCTTTAATTAATGAATTGTTATTTGATATTTCAAACTTTTTTTGGGTAAAAAATTTGATATTTCAAACTAGTACAACTGATTAATTCACATTAGATGTTGTTAGGCTATCATTTTTAACATGATTTTTATTTTCATTAATAGGGAATTCTAAGACTTTATTTGAGATATAAAATCTCATTTCAAATCGACTCATCAACTAATAGATCAGACTTTTGTTTCATGTACGCATTCACTGATCTTTCCTTTTTAACGTCCATATAAATAAAAAAAGAAAAAAAAAAGAATTTTGAGTGTCACCCTTCATATTTGAATACTTTTTTCCGAGGTCATCCATTTTGACTAATTCTTTTGTTTTTTTAATTCAATCATTCAATCATATGCACATTATCAAAGACTTTTAATCCCTGTTCTTCTCACTTAATTGCAATCTTAGTTTCGGTAAGCTATTAACTAGTTTAGATATTTTATGCTCCTCTAGTTTTGTTCATAAGACTGAGAGAGTTTTTTTTTTATCATATTAATAAGTCACAATATTAAATTTTTTATATGAATGTATAATTTTATTCTTTATTTATTATTAAATACAGTCTGTACTCTTGAGTTAGAGTGCTTATTATATAGGTTAAAGTTTGGAAATTGTTAAATTTTACAACATAGTAAATAAGATTTAGGCTTCTTTTTATTCTAATGAAATATGCTGGAAGTGACTTGTAAATAAAATAAGGAGAGTATACATTATTATTGGCTGTTTAAGTTGAGTTGCCTTAATCATCTTCTATACGGTAATTAAACACAAGCTGAGTGCACACTTTATCTTCATAATTTTGTTAAAAAAATTAATGGGAAAATCCCATTTAAATACCATCTGAAATATCAAAACCCACAAAAGTCCATTAAAACTTGTAAAAGATAGATAAGGGTTGAGGGGGGAATCTGGGATATTGATGTTAAATACAAAATACCAAAATGCCCTTTTTAATTGGTTTGACATACCCTCCACATTCTCTGATTGAGTGAAATTGCGCTCTCTGTTTCGACAAAAAAAAATTGCTTGTTGCAGCGATCGGCGGTGGACGATACCTCTCATATAAGTAAGTTTCTGAAAAACATAATCTTTTTTTAATGAATCGGACAATAACCATCTTATTCTCATTGTTCATGCTGGTGGGTGTTGGGTGTGGTTTGGTGGCTTTGATGGTGCATAAACAGTACAAAGCTGGGGATTTACGTAGGGTGTGGGAGGTAATTTATTTGAGGTTGTCAATAAAGGCTAAGAACAATGACGATGGTGCTGCGATTGTAGGTTATTTATAGTAATTTTGGTTGTGGGTAAGTGGGTTTGTAGGTTGAGGCGGTTAAGGTTCGGACTTTACGTAATTACGACGGCATCGACGGTGTGGTGTGGGTTATTTATGCATTTGCTCTTGTTATCTTTGAGAGGGAGTATAATGAAGAGTTTATTGATTTCAAATAGGTAGCATTGAGTAGTATTGAGTTAATGTGGATAACTGACTGTTTGGAGTGAAAAAGTGAGACTATGATGACTAGTATATGGTAGTGAAGCATATATGTACGTTCATGGTAGTTGCTGTCATTACCACATATTGTTTGTTGTCAACGCCATTGCAGGATTTGTTATTACCATAACTCTTTTTGTCAAGACTTAACGATTGTATGAGAAACATTACGGTATTTGTCAACAACATTACTGGTTTCATCACAAGAAAATCTTGACGTGTCTCACGCTCGAAGTGCTACCTTGAAATCATCAATTATCATTGATGAGGTTAGAAATCCCTAAGACAAGCATGCAAATGAAATAAGGAAGAATTTGGTTAGAGATTATGGTTTACAATTGACATATGAGCAAGCATATAGGGTAAAGGAAAAGGCAATTGAAGAAATTCATGGCAGACCTGAACAGACATATATGTTAATATCATGGATATGTGATCGGTTAAAGAAAAGTGATGATAAGACTTGTTATGGTAGTTGCTGTCATGAAGAATCTGGTGTTTTGTTAATTCCATTACTGTATTTGTCATTTCCATTACAACTCTTGTTAATTATGTCAGTTTGTTGTAATTAAATTAAACATGAAGGAACACGTTCTTTTGGGTTCATGACTTATGTACATTAAGTGTAGATGGAATGAGTAATGTTAAATTGTCATTTGACAATGTATACGGTAGTTGCTGTCATGAAGAATCTAGTGTTTTGTTAATTCCATTAATGTATTTGTCATTTCCATTACTACTCTTGTTAATCGTGTCAATTTGTTATTATTAAAGTAAATATGAAGGAATACGTTCTTTTAGTCCATGCCTTATGTACATTAGGTGTAGGTGAAATGAATAATGTTGAGAAGCCATTGGAGTATTTACTTGATACTTGTTGTCATGAATTTTTGTGGCTTTTGTCAATGTCACAACAGAACTTGTCATTAACATTACTAAACTTGTTATTCCCATTATAAATCTTGTCAAAACCATTGAAAACTTTGTCATTCCCATTAGTCAACTTGTCAGCGTCCAGCCTTATTGGGGCAACACACACAATGCCACAACTATGCATCAATATACAAGATAGGTGATCAAAATGATCCTCACTATGTCACCCCAAAATTCAAAGCTTGGTTACTAAGTTAGACGACATGTGTCAATCTCCTTACAACAATGATGAATTCAAAAAAAAAAAAAATTCTAACTTGAAGACCAAAAATTTACATTAAGAGCGTAATTTTGTCAGTCATTTCCTCTTGATCAGGGTCATTCATGAAGTCACCAGTCTCAATGCTTCCTCTCTCTTGCTATTCATTTCATGGTTAACCATGGGAAACAAAGTGTAACCATTCCTCACATCTTTTTTTTTTGCATATCCACTTTATCCCCCACTCTTTCATGTGACTCCACATCAATGTTCTCCCCATAGACTGCTTTTCTCTTCACACCAACCTCTTCATGCTGACCCTCCATGTCTACATCATGGCCTACAATCTCTTTACTTATCATTGGATAAGAGTAGCTAACTTTCACCTACAGAACAATGTCACAGTTTAATTTAAGCTATCTTTGATTGAAACAACGTAACAGTTGGATAAAAATGGTAATTAATTTAAATATACTAAATAAGCTATCTTTGAAATATATTTGAAGTTCTGACTACGACCTTAAGACCTTTTGAGTTTTGAATAATTTGGTTCAGAGTCTAACAGCAAAGTTTCTTAAAGATTTTCAAAATATTTATATTTATCCAGTGCATATAAGTAACTTTGCAATCACTAATAAATTATGCCATCTACATAACAATCTCTGTGACAATTAAGTGATAAACAAATAATATAAATTAGGGAGAAGTAAAAACAACCAAACCAACTTCAATTAAAAAATACAGCCTCATTTCATTGCATTTCAGTTATAACCAGTTTTTGTAATAACCAATCAAATCAAACCAAGTAAATAGCTAAATCAGTTTATGCATAAGATTTTCAATCAAATACAAGCATTTAATTCCTGAAATATATCGTTGAACAAGCACATGAAACTGAAATAAAAAGTATGCTATCAAAAGCACATCCGCATGTTTACTATTTCTTTCTTTATTTCAATTTCTTTTTCAATAACAACAGGTGATCCCATGAAATTCACCCCAATTTAAGGTTTTCCAGCAAACAGTTAAAGCTCAATAAGAATACCCCAACATGAAAAACTTCAAAGATCCCATGAATCATATATAACACACCAAAAAATAAGCATCTTGTTGACTGCAGACCTATCACAATATAGAAGTACCTGCATGCACTTTTCCAGCAATTTGACACCTTCTTCAAAGGTCAAATTTTCATTCCATTCATCACGAAGAATTGGCCTTGCAAGATGGTTGCCAAGCCTAGTTGCCACATAGTTGTCATCAAAATTAATGCCAATCATGTTAACCTGGAAACAATTCACAAAAAACTGAGTAAAAACTAAATCTTGGAGGCAACTCACTCTCACATTGAAATCAAAGACAATAAACCAATGCATACCATGCCAAGGTATTTCTGTCCGTTTTTCACACCACCAATTACAAGTGAGTTCCACAATGGATTGAATTTATTACGTCTATTATACATCACACGAGTCAAGTAGTTGCGCACCTCCTTTGGACCAAGTTTTTGCCCAAAGGGGGGATGCTGACAAACTTTATGTGGCCAAGTGTTTGCCCAGAGGGGGGATGCTGACAAATTTACTAATGGAATTAACAAAGTCTTTAATGGTTTTGACGAGAATGGTAATAGGAATGACAAGTTTCATAATGGTTCCAAACTTTATGTGGCCAAGTGTTTGCCCAGAGGGGGCGACGCTGACAAATTCACTAATGGAATTAACAAAGTCTTTAATGATTTTGACGAGAATGATAATGGGAATGACAAGTTTCATAATGGTAAAGACAAGTTCTGATGACATTGACAAAAACCACCAATGTTTATCACAGCAACTACCAAGTAAAGGGTTCAAATGACAATTTAACATTACTCATTCCATCTACACCCAATGCATACAAGCCATGAACCCAGAAGAAGGCGTTCCTTCAACTATAATTAAATGGTTGGAAGCTGTCACCATTAACAACTGTTTCAATGGAAATGACAAGTACAGTAATGGAATTTACAAAACACCATATTCTTATTGACAGCACCTACCAAAAACATTGTCAACAAAAAATTTAACATTACTCGTTCCACCTACACCCAATGCATAGAAGTCATTAACCTAAAAGAAGGTGTTCATTCATGTGCACTTTAATTACATCACCTGTCATCATTAACATTTCAATAGAAATGACAAGTACAGTAATGGAATTTATAAAACACCAGATTCTTACTGACAGCAACTACCAAATACATTGTCCAATGACAAGTGAACATTACGATTCCACCAGCACCTAATGTTTTCGTGTCATTCCCAGAGTATAGCCTATTGTTTTAACAAAAAACAGTACTTACATAAAGCACATCATATATGACATAACCCTTCTAACCAAAATATTTGAAGGGATCCAAATCATTGTACATAAACCAAAAGATGACTTACAAAATAGCTACTCCCAGATCTGCACACCCAGGCTTAAGTTCAGTTTTCTGG
Organism: Inga oerstediana; assembly: GCA_963210345.1. Taxonomy (NCBI): domain Eukaryota; kingdom Viridiplantae; phylum Streptophyta; class Magnoliopsida; order Fabales; family Fabaceae; genus Inga; species Inga oerstediana. The sequence goes on from OY723409.1 coordinate 40,168,383, forward strand.
AGCCCCTCTCCGACAGAACCGAAAGAAACGACAGAAAACCCTTCTGCGACAGAACCGAAAGGAACGACAGATAAGTGATTCAGTTTTCTGGAACCCTTCTGCAACAGAACTGAAAGGAACGACAGGGAGTGATTCAGTTTTCTGGAGGTGAGTGTGAGTAAATGAGTTGAGGGGCATTTTGGTCTTTAGCCTTAAACTTCAGTAACCTAGATTGGTCTTTGATCACCTATCTGTCTTTTCCAAGTTATAAAATACTTTTGTGGGTTTTGACAATTGAAATGGTATTTATATGGGATTTTCTCAAAATTAATTCAGTCCCATAATCTCTTCAAAGTTAAATGGCATCCTTCTATCGCGGATATTTGATAAGTGTATTCTCATTTTTGGTAATCATTAAGGGAACTCCTGATGTACTAAGGGAGAAAGACACATGGTTAAGTTGCATCTAATATCCTAAAATATTTTCAATAACACTTAATATACTGTAGGCAAAAAAAAAAAACACTTAATATACTAAACTTATTTTTAATGCATTCAATATTCTAAAGTATTTTTTCAATATCACCTAGTATTCTAAAATAATTTGTGATATAATTTTGCCCTTAAAATATTTTTCTCAATGGCAACAAGCACCCTAAACTTAGATTCTCAATACTACTGAAAGAATATTTTAGGATGTTGGATGCACAAATAATTACTTTATGATATTGAGTATACTATTAGAAAAATTTTTAGTTGTGTTAAATGCATACATACACATTTAGTTTAGGTTATTGAGTGCTATTTGAAAAATATTTCAGGATGCTATATGTTATTCAACCCAAAAATATACAAAAAATATTGAAATATAGGAAGCTCAAGAGATGGTTCCTTGAAATGATTTAATTCCTATGAATTTTTATGGAATAAGAATAATTTTAAAATATGATTTTTTTTTTTTGAGAAAATGATATAAAGAGAGCTTTAAAATTGTAAAATCCTAAATTAGATTTGTTACTAAAAATTGATAAAGTAATGACAGGATTTGACAAACAAACAACTTATTTTATAAAAAATACATGATTTGAGACTTTATAATTTTAAAGTTCTTTTTCTATTATTCTGCTTTCTTTTTTTATGTTCTGTTCGTTTTTGTTCTTTGTCCTTGTCCATTCGTCCGTGATTTTTTTATTTTTTTTCATTCCAAGCATGCCTGGTAAGAAATTAATTAATATTACAAGCTATAAAACCCTTCTTTAATTAATGAATTGTTATTTGATATTTCAATTTTTTTTTGGACAAAAATTTGATATTTCAAACTAGTACAACTGATTAATTCAAAATAGACGTTTGTTAGGCTATCATTTTAACATGACTTTTATTTTCATTAATAGGGAATTCTAAGACTTTATTTGAGATATAAAATCTCATTTCAAATCGACTCATCAACTAATAGCTCAGACTTTTGTTGGTCCATATACCCATTCACTGATCTTCCCTTTTTAACGTCCATGTAAATAAAAACAGAAAAAAAAAAAAGAATTTTGAATGTCACCCTTCATATTTGAATACTTTTTTATGAGGTCATCCATTTTGACTAATTCTTTTTTTTTTTTAATTCAAGAGTTAAGGTGCAAAAATACCCATGAGCTTCTCAACATGGGACAAAAATGCCCACACCGTTAATTAACGCAAACGTCCGTTTTGTGAGACCCACTTATTATTTTTTGAGATGAAAAAATACTCATGAACTTTTTTTAAAAGTGCGCCCAACACCATAAATTTTTAAAAAGTTCATGGGCACTTTTGCACCTAGAAAAAAGTTTATAGTATTGGGCACACTTTTGAAAAAAGTTCATGGATATTTTTGTATTTTAAAAAATAATAATGTGGGTCTCACAAAACGGTCGTTTGTGCCAATTTACGGTGTGGGCATTTTTGTCCCATTTTGAGAAGTTCATGGGTATTTTTGCATATAAAAAATGTTTATAGTGTTGGGTGCACTTTTAAAAAATATTCATAGATATTTTTTCACCTTAACCTTTATTTCAATCATATGCATAGTATCAAAGACTTTTAATCCCTTTTCTTATTACTTAATTGCAATCTTAGTTTCGGTAAGCTATTAACTAGTAGTTATTGACAAAAAAAAAAAAAAAGAACAGCTATTAACTAGTAGTTTATATATTTTATGCTCCTCTAGTTTTTTTTTTTTTTGATAATATATGCTGTGTTCCTCTAGTTTTATTCACAAGATAGAGAAAGATTTTTTTTTTTGTCATATTAATAAGTCACATTATTAAATTTTTTACATGAATGTATAATTTTATCCATTATTTATTATTAAATAGAATCTACACTCTAAAGTGCTTATTAAATAGGGTAAAGTTAGGAAGTTGTTAAATTTTACAACATAGTAAATAAGATTTAAATCTTTAGGATGTTGGATACACAAAAAATTACTTTATGATACTAGGTATACTATTAGAAAGACACTTTAAGGTGTTAAATGTATAAAAATTTAGTTTAGGATATTGAGTGTTATTTGAAAAATATTTCAAAGTGCTAGATGCTGTTGTAAAATATAAGTGTTTGAGTGGGTGTGTCAAAGAAGTTAGTCCCACATTGCTTGGGAATAAGAGGTCACTAGCCTATATATATCACTACACTATCTTGGGTTTGTAAAGAGGCCTAGAGGAGTGGTGGGCTCGAACGCACAACAACGGGCCACCGGAAGGCAAACGTAGTTGAAATCTGACGATTCCCTCCTTGCACATGAATAAATACGTGGTACTGGCACTTTTGGTGAAATATTTTTACTCACCGAAAATATTATTTTTTAGATAATAAAAATAATATTTATTTGGGCTTGCTGAAAAGTCACTATATTTTGGGGTTTAAAATTTGTGACCCTTCATGAATGAAAAATTGTTGACGGTCAGACTCTTCGTCAAGCGACCTTTTCGTTGTCAACGTCCAGGCCTGTCTGTTCGGTGGTGACTATCCGGTCTCAATGGACGTATTGTCCGGTTGCATTGTGACCGATGATCTTTCATGAAAACGCCTATAAAAGAGACACATGTGGGGTGCTCAGTACACAATATTCTCCTCTCCTCTCCTCTGTTTTGGAATTTTTGACTGTCGTTGCCATTATCTTCCGCCAGTTCTATTGCCTTGATTACATCAAGAAGGGTCTATTTAATCCTGGAGAGTGCCGCTTCCTCTCTGCCGGTGGTTGCGGAATAACTCTATAAGACAGTGTCATCAGACGCGACTCAAATCATCTGTTTTGATCTTTTCAAGTTGTTGTTCGTCTGTTCGTCCAGTTGTTCGTGGTCGTCTATAGATGCTATTCAACCCAAATATATACAAAAACTATTGAAATATAGGAAGCTCAAGAGATGGTTACTTGAAATGATTTAATTCCTATGAATTTTTATGGACTGTTACGGAATTCAGTTTTTATAAATTGACCTAATGACTTTCAGTGTAATTAGTTGTCACTGCCTTAATTATTTTTCTCATACGGCAAGTTAAACTTGCCACTTATTAAAATATTGTTGTGATTGATAGTCGGTAAAAAAATTTTGTTGAAACTATTTGTCACACATTATCTTAATTGTTGTTGTCTTTTGATAAGTTAAAACTATTACTTGCTAAATCATTTTTGACATTTTTTTTTATTTCAAATTAATGGCATTTAAGTAATTTTGTTCAACCCCAATCTAGTTCCTAATTACTTCAGAGTGATGAGACCATTTCAGGTCCTAAATTGGTATTTGCAAATTTTGGAGGATTTTTGTGTCCTTCTCTAGTGTAGAAGTGCATATAAACTATAAAAAATTACTAAATTAAATTAAAACTATACCTTAGCATGTGGGATTTTTTTGGCCCTTTTATAAAGCGTCTTATGTGAATGAAGTTCAGGACAACTCACAATGTATGACTAGCTACCTCATATTATGAATGCTTATAAAAATGTTTATAAAAATATCTTACAGAACATGTGGGATTTTTTTGGTGATAGCGCCTAATTTTTGAAACTCTCTTTGAGTTTCAATTAATTTGGATTGAGAGAAATCAGCTTATATAATTGTAAAAGCTCTCTAAGGGATAATTTTCTTCACACACAAAACTATTTTTTTTTTTTTTGGTAAACAAAAGGTACTGGTGTTAACAGCTTGGAGCGAGATTGAATTCATCACCTCACACTTATATGAGAGCTTCCATGTTATTAAGTTATAAGACTTTTGGTCACAAGACTTATAAATTTAAGACATAAGAAAAATAAATGCCGAACTATTTTTTTTTTGGACTGATCATTTTCCCTTATGATAATTTTTTTCATCAAACGAACTTTGCTTGGATTCTGGTTTAGGCCAAGAAATGATGTTGAAAAATATCCTTTTTTCCCCTTAAAAACAAACATGAATTGATCCTACCAGTCTTATTGAGCATATGTATTTATACTCAATTGTCATTTTCTATAACATGCTTGATAAGTAGGGGTTGTCATATTATCATGTGAAGACAGTAAATTGTGACCCTTCATGAAAGAGAACGCTTTAACATTAAGTTAACTTATGATGATCTCAAATTATTCTTTACTGATATGATTCTATTTATAAATCACTTCTAACATATTTTATTAGAATAAAAAAACCTTAAATATCATTAATTCTCACTTAAAATTTTGTGACTTTATAATTTTACTCATATTTAATACATATTGTATTTAAAGAATACAAAGTCAACACAATAATAAATGAATGATAAAATTATACATTCATGTGAAAAATTTAATTATTTGACTTATAAATAGGAGTGTAGGACAAAAAACCTTCTCTCTATCTTATAAATAGGATTAAATAAGTATTCAGTTACATATACATTTTTTTTTGTTGAAAAAAGTGCATATGATGGATAAAACTTAAAAATTCAAAAAAATCATGAGGGTTAAATTAAAAATAATATGTAGGAACATTTGAAGACATGTGAATAATCTTTTTAATTTTCAAACTTTAACGTTACAGTGTATATACCAAATGAATATTAATTAAGGTCAATGGCCATAGCCATCGTTGCCAAAAACATTGTTCGTGGAAGGAATGACGAAAGTCATTTGTATCATGACAAATATTTTATTCAATATTTTTTAAAAGTAAAATTTGTTCTAATAATGAAAGTTCAATCACTTTTTTTTTTAAAAAAATATATCGGATGTCATTACATTTATTCTTTAGCGGTGACTGTGGAATATGTTTGAATTTGTAAAATGAAAAGTAAGAGGGTGAGAGACAGTGATGATATGTAGAGCCGGGAATTCGGGCCGAGCCCGTTGGGCCGGGCCTATAATTTAGAGGCTGAAAATGGAAGCGGGCCTAAAAGGGCCGGCCCTGTAGGGCCGCAAGCCCTGTAGGGCCAGCCCTGAAGCCCTGCGGGCCGGCCCTTTTAGGTCCGTTTAATATTTTTTTAAAATAAATTAATAAATATAATATCATTATATCAAATTATCAATATGAGAGACACCTAAGTTCCTAATAGAGTATTAATAACAGGCAAACACTTATTAATTGTTTTGATTTATTTTATTTTCTACAATGTTTTATTCATTTAAACTTAAAAAAAAAAGGCTAATTTGGACATTAGATGATTATTTTAACTAAAAATTTATGAGTTTTAAAAATAATGTATACCAATTTAAAACAAAATAATAAATAAATTGTAAAACTTAAAAAAAAAAATTTTTTTGAATTAAAATGAGTTTAAACCCGAGCCCATGAAGAGCCAGTCCTATAGAGCCGCGGGCTTCAAAAATATAGTACTTTTTAGGAAACGGCCCATTTTCCCAGCTCTAATTGATATGTTGGGTTGTATGTACAGCTAAGGGCTGCCAACAAAGGAAAGCGGCGCAGCTGGAGGCTTGAGATCCTCCTTCACTTGCCCATGTGACCACGTGCTTTCTTCCCTTTTTCAACTTTTAAAAAGATAAAACCACTCCATTAACAAAGCATAACGTGATTAAAGAAAGTGAACCGAACGGTCTATCCGGGTGGATTGTCGACCGAACTCACTGACTGCTCTATTTGGATAAAATTAAACTATTTTTGCAATTGAGTTGCGTTGGATTGAAGTTAAACTGTCATTGAGCCGAAACCCAGATTTAGACCGAGAATCAAAATGGTTTTTAGAAAACCAGACAGTTTTTTGGATTGATGGAAAAAATGTTGAAAAAAAAACACTGATAAAAAATTAAAATTTGACTCTCTAAAAAAATTTAATATATTTTCACATTATTTGTGGCCATATGGTGTTATATAATTGAACGCTTAATATATTATGTTGAAAATTAAACTTATTATGAATTTATTATTTTTATGTATATTACTATCTGCAATTCTTAAGATAAGATTCGCTTTTTAGTTTAATTTTTTCATTGAAGTGGATCTTATCTTGATAACTGGAAGTTGTATTATATTTCTACAAAAAAATATCAACTTACGGACGGAATTTGAGTTTTCCGACAGAATTCGTTCTTGTGTTCTGATGCCTTTGTTAGTTGAGTTGCTTGACCTTGCATTATTTATTCACACACACACACACAATATTATATATATATATATATACACATATATATCGTTTTTTATAATATTATATTTAAAATTTTTTATTTTACTATTTCATTTAAATATTTATTATTAATATAATGTATATTAAATATTAAGTTTATGATATTTAAGTATTTTTATTTTTATTTTTTCATTATATATATTTTATTATGTTATTATATTATATAAATTATTAAAATATAATCATAAAAAATTATAAAATTTATTGACAAATTACCAACAGAATTCCATCAGTAATTTTTGCGAGAAATTACCGATGGGATTTTAGTTGGTAATTACCGACAGAAAAAATTTTGTCAGTAATCCGTCGCTACTTACCCATGAAATTTTTTTATCATAAAATGAATTTTCTAATGGAATTTTCCCATCGATAATTTTATCGACAGAGTTTCCGTCGGTAATTATCAACATAATGTTAATTTGATGTTTTTTGTAGTGTATATGCATATGATTTACCAACATAGAGTTGATATAGTGGTATAAGACAAGATCTCTTTGAATCTCTAGTTTGAGTCTTAGGGGAGACACGTCTAGTGGAAGGGGCAATCTCAAACGTCAAATAGAATATCAGATGATAATATAAAAAAAATATGTATATCAAAATTTTTACTAAATTACTACATCACCAGTTCGACCATGAGAATTGTGAACGACTAACCTTTCTAGTTCGACATTTAGTCTGATTTTTAAAACATTGATGTTATCTAAACAAAAAATCTTGTAGCCTAATGACATGAAACCTTTCTTCTATATGGAAAATTGTGGGTTTGATTCTGCTTGTAACCTTATATTGTTAATGCATGTCCCTCTAATTTTTTTAAAAACATTGTATCCTTGTATATATTTCCTTAAAAAAATATCATCCCTTGATTTGTAATCTCACTCTATTTTTTTAACACAATCATTTTAAAAAACACTCAAACAAAAATGTAGTGATGTCAAGTTTGAGTCCGCGACCTCATCCAAATCTGATAGACAGCAAACATGATATGTAGTGTTGTTGTTAAGCCAACTTGTAGATAACTAACATGTGATATCACAATGTCTCTGTAACACCCCAAATTTTATTTACCAAGAGTATATGGTGATTAGTTTATATATTCAATGAAATGGTGAATATTTAAGACCAAATAAATTAAATATTGAAAATTGAAAGTTGAATAGTATTTTCAGTAAAATCTTCTATAAGGTAGTGAGTTTGTCATGTGGTTTTGGAAGACCAAATAATGAGAAAAAATTATGAAATTTTACAGGATGAAAATAGACATCCTAAGCTTTAATTTGATAGGCTATATGAATCAATCGAAGCTATGTACAAAAAGATATGAATTTTTTAAATTAGTTCAGAAAATCTAGAAAGTCTCTGAAGCAACGGTCAAAGAAATGAAATATGGGAATGATATGCTTCTAGCTGGCTAAAGTCCATATTTTTTCTTGAAACTAGACTCAATAAGGGTTCCATAGCCTTTGGAATCACTCCAAAATAATGTCTACAAAATTAGTTATGATTTTTCAAAATTAGGGCAGAAAATCTGCTAGAATTGGCATTATTCTGAAAATTGAAAATAAAATGTGTTAGTAGTTGTGTAAATTGTGGAATTAAAAATTCCAAGTGTCATTATCATATGAAGAGAGGTTTAGATTATGATTTATGAAGATGAACACATGTCCAATTGCATTAAAATAATGCTACATGAGCATGGTAATTATGAGAAGGATGGAGGGAAAAATTAATTTCCAAGAGCACATATCTAATTACTACATGAACATAGTCATGATGACAATGGCACACTACATGTATGCAAGGTTGAGTGTACACTATATGAAGGCATGTGTGAGTGCATGATGGGAATGACATGGGGTAAACTCAATTTACTAATTGAGTGCCTAGTTGAGTGCAAGTTTGGATTTAGTTAGAGAAAAGAAATTTGGTTTGTTGAAGCAAGAGGGAGGACGTTTTTGGCCAACCAAGGGAGAAGGAAAATTGGTTTAAATCTAATGGGAAGCCAAATAGAGTAATTATGAAGGAGGTATGGGTGGAAGTATGGCTTGTGACAAGTGTCACAACAAGATTTAATCTTGGAAAATCAAGGGCTAAGAGGAGAGATAGAGCATTTCATTAAAACACATCCTCTTCCTCTTCCCTTTGTGTATTTCGTCCAACATAGAGAAATAAAAGAGAGAGAGAGTGATCTTGAAGAAGACTTGGGTGCTAGAGAGAAGGAAGAAGAGAAAGTTAAGGTAAGACATTGTTCTTAAGCATTTTCTTTGTAAGCTTCCATGAAAAACCTCCTCTAAACCTTTCTCTTCATAAAATCCATTATTTTGAAGACACATTCTTAGCTCAAGAAGAGAGGGAGGAGGCACCTAGAGTGAGAAGATCCAAGAAGCTCAAGAGGTAGCTACACCAAACTCAAATCTATACTAGTATAAAGTTGTTGTTAGTGATTGTTATTTGGTTTTGTGATTTTTGGTTAAGTTGTACATTTGGAAAGCCCTAACCCTAAGGGGTTATACTGCCCAAATTTCTTTGAATCATAGTTAAGAAGTGGTTAAATGTGTTAATAAAGGATTAGAAGTGGAAAAGTACAAGCTTTGGAAGCTAAACTACAAAAGCTCCATTTTTCCATTTTTTTGGCAAAGTTTCATCCAAGGTCATAATAGGGGGTAAGAGCTGGATTTTCATGAAACATATGCTTTCATTGGATTCAGTGGGCAAAAATAGATGGGATTACAGTTGGTTACGTTTTCGGAAAAGGCCGAACAAACATAATTACGAAAACGCCATTAAAACCATAAATCAGGGCTGTCAAGGGTATTTTCGTAATTTGATACTGAATTTAGTAATTTCGAGCCCTGTAATGGATTCCTTGGGCAAAAATACATTAGGATAGCCCTAGTCAAAATTTTGGGAAAACGTGCCATCAGGCTAGGTATTGCGGGGCCTGGCGGGGTCCGGGGGCATTTTGGTAAATTTTCACCATAGACTAATATAACCACAAGAAACATTATGGAAGAGTCTAAAATGATACTTGGATAGGTTATAACATATTTCTCGTATATTTAATATTTTAGAACCAAGACAAAAATCGGAGCGACATGTTTTACGAGGCACACTAAAAAGGGGTTAAAAGAACTTGAGGTAGGAACATTATCCTCCATACATCATGCTATAGTTATACGCTTATGTGGATGCCATTGTTTATAAATGCGCTTTATTAATCAACATAATGTTCCTAGAGAGGGGCATTTAGTGCCAGGGTGTACTTCCACTGAGAGTTGGCGGAAGTCCAACTGGTGTAGATTGTGGAGCTATGCCCTACTTATGTATACATGATGATAATGCGTTTATATTGTTCATTAATTAGTGCATACCTTGTGTAACCCCCTCACCGTAATTACATCCGAAATATAAAATTAAAGTGAAATAGAGACCAATAATTACCGATTATCATTTGGAATCACCTATATTGAAGATAGAGTGTTCACAAAAATGGTTTAAAACACAGGTAACCTGGTCTCTAAGTCACTTTCGAATATAATTACCTGAGCAGTTTAATCACATTCATATGTATCAGGGTACAGAAATTAAAATCCCAGCAACTCCTAGGTTACATATATATATATAGGGTGTAACATTTCACAAAAATGGGGATTACAAAATCAAAGCAATATTTACAAACCCAAATATAGACAGTAATCCTGTTCCAAAAATAGATAACCAACAGTCTTGATCAAATGTGTCTAAGAAGTCCTATCCGCTCTTAGTTATCCGCTTCTCCCTGGAGCCACTTGCCATGTCTGAAAGGTTAGTCATAGGAAAGAGTGAGATTCAAAAGAATCCCAGTAGTAACAAATCATTCATACCACACATAAACACATAGCATGTAAGTAAATCATCATACATCAGCAACGCAGATCACACTCCACCTCATCCCCTTTCTTCGCTGGGAAGGCACATCGCCCTACCCGAACTGTTGTTAGCTACTCAGGGACTGTTGGTGTGGCAGTGCATACACATAGCCTTATAGCTCACATAGCTACCCGGCTTTCACAATTGGCCTGTCGACCTTCACAATTAGGCTTTCACCTAATCACAAAGTCACACCTCATCCTCATCCCCTTTCTCCGTTGGGAAGGCACACAACCATTACCCAATCCGTTATTAGCTACTCATGGACTATTGGTATGATGGTGCTTAACTATTGGTACCCAAATACAATTTGCCCTTAGATCTCCACATTCCACTCAACAACTCAATCATCAACACTTTCATTTCCCACTTCTAAATTAATCCCAATCAACTCAAAATACCATAAGCTACCAATTTAACAGCGACACTCTCTCCAATTCCTACTTTCATTTAACACCAAACTCAGGGCAAAATTTCAGAATTTACAAAACTTAGCCAACATTTAAAACATAACCATCAAAATGCATCAAATCATTACCTCTTTCACTTGCCACAACCAAATCTCTATTTCTCCAACTTTCAAATGTGCTCAAGCATCAAAACACTACTCCTCAAAATTCTGAAAACATAGCAAAGAAGTTCTCAACCTTATGAACAACATTAATGAAGAACACCTGAACATATGAAAGCAATCACTTACTCAAAATTAAGCTTTTCTCTTTCTCTTTCTTGGTTCAGCGAAAATGGAGAATGGAGAGAGAAGAAAAACTCAGATTTTCTCTTACCCACACACACTTAACCGACTTGGAGGAGAGAGGGAAGAGAAAATGAGTTTGAAGTATTAACTTTAATCTAAGGGTCCTCATAATGACACTTGGCACAATCTTATTCCTTTCCCTTGATTTCATATGATTTCATTTATATAGGATTCCACCCCATGGCTAAATCCTAGTCTGGATTCCTTTGACTTTCAATCTCAACCGTTAATCTTCAAGTTACCAATAAATTTCCTCTTCGGTAACCGACCAATCGGTAAGTAAATTTTCAATTTTGCCCCTGATTATCATAACCTTTGCCAAATCATCATTAGACTCCAATATAAGCTTAAGCATTGCTTACAACATATTTACAACAATATTAACAATAATTGCATCATTAAGATCATAATTAGCCCTTAATCACAAGTTGGCGCATGTCATATTTTCTTTTCGCATTTTCTATGAATGATAGCATATTTCTATGGGGATTCCACAGAATCTCACCCTATTTTTAAAATAAACATCTCAGCGGGTACCACTGGGACGAAAGGAAAAGGCGTAGATGCCAAGAAGTGATTGGTACATGTCTTGAGGTAAGGTCAAGGCTGGTGGTTATAATTAGTTTATGCTTTAGATATTTTAGGATATCCTATAATTATTAAAACTTCTACTGTATTTTGTATTTCGTTGACGAACGATGTTGGGATTGTAAATGAATGCTTTTATTAGTATAATTGTACTTTTCTGTATGCCCATGGAAATTCCATCTTTATTACTCTTCGATTATCGAAATAGAAATAGGTATTGACAGTCTCAAGGAAAGAGATTGCATCTATAGCATATGCTTCGCTTATTCCTGCTCTCAATCCTCCCTAGGCACCTCCACCTCTCATCTTCTAAACGTATCCCTCAATATGCCCCTTTCAATTTTATGTGCTTCCAAAACTCCCTTTCTCCAAAATCAAAGTATCAACTATACATTAAATTGTAAGACAAAGTAGATCAGAGCCACATAAAACAAATATGGCCTATGTGATTATAGATATTTGTGAGGATTCAAAGACAAATCTTTCTCATTTTAGATGAAATGATAGGTGAATTGATTGTCTTCAAAAAAAGTTATGTTGTGTTTGGTTCAGGGAGAATCTGAATTTGGATCAAATCCATTATTTGGGTAAATAAGAATTCATAGATTTAGATTTAATCCAAATTCAAGTAAATTTTAAGATTAAGGTCCAATTTTCCTCTGAAAGTTTTGATGTAGAAACTATTATGGGTATATAGAATTTTTTTTTTAGATTAATATCACCAAGAAGTGTTATAAAGGAGAAAAGGCACACTAACCATTAAAAAACCTAACGTTAATCATCAAACAATTAATGTTGACTGATAACATTTTTAACGGTTAGGGGCACAACATTACTCTTTTTCAAACACTTTCAAGGTTATTGTCAACATCCGTTTCCATTTCGATAATAGAAAAGTAATAAAGACAGAATTCTATGGGCATACAGAAAAGTACAATTATACTGATAAAAGTATTCTTTAACAATCCCAACGTCGTTCGTAAACAAAATACAAAATACAGCAGAAACTTCTATGATTACAGGATTCCCCAAAATATCTTAAATATAAACTAATTATAACCACCTTCTTTAACCTTGCGTCAAGACAAGTGCCAATCACTTCTCTATATCTTTACCTTTACCTTTCATCCCACTGGCACCCGCTAAGATGTTTGTTAAAAAAAAGGGGTGAGATTCCGAAGAATCCCCGTAGAAACATACTATCGTTAATAGAAAATACGAAAAGTAAATACGATATGCGCCAAGGTATGCACCAATTAATGAATAGTATAAAACACATCATTATCATGTATACATGTGTAGGGCCCAAACCCACAATCTACACCGGTTGGACTCTCGCCAACTCCTAGTGTAAGTGCACCCCAGCACTAACTGCCTCTCTATAGGCAAACCATATAGATTAATAAAGCGCATTTACAAATAATAGCATCCACACAATCACATAACTATGGCATGATGTATGAAGGATAATGTTCCTACCTCAAAGTTCTTTCAATCCCTTTTTAGTGTGCCTCGTAAAATGTGTTGCTTCCGGCTTCCGGCTTCTGACTCGGTCCTAAAATATTAAATGTATAAGAAATAGGTCATAACTTATCCGAGTATCATTTTAGACTCTTCCATAGTGTTTCTTGTGGTTATATTAGTCTATAGTGCAATTTTACCAAAATGCCCCCGGGACCCCGGCCCTGCCCCGTCGTACCTAGCCCGATGGCATGTTTTCCTAAAATTTTGACTAGGGCTATTCTGACGTATTTTCGCCCAAGGAATCCATTTCCAGGCTCAGAATCACCAAATTCAGTCTCAAATTATGGAAATGCCCTTGACAGCCCTAATTTAGGGTTTCAGTGGCATTTTCGTAATTATGCTTTTTCGACCTTTTCCAAAAAGGTGACCAACTATAACCCTATCTATTTTTGCCTCCTGAATCCAATAGAGCCATCTATTTCATGAAAATCCAACTCTTACCCCCCAGTTTTGTTGTTGACCAAAACTTAGGTCTAGGAAAAAGGGAAAATTTGTAACTTTGAGTTTTAGCTTCCAAAGCTCGTACCTTTTCACTTCTAATCTCTTATTAACTCATTTAAACACATTATAACCATGATTTAAAGAAATTTGGGCAGCATAACCCTTCAGGATTAGGACTTTCCAAATTTATAATCTTGACAAAAATCACCAAAACAACCAACAACCATCAACAACAACTTCATACTTGTATAGATCTAAGGTTTGTGAGGTTACCTCTTGAGATCTTGAATTCTCTCTCTCTCTCTCTCTCCTTAAGTTCAAAATGTGTCTTCAAAATCATGGCTTTCATGAAGAAGAAAGATTTAGGGAAGGTTTCTCATGAAAAACAACAAGAAAATGCTTAAGAAACAATGTCTTACCTTAGCTTTCTCTTCTTCCTTCTCTCTAGCACCCAATGTCTTCAAGCTCTCTCTCACTCTTCTTTCTCTAGCTTTGAACGAAAATATGAAGGGAAGAGGGAGGAAAGAGTTCTTCATAAAATATCTCCCTTCACCCTAGACCATTTGATTTCATAAAGGCATATGATGGTGACACTTGTCACAACTCATACCTCCTTTATATTTATGTCATAATTACTCCATTTCGCTTCCATTAGCATTGAACTAGTTTTCTTCTCCCTCTCCTTGGTTAAAAAATGTCCCCCTTATGTCTACCCTAACCAAATTGGTTTCCTCCAACTAATCCAACCTTACACTCAAGTAGTGTACCCTTACCATCATTAATCATGATCACTATGTCCATGTAGCATTGTTTTATTGCAATTAGACATGTGCTCATATTCATAAATTATAATCTAATCCCCTCTCCATATGATAATGACACTTGACACATTTAATCCCCTTAAATTAATTTTTCCCTCTCATTTTTACTTGCTAGGCGAAAATTTGGAATAGAAGGGAAATAAAATTGTTTCAACATTTCCATAATTCACTTAAATCAATTATGCATAATTCCTTCTAATTTCCCAATTCTTGATTTATTCCAAATATACATTCTCCTTTATTTTCCTTAATTAATTGAAATTAACTCCAATTACATGGGAAAATAGTTAATCTTGGGCTAAATTGGCAAAATTATAATTTTGCTATTACCTTTATAATCTAATTCCCTTTCTCATGAATATTCACCATTTTATTGAATTTTCTGAATAATTATAATATATTTGGTGAATATAAAATTTGGGGTGTTACAGTTCTCCCCCACTTAATTAAATTTCATCCCCTAAATTTGCTACACTTATACATTCAGAAACTCTAGGTAACATTTCTTCATACTCTCCTCAATTTTCCATGTAGCCTCTCGGGGCAATAACCCTTTCCAGACAATCTTGACGAATAAAATGCTCTTGTTTCTGAG
The DNA here is from genome assembly GCA_963210345.1 of Inga oerstediana. NCBI lineage: Eukaryota > Viridiplantae > Streptophyta > Magnoliopsida > Fabales > Fabaceae > Inga > Inga oerstediana. The sequence continues at coordinate 40,183,630 of OY723409.1, forward strand.
TTATTTTTCCTGTCGATTGATGATTCGGTCAGGCATGACTTTGTAAGTCAAATCTTCACTTATTTTCACATCTTCATACTCTATTACGTGTTTGGGATCAGGTTGATACTTTTTCATTTGGGAAACATGAAATACATCATGTGGTCTACTCAGATTTGGTGGAAAGCAACACGGTATGCTACAGGCCTAATCTTCTCTAAGATCTCGAACGGACCAATGTATCTTGATTGTAGCTTCTTTGCTTTCAATGTTCTGCCAATACCCGTAACCGGTGATACTTTCATGAACACGTGGTCATCGACTTCAAATTCTAGAGGTTTTTGCCTCTTATATGCATAACTTTTCTGTCGGCTCTGAGCAGCTAGCAACCTCTGCTTGATCAACTTTATCTGCTCCATTGTCTGATCAATAAGATCGAGCCCCGGCAACTCCCTCTCAAACAACTCAGTCCAGCATACTGGCGATTAACACTTCCTCCAATAGAGTGCCTTATATGGAGCCATCTGAATGCTCGAATGATAATTGTTGTTGTAGGCAAACTCTTCCAATAGAAGGAATTTGTCCTAGCTACCTTTATAATCAAACACACACACCCTTAGCATATCCTCAAGGGTTTGAATTTTTTATTCTGTTTGCCCATTAGATTGAGGATGATATGCTGTGCTGAATCGAAGCTTAGTACCCAAAGCTTCATGTACCGCTTTCCAAAACTTGGAAGTGAACTATGGATCTCGATCGGAGATAATGTTCTTTGGAGTACCATGTAATCTCACAATCTCCTTAATGTAGATCTCCGCCAGTCTGTCAAGAGAATAGTGAATACTAATCAGTAGGAAGTGAGCTGTTTTTGTGAATCTGTCAACTATTACCCATATAGCGTTTGATCTTAGGCAAATTTGTCACGAAATCCATAGTAACACTTTCCCACTTCCACTTAGGAATCTCAGGGCTTGTCAAAAGTCCTTATGGTCGTTGATGTTCAACTTTCACTTTCTGACATGTCAAGCAACGAGCAACGAACTCAGTAACCTCTCTTTTCATCCCTGGCCAATAATATTGAGTCCTCATGTTATGGTACATCTTTGTAGCCCTAGATGTAGAGTATACTTACTCTTATGTGCCTTCTCCAGGATTTTTTGTTTCAGTTCTGGTTGTGGTGGAACATAAATCTACTTCTTGTACCTGACTAATCCGCTAGGTGACAAGTCATAATCCTGAGTTTCGCCCCTATCAATCATGCCTATGATAGATAGTGCTTCATCATCATGCAATTGGGCTTCCTCAATTACCGCCCTCATATTGTTGTATACTTGGCTTACTCCACCGCCTAACAGAATATGACTAGATAGATTTAAGTATATGAAATCCTTGATTAGTTTCTGCTCATAGATCATCATGGCTGTCATCTGTACTGATTTTCAGCTTAATGCATCAGCGATGACATTAGCCTTATCGGGATGATACTTGATTTCTAGATTGTAATCCTTCAGTAACTCCATCTATCTGTGCCATCTCATATTAAGTTCTTTCTGATCATACAAGTACTGCAAACTCTTGTGGTCGCAGTACAACTCTATAGTCTCATCATAGAGATAGTGTCTCCAAATTTTCAAAGCAAACACAATTACCGTTAACTCAAGATCATGGGTGGGATAGTTCAATTCATGAGGTTTTAGCTGACGCAATGCATACGCCACTACTCGGCCATGCTGCATCAATACACATCCCAATTCATGCCCACTGGCAACTGTATACACAACATACGAAAATGACAGATCTAGGATCGTTAATACTAGTGTTGTGGTTAACCTTGTTAGAGCAAGCGTTTCACCCAAGAGGGGGTGAATTGGGTGATACTAAAAATTTCGTTGCAAATATAAAACTTGACGGTGAAATTGAAATAGTAAAGAGTAAGGAGAAATATCACCGAAGTGTACACCAGGAGTTATACTGGTTCGGCCACAACCACTTTGACCTACGTCCAGTCCTCAGAGCTTCTCTGAGAGTTTCACTATAACTTCCAAGATTCAGTGGGTTCTTGGCACCTCAATACAAGCAAGTTCCTTCACCTGGACACTCGCTCCCCCTTACAAGTTGCAATCCAATCCCAACTCAAGGTTCCACAACCTTAAGTTATCTCAATAACAAATATTGAGTTTGAATGAAATATCTCCCTCTCAGAGTGAATAAGAATCACTGAAGTACAGAATTACTAGAATGAGTAAAACAGAGTAATAAACTTGATGATACGTTCGTGTGTGTTCTTGTTGTTCTTTCTTTGTTTAGATGTTCCCATATATATAGATATGTTGGTGATGACCGTTGGAACATTTTCTTCTCATCCGTTGGAGAGTGCGTAGCCACTATTGACTTTTCCAGTATTTGAAACATATCCGTTGGCGGTAGGTGGCATTTGAACTTCTCATTTGACTTTCCTTATTTGATATGATTTCTTCATTGTTTATCTGTAAATATGCTAGGAATACTAATACAATGAAAGGTTAATCATATAGGAAACAAATCAATGAACGTTTGAATGATTTCTAAATTTCTGGGTTTCCATACTCGAGTAGCTACTCGAGTATCCATTAAAGTTTACTCGAGTACATACTCGAGTATCCTCGGGAAAACTTTGATGAACTGGAAGTCAACAGAAAAATATAAGATTACTCGGATAGTGCATGGAATAAACAAAATATCAAACCTTTGGAAATGCATGTTTACTCGGGTACCTACTCGAGTAATGCACTCTTTTCTTCATAGATTACTCGGGTACTAACTCGAGTAAACCTTCAAATAAACTTTTGGTTACTCGATGTTTTACTCCAGTAATGTTGGCAGGATTTCAAGGCCGAGAGCACTTCAAGTTTGATTACCTTGTTACTCGAGTACATACTCGAGTAAACTCAATTTATGTGCATAGCTTACTCGGGTAATGACTTGAGGTTTTTCTTTAAATAATTCTGCATACTCGAGTACTTACTCGAGTAATCCACTTTAAATGAGTCATTGAATACCTGCATACTTGAGTAGTGCCTCGAGTAAAGTGTAATAAAAAATAGATCAAGTTATTCGAGTACTACCTTCAGGTTTTTTCTTACCACAGTGAGTTACTCGAGTAGCTCCTCGAGTAACGTTGGCAGGGTTGAAATTTCCGAGAGCAACATATTTCTTGAAACAGGGGACTCGAGTATCATTGGCAGGCCGAGAGCAACTGGAAGACTTTTACATGGTTACTCGAGTAGCTACTCGAGTAACGTTGGCAGGCCGAGAGCAACTCCAAGTATTTACCTGGTTACTCGAGTAGCTACTCGAGTAACATTGGCAGGTCGAGAGCAACTCCAAGTATTTACCTGGTTACTCGAGTACTTACTCGAGTAACGTTGGCAGATTACTCGAAGGTGTCTCTGATTACTTCAAGTTTCTGTTCCTTTACTCGAGTACATACTCGAGTAATGCCTTATAAAACTTGCTTCTGATCAAGTTTCTTAGCTTTTTCTCTTGGCCTTTCTTCATTACTCCAATGCTTACTTCAAGTGATGCTTTTCACTGTTATTACTTTGTTCAAACTTATTTATTAATCAAATCCTTTTCATACCATTCTTTGTTATCATCAAAACATGAGATCTAACATTCTCCCCCTTTTTGATGATGACAAAACTTGGTGATTTTGAACAAGGTTTTTGAAATTGAATTCTCAATTAAATACTTCTTGTATTCAAAGATTATTTTGAAAAACTTATTTAGAGTCAAAGTGTTTTAAAAGAGAATGAAATCATAATATACACCTTGCATACACAACAAACTCATTAGTCCAACAATGTATCATAATTTAAAACTTAAATGGACTTGAAATGAAATCATAACTTAAATAAACTTGCATTAAACTTAAAAATTGCATTACAAGATGAAAAGCTTAAAAATTCAAAAGCTTAAAAGCTCCCTAAAACCCATATACATCCATATATCCTTAAAATAAACACAGACACTCCACAAAATCACACTCAAGCTCTTCTCCCCCTTTTTGTCTTCATCAATCAAGTGGAGGACTAGAAGGCTTGACCATGGAAATAGGTGTCACTGGAAGAACCATAGAAGCATCTGAACCAGAGGAATCAAACGAACTAGAAGAGACTGGTTCAGGAAGATTAACTGGAGGGATGTGGATATCATCTCGGGGAGGAATTGATGGAGACTGGTAGACGATCATACTAGTGGTCTCAACCTCTGGAGTATGATGATCAGAGGATGAGGAGGGAGATATTTCCTCAGTATGGGTAGGAGATGGAATATGTTTAGGAGCGGTTTCAGTCTGAGGTTTGGGAGGTGAATCATCAATGATGATATGAATGGTCTCATTGGTGTCAGGGTTATCCACTGAATATAGAATGTCTTTGGCTTGTGGCTCAGGTGGACTAGAGACCGGAGGGATAGAAGGCTCAGCCTCAGAGTGAGGAATATCAAAAGGAGTGTTCTCTGGAGGTGGGGGTGGTGCAGAAGATGGTATATGCTCTGGAGAAGAAGAGGATGGACCGGCAGAAGGTCCAGGACCCAAGGAATCCAGTCGTGCCAGAATCAATCTCAGTGTCTCACCCTGGGCACGTTGCTCAGCTAGCAACTCCTCGTGCCTCTTATCCATTTTCTCAACCAACTCCGCCATCTTGTAATTCATGTTGGTTATCAGTTCAGCATTTATGTTGGCAATATCAACATGGAATCCTCGGAGCATATTCTCCATAAAATGCTGAAGCGTGGCATTGAGGAAGGAGGGTGATGATGTGGTGGCAGCTGGAGCCGATGACTGAGTGTCATCCATCTTGCTAGTCTCGGTCTCAGTCTTCTTCTTCTTTTTCGACCCAGACTGTAGAGGGCCCTTAAGAGGTATATCAATGTTGAGCTTGCCAATCTGATTTCTCCCAACTGGAGTCATCCTCTCAATAGGTTCCTTGCTATCCAGATACCATATCTTATTCTCCTTCAGAATAAGTGATACAATCTGAGGATATGGCATTGGTGTGGTAGCCTTCCCATCCACTCTGTATCTTTTCATCTCAGAAAAGATATACTCCCCTAAGTCCTTCTGTTCCTTCAGGAGAAGTGAAGCAAACCATCTAAAGTCCCTATCAGAGAAGTGGGTATAGTTGTTGGCTTTGTTCACAAGGGATCTAGAGTAGATGTACCATAGAACCCTGTGATGATCACACATATCACTCGGTTTGAAATTTAAAGGGCCAACTAACTCACCAGGTTTAAGGACAGAAAATATTTGGTTTGGTTCAAGTTGGGAGTAAATATCATCTGGGGGTTCTCTATCCCTAACCACATGTTTATCCTAGAGGGTAAAATAAGAATCTTTTGGCCTCTCACAATGGTGGTCATCTCTTCCTCAGCTGAGGTTCTGTTTGGTTCATCTAGAATCTCAAGGTTACAGTAAAAATATGTGATCACTTTTGTGCAAAAAGGTAATCTAATCGAAAGCCAAGGCATAAAAGGTTCTAAATAGGAACTGAGATCATGCTTCAATACCTCCTGAAGTAACTTGAGGTCCATATAGTGTGTCTTACACACTTTCCTCCTGAAGAATTGAGTGAGATACTTTGGGGACTCCTCCAGTTTGTTGACATTGAACCCCTTCGGAGGGTTGGTGATCTCCTCTTCTGGCAACTTAGACTTCTTAGAAGATTGCCCCTTCTCCATTTGATCTAGAATGCTAGCCATTTCCTTAGCCACATTCTTATCATATTTGGGCTTTTTAGAAGGCTTTGGTGTGAAAGAGGGAGTAGAGGAATCAAAGGGTGTAGGAGAGGGAGACTTTGCACTTTTGCCTCTCCCAGTAGAGGTGCTCTTTTTGGATTGAGCCCTTGTAACTATAGGCTCTTTGATCACAACCCCTTTTGGTTTCGGTTGAGGTTGGATTTTGACTTTTGATCTAGGGGTAAGTTTCCTTCTCTTTGTAGGAGGAGAAGAAAGAGGATCAGGGTGTTGTTGGGATTCAGAGGAATATGTGGGAGTAAGGTTTTTAGTTCTCACCATTCTAAATTAGTGAAAAATGAAAAACTCAGAAAAACAGAGTCACAGTCGCGAGTTTAGGGCACTAAGAATCTGACCAGAATAGGAGATTTTTGAGGTTGAAATCTGTTGGGTTTTGACGGAAATGATGCAAGGAATCGATTGTGAAAAGTTTTTGTGAGAGAGTAGAGTGATTTACTCGAGGAGATTTTGTGGAAATGACCGAGTTTGCGATAGATAAAGACTTAAAACCCGACATTACTCGAGGCCTTACTCGTGTAAACTTCATGTTTACTCGAGTCCTTACTCGAGTGATCATATAGGAAATCTCTAAAATAATTCATTTAAATTGCGTACCTGGCATGAATAATATTGTAATTATCCATGTATGTTCCCTCGATCATTTATAACCAATTTGGAGCAGATTTGAGTCATTTTTCATCAATTTGAAAATCTGGACTTGCAGTTACTCGAGTCCTTACTTGAGTAAGCTTCAAGTTTACTCGAGGCTCGCCTCGGGTAACTTGTCTTTTCAACTTCTGACTGTTCATTTCTTAGTAACTGAACCATTTGATTTAAATTCCAGGTAACTTGATCCGTTACTTCCAGTTTTGGAAGACCATTACTCGAGTAGTTACTCGAGTAAAGTGTTTCTTGACTTCAAGTTGTTCCTCGGGTAATGGTTCTCTGTCAGTCATTACTTCAAGTTGGTACTCCAGTAAATGTGTCTTCTGATAACCTCTGTTTTTGTTTCTCAAAACAGAGTTTCAACCTTCCTGCAAAACAAGTTTCTATATACTCCGATGCTTAAATTAATAATCATCAAAACATTAACAAATGACTTCATCTAATATTATGAGAAATTGAAATAACTTACAACTCATTGGGATTTACCATTCCCAATTCTCTTCTAATGTATAGAAATTGATCTTTTGCAAGGGGTTTTGTGAAGATATCAACTAGTTGAAGATGAGTAGGAATGAATATCACTTTCACATCTTTCTTTTGGACATGATCTCTGACGAAGTGATGTCTAACATCGATATGCTTGGTTCTAGAATGTTGAACTGGATTTTTCGCCAAGCTTATTGTACTGGTATTGTCACAATAGATTGGTATTTCTTTGAGATAAATACCAAGATCTTGTAGTTGTTGTTTTAACCATATCACTTGTGCACAACAACTTGAGACTGCAACATATTCGGCTTCCGTTGACGAAAGAGACACTGTATTTTGTTTCTTGCTAAACCATGATACAAGAGATCCTCCAAGAAATTGTCCTTGTCCGCTGGTGCTCTTTCTGTCTGTCTTGTATCCTCCATGATCTGAATCTGAATATGCAACAAGATATTCACTTCTTCCTTTGGGATACCACAGACCCAATTCAGGTGTGTCAGCAAGGTATCTAAAGATTCGTTTGACCGTTTCAGCATGTGATTCCTTTGGTGCTGATTGATATCTTGCACATATGCCAACACTAAATTGGATGTCTGGTCTACTTGCAGTGAGATAGAGTAATGATCCAATCATTCCTCTATATTTTGTGATGTTGTAGTCTTTCCCTTTGACATCAGCATCAAGCAACGTAGTTGAGCTCATAAGCGTGTCCGTGCCATTTGCTTCATCCATTCCATATTTCTTCAATAGCTCTTTCAAGTACTTTGTTTGAGATATGAAGATTCCATTCTTTCTTTGTTTGATTTGTAGGCCAAGAAAGAAATTCAATTCTCCCATCATTGATATCTCAAACTCTCCCTGCATTATCTCAGAAAATTCCTTACACAGAGATTCATTAGTAGCACCGAAAATAATGTCATCAACATATATTTGAACAATTAAAATATCATCACGTTTTCGTTTTATAAAGAGTGTTGTATTGACTTTTTCCCGTATAAAACCTTGATCAATAATAAATTTACTGAGCCTTTCGTACCATGCTCTAGGAGCTTGTTTTAAACCATATAAAGCTTTTTCGAGTTTAAAAACATGGTCAGGTTTGGTAACATCTTCAAAACCTGGAGGTTGTTCTACATATACTTCTTCCATAATGTAACCATTTAGAAATGCACTCTTTACATCCATTTGATAGAGTTTGAATCCTTTGATACATGCAAAGGCTAAGAATACGCGTATAGCTTCCAATCTAGCCACTGGAGCATACGTTTCCTCATAATCAATCCCTTCTTCCTGATTATAGCCTTTGGCCACCAACCTTGCCTTGTTTCTAACAATAATTGCGGATTCATCGAGTTTGTTCTTGAATACCCATTTAGTTCCAATGATCGGATGATCCTTGGGTCGGGGTACCAAATCCCAAACTTGATTTCTCTCAAATTGATTTAGTTCTTCTTGCATTGCTATAACCCAATCATTGTCTGATAGGGCTTCATCAATGTTAGAAGGTTCAATCTCAGAAATGAATGCAGAAAAACTTACTTCATTGAAAATTCTATTTCTAGTTTTGATCCCTTCATTCACATCTCCTATAACTTGATCTAAGGGATGACTTTTATTGTATTTCCAGGCTTTAGGTTGACCTAGTGATTGCTCTTCTTCCTTAGTTTCATCAACTTCTGGAATAAGAGACTTAGAAATAGATTGACCATTTTCTTGATTTAAAACAACTTCCTGTTCTTCATCAATGGTTTTGTCAGAGGATTCAAATTCATCAAATACAACATGAATTGATTCTTCAACAACACATGTTCGTTTATTAAAAACTCTATATGCTTTGCTTCGGTTAAAATATCCTAGGAAAATTCCTTCATCAGTTTTAGAATCAAATTTTCCTAAGTTATCTTTACCATTATTATGAATGAAACACTTACAACCGAAGATGTGTAGATGAGCAATGTTTGGCTTTCTTCCTTTGTATAGCTCGTATGGGGTCTTTCCAAGTTTTGTTCTGATATAGGCTCTATTTGAGATATAGCATGCTGTACTCATAGCATCAGCCCAGAAAACTTGAGACACGTTCTTTTCATTCAACAATGCTCTAGCCATTTCAGTGAGCACTCTATTTTTGCGTTCCACGACTCCATTTTGTTGAGGCGTCCTTGGAGCAGAGAAATTGTGATCAATGCCATTAGTATCACAATATTCTTCAAAGACTTGATTCTCAAATTCTCCACCATGATCGGTCCTAATACCTACAATGGTCATACCTTTCTCATTTTGCACTTTCTTGGCAAAAACAATAAATTCTTCAAAGGTTTCGTCTTTTGATGATAGAAAAATAACCCATGTAAATCTGGAGAAATCATCAACAATGACCAATGAATATAAGTTGCCACCAAGACTCTTTACTCTTGCTGGACCAACTAAATCCATATGCAATAATTGTAGTGGTCTATTTATTGAAATCTCATTTTTCAATTTGAAAGATGATTTAGTTTATTTACCCTTTTGACATGCGTCACAAATCAAGTCATTTTTTAAAGATACTTTGGGTAATCCAAGAACTAAATCCTTTTTGAGTAATTTGCCTAATTGATGCATATTGACATGAGCCAATCTCTTATGCCATAGCCAACTTTCATCAGCATTACTCAGAAAACAGTTTTCAAATTCATTTCTAATAATATCTAGAGTATAGCAGTTATCTTCCCTTTTTGCTCTGAGCTTAGCCTTGATATTCTTCTTATCAAACTGTAAGTCATTCTTGTTGATAATTAAGCATTCTTCTGAGTCAAATATTACCCAGTTGTCTTTATCTGCACTTTGACTTACGCTCAGCAAATTGTGACACAAGCCTTCAACATAATATACATCTTTGACTTGTATTCCTTTGTCATTTTTGATTTCACCAATTCCTGCTATCCTTCCGGATTGATTTCCTCCAAATTTTACCTTTCTACCTTCCTTAGGTTGCAATGTGGTAAAACTTTTGAAATCTCCGGTCATATGTCTAGAGCATCCACTATCTATGTACCACTTGCTATTTTTGGATGCTTTGAGACATAACTGCAATCAAATGACTAAGTCTTAGGTACCCACATCTTTTTGGGTCCTTTTAGGTTAGTACAAATAATTTTCTGAACGTATGAGCCTTTAGGTACCCATTTGTAGGTTTCTATGTTTCCTTTTTTCTTATGAATGCATGAAGAGGTATGATGACCTTTTCTATTACAGTAATTACAAAATACAAAAGGATTTGATGTATGCACAGAATGCTGGAAATAATTCAAATATGACTTACCTCCTTCTTTCTTTCTACCTTTCTTTTTATCTGATTTTGGATCATATCCAATACCAAATCGATCATTTACAACTCGTTGATCTTTTAAAATCACACTTAGCATCTCACTTCCTTTAGTAAATTTTTCAAGAGTTTTTGTAAGATCACTGTTTTTCTTTTTCAAAGAAGAACAATTTTCACAATTCTTTTCTGAACTTTCTTTAAGTTCAATTTCAAGAACTTTGTTCTTCTTTTTGAAAACAATTAATTCTTTAACTACTTTGATGAATTCAGAATGTAAAGCATTATATTCAGACAGTAATTCATCATAGGTAGGATCAGAATCATTTACCTCTTCTTCTGTTTCTTCTTGAGCAACAAGACATATATTGGCTACTTCTTCTTCATCACTTTCTTCGTCAGAGGAACTATCACCCTATATAGCAGATACGAAGGCCTTCTTTTTGTTGAAGAATTTGCCTTTTCTCTTTTCTTTGCTCTTTTGGTTCAGCTCTGGACATTCTGATTTGATATGTCCTGGTTTTCCACATTCATAGCAAATGATATGATCTTTGCTGCTAGATCCTCCTTTTTGAAAGTGTTTGAATCCTTGTCCTTTCTTGTAGAACTTTTTGAATCGTTTTATGATTAGGCCCATTTCATCATCGTCAAATTCCTCATCCTCATCTTGATTCTCTTCTTTTGCTTTTAGTGCTAGACCTTTCTTTTTCTTGTCACCAATGTCATCTAGTTCCCGTTTGAACTTTAGTTTGCTTTCATATTCAGAAAGACTTCCAAATAGAGAAGCAACTGATCTCATTGATTCTCCTTTTGCTTCTTCTATCGCAGTGACTTTGGCCTCCCATTCTTTAGAAAGAATATTCAAAATCTTTCGTACTTGGGTATGTTGATCATAGACTTTCCCAAGAGCTGCAAGTTGATTAACAAGATGAGTATATCTAAGTTCAAATTCAGATATTGATTCACCTGATTTCATTCTAAGTAAATCAAATTCAGTAACTAAGGTGTTGATCCGATTCTCCTTTATTCCCGAAGTTCCTTCATGAGCTATTTCCAGAGCTTCCCACATTTCCTTTGCTGTTGGAAGTGTGCAAATTTTGAAGTATTCACTTTGACTCAAGGCACTTTGTAACATCAGAATTGCCTTATTGTTGAGAGTGATAAGTTTCTTGTCATTCTCATCATATTCCGCTGGCATCTTTGGAATTTTCTGAGAATCTACAATCTTTGTAGGTTGATAATTTCTACTCTCAATTACATCCCATAGCCCATATTCGGTAGCCATCACGAACACTCTGAATTTTGCTTTCCAGAAGGAAAAATGTTCTCCACTGAAACCGGGAGGTCTAGTGATAGATGCTCCGTCGGGAAGAATTCCTTCACCTATGCTTGCCATTGGATCCTTCTTAGGTTGTTATACCTTAACAAGAAGACCTACGCTCTCATACCAAATGTTAGAGTAAGCGTTTCACCCAAGAGGGAGGGTGAATTGGGTGATACTAAAAATTTCGTTACAAATATAAAACTTGATGGTGAAATTGAAATAGTAAAGAGTAAGGAGAAATATCACCGAAGTGTACACCAGGAGTTATACTGGTTCGACCACAACCACTTTGACCTACGTCCAGTCCTCAGAGCTTCTTTGAGAGTTTCACTATAACTTCCAAGATTCAGTGGGTTCTTGGCACCTCAGTACAAGCAAGTTCCTTCACCTGGACACTCGCTCCCCCTTACAAGTTGCAATCCAATCCCAACTCAAGGTTCCACAACCTTAAGTTATCTCAATAACAAACATTGAGTTTGAATGAAATATCTCTCTCTCAGAGTGAATAAGAATCACTGGAGTACAGAATTACTAGAATGAGTAAAACAGAGTAATAAACTTGATGATACGTTCGTGTGTGTTCTTGTTGTTCTTTCTCTGTTTGGATGTTCCCATATATATAAATATGTTGGTGATGACCGTTGGAACATTTTCTTCTCGTCCGTTGGAGAGTGCGCAGCCACTATTGACTTTTCCAGTATTTGAAATATATCCGTTGGCGGTAGGTGGCATTTGAACTTCTCATTTGACTTTCCTTATTTGATATGATTTCTTCATTGTTTATCTGTAAATATGCTAGGAATACTAATACAATGAAAGGTTAATCATATAGGAAACAAATCAATGAACGTTTGAATGATTTCTAAATTTCTGGGTTTCCATACTCGAGTAGCTACTCGAGTATCCATTAAAGTTTACTCGAGTACATACTCGAGTATCCTCGGGAAAACTTTGATGAACTGGAAGTCAACAGAAAAATATAAGATTACTCGGATAGTGCATGGAATAAACAAAATATCAAACCTTTGGAAATGCATGTTTACTCGGGTACCTACTCGAGTAATGCACTCTTTTCTTCATAGATTACTCGGGTACTAACTCGAGTAAACCTTCAAATAAACTTTTGGTTACTCTATGCTTTACTCCAGTAATGTTGGCAGGATTTCAAGGCCGAGAGCACTTCAAGTTTGATTACCTTGTTACTCGAGTACATACTCGAGTAAACTCAATTTATGTGCATAGCTTACTCGGGTAATGACTTGAGGTTTTTCTTTAAATAATTCTGCATACTCGAGTACTTACTCGAGTAATCCACTTTAAATGAGTCATTGAATACCTGCATACTTGAGTAGTGCCTCGAGTGAAGTGTAATAAAAAATAGATCAAGTTATTCGAGTACTACCTTCAGGTTTTTTCTTACCACAGTGAGTTACTCGAGTAGCTCATCGAGTAACGTTGGCAGGGTTGAAAATGCCGAGAGCAACATATTTCTTGAAATAGGGGACTTGAGTACATACTCGAGTATCATTGGCAGGCCGAGAGCAACTGGAAGACTTTTACATGGTTACTCGAGTAGCTACTCGAGTAACGTTGGCAGGCCGAGAGCAACTCCAAGTATTTACCTGGTTACTCGAGTAGCTACTCGAGTAACATTGGCAGGGCAGGCCGAGAGCAACTCCAAGTATTTACCTGGTTACTCGAGTACTTACTCGAGTAACGTTGGCAGGTTACTCGAAGGTGTCTCTGATTACTTCAAGTTTCTGTTCCTTTACTCGAGTACATACTCGAGTAATGCCTTAGAAAACTTGCTTCTGATCAAGTTTCTTAGCTTTTTCTCTTGGCCTTTCTTCATTACTCCAATGCTTACTTCAAGTGATGCTTTTCCCTGTTATTACTTTGTTCAAACTTATTTATTAATCAAATCATTTTCATACCATTCTTTGTTATCATCAAAACATGAGATCTAACAAACCTCTGCTTCAACTCTATGAAGCTCTTCTCACAGTTCTCATCCCACACAACAAGTTAAGCTTTCCGCGTCAATTTAGTCAACAATAATGCAATTCTAGAGAAATTCTGTATAAACCTCCGATAATAACCAGCTAGACCCAGAAAACTACGTATTTCAAATACCGTCTCTAGTCTCTTCCAGTTCAGTACTACTTCCACCTTACTAGGATCAACAGAGACCCCTTGTTGTGAAACAACATAGCCCAAAAACTTTACCTCTGAAAGCCAGAATTCGCACTTGCTCAGCTTGGCATAGAGTTGCCTATTCCGTAATACGTTTAACATAATTCTCAGATGCTGTTCGTGTTCAGCCTTACTCGGTGAGTACACCAGTATATCATCGATAAAGACTATAATGAACTGGTCTAAGTACGGATGAAAGATTCGATTCATGTAGTCCATGAACACAGCATGTAACCCCCTGCCTTAATTACCGTAATTAAGATTCGATAATGCATAATAAAAAGGGGTTTGAGACCGTCGGATAGTTCAAAACGTATTAAATTACCTACCCAGCGGTAGGTACTAACAAAATTTTCAAAACTTCTTTCCTATCTGGGTCTCATTTTCAATTACCGAATATAATCACCTGTGCAGTTAATTTACATTCATAAATATCAGAGTTCGTAATTTAAATCCCGGCAACCCCCGGGTTCATCTATATATATATGGAGTTTCTAATTCCAAGTAGGGGATTACAAACCAAATATTCACACTATTTACATTTCAAAATGTAATACAGTAATCCCTATCCAAAATGATTAACCAACAAAACCATACTAATGTCCCTAGGAAGCTCTAACCGCTCCGGGTCGCCCGCTTCTCCTTGGAGCCAGTCGCCCTGTCTGAAAGGTTAGTTCAAAGGAAAGAATGAGATTCAAAAGAATCCCAGTAGTAACTAAACAATTATACCACATACAAGCACATAGCATGTAAGCAATCAATGCACCACAGCAGCAACACATATCACACTCCATCCTCATCCCCTTTCTCCGCCGGGAAGGCACACCGCCTAACCCGAACCGTTGTTAGCTACTCAGGGACTATTGGCGTGGCAGTGCATCAACATAGCCTTATAGCACATAGCTATCCGGCTTCACAAATGGCCCGTCGGCCTCACAAATAGCCTTTCGGCTCATAATCAGCCTTTCGGCCCACATATCACATAATCACACCTCATCCTCATCCCCTTTCTCCGCCGGGAAGGCACACTGCCTAAACCCGAACCGTTGTTAGCTACTCAGGGACTATTGGACTGACGGTGCTAACACATATCCACATAATTCGCAGCATCCGAATTTATCACAAATCACTGATCATACATACATACAATGCATCATAGATGGTACGAAAGAAAAGTCACTACCTCGTTCCTTCCCGACGTTCTTCGGCGTAGTTGGCTCACGAGGGCGGCAAATATCAAAGCCTATAAACAAAATCAAGAATGGTGGATTAATTTCCTACCCCCAATTCCTACTTTCAAACACTTAAAATAGGTTCCATATGAGTCCCTTATATGGTTATAACAAACTCGAAGAGAACCTAAAAGGATTGGAGAATTCTAGGTTGGAAATTGCTTTGCAAACTCACAAAGTGCTGAAAATTGGGTTCTGGCTGCAGCCAGGAATTCTCTGGCTGCGGCCAAAAACAGCACAGAAGTATTTTGGCTGCAGCCAGGACTCCTCTGGCTGCGGCCAACACGTGCGCAGAAAGTTTTGCGCTGCAGCCAGAAATTTCTGGCTGCGGCCAAAACGTGCACATAAAGTTTTGTGCTGGAGCCAGAATTTTCTGCTGCAGCCAAGGAACTTCAAAAATTCATAACTAATTCTAGAAAAATCAAAATGAGGTGATCCCAAAGCCAAATGAAAGCTCTTTAAGTCCTCTTCCTAGGAAAAATATTGGCCATTACTGGGAAGCACCACAGAAGTACAGAATTACACGAAATTCATCACCACTCCAAAACAGATTCCAGTTTTAAGCCCAAACTTTGGACAGTTCAAACTCCCAGCTCACAAAGCGAAATGACACAAAATTTATGTCCATTTTGAAGCTTGAGATGTGAACTTTAAGACTGGAAAGTTTCATAATTTTCCAACATCATTTGCCCAGTCAAAACGTCCACACCATCTGACTGTCCAGAACAGACTTACATTGGTCAACATTTCCATTTTTGCTTCAATGCTTCCAATGGTTCCCAAATTTCAAATCACATACTATTTTCACACCATTTGGCTCAAGGAACACATTGGAACCATCAAAATGACCAAATTCATTATCCACATAGACATGTTCCACAAAAACTTAACATGTCAACACAATATACACCATCCACCACAATGCAATTCATTCCATTCCAAAAATTCCAAACCAACTCCCATGGCTCAAAGACACAATTTAACACCACATTCTCTACCACACACTAACCAATTCAAGCATTCAAATTAGACCAAAAATCAGGGCAAAAATTCGAAATTCCCAAAACCAAACCAATGACCACAACAATTATACCAAAAGGTATCACATACTCATTACAACTTCTTTCCAAGGCTATTTCTTTGATTCACCAACTTTCAAATCCCCACAAGTTCTCAAACTCCACTAATCAAAAATATGAAACCATAGGAATAAAGCTCTCAACCCCTTGAACAATATTAATAAAGGTGAGTTGAGCATTTAGGGACAAGACCTTACCTAAAACTCAAGCTCCTTCTTTCCCTTTCTTGCTTGTTCTTGGCGAAAATGGAGGAGAGATGAGAAGTGAGAAGATGATGATGGAATCAGAATTTTTTTGGTGCACTTAGGCCCTTGGCCGACTTAAAATGGAGGAGGGAAAGGAGTTGCAATTGTTGACTCTTTGACCTCAATCCATGGTTCTTGTGTTGACATGTGTCAACATCTTGAGCCCCCTTCTAAACACTCACATGAGCACATGCACACACAATCCCACTCCTTTGCTTATTCAATCTTAGCCATTGATCATGATTACCAATGAGTTTCCTCTTCGGTAACTGTCCAATCGGTCGGTAAATTTACCGTTTTGCCCCTGATTGTCACAATGCTTAATAAACTATCATCAAACACATTTGCATCATAATTCACATTATTTACTTCAAGTGTGTTTAATTAGCATTAATTACATCACTTTGAAGTTATTAGCCCTTAATTACAATTTGGGATATTACAATTCTCCCCTCGAAAATTAAATTTCGTCCTCGAAATTGTTACACAACTAGAGTCATAAACTCCGGATACCGCCTTCGCATATCTTCCTCCGCTTCCCAGGTTGCCTCTCTTTGAGTCATTCCCTTCCAGATCACCTTCACATACGGAATGCTCCGGTGTCTGAGCCGTCGCTCCTCTCGATCAATGATTTGCTCTGGCTCCACCGCATAGGTAAAGTTGTCTTGTAGCTCAACTTCTTCATACTCAACTATGTGAGATGGATCTGGTTGGTACTTCTTCAGTTGGGAAACGTGAAACACGTTATGAAGTCTGCTCAAGCTCGGAGGTAGAGCTACTCGGTAGGCAACAGGCCCAATCCTATCAAGGATTTCAAAAGGACCTATGTACCTAGGGCTTAGCTTCTTTCTCTTGATCGCTCGCCCAACGCCCGTAACTGGTGATACTCTCAGAAAAATATGATCTCCAACCTCAAACTCTAGAGGCCGTCTTCTCTTGTCAGCGTAGCTTTTCTGTCGACTCTGCGCTGCAAGCAACCTCTTACGAATAATCTGAATCTGTGCAGAGGTTTGATCAACCAAATCTGGCCCATAAAGCTTTCTTTCGGATAACTCATTCCAGCATATTGGTGATTGACACCGCCTTCCATACAATGCTTCATACGGAGCCATTTGGATGCTCGCATGATAGCTATTGTTGTAGGCGAACTCAGCAAGTGGAAGGAAATGATCCTAACTTCCTTTAAAGTCGAGAACACATGCCCGCAACATGTCTTCCAACGTCTGGATTGTTCTCTCAGATTGTCCATCCGTTTGAGGATGATAAGCCGTACTGAATCTCAGTTGAGTACCTAAAGCTTTATGCAATGCTTTCCAGAATCTTGAAGTAAATCGTGGATCTCGGTCGGAAATGATGTTCTTTGGTATACCATGGAGTTTCACAATCTCTCGGATATAAATCTCCGCTAGTTTATCAGGAGAATAACCAGCATTGATTGGTATGAAGTGCGCCGACTTCGTTAACCGATCCACAATTACCCAGATCGCATCATAGTTCCTGATCTTAGGCAATCCCACAACTAAATCCATGGTCACGCTTTCCCATTTCCATTCCGGAATCTCAGGACTCTGAAGTAAACCAGGCGGTCTCTGGTGCTCGATCTTAACCTTCTGGCAAGTGAGGCATCTCGCCACATATTTGGTCACATCACTCTTCATACCCGGCCACCAGTATACAGATTTCAGGTTATGGTACATCTTGGTCATACCAGGATGGAGAGTATATTGGCTCTTGTGCGCCTCATCCAGAATCTTCTGCCTCAACTCCGCCCTAAGTGGCACGCAAACTCTCTTCTGATAATGAACCAATCCATGAGGCGATAGGTCGTAGCCTGGAATTTCTCCTTGTTCAATTCGAGTCATATTGCGCTGTATCCAGTCATCTTGCCTCTGAGCTTCTTCAATCTCAGTTCTCAGATCACTTTCCTCTTGAGAAACAGTGTAATTGGCACAAATGATCTGGTTTGTCAAATTCAAATCACGAAAGTCTTCAATCAGTTTCTTCTCTTGTATCATCATAGCGGCAACGAGAACGGTCTTTCGACTCAGAGCATCAGCGACTACATTTGCCTTACCCGGATGATATTTTATTTCCAGGTCGTAGTCCTTAAGCAATTCCATCCAGCGGCGCTGTCTCATATTCAGTTCTTTTTGATCATATAAGTATTTGAGACTCTTGTGGTCGCAGTACAGTTCCACAGTCACACCATACAGGTAATGACGCCAAATCTTCAAAGCAAACACAATGGCCGCAAGCTCCAGATCATGAGTGGGATAGTTCAATTCATGAGGTCTGAGCTGTCGAGAGGCGTAGGCCACCACACGTCCCTGCTGCATAAGGACACACCCTAATCCCTGCCCACTGGCATCAGAATACACAACATATGTCAAACTGGGATCGGGCAAAATCAACACAGGTGCCGTAGTCAACCTCTCCTTCAGCTCCACAAAACAGTTTTCACATTTCTCATCCCACACAAACGACTGATCCTTTCTCGTGAGCTTGGTCATTGGCAACGCAATACGGGAGAAATTCTGGATAAATCTCCGATAGTAACCAGCAAGACCCAGAAAACTGCGTATCTCAGCAACAGTTTCTGGCCTCTTCCAGTCCAGTACCGCTTCCACTTTACTGGGATCTACAGAGACCCCTTCTTGCGAGATTACATGGCCTAAGAATTTCACTTCTGATAGCCAGAACTCGCACTTGCTCAATTTAGCATATAATTGCTTCTCATACAATATATTCAATACGATTCTCAAATGATGCTCATGCTCCTCCCTACTCTTGGAGTATATCAGAATGTCATCGATAAACACAACAACAAACTGATCCAAATACTGCCGAAAGATACGGTTCATGTAATCCATGAAAACCGCAGGTGCATTGGTTAGCCCAAATGGCATCACCAAGAACTCATAGTGACCGTACCGGGTCCTGAAAGCCGTTTTTGGAACATCTTCTGCTTTCACCCGCAGCTGATGATACCCTGACCTTAGATCAATCTTTGAGAATACACTCGATCCAGATAATTGATCTAAAAGGTCATCAATTCGGGGAAGAGGGTACTTATTCTTAATAGTAACCTTGTTCAATTCCCTATAGTCGATACACAACCGTAGGCTTCCATCTTTCTTCTTTACGAATAACACTGGAGCTCCCCAAGGCGATACACTGGGTCTGATGAACCCTTTCTCAAGCAAGTCTTCTATTTGTTTCTTTAACTCCGCCATTTCGTTTGGGGCCATACGGTATGGGGCCTTTGAAATAGAACCTGCTCCAGGCACAATGTCAATTGGAAACTGAACTTCCCTCTCAGGAGGCAATCCGCTAAGGTCGTCCGGAAATACCTCCGGAAATTCATTTACTACGGGTATATTACTCAACATCTCGTCAGTTTCCCTTTGTATAGAGAAAAACACCATATACCCTTGGCAACCCTTCTCGATGTATTTCTCAGCTTTAGCCGTAGAAAGGAAATTCATACTCGCATTCAGCATTTCAACTCTCTGACAAGCAGGATATACTATCCTTTTGTTCCCGCAATCAAGCAATACGTTATTTGCCGTTAACCAATTAAGACCCAAAATGACTTCCAATTGATAAAGCGGCAGACAAATCAGGTCTATAACAGACTGGTGCCCTTCCACAGTTATAACACAATTCAGACAAACTTCTGTGGTCAAGGCTTTAACACCCATCGGAGTTGACACTACCAAATCGAATGGTAATTTATGCACATGCATACCCAAGCGTCTCACACAATCATACGCAATAAAGGAATGACTGGCACCCGAGTCGAATAATGCTCATAATAGATAGCCATTTAGAGAGATTTTACCTTGTATCAACTCAGGAGATCTACGAGCCTCCTCATGGGTCATTGCAAACACTCGACCCTGTGTCTTCGGCCTTTGCTCCGCTCGTGGTTGTTGACAATCTCTAGAAAGATGTCCTGGCCGCTTGCAGTTAAAACAAATCATTTCTCCCTGACAATTCTGGCCATAATGTGATTTGTTGCAGCGACGACATTTCCACTCGGTTGCAAATCTCTGAGGTTCACGGTCTCTGGGCTGATAGGGCTTCTTATCACCGCCCTTAAACGAAGATGAGCCTTGGCCTTTCCGCTTCTGGGATACATTACTCTTACTAGGTTCATTGCGATGACCAGTAGCTCTGGTAGGATTCAACTCCCTCAGATTATTCTCCGTGATTCGACATTGCTCCACAGCCTTATTGAACTTCTTGAATCGGTGAGTAACCAACCGCTTCCGCAGCTCTCGCCTCAGACCACGAATGAGCATGTCTGAGCTCCATTCTCCGTCATCCTTGTACCGGAGATAGGAGGAATACCGGGACAAGCGGATGAATCGGGACAAGTAGTCATCAAAGCTCTCCGTGTCCCCTTGCCTGATGTTAAGGAATTCTGTCTCCTTTTCAAGCTGAACTGACTTCGGAAAGTACTTCTCGTTGAATTCTTGTAAGAACAACTCCCAAGTCAGTGGCACATTTCCGCTCTTCAATGCTAGGGCGATATTCCGCCACCAACGATCCGCATCACCCTCAAGTTTATAAACTGCCAACCGTGGCTTCACTTCATCCGGACACCCGAGGACCTCAAATATCTTCTCCAAACGATTCAGCCAATCTTCTGCCACTTGTGGATCAAGCCTCCCTCTGAACGCCGGAGGCAGATGTTTGCAGAATCTTGTAACCCAGAACTGGAGATCTCTATCCTCTCTGGCTGGTCCCCCATGAGACTCTTGATTCGGAATAGCACGAGATGGGGATTCTGATGGCCGTGCTGATCCCTCCGCAGTGTCCTCATGTTGGGTTCCTTCTTGAGTTTCCTCCGGTGTAGACTGAACCGGAAATTCCTTGTTCTTTGCCTTCTCCGCTCTAAGCTCGTCTCTCAGCTCAGTGATCATGTCCCGCTGATCCTTTATCAGACCCATTAATTCTTGCATTGGATCCGGTGGATTTTCATTATCAACCTCCACCACAGGGTCCACACGCGGAACTTTGGGGCGTCCTCTAGTCTTCTTCATTCTACAAATAGCTTACCCCATTAATCCAGCAGAGACAGTATGCACATATAGTCATAAAACTCATCTATATCCAAATCATTTAAACACATATGTGCACACACAACGATCATTCACAAACAATCTTCTATCCCTAAACCAACTAAGGGATCTATCCTAGCAACCTCTACCCTTGCCAGGAACTACAGCTCTGATACCAAAATGTAACCCCCTGCCTTAATTACCGTAATTAAGATTCGATAATGCATAATAAAAAGGGGTTTGAGACCGTCGGATAGTTCAAAACGTATTAAATTACCTACCCAGCGGTAGGTACTAACAAAATTTTCAAAACTTCTTTCCTATCTGGGTCTCATTTTCAATTACCGAATATAATCACCTGTGCAGTTAATTTACATTCATAAATATCAGAGTTCGTAATTTAAATCCCGGCAACCCCCGGGTTCATCTATATATATATGGAGTTTCTAATTCCAAGTAGGGGATTACAAACCAAATATTCACACTATTTACATTTCAAAATGTAATACAGTAATCCCTATCCAAAATGATTAACCAACAAAACCATACTAATGTCCCTAGGAAGCTCTAACCGCTCCGGGTCGCCCGCTTCTCCTTGGAGCCAGTCGCCCTGTCTGAAAGGTTAGTTCAAAGGAAAGAATGAGATTCAAAAGAATCCCAGTAGTAACTAAACAATTATACCACATACAAGCACATAGCATGTAAGCAATCAATGCACCACAGCAGCAACACATATCACACTCCACCCTCATCCCCTTTCTCCGCCGGGAAGGCACACCGCCTAACCCGAACCGTTGTTAGCTACTCAGGGACTATTGGCGTGGCAGTGCATCAACATAGCCTTATAGCACATAGCTATCCGGCTTCACAAATGGCCCGTCGGCCTCACAAATAGCCTTTCGGCTCATAATCAGCCTTTCGGCCCACATATCACATAATCACACCTCATCCTCATCCCCTTTCTCCGCCGGGAAGGCACACTGCCTAAACCCGAACCGTTGTTAGCTACTCAGGGACTATTGGACTGACGGTGCTAACACATATCCACATAATTCGCAGCATCCGAATTTATCACAAATCACTGATCATACATACATACAATGCATCATAGATGGTACGAAAGAAAAGTCACTACCTCGTTCCTTCCCGACGTTCTTCGGCGTAGTTGGCTCACGAGGGCGGCAAATATCAAAGCCTATAAACAAAATCAAGAATGGTGGATTAATTTCCTACCCCCAATTCCTACTTTCAAACACTTAAAATAGGTTCCATATGAGTCCCTTATATGGTTATAACAAACTCGAAGAGAACCTAAAAGGATTGGAGAATTCTAGGTTGGAAATTGCTTTGCAAACTCACAAAGTGCTGAAAATTGGGTTCTGGCTGCAGCCAGGAATTCTCTGGCTGCGGCCAAAAACAGCACAGAAGTATTTTGGCTGCAGCCAGGACTCCTCTGGCTGCGGCCAACACGTGCGCAGAAAGTTTTGCGCTGCAGCCAGAAATTTCTGGCTGCGGCCAAAACGTGCACATAAAGTTTTGTGCTGGAGCCAGAATTTTCTGCTGCAGCCAAGGAACTTCAAAAATTCATAACTAATTCTAGAAAAATCAAAATGAGGTGATCCCAAAGCCAAATGAAAGCTCTTTAAGTCCTCTTCCTAGGAAAAATATTGGCCATTACTGGGAAGCACCACAGAAGTACAGAATTACACGAAATTCATCACCACTCCAAAACAGATTCCAGTTTTAAGCCCAAACTTTGGACAGTTCAAACTCCCAGCTCACAAAGCGAAATGACACAAAATTTATGTCCATTTTGAAGCTTGAGATGTGAACTTTAAGACTGGAAAGTTTCATAATTTTCCAACATCATTTGCCCAGTCAAAACGTCCACACCATCTGACTGTCCAGAACAGACTTACATTGGTCAACATTTCCATTTTTGCTTCAATGCTTCCAATGGTTCCCAAATTTCAAATCACATACTATTTTCACACCATTTGGCTCAAGGAACACATTGGAACCATCAAAATGACCAAATTCATTATCCACATAGACATGTTCCACAAAAACTTAACATGTCAACACAATATACACCATCCACCACAATGCAATTCATTCCATTCCAAAAATTCCAAACCAACTCCCATGGCTCAAAGACACAATTTAACACCACATTCTCTACCACACACTAACCAATTCAAGCATTCAAATTAGACCAAAAATCAGGGCAAAAATTCGAAATTCCCAAAACCAAACCAATGACCACAACAATTATACCAAAAGGTATCACATACTCATTACAACTTCTTTCCAAGGCTATTTCTTTGATTCACCAACTTTCAAATCCCCACAAGTTCTCAAACTCCACTAATCAAAAATATGAAACCATAGGAATAAAGCTCTCAACCCCTTGAACAATATTAATAAAGGTGAGTTGAGCATTTAGGGACAAGACCTTACCTAAAACTCAAGCTCCTTCTTTCCCTTTCTTGCTTGTTCTTGGCGAAAATGGAGGAGAGATGAGAAGTGAGAAGATGATGATGGAATCAGAATTTTTTTGGTGCACTTAGGCCCTTGGCCGACTTAAAATGGAGGAGGGAAAGGAGTTGCAATTGTTGACTCTTTGACCTCAATCCATGGTTCTTGTGTTGACATGTGTCAACATCTTGAGCCCCCTTCTAAACACTCACATGAGCACATGCACACACAATCCCACTCCTTTGCTTATTCAATCTTAGCCATTGATCATGATTACCAATGAGTTTCCTCTTCGGTAACTGTCCAATCGGTCGGTAAATTTACCGTTTTGCCCCTGATTGTCACAATGCTTAATAAACTATCATCAAACACATTTGCATCATAATTCACATTATTTACTTCAAGTGTGTTTAATTAGCATTAATTACATCACTTTGAAGTTATTAGCCCTTAATTACAATTTGGGATATTACACAGCAGGTGTATTGGTCAGCCCGAATGACATCACTAGAAACTCGTAATGCCCATATCTGGTCCTAAAAGCTGTATTCGATACATCTTCTGCTTTTACTTTCAATTGATGGTATCCTGATCACAAATAGATCTTCGAGAATACACAGGAATCAGACAATCGATCGATCAAATCATTATTCTTGGGAGCAGATACTTATTCTTAGCGGTCACCTTGTTTAGCTCTCTATAATCAATACAGAGATGCTGGCTTCCATCTTTCTTCTTTACAAAGAGTATTGGAGCACCCTAGGGTGATACGCTAGGTCGTATGAACCCTTTCTCAAGTAGTTCCTCGATCTACATCTTTAGCTTCGCCATCTTGCTTGGAGCCATACGATATAGGGTTTTAGAAATTAGACCTGCTCTAGGCCTTAAATCAATCGAGAACTCCACTTCCCTATCTGGAGGTAATCCACTGACATCCTCTAGAAAAACATCAAGGAACTCACTCACTACAGGGATACTTTTCAAGGCTACACCGGCCTCTGATTGCATAGAGCAAAATACCATATACCTTGATAACCTTTCTGTAAATATCTCTCAACCTTAGCCGCGGAAAGAAGGTTAAGAGTGATTTTTGTGTCAGCTTGCTGTTGTGGATTTAGATATATAACTCTCTTCTGTTTACAATCCAACAACACACTATTCATTGTCAACAAGTCAATCCCCAAAATTATTTCCAATCCTTGCAATGACAAATAAATTTGATTTATAGTTGATTCGTGCCTCTCATCATTTACCACACAATTTAGACAAACGTCAGCCGTCACAACTCGTGTGCCCATAGGTGTAGATATAACCAAATCATATGGGGATTTATGCACAGGTAAATGTAACCGTCTCACGCAGTCAAATGCAATGAATGAATGGCTTGCACCAGAATCATACATAACATGCACTAAACTGCCTTTCAGAGAAATTGTACCTTGAATTAGCTCCGGAGACTTTTTGGCTTCTTCTTGTGTCAGTGTATAGACCCTGCCAGAAACTCTAGGTCTCATCTTCTCCAGCTGCTGTTTCTGTGGACAATCCCTGGCCATATGACCTAGCTTGTTGCAAACATAACAAACAAATGGTTTACTCGGGTCTAGCCTAAATGGAATCCCGCTGCAAGATCTGCCAGGGTTAAGTGGCTTTTTACAATGCCAATAAGTCCTGCTTCCCGAAGAACCTTGGCCTCCATGGCCCCCAGATTGATTTGGCCTCTTAGGATCCCCTGCAGAATATCCACTCTGATCCTTTCGTTTCTGTGCTGAGCTATCGCTTCCAGAAGCACCTTTATTCCTAGTCTGTATCACCTAGCTCGACAGGCATTTCTCAATATATCAGCATTCTTTGGCCGATTTGCTGAATTCCGTAAAGTGTTGAGAAATCAATCTTTCCTTGAACTCGGGTCTTAACCCTTCAATCATCATGTAAGCGTTCCACTCTTCGTTATCGTTTAGCTTGTGATATAAGGAGTATCATGACAATCGAATATACTGGGCTAAATAATCATCAAAGTTCTTCCGTTCTGGCTGTTTGATATAGATGAATTCTTTCTCCTTTTCCCTTTTGACAGTCAGGGGAAAATATTTATCATTGAATTTTTTCTTGGAATAGTTCCCATGTGATAAGAACATTGTTCCCCTTCAGAATCAGATCTATGCCTTTCTACCAGCAGTCAGCATCACCTTCCAGCTTGTATATAGCTAGTTGGGCCTTCACCTCGTCTGAACATTATAGCATATCGAATATCTTGTCTAAATGAGCCAACCAGTCTTCAACTTTTTGAGGAACAAACTTTCCCCTGAACATAAGCGGCTGTTGTTTACTGATCTGCTTAGCCAAGTTTTAATATATTCTTCAGGCTTAGGTATGTCACCCTCTGGTGGAGGTTCCTCATGTATTTCTTCATAATTTCCCCACATAAATTCATCCATATGATTCTCTAGGTGATCCTGCCTTTGCTGTACTCCCTGAAGGTCAATTCTTATTTCATTCATGGTTTGTTGTTCTATCCAACATATTCAGTATTTGCTGCTGGATAGGGTCAGGCCTTGGTTCATCCTTATTGTTACCATGTCTACCATGCCCTCGGCCTTGACTTCAGCCTCTACCGCAGCCTTTACCACGTTCTCCTGGTTGTACCATTTCCTTAATTCACTCTACATGAAATTTAGAGAAGAGTAAATTTTGATACAAAAGCAAGGGCATTTTTGTCATTTCATAAAAGTCAGGGTAAGAATATGTCATACAGAACACATACAACTATTTATAATATTTACGGAGAAACAGAAACATCACATAACCTACATACTACTGTTCATGACATAGTAGTCCTTTTACATATCCAAAATATCAAATTCATGAACCTTCTTTATACCCTCCCAAAAACTACCGACTCTAGCTAACTCTTTCCCTATCCGTTGGCTCCGCCTGATTGCCCTTAACTCATAATACGTGCCGGTCAGCTCTAGTTACCCTTCATATGATCCGCTACAAGGGTGTTCACGTGACCCAAGAACTCCCAAAAGTTCCTACTCGGACCCCTCTCAACGATGAGGTTCTTCTTCTATTCCAGAATGCTAGTTCGGGAAGAAACCCATAGTAGTATATACCCAGACCTCGTTCGTGAACCCTATTCCCAACTCCTTCTGAAGCATATACATCACTCCTACGCCGACCAAGAATTTAAGTTACCAACTATGGAGAGTGTCATGCTCTAGTTCCTCTTGAATGTATCGATCCTACAGGTAATGCCAACACTTAGGGCTTGGCCGTAAGTTATACAACATAGGTACCGGCTCTGTCTGAGACTCGCGATCACTCACCTCATCCAATGGAATCTCCTATGGATCATAGTCAAAATCATACTCCTCTGGCGCATCCTGGTCTCCCTGACCTCTATCACTCCTGGTGACACAGGCCACGGCTTTGGACCGTATACAGGCAATCTAGGCACGCTCTTCCATGCTGTGTACCTCATACGCATACCATCGTATATAAAATAATCGATCATTGGCCCTCTGTCTAGAACACGCTGGTTCACCATCGTCTTGCTCCCCAATGACTCGCTGTCACTACTAATCATGATCATAGGCTTACTTTGACCATCCATGATGTCCTGTCCCCATGCAAACAAAACCATATCAGTATACAATTCTAATAATACTAGAACCGCTTATTAGCTCTGATACAAAAAATGTCAATACCCATTTTCATTTAGATAATCGAAGAGTAATAAAGACGGAATTCCATGGGTATACAGAAAAGTACAATTATATTGATAAAAGTATTCGCTTACAATCCCAATGTAGTTCATAAACAAAATATAAAATACAATAGAAACTACTATGATTACAAGATTCCCCAAAATATCTTAAACATAAACTAATTATAACCACCATCTTTAACCTTGCCTCAAGACATGTGCCAATCACTTCTCTATATCTGCACCTTTACCTTTTGTCTTATTAGCACCAACTGAGATGTTTGTTAAAGAAAGGGGTGAGATTCCGAAGAATCCCTATAGAAACATGCTATCATTCACAGAAAATATGAAAAGTAAATATGATATGTGACAAGGTATGCAACAATTAATAAACAATATAAACACATCATTATCATGTATACATTGTAGGGCCCAAACCCACAATCTACACCGGTTGGACTCTCGCCAACTCCTAGTATAAGTGCACCCCGACACTAACTGCCTCTCTTTAGGCAAACCATATAGATTAATAAAGCGCATTTACAAACAATGGCATCCACACAATCATATAATTATGGAATGATGTATGAAGGATAATGTTCCTACCTTAAAGTTCTTTCAATCCCTTTTTAGTGTGCCTCGTAAAACGTGTTGCTTCCAGCTTCCGACTTCCGGTTTCCGACTTGGTCCTAAAATATTAAATGTATAAGAAATAGGTCATAACCTATCTTAGTATCATTTTAGAGTCTTCCATAGTATTTCTTGTAGTTATATTAGTCTATGATACAATTTTACCAAAATGCCCCCGGGACCCCGGCCCGATGGCACGTTTTCCCAAAATTTTGATTACGGCTATCTTGACGTATTTTCGCCCAAGGAATCCATTTCCAGGCTCAGAATCACCAAATTCAGTCTCAAATTATGGAAATGGCCTTGACAGCCTCGATTTAGGGTTTCAGTGGCGTTTTCGTAATTATGCTTTTTCGGCCTTTTTCAAAAAAGTGACCAACTATAACCCCATCTATTTTTGCCCCCTGAATCCAATAGAGCCATCTATTTCATGAAAATCCAACTCTTACCCCCCAGTTTTGTTGTTGACCGAAACATAGGTCTAGGAAAAACGGAAAATTTGTAACTTTGTGTTTTAGCTTCCAAAGCTTGTACCTTTTCACTTCTAATCTCTTATTAACTCATTTAAACACATTATAACCATGATTTAAAGAAATTTGGGTAGCATAACCCTTCAGGATTAGGACTTTCCAAATTTATAACCTTGACAAAAATCACCAAAACAACCAACAACCATCAACAACAACTTCATACTTGTATAGATCTAAGGTTTATGAGGTTACCTCTTGAGATCTTGAATTCTCTCTTTCTCTAGGCGTCTCGTCTCTCTCTCGTTGAGCTCAAAATGTGTCTTCAAAATCATGGCTTTCATGAAGAAGAAAGATTTAGGGAAGGTTTCTCATGAAAAACTACAAGAAAATGCTTAAGAAACAATGTCTTACCTTAGCTTTCTCTTCTTCCTTCTCTCTAGCACCTAATGTCTTCAAGCTCTCTCTCACTCTTCTTTCTCTAGCTTTGAACAAAAATATGAAGGGAAGAGGAAGGAATGAGTGCTTCATAAAATATCTCGCTTTACCTTACACCATTTGATTTCATCAAGGCATATGATGGTGACACTTGTCACAACCCATACCTCCTTTATATTTATGTCATAATTACTCCATTTCACTTCCATTAGCATTGAACTAGTTTTCTTCTCCCTCTGCTTGGCTAAAAACCATCCCCCCTTATGTCTACCCTAACCAAATTGGTTTCCTCCAACTAATCCAACCTTACACTCAAGTAGTGTACCCTTACCATCATTAATTATGATCACTATGTCCATGTAGCATTGTTTTATTGCAATTAGACATGTGCTCATCTTCATAAATCATAATCTAATCCCCTCTCCATATGATAATGACACTTGGCACATTTAATCCCCTTAATTAATTTTTCCCTCTCATTTTTACTTGTTAGGCGAAAATTTGGAAGAGAAGGGAAATAAAATTGTTTCAACATTTTCACAATTCAATTAAATCAGTTATGCCTAATTCCTTCTAATTTCTCAATTCTTGATTTATTCCAAATATACATTCTCCTTTATTTTCCTTAATTAATTGAAATTAACTCCAATTAAATGGAAAATAGTTAATCTGGGGCTAAATTGGCAAAATTATAATTTTGCTATTACCTTTGTAATCTAATTCCCTTTCTCATGAATATTCACCATTTTATTGAATTTCTAGAATAATTACAATATATTTGGTGAATATAAAATTTGGGGTGTTATGGTTATATTGATATAAAAAACCTGCTAGATTCCCACAATTCTTACGTGAAAAAATCTATGGTGAAATTGGACCTACATTTTATTATTAGAATTTTTTCTTAGAATTTTAAATCCTCACTCCTATGATAAAGGTTATTGCCATGTGATTTGAAGGTCATGGATTTAAATCTTGGAACCAACCTCTCCTTATGTTGGGTCAAGACTATGTACATTTGACCCTCTGTAGAGCTCACATGGTAGGAGTCTTGTGCATTAAACTACCTTTGGTTTAACCTAAATTATTTCAAATACTTACTCGATTTAGTTATTACAAATAAATTATATATGAATTTTAAATAAAATATTTTATATCTAAATCAAAATCCATCTATCTAAATACATTCTTAGTTGTTTTAATAAAAACTTCTCGTTGAAGATGCTTGTTTCCAATACCATTTTGGAAAGCCAAGGAGCAAAACAACAAATAACCTAATCAATGGAAGTTTTATTAAAATATTTGTAAAGAGATTAACCTAAATTATCTCTTTCAAACTAGAGCAGCACAATACAACATTATCTTATTTTTCTCTTTCTCATTTTCTTCTTAGAATCTCATATCCACCATTGGATTAAAATAAATGATGGTTCATATTTAACATTTTATAAAATTATTATTATAAATATAAATATAAATAAATTTAAACTATTAAAATCTGATTTACACAATTCATAACTGAAACATAGACAAAATAAAAATTAATTTATAAATATTACGATAATAATTTTATAAAATATTAAATATGAACCATGCATTATTTTAATCTAAGGTAGATATGAGATAATGAGGGAAAAAATGAGAAATAACAAACAGGATAGGATCTGCTTCCTCCACAAATGTAGTTGTCCTTTCTTGAAAAAGATGTACTTCTATAGAGGCTAAAGAATGGTTTTACAATCTCTTCCAACCAATGGGATTATTGTAATACTTGTAAAAAAAATATGTATTAAGTGATGTGAAATTGTTCAAAGCAAAGTATGAACATAAGATCAACAGAATAATGAGAGCTCTCTTTATGAAATTTATGTCGAAAACTTGTCAATAATATAAAATTAATCAAATTAGTTGGTAATTTTGAAAATTAATACATACAATGAGTTAATTGACATAGTCATAGTTTCCAATTGATATACTCATATGATGTTGTTGTCTTTAGTTTTTTTAATTTAGTAAGCTCCCTCAATTTACAGCACAGAATTGTGACAAATAAACTACTTCCTCCAGCGCCAAATGAAAGGCTTTGACATATTTTTTTCTCAAATTATTAATTTTTTTCCTTAAACTCTCCCTATTAATTTAATATGATGAGAGAATTTTTCATTATTTGAATAGTTTCCAATGCAAATGATTAAAAGAGATATTTTAGGAAAACTAACATACTTTTTTTTACAAATAACCAAATTAATTTCCTTAACCTTTATAGATTATTAATAATATAGCTCTTACATTTAGAGTCAGAGTATCATACTTTTAATTACTTTAAAGACTCTATTATATGTTTTATGTATTGTAGTAGATAATATATGTTATGCATCGAAGAGAACCTGACTACTGTTATAAAATAAAGGCAAAGACAAAAAGAGAAAGGAAGAATGAGTAGAAAGTAAGAAAGAGAAATTCTTATTCGCTATTCAGTGTTCTATGAAATACCCAGCATATGCCTTATATTTATAGGCACAACTCTCAAATATACAATTAATGTGATTCCATAATCATAGGAAATAATGGGAGAAAATAGGAAACAATGAGAGAATAGAAAATAATAGGAGATATGGACATCCACAAATATTATATTCATAATATTCTCTTTGGATGTTCATAACTAAACATGTGCCTCATTAAGAAACTTCAACTAAGAAAACCCAGTAGGACAAAAACTTAGTAGAAGAAAAAGAGTACACTATTTATTGATACATTTGATAGAGCAGACTCATTAAAAACCTTGTTAGGAAAACCCAATGGGAAAAACCATAGACAAAGGAAAAAGAGTACAATGTGTATCAACTCTCCCTCTTGACAACATCAGTTGATATCTCTTAGCCTGTGAAGTTCGATGCCACGAACGAGCTTTTCAAAGATTATACTAGAAAGTGACTTGGTAAATAAATTTGTTATATTTTCACTGGAATGGATTTGTTGGATATCAATTTCACCACCCTTTTGAAGGTCACGAGTGAAGAAGAATTTTGGTGAAATATGCTTCATTCTATCACCCTTGATGTACCCTTCCTTTAGTTGGGCAAGACATGCAATATTATCCTCACATAGGATTGTTGGGAGCATTTTACTAGGAGATAAACCACAAGTGGTTCTTATGTGATGTATTGTTGATCTTAACCATACACATTCTCAACTAGCTTCATGCATTGCTAAAATTTATATATGATTAGATGATGAGGTTGAAATAGTTTGTTTCATAGATCTACATGAAATAGTTATGCCACCACTTGTGAATATACCGTATTTGTGATTTACCGTCATGTGGATTAGACAAAAATCCAACATCTACGTAACCATAATCAGTTCATGCTTGGATACATTTGAGTAGAATAACCACATGCCCATAGTGCCTTTGAGGTAACAAAGAATGTGCTTTACTCTATTCCAATGTCTTCGTGTTGGTCAAGAACTATATCTTGCTGATAAGTTAACAAGAAATGATATATTGGGACATGTGTGATTAACAAGATACATTAGTGCTCCAATAGCACTAAAGTATGGTACTTCTGGACCAAGTAGTTCTTCATCTCCTTCTTTACTTATTACTTGAGGTCTAAATGGGTCTTTATTCGCCTGCAAAGACCTTACAACCATTGAGATACATAATGGATGTGACTTATCCATGTAAAAGAATGCCCCAGGACCTTCCTTGTGTAAGCTTCTTGATACGCAAAGATCCCATTATTCATTTACTCAATTTGTAAGCCTAAACACAATTTTGTTCTTCACATGTCCCTCAATTCAAATTCTTTCTTTAAATAATTAATTATCTTTTGAAGCTCTTGAGAAGTTCAAATAAAGTGGATATCATCAACATAAACAACAATTATAGCAAATTCACTTACAGATCTTTTCATAAAGATGTATGGGCATATTGGATCATTTTTGTATCCTTCTTTCAACAAATATTCGCTAAGATGATTATACCACTTGGTTCAGGCCATACAGGGACTTATTTAACTTAATTCAGTATTGTTCTTGAGAACTTAATTTATGTTCCTCTAGTACTTTAGTCCTTCAGATACTTTCATATAAATATCATTTTTAAGTGAGCCATACAAATAGGCAGTTATGACATCTATTAGACGCAGATCAAGCTCTTCATTTACTGCTAGGCAAATCAAATAACAAAAAGTAGTCGCATCTACTACTGGTGAATATGTTTCTTTAAAATCAATACCAGGTCTTTGTGTAAAGCCTTGGATAACAAGACATGCCATATATCTATTAATTTCACCCTTTTCATTTTGCTTTTGTTCAAAAACTCATTTGTATCTAACTAGCTTTACATCTTCAAGTATAAGGACTATAGGTCTAAAAACTTTTTGTTTTGCCAATGATGTTAATTATGCATTAATGATATCTTTCCTAAAGGGCCATCCCTTTCTTTGTTGGCACTCTCTAATGGATTTTGTCTCATGATCCTCATTATTATTCATTACATCATATTTATATAATAAGCAAAGATGTCATCAACGTTGACTTTAGAGATCTTAGCCACAGCCTAAAACTTTCTGACCATCTGTTGGCCACGGACAGTGGATGGCTTAGCCGTGGCCAACCCTTCAAAAATGGAATTTTGAACTTTCGAAAGATGGTCTTTGGTCAAGTCCTTCCCAACCCTTTAGGCATTTGTTTAAGCTTCTAGTAGCCACTTAAAGATCTCAAATGAAAACCAACATTAAGTGCTCTGGAATTAAGAACTCGAAATAGAGATTAACATGCCGTCCTTGCTTATGGTTTATAGGATTCGACATTTTCCCTGTACGTGAGCAACCTGTTCCGGAGCATACTCGGAAAGAACAAGGTAGTGACACTTTCTCTTATACTATGTGTAATGCATTGCATATATGTCTTATAATTGAATTGTGTTAATTGCAAATGCTATGGAGTTTGTTGGTGTGAAAGCTATGTGTATACAGTCGTGATTGCTGTCGATTGTGACGCTGGTCACGCATCATGTGTATATAGCCGTGAGTACTGTAGATTGTAATGTTGGTCATGCATCATGTGTATATAGTCATAAGTGTTGTCGATTGGGATGAAAGTCACGTATCACTGTGATCGTTGCTGCTGTTGCTGCTTGGTGATGCGCTTGCATGCTATGTGATTATATATTGTTTGAGTGATTTGTTACTATTGTGATTCTTTTAAATATCATTCTTTTCATTGACTAACCTATAGCCAGGGCAATCGGCTCAAAGGAGAAACAAGCAACCAAGGTCGGCTAGTACTTCTCTAGGGATGTAATTTTGGTTGTTAGTTGTCATATATTTTGGTTGGGATTACTGTACATGTTATAAATGTAAATTTTGAATAGTGTTTTGTAATCCCCTGATTGGGAAATTGTAAGGGATGAAAATGCCTCATAAACCTTATAGTTAATGCATGAAACCCGAAGGTTGCTAGGGATTTTGTTTACACTCTGATATGTATGAATGCAACTTAATTGCACAGGTGAATTGTATTCGAAATGTGAATGTGAGACCACATCGAACAAGCTTTAGAAAATTTTTTGATAACCCTGTCTTAAAGATGGGATTCTTAATAAGTTTTAAACTAACGGTTGGTCTCTAATTCAACTTAATGATGCCTTCTCCAATTATAATTACGGATATTAAGGTAGGGGTTATATTGGTGGTATCAGAGCTGTAATTCTTGGTAATGGTAGAATTTGCTCGGATAGTGGCCGTAGTTTATTGGCTTAGTGATAGATGATGACCCATAATTGCTTGTTGTGTATACACATGAATGTTCCTGTTGTTTATTATATGTGAGATTAAGGACTATGTGCATACATTAGTTGTGATATTGATATGGTGAATCATTTATAGAGTAAAGAGAACCAATGGTTTGCCCTAAAGTGAGATGTGTAGACCTAGAGGTGGAGGAAATTCATGACAACTCACCTGATCCTATGCAGGAGATAATGAGTTTGATAAGGGAACAAAGAGGCATGATTAATGAGCTAAAATAAGAGCTCAGAGAGGAAAGGGCAAAACACAATGAAGATCGAGACCAGTCTACTCACGAAGAGACCCAAGAGGACACACATCATGAAGAAACCATTGAAGGGTCATTTCGACCCCCAAAGTCACCTCCTCACACTGAACTAAACCCAAAGTCATATGGGGTACCCGCTTGAGATGAGAGAAATCTATAGTATTGGGTCTCGAAATTCTGTAAACATCTAACTCCGGTGTTCAGAGGGAGGTTTGACCCTCAAGCAGCCGAAGATTGGTTGAATCATCTAGAGAAAATTTTTGAAGTCCTTGATTGCTCGGTAGAGGTAAAGGCACGACTAGCTGTGTACAAGTTGGAGGGAGATGCTGATTGTTGGTGGCAAACTATCACCCTGACTTTACGGAACCAGAATATGCCAATAACCTGGGAAGTGTTCCAAGAAATGTTCAACGAAAAATATTTTCCCAAGTCAGTGCGGCTCGAGAAGGAGATTGAATTCTTGTCAAAAAAGCAGGGTGACACAAAGACCTTCAATGACTACTTGCCTCGTTTCATCCAATTGGCTAGGTATTCCTCTTTTTTGCGGCGTATGTATGCTGATTCATGGGCTTAGGGGTGAACTGAGGAAAAGTTTAGCCACCCACCAATTCACTGAATTTAACAAAGCGGTGGAAAAGTGAAGAATCACCAAGAACAACTTGAGGGATTTGTACCCCCACTAAGGGTGTTAGTAGCCGCAGTGAACCTAGCAAGGGTAGTACTCCCCAGAAGCATAAGGAATAGGGATCCTCATCAAAGGTGTAACCCCCTGCCTTTAACCACATAATTATAATTTGATATCACATAATTAAATTGGTTTAGAGACCGTCGGATAGCTTAAACTCATTTCAAGTTCCTACACTATAGTAGGGTTTTCACCAAAAACTTTCAAAAACTCTTCTCTATCCTGGTCTCAATTTCAAAATTCGAATATAATTACCTGTGCAGTTAATTTACATTCACACACATCAGAGTGTATAACCAAATCCCTGACAACTCCCGGGTTCTATACATATATAATCTGAGGGTTTAAAAGTCTCCACTAGGGGATTACATAACCAAAATCAACAGTAATATTTACATCTCCAAAAATAAACAGTAATCCCAAGTCCAAAATAGTTAACCAACAGCCTAACAACACACTCTACAAGGTCCTAGCCGCTCCTGGTGGTTCGCTTCTCCTTGGAGCCACTTGCCCTGTCTGAAATGTTAGTCAATGGAAAGAATAAGATTCAAAAGAATCTCTGTAGTAACAAACCACTCATACAGTGTATAAACACATAGCATATATGATCATGTTAAGCAGCATCACAATGTATCATGGCTTTCGCCACAAACAACAGCACTCATGGCTGTAAACTCTAAGCGTCAGCTTTCGCTGCGATCTCAATGTATTCACAAAGTATTCACTAGGCGTCATCTTTCGCTGCGATCACAAAGCATCATAATGTCACAATGTCACAATGTATTCTCAATGCAAGACAAACATACATACAATGTTTCACACAAAGTATAAGAGAGGAGTCACTACCTGGTTCTTTCCGAACGTGCTCTGGCACGGGTCGTTCACGAACAGGGCAAATATCGAATCCTACAATTCCAAATGCACCATTTAGACACTTCCATAGTGTTTCTTGAGGTTATATGAGTCTATAATGAAAATTTACAAAAATGCCCCCGGGGACCCGGCCCGGGCCCGCCGTACCTGGTCCGGTTGCACTTTTCTCAAAATTCTAATCTGGGCTATCCTAACATATTTCCGCGCAAGGAATCCATTTCCGGACTCGGAATTATCAAATTCAATGTAAAATTACAAATTTACCCTTGGCAGCCCCACTTTAAGGGTTTTAGGGGCGTTTTCGTAATTATGCTTTTTCGGCCTTTTCCGAAAAAGTGACCAACTGTAACCCCACCTAATTTTCGCCCCTGAACTCAATGGAACCATCAAATCATTGAAAATCCAACTCTAAGACCCATTTCTAGGGCTGGCCGAAATTTATGAGTTCTCCGGGGAAAATCGGGGTTTTACGATTTCGGCTCCGTAAACGCGTTCCTTTCTACTCCTAACCACTTTATTAACCATTACATTAGGTTACAACTAACATTACGACCCAATTTGGGCAGCATAACCCCTAGGCCACATCATTTCCAAACTTTAAAACCAATGGCAATCCGGCGAAATTTCACCGATTAAATTGCCCACAGCAGCCAGAATAAGCAATATACGAAAGTTTGGAAGTTACCTCAAGCTCCTTCTAGCTTTTCTCAAGAGTGGCTGAAAACCCTAGCCCCTTGAACACCAAATTTCCTTCTCAAACACCTTAAATAACATAGAAGAGAAGCTTAGGAACAAGGTTATACGCGTTAGGAGCTAGATCGTCGGAGAAATCGGCTTACCTTGCGAGATTTCTCCTCTTTCTCTCTCTAAGAGCTCTCAACTTTCTCTCACTAGTTTCAGCTGGTTCATCACGACAGGAAATTAAAGCTGAAGAAGATGAGAATATATTTAATTCCATGCTGATGTCATCTTTTATTGAGATGATGTCATAATTCCCATTTTCGGATTTTCTGGCAGATTTTCTGCCCAAACTTTGAAAAATCATAACTAATTCTAGAAATATCGAAATGAGGTGATCCCAAAGCCAAATAAAAGGTATTTAAGTCCTCTTCATATGAAAAATATGGACCATTATTAGAAATCACCACAAAAATACATAATTACACAAAACTCAACACTGCTCCAAAACAGAGTCCAGTTTTGATCCCAAACTTTGGACAGACATATCTCCAAGTTACCAAAACGAAATGGTACAAATTATATGTCCATTTTGAATCTTGGGATGTGAACTTTAAGACTGGAAAGTTTCATAATTTTTAGACACCATTAGCCTATTTAAAACGTCCACACAAATCGGCTGCCCTGTACAGAGAATAAATGGACAGAGTTTTCAACTCTTGCACAATTGTTCCCAATGGTTCCAATTTCACAATAAACACTCTCCCCACATGAATTTTCACAAGGAAGCCATTGGAATCATTAAAATACCCAAATTCTCATCACTCATTCTCCAAAAGTGTTTATTCAACAATAATTACATCTACTTTTGAAATCATTAGCCCTTAATCACTTTTTGGGATATTACAAAAGGGCAGTGGTAAAAGGCCATATCAATCCGGAGACTGTGAACCTCAAAAATCTCCAACGGTATGGATATGTCCTCTCTATTGTAGGGCGCATTATGGCAAAACATGTCAGGGGCAAGTGCTCTATTATAACTGCAAACAGCCCAGACATATTTCTAGTGAATACAAGCAGCCACGGGCAGAGCAAAGACCTAAGAATCAGGGTAGGGTGTTCGCTATGACCCACGAGTAAGCTCAAAATTCCCTCGACTGATTCAAGGTAAAATCGTTCTTAATGGTAATTTATTGCAAGCTTTATTCAACTCAGGTATGATTCATTCTTTCATTGCCTATGATTGTGTGAAGCGCCTGGGATTACATGTTCATAAATTGCCATTTGATCTGGTTGTGTCGATGCCGATGGGTGTCAAGGCTATGACTACTGAGGCTTGTTTAAGTTGTGTGATAACCGTTAAGGGGCATGAGTCTGTTGTTGATTTGATCTGTTTGCTGCTCTATCAAT
Source organism: Inga oerstediana (assembly GCA_963210345.1). NCBI lineage: Eukaryota > Viridiplantae > Streptophyta > Magnoliopsida > Fabales > Fabaceae > Inga > Inga oerstediana. The sequence goes on from OY723409.1 coordinate 40,222,407, forward strand.
TAGAAGTTACTTTAAGTTTTGATTGATTGATGGCGAATAATGTACTGCTGGATTATGAGAAAAAGAGAATAGTGCATCCTACTTTCCAGAATGATGATAATGTGAATTCTAGTTTGAATTTCCTCTCAAGGCTAAAGCTGAGTAATGTCTAGAGAAGGGGTGCCAGGGGTATATGGTATTCTTTTCCATGCGGGGAGAGACAGAAGAAACTATGGAAAGTATACTTGTGGTAAGAGTGTTCCCTGAGGTATTTCATGATGATCTTAGCGGATTGCCTCCGGAAAGGGAAGTGTAATTCCCAATTGAAATTGTGCTTGGAGCTAGCTCTATATCAAAGGCCCTATACCAAATGGCCCTAAATAAGATGGCAGAACTAAAGAGGCAGATTGAAGACTTACTTGAAAAGGGGTTTATAAGACCCAGTGTTCATCATGGGGAGCTCTAGTATTGTTCGTTAAGAAGAAAGATGGGAGTTTGAGATTGTATGTGGATTATAGAGAACCGAACAAGATTACTGTCAAGAACAAATATCCTCTCCTGAGAATTGATGACCTTTTAGATCAATTGTCTGGTTCTTGTGTATTCTCAAAGATTGATCTAAGGTTGGGTTACCATCAGCTGCTTGTGAAAGTGGAAGATATACCGAAGACTGCTTTCAGAACTAGGTATGGGCACTATGAGTTTCTAGTAATGCCCTTTGGCCTATCCAATACACCTGTAGTATTTATAGATTACATGAATCGTGTCTTTCAACAGTACCTAGTACCTGGATCAATTCGTTATGGTGTTTATCAACGACCTACTGATATACTCCAAGAGTAGGGAGGAACATGAGCATCATTTGAGAATTGTATTAGAGATATTACGTGAGAAGCAGCTCTATGCTAAGTTGGGTAAGTATGAGTTTTGGCTTTTGAAAGTAAAATTCTTAGGCCATGTTATCTTGCAAGAAGGGGTCTCAGTGGATCCTAATAAAGTGGAAGCAGTACTAGACTGGAAGAGGCCATAAACTTTTGTTGAGATATACAGTTTTCTGGGTCTTGCTAGTTACTACCAGAGATACATCTAGAATTTCTCCTATATCGCCTTGCCGATGACCAAGCTCACACAGAAGGATCAACCGTTTAAGTGGGATGAGCATTCTGAAAACAGTTTTGTTGAGCTGAAGGAGAGGTTGATTACGGCACCAGTGTTGATTATACTTGATCCCAACTTAACTTATGTTGTGTATAGTGATGTGAGTAAGCAGGGGTTAGGGTGTGTCCTTATGTAGCAGGGATGTGTGGTGGCCTATGCCTCCCGATAGCTAAAACTGCATGAAATGAATTATCCCACTCATGATCTGCAGCTTGTGGTAATTGTGTTTGCATTGATGATATGGTGACATTATTTGTATGGTGTGACGGTGGAATTGTACTCGACCAAGAGTCTCAAGTATCTTTCGGATCAGAAAGAATTGAGCATGAGACAGTGCCACTGGATGGAGTTGCTGAAAGACTACAACTTGGAGATCAAATACCATCCAGGCAAAGCCAATGTAGTTGAGAATGCTCTTATTCGAAAGACGGTGCTTGTAGCAATAATGATGATTCAGGAGGTGAAGTTGATAGAAGATTTTTAGGATTTGAATTTGTCAAACCAAATCGTCTGTGCTAATTTCAATGCTTCCTAAGGGGAAAGTGATATGAGAGCTGAAATAGCAAAAGCTCATAAGCAAGACGATCAGGTGCAATTTATTCGGGCTATGATTGAACGAGGAGAAGCTCGAGATTATGATTTGTGGCCTAGTGGATTGGTTTGCTATAAAAAGAGAATCTGTGTTCCATTAAAGGCAGACCTGAGGCAGAGAATCCTATATGAGGCAACAAGAGTCGATATACTCTTCACCCTGGAATGACCAAAATGTATCATAATTTGAAGTCTATGTATTGGTAGCAGGGATTGAAGAGTGAAGTGGCCAAGATGTGGCGCAGTGTCTTACTTGCCAGAAGGTGAAGATTGAACGCCAAAGGCCGCTGTGATTACTATCGAGTCCTAAGATTCTAGAATAGAAATGGGAAAGTGTGACCATGGACCTTGTTATGGGATTGCCCAGGATCAGGAGCTATGATGCGATCTTGGTGATTGTTGATCTGTTAACTAAGTTGGTGCACTTTATACCGATCAATGCTAGTTACTCTTCAGATAGACTGGCAGAAATTTATATACGAAAGATTATGAGGGTTCATGGTACACTGAAGAATATCATTTCCGACAGAGATCCCTGGTTCACTTCAAGATTCTGGAGGGCTCTACATGAGGCTCTGGGTACGAAGTTGAGATTTAGTACGGCCTATCATTCTCAAACTGATAGACAGTCAAAAAGCACCATTTAGATGCTGGAAGATATGTTGTGAGCATGTGTCCTCGATTTTAAAGGGAATTGGGACTACTTTCTTCCATAGCAGAGTTCGCCTACAACAACAGCTATCAAGCGAGCATTAAGATGGCTCCGTATGAAGCGTTATATGGGAGGAAGTGCCAATCAAATTTAAGCTGGACAGAGTTGTCTAAGAGAAGGTTGTATGGGCCAGATATTATTGATCAAACCACATAGCAGATCAAAATCATTCGAAAGAGGCTCCTTGTAGCGTAGAGTCGATCAAGAGCTACGCTAATAAGAGGAGAAGACCTCTAGAGTTCAAGATAGGAGATCATGTGTTTTTGAGAGTGTCTCTGGTCACTTACATTGGGTAAGCAATCAAATAGAAGAAGTTAAGCCCAAGGTATATAGGTCCTTTTGAGATTCTTGAGAGAATCGAGCCTGTTGCATATCGTGTAGCCCTACCCTCGAACTTGAGCAGGCTCCACACGTGTTCCATGTTTCCCAATTGAAGAAGTACCAACTGAATCCATCGCATGTTATTGAATATGAAGATGTCGACTTGCAAGACAACTTCACATATGCGGTAGAGCCGGAGCATATCATTGATAGGAAGGAATGACAGCTCAGACATCGGAGCAAACTATTTGTGAAAGTGATCTAGAAGGGAATGTCTCAAAGAGAAGCAACTTAGGAAGCAGAAGTGGACATGCGGAAGCGTTATCCAGAGTCTATGGCTCAAGTTGCATGACAAATTTTGAGGGTGAAATTTATTGAACAGGGGCAGGAATGTAATGCCCTAAAATTTGATTAGGGATTAATGACTCCAAAAGTGAATGTAATTATTGTTAAACAAACACTTTTGGAGAATATAATGCGAATTGTGAGCTGGATGTTATATAATCAGTACCCAAACCCTGTATTTAAGCTCAATTGTGGATTAATATCTAAATTGAATTAAAATAGAGGAGATAGCGCATGTAAGTAAGAAATGAGGCTAAAGAATGTGTTAAGTGGTAATACAATATAAATTACCATAGTCAGGGGAAAAATGGGGAAAAGAAAAGTTACCGACCAATTAGTCAGTTACTGAAGAGGGAACTCATTAGTAACATAAAGATCAAGTGGAGTGACAATTGCCAAAGAGAACAAGAGAGAGTAATCACATGTGGTAAGCTCATGGAAGAAGCTCCAAGAGCATGACACTAGGAATCATGGGAGTCATTGATAATGGTCAAAGATTCAAACACTTATCCCTCTCTCCTCTCCTCTTTAAGTCGGCCAAGAGGGACTTTTGGAGCCTAAAAATATGTTTCATCTTCATCATATTTTCTCTCTCTCCCAGGAGCCATTTTCATCCAATTGAAAGAGGAAAGAGAAAGGAAAAGGTGAGAATTTGACCTTGTAAATGACCTCTTTGGCTTAAATCCTCTTCTTTAATTTTGTTCATGTTGATAAGAGCTTTAATACTGCGGTTTTATATTTTTGAAAAGGGGTGTTTGATTGCTTGAGAAAAGTTGAAGAGTGTGGAATCAAGAAACAAGCTTGAGAAAGTGAAAGAGGTGAGTAATAGCTACCTTTTGAGATATATGTTGTGACTATTGGTTGAGTTTTGGAATTTTTGGACTTTACGCTGATTTTTGTGTAATATGGGATTGCATGAATTGCATGGTGTTTTGTCATGGAATTGGTGTCTTGTTGTGTTATATGAACAAGGGAATTGGTTTGGAATGAATGGGAAGTTTGGCAATGTTGGGATTTTGGTGTTGGGACATTGTGTTGTGTTGCATTAAGGTCAAAACAGAACATATTGGTAGAGTGTGAATTTGGTTGTTTTAGTGTTTCCATTGGATTCCTTGTGGAAAATTATGTGAAAATAGGTTTGGTTGTGGATTTTGGGAGTCATTGGACACTTTGATGAAAATTGGAAATTCTGGAAAATTTCTAAGTGTAAAATGCTGTGCAGGGGACCAATTTTGCATGGTAATTTGAAATAGCAAATGGTCTCACAATGTTGTGAAATTTGTCAGAATTGTAGTTCACATTGCCAGATTTTTAGTGATATAAAGTTTGAGTCATTTTGATATTTGTGCAAAGAGTTATGATCATTTGAAAATCAGCCAAGAGACAGGTCTATGGTTGGCCGCGGCCAGCGAGATGGGCCACGACCCAAAACCTTCTGACTAGATCTTGACAGCGGCTCAAAAGTTTCTGGCCTGGTTTTTTCCGCGGTCAAAGGATCTTGGCCGCAACTCAAAACTTTCTGACCATATGTTGGCCACGGCCAGTGCATGGCTTAGCCATGGCCAACCCTTCAAAAATGGCATTTTGAACTTTCTAAAGATAGTCTTTGGTTAAGTCCTTCCCAACCCTTTAGACATTTGTTTAGGCTTCTAGTAGCCACCTAAAGGTCTCAAATGATAACCAACATTAAGTGTTCTGGAATTAAGAACTCAGAATAGTGATTAACACATCGTCTGTAACACCCCAAATTTATATTCGCTGAATTATTGTAATTATTAGAGAAATTCAATAAAATGGTGAATATTTATTAATTTGGAACTTTTGAATTTTAGAAATATTCATATTCATGAGGAAATGGGCAAATTAATTCAAGAAAGAAAATTAGATGTCAATGGTAATAGCAAAGCCATAATTTTGCCAATTTAGCCAAAGATTAACTATTTTTCAATTAATTGAAGTTAATTTCAATTAATCAATGAAAATAAAGGAGAATGTATATATTGAATATTCTTGGAGAAATAAATCAAGAGTTGTGGAATTAGAAGGAATTATGCATAATTCATTTAGTTGAATTATGGAAATATTGAAGTAATTTTATTTCCCTTTCTCTTTCAAATTTTGGCCTAGCACAAAAGAAATGGAGGGAAAAATGATCTTTGGGAACAAATATGCCAAGTGTCATTATCATAAGAAGGGGGATTAGTTTATGATTTATGAAGATGCGCACATGTCTAATTGCATTAAAATAATGCAACATGGACATAGTGATCATGATTAATCATGATAATGGTACACTACCTTGAGTGCAAAGTTGGATTAGTTGGAGGAAAGCAATTTGGTTAGTGGAGCATAAGAGGGGGATGGTTTTCTATACTAACCAAGGGAGAGGTAATTAGTTCAAAACTAATTGGGAGCCTAATGACACAACTGGAAGGAGATGAGACTACTTGCTAAGTGTCACAATAAGATGAAATCTTGAAAATCAAGGGATGAGAGCAATTGGAGACATTTTATTAAACACATTTCCCATCCTCTTCCCTTGCTTATTTCGGCCAGCCAACAGAAAAATAAGAGAGAGAGAGAGAAAGAGAGAGCTTGAAGAAGACTTGAGATATAGAGAGAAGGAAGAAGAAGCTTAAGGTATGTAGTGATCTCTTAAGCATTTCTTTGTAATTCTTCCATGAAAACCTTCTCTAAACCTTTCTCTTCATGGAATCCATGATCTTGAAGACACATCTTGAGCTCAAGGGGGGGGAGGACGCCTAGAGAGAGAAAATCCAAGAACTTAAGAGGTAACTTCATAAATCTTGTATCTATACAAGTATGAAGTTGTTGTTGATGGCTATTGTTGGATTTGGTGATTTTTGTCAAGTTTGTTAATTAGGAAAAGCCCTAAACCTAAGGGGTTATACTGCCCAAATTTCTTTAAATCATGATTTGAATGTGTTTAAATGAGTTAATAAGGGATTAGAAGTGAAAAGGTACAAGCTTTGGAAGCTAAAACACAAAGTTACAAATTTTCCCTTTTCCTAGACCTATGTTTCCATTGGATCTAGGAGGCAAAAATAGCTGGGGTTACAATTGGTTACTTTTTCAGAAAAGGCTGAAAAAGCATAATTATGAAAACGCCCCAAAACCCTAAATTGGGGCTGTCATGGGTATTTTTGTAATTTGACAGTGAATTTGGTAATTTTGAGCCTGGAAAGGGATTTTTTAGGCGAAATATGTTAGGATATCCCTAGTCAAAATTTTGGGAAAACGTGCCATCGGGCCGGGGTCCCAGGGGCATTTCAGTAAATTTTCACCATAGACTAATATAACCACAAGAAACACTATGGAAGATTTTAAAATGATACTTGGATAGCTTATGACCTATTTATTGTACATTTAATATTTTAGGACCGAGTCAGAAGCTTGAAGCGACATGTTTTATGAGGAACATGAAAAAGGGATTGATAAGACTTTAAGGTAGGGACTACCATCGTTCATACACTATGTGAACAATTGTATGTATGTGTTACTGTATTTCGTGATATGATTGCATGCTAAAGGCACAGTACCTAGTTGTAGTTTGATACCCAACAAAGGTATATCGAAAAATCCTAGCTGTGGTTCAGTGCCCAGCCAAGGTACAATATCAAAAATCCTAGCTATAGTTGGTGACTCAGCTAAGGTAATTACATGTGAATCGAATCGAACCTTTTTTTGCCTAATATGGCGTATTGCATATTTAATTTTCACATTTTATATGTCGATTATATGTCTCTACGAGGATTCTTCGGAATCTTACCCTTTTTTTCAAAAATAAACATCGTAGCGGGTGCCAGTGGGTCGAAAGGCAAAGGTGCAGATAAAGAGAAGTTATTGGCATGTGTCACAAGGCAAGGTTAAAGACGGTGGTTATAATTAGTCTAATCTTAAGATATTTTGGGGGAATCCTGTAATTATTAGAATTTCTGCTGTATTTTGTATTTGGTTTTCAAACAACGATGGAATTGTAAACGAATACTTTTATCAGTATAATTGTACTCTTCTATATGCCCATGAAATTCCGTCTTTATAACTCTTTGATTATCGAAATGGAAACGGGTGTTGACATCGTCCTTGCTTATGGTGTATGGGATTCGACATTTGCCCTGTACGTGAGCAACCTGTGCCGAAACACACTCGAAAAGAACAAGGTAATAACACTTTCTCTTATACTATGTGTAATGCATTGTATGTATGTCTTATCATTAAATTGTGTTGATTGCAAATGCTGCAGAGTTTGTTGCTGTGAAAGCTATATGTATATAACTGTGAGTGCTGTCAATTATGACGATGGTCATGCATCATGTTTATACAACCGTGAGTGCTGTCAATTGTGACGTTGGTCATTCAACATGTGTATACAGCTGTGAGTGCTTTCGATTGTGACGTTGGTCACGTATCAGGTGTATACAACCATGAGTACTATCGTTTGTGACGACAGTCATGCATCACTGTGATTGTTGCTGCTTGGTGACTTGCTTGCATGCTATGTGATTATATATTGTATGAGTGATTTGTTACTATTGAGATTCTTTTGAATCTCATTCTTTCTATTACTATCGAGAAAGTAATGGTCAAGAATAGGAGGACGACATTTTCCATGCCTTATCCTTAACCGAAATATCATGTGACAAAAGGGACGTGATATGGTTTTATGACAAGTTGAATCGGTTTATCAATCCTTATATGAATTGGGTAGTCATAATGTCTTAGTAGAGGCCGCTTATGACTTGTGGGTTAGTATAGTCATTGGCCTACTGCTAACTTTATATGGGCCTACAAGGCCACACACAAAAATAGCTCAACATGAGCTATAATGTCCAAATCCATTGAATCTAAGATATGTCTAGATTTAATGAATCTAATGGTTAATCAAAGGTGGACAAATATATATATATATATATATATATTCAAAAAGAAAATTAATAATATTATATATACATATATGCATTTCTGAAATACACACACATACATATATATATATGTATATATGTATATATATATATGTGTATATGTATATGTGTATGTATATATACATACACATATACATATACACATATATATATACATATATACATATATACATATATATATATATATATGAGCATATACTTGAGCATTAGGTTGGCATAAATGGAGGAAGACCGATTGGGTTAATTGAAGGACCCTAAGTGGCGTGAAAATGGGCTAGGAAATAATGAGGAAGTTGGTCCAAATTCAAATGGAATTTATGGTACAATTGTGAAGAGATAGGGCCAAGCAAAAAGTGTCATAAAAAATTAATTAAATAAATATATTTGTAAAAGAGAGAGAAAGAGATATTAATAGCTCCATCATGGAATTTATGGTACAATTGTGAAGAGATAGGGCCAAGCAAAAAGTGTCATAAAAATTTAATTAAATAAATAAATTTGTAAAAGAGAGAGAAAGAGATATTAATAGCTCCATCATCTCATTTTCCTTTCCTCATTTATGATGGCATCATGGACAAGAGAAAGAGAAAGTGTCATATAGGATAAACCCAAGTACAAGTTGGTGACATAAATTGGAATTTTGGAATAAAACTAATTAAGGAAAATATGAGAGATATTTTAAAAACTCTTGCTTCATCTGTCCCATCCCATTTGGACAACAAGAGCAAGAGAGAGAGAGAGAGAGAGAGAGAGAGAGAGAGAGAGGGGAAGCTTAGGAAAATCTAGAGAGAAGGAGGAGAAATCTCAAGGTAAGACTTTGTGATTTCAAGTTCTAAGCCTTCCTACTCATGTAATCTCCTCTCTAACTTCTTATTCTTCATGGAAATTATAGTGTAGCAAATGGGTATTAACCTAAGATAGCAAACCAGGTCCCCAGAGGCATTTTATAATTTTTTAGTTTTAGACTAATATAACCAACAAAAAAACACTTTGAAAGAGGCTAGAGTGGTACATGAATGGGTATTAACCTAATTCTTGGAAACTTGGATTTTTAGGACCCGACTGTTGAGCCCGAGCCGGATCAAATTAGGAACTATTTTCTGTCACAAAAGGGGCACAAGGTAGTAACTATATCTTTCATACATTATGTCAATGTTTATATGTTTTCTGCATGCCATCTTCCATAACATGTATCATGCATAGTGCCTACGGGTACACCGAACATAGTGCCTACAGGTACACCAAACATAGTGCCTACGAGTACACTGATATACGCAGTTGGTGGTCTCGAGCTCAGCTGAGGTACAAAATGAGTAGGGGTTGCAATAGTGGTTGGCTCTAAACATTTTTGACCGAATTGAATTATGTGTTATTATAATATTGCTGTATGTGGTATTCAGCATATTTATTATTGCATTTTATATGATCGATTGTCTGTTATTGCATGTCTGTTACTACTGAGATTCATTTGAATCTCACCCTTTCTCAAAATTAAAATATTCCAGTGGAAGCTAGCGGCTCCAAGGTCAAAGCGGCAAATACTGCCAACTAAGGTGTGCGGGTTAAGAGAACGGAGCTGTTGGTTATATTTGTTTACTTTTGATATTTTGGGCAAATTTTATATATATTAGCAAACCCTGTGGGGAGACTCCTGTATGTAAATAAGTACTTCTTATCAGTATATTTGTATTATTTCTATATACATGTGGAACTGTGCCTTTAACACTCTGTGCATATCGAAATGTTAAGGAGTTTGATAGAAATAATGGGGATATATCCACAAATATTATGTTCATAACTGTTAGAATATTCGGTCCCTATATTTAGGGGTAGGAATAGGCCAGGTCAGGCCAGGACTTTTCCTTAACAGGCTAGGCATGTTTTGTATCAAGATGGGCTGATCTTGCCCTATGGCCTGTAAGAGGCTATTTTTTGAGACTAAGCCCAGTCTGTACAAAGGCCTAACCTGGTCTATGGCCTATTAAGGGGCCTAGAATTTTAAAATATTTTAAACAGGCTTACAGGCGGCCACAAGCCTCACAATAGATCTCTTGACAAAGAGGCTGAAAACAAACAGGCCTAAAACAGGCCCAATTACACTAATAATCCAATATACATTGTAAAATATGAAACCAAATACAAAACGTCTGGATTTCTCATCCTCACATCAAATTTTCAATATAATTTCTTCTTCTCCTTCAAAGACCTTCAAAACAAAATCAGCCGACATTGGCGTCGAAGCAAATACAAATGACGATGACGGAGGAGCGTCGGAGCATTAACCGACGTTGGTGTCAGAGGATGTCAAAGCATCAACCAAATACAGATGACAATGTCGAAGAAGGCTACGAAGAAGGAGAATGGATGACGGACGGAGAAGGCTGACGGAGTAGCAGAAACACGACACCTGACGGAGAAGGGACGACAGATGACGATGACGATGATGATGACGGTGACGATGAGACAGGGGAGTAGCATAAGAGGGAGCCGTGGAGTCAAGAAGAAGGGAAAATAGAAAGATCTAGAATCTAGTAGAACAATTCTAATCGACGAACACAGAGAGTACAAAAGAACTTGCGCTTGATGGTGAAGCAAAGAGGCAAGAAGTAGAACTTTCACTTGATGGTGAAGCAGAGAGGAAAGAAGTAGAACTTGCACTTGAAGATGAAATGTGAGTGTTTGTGCAGTTGTGCTTTTGATGAGTGATGTGCTTGTGAGTTGTGAGTGCTTGTGGGGCCAGGGGAGTAGCACAAAGTGACAAAGGTCAAAGGTGATGAGTGTTGTGCTCTTTTTTTTTTTTTTTTTGCTCAAAGAGTGGTTGTGCTTTCGGAGAGTGATGAAACAGATTATTCGATGTGTGGCCAAACTATTTCCCCCTTAAATTTTTTTAATAGTTAACAGGCCGGCCTGATAGGCCTAAAAGGCCAACTAACAGGTTTAGGCCTGACCTATTAAATAAAACAGACTCCAAAACAGGCCTTAGCCTGGTCTATTAGCCTGATAGGCCTGGCCTAATCAAGCCCGGAATAGGCCAGGCGACAAGCCCCTTACAGTCCGCCTGGTCTATTTCCACTCTTACCTGTATTACTTTCAAGGATGAGATCTTATAGAATAGTAAGAAACTTGAGAAATACACAATGATTAAGTTAATTAAATACAAAAAACTAAGTTAAATCAACTATTGCTTCAAGTTTAGTTAAGTCAGCAAAAAAGTAAGTTAGACTCTTGATGATGACAAATATATATATATATATATATATTGTAAACCTGGGGCTGGATAAAATTATACTCCCTCCAATCTCTAATATAATATATATTTGAGGAGTTGATCTTAATCCTAAATATATTATATATTTTTCATATTTGTCAATCATTTCCTTATTTACTTCTATTTTTACTCCCTTAACATTAATTAAGTAGGAAGGAGATGAAGGAATTAAAGAAGATGACTAGAGTGTTTAGAAAATATATGTCATATTAACTAACTTAACCAACTTTATTAATATAATCAAAATTAGATAAATATGTGTTATATTAAGTGTCGGAGGGAGTAATACTTAATGAGATTAAGTAAATAGAGGTCTAGAGTTTAAACTCTTCTGATTTATTAAAAATAGTATTTCTAAATTGAAGTTCTCGTATTCATTTTTTGGTTGCCCGACTCAATTTGAAAACAGGAAATTATCAAATTAAACAGTATAAAAAGCAATTATACTGAGAAAATTCATATTGTAGGACAATTAAATTTAAGTGATGTGTAAAGTCAAAGTTTAACTAGTTCTAGCTTATTCATTTGAATGTATGGATTAAATGGATGAAAGTCGATTCCATTGACAATGGACACTGGCCATAATTATTCAAAATTAAATCAACTTAATCCATGCAACTCAAATTTTATCAAATTGACCTAGTCACCTATTTGGTCGATTCAGCTAGAGCTAGGTCAATTTGACTTTATAAATCCTTAGTTAAATTTAGGGGTTAAGGACTTGAGTTATTTTTTGGGACAATTACAATGAAGTCCCACACAAGAGAAAAAATGAAAAAATGGTCCCTGAAGTTGTTAATGACAAGTCAAGGAGCGTCCATTAACAAGTCGAGGAGCTTACACTGACAACTTTAGGGACAATTTCTTCATTTTTTCTCTTGTATGAGATTTCATTGTAATTGCCCCTTATTTTTTTCCAAAAGTATTCACAAAGGAGCCATGAGTATTTGAGATTTTTTTTTTCCCGCTCAATATCACCCGAACAGTGTTAAAATAGTAACAATGTCACCCTAATCAAACAACTTAAACAGATGCCTGTCATGTCTGACCTAACACCATGTATGATTTCACGTGGGCATGACTGTGCTTTTATATTTTTCAAGTTAAAGGCCTTTGTCTCATATATAGGTATTTACGAATGAGAAGTGAGTATCCAGAATTTTTTTTTGTTAAATGTCATCACGTAAGCATAAAAAAAGGAGTAATGTTATTCAAATTTAATAGGGGAACAAAAATAGCATATGAAAGATCAATAAATACGCATAACAAAGTGAATGGTAAAGACCATGTGGTAAACATACACCCAAAAAGATGATCCTATTTTCAACTCCAAGACAACATTGAGCAAAAAATACTTTCGGATATTTATTTTTCCTTTGCAAATACTTCAAGGACAATTGGACAAAAATGACCTGAAACCTAAAGAAGAAAGGATGGTTATACCCACATGGAATCATACGTGGTATAAAGTCTAATGTAGCAGATGATGTAAGTTTGGTTATTGTTAGAGTATAGTGGTATTACTCTTTTTTAACACTTCATGGACGACATTGGGCCAAATTACTTCAAAATGCCCACAATTCCTTCACAAGTACTTCTAGAATAAAAATCACCGTTAACCCTAAAATTAATTACTCTACAATATTCATCCATGATTTTTGTTTTTTGGCCATATCTTCTATGCAACAAACTTAAAATATAACTGACCAGTGTCTTTGGAGTAGTGGTTGTATGTGTGGGCTTAGTCCCCCCGGGTTCAACCCATGCCGTTGTAAATAAAAAAAAACTTAAAATATAACCCTGAGAAAACTCAATCCCAAATCCCAAATTTTATTTTAAAATTGAGCATGAAGGGCTCGAAAGTATAGTTTACTATAAGTTAAATGTACTGAACACCTATATTAATTAATTGTTATAGAGAACACATGTAAAATAATGACAAGTAGTTAGTAGTATATTGGAGTTTGATGGGGATAATAAACCAAGCTATCGTAAATTTTAATAATTCCACTAATGATTAAGTTATATGTGTTTATGATCTCAATACCCTGTTTAAGACAAGGTCTTGTAAAGCCACAACACTTTGTCTTTTACTTTAAGAACACTAGCCTATGCTTTCTTCTTACCATAGATGGGCCATGTGGTTGTTGTTAGAACCAATAATAAGTAATCATCAATTATCAATAAATAGTAGTATAAAATTTAAACCAACCAACTATTCACGTGGCCCGTAATAAGGTCATGGATAAATTATAGAAAATACAATTTTTTTTGGAAAATTACATTCAGGACCAGGTAAAAGAAAAACATGAAAAAAAATGGTTCCTTCATATTTCAAAATGAAAACATAGTCTCATTGATAATTCCAGGTATAGGTCCTTGACAAGTCTAAGGGCACCATTGACAAGTTTTTAGGACCATATTTTCATTTTGAAATCTGAATGGACCATTTTTATTTCTTTTTTTTTTTTTTTGTTTGAGACCTGGATGTAATTTTTCTGAATTTTTTTCACTCAATTAGCACCAAATTAATTGTTTGAAAAATTGGGAAGATAGCAATTAAAGACGTCATTATTAACCAACAAGTTATTAGTTAAGGTGGTAAGCAGCTTCAATTCCGTAAGAAGAAGAATATAAATTTGAATCCTACAAAGTGTATTTATTAGGAGAGGCAAAAACTTTTTACGCTTTAAACCTTAAAAGGGGAAACCTTTAATCAAATGAAAAAATACCGCAATATTAAATATTAATTATAATTAGGGATCACAAATTTTTTAAAAATATCAAAAAATGACATTATCCTTAAATAAATATTGTTAAAAAGTTGGATGGGTAAAAATTTTATTCAAGAAACTCGATCCTTTTGTAAATTTTTGTTAAAAAAATATGATCTATAATTATTATTAGTATCTTTACATGGTCTGTAATTATCATCTACCTAAACACTTTTTTCATCAAATATTTTATTTTAATTAAAAAATTAATAAAAGCGGTCCGCTAAGTGGCTTTCACGGTTTCACCTTAGGCTATGCAATTCTACTCACTAGTTCACTCTCAAATTGGACTGGTTTTTGTTTTTAAATTTCTTTCCAAAAAATTTAAGGGCTTTAGAATATATGTCCGTGAGTGTTTTTTTGGGGGGGTGGGGATTTTTGGAAAATGAAATTTTTTTTGGATCTATACAATTAAAACAAATAAGAAAACACCAAGAAAATGAATTTTTAAAAGGACAAACTTATCATTATGTCCATTTGTTTATATCTATTGGTCTAGTTTTCCGTAGAAATAATAATCTTGCAGCTATGCAAAGATGTTTGGTCTAGTGGTGGATCATTGCTCAGATACCTGATAATAGGATTTAGAAGAGGTGCCAGACGAACACCGGGTGACCCAAAGAGCTGTCAAAAACCATCTTGCTGCTCCTCTACAGCTCTGTATTGGTCTATCTATGTGCTTAATTTACCATCTCAATTACTCATGAATCTTGGTAACACTTTTGTTGGTTTCTGGAATATTTTGATAGAAGAAGGCTGAAAATTTCAAAGTATAAATTACAATCGTTAGGGAACATTTAGACCTTTGGTTAAATGCATTATTTTGAAGGATTGTCAAGAGAGGTCTTGGAATTTCTGGAGTTAGGCAAAGCAAAACTATTAATATGAGTATAATTGGCATTTTGGTTTATTAATACATCATTTGGCAATCTCAACTCATCCACACAAAACGTTGGTTTTATTTTTTATTTTTATTAATATTATTTGATATTTTCTAAAAACATTGGTCTAGTTTTCCAAATCAAATTGAAGCACATAAATTTTTTTTTTTTACACGATAAGATTTCACATGAATAAAATTTCAAAATTTTGTTTGACTACTACTATAAAAATCACATATGACAAAGCTTAATCAGCCTTCATTTCGTACTTTACGATTGGGTTGAATCTTGGGTGATGCAAATAATCAACCAACAACTTTGGCATTGGTAAAGAATAACCTAATACCTACTCTACATTTGGAATATTTCTGATTCCCATACCTATTTGCAATAAGAAAGGAATATCTTCGTCAATGTTTGAGTGTCATGTTGGTTGGTTGGTTGGTTGAGAGAAGCAAATTTCTCACCACATGGTCACGGGTTCAAACGACTTGAGAGGAGAAACGAATATCCCCTTTTCATACGTTTCTTATATATGTCTAGTTTCCTTTTGTTTTCCTTTATAATTCCTTAGTTCCTCTTCCTCCATGTATATTCATTTTTAATTTTTAATTTTTTTTTTTTTTGCGTGATCACCCGATATCCTAGCTAATCTCTCAAGGAACTACAAGCCAAACCAATATGGATCGGGTCATGGTAGGACCCATTCAGGCGGTGACTCTACCTCATATGCTGTTGCATTTTCAAAAGATCGAACTCGTGACTATTGATTAAGCTGGAACAACTCATACCAATTGATCCAAGCTTTCGGTGGTCCTCTAGTCATTCTGATTGCTGACTTTGACGGGTTTCTTTAAATCCTATTCATCTCATCACTTGTGAAATATATGTATATATGCTGTGAAATAATTTCATGTTAAGTTTGAATTAATTATTTTTCTCTTGTGATAGGTTAGTTTGAAATTAATTTGGTCTTCTACATCGTTAATTAAGGGGATTTTGGTTCTTATTTTACACTTGGCCCTCCCAGTTGCGTTGCTGGTTTAATGTTCGTGTTTCGATTTGTTTAGGTAAACAGATACAGACATTTTTTATATTAATCCACCGGAATCTGACGCTATCAATATAGACATAGCAAGTAGGTAGGATGAAGAATAAGGAATCAAGGGATATGACGTGCAAGAAAATGGCATGGACTGTTAGAAACTTCAGTACATTGATCTTCAACATCCCATACTATTCTGAGGTTTTCACCGCTAGCCGTTGTGCTTGGTAATTGTTTTCTCCTTCAAGCTAAACTATACTTTTAATCCTTTAACTTTATACTAGTTAGGTTCCAATATCTAGCCCCTTTCTTTGAAAAGGGTTTTTTACTCCTTTATACCTAACAGTTGTTAATAAAAAAAATGTTGATATATCAAAACTTTAATGTTCACGAAACTTTATCAAATGTTAAATGATTGTTATAAAAAAAAATTATCATTTGCAATCAACACTGTTAGGGTTAAAAGATTAAAAATATATTTTTTAAAGTTAAGAGACTAAATTAAAACATTGTACAAGGTTAGAGGATGAAATGTACACTTTTGTAGGATACACATATATAGCATTCCTTTATTGTTGCTTTCAAAAACACTTATCCATTTTCAATTGTTTTGTATTTTGTTTCTTCTTTCTTTTATTTTTTTGGGTCTCATAAATTGTTGTTCCATTATTTAATGTATTCAAACATTAATTCCGATAAATATCAATAGATTGTACGAAAAAGGATGAACAAATATTGTTATTATACTATTATTATTTATTGAATCTTTTTGGCTTCACTGGTTTTTTTAATCATTTATTTTGTCTTTTATAACTACCTGTTATTCTAAGAAAATCTTAAATCTCCCTGCAATTATATGTGGCATTAGAAGAAAAATGTGCAGACAGAGGAGGAAGTGTGTGTGTGTGTGTGTGTGTGTGTGTGTGTGTGAAATATCAAATATGTAATAAGCATATTAATATAATTGTTGTAGGAGATTTATTATACGCAGAGGACAAATAGACAACAACATGTCATTGGCTATACGTTTGGAAGCAACTGATGCCTTGAGTTTGCCTCAAGGGTGTTGTATCTTGGCAGCCTTCGCCATAACCGTCACCAATCTAATTTCCAGGAAAAATTCTCGAACACATGGAGGTATCATTTGAATTTCCTTGATCTCTTTATAGAATCCAATGAAGTTGTCTAAATATTTAATGTGTTTTTATCATTTTTACCTTTATTTAATGCCATTATTGCTCATTATCTTTTTCCTATACTATATTCTTTTTCATATTTTCTCGCATTACGACTATATATATATATATATATCTTACTTACCCCTTTATAAATAAGGGTATACTATTAAATAAAAGTTCATTTCTGATATATATATTACTTTTAATTAATTTTAACTAAATTCTTAAATCACGAAATTTAGTTATCTGACTCTTGTAAAAAGAAGCAAAGGGAGTATTCCTTTAAAATTTGTTTTCTTTTCGGGAGTGTCATTTTTATCTGTAAGGTCCCCTTATTTCATAATTTGAAAATGGTAAATTATATTTGGGGTGATTTGATTGACCAATGCAGATGCAGATAAACCCTATAAGTTTTGTGCAAATAAAACTAATTGGGGTTACCCTAAGTTTATGCCCCTGCATGAACTTCAGTGGCCATATATTTGGAATGATACATGTATGATTGAAGTTGAGATATTCTCGGTGACATTCGAAGGCTTTGAGCCTACAAGTCACCCAAAGGACGATGATGTTCTTGTTGATTTTAAGGATTTAGGGAAAATAAAGAAATCGTTTATTCCACTGCTCGAGGAAGTTTGTTCGTGGCATCCTTCGTTACTAGATTGTACAAAGAACAAAAGTCGCAGGTGATGTGCTATTTATAAATCTCAACTTAACTCTAAGAATCAAATTAGGAAAAACGTTCTAGAATTCTAAAATTAGAAAGCAAGTTACAATATGTTATAACAGATAGTAATCAAATAAAAAATAAAACATATTATTGCCAAATCGTCTCATTAATTATCACATATCCTTGGCGGTCTTCAAATCTTATATAATCTTCCATTATTCTTTTCTTCTTCCCTTTCCATTTCCATCCGCAGGTTTACCAAATGGGCATTAACTGCGTTGGGTCAAGTTCTACAATTTCTGAAGAACAATAAGTGGAAAGATATGAATGAGGAAGCATGTGAGCAGCTTCAACATTTGTGGGAGGAGCTTGAGATGATTAGAGTAGACTTGAGTTGGTTGGAACCTCTTGTGAAGTCTGCTTTAAATATGAAAGGATATGAAGAGAAAATAGAGAAAGTGAAGAAGTTGAAGCAAAACTTGGTGGTTGCAGAGACAAATATGAATATGATAAAGGAAAAACTGGCTCATACAGAACAAAATGTTGAGATGATAAGAAAAGAATTGGTGGATGTAGAAGAAGACTTTGAAGAGAAGGATTTGGATGCAAAAATTGGATATATGTAAAAATTAGATGTGGAAAACCACACTAGTCTTATACATGGATAATGTAACAAATTAATGCATTATGTGTTTGTGTGTGAGAAGAGTGAACCGTTGTTTTTTATTTTTAATGTGAAATCCCATAAAAAATCTCATTGATTAGTTTTACATTAAAAATTTATTTTGATTTTAAATCAATTAAGAATTACACTACAATAAAGTTAATAAAAAAAAATCTAATTTGAACATTGTTGGGCCAAATCAAATTTATTGACATCATGCAGGACACGTTCTCCCCCCATATTCTTGTTTTTAAATTTCTTGGCATCATATCTTTGCTTCTCCTTATCCTCCTCCCAAATCCGACCTCCTCATTAAGAGGACTCCTCAGACGACAAATCGATATCCATATAAACTATTTCTGAAGTACTAAAATCATAGCTAGCCTTTCTTCAAAATCTTCTCAGAATTACCTTCTTTAATTTCTTCTCCAATATATCTTTGTTTGTTCATTACACTGGTCTGCTTCTTTGTTTCCAATATATATCATTAGTGCAAAACACTAATTTAACTACATAATTTTGCATCAGTTACTTGAAGAATAGAAGTGATAATTCATGTGACATAATTTTGCTTTTGTTTTACGTGTAACTGACGCTATAATGTACAATATGGCATCAGTTACTTGAAAAACAGAAGTAATAATTTGTGTGATATAAGTTCGCTTCTGTTTGAAATGAACCTGATGCAATACAATATGACGTCAGTTGTATAATCAACTGATGCCGTAATTAAGATGCTATAACAATAATAATTCTGGAATCAATTTAGTAAGCACTAGAAGCCATAATTAATACTCCCTCCGGTCCTAATTATAGGACATATTTACTTAACTTTGGAGATAGTAGTTAAATTAGTTAATTTTATTTATTTTTCAATAATGCCCTTATTTAATAGGGGTGATTTAGGAATACTACATGAGTCTACCATGAGGCAATCCAACCATTATCTAAAGCAATGGGGGTATTTTGGGAACAAATTGACAAAAATTAAAATTTTGTCCTATAATTAGGACCAAGATCAACTTCCAAATGTTGTCCTATAATTAGGACCGGAGGGAGTATAAAGTTTTGGAATTTAATTGTGAAAAAAAATTTGAAATATAACATATTATAACTGTAATTAAATATAATAAAAAGATATAAATAAATAAATAAATAAGAAATGGACAAAGTCGGAAAAAAGAAAACGTATTCTTTTTTTTTTTTTTTGGTAAAAAGAAAACGTATTCTTAAATGCATGAGTATGTGGCATTTATTAAAGAGCTTTATTAATGTGTGTAAGGCCAAAGAATGAAAAATAAGTTTTGTTCCCATTTTTTCTCCATATGTGGAGAGAAAACGATTTTGGTCCCATGCCCCATTTTCTCCCAACTTTTCTTTCCTCCCACTTTTATTCCTTCATCCACATGGGAGAAAGCACTATTCTCTCTACATTTTTCTCCCTAGTTTTCTTTCCTCCCTCATTTTCTCTCCATTCAAACCCTCCATTCAAACACGGATTAATCCCACCAACTGAAATTTTAATTTGAGAACTTTCGGGCGTAGGATTAAAAATTGGGGATCTTAATTAATTAAAGCACCCCTTTTTAGAGGCATTTTGAAAAAAGAAAGTGAAAAGAGTAGTAAATGTTGAAAGATAAGGCAACTATGAAAAACCAACATATAATAGTCATCGATATATTATATCTCCAACAATTATTTTATTTCAGTAAAATGCTAATGAAAACATATATTATATTTATAAATTGTAATTATAAGCTTACTTCTATCTTCTTCTTTTTTACTCATTTTAATTTTTCATGTTAATTTATTTGAAGTTTTCTTAATATTTTAACATCAAAATTTTCTATTAGTTAAAACAGTCGGGGTAAAATTATCTTCCATCACTAGTAATATTTTTTATTTTGTTGTTGTCGATATTATATACTAATAAAATGATATTTCATAAAATAAGTGTTCAATAGAAATCCCTAAACGTAACAAGGGTAGTAAGGGGTAAATGAAGAAGTGGGATGCCCATTGGCACAAGCTCATTAGGTCTAATGAGCTCAAATGAAATATAGCGCAGTAAACTTACTAGACACTTAGAATCCTAAAAAAAAATGCACTTTCAATTAATTAACTCTATAGTGCCCAACACTTTTTTTTTTGGTCGAAATGCCCCTAACACATAATTGATTAAATTATATGAATTACTGTTTGGCAACATCCCAAACTATAGTTTGCGCAACCCAAGACAAAACTCATCTCACACACTTCCCTCGTAAATCGTAAAAGCTATTAAAAAAAAGATAATACAAACACACAATAAGAGTGCCTAACCAACCAAATTAGGCCCCCTTAAAGGCCCTGATTAATCCCAAAAACTGTGCACACCTCAAGCCAATTAGAGTGCATTTGGTTTGAGGGGAGGGGGTTAAATTACCTTTTTGGGTTGAAGGTATTTAAATTTTGGGCAAAAATTTAAAATTTAAAAGAAATGAGATGATAAATTTTGGATGGGAACCCAAAATTTAAAAGAATGAGAGGGTAAATTTTGCATTTCTTTTGTCCAAAATTATAATTTACCCCCTCCCCTCTCCTCAAACCAAACACACCCTTGGTGTCATTATCAAAAATACAGGCACCGCTAGGGGCTTCACCACCCCTAAGCAAATATTTAAATTTAGGGAGGCATAATTTTAATTTTATAGCTAAAATATACTTTTAATCCTTTAAATTTACATGAAATATACTTTTAGCCCCATAGCTTTATACTTTTAATCCTATAATTCTAATACCGTTAATGTTGCTAGAAAATGCTGATGTGATAAACCCAAGTGATGAATGTGTATTAATTAAATGCTATTAATCTTAAATTTAAAATGTGTAAGTTAAAAAATAACTAAAAACATAATAAAACAGTCAATATCAAAATCTTGATTGTATTAACAAAAATTAATTTAATAAACAAAATATATTAATTTAATAATCTAAATATCAAAACTTCAATTTTATTTGTAGCGATTTGTCGGTTATTTTAATTTAATAATCTAAATAATTATATTAAAAAAATTAAAACTTAAATATGTTTTGTCAACTGTACAACCATTACTTGAGTTTGCTGCATCAACATTTTCAATTAGCAACACTAACGTTATTAGAAATATAAGATGAGAAGTATATTTAATAAAATTGAAGGACTAAAAGTATATCTCATATAAAACTTAAAAGGACTTTAAACTCTACTTTAGCCTAATTTTATTATATAAAAAATAAATGCTTTGGGCCAATCCGGGTTTTCCAAGACTGAACCATTAGTGTAGAGCCGGTCCAGCTTGACCCCGTTAAATATTAGTTCAGGCTTGGTTGGGCCAATGCTGAATCCTAAAGTCTCCTTTCCCTTTTATCTTACCAAATTCTATTCTCCAAATAAAAAAATAGCATAACGTTTGGTCCTCCATTCCAACATCAACCGCACCAAAGATTTCCATAGTCATTGTTCATCACCTAAACCAATCTCAACCAAACCCAGCAAAACAAGGCCACAGAAAAAGGGAAGACAAAAACGGTGCAAACATATTACAGAAAAATTCTGAAGGAACCAATACACGAAAGAAAAGTAAACCAGCAAATAAGAATAGTTAACCAGCTTGTATCTGTATTGTCCGCTTAATCCTGAATCTTTTTGGTCTTTTTTATAAGAACAATCCCCTCATATGATGGTTCTTAATATAAGGAACATCCAATTTGTCTGAAATTTTAAATTTGTTTATCCATTTTTGCCCCCATTAAATATATGCCACTTATTATCTATTTGCAATAATTTTTTGTTTTTTTTGTTTTTTGGCCAATATCTGCAATAAATTTCTACTCATTAGCTCTCATGTACTGTCTTTATAAACAAGGTATAACTAGAAAGAAAAATATCTAACATATTTATTGTCATTAACTAACATTCTGAACCGCAAGATTCTAGCAGTTGTTCCTTATGAAAAGGATCGGAGGAAGTATTTTTTCACATAATCAAAGCAACAAGACATAAGAATCAATAATTGTCTGCAATTTGCAGGCATTCAAAACCTTGTAGATTATCAGTAACTGATAGTACGTACCCGGAAAAAAAATTGGTTCACTGAAAGTGAATCCGGTAACTGTCTATCAATTTGTTATGGGAGTTGAGCTTGCCGAGCTCCTCAAATATACACATCACTCAGATGCCGGAGAAGCATTATCAGTCATTGTAATGTTATGGCTATTAGCTCCTCCAAAGTAACATGGCAAAATTACATGGCCCCACCACACCCACAGAAAAATCAATTTCCTATACAAGAGGGGAAACTCAAATAAAGGTAGAGAGATCACCTTCTACCATAGAATCCTTTATTCTTCGATAGTTTGGCCACCAACCAAGCCAAGCAAAGGAGGAGATTTGTCGGATAAGATGTCAATTACATTACGGCAAACTAGCTCTAAGTTCTTTCCTATCAGCTCCAAATGACTGAAATTCAGAAGAACACCAATTGGAGGAATTAAATACAAAACACCGATAGGAACCAGCAAATCTTTTCCAAATACTTATGTTGACAAATTAAAAAATTATAAAAGGGAGAAATAAAAAAGAGAGACACACAGAAATTTGAGGTTTGACATTAATATATGACAAAATACAATCACTCCCACAAGACAGATACTGTTTCTAGCTAAACCCAAGGCCGTATTACACCCAGCAATTAGTTCCAATACAGTTACAAGTGAAACAGAAAAAGAACACATGTAAGTGCTAAGGCTTGACTCTGATGTTCAAGAAGCCAGAACTCTCCTCACGTGCTAAGGCTTGACTCTGATGTTCAGAAGCCAGAACTCTCCTCACACCACATTTTAACACATCAGATCCGTTCTCCCTCCACACCAGAGGTGGAGTTTGAAAACCAGCAGGTTACCTTCTCCTACTAAACACAGCCCACTCCCTAAGCCACACCTAATCCCTCACTTGTCTGCAACCTTTCTTCCTGTTTGGTTATAAATCTTAGCCTATGTTTGAGATAGCTTATTTTTTACTTGTAAGTGCTTTTCACATAAGTCGAGACAAAACTCTTTTCACATATTTACCTCATATATTGTAAATCATAATTTAAAAGCACTTATAAGCTAAAATTAAGCTATCCTAAACAAGCACTTAGTATATTTCTCTTGAATAGCAGTATTAGTTTTTCTCAAGTTTTCTTTCTTAGATGTCTACTATAGGTCTTAGTGTGTGTTTGGATAGAGAAAAAAAAGTGTGTTTTTGGCCCTAAACCATGGTTTTGTTAAAAAATGCCCAAACACTTTATTTGTTCCCATAATCCCTTTTCTTGCCTCTCCAAAACCATGGTTTTGGATAATCTTTTCTTTCTTTTTTATTTTTTTTGCATTTTTCATGTTGTGGGCCCCACCCCCTCTATCTCATTTGTCCTTTTGCTTGTTGGTGGGCCACATGCCACTCTATCTCATCTTTTTGTTTTTTAAGAATTTCGAAATTCTCTCTCTGTTCCTTTTTCTCTCTCTTTTTTTTTAATTTCAAAATTTTAATGCTTCCCTCATATCCTTAATGTAAAACCTATTTATCTAATTTGATTATATTAGAAAAATCAGTTCAATTAATTAACATTACATATAAACAAATTTATTTCATTTTTGGTATTAATTATAAAATTTAATGTTAAATAATGGGTTAAGATTCATTCTTTTTAATGCTGTTAGGGGTTTTCTTTTCTTGTAATTTAACGTTGTTAGGTCAAATTTAACGGTTTTGTTAAATTTGCATCCTTTTTAATTGTTCATTGTTATTTTTACATCTTCCAGAACTTATTTGTACCAGACGCCCCTTAAGAAAAACCTAACTGTTAAATTTCAACCTTAACCCTTAAATAATATATAAAATACAATCTTATTCTTTATATGTAATTATCACAAAAATTAATGTCCTTTTTTAGTAATTTGATCATGAAAAAAGTTATTCTCATTACAATATCCAAACACTCTCATTTTATCAAAATCATTTTTTTCCCAAAATCTATTGTGCTCATAATCTATTCTCTAAAAAGTTATTCTCTACTTTTTCTCCAGAAGCTATTCTCCAAAAGCTAATCCAAACACACCCTTAGATAGAAATGTTACTCCCTCTTGAAAAGCAGCAGCACTATCACCTACCATCTACAAAGTAACACTGATATTGCTTGAATACGACTATAGCTACAAGTCTATTTTTCACAAACCCTTCCAACTCAAATCTCGTCTTTTATCTTATATTGATAATGATAATTCAACTGTCTAGGAACATAGCGTCCAACTATATCCAGTCTTTTCTTCAAAAGACTGGATATATATTCTTTCCTCTATTCTTAAGCTGGTCAGCCGTACATACTTCGATATATTTACAGTTCAGATATATGTATATTTCGCAATCTCAAAGGCAATATGGTGTAGTAACGAACAAATAATGTGCAGAGATTAAATAATTATTACCTCAACTCCATAACCTTTAACATGTACATTTGTGAAAAGTTCAGATGGCTCAGGCACTGGACTCTCCTGGAAATCAGAAAAGACAACTATCAGACTTAACATCATACAGAGAATAACAAAAATGTGTTTTTCAACAAATATGCAAGAGTTTTGGCCAAAAAAACAAAAATGTAAGAGTAGAAACGATCAAAGATTTTCACCTTTGCTTGAGCAATAGCTTCATCAACTTCTTTTCTGACTTCCTTTTCAATGTCCTACAATAATAAAGTGCATTCAGTTATTCAACATCATTAGCCTCATCAACATAAAAAGATAGACTAAATACTCCTGTTGAAATAAGTAATTCTTAGAATCTACAATGAAGAAAAATTGTTGAAGCTACAAAAAATGGGGAAGCTAACTGTCAAATATCAACATATCAATATATAATATAAAATCAATAGGAGAGTGCATTATTTATAAGTCAAACAGTATGCAATGTGCCTCGCCTTTGACTTCGTGAGAAGCAGGAGGCTTGCAATCTAGTTATTCATAGAAAATTAAGAAAGCTCATAAATAAGTGTTAGGAAAATAATCTGAATTATCTAGTACATTAAGATTATGGTCCATCAATCCAGATGCCCGATATCAAAATAGGAATAGATTTGTTCATGGATTATGTTAAAGAGAAAAATGTCAGAGATATAATGACAAATATGAGACCAAAATAATGAATCACTTACGCAAAAGCAACGCTGATATATTGTTTTACACATGAAAGTATCAACTAATCAAGGACAAATTCAAACTTAATATTAAATCACCTTTAGTTCCTTTTCAGTAGCAATATCATGTGATGCTAGCAGCTTCCTTACTCGCTCAATCGGATCACGCTCCTACAGTCATATTAGCCAAAAAAAAAAAGAAAAAGGGAAAAACAAATAAAGTGAATCCTCGTAATAAAAATAAGAGGATGCCTGGTTATGGAGTGTATAACAAACCTGTCTCACGCCAGAAATCTCATCACGCGTGCGGTATGTGCTACCGGGATCAGACATGGAGTGGCCATGGTACCTGTAGGTATCCATTTCAAGAATCTGAATAGAATGATTGAGATAGAGAAATTAATCAGAATCTCAATAATGACGCTTCAACGATATAATCAGAACTGATAAATTGCCAATAGTAATCAATTTTATGCCTATTGATGTAAAGTATATACACATCATCTAGCCCTACAGGAGGTTAAAGCAAGGCTATCAAAATGTGACAAACTCATAGTCATTGAAAATAAACATCTTTTTCTTTCTGTACTTAATAGGAAAAGAGCCAACATAAACCCAAAATATGACATATGATCCAGGGTTGCACTCTCATATTGTTAAAAGTCAGAGACAAAATCCTTGCAAATTTCTCGTTATTTGACTTTAGTATGTAATTGTTGAATATCTAATCTTCAGCTACCCCTCTGTCGACCTCCCTATCTATTTCTGTCTATCACTGCGTCCTTTCCTCTCTGTTTTATCTATATATATATCATGTAATCCTTCCATTTTTTATATATCAAGATATCTGAGCTTATAGCTCCAATATGGTATCAGAGCTACCGTATAAGCGTGAGCCCTGGCCGGTCATTCACTGCCAGAAGCAGCGCCGGTGAGTGACAGAAACAGAGAGAGAGAGAGGAACACCGAACAACTGGAAATCGGTGTAGGGCGGCGAGTGGCACTACACCGCCGGCACAGGGAGGACTGGAGATCGCCGATCGGCGGAACCTAGAAGTCCGGTGACATTCTGAGCCGCGCGTGGCTCTCACGCGCCACCACAGTGCCGGCGCGTGGACCCCATGCGCCGTCGCTACAGTAACTTTTTCCGGCGAGTCAACTTTTCTTCCAAAACCATGAACCCCTCTGAATGTCCTCCTCTTTTCGGCTCTATCCCTGGACATTCATCTAAGACCGGACCTCATCCCGCTGCACTTATGTCCGGTACCAATTCCACCACCTCCTCTTCTTCCAATCCCTCCTCTTCCACTACCATCAGTACCTTCATGACCTCAGAATTTCCAGAACCTCAGAGTATGGTCATTAACCATAGGTTTAATGGAAAAAATTACCTCCAAAGGTCTCAAAGCGTGCTAAGGTATATTCGTGGAAAGCGGAAGGAGAAATATATTAATGGGGCAGCACCACAACCTACCCCGAATGACCCAGACTTTGATACTTGGTTTGCTGAGAATAACCCAGTTATGACTTGACTATGTAACTCCATGAATGCTGACATCAGCGAAGGCTATCTCCTGGCAAACACTGCAAAAGAAATTTGGGATGCAGCCAGAAGAACCTATTCCTCTCTTGATAATAATGCAGCCTTGATCCATTTGAAGCGCCAACTTCGCGATTTGAGACAAGGTACTCTAACTGTCACTGATTACTATAACGCGTTGATCAAACTCTGGCAACAACAAGACCTGTTTGAAGTACATCCATGGAAAAATGTGAAAGATGCTCAGTTATACAAGAAAATAGTCGAAGAAGGACGAGTCTATGATTTTCTCCTTGGACTAAATGACTCATTTGAGGAGATACGGGGTAGAATAATGGGCCTAAAGCCTTTACCGCATCTCTTTGATGTTGTCAACCATGTACAGTTCGAGGAAAGTAGGAAACTCTTGAATCAAAGTAGTCCCGATCCAATTGAAAGTTCGGCTCTTGCAATAAAAGGACCAAAAGACGATCGAAGAAACAATAAATGGTGCAACTATTGTAAGAAAAAGGGGCATATCAAAGAGGAATGCTGGAAGCTACATGGCAAACCATCAACCAGCAAACAACACCCACCTCCTACTATCAACCTTACCACAGCTGAGCAAAGAGCAGAAGAAACCAATTCTCTAAGCCAGGTAGAAGTTCAGATGCTTCGTCAGCTGCTTGACAAACAGAATAAGTCCAACTTTTCTCATAGTGCCAATCTGGTACAATCAGGTAATTCCATCATAGCTCTCAACTCTGTGCTGACTAGTAAAGATTCTTGGATTGTTGACTCCGGAGCTACAGATCACATGACTGGTAACAAAAATTTGATTCACAACCTGAAATTCTGTCATGAAAATCTAAAAGTAAAAGTAGCTAATGAAGTATTCACAAGGGTTGAAGGAATTGGCACGGTCACATTATCTAAACACCTAGAAATAAAACATGTTCTATTTGTGTCTGCACTCACTTGTAATCTAATATCTGTGAGCAAGTTAACTAGAGGACGAACGTGCCAAGTCATTTTCGATAATGATCTTTGTATTTTCCAGGATTTAAAATCGAGGAGGACGATTGGGACTTCTAGAGAATGGGATGGACTGTACTACCTTGAAGGATCTAACTTTCAAACTACAAAGGCAAGAAGAGCACTGGTTAGCTCCAACTCTAGTCATGATGTACACTTGTGGCACTGTCGTTCAGGTCACCCTAGTTTTGATTACATGAAGCATGTATTTCCAGCTTTATTCAATAAAAATTCCGTTCCTTTTCATTGTGAAACTTGCCAACTTGCAAAGCAAACTAGATCTTCATATCCCAAACAATCCTATACACCCTCCTCACCATTCACACTAATTCATAGTGACATTTGGGGTCCTGCACGACTAAAGACACTCACCAATGCTAGGTGGTTTGTTACTTTCATAGATGATCACACTAGAACCACATGGGTTTATTTAATGAAAGACAAATCCGAGGTAGCCAAAGTGTTTCAGAACTTCTATACCTTTGTGAGAACCCAATTCAACACTTGCATTAAGGTACTACAAAGTGATAATGCCAAAGAATACATGAGCAATGCCTTTAAAGAATTTCTTGACCAACAAGGAATTCATCATCAAACTTCTTGTCCTTACACCCCTCAACAGAATGGAGTGGCCGAGCGAAAGAATCGTCACCTCTTGGAAGTAACCCGAAGCTTATTGATGGAACGAAATGTTCCTACCATCTTCTGGGGTGATGTTGTACTCATTGCGGCTTATCTTATTAACCGCATGCCATCCAAAATTCTCAATTATAACACCCCTATCCAAAAACTTCTTGATCAATTTCCATCTTGTCGACTGATCAATTCCTTACCACCCAAGGTATTTGGTTGTGTTGTCTTTGTCCACAATCATGATGGCAACAAATTTGCTGCTCGAGCAATCAAATGTATCTTTCTTGGCTACTCCTCCACTCAAAAAGGGTATAAATGCTATTGTCCTTCTTCTAGGAAACTTATTATCTCCCGGGATACTGTATTCTTGGAAGACGAAGCATATTATCCTAGATTACCCATTCAGGGGGAGTATACTGATATAGAATGGCTAATCCTGGAACAATCAAACCCCAAGTCATCACAACCTCATCTTATAGCCACCATTGACTCACTCACTCCAGCAAACCAACCTAGTCCTATCCAACTTGATTCTGAATCACAACATAGTCCACCTCAACCTGAACTGCAAACAAATGTTGAAATCACTTCAGGGATGGATACTGAATCACAACAAGGGAACGAGTCGAGAGTTAGAGATGAATCAAACACCGGTAGTACAATCTCTTATATTCAAAGGAACGACCATGACTCTGATCCGGGATTAAACCCTGAAGAATTGGGTTGGCCAATTGCATTGAGAAAAGGGGTAAGATCTTGTACTCAGCATCCAATTCAACGTTTTGTCTCATATGATAACCTGTCTGCAAAAATGCAAAGCTTTGTCGTAAACAGTGCACAGATAAAAATTCCATACACATTTCAACAAGCTATGGCTGATCCAAATTGGAAACAAGCTGCTGAAGAAGAGTCAAGGGCACTCAAGGAAAATAAAACGTGGGAGATTACAACTCTTCCAAAGGAAAGAAACCAGTAGGATGCAGGTGAATATTCACCCCAAAGTTCAATCCTGATGGCAGTATCAACAAATACAAGGCCAGACTTGTTGCAAAAGGATATACCCAGACGTACGGAATTGATTATCAGGAAACATTTGCTCCAGTAGCCAAGCTTAATACCATCCAAGTGCTACTATCAATAGCAGCCAACTTAGATTGGTCGTTGCACCAACTAGACGTGAAAAATGCCTTCTTGAATGGAAACCTGGAAGAAGAAGTTTACATGGAGATTCCAGATGGAATTCTAGCTCCTAACAACTCTGTGTGTAAACTTAACAAGTCATTATATGGACTTAAGCAATCTCCTAGGGCATGGTTTGGTAGATTCACCAGAACGATGAAAAGACTTGGGTATACTCAGGTACAAGCAGATGATATATTGTTTATCAAACGTATCAATGGCAAAGTCACCATCTTGATCGTCTATGTTGATGATATGGTCATTACAGGAAACGATGAAGAATCCATTGCTAAACTAAAACAGGACTTGTCAATAGAGTTTCAAGTCAAAGATCTCAGACAAATGAGATATTTCTTGGGCATGGAAGTAGCAAGAACCAGGAAGGGTATCGATGTATCCCAACGGAAGTATTCCCTAAATTTATTGCATGAAACAGGAATGTTAGAGGCACAACCTGAAGGAACACCAATGGAAGAAGGTTGTCACTTGGAAATCAAGCCAAATGGTATCCCAGTCAACTCAGAACGGTACAGAAGACTTGTTGGGAAACTCATATACTTAACCCACACAAGTCCAGACATTAGCTATGCAGTTGGAATAGTAAGTTAATTCATGCACCAGCCACAAGAAGAACATATGGCAGCAGTGTATAGAATCCTAAGCTATTTGAAGTTCAATCCTGGACGAGGGATCTTCTTTAAGAAAGGGACTTTAAGAAATATTGAGATCTACACTGATTCAGACCACACAAAAGATAGGGAGACTAGAAGGTCAATCTCAGGGTACTGCACATATGTGTGGGGAAATCTGGTTACGTGGAGAAGTAAGAAACAGACTGTAGTGTCAACAAGTAGTGCGGAAGCCGAACTGAGAGCTGTCAACAATGGAGTACGTGAAGGAATGTGGGTAATCAGATTACTGAAGGAGTTGGGAATTTCAAATGAGGGACCAATACAAGTTTGGTGTGATAACAAAGCCAGCATTGAAATGGTCAAGAACCCAATTTATCATGATAGGACAAAACATGTTGAGATAGACAGACACTTCATCAAAGAAAAGATTGAAGCCGGTATCATGAATCTATCCTACATCAGATCTGAAGACCAAATTGCAGATGTTATGACAAAACCACTAAGCAGAACTAAATTTGAAGGATTTCAGTACAAGCTGGGGATGATTGACATATACTCTCCAGCTTGAGGGGGAGTGTTAAAAGTCAGAGACAAAATCCTTACAAATTTCTTGTTATTTGACTTTAGTATGTAATTGTTGAATATCTAATCTTCAGCTACCCCTCTGTCGACCTCCCTATCTATTTCCGTCTATCACTGCATCCTTCCCTCTCTGTTTTATCTATATATATATCATGTAATCCTTCCATTTTTTATATATCAAGATATCTGAGCTTATAGCTCCAATACATATATTGGTGATTCTTCTAACTGAATTAGTTGCATGGATTAGATCAATTATCAAAGGCTACACAGCATTGAACTCCTTTCGAGCAAAATCTTTGAAAGGGAAAAGTAATATTGAAACAGAGGTGCAAAATGTCCCTCTTCTCAATGGCTTTTGTGTGACTGTATCTTTTGTTGACTCAAGAAACATGGATTTCATATCATTAGCCATTTCTTACTAATATTATAGCTGTCAGTTGGGACCAGAATTTTCAAGCATACAGTAAAGTCCATAATTTTTGGAGGGTTCTCTCTTTTCTGTTTTTTTCATTTTGGGGGGGGGGGGGGGTGGTTAAATTGATCCAGAAAATGCACTATTTTCCATTCATATGTGCCAGAACAACCTATTTACTTAGAATATTCTACATTCTGAATATTTTCTAGGTAGTACAGTGACACAAATCTTAAAAAAGTCATTTTCCAGAACATGTCATACGCTAATAGGCAAGTAATGCTCATCAAATAACAAACACCCAGGGCAGGACAAAAACATACATCATTACATCACCCCTAGTCAATTGGATGTGCAGTGGTTGCATATAGCAAGCCAAGAATATGAATGAAACGAATTGTTCCAGGTCTAGAAAGTTCACTAGAAGATAACTATCATCCAATTAATAATGTGAGCAATTATTAATAACTAATCTAGAAATGTAATGCCCCTTATTTAGTTCTTTTGTTGGTGGGGGCAATAAAGTAAAATGGGGAACCCTCCTTGGGGTAGAAAAACTAACCTACTTCAATATGTCAGTAAACATCCCATATTGCTTAATCTCCATAATATGCCCCCCTGCCCTTGGTATGCTGTCATCCCAGTGGATACCCTCTTATAACACTTCACTCGACTTCCTCACCACTCAAAACTCCTTGAAAATAGTTGTTTCCAGAAAGATCAAACACTAGCTGTTATGATCATGTAGAATTTGGAGTTGGTTAGTTCAAAAACACAGTCGACAGATGAGGTTGAAGCAAGGAGTGAGAGAAGGCTAATCTATAAGACGAGGAAATGGGAAAGGCAAAAGGGTTCTAAGGAAGTGTTGAAGATCCTCTCACTAGAATTCTCCCTCTCCCTCAAGTATTTCTTTTTCTGATTCAGCAGGAGTGTTCTTAGCTCCTTCAATTATATTGCTAGAATCTATAATACATGCTTCTAAATGTGTTTTTAGTATTTGCTTGTTTGGAATCAGATTCAATTCAGCAGTGAGTTCTGTGAATTGATTATGTTCCTATGTATACTGCCATGATATTGGTGCTTTCATTGGACACTGGTTCACAAGATTGACTGAAGCAATGCCACATCTTCCTATCATTTGGATCATTTGAAAATGTCCGTTGAAGCACTTCATGTTATGATCAATTGGAGTTGGTGAGTACGGATGCACAACTGGCACATGAGGTAGAAGGCAAGGCATCAAGGACATGTGGTATTTGTTAAAAGAATTGGAAGAAAATGTGGAAAGGCAAGGTGTGAGAGAAGGATATTCTATAGAGGAGACAAAAGGGAAAGGGAAAAAGGTATGAAGAAAGTGTAAAAAATCCTCTCTCAACCCCTCTCTCAATGCACACCTAATCTAATAACAATTGATATCTATTCAAGTGGGATTGGGAACTCTACCTCAAAAGTTAGCTATTGGAGTGGCAAAACCAACCGGCTAAGATACCCCAAAGAGTATATCATGCTACTCAATGTGAAACTTATGCATCTTATACTTAGTCTCCACGAGTTACTCAAATCAAAGGAAACTTTAAAGATATATAATAGCAAATAATTTTACTCACAAGGGGCCCATTCTTCAAAGCATACTCTTTGGCAAATTTACAAGCCTGTTTCACAGCAAGGACATCCATACCATCCACCTGAATAAAGCAACACAATCTTAGCAGAATTACATTCAATCGCATGATTATAAGCATAGCCAGGCATGCAAGCATATACAAAATTTCACTTGAATACAAGTACATATATGCCAAGACATGTATGCAAATATTCCATATACATATCGGTATACCACATGGTAAAACTAAACCTAAAATTCACATATTCAAACAACCAAATCAACTTAAGAGTTCAGACCACATAAAGCCACCATAATCCTTCATAGTTAAACACCAAAGTCGGGAAATGGTAACCTTCAAGAAAAAGAACTCCACAAAAGCATTAACAAGAACGAAAATGAACAACACCAAATCACCGGCACCACCATTGAAGATAGACAAAAATTGTAGCATAAAGATCACAAGACCACTAGTATCCAGAAAATTTAACAATGTAGCAAAGTTACACATGATTCATAATCTCATTCTAACCTTCAAGCCAGGTACATAATCCCCACGCTTGTAATAGGCCGGATTCTTAGCAGCCCTCCACTCAGCAGTTCCCATTCCATCTGATAACCAAATTTAGTCAGATCTAATTCAAGCCACCGATAAGCAGAAAATAACTTGAATTCAGTGAACTGAACTACCTTACTTAAACCAATTAATCTACTTACAATGATTATTCTCGCAGACCAATATTGCGGGTAGATCCCAGAGCGCCGCCATGTTAAGTGCCTCGAACAACTGTCCCTGATTTGCAGCCCCATCACCGTACAAAGCGAAGGTTACGGCCTCATCCTTAGAGTATTTCTGAGCAAAAGCTAATCCACACCCGAGTGGTATCTGAGCTCCAACGATGCCGTGACCACCATAAAATCCAGTTTCCTTCTTATAGAAATGCATAGACCCACCCTTTCCTTTAGAGCAACCAGCCTGACGACCCATAAGCTCCGCAAAGACCTCCAGTAGAGTTCCACCGCGACCCAGGAATGTACAATGATCGCGATAAGCTGTAATTATGCAATCCTTCTTCGTAATTCCAGCTTCCATACCCACAGCCACAGCTTCCTGGCCATCATACAAGTGACAGAACCCTCTGATCAACTTAGCCTTGTAGAGAGAATCGGCGGCGATCTCCATCCGTCGCATCATCGCCATATCACGGAAAAACGACATGAGCTCCTTGGGGCTGGTCTCGACGGCGCGTGAGGGAGGGTCGCACTTGTGGGCCGTGAACGGAAGGGAGGTCTCAATGGTGAGCGTGGTGGAGTCATCAGCGGAGGAAGAAAGTGAACGGCGGAGAGAAGAGGTGAATGATAAAGCGGCTGAAATGGGTTCCACGAGGCTAAATCCAAAGGATGAAGAAGAAGAAGCTAAGCGTGAGAGAGCCATATCGATCTGCTAATATACACAGGGATTACGCAAACAAGTCAATTTTGAGAGAAAGCAACTGAATTGAAATTCACAGGCACAGCCCTAGCGAAAGACCAAGAAGAGAGTTCTTGGTTTGTCGATAGATTACTTACCTATCAGGCTATATCGGAACAGAGCTCGAAGGGTCAAGGAAGCGAATCCAGAGACTGTAATATGAGCTTAAAAATGGACACTTCTTCTTCGTCATTATGATAAATTGGAATAGTTTATTTTTTACAATAAATACTTATAAATCATAATTCACATAATATAATATAAGTAATAGAGATAAATTTTATTTCAACTTATATAATAAGGATTTGTTTGTATTTGGAAACACGTTTTGGGGGTAAATAAGTCCTTACTACGTAAACCGAGATAAAACTCCTCTCACATACTTACCTTGTATACCGTGAATTACGATTTATAAGCACTTATTACCCAAAAATAAACTATTTCAAATAAGCACTTTATTTTTTATAAAAACGCTCAACCAAACAATCCTATTAACTCGTAATCAAGATTTTAAAAATGCCTTTGAAAGCAAATTCTCTGTGGTGTGTTTCTTTCACTCTGGTGGGATTAGATGTGTGTTTGAATAACTTTTTAAAAGTAATTTTTGGACAAAACTGTTTAGGAGAAAATATCCAAAACACACAAAAACAAGCATGTACTACCCGTGCGTTGCACGGATAGTTTGTGCTTCATGATTTAGCTTACAAAAATAACTTCACTCGCACCCTCTCATTCTGCAGTTAACGTTACAATAAAGAAACATAAACAACATGTGGATAAAATCAAAACAATAGTCAAAGGATAATTACACGTACATGTATGTCTAAAACAAAACATCTGAATAAGAAATTTGGAAACTTAGTAAAGTGACCTTACCTTGATAAAAAAATTGTCCAGGGTCGTTTCAATTCTTGCTACTATGAATATGATATTGTTTCTCTCTTGCTTGGTTGGCAACTTCATTTGTTAATATTACTACAAATGATTAGTATAATAAATTGAACCAACCATTTCACGAAAGGCGTGATGTATATTGTAATTGACTGAAGAATAATAAATAAGGGATAGCAACATTCACTGATCTCCTCATCCTTGCTATTTGATTCAATATCTTGATATTATTCAAAATCAAAATTGAACACTATGTTCTTGTAATGTTCTTTTTGTGGAACAACTACAAATGAAGCCCATCCAATGCAAATATAAAAAAAAAACATAATAAACAACTAACAATTAACGGGTAAGTAAAGCACCTCAAATTTTATTATGAAGTTGTATGTTTGGAAAAAATGCAAACTTGGTGACTCATTCACAACAAAAATCTTATAAACAATGAATGCAGATGGTTAGATGCATTCTTGTGGCAAACCACACATATCTAGGGGACTGATAAAGTACATTTTGGCTATTAGAACATTGTCCTTGGATCCTACTTGCAGCCTACTTCTTCCTTGTCTCTTCAGAGGGTTTATGTAAGGGACAATCAATTAAAGAATCAAATTGTAACCGTCTAAAAAAATTAATTGAAATAAGAAAGCATAGGCACCAAGGATGAGACCATAATAATATTTTTCATTGCTTTGACTGGAATAAAGAAGGCTGACATTTTTTTTTTTGTGAAATAATAAATTGACAGGCCATTTTGTAATTGGAAGTCCTATTTTTGATATGAGCATTCAGTAGAAATAATAGTATAATAATAATCAAAAAAAATTTTGACATGTGTGATTTGAATATCCCAAATGCAAATTTGAAGCATAGATTCAATAACATAGTAATAGACAAAATCTCCATAAAGTTCTGGCGACTTTTGCACAACACCATGTAATGGGAACATCTCAATGAAACACTTTCTTCCTCTTGGATTAGTATACATGCAACAATTTGAGTTTGCTTTTGCACGCCATTCAATAACAATTTGATGCGCCTTTTGCACAGAACTGCAACATGGGAGCACCTCATATAAAAACTTTATTCCTTAAGGATTACTATAAATGTAGCAGTTTGAACATGTTTTAGCAAGCCATTAAAGATTAGGCTTCCAACTTGGTGAACAAAGCAAAATGGGCAACCGACCCTATAAAATGAGCATGAGATTTGTTTTGCAGTAGAAGACAAAGGAGGCCCAAATACAAATAAATGAATGGCCAGAATGTTATCCCAATGCCTCAGGAATGTAAAAAAAAAACATTTGTGAAAGGCTGAGAGTCTCCAACCTTATCAATTAATAATAAAGTATCAAAAAGAAGTTTTGACTACCTTTTATGAGAGGATTAACTAATAAAGGAATTACACCTCTTGTTTGCTAGTCATTCTGTGATTAATAAATAGAGGCATTCATTTTTAAAATAAATTGTTATATATATATTTAAAATTTCAACAAAACCTCTTTTTTTTCTATTTTGACCTTTATTTGTTTCTCTTTATTTAACATAGAAAAATAGTACTGCTCAATAAAATTAATGAGAGAGCATGCATTTTATATATTACCTTAAATTAGATAATCTGTTTTTTGTTAAGTCGGTGTAAACCCCCCCAATAAAATTATTTGTTTCTCTTTATTTAACATAGAAAAATAGTACTGCTCAATAAAATTAATGAGAGAGCATGCATTTTATATATTACCTTAAATTAGATAATCAATTTTTTGTTAAGTCGGTGTAAATCCCTCAATAAAATTATTTGTTTCTCTTTATTTAACATAGAAAAATAGTACTTCTCTATAAAATTAATGAGAGAGCATGCATTTTATATATTACCTTAAATTAGATAATCAGTTTTTTGTTAAGTCGGTGTAAAACCCCCCCCCCCAATATTTCAGAATGGAGGGAGTTTATAGCATATGCTTTCTTTCATATCAACTTCCAATCTCTTAGAATTATCAATGATTAGCTTAAAAGATAGTATATAAGAATGAGAATGTAAATTTGATCAAATAAGTAGGAGAAAACCAATTTTAATATGATAACCTCTGTCATAAGTTATTAATCACGTTTAACACATTTTGAGAACTTATATCTATATGTGTGTGTGTGTGGGATTGACACATTTAGAGCTTAATTAAGCTCAGAGAGAATCAAGAACAAAAGAAAAGAAAAATAGTATGGGGACTAAAAAAGATTCATAGCCAACAAAAAGCAAGAGAGAAAAGAATCATCAACAGTTATAATAAAAGCAAGAGGGCATATACGTACATAAAGGAAATGTCAAAAAAGGAGAAAGGCATACAAATGCATGTGACGTAAGCTGTAATGATAAACTCTCCGACATTGACATTGCAACCTTTTATTAAAGTTTTGATGAACCAAAGTGGAAAACTTACGTAGCACCCCACCACTCCTCTTTCCTATGTTCTTATCCTCTTCTTTTCCTCCTTTAATGCAGATACTGATCCGAGAACGGGGGCGTGAATTGAGGAGATTGAGGGAATATGAGAGCTGCCATGGTCTTGTTCTTTCGGCTGGAATGAGCACTGACCCGAAATAAATATGGTGTGAAGAATAGAATCTGATCATTATCATCCCACCATCTTCTTCTTCATTCATCATCATCATCATCACTTTCACCTTTTTCTTTCTTTAAAAAGAACATCACAGTATCATCATCAACCATCAGACGACCATCAACTTCTTTTTCTTCTTCTTCTTTCCCTCCTCTCCTCGGTGGCACCTGTCACCACGGCATAAAGTCAGACTTGAGAAGGGGGGAGAGCTTGAGAGACAGAGGTATGAAATCAGCTTCCTCGTTGCAGAGCTTTCTCGCCGCTGCTTCTTCCATTGCCATCATTTCTCCAACAGGTATGAAATCAACTTTTTGCAAATGAACAAATAGACTTTAATTAATTCTAATCACGAAAGGTTGAAAAGAACAGATATATAATTAAAGATAAAACATGTGCTTATAATTTAATTTTAGATGAGGCAGTGGGTGATGGGTTGTTAGTGTAACTCTGCTTGAAGGCAATAAAAATATGTGAAAACAGAGTGTATCAGATCATTATCAGTCTTGTTAATGTAACTCACCTGCTTCCTCTGCTTTCCTCTGAGCTGATTTATGATCATTGATGCTATCCTTGGTGACGACAAATGAAGCCTTCGAGACAGGGGAACCAAGAATCTTTCAAAGAGAGAAAGAGGGGGGAACCAAGTATCGAATCAGGTATTTGGCTCTTCCCCGTGAACGTTCGAACTTGATAATGTAAGCTATAAAAGCCCCAATCCTGATTATATCTCCTTTGATCACCAACCAACTAATGCTAAAAAATCGACAACGCCGGAGACACATCAGAAACAGAACAGAGTCGTAGCAAGCGACCTTAACAAAATAATACCGAGTTTTTTTACTGGCTAAGAGTCTGCAGCTTCATTTCTACCTTTTACTGGCTGAGATATACCCCGCCACATTCCTGCATGTTGCTTTTATGGTGGAAAGCTTGTGAATCAGTTAAAAAACTAATAAACTTATTAAATAAATGAAAAAAGATAAAAGCAAAAGCAGGGTAGTTAAAATCATATCCAAACCTCCTAATCTCATCACTTCCCACATTATCCTCCATTGCTCTGTTCCAACGTTGTGCTCTCAATCTCTGAGTATCCTCCATATCATTGATATGTGCCGCCTCATAGCCATCCACAATGTTCCTTCTAAAGATACCAAGAAGTGTGCGCACCTATGGGTAGCCAGAAAGCATGAAATTTTCAAAACAAATTAATGCATACATAATAGTATAACAACCATCCACCATGCTTCTTCCAATCAGACTACAATTGCTGTTTACTATTTCCATGATTGTCCAAAAGCGAAGTGCAGATGATTTGCAGGAGAGAGAGATGAGTGCAAATGGCGAAATAGTAGAGCTACCTCGGGTAAATAAGAAGAAAACAGAGGCAAAACACATTTTGAAAAGGAGTTTGAATTTGAATTTAAATCTAGCGGGGATATTTGGATTTGAAAATCCCGCTCAGTTATTTCTCCCGTGGACTTGGCTCACAGCCCAATAAGTTGCTGATCCCAGCTTTGGCTTCCACAGAGCACGAAGCACCTTCTAATGGCTTATGAACAGTGATTTGAGTGTGTAGCTAATGGATAAGCCGTTTAGCTGGATGGCTAGGAGGAAGAGATTTATATGATATATTGATTTCAAAATTATTTTTTCCTCCAAAACCATAGTTTTAAGTCTAAAACCATAGTTTTTGAATAAACTTTTTTTTTCCACTTTCCACAGTCTCTTTCCTCTTTTTTCTTTTTTCTTTGCTTTTTTTTTTTTTGGCCGAAATTTTTCTCTTTCCTTTTCTTCTCTTTAAAATGTCCAAACTCCAGAATCAATGAAGGATGCAAATCCTGCCCGATGAGCATTACTGGGTCCTCTTACCTTCTGTCGTCCATTTGCCTTCATATGATATATTGCCATCAGTTAATTAAACCTAACTATTCCTCCTTTTCATTAATTCATTTAAGTGTCTTCTCATACTAATCATTTAACACACACCATGTTCATTCTCGAAATCTTAATGTATATTATTATCTTTGATTTTAAATATAAGACCCAGTTATAAACTTTTTCAAGGAGATTTAATAAGCTAATAAAATTACTTTAAAGTATATATATTTATCTTTGTTTATCCAAACTAATTTATCTGACTTATAAACTTATATATAATTTAATCATACATAACTTATGATATAATTAAGTAACATATTTATCTTCCTTAATCTTTCTAAAAAAAGTTAAATATGTCTTATATTTAGGATCGAATAGTATGTTTGTTAACTATCCCTACACCTGTGTACGCTAATGAAATCTCAAGGTTCTCTTCTTATTATGTTCAATGTTACATATGATATATATATACAGATTCTCACGTATGAACGAGACAAGCCGTTCCTACTCCCTTCCTACTCTACGACTTTCCTACACACTATTATTGACATTCTGACTCTAACACTCCCCCTCAAGTTGGAGCATATATATTGATCATGCCCAACTTGTTACAAAGATATTTAACCCGAGTCCCATGTAAGGCTTTCGTCAGAAGATCTGCCAGTTGATCGTCGGATCGTACGTGCCCTGTAGATACAACATTTTCTTTTATCTTATCACGAATAAAATGACAATCAATCTCAATATGTTTTGTTCGTTCATGGAACACAGAATTTGAAGCTATATGAAGTGCTGCTTTATTGTCACACCATAGTTTTGCTGGTAATATCGTGGTAATGCCAATTTCCTTCAAGAGTTGAAATACCCACACAATTTCTTGTACTGACTGTGACATGGCTCTGTATTCTGCTTCTGCACTTGATTTTGACACAACTAATTGCTTCTTACTTCTCCAAGATATCAAATTTCCACCAACAAACACACAATAACCAGTAGTTGATCGTCTTGTGGCTTTAGATCCTGCATGATCCGCATCACAGAAACACTCGACTTTAGTGTGCCCATAATCTGTATAAAGAATACCAAGACCTGGAGAACCTTTCAAATAATACAAGATATGTTCTAAAGCTTCCCATTGTGCCACTGTTGGTGATGCCATGAATTGGCTGAGCCTACTGACTGAGAAGGTTATATCAGGACGAGTTACTGTTAGATAATTCAGTTTCCCAATAAGTCTTCTATATCTCTCAGGAAATGGAAATGGCTTTAATTTCTCTGGATCAATCTTCTTCTTCAAATCATCAGGAAGCTCATCAAACATACTAGCATCAAGATCTAGAAAGGGATTTGGAATCATGGGGATGCTGCTTGGTGCAGCTCCAAGTTTTCCAGTCTCCTTTAAGAGATCAAGAACATACTTTCTTTGGGTTAAAAGAATACCTTTCTTACTTCTCAAAACCTCAATACCAAGGAAGTACTTTAATGATCCCAAATCTTTTGTCTGGAAGTGAGAGTTCAGGAAGATTTTGAGTTCTGAGATTCCAGAACAATTACTTCCTGTAATCACAATATCATCAACATATACTACGAGAAGAATCATGCCTGCATCAGATTGTTGGTAGAACACAGAGTGATCACACTTGCTTTGACGTAACCCAAACTTCTTGACCACATTACAGAATTTATCAAACCAGGCTCGAGGACTTTGCTTCAGACCATACAATGACTTCCGGAGGTAGCACACTTTCCTATTCTCCCCCTGAGCAACGAACCCAGGTGGTTGCTCAATATAAACTTCTTCCAGAAGATCGCCATTTAAGAAAGCATTTTTAACATCTAATTGATGCAGATCCCAATGATAAGTGGCTGCCAAAGAGACAAGTAGACGAACTGAAGTGAGTTTGGCAACATGAGAGAATGTCTCGGAGTAATCGAGGCCATAAGTTTGGGCATATCCTTTCGCAACAAGGCGAGCTTTCAGTCGTTCCAAGGAACCATCAGCCTTAGTTTTAACAACAAATACCCATTTACAGCCAATAGCTTTCTTGCCAGGAGGGAGATCAACAAGAGTCCATGTACTAGCTGTTTCCAATGCCAAGAGTTCTTCTTCCATTGCGGCACGCCAACCAGGGTGAGCTAGGGCTTGATGAATAGTAGTAGGGGTGGATATGGAATCAAGGGTGACCACAAGTGAAGAAGAAGTAGGAGACAAATGCTGGTAAGACACGAAGGAGGATATAGGATAGGTACAGTTAGCATATCTTGTGGGAGTACAACGAGGACGAGTACCTTTTCGGAGGGCAATAGGTAGGTCAAGGGAGGGATCAACAGTTGAATCAGGAACAACTGGATCAGAGGCAACAATAGGAGGATCTAGGGGATCAGGAACAGAAACCAATGTGTCATGACCAGAATCCGTTGGCGAAGCAGTGATTGGTGACGGTGAAACGTTGGTTGCATCAGCATCATTGATGATATCAGTTTCTGGTACAGCAGCCTGTACTGGTGAGAGTGGGACACGATAAACCAAGACATCATCAGACTCAGCAATGACAGATGGAGACTCAGAAGAGGCCGAAGATGTGAAGAAAGGAGAAGACTCATGAAAGATTACATCAGTGGACACAAGGTAACGACAGAGATCAGGAGAGTAACATCGATAACCTTTCTGAATTCTAGAATAACCAAGGAAGACACATCGTAGGGACCTGGGATCAAGTTTACTGACACTTGGACGAACATCCCGAACATAACAAACACAACCAAAGATTTTTGGATCAATAGGAAACAGCTTAGTGGTGGGAAACAGAACAGAGTAAGGAATATCTCCACCAAGAACAGCCGAAGGCATGCGATTGATGAGAAAACAAGCCGTAGAAACAGCATCATCCCAAAAACATTTAGGGGCGGAGGAATGAAACATGAGAGCTCGTGCAGTTTCTAATAGATGGCGATTTTTTCTTTCAGCAACACCATTTTGAGCAGGGGTATCAACACAAGAGGATTGGTGAAGAATACCATGACTTTGCATGTAATCTGTGAAAGGTGAGGAAAAATATTCTTTTGCATTATCACTTCGTAAGATTTTCACAGGAGTATTAAACTGGGTTTGAATTTCAGCACAGAAATGACGAAAATGAGTAAACAATTCAGAACGCTGTTTCATTAAGTAAAGCCAGGTGGTTCGGGAAAAATCATCAACGAAAGTTACAAAATAACGATAACCAGTTTGAGACAGAATTGAACAAGGACCCCAAACATCAGAATGTACTAACTCAAAGGGGGACGCAGCTCGTTTATTGACACGCGGTGCCAAATGAACACGATGGTGTTTGGCAAAACGACATGACTCACAATTTAAAGTAGACACAGAAGAAAACTGAGGGTACAATTTCCGGAGGGAGGACAACGACAGATGACCTAAACGACAATGAACTTCAAAGAGAGACGACCCACCAGAACAAGCAACGGAACGTGGAACCTGATCATCAAGGATGTAATGTCCACCAGATTCATAGCCTCTACCAATA
The DNA here is from genome assembly GCA_963210345.1 of Inga oerstediana. Taxonomy (NCBI): domain Eukaryota; kingdom Viridiplantae; phylum Streptophyta; class Magnoliopsida; order Fabales; family Fabaceae; genus Inga; species Inga oerstediana. The sequence goes on from OY723409.1 coordinate 40,266,105, forward strand.
ATCTGCTTCGTCGAAAGATCCTGAATTAAACAATAGTCAGGGAAGAGTGTGATAAAACAATTGAATTGTCGAGTAAGTTTGCTAGTAGATAAAAGATTAAAAGCAAGATCAGGAACATGAAGGACAGAGGATAAAGCAATAGATGGGGTAGGTCTGATAGTGCCACATCCGAGAACACAAGAATAAGAACCATTAGCAATTGTTATACTAGAGGGGTTGGCATAAGGTGTATACGAGGAGAACAAATTTTTGTTACTTGTCATATGATCAGTTGCACCGGAATCGATAATCCACTTTAACGAACAAGTGGCAAGGCTAGAAGTGATGTTACCTGTAGCAAGAGCACCTGAAGATCGAGACTTAATTTCCTCCATCATCAAACAAGGAGATGTACCAAACAGCAAAGGTGAAATGACAGCAAACTCTCAGAGCAAGAACAAGATAATTACACAATCATAAACTGCAGCAACAATCTGAAATATCCCAAATGAGGCTTTAAGGTCCTCCAACTATAATAACAAACGTCACACTAGTGACCAAGTGGAAATTTCTCACAACCAAAAAATATCCCAACCGATTAACAGAAGCCTCCAGATGAATAGTAACAGTGCCAGATGAATAGTAATCGTGAGTGAATAGTACCTCAGATGAATAGTAACCGTTAGTGAATAGTGCCTCAGATGAACAGTAACCGTGAGTGAATAGTACCTCAGAGATTTTTTTTTTTTGAAGGGACCCACACGGAAGAAAAAAAACCATGAGTGAATAGGAAAGTGTTTACGTATAACACTTTCTCAACAAATTCAAAAGTGATTGCAATCACGGGACCCGCAGGTATATATTAAAACAATATTACCTTAATCAATGCAAGGGACCCACGGACAGAAATACTAACTCAGAAAATGAAGTTAGTAACCAATTTGCAGTCGACGAACGTTGAAACTGAAAGTGAAGAGCAAAGCACAAAAAATCAAATGGTGTCGGATGGCCACGAAACTTCAGGAGGAGGAAGAGGAGGTTCAGTCGATCAGTGCGCCGCAAACGCCGCCGTGAACGGAGGTCTGAGCACGCCACACGCTCCGCGCGTGTGTTTGAGCACCGGAGAGGAGGGCGGCGCGTGACTGTCCACGCGAGGTCGGAATAGCACCGGAAACTGGTGGTTGACCGATCTTGGAGTGGAGAAGGCAGTGATCAGGGGCGTGTGTGCAATAGAAGTTCTGACGGCAACAGATCTGAGAGGAAGAGAGCTTACTCACCGGAAAAAATGGAGTTTTTCACCAGAAAAGAAACGAAGTCAGAAATGAAACGAAGGAACGAGGCTCTGGTACCATGTACGCTAATGAAATCTCAAGGTTCTCTTCTTATTATGTTCAATGTTACATATGATATATATATACAGATTCTCACGTATGAACGAGACAAGCCGTTCCTACTCCCTTCCTACTCTACGACTTTCCTACACACTATTATTGACATTCTGACTCTAACAACCTGACTAATAATTTCATGGAAACCAAAAATCTGGTCAAAAAAAGAAAACACCCAAAACAAACAAACTTGCTTGAAATACCTCGTGCTTAATTAAATTCATGAGGAAGATATGAGCGTACTATATGAATAATAAACCTTTGTAATTTTACTTATCACAAAACTACAAATTAGTAAATAAACTTCTATTTGAAATTTCATATGTAGGAATGTGAGGGGTTCTAAATTGGGAGAATGACAGAAAAATACCATTTGAACTTCAAAATCCCGCTGACAAGAATGGTAATAGGATTGACAACGCAAATCTTTGTCAAATGACTAATTGGGGATTTTGAAGTTCAAGTGGTATTTTTTTGTCATTCTCCCTTCTAAATTTCATTTTTGATATTTATTATGAAATTTAATGTTAAATAATACATAAAATATAATTTTATCCTTTATATATAATTATCACAAAAGCTAATATTCTTTTTAATAATTTGACCATGAAAAAAATAATTTCGATCATAATACTCAACACTATCATTTTATCAAAATCATTTTTTTTTCAAAATCTATTCTTTAAAATCATTTTTATTACTTTTTTTTTTTCAGAAACTATTTTTTAAAAGCTAACGATCTAGAAAAGTGTTTGAGAGCAAGGGAAACAGGTTTGCATTATTTTATTGGCTTATATTAACAACAGCATGTTCTTGTGATCAATGGCAGCCGGCCAACTCAATCGAATCACCTTAGTAATGTGGGAAATATATGTCGGATAAACTAGTAATTGAATATGATAAAATCTGTTCTTGATCGCTTTAAAATCCAAAATATAACTTATTATTGAAATCATGAAGGGAAAATAACTTATTATTGAAATAATAAAGGGAAAATGACAAAAAATGAATATGAAACTAAGAAAATCCTAAATCAAGTTTGTTGCCAAGAATTAATAAGATAATAACTACACTTAATAAATAATTCATAATTCATTTTATGAGAAATATATGATTTTTTTTTTGGTCAAAATAAAATACCTAATTTAGAATTTTATAATTTTCAAATTCTTTTTCTATCATTTTGTTTCAACAATAAATCTATCTTAATAAACATTTCCACTTTGTTATGCCTTCTCTGCCTTCTAATACTACCTCCTATCATTTTTTTTCATACGATTTTATTATGAAATCAAATAAAATCAATTAAAGATAATGAATATATAAAAAAATAATCTTTTTTTAATATGCACTTATTTCTAAGTGGCAAGTAAAAGAAAGAAATAGTAGCAAGAGAAAGTATTGGAAAAATATGAGAACAGAAAATATAATTAATTGAGGGCAAAATTGATGAATATGTATTTCATGTTCAAAGTTCAAACAAGCTCAAACTAAACCTTATAAAAAGAAACAAATCAATTCAAAAATTGAGATCTTATAAAAATGACCAAATGAGCCATTTAGATTATGAAATTTTCTTAAGAGTTTGATCTACCTCACAAATCCACCATATAGAGTTTTTAAATTTTTTCACAAGACAACTCTGGTAAATGACATGTATTTAAGGATCATCATCTTAATGTCTCTACACTTTGTATTTTTAGTTGCCTCAGAGAAAAATCTTTAGAACATATTTTCTAGGGAAAATCCCTTAAAAATACCACCGAAAGAGGGAAATTTTGATTCAGTGCTATGAAATTCCAAAATCTCAATTCAATGCTGTGTCAATACGGATGAACAGTGCGCGGGTGCGAAAAGACAATTTTGCCCTTCAGCCCTCCATCTCGCCACTTCAGAATAACAACACAAGACTCTTAATTAACAACTCCGCTTTATTCTTTCACATATTCATATCTCAAAAATATAGTGTTGATAATGTAAAATACGGTGTTGTTAATAAAGAAAGAAGTGTTATTATTGGCTCTAAAACTTAAATTACGAAGTTATGAAACTAGAAATGGGAGTTGTTAATGTAGAATATGGTGTTGTTAATAACAAAACCGGTGTTGTTATTGTGAAAGTAAAAAGAAGAAACTGGAGTTGTTAATCAAGAAGCTAGAGTTGTTAATTAAGAGTCTCGTGTTGTTATTCTGAAGTGGCGAGATGGAGGACTAAAGGGCAAAATTGTCATTTTACACCCGTGCACTGTTTATCCGTACTGACACAGTATTGAATCAGGATTTTGAAATTTCGCAGCACTGAATCTAAATTTTCCTATTTCTGCGGCATTTTTAAGGGATTTTCCCAATTTTCTATTCATGCAGTCTGTTGGTTGTGTAAAAATAGTCCCACAACGGTGGGATTATATTGATAAAGGGGGGCTTCATGCTATAAAAGGGAGCCCCCTCCCTTCCTTTCTCTTCACCGCTTAACTTGCCTATTTCCTTTTATAAGGCATTTTGTATCTCATCTTCTCTTGTAGTATTTCACTTGTGAATTATTTAGAGTGAAAATTAGATTCTGGTATTTCCCTTATTATTGTCCTATTTATTATTTATTAGCTGTTATTAAATATAGTAGTTGTGATTTATTATATTATTAAATTATGTCTAGAGACTTTGTTTATAGTTTGTGATTTTTTAGTATAATTGGTTACGCTCTATATATCCCGCTTCCGCAACAATTGATATCAGATCCTGGTTCTGTCTGAGTATGCTCTGTAGTTGCAGTGTAATCTGAACTTCCACATCAGAAAAGAATTACTTTGGGCCTTTGTATTGACAGTTATTAAATAGTATTTGGAGCAGAAATGGCGGACAAGAAGATTGAAGAATCCACATCAAATGTCGACAACTCGTCTTTGACATCTTCACTTATGACAAGAATTGTGTCAAATGCGAAGGTTGCAGTTGAAATATTTGACGGATCTGGAAATTTTGGGATGTGGCAGAGCGAAGTTTTTGATGTCCTTTTGCAACAAGCACTAGACTTTGCTATTGAAGAGAGAAAACCAGATAGTATGGAGGAGGAAGATTGGAGGAGGATCAATCGTGTTGCTTGTGATACCATTCGATCGTTCCTTTCAAGAGAACAGAAGTATTCACACACAAAGGAAACTTATGGATATAGACTGTGGAAGGCACAGGAGGATCAAATGTCTTCGTACAGATAACGGAGGATAATACAGAAATAATCCTTTCCAGAAGATTTGTGAGGAAGATGGCATCGTCAGACACTTCACAGTCAGGCATACACCACAGCAAAATGTAGTGGCAGAACACATGAATCGGACTTTGTTGGAGAAGGTTCGGTGTATGTTGCCCAATGCTGGCTTGGGCAAAGAATTTTGGGTTGAGGCAATTACATATGCGAGCCACCTCATTAATCGTCTACCATCTTCTGCTATTAGTGGTAAGACACTATTGGAACAATGGTATGAAAAACCTGCTACAGATTATGATTTTTTACATATATTTGACTCAACTGCATACTACCATGTGAAAGAATCAAAATTGGATCCGAGAGCAAAAAAGGCCTTTTTTTTTTATCACTTCTGGAGTCAAAGGATATCGTTTATAGTGTCTAGAGACAAAGAAGATTGTATTCAATAGGGATGTTACCTTTGATGAATCTGCCATGGTAAGAAAGGTAGCAGCTGAAGATACTAAGCAAGGTAATGGTGTTTCAAAGCAGGTGGAGTTTAAAGGAAAGTTGATTTTCCCAGTACAAGGTGCAGACAGGGAAATAAAAGAAGACTTTCTTGTAGCAGATGAAGAGCCAGTTGAAAGGGAGGTTTCAACTCATGAACCTCAATAGCAACGTGAATCAATAGCAACCAGCAAGCCAAAACAAATAATAAGAAAGCCTACTCATTTCGAGGACATGGTGGCTTGTGCAACCTCAGTTGCAGCTGATGATACTCCTTCAACTTACAAGTGGGCTATCCAGAGCTCAGAGAAGGATAAGTGGAGGAATGCCATGAATGAAGAAATGTAGTCCCTTCATCAAAACGGTACGTGGAAATTGGTCAAACTCCTGAAAGGTAAGAAGGCAATTGGTTGCCAATGGGTATATGCAAAGAAAGAAGGATTTCCTAACCGAGGTGATGTACGCTACAAAGCAAGATTGGTAGCTAAAGGCTATGCTCAAAAGGAGGGAATTGATTACAATGAGGTATTTTCTCCAGTTGTGAAACATTCCTCATTAGAATTTTGTTGGCTTTGGTAGCACAGTTTGATTTAGAGCTAGTTCAGATGAATGTTAAAAATGCATTTCTGAATGGAGACTTGGAAGAGGAAATCTACATGACTCAGCTGGAAGGATTCAAAGTTGCTGGAAAGGAGAATATGGTGTGTAAACTTGAAAAACCATTATACGGATTGAAACAATCTTCGAGACAATGGTATAAACGATTTGACAAGTTTATGTTGCGGCATAAGTGTTAGATCCCATATGTTTTGATCATAACAAAGATTGGATTAATAATATGGAAGGATTTGACAAAAAACAAATGGATTTGAACAAAGTAGCATAGCATCACTTGGAGTCAGCACTAGAAGTAATCAACAATTTTTAAGAAGGCTTACTCGAGTAGCCACTCAGGTAACAGAAGCCATTACTCGAGTAGCCACTCGAGTAAGCAAACAGAATTTCATCCAGTGAGGCACTGCCAAATTTTGAACGACGTTACTCGAGGGACCACTCGGGTAATCTGTAAAGTTATATAGACTATTACTCGAGTAGCCACTCGAGTAACAAGATTTTCATAGGCATCACTCGAGTAGCCACTCGAGTAACCAGGTTTAAAATCTTCCAGTGTCTCTCGGCCAAGAAATGCAGCACATCACTCGAGTAGCCACTTGAGTAACTAGTGAGAAAACAACATTACTCAAGGGACCACCCGAGTAATCTACAAAGCTATTTGAAGTGCCACTCGAGTACCCACTCGAGTAACCAGATAGCAAAATGTCGGCCAATAATTTGATGCCATTGCTCGAGGGTGTAATCGAGTAATCTGCCGGATTATTTGAAACCCACTCGAGTAAGGTATGAAGACAAATGAAGCCCACTCGAGTAGCCACTCAAGTAAGCAGTTTATCACAGTGATCACCCAAGTAATCTGTGAAGATAATGACATGGCCACTCGAGTAGCCACTCAAGTAATCATGTATTCTCAAGGTTTGTAATATATCACTCCATGTCTTACCCGAGTGATATCTAATAACAACTGTTGATTTGCTCACTGCCATATTTTTGACAGGTTTACTCAAGGGACCACTCGAGTAACAAACTTGATTACTCGAGTAGCCACTCAAGTAAGGCAGTCCAGAAATTATATTTTCATCGAATATCTCTTGATTTGTTATCTATATGATTAACTCTTCATTGTATTAGTATTCTAAGTACATTGGCAGAGAAACAATGAAAGAGTATGACAGATTTGAGAAGTCAAATAAAAGTCCGAACGTTCACCTACCGCTACCTACCGCCAACGGATAGTTTTCAAATACAAAGAATAGTAAACCGTTGATGCGCGACTCTAACGGACAAGTTTAAATTGCTTCCAACGGACACTACAAATCATCTATATATATGGAACATTCAAAGAGAAGAAAACAAGAAGACACAAACTGAGATTACACTTATCAACACACTCTTAGTGCTTTGTTTTCATATAGTCATTCATTTGTACTTCAAAGATTATATATTTTCTCTGTGAGAGAGTTTTTCATTACAAACTCAATATTTGTTATTGAGACAACTTAAGGTAGTGGAACCTTAAGTTGGGGATTTGATTACAACGTGTAAGGGGGAGCAAGTGTCTAGGAGAAGGAACTTGTTGTGTACTGAGGTGCCAAGAACCCACTGAATCTTGGAGAATATAGTGAAACTCTCAGAGACGCTCTGAGGACTGGACGTAGGTCAAAGTGGTTGTGGCCGAACCAGTATAACTCCCGGTGTACACTTCGGTGATATTTCTCCTTACTCTTAACTGCTTTTAATATTTCGTCAATTTCCTTATTCGCAACGAAATTTCTGGGATCACCCAATTCACCCCCCTATGGGTGAAACTCTTGCACTAACAATAAGTACAAAAGAAGCAGATACGATCATTGTGTTTATTTGCGAAAGCTTGAAGATGAATGCTTTATATATCTCCTCTTATATGTTGATGATATGTTGATAGCTTCAAAAAATCAGGCAGAAATTGAGAAGCTGAAGGTTTAACTAAAAGGGGAATTTGAGATGAAGGACTTAGGAGAGGCAAAGAAGATTCTCGGTATGGAGATAACAAGAGATAGACAATCAAAGAAACTCTTTTTATCTCAGAAGGAGTATTTGAAGAGGGTGCTAAATCGATTTGGTATGGATGAGAGAACGAAGCCGGCTAATACTCCACTTGCCCCTCATTTTAAGCTTAGTTCTGATATGTCACCAAAGGATGAAGATGACCGAGAGTATATGTCAAGGGTACCCATACGCAAATGTTATTGTAGTTTGATGTATGCAATGGTTTGTACAAGACTTGACATTTCACAGGCTGTTGGAGTTGTGAGTAGGTATATGCATGATCCAGGAAAGGAGCATTGGCAAGCTGTGAAATGGATTTTACGATATATATGTAATACTGTGGATGTTGGTTTAGTTTTTGAGCAGGAAGATGATTGATCTTTAGTTGGGTATTGTGACTCAGATTTTGCAGGTGATTTGGACAAACGAAGATCAACTACTGGTTATGTGTTTACTCTTGCAAAGGCACCAGTTAGTTGGAAGTCAACTTTGCAGTCAACAGTTGCTTTGTTTACCACAGAGGCAGAGTACATGGTAATTACAGAGGCTGTGAAGGAGGCAATTTGGCTTCAAAGATTGCTAGGAGAACTTAGTATTGGTCAAGAAGACATTATAGTATTTTGTGATAGCCAAAGTGCTATTCAATTAGCAAAGAACCAAGTTTACCATGCAAGGACGAAGCACATTGATGTTTGATATCACTTCGTACGAGAAATTTTAGAAGAAGGTGGAGTCATGATACAGAAGATACGGACAAGTAAGAATCCTGCTGATATGCTGACAAAGGTGGTGACTTCTGTCAAATTTCAACATTGTTTGGATTTGATCAACATTGTTGAACATTGATTATTGAATTGTAAATAGAATTTGTAATTAGGAGAAACTGAGAATGTGAGAATTTTTCCAAGGTGGAGATTTGTTAGTTGTGTAAAAATAGTCCCACATCGGTGGGATTATATTGATGAAGGGCGGCTTCATGCTATAAAAGGGAGCCCCCTCCCTTTCTTTCTCTCCACCTCTCAACTTGCCTATTTCCTTCTATAAGACATTTTGTATCTCCTCTTCTCTTATAGTATTTCACTTGTGAATTATTTAGAGTGAAAATTAGATTTTGGTATTTCCCTTATTATTGTCCTATTTATTATTTATTAGATGTTATTAAATATAGTAGTTGAGATTTATTATATTATTAAATTACGTCTAAAGACTTTGTTTCTAGTTTGTGATTTTTTAGTATAATTGGTTACGCTCTATATATCCCGACTTTGTTTCTAGTTTGTGATTTTTTTAGTATAATTGGTTACACTCTATATATCCTGCTTCCGCAACATAGTCCCCCTAAAGTGATTTTGTTCATTGCCTTTTTAATCACATCAAGCAATATTTTGATGTTTCGAGTTCATAACTGGTTATTAAAAACTCTCTACTCTGTCTACAAGAGGGGGCGTCTGCTGCCTTGTATTCTTACCCCACCTACCAAATGTTTTTTTACGTTTTTTTAATAATTAGATTCTACATAAAATAAATAATATTTTTATATTTTATAGCAAAAAATTGGGAAGCTTTTAATTTTCTATGATTTTTTTAAAAATATAATATTGTAAATTATAAAAAATAAAATTTCTAATTAAATCAAACTAAAATGATCAAAATTAAAATTGAGCCTAAGTTTCTAACAAATTCATAATAAGGCTAAGAGGCTTAATTAGAGATTTATGAATGTTGTTAAAAGATCATAATCCCCCTCTATTGTTTAAAAGGAAAATTGAACGTAATTAAAAAGGAAAAAAGAGATTTTTAAATGAGGCCTAATCTAACTTAAATTAATTAATAATTATTCAACATAATCAGTTTAACTTTGGATGTTTGAAAGATTTTTTAAAAAAATAATATGATGATATATTTTATATTTATATCCATATCAATGATGATATACTTAAATCATTTTTGTATTGCCGCATCATCTTCATATTTCAACCCAGGAAAATCACTTAAATATATTAACAATGTGATGATTTCACATATAATTTCTAGCATAACTTTTCTTGCTTAACCAAACTTAATTATTGTTTCCTTCCCAGAAAATAATATAGAATCTCTTGCTCCATTGAGAGACGGGGGGGGGGGGGGGGGGAGTATATACATATATGTAAAATACTGGGAATTGATGAATGAATAACACACACACACACATATAACATAATGAAATATAAAATACAAAGATTGACGACTTGTGAAGACGATGAACACGGAATGCACTTATTTTATAAAAAGCTTCACAGTCAGAAATTAGAAAACTTTAGAATTATGCTAAGTATTTTAACAACAATAATTTTAAAAAATCAATGAGAAGGGGTGGAAAACATCACAGTCAGAAGTAGACAACTTTAGAATTATGCTATATATATAAAATCATTGCTGGTAAAGAGAAGGGGTGGAAATAGACGAGAAAAAATATGCTAAGTATTTTTTAAAATTATTGATTTTATAAAATCTTACCTTGTATAAAACTTTAGAATTATGCCAAGTATTTTAACTATAATGGTAAGAAACATTATTATTATGAATCTTATTTTGGAGGTGACATATAGAGGTGGAAATAGGCGAGACGCTTGCCCAAGCTTTGGGTTTTTTCTAATCAATTTAAAATAGTTATCTCTTTCAATATTGAAAAAAAAAATAATAATTGCCTCTTTTAGAAATACAGGCTATTTTAATAGGCTTCAAGCCATGCCTTTATACAAGGTAAGCTCAAGCTAAAAAAAAGGCTTATGACATACCATAGGTCAAGCACGAGCTGACCTTCTTCAATTCAGGCTTGGCCTGTTAAGGCCAAAACTTGATCAAATCTGATCTATGTCCACCCCTAGTGATATAGTTTGGCTGTTTAACTATATATATATCACCCATGCCATCTTATTTAGATATTGTGATGAGAAGTATGTATGCTAGTCAGTCACTTTAACTCATGTCTTTACTTGGTTGCTATATACCAAACTTCTAAAGCAAAAGTAAACTTTAAAATCATTTAAACATTTCTTGAAAAAGTAATCATTTAATCTTCTAATAGACATTCTTACTTCAAAGTGTTTAAATCCATCACTACTATAGCATTTAAGGGTAAGAGTTCAATTCTTAAAAATTTGTAGTTTGGACAAGCGTTTGTTACAAAGGAAGCTAAACTCGTATTTTAATCATGTTTATCTCTAAATTCAACCGGGCCACTTTTTAAAAACATGGTCATGCTACCCCAATATGGAATTCAAGTTTTGTTTAGAGCGATTGCATCTTCAATAACTCTAAGAAAGCCCATCAATTAGCCTTAAACATTTGTTAAGCATCAACTATTGATTGAGTTGAGAACCTCTCTATTTCCCTTATTCTCCATTTCCTTTCCAAACTTCTTTATTTTTACCATTAGATTAATTTCAAACCTTTGAGATTTAATGTCATAAGAAAAGTAAAAAATATATAAAATATTGTAATAAAATTATACATATGTGAACTATTTAGATCATTTTTTTAATTTGATTGAGAGTTTCCCCCTCGAGGCTTAAAGGACAAAAGGTTCTCACCATTCCCAGCAAATGCACTTCCAGAAAATTCAAACTTGTATTCTCCTTGTTACGGGGTGAGGCTCCTTACCACTTCAACCAACAGTTTGTTGGTTATTTAGATCAAATTTTAACCTTTTTGAATTGATTTCTATGTATTTTTTCATTTGATAATAATAATAATAATAATAATAATAATAATAATAATATACTTGTTGGTTATAAACTATCAACCATCAAAAAAGTTAATCTAATGGTATAGATAACAAAAGAGAAAGTGAAGGATAAAGAAATGGAGAGGTTTTCTTTCCCGTATTGGGGTGTTTTATATTTTGTTTTGCATTGTTTTGTTGGTCCCAACTCCCAGGGAGCATTTTAATTTGAATTATATTTGTTTTCAATTCTTCTATTCTGCAGTTCAGTTTTTGGTGAGTCCCATGAGTTTTGTGGTTTGTTGTTTTTTTTTTATTTTTTTAATAAAATTTTTTTTCTATTTCTTACTCTTGTTTAGCCTTTTTATATTATACAAGATGTTTCACATATTTGTTAGATATGAATAGTTTTGATGATGTCAAATATATGTAATACCCCGAATTTTGAGATTTGAGGCTTGAGAATCATCCTAAATTAAGTGGACTGCTAAGCCCCGGTTTAGCAGGTGTCCCAAATATATTCTCTAATGTTTCTTATATCTTTGGAGTATTAAAAAAGTAAAATGGTGAATTTTGGAGAAAGTAATTATGTTTTCGGTAAAATTGCCTATGAGGCAGTGAGCTTATCATAAGGTTTTTGAATATTAAATGATAATAAAAAATTATGAAATTTTACAGAATGAAAGTATACATCCTAAGCTTTAATTTGATATGTCATATGAATCAATTAGAGCTATACACAAAAAGATATGAATTTTTGAAGTCAGCACAGAAAAACTGTGAAATTTCTGGAATAGTATGCAAAGATTGAAATTCTGAGAATTTTGTGATTCCATTCAGAAAAATCCTATATTTTTCCTTGAAACTAGACTTAATAAGGGTTCTATAGGCTTTGAAATCACTTAATTTTGATTTTTCTAGAATTAGTTATGATTTTTCAAAGTTTGGGCAGAAATCTGCCAGAATTTGTAAAAAATCTGAAAATTTGGAAATTATCAAATAAATGAAATATGATATTAGATATTAAAATAAAAGGTCATCATCTTCCTCCCAAGCTCATTTCTGACGTTCTACACAGCTGCATATAGAGAGAGAAGGTGTGGAATGTAGAGAGAGAAAGGAGAAGAAAACTCTCAAACTCAAATATGTGTTGAGAGTTAGGGTTTTGCGGCCATTATTGGAAAAAGGCAAAAGGAAGTAAAAGGTAACTTCCAAACTTTCGTATATTGCTTATTCTGGTTGTTGTGGGCAATTTAATCGGTGAAATTTCGTCGGATTGCCATTGATTTTAAAGTTTGGAAATTGAGTTGCCTAGGGGTTATGCTGCCCAAATTGGGTCTTAATATTAGTTGTAACCTAATGTAATGGTTAATAAAGTGGTTAGGAGTAGAAAGGAACGTAAACCCCGATTTTTCCCAGAGAACACCATAATTTCGGTCAGGGATGTTTGAGGGCCTTAGTGTTAGATTTTCAATGATTTGATGATTCCATTGAGTTCAGGAGGGAAAATTAGGTGGGGTTATAGTTGGGCACTTTTTCGGAAAAGGCCGAGAAAGCATAATTACGGAAACACCCCTAAAACCCTAAAAGTAGGGCTGCCAAGGGCAATTTCATAATTTGACATTGAATTTGATAATTCTGAGTCCGGAAATGGATTCCTTGGGTGAAAATATGAAAGAATAGCCCATGTCAAAATTTCGGGGAAAGTACAGCCGGATTGGGTACAGCAGGGCCGGGCCGGGTCCCTAAGGGTATTTTAGTAATTTTTCAAGATAGACTCATATAATCCCCAGAAACATTATGGAAGTGTCTAAATAGTACATTTGACATTGTAGGATCAAATATGGAGCCCTGAGCTGTTGGCACGAATTACGAGGCACGCATTCTGAGGCAGAAAAGGGTTAAGGTAGGGGACTTACCTTACTTGCATGTATTTGATATATTTTCTTGTGTAGTGATGTATATGATTGCTTTAAATGATTGTGTAGAGCATACTTGAATAAATGAAGATCTGTTTCTGTTTTTGCTGTGGTCATAGTTCTGTTACATGAAACATTGAGCATGCAGAAATGTCATTATGGGGCATACATCTAGATAAAGCTAATATGTCATACACATAGCATCAATCATGCATGCATTATGGTATCTGTTTCCTACTGAGATTCTCTCGAATCTCACCCTCCCCTACCAACAATTTAGACAAGAGAAGACGGAGGATATGTAAACAACAATGCAGAGAGCCATATGAGGGGATTGCAGTGGTGGAACGAAGATGAGAAGATGTCTTCATTTTACTGGGATGGGTTTAGACACCCTGGTAGCCTTGTACGGCTACATTATTTGAATTTATCAGGTACGAACCCCTATGGGGAATTTATGTAATCATGCACATATTATCAGTATAGTAATGCTATTCCTGTGTTGCTACCGAATTGCATATCGTTTTCCGCGAATACTCTGGTAAAGGTAAAATTAAGATAAGGGCGTGACAATATAGATGTCAAATATGAGCAAAAAATTTGTATAATATACTTATCTTCTACATTGACTAACTACCATACTTAATGTTGTATATCTTGTAGATTAGTCATCAACCTGATTGTGGGTTGATGTTATAATGCCTCATATATGGAGAATGATCATCAAGAAGAAAATCAAGAGGCAAGGGATTGAAGAAAGAAGGCATTACAAGAACTAATGAAATATCAAGAAGAAAGATTGGTCAAAACAAAGAAAGAAGAAGATTGAAGATATTCAAGAAGATATCTAGTTGGTTTATGAAGAACGATCATTAATTCAAGAAGATATCTAGTTGGGTTATGAAGAATGATCATCAAGTGGCAAAACAAGATGAAAGAGATTGAAGAAAGAAGAAGAAAGAGATTAAAGAAAGAAGAACTTGCAAGATCACATGAGAATATCAAGATCCAAGCTATTAGAAGTGATACCGAAGGTTTCTTTGATCATATGGAGGTTGGAATGGGTCAATTCAAAGCCAAGATAACTTATATGGAAGTTATGGAGCTTCCCCAAGGTGTTCCTTTGGGTTTTGGCTCTTTGCCATGTTTTAGAAGGCATTACTCGATGGTTACTCAAGTAATGGACATGATCACTCGAGTAATCTGCATTTTATTATGCTCTGTTTTTCGTGGGTCAGGACAGAAGTTCTGTATTTTAGGCATATCTCTCTAACCATATGTCAGATTGATCTGAAACTGGTAGCATATAAAACTAGACTCCCAACATGAACTATGGACACCAAGATCACATTAAAAGAAATTCAAATGAGGGAGATATGATCTGTTGAAGTTGACACATGAATCACCGTCATATTCCAGGACAGCTTCGGTATTTTGAACATAACTCTCAAAATACATATCGGATTGAGATGAAACTAGTGCCATATGAAAGAATACTCAAATATCTTTCCATGGATAGGTAATTTGACATATTTGAGGTTATATTCTAATAGCTATGTCATCTGGAAGTTGCTGCTCGTGATCTTAGAAATTGTCTAAGAACAGTAGATACTCTTTGGATTATAACTTTCTGTACACAACGAGTTTGGAGCTGATTCTTGTTGCATTGGAATGTAAACGATGAGAGCTTTCCAATGATATATAATTTGCCATGTTTCAAATCAAAATCAAGAATTCACTTGAAGGGCTTACTCGAGTAATCTGCCAAGTTATTTGGAATTTACTCAAGGGACTACTCGAGTAACCAGGTAAATCACTTGCAGTTGCTCTGGGCCTGCCAACGTTACTCGAGTCAGCACTCGAGTAATCAAGGAAATCACTTCCAGTTGCTCTCGGCCTGCCAACATTACTCGAGTGAGTACTCGAGTAAACAGGTATTTCCAAGGTTTGTAAATTTGTTTACTCCATGCACTACTCGAGTAATGACCAAGGCTTACTCGAGTGACCACTTGAGTAATGCTTCCCAGAAATACCAGCAACATTTTGAAGCTTTCGAAAATCATGGGATTAATCATGAAACTCACTCTTCTTGCTCCCAATCATTCTTACACCTCATTGTATTAGTGTTTAATTTATTTCTCCAGGAATACAATGAAGAGATGATGTGAAGAGGGAAAAACTGACTTTACGGAAGCAAAGCGTCAACGTTCACAACGGCTAGTCTTCAAAATCAAAGAACAGTCAAACGAAGTTAAGCCACTCTAACGGACAGGTTGAAATGCTTCCAACGGCTATCTCAACTCATCTATAAATATGGGAACATTCAACGAAGAGCAACACCAACGAGAAACATGCAAAGATCATGAATTATCTACTCCAACCCAACTACTCTCTGTTCTTATCCATTTTCTATATCATGTGTATTTGAGAGAGAGATTATTTTCATTGTGCTTCAGTATTCATTTATTCACTTCTGAGAGAGAAGATTGACTGTAATCTTTCATCATCAAAGTTGTATCCTTACGGGGTGTGTAAGGAGAGTAACTCAATTGTAACCTTACGGTGTATAAGGGGGAGTAACTTAGTGAGAGATTTGTAAACGGCTTCACAAGTGCCCAACTAAACTTGTGGGTTGTAAAGGCTTTTCTTGTGCCTGGATTAAACAAGAAGATAGTGGATTTGAAAATCTCAGGAGGAGCCTAGGGACTAGACGTAGGCTATCACAGATTGGACAGAACTAGAATAAATCACAGTTTGCACACTTTCTTCCTTAAACTCTTATATTTCCAGCATATATAAACTGTTGATTTATGATTCATTACTTTCATATTTATTGCTTCCTCTAAGATGCAAAAAGATTTTCAAAGTACTTAAGATTTTTATCTTACACCCAATTCACCCCCTCTTGGGTGTCAGCCGGTTCTAACAATATTCAATACAGGAGTTAAGAAAAGTCACTAGATTATTTTACTTATTAAAAAATATCCATATATTTCAATTATACTTAGTAATTAAATGGATATAAATATAATTTAGTTTTATAGTTTGCGCAACCTCTGTTGGAGGAGCTGGATCTCTGAGAAGTATAAGAAGAACAAATGAAGAAGATAGTAGTGCACAATGTCTTCAAGGTGTTGGTAGCACTTTCCTTTAGGCTTAATTCGCCCCCTATTCATATGTAATAGAATGCAATTTAGATTAACGAGTGAATTTCCTGCAAGATATAATAAAGATTCTTGAGTATGGATCATACTCCCAACACTCAAGCCAAGATAACAATGACTTCTACAAAGTAATAATTTGACTTTATCTTTTTAAGTACTCAAGGACAAAGGCAATGAGTTTGATCTCTTGCTGTTGTATGATTTTTGATCCGTCAGAATGACTAATGGTGTTGGGTATTTATAGGCAATGAAGCGATGTCTCTTAAAGCAACATCTCTTCAATTAAAAGTCATAACAATTTGTTAGATTCATAAATCACATATGTTGATTCATGAACAGACATATGAAGAGTTATACTTTTATATTATATTGAGTTTTCTTATAAACATAATACAACCTTTTACCAAGTGATGGTTACCACACATATCTTTAGAAACTAAAGAGGCATAACTTTGGTGACTCCTAGTGTTATAACTCTTAGATATGATTAGTTTTGATAATATCAAATATAGATACCAAATATTAAGAGCAAAAAGTTTGCATTATATACGTATCTCCTATATTGACTAACTACTATGTTTAATGTCAAATATCTTATAGATTAATCAAGCAAAGAAAGAAGATATCTAGTTGAGTTATGAAGAATGATCATCAAGAGGAAAAACAAGAAGAAAGAGATTGAAGAAAGAAGAACTTGTAAGATCTAATGAGAACATCATGATTCAAGCTCTTAGAAGTGATACAGGAGGTTTCTATCAACATGGTTCATGAATTTAACAGATAGTTATGACTTTTTAATTAAAGAGGTGTAGTCTTCAAGAGGCACCACTTCAAAGCATTGATCTATTGTCTATAAATACCCCAATTGCCATACCATTTGCAGTAGAGAATTAGAAGCCTCAATAATCTCTCATTGAGTTACTTTATCTTCCGCCAATTCTGCTGACTTGTGTCCTTAAGGGTTCGTTTAATCCTGGGGAGATGACACTTCCTTTTGACTGAGGGGGCTATGGAATATCTCTTAAGGATAGTATTTTTGGATATGAGTCAAATCAAATATTTTTTTGTTTCTTTACAGATTTTGCCTACAATCTTAAGAAATATTTTTTACTTAGCAAACGAGATAAGTTTAAGTTTAATTCTAATCTCTACCTTCTTATATTTGATTTTCATTTGTGGATTTTATTCATAATTTGCAATATAAATATTTGATTAAATTTAGTTTTGAGAAAATCTGCAATAAGCATCGTATGTTATTTTGATTATGATGTCTCGAATATTGATGGAGATAATAGATATGCGTTTGGCGTTAGGGTTGTTTCTCAAACTGAAAAAAGATAACGGTCGCTCATGGTCACTTATTTGTTCACCCTAACTAAATTGCAATAAGCTTTTAGAAATTTGCGATGTTCTTTCTTTCCTACAATTGGATTATTTGTTCCTTCCCATAAAGACAAAAGGAAGTGAACTGGATTTGAGAACTTGTTGCTGCATTTCGTTCTTGTGATCTATTTTCTCAAGAATTTTGAGATATGTGAGAAAAGATGATGGTATATTACCCCACTGTAGAGATGCTTCATGATAAGCAAAAAAGCCTAGATGGCTATGTCAAAGGGAAGGAAAAATATGTTGGTCTGATGATAATTGAGAATGGAAGGAGTGAGAATTGGCTATTGTATTTAATGAAAGAATATTAAAATGAGCCTATAATAAAGGCGAGCCATGATGATTACTATCATGGACAAATACCCAATATCCCCTTCATCCGGACTCATTTTAATCTCTATGGTAAAATATTTTGAGGGCATTGTGATCCTTGCAAATACAAGAAAGAGGTAAAAAAGAAGTCTACAACTCTGATTAGAAAGGAAGAACGTCTTTCCATGTTTTAATGGATGCAGTGCAACTGTACGGAAAGATAATGATGATGATGCAGAAGAAGAAAGGCAATTGATTGTCTAAGAAAACCGATGAAGAAAGAGTCGCATATTTCTTGCTTTAATCAAACTACAATAAGGTACGTGTGGTTTAAAATATTCACAAAATACATGGGTATATATTAAATACTTATTATGCCGTTATAGCCTTCAATTGGATGTGTCGTTTAAAACAAATATTATTTAATTATGTTAATTTTTTATTTTCTATCGGTGGGGAATTTATTTCCGTTTAATGCTTTATTATTAATGAAGATATTAATTTTTTTGATAATTTCTAATCTCCTATAATCTCTCCTAAAATCTTGTGTTTAACGTGATAATAGTTGGAAGTTAAAACAAAATTTTGTTTTAATAAATCTGGTGATATATATGAATATCTTAGGTACCATTTAATTTATCGAAGGACGTTTTACCATGATCAATGAATAGAAATAATTAATTGCACGATGTGATTTATTTTGATATACCATATCAATTAGTTTGAATTTTGAAAATCATAGATTTTCAATGCTGCAAATTATGTTTATATTTTGGTGAGTTTTATAATCTGATCATTTGAAATTTTCAAAGAGAATTTGTGGCATTGGTTTCACATATTGAAATACATGTGAAGGTTATTAAATATTGGTATTTAAAATAATTTTATATTTAGAAATATATATTATTTTGACAAAAGGAAATTAATTAAGTTGAGGCTTTGTTATTTTCTATGAAAAGAAAATTTTATTATGTGAAATAAATGACAATGTTTGAGACATTCTCATTTAATTAGAATGGAAGATTAAATCCTCTTGTAGTAGACAACCATATGATTTTGTAGTTTTATAAAGTGTGAATCTTTATAAATATACTATGGGAGATTCTAATTTAATTAGAATTTTATCGATTATAAAATATTTGAAAGTGTGGGTGTGCCTAAGATATAGAGTATCTTGTGGGGTGCCTTAAAAGAAATATATGTCAAATGTTTCATGTAGCTTAGAAAAAGCATTTGGTTAACTCGAAATATATAATCACCTATATGTTGTAGATATTTGGGATTTTCATGATTTGTGGATATGTATTTATCTTGGTATATGCATACATAATTATTGTGAACATATATTGAATTTTAATGTGGATAACTTGCATGGTCAAATATATCACATTATGCCCTTGAAATCATGAGAGAACCAAATGTGACTTTGTGTGTTAAAGATCATAAAAGAATAGTGATGATAAATGAGAAATGTTTCTGAAGATTGGTTTTGAGAACCATGAAGTGAATAGTTCTTATGATACTACTTGAGATGATTCTAAAGCTAAATCAATGTATGCACAAATTGTTGAGAATTTGTAGCGCTGATAAAAGTTAATCCCATGACATAGCAAATGATGTGTGAAGATTGAGCATATGTAAACTCTCATGAAGAGAAAGAAATAGTTAAGGGATAATGCCATAAACATTGGCATCATGTAGTGAATTCCTGTTGTATTGATGTATGTACATGGATGTTAACTAAAATCTAGTTTATGTGTGACAATCCATTGGTTATCATTGACCTTTAGTGGTAACGAAAATAAAATATTATGTGAGTCAGAGTTGATTACTCTAGAATAAAAAATATTTTGGTATGCAACCAATACTAAGTGTCAATGATATGTACTTGCTAAATATGGTGATAACCATTGTAGAAAGAAGAATGATGGGAGTGGAAAATCATTTGAGATATTATATGAATAAGCATGCTTAAAAATTATGGTAGAGTTATCTCAATCAATTTGGTGAGGTCAATAATAGACCTATCGGATCCATTAACAAAACCCATTGGGAGGAAAGTGATTATTGAAATGTCGAGATGAATGAGACTAAATCCAACTCGTAATTAACAGTGATGGCAACCCAACCTTTGTGATTGGTGATCCCATGAAGAAGATTCAATGGGTAAGAACAAGTCGTTCGTCAGTTCTGACTAACAAGAAAAATATCATTCATTTCTTCCTATGACAATGAGAATGTGCTAGAATGCATTTTTTTAGTAGGTTAAGCAGAGCTCTTAATGATTTCATAGTCCTATAGGACGATGTGCTCAATGTATGGACACTTACATGAAATCACCTCTACGAATGTGGAGTGGGGCCTCTCTTATGAGATAGTAGTGAAATCTCTAGAGAATTCGTAATACACCAGGCACACACATAGCTGTCTTAATGCTCAAAATCGTTGCCAACAAAGGAAATGTGAGAGTATAATCTGACCCTTAATGCCTCTGGTATACACCAAAGAGTTGTTGGTTCATAAAAGTAGGTTGCATATCTGTGTACAAAGTGTTATTGGTCTAGATCTTATTCATAGTTCTAAAGACCACAAAAAACAATGGTTATATCCATACGTGTAACTTAGCTAATGGTGTGTTTTCTTTGACACATGTGGGAGATTGTTGTAAATATTGCATATGGGTGTATCAAAGAAAGAATCTCTCCAATATTATGGAATTTGTTTAAATGAAGATATGTATTTTGAGAAGTCATGTTCTTATAAATTAAGGGATTTGTGTTAGTTCATGAATCAACATGGTTTATAAATTTAATAGATAGTTATAACTTTCTAATTAATCAACATGGTTTATAGATAGTCTTTAAGAGCAACCATTTCAAGGTATTGATCCATTATTTATAAATACCCCAATTGTGACACCATTTGCAGTAGAGAATTAGAAGTCTTAGTAATCTTTCACTAAGTTACTTTATCTTCCGCCAGTTCTACCACCCATGTGTCCTTACAAGAAGGGTTCGTTTAATCTTAAGGAAATGCCGCTTCCTATTGACTGAGAGGGCCACAGAATATCTCTTAAAGACAATATTTTTGGATATGACTCAAACCAAATATTTTCTTGTTTCTTTGCAAATTTTGCCAACAAGCCAAACATGTACATAAGATTTATAATTCTATCCTTTTCACTTTTCTATGAGGTCTTAAGAGACTATCCTTCCTCCACCACATGTATCTTCTCATGAGTATTGTCATGAGTATTGATGCCTTTGGTATCACAGATCATTAAACATAATCCTCTTCTAAAAGAAGATAATTCTCCAATTGCTCCAAAGAGATTTTTTTTTAAATATTCAAGACTTGCTAAGTCTTTCAATGAAAGAGGAAGTGTTATCTATGATTGATGAAACAAAAATAAATTCATCCACATACATGTTATTTGTTTGAAATTTTTTTCAAATCATGTTCAATTCATGCATTTATTTCATAATGAATTTTCATCCATCATTCCAGTCAATATTAAAACACAATATGATAATTATCAACTCATCTAATTGACCGTAGAATTTCTCATGATAATTATCAATATAGTAAATTAAAACTCTATTATGCTTCTTAGCACTTTCTAATCATGATTCCATAAGTCAATAAACCACATAATTTAAGGCAAAATAATTGATTCACAACCAGATCATAAATAAACCACATATGAATCTATGAACCATATTCAATAAAGAGACGTAAATAAGTACTTATCTCTCTCCTTTGCCATTAATCAAATGAATTCAAGATGACTCCTTTGCAAAGTTCCTGATTAAACCATCCATTTCTTCTAGAAAATTGAACCGATGCCATCTTAGAAAGTTGCCTCCTTCAAATATTTCTAACTTCACAAAATTTGCAATCAACTACTTCCAAGATGCCATTTGTAATCATGCATTTCATCCTAAAGATTGTTTGAGGGGCTGGATCTCTGAGGAGTATAAAAAGAAGAGATGTAGAAGAAAGTAATGCACAATGTCTTCAAGGTGTGAGAAACACTTTCCTGTAGGTCTAATTAGCACTCACCAATTCCTATGTAATACGGTGCAATTTGGATTGACAGGCTATTTTCCTAAAAGATACAATGAAGACTCTTAATTATGGATTGCACTCCCAACACTCAAGCCAAGACAACAATGGCTTCTACAAAATGATAATTTGACTTTATTGTTGTGTGCACTCAAGGAAAAAGGCATTAGTTTGATCTCTTGTTTTTGTGTGATTTTTTATATGTCAAAATGATTGGCGATGTTGGGTTTTATAGGTAATGAAGTGATGCCTTGAAGTAGTGTATCTTGAAGCAACACCTCTTCAATTAAAAGTCATAATAATTTGTTAGATTCATAAATTTCATATCTTGATTCATGAGCAAACATATGAAGAGTTATACCGTTATATTATGTAGAGTTTTCTTATAAACATAAAACAACCTTTCACCAAGTGATGGTTATCACGCATGTCTTTAGGAGCTAAAGAGATATAACCTTAGTGACTCTTAGCGTTATAATTCCTTACATAACTCTTTATATAAATCCCTTAATTTATAAAAATGTGACTTTACAAAAAACACATTCCTTCATTTTAAAATATTCCAACAACAACATCATTATAGGAATAAAGAAAAAACATTAAAAATATGGGATTAGAGGGAGTATTATTATTTTTATTCCATTCACAAGGAGGCAGTTTTCATGCCTTCTATAGTGGTTCTTGAAGTCTAAGGTGGCTATTCCAATCCTTTTTCTATTACCGTTTGATATATGAGGAGCAATTTTACACTTGCCATGACTAGTTCCCTATTGAATACTTGTGTTCACATTTTTCTTTATCTTCAATAAGCATGTCCAATAATTGGAACTTCTCCTTTAAGTTAATCAAGCCGTTAGGTATTCACAACATGAAGCACAATTGCTTTATAAAGAAGCATCCATGTGACGAGCCTCATACTCATATTTTGGGTTCTAGCAGAGCTTGTACTAAAAAGTTCCGCATATGTGAATGATTCTATCAAGGACCTATAAGTTCATTGCCGCTTATTTAGAGGTCCATCTTACAATGTTGCAGTTTTTTTTGTCTTTTGATGTTCTTTTATTTTTTGGTTGTTGTAGTTCATTAATAAGTTGCTTTGACCCATCTATCATTGCAGGTTGGCTTGCTCACCTTTCTCTTGTAGTTCATAGTGAACTAGTGATTGCTGCTATGGTTCTCTTTGCTTTTAGGCATTCTCAATTATTTTTGTAATATCCTTAAGGATACAAATGCGCAAGGGCTTTTGCCCGCAATAGCTTGGTTCAAAGATTAGAGCGATGCTTCTCTTATTTTGATCCATATGTTTATATACTCATGGTGGTCTTCATCTTCCTTGATATGTTCTACAATATCCTGAATTTTGGGATTAGAGGCTTGAGAATAAGCCTGAATCAAGTGGACTGCTAAGCTTTAATTTAGAAAGAGTCCCAGGAATAAGGATTTGCTGCCAATGAAAATTTCCTGTGAGGCAATGACATTGTTATATGGTTTTGGATGATCAATTGATGTATAAAAATTGTGAAATTTTACAGGATGAAAGTAGACATCCTGAGCTTTAATTTGATAGTAATGGGTAATTTTTGAAGCTGTATACAAAGAGTTATGGATTTTTGAAGTTAGCTCAGGAAAATTGTTTATTTTCTGGAATAGCTTCCAAAAACTTAAATTCTAGGAATTCTGTGCTTCCAGTTGACTAAAGACTTATTTTTTCTTGAAGCTAGACTCAATAAGGGTTCTTTCGCCTTTGGGATCACTTCAATTGAAGTTCTCCAAATAAAGTTATGATTTTTTAAAG
Source organism: Inga oerstediana (assembly GCA_963210345.1). Classification (NCBI taxonomy): domain Eukaryota; kingdom Viridiplantae; phylum Streptophyta; class Magnoliopsida; order Fabales; family Fabaceae; genus Inga; species Inga oerstediana. The sequence continues at coordinate 40,290,149 of OY723409.1, forward strand.
CTTGGTCAGAAAATCTTCCAAGAGGGCCAACTATTGTGAATTTGGAGGTAAAAAAGTAATGGCAATTATGTAAATTGTGGAATTAAGTCAGAACCTATATTTTCCCTTTATTGGTGGATATTTGTTGACAAAAATATTAAAAGAGATGGAAATGGCTTATTCAAGAAGCCAAGGGAATTAAATATGAAATTATAAAAGATGAACACATGTGGAATTGAAATAAAATATGATTACTTTGTACATGTAGTTTGAGTAATTGAATAAAAGCCCAATTGTGCGCATGGAGGGGGCTCTTAGGCGTGAACTTGGGCCAATTATAGGAGGAAGGGATTAGTTCCATTTTAATTGAAGATTATGACTTCAATTGGATGTAGATAAAGCCCAAGTACCAAATGTGTCTTAAAAGTCAATTTTTTTGGAAAATAAAAATTAGAGAAAATATGAAAGATATTTTTGAAGCTTTTGCTTCATCTTTCTCTTCATATTTCCGTCCCCAAGCCACAGAGAGAGAGAGAGATTCAAAGGTAAGGCTTGATTAATCTTGTGTTCAAGCTTCCCTCCTTGCCTAATAGCTTCTCTAACTTCTCCTTTTTCATGAAACCATGGTGTAGCCAAGTAAAATTTCAAGGAAAAGAGGGGGTGTTTGGTCAAGGAGAGAGGAAGTGAGAAATTAAGAGGTAACTTCTATAATCTCCTTCTCTTTGATGTTATTATTGTTGAAGTTGTTGGTTGGATTTGTGGTTTATTGCTTGGATTTGTAAATTTGGGAAGTGATAACCCTAAGGGGTTATGCTGCCCAAATTTTCTCAAATCTTGTGTTTTAAGTGTTTAAAAGGTTAATCAAGTGATTAGGAGTGAAAATGAGTAAGCTTTTGAGGTTGAAATTCAAAAATCACATTTTTTTCCCTTTTATAGACCAAAGTTTCGGCCAACACTAAATCAAGGGGTAGGAGTTGGATTTTCAATAATATGATTATTCCATGGTGTTCAGGGAGGAAAATTATGTAAGGTTGATGTTAAACACATTTTTGGAAAAGCCCCAGAAAGTGAAATTATGAAAACACCCCCGAAACCCTAATTAGAGGCTACCAAAGGCAAAACTATCATTTGGCAGAGATTTTAGCAAAACTGAGGCCGAAAATGGATTTCTTGGGCTAAAATATGTAAGAATAGCTTGTGTCAAAATTTCAGAAAAAGTACAGTCGGATCGGTTACAGAGGGGTCGAGCCGAGTCCCAAGGGCATTTTGGTAATTTTTTAATATAGACTAATATAACCACAAAAAATACTTTGGAAGTCTCTAAAGTGGTACATGAATAGGTTTTAACCTAATTCTTGTACATTTGGCATTTTAGGACCGGATTAATAACCCAAGCCGTTGCGCGAAGTTCAAGGAACATCACACAATCAAAAAGGGTTTAAGGTAGTAACTCTATCTTTCATACACTATATGAATGTTTATATGCTTTGTATATGATATTTTCTGTAATATGTATGATACACAATGCCTACGGGTACACTGATATGCCCAATCGAGGATTGAGGTACGGAATGTGTAGAGGTTGTAATAGTGGTTGACTCTGAACACATTTCCAATTGAATTGAGTTATGTGTTAGTATATTATTACATTATTTGGTATTTGACATATTTATTTATCGCATCTTCTATAAATGATTATCTGTTACTACTGAGATTTGTTTTAATATCACCCTTTTTCAAATATAAAATCTTCCAGCAGAAGTTAGCGGCTCCAAGGGTAAAACGGTAATACTAGCAATTGAAGGGTACAGATTCTAAGATCGGAGTTATTTGGTTATATTAGTTTAATTTTAATAATTTGGATATTTTGAGAAAGATTGTATATATATTATCAAATCCTGAGGGAAAAACATGTAATATAATCAAATATCATGTATCAATATATTTACGTTATTTATATGTTGCTCACCAAAATACATTCAAATACTCTAACTAATATCAATGATAAGTGATATGTAAAACAGAGTCTTACATGTTCATACAAGACTAGATAATATTGGTGACTACTTGATATTTGCTTGTGTTAGGTCTCTAAGCTCCAAAGTTTTCGTGTTTTTCTCGTACTTATTTTTATGCTGGTTGACTTTTTTATTTTTCATTCTTTTTTGTTTGTTGTTTTCTATGCTTTAGCTTGGCAGTAGCATACTGCTTGAGCTTCACAGTAGCTTACTCCAATAGGTTAGCTATTAGAGCTTTTTCTTTGTATAGTTATATTTAACTAGTAATAAAATTGTCTTTCTTAAAAAAAAATAGTATTTAATGAATTCAATTTTTCCCCTTTTTTGCATACATTAATCAAAGGAACAAGTAAAATACCAAAAATGCTATCATGGTAGAAGAGAAAAGGAGAGCTGGGCTTTTCTTCCACTATTGGCCAGCACACCCAAAGATATGAAGAGACTGTGGGAACAATTAAGAGACATCACTAGAGACCTTGTATCCATTTTTTTCAATCCTTTCATGATTTTAGCTCCCTGGCTTTTCTTTTCTTTTTTTTTTTTCCTGCTCCTCGGCTATTTAAGTGGGAAGGGATTATTTATTAGATTCATGTATAAAGGCTTACTTCAATAAACGTCTTTATTTCAATTGACTTTGACAAACTAAAATTAGAGTAAAAATTACTGTATTTGGCAAACCTCCAAACCATTATTTCAAACCATCAGTTTAACAAAAATTTGTATGATACATAAAAAGTCAATTCTAAATGTTCAAATTTGACAAAAGAAAGAGATAAAAGCAAAAACCAATAGTAAAAAATTTTAAAAAAATTACTTTGAAGTAATTTTTAACCATAAAAATAAATCAGTTACTTCTAAAGTTATGCCAAACATTGTTTTAGACTTAAATTGACTTTCAGCTGAAAATGTCAGTTTTAGAAAGGCAAAAGTCATGCCAAATACACAATCTCTCATGAGTCATGATATCTACATGACGACATGACGAATGAATTGTTTCATAAGTGCGAAATTAAATTAAGAATGAGTAATCGCACAATACAAACCCATTAATTAAGTAATACAAGGAATTGATAAGCTAAGAAAAACCTTAATAATAATAAACGATAGAATTGAAAAGTTAAAGTGAATAGTAACCCTATAAATAAAATTAATTAATCTAATAAATATGTCATTTACCAAATGAACTGTGCCCAAGAATAATTATGAAAGTTTTTTGACTGGAAGAATCGCTTCTGATACATCATAAACAGGCATAAGAAACGAATGTTACATTTGATCTAGAAGTGACCCAACGAGCACATTAACAATCTTCAATTTGTAATAATTTTTTACCAGATTTTTCAATATCCTGCTTAAGCTGACTTGATCTCAGAAACAACCTAGTCTCAATGGTTGATAAAATTCTAAATTCCCACCCATGTGAGATTTAAAATCAAGGCAACATCAAGAATATAAAATAAGACCGCACAACTCCAGAACATCAGAAATTGAAGTGCACAATAAGCCTTTTATAAAAAGCCCTCAAAGAACTCAACAGACAAATGGGAAAATTGGGGGAAAATCCCCATTTAAAATTTTATTGTTCAGAAGGACATAGTGCAAGGGTACTATGTATGCATGCACGAAATTTACAAAATAGCACTACTTTCTATATATAAAATTTATCCACTCCTCAATAATAAACTTTTTTAATGAGGAACTATTCCCCATTTTCCCGCGATAAATCAAGTTTTGGGCTCTAACAAATTTCAACCAACCCTTGAAAGAGGTTTTTCCATAAACTACCATTGACAAGAGCATCCATCAGACCATCAGATGAAACTAGCTAACCCAGCAATAAATACATAGGAACAAAATAGTACAAAAGAGAGAAGTAGTTCACCATTCTATCCTTTCTTAGAAAGAGCGGTTAAAAGAAGAGTGAGAAATTGACCTATCTGGGATTTGTTGAAGTCCACAAAATAAGAAAGGACCCCACCCCAGACTCTATCGTTTAGAGGGTCTCTCATCATCACCTTCTCCTCCATCATCGTCGTCTGAATCATGTTTATCTGACCTCTTTCTTTTCGATGGAACTTCTTCAGCCTTCTCACCATCTTCAACTTCATCCTCGCCATTCTCGACTGGTTCAAAATCACTAGATGCTTCCTCTTCCTCAGCAGTAGCTACAGGGCGAATGAGGTACTCTGTTCCCAAATCCTCCTAGAAGTTTTAGATGCATCAGAGCGTTGAACTTTTAATACCATATGTTATGTTTCAAAGCAGGAAAAAGTGAGGAAAACAGGGGAGGGAATGCTATAAAGAGAATTTTCCAAAATCAGTAAATTTGTTTCCGAATTTTCTTTTCTAATATCCCCCCCCCCCCCCCCAATAATTTTCTTCTCATCCAAACTGTAAATAAAGCAAAACAGTGACAGCTGACAATACAACATTGAAGCAGCACAACAGATGAGGACAGCTAAATTCATGGCACGCTTCATCACACAGTAGGGGCAAATTAAATTAGAGATAATATAATGAGAAATTATAAGACTCAGATTTTATGATGTTTAATAATACTCAATCAAAAAGCATATACATAATCAGAAAAATTTCATTAACTATTATTATCATGTGCAACAGTTTGAACATGTTGATTTAGCACATAATTATTAGTATAAATAAGAAAATAAGAATGAATTGGCTAGCAAATCAAATCAACAACTTACTGATTGGGGATCTGTAAAAAAAATAAAAACAATGACTCCCATGGATAGAGAATTTACTACAATTGTATTGTCATGGATATTGGAAGTCAACACCAAGATATAAATTAAGGAAAATGCATTAAATTAATAAGTCCTATTTGGATTAACGGTAGAAGATGCTTTTCCAACATGATTTACGATTTACAAGAAAAATATATGAGAAAAGTTTTGTCTTGATTTGCATAAACAAGCTTTTTGAACGTGAATCCAAACAGGCCATAAGTATTGGACAAAGTTCAAAGGAAAAGTGTCAATGGCAAGGGGCAAAAAAAGGAAAAGTGTCAGATAAATTAAGTTATAAACTCCCTCTCTATCCCCCTCCCCCAACCAAAAAGTTTCAAGTCCCTCCAATCACATGTGAGAAAAATGCATAGTGTATTGTAAGTTAAACACCAGTCACTACACAATGATTTAGGCAGAGATTGTTAGCACAGATTGATGCCACTGCTTAATTTAACAGTCAATAGCTAAATTGAGTTCTCAGACATTGCTCATGCTCATGCTACGTGGTTAACTGCTAAAGGCTACATATCATATGACTCATTAACTAAGGCATATGGAATGTAGATGTTGACCAAAACACACTGATCCATCTCGGGCATCATAAAATAGTTGAGCTTCTAGTCGGCACCGAAACTAGCATGTAACCATGGGAACTGGGAAGCCTTTTTTTTAACCCATCTAGCGTGAAAGGTTTTTCAAAACTAACTAGAGATTTAAGGAGAGACATCATAATCAGTTAAGTGGAAAGCAACTACAGGTCCAAATCATAGCATAATTCAATTTATGGACATATTTTGTTAACAATTTGTTAGAAGAATCTGGATATTGTGGACACGACAATACCACTGCCACCTAAACTAGGAGTCCGCTATAGGCATCATAACATTTTCATAGATCAAATCAAATTTTCTTCAACTTTATTTGGTTGACAACCAAGGCCAGATCCGCTTTTGGGCCTGTCCTGCAAAAGCGATCTCATATTCTGAGAGAACTATGAAAAGATGAAATCAAGGACATACTAATAAGTTAACAATGAGCGTTTAAGGAAATATACACAAAATGTATTATGGTTTATAAATTAAGAAAAATGCATCAATCAAGAATTGAAGTATCGAATAATTTCATTGTATTGAACTTCCTGAGGAAAAAGACATGGCAGAGAGAAGCCAAGTCCTTCCCGCCCCATCAGGAAGGGGAAAATGTAGAGTAATAAAAAAGGAGGGGAAATGTACGAACCAAGCGAAAAACAAGAAAGTAGTTACACTTCCAGATTTACCAAAGCCTCCAAATTGCTAACTACTTCCTAGAGAAATTATGCACTGATAATGAAGTAAAATCTTATTCAAGTTACCTCTTCATCCCCCTCCTCCTCCTCCTCCTTGTCGTCGTCGTCAGAATCGTCAGAATCGTCGGCATCACCGCCGCGCTCGCCGGCCGCTTCTTCCTCGTCGTCTTCTTCATCACCCCCTTCGCCGTCAGGACCTTCATCGTCTTCGTCTTCATCCTCATCACCATCATCCTCCTCCTCGTCCTCGTCGTCATCTTCGTCGTGATCATCATCCTCATCCTCATCCTCATCTTCTTCCTCTTCATCCATGAAGTCATAGTCCTCATCCTGTCGATTCAAAACCACTTCATCATATTCCTCCACATGCTCCCTCAATTCCAAGGTAGAATTCATCTTCAGAATCAACAACTCAGAAAAACACTTTTCTCAGGAAAGTTCTTAATTCTAAAATCCTCTGAAAAAGCAAAATTTATCAAGGGAATCGAGCGCGCGGGAAAACTAAAAGTAGAGGAGACCAGGAAGGAAGACACGCCATCTTCTCCCAGCATTCACTGGGCAGCTCTGCAACACTGATCTCAGCCGTTGAAAATAAGAATTCACGCGGATCGATGACGTGTCTATGCATGTAACGGTCGTCGTAGAAGTATTTGTATTTCAGAGTAGAGTCATGCTGCCCCCACCGCCACACTCACTCTCGTCTCTACACTCGTCCTGACTTTTTTGAAAAAAAAAAAAAAAATAACAAATTAATTTATTGTCATAATTTATTATTATAATTATGATATTATAATTATTTTAATATTAAAATCATAAATATCTATAGATTTCATGTCCCAGTCTTTTATATATTATGCATTTTGAAATTTATTTCTTATTAAATTGTCTCCACGTCTTCAAAATAAATATTTTTTAATTTTTGTGGATAATATAGCGGTATAGCCATTTGTCTTGTACGAAAAACTGAAAAAGGAAAAAAATGTAAAAGGGAAAATCACTGTCAGGTCCCATGGAAGCAAAATATTGTCAAAAAAGTCCCAGGAAAAACTGAAATATCTGAAAAGTCCCTAGGGACTTTTCTGATATTATTTTCTAAAGCCAAATTACACACATGCCCTTCTTCTATGTCTCCCTCTCTCACGTTTTCAGCTCAGTCTCTGTAACCGTTTCAGATCGCAAATCTCTTCTTAATATTTGCAGATTCGGTTTTTGCAATGGTGGAGGGTGAAGCTTTGAGGTGGTGAAAGATTTGTGGGATGAAAAGTAAGATAGAAGGAAGAAGAAGATGGAAGGAAGGTGGTGGGATTTTTTTGATCTCAAGCTTCCGCCATTTTTAAAGAAGGAAGGGATGAAGGTGATGATGATGATGAATAGTCCAACCTCATTGACAAGTGAAAACGCTGAAATGGGAAAAAATTAAGTTGTTGTTAATTTCCGCAGTAGTAGTTGTTAATATAACTCTACTAGTTGTTAATACGAAAAATGAGGTTTGGGCGCCATTTTGCTCTGTTGTTGGGAAAGAAAACAGAGGAAGTGGTGTGTTTTAAGTGGTTGGGTGCTATGAAAACGCTGATATGGAAGAAAAATAAGTTGTTGTTAATTCGCACAGTGGAGGTTGTTAATTCGCACAGTGGAGGTTGTTAATACGGAAAATGACGTTGGACGCCATGGTGCTCTGTTTTTGGGAGAGGAAACAGAGGAAGTGGTGCGTTTGAGGTGGTGGGGTGCTATGAAAATGATGATATGGAAGAAAAATAAGTTGTTGTTAATTCGCACAGTGGAGGTTGTTAATATAACAGTGGAGGTTGTTAATACGGAAAATGACGTTGGACGCCATGGTGCTCTGTTTTTGGGAGAGGAAACAGAGGAAGTGGTGTGTTTGAGGTGGTGGGGTGCTATGAAAATGATGATATGGAAGAAAAATAAGTTGTTGTTAATTCGCACAGTGGAGGTTGTTAATATAACAGTGGAGGTTGTTAATACGGAAAATGACGTTGGACGCCATGGTGCTCTGTTTTTGGGAGAGGAAACAGAGGAAGTGGTGTGTTTGAGGTTGTGGGGTGCTATGAAAATGATGATATGGAAGAAAAATAAGTTGTTGTTAATTCGCACAGTGGAGGTTGTTAATATAACAGTGGAGGTTGTTAATACGGAAAATGACGTTGGACGCCATGGTGCTCTGTTTTTGGGAGAGGAAACAGAGGAAGTGGTGTGTTTGAAGTTGTGGGGTGCTATGAAAATGATGATATGGAAGAAAAATAAGTTGTTGTTAATTCGCACAGTGGAGGTTGTTAATACGGAAAATGACGTTGAGTGTTAGTGGGTGCTCTGTTTTTGGGGAATATAATAGAGGAAGTGCTCTGTAAATTGCTCAATTGGTCATATTTAATGTAAGGCAATATAGTGTCAGAGAGAAAGTCATTGGAGGTTGTGAAAACAACTTAAAAGGTTGTTAATACACGCTTTATGAGTTGTAAATAGCTTAATTTGTCATACTTAATTTGAGGAACAATAGTGTCAGATAGAAAGGTGTTGGAGGTTGAGAAACAAACCGAACAGGTTGTTATTACACGCTATACGAGTTGTAAATAGCTCAATTTGTCATACTTAACGTGAGGAAACATAGTGTCAGCGAGAAACGTGTGGGACGTTGTGAAACGAACTCAAAAGGTTGTTAATACACGCTTTATGAGTTGTAAATACACCGTCAAGTTGTTCCGTATTAACAACCTCCACTGTTATATTAACAACCTCTATTATGCGAATTAACAACAACTTATTTTTCTTCCATATCATCATTTTCATAGCACCCCACAACCTCAAACACACCACTTCCTCTGTTTCCTCTCCCAAAAACAGAGCACCATGGCGTCCAACGTCATTTTCCGTATTAACAACCTCCACTGTTATATTAACAACCTCCACTGTGCGAATTAACAACAACTTATTTTTCTTCCATATCATCATTTTCATAGCACCCCACCACCTCAAACACACCACTTCCTCTGTTTCCTCTCCCAAAAACAGAGCACCATGGCGTCCAACGTCATTTTCCGTATTAACAACCTCCACTGTTATATTAACAACCTCCACTGTGCGAATTAACAACAACTTATTTTTCTTCCATATCATCATTTTCATAGCACCCCACAACCTCAAACACACCACTTCCTCTGTTTCCTCTCCCAAAAACAGAGCACCATGGCGTCCAACGTCATTTTCCGTATTAACAACCTCCACTGTTATATTAACAACCTCCACTGTGCGAATTAACAACAACTTATTTTTCTTCCATATCATCATTTTCATAGCACCCCACCACCTCAAACGCACCACTTCCTCTGTTTCCTCTCCCAAAAACAGAGCACCATGGCGTCCAACGTCATTTTCCGTATTAACAACCTCCACTGTGCGAATTAACAACCTCCACTGTGCGAATTAACAACAACTTATTTTTCTTCCATATCAGCGTTTTCATAGCACCCAACCACTTAAAACACACCACTTCCTCTGTTTTCTTTCCCAACAACAGAGCAAAATGGCGCCCAAACCTCATTTTTCGTATTAACAACTAGTAGAGTTATATTAACAACTACTACTGCGGAAATTAACAACAACTTAATTTTTTCCCATTTCAGCGTTTTCACTTGTCAATGAGGTTGGACTATTCATCATCATCATCACCTTCATCCCTTCCTTCTTTAAAAATGGCGGAAGCTTGAGATCAAAAAAATCCCACCACCTTCCTTCCATCTTCTTCTTCCTTCTATCTTACTTTTCATCCCACAAATCTTTCACCACCTCAAAGCTTCACCCTCCACCATTGCAAAAACCGAATCTGCAAATATTAAGAAGAGATTTGCGATCTGAAACGGTTACAGAGACTGAGCTGAAAACGTGAGAGAGGGAGACATAGAAGAAGGGCATGTGTGTAATTTGGCTTTAGAAAATAATATCAGAAAAGTCCCTAGGGACTTTTCAGATATTTCAGTTTTTCCTGGGACTTTTTTGACAATATTTTGCTTCCATGGGACCTGACAGTGATTTTCCCAATGTAAAATGACAAGTACACATAAAACAATAAAACACACTAAATACCAACTTACAATCTACCTAACCTATAAAAAAAAAATACGGATACAACCAGCTACTCAAACCGAGGGAAAGGATCCTACAGTCAACTTCTAACATCGTGAGTAAGAGGATGGCTAAAATTCAAGGCACATAGACGTTATATCTGCGGTTTTAATTATAGGATATAATTATTTAATTTTAGAGAAATTAAAGATAATAATAAAATTAATTAATTAAATTTAATTTTTTAAAAATGTCCTTACCTATAACAAATCCATCTATCGTTGCAAACCCATTTCCCCGACTATCACGTACCTGTCTCATGTACTTTTTCGGCCTCATTTAGTCCCAAACAAAATTTCCACGCCCAATCTCCTTATCCTATCAAATTTCCTACACACGGTCCATACTATTCCCACGCACGACGCACCTTCCTCTCATGTTCCCACATCACATCATATGAAGCATAGTTAATAAATTAAGATACTCGTAATTTGTAAATATTACTGCTTACTATAAAATTATTTTATTAAAAAAAATTAAAAAACAGTAGAATTGAGGCATATATGGCATTAATGAGTTGTAAGCATTACTCACTTTATAAAACACATAGGTGTATTATTAAATTATTATTGAGAAAATATCAATAGGAGGTAGTTTGGGAATAAATTGACAAAAATTAGAATTTTATCCTATAATTAAAATCAAGATCAACTCTCAAATATTACCCTATAATTAGGACCGGAGGGAGTATATTATATATTCATATATGTTATAGGTACTAACTCTAAGGAGGTCAAAGACCATTATCTGTCCCTTAACCAACTGGTGGGGGTTCGATCCTTGGGATCAACTCTGTTCCGCCTTTGGGAATGGAAACCTGCCCGTGGCCAGCTGTTTGCCCTTAATTGGCTGACCCGCAACGAAGGAATTAGTCATCGTCCATTGAGCGGTGGATACCCTGCTCACGCAAAAACAAAAAGACCATTATCTGTCTAATAGCTTGATTGAAGCATATTCGTACAACTATCAATATAACACTAAAGTACTTAAACTCAAATTGGTCAAGGTATTAGATTAAAAGTCATTGGGTTATATCATAATCAAATTGAAACTAACTCAAGACCAAACCAATAAAAAATTAAAGATTTTAGAGTTATTAATATAAAATTTTATAAAAAATCAAGTTTTAAAAAAGGGTTAAGGTGCAAAAATACCCATGAACTTTTCTAAAAAATGCATTCAACACCATAAACTTTTTTAGATGTAAAAATACCCATGAACTTCTCAAAATGGGGCAAAAAGTGTCAAACCGTTAAGTGGTACAAACGTCCGTTTTGTGGGACCCACAATATTATTTTTTAAGGTGCAAAAATACCCATAAACTTTTCTAAAAAATGCACCCAACACCATAAACTTTTGAAAAGTTCAAAGGCATTTTTGCACCCAGAAAAAATTTTATGGTGTTGGGTGCACTTTTTAGGAAAGTTCATGGGTATTTTTGCACCTCAAAAAATAATATTGTGGGTCCCACAAAACGGACGTTTGTACCACTTAACGGTTTGACATTTTTGCCCCATTTTGAGAAGTTCATGGGTATTTTTGCACCTAAAAAAAGTTTATGGTGTTGGATGCACTTTTAAAAAAAAATTCATGAATATTTTTATACCTTAACCCTTTAAAAAATATACCGAACCAGGTTGACTAGCCGGTCCGATCCTCAGAACAATGTACAACGCTGTGAAGATGACACCAGCGTAGCCAAATGCCACTTGTGATATCCCATTACTCCTCTCAATGGCTCAGTCTCTGTGCTTAAAAAAACCCACCCTTGTGTGCTGTGGTGGAGTTCATATCCAAAACCTATAAAATCCAAAAACTAGAAATACAAAGAATAACTATGGATGATGTTTAAATCTTCAGGGCCACCAATATTGCGAGCTTATTTACAGGGTAACCCTCCAAAATTTTAGACTTGTTATACTCTAGACACATCAATCCCATAGAGGTCGTCACCACCAGTATCTCTCACCATGCGTTTAATTGATCTCTCGAAAATAAAATCAAATAGTCAAATAACAGCCCTTCAATTTACCAACAAATGAAAAATTAAATCAACACATAAAGACATACTCCTTTCAATTCTTAATATAATAGCCAAACAATTAGTTTGTGGATATCAATAAAATTAATTAAGTTGGTTATTTATAATTTGATCAAAAAAAGTTTTTTATAATAAATATGTGTTGGTTTGCATAAAAAAACCCCCTTCTTATATGCAATCAACATGGATATTTTGGAAAGAAAATTATTAATTTGGGGAGACAAAGTGAATTAAGGACTGAATGTAGTATTTTTTTATTGACTATTCTTTAGTAATCATTATATTAATGAAAATCTTCGAATAATCATATTTGCAAACATAACTGTTCATGCGCAGATAAGTAATTAAAAAATTGGACCAGTTTTATGGTTGGGTCAAGTTGGACCAGAGTTGAGCCATAATTAAGCTGGAACCCAGGATTGGGCTGCAAACCAGAATGATTTGTTTTTAAAAAATAATTCGGACATGTTTTGGGCCTAATAGAAAAATGCTAAAAAAAAAAAATTAACCATCTCAAAAAACCTAATGTTTTTTTTGCAAACCATTTGTAGCCATATGATGTTATTTCAATGAAATCATCATACATTGTGTGGTTATTATGTTGACAATTAAACTTCCTGTAAATTTATTTCTTAGATTTCTCCATTGGTATCTAATACTACTAGCAATAGACTAGTCCGATTTGCGAAAATGTAGTCCCACACTACAATGGGGGAAACTTCACTATCTCTAAGGTATTATATATACATATAGTTTTATGTATATAATTTTTGGCAAAAAAATATATGCATATAATTCCTAATAACCTTGAACTGTTGATCTTTTTGTTACGACCTCCATTCCTGATTTTTGAAACATTGTCATGGATGGATATAGAAAAGAATTAAGTTCTTGTGAACAAAGATAGATATTTGCCAAGCATCCCTAACCTCAAATACAAAATGGCCCCAACCCTAACAAATATCATGAATGGAGAGATTAATATAATTCCAACTAAAGGGATACATCTTCAGGCTCTCATTCCAAGCCACTTTCTAATGAAGAATAATTTTTTCACAAGTCATCTATATATCATAGTTCAAATTAGAGAAATTGATTCATCATCTCTATTAATTTTTGAATTGAAAAGGAGGCAAAACCAGCATTGTGAGTAGAGCCAGGAAAACAGGCCGATCCCATCGGGCCTGCCCTTTTAGGCCCTGGCCCTTCAAGGGCTGAGCTTGTAAATTATAGCCTCAAAAGGAAGTCGGGCCTAAAAGGGCCGGCCCTGGAGGGCCTCGGGCCAGTCCTTTAAGGCCGTTTATTTTTTAATTTTTTTACTTGAACAGGAACTATGTTACATTTTTGAATTGTCTTATTGAATCTATATGTCACTCTATTCTCATATTGTATAGAGTATGATTTTTGAGTATATTGTTTTGTCTAATTGAATCATATTGTGATTTTTGAGTATATTGTTCTGCCTATTTAGAATAAAATCATATTATATATTATTCTGCCTGATAGAGTATGATTTTTTATAGAAGTTGTGATTATTTGACTACTTGAACCTACTGCTCAAAGTAAAACACAATTAAATGTCCTTGAAATTGATGATAGTGGCAAAGAAAGTGAAAATGATAGTTGTCATACTCATGTTGTTTAGAGGTTAGAATATTGAGCTTCTTATCTTCTTATACTTTGGCCTTTGTGTGAGTTATTTATGGACATGATTTTACATTTGATTATACATTAGTAACTGTGTTTGTTTGTTGCAAGAGACGTGTTATTTAAATCTTAATGTTGACAACATTTATGTATTAAATTAGAACTTTAATCGTTGTTATTTATTAATTATATCTTTCTGGGGAAAATACACAGAAAAAATAGTTAAATATTGTGAAAATGACTTTCTGGCCCTGCGGGCCGGCCCTGGCCCTGATACTCTCGGGCTGAGCTTTGAAAAACTGTAATTTTCTTGACCCCGAGCCCTTTAGGGCCGGCCCTGATTCACAGCTCTAATTGTGAGAGATAGAATCCTCCACCTCCTCTGTGCAGGGGACTACTTTGTCATTAGGGCAAGACTCAAAGTACTTGTCATCTCTATTTAGTAATGCATGTGCCATGATAGAAAACATATCATAGTTTTTTCACATAAAATCAATAAAATCATCCCCCCTTGATTGTTTTGGAGGTTTGATTGTTTGATTTTTTTTTTTTTTTCCTGAGAGATAGCGTCACCTTTTCTTAATTTTCCGTTCTCCTATGTAGGCAATGAAGTTCCTAACTTGTTCATGCAAATGCTGTTCTAAATTATATTCCCAATTTCAATAGAATATTATCTCATTCAGGATTGAGTTGGGGTGCTTATCACCAAATGATAGCACCAAATTTGAACCTTTCAATATTATTTTACATTTACATTTTTAATAACCTTTTTATTTTAGTTTGATAAAATTTGACATAAAAATAATTTTCTAATAGTTAATTTGTTTATGAAAAATTAACTAGTTATTTTTAAAGCATAAATTAAAAACTTTAAATTTGGATGAATTCAATTATATTTAGATTATTCAAAACCCATTTATATAGAAGTGCTTTTAAACCAACCTCTATGTAACTCAGACCCTTCCAAGGCAAAATTATTAGAGTTGGGCTCGCCTTAATCAGCTGACACTTGCCACAATGTCTAATGGTTTTTGTTTCTTTTGCCTTGCTGGTTGACTCTAAAGCTGGTAATATAGGCTCAACATGCAAATTCAACCCACCGGCCCGTGGGTTAGGGGTGGCTTATGCCACGCCGTGTAGTTAAATCTCTCCACCTTTTGCCGCCAGTATATTACATAAATGAACCCCAATGAAACAGTAGTTGCCAAGAGAAAAGAAAACTATATGAACATGAGAAAAATATGGATTAATGGAATGAAAATTTTGCTGTTTAGTTACATCACAAATTACTTCTATTTACATGTGACTGAGCAGCCACCAAGTTACAGTATGCTACAACCGTTGTGCCACATCCCCCTTTTTATTTGGCTGCTGCTATAGAAATGTGAACATACAAGAATAATTTCAGGTTTAAAAAAACGGAAGGAAAAAAGGGGAACAAAAAAGAACAGCCTTTGCTTTCTCAACTGCAAACTGCTTCAATGCGGTATCCTTCGCTTTCCTCACCTCTGCAAGTGACGCTCTACTTCAAAACTACTGAAGGATAGAGTGCAACAGTCATTAGAGATGTTTTTGTTTGGCTTAGCTAAAGAGTAAGAACAGGTTAACCTGGAAAACTTAACAAGGCAAACACATGGTCACATCTATTTTTAATCAAGGAACTGTAAAAAAATTATGGGGCAGCTTGTTTGAGATTATAAACACAAAAAAGAGGATTTTAGTTAAGTTGTTTGTTGGGAGTATGGAGAGCCTTAAGCTAAACATGAGGGCTGTGTTTAAAAAAAAATGTTTTTAAAATCAAAATAAGCTGACAACAGATTTTTTTCCCCACAAAATCTTTATGAGAAGTTTAAGGTTCTCCCAACAACTCCTCATACTCCCAATAACTTCTTTATGTTTAACTTAAACCAAAATCACTTTTTTAATAATCTTACACAAACTGGCCCTATGTTTTGTTGGAAGAAGAGAGGAAAATCACCTTTTTCCAGTTCCCCAATTGACTTCAAAAGATATTGTGGTGAGTTGACCAACCACCCAAAAACAAAAAAAAAAAGTCACTTCGGAATTTCAATAACTTTAAATGACAGATATTTTGAAAAGGGATAGTAACTAGCATTCACTCCTTAATATAAGACATATTTACCTAATTGATTAGACTAAGGAAGTTAGTTATAACATGTATTTTCTAAAATACTCTAGTCATCTTCCTTGATTATTATTGATGAAGCATCAATAGAGATAAATTAGCAAAAAAAATTGGCAAATATGAAAAACATATCACATATTTATGACCAAAATCAACTCCCTAAGTATATCTTATATTAAGGACCAAAGGAAGTGGTTTGTGCAATAATTTTATAGTAATGTGCGTGTGAATTTGCTTCAAATTTAGCACCTCGGAAGTAGTTTGCAGGTTGCAATTGTTATCCCAAATCGGCAGGGTGTAACAGTTCAATAATTATCGATTTAAATTGAATGATATAATGCATTATGCACAAGTATGAATCTGTTGAGCCCCAAATAACTGAGTTCAGCCAAAAAAGGAATAGCACATACCTTTTTCAGCTCAAAATGGATAATATCATGAAATGGGAAACAATCTGCGATACCACTGTAGTCTGCTTGAACAAGTGTTTGAGGACTTTGCTTGTTCATGGCATGACCCATTCTGATGCAAAGTTTTCCTTCTCTTACTCATCCGAAACAAAAAGTCTTCGGTATCCAAAACATATGATACCTACATGTGCAATGTGTTCCAAGGATGAAAAGAAGAAAACAAGGCAATTCAGAAAGACAATACAAATAGATATCATAATCTATTCAACAGTGCATCAGCAAAGTATTAAATATATTTGTGTGTGTGTGTACAGAACAAAATGTTATTTAAATACCTTGGATGAACTGCAAGCTATTTTACACTCCAGACCATTACTAACTTGTAGTCCTTCCAAGGCTGGGCTTGAATACTCATCACTAGGTGCATTTCTGCGTTTATTCCTGACAAAAGCAGAATAAACAAAAATATTATTAGATTTGAGGATAGACACGTGATGGGACCGCCAATTTCGCTCATCCAGTACCTCTTAAGGAAAATCCTTGACCTTTCCTTTTTTTCAGGAACAACAGAGAGGAAGTCACTATGCAGATAGGCTGAAAAATTTGGGTCCATGGACACGGCAGTCAATTCAGGCTTATCATGTCCACAGTCCATCAGTTGAATAGATAATCGGGATGATGACTGCAGAGAATATGAAAAATTTTAAAGTTAGAAGAAAAAAAAATATGCCACTTGCTATTACAAATCCATTTCCAAAGTAAATAAAATTTAAACATGTAAAATTTTAAAACCAATAAATGCTTACACATTCTATCCTATACATGTTCTCATCATGAAGAAGAACACGGGCATTTTCATGATAAACTCTGTCCACAAATCTTCCTGGTTTTCTTGATTTCTCATACGTATAAAGTTGGAGAAGCTTGTTATCAATCTCATCAGTTGCAACAGCTTGAAGCTGACACGCGCACACACACAAACACTTTTTAAGGAACAGAGAAGAAAAATGAAATGAAGCGCAAAACATACGGAGAAATGAGATTTATGCATGTAACCTGTTTAACGAGTTTATATATCAGCTTGTCTAAAGTGAATAAAACATAAGATTGAGTTCCAATAATGGCCCTACAGTCATCCTCAAATTTTGTGTTGTCAGAAGAACCATCCAATAAACTGTAAAGGGCATTCATGAACCTGAAGCAGAAAAAAAAAACCGAGACACACAGTCATTGCATGGCTCTTCAAATAAAATGCTCAAATTTGAAAAAGAATGCAATTTCTACTGAATTTCACCTGCCATACTGATCAGTAGAATTTGTTTCATTTGAAGCCTTCCACCTTCTTTCGGCAGATGAAGAGTTGATCTTTGCTGATTGTATCCTCTCATATAATGTCTGTCGAATTAGCAAAAACAAACAGCAGAGAAATAGTACATAATATGCCCTTAAACCCCAATTTAGTCTTTTAAGTAGAGGCAAAAATGCACATGTTGATCCTTACCTGGTGAAGTCTAAAAAGCACATAAAAGGAGTCGTTTCCATAAAAAATCTGAGAACTCCCTCCTTTATCATGCAAAGCTGCAGGAACATACTTTGCCAGAGGCTTTACGGTTAGTAGAAAGCGTTCTGAAAATGGCAACAGAGATCCATCTCCATCAACATCATTGGCATCGGCCATCCCTTCAGCTTCACCTTCACTCTCAGCCTTGTGTTCACCATCTTCATGCTCTTCTCGAGAACACTCACCATCAGCAGACTCACTACCAGAAACGTCCCCATTTTCAGAAGCATTTTCACTGTCCTCTAATGACCTTTGATGACTTTCTTCACCTTCATCATCATCATCAGCATCATTTTCTGCTCCAGCTTCACCACAAACTTCTTCCTCTCCATGTCCATTTTGGTATTGTTGAACCATACCACCATCCTTTCCTTTACTCGTTGCCTCCAAACCAGCATCTCTGTACACTGCAAAGTTATCCTCCTCAAAATCCCCATTCGGAGATAATTCACCCTCTTCTCTTTCACCCTTTAAGTGTCCAACTGATTCTTCTTGGTATCTTTGAACTTTTGTGCCTTCAGTGAGGGTCCCATTTGCAGATGCTCCTAGTCTAGTAGAATCACCACCCTAAATCATGATTGAAAAAAGAAATTCAGTACATTATTCCCAATAATGCTAGGTCCAAAAACAATAAGCCATAGTCAGACAAGCCAATCATTGGTAGAAAAAGGATTGAAGTCCAGATTGATTTGAAAAAGCCACAGCCATGTAAAATCTGGCAGATATTGTTGACAAAGTTTAATTGGTAATGCAGACTCAATGCAATCAACATCATAAAATAAAATGATTTTAAAATTTTTTTAAAAAAGATTTGAGATGCAAGTAAAATGCTAAAACTACTGCAGGATGAGGTCATACAGGCCTTCAGCAACAGATTGTCAATCTATCACCAATGGTCAAGTGGAAATTAGTAAAAAAGAACAAATACTCTCTGCCTCAAACAGCCAACTTCTAAGGAATTAGACACAAATATCAATATCTTATAGCAAGATGATGCACCAAACAATAATAATAGTAAAAAACCATCAACATGCAACAAGCTCCACTGTTTAGGATAACCAACTTAACTAAAATCTAAGACATAAAAAATCAGAAAGAAGTAGGTATTTTAATTTCCAATATAATGCTCCAAACGTCTAAATCAATTGACTCCCATCGCTAGTAACTGCTGGAAGATTGTAGATAAGATGAATACCAGGGAAAAAATATACTATAGTCCCCGAAAACAATTATGTCCCAAGTCCAAACAAATATTCGATGATATATGTTTCTTTCTTGCCACCATACGTTATCATCTCAAGATTAATAATGAAACATGCATTTTCACTTGGAAAACAAATAGATATAAACTGTATGAGGAGCTCAGCCATACCTCTGATGAAGGTAAATTAAGTCCTCCCTCAACAGCGGGTCTAGATTGAGTAAGGCCTAGCAGAAAAAATATGCATCTCAGTGTTTTATTCATTGTTCAGAAATTAACAGTCAAATAACAAGGAAGAAACTAAGGACACAGTATTCAAGTGAAACAATGAAGTAATCCACAAGAAGTGTCATCATTCTAAAAGCAAGTTGCTAACCTGATGCATTATCAGTGCATGTTCTTCCATTACGGTGCTCCATTCCAGAGGCAAGTGAGGCACTAGCACTTACTAACCGATCATTAGGATGCTCTTGCTTATTGAATTCTGATCCTCCATCAGGCATGGATGCAGTAGCTTGCATTTTACAAAGCTGTGTACTGCTGCCCAAAGTTTCAGTCTTCCGAGTGGCATGGTCTGCATCAACACGGTTGTCTTCTTTAACCCCACCATCTCCATTCATTTGCCATGCTTTGCAAGAGTTTGCCTGTTCTAATGGAATACTCTCATCCCCATTTCTAGAAGTACTTAATTGTTTGGAATTCACTATGGTAGCACCACTACCTGGACTACCATTACTCTCTGCAGCAATTGCAGAACCGCTTTTGATGGAATTGTTCTTAGCCTTGACAACATCTTCTGTATCCTCAGCACCTTGGGGCCGAGAAGGAACACCAAGCATGGGCTCTATAAATGTTGTCCAAATTTTCATAACTTTATCTAACTGCTCAGACGTACAAACTTCTCCACATGAATATTTTATGAGCTGATACAGATCTTCATGAATATCTGGGTCAGAAAACTCGTATTCCAAATTTGGATGAATGGGCCGTCTATTTCCAGCAGCAATTGCAAGAATAGCATCATCTTCTTTACGTTTCTTCTCACTAATTTCTTTAATTTCTGCCAACAAGGCTGTAAAATAAAGGATAGTGCCAAGAAAATTAAAAAAATATGGCATGCTATGGTGGAATTATGCAGTATGCACATATATTTCTTTCAGAATAAAAAATTTACAGTGGAATTAAAGGAGGAAAGTCCCTTGGATAAAAACAATGGATTGAAAATAATTCCTCAACTACTAAATATTTTAGGAGCCTTAAGAAAGAGAGTTATTTACCTAAAACATTGAAAGACTCATGCAACCCATCCAAAAAAAAAAGCTCCATGAATACCATATTATAGAAGTGTGAAGTTATCTAGTACCTTTAGTGCTCAAGCTTTTCATGTCCTGTTGCTTAAAGTAGAAGCTTCGATGATCAAGGGATTTGTGATAGTTCTTGGCATATATTTCAGCCCAAACTTTGTTAAAATCAGCACGACACCTTGCCCACTCTTCCTGTTTCTGCTTCAAGCGGGTCAATATAACTGGCAAAGCTAAAGATGCATTCTTTCTCAACACTTCCATTACATCAAGCCCATGGTCACCATATAAACGTTCAATGCACCTTAGATTTAAAGCTAAAATAATAGAGAAAGAATGAAAAACAATTAGAATATGAAAAACATATTTCACACTGCATATAAGCTCTCAAAAAGTCCATTAATAAAAACCTGTTAAGTGCTCCTCAATTCGGATTGGACTTTCTGCTTTGATTATATTATTATTGATCTTTTCTAGAAGCTCTTCTACTCGCTTTGTGGTTGCATTCACGGACTCTAACAGCATATCAAGCTCAAATCTACCAGAATATATCAAAATAACATCAGCAAGTGCATGTAGCAGATGGATTGTGGAAAATCGCATCTCATAGTCTATTCAGCAAAGTCAAAATGAACCAAAAACCATAGCAAAACAGAAACTATTACTTCAACCATAAATGATACTACCGGTCCTTAATATAAAATCTCCTTCATAGTAATTAATGTAACAGGAATAATAAAGGGTCAAAAAAATTCTCTAGCAAGCTCCAACCTGTCATCTTCACATCTAAACAAGCTCTCTTCGTACTGGTTTTTGCGCATGTGTTTAAAAGAATAGTCCTCACTTCCAGATGTCACAGACACCCAATGATCATTCAATACTTCAGCACCAAGCTCTGTTCTCTGGCTAGCCACAGGTATCGGGTACTACAAAAGCACAAATAATGTACATGAAAAAAACAGCTACAGAATCTCAGAATCCAATTAAATGGTAAAAAAGAAAACGTTAAGGGAAAAGTAAAGCAAGTATACATTTTTTGGTAGGAGCCGGTAACTAGGAGTGCATTTCTCACAGTTAGATAGGTCCAACTCATTTATAGGTTTGTACATATACTTATCCTTGGAGGATAATATAGACGTCCGGGAACCTGACGCATCCTTGTTGGCAATGGCAGCAGATCTGTCCCTTTCTCGGTATTCACGATCCCTTTCTTTAACCTCATCATCCCGACCACGACCACAATCTCTATCTCTATCCCGGTCTTCTGCCTTCACTGACTTTGATGCATGACCTTCATTCCATAAGGATTCTAATAAACATAAAATAGTCAGAAGTTTCGAACCAGAAGACAAAGGAGCAAACGTTCAAATGGATCCAGAACCAAGATGACAGAAAAGGGGAACATCTAGAGTAGTGACAGTGAAAAGAGTAGACACTTCACGTACTTTTATTCATTACCCCAGCGAGGAATCCATCTGCATGAAAACGTCTGTTAGAAATTATTCCAAAAATTTAACATCGTAAAAAGTAACAAAGTTTAACAATACCATTCTTCTCACATCTTGCCAAAAATTCATTGAACCCCTCCAAAAGGTCAGGATATTTTCCCAGTAAATCACCTACCTGAAAGACCAAGATTTCCATAAGGAGTCATCATATTTCAATGCTGTCTTTCAAGCATCAACAGATAATTTATGGGAAAAGGAATAGCCTTCAGTATATAGCTGTTAATAAAGTCAGGAAATAGATCCATGATTAAGAAAATAAAAAATAAAAAAGTTAAATTGAATATTTTTTATAATCCAGCAGGAAAAATGCTAGGAAGTATTTAAGAAAGGATTTCCCAAAAGGCCTCAGTAAACAGTAAATAATAACCATTAAACCTTTACTTAAAAATCCAATGATTAATTAAAACATAACATAGCCAATTGCTCTATGCCCCAGATTTAATGCTTGCAATTAGTCCCTTTCGCACACGATTTAGCATTTTTCATGCAATAGTCTCCAAGTCTAATTAAATAATCTATTTCTATTTTTACAATCACATTCCATATTAATAACAAATTGTCAGAGCACCTTGGCCCTATGAGTATAAATCCAAAGAAATAATGGGGAGTGGGGTAAATCTCATACAAAAATTGCTAAGATCAGCATTACCCAAGATACAGAGTATACCCCGAAACAAATATGTTTACCAACTTTTCTCTTGTTTATGACCAATATCAGTCAAAACAAATCAATAGTAAGACTTTTAATCCAGTCATATTGATAGTATCCAACGAGAAGCTATGCAGATTATTTGCAACAAGCATACCAATGTCTGCAATTCTTCTCGCGTAATTATTTCCCTGCTATAGATGTGAAGGCACTTCAAAAATTCCTGATAATCATCAGGGTTCCGTAGTTTCTCCTTGACTTTATCACAGAAAGCAAACTCTTGACTATACATACCTAAGACAAACAGAACTCCCAAGTTAGAGAACAATGTGTAAAAGGAAAGCAGTTAAAAAAGATTATCGGACAAAGAACAAAAAGGCCCAACACATAAATTTGAATAAGCACTTTTAAGTAGAACAAGAAAGATTTTATATACCTGTACAACTTCAAAACATACATAATAAAAACATTCCATATCTTATTGCACATATATGGATACAACAACACAATACAAAGTTTTGACAAAAAATTAATGCAAAACTTTGAGTACTGGTACATTTTCTAATAAAAAAGAATCATTTATTAAATAATTAATATTCAGTATTACAAAAATACCATGTTATACATACTTTGCCATGAAAAAACATAGACTCAAAGTTTTATAAGTATAGAGTCATTTGTTAACGCATTCTCAAGCATTTTGGTAAATTCTAGCTATTTATATAGGTATCACAGTTTGTTGGAGCTCATAACATTTCAAAGTTGGCTAACAACATTTCTATCATGATTTAGCATAGCACCAAATAGTTTGCTTTTCTCTGTAAAAAAGAAGGGACATGAGACATGATATGGGCGACTGACACAGATAACAGCAAAAAGATAGCAGTTTGTTTCTTAAAGTTATGGGCAATCCAATCAGCACAAGATAGCAGCTTTATTTTAAACCCTTGTGACATGCAAAAGGCGGAAAAAATGGAAGCAACTATTTGCACTAGATATGAATTTTCAAGTTGAAATGTGCGTCTTTCGTTTTCCCATTTATTGCTTCCAGTCTTCAAAGTGACCTTGAGACAACTTAGAAGATTTAAGCATACTATTCCATTGTTAAAACATTGCTAGAATCAGTCTGACAAGGAGAAAATAAATTCAAAATCATATGGGTCAATAAAAGATTTCTATGTATAGATAAACTCACTTTTCACAGAACTTTTATCATCACAAGGTGATGACATACTGCGCAGACCAAAATGTTCATCACCATCACCTCCTTGATGCAAAGGTTCAGCACCAAAATCATCGCCCCTACCACCATGTTTCGGTTTGTGGGGGAAATTCCTCATGTTGTATTCCCGACTATTATCATGCTCATAAGCTATATCGTCATATTTCCGCTCTTTCCTGTCTCTATCTTCTCTATGGTCCTTTTCCTTTTCGCCACGCCTTCTGAGCTCATTTTCTGTCCTCGTATAACCTTTGTCATCTGGATCAAGATGATCAATACTATGGTCACGGTCATGAGACATGATCCTTTCCCTCTGGCATAGAAATGATGAAAAGTTAGCCCGTTAGAAACTATTGATTCAGAGGGGCATATATGTACGCTGAGAAAAACCTTGTCAGGACGCATTTGCCCCACTGCTGGCATTATAGAACTCCTATCACGAAGCAAAGAGTTCCGAGCAGATTGAGCATGATGAGCAGAAGCTGCTGCTGAAGCATCTGGAAGAAAGTGAGTGAACTCAACAAGCAGGTCTTGGTGGTCTTGGAAAAGAACAGCAACCTGAAGCATTCCGATACACAATTAAATTGTGCAATAAAAGAAAATTTGGAGAGAGAAAAGAACTACTTAATCGTACAACTAACAACAAAATTTGAAGCAATTCTTTTGTGAACTCATGGTTGCACAACTAACAAACGAGATTGCATCTGTACAGGTGGGTGGGATCCACATGAGACCCATGTACGGATTCAATACCATCTTTTTCCCAGAATAACCATGTGTTTTGCCCATGGTTTTTTTTTTTTTTTTTTTTTGCCAAAATGACTTTCATAGTGATGTGATAATAGAGGCACAGACAGCACATAGAAT
Organism: Inga oerstediana; assembly: GCA_963210345.1. Taxonomy (NCBI): domain Eukaryota; kingdom Viridiplantae; phylum Streptophyta; class Magnoliopsida; order Fabales; family Fabaceae; genus Inga; species Inga oerstediana. The sequence goes on from OY723409.1 coordinate 40,314,871, forward strand.
GAACAGACCTCTTGATAGACCTCGGTGATAGACTTGTTTTCCTTTCTGTACATATTCAATATGTCTAGAAAAGACTTGTAAACATGATCATCGCCCTGAAACCGAGCCTGCATGATAAGAAGACATCAGAATTAAAAGTAAAACTGTCAACTCTGTGTAATACTCCTTTTTCCTTTTGAGTGGCAATACATGAGATGCCTGAATTTTGCAAGCTTAAAAGTATTTCACCTTAATTTTGTTCACAAAATTTATAGCTTCTTCAAATTCAACAGGCTTCTTTTGAGGAGGTTGTTCGTCCTCCAATGGAAGCGTGATTTCAAATCCTTTGGGCAAGAAGGTGTTGAATCCCAAAATTAGATCTTTGTGCCCTTTAAACAGTTCCTTCACTCTTGCTATGACACCAGCAGTATCAATTCTATAAATGTACAAAAAAATGCAGACGAGTCAATTTCTGCTTACAAAGCCATTAAGGCAACATTTTTTCTTGCAATAAATTACACTGATAACAAACGAGGAAAGTTGAAGTTAGAGGGACAGGGAGGAAAAAGTTGAATAGCATGATCAGACCTTTGTGCCTTGAAATTTTTCATGACTTCCAGAAAGTCATCATATTTTTCCCTCTTGTCATGGAACATTTCCTTGACAGCCTTGAGATAGAGTAAGGCATCATTAGTTGTCAGTTTCTGAGAACCTCCACCTATCATCTGGGGTTGCCCCGGGCTACATTAACAAGAACAGATAAATGTTAAACCAATTCAAAAATTGTCCAAGTACTCAGCACATTATTATCAGACGTCTGAATACTCAAATATATTTCCCAAATCAAAATAATAAGCAAAGTCTGATCATATGTCACAAAGTCAAACATTAAAATTAACAAAAATAAATAAATTAATAACGATAGTAAATCTTCCCGAGAGACTAAACCTAAAACAAAGATGAGAAAACCAAACTGCCGTAGAGTATAACGATGTGTACTCGTTGAACCAAAATAGTCACATTATTTCACCACCGCTAAAATTAAAAGGCTTAATCACTCAGTTGAAGGTTCAATTGTTTAATCAGGCACAGGAGAAAGTGCGACCGTAATCCAAGAAACACATAATTGAGGGCAATGAAAGCATTCGAACTTACGCTTCCCCTCGTGAAGACACCATGGGCCGTTTGAGTTGAGAGCTCACATAAACATCGTCTCTAGACCTCTTCATCCCCAACAAGAAACCAAAATAAAGACTCTCGCTCTCTTCAACACCAAATCATGCTTTGAACGCCGATTATTCAAAATCCTACAAACCCAAGTTGCTCATTCAAACAAAAGGAACGAGCACATAGCAGATCTAACCAGAGGACATGAACAAATAAAAGGAACAAAAGCAAGAATTCCAACCACAAACCTCTGAGGCAGATCACCTCCAAAGCGCCAAATCCTAGCAAAAAAATAAAATAAAATAAACCAAATTTTGAATTACGTCAATGTAAAGCAACATGAAGATAATACACAGCACGAGAAAAGAAGAGGATTTAAAGCCGAAATTTACAAAGTGATCGTGAAGTTGCCGAACTGCAGAGTCCTCCACAACAGCAAGCTTCCCCGTTCCCCTCAACAACGGCCAAAGAACACAAATAAAACCCACACAAGGGGGAAAAAAACTCCTTTTCTATGCCAGAGGTTTCCAGAGAGGTCCTTTTGATCCTCTGTAACAACAATCAGAGACGACGACGACGATGATAGACAAATTGCAAGAACCTTTCTTCAGTTCAAAACCTTTTCTCCAATTTATTTACCAATAATCCGTTTTTTTTCCCTTCCTCTGGGCAGAAAGCACACAATCCAGAAGAGGGAGGAGACAATGCACACAAGAGAGAAACGAAGGAGGAGAAAGCACACAATGCGATGATATGTGTGTGTATATGCGGGTATATGCAAATTGAGAATTTGAGAAATAATACTAACACACATAAAAAACGATCTTTGGACGAAAAATTTTGTTGCACTACACAAACTTTGGATTTGGGCTTTGGGAGATGGCGTCTTTTATTTAACGGCTGCTTCCCGGTCACCGTCACGCTCTTACCGCTCATAGGCGGTTAATTTCTATTCATAAAAATTAGGGGCTTAGGGCTTTAAGATTCTGAATGTGCGTACTAAACACGGCCCAATTACGACGTACTAGCGGCGTTATCAACATTTCAGTTTATGGGAGGGGCATTTTAGTCTTGCTACAAGGAAAATAAAATTTTTATACTCCATGCGGTTTCAAATATTCTTATTGACTATAAATATTAAGAGAGTTTTTCATTAAGGGAACACCTTTCAAGGTAGTATTTTAAAAATACCAACACACATTTTTAACATATAACTAAATTATTTTTTTTATATCTATAAATTAGTTACCTACCTCATAACAAGTAATAGAATATATAAGTATGAGCTATTGAGTTCAGCCCTTCCCAAAGTTGAAAGAAAGAATTAATCATATCTAAACACATTTCTTACTATAAATTTTATATTAATATCAATATCGATGATTAAGTGATTAGTTGATATGCCTACTGATTGTTTATAAATAAAACCAAAAAAAATTGTTTTAACGGACGTTTATAATGAATTAACAGCAAGAAAACTTCAATTATTATGCTTAATGTAAGGTTTGTAAATATGTTATGGGATTAAGTAATCGAATTATACGTATTCTATAATTTGTCTTCGAAGAAATCCCAAGTTTTTCTTTATCTTGCATTCCTGCACGTTGGGATGTGTTAGGCTGTTTGAGTGAAATGCTGGGGCTCAATTTTGAATGCCCTAATGCCTAGTATTTTATGGGCTAGTCTTCAAGAGTTAAATGGAGTTGGCCCAACCATTGGGCCCAAATGAACGGTATCAAGTTGTGATATGATTGATGTGGGAGTCGTTGTGTTAAATATTTGAATTCTTTTCTGTACATTTGGTTATTAAATATGATAACCATGTGCTTTTTATATAATAATACTACAATAAAATATACATAGCCTAATCAAGAAATTGTACAATTTCTCAAAAACGAAGTAAACTTTTTTGCCAACAATGGGGTGCATTAATTGTATATTAACACTCCATCGGTCCTTAATAGATGACATATTTAAGAAGTTGATGTTAGTGTTAAATATTAAACATATTTTTTATATTTATCAATATTTTCCTAATTTATCTCTATTGATGTTCTCTAACAATAATTAAGGAGGACGAGGAATGAGACAATTAAAGAAGATGATTATCGGCCTATTTGGTACGCTGGAATTAATTTTGATGGAAATGAAAATGGATAAAGAGATGGAAATAAGGTTTAATAGTATGTTTGATACATCTTAAAAATGAAACATAATTTTTATTTAAAAATACCAAAATGTCTTTCTAATTAAAAAAAGGGTTAAGGTGCAAAAATGCCTATAAACTTTTTATCAAAAGTGCACCCATTACTAAATGCTTTTCAGAGGTGCAAAAATGTCTATAAACTTTTAAAATTAGAGCAAAAATACCATCATTGTTAAAAAACGCTAATGTCCGTTTATTACCATTTAAAAGTACCAAAATGCCCCAACAACAAACCCTCCCGTCTCATATCTGTTATTGGTATTGAAAATGGACAATCAACAATTAAGTCAAACCAGCAAAACATTTGCGAACAAAGAAATGCAGGAGTTGACCAAAAAAAAACCAAAGAAATGCAGGAAACAAATAAAGCATTCATCGCTAACGTGTAATCAGGTCAATAAGAATAAGTCCATAATAATAGCTGAAAAAAATTGAATCTTTCATTAATAAGCACATGATTGAATTACTAGGATGCAAGCCAATAAAGCCAAGATGCCCTCTAATGAAAAAATTTGAAACTTTCAATAATGCCTTATATTCAATTGCTAGTACAGTATAACAATGAAAGTGAAGAAAGTGATCATTGTCGTGATTACTACTAGTGGGAAATGGGCATCTTTGTCTTTCAATTCATCCGTTGGGATGAGAGCTTAATCTCTCAAGATCGCACAAGAGAGTTTGATGCGAGGTTATGGCTAATCGTCTTAGATCTCATTGCCGTTGCCATTGTGTTCCACCATTGAAGCAGTCCTGACCTCCTCCTTCACTATTACCTTTGAAACCTAATCGCAACTCTCAAACCTTCTCCCCTGAAAATCAATCTCCACCGCCGTTTGTCACTGCAAATTGCAACCTCCACCTTGATTTGTCACCATAAATCGATTTCCTCTCAGCCGTGGATTAGTAATTCAAGTTGTTGCTGAAGAGTTACGTCATCCCTACTGGTGAAGGTGCGCCATCGCCGCTGGTGGAGGGGGCCTCTGCCACTGTCCTCATCTTAAGAAGGAAATGGGGATGAAAAGCGAGAGAAATTATAAAAACCTAGACATTTTTATTTTCTTAATAACATAGGGCCCACCACAATAATAACAGTTGTTACAATCAAAGGAATATGGTATTTTTCTCCTATTTTAAAAATTTATTGGTATTTTTATACTCTTGATAAAATTTCATAGATATTTTTATAGTTTAACCCTTAAAAAATATTCCACAATAGCATCAATGAACCAGAATTGGAGGAACTACCATCGGCCCCCAATACTACATCCACCTTGCCGGAAATGTCAAACTAGATCTAGAGAACCTTTGCTTAAACATCAAACTTAGGAAAATCTCTTCAATATCTTAAAAATATGAAGAATCAAATTTTGAATCTTGCTCAAAATTGAAGAAAATATGATGGTGGACGGAGTTGCAGATCAGGAGAAATGAAGTCAAGGTGGAGAAGATGACCTTCTAGCCACAGTCAAGATTCGGGCATGAAGATGGAGAGGACGAGCTTCCCTTCCAGCCACAGTCGAGCTTTAGCCATGAAGACGGAGAGGATGAGCCGCGAGATCCATGAACCAAAATTTCATATCATCAAAAAACAAAGAGCTGAATCTGACGAGTACTCTGAGGAGGTCGCTGGAGGTTGCAGTTGTGGAGTAAAGGGGATGAAGAGAGCTATCATGGTAAGAGGAGAGGCAGATCTAATGGGGTTTGCAAGCCAGAGGTCGCAGTCATGGGTTGCTGAAGGTCGCCGTCATGGGTTGCCCGTGGTCGCCGTCGCCGTTGTCGTCGAAAGAGCAGAGATCTTCAGTGAGTGAGGAGCCGTCGTCGTCGTCATTGGTGAGTGAGAAGGCTGAAGTCAAGGGGGAGTAATAGATAGAAATTGTGGGGTGAAATTAGTCAAATTACCAAATTTGGCTTTTTTTATGCAACCATTTTGGTGGGATTAAGTGTGCGTTTGGAAGAGCTTATTTTTGGGTAATAAGTGTTTATAATTCGTGATTCACGGTATACGAGGTAAGTATGTGAGAGGAGTTTTTTCTCGGCTTGCGTAATAAGGGCTTATTTCTCAAATAAGCCCTTATTTAAGCTCTCCCAAACACACACTAACTTATTTGGCTTCGATAGCTTTTAAGGAGCTTATAAATGTTTTTTCTGTAAATCGAGATAAAACTCTTCTCATATATTTATCTCATATACCGTAAATTATAATTGAAAAGCTACTTTTAAAGGCTCTAATCGCTATTCCAAACAAATACTATAATATCGAATTGGAAAGACCCAACTCCATTTTTACACCCCTAATTCCATCGGGTCAAACAGGTTTTTTTGGTGTTTTAAAAAATATATATAATATTATTTAATTTAACTAACTTTCTTAATCTAATTAAATTAAGTAAATGTATCTTATATTAAGGATTGAAGGGTCTATTTTTTATGCAAACTATATTTTTATATTTGAATTCAAGCACTGTTGTTAATACATGGTCTAATTAAAAGCATTGTTAATAGCTAATACAATAGTATTATGAATGGACAATGGCAACTGTGGTGTGGTGCTAGTTTTTTTTGTCAGAGGTGCGGGTAATGGCTAATCAGTTCTTGTGAAAAGCATAGTACAACAAATGATTAAGTATTAACCGCAACGTTTTAGACATTCACATATGTTAACTAATAACAGTTTGATGCAATACTTTTATAAGTAACTTGAAAACTTTAATAAGCTTCTGGGGTAGTAAGCAAGTCACAACGCATGACTGGCTATTAACAACAACCTTTAAAAATTCACTAGAATCAATTAGTTATTAATATTACATTTTTATAATTAACTTACAAACTTTAATAAACCCCCAATGTAAGTAAATCACAACTAATTAGCTATTAACAACATTTTAGATATTCACAAGAAAGCATTGTCCATTACTCGTATATTGTCTAGTTATCAAAACCGAAGCTCCGCTTGCAAGTAGGAGTAGCGGCCAACAAAATTATTTATCTTTGATATAGGAATTAAAGTAGTAGATCTTTTAACTCCTTATTGTGATGAAGGAAAAGCAAGTCTTTTAAGTGGAGTTGGGGTGGATACAACAATACTCATTATGGAATTAATCAATAACATTGTCAAAGCTCATAGGAATGTACCCTCTTTGAGGGTGTAGACGAATGTAATCATGAGGGAAATGATCTTTACATGAAAATGAATATGAAGTAATTAAAGAAAAATATATTGTAAAATAAAAAATGGCTTTAATTTACATTCAAATGAATGAACAATCTAAAGTTCATATGAGAGTTGTTCTAAGTACCCTAACTATGGCAAAATGTTTTTGAGATGTCAATAAACATAAACATGATGTACTTCTATTTATTGATAATATCTTCAAATTCCTCCAAGCAAGATTCGAAATATCTGCCTTATTCAGTTGAATGCCTTATGATGTGGGTTATTAACCCACCCTTAGTACTGGAATGTGTTCTTAATTCTATGAAGGGTCCATAACAGACACACAACACTCACAAATCTCAAATCAAATTAGTTCCTTTTGACTGATTTGATATTTGTTGAATTTAGTGCATCACAATGAGATTTGGTTATTCTAAGTGGATTTAAATTAAATTTTTCCTATTATTTTAATGTGTTTCTAAAATAAATAGTGTTTTTTAACATTATGGACTAAAGGGGAATATATATACTAAATATTTGTGTTTATTTAAAAATCAATTGAACTTCTTCATAGACAAAGAGGAAACATGTAATCAATAAGCTGTCGATTGATATGGTAAATGATCTCACGTCTGTAAATAAGAGAACATAAATTTAAATATCAGGAAGCGTGCTCATTAGAAGAGGCAAAACTCTATGCTCTAAATTTCGAAAGAGAAAATCTTATAAAAAACCATGCACACACTCATCACACACACAAGTCGCTCTTGCATCATTTTGCTATTTTGTAGTATAAAACTCAACCTCCCCAACGAGGTGTGAGATGTCATGTAAGCTATATTTGATCTTTATTTTATTAATTTTTTCAGGATATTAATAAAATACTCCATCCGGTCCTATTTATAAGCAACTTTCTATTTCATAAAGCTGGTCCATTTTATAAACAACTTTCACTTTTTGTCTGAAAATGTAAGCTTCTTTTTTCTATTTTACCCTTATTAAATGCTCATTCTCTTTCATATCTTATACTCATTATCTCTCATACTTTTTATTTACTCTCTCTCATATACTCTTTTAATAAATATGGGCATATATGGAAAAAACATGACATTTTTGACACACTTATTGTTTTTAACTATCAGTTCGTTTTACACAATTAAGAAGAAAGTTGCTTATAAATAGAACCAGAGGAGTAAATATTTAAAATTATGTTTTTTTAATGAACACAAGTATTTATATTTCCTCCTTTAACCAAATTTTCTAATTCTATTATTATATTCTAAATCTAAATATCACTTAAAAAATTATGAGCGGATTCATATGTTTACGGGTTTCTTTTTAAGAAGTCGAGCCGGCCAACTTTGATTCTATAACGATGGCCTAAAACAACTCGCATTGATTCTATAAACAAATATTTAGTTAATGAACTATTCTGGTCAAATTCCATCTTTTAACGGTTAATTATTGGCAGATGAAGCTACAAAGTTGTAGTTTTCTTCATGGGCACGCAAGAATATTTGCATTATTTCAAATTGATATACTCACCAAACTACTCGGCAACCCATGTTCCAGTATTTTCTTGAAACTAAATCTCAGACTTGTGCCTTATTGACTATTGTTGATCACTTTGTACAGTATAAACAATTTTGAATAAATACTCTAACTAACCCTCAGTTTTATCTTAATTTCACTGACCTCCATTTTAAAAACTCATATAAACCTCCATTGAAATAAAAATATCTGTAATGCAAATTTCCCTTATATTTTTAAGATTTTTTTCCCATCAATCTGAACTTTAGTGGACTGTTAAGTTTGACTTTCAAACCTTTTTTTTTTACCAAAATACCCCTCTTAACATAATAATTATTTAAAAATTTATATTTGACAAAAAATTACACAACCAAAAAATAATTCTAATATATATTTTCAAAAATTCTAATATGTTATAAAATTTATTAGTTTTGATTATATTATAAAATTTTATAATTTTAAATTATCCTCCTATTTATTGATACACATTTATTTTGGGTTTTTTAAGGGATAAAAACCTATTTCAAGCGCATATTTTTGTTATCATATAATATAAATAATATAAGTTCAATATACTATATAGGGTTAAAGGAAAATTTTACCCCGAAAATGTCAAAAGAGAAGCAATTTTATCCTGATCGTTATCCCAATTAATTTTAATCATTAGTTCGCTAAATATGCTAAGCTAATAGTTCACATGTCATTCACGTTATTTTTGTTAAGATAAATACCATCATGTGGGTTTGATAAAATCATATCATTTTTGTTAAGATAAATACCATCATGTGGGTTTGATAAAATCATATTTAGAAAACACTAACATGTGCAACGCACCGGGAATTTTGTCTTGTACATATGCATTAAACAGATCATGGTTATCTTTTTGTCTAGTTTATTTTGTTAACAATATCCCAAATACCACAGCATGTTCATATGGGTGTTCATCATCAGGGACATGGATTAGGAAACCTTGAATGAACGTTGTTAATTTCTTCGATTATTTCAGATGTGAGCTCTATGTGGCATGCATTCAGAACCTGTTGGAGTTGCCATGACTTGGTAGCCCCAAAAATAGTGCTAGCCACAAGGGGATGTCTCAAAACAAAGGCTGCCCAAACAGAACATAAGTGTGTCAATTAGATAAAATTGATATAGTGAAAGATAAATACTCCCTCCGATCTTTAATATAAGACATATTTGAGGAGTTTATCTTCGTACTATATATAAGACATATTTTTCATATTTATTAATCTTTTCCTAATTTACCCCTATTGATGTTCTCTCAACAATAATTTAGGAGGAGATGGAATGAGAGAATTAATGAAGATGACTAGGCTATTTTAAAAAAGACATGTCATATTAACTAACTTAAATAACTTTCTTAATCTAATCAAATTAGGTAAATATGTCTTATATTAAGGACTAAGAAGCAATAGACTACTCAACCATAAATGCTTGACATAACTATGGGTATCAAGTAATAATCTGGTTTATATTTACTTGGTAAATCAAGCTTACCTTTAAGAAGAAGCAAAGAAAAAGAAAATAAAAGTAGTTCTATTTGAATCCAAAAACCCGAAACACATGGCTGGCAGAAATCAGAGACAATCTGTTGAAAATTGGAGGAAAAAAAAGGTTGGAAACATGGAAGTGGTGGCCCTCAATATTCCCAACCCCCCTACCAAAAATTAAAAAAATAAATAAAAACAAAGAAAAAAAAATGAATTTTGAACCTTCCTGCTCCGCAGAAAGAGAAGCCAACGCTTAGCATCCAGAACCTTATAAAATAGAATCTTTTTGATGAAATGACTTGATCACAAAACTTCTTTCGCTATTTTAGGAGGTATAAATCAGAAACCACTTCTCCCCCAACTAAAACAATTTAAACAAAAAAGTCATTGCAAATCATAATGCACAGACTAGATTGGCAACCTCTATTGGACATTGTGGGTGAAGTCAATCACTACAGTCCCACATCTGAATTATGAAATTAACAAAGAAAATATTTATCACACAAAAGCAATAACCATGCATCATAAAAATTTAAAATAGCACGGCCATAAGAGATGTAGGAAAATGTTGTCAAACCAATTGAAAGAGAAACCGGATGAAGACCAAATTTTTTCGCAATATTGAGGTACTCCTGCAAGGCAAAAACATGGGTATTGAAATAGTCAGACGAGAAATTAACCAGGAATAAATATTCCAAATAATTATGGTTGGCCATAGGAGTTCTCTTTTGACATTCACATTTTTGTGCCATGGTGTAAATAATAGCAAGAAATGAAAATACCCTTATGAAAAAGGTCCTGGCATCATTGCATGAAACTTGATTTTGTTTTAATAAAGATGGAAACAGAACTTCGTGGATTCAAAAGACACGTCAGGCTAAAGATGTTCTAAAACCAACAAAAATGTAAGCAAATATTCAATTTTGATACGCGCAACAGTGCAATACTACAGGAAACATGAAGAGATAACAATGTACGATATTTTTCTTGCAGAAATTTCCTGTGATAGGCAAGATGGGAGGGACTACTCCATTATTGTGCATGTTCAAGCTCTAAGAGTACCATTTAAAATAGAACAAGTTTTCTAGGCCAAGTCACATTGTTCCTGAAACATACCCTTCAGCTACTGAACATGTGAATTTCCAACACGGCAGTGAAAATATCAATACTGCATTAATGTTGAGGAGAATCATGTTACCTTGGTAGCCATCTTTAATATGTTATTGGAGAGGTTATATCTGGATTCTCCTTCAGAATATCTCCCTGTGAATGACAACAATAACATCAGTTAGATTATCAAGATATGCTTGGGACAAATCTTTCTATTTTTCCTCCTCACCTCATACAGAGGGAAAGATAGTTGTAGTAAAAGATAAATCAATTGACCTTTAAAAAGATTTAATCGAGCATCTTCAGGACCACCATCAGGAGAACAATATTTCCCTGAAAGTATACCCATTGCTAGGGGACTGTAGGCCAACAAGCTAATTCTGAAAGGAATAAACCATTATATGACAGTGAATTTTCACTTCAGAAAGAAAACTGCAGCAAAGTGCCCTTATGTAACTGATTATATTATAAGTGTTATAAAAGAGAGACATTTTCCATTGCATTTTCCAAGACTTTAAACATCTGCACCAGAACATAGGTTTAAGTTGCACTTGGATTTAATCCGTAGCCAATCCCTTTCCCTCTTACTACTCCGAAGGCTCTGTAATTCTTTTGCAATCAAAATGGGAAAAAATAATTTTTTTAAAAAAAATTTCAGCATCTAATTCACATGAAAATGGACTTTAATATTCTGTTTTTCTTAAAGCTCGTACAAGTGATATAAATCTATGAGCTACCTTTTAAACTATAAATATATAATTGGAAAGCTTTTCAATTTGTGCATCCAAGAATATTTCCGCTGGAAACATGCTAAAAATTTCAGTATCAACTGGTTAAACTATTATATCTCAGATTTTTTTTTTTTTTAAAAATGAGATATGCATTTTTTTGATCAACTAGGAGATATGAATTTGTAAGGAAGGATTTTCCAACCATTTCATTCATAATAGAATCAAGTAATATCCAACTTGCATCAAAATTAATGCTGATTACCTCTCATAATGACAACACTCAGCCAACGCATCGTCAAAAGTTCGGCATAGCAGGCTATATGAAGTCTGCTATAAAAAGAGGTGCAAATAAGCCTCATAAGTAAACTTCCAGAGGGGATTGGTGGTTGAGGGTTAGGGTGCCGCAATTATTAGGATATCATAAAAATAAGGGCAATAGTTGCCCAGAAGCAAGAGACAGGACCTGCAGTGATACTATCTTGGAATGGCAAGGGGATTTTTCAGCAACCTGAATAAACTTCATAACACCATATGGTGTTTCATTACTAAGACCAATGTATCTGATCTGCATGAACTTTCTCTCTTTTAAAACTCAGAAATACCATTTAAACATTGATAAGTGAAGCTGTTCACCATCATCACTTACCTTCCCAGAATTCACAGCTCTGCTGAGAGCTTCAAGTTGTTCATCTATACTAACAGAAGAATATTGTCGATTTGGGTCATACTCAGTTTCTCCAAACATTGGAACATACCTACAATCATTAGCATAACACTTGAACAGTTCAGATTTATGATGCAGGCATGTTTACATGCAAAAAAAAAAAAAAAAATGTTAAACAAAGAATAGAAAGGGAAACTTCAATAATAAAAGAATCAATGTAAACAATAGTCCAAAAACTTTTTAAAATCCACATACAAACCGATCAGGCCAATGAATTTGATAAAGATCAATATGATCTGTTTGCATCCGCAACAAACTGCATAAATTCAATAAGCAAGCCATCAGAAAGATAATGCTTGACAAACAACTTTACCAAATAGAATTACCACCGCCCAACTACAAATCTATGTGATTACACATCCTATGAGGCTATGAGCAATCAATTTCAATCTAAAACTTGGTCACTTGTGTGAAGATTAATTTTTTCTCATAGGATAATCCTTTATGGAAGGGTTTAAAGGACTTGCAATGAAATGAAAGGCCTTCTGAGTCAATAATCTACATTTATCTTTTATTTATTTTGGTGAATTAAACAGTGAAGACAGTTTCTACAAGGAATCCTATCCTCATCCTCCTACTAACTAATATTAACAGTAAAAAAGATTATTCCTGCAAACAGCATCAACTTCATTTCTCAGACCGCCCACTTATTAAAGTTAAAAGTAGATAATAGGTAAGAATAGACATTATTAAAAGCTCTAGTAGTTTTTCATAACAAAGCCAGCCAATGAATCCAATAAGCATAAATTAATCAGGACGACAGCATTTAACCTATTGTCTATGGCTTCACTGATATTCCTGGCATCCAGACACTTTGGGCCACCTCTAATCCAAGTCATCTGCCCAGATGGTCCACTAACCTGTACAAAGTTAAAAATTAGTAACAATACAAGAGCTGAAGCAACTGAAAGAACTTCGGTTAAACATAAGAGTTCATTTCCAAAGTATGGTAGCATGCAATTGAGACTAACTAAAGTTCCTCAAGATGAATAACAAGGAAGCGATTTGATTGTTTCTAGCACTGATAGTCCTTGGAAAAAAGCGAAGCATGGCTCGAAATTTATTTCCAAACGATAGTCACATGAGTAGTGATGCTCACTTATCAGGAATTCCTTTGGACTAGCTTCAAACATGAATGAGATTCAAATTGAATGGAAAAGTAAAAGAAAGCACTAAGCTCGAAGTCATGCTTATTGTTGTCCCAATACAATCAAGAAAGCATTCTCATAACAAACGAAGAATACTCAACCATGTTTAGTACCCACATTTCCACTCCCAACGACCACGAGAGTAATGAACTAGTCGTCAAATTTGTCACATGTTTAAAGTTAAGACTCACTTTGGCCAAAAAAAGAAAGTGAAGACTCACTACCTTTGTGGCAATTACGACTTGATCTCGCGGGATTTTCCTCCGCCGAATCCAACGACCGAGATACTCCTCGCTTCTCCCCTGAGTCTCAGCATGCTGAGGCACCGGGTACATTTCTGCGGAGTCAAAGAAGTTGATGCCGGAATCGAAGGCTTCGTCAAGAAGGCGAAACGACTGAGGCAGTGTGTTCTGCTCTCCAAAGGTCATGGTTCCTGGGCGAATAAGAACAACATTAATCTGAATTTCTCAGAAGAGTATGAAGAAGAATAGGATAAGTAAAGTGGTGCACGAGGGCGAACCCAAGCAGAGTCTTGAAACTGTGAGATTAGGAGCCAGGTTGAAGAGAGGAATCGACATTAATGCTTGAACGAGCCACAAGCGAGGGAACGGAAGAAAGATACGAGACTGTTTGTTATAAAATCGTGATGAATGCAATAAAATGAGCCTTGGGCCTTGACTGAGCCCAGCCCAATAAAGAAAGGACAGTGAAGTTAACAGCCTAAGTTTTTTTTCCAAAAGACAAAATAATAATAACACGATTTGGGCCAATCTTTAATGGGAAAGACAGACGTCTAACTAGAGCTGGGAATGTGGACCAACCCGCGGGCCATGGGGTGAGGGCCTGTGCGGCCCACACTTCTGCGGGTTGGCAAAATGACAACCCTAACCCGCAGTGTGCGGGTTGCGGGCAAGCCTGTGAGCCTGCTTTTTTTTTTTTTTGAAAAAAAAATTCTTATTTTTTAAAAAAGATCAAAAATATGAGACATATATATATGAGTCATTAAATTTACTTTCCTAGCATCAATCATTTCTCTTATAAAAATTTAAAAACATAATCCACAATTCAAGAGATAAAGTTATCAAATTTGCCAAAGTTTATAAATAAAACACAAACTCATCCTCAATCAACCAAGAGTGGAGATATAATAATTTTGTTTAAAGAAGAAGGGAAGAAAGAGGCTAAGATTTTTTTTTCTTTGGATTGGGAGGTACCGAGATAAGAGTGAAAAACTTATAAGTTTTGTAAATTTATTATATATAAAAAAAAGAAAAAAAATTTTCGAGCCAACCCGCTAACCCGCTGGCTATGCGGTGTGGGCCTATGCGACCCGTATTTTTGCGGGTTGGGATTTTCCCAACCCTAACCAGTCAAAACCTGCAGGCTTGCTGGTTGGGCCTGTATTACCGGCTCCACGTCTAACACTTAAGGCCCTGTTTGGTTCATGTCATTTTGAGGGATTGGGATTGGGATTAAGAGAGGTAGTGGTAGTCGGATTGGAGATTTAAAATCACGTTTCGTACCTATCGTCCGTGGGTTCAACTAGCAAAGGGGTGAGACATGCAACCATTTAGAGTGTGTTTGATCTCTGGTGAGTATCACTTAGTTGCTATTCCAATGGCGGCGCTTGGAGAGGCATCTTAACTCCTGGGTGCCTAGGTAAACGTCTAAGTTTAATTGACGGCTCGCCTTGTCCAACATTGGTATGACCTAGGAGGAAGGAAGATTTCGCCTTACCTATAAATCATGGGTGAGCCCTACCCCTTTTCAATTTTTTTTGTACAAAAAAAAAATCACGTTTCGTATAGAGTATTTTTTAGGGGGTGTGCTAAATTTAATTTAATTTAATAATTAGTAATGAATTATAAAAAGACTATAATACCCCTTAGAATAAATTAAAAAATATAAAAAAATTCTCACCAAATAGCGTACATCATCTCCACCATCCAAAGTATATGATTGCTTTAAAATTGTTGTTACAATTACTCAACGATTCCATTTTGATGATCTGGGAAAACAAACTCTAAAAAAAGTAATCATATAAATGGCATGGTGGATTTTGGCTCCCTTATAAAAATATTGCCGCAAATGAAGTTTTACAATTACTCATTCATCCGAATTCACCAATTGAACCGTGCGACTTTCATGACCGATAAGAGCAATGCTGTGGGCTTCAATGAAAGGGATGAAGAGAACTTGCTTTGCGTTGATGGAGATGCTTGCGGCTGGGGAGGCATAAAAGTAAATTTAAACTTAAAGCACAATGTTAGAAGGAGAGTTCTGAGTAAAATTATTATAAAAAGGGACAATTTTGTCTCAAAATTTTCCAGTCCCAACACTGCTCCACCAATACTAAGGGTGGATGGTTTTTCCGCAATCTCATTTTTGTGATACTCCCAATCTCAAATTATCCTCAATTCCTCATACCAAATGTAACCCCCTGCCGTAATTAATATCCGGATTATACGGTTAACGTGAAATAGAGACCAATAAGACAAAACAACCTTTATAAACCCATCAACCAGACGGGGTTTTTCATGAATGCATTTCGAAATCATTTACAACACGGTCTCATATTTACACACCGAATATAATTACTATGCGAAGATAAATTACATTTATACAATTATCAGAGTACGCAATATAAATTCCCGACAATTCCGGGATCATATCTTCGCTCAATAATCATAGGGCACATTAGCCCATACAACTCAAATAACAGGGATTACACAATTTATCCGAATACATTCTCAATTACTGATCCATATAATCACATACACAATCCCAATTACACATTGATAACCAACTCCTAAGCTCTCACCCAAAACGAGTCCTCTTCGTCCTTGGATGCTTGCTTCATCCCCAATCTTCCTTCCCTGCCTAAAATGTTGATAGGGGAGGGTGAGATTCTGGGGAATCTCAGTAGGAAAACAAATACCAATATGCATGTAAGATAAGTATTTAATGCATGACATGCTTGCATCACAATATCTCATGTTCACATAATGATATATTCGCATGCTCAATGTTCACACAACATACTCATGGCCATAGTACAAATAGAAACAGAGCTTCAATCATACTCATACGTTTCACATAAACACGCAAGGCAATAACATGCATCAATACACAAATACAATTATCACTACATGCAGGAGAGGTAAGTTCCCTACACTCTTTTCCACGTAAGCTCCAGCTCCGGCTGCTCACGCTCCAGTACATCATCAAATCCTATAACCATAATCAAGGACATAGGATTAATCCCTTTTCCAATTCCTTTACATTTAGACACTCAAGTTGGTTATCATTATTGCCCTTTAAGTGCCCTCAAACACCTCAATCCATAGCTCTAAAGGGGTGGAAGACTATCCCCAAAGATCCCCTTTTTGAACACTTAAACTTGATATTTTTCACTGCCTCACTCGAGCACAGAAGCTCTCACTCGAGCACAAGTACGGACATCACTCGAGCACAAGTGCGAGTGAGACTGCGAGCACTTGCCCGAGAGCACAAACCCACTCCAGAAGCACAAGCTCACTCGAAGCACAAGAGGCTCACTCGAGCACGCTGCCCTTACTCGCGAGCACAAGAGAAAGTGAGACCGCGAGTGAGCACCCGAGAGCACCCAAAGCTCTCCAAGCACTGGATCACTCGAGCACAAAACCACACCCGCGAGCACACCTCACACCCGCGAGCACACTCCTACCTGAAGCACACCTCACCCGCGAGCACACCCGCGAGCACACACCTCTCACCCGCGAGCACACACGGCTCACTCGAGCAGATGCCCTCCACCCGCGAGTGAGAAGGCACACTTCTTGCACCTTGCCCGCGAGCATCCACCCAAGAGCAACCCTCTACTCTGGGCGTACACCTTCACCCGAGAATGCCATGCTCACTTCGAGCATGCTCTTCGCTCACTCGAGCACAAAGCGATGTGCTCGAGCAGAACCCATAGAAAACCCAGGCGCACTCGCAGCACACAGGGAAAACTCACGCATCACTCGAGCAGGTTCTTCCTCACTCGAGCAATGATCATCCCTCACTCGAGCACACCCCTGTCTGCTCGAGTGAATCTATCAGATTCCAGAGAACGCAGCAAAACTTACCACATTCCCTAACTCTTGCCCAATTGATCCAAAGGGATCCAAAACCTCTACCAAAGCTACTCCCACACAAAATCACTCACTGAATTCAATGGAATCCATAGAATTACCAAATTCTCATCCCATTAACTAGCTTTGGTTTAGGGCAACATAATCACCCATTTTCCAAATCATTATCCTTACACATTTCAATCCCCAATCCATTCTATCTATTCAAAACTCATACCAATATACCATTTCCAATGCCATATCATGCCAAACTACCCATTACCCATATTTTCACAATTAGGGCAATAATTCCAGAAATTCATAACATAATCATTTGGCATGAAACATAGATAGAAGGATTGGTTTCACATACCTTATCAACTTTCTCAAAGACACTCTTTGATTCTCCATACTTCATATTTTCGTGATCTTCAAATCACCACCAATAGAGAAGCTACAACCACCAAATTGAAGCTCTCAACTCAATGATCAACATTTATGAAAAGGATTTGAGCAAAGGAAGCCATTTACTCACCTTTTCCCAAGCTTTTCTTCTTCCTCTTCATCCTTCAACCATGCGCACAAGAGAGAAGGAGAGAGAGCACGAGAGAGAGAGAAGAGAGGAGATGAAATGGAGAGAGAATATGAGAGAAAAGTGGCTTTTGTCACTTAGTGCCACATCCAAGGGCTCACCTCATGCCACTTGTCACCATCCCTCTTCACCTCACATGGGCTCACATGCATGCACATACACATGATTATGCCTCTTGCCCAACTACACAATCAATCTTAGCCATTGATCATTTAATCATACATCTCATTTTCTCTTAGCTAGTAATTAATTTCTCTATTAATCACTAACTAATTCCCAACAATTTCACTATTTCAATTTCCAATAATTATGGCTTATTAATTAATGTCGCCATAAAACACATAATTATTCTCAATAATTATCATTAGTCCTTAGATCGAAAATCGGGATGTTACATTTCTCCCCCCGTTCAATAAATTTCGTCCTCGAAATTTGTTCCACCACTAAGGACATAAACTCCGGACGCCTCCTACGACGGCTTCCGTTTCACATTCATTTCTCATTGGATAGTCCCTTCTAGACCACCCACACAAACGGTACTCCACAATTTCGATTCTCGCAAGAATCTTACACAATAAATGCAACCCAGTTGCAAAAATTTGCAATCGGCCCATTTCACGATTGCTATCCGAACATAATCATCACACTATTCCCAAACAATTGCAATCGCCTCCACATACGATTGCCACACGACGACAGCACCCACGGCTGTATACACCATAATACGTAGCTTTCGCCACTTGCACACATATCACATTGCAAGAATACCTCGGCTTCCGCCGCTTGCACAAATACGACAACTTCCCGCTGTCTCACAAATACACTTTGCCCTTCCGGCATTCATATCACATCAACACATATCACATCATCAGGTCACTCCAGAATCTCAATCTCATCTATCCGAAGCACCCTACCACAATGGTCCACCTAGAATCTCAGTCTCATCTATCCAGGCGACCGGTTGAGAGTCTCAATCTCCCAATACCACCTTCATGCTCTTGCACCACACAAACAACTACAACGGCAGTCCAACGGCCGAGCTAGAGATGACCAGCGTCAAACCCTAAACGGCTCACGCTGACCTGCACACGCTGCAATTTGTCACATAGTTTTCACCACAATCCGCATCGCAGACTCTAATTTTACGCACCGCCTTTCGGCCTGGGGTTAACACCGGTGCAACCAACGTGGTGGCTAGCTAGGTTGGCCATGCCGGGGTAATTGCCCTCACAACAAAATCCCCAAACATGTAGTCGAATTAGCCATCAGCTGAACTAGCTCTGCTCTGCTACAACACACCTCAATCCCAGCTTATTCACAACTGTCACCGATTCACAATCACACTCCACCCTCATCCCCTTTTACCGCCGAGAAGACACACAGTCTTTACCCGAACTGTTGTTAGCGACTCAGGGACTATTGGCATGGCAGTGCACACACATAGCCTTTCGGCTTCCACATCACACTCCACCCTCATCCCCTTTCTCCGCCGAGAAGACACACAGTCTTAACCCGAACCGTTGTTAGCTACTCAGGGACTATTGGCGTGGCAGTGCATACACATAGCCTTATAGCACATAGCTAACCGGCTTCACAAACGGCTCGTCAGCCTCACAAATAGCCCTACGGCTCACAATCAGCCTTTCGGCCTCATGTCACATAATCACACCCATCCCGCCGGCAGCCTCGATCGGCAACCCTACCAGACGGCTCCATTGGCAGCCTCAACCGGCAATCCGACCAACGGCACATAACTCCCTCGCAAAGGAGAACGGGTGGACTCATAATGCACAATTGCAACAAGCTGGAACCAGGCATGTCAACAACTTCACCTTCAACATCTCGAATTCTTTTCACATACTGAGATCCTTCAAGACCTCTTTTTACAACACTACTTGACCCGAAGTTTTACCTCCCGAAGTCATAGTTATCATATCATTCTCACAGCAACCCCGAGCTTCTGCTCAGCACGGTTCTCGCACATATTACATTCCCATGCTTCCGCTGCACACTCTGAGGTCATACTCCTCATCTGTGCATTCACAATGTCAAGTTGACTTAACAGGAGTCCCATAGAAATCTCCTACTACAACTGACAACATTCACAATCTGTACCAAATCTTGGCTTGATTCAACTCGAATCATTGGAAACCACAACCAGCACTTCGTTGAGATCCCATACTCCCAACGTTCCCAGAGCTCTATTCTACGATTCAACGTCACGGCTATTACTCTCCACGGTTCATTATCAAGGCGGCTGCACTCTAGGGTTCATCGTCATGGTGGCTCCACTCTAGGGTTCATTGTCATGGTGGCTCCACACTATGATACTGCACTCGGTGCTTCACTCAGTCCACTGACTGGTCAGCCCCTCCGGTCAGAACTATCCATAGGTAGCCCTTTCCAATCAGATCTCACCGTAGGTAGCCCTTTCCGATCGGATCTCACCGTAGGTAGCCCTTTCCTATCAAAAGTCCCCGTAGATAGCACTCTCCGATCCGAATCCTCCGTAGATGACTTTCTCCCTGTGCTGGATTAACAACCAACACTCTCAGAATAACTGATACCCATTTCAGTTCACTACTAGTACCATACCCTGGTACCACATACCATTGAGGTCAAATCCAATTCTTAAGAATCAACCCAACTATTGAGTCTAATCCTTAGATCACATCTCATCTTTCAAACTTTCAACCTCAGTTGAACCGGGAAATCACTTACCTCGAATCCACAGAGCCTCACAACTCCAACACAAATCCAAATATCATGCCAGCCTAAGGCACACCGGTCCCCTAGGTCTTAAGGCCTTTACACACACAAGATCAGTATAACATTACTACATGTAACATCATACTACATTGGGTTACATACCCAACATCTAGGTTGGAACCCTGATACCTAGAACATCAATATCAAGCACCTCGGAAACCATTTTCCTCGGTTCTCAAATCAGATGATGAGTTTGATTACAACCACCTCTGGGTTTACACCTCAAATTCTCGGACGAATCACTATATCTTTCGATTACACAATGATTCGCCACTCAAGAATAACCAACGATGTATACACATATTCCTCAAATCTCTTATGTCCACAATGACAAATCACACATGTGTATACACAATCACCATCACAAGACATCATCTACCACCAGGGTAGAGATCTCAGAGAGCTATCCTAGCAAATTCCCAAGTTTGCCAGGAACTGTGTCTCTGATACCAAAATGTAACCCCCTGCCGTAATTAATATCCGGATTATGCAATTAACGGGAAATAGAGACCAATAAGACAAAACAACCTTTATAAACCCATCAACCAGACGGGGTTTTTCATGAATGCATTTCGAAATCATTTACAACACGGTCTCATATTTACACACCGAATATAATTACTATGCGAAGATAAATTACATTTATACAATTATCAGAGTACGCAATATAAATTCCCGACAATTCCGGGATCATATCTTCGCTCAATAATCATAGGGCACATTAGCCCATACAACTCAAATAACAGGGATTACACAATTTATCCGAATACATTCTCAATTACTGATCCATATAATCACATACACAATCCCAATTACACATTGATAACCAACTCCTAAGCTCTCACCCAAAACGAGTCCTCTTCGTCCTTGGATGCTTGCTTCATCCCCAATCTTCCTTCCCTGCCTAAAATGTTGATAGGGGAGGGTGAGATTCTGGGGAATCTCAGTAGGAAAACAAATACCAATATGCATGTAAGATAAGTATTTAATGCATGACATGCTTGCATCACAATATCTCATGTTCACATAATGATATATTCGCATGCTCAATGTTCACACAACATACTCATGGCCATAGTACAAATAGAAACAGAGCTTCAATCATACTCATACGTTTCACATAAACACGCAAGGCAATAACATGCATCAATACACAAATACAATTATCACTACATGCAGGAGAGGTAAGTTCCCTACACTCTTTTCCACGTAAGCTCCAGCTCCGGCTGCTCACGCTCCAGTACATCATCAAATCCTATAACCATAATCAAGGACATAGGATTAATCCCTTTTCCAATTCCTTTACATTTAGACACTCAAGTTGGTTATCATTATTGCCCTTTAAGTGCCCTCAAACACCTCAATCCATAGCTCTAAAGGGGTGGAAGACTATCCCCAAAGATCCCCTTTTTGAACACTTAAACTTGATATTTTTCACTGCCTCACTCGAGCACAGAAGCTCTCACTCGAGCACAAGTACGGACATCACTCGAGCACAAGTGCGAGTGAGACTGCGAGCACTTGCCCGAGAGCACAAACCCACTCCAGAAGCACAAGCTCACTCGAAGCACAAGAGGCTCACTCGAGCACGCTGCCCTTACTCGCGAGCACAAGAGAAAGTGAGACCGCGAGTGAGCACCCGAGAGCACCCAAAGCTCTCCAAGCACTGGATCACTCGAGCACAAAACCACACCCGCGAGCACACCTCACACCCGCGAGCACACTCCTACCTGAAGCACACCTCACCCGCGAGCACACCCGCGAGCACACACCTCTCACCCGCGAGCACACACGGCTCACTCGAGCAGATGCCCTCCACCCGCGAGTGAGAAGGCACACTTCTTGCACCTTGCCCGCGAGCATCCACCCAAGAGCAACCCTCTACTCTGGGCGTACACCTTCACCCGAGAATGCCATGCTCACTTCGAGCATGCTCTTCGCTCACTCGAGCACAAAGCGATGTGCTCGAGCAGAACCCATAGAAAACCCAGGCGCACTCGCAGCACACAGGGAAAACTCACGCATCACTCGAGCAGGTTCTTCCTCACTCGAGCAATGATCATCCCTCACTCGAGCACACCCCTGTCTGCTCGAGTGAATCTATCAGATTCCAGAGAACGCAGCAAAACTTACCACATTCCCTAACTCTTGCCCAATTGATCCAAAGGGATCCAAAACCTCTACCAAAGCTACTCCCACACAAAATCACTCACTGAATTCAATGGAATCCATAGAATTACCAAATTCTCATCCCATTAACTAGCTTTGGTTTAGGGCAACATAATCACCCATTTTCCAAATCATTATCCTTACACATTTCAATCCCCAATCCATTCTATCTATTCAAAACTCATACCAATATACCATTTCCAATGCCATATCATGCCAAACTACCCATTACCCATATTTTCACAATTAGGGCAATAATTCCAGAAATTCATAACATAATCATTTGGCATGAAACATAGATAGAAGGATTGGTTTCACATACCTTATCAACTTTCTCAAAGACACTCTTTGATTCTCCATACTTCATATTTTCGTGATCTTCAAATCACCACCAATAGAGAAGCTACAACCACCAAATTGAAGCTCTCAACTCAATGATCAACATTTATGAAAAGGATTTGAGCAAAGGAAGCCATTTACTCACCTTTTCCCAAGCTTTTCTTCTTCCTCTTCATCCTTCAACCATGCGCACAAGAGAGAAGGAGAGAGAGCACGAGAGAGAGAGAAGAGAGGAGATGAAATGGAGAGAGAATATGAGAGAAAAGTGGCTTTTGTCACTTAGTGCCACATCCAAGGGCTCACCTCATGCCACTTGTCACCATCCCTCTTCACCTCACATGGGCTCACATGCATGCACATACACATGATTATGCCTCTTGCCCAACTACACAATCAATCTTAGCCATTGATCATTTAATCATACATCTCATTTTCTCTTAGCTAGTAATTAATTTCTCTATTAATCACTAACTAATTCCCAACAATTTCACTATTTCAATTTCCAATAATTATGGCTTATTAATTAATGTCGCCATAAAACACATAATTATTCTCAATAATTATCATTAGTCCTTAGATCGAAAATCGGGATGTTACACCAAACATTGCAAAACGGGTAGTGCCAATGCCTAGCATAATGCTAACTACTAACCCCCACAATACTACATACCAAACATGGCCTAAGGGTTAATATGATATGAGATACAAATTGGAATCTTATAATGGGGAGTATTTATCTGGAAACTATGGAAATAGATAAATCAAGCTGTGTTTGATGGTGATTTCCTTAAACCTTGTGATCATGTTATTCTTCAAATTTGGAAAAAGCTTTGTATAGTTATATGATGATGGGACTGTTAAGAAATTACCTATACTAGAAGGTTTAACTGTTTGGCATTCTCCCTTTTTGATTGGGTTAAATTGAATATTAATGGTGCTATGACATCTTCAAACAATAAGGCAGAATGTGATGGTGTGATAAGAGATGACACTAGGTATTGGATTTAGCTGGATCTACCCAAGCTCTATGAAAATGTAGTGAATTTGAAGTTGAACAATGGGCTATTTTTAAGAGTAAGATTAGTGTGGCATTTAAGATTTAGGAAGATTATTATTCAATCTGATTATAAGAATCTTAATGATATGCTGGTAAACAAAAGTAAGAAGTGCCCATGTAGCATAATGTTTATTATGCTCCATGGTATGATGACGTACAGTTGGGACCTACAATTATGCCATATTTATAGAGATTATAATAGGATAGATGATGGTTTGGTAATGGAGGGCTTAACTATATCCTCCTTGTTACATACTGTCTATCTCATCTTTGAACCTTAGTGAACAAATTAAAGAGTGTATGGGAATTGAATCCCCTTGGTCTAATTATTTAATATTTTAGGCTTATGGCCCTTGTTTGCACCCAAAAAAAAAAACATGACATACCAACAAGGGGCTGAATTTGGCGAAAGATATTAGCTCCTCACAATGTGATGAATTAAGATTCAAATTCCTATTGCGAAAGATGTCTATCTACATTTAGTACTCAATAATGCTCCAAATAATATTGCCACCAATAAAAATATACATGTGTGTTGAGGAAAAAATTGATGAGAATGATATGAAATAATAAAAAATTTTAAAAAATATAATTAAAAGGAACAAGTGGTATTGTGGTTTTGGATGTGAATGATTTTATTTTGAGAATTAATTGGGCTGGCACTAGTGGCCTCAAGTTATAGGCGAGATTGAACTCGCGATCTCCTACTTAGAGGGAAACTCTCATACCACTAGGGTATAATACCCTTTAAACCAAAGATATATTTTTTTTTAATATTTTTTTTTCAATTACAATAGAAAGATTGTCTTAATTTTGTCCTTTGCTTCCCTAAAATAGATTGCCAATTGAAGTTAAAAATTAAAATAAACATAAAATTGTATATTTTGTTATAAATATTAATTATGTAGATGTGTATAGACTCTTGACCTTTTATATCATACTCTCCATTCATGAATAGTGGTTGGAAATCTCAACTGCTACATAATGTACATTCATATGCATGAATGTTACAAAGGGACACATAGTGTACATTCATGTGAATTAATTGTTTTATTTATTATATGTGACTTTTGTTGGTGACTCTAGGTTGAGGTTTAATTTGAAGGCCTATAAATAGAGGCCATGTATAAAGCATTGACACACAATAAGTGAATATGATAATTGCTCCATCTTTTCTCTCAAATTCTCTCTTGTTTTGCTCTCCTCTATCTCATCCTAAATCTCATATTTTTATAATATGTTATCAGCACAAGTCTCTAATGAAGGTATGATTGTCATCGTTGCGTTAACAATTTCATCTACTCAATTTATCATATCTTTATTTGATCTATTTATGATAATATAAGCCTTTATATGAAATTTAAGAGACCCTTGTACCTATTGTTTTAGATATCGAGTTCCATGATAAGATTGGATATCTTTTGATTGCTTTTCTATCTTATCTTAATCTCCTTAGCAAGTTGTTCTATATTATTGATGTTGTTATTTTTTAGTATGCCGACAAGCTATATACCTTTGATTTTTTATTTTGCCAAAAGCCATATTGCTTTGATATCCTATTTTGACATTTATGATAAAAAACTATATACAACTTTTATTTATATTGGAGATAAATGACGAGAAGCCATATAATTTTAATTTCTCATTATGAGATTAAATAGTCTGAAACCATAAAATTTTAATTTTGTTGTATAAACATGATATCTTACTCTATGAATAACGGATTATTTATTGACTTTGCAAATTTCCTATTATTGTGGTCGTTAGATTATTTGAATTTTATATTATTATAATGTGTTTCTATATTTTAAAGAATTTTCTAGGGAAAACTCCAAAAAACTACATTGGAAATATCAAAAGGACAAATCAGTACATTGAAAATGGGAAAAGACAGATCAGGTGGGTGTCAGAAATGTGAGGAATCTGTCCTTTTGAAATTTCAGCCAAATGACGAAAATGCCCTTCAGCACTTCATCCCCACTTCGGAATAACAACATGATCCTCGTAATTAACAACTCCGGATTCGATATTAACAACTTTAATTCTTCTTTTACAATTAACAAGTTTCAGGGTCAATAACAACACATATATCTTAATTAACAACTCTAGATTTGATATTAACAATTCCAATATCTTCTTTCACACTTCATCCCCCACTTCAGAATAACAACATGATCCTCGTAATTAACAACTCCGGATTCGACATTAACAACTTCAATTCTTCTTTGACAATTAACAAGTTTAAGGGTCAATAACAACACTTATCTCTTAATTAACAACTCCTGATTCGACATTAACAACTCCAATTTCTTCTTTCATAATTAACGAATTTCACGACCAATAACAACACCTACATCTTAATTAACAACTCCAGATTCGACATTAATAACTTCGGATTCGATATTAACAACTCCAATTTCTTCTTTCACACTTAACAAGTTTCAGGGCCAATAACAACACTTATATCTTAATTAACAACTTTGGATTAGAAATTAACAACTCCAATTTCTTTTTTTACAATTAACAAGTTTTAGGGCCAATAACAACACCTATCTCGTCATTAACAACTCCGGATTTGCCATTAACAACTCTTATGTTGTTATTGCGACTGAGGGCTGAAGGGCATTTTTGTCATTTGGCCGAGATTTCAAAAGCATTAGATTCCTCACATTTCTGACACCTGCCTAATCCGTCTTTTCCCATTTTCAATGTACTGATTTGTCTTTTTTATATTTCCAATATAGTTTTTTAGAATTTTCCCAATTTTCTATTATTTTAGTTTAAACCATGTCAAATCTTGTAAAATTTGAGTTTGTGGCTCTTGACATTATTGAAAAGAATTATTTATCTTGGATCCTGGATGCAAAAATCCATCTGAATGTCAATGGTCTAGGAGACACAATTAAGGAAGGCAATCTGGTATCCCATCAAGATAAATCCATAGCCATAATTTTTTAATGCCTTTATTTCCATGAAGATTGAAAAATTGAATATTTAACCATAAAAGACTTATTTGTTCTTTAAAACAATTTAATAGAAAGGTATTACCACCAGGAGATGGTTATTCTTCCAAAAGTGTGTTATGACTTGATGCATTTACGCTTGCAAGATTTTAAATCTATGAGTAAGTATAACTCCTCAATATTCAGAATCACTTCTAAACTAAAGTTATGAGTAGAAAAAGTTGTTGATAAAATATGTTAGAGAAAGCATTCTCCACATTTTATGCATCTAATATGCTATGGCAGTGGAAATACCATAAAAGAGGCTTTAAGAAATATGCTGAATTAATTTCTTCCCTGCCAATGGCTGAACAAAAAAAAAGAGCTTTTGTTGAAGAAACGTAAATCTTGTCGAATGGGCTTGACTCTATGCCCAGAAGTGAATGCAGTAACAATTGAATCTACTTGGGGCTATGGACGTGGCATAGATGTGGCCATAGCTGTGGGTGTGGCTGTGGTTGCAATCATAGTGGTTGAAATTCGCACTCGAAGTGGGAGAAAGAGTGTAA
Source organism: Inga oerstediana (assembly GCA_963210345.1). Taxonomy (NCBI): domain Eukaryota; kingdom Viridiplantae; phylum Streptophyta; class Magnoliopsida; order Fabales; family Fabaceae; genus Inga; species Inga oerstediana. The sequence goes on from OY723409.1 coordinate 40,342,662, forward strand.
ATCACAAACAGGGAGACTAGTGGGAACTATAATCATGCTGAAAATTTATGTTTCGCTATGGGGGCAAGGGTCATTAGTCAGGTACCTATTGTATACCAAGACACCTAGTTGACATTTACCAATAATCACTCAAAGTTAAAGGTAAAGGTCAAAGATTGAAATAAATCATGTTGATGAGGAAGAGAGTTTTGAGTATGGTGACATGAATAATACACATTTAGATGTTGCTAATTTCTTTCCTGATCCTAATGAAAGGATTGATCACCTGATTAGTGATGGAAATGTTAAAAAATGAGTCATTTTTGTCTACTCGAACTACTATTCTTTAGTATGTTTCCTTTTTACTATATTTGAAAATTTCCTTTTTATTAAGGGTTAAGGTGCAAATTTAACAACAAAGTTTTGTCTGAGACGCGTCTAGCACAATTATGTTTTAAAAGGGACAAAAATAACAACGAACAATTAAAAGGGGTGCAAATTTAACAAAAATGTTAAATTTGACCTAACGACATTAAATTATAAGAGAAGAAAATCTCTAACGGCATTAGGTCAAATTTAACGATTTTGTTAAATTTGCACCCTTTTTAATTGTTCATTGTTATTTTTGCCCTTCCAAAACATAATTGTGCCAGATGCCTCTCAAACAAAACTTCATTATTAAATTTGCACCTTAACCCTTTTATTAATTATGTTTTCCTTTCTATTCCATTTTTCTTTTAATGAAGAATGACTCTTACTGATATTAATCTTTGAAAGCCTTCAATCAGATTTATACTTCTGGATATAGTCTGAACATTGGCTTCTCATATTACCAAGAAAAAAAGAATATTTATCATTTCTAAGTTAGGTGTGAGTTGTTGCATTATTAACAAGATATAAATATTTAGGATTGATGCCAAAAAGAGTCATTCTTCATTAAAAGAAAAATAGAGTAGAAAGGAAAACATAATTAATAAAAAGGAAATATTCAAATAGAGTAAAAAGGAAAAATACTAAAGAATAGTAGTTCGATTAGAAAAAAAATGACTCATTTTTTTAGGTGATCAATCCTTTCGTTAGGATCAACAAAGAAATTAGTAATATCCAAATGGGTAATAACGATGTCACCATACTCAGAATTGCCTTCCTACTCCATTTCGCAACAAAGCAATCCGGCCCTTCTTATCTTATAGGGCGGACAATAAAAGTAAATTCACAAAGTCAATAAATAATTTGTTATTCATATAGTAAGATATCATGTTAAACAACAAAGCTTTTGTCTTCGGGCCATTTATTCTCAAGATAAGAAATTAAAACCATACGCATATTGCTTCTGGCCACATTTATATTTAAGAAAAATAAAAGTTGTTTATGGCTTCTCTCCATACAATATCAAAATAGAATATCAAAGCGATATGGCTTATTGCCACATAATTTCAAAATAGGGAATATAAACAAAGGTATATGGCTTCTGACCATACTAAAAAGTAACAACATCAAGATATAGAAAAACTTGTGAAGGAGATTAAGATAAGATAGAAAAGCAATAATGATCTACAATCTTAGCCATGGAACCTGAAGTCTAAACAATCGATAAAAGGATCTCTTTAATTTCAAATAATGGCTCAAATTATCCTAGATAGGTCAAATAAAGCTATGGTAAATCGTGTAAAAGGAATTGTTAAAGCAATGAGAGAATCTAAACTAAATCATACCTTCGTTAGAAACTCATGCTGATAACATGTAAAAATAAGAAGTTTGATATGCAAGATAAGAGATAATTCAGGGGGAAAAAGGGAGCAATTCTCATCCACTTATATATGTGTCTATGATTTGCAAATGACCTCTATTTATAGGCCTTCAAATCCTACAAAGAGTCACATGCAATAAATAGCACAATTAATTTTCATAAATGTACACTATGTGGATCTTTGCTACATTTTTGCATATGAATGTACATTAATTTTTTTTGGCCAATAGAATGTACATTAATTAGATAGTTTTTGAGTTTCTTGTTTACTATTCATGAAATGAGAGTTGGATATAAAACTATGAATACCCACATAATTAATATTTATTATAACACCCCAATTTTTATCACCAATATTCTCTTTATGTAATGAGATATTTAATGGGATAAAATGGTGAATGGTGAAGTACATAAAAGGATAAATACTTCAACTGGTGGTTACACATAACATGAGTAGGTTTAAAACACATAGTGTAAACAACTATATTTACTGCCAGTGAGTTTTCCTTATGTAGCAATCTTGTGTGACATTTTTAAATAGGCAAATGATGCCCACATTTTTAAATAGGCAATAATGCCCAAAAATTGTGAAATTTTATAGGATGAAAGTAGACATCCTGATTTTTAATTTGATAGGTATTATAAGTAATTTGTACTAGTAGATTGAGAGTTATGAATTTCTGAAGTTAGCCTAGTAAAACTGGAGAGTTTCTATGGCAGCTTCCAAAAATGGAATATCTGGGGATCTGGAGTTTTCAATTGTTAAAGGATATATTTTTCCTTAAAACTAGATTCAATAAGGGTTTCATAGCATTTAGAATCATTCCAATTCGATGTTAACAAATAAAGTTATGATTTTTCAAAGTTTGGTCAGAAAATCTGTCAAAATTGCCAATTATTGCTAATTTGGGAAAAAATGTAATGGCAATTGTGTAAATTGTGGAATAAAGTAAAAGCTCATATTTTTCCTTATTGGTATTAATCATGCCAAGTCACACCATCTTAAGCCAAGTGATTAAGTAAGAGCTTAATTAAATATGAGCATGTGGGAAATTCCAATAAAATAATATATATCTTGTACATATAGGGTGTGTTTGGTTCAGCGGAGGTTAAGTTAGGTGACGTCTATTTAAATTAGGTTAGGGGAGATTATAATTTTGTTTGGTTCAAGAGTAGGGGAGGGGAGGTTTGGTATCTTGTTTGGTTCAGAAGGGGAGGTGAGGGGAGTTAATAATAAGTGGACAAAAATACCCTTCTACATATTTCGATTCTTCTTTTACAATGTATGTATTTCTTGTTATTTCTTGTTCGTAGCTCTTAAATTGTCAGTAACAGACAATTAAAAGGACTCAGCAAGCCAGTCAGACATGAGTAAATTATTGGCTGATCAGTCCTTCGTATCTTCTATCCTATATACATAGTTTTTGTTTTGGAGATAATTAATCATTTGTTGAGCTATACAAAAATAGCTTATAATTTTTTTTCTAAAAAATTTGATTGCAAATATTCAAAGCTGTCTAAGTTTTGTCCCGGTGTGTTTGGAGGTATAGTTTTGGTGGTTTTTCTTGTATAAACTATAAACATAAAAGAGATATGCAATGTAATGACCCAATTTGAGATTAAGGGCTAATGACTTTGAGATTGATTGTAATTAGTTTAATTAAACACTTTTGGATAAATGTGATGTGAATTTAACATAAATGTTCATAGTGATGATTTAATAATCATAGTGAAACCAGGGGCAAAATGGTAAAATTGGAAATTTACCGACTAATTTGTCAGTTACCAAAGAGGAAACTCATTGGTGATTAGAGATTAAGGGTTGAGATCTATTGGCTATGAGTCAGAATCCCATGCTTTGCATTGGTGTGAGCTCATGGAGGGAGTGAGTAAGATCATGACAAGTGTCATAGTGTAGACCAATAGATATGGCACAAAAGACAAACATCCACTTTTTTCCTCTCTTCTCTCTCCTATGCGGTTTTGTGTGTGGGCAAGGGAAAACATTATCATCATATCTCATCATCTCTCTCCTCCTCTATTTTTTGGACACCAAGAAGGAAAGGAAGAAGAAAGGTGAGATTTTGATGCTTTTGTTGATCTTTAATGCCCTAAACCTCTTCTCTAATATTGTGCACCTCATTGAGAGCTTCATCTTGGTGATTTCAGAATTTGGAAAGGTAGTGGTTTGAGTGTTGGAGTAATTTGGAAGTTTGAGAATCAAGATTCTGACTTTGGCAAAGTGAAGAGGTAAGCATTTGATGCTTTTTGGTATATTATGGTGATTTTTGGATAAGTTTGAGAAATTATGGAAATTTCCCTGGTTTTATGTCCATTTTGAATGTATGAACTTCATAGTGGATGATGTTGGAATTAGTTCATTGTGAAGCTATTTGAGTGTTGAATATAGTTTTGAAGTTTGGAAGTGTGTTGATTAGAATTGGGTATTGTGTGTGAATTAGAGACCCAAGAGTTAGATTGTGATTAAAATGGTTTTTGGGTGTTTTGAAGGTTACCAATGTGATCCGTAGGCAATTTTAAGTGGGTATGTGTAATATCCCAATTTTTGATTATGGGTTAATCATGATTATTATGGATAATTATGAATTTAATTGGGATTATTATGTATTTTATGACAATATTAATTAATGTCATAATTAGTGGAAATTGAAAATATTAGTGCATATGTGTGGTATTTAAGATCAAGGGTGGTGATTCCTTGACCGTGGGTCGGGATCCAGTGTGCTTAGCTTGTGTGAGCTTATTGTGGGAATGCATGAGATGTTGACATGTGGTATTGTGGTGACCATTGGATGAGATCATATGAGGACAAGGGAACACTTTTTCTCTTTTCTCTCTCTCACTCCATCTCTCCATCTCTTTCTCTCTCTCGTGCTCCCTCTCTCATTTCTCTCTTCTCTCTCTTTCTCCATTGTTGAAGGCAAGGGAAGGAAGAAAGCTTGATCTTTGGGTAAGTAAATGATCTTCTTTGCTCAAACTCCATTCACAAATGTTGATCCTTGAGTAATGGGCTTCATTTTGGTGTGTGTAGTTTGGTCATTTGGTTGTGATTTGTGCCACACGAAAATTGATTGTTGGAGAATCAAGAACTCTCTTTGGAGAAGTTGCTAAGATGAGTAAAACTAACCTATCTATCTAAGTTTCATACCATTTGAAGTAGTTAATAATTCTGGGAATTTTGGCTTGAATCTGAAAATTAAGTGCCACTGTTCATTTGGTATGTTTTTGGCATGAGAATGGTGTTTTGGAATGACTTTATGATAGATAGATTGATTGGAGGTTGAAATGTTAAGTTTAGTAATTTTGGGAAAATTGATGATTTGTGTTGATTCAACCCAAAACATGATAATGGAGTTGGATTTTGATCATTTTAATGATTCCATTGAATTCCTTGTGCTTGAGGTGATTTCCGTACTTGTGCTCGAGTGAGGATTTTGTGCTTGAGGTGATTTCCGTACTTGTGCTCGAGTGAGGATTTTGTGCTTGAGGTGATTCCATATTTGTGCTCTCGGGCATGTGCTTTCTGTCTTCACTTCCTTGTGCTTGAGGTGATTTCTGTACTTGTGCTCGAGTGAGGATTTTGTGCTTGAGGTGATTCCATATTTGTGCTCTCGGGCATGTGCTTTCTGTCTTCACTTCCTTGTGCTTGAGGTGATTTCCGTACTTGTGCTCGAGTAAGGATTTTGTGCTTGAGGTGATGTCCGTACTTGTGCTCGAGTGAGACCATTTTCACTCGAGGTGAAGCAGTGAAAAATGAGTTTTTGTGGTTCCAAAAGGGGATCTTTGGGATAGTTCTTCCAACCCTTTAGGAGTTTTGTTAGGAGTATTTAGTGACTCTAAAAGAGCAATAATGATAACCAATTAAGCATTATAAAGTGAATTAAGTCTTGGAATAGAGAATAACTCTTCGTCCCTAATTGTGAAAATAGGATTTGATATTTGCCTTCCTCGGGAGAGACCGGCGCTAGGACACGCCCGGAAGAACTCAGGTAGTGACTTTTCTCTCATATCTTGTATGATGTTTTGGTATACATATCTTATCATTGAACTTGTAAATTGTGTGCCATGGTCCATTACGGCGTGATCAGGTCAGCGTGAGCCGTATAAAGAGTGACAGTGGTCATCTCTAGGTCGGCCATTGGACTACCGTCGTAATCGACATGGATCTTTGTGAATCCGACCCGTGGGGGCGGCGTTTGTGAAACCAGCCGTGGGCTGCGTGTGTGTATCTTGCCTATGTGGCTTGCGATTATGATATGCTTTATATGGATACCAGCTGTGGTGAATTATACTGTGTTGATTGTTGTGATGCAATACAACGTGAGCAATTTAGCGTGAGCAATCGTCAGGGATGACATGTGTCATACTAACCATTGCCGTTGTAACTGCCGTTGTAGTTGCTTGTGTGGATAATGATTTGATTACATGCATTATTGTTGTACATTACATGATTGACTTGTTACTACGGGGATTCCTTAGAATCTCACTCTCCCAAAATTAACCATTTTAGACAGGGCTGAAGGATCGAAAGGCAAGTGGGCGACGAAGAGTAGTTAGAGCTCCGGTTTAGGAGTATATTTTGGAGTTAATGGTTATCATTGTATATTTTGGAATTGTATATCTATTGGATGTTTTTGGGAAACATTTGTGTAAAATGGGATTGGTAGTATAGTTTTGTGTAATCCCCAAGTTAAGGGTATTGAATTGTGGCTTTGTGCCTTTGTAAATCCCTTATCTAATGAATGAAACCCGAGTGAGTCGGGAATTTATTTGCACTCTGATATTTGTAAATGGAATCCACCTGTTCAGGCCAGTATTATTTTGTATTGAGAACTTGAGACCATTGTGAATAAGTTTTGAAAAATGTTTTTGTAAATCCGATTTTTGGGCGAAAGATTGTATTAATAAGTCCCATTTCGAAATATGGTCTCTAAGTACAACTTGATTTTGAGTTTAAGAACTAAATCCCGGCCTAAGGTGGGAAGGGGGTTACAGTATGAGCTTTGTGGGGAGTATGGGAACCATTGGGAGCAATTTTGACCAATTTGGGAATTTCTGTCATTCGCTACGATCTGGGCAATCTGATAGCATCACTCGAGTGAGGGAAGATTACATTTGAGTGCTGTCGTGTGTTTTCCCTTTCTCCTTTATGTTTTGCCTGGGTTCTCATGAAGGAAGCTTGAGTGCACTTCTTAAACTGCGAGTGATGTTGGTGATCATTCGAGCGAGCATGGAATCAATCGAGTGATGAAGTAAGTTTATGGTTAGGGTTGCTCTCGGGTCCTCACTCACTGGTCAGTGTTCAAGAGTGTGTTCTGACACTCACAGGTGCGGGCTCCTCACCCGAGTGCCAATGGTGGTTCTCGAGTAAGCTTGTCCCTATGATGTTGTATGTGCTCTTGGGTTGTCACTTTTTGTGTTGTATTTTTGGGGACTCGAGTGGATTTGGAGTCATCACCCGAGTGTAAAGCCTTATGCTCGAGTGTGGTGAGCATATTTTGGCCAAGGTGTTTGCTCACTGTTAAACACTCGCGAGTGAGAGCCGTTCTCACTCGGGTACGAGTCTTTCATCACTCGAGTGAGGTCATCTTCACTTGAGTGAGCTAGCTGAAAATAAGTGTTTTGCCTTCGAAAAGGGGTCTTCAGGGTAGTTTTTTCCAACCCTTTTAGCATATGTTTAGGCCTCGAATTTTCATCCTAAGGAGTTTAAATGATAACCAACTTAGAATATAATGTAAATGTATTTGGAAAAGAGATTGATGGGTTGTCCCTAATTTGGTTATAGGATTTGACATCTGTCAGACTCGTGAGCCCACTGTGCCAAAGAACGTCAGGAAAGATACAGGTAGTGACTCCTCTCTTATACTTTGTGTAAATGTATTGTATGTATGCCTGTCATGCATTGTGTGGTTGCTGCTGCTGCTTTGTGACGCTTTGTGGAGCTTTGTGATACTTTATGCCTTGTGATGATGCTGCTTTGTGCTACTTTGTGCTTTGTGATGCTGCTGCATAGTATTTACCGCGATAGCAAGCATAGTGTTTACAGCAAAAGCTGGCATAGTATTTACCGTGAAAGCAGGCATTGAGCATTGTGATACAGCCGTGAGTGCTGTCGGTTGTGGCGCGAGCCATGACTCATAGTGTTGCTGCTGAACATGATAAACTTACATGCTTTTTGTTTATATATTGCATGAGTGATTTGTTACTACTGGGATTCTTTATAATCTCACTCTTTCCAATGACTAACATTTCAGACAGGGTGAGTGGCTCAAAAGGAAAGCGGACAACCAGGAGTGGTTAGGATCTCTTAGAGATATTTAGTTGGGGGGTTGGTTATCTGTATTTGGGTTTGGGATTACTTTGTATATGAGATGTAAATAATAACTTTGGATATGTATCCCCATTTTGGGAACTTTGAACCCATTATATATATATATATGCAAGTAACCCTGGGTTGTCGGGATTTTAGTTACGTACTATGATATTTATCAATGTGATTTGATTTCTCAAGTAATTATATTCGCAAGTGAATGTGAGACCAGGGTGAACTATGTTTTGAACTATTTTTGGGTTACCTCATCTCTTAGATGAGGGATTATAAATGATGATTTTATCTTATTGGTCTCTATTTCACTTAAATTTCATAAACTGAATGTAATTACGTGAGGGGGGTTACATGCAAGGCACGCTTGCTGGTTTTAATAACTACCTATCTCACATTGTGAAGTATTAATACATATTGTTGGTATTTTGGTATATTGTTTGCATTGCTGTTGATCTCCTTATCATTCTTTTAATAATCAACCCAGCAGAAGAATGAAGATAAGTTGCCAAATGAGGAGGAAAAGAAATAAAGTTGTGGGTCGTCTTGTCTTTGTCAAGCTTTATATGTTGTTCCTTTGATAGACAAGTTTATTAGCATGTTGGACAGTGGTTCAAAATAGAACACTATTTGGAATTGATGTTTGATCTTATGGCCAAGTTGACAAATACAAAATGAAAAAAAAACATTTTTTTTTTCAATAACCATGGAACATACATAAAGCAACACTTATACATTGAAGAGATAATTATATATGTTGTACATCAACTTACATCATTATATAAAAAGTCCTATATATGATTACTCATCTGGTTAGCCAGCTACACAAGTCCTATATTGTTAGTTCTTTCAAAATATCCATATGGTTAACAAGTGACTATAAAAAATCACTGCTCAATAAGCAAGATAGTGTAATATCAAAATTCTCTAAAAGGTTAACAAACTATATTGCTAACATCAAAAGTTTACAAATAGTTAGCAAAGTAAATCACTTCAAGTCCTTTACAATGTCCATAAGTAAGTCCTTGCGAGCAAGAAGAGGACATTTAACAAATGTTCTTAGTAGGTCACCATCACCCATAAGAACTCCATAAATCTTGGTGACATTGGTTGTTGAGAAGCCACAATCTTAAATCAGTTTCCAGATTTCTTCCCCAGACAATTGAGGAAGCTTTCTTGATGTTTCTCTAGCTATTTGAATTCTTTCTCTAGCTATTTCATTTGCTTCTTTCAATAATTCATTTCCAGCAATCATAGCTTGATTTCCAACGTTAATGGCCTGTGCAACTTCATATATGACATCCTTAAGCTCAACCAAGTCAGAATCTTTCTCTTTACTGGAATTCACTTTTCGCTTCTTTCTTGAGGAACCACTTGCAACTCCATGTGAGTTCTCTTGAGTGGTGCTATTATCAAGAGCTTTAAAATTATCTACATTTATATCATGCTAGGAACCAACATTATCAATGTTGTTGGCTGCATCAAATAGGTCTGCCTCTTTGAGTGTGTGATTCCTCTTTCGCATCTCACCAAGTGTACGAGTGCCCTCCCCTGAAGCTCTATCATTACCAGATAGAATTACCATTTTGTCATAGTTTAGGGTAGGAACATTTTTCCAATTCGCAACTTGTGGCTTGGGCTACAAAAGGAAAAAAGTGAATAAAAGTGAATTATTATAAAAAGGAGAATAAAAGCTCTGTCATCGTTGCTTGCAGCTACAGCCCATGGATGAAAAGGAGAATAAAAGTGAATTATTATGAAACACCACAATTTAAAATAACTCTGCCTGACTAAGGAAGATTTCGTTATAACATAAAAAGTTTGACATTAACATATTAACATATAGCATAAGAAGTTCTACTAATGAAACAACAATTAATATGAATAATTAATAGATTATATATATATATGTATATAAATTTGTATGTAAATAAATTTGTTTGGAAAATACTAACCTCTATAAGTTGGTCCCAAAGATCATCCTCTGCCTCCGACGTATGTGATGTTGCATTCCAACTAAACCCACTCAATCTATTTTTAAAAACATCATAAACTTCAGAGAAATTTTTTTTTTCAAAGTTTTCCTCCTGTTCTTAATTCTGTCTTTGTCCATTTCAATATCAAGCACGGAACTCATCTCTTTCACAATATTATTATATGATGTGCATGTGAAATGTCCATTAAGCTTGTTGCCACATTTATATTGTACCATGATAGCATTAACAAGGTAGTCATCCATGGCTCTTGTCCAATTCAAACATTGCTTCTGGTTGGTTGATTTTGGCGGCATACTATTACAAAAGTATTAAAAGTAAAGATCCAATCTTCAATAAACAATACATAAAGATCCAAACTTCAAAGAATAATACATAAAGATCCAAACTTGAAATAAGAATACATAAGATCCAAACTTAAAATAACAATACATAAAGGTCTAAACTTCAAATAACAATACATAAAACACATGAACACTTAAACTTGAAACAAGTTCATCATAGTATAAACTTCAAACAAATTAAGGCATATTACCACCACGTCTCATTATCCTATTTTGGTAATCTATCCACATCTCATTTGCTAAGTTTCCCTAATTAGCTGTCCCCTGGCAGCCTCAACATTGCCATTAAGTCGATTATGACTATTGTCAACAGACTCAGATTGAGTTGCAAGTTCACAATCTACTTCTTCTATAAGATCCTTGTTAGGGTCAACGGCCATCAAGTAGTTATGAAGAATGCAACATGCTCCAATAATAAATGTTTGAGATTTTACTCCGTACGTAGGCTCAGATGAATTAGCTAAAATGTCCAATCTTTTTTTTCAAAACACCAAAAGTTCTTTCAATCGCATTACGTAGTGATGAATGCATCAAATTGAACAATTCTTTATAGTTTTGGGGGGATTTCTTTCTAAATATTCATTCAAGTGATAACAGATTCCTTTATAAGGTGTGATCAATCTACTAGTTAGATGAAGCCATCATCTACAAGGTAATATTTACCTTCAGGAATTTTTAGGCTATCTTCTCATGCCAATGCATTTTTAATAATCCTAGAATCAGATGTTGTGCCTTCCCATTCAGTGAGCACACAATTGAATTTTAAATCAAATGAGCAAGCTGCTAACACATTTTGTATAGGGATGTCTTTCCTACCGCAATCTTGAGGAGCATCCTTAGCAGATACTTTCACACGTATATGTGTTCCATTTATGGCACCAATACAATCCTTAAAAAAGGGGTAGAACCTATCATTTGCATGAATTTCAGGAGGGACTGTTGTCCCATTAGGTTGTACGACAAACTTATCTCCTACTTCAATGATAGCTCTTAACACATTATGAAGATAACAGCTAATTGTCTCACTAGATCATCGAAAGAAGAAATTTACCACACAATTTTTTGCTCTATAGGATAATATGTAAAGTGTTTTGACCACTTGTTCTTCTATAGTAGACCATCTTATGGCTTTTAACCCCCTTCTTTCTAACAAAGCACATAATGTTAGGAAAGCTCTAGGAGTCATACAGATAATATTGTGGCTCCTTTCATTAGTACTTATTTGACCCATTATTTCTTCACGCACCCTTTCCCTTTTTAAACTCATACTATAAGTTATTCTTCTTTTATGGCTCCTCCGAATAACTAGGTAGACAAATACACATGTGAGTAGTGCTATAGCTTTTTGACACAAATCCAGCCATTGACGAAGCAAAACTAAATTGTTTTGAAATGTCGACTCCATCTAATATACCCAGTTAACATACACCCAATTAATACTAGACCACTTGAGACATATTAGGATCATAAAGTGGAAAATAAAGGAAGCATATGTGTTGCTGCTTTTTTCTGGTTTGCAACAAAAACAAATGATACAAATTGCAAAAGGAAGCATATATGCTGCTGTTTTTTCACACACAAATAAATGATACAGATTGAAAAAGGAAGCATATATGTCATTTTCAAAAACTCCAAGCCACTTACTTTGATTTGCATATTCTAGTTTGTCTTTTTCTCTTCTAGATTTTGCAAAGAAAAAATTTTCCCAATTTGAAATCAGACAGAAAAACTATTAATTGCATAGCAATAAGGTTATCATAAGACAATAATTAATTGCATGCTAGAACAAAAACTATTGGCAAAAAAGATCAAGTCCTTTTAATTTATTCAGTTTTAAATCAGCTAGAAAACATGAAAAACAAGATATTTATTCAGCTTTCCAAGAGAAACAAACATTGGGAAACAATTCAAGCAACTTCAACTCTAACAATTGTATAATACACACACATATCCCTTTAATTTATGCTTGTACTAAAAAAATAAGTTTAGATAGAGTTTCTTAGTTGTAAGGAGTTATCAACTAAATTTAAGAAATACAACAAAGCTACACAATAGCTGCAATTCATATCACTCTAATTCTAATTTAAAAGCTTGTCAGATTGATTCTAATTCAAGAGCTTGTCAAATTGTTAGAACATAGCACAAGTGTGAAAATTTAGGGAGAATAGTACAAAACCTAAACTTTGATATATTTGAACATAACATTCCACTTTGGTCCTTATAAAGCAGTACCCAATGCATGCCTGGGTATCATCTGTGAGTTATATATGCAATAGAAAGCATGAATGCAACCCAAATCAGTAACTTCAAGCATGAATGCAATCCAAGTCACGGCAGAATCCAGAAACACATAACTTTAAGAAGATTCACAGCAGATTTACAAGTCATAGTAGAACCCAAATCATGCTTTGGTCGAATTCAAATTAAACAAAATAACTTCAAAACACAGTAAAAGCCACAGTAGAATCTAGAAAAAGCTCAAACAAAACAAGGAAGCTTTTTTTTTCCCAGAAAAATCATGATAAAAAATAAACCTAACCTGAACGAAGGAGCAGACCTTGGACGAGCAACCGACGGAGGCGACATTTAGAGGAAGGGCCCGAGATGACATTGAAGGAGCAGGATCGTGAATGACTTAATACGATCTATAGGACAAACAGACTCCCAGTGACGGTTGACAAGTAACCGATGGTGGCTACAGAGGCAGGAGGCGACGACAGTAATGGCGACGTCTGGTGGAGGGGCCCAAGATGACATTTGAGGAGCAGGATCGTGAAGGAATTGACGCTATCTACAGGATAAATGGACTCCCAACGATGATCGATGAGCATTTGATGGTGGCTACAGCAGCAGGAGGCAGTGATGGTGGTTGGAGGAATGGTAGGAGACGATGCGCAACTGCCGAGAGTGCGAACCAGACCAGGAAAAAGGGGATTTTCAAGTGGGAGAAGTAGATGAAAGAACTAAATGCAGAGGGAAAATGGCTTTTAACACGTGAGGGCAATGGTGGAATACTGGAAAATTGTCGTGGGCAATTTAGTCACTATTATGCTCTGTTTGGTTTGAGGGGGATGGAGGGGAATAAGAGGGAGGGGAGGGATTTTGCTCCCCTCCCCTTGATTGGTAATGGACAAAATTTAGGAGGGAGGGGAAAATTCTCCCTCCCCCAAAATTCATTCCCCCCCAAATCGGACGGATTTAGAGGGAAGGACACAATTTTATACCTAATGGGACTAAAATACCCATGCTATTTTCATGAAAACCCAAAACTGCCCTCGTTTGTTTTTAATCCCAACAGACGCTCAGAACTTCTCATGCTTGACCGAAAGTAGTGCGAGAAGCAAGACCAAGACGGAGAGGGCGATTGAAGAAGGAGAGCACGAATGAACCATTTCCGTTCGGTAATACCATCTTCTTGTCTACTTGTTCTTCCTTGATCTGTTTTGTTTGTCGATGAAGCTCTCCAGTGCTTTCAAACCAATTTTTTTTTCTTTTTTGTCAGGGGACCTTATTTTCTGTGATTGTGGTCTCTTCGCTGAATGCTATAGGTGAAGCTGTGGACGCTGTGACACCGACGGCGAGGACGCGTCGCCGTTCTTTCAAACCATTTTTGTGATTTCTGGTCTTTCAAACTGACGGCGAGAACGCGTCGACGGTGAGAATGCTATCGATTCTAGGGCTTTTTTTGTCTCTGATTCTCTACATGATTAAATTATCACTGATTTTTTATGGTTTCACTTGCAACTTACAAGTTACAACCTGATCAGAAATGCTAATCGCTGATTTTGTTTCTCTGTGGCATGATATGCATTGTTTTTAAAATTTGTACATCATATGGATTTGTGTTAATCACAGTATGCACCTATGTATATGCTTGTTCTGTGTTTTATTTTTTGTTCCTAAGGCGTCCATATGTTCTTAAAACTTTGTAATTCATAGTATGCACCTCTGTACAATGTTCATATTAGCCTTCTGTACAATAAATTATGGCATTTATCTCAGTGTAGTAGTATCAATAGTAATCATAATACAAGTTTTAACAGTATCAATAGGCGTTTTTTTTTGTTGGATAAGTTGTTAATATTTTGATTATTTGGTGTACTGTTTTAATTGGGGATAATTTTTGTATTTGTTAGATGGGTTCTGAAGAGGAATTTGTGATGCAATGGTTCTTAATGCGTCAGAGACTTGTAGCCTACCTTGTTTGTCTTCTTGTCCAGTATTTTATGGTTCAGAAGTGTAATAATAAGAAGAGAATAACCTATAATATGAATTCTGCAAGAGAGAGGGTACGTGAAGAAGTGATGTATAGGATAACTAGTAGTCCTAAGGGACGCGATATTGTTAGGATGGGTCCTGAAGCCTTTTTAGGATTGTGTAACATGTTAGAAATGTAACACCCCGATTTTCGATTAAGGACTAATGATAATTATTGAGAATAATTATGTGGTTTATGGCAATAATAATTAATATGCCATGATTATTGGAAATTGAAAGAGTGAAATTGTTGGGAATTAGTTAGTGATTAATAGAGAAATTAATTACTAGCTAAGAGAAAATGAGATGTGTGATTAAAATGATCAATGGCTAGGATTGATTGTGTAATTTGGCAAGGGGCATAATCATGTGTATGTGTGTGCATGTGAGCCCATGAGAGTTGAAGTGAGATGGTGACAAGTGGCAAAGTGTGGACCCTTGGATGAGGCATAAGTGATGACACATCATCATCATCTCCATTTCCTCTCTTCTCTCCCTTTCGGTTTCTCTCTCTTCTCTTCCTTCCTCCATTTTCGCTGAATATGCTTGGGAGAGAGAAAGGAAAAGCTTGGGAAAAGGTGAGTAAATGGCTTCCTTTGCTCAAATCCTTTTCATAAATGTTGATCATTGAGTTGAGAGCTTCAATTTGATGGTTGTAGCTTCTCTATTGGGGGTGATTTGAAGAATCACGAAAATATGAAGTGTGGAGAATCAAAGAGTGTCTTTGAGAAAGTTGATAAGGTATGTGAAACCAATCCTTCTATCTATGTTTCATGCCAAATGATTATGTTTGGAATTTCTGGAATTATTGCCCTAATTTCGAAAATATGGATCAATGGGTAGTTTGGCATGTTATGGTTATAGAAATGGTATAATGGTATGAGTTTTGTATAGATAGAATGGATTTGGGATTGAAATGTGTGAGGTTGTTGATTTAGAGAATTGATGATTATGATGCCCTAGACCAAAGCTTGTGAATGGAATGGGAATTGGGTAATTCTGTTGATTCCATTGAATTCAGTGAGTGATTTTGTGTGGGAGTAGCTTTGGTAGAAGTTTTGGGTCCATTTGGATCAATTGGGCAAGAGTTAGGGAAATGTGGTATGTTTGCTGCGTTTTCTGGAATCTGATAGATTCACTCGAGCAGACAGGGGTGTGCTCGAGTGAGGGATGAATGTCACCCGAGCAGGGATGAGCTCTGCTCGAGTGCTGGGTGAGTTTTCCCTTGTTTTGCTTCGAGTGCATCTGGGATTTATGAGCGATGCTCGAGCACATCGCTTTGTGCTCGAGTGAGGGAAGAACATGCTCGAGAGAGAGCATGGCCTGCTCGAGTGATAGTGGGAGTCCAGAGTGAAGGGTTGCTTTCTGGTCTTCACTCGCGGGCAAGGGGCAAGAGGTGTGCCTTCTCACTCGCGGGTGGGAGGTGTGTGCTCGAGTGAGGATTTGTGCTCGAGTGAGCCAGTTCCTGAAAGTGAGAGTTGTGCTCTCGGGTGCTCACTCGCGGTCTCACTTTCTCTTGTGCTCGGGTGTTGTCCGTACCAATGCTCGAGTGAGAGCATTTGTGCTCGAGTGATGTCCGTACTTGTGCTCGAGTGAGAGCTTCTGTGCTCGAGTGAGGCAGTGGAAAATATCAGGATTGAGTGTTCAAAAGGGGATCTTTGGGGATAGTCTTCCAACCCTTTAGAGCTATCGATTGAGGTGTTTGAGGGTACCTAAAGGGCAATAATGATAACCAACTTGAGTGTCTAAAAGTTAAGGAATTGGAAAAGGGATTAATCCTATGTCCTTGATTTTGAATATAGGATTTGATGATTTCCCTGAACGTGAGCAGCCGGAGCAGGAGCTTACGTGGAAAGATGTAGGGAACTTACCTCTCCTGCATGTATTGATAATTGTATTTGTGTATTGATGCATGTTATTGCTTTGCATGATTATGTGAAACATATGAGAATGATTGTAGCTCTGTTTCTAGTTCTGCTATGGCCATGAGTATGTTATGTGAACATTGAGCATGCGGATATCATTATGTGAACATGAGTTATTGTGATGCAAGCATGTCATGCATTAAATACTTATCTTGCATGCATACTGGTACCTGTTTCCTACTGAGATTCCCCAGAATCTCACCCTCCCCTATAAACATTTTAGGCAGGGAAGGAAGATTGAGGATGAGCAAGCATCCAAGGACGAAGAGGACTCATTTCTGGGTGAGAAGTTAGTAGTTGGTTATCAATACGTTATTGGGATTGTGTATTTGATTGTATGGATCAGTATTTGAGAATGTATTCGGATAAGTTGTGTAATCCCTGTTATTTGAGTTGTATGGGCTAATGCGCCCTGTGATTATTGAGCGAAGATATGATCCCGGAATTGTCGGGAATTTATATTGCGTACTCTGATAATTGCATAAATGTAATTTATCTTCGCATAGTAATTATATTCGGAGCGTGAATGTGAGACCGGGCTTGAAATGGTTTTGAAATGCATTTGTGAAAACCCCGTCAGGTTGATGGGTTTATAAATGTTGTTTTATCTTATTGGTCTCTATTTCACGTTAATTGCGTAATCCGGATATTAATTACGGCAGGGGGTTACAAGAAACACATGGTGGCCTAAAGCCTACCCGATTCTCAAGTGTGGAAGAACTAGTTGCCAAAGCCCTTTACATCTTAACACATAAAACAAAAAACCGTGTGGTTATGTTTTGGTTTAGGCGGTCTGGTGAGACAGTTAGCCGTCATTTCCATAATGTGTTACATGCTATCCTTCAATTAGAAGATAAATTCCTTGTCCAACCAGATGGTTCTAGAGTCCCTACTGAAATTAATGTTAATGATAAATTCTACCCATATTTTAAGGATTGTGTTGGGGCCATAGATGGAACTTATATCCGTGCCAAAGTACGTATGGTAGATGCGCCTCGTTATCGGGGTAGGAAGGACTTCCCTACATAAAATGTTTTGGCAGCTTGTACCTTTGATTTAAAGTTTACTTATGTGCTTGTGGGATGGGAAGGAACTGCGTCTGACTCAAGAATTATAAAGGATGCATTAAGACGAGAGGATTGTCTTAAGATTCCTCAAGGTAAGTACTACTTGGTTGATGCTGGATTCATGTTAACAAGTGGTCTTATTACACCATATAGAGGAGTTCGGTACCATTTGAAAGAATATTTAGACAGAAATCCTCCCCAAAACTATAAAGAACTCTTTAATCTTCGACATTCATCACTACGTAATGCAATTGAAAGGGCTTTTGGGGTATTGAAGAAAAGGTTTGTCATCTTATCAAGGCAGCAGAGCCTAATTATGGCATAAAACTGCAAAAATTGAGCATTGCTGCATGTTGCATTCTTCATAATTATTTGATGAATGTAGACCCTGATGCAGAGCTTATCCATGAAGTAGATAATGAACTTGCAGCTGAAGCTCAGTCTAATGCTGAAAACCATGTTCCAAGGGGTGATACAAGTGGCAGCTCAGGGCGAGCTTATAAGAGATGCAATAGCTCAACAAATGTGGACTAACTATGGAAATAATGCTTAGAATAATGTTCTGTGAACTAAACTTTACATGTTCATTTGTTGTAGTGCTCTTTGGTTATATTTCCTTTGTTATATTGTTGTAATGTGGTTTTCTGCTTCCACATCTCCTATATTCGTTCAAAGATGATGTCATTTATGTGCATTGTTTCTTTGATGTTAGTTAATTTATTTGGGTTTACATTTTTTTAGTATGGCTCCGAAAAAGCCAGCTCATGTGAATGCTGCCCCAACTGAAAAGAGTCTTATTTAGAATTCCAAGATGGATGATGCCTTGATTGATGCATTTATGCATGAACTGGATGTGGGTAACAAGGTCAATGGGACATTTACAACTAATGCTTATGTTAATATAATTACATATTTGACTGCACTGTTTGGATTTAAAGTTGATAAAGAGAAAGTGAAAAATCGCTGGAAAACATTGAAGAAGAACTTTTCTGAAATTTATGATATCTTCAAGGGGGTATGAGTGGATTTTCATGGAACTCATCTACTCATACATGGAAAGCTGAGGACCAAGTTTGGGATCAGTTGATTGAGGTGAGATACATAAACCTTTCTTATTGTATAATTCTGTTTCTGCATATTTTTGCTGTCCTGCTGTTCTGTATATGCTTGGTTTATAATATATTTGATGTTCTGCATATGCTTTACATAAACCAACCTTATTGTATAATTCTTTTTCTGCATATTTTTGCTGTCCTGCTGTTCTGTATATGCTTGAGTTTATAATATATTTGATGTTCTGCATATTTCAGGTCAAACCAAAAGCTGCTCTTTGGAGAAATACTCCCCTGCCCAATTATTTTAAGATGCTGGCTCTTTATGGAAATGATAGAGCCACTGGAGATGATGGTGACACTCCTTCAAATATGAAGAAAAGGCGTCGCTCAAGTCCTCCAGCAGCTCAGTCAAGTACTCCGGTAGCTCAGTCAAGTCCTCCACCACCAGCTGAGAATGATGTTGATCAGCTGCTGTCCCAAAATAATCTGACTTTTCAAGATTTTTCTGTCAATTTGGACAATGTGGAATATGAAGAGTTATCTCATGGAGCACAAAGTGAGAGCTCTAAGAGGGCTAGAAGGGGTGCTGCAATCAATGAGAGGGTAAGTTCTGATGGAGTTATAATTGCAAGGGAAATGCAAGAAATAGCAAGTGCCATGAGGGAGGGTAATCAAGCTTTTAGAGAGAGATATGCACCTCAAATTTCTGGAGAAGACACTTTCAAGCTGATTCGTGAGAGTGGGTGTGATGAAGATAAAGTTTCAGACATTTATTGCTTCCTTATGCATGATGTTAGTAAGCTCAGGGCAGTGATTGAATGCCCCCCTCCAATGCGCAAGCAAGTGATTATGAAGATGGTTTTCGGTGGCTACCATTAGAATGTGATGCCACCATAGATATTTTGTATTGGCCTACAAAGACATGCCAACCGATTTAATGCCATGCTGAATTTTTTTTTGATGAACTCCTTACTTTGTTGTAATGATATGGTGTTTGGTTATATTTTGTAATTGTGTTAGTATCATATGTGAGCTTTTGGGTTTATATTGTATGCATCTTCGGCTTATCAGGTTTTGTTATTTGAATCTATGTCTTCTTTTACTCTCTAGCATTGTACAGTTGTTCATCTGCATCTGGCTGTGTCAAGGGTTGAGTCTTATCTTGTGGCTTACTTTCCTCTCAACATTGGCTAGTTATTTGCATTTTCCTGTGTAAACGGGTTTGGTCTTCATATTTTTTTTTAAAAAAAATTAGAGCATGATATCAAGTAAGTTGTTGCCCACTTTTTGATGAATTAGCTTAGCACGGTCTTATTTTATGAATTAGCTAAAATATTTTATGAAGGTTTATACATAAAAGATGAGATCGCATCCTTTTATTCTAGATTTAGAAATGATAAAAAGGAACTTGATGTCTTCTTCTTAATTAAGTAGCACTCTAGATGATTAATGTCCTCTGTTTTCGCTGAAATATTTTATTAAGATTGGTTTATGTGGGATTCATCCTTTTTAGAAGCACCATCAGAAATGATATTTAGACATATTGAGACATATTCTTGGTTCTTTAGAAATGATAGCTGACCACAGTAATGGGGATGTCGTTGTTGATTGGTTCTTTGGCGTGACAGAAGCAGGTGTAATTTGTTCTAAAATGTGCTGTTCAGAAATTGCATTTAAAATGTGCTGTTCAGAAACAGTCCATATTTTTTTTTACATGTCATGTGATTGCCATTTCAATTATAATTTAGGATATAAAAATTTTATTGATACTTAAATTTAATTATACATTTAATAGAGTTTGGATAAAATCACTTATAATATGATTGTCCATGTGAAAATTGTCCATATTAAACTAATTTCCCTCCTCTCCCCTCCTGAACCAAACAAGGTAACATTAAAATCCCTCCTCTCCCCTTCCTTTTAGCAAGGGTAAAATTGTCTATGTCAAAAACATTTCCCTCCCCTCCCCTCCTGAACCAAACAAAGTAACATTAAAATCCCTCCCCTCCCCTCCCTTTTAATCAATCCAAACAAGGTAATATTAAAATCCCTCTTATCCCCTCCCATCCCCTCCCCTCCATTAAAATCCCTCCCATCCCCTCCCCTCCGTCGAACCAAACAAAGCCTTAAACACAAAATTTCTCTCCCTAGAAAAACCCCAATTTTGGAGGGTTCACAATTTAGGTTAGGTGACCACTAGAAGACAAAAAAACCTCCCTCTCCTCACCTCCCCTTCTTCCAACCAAACACCCATTTTTAATCTCCATCCCTCTCCCAACCTCACCTCACCTAATAAAACTTCCAACCAAACACAACCATAGTTAGGAGAAATGGATGAAGCCCAATTTGGTGTAAAAAGGGACCTTGGGGGCATCATTTTTGGGCTAACTAGAGGGAAGGAGAATTGGTGCAAATTGAATGGAAGCTTATGACATGTTATGTAAAAGATAGGCCCAAAGTACAAATGGTATCATAAATTTTATTTTTGTGAAAATATTAGTTAAGGGAAAAGATGAAGATATTATTAAACATTGCCTTCATCTTTCTCTTCCCTCATTTCCGTCCAAGCATCCCAAATAGAGAGAGAGGGAGAGAGCTTAAGAAAACTAGAGAGAAGGAGGAGCTCAAAGAGGAGAAATGTAAGGTAAGGCTTTATGATTTCAAGTGTAAAGGCTCCCAATTGTGTAATTTGTTCTCTAACCTCTTGATCTTTAGAGAAATCATAGTGTAACAAGCAAAATCTTAAGGTTAAGGAAAGAGAAGGGGATAATTTTAGAGAGATAAAGTGAAGAAATCTAAGGTAACCTCAAGAACATCAAATCTCTTGGTTTATTGTTGTTGTTATTGTTGTTCTTGGCTTGGTTGGTGATTTATTATTGATTTTGTAAATTTAGAAAGTGTGTTAGTGTAAGCATTTTACCTAAGAGGGGGGTGAATTGGGTGATACTAGAAAATTCGTTGCGTATATAAAAATTGACTATAAATTTAAAGTAGTTAAGAGCTATGAGAAATGTAATATCCCAATTTTTGATTATGGGCAATCATGATTCTTGTGGATAATTATGAAATTAATTGGAATAATTATGTGTTTTATGGTAACATAAATTAATATGTCATAATTGGTGGAAAAATCAGAAGAATGGAATTATTGGCCATAAGTTAGTGATTAAGGGAGACATTAATTACTAACTAAGAGGAAAATGAGATGTGTGATTAAATTCTAATGGAGGGATTAGAATAGCTAATTAGTAACTCATATTGGGTAGGC
Source organism: Inga oerstediana (assembly GCA_963210345.1). Taxonomy (NCBI): domain Eukaryota; kingdom Viridiplantae; phylum Streptophyta; class Magnoliopsida; order Fabales; family Fabaceae; genus Inga; species Inga oerstediana. The sequence continues at coordinate 40,364,644 of OY723409.1, forward strand.
CAATAGCAATTTGACATGTGGCAAAAAGTGAGTGTGAGAGAGAGTGTATGTGTGAAAGTCAAATGGGATTTTTTTTTATGTTTTCTCTCTCTCTCTTTCCCTCCATTCGACTGACAAGAGGTATGGGGGAGGAGTAATTCATCATCATTCCTCATCTCTTTCACACTCAATCTCTCTCTTTCTCTCTCTTGTCTTCTGTATTCAGGCGCCATTGTTAGGCAAGAAAGAGAAAGAAAAAGCTTGTGATTTGGGTAAGTAAATGACCTTTAATACCAAAACTCACATTATCATTATTGTTCCTTGGAATGAGAGCTTCATTTCCATGTTTTTAGTTTGGCCATTGGTATTGGTTTGAGCCCACATGAAAATTTGGTTGTTGGAGAATCAAAGAATGTCTTTGGAAACGTTGAAGATGTATGTGAGACTAATCTATCTATCTAAGTATCATGTCAAATGGATTAGCTTTGAATTTCTGGAATTTTTGGCATATTTTCGAAAGATGATGGCTATTGGGTTTTTGGTATGTCATTGGCATGAAAATGGTATATAATGGTGAGTTTGGGATAGATAGATTGATTTGGGAGTTAAATGGTATGTTTGGATGATTATATTGCCCAAGACCAAAGCATGATAATGGAGTAGGATTTAGGTTATTTTGATGATTCCATTGAATTCCTTGGATGTTTTTGTGTGGGAGTAGCTTTGGTAAGAGTTTTGAGTCCATTGGGATCAATTAGGCAAGTGTTAGGAAATGTGGTCAGTTTTGCTGTGTTTTCTAGTTTCTGTCAAAGTCACTCGAGTGAGAGTGAGTTCACTCGAGTACGGGATGAATAACACTCGAGTGGTGATGAGTTCCACTCGAGTGCGGTAGTGTAAACTTCCTTTCTGCTTTCTGTGTTCTTGTTGCACTTCCGTGGTCAAAGGCAAGTGTTGCCTCACTTGCGAGTATGGTGGCACATCACTCGAGTGAGCTTCCTATCACTAGAATGCAGGTGTATTTGACACCAAGGACTTGCCTCTCGGGTTGTCACTCACAATCATGGAGTAAGAGTGTGCCTTCTCACTTGCAGGTATGTGGTATTCACTCGAGTGCAATGGGCTATGCTCTAGTCCTCCCGATCCTTGAAAACTCATGTGCTCTCGGGTCTTCAATTTCTGGACTTCACTCTCTAGTGCTCGAGTAAAGCATTTCGCTATCACTCGAGTGAGGTCCAGTGTGCTCGAGTGTTGTAGTTTCTGAAAAGTTCCTTGTGCTCTCGGGTGTTCACTCACTGTTGTTCACTCTCTAGTACCCGAGTATAGACCATATTATCACTCGAGTGAGGCCTTCTTCACTCGAGTATCCGTACAATATCTCACTCGAGTGAGACCATTCTCACTCGAGTGTCTCAGTGTAAAATGTCAGTTTTGAGCTTTCAAGAAGGTGGTCTTGGGGATAGTCTTCCAACCCTTTAGAGCTATTAATAGAGTTATTCATGGGTACTAAAAGAGCAATAATGATAACCCAATTAAGTGTTAATAAGTCATTGAGAATTGGAATAGAGAATTGACACTTTGTCCCTAATTATAAATATAGGATTTGACATTTGCCCTACTTGGGAGAGACCAACGCCAGGACACGCACGAAAGGATCAAGGTAGTGACTCTTCTCTCATGTTGTGTATGATGTTTTGGTATGCATGACTTGTCATTAAGTTTGGTGAACTGTATGTGCCATGGTCTATTACAGCGTGAGCGTTTAGGAATTGACGCTAGTCATCTCTAGCTCGGCCGTTTTAGTGCCGTTGTAATCGACATGGATCTTTGTGAATTCGACCCGTGGGGCGGCGATTTGTGAATCCAGCCGTGGGCTGTGTAATATGAATCTTGCCTTTATAGCTTGCATGTGAAATGCTTTATATGAATCCCAGCTGTGGTAAAATATATTGTGTGGATTGTTGTGATGCAATATAGTGTGACCAATTCAGCTTGAGCAAACGTAAGGGTGACATGAGTCATACCTGCCCTTACCGCTGTAACTGCCGTTATAGTTGCTATGCGTGTGTGATGATTTGCTTTAATGCCTTATTGTTGTGCATACTATGAGTGATTTGTTACTACGGGGATTCTTTAGAATCTTACTCTCCCAAAATAATTTTAGACAGGGCCGAAGGATTCAAAGGAAAGCGGGTGACGAAGAGTGGATAGGGCTCCAGATTGGGAGTTTTATTTTGGGTATTTGGTTATCGTGTATAAATCATTTTGATAGTTTTATGTAATCCCCGAGTAAAGGGAAAGTTTATGCGCTTTGTGCCTTTGTAGACCCTTTATTAATTAATGGAACCTGAGTGTGTCAGGAATTTATGCTGTACTCTGATATTTGTAAATGGAATCAACCTATAAAGGCCAATTGTGTTTTGTAATGTGATTATGAGACCTTTGTAAATAGGTTTTGGAATTTTTTTGTAAACCCTAAATTGGTGGACAAAAGATTTTTTTTAATAAGTCCCAAATCATCTAAGGTCTCTAATTCCACATAATTACTTATTTATGAACTAATCTCAGCCTATGACGTGAAGGGGGTTACAACAAATATCACCAAAGTATACACCGGGAGTTATATTGGTTCGACCACAATCACTTTGACCTACGTCCAGTCCTCAAAGCTTCTCTGAGAGTTTCACTATATCTTCCAAGATTCAGTGGGTTCTTGGCACCTCAGTACACAGCAAGTTCTTTCACTGGACACTCGCTCCCCTTTACATGTAATCAAATCCCGAATTCAAGGTTCCACAACCTAAGTTGTCTCAATAACAAATATTGAGTTTGTAATGAAAGTCTCTCTCACAGAGAAAATATATGATCACTAAAGTACAAAGAGTGAATGTAAGAAAACAGAGCACTAAGAATATATTGATCGATATGAGTTTGCGTATTCTCAGTTGTTGTTTTTTATTCTTCATTGAATGCTTTATATTTATAGATGAATTGTAATGTTTGTTGGAAGCATTTCAAACATGTCCATTAGAGTCACACAGCTTCATTTGACCATTCTTCGAATTTGAAAAGTAGCCGTCTATGGTAGGTGAGCTTTTCGAACTTGTCGGACGATATGTTTGACTTCTCTCTCAAAGCATGATTTCTTCATTGTTTCTCTACAAATATACTTAAAAAACTAATACAATGAAAGGTTAATCATATAGATAACAAATGAATGAACATTGGATTAAAATCATGCTTTCTGTACTGCATTACTCTAGTGGCTACACGAGTGAACATGCTTCATTACTAGAGTAGTCCCTCGACTAACCTTATTAAAAATAAGCCAGAGAGTAAGTCAACGTTGTCTAACCAGATTACTTGGATAAACCGTTGAGTAATTCATTTTATAAAACTTGACATACTTCATTACTCGAGTGATCCCTCAAGTAAGTCTTTCTTTTCTTCTCTGATTACTCGAGTAATGGTTCAAATAACTTTGCAGATTACTCGAGTAATCCCTTGAGCAATGTCATTAAAATATGGGCCGAGAGTACTTGCTTCTTTGCTTACCTAATTACTTGAGTGATCCCTCGAGTAAAGCTTCAAATAACTTTATAGATTACTCAAGTAATCCCTTGAGTAATATCACTCATTTCGCAGCCGAGAGCTACTGGATGATTTTTTCTCTGATTACTCGAGTGATCCCTCGAGTAATGTTTCAAATAACTCTGCAGATTACTCGAGTGATCCCTTTGAGTAATCCCATGCAATTTTTGACAGAGAGCTTCTGGAACAAATTTTCACACATTACCTGAGTGATCCCTCAAGTAATGAAAGACCATTACTTGAGGGCTCCTTCGAGTAATCCTTCAAAAAATCTTACAGTGTTCCTTTTTCTATACTCTGTCTTTTCCTTCATCTTCATTACTTGAGTACCTATTCGAGTAATGCTTTTGCGTGCCACCAAGAACTTAGTTACTTTGTTCAAATCTTTTATTTAAAACTTTTGTAATATTAATCCAATCATTTTTTTTTATCAAAACATATGGGATATAACATTCTCCCCTTTTTTGATAATGACAAAACTTGGTGATTTTGAACAATGTTATTGAAAACTTTTTGTATGCAATCGTTTGTTCAATTTAACTTAAAAAATCTTTTGAAATAACTTGGTGAAGATCTTTTTGAATTCAAATCTAATGATCTTGAGAATTTTAGTTTTTGAAACCTTTTTGAATCCAATCAAAAGCTCATAATTTTGAAGGTATGTTCTAAATTTTTTATTTGTTCACCTTGCATACACAATAAAAAATTCATTAGTCCACAATGCAATATAAATTCAATTGAAATTGCAGAAAGAGTTCATTACATAACCAAAAAACAATAAAGTTCCCTTAAACCCTATACACCAATATTCATATGCATTACAAAATCACATCACATCATTTATCACAAAATCACTTAAGTTCTTCTTCCTCTTTTTGTCTTCATCACAAGGGTAGGATCAATCAAGAAAAGGGATAGGACTAGATGGCTTGACTGTAGAGATGGGAATGACAGGAAGATGTGTGAAGCCAGAGCCATGTGAGTCATCTAAACTTGGAGAATCTGAAGAGGAGCTAGATGGTCCAGGGTCAGGAAGTACTAGAGGAGGAACCACAATAAGATCCTTTAGAGGACTTTGTGGGACTGGGACCTGAGAAAAAGTCTCTACTTTCACTATTCTTTTTGGTGATTGATGATCACTAGAGGAGACAACCACCTCTTCAGTGCCTATTGGGGATGCAATAGGAGTAGGCACTGACTCAGGTTGAATTAGCTCGACTGGAGGAACTGAGTCATCAATGGTGATGTGAATGGGTTTGGATGTGTCTGGGTTAGGATTAGGCATAGAGAATAGGATGTTTCTTGGCGTAACCCCTCTATAATTATATCTGAAGTAGGTGATTAAAATGAATTAAAGACCATCGGATAAACAAAACTTAGCTAATATCCCATCTTTACGATAGGGTTTTCACAAATACTTTTCAAAATCTAATACTTCTAGTCTCATATTCACATTTTGAATATAATTACTTTGCACAGATAAATCACATTCATATATATAAGAGTGCACAACATAATTCCTGGCAAACCCCGGGTTCATACCTTTACTATAGAGTTTACAGGGCACATTCGCCCTTTATAATTTTTCAAACGGGGATTACACAAAGTCATTTCCAAACACATAACTGAATAGACATTCCAACCTATCCAACCATATATACATCTAAACATGTACAGTTATCCCAACTTCAATGATAACCAGCTACCAAACTAAATATCCATAAGAGTCCTCGCCGCCCTTGGTTGCTTGCTCCATCCTTGATTCCACCTAACCTGTCTAAAATGTTGGTAGGGCAGGGTGAGATTCGAGAGAATCTCAGTAGGAAAAAAATACCAATATGCATGCAAGGTAAGTGCTTAATGCATGATATGCTTGCATTACATAACATATGCTAACATAATGACATATCTCCATACTCAATGTTTCGTGCAACAAAACTATGGCCACAGTATAAACAGAAATAGAGCTTCAATCATTCATATATGTTTCACATAATCAAGCAAAGTAATAACATGCATCAATACACTAGCACAAATATCAAATACATGCAGGAGAGGTAAGTTCCCTACATTTGTTTATTCCACATGTGCTCCAGCACCGGCTACTCATGATCAGAGTGAATATCAAACCCTATAGCCAAAGCAAGGATATATGGTTAATCCCTTTTCCAATAATACTTAAAGTTGGTTATCATTCACAACCTTTAAGTGGTTACTAGAAGCCTAAATACATGCCTAAAGGGTTGGGAAAAACTTGACCAAAGACCATCTTTCAAAACTTCAAAACATCATTTTTCAAAGGTTGGCCGTGGCCAGCCCTGTAATATCCTAAATTACGATTAAGGGCTAATAGCTTTAAAGTGATATAATTAATGTTAATTAAGCACTTTTGAAGTATATGACATAATTATTGTTAAACTCAATGTAAATGTGTTTGATAATGGTTTGAGTATATTGTGATAATCAAGGGCAAAATGGTAAATTTACCAACCAATTGGTCAATTACTAGAGAGGAAATTCATAGCTAATTGAGATCAATGGTTAGGATTGAATGACAAAGGGGTGGAATTGGGTGTGAATACAAATATGTGGACTTATGGAAGGAAGAATGAGATAATGTCAAGTGTGAAACCATGGGCCATTGGATCAAGGTCCAAAAGTCAAACTATTTTCTCTCTCTCTCTCTCTCTCTTCTCTTCTAAGGTCAATTTTGGGGAGTATGGGAAAGGAAAATTTAGACATCATCATCATCTCATCTCTCTCTCCTCATTCTCCATTTCCGGCGAGCTTGGATAAGAAAGAGAAATGAAGGTTTTAAACTTTGGGTAAGTATTTGGCTTCAAATGCTCATCCTATATTCACTAAAGTTGTTTATGGTGTTGAGGGCTTCCTTTCCATGGTTTCATAATTTTGATTTGTGGTGGTTTAAAGCTTAAGAAAATTTTGAGAGTTGAAGAATCAAGGATTTGATTTCAGCAAATTGAGGAGGAAAGCATTTGATACATTTTGGTGTATTTGTTATGTTTTTTGGTTAAGTCTTGTAAATTCTAGAATTTTACCCTAAATATAGTGTTAATTTGGAATGTAAGAATTTGATTGAGTGTTATGATTGAATGGGTAGCTATTGGTATCTTTGAGTTACTAGGATTAGTTGGAAATGGAAAGTGGAAGTTTTGATGGTTAAGTGTTTTGAGTGTAATATAGAGAACCAAGAGCAAATTTGTTGTTAGGATGAGAATTTGAGTGTTTTGACGTTACCAATAGGTTCCTTATGAAATTTTGAGTGAGAATGAGCATTGGTATAAGTTTGGAACCATTGGGATCAGTTTTGGTAAATCTGGGAAACTTGTCAAATTCTGTGTTTCTGGTTTCTGATGAACAACACTCGAGTGAGGGAGGGTTTCACTCGAGTGCGACAGTATAATTTACCTTTTCCTTCAGTGTTCTGGTAGAATTCTCAGAGAAAGTGCAAGAGTGCACTTCCTCATCTGCGAGTGATAAGGGCTATCACTCGAGTGAGAGTGGGTTCACTCGAGTGCAGGCGTAAGTTCAGGGTAAGGGCTGCTCTCGGCCAAACACTCACAACCCAAACTTCAAGAGTGTGACTCGACACTTGCAAGTATGGCATGATCACTTGAGTCCCTGTGTCTGTGCTCAAGTAAATCTTTGCCTCTAGGATTCTTAGTTGCTCTCGGGCAAACACTTCTTATGCCACACTTTGGGGGACTCGAGTGAGATTTGGGGTTATCACTCGAGTGCAGGTATTTATGCTCGAGCACAGTGAGCACTTTCTGACCATTGGTATTGTTTTATGGCAAACACTAGCGGGTGAGAACTGTCTTCACCCGAGTGCAAGTGCTCTGTCACTTGAGTAAGGTCATCTTCACTTGAGTGAGCCATTCAAAAATCAGTACTTTGCTTCCTAAAAAGGCATCTTTGGGGTAGTTTCTCCTAACCCTTTAGGCATATGTTTAGGCATCTAATAACTACCTAAAGAGTTTAAATGATAACCAACTTAAAGTACTATGGAATTAAGAACTTGGAAAAGAGATTGATCGATTGTCCCTGATTTGGTTTATAGGATTTGACATTTCCGCCTATGGTGCCAAAAAACGTCAGGAAAGAACAAGGTAGTGACTCTTTCTTTTATACTGTGTATGAAGCGTTGTATGTATGTTTGTCATGTATTGAGATATATTGAGAAACATTGTGTTACTTTGTGATACATAGAGATCACAGCGAAAGCTGACGCATAGTGAGTACAGCCATGAGCGCTGTCATTTATGGCGTGAGCCATGATACAATGTGATGCTGCTTAACATGATCATATATGCTATGTGTTTATGCACTGTATGAGTGATTTGTTACTACTGGGATTCTCTTGAATTTCATTCTTTCCAATGACTAACATTTCAGACAGGGCAAGTGGCTCAAGAGAAGAACGGATCACCCGGAGCGGTTAGAATCTTTTAGGGACATTTGAATGGGTTATTTGTTATCTATTTTGTATTTGGGATTACTGTATATAAGTATTATTTTAGGAAACGAGGTGTAATCCCCTATATGGGAAATTTAAACCCTTAGTGTAAATATAGATGAAACCCGGGATTTGCCGGGATTTTTGTTGTATACTCTAATATATGAATGTGACGTAACTGCACAGGTGATTATATTCGATATTTGAACTCGAGGCTAGGATAGGAAAGAAGTTTTCAAAAATTTTTGTGGAAATCCTACCTCAAGGAGGGTATTTAAAATGAATTTTGAATTATCTGCTGGTCTTTAATCCATTTTATTTTGCATTATCGAATTTTAATTACGTTTCTTGAGGCAGGGGGTTACAAGCCCCACCTTGGGTCGCGGTCAACAGATGGTCAGAAACTCATGGGCCGTGGTTAACACTTCTGACCCGCGGCTAGATAAAGGTCAGAAACATTGGGCCTTGGCTAGCCTGGGCCACGGCTAAAACCAGGTCAGAAGGTTTTAGGTCGCGGCCAACCTCTTGGGCCCAACCACATACCTATTCCCTGGATCATTTTCCAACAACCATAACTTTGGCTATAGAACTCAAAATGACCAAAACTTTATATCAAAGGAAAGCTTGCAATTTGAACTACAAATCTGAAAAGTTTCACATCAATTCAATATCATTTCCTATGTCAAAATACCATGCAAAGTTGGTCACTTGCACATCATTTCAGACTTAGCCAAATTTCTAGATTTCATAGATTTTCCAGTTTTGGCTTAATTGATTCAAATGGTCCCAATTTCACAACAAACACCATTCTCACACCAATTTTCACAAGGAGTCCATTGGAAACACCAAAACAACTAAATTCACATCACATTGACATGTTTCCATAAGATTCACAATATCTCAACACAATTCACAATACAAACTCAACATTGCACAATTTTCCATGTCAAGTTCCAAATCAATTCCAATGACATCAAAACACACTATGACATCATTTTTACCATAATACACTATCCAATTCAATCATTCTAAAAATATACCAAAATCAGTGCAAATTCCATAATTCACAAAACCTATCCAATAATCACAAAACTTAGGTCAAAGAGAAGCTACCAGTCATCTCTTCCTCTTTCCAAGGCTAAGGCTTTGATTCCTCCAACTTTAAGATTCCTCAAGCTCTTAAAACACCTTCTTTCACAAATATAAAACCATAGAGATGAAGCTCTCTTCACTATGAACAACATTAGAGAAGGATATTTGAGCATTAGAGGACAACAAACTAACTAAAAACTTACCTTTCCATTTCTCTTTCCTCCTTTAAGCTTGCATGTGTATGGAGCATGGAAGAGAGAGAGGAGAGATCATATTTTTGAGCCAAAGAAGGCCGTTTGGCTGACCTAAATGAGAAGAGATGAGAGAGGAATAAGTTTTGACCATTTGACTTAATCTAAAGGCTCACATTGTGCCACTTGTCACAATCTTACTTTATTTTTCATGAGCTCACATGATCACAGACACATGGGATTCAACCTACATGATCTCTTAAAAATCAATCACAACTATTGATCTTCAAGTTACCAATAGGGGTGTTCAAATTGTCTCGGTCTTGGTTGTCTGAATTGCAAAGAGAAATAAAGCAAGTGGCGGCTGGCTGAATCAAAAGAAATGGAGCTGAACCGATGGAAATAAGGGAATAGAATTGCTGAACCAAATTGAAGAAATGTAGAGAAGCAATCAGACCGAATTTAGAGAAAGGAAACAAGCCGATTTTGTTGACTCAAGTGGAGCTTGCTGGACCGAATATTATGAGGAGCAGATCGAATTGAATGAGAAAGTAAGCCCAGCTGAAATTATTGACTGATTTGGTAGATGTTGAACCGATGGAATTAATGGAGAAAGGGGATTTGACTCGAGTTGAGATGTGCTGGACCGTTTGGAGATTAATGGAAAAAAAAGGTGGACACGCACGCGATATTGGGAGAGGAGGAGAGTGTGCTGCGGCTGTGTGAAAAGGCAGCGAATGAGAAGAGGGTGGCGGCTGTAAAAAAAGAAGAGGAGGCGTGAGTGCACTTGGAGGGAGCTGTTCGGTTCTGTATTATCCATGGCTTATTCCTTCTCCTTTCATCAATCATTCTCTTCCTCTATGAGTAGCTAAAGTGTTGGTGATTTCCTTGAGTTGGGTAATGGTTTGAGCTTCTAGATTTCAATGGAATTCCTTTAAGCTCTCTTTTTAGTTCATGATTATGTAGCTTGGTTAAGTATATAATTGTGATCTAGATTGTTAAGCCAAGTGAATAAACTTGGTTGTTGAGCTAGGAGTTGATTAATTAAGCTTTGTATGATTCATATTATGAGTAGGTTGAATTGTTTATTCCAACTTGGTTAAGTGGATTTATATAATTAAACTGAATGTTTTAAATTGTTGTAATGGTAATTACAAGCTAGAATTGGAAGTTAATTATTCATCTCCTTGAGTTTGAATTATTTGGTGGTATTCATTTAATTGCTTCGGTAGAATGAATTAAATGATTATTGCAAGTATGGAGCTAGTGGTAACTTAGTTCCATCCTCTTGACTCATATTATGGAATTCATATCATTAGCAAGCAAGAAAGACTAAAACCCCAATTCAAGGGAATCCCATTTTATCATTATACTAGTTAATTGAATTTATCTTGTTGTTAGTGTTAATTTTGATTTCGTTTGCTTCTTTGTTTTAGAAACCAAAAAAATTACAAAAATATTGTTTTAGCTTAGATTACTTCATTAGTTTAAAAAGCAATTTCTCTAAATGATTTCTCACAACTTTAAGGTTTTTTGTCACTTTACTACTTATAAACTTGGAAATTAATCTCCTCACAAGAATGACCTAGGTTGAGCTACTCTGCTATATTCTTAAACCTAGTTTTATTTTGTGAACTCACATGACATGGGTTCATCAAATTGGCGCCTTATTCGGTTCAATGTTTATGAAGCTATGAATCACCCATTTGAGGACTACACTCTTCTTGGCTTGAATGAGATTGATTTGGCCTTGGAAGAGGCAATTGATGAGTCTACTTTCTCATTGTGTGTGAAAAATGATTGTCATGATGATGTATGTGCTACCATTGGTTCAAATTCTTCTCCCTCTATTGATTGTGATGATGATGTGTGTAGTATTGATTGCATGTCAATTGATAGCTCACTTTCCACTTCCAATCCTTTAATTTTTGATTTTTCTAACCTTGGTAGTACTATATCTTCATTTGATAGTTATCATGGTGTTGGGAAAGAATTATTGTGTAGCTTTGCAGAATTTGAGAATGTTAGTGAAGTGGATTCCACTTCTGGAAGTGAAGCAACATCAATTAGCACTGAATCTGCTCTTATGGACACAAGTGGAGTTATTTTTGAAGATGAGGAAAGAAATCAATGTGCTATTGATGGAACGATTGCAATTCATGGGTCTAAGCTTCACATTCCTCCATCTTACAAGTTTCAGACTTCTCCTAACCTCAAGGATGATTGTGTGAGTAACCTCACTTCTTTCTAGTTATTGAAATACTTATATTCTCCTTTTGGTGATGAACTTAGCAGGTCAAAAGTCATAAATTTCTTTGCTGAGAATTTTGGAAATAATGGACAACCACATGTCAAGACTGCAACAGGGGAGACACTCAGTTCTAATCAATTACTATACTGTTGCATACCATTTCATGATGCTACTTCTCATATATTTCACTCTTTGAATGATGTAGGTGGTAGTCCAGGTTGCTTTGTAAATGAGCCACAATCTCAATCCACATCTGAACAAGGGGGACATACTTCCAATCCAACAATTATTGGGGATTCTTATAAGAAAGGGAAGTTTCTTGGTGCACTTGAGTTGAAAGAACTTTTACCTTCAATTGTGCAACCCCCTGAACTTGATTTGAAACCCCTTCCCCCTAACTTGAAGTATGCTTTTCTTGCTGAACATGATCAATTACCTGTCATTATCTCTAGTTCTTTAAGTACATCTGAGGAGCTGAGGAGTTGAGTTTACTCCATGTGTTGAAGAAACACAAGAGGGCAATAGGGTGGACTTTAGGTGACATTCCAGGTATTAACCCAACTGTGTGCACCCACAAAATACTTTTGAATGAGGGTTCTAAACCTGTGAGACAGCCTCAACGTAGACTCAACCCTCTCATCTTAGATGTAGTTAAGAAGGAGGTCACCAAACTCTTGAGTGCAGGGATCATATATCCTATTTCAGATAGTGAGTGGGTCAGTCCGGTCTAAGTTGTTCCAAAAAAGAGTGGAATAACTGTTGTACGAAATGAGAAGAACGAACTCATTCCAACAAGAGTCCAAAACTCTTAGAGAGTTTGTATATATTTTAGAAATTTGAATGAAGCAACTAGAAAGGACCACTTTCCCCTCCCCTTTATAGATCAGATGCTAGAAAGATTGGCATGTAAATCACATTATTATTTCCTTGATGGTTTTTCTGGTTATTTTCAGGTTCCTATTGCACCGGAAGATCAAGAAAAGACAACATTTACTTGCCCATTTGGGACGTTTGCATACCCAAGGATGCCTTTTGGGTTATGCAACGCTCCTGGGACATTTCAAAGATGCATGCTCTCCATTTTTAGTGACTTACTTGAACAAGGTATTGAGGTATTCATGGATGATTTTTCTATATATGGGAATTCTTTTGAAGAATGTTTGCTGAATTTGGAGAGAGCATTAGAAAAATGTGTGCAAAAGAACCTTGTGCTAAATTTTGAGAAATGCCACTTCATGGTAGATCAAGGGATAGTCTTAGGCCACTTGATAAGTAAGAGGGGTATAGAAGTTGACAAATCTAAAATTGAAGTAATTTCATCTCTTCCTTATCCCTCTAACTTAAGAGAACTTAGATCTTTCTTGGGGCATGCTGGGTTTTATAGAAGATTCATTAAGGATTTTAGTACAATAGCTTGTTCTCTATCTAAGCTTCTCCAAAAGGATGTGGATTTCATATTTGATGATGCATGCAAATTGGCTTTTGATGAAATTAAGTCTAGACTCATTTCTCCACCTATACTTATTGCTCCTAATTGGGATCTTGATTTTGAGCTTTGTTGTGATGCTTCCAATAGTGCTGTTGGTGCAGTTCTATTTCAGAAAATTGATAAGCCCTCTTGTGTTATTGCTTATGCTTAAAAAACGTTGGATAAGGCTCAAATCAATTACACTACCACTGAGAAAGAGCTCTTTTCCATTATTTTTGCACTTGAGAAGTTTAGGTCTTATCTAGTGAATTCTAAAGTAATTATCTATTCTGATCATTCTGCTGTCAAGTTCTTATCTAGGAAGACTCATACTAAGCCTCGGTTACTAAGGTGGATGCTACTACTTCAAGAATTTAAAACAGAGTTTAGGGACAAGGCCGGTGCAGAAAATCTTGTTGCTGACCATCTAAGCCGCTTGCCCCTTGCTACACAGGGAGTAGTTGATGCTGAAGTTACTTGTGATGGTTTTCCTGATGCCCATCTCCTTGCTATTACACTTCATGACCCATGGTTTGCTCATATTGTGAATTATCTTGCTGCTGGGGTGTTCCCTGATTCTTTGTCTCATTTTCAGAAACAGAAGTTGAAACATGAATCTCAATACTATTTGTGGGATCCTCCTTACTTGTGGCGGCATTGTAATGATCAAGTCATTAGGAGAGTGACTATGGAATAATGCTTAAACTCATGAACCCATTTATTTAAGCATTATTAAAACCCCTTAGAGAGTGACTATGGAATAAGCAATGCATTTAGGTTCAACTATAATTCTATTTCAATCAAACCATCCAACAATACCATGTTAAATAGATAGAAATCAATAAAATCATAGAGAAACATATATATATATATAACCACATATATTGATGAGTACAAATCCTCATTACAAATTCCAAATCACAACAACTCAATCCATAAAAATCATAACTAAAATCATAGTCTCATTACATAAATGAATTCTTAAACCTAAGAAATCACAAATATAATAAACTATAGATAAAATAAACTCCCCTTTGAAGCACATGTGAGCTCAAACCATCTCCAATTCATCCCCAAGAGTATAAAATTGCCTAGCCACTCATGAGAATAACTTCAAGAAACATAATCCTATTCTGATTCAAACACCCAGCCATATTAAATCATAGATTAAAATTATCAATTAGCACTAAACCAATTAAATTCAGGGGCTGGATTGAACTAAAAACAAAACTGATCAGAGAAAGCCAATGTTTGAACAGAGAAAGCTATGGTCTCTAATGGTTTAAAACGCAGGTTGCCGATGGTGATAAGTGGAATGTGACGGTGATGATGGAAATGACTGAGAATCAGCTCCTCCGTCTTTGTTCCTTGCGACGCTCAACTCTGGTTTAGCTTCGGTGGTGTTGTGAGACGAAGCTCTCCTCTCAAGCTCTCATTTTCTAGTCTCTGGTGTGAAGTGTGGTCGCCTCTGGTTCAATGTGTTGCCGCTCAGCTCCTCCTGTCAAGCTCCCCGCGGCACAACCTCACAGTCCTCTGTTTCTGGATCTGCGTTTCCTGTTCTGAGCTCCGATCACGGTACACGTTGGTAACGTCGCTGGCGATGTTGGTGGTGGAGGTAAACGCCGCCAGCGACGATGATGGTGATGCCATGTGAAGAAGATGGGTCGAAGATGATGATCTGCGATGTTCGTCTCTGTGCGTTGTGGCTCTCCCTCCTTTTCTTTCCTGTCGGGTCTTACATGTCCATATCCCATCTCCACCAGGTCCTCCCATATCCAGATGCTATGTCCAAATGCTGTCGAGTCTGTGTGCGTTTTGGGCTTTATTCTCTTTTTTTTAATTTCAGCAGCCCAAATACTACTGGATCTGTTTCTTTTTTTTTTCTATATATTGGGCTTGCTTTATTGTCTCATTTTCCATCCCAGTTCCAAAAATTAATGTAGGCCTTGTCTCTTCTCTTGGCCCAAGTCACCCACAGCTCCTCTCAAATCTCAACATTAGCCCAATTCCATCTAATTAATTAATTTGAACTTCCAAAATCCTCAACTTCTTCTTTAACACCTACAATGCAAAATTAAGCACAAGGTAGCATCAAAAGTTCAAGAGACAATTGTATAAAAATAATTAATAAATTGTGACTATTTTACCCCTAATTACCATTAATTCAAAACAATTGTCTCTAACCAAAATTAATGCTTAATAATGCAATAATGTCCCATAAAATCCATTTAAAATCCCAATTTAATTATGAAATATTACATAAAAATATGGTTCAATCATTGTCCTAGTGATAGAGCTCAATATTTATATAGTTTTATTAATTAATCTTAGGCTTTTGTGGGACTTAATTGAATATTTTGGGCATAATCAAGTGTTAAAGTGAGATTTTAGGGAAAGAATAATTTGGGAATTATAGTGGTTAAATTGTTATATTTTTTATTAATATTTATTATTCTCATTATTCTTTAACTGTAAACAAAATGTGAATATAATTTTGTAGGTGATGATGTGGCATAACTTGAGTGGTCAAGATCAAAGATGTTATTTTAGAGCTTAATGAAGGACAAAAGTGGAACATCACAAGTGCAAAATTTACTTTCATATTTTTTCTAAGAGGAGGTTAAATGAACAATTGAAGAGGA
This sequence comes from Inga oerstediana, assembly GCA_963210345.1. Lineage (NCBI taxonomy): Eukaryota > Viridiplantae > Streptophyta > Magnoliopsida > Fabales > Fabaceae > Inga > Inga oerstediana. Next base: position 40,380,332 of record OY723409.1, read on the forward strand.
AAGGAGATGGCGGCTGAAATTAAAGAGAAGAGATGAACCAAGCTAGACCGAAATTGAAGAATGAATGAGGGAGAGAATGGATCGGATTGAATTAAGAATTGGAGAGGAGCTGACCGAATAAAAGTGTGAGAATAGATGTTGACATAAGTATGGAGTTAATTGAATAAAGAAGGGAATTGAAGCTGTGAATGATTTAAGTGAAGCAGCCGTCATTGTGGACCAAATGAAGATGAGGCTCTGGACCAAATTGAATAATAGAGAATTGAAATGCGTTAAAGAGAGGGCTGATCGAGTTGACTAAATGGAGGAGCTGGATTTAATTAAATGAAGCATCGAATAGATGTGCTGGACCAATTTGAGAAGTGGGCTGAAATGAAAATAAGAGTGGATCAAATTGGAGAGGCGTGAAGAAAGCACAGCAGGACCGAAATGTGAAAAGGAGAAAGAGGAGCTGACTGAATTGAAGGTATGAATGAAGAGAAAGTAGGCTAGACCAATAAGAGCAATTGAATTATTAAATGAAGAGGATTTGACCAACGAATTTGAAAAGAAGCTGCTGCAACACATTGGGAAAGGAATGGGCTGAAATGAATAATGAATAGGGCTGGACTAAAGTGAAGAATGAAAGGATGTGATGAAGAAAAGCACCGAATAGGGAATTAAAGAGAAAGGAGGGGACCACATAAAGGAGGCCGTGCAGCACCGAAGGAAATAAAAAAAAGGGTTTGGCGGCGGGAGTTTGGAGTGAGAGCAGGTCGCAAGTGTGAAAAGGGAGATAGAAGATAGCACCGAGAATGGAATAAAGGAGAGCATCGACTTGAGTGTAGGGGGCGGCTGTTGAAGACCTTGACCGAATGAAAAGGAAGAATAAAATAGAAGAGTTGCGGTTGAGTGAGGAGAGGTTGTTCAGTGCTTTCCTTTGATTTCTATGGTTGATTCCTTCTCCTTCTATCAAGGTTCATCTTCCTCTTCTTCCATGAGTAGCTAAAGTGTTGGTGATTTCCTTGAGTTGGGTAATGGTTTGAGCTTCTAAAATTCAATGGAATTCCTTTAAGCTCTCTTTTTAGTTCATGATTATGTAGCTTGGTTAAGTATGTAATTATGATCTAGATTGTTATGCCAAGTGAATAAACTTGGTGGTTGAGCTAGGAGTTGATTAATTAAGCTTTATATGATTCATATTAGGAGTAGGTTGAATTGTTTATTCCAACTTGATTAAGTGGATTTAAATGATTAAACTGAATGTTTTGAATTGTTGTAATGGTAATTACAATTTAGAATTGGAAGTTAGTTATTCATCTACTTGAGTCACTATTAATTGATAATACTTATTTAATTGCTTCGGTTGAATGAATTAAATGATTATTGCAAGTATGGAGCTAGTGGTAGCTTAGTTCTATCCTCTTGGCTCATTATGGAATTTAAATAATTAGCAAGCAAGGAAGACTAAAACCCCAACTCAAGGGAATCATGTCTCATCATTATATTAGTTAATTGAATTTATCTTGTTGTTAGTGTTAATTTCAAATCCTTTTGCTACTTTGTTTTAAAAACTGAAAAATACAAAAATATTGCTTTAGCTTAGATTACTTCATCAGTTTAAAAATCAAATTCTCAAAATGATTTCTCACAACTTTAAAGTTTTTTATCACTTTACTACTTAGAAACTTGGAAATTAATCTCTTCACAAGAACGACCTAGGTTGAGCTACTATGCTACATTTTCGAACCTAGTTTTATTTTGAGAACTCACACGACATGGGTTCATCAAATTGGCGCCGTTGCCGGGGAGGATGCAATATTTTGTTTTCTTTTGTTTCTTGCTTGAGGCTATATTTTGCAATGGTATGGATAGAGATGACATTGGTATTCATTTTATCACCTATTTACCCAAACACAAATCATTCATCATTCACCTTAGTTTACTCCCTTTGAGCCTTTCGCTTTCATTTCTATTTCATTATACAAATGCTATGTTTGCATCCTTTATCAAGTTCTTCCTAGCACTATTGAAAAAAACAAGAAAAAAAGAGAGAGATTACAATTATATGTTTGTCCCAGCCCGATCTTGAACAATTTATCCCAGGAATTTCCTGTCCCGGCCGGGACTGGGATCTATTGGAACCGGGACCAGGACTACATCTTGTGATCACGGTCCCATACCAATCCCGATTTTTTTATTTTTAAAATTTTTTTCCTTAAAAAATAAGTTATTCTTTTATTATTGTATTTCTTACCTCATAAATTAAGTTATCATTTGATAAAATGTATATCACATAATTAGTTATAGTTAAATCGTATATATCGTGATACTAATCCTAACTATATAATGTATAAAGATAATAACAAAAATGATGAATGTGATAATAATAATAATAATATGTTATTCTTCAATTCTAGATCAATTTGTGTGTTTTTATGACCTTATTAGGTGTTAAATAATCTCTTTAAACACTAGATTATAGAAAATTTAACTAATATAATAATATTATTGAAATTGGGAATTCCCGGTCCTAGTCCCGGGAATTCCCGGTCCCTTTTATACCGAGACTTTCCCGGGACCGGAACCAGGAATGGTTTCCCCTTCCTAGCTACCCCCCAAGATGGGAACCTAGAATGGGTGATCCCGGTCTCGGTTAGGCATTTGAACACCCCTAATTACCAATAAGCTTTCTTTTCGACAACTGATCAATTGGTCAGTAACTTTTCCATTTTTCCCCTGATTGTGGTAATTCTTCTGAATCACCACCAAACACATCATATCTTTCCTTTTAACCACAATAGGCACCCTCCCTATATTTTAAGTCAATTTAGATATTAATCCATAATTGAACTTAAATACAGGATTTCAACATTGCTCATTACACATCCGAATCACAGTTCACATCGTATACTCCAAAATTCACCATTTTACTTTCTTTAATACCCCAAAGATATAAGAATCATTAGGGAATAAGTTTGGGCTCCTACTAAATTGAGGCTTTGCAGTCCACTTATTTTAGGCTTATTTTCTAGCCTCAAATCTCAAAATTTGAGGTATTACACTGGGGATGGTGATAGGTTTGATAGGAAGAGGGATAAAAGAAGGTCCAGGCTCAGAAGGTGGTAATGGCTCAGGAATAAAAGAAGGCTCAGAAGTAGGTATTAGCTCAGATGGTATAAGCTTAGAAATTAATGTAGGCATAGATGGACCAGGAGTGGATGAACCAAATGCCATAGCATCAAGTATGGCATGAAGTGATCTCAGAAGCTCACCCTGAGCTCGTTATTCAGCCAACATTTCTTCATTCCTCTTATCCATTTTCTCCATAATCTCTCCCATCTTCATATTCATATAGGTTATCAACTCAGCATTTGTATTTGCAATGTCGATATGAAAACTCTTCAGGATATTCTCCATAAATGTTTGCAATGCTGAACCAAGGAATGATGGAGCAGAAGTAAAAGCAGGAGCAGACAACTGAGTATCATCCAACCTACTAAATTCAGCCTCAGTCTTTTTCTTCTTGGGACCAAATTCAAGAGGAGTCTTAGGGGAATGTTAATGTTCAATTTCCCAATCTGATTTCGTCCCATTGGAGTTAGCCTCTCAATTGGTTTATTCTTTTCTAAGTACCAAATCTTATTCCTATTCAAGAAAAAAGATATGAGCTGAGGATAAAGCATTAGAGTGGTAGATTTTCCTTCAAATCTGTATCTTTCGATTTCAGCAAAAATATATTCTCCCTAGTCCTTTTTCTCATTAAGAAGAATTGAGGCAACTTTTCTGAAGTCCCTCTCTATAAAATGAGTAAATTTGTTGGATTTGTTGACTATGACTCTCGAATAGATATACCATAAAACTTGATGAAAATCACACATCACTCGGATTAAAACTGAAAGGTCCCACAATCTCTCCAGGCCTTAGAACTGAAAACAACTGGCTCGAGTCTAAAGTAGGATAAATATCTTCAGGTGGTCGTCTATTCCTAGGCAGGTGTTTATTTTGGAAGGTGAGATTAAGATTTCTTGTCCTCTAATCTTAGAAACCATTTCTTCTTCCAAACCATCTTGAAGGGGATCATTGATAGGCTCTAAATTGCAATAGAAATGCCTCACTATCTTGGTGCAAAATGGAAGTTTAATTGAAAGCTAAGGCATACTGGATTCAAGATAATGCATGAGGTTAAATTTCAATACCTCTTGAAGAAGCATGGAGTTAATAAAGTGCATCTTGCATACTCTTCTTCTTGAAAAGTGATCTCTGAATTTCTAAGACTCTTGAATTTTTTTCACATTGAATCCCTTTGAAGGGAATGTGATTTCTTCTTCTTTTGGTTCCTTTGAAGATTGGCTTTGCTTCTTTCCTCTAGATTTATGAGCCTCATCTAGTATACTTGCCATGTCATGAGCAAGTTTTCTGTTAAACTTGGCCTTTTTGGATGGCTTCTCTGAGAAGAAAGGAGTGTTAGATGAATCAGAAGGAGTGGAGATAGCACCTTAGTCTTTTTGCCTCTACTAGGAGGAATATCCTTCTTAAATTAAGCTCTTGTGTCAATGGGTTCCTTGATCATGACCCCCTTGACCTTAGGCTTGGCTTGCGGCTTGGATTTTGCTTTTGATCTGGGGGTGAGCTTTTGTCTTTTGGCTAGAGGAGATGGAGTAGATTCAAGTGATTTCTGAAGAGTAGAAGATTCAGAAGGAGTATCGGGAAGGGTGGTTTTATTTCTAACCATTTTGATTGAGAGAACAAGATTTTTTGAAATTTTCTCACGGAAGTTGAAGGTTTAGGGCAGAGGATATTGAGAGATTTGAGAGGCTTTTGGAAGTAAAAATCAATGGGTTTTGAGGGAAATGAGATGAAAAAGTGTTTTGGAAAGTTTTTAGGAGAGCACTAGGAGAATCACTCGAGGAGATTTTGTGAAAAATAACCGAGTTGCCATAGATAAAGCCCTAGTGCCAGACATCACTCTAGGGGCTACTCGAGTGATCTTGAGGCATCACTTGAGTAGCTACTTGAGTGATCAACAACAACAACAACAACAATAAAGCCTTTATCCTACTAGGTGGGGTTGGCTACATGGATCGTACGATGCCATTGTGCTATGTCAAAAACCAAATTTTTTGGTATATTATTAATCAAAAGGTCTCTCTCTATGACTTCATTAAACATACGCTTCGGCCTTCCGCGACCTCATTTTACAGGACTCCATACGGCTTGATCCACCCTCCTCACCGGTGCATTCAACGGCCTTCATTGAACATGTCCAAACCACCTCAAACGACTTTCTACCATTTTTCCTTCAATAGAGGCCACTCCAACTCATTCACGTATATAATTATTATGAATCTTGTCTTTTCTTGTATGACCACATATCCATCTCAACATCCTCATCTTGGCCACCCCCATTTCATGCTCATGTAATCCCTTTAAAGCCCAACACTCACTACCATAAAGCATTGATGGTCTTATAGCAGTACGGTAGAACTTCCCTTTTACCTTATTAGGTAATTTCTGATCACAAATAACTCCAGTAACTTTTCTCCATTTACACCATCTAGCTTGAATTCTGTGATTGACATCACTATTAATTTCACCATCTTGTTGTATAATTGATCCCAAATACCGAAATTTTGTCACTTACAGAATGACTTGCCCTCCCAATTTAACTTCCACTTCATTTCGACCTTGTCTCTTATCATACTTACAATACATATATTCAGTTTTGCTCCTACTTAGAAAAAAACCCTTCACTTCCATATCTCAAGTTTAGAATTAATTTCCTCCCTGGATTCAGCCAACAGAACGATATCATCTGCAAAAAGCATGCATTTAGGGATCTCCTCTCTTATATGCTCATTTAGAACATCTACCACTAGGTTAAACAAATAAGGGCTCAAAGCTGATCCCTGATGTAGGCCCATCCTTAAAGGAAAATCTTTTGTTATACCTCCAGACGTTCTAACATTATTGGTTGTAACCCCCTCATACATGTCCTGAATGGCTTTGATATATGCAAACCGCACCCCCTTCTTTTCCAAGGCTTTCCATAGTATATCTCTTGGCACATGGTCATATCCTTTTTCCAAATCGATGAAAACCATATGCAAATCTCTTCCTTTGCTCCTATACTTCTCCATACACCCCCTTAATAAATAAATCGCTTTTGTTGTAGACCTTCCTAGCATGAATCCAAATTGGTTTTCCGCAATTTCAGTCTTTAACCTCAACCGACGTTCAATCACCTTTTCCCATAATTTCATTGTATGACTTATAAGCTTAATTCCTCTATAGTTTGCACAATTTTGAATATTCCCTTTATTCTTATAAATAGGAATCAAAGTACTTTTCCTCCACTCATCTGGTATTTTCTTGAATCGTAAAATCTCATTAAATAATTTTGTGAGCCACAAAACTCCTTCATCACCCAAGCATTTCCAAACTTCAATAGGAATCCCATCAGGCCCAACAGCTTTACCATTTTCCATTTTCTTAAGAGCTTCCCTAACCTTGCCAACTCGAATCCTATAGTAAAATGACAAATTGAGATCACCTTCTCGAGTTGTCAAATCTTCGCAATCATAAGGCCCTCCCCCTCCATCATTGAACAACTTATAAAAGTAGGCTTCCCACCTATTCTTAATATCTCCATCAGTAACCAAAACCTTGCCTTCTTCATCCTTTATACACCTCACTTGATCCAAGTCTCTTGATTTTCTCTCCTTGTTCTTTGTAATCTTGTAAATCTTACGCTCTCCCGCCTTTATTCCTAACTCCTTATAAAACTCCTCATATACTTTATTACAAGCTTCACTCACTGCCTTCTTAGTCTCCTTTTTAGCCAAACGATACCTTTCCCAATTTTTCACATTATTACACAAGTGTATTGCTCTAAAACAATCTTTCTTATGCTTGAATTTCTCTTGAATAGTCTCATCCCACCACCAAGTCTCCTTATCTTGCTGACCAAAACCTTTTGATTCTCCCAAAATTACTTTAGTAACTTTCTGGACCTTTTTAGACATATTCTCCTACATGATAATAGCCCTTCCTTGTAACTCCCACTCACCCTCCTCCAAAAGAGTTCTCTTAAAAATCTCCCGCTTCTCCCCCTTTAACTGCCACCACCTGATCCTTGGATTTTAAACTTGCCGATGCTTTTGTTTTACATACTTAATATTCACATCAAGGACTAAAACCCTATGTTGTGTTGTCACGCCATCCCCAGGGATCACTTTGCAATTAGTACAAAATATTTTATCAGAGTTCCTTACCAAAAAGAAGTCAATCTGTGTCTTGGCAGCTCTACTCTTATATGTTATTAAATGCTCCTCTCTCTTCTTAAAGCAAGTGTTGACAATCTTGAGGTTATATACGAGGGAGAAATCAATAATAGATTGACCTTCACTATTGAGCACCCCAAATCCAAAACCCCCATGAGCCCTTGTATGAGGTCCTGTCTCTTTACCGACATGTCCATTAAGATCACCTCCAATAAAAATCTTTTCAGTTTGTGGGATACTCTGAATTAGCCCCTCAAAATCTTCCCAGAACTTTTCCTTAAGATGTGCATCTGCCCCTACTTGAGTGATCATACCAAAAAATTTAAAAATGAAGCGAACTTAAACACATACCTGGCATGAATAATATTGTAATTATTCATATATATTCCCTTGATAATTTAATGGTACTTTAAGGTAGAATTGAGTTTAAAACATGGTTAATTTGTAATCTGCTGTCATGATTACTTGAGGGCTTGCTCGAGTGACTCTGAGGCATCACTCGAGTAGCTACGCAAGTTATCAGTCTTTTGAGCTACTGATTGTACACTTTCAACTGTTTTGTCACTTGCTTTTGAATTAATGCTTCTTGCCTCATTTTCAAGGTTATCACTTGAGTGGTTACTCGAGTGATGTTTATCATTACTTCCAGTTATCACTCAGGTAATATAGGTTACTTGAAGTTGTTCCTTGAGTGATATAGTACTTTGTTAACCTCTGCTTTTCATACCCTAAAATAGAATATCAAGATCCTACAAAACAAATTGCTAGAAACTCCGATATTTAAGTTAGTAATCATCAAAATATCAATAAATAACATCATCAAACATTTTGTAAACACTAAATAACTTACAATTCATTGGGATTTACCATTCTCAATTCTCTTCTAATATATAAGAATTGATCTTTTGCAAGAGGTTTTGTAAAGATATCATCTAGTTGAAGATGAGTTGGAATGAATATCACTTAGACATCTTTCTTTTGGACATGATCTCTGATGAAATGATGTCTAATATCAATATGCTTGGTTTTGTAGTATTGAACTGGATTCTTTGCCAAGCTTGTTGTGCTAATGTGTCACAATATATAGGTATCTCCTTAAGATAAATACCAAGATCTTGTATTTGTTGCTTCAGCCATAACACTTGTGCGTAACAACTTGATACTGCAACATAATCAGCTTCCGTTGATGAAAGAGACACTGTATTTTATTTCTTGCTAAACCTTGACATGAGTGAACCTCCAAGAAATTGGCTTTGTCTACTGGTACTCTTTCTGTCTGTCTTGTATCCTCCATGATCAGAGTCTGAGTATGCAACTAAATATTTCCTTCATCCTTAAGGATACCAGAGACCTAATTCTGCAGTGTCAACAATATATCAAAAGATACGTTTGATGGTTTCAACATGTGACTCCTTTGGTGTTGATTAATATCTTGCACACATACCAATATTGAATTAGATGTCAAGTCTGGTTGCAGTAAGATAGAGTAATGATCCAATCATTCCTTTATATCTTGTGATATTGTAATCTTTTCCTTTGACATCAGCATCAAGCAATGTGGTTGAGCTCATAGGCGTGTCCATTCCATTTGCTTCATCCATTCCATATTTCTTCAACAGCTCTTTCAAATAATTTGTTTGAGATATGAAAATTCCATTCTTTCTTTGTTTGATTTGCAAACTGAGAAAGAAATTCAATTCCCCTATCATTGACATCTCAAACTCCCCCTGCATTATCTCAGAAAATTCCTTACCCAAGGTTTCATGAGTAGCACCGAAAACTATATCATCAATGTTAAAAGGTTCAATCTTAGAAATAAAGGAAGAAAAACTAACTTCATTGAAAATTTTATTTCTAGTTCTGACTCCTTTATTCACATCTCCTATGACTTGCTCTAGGGGATGACTTTTATTGTATTTTCAGGCTCTAGGCTGTCCTAGTGACTAATCTTCTTCCTTAGTTTGATCAACTTCTGGGGTGAAAGATTTAGGATTATGTTGACCATTCTCTTGATTTAAAATAACTTCTTGCTCATCGTCAATAGTTTTGTCAGATGATTCAAATTCATCGAATACAACATGCATTGATTCTTCAACAACACATGTTCGTTTATTGAAAACTCTGTATGCTTTGCTTTGGTTAGAATAGCCTAGGAATATTCCTTCATTAGTCTTAGAATTAAATTTTCCTAGGTTATCTTCACCATTATTATGAATAAAACACTTACAATAGAAGATATGTAGATGAGTAAGGTTTAACTTCCTTCCTTTATATAGTTCGTATGGTATCTTTTCAAGGTTTGTTCTGATGTAGGCTCTGTTTGAAATATATCATGTTGTGCTCATTGAATCAGCCCAGAAAACTTGAGACATATTCTTTTTATTCAGCATTGCTCTAGCCATTTTAGTGAGTACTCTATTTTTTCGTTCCACGACTCTATTTTGTTGAGGTGTCCTTGGAGCAGAGAAATTGTGATCAATGCCATTAGTATCACAATATTCTTCAAAGGCTTGATTTTTAAATTCTCCACCGTGATCTGTCCTGATACGTGTAATAGACATACCTTTCTCATTTTGCTCTTTCTTGGCAAAAACAATAAATTCTGCAAAGGTTTCATCCTTCAATGATAGAAAAATAGTCCATGTAAATATAGAGAAATCATCAACAATAACCAATGAATATAAGTTGCCACCAAGACTTTTAATTCTTGTTGGTCCAACTAAATCCATGTGCAACAACTGAAGTGGTCTGTTGGTTGTGATCTCATTTTTTATTTTGAAAGATGATTTAGTTTGTTTACCCTTCTGACATGCGTCACAGATCAAATCGTTTTTGAAATTTACTTTGGGTAATCCAATTACTATATCCTTTTTAAGTAACTTGCCTAGTTAGTGCATATTGACATGAGCTAGTCTTTTATGCCATAGCCAACTTTCATCGGTGTTACTTAGAAAACAATTTTTAGAAATATTTCTGTTTATATCAAGAGTATAGCAATTACCTTTCTTTTTTGCTTTGAGCTTTGCTTTGAGATTCTTCTTATGTAATTGTAAATCTTTCTTGTTTATAATTAGACATTCCTCTGAGTCAAATATTACTTAGTTGTCTTTATCTACACTTTGACTCACGCTCAGCAAGTTATGACACAAGCCTTCAACATAATAAACGTCATGGACTTGTATGCCTTTGTCGTTTTTTATTTCACCAATTCCTACTATCCTTCCGGATTAATTTCCTCCAAATTTTACCTTCCCACCTTCTTTAGGTTGTATCATGGTAGAACTTGCAAAATCATTAGTCATATGTCTGCAGCATCCACTGTTTATATATTACTTGTTGTTTTTGGATGCTTTAAGACATATCCGCAATCAAATACGTTTAGGTCTTAGGTACCCACATCTTTTTTGGTCCTTTTGGGTTATTACATATTATTTTTTTGAATATGTGAAACTTTAGGTATCCATTTGTAGGCTCCATTCTTTCCTTTCTTTTTATGAATGCATGATGAAGTATAATGACCCTTACTATTACAGTAATTACAATATGTGAAAGGATTTGATGTATGAACATAATTCTAAAAATAACTCAAGTATGTCTTACCTCATGTTTTCTTTCTTCCTTTCCTTTTATCTAATTTTGGATCATATCCAATATCAGATCAGTCATTTACAAATCATTGAGCTTTTAAAGTCACATTTAACATTTCACTTCCTTTGGTGAATTTTTCAAGAGTTTTCATGAGATCAGTGTTTTTCTTTTTCATAAAAGAACAGTTTTCACAATCTTTTTCTAAAACATCTTTGAGTTTTTCTTCAAGATTTTTGTTTTTTTGGAAAACAACTAATTCCTTAACAAATTTGATGAATTCAGAATGTAAAGCATTATATTCAGAGAGTAATTCATCATATGTAGTATCAGAATCAATTACGTCTTCTTCTTCTTCTTCTTCTGTTTCATCTTAAGCAACCAAGTAGATATCAGCTACTTCTTCATCATCACTCTCTTCATCTGATGAACTGTCTCCCTATATGGTGGATACAAAGGCTTTCTTCTTGGTAAAAAACTTGCCTTTTCTCTTTTCTTTATTTTTCTAAGCTAGTTCTTAACATTCTGATTTGATATGTCTTGGCTTTCCACATTCATAGCAGATGATGTGTTCTTTACTACTTGTTCCTCCTTTCTGAAAGTTCTTGAATCCTTGGCCTTTCTTGTAAAACTTTATGAATTATTTTATCATCAGACCTATTTCTTCATCATTGAAATCTTCATCATCTTCTTGGGTTTCTTCTTTCACTTTTAGTACAAGGCCTTTCTTCTTCTTTTCTCCAATATCTTCTAGTTCTTGTTTGAACTTTAATTTACTTTCATATTCAGAAAGACTTCCGAATAAGGAAGCAACTGATCGCATGGATTTGCCTTTTGCTTCCTCCATCGCAGTGACTTTGGCCTCCCATTCTTTTGAAAGTATGTTCAATATCTTTCTTCCTGTTGATCATAGATTTTCCCAAGTGCTGCAAGTTGATCAACAAGATGAGTATATCTAAGTTTGAATTCAGCTATTGACTCACTTAAATTCATTCGAAGTAAATCAAACTCAGTAACTAAAGTATTGATTCAATTTTCTTTTATTCCCGAAGTTCCTTCGTGAGCTATTTCCAGGGCTTCCCATATTTCTTTAGCCATTGGAAGTGTGCAGATCCTGAAGTACTCATATTGACTCAAGGTACTTTGAATCATTAAAATTGCCTTGCTATTGAGTGTGATAAGTTTCTTGTTATTCTTATCATTTTCTATTGGTGTCTTAGGAACCTTTTGTGAATCTACAATTTTCTCAGGCTTATAGTTTCCATTCTCAATCACACCCCATAGTTCGTATTCTGTAGCCATTATGAATACTCAAAACTTGGCTTTCCAAAAAGAGAAGTGTTCACCACTGAAACCTAGTGATCTAGTGATAGAAGCTCCGTCGGGAAGGATCCCTTCACCTATGCTTGCCATTGGATCCTTCTTAGGTTGTTATACCTAAACAAGAAGACTAATGCTCTGATGCCAAAATTTAGTGCAAGCATTCCACCCAAGAGGGAGGTGAATTGGGTGATACTAGAAAATTCATTACGTATATAAAAATTGACTATAAATTTAAAGCAGTTAAGAGCTAAGAGAAATATCACCAAAGTGTACACCTGGAGTTATACTGGTTCGGCCACAACCAATTTGACCTATATTCAGTCCTCAAAGCTTCTCTAAGAGTTTCACTATAACTTCCAAGATTCACTGGGTTCTTGGCACCTCAGTACACAGCAAGTTCTTTCACTGAACTCTTACTCCTTTTACACGTTGTAATCAAATCTCCAACTCAAGGTTCCACAACCTTAAGTTGTCTTAATAACAAATATTGAGTTTGTAATGAAAGTCTCTCTCACAGAGAAAATATATAATCATTGAAGTATAAAGAGTGAATGTAAAAAAATAGAGCACTAAGAATATATTGATCGATGTGAGTTTGTGTGTTCTCAGTTGTTGTTTTTTGTTCTTCATTGAATGCTTCATATTTATAGATGAATTGTAATGTCCGTTGGAAGCATTTCAAACATGTCCATTAAAGTCACGCAGCTTCGTTTTACCATTCTTTGAATTTGAAAACTAGTTGTTTGCGGTAGGTGAGCGTTTCGAACGTTGCAGATGATATGTTTGACTTCTCTCTCAAAGCATGATCTATTTATTATTTCTCTGTAAATATACTTAGGAAACTAATACAATAAAAGGTTAATCATATAGATAACAAATGAATGAACATTGGATTAAAATCATGCTTTCTGTACTACATTACTCGAGTGGCTACAAGAGTGATCATGCTTCATTATTCGAGTAGTCCCTCGAGTAACCTTATTAAAAATAAGCCAGAGAGTAAGTCAACATTGTCTAACTAGATTACTCAGGTCAACCATTGAGTAATTCATTTTATAAAACTTGATATACTTCATTACTCGAGTGATCCCTCAAGTAAGTCTTTCTTTTCTTCTCTGATTACGCGAATGGTCCCTTGAGTAATGGTTCAAATAACTTTGCAAATTACTCGAGTAATCCCTTGAGTAATGTCATTCAAATATTGGCCGAGAATACTTGCTTCTTTACTTACCTGATTACTCGAATGATCCCTAGAGTAATGCTTCAAATAACTTTGCAGATTACTTGAGTGATCCCTCTAGTAATATCACTCATTTTGAGGCCAAGAGCTACTGGATGATTTCTTCTCTAATTACTCGAGTAATCCCTCGAGTAATGTTTTAAATAACTCTACAGATTAATCAAGTAAACCCTTCGAGTAATCCCATACAATTTTTGACAGAGAGCTTATGGAACAAATTTTCACACATTACTCGAGTGATCCCTCGAGTAATGAAGGACCATTATCAGAGGGCTCCCTCGAGTAATCCTTAAAAAAATCTTACAATGTTCCTTTTTCTATGCTCTGTCTTTTCCTTCATATTCATTACTTTAGTACCTATTCAAGTAATTCTTTTGCCTTCTACCAATAACTTAGTTACTTTGTTCAAATCTTTTATTTAAAAATTCTATAATATTAATCCAATCTTTGTTATCATCAAAATATATGGGATCTAACAAAGTGTAAAACCTAAGGGGTTATGCTGCCCAAATTTCCTCAAATCTTGTTTAGTATGTGTCTAAATGGTTTAATAAGTGATTAGGAGTGGAAAGTAGTAAACTTTAGGTGTTTGATTTCAAAAATCACATTTTTCCTTTTTAAGAATAAGTTTTGGTCAGCCCTAAAAATAGTGGTTAAGGCTGAAATTTCATTAATTTGATGGTTCCATTATGTTCAAGAGGGAAAATTGTGTAGGGTTGATGTTGATCACTTTGTGAGATAAGCCCTAGAAAGTGAAATTACAAAATTGCCCCAAACCAAAATAGGGGCAGTTAAGGGCAAAATTGTCATTTAGCAGTGATTTTATGAAAACCGAGGTCAAAAATTGATTCTACATTCAAAATTATGTAAGAATTGCTTAAGTCAAAATTTCTGGAAAAGAGCAGTCGGACTAGGTACGGAGGAGGGACTTAGACCGGGTCCCTAGGGGCATTTTAGTAATTTTGAAGATTTGGACTAATATAACCAACAAAAACAATTTGAAAAAGTCTAAAGTAGTACATGAATGGGTATTAACCTAATTCTTGTACATTTAGAATTTTAGGACAGGATTGATTGATAGCTCGAGTTGTCAAAACGAAATTCAAGGAACATTTTTTGAACAAAAGGGGTTTAAGGTAGTAATTCTATCTCCCATACATTATGTGAATATTGATATGTTGTATGTTGCTATATTCTGTGATATGAACACAGTGCTTGGGGCACATCACTTAGCCTTGGTCTGGGACCCAGCTGAGGTACACTGATAAGTAGGGGATCCAAACAGTCATTTGGCCTTGAGCATTGTGCGCACACACGATACAGTATGGATTTTCATTTTACAATATATGGTGCATTGTATATTTAATTATGACATTTTATATTATCGATTGTATGTTACTACTGAGATTTTTTTGAATCTCACCCTTTTTCAAAATTAAAATATTCTGGCAAAAGTTAGTGGCTCGAGGGGCAAAACGGTAAATACCAGCAACTGAGGTGCATGGGATAAGAGAATGGACCTATTGGCTATAATTAGTTTATTTTGAAATTTTTGGAACAAAATTGTATATATTATCAAATCCTATAGGGAGACCCCTATAATATAATCAAATACCTTGTATCAATATATCAGTATGTTTACGCTATTTCAGTGTTGCTCACCGAACTGTGCAAAGGCTACTCTAGTTAATATCAATGATAAGTGGTATATAAGACGTGGTCTTACATTTTGGTCTCAGAGCCCAAGTGGTTCTGGCAACGGAATAGAGCCAAAGCGGTTTTGGCAAAGTGGCGGTTTTGGCAACAGGATATTATATTGATAAGGTCTTGATTATATGGTGAAAGGAAATATGCGTAGAATGGAGCACTAGGGAAGTGAATCACCCCGTCTATGAACTAGCCATTAGGAATAGCAAAATACCGAAGGGCAGCAAGTGGTGCAATACTGGATTGAGGTTGGTCTAAAGATATTGTGAAACCTGAGAAAGTGGGTATGGCCAAGGCTAGGGTACAAACACAGTATTTAGTCAGTCGAAGGCAGCTGGCATGATGTTCGAGACAAGAGTAGTCTCAGGGTACCGGTGGTTAGGAGTAGGTAGAGCTGGTATCTACGTTTTGGCACAGGCATATAAAAGTTAAGCATACTCAACCCAGAGAAATCTTAGGATGGGTGATCCCCTGGAAAGTAAAGTTGGCATGGTTATGGAGACTTAAGGAATGGATATTGTCTTAAGGTTTCTTTATGACCAATGATAATCTTAATTAGATGATTTAAATGATGTTTAGAAGCATAGAGATGATGACGATGTAAGTATTAATCTTAATTTGAACAATTTCTATTGCAGTAATTACTGCGGAGAAAAGTTCATTTGATAAGGTAATGGGAAACTTGATGCCTAGTAAATGTTTAAGGTATCTCCATACTAAGTTATAATCCTTAGTAACACTGTGATGTTAAAGGAATGTAGACATGATATACGGTGCTATATGATGAATGGTGATTATACCGTATATTGATCCTAGAGGATCCGATCTAATGATACTAAAGGTTGAGGACAGGCTTGAATTTGATCTAAACTGAAATAATGCTTAGGTCAAAATGTGAATTGTTGTACTATGGTTCTATTCCATGATAGAAGTTTGAACCTTGTGAATAGTATTGAACCTTCAGTAATGTTTTGAGGATAATACCCAAATACCGTAAAGGTTAGAATAGGTGCTATTGATCTTGATTCTTAGTAAACCTATTGGGTGTAATTGAAGAAAATAATTTCTAATCTATTTAATGTTGAGGTTCTAGATTTCATGATGAACCAAAAGTTGGGTTAGAGACCCTAGGTTGTAAAATCCTACACGCCAAGTATGTTATAGTGGACCTGTGTGTCCAGAGGCCCTAAGACCTAGTAGACCAATGTGTCTTTAGGCTGGCAAATTTATTCAGTATTATGTTAGGTTAGTGATGATCTGTGGAATTGAGGAACAAGATTCTTATGGACATGAATCCTTGCAGAAAGAGATTTTAAAACTTTGCTAGTTTTTAAGTCTAGCATAGGAAAAGATTATGATCATAAAATGTTCCCTTAAAGGATTGATTGAGGTGATAGCTCTCTGATGAAATGAGAGAGAACTAATTTGCCTGCTATTCCACTAACTTAAGGCTATACTAGGAGTCAATTGGTGGATGGCAAATAATATGTTGAAAGGTATAAGTAGAGAAGGGTTACCAAGCAATTCATAACCCAGGAATCAACTATTAAGCTTTGATTCCACAAGAATTTGAAAGGGCCCAGAATAATTTGAGTGGAAACGGACCAGGAATTGGCACAGAGAAACACATATTTCTAGTGCAGTCAGATGTTATAGGAGGTTCCTGTGGGATTCCTTCTAAATCATCTTGACATTATAAAAGCTTATATGAGGAGATAAATATCAGAGTGTGCAGCGGAAGTCTACAACACTGTGTTGATTATAGGAAGTTGAATAAGGTGACCATTGAGATCAAGCACCCACTTCCTCGAATAGATGATTTACTCGATTAGTTGTTTGGTTCCTAGGTGTTTTCCAAATTGAGCTGAAATTGGGTATCACCAGCTTGAGGGAAAAGTGAAGGATGTACCAAAAACTGCCTTCAGGACCAGATATAACCATTGTGAGTTTCTTGTAATACCATACGGGCTGACCAATGCACCTATCGTGTTCATGGACTATATGAATCGAATTTTTTCTCTGTACTCGAACCAATTCAAAGTAGTCTTCATTGATGATATACTGGTATACTCATGGAGCAGAGTAGAACACAACCAACATTTGAAAATCATATTGAAAATACTGAAATTTAAGCAACTCCATGCCAATATGAGAAAAGGTGAGTTTTGGCTTTCAGAAGTTAGGCTTTTAGGCCACATAGTTTCATAGCAAGGAGTCATGGCGGATTCTTGCAAGGTAGAAGCAGTACATAACTGGAAAAGCTAAAGACTGTTATTGTGATACATAGTTTTTTGAGTCTTGTTGATTGCTCTGGGGGTTTCTATCAAATTTCCCTAGAAAACTTAATATTATGCATATGATGATGATTGTGAGAAGAGCTTTGCAGAGATGAGATAGAGATTTATTATAGCATTAATGCTGATAATCCCATATGCAAGTAGGCAGGGATTGGAAAGTGTATTAAAGCCTAGATCCACAGTTCACCTTTGTTGTCATTACTGATGCCAATAGGTATAGATTAGAAAGTGTTTAATGTAGCATGGCCGTGTAGTGGCTTATGCACCTTGTCAGCTGAAGCTTTGAGAATTGAACTATCCCAGCCATGATCTTGAGTTGATGGTAATAGTGTTTGTATTGAATCTGGAAACATTGCCTTTATACCATAACCGTAGTGTTGTATTGCGACTACCAGGGTTTAAAATGTAGTATGATAAAAAAGAACTAAATATGAGAAACCATAGATGGATGGAGCTGGTTAAAGATTTTAACCTGGAGATAAAGTATCATCTAAGAAAGGCTAATGTTGTTGCTAATGCATTGAGCAATAAAACAATGCAAGTGGCAGCCATGATGAATTGTGAGCAGAAACTAATTGAGGATTTTGGAGATCTTAGTCTGTCTAAGTAGATTTTGATTAGTAATAATAATGTTAGTGAGACATATAAGGATCTAAGAGCATCAATTGAAAAAGCTCATATATATGGGATTATTTGACATACGAAGTCATACCTGACAGAGTCATTTATCGGTAGGAGAAATAGCTCAGATACAAGAGTATCCCCGCTCATAAAAGTTGTTCGGAAGGGATTATCTCCTAAAAGAGCAATATGAGAAATAGAAGAAGATATACTAAAGCGTTACCCATAGTTTATAGCTATATATGTGTAGCAAATTTTGGGGACGAAATTTATTTAAGAGGAGGAGAAATGTAACACCCAGTTTTTATCACTAATATTCCCTTTATGTAATGAGATATTTAATAGGATAAAATGGTGAATGTAAAGTACATAAAAGGATAAATATTCCAACTGGTGGTTACACACAACATGAGTAGGTTTAAAACACAGAGTGTAAATAATTGTATATGCTGCCAGTGAGTTTTTCCTGTGTAGCAGCCTTGTTGTGTGACATTTTTAAATGGGAAAATAATGCCAACATTTTTAAATAGACAAATGATGCCCAAAAATTATGAAAATTTATAGGATGAAAGTAGACATCTTGGGCTTTAATTTGATAGGTATTATAAATAATTTAGACTAATGGATTGAGAGTTATGAATTTCTGAAGTTAGTCCTGTAAAACTAGAGAGTTTCTATGGGCTATCCAAAGGAAGTTTTGGAAATTTTGAGCTTTTAATTGGTTAAAGGCTATATTTTTCCTTAAAACTAGACTCAATAAGGGTTTTATAGTCTTTGGAATCACTCCAATTCGATGTTATAAATAAAATTATGATTTTTCAAAGTTAGGTTAGAAAATCTATCAGAATTGCCAATTATTGTGAATTTGGGAAAAATGTAATGGCAATTGTGTAAATTGTGGAATAAAGTAAAAGCCCATATTTTTCCTTATTGGTGGATATTTGCTTCGGTATTAATCATACCAAGTGGCATCATCTTAAGCCAAGTGATTAAATAAGAGCTTAATTAAATATGAGCATGTGGGAAATTCCAATAAAATAATATATATATATATATATATATATCTCTCTCTCTTGTCCATATAGTTAGGTGAAATGGATGAAGCCCAATTTGGTGTAAAAAGGACATTTTTGGGCTAACTAGAGGGAAGGAGAATTAGTTCAAATTGAATGGAAGCTTATGACATGTTATGTAAAAGATAGGCCCAAAGTACAAATGTTATGGAAAAGATGAAGATACTATTAAACATTGCCTTCATCTTTCTCTTCCCTCATTTCCGTCCAAGCATCCCAAATAGAGAGAGAGAGAGAGCTTAAGAAAACTAGAGAGAAAGAGGAGTTCAAGGAGGAGAAATCAAAGGTAAGGCTTTTATGATTTCAAGTGTTAAGGCTCCCAACTTGTGTAATCTCTTCTCTAAACTCTTGATCTTCAGAGAAATCATGGTGTAGCAAGCAAAATCTTAAGGTTAAGAAGAGAGAGGGGGACGGCTTTAGAGAGAAAAAGTGAAGAAATCCAAGGTAACCTCAAGAACATCAAATCTCTTGGTTTATTATTGTTGTTCTTGGCTTTGTTGGTGATTTATTGTTGATTTTGTAAATTTGGAAAGTGTAAACCCTAAGGGATTATGCTGCTCAAATTTCTTCAAATCTTGTTTGGTATGTGTCTAAATGGTTTAACAAGTGATTAGGAGTGAAAAGGAGTAAGCTTTAGGTGTTGGATTTCAAAAATCACATTTCCCCCTTTTTATGCATAAGTTTCGGTCAGCTCTAGAAATAGGGGTTAGGGCTAGAATTTCATTAATTTGATGGTTCCATTGTGTTCAGGGGGAACAATTGTCTAGGGTTGATGTTGATCACTTTGTGAGATAAGCCATAGAAGGTGCAATTATAAAAATACCCCAAAACCCTAAATAGGGGCAGTCAAGGGCAAAACTATCATTTGGCAATGATTTTGCAAAAACCGAGGTCAAAAATGGATTTTACAAGATAAATTGTGTAAGAATAGCCTGGGTCAAAATTTCTGGAAAAGTACAGTCGGACCGGGTACGGAGGAAGGACTTAAACGGGGTCCCTAGGGGCATTTTAGTAATTTTACAGATTTGGACTAATATAACCAACAAAAAAACTTTGGAAGAGTCTAAAGTTGTATATAAATGGGTATTAACCTAATTCTTGTACATTTGAAATTTTAGAACCGGATTGATAGCCTGAGCCGTCAGAACGAAATTCAAGGGACAATTTTCAAACAAAAAGGGTTTAAGATAGTAACTTCATCTCTCATACACTATGTGAATATTGATATGTTATATGTTGCTATATTCTGTGATATGAATACAGTGCTTGGGGCACATTACCTAGCCATAGTCTGGGACCCAGCTGAGGTACACGGATAAGTAGGGGATCCAAACAGTTATTTGACCTTGAGCATTGTGCGCACACACGATACAATATGGATTTTCATTTTACACTATATGGTGCATGTCACGCCCTTATCTTATTTTCACCTATTTCAGAGTATTTGCGGAAAAAGATACGCAGTTCAGTAGGCAACACAGGAATAACATAAATATATTGATATTATGTGCACGATTACGAAATTCCCCATAGGGGTTTGTACTTGATAATTACAATTAATATAGCCTTGCAATGCTACGTGGGTGTCTAAACCCATCCCACAGAAAATGGAAACATTTTCCAGTCTTTGATCCACCACGGCATTTCCCTCATATGGTTTTCTTCGCTGCTCCTAGCATAGCTTATGTCTTCACCTGTCTAAATTGTTGGTAGGGGAGGGTGAGATTCGAAAGAGTTTCAGTAGGAAAACAATACCAATATGCATGCAAGATAAGTGCTTAATGCATGACATGCTTGCATTACATAACTCATGTTCACACAATGACATATCTACGTGCTTAATGTTTCAAACAACATACGTATGGCCATAGCATAAACAGAAATAGAGCTTTAATTATTCATATATGTTTCACATAATCAAGCAAAGCAATAACATGCATCAATACACTAGCACAAATATCAAATACATGTAGGAGAGGTAAGTTCCCTACCTTAGTCGCCCTTTCCTGATCCTTGAATAACATGCCTCGATTTGCGTGCCAATCCCTTAGGCTCTCTACTCGGTCCTAAAATGTCAAATGTACAGTTTAGACACTTCCATAGTGTTTTTGGGGGTTATATGAGTCTATATTGAAAAATGACTAAAATGCCCCCGGGAACCCAACCTGGCCCCACCGTACCCGGTTCAACCGTACTTTTTCCAAAATTTTGACTAAGTCTATCCTGACATATTTTCTCCCAAGGAATCCATTTCTGGGCTCAAAATTTCCAAATTCAGTGTCAAATTATGAAAATACCCTTACAGCCCAGATTTAGGGTTTTAAGGGCGCTTTCGTAATTACGCTTTTCAAGTCTTTTCCAAAAAAGTGACCAACTGTAACCCCACCTATTTTTTCCTACTGAATCCAATGGAACCATATATTTCATGAAAATCCAGCTCGTTTCACCAGATCTGGTCTTGGCGGAAACATTGGTCAAGAAAAAGGTAAAATTGCTCTTTTGTGTTTTAGCTTTCAATGCTTGTACTTTCTTACTTCAAATCCCTTATTAAGTTATTTAAACACATTCCAACCATGATTCAAAGATATTTGGGTAGCATAACCCTTTAGAATTAGGACTTTCCAAATTTACAAACTTAACAAAAATCACCAAAACCAATCACAAACCTCAACAACAACACTATGCTAGAATAGGTCTAAGGTTTGTAAGGTTGCCTCTTGAGATTTTGAATCCTCTCTCTCTCTCTAGGCGTCTCCTATCTCTCTTCTTGAGTTCAAAATTTATCTTCAAAATCATATATTCCATGAAGAAGAAAGGTTTAAAGAAGGTTTCTAAGTAAAATCACAAGAAAACTCTTAAGAAATCACACTTATCTTAAGCTTCTTCTTCTTCCTTCTCTCTAGAACTTGAGATCTCTTCTCTCTCTCTCTCTTCTCTTCTTGTGTTGGACGAAAATGAGGAAGGAAAAAGTGCTTCATAAACATCTCCCTTCACCCTACACCATTTGATTTCATTAAGGCATATGATGGTGACACTTGTCACAACCCATACATCCTTCATATTTATGTCATACTTACTCCATTTAGCTTCCCATTAGACTTGAACTAATTTTTCCTCCCCTTGGTTGGCCTCACAAAACTATCCCCCTCTCATACTCACTAACCAAGTTACTTTCCTCCAACTAAATCCAAACTTGCACTCAATTATAGACTCAAATAGTGAATTGAGTTTAATCCATCTAATTCTCATCATGCATTCAACCATGACTTCATGTAGTGTACACTCAACCTTGCATTCAAGTGTTGTCCAACCTTACACTCAAGCAAATTCCACCCTTACACTCAAGATAATCCTTACCATCATCAATCATGATTGCTATGTTCATGTAGCATTATTTTAATGAAACTGGACATGTTCTCATCTTCATAAATCATAACCTACTCCTATCTTCATATGATAATGACACTTGGCATCTTTAATTCCACAATTCACACAATTGCTAACATATTTTATTTTCAATTTTTGAAATAATGTAAATTTTGGCATATTTTCTGCCCTAACTTTGAAAAATCATAACTAATTTTGTAGACATCATTTTGGAGTGATTCCAAAGGCTATGGAACCCTTATTGAGTCTAGTTTTAAGGAAAAATGTGGACTTTAGCGAGTTGGAAGTATATCATTTCCAGATTTCATTTCTTTGACCGCTGCTCTAGAGAATTTCCAAATTTTTTGGGCTAACTTCCAAAATTCATAACTCTCAATCCAATGATCAAAATGGCTTATAATACATATCAAATTATAGCCCTGAATGTCTAATTTCACTCTATAAAATTTCATAATTTTTGGACATCATTTGATCATCTTAAATCCTAAGACAATCTCACTGTCTCACAAGAAATTTCAATAGAAGTATGATCACATTCTTCAAAATTCACCATTTCACTTTTTTTAATACCCCAAAGATATAAGAAACATTAGGGAATAAATTTGGGGCTCTTACTAAACCGAGGCTTGGCAGTTCACTTATTTCAGGCTTATTCACTAGCCTCCAATCCTGAAATTCGGGGTATTATAGTGCGTTGCATATTTAATTATGGCATTTTATATTATCGATTATATGTTACTACTGAGATTCTTTTGAATTTCACCCCTTTTCAAAATTAAAATATTCCAGTAGAAACTAGTGACTCAAGGGGCTAAATGGTAAATACCGGCAACTAAGGTGCATGGGATAAGAGAATGGACCTGTTGGTTATAGTTATTTTATTTCGACATTTTTGGAATAAATTTGTATATATTATCAAACCCTACGGGAAGACTCCTGTAATGTAATCAAGTACCTTGTATCAATATATCAGTATATTTACGTTATTCCTGTGTTGCTCACCGAACTACGCAAATGCTACTCTGATTAATATCAATAATAAATGGTATACAAAATGGGTCTTACATTTATAATATCAAAAAGTTTATACATAAAAAGTCAAGTATTTGGGCCTTAGATTTAGATGCTTGACGAAGTCTATTTTGGTTTGGTAGTTTAATTGAATTGTGGAATATTTTTCATGGTTTTCCTGATTAAAATATCCTAAGCTAAATATTACAGAAAAACATATATAAAATGTAAAATTAACGAAGTTGTCTATACATTAATTAATTAATATAGCTTTCTGACGGGTAAAAAAGGATTAATATAAATTCTGATTACTCCAATATATTATTAAAATGAAGACAAGATATCCAATTGTCATGTAGCACAAGCCTCGAAAGCTGCAGGCATTACGCTGTCATCATCCGTGACTTTATATATATTACCTAATGATTCATTCCATTAATTAATATAAGATTCAGTTAATTTTTTAAAAAAATATTTAAAAAATTAAATAAGTTACTTAATTATATTATATAACAGGTAATATTTGATTATACATCAGTTTATAAATGAGACAAATTAGTTTAGTATAAAAAAGATAAATATAAATACTTTCAAGTAAATTATTTAGCTTTCTTAATCTATCCAAAAAAAAAAAATTCAATTGAGTTTTATGTTAAGGACATGTGGTAATATGTCACGCCCTTATTTTAATTTCACATTTATTAAAGTATTCGCAGAAAATGATATACGGTTCGGTGGACAACACAGGAATAATATAATATACTGATAATAAGTGCATGATTACATAAATTCCCCAAAAGGGTTCGTACATGATCATTACCATAAATGTAGCCACATAGGGCTACTTGGGTATCTAAACCCATCCCAGTGAAACAAAGACATCTTCTCATCTTCGTTCCACCATTGCAATCCCCTATATGATTCTCTGCATTGTTCTCAGCATATCTTTTGTCTTATCCTGTCTAAATTGTTGGTAGGGGAGGGTGAGATTCGAGAAAATCTCAGTAGGAAACAAATACCATAATGCATGCATGATAGATGCTATGTGTGTGACATATTAGCTTTATCTAGATGCATACCCCATAATGATATTTCTGCATACTCAATGTTTCATGTAACAAAACTATGGCCACAGCAGAACAGAAACAGAGATTCATTTATTCAAATATGCTCTACACAATAAGTAAAGCAATCACATACATCACTACACAAGTAAAGATATCAAATACATGCAAGTAAGGTAGTCCCCTACCTCAACTCTTTTCCGCCTCGAAACGCGTGCCTCGATCTACGTGCAAACAGCTCGGGGCTCCATATTCGATCCTACAATATCAAATGTATTATTTAGTCACTTCCAAAATGTTTCTGGGGGTTATATGAGTCTATCTTGAAAAATTACTAAAATACCCCCAGGGACCTGGCCCGGCCTTGCTTACTCGGTCCGACCGTACTTTTCCTGAAATTCTAACCTAGGTTATCCTAACATATTTCTATCCAAGAAATCCATTTCCAAACTTGGAATTACCAAATTCAATGTGAAATTACAAAAATACCCTGACAACCCCACTTTAAGGGTTTCAGGAGCGTTTTTGTAATTATGTTTTTTTGGCCTTTTCCGAAAAAGTGACCAACTGTAACCCTACCTAATTTTCGCCCTTGAACTTAATGGAACCATCAAATCATTGAAAATCCAACTCTAAACCCCATTTATAGTGCTGGCCAAAATATATGGGTTTTTAGGGGAAAATCGGGGTTTTTTTGTTTTGGCTGTGTAAACGCGTTCCTTTATACTCCTAACCACTTTATTGACTATTCCATTATGTTACAACTACCATTAAGACCCAATTTTAGCAGCATAACCCCTATATCATCACATTTTCAAAATTTAAAACCAATGACAATCCGGTAAAATTTCACCGATTAAATTGTCCGAGCAGCTAGAATAGTCAATACACATGAGTTTGGAAGTTACCTCAAGCTCCTACTAGCTTTTCTCAAGATGGCTGAACCCTAACCCTTGAAACACCAAAAGATGAGCTTCCAAACCTTAAATCATATGCAAAGGAAGCTTATGAACGGAGTTATATGCATTGGGAATCGATTTACCGAAGAAATCACTTACATTTACAAGCTTTTTCCTCTCCTTCTCTCTCTAAAAATCTCAACTCTTCTCTCTCTCTAAAACCAAAAATGCAGTCAGTTATGGCTGCTGGAAGTAGGAGGAAATGTTTTATATCATATTTTATATGATATGGAATTATTTATTCAATTTCCAAAATTTTCAAATTAATTAGAAATTCTGGCAGATTTTCTGCCCAAGCTTTGAAAAATTATAACTAATTCTAGAAAAATTGAATTGGAGTGATTCTAAAGCCTATAGAATCCTTATTGAGTCCAGTTTCATGGAAAAATATAGAATTTTGCTAGATGGAATCAAAAAATTCCCAGAATTTTAATCTTTGCCTGCTATTCCAGAAACTTCACAGTTTTTCTAGGCTGAATTCAAAAGTTCATATCTTTTTGTATATAGCTCTAATTGAGTCATATGACCTATCAAATTAAAGCTTAGGATGTCTACTTTCATCCTATAAAACTTCATAATTGTTGGTCATCATTTGTTCATTCAAAATCACATGACAAGCTCACTACCTCATAGGCGATTTCATCAAAAACATAATTATATTCTCCAAAATTCACCATTTTACTTTCTTAATACCCCAAAGATATAGAAATCATTAGGGGATAAATTTGGGTTCCTAATAAATTGGGCCTTAGCAATCCACTTAATTTAGGCTTATTCCCAAGCCTCCAATCCCAAATTTTGAGGTATTACACAACACACACACACACACACACACACACACACACACATATATATATATCTATGTATGATCTCAATTTATTGTGTTTATCAAATTTACAATATTTCAGTGTTTTTTAATTATTTATAGCATAGTGATTAAAAATTTTGCATCATACATAGTTTGGATCATGGTGATTAGACCCGGACCGGACCGGCCGGTTCGGACTGGGAACCGCCGAACCGGCCAAAAAACTAGTCTGGGTCACAATATGAATCAGGGTCACACTGAATCGATCGACCCAGAAAAACCCAGTGTGACCCGGTAATAACCCGGGAGACTCGGCGGGTCGGGTGAGTCGCCCAGGTTGCGTTTTATTTGCCTCTGGGAAGGACGAAACGACGTTATTTCATCCTTTTTTTTAAATTTGAAAATTTTGACTTAACCGATACCTTTTCTGCTTTTCACTTTCAGTTCTCAACTTCTCATTCTCAATCCTGAGTCCGAGCGTCCACAGTCCCACCACGCGAAGCCTTCTTCTTCTTCTCAGTCTCGCTCTCAACTTCCTGTCGAACGGCCAGTGAGATTGCCTGAGCGACCATAGTCTGCCTGTGTTGGGTCGCCGTTTGCGTCGGTGGAGTTCGCTTTGCCTTTCTTCTTCCCTGTCGCTCGACCCGCCACCGTTCCCATGGTCGGTTGCAAGATCTGAGCTTTGGGGTCAGAAAGGTCTGAACTTTGCTCCTACATTGTTTCTCCTTCATTTGTTTCTTCAGCCGATTGAAAAGAAGGGTTTAGCCGATTGGGTTTGGCCGTTCCGGTGAGCAGTGGCCATGGTTGATGGTTGATCTAAGATTTGTGGTTTGCTTTGTATGTTCTTTGACCTCTATTTCAGTATTTCTAATGATAGTTCCTACATTCATTATTTTTCATAGTTTTGGTTTGTTTCAGAAATCGATATCTATGGCTGTGCGGTGATGCTCTGTTTTTTTTTTGTGAGCCAGAAGGACATAATGAAGGAGCTGAGAATGTTCTGGTGATTAAGGTCAGTGTTCTGGGTTAACCGCCGGTGTTTAAGGTCAGTGTTCCTGCTGGTTCTCTGTTCTTCAAATTTGAAATTTCAATTTCATTTCTGTATTCCTATAATTGTATTTTTTATTGGCTGTTGCTTACTTGCTTT
Source organism: Inga oerstediana (assembly GCA_963210345.1). Classification (NCBI taxonomy): domain Eukaryota; kingdom Viridiplantae; phylum Streptophyta; class Magnoliopsida; order Fabales; family Fabaceae; genus Inga; species Inga oerstediana. The sequence goes on from OY723409.1 coordinate 40,407,816, forward strand.
GCATTGGTTGCATTGGCTGTTGCTTACTTGCTTTGCAATGGTTGCATTTCTATATTCCATTATTCCCATATACTTGCTTTGCATTGGTTGCATTGATTCCTATATACTTGCTTTGCATTGTTACAACTTTTTATCAAGACTTGTCAGCTGTAAGTAGATATCACATTGTCCAATTAAACTGGTTCTTTATTTTACTGATACTCTGCTGATGATATTTAATTTATTCTTGTACACTTTGTTATGATTTTGTATACTTTATGATCAAATTAAAGTTCCTAAACCTTTGCGTGTGATTGATTATTCCATTTTCTGCTGCTGAAGCAACCTTATATAGCTTTCCAGGATTCTGCTTTTATTTTCATAAATTTCTTATTTGTTGTATATAGTTGTGTTTATCCAGCTGATCGTAGAAACTGACCCTGAAACAGAATATCTCATGTCCCTACTGCATTTTTTGGTTGCATTGCTTTCCTATGCCTATATTTTTTTGGATGCATTACTTTCATTAATCATTGTGATTGTATTGGTTTGTTATTGCTTTAAACTTTAAAATAAAATGTGAATGGTTGTCGGCTGATGCTCTGTACATTTTCTTGTTGGTTTGGTTGGTTCTTTTGTTTCATTGTAGCTCTCAATCCTCTGATAGTGATTATTAATCAACTGGGGTGCTTATGGTTTGCGAATTGAAAGGGTTCATTTGCTGTTTGCTTTGGTTTTGGTTTCTTAATGGAGGGAAATAATGAAGCACCTGAGAATGTTGCTGCCAACTCCAATCCCGATACTACCAATCCTCCTAATAGTAGTTTACCCCCTCTACAGACATCATGGACTTTAAAAAAAATAGACCCAGCTTGGCAATACGTTTCTCTTAAAAAAGAGGGAAAAATAAATGTTTTCACATGCCTCTTATGTTCTTCATGTTATAGGGGAGGTGGGATAAATAGGTTGAAACAACATTTAGCTGGTGTAAGTAGTCAAGTAAGTTCATGCAAAAATGTTTCTCATGATGTACGTGCTAAAATGAAAGAATCTTTGTTAGAAGGTTCAAAGAAAAAACATGTTGTTGAGGAGGAAAATGAAGCTAGAGAGGTTGAGGAACCACTTGCTTCTTTAAAGAGGAAAGCTCCTATAGTTGGGAAGATTGATAGTCATTTTGCATCTAGGACACCTCCTGGTAGCCAACCAAGCATCAAGAGTGCTTGGGCAAGTCAAGAAGCACAATATAATGCAAAAATGGCATTTGCTCATTGGGCTTATGTTAATTGTGTTCCATTTAATGCAATGACTTGTCCCTTATTTTAAAAAGCTATTGATGCTGCTACTGCAATTGGGCCTGGGTTTAAAGTTCCAAGTTTTCATGAGTATAGAGTTACCATGTTGAGAGATTGCAAAAAGGAACTTCAACTATTGATTGATAGCCATCGAGCCAAATGGAAAGAAAATGTTGCACACTCATGGCTGATGGTTGGACAGATGTTAGACAACGAACTTTGATTAATTTCTTAGTTTATTCATTATATGGCATGGTATTTGTGAAGTCAGTTGATGCTTCGGATATAGTTAAAGATGCCAACACTTTATTCTTATTGTTCACAGAGGTTATTGAGTGGGTTGGTCCTCAAAATCTAGTCCATGTGGTGACTGACAATACAGCTAATTATGTAGCATGCGGTAGATTGATAAAAAAAAATACAAAAATATTTATTGGTTATCGTGTGCAGCTCATTGTTTGAATATTATTTTGAAAGACATTGCAGCCATGCCTCATGTGTCAGAACTTGCGAAGAATGCATCTAAAATCACTGTTTTTGCATATAATCATATGGTCTTCTTATCATGGTTGAGGAATAGACCAGGTTGGAAGGAAATTGTACGTTCTAGTGCGACAAGATTTGCCACCACATTCATCACCCTTCATAGTATCTATTCACATAAGCATGATTTACAAGCTTTAGTTGTTGATCATCATTTTATGCAGCACAAATTAGCAAGAACTGAACCTGGAAAAATTTTCAATGCAATCGTTCTAAATAATCAGTTTTGGGACGATTGCTTTGAAATTGTGAGACTTGTGTCTCCTTTGATAAGGTTGTTGAGGATTATGGATTCAGATGAAAAACCTTCAATGCCTTACATCTATGAAGGCATGCAGAGAGCTAAGAATGGAATCAAGGAAATGTTTCAAATGAAGAAGGAATTGTACAAGCCATATACGAATATCATTCAAAGTCGCTGGGATAAGCATTTGAAAAATGACCTACATGCAGCGGCATATCTCTTGAATCCTGCATTCTTGTACAGTCCTAACTTTGTTCGAAAGCATAGACTGATGGATGCTGTGATCAATTTGTTTGAGGCACTCTCACCTGACAATGATGATCATTTTGTTACAATGATGCAACAAATCAGTGTCTACCGTGACCATAAAGAATCATTTGATAAAGTTTCATGTGAGAAAACAGCCCAAAAGCTAGTCCCTCGTAAGTATATTAAGTTTTATATTTGAAAGCACATATTATGATTATTATTTAATGTTTATTAATACATACTAAATGTTTTTACTTTATTTTGAAGATGAGTGGTGGTTGTATTATGGGGGTTCAGTACCAGAATTGCAACAAATTGCTATACGTGTTTTTAGTCAAAATTCTTCTTCTAGATGCGAAAGAAATTGGAGCTTATTTGAACGTATCCATACTAAAAGAAGAAACAGATTGGAGCTTCAAAGGCTTAATGATTTGATTTTCACAAACTACAATCTGAAGTTAAAGTTTAGGTAATTTAAAAAGTCATGATTGAGGAATGGTTGTTATATATTTTTAGTAAATAATGATCTTCTATTGTGTTGGCATTATAGGAACCAATTGAAGAAGAAGAAAGATAATTATGACCCCATTGATTATGAATCAATTGATAGACTAGACTTTTGGGTTCTTGACGAAGATCCAACTCCTGAATTTGAAAATGTAGAGGCGACAGATCTTCAATTTCAACAAATGGCGAAGGATTATGGAGGTTTCTAACCATCTTTTTAATTATCTAAGGTTATATTCTTATTTCTTACACAAAAGAAGATAACCATATTTTGAGCATAATTAGTACTAAATTTATTCTTTTGATATATAGGTGATGATAATGTTGTTGGGGCTCCATCATTAAATGTTGACTTTGTTGCCCCTAGTGCCTTTACTCTTCCTCCTACAGCTCCACCTCCTAATGTCTTAGTACCTAGAAGGTTGAATGATATAGTTGATGCTTATTTTAATGATGATAATTAATTATTAGTTTACTACTTTTGTTGTCATAAACATTTTGATATTGTGTTATGAACTTATGACAAATATTTTGGGATTACAAGTTATAACAGCTATCATTAGGTGATTTATATATGATACAATCATGTTATTTTGTTAGCATTTTGATTCTGGATATATGCTATTCGTAATTTGGATGGTGTGATGAGAAGTTACAATATTTTTCAATTTTTTCCTCCTCACCGGTTTAGGTCCGGGCTGACTCCGGTTTGACCCACTGACCCTTGACCCAGTATCCCGACCGATTCACTGACCGGTCCGGATTTAATTACCTTGGTTTGGATTAGATTTTATAAAGAAGCCAACGCATATATGACTGGTGTGCAGCTTCCATGTGGAAATAATGATGAAGGAATGGGTGATAACTGATAAGATATACATGTTGGCAAGATGCTAACCACTGGAGATGAACGTGGTTGGTGGCACAGTGATGGGATGAGAGAACCTATAATAAGTTATAAGGTATAGAGAAAATATTTTTATTATATTTATAAGTCATGTCGTTAAATTGTATGTATAATTTTACCCTAATTTAATATATGATTATAAAGTAAGAAAATCATTAAATTTTAATATGGAATTAATAAAATTTAAATTTTTTCTTAAGTGATTTATAAATATTATTAAAGACCAACTGTATTTCCGGTAAAAGGAGGCGATCCATATTAGGCACTCCTGCCATTTGCCTCCAGTTGGGTGATTGATTGGGATGACAATGATTACCAATAATGACACGATATCCATCCAATACTCAAACCAACACAAGAAAAGGCCAATAAAGATGTAATGAATGAGAGGCACCATGTTTGTTTTCCCAAATTAATGTATTATTAGTTCTTGGCATTAAACTATACTCCTTTGTTCTATTTATAAGAACTTTTTTTTATACAATTGATCTTTTTTATAAATAATTTTCATTTTTTATCTGAAATATTAGTTTCTTTTTTCTATTTTATCTTTATTAAATACGCATTCTCTCTCATATCTTATACTTATTATCTCTTATATTTTCTATCTATTCTCTCTTATATTCTTTTCACAAATAGGAGCATATATGGAAAAAAACATGATATTTTTTACACACTTATTATTTTTAATTACCAGTTCGTTTTACACAATTAAAAGAAAAGTTACTTATAAATAAGGCCGTAAGGGGTACTCTCTTAATTCTCAAAGGAAACCATGTGGAGGAGTTGCTTGATACTGAATTGTTTCCTTCTCTATGTGAGGTCGCTTCCCACTCCATGGACACGTTCAATTGTTGATCCTCTCATTCAACCTTCAATGCGGTCTTGATATTCCAACTCGTTTCAGTGCTGATGGTAATCGTATGGTTCACTATAAATTAACCTAGTTGTAATATACTCATATTCTTATTATAAGTCTTTCGTAGAAGAATTTCTTCACCCTAAATATAAGTCCACTTAAGATGTCATTAATGTTTGTTTTTTAATTTTACCCTTATTTAATTTTTGTTAGAAAGAGAGAAAGAAGAGAGAGAGAGATGTGAAAATAATTTATAAATGTAAAAAGAGAGACAAAAAATTTTAATAGGGTTAAACTTAAAATTTTTTATTAATATAATACATATTCAATGATTTAACTCTCGTTCTTCTAATATCTCAGAACTATTTGAAGGGAGTTATAATATATACAATGGTCTAGCATTGTGACTCCATCATTGATGATGGAGGACAAGAGTCAAGAGTTGCTTTATTGGCCAACTAGCTTAAAACCCATTTATTTATTTTTTCCATGCAAATGTCTCATACTAGGTATTATTATTAATTTAGATTTGAGTATATTATTGAATACTACTCCTTTCGGTCTTAATTATATGACATAGTTACCTAATTTTAGAGAAATTAAGGATAGTATTTAAATTAGTTAATCATATTTATCTCCAAAAATACTTTTATTTAATATTTAAAATACTATCATCAATTTTATCTCGAGGAAACCAACATCAGGACATGAGAGTTCCTTGAGGCTAATTAAATAATTTTAAACAGAAGCTCAAAATCCTTAATTCTCTATGTTGTGCTTATTAGAAGAAGAAAAGGATAAGCCAAGACTTCTTCAATCTCTGTTTAAATCACTCAAAGAAAAAAATTTTATTAAATTATTATTGTGTTTAATTATTATTGAAAAAATATCAATAAGAGGTATTTTGAGAAGAAATTAACAAAAAATTAGAATTTTGTCCTATAATTAGGATCAAGATCAACTCTTAAATATTGTCCTATAATTAAGACAAGAGAGAGTACTTCTTTTTGTAGAATTATAGTAAAAGAAAAATTAAAGAATATGATTGAGGATATATATAGCTGGCTCATTGTATGATTATCCAAACAGGCGGCTGCAACGCGATAACTCCATGACACTCCCAGAGCCAACGTCTTAAACATCTTCGCATTCATTTATTCGTCATCTTTTTTTTTTTAAACTTATCCTCCCTTATATAATGGAAGATACTCATTGATTCATAATATAAGTCACTTTCATTTAATTCACTTGAACTAAAACTCATTAAATTTGTCTTAAATTTAAAGAAAATTCTAGGTTTGCCTGAGTTAAGATTTTATATTAGAGTTATTTATTATATGCTTGTTTGGTTTAATTTCATTACATACCTGTAATGATAATCATGATTACATTACTAAGTAAAAAGTGTTTGGTTGTTCTTTAGTATAGTATTAGAGTTTGCTATGATAATAATGATTAGTAAAAAATTAGTAATATTAATTCATACCACCCTTCTTCTATGAATACTTTTTACCATCCTATTGTATGATTGAAAAAATTCAATTTACCTTTTTAATTTTATTTGTCTTTGTTTTACTTGTTTCATTTCACTCGTCATGCTACAACCACAACCACAACCATTGCCACTACTCCCTCCTCCACCACCTCCGCCGCCGCCTCCACCGTTGCAGCTATGTAATTAATATTGTATTGCGTTATCATTTCATCGTATTATACTATACTGTAAGGTATAATGGAATCGAACCAAACTGACCCTTATATTTCTAGAGAAAAAGGTGTAGATATGGAAAAAAAAACTACAACATTGTTAATCAAGAAAAAAAATTGCGGTAAAAATATGATGGATGGCTACTCTACCTTAAGATTTTTTTTTTCTTCCAATTTTTAGTTTGCTTTTTTACATAATTCACGCCCCCATTATACTTATAGCGGATTCGAACTCACAAAACCTTTAATAAAAACTAATACTTCACAAAGAACCACAAATCTAAAAAATTTCACTACAATTATTTCATAAAAATTTTTGTGTCATTATGCCATTAAAATATGTGTAATTGGAATATCATTAAAATTAAAAAGAGAGAGAACTATATATAATAAGTTTCCGTAGTTCATATTTTTCCTTAAATCAAATAAAGTCTCTGGGGCATAATTGTGAGATTATCGACATGTTGAGTCCCGTGACTTCTATAATTAATATTTGACAATTGCGTTTATCCATATTTTTATTCCTCTTTTATCTCTATCACATGCTTCACAATTAGTTTGGATGATTATTGATCACACTCATCACAATATTCCCTGGTTATTAAGGTATAGTTATATTTAGGGTTAATATAACTTTTGGTCCCTGAAATTTAATCTAATTTTGGTTTTGGTCCCTCAAGTTTGAAATCGATGGTTTTGGTCCCTGAAGTTTCACCCAATTCTGGTTTTGGTCCCTCAATTTTGAAATCGGTGGTTTTGGTCCCTGAAGTTTCACTCGATTTTGGTTTTGGTCCCTCAAATTTGAAAAGGACTTGGTTTTTTTCCCGGGTCGGGTCGGGTTTCAAAAACGGGTCGCCAAGTCCTTTTCAAACTTAAGGGACCAAAACCAAAATCGGGTGAAACTTCAGGGACCAAAACCACCAATTTCAAACTTGAGGGACCAAAACCATCGATTTCAAACTTGAGGGACAAAAACCAAAATTGGATCAAACTTCAGGGACCAAAAGTTATATTAACCCTTATATTTAACAATTTATTAGGAGAAATACGTACGTATTATAGAAGCGCCACCTCATCTGTACTATAACTAATTAAAATATAAAAACTCATCTTATTTTACTCTTATATGATAGATGAGTAATTTGAAAAAAATTCAAATTTTATGATTTTTAAAAACAACAAGTCATGGGAGGGAGTTTTGTTTCTTGTTTTTCTAAATTATAAAGTTTGTGTTTTTTGAAATCATAAAATTTGAATTTCTCCATATGACTTATATGTTATATAGTATTAAAATAAGATGAGTTATTGTATTTTAATTAATCAGAATATAAATGAGGTGTCACTCATAGAGTATGTAAGTATTTCTCATTTATTGGACTTATATATATCTTCATTTTGGGGTTGAATATTTAGGAATAATTTATTTGTACACTTGACTAATTTAGTGCCCTTTTAAGCAAGGCATTAGGATTCTCTCCTCTACCTTCCTATCCACTCCCATCTTTTGCCCCAAAATTATATAGTTTTAGGGTAAAAAAAGGCTAGGGAAACCTCCTTTTTTTTTTATTTTGTAAAAAAAAATGTCATATAGCATTGTGGAATATTTTTTCAGTAATATTCAATATCCCAAATTAATTTTTAGTACACTCAGTACCTTAAAATGTGTTTTTTTGTAACAGCCAATATCTAGCATCTAGTACCTAGAAGTATTTTCTTAATAGCACCCAATATTAAAAAAATATTTCACAATGATGAATGATTTTTTTTTAAAAAAAAATGCAGGCTTCCCTGACTTATTTTTACCTCAAAACTATGTAGTTTTGGGGTAAAGGATGAGAGCAGATGGAAAGGGTAAATAAGAGAAACTTAATCATTAAGTGGGCAATTTTATTCGTAATACTAATTGGTGTTTGGAATTCATACTGAATCTTCACTAATTTGAACTAAGTAGGGCGAAGTCTCATAGTTATAAATTTTTTCTACTGACAAGTTTTAAAATACAAAACACATATTTAAAATTTTAATTAAAAAAATAACTATGTGGCTGTTTGAACCATACAACTGGTGTTAATGATTATTTAAATAAAGAGAAAACTTAAGTACCTAACTTTACATACACAGTTTATTTTTGTTCAACCACATTAGAACAAGTGGATTGTCAAAATAATAAAAGTTTGTTATATAATAAATCATACACAAAAAATCTTACATATTCTGATTTGTTTTTATTATGAAAGATAATTTATTAAAAACAGGTACACTAATACACAAAAATTGGGCATTTATATATTAGAAGAAAAACTCAACATTATAACGGCCTCAATTCACTCAGCCCAAATTTTTTTTTAAAAAAGTTCATATTATAAGTTTATAACTGAAACCCATGAAAACATAAGAATATGACAACTAGACTAAAACAAAAAAGAAAAATCATATGCTAGTTTACCATTACATATTTACATTTCAGACACTACACATACAAAGAATAATGCTAGAGACGAGGTACGTGGCGAAGAGCTGCTTAATTTCTTAAGCATATAAAGCTAAATATATAAGTTTTTCTTTTTCTTCATAAAAATTTTGCTTTCCTGATATTTTCAACTCTCACATGAAGCAAAACAAAATCAAATCTTGATCTTTCACGGATTTCCCAAAAGCTAAAGAAGAAACTAATTAAGGGGTCAACATTGTAATGATGTGATACTATTGTGCAGGACATTATAAATATAATATAATGCCTATTATGCCTATTATGAGACATAAATTATTAGAGTGAGTCTATAGTGCCTATTATGCCTACGTCAATACCCTCTTTGCTGGGGATCGTCCTATCAAAAGCAAAATGAGGCATGTAACTTCATGTGAACTCTTCTTTATTCCTTTTTATATTATTTTGATTTGATGTAGCCATGTGAACCTAGTTGATAATGATGTTCAAAATGGTTTGAATGTTTGGACTCATTCTTGAAAAATTTCCCCCAACATTACTTTTAATTTTAAGAGTAAATATGTTGATTTAGAATTCAAAATAAACTGCTGCATTGATCTGATGCAATAATATTATGATATTAAACAAATCACATAAAACCAATTGCCCCTAGCTTACTTGTAGTTATCGGATTAAGGGTCCAAAGTCAAACTATGTAATATTGATAGTTAAAAATAACAACCTTGAACAAGCCCTGAAAAAAAAGGAGATGGATTATAGAGTACAAAATTGGACATGTAACCATGTGACCTCCTCTTTATTCCTTTTGTATTATTCTGATTTGATGCGACCATGTGAACCGACTCCATCAATCAAACTCTATTGATGGGAATGATAGAGGATCCAAGTTGATAATACCTAATAGCATTGTATGGAAAATTGAATCGAACCGGCCGGTTCAGATCAAAAACCGGTGAATCGGTGGCTGGTTTGATCCGGTTGAGGGGAAAAAAACCGGTGAACTGGTCAATCCAGTCTGACCCGATGTGAACCGGCCTGAATCGGGGTGAACCGGCTTGACCTGGACTAGTCACGGTTTGGTCTCTTTTTTTTTTAACTTTTTTACTTTTTTACACTTTAAATGAAGTTGTTTTGGCTTTTTTTTAAAAAAAAAAAATATTTTCCTAACAATTTTTTATTTATAAGGAGCTTTGAAAGGATTTTGGAATACTTTTGGCAATGGTTGGGGAAAAATCCTTATGTATTTAATGATATTTTTATAGGTATAAGGTTCAAGAGGTTATATTAGACTATTAGTTAAAAAATAACTCTCATATAGTTTTTTAAATGGCATGTATGAACATTTCAATTATATATATATTTTTAATTGACCCCGGTCTAACCCCCGGGTTAACCCCAGTTTGAACCACTAACCCTTAACCTAGTGCCTCGACCGGTTCAATGTCCAGTCCGATTTTCAGTAGCTTGCCTAATACTGGTAATTTTGTTTTGATATCTAACCATTCAGTATTTGTAATTTTTCAAAATAACTTAATTCTTAAATTTTAACTCGATGCATAACTCAGTTGATTGACACTTAGTACAACTTAATTTTTATAGTTTTAAGTTTTAACCATTCAAATTAGTAACTAAATTTTAAGAGATAATTTTAATCATTATATTTTTATTTTCTAAAATGTTGGGATCATCAACATTTTAAATGATTCAGATTAAACTACAGTGATTGAATAATTGAGTTAAAATCTAGGACTAAATTTCAACCAAATTAAAACTATATAAATTTAATTGTCCTAAGTTAAAGTTCACAAATTATGTTCTTACTAAGTTAAAACAATAAGGGCCAAATGATTGTTTCCCCTTTTTGTTTATTTAAAAGGATAGACATTCCAATATAAACACACGACCACCCCTTACTGTCAACACTCATTTCCATTTTGATATGTACAGGGCAATAATGAACAAGTTCCATAAGCAAACAGAAAAGTACAGTTATACTATAATATATATTTGTTTACAGACAGTTATTAACAGAGCAGAAATCAATAATAATGACAAATATGTACAGAATGTCCCAAAACTATTTCACATACAGACTATATACAACCACTGTATTCATCTTGGGAAATGTGCCCATCAGTTTCCCTTCTCTATGTAACCCCCTTCCAACCATAGGCCGAGATTTCATTTATAAACACATGATTAAAGTAGAAATTAGAGACCTTAGCTGATTTAGGACTTAAACAAAATCAAACTTCCCAAAATCAGAGTCTATAAAACTTTTCAAAAACCTGCTCACAAGGTCTCGTATTCACATTTCAAATACAAAATGGCCTGTACAGGTTGATTTCATTCATACATATCAGAGTACAGCATAAATTCCCGACACACTCGGGTTCCATTAATCAGTAAAGGGTCTTACAAAACAACAATGCTCATAATCTCTTTCCCTTTACTAGGGGATTACACAAAACTATACTATCCATCAAATATACACAACTATTTAGCACAAAATATCCAAATGATTTTATACATGATAACTATTAATCAAAATAAAATTCCTGATCTAGAGCTCAACTGCTCTTCGTCACCCGCTTTCCTTTCGATCATTCATCCCTGTCTAAAAATTTAGTTTTTGGGAGAGTAAGATTCTAAAGAATCCACGTAGTGTCAAATCACTCATAATGTGCACAACCATAAGGCATGAAAGCAATCATAATACACTCATCGCATTACAACGGCAGTTACAACGGCAAAGGCATGTATGACAAACGCCACCCTTACATTTGCTCACGCTGAATTGCTCACGCTGTATCGCACACATCATAGTTCACAACAATATATATTTCACCACAGCTGGGTTTCATATAACAGTTCTCAATACACAGCCGTATTGCCTGGATTACAGTTCACAATAGATCTATGTCGATTACAACGGCAGTTCAACGACCGAGGTAGGTGCGAGAAGCGTCAACCCCCTATGACGGCTCCCACTGAAGTGCTTATGCTATAATGGACCATGGCACATTTTCCTTTACATTTCACTAAGCACAAAATCACATTTCACAAATACTATGATAAATCATGCATACCAGATATTATACACAATATGAGAGAGAAATCACTACCTACTCGTTCCTTCTGTGCACGCTTTAGCACTGGTCCCTCCCAAGTAGGGCAAATAGCGTATCCTATAATTTATAATGAGTGACGAAGTATCAATTCTCTATTCCAATTCTCAATGACTTCTCATACTTAATTGGTTGTCATTATTGCTCTTTGAGTACCCACGAATCACTCTATCAAAGCTCTAAAGGGTTGGAAGACTATCTCTAAGGATTCCTTTTTGAAAGCTCAAACTGATATTTTCTACTGCGACACTCTAGTGACTATGACCTCACTCGAGTGAGATTGTACTGACACTCGAGTGAAGAAGGCCTCACTTGGGTGACAGTACGGTCTACGCTCGGGTACTAGAGAGTGAAGGATAACGAGTGGACATCCGAGAGCACAAGGAACTTTCAAAGACCACAACACTCGAGCATACTGGACCTCACTCGAGTGATAGCCAAATGCCTTAGCCGAGCACTAGAGAGTGAAGTCCAGAAAGTGAGGACCCGAGAGCACAAGAGTTTTCAATGAAGAGGAACACTCGAGCATAGGTCATCGCACTTGAGTGATGGATCAACACTCGCAAGTGAGACTATACACTCTTTGAGATTTTCCAGAAAGCACAACAGAAAAACTAAAGAGAACAACGAGTAAATCCACAAAACTTGAGTGAAACTCAACTTCACCCGAGTGATGTTCATCACACACTCAAGTGAATCTCAAATCACTCGAGTGATCTTCTCAGAACCAGAAAACGCAGCAAAACTGACCATTTATCCTAACATTTTCCCAAATGATTCTAATGGTCCCAAAATTTTACTCAAGGCTACTCCCACACAAAAACACCCAAGGAATCACATGAAACTATCAGAATTACCAAAATTCTATCCCATTATCATACTTTGGTTTGAATCAACATTAGACCAAAATCCCAAAACCACCAAACTAAACATTTCAACCTCTAATCAATCTATCTATCCAAAACTCACCACAAGGTACCATTTTCATGCCAATAACATAACAAATACTCAATGCTACTCATTTTCAAATTTAAGGCCAAAAATATCAAAAATTCCAAACTTCATACAATGGCATGAAATATAGATAGAAAGATTGGTCTCACTTACCTCTTCAACTTTTCCAAAGACACTTCTTGATTCTCCAACTTCCAGATTTTTTTGATTCTTCAAATCACCACCAATGGAGAAACTACAACCATCAAATTGAAGCTCTCACTCCAAGGAACAACATTAAAGAAGTGAGCTTTGGCATTAGAGGTCTTTAACTTACCTTAAATTCTAGCTTTTCTTCTTCCCTTCTTTGGTTTCCAATGACGCACAAGATAGAGAAAGAAGGAGAGATAGAGTGATAGAGAGGATGAAAATGATGATGACATACTCCCTCCTCTATGCTCAGCCGAAAATGAGGGAGAGGAAGAGAGAGAAAATGAATAAAATACTCCCCCATTTGACTTTTCTCCTCTTCACTCATCATCCCATTTTTGCCACATGTCCTATTTCTATTGGCTCTCACAAATTAAGTCACCAATTAGCCATTTAATCATACTTTTAATTTCTCTCTTAGCTAGTAATTAATTTCTCTATTAATCACTAACTATTTACCCAATAATTCCGTTCTTTCATTTTCCACTAATCATGGCATATTAATTAATATTGCCACCAAAACCCATAATTGTTCCACTTTAATTCGATAATTATCCTCAATAATTATCATTAGCCCTTAATTGAAATTTGGGGCGTTACACTTTGCATCCTTGGCTTTTGAGCCATTGGCACCCGCTGAGACATTTGGATTAGAAAAAGGGGTGAGATTCCAAAAAATCTCAGTAGAAACATAAGATCAACATATAAAATGCAAAAATTAAATATGCAATACACCGTATCAAGTAAAATGAAAACTCATATCATCCGTCTGTGTACACAAAATTCAAGGCCAACTAACCTGTTGAAACCCCTACATGTACCTCAGCTGAGTCCTTGACTACAATTAGGTAAGACTAGTGTACCTCAGCTAGGTCCTAGACCACAACTAGGTAATATGCCTCCAGCACGTGTTCAGATCACAAAATACAATAACACGCATCATACAAATAATCACATAGTATAAGAGAGATAGTAGTCCCTACCTTAACCTCTTTCCTGTCTCAAAGGGTCCGCCTCGTAAAATGTGTCAACTATAGGCGTCCAACTCGGTCTTAAAACATCAAATGTACAAGAAATAGGTCATAACCTATCCAAGTATCATTTTAGACACTTCCATAGTGTTTCCTGTGGTTATATTAGCCTATGGTGAAAATTTACTGAAATGCCCCCGGGCCCCGACCCGGCGCTGCCGTACCTGGCCCAATGAAGCGTTTTCCTAAATTTTTGAATAGGGCTATTCTGACATATTTTCATCCAAGGAATCCATTTCTAGGCTCAAAATTATCAAATTCAATGTCAAATTATGAAATTGCCCTTGGCAGCCCTACTTTTAGGGTTTTTGGGGTGTTTCTGTAATTATGCTTTCTCAGCCTTTTCTGAAAAAGTACCCAACTGTAACGTCCACCTAATTTTCCCTCCTGAATCCAATAGAACCATCAAATCATTGAAAATCCAACTTTAAGGCTCTCAAACATCCTTGGCCGAAATTATGGTGTTCCTCGGGAAAAAATCGGAGTTTTACGATTTCGACTCCGTAAACGTGTTCCTTTCTACTCCTAACCACTTTATTAACCATCTAATTGAGTTATAACTACCATTTGAACTAAAATTGGGCAGCATAACACTTCTAATGTCACATTTCCAAAATTTACAAACAAAGACAATCCGGCGAAATTTCACCTATTAAATTGTCTACAGAACCATAATAGTCAATATACGAAGGTTTGAAAGCTACCTCAAGCTCCCACAAATTTTTCCCAAATATGGCTGAAACCCTAACCTTTAGAGAACAGATTTTTGGAGCCTCTAAACCTTAAAGAACAAAGAAGAGTAGCTTAGGATCGGAGTTATACGCGTTAGGAGCTAAATCGTCAGAGAAATCGGCTTACCTTGTGAGATTTCTTTTTCTCTCTCTCTCTAAAACCTGAACGTCTCTCTCTCACTTTCAGGTTTGTTCTGTGCGTGAAAACGGGCTGAAGAGAAAGATGATGATGTATTTATCATGTATTTTGCATTATTTTATGCATTTGTTTCATTTTCCAAAAAATTCCAAAAATCAATTTTATGCACATAAACCCTATGTACATGTAATCAAGCTCATTAAGCCCAACTAGTATTTTCTTCCTCTTGCAACATGTAGGAGACATCTAGAGGTCCCTCCCTATGGTCTCATTTGGTTTCACAACTTATTTCGGTTACATATACACGTAAAGTTTCAATTTTGGTCAAATTTGCACTTTTTTGCTCAAATTTTTCATAAATTCATATTATATTGACCAAAATATTCTAAATATATTTTTTACCTTTATTTCCCTTATTTAATTGAAATTAACTTCAATTAATTGGAAAATAATTAATTTTGTGATAATTTGAAAAACTTACGATTTTGCCATTATCTTTCTAATATAATTTCTTCTCTTATTTTTCTTTGGCCAATTTTCATCTATTTTTGGACGAAATATTTTATCTAATATTGCTTCATTTTTGGACCTTGATATTGGGCTTTTTAAATTACTCAAATTAATTCCATAATTATTTTTGCCCAATTTCTCATGAAATTGAACATTTATAAAATTCGTAAATTCCAAATTTATGAATATTCACCATTTTATTGAATTTCTCAAATATTTACAATATTTTTTGTGAATATAAATTTTGGGGTGTTACGGTTCATCCCCACTTAAATAAATTTCATCCCCGAAATTTGCTACACCTGATCAGCCACAAATTCCGGGTAATGTTTCTTTACACTTTCCTCATTTTCCCATGTAGCCTCTCTGGGCGATAACCCTTTCCAGACAATCTTGACGAATGGAATGCTCTTGTTTCTGAGATATTTTTCCTGCCGATCGATGATTCGGTTAGGTGTGACTTTGTAAGTTAAATCGTTACACATTTCCACATCTTCATACTCTATTACGTGTTCTGGATCAGGTTGATACTTTTTCATCTGGGAAACATAAAAAACATAATGTAGTCTGCTCAGATTCGATGGCAAAGCGATGCGATATGCTACTGGCTCAATCTTCTCTAGGATCTCGAATGAACCAATATACCTTGGTTGTAGTTTCCTTACTTTCAACGCTCTGCCAATACCTATAACAGGTGATACTTTCATAAACACGTGGTGGCCAACTTCAAATTCCAAAGGTTTTTGCCTCTTGTCCTCATAACTTTTCTGTCGACTCTAAGAAGTTAGCAACCTCCGCTTAATCAATTTTATTTGCTTTATTATCTGGTCAACAAGATATAGCCCCAGTAATTCCCTATCAGACAACTCAGTCCAGTATAAGGGTGATTGACACTTCCTCCCGTAGAGTACTTCGTATCGAGCCATTTGAATGGTTGAATGATAACTGTTGTTGTAGGTGAACTCTGCTAATGGAAGGAATTTGTCCCAAATACCTTTATAATCAAGTACACATGCTCTTAGCATATCCTCAAGGGTTTGAATCGTTCGCTTTGTCTGCCCATCAGTTTGAGGATGATATGCCGTGCTGAATCGGAGCTTGGTATCCAAAGCTTCATGTACCACCTTCCAAAACTTGGAAGTGAACCTCGGATCTTGATCGGAGATGATGTTCTTCGGAGTACCATGCAATCTCACAATCTCCTGAATGTAAATTTCTGCTAGTCTATCAGGAGGCAATCTCACAATCTCCTGAATGTAAATTTCTGCTAGTCTATAGGAGAATAGAGAATGCTAATCTGTAGGAAGTGAGCTGTCTTCATGAATCTATCAACTATCACCCATATAGCATCATGGTTTCTGACCTTAGGCAATCTTGTCACGAAATCTACGTAACGCTTTCCCACTTCTACTCAGGTATCTCAGGATTCGTCAAAAGCCCTGATGGTCGTTGATGTTCAACTTTTACTTTCTGACATGTCAAGCAACGAGCAACGAACTCAGTCATCTCTCTTTTCATTTCCATCCAATAGTATTGAGCTTTCAAGTCATGGTACTTCTTTGTGGCTCCTGGATGCAGAGTATACTTACTCTTATGTGACTCCTCCAAGATTTTTCATTTCAGTTCTGGTTGCAGTGGAATATAAATTTGCTTCTTGTACATAACTAGCCCGTTGGGTGACAAGTCATAATCCTGAGTCTCGCCCCTATCAATCATACCTCTGATAGATAGCGCTTCATCATCGTGTTGTTGGGCTTCTTCAATTACCGCCCTTAGATTGGTGTGTATCTGGCTGACCCCACTGCCTAATAGAATCTAACTAGACAGATTTAGGTCTCTGAAATCCTCAATCAGTTTCTGCTCATAGATCATCATGGATGCCACCTGCACTGATTTTCAGCTTAACGCATTGTGACAACATTAGCCTTACCGGGATGATACTTGATTTTGAGATTGTAATCTTTAAGCAACTCCATCCATCTGCGCTGTCTCATATTAAGTTCTTTCTGATCATACAAGT
The DNA here is from genome assembly GCA_963210345.1 of Inga oerstediana. Taxonomy (NCBI): domain Eukaryota; kingdom Viridiplantae; phylum Streptophyta; class Magnoliopsida; order Fabales; family Fabaceae; genus Inga; species Inga oerstediana. Next base: position 40,425,254 of record OY723409.1, read on the forward strand.
ACTTCAAGCTCTTATGGTCATAGTACAACTCTACAGTCTCACTATAGAGATAGTGTCTCCAGATCTTCAAAGCAAACACAATTGCCACTAACTCAAGATCGTGGGTGGGATAGTTCAATTCATGAGGTTTTAGCTGTCGGGACACATATGCCACCACTTGGCCATGCTGTATCAACACGTATCTCAATCCCTGCCCATTGGCATCTGTATAAACAATATACATAAACTGTGGATATGGGATCGTCAGCACTGATGCTGTAGTTAACCTCTACTTCAACTCCAGGAAGCTTTTCTTACAATTCCCATCCCACACAAAATGTTGAGCTTTTCACGTCAATTTTGTCAACGGTAATGCAATTCTAGAGAAATTCTGAATAAATCTTCGATAATAGCCAGTTAGACCTAGAAAACTGCGCACTTCAAATACAGTCTCTGGTCTCTTCCAGCTCAGTACTGCTTCTACCTTGCTAGGATCAACAGAGACCCCTTGCTGTGAGACAACGTGGCCCAAAAACTTTACCTCTGAAAGCCAGAATTCACACTTGCTTAGCTTGGCATAGAGTTGCCTATCTCACAATATATTCAACATAGTTCTCAGATACTACTCATGTTCAAATTTACTCCATGAATATACCAATATATCGTCAATGAAGACTACAACGAATTGGTCCAAGTACGGATGGAAAATTCGAGTCATGTAGTCCATGAACACAGCATGTGCATTGGTCAGCACGAATGGCATCACAAGAAACTTGTAATGCCCATATCTAATCCTGAAAGCAGTCTTTGATACATCTTCTGCTTTTACTTTTAATTGGTGGTATCCCGATCGCAAATCGATCTTTGAGAATACACATAAACCAGACAACTGATTGAGTAAATCATCAATTCTAAGGAGTGGATACTTGTTCTTAACGGTTACCTTGTTCAGCTCTCGGTAATCAATACAGAGACGCAGGCTTCCGTCTTTCTTCTTTACGAAAAGCACTGGAGGACCCCAAGGTGATACGCTAGGTCATATGAATCCTTTCTCAAGTAGTTCTTCGATTTGCTTCTTTAGCTCTGCCATCTCGCTTGTGTTAGATCCCAAGTTTTGATGATAACAAAATGACAATTGTATGCAAATCATGTTTTTATTAAGAAAAGTTTACAAGTTACCAAATGCATATAGGAGTGTTTTCTGGTATCTGCTGCAAAATTTAACTGGAGTGCTCGAGCATAAGTTTTGCACTCTAGCATAGATCCCTTTTGCACTCGAGCAGGTGCGAGTGAAAGCCAGAAAGTGTTCACCCGAGAGGCATGCCACTGTTATTTTCATTGATTCACTCGAGCACTGGAGTTTGCACTCGAGCAGAGAAGTCATTCTCACTCGAGCACATGCGAGTGAAGGTCCGCGAGTGCTTGGCTGAGAGCAAGTGTTATCATGCTTCCTTGATTCACTCGAGCAGAGACATCAATGCTCGAGCATGAGCATTCTGTACTCGAGCAAGGTACTGTGAGTTCTTGGCCGAGAGTCATGAAGTGCAAAGAAGTGCAAGTGTGCTCGAGCACCACCTCATATGCTCGAGTGACACATCTGCACCTGCGAGTAAAAATTCTATCCCTCTCCAAATCTGATGCGAGTGCTTGTCTAAAAGGTATAATACTTGAGAATATTCTTCTCACTCGAGCAGGAGTCTGTGTGCTCGACTGAGGGCTCACATCACCTGCGAATGATAAATTTATCTCTATGAGTTTCTGATGAGAGTGTTGGTATTGAGAGCATATTCCTCTATATTATGCGTCTCACTCGAGCAGGAGTGTGTGTGCTCGAGTGAGGGCCCACATCACCTGCGAGTGATAAATTTATCTCTCTGAGTTTCTGATGCGAGTGTTGGTATTGAGAGCATATTCCTCTATATTATGCGTCTCACTCGAGCAGGAGTGTGTGTGCTCGAGTGAGGGTCCACATCACCCGCGAGTACAAAATCTCACTCTTGTCAAAATGGTGTGCGAGTGATGACCCGAGAAGACACTCCCAGTAGAAAATGCAAGATCACTCGAGCAGGGGGAGTTGTGCTCGAGTGAGACCTCACTTCACTCGCGAGTGTGAATTCTGTCTCTCTGAAATTCCTTGCAAGCACAACCCGATAACTGAAGCACAAAGAGGAAAATAGGAAGATTACTCGAGTGAGCCATCCATGCTCGAGTGATGCTCTGCCAGATCATCAAAAATGCCAAGTCTCACAACGTTCAATCCGAATATGGTTTATTATTATTTATTCATATCATCATTACTTATTATCATTGCTTAACATCATTTTGAATGTATTATAAGTATGATGCAGGAAGATGAACGTTTGAAAATTAGTTGTTACGGAGAAAGTCAAACAACGGCAGACAACATGATTACAAACACGTTCGCACCTACCGCATTCAGAATATTCAAACATGCACATGTCTTTCAATAGTTGCAAAAATCCCGCTCCTCAAACGATGATTTCCCAAACGGGCAAAAACTGAAGCAACTATATATACAGAGATTCAGAGATAGTCAAGAAGAACAACGAAGCACAAAAACTCACAAGCTTATACACGAGTCTCTGCTATTCATCATTTTCTCTGTATACACATTGATCTTCAGTGTTTATTCATTTGCTCTGTAAGAGAGTCTTCATACAATTCAAATTCTATGTTTATTTGATCTCAAGGTATTGGGACCTTGAGAGGGTAGTTTTCCTTACGAGAGAAGCAGTTGAGAGAATTCCTTGTTGTACCTTCCATTCATAAGCCTTATAAGATACAAGCAGAAGAGAACGTTGCTGCTCGTAAGACTTACAGTGGTGTAAGCAGGAGAGAACGTTGCTGCTCATAAGTCTTGTATACATAAGCAAGTGAGAAGGGTCAAAGGTTGTTTTTCTGCACATAAGACTTGTCGTAAGGGGGAGAGAAATTTCTTATTGAGAGAATATTTCTGCTCGTAGTCCGTTCAAGGACGATTGTTGTTTTGTGGCATTCTGAGAGCCCATTGAATCTTGGAGGTATAGTGAAAATCTCAGTAGGTCTTGATCTCTGATGACTGGAAGTAGGCCTGGTTGTTAGGCCGAACCAGTATAACTCTCTGTGTTCAAATATTCTCAACTCTACTCTATCTACTATATTTTTCATATCACCACATCAAGCGAAAAATTTATAACTTCACCCAATTCACCCCCCTCTTGGGTGAAGCTTGCCTCTTACAGCTTGGAGCCATACGGTATGGGGTTTTAGAAATTAGACCCGCTCCAGGCCTTAAATCAATTGAGAACTCCACTTCCCTATCTGGAGGTAATCTACTGACATGCTCCGGAAAGACAACAGGGAACTTATTTGCTACAGGGATACTTTCCAATTCTACACCAGCCTCTGATTGCATAGAGCAAAATACCATGTACCCCTGACAACCTTTCTACAAATACCTCTCAACCTTAGCAGCGGATAGAAGGTTAAGAGTGATCTCGGTCTCAGCTTGTGGCTATGGATTCAGATATAAGACTCTCTTCTGTTTACAATCTAGTAACACATCGTTTGCTGTTAACCAGTCAATCCCTAAAATTACTTCCAACCCTTATAGTGGTAAACAAATCAGATTTATAGTTGACTCATGCCCCTCAGAGTTTATCCCGTAATTCAAACAAATATCAGCCATCAAAATTTATGTACCCATGGGTGTAGATACAACCAAATCATATGGGGATTTATGCACATGTAAATTCAATCATCTCAATAAATGAATAGCTAGCACCAGAATCATACATAACATGCACTAGACTGCCATTGAGAGAAATCACACCTTGAATCAGCTTTGAAGATTCTTAAGCTTCTTCCTGTGTCAGTGTATAGACCCTTCCTGGAACCCTAGGTCTAGTCTCCTCCGGTTGCTGTTTCTATGGACAATCTTTTGAAAAGTGCCCTGGCTTACCATAGTTATAGCAAATAAGTGGTTTGTTAGGATCTGTTCTCAACGGGGCTCCACTACACATCTTGCCAGGATGAAATGGCTTCCGGCAATGCCAACATGTTCACCCTGTTCTTGGGAAACCCTAGCCCCCACAGCCTCCAGCTTGATTTGACCTCTTATTATTACCCCAAGAAGGTCCACCCTGTTCTTTTCTTTTTTGTGATGAACTTCCACTCCTAGAAGCACCTTTATTACCAGTCTGAGTTGCCAGACTCGACATACGCTTCTCAATGTATTGATATTCCTCTGTCGCTTTGCTGAACTTGGTAAAATGTTAAGAAATCAGTTTCTCCTTAAATTCGGGTCTCAACCCTTCAATCATCATATCTGCGTTCTATTCATCATTGTCATTCATCTTGGCATATGATGAGTAGCGCGACAGTCAAATGTACTGGGCTAAATAATCATCAAAGCTCTCCCGGTCTTGTTGTTTAATACACAAAAACTCTTTTTCTTTTCTCTTCTGATAGTTGGGGGAAAGTACTTCTCGTTGAACTTTTCTTGGAATAATTCCCATGTAATAGGAACATTCCTTCCCTTTAAGGTAAGATCTATGTCCTTCCACTAACGATCGGCATCACCTTCTAACTTGTAGATAGCTAACCTGGCTTTCACCTCGTCTGAACATTGCAACATATAAAAAATCTTGTCCAAACGAGCCAACCAGTCTTTCGCTAGTTGAGGATCAAACTTCCCCTTAAACATAGGTGGCTATTGTTTACTGAACCTACTCAGCTAGGCTTGAATATCCACCTCAGGCTCTGGTGGTAAATCCTCTGGTTGGGGTCCCTCCGGTATTTCTTCGTAATTTCCCTAAATAAATTCATCCAAACGATCCTCTAAATGATACTGCCTTTGTTGTACTCCTTGAAGGTCACCTCTTATTTCATTCATTATAGTTTGTTGTTGTTCTAACATATCCAGTATTTGCTACTGGATAAGGTCAGGCCTTAGATCTTCCCCATTATTACCATGTCGGCCTCTACCTCGGCCTCTACCACCTTCTCCTGTTTGTATCATCTCCATAATTTTCTCTATATGAAATTAGAGAAGAGTAAATTTTGATATAAGAGCAAAGGGCATTTTTGTCATTTCATAAAAGTTAGGGTACACAGATATGTCATACATAGCATACACAACTATTTACAGTAGCTACATAGAAACAAAAACATCAGATAACCTATAAACTACTGTACATGACATATTATTCCTTGTTACATTACATTTTCCTATCTGTACCCTCCCTAAAATATCGACTCTGGCTAAATCTTTTCTGTTTGTCGGTTCCACTTGTCTGCCCTTGTCTCATAATATGTGCCGGTCAGCTTCGGTCACCCAAAATATACCACATGGGTCCCATGTCAACCTAGATACATATATTTCGATATAAGGGTGTTCACGTGATCCCGGAACTCCCAAAAGTTCCTACTCGGACCTCTCTCTACAATATCATTCTTCTGTCTGTTCCAGTATGTTGTATCTGGAAAGAAACCCATAGTAGTATATGCCCAGACCTTATTCTTGAACCTCACTCCTATATCCTCCTGAAGCCTATACATCGTTCCCACACCTATCAAGAACATAAGATATTGATCGTAGGGAGTGTCATGTTCCCATACCGCTCAAATATATTGGCCCTGCAAATAGTGCTACAACTCAAGGTTCGGCTATAAGTTATATGGCACTTCTACCAGCTCTGCCCGAGACTCACGATCGCTCGACTCGTCCTCGGGAATCTTCTCTGGATCATCATTAGGATCCCACTCTGGATCCTCCTCAGAGTCCTCCTCAGGATACTTATTGGTCTCTCCTACCCAAGACTACCCTAGAGAAATCGGCCTGGGTTCTGGTCCATAAATCGGTAGCTACGGCATACTCTTTTATGCCGTCCTCCTCATACGAACGCCTCTAGGTCCAAAGTACTCGATGAAAAGCCTCCTGTTTGGTATCCGCTGCTTTAGAGGGCTCTGGTTGATAGACACCTCTAACCCCTCCAATGGTACACTCGAACTGGTCATGGGCTCACTCAAACTGCTCATGATGTCCTGTCACTATGCAAACAAAAGCATATCAATATACCATTCTGATAATGCCAGAACCGCTTATTAGCTCTGATACCAAAAATGTCAACACCCGTTTCCATTTTGATATGCGTAGGGTAATAATGAACAAGTTCCATAGGCAAACAAAAAAGTATAGTTATACTGATAATAAGTATTTGTTTACAGACAGTCATTAAGAGAGCAGAAATTGATAATAATGACAAATATGTACAGAATGTCCCAAAAATATTTCACATACAGACTATATACAATCACTGTATTCATCTTAGGAAACGTGCCCGTCAGTTTCCCTTCTCTGCATCCTTGGCTTTCGAGCTATTGGCACCCGCTGAGACATTTGGATTAGAAAAGGGGTGAGATTCCAAGGAATCTCAGTAGAAACATACGATCAACTTATAAAATACAAAAATTAAATATGCAATGCAGCGTATCAAGTAAAATGAAAACTCATATCATCCGTGTGTATACACAAAATTCAGGGCCAACTAACCGTTGAAACCCCTACATGTACCTCAGCTGAGTCCTTGACTACAGCTAAGTAAGACTAGTGTACCTCAGCTAGGTCCTAGACCATAGCTAAGTAATATGCCTCCAGTAGGTGTTCAGATCACAAAATACAGTAACACGTATCATACAAATAGTCACATAGTATATGGGAGATAGTAGTCCCTACCTTAACCTCTTTCTTGTCTCAAAGGGTTTGCCTCGTAAAACATGTCAACTATAGGTGTAATATCCCAATTTTTGATTATGGGTTAATCATGATTATTATGGATAATTATGAATTTAATTGGAATTATTATATGTTTTATGGCAATATTAAATTAATATGTCATAATTACTGAAAAATTAGAATAATGGAAATATTGGCCATAAGTGGTAATTAATGGAGAAATTAATTACTAACTAAGAGAAAATGGGATGTGTGATTAAAATGGCTAATGGAGAGATTAAAGTAGCTAATTGGTGACTTAATTGGTGTGAGCCAATAGCAAGTTGACATGTGGCAAAAGTGTGAATGGTGAGTGATGAGGAGAAAAGTCAAATGGAGAGTATTTTAATCATTTTTCTCTCTCTTCCTCTCCTCTCTTTTTTGCTGAAGTCATGGAGGGAGTATCATTATTTTATTCTTCACTCCTCCTCCCTCTCATCTCTCACGTCCTCTCTCTCCATCTCACCATCTCTCTCTCATTCTTGCTCTCTCTCTCTCTCGTCAGCCATGGAAGGGGAAAGGGAAGGAAAGAAAGCTTGACAAAGGTAAGGAAAATGATCCCTATTGCTCAAACTCCCTTCATTAAAGTTGATCCATGAGTTAAGAGCAACATTTCTATGGTTGTAGTTTGTCCATTGGTTGTGGTTTGTGGCCACACGAAATTTTGGGAGGTGGTGAATCAAGAACTCCCTTTGTGAAAGTTGATAAGGTGAGTGAGACCTATCTATCTATCTATGTTTTATGCCAAATGGGTTAACTTGGATTTTATGGAATTCTTGGGCCATTTTCGAAAATGAGGGCCATTGAGAGTTTGGTATATGTTTGGTATGGAATTTATATGTTTGGAATGCATTTTGGATAGATAGAATTGTTTGGGTTGGAAATTGTTAAGTTTGGAGAATTTGAGATTTTAGTGTTTAATGTTACCCAAAACCAAACCATGATAATGGAATAGGATTTTGGTGATTTTGACATTCCCATTGGATTCCTTGAGTGATTTTGTGTGGGAATGAGCTTGGTTATTGATTTTAGGTTCATTTGAATCACTTGGGAAAAGTTGGAAAATTGTCCGGTTTGAGCTCTGTTTTGTGCAGTCCGTTTGTACGAGCGTTTTGAATGACCAAATGGTATTGGAAAATTTTGAAACTTTTCAGTCTTAAATCTTACATCCCAAGCTTCAAAATGGACATATATTTTATGTCATTTCGTTTAGTATTCTGTGAGATATGGTTGTCCAAAATTTGGGATTGAAACAAAACTCTGTTTTGGAGTAGTGGTTAGTTTTTGGTGATTCTGTATTTGTGTAGTGATTTCCAGTGATCGGCCATATTTTTCCTTGAAAGAGGACTTATATACCTTTCATCTAGCTTTGGAATCACCCCATTTCGATTTTTCTATAATTAGTTATGATTTTTCGAAGTTCAGCCAAGAATCAGGGGATTTCTTGGCCGCGGCCCATGGGTGGCTGGCCGCGGCCCATGGGTGCTGGCCGCGGCCCACGGGTGGCTGGCCGCGGCCCACGGCCTTCTTACCATGTTTTAGCCACGGCCTAAGGAAGGGCTGGCCGCAGCCAACCCCTGTGTTCCAGCACTTTAAGTTTTCGAAAGGAGATCTCTAACCTATTGTTTCCCAATCTTTTAGGGCTTTTATAAGAGGCATTTGTGGCCTCTTAAGGGTCAATTATGATAACCAAAATTAAGTGTTTCAAGTTAATTAAGTCTTGGAATAGAATGTAACTCTTCGTCCCTAATTATGATTCTAGGATACGACATTCGCCCTAGGCGGGAGAGACCGGCGCCAGAGTATGCCCGGAAGGATCAAGGTAGTGACTCTTCTCTCATATTATGTATGATGTTTTGGCATGCATAACTTATCGTTGAATTTGTGAAATGTGTGCCATGGTCCATTACGGCGTGAGCAGGTCAGCGTGAGCCGTGTAGGGATTGACGGTGGTTATCTCTAGGTCGGCCGTTGAACTGCCGTCGTAATCGACATGGATATTTGTGAATCCGACCCGTGGGGCGGCATTTGTGAATCCAGCCGTGGGCTGTGTGTATCTTGCCTGTATGACTTGTGTATGAAATGCATTATATGAATCCCAGCCGTGGTGAAATGTATTGTGTGGATTGTTATGATGCAATGCAACGTGAGCAATTCAGCGTGAGCAATTGTAAGGGATGACATGTGTCATACTAACAATTGCCGTTGTAACTTCCGTTGTAGTTGCTTGTTGTGGTTAATGATTTGCTTACATGCATTATTATTGTACATTATATGATTAATTTGTTACTACGGGGATTCCTTAGAATCTCACTCTTCCAAAAACCATGTTTTAGACAGGGCAGAAGGATCAAAAGGAAAGGGGGCGACGAAAAGCAGATAGAGCTCTGATTTAGATGTATATTTTGGGTTATTGGTTATCATGTATATCTTTTGGATATTTTTGGGAAACAATTGTATATAATGGGATTGTAGTATAGTTTTGTGTAATCCCCAAGTTAAGGGTAATGAATTGTGGGCTTTGTGCCTTTGTAAATCCCTTATTTAATGAATGGAACCCGAGTGTGTCGGGAATTTGCTCTATACTCTGATATTTGTGAATGAAATCAACTTGTACAGGCCATTTAGTATTGAAATGTGAATATGAGACCGTCATGAATAAATTTTGTAAAAGTTTTTGTAAGCCATGATTTTTGGAAGTTTGATTTTGTTTAAGTCCCAAAATCATCTAAGGTCTCTAATTCTACATCAATTACGTGTTTATGAACTAAATCTCGGCCTTAATCGTGAAGGGGGTTACAATAGGCGTCCAACTCGGTCCTAAAACATCAAATGTACAAGAAATAGGTCATAAATTATCCAAGTATCATTTTAGACACTTCCATAGTGTTTCTTGTGGTTATATTAGCCTATGGTGAAAATTTACCAAAATGCCCTTGGGCCTCGACCCGGCCCGATGGCATGTTTTACCAAATTTTTGAATAGGGCTATCCTAACGTATTTTCATCCAAAGAATCCATTTCTGGGCTCAACATTATCAAATTCAATGTCAAATTATGAAATTGCCCTTGGCAGCCCTACTTTTAGGGTTTTAGGGGTGTCTCCGTAATTATGTTTTCTCGGCCTTTTCCGAAAAAGTGTCCAACTGTAACCCCACCTAATTTCCCCTCTTGAATCCAATGGAACCATAAAATCATTGAAAATCCAACTCCAAGTCCCTCAAACATCCCTGGCCGAAATTATGGTGTTCCCTAGGAAAAAATCGGGGCTTTATGATTTCGGTTCCGTAAACGCGTTCCTTTCTACTCCTAACCACTTTATTAACCATCTAATTGAGTTATAAATATCATTTGAACTAAAATTGGGCAGTATAACACTTCTAATGTCACATTTCCAAAATTTACAAACAAAGACAATCCGGCGAAATTTCACCGATTAAATTGTCTACAACAACTAAAATAGTCAATATACGAAGATTTGGAAGTTACCTCAAACTCCAACAAGTTTTTCCCAAATATGGCTAAAACCCTAACCTTTAGAGAACAGATTTTTGGAGCCTCAAAACCTTAAAGAACAAAGAAGAGTAGCTTAGGATCGGAGTTATACGCGTTAGAAGCTAAATCGTCGGAGAAATCGGCTTTCCTTATGAGATTTCTTCTTCTTCTTCTCTCTCTCTCTCTCTAAAACCTGAACGTCTCTCTCTCACTTTTAGGTCTGTTCTATGCGTGAAAATGGGCTGAAGAGAAAGATGATGATGTATTTATCATGTATTTTGCATTATTTTATGCGTTTGTTTCATTTTCCAAAAATTCCAAAAATGAATTTTATGCACATAAACCCTATGTACATGTAACCAAACTCATTAAGCAGAACCAATATTTTTTTCCTCTTGCAACATGTAGGAGACACCTAGAGGTCCCTCCCTATGGTCTCAATTAGCTTCACAACTTGTTTTAGTTACGTATACACGTAAAGTTCCAATTTTGGTCAACTTTGCACTTTTTTACTCAAATTTTCCACAAATTCATATTAAATTGACCAAAATATTCTAAATATATATTTTTACCTTTATTTTCCTTATTTAATTGAAATTAAATTCAATTAATTGGAAAATAATTAATTTTGTGATAATTTGGCAAAATTACGATTTTGCCATTACCTTTCTAATCTAATTTCTTCTCTTATTTTTCTTTGGCCAATTTCCATCTATTTTTGGATGAAATATTTTATCTAATGTTGCTTCATTTTTGGACCTTAATATTGGGCTTTTTAAATTACCCAAATTAATTCCATAATTATTTTTACCCAATTTCTCATGAAATTGAACATTTATAAAATTCATAAATTCCAAGTTTATGAATATTCACCATTTTATTGAATTTCCCAAATATTTACAATATTTTTTGTGAATATAAATTTTGGGGGTGTTACACTTACAAAAGTTTTAATATAACTAGGACTGTTATTTGCTTGTGTGAACAAATTAAATGATGATAGTTGTAAATAAAGCTATACAAATGGTATTCTGCCCAAAAAAAAAATTACAAATGGCAAGAAATTAAACAATCCCCATTCTATTCTCATTCTTTCAAATTGCTTTAAAAATTTATTATGAAGTATTTATTTATTTTATCACATTGCAAGAGTTTCTTAAACTTCTACTTCCATTTCATGAGACTAAATGGAGAGACATAGGTTCTTGAGTATAAAGGTAGAAGGGAGCTTAATTGTAGACCCCATCTTAAATAGGAACAAATATCTAACTATGTGGAGCCAAAGGACAAACGCTCAAAGTATAATGGGTGTGTTTGGATTGGCGATTGGATAAGTGACTTATTTTTACTTAGACTTATGGAATCTTAAAATTGAAAAAAAGTTAGATTGGTTAAAATGATGAGTGTTTGGATTGGCGATTAGATAAGTGACTTATGTAAAAGTGAATGATGTTTGGTTTAACTTTTGTATAAGTGGCTTTTGTATTATTTAAGAGAAAAAATTGTAAAAATTATAAAAAATGAAAAAATGAAGGGATAATTGTGAAAAAAGCCCTCATTAGCAACTTAAATACTAAATGGGACCTAGGAAGATATCTACACACGAAGGGATTTTTCCAAAATTTTCTCAAAAATTAAATTTGAAAATTTGGCAATGGTACAATTTTAAATAAAATTATATCAAACTCTAATTTAAATTGGTACACTCCAAAAGTCTTTTCTATTGTGCACTTCAAGTTTAAATTTTATAAATTATATCAAACTCTAATTTAAATATTAAATCCTAATTCATATTTTCACATAGCTCAAAATCTAACAAAATAAACTGATTAAAACCTCAATAATACCTCCAATAATACAAATAAATTATTTAAACTAAATTTAATTGGTAAAAACATCATATAGAAACTCATTTATGATATGTTTATAAAAGAAATTGATTATAAAATCATAAAACAACTAAATAATAAATCTAAACTGATTAAAATTAATTATTAATTATTCTCTATATTTCTACAGTCATATATTGACAAAACTCCAAGCTTGCCTAAACTCTTATCCCAAAGTATTTTCTAATTAGCAGAAGATTACTATGTAAAGAAAGAGAAAATTATTTAGAACATTTTTCATAATAGAATTTTTGTGATTAGAAGTGATCTTGAGTACCTCATTAATCCCCAAAGATATGAAAATACTCCCATCAATATTATTTTATACACACACACACAAAAGCTCCAATAAACTTCATTTTGAGGCTTATTACTTTTTCCAACTTATGACTTTTTTTTACCTTAAACCCTATGTTAACTCATAGAAATTGATAACATTCTAGCACATTTTCTTGTCTGTTCACTTACTTTTAAGTATAAATTGTGCATATATAGAGGAAAATGTGATAGAACAAAAGAAAAGTTCAAATTATGAGTTAAAAGCATATAAGTAGGATTATCCATTCAAATTAGAGCTTATGAAGTGTCTCTTGTAGGTAAAGATGACAAGTGCTAAAGCTTTCAAAGACCAAGGAACAACTCCATATAGCAGGAGGGAAGCTGCTATGTTGTTGGCTTTAGCCAACAATACATGTGCTGAAGCCAATGGGAAATTGCATTCACTGTGTCATATGTTTCAGCCAACAGCATATGTGCTGAAGCAGGCGAGGTCAGAACTTACTGTGTCATATGCTTCCCCACCCAACCCTTGGCTGAAGCCAACCAGGATCAGAACTTACTGTGTCATATGCTTCAGCACACACGTATGTGCCGAAGCATACGACAGACTATGCAACCATGCGTTTTACTTACTGAAACGCATGTGGAGGGTATTTAAGCAAGGCATAGGCTGAAAGTATGTCATTCTTCGGTTTTCAAGTGTTCCTAGGAGCTAGGTGTGCTAGGGTTTTGCCTCCTTGAAGAGTATTGAGCTTGGGTTGAAGTCTAGAAGAGATTTTGGGCTCCAATCCTGAGTTTTTCTCATTCTTCTTCTATTTCTTTGCCTAGTTTTTGATATGGCTGTAATTATTCTTCATAACTGTAGCTTTTTCATGACTATGTGTAGCTAGGCACCTCATTTTAGGGTTGTTTTGAACCCTTGTATGGATTAAGTACTCATTTTCCCCTTTATATTTGTGATTAATGAAGAGATTATGCTGATTTTACTCTTTACTTAAAGCTTCTTGTTGATTGGCCACCAATAAGATTGTTGGGTTCACTTGTCCAATGCTTGAGAGGGCTAGATTAAGTGTAGAACTTAAGTTAAATCGTGTGAGAGCTTAAAATTTGTGAATTGAATGGATAGCTTTGTTAATGAGGTAGAGATACACTCATTGACCTCACATAGCCAAATAGGATTTGCAATAAAATCAGGGTTTAATTAGTTAATTAAGAGATTAATGAATTAATTAAACTATACACCTATTTGAAGACTTGAGAGAGCACTTATAGGTAAATTAGTATTTTTGGTTGGTATAATCTTTCATTAAATAGCATATGTTGGGGGGATTTAGTGAGTGCTTTTGAAATACAAGGGGAATAAACAATCCTAAGTTTCATCCAATACTTGAATTCAAGGAATCATTTGCTTTTATAAATTTTCCATTGAAAAGTAGTTTTAAATTTCTTTTTCACCCAACCAACATGTTTTGTTCCAACTTGATCACTTTCAAATGAATCTATTCAACCTAATTGAACACATTATTGCATTCGTTAGTTTGCTTTCGTCGTAGTCCTCGTGGGAACGATCTTTACTCATCACTTTATTACTTGCGACCCATATGCTTGCGGAAGCTAAACGGCGGACACCCCATCACTGAAATAAACACCCATTTTAGCTTTTTTACTATTCAAATCCGTTTTTGCACTGTTCAAGTCCGATTAACAGATGCAAACGCCAAAACAAACAAGCACAATATCATTTCAGGGATAACTAGCTCAACTTCCCCACGATGTGACACCTTAATATCAACATGTATTTTTAATCAGAAGCATAGGCACTAATGACTTAATTAAAGTTATAAGCAGATTAATCTCACCATCTTCAATTTAAAGAGAAAGGCTCCTCTCTTTTGCCTTCCCTTCCTTTGCCCTCTTCTACTCTTCTTTATCCTTGGACCAAAATTTCAATAATCTAGATTCAACATTTTATAAAAATATATATTATTATGATCTTAGATAAATAGATAAATAGATTTATATTGATAAAATTTGATATGAACCGTTCATTATTGTAGGCTAATATTATAAAGTAATTTTTTTCCACTACAATTGCAAACTATTTAAATGAAATTTGTGCAATTTAAATTTATTTATCTAAAATTATAATAATATCTGTTTCTTATAAAATGTTAAATTTGAACTATTGAAATTTTGATCAAATGATGATGAAGAGTTGAGGAGGGTAGAGAAAGAGTAAAGAAGGGAAAGGTTAAACAAGATCGTTTCCTCACTTAGATAGATCTTTCATGTGGACTTGACTTCTCTTCTTTTCTCATCCATTTCCATCCTTTAACCCCTTCATAATCATTAGATCTTTTGGATCAAAGATCTAATGATCCACATTTAGTATTTTCTTCTCATCCATTTCTTCAATTCCTTCTTATCATTCTCTCTATTGTGATAAAATTTTTATAAAATATTAAATGTGGACTATTAGATCTTGATATAATGGTCATAGAGGGTAAAGATGAGAGCGAACATGATAAAAAAAAAAGGAGAGAGGTTAGTTCTCTTCTTTGCCACTATGTTACAAGGCTATTAGCATATAAACCTTTATTTAGACTCACCTCTTTTTAATCTTTTTATTTTTATTCAATCCACTCATCAATACTCATTGTAAGAGTCAACATATTAGTTTATTTTGTTTTTTATTGTAACACCTCAATCCATTTTATCTCTAATTTACAATTTTTTCTTGAACATTCCCTGTCAATGGCACATATTAAGGGAATCATTTTTTTTATACAAGGCCATTAATTGGATATTACATTACTTTAGGAAACTAAGAGAGTCCTTCCGTGAGTAAGGTCCTCCCTCAAAAAATTTATACATCCTAGGTGGGGGACTGGAAGAAGCACTTGCCCTCCCAACAACTGGTGAGCATCTTTAGTTAAGAAGTCGGCACACTGGATTGTTTCTCGTGGTGCATAGCAAAGCTCGACATGCTAGTCTGAAAAGAAGAGATCTCTGATGGCATTTATCTCGTCTCTTAGAGGGTGATTATGCCCACCATCTCTCAACAAGCTCTTATATTTAAAACATGAGAAATAATATGTCTTTGTAGTTTTCTTATATTTAGTTTGGGACAAAAATTTATTTCAAATTCTTAAGTTGCAACATGTGTTTTGCATTTTAAATCTTGAAAGGGATTATATGGGTAATCAAATTAAAAAAAAGTACACACCATTACAAGGTAACAAGGGTGTCAAACTCATAACTCAGCCTAGAAAAATTAAATAAATGGACAGTAATTTCATGATAAATGTGCAAACCAATCTATTCAATTTTATTGATTGATATATGAATACATTTTTTTTGGCTAAAACATATTAATATATTAATATTATAAAATTTATAGCAGCTGTGGGAAAATTACACACCACACCACTTGTTCTCATAATACAACTCTAATCTTATTTATAAGTTTAAATTAATTAACTCTCATATACCAATGAAGGTTAGTTAACTCATTAAATATAAACTAAATTTCTAATTTTATCCTTATTTATGAACGGTTTGAAGAATTAATATGAGTAAATCCTTTTTGTTTATTGTAATTAATAGTGATAAAATTGTAAAAGTTACATTCATTACCCTAAAACTAAACTTATAACAAGAACTAAAATCTTTAATCAAAATAAATTTATAAATAAAATAGAATGGTATTATATAAACTATAAAGAGACACCGAACCCTCAACCACCTCTATAGCACCTCCATGCTGCTTTGCGCCAAATTCACTATCACAATCCACAGAAATGACCTGAAAAAAAACCCCGCCAAAACGTTTCGAGTCTCCAGTACCGTTTCGAGCTACATTCACGAACGCTGAGTCACTGACTCGCTTCCCACATGGCAGCAGCAGTAGTTCCCGCCAAAGGATTCTCGCCGAGTTTATCCCAACCCGCTTCCACCGCTGGGTCGACCCTTAATCTTAAGAAGCGGGTCATTGCTTGCATCAACAAACTCTCCGACCGAGATACTCTCGCCGTCGCCGTTGCAGAGCTCGAGTCCATTGCTCAGACCTTGAGTCAGGACACCTTCTCGACGTTCCTCTCCTGCATTCATAATACTGATTCCTCATCCAAATCACTTGTTCGGAAGCAATGCGTTCATCTATTGACCGTTCTCTCTCACTTCCACGGCGATGCTCTGTCTCCATTTCTTTCCAAGATGGTCTCCACAGTCCTCCGTCGCCTCCGTGACCCTGACTCCGCCGTCCGATCTGCTTGCGTCGAGGCCACCGCTGCAATGTCGTCTCAAATCACGAAACCGCCGTTCTTGACGGCGTTTTTGAAGCCGTTGATGGAGACTCTCACGCATGAGCAGGACGCCAACTCACAGATGGGCGCGGCGCTGTGCCTTGCGGCAGCGATTGAGTCGGTGCCAGAACCTGATTCGTTGGCGCTGAAGAAGAGTGCTCTGCCCAGGTTGGGGAAGTTGGTGAAGAATGAGGTGTGCAAAGCGAAGGCGGCGTTGTTGTTGCTGATAGGGAGTATTGTTGGCGTTGGTGGTGCGTCGAACCACGCAGTGTTGAATTGGTTGGTTCCTTGTCTTGTGGAATTTCTGAGCAATGAGGATTGGATGGTCAGAAAGGCGGCGGCCGAGGCTTTGGGTAAGGTTGCTCTTGTGGAGAGGAATCTTGTATCGCAGCATAAGACGCTGTGTATGAATTCGTTACAGAATCGAAGGTTTGACAAGGTACTGGACTTCGTCTTTTCTCATTGATGAAAAAAAACTGCGAGTAACTCATATTTCCCAGGAAAATAGTGTGGGCAGAGATTCTACGCTAAATCGTTTTGTTGCCTACTCATTTTGAAGATAAATAAATGTAAGGAGGGGATTTTTAACTTTTGTAGAAGCTAAATTTCTTGAGCCCCTCCTTCTTCCCAAGCATGTGGGAGTGTTTGATTTCCGTTGAAGTTTTTTCAAGTGTCTTGATCAGGGTGGAAACGTTGTAACAGATCAAGGTAGTGCGGGACACTATGAATCGTGCCTTGGAGATTTGGAAGGAAGTAACAGATTCAGCCGAGGATGATTCTGCTCCTGCAACATCTGCATGTTACTCAGCTGGTGAGGCTGTAATATTCAGAAAGTGATCATACTAATTCATTTGTTATTCTTCATTTAAATTGTTCAGAAAATCTCATTGCTTCCTTTTTTTCCCCCTGGTTAACCTCTCATGTCACACGGTTTACTGGGACTTAGACATCATAAAGCATCTTCTGTGATTCGGATTTTGTTTGTTCCAAGTTTGCAATAGTGGGAGGAAACGTTTAGAGGGGAGGGATAAATTGGGGATGGAAGGAATAGAAGTAAGAAAAACCTAATCTGCAAAAATCATTTTAACAAAATGTGGGAAGAATGTAAAGGAAAAAATTGCGCTAAAAAGGTTATTTTCAACTTCAATCTTATTTCTTTACATTCTTTTCCATCACCCCCTCTTTTATTCCATACATTTTGTTTTTTAAACAATAATTAAATTATGATAAATATTATCCTCAAGTGTAGAGTTTGAAGTTAAGTTCTGTTTCATCTTATTTTCTGTATCTCTTGTTCAATACACAAATCATGTGATCCTTGGCCCCTACCGGCTTTATTCACAGGTCCAGATAATGGGAAGGAGCAGCGTTCCACTAAAAGTTCTGTGAAAAGCAGCCTGAAATCTTCTCAGCCGAAGAAAATAATCTCCACAAACAAGTCCCTTCCATGTGAGGTTTCAGATGCATCCATGGTCAGAAGAAAGAGCTTTAAAAAGATCAAGGACAAGAATCTAAATTCGGGGATATCGCGTGAGCTCGATCATGAGTTGTCTGATAGGAAATTTGAAACTCCAGATTCAAATTCCTTCCCATTGAACATGGATAGGGAAGATGACATTAAAAGGTTTGGTTCAGAAGTTTCTAAGCCATGCTTGAGTCAGAACTGCGAGAATCCAAGAACAGAAATGACGCACGCCCTCTTTAGCAAGAAACCTGATGAGAAAGTGCATAAATTTGGTGGTTTAAGATCAGGGTCTCGAGTGGTTCCACTTTGTGATGATGACTTCCCTGACTCAGAATTCTCGGTGGACAACAATGTAAATGAAGCTTATAAGAACCCTCGAGATGTTGAGAATCTGTCCTTGATCC
The DNA here is from genome assembly GCA_963210345.1 of Inga oerstediana. Classification (NCBI taxonomy): domain Eukaryota; kingdom Viridiplantae; phylum Streptophyta; class Magnoliopsida; order Fabales; family Fabaceae; genus Inga; species Inga oerstediana. The sequence goes on from OY723409.1 coordinate 40,443,843, forward strand.
GTCAACAACTTAGTCAAATTGAAAACCAGCAATCCAATCTATTAAATCTCCTCCAGGTACATTACAATGGCTTGATGATATATGCATGTTTATGGGAAAAGCAGCTCAAAACCTCTTTTGATAACCCCATTATAGCACTTAAATGAACCAGTGCTGTTACTTTCTATGTCGGCTTATTCCTTTGTGTTTGTCAAAAAGACTCAACATGTACTTAGGTTTTGTGCTGATTCAAATACATATTCCCCCATTTGTCTGTATGTGTTTCGGTGAACACTATATTCTAATACTCCCTCGGTCCTTGATATAAAATCTATTTATCTGATTAGGTTAAATAAGTTAGTTGAGGTAGTTAATATGATATATTTTTTTTAAAACACCATAATAATCTTTCTTAATTCCCATCATCTCTCTTTTACTTGATTATGGTTGAGAGACCATCAGATAAATTGGGAAAAAGATTGACAAATGTTGAAAATAGGTTTTATTTTAAGGACTAAGATCAACTCTATAATTAGGTCATATATCAAGGACTAAAAGGAGAACTTGTTTAAAACAAGCTTTTCTCGCACACAAAGTATCGTAGGCAGTTCTTGTGGCTGCAATACTTACACAACATTCAAGACTTACGTCTCTGCCTCTTTAATACAGCAATTCATTCGAAGCTCCCAAAGTGGGATGAACTATCTGGAGACACGTGTACAGGGTCTAGAGATGGCTCTGGATGAGATATCGCATGATTTGGCGGTATCACGTGGCAGGCTTAGCAATACTGATGCTGCAGAAGATATGTGCTGTAGGCTATATGGTTCTGAATCTGAGTTCTAAATTCTGGAAGAAGACAGAAGGACGGTGTTCTGCCCCAAGGGTCAATTCTAGAGACAAATTATCACCAGATACTGTGCATGATGTGGCTGATAAACATTCTGGTGTTGAAATGTTAGCTACAAAGAATAACAAAATTCGACATCGTGGGGTAGGACTGTATGTGAACCCATTGGCAGATGTTCGAAATGATTCAAAGGATGGCATTTCACTAGCTGCATCAAGAAACTAGAATTGCTGGTAAAGAAAATGTGTGTAACACCCTAAATTTTATTCATCAATATGTTTTATAATTATTTGAAGCATTCAACGAAATGAAATGGTGAATATTAATGAATTTGGAATTTAAGAAGATAGTAAATTTCTATTTAAATAAGAATTGGGTTAGAACAAATCATGAAATTATTTTTTTTGGGTGCTCCAAAACGCCCAATATCAAAGCCCAAAATGGAGGAATAGTAAAGCACATCATTTGGTCCAATATTAAGGTTAATTTTGGTCATGAATGAAGAAAAGGAATAATCTCAAAATAAGTTCAAAAAATGTAGTGGCAAAATCATAATTTGCCAATAAAGTACAAGATTAATTTTTTTTCCAATTGATTGAAATTAATTTCAGTTAATTAAGGAAAATAAAGATTAAATATATATTTAAAATACTCTTGATCAAATAAATCAAGGTTTGAAAAGTCAAAATTGGACTTGCATACAAATTAATTAAAGAGGCAGTGAAAAATGTTGGAGTAATTACTATTTTCCTCTTTTCTTATGATTTTCGCCTAATAAAAGAAAGAGGAGGGGAAATAATTCTTTCGATTATGAACATGCCAAGTGAGATCATCGTAAGCTAAGAGATTAAATAATAATTGATCAAGTATGAGCACATGTTCAATTAAGCATAAAATGTATATATTTGTACATGTGCTTAGACTAATTGGATGAAGGACCCTTGGGATGTCTTTTTGAGCCAAGGAAAGTGGAGGAAAAGCTAGTTCAAGGTTAATGAAAGGTTATGACTTAGTTAGGAGAAGATAATGCTAAGTACAAGAGTTATGTCATAAACCCAATTTATCAATAACAATTAATTAAGGAAAGATGAAGATATTTTAAACACTTCATCTCTTTCCTTCCTTCTCATTTCACGCCTACACACCAAGAGATTTTGCTTCCTAACTTGTCTCTTTCCTTCCTTCTCATTTCACGCCTACACACCAAGAGATTTTGCTTCCTAACTTGTGTAACAACTTCTCTAAGCTCTTGATCTCTATGAAAAACCATGCATAGCAAGCAAATCTTCAAGGTTGAGGAGAGAGAAGGAGACGCCTAGAGAGAGAAGGTCCAAGGATCAAGAGGTAACTTTAAGAACTTCAATTCTTTTAGTGTATGGTTGTTGTTGTTGTTGTGGGTTTTGTCATGATTTATAGTTTGGATTGTTGATTTTATAAGTTGGGATGTTGAAACCTTAAGGGGTTATACTGCCCAAATTTTCTAAAAATCATGTCTAATAAGTGTTTAAATGGTTTAAGAAGTGGTTAGGAGTGAAAATGAGAGAGCTTTAGGTGTTGAATCTCAAAAATCACATTTTCCCTTTTAAGCACAAGTTTCGGCCAAAGCTGGAAATGGGGGTTAGAGCTGGAATTTCATTAATCTGATGATTCGATGGTGTTTAGGAGGGAAAATTGTGTAGGGTTGATGTTGATCACTTTGTGAGATAAACACTAGAAAGTAAAATTACGAAAATACCCTTAAAACCTTAAGTAAGGGCTGTCAAGGGCAAAACTGTCATTTGGCATTGATTTTACAAAAATCTAGGTCAAAATGGATTCTACACACAAAACTATGTAGGAATAGCTCGGGTCAAAATGTCTGAAAAAGTACAGTTGAACCGGGTAAAAAGGGGCTTAGATTGGGTCCCTAAGGGCATTTTGGTAGTATTACAATTTTAGACTAATATAACTAACAAAAGTAATTTGGAAGAATCTAAAGTGATACATGAATAGGTATTAACCTAATTCTTATAAACTTGGAATTTTAGGACCAGACTGTGGAGCTCGAGCCGGATCGAATTAAGGACTTAATTGGACATAAGGTAGTAGCCTTTCATATTCTATGTAATTGTCTATATGCTTTGTTTATACCATATTCTATGATATGAACATTGTTTTTCCTGGAGGGGCAATTATGTGTGGAGGCACACTTACCTGGTTGTGAGCAAGAATCCAACCGAGGTGTTTACGGGCAATTGTGTGTGGAGACATACTCACCTGGTTGTGAGCAAGAACCCAACCAAGGTGTTTATGGGTAGTGGGGGATTGAACCCCTAACTCATATGCACATGTCATATTGTTTGTATTATGTTGCATTATATGGTGTAGGGCATATTTATTTGTTACATTTTATATGACTGATTGCATGTTATTATTGAGATTTATTTGAATCTCACCCTTTTATTTCAAATTCAAAAATTTTCCAGCAGAGGCTAGCGGCTCTGGGGGCAAAATGGTAAATACTAGCAATGGAGGTGTTCGGGTAAGACGAGGGAGCTGTTGATTATTATTAGTTTATTTTGGATAGTATTGGACCAAAATTGTATATATTATCAAACTCTACTTGGAGATTCCTGTATGTAAATAAGTACTTCTTATCAATATATTTGTGCTATTTCTGTATGCATGTGGAATTGTGCCTTTAACACTCTGTGCATATCAAAATGTTAAGGGGTTTGACTCTGTGTATGTGTTTGTGATTTTAATAGTTAATTGTTTACTGTGTGGGACAAAATTTCTTGAAATTTTAAAGAGTTGCAACATTAGAGGTGAACACGAAAGCTGAAGAAACGTCTTCCTGATTATGTTGGTGATGTGGAATTCAAACTCTAAAGAAAAGAAAGAAAAGAAATAGTTTTTCATTTTTCGGGTAGATTAAGGGAAGTTAATTGACAAATGTTTTTGGATCCTCTGACTTCACAGCATTGCCTGCATATAATGCATTGGAGGGAGATAAGAAAAGGTAGAGGAAGATTGTAATTTATAATATACGGATTCTTCACAACCACCGCAAGGGTGTTTGGTTTAGTTCATGTCAAGCAATTTTGTGCTACACAAAATAAACATGTGATAAGAGTTTTATCTTGTAACATATAAAAATGATTTTTTTGGAAGTGATCCCAAACACCCATGTTCTTTCTTAGATCACGACTATATAATTGTAGAGGATTTATTTTTTCTAGTGTCTAGGTTGTAACTTGTAAGAATTGTGTGTTCTTTTGTTGATTTGGTTGTTTTTGATAGACCCTAACGGTTTTTCTTGCCTCTGTAAATTTTCAGATCATTCAAAGACGGTAAAGGCAGATATGTATCAGTGGCAAGGAATATAGGTCACATTATGTAGTTTCATAGAGGCAGTGACGGTGGGGATGAGAAACAGGCCCAGTAGTTCTTTTTGATGTGAAGATGTAGTTTAGGAATTCTCTTGATATGTACCATAATTATATTACTCGTATATTGTATTGTAATTGTAACTTAATAATATCTTGCAATCTTTAGTGTAAAGAAAAATTGACTCTATGTCGTATAATAGAGGTTTTTTTGGTACAAATAATAGAGTAATGAATGCTCTAAACAAAGATGAAATTCATCCAAGTCTTTCTGTGTTCCAACTTGGAAATGTTCTTTTTGTATGTATTTGAATTCTTTGGTCTAGCTAAAAGGGTTTTACCCTCATGATATGATGAATTAAGGTTCGAGTTTTCAATGAGATTTCACATTTAATATCTCAACCGTGCTTTGAATGGAGGATACATTGGGCCAAAAAAAAAAAACGGGAATGTAGGATTCATGCACAGTTGGGAAAAAACACTCTTCACCTCCCAAAAAGTTGTATTTGAACTAATTACATGTCTTTGGGCAGACACCTTTCTTGAAGATTTTTTATATTAGGAATAAGCCACAATGAAACTGGAAAAACCAACTGATCTAATTCAAAATATTAGAATATGATTATGGTGTTGATGAGCTTGTAACCTATTAGCATGAAAGTTCTTCGGTAAATAAGAGATTGCATGATTGATCCTATTTGTAACTTTAAGCCATTAGTACTTACTTCATTAAATAATAAAGAAGAATATGATCAAGTTATTCTTCTTACATAAAATAGTAAAACTCTCTTAAACAAAATATTTTATTTAGAACATAGACAAAAATCAATAGATGTTGGAAGGGCTGGATGAAATTATCCAATTAGAATATGAGTGAAAAATATGGTCTAGTGGTGTAAGGCCTCGCTAGGTTCTTCTATATCTTGAGTTCGAGTCCTAAATGAGACATATGTGTTGGGAAGGGTAATCATGAAACCCAAACTGTAATACCCTTATCTTATTTTCACCTTTTTTCAGAGTATTTACGGAAAATGCAATGCAGTTCGGTGGGCAACACATGAATATTATAAATATATTGATAGTATGTGCATGATTACAGAAAATTTCCCATAGGGGTTCATACATAATAGTTACCATCAATGTAACTGCACAGGACTACTAGAGTGTCTAAACTTGTCCTAGTGAAACGGAGACATCTTCCCATCTTTGTTCCACCACTGCTTTCCGCTGCGCACAATTCTCTGATTTGATTTCTATCAACATCCGTTTCCATTTTTATATATGTAGGGCAATAATGAACAAGTTCCACAGGCAAACAGAAAAGTACAATTATAATGATAATAAGTATTTCTTTACAGAAAGTCATTAACAGAACAGAAATCGATAATAATTACAAATATGTACAGAATGTTCCAAAACTATTTCAAATATAAACTATATACAACCAATGTATTCATCTTGGGAAACATGCCCGTCAGTTTCCCTTCTCTGCGTTCTTGCCTTTTGATCCATTGGCACCTACTGAGACATTTGGTTTAGAAAAAAGGGTGAGATTCCAAGGAATCTCGGTAGAAACATATGATTAACATATAAAATGTGAAAATTAAATATGCAATGCATCATATCAAGTAAAATAAAAATTCATATAATTCGTGTGTGTACACAAAATTCAGGGCCAACTAACCCGTTGAAACCCCTACATGTACCTCAGCCGAGTCCCTGACTACAGCTAGGTAAAACTAGTGTACCTCAGCTAGGTCTTATACCACATATAGGTAATGTGCCTCTAGCACGTGTTCAAGTCACAAAATATAGTAACACGCATCCTAAAAATAGTCACATAGTATATGAGACATAGTAATCCCTACCTTAACCTCTTTCCTGTCTCAAAGGGTCTGCCTCATAAAACGTGTCGACTATAGGCGTCCAATTCATTCTTAAAACATCAAATGTATAAGAAATATGTCATAACCTATCAATGCATCATTTTAGACACTTCCATAGTGTTTATTGTGGTTATATCAGCCTATGGTGAAAATTTACCAAAATGCCCCCGGGACCCCAGCCAGCCCCGTCTTACCCGGCCAGGCTGCATTTTTCTCGAAATTCTAACCTAGTTTATTCTAACATATTTTTCCCTAAGGAATCCATTTCCAGACTCGAAATTATCAAATTTAATGTCAAATTACAAAAATACCCTTGACAGCCTCGCTTTAAGGGTTTCAGGGGCTTTTTGTAATTATGCTTTTGTCGGCCTTTTCCGAAAAAGTGACCAACTGTAACCCCACCTAATTTTCCCTCATAAACTCAATGGAACCATTAAATCATTGAAAAACTGGAGGGGTTTTACGATTTCTGCTATGTAAACGGGTTCCTTTTTACTCCTAATTACTTTATTAACTATCTAATTGAGTTATAACAACCATTTGAACTAAAATTGGGCAGCATAACACTTCTAATGTCATATTTCCAAAATTTACAAACAAAGACAATCCGGTGAAATCTCACCGATTAAATTGTCTATAGCAACCAGAATAGTCAATATATGAAGGTTTGTAAGTTACCTCAAGCTCCAACTAGCTTCTCAATATGGCTGAAACCCTAACCCTTCAATAATAGATTTTTGAGCCTCCAAACCTTAAAGAACAAAGAAGAGTAGCTTAGGATCAGAGTTATATGCGTTAGAAACCGATTTACGAAGAAATCACTTACCTTTGCAAGTTTTTCTTCTCTTTCTCTCTTTAGAAATCTCACACACACTCTCTATTTCAGACCTGTAATGGCATGAATTGCAGCTGAAGAAGAAGGAAATATTATATTATGTGCTATTTTAATGATTTATGGAATTTCCAAAAATTCCATTATTTGGATTTTCTTGCAAAAATTTCTATCTTTATCCAATTGTATCATAAGCTCAATCCATATGTATCTAATATTTCCATCTTTTTGTTACATGTAGGAGACACCTAAGGGTCCCCCTTTTTGGTCTCAATTGGCTTCACAACTTGTTCTGGTTACGTATATACGTAAAGTTTCAATTTTGGTCAAAATTGCACTTTTTGCTCAAATTTTTCATAAATTCATATTAAATTGAATAAAATATTCTAAATATATTTTTCCCTCTTATTTTCCTTAATTAATTGAAATTAACTTCAATTAATCAGAAAATAATTAATTTTGTGCTAAATTGGCAAAATTACGATTTTGCCGCTACCTTTTAATCCAATTTCTTTTCTTTTTTTTCTTTGGCCAATTTCCAACCATTTTTGGACCAAATATTTTCTCCAATATTTCTTCATTTTTAACCTTAATATTGGGATTTTTAAATTGCCCAAATTAATTCCATATTTATTTTTGCCCAAATTCTCGTGAAAATGAACATTTATAAAAATTCATAAATTCCAAATTCATGAATATTCACCATTTTATTGAATTTCTCAAGTAATTACAATATATTTGGCGAATATAAAATTTGGGGTGTTACAGTTCTCCTCAACTTAAATAAATTTCATCCCCGAAATTTGCTACACCTATTCAACCAAAAATTCCGGGTAACATTTCTTTACACTTTCTTTTGTTTCCTACGTAGCCTCTCGAGGTAATAACCCTTTGTAGACAAATTTGAAGAATGGAATGCTCTTGTTCCTGAGCTGCTTCTTCTGCCGATCGATGATTCGGTCAGGTGTGACTTCATAGGTCAAATCGTCGCGTATTTCCACATCTTCATATTCTATTACATGTTCTTGATCATGTTGGTATTTTTTCAATTGGGAAACATGAAAAACATCGTGTAGCCTACTCAGATTTGGTGGCAAAGCAATGCGGTATGCTACTGCCCCAATCTTTGTCAAGATCTCAAATGGACCAATATACCTTGGTTGCAGCTTTCGTACTTTCAATGCTCTGCCAATACTCGCAACCGTTGATACTTTCATAAATGTGTGGTCACCGACTTCAAATTCCAGAGGTTTTTGCCTCTTGTCTGCATAACTCTTCTGTTGGCTTTGAGCAGCTAGTAACCTCTGCTTAATCAATTTTATTTTCTCCGTTGTCTGGTCAACAAGATCTGATCCCAATAATTGTCTCCTAGACAACTCAATCCAATATAAGGGCGATTGACATTTCCTCCCATAGAGTGCCTCATATGGAGCCATCTAGATGCTCGAATAGTAATTGTTATTGTAGGCAAACTTTGCCAATGGAAGGAATTTGTCCCAAATACCTTTAAAATCCAGTGCACACGCCCTCAGCATATCCTTAAGGCTTTGAATCGTTCATTTTGTCTGCCCATCATTTTAAGGATGATATGTTGTGCTGAATCAGAGCTTGGTACCCAAAGCTTCATGTACCGCCTTCCAAAACTTGGAAGTGAATCATGGATCTCAATCAAAGATGATGTTCTTTAGAACACCATGTAACCTTACAATCTCCTTAATGTAGATTTCCGCCAGTTTGTCAGGAGAATAATGAATACAAATGGTAAGAAGTGAGTTATCTTTGTGAATCTATTGACTATCACCTATATAGCTTCATGGTTTCTGACCTTAGGTAACCCTATCACAAAATCCATAGTAATGCTTTCGCACTTCCTCTCAGGAATCTCAGGGTTTGTCAAAAGCCCCGATGGTCACTAATGTTCAACTTCAACTTCCTGACATGTTAAGCAATGAGCAACAAACTCAGTCACCTCCTTTTTCATTCTTGGCCAATAGTATTAAGCCTTCATGTTGTGGTACATCTTTGTAGCCCCTAGATGTAGAGTATACTTACTCTTATGTGCCTCCTCCAGGATTTGTCATTTCAGTTCTAGTTGTGATGGAACATAAATCCGCTTCTTGTACTTGACTAGTGTGCTAGGTGACAAGTTGTATTCCTAAATTTTGCCCCTATCAATCATAACTCTGATAGATAGTACTTGATCATTATGCAGTTGGGCTTCTTCAATTGCTCCCCTTAGATCATTGTATATTTGGATAACACTACTGTTCAATAGAATCTAACTAGACAGAGTTAAATCTTTGAAATCCTCAATCAGTTTCTGTTCATAGATCATCATAGTTGCCACCTGCACTGATTTCCAGCTTAATGCATCAGCGACAATATTAGCCTTACCAGGATTATGCTTGATTTCTAGATTGTAGTCTTTCAGCAACTCCATCCATTTGCAATGTCTCATATTGAGTTCTTTTTTATCATACAAGTACTTCAAACTCTTATGGTCGAAGTACAACTCTACAGTCTCACCATAAAGATAATGTCTCCAGATTTTCAAAGCAAATACAATTGCCGCCAACTCAAGATCATGAGTAGGATAGTTCAGTCATGAGGTTTCAACTGATGAGATGCATATGCCACCACTCGGCCATGCTGTATCTACAAGCATCCCAATCCCTACTCAATGGCATATGTATAAATAATATACGTAAACTATAGATCTGGGATCGTCAGCATTGGTGTTGTAGTCAACCTCTGCTTCAACTCTAAGAAGCTCTTCTCACAATTCTCATCCTACACAAAATGTTGAGCTTTCCACGTCAATTTTGTCAACAGCAAAGCAAGTCTGAAGAAATTTTGATTAAATCTTCTACAATAGCTAGCTAGACCCAGAAAACTGCGCACTTTAAATACAGTCTCTGGTCTCTTCCAACTTAGTACTGCTTCTATCTTACTAGGATCAACAGAGACTCCTTGCTGTGAGACAACATGGCCTAAAACTTTACCTTTGAAAGCCAAAATTCACACTTGCTCAGCTTGTCATAGAGTTGCCTATCCCGTAATATGTTCAACATAGTTCTCAAAAATCGATTTGCGATCGGGATAACACCAATTGAAGGTAAAAGCATAAGATGTATCGAAGACTACTTTCAAGACTAGATATAGGCATTACAAGTTTCTTATGATGCCTTTCGGGCTGACCAACATACCTGCTGTGTTTATGGACTAAATGAATCGAATCTTTCATCCATACCTAGACCAGTTCGTTGTAGTCTTCATAAATGATATACTGATGTATTCACACAGGAACCAGACAACTGATCAAGAAAATCGTCAATTCTAGGGAGTGGATATTTGTTCTTTACGATCACCTTATTCAGTTCTCGATAATCGATACAGAGACACATGCTTTTGTATTTCTTCTTGTCAAAGAGCACTGAAGCACCCCAAGGTAATACGCTGGGTCATATGAACCCTTTCTCAAGTAGTTCCTCGATTTGTTTCTTTAGCTCAACTATTTCACTTAGAGCCATTCAATATGGAGTTTTAGAGATTGGTCCTACTCCAGGCCTCAGATCAATCGAGAACTCTACTTCCCTCTTGGTCTATCCATAATCATTTCTAAGGGTCCTTCAATCAGCGCAAATAGCTTTTCCATGTATCTCAAAATTTTAAAAAATTGCCATAACATTTATATTCCATTTTCAGATTATTTGGCAGATTTTCTATCCAATCTTTGAAAAATCATAACTAATTTTGTAGACATCGAATCAGAGCAATTCTAAAGGCAATAGAACCCTTATTACGTCTAGTTTCAAAAAAACAAATATAGCCTTTATCCAAATGAAAGTACACAATTCCCAATATTTTAATCTTTACGTGCTGTTCTATTTTAATCATTTCTCCATGTCTACCAACTTGCCTTTGGAATTGCTGGTTCCCATTAGCACATTATCATATTTGAAAAAAGAATGAGATTCCGAGGAATCCCAGTAGTAACATATAACCAAACATATAAAATGCGAGAACTAAATATGAAATGCACCATATAATGTAAAATGAAAATTCATAACAATATAGGTATGTGCATAAAGCTCAGGGCCAAATCACTGTTTGGATCCCCTACGTGTACCTAGCTGGGCCCCCCAACCACAGCTAGGTAATGTACCCCAGGCATACCTTAATTAGGCACCTAACCACAACTAGGTATCATACCTCAGGCACTGTGTTTATATCATAGAATATAGTAACATTCAACATATAAACTTTCACATATTGTATGAGAGATTATAGTTACAACCTTAACCCTACCCACCTCGAAATGCGTGCCTCATAAAGCGTGCCAACGATTGGGCTCCCAACTTGGTCTTAAAATGTCAAATGTACAGGAATTAGGTTCAAACCTATTCATGTACTATTATAGGTACTTCCATAGTGATTTTAGTGGTTATATGAGTCTATTGTGAAAATTTACCAAAATGCCCCCGGGACCTGACCCGGCTCGGCCCCTCTATACCCAGTCTGATCGTACTTTTCCTGAAATTTTGACCTAGGCTATTCTAACATATTTTTGTCCAAGGAATGCATTTCTGAACTCAAAATTACCAAATTCACTACCAAAAGACCAAAATACCCTTGGCAGCCCCTATTTTAGGGTTTCAGGGGCGTTTTGGTATTTATGCTTTTTAAATCTTTTCTAGAAAAGTGTTCAATTGTAACCCTACCTAATTTTCTGTTCTAAACTCAATGGAATCATAAGATCATAAAAAATCCAACTATAACCCCCAGATACAGTATTGGCCAAAACTCACAATTCTCTAGGGAAAATTGGGGCTTTTGAAATCTGACTCTGCAGACTTGCTCCTTTCTACTCCTAACCACTTTATTAACTATTTCATTACGTTAAAACTACCATTTAGACTCAATTTTGATAGCATAACTCCTAGGGTTCAACGTTTCCCAAATTATACAATAAGAGCAAATCCAACAAAAATTCACCGATTAAACTAACCATAATAGCCAGAACAACTAATATTTGAAGTTTAGGAAGTTACCTCTTCTTCCTTCTTGGCCGAAAACCCTAGTCTCCCAAAACACCAAAATTATTGCTTCAAATACCTTAAATAACATAGAAAAGAAGCTTCTATTGGGCTAAATGCTATATTTTTCCTTAAAAATATACTTAATAAGGGTTACATAGCCTTTAAAATCACATCAATTGGATCTCTATAACTAAAGATATGAATTTTCAAAGTTTGTTGAAAATTTTGCCCAGTTTTCTAGCAAGTGCGAAAATGGAAGTAAATGTAAGGGCAAAATGGTCATTTGACCAATAAAGCAAGCATACATTTATTTTTTCTTTAATTGGGATAAATGTTGGCTGAAGTGGGGAGACTAAAATGGTTAACCAAACCAATTACGGTAACTAATTAGTTACTTACTTTTGGTGGAACCATAAGGTGTTGACACTTGGCATATTGTGGGCTAAGTGTTTTGTTAAATGAGATCATTATCCGAAAGCTCCCTCTTTCCTCTCATATTTCATCTAGCACACTTGGAGAGATACAAAGAAATTTGAAAATCATAAGAAAATGGAAAGAAGAGAGAATGAGAGTGAATAGTAGAAATTTTTTAATTCCGGAGCCGATTTCACCCCCGATTCGGTGTTTCCAACTTCTAGAGTCTTCTCTAATATCGTTCCTCTAATGAAGAGGAACATTTCTATGGTTTGAATTTTCAATCAGAGGTGTTTGATTTCATCTACTCAAAGGAGGTTCCATCGGAATCAAGAACAAATCACATATTCGAGGTCCGGCAAGTGTATGCTTCGATTTGAACAGAATATTATGTGATTTTGTTGAGTATTTATTGAGATGTTCAAAACTTCAATTTTGGCCGGAGGGATCCTTTTAAGGTTTTGTGTTCATATGATGATGATTATGAGGTTAAAAGAGGTTTTATGATGATTTTGGAAGTTGTGTACAAATCTGCCTGAATTCATTTTCTGGAGGCAGAGAACTTGCAACGTGTTTTTAATTAGACAAACCTAGTCCAAATACTATGGAATTCTATAGGTTTAGAATAGACATTCTGGGCTTTAATTTGATAGGTATTATAAGCAATTTGAACTAGTAGATTGAAAGTTATGGATTTTTGAATTTGTGCTCTGTTTCTAGGATTGTAATCTAGAACGGTATGAGAATTCATACAATTATGTAAATCTATTATTGTATATGGCAGTGGTTTATATTTTTACTATATGTAGAGGACTTAAATATTTTTCTATAGAACTTTAAGCCACTCATTTTGGATTTTTGTAGATTTAGTTATGATTTTTGGAAATTCAACCATGAAACAGGAGAAATCTAGAAATCCAGGTTTTGGCTATGTCCAAGCGTTTGTGGCTGTAGCCAAGCACTTGAGCTGCTTCTTGGTTGTGGCCAGATGATTTCTTGGCCGTAGCCCAAAATTTTCTGACCTCTTTTAGCTACGGCTAGAGAATCCATTGGTGGCAGCCAAGACCTTAACTTCTAACATTTCATATTTTTTCGAGAAACGTCGAATTATTTAGCCGCCCTAACTTCTTGCACATTGATATACACTTCCAATTACTCTTTATCATATCTCTAATGATGTGATTGGTATCTAGGGTTATAAGAAGTCAAGAAAGAAGAAATGGAAGAATTTCCAAGAAGATTCAATAGTTGGAAGAAAATGTACAAGAGGACACGAACACAAGAGGTAGGGAACTTTCCTAACTTGCATAACTTGTTATGTGTGCTTGTGCATTGATATGTTAATTGCTTTGATGAATTGTATGAAGCATATGTGAATGAGTAAAGCTCTTTTTAAATTATACTATGGCCATTAGTGTAATGTGTTGAACATTGAGCATGCAATATATCATTATCTTGGCATGATTTACATAAGCAAGCTTGTCATGCATAAAACATTTCTTGTATGCATTTGTTAGCACTGTTTGATACTGGAATTCTCTTGAATCTCACTCTCCCTCACCAACTATATAGGTAGGTAAGCTCAGAAGAGGAATGCAAGAAGATGTGCAAGAAGAAAATGCGATGGCGAATTAAAGATTATTATGTGATAATTAGTCATGTGTAAATTATCACTGTATGAGAATACTTGTATGAACATGCCTAGTTGAATAGTCTTGAGGAATATGTAAATGAATGATTTAAGAATGAGCAGAGAAATGAGTAGCGAATCACTCTGATTGAATTAAATGAAGATAATAATCAATGAGTAATACTGAAGTTGCAAACCGCTAAAAGACGATTCCGCAAGATTTTGAAATATTCAGAAAAACCCACTTAACTACAAGTTCGAATCTTGCCTTGAGGTTGGGAATTGAAAGAGTTTTTATAAATGAATAGCAATGAGTGGTTTGAATGCACTGTGTAAAACTCATCCGACTACATTATAAAAGTAAGGCATTACAATTCACTCAGACCATACTTTCAATAAATTGTGCCATTTTCTTTATTAGTTCTTTTGGATATTTGATAAGTTGAAATAATATTAAAAAAGTAAAGCCTTGAATTAAAATTCCATAAATGTTTTTCAAAAAATTAAGGTGGGAAAAATATTGGGTCTAATTGACAAGTCTATAATTTTTTTCATGAACGTGTTTATCATTACATTGAAGGCATTAATTCCATTATCGGTCTATGAAGCAAAGCATCTCCTTTTTTGTAAAGCTCCCCACTTCAATATCCTACGCCAAAAGAACCACCCTATAAATAGGTATTCGCCTTTTATTGCCTAATGGTATGAGATTTTTTTGTTTTGTTTTTTTTAGGTGGGAGTTCGCGCAAGTTTAATCCTATTTATAATATTGAGTTGTTAGAAGTTAGTATAAAGGTTGGTTCAGTTGATAAAATGGTTGGCTCATAATAAAAAGGCTGTGAGTTTAAATCCAATCGATGTGAGGACCTTATTGATAGGTAATATGTAAGTACGCATGTAAGCGCTCTTTGAGCCTGGACGTATGCCCTAACCCTGATGAACCCTCAAGACCCAAATCACTTAAATTTTTAGTGTATAAAAAATGTATTTACTTGTTTAATCTTATTTATAAGGCACTTCTAACATATTTTACACAAAAAAGAAAAATAAAAAAACTTTAAACTTCATTAACTCTACTTTAAAATTCAAAAACTTTCAAACTTTACCCAAATTTAACTACACATTCTCCAAGAAAATAACTATAATATAATAATAAATTAAGGGTAAAATTGTACATTCATGTAAAAAAATTTAATGACATGAGTCATAAATAGGACCAAAAAATACATTATCTCTCTATCTTATAAATAGTATTAGAGGGGTACCCCTTTAATTAAAATACCACCTTATTGATCACATATTAATTTGCCAATAGATTTTCCCATGGTATTGTAAGACCTTGTTTGGTTTGATAGAATGTCTATTTTTTTTAAGTATATGGTGTTTCTATTGGAGACAATCTATTTAGGGCATTGACAGGTACTAGATGTGGACACAACTCTTATCCAGTTTGAACATTGATTTTCCGTGATGTGAGAGACTAACTCCTTTCACCAATCAATCCCTTGTTGGTTGATAGAGTGTCTGTTGATAGAATGAGAGTAGGGAAAAAATGTTTTGAGCCCCTAAAATTCCATTAATGTTGTCAATTACTCAATTTACCAAATAGGTTGATTGATTAAGCCACAAAAACCATTTTCTAAAGCAAAAAAACTTAAAAGAAACTACAACGATTCTTTTTGGAAAAATTTCAAAAAAAAAAACAATTAAAAATGGAAAAAAAATATTGGTACTACGAATTTATTAAATCACAAGTCAGAATTGAAGTAAGAATGTGATTTCCAATTCTGACCATATGACCAAATGCCATGAGTTGAGGGTATAAGTTTTAGAGGTCAATAACAACATCTGTGTCTATATTAGCAACATCAAATTTTACATTAATGACTTTACATTCATATTTGACAACTTCATATTCCAAAAATCAAGGATAATTTTGAGGGCAAAAGTTTCAGGAATCAATAACAACATCTGTATCTATATTAACAATATCATATTTTACATTAACGACTTTACTTTCATGTTTCATAACTTCATATCTCAAAAATTAGGGATAATTTTGAGGCACAAGTTTTAGGGGTCAAGAAAAACATCTGTATCTATATTAACAACATCAGATCTTATATTAATGACTTTACTTTTATGTTTAACAACTTTATATCCCAAAAACGAGGGATAATTTTTAAAACGCAAGTTTCAGGAGTCAATAACAACATCTGTATCTATATTAACAACATCATCAAATTTTACATTAATGACTTCACTTTCATGTTTCACAACTTAACTCAGAGCAATTTGGCAATTTAGCAGAATTGAAAATCTCAAATTCCTACTTCAGTTCTGACTATAAATTCACACCACAAATTTGTTTTTTCCTATTTTTAATTATATTTTTCTGAAATTTTCCCATTCTTTTTAGGACAATATATAAGTACAATAATGCATATTAAACTATTTTTATAATGATATGCCAGAACATGGTTTGACTTATGTGCGAATAAAATTATCGTATTAAGTAAATTATATTGGAAAATTTTATCTTCTTTTAATCCCATTTGACTCAAGAATTGTCCTTAAAAGATCAAATTTATTGTCCCACAGTCTAAGGGCCTATTTGGGTTAGTGTTGGAGAAGCCCGTTCACGTAAGTCGAAGCAAACCTCCTCTCATTTACTTATCTCGTATGCCGTTAATGACATCAGAAAAGCAGCTTCTACCGCTAACTCAAACATGGACTAAAAGATAAAAAGGTCTGCGACTGAGTATTTCCATTTTTATATATATAGACACATACAAATAAGTATTAAATAATACACATAGTATTTTGGCATGGTGGTGGTGGTGGTAAGCAGTAGCAGTGGGAGTAGGAGGAGGAGGAGTAGTAGTAGGAGTAGAGGTAGTAGTAATAGTAGGAAGAGGAGGATGAGGAGCAGCAGCAGCAGTAGGATTTGTGCTGGAGCAAGAGCTGCAGTAACAACAGAAGTAGGAGTAAGAGTAGGTGTAGCAATAGCAGTAGCAGCAATAGTAGTCGTAGTAGAAGTAGTGGTAGTAGTTGCCGTAGTGGTGGTGGTGGTGGTGGTGGTGGTGGGGGTAGTTGTAACCCCCTACGTAATTATATCCAAAATACGTGATTAAAATGAATTAGAGATCGACGGATAAACAAAACTCATTTAATATCCCATCTTTACCATAGGGTTTTCACAAATACCTTTCGAAATCTATTCACCTGGTCTCACATTCACATTTCGAATACAATTACTTTACAAAAATAAATCACATTCATATAAATATCAGAGTGCACAACAATATTTCCCAGCAATCCCCAGTTCACATCTTCACTAATGGATATACAAGGCACATTAGCCCATTACAATTTAGCAAACAGGGGATTACATAAATCCATTCCAAATACATATCTGAAGAGACATCCAAAACAAAATATACAGTCATCCCAATCGAATAGATAACCAACTACTAAACTCACATCCCGAAGGAGTCCTCGCCGCCCCTCTTGGCTACCTGCTCCCTCCACGAGCCTCTTGCCCTGTCTAAAATATTGGTAGGGGAGGGTGAGGTTCTAGAGAATCTCAATAGGAAAGTAATACCAATATACATGCAAGCTATGTGTTTAATACATGACAAGCTTGCATACATAACTCATACTCACACAATGACATATCTGCAAGCTCAATGCTTCAAACAACATACTTATGGCCATAGTATACACAGAAACATAGCTTCAAACTTTCATATATGTTACACATAATCATGAAAAGCAATAACATGCATCTAAACACCAACATAGATATCAAATACATGCAGGAGAGGTAAGTTCCCTACCCTTGTTCTTTCTACGTGTGCTCCAGTACCGGCTACTCACGATCAAGGCGAATATCAAATCCTATAATCAATTCAAGGACATAGGGTTATTTTCTATTTCAAATCCTTACTTTCATAATACTTAAAGTTGGTTATCATTCATGACCTTTAGGTGACTACTCAAAGCCTAAACACATGCCTAAAGGATTTGGAAAGACTATACCAAAAACCATCTTTTAGAAGTACAAATACTGATTTTTGGGGGTTAGCCACGGCCCATAAATCCACTGGTCATGGCAAAAAAATAGGTCAGAAACATTTGGGCCGTGGTCCATAACCTCTGGCTATAACCAAGAAAATTTTGTTTCTTGGCTAAACTTCCAAAAATCATAATTAATTCCAGAAAAATCAAAATGAGGTAATTTCAAAGGCTAATGAAAGCTATTTAAGTCCTCTTCTCAGGAAAAATATGAATCAAGGCTATCCATAACCACACAAATAAAGAATTACATAGAATCCAACACTGCACCAAAACAGATTCTAGTTTTAACATCAAGCTTTGGACAACCATAACTCCCAGCTCACAAAATGAAATGACAAGAATAATTTGTCCATTTTTAAGCTTGGAATGTGAACTTTAAGACTGGAAATTTTTAGAATTTTAAGACACATTTGGTCATTCAAAATGTCAATAAAAACAGACTGCCCAGAACAGAATTCTTACTGGACAGAATTTTAGTTTTTGCGCCTTTGTTACCAATGGTTCCAATTTCACAACAAACACTATTCTCATGCCAATTTTCATAAGGAATCTATTGGAAACATCAAATCAACCAAATTTACATCACATTGACATGTTTTCCCAATAATCACAACATATCAACACAATTCACAATTCAAACTCAACATTGAAATCTATTTTCATTTCAAATTTAAAACCAATTCCAATGATACCAAAACACAATATGGCACTATTTTTACCACAATACTCTAATCAAATTATCCATTTCAAAATTCCATAAAAATCAAGGTAAAATTCTATAATTCACAAAACTTAACCAATAATCACAAAATTTAGGTCAAAATGTATCAAATACTCACCTCTTCCTCTTTCCCAAGCTAGTTTCTTGATTTATCAACCTTCCAAATTCTTCAAGCTCTCAAACACCTTCTTTAACAAATCTAAAAGAATAGCAATGAAGCTATCATCACTATGAACAACATTAAAGAAGATGATTTGAGCCAAAGAGGACATCTCTTAAGCAAAATCTCAACCTTTCCTTTACTCTTTCCACCTTAGTTTGGACAACAATGGAGGCTTAAAGAGAGAATGAAGATAATGAATAAGAGATCAGATTTTGTGGGGAATTAGGCCTCTTGGCTGACCTAATAGAGGAGAGAGGAGAGAGGGAAAGATTTGACAAATTGACCAAGATCGAAGGGTCCATATTGTGACATTTGTCAAGATCTTGTCAAACCTCTATGAGTTCACATAGGCACACACACACATGATTCCACCCTTTGATCTCTTGGACAAATCAATCCTAACTATTGATCTTGAAGTTACCAATGAGTTTCCTCTTTGGTAACTGACCAATTGGTCAGTAACTTTACCATTTTGCCCCTGATTGTGGTAATTCCTCTTGAATCACCACCAAACACATTTTATATCACATTTCCTCATGCTAATCATGCGCCCTCATCTTTTTCCTTAATGTATTTTAAGCTTTGACACACAATTAAGCTTAAATGCAAGGTTTGGGCACCGATTGTAACACATTCGAATCATAGCTCATATTATATTCTCCAAAAGGGTTCATTTATCAATAATCACATATACTTTTGGAGTCCTTAACCCTTAATCAAAATTTTAGATCCTGCTAAATTGGGCTTAGTAGTTCACTTATTTCAGGCTTATTCTCTAGCCACAAATCTCAAAATTTGGGGTATTACAGTTGTAGTGTGGTCGTAGTTGTCGTAGTAACGGTGGTTGTGGTGGTAGTGGCAGTGGTGGTGGTGATAATGGTGGTGATGGTGGTTATCATCGTCATCATAGTGGCGGCGGCGGCGGCCGTTAATAGTAGTAGTAGTGATAGTAGTGGTGGCGGTGGTGGTAGTTGATGGTGGTGGTGGTTATAGTAGTGGTGGTGGTGGTAGTGGTGGTAGGTGCGGTAGTTGTAATACCTCGAATTTTGAGACTTGAGCTTAAAGAATAAGCCTGGATTAAGTGGAATGCTAGGCCCTGGTTTAGCAGGATCCCAAATTATGATTAAGAGATAATGACTCCAAAAGTGGATGTGAAGGGGATTGTAGTCGCTTGTGTTATAAGTAGCGCTAAAACCCTGTATTTGAGTTTAATTGTTGATTAACATCTAAATTAACTTCAAATATAGGGAGGGCGCATATTATGACTAGAAGAATGAGAAAATGTGTTTGGTGGTAATTCAGTGTGAATTACCATAATCAGGGGTAAAACGGTAAAGTTGCCGGCCAATTGATCGGTTACCGAAAAGGGAACTCATTGGTAACTTCAAGATCAATGGTTAGGATTGATTTGTGTAATAGATCAAGGGGCAGAATCCCATGTATATATGTGTATGTGAGCTCATGGGAGGTTGGTCAAGATGGTGACACTTGGCAAATTATGGACCCTTGGATCTTGGTCAAACTTTCAAACCATTCCCTCTCTCCTCTTTCCCTCAAATCGATTTTTGTGTGTGTGTGTAAGGCCCAAAAAATGTTTCTCTTCATCATCATCACCATTTCTCAACTCTCTCTACTTCCTCCATTTTTGTTGAGCTTGAGGGAGGAAAGAGAAAGTGAAAATGTGAGATTTGGTTAGCTTCTTGTCCTCTTTAGCTGAAATCATCTTCTTTAAAGTTTTTCATAGTGATGAGAGCTTTATTACTATGGTTTTAGATTTGGGAAAGAAGATGTTTTGAGAGCATGAGGAATGAAGATGAAGAATCAAGGATTAGTTTTGAGAAAGAGGAAGAGGTGAATGATATCCCCCTTTTGATCTATTATTTATGATATTTGGTTAAGTTTGGTGATTTGTAGAATTTGCGCTAATTTGGTATAATTGTGGAATAGTGGTGTATTGTGGTTAAAATGATGCCATAGTGTGTTTTGGTGTTATTGGAATTGGTTTAGAACATTGGGAGTAAAGTAGTGAAATTTGGGCAATGTGTGTGATAAGTGTGACCATAGGGGGAAAATGTTATTGTGATAGGATTTTGGATGTTTTGAGGTTTCCAATGTGTTCCTTGTGTGAAATTATGTGGGAATAGCCATGTGTTAGAGTTTGGGAACCATTAGGAACAAAGGTTAGAAGTTTGGGAAAGCTCTGATATCTACTGCGTTTTTGGGTTCTAATAAGCATCTCTCGAGTGCGCCTGGTCCTCACTCGAGTGCAGCGTGGTATCTTCCTATTTCCCTTATGTTTTGGTCGTACTTGCATGTGGAAGTTGTAAGAGTGCATTGGTTCACCTGCGAGTGATAATGGTTATTACTCGAGTGCACCTTGTGTCACTCGAGTGAGCATGCATTTTGGAACTTGGAGCCGCGTCTCGGGTTAACACTCGTGGGCAATTTGACAAGAGTGTGAATGTGTACTCGCAAGTGTTGTGATCTCACCCGAGTGTGTGGGTAGTGTCGAGTGAGCTTGCTAGTTTAAGGGTTCAATGGCTCTCGAGTAGTCACTTTCTGGGCTTCACTCGGTAGGACTCGAGTGCTTGAGGAGGCATCACTCGAGTGAAAGGCATCCATCACTCGAGTAAGGTCATCTTCACTCAAGTGCTACAGTCAAAAAGGGGATTTCGAGGATTCAAAAGATGGTCTTTGGTCAAGTATTTCCCAACCCTTTAGGCTTGTATTTAGGCTTTAGGTAGCCACCTAAAGGTCACAGATGATAACCAACTTAAGTATTTAAAAGTTAAGGAATTGGAAAAGGGATTAACCCTATGTCCTTATTTTGATTATAGGGTTTGTTGATCGCCCTGATCATGAGCAGCCGGAGCTGGAGCTTACGTGGAAAGAGTGTAGGGAACAAAATAATGAGTTGTTTTCATTTTAATATGTTTTAAATTTACATGATTTAAAATAAAATAATATTATATTAAAAATATTAAAGGAAAATTATATATAAAGAAGGTTGAATTACCTAAATTCTAATTTGGGCAACTGAACTTAACAAATTATATATCAGGTTATGCGTTATAATTAGTGTAACGCTCCAAATTTTGATTAAGGGCTAATGAGAATTATTATGAATAAATTGTGAATTTAAGCTGAATTTATTATGTGCTATGTGGCAATTTTTAATTAATATGCCATAATCAGTGAGAAATTGAAAGGATGGCTATAAGTTAGTGATTAGTGAAGAAATTAATTACTAACTAAGAGAAAAATGAGATGTGTAACTAAATAGCTAATGGAGGGATTAGAGTAACTAATTGGTTACTTACTTTATGAGAGCCAATGATATTGTGACATTTGTCAAGTTGGCAAGAAGAGAGAGTAAGAGAAAAGTCAAATCTTGCATTTTAAAAACATTTTCTCTCTCTTTCCTCCCCTCCATTTTGGCTGACATGAGATAAGGGGGAGGGAGTGTCATCATTTCATCTTCTCCAACTCTCCTCTCTCTAATTTTCTCTCTCATTTTCATGCATCCATGGTAGCCTAGAGAAAGAAGAAGAACTTTGTGTCAAAGGTAAGCTTTTGACCCTCTTGATGGCCTCTAATAGAAAAACTCTCTTCTACAAATTTGTTCCTTGTGTTGAGAGCTTTAATTTCATGGTTTTAGATTTGTCATTTAGTGGTGTTTAAGCTCTCAAGGAATTTTGGAGTTTAGAGAATCAAGGAACTCATTTGGAAAAGTTGTAGAGGTGAGTAAGACAAATCTTTCTATATAGGTCTTGTAGCCATTGGTTAAGTTTGGATTTTCTAGAATTTTGGCTTGAATTTCGAAAATGAGGGTCATGTTGTGTATGCCATGTTGTTGTCATGGATATAGTGCCTTGAGAGTGTGTTTTGAAATAATATAATTGAATTGAATCTTAAAAGTAAAGTAGGCAACTTTATGTTTGGTTTTGTGTATTGGTCAAAACAAGGCATGATGATAGGTTGGGATTTTGGTTATTTTGAGGTTTCCATTTTGTTCCTTGTAGAAAATTGTGTGGGAGTACTGTTGGATATGAATTTTGAACCTTTGGGAACTTAGTTTTAAAAGTTGGAAGATTGGTTAGCGAAAACCTCTGTGCTGGCAGTAGTTTTCCATGGACATTTTGAATGGGAAAATGGTGTTTGAAAATTATAAACCTTTTCAATCTTAAATTTCACATCCCAAGCTTCAAAATGGACACATAATTCATGTCATTTCGTTTTGTGAAATGAGAGTTATGCTTTGCCAAAGTTTGGGATTAAAACTGTACTTTGTTTTGGAACACTGTTGAGTTTTGTGTAATTCTAGAATTTTATGGTGATTTCTAGTAATGGTCGATATTTTTTCAGTAAAGATGACTTAAATAGATTTCATTTGGCTTTGGAATCATCTCATTTATATTTTTCTAGAATTAGTTATGATTTTTTGAAGTTCAACCAAGAAACAGGATTTTTCTTGGCCGCGGCCAACAGATTCTTGGCCGCGGCCCACATGTGTCTTTCCAATTCTTGGCCGTGACCCATGACTTTTTGACTATATCTTGGCTGCGGCCCAAGGGTGGGCTAGCCGCGGCCAACTCCTGTGTTCCAGCACCTTGAGTTTTTGAAAAGTGGTCTCCAACCTATTGATTCCCAACCCTTTAGAGCTTTTATTAGAGGCATGTGTAGCTTCTTAAGGGTCATTATTAATAACCAAATCTAAGTGTCGAGAAGTCAATTGAGTATTGGAATAGAGAATAAAACAAAAGTTAACGATGGTTTAATGAAATTTCAGGGTTAAATGCTAATGGGGCTCACTAACACATATGGAAAAATATGATAGGACACATGGACATACTTAACCTAATCAACTTGACCTAAATATTCTCCTATAATTATTTATATAAATATAGTGCATCACTCAAAATTTCCAAGTAAATAAGAAAAACAATGTTATCAATTTGTCTTGAAGTTTTATGGTCCATGTTCATGTCAATCTCTAGACTTTCAAAATATTCAAATTTATATGGATCATACTTTATTTCTAATTAATATTTTGTTTCACTAATAAAAATGACATGACAGCTGATAAAAAAAAGATATTTCCACTAGTCATAGCTGCTAATGTCTAGCTTTTGAAAGATTTTGGTAATATGAAATAATAGAATAAGATATTTACTATCTATCAACATGCTATATTCTTGAGTTG
This sequence comes from Inga oerstediana, assembly GCA_963210345.1. NCBI lineage: Eukaryota > Viridiplantae > Streptophyta > Magnoliopsida > Fabales > Fabaceae > Inga > Inga oerstediana. The sequence goes on from OY723409.1 coordinate 40,468,008, forward strand.
TAAAAATTGTCTTGTGGGATTTTATATTTGAAGAAAAATTATGAAGTGTTGAAAAAGAAGTTTTATCTTGAATATTGTTTGTAACAACATTACCATGAATAGTCATGAGATAATCTTTATTCATTATTGACATTGTGATATTGGTATATTTGAATTGTGATTGATGCATAGAGAATAGAGACAATACTATCACATGATAAAACCTCCCAAGATGCACATTGGGTTGGTTATTCATTCCTATTGGGATATGTCTACGTGGCCCATTCATCCATATTGGGATATGCCTACATGGCTCATTGGTCATTGAGACAAGGACATGGTTTTGTATCTCTTTTCATTCCTAAGAGAAAGGAACAAGCCCTTGTGGCTTGTATAAGAGAAAAATACTATCATGTGATAAGACCTCCCATTGAGTAAGATAACCTAGAAGGATTGATCATTTCTTTGGGCTGATCAATATAAGGTAGCATTTCAAGAGTTGAAGATTATATTGACCATCGTTCTAGTGCTCATATTACTGACCCTACCCGTTTGTATGTCTTGTACATGAATGTATCCTTAAAAGGTTTTTTGGTGTATTTTGATGCAAGAAGGCAAGTTGATAGCTTATGCTTTAAGGCAGTTGAGGTTTCATAAGTAAAATTACTCTACCCATGATCTAGAATTGGCAGTTTTGGTATTTGCCTTGAATATATAGAGACATTACTTGTATGGATCCCAGTTTGAAGTATTCAGTTATAACAAGAATTTTAAGTGCTTGATGGACTAAAAATAGCTTAATAACAGATAGCGGTGATTGATGGAATTCCTAAAAGATTATGACTTTAAGTTGAAATACCATCCAAGTAAGGCAAATATGGTAGCAAACGCTTTGAATCAGAAGTCAATATATATGTTAATGGGTATAGCTATGAGCTTATTTGAATGACATTATATGCGTTGCTATTTTATGTTCCACTTGACACCTCACTAGCACATGTTGGTATGTACGATGAGTTGGAATTTGGTTACTAAGCCTTTTATCTCACTCATTGCTCTTAACATTTGTCATGTGACAGTTCTCAGGCAGGAATGTTGGGGAGAGATTCGGAGGCTTAGATAGCTCCTTATCTTGTATAGCCTCCACTGTTTATTTATGTGTTTGGATTAATGTATATTGCCACTCATAGGGCTCATTTTGTACACTCTAATTTAACTGCTTACTTTTGATTGAACTGTCACTAGCTAATGAGCTAGTAGAAGGATTTAGGCCTTTAGAGATTTCTTTAAGTGATGTTGTGGATCCACATATGCATGTTTTAATATTTTCTAATGTTGGAGATGTGCGTTGATATCATGTGAAAAGTAGTTTCATTACTTGAACTTATAGTTGAATGTTATATTTTGGGTCTAGAAGCTCAAGGCCCAAGTGTTATAATCATTTATGGTAAAGAAGAGTTTTGATTGTGAAAAAGTAGAAAGGAGTTTTAATATCCATAATAGATCTTGAATGTTTAGTTTGTCTCTTTTCTATCATGGATAAGTTTGCTATGTGGTTTTAATCCTTTTTAACCATGATAGGTGTTTTCAAATAAGTTAGTTTAATTCTTTTCTACCATGGTTAACTTTGATTTGGAAGAGAATCTTTTGATAACAATATTTGATGTTTGGAAAGTAAATATGATCATATTTCTACTATATGTGGTAGACCTTCAGGTTAACTTTCTTTGTTCACCATAATACTATTGGTTATCTTGAGATTTGATTTAAGAGTATGAATAATCGAGTTTTAAGGAATGGATTTTACAAGGGTGGAAACAGTCCAAACTTTGACTAAAGAGGACGAAACCTGCAACATAGATCTAGAGCCTGAGCTTATATACAAACTTTTTTAGGCTTTTAAAAGGTCTAATCAGACTTAAAACTTTTTTAAAGGCCTGCTTAAAATGTAGACATTTAACTGAGCTTAAATATTAGGACTGAATGCCTTAAGTAGGCTTTGAGTCTATCAAAACATACATAAAAACTAAGTTTAAAGACCTATGCCTACAATTATTTAAGTAAAAAATAATTGGTACAATTTAAAAAATTTAAATATCTACATAAAAAATAATCCAAAAAGCTATTATTTGAAATATAAATTATACGCAATTATCTCACTAATAATACTCTACAAAATGAACATAACATTATATAATCATACAATCATCTTTAAAAATAGCAACTAAAAGTATTAAGAAAGATCATAATGTCTTTTACAACCCCCTTAACATCTTCTGATGTGGGATAAGTTCCTTCCAAAGACTTCTACAAGCAGTTCGGTGGGATAAGCAAAAGGAGAGAGTGGAAGATGGAGGAAGTGGATGTGGGTTGCCACCAAGAATGGGAAGCAGTAGATGGCTTGATCCTTAAGTGTGGAAGAAGCGGATGTGGTGGCTATGTTTGAGATCAAGACAACAATTGGTTAGAAGGATTTAGCTGTAAACTGACAACCGTCCCCCCTGCTATTGCGGAACTTATTGGTTTCGTACATGGACTATACTTTTGTTGGTCCAAAGGATTCAAGAAAATTATTTTGTTATCTAATTGTATGGATGCAATTAACTTTGCTCGTAGAGGTTGTGTTAGGACCAATCCTTTTAAAAATGTGGTAGATGAGGCTAGACTAGTTATTAACTGAGATTGGCAATGTAATACCCCAAAATATGATTCAGGGTTAATGGTTTTAAAAGTGAAGGCAATTAAGATTAAACTAACACTTTGGAGAATATGATGAGAATAATGATTTGAATGTGTTATAGTCAGAGCCCAAACCCTGTATTTAAGTTCAATTATGGATTAACATCTAAATTGAATGAAAATATAGGGGAGGGTGTGTGAATGGTATAAGGGAATGAGAAGAATGTGTTTAGTGGCGATCTAGTAAGTATTGTGATAATTAGGGGCAAAACGGTAAAGTTACCGACCAATTGGTCAGTACCGAAGAGGAAGCTCCTTGGTAACTCAAAGATCAATGGTTGTGATTGATTGTAATGAGATTAAAAGGGGTGGAATCCCATGTGTTTGAGTTCATGTGAGCTCATAAAGTTGAAACAAGATTGTGACAAGTGTCACAATGTGAACCATAGGATCTTGGTCAAAGTGTCAACTCTTCCCTCTCTCCTCTCCCTCATTTAGGCTGGCCATGAGGCCATTTCTAGCCTAAAAACTGATATCTCATCTCTCTCCTTTATCCTCTATGTTCATCCAACTCAAGGGAAGAAAGAGAAAGCTATAGGTGAGTTTTTGACTTGGTAAATGTCCTCTTTAGCTCAAATACCCTTCTATAATGTTGTTCCTAGTGATGAGAGCTTTATTGCTATGGATTTATATTTGTGAAAGAGGGTGTTTGAGAACTTGAAGAATTTGGAAAGTGGAGGAATCAAAGAATTGGCATTGGGAAGAGGAAAAGGTGAGTATTTGAAGCATTTTGACCTAAGTTATGTGGTCATTGGTTAAGCTTTGTGAATTTTGAATTTTGCCCTGATTTTCTTGTGATTTTTGATTGGATGAATTGAATGGTATATTGTGGTGCACTTGGTGTTTTGTTGTGTGCTATAGTCATTGGAATTTGATTTGGAATGTTGAATGGAAAGCAATTGCAATGTTGAGTTTAGTATTGTGATATAGTGTGACATGTTGAGGTTGTTGGGAAAACATGTCAATGTGATGTGGATTTGGTTGATATGGTGTTTCCAATGGATTCCTTGTAAAAATTTGTGTAGGAATGGTATTTGATGTGAAAATGGGAACCATTAGAAGCAATTGTGAAAATCTGGAAATCTGTCCATTAAAACTCTTTACTAGGCAGTCTGATTGTATTGACGTTTTGAATGGGCATATGGTGTCTAAAAGTTCTAAAATTTCTAGTCTTAAAGTTCACATTTCAAGCTTCAAAATGGACATAAATTGTGTCATTTCATTTTGTGTGCTGGGAGTTATGGTTGTCCAAATTTTGGTATTAAAATTGGACTTTGTTTTGGGACAGTGTTGGATTTTGTGTAATTATGGAATTGTGTGGTGATTTATGGTAATGGTCCATATTGTTTCTATAAAGAGGACTTAAATACCTTTCATTTGGATTTGGAATCACCTCATTTCGATTTTTCTGGAATTAGTTATGATTTTTGGAAGTTCAGCCAAGAAACAGGATTTTCTTGGCCGTGGCCAGTAGATTCTGGACCGCGGCCCAAAAGTTTCTGACCTGATTTTGGCTGCGGCCAACCCCCAAAAAAAATGACATTTTGGACTTCCGAAGATGATTTTTGGTATAGTTGTTTCTCAACCCTTTAGGCATATGTTTAGGCTTATAATAGCCACCTAAAGAGCTTAAATGACAACCAATCCTAAGTGTTTTGGAATTAAGAACTTGGATTAAAGAATGACACTACGTCCTTGGTTTTGGTTTTAGGGTTCGATAGTTGCCCTGCTCATGAGTAATCAGTACTGGAGCACGTACGGAAAGAATAAGGTAGTGACTCTTTCTCTTATAATGTATATGATGCATTGTATGTTTGATTTATCATTATATTGCAATGATTTTGAATGTGAAAGCCGGAGTGTCTATCTGATTGCTAGAGAGGCAAAGTGTTATGTGAATGCCAGAGAGGCATTGTGCAAGCTAGAGTGGCTATGTGATTGCCAGAGAGGCAATGTGTTATGTGAATGCCAGAGAGGCATTATGCAAGCCAAAGCGGCTATGTGATTGCCAAAGAGGCAATGTGATATGTGTATGCCAGTGAGGCAACATGTACGTGTGACAACTTGTATGCTGTGCTTTGTGCTACTGCTGTGTGATGATTTACCTGCATGCTATGTGATTATATATTGTATGAGTGATTTTTTACTAGTGGGATTCTTTTGAATCTCATTCTTTATTATGACTAACCTTCATACAGGGCATGCCGCTCCAAAGGGAAGCAAATCACCGAGGGCAGCTAGGACTTTATTTTCAGTTACTAGTTGGTTGTCATACTTTTGGTTGGGATTACTGTATATTTGTAAATATTATTTTGGCTTTTGGACATGTAAAATTAGGCAGGCTTACAGTTGGGCACTTTTTCGGAAAAGGCCGAGAAAGCGTAATTACGAAAATACCCCTAAAACACTGAAATAAGGGCTGTCAAGGGTAATTTTATCTTTTGGCAGTTAATTTGGTAATTCCAAGTCCGGAAATAGATTCCTTGGGCAAAAATATGTTAGATAGCCCAGGCTAGAATTTCGAGAAAAGTACAACCGGACCGGGTATGATGGGGCCAAGTCCCCGGGGGTATTTTAGTAATTTTTTAAGATAGACTCATATAACCCCTATAAACACTATGAAAGTGTCTAAATAGTATATTTGACATTGTAGGATTGAATATGGAGCCCCAAGCTATTTGCACATAGATCGAGTCACGCGTTTCGAGGCGGAAAAAGGTTAAGGTAGGGGACTTGCCTTATTTGCATGTATTTGATATCTTTGCTTGTGTAGTGATGTATGTAATTGCTTTACTTGATTGTGTAGAGCATACTTGAATAAATGAAGCTCTGTTTATGCTTTTGCTGTGGCCATAGTTTTGTTACATGAAACATTGAGCATGCAGAAATATCATTATGGAGCATACATCTAGTTAAAGCTAACATATCATACACATAGCATCTATCATGCATGCATTATGGTATCTGTTTCCTACTGAGATTCTCTCGAATCTCACCCTCCCCTACCAATAATTTAGACAGGAGAAGACAAAAGATATGTTGAGAATAAAGAAAAAAGCCATATGAGGGGATTGCAGTAGTGGAACGAAGACGAGAAGATGTCTCTGTTTTACTGGGATTGGTTTAGATACTCTAGTAGCCCTGTGCGGCTACACTAATTGTAATTATTAGGTACGAACCCCTCGGGGGAAATTATGTAATCATGTACATATTATCAATATATTTATGCTATTCCTATGTTGTCCATCGAACCGCATATCATTTTCCGTGAATACTCGGAAAAAAAAAAGGTTAAAACAAGGTAAAGGCGTGACAATTAATCTTGTTGGACCCTTTTATATGTGTTTGATTGACATGTAATGTTATACAATTACATTAAAAAAAAGGTAATTCAAAACAAACCCCACTACCCTATAGGGTAGATATGATAGATTGGTCATCAACGTTGAAATATTAGGCTGTTAAGCCTAATAAGTGAAAGGCTCAGAAGCGAAAGAACCCCACGATCACAATAAGAGAAGTTTAAATGGGCCTAAAATGAGCCCAACCTCCATAAATTCCATTATCTCCCTCTCTCTTTCTCTGGATCCATAAGGTGCCTCCCAACCCCCAGCGTTTAGCAAATTTGTTTCCTCCTCAAAGGGCACCTAGGGAAAAGGTTTGGGAGGGCTTCATATATTTCCCTTATTACACAATGATATCTATTTATTGAAAGTAATCCTATTGAAAATACAATCAAGTATTGAATATAGATGCCTCACCGCACAAAAAATTGAATGATAATTTCCTACATTATGAGGGATCAACAACCTCTTCTATTAAGCTCAGACCCAGTTAGTCGGGAGGGTTTTTTTTTAATTTTATTTGAGGCTTGACCACTCGCACCCCATGTTTGAGAGATAAGAGAACAACCCCACCAATTCACTTTTGTAAATGTGAAAAATATGTTTCTCTCAAATTATTTATAAACATATAAAAATTTAAATAATATATTTTTAAACATATATCTTTTGATTTTTTTTTGATTTACTATTTATTTTTTAAAATATATTTTTAAACATAAAATATTATTTGATTTTAAAATATGCAAATATGAAAAAATAATTTTTTTTAGATCTTTTTACTTGAAAATATTTTGACAATGTTTATTTTTATATGTGATATCATAAAATATAATAATTTAGAATATAAAGATATTATTGTCATTGTGACATTTGTCTATTTTTTGTTTAGCGGTGTAAGGTCTCACTAAATTTCTCTGGGTCTCAAGTTCGAGTCATAGAAAAAACACTTATGTTAGAAAGGGCAATTATTAACCTTGAATTTGATAACAGATAATAATATCAAAATAAAAACTTGTCTCTCCAGTTTCTCTTTTATATATATATATATATATATATATATATTATCTCATTTTCTTTTCTCATAACTTTTCCTTCTTTCCAAACACACCATTAGTTCACATATTAGTTGAAAGCGTTGAGTACAATATTTTGGCCAGGGAAAAAAATGAATAAAGCATTAAATTAAGAGGGTATGTACAGATTGTGAACACCCTATTTTATCCGGACTTCGCTCAAAAATTAAAAAACTAATAAAAAATAAAAATAAAATAAATTCCTCTCCTTGATGATGATTGGTGTCTAAATTGGCGATCATCATTAAAAGGAAAATTTAAAAATAAATAAAAAAATAAAATAAAAAAAGTGCTCCCACTGATGATGATCGGTGTCCAAATTGGCAATCATTATTAAAAGGAAAAAAATTAAAATTAAAATAAAAAAAAATCCTCTCATTGATGATGATTAGTATCCAAATTGGTACTGTCATTCATTAAATAAAAAATATTATATATATATATATATATATATAACTATCTCCCATTCATAGGTTTAAATTAGGAAGTTGCTTGTAGGAAAAATATAAAAAATTAAATAAAAAACGAAAATACAAAATAAAAAAAAATCTCTCATTTATGTTGATAAGTTTAAATTAGGAAATTACTTGTGGGAAAGATAAAAAAAAATCTCTCATTGATTGTGATTAAGTCAAATTATGAAGTTTTATTGATAGAAAATACAAAAAAAAAATTAAAAACGAAAATAAAAAAAGAATCTCTCATTGATTGTAATTAGGTTAAGTTAAGAAGTTTTATTGATAGAAAATACAACAAAAAATATTAAAAACGAAAATTAAAAAAAAGAAAAGGAAATCTCCATTGATAGTGATTAGGTGAAATTAGGTAGTTTTTAACATAAAATACAAAAAAAAAATTCTAAAATGAAAATTCAAATAAGAAAGAGCATTTATGAAGAAAATCCTACATTGAGGCTATAAATAGGTGAGTAAGAGTTGAAACAAGACACACACAAAATTAGGAGAGCAAAGACATAAGAATTTGAGAAGAATTTTGGGATAATAATAAGGAAAGGTAGAGTGCTAATTTGATTTCTCATTTCATTGCTCCTTCTTATTCTTTCATGAGTTTTGAGACCTAGAAATTTGTTGGAATAACCTAGTATTCTTCATGACATGTCTAAATGCTTGCCAATGAACATATCCATGAGATTGAGGCACTTACATATAAAGCTCTAGGCGTGTTTTTGTTTGGTTTTCTTCTATCTTCATTGAATGCTCAAGTGTGCTCCCAATCATTTGATATTGCTATATTTGAACCCATTACTTTGCTGACAGTTTTTTTTATAGTGATATTTTGATGGTTGAAATGATCACATGCTCCCTCCTCTAATGCTAACACATCATATTGCGATAAAGCCTTTTTTTTGTTTTGATAGGTCCTCACACTTTGTGACTCTTATATACTTGACCGAATTTGATCTCTTGCCACCAATATATGCTCGTTAAGATTGAAGGGATTTATAAGATGGATAAAAGAAAATGCAATGAATGGTGTGTTGATCTACCCATGTGGTTTTCTCATCTTGTTCGTTTGAATAGCTTTCAAGGATAAAAGGTATGTATAAGTCTTCTCACCTTTGGCTTCCCATTCTTGTGTCGTTTTTTTCCTTCTTTTTTCTTTATCCCTTTCTTAGGTTCTCTTTCAAAAAAAGAAAAATATTTTAACACAATTTTATAAATGAAAATAAAATGAAAAAACTCTCTTTCATGAAAAAAATAAAAAATTGCTTTCATAAATAAAAAAACATAAACCAAATAAAAAATCGTTTTCTCCAATAAATTAAAGAAACTTTTTCCTTAAAAAAACACAAACAAAGTGACACGCGTTTCTATCCCCAAACTACGTGTGCTTTGATTCCTTTAAAGGGTACGTAGGCCCTAGGTTTTCATCCTAGATCAAATCCAACTTTGTAAATAAATATATTTCCTCCCTTATGTTTATTTATTTTTATTTTTATTAATCTTACTTTATTTCTTTTTGTAAATATAATTTTTTTATCTCTTTTTAGGTAATTATAATAAAATTAAAAGCCATATTTATTTTTAAATAATTAACTTAGGGTAACCATTCTTATAAATGAATGTTGTAGAGTGCCTAACATCTTCCTCATACACAATCGACTCCCGAACCCTAAACGGTTTTTGTAAACCAGTTTCCATTTTTAAAAAGGTTTCCAAAATTATCCTTTTTCAAAATTTTGATGGCGGCCCCTTATTTTTCAAATTTCAAGTGCTACACGGATGCTTTAGAGATGAGCTTGATATGTATTATGGGTAGAGTAGGAAGTATCTAAATTAGATTTGAAATGTTTGAGCTGCACCTAATAGATAAGAAGGTAACTAGTAAAACTCAAGTGTATTTTATTGTCCTGGTTTTTAAATATATATATATATATATATATTAACTTCATTAGATCTCTTGATTTTTTTTAATTAGATGGACATACACTTATAGCTTGAGATTACAAGTAAAATCGATTCCGCAAGTTCACACTCATGTTCAAGATATGGCATGACGCCAAATGTGCGCGTTTCTCTAAGTGAGGATGTAAACATTAGTTGGCCAACATGCTACGAGGGACTAATCATTTCTCTCTGTTTTTTTTTTTTTTGGCCCTAATCATTTCTACATGATCCAATCTTCCATTGATTCATTTGGACTCTTTTAATTCCCTGTTCCTATGCGAAAGCTGTTACTGAAATACAACGCCTATGCTCGATTAAAAAAAACAAATGCAAAGCCTGTGTTGGCAAGGACAATAAAAACAAGAAACAAATACAAGGCCTGTGGTATGCTTTTAGACCAAGGCTCAAGTCAATTTGAAAGCCCTAATTTTAATCCACAATTTAAAAAAAACAAAAGAAAACCTAACGGATTGCAGCACTCAAGAATACCACTTCTCTCTCCCATTAGCCCAAAAGAAAGTTGCTGTTTATTTTCAGTGGCGATGGCGTATTATTCGAATTGCTCTCGTCGTCTGATCGGAATCTCCGCGGTCTCCTTCCTGAATTCCGCCGTTAAATCAATAAGCCATTCTCCGCTTCGGAATGCCTCAACAACAATGCCGTCTCAACGTTTATTCCCTTCGTTTAGCAGGTAATTTCTGTATTTCAAAGCTTTAAACCCTTATTCTTTCTTCATGGCCTGAGTTGCACAAGAAGTACGGACTACATTCCCGTAGGTATGTGCTAATTCCTAGCTTCAGAGTTAACAAATTTTTTGAAGAAATTCCTCTGGTGCTGGTAGTATGCTTGCGTTTTCCTTTTCCGGTTTTTTTTTTTTTTTTTTTGTTTCTAGTTTGTTGTTTATTACCTCAACTGCAAATTGTAATTTCAATTCTCGTGCAATTAGTTGTTATCCGTGTTTGCATACTTGCTTGAGCCTGAAGTTTCTTTGATTTGTTGAAATTTGGGGTATGGTTTGTGTTGATAAGTCCAATTCATCTTTGAAATAGCTTTGGAGTAGAAGTTGGGGTTATTGAAGTCACTTGTTCATCTACATAGATCATAAGAATTTTGATGTTCTTTGTTCATTTACGTAGTGTGGTGGACAAATATAAGGTTATTTCTTGGATTGTTTGATACATTTAAATTTCTTGTAACATGCCCTTTTTCCCTTCCAAATAATAAGATAGTTGTTACTTAGTATAGATGGGTGTTTGAACATTCTCAGTAATTTCATGTTCATTCCTAATAGTTGTTAGCTATGTTTGGTGCATACATTTACATGGCCAGTTTATCTGGTTCATCTATTAAGAATTGCTGAGAGTTGGACAATGTCTTGTGTAATAACAATTCATATTTTATCTCTGACAGAACTTCAGTGTACAAGTTAGGATGTGTGCAATCACTTATGCCTCTACACAGTGTTGTGGCCACTGCAAGAATGATATCTTATGTCAGTGTAGATTCAAGGAATTGTGGGACTTTTTCAGTTGGTGCCCTCTGCTGCAACACACATGGACCCTAAAGTCTTTGTTTGTTTTGAGTTGTGAGTGATTATTTCTTTTTTTTTCCTTTATTTCTGTTAGGGGGAATGTTTAAAGCAGAACAGAAATGAAATGAAAAATTCAATCAGTTTGTTTATGGATTTTGAAGATCTCTAAAGCACTACTACATTGTTCTGAGCTTTGCAATCAATTGAAGGAAAAAATGAGTGAAGACCCATGTTGCTTATTGGGCATAAATTGGAAATGCTTCTGTGATCAGTTCAGTCTCATTTCCCTCTTCTTACTCCATATACTTGAACAAATTAAGTTCCCATGGCTGTGATTTTTATTCTTGATACTGTGAGTTAGGTGTTGGCAAAATGCCAAGCCAACGCACCTTTTGCCGGGTTCAACTCTGTTTGAACCAGTGTTTTCAGGTCCTGATCGACCTGGACGATCTTTTGAGCCGTTTTGTGTCGGGCAGTTTTGATTGAACTAGAATTCATCCGGGAACCCGGGTTTGAACCCACTTTTACAGTTGCCACCGAACTTTGATAGGATTAAATTCCAGCTCTTCAGAATTCAGAATTCAGAATTCAAATCCCAAATAAGAATCATTTTTTAGCTTGTTTGGTTTGATTCCATGGGATCGAATTACATATAATTTTGATGCAACATACCATCATGATGTTTATTGGGCTTATGTAATATAAAGAGGATTACATTTTGTAATCTTGATTATATTGTTTGACATAATTAGGATTAAACTATTAGGACCGATGAATGGGGATGTATGCATCCTGTAATTAAATGAAAATAAAGCCAGGAAATCGGGCCGAATCCGTCGGGCCGGCCCGTTTAGGCTTGAGCCATTCAAGGGCCAAGCTTATGATTTAGAGGCTAAAAAGAGAAGCGGGCCTTTTTGTCCACAGCCCTGCAGGACTGGCCTTTTTAGGCCCGTTTAATATTTTTTTAAAATAAATTAATAAATATAATATCATTATGTCAAATTATCAATATGAGAGACACTTAAGTACCTAATGAAATATTAATAACAGGCAAACACTTATTAATTGGTTTGATTTATTTTATTTTCTACAATGGTTTATTCATTTAAACTTAAAAAAAAAAAAACTAATTTGGACATTAGATGATTATTTTAACTAAAAATTTATGAGTATTAAAAATAATGTATCGCAATTTAAAGCAAAAAAATAAATAAATTGTAAAACTTGAAAAAGAATTTTTTTTAATTAAAATGAGTTTAAGACCGTTTAAGCCCGAGCCCATGAAGGGTTAGCCCTGTTGGGCTGTGGGCTTAAAAAATATGGTATTTTTTAAGAAGCGGATCTAAACAGGTCGGCCTGTTTAGGCCCAAACCCATGAAGGGCAGGCCTCGTAGGGCCGGGCCGACATGTATTCCCAGCTCTAAATGAAAAAGATATTATTGTCATTATAATTTTTAAAATTTATCAAAGTGCTCGTCCATAAACGCTGTTAGATATTAAATAATTACTACATTTAAATATTAAAAATTTATTTAATAATATAAAATTTAGAAATATATTCATCCATTTAAAAAATAAAAAAATTATATCCCACCTTAAAAAGTATTAAAATATCTTATTAAATAATACTCCCACTATTAAATATTAAAAAATCCCATGAACCCAACACGTACGCTGTATAATATTTCCATGATCACGTGAAATAATTATCACCATGTAATGTGAAAAAATTACATTAGTCACCGTGAAAAAAATTCTTTTGAAATTGCATATCTTTAGTCTGCACTCAATATAATCATTAAAAAATTCACATGAACCCAACTTGTACACTACATAAAATTCTCATGATCACGTGAAATAATTATCAAGAACGTTATCGACAGCTTAATCTTTTCGATTTCATTTCTTATATGATATAATTCATTGAAATCTATTTATTGTTTTTTGATACCTAAACCTCTTTTGATATTTTTGCAATTAGTTATGTCTTGGAACTCTTCTGAAATACCTATTTCCTCAATATGATCATATTAATTACATGCTCCTCTTTATCTTGAATATTTATATTTGGAACCGAATGGTTTCTCATACTTTGGGTATATCTCACTTTCATTCATACTAATTAGAGCATTTTCAAATGGAACATGAGATTTAGTAATTCTCATTTAAGTCAGGAATTGCATATGACATGTATTTTGTAATATTTCGCCTGATGAATTTCTAGTTCATACTGTTATATCTAAAGATCTATATTTGATAGTAATAATGCACTCAATGTGTTCTCTTTTCCAACTATTTAATTTCTCCCCCTCATTAGAAAAACTTTGTCAAATGATAATTGACTAATCATGCAGTATAAGTCTATTAAATTCATATGTTTCCTTTACAAATATCCTTTTGTTTCATTTAAAGACAAATAAGATGAAGGAGTTTCTTGCCCAACAATTTATCCCAACTTTTTATAAAAATCCATCTATGTGCAATACGGTGGATTAAAACATTGCACATTCAAATACTTACAAGATGAAACATATTTTGCTCTTGACCAAAAGCTAATCTTAGTGAGAATTTTGTTGGTGTGTATAAGTACTGCAATATGTAAGATCAAATATGTCAACATTGAAATAGAAATTTTGTTCTCATAAATATTAATTTAATTATTTATGGAGGCTTCAATAAATGATTTTTTCATCATACAATTTGGAAATTATGTGCTCAATATAATTATTTATTCAAATATTTTTGCAAACTTCATGTTGCAAACTAATAATAATCTCACATGTAACCATCTTATAGATGCATCCATCTAATTTATTGAATACTCATATGGTTTATATGCTATTTGAATGGGCCCATCTATATTTTGGTTTGATATATTTCCATGAGAACAAGTAACACGTGATAATTCTTTAATTATATAATATGTTGGTTATTCAAGAAAAATCTTTCGATTCTTCAATAGATGTCAATATGTAATCTTCTATAATTTGTTGCATTATATATATGACACAGATTATCAAATAAGTCATGCCAACAATAAATTTGTTTGGATTAGTAAACTTCTAATTTACTGTATTATATTCCTTTTCCAACAGTAAACTTTAAAACTTTCATAACATATTGATATAAAATCTTAATCTAACATTCATTTTTGGAAAATTAATTAGGCTTTGTGAAGAAGTATATGCCTACAACTTTTCAATACTAACTCACATTTATATTCTAACAATCTCTTCCGTAAGTATGAGTCATATAAATATAGTAGGTCAATAATCTATTTTTTTAGAGCCCAAAAGCTTCATGGTTGACATAAAATTATGGATTTCAATCCAATTAAGCTGTCACTCTGATTGATTCGATGGGTCATAATTTTCATGATCAATACTTCTCTTGTCTATAGAGTAAACAAATCTTTATTAGTTTTTCACAAACTGTATCAATTCTGTTACATATAAATTCTTTAGGAACTATCATATATTATTATATTACTGTAATACACCAAATTTTATTCCCCAATATGCCTTATAAGTATAATAAAATGGAAGGGTGAATTTTGGAGGATGTGATTATGTTGCTAGTGAAAATTTCTTGTGAGGCAGTGAGTTTGTCATGTGATTTTGGATGACCAAATGATGACTAAAAAATATGAAATTTTAAAGGGTGAAAACAGACATCATAAGCTTTAATTTGATAGGTCTATGAATCATTTGAAGCTATATACAAAGAATTATGAATTTTTGAAGTTAGCCCAGAAAAACTATTGATTTCCTGGAATAGCATCCAAAGAATTTAATTCAAAGAATTTTGTGCTTCCAACTATCAAAAGGCAATATTTTTCCTTGAAACTAAACTCAATAAGGGTTCTATAGCCTTTAAAATTACTCCAATTCGATGTCTAAAAATTTAATTATGATTTTTTCAAAATTTAGGCAAAAAATCAGCCAGAATTGCCACAAATCTGAAAATAAAGGAAAAATGTGATGTCAATCTTGTAATTATGAGATAATCTGGCATCAACATATTTTGCTCTAACTTGGACCCTAAAGTGACGTGAAAATGGGCTAAGGAAGGATAAAAATTATGGTTCAATTGGAATGAGGCTTTATGACAGCATTTCATGTAGATAAACTCTAATTACAAAGTGCCACAAAAGTCAACATTTTTGGAAATTCTTATAATTAAATAAATCAATGAAAATGGGATATTTTAACATCATATTTCTTTCATCTTCCCATCCCAAAACCGACAGTCATAGCAAGAAAGAAAGGGGAGAGAGTGTTCTTGAGTTTCTAGAAAGAAGGAGGCAAAAATCACAAAGGTAAGCTTGATTATCTCGAAGTTTAAACTTCCAATTTGTGTAAACCTTTTCTCTAAGCTTCCCTTCTCCATGATTTGGTGTGTTTAGCAAACAACATTAAAGGTTTGAGAGGGGAGGAGGTTCGGGCAAGAGAGAGAATGCAAGGAAAAGCAAAGATGACTCCATAAACCTTAAGTTATTGTTGTTGCTACTGCTGCTGTTGTTAGTTTAATCGGTGATTTTATAGTTGATTTTTGTGATTTGTTAATTTGGGAAAATGCTAAGCCCTAACCGTTATGCTTCCCAAATTTAGTCTAAATCATGTTGGGAATGTAATTAAATAGTTAATAAGGTAATTAGAATTAGAAAGGAGCAAGTTTGTGGAGTCAGAATTTGAAAACCCCAATTTTTCCCAGAGAATCTTTGGTTTTGGCCAGTGATGTTTGGAGGGATTAGAGTTGGATTTTTGATAATCAGATGATTCCATGGTGTTCATAAGGGAAAATTAGGTAGGGTTATTGCTGACCACTTTTCTAGAAAAGCCCTAAAAAGCATAATGACCAAAACGCCCTTGAAACCTTAAATTAGGGGCTGCCAAGGGCATTTTTGTCTTTTGGCACTGAATTTGGTAATTCAGAGGCCAGAAACGAATTCCTTGGGCAAAAATGTGTAAGAATAACCTGAGTTAAAATTTCAGAAAAAGTATAGCGGACTGGGTACAGTGGGGCCGGGTCGGTTCTCAGGGGCATTTTGGTAATTTTTGAATATAGATTAATATAACTACCAGGAACACTATGGAAGTGTCTAAACTACTACATGAATGGGTTTTAACCTAATTTTTGTACATTTAGAATTTTAGGACCTGATTGATAGCCCAAGCTGCGACACGAAGTACAAGGACCTATTTAAGGATAAAAAGGATTAAGTTAGTAACTATTATCTCTCATACACTATGTGATTATTGATATGCTGTGTGTTACTGTATTCTGTTATATGAACACGTGCTTGGGGCACATTACTTAACTGTGGTCTGGGACCTAGCTAAGGTACACGAGTATTACCTAGTTGTAGTCAGGGACTCAGTTGAGGTACACGTAGGGGATCCAAATAGTTATTTGGCCTTGAGCATTATTTACATGTAATATCCCAAAATTTGATTAAGGGAATATTCTTTAAAAGTGAATGTGATTATCGTTAAACCAACACTTTTAGAGAATACGATATAAGTTGTGCTTTGAATGTGTTATGACCAGTGCCCAAACCCTGTATTTAAGCTTAATTGTGTGATAAAGCTAAAATGCATTAAAGAGAAGGGGAGGCACATGATTGGTGTGATGGAATGATAAAAATGTGTTTAGTGGTGATTTAAGAGCAATTACCACAATCAGGGGCAAAATGGGAAAGTTACCGGCCAATTGGTCAGTTACCAAAGAGAAAACTCATTGGTAACTTGGAGATAAATGGTTGTAATGAAATATGCAAGAGATCAAAGAGTGGAATCCCATGCTTTTGTTCTCATGTGAGCTCATGGAAGATGAAACAAGATCTTGACAAGTGTCACCACATGAGCCCTTGATCTTGGTCAACATTTCCAACCTCTCTCTCTCTCTCTTTCCTCTCTCCCTTAGGTCGGTCAAGAGCTTTGGGGGAGCCAAAAATCTGGTCCTTCTTCATCCTCTCCACACTCTCTCTTGTTCTCTATTTTCATTGAGCTTAAAGAGGAAAGAGAAAGGGAAAAGGTGAGATTTGGCTTGTTTGATGTCCTCTTTAGCTTAAACACTCCTCTATAATGTTGTTCATAGTTATGAGAGCTTCATCTCTATGGTTTTAGATTTATGAAAGAAGTTGTTTGAGAGCTTGAAGAAATTGGAAAGTTGGGAAATCAAGAAACAAACTTGAGGAAGAGGAAGAGGTGAGTAAGAGCTTCCTTTTGATTTATTTATTGTGACTTTTGGTTGAGTTCTAAGAATTGTGGAATTTGCCCTGATTTATTGTGATGTTGGAATGGATGAATTGGATAGTGTATTGTGGTAAAAATGGTGTCATATTGTGTTTTGGTGCCATTAGGATTGGTTAGAACTTTGGAATGTAAAGAATTGCAAGGTTGAGTTTGGTATTGTGGCATTGTGTGACATGTTATGATTGTTGTAAAAATGTCATTGTAATGTGATTTTGAGTGTTTTGAGGTTTTCAATGGGTTCCTTGTGTAAAATTATGTAGGAGTAACTTTGGGTTAGAATTTTGGGACCATTGGAAACACATGTTGGAAGTTAGGGAAAATTCTGTCATCCACTGTATTTTGGCTTCTGATAGAGTCTCACTCAAGTGAACATGGGTCTCACTCAAGTACAGCACCAAGTTTCTTCTTTTCCTTCATTTTTTAGTTTCACTTCCATGCCAAAAACCAAGAGTGCATTTCCCCACCTGCCAGTGAAGTGGGTCCTCACTCGAGTGTGAGGTGTCTCACTTGAGTGCATATGTATTTTGCACCAAAAACCGCGTCTCTGGAAATCACTCACAATCCATTTATCGAGAGTGTGTGTTAGCACTCGCAAGTTTTAAGTTGTCACTTGAGTGTTCATAGTCGTTACTCGAGTGCACTCTCCACTTCAGGGTTTTCTTTGCTCACAGGTAGTCACTTTCTATGCTTTACCCTGTAAGACTTGAGTGAGTGTGAGGCCATCATTCGAGTATTGTGTTGGTGACTCAAGTGCAGTGATCACCTTCTATCTCTATCGTTGCTCTCTGTCAAGCACTCGCACGAGTGAGCCGTCCTCATTCGAGTGCAAGTCATCCATCACTCGAGTGCATCAGCTAAAATTAGTGGTTTTGCTTCTGAAAGGGGATCTTTAGTCAAGTTTCTCCTAATCCTTTAGGCATGTGTTTAGGCTTCTAACGGCCACCTAAAGGTGTCAAATGATAACTAACTTTAAGTGTTTGAAGTTAAGGAATTGGAAAAGGGAATAACTCTATGTCCTTGATTTGATTGTCAGGATTTGATATTTGCCCTGATCGTGATCTACTTATGTCGGAGAACATGTGGAAAGAATAAGTTAATGACTCTTCCCTTATACTATGTGTAAATGCAATGTATATATGTGTCATCATTGTTTTGTGATGTTGCGGATGCTGCGAAGCTAGTGTATTTGTGTGTCTTTCGCCTATGGCCGCATGGGGCATTCCCATGGTGGAGGACCATCCCACTGGGGCAGTAGTTTACAGGGGATTGACTATATGAGCCAAAAGGCTATTTGTGTTGCTGTGCTGCATGATGATATGCTTGCATGCTATGTGATTATGTGTGGTATGAGTGATTAGTTACTACTGAGATTCTAATGAATCTCATTCTTTCCATTGACTAACCTTTCAACAGGGCAAGTGGTTCGAAAGAGAAACAAGTGATAGAGGACGAGTTAGGCTCCTAGCCAGGAGTATTGTTTGATAGTTGGTTATCATAGTTGGGAATATTGTATAATTTGTATCTGTACTTGGATTTGGGATGTAAATTGTGGAAATGTATTATGTAGTCCCATGTATGAAAAGCTGTAATGGGGGTATGCGCCCTGTAAAGCTTAAGTTAATGAATGGAACCAGGGAATGGCAGGGAATTTGATTGTGCACCCTGATATATATATATATATATGTATATGTATACATAAATGTGATTGAACTGTGCAGGGTAATTATATTCGAAATGTGAATACGAAACTAGGTTATTTGGATTTCGAAAAGTATTTGTGAAAACCCTATTGTGGAGATGGGTTTGAAAATGGGTTTTACTATTCGTTGGTCTCTAATTCATTTTAATTACGCACTTTCGAATATTAATTACGATTTGTAAGGCAGGGGGTTACAGTACACACACATTATGTTATGAATTTTTCATTTTACATTATATGGTACATTGTATACTTAATTCTTGCATTTTATATGTTTGATTGTAAGTTGCTACTGATATTCGTTTGAATCTTACCCTTTTTCAAAATAATAAATATGCCAGTGGGAACCAGTGGCTCTAAAGGCAAGACAATAGGTATGGGCAATTAGAGGGTGTGGATCCCGAGATCAAAGTTAATTGGTTATATTAGTTTAATTTTAAATATTTTGGACAATTTATATATTTATTATGAAACTCGAGGGGAAAACAGGTAATGTAATTAAGCCTATCATTTCAATAATATCAGTATATTTCTGTTATTCCTGTATTGCCCACCGAACTATGCTCCAGTACTCTGATTAATATCAATGGTAAGTGGTATGTAAGATAGAGTCTTACATTTTGGTATCAGAGCTCAAGCAGTTCTGGAAGAGCGGCAGTTCTAGCAAATGATAGTATACTGATATGGTATTGATTATATAATGACTAGACACATGCACAGACAGGGGTATCAGAGTAAAACTCAAAGGAGTAAAACACCCTAATCTATGAACTAGCCTTTGAGAATCAGCGAATATCCGAAGGACAGCAAGTGGTGCAATACCAGATGGAGAATGGTATAAGGATATTGTGAAATCTAAGGAAGAGGGTACGGCCAAGCTAATGCTCAGATCACACAGTATTTAGTCAACCAGAGGTAGCTGGCACGATGTTTGAGATAAGGGTAGTCTTAGGGTACCGGTGGTCAAAAGTAGATAGAGCCCGTATCTACATTTTGGCTCTAGGGCATAAAAGTGAAGCGTACTCAACCTAAGGAAATCTTAGGATGGGTGACCCCTTAGGAAGTTAAGTTGGCAAGGTCATGGAGACTTGAGGAATAGTAATTGTCTTAAGGTTTCTCTATGGCTAATAATCATTTGAGTTAGATGATCGAAAGAGTGCTTAGAAAAATGGAGACATTTTTGTTATAGTGAATACTGCCCAAAAAGATCCATTTGATGGGATTATGGAAATTTGAGGCATAGTAAATGTTTTAAGGTTTCTCCATGCTAAGCGATGATACTTAGTAACACTGTGATGTTAAAGGAATGTAGATACAATATACGGTACTATATGATGAGTGGTGATCATATCGTATATTGATCCTAGAGAATTCAATTTGATGATACATAAGGTTGAGGATAGATTTGAATGTAACCCCTACCTTAATAAACGTAATTAAGATTCGATATCACAGAATAAATTGGTTTAGAGACCATTGGATAGTTGAAAACTCATTTCAACTCCCTCCCTTACGGTAGGGTCTTTATAAAATCTTTTAAAATTTATTCCCTATCCTAGTCTCAAGTTCAAATATCGAATGTAATTACCTGTGCAGTTATATCACATTTATACATATCAGAGTGTACAACAAAATTTCCGGCAAACCCTAGGTTCACATATCTATATTAAAGGTATCAAATTCCCATTTAGGAGATTACACAACTATATTCCAAAATAATATTTATATTCTAAAACTATACAGTAATCCCAAATCTAAAATAGATAACCGACAATCCAAAACTAAATACCCCTACAAGATCCTAGCTGCTCCTGGTCATTCGCTTTTCCTTTGAGCCATTTACCCTGTCTGAAATGTTAGTCAATGGAAAGAATGAGATTCAAGAGAATCTTAGTAGTAACAAGTCACTCATACAATATATAAACATATAGCATATACGATCATGTTTAGCAGCATCATAATAATATATGGCTTATGCCACATACGACAACACTTATGGTTGTAATCACTATGCCAGCTTTTGCCATAATCTCAAAGCATCACAATGTATCACAATGCATGACAAATATACATACAATGCTTTACACATAGTATAAGAGAAAGAGTCACTACTTTGTCCTTTCTTGGCGTTCTCTGGCACAGTGGGCTTGCGAGTATAGCAAATGTCAAATCCTATAAACCAATGTCAAGAGTGGCAGATTAATTCTCTACTCTAAATTCTTTACTTTTATCACACTTAAATTCGGTTATCATTTGGACTATTTAGGTGGCTATTAAAAGCCCAAATATCTATCTAAAGGGTTGAAAAAGATCATACCAAAAACCACCTTTCAAAAATAAAAAAAATACTGATTTTTGGGTGTTGGCTGAGGCACAAAAATCCACTGGCCGCGGCAAAAAACCAGGTCAGAAACATTTAGGCCACGGCCAAAAAAATCTTGCTTCTTAGCTGAACTTCCAAAAATCATAACTACTTCCAGAAAAATTGAAATGAGGTAATTCCAAAGCCAAATGAAAGATATTTAAGTCCTCTTTATAGGAAAAATATGGATTATTATCAAAAATCACTACACAATTACAAAATTTCACAAAATTCACCACTGCCCCAAAACAGGTTCCAGTTTCAATCCCAAACTTTGGACAGTCATTACTCCAAACACACAAAACGAAATGACACAAATTATATGTCCATTTTGAAGCTTGGAATATGAAATTTAAGACTACAAAGTTTCAGAGTTTTCAGACATCATTTTCCCATTCAAAACACAATCAAGTCACCACATTGGAAACCTTTTCAAACCACAATTCCAAATCAATTTCAATGGCACAAAGGCACATTATGATATCAATTTTACCACAATACACTAACCTATCCATACATTTTGAAATTTACCAAAAATATGGGCAAAATCACAAATTCCCAAGACTCAACCAATGGTCACAATGAATACACCCAAATGTTTCAAATACTCACCTCAACTTCTTCCCAAAGCTAGTTCTTTGTTTCCCTAAATTTCAATTTTTCTCAAGTTCTCAAACACCACTATTCAAAAATATGAAACCATAGGAATAAAGCTCTCAACCCCTTGAACAATATTAATGAAGAACACTTGAGCATTCAATGTCATTTCCTTACCTAAAACCCAAGCTTCTTCTTTCTCTTTCTTGCTTAGTTTCAACCAAAATGGAGGAGAGGAGAGAGATGCGATGAGTTGGTGAAGATGATGATGAAGAAAAGGAAAGAAGTCAGATTTTTGGCCTAAGAGAGCCATTAGGCCGACCTTGGAGAGAGAAGATGTAACCTCCTCTGTAATCATATCTGAAATACAACATTAGAGTGAAATAGAGACCAATAATAATTAAAATTCATTTACATTCCCCATCTTTAAGATAGGGTTTTCACAAATTTCTTTAACAAACACTTTAACCTGGTCTCACATTCACATTTCGAATACAATTACATTGCAAAGATAATTAACATTCATAATATATCAGAGTGCACAATAACAATCCCGACAATCTCGGGTTCATATCTTTACTAAAGGTTCATGGGCACATACGCCCTTTACAATTTCTCAAATGGGGATTACACAAATTTCATTCCAAATACATATCCAAATACACCTCCACAACATATACAACCATATATCCATCCTAACATATACAACTCTAAATACATCCAAATCAACTACCATTATCCCAATAGCAATGATAACTAACTACCAAATCCAAATGCCCATAAGGGATTCTCGCCACCCCTAGTCGCTTGCTTCTTCCTCGAGCCACTTGTCCTGTCTAAAATGTTGGTAAGGAAGGGTGAGATTCTAGAGAATCCCAGTAGGAAATAGATACCAATATGCATGCAAGATAAGTGTTTAATGCATCACATGCTTGCATCACAATAACTCATGTTCACATAATGATATATCCGCATGCTCAATGTTTCAACAACATACTCATGGCTATAGCATAAATAGAAATAGAGCTTCAATCATTCATAGATGTTTCACATAATCAAGCAAAGCAATAACATGCATCAATACATAAACAAAAATATCAATACATGCAGGAGAGGTAAGTTCCCTACCCTTATTCTTTCCACGTATGCTCCAGCATCGGCTACTCACGATCTGAGCGGATATCGAACCATGATCAGGGCAAATATCAAACCCTATAATCAAATCAAGGACATAGGGTCATTCTCTTTTCCAAATTTTCACTTTTATAACACTTAAAGTTGGTTACCATTCATGACCTTTAGGTGGCTAATCAAAGCCTAAACACATGCCTAAAGGCTTGGGAAACACTTGACCAAATATCACCTTTTAAAAGTCCAAAATGCTGATTTTTGGGGGTTGGCCGTGGCCAGCCTACCCATGGGCCGCGGCCAATGGATGTACAGAAAGTCTTGGGCTGCGGTTCATAACCTCTGGCCGCGGCCAAGAAAATTCTGTTTCCTGGCTGAACTTCCAAAAATCATAACTAATTCTAGAAAAATTGAAACTAGGTGATTCCAAAGCCAAATGAAAGGTACTTAAGTTATATTTATAGAAACAATATGTACCATTACTGAAAATCACCACAAAATTCCAGAATTACACAAAAATCAACATTACTCCAAAACAGAGTTCTGTTTCCATCCCAAACTTTGGAGAATCATATCTCCCAGAATACTAAACAAAATGACACAAAATATATGTCCATTTTAAAGCTTGGGATATGAACTGTAAGACTGTAAAGTTTCACAATTTTATGAAATCATTTGTGCATTTAAAACGTCCACACAAATAAACTGTCCCGAACAGAGTTCTAAGGGACAGATTTTCCAATTTTCTACCAAAGTGTCCCATGGCTCCAAAATTAACAATCAAGCCTATTCCCACATAAATTTTCACAAGGAACACAATGGTAACCTCAAAATGACCAAAATCACAACCTATCAACATGCCCTGTTTTGACCCAAGCACAAAACCAACACAAAGTGGCCAAACTTTACATTTAGACTTCAATTCAATTCTATCAATTCAAAACACTAAATAAGGCACCATTTCCATAACAATAACATACCATACTCCCCAAGACCCTAAATCACAAAAATTAGGGCTAAAATTCCAGAAATTCAAGGCCCAACCAATGGCCACAAAACTTATATGAAAATGAAGCTTTCACTCACCTCAACAACTTTCCCAAAGGCACTTCATGATTCTCCAACTTGTAGATTTTCGTGATTCCTGAAATCACCACCAATGGAGAAACTACAACCATCAAATTGAAGCTCTCATTCTAAGGAACAACTTTATAGAAGGAAGTTTTGGCATTAGAGGTCAAGATCATACCTTTTTCACAAGCTTTCCTTCCTCATTTTCCTTCAACAATGCCGAAAATGAAGAGAGAAGAGAGATATGAGAGTGATGATGATGAAGCACAGAAAACTCTGCCCCCTAGCCCATTCTATGCCTACAAAAGAGAGGGAGAGGGAGAGAAAATAATAAACAATGGCCATTTGACTTTTCTAACAACTCCCATCATCATATAAGCTTGCTAAGTGTCTCAAAACTATTGGCTCTCATAAAGCAAGTAACCAAATTAGTTACTCTAATCCCTCCATTAGCCATTTTAATTTCACATCTCATACCCTCTTAATTAGTAATTAATCTCTTCCATTAATCACTAATTTAGAGCCATTCTTTTAATTTTCCAAACAATTATGGCATATTAATTAAAATTGCCATACAACACATAATTATTCCACTTTAACTCCATGATTATCCTCAATACTATCATTAGCCCTTAATTGAAAATTTGGGGCGTTACAGAAGAGAGAGAAAATAGGTTGAAAGTTTGACTCTAATCCTTGGTCCATACAATGCCATGTGTCACAATCTCATTCTCCCTACCATGGACTCACATAAGCTTGTAAACATAGAATTCCGCCTCTTGCTCATTCAATCCTAACCATTAATCTCAAGTTACCTATGAGTTTCCTCTCCGGTAACCACCCAATTGGTGGGTAACTTTCCAATTTTACCATTTTGCCCCTGATTATGACAATTTCATACAAATCACTTCCAAACTCATTCATATCATTCCAATAACATCACTATGCGCCCTCCCCTATATTTTAATCCATTTAGACATTAATCCATACTTAAGCATAAATATAAGGTTTAGGAATTGATTAGAACACATTCACATTGAATTTAGCGATAATTACATCACTTCTAGCATAATTAGCCTTTAATCCCAAATTGAGTCATTACATTGAATTTGATCTAAGATGAAATGATGCTTAGGTCGTAATGTGAATTTGTTGTACTGTGGTTTTGTTCCGTGATGGAACTTTGAACCTTGTGGATAGTGTTAAAGCTTCATTAATGTTTGGAGGATAATACCCAAATGCCGTGAAGGTTAGAATAAGCACTATTTATTTTGATTCTTAGCGAACCTATTGGGTATATTTGAGAAAAATGATTTCCAATCTGTGTGATGTTGAGGTTCTAGATTGCTTAATGAACCTAAAAGTGGGGTTAGAGACCTTAGGCTGTAAATCCCACCTGCTAGATATGTTATAGTGAACCTATGTGTCCGGAGGCCCTAAGACCCAATGGACTAGTATGTCCTTAGGCTGGCAGATGTAGTCAGCATTGTGTTAGGTTAGTGATGATCCATGAAATCAAGGAACAAGATTCTTACGGACATGAATCCTTATAAAAAAGGGAGTTTGAAAGGTTGCTAGCTGTTAAACCTAGCATAGGGAAAGATTATGATTATAAAATGTTTCCGTAGAGGATTGATTGAGGTGATAACTCTCTGATGAAATGAGAGAAAGAAACGACTTGCCTACTATTCCACTAACTTGAAGTCGATTGGTGGATGGCAAATGAGGTGATGAAAGGCATGTGTTGAAGAGTTACCAAGTAAACCATAACCCAGGAATCAACTGTTAAGCTTTGGTTCCACAAGAATTTAAGATGACCCAGAATGATTTGAGTTGAAACGGGCTAGGAACTGGCACAAAGAAATGCATATTTCTAGTGCAGTCAAGTGTTATAGGAGGTTCCTGTGTGACTCAAAAGGTCAACATGCAAGTTTGGCAACAATGCTCCCATATATGCATATTCTAAAGCCAAAATCTACACAAAGATATTGGTGGTCATATAAATGATTTCTAATGGTCTAGGGTTCTGGTGTGAGATGTCGTACTTTTACAATATGTAAGTTGATGAATAGTTGAGAATCTCTTCTTGGATGTGCTTATACAAAAAGGAAATTAAAGAGGGAAACTTGTTGATCATGGCCTCATAAAACTTTATTTTTTTTCCTTGCGTGGACAATGCATTTGGGGAATTTTTAACGGTCAAGTTTTGTTTGATGGTTTATGACTATTATAACAACATTAAAATATTCATTAAGTGTGCATAATTTATGGGAAGAAAATATCTTTCTTTTGACTTAATATTTGGCCGTTGGCAACTTAATTATAAGAAAAAAAGGAAGTAACCTAGCTCTTTCCTTTGACTGGTTTTTTAAAAAATATTGAATAAATAAATAAATGCTGTTGTATGCATTTTACAGCTGCAACTAAATGCTCATTGTATGATTATGGTAATATTGCTTGGATGTTCAAGTCATGGTAGAATGCGAGTGCGGAACTTTTGGCATGGATTACTCTAGAGATGAACTATCTTTTATTTGTCAATTTTAAATAGCAATGTCAGTTTCCAGTAAATGCTCCAAATGCCCATTACAATACGGATGCTTCCCTTTTATGTTAGGTCTTTATGGGTTTTAAATACCATTATATTTCATGTACTATAAATTGAGAAAAACCATTGGATGCAAATACACTATTACAAAAATTTTGAAAGGGTTAAGGTGCAAATTTACCAACGAAGTTTTGTCCGAGAGGCATCTGACACAAATATATTTTAGAAGGGGCAAAAATACCAATGAACAATTAAAAAGGGTGCACCCGGCACAAAACTATTAAATTTGACCTAACGTTGTTAGGGGTTTTCTTCTCTTGTAATTTAACGCCGTTATGTCAAATTTAACATTTTTGTGTCGGTGCACCCTTTTTAATTGTTTAATGGTATTTTTGCCCCTTCTAAAATATATTTGTGCTAGACGCTCCTCAGATAAAACTTCGTTGGTAAATTTTCACCTTAACCCATTTCGAAATATAACGGTTATTAACTGTTATACATCAGGATTTCGAACTGTCATATATGCGGGCACTATAAAAGCTTAGCGTAGATAAATTATGGTTTTGAACCGTTATTTGTAACACCCCAAATTTTATATTCACCAAATATATTTTAATTATTTGGGGAAACTCAATAAAATGGTGAATATTCATAAATTTGGAATTTATGAATTTTATAACATTTCAATTTTATGAGAAATTGGGAAAAAATGAATATGGAATTAATTTGGGTGATTTAAAAAGCCCAATATTAAGGTCCAAAAATGAAGAAATATTAGAGAAAATATTTGGTCCAAAAATAGATGGGAATTGGCCAAAGAAAAATAAGAAAAGAAATTAGATTATAAAGGTAATGGCAAAATCGTAATTTTGCCAAATTATAACAAAATTAATTATTTTCCGATTAATTAAAGATAATTTCAGTTAATTAAGGAAAATAAAATAAAAAATATATTTATAATATTTGGTCAATTTAATATGAATTTATAAAAAATTTGAGCAAAAATGCAATTTTGACCAAAATTGAGACTTTATGTGTATACATAACCGAAACAAGTTGTGAATCCAATTAAGACCATAGGGAGGGACCCCTAGGTGTCTCCAACATGTGGCATAAATAAGGAAATATTGGTTGGACATGATGGCATGGTTACATGTGTAACCCCCTGCCTTAATTAGCGTAATTAAGATTCGATAACACATAGTAAAAAGGGGTTAGAGACCGTCGGGTAGTTCAAAACTTATTAAAACACCCACTAAGTAGTAGGGTCTTTACAAAATTTTCAAAACTTCTTTCCTATTTTGGTCTCAAGTTCAATTATCGAATATAATCACCTGTGCAGTTCATTTACATTCATACATATCAGAGTATATAATCAAAACTTCCGGCAACCCCCGGATTTCATTCATTCACTAAAAGGGTTATAATTCTCATAGAGGGGATTACACAACTATATTCGACTAATATTTACAACCCAAAATGATTTACAAGATCTCTGTCCAACATGATTAACCAACATATCCAAAAGAGAATGTCCCTACGGGGTTCTAACCACTTCGGGTTGTGCGCTTCTCTTTGGAGCCACACGCCCTGTCTAAAAGGTTAGTTTAAGGAAAGAGTGAGATTAAAGAGAATACCAGTAGTAACAAAACATTTATACCACACATAAGCACACAGCATGTAAGCAAATCATCATACAGCAGCAGCAGCACAAATCACACTCCACCCTCATCCCCTTTCTCCGCCGGGAAGGCACACTGTCCTAACCCGAACCGTTGTTAGCTACTCAGGGATTATTGGTGTGGCAGTGCGTACACATAGCCTTATAGCTCATATAGCTATCCGGCTTTCACAAATGGCCCATTGCCCTTCACAAATAGCCTTTCGGCTTTTCACGTAATCACAAAGTCACACCTCATCCTCATCCCCTTTCTCCGCTGGGAAGGCACACAACCCTTACCCGATCTGTTGTTAGCTACTCAGGGACTATCGAAATGATGGTGCTTACACATATTCACAATGTCGCAGCATACGAATTTATCACAAATCAATGATAATACACACATACAATGCATCACATATGGTACGAAAGAAAAGTCACTACCTCGTTTCTTCCTGACGTTTGCTAGCATAGTGGGCTCACTAGGACGACAGATGTCAAATCTTATAAACCAAAATAGGGACAATAGGTCAATTTCTTTTCCAAGTTTCTAAATTTCATAATACTTTATGTTGGTTATCATTTAGACTCTTTAGGTGGCTATAATAGGCCTAAACATATCCCCAAAGGGTTGGAAGAAACTACCTAGAAGATACCTTTTTCGGATGCAAAACACCAATTTTGGGCTGCTTCATTAGAGTGACAACCACCTTACTCGAGTGATGCCCTCAATTGGGCTCGAGTCCCAGCGAGTGAAACACAGAAAGTGTTTGCCTGAAAGCAAATCCTCAAAATATCTCTCACACTCACTCGAGCACAAGAAGCTGCACTCGAGCAATGACCCTAAGTGCACTCGAGTACCAGGAAGTACAACACTAAGAGTGTTTGCCCGAGAGCACAAACCACTTCCAGGCAAGACCTCACTCGAGCATGCCCATGCGCACTCGAGTAGGATCATATTTTACTCGCAAGGCAGGGAGTGTGCTCGCGGTTTCTACCTAAAGACTTAACCAAAATACCCAGAAATTCATATCGTGCTCGAGTGAGATCCTCCCTCACTCGAGTGATGCCTATCAGATACTAAATCGTAGCAACTGATATGGTTTTCCAGAATTGACCAATTGGCTACCAATGGTCCTAAAACTTATACCACAACTCATTCTCCCTTATTTTAACACAAAGAGCCCATTGGTAAACCTAAAACAACCAAATTTCACTCAAACAACACATTCCCATCTCTAGATTACAACATCTCCCAAACCACAATTTACCAAACTTCCTCTTTCAAATCCAAACCAAAACCATTGACTCCTATACACTATTTGACATCCATTTCACCATACTACATCACTTAATTCATAGCTTCTAAAACCGTAGAAAATCAAGGCAAAATCCAGAATTTACCAAAACCAAACCAATGGCCAAAACATTCATACCAAAATGCATTAAATGATTACCTCTTCCTTTCCCAAATGTGATTTCCTTGATTCCACCAACTTCCAAATTTGATCAATTATCAAACACCACTTTTAGAAATTCTGAAAGTATGGCAAGGAAGCCCTCAACACCATAACAACTTTAATAAACATAATATAAGCATTTGAAGGCATTAACTTACCTAAAACCAAGCTTTTCACTTTCTCTTTCTTGGTTGTTTTCAGCAAAAATGGAGGTGAGAAGAGAGATGAGAGAGTGAGTGGATGATGATGATATTTTCCCCCTCACACATACACACACAACCAACTTGACAAGGGAAGAGAGAGGGAAAATCATTTGACTTTTTGACTTCTCATCCAATGGCTCTCATTTGACCACATGGCACCATCTCCTTCTTCCTACCATGATTTCATATGGACTTGTATATATAGGATTCCACCACATACTCTTTCAATCTTAGCCATTGGTCTTGATTACTAAGGAGTTTTATCTTCGGTAATTGATCAATCGATCGGTAAATTTACCATTTCACCCCTGATTATCATAACCTTTGCCAAATCATCGTTATACTCCCATATAAACTTAAACTTTGCTTACAACATGTTTGCAAAAAGATTAACAATAATTACATCATTAAGATCATAATTAGCCCTAAATCATAAGTCAGGATATTACAATATGAATGTAGGAAGTTATGTAATAAAAATTAGTTTTGGAATTGTTGGAAAATCCCATAAATCATTAAAATGATATATGATATCATAATATATCATTCTCATCTTCTTCATTCAGCATTTCACGCACAAAACAGCAGCTGAAAGAGAGAGAGAGAGAGAGAGAGAGCGTTCAGATTTTTAGAGAGAGAAAGGAGAAGAAATCTTACAAGTAAGCCGATTTCTCCGACGATTTAGCTCCTAACGCGTATAACTTTGACCCTAAGCTACTCCTCTTTGTTCTTTAAGGTTTGGAAGCTCAAAATCTGTTGTGGAATACCTAGGGTTTTCAGCCATATTTGGGAAAACCTTGTGGGAGCTTGGGGTAATTTCCAAACCTTCGTATATTAACTATTTTGGCTGTTGTGGGCAATTTAATCCGTGAAATTTTGCCGAATTGCCGTTGGTTTTAAATTTTGGGAATTGAGTTGCCTAAGGGTTATGCTGCCCAATTTTGGTTCAAATGGTAGTTATAAACTAATGTAATAGTTAATTAAGTGGCTAAGAGTAGAAAGGAACGCGTCTACGGAGTCGAAACCGAAAAACCCCGATTTTCCCCTTAAAACCCATATATTTCGGCCAACATTGTAAATGGGTCTTCGAGTTGGATTTTCAATGATTTAATGGTTCCATTGATTTTAGGAGGGAAAATTAGGTGGAGTTATAGTTGGGCACTTTTTCGGAAAAGGCCGAGAAAGCATAATTATGAAAATGCCCTAAAACACTGAAATAAGGGATGCCAAGAGCAATTTCGTCTTTTGGCAGCGAATTTGGTAATTTCAAGTCCGGAAATGGATTCCTTGGGTGAAAATATGTCAGGATAGCCCAGGTTAGAATTTCGAGAAAAATACAGCCGGATCGGGTACGACGGGGCCGGGCCGGGTGCCTAGGGGCAATTTAGTAATTTTTCAATATAAACTCATATAACCTCCAGAAACACTATGGAAGTGTCTAAATGGTATATTTGGAATTGTAGGATTGAGCTGAGAGCCCGAGTTGTTGGCACACAAATCGAGGAGAAAGATTGGAGTAGGGGACTTACCTTACTTGCATGTATTTGATATATTTGCTTGTGTAATGATGTATGTGATTGCTTTACTTGATTGTGTAGAGCATATTTGAATAAATGAAGCTCTGTTTCTATTTTCCCTGTGGCCATAGTCTTGTTGTATGAAACATTGAGCATGCAGAAGTGTCATTATGGGGCATACATCTAGATAAAGCTAACATGTCATACACATAGCATCAATCATGCATGCATTATGGTATCTGTTTCCTATTGAGATTCTCTCGAATCTCACCCTCCCCTACCAACAATTTAGACAGGAGACGACATAAGATATGTAAACAATAATGCAGAGTACCGTACGAGGGGATTACAGAAGTGGAACGAAGACGGGAAGAAGTCTTTGTTTCACTAAGATGGGTTTAGATACCCTAATAGCCTGGTACGGCTACATTATTTGAATTTATCAGGTACGAACCCCTCGGGGGAATTTATGTAATCATGCACATAATATCAGTATATTCATGCTAATCCTGTGTTGCCCACCGAACCGCATATCATTTTCCGCAAATACTCTGAAAAAGGTTGAAATTGAGATAAGGGCGTGATAGTGAGATTATAGAGAATCCCAATAGGAAACAGATACCAATATACATGCAAGATAAGTGTTTAATGCATCACATGCTTGCATCACAATAACTTATGCTCACATAATGATATATCCGTATGGTCAATGTTTCAACAACATACTCATGGCCATAGCATAAATAGAAACAGAGCTTCAATCATTCATATATGTTTCATTTAATCAAGCAAAGCAATAATATGCATCAATACACAAACACAAATATCAATACATGCAGGAGAGGTAAGTTCCCTATATTTATTCTTTCCACGTATGCTCCAGCATCGGCTACTCACAATCCGAGCGGATATCGAACCATAATCAGGGTGAATACCCAACCCTATAACCAAATCAAGGACATAGGATCATTCTCTTTTCCAAATTCTTATTTTCATAACACTTAAAGTTGGTTACCATTCATGACCTTTAGGTGGCTAATCAAAGCCTAAACACATGCCTAAAGGCTTGGGAAACACTTGACCAAAGGTCACCTTTTAAAAGTCCAAAATGCTAATTTTTGGGGGTTGGCCGCGGCCAATGGATGCACAGAAGGTCTTGGGCCGCGGTTCATAACCTCTGGCCACGGCCAAGAAAATTCTGTTTCCTGGCTGAACTTCCAAAAATCATAACTAATTCTAGAAAACTCAAAATGAGGTGATTCCAAAGCCAAATGAAAGGTATTTAATTCCTCTGTATATGAAAAATAAGGACTATTACTGGAAATCACCACAAAATTCCAAAATTACACAAAACTCCACACTGCCCCAAAACAGAGTTCAATTTCAATTCCAAACTTTGGGCAACCATAACTCCTAGTACACAAAACGAATGACACACTTTATATGTCCATTTTGAAGCTTGGGATGTGTGAACTTTAAGACTGAAAAGTTTCATAATTTTCCAACACCATTTGGTCATTCAAAACATTCGTGCAAACTGACTGCCCAGACAGAGTTCACACAAGACAGATTTTACAACTTTTCTACCAAAGTGTTCAATGACTCCAAAATCAATAACCAAACCTATTCTCATACAATTTCTCACATAAAACACAATGGTAACCTCAAAATGACCAAAATCACAACCCATTGACATGCCTTGTTTTGCCCAATGCACAGAAACCAACACAAAGTGGCCAAACTTTACTTTTAAGCTTCAATGCAATTCTATCACTTCAAAACACTAAACAAGGCACCATTTCCATAACAACAACATACCATACTCCCCCATAATCCTAAATCACAAAAATTAGGGCAAAATTTTCAGAAATTCAAGGCCCAACAAATGGCCACAAAACTTATATAAAAATGAAGCTTTCACTCACCTTAACAACTTTCTCAAAGAAGTTCCTTGATTCACCCAAGTCCACAATTTCATGAGAGCTCAAACACCACCAAATGACAAATCTAAAACCATGAAAGTAAAGCTCTCAACCCAAGGAACAACTTTATAGAAGAGCATTTTTCCATTAAAAGCCATTTAGATGGTCAAATACTCACCTTTTACACAAAGTTCTTCTTCTTACCTTGGGCTGCCACGGCTGAACGAAAGAGAGAGAAGGAAGAGAGTGATGAGAGTGTGAAATGATGAAGAATGGCAAAAAAAATCTACCCCCCATGCCCTTTGGACGAAAATGAGAGGAGAGAGGGAAGAGACATTGATAAAATATTGCTTATTTAACTTTTTCAGAGCCCTCTCTCTTGACCTCATCTTGACAAGTGTCCACTTCTCATTGGTTTTTATAAAGTAAGTAACTAAATTAGTTACTCTAACCCCTCAATTAGCCATTTAGTTATACATCTCATTTCTCCTTAGTTAGTAATTAATTTCTCCATTAATCACTAACTAATTGACCAATAATTTCCATTCTTTCTATTTTCCACGAATCATGACATATTAGTTAATATTGTCATACAACACATAATAATTCAGCATTAAGTCACAAATTAATCACAATAATTGTAATTAGCCCTTAATCAAAATTTTGGGGCATTACAGTGTATACAGCCTTGAGTGCCGTCGTTTGTGGTAAAAGCCATGTATCTTTGTGCTGCTACTGTTTGTGATTTACTTACATGCTGTGTGCTTATATATTGTATGAGTGACTTGTTACTACTGAGATTCTTGTGATTTACTTACATGCTGTGTGCTTATATATTGTATGAGTGACTTGTTACTACTGAGATTCTTTTGAATCTCATTCTTTCCATGAATTGACCTACAGACAGGGCAAGTGACTCAAAAGGGAAGCAGACAACCAAGAGCGGCTAGGACTCCTTAGAGATCTTTGATATTGGTTGTTGTTATCCATTTTGATTTGGGATTACTGTATATATGTGGAATGATTTTGTGTAATCCCCTACATGAGATACTATAAACCCTTAGTGAATGAATGAAATCCGGGGGTTGTCGGGATTTTTGTTGTACACTCTGATATATATGAATGTGATCCAACTTCACACGGTAATTATATTCGAAACTTGAATTTGAGACCAGAATAGGAATGAAATTTTGACAGAGTTTGTGAAAACCCTACCGTAAGGAGGGGAGTTTGAAATGAGTTTAATTATTCGTTGGTCTCTAATTCATTTTAATTACGCCTTTTCTAATCATAATTACGGTTTTCAAGGCAGGGAGTTACATTATTTATTCCGGACCTATTATAATGGTTATAATATAACACCCATTATATATTAAAGTTTGGTGAGGCCATGATCTGCCCATTGCTGTGATAATAATTAATAGGCATACATAAACAACTGTCATAATATATGGTAATGCTTATATGATACATAACAGTCTCATTTTACAACTGTTATTTATCCAATAACATACATAACTGTTTTTATATAACAATTGTGAAATTTAATAAAAATTAATAATAGTCACATGTAGATAACCGCTATGTGTTAAGTACATAAATAAATGTTTTTAAATAAGAACCGTGAACATTTATAATACATGACGGTTTATATAATAACTATAATGTATTGATATAAGACTGCTAGTAAGAGTTTTTGAGTTGTTGATCTCCTCTATATATATAATAGAACAACATTACCTTCCACATCGAGTGTCTATGAAATATGACATGAATTAAGACATTCCAGGCTTTTTGGGGAGAATCAATAACAACTGTTGATGTATATAAATGATAATGTAACTAGTGACCTATATATAATTGTGTCTTTTCACAGGAATTAACCCCTGGAAAGCAAAGGACTCTGGAAAAAACAAATACCCTAATCAAAAAGGGTAGAGGGATAAGACGATGGCTTTTAATGGTGGGGCTCAACTGAAAACGACTCTCGACGGCTAGGAAAGATAATAAGAGTAGTGGGGTTACAATATTGGCGGATTTCGTTCAAATAGACTAAGTGTCAAGTATATTCTTGGTGTACAATATGCTGATGGGTGTAGAACTGACAGTGTGATGTCATCTCCTAATCCCAACATGCTTATTGTAGACTAGACTGGGTATCCTTACATTCAATCTCATCTTTCTCTCTAAATAGTTTCCTACATTTAGATATCCAAATATCCCAGCAAATATATTCAAATAAAGTAGACCATTGAATAGATAGAAGTTAATAGGTATAAGTTAATTCGGTTTAACGATTTTTCCCTAATTCTGAAAGTTTATGATTATGTTTGCCCCAATAAATAGTTTATAGTTACTGTTGCACTTTTGATAAAAGTTGTAGGTTATTCTAGCATTTTAACCCTTTAAAAAATAATCAGTTAAATACTTAATTATATACTATTGAAAGTGTATTTACTCGATGCAAATCTCACCATAGTGATAAGCATCACGGTGCTTATCGGTGCCATTTAGTGGTTTATACTTCCTTCAGTTCTTTTTATAAGAGTCTGATACCCAAATTACGTTGTTTAAAAATACAATTAAAATTAGTTAAAAGTAATAACCATGTAAAAAATGAGCTAATATTTTTCAAGTACGCCTTTATTTATAAGGGGGCAAGTAAGAAAGAGAAATAGAATAATAATGAGAGATTTTTTTTTGCCAGGTGTGATGAGAGAAAATATTAAAGAGAATGTAGTATGAAAAAGATATGATGAGAGAGAATAGAATTAATTAGGAAAAAATGGTAAGAAAACATTAAATGTTTAGATAACTCTAAATGTGATATTATAAAAATGATCAAGAATATTCAAATTTCATATTCTTGTAAAAAGCACGTGAGGTAGTACTACTTTTTTTGATAAAAGACAAAATAATATTAGAAGGAGTAAAATGTTTTACATATAACCAAAGCTAACACGACAAACATAATAGTACTCCTTCCGGTTTTTAATATAAGATATATTTATCTAATTTAAAAAAATTAAGGAAGTTAAGTTAGTTAATATGATACTTCTTCATTCCTTAATATAAGACATATTTAAAGAGTTGATCTTAGTCTTAAATCTAAGATATAGTTTTCATTTTGTTATTCTTTTTCTAATTTATCTCTATTAACACTCACTCAATAATAATCAAGAAGAAAAGAGGATGAGGGAATTAAGGAAGATAGCTCATGTGCTTTAGAAAATACATGTTATATTAACTAACTCAACTAACTTCATTAATATAATCAAGTTAGGTAAATATATTTTAAATTAAGGATTGGAGGAGTATGTATTTTCTAAAACACCCTAATTGTCTTCTTTAATTCTTTTATTCCTTCTCCTTAATTATTGGAAGAACATTATTGTGGGTAAATTAGGAAAATATTGACAAACATAAAACTATCTCTTATATTTAGGATTAAGATCAACTTTCCAAATATGTCTTACTCCTCTGGTCCTATATATAAGATAGAAAGAGAAGAAAAAATTGGTCTTATTTATAAGGGAGAGAGAGAGAAAACTTTCATATGAATGTACAAATTTACTTTTCATTTGTTATTGTATTGATTTTGTTTCCATAGAGTAAGGGCAAGATTGGAAAGTTATTAAATTTTATAAAATAATTAAGGAAAAATTACATTCAAGTGCCAAATAAAAGAAAAAGAAAAGATGGCCCATTTAGATTTTAAAATTACCAACAAATCCCATAAACTTGTTAATAACACTCCCAGACTTGTTAATAATATGCTCTTGAAGTTGTCAATATGACTTATTGATAATTTTGAAACCTAGAAGGACTACTTTTTCATTTGTTTGGGATCTAAATATAATTTTTTAATAATTAATAAAATTTAAAATTTTTCTTACTCTATCCCTCTAAAATATTATAGATACGAGAGATGAGTCCACTAAGGACCGAGGAAGTACTGCTTCATGCGGGGCCCCGAAATAAGATTCTATCAAAAGATAAATTATCACACACCAAAATCTGGGGTGCCAATAAAATAAAGAGATTTAAACGGAAAAGGCGGTTCATCTATTTTGCTTCCAACATTTGGAAATGTGAAGCTCATGACTTCGATGGAAGCGGGAAGTCTCCTCAGCTGTCGATTCCTTGCTCCCAGCCCAAAATCCTCTTCATTCCCTTCTCTTCCTCCTACTTTCTCGCTCCACTTCCGAGTTTCATCTTCGTCTTCTTCTTCTTCCAATTCCTCAATCACCAATTACAAACCTAATTACAGAGTTCCCCAGCCCAAACGAGACTGGATTGTCGATTGGGTCTCCCAAAACGACGACACCGTTCGTACTTTACCCATCTACATTGGCACCGCTTCCCTCTTGATCGTTCTCTTCAATCGCGCCCTTTTTGGCATCGCTCCTGTCTCTGACGCTAGCAGGTTAATTTCGAGCAATTAGATTGTTGAGCTCTAGCTTAATATTTTCGCTTACGATTCAGTTTAAATTCTTTTGTGGCTTTGTACTTTATAGTGTTATGTAAAATAACCGCAATCAGTTTTGGTATGCTAAATTTGTATTGCTTGAATTAGTTTACTGGGAGTTCCACCATGTGTGTTTCCTTTGAGAAGAAAACAAATTTTAGCATTGATTAATTCGGATTAATGGTAATAAAATTTACATTGATAAACTTTAAAGCCTAGTTTTTACTTTCTACAAGCAAATCCATTTTTCTTCCTTTTGCTTTCTTCATCATACATTGCAAATATATATTAAATTAGCTCCATCTTCATTTTGTCACTGGATATTGAAATATCTACGGCATATTGCGGCTTTGCTTTTACACCACAATGTTAAAATCTCATAACCCAAAACGAAACCACCATTTACTTCCTAATTCTATCTATGCTCGGAATTTAAAATTCAGCATTGTAGCTTATTAATCTTTAAGGAGTAAGATGGGATAACTGTCCTATGTTAGTGTAATGTTAATCGCAATGGCATGTTGGAAAAGCTACTAGTCTTTTACTGTTTGATATATTAATGGGTTGTGGAATGTTCCGTTACTAGCTTGGTGGAAGTATTCTAACAGATAATGTTTATAGTGAAATGTTTGAGTTGCTTGTTCTAATTAACACTTAAGTAATTGACACTCTGCAGTTCACAATCTAGAGCAGACCTCTTGACCGTAGCATTGGCTGTCACCAATATCTTAACTGGTCTGGTATGGCTGTCTATAAGACCCAAATCTATAGCTACGGTGAGCTTTTTGCATCTAAATTTGAAGTGCTCCCTTCCCTCGTGTTGAATTAATTCTTATGCATCTTAGTCTTTATTCAAAACTTTACTTCTTGTTATTCTTATATAGGTAGCTCCTCAAGGAGTTGAATGCAAGAGGGTGTGTAGTCGTCTCCCTGACTATGCAATTACTGAGTTGCTCTGGTAATGTTCATCATATTCACTTGTCAACTTTATTTGCATTCATCCTTCCTCCCATTGACCCAAATGCATTCCTCATATGTGGAGAGGCTAAATCCAACATTGTGGATTACACTTCATATCTCTTTTTTTAACTTCCAATTTGAAAATGCTATGAGTGAATTAAAAAACTGTAGTTTATACAATTGATGTGTGAATGTTACATACTTTGCATATAAATTGTAGTAAGGTCTTCTACATGTGATGATAACAGACTAACAGTGTCGATGACTTCAAAAAATAGGCTTCTTGATTTATGCCCTGGAGTGAAAATTCATTTACAAGCAAGAATTGTATTGCTTTAGTGCTTCCATCATTGATGGTTTACTTGGTCGTTTATTCTCAGGGTGTGGGAATCTCTATCAGATGTCACACGCTGCAGATCACTTGTTATTGTTTATGAAAACATTTGTGTGCTTCAAATTGGTTGCGCAGCAGAAGCTTCTTCTGGGAATGGAGAGGCCATTGATGTGGATGTCAATAAATTGAAGCAAGGATCATTATATCTGGGTGTTATAAAATCTGGAGCACGTATGTTCATAACAATGAACTATCATTAACTGTGTATTATATGTTGTAGTTGACTGCTACATAAGTTAATCATTATTCAGGGCGATGCATGTTAATGTGAATTTTAACTGAATCTTATCTAAATGTGCAGAGAGTTACTTAGCTAACCTATCTCTTTATCCTGGGAAATCTGAGCTGCCATTCTTGCCCTCAAACACTCAGGTATCATGTTTATATATTAAAGTGTGCGACTTCACTGACTTTCCTCTTAACATGAGAGATTTCCATGCGAGTCCTTTTAAATTGTGTTCTGTGTTAATCAATGATTCAAGAATTTTCTCAAACTTGAATGTTTTTGAAAATGAGCAAAAGATTCAGGAATAAGTATATATAATCGCTTGTTTCTCAACTGGTAGACAAGAAGCATCCTTGATTTTATGGGAGCTGGATCTCTTTTATTGAATTCAACTAAAATGGCGATTATTATTCAGTTGTTAACATTTCCTTTTCTTGTTTTTTTATTCATTGAATAATTATCAGTCACATGTGTCATTAGCATGGATGCCCCTAAATGAAGGAAGAAACAAACAATGAATAAAGCTCCAACAATTAGTTTAAATAGGAAAATGTGTTTGGCATTGAACTTGCTTTAAGACATGAAGAAACCAACTTGACCACATATTTCCGCGATTTTGAAATTTCAAGGGACCACCAGGTATAGTCGGTCTTCCTAACAGTAAATATTAGTGCATAAAGAAATGAAGCAGACATGCTGGTCACACCAGAAAATTGGTGAACTGATCACTAATTTAGTTAGGACAAGGGTGAACCGCCCCAAAAAGAATCAGGGGAGCGGATCATGAACTAGTCAAAACCCATAAAATTGGTAGTTTAAATAGTTCAAAGTTTAAACCAATTGTATTTTTCAAAATATTTTACATTAAGCATTAGAAAAAGAATACTAGTGAGCAACTGGATAAGATATATGTATATATTATAAAATTATAAATAATAAATTTATAAATAAGTATATGCATTG
The DNA here is from genome assembly GCA_963210345.1 of Inga oerstediana. Taxonomy (NCBI): domain Eukaryota; kingdom Viridiplantae; phylum Streptophyta; class Magnoliopsida; order Fabales; family Fabaceae; genus Inga; species Inga oerstediana. The sequence goes on from OY723409.1 coordinate 40,508,517, forward strand.
TACATATTTTAGATCTCATAATTATTTTATTTTTATTTAAAATTATATGGTAACTTTTATTCATTTTTTGACCAACACAATTATTATATTTCTAGGCAGTAATTTTGCAACCACTTGGAGACATAGGAATTGCAATTATTGGCGGTGACACAATACGAGGTTTCACTACTTCTGACCAGGTATAGTTGCTTATTTATGTCCTCGTTTTGAGGATATAGTACCTCCGGATCGATTTATAAGAAACAAATTATAGTAAAAAATTTAACTATACTCTTTTTTCTTATAAATAGGTAGTATAAATTTGTCAAATTGCTCTCGTCTTTGGCCGCAAGTTCGACAGGTTATGCTGTAAAATTTAACATTTTAATACTTGAAATCCAAAATATTTGGGATCATAGAATTATGGTACTTGAAGATGTCGAGGTTCAAATTGTCCGTCTCCAAGATATGACTGATCCAGCTCCTATCCGCTGCCCGTCCTTTTCTCAATCTGAGCCGTTGAAATAAGATCTCAACGGTCCATATTTTTTCTTTATTATAAAAATATTATTATTATAATAAAAATAAAAATAATATTTTTATAATATATTAAATCTAAACCGTTGAGATCTTATTCAACGGCCCAGATTGAGAAAAGGACGGGCAGCGGATGGGAGCCAGATCCAGATATGACACTGCTGTCGGTATAATTTGTAGGTTTTGCGGTGCTGGCTTTCCTTCTTTTTTCTTATTCTTCTTTTCTCAATCTGTACAGTTGGACTAAGAATTCAATAGTCCAAACTTTTCCTTTATTATAAAAATTTTATTATAATATATTAAATATGAACCGTTGAGATCTTAATCCAACGATTTAGATTGAGAAAAAGGAGGGAAAGGGAGAGTAAGGGTAAAGAAGGAAAGCCAGATTGAGGTTTTGCACCTAATATATGCCCATGACATAGATTCCAGTGATTAAACTCAGTAACTCGCATGTATACTATAGGGTCCGCATTTATGGCTCATCAGTGATGAGAAAGCAATTTCTCATCATCAAAACGGTGTAGTTTTGATGAAGGGGGAGATCTAAGCCGTTGATATAAAAATAATCAGGGTCGTCTATGACATATCTAATATCTTAAAATATTTTTTAAGTCTCTATTCTCATCCTAAAATAATTTTTACTATTTTTAACCCCTTAAAATATTTTTTCAGTTCTACCCAGTGTATTAGCAGATTGACTGCAATTTTACCTTTAATGTATTTTTCAGCTCCAAAAATTACTTTAAAATATTTTTTTGGTTCTTTTAACCTTTTAAAATACTTTTTCAGTTATGCCTAGTGTTTTAGGATATTGACTACAATTTTACCGTTAATGTATTTTTCTTAGTAGTAACGAGCACCCAAAACTTAGGATACTAATTTATTGATTTCCACATACTCTAAAATATTTTTTAGTAGCATCTAATAGTTTCATGTAATTTTTTGAGCTGAAAAAATACATTAAGGGTAAAATTACACTCAGTCTGCTAACACACTGGGTACAACTGAAAAAATATTTTAAGGGGTTAAAAATAGTAAAAATTATTTTAGGATGAGAATAGAGACTTAAAAAATATTTTAAGATATTAAATATGTCATAGACGGCCCTGATTATTTTTATATCAACGGCTTAGATCTCCCCCTTCATCAAAACTACACCGTTTTGATGATGAGAAATTGCTTTCTCATCACACTGATGAGCCATAAATGCGGACCCCTATACTATATGGGTTGGTAACATAAATATCAAAATGGTTACAGGCATGGATTACTCTTATCGGAGAAAAGCTGGATTCTACCCTTGAGAAACATGCGAAGCAGCTCCAACTTACTTCACAAGATTAAATTTGAAGACAATAAAGGTATTGAATTTAGGGGGAAAATGCATGCAATGTAACTTGTGATATTTTAATTATACCAGACATCCCTAAATAATTTAGTTGATTTCCTTGCCATAGTTGGGGTCAAATTGACCGATCGGCACACACACGCTAGACAGTTCTACCATGATTTGTAATCAATTCATAGTATTCATATGTGTGTGTTTGGATTAGTTTTTGGAGAATAGTTTTTACGATTTATGAGGTAAGTATGTGAAAGAAGTTTTGTCTCGATTGGTGGAAAAGGGTTTTTAAAACCGTGGTTTGGGGCTTACCCCAAACACTCTCGGAGTAACATCCAAGTTATGGTTTCTTAGAGGCCGTTATGTCCAACATTATGCTATGGGCTCCGCAGTATACTGAAAATTTAGAAGTGTATGATGTTCTGTCAGTCGTTTCCTTGCAGTCTGCAATATAATGAAGTTGGAATTGAATGTTGTAGTTTGTTAAATAGCATATTAACAAATAATGGGAATGTTTATTTTGGTGTTGAAATTGCTTGTAAGTTGTTTTTCATGTAAATGGAGACAACTCTTTTTATATATTTTCTTTGTATACCGTAAATCATTATTAAAAAATTACTTTTAAGTATTTCCATCGCTATTCCAAACGAGCACAATATATCTTCAACTAAACCAAAGTTCTGAAATCAGTAGGATAAAAGGGGAAGATACACCCTTTCTAAGTGTGCGTTTGGAATGGCTTATTTTTGTCCAAAACGTGCTTATAATTCGTGATTCACGGTATACGAGGTAAGTATGTGAGAGGAGTTTTTTCTCGGCTTGCGTAATAAGTGCGTTTTGACTGTTCAAAACGCTCACACAAACGCACACTAAAATTGTTATAGCACCTCTTGCTTTTTTGTTTTTTCCCCTGGCCATTCTCCAGTTTTTCTTGAAAATATGGAAATCTTGATTTAAGTTTTGTGCATGAGTGTATCGGCTCAAAACCTTATGTTTTCATTTTTTTTTCTGGATGTCTTTTGACGCCTCTAGGTTTGCCAAACGAGTACCCATCTTGTTTCTGCTTCTTTTTTAATTCAGAGCATTGTAATTAACATGTTAGTTGAGTCATTGATAATAATCTTGTTTTTGCCTGCATGAAAATTTCAGTGTTAATTAATGGTTGACATGAAACAAACAAGGATTACTCAACTAGAGAAGAATGAAAAATTTAAAGGGAAAAAGGAGACCATTCATATTGCTGCTATTATACAACTGTGTGAGCTCTGTGAAGTATGTTTCATGTTTATAGAAGTCATTAAACAAGAGAAAGAGAAAGAAAGAAAGAAAAATTCTGTCACCTAAAATCCCCCAAAAAAATAATGAAAAGAATGAATGCCTACAGCTATGATTATTGTGCTTTACAAAGGGCACATGGCGACCCTGATAGATTAGTGTCCCCCATATTTATAGAAATGACCTTTCCCAGGGTAGAACCCCTGTTGCAGGATCAGCAAAATGTGACAAAAGGAAGTCCTTCAAGCCAGTATCCCAGACCTCACAAAATTGCCGCCTCCAGTTAGGTGGTTCAATGGCTTCAGTTCCAAGCCCTGGAGCTCTATCTTTTGATCCTTTGTTTTGGTCTTCTTGCCAGTCAACCACATAGGTTGCAACCCTTCTGAAGAACTTGGCTTTGAAGGTCTCCCACACCTGATATTTGTAGTGATTTATCATAGCAGTACTTTCAGGCATGTTCTGGTATGTGTATCCATTCCTCAGCTGAAAATGGTGCACCACATTCAGAAGACTAGTGTCAAGCAAATCTGGCCTCACAATGGACTTGTGTCTCTCAGGACTCTGAAGCCTGCAAGTGTACCCTATAGTCACTCCTCTTTTGGGCGGCGTTCGCAACCCGGAAGGACCAAAGCTATGACAAGCTGTTCTTATCTCTGCAATTTTTGAGGATGAGAAGTTTGCCACCACTGACTTGAGTGAGTTCTCACCCGGGATATCATTCCCAAACTGGTGATGAAATTCATTGGGGAAGTAGAAGAACTCGTCTATGTCGAAGAATCCAACCCATTTGCATTCATCCCTTGCTCTCAAAGCACAGTGAGAAAAGCCTGCTTCCTGAGTTTTAATCCATGGCCAGGTTTGTCTACTGATATTATATCCTTGAATGTCGAGATCATGAATCACCTTCTCTATATCATCATCACTGTTGTTATCATAGATGAACCATCGTTCAACTCCAAGCCAGGAATGGTACATAATCCATTCTCCGAGGGCAGATGCCTGGTTCCACACCATAGTGCAAGCACACAGCTCGTGTTTCTTAGTCTTTCTTTTTCTCTTCTGAGCTTGAGGACTTGAGCTGCGAACTCTTGCCACAGAAGGCATTAGCTTGCGAACCGGGCGCCTTATATGGCCGGTTAAATGGCTGACGGTGACCCGAATTCCCAGAGCCTTATCTGGGCTGTTTCTGATACTCCGTGGCAGTAAACACCTCACCACTTCTTGAGCAACTGAAACTGCTTTTGTTGTGATCATGAAGTTGTTTTCTTTGCCCAAATTCTTCAACCCGAAATGGCAGAGGAAGTTGGTTGGATTCGATATCTTGTGGGGTCTAAGGTTCAATCCTTTAACAAATACAACGGTAGTGTTTCCATCCAAAATCGCTTCATACGCCACCTTGTCCCATGACTGAGCAGTCTGGTTAACCAGCGAATCCCAATCCGGTCGACCCAGCTCGCCACGGTGGCGCAAATCTATGGTGGCCGCAAAATAGTTGACCTGAGGAATTGGGCACCTCACGATGGATCTGAACTCATCGTAGCTGTCAGTGGACAACACCGGCTGAGTTAAAACATCTGCGAGCTCATCACTAGCTTCATCGGAGGAACCGTTGAAGGAGAGCTTGTAGTATATACACTCCAAATCTGAGCTCTGCCGGAGAATTTTGTTGCTCACCATCAAAACCACATGGTCGGGGAAAATAATCCGATCTTGAACTCTCACAGGAAGCAATCTGGAGTCAGAAGAATCTAGAACCAAACGACTTGCAGAAGAGGACAAAAGTGATAAGGGAGACGTGATAATGGCGGGGCGAAACGGTGACGAAGAAATAGAGAAGCGATTGGAGGATAAGAAGAAGAGGAAGACGAAGAAGGAGAAGCAGAGGAAAAGTGACCTCAAGGACAAGTAGCGGGCCAGCGAGAAAGCACCGGTACCGACACGCTTCCTCTTCCGGCGTTGCCCTGAGTCCATCATTTTCTCAGTTTTCTCTTCTCTAAGTCACTGAGAAGAGTTAAGACTCCAATCTTTAAGTAGAAGAAGATTGGCCAAGACGCAAAATACACAGATCTGAGAGACGACAAGGTAGAAGAAGAAGAAGGTGACAAGTCCTGGAGAAAATAAGGGAATGAACGCGTCGGAGATAGGCGGACGCGTAAGATGGTTGAGTCCCTCACAGGCCAAAAGGAAAGAAAAAAGGAAGATGCGGTGGAATGTCCAGAGAGAGAGAAGAGAGAGAGAGCGGGGTTGGAGTGGTGAAGGGGGTAACCCGGGGAGTGCTGGTGGCATCTTATTCGCTGGTTTCAGCGCGTGACGGTGACAAATTCTTTTTTTTTTTTTCTTTTTTGGTTATTACTTATTATTAGTAGTAGTTTATTGCATGAATAGGTCGGATGTGGTAATAAAAGAAGGCATTCAATTAATAAATAGAACTACAGGATGGTAAAAAAAAAATAGAACGACAGTGTTGAAGAGAGAGAAGGGCTGCGATTGGAATTTCATTACCAATTGGCCATATGAGATCCAAAAAAAAATAAATAAATAAAACTGTCACTTTGCTTGTCCAAGAGAAATTCTCAACCAGTGGGTCCTATGATATCCTTTAATAAGAATGATTGGATTTGGCGTTTGAAGGGCTTGGGAATGTTTTTTTTAATGTAAATCAAGATAAAATTTTTTTCACATATTTATCTTATATACTGTAAATCATGATTAAAAAGTTATTTTTAAAGACTCAAATCACAATTCCAAACAAATACAATAAGTATTATGTTTCTCCACTAGTCTTTCTTTCCACTTCATCTCCACTTAATTTCATTATCATTGGATTGGTTTTTAATAATAGAGATTTGTTTTGTAAAAATATTATTATTGTTTAAATATTTACTATTACAATCATATTTTAAATGTAGTATAAAATCTCCACCACTAAAAAATAATCCAATGGTGGAGGAATTAAGGGAAAATGAAGTGGAGATGGGGGTTAATGGATCCACTCCTTTGTCGCCATCTATAGGAGGACGTGTAATTTTTTTTAAAATTTTTTTACTTTTATAAGATTTTGGTGAATGCTTTTGTAAGCCAGTAAAAGAGTTAAAAAAAGGGAAAATTGTTGGAAAACTCCCCCGCTATAAAAATTCGTCTATTATAAAACTTATTTTTTATAACTACGAAATTTGTTTAAGAATTCAGGTGTACCTTTTCTGCTCTAGGTGTGACTATTATTCAACTATGTATATTATATTTTTAACTAACAAAATGGGAGACATTTACATGGAAATAAAGATATGTGACTCGCAGACATAGTTGTAAAATTGGGTTGTTGGATGCTTTTTGTATTTTAGATAATAAATTTTACCACTTGGGTTTTCCAATAAATTTTTTCCTAAAAAGAATTAAAGTTGGAGACAATCTTTGACTTGAAGGTCTCGTTGGCCATTTTTTATTGGTCATAACATATGAAGAATCTTTAGAATGGGTCGTTTTTATTACGGGTGCAGAACGATGGAAGGGGAGTAAATAAGGGAAAATCATTCATAGTTCCCAAAGACTCAAAAAAATAATAACAAAGTTTTTATGAAAATTCCAAAATCTTTTTGTGATTAATTGGCAAAGTCAAATAATTATGTTGCCCAACTTTTCCTTTTATTTTATCTTCTTCCTTTTCCATTTCAGCTTTGGATCTCACCTCTTGCCGAAGCCAGTTAAAAAGAGAAAATGGAAGAAGGCTACGGGTTGGAGCTGCAACATTAAATGGATCAAGTGTGGTGTTCAAGTCCCTAGCAAAGGTTAGAACTTGCAGCCCTAATGTACTGGTATAGAGGTAGAACAACGAACTCAATGTTTTTTTTTCGGTGGGTGTGTTAACTGGATTGAGATTAAGGGGTTAGTTAAAGGTTGGAGTTTGAACTCAAGAGTGGACTATGTGCTAAAAGGTAGATAAGTAATACTAAGATTTTGCTAAATATATGAACTTGATCATTGAAGTTGGGATTTCACTTTAGTTGGGTTGTGTGAACTTTATTATGCTTTGTTTTTTGGGTTGGTTACAGAAGGATTGCTCTGTTTTTGGGGTTGGTTGAATGTCATCGTGATTTATATGCTGAGAAAAAACTAATGATATAATATTAAAAAGGTGTTATTAATATGTGCATTGATAGTTGTAGATAATGTTGTTGTAGTTGTAACACCCCAAATTTTATATTCACAAAAAATATATTATAATTAATTGAGAAATTCACTAAAACAGTGAATATTCATGAATTTGGATCTTGTGAATTTTGAAATATTCATATTCACAAAGAAATGGACCAATTAATTCAAAAAAAAAAAGGAATTAAATTACAAAAGTGATAACAAAATCATAATTTTGCCAATTTAACCCAAGATTAATTATCTTATAATTAATTGAATTAATTTCAATTAATTAAGGAAAATAAAGGAAAATGTATAATTCAATTATTCTTGATGGAATAAATCAAGAATTGTGAAATTAGGGGGATTATATATAATTCATTTATATGAATTATGGAATTGTTGAAATCATTTTTTTTTTCTTTTCCTTCCTTTCCTCTTGAAATTTCGTCCAAACACCTAAGAATGAGGGGAATAATTTAATTTCATGGACACATGTCCAAAAGACTACATGAAGAGAGAAATGATGATTAATTCCCAAGAAGCACAAGTCAAATGCTACATGAACATTTCAATGATGACAAAGTGGAGTGTACACCAAGTGAAGACATGTGCATGGTGGTCATGATAAGAGAAGGTATGGTAGAATGTGTTAGATATGAATAGTTTTGATGATGTCAAATATAGATGTCAAGTATTAAGAGCAAAAAGTTTGTATGATATACTTATTTTCTACATTAACTAACTACTATATTTAATATTGTATATCTTGTAGATTAGTCATAAACCCGATGCTGGGTTGATGTTATAATGCCTCATATGTAGAGAATGATCATCAAGAAGAAAATCAAGAGGCAAGGGATTGAAGAAAGAAGAAATTAAAAGATCTAATGGGAATATCAAGATTCAAGATAATTCAAGCAAAGAAAGAAGAAAATTGAAGATATTCAAGAAGATATCTAGTTGGGTTATGAAGAATGATAATCAATTCAAGAAGATATCTAGTTGGGTTATGAAGAATGATCATCAAGTGGCAAAATAAGAAGAAAGAGATTGAAGAAAGAAGAACTTACAAGATCACATAAGAATATCAAGATCCAAGCTATTAGAAGTGATATTGGAGGTTTTTATGATCAAACGAAAGTTGGAATGAGTTAATACGAAATTAAAATGATATATACGGAAGTTATGGTACCTTCGGGGATGATTACTTGGGTAATCACTAGAGTAATATGGGACTGCCTCATTTTGAAGGTGATTACTTGAGTGGCTACTCGAGTAATCTGCAAACTTACTTGAAGATTACTCAAGTGGCCACTCGAGTAATGATACTCTGTTTTCGTGCGTCATGACAGAGGTTCGGTGTTTTAGGCATATCTCTCTAACCACACGTCGGATTGATCTGAAACCGATGGCATATGAAACTAAACTCCCAACACGAACTATGGACACCAAGATCACATTCAAAGGAGTTCAGATTAGGGAGATATGATCTGTTGAAGTTGACTCATGAATCAACGTCAGATTCCAAGACAGCTTCGGTATTTTGGACATAACTCTCAAAATACACATTGGATTGAGACGAAACTGGTGCCATATGAAAGTAGACTTAAAGAGCGTTCCATGGACATATAATTTGATATATTTCATGTTATATATTAAGAGCTATGCCTTCTGGAAATTGATGCTTGTGATTTCAGACTTTGTCTAAATGCAGAAGATATTCTTTGGATCATAAATTTCTGTACAAAATGAGTTTGGAGGTGATTCTTGTTGCATTGGAATGTAGATGATGAGGGCTTTCCGATGATATATAATTTTCCATGTTTCAAATCAAAATCAAGAATTCACTTGAAGGGTTTACTCGAGTAATATGCGGAATTATTTGAAACCTCACTCGAGGGACCACTCGAGTAATGCAGTTGGAAATGCTGTCGGCCAAGATTTGAATAACATTACTTGAGGGAGCACTCGAGTAATTTACAAAGTTATTTGAACTATTACTCGAGGGATCACTTGAGTAACCAGAAGAAAAAAGAGGCTTACTCAAGTAACCACTCGAGTAACGCGACCAACAATGTATCCGAAGATTCTGAAAATCATGGAAATTTTATGTAACTTACTCTTTTTATTTCCAATCATTCTAACACTTCATTGTATTAGTGTTTCATGTGTTTCTCCAGGAATACAATAAAGAGATGATACGAAGAGACAAAAGTTGACTTTATGGAAGCGGAGCGTCAACGTTCATAACGACTAGTTTTCAAATTTAAGCAATGGACCAACGAAGCAACGGGACTCAACGGATAAGTTGAAATAGTCACAACGGTCATATCCTACTCAACTATAAATATAGGAGATTCAAGCAGAGAGCAACAACACCAATGAGAAACATGCAAAGATAATGAATCATCTACTCCAACCCAATTACTCTCCGTTCTTATCCATTTTCTATATCATGTATATTTGAGAGAGAGATTATTTGCATTGTGCTTCGGTATTCATCTATTCACTTATGAGAAAGAAGATTGATTGTAATCTTTCATCATCAAAGTTGTATCCTTACGGGGTGTTTAAGGGAGAGTAACTCTGTTGTAACCTTACGGTGTGTAAGGGGGAGTAACTCGGTGAGATATTTGTAAAAGGCTTCACAAGTGCCCGGCTAAACTTGTGGGTTGTAAAGGCTTTTCTGGTGCCTGGATTAAACAAGAAGATGGTGAATTTGAAAATCTTAGGAGCCTGGGGACTAAACATAAGCCATCGCAGATTAGACCGAACCAGGATAAATCACAGTTTGCATACTCTCTTCCTTAAACTCTTATATTTCCAGCATATATTAAATGTTGATTTATGATTCATTACTTTCATATTTATTACTTCCTCTAAGATGCAAAAAGATTTTCAAAGTTCTTAAGATTTTTATCTTACATCCAATTCACCCCCACCCCCCTCTTGGGTGTCAGCCAATTCTAACAGAATGCATGATGAGTGATGGTACGGGAGTAATAAGTTGAGTGAAGGGATGGCTAAACTTGATTGCATGATGATAAGCTAGAGTGAAGGAATGGATGAAGTTGGTACAAGTGTCCTCAAATGTCATCTTATGAGGAATTTTTGAAGAATTTAGTAATTAAGGGAAAATGAGAGATATTTTAGAAACTCTTCCTTCATCTTTCCTTGTCATTTCTCACGCCTAGACAATTAAGAAGAGAAAGAGAAAGTGTCATAAATAGGATTTTTGTAATAAACTTAATTAAAGAAACTGGTAGGATATTTTATAGTGCTTGGATATCTTTCCTTCATTCTCATTTTCGTTTTTAACACACCAAGAGAAGGAGGGAGGGAGCTTGAAGAAAATCTAGGAAGAAGGAGAAGCCCTGAGGAAGAGAAAGATCAAGGCAAGCTTGAGATTTCTTAAGATTTGTCTTCCAAACTTGTGTAGCCTCTTCTCTAAACTCTTCTTCTCCATGAAAACCCATTGTTTAGCAAGCAAATCTTGATCTTAAGGAGAGAGAGGAGGAGAATGCCTAGAGAGAGGAAATCCAAGAACTAGAGGGTAACTTCATAAACTTGTTTTCTTGTGTTGTTGTTGTTGTTTCTTGATTTTTTCAAGTTTCTTGGTTGAGTTGTAAAATTGGAAAAGTCATAACCCTAAGGGGTTATGCTGACCAAAATCCTTTAAATCATGATTAAGAAGTGTTTAAGTGAGTTAACCAAGGATTTGAAGTGGAAAAGTACAAGTTTTGGAAGCTAAAACATAAAACTATATTTTTCCATTTTTCTTCATATTTTCGGCCAGAACTAGAACTGGTAGTAGGAGTTTGATTTTCATGAAATAAATGATTCCATTGAACTCATTGGGCAAAAATAGGTGGGGTTACAGTTGGGCATTTTTTCGGTAGAGGCCAAAAAAGCATAATTACGAAAACGCCACTAAAATCCCTAAATAGGGACTGTCAAGGGTATTTTCGTAATTTGACAGTGAATTTTGTAATTTTGAGCCCGGAAATGGATTCCTTGGGCGAAAATAAATCAAAATAGCTCTAGTCAAAATTTTAGAAAAACGTGCCATCAGGTCGGTTACAATGGGGTCGGGGACCTGGGGGCATTTTAGTAAATTTTCACCATAGACTAATATAACCACAAGAAACACTATGGAAGATTCTAAAATGATACTTGGATAGGTTATGACCTATTTCTGGTACATTTAATATTTTAGGACCAATTCGAAAGCTGGAACGACATGCGTTACGAGACACATCGGAAAAAGGGATTATAAAGCTTGAGGTAGGGAACTTACCTCTCCTGTATGTATGTGATATTTGTGTTAGTGTATTTATGCATATTGTAATACCCCAAATTTTGGGATTGGAGGCTTGAGAACAAGCCTAAATTAAGCGGACTGCTAAGCCCCGGTTTAGTAGGTGTCCCAAATATATTCTCTAATGTTTCTTATATCTTTGGAGTATTAAGAAAGTAAAATGGTTAATTTTGAAGAAAGTGATTATGCTTACGGTGAAATCGCCTATGAGGCAGTGATCTTATCATAAGGTTTTGGAAGATTAAATGATGATAAAAAATTATGAAATTTTACAGGATGAAAGTAGACATCCTAAGCTTTAATTTGATAGGTCATATGGCTCAATTAGAGCTATATACAAAAAGATATGCATTTTTGAAGTAAGCCCAGAAAAACTGGAAAGTTTTTGGAGCAGCATCTAAAGATTGAAATTCTGGAAATTTTGTGATTCCATCTAACAAAAGTCTATATTTTTCCTTAAAACTAGACTCAATAAGGGTCTTATAGGCTTTAGAATCACTTCATTTGATTTTTCTAGAATTAGTTATGATTTTTCAAAGTTTGCGCAAAAATCTGTCAGAATTTTGTAAAAATCCGAAAATTTTGAAAAATTATTAAATAATGAAATATTATATTAGATATTAAAATAAAAAGTGATCATCTCCTTCCAGCAGCCATAATTGATGCCATTTTTAGTTTTAGAGAGAGAGAAGAGTGGAGATTTTTAGAGAGAGAAGGAGAGGGAAAAACTTGCAAAGGTAAGTGATTTCTTCGGTAAATCGGTTCCTAATGCATATAACTCAATTCCTAAGCTTTCTTTGCATATGACTTAAGGTTTGGAAGCTCATCTTTTGGTGTTTTAAGGGTTAGGGTTCAGCCATCTTGAGAAAAGCTAGTAGGAGCTTGAGGTAACTTCCAAACTCTTGTGTATTGACTATTCTAGTTGCTGTGGACAATTTAATCAGTGAAATTTCACCGAATTGTCATTGGTTTTAAAGTTTGGAAATGTGATGATATAGGGGTTATGTTGCCCAAATTAGTACTAAATGGTAGTTGTAACCTAATGGAATAGTCAATAAAGTGGTTAGGAGTAGAAAGGAACGTGTTTACGGAGTCGAAACCGAAAAACCTCAAATTTCCCCGGAAAACCCATATAATTTGGCTAGGGCTGTAAATAGGTCTTAGAGTTGGGTTTTCAATGATTTGATGGTTCCATTGAGTTCAGGAGGGAAAATTAGGTGGGATTACAGTTTGGCACTTTTCCGAAAAAGGCCGAGAAAACATAATTACGGAAACGCCCCTAAAACCCTAAAAGTAGGGCTGCCAAGGGCAATTTCATAATTTGACATTGAATTTGATAATTCCGATTCTGGAAATGGATTCCTTGGATGAAAATATGTAAGAATAACCCATGTCAAAATATCGGGAAAAGTACGGTCGGACCGAGTACAGCGAGGCTGGGCCGGGTCCCCGGGAGTATTTTAGTAATTTTTCAAGATAGACTCATATAACCCCCAGAAATATTATGGAAGTGTCTAATTAGTACATTTGACATTGTAGGATCGAATATGGAGCCACGAGCTGTTTGTACGTAAATCGAGGCACGTGTTTCGAGGCGGCAAAGAGTTAAGGTAGGGGACTTACCTTACTTGCATGTATTTGATATCTTTGCTTGTGTAATGATGTATGTGATTGCTTTACTTGATTGTGTAGAGCATATTTGAATAAATGAAGCTCTGTTTCTATTTTTGCTGTGGCCATAGTCTTGTTGCATGAAACATTGAGCATGCAGAAATGTCATTATGGGGCATACATCTAGATAAAGCTAACATGTCATACACATAGCATTTATCATACATGCACTATGGTATCTATTTCCTACTGAGATTCTCTCGAATCTCACCCTCCCTTACCAATAATTTAGACAGGAGATGACAGAAGATATGCAAACAACAATGCAGAGTACCATACGAGGGAATTACAGTAGTGAAACGAATGCAGGAAGAAGTCTTCGTTTCACTGGGATGAGTTTAGACACCCTAGTAGCCTTGTGCGGCTATCTTAATCGTAAGTATCATGTACAAACCCCTATGGGAAATTTATGTAATCATGCACATATTATTAGTATAGTTATGCTATTCCTGTGTTTCCTACCGAACTGCATATCGTTTTCCGCGAATACTCTGAAAAAAAAAGAAAAAGAAAGGTAAGGGCGTGACACATATTATTGCTTTGTTTGATTATGTGAAACATATATGAATAGTTGAAGCTCTATTCCTGTTTATGCTATGGCTATACGTATGATGTTTGAAACATTGAGCACGCAAATATGTCATTGTGTGAGCATGATTTATGTAATGCAAGAATGTCATGCATTAAGCACTTATCCTACATGCATATTGGTATTGCTTTCCTACTGAGATTCCCTAGAATCTCACCCTCCTTTACCAACAATTTAGACAGGAGAAGACAGAACGTATGTTGAGAACAAAGAAGAAAACCGTATTAGGGGATTGCAGTGGTGGAACGAAGATGGGAAGATGTCTCCGTTTCACTGGGATAGACTTAGACACCTACGTAGTACTGCGGGTTACATTAATTGTAATTATCAAGTACGAAACCCCTAAGGGGAATTTCCGTAATTATACAAGTAATATCAGTATATCTATGATATTCATGTGTTGCCCACTAAACTGCATATCGTTTTCCGCAAGTATTCTGAAATAGGTGAAAATATAAAGAGGGTGTGATAGTACTTGTTACAATATAACCTGTGCTTTATGTTTGGGCAATGTAATAGAGGGATTACTGCGTTTTTGGGTAAGATAATAGAAGGATTGATCAGTTTGAAGTGGAAAAGACTAAATATGATGGTGGTTAGATTGATTGCAAAATACTTATATAATACAAAAAAGTGTTGTTAATATGTGCATTCATAATTGTTAATATTGCTAAGGCAGTTGTTAATACGAAGTTTGTGTTGCAGATTGTCATGACATATAGGAACTAGTTTGGGAAAAAATCTATTGTGTTTCTTTCATGTTTGGGGGGGGGGGAGTTTTTAAATGGTAGAGAAGATGAAATGTAATATGTTGGTGGTTTGATAAGAACAAGATGAATGTACTTGTCAAAATAGGTACAACATATTGTTAAAATTTTGATTAGTTGATGTCAAAGTAGGGATTTGTGAAATTTCTTAAGTTCTCCTGTAATTACAATTAAGTTGGACAAATGATTTATGCAGTTGTTAAAATAGCAGAAGAAGTTGTTAAAAACCAAATAACCTATTGTGGCATGTGGGAGTTATCAAGTTCTAAACCCCTCCAGGAATAACTCATGCAGTTGTTAATATGACTCATGAAGTTATAAAACAAGGCTGAATAAGTTGTTAAACGACAAATAACCAATTATGACTGATGAGAGTTGTCAAGTTCTAAACCCTTCCACGAATAACTCATGCAGTTGTTAATATAACTTGTGAAGTTGTAAAACAAGGCTAAAGAGTCGTTAAAACACAGATCAACTGTTGTGATAGACCCTACAGGAATAAGTCAAGAAGTTGTAACTATGACTTATAAAATTGTAAAACAATGCTGAAGAAGTTGTTAAAATATAAATCAATTGTTGTGACAGACCCTCCGAGAATAACGCAAGCAGTTGTAAATATGACTCATAAAGTTGTAAAAAAAGGCCAAAGAAGTTGTTAAAACACAAATCAGTTGTTGTGATAGACCCTCTTGGAATAACGCAAGCAATTGTAAATATGATTTATAAAGTTGTGAAAAAAGGCTAAAGAAGTTGTTGAAACACAAATAGTTGTTGTAACAGGCCCTCTGGGAATAATGCAAGTAGTTGTAAATATGACTTATAAAATTGTAAAAAAAGGCTGAAGAAATTGTTAGAATACAAATCAGTTGTTGAACACACTCTGTTTTAAATTTCTAAGGTCAAGTTAGTAATTTCACTTTTCCAATTAATCACAGAAAAATTCTTAGGGATTTTTTTGATTTTGGAATTTTCATAGGGACTTTATTATTATTATTTTTTGTCATTGGGACCTATGAGTGAGTTTCACAAATAAGAAATAATAAGATAATAAAAAATATTATAATTGAGAAATGAGAAGTGGTCTTACCCAACAGTCGCCTTGACGAGGTCTGTCAAACTTGGGGGACTCATGCGGCCCGAACTTTAATAAATAAAAATAAAATAAAATCGAGGAATTGAAAGTTCAAACTTGCGTGCTATATAAGAATTGGGTCGTTATACTATGATCATCTCTTCAATTTTGGGGTGGGGTTTTTTTTTTTTTATGTATTTTTATTTATTTGGATTAAATTTTATACTGCATTTTAAACTATTTTTATCATTCGGTATCTTAAATTAATTAATTTCTAATCCTACATTCAAAAATATTTTTTCTGCAACACCAATAACTTGAAATATTTTTTTAATAGCACTCAATATCTGAAATATTTTTTTGACATATGATATTTTAAGGTAATTAACTTTTTGTATATGGAGTATTTTTTCAAAAAATAAAAAACCCTCAAAATTGGGGGATGTTTGAGATAAACATGGAAGGTGGATTCATAAGAATTCATTGCTTTTTTTACTAAGCATCCATGATCCTCCCCTATTGGTATTGGATAGGTATTTTGTCCCAAAAAAAAAAAAGAATGATAAATAATCTTTTTTTGGGAAAGAAAATGTTGTTTTTTATAATGAAAATATGTTGTTTCTATTTTTGTGCCAAAGTCAAACATTTTATAAAGATTACGTGAGTTTCTATAGATATTTTTTAAAGCTCCCATGTGAATTTAAAAAAAAAAAAAGGAGGATGATTGAAGATGTTTATCCCCTTGTAACATTCAAAAAACTTTCCAAAACACCCTCAAAAACTTGGTGGTTAATACCGTTTCTTGAAAACGTCTTTTTAAAAATAAATCAGTTTAGGAAGTAAAATCAACGTTCCACTTGCATTAGGAGGAAAACCAAGGCTTCATAATTAAAATCCAATTTGAAAAGGGTTAACATGTAATTTTGCTCCAGAAATAACCACTCAATAGTGTTGGATATCCAGAAATTTTTTAAGAAGCAATTTTATCTTGTAAATGTTAAAAAAAAAAAGAGAGAAAATTTGTATTAAATGTTAAAAAACTAATGTTGATTATTAAAAATTTGACATTGATCATTAACATTTTTAATAGTAAGAGCCAAAATTGCTATGTTTTGATTACTTTTAAAGCAAAATTTCTCCTTAAAAAACTTCTTATATCTGGTTGTTACTTTTGGCACAAAACTGCACCTAAACTCTTTAAAAAAAGCAATGGGTTTGTAAAAATGGGTTTTCGGCTTCAAAATGATATCTAAACACACTGAATGCCCTTTCAATAATTAATGATTTAAAAACATTAAAAACAAGCATATTGTTCGTGATATGTAAAATGTCCCCATCAACACATTAAAAAACAAATTAAGGAAGTCATCACAATATTGTAAATTCTCTACCAGCGCTTTTCATCACACACACAAATATGTGTATTCTATCTTCTCTAAGCTACTTTTTAAAAGTATGTTCTTTCTTGTAGTATGAAGGTAAACATTTTTTTATATGATTATTTGACTAAATTAGATTTAAACATTATCTCAATTGGGATAGATCTCCCAAAGCCATTTTTTGAGTCCCACAGGTTCAAACTTGAGATCTTCTGTCTAAATGTCAAAAATTCTTTCACTGACACTAACACCTGTTATAGATGGATGCTAAATCAGCACGGTGCATTTGAAAACCATGTGCCAAAAGACCCTTTTTTCAATGTTGTGAAACTAAGAAAAATAAATATTGACAACTTGAAAGTAACCAATAGGATTTTAATTAGGAAAAATTTCAAAAAAATTCCTATCTAAAAATACATTGTCTGAAGGTATTTAGGAACCAAATTCATGAGATTAATTGTTAACAGTCACAAACCAATTTAATCGAGGTAATTTTTGAAAAATATATTTATATTTTTAACACATTTATTAATTCAATTAATTGTAACTAGATTTTTTTATTTGTAATACTTAGTTATTCATTAAGAGTTAAGGGGCAATTTTGTCCGAAAAGTTGTCACTGAGGAACAATTTTGCCCTAGCTATTATCACATTTAATTTTAACCACTAGTTAATCAAATATGATGAGCTGACAGTCCACATGTCATCCATGTTATTTTTATTAACGTACAAATTTGTCCCTGAAGTCCATATATCATCGACTTCGTTGTTTTCCAAAGTTAGATTTAAAATTTATAGGGTAAATTTGTATCTTAACAAAAATGACGTGGATGATATGTGAATTTTTAGTTCAGCATATTTGGTCAACTAATAGTCAAAATTAACTAGGATAATAGCCAGAACAAGATTACTTCCTTTTTGACACTTTCGGTGTAAAATTACCCAGCAAAACATTTCTGGGACAAAACTATCCCTTAACCCATTCGTTAATGATCCCAGACTATAAATTCAAAACCGATAATTGAGTTATATACTAGGGGTGATCGGGATCGGGACGGGATCGAGAAATGCCATTCTCGATCCCGATCCCGAGAAGAGTTTGGGAATGATTTTCATTCCCGATCCCGAAAATTTCCCGATCTCGAAAATCGGGAAATTTCGGAATCAGGATTGGGAATTTCCCGATCCCGGATTTGTTTTTTTTTTTAAAAAAAATCTCTATATTGAATTTTTTGTTGTGTTTCCTTTAGTCTAGTATAAATATGTAATTTGTCTAATATCATATTGTACCAAATAAGTTTAATATAAATATATAATTAGTCCAATACATGCTTAAAGTTGTTGACTCAGTTGCAAAAAGAACAAAGACAAGAACAAAAAATTAGAATTATTTAATAAATAATAAATGAAATTAACTAAATAAACTAAAAGAATAAATATTATTTTAAAGATGTTAGGGATTTTCACATTTTATTTTATATTTGGTCTTATTTTCTTAAATATTTTTAAAAAATATACATGTGTATATATATTTGGGATCTGGAAAAAATCGGGATCGGAAAGTCCCATTCCCGATCCCGACTTTTTCCCAATCCTGAAATCACATTCCCGATCCCAAAATTTTTGAGACAGGATTTTCTCATCCTGATTTACTCGTGATCGGAACGGAAAATTGCTGAATACCCCCAATATACGGTTGTCAGGTTGAGGAGACACGCAAAGTGGAATGCCTAAAATGAGTTGGGTTCCAAGTTGCAACATAATTTATCAATTTTAATATTAATAATGTGTTCTTTTTTTTGAGACTATGGTCTCTTGGGAGTTGGAAGATGATATTTATTCATTTTTTTCATTTACTAGCAAGTCTTTTTTTTAAAAAAAAAATAGTTGAATAATCATTCATAAAATTCAACCAAAAAAAAAAAAAACCAAACTGATATAAGATAAATTTTCGGCTTAAATTAATCAGAATCATTTTCAAATCCAATTTTCCACTTCTTTAGTCTTAATTTATCTTAATTATATCATAATTACAAAAAACAACATAAAATATCAGGTGCACCACAGATTATTTTGTCTAAGAGATATATGAAAGGTCGTTATTCCAATTTCTGTAATGTTTAATTTAGAATTTTATTAAATGTCAAAAGCACTAATTAGTTCAACTTAAAAGTTCTTTTCATCAAACAAAAGGTTGGTCCAACGACTTGTAAACATAATTCCGTCATATATATATATATATATATATATGTTTTCCTAATCAAACGTAGGCCAAGTAAAGTTATACAGTATTGGCCAAAAAAAAAAGTAAAGTTATACAGTATATAAAGTTTTTTTTAATACTGTATAAAAATGCATGCTATGATTAAGATCATGTGTACTCTCTCTCTCTCTCATTCCGTTTTTTTAAATTTTTTTAGACATGCCACCTATTCACTTTCTTTCAAACATTTTGGATATTTATCATCGTTTGGTTATGTAATAACCACCGATTGCTCAAAACTTTGGTTTCAAGTTCACTAATCTAATTGAAATTAATCAATTATAATTTGGAAAAAAGATAGAAAAAGAATTTTAAAATTGTAAAATCCTAAATCAAGTTTGTTATTAAGAGTTGATAAGGAAATAATGAAATTTGATAAGCAATTTATAATTCATTTTTTCAGAAATACCTAATTTGAGATTTTCAAAATTCAAAATTCTTTCTCTGTCTTTTCCCCTATAATTTACAGTAACAAAATATTCATATTGAAAAGGATAATATTTAAATAATAAAACATTAAGGGAAAAACATAAAAATATATCATTTGAATTTCAAAATCCTAAATTGATTTTGTTGATAATAAGACTAATGGGATTGACAAAAAAGTGTAACAATTGACAACTCAAGTTTTTAGAAAATCACTTATTTAAGATTTTGAAGTTTAAGTAGTATTTATTTATCTTTTCCCCAAGCATCATTCTACAAATAAGTGGAATAATTATGTATAAAACCACACATAATATAACAAAAGAGACTTACAAAAATATAAATATGATATGCCGTTATTTTTTAAATTCAAAGTAATGTTATTTTCAGACTTAGTAATGAGAGGAAAAAAAATATAAAATCCGGTCCATCAATTCAAAACTCGATTTTTTTTACCGGTTAGGAATTACTTCACTGGTTTAACCAGTTCAACGATATTGGGTTTTTTGAACAAAAGCTGATATTGGGTTTTAATACTATGTGTATTATTAATACTTATTTGTTTGTGTGTCTATATTAAATGAAAATACAAAGCCGCTTACCTTTTTATCTTAGAAAAACGATAGTATAAGAACCTGGAAATTACAAAGTTTTAAATCAGGTTTTCTTTATAAAATAAGTTGTGAATTACTTATCAAGCGTAGTAATTATTTTAATAATTATAAGCAACAAATTTGATTTGAGATTTTCTAATTTCCAAATTTTTTTCTTTCATTTTCCCTCTAACTTTTTATATAGTGGGATAATAAATTTGATTTTTTAAGTACAATCCTTGAGGCAAATGGGATTTAAAGAAGATAAATTTTTTTTACTATAATTTACTTAATACGTCAATTTTTATTCGCACATAAGTCAAACCATGTGCTGGCATATCAATATAACAACAGTTTAAGCATTATTGTACTTGTATATTGTCCTAAAAAAAAATCATCGTAGTTTTTCGTAATTTTTTTTAAAAAAATTAGGTCGAGATCCAAGAAAGTTCCTAATTACTCATTAGTTTTTTCTGGGTTAAGATGCACCCAATATCCCGATATATTTTCTCAAGTGCACTCAGTACCCTAAAGTTATTTATAAAATAATTTCAACTCAGAAGTATTTAAAGTGATGCAATCAGATCCAAAGGTAACATCTTATGACTTGACTATGATTTAACCAAAAGCACTGAGTTGGCATACCATATAAGCATATGACTTGGCAATTTTGTGATTGTAACAAGCAAGACTTCTATTTTTATTATCTCTAAAAGTAAGTTAGAGTTCGTTCGTTCGGCTAGAGTCTGCAAATAGAGGCAAGCTCATGAAATTGGTCAGTGTAGGCAAAAAGCATTGATCGTTCGTCCTTGTTCGTCTGGGCAAAGAGAACCGTTCGTCTTTGGCTGACTTTCACGCGCTTACTCCTTCTTTGATAAATTGAGTAGTTGGCAATGTTAATGGAATTTTAGGTGGCTCAACACGTTAATGTTGTGTGAAAGAGGTTTATTTCTTAACATCATATATTTGAATCAATCAGTTATGTTTAACGAGTAATATTATGTTTATTCAATGATTAATTATATTCATGTTATATCCAATAAAATTAGTTGAACCATGTGCTTGCTTTTTTTCCCCAAAAGATTCCAACTTTATACAAGCGTTATGTATTATCTCATTCTTTTTTTTTTTTCTATTTCATAAAATTGGTTAACATGTTTTGGCATACCAAATAGACTCAAGGTCCAATCTTATTCCTTTTTTTATTCTCATTATATCAACAACCATTCTATCAACCAATGTGGGTTGAGCAGGGTTCATTAACCTGGACCGGACAGGCCGGTCCGGCCCGAAAACCGGCGAACCGGCCGGTAGACCGGTCCGGTCTGGGTTACTAATTTAAAAAAATTTTTTTTTTTTGATTTTTTCTTTAGAATTTTATACTATAAATCTAAAATTTTCAATTTCTCACCGGTTGGGTCCCAGTTTAGCTCCGGTTTGGCCCCGGTTTGACCCACTGACCCTTAACCCAGTACCACGACCGGTTTAATACCCGGTCCGGGTTTTAATACCTTGGTTGAGTCTAGTGAAAATTACTAATTCCTCACAATGGGGTGAATTAATATTTAAATTCCTAATAGAAAATGGGTCTATATTTAATACTCAATGATACCTTAAATATGATTGCCTCTAATAAAAAGACACATGTGCTTATAAAAATATAGGCATTCTATCAAACCAAATAGGGTCTTACAATATTATAGAAAAATCTATTGGCAAATTAATATGTGCTCAAAACGGTTGTTTTTTTAATTAAAGGGATAAGTACTAACTACTAATAACTTATATTATAAATAGGATCAAACTTAGAATCTCCCATTTATAAAGAAACTCTTATACTACCAGACTACACGAGGCTGCCGATTATAGGGTGGTCTGTTTGGTGTTGGATAGCAGAGTGGGGATCTTTACAAAAAGAGAGACGATGCTTTGCTTCACAGACCAATAAGGGAATTAGTGCTTTCAAAGCAATGATAAACACGTTTATGAAAAAGATTATAGACTTGTCAATGAGACTCAATATTTTGCCCACTTTAATTTTTTTAAAAATGTTATAGAATTTTAATTCAAGGCTTTAATCTTTTTAATTCTATTTCATCAGATCAAATATACAAAAGACCTAATAAAGAAAATATACCATTTATTGAAAGTATGGTCTGGCTGACTCATGTCCCCATAATGATAGTTGGAAAGTTTAAAGAAGGTAAATTAAAGAAATTGGAAAGTCATAATATATATAATGCTTGTACACCTAATTTCAATTATTTCATATAAGAAATACTATAATATTTATATACACACACATATGCAACGAGTTTGAACAAGTAGCTTATAATAGGCATATGACTTTTTGAAAATTTTATTTTTCCAAAACTGATTCTTCCTTTACTCCTTTGTCCTTTGTCAATTATGTAGTCATAAACAAACAATAATTTATTTTCCTTTTCTTTTTTTCTTTTTTCTTTTTTCTTTTTTGGGACTTGCCTTGCGCGTTGCCCATATGTATTTATGTATATTTCTGTTTGAGATATGATTAGATATTTATAACAACATTTCAAAACGTGTGTGGTGTAGACTTGAGTGTTTTCAAAGGAATTTGATCCTGAGTGACTTATGTGTTTTCAAATAGTCCAAGAATAAAGTGTTTTCAAAGGAATTTGGTCTTCGTTGCAGCCGTCGCCTCTGGAATTGGTGACTCAGTTTCAGAGCGCAACTCAAGATGATGGAAGAGGTCAATGCTCGGACAGGACCACCGGATCGGCCACCGGGATTTGATGACGAGGCTGTGGTTACAAAGAAACCAAAAAAGGATGCAAAAGCAGATGAGGTATTGGCTGAACGAAGGGTTGAGGCGGAATATGTTGAGCTGGGAAAGACTAGCAAGCAAGAACAGGGGAAGAGGATGACGGAAAGTGCAGCTGTGAAACAGGTTTCATACAAAGAATCGCTACTGGGCTTTAAAGGGGAGGAATTCAATGGTGTTGCATATGGAGCGTCGGCAATGGAGGATGAACCGTTATTATTTGATCTCCTAGACCAAACTTGGAGCGTACCAGACCCATAGGAGGAAGTCAAGATGATGATGAACATCTACCCAGTTGTTCCCATGACAGACGAGGAGTACAATGAAAGCTGTGAGCCATGGAAGAATGCATTAATCATCACGGTCCTTGGTGCTAGATTCAATTTCCACAAACTGAAAGAGATGCTATGCAGAATTTGGAAGTTCAGTGAATTTGATTTAATTGATTTGCCAAACAATTATTATGTTATCAAATTCACAAATCAGGAAACTTGGACTCTCCACTACAAACGCATATTATTTGAAGGACCTTGGGTGATAGCGAAACACAGCGTTCTAGTGCAAAGATGGTCCCCATACTTCGACCCCTTCAACAATCTGTTAGGCAGGATCGCTACTTGGGTAAGAATCCCAAACATTCATTTGAACTGCTATACCAAAAAATATATCTCCAGAGTAGGCGATATGATTGGGAAGACTTTGAAGGTTGATCTTCATACTCTACAAGGTGGGGAGGATGACTTACCAAGGGTGGAAAGAGGAAGGTATGCCAGAATTTGTGTGGAATTAGATCTCCAGAAGAAATTGGTACCAAGGATCATTCTAGCCTCTGCTCTGTACAATATTGAATATGAAGGATTAAATATGATTTGCTTTGGGTGTGGTAGATATGGTCACCGTAAGGACAATTGCCCATGGAGTATTAATACTGAAGCCTCTACCAGTAATGCCACAATACAGGTGCCAAAGGTGAGAAGAACACAGGGGCCACCGAAAAACACTGTTCCGATAGAAGGAGAAGAGTTTGGGCCTTGGATGCTGGTTCAAAGAAATCAGAGAATGCGAATGCCGAGGAATAATGGACAGAAAGGTCCACCAGCCAACGGAAGTCATGGAGCAAGGAAGATTGGAAATTATGAAGTCAGGTCCCACGGCTCAAGATTTGCTGCAATGGTAGACTGGGAGGAAGAGAAAAATTTGTTAGAGGAGCAAGGGACGTTCACAGGAGGTAGATCTGATTTAGGAGGAAAAGCTTTAGTCTTGTATGATGGGAAAATGAAAGGGACACATAAGGTTGGGGCCCACGGTGGTGCTGGACACAAGCAAAAATCAATCAATGCAAAAGAGGCGCAAAGTATGTATAAAGTAAAGGAAAAAAACAAGGCTGGATTACTAATTCAAAGTGGGCCACGCTCAGATTCAATGGAAAGCCAAATAGATATAATTGCTGAAACAAGCACCAATGGGGAGCAAAAAAAAAAAGAAGAAGAAACAATATGTGAAAAGCAAAGAAAACACTGTGTAGTAAGTGGAAGTATACAGAATCTAGAACCAGTTCGACTTGACCAGGAAATGGAAGTCATACACGTGCCGGACTCAAACAAAATGAAGGGGACCCAGGAGCGAAGTCCGAAAGAAGAGTCTGCAGAAATGAAGATAGATGAGGCAAGGTCAGCTAAAACCACGATGATGGTAATTCAAAGAACAAGATCAAGAAGTCCGTTGAGAGGGATGCAAGGAAATAAGCGAAATATGGATAAGCCTGCGCATCAAGGATCTCGATCAAGGAAAAACCAGGACAATGAACCTCCCGACAAGTAAGCTTTTCTTGCTCAAGAATACACTAATTATTTTATAATGATAGTTGCATCATGGAATTGCCGTGGGGCGGGCAGTAAATCCTTCCCACGTTTAATCAAAGAAATAGTTCAAAAATACAAGATCAATGTGTTGGGTCTTCTGGAAACTCGTATCAGTGGAGTCAGAGCTGATTGTGTAGTGAAAAAGTTGGGATTTAGTAACTGGTTGAGGGTTGAGGCAACAGGATTTGCGGGAGGTATATGGTTATTGTGGAATGAGCGAGATATTTTGGTAGAATATATTTTTTCCAACACTCAAATCCTTCATTGTCGACTATCCAATAGAAATACAGGTGAGATATTGTTTGTCTCCCTTGTGTATGGTGAACCGAGAAGGGAACTTAGGACTGATTTATGGGCAGGTCTGAGAGCGTTATATGGTATTACTCATGAACCTTGGCTGATATTGGGTGATTTTAATTCTTTTTTGAATTCATCTGATAAACAAGGTGGCAGCCCTGTTAGCTATACACATCACCAACAGTTTCGATCATATGTTGAGGACTGTAATTTGCTTGAGGTTCCGATAGTGGGTGATAAATTTACATGCGGAAAAAATCAGGTGCAAGAAAGGCTAGATTGGGTATTTTGCAACATGACTTGGGAAATGACTCATCCAGCTTTTAAAGCTTTTCACCATCTTAAAT
The DNA here is from genome assembly GCA_963210345.1 of Inga oerstediana. Taxonomy (NCBI): domain Eukaryota; kingdom Viridiplantae; phylum Streptophyta; class Magnoliopsida; order Fabales; family Fabaceae; genus Inga; species Inga oerstediana. The sequence goes on from OY723409.1 coordinate 40,534,174, forward strand.
TCAAGTCAGATCACCGGGTTGTTGTGGTTTCATCTGGTACTGGTGAACAATGTCAAGCTAGGAGTCTTTCTTTTAAATACCAAGCAGGCTGGTGTTTACAGGAAGGGTTTTCTGATGTTGTTAAAGAGGCTTGGCAGGATAAATCGTGGTCAGCAGGGTACAGGGATTTTGAAAAAATGGCGACAGAATGGAATAAGGATGTGATTGGCAGTTTACCTAAAAAGAAAAGGGAGCTTATGCGAAGATTGGAAGGAGTTGATAAGGCCTTGCAAAAGAAACCTCACGAAGGACTGATGCGACTTGAGAAAAACCTGTGGCAAGAATATCTGAAGGTGTTGAATCAAGAGGAATTACTGTGGTACCAAAAATCCCGTTGTAACTGGCTAAAGTTTGGGGATAAAAATACTAAGTTTTTCCATGCATCTACGGTTGTGAAGAGGAAGCAAAACCGAGTTGAAAGACTACAAGATGACCAAGGAGAGTGGGTTACGGATCAATTGAAATTAAAAGATTTGGCCTTCAACTACTTTAAAGACCTTTACACTCGCGATGAGGGTGTTATCCCGGTGCATGATTGGCCAACCACCTTCCCTTCACTTCAACAATCTCAAATTGATGTCATTCAAAGAGATATAACGATCATTGAAATCAAAAATTCAGCTTTTGAAATGGGTGCCTTCAAATCTCCGGGTCCCGACGGATTAAATCCTCATTTTTTCCAATCATAATGGGAGGCAATTGGAACTAAAGTTTGTGATCTGATTTTTGAAATGGTGAGCAATCCAGATAAAATCAAGGAGGTAAATCATACAAACATTGTGCTAATTCCTAAAGTAGATGGTCCTGTATCCATTAAGGATTTTTGTCCCATTGCACTGTGTAATGTATGCTTCAAGATCCTTAGCAAGGTCCTAACAAACAGGCTGAAAAAGATCATGTCATTTCTGATTCATCCAGCTCAGTGTAGTTTTATCAGTGGCCGACAAAGTTGTGATAACATCATTCTTGCCCAGGAAGCCATCCATACGATGAGAACAAAAAAAAGAGGTAAAAAATATATTGCTATTAAAGTGGATATGGAGAAGGCTTATGACAGATTGGATTGGGACTTTATCAAATTCAATCTTCAAAGCTTGGGATTTCAAGATCATTTTGTTCATCTTATTATGAAGTGTATCTCATCAGCTTCAATGAAAGTAAGCTGGAATGGTGATCTTTCAGACTCATTTTGCCCCTCTAGAGGAATTAGGCAAGGAGATCCTCTAAGTCCATATCTTTTTGTATTATGTATGGAGAGACTTGGACAAATCATTAATCGAGAAGTGGAGGCTGGAAGATGGAAACCTCTAAAGATGTGTACATATGGTCCTGCCATCTCTCATCTATTTTTTGCGGATGATCTTATATTATTCTGCGAAGCATCAAGAGGCCAAATAGAACGTGTCAGGAATATCATGGCTATGTTTTGCAATAGTTCAGGTCACAGAATTAGCTTTCCAAAATCTAAATGCTTTGTATCCCATAATGTGAACTTTAGCAGGGCTCTTGAATTCAGTCAGATCCTAGGGATTGGTATCACTCCTGATCTTGGGAAGTACCTCGGAGTACCGCTGCTACACAAGAGAATGGTAAAGATGACGTTCACTCCTTTAATTGATAAGGTGAAGAAAAAGCTCTCAGGGTGGAAAGGAAAACATTTGAGTATGGCGGGAAAATCAGTACTGATAAAGTCGGTCTTGTCTACACTTCCTTCCTATCAAATGCAAACACTTCTCATCCCTACAGGGGTTCTGAAAGACATTGAAAAGCTAAGCAGAGAATTCTTTTGGAGCCAAGGACCAGAAGCTAGGAAACTTCATCTAGTACCCTGGGAAACTATTAAATTAGAGAAAGATGAGGGGGGCTTGGAATTAAAGATCTAGTTACCCAAAATAAAGCTTTTATAATGAAGTTGTGTTGGGGTCTCCTGACTAAGCCTGATGCCCTCTGGGTTAGATGCTTGAAGAGTAAATATGCATGCGGAACAGAGAAAATCCCTATGATAAACAAGAAGAAGAATCAATCAGCAGTTTGGAGTGCAATTGTCAGAGTTTGGGGAAAGTTTAAAAAGAAGTTGGGAAGTAAACTCAGAAGTGGCAGAAACACAAATGCTTGGTGGGAAACATGGTCCCCGCTAGAACAACCCTTGATTCAATATATAGATAAGAATTCAGAATGGGTTAGTCATGAGGAATCGGTGAGAGCATTTGTATCCCCAAATGGCTCATGGGATATTATGAAGTGGAGACTATTTTTACCAGAATGGGTGATTGAGAAAATCAAGATGGTGAAACCTCCAACGGCAGAAGGGGAGGACCTATTTTACTGGAAGGCATCAAATGATGGAAATTTCAGTGTGAGATCAGCATACAAGATGTTAGGGAGTATTAATGAGTCAATAAGAGAACCTCTCTGGCAACAAATCTGGCGGTGGCCAATTCCAGAAAGAGCCAAGCTTTTCATGTGGCAAGTTTTTCATGGAAGATTACCTACCAATTCTATTCGTAAATTGTGAGGATTGAGTGTACATGGCGAGTGCCCATTTGAGTGCCTTGGTGAGGAATCAATATTACATACACTGAGAGACTATGAGGCTGCTTATACGGTGTGGCAAGTTTTAATTGACCCTATATACTATAGTACTTTTTTAGTGGTAATTTGCAGGAATGGATACTGTGGAATAGCAAACAAGAACCAGGTAGCAGGAGAGTCAAAAATTGGCCTTGGTTGCGGATATTTGGTTCGGCTTGCTGGCTCATATGGAAGAATAGATGCAAGAAGGCCTTTGAGGGTATCGCTGAACAACCACGTAGCATCATTCAAAGCTGTCTTCACCATCTGATGGAAGGCGTAGAACAAGGAAGATTGAAGCATCGGATCTACCAGATTCCTGATAGAGCAGACGTTAAGTGGAGTGCTCCCCCTTCTGGCTATGTTCGGGTCGACGTAGATGGTTCGGTTAATAACCATAAAATTGCTGCTTGTGGTGGCATTGTCCGAGATAGCAATGGGATGTGGATGACAGGCTTCCAACAAAAAATCGGGTTCACCTCCACTACTACAGCGGAGTTACAAGCAATCAAGGCAGGTATGCAAATCTGCAAACAGATGAAACTCACCAAAGTTAAGCTACATTCAGATTCATTAGAGGCTATTCAGTTACTGATATCAGGATATGGGCCATATCATCCATTGGCCCAAGATATCATTGAGATTAGATCGTTGATTTACTCTGGTTGGGATATAGAGATACTTCACTCAAATAGGGAAGCGTTGAAGTATGCAGATTATTTGGCTAAAATGGCGCAGGAGGCGAACACTGATCTGTGTCTAATACAAGTGCCACCAACTTGTTGTTTGAATCAAATGTTAGTCGATCTAGGCTAAATTGATTGATGTAATATCACCTCTTTTGGTTTGTAGTGTCAATATGACACAACTCAAGAGATAGCTCTTGTCCTACTAATTCAAAAAAAAAAAGATTTTAAATATTTCACAATTTTTTTGTCCAAACAAATAATCAGTTAATGAAAAATCACAGTATAAAGCAAAATTGGAATGCTATGAGTATGTATGGGATGGGATTTAATAGTTCAAATCCTTTGAAATGAAATGTTGAAATAAACCATGATTATCATAAAAACTATATAAGAAAACTTGCAAGTTCCAATAAATATATATTTTTAATATAGATATACAGCGTGTTTGGTTTGACGATTCGAGGGGGGAAATCGTGTGATTGGAGAAAAAATGGATGTTGTTCATTATTGAGGGTGACTTTTGACTGATGTTTGGTTTGATGTTTGGTCAGCTTTTTTTTTTTTTTTGATTGGAAAGACAAGAGATCTCTTGATCGTAGACTACAACAATTACATGCTACACTTGGCAGCCAAAAACAGAGGCAACACACTATCACCTAACATCCTCTACCATTTGCTGAACGCAGAATTCACTTGGCTCTATCATAAGGCGCCATTCTACACCCATGTCCAGGGTGTTTTTCGCTAATATGTCTGCACATCTCAAGGCACCCCTGTTGGCATGAGTAATCTCGAGATCCTTGACAGCAAATACCCACTTCCGGATATCTTCTATCTCTTCCATGTATGGATGCACCGGATTGCTAACCGAAGATAGCAATTGTATGGCTTCCAAAGAATCTGAGTAAAGCTTAATCTTCTTAAGGCCCATCTCATGGCATACTTGTACGCCCATCTCGATGGCCTTTAGCTCTGCTATAGCTATTGGTATACCTGCTAGTTTCTTTTGGAACCCCATGAGCCAGTCCGTTGCTATCCCGGATAAGGCCTCCACAGCTGGCTTGTCCTTGTTGAGTGCGCGCTCCATCTACATCAACTCTGACGTGTCCTAACAGTGGTTTGCTCCAGTGCTCCTCCGGTTTGATTGGGTAATTAAACAGTTGATGTTTTAGTTTCCCATTCTCTACCTCCTCCATAAGTTGGTGGAGACACCATTGCTGCAAAACTTGAGCTGAAGCACTAGTTCCTTCAATCGCTTTTTTGCATCTATTCTTCCATATAGCCTAACAAACTGTTCCAAAGACTTGTAACCATGGCCACTTGTTGATTCTCTGATTTCCTGGATCATGTGTCTCATTCCACCATAGCCACCCCTGCATATCACTAGAAAAGAAAATACTATGATATAAAGGGTTAATTAATGACATCCACAAATTACTAGCTATCTCACAATCTCTTAAAGTGTGTAACACTGTTTCCTCACATTGACACTCAAATGGGCACTCTTCACACTCACAAATATTTCTCTGGACTCTCAAAGTGTTTGTTGGGATTCTCTCATGGTATACTTGCCACATGAAAATTTTCACTTTCTCTAGTATTGGCCACTTCCATAACTTGTTCCACTGAGAACTTGTCCCCTGAGCTTGTTGGTTGTACACCATTTTGTAAGCTGAGTTAACACTGAAGTTTCCATCCGATGAGGGTCGCCAATAATATGTATCTATACCATGTAGTGTAGGTGGATTCACTCGCAGGATCTTCTCCACTACCCAGTCTGGCAGGTACAACCTCCACTTCTCAACATCCCAAGTGCCATTGTTAGTCACAAATTGTTTCACTGTGGCTTCCGGATCAAGAATATGGGAGTTTCTCTCAACAAACTGCATTAGGGGTCCATTAAAGGGTGTCCACTGATCCTACCAGGCTCTGGTCATGGCACCATCTCGTAATTTCTTGCCTAGACCAGTACAGAAAGTTTCCCAGACTTTTGTAATGCTTCCCCAAATTGCCGATTATTGTGATTTCCTTTTCACACATGGTAGCATTCCTTCTCCACACTTGTACTTATTCCTCAAGCATCTAACCCAGAGTGCTTCCGGTTTGTGGATCAAACCCCAATAGAGCTTCATTATAAAGGCAACATTTTGACATAGGAAATCTTTTATACCAAGCCCGCCTACTTCCTTTTCCTTCTTTATAGCATCCCACGCAATAAGATGCAGCTTCCGGCCATTCTGGCCATGATTCCAAAAGAAACCTCTAGTCATCTTGTCAATATCATGGATGATATTCTTAGGAATGAGGAGGGTTTGCATTTGGTAATACGGGACTGAAGATAACACTGACTTGATTAAGACTGTTCTACCTGCCATGTTAAGAAATCGTCCCTTCCAGCTAGATAATCTCTCCCTGACCCGTTGTACTAAAGGAGAAAATGTTTGTTTGGTAGCTCGTTTATGAAGTAGCGGTACCCCCAAATATTTGCCCAAATCACAAGTAAGACTGATATTGAGCAACCTACTGAACTCGTAGGCCCTGTTAAAGTGCACGTTTCGAGATACAAACCTCTTCGTCTTCTGGAAGCTGATTTTATGGCCTGATACACTACAGAAAAAAGCCATAACGTCTCTTATCTCCTCTAGTTGATCCTGAGAGGCTTCACAGAACAAGAAGAGATCATCTGCAAAGAACAAGTGGGATATCGCTGGCCCTCTTCTGCTTAGTTTCAATGGCCTCCATCGTTTCTCTTCCACTGCTTTTGTAATAAGATGGCCCAGTCTCTCCATACAAAGGATAAATAGATATGGGCTTAGGGGATCCCCTTGACGAACTCCCCTAGATGGTTGAAATTCCTCAGACCTCCTACCATTCCACAGTACTTGCATAGATGTCGATGTCACACACTGCATGAGCAATTAAACAAAGTTGTTGCACAACCCTAGACTATGTAGATTGAACTCAATGAACCCCCAGTCTAGGCGATCGTACGCCTTTTCCATATCTACCTTGATTGCTATATAACCCTTTCTCCCAGTCTTTGTCCGCATTGTATGAATTGCTTCTTGAGCTAGAATTACATTATCACATCCTGTTCTCCTACTTATGAAGCTACATTGATTCGGTTGGACAAGATAATCCATGACATTCTTCAGCCTATTAGCAAGCACTTTAGTAATGATTTTGAAGCTGACATTACATAGAGAGATAGGTCTAAAATCTTTTATCGTGCATGGGTGATCCACTTTTGGTATTAATACTACATTCGTCTGATTAAGATCCTTCACCAAATTTGGAGATTGGAACACCCTGTGAATCAAGTCACAGATTTTAGATCCTATCACCTCCCACTGTATCTGGAAGAAGTGAGGTTGCAAACCATCAGGACCGGGGGCCTTAAAGGCTCCCATTTCAAAAGCTGCATTTTTTATTTCAATACCATGAACCCCTCTTTGGATCCAATTAAGCTGGTCCGCACTTAGAACCGGAAAAGATTCTGGCCAGTTAGTGACAGAAGGAACATTCTGGTCTTTAGTATATAGTGCTTTAAAAAAGTCACTAGCCATTTGCTTAAGAGAATCCTGATCAGTCACCCAAATGCCACTTTCGTCTTGCAGCGCTTCGATAGAATTCCTCTTCCTCCTAGTCATTGTAGTCGCATGAAAGAATTTTGTATTCTTATCCTCAAATTAGAGCTATTGACACCTGGATTTTTGAAACCATAGGAGTTCCTCTTGGTTAGCTACTTTGTAATATTCTTTCCAAAGTCTCTTCTCAAGTCGTTCTAGTCCCTGATGGTATCGTTGCTGCTGTTTAGTCCTGCCAATACCCTCAAGTCTCCTCAATATTTCTTTCTTCTTCCTTGGAATGCTGCCTACTACCTGTGCATTCCATTGAAGGCTTCAGTTTCAAAGCAATTCCTCCCTTCTAACCAGTCCTTATCTGTCTATGCCTCCTGAACTAATGTGGAGAACTCCTCTTCCAGACACCATCCCGCTTGATAATGAAATATTCTATCTCTTACCTCCCTCTGATTCTGATTTGGGTTAGTCACCACCATAACTCTATGATCAGACTTAAAACGTAGTTTATTTGTGGCTTTGAACAGAGGGTAGGCTGTTTCCCACTCCATATTACAAAACACCCAGTCCAGCCTTTCTTTGATATCATGCCATTCCCAAGTAAATCTGTCGCCCACAATAGGTACTTCTAGTAGCTCGCAAGCATTCAGGTAGTTCTGAAATTGAGTCATACTCTGATGATTTGGCGGGGTCCCTCCACATTTATCAGAAGGGTCTAACACTGCATTAAAATCACCTAATACTAACCAAGCCCCTTCAATCGTCTCAGTAATCAACCTTAACGAGTCCCACAGCTGCATTCTTTTACTAGGTGTAGTATCACCATATACGAAAGATGCACAGATAGCTTCATTAGACTGTTTATCAACAACTCTGTAGTGCAACAATTGGGTAGTAGAGGACAAGTATTCGACTGAAACATCCCAATAATTCCACAGAACCCAAATACCACCTGCAAACCCAGTGGCCTCAACTCTGATCCAACTAGTAAATCCTAATGTTCTGCTCACCTGTTTTGCTCTGTTCCTACTTACTCGAGTTTTTAACAATCCCATAACCCGGATATTTTACTTCTTTACTACATCTTTCAATATTCGCGGAAACGATCTACCCCCCGCTCCGCGACAATTCCATGATGAAATAATCATTAAGACTGAGCTATATAAACACACAAAAAGCATAACAGCATTACTTATCTGGAGGGATGTTTTCTGTTGCTGCCTCCCTTCTAGTAATTTGTTCCTTCATTTTTTCAAATGCCATCTTCACTGCTAGTCTTGCTTGGCCTGTAACTTCCCCACAGTTTTCCTTTCCACCGTTGCCATTGTGATTGTTTCCTGTCTGTACATTCATGCCCACCACTGTCTTGTTACTCTGTTTTTTTGGCGTCATAAATTCCATTTTAGGGTCAAAACCAATAAGAGGAACTTCCGTCCCATTTAGTGCAGCCATCTTGGTTATACTAGTGGGCTCTAAGTTATTAATGTTACCATTTACCACATGATGGACTCTCTGGCCCATTTCCTTCTTTTCCTTTCTCACTTTTGGGCTCTCCTAGACCAGCCCATTCGACTTGCTACTTTCTCCAATTGTGTGGGCCTTTAGATGGCCCACTTTTACTTTTGGCTTGGAGTTTTCCTTTCCTTTCGGTACATAGGTAGGCTTCAGCACATGTTGACTTTTAGTTTTAGCTTTTGCTTTTACCTCTGCACCCAAATCCTGCTTCCTCAGTTGCCTATCCTCCTCATAAACAACCATCTCCATTCCCATACCACCATCCTGTCGATTCTGATCCCTTGCCGTTCGAATCTGACACCCAGCTTCTCTTTCCTCTTCCTCAAGTTTAGCAATGGCGGCAAATCTTGAGAGGCCTACTCTGTTCTCTATCTTCTTGCCCATCCATTTCTGGTTTCCGTACCCTTCAAATCCGCGTTTGGCGCTGTCCCTTCTTGAAAATTGAGATCGATTTGACCCTCCGACATACATCCAAGGACCAAACTCCTCACCCTTTTCCGGTAAGGTGGTTTCCGGTGCTTTGTGTTGCTTTTCTGGCGACTGTTCATGATTCTGTAGATTCCCTTCGTCCTGTGGCCTACATACCCAGGGACAAGACTCCTTCTTATGGCCGTATCTACCGCAAGCAAAGCAAATAAGGTCAAGCCCTTCATGCTCCACATTAAAGATAGACGAAGCTAAAATTACTCTTGGCACCAGTTTCTTCCGTAGATCTATTTCCACACAAATTCTTGCATATTTACCTCTCCCCACTCTCTAATTCTTGTTTCCATTAGAAAGGGTATGCATATCTATTTTCAGTGTTTTGCCTACCATATCTCCCAGTCTCCAGATATGATTCTTTGTATAAAAGTGTAGAGGTATGTTTGGCACCCTGATCCATGTTGCAATGCGCCCCAACTGATTGTGAAACGGATCAAAGTAGGGTGACCAGCGTTGAACCAGTATACTGTGTTGGAAGACTACCCACGGACCTTCAGACAACATTTTCTTGTATTTCTGTCCCCAGTTCTATTCATCCAAGAATTTAACAACATAATAATTATTTTGCATATCCACCAAATCAAAATCGTTGAAGCCCCATATCCTGCCCAGTTTTTCCTTCAGCTTGTAGTAGTTCACACGTGCACCCAACACTGTGATGATAAGTGCATTGTTCCATTGTTTACATCCCTCATTAAATTCTTCCTGACTCAGTGGCATTATCGGATAGACGGACATCAATTCCTTTAGCTCTGTAGATACTTCCGGAATGCTCCATTCTTTGTTCGTTAAATCAGATAGCAATGGGTCTTCCTCCATATCTGAGGATCCATAAGCTATCCCGTTGTATCCTGTAACACCCCGAATTTTGAGACTCGAGGCTAGAGAATAAGCCTGAGGTTAGTGGATTGCTAAGCCCCGGTTTAGCAAGATCCCAAATTGTGATTAGGAGTTAATGACTACAAAAGTGGACGTGGTTAGTGATTAATGAACCCTTTTAGAGAATATAAAGTGGATTGTAGTCGCTTGTGTTATGAGCAACGCCAAAACCCTGTATTTGAGTTCAATTGTGGATTAACATCCAAATTGACTTAGAATAGAGGGAAGAATTGAATGGGGTATTGTGATGGAAATGGTGTCATATTGTGGTATTTAATCATTGGAATTGATTTAAATTGGATTGGACACATTGGTTGCAAAACTGGAAATGCTGTCCAGTGTGAATTCTGTCTGGGCAGTCTTCTCGTGTGGACGTTTTTACTAGGCATATGATGTCATAAAATTATGAACCTTTCCAGTCTTATAGTTCACATCTCAAGCTTCGAAATGGACATATAATTTGTGCCATTTCGTTTTGTGAACTAGGAGATATGACTGTCCAAAGTTTGGGATGGAAACTGAACTCTGTTTTGGGGCAGTGATGAGTTTTATGTAATTCTGGAATTGTGTGGTGATTTTTAGTAATGGACAATATTTTTCCTATGAAGAGGACTTAAATATCTTTCATTTGGCTTTGGGATCACCTCATTTCGATTTTTCTAGAATTAGTTATGAGTTTTCAAAGATTGGGCAGAAAATCTGCCAGAAAATCCGAAAATGCCAATTTTGGGAATTATGACATCATCAAAAGGCAAGATGACATAAGCATGGAATTAAAACATCTTCTCATCATCTTCAGCTGCTCATTCACGCACAGCACCTGAACATAGTGTGAGAAAGTTGAGAGAGTTTAGAGAGAGAAAGAGAAGAAAAATCACAAGGTAAGCCGATTTCTCCGACGATTTCGCTCCTAACGCGTATAACTCCGACTCTAAACTACTCCTCTTTGTTCTTTAAGGTTTGGAAGCTCCTCTTTTGGTGTTTTGAAGTTAGGGTTTTCAGCCACAAGAAGGAAAAGCTAGTGGGAGCTTGAGGTAACTTCCAAACTCGTGCATATTGACTATTCTGGCTGCTGTGGTTGATTTAATCGGTGAAATTTCACCGGATTGTCTTTGTTTGTAAATTTGGAAAATGGGTTGGCCTAGGTGTTATGCTGCCCAAATTGATACTAAATGGTAGTTCTAACCTAATGGAATAGTCAATAAAGTGGTTAGGAGTAGAAAGGAACGCGTTTACGGAGCCGGAATCGAAAAACCCCAATTTTTCCCGGGGAATTGAGAATTTCGGCCAAGCCTGGTTTGGAGGGGTTAGAGATGGATTTTCAATGATTTGATGATTCCATTGAGTTCAGGAGCGAAAATTAGGTGGGGTTACAGTTGGTCACTTTTTCGGAAAAGGCCGAAAAAGCATAATTACGAAAACGCCCCTGAAACCCTTAAAGTGGGGCTGCCAAGGGTAATTTTGTAATTGACATTGAATTTGATAATTCCGAGTCCGAAAATGGATTCCTTGGGCGAAAATATGTTAGAATAGCCCATGTCAATATTTCAAGAAAAGTACAGCCGGACCGGGTACGGCGGGGCCGGGCCGGGTCCCCGGGGGTATTTTAGTAAATTTTCAATATAGCCTCATATAACCCCCAGAAACACTATGGAAGTGTCTAAATAGTACATTTGACATTGTAGGATCGAATGTGAAGCCCCGAGTTGCTGGCACGCAAATCGAGGAGAAAAGACTAGAGGTAGGAAACATATCTCTTCTGCTTGTATTTGATATATGTGTTAGTGTGTTGGTGCATGTCTTAGCTTTGCATAATTATGTGTAATTTGAAGCTATGTTTCAATTTATGCTATGGCCATAGGTATATTGTTCGAAGCATTGAGCTGGCAAATTGTCATTGTGTTATCATGAGTTGTGTGATGCAAGCATGTCATGCATTAAACATTTATCGTACATGCATATTGATATTGTTATCCTACTGAGATTCTCTAGAATCTCACCCTCCCCTACTAACCTTTCAGACAGGGTAGTAGATCGATGATGGAGTAAGCAGCCAAGGGCGATGAGGACTTCCTTCAGTAGTTGTTTTGGTAGTTGGTTATCATCCCAGATGGGAGTACATAGATTTGGATGTGTATATAAGTATGTGGATGAGGATTTGCTATGTATTTGAGAAGACTTTGTGTAATCCCCATATGAGGGCTTGTATGGGCGAATGTGCTCTATAAAGCTTGAGTTAATATATGGAAACCGGGATTGCCGGGATTATTGTTGTGTACTCTGATTTGTTATGAATGTGATATTCCGCGTAGTAATTGTATTCGGAAATGTGATTCTGAGACCAAGTTTATAAATGATTTCGAAAGGTGTTTGTGAAAACCCCGTCTGGTAGATGGGTTTATAATATTAAATTTTGTTCTTATTGGTCTCTATTTCACTTTATTGCGTAATCCGAATATTAATTACGGCAGGGGGTTACATATCCTGTATTCTTGAAGTCCAGTAGAGAGTCCCTGTACGATACTTGTTTCCCTTCTGCATTCTCATTGCTCTGTTCTTGATTAAGGTCATTTAGTTCTGATTCCTCCACATCCAGCATTTGGTCGGACATGATGCAATCCTCCTTTTCCTCTTTCTTCGATTTTTTTGCTCTGGACTTTAACTCACTATCCAGACTTGGCCGGTCCGGTGGAATTTTTCGGACAGTGGCTTCTTCTATCGAAAGTTTTCCCAGGTGGCGCTGTTCCCAATAGAGAGAATTCCTAAATCTACTGTTCACTCACTTTTATTATAATGGTGATCATTGGACCTATGTTTGGTCAGCTTTGATTATCATGAGCCTCAGCTTTTTTTTAAAGTCAAGTTTTGTAGCTTTTCAATCTCCAACGATGGCTTTTTACCGTTAATATAACATTTATGACCATTTAAATTTTCTACCTGCCTATTCTCTCTCTTATCCTTTGTCTTCTACCTCCCGATCCACCTACATCATTCTACTGCCATCTCGTCTTTTTTCCCCTTAATACAGTGATCTCTTCTCTTCTCTTCTTAATACAGTGTTTTCCCATCCTTCTCTTGTCATCATCGCAGATTCAGGAGACCGTACCAGTGACGATGCAGAGGAGAAGGCGTCACTGAGATTTGTTACGGCCGAACTTCGGTGGTGCTGGGCTTTTGGGAGTTGCCGTTTCGCAAGATAGGAGGAGAAGGTGTTGTAGATTTTGGCGAAGGCGAGGCCGAGAGACCAAGACTTCATTCCTGTGTTGGTAGCCTTTGATTAGACCGTTTTCACCCATTTTCGTCGGTGACTCTCCTCGTGGATTTCCTCTGCCGGTGACCCATTTTCCATGGTAAGCTTCAAAGCTTGTAGACCCAAAATTTCTTCCTATATCTAGACTTCCATACCTATTCCTTTAAGGTATTGATCTATTTTCATTTTGAATCTAAGCTTTGCTGCCAGTGGTTGTGTTGTGCATTTCGTTCATTGTGCTCTGGTATGCTCTGTTAAATTTTTGTTCATTGTGCTCTGGTCATCTTGTTCATTGTGCTCTGGTTGTCTATCTCGTCGTGCTTTACAAGAATCATTGGTTTGATATTTCACTGCACAAATTCTCTCTAGATTTGTTTAATATGCTCTGGTATATCATATCTCATCATGCTTTTCAAGATTCATTGGTTCGATTATTTCACTGTACAAATTCTCTCTTGCTAGACTGAAGTTCTAATAGGGTAGTAATTAACAGCAGATATTCAGTGTGTTTGGTATGTTAAAGCCACCTCCAACATGCTCTAGTGTTAATTAAAAACTTAAGTTACAATGAAATAAACTTGTTTTCTCTATTTTTTTTCATGTATGCAGGTTTTATGGCTGAAAAATGCACGATTTCTTTCATAAACTTGCTGACTTTGGGAATTTACTTGTCAATTCTAAGAACATTATAAAGCTTGCTGACTTTGGGAACATTTTTTTAACGACCTTGAATTTTATCTTCAGTTGCAATATCTTTTCTCATTCTTCAAACCAAGAAAAAAACAATCTCAATTCACCTCCTCACCTACACACACAGGTGCTATGGCAATTATTTCCAGTCCAAGTATTATTATGAAAATAAAACTATTCATTCTAACAAATTTTCTTCATATTCACCAAGCATTATTGATGATCCTATGAAAGTATTTCACTTTGTCCATGCTTGGTGAAGCATGAAGAGATATAAAGAAATAGAAGAATTAAAGGTCAATTCATCTTAAGTTTAGAAATTAACAATGTTTGAAGCTCAAGAGTGAGAACTTTATTTACATGATGCGTGCATTCACATGAAAAAACCAAGGCCATTGATCTGTATATGATTTGTATTTGGATCAATTTATAACCAAGAATGCCACTTTAAATTTTATATATATATATATATATATCTCCCTTTTAGCTTCTCTCAAATTAAAGACTCCTTTCACTCTTTGACATCCGAGCTCCCCAACACCATGTACTTTTTAACTTTTCTGTTTTGCAGGACTATTACCTTAGCAAAATCGCTTGTGTGTCTTTCTCTCTCTATATATATATATATATATGTAGGTATGTATATGTTGTCATAATCTTGCGTTTCTTGGGTTTGATTTCCTCTATATACATGTGTGTTTCAGATTTTCGTTATGTCTGGTGTGTGTTATGTGTGACATTTTTGGTATAAAAATATGGACACAAAAGCAATATGGGATGTAGAGTCAACAGAGATATTTATCAACGCATGCATAGAACAAATTTACAAAAAAGAACGTAAAGGGCATTCATTTACACCAAAGGGATGGCAAAGTATTATTTCCACATTCAATGAAAATATTAGGAAACAATACGGGAAGAAACAATTAAAGAATATATTAGATATCTTAAGAAAAGATCTGAAGATTTGGGATTCCGTGATCAAGGAGACCGGTATGGGCAGAGACCCTGTTATGAACAATGTCATTGTATCGAGCGAGTGGTGGAAGGAGAAATTACGGGTAAAAATTTTTTAGTGCTAGTTACAAGTTTTATTAGCTCACATTTTTTGTATGTAATTCTTTTAAATATTCATTGTGATTCATTTTACTATATGCATGCAAGAGAATCCCGGATATAAGAAGTTCAAGTACTCATGCCTAAAGTATGAAAGGGAGTTAAGAATAATCTTCAAGGATGTCATAGCGACAGGAGACCACGTTTTTGCACCCTTTTGCCCATAACATCAGACAAATAAGGAAGATGAGGATGATGTGTACAGACCCATAATGGATTAAGAGAAAGTCTCTAGTGATAGCGAGGATGAGCATTTTGGCGCTGCCCCTGCAGTTAGTACAGGAGTGACAGATGAAATGGCAAGCGTTGGATTAACATCATCAACACCATCAAACACTGGTCCCAGTGGATCTGGAATCAAACCGAAAAGGAAGAGACGTAAAGGGTCTAGTAAAAGCAAAAAACAGAAAGTTCTGGCTACAAAGCAAGTAGCTGATGCTGTCAGTGTCATTGCTAATGTTTCTATAGATAGAGCAGCGGCTTTAACGATAAATCAAGAAACTAGCATGCTTGAGGTTATGAATCTCTACTTTCTATTGACGACGTGAAGGAGGACAAAGCCTTTGGAGTCCGGTGTATGCGGGCTCTGGAAAGCAAGGCATGTCGAGAGGTGTTTGTGTCATTAAAAGGAGACCCTAAGTACTTGATGACATAGTTGCGGTTTATCGTAGAGGAGCAGTAGCTCCAGTTGCATTTGATGTCTGAACATTTGAATTAAGACATTTTTCATTTTTTGTTTTCATATTTGGATTACTTGACCTGTAGTTTAGAACGATTTTATCCTGTTGCTATTTATATTATATGTTATGTTTGTTAATCATCCTGCTTACACCACAATTTCACCACAATCACAGGTACATCAATGGCAAATTGTAATAAACAAAACAGGTTGTAGTTGATGGAGGAAGATGAAGATAGTGATGACACCTTAATTATTGAGGCTGAGTTGGATGAATATGAAGCATTATGCATGTTGCTTTGTCAATATTTAGTGCCATATGTGTGCAAACAACCATATAGAACGAGTCAGGGAACAGGTCACTATTGGGTACAAGAAATGTTGGCAAGTGAAGGTTCAAAATGTCATCAGATGTTTAGAATGGAAAAACATGTATTCAACAGTTTATGCATTAAGTTGTGTGAGCATGGGTTAAGAGATTCTAGGAATACCGGTTTAGAAGAAATGGTTACGATGTTCTTGCTCATTATTGGACACGGAGTAGGAAATAGCCTAGTACAAGAAATATTTAAACATTTTGGGTGAAACTGTAAGTAGGCTTCTACACACAGTTTTGAAGGTTTGCCTTAAGCTTGCAACCGAAATTATTACATGAGATCCAGAATTAGATATGTCATCCAAAAATAGCAAACGTAACTGATATTTTCCATATTTTGAGGATGCCATTGGAGCTATTGATGGTATTCATATCAGGTATGTCATTACTGGACCAGGTTGAGATATATTTATCAAGAGAAAGGGATATCCCACACAGAATGTTATGACTGTTTGTGATTGGGATATGTGCTTCACGTTCGTATTAGCTGGATGGGAAGGTTCAGCACATGATGCTCATGTTTTTCACTCTGCTGTCTCAAATCCAACCATGAATTTCCCATATCCACCACAAGGTATATTTTTGTATACTTCAATTACATTTTTTTGTCTTCATTTCACGTTTAACTTAATCTCACATTTACAATGCTTTTAACACATGTTAGGCAAATATTATTTGGTCGATTCTAGCTACCCAACATCAGTTGGGTTTCTTGGACCGTACAGATGTGAACGTTACCAATTACCACCTCGCAAAATTCAGAAATCATCGGGGGTTTCAGAATCCTAATGAGGCCTTCAATTTTTATCATTCAAGCTTGAGGTGCACAATAGAAAGGACTTTTGGAGTGTGGAAAAATAGGTTTGAAATATTACAACGTATGCGCAAGTACAGCTTTGACATGCAAGTCCATATTGTTTGTGCCACAATGGCTATACTTAATTTCATTAGAAGAAATTCCCAAACTGATGTGGACTTTAGGGAAGCAGAAATTGAGAATAATATGGTTGATGTAGATACTAGTCAAGATTAAGAGCCATCATCAACAAATGATGCTCGGACATATTCAACCCAAATGAATAATGTTTGTGACACCATCAGAGACCAAATTGTACGGGACCTTTGATTTGATTAGTTCTGTTATATTTTACTTTATCAAAAACTTTAAGTTTGTATAATTTCTAATTTATTCACATTTTAATTGTAATTTTATTGTATATTTTACCATTGCCAAATTTTCAAATTTAATGTTTTCATTTTTCATAATTTTTAAATTTTTTTCTCTAAAAATATCACAAAAGCCACTGATCCAATCACCAAACCAAACACCTTTCACTTTTACAAAAGCACTTATCCAATCGTCAATCCAAACATTAATCATTTTACCTAATCTTACTTTTTTCCAATCTTAAGATTCCATAAGTCAAAGTAAAAATAAGTCATTTATCCAATCGCCAATCCAAACACACCCATAGCCCCCAGACTACCCCAATTATCAGAATGAGATGAGGCGAGCAATGGTTAAGGATTCAAACCTTTTGAAAGTGTGTGTATAATACCAAGGTTGAGGTGTAAATTTGCCTGAACAATTTTTATTTAGGAATAATGTTGCTTTGGCAGTTAATACTGTACATTAAACTTTTAATGGTCAATGTTAGCTTTTTAACTAGGTGGAACAACATTGCTACATTTTGAAACTTTTGGGATAACATTGAACCCATAAAAACCTATGATGCAACATTGCTCATAGCAAAAACTTAACCCTAATATCTGGTGTAGGCTAGGTTCAAGTGTGCGACTTGATTGGGTGTGTGTTGGCGTTTTCATGGATTGGGGCATCGACAATTATGGATCTACAATCAGCTATGGAGATTGAAGAATGGGTTGTGATGGAGAACAAGAAGATTTGGAATTTTGTGGGTAAGGGATTGCGATGGAAGCTCTGTCACGCCCTTACCTTATTTTGACCTTTTTTAGAGTATTCACGGAAAACGTTACATAGTTCAGTGGGCAATACAGGGATAACATAAATATACTGATAATAAGTGTATGATTACAAAAATTCCTCATAAGGGTTCGTACATGATAATTATAATTAATGTAGCCGCACAGGGCTACTAGGGTGTCTAAACCTATTCCAGTGAAACGGAGACATCTTCCAGTCTTCGTTCCACCATTGTAATCCTCTCGTGTAGTTCTCTTCTCTGATCTCTGCATACCTTCTGTATTCACTTGTCTAAATTATTGGTAGGGGAAAGTGAGATTCGAGAGAATCTTAGTAGAAAATAGTACCAATATGCATGTAAGATAAGTGCTTAATGCATGACATGCTTATATTACATAATTCATACATACACAATGATATATATGTGTGCTCAATGTTTCAAACAACATACTTATGACCATAATATATATAGCAACAGAGCTTCAATCATTTATATATGTTTTACATAATCAAGCAAAGCAATAACATGCATCAATACACCAGCACGAATATCAAATACACGCAAGAAAGGTAAGTTCCCAACCTTAAACCTTTTCCACCCCGAATCGTGTGCCTCTATTTACGTGTCGTTGCTTGGCTCTCCACTTAGCCCTACAATTCTAAATGTACCATTTAGACACTTCCACAGTGTTTCTGGGGTTATATGAGTCTTTTGTGAAAATTTACCAAAATGCTCCCGGGACCCCAGCCCTGCCCCACCGTATCCGGTCCGGTTGTACTTTTCCTGAAATTTTGACATAGGCTATTCTGACATATTTTTACCCAAGGAATCTATTTCCAGACTTGGAATTACCCAATTCACTGCCAAAAGACAAAATTGCCCTTGGCAGCTTCGTTTTAAGGGTTTCTGGGGCGTTTTTGTAATTATTCTTTTTCATCATTTTCCGAAAAAGTGACCAACTGTAACCCATCTACTTTTCAGTCTTGAACTCAATGGAATCATCAAATTATTGAAAATCTAACTCTAAGGCCCATTTACAGCCCTGGCCGAAATATATGGATTTTCTGGGGGAAATCGAGGTTTTGCGATTTTGGCTCCTTAAACGCATTCATTTCTACTCCTAAACACTTTATTGACTATTCCATTAGGTTACAAATACCATTTAGTACTAATTTGGGCAGTATAACCCCTAAAGAAACCCATTTTCCAAATTTACAAACAAAGACAATTTGACGAAATTTCACCGATTAAATTGCCCGTAGCAGCCAGAATAGTCAATATACAAGAGTTTGGAAGTTACCTCAAGTTCCCTTTAGCTTGTTCTCAAGGTGGCTAAAACCTAGGGTTCAACATCCAAATTTGAGCCTCCAAACCTTAAATCATATAAAAAGGAAGTTTAGGAACCGATTTACCAAAGAAGTCACTTACCTTTGTTAGTTTTTTCCTCTCCTTCTCTCTCCAAAAAGCTCAACTCTTCTCTCTCTCAAAAAATGAATATGGCATCGGAAATAAGGAGGAAGAAGGAGAAAAAATGTTTTATAACATATCCCATGCTAATGTCATCAATATAATATACTAATGTCATAATCCCCAAAATTTGACATTTTTGGATTTTCTTACAGATTTTCTACCCAAACTTTGAAAATCAGAACTAATTCAAGAAAATTCAAATTGGAGTGATTTCAAAAGCTATGAAACCTTCATTGAGTCTAGTTTCAAGTAAAAATATATTCTTTAGTCAACTAGAAGCACATTATTCCAGATTTTTAGTTTTTGGAAGCTGTTCTAGAAAATCAACAGTTTTTCAGGGAAAATTCAAAAATTTAAAACCTTTTACATATAGCTTTAAATGATTTAAATGACCAATCAAATTAAAGCTCAGGACGTTTACTTTCACCTTGTAAAATTTCATAATTTCTGCTCATCATTTGGTCAGACAAAATCACATGACAAGCTCACTACTTCATAGGCGATTTCACTGAAAACATAATTATATTCTCCAAAATTCACCATTTCATTTTATTGACTATTTTCAATGGGTACAATATATTTAGTGAATAAAATTTAGGGTGTTACAAGCTCCACGACTGTGATGTTAGTAGTTGAGGATCTCCAATGGGTATCTCCAGGATTAGCGACATCGGAGCTCAAGAAGCTTTGGGTCAAGGGAGGGAATGGGGAAATCGACTATGGAGAGGAAAAATTTGGGATTTGATTCCTTACAAGGTATGGTGGTGCTGGTTTGTTTAATTTTCTCTTTATGTATGTTGATGGTTATTGATTCTAGACTGGGTTATTGGAAGCAGAGTGTAATATCCCAAAATTTAGTAAAATATTAAATTTTTCAAAAAGAAAATTTAAATGGTGTTAGAGATTAATCTCGGAAATTAAAAACCTATTTTCCCAAAAATTCGAGGAACAATAGTTAATGATCATAATTTGGATGGGGAGTTTTTGAGAAATTATTTTAAGGCTTTATGAGGTTAATTAAGGAAGAAAATCCTTAACAAAAATTTAAGGATTGATTTATGAAATTAGATCATAAGTCAAATTATGGAACCTACGAAATTGAAGGAATCTTAAATTAGATAAAGGGGAAAAAATTAGGGCATAATGTGTATATTTAATAGGATAAAAATATATCTATAGGTATATATATAAACACACAGACACACACACACATTCAACATTTCCACTTTTAATTTGGAGCCACTGTAAGCCAACACCTCCACCCCTCTCACAATTACCTATATCATTAAACTAAACACTCATCCTTCTCATTTGACCACATGTCCGTCCTACACACCCCACACTTCATGCACTCTTTATTTAATCAAACTCCCAACTCCTTCAGCTCTTCATTTTTTACTAGCAGCTAGAAAATAGAAAAAAAAACACAGGGAGGTGAACCAGAGGAAGAAAACAATCAGAGAAGAGGAAGAAGGAAGTGTTAAACCTCACATGCAACCACTGACCCTTATATGGTGAGTCTCCATCTCTAGATTGCTTTTACAGTTTGGTTTGAGTGGTTTTTTGTGGTGGTTTTGGCTGGAGTTAAGAGAAAAGTCGCTGGAAAGTTTCTGTCATTGAAAAGTTTTAAAACCATTAATTGTGTGTCGATTTTAGGGAGAATTTTGGGGTCCTTTGGTTCTGGAAATGTGTCACCAAAAACAGGGAATATGTGTACGAATATGTAAAGTCAAAATTTTTGAGATTAGAGTACAAATCCATGGTTGTATGTTAGTTTTTCTTCACCTTGATCTTTCATCGGAAAATAGAATTTTTGGCAGAAAGTTGCAGAAGCTTAAACAGAAGTTATAGGTAGAGTTTTTATTTGGTTCTTTTTGATATAGAAAGTTTAGGATGTGTAGTAGGTGATAGAATCAAGAAGAGTACAATTTAGAGTGAAAATGAATGAGTTCTTGATTTTTAAATTCAGACTGTCAAAACTGACGTTTTTGAAAGCCAGTCAGTTTCATGTTAAGTTTTGACAGGGCAAACCTTATCTAATATTTACAAAATTTTAAATGGAAATAGTAGACATTCATAGCTTTAACATGAATTCTAGAATGCATCAATTATATACCTAGAAAGAAATTTATGATTTTTGAAAAATAGGTCCAGAAACAGGAGAAATTCTAGAAGTTCAGGTTTTAACAGTGGAAAAAGGGATAAATTTCATAAGGTTAATCTAATAGTTTGTCCCTGTGATTATTTTTCCATTAAAGCAGACACTTGTAGCTTTCCATTGAGTATTAGAACTTTAAAATTGGATGTGTAACTTGTAAGTTATAAAATTTTAAAGTTTGGCCCTGTTTCTGGAACCAATTCTGGAATAGTTAAGATTTGATGAATTTATGGAAATTGTGTGGCTTCATTTTCCAAAAAATTATATTTTTATTTGAAATTATGCTTAAAGAAGTTTACAATGTACTTGGAATCAATCAATTTGGAGTTTTCTAGATTTAATTATAATTTTTGAAAGCTAGTCCTTGAATCTAGAAGTTGTCCTGCGATAGGAGTGATAATTGTGAAATCTGGAATTTTGTGCGCGTAAGCTGCAGGAGTAATCATTTTTCCTTTAAAGTGGACTTAATAAGGGCAACATAAGACTTTAAACCACCTTAATTGAAGTTTTGTAGAATTAGTTATGATTTTTTAAAGTTAAGTGAAAAATTTTGCCAGTCTTTAGTCCATGCGAATTTAATGGGCTTTGAGCCAAAAGTAGTAAGGGTGAACTTTAAGGGTGAACATTAGTACTTAAGCCTAGTGTAACCACAATAACTACTTAATTGGGCCTAAGCACTAACTCAAATGATAACCAACTAAGTGTTGAGTTATCAATAATTGGAACAGGTATTAACTCACCGTCCATAAATTCTAACTGATTGATTTGACATCTGCCTTGGATGCCGAGAGACTGGAACCCAATTTGGAAAGACTGCCAGGTAGTACCCTATTCCTTATATCATATGCGATGCCCTGTATGTATTCTCTATCATTTGTGCATGTGCGGGATAGTTAGTCCTTAGGTACTAAGACTCGTAAGTACAAGTTGCATCGGGAGTAACCCAGGGGCATCTTGAACTAGGTAGGCTCGAGGCAAAATGCCCATGAGTACACCTTGTATTGGGCAGAGGCCCTGGGCTACTAGATCGAGATCACCAAGCATTGTAGTAATGTGGTAAGAGGCCAGTTAGGCCCTTTTTTGCTGCATACTGTAAGTGTTATTGCTTTGATAATTGCTTTACATGCTTAGTATTTTGCATATCATATGAGTGATATGTGTACTACTGAGATTCTTTTGAATCTCACCCTTTTTCAACAAATGATATACAGCAAAGGTGTCTAGCTCCAAGGGCAAGGAAGGTAATACAGACGAGCAAAGAAAAGGAAAATTAAATAAGGATTATTTGGTTGTCCTTTATTTTGGATGATTGTATAATATGTGAAAGTAATTAAGGAGAAGTAGCAGTATTAGTACTAGTAACTGTGACACCAACTGCATTAGTGTAACCAGTATGCTAGGTTTTTGTCCAATGCGCTAGTATCCAAACATGATAATTGAACTAGAATCGTGCAACCAAATACTAAAAGCCCATAAGTTAATCACCACTATGAGGGTTTTAGGACTGAGAATGCTCTGATTTTAATAAAAGGAACTAACCACTAATGAGTTATAATGAAATCGCAAACCGTATTGAGACCACACTTAAAAGTATTTTAAAAAGTTTTCGAAAATCCACTCAAGTACAGGTTCGACCCTGTATTAAAGTCGAGAATTCAACTTTTTCCAAATGAACATTAGTCTCAGGTTTGAAGTCATTATATGTTCAAACTCATCTAAAGGCTTTAGAAAATTATGGTGTTACACAGAGATTTAGGAGAGCTCATTTGAGGGTTTACTACTCCAATTATATCAGTATTGTGAATCCTTTATTTTGTGCCCTGTGTGGTATTGCATTGGTGATATACTTGCATATTTGTTTAGGCTTATAGGGCAGATGATTAGGTATGACTTGAGGTGGGTTCCCCTTGAAATGGAGTTAAAATGGCTTACAGGTCAATTTATGTAGGGCTTGTTTGGGCTGGCGGTGGAAAAGCCCATTCACGTAAGGCGAGACAAAACTCCTCTCACAAACTACCTTGTATACAGTAAATCACGTTGGAAAAGTAACTTCTACCATTAATCCAAATAGTCACGTAGTAGGGGAGGGTATGCACAGCTTTAAAAAATTAGTATATCTTGTCTTTCCCTTCCTATATGAGATTTTAATCTAGACTAATGGACAAATATGGTGCACTAAAACTCTTGTAAGGAATATTATATGTCACACCCTTATCTTATTTTCTCACTTTTCAGAGTATTTGAGGAAAATGATATGCAGTTCGGTGGGCAACATAGAAATAGCACTAATATACTGATAAAAGTGCATGATTACAGAAATTCCCCACAGGGGTTCATACATGATAATTATAATCAATGTAGCCGCATAAAGCTATTTGGGTGTCTAAACCCGTCCCAGTGAAATGCAGACACCTTCCTGTCTTTGTTCCACCACGGCATTGCCCTCATACGGTTCTCTTCTTTATTCTCAGCATACCTTCTGTCTTCACCTGTCTAAATTGTTGGTAGGGGAGGGTAAGATTCGAGAGAATCTCAGTAGGAAAATAGTACCAATATGCATGTAAGATAAGTGTTTAATGCATGACATGCTTGCATTACATAACTCATGCTCACACAATCACATATTAGTGTGCTCAATGTTTCATGCAATAAAACTATGGTCACATCATAAACAGAAAACATAGCTTTAATCATTCATATATGTTTCACATAATCAAGCAAAATAATAACATGCATCGATACACCAGCACAAATATTAAATACACGTAGGAGAGGTAAGTTCCCTATCTTAATCGCCCTGCCTTGATCCACGAATAACGTGCCTCGTAATGCTTGCCAACGACTCAGGTTCTCAAATTGATCTTAAAATGTCAAATGTACAATTTTAGGTACTTCCAATATGCTTTTGGTGGTAATATGAGCCTATTATGAAAGATGACCAAAATGCCCTCTAGGACCCGGCCCAGCCCTGCCGTACCCGATCCGACCGCACTTTTCTCGAAATTTTGACCTAGGCTATTCTTATATATTTTCGCCCAAGGTATCTATTTTTTACCTCGGTTTACTCAAATTCTATCCCCAATTACTAATTTACCCCTAGCAGCCCCTATGTAAGGGTTTTAAGTCTATTTTTGTCATTTCACTTTCTAGGCTTTTTCTCACTTCGCACCCAACATGAACCCTACACAATTTTTCATTCTAAACATAATGGAATCATTAAAAATGACAAAATTCAGTCCAAACACAGCCCAAAATAGATCTGGATGAAATTCCATAAAAAATGGAGAAAAATGGAACTTCTTGATTTCAATCCATAAACCATATTCTTTACACCTCTAATCACTCATTTAACTACTTAATCACATTCTAAACATGATTAGACTAAATTTGGACAGCATAACCCCTTAGAGTTTCCCTTCTCAAATTTACAAAATCCACCAACAATTCACAAACCAAGCCAAGAATCACAATAACACATCAATACACCAAAGGATTTGAGATTTTTGAAGTTACTCTTGAGTTCTCTACTTTCTCTCTCTAGAAATCATCCTCCATCTCTCTCAACTATGAGATTTTGCTTGCTACACAATGTTTTTCATGAAGATCAAGAGATTAGGGAAGCTATTACACATGTTTAGAAGCTTAGACACTTGAAAGTACAAGCCTTACCTTTGATTTCTCCTCCTTGAGCTCCTCTTTCTCTTAAATTTAAGCTCTCTCTCTCTCTCTCTGGTGTGCTTGGATGATAATGAGGAAGAGAAAAGATGAAGAAAGAGTTAATAATAGCTTCATATTTTTCTTCAATTATCTTTATTACAAAAATAGGATTTATGACCTTACATATGAACTTGGCTTTATCTCTTTCTAAATATGTCATAATCCCTTCCATTAGATTTGAACCAATTCCTCTCCCTTTTTCCTTGGCCCATAATGACGTCCAAGGGTCCCTTTTTAACACCAAGTTGGGCCTTCATCCATTTACCTTAACTATATGTACATATATGTAGTATTTTATTCTAATTTCACATGTGCTCAACTTCATCAATTATTATTTAATTCCCTTGGCTTAAGATAATGCCACTTGGCATGTTTATGAGCCAAATAATTATTTTCCCTTCTTATTTCCTTATTCCACAATTTACACAATTGTCAATACATTTTATTTTCTAATTTTCAGAATAGTTAGCCTTCTTGGCAGATTTTCTGCCCTAACTTTAAAAAATCATAACTAAATTTGTAGACATTGTTTCGGAGTAATTCCAATGCCTATAGAACCCTTATTGAGTCTAATTTCAAGGAAAAATATAGACTCTTGCCAATTAGAAGCACATAATTCCCAGATTTTTTATCTTTGGAAGCTATTCCAGAAACTTTTCAGTTTCACTGGCAAACTTAAAAAATCCATAACTCTTTGTATATAACTCTAATTGATTAATATAACCTATCAAATTAAAGCTTAGGATGTCTACTTTCACCTTGTAAAATTTCATAATTTTTGGGACATCATTTGATCATCTAAAATCCCAAGACAATCTCGCTGCCTCATAGGAAATCTCACTGGAAGAAGCATAATCACATTCTCCATTGTAACACCCAAAATTTTTATATTCACCAAATATATTGTAATTATTCAAAAAATTCAATAAAATAGAGAATATTAATGGAAAAAACGAGCAAATTAATTCAAGAAAGGAATTAGATTTTAATGGTAATAGCAAAGCTATAATTTTGCCAATTTAGCCCAAGATTAATTATTTTCTAATTAATTGGAGTTAATATCAATTAATCAATGAAAATAAAGGAAAAAAGTATAATTGGAATATTCTTGAAGGAATAAATCAAGAATTGTGAAATTAGAAGGACTTGGTCATAATTCAATTAAAGGAATTATGAAAAATGTTGGAACAAATTATATTTCCCTTTCTCCTTGATATTTTCGCCTAGCTTGAGGAAATTGGAGGGGATATTTAGATCATGTTATGCCAAGTGTCATTATCATATGAAGAGGAGATTAACTTATAATTAATTTCCAAGAGCACATGTCTAATTGCTACATGAACATAGTCATGATGATAATGGTACACTACATGTATACAAGGTTGAGTGTACACTACATGAAGACATGGTTGAGTGCATGATGGGAATGACATGGAGTAAACTCAGTTCACTAATTGAATGCCTAGTTGAGTGCAAGATTGGATTTAGTTGGAGAAAAGAAACTTGGTTAGTGAGCATGAGAGGGGGCGGTTTGGTGAGGCTAACCAAGGGAGAAAAACTAGTTCAATGGTAAGGGAAGCCAAATGGAGTAATTATGGTCTAAATAGGAA
Organism: Inga oerstediana; assembly: GCA_963210345.1. Taxonomy (NCBI): domain Eukaryota; kingdom Viridiplantae; phylum Streptophyta; class Magnoliopsida; order Fabales; family Fabaceae; genus Inga; species Inga oerstediana. The sequence goes on from OY723409.1 coordinate 40,560,943, forward strand.
GGAAGTATGGGTGGAAGTATGGGTCTTGACAAGTGTCACAATAAGACTTCATCTTGAAAATCAAGGGCTAAGAGGAGAGAAGAGGCATTTTAATTAAAACACATTTCCCTTCTCTTCCCATGCACATTTCGGCCAGCAACAAGTGAAAGGGGGGAGAGAGAGAGAGCTTGAAGCCATTGAAGGTCTAGAGAGAATGAAGTAGGAGCTTAAGGTAAGAGGTGATTCCTTAAGCATTTCTTTGCAAGTTTTCCATGAAAAACCTTCTCTAAACCTTTCTCTTCATGAAATCCATGGTAGTGAAGACACACTTTGAGATCAAGGAGAGAGGGAGGAGGCGTCTAGAGTGAGAGGGTCCAAGAAGCTCAAGAGGTAGCTACACCAAACTCAAATCTATACTAGTATGAGGTGTTGTTGGTGATTGTTGTTGGTTTTGGTGATTTTTGGTCAAGTTGTGAATTTTGAAAGCCCTAACCCTAAGGGTTTATGCTGCCTAAATTTTTTTGAATTATGGTTAAGATGTGTTTAAATGAGTTAACAAAGGATTAGAAGTGGAAAAGTACAAGTTTTGGAAGCTAAAACAAAAAAGAACATTTTTCCATTTTCTTTCAAAAGTTTTGGCCAGCACTGTTGTAGGGAAGGAACTAGATTTTCATAAAATAGATGGTTCCATTGGATTCAGTAGGCAAAATATGTGGGGTTACAGTTGATCACTTTTTCGAAAAAAGCCGAAAGAGCATAATTACGAAATTTGGTGATTAGACACTGAATTTGGTGATTTCGAGCCCAGAAATGGATTTCTTGGGATACAATATGTCAGGATAGCCCTAGTCAAAATTTTGGGAAAACATGCCATCGAGCCGAGTACGTCGTGGTCGGGCTGGGCCGGGTCCTAGGGGCATTTTGGTAAATTTTCATCATACACTAATATAACCACAAGAAGCACTATGGAAGAGTCTAAAGTGATATTTGGATAGGTTATGACCTATTTATTGTACATTTAATGTTTTAGGACCGAATCGAAAGCCGAAACAACACGTTTTACGAGTCACATTAAAAAGGGATTGATAAGACTTTGAGATAGGGACTACCATCCTTCATATACTATGTGAATAATTGTATGTATGTATTACTGTTTTTCGTGATATAATTATGTGCTAGAGGCATATTACCTAGTTGTGGTTTGGTGCCCAATGAAGGTATATCGAAAAATCCTAGCTGTGGTTCGGTGTCCAGCCAAGGTATATTGAAAATCTTAGCTGTAGTCGATGACTCAGCTGAAGTAATTATATGTGAATCGAATCAAATTTTCATTTTTGCCTAATATGGTGCATTGCATATTTAATTTTCACATTTATATGTTGATCGTATGTCTTTACGGGGATTTTTTGGAATCTCACCCTATTTTTAAAATAAACATCTCAGCGGGTGCCAGTGGGACGAAAGGCAAAGGCATAGGCGCTGAGAAGTGATTGGCATGTGTCTCGAGGCAAGGCGGTGGTTATAATTAGTTTATGTTTAAGATATTTTGGGGAATCCTGTAAACGTTAGAATTTCCACTGTATTTTTGTATTCCGTTGACGAATGACGTTGGGATTGTAAACGAATACTTTTATCAGTATAATTGTACTTTTCTGTATGCCTAAGAAATCTTGTCTTTATTACTCTTCGATTATCGAAATGGAAACGGGTGTTGACATCCATAATTCACCATTTTACTTTCTTTAATACTCCAAAGATATAAGAAACATTAAGGAATAAGTTTAGAGCACTTGCTAAACCGGGGCTTAGCAGTCCACTTAATTCAGGCTTATTCCCAAACCTCTGATTCCAAAATTTGGGATATTACTTTATATCTGACTTGATGTGTCCTTCATTACTTCAAGATATTATTCTTAGAATTGTTTACCCTAAATGGGTTAGCTTGAATTTGGTGGAGGAATTTTCTAATCTTGGCAAAGCTCCTACCATGGGCGGTGTTGAGTGGTTACCAAGTTATCTAGATGCAGCATGGTGCATTGGTATAGCTTTTTTGGAGAAGTGCTCGAAAGAGTGGGTGTTGTAGCACCCTTCTCCCATGATCAAGATCTTGGCAATTGCTAAATCTAAGGCCAGGAAGTTTAATTTCTTGTATCTATATGGTATTTTGATGTCCTATCAGGACTGGCTTTAATTTGGCTGCTCAAGTTTTTTTGTTGGTTTCTCCTTTGTAGGGTTGTTATGCCTTTGTTGACTTTGTTGCTGGTTTCTTCATTGCTTAATGAAATATATGTTATAATTGGCTAAAAAATACCCTAATATCAATAGTATCAACATACCAAGAAATATATAGAATAAAACCTATAGCAAATTGCGTAATTCACGAGTCATAAATCAAGGTTAATAAAATAAGTGCAGTTTTTAATTGAATTTCCTTTGAAAACTTAAAGAAATATCATAAGAGCAATCTTCTTTTGTTATAACCCGTACATATATTATAGGTAGCCAAACTTAGTTTCAGTGCTCAACATGAGTAGCATGGTGCTAAACATTGTGGTGAGATCTACATTATCCAATATCTTTTCAATGATCTAGATTTAAAATTTTTAACTGATGATTTTTAAATAATAAAAAATCAATTTTTGAAATACTAACCGTTAAAATATTATCTTTATTTTATATTCTATAAATATTAAAATGATTTTTTTTCAAAAAAAAAAAAAAACATGAATCTGGCCCAACCAAATCTATTTGGGGATAGCATTGAAACTTAATCAATCTAATTGCATGTTTGGATTACCTTTTGAAGAATAGGTTTTATGATTTACGAGATAAGTATGTAAGATGAGTTTTATCTTGACTTGTAAAAAATGACTCATAAAACTACGGTTTTGTTGTTTCCCAAACATATACTAAATTTAGTGTCTCAGTTTTTGCGAACATACTTGTGATAAGCACTTTCAAACCAGCACTAAAATTGGGAAGGTGAAAGACAGCCATCAAACGTGCTTTCATCACATCGCTGTCCAAATCCATTTAATTTTTCTTTGATAGATTAGCACAATGATTCCCCTAATGAATTAAGGACAATAATTGAGCAAATTGTCATTTGTCACTTCAATTTTGTAAGCAAATATTCGCATGTCATGTGGAGTAATTCTCTTTAAAAAAATTTAACTGGACATACATACTTAATATTTCATATGCATATTATCTTTCTGCTAAAGTGAGCTCCAATATTTAGTCCAAAGACAAAAAAAACAACTAAAATGGGTTATGCGCTATGAACTGCGCCGCGCTACTTGTAATTTACTATTTACGTGAATATATTAATTTATTTTTCTTTCATATTCTAATTGGATAATTTCATCCAACCTTTTCAACATCGATGGACTTCTGTCTTCGTTCTACCTAAAATATATTGTGAGTTTTACTATTTTACTAAAGAAGAATAACTTAATCATATTCATTTTTTATTATTTAAAGAGGCAAGTACTAACAACCTAAAATTTCAAATAGGATCAAACATGCAATCTCCCAGTTACTGGAAAGCTTTTATACTACTAGGCTACTAGCTCATTAGCAACTTAATCATATTCTGATATGTTGAATTAGAACAGTTGCTTTTTTCCAGTTTCGTTGTGGCTTATTCCTAATATAAAAAATCTTTAAGAAAGATGTCTACCCAAAGACATGTAATTAATTCAAATACATTTTTTTGTAAGGCGAATAATGTTTTTCCCCCAAGTGTGCATGTATTTTTCATTTAGGGTTTGTTTGGTATGAGGGGAGGGGAGAAAAAATGAGCGGAGGAAAAAAATTTTTAAGTTGAATTTAAAAAAATTAAAGAAGTAGGATTAAAAATTTTTAATTAACTTTTCTTACTTTTTTTATCTTATATATTTTCTTTATTAAAATTTTATTATTCCACTTCTTCAATCTTTTAAAATTCAACTCATAAAAATTTTCCCTTCCCTCCCTTTCCCTCCAAATCCCTCACACCAAACAGGCCCTTAAGGGCCTGTTTGGTTGGAGGGGAGGAGATGGGAGGGGATCAAAAATGACCCCCTCCCCTTGTTTGGTATGAAAAGTAGGAGGGGAGGGGCCCTAAAAAAGGGGCTCCAAATCCCTCCCACTCCTTCAAATTGGTTCCCTCCAAATTGGGGGGTTTTGGAGGGAGCCAAAAATTTGGGACTATTTTACCTCATGATCTTTTCATATTCCCTATTATACCCTTTGAGTTTTAAATAAAAATATAACTTCTTTTTTCATCATCTCCAGTGTTTCCCATCTCGCTTCCCAATTATAACTTCTTGTTCTTGTTGCCGTACTGGTTTTATTAATTAGCTTGGATGCATAATGAATATTCACTAATATGAAAATGCTATTGCTTCAATGACTTTGAAATGCTCATTGTCTACTGCATATCTCTCAGAAGCTTTGCGAACTTCTACACATTTACAAATAACTTTCTTAAGCAGCCTTATTTTTGAGCTATTCACCAAAAAACCACTTGCAGGAAGACTATACAGAAATGACTGATATATTTCTGTTATATTAGTAGTATTGACGTTTGTCATAGTAACAAAATTCATATAATGGTCCTGAAAATTTGTTATTCTTTCAGGATGAAGCTTTATGAACTAACTGAACATTTACGACTTGCTTTCATTTTTCATTTCTAGCAATAGTAAATTCTCTGCAAGTATAATATCATTATATTTTGCACCAACTAGTTATAATGATCCAGAGAATCAACTATTTCTATTTTGAGTGCAGCTAAGGATTCAAATTGGGTAACGAGGTGTAAACTAATTTAAATTATTTATATAAGAAAAAATATATAAACTAATATTTAAGGGTAAAATGGTAAATTAGATATTATCTCCCCTTCCCTCCCTTCTTAAACCAAACAAAGGATCATTAAAAAACCTTTCCCTTCCTCCCCCTCCAATCAAACCAAACAAGGTGATCATCCATCCTCCCCTTCCATCCCCTCCCATTCCATTCCCTCTCTTTAAACCAAACAAGCCCTAAGGCAATATGAACAGTTTTCTGATTAAGTATTCGAACCGTTATTCATCCTAGTACAAGGGTGAAGACCTTTTAGCTAAACCAAACTCCTATTGATTGGGGTTCAGAATTCAAATACATGCGAAAGTAACATTTCCATGGGCATCAAATTTTTTTTTAGATACAACATGGGCCTCTAATTTAAATTACAGGGACCTACAATTCTCATTGGTAATCGAAGGGCTATTAGACCCAGCCCAATGTGCAAGTTGGAACACAGAAAAACTTGAGGTGAATTTCATCTTCGCTTAGGGCATTGATAACTCTCCTATACGACAGAGTCATTTTTTTTTTACACTAAATACTGCCAAGATATTATTACATTACAATTACAATACTCTATAATTATGGACTATGAAACATATCAAGAGAATCCCTAAATTACATAGCAAAAAGGACTTCTGGGTCTGCAACTCATCCACACTGTCACTGTCTCTGTGAAACTATACAACGTTACCTGTGTTCCTTGCCACTGAAATATATCTGCTTTTACGGTCTCTGAATGATCTGAAAATTTACAGAGTAAAAAAAACCGTTAAAGTCTTTATCAAGAACAACCGAATCAATAAAAGAACACAACCCTTACAAGTTACAACCTAGACACAAGAAAAAATGAATCCTCTACTATTATATAATCGTGAGTCACATAAGCTATTTATACGGAGGATCTAAAATTATAGCTACAAATAACAATAGATTCATATTATCTACTTGACCCTAATACTTGTCATACTTAACCTGCATATTAGTGCTCATCTCTCCCAAGAACTTGTTAGCATTTTTCAGAACATTCTTTCTCAACATTTTTTGAACACGAGCAATCTAATGGAAACATTTATTTGATGTTACAGAAAGGGAACTTGAAAATTTTAATGTTATTTCATAAAAGATCTTCAAGAATTTGATGAAGATCTTAAAATTATTCCAATCATTTATAATAGGACAAAAAAAGGCGTCACGCTCATGCCTAAGACCACCAGAAGAATTAAATATGATTTTTAAAAATTAAATGTATGACAATCAAGACACCACTTCCTGTGTATTTCATTATAATGCTGTTAATTAAATATAATTTTTGAAAATTAAATGTATGATTTTCTGTTATTAAACCATACAGTGTTTATTCATATCCTCTGTTATTCCTTCGCAAATCATAATTGGATCGTTTCAGCAGATTCTACATAAACCACCAAAGCAAACATAATCTTGATCAATTAGGCAACGTAATCTGGTACATCATTCACAAGGTTTCTAATTTGATTTTTCCTACAAAATCTGAGCTGGACGAGAAGAAAATTGTGTTAGACCAATCACTGCAGAATCATGAAAATACATAATAAACAAGTCTAACACAACCAACCAACCAGGGAAGTGATGTACACTGCAAGAATTTAACAAAATTGGCCGCTGATACTGATACGAAGACATGCATTACAAACCACCAAATACCTGCAAGAAGCATGGCGGAAAAGGTTCAATTTTACAACCCAAGATACCATGCATGATGCTATAGCACTTATGCAAAAGCACAAGACAACCAAGAGCTATAACCAATAACCAAACTGACTTACCGCATCCAATAAATCATCAGAGAGTTTGGGTTTATTCCCACCAGCATTAGCAGATAATGGTTTTTTCTGAGGGAAATGGCTAATCACTTTGGCAATTTTTCCCGAATCTTGTTCAAGTTTCTGCTTCTGTGAAAGCAGAACAAAATTGTGTCACTTAATGATTCTCCAAAATATAACATTTGTGCTAAAACTACAGAAAGAAAGCATCCCTGAAGTCCTGAACAAAGTTTCTGATTACAAATTTACCAATAATGAAGCAAGTTATAGAAGTTGGAATGAAAAGGCATATGCAGAGTAAAAACACGTTACCATCATCAAATGCGACAGCTTCTTGATATATCCTGATTTTATAATAATATTTAATATCATATTTAGGGATTTTATCATTAATTTTTTGCTAAATAGCATTTATTATGATTAAATTAAATTAAAGGTAAGTGTGTGAAAATAAATTTTGAAAGGATATATTTATTATAATCTTATGATTGCTCTTTAAAATTTGAATTTTGAATGAAGATATTATAAAATATTGATTTGAATTGTAGGTCATTTTGGAAAGTTGGAGGTGAAGGACCAAAAGCTAATGATGCACAAGGACTAAAGAAGAAAATGAAATTCTTCATGTGGTTGAGAGGGGAATTTTGACAGAAATCAGGGTTCTTTTCTGTAATATTAGCCACTACTTTCAGTGAAGAACATATCAGCAGACATTACAGAACAGTACCCCGAATTTCCAAAATGCCAGTTTGGTCCAAAAATCCGAAAATCACCGCAGGAACTGATTCTTTTGGCAGCTGATACGGAATTCACGGGAAATCTGATCTGAATATATTCACATATGGATTCCGCCGCAAATGGAGGGGATTCTAATGAGATTTAAGGTTGCAGGAAAATAATAAATGAATAAAAAGGATTGAAAGCCTTCGGAAAAAAACCCATCATGACTTTTGAGAAAGACTACGAGAGAAGAGACCGCAATCACCACTGAGCTTCAACGCCTCATTCAACCACCATCACTTCCATCTTCTTCTCATTCCATTATCTCATCTTTCATGGGTTTCTTGAGGTCTAAGAGTTGTGGCTATGATAAGCCCCATGGGGCTAAATTCTTTCTTGTTTTTTGGGGATGGGAGATTGGTTTGAGCTCCAGAGATATATTCAGGGAAGTTATTTGTTTTAATCTTTTGATTTAACTATGTAATAGATTTCCTGAGTTAAGATTTTATGCTATATGATTAATTTATTGAGATTGAGTTGTTTATCTTAGTTTCAATTGAACAATTGTGATTTGAATTGGATTGTGTGGTTTGAGATTTACATTTATATATTCCCTTTTTAGTTTAACGTGGTTGTGTTATTTTTTCATAGTTTGAATGAGTATTATGACTACATTAATTTTGTTTAAATATCTCAGTTGAGTATTCATTGTATAGAGGAACAAGTTGCATAAATCCAATTCTGAATTACACACTAAGTGGTATTTAATAGTGTATTAAGAAGTAATTATCTAGCTAGAGTTCTAGGAGTAATCACTAATTAATATCACTAGACTTAGCGAGTTGCTAAGTTTTAATTTTTAACTTAGTGAGTGATTTAACTCCCAAATCAATTTGAGCAAGAATAACCTATATTCCATTTTTTCAAGAAGCATTCATCATCAATTTGTTTAAATCAAAATATCATTAGTTATCTTAACAAATTCTCAAAAATCCAAAAAAATAGTAGTTTAGGTTATTTTCCATTATTAAAAGGAATGAAAATCAATTTCAAACCCATTTTACTGTTTTTGTCACTTAGTTTAGCTTAGGCATTAAATATAAGGCTCCTCAAAAGAACATGACCCGAGTTGTGCCTTTCACTGCATAATTTGATTTATTTTGATTTAATCACTTCTATTCTGATGGCAAAATAACTCCAATCACAATTAAAAATTGGTCTTTCTCTACAACTGTAGAGTTTATCGCATAATTTTCACAAGCTTTTCCATTACACGAGCGATCATGAAAGAACCAAAAAGGGGTATTAAAGATGGCAAAGCCAACTATCCAAGAATTTGCAGCAAATTTGAAAGCCAAAGTTTTATTCTATTAGGTGCTCCATACGCCAAAATAATTTGGATTTAGTTAATTTACCCTCTTTGTCATCATTAGATTTGTGCCTCTGTACACATAATTAAAGGGAGAAAGACATATAAGATGAGAGCCACCAAAATTTAACATACCTTCTTTAGTCGTTTCTCTATAGAACTCAAAGCACGTGACTGATCAACCTTAGAATGATAGAAATCCCTCTCTCTTTTGGCAGCAGAAAGTTCTACAGCTAGTTTTTGCTCCTGAACAGCTTTCTTGAAGGCTGTTACAAAAAATCAGGACCTTGCTGTAAGCTCAGCTGCTTTAACTCCACTACATAAAACGATTATACAGATAATAAAAACCCTACCAAGTTCTTCAGTCAGATCATCCCATTTGAATTTACTCAAGTATTTAATATTCCAAAGGTCATAGTAGAATGCTGATCTCTTCTTTCCACCTGGATAAACAGTACGGACAGTTATCAAGGTATCAGTACGGACCACATTATGGACAATCCAGGCATTACTAATAACAACTATATCACATAGCACATCATTTCCTCTGCATGTTAAGTTTTACTAACAAACCAATATTTGGTTTAGAGTTGGTAAGAATACATACCTATCTGTTCACCATTTAACATATAGCAACTCTTTTTGCTACTCTTTTGTCGGTGAATTCAACCCATCTGCATAATTGCAGGCAAAGCAAGTGACAATAAGCTAGTAGAGTAATCAAATTTAAACAGTCAAGTAAATCAAGAGAATACCCATCTGAAAATACTTGGTCTCAAGATCTACATGATGACTTTGAAGGTGCTCGAGAAGCAGAATTTCCTATTGACAAATTCAGCAGAATCCGTAGTCAGTCACAATCCACGTTCTGGAAGAGAGTTAAAAGAGATGAAACTAAGCATCAATGATGAACAAGAGGAGGTCAACTTTAGGAGCAGGATAAATCCTTTGAATATCACCATATTGCGAGAGAATACGCCGAAGCTTTAGGCGGTCCATATGAGGTGGAATGCGCCTCAAATAACAGATGCCACGCATATCGGCATTCTGTGTCTCCTTCAACAACCATTTCTTCATTTCGTTTTTTCTGGCATCCGTGTTCTCATAGCATTAATCTCCTTTTCCTCCTGCGGAATCCCAGAGTTACCCTCCAAAACTTTTTTCTTCCTCTTCTTTATTTGGGAACTTGCAGCAACCTCTGCTTCATCACAAATTGTTGGGGAGGCCTCGTGTGGAAGATTCTTGACATCGGCCTGGAGATGTTCTCCCAGGGTTTCAGAACTGGAAGCTTCCTTCGATTTTCGGTTTTTCATTTTACAACCGAATAATGAACTTTAACCGCTAGAGTTGGATGAAAGTGAATTTCAATGAGATCAAACGAGCGAGAAATTACAGAGAGGGAGGGAGAAGTGAGCGTTTGCAAGTCTCTCTGTTTTATGTCAAGGTTTTGAAATGGGGCCAGCAGTTGGAGATGAGGAGATAAGAATGAATGAAGTGTTAGAAGAAGGTTTAAAAACAGGTTAGATTATTTTTATCAAAGGAATATCCTTCAAAATCTGCCAGGACAGGGAAGCAGATACGGTGCACATACTAATTGAGGATCTATTATAGAGAAGCATATCAAATTACAGAGACATTAGGAGGCTGCCGACAAGAACTGGAAAATAGATGATGTGAAAAGGGTTATGGCTGACATCTTCGATTCTGCATTCATATCTGGGGGCCAAGGTAAAACAAACTACATTTCAAACTTTGGTCTTTTGAGAGGAAGGGAGGTGTGTCTGGTTTAGTTAGAACTTAGAACTTGATGCCATATTTTTAGATTCTTGCTAAAACAGATAGTACCTGGTTACTACTACCTGCATGACCGAGAGGCATTTGACTGGTGACAAAACTACTCAAAATGCAATATGGTTTCTCAATTTGTTGTACAGATGATGAGATTAATGAAGAAACTGGTTTTCAAAGTTCGTCACATGTTGGTCTGAGACTGAGTTGAGTACAGCTTCCTACTCACGCGGATGGAAAAAGGGAAGATGCAAGAAAATCTCCAGATATACACACACAAAGAAATCAAAACAGAACCAAGCTCAGGAAAAAAGTACAGCTTCCTACTCACGCTGAAGGAAAAAGGGAAGATGCAAGAAAAACTCCAGATATACACACACAAAGAAAGAAAAAGAGAACCAAGCTCACGAAAAAAAGAAAATCAAAACCAAGTTATGAAAAAAAGAAAAAAGAAAATCATAACCTCTGGAGATGAGCTTCTGGCCGATCTTCGGTAAGCGAATAAGGTGAACAGATATAAGACGCCGTGGAGAGATTGAGAGACAACGAGGAGCGCCAGAGCCCAGAGTGAGCACCGGCAGCAGCTAGAACCTCCCAGTGTCGAGCTTTTTCGCGGTCAAGGACTCGCGCGGCAGCTAGGGCAAACAGAGAAACAGAACTGAGAACGAGAAAAGGACAAAGGGTTGAAAGTTAGTGTATGTTTGGATTAGCTTTTTTTAATAGCTTTTACGATTTATGAGTAAATTTGTGAGAGGAGTTTTGTTTCGGGTTGCACAAATCATGGTTTGAAATCATGGTTTGAAAAGCTCTCAAACACATACTTACACTCTGTTTGGTTTGAGGGGGATGGAGGGGAATGGGAGGGAGGGGAGGGATTTTGCTCCCCTCCCCTTGATTGGTAATGGAGAAAATTTAGGAGGGAGGGGAAATTTTTTTTAAATTTTCCCCTCCCTCCCCCAAAATTCATTCCCCCCCAAATCGGACGGATTTGGAGGGAAGGAGACAATTTTATACCTGATGGGACTAAAATACCCCTGCTATTATCATGAAAACCCAAAACAGCCCTCATTTGTTTTTTTTTTATCGGGACCCTCATTTGTTTTTAATCCCAACAGATGCTCAGAACTTCTGCTCGACCGAAAGCCCTAGCGCGAGAAGGAAGAACGAGACGGAGCGGACGATCGAAGAAGGAGAGCACGATCATACCATTTCTGTTCGGTAAAACCATCTTCTTGTGTACTTGTTCTTCCTTCATCTGTTTTGTTTGTCGATGAAGCTCTCCAGTGCTTTCAAACCATTTGTTTTCTTTTTTGTCGGGGGACCTTATTTTCTGTGATTGTGGTCTCTTCGCTGAATGCTATCGGTGAAGGTGTGGACGCTGTGACACCGACGGCGACGCGTCGCCGTTCTTTCAAACCATTTTTGTGAATTTTGGTCTTTCAAACCGACGGCGAGAACGCGTCGACGGCTGATTCTGGGGTTTTTTTTTGCTATCGATTCTGGGGTTTTTTTTTGTCGCTGATTCTCTGCATGATTAAATTATCGCTGAATTTTTTTATGGTTTCACTTACAAGTTACAACCTGGAAGAAATGCTAATCGCTAATTTTGTTTCTCTGTGGCATGATATGCATTTTTTTTAAAATCTGTACATCATATGGATTTGTGTTAATCATAGTATGCACCTCTGTATATGCTTGTTCTGTGTTTTATTTTTTGTTCCTGCGTCCATATCTTCTTAAATTATGGCATTTGTGTTAATCACAGTATGCACCTCTGTATATGCTTGTTCTGTGTTTTATTTTTTGTTCCTGCGTCCATATCTTCTTAAATTATGGCATTTGTGTTAATCACAGTATGCACCTCTGTACAATGTTCATATTAGCCTTCTGTACAATAAATTATGGCATTTATCTCAGTGTAGTAGTATTAATAGTGATCATAATACAAGTTTTAACAGTATCAATAGGCCTTTTTTTTGTTGGATAAGTTGTTAATATTTTGATTATTTGGTGTACTGTTTTAATTGGGGATAATTTTTGTATTTGTTATATGGGTTCTGAAGAGGAATTTGTGATGCAATGGTTCTTAATGCGTCAGAGACTTGTAGCCCACCTTGTTTGTCTTCTTGTCCAGTATTTTATGGTTCAGAAGTGTAATAATAAGAAGAGAATAACCTACAATATGAATTCTGCAAGAGAGAGGGTACGTGAAGAAGTGATGTATAGGATAACTAGTAGTCCTAGGGGACGCGATATTGTTAGGATGGGTCCTGAAGCCTTTTTAGGATTGTGTAACATGTTAGAAACACATGGTGGCCTAAAGCCTACCCGATTCTCAAGTGTGGAAGAACAAGTTGCCAAAGCCCTTTACATCTTAACACACAAAACAAAAAACCGTGTGGTTATGTTTTGGTTTAGGCGGTCTGGTGAGACAGTTAGCCGTCATTTTCATAATGTGTTACATGCTATCCTTCAATTAGAAGATAAATTCCTTGTCCAACCAGATGGTTTTAGAGTCCCTACTGAAATTAATGTTAATGATAAATTCTACCCATATTTTAAGGATTGTGTTGGGGCCATAGATGGAACTCATATTCGTGCCAAAGTACGTATGGTAGATGCGCCTCGTTATCGGGGTAGGAAGGACTTCCCTACACAAAATGTTTTGGCAGCTTGTACCTTTGATTTAAAGTTTACTTATGTGCTTGTGGGATGGGAAGGAACCGCGTCTGACTCAAGAATTATAAAGGATGCATTAAGACGAGAGGATTGTCTTAAGATTCCTCAAGGTAAGTACTACTTGGTTGATGCTGGATTCATGTTAACAAGTGGTCTTATTACACCATATAGAGGAGTTCGGTACCATTTGAAAGAATATTCAGACAGAAATCCTCCCCAAAACTATAAAGAACTCTTTAATCTTCGATATTCATCACTACGTAATGCAATTGAAAGGGCTTTTGGGGTATTGAAGAAAAGGTTTGTCATCTTATCAAGAGGAGTTCGGTACCTTTGCTGCATGTTGCATTCTTCATAATTATTTGATGAATGTAAACCCTGATGCAGAGCTTATCCATCAAGTAGATAATGAACTTGCAGCTGAAGGTCACTCTAATGCTGAAAACCATGTTCCAAGGGGTGATACAAGTGAGGCAGCTCAGGGCGAGCTTATAAGAGATGCAATAGCTCAACAAATGTGGACTAACTATGGAAATAATGCTTAGAATAATGTTCTGTGAACTAAACTTTACATGTTCATTTGTTGTAGTGCTCTTTGGTTATATTTCCTTTGTTATATTGTTGTAATGTGGTTTTCTGCTTCCACATCTCCTATATTCCTTCAAAACTGATGTCATTTATGTGCATTGTTTATTTGATGTTAGTTAATTTATTTGGGTTTACATTTTTTTAGTATGGCTCCGAAAAAGCCAGCTCATGTGAATGCTGCCCCAACTGAAAAGAGTCTTATTTGGAATTCCAAGATGGATGATGCCTTGATTGATGCATTTATGCATGAACTGGATGTGGGTAACAAGGTTAATGGGACATTTACAACTAATGCTTATGATAATATAATTACATATTTGACTGCACTGTTTGGATTTAAAGTTGATAAAGAGAAAGTGAAAAATCGTTGGAAAACATTGAAGAAGAACTTTTCTGAAATTTATGATATCTTCAAGGGGGGCATGAGTGGATTTTCATGGAACTCATCTACTCATACATGGGAAGCTGAGGACCAAGTTTGGGATCAGTTGATTGAGGTGAGATACATAAACCTTTCTTATTGTATAATTCTTTTTCTGCATATTTTTGCTGTCCTGCTGTTCTGTATATGCTTGAGTTTATAATACAAGTTTTGTTCTGCATATGCTTCACATAAACCAACCTTATTGTATAATTCTTTCTCTGCATATTTTTGCTGTCCTGCTGTTCTGTATATGCTTGAGTTTATAATATATTTGATGTTCTGCATATGCTTTACATAACGTTGATTTTTGGAGAAATAAAACTCTTTTGTTGTACCTTGAAGCTAATATCTTCAACTCTGGTTTTTCAGGTCAAACCAAAAGCTGCTCTTTGGAGAAATACTCCCCTGCCCAATTATTTTAAGATGCTGGCTCTTTATGGAAATGATAGAGCCACTGGAGATGATGGTGACACTCCTTCAAATATGAAGAAAAGGCGTCGTTCAAGTCCTCCAGCAGCTCGGTCAAGTACTCCAGTAGCTCAGTCAAGTCCTCCACCACCAGCTGAGAATGAGGTTGATCAGCTGCTGTCCCAAAATAATCTGACTTTTCAAGATTTTTCTGTCAATGTGGACAATGTGGAATATGAAGAGTTATCTCATGGAGCACAAAGTGAGAGCTCTAAGAGGGCTAGAAGGGGTGCTGCAAACAATGAGAGGGTAAGTTCTGATGGAGTTATAATTGCAAGGGAAATGCAAGAAATAGCAAGTGCCATGAGGGAGGGTAATCAAGTTTTTAGAGAGAGATATGCACCTCAAATTTCTGGAGAAGACACTTTCAAGCTGATTCGTGAGAGTGGGTGTGATGAAGATAAAGTTTCAGACATTTACTGCTTCCTCATGCATGATGTTAGCAAGCTCAGGGCAGTGATTGAATGCCCCCCTCCAATGCGCAAGCAAGTGATTATGAAGATAGTTTTCGGTGGCTACCATTAGAATGTGATGCCACCATAGCTTTTTTGTATTGGCCTACAAAGACATGCCAACCGATTTAATGCCATGCTGAATTTTGTTTTGGATGAACTCCTTACTTTGTTGTAATGATATAGTGTTTGGTTATATTTTGTAATTGTGTTAGTATCATATGTAACAGTTGTTCATCTTCGGCTTATCAGGTGTTTGGTTATATTTTGTAATTGTGTTAGTATCATTTGTAATTTTTTTGTATGCATCTTCGGCTTATCAAGTTTTGTTATTTGAATCTATGTCTTCTTTTACTCTCTAGCATTGTACAGTTGTTCATCTGCATCTGGCTGTGTCAAGGGTTGAGTTTTATCTTGTGGCTTACTTTCCTCTCAACATTGGCTAGTTATTAGCACGGTCTTATTCTCATCCCCAAATAGCAGAGTAATATCCTCTGTTCTAGCTAAAATATTTTATGATGTCTTCTTCTTAATTAACATTAGGGGACAAGTTTCCCTTTCCTATAGATCCCTCAGCTGAATTATAGCTGCAATGCGAACTAGATCCAGAGAAATTTGTTTCCTACAATCAAAAGACAACATGTCTCTCCTATCATAATATAGACTGTTCAGAAGCAGTCCATATAGGCACAATTTGCATGTCATGTGATTGCCATTTCAATTATAATTTAGGATATAAAAATTTTATTGCTACTTAAACTTAATTATACATTTAATAGAGTTTGGATAACATCACTTATAATATGATTGTCCATGTGAAAATTGTCCATATCAAACTAATTTCCCTCCTCTCCCCTCCTGAACCAAACAAGGTAACATTAAAATCCCTCCTCGCCCCTTCCTTTTAACAAGGGTGAATTTGTCTATGTCAAAAACATTTCCCTCCCCTCCCCTCCTGAACCAAACAAAGTAACATTAAAATCCCTCCCCTCCCCTCCCTTTTAATCAATCCAAACAAGGTAATATTAAATCCCTCTTATCCCCTCCCATCCCCTCCCCTCCATTAAAATCCCTCCCATCCCCTCCCCTCCGTCGAACCAAACAAAGCCTTAATCACTTGACGCCGTGCGTGTGCCTAATGGACCTGCCAAGGACTCACTCACAGTCTCACACACTCACGGGGCGCCTAATAAAACATATTATAATATAAATTATTATATAAAAAATTGCTTCCCTCGCAAGGTTAAACAGGCGGGGCGGCATACTGTGCCCGATTCCCAAATCATGTGATATCTCATCCAGAGCCATCTCTAGACCCTGTACACGTGTCTCCAGATAGTTCATCCCACTTCGGAGCTTCCAATGAATTGCTATATAAAAGAGGAAGAGACACAAGTCTTGAATGTTGTGTAAGAGCAACAAATATTGTAGCCACAAGAACTGCCTATGATACTTTGCGTGCAAGAAAAGTTTGTTTTAAACAGGTATTAGAACTATAGTTTTCATCCAAACACACAGATAAATGGGGGAAAATATATGGGAATCGGCACAAAAACTAAATACATGTTGAGTCTTTTTAACAAACACAAAAAGGAAAGAGCTATAGAAAGTAACAGCGCTGGTTCAGATAAATGCTATAATGGGGTTATCAAAAGAGGCTTTGAGTTGCTTTTTGCAGAAACATGCATTTCATCAATCCAATGTAATGTACCTGGAGGAGATTTAATAGATTTCAATTTGATTAAGTTGTTCACGGATCAAAGACAGATTCTCAACATCTTGGGGTTTCTCACAAGCTTCATTTGCATTGTTGTCCAACGTGAATTCTGAGTCAGGGATGTCATCATCACAGAGTGGAACCACTCGAGACCCTGATCTTAAACCACCAAATTTATGCACTTTCTCATCACGTTTCTTGCTAAAGAGGGCGCGACTTACTTCTGTTCTTGGATTCTCACAGTTCTGACTCAAGCATGGCTTAGAAACTTCTAAACCACACCTT
Organism: Inga oerstediana; assembly: GCA_963210345.1. Classification (NCBI taxonomy): domain Eukaryota; kingdom Viridiplantae; phylum Streptophyta; class Magnoliopsida; order Fabales; family Fabaceae; genus Inga; species Inga oerstediana. Next base: position 40,578,050 of record OY723409.1, read on the forward strand.
TTAATGTCATCTTTCCCATTAATGTTCAATGGGAAGGAATTTGAATCTGGAGCTTCAATTTTCCTATCAGACAACTCTTGATCCAGCTCATGTGATATCCCCAAATTTAGATTCTTGTCCAGCTCTTTTTAAAGTTCTTTCTTTTGACAGTGGTTGCATATGAAACCTTACATGGAAGGGACAAGTTCCTTTTGAGAAGATTTTCGGCTGCTATCCACTGAACTTTTGGTGGAACGCTGCTCCATACCATTATCTGGACCTATGATGAATAAAGCCAACAACGAAAACCAGGAAGTAGACTGCTTCACCATCAGGGGCCAAGGCTCACATGGTTTGTATTAAAACAGAGATGCAGGAAATAAGATGCAACAGAACTTAACTTCAAACTCTACACTTGAGGATAATATTTATCACAATCCAGTTACTGATTAAAAACAAAATGGATAGAACAGAAGGGGGGTGATGGAAAAGAAAGTAAAGAAAATAAAATTGAAGTTGAAAATCTTTGTTAGCACAATTTTTCCTTTACATTCTAACCACTTTTTGTTAAAATGATTTTTGCAGATTAAGTTATTCTTACTTCTATTCTTTCCATCCCCAATTTATCCCTCCCCTAATTAAACTTTAATTAAACTTTTAAACTAGAAACTTATAAATTCATTTAAATAATCAAATTTGAATTCCCACTCACTATTGCCAACTTGGAACAGACAAAATCTGTAGGATTTTCGGGCGTACCTGGAATCCGATTGACTCACTGAGTACCCACACGAGATCGGAGCACCGATTCGGACTCTGATCACGTTATACGGCAGATTCACCATTAGAGAAGAGGACCCAGGGAGAGAGGAGTTTTTGGAAGTTTTCTTCCGATGTTGTATTTTCTGTCTCTCCAAAACTGATAATAACCCCTTATAATACGTATGGGAGTTATTTTGATTTGAAATTCAAATCATAAGGATAAAACTCCTTAATTGGACCCATACTTTTCCATAATTTTATAATAGCCCCAACTGAATTGGGCTTTGGGCCTGATCCACCAAGGGTGGACCAGACCTATTCCAACATCTCCCACTCACACTTGGTGGATCAAATGTTATGGGTCATATCTCTTTCTCTTCCATCCTTCTGTCATACTAGGTGCTATGCCGTAACCGCGTGGGCATGACGTCTCCATTTGGCTATCTTGTATTAGGAATCCCTTTCACAGAGACCAACACAAGACAACCCTGTAGTGCAGCTTGGTCGTATTTAATATAATGCCTCCGATGTCCTAGATTTTAACTCGTATACACTTTCTCCATGGCCAATCTAATCCCTCTTGAGTCAAGATAAAACTCAGATGGCCTTGCTCATATGCATAGTATCCACACTTATGAAATTACTCAAGTAACATCATAAGGGACCGGTCTTAGACACAAGCATAAGTGTGTATATTCCAAGTAATCTTTCTTTCGCCCATATATCATTTCAATATGAATCAACCGCTTTTTTAACATAATGCCTTTAGATCGTATCGATCATGATCATAGGAAAAAATGCTAAAGTAGCAGACGTCAAAACATATCTCTATCATATTGTCAAAGTCAGAGGACATCATGAAAGGGTAAACCTTTCCGGGACTCACACAACAATGAAGCAGGGATCTTTTCACTTGCTTCCCGTTTGCGGTTCTCTAGCACATGCGGTATGAATCGCATGCTACGGTATTACTCTTATATTATAAGAGCGTATGTCGTTTTAATCTTATTATTAACACCGTACAGACTAAAGTTTAGACACACACAGTATTTAAACCAAAATTCTTCAGCTTTACTCACATGACGTCAATCTAAAGAATTTGTTGTCTGGCTACAGGTATCATGGACGTGGGTTTTCATGATTCGATCCATATTTATAATTTCAGATCTCATCCCGACTAAATGCACTACTAAGTCAAGGCGACATTTAGTTTTGTGTTTCTTCTCTACCATATAAGCTCTCTCATTGCTTTACTGGTGAACATATATGTCTCATCTTCACACACTCCTTCAGAGTGTCAAAGGTAGTCGCTTGTGTGAGAAAGCCGACCTCATCAACCTGTACGACATACTAGATATTGTATACTTTTGCATACACATGTAAAACTATAATGAAGTATTTATACTTCATTTCATATGTATGCCAAAGGGCTCATTATGCTCTTCATGTATTTCCTTGGCCACATGCTTAGCTAGGGGACTTGCCATAGGAAAGTGTTGTTCAACAACAACTTTATGTGCTACAATATTTCTAACAAGAATCAAATCTTCATGTTTAGTCTTGATATGATACTTAGGGTCTTTTACTTAGGCAATGGCTGCAGTGTTTTCACAATACATTAACACTAGATTTAAATTCTCACTTTCAAATCATAGATGTTTTCCCAAACATCATCAGCCATATAGCCACATATACTGACATAGTACATTAATATACGCATGATCATTATATGCCCTAAAAAGGTATCTCAAGACCTTTTGTGAAGACATTCCATGTCTCTCACAATGGTTAGACTAGTACCAACATACAAGTTTTATCACAAAATAGATATCTGGTCTTGTACACATCACTGCATACATAAGACTACCAACAATGTTTGCATGGAAACCTTTTTCCATTTTCTATGTTGATTTAGTTCAGGGACAAAATCAAGACTCAAAAATCATTACTGAAGCCACTGGGGTATCTATGGGTTTGCATTAACTCATATAGAAATTGCTCAAGAATCTCCTAATATGATTGTCATTGCAAATAGATTTCATCACCCATATCACCACTTAAAGGTGTAGATTTTACATCCTCTTGATGTATTACTAAATCTTAACAGTAAATTGTTGCCAGAATAAGTCTGATTAAAAATGCACAACAGGTAAGATGAAAGCCTTCCTATTATGCTCACCCCTTTGCAATCAAATGAGTCTTGTAGTTTCTAATTCTTAACCATGACTCTTTTTCAATGAATCATTACTTCCATTGCTTTCTTCCATTTTGCCTTTGCAGGAATCTTGTATAGAACACGACTCTATCTTCTAGAGCAACCATGAATTCCTTTCTCAATTACTCCTTTTTATTTGGAGCTTCCTGCTTCTCTTGTTTATGTCTCTTTATTGACCCTTCAAAACTCCCACTCACAAGGACTATTAAAAATCACTGGCTGGTTCTATACTGTCTTGTCTATGTGTCTCGTAAAGAGACACATGGTCATCATTTTCACCTTTATTTGAAAACTAATGCATAATAAATGTGGTAGATTTCAGTTCTTTTCACTTACAATTCCATCTTTTCACTTATGAAAAAATGAAGTCAGTCACAATTCCATCTTTACACTTAAAAAAATGAAGACATTACTCTTATGAGCTCCCACTAACAATCATAATAGGAATACGCAATTGACCCTTATGGTTTGCACTCTTATGATCTGTGGAAAATCAAATCCAATTCACACTTGACCATAATTCATAGAGTGTAGAAGTGACCACTTTAGAGGGCACATGGTTAAGTTCAATACCACACACACTTGATGAAAACAAATATGTGTACTAATCCGCCAAAAGTGAACCTTAATACTCTCCCACTCACATTTGGTGGGCTAGCTTGAACCATCATAACCATGTCTCATAATGCTTTATTACACTTTTCAGCAAACTCCATATGGTGGTGGAGTACATTAGATAACTAGCTATCTAACTATCTTACTTCGATCACAGGGTTCATTTGATCATTCACAACATTGATTAGTTCATACATAGGATTTCAAAATATCTATTTATTCAATTGATTTTGCAACATATCAATTTACAATCCAAAATACTTAAACTTTAGACTTACTCGGAATTATAATATGTATGATCATATTTGTGAATAATCCTTAGCAAGAGTAATAAAATGTTCAGCTCTGTGCCTTGCCCTCATACTCAGTACCAAATTTATCATAGTGGAATAATTGTAATGGAAATACAATCATTTTCCCTTTACATAAATCTTTTTATGTTGCTTTACTTGCTAGATTATCACAATGACATCTGCACATTAAAAACTAAACTTAGCAATCCTCATTATGCTAATTTTTGTTGTAATTCCCATGTCCTTGTCTAGCATGACACATAATCAAGTCAATACTTGAATCACAAAAGGCGGTAAAGCAACTAAGCATAAAGATTCACCAACAATGCTCAACTTAAAGAAATCTCATGAGAGGAAAACTGAATCAGAATTATATATGTGCCATAAAATCATGAAAGTTTAAATCAGTTGAACCCTTGATTTTGACGGCATGAGGAAACAACTCAATCTCATTTGAACCAGTGCATAAAGCACATCACAGAGAATTAATGTCATTCCACTACATAAAGTAGACTTGTAGGTGCTTATACCTTTTACTTCAACCCTCATGTCACCACCAACGCTAAGCTTCTGGCTTAGATGTGACAATAGAGAACGTTCTGTAAAGAATTTCAATCCCTATATCATGATTTATGGAGCTTGTGTCCTTTTTACGTTCCTCTTATTTGGAACAATTCTCTGCAAAATGGACTTTTCTTTAGCAGGGAAAGCATTAACCTCACTTAGGTTAGCCTTCTGCTGGGAGAAATTCTTACCCTTCTTTGAACTTAGGGTCGTCCTTCTATCTCTTTCCTGAAATCTCTTACCCTTCCTCAATATTGGGTGTAGAGTGTGGAGGACTTAGCCTCCCCTATGGGGTAAGCTTGTCCAGAGGACTCACAAACCTCTAGACATTCATTTCCAAGCCCCAAGTACTTCAATACATCATTGAAAGTAATAATGTTTTTTTTATTATTATTATGGGTCATACTGACTTTCATGAGCTCCCAAGTAGAAAAGGAGCGTCTTGATGAACAAACTGAACTTGTTCGTTAAACAATACATATTCAGTTTCTCTCAGTTTTCTTGTTAAGTTGGTCATCTTATGTAGATATTGTCTCTTAAGAGGTGATTGAAGTACCTCAAGAGATTTTCTTTGAATGTAATTCACATGGCATTGCTGTTGGATTTCTTTCACATTGGCACATGCATTTGTCAAGTATAGCATACGTAGGGCAATGTTATGAAATTTCCCTTATCACGGCCATGTCGGTCTCATAACCTCTTATTTGCTGAGTAAATCCTCAGTTTTAGTGCCATTTGACCCAAATCAATGGCTTTTCAACATCTTTTATTTATATGAAACCTTTCAATGTCAGATATCACAATTGTCCCCATTTAGCTTATTAATTAACTTTCTTGTTCTTGGTAGCCTCTCTTAGCTTAATCACTTAAATCATTCCACTTATAGGGTAATTCACTATTGATTTAAACCAAGAATGTCTTTTTATAGCACATTGAAGTATACAATGTCATGTACTTATATTATTCTTGACTAGAAAGGTAATAACAACATTGGGTCTATGATCAAGAGAATACGTTTGTATCTCCCATCACACAGATTCCAACCATGCCACTATCATCTATCAAGAATTTCATACAAGTACTTCACATAAGATGCTCAATTATGACTTTTAAAAAAAAAAAAACTCAATTCTTGAAAGCTCCCACTTAAATAGAGCATATGAAACTAGCTCCCACTTAGATGGAGCTTATGATTCTCTTAGAAGACTTATTTTCCAAGAGCTTCCACTCACAAAAGAGTGTTGGACATTTACTTCTTCATGTCCCTTAGAGCATTATTATGTTGATAATGTCTTATTATCAAGGAATTTGGGACAATTCAATAGTTTTCTTTAGTTTCATATTAATCTCATTTCTTTGCTCTTAATCTTCAGCCAAACAAATCTTCAAGGGGAGAATATTATTTATTTCTAAAACCTAATTTGACAAGGTTCACAATAACCACTATCTTCTAAGGCTGGAAGAATTTTATGTCCCATGTTGTTTTAAATGTCTTATGCAATTTGAATTGTTTCATTCTAGAAACATTACATATTTGCTCTTAAGTCTTTTATGATTTCTAATGTTGGTGGTTAGACTGGGCTCAAAGCTCATTTTCACTCATGAAATGGGCTTTACCTTCTGAGGTTCATCACTTGCCTGAATTTGGCATTAGGGAGCTTCTCCTTTTGAGATTCCCTTTCACTATGATTTGATACTTTCTCTTTTAGTATCAAATCCTTACTTTTACCTCTGTGAGGTTTTCTCATATATGAATCTTGACATTCACCTTCTTAAGATTCATGAGATTCAGGTTTATTTTTAAGTTTATCTTCCGAATTTCTTTTCGGTCACACGTCTTATTCAATTTCAAGTTCTAATGAACCTTAGTTTGAATCATTTTCCTCTTGAAAACTCTTTAGGATCTTCTCCTTCTAGGTTATGTTTCAAGGCTCAATGAGCAAACCCCTCTTCCATCTATCACTAATTAGAGGCTCACATTACTCTAAGTAATTTATGCTTGAATCATTATTTAGAGATAACATCAAATAATTTTCACCTTCTCAAATCCACTACAAAAGGTGGTTTAGTGCTTTTTGAACTCCCCAAATTCATATTTATCTCAAATAAAATAAATATGAATTATTAAAAATATTTCAGTATTTTTGAACTCCTAAAAAATCATTCAAGATAGCACTAAATGCCTCTAAAACAGATTCAAATATATTCAAAAAAATTTTGAATATACATCAACATGAAGATCTTGAATTTAGGGATTTTTAGAAACAAACCACGTCTGAATCGGAGCTCAAATGCAACTTCACATGCCCCTAAAAGGAGGAGGAAAAAGAAATTCTGGAAAAATTAAAAAATCCAGATTTTTTTTATTATTTATTATTATTATTATTTTTTTTTAGCACTGATCTGGGTAAAAAAAAACGAATCCCAAATATATATATATATATATATATATTTTAAAGGTTGATAACCCATAAAAAATGAACCCATAACATTTACCCTTTTTTTTTAATGCTAGCCCATTGACTATGTCAAGCCCAAAAGATTTTCTTTTCAATGTGTTTGGGTTGGATCCCCTATTTAGACCCAAAACGAGTCCACATCACAGCAAGCCCGTTTCACTAAATAGTTTTTTTTTTAAGTTTGTATGGCCTTTGCCAGGCTAAGCCCAGTGGGGTTTTTTTTTTTTCGGATCACTTATTCTGATCCACCCAGTCCGCCCCTATAATTTTTTTTTTGGTTTCGTTTGGGCCAACTTCGGCCCAAATTTTGTTTTTTTTTAAACAGTTGCACTGGATCGGGTTGGGCCATTGACCCGGTCCAGATTTTTCTTTTTTTTTGAACTAGCATGGAACGACGCCGTTTTGGGGTGCTGGAGGTTGTCTTCAACCTCCAGCCGGGTCGACCCGGACCCGGTTTCAGGCGCGGGTCGGGTCCGTCGACCCGGTACATTCTCTCCTCCGTAACTTCGCCGTCCGACGTCCGTTTTGCGCGTTCTTGGTGTCCATTTTCATCATTTTTTCGAGATCTACGCAATGGGATTATTTTCAAATCCTGAATCACTCTTTTAAGGATGACCCAATTCAATTCTGTTTTCGTTTTTCTAATTCTTTTCTCAGATTTCGAACAACCTATGGGTTCTGTTGTTCCCTAGCCTTGTTATGTGTATTATGAGGCTTTTAAATATACTAATACTCATGGAACTAAGGCATTAACAACTGTAATTGATAGAAAATAGGTTGCACAGTAAATCATCGAAAAAAAACGGAAACGAAAAAAAACCACAAAACGCAGACATATATAATTTTGTTCAAGCATATGAACAGAAATCTAATACAGATATTCATTTATCCATATACAGAGAAATTTCTGTAGGAAGATTTCTATATATTCATGAACAAACAAAAAAAACAGACGGAGAAATTTTTTTATATACATATGCTTTCATGTTTATGGACACAGACGTATAGCAGAAGTCATTTTCAAGACTGATTACAATCTAAATGCTCTGATACCACTGTAGGATTTTCGGGCGTACCTGGAATCCGATTGACTCACTGAGTACTCACACGAGATCGGAGCACCGATTCGGACTCTGATCACGTTATACGGCAGATTCACCATTGGAGAAGAGGACCCAGGGAGAGAGGAGTTTTTGGAAGTTTTCTTCCGATGTTGTATTTTCTGTCTCTCCAAAACTGATAATAACCCCTTATAATACGTATGGGAGTTATTTTGATTTGAAATTCAAATCATAAGGATAAAACTCCTTAATTGGACCCATACTTTTCCATAATTTTATAATAGCTCCAACTGAATTGGGCTTTGGGCCTGATCCACCAAGGGTGGACCAGACCTATTCCAACAAAATCCGAATCACAGAAGATGCTTTATGATGTCTAAGTCCTAGTAAACCGTGTGACATGGGAGGTTAACAAGGAGGGAAAAAAACAGAAATTAGATTATCTGAACAGTTTAAATGAAGAACAACAAATGAATTAGTATGATCATTTTTTGAATATTAAAGCCTCACCAGCTGAGTAAGATGCCATTGTTGCAGGAGCAGAATCATCCTCGGTTGAATCTGTTAACTCCTTCCACATCTCCAAGGCACGATTCATAGTGTCCCGATCTGTTACAACATTAACGCCCTGATCAAGACACTTGAGAAAACTTCAATGAAAATCAAACACCCTCCCACATACTTCTTTTTTGGGGGAGGAGGGAAATTTAGGGTGTGTTTGGAACAGCGATTGTCAATTGAGCTTGTTTTAATTGGGCTTGTTGTGATATTACTTTTGATAAAAGCCAAATTATGTAATGTGATTTGTGTTTGGATTGGCGATTGTCAATTGGGCTTTTGAAAAAATAAAACTTGTTTGGATTGGCGATTGTTAATTGGGCTTTTGTGATAATGATAAAAGAAAAATGTAATTAAAAATTATAAAAAATTTATAATAGTTTAAGTTGGGAAATTAGACAATTAAAAAATGCACAATCTGATTAAAATAATATTACATAACCAATTGGATCACATGTTCCGTACAATTTGATCTCTAATTGAGTCACGAATTTGATTCATTTGCTTGATCAATGGAACTGGAGATTTAGAGTGAGTTGATTAGGGCGTCAGAAAAATTTTCACTTCTAGCCCCCAATTTCTGAAATAGGGTTGAGTTTCAGCGTCAGCTATATATTCGAGCGAAACTGCAGTTGCACGGCAATGAACAAGGGAAAAAAAACACAGAAGGATCAAGGATAGTTCAATTTTTTTTATTAAAAAATATATTCTTTTGTACTGCTAGTAGTTCATTAATAATAGATCACCATATTTTTACGTGAGCATTTAGTATGCTGGGTCAACTTCAGTACGTAAGTCAAAAAAAAGAAGACAGGTAGGGATTGGTTGATCGAGCTTTTGATACAAGCTCTATTATTGAGCTTTTGACAAACGTGCAGGAGCAGTGACTAATTTCTCAAAAACTCAATCTCTGATCTTATCAACCAAACATGAAAAAAAAAAACCACTATTAGTAATTGGGCTTTTGAATGCCCAATTGGACTTAAGGAGACCCAAAAGCTGCAACCAAACACACACTTAGCTTCTACAGAAGCTAAAAATCCCCTCCTTACATTTACTTATCTTCAAAACGAGTAGGCAACAAAGCGATTTAGTGTAGAATCTCTACCCACACTATTTTTCTGGGTACTATGAGTTGTTTTCATCAATGAGGGGAAAAAAAACGAAGTTCAATATCTTATCAAACCTTCGATTAACGAATTGAGACACAGCGCCTTATGCTGCGATGCCAGATTCCTCTCCACAAGAACAACCTTACCCAAAGCCTCGGCCGCCTTCGCTTTGCACACCTCATTCTTCACCAACTTCCCCAACCTAGGCAGAGCACTCTTAATCAGCGCCTCCGAATCAGGTTTCGGCGCCGACTCAATCGCTGCCGCAAGGCACAGCGCCGCGCCCATCAGCGAGTTGGCGTCCTGCTCCTGCGTGATAGTCTCCATCAACGGCTTCAAAAACGCCGTCAAGAACGGCGGTTTCGTGATCCGAGACGACATTGCAGCGGTGGCCTCGACGCAAGCAGATCGGATGGTGGAGTCAGGGTCACGGAGGCGACGGAGGACGGTGGAGATCATCTTGTAAAGAAATGGAGACAGAGGGTCGCCATGGAAGCGAGAGAGAACGGTCAATAGATGAACACATTGCTTCCGAACCAGCGATTTGGACGAGAAATCAGTGTTCTGGATGCAGGAGAGGATCGTCGAGAAGGTGTCGTGGCTCAAGCTCCGAGCAATGGACTCGAGCTCTACAACGGCGACGGCGAGAGTATCTCGGTCGGAGACTTTGTTAATGCAAGCAATGACCCGCTTCTTAAGATTTCGACCGAGTGGTGGACGCGGGTTGGGGTGAACTCGGCGAGAAACGCTTGGCGGGAACTACTGCTCCTGCCATTACGAAAAGCGAGTCAGTGACTCGGCATGAGTGAATGTGGCTCGAAACGGTCCTGGTAGTTCAAACGTTTCGGTGGGAGTATTTTTTTAGGCCGTTTCTGGGATTGTGATAGACTGATAGTTAGTGAATTTGCGGCAGAGCAGCATGAAGGTGTTATAAAGGTTGTTGAATGCTGTGGGACTCTTCATACTCCTATGTTATAAGAACAAGCGGTGCGGTGCGTAATTTCCAAGGTTCTGAAACTCGGACCGGTCACTGAACCGGTCAGAGTACTGGGTCAAGGGTCAGTGGGTCAGACCGGAGTCAAACCGGGCTTAGACCGGTGAGGTATAAAAAATTAAAAAATAATTTCAACCAATAGAGCAATACTTGCAGCAAGAATCCCGACCAAATGACAATGACAGAAAGTAAAACTAAGGATATCTATTAATCAACTACTGTATTATAGTAAGAGAAACAACTAAAATTTGCCAGATTTGTCAATGAAAAACCAAGACACAGATTTTAAATTCCGAATATCTGGAAACTATGAAAGAAAGCAACAACCTATTTTCAATTCTTAGAGTGAGAAGTGAGAAATTGAGAATTGAATTGAGAAAGCGAAGACCTCAATTTAGCCATTTAGGTTTTTTTTTTTTTTTTTTAAAAAAATGATTGGTTCAGCATTCAGAAAAAAAAAAAAAAAAAAGTGACCCAGGTTGACTCTCTAACCCGGCCGGGTTAGACCGGGTTAGCCGGGTCAAACCGGGTTGACCCGGTCTGACCGGTTCAGTGGCAAACTGGACCGGTTTTCCGGCCGGTTCGGCGGTTTCCGGTCCGAATCGGCCGGTCCGGTCCGGGTTTGCAAACCATGGTAATTTCCCTCCAAGTGCTATAAATTTTGTAATATTAATATATTACTAGTAATATGTTTAAGCAAAAAAAAAAAAAAACTAAAGTATACATTTAATCTTTTAAGTTTATATAAGGTATAATTTTAATCCCTTAACTTTGTAAAGTATACTTTTGATCATATAATTCTAACATCATTAATGTTGTTAACGGAAAACGCTGATGCAACAAACTCAAATGATGACTGTGTAATTAAATGCTATTAATTCTAAATTTAAAATATATATAAATTGAAAAATATATAAAAACCTAATAAAGTAATCAATATCAAAATATCGATTGTATTAAAAATTTTAGTTTAATAATCTGAATATGTTAGTTTAATAATCTAAATAACAAAACATCGATTTCATTTACAATGATCTGTTGGTTTAACTTAGTTCAATAATCTAAATATATTATATTAAAAATTAAAAATTAAATATGTTTTTGTAAGCTACACAGTCATTCTTGAATTTGTTGTGGTAACATTTTCTGTTAGCAATATTAACGATGTTAAAATATAAAACCAAAAATATACTTTATAAAATTAAGGGACCAAAAATATATCTCATGTAAAACTTAAAAAGCTAAAAATATAGTTAGCCAAAAAATAATATTCATATATCAATCAACAAAATTGAATAGATTGGTTTTCACATTTGTGAAATTACTGTCCATTCATATAAATTTTCTCAACTGAATTAAATGTTTGATGCCCTTATTACCCTGTAATGGTGTGTGATTTTTTTTTTTTATTATGCATCAACCCTTTTGTGTAATATCTCAAATTTTGGGATTGGAGGCTTGAGAATAAATCTAAATTAAGTGAATTGTTAAACTCCAGTTTAGCAGATGTCCCAAATTTATTCTCTAATGCTTCTTACATCTTTGGGGCATTAAAGAAAATAAAATGATGAATTTTGGAGAATGTGATTATGCTTCTAGTGAAATTTCCTATGAGGCAGTGAGATTGTCATGTGAATTTTTATGACCAAATGATGAATAAAAATTATGAAATTTTATAGGGTGAAAATAGACATCCTAAGTTTTAATTTGATAGGTCATATGAATCATTTAAATCTATATACAAAAAGTTATGAATTTTTGAATATATATATATATATATATAAATACTCTTCCACCCCCAACACTGTTCACAAGCAATGAATGGCTTCGATTTTCTCTCCCACTCATTATCACTGTTCATATCTAATCAATGGACCAGATTTTCCCATCACAGATTTTGAAACCTCCCGCCTTTTTCTACTTTTACAGCTTCTTTCTAATTTTGAAATTTGAAGTTCCAATTCTATAATCGACCTGCATCTCCATAACATTAGTGATTGCCATTGCATTTGGCTGAGCAATCGGCTACAAAATCCAAGAAGGCGATTACAGGCCCTCAAGATCACGCTTACACTCTGCTTCTTCTTCTTCTTCTTCTTCTTCCTCATCACCGATCTTCTTCTTCCGTCTGATTCTCCTTCACCGTCCTCTCCAATCGGCGGTATTAATGCCACGTATTGGTCATGGATCCTGCAATACCTATCCGACATGGACGCCGATCTTCTCATTCAAAACGCCCTCTTCATCGTGCCCTAAATCCCTGTCGCTGAAGATGAAGACACCGACGCGCTCCGACCTAGAACCACGCCGAATTTCTCTCCATCTCGATGTTCACCGAAAGCTTCACCGCCCTTATCTTCTTCTCCCGCCCTCTTAGGTGACGATTTCTGTACCTTCTCCTTCTCGATCTGGTCTGGCTCTTTTGTTCTGGTGTTTTTACTTATGCTTTTTGGGATCTTAGGGTACGAGAAAAAATCAAGAAAATCTGTAGATCTTAACTTGTGATTGTTTCCACCTGGATTGATCTTAGAAAAACTGTTTATCTTGAAATTTCATATATATTCACCAGCTACTGCATCTAATTATTCTGCCTCATTGATGCAGCTTGGTTTGATTTTACTTCTGCCGTGGATTCTGAATGCGATAACGAAATCCCGTCCAAACCAAGTGATTGTTCTCCTATAGCTGGGGACATGGCTGAAGGCAGGCAAGGTTATCTCACAAAATCCAAAGTTATTTCAGAAATCTCTTCACTATTTTTATGGTATGAAATTATTATTCTTTGGACTTATCTCTATCTTCCTTCTCTTACCTGTCCACAACTCTTCCTTTTTTCCTTTGATAGTTGGTACTGTATTTATTTTTTTCGATTTAAGTTATTAGGGGTTGGTTCATTTTTTTTAGGATTACATTGTTATATGTTATTGTTTTGTCTGGATTTAAGTTATTGTGGGTTTGTTTTGTCTACAAAAGGACATTTTTCAAGATCACAAGGAAAAGCTGGAATGCTTTATGAGATCATCAACTATGTTCAATTTCTTCAACGCTAAGTGGAGGTAATTTGGAATTTGATAAATTGAGACCTTTCAATTAATTTCTGGTTTTCCTTTTGGACTTAGAAAATATTTAATGGCATTTTTCACTCACTGTTTTTGCAATTCTTGTCAATGAAATTAGCTGCTGTAAACCCAGCACTTGACTTCAACCTGGATTATCTCTTCTCCAAAGAGGTTATCAATACAACAAATACACACACACATCAAACCACATGACATACAAGACACTTTAATTTGTTAATGATTACATAAGATTTAACTTAATTTTGTACAGGTTTTAAGTACTTGTGGTCCCAGTTTTGCAACATTTGGGATGGGATCAGACATGAACAATCCAGCATATCTTCAGTTCAATAATAATAACTCAGGCCAACAGTTTCCTCCTTCAATCCCATAAACGTTTCTTGACTCCTACTATTAACCTATACGTTTTACCTTTTTTTCTTCTTCTGCGTAATTATCTTCTCTAGTGATGAATAAACAATTATGTTCTCTTTGTTATTGCATGGTCCAGTAAAAGTTAAGAGAAGGAGGAGAGTGTGAATGATGCATTGAAGTCAAACTCCCTCATTCTTTATGTCTCTCAACCGTGCAATAATTAAAAACAATCCTTTTCCTTTTCAAGTTCTGCCATAAATATAATGATTAGTTTTCTCATGATATTGTCCTTTTTTTACCTTTCAAGAGCAGTAAATTCTACCATCCTCTACTTACGAATATGATCTTCATAATCTAATGAATGTGGATTTTGATCAACCAAGAGCAGCAGCAGCAACATCTTTTCTTTCTCAACCATTCACAGGTACTACAGAATTATTATTTGCAAATAAAAAAAATCCCTGTTCATATACTGTGTTGAATATGACATGATCTTATAATTTGTGTGCCGTCAAATCATTATTTTTCCTCCCTTAGCTTTCATGTTTTAAAAGTGAAAGAAAGAAACAAAATTGTGTGTGAAATATTAAAAACATAGCCTCACTATGTTGCCATCTCATAGATGTATTCATTAGATTGCGGTTTAACTCTCCATGGTTCAGGTCAAAATTAGTTTGCCTCTTATGACTAAGAAGCAGTTGTTTATAGTAGCCCACGAGTATACTTTTTCCATTAATTTTATTCGCTGACATTCAACAAGCCTAATAATAAAAGAATCTATGGCCCTTTCCCTGTTAAAGCTTCTGGTACACAATATCATTGAATTGCAGTCGTAGGGGTATCTAAGTTAAAATTAAGTTGTCTTTGCTTAGTCATCTCTCCCAAATCAGTCAAATTGTAGTACTTGATACACACTTGAGGTAACCTTAAAGTTTTGTTCAGTGTGCCTATCTATAATTTAGATAGTTCCCTTTCCCCTATCCCATTCCCCTGTAGCAAAAGGTGCTATTTTCTCTACTTCTGTATTCTGTATGTTAGCTGATACATATTTTCAATATCGGCAAGCTTTCATATTTTGTTCTTATGATACTGAATATAAGAACAAAACCAAGACAACATTTCTTGACTGAAGTTTTTATTCCTATTTCTCCAACAATCGTTTTTCTTAGCCCGCCTATTGTTGTATTCTCATCTTTCAACTTGCAAAGGAGAGAAATTTCATGACATTTGCTATGCCTTTTGTAAAGATCATGAATATTGGCTCATAAAATCAATTATTGTTCCATGCTTTTGTTCCATAATCTTTAGGTGCAAAGATTAATCATGTATGGGCAAATAAGGCATAAGGAATAAGGTACTATTAAATATATGTGCAGATCATTAATCCCTTTGTGTTGCTTTAGATTCTTATATTACATTCATAAATTCACTGACATTCAATAAACTCAGTGCATCTTTTTATGCTGTGAATTGTTTTTACTTATGTGTACATAATTGTTGCTGTGGAATTATACGAACCATGTTATATGAAATTTAAGTTTGCAATAGATACAAGCCCAACATGAATATTATCAGATACAGTTTGTGTTAATTAGGATTTAGGAATGGGCAAGTTACTACTCAACACTCATGACATTTCATGGCTTAATTTCATATTTAACACGGTTTTGATACTGATGCACTTAAAGTTTTGTTCCAACCTCATTAGGAAACTTGGCTTCTACTGTCTAGCATTGTCTATCTTCATGTACTGTAAGTTGCCTCATAATTCAATCTCATGCCCAACTTGACATGCTTTATCACGTAGACATAATAAATATGAACAAGAGCATCCTGACGAAGTACATTGCTCAAGAGAAAGAAGTTGGGCAGCTTCTAAAAGTGGAGAACATTCAACCCCTTCTTCGGATTAAAATTGGAGTAACATTCAGCTAGCTCTCAACTCAAACTCAACTTATATGTGTCTATTTGAATGTAATGTGTTGTTCCATTGATGGCAGTAGTTGCATTATATTTTAGTTAGGCTTCTTCAATAATAGAAACTCTAAAAAAGAAAAATGTTATTAGTCAGTGTTATCTATCTGCTTTAGTTATTTGGGTTTTTATTATATTCATGGTCTTTATACTACCTTCAATTTATTATTAGGATAGATGAACTTGAATGCGTTAGAGCTGGTTTTAATAGCTGACTAACTCTTTTTATGATAAGGAAAATGGTAGCAAGGCAAGTTGATTGATTAAAAGCTATTTCAAATTTTCAATCTGTATTAATTATAAGCTTTTTCATTGAACAAACACAAAGTTTTATGAAGAGCCAATGTATGCAGCTTTCATGTAAATTGCCTAGCTGAATTTCATGATTTGACTTGACATCTTCAATTTCATTTTCTTTTTGGAAGCTTTTTGTATTGCTAGCATACACTTTTCTGTATTCTTATGGATTGAATGCCTGCCTTTCAGTTTAGAGTGTTGGCTACACTCTGCATACAGAAGAACATGCTGCTGTACCATCCTCTCCACTTATCACTTGGCATGTAAATGACACGGCGACATTTTATTATGGTCAAATTTCTATTTTTAGAGTATTGAATTTTCTTTTTAGGTGCAATGGTTGTAGAACTTGTGGAATTTCCTTTTTTTAAGATACAGTTTAAACATAGAGTTGGTCAAATTTCTGTTCATTGCAGCTATGTCTTTTTCCTTAAAATTTCCTTTTTCTTCAATTTCAGTTACTCCATACTCATATGGCTTGTTATTTCTCTGTTCTTATTGTTCTGGTGTTGTTGCTGCTGGCTTAAAGTTTAATATTTCCATCCCATATAAAAAATTGGCTTTTGTTGAAGATAATATTTTTTTATCCCAAATATTCTATGATTTTCTCAATTCTTTGTTGATGGGAATGACTTATCATCATTATGTCATTAAGTACTTGTATTTCTTAATGACGTTTGATCATGTTCTTTGATCCAAATTTCCCTTAATGACTATATTGTTTCCTTAATAACATTTCCTTCCGCATCACAGGGGGGAAAATGCTATATCAGAAGAGGCATTTTGTTCATAAATATAGCAAGATTATGTTTTTTGTTCATAATATTTGCATGGCATCTTGCTGTGTTTATTTTTGTATCGGTAGGTTAGTAGCAACAGATTATGTAATTCTCCTTTTATCATGTAATAGTTTATGTTTTTCCATGTTTCTAATTTAATACTTTGAAGTGGAATTTTTTCCCTTAAACTTTGCTCCCCGCACAACATACGGGGAAGTTCATGCTCGTTTAGCCCAGAAAAACTAAAAAGTTTCTGGAGCAGCGTTCAAAGAAATTAAATCTGGGAATGATGTTCTTTCAATTGGCAAAAGTCTATATTTTTTCTTAAAACTAAATTCAATAAGGGTTCTATATCCTTTGCTTTGGAATCATTTCGATACGAGGTCTACAAATTTAGTTATGATTTTTCAAAGTTAGGGCAGAAAATCTGAAAATGGGAAAATAGGAAATTATGACATAAGCATGAGATTGGATGACTGAAGCCAAGTATTAAAAGTTCATCATCTTCCTCCCTTGCCCATAAGCCATCGTTTTTTTGCTGAAAATAGAGAGAGAAGGTTTAAGAAATTCTAGAGAGAGAAAGGGAAGAAACTCACAAGGTAGGTCGATTTCTTCAGTAAATTCATATATAATGCATATAACCTTGTTCCTAAGCTTTTCTTTCATGTTCTTTTAGGTGTTGGAAGCTCAATTTTCAGTGGTAAAAAGGGTTAGGGTTCATCTATACAAGGAAAAAGCCAAAGGGAGTTTGAGATAACTTCCAAACTTTTGTATATTGACTATTCTGACTGCTGTTTGACAATTTAATCGGTGAAATTTCACCGAATTGTCTTTAATTTGAAATTTGGAAATTGAATTGGCCTATGGGTTATGCTACTGAAATTTGGTTCAAATGGTAGTTGTAACCTAATTAAATAGTTAATAAAGTGGTTAGGAGTAGAAAAAAACACGTCTATGGAGTTGGATTTTGAAAACCCCAATTTTCCCCGAAGTATTGAGGATTTTGGCCATCTCTAGAAATGAGCCTTAGAGTTGGATTTTCAATTATTTGATGATTCTATTGAGTTCATGAGGAAAAATTAGGTGGGGTTACAGTCAGTCACTTTTTTGAAAAAGCATAATTACAAAAACACCCCTTAAAACCCTGAAAGTGGGGTTGCCAAAGGCATTTTTGTCATTTGGCAGTGAATTTGGTAATTCCGAGTCTAGAAATTGATTCCTTAAGTGAAAATATGTCAAAATAGCCCCAGTCAGAATTTCAAAAAAAGTTTGGTGGAATCGGGTACTATGGGGCTGGGCCGGGTCCTCAGGGACATTTTGGTAAATTTTCACAATAGGCTTATATAACCACTATAAACACTATGAAAGTGCCTAAAATGGTACATAAATGGGTTTTAACTTATTTCTTGTACATTTCAGATTTTAGGACCGAGTTGAGAGCCCAAAGGGTTGGTACGCTTATCGATGCACGAAGTTCGAAGAGCCTATTTAAGGATAAAAAAGGATTAAAGTAAGGAACTTACCTCTCCTGTATGTATTTGATATTTATGCTGGTATAATAATGCTTGTTATTACTTTGCTTGATTATGTGAAACATGT
The DNA here is from genome assembly GCA_963210345.1 of Inga oerstediana. Lineage (NCBI taxonomy): Eukaryota > Viridiplantae > Streptophyta > Magnoliopsida > Fabales > Fabaceae > Inga > Inga oerstediana. The sequence goes on from OY723409.1 coordinate 40,596,745, forward strand.
ATGAATGATTGAAGCTCTGTTTCTGTTTATATTGTAGCCATAATTTTGTTGTATGAAACATTAAGCACACAGATATATCATTTTGTTCGCATGAGTTTATGTAATGCAAACATGTATTGCATTAAACACTTATCCTGTATGCATATTGGTATTGTATTCCTATTGAGATTCTCTCGAATCTTACTTCCCCTACCAATAAATTAGACAGGTGAAAACAAGAAGTGTACTGAAAGTAGAGAAAAGAATTACATGGGAGGAATGCAGTGGTGGAATGAAGACGGGAAGATGTCTCCATTTCACTAGGATGGGTTTAGATACCCTAAAGCTCTATGTGGCTATAAGGTTTGTAATTATTATGTATGAACCCCTATAAGAAATTTATGTAGCTATACACATATTATCAGTATATTTATGCTATTTTTGTGTTGCCCACCGAACCATATATCATTTTTCGCGAATACTCTGAAAAAGGTTAAAATAAGGTAAGGGCGTAACATTTTGATATCATAGCCTAAAGCAGTTCTGGAAGAGCCCAAGTGGTTCTGGAAGAGTGGCGGTTTTGACAACAAGATAGTATACTGATATGGTCTTGATTACACAGTGATAGGAAATAAGCTCAGACAGGGGTACCAATGAAGTGTATCCTCCCAATCTGTTAGCTAACCCCAAGAGATCAGTGAATATCCAAAGGGTAGCAAGTGGTGTAATACCAGACTGAGGATCGACCAAGGATGTTGTGAAACCTGATGAAGCAGATACGGCCAAGGCTAGTAGGTAGTTGCCGTGACTCCATGAGACAAGGGCAGTCATGGGGTACCGGTGGTTAGAAGCTGATAGAGCCGATATCTGTGTTTTGGCTCAGGTGTATGAAAGTTAAGCGTGCTCAACCCAGGAAAATCCTAGGATGCGTGACTCCCTGGGAAGTTGAGTTGACAGAGTCATTAAGACTTGAAGAATGGTTATTGTCTTGAGGTTTCTCCATGACTAGTGATCATTTAAGTTACACGATTTAAAGGGTGCTTAGACATATGGAGATATTTATGATGTAAGTATTGATTTTAAATCAAGACAGTTCTGTTGTGGTGAATACTGCCTAAAAAGGTCCATTTGAAGGGGTCATGGCAATTTGTCGCATAGTAAATGTTTTGAGGTTCCTTTATGCTAAGTAATGATCCTTAGCAACACTGTGGGGTCAAAGGAATGTAGATACGATATACGATGCTATAAAATGTGTGTGATCATATCGTATACTGATCCTAGAGGATCCGATATGATGATATTGAAGGTTATGAATAGGCCTGAATTAGATCTAAGCTTGAATAGTGTTTAAGTTGAAATGTGAATTGGTTGTACTATGGTTCTTATGCATGACAGATGTTCAAACCATGTGAACCTGATGGATAGTGTTGAACTTTCAGTAATGTTTTGAGGTTATTACCCAAATATCGTGAAGTTTAGAATAGGCGTTATTGCTCTTGATTCTTAGCAAAACCTATTGGGTATAATTGACGAAAATGTTTTCCAATGTATGTGATGTTAAGGTTCTAGATTTCATGATGAACCTAAAGATTAGGTTAGAGACACTAGGCTGTATGATATTATATACCAGTGATATTATAGTGGACTTACGTGTCCAAAGGTCCTAAGATGACCTAGGGGACCAGTGTGCCCTTAGCTGTCAGATATACCCAGATTTATGTTGGGTTAGTGATTATCCGTGGAAATGAGTGTTATGAGTGTAAATGATCAATTAAATAGTGCAAGTGTACATTGTCGTAATCAAGTAATATAGAAGTGAGTAGAGTATCGTTCCCACGAGGATTGATCACTAAGTAACAAAATGGGTAATTTTAATTCTATTTAGTTGATCGATTCGTTGGTGATTGAGAGTACAAATAAAAGAAAAATAATTAAATATGAGTTTAGATGATATGAAAGCAAATATGAGAAAAAGCCCTAGGGATTATATTTCACTTAACAAATTCCGGATTGAATCACTTATCTATTCTAGCCCAATTTATTCCACATGATTGATTGTCGAGTTTCCCTAATTTAATTACTAGCATCTTCCAAGGTCAAGCAATTCTATAATTAATTGCTAATCCAATATATTCCTATATGAATTTAAGCAATTAATTATGCATGAAGATTTATGGAACTCAATAAGACTACACAACTCATATGAATATATTCCTATTTCATATGCAAGTCATGGTTTTAATTATAGGATCTACACATATACACCTCCTTCCGGTCTCAACATGCATATTGAAATCATTCAAAAGGTGGCCAATCAAATGAAAGCATTAATAACAATAGCTAAAACTCAATCATGAAGGAGAAATTAAAACTAGATTTAATAAGTTAAGATTCAATCCGTCATTAGTAAGCTACGTCATCACCTTAGGAAAATGAAAATTTAGCTCATGATAAAATTTAAAACAAAACCAAAATAAATTGACATTATATAAAACTAGAATGAAATCCTCATAAATACTGCATAAACTTGAATATTAAATTCTCAAACATAAATATACAACAAAAAGATGCATAAAAAATGGACAAATCTAGCCATCCCTTTAGGAGGTAAAACCTTCCATGTAGGTGGCATGCAAAAAGTAATACAATCCTAAACCTTCCATGTAAGAGGCATGAAAAAAGTAATACAGTGCATAAAATTAAATCTAGAAAATAACACAATTTATTTAGAACTGTCAGAGAAAATATCTCTTCCTATCAGAGAGGTATCTCCATATCAGAGAAATATCTCCACACCATTAAATCTGAGCCTGATGCTTCGTATTTATAGGCAGTGAGCGAACATCGTCGTGTCATTTTTTTCCTTGATGCTACAATGTTTTGTCAATTTTTTTCAAGATGCAATAGTAGTGAACAGTATCCTGTCGGCAGATTTACGCGTTTTTTTGTGATTGCTACAGTGTTTTGTCGCCTGCTACAATGATTCCATCCACTACAGTCACCTCCGTTCGCTACAATAACATCCTGCTATAGTGATTCCATCATGAATAGTGACTGACACTACAGTACTGGCCTTTTTCATACTTTTATTTATTTTTTAAATACTATTTATTTTACACCCAAATATATTATATTAAGCTCAAATATCATCCATAAAATCATCATATAAGGGAAAATAAATATGTAAATATTTTACTTATCAATGAGGAAAGTGATTTCCCGGCTCAACTAATGTTGAGGTTCTAAAAGTTGAATTGTGATCCAAGGATCAAACTCAATAGTTGAACTGGTTCTTTAGGAATTTGATTTGACCTAGATGGTCTGAGATGCTAGAACATGATATTAAAATGAATTGAAATGTGTATGAGGTTTTTCGAGGATGCTAGTTGCTAATTTAGTATAGGGAAAGATCTTGATAATAGAATATTCCCTTATTTAATAAGAATAGTTCTTGACAGAACAAAAGTAGCCATGAGATATGGTCTCACAGTTGAGACAGAGAATCAAATATACGAGTGACTTTCAGATTCCTTATATAATGTGGATAGAGTACCCCGATAAGGGAAGTAGAGTTTGTGAATATGCTTGGAGCTGGACCGATAGTAGAAGTCCATATGAAATGGCCTAGAATGATTTGAGTTGAAACAGTCCAAAAGTGGGCACAGAGGAATATAGATTGTGGGTGCCATCAAGTGTTATGGGAGGTTCTTGTGGGACTCCTATTAAATCATCCTGACATTAGTAAAGCTCATATGAGAAGATAGACCTCAGAGTGGGTAGCGAAAGCATAGTAAATGTATGTGGGCACCAATGATTTGTTATGGGTAATTAGCCTCGATACATTTTCAACAAAGATGAACTATATGTGCTTAGGTCATAAGTCTTGATGGACTAGTAAGTCCTTACGCAGGCAGAACGTGATATGTTTAAAAATGGTGATAAGCTGAGGCTCGAGGCGGTAAGACTCGAAGTACAAGTTTGCATAGGGTGGTGTCCCTAGGCTCCAGGATTGTGGTTGATGCCTAGCGCGATGACATTGGACCAGTGTGTCCAAGGTAATATTTTGAGGTTAACAGAACATTCAGACTATACCTAGTTGTAGTCGAGGTAGTAAGGTCAGTATGACCAAGCGTTTTGGTGTTCAATGGTACCAATTCTCACATGAAGCACACACTTGTGACTCCAGGGTCGCGTCTAGAAGACTTGGGAAATATTTAAGAAACCTGTATAGGAGGAGGCGGGGGATAGCTTTGTGAGTCTGCTTGCACAACCCTGAGAAAGAAACCTATGGGGTGGGGTGTGACAATAAAAAGTAGCTCAACGGTACCAAGTTCTCACATGAGGTGCTACTTATGACTCCAGGGTAGTGGCTTTGAGACCTGGGAAGGCGAAAGAAAGGTGTGTAGGAGGTGGCCACCGGTAGCACTTGTGAGTCCACCTACATCGCCCTTTCGCTTGCACCGCCCTTCCTGAGTGATGTGGGGTGGGGTGTAACAATAAAAAGGCGCCTACACAAGGGGGCATAGATATCCTGCCTTGGGCCAGGTAGTTAGGGCTTACCACAAGGCCAAAACCATGTCCCTTGGGCATGGATTTGGGCTTACCGACAGGGGGTGGACCGTTACATAAAAAGGTGATTGTGTGAATTTGGGTTGAGTCCCGAAGAGGCTGTGAGGCCTAAGGAACCAAGCACTGTAGGAGATGACCAGTGGGTCTTTTGTTTAATTGCACGTTACATATTGCGTATGAAATGGATGATAAATGCTGAATACTATCTGAGATTTATGATGAGAATATGGTAATTGCATCGTATGCTCGATGAACTTGTAGATGAAAGAGATAGATTGAATATGATTATGGTGTTGCATGGCTTGTGAGCCTGCATGTGATAACAGAATGTGTTACACTATAAAGCTAAGTATATTAGGGCGGTGTTCCAACAAGGCAAAAAGGCCTAGAATAATATACTGAGTGTCCTAATGGACAATCAGTACAGTAATGGGTTGGATAACCCATGAGAACAAACCAAGTTGAGTGCATAAGTATTGATAGGTAGTTCATCCACACATATCAGGTAATGTGTGGTGCATGCTTCATAAGTATGTATAATCTAGGGATGAGTTACACAGTGATAAGGATTAATCCCCAAGTTGTAGACGTTCAAATTTTGAGGACAAAATTTATTGAACGAGGGGAGAAATTTAAAACCCAAATTTTAGGATTGTAGGCTTGGGAATAAGGCTAAATGAAGTAAACTGCTAAGCCCCGGTTTAGCAAGTGTCCCAAATTTATTCTCTAATGCTTCTTATATCTTTGGGGCATTAAAGAAAATAAAATGGTGAATTTTAGATAATGTGATTATGCTTCCAGTGAAATTTCCTATGAGGCAGTGAGCTTGTCATATGATTTTGTATGACCAAATGATGAGAAAAAATTATGAAATTTTATAGGGTGAAAATAGACATCCTAAGCTTTAATTTGATAGGTGATATGAATCATTTAAATCTATATACAAAAAGTTATGAATTTTTTAATTTAGCCCGGAAAAACTGGAAAGTTTCTGGAGTAGCGTTCAAAGAAATTAAATCTATAAATGATGTGCTTTCAATTGGCAAAAGTCTATATTTTTTCTTGAAACTAAATTCAATAAGGGTTCTATAACCTTTGGAATTGCTCTGATGCAAGGTCTACAAATTTAGTTATGATTTTTCAAAGCTAGGGTAGAAAATCAACCAGAAAATGGGAAAATAGGAAATTATGACATAAGAATGAGATTGGATGACTAAAGCCAAGTATTAAAAGTTCATCATCTTCCTCCCTTGCCCATAAGCTATCATTTTTTTGCTGAAAATAGAGAGATAGAGTTTAAGAAATTCTAGAGAGAGAAAGGGAAGAAAACTCACAAGGTAGGTCGATTTCTTCGGTGAATTCGTACCTAATGCGTATAACCTTGTTCCTAAGCCTCTCTTTCATATTATTTTAGGAGTTGAAAGCTCAATTTTTAGTGGTAAGAAGGGTTAGGGTTCGTCTATACAAGGAAAAAGCTAAAGGGGGTTCAGGTAACTTCCAAACCTTTGTATATTGACTACAATGGCTACTATGGACAATTTAATTGGTGAAATTTCGCCGGATTGTCTTTAATTTGAAATTTGGAAATTGAATTGGCCTAGGGGTTATGCTGCTGAAATTTGGTTCAAATGGTAGTTGTAACCTAATTAAATAGTTAATAAAGTGGATAGAAATAGAAAGGAACATTAGGTGGGGAAATTAGGTGGGGTTACAATTGGTCACTTTTTCAAAAAATCTCAAAAAAGCATAATTATGAAAACGCCCCTGAAACCATGAAAGTGGCGCTGTCAAGGGCATTTTTGTCATTTGGCAGTAAATTTGGTAATTCTGAGTTTGGAAATGAATTTCTTGGGTGAAAATATTTCAGAATAACCCCAATCAAAATTTCAGGAAAAGTATGGTTGGACGGGGTATAGTAGGGCTGGGCTGGGTCCTCGAGGGCATTTTGGAAAATTTTCACAACAGGCTTATATAACTACTATAAACACTATAGAAATGCCTAAAATGGTACATGAATGGGTTTTAACTTATTTCTTATACATTTGACATTTTAGAACCGATTTGAGAGCCCGAGGGGTTGGCATGCTTATTGAGGCATGAGGTTTGAGGAGCCTATTTAAGGATCAAAAAGGGTTAAAATAGAGAACTTACCTCTCCTGCATGTATTTGATATTTGTACTGGTGTAATGATGCATGTTATTGCTTTGCTTGATTATGTGAAACATATATAAATGATTGAAGCCTTGTTTCTGTTTATACTGTGGCTATAGTTTTGTTACATGAAACATTGAGCACGTAGATATGTCATTGAGTTAGTATGAGTTTATGTAATGCAAGCATGTCATGCATTAAGCACTTAACTTGCATGCATATTGGTATTGTATTCCTACTGAGATTCTCTCGAATCTCATCCTCCCCTACCAATAAATTAGACAGGTGAAAACAAGAAGTGTACTGAAAGCAGAGAAGAGAATTACATGGGAGGAATACAGTGGTGGAGTGAAGACGAGAAGATATCTCCATTTTTACTGGGATGGGTTTAGATACCCTAGAGCTCTGTGCGGTTACAAGGTTTGTATATTATATATGAAACCCTATAGGGAATTTCTGTAATTGTGCACATATTATCATTATATTTATGTTATTCTTATGTTGCCCACCGAATCATATATTATTTTCTGTGAATACTTTGAAAAAGGTTAAAATAAGGTAAGGGCGTAACATTTCAAAATTTAAAACGCAAAAGACATGTTGCAACTTAAGAATTCGAAATAAATTTTTGTCCCAAACTGAATATAAAAAACTATAAAGACATATTATTCCTCATGTTTTAAACATAAGAGCTACATTAATAATTTGCAGAGATTAAAAAAAAAATATTTGAGTTAGTTATTTGTAAAAGTGTGTGTTAATTAATTTTGCTAAACTTACTCTCTTGATTGATGATTCCCTTGATATGTGTCATCGATAGGGAAATTTCAAGAAAAAAATTTTAAATTTGAGATAAAATGGATTGATGTGTTACAATAAAAAAAAAAAAAAAACTCATCTATTGAGTCTTACATTTAGTATTGAAGAGTGGATTAAATAAAACTAAAAAGATTCAAAAAGAGGAGTGAGTGTAAATAAAGGTTTATATGCCAATAGCCTTATAACATAGTGGTATGCAAGACTTCTCTAAGTGGGGAAATGAATTTTCTTTTCCCTTCCCCTCCTCTACTCTTTCTTTACCCTCCTCTACTCTTCATCACCATTAGATCAAAATTTAAATAGTTTAGACTTAACATTTTATTAGAAACATATACTATTATAATTTAGATAAATAAATTTAAATTGCTAAAATTTCATTTAAATAGTTCACAATTGTAGTGCAAAATAGTCGGAAAATTTAGTTTATAATATTAGCCTTCAAGAATGGATTGTTCATATCAAATTTTGTCCATATAAATTTATTTGTTTATTTATCTAAAATTATAATAATATATATTTTTTATAAAATGTTGAATCTAGATTATTGAAATTCTGATCCAATGGTAATGAAGAGTAGAAAAGGGTAAAGGAGAGGTAAGGTAAAGGAGAGAATCATTTCCTCTTTAAGTGGAAGGTCATTAGTTTAGTTCCGCATATAACTTTAAGTTATTAGTGCTTAAGCTTCTAATTAAAAAAAAATGTTGACATTAAGATGTCATATTGTGAGGAAGATGAGCTAGTTATCCCTGAAATGATATGCATTGAGCGTTTGTCCTTTCGCTCTATACAGTTAGATTTTTGTTGCTATTCAAGATGGGGTCTACAATCAAAGCTCCCTTCTACCTTTATACTCGAGAGCCTATATATCTCCATTTAGTCTCATGAAATGGAAGTAGATGTTTAAGAAACTCTTGCAATGTGATAAAATAAATAAAGACTTCACAATATTTTTTGAAAGCAATTTTGAAATAAGGAGAGAAGAATGGGAATTGTTTCTTGCCATTTGTATAATTTTATTTACAACTATCATCACTTAATTTGTTCACAACTATTAATCTAAATTATGTCTATTATGCATATAACCTCATAGTCTAGTAACATGAAAACTTTTCTCAAGAGCCGTTGTGAGTTTGGATTGTGAGTGTCTATCCTTTTAAATAAATAAAAATGGGAAAACAATCATTTAGTCCTTATTGTTTTGAATTAGTTAGAACCAATGTTTTTAGAGTCGGAATGGACCGGATGGTAGAACCGGTCTGGCCGTCACCCGTTCCCTTTGCTGGCTTGTCTCACATGTTTAGCTCGTTTGAAGGGTTCAGCCGTCTTGGGTCGCCTTGAACCGGCGTTTGAGCTGGAACCTGAGTTTAAGCTGGATCCAAAGCAGTTTTTAAAGAATTTGACGGATTTGAAAGTGTGGGATCTAAAAGGAAATCTTGCGCTTAGCCCTCCCATCCTATACTAGCAGAAGGAACAACCATGAAGAAAAAGAAGAGAGGGAGATAATAGCCTAGAAGAAGGAGGAAAATAAAGAATAATGCCAAATAAACCACACCAACCTTTTTCTCTTCTTTCCTCCATAGTTGCTCATCATTGAATCTACCATTCATGGCGTTTGAGGTGTTGGAGACTCGCTAGGAGAGTTCTGATGGTGAGAAGATGAAAAAGAGGCAGGGAAAGATGTTCAATAGGCAAAGTTTAAAGGGAAAATCCCATATAAAGTTACCTAAAATAGGAAAATTTTAAATCAAGTTGGTAAATTTAATAAATCCCTAATTAAGTTATTGATCTAATTTAAGATTTCAAAATGTGAGTTAAATGACTTTATTGTCCTCTTCTAGTCTTCCCTCTCCTATTAAAAGGGTTTTAGTGGCTGTAACTTATTTTTCTAATAATTATGTATACAACATCAATATATAATAAAATAAAATATGATTAGCTTAAATCAAAGAATTTTTGTATCATGGAAGGATCATCAAGAATAATTCAGGAAAAAAATAATAAAAGGAAAACATAACCCCAATATCAATTAAATTATTTTTAGTCGAATGTTAAGAATAAACATTTTATTTTTTACTAGACTTTTTTTCCGATGAAAAGAAAATTAGACTAAATTAATAAAAAAAACTGACTAGTATGTATATATCAAATATTTTCATTTGCAGCATTTTAAAAAAAAGGAGTTTCATCAACGTGAAAAACAAACTAGATATTACAATATACAAATAAAAATTTAACGAAGTTTGTTTTTTTTTATTGACAAAAAGAAAATTTAAGTCAATTTTTTCTAAAAATACAATTTTTTATTCACACTACTCAAATAAAAATATTTTAATTAATATTGGGTTAATGCTTTTCTTTTTGTTTTTTGACTTGAATTATTCTTGTTGTTTCTTCCCAATTAAAGAAATCACATTTTATTTTATTATATATTAATATTAATATATATAGAAAAACTAAGATATAGAGTAATAAAACTCTTTTAAAAGAAAAGAGGACAAAATAGATTATAAAAGTGCAATAAAGTCATTTTACTCATATTTTAAAATCATAAATTGGATCAATAACTTAATTAGGAATTTGTTAAGTTTAACAACCTGATTTAAAATTTTCTTATTTCAAGCAACTTTATATGGGATTTTCCCAAATTTAAAGTCTTTTTATTACTTCAGGCAAAAACGAAAAGTTATTATTATTATTATTTTTTATTAAAAAAAAAGAAAAATTTTTTATCACTCATTTATTTTTTCCAATGTTCTGACCCCTTATTGGAAGGGACAAATTAACATTTATATTCATCCTACTTATACGTCTAGCGACAGGTGCTAGAAAGGTAAAGGTTGAAAAATGACAAGACTTTTATTTTTTATTTATTTATAAGGTTTTTCATTTTAAATTTGATATATTTATGTTTTTAATTTTTTTATATCACATTTATTTAATATTTTTATATAAAATGATATTTTTGCTAAAAATTTCAAATTATTCATATGAAGTTAAATCTATATATATTCAGAACATTTAATTTTCTTAAAGTTTTTTTAATAATTTGATATTTTATATCTTACACACAATATTATATAAGTATATAATATTATTTTTAAATTAATTATTATGCTACCTATTTGACCAAACGGTCTAACCATTTCAACTGGTTGAATCGTGATTCACTAGCTTTTCCGACTCAACGTCCGGCCCAGCTTTTAAAACATTCATTAGAACACAATTTTTAAACTTTAACATAGTATAATTGAATTCTTATAGTTTTAATTTGTTTACAATTTAGTCCTGAATTTTAACACAGTTACTCATCATTGTAGTTTTAATTAATCATTTAAAATGTTTATGATCCCAACATTTTAGAAAATAAAAATATAAAGATTAAAATTATCTCTTGAAATTTAGTTACTAATTTGAATGGTTAAAACTTAAAATCATAAAGACTAAGTTAATTAAGTTTTAATCGACTGAGTTGCATCGTGTTAGAATTTAAGAATTAAATTACTTGAAAAAATTACATATACCGAATGTTTAGTTATTTAAAAAAAAAATACTAGTATTAGGTATTCTCAACTTGGGTCCTCTACCATTTTAACCAATCCAGTTTGATTGATGAAGTAGGTTCACATGGATGCATTAAATCAGAATAATACAAAAGGAATAAAGAGGAGGTCACATGGTTACATGTCCAATTTTGTACTCTATAATCTATCTACTTTTTTCATGGCTTGTTCAAGATTATTATTTTTAACTATCAATATTACTAGTACATAGTTTGAATTTGGACCTTTAATCCAGTAACTACAAATAAGCTAGGGACAACTGATTTTATGTGATTTTTTTAATATTACCTCCAGTCCTAAATATAGGACAAAGTTTGTAGTGCAATATCCTAAATATAGGACAAAGTTTGTAGTACAAATTGCACTATAAACTTTATCCTATATTTAGGACCGGAGGGAGTATCATAATATTCTTGTATCAGATCACTGCCGTGTATTTTGACTTCTAAATCAACATATTTATTCTTAAAATTAACAATAATGTTGGGGAAAATTTTCATGAATGAGTCTAAAGATTCCAACCATTTGAACCTCATTATCAACTAGGTTCACATGGATACATCAAATCAAAATAGGAATAAAGACGAGGTCACATGAAGTTACATGTCCTATTTTGCTTTTGATAAGAAGATCCCCAGTAAAGAGGGGAGTGACTTAGGCAATAGGCACTATAGACTCAGTCTAATAATTCAAGTCTCTTGTGTATTATGTTTATATAATGTCCTACACAAAAGTTTCACATGATTACAATATTGACCCGCTTCATTTCCTTTTTTTTTTTAAAGGAAATTGGTGAAAGATCAATATTTACTTCTTTTTTTTTGGATAAAAGTCAAATTTTATTAAGATATCAAATGATGTTACATATCAAGAATCTGCACTCAAAATAGGACACAACTGCAGAGATGCAAGAATACTATCATTAATTTCAGAAACAACAATTATGTTATCCAAAAAGAAAAAATCCATCAAACGACCTATATCCTAAAGGATTATGTCTGATTGAAGTTTCCAATTCTGCACATTTTGAAACTACTTCTTGCAGAAAAAATGGTTAGTTTCTCCTTTGCATCTTAATTAAAAAAATGGACATTTGACAATCCAAAACAATGATGCTCTCAACCCTTGTAGTGACCAATTTCCTGAAGAATTGAACTTTTTCCATTGCATGCACTGAATTGATTGACCTTGATAGCATATAAAGAATACCCCAAAACGTGCCGAATGGACAGGTTCTACAATGATGCTCCAACCACATGAAGGAATTCTGCTTAATGAAGAAGAAATAGTACTGCTCATTGAGTTATTCAAATCATGATGATCACTTGATGAGAAGGTTTCAATACTTAGAGAGGATTATAATCTGAATTCCTTAATTATTGAAATTGGATCACACTTTTTTCCGTTGTGCAGCAAATAATTCCTTTTCATCCACAAAACTGAGATAAGCTTGATTATCTGAGTAATCTCCTCCTAAAAGCCATATTTATGAAGCCTAATTAAGATCCTTTTGAGCCATATTTTGAGAACCGTAAGATTATTAAAAGGAAAAACAATAGAAAGACCTCTAAACCAAACTGCCTTTGAGAAATGACAGTTAATTAAAAGATGTTCCCATGATTCTTCCTGATTCCATCCAAAAAGACAATTACCTTGGATTGGAAGATGGTGCCTGTGAAGGATATCCACAGAAGGAACTGCCTCAATCAAAATCTTCCAGATTAATAATATATCTTCTTGTGGAAGGGATAGAGACCACAGAAACTTCCAGAAGTCATCATTTAGTCGATGCTGAGAGGAGGAGGAAGTTTGTTTGAACCTAATAGAGACCTTATAGTCTCCTGGAGGACTGAGGCACCAAATTAACTTGTCCTAACCATTTAAGAAAGAGACAGGGGTCTGTAGAATTACTCTAGCTATATGAGTAGGATAAACATTCCTCACCAAGATATGATTCCATCTAACAGGACACCAGTTAGAAGGAAGATGCACAAGTAAATCCACCACAGTTCTTGGGACAAAAGAACTAGCGGATATAGACTGCATGAGCTACCACAAAAGGTAGTCAATAGAGAAGAAATTTCCAGACCCTACCTTCCAATCTAAATGATTAGTAATAATATTAGACCATTGGTAAATTTTTTTCCAAATCCAGGAGGTGTTATAAGGTTTTTTAACCAATGAAGCACCATCCAAGTCAATATATTTAGGCTTAAGAGTTTCTGCAAGAAGAGTTCCAGCCTGAGCATTGATAATTCTCCAAACCTGTTTAGCAGGAAGTGACTCATTTACCTTTGCAATCGGTCGAATTCCCAATCCTCCTCCTCCTTCAGAGAGAGGCCTGAAAATGCACTCCTTACTCGCCAAATGCACTCATCAAGATTTGCTTTTTGTTTTGCTTCATGTGAGGGTTGAAAATAGCAGAAATTTTAGCAATCAAGACAGGTCTTGAAATATGGCAGGTGCTAAATCTTACTGATATCTACCTATATTCAGACTCACTTGAAGCCTTAAATACTCTGATGAGGGATAGTTGCGATAATCATCCTTACAAGCTTTTGATTGAAAACACTATACAGCTTCTTTACGCTGATTGGTTTGTCGAGATTCACCATGCATCTAGGGAAATTCTTCAATGTGCAGATACACTCACTAGGGAGGCACATTGCCTCGACTCCCAGGTTATACTCTTCTCGAAAATACAGGAATATTGTAGGGTACAATTTTTGAGGGATCTTAACTGTGCTGAAGGGAATCCTTCCCCTAATCTGTAATATTTTGTAATCACTCTTCTTAAGCTTTTGCTTGCCTACTGTATGCAAAAAAAAGAAAAAAAAGGAAAGAAAAATGTTTATTAAAAAAATGTATATATTTAGCTTTATAAACGTAATAATTTATTTTCCTGAAATATTTACTAGATTTCTTATATATAATTTACTGTATATCAAACTGTTATTATTAATATTTTTAGCACTTTAAATCCAATTTTTCTAATGTAATTGAACAAAAAAAATTGGGATAATTAATTTACAAGTTTTTATAGTTTCAACCAATTTTTAATTAGGTCATTATAGTTTTTCCTTTTTATCATATCCGTATAGCTATAAAATATAAATTCTAATAATATTCTAGTATAATTATAAAATATAATATTACTAAATATAATATGTTTAATTTATTGTATAAATAATAATATTCTATAAATATTAAATTATTCTTATAATTTTATTTTAATATATTTCAATTTTTTATGTAAAGATATATTTTTATTATTTATGGTTTTTAATTATAATTTTTATTTATTTTTATCATTATAAATTTTGAATCAACATAATCTTTTGTCCTTTAAGTTTGGCCTCATTTTAATTTTGGTTTCTTAAGTTTCAAATCATAGATTTTGGTCCCTTAAGTTTCATTTTATTTATAACATTGGTCCCAATAACTCAATAAAAACTTGGACTATTTTACCTATAAAGGGATCAAAACCTATTGTTTGAAACTTGAAAGACCAAAACTAAAATAAGGGGAAACTTGAGAGACTAAAGGTGATATTAACCATTTCTAAAAATATAATATAATTATACTTAATTATTCTAATTATATTAATTACTTATATACAAATTTATTATATTAATTATATTTTATAATTGTATAATTATTAATTTAAATTTATTATTAATATTTATATTTTTTATTTATTTTTAAATTAAATTGATAAATAAAAAACTATAGAAAAATAATTAAAAATCATGTTAAACTATGGAAAAAAACTACAGGGACCTTCTTCAAAACAATTGAAAATATAAGGACCTAATTGAAAAATATAGAGATCCAATTAAAAATTGATTAAAATTATAAGAACTTACATATTAATTACCCCACGAGAAGGTTATATCTATGAGTAAGATTCAATATGAATTGTAAACACCAATGACCAATTAGTATTAGGAAAAAATTATATATTCCTAAATAATCAACCCCTAAATGGAAGAGATAAGTCTAACAAATTGTTAAATAATAAAGGGAAAAACAGAAAAGAATATCACTTGAACTTTAAAATTCTAAATCAATTTTATTAACAAAAAAAGTAATGAGATTGACAAAAAAAAATATAGCAATTGATAATTTAGGTTTTTAAAAATTCACTTGATTTAAAATTTTAAAGTTCAAGTGGTATTTTTTTATTTTTTTTAAATAATAAATAAAATTATACCTTAATAATCAGGGAATATTTTGACGAGCCTAGTCATCCAAATTAATTAAGAGATTAAAGGGGAATAAATATATTGTTCAACGTCCAACGTGATTGTCAGACATCATAGAAGTCACGTGACTCTACATGTCGATAAACTCTCAATTATGTCGTCGGAAAAAAAAAAAATCTCAATCATACCCCAGATTTTTTTGGACCAAATTTATGTCCCAGACTTCATTTGTTTTGAGGAAACATATGAACTACATTAACTTATTATAGTTCTCTTCTTTTATGATATTCCAATTATACATATCTTAATGGAATAATGACACAACCTTTTCTGAAGTTTGCGAATTTCATTTTAGAATCATGAAATGTTTTATTTTCATTGTAGTCTCTAAGAACTTTTTTTTTTTTTTTGGCTAAGTATAGTTATCTTCCTATTGGAAGCAATCTTATACGAGGCACTATCGGGTATTAAATGTGGGCATCTCTCCCAATGAGGATTGGAACTTTGGTTCGCCATATTGTGAGGGACTAGCCCCTTCTACCAGACCCAACCCCCGTTGGTCTAATAACTTCTTTTAGAATGAAGGTTCTTTGTAAAACAATCTTACTGATAGGAAAAACCTATGAATGCCCTAGCTAGAAGAAAAAACCTCATGATAGTCAATATGGGTCCTCACCACCCATCATTGCATGGTGTTCTTCGACTTATTGTTACTCTAGATGGTGAGGATGTTATTGATTGTGAATCAATATTGGATTATTTACATAGATGGATGGAAAAAATTGCAGAAAACCAAATAATTGTACAATATCAGCCTTATGTAACACGTTGGGATTATTTAGCTACTATGTTTATAGAAGCAATAACCGTAAATGGACCAGAACAATTAGAAAATATTCAAGTACTTAAAAGAGCCAGCTATATAACAAACAGAATTTAATTGGTCTAATTTAGGACCGTCCAATGGATTTGAATCCTATCTATCCTAGGGATATATCAATTAGATAAATAACCAACCCGATCCCTTAGATTTATTTATGACATTCGAGGAGCCTATGAGGTGAACATCTCATGTACTGTTCTGTAATAGTGATGGGAACAATAATGTTATAACTGACTAGGATTATCTAACAGTTTAAGTACAGTTGATATAAAGTAAGCTTTTCAAGTGAAAGCTAAGTAAGATAAGAGTACTAGCTAGCACCAAACGAAAAGAAGAAGGAAAGGAAGACCTGTGCTAACTGAAAAACCTTTTATATGGAAAGGCAGCTGTCGACTTATCCCCCTACTTTTTTAAGTCTGGAAAAATCCTCTCATGGCAGGTTCTGTTCAAGATAACTTCTCTTTTAGGTTCTGGCCCTATTGGTTAAGAAACGATCTTTCTCATAGAAAAATCCCCTTGCTCAAGAAAAAAGTTACACTTATTGCAAGCAGCAAGCCATAATGGGAAAGGCAAAGCTTATTAGTCAAGGTCAACCTAGCTTGAGTATACTGGGCAGTGACCCGAATAGGTTGCAAGACCTGATGAGCATTTCGATTGTGAAGATTGCTGAATGCTATTTAAGATCTTTGTTGATGATATGACATTTTGGTGCACGCTCTATAAGCTTGCATATGAAAGAGATAGACTGAGTGATAAGAAGGGATTCCCCGAGGTATAGTTAGTTTTATACGACGTTTGAAATTTTGAGGATGAAATTTATTGAACGGGGGGGGGGGGGGATTATAATATCCTGAATTTTGGGCCTAGAAGCTTAAGGATAAGTTTGAATCAATCATACTACTAAGCTCAGTTTAACAAGAGTCCCAAGAATGTCTGTGAAATAGAATGCTTTTCAGGGACTCTATGATTTGGCCCTTCAGGTAGAGAATAAGTCTATAGACTGTATGATGGCTTGGTGTGTGAAATTAGTCAGATAAAATATACCAGTGCAAGTGTACACTGGCATACTTAGGGGCCATTTGATGGCACACTAAGGGTATATGTGGGCCATGTTAGGCCCACAAGCTTACATCCAACATTTTCCAATATACATCAGTATAAGCTTGGTAATTGCCCGAGTCATAGGCCATGTGGTGCCATCTAAGGGCTTACACGGACACTTGAGGCATTTTGCAAACACAAGTACAAATGTGGCACAATTGAGTGGACATTCATAAAATATCTTTATTAAAGTAACTTTAATAAAGTACTCCCTCCGGTCCTAATTATAGGACATATTTACCTAACTTTGGAGAAATTAAGGATAGTAGTTAAATTAGTTAATTTTACTTATTTTCCAAAAATGCCCTTATTTAATAGGGGTGATTTAGGAATACTATATGAGTCTACCATGAGGCAATCCAACCATTATCTAAATCAGTATTCTCTCTCCACTTCTCTGTGTTTACTTTTATGGTATTTTATTTGGTGTATGTTTAATACTTCATGGTACCACACGTCAGACGAGGCAATCCAACCCTTATCTAAAGAATGGGGGTATTTTGGGAACAAATTAACAAAAATTAAAATTTTATCCTATAATTAGGACCAAGATCAACTTCTAAATGTTGTCCTATAATTAGGACCGGAGGGAGTAGCTTGCAAAAAGTGGCTTTTCAGGTGGACCAATAAGAAGTTGCCACCTAACATTTGCTTTTGGGTTGGCACAATGAAAAGACGCCACCTGGCAACTTCATAAAGTGACTTTTAGGTTGGGCCAATGACAAGTCACCACCGCACCTAACCGGGATGACTCATCGGTCTTCGGTTGAGTCACATGTCAGACTTTCCCTGACATGGCACATGAAAGCCAGACAAAATTATCAGACTTTCCTTTGCCCTGACATTAAAGTCGGCCAAAAGGCTTAGAGGAAAGAGGTGGCTGGGTTGGTTAAGGACACGTGGCACTTTTTAGGCCACACACTCATGACACATGGCATTAAATACTCCCAACACCTCCCATACTTGTCAATTTTTTCCAAGAAAGAGAAATGGGAGAGAAAAATAGTGAAAAATGAAAGAGGAGAGAAGGTGGAGGATTTGAAGAACACAAAGTATACTTGAGCGATTTTGCCTTTGTATCGGCACTTCTGATTGATCGAGCCTTCATGAATTTTCTTCTATTTGTTGAGGGCTACAATTCTATGGTTTTAGATTCTTGATTAGAGAAGTTTTGTTCTACCTCTAAAATTGAGGTGATACCAAAATCAAGAACAGACTATGGCATCGGATAGAGGTAAGCGTAGGCTTTGATTTGAGCATAATATCCTAAGCTTTCGTTAAGTTTTTTTGAAGTTGTTATGATGCTAAGATTTCATCCATACCTAGAACCCTAGGAAGAAGTATGATTTTGATGCTTCTATTGTATTAAGAACGAAAAACGGTATGGGATAAAGGTGAGAAACTGATTCCGGGAACATCGAACTAGAAAACATAATTTTTTCCTAGAAACCCTTGAGTTTTAGCTAGATTTGGAAAATATGGAAGGAAGATGATTTTGATGTTTTTGAGGTTCCCAATGGGTTCTATGGCCAAAATTATGTGGAGATAGCTTGTAGACATGATTTTAGAAGGATTGGGTAGAAAACCCTAACTTTGTAACTTAAGGATAATTGCTGCCAGATTGTGTTTTCTGGGAGACAGATTGCTTGTGGCGTGATTTTGACTGATCAAATCTTGTCTAATAATCATGATATTTTTCAGATTGATAGTACACATCTTAAATTTTAAATTGACATACAGAAAATGAGCCATTTTTGTTAGTAGATTGTAAGTTATGATTTGTTAAAGCTTAGGCACTGAATCTAGAACAAATCCTTGAACAATTTGGTTGATTGAGGATTTCTGGACTCTTGAGAATATAACTGATAGTAGGAGATATTTTCCTTTAAACAGGACTTAAATATCTTTACATAGGAATTGAAACCATCCCATTTGGAATTTTCTAGATTAAGTTATGAATTTTCAAAGTTGACCAATAAAATCTGGCATATTAGGGTTAACCTACAAATTTGTGGCATTTGAGGTAAATTGTGACAAGTATGGGTCGAAAGAGTAGAGACATGTTTTAGAACCCAATGTGACCATAATAGATACCCAAATCATAAGGGTCAAGAGACATATAATGTATCTTTGATTAGACACTCATTTGGCATAACACAAGAGTTTTGAAAGATTATGTAAGAGAAACAAGTCGTGAGTAATGACTTGGCTTTCATGGCTCTAATAGGTCATGTGGTTATGTATCCAGGGCCATGAAATATCAAGGAAGAGGAAATGGAAGCTTCTTCAATGGTTGGAAGACGAGGGAACAAGAAGAGGACATAAAGGTAAAGGTAGTAAACTTACCTAACTTGCATGTATTTAATATGTATGCTTGTGCATTGATGTATGTGATTACTTTGCTTGATTATGTGATGCATATATGAATGATTGAAGCTTTGTTTCAATTTATACTATGGCCATAAACATGTTGTGTGAAACATTGAGCACACAGATATGTCATTATATTAGCATGAGTTTATGTAAGGCAAGCATGTCATGCACTAAGCATTTATCTTGAATGTATTTTGGTATTGTTTTCTACTGAGATTCTCTTAAATCTCACCCTCCCTCACCCAACCATATAGGTATGTTGAGCACACAATTGGAATGCTTGAAGATGATCAAGAGGAAAATGTGACGGAGATTTGAGGATTTATACATGATAATCTATTATGTAAAATTTATCATGTGATGTGTTTATTTGTATAAACATGCCAAAGTTGAATGATGTTGTTAGGCATGCATTCGTATTTGGTTATGAGCCTTTGAAGTTAAGTTTTGAATTGAAAGTGAACAATGCCCCAAGAATAATTGTGCAAGTTTTTGGTTAGAAGTTTTGATTAACCTTTTTCCTAAGCCATACCAAGAACCTTAGCTCTTTTGTATACGTACTAAAGGGGTATAAAATTTAAGGTGTTACAGTTAAAGTACTAATGTTCAGGGTTACGGTTATTGTGTCTATTACTACTAATAGTACTAGTCTTACTATCGTTGCATATACTTCATATACAAATTCCAAAAGTAGATAACCAACGAAAACATAAATCTTTGAGTCTTGTTCTTTACTCGTCCGCGATTACCTTCTTACCTTTAGAACTGGTTACCTGTGCTGTAAATTAGTTGTTGGAAAGGGGTGATATTCAAAAGAATCGCAGTAGTAACATATATCACTCATATAAAAAGCAAGTTCATAAAACATGCCAGGTAAACCATCATATCACAATACATTACACACTCAACATTCAATTTAATTCACAATATGTATCATGAAACTACATTCACAGGACACATTGGTCCATTCCCATAGCACTGGGTGTTCAACTGGGCCTCTGTCCTTCTTAATCTGAGTGCTTAATAGGCATTACTGCCCAAGGGCACGCTGGTCCTGTAGGCCTTACTGCCTATCTCGAGTTCACAACACAAGTGATCACAAAGGTAAAAACATGCATGTAAAAGAATACATAGTATATGAAAGAAAAGTTGTGATATCCAAAATTTTGGGCCTAGAAATTGGAGAATAAGTCTAAGTCAAGAAGACTTCTAAGTCCAGTTTAGCAAGAGTCCCAAGAATGCCCAAGAAATAAAATGATTTTCAGGTACTATATCTAGGTAGAGAACAAGTCTTTGTATTACATCAGCTCAGTATGCATGGTTAGTCGGATATAATATATTGGTGCATGTGTACAGGAGTACACTTGGCGCCTCCTTATGGTACACACACTTGGCCCCAAGTGTCAGGGGAAGACAATCTTCTACGTAGCCCAAACTTAGTGAATAGTAGTGCAATGTGGTGCCATGTAGGGCTTATATGTAACCCCCTGCCTTATAATAGTAATTACGATTCGAAAATGCATAATTAAAATGGATTAAAGACCGGCGGATAATTAAAATTTCATTTTAAATCCCTTCCTTCCGGTAGGGTTTTTACAAATTCTTTCAAAATTTTTGCCTTCCCTGGTCTCAAATTCAATATTCCGAATATAATTACTTGTGCAGTTAATTCACATTTATATTATATATCAGAGTGTACAACAAAAATCTCGGCAAACCCCGAGTTTCATATATAAACTAAAGGTTTATAAATTCCCATTAGGGGATTACACAACTGTCTCCAAAACAATATTTACAAGATATACAGTGATCCCCAATCAAAATATGATAACCAACACCAAAATAAATCTCCCTAAGGAGTCCTATCTACCCTTGGTCGTCTCCTTCTCCTTGGAACCACTTGCCCTGTCTGAAGGTTAGTCAAAGGAAAGAATGAGATTTAAAGAATCCCAGTAGTAACACATTACTCATACCATCCATAATCACAAAGCATGCAAGCATATCATCATGTAGCACAAATACAGCATAAAAGCGTCACATAATCACATAGTCTCATCCCCCGGATTCCACCTCCTTGAAGGTACGGTCCTCCCACCGTCAATACCAATGGGCTGTAGGTGAAGGTTCACAAATAGCCTTTCAGCTTTCATATATAGTGTAACCCCCTGACTTTAAACACGTAATTATAATTCGATAACACATATTTAAATCGGATTAGAGACCATTGGATGCTTTAACCTCGTTTTAAACTTTCTGTCTCACAGTAAAATTTTTACAAAACTTTCAAAACTCTTTTTCCCATCCAGGTCTCAATTTCAATATTCGAATATAATTACCTGTGCAGTTAATATACATTCAATCATATCAGAGTGTATAACCGCATCCCCGGCAACTCCCGGGTTCTATGTATAAAAACCTGAAGGTTTATAAGTATACACTAGGGGATCACACAACCAAAATCGAATGTAGTATTCCTGATTCAGAATATACAGTAATCCCGAGTTCAAAATACATAACCAACGTTTCCAATTCAACTATATACCCCCAAGGGTCCTAATTGCTCTGGGTTGGCCGCTTCTCCTTTGAGCCACACGCCCTGTCTGAAATGTTAGTCATAGGAAAGAATGAGATTCGAGAGAATCTCAGTAGTAACAAACCACTCACACAATGCATAAACACAAAGCATGTACATAAATCACAAACAACAACAGCAGCAGCAATTCACAGATACATGGTTTTCACCACAAACGACAGCACTCATGGCTGTATTCACAATACGACAGCTCTTGCTGTAATCAACATCACGACAGCTTACGCTGTAATCAGTAATCAACATCACGACAGCTTACGCTATAATCACAATAACGACAGCTTACGCTGTAAACGACAGCTTGCGCTGTAAACGACAGCTATCACCAGCTGTAACCACAGTAGCATCAGAAATCATCATAAAACAGTGATACAACACACATACAGTGTATTACACAAAGTATAAGAGAGAGAGAGTCACTACCTTGTCCTTTCCTGACGTCCTTCGGCGCAGTTGGCTCCCGAGGGCGGCAAATATCGAATCCTACAATTCGAAATGCACCATTTAGACACTTCCATAGTGTTATTTGGGGTTATATGAGTCTATAATGAAAATTTACAAAAATGCCCCCGGGGACCCGGCCCGGGCCCGCCGTACCCGGTCCGGTTGCACTTTTCCAGAAATTCTAATCTGGGCTATCCTAACATATTTCCACCCAAGGAATCCATTTCCAGACTCAGAATTATCAAATTCAATGTAAAATTACAAATTTACCCTTGGTAGCCCTACTTCGAGGGTTTCAGGGGCGTTTTCGTAATTATGCTTTTTCGGCCTTTTCCGAAAAAGTGACCAACTGTAACCCCACCTAATTTTCGCTCCTGAACTCAATGGAACCATCAAATCATTGAAAATCCAACTCTAAGACCCATTTCTAGAGCTGGCCGAAATTTATGAGTTCTCCAGGGAAAATCGGGGTTTTACGATTTCGGCTCCGTAAACGCGTTCCTTTCTACTCCTAACCACTTTATTAACCATTACATTAGGTTACAACTAACATTAAGACCCAATTTGGGAAGCATAACCCCTAGGCCATATCATTTCCAAACTTTAAAACCAATGGCAATCCGGCAAAATTTCACCGATTAAATTGCCCACAACAGCCAGAATAAGCAATATACGAAAGTTTGGAAGTTACCTCAAGCTCCTAATAGCTTCTCCTTGACTTGGCTGAAAACCCTAGCCTCTTGAACACCAAATTTGCTTCTCAACACCTTAAATAACATAGAAGAGAAGCTTAGGAACAAGGTTATACGCGTTAGGAGCTAGATCGTCGGAGAAATCGGCTTATCTTGTGAGATTTCTCCTCTTTCTCTCTCTAAGAGCTCTCAAACGTCTCTCTCTCTTTTCAGCTGAAACTCACGACAGAAAACGAGAGCTGAAGAAGATGAGAACATATTTAATTCCATGCTGATGTCATCTTTTATTGAGATGATGTCATAATTCCCATTTTCGGATTTTCTGGCAGATTTTCTGCCCAAACTTTGAAAAATCATAACTAATTCTAGAAAACTCAAAATGAGGTGATTCCAAAGCCAAATGAAATATATTTAAGTCCTCTTCATAGGAAAAATATTGGCCATTACTAAAAATCACCACACAATTCCAGAAGTTTATAAAACTCATCACTGCTCCAAAACGGAGTTCAGTTTCCATCCCAAACTTTGGACAGTTATATCTCCTAGTTCACAAAATGAAATGGCACAAATTATATGTCCATTCTGAAGCTTGAGATGTGAACTATAAGACTGGAATGTTTCAGAATTATTAGACACCATTTAGGCATTCAAAACGTTCACACAAATGGACTGCCCAGAATAGAATTTCACTGGACAAAATTTTAGATTTTGCATCTTTGCTTCCATTGGTTCCATTTTCATACCAAACATCATTCCCACATAAATTTTCACAAGGAAGCAATTGGAATCATTAAAATATCCCAATTCCCATCACACATTCTTCAAAAGTGTTTATTCAACAATAATTACATCCACTTTTGAAGTCATTAGCCCTTAATCACTTTTTGGGATATTACATTTCTGCCCCCGTAAAATAAATTTCGTCCTCGAAATTTGTCACACAACTTGAGCCATAAACTCTGGATAACGTCTTCGCATATCTGCTTTTGCTTCCCAAGTTGCTTCCCTCTGAGTCATTCCCTTCCAGATCACCTTCACAAATGGAATGCTTCGGTGTCTGAGCCGTCGATCTTCTCTATCAATGATCTGTTCTGGCTCTATCGCATATGTGAAGTTGTCTTGTAACTCAACTTCTTCATATTCAACAATATGAGATGGATCCGGTTGATACTTCTTCAGTTGGGAAACATGAAACACATCGTGGAGTCTGCTCAAGTTTGGGGGTAGGGCTACTCGACAAGCAACATGCCCAATCCTCTCAAGGATTTCAAAAGGACCTATATATCTCGGGCTCAGCTTCTTCCTCTTGATGGCTCGCCCAATGCCCATAATTGGTGATACTCTCAGGAATATGTGATCACCAACCTCAAATTCTAGAGGCCTTCTCCTCTTGTCAGTGTAACTTTTCTGTCGACTCTGCGCTGCAAGGAGCCTCTTACGAATGATCCGAATCTGTGCTGAGGTTTGATCAACCAAATCTGGCCCATAAAGCTTCCTTTCGGATAATTCATTCCAGCATAAAGGTGATTGACACCATCTTCCATACAATACTTCATACGGAGCCATTTGGATGCTCGCATGATAGCTATTGTTGTAAGCGAACTCATCCAGTGGAAGGAAACGATCCCAACTTCCTTTAAAGTCGAGAACATAAGCTCGCAACATATCTTCCAGCGTCTGAATTGTTCTCTCAGATTGTCCATCCGTTTGAGGATGATAAGCCGTACTGAATCTCAGTTGAATACCTAAGGCTTCATGCAATGCTTTCCAAAACTTCGAAGTAAATCGTGGATCTCGATCGGAAATGATGTTTTTCGGAACACCATGAAGTTTAACAATCTCTCGGATATAAATCTCCGCTAGTTTATCAGGAGAATAACCAGTATTGATTGGTATGAAGTGGGCTGACTTCGTTAACCGATCCACAATTACCCAGATCGCATCATAGTTTCTGATCCTGGGTAATCCCACAACCAAATCCATGGTCACGCTTTCCCATTTCTATTCCGGAATCTCAGGACTCTGAAGTAAACCAGGCGGTCTCTGGTGCTCGATTTTCACTTTCTGACAAGTGAGACACCTTGCAACATATTTGGTCACGTCACTCTTCAAACCTGGCCACCAATACACCGATTTCAGATTCTGATACATCTTGGTCATACCAGGATGAAGAGTATATCGGCTCTTGTGTGCCTCATCCAGAATCTTCTGCCTCAACTCTGCCTTAAGTGGAACGCAGACTCTTTTCTGGTAACGAACTAATCCACGAGGCGATATGTCGTAGCCTGAAACTTCTCCCTGTTCAATTCGAGTCAGATTGCGCTGTATCCAGTCATCTTGACTCTGAGCTTCTTCAATTTCCGCCCTTAGATCACTCTCCTCTTGAGAAACAGTGTAATTGGCACAGATGATCTGGTTTGTCAAATTTAAATCACGGAAATCTTCAATCAATTTCCTTTCTTGTATCATCATAGCTGCAACGAGCACAGTCTTTCGGCTAAGAGCATCAGCGACTACATTTGCCTTACCCGGATGATATTTTATTTCCAGGTCGTAGTCCTTAAGCAATTCCATCCAGCGGCGCTGTCTCATATTCAGTTCTTTTTGATCATATAGATATTTGAGACTCTTGTGGTCACAGTACAATTCCACAGTCACACCATACAGGTAATGACGCCAAATCTTTAAAGCAAATACAATGGCCGCAAGCTCCAGATCATGAGTGGGATAGTTCAATTCATGAGGTCTGAGCTGTCGAGAGGCGTAGGCCACCACACGTCCCTGCTGCATAAGGACACACCCTAATCCCTTCCCACTAGCATCAGAATACACAACGTATGTCAAACTGCGATCGGGTAAAGTCAACACAAGTGCCGTTGTCAACCTCTCCTTCAGCTCCACAAAACAGTTTTCACATTTCTCATCCCACACAAACGGCTGATCCTTTCTTGTGAGCTTGGTCATCGGCAACGCAATACGGGAGAAATTTTGGATAAATCTCGAATAATAACCAGCAAGACCCAGAAAACTGCGTATTTCCGCCACAGATTCTGGCCTCTTCCAGTCCAGTACTGCTTCCACTTTACTGGGATCCACAGAGACCCCTTCTTGCGAGATAACATGGCCTAAGAATTTCACTTCTGATAGCCAGACTCGCACTTGCTCAATTTAGCATATAGTTATTTCTCACGCAATGTAGTCAATACAACTCTCAAATGATGCTCATGCTCCTCCATACTCTTGGAATATATCAGAATGTCATCGATAAACACAACAACAAACTGATCCAAATATTGTCGAAAGATACGGTTCATGTAATCCATGAAAACCGCAGGCGCATTGGTTAGCCCAAATGGCATCACCAAGAACTCATAATGACCGTACCTGGTCCGAAAAGCAGTCTTCGGAACATCTTCTGCTTTCACTCGTAGCTGATAATACCCTGACCTTAGATCAATCTTCGAAAATACACACGAACCGGATAGTTGATCTAAAAGGTCATCGATTCAGGGAAGAGGGTACTTGTTCTTAATAGTAACTTTATTTAGTTCTCTGTAGTCGATACACAATCGAAGACTCCCGTCTTTCTTCTTTACAAACAACACTGGAGCTCCCCAAGGCGATACACTGGGTCTAATGAACCCTTTTTCAAGCAAGTCTTCTATTTGTTTCTTTAACTCCGCCATTTCATTTGGGGCCATCCGATATGGGGCCTTAGATATAAAGTCAGCTCCAGGCACAATATCGATTAGAAATTGAACTTCCCTTTCTGGAGGTAATCCGCTCAAATCATCCGGAAACACCTCAGGAAATTCATTTACCACGGGTATATTATTCAAGGTTTCGCCAGTTTCCCCTTGCACAGAGAAAAACACCACATAACCCTGGCAACCCTTTTCAAGATACTTTTCAGCTTTGGCTGTAGTAAGGAAATTCATACTAGAATCCACAACTTCAGCCCTATGAGAAACAGGATATACTATCCTCTTGTTCCCATAATCAAGTAATACATTATTTGCCGTTAACCAATCAAAACCCAAAATAACTTCCAATTGGTAAAGCGGCAAACATATAAGATCTACAACAGATTGGTGCCCTTCCACAGTTATGACACAACTCAAACAAGCTTCTGTGGTTAAGGCCTTAACACCCATTGGAGTTGACACTACTAATTCAAATGCTAACTTATGTACATGCATTCCCAGGCGCTTCATGCAATCATAGGCGATGAAGGAGTGACTTGCACCCGAATCATACAAAACTTGCAATAGATGGCCATTAAGAAGAATATTACCTTGTATCAGTTCAGGAGATTTACGGGTCTCTTCGTGGGTCATAGCAAATACTTGGCCCTGTGTCTTCGGTCTCTGGTCTGGTCGTGGCTCTTTGCAGTCAGCAGCAGTATGGCCCACACGCTTACAATTGTAACATATTATTTTGCCATCACATGTTTTACCCTGGTGTGGTTGATTACAGCGACGACAAATCCACGGTGCAAAATATGTTCTTTGTTGATCACGGCTCCCAGACTGGTAGGGCTTCTTACCACTTCCAGATGAAGATCCTTGCCCCTTCCGCTTCTGTGAGGTAGTACCCTTACTAGGTTCATTGTGGTGGCTAATAGCTCTGGCAGGATACAATTCTCTCAAGTTGTTCTCTGTAATTCTGCACTGTTCAACCGCCTTGTTGAACTTAGTAAATTGGTGAGTAGCTAGGCGTTTCCTCAACTCTCGCCTCAGACCGCGAATGAGCATATCAGAACTCCATTTTTCGTCATCCTTGTACCGGAGGTAAGAGGAGTACCAAGCCAACCGAACAAAACGGGACAAGTAATCATCGAAGTTCTCTGTGTCCCCTTGTCTAATGTTGAGAAATTCTGTCTCCTTCTCGAGTCTCACCGATTTGGGAAAATACTTCTCGTTGAACTCTTGTTGAAACAGTTCCCAAGTCAATGGCATTTCTTTGCTCTTCAATGTTAGGGCGATATTCCGCCACCAACGGTCTGCATCCCCTTCGAGCTTGTAAACAGCCAGCCGTGGCTTCACCTCATCCGGACAACCAAGAACCTCAAATATTTTCTCCAGCCTGTTCATCCAATCTTCGGCTACCTGAGGGTCAAACCTTCCTCTGAACGCCGGAGGCAGATGCTTGCAGAATCTGGTGACCCAAAACTGAAGGTCTTTGTCCTCTCTAAGCGGCATCCCATATGATTCTTGATTTGGAATAGCATGAGGTGGGGATTCTAGTGGTCGTGTTGATCCTTCTGTAGTGTCCTCATATCGAGTTTCTTCTTGAGTTTCCTCCGGAGTGGACTGAACCGGACCTTCCTTGTTCTTCGCCTTCTCTGCTCTGAGCTCTTCTCTTAGCTCAGTTATCATATCCCGCTGATCTTTGATTAGACCTATTAATTCCTGCATTGCATCCGGTAGGTTATCCTTGACGACCTCCACCTCTGTGTCTACACGCGGAATATTGGGGCGTCCTCTAGTTTTCTTCATTCTAAAAACAACTTGCCCTATTAATTTAGCAGAAATAGTATGCACATATAGTTACAAAACTCATATATATATATATATATATATCTATGTCAATAAAACATACATGTGCATACACAACAATCATTCACAGATAATCTTCTATCCCTACTACTATCTAAGGGATCTATCCTAGCAACCTCTACCCTTGCCAGGAACTACAGCTCTGATACCAAAATGTAACCCCCTGACTTTAAACACGTAATTATAATTCGAAAACACATATTTAAATCGGATTAGAGACCATTGGATGCTTTAACCTCGTTTTAAACTTTCTGTCTCACAGTAAAATTTTTACAAAACTTTCAAAACTCTTTTTCCCATCCAGGTCTCAATTTCAATATTCGAATATAATTACCTGTGTAGTTAATATACATTCAATCATATCAGAGTGTATAACCGCATCCCCGGCAACTCCCGGGTTCTATGCATAAAAACCTGAAGGTTTATAAGTATACACTAGGGGATCACACAACCAAAATCGAATGTAGTATTCCTGATTCAGAATATACAGTAATCCCGAGTTCAAAATACATAACCAACGTTTCCAATTCAAAATATATACCCCCAAGGGTCCTAATTGCTCCGGGTTGGCCACTTCTCCTTTGAGCCACACGCCCTGTCTGAAATGTTAGTCATAGGAAAGAATGAGATTCGAGAGAATCTTAGTAGTAACAAACCACTCACACAATACATAAACACAAAGCATGTACATAAATCACAAACAGCAACAGCAGCAGCAATTCACAGATACATGGTTTTCACCACAAACGACAGCACTCACGGCTGTATTCACAATACGACAGCTTACGCTGTAATCAGTAATCAACATCACGACAGCTTACGCTGTAATCACAATAACGACAGCTTACGCTGTAAACGACGGCTTGCGCTGTAAACGACAGCTTGCGCTGTAAACGATAGCTATCACCAGCTGTAACCGCAGCAGCACAGTAATCATCATAAAACAGTGATACAACACACATACAGTGCATTACACAAAGTATAAGAGAGAGAGAGTCACTACCTTGTCCTTTCCTGACGTCCTTCAGCGCAGTTGGCTCCCGAGGGCGGCAAATATCGAATCCTACAATTCCAAATGCACCATTTAGACACTTCCATAGTGTTACTTGGGGTTATATGAGTCTATAATGAAAATTTACAAAAATGCCCACGGGGACCCGGCCCGGGCCCGCCGTACCCGGTCCGGTTGCACTTTTCCAGAAATTCTAATCTGGGCTATCCTAACATATTTCCGCCCAAGGAATCCATTTCCAGACTCGGAATTATCAAATTCAATGTAAAATTACAAATTTACCCTTGGCAGCCCTACTTCGAGGGTTTCAGGGGCGTTTTCGTAATTATGCTTTTTCGGCCTTTTCCGAAAAAGTGACCAACTGTAACCCCACCTAATTTTCGCTCCTGAACTCAATGGAACCATCAAATCATTGAAAATCCAACTCTAAGACCCATTTCTAGAGCTGGCCGAAATTTATGAGTTCTCCAGGGAAAATCGGGGTTTTACGATTTCGGCTCCGTAAACGCGTTCCTTTCTACTCCTAACCACTTTATTAACCATTACATTAGGTTACAACTAACATTAAGACCCAATTTGGGCAGCATAACCCCTAGGCCATATCATTTCCAAACTTTAAAACCAATGGCAATCCGGCGAAATTTCACCGATTAAATTGCCCACAACAGCCAGAATAAGCAATATACGAAAGTTTGGAAGTTACCTCAAGCTCCTAATAGCTTCTCCTTGACTTGGCTGAAAACCCTAGCCTCTTGAACACCAAATTTGCTTCTCAACACCTTAAATAACATAGAAGAGAAGCTTAGGAACAAGGTTATACGCGTTAGGAGCTAGATCGTCGGAGAAATCGGCTTATCTTGTGAGATTTCTCCTCTTTCTCTCTCTAAGAGCTCTCAAACGTCTCTCTCTCTTTTCAGCTGAAACTCACGACAGAAAATGAGAGCTGAAGAAGATGAGAACATATTTAATTCCATGCTGATGTCATCTTTTATTGAGATGATGTCATAATTCCCATTTTCGGATTTTCTGGCAGATTTTCTGCCCAAACTTTGAAAAATCATAACTAATTCTAGATAACTCAAAATGAGGTGATTCCAAAGCCAAATGAAAGATATTTAAGTCCTCTTCATAGGAAAAATATTGTCCATTACTAAAAATCACCACACAATTCCAGAATTTTATAAAACTCATCACTGCCCCAAAACAGAGTTCAGTTTCCATCCCAAACTTTGGACAGTTATATCTCCTAGTTCACAAAACGAAATGGCACAAATTATATGTCCATTTTGAAGCTTGAGATGTGAACTATAAGACTGGAAAGTTTCAGAATTTTTAGACACCAGTTATTCATTCAAAATGTTCACACAAACGGACTGCCCAGAATAGAATTTCACTGGACAGAATTTTAGATTTTGCATCTTTGCTTCCATTGGTTCCATTTTCATACCAAATATCATTCCCACATAAATTTTCACAAGGAAGCCATTGGAATCATTAAAATATCCAAATTCTCATCACACATTCTTCAAAAGTGTTTATTCAACAATAATTACATCCACTTTTGAAGTCCCTTAATCACTTTTTGGGATATTACATATAGCCTCATGGCTTTCACATATTCACATCCTCGGTATTCCACACCCCCGAAGGCACGGTCCTCCCACCGTCAACACCGATGGGGCGTAGGTGAAGATTTCATAAACAATGATAAATCGAACATACAGTGTATCATATATAGTATAAGGAAAAGCGTTACTACCTTGTTCTTTCCTGGTGCGCACTGGCACCGGTTGCTCATGATCAGGGCAAATATCAAAGCCTATAAATCAAAATCAAGGACGATAGGTTATTCCCTATTCCAAATTCTTATCTTCATAATACTTAAAGTTGGTTATCATTTGAACTTTTTAGGTGGCTACTAGAAGCCTAAACATATACCTAATGGGTTGGAAGAAACTACCCCGAAGATTCCTTTTTAGAAGTGAACACACTGATTTTTGACTCAGACACTCGAGTGAAGAAGACCTCACTCGAGTGATGGAGTGACTTGCACTCGAGCACTGAAGATCACTCGTGTGAGTATTTGGCCGAGAGCACAAACTAAGACAGAAAGTTGTCACATCACTCGAGTCCTGACCTCAATACTCGAGTGATAGCCTTATACTCACTCGTGTCCTATTGAGTGAGGCGCAAGAAGTGACTACCCAAGAGCGACAGAAACCCTCGAATGAGGAGTGCACTCGAGCACTAGCTCTAGCACTCGTGTGATTACCCAATGCTTGCAAGTGCCAGAACACACTCTTCACAATTTGACCGTGAGTGTTTCCCCAAGACGTAACCTGAAATACAAAATACATATTCACTTGAGTGGGATCCGACGCACTCGAGTGATAACCTATATTACTCGTAGGTGAGGAAGTGCACTTCTGCTTTCTTGGCGAGGAAGTGTGACCGGAACTGAAGGAAAAAGGAAAATAGAATGCTACACTCGAGTGACACCATGGTGCACTTGAGTGAAGCATATCAGAAGCCAAAACCACAGCAACTGACAGAATTTTCCTAATTACCCACCAAAGTATTCAATGGTTCCTAAGCTTCATAAACCACATTTTTCCACACAAATTTTCATAAGGAACCCATTGGAAGCACCAAAGCAACCCAATTCTCATTCTAACAACAAGTTTTGGTTTTGGTAATCACATTCCCATACATGACACCACTTTTCCTTCCAAAATTCCAAACTAACTCCAATAACACTATGACACAATAAGACACTAAATCCAGCCTAATACACTATCCAAATTGTCCATTCTAATACCATACCAAAATCAGGGAAATATCACAAAATTTCAAAAACTTAACTAATGATCATAATAAATATACCAGTAGAGAGCTCTTTCTTACCTCTTCCTCTTCCTCTTCCTAAAGTTAGTTTTTTGATTCTTCAACTTTCAAATTCCTTCAAGTACTCAAACACCACCTTTCAAAAATCTAAACCATAAAGATGTAGCTCTCATCACCATGATCAAGATTAATGAAGAACATTTAAGCTAAAAAGGACACCAAACTAGGAAAAAGCTCACTTTTACCTTTCTCTTTCCTCCTTAGCTTGAAACGAAAATGGAGATTGGAGAGAGATATAAGAAAATGATGAAGAAGATCAGTTTTTCCCTTCCCCATGCGCACTTAGCCAAATAAGAGGAAGAGAGGGGAGAGGAAGAGTTTGAAAAGTTGACCTTGATCCCATAGTCCTCATAAAGCTACTTGTCATGATCTTGTTTCTCCTTTTATGGCACACATAAACACACATACATCTAATCCCATTCTCTTAGTCATTGAATCTTAACCATTGATCTTTGAATTACTAAGGATCTTATTCTTCGATAACTGACCAATCGGTCGGTAACTTTACTTTTTTACCCATTTTGCCCCTGATTATGGCAATGGTTACCAAATCACCATTAAACATATTTTAACATTCTATTTCCTTATTCATGCGCCCTCCCCTACCTATAGGGTTCATTTTAAGTTTTTTCACATATTTAAGCTTAAATGCAGTGTTTAGTCACTAGTCAGAACACATTTGGATCAAATTTCACATCATTCTTTAAAAGTGTTTATTCAACAATAATTACCTCCACTTTTGAAGTCATTAGCCCTTAATCACTTTTTTGGGATATTACAATTCTCCCCCTGAAAAATAAATTTCTTCCTCAAAATTTGTCACACCACTTGAGCCATAAATTTCAGATAACGCCTCCGCATGTCAGCTTCTGTTTCCCAAGTTGCCTTTTTCTGCGTCATTCCCTTCCATATCACCTTCACATACGGAATGCTTCGGTGTTTGAGCCATCGCTCTTTACAATCAATAATCTGCTCTGGCTCCACCGTATATGTGAAGTTAGTTGTCTTGTAGTTTAACTTCCTCATATTCAACAATGTGAGATAGATCTGGTTGGTACTTCTTTAGTTGGGAAATGTGAAACACATCGTGGAGCCTGCTCAAGTTTGGGGGTAGGGCTACTCGGTAGGCAACATGCTCAATTCTCTCAAGAATCTCAAAAGGACCTATATACCTTGGGCTCAACTTCTTTCACTTGATAGCTCTCCCGATGCCGGTGACTGGAGATACTCTAGAAACACATGGTCACCAACATCAAATTCTAGAGACCTTCTTTTCTTGTCAGCATAGCTTTTTTGTCGACTCTGTGCTGCAAGAAGACTCTTCTAAATAATTCAAATTTGTGTTAAGGTTTGATCAACAAGTTGCAGCCGATAAAGCTTCCTCTCAAATAACACATTCCAGCACAAGGGTGATTGGTACTTCCTCCCATACAACGCTTCATACGGCGCCATCTGGATGCTTGCAAGATAGCTATTGTTGTAGGAGAACTCGACAAGTGGAAGAAAGTAATCTCAGTTCCCTTTAAATTTGAGGACATAAGCTCGCAACATATCCTCTAACGTCTGAATAGTCTTCTCTGGCTGTTCGTCTGTCTGAGGATGATAGGCCCTACTAAATCTCAACTGAGTACCCAGTGCCTCATGTAAAGCCCTCCAGAATCTCAAAGTGAATCGAGGATCTCGATCAGAAATAATATTCTTTGGTAAGCCATGGAGTTTCATAATCCCTTGAATATAAATCTTTGTCAGTTTGCTCGGAGAGTAGCTAGCATTAATCGGTATGAAGTGTGCCGACTTCGTTAACCGGTTAACAATCACCCAGATCGCATCATAATTCTTGATTCTGGGAAATCCCACAATAAGGTCCATGGTCACACTTTCCTATTTCCATTCTGGAATCTCAGTACTTTAAAGTAAATCGGGCAATCTCTGGTGGTCAATCTTTACCCTCTAGTAAGTAAGACACCGCGCCACATATTTTGTCACATCACTCTTCAATCCCGACCACTAATACAAAAACTTCAAATTATGATACATTTTGGTCATACCAGGGTGAAGAGTACACCGGCTCTTATGTGCCTCATCAAGAATCTTTTGCCTCAACTCCGCCTTAAGTGGAACACAAATTCTCTTCTGGTAATGAACCAGTCCACAAGGTGACCAATCATAGCCCTAAGCTTCTCCCCGTACAATTCTAGCCAGATTACGTTGTATCCAACCATCTTGTGTAACACCCTGCCTTTAATCACGTAATTATAATTCGATAATGCACATTTAATTCGGATTAGAGACCATCGGATAACTTAAACTTATTTCAATCTCCTACTTTGGAGTAGGGTTTTCACAAAACATTCAAAATCTCTTCCTGTTCCTGGTCTCCATTTTAAAATTCGAATATAATTACCTGTGCAGTTTATCTACATTCACGTATAACAGAGTGTATAACCAAATCCCCGGCAACTCCCGGGTTCTATACATATATAATCTAGAGGTTACAAGTATCTACTAGGGGATTACACAACCAAAATCAAATATAATATTCCTAATTCAAAATATACAGTAATCCCGAGTTTAAAGTAGATAACCAACATCTCAAAAATCCTTAGTATCCCTAAAGATCCTAAGTGCTGCGGGTTGGCCGCTTCTCCTTTGAGCCACATGCCCTGTCTGAAATGTTAGTCATAGGAAAGAATGAGATTCGAGCGAATCCCAGTAGTAACAAACCACTCACACAATGCATAACACAAAGCATGTATATAAATCACAACCAGCAACAGCAGCAGCAATCTCAAAAATACATGGTTTTCACCACAAACGACAGCACTCACGGCTGTATGTACAATACGACAGCTCTCGCTGTAATAATAATCATGACAGCTTACGCTGTAATCACAATAACGACAGCTTGCGCTGTAAACGACAGCTTACGCTGTAAACGACAGCTATCACCAGCTGTAATCGTAGCAGCATCAAAGAATCATCACATAACAGTGATAACACACACATACAGAGCATTATACATAGTATAAGAGAGAGAGTCACTACCTGATCCTTTCCCGACGTTTCTTGGCACTGCGGGCTCACGAGGACGGCAAATATCGAATCCTGTAAACCAAGTTAGGGACAACCCATCAATCTCTTTTCCAAGTTCTTAATTCCATAGTACTTAAGTTGGTTATCATTTAGACTCTTTAGGTGGCTATTTTAGGTCTAAACATATGCCTAAAGGGTTGGGAAAGACTATACCCAAAACCACCTTTCAAAAGTGCAAAACTCATATTTTTGGGGGTGGGCCGCGGCCCAAAATCCATAGGCTGCGGCCCAAAACGGCCTAGAAACATTTCGGATGTGGCCCAAATCCATGGGCCGCAGCCCAAAACTGTCCAGAGACACTCAGAAACCTTTGGGCTGCGGCCCAGAATCCATGGGCCGCGGCCCAAGAAAATCCAGTTTCTGGCTGAACTTCCAAAAATCATAACTAATTCAGGCAAAATCAAAATAAGGTGATTCCAAAGCCAAATGAAAGCTATTTTAGTCCTCTTTCAAGGAAAAATATTGGCCATAACTAGAAATCACCACAAAAGTCCAGATTTACCAAAAACCTAACATTGTACCAAAACAGGGTCCAGTTTTGATGCCAAACTTTGGACAGTTCAAACTCCCAGTTCAAAAAGCGAAATGACACAAAATTTATGTCCATTTTGAAGCTTGAGATGTGAACTGTAAGACTAGAATGTTTCATAATTTTTCAACATCATTTGCCCAGTCAAAACGTCCACACCATGTGACTGTCCAGAACAGACTTACATTGGACAGATTTTCCAGATTTTGCCAATTGGTTTCCAATGGTCCCTAATTTCAAATCACATACTATTTTCTCACAATTTGGCTCAAAGAACACATTGGAGCCATCAAAATGACCATATTCAATATCCATGAGCATGTTCTACCACAATCACCACATGTCACCTTAACATCTCCAATCAATACATTCTCACTCTAGATCATAAAACCACTCAAAACTTCCTTCTGACAAATTTCCCTTATTCAACTTCAAATCAAATTCTAATCACTCCCAAATGTCACAACTGACCAAATGAACAGTGACACTCTAATCAAAACCTACCCTTCACTTAACATCATAATTAGGTTAAATTTCCAGAATTCTCATTGATTAAGCAAACATCATAACATATATACCAAAATTCATCATAAACCTACCTCTTAAACTTGCTGAAATCAACACCTTGATTCCACCAACTTTCAGATTTGTCCAACAATCAAACACCACTTTTCACAAATCTGAAAACATAGCAAGGGAGCTCTTAACCATTTGAACAAAATCAATGAAGGTGAAGTGAGCATTTAGAGTTAAATACTCACCTAAAATTCAAACCCTTTCTTTCACTTTCTTGCTTAACTTCAGCGAAAATGGAGAGAATGGAGAGAGATGAGAAATATTAGATCCATGTCCTATACACACACACACAGCCGACTTAAGAGGGAGAGAGGAAGAGTTTGAAAATTTTGACTCATCCAATGGCTCTCATTTGGACACATGGCAACATCTCATCTTTCCTCCTATGATTTCACAAACTCTCCAACACATTTGATTCCTCCTCTTAACATTTAATCCTAGCCATTGATCATAATTACCAAGGAGTTTCCTCTCCAGTAACTTACCAGTCGATCGGTAAATTTACCGTTTTACCCCTGATTAGCACAATACTCATTAAACCATTAATAATCGCCCTTTATATCACATTGCACAACATATACTTCAAAAGTGTTTAATTATCATTAATTACATCACTTTGAAGCCATTAGCCCTTAATTACAATTTGGGATATTACATCTTGCCTTTAAGCTTCTTTAATCTCAGCTCTTAAATCACTTTCCCCTTGGGAAACAATATAATTGGCATATACAATTTGGTTTGACAAATTCATATCTCAAAAATCTGCTATTAATTTTCCCTCTTGTATTATTATTGCTGTTACAAGCACCGTCTTTCGACTAAGAGCATCCGTTACTACATTTGCCTTACCCGGATGGTATTTAATTTCCAGATTGTAGTCCTTCAGCAACTCCATCTAACGATGCTATCTAATATTCAACTCTTTCTGATCATACAAATACTTGAGACTTTTGTGGTCCCAATACAGTTCTATCGTCACACCATACAAATAATGTCACCAAATTTTCAAAGCAAACACAATTGCCGCAAGCTCCAAATCATGTGTGGGATAGTTCATTTCATGAGGTTTGAATTGTCAAGAGGCATAGGCCACCACATGTCCCTGCTGTATAAGGACATACCCTAATCTCTGCTTACTTGCATCACTATACACAACATAAGTTAAGATGGGATTAGGTATAATCAACACAGGTGCCATAGTCAATCTCTCCTTCAACTCCACAAAGCAATTTTCACATTTCTTATCCCACACAAATGGTTGATCCTTTCTCGTGAGCTTGGTCATCGACAAAGCAATACGAGAGAAATTCTGAATGAATCTCCGGTAGTAACGAGCAAGACCTAGAAAACTATGTACTTCAGCAACAGTTTCTAGCCTTTTCTAGTCTAGTACTGCTTCCACCTTATTGAGATCCACAGAGACCCCTTCTTGCGAGAAAACATGGCCTACGAATTTTACTTCTAGCAGCTAAAACTTGCATTTACTCAATTTGGAATAGAGCTACTTCTTACGCAAAATATTCAACACAATCCTCAAATAATGCTCTTACTTCTCCCTACTCTTGGAGTATATCAAATTATCATCAATAAACACAACAAAAAACTAATCCATATACTGTCAAAAGACACGGTTTATGTAATCTATGAATACTGCCCAAATGGCATCACCAGAAACTTATAATGCCCATATCTCATCCTGAAAGAAGTCTTTAGAACATCTTCTGCTTTCACACACAGCTGATGATACCTTGACCTTAGATCAATCTTTGAGAACACACATAAACCAGATAGTTGATCTAAAAGGTCATCGATTCTTGGGAGAGGGTACCTGTTCTTGATGGTAATCTTATTCAATTCTCTATAATCAATACACAAACGTAGACTCCTATCTTTCATTTTAACAAATAGCACTGGAGCTCCCCACGGTGACACACTAGGTCTAATGAACTCTTTCCCAAGTAAATCTTCAATCTTCTTTTTCAACTCTGCCATTTTATTTAGGGCCATACAGTATGAGGCCTTTGATATAGAACCAGCTCGAGGAACAATTTCAATTGGGAATTGAACTTCCCTTTCCGGAGGTAACTTACTTAGGTCATCGAGAAATACCTTAGGGAATTCATTTACCATAGGTATACTATTCAAAGTTTCTCCAGTCTCTCCTTGGATAGAAAAGAACACCATATACCCCTGCTACCCTTCTCCAAATACTTCTCAGCTTTGGCCGTCAAAAGAAATTTCAGACTGCCATTCACACCCTTAATACTTTGAGAAACAGGATCCACTATTCTCTTGTTCCCAAATTCTAATAGCACATTATTTGATGTCAACCAATCAAAACCTAAAATGACTTCTAATCGATAGAGTTGCAGACAAATCAAATCAATAACGGATTAGTGCCCCTCCACAATTATGACACAATTTAAACAAGCTTAAGTGGTCAAAGCCTTAACATCAATTGGCATCGACACAACTAGATCAAATGGCAACTTATATACATGCATACCTAGGCGCTTCACACATTTATAAGCAATGAAAGAGTGACTTGCACCCGAATCAAACAACGCTTACAACACATTACTATCAAGGAGAATTTTACCTTGGATGAGATCAGGGGACTTCTGGGCTTCCTCGTGAGTTATAGCAAATACTTGGCCTTGAATTTTCAGCCTCTGCTCTGCTTGTGGCACCTGACAATCTCTAGAAATGTGCCCCAGTCATTTGCAATTGAAACAAATTATTAGACCCTGATAGGTTCTGCCATAATGTGATTTATTACATAGGGGACACACCCACTCTGTCGAAATGTGATTTATTACATGGGGACATTCTCCCCCTTTTTGATAATGACTGGGCTAGTAGGGCTTCTTACCAGTACCCTAGGATGAAGAGGATCCCTGGCCCTTTCTTTTCTGGGAAGTGTTACCCTTACTGGGTTCACTGCGGCTACCAGTGCCTTTAGAAGGATACAAATCTCTCAAGTTATTTACAGTAATTCTGCATTCCTCAACTGCCTTGTTAAACTCGATGAATCGGCGGGTGGCTAATCTCTTCCTCAATTCTGGCCTCAACCCACGGATGAGCATATCTGAACTCCATTCCTCATCATCTATTTTTTGTAGATAAGAGGAATACCGGGATAAACGGATGAAATGGGATAGATAATCATCAAAAGTTTCTATTGTTAGATCCCATATGTTTTGATGATAACAAAGATTGGCTCAATAATATGAAAAGATTTGATAACAAACAAATGGATTTGAATAAAGTAGCAAAGCATCACTTGGAGTCAGCACTGGAAGTAATCAACATCACTTGGAGTCAGCACTGGAAGTAATCAACAAATTTTAAGAAGGCTTACTCGAGTAGCCACTCAGGTAACAGAAGCCATTACTCGAGTAGCCCCTCGAGTAAGCAAACAAAATTTCATCCAGTAAGGCACTACCAAATTTTTAACGACGTTACTCGAGGGACCACTCGGGTAATCTGCAAAGTTATATAGACCATTACTCGAGTAGCCACTCAAGTAACAAGATTTTCACAGGTATCACTCGAGTAGCCACTCGAGTAACCAGGTCCAAAATTTTCCAGTTACTATCAGCCAAGAAATGCAGTCCATCACTCGAGTACCCACTCGAGTAACCAATGAGAAAATAGCATTACTCGAGGGATAACCTAAGTAATCTGCATAGTTATATGAAGTGTCACTCGAGTAACCAGATAGTAAACTCTCGGCCAAGAATTTGATGTCATTACTCGAGGGAGTAATCGAGTAATCTGCTAGGCTATTTGAAAGCCACTCGAGGGATTACTCAAGTAAGGTGCGAAGAAATATGAAGCCCACTCGAGTAGCCACTCGAGTAAGCAGTTTACCACAGTGATCACCCGAGTAACCAATGAAGGTAAACACATGGTCACTCGAGTAACCACTCGAGTAATCAAGTATTTTCAAGGTTTGTAATATATCACTCCATGTCTTACCCGAGTAATTCTTGATGCAAAATGTTGATTTGCTCACTGCCATATTTTTGACATATTTAGTCGAGGGACCACTCAAGTAACGAACTTGATCACTCGAGTAGTCACTTGAGTAAGGCAATCCAGAAATTATATTTTCATCGAATATCTCTTGATTTTTTATCTATATGATTAACTCTTTATTGTATTAGTATTCTAAGTACATTTGTAGAGAAACAATGAAAGAGTATGAAAGATTTGAGAATTCAAATAAAAGTCCGAACGTTCACCTAACGCTACCTACCACCAACGGATAGTTTTCAAATACGAAGAATAGTCAACCGTTGCTGCGTGACTCTAACGAAAAAGTTTGAAATTGCTTCCAACGGACACTACAACTCATCTATATATATGGAGCATTCAAAAAGAAGAAAAAAAAAGATACAAACTGAGATCACACATCAATCAATACACTTAGTGTCTTGTGTTTTTCCTATACTCATTCATTTGTACTTAAGTAATTATATATATTTGCTCTGTGTGAGAGTTTTTCATTACAAACTCAATATTTGTTATTGAGACAACTTAAGGTAGTGGAACCTTGAGTTGGGGATTTGATTGCAACGTGTAAGGGGGAGCGTGTAACACCCCGAATTTTGAGACTCGAGGCTAGAGAATAAGCCTGAGGTTAGTGGATTGCTAAGCCCCGGTTTAGCAAGATCCCAAATTGTGATTAGGAGTTAATGACTACAAAAGTGGACGTGGTTAGTGATTAATGAACCCTTTTAGAGAATATAAAGTGGATTGTAGTCGCTTGTGTTATGAGCAACGCCAAAACCCTGTATTTGAGTTCAATTGTGGATTAACATCCAAATTGACTTAGAATAGAGGGAAGAATTGAATGGGGTATTGTGATGGAAATGGTGTCATGTTGTGGTATTTAATCATTGGAATTGATTTAAATTGGATTGGACACATTGGTTGCAAAACTGGAAATGCTGTCCAGTGTGAATTCTGTCTGGGCAGTCTTCTCGTGTGGACGTTTTTACTAGGCACATGATGTCATAAAATTATGAAACTTTCCAGTCTTATAGTTCACATCTCAAGCTTCGAAATGGACATATAATTTGTGCCATTTCGTTTTGTGAACTAGGAGATATGACTGTCCAAAGTTTGGGATGGAAACTGAACTCTGTTTTGGGGCAGTGATGAGTTTTATGTAATTCTGGAATTGTGTGGTGATTTTTAGTAATGGCCAATATTTTTCCTATGAAGAGGACTTAAATATATTTCATTTGGCTTTGGGATCACCTCATTTCGATTTTTCTAGAATTAGTTATGATTTTTCAAAGATTGGGCAGAAAATCTGCCAGAAAATCCGAAAATGCCAATTTTGGGAATTATGACATCATCAAAAGGCAAGATGACATAAGCATGGAATTAAAACATCTTCTCATCATCTTCAGCTGCTCATTCACGCACAGCACCTGAACATAGTGTGAGAAAGTTGAGAGAGTTTAGAGAGAGAAAGA
Organism: Inga oerstediana; assembly: GCA_963210345.1. Taxonomy (NCBI): domain Eukaryota; kingdom Viridiplantae; phylum Streptophyta; class Magnoliopsida; order Fabales; family Fabaceae; genus Inga; species Inga oerstediana. Next base: position 40,639,272 of record OY723409.1, read on the forward strand.
GAAGAAAAATCACAAGGTAAGCCGATTTCTCCGACGATTTCGCTCCTAACGCGTATAACTCCGACTCTAAACTACTCCTCTTTGTTCTTTAAGGTTTGGAAGCTCCTCTTTTGGTGTTTTGAAGTTAGGGTTTTCAGCCACAAGAAGGAAAAGCTAGTGGGAGCTTGAGGTAACTTCCAAACTCGTGCATATTGACTATTCTGGCTGCTGTGGTTGATTTAATCGGTGAAATTTCACCGGATTGTCTTTGTTTGTAAATTTGGAAAATGGGTTGGCCTAGGTGTTATGCTGCCCAAATTGATACTAAATGGTAGTTCTAACCTAATGGAATAGTCAATAAAGTGGTTAGGAGTAGAAAGGAACGCGTTTACGGAGCCGGAACCGAAAAACCCCAATTTTTCCCGGGGAATTGAGAATTTCGGCCAAGCCTGGTTTGGAGGGGTTAGAGATGGATTTTCAATGATTTGATGATTCCATTGAGTTCAGGAGCGAAAATTAGGTGGGGTTACAGTTGGTCACTTTTTCGGAAAAGGCCGAAAAAGCATAATTACGAAAACGCCCCTGAAACCCTTAAAGTGGGGCTGCCAAGGGTAATTTTGTAATTGACATTGAATTTGATAATTCCGAGTCCGAAAATGGATTCCTTGGGCGAAAATATGTTAGAATAGCCCATGTCAATATTTCAAGAAAAGTACAGCCGGACCGGGTACGGCGGGGCCGGGCCGGGTCCCCGGGGGTATTTTAGTAAATTTTCAATATAGCCTCATATAACCCCCAGAAACACTATGGAAGTGTCTAAATAGTACATTTGACATTGTAGGATCGAATGTGAAGCCCCGAGTTGCTGGCACGCAAATCGAGGAGAAAAGACTGGAGGTAGGAAACATATCTCTTCTGCTTGTATTTGATATATGTGTTAGTGTGTTGGTGCATGTCTTAGCTTTGCATAATTATGTGTAATTTGAAGCTATGTTTCAATTTATGCTATGGCCATAGGTATATTGTTCGAAGCATTGAGCTGGCAAATTGTCATTGTGTTATCATGAGTTGTGTGATGCAAGCATGTCATGCATTAAACATTTATCGTACATGCATATTGATATTGTTATCCTACTGAGATTCTCTAGAATCTCACCCTCCCCTACTAACCTTTCAGACAGGGTAGTAGATCGATGATGGAGTAAGCAGCCAAGGGCGATGAGGACTTCCTTCAGCAGTTGTTTTGGTAGTTGGTTATCATCCCAGATGGGAGTATATAGATTTGGATGTGTATATAAGTATGTGGATGAGGATTTGCTATGTATTTGAGAAGACTTTGTGTAATCCCCATATGAGGGCTTGTATGGGCGAATGTGCTCTATAAAGCTTGAGTTAATATATGGAAACCGGGATTGCCGGGATTATTGTTGTGTACTCTGATTTGTTATGAATGTGATATTCCGCGTAGTAATTGTATTCGGAAATGTGATTCTGAGACCAAGTTTATAAATGATTTCGAAAGGTGTTTGTGAAAACCCCGTCTGGTAGATGGGTTTATAATATTAAATTTTGTTCTTATTGGTCTCTATTTCACTTTATTGCGTAATCCGAATATTAATTACGGCAGGGGGTTACAGAGCGAGTGTCCAGGTGTAGGAACTTACTGTGTACTGAGGTGCCAAGAACCCACTGAATTTTGGAGAATATAGTGAAACTCTTAGAGATGCTCTAAGGACTGGACGTAGGTCAAAGTGGTTGTGGCCGAACCAGTATAACTCCCAGTATACACTACGGTGATATTTCTCCTTGCCCTTAACTATTTTTAATATTCCGTAAATTTCCTTATACGCAACGAAATTTCTGGTATCACCCAATTCACCCCCTCTGGGGTGAAATGCTTGCACTAACATTTGGTATCAGAGCGTAGGTCTTCTTGTTAAGGTTTAACAGCCTAAGAAGGATCCAATAGCAAGCATGGGTGAAGGCATTCTTCCCGATGGAGCTTCTATCACGAGACCTCCAGGTTTCAATGGCGAACATTTTTCATTCTGGAAAGCGAAGTTCAGAGTCTTCGGAATAGCTACTGAATATGGGCTATGGGATGTATTTGAGAGTGGAAACTACAAACCTGAAAAGTTTGTAGATTCACAAAGAGTTCCCAAGACTCCAGCAGAATATGATGAGAATGACAAGAAACTTATCACACTCAACAGCAAAGCAATTTTAATGATTCAAAGTGCCTTGAGTCAAAATGAGTACTTCAGAATCTGCACACTCCCAACAGTTAAAGAAATGTGGGAAGCTTTGGAAATAGCTCATGAAGGAACTTATGGAATAAAAGAAAACGAATCAATACTCTGGTTACGGAGTTTGATTTACTTCGAATGAAGTCAGGTGAGTCGATAGCTGAATTTGAACTTAGATATACTCACTTTGTTAATCAACTTGCAGCACTTGGAAAATTCTATGATCAACATACCCAAGTACGAAAGATTTTAAATATTCTTTCTAAAGACTGGGAGACAAAGGTCACTATAATTGAGGAAGCAAAAGGTGAATCAATGCGATCAGTTGCTTCTCTATTCGGAAGTCTTTCTGAATATGAAAGCAAATTAAAGTTCAAATGAGAACTATATGATATTGGTGACAAGAAGAAAAGAGGTCTAGCACTGAAAGTTAAAGAAGAAGAACAAGATGAAGATGAAGAGCTTGATGATGATGAAATGGGCCTAATCATGAAACAATTCAGAAAGTTCTATAAGAAAGGCCAAGGATTCAAAAACTTTCAAAAAGGAGGAACAAGCAATAAAGAACACATCATCTGCTATGAATGTAGTAAGCCAAGACATTTCAAATCAAAATGTCAAGAGCTGATTCAGAAGAATAAAGAAAAGAGAAAAGGCAAATTCTATAACAAGAAGAAAGCTTTTGTATCTGCCATATGGGGAGATAGTTCTTCTGACGAAGAAAGCGATGAAGAGGAAGTAGCCAATATATGTTTAGTTACTCAAGAGGAAACAAAAGAAGAGATATGTCTCAAAGCATACAAAAACAACAAGTGGTACATAGACAGTGGATGCTCTAGACATATGACTGGAGATTTCAAAATTTTTACCACATTGCAACCTAAGGAAGGTGGAAAGGTAAAATTTGGAGGAAATCAATCTAGAAAGATAGCAGGAATTGGTAAAATCAAAAAAGATAAAGGAATACAAGTCAAAGATGTATATTATGTTGAAGGCTTGTGTCATAACTTGCTGAGAGTAAGTCAAAGTGTAGATAGAGACAATTGGATAATATTTGATTCAAAGGAATGTGTGATTGTCAACAAGAAAGACTTACAACTTGATAAGAAAAATATCAAGGCAAAGCTCAGAGGAAAAAGGGAAGGTAATTACTATACACTTGATATAAATAGAAATAAGTCTAAAAATTGTTTTATGAGTAATTCCCATGAAAGTTGGTTATGGCATAAGAGACTAGCTCATGCCAACATGCACCAGCTAGGCAAACTACTCAAAAAATAATTTAGTTCTTGGTTTACCTAAAGTAAGTTTTAAAAATGATTTGATTTGTGACGCATGTCAAAAGGGTAAACAAACTAAATCATCTTTCAAATTGAAAAATGAGATTACAACAAATCGACCACTTCAACTAATACATATGGATTTAGTTGGTCCAGCGAGAGTTAAAAGTCTTGGTGGCAACTTATATTCATTGGTCATTGTTGATGATTTCTCTAGATTTACATGGTCTATTTTTTTGTCATCAAAGGATGAAACCTTTGCAGAATTCATTGTTTTTGCCAAGAAAGTGCAAAATGAGAAAGGTATGTCCATTGCAGGTATCAGGACAGATCACGGTGGAGAATATGAAAATCAAGCCTTTGAAGAATACTGTGATTCTAATGGCATTTATCACAATTTCTCTACTCCAAGGACACCACAACAAAATGGAGTCATGGAACGTAAGAATAGAGTGCTAACTGAAATGGCTAGAGCAATGCTAAATAAAAAGAACGTGTCTCAAGTTTTTTGGGCCGATGCAATAAGCGTAGCTTGCTATGTTTCAATTAGAGCCTACATTAGAACAAAACTTGGAAAGACACCATACGAACTATACAAAGGAAGGAAGCCGAATCTTGCTCATTTACACATCTTCGGTTGTAAGTGTTTCATTCATAATAATGGTAAAGATAACTTCAGAAAATTTGATTCAAGAACAGATGAAGGAATTTTCCTAGGATATTTTAACCGAAGTAAAGCATATAGAATTTTTAATAAATGAATATGTGTTGTTGAGGAATCAATTCACGTTGTATTTGACGAATTTGAATCCTCTGACAAAACCATTGATGATGAGCAGGAAGTTGTTTTAAATCAAGAAAATGGTCAATCTATTTCTAAATCTCTTATTCCAGAAGTTGATCAAACCAAGGAAGATCAGTCACTAGGTCAACCTAAAGCCTGGAAATACAATAGGAGTCATCCCCTAGGTCAAGTTATAGGAGATGTGAATGAAGGAGTCAAAACTAACAATAGAATTTTCAATGAAGTATGTTTTTCTACATTTATCTCTGAGATTGAGCCTTCTAATATTGACGAAGCTCTATCAGACAATGATTGGGTTCTAGCAATGCAAGAAGAACTAAATCAATTTGAAAGAAATCAAGTTTGAGATTTGGTACCCCGACGCAAGGATTATCCGATCATTGGCACTAAATGGGTATTCAAGAACAAACTTGATGAATCCACAATTATTGTCAGAAACAAGGCAAGATTGGTGGCCAAAGGCTATAATCAGGAAGAAGGAATTGATTATAAGGAAACGTATGCTCCAGTGGCTAGATTGGAAGCTATACGCATACTCTTAGCCTTTGCATGCATCAAAGGATTCAAACTCTATCAAATGGATGTAAAGAGTGCATTTCTAAATAGCTACATTATGGAAAAAGTATATGTAGAGCAACCTCCAAGTTTTGAGGATGTAACCCAACCTGATCATGTCTTCAAACTCAAAAAGGCTTTATATAGTTTAAAACAAGCTCCTAGAGCATGGTACGAGAGGCTCAATAAATTTCTTATTGATCAAGGTTTTGTACGAGGAAAAGTTGATACAACACTTTTTACAAAACGAAGACGTGATGATATATTAATTGTGCAAATATATGTTGATGATATAGTTTTCGGTGCTACTAACGAAACTATGTGCAAATAATTTTCTGAGATAATGCAGGGGGAGTTTGAGCTGTCAATGATGGGAGAATTAAATTTCTTTCTCGGTTTGCAAATCAAACAATGAAAGAATGGAATCTTCATATCTCAAACAAAATATTTGAAAGAGTTATTGAAGAAGTATGGATTGGATGAAGCAAATGGAATGGACACACCCATGAGCTCAACCACATTGCTTAATGCGGATGTCAAGGGAAAAGATTACAATATCATAAAATATAGGGGAATGATTGGATCATTACTCTATCTCACTGCAAGCAGACCTGACATTCATTTCAGTATGGGTATGTGTGCAAGATATCAATAAGCACCAAAAGAGTCACATGCTGAAACCGTCAAACGTATCTTTCGATATCTTGCTGGCACACAAGAATTGGGTCTATGGTATCCCAAAGGAAGAAGTGAATATCTAGTTGATTACTCAGACTTTGATCATAGAGGATACAAGACAGACAGAAAGAGCACAAGTGGACAAGGACAATTTCTTGGAGGCTCACTTGTATCTTGGTTTAGAAAGAAATAAACTACAGTGTCTCTTTCGTCAACAGAAGCTGAGTATGTTGCTGTATCAAGTTGTTGTGCACAAGTAATATGGCTAAAGCAACAACTCCAGGATCTTGGTATTTATCTGAAAGAAACACCAATATACTATGACAACACTAGCACGACAAGCTTGGCAAAGAATCCTGTTCAACATTCCAAAACCAAGCATATTGATGTTAGACATCACTTCATCAGAGATCATGTCCAAAAGAAAGATATCAAAGTGATATTCATTCCAACTCATCTTCAACTAGCTGATATCTTCACAAAACCTCTTACTAAAGATCAATTTTTATATATTAGAAGAGAATTGGGAATGGTAAATCCTAATGAGTTGTAAGTTATTTTGTGTTTACAAAATGTTAGATGATATTATTTATTGATGTTTTGATGATTACTAACTTAAGCATAGAAGATTCTAGCAATTTGTTTTTGCAGGATCATAATATTCTGTTCTAGGGTATGAATAACAAAGGTTAATAGAGGACAACATTACTGGAGTGTCAACTTCAAGTAATGAGCATAACTGGAGTGACAACTTCAAGTAATAAATGCATCACTGGAGTGACAACTTCAAGTAATAAATGTATCCATGGAGTGACAACTTGAAGTAATGGATGCATTACTCGAGTAGCCACTCGAGTAATGAACTTGGAAATATGCCAGTAAAGTATTAATTTTAAATAATATAGCACAACGGTTGAAAATAAACAGTTAGAAGGTGAAGAGATAGCTTACCTGAGGGAGACCTTGAGTGATGTTCAATGTTACTCGAGTAAGGCCTCGAGTGAACCTGGGAGAAAATTTCAAATCAACTAAATTTCAACTCAAATCTGTTCTAAAGAGCCATCAAATGATCTAGGGAATATACATGGATAATTACAATATTATTCATGCCAGGTACGCACTCAAAATTGCTGTATTTGAAAATTTTTCATATGATCACTCGAGTAGCTACCCGAATGATGATGATGATCACTCGAGTAAGCCCTCGAGTGATGTTGGGCCCTAGGTCTTTATTAATCGCAACTCGGCCATTTCTCACAAAATCACCTCGAGTGATTCACCAAGTGCTCTCACAAAAATTTCTCACAATCATTTCCTTGTTTCATTTTCATCAAAACCCAGCAATTTATTGCTCCAAAAACCTCTTACATTTCTCAGATTTTCCTGCCCTATACCTTCAACAGTCACTCTTTTCTTTTCTGAAAATCCCATTTTCTCCAAATCACAATGGTTAGAACCAAAAATCTCACCCCTTTAGAGTCTTCTGAACCTAAACAATCATCTGACCCATTCTCTTCTAAGCCACCCACCAAGAAACCCAAGCTTACAGTGAAATCCAAAGCCAAATCTCATTCTAAGCCTCAGTCTAAGCCAAAAGAGAAAGGGGTTGTGATCAAAGAGGCCATTGTCACAAGAGCTCAATCCAAGAAGAGTGTCTCAATTGAAAGAGGCAAAGGCATAGAAGTATCATCTCCTCCTCCTTCTGATTCAACCGATACTCCCACTTTCTCTCAAAAACCTCTGAAAAAGACAAAGATTGATGAGAGGCTTACCAATGTCATGATAGGCATGCTTGATCAAGCCTTTCAGTCTAAGGGAGTGAAGAAAGGGGAATCCTCTAAGAAGCCAGAAGTACCAGAAGAGGAAATTACTCTCCCCTCCTAAAGGATTCAATGTTGGCAAATTGGAGGAGTCTCAGAAATTCCTGACTCACTTCTCTAGGAAGAAGGTGTGCAAGACTCACTGCATTGATCTCCAAGTTCTTCGGGAGGTATTGAAGTACGACCTTAGTCCCTACCTTGAACCCTTTATGCCTTGGTTATCTATTAAATTACCCTTTTGCACCAAGGTAGTTAGTCATTTCTACTGTAATCTTGAAATACTAAATGACCCTGTTAGAAGATCAGTAGAGGAAGAAATGACCACAACGTTAGAGGTCAGAGAATCCTCATCTCACCCTCTAGAATTAATATATGGTTAGGAATAGAAAATCCCCCTGATGATATCTATTCTAAACTTGAGCCTAACCAGATATTCTCTATTCTTAGACCTGGTGAGTTAGTAGGACCTCTAAACTTCAATCCAAGTGATATGTGTGAGCACCACAGGGTTCTATGGTACATCTACTCTAGAGCCTTAGTAAACAAATCCAACAACTATACACATTTCACTGAAAGGGATTATAGGTTCTTTGCTTCTTTCCTTCTCCAAGAGCAAAAAGACTTGAGAGAATATATTTTTAAGGAGATGCAAAAATACAAGACTGAAGGGAAACCATCCACTCCTATGCCATATCCTCAGCTCATATCTCTGATTCTGAAGAAGAACAAGATTTGGTATCTTGAGAGTAAGGAACCAGTTGAGAGGATAACTCCTGTTGGGAAGAACCAAATTGGGAAACTGAACATTAAAATACCTCTCAAGGGTCATTTGGAGTCAGGCCCTAGAAAGAAGAAGAAGACTGAGATTGAGACAAGTAGAATGGATAACACACAGTCTTCTGCTTTAGCTGGCACTACATCCTCACCTTCATTCCTCAATGCCACACTACAACATTTCATGGAAAATATGCTAAAGGGTTTTCATATCGACATTGCAAATACCAATGCCAAGTTGATCACTCAAATGAATGACAAGATGGGACAACTTGTGGAAAGGATAGATAAGAGGCACGAAGAGTTGTTAGTAGAACAATGTGCTTAGGGTGAGCTTTTGAGGTCGATTGTAGCCAGACTTGTTGCTATGGCATCTGGCCCCTCTACCTCTGGTACCTTTCAACCTTCTTTCATGCCTGAGCTAGAGCCACCTTCTGAACCTAGACCATTTGAGGCACCACATTCTGAGTTGAGACCTCCTGAGCTTGTCTCAACTACTCAGCCTGGACCATCTCAGCCAATCTCTTTTGAGCCTAAGCTTTTTGAGGCTGGTCCTTCTTCTATTCCTCCTCCTACATTACCTATCACTATCTCCAGGAACCTTTTGTTTTCCTTGCCTGACCTAGAAACACTTCAGTTGGTTCATGTCACCCTTGACGATCCAGTTCAGCCTATCCAACCTGAGTCATTACCTGCTCCAGTTGCCTCACCTACTCATACTGAGGAAGTTCTAGTAACTTCACCTGTTGGTACAGAGGAAGTAGAAATTACTTCTTTGCATCCAATAAATCTTCAGACACCTCCGGTGTACCTTCCTGACCTTGAACCATCATCCTCACACTCTTCTAGTTCAGATAGTTCATATGAGTCATTGGTTTTTCCTGTCAATTCCATCTCAACCGCCAAGCCATCTACTCCTCCTCATGATTGATTCCACCTTTCTGATGAAGACAAAAAGGGGGAGAAGAACTTAAGTAATTTTGTAAAGAATGGCTGAATCTATAGATAGGTATTTGGGTGTATGGGGTTTTAGGGTGCTTTGTTTCTTTTTGTTCTTGAATGATTTTAGGTTTAAAGTTTGATTTTGTATTGAATTCCTCATTATGCAATGTTTTCCTTTATGACATTTCATTAATTATGTATTGCATTTTGGGACTAATAAGTTTTTGATTGTGTATGCAAGGTGAAAAATTAATCATAAGAACAAAACTTTGAAAAGATCTCTAATAAGTTATTTCAAAAAGAGTTTTCAAGGTTAAATTCAACAAAATGATTTCATATGAAAAGAATTTGAGAAGCATATTTTTGAAAACTCAACTTCAAAAACTTTGTTCAAAATCACCAAGGTTTGTCATTATCAAAAAGGGGGAGAATGTTAGATCCCATATGTTTTGATGATAATAAAGATTGGATCAATAATATGAAAGGATTTGATAACAAACAAATGGATTTGAACAAAGGAGCAAAGCATCACTTGGAGTCAGTACTGGAAGTAATCAACATCACTTGGAGTCAGCACTGGAAGTAATCAACAAATTTTAAGAAGGCTTACTCGAGTAGCCACTCGGGTAACAGAAGCCATTACTCGAGTAGCCACTCGAGTAAGCAAACATAATTTTATCCAGTAAGGCACTACCAAATTTTGAACGACGTTACTCGAGGGACCACTCTGGTAACTGCAAAGTTATATAGACCATTACTCGAGTAGCCACTCGAGTAACAAGATTTTCTCAGGTATCACTCGAGTAGCCACTCGAGTAACCAGGTCCAAAATCTTCCAGTGACTCTCGGCCAAGAAATGTAGTCCATCACTAGAGTAACTAATGAGAAAATAGCATTACTCGAGGGACAACCCGAGTAATTTGTAGAGTTATATGAAGTGCCACTCGAGTAGCCACTCGAGTAACCAGATAGTAAACTCTCGGCCAAGAATTTGATGTCATTACTCGAGGGAGTAATCGAGTAATCTGCTGGGCTATTTGAAAGCCACTCGAGGGATTACTCAAGTAAGGTGCGAAGAAATATGAAGCCCACTCGAGTAGCCACTCGAGTAAGAAGTTTACTATAGTGATCACCTGAGTAACCAATGAAGGTAAAGACATGGTCACTAGAGTAACCACTCGAGTAATCAGGTATTTTCAAGGTTTGTAATATATCACTCCTTGTCTTACCTAAGTAATTCTTGATGCAAAATGTTGATTTGCTCACTGCCATATTTTTGACATATTTACACGAGGGACCACTCGGGTAACGAACTTGATCACTCGAGTAGCCACTTGAGTAAGGCAGTCCAGAAATTATATTTTCATCGAATATCTCTTGATTTGTTATCTATATGGTTAACTCTTCATTGTATTAGTATTCTAAGTCATTTGCAGTGAAACAATGAAAGAGTATGAAAGATTTGAGAATTCAAATAAAAGTCTGAATGTTTACCTAACGCTACCTACCACCAACGGATAGTTTTCAAATACGAAGAATAGTCAACCGTTGCAGCGCGACACTAAAGGACAAGTTTGAAATTGCTTCCAACGGACACTACAACTCATCTATATATATGGAGCATTCAAAGAGAAGAAAACAAGGAGATACAAACTGAGATCACACATCAATCAATACACTTAGTGCCTTGTGCTTTTCCTATACTCATTCATTTGTACTTCAGTGATTATATATATTGGCTCTGTGTGAGAGTTTTTATTACAAACTCAATATTTGTTATTGAGACAACTTAAAGTAGTGGAACCTTGAGTTGGGGATTTGATTGCAACGTGTAAGGGGGAGCGAGTATCCAGGTATAGGAACTTGCTGTGTACTGAGGTGACAAGAACCCACTGAATCTTTGAGAATATAGTGAAACTCTCAGAGACGCTCTGAGGACTGGATGTAGGTCAAAGTGGTTGTGGCTGAACCAGTATAACTCCCGGTGTACACTACGGTGATATTTCTCCTTGCTCTTAACTGTTTTTAATATTCCATAAATTTCCTTATACGCAACGAAATTTCTGGTATCACCCAATTTACCCCCTCTTGGGTGAAACGCTTGCACTAACATCTATATTCCCTTACTTGATAGATAGGAATTCTATTTCATTTTCCAGCAGCACTGACTTGGGGAAATATTTCTCATTGAATTGTTGTTGAAACAGTTCCTAGGTTAATGGCACATTTTGACTATTCAATGTTAGGGTGATATTCCGCCACCAACAATCTGCATCACCCTCGAGCTTGTATACTACCAATCATGCCTTCACCTAGGGGTGTTCATAGTGTCCCGGTCCCGGTCCCAGACATTTTGATCCCGGGAATTTCCCATCCCGGTTTTTTTTTAATTTTTTTTAATTTTGTTTCTTAAAAACTAAGTTATTATTTTATTTTTGTATTTTTTATCCCATAATTTAAGTTATCATTTGATAAAATGTGTGTCACATATTTAGTTGGAGTTAAACTATATATATCATGATACTGATACTACTATATAATGTATAAAAATAATAACAAAAATGATGAAGGTGATAATAATAATAATAATAATAATAAGAAAATGTTATTCTTCAATTCTAGATCAATTTGTGATTATTATGACCTTATTAGGTGTTAAATAATTACTTTAAATACTAGATTATAGAAAATTTAAATAATATAATAATATTTTTTTAAAAAAAATAACTGGGATTCCCGGTTTGATCTCGGTCCTGCCCGGGATTATCGGGACTGGGACCAAACCGGGACCGGTACCAGGATGCAATTTGCATCTCGGCCAAAAATCAGGACCAGGACCGGGAGTGGTCGATCCCGGTCCCGGTCCCAGATTTGAACACCCCTACCTTCACCTCATCCGGGCACTCAAGAACCATAAAGAACTTTTCTAGCCTGTTTAACCAATCTTCGGCTGCTTGGGGATCAAACCTCCCTTTGAACACTAGAGGTAGGTGTTTACAAAATTTTGAGAACCATTATTGTAGATCTCTTTCTTCTCTAACTGGAACCCCGTGTGATTCTTGATTTGGTCCAGCATGAGGAGGTGACTTAAGTGGTCGTATCAACCCTTCTACAGTTTCTTCCCTATAACTCCCCTCCTGGGTCTCCTCTTGTGTGGACAGACCCTGGCCCTCATTTCGTTTAGCCTTCTTTTCTCTGAGTTCCTCTCCCAGCTCAGCAATCATGTCTCTCTGATATTTTATCAGACCTATCAATTCTTGTATAGGGTCCGGTGGAACCTCCACCTCAGGGTCTACCTGTTGTACTCTAGGACGACCCTTTATCTTTTTCATTCTATAAATTATTCACTACGTCAGTTCCACAGATAATGTATACACATAATCCACAAGTCTCATATATATCCACAACACAGAACTCATATGTGTATACAAAACAAACCAATATAAGTCATCTTCTACCACTATAGTCAAAACTAAGGAAACTATCATAGCAAACTCTACCCTTACTAGGATACCTGGCTCTGATACCAAAAATGTAACCTCTTGCATTATAATAGTAATTATAATTTGAAAATGCATAATTAAAATGGATTAGAAACTGGCAGATAATTAAAATTTCATTTTAAATCCCTTCCTTTCGGTAGGGTTTTTACAAATTCTTTTAAAATTTCTGCCTTCCCTGGTCTCAAATTCAATATTCCGAATATAATTACCTGTGCAGTTAATTCACATTTATATTATATATTAGAGTGTACAACAAAAATCCCGGCAACCCCTGGGTTTTATATATAAACTAAAGGTTTTTAAATTCTTATTAGGGGATTATACAACTGTCTCCAAAACAATATTTACAAGATATACAATGATCCCTAATCAAAATATGATAACAAACGCCAAAATATAAATCACCCTAAGGAGTCCAATCTGCCCTTCGTCGTCTTCTTCTCCTTAAAGGAACTTGCCCTGTCTGAAGGTTAGTCAAAGGAAAGAATGAGATTCAAAGAATCCCAATAGTAACACAATACTCATATCATACATAATCACAAAGCATGCAAGCATATCATCATGTAGCACAAATACAACATAAAAGCTGTCATATAATCACATAGTCTTATCCCTCAGATTCCACCACCCTGAAGGTACGGTCCTCCTACCGTTAACACCAATGAGCCACAGGTAAAGGTTCACAAATAGCCTTTTAGATTTCACATATAGCCTCACGGCTTTCACATATACACATCCCTTGTACTCTACAGCCCCGAAGGCACGGTCCGCCCACCATCAACACCGATCGGCAGCAGGTGAAGATTTCATAAACAATGATAAATTAAACATATAGTGTATCATATATAGTATAAGGAAAAGCGTCACTACCTTGTTCTTTCCTGGTGTACACTGACACCGGTTGCTCGCGATCAAGGCAAATGTCAAAGCCTATAAACCAAAATCAAGGATGATAGGTTGTTCCCTATTCCAAATTCTTATCTTCATACTACTTAAGGTTGGTTATCATTTGAATTCTTTAGGTGGCTACTAGAAGGCTAAACATATGCTTAATGGGTTAGAAGAAACTACCCTAAAGATCCCTTTTCAGAAGTAAACACACTGATTTTTGACTCAGATACTCGAGTGAAGAAGACCTCACTCGAGTGATGGAGTGACTTGCACTCGAGCAGTGAAGATCACTCGTGCGAGTGTTTAGCCATGAGCACAAACTAAGACAGAAAGTTGTCACATCACTCGAGTCCTGACCTTAATACTCGAGTGATAGCCTTATACTTACCCGAGTCCTATCGAGTGAGGCATAAGAAGTGACTACCCGAGAGCGACATAAACCCTCGAATGAGGAGTGCACACGAGCACTAGCTCTAGCACTCGGGTGATTACCTAACACTTGTGAGTGCTAGAACAAACTTTTCACAATTTGACCGCGAGTGTTTACTCAAGACGCAACCTGAAATACAAAATACATATTCACTCGAGTGAGATTTGATGCACTCAAGTAATAACCCATAACACTCGAAGGTGAGAAAGTGCACTTCTGCTTTCTTGGCAAGGAAGTGTGACCAGAACTGAAGGAAAAAGGAAAATAGAATGCTAGACTCGAGTGACACCCCGGTAAATTCGAGTGAAGCATAACAGAAGCCAAAACCACAGCAACTGACAGAATTTTCCTAATTCCTCACTAAAGTGTTCAATGGTTTCCAAGCTTCACAAACCACATTTTTCCCCATAAATTTTTTTAAGGAACCCATTGGAAACACCTAAGCAACCCAATTCTCATTCTAACAACAAGTTTTGGTTTTGGTCATAACATTCCCATACATTAAGCCATGACACCACTTTTCCTTCCAAAATTCTAAACTAACTCCAATAATACTAAGACACAATAAAACACCAAATCCAGCCTAATACACTATCCAAATTGTCCATTCTAATACCATACCAAAATCAGGGTAATATCACAAATTTTCCAAAACTTAACTAGCGATCATAATAAATATACCAGTAGAGAGCTCTTTCTTACCTCTTTCTCTTCCCAAAGTTAGTTTCTTGATTCTTCAACTTTCAAATTCCTTCAAGTACTCAAACACCACCTTTCAAAAATCTAAAACCATGAAGATGTAGCTCTCATCACCATGATCAAGATTAATGAAGAACATTTAGGCTAAATAAGACACCAAACTAGCCAAAAGCTTAAATTTAACTTTCTCTTTCCTCCTTAGCTTTAAACGAAAATGGAGATTGGAGAGAGAGATGAGAAAGTGATGAAGATCATATTTTCCCTTTCCCATGCATACTTATCTGAATAGTAGGGAGAGAGGAGAGAGGAAAAGAGTTTGAAAAGTTGACCTTGATCCCATGGTCCTCATAAAGCCACTTGCATGATCTTATTTCTCCTTTCATGGCACACATAAACACACATACATCTAATCCCATTCTCTTACACCATTGATCTTTGAATTACCAAGGATCTTACTCTTCAGTAACTGACCTATCGGTTGGTAACTTTCCTTTTTACCCATTTTGCCCTTGATTATGGCAATGCTTACCAAATCGCCACTAAAAATATTTTATCATTCCATTTCCTTATTCATGCGCCCTCTCCTACCCATAGGGTTTATTTTAAGCTTTTTCACACATTTAAGCTTAAATGCAGGGTTTAGTCACTGCTCAGAACATATTTGGATCAAATTTCACATCATATTCATCAAAAGTGTTTATTGAACAATAATTACGTCCACTTTTGAAGTCATTAGCCCTTAATCACTTTTTGGGATATTACACCATATGCATAAAGCAGCTTATAGGATAGTGCAATGTGGTACTATGTAGGGCTTACTTACATATACTTGACACAGCCTTGGAGGACACAAACTTGTGTGGTACAATTATGGATGAACAAGAATAAAGTAGTTTTATTAAAGTAGCTTTTCATAAAGTAGCTTTAATAAAGTGTCTTTTGTGTTGGAAGTATGAGAGGGCGCCACTTAAGCTATCTTACTTTATGCTTTTTGGTTGGCACTATAAGGTGTCGCCACACAGCCCCTCATGATATTAGTCGGACACCCCTTCAATTTTTGTATGGACACATATCGACCTCCTCGGATGTTGCTCATGTAGGTCAGATGAAAATGTCAAGCTTTACTTGTAATATCTTGATTTTTGGGACTAGAAGCTTGGGAATAAGTTTGAATTAAGTAGACTACTAAGCCCTAGTTTAGTAAGAGTCCCAAGAATGTCCAATAGCCATAATGACTTTTAGAGATGAATTTGGAATTAAGTATGGGATTTAGTTCCAATTAGTCAAAGGAAAATACCCAATTTCTTTATCTAAATTCAAATATGATACAAAGCCCAATTTGGAACCAAAAAGAGGAGGGAATGGCATATGGAAGAAATAATAAAGAGGAATAAAAGAGTTAATGGCAATTTAATTGATATTGCCATAATCAAGAGAAAAAGGAACATTTACTACTTAATCTTAAGGTTAGAATTGGAAACCAAAATGAAGGGCTAAGATTTGTCCTTGAAAAGCAAGAGTAATCATGTGGTTGAAAAAGCAAATTAACTTCCTCCCCTCATGATATTAAAAACATCCAAGGTGATAAAAAGGAAGAGAGAAGAGTTTGGTCAAAATTTGAAAGCACTTTACAAAAAGACCTTGGTCAACCTTAAACATATATATTTATAAGAATTTGGTTAACACATGTTCCTCTCCCTTTCATATAGTAATTTGGTCAAGGGTAAGGAGGAAAGAGGGAAGACCTTATCTATTGACCAAGCCAAAAAGGAACAAAAGAAGAGAAAAAGAAAAGTCCACAAGTCTTCAATTTTTTCCAATTTGGAAAGTTGACTAAAAAGCACCAAAAAGCAAGAGTTCAAGATAGAAGTTGGTCAACATATTTGCCACCTTTTCAGATGGGAATTTTTGGTCAAAGTAATGATGAGAGCGAGAAGGAGTGAAGTTTAAATTAACCAGACCATTCTTGGTTAATTAACTAGCCAACTTTATGCAAGACACCACAATCATTTGACACCTCACTTCCTCCTAACTCCCTTCATAAATTTTGGCCAAGTCTTAAAAGGTAAAGAGGATTAATGAATCAAATATCCCACTCTCTGATTACACTTAAAGTCAAGGCCCAAAAAGAGAGAAAAGGAAGAAAAAAGAAAAAGGAAAGAGAAAGGTGATATTAAGAATAAAGAAGCTAGGAAGTGGTTCTAGCTCATTTTCACCCTCTTAGTCACTTTTCTAGCTCTTGAGGCCCTCATAAATATTGTTCTCCTTACTAAGAGCTATAATTCTATGGTTTTTGTTTCTCAAGAGGTGGTGTTTTTACCTGCCAACCAAGTGCCAAAGTTGGAGAAACAAAGAATAAGCCCTAGGAAGTGAAAGAGGTGAGTCTAAGCTTTAATTTGAACCAAATATCTTATGAATTGGTTGAGCATTATGAATTTTCTTGGCTGCCCTAGTCTTGGTCAAAGCATAAGATTAGGGTTTGATATGGTTATAAGCATGATCATGATGATATATGATGTTTAAAGAGGTTACTATACTAGTTTAATGGTGAATTTGCAAACTAGTTGATTGTTGGTTTGGGAGGTCAGTTTTGGTCAGGTGTAAGGCATCAAGAAGGAGTGTGATTTTGGTGAATTTAAGTTCACCAATGAATTCTACATGAAAAAGTTTGTGGGGGTAGCCTAGGGTTATGCTTTTGGATGAATTGGATAGGAAATGTCAAAATTCAAATTTGATATTGCTGAGGTTTAATGCTGCTAGATTTAGGGTAGGATGTTTGTGTTGTATTTTTAATTGAAAAAATATTATCAAATGGCCATGAAACTTTTCAAAGTCATAGTAGACATGATAAGCTTTGATTTGATATATAATATGTAACACCCTGCCTTTAATCACGTAATTATAATTCGATAATGCATATTTAATTCGGATTAGAGACCATCGGATAACTTAAACTCATTTCAATCTCCTACTTTGTAGTAGGGTTTTCACAAAACATTCAAAATCTCTTCCTGTTCTTGGTCTCCATTTCAAAATTCGAATATAATTACCTGTGCAGTTTATCTACATTCACGTATAACAGAGTGTATAACCAAATCCCCGGCAACTCCCGGGTTCTATACATATATAATCTAGAGGTTACAAGTATCCACTAGGGGATTACACAACCAAAATCGAATATAATATTCCTAATTCAAAATATACAGTAATCCCGAGTTTAAAGTAGATAACCAACATCTCAAAAATCCTTAGTATCCCTAAAGATCCTAAGTGCTTCGGGTTGGCCGCTTCTCCTTTGAGCCACATGCCCTGTCTGAAATGTTAGTCATAGGAAAGAATGAGATTCGAGCGAACCCCAGTAGTAAAAAACCACTCACACATTGCATAACACAAAGCATGTATATAAATCACAACCAGCAACAGCAGCAGCAATCTCAAAGATACATGGTCTTCACCACAAACGACAGCACTCACGGCTGTATTCACAATACGACAGCTTTCGCTGTAATCATAATCACGACAGCTTACGCTATAATCACAATAACGACAGCTTACGCTGTAAACGATAGCTTGCACTGTAAATGACAGCTATCACCAGCTGTAATCGCAGCAGCATCAAAGAATCATCACATAACAGTGATAACACACATATACAGAGTATTATACATAGTATAAGAGAGAGAGTCACTACCTGATCCTTTCCCATCGTTTCTTGGCATTGCGGGCTCACGAGGACGGCAAATATCGAATCCTGTAAACCAAGTTAGGGACAACCCGTCAATCTCTTTCCCAAGTTCTTTTCTCTATAATACTTTAAGTTGGTTATCATTTGAACTCTTTAGGTGTCTATTCTAGGTCTAAACATATGCCTAAAGGGTTGGGAAAGACTATACCCAAAACCACCTTTCAAAAGTGCAAAACACAGATTTTTGGGGGTGGGTCGCGGCCCAAAATCCATGGGCTGTGGCCCAAAACTGCCCAGAAACATTTGGGCTGCGGCCCAGAATCCACGGGCCGCGGCCCTAGAAAATCCAGTTTCTGGCTGAACTTCCAAAACTCATAACTAATTCAGGAAAAATCGAAATAAGGTGATTCCAACGCCAAATGAAATCTATTTAAGTCCTCTTTCAAGGAAAAATATTGGCCATAACTAGAAGTCACTACAAAAGTCCAGATTTACCAAAAACCTAACATTGTACCAAAACAGGGTCCAGTTTTGATGCCAAAATTTGGACAGTTCAAACACCCAGCCTAAAAAGCGAAATGACACAAAATTTATGTCCATTTTGAAGCTTGAGATGTGAACTTTAAGACTGAAAAGTTTCATAATTTTTCAACATCATTTGCCCAGTCAAAACGTCCACACCATCTGACTGTCCAGAACAGACTTACATTGGACAAATTTTCCAGATTTTGCCAATTGGTTTCCAATGGTCCCTAATTTCAAATCACATACTATTTTCACACAATTTGGCTCAAGGAACACATTGGAGCCATCAAAATGACCATATTCCTTATGCATAAGCATGTTCTACCACAATCACCACATGTCACCTTAACATCTCCAATCAACACACACATTGCAATCCATTCCAACCCAAAATTCCAAGCCAACTTCTTGATTCTTCAACTTTCCAAAATTCACAATCTCTCAACCACCACCAATGAAAATTCTGAAACCATAGGTTTAAAGCTCTCAACTTTTTGCATAACATTAGTAGAGAACATTTGAGCATATGGAGATGTTCACTTACCTCAACTCAAGCTTTTCTCTTTCTCTTTCCTTAGCTTGTGCAGCGAAAAAATGGAGGAGGATGAGAGAGAAATGAGATATTGAAGATGATGATTCATTTCCATTCTTTCTATACACTTAGCCGACTTGGGAGGAAGAGAGAATGAGTTTGAAAACTTTGACTTCATCTATGGTCCATAATTTGACACTTGGCACCATCTCCTTCTCCCTACCATGATTTCACATAGTTTCACATGCACAATATTCCACCTCTTGGTCTTTCAATCTTAGCCATTAATCTTAATTACTAAGGAGTGTTCTCAATGGTATCTAATCAGTCGGTCGGTAAATTTACCGTTTTGCCCCTGATTATCACAATGCACAATATCTACTTCAAAAGTGCTTAATTAACATTAATCACATCATTTGAAGTTATTAATCCTTGGTCACAATCCAGGATATTACATAATACATGGCCTTTGGATTAGTACATTGTGAGTTATGATTGATTAAAGTTAGACATTAAATCTGGAGTAATGTTAGTGGCACTGAGGATTAATTAGGAATTCTATAACAATGTGGTGTAATTGGCAGTAAGGGGTATTTTTTCCTTAAAATAGACTTAAAGAGTGTCACATAGGACTTTGAACCACCTCAATTGAAGATTACTAGACAAATGTATGAATTTTCAAAGTGAGGTGACAATTCTGGTAGTTTAGGTTTGACTTGTGAATTTGCAGAATTTGGGATAGGTTGTGGTAAGTAAGATAATAGAGAATGAAGGTGTGACTTAGAGAGTAATGTAGTCTCAATTGTTAGAACAAGCATTTCACCCAAGTGGGGGTGAATTGGGTGATACTAAAATTTCGTCGGAAATGTAAAACTTTAACAGTGAAATTAAAACAGTAAGGAGTAAGGAGAAATATCACCGAAGTGTACACCGGGAGTTATACTGGTTCGGTCACAACCACTTTGACCTATGCCCAGTCCTCAGAGCTTCTCTGAGAGTTTCACTATAACTTCCAAGATTCAGTGGGTTCTTGGCATCTCAGTACAAGTAAGTTCCTTCACCTGGACACTCGCTCCCCCTTACAAGTTGTAATCCAATCCCAACTCAAGGTTCCACAACCTTAAGTTATCTCAATAACAAATATTGAGTTTGAATGAAATATCTCTCTTACAAAGTGAATAAGAATCACTGAAGCATAGAAATATAATTACAATGTGAAAACAGAGCAATGAACTTGATGATATGTTTGAGTGTGTTCTTCTTCTTATTTCTCTTTTTGGATGTTCCCATATATATAGATATGTTGGTGAAGACCCTTGGAACATTTTCCTTTCGTCCGTTGGAGAGTGCGCAGCCACTATTGACTTTTCAGTTTTTGAAAAATATCCGTTGGCGGTGGTTGGCATTTGAACGTTTTATTTGACTTCCATTACTTGATATGATTTCTTCATTGTTCATCTGTAAATAGGCTAAGAATACTAATACAATGAAAGATTAATCATATAGGAAACAAATCAATGAACGTTTGAATGATTTCTGGATTTCTGGGTTTGCCTACTCGAGTAGCTACTCGAGTATTACTTGAAGTTTACTCGAGTACTTACTCGAGTATCATCGAGAAATCTTTGATCAACTGCAAGTCAACAGACAAATTTAAGATCACTCGGGTAGTACATGGAATAACCAATTTTCAAACCTTTGGAAATATATGTTTACTCGGGTACCTACTCGAGTAATGCACTCACAACTTTATGAGTTACTCGGGTACCAACTCGAGTAAACCTTCAAATAAACTTTTGGTTACTCGATGCTTTACTCCAGTAATGTTGGCAGGATTTCAAGGCCGAGAGCACTTACCTTGTTACTCGAGTACTTACTCAAGTAAACTTACTCTTTGGGCACCACTTACTCGGGTAATGACTTGAAGTTTTCCTTGAAATAATTCTGCATACTTGGGTACCTACTCGAGGAATCCACTTCAAATAGAACATTAAATACTTGCATACTAGAGTAATGACTCGAGGAAAATGAGATAAAATTATATCAAGTAATCGGGTACCACCTTCAAGTTTTCACTTACTTCAGTGCGTTACTCGAGTACCTACTCGAGTAACATTGGCAGTGGTACAAAATGCCGAGAGCAACACATTTCCAGACACAGAGTTATTCGAGTACCTACTCGAGTATCATTGGCAGGCCGAGAGCAAACTGGAAGGTTTTCACATGGTTACTCGAGTAGTTCCTCGAGTAACGTTGGCAGGCCGAGAGCAACTCCAAGTTTTTATCTGGTTACTCGAGTAGCTCCTCGAGTAACATTAGCAAGGCAAGAGCAACTTGAAAATACTTACACTATTACTCGAGTATCTCCTCGAGTAACGTTGGCAGATTACTGGAAGGTGCCTCTGGTTACTTCAAGTTTTGTCTCATTACTCGAGTACGTACTCGAGTAATGCCTTAGAAAACTTGCTTCTGATCAAGTTTCTCAACATTTTATCTTGGCCTTTCTTCATTACTCCAATGCTTACCTCAAGTGATGCTTATCCCTGTTATTCCTTTGTTCAAACTTGTTTATTAATTATTTCCTTTTCAAACCATTCTTTTGTTATCATCAAAACATGAGATCTAACATTCTCCCCCTTTTTGATGATGACAAAACTTGGTCATTTTGAACAAAATTTTTTTTAATTTGAATTCTCAATTAAATGCTTCTTGTACTCAAAAATGATTATGTAAAACTTATTAAGTTTAGATTCAAAATGAAATGATGACGTACATCTTGCATACATAACAAACTTCATTAGTCCAATAATGTATTATAATTTAAAGCTTAAATGGACTTGAAATAAACTTGCATTAATCTTAAAAATTGTATACCAAGATGAAATAACAAGATAGCAATTAAAAAAACTCCCTAGAATCCCATGTACACCCAAATACCCAAAATAAACTAGGACACTTCCACAAAATCACTCTCAAGCTCTTCTCCCCCTTTTTGTCTTCATCAATCAAGTGGAGGGCTAGGAGGCTTGACCATGGAAATGGGTGTCACTGGAAGAACCATAGAATTATCTGAACCCGAAGAATCAAATGAGCTAGAGGGGACTGGGTCAGGCAGATGAACTAGAGGGATTTGGATGTCATCGCTGGGAGGAATAGGAGAGGGTTGGAAGACAACCATAGTAGAGGTTTCACCTTCTGGAGTGGTCTGAACCTCAGGGGTAGTCTCAACCTCTGGAGTATGATGTTCAGAGGAGGAGGAGGGAGATATTTCCTCAGTGTGGGTAGGAGAGGGAATAGGTTTAGGCTGAGGTTTGGGAGGTGAATCATCAATCATGATATGAGTGGTCTCATGGGTTTCAGGATCGTCCACTGTGAATAGAATATCTTTGGCTTGCGGGTCAAGTGGACCAGAGACCGGAGGAATAGATGGTTCAGCCTCAGAAATAGGAGTATCAGTAGAAGGGTTCTCTGATGGAGGTGGTGCAGAAGAGGAGGGACCGGCAGAAGGTCCAGGACCCAATGAGTCCAAATGTGCCAGAATCAATATCAGTGTCTCGCCCTGGGCACGTTGCTCAGCTAGAAACTCCTCATGCCTTTTATCCATTCTTTCAACCAATTCTCCCATCTTGTCATTCATGTGGGTTATCAATTCAGCATTCGTGTTGGCAATATCCACATGAAATCCTCTGAGCATGTTCTCCATGAAGTGCTGGAGAGTGGCATTAAGAAAGGATAGTGTTGAAGTGGTGGCAGCTGGAGCCGATGACTGAGTGTCATCCATCCTACTGGTCTCTGCCTCAGTGGTCTTCTTCTTCTTCTTTGACCCAGACTCCATAAGACCTTTGAGAGGGATGTCGATGTTCAATTTCCCAATCTGGTTTCTTCCAACCGGAGTCAACCTCTCAATAGGCTCCTTGCTATCCAAATACCATATCTTGTTCTCTTTCAGGATCAGTGACACAATCTGAGGATATGGCATTGGTGTTGTAGCTTTTCCATCTACCCTGTATCTCTTCATCTCAGAGAAGATATACTCCTCCAAATCCTTCTGCTCTTTCAGGAGAAGTGAAGCAAACCACCTAAAGTCCCTATCAGAGAAGTGGGTATAGTTGTTGGCTTTGTTCACTAGGGACCTAGAGTAGATGTACCATAGGACCCTATGATGATCACACATATCACTTGGTTTGAAATTTAGAGGGCCAACTAACTCTCCGGGTTTAAGGATAGTAAAGATTTGGTTTGGTTCAAGCTGGGAGTAAATATCATCTGGGGGGTTCTCAATTCCTAACCACAAGTTAATCCTAGAGGGTGATATAAGTATCTTTTGGCCTCTAACTGTGGTGGTCATCTCTTTCTCAACTGAGGTTCTGTTAGGCTCATCTATGATCTCTAGATTACAATAAAAGTATGTGATCACTTTAGTATAGAATGGTAATCTAATTGAAAGCCAAGGCATAAATGGATCTAGATAAGGACTGAGATCATGCTTCAATACCTCCTGAAGTAGTTTAAGATCCACATAGTGTGTCTTGCACACTTTCCTCCTTGAGAACTGAGATAGGTACTTTGGGGATTCCACAAGCTTATTGACATTGAACCCTTTTGAAGGGTTGGTGATCTTTTCTTCTTGCAATTTAGACTTCTTCGAAGATTGCCCATTCTCCATTTGATCTAAAATTCCCGCCATAGCCTTAGCCACATTCTTGTCATATTTTGGCTTTTTAGTAGGCTTTGGTGTGAAAGAAGGAGTAGAGGAATCAGAGGGAGGGGGTGAGGGAGATTTGGCACTCTTCCTTCTTCTGGTTGAAGTACTCCTTTTGGATTGAGCCCTTGTAACAATAGGCTCTTTAATCACAACTCCTTTGGGTTTGGGTTGAGGTTGAAGAGGAATTTTAGCTTTTGGCTTTGGAGTAAGTTTTCTTCTCTTTCTGGGAGGAGAAGAAAGAGGATCAGGGTTTTGTTGTGAATCAGAAGAGTCTGTGAAGGAAAGATTCTTGGTTCTCACCATTTTGAAAACAGAAACTTGAAATTCTCAGAAAAACAGAGTGACTGACGCGAATTAGGGCACAGAGAATCTGAGAAAAATAGGAGGTTTTTGGAACAGAAATCTCTTGGGTTTTGACAGAAATGAAGCAAGGAATCACTTGTGAAAAGTTTTTGTGAGAGAGAATAGTGATTTACTCGAGGAGATTTTGTAGAAATGACCGAGTTTGCGAAAGATAAAGATCTAGAACCCGACGTTACTCGAGGCCTTACTCGAGTAAACTTCAAGTTTACTCGAGGCCTTCCTCGGGTGTTCATACAGAAAAATTCTAAAATAATTCATTTAAATTGCGTACCTGGCATGAATAATATAGTAATTATCCATGGATGTTCCCTCGATCATTCATAACCAACTTTCAACAGATTTGAGTCGCTTTTGCATCAAATTGAAAATCTGGACTTCCAGTTACTCGAGTGCTTACCCGAGTAAGCTTTAAGTTTACTCGAGGAACGCCTCGGGTAACCTCTCTTTTCAACTTTCGAATCTTTATTTCTTTGTAACTGAACCGTTAGATTTGAATTTCAAGTAATTTGATCTGTTACTTCCAGTTTTGAAGTCCATTACTCAAGTACTTACTCGAGTAAAGTGTGACTTTACTTCAAGTTGTTCCTCGGGTAATGCTTCTCTGTTAGCCATAACTTCAAGTTGGTACTCCAGTAAAGGTGTCCTCTGATCATCTCTGTTTTTGTTTCTCAAAACAGAGTTTCTTTCTTCCTGCAAAACAAATTTCTATATACTCCGATGCTTAAGTTAGTAATCATCAAAACATTATCAAGTGACTTCATCTAATATTATGAAAAGCTTAAATAACTTATAACTCATTGGGATTTACCATTCCCAATTCTCTTCTAATGTATAGAAATTGATTTTTTGCAAGAGGTTTTGTGAAGATATCTGCTAGTTGAAGATGAGTAGGAATGAATATCACTTTCACATCTTTCTTTTGAACATGATCTCTGATGAAGTGATGTCTGACATCGATATGCTTGGTTCTAGAGTGTTGAATTGGATTCTTTGCCAAGCTTATCGTACTGGTATTGTCACAATAGATTGGTATTTCTTTGAGATAAATACCAAGATCTTGTAGTTATTGTTTTAACCATATTACTTGAGCACAACAACTTGAGAC
Organism: Inga oerstediana; assembly: GCA_963210345.1. Taxonomy (NCBI): domain Eukaryota; kingdom Viridiplantae; phylum Streptophyta; class Magnoliopsida; order Fabales; family Fabaceae; genus Inga; species Inga oerstediana. The sequence goes on from OY723409.1 coordinate 40,664,789, forward strand.
TGCAACATATTCAGCTTTCGTTGATGAAAGAGACACTGTATTTTATTTCTTGCTAAACCATGATACAAGTGATCCTCCAAGAAATTGTCCTTGTCCGCTAGTGTTCTTTCTATCTGTTTTGTATCCTCCATAATCAGAATCTGAATATGCAACAAGATATTCACTTCTTCCTTTGGGATACCACAGACCTAATTCGGGTGTGTCAGCAAGGTATCTAAAGATTCGTTTGACCGTTTCAGCATGTGATTCCTTGGGTACTGATTGATATCTTGCACATATGCCAATACTAAATTGGATGTCTGGTCTACTTGCCGTGAGATAGAGTAATGATCCAATCATTCCTCTATATTTTGTGATGTTGTAGTCTTTCCTTTTGACATCAGCATTAAGTAACGTAGTTGAGCTTATAGGTGTGTCAGTGCCATTTGCTTCATCCATTCCATACTTCTTCAATAGCTCTTTCAAATACTTTATTTGAGATATGAAGATTCCATTCTTTCTTTGTTTGATTTGCAATCCAAGAAAGAAATTCAATTCTCCCATCATTGACATCTCAAACTCTCCTTGCATTATCTCAGAAAATTCCTTACACAGAGATTCATTAGTAGCACCGAAAACAATATCATCAACATATATTTGAACAATTAAAATATCGTTGTGTTTTTGTTTTATGAAGAGTGTTGTATCAACTTTTCCCCGTACAAAACCTTGATCAATAAGAAACTTACTGAGCCTTTCATACCAGGCTCTAGGAGCTTGTTTTAAACCATATAAAGCCTTTTTGAGTTTGAAAACATGGTCAGATTTAGTAACATCCTCAAAACCTAGAGGTTGTTCTACATACACTTCTTCCATGATGTAACCATTTAAAAATGCACTCTTTACATCCATTTGATAGAGTTTGAATCCTTTGATGCATGCAAAGGCTAAAAGTACACGTATAGCTTTCAATCTAGCCACTGGAGCATACGTTTCCTCATAATCAATCCCTTCTTCCTGATTATAGCCTTTGGCCACCAATCTTGCCTGGTTTCTGACAATAATTGCGGATTCATCGAGTTTGTTCTTGAATACCCATTTAGTACCAATGATCGGATGATCCTTGGGTCGGGGTACCAAATCCCAAACTTGATTTCTTTCAAATTGATTTAGTTCTTCTTGCATTGCTATAACCCAATCATTGTCTGATAGGGCTTCATCAATGTTAGAAGGTTCAATCTCAGAAATGAATGCAGAAAAGCTTACTTCATTGAAAATTCTATTTCTAGTTTTGATCCCTTCATTCATATCTCCTATGACTTGATCTAAAGGATGACTTTTATTGTATTTCCAGGCTCTAGGTTGTCCTAGGGATTGCCCTTCTTCCTTGGTTTCATCAACTTCAGGAATAAGAGATTTAGAAATAGATTGACCATTCTCTTGATTTAAAACAACTTCCTGTTCTTCATCAATGGTTTTGTCAGAGGATTCAAATTCATCAAATACAATATGAATTGATTCTTCAACAACACATGTTCTTTTATTGAAAACTCTATATGCTTTAATTCGGTTAGAATATCCTAGGAAAATTCCTTCATCAGTTTTAGAATCAAATTTTCCTAAGTTATCTTTACCATTATTATGAATGAAACACTTACAACCGAAGATGTGCAGATGAGCAATGTTTGGCTTTCTTCCTTTGTATAGTTCGTATGGTGTCTTTCCAAGTTTTGTTCTGATATATGCTCTATTTGAAATGTAGCATGCTGTACTCATAGCATCAGCCCAGAACACTTGGGATACGTTCTTTTCATTCAACATTGCTCTAGCCATTTCTGTGAGCACTCTATTCTTCCGTTCCACGACTCCATTTTGTTGAGGTGTTCTTGGAGCAGAGAAATTATGATCAATACCATTAGTATCACAATATTCTTCAAAGGCTTGATTTTCAAATTCTCCACCATGATCGGTCCTAATTCCTGTAATGGACATACCTTTCTCATTTTGCACCTTCTTAGCAAAAACAATAAATTCTTCAAAGGTCTCATCCTTTGATGATAGAAAAATAACCCATGTAAATCTAGAGAAATCATCAACAATGACCAATGAATATAGGTTGCCACCAAGACTCTTTACTCTTGCTGGACCAACTAAATCTATATGCAATAATTGTAATGGTCTATTTGTTGAAATCTCATTTTTCAATTTGAAAGATGATTTAGTTTGTTTACCCTTTTGACATGCATCACAAATCAAGTCATTTTTGAAATTTACTTTGGGTAATCCAAGCACTAAATCCTTTTTGAGTAATTTGCCTAGTTGATGCATATTGACATGAGCCAATCTCTTATGCCATAGCCAACTTTCATTGGCATTACTTAGAAAACAATTTTCAGATTCATTTCTACTAATATCTAGAGTATAACAGTTGCCTTCCCTTTTTGCTCTGAACTTAGCCTTGATATTCTTCTTATCAAGCTGTAAGTCATTCTTGTTGATAATTAAGCATTCTTCTGAGTCAAATATTACCCAGTTGTTTTTATCTGCGCTTTGACTTACGCTCAGCAAATTGTGACACAAGCCTTCAACATAATATACATCTCTGACTTGTATTCCTTTGTCATTTTTGAATTCACCAATTCCTGCTATCCTTCCGGATTGATTTCCTCCAAATTTTACCTTTCCACCTTCCTTAGGTTGCAATGTGGTAAAACTTTCGAAATCTCCGGTCATATGTCTAGAGCATCCACTATCTATGTACCACTTGCTATTTTTGGATGCTTTGAGACATACCTGCAATCAAATGACTAAGTCTTAGGTACCCATATCCTTTTGGGTCCTTTTGGGTTAGTACAAATAATTTTCTGAATATATGAACCTTTAGGTACCCATTTGTAGGTTCCTATTATTCCTTTCTTCTTATAAATGCATGAAGAAGTATAATGTCCTTTTCTATTACAGTAGTTACAAAATGCAAAAGGATTTGATGTATGCACAGAATGCTGGAAATAATTCAAATAAGACTTACCTCCTGCTTTCTTTCTACCTTTCCTTTTATCTGATCTTGGATCATAACCAATTTCAGATCGGTCATTTACAAATCGTTGAGCTTTTAAAATGACATTTAGCATCTCACTTCCTTGAGTAAATTTTTCAAGAGTTTTTGTGAGATCAATATTTTTCTTTTTCAAAGAAGAGCATTTTTCACAATCCTTTTCCAAACTTTCTTTAAGTTCAATTTCAAGAGCTTTGTTTTTCTTTTTGAAAACAACCAATTCTTTAACTATTTTGATGAATTCAGAATGTAATGCATTATATTCGGAAAGTAATTCATCATAGGTAGGTTCAGAATCATTTACCTCTTCTTCTGTTTCTTCTTGAGCAACAAGACATATATTAGCTACTTCTTCCTCATCACTCTCTTCGTCTGAGGAGCTGTCACCCCATATAGCAGATACGAAGGCCTTCTTTTTGTTGAAGAATTTGCCTTTTCTCTTTTCCTTGTTCTTTTGATTCAGGTCTGGACATTCTGATTTGATATGTCCTGGTTTTCCACATTCATAGCAGATAATATGATCTTTGTTGCTATTTCCTCCTTTCTGAAAGCGTTTGAATCCTTGACCTTTCTTGTAGAACTTTCTGAATCATTTTATGATGAGGCCCATTTCATCATCGTCAAACTCCTCATCCTCATCCTGATTCTCTTCTTTCGCTTTTAGTGCTAGACCTTTCTTTTTCTTGTCACCAATGTCATCTAGTTCTCGTTTGAACTTTAGTTTGATTTCATATTCAGAAAGACTTCCAAATAGAGAAGCAACTGATCTCATTGATTCTCCTTTTGCTTCTTCTATTGCAGTAACTTTTGCTTCCCACTCTTTAGAAAGGATATTCAAAATCTTTCATACTTGGGTGTGCTGATCATAGAGTTTCCTAAGAGCTGCAAGTTGGTTAACAAGGTGAGTATATCTAAGTTCGAATTCAGAAATCGACTCACCTGATTTCATTCGAAGTAGATCAAATTTGGTGACCAAAGTGTTGATTCGATTCTCTTTTATTCCTGAGGTTCCTTCATGAGCTATTTCCAGAGCTTCCCATATTTGTTTTGCTGTTGGAAGTGTGCAAATTTTGAAATATTCACTTTGACTCAAGGCACTTTGTAACATCAGAATTGCTTTGCTGTTGAGAGTGATAAGTTTCTTGTCATTCTCATCATATTCCGCTGGCGTCTTTGGAATTTTCTGAGAATCTACAATCTTTGTAGGTTGATAGTTTCCACTCTCAATTATATCCCATAGCCTATATTCAGTAGCCATCATGAACACTCTGAACTTAGCTTTCCAGAAAGAGAAGTGTTCTCCATTGAAACCAGGGGGTCTAGTGATGGATGCTCCGTTGGGAAGAATTCCTTCACCCATGCTTGCCATTGGATCCTTCTTAGGCTGTTAAACCTTAACAAGAAGACCTATGCTTTGATACCAAATGTTAGAACAAGCGTTTCACCCAAGAGGGGGGTGAATTGGGTGATATTAAAATTTCGTCGGAAATGTAAAACTTTAACAGTGAAATTAAAACAGTAAGGAGTAAGGAGAAATATCACCGAAGTGTGCACCGGGAGTTATACTGGTTCGGTCACAACTACTTTGACCTACGTCCAGTCCTCAGAGCTTCTCTGAGAGTTTCACTATAACTTCCAAGATTCAGTGGGTTCTTGGCACCTCAGTACAAGCAAGTTCCTTCACCTGGATACTCGCTCCCCCTTACAAGTTGTAATCCAATCCCAACTCAAGGTTCCACAACCTTAAGTTATCTCAATAACAAATATTGAGTTTGAATGAAATATCTCTCTTACAGCGTGAATAAGAATCACTGAATCATAGAAATATAATTACAATGTGAAAACAGAGCAATGAACTTGATGATATGTTTGAGTGTGTTCTTCTTCTTATTTCTCTTTTTGGATGTTCCCATATATATAGATATGTTGGTGAAGACCCTTGGAACATTTTCCTTTCGTCCGTTGGAGAGTGCCCAGCCACTATTGACTTTTCAGTTTTTGAAAAATATCCGTTGGCGGTGGTTGGCATTTGAACGTTTCATTTGACTTCCATTACTTGATATGATTTCTTCATTGTTCATCTGTAAATAGGCTAAGAATACTAATACAATGAAAGATTAATCATATAGGAAACAAATCAATGAACGTTTAAATGATTTCTGGATTTCTGGGTTTGCCTACTCGAGTAGCTACTCGAGTATTACTTGAAGTTTACTCGAGTACTTACTCGAGTATCATCGAGAAATCTTTGATCAACTGCAAGTCAACAGACAAATTTAAGATCACTCGGGTAGTACATGGAATAACCAATTTTCAAACCTTTGGAAATATATGTTTACTCGGGTACCTACTCGAGTAATGCACTCACAACTTTATGAGTTACTCGGGTACCAACTCGAGTAAACCTTCAAATAAACTTTTGGTTACTCGATGCTTTACTCCAGTAATGTTGGCAGGATTTCAAGGCCGAGAGCACTTACCTTGTTACTCGAGTACTTACTCGAGTAAACTTACTCTTTGGGCACCACTTACTCGGGTAATGACTTGAAGTTTTCCTTGAAATAATTCTACATACTTGGGTACCTACTCGAGGAATCCACTTAAAATAGAACATTAAATACTTGCATACTAGAGTAATGACTCGAGGAAAATGAGATAAAATTATATCAAGTTAATCGGGTACCACCTTCAAGTTTTCACTTACTTCAGTGCGTTACTCGAGTACCTACTCGAGTAACATTGGCAGTGGTACAAAATGTCGAGAGCAACACATTTCCAGACACAGAGTTATTCGAGTACCTACTCGAGTATCATTGGCAGGCCGAGAGCAAATTGGAAGGTTTTCACATGGTTACTCGAGTAGTTCCTCGAGTAACGTTGGCAGGCCGAGAGCAACTCCAAGTTTTTATCTGGTTACTCGAGTAGCTCCTCGAGTAACATTGACAAGCCGAGAGTAACTTGAAAATACTTACACTATTACTCGAGTATCTCCTCGAGTAACGTTGGCAGATTACTGGAAGGTGCCTCTGGTTACTTCAAGTTTTGTCTCATTACTCGAGTACGTACTCGAGTAATGCCTTAGAAAACTTGCTTCTGATCAAGTTTCTCAGCATTTTATCTTGGCCTTTCTTCATTACTCCAATGCTTACCTCAAGTGATGCTTATCCCTGTTATTCCTTTGTTCAAACTTGTTTATTAATCATTTCCTTTTCAAACCATTCTTTTGTTATCATCAAAACATGAGATGTAACATCATTATACACCCAAGTTCTAAGGGATAAGGGACATATAATGTGTGTTAGATTAGACACTTACTTGACATGACATAAGAATCCTAAAGATAACCAACACAGTGAAGTTGAGGACAAAGTAAATAGTAGGTCAAGAACAACATAATGTTTATTATGTTGATAACATTGAATTGAGTGATGACCCATCTTTGTCAATTCTAAATTATAAGACTTGACAATTGTCTGGGATTTGAAATTTGCCCAATCTCGAAGGAGCAGTTGAATATATCACTGAAAAGGCGTTCAGGTAGTGACTGTAATGACCCAATTTGGGATTAAGGGCTAATGACTCTGATATTGATTGTAATTAGTATAATTAAACACTTTTAGAGAAATATGATATAAATTTGATATAAGTGTTTTTGGAGATTAAAGATCAATGGTTGAGATTTATTGACCATGGGTTGGAATCCTATGCTTCGCATTTGTGTGAGCTCATGGAGGGAGTAAGTAAGATCATGACAAGTATCATAGGGTAGACCAATGGATATGGCACAAAAGACAAAAACCTACTTTTTCTCTCTTTTCTCTCTCCTATACGTTTTGTGTTGGAAAGGGAAAAGGAAACACATCATCATCATCTTTCTCCATCTCTCATCATCTCTCTCTTTCTCCATTGTTTTTGGTGACCAAGAAGAAAAGAAAGAAGAAAGGTGAGATTTTGATGTATTAGTTGGTCTCTAATGTTGTACACCTCATTGAGAGCTCCATTTTAGTGTTTTCAGAATTTTGAATAGAGGTGATTTGGGTGTTGGAGTAATTTGAAAGTTTGAGAATTATGACTCTGACTTTGGCAAAGTGAAAAGGTAAGCATTTGGTGCTTTTTGATATATATATATATAATGTGATTTTTGGATAAGTTTGAGAAATCTGGAAATTGCCCTGGTTTTATGCCATTTTGGAATGTATGAATTTCATAGTGGATGATGTTGGGATTAGTTCATTGTGAAGTTCTTTGAGTATTTGATATGGTTTTGAAGTTTGGGAGGTGTATTGATTGAAATTGGGTGTTGTGTGTGATATAGAGACCAAAGAGTTAGATTATGTTTAAAATGGTATTTGGGTATTTTAGAGGTTATCAATGGGTTGGCTATGTCATTTTGAGTGAGTATGAGCTTTATGTGGAGTTTGGGAACCATTGGGTGAGATTTTGGACAATCTGGGAATTTCTGTCAGTTGCTGCTATCTGGCAATTTGGTAAGCCTCAATCGAGTGAGGGAGGATCTCACTCGAGTGCTGCGTGTATTTTCTCTTTCTGCTTTGTGTTTTGCTTGGGTTTTCATGAAGGAAGCTCAAGTGCACTTCTATAACCACGAGTGATGTTAAGGATTACTTAAGTGAGCATGGGTTCACTCAAGTGAAGCTTTGAGTTCATGTTAAGGGCTACGTCTTGGGTCCTCACTCGCTGGCTAAGTTTCAATAGTGTGTTCTGACACTTGCAAGTAAAACCTTCTCACCCGAGTTCTGGGGGTAGGCTCGAGTGAGCTATTCCCTCTGTTGTTGCATGTGATCTCAGGTTCTCACTATTTGTGTTGCACTTTCAGGGACTCGAGTGGATTTGGAGTCATCACCCGAGTGCAAAACCTTATGCTCGAGTGTGGTGAGCACTTTTTAGCCGTGATGGTTGCTCACTGTCAAACACTCGCGAGTGAGAGCTGTTCTCACTTGAGTACAAGTATCTCATCACTCGAGTGAGGTCATCTTCACTTGAGTGAGTCAGCCTAAAATCAATGTTTTGTCTTTCGAAAAGGGGTCTTCAGGGTAGTTTCTCTTAATCCTTTAGGCATATATTTAGGCCTCTAATAGTCACCTAAAGAGTTCTAAATGATAACCAACTTAAAGTATTATGGAAATAAGTATTTGGGAAAGAGATTAATCAATTGTCCCTAAATTGGTATAGGATTTGATATCGGTCAGACGAGTGAACCCACTGTGTCGAAGAATGTCAGGAAAGATACAGGTAGTGACTTTTCTCTTATACTTTGTGTAAATGTATTGTATGTTTGCCTATCATGCATTGTGTGTTGCTGCTGCTGCCTTGAGATGCATTGAGATACCTTGTGGAGCTTTGTGCCTTGTGGAGCTTTGTGCCTTGTGATACGTTGTGCCTTGAGATGCTTTGTGGATCTTTGTGCCTTGTGATGCTGCTGCATAATGTTTACCGCATAAGCGGGCATAGTGATTACAACGAAAGCTGGCATAGTATTTACAGCGAAAGCTGCCATTGTGATTACCACGAAAGCGAGCATAGTGCATTGTGATTACAGCCGTGAGTGCTGTCATTTATGGCGCGAGCCATGAATCATAGTGTTGTTGCTGAACATGATGAACAAACATGCCTTGTGTTTATATATTGTATGAGTGAATTGTTACTACTGAGATTCTTTAGAATCTCACTCTTTCCAAATGACTAACATTTCAGACAGGGCAAGTGGCTCAAAAGGGAAGCGGCCAACCAGGAGTGGTTAGGACTAGTAGGGACATATTAGATTTTGGATTATTTTTTTATCTGTTTTAGATCTTGGAGTTTGGGATTACTGTACGTATATGATTGTAAATATGGATCTTTTGGATATGTAATCCCCATGTTTGGGAAACTTTGAACCCATTGTGTATATATACAAGTAACTGGGGTTGCATGGATTTTAGTTAACTCTGATATTTATCAATGTGATTTGATTTCTCAAGTAATTATATTCGCAAGTGCATATGAGACCAAAGTGAACTATTTTTGAACTATTTTTAGGTTACCCCATCTCTTAGATGAGGGATTATAACTAAAGATTTTGTCTTATTGGTTTCTATTTCACTTGAATTTCATAATCCGGTATAATTACCGTGAAGGGGTTACAGTGACTCTTTCTCTTATATCATACGTATTGCTTTGTATGCATAACAAGTAGTCCCAAGGTAGGAAGTTGGAATTGCCAAGCGTTGTGGTATTGGATTGGGTAGGTCCTATGTATGATGTTATGGCTGCAAATTGATGAATCTGTTTGATGTGATGATTGAGTATGCTTATGCTGTAATTGTTTACCATGCTCTATGTATTTACGTGTTATATGAGTGATTGCTATTACTACTGAGACTCTTTTGAATTGCACCCCTTTCCAATAACTAACCTATGTTAGATATGATTAGTTTTGATGATGTCAAATATAGATGTTAAGTATTAAGAGTAAAAAGTTTGCATAATATACTTATCTTCTACATTGACTAACTACTATATTTAATGTTACATACCTTTTAGATTAGTCAAGAAAAGCAAAAAAAGAATGAAGATATTCAAGAAGATATTTAGTTGGGTTTTAACGAATGATAATCAATTCAAGAAGATATCTAGTTGATAGAAAGTCAAGTAAAATATTGAAGATATTTAAGAAGATAGCTAGTTGGGCTATGAAGAATGATCATCAAGAGGAAAAACAAGAAGAAAGAAGAACATGTAAGATCAAATGAGACTATCAAAATTCAAGCTCTTAGAAGTGATACCGGAGGTTGGAATGGGTCAATAAGAATCTAAAATGACTTATGTGGAAGTTATGAAACTTTCCCAAGGTGTTCCCTTGAGTTTTGACTCTCTGCCAAGTTTTGGAGGCCATCACTCATGATTATTCGAGTGATCACTTGAGTGATGAGTACTATATTTTTATGCAGCATAACAGAGCTTTGGTGTTTTAGCCATATCTCTCTAACCATATGTCAGATTGAGTTGAAACTAGTTTTAAATGAAACTAGACTCCCAATGGAAAACATGCACACAAGATCACATTCACAGGAGCTAAGATGAAAGAGATATGATCTTTTGAAGTTGACACTGAAATCACCGCCATATTACAAACAAGGTTTGGTATTTTGGACATAACTCTCAAACTACACATCAGATTAAGACAAAACTAGTGCCATATAAAACTAGACTTAAGGAGGTTTCCATAGATAGGTAATTTAATCATATTTCAAGTTATATACTAAGAGTTATGTCTTTTAGAGTTTAATGCTCATTATTTCAAACATTGTCTAAGTGCATTAGATACTTTTTGGAACATAACTTTCTGTATACAATGAGTTTGGAGCTGATTTTTATTGGATTGGAATGTAGATGATGAGAACTTCCTGATGAGATGTAATTCACCATGTTTTGAAGCAAAATCAAGAGATCACTAGAGTGATCACTTGAGTGATATATAAGGATCACTCGAGTGATGAAGTTGGAAAACAACTCTGATGCTCTCTGCCATATTTTAAAGGGGATCATTCAAGTGATCACTCGAGTGATGACCCAGGATCACTTGAGTGACTACTCGAGTAATGCGATAGAGAATGTTATGAAGTTTCTAAAAATCATGGCAATAATTATGAAATTCACTCTTTTTGCTTCCAATCACTCTAATACTTCATTGTATTAGTGTTTAATGTATTTCTTCAAGAATACAATGAAGAGATGATGTAAAGAGACAAACGTTGACTTTATGGAAGTGGAGCATCCACAAACATAATGGCTAGTTTTTCAAATACGAAGAGCGGTCAAATGAAGCAATGAGACTCAATAGTATTATTTTAAATATCACAATGGGAAGAAGAAAAGCTCCTATGGTTATCAATCTTTATCAACTATAAATAGAAGAGTATTTAGAGTTCAAAACAACCACGATAGCATAACTACGCCAACATGCTATAATCATGAGTCATTCACTTCAGCTTAGACACCCTCTGTTATTCTATAGTTTCGATATCAATTATCTTTAAGAGAGTTATTGTTTGTATTGTGCTTTAGTATTTATCTTATATACTTCTGAGAGAGAATATCGATTATAATCTTTCATCATCAAAGCTGTATCCTTAAGGTATGTAAGGAGGAGTAACTCGGTTGTAACGTTATGGTGTAAGAGGAAGTAACTCTGTAAGAGATCTGTAAAAGGTTTCACAAGTGCCCAACTAAACTTATGGGTTGTAAAGGCTTTTCTTGTGGCCAGATTAAACAAGAAGATAGTGGATCTGAAAATCTCAGGAGGAGCTTTTGACTGGACGTAGCTCATCATAGATTGGACCAAACTAGGATAAATCACAGTTTGCATATTCTCTTCCCTAAGCTCTTATAATTCCAACATATATTATTTAATATAAATGTTGATTTATCATTCATTACTTTCATTAATATGCGAAAAGATTTTTAAAGTTCTTAAGTTTTTATTTTACACCCAATTCACCCCCTCTTGGGTGTCAGCAGGTTCTAACATTTGGTATCAGAGCTGTACTCTTGTTTGAAGGACTTAACCATCTCAAGAGTTTATAATGGTTGATTTTGGGTGTTATATGCTTTTCAAAGGTTTTGACTATACAATTCCACCTCTTTTAAAAAATATTGATTTTTGGTTTTGAAAAACTAGAATGACTAGTTTTATAAAAGCATTTGATTTTGATATGTGGGATGTTTTTACCTTTGATTTCAAACAGAGAAAGGATTGGATAGAAAGAGAAAAGAAAATGTTTTCGTTGAACATTAGAGCAATAAAAATTTTGTATAGTGCTTTAACCGAAAGTGATTTTGAGAAAATTAGATTTTGTTCTAATGCTAAGGATATCTGGGATACTCTTGATTTTATGTATACTTCTAACATGTGTGTTGAAGTTGAAAGTGTTGATAGTTCATATGAAACTACAAGTTGCACATCTACGATGCATGAACAATTGGAAGTTGATGATGAGGAAGGAGAAATCATAGAACACTTCCATATGAAGAGGATTTTTAGACAAGAAGAAGAGGATTCCCAAAAAGAGCTCATTATAGACGACATGAAAAATCACCCTCCGGAGCTCAAGATGAACTTAAGGTAAAAAGTTACAATTCTTTTAGTGATTTTCATAAAAATGATTTTCAGAGTCTACATAAGATTGTTTTTCAACCAATTGTTGATTCTATTAAGAAAAGCAAAAATGTTTTCAAATATGCCGGAAAGTTTGTTGGGAAGAAAGAATGTTGTAACCCCTTACCTTAATAGCCAAAATTATCATTCGAAAATGTGTTATTATATTAGTTAGAGACCAATGGATAATTTAGAACTTATTAACAATACCATCATTAAGACAGGGTTTTCAAAACTTTTCCAAAAACTTTTTCAATACAGTCTCACATTCAAATTTTGAATATATTTGGCCTGTGTAGTATGGTTTCATTCATACATATCAGAATGTAACAAAAATTCTAATAACACTCAGGTTCCATTCATTTAGTGAAGGGTTTACATGGCATATTTTCCTATTTTCAGTCTCCCATATAGGGATTACATAACACTATTCAATATGTACAACATGTACAACTAATCCCCAACAAAATATGACAACCAACTACCAAAATTAAAACTCCTAGCTAGGAGATCCAACCGCCCTTCATCATTTGCTTTTCCGTTGATCCACTTGTCCTGGCTGTAGGTTAGTCAATGGAAAGAATGAGATTCAAAAGAATCCCAGTAGTAACAATTCACTTATAACATGTACAATTACAAAGCATGTAAGCAAATCACAAGCACTAACACATCAACGACATTTTTACGACTTCTTTCACTGTATTTGCAATGGCATGTTTCACAATGGCATATTTCACAATGACATGTTCCATAATGGCATATTTCTCAATGGCATGTTTCACAACGACATGTTTTACAATAGCATGTTTCACAACGACATGTTTTACAATAGCATGTTTCACAACGGAATGGTTCCTCAACGGCATGTTTCAAATGGCATGTTTCACAACTCAATGATAAGGCATGCATATAATGTATCATACACAATATAAGAGAAAGGGTCACTACCTTGTTCTTTCTGCTCGTGGTCTGACACTGGTCTATCACGTGTAGGGCAAATGTCAAATCCTATAACCCTTCCTCAAGGACAAAGAGTTATTCTCTAATCCAATACTTAACTCCACAACACTTAGGGTTGGTTATCATTTAAGACCCTTGGGTGGCTACTAGAAGCCCAAATAGATGTCTAAAGGGTTGGGAAAGACTTAACTGAAGGCAATCTTTCAAAAGTTGAAAATACAGTTTTCAAGGGGCTTGTCGCGGCCCATGGATGGTCAGAAAGTTTTGGGCTACGGCTAGGATCCATTGGCCACGGCCAAAATCAAGTTAGAAACTTTTGGGCCGTAGCCAAGAGTAGGTCAGAAGGTTTTAGGCTGTAGCCAACAACTTCTAGGCCACAGCCAAGAACTGGTCAGATGCTTGTGGGCTGCAGCACACATGCCTGGCCACGACCAGCGATTGACCTGTTTCCTAGCTGATTTTCAAATGACCATAACTTCTTGCATAGACATCAAAATGACCCAAACTTTATACCATTGGAAAGCTTTCTATATGAAATACAAGACTATAAAATTTCACAATATTTTGACACCATTTGCTATTTCAAAACCCTATACAAAGTTGGCCACCTGCATAAAATTTTAAAGTTGACAATTTTCCAAAATTTCTAGTTTTTCACCAAAGTGTCCAATGGCTCCCAAAATTCACAAAAAACTTATTCTCACATAATTTTCCACAAGGAATCCAATTACAACATCAAAACACCCAAAATCACATTCCATCTACATGTTCCATTTTGAGACACATAATGTAACATAAAACCATAAAGTTGCTAAACTCAACACTCAAAGTCCAAACCAATTCCATTGTCCAAATGACACAACAAAACACAATTTCCAACACAAAACACCATGCAATTCATTCAATGGTATATCACACAAAAATCAGGGTAAAATTCAAAAAATCCAAAGTCTCAATCAATGGCCACAATACACATGTCAAAATATAACTCTTACTCACCTCTTTCACTTCCTCAACTTGTTCTTTGATTTCTCAACCTTCAATTTTTCTCAAGAACTCAAACACCTCCTCTTGAAAATCTAAAACCATAGAGATAAAGCTCTCATCAAGGTGGTCAAGATTAATGAAGAGGACTTAAGCATTCAAGGTCATCTATTGGGTTAAAATAGTTTACCTTTACTTGATTTCTTCTTCCTCTTCTTTCCTCTTTCTTGGTTGATTATGGCTGATGGAAAGAGAAAATATGAGATGATGATGAAGCAGATTTTTGGCCTCCATACTCCCTTAAGCTGACTTTGAAGGGAAGAGGAGAGAGGGAAAGAGTTTGAAACTTTACTATAATCAATAACTCACATGATACCAAGTGTCTTAATCTTGGGGCTTCTTCTATGCACATCCATGCACTTCCAACCATGAGATTATGCTCTCTTGCACTCTTGGCAATTAGTCATACCATCTACACTGTAAGTTACTAATGAGTTCCCTCTTCAGTAACTGACTAATTGGCCGACAAATTTCCATTCTTCCAATTTTGCCCCTGACTATGGCAATGCTTATTGATTTACCACTTAGCATATTTTCTCCTTCAATTCCTTATGCAATCGCCCTCCCCCTCTTTTAATTCAATTTAGGTTTTAATACCACAATTGAGCTTAAATACAGGGTTTGGGCATTGATTACTACTCGTTCAGCTCATAATTCACATCGTATTCTCTAAAAGTGTTTGTTTAACAATAATTACATACGCCTTTGGAGTTATTAGCCCTTAATCACATTTCGGGGCATTACAAATGTTCAAATAAAATCCAATTGAGTTTCTATTCTCATGACCGACATAATACTTGCATGATATCCTATAATGCATATCTTCATACAATTTGCAATTATTGTGGTAAATTCGGTCATATTTCTCACACATGCTATATTAGAAGAAATTCTAATTTGAGAAATAAATTTTTTTGGGTTCCTAAAAGGCAAATAGGTTCAAAATCTAACATTTAAGGACCCAAAGAAAAGTAGGTACCAAAATGTCCATCTGGTGTTTCATGTGTGCAGATTGATTCTAGAAAGAATGGACATAAGGGTACAGAGAAAATGAAGAAGATTCCAAGAGTTCCTAATGCACCTGAAAGGAGATTCATATCAATTATGAGAACTCTCGAATCACCCATTGCAAGAACTGTAAAGTCTAGCCACAAAGAAAGGCAATAGAGAAAAGGAGTATGTTCCACCTTAAGAATGGACTACCATAGAGTACCGTTCAACTATATTGAGGAGAACAAGAAAAGAATGACTCTTAAGCATCAAGTAAAAGACTCCTGAAGTCTATATATTTTGAGAGAAGGTTGCCAGCGCCTAAAGCAAGGGATTCAAAGTATTAACATCATAGAAAGATACAGTGGGTAAGCAAAAGCAATCCTCTAAGCACCTAACGTAAAAGTAAACAACGGTAAAACCTTCTACATTATCATCTTTAATATTTATTGAGGTTTATACTTTGTTACCTTAGGAATGAGCATTACACATATGTTTTCAAAATCTTTAGAAAATTCATTCATAAAGAATCACAATATTTAATAGCTTAACACTTTTTGCATATATACATACTTCAAGAAAAAATATTTGTGTGCATAAAGTCATGTTTAATTCATTATGCTCAATTGCCTCGAATTGATTATATTCTTAGAGCATGTGAATTTTATCTTGATTCCTACAAGCTAACAAGAAATAGATCCAAGCAAGATTGGATACCATGAAGAAAAAGAAATTTATACAGTTCTATAGGATAAGAAAAAGCTTTTCAAAAGTACGGCCACATGAAAACAAATTCATATCTTGATGATGCTGAATTGTGGAGTTTGGATTTTGGTGCTGAGTATGTAAAGGAGGAAAGCCAATTAGCAAGATATTGCAAGGACAAGATGAATTACGGTGATATCTAATCCTTACTCTATACTGTGCTTATATAAATTATTTATTTGGGTAATGAATAACTTGCTCATTATTGCATACCATTAGCAATCAATCATTTATGGTTTTCAAATTATTTTTAGATTGCTAAATGGATTGAAAGTGAAATTGTGCATAATATTTTTATGTATTTTAGTTTTGAAATGCACATTTCAAAAATGTACTTAGATTTCAATTCATCTTGTTTATAAAAATGCATACAAATTATTTGAAAATTATTCATACTTTGTTTTTCATTCAAATTGGTTTCAAAATTGGAAATTAATATTTTTGTGTACTAAATATCGAAAGTACTTCAAATTTATCTACCGGATTTTTCCCATCTTTGACATATTGATCAATGTTCTTAAATGTACTATCCAATACTTAAACTCTTTAATCTTTTTTCTCTAACATGTTAGATCTTATATCTAACAAGTTAACTATCTATATGAGTTTCAAATGTATTTCCTAGAAAAGAATTCAATATGTGAAAGCCTTGTGCCTAATGCACAAATCTTTATTGGCCAAGTTATTCCAAGCATTATGAATGATCATTAATGCATTGAATCTTAATGTATTAATGATTATAGTGGAATAACTTATAGGATCAAATTTTATCACACTAGTCATTTGGACTAATGAGTATATACTTCATCATTCTTGTACTCTCCTTGTTGCTCAAACATATTAACCATTGATATGATTTATCTTTGAGTAACCAGTGTCACGTATTTGAGTCATTGAGTTCAATATTCATATCTTTCAAGACTCAACTGTAAGTGTTAAGATAGTCTATAAATCAATGGCAAAGTCATGATGCTCATATATGTCTATCGCGCTAATCATTTTAGTTATCTATATGACTTTTGCACTTGGGAAAATTCTCGAACATGTTAACTTTGATGATTAACATCTTATCTTAGTTGAACTTCAAAGTAAAACTTTCTGATATATATTTTATAACTATTGACTTCCACCATTTTTAACACGAGCATCAATTATAAACATATTTCAAAGATGAGTTTTGCATATATTCAACATCTCAATTTTACAATGCATTTTCATGATTTGAAATAACATATGAGATTTAAATTTGCATATTTCACTTTTGGAAAAATTGATTTCATTCATGATTTATTACTTCATAAAAATTTGTCATTACAAATAGATTCTCTACTCTTTTTTATCCAACTTACATGGATTGCATGAAAATATTTTCAATGACTTTTTTTTTGTACAAAGCATATTTGCATACTGTTTTTTTGAAAACATCATTCTTGGTAACAATTGTTTGCTATTCTTTGTAGCATGAATTAATTGGATGACATTATAATGTTAATCTTTGGTGATTTAATACACTATTTGCCCAATGATCATGTAGTTCAATTACATAAGAGCAAAAGAGTTATTATGCCTAATATTGTACAAACCCAAAAGAAGTTGGGTACTAAAGAGCACGTACTTATACTTTTACAAGAGTTGATCAACATGCTTTGCTTTTGGTATAAAGAATAGAGGTGAATAGAGTAGGTGTGACTGACAGTGTTGCAGTGTGGGTAGTGTTAGAATTTTTAAGTGGCACCCTATTTCTAGCAAGTGACTAGCTAGTGATGCAATCAGAAAAGGAGAAAGAATAGAAAGATCTCATAGTAGCCACAACATAATTCAACTTAAGGAAGCTCAAGCCAAGATCCAGGCCAGAAATGACAGTAATTATACCCAGAGATATTTTTGGTCCAACTATCTATTCATACTTCCAACACTATAAGCCTTCGCTATTCATCCATCTTTCCTACTGCCAAAGACAGTTAGACATCTCTATTACGACATGGAGCTTGCTGAGTTATGCTATGAGGAAGGCATAATAGTTGAAGGGATATAGGAGACAACAGTCAGAGACTAGAGGGTCACCATCTCAACCTTAAAAATTAATAAGTGGTTGGGCTTCAACAACCCTCCCACTAGACCTTTCAAGGAGTACAAAGAGCCAGAGAAGTATAAAATCATCAAACCATGAGAACTAATGAGGAATCTTATACCTAAACTAAAGGTATGGTGAATGAGGCCAAAACTTCACTCACTTCATTGAGAAGAATTTTCACACAATAGTCTATATTATTAGCAAGAAGGTAAGGAACATTAGAGAGATAATGTCTTTCGGAGAACTAAAGGTACATATATACTTTTACAAGGCATACTCCAACGATATACCCTCATTTAGCATCTTTATTCCTCAAGGACAACAAGATATGGTACCTAGAGCCAAATGAGCCCCTTTGTGTGGATTCCTATGTTTGATGAGATTGCACATCCAAACGGTAAAGATATATCGGTCACAAGTGAGTGGTCTCAACTAGAGACTTCGAATAAAGGCTAAGGCATCAAGAAAATATGAAGTACAATCCTTAGCTAGAGCTAGATCACCTAGAGCCTCGTTCATTGGATCCACCATTCAAACAAACTATGCTTTACTTGATGTTACCAATAAAAACCTTATTAAGGTTGTGAAGTTAGGAAGTTATGTACTGTATCAAACTTAAAATGTTGTTTACTTAACACTGAAACTCCAAGTGATTTTGATAATTACTCCAGGTGATTTGTAATCACTCCAAGTAATTCGCAATCACTCCAAGTGATTATGAGGATCACTCTAAGTGATATGATAATCACTCTAAGTGATTCATAACCACTTTGTTTAAATTACTGAACCTCACTCCAAGTTAACACGAGGCATAAAGGAAGGGAGTTGAAACTTCAAGGATAAATGAGATATAATAGTTTGCTAAAGCTTGTCTTTTTGATCTTTCATTCTTTAGTCCATCTGTCCAAGGCTATCTGAGATAGGGGCTTTAACAATCATATAGATCTCACTACGAACAATGTTGAGTTCATCACTTCTGCGCATGGAAAGATTAGACAACTCTGTGATTTAATCAACTAGAACTTCAAGGCCTTATTCCAAGTTCATCCTGGTATACTTAAATTCTCACAGAGACTATACTTCAGAATCCCTCAGTACTGATCACATCATTAGGCAATGAGTAGCCAACGATGCATTAATGGACTACAGAGGATTATGACTCAAGTAATTATGATATTATTCAAGTGAGATATTGTATTCTTACTTAATTAAAATTCTCTGAGTCGCATCACTCGAGTGACCATTTGAGTGATACAAGGTTACAGCCTTAAAACCTTGAATAGCATTGTCATATTCAAAACTTGATTTCTCTTCAAATCTTCATATTTTCATACTCATTGTTTCCAATGGTTTTACAAATCCAAGAGAGTTATCAATAGCATGACTCACAATGATTTTCTTTTAAGCCATGCATTCATTAAGGGTGAGCTTCACATTCATATGTATTTTATATCTTAAAAAGCTAATCTCCTTTATTTGAAGAAAATCATTCCAGCATACTCATTTGCATTCTCTATCTCATGATTAGTTTTAATGACAAGTTACTCTAATATTCTTCCTTTCATGATCTTAATTTTAACATATCTTATAGAAAGGATAATTTTGATACTTGATGGCACTAATAATTCTCTTTGCAAGAAAGATTTAAATTTTGTGACAGGAGAATTTGTTGTGTAATAACATTCCTCAACGTACTACAAGAAGATTCTATCAATTTTGAGGAAAGCTACTTTAATGCTGAATCAAGAAAAATATATTAGCTGCAACATTTAAAGCAACAAATACCTATGCCAATACAAAGAAGCATTAAACATGATGATATAGAAATATGGAACAGAAGCTCAACTCAATAAGGGCATCATGGAGACACCATGAATATACATCAGAGTTACACTAAAGAAGTGTGGTGAACATAACATAATGAACCAACGTTGCCAAAGAATAAAGCAAGAGACTTCATGGGGCGCTTCAACATTTTCCAAAATCTACATGAGCATTTCTAAACCTTTTCTCTTTCCATTTCGAGAATGCTTTTCATGTATTTAATTTCAATTTTGCCTTGATTATGAAAGTTTTCTTGAAAACCTCTCTAAATCCATTTTCCATTTGTATCACATTAAAAATGAAAATAATTTCAAATAGGGGGAGAGAAAACTGTTTTTTTGACACATTTATTAATAAAAAGAAAGACATTTCTAAATTGTTTTCAAATTTACTTCTCCACAAGTATTTCTTCTTTATACTTCAAACTTTTTCCTGATGTCAAATAGGGGGAGACAAAGGCAAGAAAAATATGTTGCATTCAGATTGTTGTCATATTCACACATATTTTTCTTAAAGGATTTGCCATCATCAAAATAGGGGAGAATGTTAGACATAATTAGTTTTGATGATGTCAAATATAAAAGTCAAGTATTAAAAGCAAAAAGTTTGCATAATATACCTATCTCCTACATTGACTAACTACTATATTTAATATTACATATCTTGTAGATTAGTCAAGCAAAGAAAAAGAAGATTGAGGATATTGAAGAAGATATCTAGTCGGGTTATGAAGAATGATCATCAATTCAAGAAGATATCTAGTTGATAGAAAGTCAAGTAAAGAAAGAAGAAGATTGAAGATGTTCAAGAAGATATCTAGTTGGGCTATGAGAATGATCATCAAGAGGAAAAATGAGAAGAAAGAGATTGAAGAAAGAAGAACTTGCAAGATCAAACAAGACTATTAAGATTCAAGCTCTTAGAAGTGATAACAGAGGTTGGAATTAGTCAATACGAAGCTAAAATAACTTATGTGGAAGTTATGGAACTTCTCCAAGGTATTCCCTTGAGTTTTGATTCTCTTCCAAGTTTTGGAGGGCATTACTCGAGTGATTACTCAAGTGATGGCTATGATCACTCGAGTAATGAGTACTCTGTTTTTATGTAGTACAATAGAGCTTTGGTATTTTGGCCATATCTCTCTAACCATACGTTGGTTGAAACCAGTTTCATATGAAACTAGACTCCCAACACGAAATATGTACACTAAGATCACATTTAAATGAGCTAAGATGAAAGAGATGTGATCTTTTGAATTTGACATAAAAATCACCATCATATTACAAAAAAGGTTTGGTATTTGGATAGAACTCTCAAACTACACATCAGATTGAGATGAAACTAAACTCAAAGAACTTTCCATGGATAGGTAATTTTTCATTTTTCAAGTTATGTATTAAGATTTATACCTTCTAGAATTTGATGCTCGTGATTTCAGACATTGTCTAAGTGTAGTAGATACTCTTTGGACCATAACTTTCTGTACATAATGAGTTTGGAGCTGATTCTTGTTATGTTGAAATATAGACGATGAGAGCTTTCCGATGATATGTAATTTGCCATGTTTTGAATCAAAATCAAGAGATCACTCAAGTAATGCCTAAGGATTACTCGAGTGATCACTCGACTGATAAAGTTAGAAAATGACTCTCATGCTCTCTGCCATATTTTTATGGGGATCACTCGAGTAATGCGATAGACAATGTTATGAAGTTTCTGAAAATCATGGCAATGATTATGAACCGTACTCTTTTTGCTTCCAATCACTCTAATACTTCATTGTATTAGTATTTAATGTATTTCTCCAGGAAGAAAGAAGATGATGTGAAGAGAAAAAAGTTGACTTTATGGTAGTGGAGCATCCACCAAATGTAATGGCTAGTTTTTCAAATATGAAGAGCGGTCAAACGAAGCAATAGGACTTAACGGTATTATTTTAAATATCACAACGGGAAGAAAAAAAGCTCCAGTGGTCATCAATCTTTATCAACTATAAATAGAAGAGTATTCAAAGTTCAGAACAACCATGAGTGCTTAACTACACCAACATGCTATAATCATGAGTCACTCACTTCAGCTCATACACTCTCTGTTATTCTATAGTTTATCAATTATCTTTAAGAGAGTTATTGCTTGTATTATGCTTCAGTATTTATCTTATGTACTTCTGAGAGAGAATATCGATTATAATCTTTCATCATCAAAGTTGTATCCTTACGGTGTGTAAGGGGGAACAACTTGGTAGTAACCTTACGGTGAGTAAGGGGAAGTAACTTTGAGAGAGATTTGTAAAAGGCTTCACAAGTACTTGGCTAAACTTGTGGCTGGTAAAGGCTTTTCTTATACCCAGATTAAACAAGAAGATAGTGGATTTGAAACTCTCAGGAGGAGCCTGGGGATTGGATCTAGGTCATCATGGATTGGACTGAACCAGGATAAATCACAGTTTGCATATTCTCTTCCCTAAGCTCTTATAATTCTAGCATATATTATTTAATCTAACTATTGATTTATGATTCATTACTTTCATACTTATTACTTTTACTAAGATGCAAAAAGATTTTCAAAGTTCTTAAGTTTTTATTTTACACTCAATTCACCCCCTTGGGTATCAGCCGGTTCTAACAACCTATAGCATATGCAAGCTACTTGAAGGGCAAGAAGGTAGACAAGGATGAGTAAAGGGTGCAACTAGAAGATTAAGAATTATTGTTGGTCATTTGTTTGGATTTCTATATATGTTGTAAATAACTTGAGGGCACGACTACAATACTAGTTATAGCAGTAATAACAATATCTGTATGAGCATTAGTAATAGATCTTGAATGTGTTAAACAAACTAGAATAGGGCGACCATAAGATAACAACCCAACAACTAATAAATAGAATATGAATATCAATAGAGATGTGCTCTGATACTATCAAAGGGGATTAAGAATGGATGAGTTATAATAAATGTGCAAGTCATTTCAAAACTACATTTAAAGAATTTTAAAAAGTTTTTGAAAAACCTATTAAAGTGCAGGTTTGAGTCTTGTAATGAAGTTGGGACTTCAACAGTGCTTGAATGAATACTAGTATTTGGTTTAAAGTCATTATCTGTTTAAACTCATGTATAGACCTTGGAAATTAAGGTATTACATCCCTCTCCTAACAATTAAAGACCCATTTGTTATGCAAAACTGAAGGTGAGAGGAGGGAAGATGCCACATTTCCCTAGCTTAAAAACCGTTTGGAGCTCCAATAGTGATGGAAAATCAGTTTCTGCCTCCTGTTATGTTCCCTTAAACATGGGATCTTTAGGTCCCTCCAAAAGTGGTGGGATCTTAAATTGTTCCCGGGAGATTGAAATTGTAGGACGAAAATATCTCTAAAAGGCATAGGTGAAAATATCCCTGAAATTGTGGGACAAATATTTCTGGTTCGAACCTGAAGCAGTGTCGCTTCATGAGTTTTGGCAGTGATATGGAGCTCCAAATTTAAGTTTCAAAAAAATAGCTTAAAGAAGACGGGGATTGACCTCCTATAAATTAGAGTTTTTGGCCTTCTTTATCAAAGATCTTTCCTTTTTGCTCTGACCCCTTCTCTTATAGGATAAAGATAAGTTCTTTCAATCTCGGAGCTTAGACTCGTTCGGCGAGGAAGATGATGAATAGTACCACGTGTAATGTTCCAAATTTTGTTTAAGGGCTAATGACCTCATATGAGACTGTAACAAATATTTGATGAATGCTTTTGGGAAAATAAAGTATGGGTTATGACCGAATTAGCAATAGAAACTGCCTAAACTCTGTATTTTAGTTTAATTATGTGGCAAAGTTATTATTGGAATAAAATAGAAAGGGGAATGGTGCATAAAGAAGGGAAAAGAAATTGAATCATGTGTCAAGTGACAATTCAAGTGAATTTACCATAGTAGGGGCAAAATAGGAAGAATAAATTATCGGCCAATTAGTACGCAATCAATGAAGAAATTAATCACTAGCTAAAATAAATGAGAAGCATGACTAAATGGCTAATAGAAGTAGTTAGTGTAATCATATAGTTACATGTCTAATGAGGAGCCATAGGATTTATGACAAGTGTCATGGTTTGGATGAAGGGAGATTGTTGAAAAGTCAAATAGGAATTTCTAATTCATTTCTCTCCCTCTCTCCTCTTATTTTCGGCTGTCAACGTATGGGAGGGATGAAGAATTAATCATTTTATCATCTTATCATCTCTCTCTTTCTCTCTCTATATTTCAGCTGTCATAAGGAAGAAGAAGAGAAAGAGTTTAAGGTAAATCAAAACCTTCTCCTTGAGATTTGACCTTGAAAATTGTTTCTATTGTCAAAATCCTCTTCTTTAATCTTGTTCCTCTTGTTGAAAGCTTCAATTGTATGGTTTTAGATTTTCAAGTAGTGGTGTTTAGTGAACTCAAGAAAAAACTAGAGTTTAGTGAAGCAAGGAACAAGTTAGAGAAAGTGATAAAGGTGAGTAGGAACAACCTTTTGACATGTAAATTGTGACCATTGATTAAGGCTTTAATTTCTGGATGTTTTGATTATTGAAATGGTGTTTTGTATTGAGTTTTGGATAATGGAATAGATTGGAACCTTGAAAGTGGAATTGATTTGATTGGAATCTTGAAAGTGAAGTTTAGAGTTTTGGGGATTTTGTGTTGAATTGTTGCCTTAAAACATAACTTGTGAAAAGAATGAGAATTTGGTTATTTGATGTCTCCATTGGTTTTTATGTGAAGATCTGTGTAGGAATAGGCTTGGATGTGAATTTTAGAACTATTGGAAACTTCGATTGCAAAACTAGAAAATTTGGCAATGAAAAATTCTTTCTAGGTGACCTACTCTGCACAATATTTTGAAACAGAAAATGTTGTCAAAAAGTTGTGAAACTTTCCAGTTTTGTAGTAGACACTGCAAGATTTAAAATGGAATATAGTTTGTGTCATTTGGAGTTGCGTGCTGAGATTTTTGGCCAGTTGAAATCAACCAAGGATCAAGCCAGTTCTTAGCCGTTGCCCAAGGATATTGGCCGTGGCCCAAATGTTTCTGACCTATTCTTACCCGTGGCCTAAAAGTTTCTGACCTACTTTTGGCCACGGCCAAAAAGACCATGGCCGCAACCCAAAACTTTCTGACCATCTTTTGGCTAAGGCCTATTTTTAGCGCTTTGTGATTTTGAAAGATGGTCTTTGGTCCAGTGTTTCCCAACCCCTTTAGGCTTCTAATTAGGCTTCTAGTACCCACTTAAAGGACTTGAATGATAACCAACTGGAATTATTTTAAAGTTATTTAGGAATTGGAATAGCTAATAACTTACCGTCCTTAATTATGATTAGAGGATTTGATATCTGCCCTGAACATAGGAAGCCTGTGTTTGAACTCGAACGGAAAGAACAAGGTAATGACTCTTTCTCTTATATCATATATAATGCATTGTATGTTTGTGCTTATCATTTAATGTAATGAGTAAATGCTGCTGTGAATACAGTGATGATTGTCATACTTGTCACATTGTGATGTGAGAGATATGACTGAATGCTGCTTTGGATGCTATGATGATTGTCATACTTGTCACATTGTAATGAGAGAGATGTAACTGAATGCTGCTGTGAATGTTGTGATGATTGTCATACTTGTCACCTGTGATGAGAGAGATACGACTGAATGCTGCTGTGAATGTTGTGATAATTGTCATACTTTTCACGTAGTGATGAGAGAGATATGACTGAATACTACTGTGAATGTTGTACTGAATGCTATATTGTGATAATTACTTACTTGCTTTGTTGAATTATATATCATATGAGTGAAATATTACTGCTAAGATTCTTCTGAATCTCACTCTTTCTAATGATTAAGTTCTTAGTCAGGGCAAGCAGATCAAGGGACAAGCAAGTCCATAAGGGCGACTAGGATTGCTGATAGAAGACTTTAGTTTTGGTTGTTGGTTATCAAACATTTTTTTATAGATGTATATATTGACCACATAATGTTATGTGTATATAATCCCCAATAAGGGAAACTATGATGGGTAATGATGCCCTGTTAACCCTGTTAGTTAATAAATATATCCCTGGTGGATGTCGGGAATTTTTCTAAGAACTTTGATATTGACGTATGAAACAGAACTGAACCTGCCAAATGGATTTAAAAGTGAACTGAGACTATATTATACAGGTTTTGAAAAGTTTTAAGTCATTCTTAGTCTCTTATTTAATTATGAGACATTTTCGAACCGTATTTACATCCTTTTTCAGGACGGGTGTTACACCACGAGGAAAAAGATGAATAATACCAATGAGGTTGAGTTCGAATTGGGTTGTTAATTTTGAACTGAGAGGTTAAGTTCAAACTTGAAGTTACCGTGTTTTAGGTTTTTCACACAATCTTCCCACTTAAACCCCTCTCTTTTCTTCCAACCAAACATCTCATCTTCCCTTAACCTAGGTTCCTTCCCATGTCTACCAAATTGGAAAATTTTTAAAGTTCCCTCCCAATCTTCCCTTCTTTTCCATTCACTTTACTTCCTTTCCTTTCCTTCCTTAAATGTTCCTTATACCAAACGGGCCTTAATAAGGAACAACCATGGGTACTAAGGGAAGAAGAAAAGGACATGTGGTGCAAAACTGAGTAGACTCTGATAAAGTAGCTTTATTAAAGTAACTTTAATAAAATAGCTTTTTGAAATGTGGCTTTTAGGGTGGACCAATGAGAAGTTGCTTCCTAGCATTTGCTTTTAGATTGGCATAATAAGAAGATGCCACCTAGCACCTTTATAATTATATAGGATGACTCATCGGTCCCAGACCCCGCCACATGCCAGACTTTCCCAAACACCGAGTATGAAAGCCGAAGGAAATCATCGAACCTCCTTTCCCTAGAAATAAATTCAGCCAAGAGGAGAGATGAGAGATGATGATTATGTCTTGACAAATGTCCTTTCCCCGAACACCCCTCAAGCAAGCCAGATGAATTTCTTGGTGAGTTAGTTGGCCGGGTTTTAAGAACGAACGCTGAGAACCCTATGATTTAACACTTAAACATATGTCATTAAATGACATCAACGCTCTCTCTCTCTACTCTATTAATTTCGTGTAGCCCTTAGAAAATGGAGGAAAATAGAGAAAATCGTGAGAAAAAGAAGAGGAGAGAAGTTTAAGTGTTCTTGCCTGATTTAGGCTTAAATCGCTATTTTGACTGTTAGAACCTTCACGAATCTTCTTCTATTCATCGAGGGCATGTTTCTACAATTTTAGATTCTTGATTAGAGGATTTTTGTGCTACCTCTAAAGTTGAGGTACTACCAAAACCAAGAACTACCTGCAGAATCTAGTAGAGGTAAGTATAGGCTTCGGTTTGAGCACAATATTATGAGGTTTTGACAAGTTCTCATAAGGTTATAGTACTACCCTAATTTTCAGTCAAGAGGTGATTTTAGTGTTTAATTTACCTTATGAATATGAACATGTGGTTAATTAGGGCTTAAGCATGATAGAAAGAGAGTCTTGTTGACAAAATTGTTAAAATTACTTTGTGGTGGCTTATGGTACAACTCGGCCAGACCTGAATCTTAGGAAAGGAGTATGATTTTGATGATTTTTAGGTTCCCAATGGATTTTATGGGCAAAATTATATGGGACTATCTTATGGAAATGATTTTAGAAGGGTTGGATTGAAAACCCTAAAATTGAAGTTAAGGTTGTTTAAGTTTAATGCTGCTAGAGTCATTTTTAAGGAAGTCAGTTTGATTCTGAGTTGATTTTAGGTGAACAAATCGTGTGCAATGATTATGATATTTTATAGTGTATTAGTAGGCATCCTAAGCTTTAAATTGAGGTATAGAACACGTCATTTAGGTTAATAGATTAGAAGTTATGATTTGTTAAAGTTCAGTTACTGAATCTAGAACAAATTCTGGAACAGTTTGGTTGATTGAGGATTTCTGGACTCTTGTGCATATAAGTGGAAGTGAGTGATATTTTTCCTTTAAAATAAACTTAAAGAACTTTACATAGGAACTTGAACCATCCCATTTGGAGTTTCCTAGATTAAGTTATGAATTTTCAAAGTTCAATGATAAACCTAGCAGATTAGGGTTGACCCACGAATTTATGGCATTTGAGGTAAACTGTGACAAGTATGGGTCCAAAGAATAGAGACATTTCTTAGAATCTAATATGACCACATTGGAAACCCAAGTCACAAGGGACAAGAGACACATAATGTGTCTTATTTTAGAGACTCACTTGGCATAATACAAGAGTCCTAAAACTACTACAAAAAAACAAAGCTGTGGCACTTATAATTGCATTAGCTGTGGCGCTAGAAAAGTGCCACATATCTGGACGCCACTAAAAGAAGCTGTGGCACTTGGAAGTGCCACATCATTTAATTTTTTTTAAAAAAATAGCTTTCTGTGGCGCTTGTTGGAGGAAGTGCCATAGGAGGGGGATCTCTTGTGGCGCTTGCTGACGTAAGCGCTACAGGACATCCCCCTTCCTGTGGCACTTCCTCCAACAAGCGCCACAGGAGGGTATTTTTTTTAAAAAAAATATAAATTCTGTGGCGCTTCCATAAAAAACCATAATGTATAAAAACAAAGAAAACTAATTAATTTCTATCACCATGGATCATTAGCGTCAGCCTCTATAAAAACGTAATATCAGCTTAATAATACAAGCATTTTCTAGCCAGAATGTATATTTTAGTGTTCAATTGCAACAGATATATATATATATATATATTATATTTATCAACTTGATGACATAGTCAATAGCTGAACTCATTCATTTATGTAATTAGTTTATATTTAGTATATTATTATTAGGCAAAATTAGACCATCTTTCCCGACTCTTTCAGCTCAACTTGGAGAATAAAATTTAGTGTTAGTAACTCCATTAATTTATTTAATATTCACAAACCTAATCCGTTTTCAAAAATGGCAGGCCATTTTGTTAGCTTATAGTGAGATAAATTTACTTTTTTTTTCTTATAATGTAACTTCACTTTTAAATTCATTATGTATTACGGTTAGAACATAGATATCAATTTTTAATAAAAAATTACAGAAATTATATGCCAATTAAAAATGAAGAAGAATAAGCATGTTGAACTTACAGGCTTAATTGATCAGTGTAGTAGAGTGGGGGACCACGTTGCCTGTTGGTGACGCAATTTTGAGTGAGGAGGAGGAGGAAATTTGAGTAGTTGGTGTTGGAAATTGTGCCCTAAGGGCCAATCATTGTACTTTGAACATTATTATTTTAATGAAATTTCTCCATTATGTTATCATATTATTTGCATGTTAATTGTGAAATTGTATCCTTGGATAATTCATAAAGATTGTCCTAAAATGTCCCTGGTCGGTCATCTATGTGGGAGCAGAGATGAAACAAGACTAGTACGACTTTGATAAGATATGGAGATATGAATCAAAGTCTTAGGCACTTGTAAGAGTACAAGGTGCTGGACCGACCCACTATGAGAAAGCTACATGGATCAAGTCATAAGCTTTTCTCATGTATAACCATGTCACAATGCCCTTAGGCCTGAGGTCATCATGGATTCCTACATGAGAGTTGCTAAGCTTTGAACTAGTCAAAAGTCACTTTTGATCGGGTGATGATAAAGGCTACGATCGGGCTTAGTGGTTTTTCATGCAGAGGAATATGAATGATCAAGATGGAATTTGTTCCTCACATTAGTAGAGAGATATTACTGGGCCCCTCTATAACCCCCTGCCGTAATTATATCCGAAATACGCGATTAAGATAAAATAGAGACCAATAAGAAACAAAACTTATTTAAAATCCCATCTTCACGATAGGGTTTTCACAAATGGCTTTTAAAATATAATTTACCTGGTCTCACATTCAATTTCGAATACAATTACATTACGCGGAATATCACATTTATACAAATATCAGAGTGTACAACAATAACTTTCCAGCAACTCCCGGGTTCATACCTTTACATAGAATTCATAGGGCACATTCGCCCTTTACAAGTCCTCAAACAAGGATTACACAAATCTCATCTCCATACATAATCAAATATACATCCATATATACACATCCAAATCCAAATATGAATATCCAAATATATATCCCAACTATGATAACCAACTACCAAAATCTATAACCCGAAGTAGTCCTCATCGCCTTTGCCTGTTTGCTCCAACCTCGATCCACCTACCCTGTCTAAAATGTTGGTAGGGGAGGGTGAGATTCGAGAGAATCTCAGTAGGAAACAAATACCAAAATGCATGTATGATAAGTGTATAATGCATGACATGCTTGCAATACATATCACATGTCCATACCATGACACATCTGCATGCTCAATGTTTCAACAACACACTCATGGCCATAG
Organism: Inga oerstediana; assembly: GCA_963210345.1. Classification (NCBI taxonomy): domain Eukaryota; kingdom Viridiplantae; phylum Streptophyta; class Magnoliopsida; order Fabales; family Fabaceae; genus Inga; species Inga oerstediana. The sequence goes on from OY723409.1 coordinate 40,695,011, forward strand.
CATAAATAGAAATAGAGCTTCAAACATCATATATGTTCCACATAATCAAGCAAAGCAATAACATGCATCAACACATTAACACAATATCATATACAGGCAAAAGAGGTAAGTTCCATACCCTCTTTCCACGTAAGCTCCAGCTCCGGCTGTTCACGATCAGGGCGGACACCAAACCCAATAACCAAACAAGGACATAGGGTTAATCCCTTTTCCAATTCCTTAACTCTCAAACACTTAAGTTGGTTATCATTCACGACCTTTAGGTGGCTAATCAAAGCCTAAACATATGCCTAAAGGCTTGGGAAACACTTGACCAAAGATCACCTTTTAAAAGTCCAAAATGCTGATTTTTGGGGGGTTGGCCGCGACCCACAATTCCACCGGCCACGGCCAAAAACTGCCTAAAAACATTTGGGCCGCGGCCCAGAATCTGCTAGCCGCAGCCAAGAAAATCCAGTTTCTTGGCTGAAATTCCAAAAATCATAACTAATTCCAAAAAAATTGAAATGAGGTGATCCCAAAGCCAAATGAAAGCTATTCAAGTCCTATACACAGGAAAAATATTGGCCAATACTGGAAATCACCACATAAATACAGAATTCCCCAAAACTCAAGACTATCCCAAAACAGTGTTCATTTTCGACCTCAAACTTTGGACGGCTATAACTCACAGAAGACAAACCGAAATGGCACAAATTATATGTCGATTTTGAAGCTTGGGATGTGAACTTTAAGACTGGAAAGTTTAATAATTTTATGACTTCATTTGCCCTGTCAAAAACGTCCACAACAAGACTGCCCAGACAGAATTTACACTGGACAGAATTTCCAGTTTTGCACCAATGATTCCAATGGTTCCCAAATTCACACCAAATACCATTTCCACATAAATTTGCACAAGGAATTCATTGGAAACACCAAAACAACCAAATTCACATTATATGGACATGTTTTACCAACAATCACAACATGTCATCACAAATCACAACACAAACACCACATTGCCATTCTTTTCATTCCAAGTTCCCAAACCAATTCCAATGACCAAATACCACAACATGGCACCATTTTCAACATAAAACACAACCCAATTCATCCAATCCAAATCACAAGAAAATCAGGGCAAAATTCAAAATTCACTAAACTCATCCACAAATCACAAAACTTAGATCAAAAGGCTTCAAATACTCACCTCTTCCTCTTTCCTAAACCAATTCCTTGATTCTTCATCTTTCCAAATTTCCTCAAGCCATCAAACACCTCCAATCAACAATCTGAAACCATAGAGATGAAGGTCTTATCACTATGAACAACATTAAAGAAGAGTGTTTAAGCTAAAGAGGACCATAAACCAAGCAAAATCTCACCTCTAGTTTTCTCTTTCCTCCCCCTTGTGCTTGGCGAAAATGGAGAACAAGAGAGAGAGAGATGAAGATGAAGATGAAGATGATGAAGTGAGGATCAGTTTTTTGGGAGCCAAAACCGACCACATAAAGAGAGGAGAGAGGAAAAATGAGGTTTGACACTTTGACCTCATCCAAGGGCTCACAAAGTGCCGAGTGTCAACATCTTGACAAACCTCACATGAGCTCACACACCTGTGATTCCACCCCTTGATCTCTTACACAAATCAATCCTAACCATTGATCTTGAAGTTACCAATGAGTTTCCTTTTCGGTAACATATCAATCGGTCAGTAACTTTACCATTTTGCCCCTGATTATGGCAATTCCTCTTGAATCACCACCAAATACATTTTCTCATTCATTTTCTTTCACAATGCACCCTCCCCTCTATTTTAAGTCAATTTAGAGGTTAATCCATAATTGAACTTAAATATAGGGTTTCGGCGCTGCTCACAACACATACGAATCACATCGGGTGCCAAATCACACCATAATCTCCAAAAGGGTTTATTTATCACTAACCACATCCACTTTTGGAGTCATTATCTCTTAATCACAATTTGGGATCCTGCTAAACCAGGGCTTAGCAGTCCACTAATCTCAGGCTTATTCTCTAGCCTCAAGTCTCAAAATTCGGGGTATTACACCCTCGATGAGTGAGTCTGAGAAATGTATAGCCATACTATGATGAAAGGAGTTTCTGTCTCTGTTATCAGGCTACTCAGGAATCGAGAAAGTAATGGTCAGGAACAAGAGGATGACATTATCCATACCTTATCCTTGATCGATATATCGTGTGACAAAAGGGACGTGACATGGTTGTATGACAGGTTGTATTGTGATAACGATCCTCATATGAATTGGGTAGTCGTAATGTCTTGCTAGAGGCCACTTGCGACTTTTGGGTTAGTATAGTTATTGGCCCACTGCCAACTTCATATGGGCCTACAGGGTCGCACACAAGAATAGCCTAACACGAAATAATGTTTAATTTAGGGTGGATGAATTTTATATTTATATATATATAAAATATAAAATTCATTAATAATATTATATAGATATATATATATTTTCAAAATATATATCTTATATATATATATATATGTATATATATATTATATGATATTATTATATTTAATAATATTATATAGATACATATATATATATATATATATTCGAAATATATATATCTTATATATATATATATATGTATATATATATTATTACGATATTATTATATTGTGTTAGTTTTAAATTTAATTTATTAAGATATGTTAAATTTAATAACTAACATGATAGAGATATAGTATCTCAGATTTAATTTATGAAAATAAATTAAATCTAATGGCTCTTTATTTGGATTAAATAAATAGGTTAAATTAAAACTGTTGGACAGATTTAATTTAATCTGAATTTATTTAATTAGCTCATCAAGATAATTAATTGTTAATTAATTTCAAAATTAATGATGATTAATTTTGAAATTTGAAAATAGCCCTCATAGGTTATAAACTTGATAGAGCAGACATGTTCATATGCACATGAGAATTGAGAGCCGCAAGTGAAACCCGGGGAGACATTAGAGGCGCTAACACGCAGTCTCGGTTGGAGAGCATTCGTGTGGATACCGCTAGCACGCAGTCTCGGTTGGCTCCTAAAGATCTGAAAACTTTGAATCATTAAAAAGGTATGAATCCTTCCAACTTGGTTTAAACGCCGTTGATAGATCCTTGATTAGGATCGGTGAAAATTTTTAAAATTCTTCCGCTGTGCCTACCGATTCTAACAGTTGGGACCAACTAGAGTAGGGACCAAAAGTAAAAGACAGTACAAAGCAAAGGGAATAATTGGGACAGGAGTGGGAATGACAGTTGGAACAAAACAAAGAAGTAGATTCGATGATGAAGATGTGTGCGTGTGCGGGTATGTTTTTAAGTGTGAAGATGACAGGAGATGGAGGGAGGGGGCGACGGTTGTCCACTGCAAGTAGCTATAGTGTAGATGAAAAGAGAAAGTGAGAGAAGAGGGAATAATTAAAGTGGGATCAGTCAAAATAAAAGAGAAGGAAGGGGGACCACTACGCGAGAAGGGGAAAAAAGATAAGGGTGGGGGCGGAGGGGAATTGTGATTGGTAGGAAGTAGATAGTGTAATCCACTAAAAAGGTCAAAAAAAATTTTCTTTTTTTAATATATAACCAGCTGTGGGGCCTGGTTGCCCAGGCGCCACAGCTGGTGGTAAAAACCTTTTTTATATATTCAACCAGCTGGCCACATGGCGGTAACATTTTTTTTATATATACAACCAGCTGGCGACCACTTGGTCAGCTGGTCAAAATTTTTTTTTTAATGTATAACTTGCTATAGGATTGTTATAAATTTTTTTATATACAACCAGCTGGTCACGTGGTGGCCAGTTGGTCAAAAAACAATTTTTTTAATATATAACCTACTGGGGCGCCTGGTTGCCCAGGCGCCACAGCTGGTTATAAAATTTATATATATATATATAACCAGCTGGTCGCGTGGTGGTCAGCCGGTCAAAATTTTTTTATTATAAGGGGCCACACTAGCTGTGGCACCTGGTAATCCCAGGCGCCACACTTGGTCTAACCAGCTGTGGCCCCTAGTCTACCAGGCGTCACACCTGGTAACCAAAATTAAAAAAATAAAATAAAATAGAAAATGAAAAAAAAGCCAGATGTAGCACTTCTTAAAGAAGGGCCACAAAATGTGCACCACCTTTTGATCTTTTTGTAGTAGTGTAATGATAACCAATAAAGTGAAGTAAAAGTTTGGAATAATGACATACTATCATGGCTCTAATGATGTGGTTATGTATTTAGGGCCATGAGATGTTAAGGAAGAGAAAATAGAAGGCTTTTCAAGTAATGATAATGGTTAGAAGACAAGGTACAGGAGGAGGACATGAATGCAGAAAGGTAGTAAACTTACCTAGCTTGCATGTACTTGATATGTATGCTTGTGTGTTGATGTATGATTGGTTTGCTGAATTGTGTGGAGCATATATGAATGATTAATGCTTTATTTCTATTGATGCTATGGCCATGAGTATATTGTATGAAACATTGAGCATGCAGATATGTCATTATGTTAACATGAATTTATGTAAGCAAGCTTGTAATGTACTAAGCATTTATCTTGCATGTTGAATTGGTATTTTTTGCTACTAAGATTCTCCTGAATCTCACCTTCCCTCACCAGCCATATAGGTATAATGAGCACACATGTGGAATGCTTGAAGATGTGCAAAGAGGAGGTGTGATGGAGAATAGAAGATTGATGCATGATAAATTGATGTGTGTAAATTATCATGCAATGTAATTAATTGTATCACATGCCAAGTTGAATGATGTTATTGAGAATTGTTATCCATGGCATGTACGTATGGGAACTAGATGGAAAGAGTATTAATTTATAAGCAGAGAAGTACTCCGATGTTAATTAATGAATAGTGACCCCTAGATAAATATGAAAGTTTTAGTTTGGGGGCTTTAACCATTGGTTCCCCTAAGACCATAACGCTTACGTATGCATAATAAAGTTGATTACAAAAGTTACTACTTGATAGCCTTTCCAATGTCCAAACTTGATTATCAGTCTCTTGGTCATCTCGGGCAAATATCAAATCCTATAAGTTAGAATTCACAAGCGGACGGGTTATTACTTATCCCAATTCTTTGATAACTCAAGATACTTGAGTTGGTTATCTTTAAGATTAGTGCATTATGCTAAATGAGTAGTTAAGGTGCCTACACGTGCCCTAAGTACTCAACTCTACCCTTGGACTTCAAATGTAATACAATTTACCTTAAGTATCTTAATTTCGCATGTCAAGCCTATGCTGCCTGAATTTTCACATTTGAAAATTCATAACTTTGTCTAGGAATCTCCTATTGGGGTGGTTCAAAATTCTATGTGACACTCTTTAAGCATATTTTAAAGAAAAAATTCCTCCTAATACCAATTATATGCATACAATTCCATAAACCTCAATCAATCCTCACTACCATAGAAATCATTCTAAATTCAATGCCTAACTTCAATAAATCATATCTCATAAGGTACTAATCCAAATGGCACTTATTGTATATCAAATTAAAGCTTAGGAAGTTTACTATTATTATAGAAATGGTCATGAATATTGGATAAGATTTAACCATTCAAAAACACGTCACAAGCATTCTGCCTCCCAAAAACCTCATTCTGGCAGTACTATGCCTAAGTTTCAATTTTTAAGATTTTCATTCCAATCATCCAAAATTCATAACCAGAGGTTATCCCCATATAGTTTTTCATGTAGAATGTATTGGTGACCTTAAATTTATCAAAATTACACTCCTCCCTATTTCCCTACACCTAGCCGAACTAAACTCTTAAAGCCAACAATCATCAACTTTGCAATTTCACTACCAAACTAGTTTAGTATCATCATTAAACTTCATTTATCATCATGATCATGCTTATAACAATATCAAACCCTAAATTCATGCCTTAACCAAAACTCAAGATGCTAGGCTCAAATTGAAGCTTAAGCTTATTGCTTACACTTGCTAGAGCTTCTTCTTGGTTTCTCTAACTTTCACACTTTATTAGAAGCTTAAAACTCCTCTCCTTGAGAAATAAAACCATAAAAGCGTAGCTCTTAGTGAGAGGAATAATGTTTGTGAAGGTGTTTTAAGTTAGAAAGGTGATTTGAAGGGTGAAAATGGGCAGTATTTCCTTACCTTGCTTCTTGTTCTTCACTTTGCTCCTTTCTCTTTCCTTTTCCTTTTTCCTCTCTTTTCTATCTTTTTGGCTGATTGTTGAGTGTGAATAAGAGAGTGTAGTGTTTTAAAGAATTAATCCTCATCTCTTGACATACTTGGCCAAAATTTTGAGGGAGTTAGGAGTGTGTGGTGAGATGTCAAAATCCTATGGTGACTTGCAAAAGTAAGTAAGTTAATTAACTAAAGGATGGTTTGATCAAATTGGAATGGTCTTCCTTCTTTGCTCCTTGCTCTTGTCTGAATTGCTAAATGAAAGGGGGAGGAAAGTGTGTTGACTAATTTCCCTCTTGCACTCTTTCATTTTGGTCAACTCTCCAAGTTAAACAAGAATGAAGACCTATGGACTTTTCTTCTTTTTTGGCTTGGTCAATGGATATAAAATTTCTTTAATTGTATGCTCTTTCTTTCCCTTGGGTCTTGACCAAATTGCTTATACACAAAAAGGTGAAAGCATGTTGACCAATTGCTCTTATGTGTAAGTGTTTAAGTTGACCAAAGTTTTCTTCCAAAGTAGGTTGACACTTTATCCAACACTTCTCCTTCTTCCTCTTATGCCCTTGGCATCCCTATTGTCTTAAAAGGAGGGAGGTGATTTGTTTTTTAATCTTCATGATTACTCTTGCTTTTCTAGGGATAAATCTTAGCCCTTCATTTTGATTTCCAATTCTAACCTCAAGATCAAATGGAGAATATCACTTTCACCATTGATTATGGCAACTTTAATTAAATGCCATTAGTTCTTTTATTTAGTTCCCTTTTCCTCCTCCATATGACATTCCCTCTCTTTTTAGGTCTAAGTTAGACTTTATATCATATTTGACACAACATAAAGGAATTGAATACATTTCTTTAACTAATTCAAACTATAGCTCATACTTTATTCCCAAAGATGTCTTAATTTACACTTGTTTTTGGGTCATTTAGCCCTTGAATAAATTTTAGGATATTATAGTCCACTTAGTAAAAGATCATATTTCTAAGTTTTTCCCTATTCAATCTTAATCTTGATGGACCTTGCTCGTCCATCCTGTATTTGAGCTACTTCAATTTCAACTTTCAGATCACTTTCCTCTTGACTAGCATTATAGCTAGTAAGTAGTATCTGATTTGACAAGTTCAGAACTCTGGATCCTTTTAAAAATTTCTGTTCTAACATCATTATGACTGCCATCTGCACCTCTTTTGACTCAAAGCATCAGCTATGGCATTCACTTTTTTTCCTGGATGATATTTGATTTCCAGGTTATAACTTATAGCAACTCTATCTACCTTCATTATCTCATATTCAATTCTTTCTGATCGTGCAAATATTTGAGACTCTTGTGGTCACAATACAATTCTACAATTGCACCGTGCAAATAATGTCACCATATTTTCAAAGTAAAGACAATTACTCCCAGCTCTAAATTATAGGTAGGGTAATTCATCTCGTGAGGCCTCAACCATCAAGAGGCATATGCCACCACTCTGTCCTACTGTATTAAGACACATCCCAATCCTTGCGTACTAGCATCACTATAGACCATGTAGGTCAAACTAGGTTTTGGGATAATCAACACTGGTGTGAATGTCATCCTCTCTTTTAGCTCTATAAAGCTCCTCTCACATTTATCATCCCACTCAAACAATTGATTCTTTCATGTGTGCTTTGTCAATAGAAAGGCATCTCGGGAGAAATTCTAAATGAATAACTGATAATAACCGTCAAGACCCAGAAAATTACGTATTTCTACAACAGTTTTTGGCCTCTTCCATTCAACACTGCTTCCACTATACTAGGATCTGCCGAAACCCCTTCTTATTGTTAGAATCCATGTTTTGATGATAACAAAGTGTTGATACATTATTTTGTAAAGGATTTAATGTTTTGAAGATAGTAGCATTAAGCCAAATCGATTATCAAGTGTATTTCACAAGTTGACAGAAAGTTGCTATTGAAAAAGTCTGGTGCACTCGAGTTTGGAGGACGAACTTGAGTTCTGTAAGCTAAAGCACTCGAGTTTAGCATTCTCACTGTTGCAAGTTCTATACAGAAGTTGTCTCAGAAAGTGGAATTTACTGATGCACTCGAGTTTGGGTTCAAAACATGAGCACTGATATAAAGAGCACTCGAGTTGGAAAGAATAACTCTTGCAAGTTATATCCAGAGGCTAAGTCAGAAACAGATACTACCTAAAGAACTCGAGTTTTGGTTCAACACTCGAGTTCTGACTACACCCTTATCTTATTTTGACTTGCAGCGAAATATTAACGTGTAGTTCAGTGGGCAACACAGGAATAACATAATTATACTGATAATATATGCATGATTACAAAAATTCCCCATAGGGTTTCATACATAATAATTACTATCAGTGTAGCCACATAGGGCTACTTGGGTTTCTAAACTCGTCCCAGTAAAATGGAGACATCTTCCCATCTTCATTCCACTACTGCAATCCCCTCGTTTGGTTCTCTTCTTTGTTCTCAACATCTCTTTTGTCTCCTCCTATCTAAATTGTTGGTAGGGGAGGGTGATATTTGAGAGAATCTCAGTAGGAAATAGTGTCAATATGCATGCAAGATAAGTGCTTAATGCATGACATACTTGCATTACATAAACTCATGCTCGCATAATCACATATCTGCGTGCTCAATGTTTTAAACAACATACTGATGGCCATAGCATAAATAGAAATAGAGCTTTAATCATTCATATATATTTCATATAATCAAGAAAACCAATAACATGCATCAATACACCAGGACAAATATCAAATACTTGCATGAGAGGTAAGTTCCCTACCTTAAGCCTTTTTCTACCTCGAACAGCGTGCCACATAATGCATGCTAACGGCTGGCCTCTCTACTCAGTTCTAAAATTGTAAACGTACAAGTTCAGACACTTCCATAGTGCTTTTAGTGGTTATATGAGTCTATTGTGAAAATTTACCAAAATACCATCAGGCACCTGGTCCGGCCCCTCTGTACCCGATCTGACTGTACTTTTCCCAAAATTTTGACCTGGACTCTTCTCATATATTTTCACCTAAGGAATCCATTTTCAGACTCAGAATTATCAAATTCACTTCCAAAAGACCAAAATGCCCTTGGCAGCCCTCATTTCAAGGTTTTAGGGGCATTTTCATAATTATGCTATTTCGGACTTTTCTGAAAAAGTGATCAATTGTAACCCTAACTAATTTTCTCTCCTAAATTCAATGGAATAATCAAATCATTGAAAATCCAACTCTAGGTACTTGTACCAGCCCAAGCAAAATTACACAAATCTCTAGGGAAAATTAGTGTTTTTCGATTCTGACTCCACAGACATGTTCCTTTCTACTCCTAACCACTTTATTAACTATTTAATTACGTTAAAAATACCATTTAGTACCAATTTTGGCAGCATAACATTTCCAACAACTAATTTTCCATTTTCACAAACAAGGACAATCCGGTGAAATTTCACTGATTAAATCGACCACAGCAGTCATAACAACCAATATTCGAAGGGTTTAGAAGTTACCTTTCACTTCTTCTAGCTCTCCCCTATTGTAGCCAAAACCCTAGCCCTTATAACCCCAAGCTTTGTACTTCCTAAACCTTGAATAACATAGAAGAGGAGCTTAGAAGAAGGGTTATGCATGTTAGGAACCAATTCACTGAAGAAATCACTTACCTTTGTAAACTTTTCTTCTCCTTCTCATTCTAAGTACAACACAACTTTCTCTCTCTATTTTCAGGCAAAAAACCGACGTCTATGGCTGAAGAAGGAAGAGGAAATAATTTTTGTAACCTTATGCTTATGTCATCTATAGCTTGCTTATGTCATATTTAACAAATTCCAAAATTTACAAAAATTGGACTTTTATGTACATAAAGCCCATGTAGCATGTAATTCATATTCCCTCTCTTAGTTCATCCCAAAATGACATCCTAAGGTCCTTCTCTTTAGGTCCAAATTGGCTTTTCCATTTATCTCATAATTTCAAAAATTGCCATAACATTTATATTCCATTTCCGGATTTAATAGCAATTCTGGCAGATTTTCTGTCTTAACTTTGTAAAATCATAACTAAATGTGTAGACATCAAAATGTAGTGATTCTAAAGGATATAGAACTCTTATTGAGTCTAGTTTCAAGGAAAAATATAGTATTTTTCCAATTAGAAACATAAAATTCCTAGAATGAAATTGTTTGGACGCTGCTCTAGACACTCTCCAGATTTTCTGGGCTAACTTCAAAAATTCATAACTTTTTGTACATAGCTTAAAATAATTCATATGACATATCAATTTAAAGCTTAGGATGTCTACTTTCACCTTGTAAAATTTCATTATTTTTATTATCATTTGGTCTTCTAAAACCTTATGACAACCGCACTACCTCACAAGAAATTTCACTAGAAGCATAATCACATTCTCCTTTCACCATTTTATTCCCTTTCATACCTCAAAGATATAAAAGAAATTAGGGAATAGATTTGAAAGACCCGCTAAACCAAGTCTTAGTAGTTCACTTAATTCAGGCTTATTCTCTAGCCTCGAACTCGAGTTCTAACAACAAGTGCGCTCGAGTCTTACAAGTGAACTTCTGCAAGTATTATCCATAAGCAAGTCCATAAGCTGAGATACTTGATGCACTTGAGTTGTGGTCAAGAACTTGACTCATGCCTGCAATACTTCCAGTAAACTCTTGCAACTTTCATTCTAAAGCCAAACCAAATACTTCAACATTCTAATATACAGCTGTGAACTTGAGTTTGAGTAAGGAACTGGATTTTGGTACTACACTTCCAATTAAATTTTGTAACTTTCTGATAGGAACAAAGTGAAAGAGCATTGACCAGCTTGAGAACTCGAGTTTGACCATAGAACTCGAGTTATGCTTGAAAATTCTTGCAAGTTCTTGGCAGAGACAAGATGAAGCAGTACCAACAGCTATGATACTCAAATTTGTGAGGAGAACTCAAGCTATATTTAAGAACTTTTAAGTCTACTCGTAAGTGTAGAGAGTTTGAACTAGGAACTTGTAACCCCCTCTATAATTATATCTGAAATATGCGATTAAAATGAATTAAAGACCAACGGATAAATAAAACTCTTTTAATATCCCATCCTTACGATATGGTTTTCACAAATACCTTTCGAAATCTAATACACCTGGTCTCACATTCACATTACGAATACAATTACTTCACAAAGATAAATCACATTTATATGAATATCAAAGTGCACAACATAATTTCTGACAACCCCGGGTTTTATATATTCACTAAAGGATATATATAAGGCATATTAGCCCATTACAATTTCCCAAACAGGGGATTACACAATATCCTTTTCAAATACATATCCAAATACACATTCCAACCTATATAACCATGTATACATCCGAACATGTATAGTTATCCCAACTACAATGATAACCAACTACCAAAATTACAACCCGAGGAAGTCCTCGCCGCCCTTGGTTGCATGCTCCATCCTTGATCCAAAAAGCAAGGGGCAAAGGGAAATGAATATTTGGGATAAATTTGTCAAAAATTTAAGTATTCTTAGCCAAGCAAATTGAGCTGAAAACTCAAAAAAGAAAAACAAGTGATAAATGGCCATTAAATCAAGAGATGGATGAAGAGCCCTTTTCATTTCTTTTGGGCCATCATTTTTGGTCAAGTAAATAGAGAAAGAGAAAAGATGATTACAATTAAAATGTGTTCAATTATAATAAAATATAATAGTTTAAGGAGGTCGATGAAAGATATTTTGAGAGAGTATTATCCCTTCCTAAGGCCATATTTTTGGCCAACTCAAGAAAGCAAGAAAGAGAAAGAGATTTATGAAAGTGAGACAAGAACAAGCAAGAACAAGAAGCACAAGAGGTAAAGCAAGGTGAGTTGAAGGTGATTTCCATATGTTTAAGCCTTCTAACTCTTTGAAAACCTCTCCTAATCTCTATTTCTTCATGAATCACCCATATAGCAAGGCAAAATCAAGAGGAAGAGGAGAGAGGTTAGCCATGGTTTAGAGGATAAAAGAAGGAAAATCAAGGTGAGCTTAGAAATGTCTTATCTTGATGAATATTGATTGTTGTTGGTTGTTTGGTGTTTTGATTGGCTTGTTTTGCTTTGCTTTGTAAATTTAGATAGATGAAACCCTAAGGGGAAATGCTGGCCAAATTAAGATTGATCATGTTCATTAGGTGTTTAAATGGTTAAACTAGTGATTAGAAGTGAAAAGGAGGTGTTTAGTTGAATTGAATCAAGCAAATCCATTTTTCTCTTTAACTTCCAAATTTCGTCCAGGAGCATTTTTGACATGTTGGAGCTAGAATTTGTTGATTTTATGATTCCATTAGATTTAGAATGGAAGATTGAGTGGGAATATGAGTTTTCATGATTTTTGGAAATTTGTATGCAAATCTGGAAATTATTGAAGTTAAGGGGATATGTTATTTGATTTGATTCCTGGAGGAAGTGTTGTTGTGCAATACATTTCGTTAGTCGAACCAAGTCCAATTGTAATAAAACTTCCAGGATTAAAGTAGACATATAGAGCTTTAATTTGATAAGTGATGCAAACTTTTTGGACTTATATACTAAGAGATATAATTTTTCAAATTTGAGCCCTGTTTCTGGAATGTAATTTGGAACAGAGGAGGTTTGGTGAATTTTTGGGAAATGTGTGGTTGTAATTGGGGCTTTGTAATATTTTTCTTTGAAAGAAGACTTAAAGATATTTAATTACCCATTAGAACCAACCTATTTGGATTTTTGTAGAATTAATTATGAATTTCCAATGTTTGGTCAACAAAATTGGCAGATTGGGTCAAACCTACGAAATTATGGTACTTAGAGTAATTTAGGCCCAAATATAAGAGACGTATCCCAAAGGCCCATGTAGTCCCATTGGATATTCAATTTCATGGCCCTAATGATACGGGTATTTATTTAGGGCTATAAGAAGTCAAGAAGAAGCATCTTCAATGGTTGAAAACGAAAAAGGTACAAGAGGAGGACTCAAGACAAAAGGTGGGGCACTTATCTTATTTGCATGTAGTTGATATTTCTGCTTGTGTAGTAATATGTGTGATTGCTTAACTTGATTGTGTAGACCATATTTGAATAATGAAGTTCCATTTCTGTTTATACCGTGGCCATAGTTTTGTTACATGAAACATTGAGCATACATAAGTGTCATTATGGGGCGTGCATCTAGTTAAAGCTAACATGTCATGCACATAGCATCTACCATGTATGCATTATGGTAATTATTTTCTATTGAGATTCTCTCGAATATCACTCCCTCCAACCAACTATACAGGTGTGATGAAGTCTAGAAGAGTACTGCTGGGAGTTACATAAGAGGGAACTATAGCAGAGAAGTAAAGATTGATATGTTGTGTATTATATTTGACACTCTGGTAGCCCTGTGTGGCTACACTGTCTATATAGATATACATATGAATGAACTAAGAATGAGTAAAGGAATAATATGGCTAAATAAGTGAGCAGTGAATTACTCTAGTTGAATTAAATAAAGATAAGAATTGATGAGTAGTAATGTAGTTGTGAACCATTGAATGACGCTTCCGCAAGATTTTGAAAATTATTATAGAAAACCCACTCAATTACAAGTTCGAGTCATGTCTTCAGGTTAGGAATTGAAAGAGTTTTTATAAATGAATAGCGATGAGTGGTTTGAATGCATTGCGCAAAACTCATCAAATGACCATAAAGGTAAGGGAGTTACATGAGTCATATTTATAACGCTTGAGTTTCAGATAAGGACTCGAGTCATATTCAACATTTTGATTTGTAACTCGAGTTCAAGATGTACACTTGAGTTCAAATTGAAAGTCACAAGCTGATAAGTAAAATATTAGCACATTTATTTTCCCTTATATGATGATTTTATGGATGATATTTGAGCTCAATTTAATAAATATGGCTGTAATTGATAAATAAATAATGATTTTGGCATAAAATAGAATTCTTGAAAAATACTAAATCAGAACCTATTTAAATTTTCAGGCAATATCTAGAGCTCTAGATGTTGGATTGGGATGTTTTTTATATAGAGAAAAAGCTAAGAAAGAGCTCTACAACTTTTATGTTGAGGCCAAAACTCAGTTCTATCTCTAAGAGTTTCAAATTTTGCTTGGAAGTTGAGAACATGATTTTGTCCAAGTCTAATCTGTGCCTACTAATTTGATCATAACTGAAGCTATAAATATTGAAATGAGGAGTTTCCACTTGCATCTTCAAGCTAAGATCCAGAGCTATAATTTCATGAAGATCAAAATTTGAAATTCCACCAACACCATTTCACCTACCATCCCACCAACTCTATTCTTCCTTATATATAACCATCCTCTCCCTCACATAATACACAATTTTCATATCTATTACTTTCCTCTCTTCTCCACATATACCATCTTAGAGTTAATTTTATGCATTATATTTGTTTCTTGTATGCCTCCTTTATGAAAGGCTTAGGTAGTCCTCCTTTATAGATGGTATAGGTTGCCATCTACATGGAAGGTTTTACCTCCTATATGGAAGGCTAGATTTTTCCATTTTCATGCATCTTGTAGTTGTATCTTTGTGTTTTAGAATTTAATAATTGTGTTTCATGTGTTTATGAAGTTTTCAATTTATTTTGGTTTTGTTTTTAATTTCATCATGAACTAAATTTCCATTTTCCTAGGGTGATGATGTAGCTTACTAATGACGGATTGAATCTTAACTTATTAAATCTAGTTTTAATTTTTCCTTCATGATTGAGTTTGATTATTGTTCTTAATGCTTTCGATTATTGGCCATCTTTTGAATGATTTCAATATATATGTTGTGACCGGAAGGAGATACATGTGTGTAAATCCTAAAATTAAAACCATAACTTGCATATGAAATAGGAATATATTCATGAGTTGTGTAGTCTTAATGAGTTCCATAAATCTTAATGCATGATTACTCTTTATTCTTCTCCTTATAATTGTTTTTCTTGTGGTTATTGTGGAGAGTGTCATTCCTATGAGCATTATCTATATAGTACTTCTATCATTATGTGAGAGATGATTTCACTATAAACCAAACTTGTTTTGATCATTCCTTTTATCCTAGTGAAATTTTAGAGCAACAAGAGTCTTTGGATCCATATGTCAAGTATTGACATAATGAAATTAATCCTCCTTTCTACTCTTATCCACATATTGAAGAACATACCCTTGAGTATAAGAAATAATCTAATTTAGAAAGATTATGTGAGGAGTGTGTGGAATCATCAGAGAGATTTAGTAGAGAGCAAAAGGAACTAGTTACTAGAGTTGAGTCAAGTGTCCAAAATATTAGAATATATATGAGTCAAATTATTTCGTGACTTTATACTATGAGGCAAGATAATTCTTTAAGCATGATGATCACTTCTTGTGTTGATGATGATTATTGAAATCACTTTTGGAGAGAATAATGGGTGTAGTCTAGAAGAGGTTCCAGTTGTGGAACCTATTTCCTGTCATTTTGATCTTGAAATTAATGTGAATGTTCCAAAAGTTATTGTTCATGTCTCTCCTATTGAAGTGTTGACTCTTATTGATAAGAGTCAAGTGGATTTTGTAGGATGCTTTAAATTTTTGGAAGCTCCTAAATCTGTTTGCAAATATATAAATGTTGTGCTTTATTTGAATTGAGTAAATACTTGTACTCTAAAATTGTCTATGGTTGAAGAAGTACAATGAATTACCTTGAATGATCATTTTTTGTGTATGAACCCTTGTTGGTTGAAAAAAAATGAAGGCAAGGTAATCATGTTGTTTGATACTTTTGATTAGTGGTTTGTTTTAGGAAGTCTAGCTGAAGACTATAAATTTATCGCTGCTTAAGAGGTAACCTAAGGTTTAGTTTGATGTTTTATTTTGATTTTATAAGTACTTCTGGTAGCCCCTGATGATGTATTCCACTTTGGTAGCTATAATCAAGAACATTCAAGGGCTTAAGATAAGCATTAAGTGGGGAGTTTCCTTCTACTTTTCCTTGTTTTGTTTGACTGATTGTTGATAATATGTTCTGGATATGAGTGCCGGTTCTAGTCTAGTTTTGTATGTGATAGATATTGGTTAATGACTATTGATTTGAATGGTGGCACTTGTGAGTTATCCCTACACTAAGGATATGGTGATTTATTCAATTCCATTACCAAATGTTACTTGTTCTCATTAAGGACAATGTGATGTTTAAGTGTAGGGGTGAAGTTACCATTGATTTTGTATGATTTTTACTGGATGTAAAAAAAATTAAATTAAACAATTAAAAATTTTAAAAAAAGTTTGGTCTTTATCTAGCTAAAGACGTTAAAGAAGGGTGGCTATTTAGGAGACAGCCTAAAACTTTTTCTCTTGTTCATTTTTCTTTCCTACTTACTGAAACACACTGCACTGTGCTAGAAATTTTAGTTGTCATCATTTTCATTTTAAGTTACTATAGAGGAATCTCTTGTAAAGCTTAATAACAGGTTCCCCACTCTTCCTAAAGATGTACTTAGGAAGATCTATAGCTATCAACTTGAAAGGATGAAGATATTCAAGCGTTTGGCCTTCCTGAGGACATACGCTAGATCATTGAAGCTAAGGTATGTTTAGCAAGTGAGATTCATAAGTCAATTATTAAAGCTACGCTAGGAATGGGAAGAAGTTCTTATTCCAAAAAAAGAAGAGCTAAAAGAATGGAGGTCTGCCATAAATATGCAAGGTGGATATGTGATTAGTGCTGTAAGAGCAAATGTATGGTTTCTATAAATCAAGAAGATAAAATTAACTTCATAAAGGATGGATTGAGTAAAGAGTCATTGGATGATATCATTCAAACTCTTAAGAAGCATTCAAGTGGTTATGTTCATTGTATTCTTCTCAATTTAATGGATATATTCAATAAAGAAAATGAGTGAAACTGTCTTGTAAATCTGACGTTAAAAGACCCTGTTTTCCAGTTTATAAGAAACTGGATGGGAAGCAAATCCTCGATTCATAGAAAGCATTTAAGCCATTACTGGACATAAAACTAGAGAAAGATGTAAGCCAAAATCACAACTACTGTTCATAATCATGCTTTCGTCTAATTTGTTTTATCTTTTCAGTAAATTTTGACTTTCCTTCTCATTTTGTTTAAATTTCTTCACACAACCTATACTGGTCATTTATGTCGGCAAAATTTTCTATCTTCTTTGAAAAATGGCTGATTTGCATGATCTCGTTGTCGCTATTTTTGTATTATAAATGTACACTTCTATTTGTAAAGCACAAAATGTCCAACAAAAAGAAGAGAGAATGAGTATAACACAAAAATATAGATTTATATCTATCTGCATTTTTGGTGAAACTGATTCGGCAAGGATGGAGAGTTTCTAACTACAGCAAAAGAACTTGGAATTGCATTAGCTGCCAGAAAGATCAACTTTGTATACGGGGGAGGCATACAAGGCCTAAAAGGAAGTATGGTCATTTCTACATCTATTAATGGAAGCAAGGGTTTAAGTGTAAGGGTGAAGGAGTTGGAAGATCACATATTTTCCTTAGGACAAGAGTTACAGGTTTCAAGCTTTTCTAAACTAATGGGACGAATGTTCTACCATGCCGAAGCTTTTATCGCTCTACTCGGTGGTTTGGGGACGTTGGATGGGATTTCTAGCCTTGTATATTAGGATAAGTTAACCTTTCACAAAAAGCCATTAGAATTGTTAAATCTTAATAGTTTTTATGATGATCTGTTGTCTTTTTTTGATCATGCTATGGAAATAGGATTCATAGCCCAAGTGACTCACAATTCCATAATTTCTTCACCAACTGCTGATCAACTGCATAATCAACTGCAAACCTATGGATCTAAACCAGATCTATTAGTCAAGCAAATAGGTGGGCAATCTTCAGATAGCTGTCAGAAGTAGGATCTAGATACCACTTTTTGGTTGTAACTTTCCTTAATCTATTGGTTTCACTCTTATCATTTTGGTTTACTTTATTGTGTGTTTATGTTAAAAAAAAACTTTCTCTAAGCTCTAGAAGACATTGAGGACAATGTCTGATTTAGGTTGGGGGAGTGAAGAATTAAGGCTTTGTCGGCTTTTATGCCTTGGTAACCTCTTCAAAATTTAAACCAAGGATTGCAATATAGGGTACAATCCCGGATCGTCTCTCGAAGAGCCTTTTATTAATTACCTAGAAACTAAGTGCAATAATTGACATGAAATGAGTTAAAAATGATCTTTGAGCTTTTTGTCTAACAACTAAATTGCAATTAAACTAAAATGCTTTTAAAACTAATATTTTTGAATTTTTAAAATTGATGAAGGAATGAAAATTGGTTAAAAATGCAAGTGATGAAGATGCTCTTGGAAATGATTTTCAATGGCTATCTTTGCTCAATTAAAATATTTGGGGAGTTAATTCACTAAGCTTCTAATATATCAAACCTCAATTACCATTGAGTCTAGCATCACAAAAGAGGAACCCCTACCCTTGAAATGCTATTAAGCCCTCTTAGTGTAATGAGTTTCTCTAAGTTTTCTAATATACCAAACCCCAATTACCATTGAGTCTAATGCTTAAACTTATGAACCCATTTATTTAAGCATTATTAAAACCCCTTAGAGAGTGATTATGGAATAAGCAATGCATTTAGGTTCAACTATAATTCTATTTCAATCAAACCATCCAACAATACCATGTTAAATAGAGAGAAACAATAGAATCATAGATAAACATATATATAACCATATATATTGATGAGCACAAATCCTCATTACAAATTACAAATTCCAAATCACAACAACTCAATCCATAGAAATCATAACTAAAATCATAGTTTCATTACATAAATAAATTCTTAAACCTAAGAAATCACAAATATAATGAACTATAGATAAAATAAACTCCCCTTTAAAGTATATGTGAGCCCAATTCATCTCCAATTCATCTCCAAGATCAAAGCAATTCAGCTACTCACAGCCATGCATTACTTTAAAATAACCACAGAAAATTCAGAAACATGACAGCCACGTGGTGAAATGCAGAAGAGAAACAGTGGAGACACGGTGGTGACTTCAACGGAATCACAGAAGGAGGGGCTGACGACGGTCTTCGGTGGTGGTGTGAGACGAAGCTCTCCTCTCAAGCTCTCATTTTCTAGTCTCTGGTGTGAAGTGTGGTCGCCTCTGGTTCAATGTGTTGCCGCTCAGCTCCTCCTGTCAAGCTACCCGCGGCACAACCTCACAGTCCTCTGTTTCCGGATCTGCGTTTCCTGTTCTGAGCTCCGATCACGGTACACGTTGGTAACGTCGCTGGCGACGTTGGTGGTGGAGGTAAACGCCGCCAGCGACGATGTTGGTGATGCCAGGTGATTCTCGATGGTCTCCTGTTGCGGCGATCACTCTCCTCCTCCCTCGTGTCTCAGCTCTCCCAATTAATATCTCCATATCCAGCTGCTGCCAATCGGATCCCCTATATCCATATTCCATGTCCATGGGTCCTCTGTTTCTGTTTCTCTTTTCACTCTCGGGTCCCCACCGTTGCTGTTTCTATTGTTTTGTTTTTTTTTTGTTTTTATGATTTTTTTCTTGTATGCTTGGGTCTCTCTCGTTTTTTTTTTCTGTTTACAGCTTAAGCCCAAAAAGTAGCCCAAGTCACCATTTTTTTCTTTTCTTCAGCCTTCTTTCCACTTGGCCCAAATCACCCACAAAATAATTAATTTCTTCTTTAACACCTACAATGCAAAATTAAGCACAAGGTAGCATCAAAAGTTCAAGGGACAATTGTATAAAAATAATTAATAAATTGTGAACATTTTACCCCTAATTACAATTAATTCAAAACAATTATCCCTAACCAAAATTAATGCTTAATAATGTAATAATGTTCCAAGAAATACATTAAAATCCCAAATTAATCATGGAAAATTCATATAAAAATATGGTTAAATCAGGGAGGAGTAGTAAAAAACAAAAAATTAGTTAGATAGTAAAACCATTAGATGATTGGGGTGTGGAAAAAATGACAGAATAAGGAGTTATTCTTAACTCCTGAGACGCATTTTATCTGTTACATTTTTTTGGTTCAATTAAAAAGAAAATTAATTTTTTTTTAAAAAAATTCATCTTGTTTAAGTGCTTTTTAATGATCTTAAGATGTATATAAGTTTTAAGTATAGATTAATTGAATTTAGAGATTTCATAGCATGATTGAACAATTGATTGTTCCAACTGGTATTGAATTTTGAGATTGAATGAGTTGAATTTAAAAGCCCTTGACCATGAGCTTTTGAGCCTATTTGATTAATAAGGATTATTTCTCTTGTGTGTGATATTCAGCTATTATGTTGTCACTCTAGAACTTACTTTAAATCTGGTTGAGATTACATTTCACATGCACATCAAATATGATAAAGGCATTCATTTTTTTAAGCCAGAGGCAAATAACCAACCATGCAATTATATTATTGAAAAGCCCCTTTAAACTTAATTGATTGTTTCTTTGTTCCTAACCCATTAACATGTGTTTAAATATATATCAAGTGCTTTTACCTAATTTGTAAGATTAGCAGAGCATTTGAAATTTTTGATGAATGGGCTTTTGACAAGTGTGTGTGTATATATATCATCAACTTTAGAATTGCAGAATTATTTAAAAAGAAAAAGAAAAAACAAGAAAAAAGAAAGAAAGAGAGAAAAAGATATTAAGTATTAGAATAAAAATCGTGAGTTGTTGTGATGAGATAGATTTATTCATAAATTGACCTATTTTTTTTAATTGCTCTATTTCTTAAATTTAGCCCTTCATATCATGTTTTACATTCCTTTTACCTTAACCCCATTACAACCTTCAGTAAGTCTTTTTCATTTGAATTATGTATATGAATTAGGTAGTGGAGATTAAGATTTGTAGCAAGCCAATGGTAGTGCAATTTTTTTGGTTGAATTTGAGATTACATTTCACATGCACATTAAAAAATGATAAAGGCATTCATTTTTTTTAGCTAGAGCCATATAGTCAACCTTGCAATTATATCGTTGAAAAGCCCTTTTAAGCCTAATTGACTATTTCTTTGTTCCTAACCCATTAACATGTGTTTTAATAATATATTAAGTGCTTTTACCTAATTTGTAAGATTAGCAGAGCATTTGAAATTTTTGTGAAATGGGCTTTTGACAAGTGTGTGGGTATATATATCATCAACTTTAGAATTGTAGAATTATTCAAAAAAGAAAAAAAGAAAAAAACAGAAAGAAAGAGAAAAAAAAGATATTAAGTATTAGAATAAAAATCGTGAGTTGTTGTGATGAGATAGATTTATTCATAAGTTGACCTATTTTTTTTTCAATTGCACTATTTCTTAAATGTAGCCCTTCATATCATGTTTTACATTCCTTTTACCTTAACCCCATTAGAATCTTCAATAAGTCCTTTTGATTTGAATTATGCATGTGAATTAGGTAGTGGAGATTGAGATTTTTAGTAAGCCTATGGTAGTGCAATTTTTTCAGTTGAATTTGAGCTAAACACTTACCCTTAAACACTTGAGAGATTGAGAGAATGAGTCACAATTACAAACTCGGCTCATTAGTTTTCAAACAAAGTTACCAGTTTATATGTTCGTTGGTTCATGAATACTATAATCTCTTTATTTTTCAATTGTGTTCTTGCTTATGACTTAACACTTTGATTTTCTTGGAAGTACTTATTAGTAACTCCTTGTCCGAGGACGTCCAAGAGCTAAGTGTGTGGGAATTTGATAAGTAAAATATTTGTATATTTATTTTCCCTTATATGATGATTTTATGGATGATATTTGAGCTCAATTTAATGAATTTGGGTATAATTGATAAATAAATAATGATTTTGGCATAAAATAGAATTTCATGAAAAATACTAAATCAGAACTTGTTTTAGTTTTCAGGCAATATCTAGAGCTCTAGATGTCGAATTGGGATGTTTTTTATATGGAGAAAAAGTTAAGAAAGAGCTCTACAACTTTTATGTTGAGGCCAAAACTCAGTTCTATCTCTAAGAGTTTCGAATTTTGCTTGAAAGTTGAGAACATGAATTTGTCCAAGTCTAATCTGTGCCCACTAATTTGATCATAACTGAAGCTATAAATATTGAAATGAGGAGTTTCCACTTGCATCTTCAAGCTAAGATCCAGAGCTATAACTTTCATGAAGATCAAAATGTGAAATTCCACCAACACTATTTCACCATTTCACCTACCATCCCACCAACTCTATTCTTCCTTATATATAACCATCGTCTCCCTCACATAATACATAATTTTCATATCCATTACTTTCCTATCTTCTCCACACATACCATCTTAGAGTTAATTTCATGCATTGTATTTGCTTCTTGCATGCCTCTTTCATGGAAGGCTTAGGTAGTCCTCCTTTAGAGTTTTTTGACATCACCATGGGGTGCTCCAATGTTGTTGTCAAAAAAAAAAGACGAGAGCCTAAGACTGTGTTAACTACAGAGAGTTGAATAAGGTGACTCTAGAAAACCAATACTCACTGCCTAGAATTGATGATCTCTTAGATCAGTTAGCTAGTTCCTATGTATTCTCAAAGATTGATCTAAGATTAAGATACCATCAATTGCAAGTGAAAGCATATGATATACTAAAAGCTTCTTTCAGAATATGGTATAGGCATTACAAATTCCTAGTGACGCCAATGGGATTGACCAATGCACTAGCCATATTCATAGACTACATGAATCTTATTTTTTAATAATATATAGACTAGTTTGTAGCGGTCTTTATTGATGACATTCTGATTTACTGAAAAAGTAGAGAAGAGCATGAAGAGCACTTAAGAATGGTACTGAGAATCCTAAGGGAAAAGCAATTGAATGCAAAGTTGACCAAATGTGAGTTTTAGCTTTTAGAGGTTAAATTCATGGGCTATGTTATCTCACAGGATAGGTCTCAGAAGATCTAAGTAAAGTAGAAGCAATACTAAACTGGAAAAGGCTCAAAGCTATCACAGAAATATGAATTTTTTTGGGTCTAGTCGGTTATTATAGAAGGTTCATTAAGAGCTTTTCTTAGATTGCCTTACTGATAAATACTCACTCGAAAGAATCAGTTGTTTAAGTGGGATGACAAATATGAGAGCAGCTTTCTCGAGCTAAATCGGAGGCTTACATCTGCACCAGTGTTAACTATCCCATATCCAAAATTGACCTATGTGGTCTATAATGATTTGAGTAAGCAGGGATTGGGATGTGTCCTAATGTAGCAAGTCAGAGTGGTAGCTATGCCTCTTTGTAGTTTAAGCCGTATGAGAAAAATTAGCCCACACATGATTTAATGCTTATAGCAATTGTCTTTGCTTTGAAAATATGGCGACATTACTTGTATGGTGTGATCATAGAGCTATACTGTGACTACAAGAGTCTTAAATACTTGGATGATCAGAAATAATTGAATATGAGACAACACAGATGGATAGAGCTGTTAAAAGATTATGATTTTGAAATCAAATACAATCTAGGTAAGTGGAATGTCATAGCTGATGCTTTAAATCAAAAAATAGTGTAGGTGGTAGTTATGATGATTTAGGAACAAAAATTACTTGAAGGATTCAGAGATCTAAATCTATCTAAGTAGATATTACTTAGTTGTTACACTGTGGGTCAAGAAGAAAGTGACTTACGAGATGAATTTGAAGAAGCTCAGAGGCAGGATAAGTAGCAAAGTAGATTAGGGTCAAAGTTGAATAGGAGAGACCCAGGAGCATGATTTTTAACCTAGTGGACTAGTTAGTAATAAGAAAAGGATATATGTTCCGCTAAAGGATAAACTCAAACAAAAAATCCTGGAATAGGCATATAAGAGAAAGTACACTCTTTACTTGCAAGTGATCAAATTGTATTACAGTCTGAAGTCCATATGTTGGTAGCCAGGAATGAAAAGTGATATAACTAAATATGTTATGCATTGCCTCACATGTCAAAAGGTGAAGGTAGAACATCAAAGACCACTAGGGATTCTGTAAAGTCACAAAATTCCTGAATGGAAATGGGAAAGTGTTACTGTAACATCTTGAAATTTAGTGAATGAGGATTAGATGAGAGGAAAGTTGAATATTATATAAAGCCTGACTTGGGTTTAAATAAGAGAGGGAGTGGCATTTTAGAAGGAAGGGAATTAAATAGAAGACCTAATGGTAATTTAGTCAATATTGCCATATGCAAGGGCAAAAATGAGATTTAGAATTCGATCTCAAGGAAAGATTTGGGAAACAAAAATGAAGGGTTAAGATTTGCCCTTAAAAAGTAAAGATAATGATGATGGGAGTAATTAGTTACTTTATTGTTGGAGCCACAACAAGTTGCCACATGCACATGTATACACAAGCATGACCATGTCAATATACTTCCCTCCCCTTTAGCAATAAAAACCATCCCACACACACATGCACCATGTAAAGATTTGGTCAATAATACTTCCTCCTCCTTTATGCAATTAATTTATCCAAGATAAAGGAAAGGAGAGATAGAGAGAGAATTGAATTAATATGCAATTCTTCATCTTTTATCCAAGAAGGAATGGTTAGGGCAAAGAAAAAAAGGAGAAAGTTGATCAAACATTCAACTTACTTTTACATTGGGGCACATAGCCACTTTATAGCCATGCACTCATTCATACATGAAATCAATTGATTCTTAGTACTCCCTCATTCTTTAAAGTTAGTTATGACCCAAAGGAAGAAGGAGAGAATGAATACATAATATGCCATATATATCCTCATCATTAATTGATCAACTTGCTTTTGTAAGAAGACATAAGGAGATGACACCTCATCTCATTTTCTCAACACATGCAAATCAGCCAACACACCAAAAGCAAATGAATAAACACTTAATCTATACTTCCTCACTCTCATTCATCATTCAAAGTTGGCCAACACAAGAGAGAGAGAGAGAGAGAGAGAGAGAGCTTCAATCGAAACTTTGAGAAAACAAGAGAGAGGAAGAGTCATGAGTCATTTTCACAATCCAAACTCCATTTCAAGGCCAAAGTGTCTTCATAAACCTTGTTCCTCTGATCAAGAGAAACCTTTATATGGTTTTAGTTTCTTGAGGAGAGGTGGTTAGTGCTGCCAAGATGGTGTTGAAGTTAAAGGAAGTAAGAAAGAGCTAAAGCAAAGGCAAGATGTGAGCATAAGCTATGATTTAAGCCTAGTAACTTGAAGTTTGGTTAAGATTTTATGGTGTTGTAGAGCTTCCCTATTTTTATTGAATAGTAATCTTGGGGTTTTGATAATGTTAAGAGCATAAACATGATGACAAATGAAGTTTAAGCATGGTAGAATAAAGTTTAGCAAGAATTAAGATTGAAAGTTGCAAAATCATTTTGCTCTTCCCTGTGGAACATTTTGGCCAGATTAGGGCAAGAGGAAATAATGATCTTTTGTAGATTTTGTTGCTTCTAATAAGTTTAGAATGGAAAATTATGTAGGATAAAGTTGAGAAAGTGGCTTTAGAAGGATTAGAATTGGACATGGAAATTTTGCACAAACAACCTTAAGCTTCGGCCAAGGTTGGTTCATAGGGAAGGAATTGGATTTTGGTAAATTTGAAATTAAAAATGGATTCTACATACAAAATTATGTAGGAATAAGCTTGTTGGCATGCTTTTAGAAAGACTATATTGAAATCCAAAAATTGGAATTAAAGGATATATAGGTGTATGCTGCTAGGCAGTTTGCTTTGGGTTCGATTTTGACTTGTCAAACTGTGTTCAATGGCTATAAAATTTTGATAGTTAATAGTACAAATCCAAGTCTTTAAAAGGAGTCCTAGAATGTGACAGTTGGACATCTAGAGGGAAAGTTATGAATTTTTAAATTTTAGGTATCAAGACTGGGAAGAATTCGAAGATAGTTAAGCTGGTCATGGATTCTGTAGTTTCACACCTTGACGGGACACTTTCTAATATTTTTCTCATACATGGGGCTTAAAGAGCTTCACATAGAAGCTGAAACCACCTTAATTGGTGTAATATCCCAAATTTTGGGCCTAAAAGCTTGAAAATAAGTCGGAATCAAGCAGACTTTAAGCTTAGTTTAGTAAGAGTCCCACGAATGTTCGAGAGATAGAATAATTTCCAGGGACTATGTGATTCAGCCTTTCAGGTAGAGAACAAGTCTGCAAATTATGAGGGCTCATTATATATAATTAGTTAGATAAATATACCGGTGTATGTGTCTTTGGCACTGACTTGTGGTACCATGTGGGGCCCACAAGCATACACTCGGCAATTTCTTGGAATACAAGCATAATGGTAGCATTTGGGACCCATAACCATATGGGGTGTTAGGTGCTATCTTTATAGTTTTTATAGACTAGTGGCACATTCTTGAAGTGCAAGTGTAATATCCCAATTCATGGTTAAGGGCTAATGACTATGAATTTGATTATGATTAGTGTAATTAAACACTTTTGGAATTAATGTGATGTGAATTTAGTATACATGTGTGTGGTATTTGAGATCAAGGGTTGAGATTCTTTGATCATGGGTCGGAATCCTATGCTTCGCGTTTATGTGAGCTCATGGAGTGAATGGACAAGATATGGACATGTGGCATTGTGGTGGTTGTTGGATGAGGCACAGGAGACAAAAGCTCACTTTTCCCTTATTCTCTCTCTCCTATTCGGCTAATAGGCATGGGCAAGGGAGAGGAGTTGCTTCATCATCATCATCATCATCATCTCTTCTATATCACATTTTCTCTCTCTTCCTTCCCCATTTTCACTGAACAAGCTAAGAGAGAGAAAGAAAACCTTTGATCTTTGGTAAGTAATGATCCTCCTTTGCTAAAATCCTCTTCTCTAATGTTGTGTATCTTATTGAGAGCTCCATTATGGTGGTTGTAGAATCTTGTGAAGTGGTGATTTGTGCGTTGGTCGAATTTGAAAGTGGGGGAATCAAGATTCTGAATTTGGTAAAGTGAAGAGGTAGGAATTTAGTGCATTTGGATAAATTGTTTGTGATTTTTGGATAAGTTTGGTAAAATCTAGAAAATTTCCCTAGTTATGCCAAATATTGAATATATGAGTTTATTGTGTTTGATATTAGAAATGATTTATTGTGAAGATATTTGAGTATTGGATTTAGTTTGGAATGTTGGAAATGTGTTAAGGGAAATTAGGCATTTGTTGTGTTATAGAGACCTAAGAATATGATTGTGGTCAAGTTGGTTTTGGGAGTGTTTTTGAAGTGGCCAATGTGTTCCTTAGTTAGTGCAAAGTGTGTTTGAGCTTTTTGGTAGAGTTTGGGGAACCATTGGGTATGAATTTGACCATCTAATATTTTCTACTGTTTTCTGCGTTTTTGGTCTCTGATGCATAACACTCGAGCAGAGGAAGATCATGTTCGAGTGCTGTGTGCATTTTTCCCTTTTGCTGTTTCGAGTTTTGCTTGAATTCTATGAATGAGGCTCGAGTGAGGGATGAACATGCTCGAGTGAGCTTGGGTTTGCTCGAGTGATAGTGTGAGCCCAGAGCTGGGGTTGCTCTGGGTCTTCACTCGCTGGTTGATGCCAAGAGTGTGCTCTGACACTCACAAGCATAGTTGTCTCACCCGAGTGTTGTGGATCATGCTCGAGTGAGCTGGTGCCTCTGGTGTGATTTGTGCTCTGGGGTTGCTACTCGTGGTGTTGCACTTTCGGGGACACGAGCATATTAGGGTCGTCACCCGAGTGCAAAGCTTGTTGCTCGAGTGATGTGAGCACTTCCTGGCCGTGAAGGTTGCTTTCTGTCAAGCACTCGCGGGTGAGAGTTGTCCTCACCCGAGCACAAGTCTCTCATCACTCAAATGAGGTCATCTTCACTTGAGTGAGGCTATCAGAAATCAGTGTTGTGCCTTCAAAAAAGGGGTCTTTAGGGGTAGTTTCTTCCAACCCTTTAGGCATATGTTTAGGCCTCTAGTAGTCACCTAAAGAGTCCTAAATGATAACCAACTAAGTGTATTATGAAATTAAGAACTTGGAAAAGAGATTGATCGGTTGTCCCTAATTTGGTATAGGATTTGACATCTGTCGCCCTCATGAGACTACGGTACCAGAGCCAGTCATGAAAGATACAGGTAGTGACTCTTGCTTTATACCTTATGTGATACATTGTATGTATGCTATATCATTGTGATGTGATGATTTTGTATGCTACAAGATATGTGGAATTGTGGAAGCACTGCTATACCAATAGTCCCTGAGTCGCTAACAACGGTTTGGGTAAGGGCTGTGTGCCTTCCCGGTGGTAAAAGGGGATGAGGTTAGGCTATGATATATGTGATTATATGGGCCGAAAGGCTATTTGTGAAGGCCGACAGGCCAATTGTGAAAGCCGAAAGGCTATATGTGAGCCATAAGGCTATTCATATGCACTGCCACGCTAATAGTCCCTGAGTCACTAACAACGGGTTGGGTTAGGAAGGTGTGCCTTCCCGGCGTTAAAAGGGGATGAGGGTGGAGTGTGATTTGTGTTGCTGATATGAGATGATTCGTTTACATGCTATGTGAATACGTGTGGTATGAAAAATTTATTACTACTGGGATTCTTTAGAATCTCACTCTTTCCAAATGACTAATCTTTTCAGACAGGGCGAGTGGCTAGAAAGGGAAGCGGACAACCAAGAGTAGTTAGGTTTACTCTGAGACTTTAGTGGTAGTTGGTTATCTTTGTTTTGGTTTTGGGATTATCAACTGTATATAAGATGTAAATGAATATTTTGGACATGTAATCCCCATTTTGGGAACCTTAAACCCATTATATGTATGTAGTAACCCGGGATTTACCGGGATTCTAGTTTTTATTATGCGATTTGATTCTCAAGTAGTTATATCCGCACGTGAATGTGAGACCAGGATTAATTACATTTTGAACTAAATTCTTGAAATATCCTATCTCTTGGATGACGGATTTTAAATTGTTATTTTGGCTTATTGGTCTCTATTTCACTTAAATTTCGTAATCCGGATATAATTACAGTGAGGGGGTTACATCAAGCACAAAGATGGCACAGGCTGAAGCCTGTACCAATAAACTAGCTTTATTAAAATATCTTCATTAAAGCAGCTTTATTAAAGTGACTTTTGGATTGGCAAAATGAGAAGATGTCACCTAACTCCTTTATACTTTATGCTTTTTGGTTGGCATAATAAGAAGATGGCACCTAACTCTTTTATAAAGTGACTTTTGTGTAAAAACCGGTCTTACATTTGAAATTTCACTCTTTTAAGACCGGTTTTTATTGAAAATGGGTCTAAAAGTAAGATTTTCACCAGTATTTTTACTCCCGTACCCAGATCACGCGCTCT
This sequence comes from Inga oerstediana, assembly GCA_963210345.1. NCBI lineage: Eukaryota > Viridiplantae > Streptophyta > Magnoliopsida > Fabales > Fabaceae > Inga > Inga oerstediana. The sequence goes on from OY723409.1 coordinate 40,724,550, forward strand.
ATAAACCCTTTCTTCTCTTTTCGCCATTTCTCTGTGAGCTCTGTCCATGCTTATTTTGAACTCGTCCATGGCGTCTCGTCCTTCATTTGCTCAACTCTCCTCCGTCATTACCACTGCCATTGCTGTGTTCATCGTCGCTGTTCTTTAATTATCATCATTCTTCTCTGCCACCACCTCTATTCTCCGTAGTGACCACTCTCCTCTACCTTGACTTCCCTTTGTCAGTGCCGTGAATTTGAGGACTTCATTTTAACCTCAGTTGACGCCATCGTGACTTTGGGTTGAAGCTTACTCCTTGGTCTTCAATCAGGTTAGTGTTCGATCTATTATTTAGTTGTATGTTGTTCAATAATTAATAATGTTCTATGAAAAAATGGTTCTTGTTGTTTTGAGCACTTAAACGTAATCTGGAAAAAATTAAATCTGCACATTCTTATTAGATATGTGCTCTGACTTTTCATTACATCCTTGTTATATTTGGCTTGGAGTAATACCACTCTATGTTCTGTTTTAATTTTGTGTGATTGTTTGATTATTGTCAGTGTTATTGGTTTGTTAAAACAATACTAGTTTCAAATGGTGCAGGTTAATTCTTTCTGAACTCGAGTTTGTCATATGAACTTTCAAGTTGAAACTCGAGTTTGTGATAAAACTTCTGTTGAACTTGAGTGTACACTCAAAGTTCATGTACTCTCTCTTTTCCCTATTTTACCAAATAAAATTAAAGCACGTGTTACAAGTGTAAATGGCCTATTAAAAAATGCGAGTGTTCATTGTCGTAAACAACTAATATAGAAATGTGTACAATATTGTTCCCACGAGGATTGATATTAAGTACCAAAATTGATAATTTTATTTCTATTTAGTCGATCAATTAGTTGGTGATTAAGAGTACAAAATAAAAATGATTAAATATGAATGCAATTGATATGAAAACAACTATTCGAAAAACTCATAGGGATCATATTTCACTTAGCAAATTTTGGATTGAATCACCTATCTATTCTAGTCCATTTTATTCCATATGATTGATAGCCGAGTTCTTCTAATTTAATTACTAGTCTTTTCTAAGGTCAAGCAATTCTATAATTAATTGCTAATTCAATATATCCCTATATGAGTTAAAGTAATTAATCATGCATTAAGATTTATGGAGCTCATTAAGACTACATAACTCATATGAATATATTCCAATTTCATATGCAAGTTATGGTTTTAATAATAAGATCTACACACATGTATCTCCTTCCAGTCTCAACATATATATTGAAATCATCCAAAAGATAGCCAATCAATCGAAAGCATTAAAAACAATAATCAAACTCAATCATGAAGGAAAAATTAAAACTAGATTTAATAAGTTAAGATTTAATCTGTCATTAGTAAGCTACATCATCACCCTAGGAAAATGAAAATTTAGCTCATGATGAAATTAAAAACAAAACCAAAATGAATTGAAAACTTCATAAACATTGCATGAAACTCAATTATTAAATTCTAAAACACAAAGATACAACTACAAGATGCATGAAAATGGAAAAATTTAGCCTTCCATATAGGCATTTGGTCAACATATTTTCCTCTTCTTTAGTTGAGCAATTCGATCAAGGCAAGAAGCAAGTAGGGAACAATGACTTTCCAATTGACTAAACCAACCCTTGGTTAATTAACTAAGCTTGCTTTTTCAAGACACCACAAAAATTGGACACATTATCAAACTCACTCTAAAATTTTGGCTAACGCTTATAAGGATGGGAATAGATATTTAATCAATTCATTTCCTCATCCACATAAACACACAAAAGTTGGCCTAAAAGAGAAAACAAAGGGAAAAAGAAAAAAGAAAGAGAAAGGGAGCATTTGAAGAACAAAGAAGAGAGGTAGGTGTTCTTGCTTCATTGTCAACTCCAAGATCACCTTTCTAGCCTAAACTACCTTCATAAACCTTGTCCTTTCACTAAGAGCTACATTTCTATGGTTTTTGTTTTTGAAGGAGGTATTTTGAGCTGGCAAGAAAGTATGAAAGGTAAAGAAACCAAGAAAAGGCCATAGCATATGAAAGAGGTAAGCTTAAGCTTCAATTTAAGCATAATATCTTGAGTTGTGGTTGGGATTTTGACATGTTATGGTGTTCTGTTTTGTGGAAATGTTAACCTTAGGGTTTTGATGATGTTGAGAGTATGATAATGATGTTAAATAAGGTTTAGTGATGATATATGATAAGTCTTATGGTTGAAAATTTGAGAAACCAATTTGTGGCAACCTATGGTTTGGTTTGGCCAGAACCAAAACCTAGGGAAGGAATGTGATTTTGGTGTTTTGAGGTTTCCAATAGATTCTACACAAAAAATTGTGTGGGAAGAGCCTATAGTTATGCTTGTGGAAGGGTTGGATTAAAAACCCTACAATTGGAACTTGTAGTTGCCAAGGTTAAATTTTGCCAGATTCGAGTCGGTTTCTTGTGGCTTGATTTTGATTGATCAAATATTTCCCAATGGTTATGATACTTTCCATATTGATAATAGACTTTCTAAGCTGTAATATGATATATAGTATGTCTTATTTGGGTTAGCATATTGAAAGATAAGATTTGCCAAAGTTAGGCAATGAATCTAGAATGATTTCTACGGCAGTGAGGATAGATTGAGTTTTCTGGTACTGTGTGCACATAATTGATAGTAGGAGGTATTTTTCATTTAAATTAGACATAAAGAATGTCACATAGGACTTTGAACCACCTCAATTTGAGATTCCTATACGTAGTTATGAATTTTCAAAGTGAGGTGACAATTCTGGCAGTTTAGGCTTGACATGTGAAATTGAGATACTTAGTGTGAATTTTAATAAGTTTGTCTTTAAAGGGTAGATTTGTGTGTTAGAGGCTAGTGTAGAAGCATTAAATGCTCACTTGGCATAATTCTCTAGTCATAAAGATAACCAACCCAAGTATTTTAAGTTGTCAAAGAAGTGGAATAAGTAATAACTCGTTCGCTCATGAATTCTAACTTATAGATTCAATCTTTGCATGGGACAATCAAGAAAATTGGTAACCAAGACCGAACATTAGAAAGGTTGTCAGGTAGTAACTTTTCTCTCATATACTATGTATTCTTTTATATGCATGTTTTTACTATTGTGATCACTTGTGTTGTGAATATGAGATAGACAGCAAAGCCTATTAAGCATTCAGATTAAGAAGGGTACTGGCCTAGTTGAATACCCAATATTGTGGGAATGGACCAGTGTGTCCTGTGAATGTAGTTCCATGTTGCATATTATGAATATCTCTAAATCTTGAATGTGTTATCTATTAGGATATGATGGTTGATCTAGCTTGTTTTATGTATACATTTTATATGAGTGATAGTTGTTACTACTAAGATTTTTTTGAATCTCACCCCTTTCCAATAACTAATATATAGCATAGGCAAGCAACTCTAAAGGGAAGAAGGTAATGACGGATGACTAAAGAATGAGATTGAAAGAATTTATGATTTTGTTGGTTATTTGTTTGTGAAACTTGTATATGATGTATATAAATAAATAGTAAGACAAGTACTAGCGATATCAATAGACGTGATGACTGTAACCTCGATCATTAATGCTTTAATGTGATAATTGAATTAGAATGAGGCAACAATACTCTTAGTAAAATATTCTGAATTTTGGGCCTAGAAGCTTGAGAACAAGCCTAAGTCAAGAAGACTACTAAGTCCAGTTTGGCAAGAGTCCTAAAGATAGAATGAGTTTCATGGGACTGTATGATTTGGCCCTCCTAAGAACAAGTTTCTAGATTATATGAGGCTCAGTGCATATAAATATTCGGATAAAAGTCATAGGTGTATGGGCACTTTAGCATACTTGGTGCCATTTTGGTGGCACTCGAGGCATGTTGGCGCCATTTGTGTACCACATGCATGAAGAAACTTTTGAGTTGGTGTAATGAGAAGTTGTCATATGTGTGGGTAGTCAAATGAAAGTTATTGGTGTCTATGTATACTTGGTGTGCCATAAAACACAACTACTCACACATTGTTACCCTCTCCATAATTATTATTTGAAATACATAATTAAAATGAATTAGAGACCGTTGGATAAACAAAACTCGTTTACATTCCCATGCTTGAGATAGGGTTTTCACAAATACCTTTCAAAATACAATTCACCTGGTCTCAGATTCACATTTCGAATACAATTACTTCACGAAGATAAATCACATTCATAGTTATTAGAGTGCTCAACATGATTTCTGGCAATCCTGGGTTCATACCTTTACTAAGAATTCACGGGGCACATTCACCCTTTACAATTTCCCAAACAGGGGATTACACAAATCCATTCCAAATACAAATCCAAATATACATCAAATATACATTCGAAACATATATAGTCATCTCAAACCATATTGATAACCAACTACCAAATCAAATATCCATAGGCAGTCCTTGCCGCCCTTGGTTGTTTACTCCCTCCTCGATCTACTTGCCCTATCTAAATTATTGGTATGGGAGTTCCATTACATGCAAGATAAGTGTTTAATACATGACATGCTTGCATTACATAACTCATGCTTACACAATGACATATCTATAAGCTCAATATTTCAAACAACATACTTATAGCCATAGCATAAATAAAAATAGAGCTTCAATCATTTATATATGTTTCACATAATTAAGCAAAGCAATAACATGCATCAATACACCAACACAAATATCAAATACATGCAGGAGAGGTAAGTTCCCTACCCTTGTCCTTTCCACGTGTACTTTGGCACTGACTACTCATGATCAAGGCGAACATCAAACCCTATAACCAAAGCAAGGACATAGGGTTATTTTCTATTCCCAAATTCTTACTTGCATAATACTTAAAGTTGGTTATCATCCATGACCTTTAGGTGGCTACTCAAAGCCTAAACATAGGGTTGGGAAAGACTATACCAAAAATCACCTTTCAAAAGTGCAAAATACTGATTTTTGGGGGTTGGCCGTGGCCCACAAATCCACTAGCTGTGGCCAAAAACTGGTCAGAAACATTTGGGCCACAGCCAAGAAAATCCTGTTTCTTAGATGAATTTCTAAAAATCATAACTAATTTCAAAAAAATTGAAATGAGGTGATTATAAAGCCTAATGAAAGACATTTAAGTCCTCTTCATAAGAAAAATATGAACCATTACCAGAAATTACCATACAATTATATAATCACACAAAATCCAACACTGCTTCAAAATAGATTCCAGTTTTAATCCCAAATTTTGGAAAATCATTACTCCCAGCTCATAAAATGAAATGACACAAATTATATGTCCATTTTGAAGTTTGGAATATGAAATTTAAGAAAAGAAAGTTTCAGAGTTTTTTGACATCATTTTCCCATTCAACAATATTGGAGTTTCAAGGTCATTATGCAACATGTCAATTTGGTGCTTGGAATGTGAGTCTGCTATGAGTTTGTGGTGAGTCTGTAGTACTTTGAGATGTTTTCAGAGTAGCTTACACCTCTCGATTGCTGAAGTCATGTGAAAGGAACTATCCCACCTATGATCTGGAGCTTGCGTCGATTATGGTTGTGTTAGTGTTTGTGATAAAGATATGGCGATATTGCCTGAATAGTGTGACGACAGAACTATATTACGACTATGAGAGTTTCAAGTGTTGTATGAGTAGAAAGAATTGAATATGAGATAGTGTGGGTGAATAGACTTACTGAAAGATTACAACCTGGAGATCAAGTATCATCCAAGTAAAGTTGATGTCGTCATGGATGTGTATGTCAGAAGGCGGTGCAAATTGTTGCAGTGATGATAAAAGATTTTTGAGGTTTAAATCTCTTGAAGTAAATCATATGAGCTAGTCATAGTATTGCCTAAGGGGAAAGTGACTTGATGTCTGAGATTGAAGAGGCTTAAGGCCAGGATGGATGAGTGCAGTCCATCCAAACCATGAGTGAGAGAGGCAAAGACCTTAAGAGTTAGAAGTTGGAGATCACGTGTTCTTGAGAGTATCTCCGGTCATGGGAATCCATAGAACAATCAAGAGAATGAAGCTAAGCCCATGATACCTTGGTCCGTTTGAGATTCTTGTAAGAAGCGGACCTGTAGCATACCATTTATGTAGGTTGTCTAGAAGGGATTGTCCCAGTAAGAATTAGCCTAGAAAGCGGAAGCCGTCATAAAGAGGAGTCTGGGGTTTATGTCCCAAGTTGTGTAACAAATTTTGAGAATGAAATTTATTGTACGGGGGAAGAATTGTAATGATCTAAAATGTGAATGCGGGCTTATGACTCCAAAAGTGGACTTAATGAACATTAGTCAAACACTTTTGGAGAATACAGTGTAAGCATTGACCCGAATGACCCGAATTAGCAATAGAAAGTACCTAAACCTAGTATTTAAGCTTAATTATGGTGACAATGCTTAAATTGAATTTAAAATGATGGGAATGGCACATGGTATGAGAAATGGGTTCAAATAATGTGTTAAGTGATAATCTAGTTGAAATTGCCTTAGTTAGGGGCAAACTGGAAGAAGGAAATTTATTGGCCAATTAGTCAGCAACCAAAAAGGAAATTGACTAATAACTAAAAGACCAAGAGGTGTGACTAAATAGCTAATGAAATTATTTACAGTAACTAGATAGTTACTTGCTTTTATGAGATGCCACAAAGTCATGACACTTGGCACCACATGATTTAGGCAAGGGAGAGTTGAAAGTCAAACAATTAATGCTGCAAAATTTTCTCCTTTCTTCTCAATTTTGTTTAGGGGCATAGAAGGGGCTGTGGATAATATATTTCCCACTTTTCACTCTCTCTCCAAGCACTTTAAGTTTGTTGAAGCAAGGAATTGGAAAAGTCAAATTGCCAAAGGTTAAATGTTCCACTTTTCCCTCCCTATCTCCTCAGTATGTTCAGTCAAGGGCATAAAGGAGCTGAAGTAAATAATTTTCATCACACTTTTTTCCCTCTTCTCAAGCTCCCAAGGTTGGCCATAGAGGTAGAGGAAACAGAAAGAGGAGGCGAGTTCTTCTCCACATGTTTTGACTATGAAGATGGTGTCTTTTGCTCAAAACCTCTTCTCTAAACTTGTTCCTCTTGATGTAATAAGCTTTATTCCTATGATTTAATATTTTCAAGAGTAGGTTTTTTATGAATTCAAAAAAATCTAGTGGTTGGAGAATCAAAGAGCAAACTAGTAGAAGAGAGAAAGGACTTGACATCTGCCTTGAGCGTATGAAACTGGTGCCGAGCAAGAACAGAAATAACAAGGTAGTAACTCTTTCTCTTATATCCTGTATAATGCTTTCATGTTTGTCCTTATCATTGAATTGTGATGAACGTGAAAGCTGTTGTTGTATATGCCATTGTGAACACAGTGAAAGCTTTCGTAATGCCATGAAAGTGAATACAGTGAAAGCTATCATTGTATATACCATTGTGAACACAATAAAAGCTATTGTTGTATATGCTGTTATGAACACAGCGAAAGCTATCATAATGCCGTGAAAGTGAATATGGTAAAAGCTATAGTTGTATATACTATTAAGATTACAGCGAAGATTGCTATTTTGTGACTTACGAGTCACACATCAATATGGTAGCTAAATACAGTGAAAGCTATCGTGACACTCGTCACGCATCAATGTGGAAACTGCTGAGAATGTTATCATTAATGCGAATAATGTTGTGTTATTTTTTTTGATAATTTCTTGCATGCCTTGTTGATTATATATCATATGATTGAAATTATTGCTACTGAGATTCCTATGAATCTCACTCTTTCTACTACTAACCTACAGCTAGGGCAGGTGGATCAAAGGAAAAGCTGGTATACAAGGACGGTTAGAATTCATGGCTAGGAGACTAGTTTTATGTTGGTTATAAAATGCTGGGATAATTGTATATGTAGATGTAGACCGATGAAGTAGGTTTGTGTGATTGCCTGTAATCCCAATTTGAAAATGGGCGAATATGCCCCTATAGCTCTTATAGTTAAAGACTGAACCCCGAGTGTCGTCAGGAATTTTGTTGAGAACTCTGATATGTATTAATAGATTGGTACCTAATAGGCCATGTAGTTTTGAAATATGTGCATGAGATCTTGTTAAAATAGATTGTGAAAATTTTTGAAAAACTCTCTTTACGATAAGCCCAAGTCATGTCTTGAAGTTGGGATTTTGAGTGAGTTTAAATTGTTCTTTGGTCTCTCGCTTGCTTTATGCCATGTTTTCGAACTATATTAACGACTGTCAAGGTAGGGGGTTACACTATATGACATTCTTTAACTCTATTTTAAATTAAAATACCTACTATTGCCAATTATATACACACAATTCCAGAAATCTCAATCAATCCTCATTACCACAGAAATCATTCCAGATTCAATGCCTAACTTCAATAAATCATATCTCAATATACTAATCCAAATGGCACATATTGTATACCAAATTAAAGCTTAGTAAGTTTACTATTATTCTAGAAAATATCACAACTATTGGATAAAATTTAACCACTAAAAAACATGTCGTAATTAGTTTGCCTCCAAGAAACCCGCAATCTAGTAGCACTGTGCCTAAGTTCCAATTTTTAAGATTTTCAATTCAAGTCTTCTAAAATCATAACCATAGACTATCCCCACACAATTTTGCCTATAGAATTTGTTGAAAATCTCAAATTTGGCAAAGTCATATTCCTTTCTTAAAAACTTATTAGGGCTGAACATATAAGGTTGTTGGCACTAGTCTAAAATAGATTTTTTAGACCGGTTATAAAGAATAACGTCTAAAAAGTATTCTTGGTGGCATTTTCATAAAGATTGTTAGTTTTTAAGACCGGTTCATCTAAGATGAGGTTTAAAAGATATTTTTTAGACCTAATTTTCAGCTAACCAGTCTAAAAAATATAAAAGTAATTTGAACAATCATAAATATAATATAACTTTTAGACTGGTTATTCTTATATAAGGTCTAAAATGTATTCTTTGTGTTAAAAATAATTAAAAAAAAAAATATTTGTCATTTTTAGACCTGATATTCAATACAACCGGTATAAAAGAATCTAAATCCATGATAATTTATCCATCTTCTTCATCATCTCCGTACCCTCTGCTCACTCTTACCTTCGTGACCTCATCGCTACATTGTCTCTCCTCCACCGTGCCTTACTCCTCCGCTGCACCTCGACCTCGATCACTATTGTGTCTCCTTCAACTCACTTTCTTCTTCGCGCTTGGTTCCTAATTGTTGTTTGCTCTGTCTCATGTTCCTTACCCTACCAAAAACCCTAAACTCCAAGTTCTCTTAGTTGTCGCTGTCATCCTCCTACTCTTGCTCTCCTATCCTCAACATCTTCATCTGCTATACTCTAATCGAAGTTGACGTCTCTCCCTTTTTGTCACTCAAGTCTCCATTCTCACGGTAAACTGCTTAAAGACCAGCTTTTCCTTCAATTTTGGCTGCAATAATCATACTAGCATATCAGAACTCTAGCTTTCATCATCTCTGTATCTCATGTAGGAAGAATAATGAGATAGGTGTATGAATCTAGACAGATACTTATCAAAGCTTTCATGACTTGCCTATTTTAGAGAAAAAAATTCCGCCTCTTTCTTAATTTTAACAGATCGTGGAAAATACTTCTCATTAAATTTTTCCTAGAATAATTCCTAGGTGATAGGAATATTCATGGCCAATAAGATTAACTCCATATTCTTCCACCATCTGTCAACATCTCCTTCTATCTTGTATATGTCCATATAAGCCTTCTTCTCAGTAGGACATTTCATCACTCTGAAAATCTTTTCTAATTTAACAATCTAGTCTTCAGCTTTCTGTAGGACAAACCTCCTTTCAAACACTGGAGGCTAATGCTTAGAAAACCTTGTTATCCAGAATTGCAAGTTGTCATCTTCTCCTTGCTGGCCTTTCCAGATCAACAGGAGGTCTTTAGTACTGTTCTTGCTATTGTTGTTGTTACTATTGTTATGGGTCAATACGTGGTTGCCTTTCTTCCTATACCACATCATTATCCCTTATTTCTGTCTTGATTTTTCCTATTTTGCACTTCTCTTAAATCCTATATAAGCCCCTAGATCATGGCCTACTGTTTATTTAATTTATCTAGTATTTGTTGTATCAAATCTGGCAGATTCCTTTCCTCACCAGTGGATAGTTCTATTCTTCCTCCTTGTAAGTTAACCATAATACCTTTTCACTATTAAATATCACATTTGATATATATATTTCTTAAATTTTAACACTGACCATAACAGGAATATATCAATCCATTTAAATCATAACAAACTGGATTTGTCATTCATCATATGAAAAGTTTATCTTACAATATTACATCATCTACCTAATATTGTCATATACAAATCTTCTCATGTGATTAATAAACTCAAATATCTCAAAGGGGCCATGCTTCATGAGTTTATTCTTCTTTATATTACAAAAGGAATTGTTAGGGAAGAAATGTAGAATAGTATAGATCTAATCTTCATCATATAAGCTCGACTAGTTTAAAGCACCATCCTAATATAGTATAGGTATCCTACCCAAAAGTACCATATAGCGTTCTCGTATCGTGTCTTAAGTGTCACAAGCTTCTTGGTATATCACCTCTAAATACCCCGAAGCCCAGGGTGAGGATCCATCTCATACTCTAGAACAGGATCATAAATCCTAAAGTTAGAAGTAGAATCTAGTGCTATCTCCTCTAACTCCCTATTCTCATTATCTCCCATATAGGATTCCTCACTTGACACCAAGTTAATCACTTTAAGGGCTTTAACTAGATTTCTTGGGTTACTTCTCTTAGTCGCACTTCTTCTTTGGTACAATGCATTGCCTATTCCTTTAAAAGGCTAATTCATTGCCAATACAGATCCACTCCTTTGATTTCCTCTAGGACTCATAATGCCTAATCACAATATCACTAACTCTTATCACCAACCATTTCATCAAAATATATATTTTTCATTCGAGCGGAGTACTCTAACTTATTGCTAGAACTCTGATACCATAAGTTGTGACATCTTATCTTCCTTCTAGTCAGATAAGTTATAGACATAATGAATTCAAGCCACTAATCTAGGTTTGGTCCTGGGAAGAAAACACTTTCAAAAATAGTTGAAAACTTAGCCTAAACATAAGGTTTGAACTTATAAATGAAGGGGCTTTTCTGAAAAATTTAAAACTTTTTAAATCAATTAATCAATAGTTCAAACTCTTCATTATAGCTCATCAATCCTTCAACTTAATTTGATATTATCAAAGTTATACTTTTCTCTTTTCTAAGTTTATCGATGTTAAGTTATGGGCTCGAATCATGCAAATGCCCATCCCCGTTTTGATTATTTAAGCATAGTATACTATGGCTAACCCTACTATGTAAGCTATACTACTACTATGTGTATTACTTTCACTATGTACATCTTCTATATTTGTGTGTGTATATATAAAATTTTGTAGCTACTTTAGGCTACCAAAAGTCCTAAGTCTAAATAAATAGATTATACAAATAACTATCAAAATAAACTATTTCAGCTTCTCTACATTCTAGTTATTTGCAATAACTACTCCCTTGTCCTTTAAGCTGCTTGCCTTTGTTGTATTTCATTTAAGGGAAAGAGGTGAGATTCCTGAGAATCTCAGTAGCAACAACAAACCATCATAATATATATAAGTTCATGAAGCATACAAAACAAACCATCAAATAATAAGCATTCAGCAATCACTATACAGCACAATCATCATACTTAGTAATGATAGGACACATAGTCCAATACAACGTAGATTACACATCAAGTCTTATAGCCAAAGGACACACCCCATGCAAATTGCACTTCGTGACTTACAGCCTCAGGACATACAATCCAATACAACACAAATTGCCTATCAGGTCTTACAAACTAGGCATACATCCCATGCAACATGCATATCAGGACGTATAGTCTCAGGACACACAGTCCAATAACCACACAAATTGTATAAAAGGTCTTATAGCTCAGGGATACATATCAGGACTTACAACCTTGTGTGCTTTGTAGTACTTTGGCTAGTCTACTTCACACTTGTAGAAGGCTTATGAGAGTTACTAGTAACATGGAATGTACTTAGCCTATGGGTTCAGTAGGAGGAAATAAGGAAGATATAAGGATTGTTAAGGGTTAATGAAAGATAAAGAGTAATAATTGCATTATGACATTTTGTGACATGATATGTTGTGTTATGAATAAATATTCTTTGAGGCATATGGATCGATACTATTATACTCTACTTATTATATCTGTTTAACATGTATGCATATTAGTCCTACCTGGCACCCCACAGGTGGTACCAGTTATAATATCCTGAATTTTACATCTAGAAGCTTGAGAGTAAGATTAAATAAAGAAGACTACTAGCCCAGTTAGTAAGAGTCCCAGGATGCCTAGAAATAGAATGACTCTTAAGGACTTTGTGATTTGGCCCTTTTAGGTAGAGGGCTCAGTATGTGTAAGTAGTGAAATTAATGTGCCGATATAGATGTGTGTACATTTGGTTGGGCCGCATGAGTGTGTAAAACCCCAAATTTTGGGACTAGAGGCTAGATAATAAGCCTAAATGAAGCAGACTACTAAGTCTAGTTTATCAAATGTCCCAGAAATGTATAAGAATTAGAGTTACTCTTAGAAACTGCACTCGGAATAGAATGTGAATTTTGGAGCGAAATATTTCAAAGAAAGTACCCAATTTCCTTAGAATATGTTGGAATGACATAGAGCCTAACCCAGAACCAAAGGAAAAGGGAAGTAGTATCTAGAAATAAGTAATAAAGAGAACTAAAAGATCTAATAGCATAAGAAATAATATTTCCATAATCAAGGGCAACAGACACAATTGCCGATCTTGAGGTCGAAATTGGAAGGCAAAATAAAGGGCCAAGATTTAATTTTCAAAAGTAAGAACTAATTATGAGAATGAAAAGAAAATTAACTCTCCCTTTATGACCACAAAAAATGTCCAAGAAGAGGGTAAAGACGGAAGAGAAAACCTTCATCTAAGAGTCAAAGTTTCTTCAAACTTTTACAACTTGGAAAAAATGGACTAATGGTGAGGCATAGAGAGGAAATTGGTCAACAATTCCTCTCCTATTTGGAGGCAATATTTTGGTCAAGAAGAAGAGGAAAAAGGAAAGAGAAAACTTAATTAAAATAACCAAAGTCAACATAGCATAAGCTTTTGCAAGAAACTACAATATTGTTCACATATTTTCCCTTGCTTTCTTTGGTCAATTTTTGGCCAAGCTTTTGAGAAAAGAGGATTTAGTCATTAAAACATTATTCACTCCCTCATTCTCTCCAAATGTGATGGCCAAGCACAAGAAAGAAAGAGAAAAATAAGAGTTGGAGAAGACAAGAACTAAGGTGAGGTTTCTTGCTTGATTTTCTCCTTCCAACTCACTTATTTGGCTCAATTGTTCTTCATAAACCTTGTTCTCCCCTTTAAGAGCTTCATTTCTATGGTTTTTTTAAAGAGGATGTGTTTAAGTCATCTAGTAAGAGCCAAAGTTGGAGAATCAAGAAAAGATCTAAAGAAAGAGTAAGAGGTGAGCACGAGCTTACTTTTGATATATATGTTGTCATGTTTGGTGGAATTTTTGGGACTTGTTCTTGCTGCCCTAATTTTGATCAAATAGGGTTTTTTAAGGTATGTTTGGTTTGAGGGGAAGGGAGGAGAGGAATTTTGCTTCCTTCCCCTTGATTGGAAATACCAGAAATTTAGGAAGGGAGGGGAAATTTTTTGAAATTTTCCCATACCTCCCTTAAAATCTAGGGGATTTGGAAGGGACTCTGAAAAAATTACTGATTAGACAATGATGCCCATTAAATTTTATGATAACACAGAAATTCCCTTTGCCATTTTCATTCTTCATGCACACCAAACCCTATTTGGCCACTACTTGTGTCATCCGGGAGAGAAGAGTGGTCGAAGAGTGAAGACGAACGATAAGGGAAAGGACAATCAAACAGGGAGAGTATGGTAGAACAAGAGCATCGTCTACTAAAACCTTCTCTTTTGCTTGTAATCTCTTCCTTATTCTTGTTGTCGATGTCTTCCTCCATTTTTGATAATTGGATTTAGCTAAAACTTTAAGCCTCTTCCTTCCTTCAAGTCCGCCTATTTCGTCTCTTCTTGTTCATGTCTTGATCTTCGGTAGACGATTTTAATTTTTGACTCCGTTTTCGGTAAGATTTATATATTCCACAGTTTCTGAATATCCTTGACAATGATCTTCATGATTCGAAGAGGAATTTGTGATGCAATGCTTTCTCCTCTTTTTCTGATTGTCCTCTATTTCTTCTTCTGTTTCTTCATCTTCCTCCTTTGTTTTGGCCTCTATTTTTGTCCTTATAATATTCTCACAAATGCAATCTCAGCACGAGAATCATGCAGTCCATGACTAAGAATGTTTAGGAGAAGCATGCAGTCCATGACAAATTCATATTTCTTGTTAATGACAAATGCCTCTATTATTATTCTCACAAATGTCTCAATTTCTTGCTTATAGATATGGTTTGACAAATTCATGTTAATGACAAATCGTGTACTGCATGATATTTTGCCTCTATTTCAATTTATTTCTCATATGTTTCAAATCTGGTTTTTGCCTCTACTACTGCAATTGAATTTATTTCTTCTATGTTGTAGATATGATTTGGAATATATCTCATTTTACTAGTCTATTTGTATATATTTGATTATAACAATGTTTAATATTTGATTATTGTTTGGTTTGGTTTAGGATTTCATTATTTCGTGTTCTAGATATATATACTTTTTGTTGTATAGTATGCCACATGTACATTTTTACAAGCAATGCTTATGGTAACATAATTACACATTTGACTGCGCTGTTTGGATTTAAAGTTGATAAAGAGAAGGTTAAAAATATTTGGAAGACTTTGAAGAAGAGTTATTGTAAAATTTATGATATCTTTAAGGGGGTATGAGTGGATTTTCATGGAACTCATCTACTTATACATGGAAAGTTGAGGACCAAGTTTGGGATTAGCTGATTGAGGTGAGATAAATAAACCTTTCTTGTTGTAAATGTTGTATTTATTCTCTTTTAGTAACTATTGTTCATGTTGTGATTCTTTGTAAGTTCTAAAATAAATCACTGTCTAATATACCATTCTTGTTTCAAGTTTTGCATAATTTTCCAGTGCTGCATATTTTTCAAGTCCTAATGTTGTTTCAGTTATGCATATTGTTTCAGTTCTACATGTTGTTCCAGTTCTGTAAATTATTTCAAGTTCTGCATATTATTTCAAGTTCTTTATATTTTTCCAGTTATGCATATTGCTTTAATTCTACATATTGTTCTACTTACACATATTTTTCCAATTCTACATATTTTTCAAGTCCTAATGCTAGTACCTTGTGTCCTCATACTAATAGTTTGAAATCTGATTTTTTAGGTCAAACCAAAAGATGCTCTTTTGAGAAATACTCTGCTGCCCTATTATGAAAAGATGCTCAATAGAGACGATGGTAACACTCCTTTAAATATGAAGAAAAGGTGTCGCTCAAGTCCTCCAGCAGCATCCTCAAGTCCTCTACCACCAACTGAGATTGAGGTTGATCAAGTTCTGTCCCAAAATAATGTGGCTTCAGGACTTTTCTGTCAAGTTGAACAATGTTGACTTTAAAGAGCTGTCCCCTCGAGCACAAAGTGAGAGCTCTAAGAGGACTAGAAGGGTTACTGCAAACAATAATAGAGTCACTTCTGATGGAGCTCTAATTACAAAACAAATGCAAGAAATAGCAAGTGCCATAAGGTAAGGAAATCAAGTTTTTCAGTGAGAGATATACACCATAAATTTCAGGGGACGATACATTTAAGCTGATTCGAGAGAGCGGATGTGATGAAGACAAGATCTTTGACATGGAGCTTGGTTTTATTGTCCTGTATTTGATTATATTCTAATGGTGTGTGTATTTTGTATTATGATTTTGGGTCTATATTGTATACATTATACAGTTTTTTCTTCAACTATCCAAATTGCACCTAAAAGGAAGGGACAAATAGAAGCCAAACTTTTCAAGTAAAATAGGTGAATCAAGTATGAAATTTATAGTATAAAAAAAGTGCACCAAGGCAAGGATGAAAAAAAGGTGCAAGGTTCTCGAGTAATAAAAGTTGCATCACAAACCATCACACTAGTGGAAAAATCATTTTTATTAAGATCGGTTAAAAAAGATATTTTAGACTGGTTCTAGATCCGGTCTTGATACAACCGATATTAAAAGTTTGCTTCTTTTTATACTGGTTATGGAACCGATCTTAAAAAATGTTTTAAGACCGGTAATTATAAAACCGGTGTAAAAATATCAATCCTCATGGGAACAATATTGTATTCATTTCTATATTACTTGTTTACGACAGTGAACACTTGCATTTTTTAATAGGCCATTTACACTTGTAACACATACTCTAATTTTATTTGGTAAAATAGGGAAAAGAGAGAGTACATGAACTTTGAGTGCACACTCGAGTTCAACAGAAGTTTTGTCACAAACTCGAGTTTCAACTTGAAAGTTCAAATGGGGCATGTTGATTTAGAGAGAAAGAGGATAGCAAAGTTGTGAACAAGAACACCATCGAAGAAATTTTAGGGAAAAGTGAGTTCAGAGAGCTAGCTAAGATTCGACGGTAGGAAGAGAAGAGTGAAATTTTAATTAGGGCGTGCACTTTTAAGACCGGTTGTTACTATATGTGAGGTGCTTTTGAATAGTTAAATCTTGTACAATGATCATGATATTTTTTAGGTTGAAAGTAGATATCTTATACTTTAAATTGATATATAATATGTGTCATTTCAATTTGTAAATTGTAATTTATGATCAGCCAAAGTTTAGGCATTGAATCTAGAATGAATCCTAAGGTAGTGTTGTTGTTCAAGGATTTTTGAACTTTTAAGCCCATAATTGGTAGTGGATGATATTTTTTGTGAAAAGAGGACTTAAAGATCTTTTCATAGGATCTAGAACTACCTCAATTGGATTTTTATAGATTGAGTTATAAATTTTCAAAGTTAAGTGACAAATCTGGTAGATTAGCGTTGACCTACGAATTTGTGGCATTTAAGGTAAATTGTGACAAGTATGGGTCCAAAGAGTAGAGACATGTCTTAGAATCTAATGTGATGACAATAGAGACCTAACTCACAAGGGACTAGAGCACATAATGTATTAGACATAAAGCAGGGAAAGTTATAAAGATTATGTAAGAGAGACAAGTCATGTGTAATGACTTGTTGTCATGGCTCTAATGATGTTATTGTGTCTCTATGATAATAAAATGTCAAGAAAGAGGAAATGGAAGATTCTTCAAGTAACTTTGATGGTTGGAAGAAAATAACAAGAGGACGATATAAATGCATGAAGTTAGTAAACTTACCTATATTGCGTGCACTTGATATGTATGCTTGTGTATTGATGTTTATGATTGCTTTGATTGATTATGTGAGGCATATATGAATAATTGAAGCTCTATTTCTATTGATGCTATAGCCATATGTATGAGATGTGAAGCATTGAGCATGCAAATATATCATTATGTGAGCATGAATTAAGGTAAAGCAAGCATGTCATACACAAAGCATTTATCTTGCATGCATAACTGGCATTGTTTGCTACTGAGATTTTCCTGAACCTCACCCTCCCTCACCAACTATATAGGTACGGTGAGCATAGAAGAGGAATGTCTCAGACTTGTGCAACGGAAATGTGATGACAAATCGGAGATTATTACGTATATGATTGTATAAAAATGCCATGGATTAGTTAAGATCTTATTATTGTAATGTATATATATGTAAATAAGAATGAATGAGTTAGAGTTTTCACGTTTACTTAGTTGAGAATAGGAAGGTGAATATGAAAATTTTAATTTGAAGGCTTAAATAGTGGAATTCCTCGAGCCACAACAATAACATTTATGCTTCCAATGCATAATAAAAGGGGAATAAATGATTAGTGTTACACTTAGGGCCCATTAGTCAACAAACATAATGTGGGTTTCAGCGGATAACACTTTAGTAAACACTCTGATATTAACAAATGGAACTAAAAATGAATGGGTCTAATGAGATTGCAAACCATTATAAGACCACACTCAAAGGATTTTAAAAAGTTTTGAAAATCCTGCTCAAGTGTAAGTTCAAATCCTATATTAAAGTTGGGATATCAATTATTTACAAAAGAATATTGGTATTCGGTTTGAAGTCATTATACATTCAAATGCATCTAAAGGCTTTGGAAATTATAGTGTTATACCAGTAGTTAGGTGGGTAGTGACTATGTTACTGAGACAATGGTCTCATTCTGTTACTTCTTACACTTTTTAGGTGAGAGCATGAGGGGTGATGTAACGCTCGTTACTTTTGCCCCTTTATTATGCATTGGAAGTGTTAACTTTATTATTACGGCTCAGGAGAATCAATAAATAAGCTCCAAGCCAAAAACTTTCACAATTATTCTTAGGGCACTATTCATTTAGTAAAACCATATTTACCAGATTAATTAACTTTATTCATTGGGTTACTATTCACTTTAACTTTTCAATTTTACCATTCATTATTATCAAGGTTTTTTCTTGACTTATCAATTTCTTGGATTACTTAACTAATGGGCTTGTACTGTGTGATTACCCATTCCTAGTTCAATTTTGTGCTTACAAAACAATTCATCCATCATGCAGATTATACAGTTAATCACTTCTAACGTTATTTTATACATGACGATTGGTGCATAATAATCTTCAATTCTTCTTTACAACTTCTTCACCTGGAACATCATCCTGCACTCCTCTTCTATGCTCATGTGCCTATATGGTTGGTTGAGGAAGGGTGAGATTCAAGGGAATTTTAGTAGCAAACAATACCAAACAATGCCTGTAAGATAAATGATAGTGCATAATATACTTGCCTTACGTAGTCTCATTTTAACATAATGACATGCCTGCATGCTCAATGCATCACATTTCTTACATATGGCTATAGCATCAATAGAAAACATAGCTTAAATCATTCAACTATGTTACAAATAGACAAGTAAAGCAACCATGCACATCAATACACAAGCATACATATCACCTCATACAAGTAAGGTAAGTTCACTACCTTTTGTCTTTGAGTCCCCTTTTATACCTTTTCTTCCAACAACTGAAGTTGCTTCCATTGTCTCTTGTTTGTCATCTCATGGCCTTAAATAATGGCCATATTATTAGAGCTATTACAAATAAATGTCCAATGGGCTATAAGGGCCTTCAACAACTTTAAGGGCCTAATTCTAACCCTTGGAGTTCTTAATTA
Source organism: Inga oerstediana (assembly GCA_963210345.1). Taxonomy (NCBI): domain Eukaryota; kingdom Viridiplantae; phylum Streptophyta; class Magnoliopsida; order Fabales; family Fabaceae; genus Inga; species Inga oerstediana. The sequence goes on from OY723409.1 coordinate 40,743,915, forward strand.
TTAGATTTGTGCCATTAAGTCTTAAATTCGCATAAGACATAAAGCTAGCAGATTTTTTACTGTACTTTGAAAAATCATAACTAATGGACAGAATTTAAGTTTTCACACTTTGGCTTTCAAAGGTCCCATTTTCATATTAAACACCATTCCCACATAAATTTTCACAAGGAATCCATTAGAAGCACGAAATTAACCAAATTCACATTGTAATAACCCGAATTTTAAGACTCAAGGCTAAAGAATAAGCCTAAAATAAGTGGATTGATAAGCCCCAGTTTAGCATGATCCCAAATTGCGATTAAGGGTTTAATGATTCCAAAAGTGGATGTGGTTAGTGATAAATAACCCTTTTGGAGAATCCGATGTGATTTGAGATTCGAATATGATTCGAATGTGTTATGATCAGTGCCGAAACCCTGTATTTGAGTTCAATTATGGATTAACATCTAAATTGACTTAAAATATAGGGAGGGTGCATAAGATGGTGATATAGAATGATATGGTGTGTTTGGTGGTGATTCAATAGGAATTGCTATAATCAGGGGCAAAACGGTAAAGTTACCGTCCAATTGGTCAGTTACCGAAGAGGAAACTTATTGGTAACTTCAAGATCAATGGTTATGATTGATTTATGTAAGAGATCAAAGGTTGGAATCATTTGTATGTGTGTGTATGTGAGCTCATGATAGATGGAGTAAGTGTGTGACAAGTGGCAAATTGTGGACCCTTGGATTGGGTCAACATTTTCAACTCACTCTCCCTCTCTCCTCTCTTTTACTAGACGACCAAATGAGCATTTGAGTGCCAAAATCAGATTATCATCGTCATATCATCCTTCTCTCTCTTGTTTCTCCATTTTCGTCCATGAAGAAGAGGAAAGAGAAATGGAAAGGTGAGGTTTTAGCCTTGTTGTTGACCTCTAATGCTCAAATACCCTTCTTTAAAGTTGTTCATAGTGATGAGAGCTTCATTGCTATAGTTTTAGATTTGTGAGAGGAGCTGTTTTGCTGCATGAGCAAAAGAGGAAAGATGAAGAATCAAGGAATTTGTTTGGGAAAGAGGAAGAGGTGAGTATTTGCTTCATTTTGATCTCTATATTGTGGCCATTAATTCAGTTTTGTGAATTATGAATTTTGCCCTTATTTTTGTGGTATTTTAGTGTGGAATGTAAATGGTGAAATTGGATGTTGTTTTATGTTGAAAATGGTGTCATGTTCTGGTGTTTAATCATTGGAATTGGTTTGAATTGGATTGCACACATTGGTTGCAAAACTGGAAAATCTGTCCTTTGGAAGTTTGTTCTAGGCAGTTTATTTGTGTTGGCATTTTGAATAGGCAAATGATATTAGAAAATTATGAAAATTTCCAGTTTAAAGTTCACATTCCAAGATTTAAAATTGACATATAATTTATGCCATTTCGTTTTGTAAACTGGGATTTATGTTTGCCCAAAGTTTGAGGTCGAAACTGGGTTTGATTCTGGATTAGTGTGGATATTTGTGTAAATATATTTCATTTGGCTTTGGGATCACCTCATTTTTGTTTTTCTAAAATTAATTATGAATTTTTGAAGTTGCCTTGGCTGCAACAGAAAATCTTAGCTGCAGCTCAAAAGTTTCTGTGTGCGTTTTGGCCGCAGCCAGAAATTCTTGGCTGCAGCAAAAAACCTTCTATACGCGTTTTGGCTACAGCCAACCCCATTTTTAGTATTTTGTGATTTTGAAAGGTGATTTCCAACCTAATACTTCCCAATTCTTTAGGCTTTCGTTGAGCTTATTATAGCCACCTAAAGGGTGTGAATGGTAACCAACCTTAAGTGATATGAAAGTAAAGAGTTGGAATAGAGAATAACCCTATGTCCTTGATTTGGTTATAGGGTTGGATATTTGCTCAGATCGTGAGTAGCCGATGCTGGAGCATACGTGGAAAGAAAAAGTGTAGGGAACTTACCTCTCCTGCATGTATATGATATTTGTGTTGGTATTGATGCATGTATTGCTTTGCTTGATTATGTGAAACATATATGAATGATTGTGGCTCTGTTTCTATTTATGCTATGGCCATGAGTATGTTGTTGAAACATTGAGCACACAAATATGTCATTGTGTGAGCATGAGTTATGTATTGCAAGCATGTCATGCATTAAACACTTATCTTGCATGCATATTGGTATTTGTTTCCTATTGAGATTCTCTCAAATCTCACCCTCCCCTACCAACATTTTAGACAGGGTCAGCCAAGGGCGATGAGAACTCCTTCGGGTTGTCATTCTGATAGTTGGTTATCATAGTTGGGAGTATTGTGTATTGGATATTTGTATATGTGGATGAGGATTTAATTATGTGTATTTGTAGTGAGATTTGTGTAATCCCTATATGAGAACTTGTATATGGGCGTATTGCCCTTTGTAAACCCTTTTGTAAAGATATGAACCCGAGATTGCCAGGATTATTATATTGTGCACTCTGATTTATCTATTGAATGTATTTATCCGCGTGAAGTGATTGTATTCGAAATGTGAAAATGAGACCAGGTAAATCGGATTTGTAAAGATATTTGTCAAAATCCTATCGTGAAGATGAGATTTTAAAATGATTTTGTTTATTATTGGTCTCTATTTCACTTTAATCGCGTATTTCGGATATAATTACGGAAGGGGGTTACACATATCACATTGACATGTTGCACAATGACCCTAACATGTCAACACAATTCCACAATACCAAACTCAACATTGAAATCCTTTCCATTCCAAGGTTCCAAACCTATTCCAATGACATCAAAGAACACTATGACATCATTTTTACCATAATATCTAATCCAATTCATCCATTTCAAAATCACATGAAAATCATGGCAAAATTCAAAAATCACAAAACTTAACCAATAACCATAAAACTTAGGTCAAAATGCATCAAATACTCATCTCTTCTTCTTCCCCAAGCTAATTCCTTGATTTATCAACCTTCCAAATTCTTCAAGCTCTTAAACACCTTTCACAAATCTAAAACCATAGAGAGGAAGCTCTCATTACTATAAACAACATTATAGAAGATTATTAGAGCTAAAGAGGTTATCTACCAAGCCAAAAACTCACCTTTCCATTTCTCTTTCTTCCCTTGCTTTGGACGTCTATAGGAGCTTTGGAGAGAGAGAATGAGATTAGTTTTTGGGGCTCCAATGGCCTCTTGACTGGCCTTTTAGGGAGGAGAGGAGAGAGGAATGTGTTTTGACACTTTGACCAATCTAATAGCTCACAAGATGCCACTTATCACAATCTTGTTTCCTCTTCTAGGACACACATGAGCTCATATACATGGAATTCCACCCTCTTAATATTATAACAATTAATCACAACCAATGATTTTTGAGTTACCATTGAGCTTCCTCTTCAGTAATTGATCAATTGGCTGGTAACTTTCCCATTTTCCCCTGATTATGACAATTCTTACCGAATCACTACCAAACACATCTATTCTTCACCTTTTCACCACAATATGTGCTCTCCCTCTATTTTAAGTCAATTTAGATCTTAATCCACAATTGAACTTAAATACAGGGGTTTCGGTACAGCTTATAACACATTCGAATCACATTTCACATCATATTCTCCAAAATTGTTCATTTATCAATAATCACATCCACTTTTGGAGTCCTTAACCCTTAATCAAAAATTGGGATATTACACACATAATAGTCTTTGAGGCATATGGTGCCATCTTATGCCTCATAGGCACATATGTGACATATTCTTGAAGGTACAGACATATGTGACTAATCAGTTGGATAAAATATGCCGGAATGTGAGTATATATGGCATTTCTGGGCAGATGCATGTACCTTACATTTTTTTGAAGAGACACTAGTTTGGTGTCAGTTGTCTGGGACACCAAGCATGTATGTGGCAAAATCGTGAGGCATCAGGAACACATGGCAACAATCAGGCTAAAAGGGTGACACGTGTCGTAAAACTGAGCGACCCTGTATAAAAAAGTAGCTTTATTAAAGTTGCTTTATTAAAACAACTTTATTAAAGTAACTTTTGAATTTTTACCAAGATTAGCCAATTATTCAGTGCCATTTACAATAGCATATTAGACACATGTTGAAAAGTCAATCCAATTCACCGGTCTCCAGTTTGGCTAGATACCCAATTTTCCCAAACACTACATCGGAAGCCATATGAATTCATCAAACTTCTTTCCCTTGACCAATAAAGTCGATCAAGTATGAGAGGGGGAAAAGGGGACAAATTTTAAGAAGGTGCATTGGGCACCCTGCAGTTCGAAGAAAGAGCATCCGGCACATCGGATCGCTGAGTGCCCTATAATTTCCAAAAAGAGCATCGAGTACCCTGGATTTTCATACACTTGACACATGTAATTAAAGGAACATTCAGCACCCCCACACCTCATTAATTTCATGTAGCCCCTCAAAAATAGAAGAAAAATCAGAAAATTCAAGAGAACAAGAAAGAGGAGAGAAGTTTGAGTGTTCTTGAGCTCTCAAGTCGATTTCACCACCAAATCGGTGTTTCTAGCTCTTAGTACCTTCATGAATCTTCTTCTATTTGTTAAGGGCTATGTTTCTACAATTTTGGATTCTTGATAAGAAGAGTTTGGTGCTACCTCTATAGCCAGAGTACTGCCAAATCCTGAACCGACCATAGACTCAAATAGAGGTAATCATAACTTCAATTTAAGCATGGTGTCTTGATGTTTGGATGAGTATTTTGGAAGTTATAAGTCCTTTAGGGTTTTAGCCAAAGAGGAGAATTTAGAGCTTTAATGGCCATATGATGATAAATATGATGTTAGATAAAGGTTTAAGATGATAGGTAACATGTGTTAAAGTTAAAATTGCAAGAACCACTGGTGGAAAAATCACTTTTTAGACCAGATAAAAACAATATTTTAGACAGGTTCTAGATGTGGTCTTGATACAACCAGTCTAAAAAGTTTGTTGCTTTTTAGATCGGTTAAGAAACCGGTCTTAAAAATAAGTTTTTAGACGGGTTTTTTATACAACCGGTCTAAAAATAATGACATTTAAGACCTGTTGTTGAAATAACAGGTCTTAATGTCATACTTTTTAAGACTGGTTGTTGATAAAACTAATCTAAAAAGTAAGACTTTTTAAACCGGTTGTTCTAAAAAGTTGCCATTTGTTTTCAAAATATATTCCTGTTACACAACAAGTCATTTTCCCTGTTAAAACATTTTACCTAGCAAGCCATTTCATTGACAATCAAATAAATTTTTCTCTCACACATTATAACTAATACCTTATATAGAAGCATTTTCATCAAGCAATTTAAAACATAATTTCAATTGGTGTAATACTTACATCATTTTTCCTATACCCCATATTCCACAGAAGTATCAATAATAAATCATTCTTTTGACACCCCAACTCTTACACATACATTCCTATTTCATCAAGCATTTTAAAACATAATTTCAACTGGTGTAACTTACATCATTCTTCCTACACCCCATATTTCACAGAAGTAATAATAATAAATCATTAAAAATTAACACATTATCATACACAAATAGAAAATTAAGGTATGCTGCTATACATTTTTATTCCCTTGTTTTAATATTATAGTGTGACAAAAAAATAAAAACTTTAGCTATAGAGAAATCTACAAAGAAAGAACACAGCAGACAATAATCCATCACTGATTATCACTAGCTGGCTTCAAAGCATCTATACTAGGATATCTCAAAATCCTTCATTTGCATGTGATGACAACAAAAAAGTAGGTTTATATATAAAATAACTATATACATAATTCAAATATAATTAATGATAATTACTTTAGCTAGCTAACCTTTAAAGTAGTTTTATAAAGGGATATCCTCCCATATCCTTTCATGATGATCATTTCTTATGCCGTGTTCATTATCTACTTTATCTTCTTCATTGAATTCTGGAAGGCCCCTAGAAAAAGAAGGAGTCTCAAGAAAATCATTTATTAAACAACTTTCCTTATTAATATTAATGATCCTTTTTCCTTGGAGAGCTACAGACCATATTTTATTTGCCTGATTGGTAATATAGAACACTTGTTTCACTTGAATTGGCAGAATAAAAGGTTCATCTCCAAAACTTCTACTATTCAGATCAATTAATGTAAATCCTAACTAATCTATCATTACACCATTGTTGACATCAACCCACTTACATTTAAAAATGGGAAATTTAATTTTAACATAATCAACCACCCAAATCTCTTCAATAACCCTATAATAAGGTATAGCTGCCAATCTAGGGTTCTTATCCTTCAAACTAGAGAACTGTATAGATTCATCCATTAATATAACACCATTATTTTGGATGGTGCTCCTATCATCTATGGACTTTGTGTAAAATGTATAACCATTGATCACAAATGAAGTCTAACTTATGACATCAATCTCAGGATCACGTGCTGACCATTTAATTATATCAGAAACAGATTCTTCTCTGTCAACCTTATGTTTGAACCAATATGCAAAAGTTTTTTTATGCTCCCTAATTAACCTTTGTTGAGTCATTCGACTATTTCCTTTCCGTGCAATTTCTTTATGAGCATTAATGTAATCTTGAACTTCATTAACATTATTTAAGATGTACAAGTAGACTTTTTGCAATTCATCAAGATTCACACTTTACTAAATCCTCGTGTCTACCCCCTTCTTCATCATGACGTTTAGGAAATCCAATGTGTCTTACATTTAAGAAGTAATCTTGACAAAACTCCATAGCTTCTTCAGAAACATATTTCTGAATAATAGATGCTTCAGGCCGGTGAGGGTTCTTCACATACCCTTTTAGGATTTTCATAGTTCTTTCAATTGGGTACATCCATCGTAAATAGATATGGCCACATAACTTGATCTCCCTCACTAGATGAACAATTAGATGTACCATGATGTAAAAAAAGTAGTAAGAAAAAGCTTCTCAAGATAGCACAAGATCGGATATCCTTCTTTTTCCAGTTCATCCAATATTTTCATCTTAATGACTTTACTACAAATAGCATTGAAGAAGAAACAAAGTCTAGTTAAAGTATGTTGAAGATCATATTCGACAATGCCTCAAATAGCTACTGGTAGTAGTCGTTGCATTAAGACATGATAATCATGAGACTTTAGCCCTATTAACTTCGAGTCTTTCATCAACACAAGCTTCTTAAAATTTGAAAAATACCCTAAGGGAACTTTGATGCCATGTAAACACTCACACAAACTTCTTTTCTCATCCTTAGACAGAGTATGAGAAGCTGGAGGACAAAAAGTTCTCTTACCATATGGCTTTGGATGCAAGTCTTCTCGTATTCCCATTTCTTGTAAATCTAATCTTACCTTCGCGCCATCCTTATAACTATCTTGTATGTTAAGCACTGTCCCAACAATACTATCACATACGTTTTTCTCTACATTCATGAAATCAATACAATGTCTCACATCCATATTGAGCCAATATGGAAGATCGAAGAAGATAGACCTCTTTTTCCATTTATTTTTTCATTACTACTCTTTGTAATCTTACCAAAGATAACATCGATATTTTTCACCTTTTCATAAAGTTGCTCCCCAGTCAATCCTCGGAGCATCTTCAAACTCTTGTCCACCAAAAAAAGCTTTCTTTAATCTACGATATGGGTGGCCCCGTCTAAGAAATTTCCTATGGCCAAGATAGACCGTCTTTCTTCTATGTTAAAGTTGATAGTAGCATGTGCCTTGTTCACAAATTGGACATGCTTTATGGCCTTTAACACTATATCCTAACAAGTTTCCATATGTGGGGAAGTCATTTATAGTACAAAAGATCATGGCTAGTATTTTAAAAACCTCTTTCTTGTTCGCGTAAAAAACATCAACACCTTCATCCCACAACTCTTTCAAGTCTTCTATCAAGGGTTATAGATAAACATCTATGTCATTTCCAGGTTGTTTTGGTCCTGAAATCAAAATAGACAATATGATGTACTTTCATTTCATGCATAATAGAGGAGATAAGTTGTAAATTACCAACAAAACAGGCCATAAACTATATATACTGCTTAGGCTCCCAAAAGGATTCATGCCATCTGTGCTAAACCCAAGCCTGAAATTCCAAATGGCAATTTAAATAATGTTGCCACAATCAAGGGAAAAAGAGACATTTGCCATATGATCTTGAGGTTAGAATTGGATATTAAGATAAAGGGTTAGGATGTGCTTTTGAAAAGTAAGAGTAATTATGAAGATTAAAAATCAAATCAGCTCCCTTCTCTTAGGATGACAAGGACAACCAAAAGGGCAAAAAGGAAAGAAAGGAATTGTTGGTAAAAGTGTCAATACAATTTCAAGAAAATCTTGGTTAAATGGTCAACACATTTTTCTCCCTTATTCCTTAGGCATTTCAGCCAAGAGAAAGAAGAGGGAAGAGGGAAGACTATGTTTAATTAACCAAATCAACTTTAGGATAATTAGCCACTTACTTTTTCCAAGAAACCATAAGAACTTGACACATGACACTTTGTAGGCTAATCATTTAGCTTAAGTGAGGATAAAGATAAAAAAACTCCCTCCCTCCTCTCAAAAGTAGGCCTAACACTCAAAAATAGGAGGAAAAATAGTTGGAAAAGAAAGAGGAAATAAGGAGAGAAAACTTAAGTATTCTTGAGAATTTATGATGATTTTGACCCCGAATCTTTGTTTATGACTATTAGAGCCTTCACAAATGTTACTCTACTCGATGAGAGCTTCATCTTTACAATTTTAGATTTCTAATTAGTAGAGATTGGTATTATCTAGTTGGTTAGAGTATTGCAAAAATCAAGAACTAACTGTAGCATTACTCAGAGGTAAGACTAAGCTTCAATTTGAATCAAACATCTTAAGGATTTGTTGAGTTTTTATGATTTTCTTGGGCTTCCTAGGGTTTAGTCAACCTAAGGTTTCTAAGGTTTATGTTGCCTTGATCATAAATATGATGATATATGATGCTTAATGAAGATACTAGACTAGTTTGGTAGTGAAATTACAAAATTGTTGATTATTGGGTTGAGGTTTCTATGAGACAAGTTCTTTGTGGCATGTTTTTGAGTGGTTGAATCGTATTCAATAGACACAACATTTTCTAGAATAAAATTTGACATGATAAGCTATAATTTGTTATATAATATGTGGCATTTGGATTAGTACCTTTTGAGTTATGGTTGATTAAAGTTAGGCATTGAATATGAAATGATATATGTGACAGTGAGGATTGATTGTGGATTATGGAATTGTGTGCATATGATTGGTAGTAGGATGTATTTTCCTTTGATATAGGCTTACAGAGGGTCACATAGGACTTTAAACTACTTTATTTAGAATTTTGTAGATTAAGTTATGATTTTTGGAAGTTAAGCCAAGAAATAGTGGAAATCTAGAAATCCAGGTTTTGTCTGTGGCTAGGCCTTTTGGCTGTGGCCAAGCACCTGATGTAACCCCTTACCTTATTTTCCGTAATTATAATAAAAAATGCATAATTAAGATAGAGTAGAGGCCAATGCTTAATTCAAAACTTATTTATAATCTCATCCTTAAAATAGGATTTTCAAAATTTCTTTCAAAACCTGTTTAGCCTAGTCTTATATTCACTTTTTGAATATAATTATCCTGCGCAGTTTGGTTGCATTCATACATATCAGAGTGTCAAAGTAAATTTCTGGTAACCCCCGAGTTTTCATATAAGGGTTTACGGGGTATATTCGTCCTTTACAACTTCCCATCCAGGGGATTACATATTCTTATCTAAAATAATATTTACAAAATATACAGTAATCCCGAATAAAATATGACTACCAACCAACAAACTAAATAAAGAACTATATGCTCTTAGTTGTCTGCTTCTCCTTCTAGCCGCTTGCTCTGGCTGTAGGTTAGTCAATGAAAAGAATAAGATTCAAGAGAATCCCAGTAGTAATAGATCACTCATACAACATATAATCACATAACATGTAAGTAAATCACCAAGCAGTAGTATACATATGGCCTTCATGGCATACACATGATCTTTACAGTATTCATATAGCCTTCACGGCTTACACATTTACAATGGTAGGGGTAGGTGTGACCTATAACACCCCAATTTTTGAGGATAATTATCGAATTAAAGTGGAATAATTATTTGTTATATGGCAATTTTAATTAATATGCCATAATTGTTGGGAAAATTGAAAGCATAGCCAAAAATTTGTGATTAATGGGAGAAATTAATTGCTAACTAAGAGAAATGAGATGTATAACTAAATGGCTAATGGTGTGGTTAGAGTAACTAGTTGGGTTACTTGCTTTATGAGAAGCAATGATATTGGGACACTTGGCAAGTGGGTATGGTGAGAGAATGGTTGGAAAAGTCAAGAAATCATTTTAAATCCATTTCTCTTTCTCTCCCTCTCTCTTATGCATTTAGGCATGGGCTTGGGAGGCAAAAATCTGATCCCATCATGCTTCATTATCATCTTCATCTCTCTTCCATCTCTCTCTTTCGTTCAACCATGGCAGCCCAAGGGAGAGGAAGAACTTTGTGTAAAAGGTGAGTATTTGACCCTCTAAATGGCTTCTAATAGAAAAAATGCTCTTCTATAAAGTTGTTCCTCTTGTTAAGAGCTTTCATCCTATGGTTTTAGATTTCCATTGGTGGTGTTTTGAGCATACAAGGAAATCTAGAAGTTGGAGAACCGAAGAACTTCTTTGGGAAAGTTGTTGAGGTGAGTGAAAGCTTCATTTTCATATAAGTTTTGTGGCCATTGGTTAGGCCTTGAATTTCTGGAATTTCAGCCCTAATTTTTGTGATTTAGGGTCTTGGGGAGTATAGTATGTTATTGTTATGGAAATGGTGCCTTGTTTAGTATTTTGAATTGATAGAATTGTATTGAAGCTTAAATGTGAAGTTTGGCACCTTTTATATTGGTTTTGTGCTTTGGTCAAAACAGGGCATATTGATAGGTTGTGATTTTGGTCATTTTGAGGTTACCATTGTGTTCCTTGTGAAAATTTATGTGGGAATATGCTTGATTGTTAATTTTGGAGCCATGGGACACTTTGGTAGAAAATTGGAAAATCTATCCCTTGGAACTCTGTTCTGGGCAGTTTATTTGTGTGGGCGTTTTGAATGAACAAATGGTGTTGGAAAATTCTGACACTTTTCAGACTTAAAGATCACATCCCACGCTTCAAAATGGACACATAGTTTGTATCATTCCGTTTTTTGAACTGAGAGTTATGCTTTGCCAAAGTTTGGGATCAAAACTGAACTCTGTTTTGGGGCAGTGTTGAGTTTTGTGTAATTCTAGAATTTTGTGGTGAATTCCAGTAATAGTTCATATTTTTCCTATAAATAGGACTTAAATAGATTTCATTTGGCTTTAGAATCACCTCATTTCTATTTTTCTAGAATTATTTATGATTTTTGGAAGTTCAGCCAAAGAAACAGAATTTTCTTGGCCGCGGCCAGAGGTTATGAACCGCGGGCCAAGATGTTCTGTGCATCCATTGGCCACGGCCCATGGCTAGGCTGGCCGCGGCCAACCCCCAAAAATCAGCATTTTGAACTTTTAAAAGGTGACCTTTGGTCAAGTGTTTCCCAAACCTTTAGGCATGTGTTTAGGCTTTAATTAGCCACCTAAAGGTCATGAATGTTAACCAACTTTAAGTGTTATGAAAATGAGAATTTGGAAAAGAGAATGACCCTATGTCCTTGATTTGGTTATAGGGTTGGGTATTACCCTTGATCATGGTTTGATATCCGCTCGGATCATGAGTAGCCGATGCTGGAGCATACGTGGAAAGAAAAAGAGTAGGGAACTTACCTCTCATGCATGTATTGATATTTGTGTTTGTGTATTGATGCATGTTATTGCTTTGCTTGATTATGTGAAACATATATGAATGATTGAAGCTATATTTCTATTTATGCTATGGTCATGAGTATGATGTTGAAACATTGAGCATGTGGATATATCATTATGTGAATATGAGTTATTGTGATGCAAGCATGTCATGCATTAAACACTTATCTTGCATGCATATTGGTATCTATTTCCTACTGGGATTCTCTAGAATCTCACCCTCCCCTACCAACATTTTAGACAAGACAAGTGGTTCGAGGAAGGAGCAAGCGACTAGGGGCGGTGAGAATCCCTTATGGGCATTTGGATTTGGTAGTTGGTTATCGTTATTTGCTAGGATAATTGTATATGTTTGGATGATAGATTAGAATGTGTATTTGGATTAAGTATTGTGTAATCCCCATTTGTGAAATTGTAAAGGGCGTATGTGCCCATGAACCTTTAGTGAAGATATGAACCTAGGATTGCCGGGATTATTATTGTACACTGTGATATATTATGAATGTTAACCAAAATCAAGGATAACGAGTTATTACCTATTCCAATTCTTTAATAACTCATAATACTTAGGTTGGTTATCACCATAGTCATTTAATCAAGTCAACTAAAGAGCTAAAGTGGTCAATTAACCTAAAAGACCAATTTCTAGCATCAGAGTTCAACAATATTACATTATGCCATAACATCTTTAATTTTCACATAAGTGATCAAATCCGCCAGAATTTTGCATCAACTTTGAAAAATAATAACTAAATATATAAAAATTGAAATGGGGTGATTACAAAGCCTATTTTGCCCTCATTTAGTCTAGTTTCAAGGAAAAATATCACTCATAGCCAATTGGATACACATCATTCCCAGAATTTTCATTTATTGCACACTGTCAAAATTCAACAAAATTTTCATGACCTAATTTCAAAAATTCATAACTCCCTGTGTGCAAATCAAATTGATGGAAATGACCTATAAAATTAAGTATTGATATGTCTACTATTTAATTGGAAATTTTCAGAATTTTTAAAGATCATTTGGTTATCCAAAAACACCATACAATCAGGGTAACTCGCTAGAATTCTGTTCAGCAGAAAATCCAGTTTTTGCATTTTGAGTTTTAATGGCCCAAAATTCACAACCCGGGGCTATTCCTACACCACTTTTCATGTATAACACAATGGTAACATCAAAATGAACAAATTCTTACCCATTCCCCATATCCTATTTTGGAAGAAAAATCAACAAAATTCCAGAAATTACCAAACTCCCAATTTGAGCATCAAACTTGTGTCATATGGTTTCTAATCATCATAAAACACCAAATACATAACCAAAACACCATGACTTCTCCAAACACTAGCTTGGACAAAATTAAGGAAGAAGTACACATGTCAAAATACTCATTTAACTTACACAACTAATAGCTCAAATTGAAGCCAATACTCACCTCTTGCTTTTCCTTAGCTCTATTCTTTGACCAGTAGGACCCTTGAATTTCAAGCCTGCTATTATGTCAGATTCTCATTTTGTCCTTTTCTATATATACACCTGAAGCATCATCAATAAATCCAAGAACTTCATACATTTTATCCATAGGGATTACTGTTTAATGGCTTTGTTTCTTGTTGAGCAACAAAGGAATGTGGGAGAAATGATTTTCAATGAAATGAGAAGATTCAAGTTTTCTTCCACTAGAACCACCACCATTCCAGATTGTATCCCTCATCCTTCGGCATAATAAAATCTAGTACTTGGATGGTAACGAGAAGGTTAAGATCCCAAGGTTTGGTATGACATAGTTGAATCATATGGGGATATCTTTTTCTTTAGCTAAATTGAAACCTGCATCACATCACGAGTCTACACCATCATAGGCTGATGAGGCTCAATCCTCTGCCAAAGGAAGATCTCTGCCTCCTTCATTCTTTGGTACATCTATACAAGAGTATGTATCAAATGTGATCAAACAAGCTATATACAATCTCAAGAAGGAATTGTTTGAGGAGTACAAGAAATTGGTAAACACGTTGGAGTCTCAAGTCATCAAATTGGTAGATAAGACCAATTACAACTTTGACATGATGATTAAGACACAATAGGGTCACTTAAGGCAGCTTCATGAGTTGGAGACATTTTTGCATACTCATCTTCCTGTTCATCCTACCTCTGTACCTCCTACCTCAGTTCCTCAATAGACCACCTCTACATCCCCATCTACTATTGCGCTAGCCTCTACCACAGTGCTATTCATTTACACTGATATTGTTACCTTTACCACTATGGATGTCACTTGGGTGGTTAAGACCTCCGTTCCTTAGCCATCTTCTCCACCTTTTAAACTTGATCCTATTGATCCCTCTATCACTTTGGTATTGTACACTCCACCTCCAGCATCTAATATTACCTTTTCTGTCGTTCCCTCTTCTGCTGATGACAAAAAGGGGGAGAAAAATAAGTGGCGGATTTGAGTTTTAGGAGTCACAATTTTAGGGGAGTATCTTGTTTCTTGGTTTATGTAAGTTTATTATGTTGGCTAGGTTTGTATTGTATTTTTGGGACTATGCTTGTATTTTGGACTTGTGGTTGCTTTATGTGCTTCAAGCATTTTAGCTTTGAAAATGTAATTTAAAGTTAAAATTTTATCAATGAAGTTATCATGAAGTTATTATGACTTGTTCTTATTAAGAGTTTAGCAGTAAAAGTCTTGCTGAGTTCTTGAAGAAAGTACCAAATTTTAGCAAACAATATTCAAATTTAGTGATTATGCATTTTAAAATTCAATAAGTGTTTTGCAATAAACTTTTTAAATCAATCAAGTTTTCACATCCATCATAAAGGTTTTGTTATCATAAAAAAGGGGGAGAATGTTAGAATCCATGTTTTGATGATAATAAAGTATTGATACGTTGTTTTGTAAAAGATTCAATGTTTTAAAGATGGTAACATTAAGCCACATCAATTATCAAATGCATTTCACAAGTTGACAGAAAGTTACTATTGAAAAAGTCTGATGCACTCGAATTTGGAGGAAGAACTCGAGTTTTATATGTTGAAGCACTCGAGTTTGGCATTCTCACTCTTGCAAGTTTTCTACAGAAGCTGTCTCAGAAAGTGGAATTTACTCATGCATTTGAGTTTGGGTTCAAAACTTGAGTTCTGATATGAAAAGCACTCAAGTTGGAAAACTCTTGCAAGTTATATCTAGAGGCTAAGTCAGAAATAGCTACTGCCTAAAGAACTCGAGTTCTGGCAACAAGTGCACATGAGTCTTGCAAGTGAACTCCTGCAAGTGTTATCTAGAAACAAATCCAGAAGCTAAGACACTCTGATGCACTCGAGTTATGGTCAAGAACTCGAGTCATGCCTATAACACTTCCAATTACCTCTTGCAACTTCTATTCTAAAGCCAAGCCAGATACTTCAACATTCTAATATATAGCTGTGAACTTGAGTTTGAGTAAGGAACTCAAGTTTGGTACTGCACTTCTAGTTAACTTTTTTAACATTGTGATAGGAACAAAGTGAAAGAGTATTGACTAGCCTGAGAACTTGAGTTTGAGCATAGAACTTAAGTTGTGCTTGAAAACTCTTGCAAGTGTAAGTTAACTCTTGTAAGTTCTTGGCAGAGACAAGATGAAGCAATGCCAACAGCCATGATACTCGAGTTTGTGAGGATAACTAAAGTAATAATTAAGAACTTTCAAGTCTACTCCAAGTACAGAGAGTTGGAACCTAGAACTTAGTAAGGAAACTCGAGTTGTACCTAAGAACTTGAGTGTTGTCGAAAAATTCTCTAAACACTCTTGAGAGGCACTTGAAAGTGCTAAAGGTGTTCTCTGTACTCATGAAAATATTAAAGAGAACTCGAGTTTGAATGTGAAACTCGAGTGTGAACTTGAGTGTGAAGAAATAACTCGAGTTCATCAGTCACAGAAGCAAAATGCATTATAGAGTCACAACGGACAATCCAAATATAGTTAAATGTTATTTATTCATTATATTTTCATTTGTTACTATACCTAAATGTTATCCACAATATATTCCAAGTATGAAACAGGAGATTGAACGTTTGGATTATAGAATTAAACAAGAAAGTCAATTGTGGCGAACATAATTATTGCACACCGAATATTGGACACTTGCCACCACATGCAGTTGACCCATCATGAAATGCTGTCTGAAAATTCAAACGTATACATCCTTATCCTCAATCAAATGCTCCGCTCCACAATGGGACATTACACAACTGATAATTTAGACTGGCTATAATTATAGAGCATCAGAGACAAGCTAACACAAGAAAAGAAGAACACATAGCACAAGAGCATATATTGAAAATCTTCAAGAGTCTTTGATTTCATATTTCTCTATGTATTCATATTGTACTTCAGTGATTATTATATCTATTCTGTGAGAGAGTCTGTAAATAATTTCAATTTTATTTTTTATTTGATCTCAATGTAACAGGACCTTGAGAGGGTAGATTTTGTTACAGCGAAGCTATAAAGAGAATTCCTAGTAAGACTTTATGCTTGTTAGACTTACAAGGTGCAAGCAGTAAAGAACATTGCTGCTTGTAAGACTTACAGGGGTGTAAGCATGAGAGAATATTGTTGCTCGTAAGACTTATAGGGGTGTAAGCAGGAGAGAATGCTGCTGCTCATAAGACTTGCATGGGTAAGCAGGAGAGAAAGGTTTTCGGGATTGTTCTGCTCGTAAGACTTGCCATAAGGGGGAGAGAAATTCTAGGGATTAGAATATTTCTACTCGTAGTCCTTATGAGGACAGTTGTTATTCAGTAGTGTTCCGAGAGCATAATTAATCTTGGAGGATTACTATATATGGTTAGGCATCTAGCACATACTTCTGCCTCTAACTCAATTTATTTCAAAGAAGCTTCTAGATAACACTACAATCTATAAATCATCCTCTTAATACTTCCAATTATTGCTCAGATAGCTAAGACATTATTTTAAATAAAGAAGCAGCACATGACCTCTTTTCATAGTCTCTTGACCTAAAATTTGCTTCCAATTATCATTTGAGCATCCTTAAACATATTCTAATGCCTCGAATAGCTCTGGGTCATTTCAATATTCCTAAAGAACCAAGATTCAAAAGTTGATTCTTGGGTTACAATCTACTAGATAACAACTGTTTGAATATTTCCCCAACTCTTAAATTCATAATTAGATCTATAACCCCAAAATTAATTGGGTCAAAAATCATTCTTCCTTAGTTACACCCAACATATATGCTAAGAACCATAATTTATAGCTCATATTCTATCCTTTAAAACATTCAAGTAATTTCCTTATAGCATCACTAAAAATTCAGCATCAATCATCATTCATTCATTGTTAGAAAAATCCTTTATAACTGTAATCATGTAATAAAACAATAATGCAATCTTAAACAAAATATCAACACCTTAAACAAAATTTCAATTTAAATTTGATCTCAAACTTAATCTTCAATACTATAAGATCATATCCCAAAAATTTCCTCCTAGCACTGTATATCACACCTATATACCTTTAAACACAAATTATTTAACCAAGATAATTCTTTAGCATGGAGAAACCTCAAACAACCACAAGTACTCAAGTTTTCATAACCTTATCAAATAAAATTTTTTGGGCAGTACTCACTATAATAGAAAGGTTTTAAATTAAAGATCAATACTTAAGTCATCACCTCGATGCTTCTAAGCACTCTTTAATCATTTAAAAATAATATATCAACTCAACACAACATTGGCTCTACATAATAGTATCAAAACTGTAAGTTATATGCAAATTTCTACTTCTCTTTAATTCAATTCTTAACTTAGAAATTTCAAGCATAATCAATATAATGCCTATACATTTCCAACCAAAAATTTTCAAATCTATAGACCTTGAGCATCATGCCTCATGCACTCTAACCTTTAGTCAAAGGTTTTAAATTCCTAAGTCATTGTTCTTCTCCCTCCTTGCAAATTAACCATAGCTTCTTTTCACTATTTAAGAGAAGGATTAATAGTGGATCCTTAAATTCAAATACCAACGCAAAATAGGAATAAATATCAACCTATATAGTCACAATACACCAAAAGCAACTTTAGTTCCTTGTCATCACAAAATAGGTTTATAATAGTATAGCCTTTACCACATATGGTATAATTGTTAGAACCGGCTATCACCCAAGAGGGGGGTGAATTGGGTGTATAATAAAAACTTAAGAACTTTAGAAATCTTTTCGTATCTTAACGAAAGCGGTAAGTATGAAGGTTTATAAATCAACAGTTAGATTAAATAATATATGCTGGAAATATAAGAGTTTAGGGAAGAGAATATGCAAACTGTGATTTATTCTGGTTCGGTCCAATCTGTGATGGCCTACGTCCAGTCCCCAGGCTCCTCCTGAGATATTCAAATCCACTATCTTCTTGTTTAATCCGGGCACAAGAAAAGCCTTTAAAATCCTAAAAGTTTAGCCTGGTACTTGTGAAACCTTTTACAAATCTCTTACTGAAATACTCCCCCTTACGGAAAGTCTTACGAGCAGAGCAATCCCGAAGATCTTCCTCTCCTGCTTACTCATGCAAGTCTTACGAGCAGCAACGTTCTCTCCTGCTTACAGCCCTGTAAGTCTTATGAGCAGCAACGTTCTCTACTGCTTGCATCTTGTAAGTCTTACGAGCAGAATGTCTTACTGGCAATTCTCTCTACAGCTTCTCCGTAAGAAAATCAACCCTCTCAAGGTCCCTCTACCTTGAGATCAACTCAGAAATAAAGATGAAAGTGTTTACAGACTCTCTCACAGAGTGGATATAATACTCACTGAAGTACAATACAAATAATCACTCTCTCAATGAAAAGTAATATAGAAACTGTAAAATAGAGAGTGTTTGGGTAGAAGCAGAGGATTTACATTTCTATCACTTTTCTCGTAGTTGCTCGCTGTCTCTGTTTTCTCTGTTACCCATCGATGTTGAATGCTCTCTCATTTATAGTTGATGAATATGATGGCCGTTGTGAGCATTCATCCGTTGGAGTCATTTTGACCGTTGAGCATATTTGAAAAATGAGCTACTATGAGTTTTCCGTTGCAAAGCAGAGCGTCACGTTGAAGAGCCGCATGTCTCATTTCGAACTGTACATCACGTTGCGGAGCGGGATGAATTCGTTTGAGTTTCCAGACAATCTCTTATGGTGGGTCAAACTTTTGTCGTGGTAGGTAGCTGATGCTCGATGTGTAATGATGAAGTTCACCGTAGTTGACTTTTATTTGAATCTGCAATCCGAACGTTTAATATCCTGTTTCACACTTGAAATATATGTTACCTATCATTTAGAAACAATAACAAGTGAGAACACAATGATTCAATAACATGTAACCATATTCGGATTGTTCGTTGAGTGATGATATTTGCCGTACGTGACCTCCGTTCTTGAAGATGCAATCCAAATATTTAATCTCCTGTTTTACACTTGAAATATATGTTAGTTAATGTTTAGGAACAATAACAAGCGAAAACATAATGATTGTATAACATTTAACCATGTTTGGATTGATGGCTATGAGGCTCTATTTCATTTCTGCATTCTGTCAGGACCTCACTTCGAGTGCAATATGGCTCACTCGAGTGCAGTTGATAATTTCACGTTTTGACTTCCTCTCGGGCAAGCACTCGCTGCACTTCACTCACATCTGCTCGAGTGAATTCTCGAATCACTCGAGCACAACCAGTCATGCTCGAGTGCGTTTCATGCTTTCACGTACAAGCTTCTTCTCGGGTTATCACTTCCATGTCAAAACTTGCATGTGCTTGAGTGAGAAATCATCCAATGCTCGAGCATGGATCCTAGTGCTCGAGTGATGCAATTTTCTTCACGTTTCATCTGCTTCTGGACATCACTCGCACAACATTTTCAGAGAGAAAGTTTTTACACTCGCGGGTGATGTGGGGCCACTTTAGAAAAAATTTGTTTATTTGATTCAAATGATGTATCATAAGAATGCTCTTGCCATATGCATTCCAATGCAACAAGAATCAGCTCCAAACTCCTTGTATACTGCAAGTTATGATCGAAAGAGTGTCTATTTCGCTAGTCTGCACAAGCGTCAACTTCCAGAAGGTATAGCTCCTAGAATATACGTTCAAATAAGGCAAATTACCTATCCATAGAAATCTCTTTAATTCTACTTTCTTTTGGCACTGATCTCGTCTCAATCCGATGTGTAGTTTGTAAGTTACGTGCAAAATACCAAACCTGTGTCGAAAAGTGACGGTGATTTAAGTTTCATTTTACACGAATCATATCTCCTTCATTTGATCTTCTTTCAATGTGATCCTGGTGCCAATTTATGTGTTGTGAGTTATCTTTCATATTCTTCCGGTTTCGGGTCAATCCGATGTGTGGTTTGAGAGATATGATCAAAATACCAGACCTCATTCAGGCTGAACGTAAAACAGAGTAGAACAGAGTATTCACCCCGTGCTCGAGTGAATTCATCTGTGCTCAAGTGTGTTCTTCCTGTGCTCGAGTGAAACACCTCATGCTCGAGCATAACACCTCTAGAAGTGCCAAAACTCATATATAAGTCATCTTAGCTTCGTATTAACCTATTCCAACCATCATTTGATCATAGAAACCTCCGGTATCATTATAGAAACCTCCAATATCACATCTAACAACTTGAATCTTGATATTCATGATAGATCTTCCAAGTTCTTTATTCTTCAATATCTTTCTTCTTAGTTTTCCTCTTGATAATAATTCTCCATAACCAAAGTAAGCATCTCATTGACTATCTTCAATTTCTTCCTTCTTCTTCCTCTTGTTCATTTTCATTAATTCAATCTTCTTCATTCTTTGCTTGACTAATCTACAAAATATGTAATATAATAGTTAGTCAAAGAAATACATTATATAAACTTTTTTCTCTTATCATTTCACATCTATATTTGACATCATCAAAACTAATCATACCTAACATTCTCCCCCTTTTTGATGATGACAAATCCTTTAACACCTTGGATCTGTCCTCATTGTAATCAGCAGAGAACTCCTTTTACACCATGGATCTGTCCTCATTGTAATCAGTCACATCATGGTAAGACTTGTGAGGGTCAAATAATATACTTCAATTGTAAACACGTGGGGCATACTGCTGTCAAATGCAAAGAGCCACGACCAGACCAGAGGCCAAAAACTCTGGGCCAAGTATTCGCTATGACCCACGAGGAGGCCCATAAATCTCCTAAGTTGATACAAGGTAAAATTCTTCTTAATGGCTATTTATTACAAGTTTTGTTTGACTCGGGTACAAGTCACTCCTTTATTACCTATAATTGCGTGAAGCGCCTGGGATTGCATGTGTATAAATTATCATTTGATCTGATAGTGTCAACTCCGATGGGTGTTAAGGCCTTGACTACAGAAGCTTGTCTGAATTGTGTCATAACTATAGAAGGGCACCAATCTACTGTGGATTTGATTTGTCTTCCGCTTTACCAATTGGAAGTCATTTTAGGTTTTGATTGATTAACGGCAAATAATGTGATGCTTGATTGTGGGAACAGGAGGATAGTATATCCTGCTTCTCAGAGGGTCGAAGTTGTAAATGGTAGTATGAATTTCCTTTCTACGACTAAAGCTGAAAAATATCTTGAAAAGGGTTGCCAGGGGTATATGGTATTCTTCTCTGTGCAAGGGGAGATTAGTGAAACTGTGAGTAGTATACGCATGGTAAATGAATTCCCTAAGGTATTTTCGGATGATCTTAGCGGATTACCTCTAGAAAGGGAAGTTCAATTTCCCATTGATATTGTGCCTGGAGCTGGTTCTATATCTAAGGCCCCATACCGTATGGCCCCAAACGAAATGGCGGAGTTAAAGAAACAAATAGAAGACTTGCTGGAGAAAGGGTTTATTAGACCCAGTGTGTTGCCTTGGGGAGCTCCAGTGTTGTTTGTGAAAAAGAAAGATGGGAGTCTTCGTCTATGTATCGATTATAGAGAACTAAATAAGATTACTATCAAGAACAAGTACCCTCTTCCCCGGATCGATGACCTTTTAGATCAACTATCCGGTTCGTGTGTATTCTCAAAAATTGATCTAAGGTCAAGGTATCATCAGCTACGAGTGAAAGCAGAAGATGTTCCAAAGACTACTTTTTGGACCAGGTATGGTCATTATGAGTTTTTGGTGATGCCATTTGGACTAACCAATACACCTATGGTTTTTATGGATTACATGAATCGTATCTTTTGACAATATCTGGATCAATTCGTTGTGGTATTCATTGATGATATTCTGATATACTCTAAGAGTAGAGAAGAGCATGAGCATCATTTGAGAATTGTATTGAATACATTACGTGAGAAGCAGCTCTATGCCAAATTGAGTAAATGCGAGTTTTGGCTATCGAAAGTAAAATTCCTTGGCCATGTTATCTCGCAAGAAGGGGTCTCTATAGATCCTAGTAAAGTGGAAGCAGTACTGGACTGGAAAAGGCCAGAATGTGTGGCAGAGGTACGCAGTTTTCTGGGTCTTGCTGGTTACTACCGAAGATTCATTCAGAATTTCTCACGTATTGCTTTGCCGATGACCAACTCATGAGGAAGGATCAACCTTTTGTGTGGGATGAACATTGTGAAAAATGCTTTATGGAGTTGAAAGAGAGGTTGACTACCGAACCTGTGTTAATTATACCTGATCCCAGCTTGACCTACATTGTGTATAGTGATGCGAGTAAGTAGGGATTAGGGTGTGTCCTTATACAGCAGGGACGTGTGGTGGCCTACACCTCTCGACAGCTCAAACCTCATGAGATGAATTATCCTACACATGATCTGGAGCTTGCGACTATTGTATTTGCCTTGAAAATTTGGAGGCATTATCTGTATGGTGTGACGGTAGAACTGTACTGCGACCACAAGAGTCTCAAATATTTGTATGATCAGAAAGAATTGAATATGAGACAGCGACAGTGGATGGAGTTGCTTAAGGACTACAACCTGGAAATCAAATATCATCCGGGTAAAGCAAATGTAGTCGCAGATGCTCTCAGTCGAAAGATAGTATTGATGGCAGCAATGATGATTCAAGAAGGGAAGTTAATAGCGGATTTTCATGATTTGAATCTTTCAAATCAGATCCTCTATGCCAATTATACTATTTCCCAAGAGGAAAGTGACTTGAGAATTGAGATTGAAGAAGCTCAGAGGCAAGATGGCTGGATACAGCGTAATCTAGCTCAGATTAAACGGGGAGAAGCTCAAGGCTATGATCTATCGCCTAGTGGATTGGTTCGCTATCAAAAGAGAATCTGTGTTCCACTTAAGGTAGAGTTGAGATAGAAAATTTTGGATGAGGCGCACAAGAGCTGTTATACTCTTTATCCTGGTATGACCAAAATGTACCATAATCTGAAGTCTATTTATCGGTGGCTGGGTTTGAAGAGTGATGTGACAAAATATGTAGCGAGGTGTCTCACTTGTCAAAAGGTAAAAATTGAGCACCAGAGACCGCCTGGTTTGCTGCAAAGTCCTGAGATTCCGGAATGGAAATGGGAAAGTGTGACCATGGACCTTGTGGTAGGATTGCCTAGAATCAGGAGTTATGATGCGATCTGGGTAATTGTAGACCGATTAACGAAGTCATCACACTTCATACCAATCAATGCTGGTTACTCTCCGGATAAACTAGTAGAGATTTATATCCGAGAAATTGTGAAACTCCATGGTATACCGAAGAATATCATTTCCGATCGAGATCCTCGATTTACTTCGAGATTCTGGAGAGCGTTGCATGAGGCCCTAGGTACTCAATTGAGATTTAGCACGGCTTATCATCCTCAGACGGATGGATAGTCAGAGAGGACTATTCAGACTCTGGAGGATATGTTACGAGCTTGTGTTCTAGACTTCAAAGGGAATTGGGATCACTTTCTTCTACTTGTTGAGTTTGCCTATAACAATAGCTATCATGTGAGCATTCAGATGGCTCCGTATGAAGCATTGTACGAAAGGAGGTGCCAATCGCCTTTGTGTTGGAATGAGTTCTCAGAAAGGAAGCTGTATGGACCAGATCTTGTTGATCAAACCTCAGCACAAATTCGGATTATTCGTAAGAGGCTTCTTGCAATGCAGAGTGGACAAAAAAGCTACGCTGACAAGAGAAGACGGCCTCTAGAGTTTGAGGTTGGTGATCATATATTTTTGAGAGTATCACCAGTCACTGGCATCGGGAGAGCTATCAAGCGAAAGAAGATGAGCCCAAGGTACATAGGTCCTTTTGAAATCCTTGAGAGGATTGGGCCTGTTGCTTATCGAGTAGCCCTACCCCCGAACTTGAGCAGGCTCCATGACGTGTTTCATGTTTCCCAATTGAAGAAGTACCAACTGGATCCATCTCACATTGTTGCATATGAAGAAGTTGAGTTACAAGACAACTTCACATATGCGATAGAGCCAGAACATATTATTGATAGAGAAGAACGACGGCTCAGACACCGAAGCATTCCATTTGTGAAAGTGATCTGGAAGGGAATGACTCAGAGGGAAGCAACTTAGGAAGCGGAAGAGGATATGCAAAGACGTTATCCAGAGTTTATGGCTCAAGTTGTGTGACAAATTTCGAGGACGAAATTTATTTTACGGGGGGAGAAATGTAATATCCCAAAAAGTGATTAAGGGCTAATGACTTCAAAAGTGGATGTAATTATTGTTGAATAAATACTTTTGGAGAATGTTTGATGGGAATTTGGATATGTTAATGATTACAATGGCTTCCTTGTGAAAATTCGTGTGGGGAGAGTGTTTATTGTGAAATTGGAACATTGGAAACAATTGTGCAAAAGTTGAAAACTCTGTTCATTGAAACTCTGTACAAGGCAGCCGATTTGTATGGATGTTTTAAATAGGCAAATGGTGTCTACAAATTCTGACATTTTCAGTCTTAAAGTTCACATTTCAAGCTTCAACATGGACATATAATTTGTATCATTTTGATTTGTGAGCTAAGAGTTATGGATTTTTGAATTTTGCCTAGCGAAATTAATTATTTTCTCGAACAGCAGGAAAAGATTAAAATTCTGGGAATTTTGTGATTTCATCTAGCAAAAGTCTATATTTTTCCATAAACTTAGACTCAATAAGGGTTCCATAGGCTTTGGAATCACTCCAATTCAATTTTTCTAGAATTAGTTATGATTTATCAAAGTTCGGTCAGAAAATCTGCCAACAAATCCGAAAATGGAACATTTTGTGATGGTAACTTTGTAATTATGGGATAATTTGTGATCAGCCCATTTTGGCACAAAATTGGGCCCCTAGACGTGAATATGACTGTCCAAGAAGAGGAAAGAGTGGTTGGAATTTAATTGGGCTTGTGAACCATTTATATGTACAAAAAGGATTTGTGTACATAAAGTGGATTTTTAGAAATTTCTAAATATGACATAAGCAAGCAATACCATGACATGAGCCTAATGTTATAAAACAATAACAGCACCTTTTCCCTTCCATTTCCTGTCGTCCTTTCCAACAAAACAAACGTGAGAGAGAGCTTGGAGAAAAATAGAGAGAAGGAAGGAGAAATTTCACAAGGTAGGTCGATTTCTTCAGTGAATTCGTACCTAATGTGTATAATCCTTATCCTAAGCTATTCCTATATGTGAAATAAGGTTTTGAAGCAAAGAATTTTATGGTTCAAAGAGGCTAGGGTTCAGCCAAATTTGGGAAAAGCTAGTGGGAGCTTGAGGTAACTTCCAAACTTTCGTATATTGCTTATTCTGGTTGCTGTGGGCAATTTAATCGTAAAAATTTCGCCGGATTGTCATTAATTTTAAAGTTTGGAAATGATATGGCCTAGGGGTTATGCTGACCAAATTGGGTCTTAATGTTAGTTGTAACATAATGTAATGGTTAATAAAGTGGTTAGGAGTAGAAAGGAACGCGTTTACGGAGCCGAAATCGTAAAACCCCGATTTTCCCCGGAGAACTCATAAATTTCGGCCAGCTCTAGAAATGGGTCTTAGAGTTGGATTTTCAATTATTTGATGGTTCCATTGTGTTCAGGAGCGAAAATTAGGTGGTGTTACAGTTGGCCACTTTTTCGGAAAAAGCCGAAAAAGCATAATTACGAAAACACCCCTAAAACCCTTGAAGTAGGGCTGCCAAGGGTAAATTTGTAATTTTATATTGAATTTGATAATTCTGAGTCTAGAAATGGATTACTTGGGCGGAAATATGTTAGGATAGCCCATATTAGATTTCGGGAAGAGTGCAACCAGACCGAGTACGGTGGGCGCGGGCCATGTCCCCTACAACATTTTTGTAAATTTTCATTATAGACTCATATAACCCCAAGAAACACTATAGAAGTGTCTACATGGTGCATGTGGAATTGTAGGATTCGATATTTGCCCTGTTTGTGATCCACCTGCGTTAGAGCATAATCGGAAAGAACAAGGTAGTAACTCTTTCTCTTATATTGTGTGTGAAACATTGTATGTATGTTTGTCATGCATTGAGAATACTTAGTGAATACATTGTGATGCTTTGAGTTCGCAGCACAAGCTGACGCATATTGATACTTTGTGATACATAGAGATCGCAGCGAAAGTTGACGCATAGAGATTACAGCCATAAGTGCTGTCATTTGTGGCGAAAGCCATGATACATTGTGATGCTGCTTAACATGATCATATATGCTATGTGTTTATACACTGTATGAGTGATTTGTTACTACAGAGATTCTTTTGAATCTCATTCTTTCCATTGACTAACATTTCAGATAGGGCAAGTGGCTCCAAGGAGAAACGAACCACAAGGAGCGGCTAGGATCTTGTAGAGATGTGTTGTTAGGTTGTTGGTTATCTGTCTTGGACTTGGGATTACTGTTTATTTTTGAAATGTAGATATTACGTTGATGTTGGTCATGTAATCCCCTAGTTGGAACTTACATCCCTTAGTTTTTACATGTATGAAACCCGGGAGTTGCCGGGAATTTGGCTATACACTCTGATATGTATGAATGTGATTGAACTGCGTAGAGTAATTAGATTCGGAAGATGAATCTGAGACCATGTTGAACAAATTTTAGAAAAGAAATTTGAGAAAAATGTATCCGTCGGTCTCTAATTCCTTTAAATTATGCATTTTTGAATCTTAATTATGGTTATCAAGGTAGGGGATTACATTTACTGCCCCCCATATATTCATAACACAAATATATCCGATGGTAGAAACATACATACAGAATCATTACATAAGATACAAGAGCAATAGTTGCTTTCTTTTATACCGTCGAGCCTGTTCTCCCCTAATTTCCTTCCTCATCTTTCTTTCTATAAATGGCACTGAGCACCCCATAGCTATTCACTAGGTCATATAAACCCTTTTCTTAAGGAAACCTATTTGATGGGAGACTCATTACAATGCACCACCTTGAGAGTTAACATTCCCGTAAATCTACTCTACGGTTTGAGGACATAGCAGCTACACACTATAGTTCGACATCATGGTGGCTCCATGCTACGATATTGCACTCGATGCTTCACTCATTTACCTGGCTAGTTAGCTCCTCCAATTAAAACCCTCGGTAGGTAGCTCTCTCTATTCATATCTCTCTGTAGGTAGCCTTTTCTGATCAGAATTCTCCGTAGGTAGCTCTCTCTGGTTGGCAGACTCTTAATGGAAGTACCATTGTAATGGAAATCCAGATCTTATAAGGTCCCTGTTCTCTAGCAGTTCTGAATCTGCTTTCTCTAATTCTGCCATCTCATCTTGGGTCATTTTTGTATAGACTTTCGCCATCGGTCTAGCTCCAGGCATAATCACAACTCTAAGGGAATATTCTATATTAAGATATTTTCCTATGCTTGATTAGCAACTAGCAACATTTAGAAACCTCATACACATTTCTGTACCACATTCTAGTACTTCAAGCCACTCAGGCTATTTCAAATTCAGGGAGAATCAATTGAACTATTGCATTTAATTCT
The DNA here is from genome assembly GCA_963210345.1 of Inga oerstediana. Lineage (NCBI taxonomy): Eukaryota > Viridiplantae > Streptophyta > Magnoliopsida > Fabales > Fabaceae > Inga > Inga oerstediana. The sequence continues at coordinate 40,771,780 of OY723409.1, forward strand.
CAGGTTATGATTCAACTCTTAAAGTCTTAGAACCTTAACATTTGCTGAGTCAAGAAATCATGTTTTATCAATTATACCTAAACTACACATACTAGAATCAAGATTCTTCATTCCTATTCTAATCCTCAAACATTCAAGTTATGTTCTCAGAGCATCAACATTATTCTAAGGTTCTAATTCGACCTCAATCCTCAATATTGTAAAGGCATACTCTAATCAATATTCTTCCACCTTAAAGATAAACATTGCCAGCTCTTTATCATGAGTGGGTAACTCATCTTATGAGGCTTCAGCTATCGCGAGAATTTATGCCACCATCCTGCCCTGCCTAATCAGGACATATCTTAATTCTTTCTTACATGTTTTGCTATAAACCATACAGGTTGCTTCATTGCAGACCACTTAAGTCACTTCTCTGTATACCACATAAGTCATACTAGGATATAGGATAATCAACATTGGTGCAAGTGTCAACCCTTTCTACAGCTTTATGAAGCTCCTATCACATTTATCATTCCTCTCAAACAACAAATCCTTTCCTAAGAGCTTGTCAATGACAAGGTGATTCCGGTGTTAAGATACCTCCCGACAATATCTGGTAAGACCTAGAAAACTGTGTATCTCTTTCATAATTTCTAGCTTGCTCCAACTCAATATTGTCTATTATACCTATATGCCTTTAACTATGATTCATCTAACGAAGATGATCATTAGCCATAGAGAAACCTTAAGATAATCAGTATTCCTCAAGCCTCCAAGACCTCACTAACTTAACTTCCTAAGGGATCACCCACCTCAATATTACTCCTATCTGAGTATACTTAAACAAGGAGTTTTGATGGTATATGGGGCATATGTGCTTGTACCGATCCATATATCTCTAGCATTAGTTTCCCACATATACCTCGATCCCAGTATATCATGTTATCTTAGCCAGAAATGCTAGATATTGTCCCCATTGGGAAACATAACCAGTACCAGCTTCCTAGTATAACCCTTTTATGTATTCTCATAACAAAGGGGAAAAATTTGTGTCATACTCTAACTTAATAGTAAGAGCTCTAGAGGTAGCAACAAAATATGAATCATGTTCTTCTTCTTCTATCCTAAGGGTCTCATTTGTTATATTCAGAGTTTTGATGATAACAGACCTAAGTCTAGTTTAATTTGTCTCTGCATTCTTATTCACAAGATTTTTGCTAAGAGAGTATTCGAATAGCATACTTACTATTCGAATACTGACACTCAGTCTCTATCAACTTTTATTCTGATAACTCTCAAACTATTAGTCAAACAATTATCTTGATAATGCATAAGTTATTCGAATAGAGATACACAATTATATTATTTGAATAGTCATTGACTATTCGATTAGTATAATCTAATATAACAGTTGAAAGCTTTTCTGAACAAAAAAGTATTCGAATGTCGGTACTTTATTCGAATAGCACTTATATTTTTCCAAAGTGAATATCAAATTCATTATTCGAATAATAGTATGACTATTCGAATAAGTATGGTCACTATTCGAATAGTATGACCTTTATCAGAATAATCGACGTATGCTCAAAAGAGTCTCAAATTATATTATTCGGATAATGTGAAAACTATTTGAATAGTAAAGCCACTATTCGAATAGTGTTATTAATATTCGAATAGCTTTTCAAAACCAACATCAAGACTATGAGTTTGAGATAAGCAATTATTCGAATAGCAAGAAGACTATTTGAATAATATTGGAAGCTGAAAGAAAATTTTTTATTCAAACTCGGAGCAAGTATTCGAATAGTAACTAATGTATCTGGATAATCTTTTTTTAAAGTTTAAGAGATCACTATTCGAATAGGTACCTCAACTATTCGAATAGTCTTAGTATAAAATTTCAAATATTATCCAAATAGTGGAAAAGGTATTCGAATAGTATGTTATCTATAAATACTCAAATTATCTTAATAACTATAAGAGTATTTGAATACTTGTTTATCATGAAAAATAGAGCATCAAATTTGAGTCTATGATTTCACAGAATCATTGTGTATTTTCATTAATCTTGTTTATTATCATTTTCCTTCATGATTAACACTCTTAAAGAAAGTTACAGGAGTTTAACACTTCAGAACTTTGAATTCCAAGAAAAGCATATATACCGTGTCAGAGACATTAAATGCAGTCTGAGCTTCTACCAACACATTCTCTTCACCTCAACGGCTATATTCAAATAACATAAAGAATGTTCTGAGTAATGCTCAGAGAGTAACGGGAAAACAGAATGTCTCCAACGATCATTAAAATCTCTCCAACTACAAATAGTAAAGGCATTCAAAGCGGGTGTTAAGACGCTGAACTACCGAACTGACAAATATTCATTTTCTAAACTCTTATTACCCTTTTGTATTAATATGCTTCAGTGTTTATATTACCAACTCTGTAAGAGAGAACATTCATTGATTTAATACACTTGTTTGAGAGATATCTTAAGGTTATAGGACCTTAAGGTGGGCATCTACTTACATTGTGTAAGGGGGAGCGAGTATTCAAAGTGAGGAATAGATCATTGCGTACGAGGTGCCAAGAATCCACTAAATCTTGGAAGGTATAGTGAAGGCACAGATTCTGTCTGTGGACTAGATGTAGGTTATTGTGAATTAGACCGAACCAGTATAACTCCTGGCATACACCTCAGTAAAATCTTCCTTACTCTTTAATCTTCTCGTTATCGGTTTTCAGTTTTAATTTGTTTTATCATATATTTTTATTATCACCCAATTCACCACCTCTTGGGTGAAAAGCTTGCACTAACATCAATGTCATTGTCACCAGTAGAGGAATCCTCACTAGGATTGGGCACCGCTAACATCCCTTTCAAGCGGAGCCACTTCCTTTATATAGACCTTAGCCCCTGTTAGTGCAAGCATTTCACCCAATAGGGGGTGAATTAGGTGATACCAGAAATTTTGTTGCGTATAAGTAAATTAACTGAATATTTAAAGCAGTTGAAAGTAAAGAGAAATATCACCGAAGTGCACACTGGGAGTTATATTGGTTCAGTCACAACCACTTTGACCTACGTCCAGTCCTCAGAACGTCTCTGAGAGTTTCACTATATTCTCCAAGATTCAATGGGTTCTTGGCACCTCAGTACACAGCAATTTCCTTCACCTGGATACTCACTCCCCCTTACACGTAATCAAATCCCCAACTCAAGGTTCCATAACCTTAAGTTGTCTTAATAACAAATATTGAGTTTTTAATGAAAAACTCTCTCACAGAGCAAATATATAATCACTGAAGTACAATGAATGAGTATAAGAAAATAAAGCACTAAGAGTGTGTTGATCAGTGTATGTTCATGTGTTCTCAGTACTTTGTGTTGTTTTCTTTTCTTTGAATGCTGCATATATATATATATATATTATTTGTAGTATCTGTTAGAAGCATTTCAAACATGTCTGTTAGAGTCCTGCAGCAATGGTTGACCATTCTTCAAATTTGAAAACTATCCGTTTGGGGTAAGTAGAGGTAGGTGAACGTTCGGACTTTTATTTGACTTTTCACTTCTGGCATGATCTTTCATTATTTCTCTGTAAATGTACTTAGAATACTAGTACAATAAAGAGTTAATCATATAGAAAAAAATTTAATAAACATTCAATTAAAAACATGATTTCTGGACTTCATTACTCGAGTGGCAACTGGAGTGATCATGTTTGTTACTCTAGTAGTCCCTCGAGTAAACCTATCAAAAATATGGCAGTGGGTAACTCAACATTTTTCATAAGATATTACTCGGGTAAGACATGGATTGCAATACATCACAAACCTTGGAAAGACCTGATTACTTGAGTAGCTACTCGAGTGGACATGTCTTTCCTTCACAAGTTACTTAGGTGCTGACTTCTGTAATCTGATTACTCGAGTGGGTACTCGAGTGGCCATATGTTTTCTTCAGAAGTTACTCAGGTGCTCCCTTGAGTAAATTCCAAATAATTTTACAGATAACTAGATTATTCCCTCGAGTAATGTCATTCAAATCTTGGCCTAGAGTTTGCTTACCTGGTTACTTGAGTGATCCCTCGAGTAATAGATCAAATAACTCCGCAGATTACTGGAGTGCTCCCTCGAGTAATGCCTTTTTCTCATATGGCTACTCGAGTAATTGTCTATATAACTTTGCAGATTACTCGAGTGGTCCCTCGAGTAACTTCTTCCAAATTTTGACAGTGCTTCTCTGAATTAAATTCTTTGTGATTACTCGAATGCTTACTCGAGTAACAGCTTCACTTACTTGAGCAGTCACTCGAGTAAGCCATCACAAAATTTGTTCATTACTCCAGTGTTTACTTCAAGTAATGCTTTGCTACTTTGTTCAAATTCATTTGTTTGTTATCAAATCCTTTTATATAATTGATCTAATCTTTGTTATCATCAAAACATATGGGAATTAACATTCTCCCCCTTTTTGATGATGACAAAAATTGGTGATTTTGTACAAAGTTTTTGAAATTGAGTTTTCAAACATATGCTTCTCAAATAATTTTCTTATGAAATCTTTTGTTCCATTTAAACTTGAAAACTCTTTTTGAAATAGCTTATTAAAGATCTTTTCAAAGTTTTTGTTCTTATTTATTTGTTTACCTTGCATACACAATCAAAAACTCATTAGTCCCACAAAGCAATATAACTTTAATGAAATTTAACTTTAATAGCATAAAGAAATAAATTGCATAAAGAAGAATTCATTACATAATTAAACTTTAGAATTGAAAAAAAAAACTTAAAAGTACCCAAAAGCCTCGTACACCCAAATCCCAATGCATCAACTCAGCCATTCATCATAAAATCACTACTCAGGCTCTTCTCCCACTTTTTGTCTTCATCACAAAGGTGGAATCAATCATGAGGAGGAGTATGTGGCTTGGCTGCTGAGATAGGAGTGACAGGAAATGCCAATGATTTATATGAACTATCTGAACTTGAAGGATCTGAAGATGATGGTTCAGGGTCAGGAAGGTTCACTGGCGGTGTCTGAAGATCCTCTGGAGGATTCACCTGAGATAATGGGTACAGAACAAGAGAAGTGATTTCTACTTCCTCTGTAGAAACCGGTGAAGACTCTAGCACCTCCTCAGTGCGTGCAGGTGAAGCAATATGAGTAGATATGGGCTCTGGCTGAACAAGCTGAGGTGGATCATCAGTGGTGATGTGGATTGGCTCATATGTGTCAGGGTCAGGCATAGAGAACAAGACATTACTGGGTCCAACCTCAGAGAGTCTATGCTCAGTAGGTATAGATGGTTCAGGTTCAGAGACAGGTATGGGCTCAGGAGTAACAGAAGGACCAGGAAGAGAGGAGCCAGATGCCATATCATCAAATCTGGTAACAATGGATCTCATAAGCTCACCCTGGGCACGTTGTTCAGCTAGCAACTCTTCGTACCTCTTATCCATCCTCTCCATAAGTTGTCCCATCTTCTCATTTATAAGGGTTACCAACTCCACATTGGTATTCGTAATGTCAATATGATAACTCTTCAGAGTCTTCAGAGTCTTCAGAGGAATCTCAATATTCAACTTTCCAATTTGATTCCTCTCCACTGGTGCTATCCTCTCAATAGGCTCCATACTCTCCAAGTACCAAATCTTATTCTTCTTAAGGAACAAGGAAATAAGTTGAGGATAAGGCATTGGAGTAGTAGGTTTTCCTTCATACCTTTATCTCTTGATCTCATTGAAGATATATTCTCCCAAGTCCTTTTGTTCTTTAAGGATCAATGACGTGAATTTTCTGAAGTCCCTCTCAATGAAATAAGTGAAGTTATTGGATTTGTTCATCATGGCTCTAGAATATATATACCATAGGACTCGATGAAAATCACTCATATCACTTAGATTGAAATTGAGGGGTCCCACTATCTCACCAGGTCTTAGGATAGAGAATATCTAGTTGGAGTCAAGGTTAAGGTAATCATCATCAGGAGGGTTCTCTATTCCTAACCAGGTATTGATTCTGGAAGGTGAGATTAAAATTCTCTATCGTCTGACCTTAGAAGTCATTTCTTCTTCCACAGACTTCCTAACGGGATCATTTATAGGTTTAAGATTACAATAGAAATGCCTCACAACTTTAGTGCAAAATGGGAGTTTAATAGAGAGCCAGGGCATGTAGGAATCAAGGTAAGGACTCAGATCGAATTTCAATACCTCTTGAAGAACCTTGTAGTCAATGTAATGTATCTTGCACACATTTCTTCTTGGAAAATGACTCAGGTACTTCTGAGATTCCTCAAGCTTGCTTATATTGAATCCCTTTGGAGGAAATATGATTTCTTTATCCCTCTCTTCTGGTTGCTTTGAAGATTGCCCTTTCTTTGCTTCCTTAGATTGAAAAACTTCTTCAAGCATGCCTACCATGACTTTGGTAAGCTTCTAATTAACCTTAGGGTTTTTCAGAGGCTTAGGAGAAACAATGGGTGTGTCAGATGAATCAGAAGAAGGAGAAGATAGCTCTTTTGTTGCTTTTCCTTTTCCAGGATGTGAACTCTTCTTGGATTGAGCTCTTGTGGCAATGGGCTCCTTAATCACAACCCCTTTCACCTTTGGCTTGGTTTGCAGTTTGGCTTTGGTCTTAGGTTTAGGAGAAATCTTTCTTTTCTTGGTAGGAGGAGAGGAAAGTGAATTAGAGGGTTGATATGGTTTCGAGGACTCAGAAGGAGTGCTAAGATTGGGAGATTTTGTCCTCACCATTGTGATTTGAGAAAATCAAAGATTTCTAGAAAAACAGAGACCGAGCATCGCGAGTTTAGGGTAGATGATTCAGTGCAATCTGAGAGGTTTTTATAAGCATAGATCACTAGGTTTCGATGGTTATGGGAAGAGAAAGAGATTTTGAAAAGTTTTTGTGAGAGCACTAGGAGAATCACTCGAGGCGATTTTGTTAGAAATGACCGAGTATCGACTGCAATAACCTAGAGCCAGACATCACTCGAGGGCTTACTCAAGTGATCATCAGCATCACTCGAGTATCATACCATAAATTTTAAAATACAGTGAATTTAAGAGCGTACCTGGCATGAATAATATTGTAATTACCCATATATATTCCCTCTATCATTTGATGATTCTTTATAACAGATTTGAGCTAAAACTCAGCTGATTTGAGATCTGCACTCAGGTTCACTCGAGGCCTTACTCAAGTAACGTTGAAGTTCACTAGAGGCCTTCCTCGAGTAATCTGTCTCTTCTCCTTCTGATTGTTCATTTCCAACCGTTATGCCGTTTCATTTGAAATTAATGCTTTACTGGCACATTTCCAAGTTCATTACTCGAATGGCTACTCGAGTAATGCATCCATTACTTCAAGTTGTCACTCTAGTATTGCTTATTACTTGAAGTTGTCCCTCCAGTAATGTTGTCCTCTTTTAACCTCTGCTTTTCATACTTAAAAACAGAATATTATGATCCTGCAAAACAAATTGCTAGAAACTCCGATGCTTAAGTTAGTAACCATCAAAACATCAATAAATAATATCATATAACATTTTGTAAACACTAAATAACTTACAATTCATTGGGATTTACCATTCCCAATTCTCGTCTAATATACAAAAATTGATTTTTTACAAGAGGTGTTGTGAAGATATCTGCTAGTTGAAGAAAAGTTGGAATGAATATTACTTTGACATATTTCTTTTGGACATGATCTCTGATGAAGTGATGTCTAAAATCAATATGTTTGGTTCTGGAATGTTGAACAGGATTCTTTGCCAAGCTTATTGTGCTAGTGTTGTCACAGTATATTGGTATTTCTTTTAAATAAATACCAAGATCTAGGAGTTGTTGCTTTAGCCATATTACTTGTGCACAACAACTTGATACTGCAATATACTCAGTTTCCGTTGACGAAAGAGACATTGAAGTTTGTTTCTTGCTAAACCATGATACAAGTGAGCCTCCAAGAAACTAGCCTTATCTACTCGTACTCTTTCTGTCTGTCTTGTATCCTCTATGATCAAAGTCTAAGTATACAACTAGATATTCACTTCTTCTTTTGGGATACCAGAGACCCAATTCTACCGTGTCAGCAAGATATCAGAAGCTACGTTTGAGGGTTTCAGCATGTGACTCTTTTAGTACTGATTGATATCTTGCACACATGCCCACACTGAATTGAATATCAGGCCTACTTGCAGTGAGATAGAGTAATGATCCAATCATTCCTCTATATTTTGTGATGTTGTAATCTTTTTGCTTGACATCCGCATCAAGCAATGTGGTTAAGCTCATGGGTGTGTTCATTCCATTTGCTTCATCAAATCCATATTTCTTCAATAGCTCTTTCAAATATTTAATTTAAGATATGAAATTCCATTCTTTCTTTGTTTGATTTGCAAACCGAGAAAGAAATTCAACTCTCCCATTATTGACATCTCAAACTCCCCCTGCATTATCTCAGAAAATTCTTTGCACATGGTTTCGTTAGTAGCATCGAAAACTATATCATCAACATATATTTGCACAATTAATATATCATCACATTTTTGTTTTGTAAAAAGTATTGTATCAACCTTTCCTCATATAAAACCTTGATCAATAAGAAATTTACTGAGCCTTTTGTACCATGCTCTAGGAGCTTGTTTTAAACCGTACAAAGCCTTTCTGAGTTTGAAAACATGGTCAGGTTTGGTTACATCTTCGAAACCTAGAGGTTGATCTACATATACTTCTTCCATGATGTAGCCATTTAGAAATGCACTCTTTACATCCATTTGATAGGGTTTAAATCCTTTGATGCATGCAAAGGCTAAGAGTACTCGTATAGCTTCCAATCTAGCCACTGGAGCATCATTTCCTTATAATCAATTCCTTCTTACTGATTATAGCCTTTGGCCACCAATCTTACCTTGTTTCTGACAATAATTGCGGATTCATCAAGTTTGTTCTTAAATACCCATTTAGTGCCAATGATCGGATGATCCTTAGGTCAGGATACCAAATCCCAAACTTGATTTCTTTCAAATTGGTTTAGTTCTTCTTGCATTGCTATAACCTAATCATTGTCTGATAGGGCTTCGTCAATGTTAGAAGGTTCAATCTCAAAGATGAATTCAGAAAAACTCACTTTATTGAAAATTCTATTTCTAGTTTTGACTCATTCATTAACATCACCTATGACTTGATCTAGGAGATGACTCCTATTGTATTTCTAGGCTTTAGGTTGTCCTAGTAACTTATCTTCTTCCTTGGTTTGATCAACTTCTGGAATAAGAGATTTAGAAATAGATTTACCATTTTCTTGATTTAAAATAACTTCCTGCTCATCATCAATGGTTTTGTCAGAGGATTCAAATTCATCAAATACAACGTGAATTGATTCTTCAACAACACATGTTCGTTTATTGAAAATTCTGTATGCTTTACTTTGGTTAGAATATCCTAGGAAAATTCTTCACTACCAGAAAAAAGGGTTTTAACGTCCCTTTTTTTGGCCTTTCAACGTCTGAAAACAGAGGGACGTCTATGTGAGGGTCGTAGAAAAAAACGTCATTAACGTCTGTAAAATTGGGGACGTAGAAAGTGGACTTTAGACGTCCCCAGTTCACTGGGGACGTCTAAGGTGGGACCTTAGACGTCCCCAGTTGAACCTGGGGACGTCTAAGGTGTCGCCAGCAGTACTTTCCACGTCCCTTTTTTATTAAGGACGTTGAAAGTTTTTTTTTTTTTTTAAATGGACCTTTTATACATATTGCACTGTCTGGAAAATATGTAAACTGTAATATCCCAAATTGTAATTAAGGGTTAATAACTTCAAAGTGATGTAATTAATATTAATAAAGCACTTTTGAAGTATATGTTGTGTAATGTGAAGTGAAGGTGGTTAGTAAGGGTTTAATGAGCATTATGATAATCAGGGGTAAAACGGTAAATTTACCAACCGATTGGTCAGTTACCGAAGAAAAAAAACTATTTGGTAATCAAGATCAATGGCTAAGATTGAAAGATCAAGAGGTGGAATCAAGTGTGTTGGAGAACATGTGAGATCATGTAAGGGTGAAGGGAGATCATGCCAAGTGTCAAGATGTGGACCATGGATGAGGTCAAAGTTGTCAAACTCATTTTCTCTCCCTTGCAAGTCGGTTATGTGCATGGAGAAATGGGATTAGATCATCTTCATCAATATCTCACTTTCTCTCTCTATTCTCTCCATTTTCGGTGCAAGTGTAGCAAGAAAGAGGAAGAGAAAAGCTTAAGTATTGGTAAGTAGATGCTCTTGTATGCTCAAGTGTCTTTTATTAAAATTGTGTAAGAGATCAAGAGCTTCATTTCCATGTTTTCAGACTTTGGATTTGTGGTGTGGTGCAACTTGAGGGAAATTGAAAGTTGAGGAATCCAAGTTCTGATTTTAGCAAGTTCAAGAGGTGAGTTTTTGATGAAGAATGATATAATTGTTATGATTTTTGGTTTAATTTTGGTGAATTCTGGATTTCTGGCTTGATCTTGTGTGATGTTAAAAGATGTGAATTGGATAGAGTTTGATAGTGGGATAGATGCCAAATGAGGTATAGAAGTTAATAGTTTTGGTGTAGTTTTGAAAAGAGGAAGTTTGATAAAATGTGGCAATGTGTGAATTGTGTTGAGACATTGTGAGATATGTTGTGGTTGTTGTGTAATATGTCAATGGGAGTTGAATTTGGTCATTTTGATGGTTCCAATGTGTTCCTTGAGCCAAATGGTGTGAAAATAGTATGTGATTTGAAATTTGGGAACCATTGGAAGCATTGGTGCAAAAATGGAAATGTTGACCAATGTAAGTCTGTTCTGGACAGTCAGATGGTGTGGACGATTTGACTGGGCAAATGATGTTGAAAAATTATGAAACTTTCCAGTCTTAAAGTTCACATCTCAAGCTTCAAAGTGGACATAAACTTTGTGTCATTTCGCTTTTTGAGCTGGGAGTTTGAACTGTCCAAAGTTCGGCATCAAAACTGGACCCAGTTTTGGCACAACGTTAGGTTTTTGGTAAATCTGGATTTTTGTGGTGATTTCCGGTAATGGCCAATATTTTTCCTTGAAAGAGGACTTAAATAGCTTTCATTTGGCTTTGGGATCACCTCATTTTGATTTTTCTAGAATTAGTTATGATTTTTCAAAGTTTCCTTGGCTGCAGCAGAAAATCTTGGCTGCAGCACAAAACTTTCTGTGTGTGTCCTGGCCGCAGCCAGAAATTCTTGGCTGCAGCCAAAATGTTTCTGTGACGTTTTTAGTCATTTTTGGCTGCAGCCAGAGAATTCTTGGCTGCAGCCAGAACCCAATTTTCAGCACTTTGTGAGTTTGCAAAGCAATTTCCAACCTAGAATTCTCCAATCCTTTTAGGTTCTCTTTGAGTTTGTTATAACCATTTAAGGGACTCATATGGAACCTATTCTAAGTGTTTGAAAGTAGGAATTGGGGGTAGGGAATTAACCCACCATTCTTGATTTTGTTTATAGGCTTTGATATTTGCTGCCCTCGTGAGCCAACTACGCCAGCGAACGTCAGAAAGGAACGAGGTAGTAACTTTTCTTTCGTACCATATGTGATGCATTGTATGTGTGTATTATCATTGATTTGTGATAAACTCGTATGCTGCGACATTGTGAATATGTGTAAACACCGTCATTCCAATAGTCCCTGAGTAGCTAACAACGGTTCGGGTTAGGGCGGTGTGCCTTCCCGGCGGAGAAAGGGGATGAGGATGAGGTGTGATTATGTGATATGAGGGCCGAAAGGCTGATTTGTGAGCCGAAAGGCTATTTGTGAGGCCGACGGGCCATTTGTGAAGCCGGATAGCTTATGAGCTATAAGGCTATGTGTATGCACTGCCACGCCAATAGTCCCTGAGTAGCTAACAACGGTTCGGGTTAGGCAGTGTGCCTTCCCGGCGGAGAAAGGGGAGGAGGGTGGAGTGCGATATGTGCTGCTGCTGCATGATGATTTTCTTACATGCTATGTGCTTATGTGTGGTATAAATGTTTAGTTACTACTGGGATTCTTTTGAATCTCATTCTTTCCTTTGAACTAACCTTTCAGACAGGGCGACTGGCTCTAAGGAGAAGCGAGCGACCCGGAGCGGTTAGAGCTTCCTAGGGACATTAGTATGGCTTTTGTTGGTTAATCATTTTAGATAGGGATTACTGTATTACATTTTGAGATGTAAATATTGTGAATATTTGGTTTGTAATCCCCTACTTGGAATCTGAAACTCTATATATATCTAGATGAACCCGGGGGTTGCCGGGGTTTAAATTACGAACTCTGATATTTGTGAATGTAAATTAACTGCACAGGTGATTATATTCGGTAATTGAAAACGAGACCCGGATAGGGAAGAAGTTTTGAAAATTTTGTAAAGTCCTACTGCTTGGTAGGTAATTTAATATGTTTTGAACTATCCAACGGTCTCAAACCCCTTCTAATTATGCATTATCGAATATTAATTACGGTAATTAAGGCAGGGGGTTACATTTTGGTATCAGAGCTATAGTTCCTGGCAAGGGTAGAGGTTGCTAGGATAGATCCCTTAGTTGGTTTAGGGATAGAAGATTGTTTGTGAATGATTGTTGTGTATGCACATGTATGTTTTATTGACAGGGATATATATATGAGTTTTGTGACTATATGTGCATACTATCTCTGCTAAATTAATGGGGTAAGCTATTTGTAGAATGAAGAAGACTAGAGGACGCCCCAAAGTTCCGCGTGTGGACCCTGTGGTGGAGGTTGATAATGAAAATCCACCGGATCCAATGCAAGAATTAATGGGTCTGATAAAGGATCAGCGGGACATGATCACTGAGCTGAGAGACGAGCTTAGAGCGGAGAAGGCAAAGAACAAGGAATTTCCGGTTCAGTCTACACCGGAGGAAACTCAAGAAGGAACCCAACATGAGGACACTGCGGAGGGATCAGCACGGCCATCAGAATCCCCATCTCGTGCTATTCCGAATCAAGAGTCTCATGGGGGACCAGCCAGAGAGGATAGAGATCTTCAGTTCTGGGTTACAAGATTCTGCAAACATTTGCCTCCGGCGTTCAGAGGAAGGTTTGATCCTCAAGTGGCAGAAGATTGGCTGAATCGTTTGGAGAAGATATTTGAGGTCCTCGGGTGTCCGGATGATGTGAAGCCACGGTTGGCAGTTTATAAACTTGAAGGTGATGCGGATCGTTGGTGGCGGAATATCGCCCTAACATTGAAGAGCGGAAATGTGCCACTGACTTGGGAGTTGTTCTTACAAGAATTCAACGAGAAGTACTTTCCGAAGTCAGTTCAGCTTGAAAAGGAGACAGAATTCCTTAACATCAGGCAAGGGGACACGGAGAGCTTTGATGACTACTTGTCCCGATTCATCCGCTTGTCCCGGTATTCCTCCTATCTCCGGTACAAGGATGATGGAGAATGGAGCTCAGACATGCTCATTCGTGGTCTGAGGCGAGAGCTGCGGAAGCGGTTGGTTACTCACCGATTCAAGAAGTTCAATAAGGCTGTGGAGCAATGTCGAATCACGGAGAATAATCTGAGGGAGTTGAATCCTACCAGAGCTACTGGTCATCGCAATGAACCTAGTAAGAGTAATGTATCCCAGAAGCGGAAAGGCCAAGGCTCATCTTCGTTTAAGGGCGGTGATAAGAAGCCCTATCAGCCCAGAGACCGTGAACCTCAGAGATTTGCAACCGAGTGGAAATGTCGTCGCTGCAACAAATCACATTATGGCCAGAATTGTCAGGGAGAAATGATTTGTTTTAACTGCAAGCGGCCAGGACATCTTTCTAGAGATTGTCAACAACCACGAGCGGAGCAAAGGCCGAAGACACAGGGTCGAGTGTTTGCAATGACCCATGAGGAGGCTCGTAGATCTCCTGAGTTGATACAAGGTAAAATCTCTCTAAATGGCTATCTATTACGAGCATTGTTCGACTCGGGTGCCAGTCATTCCTTTATTGCGTATGATTGTGTGAGACGCTTGGGTATGCATGTGCATAAGTTACCATTCGATTTGGTAGTGTCGACTCCGATGGGTGTTAAAGCCTTGACCACAGAAGTTTGTCTGAATTGTGTTATAACTGTGGAAGGGCACCAGTCTGTTATAGACCTGATTTGTCTGCCGCTTTATCAATTGGAAGTCATTTTGGGTCTTAATTGGTTAACGGCAAATAACGTATTGCTTGATTGCGGGAATAAGAGGATAGTATATCCTGTTTCTCAGAGGGCTGAAGCTGTAGGTGCTAGCATGAATTTCCTTTCTACGGCTAAAGCTGAGAGATATATTGAAAAGGGTTGCCAAGGGTATATGGTATTCTTCTCCGTTCAGGGGGAAACTGGTGAGACGTTGAGTAATATACCCGTGGTGAATGAATTCCCTGAGGTGTTTCCGGACGACCTTAGCGGATTGCCTCCTGAGAGGGAAGTTCAGTTTCCAATTGACATTGTGCCTGGAGCAGGTTCTATTTCAAAGGCCCCATACCGTATGGCCCCAAACGAAATGGCGGAGTTAAAGAAACAAATAGAAGACTTGCTTGAGAAAGGGTTCATCAGACCCAGTGTATCGCCTTGGGGAGCTCCAGTGTTATTCGTAAAGAAGAAAGATGGAAGCCTACGGTTGTGTATCGACTATAGGGAATTGAACAAGGTTACTATTAAGAATAAGTACCCTCTTCCCCGAATTGATGACCTTTTAGATCAATTATCTGGATCGAGTGTATTCTCAAAGATTGATCTAAGGTCAGGGTATCATCAGCTGCGAGTGAAAGCAGAAGATGTTCCAAAAACGGCTTTCAGGACCCGGTACGGTCACTATGAGTTCTTGGTGATGCCATTTGGGCTAACCAATGCACCTGCGGTTTTCATGGATTACATGAACCGTATCTTTCGGCAGTATTTGGATCAGTTTGTTGTTGTGTTTATCGATGACATTCTGATATACTCCAAGAGTAGGGAGGAGCATGAGCATCATTTGAGAATCGTATTGAATATATTGTATGAGAAGCAATTATATGCTAAATTGAGCAAGTGCGAGTTCTGGCTATCAGAAGTGAAATTCTTAGGCCATGTAATCTCGCAAGAAGGGGTCTCTGTAGATCCCAGTAAAGTGGAAGCGGTACTGGACTGGAAGAGGCCAGAAACTGTTGCTGAGATACGCAGTTTTCTGGGTCTTGCTGGTTACTATCGGAGATTTATCCAGAATTTCTCCCGTATTGCGTTACCAATGACCAAGCTCACGAGAAAGGATCAGTCGTTTGTGTGGGATGAGAAATGTGAAAACTGTTTTGTGGAGCTGAAGGAGAGGTTGACTACGGCACCTGTGTTGATTTTGCCCGATCCCAGTTTGACATATGTTGTGTATTCTGATGCCAGTGGGCAGGGATTAGGGTGTGTCCTTATGCAGCAGGGACGTGTGGTGGCCTACGCCTCTCGACAGCTCAGACCTCATGAATTGAACTATCCCACTCATGATCTGGAGCTTGCGGCCATTGTGTTTGCTTTGAAGATTTGGCGTCATTACCTGTATGGTGTGACTGTGGAACTGTACTGCGACCACAAGAGTCTTAAATATCTGTATGATCAAAAAGAACTGAATATGAGACAGCGCCGTTGGATGGAATTGCTTAAGGACTACGACCTGGAAATAAAATATCATCCGGGTAAGGCAAATGTAGTCGCTGATGCTCTTAGTCGAAAAACCGTGCTCGTTGCAGCTATGATGATACAAGA
Source organism: Inga oerstediana (assembly GCA_963210345.1). Classification (NCBI taxonomy): domain Eukaryota; kingdom Viridiplantae; phylum Streptophyta; class Magnoliopsida; order Fabales; family Fabaceae; genus Inga; species Inga oerstediana. The sequence continues at coordinate 40,787,525 of OY723409.1, forward strand.
GAAGAAATTGATTGAAGATTTTCGTGATTTGAATTTGACAAACCAAATTATCTGTGCCAATTACACTGTTTCCCAAGAGGAAAGTGGTCTAAGAGCTGAGATTGAAGAAGCTCAGAGGCAAGATGACTGGATACAGCGCAATTTGACTCGAATTAAGCGGGGAGAAGTTCCGGGCTATGACCTATCGCCTCGTGGATTGGTTCGCTATCAGAAAAGAGTCTGCGTTCCACTTCAGGCGGAGTTGAGGCAGAAGATTCTAGATGAGGCACACAAGAGTCGATATACTCTTCATCCTGGTATGACCAAAATGTACCATAACCTGAAATCTGTATACTGGTGGCCGGGTTTGAAGAGTGATGTAACCAAATATGTTGCAAGGTGTCTCACTTGCCAGAAGGTAAAGATCGAGCACCAGAGACCGCCTGGGTTACTTCAAAGTCCTGAGATTCCGGAATGGAAATGGGAAAGCGTAACCATGGATTTGGTTGTGGGATTGCCCAGGATCAGAAACTATGACGCGATCTGGGTAATTGTGGATCGGTTATCGAAGTCGGCACACTTCATACCAATCAATGCTGGTTATTCTCCTGATAAACTAGCGGAGATTTATATACGAGAGATTGTGAAACTCCATGGTATACCAAAGAACATCATTTCCGACCGAGATCCACGATTTACTTCAAGATTCTGGAAAGCATTGCATAAAGCTTTAGGTACTCAACTGAGATTCAGTACGGCTTATCATCCTCAAACGGATGGACAATCTGAGAGAACAATCCAGACGTTGGAAGACATGTTGCGGGCATGTGTTCTCGACTTTAAAGGAAGTTGGGATCGCTTTCTTCCACTTGCTGAGTTCGCTTACAACAATAGTTATCATGCGAGCATCCAAATGGCTCCGTATGAAGCATTGTATGGAAGACGGTGTCAATCACCAATATGCTGGAATAAGTTATCCGAAAGAAAGCTTTATGGGCCAGATTTGGTTGATCAAACCTCTGCACAGATTCGGATTATTCGTAAGAGGCTGCTTGCAGCGCAGAGTCGACAGAAAAGCTATGCTGACAAGAGAAGACGGCCTCTAGAGTTTGAGGTTGGAGATCATATTTTTCTGAGAGTATCACCAGTTACGGGCGTTGGGCGAGCGATCAAGAGAAAGAAGCTAAGCCCTAGGTACATAGGTCCTTTTGAAATCCTTGATAGGATTGGGCCTGTTGCCTACCGAGTAGCTCTACCTCCGAGCTTGAGCAGACTTCATGACGTGTTTCACGTTTCCCAACTGAAGAAGTACCAACCAGATCCATCTCACATAGTTGAGTATGAAAAAGTTGAGCTACAAGACAACTTTACCTATGCGGTGGAACCAGAGCAAATCATTGATCGAGAGGAGCGACGGCTCAGACACCGGAGCATTCCGTATGTGAAGGTGATCTGGAAGGGAATGACTCAAAGAGAGGCAACCTGGGAAGTGGAGGAAGATATGCGAAGGCGGTATCCGGAGTTTATGACTCTAGTTGTGTAACAATTTCGAGGACGAAATTTAATTTTCGGGGGGAGAATTGTAATATCCCAAATTGTAATTAAGGGTTAATAACTTCAAAGTGATGTAATTAATATTAATAAAGCACTTTTGAAGTATATGTTGTGTAATGTGAAGTGAAGGTGGTTAGTAAGGGTTTAATGAGCATTATGATAATCAGGGGTAAAACGGTAAATTTACCAACCGATTGGTCAGTTACCGAAGAAAAAAAACTATTTGGTAATCAAGATCAATGGCTAAGATTGAAAGATCAAGAGGTGGAATCAAGTGTGTTGGAGAACATGTGAGATCATGTAAGGGTGAAGGGAGATCATGCCAAGTGTCAAGATGTGGACCATGGATGAGGTCAAAGTTGTCAAACTCATTTTCTCTCCCTTGCAAGTCGGTTATGTGCATGGAGAAATGGGATTAGATCATCTTCATCAATATCTCACTTTCTCTCTCTATTCTCTCCATTTTCGGTGCAAGTGTAGCAAGAAAGAGGAAGAGAAAAGCTTAAGTATTGGTAAGTAGATGCTCTTGTATGCTCAAGTGTCTTTTATTAAAATTGTGTAAGAGATCAAGAGCTTCATTTCCATGTTTTCAGACTTTGGATTTGTGGTGTGGTGCAACTTGAGGGAAATTGAAAGTTGAGGAATCCAAGTTCTGATTTTAGCAAGTTCAAGAGGTGAGTTTTTGATGAAGAATGATATAATTGTTATGATTTTTGGTTTAATTTTGGTGAATTCTGGATTTCTGGCTTGATCTTGTGTGATGTTAAAAGATGTGAATTGGATAGAGTTTGATAGTGGGATAGATGCCAAATGAGGTATAGAAGTTAATAGTTTTGGTGTAGTTTTGAAAAGAGGAAGTTTGATAAAATGTGGCAATGTGTGAATTGTGTTGAGACATTGTGAGATATGTTGTGGTTGTTGTGTAATATGTCAATGGGAGTTGAATTTGGTCATTTTGATGGTTCCAATGTGTTCCTTGAGCCAAATGGTGTGAAAATAGTATGTGATTTGAAATTTGGGAACCATTGGAAGCATTGGTGCAAAAATGGAAATGTTGACCAATGTAAGTCTGTTCTGGACAGTCAGATGGTGTGGACGATTTGACTGGGCAAATGATGTTGAAAAATTATGAAACTTTCCAGTCTTAAAGTTCACATCTCAAGCTTCAAAGTGGACATAAACTTTGTGTCATTTCGCTTTTTGAGCTGGGAGTTTGAACTGTCCAAACTTCGGCATCAAAACTGGACCCAGTTTTGGCACAACGTTAGGTTTTTGGTAAATCTGGATTTTTGTGGTGATTTCCGGTAATGGCCAATATTTTTCCTTGAAAGAGGACTTAAATAGCTTTCATTTGGCTTTGGGATCACCTCATTTTGATTTTTCTAGAATTAGTTATGATTTTTCAAAGTTTCCTTGGCTGCAGCAGAAAATCTTGGCTGCAGCACAAAACTTTCTGTGTGTGTCCTGGCCGCAGCCAGAAATTCTTGGCTGCAGCCAAAATGTTTCTGTGACATTTTTAGTCATTTTTGGCTGCAGCCAGAGAATTCTTGGCTGCAGCCAGAACCCAATTTTCAGCACTTTGTGAGTTTGCAAAGCAATTTCCAACCTAGAATTCTCCAATCCTTTTAGGTTCTCTTTGAGTTTGTTATAACCATTTAAGGGACTCATATGGAACCTATTCTAAGTGTTTGAAAGTAGGAATTGGGGGTAGGGAATTAACCCACCATTCTTGATTTTGTTTATAGGCTTTGATATTTGCTGCCCTCGTGAGCCAACTACACCAGCGAACGTCAGAAAGGAACGAGGTAGTAACTTTTCTTTCGTACCATATGTGATGCATTGTATGTGTGTATTATCATTGATTTGTGATAAACTCGTATGCTGCGACATTGTGAATATGTGTAAACACCGTCATTCCAATAGTCCCTGAGTAGCTAACAACGGTTCGGGTTAGGGCGGTGTGCCTTCCCGGCGGAGAAAGGGGATGAGGATGAGGTGTGATTATGTGATATGAGGGCCGAAAGGCTGATTTGTGAGCCGAAAGGCTATTTGTGAGGCCGACGGGCCATTTGTGAAGCCGGATAGCTTATGAGCTATAAGGCTATGTGTATGCACTGCCACGCCAATAGTCCCTGAGTAGCTAACAACGGTTCGGGTTAGGCAGTGTGCCTTCCCGGCGGAGAAAGGGGAGGAGGGTGGAGTGCGATATGTGCTGCTGCTGCATGATGATTTGCTTACATGCTATGTGCTTATGTGTGGTATAAATGTTTAGTTACTACTGGGATTCTTTTGAATCTCATTCTTTCCTTTGAACTAACCTTTCAGACAGGGCGACTGGCTCTAAGGAGAAGCGAGCGACCCGGAGCGGTTAGAGCTTCCTAGGGACATTAGTATGGCTTTTGTTGGTTAATCATTTTAGATAGGGATTACTGTATTACATTTTGAGATGTAAATATTGTGAATATTTGGTTTGTAATCCCCTACTTGGAATCTGAAACTCTATATATATCTAGATGAACCCGGGGGTTGCCGGGGTTTAAATTACGAACTCTGATATTTGTGAATGTAAATTAACTGCACAGGTGATTATATTCGGTAATTGAAAACGAGACCCGGATAGGGAAGAAGTTTTGAAAATTTTGTAAAGTCCTACTGCTTGGTAGGTAATTTAATACGTTTTGAACTATCCAACGGTCTCAAACCCCTTCTAATTATGCATTATCGAATATTAATTACGGTAATTAAGGCAGGGGGTTACATAAACTGCAGAAATAGAATTCCAACAACAGAGTAAAACAACAGTAGTTCAGCAGAATGAAAACAACAACAAACACAGTGATCAACCCAAGGCTACTACATGCCACACAAACTTTCAAACCACACAAACTACACAACAATCTATATCCAAGTCTACTACATGCCACACAAACTTTCAAACCAGACAAACTACACAGCAATCTATATCCAAGTCCCCAGTTTGTACAATAACCAAGACTAAAATCCAATCCATATCCAACAACAATAACGCTAATTATATGTACTACCACAAAAGTATGTCCTACACAAACTACTAAAGACTTTACTCTTCTGGTACACGTTGAAGAAGATGTCCAGCCATAAAGTCTCTGATCATATTTAAGTCTTCATATGAGTAGGCATCTTCATTGTCAAAAATCTGTAAATTAGAAAATAAGCTTAGATGAAATAATGAATGAAGTGAATGAATTCCCATTGAATCACAACACCAAGAATATTATCCTCAGAGAATGAAGAAGCGATTACTTGTTCAAAATCTGTCGTAATGCCACTCTGAATGATGTTATACATATAAAGCAAGACATAATATCCACATTCCCAGCCGCCAGGTTGTCGAGGGCACTATAAATCAAAAGCAAATGGTTAAAATCAATAAAGGCATATCTAAAACGACCGTCAATCAAAAGAACTTGATTTGAAACTACGTACCTTTGGAAACAACCATTTTGGATCTTTGCCACCTCTACGTTCGTGTGGCCCGCCAAGCGCTCGATACGTCGTGCATGCGCTATCATGAAAATGAAAATCAACATAAATTAGAATAATTCATTAAGTCAAGAATCAAGAAGCAATGAAATACAAAAAAATAACTTACTGGTTGAAGACGCTTTTAGTTTCTTTGTCTGGTCTTCTATTTAAGGAATCAAACCAGTAAACAACGTGCGACCGAGGACAGACAACACACAAACTCCAGTGATAACTATCACAACATATACAGATTAAAATGAAGTTAGATGGCAAGGCAATTATTTACTATAAATCTCAAATACACGAAATTAAAATGAGTACCCTTGAACAATCGGTGCTAGATAACAAGTATACTCATCCTCTGACAAACATAATACACTTATATTTTAGCAACCAAATTATTAAATCAAGTACGCGAATTTAATGAAAAATTGAAAAAAAAAAAAATGCAAGTACGCGAATTTCTTATATTAATGTCTACGTACACTAAGTTACAATAAGATTGCCTAATTCTAGCACTAAATATATATATTAATGCGTGTGTCTTATGGAAAAAAAAAATATTGTGTGTCTACAAGATAATTTTTTTTATAATTTTTTACTTTCTTTTTATTCTTTATTCTTTTCTCATTTCTTTTCCTTTCCCTACTAATTAAAAGCATTATCATGTGCCAAAACTAATAGTTACCATCATCAACCTAATCAAAATGCATAAACAGAGTAATAAAATAAACCTCTAACTAATACTAAAAATATACTATACTAAAAATATAAAAAATTAAACACTTATTCAATTCATCATACAAAACTAATAATAAAAAGAATAATAAAACGCCCTGCATTTCTTTTCCTTTCCCTACTAATTAAAAGCATTTATCATGTGCCAAAACTAATAGTTACCATAATCAACCTAATCAAAATACATAAACAGAATAATAAAATAAACCTCTAACTAATACTAAAAATATAAAAAATTAAACACTTATTCAATTCATACAAAACTAATAATAAAACGCCCTGTCATCTTATTCAAAACGAAAATGCATGCTAACCTGAAAATTTCTCACAGCTTTGAAGGAGGCCGACGGTGGTGGAGAATCTGCAAACCAAGAATCTCAAAAACTGCAGCAGGGGAGCAAAGAAGATGGCCTGGTGACGGAACTGAGGAAGCTTTGGAGAAAGAAATTAAAAAACCAAGAAAGGGAGAGGAGACCGATCAATGGGGATGGAGTGATGAATTTGGGAGGAGATGCAGCAGGGGAGTGGAATGGGAAAGGAGAAACAATGAAAAAACTGCAGCAATGGGGACGCGCGGAGTCTAACGGAGATGGGAGTGAATGAGTAAAGTTGGGAGGAGGAGAGATAGATGGGAGGAAGAAGAGCTCTCTGACATAATCACATGCACCGGTCACTTCATAACAGGCGCATGTGATGGTCTACAACGTCCCCAGCTGGGCTGGGGACGTCTATACATACCTTTAGACGTCCCCAGCCCAGCTGGGGACGTCTAAAGGTAGTGTTTAGACGTCCCCAGCTGGTCTGGGGACGTCTAAAGGTTGTGTTTAGACGTCCCCAGCCCAGCTGGGGACGTCTAAAGGTACCTTTAAACGTCCCCAGATGGGCTGGGGACGTCTAAAGGATTTCTTTTTTTTCTTTTTTTTTTATGACGTTTAATGGTAATCAGACGCGCCAAAAGATAAAATTTGAACCTGACCATATTTTGGGCAACCCTTTTTCAAAAAGGGACGTCCTTTAGGGACTTTATAAGTATCTTCTGTAGTAGTGCTTTCATCTGTTCTATAATCAAATTTTCTTAAGTTATCTTTACCATTATTATGAATGAAACACTTACAACCAAAGATGTGTAAATGAGCAAGATTCGGTTTCCTTCCTTTGTATAGCTTGTATGGTGTCTTTCCAAGTTTTGTTCAAATGTAGGCTCTTTTGAAATATAGCATGCTCATTGCATTGGCCCATAAAACTTGAGACACGTTCTTTTCATTCAGCATTGCTCTAGTCATTTCAGTGAGCACTATATTCTTACGTTCCACGACTCTATTTTGTTGTGGTGTCCTTGGAGTAGAGAAATTGTGATCAATACCATTAGTATCACAATATTCTTCAAAGGCTTGATTTTCAAATTCTCCATCGTGATCTGTCCTGATACCTATAATGGACATACCTTTCTAATTTTGCACTTTCTTGGCAAAAACAATGAATTCTGCAAAGGTTTCATCCTTTGATGATAGAAAAATAGTCCATGTAAATCTAGAGAAATCATCAACAATGACCAATGAATATAAGTTGCCACCAAGGCTTTTAACTCTTGCTGGACCAATTAAATCTATATATATCAATTAAAGTGGTCAATTTGTTGTAATTTCATTTTTTGATTTGAAAGATGATTTAGTTTGTTTACCCTTTTGACATGTGTCACAAATCAAATCATTTTTAAAACTTACTTTGGGTAATCCAAGAACTAAATCCTTTTTGAGTTGTTTGCCTAGTTGGTGCATGTTGACATGAGCACTCTTATGCCATAACCAACTTTCATCAGCATTATTCAGAAAACAATTTTCAGAGCTATTTCTATTGATATCAAGTGTATAGCAGTTACCTTCCCTTTTTTGCTCTGAGCTTTGCCTTGATATTTTTCTTATCAAGTTGTAAGTCTTTCTTGTTGACAATTAGACATTCCTCTGAATCAAATATTATCCAGTTGTCTTTATCTGCACTTTGACTTACGCTCAGCAAATTATGACACAGGCCTTCAACTTAATATACATCTTTGACTTGTATTCCTTTGTCATTTTTGATTTCACCAATTCCTGCTATTTTTTCAGATTGATTTCCTCCAAATTTTACCTTTCCACCTTCCTTAGGTTGCAATGTGGTAAAACTTTCAAAATCTCCTGTCATATGTCTAGAGCATCTATTATCTATATACCTTTTGTTGTTTTTGGATGCTTTAAGATATATCTGTAATTAATTATGATTAAGTCTTAGGTACCCACATCTTTTTGGGTCCGTTTGGGTTAGTACAAAAAATTTTAGGAACATATGAACCTTTAGGTACGCATTTGTAAGTTCCTATATTTCCTTTCTTTCTATGAATGCATGATGAAATATAATGACCTTTTCTATTACAGTAATTACAATATGTAAAAGGATTTGATGTATGCACAGAATGCTGAAAATAATTCAACTATGATTTACCTCCAGCTTTCTTTCTTCCTTTCCTTTTGTCTGATTTTGGATCATATCCAATTCCAGATCGATCATTCACAAATCGTTGATCTTTTAAAATTACATTTAGCATTTCACTTCCTTTAGTTAAATTTTCAAGAGATTTAATAAGATCAGTGTTTTTCTTTTTCAAAGAAGTACAGTTTTCACAATCCTTTTCAAAGTTCTCTTTAAGTTCTACTTCAAGAAATTTGTTTTTCTTTTTGAAAACAACTAGTTCTTTAACTACTTTGATGAATTCAGAATGTAAAGCATTATATTCAGAAAGTAATTCATCATAGGTAGGATCAAAATCAGTTACCTCTTCTTCTGTTTCATCTTGAGCAACTAGACAGATATTGGCTACTTCCTCTTCATTGCTTTCTCGTCAAAAGATCTATCTCCCCATATGGCAGATACAAAGGCTTTCTTCTTATTGTAGAATTTTCCTTTTCTCTTCTCTTTATTCTTCTAAATCAGTTCCTGACATTCTGATTTGAAATGTCCTGGCTTACCACATTCATAGCAAATGATGTGTTCTTTATTGCTTGTTCTTCCTTTTTGAAAGTTTTTGAATCCTTGGCCTTTCTTGTAAAACTTTCTGAATCGTTTTATGATTAGGCCCATTTCGTCATCGTCAAGCTCTTTATCTTTATCTTGTTCTTCTTCTTTTGCTTTCAGTGCTAGGACTCTTTTCTTCTTATCACCAATATCATCTAGTTCTCATTTGAACTTTAACTTACTTTTATATTCAGAAAGACTTCCGAATAGAGAAGCAACCGATCACATTAATTCACCTTTTACTTCCTCAATTGCAGTGACATTTGCCTCCCAGTATTTAGAAAGAATATTTAAAATCTTTCGTACTTGGGTATGTTGATCATAGAATTTTCTAAGTGCTGCAAGTTGATTAACAAGGTGAGTATATCTAAGTTCAAATTCAGCTATCGACTCACCTGATTTCATTCAAAGTAAATCAAAATCAGTAACCAGAGTATTGATCTGGTTTTCCTTTATTCTTGAAGTTCCTTCGTGAGCTATTTCCAAGGCTTCCCACATTTCTTTAGCTATTGGGAGTGTGCAGATTCTGAAGTACTCATTTTGACTTAAGGAACTTTGAATCATTAGAATTGCCTTGTTGTTGAGTGTGATAAGTTTCTTGTCATTCTCATCATATTCTGCTGGTGTTTTGGGAACTCTCTGTGAATCTACAATCTTTTCAGGTTTGTAGTTTCCACTCTCAATCATATCCCATAGCCCATATTCAGTTGCCATTACGAAGACTCTGAACTTTGCTTTCCAGAATGAGAAGTGTTCACCATTGAAACCCGGAGGTCTTGTGATAGAAGCTCCATCAGGAAGAATGCCTTCACCCATACTTGCCATTAGATCCTTCTTAGGATGTTAAACCATAACAAGAAGACCTATACTCTGATACCAAATGTTAGTGCAAGTGTTTCACCCAAGGGGGTGAAATAGGTGATACCTGAAATTTTGTTGCGTATAAGTAAATTAACTAAATATTTAAAGTAGTTGAGAGCAAAGAGAAATATGACCGAAGTGTACACCGGGAGTTATATTGGTTCGGCCACAACCATTTTGACCTACGTCCAGTCCTCAGAGCGTCTTTGAGAGTTTCACTATATTCTCTAAGATTCAGTAGGTTCTTGGCACCTCAGTACATAGCAATTTCCTTCACCTGGACACTAGCTCCCCCTTACATGTTGTAATCAAATCCCCAACTCAAGGTTCCACAACCTTAAGTTGTCTCAATAACAAATATTGAGTTTGTAATGAAAAACTCTCACAGAGCAAATATATAATCACTGAAGTACAATGACTGAGTATAAGAAAACAAAGCACTAAGAGTGTGTTGATCAGTGTATGTTCATGTGTTATCATTTCTTGTGTGTTGTTTTCTTCTCTTTGAATGCTCCATATATATATATATTATTTGTAGTATCCGTTGGAAGCATTTCAAACATTTCTGTTAGATTCACGCAGCAACGGTTGACCATTCTTCAAATTTGAAAACTATCCGTTTGCGGTTGGTAGCGGAAGGTGAACGTTCAGACTTTTATTTGACTTTTCACTTCTAGCATGATCTTTCATTATTTCTTTGCAAATGTACTTAGAATACTAGTGCAATGAAGAGTTAATCTTATAGAAAACAATTTAATAAATATTTGATTAAAAACATGATTTCTGGACTTCATTACTAGAGTGGCTATTCGAGTGATCATGTTTGTGACTCGAGTAGTCCCTCGAGTAAACCTATCAAAAATATGGCAGTAGGTAACTCAACATTTTTCATAAGATATTACTCGGGTAAGACATGGAGTGCAATACATCACAAACCTTAGAAATACCTGATTACTCGAGTGGCTACTCGAGTAGCCATGTCTTTCCTTCATAAGTTACTCAGGTGCTAACTCTGGTAATCTGATTACTCTAGTGGGTACTCGAGTGGCCATATGTTTTCTTCAGAAGTTACTCGGGTGCTCCTTAGAGTAGATTCCAAATAATTTTGCAGATTACTCGATTATTCCCTCGAGTAATGTCATTCAAATCTTGGCCTAGAGTTTGCTTACCTGGTTACTTGAGTGATCCCTCAAGTAATAGATCAAATAACTTTGTAAATTATTGGAGTGCTCCCTCGAGTAATGTCTTTTCTCATATGGTTACTCGAGTAATATATTGCATTTCTTGGCCAAGAGCTACTCGAATATTTTTTACCTGATTACTCGAGTGATGCCTTTGCAAATCATGTTACTCGAGTGGCTACTCAAGTAATAGTCTATATAACTCTGCAAATTACTCGAGTGGTCCCTCGAGTAACTTCTTCCAAATTTTGGCAGTGCTTCTCTGGATGAAATTCTCTGTGATTACTCGAGTGCTTACTCGAGTAACAGCTTCACTTACTCAAGTAGTCACTCGAGTAAGCCATCACAAAATTTGTCATTACTTCAGGTCAGTGTTTACTTCAAGTAATGCTTTGCTACTTTGTTCAAATTCATTTATTTGTTATCAAATTCTGTTATATCATTGATCCAATCTTTGTTATCATCAAAACATATGAGATCTAACAACCCCTTCCTTCAACAAGATGATTAACATACAGGGGTGATATAACTCTTTAGTTTCCTCTGCTATCCAGGACTCCTAGTAATAATAGCATTAATAGAGGATCGCTATACTATTCACATGAATAGAGAATATAACCTATAGTCAGAACCCCTTGCTCTGAACGGACCTTTACTTCTGTGTAGACAATTCCATTGCCAAAATCACTTCTCTGATACCAAAATGTAACACCTGTCCCTAGACCCCTTTATACAGCTCTACAGAAGCATTACCAGCTTGGGGAAGCATTACTTAGACCCCCAAACCTAGACTTAATCTTTAATTCATGGCGTCATTATTCATCAATTACCGGACTACTTAACTTTATTTATAGGGTTACTAACTTCTTTCCATTCTTTATTATCAGAGTACTATTACAGTGTTTCTCTGCTCATAAATAGGGAATTTATTACCTAGCCCAAAAACTTTAAATGATTACATCATTTACATAAAACCAATTTTCCAATCTCTGCTGTAATTACCTCTTGCGTGTCTGCCTATATTACTCCTCTATACTTCATCACCCTTGTATGGTTGATTGGGAGAGGGTGAGAATCGAGGGAATCTTAGTAGCAAACAATACCATAATGCATGTAAGATAAATGCTAGTGCATGATATACTTGCCTTACATAGGCTCATGTTAACATAATCACATTTATGCATGCTCAATGCTTCATGCAACATACTCATGGTCATAGCATAAACAAAAACAGAGCTTCAACTATTCAACTATCTTACACATAAAAAGTAAAGCAATCATGCACACCAACACACAAGCATACATATCAAATACATGCAAGTAGGGTAAGTTCACTACCTTTTGGGACTTGTGTCCTTTTCTTGTTCCCTTTTATTCCAACTATTGAAGCTTCTTGGAAATTCTTTTATTCTTGTTCTTTCTTGACTTTTCATGGCCCTAGATACACATAATATTGTTAAAGCCATGATAAATGAGTGCCCAATGGGCTATATTAGCTTCGTGTACTTACTTTCACCCTTGGAGTTCACACTTGTTACATTTGGCCCCTTTCTTTCTTAAATTCGCAGGTAGCTAAAAGCTGCCAACAGTTTGACCAAACTTTGAAAAATTATAATTAATTCTAGAGAACTCCAATTTAGGTGGTTCAAATTCCTATTCAAAGCTTTGAGTATATTTTATAAGAAAAGTATTACTTAGAGCCAATTACATGTACAGAATTCTAGAACTTCGACTAAAGCCTCACTGCCACAGAAAACATTCCAAATTTAATACCTAATTTCAAAAATTCATATCTCCAATTGAACTAATCCAAATGACAAATATTACATATCAAATTAAAGCTTGATCACATTTGTCTAGAAAATATCATGGTCATTGGATCACATTTGTTCATTCAAAAACTCGTCACAATTACACTGCCTCCCAGAAATCACATTCTAGTAGCACTATGTTCAATTTCAAATTTTGGATTAAAATCCATTCTTTCTAAAATTATGCCAACAAGAATCCATTAGAGATCTTGAAATTAGCAAAACCATTCTCCTTCTTCATGCCCTATTCTAACAAAAAATTAGGGTTCAAGACAATAATCCACCAATTCACAAATCATCCACCAAACTAGGTTCATATGCTTTCTAAACATCATTTCGTCACATGTATATGACCAAAGCATGATGAAACCCTAAAAATCTCATAACAATTGAAATTAGGGTAGTAAGAGGATTCTATAAAAATCCACCAACCAACACAATACATACATCAAAATGAAGCCTAAGCTCACGTCTTTCACTTTTTAAGGCATGTTCTTGATTTCTCCAACTTCGGCATTTGGTAGAAAGCATAAAACACCTATTCTCAAACAACTAGAACCATTGAAATAAAGCTCTTGGTGAGAGGAACAACATTTATGAAGACCTCAAGAGCTAGAAAGGTGATCTAGGAGGTGAAAATTGAGTAAGAGCACTTACCTTACTTCTTTGCTCTTCCTTTTGCTCCTTTCTCTTTCCGTTTTCTTTTTCCAGTTCTTTTCTCTATTTTTATGGGTGTTGGATGAAATTTTAGTGAGAGAGAGAGAAGGTAACGTTTAATATTCACTTAATAGCCTTCTTGCAATTTACTTGGAGAAAAATTGCTAAGAGAGCATGTGGCCATAGTTGTGGCTTCTTGAAGAAGCCTATGGTTAATTACCTATGTTGGCTTTGGTTACTTTAACCAAACTCCTTCCCTCTCTCTTCCTCCTTCTTGATTGAAATTCACTCTCAAAAAGGGAGAGGATTTGTTGACTAATTTTGTCTCTTTGTCTTTCTTTTTGGTCAAACTTTCCAAGGTAGAAAAATTTGAAGAAGCATTGACTATTTGACCAAGCTTTTCTCTTCCTTCTTAGCCCTTAAGTTGGATGTTTTTTATAGCCTTAAGGAAGTGAAATGATTTAATTTTCATTCTTGTAATTTCTTCTTACTTTTGAAGAGAAAATCCTAGCCCTTCATTTTGTCTTTCGATTTTGACCTATAGATCAAATGACAATTATCTCTTTCACCCTTGATTATAGCAATATTAATTTTTGTGCCATTAATTCTTTCAATTCTCTTTCTTAATTCTTTCTAGATGCCATTTCCCTTTTCCTTTGGATTAGGGTTAGGTTTTCTGACATATCCAAAAGGAATCAGATACTTTCTTTTGACTAATTCTCACTGAAATCATCCTTTATTGTGCGTACACTTTGGCATTCTTTATAAACTAGACTTAGAGTATGTGTTTGGGGGGAGCGTTTGCACCCCCCAAATGCTAAATTGAGGCCAAAAGCTCAATGCCCAATTTGAGAAAAAAATTTTGAGTGTTTGTTTCCCAAGAGGAGCAATCGAGCTTAATTCTATCTTAATAGCTTTTGTCATAAGCTCCATTTCTCAGCTTTTACTGATTTAGCTTTTGGGGAGAGTGAGAATGGTTAAAATATTTTTTCAGTTGTGTCCAGTGTACTATCAGACTTATTGCAATTTTACCTTAATGTACTTTTTTTGCTACAAAAATTAATTTCAACTATTATTTTGTATTTTTAACCCTTAAAATATTTTTTCAACTGTACCCAATGTGTTATCAGACTGATTGCAATTTTATCTTTAATGTACTTTTTCAATTCCAAAAATTATTTTAAACTATTTTTTTGTGTTTTTAACCCTTTAAAATATTTTTCTACCCACTCTCTCTTACTATTATCACAAAAGTCACTTGTGCTTAAATCAATCCAAACAAGTTTTATTTTTACAAAAGTCATTTTTCCCACCGCTGTTCCAAACATAAATCACATTACACAATCGAGCTTTTACCAAAACTAAAATTACCAAACGCTAAATTGAGAAACTGTATTTTTCCCATCGCTCTTCCAAACACACCCAGAATCTACTTTATTTAGGCTTATTTTCTAGCTTCTAATCCCAAAATTTGGGGTATTACAAGATTCACGAGAATCTCAGTAGTAACCATAATCAATCATAGTGAGAAAAACATAAAAGAGAGAAGGTGTTAAAATTTGAAGAACAAAGTGAGAGAAAGTGCTTTTGAGCAATTTTCATCCCATAATTTGTGTTTTTAGCTTTAAAAGTCTTCGCCAATCTTATTCTTCTTGTCGAGAGCAATATTCTTAAGGTTTTAGTTTCTTGAAGAGAGGACTTTGGCACTAATTAGGTGGTTTTGACATTGAGAGAATCAAGAAAGAGCTATAACATCAGATAAATGATTTGACATTTACCCGAGCCGGAGAAGAAGTTGGTGGATAAAGGTAAAAGATTAGAAAGGAAACCAGGTAGTAACTCTTTCTCTCATATATTATATATTGTTCTATATGTATGCTTTTACCATTGAATATATTCGTTTCATGAATATACAGTATTGTTGTTTGGCCAGTGGGTCCCGATGCAATAAGACTTGTTGGACCAATGTGTACTTAGGTTGTAAGACCTAATAAGGATTCAAATCGTGCTGGGTAGTAGCCCAAGGCAGTAAGACCGGATTTGTAAGTTTGCATGGGGCAATGACCTTATGTTGTAAGACCTAATGGTAGTAAGACCTGATATGCATACTTGTATAGGATAGAGGTCGGGTAGAGGCCCTGGCCATAAGACTTAAGTTACCAAGCACTATGGTATTGGACCAGTATGTCCTATGATTGTTGTTTATGTTGTATACTGATTGCTGCATGCTATTTGTGATGATTACTATTATATGATGGTTTGTTTAGCATGCTTCATGAACTTGCATTTTATGTGATTGATTATGGTTACTACTAATATTCTCGTAAATCTCACCCTTTCTAATAATTACCATAAAATGAATGTATTAGATTCAGAGTTTTGATGATAACAAGCTCAAGTTTATTCGAATAGGACTCCATTATATAAGTCATCCTTTTCAAAGCATTTGGATGAGGTTAAACGCATAATGACTTCAAACTAGAGACTATAATTATTTGTGAACAGTGAAAATCCCAACTCCAATGCAGGGTTCAAACTTGCACTTGAGTAGTTTTTTCAAAAGATTTTTAAAATACTTCAATATGGTCTCAGAATGGTTTGTGATTTCATTACAACTCATTAGTTCTTAGTTCTATTTATTAATATCAAAGTTTATATTAGAGTGTTCTCTGCTGAAGCCCACGGGATGTTTGTTAGCTAATGGGCCCTTAGCGTATGGTCACTCGACTCTAATTCATTTACCGCGGGTTAAAGTGTTCGGGGTTATGGCTATCACGTTTATTGACTACTAGTTCTAGTCTTGCTACAGTTATATATTTACAAGATATATAAATTCCAAAAGTAGAGTCTGAATAGTAGATGAAGTGGTATTTTGGAAGGAAGGGAATTAAATAAAAGACCCAATGGCAAATTAGTCGATGTTGCTATAACCAAGGGCAAAAATAAGATTTAGAATTTGATCTCAATGGTAGATTGGAGAAACAAAATGAAGGGTCAAGATTTAACCTTACAAAGTAAAGGTGATAATGATGAAGGTAATTAAAGCAATTCCTCATCTTTTCCTCTTATTTGTGTTAGAACAAGCGTTTCACCCAAGAGGGGGGTGAATTGGGTGATACTAAAATTTTGTCGGAATTATAAAACTTTAACAGTGGAATTAAAACAGTAATGAGTAAGGAGAAATATCACCGAAGTGTACACCAGGAGTTATACTGGTTCGGTCACAACCACTTTGCCCTACGTCCAGTCCTCAGAGCTTCTCTGAGATTTTCACTATAACTTCCAAGATTCAGTGGGTTCTTGGCACCTCAGTACAAGCAAGTTCCTTTACATGGACACTCGCTCCCCCTTAAAGTTGTAATCCAATCCCAACTCAAGGTTCCACAACCTTAAGTTATCTC
This sequence comes from Inga oerstediana, assembly GCA_963210345.1. Classification (NCBI taxonomy): domain Eukaryota; kingdom Viridiplantae; phylum Streptophyta; class Magnoliopsida; order Fabales; family Fabaceae; genus Inga; species Inga oerstediana. The sequence continues at coordinate 40,804,259 of OY723409.1, forward strand.
AATAACAAATATTGAGTTTGAATGAAATATCTCTCTTACAGAGTGAATAAGAATCACTGAAGCATAGAAATATAATTTCAATGGTAAAACAGAGCAATGAACTTGATGATTCGTTTGTGTATGTTCTTGATGTTCTTTCTCTGTTTGGATGTTCCCATATATATAGATATGTTGGTGATGACCGTTGGAACATTTTCTTTCATCCGTTGGAGAGTGCGCAGCCACTATTGACTTTTCAAGTTTTTGAAAAATATCCGTTGGCGGTGGTTGGCATTTGAACGTTTGATTTGACTTCCCTTTCTTGACATGATTCCTTCATTATTTATCTGTAAATATGCTAGAAATACTAATACAATGAAAGATTAATCATATAGGAAACAATTTAATGAACATTTGAAGGATTTCTAAATTTCTGGGTAAGCTTACTCGAGTATTACTTGAAGGTTACTCGAATATAATCGGGAAATCTTTAATCAACTGCAAGTCAATGAATAAATACAAGATTACTCGGGTAGTGCATGGAATAAACCTTTAAAAAATATCTGTTTACTCGGGTACCTACTCGAGTAATGCACTCATAACTTTATGAGTTACTCAAGTACCAACTCGAGTAAACCTTCAAATAAACTTTTGGTTACTCGATGCTCTACTCCAGTAATGTTGGCAAGATTTCAAGGCCGAGAGCACTTACCTCATTACTCGGGTATGAACTCGAGTAATGCACTCATTTTTGCATAGGTTACTCGGGTACCAACTCGAGTAAATGAGATTTTTGTGCATGACTTACCCGGGTAATGACTTGAAGTCTTTCTTGAAAGTATTTCTGCATACTCGGGTACTTACTCGAGGAATCCACTTAAAATAGAACATTAGATACTTGCATACTAGAGTAAGGACTCGAGGAAAATGAGATAAGATTATATCAAGTTAATCGGGTATCACCTTCAAGTTTTAACTTACCTTAGTGCGTTACTTGAGTAGCTCCTCGAGTAACATTAGCAGTAGTACTAAATGCCGAGAGCTCCATATTTTCAGAAACAGAGTTACTCGAGTATCTTTGGCAACCTGAAAGCAACTGGAAGTTTTTCACATGGTTACTCGAGTAGCTCCTCGAGTAACATTGGCAGGCTGAGAGCAACTCCAAGTTTTTTACCTGGTTACTCGAGTAGCTCCTCGAGTAACATTGGCAGGCCGGGAGCACCTTGAAAATACTTACACTATTACTCGAGTACTTACTCGAGTAACATTGGCAGTTTACTGGAAGTTGTCTCTGGTTACTTCAAGTTTTGTCTCATTACTCGAGTAGCTCCTCGAGTAATGCCTTAGAAAACTTGCTTCTGATCAAGTTCCTCAGCATTTTCTCTTGGTCTTTCTTCATTACTCCAATGCTTACTTCAATTGATGCTTGTTCCTGTCATTACTTTGTTCAAACTTGTTTATTAATCATTTCCTTTTTAAACTATTCTTTTGTTATCATCAAAACATGAGATCTAACATTCTCCCCCATTTTGATGATGACAAAACTTGGTGATTTTGAACATGGTTTTTCAAATTGGATTCTCAATTAAATATGTCTTATTAAGTTTGAATTCATAGCATATACCTTGCATACACAATAACTTCATTAGTCCAAACATGTATCATAATTTAAAGCTTAAATGAAATTAAAATGAAATCATAACTTAAACACACTTGTATTAAACTTAAAATTTTCAAATTACAAGATAAAGTTCAAAGAAATTCAAAATGCTCCCTAAAACCCATGTACAGCCAAATACCCCAAAGTAAACTAGGACACATCCACAAAATCACTCTCAAGCTCTTCTCCCCCTTTTTGTCTTCATCAATCAAGTGGAGGGCTAGGAGGCTTGACTATGGAAATGGGTGTCACTGGAAGGACCATAGAATCATCTGACTCCAAAGAATCAAATGAGCTAGAGGGAACTGGGTCAGGCAGATGAACTGGAGGGATATGAATGTCATCGCCGGGAGGAGAAGGTTGGAAGACAACCATAGTAGAGGTTTCTCCTTCTGGAGTGGTCTGAATCTCAGGAGTAGTCTCAACCTCAGGAGTATGATGTTCAGGGGAGGAGGAGGGAGATATTTCCTCTGTTTGGGTAGGAGAGGGAATAGGTTTAGGAGCGGTTTCTGGCTGAGGTTTGGGAGGTGAATCATCAATGATGATATGTGTGGTCTCATGAGTTTCAGGATCATCCACTATGAATAGAATATCTTTACCTTGGGGCTCAAGTGGATCAGAGACCCGAGGAATAGTTGGTTCAGCCTCAGGAATAGGAGTATAAGTAGGAGGGTTCTCTGGTGAAGGTGGTGTAGAAGAGGAGGGACCGGCAGAAGGTCCAGGACCCAAAGAGTCCAAGCGTGCCAGAATCAATCTCAGTGTCTCGCCCTGGGCACGTTGCTCTGCTAGCAACTCCTAATGCCTCTTGTCCATTCTGTCAACCAACTCTCCCATCTTGGTATTCATGTGGGTTATTAGTTCGGCATTTGTGTTGGCGATGTCCACATGGAAACCTCTGAGCATGTTTTCCATAAAGTGCTGGAGAGTGGCATTGAGAAAGGATGGCGATGATGTGGTAGCAGCTGGAGCCAATGACTGAGTGTCATCCAACTTGCTGGTCTCTGCCTCAGTGGTCTTTATCTTCTTCTTGGACCCAGACTCCAAAGGGCCTTTGAGAGGGATGTCAATGTTTAATTTCCCAATCTGGTTTCTCCCCACCGGGGTTATCCTCTCAACTGGCTCCTTGCTATCCAAATACCATATCTTGTTTTCTTTCAAGATCAGTGACACAATCTGAGGATATGGCATTGGTGTTGTAGCCTTCCCATCCACCTTATATCTCTTCATCTCCAAGAAAATATACTCTCCCAGATCTTTCTGCTCCTTCAGGAGAAGTGAAACAAACCACCTAAAGTCCCTATCGGAGAAGTGGGTATAGTTGTTGGCTTTGTTCACTAGGGACCTAGAGTAAATGTACCAAAGGACCCTATGATGATCACACATATCACTGGGCTTGAAATTTAGAGGGCCAACTATCTCACCGGGTTTAAGGATAGTGAAGATTTGATTTGGCTCAAGTTGGGAATAGATATCATCTGGGGGGTTCTCAATTCCCAACCACAAATTAATCCTAGAGGGAGATATAAGTATCTTTTGGCCTCTCACAGTGGTGGTCATCTCTTCCTCAACTGAGGTTCGGTTAGGCTCATCTATGATCTCTAAATTATAATAAAAATGAGTGATTACCTTTGTACAATAAGGCAATCTAATGGATAACCAAGGCATAAAAGGATCTAGATATGGACTAAGGTCATGCTTCAATACCTCCTGAAGTAGACTGAGATCCACATAGTGTGTCTTGCACACTTTCCTCTTGGAGAATTGGGATAGATACTTGGGAGACTCTACCAATTTGTTGACGTTGAACCCTTTTGGAGGGTTGGTGATTTCTTCTTCCGGCACTTTGGACTTCTTGGAAGATTGTCCTTTTTCCATTTGATCAATGATCCCAGCCATAGCCTTAGCCACATTCCTATCATATTTAGGCTTTTTGGTAGGCTTTGCAGTGAAAGAAGGGGTAGAGGAATCAGAGGGAGGAGGTGAGGGAGATTTGGCACTCTTCCCTCTTCCGGTTGAGGTACTCTTTTTGGATTGAACCCTTGTATCAATAGGCTCTTTAATTACCACACCTTTGGGTTTCGGTTGAAGAGGAACTTTAGCTTTTGGTCTTAGGGTGAGTTTTCTTCTCTTCTTGGGAGGAGAAGAAAGAGGATCAGAGTGTTGTTGGGTTTCAGAGGAGTCTATAGGAGTAAGATTTTTAGTTCTCATCTTTCTGAAAGATTGAAAACTGAAATTTTCTGAAAAACAGAGATACAGACGCGGAATAGGGCACAGAGATTTTGAGAAAAATAGGAGGTTTTTGGAGCTGAAATTTCTTGGGTTTTGATGGAAATGAAGCAAGGAATTACTTGTGAAAAGTTTCTATGAGAGAGAATAGTGATTTACTCGAGGAGATTTGGTGGAAATGACCGAGTTTGCCACAGATAAAGACCTAGAACTCGACTTTACTCGAGGCCTTACTCGAGTAAACTTCAAGTTTACTCGAGGCCTTCCTCGAGTGTTGATACAGAAAAATTCTAAAATAATTCATTTAAATTGCGTACCTGGTATGAATAATATAGTAATTATCTATGGATGTTCCCTCGATCATTTATAACCCATTTTGATCAGATTTGAGTCATTTTTCATCAATTTGAGAATCTGAACTCCGACATTACTCGAGGCCTTACTCGAGTAAGCTTCAAGTTTACTCGAGGCTCGCCTCGGGTAACCTGCTTTTCAACTTCTGACTTTTCATTCCTTTGAAACTTGAACCGTTATGTTTGAAAATCAAGTAACTTGATCCGTTACTTCCAGTTTTGAAGTCCATTACTAGAGTACATACTCGAGTAAAGTGCTTCTTTACTTCAAGTTGTTCCTCGGGTAATGCTTCTCTGTTAGTGATAACTTCAAGTTGGTACTCCAGTAACTGTGTCCTCTGATCACCTCTGTTTTTGTTTCTCAAAACAGAGTTTCTTTCTTCCTGCAAAACAAGTTTCTATATACTCCGATGCTTAAGTTAGTGATTATTAAAATATTATCAAGTGACTTCATCTAATATTATGAAATACTGAAATTACTTATAACTCATTGAGATTTACCATTCCTAATTCTCTCCTAATGTAAAGAAATTGATCTTTTGCAAGGGGTTTTGTAAAGATATCAGCTACTTGAAGATGAGTAGGAATGAATATCACTTTTACATCTTTCTTTTGAACATGATCTCTGATGAAGTGATGTCTGACATCAATATGCTTGGTTCTAGAGTGTTGAACTGGATTCTTTGCCAAGCTTATCGTACTAGTATTGTCACAATAGATTGGTATTTCTTTGAGATAAATACCAAGATCTTGTAGTTGTTGTTTTAACCATATTACTTGTGCACAACAACTTGAGACTGCAACATACTCGGCTTCCGTTGATGAAAGAGACACTGTATTTTGTTTCTTGCTGAACCATGATACAAGAGATCCTCCAAGAAATTGTCCTTGTCCACTGGTGCTCTTTCTGTCTATTTTGTATCCTCCATGATCTGAATCTGAGTATGCAACAAGGTATTCACTTCTTCCTTTCGGATACCATAAACCCAATTCGGGTGTGTCAGCAAGGTATCTAAAGATTCGTTTGACGGTTTCAACATGTGATTCCTTTGGTGCCGATTGATATCTTGCACATATGCCAACACCAAATTGGATGTCTGGTCTGCTTGCCGTGAGATAGAGTAATGATCCAATCATTCCTCTATATTTCGTGATGTTGTAGTCTTTTCCTTTGACATCAGCATCAAGTAACGTAGTTGAGCTCATAGGTGTGTCCGTGCCATTTGCTTCATCCATTCCATACTTCTTCAATAGCTCTTTCAAATACTTTGTTTGAGATATGAAGATTCCATTCTTTCTTTGTTTGATTTGCAAACCAAGAAAGAAATTCAATTCTCCCATCATTGACATCTCAAACTCTCCCTGCATTATCTCAGAAAATTCCATACACAGAGATTCATTAGTAGCACCGAAAACAATGTCATCAACATATATTTGAACAATTAAAATATCATTGTGTTTTCGTTTTATAAAGAGTGTTGTATCAACTTTTCCCCGTACAAAACCTTGATCAATAAGAAACTTACTGAGCCTTTCATACCAGGCTCTAGGAGCTTGTTTTAAACCATATAAAGCCTTTTTGAGTTTGAAAACATGGTCAGGTTTAGTAACATCCTCAAAACCTGGAGGTTGTTCTACATACACTTCTTCCATGATGTAACCATTTAGAAAAGCACTCTTAACATCCATTTGATAGAGTTTGAATCCTTTGATGCATGTAAAGGCTAAAAGTATACGTATAGCTTCCAATCTAGCCACTGGAGCATACGTTTCCTCATAATCAATCCCTTCTTCCTGATTATAGCCTTTTGCCACCAATCTTGCCTTGTTTCTGACAATAATTGCAGATTCATGAGTTTGTTTTTGAATACCCATTTAGTACCAATGATCGGATGATCCTTGGGTCGGGGTACCAAATCCCAAACTTGATTTCTCTCAAATTGATTTAGTTCTTCTTGCATTGCTATAACACAATCATTGTCTGATAGGGCTTCATCAATGTTAGAAGGTTCAATCTCGGAAATGAATGCAGAGAAACTTACTTCATTAAAAATTCTATTTCTGGTTTTGATCCCTTTATTCACATCTCCTATGACTTGATCTAAGGGATGACTTCTATTGTATTTCCAAGCTCTAGGTTGACCTAGGGATTGCTCTTCTTCCTTAGTTTCATCAACTTATGGAATAAGAGACTTAGAAATAGATTGACCATTCTCTTGATTTAAGATAACTTCCTGTTCTTCATCAATGGTTTTGTCAGAGGATTCAAATTCATCAAATACAACATGAATTGATTCTTCAACAACACAAGTTCTTTTATTGAAAATTCTATATGCTTTACTTCGGTTAGAATATCCTAGGAAAATTCCTTCATCAGTTTTAGAATCAAATTTTCCTAAGTTATCTTTACCATTATTATGAATGAAACACTTACAACCGAAGATGTGTAGATGAGCAATATTTGGCTTTCTTCCTTTGTACAACTCGTATGGTGTCTTTCCAAGTTTTGTTCTGATATAAGCTCTATTTGAAACATAGCATGCTGTACTCATAGCATCAGCCCAAAACACCTGAGATATATTCTTTTCATTCAACATTGCTCTAGCCATTTCAGTGAGCACTCTATTTTTGCGTTCCACAACTCCATTTTGTTGAGGTGTCCTTGGAGCAGAGAAATTGTGATCAATGCCATTAGTATCACAATACTCTTCAAAGGCTTGATTTTCAAATTCTCCACCATGATCAGTCCTAATACCTGCAATGGACATACCTTTCTCATTTTGCACTTTCTTGGCAAACACAATAAATTCTTCAAAGGTCTCATCATTTGATGATAGAAAGATAACCCATGTAAATCTAGAGAAATCATCAACAATGACCAATGAATATAAGTTGCCACCAAGACTTTTTACTCTTGCTGGACCAACCAAATCCATATGTAATAATTGAAGTGGTCTATTTGTTGAAATTTTATTTTTCAATTTGAAAGATGATTTAGTTTGTTTACCCTTTTGACACCCATCACAAATCAAATCATTTTTGAAATTAACTTTGGGTAATCCAAGGACTAGATCCTTTTTGAGTAGTTTGCCTAGTTGATGCATATTGACATGAGCCAATCTCTTATGCCATAGCCAACTTTCATCGGCATTACTCAGAAAACAATTTTCAGATTCATTTCTGCTAATATCTAGAGTGTAACAGTTACCTTCCCTTTTTGCTCTGAGCTTAGCCTTGATATTCTTCTTATCAAGCTGTAAGTCATTCTTGTTGATGATTAAACATTCTTCTGAGTCAAATATTACCCAGTTGTTTTTATCTGCACTTTGACTTACGCTCAGCAAATTGTGACACAAGCCTTCAACATAATATACATCTTTGACTTGTATTCCTTTGTCATTTTTGATTTCACCAATTCCTGCTATCCTTTCGGATTGATTTCCTCCAAATTTTACCTTTCCACCTTCCTTAGGTTGTAATGTGGTAAAACTTTCGAAATCTCCGGTCATATGTCTAGAGCATCCACTATCTATGTACCACTTGCTATTTTTGGATGCTTTGAGACATACCTGCAATCAAATGACTAAGTCTTAGGTACCCACATCTTTTTGGGTCCTTTTGGGTTAGTACAAATAATTTTCTGAATATATGAACCTTTAGGTACCCATTTGTAGGTTCCTATTGTTCCTTTCTTCTTATGAATGCATGAAGAGGTATAATGTCCTTTTCTATTACAGTAGTTACAAAATGCAAAAGGATTTGATATATGCACAGAATGTTGGAAATAATTCAAATATGACTTACCTCCTACTTTCTTTCTTCCTTTTCTTTTATCTGATTTTGGATCATATCCAATTCCAGATCGATCGTTTACAAATCGTTGAGCTTTTAAAATAACATTTAGCATCTTACTTCCTTGTGTAAATTTTTCAAGAGTTTTTGTGAGATCAATGTTTTTCTTTTTCAAAGATCAACAATTTTCACAATCCTTTCCCTTAAGTTCAGTTTCAAGAACTTTGTTTTTCTTTTTAACAACAATCAATTCTTTAACTACTTTGATGAATTCAGAATGTAAAGTATTATATTCGGAAAGTAATTCATCATAGGTAGGTTCAGAATCATTTACCTCTTCTTCTGTTTCTTCTTGAGCAACAAGACATATATTAGCTACTTCTTCCTCATCACTTTCTTCGTCTGAGGAGCTGTCGCCCCATATATTGGTTCGGTCACAACCACTTTGACCTACATCCACTCCTCAGAGCTTCTCTGAGATTTTCACTATAATTTCCAAGATTCAGAGGGTTCTTGGCACCTCAGTACAAGCAAGTTCCTTCACCTGGACACTCGTTCCCCTTTACAAGTTGTAATCCAATCCCAACTCATGGTTCCACAACCTTAAGTTATCTCAATAACAAATATTGAGTTTGAATGAAATATCTCTCTTACAGAGTGAATAAGAATCACTAAAGCATAGAAATATAATTTCAATGGTAAAACAGAGCAATGAACTTGATAATTCGTTTGTGTATATTCTTGATGTTCTTTCTCTGTTTGGATGTTCCCATATATATAGATATGTTGGTAATGACCGTTGGAACATTTTCTTTCGTCCGTTGGAGAGTGCACAGCCACTATTGACTTTTCAAGTTTTTGAAAAATATCCGTTGGCGGTGGTTGGCATTTGAACGTTTGATTTGACTTCCCTTTCTTGACATGATTCCTTCATTGTTTATCTGTAAATATGCTAGAAATACTAATACAATGAAAGATTAATCATATAGGAAACAATTTAATGAACGTTTGAAGGATTTCTAAATTTCTGGGTAAGCTTACTCGAGTAACTACTTGAGTATTACTTGAAAGTTACTCGAGTACTTACTCGAGTATCATCGGGAAATCTTTGATCAACTGCAAATCAATGAATAAATACAAGATTACTCGGGTAGTGCATGGAATAAACCTTTGAAAAATATCTGTTTACTCGGGTACCTACTCGAGTAATGCACTCATAACTTTATGAGTTACTCAAGTACCAACTCGAGTAAACCTTCAAATAAACTTTTGGTTACTCGATGCTCTACTCCAGTAATGTTGGCAGGATTTCAAGGCCGAGAGCTCTTACCTCATTACTCGGGTATGAACTCGAGTAATGCACTCATTTTTGCATAGGTTACTCGGGTACCAACTCGAGTAAATGAGATTTTTGTGCATGACTTACCCGGGTAATGACTTGAAGTCTTTCTTGAAAGTATTTCTGCATACTCGGGTACTTACTCGAGGAATCCACTTAAAATAGAACATTAGATACTTGCATACTAGAGTAAGGACTCGAGAAAAATGAGATAAGATTATATCAAGTTAATCGGGTATCACCTTCAAGTTTTAACTTACCTTAGTGCGTTACTCGAGTAGCTCCTCGAGTAACATTAGCAGTAGTACTAAATGCCGAGAGCTCCATATTTTCAGAAATAGAGTTACTCGAGTAGCTACTCGAGTATCTTTGGCAAACTGAAAGCAACTGAAAGTTTTTCACATGGTTACTCGAGTAGCTCCTCGAGTAACATTGGCAGGCTGAGAGCAACTCCAAGTTTTTTACCTGGTTACTCGAGTAGCTCCTCGAGTAACATTGGCAGGCCGGGAGCACCTTGAAAATACTTACACTATTACTCGAGTACTTACTCGAGTAACATTGGCAGTTTACTGGAAGTTGTCTCTGGTTACTTCAAGTTTTGTCTCATTACTCGAGTAGCTCCTCGAGTAATGCCTTAGAAAACTTGCTTCTGATCAAGTTCCTCAGCATTTTCTCTTGGTCTTTCTTCATTACTCCAATGCTTACTTCAAGTGATGCTTGTTCCTGTCATTACTTTGTTCAAACTTGTTTATTAATCATTTCCTTTTTAAACCATTCTTTTGTTATCATCAAAACATGAGATCTAACAATTTGGACACATGGCACATACATAAATAAGCAAGACTAAGTCAACATAATTCCCTCCCCTTTTGCTCAAAGAATTTGGCCAAACATAATGAAATGAAGGGAGAGATAATTGAATTAATCTACTTCCTCACTTTTCATTGGAAAAAGGACGGTCAAGCACCAAAGAAAAGGGAATAGGAAGAGCTTGGTCAACACTTGAATTTATGACATACTTTGAGCAAGACAAGGAAAATGAGAGAGAAAACTGAATCAAAATATTTCCTCTTACGTTACGCAATTAGAATCGGCCAAAATAAGAAAAGAAAGGAAAGGGAAAAGTTGGTCAAACATTCAACAAACTTTTATATTAGGACACATGGCCACCATTTTATCCATGCACTCATGCACACCAAGATGCAAGGGAATGAATATTTAATTAACATATTCCCTTCCCTTTTAGTCAAGAATTTAGGTCAAGACACCAAAGAAAGAGAGAAGGAGTAAATATTTAATCAACACACTTCCCTCCTTTTGGTAATCAAAGTCAGCTATAAAAACAAGAATTGAAGGAGGAAGAAAAGCCAATCACTTGACACATGGCATGTTGTGAAATAAACACCTAACCTAAGTAATTATATAAAGCCAATACCTCCCTCGCTCTTTGTAACCCCCTCCATAATTATTATTCAAAATACGTGGTTAAAATGAATTAGAGACCGTCGGATAAATAAAACTCATTTAAATCCCCATCCTTGAGATGGGTTTCCACAAATTTGTTTCAAAATACAATTCACTTGATATCATATTCACATTTCAAATACAATTACTTTGCAAAGATAAATCACATTCATATAAATATCAGAGTACACAACATAAATCCTAGAAATCCTGGGTTCCATACCTTTACTAAGGATTTACAGGCCAAATTCACATATTACAATTTCCCAAACATGTACAGTTATCCCAATTCATAACTCATAACCAACTACAAAATCTATATTCTGAAGGAGTCTTCGCCGCCCTTGGTTACTTGTCCCTTCCTCAAGTTTCTTGCCCTGTCTAAATTGTTGGTAGGGGAGGGTGAGATTCGAGAGAATCTCAGTAGAAAAACAATACCAATATGCATGCAAGATAAGTGTTTAATTCATGACCTGCTTTCATTACATAACTCATGCTCACACAATAACATATCTGCAAGCTCAATATTTCAAACAACATACTTATGGCCATAGCATAAACAGAAACAGAGCTTTAATCATTCATATATGTTTCACATAATCAATATCAATACACAACATAAATATCAAATACATGTAGGAGAGGTAAGTTCCCTACCTTAACCCTTTTACACCTTGAAACATATGCCTCATAAACTGAGCCAACAGCTCGGGCTCCATATTTGATCCTACAATTCCAAATGTACTATTTTGACACTTCCATGATGTTTCTGGGGGTTATATTAGCCTATGGTGAAAGTTTACCAAAATTCCCTCGGGACCCCAGCCCGGTCCCTCCGTACCTAGTCTGGCTGTACTTTTCTAAAAACCCTAACCTGGGCTATCCTAACAAATGTCTGCCCTAGGAATCCATTTACTGACTCATAATTTTTAAATTCACTACCAAAAGACTAAATTGCCCTTGGCAACCCCACTTTAAGGGTTTCAGGGGTGCTTTCGTAATTATGCTTTTTCGGCCTTTTCCAAAAAAGTGACCAATTGTAACCCTACCTAATTTTTCCTCCTGAACACAATGGAACTATTAATTTCATGAAAATCCAACTCTAACCCCTCCAAACTAGCCTTGGCCAAAATTCTCTATTCCCCGGGGAAAATTGGGTTTTTCAGTTTCGGCTCTATAGACGTGTTTCTTTCTACTCCTAACCACTTTATTAACTATTACATTAGGTTATAACTACTATTTAAGCCCAATTTTGGTAGCATAACCCCTATGTCATCACATTTCCAAAATTTAAAACCAACGGCAATCCAGTGAAATTTCACCGATTAAATTGCCCATAACAGCCAGAATAAGCAATATACAAGGGCTATTTTGTTTTAGGTATTTTGTTCCAATGATCCAAAATTCCTATCCAAGGGCTATTTCCACATAGTTTTTCATGTAGAAGACAATGGTGACATCAAATTTGTCAAATTCTTATCCATGTTTTATGCCCTATTTTGGCAGAATCTCAATGTTTCAAAGCAATAATTCATCAATTTATAAGTTTTCCACCAAATAAGTCTTATATGCTTCCCAAACATCATATAACCATATGTACATGAACAATGCATTAAGGGTCTGTTTGGTTTAATATAGGGGAGGGGAAGGGAGGGGTTTAAATAGAGGGAAAAGGAGGGGAGGGATTTTAATATTACCTTGTTTGGGTCAATAAGAGGGGAGGGGAAGGGAGGGGAGGGATTTTAATGTTACCTTGTTTGGTTTAGGAGGGGAAGGGAGGGAAATTATTTTCACATGGACAACTTTAACCTTATGTTATAAATGATTTTTTCTAAACACTATTAAATGAATAATAAGTTTTAAATATAAATAAAATGTTATATCCTAAATTATAATCAAATGTAATCAAATGCGAGACAATAAAACCAAAAACCATGTCATTTACCAAAATAAGGAGTTAATCATATTATAATCTTACTAATGTAAGACATTGGCCAATTAGATATATTCCTACAATGTCTGATCTTCCTATTAATTGTGTTTTTAAGTAGTCATTGGCAACAAGGATCTTATATGAATATATCTAATTGTTTTTATGTAGATTTGATGTATTTCTTATTCACCATCCTAGGCATACTATACCTACTGACACTAGTTGAAAAATCCCTTTTTAGACAGTCACATTTAGACCGGTTTTGGCGGATAAGGTCTTAAAAATTTGCACTGTGGCAGTTTTGTAATTATAGTAAACTTCTAAGACCGGTTCTAAGAAAACCGGTCTTAAAAAATTTATTTAGACCGGTTATAAATAGAACTGGTCTTAAAATGTTAAAATTTTTAAGAATTTAAAATGTTTTAACATTTAAGACCGGTTTATATAAAAGCCAGCCTTAAATGTAAAAGATTTAAGACCGATTTTATATTAAGACCAGCTTTTATAAAAACCGGTCTTAAATCTTTTACATTTAAGATCGGCTTTTATATAAACCGGCCTTAAATGTTAAAACATTTTAAATTCTTAAAAATTTTAACATTTTAAGGCCGATTTTTATATCAACCGATCTTAAATGTGTTAAATTTAAGACCTGTTTTTGACAGTAGGTGATATTTGTCCTTTAAATAGGACTTACAGAGTTTCACATAGGACTTTGAACCACCTCATTTGGACTTTTCTAGATTAAGTTATGAATTTTCAAAGTTGACCAATGAAATCTGGCCGATTAGGGTTCATGCTCGAATTTTATGTAAGGGAACAAGTCATGAGTAATGGCTTGCTTTCATGGCTCTAATGAGTTAAACACATGATGTGGTTATATATTTATGGCCATGAGATGTCAAGGAAGAGGCAATAGAAGATTCTTCAAGCAACTTCAATGGTTGGAAGAAAAGGGAACAAGAGGAGGACATAAATTTTAAGGGAAAAATATCCACTACAGCCAATTACATGCACATAATTCCATAATTCACAATTATTCCCTTCTGCCACAAAAGTCTTTACAGAATTAATATCCAACTTCAATAATTCATAACTTTTAGTGTACTTATCCAAATGAGATGGTTCTAGAACCTAATTAAATATTTTTAAGTCCTTTATCAAGGAAAAATATGTTCTATTGAAAACTAGAACCACAAAAACCTAAAATTTCACAATTGGCCAGACTATCACAGGACAAGTTCCAGAATCATTACCAGACTTTAAAAATGCATATCTCTCAATCTACTTGTCTAAATGACACATTTCATATATCAAAATAAATCTCTTTAAGTATATTTTTAGGGAAAAATTTCACCATATAGCACTTACAGCCATAAGATTCCCAGAAACTCGTCAAACTCTATCTGTTCCAGAATTCATTCCAGAAACTGTGCTTAACTTTGAAAAATCATAACTTTAAATTCACTTAACTAAAAATTACATTCTACCCATCAAATTAAAGCTCAGGATGTATACTTTCATCCTGTAAAATTTCATAGCATTTGGACAATGTTTGATGAATAAAAACACACTACAACATCACTACCTTCCAAAAAATGAAATCTAGCATCACTACTCTTAAGTTCCAAATTTGTGATTTCTCATTTCTAAACTTTATTTAACACCATTTGCAAGACCAAACCACTTTAAACCATAAGAATAACTATATAAATGAAAATTAGGGTAAAAATACCCATTCCACAAAACTCTACCAAATCACACAATACTTTGCTTAAAATGAAGCTCTTACTCACCTCTTGCTCTTTCTAGGCTTTGTTCTTTGATTCAACAACTTTGAGTCTTAATAAATGGCTCAAAACACCTCCTTTTGAAAAACAAAAACCATATAAATGAAGCTTAGACCAAGAGGAACATTGTTTATGAGCACTCCAAGAGCTAGAAAGGTAAGTAGGAGGGTGAAAATTAAAAGAGAAGTGCTTACCTTATTCTTGGACTTTCAAGATTACTCCACCTTCTCTCTTCTTTCATTTTCTCCATGTTTTCTCTATTTTTCCTCTCATTATAGGTGGCTGGAAAAAAATTATAATGAGAGAGGGAGAGCTGTGGTTTAAGCTTGATTATTGATTAAGTGTACAAATCTTATGCAATCTTACTTTTCAAGATTAAATCTTTTGATGCCACATGTCAAAAGTTATCTTCTTTTTCCCTTTTCTTTCTCTCCCCAGCCGTCCTTATCTTGTCAAGGGAAGGGAAGCCTGATGAATTCCCCTAACTTTTGGGCACGATGAACTAAAAAAGTTAATCGGGGAACCAAACCGGGGACTGGTGAATGCCCCAGACTCAGGTACTAGGTGGCACGTCCTGGGGATGCCAACACGAAAGGCAAAAGGTAAGTGTTATCATGAGGGACACTTGTCACCTTCTCACTCATCCAACATAAAAGTGATCTTGTACTTATCATGATGAGGGGTTACTTGTCAATTTCTTGTGGTGCCAACACAAAAGTTGTGTCATCATTAGCTATCAGAACTTACTTTATTAAAGTTACTTTCATAAAGTTACTTTATTAGTGTCTACTCGGGTTTCACTCAAGACTTACTCAGGATTGTGTCATATGTATCGGAGCTCGCAAGATGACGCCTACATGGCACTTCCAAAAACTCAGGGTACACATTTCTACCCTGAAAATGCCATATGCACACCTATACCGGCATATTTTGCACAACCGGTTAGTCCCATACCTCACAACATAGTTGGGTGGAATCTTTCAACCAACCCTATGGCACCGTATATGTGTCCTATGCATATTTTCACTGTCACTTTGATCTTCTTGCATGCGTATATTGGGTCCTCTAACTGGTAGGGCCAGATCACATAGTCCCTGAGAGTCTTGCTATCTCTCATCATTCTTGGGACTCTTCCCAAACTAGGCTTAGTAGTCTACTAATATAGGCTTATCCTCAAAGTTTTAGGCCCAAAATTCAGGATATTACATCTTGCATGTATGCTTTATATACCATTAATTTATGTTCATTTTATAAGCATTCAGGTTGAGTATGCCGGTCAATGACCCGTAAAGGCTACAAGGTCTGAGAGTACCGGGCAATGTTTCAAAGAGGCTAGAAGGCCTGAGTGTACCTGGCAATGTCCCAAAGAGGTAGTAAAGTTTAAGTATATTGTGTAGTGACTCAAAGAGGCAATAAGGCCTGTGTAACCAAGCTCTGTGGTAATATGTTTTGTGTATGTGATGCTACATGATAATATGCTTAATGTCGTTTATTATAAATATTTCATATGTGCTAGTTGTTTAGTATGCTCTATGTTTTTATGTCATATTATTGATAAATGTTACTACTAAGATTCTCACAAATCTCACCTTTTCTCTGAAATAACAATCAGCTAAAGTAAGAAGCTTGAGGGCCAAAGAAGTGGTAAGGGCTAATTAGTAAGAAGGTGGAAAAGTAAGGATTAGATCTCTATTTATTATCTGTATATATATACTATTTACTTGTGCTTATTATTTTTGGTAGCCTTATACGGCTACAAATGATGTACATGTATAAGCAAAACTGAAGATAGTAAATGTAGTGGTGGTGGTTGTTAGATCTCATGTTTTGATGATAACAAAAGAATGGTTTAAAAAGGAAATGATTAATAAACAAGTTTGAACAAATTAATGACAGGAACAAGCATCACTTGAAGTAAGCATTGGAGTAATGAAGAAAGATCAAGAGAAAATGCTGAGGAACTTGATCAGAAGCAAGTTTTCTAAGGCATTACTCGAGGAGCTACTCGAGTAATGAGACAAAACTTGAAGTAACCAGAGACAACTTCCAGTAAACTCACAACGTTACTCGAGTAAGTACTCGAGTAATAGTGTAAGTATTTTCAAGGTGCTCTCGGCCTGCCAATGTTACTCGAGGAGCTACTCGAGTAACCAGGTAAAAACTTGGAGTTGCTCTCAGCCTGCCAATTTTACTCGAGGCGCTACTCGAGTAACCATTATGAAAAACTTCCAGTTGCTTTTAAGTTGCCAATGATACTCGAGGAGCTACTCGAGTAACTCTGTTTCTGAAAATATGGAGCTCTCGGCACTTTGTACTGCTGCCAACGTTACTCGAGGAGCTACTCGAGTAACACACTGAAGTAAGTGAAAACTTGAAGGTGGTACCCGATTAACTTGATTTTTTTTATCTCATTTTCCTTGAGTCCTTACTCTAGTATGCAAGTATTTAATGTTCTATTTTAAGTGGATTCCTCGAGTAAGTACCCGAGTATGCAGAAATATTTTCAAGGTAAACTTCAAGTCATTAACCGGGTAAGTCATGCACAAAAAGTACAGTTACTCGAGGTGGTACCCGAGTAACCTATGCATAAAGGAGTGCATTACTCGAGTCAGTACCCGAGTAACAAGGTAAGTGCTCTCGGCCTTGAAATCCTGCCAACATTACTGGAGTAGTGCATCAAGTAATCAAAAACAATCTGAAGGGTTACTCGAGGTGTTACCCCAGTAACCTATAAAGTTGTAAATGCATTACTGGAGTAGGTACCCGAGTAAATAACTATTTGCAAAGGTTTGAAATTTAGTCTACTCCATGCACTACCCGAGTAATCCTATTCTTGTTCATTGACTTGCAGTTAATCAAAGATTTCCCGATGATACTCGAGTAGGTACTCGAGTAAACTTCAAGGGATACTCGAGTAGCTACTCGAGTAAGCAAACCCAGAAAGTTTGAAATCATTCCAACGGTCATTGTTCTGTTTACTATTTGAGTAACTTTTCATTATATTAGTGTACTTAGCATTTCAACAGATAAACAATGAAGAGATCTTACCAAATAAGGAAAGTCAAAAGCAACGCTCAAATGTCACCGACTGTCACCTACTATAACGTATGTTTTTCAAAAACTGGAAAAGTCAATAATGGCTACGCACGCTCCAACAGACATGAAGAAATATGTTCCAGCAATCATTACCAACGTATCTATATATATGGGAACATCTGAACAGAGAGATAAAAAAGAACACACTTACGAACGTATCATCAAGTTCATTACTCTGTTTTTCATTGTACTTGTGATTCTATGCTTCAGTGATCATTAATCACTCAGTAAGAGAGATATTTCATTCAAACTCAATATTTGTTATTGAGGTAACTTAAGGTTGTGGAACCTTGAGTTGGGATTGAATTACAACTTGTAAGGGGGAGCGAGTGTCCAGGTGTAGGAACTTGCTTGTACTGAGGTGCCAAAAACCCACTGAATCTTGGAAGTTATAGTGAAACTCTCAAAGAAGCTCTGAGGACTGGATGTAGGTCAAAGTGGTTATGGCCGAACCAGTATAAATCCTGGTGTACACTTCGGTGATATTTCTCCTTACTCTTTCCTATTTTAATTCTACTGTTAAAGTTTTACATTTCTGACGAAATTGTTAAGGTCACCCAATTCACCCCCCTCTTAGGTGAAACGCTTGTTCTAACATTTGGTATCAGAGCGTAGGTCTTCTTGTTAAGGTTTAACAGCCTAAGAAGGTTCCAATGGCAAGCATGGGTGAAGGAATTCTTCCCGACGGAGCATCCATCACTAGACCTCCAGGTTTCAGTGGAGAACACTTTTCTTTCTGGAAAGCAAAATTCAGAGTATTCGTGATGGCTACTGAATATGGGCTATGGGATGTGATTGAGAGTGGAAACTATCAACCTACAAAGGTTGTAGATTCTTAGAAAATTCCCAAGACGCCAGGGGAATATGATGAGAATGACAAGAAACTTATCACTCTCAACAGCAAGGCAATTCTGATGTTACAAAGTGCTTTGAGTCAGAGTGAATATTTCAGAATTTGCACACTCCCAACAGCAAAGGAAATGTGGGAAGCTCTGGAAATCGCCCATGAAGGAACTTCGGGAATAAAGGAGAATCGCATAAACACATTGATCACTGAATTCGATCAACTTCAAATGAAATCAGGTGAGTCAATTTCTGAATTCGAACTTAGATATACTCATCTTGTTAATCAACTTGCAGCACTTGGTAAAGCCTATGATCAACAAACCCAAGTACGAAAGATTTTGAATATTCTTTCTAAAGAGTGGGAGGCCAAAGTCACTGCGATAGAAGAGGCAAAAGGAGAATCAATGAGATCAATTGCTTCTCTATTTGGAAGTCTTTATGAATATGAAAGCAAATTAAAGTTCAAACGGGAACTAGATGATATTGGTGACAAAAGAAAGAAAGGTCTAGCACTAAAAGCGAAAGAAGAAAATCAAGATGAGGATGAGGAGTTTGATGATGATGAAATGGGCTTAATCATTAAATGATTCAGAAAGTTCTACAAGAAAGGTCAAGGATTCAAACACTTTCAGAAAGGAGGAAATAGCAGCAAAGATCATATCATTTGCTATAAATGTGGGAAACCAGGACATATCAAGTCGGAATGTCTAGAGCTGAACCAAAAGAGCAAAGAAAAGAGAAAAGGAAAATTCTTCAACAAAAAGAAGGCCTTCGTATCAACTATATGGGGTGATAGTTCCTCTGAAGAAGAAAGTGATGAGGAAGAAGTAGCTAATATATGCCTCGTCGCTCAAGAAGAAACAGAAGAGGAGGTAAATGATTCTGAACCTACCTATGATGAATTACTTACCAAATATAATGCTTTACATTCTGAATTCATCAAAGTAGTTAAAGAATTGGTTGTTTTTAAAAAGAAGAACAAAACTCTTGAAACTAAACTTAAAGAAAAGGATTGTGAAAATTGTTCATCTTTGAAAAAGAAAAACATTGATCTCACAAAAACTCTTGAAAAATTTACACAAGGAAGTGAGATGCTAAATGTTATTTTAAAAGCTCAACGATTTGTAAATGACCGATCTGGAATTGGATATGATCCAAAGTCAGATAAAAGGAAAGGTAGAAAGAAAGCAGGAGGTAAGTCATATTTGAATTATTTCCAGCATTCTGTACATACATCAAATCCTTTTGCATTTTGTAATTACTGTAATAGAAAAGGTCATTATACATCTTCATGCATTCAAAAGAAGAAAGGAACAATAGGAACCTACAAATGGGTACCTAAAGGTTCATATATTCAGAAAATCATTTGTACTAACCCAAAAGGACCCAAAAAGATGTGGGTACCTAAGATTTAGTCCTTCAATTGCAGATATGTCTCAAAGCATCCAAAAACAACAAGTGGTATATAGACAGTGGATGCTCTAGACATATGACCGGGGATTTCGAAAGTTTTACCACATTGCAACCTAAGGAATGTGGCAAGGTAAAATTTGGAGGAAATCAATCTGGAAAGATTGCAGGAATTGGTGAAATAAAAAATGACAAAGGAATACAAGTCAAAGATGTATATTACGTTGAAGGCTTGTGTCATAATTTGCTGAGTGTAAGTCAAAGTGCAGATAAAGACAACTGGATAATATTTGATTCAGAGGAATGTCTGATCGTCAACAAGGAAGACTTACAACTCGATAAGAAAAATATCAAGGCAAAACTCATAGCTAAAAGGGAAGGTAACTGTTATATTCTAGATATTAGTAGAAATGAATCTGAAAATTGTTTTCTGAGTAATGCCGATGAAAGTTGGTTATGGCATAAGAGATTGGCTCATGTCAATATGCATCAACTAGGCAAACTACTCAAAAAGGATTTAGTGCTTGGGTTACCCAAAGTAAATTTCAAAAATGACTTGATTTGTGATGCATGTCAAAAGGGTAAACAAACTAAATCATCTTTCAAATTGAAAAATGAGATTTCAACAAATAGACCATTACAATTATTGCATATGGATTTAGTGGGTCCAGCAAGAGTAAAGAGTCTTGGTGGCAACCTATATTCATTGGTCATTGTTGATGATTTCTCTAGATTTACATGGGTTATTTTTCTATCATCAAAGGATGAGACATTTGAAGAATTTATTGTTTTTGCCAAGAAGGTGCAAAATGAGAAAGGTATGTCCATTACAGGTATTAGGACAGACCATGGTGGAGAATTTGAAAATCAAGCCTTTGAAGAATATTGTGATACTAATGGTATTGATCACAATTTCTCTGCTCCAAGGATGCCTCAACAAAATGGAGTTGTGGAACGAAAGAATAGAGTGCTCACTGAAATGGCTAGAGCAATGTTGAATGAAAAGAACGTGTCTCAAGTATTTTGGGCTGATGCTATGAGTACAGCATGCTACATTTCAAATAGAGCCTATATCAGAACAAAACTTGGAAAGACACCATACGAGCTGTATAAAGGGAGAAAGCCAAACATTGCTCATTTACATATCTTCGGTTGTAAGTGTTTTATTCATAATAATGGTAAAGATAACTTAGGAAAATTTGATTCTAAAACTGATGAAGGAATTTTCCTAGGATATTCTAACCGAAGTAAAGCATATAGAGTTTACAATAAAAGAACATATATTATTGAAGAATCAATTCATATTGTATTTGATGAATTTGAATCCTCTGACAAAACCATTGATGAAGAACAGGAAGTTGGTTTAAATCAAGAAAATGGTCAATCTATTTCTAAATCTCTTATTCCAAAGGTTGATGAAACTAAGGAAGAAGAGCAATCCCTAGGTCAACCTAGAGCTTGGAAATACAATAAAAGTCATCCCTTAGATCAAGTCATAGGAGATGTGAATGAAGGGATCAAAACTAGAAATAGAATTTTCAATGAAGTAAGTTTTTCTGCATTCATTTCTGAGATTAAACCTTCTAATATTGATGAAGCCTATCAGACAATGATTGGGTTATAGCAATGCAAGAAGAACTAAATCAATTTGAGAGAAATCAAGTTTGGGATTTGGTGCCCCGACCCAAAGATCATCCGATCATTGGTACTAAATGGGTATTCAAAAACAAACTTGATGAATCTGCAATTATTGTCAGAAACAAGACAAGATTGGTGGCCAAAGGCTATAATCAGGAAGAAGGGATTGATTATGAGGAAACGTATGCTCCAGTGGATAGATTGGAAGCTATACGTGTACTCTTAGCCTTTGCATGCATCAAAGGATTCAAACTCTATCAAATGGATGTAAAGAGTGCTTTTCTAAATGGTTACATCATGGAAGAAGTGTATGTAGAACAACCTCCAGGTTTTGAGGATGTTACTAAACCTGACCATGTTTTCAAACTCAAAAAGGCTTTATATGGTTTAAAACAAGCTCCTAGAGCCTGGTATGAAAGGCTCAGCAAGTTTCTTATCGATCAAGGTTTTGTACGAGGAAAAGTTGATACAACACTCTTTATAAAATGAAAACACAATGATATTTTAATTGTTCAAATATATGTTGATGACATTGTTTTCGGTGCTACTAATGAATCTCTGTGTAAGGAATTTTCTGAGATAATGCAGGGAGAGTTTGAGATGTCAATGATGGGAGAATTGAATTTCTTTCTTGGTTTGCAAATCAAACAAAGAAAGAATGGAATCTTCATATCTCAAACAAAGTATTTGAAAGAGCTATTGAAGAAGTATGGAATGGATGAAGCAAATGGCACGGACACACCTATGAGCTCAACTACGTTACTTGATGCTGATGTCAAAGGAAAAGACTACAACATCACGAAATATAGAGGAATGATTGGATCATTACTCTATCTCACGACAAGCAGACCAGACATCCAATTTGGTGTTGGCATATGTGCAAGATATCAATCGGCACCAAAGGAATCACATGCTGAAACCGTCAAACGAATCTTTAGATACCTTGCTGACACACCCGAATTGGGTTTATGGTATCCGAAAGGAAGAAGTGAATATCTTGTTGCATATTCAGATTCAGATCATGGAGGATACAAAACAGACAGAAAGAGCACCAGTGGACAAGGACAATTTCTTAGAGGATCTCTTGTATCATGGTTCAGCAAGAAACAAAATACAGTGTCTCTTTCGTCAACGGAAGCCGAATATGTTGCAGTCTCAAGTTGTTGTGCTTAAGTGATATGGTTAAAACAACAATTATAAGATCTTGGTATTTATCTCAAAGAAATGCCAATCTATTGTGACAATACTAGTACGATTAGCTTGGCAAAGAATCCAGTTCAACACTCTAGAACCAAGCATATCGATGTCAGACATCACTTCATCAGAGATCATGTCCAAAAGAAGGATGTAAAAGTAATATTCATCCCTATTCATCTTCAATTAGTTGATATCTTTACAAAACCCCTTGCAAAAGATCAATTTCTTTACATTAGGAGAGAATTAGGAATGGTAAATCCCAATGATATTAGATGAAGTCACCTGATAATGTTTTGATGATTACTGACTTAAGCATCGGAGTATATAGAAACTTGTCTTGCAGGAAGAAAGAAACTCTATTTTGAGAAATAAAAACAGAGATGATCAGAGGACAACTTTACTGGAGTATCAACTTGAAGTTATGGATAACAGAGAAGCATTACCCGAGGAGCAACTTGAGGTAAAGTAACATGTTACTCGAGTATGTACTCGAGTAATGGACCCCAAAACTGGAAGTAACGGATCAAGTTACTTGGATTTTTGAATCTAACGGTTCAGTTTCAAAGAAATGAAGAGTCAGAAGTTGAAAAGCAGCTTACTCGAGGCAGGCCTTGAGTAAACTTGAAGCTTACTCGAGGAAGGCCTCGAGTAATGTCGGAGTCCAGATTCTCAAATTGTTGAAAAATGACTAAAATCTGACCGAAATGGGTTATAAATGATCGAGGGAACATCCATGGATAATTACTATATTATTCATGCCAGGTACGCAATTTAAATGAATTATTTTAGAATTTTTCTGTATGAACACTCGAGGAAGGCCTCGAGTAAACTTGAAGGTTACTCGAGTAAGGCCTCGAGTAACATCGGGTTCTAGGTCTTTATCTGTCGTAAACTCGGTCATTTCCATAAAATCTCCTTTAGTAAATCACTATTCTCTCTCACAGAAACTTTTCACAAGTGATTCCTTGCTTCATTTCCTTCAAAACCCAACCATTTTCATTCCTAGAAACTTCCTATTTTGCTCAAAATCCCTGTGCCCTAATTCGCGTCAGTTACTCTGTTTTTCTGAAAATCTCAGTTTTCAATCTTTCAGAAAGATGAGAACTAAAAATCTTACTCCTATAGACTCCTCTGAAACCCAACAACACTCTGATCCTCTTTCTTCTCCTCCCAAGAAGAGAAGAAAACTCACCCCAAGACCAAAAGCTAAAGTTCCTCTTCAACCTAAACCCAAAGGTGTGGTGATTAAAGAGCCTATTGCTACAAGGGCTCAATCCAAAAAGAGTACCTCAACCAGAAGAGGGAAGAGTGCCAAATCTCCCTCACCTCTTCCCTCTGATTCCTCTACCCCTTCTTTCACACCAAAGCCTATTAAAAAGCCAAAGTATGACAAGAATGTGGCTAAGGCTATGGCTGGAATCATTGATCAAATGGAGAAGGGACAATCTTCCAAGAAGTCCAAAATACCGGAAGCAGAGATCACCAACCCACCAAAGGGATTCAATGTTAGCAAATTGGTGGAGTCTCCGAAGTACTTGTCTCAATTCTCCAGAAGGAAGGTGTGTAAGACACACTATGTTGATCTGAAGTTACTTCAAGAGGTAGTGAAGCATGACCTAAGTCCATATTTAGATCCTTTTATGCCTTGGTTATCCATTAGATTGCCTTTTTGCACAAAGGTGATCACTCATTTTTATTGTAACTTAGAGATCATAGATGAGCCTAACCGAACCTCAGTTGAGGAAGAGATGACCACCACAGTTAGAGGCCAAAAGATACTTATATCGCCCTCTAGGATTAACTTGTGGTTAGGAATTGAGAATCCCCCGGATGATATCTATTTTGAACTTGAGCCAAACCAAATCTTTACTATTCTCAAACCTGGTGAGCTAGTTGGCCCCCTAAACTTTAAACCAAGTGACATGTGTGATCATCACAGGGTCCTATGGTACATCTACTCTAGGTCCCTAGTGAACAAAGCGAACAACTATACCCACTTCTCCGATAAGGACTTTAGGTAGTTCGCTTCACTGCTTTTGAAGGAACAGAAGGATCTAGGAGAATATATTTTCTCAGAGATGAAAAGGTATAAGGTGGATGGGAAGGCTACAACACCAATGCCATATCCTCAGATTGTGTCTCTAATCTTGAAAGAGAACAAAATATGGTATTTGGATAGCAAGGAGCCAATTGAGAGGTTGACTCCGGTTGGGAGAAACTAAATTGGGAAATTAAATATTGAAATCCCTCTCAAAGGCCCTCTGGAGTCTAGGTCCAAGAAAAAGAGGAAGACCACTGAGGCAGAAACCAGTAAGTTGGATGACACTCAGTCATCGGCTCCAGCTGCTACCACATCATCGCCATCCTTTCTCAATGCCACTCTCCAGCACTTCATGGAGAACATGCTCAGAGGTTTCCATGTGGACATTGTTAGAACCGGCTGACACCCAAGAGGGGGGTGAATTGGGTGTAAGATAAAAATCTTAAGAACTTTGTAAATCTTTTTGCATCTTAGAGGAAGCAATAAATATGAAAGTAATGAATCATAAATCAACAGTTAATATATGCTGGAAATATAAGAGTTTAAGGAAGAGAGTGTGCAAACTGTGATTTATCCTGGTTCGGTCCAATCTGTGATGGCCTACGTCCAGTCCCCAGGCTCCTCCTGAGATTTTCAAATCCACTATCTTCTTGTTTAATCCAGGCACAAGAAAAGCCTTTACAAAGTTCTCACCAAGTACTCCCCCTTACAACAAGTCTTACGAGTAGAGCAATCCCGAAGATCTTTCTCTCCTGCTTACCTATGCAAGTCTAACGAGCAGCAACGTTCTCTTCTGCTTACACCACTGTAAGTCTTATGAGCAGCAACGTTCTCTACTGCTTGCACCTTGTAAGTCTTACGAGTAGAAAGTCTTACCGGCGATTCTCTCTACACTTGCCCGTAAGGAAATCAACCCACTCAAGGTCCCTCTACCTTGAGATCAATTCAGAAATACAATTGAAAGTGTTTATAAACTCTCTCACAGAGTGGATATGATGAATACTGAAGTACAATACAAAAACACTCTCTCAAATATACATGATGTGGAAAATAGATAAGAACAGAGAGTATTTGAGTAGAAGTGGATGATTCATAATCTCATCATGTTCTTCTGCGTTTTTCATTGTTGTTCTTCTTGAATGTTCCCATATATATAGATGTGTTGATAATGACCGTTGGAACATGTCCGTTAGAGCGTGCGCAGCTTTGTTTGACTGTTCTTCGTTTTTGAAAACTAGCCGTTGCACGTTGACGCTCCGCTTCCGTAAAGTCAGTTTTTCTCTCTTCACATCATCTCTTCATTGTATTCCTGGAGAAATACATTAAACACTAATATAATGAAGTATTAGAGTGATTAGAAGCAATAAGAATGAGTTATATGATCATTCCATTGATTTCCAGAATCTTCGAGACGCTGTTCTGTTTTTCTGGGAAGCATTACTCGAGTACTTACTCGAGTAAACATCAAGTTTCTTCACAGGTTACTCGAGTGGCTACTCGAGTGACCTTCCATTTTCTGCATAGCTTACTCGGGTAGTGACTTGAAGTTCTCTCTTCATGAACAGTGATTTACTCCAGTAGTGACTTGAAGTTTTCGTAAATAACTCTTCATGAACAGTGATTTACTCCAGTAGCGACTTGAAGTTTTCGTCAATAACTCTTCATGCACAGTGCTTTACTCCAGTAGTGACTTGAAGTTTTCGCATGAACAGTGCTTTACTCCAGTAATGACTTGAAGTTTTCGTCAATGTACAGTGATTTACTCCAGTAGCTACTCCAGTAATGCTTTTGCAACTTCATAGATTATTGGGGTAACACCTCGAGTAATCCTTTAAAAAAACTTTTGATGAACTTCAGGTTTTTGCTTACCATAGTGAGTTACTCGAGTAGCTCCTCGAGTATCATTGGGAAAACTGGAAGGCAACTGGAAGTTTTTACATGGTTACTCGAGTACCTCCTCGAGTAACATTAGCAGTCGTACAAAATGCCGAGAGCAACTGGAAGTCTTTTACATGGTTACTCGAGTAGCGCCTCGAGTAACATTAGCAGGCCGAGAGCAACTTCACGTGATTTACCTAGTTACTCGAGTAGCTACTCGAGTAACGTCTTTTGTTATCAACTAGTTACTCGAGTGGTGCCTTCAAGTGAATTCTTGATTTTGACTCGAAACATGGCAAATTATATATCACCAGAAAGCCCTCATGATCTACATTCCAATGCAACAAGAATCAGCTCCAAACTCGTTGTGTACAGAAAGTTATGATCCAAAGAGTATCTACTGTTCTTAGACCATTTCTGAACTCACGAGCAGCAACTTCCAGAAGTCATAGCTCTTAGGATATAGCTTCAAATGTGACCAATTATATATCCATGGAAAGCTCTTTGAGTCTTCTTTCATATGGCACCGGTTTCGTCTCAATCCGATATGTATTTTGAGAGTTATGTCCAAAATACCGAAACTGTCCAGGAACATGACGGTGATTCATGAGTCAACTTCAACAGATCATATCTCCCTCATCTGAACTCCTTTGAATGTGATCGTGGTGTTAAAAGTTCGTGTTGGAAGTCTAGTTTCCAATGCCACCGGTTTCAGTTCGATCCGACATGTGGTTAGAGAGATATCATCAAAATACCGAACCTCTGTTCTGTCGCGCGAAAACAGAGTGCCATTACTTCA
Organism: Inga oerstediana; assembly: GCA_963210345.1. Classification (NCBI taxonomy): domain Eukaryota; kingdom Viridiplantae; phylum Streptophyta; class Magnoliopsida; order Fabales; family Fabaceae; genus Inga; species Inga oerstediana. The sequence continues at coordinate 40,831,700 of OY723409.1, forward strand.
AGTTCCGCCTCGAGTAATTCATCAAATAACCCGGCAGATTACTCGAGTAAGGCCTCGAGTAAACACCTCCAAAATTATAAAATGCCATATTACTCGAGTGATTACTCGGGTAATCATCCCCAAAGGTACCATAGCTTCCGTATACATCATTTTAGCTTCGTATTGACCCATTCTAACTTCCATATGATCATAGGAACCTCCGGTATCACTTCTAGTAGCTTGGATCTTGATATTCTCATGTGATCTTGCAAGTTCTTCTTTCTTTAATCTCTTTCTTCTTCTTTCTTCAATCTCTTTCTTCTTATTTTGCCACTTGATGATCATTCTTCATAACCCAACTAGATATCTTCTTGAATATCTTCAATATTTGCTTGATATTCCTATTAGTTCTTGCAATGCCTTCTTTCTTCAATCCCTTGACTCTTGATTTTCATCTTGATGATCATTCTCCACATATGAGGCATCAACCCACAATCGGGTTTATGACTAATCTACAAAATATGCAACATTAAATATAGTAGTTAGTCAATGTAGAAGATAATTATATCATACAGACTTTTTGCTCATATTTAACATCTATATTTGACATCATCAAAACTATTCATATCTAACATTCTCCCCCTTTTTGATGATGATAAATCCTTCAAGAAAAATATGTATGAGTTATAAAAACTAAGTAAGAACAATATATTTTTCTTGCCTTTCTCTCCCCCTATTTGACATCAGCAAAAAGTTTGAAGTATAAAGAAGAAAGACTTGTAGAGAAGTAAATATGAAATCAAATGAAAAATGCCATTCTCCCCATTAATCAAAATAAATGCATCAGGAAAACAAGTTTCTCTCCCCCGTTTTGAAAGTAGTTTCATTTATAATTTGATGTAAATGAAAAATGGTTTTCATGAAAACAAATTTGAAACAATTTGGAAAAGTTTTCAAGGAAACTTCCATAGTCAAGAATATGCAAAGTAAGCTCAAAATATAAAGAGAGGGTTTAGAAATGCTCATTTGGATTTTGGAAAATGATGAAGCGCTCCATGAAGACCATTGCTCTATTCTTTAGCAATGCTAGTTATGATGTTGTGTTCTCCACACGTCTTGCTATGCAACTTTGATGTATGTTCATGTTGTTGCCAAGATTCCTCAATTGAGTTGAGTTTCTGTTCAGCATGCTCAATGCTTATTTGGATGTAACAAGCTGATAATTGATCCATGAAATCCATTGCCTTCTCTTCTTGTTGTGTTAGATCCATGATGTTGTGTTTATCATATTTTTGCTATGCAATTTTGCTTCTCAAGAGGTGTCTAAACTCTTGTTGCTTGAAATGTTGTTGTCCCTTGATTGAGCGCTAAAGCATATGTCCTCAAAGTTGATACATTCTCCTTTTAGTGTGTTGAGGAATGATCTTGCATAGAACAAATTCTCCTGTTATAAATAAAAAACATTCTTGCAAGGAGAATGGTTGGTGCAATCAAGTATTAACTTTATTGCACAAATCAAAGTCATCCTTTCTATATGATATGTTAAAAATTAAGATCATGAAAGGAAAATATAAGAATAACTCATCATCAAAACTAATTAAAAAATAGTGAATTCAGATGAGTATGTTAAAAAGATTTTCTTTCAATAAAAGAGATGAGCTTTTAAGATATAAAACACATGTGAATGTGAAGCTCCCCCTTAATGAATGCATGGCTTTTGAAAAAAAAATCATCATGAGTAATACAATTAATAACTCTCCTAAATTTGTAAAAACCATTGAAAATTTTGTAAAGAGAATGAGTATGAAAATATGAAGATTTGGAGGGAAATCAAGTATTGAAAATAATGATGCTATTCAGGGTTTTAAGGCTGTAACCCTGTATTACTTGAGTCATTACTCAAGTGTTCACTTTGAGTGATGCAACTCAGAGAATTTGAATTAAAGAATACAATACCTCACTCGAGTAATATCGTAATCACTCGAGACATAATCCTCTGAAGTCCATTAATGCATCATTGGCTAGTCATTGTCTGTCGATGTGATCAGTATGGAGGGATTTTGAAGCATAATTTCTGTGATCAGTTAAGCATACCAAGATGAGCTCGGAATAAGGCCTTGAAGTTCCGGTTGATCAAATCACAGAGTCTTCTAATCTTGTCATTCACAGAAGTGATGAACTCAACATTGTTTGGCAGCAAGCTCTGTGGGATTGTTGAGCTCCTTTCTCAGATAGCCTTGGATAGATGGACCAAAGAATGAAGAACCAGGGAGACCAGCTCTAGCAAAGTGTTATCTCTCATTTATTCTTGAAGTCTCAGCTCTCATCCTCTATGCCTCTTGTGTTAACTTGGAGTGAGTTTCAGATTTACTTGGAGTAATTGCGAATTACTTGAAGGTATACTTGAAGTAATTGCAGATTACTTGAAGTAACTTCTGATTACTTGGAGTAAGTCCTATGGAAGTATATATATCTTTGAAAGATATGATCTCTCCGACGTTCCTTTCCTTCTCACTAATAATATAGGCCATTGTGTGATAATCCTTTCATGAAGCGATTGAATTGGCCTTGCTCACCATAGCTCTAGTATAGATATATCATATAATTTTGTGAAAACATAGAGCTAGGATTGTAGTTGAGAATCCTCATAGGCTCACCAAGCTTGATGATTCTGTGCATCTCAGCATCTTCCTCTGAATATCTTCTGATCACCTTGGAATAATATGGAAGGTGGGTAGGCAACAAAGATTCATATTGGCTAAACTTATTCTTGGCCTTGAGTTGCTTTGAGATGAATCTCGTCTAGGTTCACCTAAGAGATTTTCTTCTTCTTTCTCTTTCTCTGGCTACATCACTAGCTACTTACTTGTGGTGTCACTTAAACGATACCACAGATTTTGCTTCTGCTCACATTGCAATACTGCTAATCATGCCTTCTCTGTTAGCCTTTGATCTTTGTATCCAAAAGTAGAGCATTTTGATCAACTCCTGCAAAAGTATAAATAAATGCTCTTTGGTACCCAACTTTCTCTTGGGTCCATATAATATTAGACATTATAACTCTTATGCTCTTATATAATTGAATCATATGATATTTGAGCAAAGAGTATAATAATCAACAAAGACCAAAATATAATTTTACCCAATTAAATAAATTCAAGCAATTAAATCATAAAGGGTAATGAACAAATAATACCAAGAATGATAATTTCAAATATCAATGACAATTTGTAAATACACTTTAAAAGATATGTCATTGATAAAATTTTCATGCAAGGCAGGTAAGTCAGATCAAAGAGAGTTGAAAATCTATTTATAATGACCAACTATTATAAAATGATAAATCATTAATGAAATCAGATTTTTCAAGAATGATCATGAGATACGCACATTGATTCAAATCTCATATTTAATTTCAAATCATGACAATGCATTGTAAAATTGAGATTTTGAATATATGCAAAACTCATCTTTGAAATATGTTTATAATCAATGTTTATGTTGAAAATGGTGAAAGTCAATAGTTTAAATATACATATACCAGAAAGCTTCCTTTTTAGAGAACAACTAAGATAACATGTTAGACATTGGAGTTTAACATGTTTGAGAATTTTCCAAGAGCAAAAGTCATATTGAAAATGAATTAGCCAAAAAGACTTAATTTCAAGGATGTATATAAACACAATGACTTTGCCATTGACCAAGAGATAAACTTGACTTTTAGAGATGTGTCTTGAAGAATAGGGATATTCACCTCAAGAATTTGAATAGAAGGATCAAGTTACTCAAAGAATGGATGAAGACAAATGGTAATACATTTGAGCAACAGGATGAGTATAAAAATTTATGGATGATGAAACACATACTCATTGATCCAAATGACTAGAGTTCTAGAATATTATCCTGGTAAGTTATTCCACAATAATGGTTAATGCATTAAGATTCAATGCACTAATGAACATTCATAATGCTTGGAATAACATGGCCAACCAAAGATTTATGCATTAGGCATAAAGCTTTCACATATTAGATTCTTTTCTAGGAAATACACTTGAAACTCATATAGATAGTTAACTTGTTAGACATAAGGTCTAACTTGTTAGAAAATAATGGTTGAGGAGTTCAAGCATTGGATAACACATTTAAGATTAATGATCAATATGTCAATGATGGGGAAATACTCTAGTGGAATAATTTGAAGCATTTCTGATTTACAGTATACATAAATATTAACTTCCAATTTTGAAACCAATTTAAATGCAAACAATATTAAGTAATTTTCAAATAATGTGTATGCATTTTTATAAACAAGATGAATTGGAATCTAAGTATATTTTTGAAATGTACTTTTCAAAACTCAAATACACAATTTCATTTTAAGTCCATTTAGCAATCTAAAAACAGTTTGAAAACCATAAATGATTGATTGCTAATGGTATGCAATTTTATAACACATGATGAAACCAAAACACATTTTTGAATTGTGCACTTCAAAACATAAATTGATAGATAAACTATGCACAATTTCACTTATCGTTCATTTAGCAATCTATAAACAAATTATCAATCATGAAGGATTGATTGCTAAATGAATGCAATAATGAACAAATTCTCATTACTCAAAATAAATAATTCATATAATCACAGTATAGAGTAAGGATTAGATATCACCGTAATTGTCCTTGTGACAGCTTGCTTGATTTTGGTGGAATAACATTGGTTTCTCTCCTTTGCACAATCAGCACCAAGATCCAAACTCCGAATTTCAGCATCATCAAGATATGAATGTGGTCATAGTCTTGAGAAGCTTTTTCTTATTCTACAGAACTATATAAATTTCTTTTCTTCATGGTATCCAACATTGATTGGATCCATTTCTTGTTAGCTTGTAGGAATCAAGATAAAATTCACATGCTCTAAGAATATAATCAATTCGAGGCAATTGCGCATAATGAATTAAACATATCTTTATGCATAAAAGAAATATTTTCTTTTCAAATCATTATATATGCATAAAGAATTATCCTATTGAGCATTGCAATCCCTTTATAAATAAATCTATTAAATGCCTTTTTAAGGGATGTGAAAATATAATTTCAAAATCATTTGCAATGCTCATTCCTAAGATTCCAAAATCTAAAACCTCAATAAATATTACGGACAATAACATAGGAGGTTTTATCATTGTGTACCTTTGCCTTAGATACTTGGAAGATTGCTTTTGCTTACCCACTGCATTTTTCTATGATGTTGATACTTTGAATATCTTGCTTTGGGTGTTGGCAATCGTCTCTCAAAATACATAGACTCCAGGAGTCTTGTACTTGATGCTTGAGAGATCCTCCTTTTCTTGTTCTCCTCAAGATAGTTGAGTGGTACTCTATGGTAGTCCATTCTTGAGGTAGAACGTACTCTTTTTCTCCATTGCATTTCTTTGTGATTAAACTTTGCAGTTCTAGCAATGGGTGCTCCGAGAGTTCTTCTTTTCGATATAGATGGTATGAACCTCTTTCTTGGTGCATGAGAAACTCTTGGAATCTTCTTCATTTTCTCAGTACCCTTTTGTCCAATTTTTCTAGGATCAATCTGCACACATGAAACACCATATGGACATTTTGGTACCCATTTTGCTTTGGGTCCTTGAACGTTAGCATTTGAACTCACTTGTGTTTTAGGAATCCAAGCACATTTATTCCTCACATTAGAATTTCTTCTAATATAGCATGTGTGAGAAATATGACCTGATTTACCACAATAATTGCAAATAATATGATGATATGCATTATGAGATTTTATGCAAGTATTGTGTCGGTCAAGAGAGTAAAAACCTGAATAAATTTCATTTGAACATTCTTTCTTTCCAATAAACTTTCCAGCATGATTGAAAACATTTTTGCTTTTCAGAATAGAATCAACACTTGGTTGAGAAACAATTTTATGCAAACTTTGAAAATCAGTTTTCAAAATAACTCCAGAAGAATTGGAATTGTTTACCATATGTGTTTCTTGATCTCTAGAGGATGATCCATCAAATTCGTCCTTAATGAGCACTTCTTGGGAATCATCTTCCTCTTGTTCTTTTATGTTGACAAGATCATGGAAGTGTTCTATGATTTCTCCATCTTCATTGTCAACTTCCACTTGTTCATGAATCGTAGATATGCAGCTTTTAGTTTCACATGAACTATCAACACTTTCAATTTCAACACACTTGTTAGAAGTATACATTGAATCAAGAGTATCCCAAATATCTCTTGCAGTAGAGCATAATCTAATTTTCTCAAAATCATTTTCAGTTAAAGCACTATACAAAATTTTCATTGCTCTAATGTTTAACGAAAACATTTTCTTTTCTCTTTCTGTCCAATCCTTTCTTGGTTTGAAATCAAAGATATTTGTAAAAACATTCCACATATCATAATCAAAGCTTTTTATGAAAGATGTCATTCTAGCTTTCCAAAACCAAAAATCAATATCTTTCAAAATAGGTGGAACAGTGTAGTCAAAACCTTCAGAAAGCATATAACACCCAAAATCAGCCATTATAAACTCTTGAGACGGTTAAGTCCTTTAAACAAGAGTCCGGCTCTGATACCAAATGTTAGAACCGGCTGACACCCAAGAGGGGGGTGAATTGGGTGTAAGATAAAAATCTTAAGAACTTTGTAAATCTTTTTGCATCTTAGAGGAAGCAATAAATATGAAAGTAATGAATCATAAATCAACAGTTAATATATGCTGGAAATATAAGAGTTTAAGGAAGAGAGTGTGCAAACTGTGATTTATCCTGGTTCGGTCCAATCTGTGATGGCCTACGTCCAGTCCCCAGGCTCCTCCTGAGATTTTCAAATCCACTATCTTCTTGTTTAATCCAGGCACAAGAAAAGCCTTTACAAAGTTCTCACCAAGTACTCCCCCTTACAACAAGTCTTACGAGTAGAGCAATCCCGAAGATCTTTCTCTCCTGCTTACCTATGCAAGTCTAACGAGCAGCAACGTTCTCTTCTGCTTACACCACTGTAAGTCTTATGAGCAGCAACGTTCTCTACTGCTTGCACCTTGTAAGTCTTACGAGTAGAAAGTCTTACCGGCGATTCTCTCTACACTTGCCCGTAAGGAAATCAACCCACTCAAGGTCCCTCTACCTTGAGATCAATTCAGAAATACAATTGAAAGTGTTTATAAACTCTCTCACAGAGTGGATATGATGAATACTGAAGTACAATACAAAAACACTCTCTCAAATATACATGATGTGGAAAATAGATAAGAACAGAGAGTATTTGAGTAGAAGTGGATGATTCATAATCTCATCATGTTCTTCTGCGTTTTTCATTGTTGTTCTTCTTGAATGTTCCCATATATATAGATGTGTTGATAATGACCGTTGGAACATGTCCGTTAGAGCGTGCGCAGCTTTGTTTGACTGTTCTTCGTTTTTGAAAACTAGCCGTTGCACGTTGACGCTCCGCTTCCGTAAAGTCAGTTTTTCTCTCTTCACATCATCTCTTCATTGTATTCCTGGAGAAATACATTAAACACTAATATAATGAAGTATTAGAGTGATTAGAAGCAATAAGAATGAGTTATATGATCATTCCATTGATTTCCAGAATCTTCGAGACGCTGTTCTGTTTTTCTGGGAAGCATTACTCGAGTACTTACTCGAGTAAACATCAAGTTTCTTCACAGGTTACTCGAGTGGCTACTCGAGTGACCTTCCATTTTCTGCATAGCTTACTCGGGTAGTGACTTGAAGTTCTCTCTTCATGAACAGTGATTTACTCCAGTAGTGACTTGAAGTTTTCGTAAATAACTCTTCATGAACAGTGATTTACTCCAGTAGCGACTTGAAGTTTTCGTCAATAACTCTTCATGCACAGTGCTTTACTCCAGTAGTGACTTGAAGTTTTCGCATGAACAGTGCTTTACTCCAGTAATGACTTGAAGTTTTCGTCAATGTACAGTGATTTACTCCAGTAGCTACTCCAGTAATGCTTTTGCAACTTCATAGATTATTGGGGTAACACCTCGAGTAATCCTTTAAAAAAACTTTTGATGAACTTCAGGTTTTTGCTTACCATAGTGAGTTACTCGAGTAGCTCCTCGAGTATCATTGGGAAAACTGGAAGGCAACTGGAAGTTTTTACATGGTTACTCGAGTACCTCCTCGAGTAACATTAGCAGTCGTACAAAATGCCGAGAGCAACTGGAAGTCTTTTACATGGTTACTCGAGTAGCGCCTCGAGTAACATTAGCAGGCCGAGAGCAACTTCACGTGATTTACCTAGTTACTCGAGTAGCTACTCGAGTAACGTCTTTTGTTATCAACTAGTTACTCGAGTGGTGCCTTCAAGTGAATTCTTGATTTTGACTCGAAACATGGCAAATTATATATCACCAGAAAGCCCTCATGATCTACATTCCAATGCAACAAGAATCAGCTCCAAACTCGTTGTGTACAGAAAGTTATGATCCAAAGAGTATCTACTGTTCTTAGACCATTTCTGAACTCACGAGCAGCAACTTCCAGAAGTCATAGCTCTTAGGATATAGCTTCAAATGTGACCAATTATATATCCATGGAAAGCTCTTTGAGTCTTCTTTCATATGGCACCGGTTTCGTCTCAATCCGATATGTATTTTGAGAGTTATGTCCAAAATACCGAAACTGTCCAGGAACATGACGGTGATTCATGAGTCAACTTCAACAGATCATATCTCCCTCATCTGAACTCCTTTGAATGTGATCTTGGTGTTAAAAGTTCGTGTTGGAAGTCTAGTTTCCAATGCCACCGGTTTCAGTTCGATCCGACATGTGGTTAGAGAGATATCATCAAAATACCGAACCTCTGTTCTGTCGCGCGAAAACAGAGTGCCATTACTTCAAGTTCCGCCTCGAGTAATTCATCAAATAACCCGGCAGATTACTCGAGTAAGGCCTCGAGTAAACACCTCCAAAATTATAAAATGCCATATTACTCGAGTGATTACTCGGGTAATCATCCCCAAAGGTACCATAGCTTCCGTATACATCATTTTAGCTTCGTATTGACCCATTCTAACTTCCATATGATCATAGGAACCTCCGGTATCACTTCTAGTAGCTTGGATCTTGATATTCTCATGTGATCTTGCAAGTTCTTCTTTCTTTAATCTCTTTCTTCTTCTTTCTTCAATCTCTTTCTTCTTATTTTGCCACTTGATGATCATTCTTCATAACCCAACTAGATATCTTCTTGAATATCTTCAATATTTGCTTGATATTCCTATTAGTTCTTGCAATGCCTTCTTTCTTCAATCCCTTGACTCTTGATTTTCATCTTGATGATCATTCTCCACATATGAGGCATCAACCCACAATCGGGTTTATGACTAATCTACAAAATATGCAACATTAAATATAGTAGTTAGTCAATGTAGAAGATAATTATATCATACAGACTTTTTGCTCATATTTAACATCTATATTTGACATCATCAAAACTATTCATATCTAACAGACATCGCCAACACAAATGCCGAACTGATAACCCACATGAATACCAAGATAGGAGAGTTGGTTGACAGAATGGACAAAAGGCATGAGGAGTTGCTAGCAGAGCAACGTGCCCAGGGAGAGACCTTGAGATTGATTCTGGCACAACTGGACTCTTTGGGTCTTGGACCTTCTGTCGGTCCCTCCTCTTCTACACCACCACCACCTCCAGAGAACCCTCCTACTGATACTCCTATTCCTGAGGCTGAACCATCTACCCCTCTGGTCTCTGATCCACTTGAGCCCCAAGGCAAAGATATTCTATTCACAGTGGACGATCCTGAAACTCATGAGACCACACATATCATCATTGATGATTCACCTCCCAAACCTCAGCCAGAAACCGCTCCTAAACCTATTCCCTCTCCTACCCAAACAGAGGAAATATCTCCCTCCTCCTCCCCTGAACATCATACTCCTGAGGTTGAGACTACTCCTGAGATTCAGACCACTCAAGAAGGAGAAACCTCTACTATGGTTGTCTTCCAACCTTCTCCTCCCGGCGATGACATCCATATCCCACCAGTCCATTTGCCAAACCCAGTGCCCTCTAGTTCATTTGATTCTTTGGATTCAGATGATTCTATGGTCTTTCCAGTGACACCCATTTCCATGGTCAAGCCTCCTAGCCCTCCACTTGATTGATGAAGACAAAAAGGGGGAGAAGAGCTTGAGAGTGATTTTGTGGATGTGTCCTAGTTTACTTTGGGGTATTTGGTTATACATGGGTTTTTAGGGAGCATTTTGAATTTGTTTAAACTTTATTTTATAATTTGAAAATTTTAAATTTAATGCAAGTGTGTTTAAGTTCTGATTTCATTTTAAGTTCATTTAAGCTTTAAATTATGATACATGCTTGGACTAATGAAGTTATTGTGTATACAAGGTGTATGCTATGAATTCAAACTTAATAAGACATATTTAATTGAGAATCCAATTTGAAAAACCATATTCAAAATCACCAAGTTTTGTCATCATCAAAAAGGGGGAGAATGTTAGATCTCATGTTTTGATGATAACAAAAGAATGGTTTAAAAAGGAAATGATTAATAAACAAGTTTGAACAAAGTAATGACAGGAACAAGCATCACTTGAAGTAAGCATTGGAGTAATAAAGAAAGATCAAGAGAAAATGCTGAGGAACTTGATCAGAAGCAAGTTTTCTAAGGCATTACTCGAGGAGCTACTCGAGTAATGAGACAAAACTTGAAGTAACCAGAGACAACTTCCAGTAAACTCCCAACGTTACTCGATTAAGTACTCGAGTAATAGTGTAAGTATTTTCAAGGTGCTCTCGGCCTGCCAATGTTACTCGAGGAGCTACTCGAGTAACCAGGTAAAAACTTGGAGTTGCTCTCGGCCTGCCAATGTTACTCGAGGCGCTACTCGAGTAACCATGTGAAAAACTTCCAGTTGCTTTCAAGTTGCCAATGATACTCGAGGAGCTACTCGAGTAACTCTGTTTCTGAAAATATGGAGCTCTCGGCACTTTGTACTACTGCCAACGTTACTCGAGGAGCTACTCGAGTAACACACTGAAGTAAGTGAAAACTTGAAGGTGGTACCCGATTAACTTGATTTTTTTTATCTCATTTTCCTCGAGTCCTTACTCTAGTATGCAAGTATTTAATGTTCTATTTTAAGTGGATTCCTCGAGTAAGTACCCGAGTATGCAGAAATATTTTCAAGGTAAACTTCAAGTCATTAACCGGGTAAGTCATGCACAAAAAGTACAGTTACTCGAGGTGGTACCCGAGTAACCCATGCACAAATGAGTGCATTACTCGAGTCAGTACCCGAGTAACAAGGTAAGTGCTCTCGGCCTTGAAATCATGCCAACATTACTGGAGTAGAGCATCGAGTAATCAAAAACAATCTGAAGGGTTACTCGAGGTGTTACCCCAGTAACCTATAAAGTTGTAAATGCATTACTGGAGTAGGTACCCGAGTAAATAACTATTTCCAAAGGTTTGAAATTTAGTCTACTCCATGCACTACCCGAGTAATCCTATACTTGTTCATTGACTTGCAGTTAATCAAAGATTTCCCAATGATACTCGAGTAGGTACTCGAGTAAACTTCAAGGGATACTCGAGTAGCTACTCGAGTAAGCAAACCCAGAAAGTTTGAAATCATTCCAACGGTCATTGTTCTGTTTCCTATTTGAGTAACTTTTCATTATATTAGTGTACTTAGCATTTCAACATATAAACAATGAAGAGATCTTACCAAATAAGGAAAGTCAAAAGCAACGCTCAAATGTCACCGACCGTCACCTACTATAACGTATGTTTTTCAAAAACTGGAAAAGTCAATAATGGCTGCGCACGCTCCAACGGACATGAAGAAATATGTTCCAGCAATCATTACCAACGTATCTATATATATGGGAACATCTAAACAGAGAGATAAAAAAGAACACACTTACGAACGTATCATCAAGTTCATTACTCTATTTTTCATTGTACTTGTGATTCTATGCTTCAGTGATCATTAATCACTCTGTAAGAGAGATATTTCATTCAAACTCAATATTTGTTATTGAGGTAACTTAAGGTTGTGGAACCTTAAGTTGGGATTGAATTACAACTTGTAAGGGGGAGCGAGTGTCCAGGTGTAGGAACTTGCTTGTACTGAGGTGCCAAGAACCCACTGAATCTTGGAAGTTATAGTGAAACTCTCAGAGAAGCTCTGAGGACTGGACGTAGGTCAAAGTGGTTGTGGCCTAACCAGTATAAATCCTGGTGTACACTTCGGTGATATTTCTCCTTACTCTTTCCTGTTTTAATTCTACTGTTAAAGTTTTATATTTCCGACGAAATTGTGAAGGTCACCCAATTCACCCCCCTCTTGGGTGAAATGCTTGTTCTAACAGTGGTGGTAGTAATAGTAGAGTAGATTGCTAGTGAGATGGTATTCACCTACAACATCAAAATTGAATTAAGACCGCAAGTTTTAAATTTTTCAGAAAAACTCATTCAATTATAGGTTTAAACCTTGTATTGAAGGTGAGATTTTTAATTATTTTCAAAACTATATTTCTTCCCACGAGGGAGACCTAGCTTAGTGGTTCAAACTCATTGTGTTAAAAGCTCATGTAATGAATATGGAATAAGGATGTCACAGTTACTATGGATCTTGTGGTGGGATGGCCCAAAATGAAGAACTATATTGCAATATGAGTAATCGTGATAGACTAACAAAATTAGCTCATTTCATTCCAATCCATGCTAGCTATTCTCCAGATAAGCTAGTAGAGATATATATAAAGGAAATAGTTTGACTCCATGAATATCGAGCAAGATCATATCTGACAGAGACCCTCGATTTACTTTAAAGTTTTAGAAGTCTCTGCATGAAGCTCAAGGTACTAAATTAAAGTTTAGTATGGCCTATCATCCTCAAAACGATGGACAAACAGAGAGAACCATACAAATGCTAGAAGATATGTTAAGAGTGTACGTATAAGACTTTAAGCGAAGTTGGGATCATTTTCCTTCTACTCATTGAGTTTGCTTATAACAATAGTAATCACATGAATATTCAGATGTCTCCATATGAAGCATTATTGGGAAGGAAGTTTCAGTCACCACTTTGTTGGACTGAATTGACTGAGAAGAGATTGTGTGGGCCACACTTAGTTGATTAAACAACGAAGCAAATAAAGGTTATAAGAAAAAGGCTCCTTGCAGCGTAAAGTAGACAGAGAAGCTATGCCGATAAGCGGATACCTCTAGAATTTAAGGTTGGTGAACATGTATTTTTGAAGGTTTTACTAGTTATAAGTATCGGTAGGGCAATGAAAACCAAGAAACTGAGCTCTAGGTATATTGGTCCTTTTGAAATTTTGACAAGAATTGGACTACTGGCATACCAAATAGCTTTACCCCTAAATCTGAGTAGGCTTCATAATGTCTTTCATGTCTCACAACTAAAGAAATACCAACTAGACCCTGAACATGTCATTTAACATGAAGATATTGGTGTGCAAGATAATCTCATTTATAAAGTCGAGCCAGAATAAATTATTGATCATCAAGAGAGATAGCTCAGACACAGAAGCATACCTTTTGTAAAGGTAGTTTGGAAAGGATTATCTCTTAGGGAAGCAACCTGGGAAGTAGAAGGAGACATGAAAATGCAATATCCAGATTATATGCCTTGAGGTATGTATCAAAATTTGAGGATGAAATTTAGTTTACGAGGAGAGAATTGTAAAATCTTGAAAATTTAAGAAAAGGCTTAATTATCCAAAAGTTGAATTCAATAATTTTTAAGTTTATTTTTGGGAATTAAAAGCCTATTTTCTCGAAAATTCAAGAAAAATAGTTAGAGGTTATAATTTGTCTTGAAAATTTTAGGAAAATTATTTTATGGCCTAAAGAAGTTAATTATGGAAGAAAATTCTTATATCGAAATTATATGGTGAGCTAGTACCGATAAAGAAATGGAAAAATTAGTAATTGTAATTACACAGACCTAAAAAATCAAAATTGGGCTAAACATTAAGCCAAATTATGGAACCCAAACATACTACCAATGATAAAGAATATTGGAATGAGATTTAAGAGATTATATATTAGATAAATTAGGAAAAATTAAAGCCTTGTGAGTGAGAACAACAGGATAAATACACACCCACACATATTGCTTGTGTCACGCGGGTGACTTGAGTTCGATCCCCGGCAATAGCGCCAAAAACTTGTTCGTCGTCTAGCTTACCGCAAGCACACGAGTCGCAAATAATAATATAGTGAGAAAAAGAGTGTCGATCTACAAGGACTATGAAGAAAGTGAGTTAATTATTGTAACTATGCTCTTAACTAGGTTGAATGAAATCATTGGAAATTGAGTATGTCAATTAAGGAATTTTACTGAAAACAATGGTAATTGTAAAATTGATTCTATTTCAAGACTTAAAGGCTTAAGATTACTTCTTCCCCATTGTATTTCATGAAACTATGCATTTAAATCACTTATGCTAATTAAATGAGTCTATATGCAAGTCAAAGATCCTAAAATTATCAACCAAGCTCTCTCAAGTCAAGATTGATTTTTAATCTTTATTAAAAACATTCAATCTCTTGTTTATAATTAACAAAAACCATCTTTTCAAAAACTATTCTTCGATAGACTATATTAGGTTGTTAGATATATCTCTATTCTAACAAATAACCATCCATTTAATCATCAAATTTCAAGTCTAACATGATTTTTCTCAAGTTTTATAACCAATATAGCTTTCGTAAGCATCATTCAATTGAACTAATATAATCATATAGTGATCAAGTACAAGATAGCATTAAGCATAGAGAAAAATGATTATATATTCTCAATAACTAGCAAAAGCAAGATAATCTAGTAGTTTCAATCCATACAATGGGTAAAAGTAATCCTAATTGAAAGTTTTTAGCCACTTATGGTATGTACATGTCAAAATCTCAGCATAAAAACATAACCGATATCAGCAAAACAAGAGAAAAGGGGAGAAAAATAAGAAAAACCCAAGAATTGAAGCTTCAAATCCTCTCTCAATCCAATCCCAAGCTTCAAGTTCTTCCAAATGCAAAGACCTAGTAGCCAAAACATCCCAAAAGTTTAGAATTATTGATTTTTAGCCTATCCCTTACTTTTATACTGGTTTTTTTGCTTAAGTTTTCAAAACACATAGCATCAGTATCACGTGTCTCACGTTGATTCACTATAGCAGAATTGTCATACAAAACAGATAGAACTAGTGCTTTTTCAGGTAGTTTCGCTATGACTTTGGCTACAGCAGATTCCACAGCCAAAGGGTAGACAAAAAGGTCATCTTTTAAGGCAAGTATGCAATGACTTAGCTATAGCAATTTCATGGCAAATGAAAGCATCTCTTCCATAGTGTCCTTTTTCATCTTCCTCTTCCATTCTTCCCTTCCTTTTACATCTTTCCATGATCTTTGAGAGCTTTTATAACTTGTCATCCTCTACATACAACAAGAAAGAATTCATGAGCTCTTTAACTTTCACAAATAATCAAAACTATGTGCATTTAACACATGATTCAACAAAATTTTGATTTAGCTTATATCCTATTACATTTTCTTCTATAATCTCTTTATTTTCCAATTTGAACCAAAACTAAGTGAAAATAGAAGAAAATGTGCTAGAATACTCTTGATTTTTATGAGTTAACACATATATCCAATTACACAGACACCCATATGTACATACACACACATACATATATATATACACACGACACATACACACACTCAAACACTAAATAAAACACACCTCAGCTCCTTCTTACCTCATTGCATTTGGAGACAGAAAAGAAAAGGAAGAGAGAGAGAGAGAGCCAACAACCTTGTATCACTGGAAGAGGAAGAAGTAACTCGAGGAAGCCATATGCAAAATTGAATTTTGACTTAGGTGAGCCAATTCTACCTATTCCCAACTTCTTTTAGTCAATTTAATGGTGTTTTTGAGGTTAGATTTACTGGGAGTTGAGGTTTATTGGGAAAGAAATTATGTTAATGTAAATGTTTGAAAAGAGCCTGGTGGTTTTGAGGTCTTCTAGTTTTGTAAATTGCTTATCGAAACAGAGCATGCATTTTGTGTTTTATAGGTGTTGAAATCCTAGAGTTTTAGTAATGAATTTGGGCTTGCATGTTCACTTTTTCTTCTTATTTTTCATTACTGAAAAAACAAATTGCACATGCATGTATTTGTAGAGGTTAAAGCTTGAGTTCTTGAGTAGGTTTGGTTCGATTTCTTTAAGGATTAGAGAGTTAAACATGTGTTTTCAAAGATAGAACCAAGAATAACTCACATTAGGAAGATAAATGTGGTGTTCTTAAGAGTTTGTGATAGAGTGTCGACAATGTAGGTTCAGTGGTGCAGTTTGAATCGATCGTGGTTTTGAAAGGACAAATCATGTCCTGTCTATGAAATATGGTAAGTAGATAGCACACATTCTAAGCTTTAACATAAGTCCAAGAACATGTTAATTGGATGTGTATATTGTAATTTTTGGATTTTCAAAATTTGAGTAGGAAATTTGGAATATTCTGACTCACCAAAGGGACAATCAGTATGCATATTGGAATTGTAAAATTATATCTATGATTTAATGTTGGATATTATTTTTCCTTTTTAGAGGACTAAAATAGCTTTACATAGGAACTTGAACCATCTCATTTGGAGTTCCCTACCTTAAGCTATGATTTTTCAAATTTCCCTAAAAAGTAGAGGCAGAAATGGATTAAGTCTGAAAATTGACGACATTTTTGTGGAATTAAAACTAGTGAGGGTTTGAGAGTGTTAGGGACAAGTTTAAGGGGTTAACCTAATTTAATTGCATAGTTATAGGGAAAATAGGCATTCAATATGTCTTAATTAGATACACAATAACCTAAGTACAAAAGATTATCAAAGATATCCAACTACTTCAAATAAAAGGATAAGATTATGATAGGGTCAAGAATAACATAATTTTAATTATCTTAATATCATTCAAATGAGTAATGACCCATCTCAATATGGATTTCAAAATTATAGGATTTGATTTCTGCCCAAGCTCGAAGAGAAAGCAAATTGGTGAAGGTAAATTCCAGGAAACGTCAATAGGTAGTAACTTTTTCTCTAATATACTATATAATTGTTCTGTATGTTTGTTTGTACCACCAATTATATTCATTTCATGAATATATAGTTTGATTATTAGACTGTGTATCCTGAGGCTATACGTCCAGATATGCATTTTGCATGGTGTGAATCCCTGGGGTGTAAGACCTGATATGCATTCAATGTGGTTATTGGACTATGTGTCCTGAGGTTGTAAGTATCAATGTGCATGTTGCATGGGGTATATCCCTTGGCTGTAAGACCTTATATGCAATCAGTGTGGTTATTGTACTATGTGTCTCGAGGCTATAAGTCCTGATGTTCATGTTGCATGAGGTATATCGATTTGATGTAAGACCTAATATGCAATATGTGTGGTTATTGGACTGTGTGTACTGAGGCTGTAAGTCCCAATGTACATGTTTATGGGATGTATCTTTGGGCAGTAAGACCTGATATGCAATCTGTGTTGTATTAGATTGCGTGTCCTGAGGTTGTAAGTCCTTATGTGCATTTTACATAGGGTGTGTCCCTGGGCTGTAAGACATAATGTGCAATATGTATTGTATTGGATTGTGTGTCCAGTGATTGATGAGTATTATGATTGTGCTGCGTGGTAATTGCTCAATGCTTTTTGTTTGATAGTTTGTTTTGCATGCTATGTGAACTTGCATATATTATTATGGTTTGTTGTTACTACTGAGATTCTCATAATCTCACACCTTTTCATTAAATGACATACATCTAAGGCAAGCAATATATAATCTATAAATGACATACATCTAAGGTGGAGAAGCTAAAATTGTTATTTTTTATAATTATCTATATAATCTATTTGTTTAGACTTAGGACTTTTGGTAGCCTGATGTGGCTACAAATTTTGTACACACACACACACACATGAACATAGTGAAAGTAGTACACATAGTAGTAGTATGAGCATGCATAGTAGGGGTAGCCATAATACACTATACTTAAATAATCGAAACGGGGAGGGAATTTTGCATGATTCGAGCCCATAACTTGACAACGGTGGACTTAGGAAAGAGCAGAGTATAACTTTGATAATATCAAATCAAGTTGAAGGATTGATAAGCTTTAATGAAGAGTTTGGACCATTGATTAATTGATTTGAAAAGCTTTTAAATTTTTCAGAAAAACTCATTTATTTACAGGTTTAAACCCTTTGTGTGAGCTAATTTTTCAATTATTTTCATAAGTGTTTTCTTCCTAAGACCTAACTTGGCTTAATGTTCAGATTTATTATGTCTATAACTCATCTAACTAGAAGGAAGATAAGTTGTCATGTTTTTTTTGCAACCATTATAATTTAACCACTACAAACAGACATTCTTTTGTATTGTACACACATGCACCTACACATGTGTCATGTATGGTATAAAATAGTGACACACAGTACAAAAGAGGCATTTTAGACCAGCATATTTAGACCAGTTGTTCTTAGGAACTGGTCTAAAAAGATGCATAATAAAAAATTAATATATTCCTTACTTTTTAAGACTGGTTATTTCAAATAACCGGCCTAAAATATTACTTTTTAAGATAGGATTTTGAACATATCTGGTCTAGAAGATCTGGAGCTAATAATTTTAGCTCTCTCTTCGTCGTGCCTAATCCTATCTTTCTTGAATCTACAAGTCTCTGCTTCTTCTAAACTTCGTCTAGCCTCGCTTGTCCTTCACACGTCGCTCCTCCATCCTTAACCAATGCTGCCAGTGGACGCAGAGGAAATAGTAGATTGTATTAGTGTATTTCTCACTATTTCTTGCCTCCCCACAGTGTCTTCCTCAAGCTCAGACTCCAAGTAACTATGACATACATTATGGCTTTTTTGTTGATGAATTACTCAGAGGAATTGTTATCCCTTTATCCCCTTCTTCTTCATTTTGTGATCTGAATTTGAGATAAAAAAATTATCATAAATGCTCAACCCTGACTGTCAATGAACTTTCTGATGAAAACTAAAATAGAGAATATTAGAATTTTTGTGGATTTTTTTGCTCTAAGGTATACTAGCTAGAGAAATTACTTCTCAATCTTTGTAATGGATGGATCAATCTGATAATGATTTCAGAAGTCCTTTACTACAATTTCCTTAGAAATAAGTGTTCCAACTAATATAAAAAAACAATTACATGAGAAGTAGTGAAGCTGATAGTACTAATGTTCAGACAGATTGTTCAACACTAATGATAATGCACAACTAAACTCTTCCTTTCTCCTTGGGAGGATGATTCTTAGAGCTTCTAAACCTTCATGAAGACTTATCCACATAGTTTCCTTTGATTTCTCTTCTCTCTTCTACTAATTTATTTCTAACCAGTATAAGATGAGTTGTAGCTCATATATTGCAGTAATTAGTTGAATATGTAATGAGATGTTGTGCCAATTGAATGGATATTATTTTTCTGAGATTTGGTTCAAGATTGTAATTTGAATCTTTGTAGGTAGATTTACATATTTGGATTTATTTGAATTCAATTTGTTAAGCTTTTGAACAATTTATGATGAATAGTAATTCATTGTGACAGATTATGTGAACTCTTGTTCTCATGTTTAAACACTCATGATTCTCTTCCTACTTTTGAATAAGATTGCTATGTTTGCAATCTTCTAATTAGAGGAATTGAACTAAAATTAACTGGAATTGATTTGAGTAGTAATGAAGAGAGGAGTAATTTTCTTAAGGTCAAACTTAAACCTGACATAAACAAATTTGTGTGACAATTTTCTAGAAAATATTGATTACAAGGAGGTTTTATAGTTGTTTGTTTTTAGATTAGAACTAGTAGTTTTCTCGTTGAAGCCCAACTCATGTACAATAAAAATATTGAAACCAAGTCCATGTCTAAATAACACTTGGCTCAACTTTTGATTTCCTTCATGCAATATAATGTTGGACTAGGTATATATATGTTCAAATTTTTATTTCTTTTTTTTTTTGAGTTGAAGAGGAGGCTAAGCTCGTCCTATAGGGATCGAACCCGCCACCTGTCCTATATAAGGGATCACTTTGCCACTAGGACATGTTACCATGTGCTCCTTTTTTTTATTTCTATATATGCTTGGTGAAAACATTTTACTAGCTACTTCTCTTTTGACCTGTTTCCAACATAATTACAAGTAACCTTTAAGATAGAATAATATTAAAGTTGCTACCATGTGATTTAGTGAAAACAATTTTAATTCTTTAACTCGTGTTCTGTTCCTGAGCTGCTAAAGCCAGCAGATGCGATTCAATCAAAAAAGCTTGTCATATGATGTTTGCCTCTCTCCCTAATACCTCAAACTATTGATCCCTTTGCATAATGGGCACAGACAATGTTTAATGCTGCTTCATCACATCATGGTTTCTCCTGTGGCCACCAAGAATTAAACACAGTTTAGTCCTATTTTACACCCTTTTATGTCTCATCCCCATTTTATACACAAATCAACTTGAAATTACATAGACCAATAATGACCTTGTGCCTTTTTTTATGTTAATAATGACCTTATACCAATGTGTGTTTTTTTGCCTCCTCTACTATTAACAACAGTCAGCCATATATCCTTTAACATCCTCCCTTCCATTATTAAATCTTCATTCCTAACTCCATCTATTGTCCCTACTGCCACAACTTTCATACCTGATGTAATAAACTTTATAGAAGCTTAATATCTTCATCCTTAGTCCTGTAAAGCCTAATTTTACATAGAGCCAATGCCACTAATATGGCCTAATCTAATAACTACTAATGAAATGGAACAAGTGAAGAAATCCTACAATTAGGAACCAGTTTTAGTTTTATATATTATTGTATCATCATTGGTCACCTTTGCTACTTCTCTTCAATCAATCATGATTATATGTGAATCTGGGTTTTATTATTGCTAAAGTTCAACTTTTATATTGTTACTGCTGAGGCATATTTTGTATTTGGCTATTGATATGTAGTTTCTGGTCTTCAAAGCCTTTCTTGCAGCGTATAAAGCATTATACCAAACAGATCTTTGTTAAGTAGTTTTCGGTCTTTAAAGCCTTTCTTTGAGTGATTGACGAGTAATTTAATTAGTCTTTGCCATTAATTAATTGAAGTGAAGCCTACCAAACTAATCTTTGCTATATAAATGCATTATAATATAAAACTTGTTATGTACTTGTTCACTATGTAGTAGTTAAACTAGGTACTTGAGTCTAATTATTGCATTCTCTCATCGTGTTGACATATATGCATCATAGTTGTATAAAAGCTAAATGGACAAGTATTGGATATGATAATGGGGTGAGGGAATTTTTAGACTTTGCTAGAAGAAATGCCGATGATGATAGTAGGATGTTTTATTGCCTTGTGTAGAATGTTTGAATGAGAAGTGACAAAGTGTTGTAAATATATATACACATTTAATTTGTAAAGGATTTTGTAAGAGTTATACAGTATAGGTATGGCATGGTGAAGAAATAGAAATTCCAAGTGCATCTCAATAGGGGGAAGTGGCCTTTGATGATAATGACTTAGATATGAAAAATCAGATAGAGGACATTATTCATGATATAGGAGAAGAGGCTTTTGAGCAATCACATGCATATGGTAATATGTGTAGTGATGTGGAGAAGCCGTTGTACCCAGGATGTAAAAAATACCAATTGTTAAAAGCAGTATGAAATTGGTAAGCTTGAAAGCATGGCATGGATAGAGCGACAAGAGTTTTTCAGAAATGCTTGAGGCTTTAAGGACATGCTTCCAGATGATAAATACCCATATCATTAGAGCCATGAAATTGAATGTTCAATAGGACTACATGGGCCTTTAGAACATGTCTCTTATATTTGGGTCCAAATTTCTTAAATTACCATAATTTCGTACGTTTGACCTAATCTACCAATCTTGTTTACTAGACTTTGGAAATTCATAATTAATTCTACAAAAATCTAAATGGGTTGGTTCTAGTGGCTAATCAAAGATATTTAAGTTTTCTTTGAAAGAAAAATATTACAAAGCCCCAATTACAGCCACACATTTCCTAGAAATTCACCAAACCTCCTCTATTCCAGATCACCTTCCAGAAGTAAGGCTTAAATTTGAAAAATCATATCTCTTAGTAAATAGGTCCAAAAATTAAGCACCACCAATATAATTAAACCTCTATATGTCTACTTTAATCCTGGAAAGTTTCATTACATTTGGACTTAGTTTGACTAACGAAATGTATTGCACAACAAAACTGCCTCCAGGAATCAAATCAAACAGCATATCCCCTTAACTTGAATAATTTCCAGATTTGCATACAATTATCCAAAAATCAGGAACACTTGTATTCCTACACATTTTTCCATTCTAAATACAAGGGAATCATTAAAAACACCAAAATCTAGTCTAAACACAGCCTAAAATAGGTTTAGACTAAATTCCATAAAAATTGGGGAAAATGGAGTTTTATGATTTCAATCCATAAAACTCCTTCTTTGCACCTCTAATCACTTGTTTAACCACTCAAACAGCTGTTACACATGATTAATCAAGATTAGGGCAGCACCTTCCCTTAGGTTTTAAGCCTCCCAAATCACAAATTCAACCAACAAAAGCCAAAAATTCAACCACAACAACAACAACCTTAAATCTAACAAGATAACAGGTTTTATGGCTTTACCTTTGATTTCCTTCTTTCTCTCTCTAAAATACCATCTCTCTCTTCTTCTTTCCCTTGATTTTGTCTTGCCACATATGTATTTCAAGATAGAATGGAGTTTAGAGAGAGTTGATCATGAAGTTGTCAAAGGCACCGGTATTGAATATAAACTATCCCAGCTTGATTTTTTTGTGTATTGTGATTTGAGATGAATAAGCAAGGGTTGGGGTGTTCCCTACCTAGCTTGACTTATATTATGTATCGTGATGTGAATAAGTTGGGATTAAGGTGTAGCCGTATGTAGCAGAGCAGAGCTAGTTCAGCTGATAGCGAATTTGATTATATGATCGAGGTTCTCACTTGTAAGGGCACTTATCCCAATATAGCCAGCATAGCTAGCTACCAAGTTGGTTGCACCAGTGTTGACCCTAGGCCGAGAGACGATGCATAAAATTAGAGTCTGTTGTGAGTTTGTAGTAAATCTGTAGTACTTCAAGTTATTCCCAGAAGGGTTGACTAGATTGAGCAGAGTGGTGGACTATGTCTCCCGATTGCTAAGGTCATATGAAATTAACTATCCCACTCATGATCTGGAGCTTGCGACGATTGTGTATTATGGTGATTCAAGTCTTATGGCAATTGTGTTGTGTTTGTGTTAAGGATATGGTGACATGACCTCTATGAGGTGACGATAAATCTATACTATGACCATAGGAGTCTCAAGTGTTTTTGTAATTAGAAAGAACTGAATGTGAGATAGCGCTAGTGGATGGAGTTACTGAAAGTTTACAACCTGGAGATCAAGTGTCATCCAGGTAAAGCTAATGTCGTTATAAATGTGTTAGGTCAGAAGGTGGTGTAGATTGTTGCAGTGATGATAGAGGAGTTATAGAATTTTTAAATCTATCAAAGTAAATTGTATGTGATAGTCATAGTGTTCTCTAAAGGGAAGGTGACTTAATGTCTGAGATTAAAAAGGCTTAAGGCCAGAATAGATGAGTGTAGTCTACCTGAACCATGATCGAATGAGGTCAAGACCTCTAGAGTTTGAAAATGGAGATCACATGCTCATTAGTGTCTCCGGTCATGGGAATTGGTAAAATAATTAAGAGAAAGAAACTGAGCCATGACATATTGGTCTGTTTAAGATTCTTGAGAGAATTGGACTTGTAGCATACCATTGGTGCAGGTCGTCTGGAAGGAACTATCCTAGTGGGAAGTATCCTGAGAAATAGAAGCTGTCATAAAGAGGCATCCAGAGTTTATGTTTCAAGTTGCGTAACAAATTTTGAGGATGAAATTTATTGAATGAGGGGAAAATTGTAATGCCCCAAAATTCGTAACACATGAGGATGAACTCTTTCGGAGAATAAAGTGTGAATTATGACCCGAATTAGAGTAGTCAGTGCCCAAACCCAATATTTAAGCTCAATTATAGTGTCAAAGCTTAAATTGAATTAAAATGAAAGGTAGGGTGCATGACATGTGAGATGGAATTAAAAGGTAGGTTAAGTGGCAATCTAGTGGGAATTGCCATAGTTAAGGGCAAAACGGGAAGAAAGAAATTTCCCAGGGAATTAGTCAGTTATCGGATGTAAAATTTGCCATTAACTAAATGAGTAAGAGGTGTGACTAAATGGCTAATAGAATTAGTTGGTGTATCCATATAGTTATATGCTTTATGAGAGGGCACAAAAGCTTGACACGTGGTACCATAAGAGCTATCATGCGAGCATCCAAATGGCTCTGTATGAAGCGTTGTATAGAAGACGGTGTCAATCACCTTTGTGCTGGAACGAGTTATCTGAAAGGAAGCTTTATGGGCTAGATTTGGTTGATCAAACCTCAGCACAGATTCGGATTATTCGTAAGAGGTTGCTTACAGCGCAGAGTCGACAGAAAAGCTACGCTGACAAGAGAAGACGGCCTCTAAAGTTTGAAGTTGGTGACCATGTGTTTCTGAGAGTGTCTCCTGTCACCGGCATTGGGCGAGCAATCAAACGAAAGAAGTTGAGCCCAAGATATATAGGTTCTTTTGAGATTCTTGCGAGGATTGGGCCTGTTGCCTATCGAGTAGCCCTACCCCCGAACTTGAGCAGACTCCATGATGTGTTCCATGTTTCCCAACTAAAGAAATACCAACCGGATCCATCTCACATTGTCGAATACGAAGAAGTCGAGTTGCAAGACAATTTTACATATGCGGTGGAGCCATAACAGGTCATTGATCGAGAAGAACGACGGCTCAGACACCGAAGCATTCCTTATGTGAAAGTGATTTGGAGGGGCATGTCCCAGAGAGAAGCGACTTGGGAAGCAGAAGAGGATATGCGAAGAAGATATCCGGAGTTTATGGCTCAAGTAGTTTGACAAATTTCGAAGACGAAATTTATTTTACGGGGGGAGAGTTGTAATAACCCAAAAATGGGATTAAGGGCTAATGACTCCAAAAGTGATGTAATTGTTGTAAATGAACACTTTTGAAGTATATGATGTGGATTTTAATCCGAATGTGTTGTAATCAGTGCCTAAACCCTATAGTTAAGCTTAATTGTGGGATAAAGCTTAAAATGAAGGATCAAGATTGACCAATGGGAAAACAAATTAATACCCTTCCTCATATTGTTAAAAACGTCCAAAAAGGGTAAAGGAGAAGGAAAGAGGAATTTGGTCAAAATTTCAACTCTTTTACAAGGGAACTTTGGTCATATGGGTCACATATGCCTTAAAGCAAGTGGTCAACATTCTTTTTGTGTTTCAAAGTGCAAAATTTTGGTGGAGACAAAGGAAAGGGAAGAGGAATTAAATTAAAACAAGTTGAGTCATTGACCAAGATGAAAAGCAAAGAAAAAAAAGAAGAAAAGTCAAAAATGATTATTTTGCTTTCATCTCTCCTCTCTCTTTCCATGTAAGTCGGCCAAGTGACTTAGCTCACCCTAAAATAAGACTTTCGTCATCATTTTCCAGCAGCTCACTTCATCTCTCCTCTCCACCATTGACGTCCAAGTTGAGCAAGAAAGAGGGAGAAGAAAACCTAAGGTTAGTGCCCTAAATGACCATGAATGCCTAATTCATTTTCACTAATATTATTCATGAGGTTGAGGGCTATATTCCTATGGTTTCAGAATTTTGATTGGTAAAGTTTGAGAACTTGTGGAAATTTGGAAGTTGGAGAATTGAAGAATTGGCTTTAGGAAGAAGAAGATGTAAGAATTAGAAGCATTTTGGTATAGTTGTTGTAATCATTGATTGAGTATTAGGAATTTATGAATTTGCTCTGATTTTGGTGCAATTTTCGAATGGTATGAATTGGCTTATGTGTTGTGTAGAATTTGGTCATTTTGATGATTCCAATGGTTTTCTTGAGCAAAATTGTGTGAGAATGGTGATTGGGTTGAAATGGGAATCATTTGGGATTAAATGTGAAAATATGGAAAATCTGTCCAATGTAAGTCTGTTTTGGATAGTCAGATGGTGTGGACGTTTTGAATAGGCAAATGGTATCTAAAAATTCTGAAATTTCCAGATTTAAAGTTCACATTCCAAGCTTCAAAATGAACATAAATTTTGTGTCATTTCGTTTTTTGAGCTAAGAGCAATGACTGTCCAAAGTTTGGGCTTAAAACTGGAATCTGTTTTGGAGTGGTGGTGAATTTCGTGTAATTTTGTACTTCTGTGGTGATTCAAAGTAATGGCCAATATTTTTCCTAGGAAGAGGACTTAAAGAGCTTTCATTTCACTTTGGGATCACCTCATTTCGATTTTTCTAGAATTAAATTATGATTTTTCAAAGTTTCCTTGGCTGCAGCAGAAAATATGGGCTGCAGCGCAAAACTTTCTGTGTGTGACCTGGCCGCAGCCAGAAAATTCTTGGCTGCAGCCAAAATGTTTCTGTGATGTTTTTAGTTATTTTTGGCTGCAGCCAGAGAATTCTTGGCTGCAGCCAGAACCCAATTTTCAGCACTTTGTGAGTTTGCAAAGCAATTTCCAACCTAGTACTCTCCAATCCTTTTAGGTTCTCTTTGAGCTTGTTATAACCATTTAGGGGACCCATATGGAACCTATTCTAAGTGTTTGAAAGTAGGAATTGGAGCTAGGAAATTAATCCACCATTCTTGATTTTGTTTATAGGCTTTGATATTTGCCACCCTCGTGAGCCAACTGCGCCGAAGGACGTCAGGAAAGGACAAGGTAGTGACTCTCTCTCACTTATACTTTGTGTAATGCACCATATGTGTGTTGTATCACTGTGTTATGATTATTTCTGATGCTGCTGCGGTTATAGCTGATGATAGCTGTCGTTTACAGCACAAGCTATCGTTTACAGCGCAAGCTTTCGTTATTGTGATTACAGCGTAAGCTGTCGTGATGTTGATTACAGTAAGAGCTTTCGTATTGTGTATACAGCCGTGAGTGCTGTCGTTTGTGGTGAAAACCATATATCTTTGAGACTATTGCTGCTGTTGCTATTTGTGATTTATGTATATGCTTTGTGTTTATGCATTGTGTGAGTGGTTTGTTACTACTGAGATTCTCTTGAATCTCATTCTTTCCTATGACTAACATTTCAGACAGGGCGTGTGGCTTAAAGGAGAAGCGGCCAACCCGGAGCAATTAGGAACCTTGGGGGTATATAGTTGAATTGGAAACATTGGTTATTTATTTTGAACTCGGGATTACTGTATATTTTGAATCAGGAACACTATATTCGATTTTGGTTGTGTAATCCCCTAATGTATACTTATAAACCTTCAGGTTTTTATGTATAGAACCCGGGAGTTGCCGGGGATGCAGTTATACACTCTGATATGATTGAATGTATATTAACTGAACAGGTAATTATATTCGAATATTGAAATTTAGACCAGGATGGGAAAAAAAGTTTTGACAGTTTTGTGAAAATTTTACTGTAAGACAGAAAGTTTAAAATGAGGTTAAAGCATCCAATGGTCTGTAATCCGATTTAAATATGTGTTATCGAATTATAATTACGTGTTTAAAGTCAGGGGGTTACAAACTACATGTCTTAAGCAAGCAAAGAATTGAATAAGTAATAACTCACCCGTAAATTATAACTTATAGGATTTGATATTTGCCTAGGACGCCCGAAGCACATCAACTGAGGTCAAGATTTGGTAAAACAATTGCCAGGTAGTAACTTATCCCTCATATACTATGTGATATGTTATATACATGCTTTTACCATCATGAATTTCAAGCATTCAGATGAGAAGGGCTCAAGCCGGTAGAATTTTCCAGCGCTGTGGTAAGGGACGATTGTCCTTGAATTGGTAACTTTATTCTTTCCGCATTTCATGAATTTATCTCTGAATGTTGAATATGTTGCTTGTGTTGAAACTTTGGTTGACATGGCTTGTTACATGTATGCATTTTATATGAATGATATTTGTTACTACTGGGATTCTTTTGAATCTCACCTTATTTATCCAAAAGCAAATTTTTAGCTCAGGTAGGCAGTTCCTCAGGCAAGAAGGAAATCACAGGTGAGTGAAGTAAAGGACTTAGAATTTAATTTCCCGTTGGTTACCTCTTTTTTTGGAAATTGTACTTAATTTGTACCTAAATAGAGTCATTCCTATACTGGAAACTCTATAGACATGTAAGCAAAGTGCCTGTATATGGGTAATAAATAGTAACATACAAACAAGTAGCAGACAACAGTCTATCTAAGGCTATTAATTAACCATCATAATTGCCATCTAGGGATCAAACCTTCCTCTGAATGTTGGAGGCTGGTATGTATAAAACTTTGTGATCCAAGTCTATAAATTGTCAACTTCCCGAACTGGTCTATCTTGTTCCTGACAGGGCCCTTGGTTCTGCTCGAGCTGTCCCTCAAGCTACTGTAGTCTATCACCCTACTCAACATTATTACTCCCTCTTTCCTTATCCTCATTTTGTCTATTCTGTACTTCCTACAATTCATCTTTTAGTCCATGAATCATGGCTTATTGCTCAGTCAACTTGCCTAGGATTTTGTTGCATTAGGTCAGGTCTCTCTTCATGATGACCTAGTTCTACGTTTCTCCTTCTTAATTAAACCATCATTTCTTTCCACTATTAAAAGGAAGATCAAAGGGTAAATCCTTAAATTTAGATACCAACACACAATTAATATATATATATATATATATTAACCATATAGTCATATTATACTAGAACAACTTTCTATCATATTGTCATCGCAAAACATAGGTCATTCCAAAACAAGTTTACATTACTACCTCATCAAACACATATAGTCCCTAACAAAACCTTTCATATGTTCAAGGAAACTAGTTACTCCAAAGGGATCTTGCTCCATAACCTCATTCTTCTTTCTTGACTAGAAAAAAGTGCTAGGAAAAAGCACAAGATAGTATGGATCCACATCTCCCCAGTCATGTACAATCCATAGATATCACTATCCCCGTATAGCCTATATGCTTTCTCCAGCATTGCTAAGTACCATGCTCGTTATGTGTCTTGCTGAACATTGATAATTCAATTAAATTCCTCTATATACTCCCACAACACAAGGTGGGGGTCTAAATCATACTTGAGTTTAGTATCCGAGACTCTAGAACTGGAAGTAGTATATGATGCTACCTCTACCCATTCCCGGTGTTTATTGTCACTAATAGAAGATTTTGCACTAGACACCTCATCTACCAGAGCTCATGGAAAAGTTGGTGTCTTTGGAAGTTAGAGCCTCTTCCTCAGGGTTTCTCAAAATCACTCCGCCTCTAAGTTGAATCATGTTTCTTTCTCATTTACGAACTGGTTGATTAATAGATAGAGGGGACTTTTTTCTTCAACTCTTTCTATGGCTTATAATGCTACAATGCTAACAAACTATCAATATATAGGCTATCACATGAGCAAAGAATACTAGCCTAGTGCTAGAATCTTTGCACTGATACCAAAAATATCAAACTCCTCTTAATTAACATCTACATAATAGTTAATATTTAATTCACTATATATACTAATAAAATACCGATATTGGTACTATTGGAATAGTTGCACTCTCTGATACCACTACTCTCTGATAATCTGATACCACACTCATGTTTTAATACCCTTATAATATGCACTGATTTTACCTTTATGTGTGATGTTATTAACAAATTCTTAAAAATTATGATAAAATAACCAAGTATTCTGATATCGCTTTATACTATCATTACTACTTGTGTCACATGCACTCATATACATACATGACCTGAGTAGTCACTCTAGGCTACCAAAATATCTGTGTCGAATCAAAATACAAACATTTATAGATAACAATCTAAAAACTTAGTTCTTTTATCTCTGCCCTCTCACTTGTTAGTACTTACCTTTTTGCCCCTTGAGTTTTCGTCTTTGCTATATAATACACTTTTGGAAAGGATGATATTCACAAGAATCTCAATAGTAACAGTCATTCAATCATATAAAATGTAAATTCACTAAGAATGTTAAGTCAACCATCATATCACAATAAGCATCACAATAGCATTCAGAAGAACAACATATGGCACAATATACACATATCACATTACCACATTACTTGGTCACATATGTCTTACAACTACAGGCTAAAACCCAATTGATTGTCCCGGGGTACAACTTGGTTTTGCGGCCTCAGGCTACAACCCGGAACCAAATGAATGCTAAAGGAACATCATATATAATGGTAAAACATACATGTAAAGAATCACAGAGATATGAGAGAAAGAGTTAATACATGTAAGCATTTCCAACACTTGTCCTTGTTAATCAATCTCTTGGTCGACTAAGGCAGAGGTTGAATCCTATAGTTAGAATGCACTCACAAATCATTTTTACTTGGTTAAGTATCTTCTAAGTCTAGTACATTAGGTTGAATAGACAACAAATAGGGTCTACACTAGCTTCTAGAATTTATTCTCACCCTTTGAAACAAAACTTAACTCAATTTGCCTTAGACTCTTTAAATCCGTAGGTTACCCCATCAGATTTGTGACTCAACTTTGAAAATTTATAACTTAATCTAGAAAACTCCAATTGAGGTGGTTCCAAATCCTATGAAAATCTCTTAAAGTCCTTTTTACAAGAAAAATATCATCCATTATCAATTATAGGCCCAAAAGTTCAAAAATCTTTGGACAAAAACACTGCCTCAAGATTTATTCCAGATTCAATGCCTAAACTTTGGCAGATCGTAACTTATAATTGATAGAGCCAAATGGCACATTCTATACATCTTTTGAAAGCTTAGGATGTCTATTAACATCTTGTAAAATTTCATAGCCATTAGAGAAGGTTTAACTACTCAAAAACAACAGACAACCAATCTAACTCAAATCTGGCAGAATCACACATGAACACTTTGAATTCAAAATTAGGGCTTCCTAACCAATCATAAAAAGATCATATCCACATGATATTCCTACACAATTTTGGCCATAGAATTCATTTCAAATCTCAAATTCATCAAAATTTTGCTCCAACCCCAAGAACTAGGGCTGGCTAAATCTGACCCCTACGTAACACAAGTTGTGTTTTTCCAATTTCAACCTCAAAACATATGATTAATCATCATTAAACCCTATCTTACATCATGTTCATCATCAAACACCTATGAAAACTTGAAATACCCTTCTTGGCTTAAACCTTAGGGGGTGATCTACTTCTCTGTCTTCTCCTACCTCTCATAACTCTTAGTCAATATGTTAATATACCTACATAGACAAAAAATGTTAGCTTTTTCCCAAGACCAACTGATCTGATACCAAAAATGTAACACCATATTTTCTTAAATGTTTAGATGAGTTTAAACAGATAATGGCACCAAACCAAAGACAAGAAATCATTTATAAACTGTTAAAGTCTCAACTTCAATGGAGGGTTCAAACTTGCACTTGAGTGGGTTTTTCGAAAACTTTTAAAAATATTTTAAGTGTGGTCTCAAACCGGTTCATAAATTCATTATCACTCAAAATTTCAAATCCTTTTATTTAATAACAAAGCTTTCTCTAGTAAAAGCCTGTATAATGGTGGTTAACTTACAAGCTCTTCACGTTTGGTTGCCCGATTCTAATTCGCTTATCGCATTAAAGTACTAGTATGCTTGTTGATATACTAATGTATAGGTTACAACTATTGCGTCTACTGATATTGCTACTACTAGACTTAACTTTAATTACATTTACATTTTATATAATTCCAAAATAATAGATAACCAATGAGATTGAGGTTTCTATCATGCTCTTCACCTATCTGTCATTAGCTTCTTGCCTTTAGAACTACTCGCCTTTACTGTGGACTAATTGTTGGAAAGGGTGAGGTTTAAAAGAATCTTAGTAGTACATAAATCACTTACAAGATATGAAAATTACTAAGCATGTAAATCAAATCATCAAACAAAAATACTCACAGTATGAAACAAATAAAGGACCTAACCAGTCCCTTATCACAGGACCACAGCACTTGGTGATCTCGATCTGGCAGCTTAGTGCCTCCACCCTATACAAGATATTCAATTTAAGGTAATGCCGTATGTTACAGCTTAAGGTAACTCCCTGTGCAACTGTACTTATGGGTCTTACTGCCTAGGGACTAACTGTCCTGCACATAAGTAGAGGATATGGAATTCATACAAATCAACACATGATATAAGGGATAAAGTACTACCTGGTAGCCTTTCCAAACTCTATTCTTGTTCCCAATCTCGTGGGCGCCGCAGGCAAATATCAAACCCTATAAGTTAGAATTCATGAATGGGCGAATTATTACTTGTCCCAATTCTTGATAACTCATAACACTTATGTTGGTTATCTTTAAGTCTAGTTCATTGTGTCACATAGTTAGTCAATGTGTCAACACTAGCTTTATGTGCTTAATTCTACCCTTGGAAGTTAACTTTATTACCAATTGCCCTAAATAGTTTATTTTCGTCTAATAACCTATACTACCAGAATTTTCATCTAACTTTGAAAATTCATAACTATGTCTACGAATCTCCAATTGGAGTGGTTCAAAGTCCTATGTGACCCTATTTGAGTCTATCTTAAGGGAAAAATGACTCCCACTACCAATTATATGGACACAGTTCCAGAATTCCCAAGTAAACCTCACTGCCACTAACATTACTCCAGATTCAATGCCTGACTTTAATCAATCATAACTCACAATATACTGATCCAATTGCCATATTTTATATATAAATTTAAAGCTTATCATGTCTGCTATTATTCTAAAAAGTTTCATGGTCATTGGATCACATTTGGTCAATCAAAAATATGCCACAATCAACCTGCCACAAATCTGGCAGTGCTAAACCTAGGCAATATTGAATTCCAATTTTCATACTTTCTATCATACTCATTCAAATTTACAACCACAAGCTATCCCTACTCAATTTTTCATGTAGAATCTATTGGTGGCCTCAAATTCTCCAAAGTCACATTCCTCCTATATGCCCTGCATTTGACTAAAAATTTAGTCCCAAACTAAAATCCATAGGTTTGTAAATTTTAATACCAAACTATACTAGAATCATCATTTCACATCATATATTACCATTTTCATGATCAAATCAACATGAAACCCTAAACCCTAAGATAACCAAAATTAGGACAGCCAATAAAATTCACCATAATCAACAAAACATTTGGTTCAAATCAAAGCTTATACTTACCTCTTAACCTTTCTAGAACTTGTTCTTTGTTTCTCTAAACTTGACACTTTGTGGATAGCTCAAAACACCTCCTTTTGAGAAACAAAAACTGTAGAATTGTAGCTCTTAGCAAGGGGAACAATGTTTATAAAGAGGTTTTAAACCTAACAGGTGATTTAACAAGTGAAATTAGACCAAAAGCACACCTTGTCCCTTTGATCTTCAAGATACTCTTTCACCTTCCTTTTTCTTTTTCCAAGCCTTTTCTCTCTTCCTTTTACCAACTTGGCCGACTTTTGGTGGTTAAGAGAGTGTGAAATGTGTTTAAATTAATCCACTTCAGCCCTTATATTTTACTTGGCTAAAATTCAACTCAAGAGGCCAAGAAAGGTTAGGTGTCACCATATTATGGTGTCTTGTAAAGTTACTTGGTTAACTTAACTAAATCCTGGTTTGGTTGAGTCATCTCTTTTTTTCTTCCCTCTTCCTCTTGCTTGACAGAACTTGGGCATACAAAAAGGGAAAAATTATGTTGACCAAATTGCTCTTTTAAGCTTGTTTTTTGGTCAACCTTCCAAGTTGTAACCAATTGCAAAACTTGATGACTTTTCTTCCCTTCTTTTTTTAACTTTGACTTGTGTCAATGCCTATGGTTTAATTTAAATTATCTTCCTTTCCTTTTTAAAATCTTGAATGAATTGACTAAGTAACAGAGAAGAAAATGTGTTGTCCAATTGATCACATATGTGTAACTTCATGTTTGAATTTGGTCTTCCAAGTCGTTTGACACTTTGGCCAAACTTTTCCTCTCCCCTTTTTGGCCCTCTTTGATCATCCATAAACCTTATGAGATTAAGGTTGGCTTTGCTTTTTAACCACATGATTACTCTTGTTTTTCATGAGTAAATCCTAGCCCTTCATTTTGTCTTCCAATTTTAACCTTAAGATCAAATAGCAATTGGCTCTTTTGCCCTTGATCATAGCAATATTAATTGAATTGCCATTGGTTCTTTTATTTTCGTTTATTCTCTCTAGCTAGATGTCATTTCCCTTCTTTTTAAGTTCAAGTTAGGCTCTATATAATTTCAAGCTTTCAGTAAAAGAACTAGGTACTTCCCTTTAGTCAATTAGAACTAAATTCCTTACAAAATTCCCAAAGCAGTTTCTAACATTGTTTACACTTGCTTTTGGGACATTTTGCCCTTGAATACATATTCAGATATTACAAATAACATTCTATTCAACAATATCAGCACACACAGGACCTTATTGGTCCAATACCACAGTGCTTGGCAATTCTGGTCTTACTGTCCAAGCATCTGCCCAATACAAGTTGCACTCAAGAGTCATACTACCTCGGGTTATAACCTAGCTTAGGGCTACTATCCCTGTAAACTTGTACTCATGGGTCTTACTACCTCAAGACTTATTATCCCTCACAATCTCGTTGATAAAGGTATACATGCAAAGCAATACATATGATATAAGAAAAGAGTCACTACCTCAAAGCCTTTCCAATGTCCAGAAATGAGTTACCAGTTCCTTGGTCATCCCAGGCAAATATTGAATCCTATATATTAGAATTCACGAACAGACGAGTTATTACTTATCCAAATTCTTTGATAACTCAAGATACTTGAGTTGGTTATCTTTCAAGTTAATGCATTATTCTAAATAAGTAGTTAATCCTACACTAGCCTCAAGTACTTAACTCTAGCCTTAGAGTTCAAATTATTACCATTTACACTAAGTGTCTTAAATTCGCATGATAACCATAAGCTGCTAAAATTTTCACCTAAATTTGAAAATTCATAACTTTATCTGGGAATCTCTAATTGGGGTAGTTCAAAGTCATATGTGACCCTTTTATGTCTATTTTAAAGGAAACATACCTCCTATTACCAATTACATGCACACATTTCGAAAACCTAAATCATTCCTCACTGCTACAGAAATCATTACAGATTCAATGCCTAACTTTAACAGGTCATATCTACCAATGTACTAGTCCAAAAGACACGTATTATATATCAAACTAAAGCTTAACATATCTACTACTATTTTGGAAAATAGCATGACCATTAGATAACATTTAATGAATCAAAAACATGTTATAAGTAGTCTACCTCCCAGAAACCACATTCTGGAAGCACTGTACCTAAGTTCCCATTTTTAAGATTTTCATTCCAATCATCCAGAATTCATAACTAGAGGCTATTCCCACACACTTTTTTGTGTAAAATCCATTGGTGACCTCATATTCATCAAAATCACATTCCTCTCTCTTGCCTTGCGTCTAGCCCAAACTCACTTTCCAAGCCAACAATCAGCAAGTTTGCAATTTTACCACCAAACTAGTCTAGTATCATTATTATACATCATGTATCATGATATTTATGATCATAGCTACATGAAACCCTAGAAATTCCATATTTAATGAAACTAGGGTAGCCCATAAAATCCATAAAACTCAACCAATTCATAAGATACACGATTCAAATGAAAGCCTAAGCTCACCTCTTTCACTTTCTAGGGCTTGTTCTTGGTTTCTCCAACTTTTACTCATCCTCGGCAGCTCAAAACTCCTTTCTTTAAGAAACAAAAACCATAGAAATGAAGCTCTTCGTAAGGAGAACAATGTTTGTGAAGGTGTTTAAGCTGAAGAGGTGATTTTGAAGGTGAAAATTGAGTAAGAACCATTCACCTTGCTTCTTTGTTCTTCAAGTTCTCCTTTTGCTTTACTGTTTCTTTTTTCCTCTTATTTTTCCTTTCTTGGCCAGCACTTTGAGTGTAAATGAGAGAGTGAATGTTTGATTCATTAATCCCCATCCTATTTAAAGGCTTGGCCGAAATTTAGAGTGAGTGGGAGAAATGATATGATGTGTCGAATTGTAGTGGTGTGTTGAAAAGTGACTTAGTTAATTAACTAAGAGTGGTTTGTGTAACCCCTGCCTTTAACCACGTAATTATAATTCGATATCACATAATTAAATTGGTTTAGAGACTGTCGAATAGCTTAAACTCATTTCAAATTCCTACACTATAGTAGGGTTTTCACCAAAAACTTTCAAAAACTCTTCTTTATCCTGGTCTCAATTTCAAAATTTGAATATAATTACCTACGCAATTAGTTTACATTCACACACATCAGAGTGTATAACCAAATCCCCGGCAACTCCCGGGTTCTATACATATATAATCTGAGGGTTTAAAAGTCTCCACTAGGGGATTACATAACCAAAATCAACAGTAATATTTACATCTCCAAAATATACAGTAATCCCAATTTCAAAAGAAGATAACCAACACCCTACAATCAAATATACCCCGAAGGGGTTCTAATCGCTCCGGGTTGCCCGCTTCTCTTTAGCGCTACTAGCCCTGTCTGAAATGTTAGTCATCGAAAAGAATGAGATTCAAGAGAATCCCAGTAGTAACAAATCACTCATACAGTGCATAAACACAAAGCATATAAGGTCATGTTAGAGCATCACAATGTAACGTGGTTCACACCACAAACGACAGCACTCATGGCTGTAAACTCTAAGCGTCAGCTTTCGCTGCGATCTCAATGTATTCACAAAGTATTCACTAGATGTCAGCTTTCACTGCGATCACAAAGCATCATAATGTCACAATGTATTCTCAATGCACGACAAACATACATACAATGTTTCACACAAAGTATAAGAGACGAGTCACTACCTTGTTCTTTCCGATTATGCTCTAGCGCAGGTGGATCACGAACAGGGCAAATATTGAATCCTACAATTCCAAAGGTACCATTTAGACACTTCTATAGTGTTTCTTGGAGTTATATGAGTCTATAATGAAAATTTACAAAAATGCCCCCGGGGACTAGGCCCGGGCTCGCCGTACCCGGTCCGGTTGCACTTTTCCCGAAATTCTAATCTGGGCTATCCTAAGATATTTCCACCCAAGGAATCCATTTTCAGACTCAAAATTATTAAATTCATTGCCAAAGGATGAAATTTCCCTTGGCAGCCACTATTTAAAGGTTTCAGGGCTATTTTTGCAATTTCACATTCGGGGCTTTTTCTCGCAAAGTGGTCAACATCAACCCTACACAATTTTCCCTCCTAAACACAATGGAACCATCAAATTGATAAATTTCCAACACTTAATAGACGAAAATACCCCTGCCCAAATCTGAAAAAATTTAGGGAGATTGAGTTCTCTTGATTTCAATCCATTAAACACCTTGTATACACATCTAATCACATGTTTAACTATTTAAACACTAATTGTACATGATTAGAGTGAATTTGGCAACACTTCCCCTTAGGGTTTCACCATCCATTTTCACCAAAATCAAGCAAAACCTACCCAAATTTAACAACAACCACTACAACATCATCATATAGCACAAGAGGATTAAATTCATGCCCTTAATATCACTAAAACCCTAAGGTTACCATTCAGAAAAAATAGGGCAGCATAATATTACCTCATAAATTCAACCAAATTTCAAGACATTTGGGTCAAAACAAAGCTTGTGCTTACCTCTTTGCTTGGCTATAGCCCTTTCTTGAGTCCTCCCACTTCAACACCACTTAGATGGCACAAAACTCCTCCTTTCAAGAAACTACAACCATAGAAATGAAGCTCTTAATGAGAGGAACAATTTTGATGAATGCCTCAAGAGCTAGAAATGGAGTCTTGATAGAGAAAATGGCACAAGAACATGTTGCTTCACCTCTTGGTTCTTTGCTCTCAAAATTTCGTCCACTCTCTCTCTCTCTCTCTCTCTCTCTCTCTCTCTCTCTCTCTATATTTGGCTTCAGCTGAACCGAAATGAGAGCCCAAGGAAAGAGAAAGCTCATATAAAAATATCTCCTTCATCTTTTATTTTTATGATATTTTATGGCAATTTTAACACATGCCATTTAACTTCATCATCATCTCTTTTCCCTTTAGCCATTATGCTTGGCCGAAATGGAAGATTAAGAGGGAATAAAATATGCATTCAATTATCTCTTTTATCCTCTTCCACATCCTCCTCCACACAATTTATTTTGAGTTGCAATCTTGACTATATCCCTTTTTATTTTTGACCTTAGCCCTTACCAATTCTTGTGTCATATTTTCATTGTATTTGAACCAATGCCTCTTCCCTTTAATCAGCCCATATTTACGTCACTTAAGGGCCCAAATTAGAGCAGAATAGGCTGATCACCAATTTCCTCATAATTACAAGGTTGCCAATACAAATTTTCCCATTTTCGGATTTTGTGTAAATTCTGGCAGATTTTCTGTCCAAACTTTGAAAAATCATAACTAATTCTAGAAACATCGAAATGAAGAGATTCCAAAGGCTATAGAACCCTTATTAAGTCTAGTTTTAATAAAAAATATAGCCTTTTACTATATGAAAGCATATCATTCCCAGATTTAATTTCTTTGACCATTGCTCCAAAAAAAAAATCAATTTCGCTGGGCAACCTTCAAGAACTCATAACTCTTAGCTCACAAATTGAAATAACACAAATTATATGTCCATTTTGAAGCTTGACATGTGACGTTTAAGACTGGAAAGTTTCAGAATTTTTAGACACCATTTGCCCATTCAAAATGTCCATACAAACCAACTGTCCTGCACAGAATTACACTTAACAAATTTTCAACCAATGTGTCCAATGGCTCTAAAATCAACAATCAAACCTATTCCCACAAAATTTTACACAAAGAAACCATTGGAATCACTAAAACCACCAAATTCCCATAACACATTCTCCAAAAGTGTTTATTCCACAATAATTACATCCACTTTTGAAGTCATTAGCCCTTAATCACTTTTTGGGATATTACAGTTTGGTTAATAGATATGGGTTTACTTTAAGTCTTATCCTCTCTCTTTCCCTAAAGTCTTGACCAAAATTTCCAAGTGAAGAGAAAGAGAATTTGTTAACCAATTTCCTCTTGCACTATTGCTTTTTTGTCAACTCTACAAGTTGATTATTTGAAATGTTGTTGACTTTTCTTCTTCTTTTCTTTTCTTTCCTTTTTGGCTTGGTTAATGAATATAGAGTTGATTTAAGTAACATTCTCTTTCTTTCCCTTGGTCTTGACCGAAATGCTTCTCTAAAAAAGGAAGTTTAATGTTAACCAAAAACTTATGTGTGTATGTGCCCAAGTTTGACCAAGTCTTCTTGAAAAGTTGGTTGACTCTTTGACCAAACCCTTGTTTCTCCTATTTTTTCCCTCTTTGGCCGTCCACCTTTAACCATGAGGAGGGAGGTGATTTGCTTTTTAACCTTCATGATTATTCTTGCTT
This sequence comes from Inga oerstediana, assembly GCA_963210345.1. Classification (NCBI taxonomy): domain Eukaryota; kingdom Viridiplantae; phylum Streptophyta; class Magnoliopsida; order Fabales; family Fabaceae; genus Inga; species Inga oerstediana. The sequence goes on from OY723409.1 coordinate 40,871,396, forward strand.
TTTCAAGGACAAATCTTGGCCCTTCATTTTGGTTTCCAATTCTAACTTCAAGATCAAATGGTCAATGTCACTTTTGCCCTTGATTATGACAACATTAATTAGTTTGCCATTATGTCTTTCTTTTGTTTTGTCTTTCCTCTTCCAAGGTGCTATTTCCTCTTCTTTTTTATCTAAATTAGGTTTTATATCGTACTTGACACAACTTAAAGAAATTGGGTACTTTCCTTCAATGAATCGGAACTAAATCCGTTACTAGATTCACAAAGTAGTTTCTAACACTATTACACTTTCTTTTTGGAACATTTAGCCTATGTATAAGTTTTGGGATATTACATTAAAGGCCATAAAGCATGTTCGATTTGTGAAAAAGGCACATGCTACCATCAACTTCAACATGGAAGAAAGATGGGTTTATTTTGGCCATAGGAGATTTCTTAGACTAGGCCACCCATATCATAGATTAAAGAAAGCTTTTTTTGGTGGCCAAGAGTATGAAGATACTCCGAAGGCAATGGCTGGGGAGCAAGTTATGAAAAGGTGAAAAATATCAATGTTATCTTTGGTAAGACTACAAAGAGTATAAATGAAAAACAAAATATGGAAAAAGAGGTTTGTCTTCTTTGATCTTCCTTATTGGCGTAATCTTGATGTGAGACACTATATTGATTTCATGCATGTAGAGAAAAATGTATGTGATAGTATTATTGTGATAGTATCTTATATCAACATATAAGATACTGATCAAAAAAAGTACTGATCAACATCTAAGGATGGTGTGAGGGCAAGATTAGATTTGCAAGAAATGAAAATACAAGAATACTTGCATCCAAGGCCATATAGCAAGAGAACTTTTTGTCCTTTAGCTTCTCAAACTTTGTCTAAGGATGAGAAAAGAAGTTTTTGTAAGTGTTTGCATGGCATCAAAGTTCCCTTAGGATATTCTTCAAATTTTAAGAAGCTTGTGTCAATGAAAGAGTTGAAATTAGTAAGGTTAAAGTCTCATGATTATCATGTTTTAATGCAACAACTACTCCCAGTAGCTATTTGAGGTATTGTCGAATATGATCTTCAACATATTTTGATTAGACTTTGTTCTTCTTCAATTCTACTTATAGTAAAGTCATTGAGATTAAAATTAGATAAATTGGAAAATGAAGGATATCTGATCTAGTGCTTGCTTGAGAAACTTTTTCTTCCTTTATTTTTTGACATCATGGTATATCTAATTGGTCATCTAGTAAGGAAGATAAAGTTGTGTGGCCCTATCTATTTAAGATGGATGTACCCAATTGAAAGAACTATGAAAATCCTCAAAGGGTATGTGAAGAATGCTAACTGGCCTGAAGCATCTATTATTCAAAAATATGTTTCTAAAGAAGCCATGGAATTTTATCAACATTATTTATCAAATGTAAGCAATATTGGGCTTCCTAAACATCATGATAAAGAAGGGGGTAGACGTGAGGATACAATAAAGAGTGTAGATCCTGATGAATTGCAACAAGCCCACTTGTACATCTTGAATAATGTTGATAAAGTTCAAGGTAGCATTAATGCTCATAAAGAAATTGTATGAAAAGAAAATAGTCGAATAATTGAACAAAGGTTAATTAGGGAGTATAACAAAACTTTTACTAGTTCAAACAAAAGGTTGAGGAGAAGATTGCTGGTTTAAACAAAAGGTTGAGGGAGAAGAATGTGTTTCTGATGTAATTAAATAGTTAGCACGTGGTCTTGAGGTTGATGTCACAAGTTGGACTTCATTTGTGATCAATGGTTATACCTTTTACAGGAAGTCCTTAGATAATAGGAGCACCATCCTAATAGGAAAATGAAGGATTTGAAGCATCATAGTGTAGATGCTTTGGAGCCAGCTAGTATTGATCAAAGCGAGCCAGCTAGGATTGGTCATAGCAAGCCTAGCAATGCTCTGAGCCAGAATCAAAGTGATCCTAGTAACCAGTCTATACAAAGGGCTATAAGAGGCACATGATTGAGAGACATTACCCTAAGTTGGAGTACTGGGCAAAAGATATCAATTGAGTTTGATAGATATTAGCAACTAATCGGGCCTAAAGCAAGCCAATATAGGAGTTTTATCAACTTCCTAGACACAACAAGCCTAGCATCTTGATAGAGGAGTTGAGAAATATCGATGAACATGTGAAGAAACATATGTGGGACACTATCCAGGTATGAAATACTCTTTTGTATGTAATTATTATCAAATTTGTACTAACTACTTCAATGCATGCATTACAGTTCACTTACGATGTTCCTCAAAAGTGACATCCTGTATAAGAAGACAATGATGTATTATTGTGAATGTTGAAGGAAGTTTAAGACAAATCTAGCCAACAATTATGTGCATATCAAGTATTCATGTATTGATGAAGAGACTTGGCAAGAATTTTTTAGGCTTTAGACTACTCCAGAAGCTTTGGTGAGTTAACTTATTTTGCATTTTATTTACTTGTCAGTTGTCTTTATTGATTGTAACTTTTTTATTATTTCTTATTCGTGGGCAAAAAGGCAAAAAGCACAAGAAATTGGTAGAAAGAATGATTGTCGTTATACAATATCTTGTAGGGGTTATGTAAAGGCTGAAAAAGATTTATTGGCGGCTAAATGAAAGAGATTGGAAGAAGCAGCTCAATCCAATCCTTATGTTCTTCTTTCTCCACCATCTCCAATACATTACAAAGAAAAATGGTTGTTTGCTTGCCAAAAGAGGAGTGGGTCATATAAGAGTGAACAATCTCGTATAGTTGCTAAAAATTTTTTAAGTATCATTGTTGTTATTAATTATTTAGTAAATAAATTTTATTACTTATATTTGTTATCTGTGTCTTACAGGAGGAACTTCAAAAAAACAATCCAAGGGATCTTTTAGGTCAAAGGGGAGGAATTATATATTGATGGTTGCTATAAGAAAACATGGGCATCCAGGCCGTGTCAAAGGAGTTGAAGGAGGGGTAGGCATAAGGGATTACTTTGGAGCACCCCCACGCCATTCTTCAAGATGGTAACTAGTAAGGAGATAGAGTGTATGTTGGCCACTGTGAGGGAAGAAGCAAGGGTGGAATTAAGGGCAGATGCAAAAGCACATTTAATGCACAATGAGAAGCCCGCTTGAGCAAGATGAAGGAGGAGATGATGATGATTGTGAGCACATGAAAAGAGACCAGTGCTCCCCTGGCACATTCACTTGTACCTATTCAGAGCCCTAACGGGAGTTGTAGCAAAATTGGGCGGTCATCAAAGGCTCCTAGAAAAGAAATTGCTAGCCTTATGATCTTTTTGTGGAGAATCCTCTGAGACGACTAGTTGCAAGAGGGAGTATGCACAACTTGGGATAAACTGTCCACCACCAACAAATAAAAGATGATCAACTCAGAGTGTCAATTGAAAAGGTGATCATTGTAGATGCACTATCCCTTTCCCTGCTGATGATTTGAAGATTGTGAGTGATGTCCTTAACACTTTCATCTTGTGGCCAAAGAACCTTGTTTCTATTCAAGCTGAGGAAACCTCGATCACAGACCCAATTGCAACTCTATCCACTCAACAAGTTTAACAGCCTCAAATGAATGTCATGCAACAAGTGATTTTGATGGCATATGATATGTAATATCCCAAATTTTAGGATTAGAGGCTTGAGAATAAGCTTGAATCAAGTGGACTGTTAAGCCCTAGTTTAGCAAGAGTCCCAGGAATGTGAATTTGCTGCTAGTGCATTTTTCCTGCATGGCAGTCTAGTTGTGTAACATTTTTTAATAAGCAAATGATGCATAATGCCTATGATATTTTTTGATATGAAAGTAGACCTATCAAGCTTTAATTTGATAGGTCATTTGGAGTTATACACAAAGAGTTATGAACTTTTGAAGTTAGCCTAGTAAAACTGGCCAGCTTTGTGACAGCATCCAAAAATGAAAATTTTGGGAATTATGAGCTTCCAGTTGGCTAAATGCTATATTTTTTTTCTTAAAAGTAGATGTAATAAGGGTCACATAGCCTTTAGAATCAAACCAATTGAATCTCTATAAATAAAGATATGAATTTTCAAAGTTTGATGAAAATTCTGTCAGCTTTTAGCTAAGGTGCGAAAATGGCAAAAATGTATGGGCAAAATATTCATTTAGCTAAATAAAGCCAATATTTTTCCCTTTTCTTGATGATATGACGCCCAAAACAGGGAGCAAGGAGGGAATTGGTCCAAATTAAGCAAGAGAGGAGCAATATTGGCCAAGTAAATAAAGATGTTGAAAAGTCAACAATTGTAGGCAAATGTTGTAATATTTGAAGAGGTAAAATTAAAGTAATTCAAAAAGCCAACTTGGTTAATTGAAGGGCCTTTATTTACATAATTTTTGGGTAGGGAACAAAAGGAATAAATGATTTAATGAAATGGCTAAGTTGAAGGAATGAAAATAAGCAAAAAGTTAAAGTTTGAAAAGTCAAAAGTTGAGTTTGTAATAAATAGTCATCTTGCCATTTATTGAGAGGAAATGGATGAAGCAAATTGAAGAAATATATTTGATTCCTTTAAGCCTTCATCTACGTCACTTTTAGCAAAGAGAAAGAAGAAACAATTATGATCAAGTCAGAAAGAAATAAAGCTTAAGATTTTGGCATGTGATAATTAAATTAAAATATTATATCTTTAAGGAGGTGGATGATGATATTTTTAAAGTTTCTCATCCTCTCCCAAAGGCCATAAGTGATGTCCAAATTCAAGAGAAGAGAGAGAGAGCACTTGAAACACAAAAACACAAAGAAGAAGCACAAGGTGTTCAAGAAGCAAAAATCAAGGTAAGTTGCAAGTAAATTCACTTGTTCTCACCTTCTAACTCATGGAGACTCTGATCTCTCTAATCTTCATATCCTTCTTGAAATCATGAGTAGCAAACAAAATCAAGAGTAAAGAAGGAGAGAGAGATGGCGTCCTAGAGAGAGAGAGAGAGAAGGAAATCAAAGGTAAGCCATAAAACCTTGTTATCTTGTTAGATTCAATGTTGTTGTTGTTGTTTTGGTTGATTATTGGCTTTGCTTTGGCTTGGGGTTGTGATTTGGGAATGCCAAGCCCTAAGGGGAGGTGCTATCCAATTTTCCATTAATCATGTTCAGATATGATTAGATAGTTAAACAAGTGATTAGAGGTGTATAGGAGGTGTTTAAAAAGTTGGAAATTTGAAAATCATTTTGTTCTTCCATAAACCCCTATGTTGGCCAATACTGTTTTGTGTATGTTAGACCTAGAATTTCATCAACTTGCTAGTTCCATTGCGTTTAGAATGGAAAATTGTGTAGAAATACAAGTGTTCATGATTTTTGCAAATTTGTATGCAAATCTGGAATTTATTGAAGTTGTAAGTGTATGCTATTTGATTTGCCTCTAGTGAGACAATGTGCTTGTGCAATGGATTTTGTAGGTCAAACCTGGTCCAAAAATTATGAAACTTGACAAGATTAAAGTAGAGATGTAGCGCTTTAATTTGATAGGTGGTACAAAATTTTTGGACTTGTATACTAAAAAGATATGGATTTTTGAAATTGTCCCCTGTTTCTGTAATATAATCTAGAACAGGGGAGATTTTGCGAATTTCTGGGAAAAATGTGATAACAGTAGCTAGCTTTGGGTATTTTTCCATGAAAATACACTTAAAGAGCTTCACTTAGACTTTAGAATCAATCAATTTGGAATTTCCTAGAATTAATTGTGATTTTCCAAAGTTGACTGAAAATCTATCAGTTTTCTGGAAAATAGTGAAACTGCACTATGTAGAATTGTGCTATGCAGATATTATTGAAACTATGATAGATAACAAATAGAATGAGTTTAAAAGAGTTTAGGCTAGTACAAGAATGGGTCTTGACTTAATTCTTGTACATTTAGGATTTTAGGATCGAACAGTAGCCCAAGACGAACGCAAAGTATTGGACCGATAGATGGGCAAGGGAAGGGCGATCCAAGTAGTAAACTTACCTCTCTTGCATGTATTTGATATTTGTGCTTGTGTACTGATGCATGTGATTGCTTTGCTTGATTATGTGAAACATATATGAATGATTGAAGCTCTATTTCTATTTATGCTATGGCCATAAGTATGTTGTTTGAAACATTGAGTACGTAGATATGTCATTGTGTTAGCATGAATTTATGTAATGCAAGCATGTCATGCATTACGTATTTATCTTGCATGTATATTGATATTGTTTTCTACTAAGATTCTCTCGAATCTTACCCTCCCCCACCAACCATATAGGTACGTGAACAAGAAAGAGAAGAATGCTTGAAGATGGATCAGAAGGAAGAATGACGAAGAATTGAAGAAGAATGTGTATTAATTTACTGTACATAAATTAATTGCATGACCCAGATATTTGTATGAATAGTATGAATAACAGAAAGAATACGCGAATTTGAATGTAGCCATAATCGGGATCACGAGAACTAAGAAAAATAAATAACTATGATATTTGGTAAGAATAATGTTTCAATAGCCGGAAAGGAGTAATAATCTCCAAAGAGAATATAAATAAACACTTTGTGTATGTAATAAAGGGGCATAAATTTAAGGTGTTACATGATACATCTTTTACCATAAGATCGTGGCCTACGGATTAATCCGTTGGCAAGTCAGGGGTAGAGGTTTATCTTGAGAGGGATAATTTAATATCAATGATAGCTCCTAAACAACAGCTTATGATTGTTATTGTCCAACTATTTTTAATGTAAGTATCTTCTTCAATTGGAAGTAAATATTTTAACAATTAAGCCGTTATAATTTGTGTACTTGCATTATTGTAGGTGCATGAATCATAAGTTGGTTTCCTTTAGAAAAAGCGATAAATTTGGATTCGTATGCCCAATTCAAATCCATGATAAAGGGACCACTACTACTACTAGACATACATACTTCTCAGAGAGGCTTAGTGAAACCGCAACTAATATTTCTTGGCACCAAATGTGCATGAGTAAAAAACAAATTTATATTTTATAATATATATAATGTTGTATATTTGCTTAATAGTCATCCTTTTTTTTCCAATGATCATTGGCAATTGGTTCTTTTATGCAAGAAGAGTTATGCTATCATCCTCTTATGCTCTCTTCACTACAAACCAGGGAATGAATTGAAGAAGACTATAAACTCATAAGTTTTCTTGTATTACCTATTATTGGAATTTCATGGAATTTGAGCAAAATAAGTAACATTTGTAATTTTAATGATAAGGCTATAAGGACATTCCGACACGCTACTTGTGGTGAGCATGTTCATGAGTTAAAAGACCCTAATGGATCTTCCCAAGGTTAGTACATATTTGTTTGCTTTAATATGTGTTCAATAAGCTAAGCTTTATACATGTTTTAATGATGTCATATTCTTTTTTAGAGCCATAGGCAACCACCGGGGTCTAACTTGTAACACCTTACATTTCTATCCCTTTATTATGTATACGGAAGTGTTTCTATTCAATTCATTTGGGGTTCATTTCTGAATTCTGACTGTTGAGCCATTATTCTTACCAGATATCAGAGTTCGTTCTATTTCTGATTCTTATTCGTAGTTGCAGTGAGTTTAGCGATCCCGATTACGACTTAATTTGATTATGCGCATTCATACTCTTCACACATACATTCTTGCCTTGCAGATAATTTACATACAGTAAATTAATACACGTTCTTTCTTTCTCAATTCTTCATATTCTTTCCTTCTAGTACATTTCCAACATTCTTTTCTTTCGTACCCCTGTACCTATATGGTTGGTGGGGGAGGGTGAAATTCGGGGGAATCTTCGTAGTAAAAATTACAAACATTGCATGTAAAATGAATGCTAGTGCATTATATGCTTGCCTTACTTGGGCTCATGTTCACATAATGATATTCCACATGCTTAATGTTTCATACAACATACTTATAGACACAACAAAAATAGAAACAGAGCTTCATTCATTCATAGATGATTCACATAATCAAGCAAAGCAATACAAAAAATCAATACATAGTATAAACATCACATACATATAAGTAAGTAAGTTCACTACTTTGTGGATAAAGTCCTTCTTTTGTCCCCTTTTCTTCTAACCATTGAAGCTTCTTGAAAATTCTTCCATGCTTATTCTTTCTTGGCTTCTCATGGCCCTAGATAAATATCACATTATTAGTGTCATGACAAATGAATTCCCAATGGGGCTGCCTTAGCCTCATAGTCTTTCTTTCACCTTTGGAGTTCACATAAATTACATTTGGCTCATTCTTTCTTAAATTCGCATGGTAGGCAAAAGCTACCAGCATTTTGACCAAGCTTTAAAAATTCATAACTAATTCTATAGAACTACAATTGGGGTGTTTCAAATTCATAATTTAATCTATTTGAGTGTATTTTAAAGATAACCTATTACTTAGAGCCAATTCTAGCCACAGAATTCTAGAACCACAACCAAAGCCACACTGGTCCAAGATTCTATCCAAATTCAATACCTAACTTCAAAAATTCATAATTCTTAATGTACTAATCCAAATGGCACAAATCACCTAATAAATTAAAGCTTGATAATTATACTTTCATTCTAGAAATTTTAATGGCCATTGGACAACATTCTATTACACAAAAACACAATACATTTCAGCTGCCACGTAGGAAACCTTAATTGGCAGCATTATTCCAACTTTTTTATTTCAATTTCATTCTTTCTAAAATTCACCAGTTACTTAATCCCACACAATTTTTCCCAAGGAATACATTGAAGACATCAAAATTGGCAAAATCATTCTTCTCCTACCTGCATGTTCAGGCCAAAATTAGGGCTTCAAACCAACTATTCACAAATTCTCAATTTGTCTACCAAAACTAGGTTCATATGCTTCCCAAACATCATATAATTATATGTATATGATCAAAGCTTCATGAACCCTAGAAAACCCTAAATAACCAAAATTAGCGCAACAAGAACAAGGTCCAAAAATTTCACCAAACAACACAATACATAGCTCAAAATAAAGCTCTTTTTTACCTCTTACTCTTTCTTGAACTCCTTTATTGATTCTCCAACTTCGGCTCTTGCAAGATGACTCAAAGCACCTCCAGTTCAAATTCTAAAACCATGGAAATAAAACTCTCATCAAGGAGATCAAGGTTCATGAAAAGCTTTTGAGCCATAGAAGTAGTTAAGAAGGTGAAAATCAAGCTAGAAGAGCTTACCTTGTTTGTGTCTTCTTCTTTTTATCTTTCCTTAGTGTTTGGCCAAATTTTTCATGTGAGAAGGAGAGTGGAAATGTTCAGATTTTTCTCTTCCTTGACCCATAATACTTGGCTAAAAATGGCCTAAAAGAAAAGTAAATCATGTGGCTCAAATTTACTCTTCTTAAACAAGCTAATTCCATTTACCATGTGTGGCAAATTCTTATAGTGAATGTGTTGACTTTCTTTTTCCTCTCTCCTCTTTGGTTTGGACGAAATTGGGCTGCCAAATGGAAGAGAAATTGTTGATTAATTGCCTCAATTTGCCTTGCCATTAGCCCATAATTGTTCAAGTTGAAACTTTGATCTTTTTGACCAAAATTTTTCTTCCTTCTTTTACCCCTCTTTTGGATGTTTTATTGTGACCAAAAAGGGAGAGATAATTTGGTCTTCATTCTTATAATTACTTCATACTTTTGAAGAGCAAATCTTGGCCCTTCATTTTGTCTTCCAATTTTAACCTCAAGATCAAGTGGCAATTGTCTCTTTTGTAATTAATCTTAGGCTTTTGTGCGACTTAATTGAATATTTTAGGCATAATCAAGAGTTAATGTGAGATTTTAGTGAAAGAACAATTTGGGAATTAAAGTAGTTAAATTGTTATATTTTTAATTAATATTTGTTATTCTCATTATTCTTTAGTTGTGAGCAAAAGATATTACTTTGTGAATCTAATTTTGTAGGTGAGGATGTGGCACAACTTACTCATTTAACCTAGAGAAAATTGATTTGAGAAAACTGGGCTGACCCAATAGGAGTATTTGAAAGAAAAGAAGCTAGTTGGACTGATGGGAGCAATTGAAGAAGGAAGTGGTATTGGGAATAATTGAAGAAAAGGAGAAAAGGCTACTGGATGAAATGGTGAAGGGCACCACATGGAAGAATAAAAGAAGAAGCAAGCTGCAAAACATTTTGGGACAACAACTGAATTAAAGAAGGGAAAGGAGATGGGCTAAACCCATTGAATTAATTAAAGAAATGACGAAACAAAGACCATGGGCTGGATAACAAGGGAATGAAGGACCGAAGGGAGCTTGACCGAATGGGATAAGTGTGGGTATGATGGGCTGGACCGTATGGAAGCTGTGAGAAAAAGTGAAACAGCACCAAATAGAATAAAAGGGGGCTGACCACGTAAGAAAAAAGGGGAAGTAGAGATTAGAATAAAGGAAGTGGTAGCTGCGTGTGAATGGGGGAGGAGCAACGAATGGAATAAAGGGTTTGACGGCTGGGTGTGAAAGGAGATATGAGACAAAGAATAGAGGGGAGAGGTGGCTGTGGTAAGAAAAGAAAGGAGAACACCGAATGAAGAAGGAGGGCCACCACTTGAAAAAGAGGCAAGACGATAGTGTGAAAAGGGGAAGTGAGATTCCAGCTGTGATAATGTAAAAAGAAAGATTGGAGATTAGATGGGAGAGGAGCGTGAAGAGCAGCAGGAGAGGTGTGGTTGTGGTGAAGAATTGAAGAGCTATTTCAGTGACGTTGCTGCTGCATCTATGGCCAATTATTCCCTCCTCCATCAATCTTCATCTTCTTCCTCCATGAGAAGCTAAGCCTTGGTGATTTCCTTGAGTTGGGTAATGGTTTGAGCTTCTAAACTTCAATGGAATTCCTTTAAGCTCTCTTTCTATTTCATAATTGTATGGCTTGGTAAAGTATATGGTTGTGATCTAGATTGTTTTATTCCAAGTGATTAAACTTGGTAGTTGAGCTAGGAGTTGATTAATTAAGCTTTGTATGATTCAAATTAGGAGTAGGTTGAGTTGTTTATCCCAACTTGGTTAAGTGGATTGTAAATGACTACACTGAATGCTTTGAACTTTTGTAATGATAATTACAAGCTAGAATTGGAAGTTGATTATTCATTTCCTTGAGTCTGAATTATTTGGTGGTATTCATTTAATTGCTTTGGTAGAATGAATTAAATGATTATTGCAAGTATGGAGATAGTGATAACTTAGTTCCATCCTCTTGACTCATATTATGGAATTCATATCATTAGCAAGCAAGGAAGACTAAAACCTCAACTCAAGGGAATCCCATTTCATCATTATATTAGTTAATTGAATTTATCTTGTTGTTAGTGTTTATTTCAATTCCTTTTGCTTCTTTGTTGTAAAAACTGAAAAATACAAAAATATTGCTTTAGCTTAGTTTACTTCATTAGTTAAAAATACAATTTCTCAAAATGATTTCTCATAACTTGGTATTTATCACTTTACTATTTAGAAAATTAGAAATTAATCTCCTCACAAGAACGACCTGGGTTGAGCTACTATGCTACATTTTCAAACCTAGTTTTATTTTGAGCACTCACACGACATGGGTTCATCACCCTTGATTATGGCAATATTAATTCTTGTGCCATTAATTCTTTCAACTCTATTTCTTAATTCTTTCTAGACACCATTTTCCCTTTTCTTTTGGATCCAGGTTAGGTTTTATGTCATAATGACACATCCTAAAGGAATTAGGTACTTTCTTTTGACTAATTCGCACCGAAATTCATACTATATTTCAGGTGCAGTTTCTAATAGTCATTCTATTTCTTACTCATTCTTGGGACTCTTACTAAAATAGGCTTAGTAGTCTACTTTATTCTGGTTTATTCTTTAGCCTCTAGTCTCAAAATTTGAGGTATTACACAACTTATATGGATTTTATGTTTTGAGACACATTTTTAATATTATCACCCTAGACATGACTGAGTTTACTCAAAAGGTAAATGTATATTTCAAAAAATTTGTATTACTTTATTGTTTTTTTAGTTAATAAGTTAATGTTTTGTCTTGCTTTGGTGTTACAGATGTTTGATCTTACTGATTCCTTTCCTGAAGAAGATATTGACTTTATCCGTAAATGTTGTGTTGAATTCATTTATATGCTTTTACAACAATATTGAGTTTTTGAATCCAATATTGTGCTAATACGTATTGCTTCTATTATAATTTTTGAACTCTTTGCTGTCACAAGTTGCATTTCAATGTATGAACTATAAAGTGTTGCATTGAGTTGAATTAATTGCATGAAAGCAACAATAGCGAGTTTTAAAATGCATTATGGTTGTGCATGGAGCAAGAACCTGAATTTGATGCATATAGTGACTCTAGTTATTTCACTTGTGCTAATTGCTGCAATTTTGCCAAAGTAATAGATTTTGGAGTTGGGATTTGATGTGTGTGCCTTGTAATTTCTACTGAATTTGGAACCTTAATTGAAGTATATTTTCTCCATTGTACTTGAATGGACAAGTGTGACCACATTTCGACTGTGCATTACTGGACAATATTTAGTAGTTGAATTTTAAGTGTTCTTGTATAAGTCTTTCACATCTATGAAATGTGATTAGTTCATGGGCTTAACATTGTATATATAATGAGGAATTTTTGTTTCCTCTGATTTTCTATAAAACTTGTGGGATTCTATCATTATTGTTATAGTGTTTCAATTAAAAATAAAATGAATACATGAGTTCTTTTATATATGTTCAGTGTTGGCCTAGCTTGCGTTAGAGCTAATATCGGGGTGGGAAATGTATAAACAGATAGCTATTAAAAAAAAATAGAACTTTTTAGATTGGTTGTTATGAAAACCGATCTTAAAAGTATATCTAAAAGAAGTTTTTAGATCGGTTGTATTGAAAACCGGTCTATAAATACTGACTTTTTAGACCAATTGTTTAGAATAACCAATCTAAAACTGGTTTTCAACACAACCGGTCTAAAAAGTGATTTTTAAGACCGGTTGCTTAACCGGTCTAAAAAGTAACAGACTTTTTATATCGGTTGTATCAAGACCTCATCCAGAACTAATCTAAAAAGTTACTTTTATCCTATCTAAAAGTGTTTTTTCCACAAGTGACATGTAAAATTATGAATGCGTTCACCTAGGCCTAGATATTTTTCTCAAGCAGTTCAAAGATAATTTTCTAAAATTTTATCCTCAGTAACATAGTCTTACAAAAGAGAAAGCCCAACTACTTTTACGGGCCGTATGACAAGAGGGATTTGGATAGGGGTGTTCGGGATCGGGATCGGGATCGGGATCGGGAAATGTCATTCCCGATCCCGATCCCGAGAAGGGTTCGGGAATGATTTTCATTCCCAATCCCGATCCCGATCCCAAAAATTTCCCGATCCCGAAAATCGGGAAATTTCGGGATCGGAATCGGGAAATTCCCGATCCCGGATTTGCTTTTTTTTTTAAAAAAAATCTCTATATTAAATTTTTTGTTGTGTTTTCTTTAGTCTAGTATAAATATATAATTTTTTTAATATTATATTGTATCAAATAAGTCTAATATAAATATATAATTAGTCTAATACATACTTAAAGTTGTCGATTCAGCTGTAAAAAGAATAAACACAAGAACAAAAAATTAGAACTATTTAATAAATAATAAATTAAATTAACTAAATAAACTAAAAGAATAGATATTATCTTAAGGGTGTTAAGGATTTGCACATTTTATTTTACATTTAGTCTTATTTTCTTAAATATTTTTTAAAAAAATATATGTGTATAGATATATTTTCGGGATCGGGAAAAAGTCAGGATCGGGAAGTCCCATTCCCGATCCCGAATTTTTCTCGATCCCGAAATCACATTCCCGATCCCGAAATTTTCGGGACGGGAAAATCCCGTCCCGATTTGCTCGAGATCGGGACGGGAAGGTCGGGACGGGAAATTGATGAACACCCCTAGATTTGGAGGAGGGAGAGGAGGCTAGGAAAAATTTTCTATAGGTTAGTAGATTTACAAAATTTGGAGAATCATGAATATAAAAATTTATTTTAATAAGAAAAATATAGAAGATAAAAGAGTAAGAAAAAATTAATTAAAAATTTTTAACTTCATTTTTTTATTTTTTTTAAATAAATCCAACATTTGAAAATTTTCCCTGCTCTCTACTCTAAATCCCCCTTGCCAAACAACCCCTTATTTTTTACCAGATCAAGACCAAAAGTCTTCGATTAATTAGTTCAACACCGAAATTTTTGGATTTGCATCGCACTTAGTGTGTGTTTGGATTAGTTTTTTTAATAGCTTTTACGACTTACGAGGTAAATATGTGAGAAAAGTTTTATCTCAGGTTGCACAAACCATGGTTTGAAAGTTGAAACCATGGTTTGAGATATTGCCAAACAAATCACATTCACCATCATTTTCTCCATTATCTTGGGCCCAAGTGTCTGCGGTCAAAGATCACATGCACCATCGTTTTCTCCATTATCTTGGGCTCAAGTCTCTGTGGTCCAGACGAAGGAGTTGGCGGGAGCCACAAGACGGCCTTGACCTAATTATACAACAAAATGACAAATTTTTTCCCCATTTTTTAGGGGCTATTTGTTTAGATATATACGTAAACTATGTCAAATTTGTGTATTCCTCTGCAAATCGTATCATTTGATTAGCTTGGGAAAAAAGAATCCAAAGCCCTACTACACAAACATAAAGTAATTAAGCATGTGGACCCGCAAACAAATGTTCTTTGACAGAACAACGCTGCACGAACAAAAGGAAAACTTTAATGCCCCAAGTTGTTGATTAAGGTGTTAAATATAGAAAAGAACATAAATTTAAATATTAAAAAATATATTTGTTAGGGAAGATAAAAATGTTAATATATTTTTTTGAAAAAAGAACCCAAAGCTGTAGAACGCTGCTTGTTTCTGTTTTCTATTTTTTTGTTTCCAAAACAGTTTATAAAATTTTTTTGAAATTTTTTTTGAAAATTTGTTTTGAAAACAAAAAAAAAAATTCTTTCTGAGAAGTTTTTTCAAAAAAACATATTTTTAAAACGTCGTGGCCGCGGCTGTCACCAACTAACGTGGCATGGCTGGCATCAAATATTGTATTAATAGTGAATAGGTGTCAGCCTAAAAAAAAGAAATATAAAAACAAAAACAAGAAAATAATTAAAAAATGCTTTTTGTTTTTTAGTTTGTAAAAAAAATTATTCTTTAAAAAAAATTATATTGTATTTTTATTTAAAAAAAAAAACTGTTTTCCAAAACAAAATTAAACAAGTCTCGTAGGGAAGATAAAGACCAACGACTTTAACGTTTTGGCGACCAACGACTTTTCACGCTCTCTCCATTAATATTGTTGACCTCAAGTCTTTCTGATAAGATGAACTTGCTACCACAGAACCCCATATTGTATAGCACGTCTTTCCCTACCAATTAAATGTTGTTTTTTTTATATCCTCTTATTATAAACGTAGGAATAAGATAACCAATTTATATATAATCTAAAAATATTAGGCACTTATTTATTTGTAAGAATATATATATATATATATATATATTAGTTTACTTAAAATAACTCATCTTTTATCACCCAAAAAACAAACCCCCTCCTTTCGAAAACTCACTGAAAACTAGTAGCTCAATGCATTTCTATAAAAATAAAAACAAGAAAATAATTTAAAAATGCTTTTTGTTTTTTAGTTTGTAAAAAAATTATTCTTTAAAAAACATTATATTGTATTTTTATTTTTTTAAAAAACTGTTTTCCAAAACAAAATTAAACAAAGTCTCGTAGGGAAGATAAAGACCAACGACTTTAACGTTTTGGCGACCAACGACTTTTCACGCTCTCTCCATTAATATTGTTGACCTCAAGTCTTTCTGATAAGATGAACTTGCTACCACAGAACCCCATATTGTATAGCACGTCTTTCCCTACCAATTAAATGTTGTTGTTTTTATATCCTCTTATTATAAACGTAGGAATAAGATAACCAATTTATATATAATCTAAAAATATTAGGCACTTATTTATTTGTAAGAATATATATATATTAGTTTACTTAAAATAACTCATCTTTTATCACCCAAAAAACAAAACCCCTCCTTTCGAAAACTCACTGAAAACTAGTAGCTCAATGCATTTCTCTACCCATTAAATGTTGTTTTTTATATCCTCTTAGGAATAAGATAACCAGTGTGTGTGTATATATATATTTTAAAAAATAGTTAAATTAGTTATTTGTAAAAATATAATATATTAGTGTACTTAAAATACCTCTTTCTAAAATCTCATTGAAACTGACAAAACCCCTTATGAAAAGAATAAATGGATAAGGTGTAAAAATATATATAAAATTTTCGCAAATATACGCCTAACACCAAATGATTTTTTTATGAGCAAAAGTATCTACAAATTTCTAAAATAGGTGCCAAAATATATATTGACCATTATGGACTGTTTCTTTGAATATTTTAAGGGTTAAGAAGTAAAAATACGCATGAAATTTTTTCATAAGTGTGCTGATACAAATACTTTTTTTAGGGACAAAAATAATTATGAACTTCTAAAATATATGTAAAAATACATATTAGCTGTTAGTTAGCCGTTTTTTTGAATTTTTTTGATTGAGACTGGTGATATAGAGGACAACATAGATGATTAAAAAATAATATGGAATAAGAAATTGCTAATTGGGTAAGGGAAATTAATTTCTCCCTAACCATTTATCTCCACCTCACCGACTCATCACTTTATCTTCATCTAATCCTTCCTTTCCTCTACCTCTCTCTTCTGAAAGAAGTAATGAGGTAGAGATAAAGTGTTAGGTGGAAATTAATTTTCCTTGCCCCAATCAGCAAATTACTATTTCAAGTTAGAGAAATACTTGCATACTCTAAGAGCATCACTTCATCTAAACTCTGTCCAATGAAAACATAGCAACTGATATCATTTTAATCCTAGTTGGCTGATGACTCATATGAAAAAAATTAAATTTTATCTTGTTTTTAAGGGGAAAAAACATCATAATTTAAAAAAACTAAAACAAAATGATCAACCAATATTTTTTTTTTAAAACAAGATAAAATTTAAATTTTTCATATGAGTTATCAGCTAATTAGGATTAAACTGATATGAGTTGTTATATTTTTATTGGATAAAATTTAGGTGATATGATACTCTTAGAGTGTATAAGTATATCTCTTCAAGTTATTTCTTAATCATCCACGTCATCCTCAAATCCCCATTTTTTGTCAAAAAATTCAAATAGTCAACTGATGGTCAATGTACATTTTTACGTCTATTTTGAAAGTTTACATTTACTTGCGCCCATAAAAAAGCATTTGTGTTAGGCGCAATTTTGAAAAAATCTCATGTGTAATTTTGTACCTTAACCCTTAAAAAATTTAAACAAACGATCGACTAATGGTCAATGTGTAATTTTACACATATTTTAAAAATTCATAGTTACTTTTCTCTTTCAAAAAAGTATTTTGTATTGAGTGCACTTTTAATATGTATTTTGACACCTTAACCCAAAAATAAACAATATACTTTCAAAAAGACATCTTATAAAATAGGCAAGAGCGAGTATTATATTTAGAGACAAAACAAACACCTCAACTAATTTCTACATTTAAATCAGAGGAAGTAAGTATTAATTTGTCTCTTTTTAATTACCCAAAATAATACAATCTGGACGATCGTCAGATTTCCTTCCTAAAGACCACAACAATCTACTGGTCACAAAAAAAAAAAAAATACAAAAAGATGACTTCATTGTAAGTCAGTATTTTAGACGACCCGGCTAAATATATATAACCCACTTAAGAAATGTAATTAGTCACTGCTTTATCTCTTGCTTCTCCGTTACCACCATGAAGCTCTATTCTTCAAAAGACCTGATTGTGATAAATATTCCACTATTCCTTCTCTTGGTACTTCATTCTTCATGTCACTCCCTTCATAGAATAACCCCAAGCCAACCCCTCAAAGACGGCGACATTTTGCTCTCAGACAAAGGAACCTTTGCCCTCGGTTTCTTCTCCCCCAGCAACAAATCAACAAAGCGATATGTTGGGATGTGGTATAGATTCTCCAAACCAACGGTTCTGTGGGTTGCTAATAGACAGAATCCTCTTAACGATACTTCTGGAGCTTTGTCGATTGATACCCATGGAAACATCGTTCTTGTTGACAATGATACTGATTTGAGACGAAATCGCCTCATTTGGTCTTCCAACGTTTCGATCACATCTTCTAGTTACACCATTGCTAAGCTTCAAGACAAAGGAAACTTTGTTTTAATTGGAAATGAAGGAAGACCTCGGGTTTTATGGCAAAGTTTTGACTATCCAGGTAACACGCTGGTTCCGCTCATGAAATTTGGGGTGAACCGGAAAACCGGTCTTTATTGGTTCCTCACGTCATGGAAATCCCCCGATGACCCAGGATTGGGGAATGTGACTTTCAAAATCGACTTGACGGGTTATCCTCAAGCGTTCATTTACAAAAATGGAGCTCCATTTTGGCGGGCTGGGACTTGGACGGGTCAAAGATGGAGCGGTATACCTCAAATGACCCCCAACTTCATCTTCAATGTCACCTACGTTGACAATGCCAATGAAGTAAGCATCGTGAGCCGAATCAAGGACCCTTTATTCTTCTCAAGAATGGTGCTAGACAACACTGGTCATCTAACACGAATTATTTGGGAAACTATGGAGAATAGATGGCTCCAAACATTGTATGGTCCAATAGAAGATTGTGATCAGTATGGTCAGTGTGGGTCAAATAGCAAGTGTGACACGTATAATAGAGAAAGGTTTGATTGTGTGTGTTTACCAGGGTTCGAACCCATGAATCCGCAAGAGTGGAATATCAGAAATTGGTCGAGCGGGTGTGTGAGGAAGAAGAATGTGTCCACATGTCAAACCGGGGAGGGTTTTGTTAAAGTGGAACGGGTGAAGGTGCCCAATACATCAAAGGCACGTGTGGATAAGAGGGAGACTATGAGCTTGAAAGGGTGTGAAGAGAAGTGCCTGAGGGATTGTTCGTGTATAGCATATACAAATGTCAATGAGGTCAAACAAAATGGATGCTTAACGTGGCATGATGATATGGAAGACATCAGAACATTCAACAGTGTGGGCCAAGATTTGTACGTGCGTGTGGATGCATATGAATTGGGTACCTTCTTCACTTCACTTCTTTTTTGGTTTTTGCTATCTTATACTATTAAGCTTGAAATTTTATATTTAAAAAATACTTAAGGGTATGTTTGGTGTGAGAGATTTGGAGGATAAGAAAGGGGAGGGAAAATTTTTATGAGTTGAATTTTAAAAGATTAAAAAAGTGAGGTAATAAAATTTTAATAAAGAGAATATATAAAATAAAAGAATAAGAAAAATTAATTAAAAATTTTGAACCCCATTTATCTAGTTTTTTTTAAATTAACAAGACCAAACAAGCCTTAAAGGAAGAGCTTAGTAATATTGTATCGCAATGCCTCCGACCCAATCCCATTTTCCGAAACGTAGTTTCATACTCTCAGTTTTGAATTAAAGACCGTTTCTGTTTGGTGAATTAATCACCTTTGAATGAATGGAAGCGATAATTTTGGTCTCATTTTGAAAGCTTTATCAGGGACTTGGTTACACATGCTAAGTTTATGTGATTAAAAGATACGGTATTGTATGATGTTTTAGAACTGACAAGAAAAGTATGTATAATCTCAATTCTCAAACAAAAGATCAAAGTCAATATATAAGCCAAAAGTATATCATCAAAATTGTTTTTCAATAATTTACGTTGAGTGTTTTATTGTTTGAGGTATGACCTTAGTGAAAATATATTCATTTAACTAATTCTTTCTCTTAGATAAGTTTTATCACGTAGCTTGGGTGACTTCTATATTTGACAGGTTCTCAAAAACATCATGATAATTCATTGAAAAAAAAAACATCATTTTAAGCTTTATCATATGATTTTTTGAACATAAATTCCCCTTTGGTGTAATCTTGTCTGCAGCTAAATATAAAAGGAAGCATCATGATTCTCTTGGAAAGAAGGGCATGGTGACACTCGTCGTCCTTTCTATTTTCCTGATGACGTTACTAGCGAGCTCTTTTGTGTATTGCTTTGTAAAGAACAAGAATAACGGTAAGCTTTATTTCTATCAATTTCCCAACAAAGTGAAGTTCTTAAGTTAATACAATCTACACGCCGCACATAAACTTACCTTGAAGGTTTGTCTTCTTTTCAATTTAAAATGATTAATTAACTGGTTGTATAAATCACAATTCATCTCTTACATTTTTTTTTTCATTTTTGTTTATGACAGCGAAAAGAATGCAGAAAAAATATTTGTTTGATGGAGAAAACAATTCCGATTTTACTCTCTTTGATATAAAGGACATAGTTGAGGCAACAAACAATTTCTCAGACGCTAACATGCTTGGACGAGGTGGCTTTGGTTCTGTATTTAAGGTGGCTTTTGTATGCAAATAGTTTCAAATTATATAGCTGTTAGTACTTGTTATCAATGCCATAATTAGCTTATTATTTCTAGTAGTTGTTTCATACAACAAAGATCAAATGTACCCATTAATTAACTATGAATTTTGACATCAGGGTCTACTTAAAGATGGGCTGGAAATAGCAGTTAAGAGGCTATCGAAGTATTCTGGACAAGGCATCGAAGAATTCAGAAATGAGGTTACTGTAATTGCAAAGCTCCAACATAGAAATCTTGTAAGGATATTAGGTTGTTGCATAGATGGAGAAGAGAAGATGTTGATATATGAATATTTGCCAAACAGTAGCTTGGCCTCTTTCATTTTTGGTATGCCTTCTTACCATTTAATTTTTCTACATACATAGTAAGTTACATATAGTCAAAATTTTCAATTGTAGAAAAAGAAATAATTAATCAGGCAATATTCTTCACTTTTAATAGTTTACAACTTTGATTTAGATCAAGCGAAAAAATTACAATTAGATTGGAAGAAAAGATTTGACATCATTTGTGGAGTTGCAAGAGGAATTTTATACCTACATCAGGATTCAAGAGTACGAATAATTCATAGAGACTTGAAGGCCAGCAATATCTTGTTAGATTCTACAATGAATCCAAAAATTGCAGATTTTGGTATGGCAAGAATATTTGATGGAGACCAAATTGAAGCAAACACAAATCGTGTTGTTGGAACTTAGTAAGTTCTAGTAAAAACCAAACTACTAAATACTTAATTGGAATTATTCTCTACATATAATCAAGATCTATATCTAAATAATGCAAATTTTGATGCCAATTGCAAATCCATGGTTCATCGTCAAATAACATTTCAACACGGGCTAGATAGGTTCGTTATCTATGCCCCATTAAGTCAAGATATATTCAGGTGACATAATATGCTATCTAGAAATAACAATAAAAAAGTTCAAATACTTAACAGTTTAAGTTGATTTTGTTGAAATGATTATTGACAAATTCTAATAATTTTTTGTAGTGGTTACATGTCACCTGAATATGCAATGGAAGGAATTTTCTCAATAAAATCAGATACATATAGCTTTGGAGTTTTACTTTTGGAGATTGTCACTAGCAAAAAGAACATTGGCCATTATGATGATATTTCTTCTACTTTGGTTGGACATGTAAGTATAGATAATGAACCACTTGAGTTAAGTTTGCTCTTTGGTAATAGTCTACCTACCTAATCTATCCAATTGATTCAGATTTGGAACCTTTGGAAAGAAAGTAGGGCTACGGAAATTGTTGATCCATCATTAATAGGTGAAACATGCCTTGAACATCAAGTTCTGAAGTGCATCAAGATTGGGCTATTATGTGTGCAAGAATTTCCGGCAGATAGGCCGACCATGTTAGAAGTTGTGTCCATGTTGGATAATGACTCGAGTCTTCCATCTCCAAAGCAACCAGCATTTCTTTTCAAGAAAACTAATTGTGATGATTCAAATCCATCGAGCAGTAGAGGGGTTAATTCAATAAATGAGATAAGTACTACTTTGGTTGAAGCTCGTTGAAAACCACATCTCTCTCATACTTGATAATGCTCTGATAATGCTATAATACTTGTAAATTATATTATTTTATGATTTTTAAAACATTTTGAATGATAATGATGCATGTATGTTTTAGCTTTTTAGTTTAGTGTGGATGATATTAATGCATATTTCTTTTACTATTGAAGTAATAAAATAAGCAATGTGTAAAACTTGCTAGATTTAAATTAAACATTATTATAATTAGTTGTCAATTACTGACAATTGATATTGGATATCTTCTTCCATTTAACCTTTTCTTTTCTTTACATATATGGTATAGTCCCCAAATTAATTAATAGCCCTCAAAATTAGGAGCTAAAGTTAGACCACCTTAAAATTAAGAGTAAAATCGAAGCACACAGAAATAAAAAAGGGTTATAGCTAATGAAAACTATTACTTCAATTTGTCAGGAAAAAAACATTGCCACAGTTAGGTAATAAAAACATTTCTTTAAACAATTCTCATAGGATCACCGGGTATCCTGAAATACCAAATGATGCAAGTCTCGCCATAAACATTACATTTAGGTGGGAAAAACATGTTAACTCTGGTCCAAATGAGTGGATTGGTGCTTACAATTGTCTTGGAGTGCTATTGGATGTGTTGCGGGTTCCAAGTTCCAACAATATGTGTATGTATATGGTATGTGTTGGACTTTGGGTCAAAGTCCGCTCTTAATGGACTAGACTATTTGATTGGGAAAGGAAAAGCCTGAATCAAATAAGAAATCAACATTTCAACATTTATTGTTGATTGAAAAGATAAATCACATTAACAAGTGATTTGTCAATGCAAATCAATATTAATTGTTGATTTGCTTAATTGATGAGCATGAGCATAATAATTGATAGAATCAATCGGGCATTTAATGTCTTTTATTATGGCTTGGACGGCAATATGGAGAGGTCTCACTAGACCCCTGTAAATAGAGGTTGCCCCATGCATTGTTTCCTCACCCTCTGCAATTAAAACCACTTGCAATCTCTCTTCTTTTCTCCCATATTTCCTTGTTCTAGTGCACTGCTCTACACACCTCGATTAGACTCTAGTAGTCTGATCATTGCTTGAGCTTCGGTTAAGTGAATCCGATTTGACCCGAAACCCATCTCACTTCTCCTCTCTATATATATGATTCTAATGGTGTTAGAGCCGTGATGATTTCAAGGCTATAATTTATGCTTTATGAGTACGCATGATTCTTTTTATTCAGCTGCAGTTTTATATGCTTTATCACAAGCATTTTTTTCTCATATTTGAATATATGTTATTAATACGTACATCCTCTTTCTCTTTCTCGCATGAATATATACATTGACTGAATACGCATGGATTCACTTTTGCTTGGGTTTTGATTTCGGTTTCAAATTCAAGCATGTTTGAAAAATCATCATTCGGCTGACATTGTACATATGCTTATACATATGTCCGTGTATTTCTCTTTCATCTTTAATCCATGCTTGGGTTTATCCTAAAAACTATTTGATTTCATATACTCATGGAGTGGCATATTCATAACGATGAATGAAGTTTCTACTTCTTCTAATTCCTCCGCCTCTTCAATATATGCTATTGATACATATACACTTGAACCTGCATGGTTTATGTTCTTTTCGCTTCCAATATGATTCCAGAGGTTGATGCTTTATATGTCTGTGAGTATCATTTATATATTCAATGCTTGCTGCCCGAATGTGTTTGCTCCTCTGGTTCTTTTGTTAATGCTTGAACCTGTTGCCTCATCGTATCTTTTTCTCCTTTGATCAATTCTAAATCATTATGATTCTCTATATTGCTGTGTTTAAGCTCATATGACTGAAAGCTTGAACCCTTGCATAAATTTTTTTGTGCTTTGCGCAATAAGAGTAGGTTGATATTGGATGAGTACATCTCTACATATATTTGGAACCCTTTGTTTTTCTCAATGTTTGAAGCTTCATGTGTCCCTGGTTTCAATTCGTATAGATACATGATGATGAGTTCTAACTTGTCCATTTGTTGAAAAAGAAAATTGCGCTGTATATATGCGTTGCTTTACACTCCCTGTTTTTATTCATTTTTGGTTTAAACATTGTTGGACTTTGGGTCCAAGTCCGCCCTTGATGGGCCGGACTATTTGATTAGGAAATAAGTAGCCTAATCAAATAAGAATAAAATCAGCATAAAATGCAGATTTGGGAATATTTCAGCAATAATTATGGATTTGTTAAAAGAGGAACAAATCACCATAATTAGGGAATTAATTGAGAGACAATTAATTGCTGTCTTGGAGGGCAAGAAGGAGTGCACACGTTTCCTAATTAGTGGCCTCCATAAACCACTATAAATAGGGTGTGCCTCCTCAATTGCAACTCGCCCCGCCATTGAGTTTTCTGGCAATTCCCTTCTCTCCTACCATCTTTTTGGTTCTGGTGATCTGCTATGCAAATCACAATTAGGCTCTAGTAGTCTAATAATTGTGTGGGCACAAGTATGGAGTATTGGAGTTTTGACCCGGATCCGAACATGGATTCGTCCAGGTACGCCTAATCTCCTTTTAGTTAATAATAATTTTTCCTACATTGGCATCAGAGCATTGTTTGATCCTTGAGGCTGTGATTTATTCTATATGAATAATAAGTATGATATAATTTGTTTATATCTCAATTAATATTTCCGCTGTGCTAATTAAATATGCTCTAAGCATGATTTAATTCTTTTTTTTGCAACATGTTGCATCTCGACACATAAAATTCATTCTGCCTCTGAGTGTTTTTATGTTTGCATTACTTTGTCTCTAACCATGAATATACCATGCACGTTCTCATCCATGATAATATGCGTATGTATATGAACAATGATACCTGCGTTTGTGTTCTATGTGCTTCTACTCTTCTTCCTAGATTTGCAATTCGAACTGAGATCCATATGCACACAGATAATACTAGGTTCTTGATTGTTTGCTCCTGTGGTTATTATAGATATATGTATCTACACGCATAACTCATGCGATTTCCTTCGTTTCTTCTCCTCCCTTCTTGGATGTCTTTCAAGTTGATCTTTTGGAACCTATGTGGATTCAAAAACGAAAAGACTTTACCCCTCAAAGGTTAGAAGAGCCTTTGAAACACAGAGACACACATCCGATCGAATTACGTCGCGCCGACAACGTTTAGAAAAATTGGGTGTTTTCAAACTCGGTGTTTTTACCCAAAGTAAGGACATGGATGTGTAGATCTCGAAGAGACGATTCCAACAATGCTTAGAATGCGTCAAACGGAGTCCGGATGAGGGAGAGACGAAGGAAAGAAGTTCGCGGGTCGTTAGTCGCCGCCACAACTTCACTCATGATTTGATCAATGAAACAGAGGTTTTAAGATCAAATAAATGCCATGGATTTGTAGTTCGCTGAACTACGATTCCAAAGACACTAAGAACGCGAAAAACGGAGCTAAAACGATGGAGATATAGCCTCCCGAAGTTGGCGGGTCGCGATGACCCGTCGGAGCTCCAACCGGGTCTGGTTGACCCGGCTGGAGGTTGAAGACGATGACGTGGCAGTCAACTCCACGTCATCGGTCAACCAATGACACGTGGCGCCAATGAGCGATCGCCACGTCAGCGCCAAACGCCACGCCAGCATCGGTCAACGAGGCCACGTCATCCGTTGACCGAGACACATCAGCGCCACGTCACTGACACGTCAGCGATGACATGTCACGGTTGACCAGTCAACAGTCATTCGTTGACTGTTGACCACAAAAAAAAGAGGGGACACATGGCGCGTAGGGCCCACTGGGGTCTCCGTTTGACACGTGGCAAGCATCGTCGGAGAGAGGACGGCGCGTGGAGTCGTTTGGGCCGGCGCGTGTCGCCGGCAGGTGGCCGCAAGGCGGCGCGTGTATGTCACGCGCCACCGCCGAGAGTGGCCAACGCAGGAATTTTCCAGGATTTTTCCATCCAGACACCTTCTAGGGGCGCATGAGAGCGCGTGGGACCTTCAATTGAGATGTGGTTGGTTCCTAAAAGTCCCTAAATTCGAGAGCTTCAATTTGATATATAATTTGCATATATTTGAAGCACGTTTGGATATGATTTGAGTCAAAAAGGTGCTTATGTGCACTTAGAGATTCCCAAAAATGTTGGAATTGAATCAATGTTGGTTCTATTATTTTTTGGAACATGTTGGCTTGTTTTTTAAGAGTAATTTCAGCTGCAACATAAGGTTAATGCTGAAAGATTCTTTAAAAGTAAGGGATTATTCAAATGAGTTTTTGAATATAAAATCCTATCCAACCTTGACTCCAACTCTTAGGAATAAAACCTGAAAAAAAAATTGCAGCAACTTAAAATTATTCAATAATTATTGAATAATAATAAGTCTTCCCAAATATTGAAGCAATGACTTCTAAAAGTTAACCTTTTATCACATATGTTGTGACAAAGGACAAGACAGATAGAGATGTGAGAATCATCTCATCAAGTGAGAGGTATGCTGCAAATACATCCAAATGAGTGGATGTAGACATGGCAAAGAGGAGCTTGACATTGTAGCTAGATGCTGCATGAGTTAATATGTTCAGAAGGGCCTATGAGAAGGAGAACCTAGTTAAGAGACAATGATATGAGGCTTAAATTTTTGAATGTTTTTGTTTTTCCCATTGAATTTAAGATTAAATTCTCTGTTAGTTTATAGAATTGAATTCAGTATATTCTTTTCTTGTTTTCTTCATGTCAGTTAGATGATAATGTGTTATTATCTTGTTAATATAACTTCTCTTTCATTGAGTGGGAGTTTTCTAGAATACGTCTAGAAATCCAAAGGGGAAAGTGTTCAAATGAAGACTGTGGTTAAAAGGGTGATGAGCTAACTAGTATGATTGGGATGAGAGTCAACATAGTTGTCTCCTGAACATGAAACTAGTGAACTTATTATCTAATTACCCTTTGTCTTATTTGAACAAATAAGATTTGTATACCATAATCGTCTAAATGTCCAATTATGACCAAGTCTATTTGACTGAGCTTATGAAGACAAGCTCAATAGAGATATCTGTGGAGTTAAAAACTCTCAAATCTCTTTCATTCAAGAAGAATGAGATGTCAGGGACATCCTACCAACTAGTCTTCAGCATTTAGAGGCTGAAGCAACTGAAGGATACAAGAGGTTTATGCTATCAAGCATAGAAAGAACAACATTGCTTAAACTTATGTTGGTTTGAGCAATGTAACCTTATCAAAGCCGTGTGGATAGTATTGGAAGATAGTGAAATAAGTGATCTTCTTCCATAAAGTTAAAACTAAGTTAAGTTTTAACATAGTGTACTAAGTCCTAACATGTTGTTTAGGCAACACTTGAGGCAGATGTCAAACTAAGAAGTTGAGACAAACTAAATGCCAAGTTCTTTCTAACAAACAACAAATGTATGTTGTGATAAGACATCTCCCAATGAATGGGAGGAAGCTATGTCTCCCAGTGAGTGGGAGTGAGCCATGTCTTCCAGTGAGTGGGCGTATACGAAAGTAAAGATTGCCTTTGATATGCATATTGTAACCTTCAGCAATGTGATTCACCACATTGAACTTGAATGTGAAAGACTGAAGGATTCAAGATCTATCAGTCAAACGAACTTAGCTAAAGAGTGGGAGGATTCATCCTCCATGCCTAAGGGCAAGAAACCTATGAGGTAAACTTGATCTAGAAGAGGTCAATGGTTTCTGCAAAGATAAAATGCTACATTGATAAACCTTTAAGGGTTGTAAAAGTAGCAATCCACATGAGTTGTGGATGTTTCACAGAAGCATATGGCTTCATGTCAAAAACAAAGCAATAAAGAGATAGAATCAAGGGATTGAAACTTGCACGTTAACTCTGTATAGATAAACCACCCTGATTCACTCCATGCAATTGTAACTGACAGAATCACATCTTTGCTATCTCTTTAGTTAAGGATCGATGGGACTATGATTCTCAAATCCTTTGTTGGATTTTGATGTTTCTTTCCTAGGGATAAAAGATTCCATTTCTTGCCATATGTACACCTTGATCAAAGGGAATGATCAAACTAGCAAAAGAGTATTTGCTAAACAGCGTGTGCTAAAGGGTTAATACCCTTATGAATAAGTTGAAAACTTATTCTACCTGGCAAGAAAGACAAAGAAACATTTTTTGAGAAAATCCACTGCAATTGGCAAATTATGACGTTAGTGAACCAATGAACGTGAGGGCAAAACACAAAGAGCTTGGTGTTTCGTTAACGTTATGGACGTTTACTCGAAATACAGTAATGTTTACTTGATTTTTGGCAAGTGTAAAGCTGTTAGATAATGGCTGAACTAGTCAGGAATCAGTTAAACTAAAAGAAAAAGACCTTTTTTTTTAACTAACAAGGGTTAGAGACACCCATGTGATTAGTTCAAGCTGCTTTGAGTACAAGAAAGGCATTGTTAGGCAACTATCAATACCTAGAACCCTTCAACATAATAGAATTGTTGAAATAGAGAGTTAGACCTCTCCTTTGATTTGATTGTGAACATAATGGCATCAATAAGCCTATCAACCATATGTTGGTAGGTAGACTTGCAGCTATTATATTCACACTTAACTAAATGCCCTCTATGTCAGTCACGACCTTACCCTATGAATCGTGGATGGGTCTTAGACCAGGGCCAAGCTCGTTAAGACAATAAGGGTCATTAACTTTATATTCATAATTCTTCCTATGAGTAAGGAAGATTGGGGTCAAGGTATACAAGGTATCTCTTTGTGAAATGACATGAGAATTTGACATGACACGTCTTCATTAGTGAAAATGATGGCGGTTCAGTGACTGAGAGAAAATCATGGGACACAACGTTCATAAAACCCAGATTTCCTAGCAGGAAATGAGCATTAATCACAATAAATCTCTTTAAGAGGTTCACAAGTGATAAGGAATAACCAAGTGTTCCTAAGTTCACTGATCTGAGTGGGAGGATTGAGACAATTTTCACAATGAAAGAGGTAAGAGGTAAGTTACGAGAGAATTACCTCACTTATTCATAGGAAAAGAATCCTATGAAATCCACCTCGGAGCAAATTGTCATCTAGCAAATGACTATAAGGGATAGATTCCCTAATGGATTGAATGCTCCTTTCATCATTTAGAAGGTGATGATAAGTACCTATAAGTGTCTGAAAGACACTAGAAGGACCTGCTAAGATGAATTGCAAAGTGTCATGCAAGAGGATTTGGATTCCTTTGAAGCCAGATACGTGTTTAGGTAATTTGTCACCTAGTTAAGAGGCGATTGGGAACAAGTAGGTTCTCAAATCTGTTGGGGGCATGTAGAACCTAAAACATTTAGTGGCTAAGGGGTAATACAATGGAAGGTTGTCCATTGTGTGTTTTAACTCTGAACTTTGGCTATGATAACAAGCTTAGTCTTGAAAATTGCATCAAGATGATGTAAAGACCACCTTCCAATTTGGAATTTTGGAAATTGGATGATGAACTCTACATAAAGCAGCTTAAGGGCTTCGTAGAAACAATCACCCAAATAGTAGTATTTGAGGTTTTCACAAGGTGAAAGCCTCACCAACTTCAAAATAATCGAAGAACACTACATCAATCCCAAATGGTCTAGTGATGATTCTTAGTGAAGTCATCCTTTGTCAAATGACATAGGAAACAAGTGTCAAGGGAGTCAAAGGAATAAAGGATCAGAGAATTCTTAAATTCTGAGTTAAGAAAGTCATGGGTTGAACAAATATCTTGAATGACAAGATAAACGGGGACTGAACAAGAAAGATACAGTCTTTTCCACCTAAGACATGTACAAGTGTAATCCTTAGACATCTTAGGATGTCAAACTGCAAACCCATAGACACCCCTGAAGTCAAGGGCATAAACCTAAAGAGGTTACATGTCCTATGAGGAATCTAACATAAGAAAGGTGGATAGAGTCCCATGTGAGACTATAGTTGGTAATATGAATGTGCACATTGATGTACATAAGATCAAGTGTTTTTTTTTTTGTCAGACTTGGAAGTTGCTTTTTGGTCCTGCTGTGAAATGGGTTATGAGAATAACCATGGATTAAGTTGTCAAGACAACAACTTTCCTTTGAAAGGATACTCCAATACAAGACCTAGGCAAAATGGTGATGGAGTAAGGAAATATACAAAGTATTTTTTCCTGTTATCCATGGAAATAGAACAGGGCGTGTTCTGCCATCATTCAAAGTGCCATATGGCTAAAGTAATTCCTATGAGAGATTGGGAATGAATGGTGGATAGAAGGATCCAAACGATAACATCTTATGATGAGGATCCTAAGTATCACAGCAAGGCGAAACATACCTTTTTGATACATCTCTATGAGAGATATGCTTTCAAAGACGAAAAGCGATAGTTTAATGACCTTCTACTGACAAGATGTTGGTAGATCCCCTTATTGAGCCCATAGCTTGATTTTCATTGAGTTAGTGAAAATCTAGGGGCGCAAATAAAATATAAGGTCGTGAACTTCTTTTATATGAAGATAAAAGAAATGGTATGTATGTTATGAGTAAATACATAAAGGTATACAGTTTTGTATGTCGTACAGGTCAAAAGAGGTTGGTTCACTCACACGAACAACCGTATTCCCATGTTTTGTAGGGGCATGGGAAGGTAAGACGAGAAAATGATCACCATGAGATGGTTGAGAAGAATCTTTACATTTGAGTCACCTCAGTTAGACTGAGATGAGATCCACATGTGTGCATATACACAGAAAATGGATCGAAGCATGAATATAGACCTGTAGCCAGGCAAAGAACTCTTTTTCACAAACGAGATTGTAAAAGAGATATTGTGAAAAAGAAAGTTCTGGTTCGAATGTTGAGTACATTTTGGAACTAATGTCTGTACGGTGAAAGATAAAGAAATCGACGTACACCTCAAACCATTCACCATAGCATGAAATTCATACAGCATGTGCTTGAGAGTTAAACTGCAACATGGGATGTGGGTGAAAGATCCCTAGTTCACCACAGTGTGAGTCCCAGGAAGGAAGAATACTTCCACGATGCCCTTAAGACTTAGGCGGCATCATGAAAGCTTGGTTTGGTGACAGCTACTTTAGCTGAAGCTCCATGATCACACTCGATTCGGTCAGACGAGTGAAAACTAGGAAAGCAACCAAGTCAAGATGGATTGATGTTTAGTCAAAAAGGAAGATTTACTTCTAGATACATAAGATGTACTAGTATCTGTGGTCGACCCCTTACTAGCTCTATGTGTAGCTAGTAAGTGCGGATACTATGTGCGTGGAAGGCAATCTGAGTTAATCGACATATTAACTCGAGAGGGATTAGATATGCCATGAGTAATATGTATGAGAGAATCTGGGGCATATGAGGCAATGAACATATAGCTTACGGTTATATATAAAGGGTGTCCTTGGATGCTGGTCCGATATAAAGGATTTCTAGTATCACAAGCACCAAATCTGAAAGACGTTTTTGCCCACGCAGTCACGGCAGACGCCAAGTATGAAACAAGAAAGAGTAACGCACGTACGATGGGAGGCCCATCAAGTGCGAGTGGGAGATGTTGGACTTTGGGTCCAAGTCCGCCCTTGATGGGCCGGACTATTTGATTAGGAAATAAGTAGCCTAATCAAATAAGAATAAAATCAGCATAAAATGCAGATTTGGGAATATTTCAGCAATAATTATGGATTTGTTAAAAGAGGAACAAATCACCATAATTAGGGAATTAATTGAGAGACAATTAATTGCTGTCTTGGAATGCAAGAAGGAGTGCACACGTTTCCTAATTAGTGGCCTCTATAAACCACTATAAATAGGGTGTGCCTCCTCAATTGCAACTCGCCCCGCCATTGAGTTTTCTGGCAATTCCCTTTTCTCCTACCATCTTTCTGGTTCTGGTGATCTGCTGTGCACATCACAATTAGGCTCTAGTAGTCTAATAATTGTGTGGGCACAAGTATGGAGTATTGGAGTTTTGACCCGGATCTGAACATAGATTTGTCCAAGTACGCCTAATCTCCTTTTAGTTAATAATAATTTTTCCTACAAACATGAACCTGAAAGTGAAACAAAACAAGCAACGCGGATCCACTATAGGCTAAAGGGCTTATAAAACACAAAGATATATATAACACATCCAAGTTGCGTTACGGAATGCTGTAAACGTCGGCCCAAAGAGCTCAAAAAATTGGGTTTTTAGAAATTAAAAGTTTTTAACACAAGCTAAGGTCATGATACGTAAAGCATGAAGAGACAATTCCAAAAACACTTCGAACGTGTCAAAGGAGTTTGGATGATAGAGAAACAAATGAGAGAAGTCTGCAGGTTACATTATCGCCACCGTCGAAGAACTCGAAATTTGCTCTTGAAAAATGAAACTTTTAGAGCAAACAAAAGCCATGGATTTGCAGTTCATGTTGCGACAATTCCAATGACACCAAGAACATAAAAACTGGAGCTTAAACAAGGAAGATATGATCTTCCAAAGTTTACAGATCGCAATGATCTGTTAGAGCTCCAACTGGGTCAATTTTTGCCCTTTAGCTTACCGCAAGCACACATGTCACAAATAGTATAAAAAGTTGTCTTTCTCACAAGAACTAAGGCAAAAGTGGACTAATTAATGCAGTTGTGTTCTTAATTAGATCGGGTAAAGTCATTTTGAAATTATTTTATTTTGAGGAAAGCAAATTTGGTTCAAAACAGAATTAAAATAAGCAAAGTAAAGTTGATTCTAACTTCAAGAAATTGAGGCTCTATCCATGAAAATTTCCCCTCCCCTCTACTCTAAATCCCTTTTGCCAAACAACCCCTTATTTTTTACCAGATCAAGACCAAAGTTTTTGATTAAATAGTTCCACACCTAAATTTTCGGATTTGCATCTCTATCACATTCATGTTCCCTATCACATTCACCATCATTTTCTCCATTATGTTGGGCTCGAGTCTCTGCGGTCCAGACGAAGGAGTTGGAGGGAGCCACATGACGGCCTTGACCTTAAATTATACAACAAAATTACTTTTTTTTTTTGTATACGTAAACTATGTCAAATTTGTGTATTCCTCTGCAAATTGTATCATTTGATTAGCTTAGGAAAAAAGAACCCAAAGCCCTACTACGCAAACATAAAGTAATTATAAATTTTTTGTTAACAAAAGTAATAATAATTTTTTAAAATATAAATATTATATAATCTTCAATCTGCCTTCCTAAGACCGCAACCATCTGGACCCGCAAACTAATGTTCTTTGACAGAACAACGCTGCACAAACAGAAGGAAAACTTCAATGCCACCAAGTTGTTGATTGAGATATTAAGCATGGAGAAGAACACAAATTTAAATATTGAAAAGTACACTTATTAGAAAAGACAAAAACATATAGGCCCTGCTTGTTTCTGTGTTCTGTTTTTTTGGTCTCCAAAACAGTTTATAAATTTTTTTTAAAAACTTGTTTTGAAAACAGAACACAAAAAAAAAAAAAAAAAAAAATTCTTTTTGGGTTGTGTTTTCAAAAAAATATATTTTTAAAGCATCATGACGGTAGCCGTCACCAACAATAACGTGGCATGGTTGGCATCAAATGTGGTATTGCTAGTAGATAGGTGACAGCCTGAAAAAAGAAATATAAAAGCAAAATCACGAAAATAACTAAAACATGATTTTTGTTTTTTTGTCTTTAAAAAAAATTTATTTTTTTAAAAATGTTATATTATATTTTTATTTAAAAAAAACTGTTTTTCAAAACAAAATCAAACAAGTCTCGTAAGGAAGATAAAGACCAGCGACGTTAACTTTTTGGCGACCAAAGACTTTTCACGCTCTCTCCATTAATATTGTTGACCTCAACTTTTTGGCGACCAAAGACTTTTCACGCTCTCTCCATTAATATTGTTGACCTCAAGTCTTTCTGATGAGATGAACTGGCTACCACAGAACCCCAAATTGTATAGCATGTCTTTCTCCATCAATTAAATGTTGTTTTTTATATCCTCTTATTATAAACGTAGGAATAAGATAACCAATTTATATTTATATATAATCTAAAAATATTAGTTAAGGAACTTATTTATTTGTAAGAATATATATATTAGTTTACTTAAAATAACTCATCTTTTATCACAAAAAAAAAAACCCCCTCTTTTTGAAAACTCATTGAAAACTAATAGCTCAATGCATTTCTCTACTACCCATTAAATGTTGTTTTTGATATCCTCTTAGGAATAAGATAACCAATATATATATATATATATATATTAAACAAATAGTTAAATTAATTATTTGTAAAAATATAGCATATTAGTGTACTTAAAATACCTCTTTTTGAAAACTGGTTGAAACCGACAAAACCTCTTATAAAAAGAATAAATGGTTAAGGTGCAAAAATACACATAAGAATTTCGTAAAAGTGCGTCTAATATCAAATACTTTTTTTTATGGGTAAAAGTACCTATGAACTTCTAAAATAGGTGCAAAAATACACATTGACCGTTAGTTGACCGTTTGTTTGAATTTTTTAAGGGTCAAGAAGCAAAAATACGCATGAGATATTTTCAAAAGTGTGCCTGACACAAATGCTTTTTTGAGGGACAAAAGTAATTATGAACTTCCAAAATATGTGCAAAAATACATATTGACCATTAGTTAGCCGTTTGTTTGAATATTTTGATTGAGACTGGTGCTATAGAGGATGACATGGATGATTAAGAAATAATTTGGAATAATAATTTGCTGATTGGGAAAGGGATATTAATTTCCACCTAACCATTTTTTTCCACCTCATCGACTCATCACTTTATCTTCACCTAACCATTCCTCTCCTCTCACTCTCTCTTCTAAAAAAAGTAATGAGGTACCTATAAAGTGTTAGATGGAAATTAATTTCCCTTGCCCAGTCAGCAAAGTATTATTTCAAGTTGAGGAAATACTTGCATACTCTAAGAGTATCAAGTCTTCTGAACTCTGTCCAGTGAAAACATAACAACTCATATCATTTTAATCTTAGTTGGTTGATGACTCATCTAAAAAAATTCAAATTTTATCTTGTTTTTTGAGAAAAAACATCTTAATTTGAAAAAACTAAAACAAAATGATCAACCAATATTTTTTAAAAAACCAAGATAAAATTTAAATTTTTTCAGATGAGTCATCAGCTAGTTAGGATTAAAATGATATGAGTTATTCTGTTTTCATTGGACATAGTTCAGATGACATGGTACTCCTAGAGTGTGTACGTATATAACACAATCCACAGCTCAAAATGAAGCTCTTACTTACCTCTTTCACTTTCCTAGGCTCTTTCTTTGGTTCTTGAACTTTGGCTCTTACTAGATGACTCAAAACACCTTCCCTTGTAATTCTAAAACCATAGAAATGAAACTCTCATCAAGGGGAACAAGGTTTATGAAGAGTATTTGAGCCATAGAAGTGGTTAGGAAGGTGAAAATTAAGCTAGAATGTTACCTTTGTTTCTTGTTTTTCTTTTTCTCCTTTCTTGGCTAGCTTGGCCGAAAGTTTAAGAGAGAGAGAGAGAGAGAGTGTGTGTGTGTGTGTGTGTGTGGAAATATTCTGATTTTTCCTCTTCCCTTGCCTTATTTTACTAGTCCGAAAGTTGGCCTAAAGGAAAAAGAAGAATATGTGGTCAACAATCCATCTTCTTGCACAAGCCAATTTAATTTACCCATGCGTGGTAAATTTCCATGTTGTTGACTTTTCCCTTCCTCTTCCTTCTTGATTTTTTTTGGACGAAATATGGGCTACCCAAATGGAGAGGAAATGTTAACCTTCTTGCTTTACTTTATCTTGCCATTGGCCAATAATTTTTCCAAGTTGGAAAAGTTGACAAACTTTAACCAATTGGCCAACTTGTCTTCCTTCTTTATTTACCCCTTGTTGACCAAAATTTAACCCTTATATAAGGAGGGTTAATTTGCTTTTTGATCTCATAATTACTTCTTACTTTGGAAGAGCAAATCTGTCTTCCAATTTTAACCTTAAGATCAAGTGGAAATGACTCTTTTATCCTTGATCATGCCAAAATTAATTAGTATGCCATTAGGTCTTTTATTTTTCTTTGTGTTCACATAAATGGCTTAAATGGCTTTGTTTCCTCATTAGTGGCGCCATTCCCTTTAATCGGGAGTAAAGTCATTGCACAATTTCTAGGGACAATTTTGTCATTAATTTCATTATCTATTCAGTACATTTATCCCTTGAGTATGTTTTGGGATATTACACAAAACATATAGCCAAGATGTGAAACGTGAGGTTTGACATAATGTTGTGGCGCTGAAATAAAGGCCCTAGAACAAAATAATACCCAGTCTCTTACTCCTCTACCATCTGGGAAACTAGTCAGTGGCTTTACAAGAATAAATATCGGCCTGATGGAAGTCATAAGAGGGCTGAGGCTCACTTGGTTGCTAAAGGTTATACACAAACTAAAGGTGTGGACTATCTAGACCCCTTTTCTCCTGTAGTGAAGCTTATTACAATTCATTTATTATTAGCCTTAGCTGCCTCACTTGATTGGCATCTCAAACAACTTCATGGTGACTTAGATGAAGAGGTTTATATGGAGATTCCTCTTAGATTTCATTCACCTTCTCCTAATATGGTTTGCAAGTTGCAAAAATCCTTTTATGGTTTGAAGCAAGCCAGTTGCCAACAGCATTCTAAATTGTCTCATGCTTTTGTCTCTTATGGTTATGTTCAGTCTAATCTGATTACTTTTTGTTTACACACTATACTAATCATTCCTTTACTGCTCTTTTAGTTTATGTGGATGATATCCTTCTCACAAGGAATGATTTGGCCGAGATCAACTGTGACAAGACTTTACTTGATGAGGCCTTTAAGATCAAAGATCTTGGTGATCTTAAATTCTTTCTTGGCCTTGACATGGCACATTCTAAACAAGGCATTTCTTTACATCAATGGAAGTTACTCTCGATATCCTTAATGATTTTGGATTTCTAGACAACAAACCACTTAAAACTCCTATACATCACAATACCAAGCTTTCTAAACACCTTAGGCATCCTTTACCTGATGCTATTAAATATCATGCTATTATCGGTTGTTTGATTTATCTCACTATTACTAGACCAGGCATATGCTTTGCTGTCCAACAACTAAGCCAGTTTATGTCTTGTCCTATTGATCTTCACTTACGAGCTACACATCATGTCTTATGATATTCGAAATCTTCTCCTAGTCAAGGTATCTTCTTTTTGGCTTCATCTGATTTGCGATTAACAGGCTTTAGTGGTTCTGATTAGACTGGATGCTTAAATACTCAACTTTCTGTGACTGGTTATTATGTGTTCTTAGGAACTTTACTGATTTCTTAGAAATCCAAAAAACAAAATATTGTGTCTACATTATCAACTGAGGTTGAATATCACGCTTTAGCCACTCTCACGTGTCAAATTGAGTGGCTTTTATATCTTTTGCATGACATACAGGTTCCTCATCCCTCTTCGACGCTTGTTTATTCTGATAGTCAATTAGCTCATCATATTGCAAACAATCCTATGTTTCATGAACATACCAAGCATATTGAAGTTGACTGTCACATTGTCCATGACAAGATTAAAGCCAACATCTTGCATTTGTTACCTATTAGGACACACAATCAACTTGTTGATATCTTTACCAAAGCATTAGATCCTGCACTTTTCTGACTTTGAAGTCCAAGCTAAGTTTGCATAATCTGCACACTCTAGCTTGAGGGGGGTGATAAACTTGTAATTAGTTATTTAGTTATAACTTAATTAGCTAGTTATTTACAATTAGCTAGAGAAGTGGCATGCTAGTTGTATTGCATATATTGATATATCCCCATATATATAGACACGTGTTGAATACAATAATAGATACACCATTTTTTTCCAGTTTCATCTCTCTCTCTCTCTCTCCTTCTTTGTGCTTTTTACTATGCTTTATCCTATTTCTTCTTGAGCTATTTAGAAGCTCAATTTGTGTCTTGAATTTCTTCTGTGTTAACATATCTCCCAAATTACAAATCCAATTGAGATGATTCTTGTTGCATATGAAACAAGATGAAAAATGCAACAAAAAGAAACCAAGATCAAGCTCAAAGAAGGTCAGATGAAAGATATGTGAATTTTAGAATTAAATGCTTGAATATGACACATGTTCTAGAATAGCAGACACTCTTTGGATCATAACTTTTAGAATACATCAAATTTTGAGCTGATTCTTTTTGCATTGAATGTAGCTTTAAGAGCTTTCAAATGACTG
This sequence comes from Inga oerstediana, assembly GCA_963210345.1. Taxonomy (NCBI): domain Eukaryota; kingdom Viridiplantae; phylum Streptophyta; class Magnoliopsida; order Fabales; family Fabaceae; genus Inga; species Inga oerstediana. The sequence continues at coordinate 40,909,724 of OY723409.1, forward strand.
GTCATTTTCCAGATTTGGATTCATAATGAGTTTATCACTAGTAAAGATCACTCCAGTGATGTTAAAGTGATGCACTGTTTACTTTGCATATCGCTATGGGGACCACCCGAGGGATCCTATTTGCACTCATCACTACCACATCACTACGGTGATCCTAAAGAGTCATGTTCTGCACAATTTTTAATCACCGTCTCAGATTTAATGACTTTCTTTCAAACTCATAAACCTTGATTATATTGTTTCTAATCATTCTTAATCATCAATAATCAAGTTTATATGAAGATTACAGGTGATTAAACTTAAATTAAGCTTCAACGGCCAAAAAGAAAATTATGTCAAAAAAGTTCCAACAGTAATATTCTGAGAACTTCAACGAGGAGAAGAGAAGCTCAATGGTCAAATACTTTTCATCAACTATAAATAGAAGAAGCATTTAAAACTGAAAAGAGAGAGCTTATGCCTTCATCGTCACTATGTCAAAATTCTCCAATTCATATACTCTCTATTTCTCTATGCTCATATAATCTACTTTAGAGAGAGATTGTCAACACCCGTTTCCATTTCGATAATCGAAGAGTAATAAAGACAGAATTCCATGGGCATACAGAAAAGTACAATTATACTAATGAAAGTATTAGTTTACAATCTCAAGTTGTTCGTCGACAGAATAGAAAATACAACGGAAATTTCAATAATTACAAGATTCTCCAAAATATCTTAAGAATAGACTAATTATAATCACCGTCTTTAACCTTGCCTTGAAACACGTGCTAATCACTTCTCATCGTCTATGCTTTGCCTTTCGTCCCACTGGCACCCGCTGAGATGTTTGTTTTAAAAAAAGGGTTGAGATTCCAAGGAGTCCCAGTAGAGACATACGATCGACATATAAAATGTGAAAATTAAATATGCAATGCACCATATTAGGAAAAAATGAAATTTCAATTCAATTCACATATAATTACCTCAGCTGAGTCACCGACTACAACTAAGATTTTCGATATACCTTGGCTAGGCACCGAACGACAGCTAGGATTTTCTGATATTGAACCACAACTAGGTATTATGCCTTTAGGCTTTAGCACGCAATCATATCATGAAATACAGTAACACATACATAAAATTATTCACATAGTGTATGAAGAATGGTAGTCCCTACCTCAAAGTCTTGTTAATCCCTTTTTAATGTGCCTTATAAAATGTGTCGCTTCAGGCTTCTGACTCGGTCCTAAAATATTAAATGCAAAATAAATAGATTATAACCTATCCAAATATCATTTTAGACTCTTCCATAGTATTTCTTGTGGTTATATTAGTCTGTAACCCCTTCACAGTAATTACATCTGGATTTCAAAATTTAAGTGAAATAGAGACCAATAAAATGAAATTAACAACTATTAATCCCTCATTTGAAGATGGGGTATTTCAAAATCAATTAAAAATGTAATTAATCCTGGTCTCACATTCACATGCGGATATAACTATTTGAGAAATCAAATCATATAAAAAAAATATCAGAGTGCGGAAACTAAAAACCCAGCAAAACCTCGGGCTACTTCATAAATATAATGGGTTTAAGGTTTACCAACAATGGGGATTACATATCCAAAATATTCATGTACATCTCATATATACTTGGTAATCCCAAAACCAAAATGAAGATAACCAACTACCACTAAGTATCAGAGTAACCCTAACTACTCCTGGTTGTCCGCTTCCCTTTCGAACCACTCGTCCTGTCTAAAAAGGTTAGTCATTTGGAAAGAGTGAGATACTAAAGAATCCCAGAAGTAACAAATTATTCATACCACACGTAATCACATAGCATGTAAACAAATCATCTCATATCGGCAAGACAAATCACACTTCACCCTCATCACCTTTTACCGCCGGGAAGGCACATCGTCCTAACCCGAACCGTTGTTAGCGACTCAGGGACTATTGGCGTGGCAGTGCATATGAATAGCCTTACGGCTCACAGATAGCCTTTCGGCTTTCACAATTGGCCCGTCGGCCTTCACAAATAGCCTTTCGGCTCATAATTAGCCTTTCGGCCCATATAATCACATATAACACACCCTAACCTCATCCCCTTTTACCGCCGAGAAGGCACACAACCCTTACCCGAACCGTTGTTAGCGACACAGGGACTATTGGTATAGCGGTGCTTCCACAATTTCACATATCTTACAGCATACGAACTCATCACATCACAATGACATAGCACACATACAATGTATCACATAAGGTATAAAGAAAGAGTCATTACCTGTATCTTTCCTGACTGGCTCCGGCACCGCTGCCTCACGAGGGCGACAGATATCAAATCCTATACCAAATTAGGGACAACCGATCAATCTCTTTTCCAAGTTCTTAATTTCATAATACACTTAGTTGGTTATCATTTAGGACTCTTTAGGTGACTACTAGAGGCCTAAACATATGCCTAAAGGGTTGGAAGACACTACCCCAAAGACCCCTTTTTTGAAGGCACAACACTGATTTTTGACAGCCTTACTTGAGTGAAGACGACCTCAATTGAGTGATGAGAGATTTGTGCTCGGGTGAGGACAACTCTCACCCGCGAGTGCTTGACAGAGAACGACCTTCACAGCCAGGAAGTGCTCACATGACTCGAGCACCAAGCTCTACACTCGGGTGATGACCCAAATTATGCTCAAGTCCCAGAAAGTGCTACCCCACGAGTGACAACCCGAGAGCACCACTCACACCAGAGGCAATAGCTCACTCAAGCATAACCTCAGTGCTCGGGTGAGACGGCCGTGCTTGCGAGTGTCAGAACACACTCTTGGCATCAACTAATAAGTGAGAACCCGAGAGCAACCTCAACTCTGGACTCACATTATCACTCGAGCATGTTCTTCCCTCACTCGAGAACAAAGAAGTGCACTCGAGTCTCATTCAAAGAGTCAAAGCCAAACTCAAAGCATAAAGGAAAAAACTCACGCAGCCCTCGAGCATGATCTTCCTTTACTCGAGTGTTGTGCATCAGAGACAAAAAACGCAGCAAAACCAGAAAATCCCAGATGGTCAAAATCATACCCAATGGTTCCCAAGCTCCTCCCAAAGCTCATACACTCTTAGCACTAACTAGGGAACACATTGACAACTCCAAAAATACTCCCAAAAACCATTTTGATCACAATCATACACTAAGGTCTCCATGATACACAATATCCAAATTTCATTCAACTTAAATCCAAACTTCAAAACCATATTAATTACTCAAATGGCCTCACAATAGACCATTTCCAACATCAATCACAATGAAATTCATTTATCCAAAAATAGGCATAAATTAGGGCAAAATTCCAGATTTTACCAAACTTGTCCAAAAATCACAAGCAATATAGCAAAATGCACTAAATGCCTACCTCTTCACTTTGCCCAATCTAGAATCTTGATTCTCCAACTTTCAATTTCGACAAACTCACAAATCAACATTATTTCAAGATTCTGAAATTACCCAGTTGAAGCTCTCAATGAGATGAACAATATTAGAGAAGAGATTTAGGGCATTAGAGATCAAACAAAGCATCAAAATCTCACCTTTTCTTCTTCCTTTTCCCTTGATCACCGGAACTATGGAGAGAAGAGAGAGATGAGATGAAGCAATGATGATGAACAAGCCTTCCTCTTCCTTCCCATACACCCATCCACCGAATAGGAGAGAGAGAAGAGAGAAAAAGTGATATTTTGTCTCATGTGCCTTATCCAATGGCTCACCACATGCCACTTGTCCAAATCTACACACTCTCACAAAGAGCTCACATAAGCTTAATACACTGAATTCCGACCCATAGCCAAGGAATCTCAACCCTTGATCTTAAATACCACATATATGTACACTAAATTCATATTACATTAATTCCAAAAGTGCTAAATACACTAATTACAATAATTATCAGAGTCATTAGCCCTAATCACAAATTGGGATATTACAATTCTCCCCCTGTCAAATAAATTTTGCCCTCAAAATTTGCTACACCACTTGAGCCATAAACTCCGGATATCACCTTCGCATATCCTCTTCTGCTTGCCAAGTTGCTTCTTGCTGGGTCATACCCTTCCAGATCACCTTCACATAAAGAATACTTTGGTGTCTGAGCCGACGTTCTTCTCGATGAATTATCCACTCTGGCTCCACCGCATACGTGAAGTTATCTTGCAATTCCACATTCTCATACTCAACGATGTGAGATGGATCCGGTTGATACTTCTTTAATTGGGAAACATGAAACACATCATGAAGTCTGCTCAAGTTTAGGGGTAGAGCTACTCGGTATGCAACAGGCCCAATCCTCTCAAGGATCTCAAAAGGACCTATATACCTTGGGCTCAACTTCTTTCTCTTGATAGCTCGCCCAATACCAGTGACAGGAGATATTCTCAAAAACACATGGTCACCAACCACAAATTCTAGAGGCCTTCTCCTCTTGTCTGCATTACTCTTCTACCCACTCTGAGCTGCAAGAAGCCTCTTACGAATAATTCGAATTTGGGATGAGGTTTGATCCACAAGATCTGGCCCATAGAGCTTCCTCTCGGACAACTCATTCCAACACAGTGGCGATAAGCATTTTTTCCCATACAATGCTTTATATGGCGCCATTTATATGCTCGCATGATAGCTATTGTTGTAAGCAAACTCAGTAAGTGGAAGAAAACGGTCCCAACTCCCTTTAAAGTTGAGAACACATGCCCGTAACATATCCTCTAAGGTCTGAATAGTCCTCTCTGACTGACCGTCTGTTTGAGGATGATAGGCTGTACTGAATCTCAATTGAGTACCCAATACCTCATGCAATGCCCTCCAAAATCTTGAAGTAAATCGGGGATCGCGATCGAAAATGATATTCTTCGATATGCCATGGAGTTTCACAATTTCACGAATATAAATCTCTGCTAGTTTGTCTGGAGAGTAACTAGCATTGATCGATAAGAAGTGCGCCACTTCATTAACAGGTCTACAATGACCCAGATCGCATCATAATTCCTGATCTTGGGCAATCCCACAACAAGATCCATGGTCACACTTTCCCATTTCCATTCCGGAATCTCAGGACTTTGCAACAAACCAGGCTGTCTTTGGTGTTCAATCTTCACTTTTTGACATGTGAGACACCTCGCCACATACTTCATCACATCACTCTTCATACTCGGCCACCAATACACAGATTTCAAGTTATGGTACATCTTGGTCATACCAGGATGAAGAGTATATCGACTCTTGTGCGCCTTATCTAAGATCTTCTGTCTCAAATCCGCCTTAAGTGGAACACAAACTCTTTTCTGATAGCGAACCAATCCACGAGGCGATAGGTCATATCCTGGAACTTCTCCCCGCTCTATTCTAGCTAGATTATGCTGTATCCAATCATCTTGCCTCTGAGCTTCTTTAGTCTCAGTTCTTAGATCACTTTCCTCTTGGAAAACAGTGTAGTTGGCACAGATGATCTGGTTCGTCAAATTCAAATCACAAAAGCAGCAATCAATTTCCCCTCCAGTATCATCATAGCTGCCACAAACACAGTCTTTCGACTAAGAGCATCAGCGACTACATTTGCCTTACCCGGATGATATTTTATTTCCAGGTTGTAGTCCTTAAGCAACTCCATCCAATGCCATTGTCTCATATTCAATTCTTTCTGACCATACAGATACTTGAGACTTTTGTGGTCGCAGTACAGTTCCACAGTCATACCATACAATTAATGCCTCCAAATCTTCAAGGCAAGCACAATAGCCGCAAGCTCTAGATCATGAGTGGGATAGTTCAATTCATGAGGTATGAGCTGTCGAGAGGCGTAGGCCACCACACGTCCCTGCTGCATAAGGACACACCCTAATCCCTACCCACTGGCATCAGAATACACAACATATGTCAAACTGGGATCGGGCAAAATCAACACAGGTGCCGTAGTCAACCTCTCCTTCAGCTCCACAAAACAATTTTCACATTTCTCATCCCACACAAACAGCTGATCTTTTCTCATAAGCTTGGTTATCGGCAACACAATACGGGAGAAATTCTGAATGAATCTCTGATAATGCAAGACCCAGAAAACTGCGTACCTCTGCCACAGATTCTGGCCTCTTCCAGTTCAGTACTGCTTCTACTTTACTAGGATCCACAAAGACCCTTCCTTACGAAATAACATGGCCTAAGAATTTCATTTCTGATAGCCAAAACTCGCACTTACTCAATTTAGCATAGAGTTGATTTTCACGCAAAATATTCAACACAAATCTCAAATGATGCTCATGCTCTTCTCTACTCTTAGAGTATATCAGAATATCATCAATAATACCATAACGAACTGATCTAGGTATTGCCGAAAAATATGGTTCATGTAATCCATGAAAACCACAGGCGCATTGGTTAACCCAAATGGCATCACCAAAAATTCATAATGACCATACCTAGTCCGGAGAGCAGTTTTCGGAACATCCTCTGGGTTCACTCACAGCTGATGATACCCCGACCTTAGATCAATCTTCGAAAAGACACATAAACCAGATAGTTGATCTAACAAGTCATTAATTCTGGGGAGAGGGTACTTGTTCTTGACGGTAATCTTATTTAACTCTCTATAGTCGATACACAAACAAAGACTCCAGTCTTTCTTTTTCACAAACAAAACTGGAGCACCCCAAGGCGAAACACTAGGTCTAATAAACCCTTTCTCAAGCAAATCTTCAATCTGCTTCTTCAATTCAGGCATTTCATTTGGGGCCATACGATATGGGGCTTTGGATATAGAACCCGCTCCAGGCGCAATGTCAATCAGAAACTGAACTTCCCTCTCAGGAGGTAATCCACTTAAGTCATCCGGAAACACCTCAAGGAATTCGTTCATTATGGGTATACTACTCAAAGTTTCACTGGTTTCCCCTTGCACAGAAAAGAAAACCATATACCCTTGACAACCCTTCTGCAAATATCTTTCAGCCTTGGCTGTTGATAGGAAATTCAAACCGATATTGCCATCCTCAATGTTTTGGGAAATAGGATACACTATCCTTTTATTCCCACAATCTAACAACACATTATTCGCTCTCAGCCAATCAAAACCCAAAATGACTTCCAATTGGCAGAGCGTTAAACAAATCAAATCTACCACAGACTCATGACCCTCTACAGTTATTACACAATTCAAACAGGCTTCTGTAGTTACAGCCTTCACACCCATCGGTGTCGACACAATCAGATCAAATGGTAACTTATACACATTCATACCCATACTCTCCACACAATCGTAAGCAATAAAAGAGTGACTCGCACCCGAATCAAACAGTGTTTGCAATACAAATCCATTGAGAAGAACTGTACCTTGTAACAGCTCTGGGGACTTCCGGGCTTCTTTATGAGTCATAGCAAATACCCGGCCCTGAGCCCTCGGTCTTTGCTCCGCTTGACGTCGTTGGCAATCTCTGGAAAGATGTCCGGGTTGCTTACAATTAAAACAAATCATCTCACCCCGACAATTCTTGCCATAATGTGACTGATTACAGCGATGTCATTTCCAGTCAGTCCCCGATTTCTGGGGTTCACGATCTCTGGGCTGATAGGGCTTCTTACCACTACCTCTAAACGAAGATGACCCCGAACCCTTCCGCTTCTGAGAAGTACCGCCCTTACTGGGCTCACTATGCCTACCAGCAGTCTTAGCTGGATACAACTCTCTCAGATTGCTCTCTGTGATCCGACATTCTTCAACAACCTTGTTGAACTTAGAAAACTGATGGGTGGCTATTCTCTTTCTCATATCACGCCTCAAACCCCAAATAAGCAAGTCTGAGCTGAACTCCTCGTCATCCCTCTTTTGAAGATAAGAGGAGTATCGGGACAACCGGGTGAATCGGGACAAATACTCATCAAATAACTTTGTGTCCCCTTGCTTGATATTCAAAAACACAGTCTCTTTCTCAAGCCTCACCAACTTGGGAAAGTATTTCTCATCGAAGTGTTGTTGGAACACCTCCCAGGTCAATGGTATGTTCTTGCTCTTCAACGACAAAGCAACGTTCCGCCACCAGCGGTCCACATCACCCTCAAGCTTGTACACCGCTAGTTTGGCCTTCACTTTTGAGAGACACTCCAGAACCTCGAATATCTTCTCAAGACGGTTCATCCAATCTTCAGCCACCTGGGGATCAAATTTCCCTTTGAATGCCGAAGGCAGGTGCTTACAGAATCTGGAGACCCAAAACTGAAGATCTCTTTCCTCATTGACTGACTTCCCATGCGGCCGTTTACTTACTTCAATATGAGAAGGCGATTCAAGTGGTCGCGCCGACCCTTCAGCAGTATCCTCTGGTCTAGTCTCCTCTCGAGTCTCTTCGTGAGTAGACTGACTTTGACCCTCGTTGTTCTTTGTTTTCTCAGCTTTAAGCTCTTCTCTAAGCTCCGCAATCATATCCCGCTGATCTCTTATCAGACCCATTAACTCTTGCATAGGATCCGGTGGATTGTCATTGACCACCTCCACCTCGGGATCTACTTGTTGTACTCTGGGGTGACCTTTCGACATTCTATTCATTCTACAAAGAACTCACCCCATTAATCCAACAATTATGATATTCACATAAGTTCCACAAAGCAATATATCCACATAACCAGAACAGATATATGCATATGACGAGTATTCACATATGGTTTTCTATCACTAAGACCACACTAAGGGAGCTATCCTAGCAAACACTACCCTTGCCAAGAATTGTAGCTCTGATACCAAAATTGTAACCCCCTCATAGTAATTACATCCGGATTTTGAAATTTAAGTGAAATAGAGACCAATAAAATGAAATCAACAACTATTAATCCCTCATCTGAAGATGGGGTATTTCAAAATCAATTAAAAATGTAATTAATCCTGGTCTCACATTTACGTGCGGATATAACTACTTGAGAAATCAAATCACATAAAAAAAATATCACAGTGTGGAAACTAAAAACCTGGCAAAACCTCGGGCTACTTCATAAATATAATGGGTTTAAGGTTTCCCAACAATGGGGATTACATATCCAAAATATTCATGTACATCTCATATACACTTGGTAATCCCAAAACCAAAATGAAGATAACCAACTACCACTAAGTATCAGAGTAACCCTAACTACTCCTGGTTGTCCGCTTCCCTTTCGAACCACTTGCCCTGTCTGAAAAGGTTAGTCATTTGGAAAGAGTGAGATTCTAAAGAATCCCAGAAGTAACAAATTATTCATACCACACGTAATCACATAGCATGTAAACAAATCATCTCATATCGGCAACACAAATCACACTCCACCCTCATCCCCTTTTACCGCCGGGAAGGCACATTATCCTAACCCGAACCGTTGTTAGCGACTCAGGGACTATTGGCGTGGCAGTGCATATGAATAGCCTTACGGCTCACAGACAGCCTTTTGGCTTTCACAATTGACCCGTCGGCCTTCACAAATAGCCTTTCGGCTCACAATTAGCCTTTCGGCCCACATAATCACATATAACACACCCTAACATCATCCCCTTTTACCGCCGGGAAGGCACACAGCCTGTACCCGAACTGTTATTAGCGACTCAGGGACTATTGGTATAGCGGTGCTTCCACAATTTCACATATCTTGCAGCATACGAACTCATCACATCACAATGACATAGCACACATACAATATATCACATAAGGTATAAAGAAAGAGTTACTACCTGTATCTTTCCTGACTGGCTCTGGCACCGCGGCCTCACGAGTGCGACAGATAACAAATCCTATACCAAATTAGGGATAACCGATCAATCTTTTTTCCAAGTTTTTAATTTCATAATACACTTAGTTAGTTATCATTTAGGACTCTTTAGGTGACTACTAGAGGCCTAAACATATGCCTAAAGGGTTGGAAGACACTACCCCAAAGACCCCTTTTTCGAAGGCACAATACTGATTTTTTACAGCCTCACTCGAGTAAAGACGACCTCACTCGAGTGATGAGAAATTTGTGCTCGGGTGAGGACAACTCTCACCCGTGAGTGCTTGACAGAGAGCGTGTAATACCCCAAATTTTGAGATTCGAGGCTAGAGAATAAGCCTGAGATAAGTGGACTGCTAAGCCCCGGTTTAGCAAAATACCAAATTGTGATTAAGGGTTAATGACTCCAAAAGTGGATGTCATTAGTGATAAATGAACCCTTTTGGAGATTATGGTGTGATTTGGCACCCGATGTGATTCATATGTGTTCTGAGCAGCGCCAAAACCCTGTATTTAAGCTCAATTATAGATTAACATCTAAATTGACTTAAAATAGAGGGAAGGCGCATATTGTGGCTAAATGAAAAGATGTGAAGTGTTGGTGGTGATTCAAGAGGAATTGCCATAATTAGGGGCAAAACGGTAAAGTTACCGACCAATTGATCGATTACCGAAGAGGAAACTCATTGGTAACTTCAAGATCAATGGTTGAGATTGATTTGTGTAATAGATCAAAGGGTGGAATCTCATGTGGTGTGCTCATGTGAGCTCATGGGAGGTGTGTTGAGATATTGACACTTGGCAAGTTTTGGACCTTTGGATGGGGTCAATTTGTCAACTCTTCCCTCTCTCCTCTCCTCCCTTATTTGAACGTCCAAATGGTCAAATGAGGGCCAAAATCTGACCCTCTTCATCTTCTTCATCTCTCTCCTTAGCTTCCATGAACGCCCAAAGTGGAGGAGGAAAGAGAAAGAATCAAGGTGAGATTTAGCTTGTTTGTTGGCCTCTAATGCTCAATTCATCTTCTATAAAGTTGTTCATAGTGATGAGAGCTTCATCTCTATGGTTTTAGATTTGTGAGAGGAGGTGTTTTGTTGCTTGAGCAAAAGTGGAAAGATGAAGAATCAAGAAATTGGTTTGGGAAAGAGGAAGAGGTGAGCATTTGCTTCCTTTTGATCTAAGTTTTGTGAATTGTGGATGAGTTTAGTGAATTTCGAATTTTGCCCTGATTTTCTTGTGATTTTGGATTGGATGAATTGGGTTTTGTTTTATGTTGGAAATGGTGTAATGTTGTGGTATTTAATCATTGGAATTGATTTGAATTGGATTGGAATCATTGGTTGCAAAACTGGAAATTCTGTCCAGTGTGAATTCTGTCTGAGCAGTTTTGTTGTGTGGACGTGTTGACTGGGCAAATGAAGTTAGAAAATTATGAAACTTTCCAGTTTTGAAGTTCACTTCCTAAGCTTCAAAATGGACATAAACTTTGTGCCATTTAGTTTTGGGAACTGGGAGTTATAGCTGTCCAAACTTTGAGGTCGAAAATGGAACCTGTTTTGGGACAGTCTTGAGTTTTGGGGAATTCTGTATTTGTGTGGTGATTTATGGTAATGAGACATATTTGTCCCATAAAGGGGACTTGAATATCTTTCAATGGGCTTTGGAATCACCTTGTTTCAAGTTTTCTAGAGCAAGTTATGAATTTTTGAAGTTTTCTTGGCTGCAGCCAAAATTCTGGCTCCAGCGCAAAACTTTCTATGTGTGTCCTGGCCGCAGCCAGAAATTCTTGGCTGCAGCCAAAATGTTTCTGTGATGTTTTTAGCCATTTTTGGCTGCAGCCAGAGAATTCTTGGCTGCAGCCAGAACCCAATTTTCAGCATTTTGAGACTTTGAAAGGTGATTTCCAACCTAGTACGTCCCAATCCTTTAGGCTTTCGTTGAGCTTATTTTAGCCACCTAAAGGGTGTAAATGGTAACCAACTTTAAGTGATATGAAAGTAAGGTTTTGGAATAGAGAATAACCCTATGTCCTTGCTTTGGTTATAGGGTTGATATTCGCTCTGGACGTGGTTCAGTATTCGTTTGGATCGCGAGTAAGCGGAGCTGGAGCATACGTGGAAAGAAGAGTGTAGGGAACTTACCTCTCTTGCATGCTTTGATATTTGTGTTTGTGTATTGATGCATGTATTGCTTTGCTGGATTATGTGAAACATGTATGAATGATTGTAGCTCTGTTTCTAGTTATGCTATGGCCATGAGTATGTTGTTGAAACATTGAGCACGCAGATATGTCATTGTGTGAACATGAGTTATGTATTGCAAGCATGTCATACATTAAACACATATCATACATGCATATAGGTATCTGTTTCCTACTGAGATTCTCTTGAATCTCACCCTCCCCTACCAACCTTTTAGACAGGGTAGGTGGATCGAGGTTGGAACAAGCAACCAAGGGCGGCGAAGACTTCTTCGGGTTGTCAATTTGGTAGTTGGTTATCATTATGGTTGGGATTATGTATATTTGGATATTGTACATGTTTCGAATGTATATTTGGTTAGTTGGGATGAGTATTTGGATATGTATTTGAGATGAATTTGTGTAATCCCCTATTTGGAAGATTGTAAAGGGCGAATGTGCCTTGTAAGCTTGGATTAATGTAAGAAATTCGGGTTTGCCGGAAATTTATATTGTGCACTCTGATAGTTATACGAATGTGATTTATCTTCGCAGAGTAGTTATATTCGATATGTGAATATGAGACCATGTTAACTAGATTTCGAAAGTTATTTGTGAAAATCCCGTCTGGTAGATGGGTTTGAAATCGTTTTCTTTCTTATTGGTCTCTATTTCACTTTAAATCACGTATTTCGGATATAATTACGGCAGGGGGTTACAGAGCGACCTTCACAGCCAGGAAGTGCTCACATCACTCGAGCACCAAGCTCTGCACTCGGGTGATGACAAAAATTATGCTCGAGTCCCAGAAAGTGCTACCCCACGAGTGACAACCCGAGAGCACCACCCACACCAGAGGCAATAGCTCACTCGAGCATAACCTCATTGCTCGGGTGAGACGGCCGTGCTTGCGAGTGTCAAAGCACACTCTTGGCATCAACCAGCGAGTGAGGACCTGAGAGCAACCTCAACACTGGACTGACACTATCACTCGAGCAAGCCTAAGCTCACTCGAGCATGTTCTTCCCTCACTCGAAAACAAAGAAGTGCACTCGAGTCTCATTCAAAGAGTCCAAGCCAAACTCAAAGCATAAAGGGAAAAACTCACACAGCACTCGAGCATGATCTTCCTCTGCTCGAGTGTTGTGTATCAGAGACAAAAAACGAAGCAAAACCAGAAAATCCCAGATGGTCAAAATCATACCTAATGGTTCTCAAACTCTTCCTAAAGTTCATACACTCTTAGCACTAACTAGGGAACACATTGACAACTCCAAAAATACTCCCAAAAACCATTTTGACCACAATCAAACACTAAGGTATCTATGATACACAATATCCAAATTTCATTCAACTTAAATCCAAACTTCAAAACCATATTACCTACTCAAATGGCCTCACAATAGACCATTTCCAACATCAATCACAATGAAATTCATTTATCCAAAAATAGGCATAAATTAGGGCAAAATTCCAGATTTTACCAAACTTGTCCCAAAATCACAAGCAATATAGCAAAATGTACTAAATGCCTACCTCTTCACTTTGCTCAATCTGGAATCTTGATTCTCCAACTTTCAATTTCGACCAACTCACAAATCAACACTATTTCAAGATTCTGAAATTACCAAGTTGAAGCTCTCATTGAGATGAACAACATTAGAGAAGAGATTTAGGGCATTAGAGATCAAACAAAGCATCAAAATCTCACCTTTTCTTCTTCCTTTTCCCTTGATCACCGGAACTATGGAGAAAAGAGAGAGATGAGATGAATCAATGATGATGAACAAGCCTTCCTCTTCCTTCCCATACACCCATCCACCGAATAGGAGAGAGAGAAGAGAGAAAAAGTGATATTTTGTCTCATGTGCCTCATCCAATGGCTCACCACATGCCACTTGTCCAAATCTACACACTCTCACAAAGAGCTCACATAAGCTTAATACACTAGATTCCGACCCATAGCCAAGGAATCTCAACCCTTGATCTTAAATACCACATATATGTACACCAAATTCATATTACATTAATTCCAAAAGTGCTAATTACACTAATTACAATAATTATCAGAGTCATTAGCCCTAATCACAAATCGGGATTTTACACAGTCTATGGTGAAAATTTACAAAATGCCCCCGGGACCCCAACCCGGCCCCGCTCCCGGCCCGATGGCACGTTTTCCCAAAATTTTGACTATGGCTATCTTGACATATTTTAGCCCAAGGAATCCATTTTTTGGCTCAAAATCACAAAATTCAGCATCAAATTATGAAAATACCCTTAACAGGCCCCATTTATGGTTTTAGGGGTGTTTTCGTAATTATGCTTTTTCGGCCTTTTTCGAAAAAGTGACCAACTGTAACCCTACCTGTTTTTGCCTCCTAAATCCGATGGAATCATCAAATCTTTGAAAATCTTACTTTTTCCCATAGATCTTGTGTCAGCCAAAATATAGGTTTAGGAAAAGGGAAAATTTATAACTTTGTGTTTTAGCTTCCAAAGCTTATACCTTTTCACTTCTAATCCCTTATTAACTCATTTAAACACATTCTAATCATGATTTAAAGAAATTTGGGCAGTATAGCCCCTTAGGATTAGGGCTTTTCCAAATTTACAACTCAACCAAAAATCACTAAATCCAATAACCAACATTAACAAGAACAACATACTTGTATAGATCTAAGATTTATGAAGTTACCTCTTGAGTTCTTGGACTTTCTCTCTCTAGATGTCCTCCTCTCTCTATCCTTAAACTCCAAATGTGTCTTCAAAATCATGTATTACATGAAGAAGAGGAGTTTCGAGAAGGCTTCTAAGCAAAATCACAAGAGGAATGCTTAAGAAATCAATTTCTTACCTTGTTCTTCTTCTTCCTTCTTTCTAAAACTCAAAAAGTCCTCAAGCTCTCTCTCTCTCTCTCTTGTTTTGGGCAAAATGAGTAAGGGAAGAGGAAGGGAAATGTGTTTTAATGAAACATCTCTTCTTTCCTTTAAGCCCTTGATTTTCAAGATTCAATCTTGTGTTGACATATGGCAAATGGGTCTTGTCTTCTTCTAAGTATGTCATTAGACTTCCAATTGGTTTTGAACTAATTTCCTCCCCTTGCTTAGCCACAAAAACCATCCTTCTCTTATGCTCCACTAACCAAATTGCTTTTCTCCAACTAATCCAACTTTACACTCAAGGTAGTGTACCATTATCATGATTAATTGTAACCCCCATCAGGATCAAGGCCGAGATTAGTTCATTAAAACATAATTAAGTTTGAATTAGAGATCATGTATGATTTAGGGACTTAGACAAAATAAATTTTCCCAAAATCATGGTTTTCAAAAACTTTTACAACATATGTTCCACCATGGTCTCATACTCACATTTCTAACATAAATGGCCTGTATGCGTTGATTCCATTCATACATATCAGAGTATAATGCAAATTCCCAACATACTTGGGTTCCATTCAATAAATAAGGGTTCTAAAAAGGCACAAAGCCCATAAACTTTTTCCCTTCTTACTTGGGGACTACACAAAACTATACTACGAATCCCAATATATAAAATTGTTTCCCAAAATCATCCAAATAATTTTACATAATAACCAATATCCAAAATAATTTCCTACACTGGAGCTCTATCCGCTTTTCATCGCCCGCTTTTCCTTAGATCCTTCGGCCCTATCTAAAATTTTTTTTGGGAGAGTGAGATTCTAAGGAATCCCCGTAGTAACAAATCATTCATAATATGCACAACATCAAAACATGAAAGTAAATCAACTATACAACACACAGCAATCACAACAACAATTGCAACGGCCGGGGTAGGTATCATGGGCATCGCCCCCTACAACGGCTCATACTGAACTGCTTGCTGTATTGCACATCCACATGAACATATCATATATATCACCACAGCTGGGATCTAAATAAAACATTTCACAACATGCAGCCCCACAGGCTAGATACTCAAATAAGAATCCATGATATCATAACACAGCCTCGGTACTTACAACAGCAGATACAATGGTCAGTGTAGGTATCATGAGCATTGCCTCCTTACGACAGCACACGCTAAACTGCTTGTGTTGTAATGCCCTATGGCCGATAGCACATTCACAATGATAAACATGCATACCAAGTATTGTACACAACATGAGAGAAGAGTCACTACCTTGGTCCTTCCGGGCGTATTCTGGCACCGGTCTCTCCTGAGTAGGGCAAATGTCAAATCCTAGAATCATAATTAAGGACGAAGATTTATACTCTATTCCAATACTTAATTCACTTCATAACACTTACATTTGGTTATCATAATTAACCCTTAAGAGGCCATAAATGCCTCTAATAAAAGCCCTAAAAGGTTGGAAAACAATAGGTTGAAGATCACTTTTCAAAAACTCAAAGTCCTTGAATACAGGGGTTGGCCGCGACCAACCCACCCTTGGGCCGAGGCCAAAATATGGTCAGAAGGTAATTGGCAATGGCCAGCCACCATAGGCCGTGGCCAGAATTAGGATAGAAAGGTTTGGGCAGCAGCCAGCCACCTTGGGCCGTGGCCAAGAAATTCCCTGATTCTTGGTTAAACTTCCAAAAATCATAACTAATTCTAGAAAAATTGAAATGAAGTGATTCCAAAGAAAAATGGAAGGTATTTAAGTCCTCTTTACTGGAAAAATATGGACCATAACTAAAAATCACCATAAAATTCTAGAATTACATAAAACTCAACACTGCTCCAAAACAAAGTCCTGTTTTTGTCCCAAACTTTGGCAAAGCATAACTCTCAGTTCAAAAAATAAAATGACATGAATTATATATCCATTTTGAAGCTTGGGATGTGAACTTTAAGACTGAAAATTTCAGAATTTTTAAACACCATTTGACCATTCAAAACGTGTGTACAAACAGACTGCCCAAAATAGAATTCACACTTGATAGATTTCCAATTTTCTACCAAAGTGTCTAATGACTCCAAAATCAATAACCAAACCTATTCCCACACAATTTCTCACAAGGAACACAATGGCAATCTCAAAATGACCAAAATTACAACCCATTGACATGCCCTGTTTTTGCCTAATACACAAACCAAACACAAATTTGCCAAACTTCACCTTTAAGCTTCAATTCAATTCAATTCATTCAAAACACAAAACAAGGCACTAATTCCATGAAAACAACATGACAACAATAAAATGACCTACATTTTTGAAATTCAAGGAAAAAATTCTAGAAAATCCAAACTCAACCAATAGCTACAAACCTATATGAAAAGGTTTGTCTTACTTACCTCTACAACTTTCCCAAAAGGAGTTCCTTGGTTCTCCAAACTCCAAAATACCTTGAGAGCTCAAACAACACCAAATGACAAATCTAAAATCATGAAATTGAAGCTCTCAACACAAGGAACAAGTTTATAGAAGAGAGTTTTTCCATTTGAAGCCATTTAGAGGGTCAAAAGCTTACCTTTTCACCAAGCTTCTTTTTCTTTCTTGGTTCTGCAATGGCACCGAAAATGGGAGAGAAAATGAGAGAGAGATGAGAGCTAGAAGATGAAATGATGGCACACAAACTCCCATACCCTCTTGTTAGTAAAATGGAGGGAAGAAAGAGAGAGAGAATCTGAATTCTTTATTGATAATTTGACTTTCAATTGCCTTTCTCTTCATCTCCACTTAACACATGTCAGAATTCTATTGGTTCTCATAAAGTAATCAACCAATTAATCATCTTAATCCCTCCATTAGCCATTTTAATTTCACATCTCATTTTCCTTTTAGTTAGTAATTAATTTCTCTATTAATCACTAACTAATTACCCAACGATTTTCCATTCTTTCCAAATTTTCCATTGATTATGGCATATTTATTTAAATTGCCACATAACATATAATCAATTTCTTTTCCTCTTCTTTATGTGCCATTTACCCCTATTTAAGCCCAAATAATTATTTGTCACATAATTATGCTAAGATCAAAGGTGTTCGGCATTTCCAAAAATTGATTCATGTGTCAAATCAGCTTTAATTCCGAAAATCATTTTCAATAATTGTTATTAGCCCTTAATCAAAAATTGGGGTGTTACATTAATCATGATTACCATGTCCATGTAGCATTATTTTAATACAATTAGACATGTGCTCATCTTCATAAATCATAAACTAGTCCCCTCTTCATATGATAATGACACTTAGCATATTAGATCCCAAAGATCATTTTTCCCTCCATTTCCTTTATGCTAGGTGAAAATTTGAAAGTGAAAGGGAAATAAAATTGTTTCAATATTTCCATAATTCAATTAAACGAATTATGCATAATTCCTTCTAATTTCACAACTATTGAATTATTCCATCAAGAATATTACAACTATACATTTTCCTTTATTTTCCTTGATTAATTGAAGTTAACTTCAATTAATTGGAAAATATTTAATCTAAGGCTACATTGGAAAAGTTTCGATTTTTTCATTACCTTTGTAATCTAATTTCCTTTCTTGGATTAAGTTTCTCATGAATATTCACCATTTTATTGAATTTCTCAAATAATTACAATATATTTGGTGAATATAAAATTTGAGGTGTTACAGTTCTCCCCCACTTAATTAAATTTCGTCCCCGAAATTTACTACACTTATACATTCATAAATTTAGGGTAGCATTTCTTCATACTTTTTTCTGTTTCCTACGTAGCTTCTCTAGGTGATAACCCTTTCCAGACAATCTTGATGAACAAAATGCTCTTGTTTCCGAGTTGCTTTTCCTACCAATCGATGATTCAGTCAGGCATGACTTTATACGTCAAATTGTAACCCCCCAAATTTTGATTAAGGGCTAATGTTAATTATTGAGAATGTTTTATGAATTAAAGTTGATTTGAGACATGAATTAGTTATGGAAATGCCTAATACTCTATATTTTAGCATGATTATGTGACAGAGGAATTTAAGGAATAAAATATGAGGGAGTGGCCATGGATGAAGAAGAAATATATAAACGATATGTTATGTGGCAATTTAAATTAATATGCCATAATCAGGAAAAAATTAAAGGAATGGAAACTATTGGATAATTAGTCAGTGATTAATGGGGGAATTAATTACTAACTAAGAGAAGAAATGAGAAGTATAACTAAATGGCTAATAGAGTGGTTAAAGTAACTATTGGTTACTTACTTTATAAGGACCAATAAGATTGGGACATGTGGCAAAATGGAGATGATGGTAGAGTGTTAGAGAAAGTCAAAATATAGCATTTTAATCATATTTTCTCTCTCTCTCTCTTCCCCTTATTTTCGGCTGCACAAGCATGGAAGACTCCAAATGTGATCATTTCACCTCCTTCAAGCACTCATCTCTCTCATCTCTCTCTCTAGTCGACAACCATTGGAGGCCTAAGAAGAGGAGAAAAGCTTGTGAAAAAGGTGAGTATTTGACCTTCCAAATGACCTCTAATCCAAAAACTCCCTTCTTCAATCTTGCTCCTTATGTTGATAGCTTTGATTCTATGGTTTTAGATTTGCCATTGCTGGTGATTTGAGCTCTCAAGGAAATTTATAGTTCAGGGAAGCAAGGAACTACTTTGGGAAAGTTGAAGAGGTGAGTTAGACAAATCTTTCTATATAAGTTTTGTAGATATTGATTGTGTTGGGAATTTCTGGGATTTTGGCTTGATTTTTGAAAATGAGGGTCATGGTGTGTATGGCATGTTGTTGTCATGAATTTAGTGTTTTATGATGTGTATTGGATAGATAAAATGAATTGAGATTGAATTTGTGAAGTTTGAAGTTTATGGGGAAATTGGATTGTGTTGTTGCCTTGCTTATATCTTGTGAAAGCAATGTGAAATTGGTCATTTTGGTATCCCTATTGGCTTCCTTGTGAAATTTTGTATGGGAATGAGTTTTGGATTTGATTTTCGGAACCATTGAAGACATAGGTTACAAAATTGGAAATTTTGGAAATGTTAAGTGTGAAATTACCATTCAAGTAGTCAACTTTGCATGGTAATTTAAAATAGCAAATGGTTTTAGAATGAGGTGACACTTTCATTTTTGTAGTTCACATTTCAAACTTTCCATTGATATAAGGTTTGGCAAATTCTGAGTTCTATGCTGAGAGTTATGGTCGGTTGAAAATAGCCAAGAATCAAAACAATTCTTAGCCACAACTAAAGGGGCCGGCCGCGGCCCAAATGTGTTGGACCTAATTCTGGCCCGGCCTAAGGTGGCTGGCCGCGACCCAAAACTTTCAGACCATATCTTGGTCGTAACCCAAAGGTGGGCTAGCCGCGACCAACCCCTATTTTTCAGCACCCCGAGATTTCGAAAAGTGGCTTTCAACCTAGAACCTCCCAACCCTTTAGGGCTATTGTTAGAGCCTTTCATAGCTACTTAAGGGACTTTAATGATAATCAAATCTAAGTGCTTTGAATTCATTGAGTATTGGGATAAGTGATAACTTGTCGTCCTTAATTATGACTTTAGGATTTAATATTTGCCTGAGGCGTTGAAGGCTTGTGCCTGATCAAAAACGGAAAGAACAAGGAAGTGACACTTTATCCTATATCATGTGTAATGCATTGCTTGTTTGGTATTTATCATTGAATGAGTGAGGGGATATGGAGTGAGCCCGGCCTTGAATAGGGGACATGGTGTGAGCCCGGCCTTGAATAATGTTGAGGGTATGTGGCGGTTAGCCCGGCCTTGAATATTGATATGCTGCATTTGTGATATATGCTTACTTGTTATGTTTAATTATGCATCATATATATAAACTATTACTACTAAGATTCTTTTGAATCTCACTCTTTCCAAATAATATTTTTAGACAGGGCAAGTAGATCTCAAGACAAGCAAGTAAGCAAGGATGACTAGGATTGCCAGTAGTAGTCTTAGTTTCTTTTTGGTTTATGGTTGTCATATGGACAATTTATATATATTTTGTGGACCATAGAATAGTATAGTTGTGTAATCCTCAATATGGGAAACTGAGAAGGGTAATGATGTCCTATAAAACTCTTAGATTAATGATATTATCCCAGGTGAATGTCGAGAATTTTGTTAATACTCTGATATTGTATATGTGATAAACCAAACTGGCTAATTGTTTTTATTTAAAGATGAATGGAGATCATATTGTACAAGTGTTGTAAAAGTTTTTAATTATCCAAGATCTCTTATTCAATTATAAAACGTATTTAAACACTAATTACGGCCTTAAAGAAGATGAGGGTTTCACAAATCTTCACGCATTTCCACATTTTCATACTCTATTACGTGTTCTGGATCAAGTTGATACTTTTTCATTTAGGAAACATGAAAAACATCATGTTGCCTACTCAAATTTGGTGGCAAAGCAATATGATAAGCTACTAGCCAAGTCTTCTCCAAGATCTCGAATAGACCAATATACCTTGGTCGCAGCTTCTTTACTTTCAAGGCTCTGCCAATACCTGTAACAGGTGATACTTTCATGAACACGTGGTCACCAACTTCAAATTCCAGAGGTTTTCACCTCTTATCCGCATAACTTTTCTGTCAGCTCTGAGCAGCTAGCAATCTCTGCTTAATCAACTTTATCTACTCCATTGTCTAATCAACAAGATCTGGCCCCAATAATTCCCTCTCAGACAACTCAGTCCAGCATACTATCGATTGACACTTCCTCCCATAGAGTGCCTTATATGGAGTCATCTGGATGCTCAAATGGTAACTATTATTGTAGGCAAACTCTATCAAGGGAAGGAATTTATCCTAGCTACCTTTATAATCAAGTACACATGCCCTTAGCATGTCCTCAAGGGTTTGAATTGTTCGTTTTATTTACCCATCAGTTTGAGGATGATATGTTGTGCTGAATCGGAGCTTGGTACCTAAAGCTTCATGTACCACCTTTTAAAACTTGGAAGTGAACCTTGGATCTTGATCAAAGATAATGTTCTTCAGAGTATCAAGTAATCTCACAATCTCCTTAACGTAGATTTACGCCAATTTATCGGGAGAATAGTGAATACTAATTGGAAGGAAGTGAGCTATCTTTGTGAATCTATCAACTATCACCCATATAGCGTCATGGTTTCAGACCTTAGGCAATCCTGTCATGAAATCCATAGTAACACTTTCCCACTTCAATTCGAGAATCTTAGGGTTTGTCAAAAGGCCCTATGGTCATTGATGTTCAACTTTCACATTCTGACATGTCAAGCAATGAGCGACGAACTCAGTCACCTCTCTTTTCATCCCTGGCCAATAGTATTAAGCCCTCAAGTCATAGTACATCTTTGTAGCCCCTGGATGTAGAGTGTGCTTACTCTTATGTGCCTCCTCCAGGATTTTCGGTTTCTGTTCTGGTTGCGGTGGAACGTAAATCCGCTTCTTGTACCTGACTAATCCACTAGGTGACAAGTTAAAATCCTGAGTTTCACCCCTGTCAATCATACCTCTGATAAATAGTGCTTTATCATCATGTAGTTGGCCTTCTTCAATCGCTGCCCTTAAATTGTTGTATACTTGGCTAACCCCACTGCCTAACAGAATTTGACTAAACATATTTAGGTCTCTAAAATCCTCGATCAGTTTTTGCTCACAGATCATCATGGCTGCCACTTGCACTGATTTATGGTTTAATGCATCTGCGATGACATTAGCCTTACCAGGATAATACTTGATTTCTAAATTGTAATCTTTCAGCAACTCTATCCATTTGCGCTGCCTCATATTAAGTTCTTTCTGATCATATAAGTACTTCAAACTCTTATGGTCACAGTACAACTCTACAATTTCACCATAGAGATAATGTCTCCAAATTTTCAAAGTGAATACAATTGCTGCTAACTTCAGATCATGGGTGGGATAATTCGATTCATGAGGTTCTAATTGTCAAGATGCATAGGCCACCACCTGGCTATAATGCATTAATACACATCCCAATCCATGCCTATTGGCTTATGTCTAAACGACATACGAAAATGATGGATCTAGGATCATTAATACTGGTGCTGTAGTTAACCTCTGTTCAATTCTATGAAGCACTTTTCACAATTTTCACCCACACAAAATGTTAAGCTTTCCACGTCAATTTTTTCAACGGTAACATGATTCTGGAGAAATTCTGTATAAATCTTAGATAATAACCGGCTAGACCCCAAAAACTGCACACTTCGAATACAGTCTCTAGTCTCTTTCAGTTTAGTACTGCTTCCACCTTACTAGGATCAACCGAGACCCCTTGATATGAGACAACGTGGCCCAGAAACATTACCTCTGAAAGCCAGAATTCACACTTGCTCAGCTTGACATAGGTTTCCTATCTCGTAATACGATCAACATAGTTGTCAGATGCTGTTCGTGTTCAGATTTACTCCCTAAGTACAACAGTATATTATTAATAAAGACTACAACGAACTGGTCCAAGTATGGTGGTAGATTCACTTCATGTAGTCGATGAACATAGCAGGTGCATTGGCCAGCCTAAATGGCATCACTAGGAACTCATAATGCCCATATTTGGTTCAAAATTTGATACATCTTCTGCTTTTACTCTCAACTGGTGGTATCCCGATCGCAAATCAATCTTTGAGAATACACAGGAACCAGACAATTGATCGAGCAAATCATCAATTCTAGGAAGCGGATACTTGTTCTTAACGGTCACCTTGTTCAGTTCTCGGTAATCGATATAGAGATGCAGGCTTCCGTCTTTCTTCTTTACGAAGAGCACTTGAGCACCCCAGGGTGATACACTCATTTGTATGAACCCTCTCTCAAGTAGTTCCTTGATCTGCTTCTTTATCTCTGCCATTTTACTTGGAGCCATACGGTATGAGGTTTTGGAAATTGGACTCGCTCCAGGCATTAGATCAATCGAGAACTCCACTTCCCTTTCTGGATGTAATCCACCGACATGCTCTGAAAAAACATCAAGAAATTCACTCACTACAGGGATACTTTCCAAGGCTACACTGGCCTTTGATTGTGAAGCAGAATACCATGTACCCCTGACAAGGAAGGTTAAGAGTGATTTCTGTGTCAGCTCGCGGTTGTGGATTCAGATATATGACTATTTTTTGTTTACAATCCAACAACACATTATTCACCGTCAACCAGTCAATCCCTAAAATTACTTTAATTTCTTACAGTGGTAAACAAATCAGATCTACGTTAATTCGTGTCCCTCGGCATTTACCTCACAATTTAAATAAACGTTAGCCTTCACAATTCGAGCTCCCATAGGTGTAGATATAAGCAAATCATATGGGGATTTATGTACAGGCAAACATAACTGTCTCATACAATCGTATGCAATAAATGAATGGCTTGCACCAGAATCATACATAACATACACTAAACTGTCGTTCAAAGAAATCATACCTTGAATCAACTCTGGAGAATTTCTGGCTTCTTCTTGCGTCAGTGTGTAGACCCTGCCTGAAACTCTGGGTCATATCTCTATTGATTGCTGCTTTTGTGGGCAATCTTAAGACATGTGTCCCGTCCTTCAATAATTAAAACAAGTGGTACACCATTACAAGCCTTGCCAGAATGGAATGATTTACGACAAAACCAACACGTTCGACTTCCTGAGGATCCTTTGCCTCCACGACCTCCTGTTTGATTCGGCCTCTTCGCAGCTCCCCCTGAAGGTACACCTTATTCTTTCCTCTTCTATGCTGAGCTACCACTTCCGGAAACACCTCGATTCCCAGTCTATGTCGCCCAGTTTGGCATGCACTTCTTGATGTATCAGCGCTATTCTGCCGCTTTACTGAATTTCGTGAAGTGTTCCTGGGTATTAACCCCTCAATCATCATATCCGCATTCCACTCTTCATTGTCATTCAACTTGTGATATGACAAGTATCGTGACAATCGGATATACAAGGCCAAATAATCGTCAAAGCTTTCCTGGTCTTGCTGTTTGATACAGAGGAGGGTTATCTGGAAAGCTGATTCTTCCTGGTAACACATCATAATCTTTAGGTTTCTGTGCTTCCTCCTTCTGTTCTTCTCTGTTTTCTTTATTTTCTCTGTCATTCTTCTTTTTAATTATAGGATCTTTTAATTCTTTCCCACTTCTTAGTGTAACGGCCTTCATATGCTCTCTTAGGTGTCTTTCGATGTCACTTGGTAGAGTTCATAGTTTCTTGGAATTCAGCATATTTGCAATTTTGCCCATTTGTATCTCCAAGTTATTTTTTGAGGCTTCTTGCCTTTTAAGTGTTACATCAGTCTTAGCCATGAATTGAGATGTATTCATGGTTACTTAGGCTACTACATCTTCCACGTTCACTTTCTGCTATGATGGATTTGGTTGTTGAAGGGCTTGTTGCTCGTAGTTCAATTGCTACTTGAACACATTTTGATTATTCCTCCAACCAAAGTTTAGATGATTTTACCAACTTGGATTGTAGGTGTTTGAGAATAGGTTGTTTCTTTGATTTCCGATGTAATGAGCTTGCTCCTGCATGAATGGGTGTCCTTCTTGACATTATATGCTTAAATGAGGTCCTCCACATCTATTACAGGGTTCAATAAGAGTGCTGATTATATTTGATTGGTTTGTCAATGAGCCACTTCCTTGGATATAGATGCAACTTGAGACAACAAAGTTGTAAGGATATACAACTCGTGCACTCCAAGTGCTTTCTTTAAAATTTTACGTTTAGAAGGCCGTTGATATTCATTAGCTGCCATCTCCTCAAGTATATTGTAGGCATCATCTAGACTTTTTCCCATTAAAGATCCTTCACCTGCAGCATCTACAAGAGTTCTAGAGGTATGCTTCATCCCATTATAGAAAGTTTGCAGTTGCCACCAATCTGGTAACCCATGATGAGGGCATCTCCTCAACAACTCCTTATATCTTTCCTATACTTCATAGAGGCTTTCTAGTTCATGCTAAGTAAATAAGGCAATTTCGTTCCTCAATTTAGCAGTTTTTCCTAGAGGAAAGTATTTTGCCAAAACTTTCTGTCCCAAGACATCCCATGTAGTTATGTTTCCCACTGGTAGTGAGTGTAACCAACCCTTAGCCTTATCCTTGAGTGAGAAAGGTAAAAGTCTAAGTCTAATGATTGATAACCAAGTTTCCCTCTTTAATTACTACCCTCTTCCAAGGTCAAGTAATTCTATAATTAATTGCTAATCCAATATTTTCAAGTAATTAATCATGCATTAAGATTTACGGAACTCATTAAGACTACACAACTCATATAAATATATTTCTCTATTTCATATGTAAGTTATGATTTTAATTATAGGATCTACACACATGCATTTTCTTCTGGTTTCAACATACATATTGAAATCATTCAAAAGATGGCCAATCAATTAAAAGTATTGAGAACAATAATTAAAATTCAATCATGAAGGAAAAATTAAAACTATATTTAATAAGTTGAGATTCAATCCATCATTAGTAAGCTACATCATCATCCTAGGAAAATAAAAATTTAACTCATGATGAAATTAAAAATAAAACCAAAATAAATTGAAAACTTCATAAATATTGCATAAAACTTGACTATTAAATTCTAAAACATAAAGATATAACCACAAGATGCATGAAAATGGAGAAATCTAGCCTCCTTATAGGAGGTAAAACTTTCCATGTAGGTGGCAACCTATACCATCCATAAAGGAGAACTACCTATATCGTCCATAAAGGAGGTCTACCTAAGCCTTCCAAGATAGAGACATGTAAAAAATAATATAATGCATAAAATTAATTCTATGATAATGTCAATTTCCTTTAGAACCAGCGCCTCACTCTCAAACTCTAGCTCGTCCTTCTTTTGTCAGAGAAGGATGTTCTCTTCCTTCTCTCTTCTGCAATGATGCAATTTATAGGCAAACGATTAGGTCTCCGGTCAACAATAGTTGCTGCCACCCTCGTCAATAATTGTGGCTGTGGGTCCTCCCAAAATAGCTTATTCGCCCCCCTCTCTATTTTTGTTCTCTTTTCGGTCCAATTGCTCCACAGCTCTCCAGTTCTTTTTCTTGTGGTCCAATTGCTTTCTCAAGTATCCATCCAAAATGTTGACTTTTGGCCCTCCATCTGTTCCTTCCACCAAGGCTTTTTATATTTGGAAATGATTCAAAATTTCCAAGCCAAAACATGCTATCAAACTGTGATAAAAGGAGAGAAATGAAATATTATATAATAGGAGTAGTAGTAGTAGTAGTAATAATAATAATAATAATAATCATCATCATCATCATTCCAAAATCATTATTTATTTATCAATTACACCCAAATTTATTACATTAAGCTCAAATATCATTCACAAAATCATCATATAAGGGAAAATGAATATGCAAATATTTTACATATCATAACCCCCAGCAAGCTGATTTATAGAGGCCACGCCCAACCTCCTATTGGTCAGTTCCCTTGCTCATTTACACAATTGGTCACAAATTTTATTTAAATATACTTTCAGATTTAAACAACTTAATTAAAATATTAACTCATTAAATCAATTACTTACCCTCAAACTATACATCAGATCCAGTCGCTCGTGAAGATGATCGCCGTGGGTGATTCTGGTCCCTAACCTCCTCGGCGTCAAGCAACTGCTCTACCTCACTGATGGGAATATTGGTCTCAAAATCCTCCTTCTCTTAATCACTTACTAATATCAGGCGCCTCTGATAGAATAGTCACATCTAGTTGTAGGGGGTGGAAATAGGCCTACAGTAGGTATGGCCTGGTTTGACTTATTTATTAAAAAGGCTAGGACAAAGTCTATTTAAAGGCCTAAATGTGTCAATAAGTCAAGCCTATTTTATTAAGGTCTAGCCTGTTTACAAAAAAAGTAATTTTATTTATATCATATTTATGCACACACAATATTTATATATCTTTTTTAATCATATTTATATGTTTTTCATTCTTATAGTTTAATTTTTTTTCCAACCATTATTATATTTTAATTTAATTTCTAGTTTAAAGTTATATAGGTAATTACTGTATTACCGTGTATTGATTTTTGATTGTTTCCTATTCAACCTTTTCTACTAAGACTCAGACCTAGCCGTCCAGTTTTTACAGCCAACCATTATATATTGTTATATTTTAATTTAATTTCTAATTTAAAGTTATAATAGGTATTTATTGTATTACTGTGATATTGATTTTTAATAGTTTCCTTTTCAACCTTTGCTACTAAGACTCAGACCTAGCTATCATATCATAATCTTTTCCACTATTCTCGTTCATGCTTGTTGTTCCTCTCACTTTCCTTAGCGCAACACATAAAAACTAATCAACAATGCTTCAGGCATCTCACTATCTATACTTCTTTTCCACACAAATATCTCTAGCTACTTCAACTTCCATTGAGATTTTTAGATTGAAGTTTTGGATGTTACACAGTTTATTTTACGTAATGAAAAGTTGTTTCCTGTGTCAGTTTGTCTAGTTTGAAGAAGATTTTTTTTCACTTTTAAGTTTTCATATTTCCTGTGTATTTTTAAATTTACACTATCATCGTTATTTCTATATGATTATGAGATTGATGAATGAATAAATGAATCATCAGAAACAGTTCTATAAGAATATGCACTTATGCTAGTTGTTCAATACTGTTTAGTTGTAACTTTTTCGAAACTGATGATCACTCTGTACATATTCTATTAATAAAATTCCTTTTTTTGAGACATAATGGCAAGCCAAAGCTTGATGTAAAGAAGATGACTAGGCCTAGTCTTTAGTAACCATGCTTAAGGGAGCCACTCTTGCTGAAGAAACAAAGCATCTATTCGCCTCTAACATGTGCGCATATCCTGATGGTAGTGTCGGCCAAAGATATGTACGTGTGATAGGAGCCATTATGACCTTCTCTTGCCATTTAATCAGCACATTGTATCATTTCCCTGCAAGTGTGGTGCAGTTGAGCATTCCAATTTTCAAAAAGGAGTTCTCTTCACTACAAAAAAAATGTAATTTAGTAGCAGTTAAAAATGGTTATTAGTAGCGCTTTTAACCGCTACAAGAAACATTAGTAGTGGTTTATAAAACCGCTACTAAATCGTATATTGCAAGTGGATTTGTAGTAGTTATATAAAACCGCTACTCAAGCAAAAATAACCGCTACTTTATTTGTAGCGGTTCAATCCAACCGCTACAACATCGCCAATAGCCGTAAACGTTTTTTGGGATATTTGTAGCAGTTATATAACCACTACAAATATCAAAAAGAAAATTTTCAAGGTGAGAAAAGAAAAACGAATTTTTTTTGCTCTTTTGTAGCGGTTTATGAACCACTACTAAATGCAATTTCCTATAATTAGTAGCGGTTTTTGTAGCGGTTTATGAACCGCTACTAAATGCAATTTCCTATAATTAGTAGCGGTTATAAAACCGCTATTAATTTCATCAAAATTCAAAATTTGTGCCAAAAAATTAATTTCGGTTTGAAAAAGGCGCGTTAATTAGTAGCGATTTAATGACCGCTACAAAAATTAAGAAAATTTTTTTAAAAAATACAATCATTTGTTTTAGTTTTTTTTATATTAAATTAAATAGTTTATTTTTTTAGTAGTTTAGCTAATTTAATTAGCTTATAATTCAATAGTTTAGCTCATTTATAAATTAAAAGGAATAATTTAACATAGTTGGATAAGTATAAAAATTGTATTGATAATATTATTAAGGATACATAGGTAATAAGGAACTATTATGTTGTCTACTACAATGTAATTGTATATGAAAAATAGATGAAAATGAGATAAAACTCTGAAATATCTGGGGGGCAAAATGGTGAGAATAAATTTTATGCGAAGGAAAGAAGTATTGAAATAAAAAATTAAAAAACTTGTTACCCTATTTGATCATATTGTTAATCTCTTCAACTCATACAAAAAAATTTGTAAATGAGAGAAAATGAAAGAAGAGTAAGGTGAAAAGGAATGGGGGGAGTGTTTGAAATGAGTTGTGATAGGGGTATTTATACAGATCCGCATAGCATTTTTAGCAGTTAATGTATCCATTTTGTAGCGGCTTTTAATTAGTAGCGGTTATTTTTATTTTTGTAGAGGTTTATTATTTTATTTTTTTAAATATTTTTTTTTGCTTTTTTTAAAGACAAAAACATAATTTGAATTTGATCACTCATCCTCACCATCCCTACAGAAATTATGTAGAAAATTTATTGTTAGTGATGTATTATTAAATTTAAAAAATTTAATTTAAATGATGTGTACTTAAAAAAATACACCGCAGTAGAGGTAAATTGTAATCGCCTTCAGAGAAGTAGTTTTCAAAATTGGCTAGCTGAAATGGCTGACTCTCGTAGGCAATGTTATCACCTTCACCCATGTCGTAAAAGTCTCGTGGCTTTAAATGAATGACCATGTGCCAAACCCTGTGCCTCTCGTCCTCGACATAATAAACCTGATGTGCCTCTGAAGCAAGAATATATGGCTCATCATCTTGAGAAATACCAGTATGAATCGGCCGTGAGAAATTGACTGATGTGATCCTTAATTCATCAGTTGTTAGTCCCCAAGAAGTAGTGGTATTTGCCCACAAACACTTGAACAGTGTCACGGTGAAACAACCTTGATAATTAAGTTCAACCATATCAAGAAGCTTTCCATAGTAAGGGACGCCTCCGAACTGCATGTTGGCGTCACTGCTGCTCGCATAACTCCTTGTCCCAAATGTACCATAACCACTCAAATTTTGAGTTTGCAATCCTTGATCCCAGGAAACCGTGTAAAACTTAAAACCATTGACATTGTATGTTGTAAACCTTTTTGCATGATCAGAGGGCTGATTATGATAGCTCTGAAATCTGGAGAGTATGGGTTGTGGTCATTTAGTATTCTGGCAACAAACCAGGTCGGGAATTCTCTGTGGACCTTTTTGTCAACTTCTGAGGATGTTTTTGTACGGATCCTGAGTTGACGCTTAACATGACTTCTGAATTCCCTGAAATTAGTAATGGAAAGAAGATAGTGAAATGAAAGTGAAAAATGTTATGAAAGATATAGAATAATATGTGAGTATACAATTCTTACTGTATGAAAGGTTCAACTTAAGTCTAATTAATCAAGACATGTCTATGTGCTTGCAACTTCTTAATTTCCGTTAGTTTGAATTCTCAGTTCCTCCAACTAGTTTACCAACACGAGGGATAAATTCTCCTGATGTTGATGGAGGTTCAGGACAATCGTCAACACGAGGTGGGCGGTTGAAAGTTGTATCAAGGTCATCAAAGTATCTTAAACAAAAATACAGCACCTCATCCCCTATATAGCCTTCAGCTATAGAACCTTCTGGCCAAGCCTTATTCCTTACGTAAGATTTTAATTTCCCAAGAAACCTACGAAGTAAAGAAGAGAAAATTGATACTAAATGTTGAAAAGGATGACTAGAAAACATAAGAACTAATAATGAAGCACATATTTAAAATGAGTACCTCTCAATCAGATACATCCATCGATATTATACTGGGCCAGTGAGCTTTGTTTCATGAACGAGGTGAATTGTAAGGTGAACCATCATAGTAAAAAAGGATGAAGGAAAGATCATCTCCAAATGACAAAGCGTAAGAATGATTTTGGAGTGCAGCTGTTCGAGCTCCTCAACGATCAAAACCTTATAACACAAATTCCAAAAGAAAGAACAAAGTTCCACCAAAACGATGGAAATATCGGGAGGAAGTGCATTATTTATAGCCAGAGGAAGTAACTGTTGCATAAGAACATGTGAGTCATGACTCTTTAGGCCAGCAACCTTTTGAGCCTGCAAGTCAACATATTGAGAAATGTTGCTTGAATACCCATCAGGAACTTTTAATTTCTTCAAAATCACGAGGAAGACTTCCTTGTTCGGTTTTGTAAGGGCAAACTTTGCCAGCTGAAATTTGTCATGCTCATCTGGCCAAGTGTCTCCACGAACTCCCATGGCACATAAATATTTCCTCTCTTGAAGGTGATCTTTTGTCTTGCCGGGTTCGTTAAGCAGTGTATATAGCACATTATCGCAAACATTCTTTTCAATGTGCATGATATCAAGACTATGGCGAAGTAAATTAGATCTCCAATATGGAAGAGTGAATAAAATACTTATCTTCTTCCACTACTGAGGCGCCGAAGTCCTATGCGTCTTTTGGTAAGTTTGTGCTGAATCATCGCTTTTTCCAAACTTTAACTCAACATGCTCAAGCTGCTGTAAGATATCTGTACCAGACAAAGTCTGAGGTGGTTCTCTTTTTTCTTGTTTCCCATTGAAGCGATTCCAATGCAATATGAACTTATGCCTTCCATCAAGAAACCTCCGATGCCCCATAAAGCACCACTTTAAACTGTGGGGAAGGCGCACTGCGTCTGAGTCAAAATTGCAAGCTGGACACACCGATCCAATATGCACATTTCAACCAGATAATGTACCAAGGCCAAGAAAGTCACTAATCATCCACATAAAGGCTGCAAGCAAGTTGAACAAAGTCTTCCCGTAAGCGCCGTACGTCTCTATTCCGACATTCCACAGGTCAAGCAATTTCGTAATAAGTGGTTGGATATACACATCGATGTCATTGCTCGGTGCCTTTTTGCCTGGAATGATCATAGACATAATAAAAGAGCTTTGTTTCATACATATCCAGGGGTAAGTTGTAAGGAACTAACACTACCGGTCAAATACTGTAACTTGTGCTAAGATTCCCGAAAGGATTGAAACCGTCGGTCGCCAATGCAAGCCGAACATTTCTGGGGTCATTTGTGAAATCTGGAAAGTCATTGTCAAACATTTTCCAAGCATCTGCATCTCGGGGATGTCCTAATTTACCGTCTTCATTCTTATCAACGGCATGCCACCTCATGTGCTCCGCAATTTTAAACTACATAAATAATCTTTATAGGTGAGGTTTCAAAGGGAAATACCTGAGAATCATTGCAGGTTTCTTCTACTTTTTCCCCTTCCAAATTGTCTTGTACCTCAATGTGTGGCATCTATTACAAGTCTTCCTGCTGGAATCGTCTCCCCAATATATCATACAATCATTGGGGCATGCATCAATCTTTTGATAGTTTAACCTCAACCTGTTGATAATCTTCTTAGCCTCGTTGAATGTTGTGGGAATCTCACCATCGGGAAATGCATCTTGTAATAATTTGAGCAACATCGACATTCCCTTATTTGTGATTCATCACAAGCACTTGATATGATACAATTTGATCAAGAAAGATAATTTAGAATATTTTTGACAACCTTGATATAAAGGACGATCTGCTTTATCCATCAAGCTGAAAAAATCCCGAGCTGCTTCATTCCTCTTGAACACCGGCTCATGCCTTCATTCCACGGCACTATAACTCAAAGTGTCTGATCCATACTGTTCAGACCAGCCACATCCAGCCCCCTTATGGACATGTTCCCCTGCTCATATGCACAATTTATCGCATGTTAGATACATTGTAATTCAAATTTAACATTTCAAATTTAAAAAAATAATTTACTAAATAAAAAAATTTATTTACCTTGGACCTGCACCTCAAACCTAGTAGACCGAGAAGACAACCCTCGTGGGTTGTTCTGCTCCCATGCATTCTTCTTATATGAGGAACTACTCCATCTCTCTTATCCCAATCGGGATGTCGAAGTCCTCATTCACGTCATAGTCCTCGACACTGATATCTACCTCCCCAAAACCAGGCACCTCTGGTGCGATTGTCTCCTGTGGTAGGGTTGACTCCCGTTAAGGGATGGGCTGAAATGCCGCGGTCGCCCTCCCTCCGCGTTGCCCCTTCCCTCTGCCCCTTGCTCTACTACTGCCACCCCGTAAAATCGGTCTGGGGACCTCGGGTTCCTTCCCCTTATCCTATCTTGATGCCATATCAACTACAAAAATTCAAACAAAATAACATTTTAGTCACATTATTATGAAAAAATATAATAAAAATACAAACACAAATAAAATACATATTGTCTCCGTACCTCAAGTACAAATAATAAGAAATACTACAGTAAAAACTTTTCCACAGATGTCTGAACGCTCAAATCTAAAAGAAAACACTCAGAGAAACTTCAGGAAACAAAATGGTCAAACGGAAAAGTGAAGGGGGTGGCGGCCTTATATAGGGGCAGCATTTGTAGCGGTTCTTGAAATAACCGCTACATTAACCGCTACAAATAAGCTAAGGCGGCTAAATTTTATAGTAGTTCTATAATAACTGCTACAAATTACAAAAATGTTTGAAGTTCCGTAGTGGTTATGGTACAAAACCACTACAAATTTTGAGACCTTTGGAATTATATAACGGTTATAACTTTAGAACCACTACAAATAGGCGACCTTTCAAATTTTGTAGCGGTTTAATTGGTCAAACAGTTACAAATAACCGCTATACTGTTAGCGCATTTTGGTAGCGGTTATTATTTAGTAACCGCTACAATTTTACCGCTACAAGTTTTGGCGGGAAACACGTGCAATATTTGTAGCGGTATTTTATACTTAACCGCTACAAAAAACATTGCTAATCTCTCACGCGTAGCTTGCTGCTACAAATTTGTAGCGGTTTAGGTTTTAACCGCTACAAATGTTAATATTTGTAGCGGTTAATTGTAACTGCTACAATGTCACCGCTACAAAAAACCATTTTTTATAGTGCTTGTTTCCACCACAAAGTCATATATTGGATAATCAGGTGTATAGTATTGCAACAAAATATTGAAAGCATGTAAGGAGTCTGAATATATGTGAAAATTCTAGAATCCTAACGGCTTTGCAACTTCCAAGCCTAATTTAATAGCATGCAATTCCACCTTTGTGACCAAACAGATCCCGAGTGCCCGCTGGAAGCCCATCAGCTATGTTCCTAAAGAATTCCTAAAGACGCCTCCACAAGCTGCTTGTTTTTCCTACATGACTGAGCCTTCAACATCAATGTGTATAATATTCTCTAGGGGTGGTGTCATTCTAGGGCAAGCTACAACTGCAATATTCTATGACTAAGTTGTTGGTTGGATACACATTCAAGAAGCACGTACGAGAGTCGGTGTAGTGAGTCCCTTAATGTGGTATCATGCCCTTCAAAGACAAATTTGCATCTCGTCATCTATAGTATCCAGCACACAAGGTTGAACACCCTACTCTATGCATAGGTTTTAAATCTTCCATGGCCCAAGGAGTGCATAGAGTTCCACTTCAGCCATACTTATAAATTACAAACGAAAAAACTTGAATAAAGTTAGGATTTAAAATTTAGTGCCATAATTCTCTCGCTCGCTCACAATATTTTGTGGCCTTTTTTGATGACTTTTCCTGGCCCATTGTAGGTCCTAATTCCTTATTGGCTTCGTACACTAGTCCATTATCTAGTCCGCACAAGATCTATCCATTGGTTTGGGGTTCTTCACTTTTTTCTTGGCCCAATTGATGCCTTGATTTTGGTTTACATCTCGCAAAAATGGCCTTTGGGCTTCTAGAACTTAGCGGGCCCATTTAGAGGTTGTTTGTTTTTTTTCCCTGTTGGTCGAAATTCAACCCTAGTTTTAGAACCATGTAGCTTACTTGACCCGCCTTTTAGCCCTTTAGCACTGTCATCCTTAACAGTTAGTGTTTTCCTCGTTTCATGAATAAGAATAACTAAAGCCTTCTCTTCTCTAACAACCTCCACAGTCACTATTTGTTCCCCCTTTCTACTATCACTCACTAATGCTTCTTCCTTGTCCAAGCGCTCAATCACTACAAATTGAGATTTTTGAGCAAAAGTAGTCTCCTTCTTCGTATGGATTTCTACTTAAACAATAGGATGTTGAACTGTTCTCTGTTCAGGTCACCTCAAAACCTAAGATTTATATTCTTGTTGGTGAAGCACATTCATGGATCGAAAATTTCCTCCTCCTCTATGGGTTTTGCTGGGGTCCTAATCGGCAAGGTCACGGTCGGCTAGGGCTAAGTATTTGCCCCTGGGCTGTGTGAGCTTAAACTACAGCTATATGGACACGTTTCACGTCTATGGCAATATTGTCCACAGGTAAAGCAAATCAACCCTAAGCCCTCATACTCAACATTAAACACAAACCCATATGAGATTACCTTTGACACTAGTTTCTTTTAAAAATTCAGCTCCATGCATATCCGAACATATTTCCCCCTCTCCACTTTGGAGTTCTTTGACTGGAAATCATGTAAAGAATGCATGTCAACCTTTAGTATTGTACTGATCTTTTCTCCTACTCTAGAGATGAAATGATTATTGTACCCTTGCATCAAGAAGTCAGGGTTACAGACCCAGGTGGCGACTCACCCTAAGGGATTCTAGTATAGGTTGAAATAGGGTGACCATCTTGGCACTAACAAGCAGTGTTATTTGATTACCTAGGGACCATCACAAAGAACTTTCTTATAATGGTGTCTCCAATTATCTAGATCATTAAATCTCAGCATAAAATAGTCATTTGGAATATATATGAGCTCAAAGGTAGAAAAACACCACATCTTCACAAGTAGATCCTTAAGTACATAAAGATTAAAATGTCGACCAAGCACAGTGATAATTAGGGCATAATTCTAGTGTTCTCACCATTCATTGAACTCCTCTTGAGTGCATGGTACCATAGGGTAGATTTCCATCAATTTCTTTATTTCCTCTTAATCTTTAGGTAGTTCCCAGAAAATCTCCTTTTCAACATTGAAAAAGTCATCCTCTTCTACTGGGGCATCCCTATTAGCAACCCCATTAAAGCCCATCAAAGAGGCCTTATACGAGAGGAACTTGTGGGATCTCGTTCATTCCCTTTCATTTGACTCTGTTCCTTCCTATTTTCCTCTTGAACCACAGGTTCCTTATCTTCTCTATCACTCATTTGGTCATCCATATATAATAGCAACTATAGGTTCCTTAGTCTTCTTTTCCTTCCGATCATCTTGCCCTTCAGCTTTTGGTCTGTCCAGAGGTGCTTTTCGATGACCTGAATAAATCATTGTAGTGTCGAACAATTCCTAAGAGACAGAGTCAAAACCTACTCATAGCCAACTTTGATTAGGTTTAAAAAGCATAAAAAATGTCAAACGTGGTCCCCTTGGTGAACGTATGTGTACAACGTCTAACATGAGATCCACTACAGCATCATTTTGGTATATGATCTAATTTCAAGTATTATATTGACAATTTGGCATATGATCTTTTTGTTCAATTTCGTTTATTTTATTCCAATGAAGGCAAATGCATCAAGAGTTATTTTTTTAAGGTTCTATTATTGAAATATGGCCTTTCGTTTCGTTTTGGTTTATTTTATTTGAAAATTTTGTTTCGATTATATTTTTGGATGAAGACAAATACATTGGAACACCCTTTTTCTTTTATTTTTGTTTGTTTGTTTTTATTTATTTTACTAGCTAAAGGGAAGCTATGACCCAATTGAAATAGTTCACATGTTTTAGAGAATGATTTGAAGTTTAGGCAAATATTCAAAAGTATAGTTTAAAAAATACTTCTTTCTTTCCATTCAAAAAATATATTTTTCTTTCATTATAGTTAAACACATCATGGGGTATTAAGAGCAAAATATTCTCGGTTTTTGTTGATAATGCTAGCTACAATAACACTTGCTTAAGAACTTTGAAAGAGAATTTGCCATTGATCAATAAGTTGGTACTTGGCGGGAAATTATTTCATGTTAGATACTGCACACATCCTAAATTTGTTGGTGCAAGATGACCTTAGCACCATAAAAGATGTCATTCACAAAATTCATGAAAGTGTCAAGTTTATAAATGCCTCATATGCAAGGCTGAAATCTTTTTGTGAAGTTGTGGAGTTAAAGGGTTTGAAAGAAAGGAAGCTGGAAACTCTACATTCTTGATGTTGATGACTGCAATAAAATTCAAGCATGGATTTTCTACTTATAATGAAAAAGACCCAATTAAAATTATGCACCTAATCCTGAGCACTGGAAAAAGATTGAGAAGATTTGTCATCTCTTAGAAGTTTTTAATGATGCCACTCATGTTATCTCGGTAGTGAATACCCTACTAATTTATATCTTGCTAAGGTTCATCAGTTGAAACAAGTGATTGATGAGGCAATGGAGTTTCTTGACTTGTTCATGTATGAGATGGGAAAACATATGAAAGAAAAATTTGATAAAGATTGGGGGAATGCAATTTGTTATTAGATATTGCAAGTGTTTTAGATCCAAGGATCAAATTCTTGGCTATTGAGATAAGCTTCCCTTTAATATACAAATCAGAAATTAAAATTGAGTATGTAGAGTTGCATTCCTCATCTTCTGCATTTGATGAAGTTAATATTGATAGCGTTGCCTTAGCAGATACTAGTGCACATTGTAGCGGTTATAACCTAAATCGCTACCAATTTGTAGTGATAAACTACACGCCAAGTGTGTGACTGAATGGGAACATTTTTGTAGCTGTTAAAAGCATACAACAGCTACAAATATGGTGCGAGATTCCCACCAAAATTTGTTGCGATTAATTCATAGAGGTTACAACAAATAAACCGCTACAAAAGTTCACGCCCTTAGCGTCACCAAGCCGCGCCAATAATGTAGCGGTTTTTTATAGCAGTAACAACAAACTAAACAGCTACAAAATGAAAAAGGTAACCTATTTGTAGCGGTTATTTTTCATAACTGCTACAGAACTTTAAAGGTATGCACATTTGTAGTGGTTTGTTTATAACTGCTACAAAGTTTTGCCACCCTAGCTTTTGTGTAGCGGTTGATGTAGCGGTTTTTTAAAGAACCGCTACAAATTCCAAACCTATAAAAGGGTGCCACCTCTTCCTTTTTCATGTTTGGCCATTTTGTTTTCTAACATTTCTCTGAGAGTTTTCCTTCATATCTGAGCGTTCTAACGTCTATCAGAGAGTTTTCGCTACACCAATTCTGTTTATTCTCATTTGATGGATAAGGGGAAGGAGCCTGAGGTCCCGAGACTGATTCTGTAGGGTGGTAGCAGCAGAGGAAAGGGCAATGGGAGGGGACAACACAGAGGGAGAGCGATCGTGCCATTTTAGCTCATCTCCTCACAACGCCACAGGAGTTTGCCTTACTACAACCACCGCAGACGGTCCCATAGGAGACGACCGCACCAGAGGTGCCTGATCAAGGAGAAAGAGATATCAGTGTCGATGACTATGACGCAAATAAGGACTTCGACATCCTGATTCCTATCAGAGACATGGAGCGGTTCCTTGATGAGGAGGAGGCGCGGGACCAGAACAACCCACGAGGGTCGTCTTCTTGGTCTACTGGGTTTGACCTGCAGGTCCAAGTTAAATATGTTTTTTTATTTAATAAATTACATGTTTAAATTCAAAATTTTAAATTTGAATTACAATTTATCTAACGTTCAGTAAATTGTGCAGATGAGCAGGGGAATGTGTCCACAAGGAGGTTGGGCGTAGCCGATCTGAACAGCTTCGACCGGACACTACAAGTTGTAGTTCTATGGAATGAGGCCACGAACTAGCCCATCGACAATGGGGGTCACCTATTCAACCGCTTCCTAAACAAGCTGGGCTCGAATTGGATGCAGTTCCCCCTTTACTTCAGAACGTGGAGGAACGTTCCGAAGGGGCCGAAGGACCAGGCGTGGGAGGAGGCGGTGCAGGTAATTAATGGTATTTAATTACATTATATATTTTGTAATTGATTCCATTTAATTAATATTTTTTAAGTGTCTTATTTGTAATTAATCATATTTAAATTTTTTTTCAAAGGTGTTATAGCTGAGGTTTGCCGTCCGGGATAACCGGAAGAGGTACACACTGATGAAGATGGGCAACAGCTGGAGGAATAGGAGGAATCGTCTCTTCCACAGTATGGATATGGATGGGACAATTCCTCTGCAGCAGCTGATCGAGAACTTCTTGGACGGTGTCCCGCCGAACGACTAGGCGAGTTTCGTCCAGTTAAGGAGGAGCGCTAAGGGGTAGGTAATGTATTTATTAGATTATTTTGATTATTAGATTTAAATTAGATTATATAAAAAAATATTAATTATATAAAAAATTAGATTTAGATTAGATTATATAAATATTAATATGAATTATAAAATATTAATTATTATATAATTAATTATATATAATTTTTTAATTTATAATTATTAAATTATAATTTCAATTTAAATTTAATTAATTTTATGGTTTTATTAATTATAAATTTTTTATATTGTTTTAATACTTTTAATATTATTTTTTTCCAGGCACTTTCTTAGAGGAACACGGGGTGCCGTAAGCAGTAAATTATCCACTACACAGCAGGATCGAAGACATTCACTGTCACTTACATCAAGCTAGTAACTTTTCACAATATCAATTAATTTTAGCTGGTTATTTCATATTATAAATCTAGTATTTTGTTTTGATAATCTAATTTAATTTTGTAATTATTTTAGAAGAGGAAGGCACAGTAGGAGAACCGTCAGATGGACTACGGCAAGTTGTTCGCTATCACACATAGACACCGTGATGTGTCATTCAAATCACGGTGTAAGAAAGCCAAATCTTGCTCATCTACACATCTTCGGATGTAAGTGCTGTAACACCCGTGTTTTGAAAGCATATAGATGGCATAAGTGTAGTAATATCTTTAAAAAGGATACCAGTAATCTTTTGTAAACAGCGGAAGTCCCAATTTCAAGCAGAGTGTGGAGCTGTACTTGAATGGGTTTTCAAAAATCTTTTCAAAAACCATTTTCAGATTGGGTCTTATATTATTTTATGATTTATTTTAAGCAATGCGTTTTAGTTTCATTTCTTCATATCAAAGTGTTTACTAATAAGTTCTCTGCTCAAACCCAAGCTACTATGTTTAATTAACGGCCCTAGGTGGACGGCTGTCCACTACTGGTACGAATGTCGTCGCGCGTTCGCTTATATACAGGCGCTTACATACATGTTAGTACGAGACTGACCACACTTAAATACAAATTACATACAATCTCCAAAATAGATAACTAACAGAAAACTAAATTCTAAGTCCTTTGCTTCATTTGCCCGTGTTTACCTTCTTGCCTGAGGAACTATTTGCCCGAGCTGAAAATTTGTTTTGGAAAAATAGGGTGAGATTCAATGAATCTCAGTAGTAACAGATATCACTCATATAAAATGCACATATATCATGCCATGTCAACCAAAGTTACAGTACAATCAACATATTCAACATTCAGAGATAAATTCATAATATGCAGAAAGCATAAAGTTACCAATTCAAGGACAACCTTCCCTTGCCACAGCGCTGGGAAATTCTACTGGGCCTTAGCCCTTCTCATCTGAATATTTTAAATTCACATTGGTACAAACATGCATATAACATATCACATAGTATGTGAGGGATAAGTTACTACCTGACAATTTTTCCAAATCTTGATCTTGATTGACGTGCTTTGAACGTCCTGGGCAAGTGTCAAATCCTATAAATTATAATTTACGGGCAATGAGTTATTTCTTAGTCCAACTCTTTATAAATTATTCTCTTATGTTAGTTACCATTAGGGTCACTACATTAGGCCCAATATGAAGCTAATGAGCTCAAGATACTCCAAATGCTTAACTTAACTCTTAAATGTCCAATTTTTTTACAAAATAACTCTTTGCTTTGAATTTTCGCACAATTACCAAAAGCTGGCAGATTTTTCACTGAACTTTGAAAAATCATAACTAATTCTAGAAAAATCGAATTGAGGTGATCCAAAATTCTATATAACCCTTATTAAGTCTATTTTAAGGGAAAAATACTTTCAGTAGCTGAAAGACCGCGCACACTTCCCAGTTTTTCTTTTTCTCCCTGCTGGCAGAAAATCTGACCAGTTTTAATGGTCTACTTCAAAAATTCATAACTCCTAGTATACTTATCCAAATCCTTCATAATACCTATCAAATTAAAGGTCTATAAGTGTACTTTAATTCTGGAAAATCTCATAACCAACAAATGAAGTTTGGACAGTGAAAGTTTCGCCACAACAAAACTGCCAGACAAAAACGCACACTGGCAACTTTGTTGCACAAGTAGACTTAATTTCCAATTTTTGATTCTTTAAACCAGTCTGTCAAAAATTATAACCAGAGCCTATTCCCACACAATTTTTCGTGTAGAATCCAATGGAAAGCTCAAAAATACCAAAATCAAATTATTTCTACCAGATTTAGCCCCCAACCGAAAACTGCCTCCCAAAACAATAAAAATTCCACTTTGTGATTTTAACTACCAACAAGTCGAATACTTCTCTAAACATCATATATCACCTTATATATATGATTAAAACATCTTCCTTCTTCAAAAACACCCCTTGAATGAAATACATGGGTGGTTGAAGAGCTAAGAAAAACTCAATGAAATCACAAAGTATTTGGCTCAAAAGAAAGCCTACGCTTACCTCTTCGCGTTTCTACAAGTGGTTCGGTATTCCGGCGGCACTCTGGTAGACTAATTGGCACAAAACACCTCAGATGAGAAATCTAAGACCATAGAATTGAAGCTTATAGTGAGTAGAGGAAGTTTCCTGAAGGACTTACCAGACAATAACGGTGATTCAGGGTTGAAATCGGCTCCGATAGTCAAGAAAACTCACTATTCACTCCTCCTTCTCTCTTCTTGTGTTCTTAAGCTTAAGAAATCTGATTCCTCTTTCTCTTTCCATGCTTGCACGAAATTTTGCCATTTAATTAGGCATGGATGGTTGTGATTTAATCATATAAAATGATCTCATCTCATCTTGCCACGTGACACAAGTTTAATGCTTAAGAGTGCCACGTGTCATGCAACCATTTGTCTTCCACTTTTCTCTTTCTTTGGTGGGTCATAAATGGTCAGGGGAAGGGGAGGCCTGACAATTTCCCCGAACTCCTGGGTTCGGTGCTCGACTCAAAAAGTAAGCGACCCGGCCGGAGACCGGTGAATTCCCCGAACTCAGACGCTAGGTGGCATACTCCGGAGATGACAACACGAAAGGCTTAAAGTGGGTGTAATGATGTGTAATGATGTGTAATGATGAGGGACACATGTCACCCCCTCATTTGGCCAACACAAAAATATGTTTTTACTTTGTAATAATTTTGGGACACTTGTCATTTCCTTATTTGGCCAACACGAAAGATGTGTCATCATGAGTCATAATGAGCTGTCATTACATACTTTACTGAAGTTCTTTTTAATAAAGTTGCTCCATCGGTGCATTACCCGGAATTCCATGTGGGACCCACGTGGGACCATGGCACGCATATCGAGGCACATCATGAAATGCCTGAATTCCTCCGATCTCGTAACTGACGCCCCTGAACCCTACAGCCACCGATGAATTTTGCTCTGACTTCTTACACTTGTATTTTTACAATATTGACTTCTCGATTTCTGTAAATGACATAATGGATATTTGGGAATTCCAAAAGTAACTCTACCTTTAATTGTAAATACCGATATTTATTTTATTCTACTATTTCCATATTTACACGTTTTTAGTATTACAAAATTTGGTATATTACAAGTGCTTCATTCACAACAATGGTAAAGAGAACTTAGGTAAATTTGATTCAAAATCTGATGAAGGCTTATTTCTAGGATATTCTAATAGAAGTAAAGCTTATAGAGTTTTTAATAAAAGAAGATGTACAGTTGAAGAATCGATTCACGTTGTGTTTGATGAACTTGATTCCCAGACAAAATATATTGATGAAGAAGAAATGGATTTGATAAAGAAAAACAAAACTATTTCAAAACAAAATGATTTTGAAACAATTGATTTTCAAAATATAGAAGATGTCGATGATCATGCTCAACCAAAAGCATGGAGACATATTAAAGATCATCCAATTGATCAAGTAATTGGAGATATTCATGAAGGTGTCAAAACC
The DNA here is from genome assembly GCA_963210345.1 of Inga oerstediana. Taxonomy (NCBI): domain Eukaryota; kingdom Viridiplantae; phylum Streptophyta; class Magnoliopsida; order Fabales; family Fabaceae; genus Inga; species Inga oerstediana. The sequence continues at coordinate 40,953,472 of OY723409.1, forward strand.
AAAAATAGAATCCTCAATGAGGTAACTTTCTCTGCTTTTATTTCTAAAATTGAACCTTCTAATATGGAAGAAGCTTTATCTGACAATGATTGGGTGATTGCTATGCAAGAAGAATTAAATCAATTTCAAAGAAATCAAGTTTGGGATTTGGTTCCTCGACCTAAGGATCATACGGTTATAAGGACCAAATGGGTTTTCAAAAACAAACTTGATGAATCAGCAATCATTGTGAGAAACAAAGCAAGATTGGTGGCCAAAGGCTATAATCAAGAAGAAGGTATTGATTATGAGGAAACATATGCTCCAGTGGCAAGATTAGAAGCAATACGAGTACTCTTAGTCTTTGCTTGCATTAAAGGTTTTAAACTTTATCAAATGGATGTGAAAAGTGCTTTTTTAAATAGTTATATTATGGAGGAAGTATATATAGAACAACCTCCTAGTTTTGAAGATCAAACAAAGCCTGATCATGTTTTCAAACTTAAGAAAGCTTTATATGGTTTGAAACAGGCACCTAGAGCTTGGTATGAAAGGCTAAGTAAGTTTCTTCTTGATCAAAATTTTGTCAGAGGAAAAGTACATACCACTCTTTTCATCAAACATAACAAAGATGATATTCTAATTGTTCAAATTTATGTTGATGATATTATTTTCAGTGCTACTAACGAATCTATGTGTAAAGAATTTTCTAAGATTATGCAGGGAGAGTTTGAAATGTCCATGATGGGAGAATTGTACTTCTTTCTTGGACTTCAAATCAAACAAAAGAAGAATGGTATATTTGTGTCTCAAACAAAGTATTTGAAAGAGTTGTTGAAGAAGTATGGATTAGATAATGCTAATGGAGTTGATACTCCAATAAGTTCTACAACCTTGTTGGATGCTGATTTTAAAGGTCCTAGCTTCAACATTACTAAGTGTAGAGAAATGATTGGTTCATTACTCTATCTTACAGCAAGCAAGCCAGATATTCAATTCAGCGTTGGAATGTGTGCGAGGTATCAATCCGCTCCTAAGGTATCACATGTAGAGACAGTGAAAAGAATCTTCAAATATCTAGTTGACACTTCAAAACTTGGCTTATGGTATCCAAAAAGAGGAAACGAGTATTTAATGGCATACTCAGATTCAAATCATGGAGGATATAAAACTGACAGAAAGAGTACTAGTGGTCAATGTCAATTCCTTAGAGGCTCTCTGGTATCATGGTTCAGCAAGAAGCAAAACACAGTTTCATTATCCTCGACTGAAGCTGAATATATAGTTGTAGCAAGTTACTGTTCTCAAGTATTATGGTTGAAACAACTTCAAGATTTGCGGATATACTTAAATGTGTTAGAACAAGCGTTTCACCCAAGAGGGGGGGTGAATTGGGTGATACTAAAATTTCGTTGCAAATATAAAATTTGACAGTGAAATTAAAACAGTAAGGAGTAAGGAGAAATATCACCGAAGTGTACACCGAGAGTTATACTGGTTCGGTCACAACCACTTTGACTTACGTCCAGTCCTCAGAGCTTCTCTGAGAGTTTCACTATAATTTCCAAGATTCAGTGGGTTCTTGGCACCTCAGTACAAGCAAGTTCCTTCGCCTGGACACTCGCTCCCCCTTACAAGTTGTAATCCAATCCCAACTCAAGGTTCCACAACCTTAAGTTATCTCAATAACAAATATTGAGTTTGAATAAAATATCTCTCTTACAGAGTGAATATGAATCACTGAAGCATAGAAATATAATTACAACGTGAAAATAGAGCAATGAACTTGATGATACGTTTGTGTGTGTTCTTGTTGTTGTTTCTCTATTTGGATGTTCCCATATATATAGATATGTTGGTGAAGACCGTTGGAACATTTTCCTTTCGTCCGCTGGAGAGTGCGCAGCCACTATTGACTTTTCTGTTTTTGAAAAATATCCGTTGGCGGTGGTTGGCATTTAAACATTTCATTTGACTTCCATTACTTGATATGATTTCTTCATTGTTTATCTGTAAATAGACTAAGTATACTAATACAACGAAATATTAATCATATAGGAAACAAATCAATGAACGTTTAAATGATTTCTGGATTTCTGGGTTTGCTTACTCGAGTAGCTACTCGAGTATTCTTTGAAGTTTACTCGAGTACTTACTCGAGTATCATCGGGAAATCTTTGATCAACTGCAAGTCAACAGTTAAATTTAAGATTACTCGGGTAGTGCATGGAATAACCCATTTTCAAACCTTTGGAAATGTATGTTTACTCGGGTACCTACTCGAGTAATACACTCACAACTTTATGAGTTACTCGGGTACCAACTCGAGTAAACCTTCAAATAAACTTTTGGTTACTCGATGCTTTACTCCAGTAATGTTGGCAGGATTTCAAGGCCGAGAGCACATCAAGTTAGATTACCTTGTTACTCGAGTACTTACTCGAGTAAACTTACTTTTTGTTCATCACTTACTCGGGTAATAACTTGAAGTTTTCTTTCAAAATAACTCTGCATACTCGAGTACATACTCGAGTAATCCACTTAAAATGAAACATTAAATACATTCATACTAGAGTAATAACTCGAGGAAAATGAAATAAAGTTATATCAAGTTATTCAGGTACCACCTTCAAGTTTTTGCTTACCAAACTGAGTTACTCGAGTAGCTCCTCGAGTAACATTGGTAGTGGTACAAAATGCCGAGAGCACCACATTTTGTGAAACAGAGTAACTCGAGTAGGTACTCAAGTAACATTGGCAGGCCGAGAGCAACTGGAAAACTTTCACATAGTTACTCGAGTACCTACTCGAGTAACATTGGCAGGCCGAGAGCAACTCCAAGTTTTTACCTGGTTACTCGAGTACCTACTCGAGTAACATTGGCAGGCCGAGAGCAACTTGAAAATACTTACACTATTACTCGAGTACCTACTCAAGTAATGTTAGCCGGTTACTGGAAGGTGCCTCTGGTTACTTCAAGTTTTGTCCAATTACTCGAGTACATACTCGAGTAATGCCTTACCAGAATTGCTTCTGATCAAATTTTCTCAGCATTTTCTCTTGGTCTTTCCTCATTACTCCAATGCTTACTTCAAGTGATGCTTATCCCTGTTATTACTTTGTTCAAACTCATTTATTAATCAATTCTTTTCCATACCATACTTTTGTTATCATCAAAACATGAGGTCTAACAAAATGAGATTCCAATTTATTGTGACAACACTAGCACCATAAGCTTAGCCAAAAATCCTGTACAACATTCAAGGACCAAACACATAGACATCTGACATCACTTCATTCGAGATCACGTTCAAAAGAAGGATGTCAAAGTAGAATTCATACCAACTCATCTTCAACTTGCTGACATTTTCACAAAGCCAATAGTTAAAGATCAATTCCTATATATTCGAAGAGAATTGGGAATGGTTAATCCCAATGAGTTGTAAGTTTTCTTGTTAATTATCTTAATTAAATATATTTTTGATGATAACCATACTGACTTTGGCATCGGAACATTAAAAATTGTTTTGCAGGTCTATCACTCAAGCACAGAAAGTGTCACTCGAGTGACAAACAATGCTCACTCGAGCAAGTTAACTCTGCTCGAGCACAGCACTATTGAAAATACTCTGTTTCTTAGTATGTAAAACAGGGGTTAGCAGAGGAGATAAAAATACCAAGAGGCTATCTAAAATGTAATAGTGAAAATTGAGCTCACTTGGGTAAGAATGACCCTCACTCGAGCATGATATGACTATGCTTGAAGTGAAGAATGTGTACTTGAGTAGAAAGGAAGAATGTCCTTCAAGAGCTTACTCAATACATGGTTACTCAAATAATTTTGGAGGATTTGAGTACAAAGATGAAAAATATAGCAAGAAATCCATAAACCAGGTATGTTTATACATGTTTTATCAAAATTGTTTGTATATCACTCGAGCACAGTATGAGCACACTCGAGCACAGTATGAACATCACTCGAGCACTAGGGTTTCTGCTCGAGCACAGTCACTTATATCAGTTACGTGATAGCTCAGACCGTCGTACTTCCTGCTCTCACTCGAGGTGTCTCGTCACTCGAAGGTCACACCTCTTCACCTCCAACCGTTATCCATTGATCAAACGTATCCATTTGCTTCAAATCACCGTTACAACTCTTCAATCTTCTTTAAAAGGTGAGATTCATCCTCAGTTTTTCTCATTCTGTGCCCTAAGTCTCTGGATTTTTCTTCTCTATTCTCAGAAAAATCTGTGAGTCTTGTTTCTTCCATTTTGTTTCTAAATGGCTAGAACTAAAATGCCTGCTGTTTCCCAAAGATCTCACTCACCCTCTCCCACTCATTCTGCTGCTAGTGCTTCTGCCACCCCGGTACCAACACCTTCATCTCCTAAAATGTCTTCTTTATCTACACCTCCTCCTAAACCCAAAACCAAAAAGAGAACTCTGGCCAACAAACTTCATCCTAAGCCTCAAATAGCCAAGAAGGATCAACCACCACAAAAGAAACCAAAGGGTGTGGTGTTCAAAGAACCAGTGGTTACCCGATCTCAATCCAAAGAGGTCCAAGGAAGAGGAAAGAAGAAGGAAACTGAGCAACCACAACAATCCTCTTCTTCCTCTGATGACACATTCAACATGTAACTCTGGGAAGCAATGGAGAGGTCAAAACTTGAAAAGTTGGTTGGGAAAATTGCTTCTCAAGCTGGTGTCTCAAGTTCACACCATGGTGGGCAATCCAGTGCGGCTGCTTCAGGGGTACCTTCTGCCTCATAGGCTCCAAAGGATGATCAAGTTACAAGTCCTCCTGAAGGTTTCAATGTTGAGGAATTAAAGGCACTACCACAGAAGGTATTTGATACTGAGTTTGCACATAGGCATTTCTGTCCTGTAGTTTATGTGGATTTAAAATACTTGAAGAAGAATTGTAATTTAGATTTATAACCTTATCTTGGATTCTATGCTCCCTGGCTGAATATCCATATTCCATATTCACCTTCTGTCATAAAAACATTTTACTGCAACATGAAAACCCATAACATTATGTCTAGGGCTAGAGAATTGATTGAGGAAGCAGTATCTACTACTGTTAGAGGTCAATTCATCATGATATCTGCTAAGATTATTAATAATTTACTTGGGTATGTTACACCACCTCCAGATACACCCACTTTCTCAGCCAATGAAGCCTTCCAGCTTTTGAGACCAAAAGACCCAGTAGGCCCTCATAATTTTAAGCATATTGACATGCCTGATTCTCACAGAGCCCTCCACCATATATATTCTCAAAGCATGGTTAACAAATCCAAAAATTTTACCCATTTTGCTCAGAAGGATTATTACTTGTTGGCCTCCTTCCTAGCCGGGCAACAAAGAAATGTGGGGGAGATCATTTTCAGTGAGATGAGAAGATTTCGATTTTCTTCATCAAAATCCGTAACCATACCATATCCTCAGATTGTATCTCTCATCCTTATGAAAAATAAGATATGATACTTGGAAGGAACTGAGAGGGTGCTCATTCCAAGGTTTAGCAAGACTCAACTGACTCATATGAGTATCAATCTTCCAGTGAGTCGAACCAAGGCTACATCTCAGAGGGAAGCCACTCCATCCAGAGGAGATGAGGCTCAGTCATCTGCTCAAGGTCAAGTTCCTCCTCCATCTTTCCTGAATGCATCACTCTCCACTTATTTAACTGAAGTGATCAATCAAGCTGTGTCTGGCTTGAAGAAGGAGTTAGTAACTGAGTATGAGAAGTTGGTAGACAAAATGGAGTTACAAGTCTTAAAGTTGGTTGATAAGGCAAATACCAACTTTGACTTGATGTTCAAGACTCAGGATGACATGTCAAGAAGGATAACTGATATGGAGATCCTTCTACGTTCTCATTTTCCGACCACATCTTCAGAAGTGCCACCTGAGACCACTCCTACCTCGACCTTACCTCCTCATCCACAGACACATGTTCTTTTCACCAATCCATACTCTAATGTTGATATTACCTATGATCGGTCACCTTCACTACCGCCCTCAGCCTCTATTCCACAGCCTTCATCTCCACCCTTTGTGCCAATCGATCCTTCCACTGCCATGGTGCCCTTTGTCCCATCATCTGATATCACTTTTCCTCAGCTTCCTTCTGATGTTGACAAAATGGGGGAGAAGGATGTGTGATGGTTTTCTGAGCTATCATGGGATGTATTGGGTGTTTGGGTAGTTTTTGTGTAATAGGGTAGGTTTATGATGATATTATGGTTGTATACGGGGTTTATGGGTAGTTAATGTAGTTAATGATTTATGCTAACTATTGTGTGTTTATAAGTTTATCATTAATGACTATTTTCATGTTATCAAGTTTTTTTTTCTATTTAAGTTTTTGATTGTTTCTGTGATACTATGCTTATCTTGGTTGTTAAGTGTCCAAAGGAAGTATTGCAGGGAACATATGTAGATAAGTGCAAAAATTTGAACTTGAATCTAAACTTTGGTGAAAATGTACATTTGGAAACATTGATGTTGTACTTCAAAAATCTTTCACCTTAATCAACCTTTTTCTTAAATCCCATCACAAAGGTTTTGTCATCATCAAAAAGGGGGAAAATGTTATATCCCATGTTTTGATGATAACAAAAGTCAATTGTGTGCAAATCATAGTTTTATAAGTCTAAGGAATGTTTACAAAGTTACCAAATACATATGACAAAGTTCTGTGATGTTTGCTATCAAATTTAACTTATGTACTCGAGCATAAGACTAGCACTCGAGCATAGAACTCTCTTATGCTCGAGCAAATGAGAGTGATAGTTAGAAAGTGTTTGCCCGAGAGCATACTACTGTCATGTTTGCTGATGCACTCGAGCACTGGAGATAGCACTCGAGCAGAAGAGTCGTTCTCACTCGAGCATATGCGAGTGAGGGACTGCGAGTGCTTGGCCGAGAGCAATTCCTGTCATTCTTCTTTAATGCACTCGAGCAGTGAAATCAATACTCGAGCATGAAGCAGCTTTATACTCGAGCACTAGTAAGTGAGGGACTGCAAGTGTTTGGTCGAGAGACATGAAGGTCAGAGAAGCACAAGTATGCCCGAGTGAGACTTCATGTGCCCGAGTGACACATCAGCACTCTCAAGTGAGAAATCTAACTCTTTCAAATTCTGATGCAAGTGCTGATAACAAGGGTATATTACATGAGAATATTCTTCTCACTCGAGCAGGAGTATATGTGCTCGAGTGAGGGCCCACATCACCTGCGAGTGCAAAATCTAACTCTTGATAAAATGGTATGCGAGTGCTGTCCAGAGAAGAGTCTCACAGTATAAAATGCAAGGCCACTCGAGCAGAAGGAGTTGTGCTCGAGTGAGCCCCCACATCACTCGCTAGTGAGAAAATTATCTCTCTGAAATCCTATGCGAGTGCAAGTACAAAACTAAAGAACAAGGAGAAAAATGGTAAGATCACTCGAGTGAGCCCATCCATGCTCAAGTGATACTCTGCCAGAAGATTAAATGCACCAGTCTTACAGTGTTCAATCCAAATATGGTTTAATGTTATTTATTTATCTTATCATCACTTATTATTATTATTTAACATCATTTTGAATGTTTTATAAGTGTGATACAGGAGGATGAACGTTGAAATAAACAGACACGAAGGAACTCAAACAACGGCAGACAACATCATGACAAGCACGTACCTACTATATTCAAAGATTTCAAACGTATGCGTGCCATTCCACAGTAACATGTCTCGCTCCTCAATGATCATTACTCAAACGGGAAAAAACTGAACATCTATAAATACAGAGATCCAGAGATCGTCAAACACAACTAAGCATAAGAATTCACAAGCAAATACACGAATCTCTGTTATTCATATTTTCTCTATATTCATATTGATCTTCAGTGTTTATCATACTTGCTCTGTAAGAGAGTCTATATACATTTCAAATTCTATTTTCATTTGATCTCAAGGTATTGGGACCTTGAGAGGGTAGATATCCTTACGAGAGAAGCAGTTGAGAGAATTCCTAGTTAAACCTTTCACTCATAAGACTTATAAGATACAAGCAATAGAGAACGTTGCTAAGACTTACAGTGGTGTAAGCAGGAGAGAACGTTGCTGCTCATAAGACTTGTATACGTAAGCAAGTGGGAAAGGTCATAAGTTGTTTTTCTGCACGTAAGACTTGTCGTAAAGGGGAGAGAAATTTCTTCGTGTGAGAATATTTCTGCTCGTAGTCCGTTCGAGGACAATTGTTGTTTTGTGGCATTCTGAGAGCCCATTGAATCTTGGAAGAATAGTGAAAATCTCAGTAGGTCTTGATCTCTGAGGACTGGACGTAGGCCTGATTTTTAGGCCGAACCAGTATAACTCTCTGTGTTCCAATCTTCTCAACTCTACTCTGCCTACTACAATTTTCATATCACCACATCAAGCAAAAATTTATCACATCACCCAATTCACCCCCCTCTTGGGTGAAACTTACCTCTTTCATATTATAGTCACTTAAGGGACTTAGGTGATAACCTATTTTAAGTATTTGAAAGTGAGAATTGGGAGTAGAGTCTTAATCCACCACTCTTGACATCGGTTTACAGGATTTGACATTTGTTATATTCACGAGCCTACTCTATCGAAGAACGTCAGGAAAGGACAAGGTAGTGACTCTTTCTCTTATACTATGTGTAAAGCATTGTATATATGTTTGTCATGCATTGTGATACATTGTTATGCTTTGAGATTACAGCGAAAGCTGGCATAGTGATTACAGCGTAAGATGTTGCATTGAGATCGCAACGGAAGCTGATGCATAGTGTTTACAGCCATGAGTGATGTCATATGTGGCGTAAGCCATATATCATTACGATACTGCTTAACATGATCGTATATGCTATGTGTTTATACACTGTATGAGTAACTTGTTACTACTAGGATTCTCTTGAATCTCATTCTTTCCATTGACTAACATTTCTGATAAGGCAAGTGGCTCCAAGGAGAAGCGAACCACCAAAATTGGCTAGGACTTAGTAGAGATGTTTAGTTTGAACTGTTGGTTATCTATTTTTGAACGGGATAACTGTATATTATTTTTGGATGTGAATAACATTCTATATATGGGTGTGATCCCCTAAATGGGAATTGAAACCCTTAGTATAACCTTCAATATTAAACCCAGGGTTGTCGGAAATTTTGTTGTACACTCTGATATGTATAAATGTCATATAACTGCACAGGTAATTATAAATGTCGCTTTTATCTTCGATGGTCCTAAGACCAACGACTCTGGCACCACCAACCGGATCATCAATCACACTATGGGTTTGCCCGATTTCAGCCAAGAGCATGAATGCTTTTAGACTATCACTTGCTACCAGGTACTAATTTCACTGTAATTTTCGATTTTATTCTTAGTTATTAACGGTGCCCTTGTTCTTCTTTGGGTTTTGGGGAAGTCCGTATCTAAAGTTGCAAATGATCTTAAATTCTTAATTACTCTATGGTATGCAGGACCTGGAGCTCCCAATATTTTCAATTGTGTAAGTTCTCTTTTTTCTGCTTCAGGTTGTCACCTACCATCTACTGTAGAAAAGAATGTGCTTACTTATTGCTAGAAGAGGGATAAAGTAGATGTGAATTATCTTTTTAATTCAACGTGTCTAGAATTTTATGGCATCTAATGATTCTCTAGGAAGTAGTTCCCGAACTTAACACTATCTGGTTTGCTTGGATGAGATTGAAATAAAAAATTGAAATTGCTTGTGCGTTCTGATCCTTTACCTTGTCATTAATTGTCGTTTTTGGCCCTTCCTGTCTTTGGTGTATTGTAAAGGTATCCTCAATTGAGAAAAGATGACATTGCTGAGGAGTGTCATGTGTGCCATGGAAACTGCAATTGCAAAGCATGTCTGAAATCTGATAAATTAATTACAGTTAGTCCTCGACTTCTAAATTGCTCTTTACGATGATTTTGTGTTCTACATTTTAAATCTAAACGAATTTTATTTTCTGTAGACAATGAAGGACAAAGCAAAACAGAAGAAGAAAGCAAAACACATCACAACTGAGGAAGTTGATTACTACAAGTATTTCCTATCTGTGCTTCTTCCATATTTAAGGCAGCTACATGAAGAACAAATGATGGAGAAGGAGATTGAAGCTAAGAGACAAGGTGTCTTCTCATGAACTGTCTTAATCAAGTTTACCAGTCAATAAAGCAATGCTATTTTCCTTTCTAATTTGCTTAGTTCATGAAGAGCTAACTATGTTTAGTGTCTGCAATCATGTGATGAAATTATGGATTCCTGGAATACATACAATTTATTATGCTTTAGTTCTGGTTTTGTTGTAGAATAGTGATGTAGAACAGAAACTAAAAATCAGAGAAACCATGAAAACAACTAAATTCTATTAATGATTTCACTTAAATAACCATAATTATCCCATTATATTTCCATACCTAACATCAGATCATAAATTGACATGATAAACATTAATTCTCATTGGTAAAGAGATTTTGTTTCAAATAAGTGAACATTTCTCTACCAAAAGTTATGCTTTTCTGCTTTCCTGATGCTTGTGGGAAGGAACTTCCCTGTGTCATTGGTCCCCAATGTTTGTATTCCTGCTGTTTGCCTTTTGCTGTCATTTCCACTGTTTTTTTGTATCATTGAATATTGCCTTTCCCTTTACCTTCACTCTTATGTTATGTCTTCCTGCATATGGCGATCCTCCGCTTTTGTTGATGCACACTGAGTTCTAGGAAGTTCTGACTTGATGATCTTTTACCATTCATTTTGGCAAATCACAAAATACTTATAAAAGAAGAAATCAAACTAGTTGCTAAAGCGAAGCAGAAAATCATACAATCCTCTTGCCTGATTTAGCAGAATGTGGTTCTATGATTTCATATAGCAGAATTGCGCCTTGCAAGACTCTTTCAAAGAGATTGCATCTCTCATTTCCATAGTTATTATTTGTGCGTACACTAAGCCTTACGGTGTCAATTTGCTATGTGTTTAACAGGTTGGAACTTCTTTGGGGCTACAAGAGGGTTACTTTTACGGGGTGGAAACATTCTGGAGAAGTTTTCAATGGTAGATGCTATCGTGTTTGACAAAACAGGGACCTATAATGGGAACTGGGCAGAAACCAAGTAGAAAAATCGTCTATCACATGCAAAGATAAGAAGCAATTGATGATTCATTGATATATGTTAGGTTTGAAGCTGAGATGGTGATATTAAAGCCTTTGCATTTAATGAAATTTAACAGGTCTGCATTTAATGAAATTTAACAGGTACCAGCTCATTGACAAAGTTCAAGACCTTGACATATTCAAAACTCAAAGCCTTCCAGTATTGACTACTCAGAATTCCATATGTCAGGTCACATTTATAGGTCTTTCACCCATTAAAAATTGGCAACAATATGCATTATTTATGGAATAAAATGAGATTGTTTAGTTATGTACATACTCAACAAGACTCTGATGCAAGGCTTAAGGCTTAGCTCAGTGAAATTATTGCTACAAAATCACAGAAATGATTGAAAATAGCAAAACAGAGAATACACCACTGTACTTGAGCATTTGAGAGGCTTAGCTTCTCCACAATTAATTCCCTAACTTCACCACACTCCCCTGCCTCTATGTTGTCAAAATTCGTTACAACCTCCATCTCTCATTGCTATATCATTCCCTCCCCCGTTGTTTTTTTCTCTATGGTATGTTTTAATGCGGAAATTCACAAAGTCTGTTACTTTTACCAGGAGCAAGCTTGGAAAGAGAAAGAAGAGCTTGGTGAAGGATGCATGAGGAGAACCGGAGAAAGGTTGAAGAAGCTTAGTGAAGGAAAGCTTTAGATCAGTAGAGGAGAGAGGAGGAACAATATAGAGAGTTAGAAGAGCTAAATGAGACATATTTACATTAAAAGATATTTGAATGGGAAGATTGTTGGTATTAAATTTTATTTTGAAACTTTTGAATTGTTATTTGGAAATATTGAGTTGTAGGAATGAGAATGTTGAAATTATAGATTGAATTATACTCTTAAAAATGTTGGGTCTCTTCTCAAGTGCTGGATAGTGGGTTAGAAGAAGAAATAATGTAGATATTTGACCCAAAAAAAACTTTTTAGACCGGTTGTGTTTACAACCGGTCTAAAAACTCTTACTTTTTAGACGTGCTGTAGACACAACTGGTCTAAAAAGTGACCGGTTGTATCTACAACACGTCTAAAAAGTGACTTTTTAGACCGGTTGTGTCTACAACCGGTCTAAAAACTTACTTTTTAGACCGGTTGCTATAACCGGTCTAAAAAGTCAGTTACTTTTTAGACCGGCTGTATTAAGACCTAATCCAGAACCGGTCTAAAAAGTCATTTTTAACCGGTCTAAAAGGTCATTTTTCTACTAGTGTCTCTAATCTAATTTATTAGGCGTTATTGAATCTTAATTACACTTATTAAGGCAGGGGGTTACACCAAGTACCCTTGGGTAGGTTGTGTTGTAGTTTCGTCACTATTGAAAAAAAATTGTATATGCAGAAGCTAATTCTTTGACTCTTTGTTAAATTAATACCTCTAGTCCCTAATATAAGAATTAGTTATAGGTTGAATTTGGTTCAAAATATAATATCTCAATCCATTTTATCTCATATATATTATCATTTTCCCTAAACTAATTTGCCTAACTTATAAACTAATATATAGTCTAATGTTACACATGCATATTTTAGAAAGATCATGTCTTGTTCAAATTAATCAATTTATTTCATTTCTTTAATTTTTTAAATTAGCTAATTAAATAGCTCTTGTATGTATTAGGGACGAGAGGGCGTATTATAATAGTTTTCCGTAACTGATATTGCATCTGCAGCAACAAATTAGCTTAGCAATGTTTCAAATCCAAAGATTCTTTCAATTCTAACTTTCATCTCAAAAGCATAAAGATAAAGTTTTTTTCCATCATGCCATATTAATTAAGTCTTTATATAGTCCTAACATCTGAAAATTTATGACTATGTCGATTAAAAATATTAAACATTAAAATTAATATTGTGCACTTGAAATGGGCCATGGGTTCCAAGGACTTAATATATACTTAGCCTTATTAAAATTTTGAAAGTTATCTAATTTATTTGACACCCGTAGATCATCAATAAAAATAAAGTACTGTGAAATTAGACATTAAAAACTACAAATATGATTGATTGGCCGTTGCATATAAATTAGTTATATTAAAATACTACATTTGACCATTTCTATATATGTTCAAAAATAAGTCATTGAAAATAGTTTTCTTTAAAAATTTTAAGACGACAAAACAGAGAAATAGACCCATACTTAACTTCAAGCTATCAATCACTAACCTAATTCTTTCTTACAAAAATGTTTCAACTATTTTCTCATAAGTTCGGCATGGTTGACACATGTCAGCAACATATTCCAGGTGTCATTATGTGGCTTCGCATTTACATGCAAAATCATAAAAGGACACTCGCAAACCCCGCATGGTTGACAAATCAGCCAAAACAGTTACTCACTTTGGTCTTTAATGTTATTTTAGTCCTAAATGTAATATATATTTCTCATATTTATTAATATTTTTCTAATTTATCTCTAATTATACTCCCTCAACAATAATGAAGTAAGAGAAATATAAAGGAAATTAAGGAAGATGATTAGAAAGTTTAAGAAAAATATGTCATATTAATTAACTTAACTAACTTCTGTCACACAATCAAATTACGTAAATATGTCTTACATTAAGGACCAGAGCAAAAAAACATCATAAATAAAAAGACGCCTTTGCCGAGAAATCTCCTAATTGATTCCAAAGGTTTCCTTCCTACATTTTCCTCTTAGAAGAATGGGTATGTAGTCTCCAACATCATTGGCATGTATATGTGCTCTCAAGATCAGGCATCTGTAGGCATTTATACCCTACAAAATTGCATTGTTAGTCCTTTCTATCTACCTTGTTTTTACAATCAAATAATTAATTACTGAGTAAGTTGGTATTTATAGAGACAATTAATGAAGTTAATATTCAATTATTCAATTGGAAAGCTAGAAGCCGCAAGTAATTACATCAAATTTACAAAGTTGCCAGTTACATGTCGTTAATTGTTACTGTACATTTTAGTAAAGCAAGAGACAAAATAACACGTCTTTGTGACATAAACTCTTTCACTTCTTCAATGTTGAATTTCATAAACACAAAGCCCAATATCCTAACTGGAATATCCCGAATTTTAGGATTTGAGATTTGAGAATAAGCCTGAATTAAGCGGACTGCTAAATCCCAGTTTAGCAGTTGTCTCAAATCTATTCCCTAACGTTTCTTGTATCTTTGAGGTAATAAAGGGAATAAAATGGTAAATATTTATGGCTATAGGAATTAAATATTGGAAATTAAAAGGTGAATAATGCTTCCGGTGAAATTGCCTATAAGGCAGTGAGATTGTCATGTAATTTTGGATGACCAAATGATATCTATAAATTATGAAAGTTTACAGGATGAAAGTAAATATCCTAAGCTTTAATTTGATAGGTCATATGGATCATTTAAAGCTATATAAAAAAATTTATGAATTTTTGAAGTTTACCCAATGAAATTAATTATTTTCAGGAACAACATACAAATATTGAAATTCTGGGAATTGTGTACTTCCAGTTGGCTAAAGTTATATTTTTTTTCTTGAAACTAGACTCAATAAGGGTTCTATAACCTTTAGAATCACTCCAATTCGATGTCTACAAAATTAGTTATGATTTTTCAAATATTAGGGACAAAATCTGCAAAAAAAATCCGAAAATGGAATTATGACATAAGCATACTTAAAGATGACAAAAGCATGAACTTATAAAATATTTTTTATCTTCATCCTCTTCTCATTTCCGTCATGTTGCAGCAGCCATAGGAGAGAGGAAGAGCAAAATATTATAGAGAGAGAGAAAAGGAGAAGGAAAAACTTGCAAACGTAAGTGATTTATTTAGTAAATCAGTTCCTAATGCGTATAACTCCGTCCCTAAGCTACTCTTCTATGTAATTTGAGGTTTGGAAACTCAATTTCTTGTGTTGAAGAGAGCTAAGGTTTGGTCACTTAGAGAAAAGCCGGAAAGAAGCAAAAGGTAATCTCCAAACCTTCGTATATTGTTTATTCTGGCTACTGTAGACAATTTAATATGTGCAATTTTGCCAGATTGTCTTTGATTTGAATTTTTGGAAATGACATGGCCTAGGGGTTATGTTGCCAAAATTGGGTCTAAATGGTAGTTGTAACCTAACTAAATAGTTAATAAACTGGTTAGGAGTAGAAAGAAATGTAGGAGTAGAAAGAAATGTGTCTGCGGAGCCGAAACCGAAAAACCCCAATTTTTCTCTGAATATTTGTGAATTTTGACCAGGGATGTTAGAGGGTCTTAGAGTTGGATTTTTAATTATTTGATGGCTCCATTGAGTTCAGGAGGAAAAAGTAGATAGAGTTACAATTGATTACTTTTTCGGAAAAGGCCGAAAAAGTATAATTACGAAAACACCCCCGAAACACTGAAATAGGGGCTGTCAAGGGTATTTTTGTAATTTTGCAATGAATTTAGTAATTCCGAGTCCGAAAATGGATTCCATGGGCAAAAATATGTTAGAATAGCCCATGTCAAAAGTTCAGGAAAAGTACAGTCGGACCGGGTACAGCGGGGCCAGGGCGGGTCCCCGGGGGCATTTTGGTACATTTTCATAATATGCTCATATTGTAACCCCTAACCCCTTGCCTTAAAAACCTTAATTATGATTCAAAATACATGATTAAAATGAAATAGAGACCAATAATAATCAAACTCATTTACAATCCCTTCCTTACGGAAGGGTTTTCACAAATATTTTCAAAATTTCTGCCTTTCCCTGATCTCAAATTCCATAATTCGAATATAATTACCCTGTGCAGTTACATCACATTTACATATCAGAGTGTATAAAAAATCCCGGCAACCCTCAGGTTTCATATAAATACTATGGGTTTACAAACTCCCGTATAGGGGATTACACAGTCATATCCAAAATAGTATCTACATCCTATCAATGTACAGTAATCCTAAACTAAAATTCGATACCCAACAAACCAGACTATACTATTGCAAGAGTTCTAGCTGCCCTTAGTCTTCTCCTTCTCTTTGAAGCCACTTGCCCTGTCTAAAGGTTAGTCAATGGAAAGAATGAGATTCTAAACAATCCCAGTAGTAAAAAATCACTCATACCACACATGATCACACAGCATGCAAGTAAATCACCAAGCAGCAGCAGTAGCATCACATATCACACCCCACCCTCATCCCCTTTAACCTCCAAGAAGGCACGTAGTCCTTACCCGAATCGTTGTTAGCGACTCAGGGACTATTGGCATGGTGGTGCCTACACATAGCAATACAGCTCACATATAGCCTTTCAGTTTTCACAAATAGCCTTTCGGCCCACAAATAGCCTTACGGCTTTCACAACCACAAATTCGCAGCATCCGCAACCATCACAAAACAATGATAAACACACATACAATGCATCACATATAGTATAAGATAAAGAGTCACTACCTTGTTCATTCCGATTGTGCTCTGGCGCAAGTGGATCACGAACAGGGCAAATATCGAATCCTACAATTCCAAATGCACCATTTAGACACTTCCATAGTGTTTTTGGGGATTATATGAGTCTATAATGAAAATTTACAAAAATGCCCCCGGGGACCCGGTCCGACTACACCTTTCCCGAAATTCTAACCTGGTCTATTCTAGCATATTTCCGCCCAAGGAATCCATTTCCAGACTCATAATTATCAAATTCAACATTAAATTATAAATTTACCCTTGGCAGCCCCACTTTAAGGGTTTCAGGGGTGTTTTTGTAATTATGCTTTTTCTACCTTTTCCGAAAAAGTGACCAACTATAATCCCACCTAATTTTCCCTCCTCAACTCAATGGAACCATCAAATCATTGAAAATCCAACTCTAAGATCCATTTCTAGAGCTGGACAAAATTTATGTGTTCTCTGGGGAAAATCGGGGTTTTACGATTTCGGCTCCATAAACGCGTTCCTTTCTACTCCTAATCACTTTATTAACCATCCAATTGAGTTATTACTACCATTTGAACTAAAATTGGGCAGCATAACCTTTAGGCACATACATTTCTAAAGTTTAAAACCAATGGCAATCCAGGGAAATCTCACTGATTAAATTGCCCACAGCAGCCAGAATAGTTAATAAACGAAGGTTTGGAAGTTACCTCAAGCTCCTACAAGCTTTTCCCAAATATGGCTGAAATCCTAATATAAACAACTGTAAGATCAAGCGTTTCACCCAAGAGGGGGGTGAATTGGGTGATACTGAAATTTCTTTCGAAAATATAAAACTTTGACAAAAGAATTAAAACAGTAATGAGTAAGGAGAAATATCACCGAAGTGTACACCGGGAGTTATACTGGTTCGGTCACAACCACTTTGACCTACGTCCAGTCCTCAGAGCTTCTCTGAGAGTTTCACTATAACTTTCAAGATTCAGTGGGTTCTTGGCACCTCAGTACAAGCAAGTTCCTTACACCTGGACACTCGCTCCCCCTTACAGGTTGTAATCCAATCCCAACTCAAGGTTCCACAACCTTAAGTTATCTCAATAACAAATATTGAGTTGAATGAAATATCTCTCTCAAAGAGTAAGTGATAATCACTGAAGCATATGAATACAATTTCAACGTGAAAACAGAGCAATGAACTTAATGATACGTTCGTATGGATGCTTAGTTGTTCTTCTCTATTTGAAGGTTCCCATATATATAGATATGTTGGTGATGACCGTTGGAACGTTTTTCTTTCGTCCGTTGGAGAGTGCGCAGCCACTGTTGACTTTTCAAGTTTTTGAAAAATATCCGTTGGCGGTGGTTGGCATTTGAACGTTTGATTTGACTTTTATCTCTTGAAGTGATTCCTTCATTATTTATCTGTAAATAAACTAAGAATACTAATACAATGAAAGGTTAATCATATAGGAAACAAATCAATGAACGTTTGAATGATTTCTAATTTTCTGGGTAAGCTTACTCTAGTAGATCCTCGAGTAACACTTGAAGTTTACTCGAGTAACTCCTCGAGTAACATCGGGAAATCATTTATCAACTGCAAGTTAATGAACAAGTATAAGATTACTCGGGTAGTGCATGGAGTAAACTAAATTTCAAACCTTTGGAATAGTTATTTACTCGGGTAGCACCTCGAGTAATCCTTTGAAAAACTTTTGATTACTCGATGCTCTACTCCAATAATGTTGGCAGGATTAAAATGCCGAGAGCACTTACCTTATTACTCGAGTAGCTCCTCGAGTAATGAACATATTTTTGCATAGGTTACTCGAGTAACACCTCGAGTAACTGAGACATTTGAACATAACTTACCCGGGTAATGACTTGAAGTTTCCTTTGAAAATATTTGAGCATACTGGGATACATACTCGAGGAATCCACTTAATAGAAACCATGAAAAACTTGTATACTAGAGTAAGTACTCGAGGATGATGAAATAAGAAGAAATCAAGTTAATCCGGTACCAACCTCAAGTTTTTCACTTACCTTAGTCTGTTACTCGAGTAGCTCCTCGAGTAACATTGGCAGTGGTACAAAGTGCCGAGAGTTACACATTTTCAAATACAGGGTTACTCGAGTAGTTCCTCGAGTATCATGGAAAACTTGAAGGCAAACTGGAAGTTTCTGACCTGGTTACTCGAGTGGCTCCTCGAGTAACATTAGCAGTGGTACAAAATGCCGAGAGGTCCATTTTTTAGGAAACAAAGGTACTCGAGTAGCTCCTCGAGTATCATGTAGAAAACTTGATGGCAATTGGAAGTTTTACCTGGTTACTCGAGTAGCTCCTCGAGTAACATTAGCAGGCCGAGAGCAACCTTGAAATTTTACCTTGTTACTCGAGTAGTTCCTCGAGTAATGGTGGCAGGTTACTGGAAGTTCTCCTTTGTTACTTCAAGTTTTGTCTCATTACTCGAGTAGCGCCTCGAGTAATGCCTTAGAAGATTTGCTACTGATCAAGTTCCTCAGCATTTTCTCTTGTCCAATCTTCATTACTTCCATGCTTACTTCAAGTAAGCTTATTCCTGTCATTACTTAGTTCAAGCTTGATTATTAAACATTTCCTTTTCAAACCATTCTTTTGTTATCATCAAAACATGAGATCTAACAACAACAATATATTTTTTAGCCTCCAAACCTTAAAGAACAAAGAAGAGTAGTTTAGAGTCGGAATTATACCTGTTAGGAGCTAAATCGTCGAAGAAATCGGCTTACCTTGTGAGATTTCTTCCCTTTCTCTATCTAAACTCTCTCAACTTTGTCTCTCTTGTTTCAGCTGTTGTGTGCGTCAAAATGAGCTGAAGAGGAGATGATTAAATATTATGCTTATGTCATCTTTTGTTTATTTTATAATTTTCCAAAATTCCAAAAATCACTTTTTATGTACAATAACTCTATGTACATGTAATCTTGCCATTAGGCCAAACTAATATTTCCTTCATTATGTCACATGTAGGAGACACCTAGAGTTCCCTCCCTATGGTCTCAATTGACTTCACAACTTGTCCAAGTTACGTATACACGTAAAGTCCCAATTTTGGTCAAATTTGCTCTTTTTGCTCAAATTTTTCATAAATTCATATTTAATTGACTAAATTACTCTAAATAAATTTTTTGAATTTATTTTCCTTAAATGATTGAAATTAACTTCAATTAATTGAAAAATAATTAATTTATCACTTGTTTGGCAAAATTACAAGTTTGCCATTCCATTTTCTTTGCATTTTCGGATTTTTGGCAGATTTTCTGTCCAAATTTTGAAACATCATAAATAATTCTAAAAAAATTGAAATGGAGTGATTCTAAAGGCTATAGAACTCTTATTGAGTCTAGTTTCAAGGAAAAATATAGCCTTTTACTAGCTGGAAGTATATCATTCCCAGAGTTAATTTCTTTGACCGCTGCTCCAGAAAATAATCAATTTCGCTGGGCAAACATCAAAAAATTCATAACTCTTAGCTCAAAAATCGAAATGACACAAATTATATGTCCATTTTGAAGCTTGACATGTGAAATTTATGACTGAAAAGTTTCTGAATTTTTAGGCACCATTTGCCCATTGAAAATGTCCATACAATCTGACTGCCCTGCACAGAATTACACTTAACAGTTTTTCCAATTTTCATCCAATGTGTCTAATAGCTCCAAAATCAACAATCAAACCTATTCCCACATAATTTTTCACAAGGAAACCATTGGAATTACTAAAACAACCAAATTCCCATCACACATTCCCCAAAAGTATTTATTTAACAATAATTAGATCCACTTTTGAAGTCATTAGCCCTCAATCCCATTTTTTTGTCATTACACATATTACCACTAGAAACACTATGGAAGTTTCTAAATGGTACATTTGGAATTATAGGACCGAGTGGAGAGTCGAGCTGCGTCACAATTCGAGGTGGAAAAAAGTTTAAGGTAGGGAACTTACCTCTCCTGCGTGTAATCGATATTTGTGATGGTGTATTGATGCATGCTATTGCTTTGCCTGATTATGTGAAACATATATGAATGATTGAAGCTCTGTTTCTATTTATACTATGGTCATTAGTATATTGTTTGAAGCATTGAGCACGCAAATATGTCATTGTGTTAGCATGAGTTTATGTAATGCAAGCATATGATGCATTAAGCACTTATCCTGCATGCGTATTGTGTAATATCCCAAATGTTGATTAAGGATTAAGGACTTCAAAAGTGGATGTGATTATTGTTGTATAACACTTTTGGAGTATACGATGTGAATAGGAATTCAAATGTGTTATGATCAATGTCCAAACCCTGTATTTAAGTTCAATTGTGAATTAACATCTAAATTGACTTAAAATAGAGGGAGGGTGCATGATTTTTATGAAGGAATGAGAAAAATGTGTTTAGTGGTGATTTAAGAGAAATTACCATAATCAAAAGCAAAATGGTAAAGTTACCAACTAATTGGTCAGTTACCGAAGAGGAAACTCATTGGTAACTTGGAGATCAATGGTTTTGATTTATTGTATGAGATCAAACAGGGGTGGAATCGCATATGTGTGTGCCTATATGAGCTCATGGAAGATAGAGCAAGAGTGTGACACTTGGCACTTTGTGAACCCTTGGATCTTGGTCAATGTTTCAACTCTTCCCTCTCTCCTCTCTTCTCTTTTAGGTTGGTTTTCATGCCCAAAATCTGATCTCATCTCTCTCTCCTCTCATCTCCATGGACGCCAAGCACAAGGATGAGAGAGAAATAGAAAGGTGAGTTTTTTACCTTGGTAATGACTTTGTATGCTCAAACGCTCTTCTTTAATGTCGTTCATAGTGATGAGAGCTTCAACTCTATGGTTTTAGATTTATGAAAGGAGGTGTTTTGAGAGCTTGAGGAAACTTGAAGTTGGAGGAATCAGGAAACTAGCTTGAGGAAGAGGTGAGTAAGAGCTTCCTTTTGATCTATGTATTGTTACTTTTGGTTGAGTTTTGTGAATTATGGAATCTGCCCTGATTTGGTATAATTGTGGAATGATAGTGTATTGTAGTAAAAATAGTGTCATATTGTGTTTTGGTGTCATTGGGATTGATTTAGAACATTGGGAGTAAAAGTAGTGAAATTGTGTAATCTATAGTAATGTGATGTTCAAGACAAGAATTTGTATCTACAATGTGATTTTGGGTGTTTTGAGGTTTTCAATGGGTTCCTTGTCTAAAGTTATGTGGGAATAACTTTGGGTTAGAGTTTTAGGACCATTGGAAACATATGTTGGAAGTTAGGGAAAATTCTGTCATCTACTGCGTTTTGGCTTCTGATAGAGCCTCACTCGAGTGAACAGGGATTTCACTCGAGTGAATAGGGATTTCACTCAAGTGCAGCATCATATTCCCTCTTTACCTTTCATTTTTAGGTTGCACTTTCGTACTAGAAAGCAAGAGTACATTTCCTCACCTGCGAGTAGGGGTGTGCAACTTTTTCCCGTCCCGATCTCGAGCAAATTGGGATGGGATTTTCCCGTCCCAAAAATTTCGGGATCAGGATCGGGAATGGGACTTCCCGATCCCGACTTTCTCCCGATCCCGAAATATATATATATATATATATTATGTATAATTTTTTATAATATTTAAGAAAGCAAGACCAAATGCAAAATAAAATGTGAAAATCTCCAACACCCTCAAGTTAATATCTATTCTTTTAGTTAATTTCATTTACTATTTATTAAATAATTCTAATTTTTTGTTCTTGTCTTTGTGCTTTTTGTAGCTAAATCGGCAACTTTAAGCATGTATTGGACTAATGATATATTTGTATTGGACTAATTTGGTACAATATGGTATTAGATAAATTATATATTTATACTAGACTAAAGAAAATAAAACAAAAAAATTAATATAGGAATTTTCAAAAAAAAAAGAAATTCGGGATCGGAAAATTCCTGATCCTGATCCCGAACATTTCCCATCCCGTCGAGGCGGGAAATTTTTGGGATCAGGATCGGGAATGAAAATCATTCCCGAACCCCTTTCAGGATCGGGATCGAGATCGGGAATGGCATTTCCTGATCCCGAATAC
Organism: Inga oerstediana; assembly: GCA_963210345.1. Lineage (NCBI taxonomy): Eukaryota > Viridiplantae > Streptophyta > Magnoliopsida > Fabales > Fabaceae > Inga > Inga oerstediana. The sequence goes on from OY723409.1 coordinate 40,976,116, forward strand.
CCCTACCTATGAGTGAAGTGAGTTATCACTCGAGTGCGAGGTGTTTTACTAGAGTACATATGTATTTTGCACTAAGGGCCGCTTCTCGGATAAACACTCACAGTCCATTTGTCAAAAGTGTGTGTTGGCACTCACAAGTTGTATGCTATCACTCGAGTGCTCAACGTCATCACTCAGTGCACTCTCCATTTCAAGGTTTCCTTTGCATTTGGGTGGTCATTGTCTGTGCTTCACTTTATGGGACTCGAGTAAGTGTGAGACCATCACTCGAGTGCTGAGGTTGTGACTCGAGTGCAATGATCACCTTCTGTCTCTGTCTTTGCTCTTGGACAAGTACTCGCACAAGTGGGCCATTCTCACTCGAGTGCAAGTCATCTATCACTCGAGTGCGTCATCCATCACTCGAGTGCATCAGTTAAAATCAGTTTTTTCTCTTCTGAAAGGGGATCTTTGGTCAAGTTTCTCTCAATCCTTTAGTCATGTGTTTAGGCTTTGAGTAGCCACCTAAAGGTCATGAATGATAACCAACTTTAAGTGTTATGAAAGTAAGAATTTGGAATAAAGAATAACCCTATGTCCTTGATTTGGTTTATAGGGTTCGATGTTCGCCCTGATCATGAGTAAGCTGTGCTGGTGCACACGTGGAAAGAATAAGTGTAGGAAACTTACCTCTCTGGCATGTATTTGATATTTGTGTTGGTGTATTGGTGCATGTTATTGCTTTGCATGATTATGTGTAATATATATGAATGTTTGAAGCTATGTTTCTGTTTACGCTACGGCCACAAGTATGTTGTTTGAGATATTGAGCTTGTAAATATGTCATTGTGTGGGCATGAGTTATGTAATGCAAGCATGCCATACATAATACATTTATCATACATGCATATTGGTATTGTTTTCCTACTGAGATTCTCTTGAATCTCACCCTCCCCTACTAACAGTTTAGACAGGGCAAGTAGATCGAAGAGGGAGCAAGCAACCAAAGGCGGTGAGAACTCCCTAGGGATATTTGATTTGGTAGTTGGTTATCAATATGAGTTGGGATAACTGTATATGTTTTAGATGTATATTTGGTAATCTAAATGTGTATCTGTTCGGATGAGTATTTTTAGATATTTATTTGAGATGGATTTGTATAATCCCTGTATGAGAACTTGTATATGGGAGAGTGTGCCTTATAAACTTTTTGGTTAAGATATGAAACTTGGGGTTTGCTGGGATTATTATTGTGCACGCTGAAGTTTATAATGAAAGTAATTTATATGTGCAAAGTGATTGTATTCGAAACATGAATATGAAACCAGGTGTGTTAAATTTCGAAAAGTATTTGTGAAAACCCTATCGTAAAGATGGGATATTAACTAAGTTTTGCTTATTCGTTGGTCTCTAATTCATTTTAATCACGTATTTCGGATATATTTACGGAGGGGGTTACATATTGGTATTGTTTCCTATTGAGATTCTCTCGAATCTCACCTTCTTTTACCAACAATTTAGACTGAAGAAGACAGAAGATATGCTGAGAACAATGCAGAGTATCGTACGAGGGGATTATAGTGGTGGAATGAAGAAGAGAAGATGTCTCTGTTTCATTGGGATGGTTTTAGACATTCAAGTAGCCCTGTGCAGCTACATTAATGGTAATTATTATGTACGAACCCCTGTAGGAAATTTCTGTAACTATGCACATATTATCAAGATAATTATGCTATTCCTGTATTACCCACCGAACTGTATATCATTTTCCGCGAATACTTTGAAATAGCTAAATATAAGATAAGGGTGTGATACTAATTCTTTTTAGGCTTACTATGAGCCTAATTCTTCAACGATGTTTTTGGCAAAAAAATTCTAAAATTCTTCAACGAGTAAATCTCATTGGGCGTGTTCTAGTAAAACTTAATCCTTTAGACTTTAGAAAGTCAAATATAACAGCCCAATACAAAACTTCTCTTGGACTTACAAGTAATGAAATACATATGCCCAACTTGCAACACCTTTTGGGATGGCAATAAACTAAATGGAAAAGAGAATTATATCAACATATCGTTGGTTGGGTCGTAGGTTGGGTTGTAAGCGACATTCCCCTATAAGGAGGAAATTACACATTCAAATCCTAAAAAATGTATTTGTTGAGAGATATCTAGTACATATAAGCCTTATAAGGGAAAACCCTTGCCCAAATTACAAAAAGCGAGAGAGAATTATAGTAGCCTAATTTTAAAAAATAGACAAATGCAAACTTAATTGAATCATTGCATAACTCCAGAAATATTTAAAGCATTCAAAATACAATAAATTTCACAGTCTATCACACATGGTACATATCATGTTTTGCAAAATCCATCAAAAGAGAATTTCATATGGTATGGTCCCATCCCACTCTCTTCCACTCCTCCAAATGGTAATCCTCGAGTTGCAGCCTGCATCTAATAATGCAATAAAACTCCGCTTTGTGATGTTGGAAAAAGAAAAAGGATAATGCCATTAATTACTGCATATAAATTCATTTCACTAGTTCAAGTCATAGACAGGTCTAGGGGGAGACTAGGAAATTGAAGTAAAACATTCTTGTAGTTTGTGATCTAAAACATTGGGGTTTGTAAGAATAAAAATTTGAAAATGGCGCTCAAATGAAGAAAGAGAAATTATAAGAAGATGACGATTACTTGTAAGATAGTGTCATTGATGAGCATACCACCAGAAGATATGCTCCAGATGGCTTCCTTTGGCAATATATATGGCCCTCATGGCAATACCTGAATAAAATTGTCAATTTTCAGCCATGACTTAGAGCAATTCTTCAATTCAAGAGGGAGTTTATCATAGGCTTGCCAAGAATATGTTGGGCACATTTAATGATTAGTAAACCAATCATCCAGATGTGATCCATGACACATACTGTATATCAAATGGAGCAACAGTAAGATGTGCTCTTAGTTCTAGATTTCCTGACTTTGCATGCATATTTTTTGCAAATCATCCCAATTTATTTTTATCTCATCTAACATGTGAGGAGTTAGGACCAATTAACTGGCTAAATTTTAATCCATGGCACAAAGACCCGTATTCCAAAGTTAGAGGACAGCGGAGTGTATGTTACCATTGATTCTGACAATATTATTAGTTCCAAAAAGTGCACGGCAAAAGCGTGCTGCGACGACACCTCTCAAGCTGAAAGGGGTGTGTGGTCAGTATAACTTCTTTGTAATAGAGATAGAAATGCTGGTCAATGTTTTATCGATCAACACCATAAATATTATTTTTAACGACACAAAAAAATGTGATACCGTTGCAATAGTGACTGGTTAATTATTTGTTCTTCCTCATGTCTAAAAATGGCAACTAGAAGAGTTTGTCATGGGAACTACATTCACTATAAAGCATTAAAGTAACAAGAAATAACTTAAACAGTCCACGGTCCTTGAGTTGGGTCTATTAGGAGTTTAGGAGCTAAAAAGCTATATTCGTAATCTTCCCTAATTGGAAACTAGCAAAGCTACAGTCACAGCCTTCCTCTTCTCTAATCAGACAACTTCGCTCACTATGATTAGAACATGATATTAAAGTCACCCATAAAGTGATATCCAAAAGTGCAGAATGAAGTGAAGATCAAGGATCCTTTTTCATGATTTAGTTTTCACCATTTACTTTCGCCAGATTTCTGAACAGAAGTGAAAAGGACAATCCAGGCCTGTGCATTTTGTGATCAGCAGAAACAATAATCATCCTCTAAGTATAGATTTTAGAAATATTCCAATTTAAACAGCACAACACTGAAAATTGAATTCAAATTATAATTTCAACAAAAAATTAGTTCAACTACACTCAAGTCAAATGAGCTAAATTCAAAATGTCACAATTTCTTTTTCCACGGTGAGCCATATAATTCACAGAATATTTTCAGTATATCAAACGGGAAAAAAAGTTGTATAGAAAATACCTCTCAGTTCTCATGAAATAATGATGCTCCTCTTTTCCTTTAATCCACCTTTCAAAAGAGAAAAAGGGAGATTGTCTTGCCAATTGCAAGCTCGTGATCAAGTCATCCCGCATAACTGCATCAAGACGTGAACTTAATGAGCATCGTGACTGACAGGCCTTGACCATTTTCTATAGAAATGGTCCTCAAGGGTCTATGATGCTGTAACTAGTCACTGCATGGCATACTCCTAAGCTGAAATATGGAGCTAACCGCCTCCTTTGATACCTGTAGTTAATTGAGGTAGAATTTAACGTTTAAAATCCGTAATTTGATCCATAATCCACCCTTCCAGTCTGGAGTACCCATGCTTCTTACAAGCATCAAGGGCTATGGTTAACATTGAAATTGAAGGCTCCATAGGCATTGTCTTCAAAAAGTTTTCAAGTTCATCAATGTATCCATGTCGGCTGTAGAGTTCAATCATGCAGTTATAGTGCTCCAACCAAGGCAAGATACAGAACTCATTGCTCATTGACCTGAAGCATTGGGTACCAAACTCAACAAGGCCTTCTTCTATACAAGCATACAGGATACCCTGAAAGGTCACATGGTCTGGTTGGGTGCCTTCCTCCACCATTATCCTAAACAATTCAAGGGCTTCCTGACACTTACGATTGAACACCCAAATATTATGTGATTCCAAAGGACCACATCTCTAAAATCTGCCCCTTTAAAAACCTCAAAAGCATACTCAAGAGAATGAAATCTACAACACATGTATATCAAAGCAGTTATAATAACAGTATCCATCTCATTTTGATGTCTAATTATATAACCATGAATTTGATTGCCATGGTGAACTGCAGAGGAATTTGCACAAGCTGTCAAAAGGGCTGCAATCGTATATTTAGTTGGCTTAGTCTCCCACTGCATCTCTAAAAATTTTTTTAAGGCGTGCTCACCTAATTGATGAAGAGCATAGCTAGCCACCAAAAAATTCCAAGAAACCATGTCACGCCAGTAACTCATTTGGCCAAACCAAACTCTGGCACTATTCAACATCCCACATTTACCATACATGTCAAGAAGGGCATTGCTAACCATAAGGTTGGTGTGGAAACCATGTCGATTGATATAGCCATGAATCTGCGTGCCCAATTCATGATCTGAAAGTCCAGCGGACAAGTTTAACATCAAGCTAAGAGTAACATGATCCAATCCTTTAGTTTCATCAAGCATCAAATATACAAATTCCAATGCCTCTAACCATTCAGAGGAACGGATATACCCTGCAAACATTGCATTCCATGTGATCACATTACGTTCAGGCATCTCATCAAAAAATTTCCTTGCCTCTTGTGTTTTCCCACTCATCGCATATCCTGATACAATTGAAGTCCAAGCAACCAAATCTTTTGAGCCAAGCTGATAAAAATCCTAGAACTATTATCTAGTTCACCACACTTTAAATACGTGTTAATAAGAGAGCTTGAAACAATATTGTCCCCTTGAAAACCTAGTTTAGTAATAAATCCATGTATTTGCATCCCCTCCTTTAGTGCAGATATATACTCGAACCAGCCACAAGAGCATTAGAGGGGTAAAGTTGAATGGCTTGACTGCCTTGGAGAGCATCCGTGAGAACATGATAATGGTTTCCCGTCCATCACCATTATCAAGATATCGCCCACAATGACATTCCAAGTGATGGCATTAGGATATTGGATCTCATCAAACATTCTACGAGCATCACACATAACCCGACACTTAGCATAAACATCAACAAGGGAACCCCCCAGAATTACATTGCGATCAAAACCATATTCCGTTACAAGCCCGTGAATTTGCCTTGAGAGATGAAGCTCAAATACCGCAGCACAAGAACCAAGAATGCTGGCAAATGTGATATTATTTGCATAAACTCCCAACTTATTCATGCATTGGAATAATGACAATGCCTCATTTGGGAAGGGAAACCCCCCTGCGCATAGGCTGTGATCATTGCATTCCAAGACCCTCCATCTCTTTGGGGCATTTCCTCAAACAGCTCTCTGGCATCATTCAAATAACCGCATTTACCGTATGTTTCTATTACCAGGTTGAGAAGAAAGACCCGAGGGGTAGGAGAGAAGGTGACCAAATGAGACTCGACCTTCCGAGCCTCAACAATGGCTCGATGAGAAGAGCATATCTGGAACAAATGAGCATACAGGGAATACGGGAACAGTTCAGGGAAAGCGAAAAGTAAGGACACGGCTTTTCGGAGGCGACCCACTCTGAGGTAAGTGAAGATTGAGTTGATTGCTTTTCGAACACCCGGGGGTTCAGCTTGGACCTTGAGATTTCGGTTGTAAAGGACTTGGCTGAGTGCAGAGGCAGGAGTCTCACCCATGCAACAGATAACGATGGCTTGATAATCAAATTTTCAAAACTCAAAACTTCAAATGGAAGACTCCAATTTCCCATGCCATGGCATGCTATTCTATAGTGCTTGACAAGCTTCCATCGTATTCTCGCTGGTTTTCACGCTCACGTGATCACAACTATACAGAACAAACTCGCAACAAAAATGTCATTACACTAATTCCTCTGAGTATTTCTCAGGCCCAGAAAGGTAACTGATGCATAAGCACGCTCGAAGCTTTGAGTCGTCCAACATCAAATCCTGACTCTCTTTTCCTTCAAGTTATCTCCTGCTATCATATATTGGAAACATTTTTTACAGTTTCTAGCACGAACGCGGGGAGCAAATGGAAAAAATATAGGACAATCACTCCTAGTCCTAAACAACAAAACATATTCACGGAAAAGTCTCAGAAAAAAGTTAAATCTTTGTCTCAGAAAAAAGTTAAATCTTTGAAAAGTTCCTAAGGACTTTTTTATAATTATTTTCCAAAGTTGAATGACACGCATGCCCCTCTTCTATTATTTCTCTCTCTCTCTCATTCGTTCTGTGCTCTCTCATATTGGACCTCCTCTTTCAGCTTGATGTGTTCTCTCTGCATAAATGGTGGTGATGGTGAAGGAAGCTTTGAGGTGGTGAAAGATTTATAGGATGTGATGTAAGATAAAAGGAAGAAGAAGATGGAAGGAAGGTTATGGATTTTTTTATGCTCAAGCTTCTATCATTTTTAAAGAAGGAAGGGATGAAGGTGATGATGATGATGAATAGTCCAACCCATCCCCCTCTTCCAACCTCATGGAAACCCCATCTCATAGTGGTGAAAACGCTGATGTGGAAAAAAAAATAAATTGTTGTTAATTCGTGCAGTAGCAATTGTTAATATAATAATTGTAGTTGTTAATACAAAAAATGAGGTTGGGTGTCATAGTGCTCTATTTTTGCGGAACATAACAGAGGAAGTGGTATGTTTGAAGTGGGAATGGTTGATTGTCATAGTGGTGGGATGATGTTAAAACGCTGATATGGAAACAAAAAATTGTTGTTAATTCGTGCGGTAGTAGTTGTTAACATAACTTTTATAGTTGTTAATACAAAAAATGAGGTTGGGTGTTATAGTACTCTATTTTTGGGAAAGAAAACAAAGGAAGTGGTATGCTTGAAGTTAACAAATATTGTTTCAAGCTGAAACGTGTGGGAGGTTGTAAAACACACTCAAAAGTTGTGAATACACACTTTAAGAGTTGTAAACATACTATTTGTCATACTTAACTTGAGAAAACATCGTTTCAAGCTAAAATGTGTAGGAGGTTGTAAAACACACTCAACAGGTTGTGAATACAGGCTTTAAGAGTTGTAAACATATCATTTGTCATACTTAACATGAGAAAACATCGTTTCAAGCTAAAACGTGTGGGACATTGTAAAACACACTCAACCGGTTGTGAATACACGCTTTAAGAGTTGTAAACATACCATTTGTCATACTTAACGTGAGAAAACATTATTTCAAGCTAAAACGTGTGGCAGGTTGTAAAACACACTCAATAGGTTGTGAATACATGCTTTAAGAGTTGTAAACATACACGCTTTGATAGTTGTAAACACCACAATTGGTCATACTTAATGTGACAAAATAAGTTGTAAAACACACTAAAAGTGTTGTTAATATACGATTGACGAGTTGTAAACAGACCATTTGACAAACTTAACGTGAGAAAATATTGTTTCAGGTAGAAACATGGTGGAAGTTGTAAAACACACTCAAAGTGTTGTTAATGCACGCTTTACGAGTTATAAACAGACCATTTGCCATACTTAACATGATAAAACATTGTTTCAGGGAGGAACGTGTTAGAAGTTGTAAAACACACGCAAAGTGTTGTTAATGCAAGCTTTACGAGTTGTAAACAGACCATTTGTCATACTTAACGTGATAAAACATTGTTTCAAGGAGGAACCTTGAGTACATTGTTAAACACACTCAACCTATTGTTAATATACGTTTGCGAGTTGTAAACAGACCGTTTGGCATACTTAACATGATAAAACATTGATTCAAGAAAAAACATTGACACCCAACCTCATTTTTTGTATTAACAACTACAAAAGTTATATTAACAACTACTACTGCACGAATTAACAATAATTTTTTGTTTCCATATCAGCATTTTAACATCACCCCACCACCATGAAAATCAACCATTCCTACTTCAAACATACCACTTCCTCTGTTTTCTTTACCAAAAACAAAGCACTATGACACCTAACCTCATTTTTTGTATTAACAACTACAAAAGTTATATTAACAACTACTACTGCACAAATTAACAATAATTTTTTATTTCCATATCAGCGTTTTAACATCACCCCACCACCATGACAATCAACCATTCCCACTTCAAACATACCACTTCCTCTATTATGTTCCCCAAAAACAGAGCACTATGACACCCAACCTCATTTTTTGTATTAACAACTACAACTGTTATATTAACAACTGCTACTGCATGAATTAACAACAATTTATTTTTTTCCACATCAGCGTTTTCACCACTATGAGATGGGGTTTCAATGAGGTTGGAAGAGGGGGATGGGTTAGACTATTCATCATCATCATTACCTTCATCCCTTCCTTCTTTAAAAATGACAGAAACTTGAGCATCAAAAAATCCATGACCTTCCTTCCATCTTCTTCTTCCTTCTATCTTACATCTCATCCTACAAATCTTTCACCACCTCAAAACTTCCTTCACCATCACCACCATTTCTGCAGAGAGAGCACATCGAGATGAAAGAGGAGGTCAGATCTGAGAGAACACAGAATGAATGTGAGAGAGAGAGAGAGAGAGAGAGAGAGAAAAATAATAGAAGAGGGGCATGTGTGTCATTTAACTTTGGGAAATAATTACAGAAAAGTCCCTAGGGACTTTTCATATATTTGACTTTTTCCTGGGACTTTTCTATGAATATGTTTGTTGCTTGGGACCTAGGAGTGATTTTCCCAAAAATATATCTTCACAACAAAGTATCTAACCAAAAAACGAAACAAAAACAATCTTACTACTCCATAATATAAAAAACATGACATGGAGTTCCTTATTAAGCAACTACAGCCACATAAATATTACTATTAGATAGAAAAGAAAACATTATTACATCAACATACATCAAATCCTAGTAAACCACTAACATTTAATTAGTATTTTGATTTCAAAAAATCTCCTTATAAACAATATTCATTGTAACCTTTTTAATTTCCCTCCCACTATTTGGAACAAACTATTTTCAATATATCTATACATTTCATTCTTGATAATGCAACACACAATCAAGCTTTGACAAATATAACCTAACATGGCACAATGATTACCCTTAACTTTTGTTGATTGTCATTGCAATCAAACTGTCAAATCCAAAATTTTAAGTGTGTTGAACCTTATGTATTACACGGATCATTAAGTAAATCATCATTGATTTTAGTATTCTATTATGTTTAATTTGTAGGATCGGTAAGCACAGCGGAAGAATTTGAAAAATTTTCACCGATCCTAATCGAGGATCTATCAACGGCGTTTAAACCAAGTTGGAAGGATTCATACATTTTTTATGATTCAGAGTTTTCACGATCTCGAGGAGCCAACACGTCAGGTCCGCTCCCTCTACCGGTATCCACACGAATGCTCTCCAACCGAGACTGCGTGCTAGCGCCTCTAATGTCTCCAAGGGTTTAACTTGCGGCTCTCAATTCTGATGTACCCTGAATCTATCAGCTCTATCAAGTTTATAACCCATAAGGGTTATTTTCAAATTTCAAAATTAATCATCATTAATTTCGAAATTAATTAACAATTAATTATCTTGATGAGCTAATTAAATAAATTCAGTTTAAATTAAATCTGTCCAACAGTTTTAATTTAACCTATTTATTTAATCTAAATAAAGAGCCATTAGATTTAATTTATCTTCATAAATTAAATCTGAGATACTATATCTCTATCATGTTAGTTATTAAATTTAATATATCTTAATAAATTAAATTTAAAACCAACACAATATAATAATATCATATAATATATATATATACATATATATATATATATAATATTTCAAAAATATATATATCTATATAATATTATTAAATATAATAATATAATATATATATATATATATATTTCAAAAATATATATATATATATCTATATAATATTATTAATAAATTTTATAATATATATATATATATATATATATAAAAATATAAAATTCATCCACCCTAAATCAAACATTATCTCGTGTTGGGCCATTCTTGTGTGCGACCCTGTAGGCCCATATGAAATTGGCAGTGGGCCAATAACTACACTAACCCAAAAGTCGCAAACGGCCTCTAGCAAGACATTACGACTACCCAATTCATATGAGGATCGTTATCACGATGCAACCTGTCATACAACCATGTCACGTCCCTTTTATCACACGATATATCGATCAAAGATAAGGCATGGAAAATGTCATCCTCTTGTTCCTGACCATTACTTTCTCGATTCCTGAGTAGCCTGATAACAGAGACTAAAACTCCTTTCATCATAGTATGGCCATACATTTCTCAGACTCACTCATCGAGGGGCCCAGTAATATCTCTCTACTAATGTGAGGGACAAATTCCATCTTGATCATTCATATTCCTTTACATGAAAAGCCACCAAGCCCGATCGTAGCCTTTATCATCACCCGGTCAAAAGTGACTTTTGACTAGTTCAAAGCTTAGCAACTCTCATGTAGGAATCCATGATGACCTCAGGTCTAAGGGCATTGTGACGTGGTTATACATGAGAAAAGCTTATGACTTGATCCATATAGCTTTCTCATAGTGGGTCGGTCCAGCACCTTGTACTCTTACAAGTGCCTAAGACTTTGATTCGTATCTCCATATCTTATCAAAGTCATATTGATCTTGTTTCATCTCTGCTCCCGCATAGATGACCGACCAGGGACATTTTAGGACAATCTTTATGAATTATCCAAGGATACAATTATCACAATTAACATGCAAATAATATGATAACAGAATGGAGAAATTTCATTAAAATAATAATGTTCAAAGTACAATGATTGGCCCTTAGGGCACAATTTCCAATAGTTAGAGAGAGACGCAGACCACTGGTGGAAAAATACGACAGTGATATTGAATGCCTAAAACATTCTATTGACTTGGGAGTCATTCCAAAAGGAATTTAATGAAAAATACTTTCTGAGGTCTATGAGGCTCGATAAGGAGAAAGAATTCCTAGCTATTCAACAGGGTGACGGCAAGAATTTTGATGATTACCTATCCCGATTCATTTGATTGTCCCGCTACTCATCCTATCTGAGGTTCAAAGAGGATAAGGAGTGGAGCTCCGATATGTTGATTCAGGGACAGAAACCCGAGATGGAACAGAAGCTAGCTGCCCTACAGTTTACCCTATTTAACAAGGCTATGGAAGTTTGTCGACTGATAGAGGCTAACCTGAATAGAATGCATTCAAACAAGAATGCCAACAATTGAGGAGGATCTAGTTAGGGTACTACCTCTTAGAAGCATAAGGGACAAGGGTTCTCATAGAAGGGGAACAACAAAAAGCCCTTTTAGTCAAGGAACCGTAACAACTAGAAAACCCTGACATCTCAAACATGCCTTTGGTGTGGTAAGTCGCATCTGGGATGACTTTGTAATGTCCATATGAGTCAGGTAATATGTTATACCTACCATAACCCAGGCCACTTTACAATAAACTATCCCTAGCAAGCAGTCGCACCCTAACCTATAAACCAAGGCCGAGTATTTGCCTTAACACGTGAAGAAGCAAAGAAATCTCCAGAGCTGATTCAAGGTAAAATACTTCTCAATGGTAATTCATTACAAGCTTTATTTGATTCGGGTGCTAGGCATTCTTTCATTGCTTATAACTGTGCTAAGCACACAGGATTGCATGTGCATAAACTGCCATTTGATTTGAGTGTGTCAACGCCAATGGGTGTCAAGACTATGACTACTAATGTTTGTCTGAATTGTGTGGTGAATGTTGGGGGTCATGAGTCTACAATTGACTTGATTTGCTTGCTGGGTTTTGATTAGCTGATAACAAATAATGTGCTACTGGATTTTGGGAACAATAATATAGTATATCCCACCCGACAAAAGGATGATAAAGTAAATGCAAATCCAAACTTCCTCTCATTGGCGGAAGCTGAGAAATGCCTAAGAAGGAGATGCCAAGGATATATCATGTTCTTTTCCATACAGGCGGAGACAAAAATAACCCTGGAAGATATACCGGTTGTAAGGGAATTTTCTGAGGTGTTTCTGAACGACCTTAGCAGTTTTCCTTCAGAAAGAGATGTGGAATTTTCAATCGAGATTATGCGTGGAGCTGACAGAATATCTCCAAATGATATGGCAAAGCTAAATAAATAAATCGAGGAATTACTTGAGAAAGGGTTCATTCGACCAAGTGTTTCACCGTAGGGAGCTCCAATGATATTCGTTAAAAAGAAAGATGGAAGCCTGTGGCTATATATTGATTATAGAGAGTTGAATAAGGTAATTGTCAAAAACAAGTGCCCATTTCCTTAGATTGACGACCTTCTAGATCAACTTTCTGAGTTAAGTGTATTCTCGAAGATTGATCTAAGATCAGGATATCATCAGCTATGAGTGAAAGCAAAAGACATACTAAAGACTGCTTTCCGAACAAGATATGGACATTATGAGTTTCTAGTAATGCCCTTTGGGGTAACCAATGCACCTATTGTGTTTATGGACTACATGAACCGCATATTTTGTCAATATTTAGATCAATTTGTGGTAGTCTTCATTAACGACATTCTGATATACTCTAAGAGTATAGAAGAGCACGAGGAGCATTTGAGGATCGTACTGGGAATTTTGCGAGAGAGGCAACTCTACGCCAAACTAAGCAAGTGTGAGTTTTGGCTTTCAGAAGTCAAATTTTTGGGTCATGTTATCTGGGAAGAAGGAGTTGTAGTGGATCTCAGTAAGGTGGAAGCAATACTAAACTGAAAGAGGTCAGAAACTGTTGCTGAGATACGTAGTTTTCTGGGTCTTGCTGGCTATTACCGGAGATTTATTCAAATTTTTTCTCAAATCGTGTTGCCAATGACCAAGTTCACCTAAAAAGATTTGCCATTTAACTGGGACAACCGATGTGAGAAGAGCTTCATTGAGCTAAAGGAGAGTTTGACAACTGCACCCGTGTTAATTATCCATGATCCCAAGTTGACCTACATGGTTTATAGTGATGCTAGTAAGCAAGGACTGGGATGTGTCCTGATGCAGCAGGGTAGAGTGTTAGCCTAAGCCTCTCGACAGCTGAAGCCTCATGAAATGAACTATCCTACACATGATTTGGAGCTCGTGGCAACTGTGTTCATACTGAAATTTTGGCAACACTACCTATATGGTATGATTGTAGAACTGTACTGCGACCATAAGAGTCTTAAGTACCTGTACGATCAAAAAGAGCTTAATATGTAATAGTGAAGATGGATAGAGTTGTCAAAATACTACAGCCTGGAAATCAAGTATCACCCAAGTAAACCCAATGTCGTCGCTGATGCTCTTAGTCGAAAGGCGGTGCAAGTGGCAGCTATGATGATATAAGAAAGGAAATTAATAGAAGATTTCTGAGATCTAAGTCTGTCAAATCAAATCTTTTGTGATGGTTATGGCATCAGCCAAGAGCAAAATGATATAAAGGCTAAGGTTGCAAAAGCTCAAATGCTAGATAAATGGGCACAAACCATTCAAATTATGATTGAAAGAGGTGAGACTCAAGACTATGAGTTTTAGCCTAGTGGACTGGTTTGACACAAAAAGAGAATCTATGTTCCAGGAAGGCTAACCTGAGATAGAAAGTCCTAGATGAGGATCACAAGAGTCAGTATACCCTCCACCCAAGGATGATAAAAAAAAGTACCATGACTTGGAAGCAATATATTGGTGGCCTAGATTAAAAAAGGATGTGACTAAATTTATAACACGGTGTCTTACCTATCAGAAGGTGAAGATTGAACATCAAAGACTGCCAGGACTGCTTCAAAGTCCCGAGATTCTAGAATGGAAGTAGGAGAGTGTAACTATGGGTCTCATGGTAGGGTTACCCAAAATTCGGAATCATAATGCGATATGGGTTATTGTTGATCATTTTACCAGTCAGCGCATTTTATACCAATCAACGCTGGCTATTCTCCCGATAAGCTAGCAAAGATATACATCTGAGAAATAGTGAGACTCCATGGGACACCAAAGAGTATAATTTTTTACAGATATCCTTGCTTTACTTCGAGATTTTGGAGATCTCTACGTGAAGCATTGGGCACTAAACTGAAATTTAGTACAGCCTATCATCCTCAAATGGATGGACAAACAGATAGAACCATACAAATACTAGAAGATATGTTGAGAGCATGTGTAATGGACTTCAAGGGAAGTTGGGATCACTACCTTCCACTTGCAAAATTTGCCTATAATAATAGCTATCATGCGAGCATTCATATGGCTCTGTATGAAACACTTTACAGGAGGAAGTGTCAATCCCCTCTCTGCTAGACAGAGTCATCAGAAAGAAGGTTGTATGGCCAGATATAGTAGATCAAATAACTGAGCAAATCAAACTCATCAAGCAGAGACTGCTTGTAACCCAAAGTAGGTAGAAGAGTTATGCCGACAAGCGAAGAAGATTACTAAAGTTCCAAGTTGGCGATCATGTAATTTTTAGGGTTTTACCCTTCACTGGTATTAGCAGAGCAATAAAGAGGAAGAAGTTGAGCCCTCGGTACATCGGCCATTTAAGATTCTGTCAAGAATTAGGCTCGTAGCATACTGGATTGCTCTACCCTCAAACTTGAGCAGATTGCATGACGTCTTTCATGTTTCATAGTTGCAAAAGTATCAACTAGACCCTGAACATGTTGTAGAGTATGAGGATGTGGAGATACAAGATAATCTCACATATGAGGTTGAGCCAGAACAAGTCATCAACCGATAGGAAAGATGGCTCAAGCATAGAAGCATTCCATTTGTGAAGGTGGTCTGGAAGGGGTTATCACCTAGAAAGGCAACCTGGGAAGCGGAAGACAACTTGAGGAAGCGCTACCCAGAATTTATGTTTTAGAACATGTAGCAAATTTCGGGGATGAAATTTATTGCACGAGGAAGAGTTGTAATATACCAAATTTTATAACTGTGAAAATATGTAAAATATGGAATTAGTGGAATAAAATAAATACTAATATCTACGAATAAAGGTAAAACAACTCTCAATATGCCTACCAAGGTCCTAAGTAGAATTCTGAGTAAGCACCGATAAAGCAACTATTAAAGTAATGTTATAAAGTACATAATGATGACTCATGATGGCACACCTTTTTTGTTGGCTAAACAAGAGCTTGACTTGTGTCCCTTAATGATGATAAAGTACAAAGCCACTTTTGTGTTAGCAAAATTAGGAGGTGACAAGTGTCCTTCATCATTACACCACATTTATGCCTTTTGTGTCGGCATCCACGGAGTGTGCCACCTAGTGCCCGAGTTTGGGGAATCCACTAGTCCCCGATCCAGTCAGGTATTTGACTTTCTCAAACACCGAGCCAGGAGTCTGGGGAAATTGTTAGGCCCCTTCCTTCCCCTGACCATCTTGACGCCACCTAAGAGAGAGAAAGAGATGATGTGATGTTTGGATGACATATGACAACCTTACACCTTAATCTTGTGACACTTGGCACAACAAGAGGAAATCACATGCAAGATTTAATCTCCACCCTTCCTTCTCCTTTAAGTGCACAGCCAAATGGGAAAAAGAGAGAGAGAAAATTGATTTAATACAACAAAACTGTTAGAGGAGAGAAGGAGAGTGAATAGTAACTTTTCCTGAGTACCAGAGCCGATTTCAACCTCGAATCTTTGTTATCGTCTGGTAAGTCCATCAGGAAACTTCCTCTACTCACTGTAAGCTTCAATCCTATGGTCTCAGATTTCTCATCTGAGGTTTTTTGTGTCAATTAGTCAGCTGGAGTGCCACCAAAATATTGAACAACTTACAAAAAAGCGTAGGCTTCATTTTGAACCGATTGGATTGTTGTTTGGATGAGTATTCTTAAGGGTGGGTACTGGTCATGATTTGGTTCAGGGGTGTTTTTGGAGGTTTAACCATGATTTAATTGTCTATTTGTGGTTAGATGATGATTTATGATGATATTGGGCTAAGTTATTGGACAAAATTCTGTTTTGGAGATTTTAGTTAAAAGGGGGGGTCTATTCGGTCAAGGCTTGAGGGGTTGCGGCTATATGATTTTGATGATTTTGATATTACCATTGTGTTAAAAAAGTGTGGGGAATAGTCCTTGTTGTAATTTTGGACCATTGGAAATATATATTGCAAAACCGAAAATGCTGCCAGTATCTGTTCTGTGCAGGGCAGTCAGATTGCACAACGTTTTTAAATATGTAAATGATGTCCAAAAATTGTAAAATTTTCTAGTCTAATAGTAGACATATCAAGCCTTAACTTGATATACAATTTGTGTCATTTGGATATGTGTGCTAAGAGTTATGCATGTTCAAAGTTTGGCCTAGAAAATTAGTGAATTCTGGGGGCAGTGAGCAATTAAATGAGATATTGTGTTGACATGCGCCCAAAAGTGTAATGGCTATATTTTTCCCTAAACCTAGACTTATTAGGGGTCACATAGCCTTTGGAACCATCACAATTGGACATCTATACAATTAAATATGATTTTTCAAAGTTAGGTCCTATTTCTAGAATGGAATATGAAACAGGTTGGGTTTGGTGTAATTCTAGGAATTATGTGGTTGTAATGGTCAGAATTGAGTATTTTTATTTAAATGTATACTGAAAGAGCTTTACACAGAATTTGGAACCAATCAATTTGAAGTTCCTTATAATTAATGGTGAGTTTTTAAAGTTGATAAGCAAAGCTGGCAGAATTAAGAACAAGGGTGAAAATGAAAATGTAATGGTACTCGGTAATTAAGTAGAACTTTCAGGGTAAAGCTAACCAACTAGGGATAGCTGGGCCACTTTGACTTTACTTTTGGCTTAGTATTCTAAATTTAATGACAACTAACATAAGTTCTTGGATTTTAAGAGAATTGGATCAAATAATAATTTGTCGTCCGAAATTCTAATTATAAGACTTGACCGCTGTCCGAAACCTAAGACCTACCCGAGCTCCAGGAATCAGTTGGATATTGCTCAAGGGAAGCAACCAACTAGTAACTTGTCTATCATATGTTTATAAGATGCACTGCATATCTTGTGGATTCATCATGAATTGTCTGACACATTCCGAATGTGTGGGGTGGTCACCGGGGCCTATTGCACCGGTGGACGCTCAGGCCAATGTAATGTTCTATGGTGCATGAGTGGATGCCCGGGGCCTATTGCACAGGTTATACTCAGGGCCATGTTATATACCTAGCGCTATGGTGATATATGAACTGCATGTTATGCACTGAATACTGTTGTGATGATTCTGCTATATGATAACTGTGTGGCGTTCTTTGTGATGTTATATCTGTATGATTAGTTGTCTGTTACTATTGAGATTCTTTTGAATCTTACTCTTTCCTATAAATAAATCTATAGTGCAAGCTAGCAACTCGCAGGGCAAGAACGTGAATGCGGACAGCTAGAGGATGAAGCTAAAGGATTTTAATTTGTTGTTGGTTGTCTGTTTTAAGTATTTTGGATATTTTTGGGACTGTATATGATGTACATAAATATGTAAACCTGATGATAGTATAGTAGTACAACCAATACTACTAGTAGCTTAGTAAATGAATAGTGACTATACATATAGGTAGCCCTTCTGCTTGACGAAGGAACATTAACTAATGAACACATTATGAGATGTAAGTAGAGATACACTCATACACTATGATAAAATGGATTCAAGTACCAATGGGACTTAGTAAGATAGTGAATGTTTATCAAACTGTTTTGAAAAATTTTATTACACTCAAGATTCCCTACCAATCCTAGTTCACCACCTGAGATAGGTTCGGAAGTTTTGAATGTATTTTCAAAGTAAGTTTTAATCCAGGACTGAACTTTGATTCCATAACCGATTTCACTACTCTTTTGCACTCATCTGGGTCTGTTAGACATAAGGTGTTACAACATTAACATTAGTTAAGTTTTTTAGTTGCTTTTGTAACTTTGACCGGCTATACTCACAAGTTTGAAGAGCCCTTTTCAAAAGATCTATATGTGTCTCTACTTCAACTATCTTTTTCTTCTCAGCTTATTTTAGAGAAAAACATAGTCTATTGACATTTAATGATATTGCTTTGGTGGGAAAAAAAATTTGGCCGTGATTTAGACTAGTCAACACATCACCAGGATGGCTTTGTTAAATTCAGTCTACATCATGTCTCCTTTATTAATGTCAAGTTTCATTGGTAAGTGCAAACATATTTTTAGTATCTTAAAAAATGGATTCTTATTACTATCATGTTGTCCATATTGTTGATACTTTCATGTTAAAACAACATAATTTGTGCTTTGTTTTTGTACTGGATACATAGTTCCTCATTTTCTCTTTCTTCCAACCTAGTCAAGACATGGAGGTTAAACTTTTTTTGTTATTTTCCAATTACTATTTTAAGATAATAGTTCCTCATTTTCTCAAGATTTGTCATCCAGAGTGCTCTTTAAACCTTCCTAATGAACTATAAAGGGCTAGGGCACAATTACAATTGGAAATATGGAGATCTTTAAGGCAGCAAGATATCTTCCATTCCCTCTCACATGGATCTATCAAGTTAATGAGCAGAACCAAGTTTCCATATATCTAGAGGTATCTCTTGTATAAGGACAAATAGAGCAAATAAAACTGCATAGAAACATATGTCAATTGTAAAGTTGGGAGACCTTACTTTAGTTAGCAAGTAAGTTCTGCCTATCTTTTACAACCTTTATGCTATTCATAAAATTTGTCTAGAAGCATTGAAGTGAATTACAAAAGCACTGTCCAGTTAAAACTCTCTTTGAAAAGGGGCAATAATGTACTGCTAAAGAAAAATTTTATTGTACTACTATTTGACCAACAATAATGCTTTATGGTAGTAAATGTTGGGTTGTACATGAGCACAAGGTGGGGTAGCTGAGATGAGGATGTTGATATAAATATGTTGTCATGCACGGAAAGCAACCTTAGCTTAATACCCAAACATTGTAATAAATTGAATAATTACAATATTAATACCCAAAATCAACATGATTCAAACTAAAACCTTATGTTAAGGTCAATTAATATAACTATTAGGGTTGAGCATGTCGCCCACGGCCCAATGAGCCCTCCCATGCCCAATGAAAAATTGTCCATTTTAGCCCGCCCAATAAAGGCCCATAACGGGATAGGTCATAGGCATACACTTAGACTGTCCATGCCTGGCCATTTATGTGTATGTATATATAATATTTATTTAAGTATAATATATAATATTTTTTTCCAAAAATATATAATATTTATTTAAGTATAAGAGATACTGTAATTCTAAAGGACAAATTTCCAAACGAGTTAAATAATATAATTATATATATCTCATGAATCAATGATTATATACTATAATCATGTTTCATAAATTAAAATCATGATCATGATATGGAGCTTTTATATATAAGCTATAATTCTATATATAATTTTATAAATTGCTCTTACTCTCTAAATTTTATCAACTATCAATTAAGGATTAAATAAATTATCTCATGGGGAATGATGAGGATTATGATGCTTTAATAATTATTAGTGTTTTTAGTAATTTATATTGAAAAATTAGTAATAACAAAACAATAAGGTAGAAATGCAGTTTTTAAAAAAGATACATTAATGGGCAACCTATGCCTATTCTAATCCACACAGGTTTAACCCAGCCTATTTGTCATAGACATGAGCAGGCTTTTGATGGTTATGGGCTAGCTCATGCCTATTGAAAAATAAATGGGCAGGCGGCGAAGGACTATCAGGCAGTCCATATAACCCATTGCTTAGCTCTAATAACTACTCTAATTATTGGTTACAATATCAAAAATTTATAGTTTTGGCAATTACATATATTATTTCTTCTTCATCAATTTACCTTTTGCCTAACCAAATAGTGTAATAAATTAAATCATCACCATATTATTGCCCAAAATCAACGCGATTCAAATAAAACCTTACCTTGAAGTCAATTAATATAATTACTCTAATTAGCTATTACAATATAAAATATTATAGTTTAGAAAATTACATATTATTTCTTCTCCAGCAGTTTACCTTCCGCCTAACTCAATGTTGTAATAAATTGAATAATCACCATAGTAATGCCCAAAATCAACGCGATTCAAAATGAAACCTAATATTGAAGTCAATTAATACAGTAATTAATAGAATTACTCTAATTAGCTGTTTTTTATACGCATTACTCTAATTAGCTGTTACAAAAAAAACAGAAAAAAGAAAAGAAGTTACAGTTTAGGCAATTACATATTTTTTGATAACTGGCAAAGTGGCAATTACTTATTATTTCTTATTCATTAGTTTCGCCTGATCGAACAAAGTAGTAAATTGAAAAATCATCACCATATAAATCAACTCTCCCAAATCAACGGGATTCAAAAAGAAACCTTATCTTGAGGTCAATTAGTTACAATAATTAATGTAATTACTCTTCTTTTTTTCCAACAATATAATTACTCTAGTTAGCTTGTTACAAAAATATTCCTTGTTTCACAGAATGTCTCAATATTCCTTCATCCTTCTAACTTAATCTCCCATATATATTGATATGCGATAGCTGAGAATAATATGCTTATACCATAAATTTTGATTCTGATTTGAACATCTCCTTCACAATACAATGGTGAAGCAATATTATTCAACTTCTCTTTCTCTTCTGCTTCTTCTTATAGCATCATCACTTCTCTTTATGGTGTCATTAGCGGAAGAAGACATGAAAGGGGCACCAAATAATTCTACTGAAGGAAAGATCTCTCTGTTGCCGCAGAGGCATGTGAGAATCACAAACGACCTAAGGCACGATGTCGTTCTGACGATTCACTGCAAATCTAAAAACAACGACCTTGGATTTCACGACCTGTCGTTTCACAGAACTTTTCACTGGGATTTCAAAACCAACGCGTTTATAAGGAACACTTTGTTCTATTGCCACATGTGGTGGGGCAAAGTGGAGGGAAGTTTTAATGTGTACGATGCAGCTAGGGATGATGACAATTGCAAAGATTGTAAGTGGAGTATCAGAACTGATGGTGCTTATTGGTATAATCCTGAAAGTCGCAAGTGGGATCTAATGTATCGATGGCATAAACCATAGATTTGGAAACACGATCTAGGATTATGATCATATAACCTCTAATCCTACTATGAACTATATCTTAGATGGGAGGTAATATATTACTAAGTTTTGTCATTAGATTATTATGAAGTTGTATATGTTTTCATGTATTAGTTTACATCTTCTTTCTCCTTTTTTTTTTCTTTTTGGTTTTTGCCTGCTTTCTCCATTTGTTTGCTCTGTGCTGTCAGCTCGAGGCTTTGCATTAGGTCCATTAATTGAACTAATTAATGTTTACGTTTTATTTTTAAAGGTATAATAACCCTAAAATGTCTCTTAGAAAATTAATTCCCTTAATTCTTTGTTTCTGATGTAATAATTCCCTTTATTCTATTACAGCGTTTGCTTTTAACAGTAAAGTTCATCGCATATCATGCGTAATTGATTTTATTTTATTTTTTAGAGTTCTTTTTTTATTGTTTATGCGTAGACACCATAAAAATCATAGTTCATACTTCATTGTATTAGATTTTTCTTTTTAGAACTTTTTTAATTGTTTTTGTGTGTGCCTTTATTATTAGTGTTAAAGGGCTCAAATGCCCTTAGTTTCCACGAATGGATATTGTGCATCAAAAAAGTTTTCGATGGGGATAAATTTACTCCAGAAATTTGAAAAACAGGGCAATAGTCCCCACACCTAATGGACCTAAACACTGTGCTGAGGTTGTATACCCACGTGCGTGGCATCCACGGCATCTTGATTAAAAGGCATTTTTGTCCCAAAAGTTCCTATGATGAGATGAGCTGTGGCCTGTGGGCATTAGGAAGATTTTCAAATGGGCAATAATGCCCCAGGAGCCACAGAATTTTTTTATTTATATCTTATTTATTTATTTCATATTTGGAATGCAGCCATCAAGCCCAAATGATTAAATAAAATGAAAAATCAACAAAAATCAAGAACCCATAAATGAAAACTAAATATATGAGCAAAGAAACTCAAACCATAAAGTCAAAATCAAAAGCAAAACCAAAAATCCTCAAGTCTAAAAAAGGCTAACGAAAATTTTGAGTTTAGGAAAACTAGATTATGTAGTAGAAGAAAACGTAGAAGATAGAAGGGAAAATTTCAAAAAACTACATTAGAAAATGGAAAAGGTCAATAATGGGAAAGAACAATTCAGACGGGGCGTCAGATGGCAGAGGAATTTGTCCTTTTGAAGTCTTGGCCAAATTACAAAAATGCCCTTCAGCCCTTAATCAAAATAACAACATAGGAGTTATTAATGGCGAATCCGGAATTGTTAATGACGAAATAAGTGTTATTATTAGCCCTAAAATTTGTTAATTGTGAAAGAAGAAATTGGAGTTATTAATTTTGAATCTCAAGTTGTTAATTAAGATATGAGTGTTGTTATTAGCTCTGAAACTTGTTAAGTGTGAAAGAAGAAATTAGAGTTATTAATATCGAATCCGGAGTTGTTAATTAAAATATAGGTGTTGTTATTGGCCCTGAAACTTATAAAGTGTGAACGAAGAAATTGGAGTTGTTAATGTTGAATCAAGAATTGTTAATGAAGAGATAGGTGTTGTTATTCCAAAGTGGAGGAAGAAAGTGGAGTTGCTAATGTAGAATACGGTGTTGTTAATAAAGAGAAAGGAGTTGTTATTGGCCCTGAAACTTGTTTAGTGTCAAAGAAGAAATTGGAGTTGTTAATGTCGAATCCAAAGTTATTAACGGCGAGATAGGTGTTGTTATTGGCCCTGAAACTTGTTTAGTGTGAAAGAAGAAATTGGAGTTGTTAATGTCGAATCCGGAGTTATTAATTAAAATATAGGTGTTGTTATTGGCCCTGAAATTTGTTAATTGTGAGAGAAGAAATTGGAATTGTTAATGTCGAATCCGGAGTTGTTAATTAAGAGATATGTGTTGTTATTGGCCATGAAACTTATTAATTGTCAAAGAAGAATTAAAGTTGTTAATGTCGAATCCAGAGTTATTAATTACGAGAATCATTTTGTTATTCTGAAGTGGGGGATGAAAGGCTAAACGGCATTTTCGTAATTTGGCCGAGATTTCAAAAGGACAGATTCCTTTGCCGTCTGACACCCCGCCTGAATTGTCCTTTCCCAATTTTAATGTACTGAATTGTCCTTTTTCATTTTTCAATAATATAGTTTTTTGGAATTTTCCCAAGATAGAAACTAGAAGACTTATAGGTTCTTTATATTTGTTGATTTTTTTTCAATTTATTTGTTTTGTTTGGTACTTGATAGTGGCATCCCAAATATGATAAAATCAGCAAAAAAATCAGTAACTTTCGTGGCATTATTACTCCCTCGAAAAAATTCCAAGTGCCCACAGCTCTTCCTTAAAAATTTTCAAGACAAAAATGCCTCATTAACCAAAAAAAAGTTGACATGAATGCCACATAGCCATGCTATCTCAGCATAATCGGGTTTATCATTTAAATCCATTAGGTCAAGATTTTTGAAACTTTTAGGGCAACTTTTTGAAAACTTCTTGATGCCCAATATTCATTCCTGAAAACTGCCAGGACATTGTAGTATTTTAACTACTACTGCTCAACTTTTACGTTTTTTGATTTTTTGTTTGCCATGGTTCAACATTGATGCTTTCGTTTTTATGGGAATAATAATAATTGGATAACTTCTGGAAATGTTAATTTTCATGCAATAGGAAAACAAAAATGTAGGAAAATTCCATTTAGAATGTGCGTCATAAAATCGTTCAAATAAATTATAATACTGAAACAAATGTTTAAGTTTTTTTTTAACATAACACTATTTTTTTTATAAAAGATAAAATGACATTAATAAACAATGATAATGTCTTACAAAATTCCAAAGTATAAAAAAAATACTCATATAGAGACTTATAAGAAATTAATCCTATAGAGAGCTTCTTCTTTTTTTCCACCATGGAATGGAAGATTGAAATTGAGCACCTGTAAAAAGATAGATGAAACATTTTCCGACCCACATGCTCTCAAGAAACTAGATAGATAGAAGGGCCTAAAGCATTAATATTTTTTTAAACAAACTCAATAAGTGTGGCTCCATCAAGGCAAATGTATCCTTAGCAAAAATGAGTCCCAGAACTTTTACATTTGTGCAAAAATGATGCTCCATCTGTCTTGAACTATGACTTGTGATCCTAAAGAGTATTGGGTGAGAAATTCCATTTGAAGAATAATCTTTATTTACGAATGCCAACTCTGAATAATAAATCAAACCTTTAATTTATTTCACAGTAGACTGAAGGGCTGTCCATTTTCCCTTGATTGGAGGCAAAGTTCCTTATCTTCCAAATCTCGTTGAGTTCACAAATAATTTCGTATAAGAAGCTTTAATGATTTTGCTAATGAAGAGATAAAGTATCTTTAAGCCAGCCTTTTAGGTCTTGAAAACCCAAAGCAGGGATTTTTTACTAGAATTGAAGTCATGGAAATGGAAATAAAATTAAATTCCATGACTCAAGGGCTAGTTTGGTTTAAAGGAAATCTATATGATAAAAGGAAAATCTCAGATTTTCTATCGTTTGAAGGAGTTTGGCTGCACCATCCAATAATTTCCAGCTACGGCCAATTTTCCATCATCCATGGGAAGATCATTTCCCTCCATTGTTAGTGGGAATCAATTTTCCAATGTAGTAAATTCTCAAATAACTCTTTTTTCTTCCTCAATGACTGTCGTGATCTTCTTCTTCGTCGGTCAAGATATGCTTTGCCGCCGCCTCCTACTTCCGTTGCTGCAAATTTGTCAGTGATGAAGTAGGTGGAAGAAGAAGTCGACAAAGGCCCCTTTGCCGCTGTCGTCTCCTCCTTCTACTTTCATTGTTGCAAATCCGTCAATGATGGAGGAGGAGGAAGAAGTTGACAGTGGCCATTTTGCCACCGCCTCCTCCTCCTCCTATTTCTGTTGCCGCAAATTTGTCAGTGTTAGAAGAGGAAGAAGAAATTGACGATGGTGATGATAGTGGAGAGAGAAGATGGTGGTGGTAGTGGCAGAATCTGAAATTGAATCTTACCTTACTAAGAAGTTAGAATGAAGACGAAGATTGAAGTGGGAGAAGAGAGAAGCTGAAAATGTGGTGTGAATGAGCATAAATTGGACATTTCTCTTTTTTATTTCATCTATCTTTATTTTAAATTTATCATTTTCCATTTCTTTTTTTTGCATATCAAACATATTTGTGATAAAATCTTTTTCATTCTGTTCCATTTCATTCCTTTCCTTCCCAACAAATTCCCCAATTCAAACGGGCTTCAAGTCTGCTCATGGAATTCCTTCCGCCACAATCGATGGAATTGGATTCCATGATATACCCATGGAATTCTAGAAAATTCCATGTGATTCCTCTTTTACCCCTCTCATTTTCATCTTCTTCGATCCAGACCCACCCCAACTCCATTTCCACCGCATCATCACTGTCACTGACCTCACTCTGAACGGCGCCTCCTTCACTCTCGTGTTTCTGGGCTCGAAGCGCGGCATTCCATTCTTCTTCCCCACCGCTGGTGAGCACTCAGATGTGACGGCGACTCATCCTCTGCACGGATCTCCGGCTTCGTCTTTTTCCCCACTTCATCTTCGCCTTCTCCATTTTGTCTTCGTCCAGCGACGCCTTCATTCCAAACGATACCGTTCACGTCGTCATTTGAGCTTTCTGGTTCATCATCGATTTCTGGTTCTGCATGTGGAAATCGCATCTTTGCAAGGTGAAGCTAGATTCACGGTGAGGAACATCTATTTCTGGTTTTCCTTGTTTGCTTCCATGGAGGGTTTGAGTTTGTTTTTCTCTTATTCCAGTTATTGGTTCTTGCTTGGATGATAGATTTCTGGGTAGGTGATTTTCTTCTTCATCGATGTATTTTTCTGTTCTTGCTGGGAGTTGCTGCAAAATTTCTTGGTTGAACCTCATGATAGTAGATGCCATTGAAAAGGTAGATGACGGGTAGAGTATCATGAAATCGTGGCTGTTAGATTGTGATTGCCGGCGATGGACGATGGTGGTTGTAATCTCGGGTTGTGGTGGATGGTGGTTCTGTATATGGACCAAAGGGTATGAACATTCGCGATAAGGGCATATTAGTATTTTTCACATTATAAATACAAATATTAAACAAAAATTATGTCAGGATTCCATGAGCTTACCAAATACGCTTTTAATGCATTGTCATGAAATCCTTCAGAAGGTTTAGGAAACTGATAGCATATTGGTTTGCTTTACCTTCAATGCAATGTCATGAAATTCTTCAGAAGGTTTAGGCGATTCTGTGACAGTTTTGGATTCAGCATACATTCTAGACAATTATCAGTTATCACTGAGGCCAAGTCAGAACTCTCAAAGGTGAAAGAAGCAGTTCGTGTGGATGCAGACGTTGATCGTATTTCAACTTTGCATTATCTTATACAGCTATGTGCTAAAACACAGTCATTGATGGAAGGGAGTTCATGCCATTCTCAGACTATTCGTATTGGCTTTGAAATAGATATATTAACATCAAATATGCTCATTAATATGTACTCAAAATGTCGTTTAGTGGACAACGCTTTCCGAAAGTTCAGTGAAATGCCAGAGAAAAGCTTAGTTTCATGGAATACAATGATTGGATCTCTTACCCAAAATGGGGAGGAGCTGCAAGCTCTCACACTTTTCATCGAAATGCAAAGAGAAGGAACCTCATATAATGAGTTTAGCATTTCTAGTGTAGTATGTGCTTGTGCCACAAAATGTGCTATAGTTGAGTGCATGCAGTTGCATGGTTTTGCCATTAAGGCTTCTATAGATTCAAATGTTTTTGTTGGAACTGCTTTGATTGATGTTTATGCTAAATGCTCTTCAATAAAAGATGCAAAGCAGGTATTTCAGAGCATGACAGAAAGAAGTCATGTAACATGGAGTTCCATGCTGGCAGGATATGTGCAAAATGGGCTCCACGAGGAGGCTTTGCTACTGTTTCATAGTCATCAGTTAATGGGTTTGGAGCCAGATCAGTTTATGATTTCATCTGTTATTAGTGCTTGTGCAGGTCTGTCAACTTTGATTGAGGGGAAGCAGGTGCATGCTACGTCAAGTAAATTAGGATTTGATTCAAACACGTATATTGTTGCCTCCCTCATAGATATGTATGCTAAATGTGGCTGCATAAAAGAAGCATACCTTGTGTTTCAGTGTGTGGAGAAGAGAAGCATTGTATTATGGAATGCAATGATATCGGGGTTCGCCAGACATGCTTGTGCACTAGAGGCAATGATTTTGTTTGAGAAATTGCAGCAGATTGGCTTCTGCCCTGATGATGTAACATACTTATCTGTATTAAATTCATGTAGTCATATGGGCTTGCACGAAGAAGGACGAAAGTACCTTAACCTCATGGTGAGGCAGCACAATCATTCTCCCAATGTCATTCACTATTCATGCATGGTTGACATTCTTGGTCGAGCTGGACTAGTTCATGAGGCATATGAGTTGATGGAGAGAATGCCATTTGATGCAACTACTTCTATGTGGGGTTCACTTTTGGCCTCTTGTAGGAAATATGGCACTATCGAGCTCGCTGAGGTAGCAGCCAAGCACCTATTTGAAATGGAACCTAACAATGCAGGGAACCACATCTTGCTATCAGACATATATGCAGCAAATAAACAGTGGGAGGAAGTTGCAAGAGCAAGGAAGCTTCTCAGAGATAGTGATTTAAGGAAAGAGAGAGGTAAGAGTTGGATTGAAATTAAGAATAAGGTTCATTCTTTTACCGCTGGTGATATAAATCATCCAAAAATATATGGGATTTATGCATATTTAGATAATTTGATAGAAGAGTTAAAGAAGGCTGGTTACAAAGTTGAGACTAATCATGACCTTCATGATCTGGAGGAGGCCACAAAACAGGTGCTTTTGAGCTATCACAGTGAGAAGCTTGCTCTTGCCCTTGGGTTGATGTGTTTGCCTTGTAATGTACCCATAAGAATTATGAAAAACCTTAGAATCTGTGGTGATTGCCACACTTTTATGAAACTAGCATCAAAGTTTGCAAGCAGGGATATCATTATCCGAGATATAAATCGTTTTCATCACTTGAAGGACGGCATCTGTTCTTGTAGGGATTTTTGGTGAACGTCTGATGTATTCTATTTCCTCTGATCTGACTATTGTTAGATTCACTTACTTTTCAGCTTCCTTTTTTTTTTTTTTTTTTTGCCATCCATACTTTTCAGCTGCCTTGAACCATATCCAAACCATCATTGGTGAAAGGTTTGGTGATCACATTTTAACTTAACCATCAATCAGATGGCTGTATACAACAGGGGCATATTTGAGATTTTAGTTCACTGTGATGTAAAATGGAGAGAGATCAGTGGAATGCCGGTAGGGGATCTAAGTTCTAATGTTTGAGCCAAAGTTATTGGTCATTGTCTTCTCTCCATAATTTCCACATTAATAGCCTATGGTCACAAACTTTTCAAATCTAAATATTTTATGTCCTGAAATTTATCATGAGTATGATTATGTTGGGCTATGAAGATTTGTAAATAGTAATGGATATGAATCCATGTTGGAGAGGCCTGTTTTACGACTAATTTTTGGTTGTCAAGGCGGCCAAGAGAACTTCTGTGTGATTATTTAGAAGATGTTCGTGCACAGCTTGAGGTTGGAGCAGGAACATATTATTCTGTTATTCCTCAAAGCTGATAGCTTACGTTGTTATACACATTGAAATCATACACACCTAAATGTATATTTCACTATTGGGCATGGAAATGAAATTGGGGATATGGAAATGAAAATGGAATTGATTTCAATCACAATGTTTGTTTGGTATACCAATCTCACCAAAATAGGTGAAATTGGCTTCCACTCCATACCTCAAAGATATCAATTGCATCTCCACTTGGCCCATTTTTACCCTCCCTCCCTATCTTTCAACGTTTATGCCCTCTCAACACAAGCTAGCAAAGAACCCCCAGCCACCCCTCACCACTGCTAGGACCACCATCCAGAAACCTAGTGGCGATGGCGACATCTAGCCTTAACTGGTTTGCTCTTCGTCTCGTTTCCTTCCTCCCTCCTCAGCTTGCTCTTGGGTGTGACCCACACCACCACTGGTGGTCCCTCCCTTCCCCATGTTTGAGGTTCTAGTCCCTGTGTTTGTTGCTTTTATTCTCTGCCGTGCATTCTGTGTCCTGGTTCCAGTTGAGTATGATCATGCAGTTTTGGGATATTGACGCATTGACGATTATTATGATGAAGCTAAGGCCGTAGAAGAAGGATTCGAGGGTGGAAGCTCAAGAGCAATACAGTTCTGGCAACAACCCATCTTCCTCAGTGACGAGACTCCCTTCAAACTCTCTCTCTCTCTCTCTCTCTCTCTCTTTGCTTCATGATTTTTAGGTTTTGGGTTTATAATTCCATGAATTCATCAAGGAAGGATTTGTCCGTGAAGGTCATGATTTGGGTTGGATCTTTGTCGTTACCCTCCTTTATCACAATGATGATGTTTGCTATTTAGACGGAGAGTTTTTGTTTTTAATTCACAAGGGTATTTTGGTCTTTAAAAAATTGTTGTTGTTATTCTTATTATTATCATCATCATTATCAAAATCTGATTTTTATTTTTTTTAAAAAAGTTAAGTTTGCTTCATTAGCACTACACAATCATAACTTGATATTGTCTAATTATCATTTTCTCCTATTAATATTAGCGGTGTTAAGTTTTAAAGACTAAAAGCACACTTTATAAACTACAGGAACTAAAAGAAAACTTTATGTAAACTTAAAGAACTAAAAGTATACTTTAGTCGTTAAATATATTTTTAAACCTCATTTTCATATCCATATCTTTTTGCTAAGTATAGGTATATTTCTAATGAAGATAATCCTATTTGAGACACTATCGGATACTAAATATAAGCAACTCTTCCAACAATGATTCAAACCTTAGTTCGTCATATTGTGAGGGATTAGCCTCTTTCACTAAAAAGGGGCATTGATTGGACTTGGAAGCGACTAATGGTATGATGCGATCAATCTATGTGCTTTAATTGCGAGAGATAGATTTGTATTATCTAAATACAATTTCCATGGTCTTAGTTTAATTTTTTTTTAAATAAACCATTTTAATGTTTACAAAATTTGAAATAAAAATAATCTTTTACCTGTTAGTTTTTCTTAAGAAAATGACTTTCTAATGAAAAATTATTAGTTGAAAATTTTAAATCTCAATTGCTGAAACTATATTTAGACGGTGTAAATTTCACTACAATGCTCATCATTCTGGTGAGCACTAAATCCAGTTCTAAGGCTAAAGTGGCATGGTCGTAGACCTTAGTGGGCTAGAAGTGACCAATAGTATATGGTTTCCATTAGAAAATCATTTTTATAGTTGAGCTAAGGTGGATCGGAGTTGAATATTAAAATAAAACTTAAACTATAGTCGAGTCACCATTGAGTTAACACTTAAGAGTTAGATGTAACATCTTAAATTTATATTCACTAAATATATTATAATTATTTAAAAAATTCAATAAAATGGTGAATATTCAAGAATTTAGAATTTATGGATTTTATAAATTTTAATTTCATGAGAAATTGGGCAAAAATAATTATGGAATTAATTTGGGTAATTTAAAAAGCCTAATATTAAGGTCCAAAAATGGAGAAATATTAGATAAAATATTTGGTCCAAAAAATAGATGGAAATTGGCCAAATAAAATTAAGAAAAGAAATCGGAATAAAAAGGTAATGGTAAAATCGTAATTTTGTCAAATTAAGCATAAAATTAATTATTTTTTGATTAATTGAATTAATTTCAATTAATTAAGGAAAATAAAGGAAAAAATATATTTGGAATATTTTGGTCAATTAAATATGAATTTATGAAAAATTTGAGCAAAAAATGAAATTTTGACCAAAATTGAGACTTTACGAATATAGATAACCGGAACAAATTGTGAAGCCAATCGAAACCATAGGAAGGGACTCCTAGGTGTCTACTATATGTGGCATGAAGAAGGAAATATTGTTTGGGCATAATGGCATGGTTCCATGAATGTAGGAATTTATGTCATAAAAATTAGTTTTTGGAATTTTTGGAATAATGATTAAATAATTAATTAAAGAATGATATAATGTAATAAAGCATCATCTATTCCCTTCATGCTGCCATTTATGTTGTGAACCAGCTGCGCGAAGAGAGATAAAGTGTGAGAAATCTTAGAGAGAGAAAGGAGGAAAAAGCTTATAAAGGTAAGTGTTTTATTCGGTAAATCAGTTCCTAACGTGTGTAACTCCGATCCTGAGCTACTCCTTTATGTTTTTTATGGTTTGGAAGCTTAAAATTTGGTGTTAGATCAGTTAGGATTTCGGCCAAGACAAGGAAAAGCTAGTGGGAGCTTTAGGTAACTTCCAAACTCTTGTATATTGACTATTCTGACTGCTGTGGACAATTTAATCTGTGAAATTTCGCCAGATTGTCGTTGGTTTTAATTTTTGGAAATGGGGTTTCCTAGGGGTTATGCTACCGAAATTGGGTCCAAATGGTAGTTGTAACCTAATGTAATAGTTAATAAAGTGGTATGAGTAGAATGGAACGCGTTTAAGGAGCCAAAATTGCAGAACTCTAATTTTCCTTGGAGAACCTGTATGTAACCCCCGTCTCGATAAAGACCACAATTAGCGTTTAAACACTTTTAATAATCGAATGAGAGATCCGGGATAATTAAAAAACTTTTATAACACCTGTATAAATAGATCTCCATTCATTTCGTTCCTTTAAACAAATGGTCGGGTCGGTCTGTTACATGTATAATATCAGAGTATACCACAATTCCCGAAATTCACCCGGGATAATAACGTTAATCCAAAATAATAATCAGGGCATCAATGCCCATCTCAATATCCTTATCGGGGATTACACAAAACTATACTTCTATGGTCTATTCAATATGTACATTTATCCAAAATGATAACCAGTTCAGTATAAAACCAAAATATCTAACTAAGACTACTGCCGGCAATCCTAATCGTCCTTGTTCACTTGCTTGTTCTTCGATCCACTTGCCCTGTCTAAAAATATTATTTGGAAAGAATGAGATTCTAGAGAATCCCAGTAACAACAGTTTACATATATGATGCATATAAACAAAGCAAGTAAACATATATCACAATGCAGCAATCAATATTCGAGGCCGGGCACATTGCCACGTCCCCTTCATTGTATACGAGGCCGGGCTTACGCCACGTTCCTTCAACTGTATCTGTATTTGAATTCGGGCTTTTGCCACTTTCCCTTACTGTATCTGTATTCAATGATTAATGCAAACAAGCAATGCAATATACATGATATAGGATAAAGTGTCACTACCTTGGTCTTTTCGTTCTTGAGCAGGCATAGGCCTTCTACGCTCCCGGCAAATATCAAATCCTAAAGTCATAATTAAGGGCGAAGCATCATTCTCTATTCCAATATTCAATTGACTCTTCAATACTTAGATTTGGTTATCAATAATGACACTTAAGAAGCTACAAATGCTTCTAATAAAACCCCTAAAAGGTTGGGAAACAATAGGTTGAAGATCTCTTTTCAAAAACTCAAAGTGCTAGAACACAGAGGTTGGCCGCGGCTAGCCACCCATGGGCCGCGGCCAAGAAATTCTCTAATTCTTGGCTGAACTTCCAAAATTCATAATTAATTTTAGAAAATTCTAAATGAGGTGATTCTAAAGCCAAATGAAAGGTATTTAAGTCCTCTTTGCTAGAAAAATATGGACCATAACCAGAAATCACCACAAAATTCTAGAATTACCCAAAACTCAACACTACTCCAAAACAGAGTCCAGTTTTGTCCCAAACTTTGGCAAAGCATAACTCTTAGTTCACAGAACGAAATGACATGAATTATATGTCCATTTTGAATCTTGGGATGTGAGCTTTAAGACTGAAAATTTTTAGAATTTTCCAATACCATTTGGTTATTCAAAACGTTCGTGCAAACTGACTGCCCAGAACAGAGTTCACACAAGACAAATTTTCAACTTTTCTACCAAAGTGTCCAATGACTCCAAAATCATTAACCAAACCTATTCCCATACAATTTTTCACAAGGAACACAATGGTAACCTCAAAATGACCAAAATCCCAACCTATCACCATGCCCTGTTTTGACCAATACACAAAATCAAATACAAAGTTCCCAAACTTCACCTTTAAGCTTCAATTCAATTCTATTCATTCAAAACACTAAACAATGCACTAATTCCATGACAACAACATGCCAACAATACAATGACTCTCAATTTCGAAATTCAAAGAAAAATTTTCAGAAAATCCAAACTTAACCAATAGCTACAAAACCTATATAGAAAGGTTTGTCTTACTCACCTCTATAACTTTTCCAAAGGAATTTCTTGATTCTCCAACCTTCCCAACTTCTTTTGAACTTAATCCAGCCCCCAAATGCCAAACTATGACCATCAAATTGAAGCTTTTAATGCAAGGAACAACGTTAAAATAATGAATTTGAGCATTTGGGATCATCTCCCTTACCTTTTTACAAGCTTTTCTCCCTTATTTCTGCAACAATGGCGCCAGGAGAGAAGAGGAGAGAGAGAGAATGAGAGGGATGAGAGTGAGGAAGAGTGAAGGGATGAAAATAATCATCATACTCCCTCCACCATACCTGGTCAGCGAGAAGAGAGGGAAGAGAGGAGAGAGAAACTGATTTAAAAATACATTTTGATTTTTCTCTCAATCCCTTCACATGTGATTTTGCCAAGTGTCCACTCCTCATTGGCTCACACACACTAAGTCTCCAATTAGCTTCTCTAATCCATCCATTAGTCATTTAATCACACATTTCATTTCCTCCTAGTTAGTAATTAATTTCCCCATTAATCACCAACTTATGGCCAATAATTCCATTCTTTTAAATTTTTCATCAATTATGACATATTAGATAATATTGTCACAAATACATATTAATTCAACTTTAATCCATGATTACATTCTCATTAGCCTTTAATCAAAATTTGGGGTGTTACACTGTACACTTTGACTAAGGCTATAAATAGGCTTTAGAGTTCGATTTTCAGTGATTTGATGATTCTATTGAGTTTAAGAGAAAAAATTAGGTGGAAATATAGTTGGTCACTTTTCACAAAAGCCCGAAAAAGCGTAATTACGAAAACACCCCTGAAACCCTAAAATAAGGGCTGCCAAGGGAAATTTTGTAATTTGGTATTGAATTTGATAATTCTGAGTCCAGAAATGGATTTCTTAGGCAAAAATATGTCAGAATAGCCTAAGTCAAAATTTTGAAAAAAGCATAGCCAGGCCGAGTACGGCAGGGCTAGGTGTAATGTCCCAATTTTTGATTAAGGGCTAATCATGATTATTGTAGATAATTATTAATTTAATTGAAATTATTATGTGTTTTATGGCAATATTAATTAATATGTCATAATTAGTGGAAAATTGGAAGAATGGAAATATTGGCCATAAGTAGTAATTAATGGGGAAATTAATTACTAACTAAGTGGAAATGAAATGTGTGAATAAATGGCTAATGGAGAGATTAGAAAAGCTAATTGGTGACTTAATTGGTAAGAACTAATAGCATTGAGACATGTGGCAAAAGAGGGTGTATGAGTGTGAAGGTCAAATTGATTAAACAATTGTTTCTCTCTCCTCCCTCTCCTCTCTTGTTCGGATGGCAGCATGGAGGGAGTATCATCATTGTTTTTCCTTCTTCCTCCACACTCCATCTCTCTTCTCTCTCTCTTTCTCTCTTCTGCAAATCCGGCGGCCAAGTTGGGCAAGAAAGAGGAAGAAGAGCTTGTGATTTGGGTAAGTAGATGCCCTCCATTGCTCAAACACCATTCATAAATGTTGATCCTTGAGTGATGAGCTTAATTTTGGTGTTTTCAGTTTGGCCATTGGTTGAGGTTTGTGATCACATGAAAATCTAGTTGTTGGAGAATCAAAGAGTATTTTTGGAGAAGTTGAAGAGGTATGTTAAACCCATCTATCTATCTAAGTTTCATGCCATTTGAAGTAGTTTATAATTTCTGGAGATTTTGGCTTGAACTCGAAAATGAGTGCCACTATTCATTTGGTATGTTTTTGGCATGAGAATGGTATTTTGGAATGAGTTTAGGGTATATTGATTGATTGGTGATCGAAATGTGATGTTGGATAAGATTGGCATATTGTTGATTTTGTTGCCCAAAACCTAAAGCATGATAATGGAGTAGGATTTTGATGATTCTGATTATTCCATTGAGTTTGTTGAGTGTTTTTCTGTGGGGATGGCTTTAGGTAAGGTTTTGTGTCCATAGGGATCAATTGGGCAAGTGTTAGGAAGTTTGGTCTGTTTTCTGCATTTTCTGGTTCTGATAGAATCACTCGAGTGATTTGGGATTCACTCGAGTGAGAGATGATCATCACTCGGGCAAGGTTGATCCATGCTCGAGTGCTGTGCATAAATTCTGTTTTCCCTTCAGTTTTTCTATTGTGCTTTCTAGAAAACCAAGAGTGTATAGTCTCACTCGCGAGTGAGGGATGAATATCACTCGAGTGAGCCTCCTTGTGCTCGAGTGACTGGTGTATTTGGCACCAAGGACTTGCCTCTCGGCTTGTCACTCGAGGGCATGGTGCAATGCCTTCTCACTCGCGTGTATGGGGTATTCGCTCAAGTGAGCTGTGTTGTGCTCGAGTGCAGTGAGCCATTTGGGCTACTGCCATTTCTCTTGTGCTCTCGGGTTCTCACTTTCTGGACTTTACTCTCAGGTGCTCGAGTGAGGCATTTGGCCTTCACTCGGGTAAGGTCCAGTGTGCTCGAGTGATCTTGTCTCTGAAAAACTTCTTGGTGCTCTCGGGTATGCACTCGCTGTCTCTCACTCTCTGGTGCCCGAGTGCAGACCGTACCATCACTCAAGTGAGGTTTCCTTCACTCGAGTATCTGTACAATCTCACTCGAGTGAGGCCATCTTTACTCGAGTGCCTCAGTAGAAAATGTCAGTTTATGTTTCCAAAAAGGGAATCTTTGGGATAGTTCTTCCAACCCTTTAGGAGTTTTATTAGGGGTATTTAATGACTCCAAAAGAGCAATATTGATAACCAAATTAAGTGTTATGAAGTGAATTAAGTCTTGGAATAGAGTATAACTCTTCGTCCCTAATTATGAATATAGGATTTGACATTTATTCTACTCGGGAGAGACCGGCGTCAGGACACGCACGGAAGGACTCAAGTAGTGACTTTTCTCTCATGTTGTGTATGATACTTGGTATGTATGTTTATCATTGTGAATTTGTTATCGGCCATAGGGCATTACAGTGCAAGCAATTCATCGTGAGCCGTCGTAGGGGGCAATGCTCATGATACCTACCCCAGTCGTTGTATTTGTCGTTGTAAGTGCCGAGGCTGCGTTATGGAATCGTGGATTCCTATTTGAGATCCAGCCCGTGGGGCTGTGTGTTGTGAAATATTTTATATGGATCCCAGCTGTGATGATATATGTGATATATTCATGTGAATGTGCAATACAACAAGTAGTTCAGCGTGAGCCGTCGTAGGGGGGCGATGCCCATGATACCTACCCCAGCCGTTGCAACTATTATTGGGATTGTTGTGTATTGTATGGATGATTTACTTTCATGCTTTGATGTTGTGCATATTATGAGTGATTTGTTACTACGGAGATTTTTTAGAATCTCACTCTCCCAAAAACACAATTTTTAGACAGGGCTAAAGGATCCAAGGGAAAGCGGGCGACGGAGAGTAGTTAGAGCTCCAATTTAGGAGTTTATTTTGGTTAATGGTTATCATTGTATATAATTTAGATATTTTTGGTAGAAACGATCGTATATATTAGATTTTGTGTAATCCCTAAGTAAAGGGTATGAATTGTTTGTGTAAACCCTTCATATTAATTAATGGAACCCGAGTGTGTCGGGAATTTATGCCGTACTCTGATATGTATGAATGGAATTGACCTGTACAGGCTATTTATGTGTTGAAATGTGAATATAAGACCGCTGTGAACATGTTTTGTAAAAGTTTTTGAAAACTCTGAATTTGGGAAGTTTAATTTGAATAAGTCCTAAATTATCTTACGGTCTCTAATTCAAACTTAATTACGTGTTTATGAACGTAAATCTCGGCCTTAATCGTGAAGGAGGTTACACTAGGCGAGGATCCTGGGGGCATTTTGGTAAATTTTCACCGTAGGCTAATATAACCACAATAAACATTATGGAAATGTCTAAAATAATACATGGATTGGTTTTAATCTATTTCTTATACATTTGATGTTTTAAGATCGAGTTGGACGCCAATAATTGGCATGTTTGACAAAGGGATTGTTTGAGACTAGGAACAAGTTCATATAGAAACTACTATCTCTCATTTACTATGTGATTATTTGTATAATGTGTGTTACTGTATTTTGTGATTTGAACACATGCTGAAGGCACATTATCTAGCTGTAGTCTAGGACCTAACTAAGGTACACTAGTCTTACCTAGCTGTAGTCAAGGACTCGACTGAGGTACATGTAGGGATTATAACTTGGTGTTTGGCCCTGAACTTTGTGTACACACTCGGATAATATGAATTTTCATTTTACTTGATACAGTACATTGCATATTTAATTTTTGCATTTTATATGTTGATCATGTGTTTCTACTGAGATTCCTTAGAATCTCACCCTTTTTTCTAAACAAAAATGTCTCTGTGGGTGTCAGCGGATCTAAAAGCAAGGACGTAGATATGGGAAACTGACAGGCACGTTTCCCGAGACAAAGTTCGTGGTTATATATAGTCTGCCTGTGGAATATTTTTGGGTTTTTTGTACATATTTGTAAATATTCTCGTATTTTGCTCTGTTAATAACTATCTATAAACGAATACTATTATTAGTATAACTGTACTTTTCTGTTTGTTTGTGGAACTTGTTCATTAATGCCCTGCGCATATTAAAATAGAAACGGGTGTTGACATTAGACGAGAACAATTTTTAGAAAACTAAACGGTTTTTGTGTTGACAATAATGAAAAATGCTAAAAAAATTTTAAAAAAATAAATGAAAATTTAAAAAATTGGCCCTCTAAAAAATTTAGGGAAAATCCCAAAAAAACTACCTTGGAAATAGGAAAATCCCAAATGAGTGCGTCAAAATTGTAAGATCTTAAGTCAGTGTTGTATCAATACAGAAGAGGAATCTGAGATTTTGAAATCTCGGCAAAAAGACGAATGTGCCTTTCAGCTATCCCCCCTCTCAGCTCGGAATAACAGCACCCCACTCTTGATTAACAACATCACATTTGATATTAACAACTTCGCTTTTTACTTTCACAATGACAACACCGGTCTTGTTATTAACAACACCGTATTGTACATTAACAACTCAACTTTTTTGTTCACAATAACAACACCGGTTTCTATATTAACAACACTGTATTCTACATTAACAACTCAACTTTCTTGTTTCACAACTTTATAGTTTAAGTTTCAGGGTCAATAACAACACATATTTCTTTATTAACAACACCATATTTTACATTAATAACACCATATTTTGAGGTACGAAGATGTGAAAGAATAAAACGGAATTGTTAATGTAGAATGCAGTGTTATTAATCAAGAGGGAGGTGTTGTTATTCCGAGTTGAGAGAAGGAGACAACTGAAGAGTACATTCTTCTTTTCGCCGAAATTTTAAAATCCTAGATTCCTCTTCCGTATTGACACGGCACCGACCTGGGATTTTACAATTTCGGTGCACTAATTTAGGATTTCCCAATTTCAAATGTATTTTGTAGGGATTTTCCCAAAAATTTAATATGTACACACACACATATACAATTATATATATATATATTTATTTATTTATTTATTTATTTATTTATTGTTAAAATATTTCAACCATCAATCTAACTGGTTGGACTATCCGTGAACTGTTGATTTCATTTTACTTTTAAAACATTCATTCTGACTGTGTAATTAATCATCATTTTCTTTCTTTTGTCTACTAGGATTCATGATCGAACACCTTTTCTTTTCTTAAAATTTTAGGTCAAGCCTAGTGGATCCGTATCACTTTTTTAAGAAAAAAATAAAAATTATATTATATTTTACTATTTTTTTGTATGTTATGCCAATCAAATTGAATGTTCTCTCCACCCAAATTTTTTTTTTTGGTCAAATTCTCTCCACCTAATTTGGTAAATAGCTTTGTAATAACCAATCACTCCCTAAAGCTTATCCCATTATGGAACACGTGCTCTCAACCACCAACGTTCTTGTCAACCTCTCTCTTTCTTTCTCATCAAATCATTTTTCTCTGCATGCCCGGTTATCACGCATCAGCAATTATATAGTAGTATCTATTTCAAAAAACATAAATTTTCCTACAAGTTATTACAGTTTTAACTAATTTTTCAGGTAAGCAACTAATTTTTATTAATTTATTATATTATTTATCAAATATCTATAATTTTTTATTCTTTTTATCAGGTTTATGTAGTTTTTTTTTAATCGGATCATTAAAATTTTACTTGACTTTTAATTAAGTACCTGTGGTTTCGTGTGAGTGACAGAGAAAAACGATGTAGCAGGGAAAACGACAAGGACTTGGTAAAAAGAACAACAGTGACCTAATTAAAAACAAATAAAAATATAACGACTTGAAGAAAAGGGAAAAAAATATAGAGGCCTAATTAAAAATAAGGTAAAACTATAGAGGCTAACAAATTAATTATAAAAAATAAAATAATATGGTATCTTTATTTTCGTAAATATCTTTTTATTACAGCTTTTCAATTAAGTTAATAAAATATGGTTTTGGAAGTAAAAACAAGACATTATTTTAAACTAACAATTTAAATAAGATACGGTAAACATAGATGCATTTTTTATTTTATAAAATTGAAATTTTATATTTTTATTTTTTTTATTTTGGGCGATTTTTTTTTTTTTTATGAATTGAATGATGTTTCAAATTAAGATTCATTAACATAGATTTTTTTTTTTTTTTGTTCAAAATTAACATAGATTTCACACTTTAA
Source organism: Inga oerstediana (assembly GCA_963210345.1). Lineage (NCBI taxonomy): Eukaryota > Viridiplantae > Streptophyta > Magnoliopsida > Fabales > Fabaceae > Inga > Inga oerstediana. The sequence continues at coordinate 41,016,890 of OY723409.1, forward strand.
AAAGTAGCACTAACTAGACCACCTCCTAAAGTGATAAAAGTGGGAAGTATAAATAGAATTTCAATGTTTCAATATTTCTTAGGCGACAAAGACAGAGAACAAAGCAAAACTAGACCATTGTTTGCACTGATTGTTTATTATTTACAAATAAATATTTTATAAATTTTATATTATATATTATTGTAATAGAGGCGATTGATAGAACCGATTACAAGTCACAAATAATGCAAACCATCTTAGATTTTGTATTAAAAAAAATATAACATTTTATTATTGAAATTTTTTCTCAATTATCAATTTAATTCCTAAAATATTATTTTAAATAATTCGATCCTTAACAACCAACGTTGGTCCTCCTAGAAGAGATTTGAACACTTAGTTATAAATAAGGTCTTGAGTTTGAATCTGTATAAGTGCATAAAACACTTTAAAGAAAACCACCCCAACTTATTTGACAATACTCAAATATCACTGTATCAAATAATCAAATCAAAGATTGAATGGATAATTAAATAAAATTTTCGGGAAATAAATTATTTTTAATGCAAATATGTGATAGCCACTCCAGATATAAAAATCTCGCCTCTCTTTGAACCTTAATGCAACTCCTTCATATTTAACTCATATCTTAAATAAAAGAGTTAGTGAAGATATTTGCTTTTTATTAAATAAAGGAATTTGTCTTTTTAATACATATAAAAGACTTTGTTTTAGTCTAAAATTGATAATTGTTTTCCTAAACTCTTCCAAATGATGACACTTATTAAGTGGATTTTTCACTAAGGGAGTAATTTTTAATGTAAATGATTAAAAGTAGTACTTTAGATAAACTAACACATATTTTTTATAAATAAATAATTTTTAATCCCTATAAATTAATTATCTATCTCTTATATTTAGAATTGGAAGAGTGCATGAAAATAAGTGGAGGGGGAACATAATATTTGTAGCAGAAAAATAAGAAAGACACCCACGCCAGGAAGATGGAAGTGACATTTTTGGATGTGTACAAAATGAATTCCCTAGAAAAATTAGTAAAACGTCTATGTTCGTAAATTTTACTGGCAAAAATGATTCAGCATGATTTAAGCGTACCAGTAAATAACTAACTCTTTTAATCTCTATAAATTAATAATTATCTAGTTCTTATATTTATAATAGGAAGAGTGTATAAAATAAGGAAAAATCATTCTTAAGTCTTAAGAAAGGAAGATATTATTATAAATGTCCATCGAGGTTGTAAAACACACTCAACAGGTTATGAATACACGCTTTGAAGTTGTAACAAGGGACTTTTCTGATAATATCTTCCTTCCTTTAAAACTTATGAGTGATTCTCCCTAAAAATGAATGGTGGGGGAATGTAATATTTGTAGCAGTAAAATATAAAAACAACCCACTCAAGAAAGATGCAAGTGACATTTTTGAGTGTGTACAAAATGAATTCCCCAACAAATTAGTGAAAAGTCTTTATTTGTAAATTTTATTGACAAATATAACTCAAGATGTTTCTATACATAGAACATGGAATGAAAAACCGAACTGGACCGGCTAGTTGGACCAGAAAACTGGTGAACCAGTCCCAAGTTTGGTTCAGTTTGCTACCAGTGAGGGGAGGAGGTTGACCGAGTCGACCCGACCGGTTCTTGTGTGACTCGGTAAAGCCGCCGAGTCAGGCGGTTTTACCGAGTCACGTGAATTGGTTTTTGGGACATTAAAAAAATTGCAAAAATAGAGTGAGACTGAGACGTGATATTAGAATTAGAATTCATAACAGAAACGAGAAAGAGAAACGCAAACTCCCTCATTCCCTGTGCCCAAGTTTAATGACGAACGGCAAGGTCGGCTAGTTGAACGGTGAGCAACAACCGCAACGTCGGTGAGCGGCAAGGAGCAAGCAATGGCGACAATCGTTGAGACTTCATTGTGAGCGACATGGTGAGATTGAAATAGTGAGTACGAGAGGATGAGATGGTGCATCTCAGTTGGGTTACATAAAGTCATCTTTGTAGAAGAAGCAGAACAGAGTCGAAAACAATGTTAAAGAATGGCATCCTATTCCCTTCCTCCTCATTTGTGCTCACACGTGTCGCTATAGCTTGAAGAAGAACTTTCTTTTACCAAAGAAGAAGGAGAATAGTTGTCAAGAAAGGAGGCCGCCTCTATTTTGCAAGTTAAAACCCTAGTGTTTTGTTAGGTTAAAGCATTGAAAGAAAGTAATTCTTTCAAAACAGCGTGACTCCACATTGAAAGAAGAGAAAGGCAATAATAACAAAAAATATAATATAAAATACAAAGAAAATAATAATAATAAAAAGAAAACAGAGGTTGTTGAACTCTTTTTTTATTAATTTGGGTTAAGGTGCTAAAATGACCATAAATTTTTATGTAAAGTGCAACTGTAACCATAAATTATTTTTTGAAGCAAAAATAACCATAAACATTATAAAAGAGGGCAAAAGTAACCATGACGTTAATGGACGTTAACGTCCGTTAAGATGAACTTTTTAGCAAAATGTTAAGATGAATCTCCAAATTGATAAAACACTCATAACACAAAAGCAAAAAAAAAAAATTATGAATTAATGCTCAACAAGTTATTTTTGCAATTAAGAAAAAGTTTATGGTTACTTTTGTACTTTTGGTATTAGTTAATGGTTATTTTAGCACCTTAACATTTTGCTGAAAAGTTCATCTTCCGTTAACGGCATGGTTACTTTTGCCCTCTTTTATAATGTTTATGGTTACTTTTGCTCCAAAAAATAGTTTATGGTTAAAATTGCACTTTTTACAAAAGTTTATGGTCATTTTAGCACCTTAACCCTATTAATTTCAGAAGACTCTAATTTTTTGCTACTATTATTGATGATTATGTATAAACTATTTCTATATTTAAAATTATAATATCACAATAACATTTTTAAATAATGCAAAAGATTAATCCCTCCTAAAAAAAACTCAAGTAAATCCCCCAAATTTAGCATTCATAATTCTCTAAATATATCAAACTAATACTAATAGATATCAAACTAATATAAATATAAAAAAAGAAGATAATGAAAAAAATTATTTAAAAGGATATAATAATTATAGGAAAGGAGATATCATTGCATAAGTATAGGCATTATAACTAATATTAATAGATTTTAAACATTTTTTCTAAAGATTTTCATTTTTATCTATAGAAATTTAAAAATATATTAATATATATATTGTCACTAATATATTATAATATTTTAATATGATCGATCCGACCATCAATTAGATTCCAATTGACCCATAAATATATACTACAGCCAATTTATTACCCGGTGCAATTTTTTATTCCTTAGAAAGTAGTACTTTATAGGATTTTATACAAATAAGTACCACTACTCGAATTCCCTCAATAATGGCTGTGACATTTTTGTACTAGTAACGTTTTATTATTGTACTGCTCCTTTTATTAATGCATTTTGATATTTCATAAAAACAAAAAGACATTTTTGAACCACTTTTAAATCTTCATAAATACTTTTGCATGTGAGAAAAGTTTGACGTACTTTTAAATAGATTTACACATTTACCCAAAGTCTTATCATGTTTGACGCATATGAGGTAAAAGGCTATGGGTAGATTTACATATTTACCCAATTTTTTTTATACATAATCTTCAATCTTTCAAAATCTTGAAATTACATGAAAATAAGTGGAGAGAAAACATAATATTTGTAGCAAAAAAAATCCATGTAAAACCAAACCACCCCCCCCCCCCAAATGAACATGGAACGCTGGAAGTGATATTTTTGGATGTGCACGCAATGAATCAAATTAAATAATTTTTTTTAATAAAAAAGACCCAAATGTGTTTAAACTCCATGATGCGGACTCTAATTGACTTTTTGGGCTCTGAATTTTACAGAAACAAACAAACACAGAAGCCTTCACCGCCCTTGATTAGCCTATCAAAAGTTCTCAGCTTTTTCCCTCACAACCTACCACAGCCACACGGCAAGGCTGAGGTGTGTGGCTCATGGATGGGCCCCACCTCCTCTTATCCTACGCAATCCCGCCCACAACTTTTTGATCATTCAATAAAGGCCCCAATTATTTTTTTAAACTTTTTTTATAACTATTAAGAAAATATTTCTTTTTCTTAACAAAATCGAAATCTAATATGCTCCGAGACAACCAAATCTTTATCCATGGGCCCCCCCGCAGGACTAATTTACGGTTCACAAACATCCTACTTCTCCACCATCTACTTTTTTCTCCCTTTCTTTTTTTATTTATCTTGTAGATATTTTAATTTAATAGTATGTTCACTTCTTTCCTTGATTCTTTTCTTTTCAATTTTTTTATTCCAACAATTTCCTTGCTTCATAACTTTATTTCTTTTGAAATTATTTTTACACGGTGATTTCTCATTTTCAGCGGAAAATCTAAGTTGTAAGAAATTCAAGACTTTGTGTAATATTCATTGGATATTTATTATAATTTTATAATTACTAAAAAATTGTAAGGCTTGATAAATAGTAATAGTAAAAGACATACGCATCTTATAGACAGATATTTTGTCAAATTATTTTTTTAAGATGCTGACATTTCCCACGAACTATGCCTGCTTTAACATAAGGAAAAATACACGCATAATTAAGGGAAAATGACAGTTGAAGTCTCAAAATAATCATTTTTTTGGTAAAAAGAGAAACCGAAGATAATTATTTACAAGTTTACAAAATATAATTTACGCACTTAATTATAATTAACTTGATTTTTTTAGAATTAATTTTTTTACCAACCTTTTTAGAACTAATTTTTATTTTCTCCATAACTAAAAGCAGTTTTACAAATTCATTATAAAAACATTTTTATAAATACGAAAACATTCCTGATCTTTGGATATTGCAAATTGCATAGCCTAATTAATTCTCATGGTAGGTAGGTTTTGTAGCCTTACTATTATTAGCACATGGCTCTCATTCATGTAGGCTAAGGCTAGTTTCTGACAAAATACATTCTTATTTATGTGATCAATAATGTTACTCAATCAATATTATTGATCACATAATTATTTTAATACTTATAAATAGGTAACGTGATACACTTGACCCAAAAAAAAAAAGGGTAACATGATACCCAGCAGTGCATTTTATAAGCTTATTTTAGTTAGTTACGTTAATTTAAAAAATCAGTTAAAATTAATGAAAAATAATAAATAAGTAGGAAATGATTAACTTTACTCTTATTTATGAGAAGTAAGTAATGGAGAAAAATAATGATGGGAAAAAGAATAATGGGGAATATATGAAAAAAGATGAGCAAAAGAATAGAATTAATTAAGTTTAGAAATACATTTAATGTTTAGATAACCCAAACTAGATCTTATAAAAATGATGAAAAAAAGTTAAAAATTAGATTTTATAAAAAGGATTAAAAGAGTACATATTTTATATTATATATTAATTAATTTTTTTGGAATAGTAATAAGAGTAAAATCCCATAGAATTATCGGGAGATAGATTATAAAGATTAAATTCAATTTGAAATTAATGTTTTTGTAAAATAATTTTTAATTTAACTTAGATTATGTGACAATTGAATCAAATTAAATTATCCCAATAAATGAGACGGAATTTGGTATTTTAAATTACCAATTTATTTATTTTAAGCAATATTATGCTGACCCTTCATTCTTCTAAAACACAATTTTTTTATGCTTAAATGAGTATATACCTAAATATATTTCTTTAAATTTCAATACAATGTATAAGAGAGATAACAATTAATAGTTTCTAAGAAATTACCCTTCCCTTTATCATTTAAACCATATTTGAATTCGGGTTAAAAAAAAAAAAACCTATTTGAATTTGGATACGCATATACTTTATGCACAAAATCCTGTACTTATATATGCAGGAGACAGCTGGTAAAAAAAATACGTAGGAGACATATTTATAAAAATAAAACTTTGCATGCAATATACAAACCAACGTTCAAATATATATTATCATATAGTTATAAAATATTTTAAATCAATAAAGAAATTGCTTTTTCTTTTGCCTTCACAATATAGAAATTGCTTACAAGAATTTTTTAATAAGTTGACAAAATCAATTTATCAAAAAGATTATATTAAAATGCACTCTAATTTTAAAAATCATGTCCTATAAGTCATTTATCAATACCCATAAAAAAACATATCCGATTTAACAAAGAACAGTAATGTAGCGTGTAGGGCCCGGAAAACGGGTCGAACCTGTTGGGCCGGTCCTGATCCTTCAAGGGCCGAGTTTGTAAATTGTAGCCTCAAAAGAAAGTCGGGCCTAAAAGGGCCGGCCCTTTAAACCCTTTTATTTTTTATTTTTTTTCTTGAAAATGAGTCATGCTACATTTTTAAATTGTCTTATTGAATCTATATGTCACTTAGTCCTCATATTGTATAGAGTATGATTTTTGAGTATATTGTTTTGTCTAATTGAATCATATTGTGATTTTTGAGTATATTGTTCTGCCTATTTAGAATAAAATTATATTATATACTATTCTGCCTTATAGAGTATGATTTTTTATGGAGGTTGTGATTATTTGACTACTTGAACCTATTGCTCAAAGTGAAACACAGTCAATTGTCCTTGAAATTAATGATAGTGGCGAAGAAGGTGAAAATGATAGTCGTCATACTCATATTGTTTAGAGCTTAGAGTATTTAGCTTCTTGCTTTCTTATACTTTGGCCTTTATGTGAGTTATTTATGGACATGATTTTACCTTTAATTATACATTAGTAACTGTTTGTTTGTTGCAAGAGACGTGTTATTTAAACCTTAATGTTGACAACATTTACATATTAAATTAGAACTTTAATCGTTGTTATTTACTAATTATATTTCTTTAGGGTAAATACGCAGAAAAAATAGTTAAATATTGTGAAAAAGACTTCCCAGCCTTGCGGGCCGGCCCTGACCCTGATGCTCTCGGACCGGATTTTGAAAAACTGCAATTTTTCTGATCACAAACCCTTTAAGACCGGCCCTGTTAGGCCTTAGCCCGTAAAAAACCGGCCCTGAATCCCAACTCTAGTAACGTGGCATAATTTTAAAAACATGGTATGCCAATAATATTATCCCTATTTACGAGGGCTCATTATATTATTTCCATAAATATTATTCTACTGGCGTGCCCACCAAGAAAGTGTGAAAGAAAAAAATGAACGGTGCCGATTGAATCTACCACCATGAGATAGGGGCAGTAACTCTAAAGTCGGGAAATTGGGCTGAGTCCATTTAAATCTGAGACTGTTAAGGGTTGGATTTATGATTTAGAGGTTTCAGAAGGAGTCGGGCCTAAAAGGGCAAACCCTACCCTTTTAGGCCGTGTAATATTTTTTAAAAATAAATTAATATGTATAATATCATTATATCAAATTATCAATATGAGAGACACTTAAGTACCTAATAGAATATTAGTAACAAACTAACATTTATTAAATAGTTTGATTTATTTGGTTTTCTACAATGAATTATTCATTTAAACTTTAAAAAAAATGTTAATTTAGATATTAGATAATTATTTTAACTAGAAATTTATGAGTTTTAAAAATAATGTATCTTAATTTAAAATAAAATAATAAATAAATTATAAAACTTGAAAATAAATTTTATTTAAATTAAAATGAATTTAGACCCGTTTAAATCCAAGCTCATAAAGAATCAAGCCTATAAAACTGCAGGCTTCAAAAATTGGAAGTTATATAAGAAGCGGATCTAAATGGACCGATCTATTTAAACCCGTGCACATAAAAGATGGAAACAGATCCTCTCATCATCTCATTTTTTCATCATCCCTCATGAGCCTATCTGAACCGTTGATTGGGAAGAGGAGTCCATCTGAACTGTTGATTGGAAAGATGAGAGAAAAGTAGAAGGAGTAATAACTTGATGACATGACTCATTCTTGACCTTTCAGATTGATTAGACGAACATGATTTAAAGATTATGAGAGATAATAAGAAAAGAGATAATGAGAGAAACCGAACCCAAAGATAGGCTCTGACGCTATGTAGGGTTGGGCCGGTCGTATCCCCTGCTATTGACCAGTAAGATCAGAATAATCCGTTGGTGTACAATAAATAAATAAACGACGGATACACCGAATCTTTGCCCTTCGTATCTCGCTCCTTATGGAACCAATCATCACACAACTCTATATATGACCCAAACCTGGTTTTCCTCTCTCCTTTTACTACCAGAAATCTCTCTCTTTCTCTCTGCTTCTGCTTTCTCTTCTCTTTGTGGAATGAGAATAATACAAACGAAACTGTAAGAGGCTCTCCCTTATCGTACGATTCCTTTCCGCTATGTCTCGCACTTGCTCGCAGTGTGGCAACAATGGCCATAACTCCCGTACTTGCACTCACGGCGGCGGCGCCGATGGTTCGTCTAAGGAGAACGGGATCATGCTGTTCGGTGTGCGACTCACTGAGGGTAACTCGTTCAGGAAAAGCGCTAGTATGACGAATCTGTCGCAGTTTGAGGCTCCGGCTCAGGATTCCAACTCCGTCGACGCTGGTTATGTTTCCGACGATGTCGTTCACGCCTCCGGACGGACTCGTGAGCGTAAGAGAGGTAATTAATAATATAATCGCGATGGCTTTTGTGTGGTGGTGTTTAGTGTTGAAAACGAAAAGTTTGTTTGGTTTTGGAGATTGAGTATTTTGTGTTCTTTTGGATTTGATTGATTTTGAAGGTGTTCCCTGGACGGAGGAAGAGCATAGGCTATTCCTATTGGGATTACAGAAAGTCGGAAAAGGAGATTGGAGGGGGATTTCTAAGAACTTTGTGAAAACTCGGACGCCGACTCAGGTGGCGAGTCATGCTCAGAAGTACTTCCTTCGTCGCCACAACCAGAATCGGAGGCGTCGTAGATCTAGTCTCTTCGACATTACAACTGATACAGTATTGATTGCTAATTCATTCTATTCATTTCAATCGTTATCGGATTACCTGTATGTAGATCTGAGTTGATTTCACTGTATTTGAAATTTTTAGGTGATGGAATCCTCTTTAATGGAAGAAGAGCAAGTTCACCAAGAAACGGCGATCCTGCCCACACATCCACAGTTATACTACGGAGGCTTTCCCAGTTCATCTTTTCGGGCGAAGGTGATGGCCGGAGAGAGACCAGCAAAGCCTATTAGGCCGATGCCAATCCTACCAGTGCCTCCGTCATCGAAAATGGCGAATCTAAATCTAAAAGAGAAAGCTCCGATAGATCCCCTGCCATTATCACTGAAGCTGCAAACGTCGCCGTCAACATCAAATGAGCAGTCTCCGGCGAGTAGCCAGTCAGGGTCAACGGACTTTCAGGCTATATCTGGAAAGTTCAGCGGCGGTGGAGACAGCATAATCAGCGTGGCTTGAAAGAAGGGAAAGTACTGACCAATGAGGCAGTAGCATGGGTAATTATGGGAATTTGTAAAGGGTAAAAATGGAAATGTAGGGGAGAGAAAAACAGAAGGAGGAGGGTTAGATATATATTAGTTGGAAAAGTGTTAGGTGTTTAGGTTAATGTAGGTGATTAGGCTATTAATTAATATTTCCGATTTGTACAGGTTAGAGAGAGAATATTGTCATATTCGGTATTGATCTTGGGGGCATTTTTTGATGCTTTTAGGGCGTGTCTTTTAGGAGTGGGAGATGAAGATGGAAGGAACACAAGGCACTCTTTCTATGCCTATTGGTCTGTTTATTTAGTCCCCTTAAGGAAGATTCGATTAAAATGTTTATGTAATCACACCTAATCTATTATTAGCGATTAGTTTCTTATGTGTGTGTTGTTTCTGGACTTGGGTATTCTTATTAAGTACTTGTCATTAAGGTAAGGTATAATTAACTAATATGGATATATTAAGGATATTAATATAGTTAGTTAATATGACACTACCTCCAAATAAGATATTATATTAAGGGTCAGAAGTGCTCCCTTCTATCTTTAATATAAGATTATATTTAGAGAATTGATTTTGGTCATAAACATAAGATATAGTTTTTATATTTGTTAATATTTTTCTAATTTGCCTTTATTGATATTCCCTTAACAATAATTAAAGAGGAGATAGAATGAAGAAATTAATGAAGATGACTAGAGTGTTTTAGAAAATATATGTCATATTAACTAACTTAATTAACTTTCTTAATCTAATTAAATTAGGTAAATATATTTTATATTAATAATCGGAGGGGGTAATATGTTTTTTTTCAAAACATCATAATCATTTTCCTTACTTTTCCTTTCCTCTATTTATTAGAGAAATATTTATAGGTTAATTTTGAAAAAATTGATAAAAATATAAAATAGGTTTTATATTTAATACCAACATTAACTCCCTAATTAAATCTTACATTAGCGTTGAATTTCTTGCCATCTTAAACATATGATCTTTTGAAATGGTTAACAATCTTGATATTTTTTTTAAAAAAAAAAATCATACTTTTTTCCCACCCTATTATTACTAAATTTTATTGGAATAAATGGATTAAAAGTTGGCCATATTTCTCGCCTACTTGAATTGAATTGGGTTATATTTGGTGATAAATAATAAATATCCTACTATCTTTTAGTAAGAGATCATATATTTAATAATCCTCGGTTAGAAAGGTAAGTTTTGACTTTAAATATAATATTTTTTTTTCATTTTATCTCATATAGTTATCATATTTTTTGAACTAATTTATCAAAATTTATTAACTTGCATATAATCTAATGTTACATAAAAGTATTTGAGAAATATTTTGTCATATATATTATAATTAAGTAATTTATTTAGTTTCTCTAATCTCCTCAAATTAAATATATATATCTTACATTAAAGATAAGAAGAATACAAAAAAAATGTGTTAAAATGAAAATAGTATAAAACACTGTACAAAAAGAACGCATAGCTTGTTATTGGTTTGAGCTCAATTGATTGTTATTCGTGCGGGTATATAATTATATGATATTGATTATTAAATTTAAATATTATCAAACACTGTATTATCAAACACTGGATTGATTATTAAATTTAAATAATCAATATTTCAATTTAAATAATAATATTTAAATTTAAATATTGATTATTAAAAAAAATGTGTTAAAATGAAAAGAGTATCAAACATTGTATAAAAAGAAGGGTTAAGGCCTTAAATACCTCGGAAATATTAGTTGAAGGGTATAGGGCACCTAAAAGTTATCTGTGAACTAAAAATGTCCAAGAAGTGTTAAAAATAGGTAAATCAAATAAAAAATGCCTAAGATCTTAATAGAAAACATTAGATTTCCATTTAGTTTGGTTTTATTTGCCCTATTTTTAACACTTTCGGGATATTTTTGGCTTACAGATAACTTTCAGGTACCCCATACCTTTCAGCTAATACTTCCAGGCAATTTATGACCCTTAACTCTAAAAAGAATGCATATCTTTGTATTGGTTTGAGCCCAATTGATTGTTGTGTGTGCCGGTACATAATTATATGATATTGATTATTAAATTTAAATATTGTTAGTGGGCAAAAAAAATTAAATATTGTTAGATCTAGATGTATAACATAACAAGTGTCTCATTTGATATTCACTTGGTTTCGTACATGTTATTTTTTCTTGAGGTATGCTATTTTGTTTCCAAATTATTATTGTTTTACAAATCCAATGTATGATTTTCCCCCCTAACCATAACTCACTAATTAATCCCCATTTCCCCTTTTCTCTGGTTTTCTTTATTTTTTTTAAAATACTAGTACATTGAAATTTGAAAATGAGAGCGGAGTAAACAAGTGGCTATTAGTTACTACATTTTATTATTATTTTTATTAATTTAAGTTTCCTTACTTTATGTGACACAACCTTAAACAACAATAAATATGAATCAGAAAAAAAGTATAAGAAAGGAAAGAAATTCTATTATAATTGATATCTAATAATTTTGTGTAATTTAAAGATATACATGAAAATCTTATTTGTCAATCATAAAATCATTTTTAAGTTTTAATTTAATATCACTTTAGGTCCCTATACTTTAATGGGAAAATTCCAAAAAACTACACCCAAAATATATAAAGGACAAATCAGTACATCGAAATTCAGAAAAGACAAATCAGGCGGGTGTCAGAAAAAAGACCAATCTGTCATTTTGAAATTTCGGCCAAATTACCAAAATACCCTTCATGCACACTTCAGAATAACAACATGATCATCGGAATTAACACCTCCGGATTCGGTATTAACAACTGGAATTCTTCTTTGACAATTAACAAATTTCAGGACCAATAACAACACATAACTCGCCATTAACAACTCCGGATTCGTTATTAACAACTCCAATTTCTTCTTTCAACACTTAACAAGTTTCAGGGCCAATAACAACACTCACCTCGCCATTAACAACTCATGATTCGCCATTAACAACTCTGATGTTGTTATTGCGACTGAGGGCTGAAGGGTATTTTGGTAATTTGGCCGAAATTTCAAAATGATAGATTAGTCTTTTTTCTGACACCCGCCTGATTTGTCTTTTCTGAATTTCGATGTACTGATTTGTCCTTTGTATATTTTGGGTGTAGTTTTTTGGAATTTTCCCTACTTTAATTTTGTTTTGAATTTAATTCTTATAGTTTATTTTTGTAGTTTTCAATCACTTCTATTTGCAATATTAATTCATTTTTTGTTTAATCAGATCAAATTTTTAATTAGATAATTTTATAATTTTTTCAGGTAAACCTTTTTAAGTCATTTGATAGGTTGAACATTTTTAAGCCAGTCTCAACAAAATTAATACGGTTTGGGCCCGCTGGTGGTTATTCTAAGTATTTTTTCAAATAAAGCAATTAATTGTCTGTTTGAATTAGTGGTAGAAGCTATTTTTTCTAAAATGATTTACGGTATATGCAGTAATTTTGTGAAAAGAATTTTATCTTGACTTAAATAAACATATTTTTTCACCACCTCCTTAAACATGCTCTAAACTTACTCAAACAGGATAGATTGAAAACTATGAAATAAATTATAATGACTAAAAAACAAACTACAATTAAACTATGGGAAGATGAAATAGTATTTTCTTAACATCATTTTATACATTATTGTAAAAGTACTATATACAGTTTTTCTTTTTATAAAAAAGAGGATTCAAATCTTTGATAAGCTTCTATACCCTTGTCACGATCAAGTCAGCATGTACGCCAAATACACATGAACAATAATGGATTGAACTAATTATTATTTTAAAGAGTTGATATTTTTTGCTTCATCTAAGTTGGTAGCTGGATTAAGGATATCGAACTCACGAGCATTATTGTCAAATTTATGAGTTAATTTTTTGAGTTTACCGTTTTTACGTTTCTAACTTATAAAACCGTGTTAACTTACTTTAAATTCATATTAACTTTTTTGATATGACTATACTCGATGTCTTTATATATAAATTTTATTTAAATTTATTTGTCAAGTATGATATATTATGGAGGTTGATGTACTTAATTTCAATTATTTAGATTTAAAATATATAAAAATCATATTGTTTTCATTCTTTATATTTTAATTATTTAATTATATACTATAAATACATTTTTACTGATAAAACAAACTCTTAAGAGTTAACAATTCAAATTCACAATATGAGTTTACATCATTGTTACGAGTTTGCTTAAATTTGCGAATTTGATAATTTTACTCACGAGTTTAAGTAAACTCATGAAAATAATGTAAACTGATATCTTAAACTCAAATTATAAACTCATAAAAGTTTACTTTTTATTAATAAATAGGTATTAATAGAGTATAATTAAATAAGTAACATATAAAAATAATAATATTTTAACTTAAAAATATTTTAAACCTAAATAATTGAAATTAAATTCATCAAAATTTATAATTTATCATATTTAACAAGAAAATTTCTATGAAATTTATATATAAAAACTCTTGAATATTATCAAATTAAAAATGTTTGCATGAGTTGAAAAGTAAGCTAACTCGATTTTGTAAGTCAAAAATGTAAAAATAGTATACTCAAGGGTAAACTCATGAATTTAACTGAGTTTACAAATAACATAAATTTAAGAATAAGTCGGCAAAAATTTGTAAGCTAGCAACATAAAAACATTAAATTTGAAGAGTCAACTCACAAGTTTAATAACAATACTTGGGATTAGTGATGGGGGATTAATTTCATATAGCTAAATGGAATTAAATGGAATCTCATTAATTAGATGGTTTTTTCCCCCATTATTGAGAGTTTCCCCTTTCCAGAATTAGAGTATAAATGGTTAACAAAAAAAAAAAAAAAAAATCTATTTTTAACCTTTTTATAAGTTTTTTTAATAAGTTTATCAAAATCAAGTGATTCAAATATAGCTTTCATGCTGTTACAAAAAAATTACTTCTATCATCCTATTTATAATAACTTCCAACATGTTTCATCATAATATAAAAACGTTAAACCTAATTAACCTTACTTTAAAATTTGATAACTTTTCAACTTTTTTTTATGGTTATAACTTTTCAACTTTACCCCTACTTAATATACACTAAACCTCATATAAACAAAGTCTACATAATAATAAATGAAAGACAAAATTGTACATCTAATGAAAAATTTAGGGAAAATGACGCAAAAGTCCCAAAGACCAAACAAAATCCCAATAAAGTCTCTATGAAAAGAAATAACAACTCGTTAAGTATGTTTTCACAACATATTAAGTCATTTTTTGATACTTTGACTTTTCATAGGGACTTTATTAGGATTTTGTTTAGTCCTTGGGGCATTTGCGTTATTTTTCCAAAAATTTAATGATATGACTTATAAATAGAAAAAAAAAAAAATCTTCTCTCTACCTTATAAACAATACCAGATAAGTATATTGTTTGTGCTTGGTGTAACTAAAATAATTTTTATTAATCAAAAAACAATAAACAGATTTTTTGCCATGATAAAAAAGGACTTAATGTACTCCCTCTGATCCATAATATAAGTCCTTACTAGAAGAACTCCTTATTGATTCACAATATAAGTCATTTGGAGACTTTTTAATGCTTATATGTCGATTTTATTCATGTAATTAATGCTTAAATGTGGTTACTTGTTTTTTTCATCCTTTTCATAATCTCATTTAATAGGAATAAAGTTGACAAAAAATTTAATTTAAGACAAACTTAATTATTTAACTACTATTTCTTGATTACGATGAATTAGTTGAAGTGACCTATATTATATTCCTTTGGTCTTAGTTATAAAGCAGAAAGAAATTGTATATTTTGGTCCTATTTATAAAGCATGTTATCAAATTTTTTATATGAATGTATAATTTTACTCTTTATTTATTATATTATTATTTTTTTAAAAATAATTTAATTAAATAGAGGTAAAATTGAAAGTTGTTGAGTTTAAAATATTTCTTAGTTTATGTGAAATATATTAAAAATGTTTATAAAGAGAATTAAAAGAGTGAGCAGAAAGACTAATAAAAAATAATGTTTGTCAACCAGTTTGGATGATTGGAGAGGTAATACTAATACACTAAACATGTGCAAAAACAACTTTTCCGCCTCTTTTTGACTTCGCCTCTACCTTATCTTCCCTTACCCCAATTCTTATGTGTGATGTTGACAATGACATGCTCACTTCATTCATTAAAACTTCATGATAATATATATATTCCTTCATGGTAGTTGTTTATTAGATAGTAGTTTGAAAGCAAACTTTCAATTATTTGATCACGTTCTCCATAAAAAATATAAAAGCAAATTAAAGTGCATTTTGAAGTTCTTTGATTTCTTTTTCTTTTTTGCCAGTTTAAGTTCTTTAATTTCACACAAAATGTTATGTTGATCCATTAATTGTATGTTGTGTTTTGTTTAGTTCCTTAATTTTTACTCTGTAAACAAAATATGCTTACATTAAAATTTAAAATCTTGAAAAATCATTATTAAATGTTGATATACTCCTATTAAGTTTTAACTTGAGAAAATGACAATGATTTACAGAAGAAAATCATCATGTGAGATCAACTGTGCTAAAATTATATGAAGAAAAACATTCTTGCCTAGATTTAATTAGGAAAATTAGTCAGTTAGTCCCTATAATATTAACTTAGTTTTTAAATTTTGATTTGGTGTAACTTTATCTCTATAATTTTAATTCAATAGAAATTCAGTATCTAAATTTTAACTCACTACAACTTAGTAGTCCTTATAATTTTAACCATTTAAAAGTTTAGTGCCTAAGTTTTATGAAATACATAATTTTATTTTTTAAAAATATAGAGACTGATATTTTAAATTGTTATACTATAGGGACTGAGTTGATTGGATCAAAGTTCAAGGATTGAATTACAATTGAGTTCAACTTATAGGAATTGAGTCACAACTTATAGGAATTGAGTCACATCGAGCTCAAATTTGATAATTAAGTCACAACCGAGTCACAACAAAATATATGTATGCATTGCAATTTTGATAAGAGACAAGTAGGAGATGATGTGGAGCTTAACTTGTGAGAGTAAGTCATTCAACAAGTGATAAATTTTATATATTTGGGATCAATTATACAACAAGATAGTGAAATTGATCGAGATGTAAATCATAGAATTCAAGCTTGTCCGTATAAATAGATAAAAGCTGCTATAATTATTTTTAATTGGAAAGTTCCTAATAGCGTAAAAAGGAAGTTTTACTGTATTGCTATAAGACCAGCAATGCTATATAGTAGTGACATTACTACAAAAATCATGATACATAACGGTTATTAATTGTCATACTTCATGATTCTGAACCGTCATATATGCGGGCACTATATTTGCTTTGAGCAGATACATTATGGTTTTTAACTATTATTTATTCTTGATCTATTATAACGGTTATAAAATAATACCCGTTATATGTTGAGGCTTGATAAGGCTATGATATGCGCATTACTGTGATAATAATTGACGGGCACTTGTGAAAAAGCATCATAATATACGGTAATGCTTACATGATACAGAATGATCTCATTTTGATAACTGTAATTTATTCAGTAACATAAATAACGGTTGTTTCGTAAGAATCGTGACTTTTAATAACACTAAATAACGGTCTCACATAAACAACCATTATATATTTGGTACAAAGGTAACAATTCCTAATTAAAAACTATTAACTTTTATAATACATGATGGTTTTTATATAATAATCTTGATGGATGGTTATGAGACTCTTTAAGTGAGAGTTTATGAGCTAGTTAGACTAGATTGTATATAATAGAAACAGTACCTCCCACATCGAGTTTCTATGCAATATGGGATAGATTAGGAAATTCTAGGCATTGTGGGGAGAATCAAGGGAAATTGTTGACTTATCTAAATGATAATATATTTGTTTGTTTATAAATTGTGTTTTTTCAAAGAATTAACCCTGAAAAGCAATGGTTTGGGGAAAAACCTATATGTAACATCCCAAAATTTATATTCACAAAAATATTGTAAATATTTGAGAAATTTAATAAAATGGTGAATATTCATAAATTTGGAATTTAGGAATTTTAAAAATGTTCATTTTCATGAGAAATTGGGCAACAGTAATTATGGAATTAATTTGGATAATTTAAAAAGCCCAATATTAAGATCCAAAAATGAAGAAATATTAGAAAAATATTTTGTCCAAAAATAGATGGAAAATGGCCAAAGAAAAATAAGAAAAGAAATTGGAATAAAAAGGTAATGGCAAAATCGTAATTTTGCCAATTTAGCACAAAATTACGAATTTTCCAATTAATTGAAGTTAATTTCAATTAATTAAAAAAAATAAAGGGGAAAAATATATTTGAAATATTTTGGTCAATTTAATATGAATTTATGAAAAATTTAAGCAAAAATGCAATTTTGACCAAAATTGAGACTTTATGTGTATACGTAACTGGAACAAGTTGTGAAGCCAATTGAGATGAAAGGGTAGGACCCCTAGGAGTCTCCTACATGTGGCATGAGGAATGAAATATTGGTTGGGCTTAATAAGTATAGTTACATGTACATAAGGATTTGTGTACATAAGTTAATTTTTGGAATTTTTGGAAAATAAAGCAAAGGAATAAAATAATGTTAACATATGATAAATATCATCATTTCCTTCTTCCTTCGCCATTGTGACGTCCAAATAGACCTGAACAGAGAGAGAGAGAGAGAGAGAGAGAGAGAGAGAGAGAGAGAGAGAGAGAGAGAGAGAGAGAGAGAGAGAGAGAGAGAGAGAGTGTGTGTGTGTGTGTGTGTGTGAAACTCTAGAGAGAGAAAGAGAAGAAAAGTTTGCAAAGGTAAGTGATTTCTTCGGTAAATCAGTTCCTAACGTGTATAACTCTGTTCCTAAGCTACTTTTCTATGTGATTTAAGTTTTGGAGGCTCAAATTTGGTGTTGGAGGACTTAAGGTTTCAGCCTTGTTGAGAAAAGCCAGAGGAAAGCTAAAGGTAACTTCCAAACCTTCGTATATTACTTATTTTGGCTGCTGTGGGCAATTTAATCGTTGAAATTTTGCTGGATTGCCGTTGGTTTTAAATTTTGGAAATGGGTAGGCCTAAGGGTTATGCTACCCAATTTTGGTTCAAATGGTATTTGTAACCTTATTAAAGAGTTAATAAAGTGGTTAGGAGTAGAAAGGAACGCGTTTATGGAGCCAAAATTGCGAAACCCCGATTTTTCCTGGGGGATACTATAATTTCAGATAGCTCTAGAAATGGGTCTTAGAGTTGGATTTTCAATGATTTGATGATTACATTTAGATTAGGAGGAAAAATTAGGTGGGGTTACAGTTGGGCACTTTTTCGGAAAAGTTCGAAAAAGCATAATTAAAAAACACCTTTAAAGCGGGGCTGTCAAGGGGAATTTTGTAATTTGACATAGAATTTGGTAATTTTGAATTCATAAATGGATTCCTTGGGTGCAAATATATAAGAATAGCCTTACTCAAAATTTCAGGAAAAGTGCAGCCAGGTCGGGTACAGCTAGGCAGGGCCGGGGTCCTGTAGGCATTTTGGTAAATTTTCACCATAGGCTAATATAACCGTAATAAATACTATAGAAGTGTCTAAAATGATACATGGATAGGTTATAACCTATTTCTTGTACATTTAATATTTTAGGATAGAGTTGGACACCTACAGTCGACATGTTTTACGAGGCGGACCTTTTGAGACAGGAAAAAGGTTAAGGTAAGGACTACTATCTCTCATATACTGTGTGACTATTTATATGATGTGTGTTACTGTATTTTGTGATTTGAACACGTGCCTAGCTGTGGTCTAGGACCTAGCTGAGGTACACTAGTCTTACCTAGCTGTAGTCAAGGACTTGGCTGAGGTACATGTAGGGGTTGCAGCGGGTTAGGTGGCCTTGATTTTTTTGTACACCCACAGATGATATGTAACTTTCATTTTACTTGATACAGTGCATTGCATATTTAATTTTCGCATTTTATATATTGATCGTATGTTTCTATTGAGATCCTTGGAATCTCACTCCTTTTTCTAAACCAAATGTCTCAGCGGGTGCCAACGGATCGAAAGCCAAGGACGCAAAAAAGGGAAACTGACGGGCATGTTTCCCAAGACAAAGACAATGGTTGTATATAGTCTGTCTTTGGAATAGTTTTGAGACATTATGTACATATTTGTAATTATTATCGATTTCTGCTATGTTAATGGCTACCTATAAACAAATACTTAAAATCATTATAATTGTACTTTTCTGTTTGCCTGTGGAACTTGTTCATTATTACCCTACGCATATCAAAATGGAAATGAGTATTGACACTACGAATATTCGTATTAATTGCTGATGATGTTTGTAACACCCCAAATGTAATCCCCTTCATAATTATCATTTGAAATACGCGATTATGACCATTAGAGACTAATGGAAATTCAAAATACATTTAAAATCCCATCTTTACAATAGGATTTTCAAAAAACATCTTTTAGAATCTAATACACCTGGTCTCATATTTGCATTTCGAATACAATTATCTCATGAAGATAAATCACATTCAAATATATCAGAGTGTACAACACATTCCCTGGCAAACCCCGGGTTCCATATATTCTTTAAAAAGTACACAAATTCCCATTTAGGAGATTACACAATATCATCCTTGACATATATCCAAATACACATCCCAAATCCAAAGACAAATACAAATTATACAACACTTTCAATTTATGATAACCAACTATTAACTAATGCTCCTAACCAAGAACTTAACCTGCCCTTGGTTACTTGCTTCTACTCAAACCACTTGCCCTATCTGAAAGGTTAGTCAATGGAAAGAATGAGATTCAAAAGAATCCCAATAGTAACAAGTCACTCATACAATGCATAAACACATAGCATATATGATCATGTTAAGCAGCATCACAATGTATCATGGCTCACGCCACAAACGACAACACTCATGGTTGTAAACTCTATGCGTTAGCTTTCACTGCGATCTCCATGTATTTACAGAGTATTCATAAAGTATCACTATGCGTCAGCTTTCGCTGCAGTCTCAAAGCATCACAATGTATCACAAAGTATTCACAATGCATGAAAAACATACATACAATGTTTCACACAAAGTACAAGAGAAAGAGTCACTATCTTATTCTTTCCACGTGTGCTCCGGCACAAATAAATCACGATCAGGGCAAATACCAAATCCTGACAATCAAATTAAGGACATAGGGTTATTCCCTTCTCCAATTCCTCAATTTTCAAACATCAAAGTTGGTTATCATTTAAGACTTTTAGGTGGCTACTATAAGCCCAAACATATGCCTAAATGCTTGGAAAAACACTTGATCAAAAACCATCTTCGGAAGTCCAAAATGTCTGATAAGTAAAATATTTACATATTTATTTTCTCTTATATGATGATTTTATGGATGATATTTGTGTTTAATATAATAAATTTGGGTGTGATTGATAAATAAATATTGTTTTTAGAATAAATAGCATTTTAAAAAAATAAAATAAATAAATAAGTACTGTAGCAGCCACCGAACACTGTAGCAGGTCAACGGCACTGTAGCAGACGGCAAGGGTACAGTAGAAGGTCAACGGGCACTGTAGCAGCCGCCAGATCACTGTAGCAGTACTGTAGCACACGTTTTCCCCCCCTATAAATAGATATCAATGCCAAGCTCAAAGGGGGAAGAGAGGAAGAGAAGCAGAGGTTTCCTTCTCCGACCGGGAGAGGTCCTTCTCTGACCGGGAGAGATCTTTCTCGAACATTTTTGAGTTCTTTGTGTTGTTTTTTAGATTTAATTTCATGTATTGCATGCCTCCATCTTGGAAGGCTTAGGATTGTATTACTTTTTTCATGCCTCCATCTTGGAAGGCTTAGGATTGTATTGTATTTTGCATGCCGCCTATATGGAAGGTTTTACCTCCTAAATGGACGGCTTGATTTCTTCATCTTTCATTCATCTTTTGGTTGTATATTTATGTTTGAGAATTTAATATTCAAGTTTATGCAGTATTTCTGAGGCTTTCATTCTAGCTTTATATAATGTCAATTTATTTTGGTTTTGTTTTTAATTTCATCATGTGCTAAACTTTCATTTTCCTAGGGTGATGACGTAGCTTACTAATGACGGATTGAATCTTAACTTATTAAATCTAGTTTGAATTTCTCCTTCATGATTGAGTTTTAATTATTATTCTTAATGCTTTTGATTGACTGGCCATCTTTTGAATGATTTCAATATGCATGTTGAGACCGGAAGGAGATACATGTGTGTAGACCCTATAATTAAAACCATAACTTGCATATGAAATAGGAATATATTCATATGAGTTGTGTAGTCTTACTGAGTTTCATAAATCTTAATGCATGATTAATTGCTTAAATTCATATAGGAATATATTGGATTAGCAATTGATTATAGAATTGCTTGACCTTGGAAGAGGCTAGTAATTAAATTAGGGAAACTCGACTATCAATCATGTGGAATAAATTGGGCTAGAATAGATAAGTGATTCAATCCGGAATTTGTTAAGTGAAATATAATCCCTAGGGCTTTTTTTCTCATATTTGCTTTCATATCATCTGCATTCATATTTAATTGTCTTTCTCTTATTTTGTACTCTCAATCACCAACTAATCGATCGACTAAATAGAGTTAAAATTGCTCATTTTGGTACTTAGTGAACAATCCTCGTGGGAACGATACTCTACTCACTTCTATATTACTTGATTACGACAGTGTACACTTGCACTATTTAATTGATCATCTGAACTCGTATCAAGTTTTTGGCGCCGTTGCCGGGGATTGTTGTCATTAATATCAATACCAAGTAATTTTAATACTAATTTAGTCTGCATGTAAAATTTGAAAAAAAAAAAAATTCAAAAAAAAAAAAGAATTATTCACAGCATTCATTTGGTGATAACTTGTCATATCTTGGTTCTTTTTCTGGAATGCATGTGAATGGAATGAGACATGAAAATATAAATGCTGGTTAGATTGAAAATTCTTCTCCTTACAATTATTTTTCTTGTGCTTATTGTGGAGAGTGTCATTCTTATGAGCATTATCCATATAGCAATACCGATCATTATGTGAGAGATGATTTCAATATGAACCAAACTTGTTTTGATCATTCCTTTTATCCTGATGGAATTTTGGAGCAACAAGAGTCTTTGGATCCATATGTCAGGTATTCTCCTAATCCTCCTTTCTACTCTTATCCATATATTGAAGAACAAACTCTTGAGTATAAGGAAAAATCTGATTTAGAAAAATTAATTGAGGAGTTTGCGGAATCAACAGAGAGATTTATCAGAGAGCAAAAGAAAATTGTCACTAGTGTTGAGTCAAGTGTCCAAAATATTGGAATATATGCAAGTCAAATTATTTCTTCACTTGAAACTATGAGGCAAGATAATTCTTTGAGTATGATGACCACTTCTTGTGTTGATGATGATTATTGTGAGGAAGTTGAGGATGTGGAATTGAATGAAACTTTGCCTCTTGTGGCGTGTGATAAGGAACTCGAAATCACTTTTGGAGAGAATAATAGATGTCTAGTTGAGGTTCCGCCTGTGGAGCCTAATCTTTGTGATTTTGATATTGAAACTAATGTGGATATTCCAAAAGATGTTGTTCATGTCTCTCCTGTTGAAGTATTGACTCTTATTGATGAGAGTCAAGTGGATTTTATGGGATGATCTAAAATTTTGGAAATTCCTAAATCTGTTTGCAAATACATGCATGTTGTGCTTTCTTTGAATTCAGTAAATAATTGTACTCTAAAATTGTCTATGATTGAAGAAGTACAATTAATTACTTTGAATGATCATTGTTGGTTTCTGAAATGTTGTTGCTTGAAAAGAAATGAAGACAAGGTGATCCTTGTGTTTGATACTTTTGATTAGTAGTTTGTGTTTGAGAAGTCTGGCTGAAGACTATAAATTTAGCGCTGCTTGGGAGGCAACCCAAGGTTTGGTTTGATGTTTTGTTGTGATTTTGCATGACTTCTGGTAGCTCCTGATGATGTATTCTACTTTGATAGTTTTTTTTTTAAAAAAAGAAAAATCAGAAAAATATTTTTTTTAAAATTTTTTTTGTCTAACAAAAGACGTTAAAGAATGGCGGCTATTTGGGAGGCAACCCAAAACTTCTTTCCTACTCTTTCAAAACTTCTTTCCTACTCTCTTAGTTTTCTTTATTACTCTCTCAATTTTCTCTCCTACTCACTTATTTCTTTCCTACTCTCTCATTTTTCTTTCCTACTTATTGAAACATATTGCACTGTATTGAGATTTTAGTTTTCATCATTTTCATTTTAAGTTACCATGGAGGAATCTCTTGCAAAGCTTAAGAACAGGTTTCCCACTCTTCCTAAAGATGTGCTCAGGAAGATCTATAACAGTCGACTTGAAAGGATGATGATATTCAATCGTTTGGGCCTTCCTGTGGATGTACGTTGGATCATTGAAGCTAAGGTACGTTTAGCAGGTGAGATTCATAATTCATTTGTTAAACCTTTGCCAGGAATGGGAAGAAGTTCTTACTCCAAAAAGAGAAGAGCTAAAAGAATGAAGGTCTGCCATAAATGTGCAAAGTGGAATTGTGATCAGCGCTGTAGGAGTAAAGGTATGGTTTCTATAAATCGAGAAGATAAAATCAAATTTATAAAGGATGGACTGAGTAAGGAGTCATTGGATGATATCATTCAAACTCTTGAGATGCATCCGAGTGGTGATGTTCATCGTATTCTTCTCGATTTAACAGACATATTCAACAGAGAAAAAAAGCGCTATTGTCTTGGGAATCTGACATTAAAAGACCCTGTTTTCCAATTTATAAGAAAACTGAATGGGAAGCAAATCATCGATTCATAGAAAGTGTTTAAGCTGTTTCTGGACGTAAAACCAGAGGAAGATGTGAGCCAAAATCATAACTACTGTACATAATCATGCTTGTATTTAATTTGTTTTGTCTTTTTCGTAGCTTTTGTCTAATCTTTCTTAACTTTTCGGCAGCTTTTGTCTACTCTACTGTATCTTTTGACTTTCTTTCCCCTTTTTGTTTAATTTCTTCACGTAATGGCCTACCGGTCATTTGTGTCAAAAATTTTTTTCAAACTTCTTTGAAAAATGAGTGATTTGTGTGATTTTGTTGTCGTTGTTTTAGTATTATATATATGTACTCTTTCATTTGTAAATATGCACACTTCCATTTGTAAATATGAATTCTTCTTCTTGTAAGCGTACATGGTCCGAGAGAAACAAAGAGAAGGGTATCACACAAAAATGTAGATTTACATGTATTTGCATTTTTGGTAAAACTGATTTAGGCAAGAAAGGAGAGTTTATAACAGTAGCAAACGAACTTGGAATTGCATTAGCTGCCAGAAAAATCAACTTTGTGTACGGGGGAGGCATCCAGGGCCTAAAGGGAAGTGTGGCCATTTCTGTATCCATGAATAGAAGCAAGGGTTTAAGTGTAAGGGTGAAGGAATTGCAAGATCATTCTTTTTCCTTAGGACAAGAGTTACAGGTTTCGAGCTTGCCTGAACAGATGGGAGTAATGTTCCACCATGCTCAAGCTTTTATTGCTCTACCCGGTGGTTTGGAGACATTGGATGGCATTTCTAGTGTTGCTTATTGGGCTAAGTTAAACTATCACAAAAAACCATTAGGATTGTTAAATGTTAATGGTTTTTATGATAATCTGTTGTCTTTTCTTGATCATGCTGTGGAAACAGGATTCATACCCCAAGTGACTCGCCACTCCATAATTGCTGCACCAACTGCTGATCAGCTGCTCGATCAAATGCAAACCTATGAACCTAAACCAAATCTACTCGTCAAGCAAATAGGTGGGCCATCTTCAGTTAGCAGTCAGAAACAGAACCCATATACCACTCTTAGGTTGTAACTTTCCTTAATCTCTTTGTTTTACTTTATTGTGTGTTTATGTTAAAAAAAACACCTCCTCTAAGCTCTAGAAGACATTGGGGACAATGTCTGATTTAGGTTGGGGGAGGAGAGAAATTTTTTTTTGTTTTTCTTTTGTTAGTTAGTAAAACCATTAGATGCATGGGGTGTGGAAAAAGATGGCAGAGTAAGGAGTTATTCTTAACTCCTAAGACGTATTTCATTACTTGCATGATTTTTTTAATCTTTTTTTAAAAAAAAAAATTCAAGTGCTTTGTAATGATCTTAAGAAGTATATAAGTTTTAAATATGGATCAATTGAATTTAGAGATTTTATAGCATGAATGAACAACTGATTGTTGCAATTGGTGATGAATTTTGAGATTGAATGAACTGAGTTTAAAAATTCCTAGCCGTGAGCTTCTGAGCCTATAATGATTATTTCTCTTGTGTGTGATATTCACCTATTAAGTTGTCACTGTAGAACTTGCTTTAAATCTGGTTGAAATTACATCTCACATGCTCATTCAAAAATGATAAAGGCATTCATTTTCTTTAGCCAGAGCAAATAGCTAACCTTGCAATTATACCGTTGATAAGCCCCTTTGAGCCTAATTGACTATTTCTTTATTTTCAACCCATTAACATATGCTTTAATGATATATCAAGTACTGTTACCTTATTCGAAAGATTAGTGGAGCATTTGAAATTTTTGTGAAATGGGCTTTTGACAAAGTGTGGGGGTGTATCTATCATTAACTTTATAGTTGCAATTCAAAAAAAAAAAATAGAAAAAAATAAAAAATAAAAAATAAAAAGAGAAAAAAAAAATTATGAAAAAAAAAGAAGAAAAAAAAAGAAGAGAAAAAAAAAATGTTAAGTGTTTGAATTGTGAGTTGTTGTGATGAGATAAATTTATAAGTAGCCCATTTTTCAATTGCTCTATTTCTTTAGCCTTTCATATCATACTTTACATTCCGTTACCTTAACCCCATTACAACTCTTAATAAGTCCTTTTGATTTGAATTATGCATGTGAATTAGGTAGTGGAGATTGAGATTTTTAGCAAGCCTATGGTAGTGCAATTTTTTCGGTTGAATTTGAGCGAAACACTTACCCTTAAACACTTGAGAGATTGAGAGAATGAGTTACAAGTACGAACTCAGTTTATTCATTTTCAAAGTTACCAGTTTATATTTTCATTGATTCATTAATATTATGATCTCTTTATTTTTAAATTGTGTTCTTACTTATGACCTGACACTTCTGATTTTTCAACTGTAGCAGTACTGTAGCACACGTTTTTTTCCCCTATAAATAGAGATCAATGCCAAGCTCAAAGGGGGAAGAGAGAAAGAAAAGCAGAGGTTTCCTTCTCCGACCGGGAGAGGTCCTTCTCTGATCGGGAGAGATCTTTCTCGAACATTTCTGAGTTCTTTGTGTTGTTTTTTAGATTTAATTTCATGTATTGCATGCCTCCATCTTGGAAGGCTTAGGATTGTATTACTTTTTTCATGCCTCCATCTTGGAAGGCTTAGGATTGTATTGTATTTTGCATGCCGCCTACATGGAAGGTTTTACCTCCTAAATGGACGGCTTGATTTCTTCATCTTTCATTCATATTTTGGTTGTATATTTATGTTTGAGAATTTAATATTCAAGTTTATGCAGTATTTCTGAGGCTTTCATTCTAGCTTTATATAATGTCAATTTATTTTGGTTTTGTTTTTAATTTCATCATGTGCTAAACTTTCATTTTCCTAGGGTGATGACGTAGCTTACTAATGACGGATTGAATCTTAACTTATTAAATCTAGTTTGAATTTCTCCTTCATGATTGAGTTTTAATTATTATTCTTAATGCTTTTGATTGACTGGCCATCTTTTGAATGATTTCAATATGCATGTTGAGACCGGAAGGAGATACATGTGTGTAGACCCTATAATTAAAACCATAACTTGCATATGAAATAGGAATATATTCATATGAGTTGTGTAGTCTTACTGAGTTTCATAAATCTTAATGCATGATTAATTGCTTAAATTCATATAGGAATATATTGGATTAGCAATTGATTATAGAATTGCTTGACCTTGGAAGAGGCTAGTAATTAAATTAGGGAAACTCGACTATCAATCATGTGGAATAAATTGGGCTAGAATAGATAAGTGATTCAATCTGGAATTTGTTAAGTGAAATATAATCCCTAGGGCTTTTTTTCTCATATTTGCTTTCATATCATCTGCATTCATATTGAATTGTCTTTCTTTTATTTTATACTCTCAATCACCAACTAATCGATCGACTAAATAGAGTTAAAATTGCTTATTTTGATACTTAGTGAACAATCCTCGTGGGAACGATACTCTACTCACTTCTATATTACTTGATTACGACAGTGTACACTTGCACTATTTAATTGATCATATGAACTAGTATCAATGTCATTTTTGGAGGTTGGCCACGGCCCACAAATCCCCTGGCCACGGCCAAAAATAGCTTAGAAACATTTGAGCCGCGGCCCAAGAATTCACTGGCTGCGGCTAAGAAAATCCTGTTTCTTGTCTAAACTTCCAAAAATCATAATTAATTCCACAAAAATCTAAATGAGGTGATTCCAAAGCCAAATGAAAGCTATTCAAGTCCTCTTCTTAGGAAAAATATGGGCCATTATTGAAAATCACCACAAAAATACAGAATTCCCCAAAACTCAAGACTGTCCCAAAACAGTGTTTAGTTTTAATTTGGACATTCATATCTCCCAGTTCCCAAAATGAAATGGCACAAATTATATTTCAATTTTGAAGCTTGGGATGTAAAATTTAAGGCTAGAAAGTTTCATAATTGTCTGACATCATTTTCCCAGTCAAAATGTCCACACAACTAGACTGCCCAAAACAGACTTCCAATTGATAGATTTTCAAGTTTTGCACAATCGGCTTCCAATGGTCCCATTTTGACATCAAACACCATTGCCACACAAATTTTCACAAGGAAACCATTGGAAACAACAAATCAACTAAATTCACATCACATTGACATGTTTTACCAATAATCATAACATGTCATCACAAAACCACAACACAAACACACCTTGCCATTCTTTGCATTCCAAGTTCTAAAACCAATTCCAATGGCTCTATAACACATCAAGACACCAATTGCCACTCAAAACACAAGGCAATTCATACATTTT
This sequence comes from Inga oerstediana, assembly GCA_963210345.1. Classification (NCBI taxonomy): domain Eukaryota; kingdom Viridiplantae; phylum Streptophyta; class Magnoliopsida; order Fabales; family Fabaceae; genus Inga; species Inga oerstediana. Next base: position 41,045,488 of record OY723409.1, read on the forward strand.
GAAAATCACACAAAATCAGGGCAAAATTCACAATACTTAACCATAATTCACAAAATTTAGATCAAAAGGTTTCAAATACTCACCTCTTCCTTTTTCCCAAACCAATTCCTTGATTTTTCATCTTTCCACTTTTCCTCAAGCTATCAAACACCTCCAATCAAGAATCTAAAACCATAGAGATGAAGCTCCCATCACTATGAACAACATTAAAGAAGGGTATTTAAGCATATAAGGTAACATAAGGTACTTACCATGAGCTTCTTTCTTTCTCTTTCCTCCTTAAGCTTAACAAAAATGGAGGATGAAGGAGAGAGATGAAATGAACATGGGAAATCAGATTTTGGCATCTCCAAAGCTTGTTGGCCGACCTAATAGAGAGAGAGGGAGGAGGAAAAAGCAACTTTGAACATTTGACTTAATCCAAGGGTCCAAAACTTGCCAAGTTTCACCCTCTTGCTCCATCAACCATGAGTTCACATAGTCACACATGCATAGGATTCCACCCCTTGATCTCTTACACAAATCAATCACAACCATTGATCTTGAAGTTACCAATGAGTTCCCTCTTCAGTAACTGACCAATTGATCGGTAACTTTACCGTTTTGCCCCTGATTATGGCAATTCCTCTTGAATCACCACCAAATACATTTTCTCATTCATTTACACCATACATACGTCCTCCCCCTTATTTTCATTCAATTTAGATGTTAATCCATAATTGAACTCAAATACAGGGTTTTGACACTAATCATAATACATTTGAATCACAAATCACATCATGATCTCCAAAAGGGTTATTTATCACTAATCACTTCCGCTTTTGGGGTCATTATCACTTAATCACAATTTGGAATCCCGCTAAACAGGGGCTTAGCGGTCCACTAATTTCAGGCTTATTCTCTAGCCTCAAGTTTCAGAATTCGGGAAATTACACCAAATTTTATATTCACCAAGTATATTATAATTATTTGAGAAATTCAATAAAATGGTGAATATTTACAAAATTTGGAATTTATGAATTTTATAAATGTTCATTTTCATGATAAATTGGGCAAAATAATTATGGAATTAATTAGGATAATTTAAAATGTCCAATATTAAGGTTCAAAAGTGGAGAAATAATAGGAAAATATTTGGTTCAAAAATTGATGGAAATTGGCCAAATAAAAATAAGAAAATAAATTAGATTATAAAGGTAATGACAAAATAGTAATTTTGCTAATTTAGCACAAAATTAATTATTTTCTGATTAATTGAAGATAATTTCAATTAATTAATAAAAATAAAAGGAACAAATATATTTAGAATATTTTGGTCAATGTAATATGAATTTATGAAAAATTTGAGCAAAAAGTACAATTTTGACAAAAATTGTACTTTACATACACACATAACCGGAACAGGTTGTGAAGTTAATTGAGACCAAAGGGTAGGACCCCTAGGAGTCTCCTACATATGGCATGAAGAGGAAATATTGGTTGGACTTAATGAGCATGGTTACATGTACATAGGGTTTATGTACATAAAATTGGTTTTTGAAATTTTTGGAAATATGGTAAATGAATAAAATAAGATATAATAATATGATATATCATCATCTCCTTCTTTCCTTCAGCATTTCATGCTCAAACAGACTTGAAACAAGAGAGAGAAAGTTGAGAGCATTTAGAGAGAGAAAGAGGAGAAATTTCACAAGGTAAGCCGATTTCTTCGATGATTTAGTTCCTAACGGGTATAACTCCGCTCCTGAGCTATTCTTCTTTGTTCCTTAAGGTTTTGAAGCTCAAAATTTAGTGTGAGACAAGCTAGGGTTTTGGCCAAAAATTGGAAAAGTTAGAAGGAGTTTGAGGTAACTTTCGAAACTTCAAACTTTGACCATTTTGGTTGTTGTAAACAATTTAATCGGTGAAATTTCGTCGGATTGTCTTTGTTTATAAAATTTGGAAAAGTGACATTAGAAGTGTTCTGCTGCCAAAATTTGTATTAAATGGTTGATGTAACCTAATGAAATAGTTAATAAAGTGGTTAGGAGTAGAAAGGAACAAATATGCGGAGTTAGAATCGAAAAACCCCGATTTTCCCAGGAGTATTCCATAATTTTGGCCAGGACTATATCTAGGGGTAGAAGTTGGATTTTTAATGATTTGATGGTTCCATTTAGTTCAGGAGGGAATTAGGTGAGATTACAGTTGGTTACTTTTTCGAAAAAACTTGAAAAAGTATAATTACAAAAACACCCTTGATACCCTTAAAGCGGAATTGCCAAGGGCAATTTCATTTTTTGGTAGTGAATTTGGTAATTTTGAGTCTGGAAATAGATTCATTGGGTGAAAATATGTCAGAATAGCCCATGTCAAAATTTCAGGAAAAGTACAGTTGGACTGGGTACGGCGGGGCCAGGTCGTGATCCCAGGGCATTTTGGTAAATTTTCACCATAGGTTAATATAACCACAATAACCACTATGGTAGTACCTAAAATGATACATGAATAGGTTTTGGCCTAATTATTATACATTTAATATTTTACGACCGAGTTGGGAGCCTAAAGTTGACACGTTTTACAAGGCACACGAAACAGGGTGATAGAGCTCTTGTGGTAGGAACATTATCTTTCATACATCATGCCATAGTTCATGTGAATGTTGGGATGTCATTGTTTGTGCTGTTAATCAACATGGTTTGCCTAGACGAGGTAGTTAGTGCCGGAAGTGCACTTACATCTGAGGGTTGGTTGAGATCTAACCGGTGTACGAATAGTAGGGTAGGTGCCCTACTCATGTATACATGACAATGATGTGGTATATTATTCATTAATTGGTGCATACATGGCGCATATCATATTTACTTATCGCAATTTATATGAACGGTAGTATGTTTCTACTGGGATTCTTTAGAATCTCACCACTTTTTCTAAACAAAATATCTCAGTGGGTGCCAGCAGCTCAAAAGGTAAAGACATAGATAAGGGGAACTGATGGGCACGTTTCTCAAGATGGAGGCTGTGGTTATATATAGTCTATGTTTGGAATACTTTTGGTTATTTCATAATATTTGTAAATATTATCAAATTCTGTAAGGTTGAATCTGGTCTGTAAGCGAATACTTTTATCAGTATATTTGTACTTTTCTGTATACCTGTGGAACTTGGTCTCTATTACTCTGTGTATATCAAAATGGAAAAGGTGTTGACAATATTCGTGTATTTCCCCTATATATGGATGATATTTTTGTTTTTTTTTCAACAACTCATTGCTTTCTTGACTTAATTGTTGATGTGACACAAGGTATAGGTGGTGAACACTTACATTATGAGATATACAAGACAAGAGTAAAATTAATTCAAGCCACAAAGCCTAGAAAATCTTGATCCATCCCATATCGAGAAAGCTACTCGATATAGGAAGTACTACTCTATTAGATAGAGTCGAGACCAAGTAGCTCAGAAACTCTCACATTGAAGAGTCTAAAACTAATCACAATGTTGAATTTTAGAGCTCTTAACTTGGTGCCACATGCTCATTACAAAAACAGGAGAGGAACCTTTGATCAGAGCAATAATGGGTTTTTTCTTTAAAAAATATAACTTCACAAAAACAATTTAATATCACCTTAAATGCTTTATTACGTCTTGGTACAATTGAGCTAATTTATTCATCACATCCCTATTGATCTTTTCCAAGTCACTTTCAGAGATATGGATACTTTCAAGAAATGAGGTATTTGCTTAGAAATCCATATCTCCTGAAGTGACTTCAAAAAACATCAACAGAATAGGAACCTTGAATCAAAGCAATGGGTTGAAAACTTCCTGTAATAAGAAATGAACCTTCGATCAGAGTAATTCTATGGTTTCCAAAAAAACATAACTTCACAAAAGCAATTTAATGTCACCTTGAATGCTTTATTTCTTTTTGATACAACTGAATTAGTTTATTCATTACATCCCTTTGGATCTTTTCAAAGTGACTTCCAAAGATATGGATACTTCCAAGAAAGGAAAGGTATTTGCTTAGGGATCCATATCTCCTGAAATCACTTCAAAAAAAAAAATCAAGAGAGCATTAATCATGGATTAAAGCAATGACTTGACAACTTCTTGTAATAGGAAAGGAACCTTCAATCAGAGCAATACTAGGGTTTCCAAAAAAAAACATAACTTCATACAAGCAATTTAAGGAATCTTCGAGCAGAGCAATAATGGGTTTTCTAAAAAAAACTACTTTACAAAAGCAATTTAACATCACCTTAGATGCTTTATCACTATGTGACTTCACAAAAGTAGCCCAATCGGCTAGGGCTCACGAGCGAAAACAACTCGCACGCAATTGCTGAGACAAAGGTCAAGTGCATTCACTAGCATGACTGTAGCTAAAAAGTCAGATGAAGGCTTTTTATGTTGGGATTCGACTGAAAATAACCCCCGACAGCCGAAAAAGATAACAGGAATTGTAGGGTTAAGATGTCGGTGTGTTTCATTATAACAGACTAAGCGTCAAGTGTATTCTATTTCAGACATTTAAATAGAAGATGAATAGTAGGGTTTTTTGAGTTATCATGCCAAAGACTTTACATCACGATTCGCTCGAAAGAACTATTATTTATTTGTTTACATCTACCACGGTTCTTTGTTATTAAAGGTTATATAATTTAATTTTTTTATAAGATATTTTAATAAGTGACAGGTTTTACTTAATAACTTTTATGTATTTCACTTTTTTTAAAAAAAAAATTGATGGTTGATTATGCAACCACCTTTTTTTTACAAACACAATAAAAAAACAAAAAGACAAAGTTTATAAACAAACTAAAAAAAGTTATGGAGATGTTTTAAGAATTAGATGCATCATTAGATTTTTCCTTTTCCAATAACTTGTCCACATTCTTGTTCAAAGAGTGAATGAGAGTGGTAAGTTTCTTCAAGCATTGGTCCATGTGTCCTTGCTCTCACAAGCAAACTTGGACCATATGATGGAGTTTGTCGCTTAGATGAGCCCTTCAATGCCTGTTGTTCGAGGGAGTTAGTCTTTTGGGTTGTCCCAAGATGATGAGCCAACAATTCTCTTACTTTTATCCATAAGTTTGGTGAAGATGTTGGCTATGAGAAGTTGAAATAGAAGTGGAGTTCAGTTTTCAGACGTTTATATAGAGAGGGTTTTGGGAATTATCGAGCCACCGAGTCCTTTATAAATGGTGACCGTTGGTTTTTAATAGCTATTATTAATTTGTCTAAGACTGATTGCTTTTAAATGTTACTGACGATTGTTCTTTTATGACGGTCATTAAGAATGAACAATATAAGAACTACTATTTATTTTATTTTATGACCGTACTTTTCAAAGAACCGGTAGATATATTCCTTTTTTTCCAAAATATTTAAAAAGACTAAACAATAAAATGAAAAAAAAAAGAATAGTGGCAAGTAGCCTGATAAACTGATAAGATCACCAAGCTCCTCGTCCCAGAGGTTTAGCCAGAATTATTATTAGAATCATGGCTAGGGGTAGAAATAGGCCAGGTAGCCTGTGGCCTGGCCTATTTCCGGCCTGGTTTGTTAGAATAAAAGGTCAGGCCTAGGTCTATTCTAAAGCCTGTTTTAGTAAAAATGTCAAGCCTAGGCCTATTGATAGGCCTATAGGCCAGCCTGTTAATATATATGTATATAAAAAATTGGGCCATTCAACATCCTAACCTAGCAACAACCCAACATCACTCAGCCCAACACCCATTATGTAACCCCCTTCCATAATTATATTCGAAGTAAGTAATTAAAATGAAATAGAGACCAATAATGATCAAAATTCGTTTAATATCCCATCCTTAAGATAGAATTTTCATAAATACCTTTCAAAATACAATACACCTGGTCTCACATTCATATTTTGAATGCATTAACTTTCAAACACTTAAGTTGGTTATCATTTACGACCTTTAGGTGGCTGTTCAAAGCCTAAGCACATCTCTAAAGGGTTGGGAGAAACTTGATTAAAGACCATCTTTCAAAACCACAAAATTCCATTTTTGACTACATCACTCGAGTGATGGATGACTTACACTCGAGCATGAAAGCTTACTCGTGTGAGTGCTTGGCCAAAAGCACAAACAAAGACCAGAAATGATCATTGCACTCGAGCACCAAGATCAACACTTGAGTGATGCCCCCATACTCACTCGAGTCCTATAAAGTGTGGCACATGAAGTGACCACCCAAGAGCAACAAAAAACCTAGAGCCAGAAGTTCACTCGAGCACTAGCTCTGGCACTCGAGTGAGGGCACAAAACTAGCAAGTATACACACACTCTTGACAAACTAACTGTGAGTGCCATCTCAAAAAGCGGGCTCATAGTACAAAACACATGCTTACTCGAGTGAGACCAACTGCACTCGAGTGATAACCCACATCACTCGCAGGTAAGGAACTGCACTCTTACTTTTCCACATGCAAGTGCACCCAAAAACTAAAAGGAAAAGAGGGAATATAATGCTGTACTCAAGTGACACCCCTGTGCACTTGAGTGAGGCTTATTCGGAGCCAAAACACAGTAGATGACATAATTTTCCCTAACTTCCAACATGTGTTTCCCATAGTCCTAAAACTCTAACTCAAAGTTATTCCCACATAATTTTACACAAGGAACCTATTGGAAACTTCAAAACACCCAAAATCACATCACAATGACATTTTCCACATTTCCACACACATTGAAACCCAAAACCACAAAATGACTATTTGGCTTCCAAGATTTCAAACCACTTCCAATGGCACCAAAACACAATATGACACCATTGTAACCACAAAACTCAAACCAATTCAATCATTTCACAATTATACCAAAATCAGGCCAAATTCCACAATTCACAAAACTCAACCAAAAGTCACAAAACTTAGATCAAAAGGTAACAAATACTCACATCTTCCTCTTTCACAAACTTGCTCCTTGATTCTTCATCTTTCCAATTTCCTCCAAGCTCTCAAACACCTTCTTTTGAAAATCTAAAATCATAGAGATGAAGCTCTCATCACTATGAATAACTTTATAGAAGATGATTTGAGCTAAGGAGATCATTTACCAAGACAAAACCTCACCTTAAGCTTTCTCTTTCCTCCCCTCAAGCTTGGCGACCATGGAAAATGAAGGAGAGAGAGTGAGATCAAATTTTTGGCTCCCTCACAAGTGATAGCCGACTTAGAGAAGATAGGAGAGAGGAATGAGTGTTTGAATCTTTGACCCAATCCAATCGCTCATATGTTGCCACTTGTCACAATCTTATGCTGTCTATCATGAGCACACATAAGCACACACACATGAGATTCCACCCTTTGATCTCTTTCACAAATCAATCCTAACCATTGATCTCGAAGTTACCAATGAGTTTCCTCTTCGGTAATTGACCAATTGGTCAGTAACTTTACCATTTTGCCCCTGATTATGGTAATTCCTCTTGAATCACCACCAAACACATTTTATATCACATTTCCTCATGCCATGCACCCTACCTTTCTCTTTAATGCATTTTAAGCTTTGTCACACAATTAAACTTAAATACAGGGCTTGGTCACCAACTACAACATATTCGAATGACAACGTATATCGTATTCTCCAAAATTCACCATTTTACTTTCTTTAATACCCCAAAGATATAAGAATCATTAGGGAATAAACTTGGGCTCTTGTTAAACCAGGGCTTAGTAGTCAACTTATTTCAGGCTTATTCTCTAACCTCAAATCTCAAAATTTGGGGTATCACACATTCAATAGCTCTTTAGGTTTTTTTTTATTTCTCCGCCATGCACCCCCCTCAGAATCAGTTACCCTCTACTCTCCAATCTCCCCATCACTCAACGCTCATCTTCATTCTTCAAAGCCTTAAGCCTTCTCCAATGCCGAATCACCACTCTTCTCTCTATCCTCTCCTTTATAACCTGAACCTCTGTGAGTCACCGTTCTGTCCACTCTCCATCGAATCGTAGGTCATCCTTTCTCAGCCTCACCGTGACTTGAACTCTCTCTTCCTCGGTGGGGAAGCAAAAATAGGAAGATCTCCAGCTCTAGTGAGTACTCTTCTCTTGTGGTTCGATTTGTTGCTCTATACATTTCTTCTTTCAATTTGTTTACTTCCTTTCTTGTTTGATTTGCTTCTCTTGTAGTTTGATTTGTTTCTCTTCTTTCAATATTGCCAAAGTGAAATGATGAAATGGCATAGACAAATGAACTGATTAGTCAAAAAGGTGCAATTAATCTTTTGCTATTCATTGTTCGTGGTTTCTTCTACTCAATCCTTTACTTTTCCATTTGTTTGTGGGGCTATTTCAATTAAACGATGAATGTTGTAAAACTGAAATGATGAAATGTGTTTTATGCACGCTTTATAGGTAGTGTCCCTTGGATCCATCCCTTTTGAAATTATGACACATACTATAAAATTTGAAATAACTAGGCATAAAGTTTATGCTTTTTTCTATTTTCGGCTTGATTAAAGTATGTATGTTGGCCTCCTGTGGCCAGATAGCTTGCATAAATTTTTTTAAATTTTTAGACCTCCTTAACAGGCTATAGACCAGGTTGGGCCTGTATACAAGCTAGGTTTAGGCTGAAAAAAGGCTTGTAACAGGTCACTGGCCAGGCTCAAGCCATCTAATTACAAAATATGCCTGATTTGTTAAGGCAAAAGCCTGGCTTGGCCTGGCCTGTTTCCACCCTTAATCATGGTTAATCCCATACTCATCAAGTATTAGATTTGCCTTCTGGTTCATACTAGAAAGGTCTCCTAAAAGTTTCCTCACAACATGGTTAGTCTATTGTGTATGCCGCAACATTGCCTCCAGTTAAGGAAGCATAGGATGTGGAGGTAGAGGAGTAAGAGGTGGAGGCGGTGTTGGAAAAGACAAAGGCGGATGTTGGGGAGGAGAAGTAGGAGGAGGCAGAGGTGGAGGATGACGTCGAGAGGTTTCTGGCATGTCTTCCACACGACGTTTCATCTTGGCGATTGAGTTAGAGAACAAAGAGGAGGAGGATGAAGAAAACGTACAAAAAATAGATGAAAATGTGGAGTTTAAATAATACACATGGAAGGGACATGAAAAATCCATCATTGCACATGTTGGAAGTTGAATAGGAAGGGTATAGTGAAAGGTTACTTGGTTTATTCTCACAATGACTATCATCAAGTGATAACGAAGAGGCACCCATAGTCAGCAAGGGGAAGAGAAAAGGTTTTAAAAGCTTTAATTAATATTTATTAAGTTAAAACCATTAAGTATGTTGACAAGAATACTTTATGGTTCTTGATTAATATAATACTCTAAATTTTGGGATCGGAGGCTAGAGAATAAGCCTAAATTAAATGGTCTGCTAAGCCCTGATTTAGTAGGTGTCCCAAATCTATTCTCTAATATTTCTTATATCTTTGGGGCATTAAAGAAAATAAAATGGTGAATTTTGAAGAAAGTGATTATGCTTCTAGTGAAATTTTCTGTAAGGCAGTGAATTGTTATGAGGTCTTGGAAGAATAAATGATTATAAAAAATTATGAAATTTTACAGGGTGAAATTAGACATCCTAAGATTTAATTTGATATGTCATATGAATCAATTGAAGCTATATACAAAGAATTATGAATTTTTGAAGTTTTTCCAGTGAAATTGATTATTTTTTAAAATAGCATGCAAAGATTGAAAATCTGAGAATTCTGTAGTTCTAGCTAGCAAAAGGCTATATTTTTTTCTTGAAACTAGACTGAATAAGGGTTCTATAGTCTTTATAATTGCTCCAAAATGATGTCTACAAATTTAGTTATGATTTTTGAAATTAGGGCAGAAATCTGCCTTGAAGGCCAACTATTCCGAAAATTGAAAAATAAAATGTGTTGGCAATTGTGTAAATTATGGAATAAGGAAATAAGGGGAAAATAATTATGTGGCTCATAAACATGCCAAGTGTCAATATCTTTAAGCAAAGGATTAATTTATAATTGTTGAAGTTGAGCACAAATTTAATTAAGCATAAAGTAATATTTCTTGTATATAAGGATTAGACTAATGGAATGAAGCCTAAATTGATTTGGGAAGGGACTCTTGGATGTCATTTTATGGGCTAAAGGAAGAGAATGAGTTAGTTCAATTTCAAGTGGAGTTTATGACACTAATTATAAGAGGATAAAATCAAGTACAAAGTGTGTCATAAAAATCCTATTTTTGGGATAATAATAATTAAGGAAAATGAGAGGAATATTATTAAGCCTCATCATCTCATTCCTCTTTCTCATATTTACGTTGGGCATCATCGAAAAAGGGGAAAGAGAAAGTGTCATGAGATGATAGGCCCAAGTACATATGCTTAAGTCATAAACCCAATAAATTAATATTTATTAATTAAAGAATATGAAGATATTTAAAAGGCTTGGTTTTCATATTTTCTTCTCACATTTCACGCATAAGCAAGAGAAGAGAGAAACCAAGAGAAAATGAAGAAAAAAGAGGGAGGAGGAAGAACCAAGAGGCAAGAACTTGGTAAGTAGTAGTCATGTAAAGCAAGAAGTCATGTAACCCTAATCTTCATAACCTTCTTGAAGTCATGTAAAGCAAGAAGAAAACTCAAGAGAGAGGGAAAGAAGATTGCGAAATTTTGAGAGAAAGTTGAGAATCAAGAGGTAATATCAAGAACTTAGATCTTCTTGGTTAATATGATGTTGTGATGGTGGTTATTGTTGTTGGCTTAATTTGTGGTTATTTTTATGGATTTTATAAAAGTTGGGAAGCTCAAACCCTAGCTGTTATGCTACCCAAATTTAGTCTAATCATGTTTAGAATGTAATTAAGTGGTTTAACAAGTGATTAGGTGTTTTATGAGTTGAAATCATAAAAATCAATTTTCTTTAATTTTTAGGGAATTTCGTCAGTATATGTTTAAGGCTGTGTTTGGACTGGATTTTGGTATTTTTTATGATTCCATTATGTTTAGAATGAAAAATTGTGTAGGGTTCATGTTAGGTGCTAAGTGAGAAAAGCCCTATAAAGTAAAATGACAAAAATAGCCTTAAAACTCTCACATAGGGGTTGCCAGGGGTAAATTTTTAATTGGGGCTTGAGTTTGAGAAAACCAAGGTCAAAAATAGATTCCTTGGGAGAAAATATAGAAGAATAGCCTAGGTCAAAATTTCAGAAAAAGTGCTGTCAGACCGGGTATGGCGGGGCCGGGGCGGTGTCCTGGGGACATTTTGGTAAATTTTCATAATGGCCTATCACACCCCATAATCCCACTACCCTGCAACATATGACCTTTGGCGTGGTCCTCCCACGTGCTCCCAAAGACACATGGGCCGTAACGTGCGACTCACAAGGATATAATCCCACCCTTTGGGATTTTCTCTTGCCTCCCCATGTCTCGAACCCTTACCTTAGGGGTAAGTATAAGAGTTTGGAGAGAGGTGGTACCATTGAAGCAAGGGGAGGCGAGAGAAAATCCTTGGGATTATATCCTTGTGAGTCGTACGTTGCGGCCCATGTGTCTCTAGGAGCATGTGGGAGGACCACGCCAAAGGCCTTATGCCGCAGGGTGGTGGGATTACGGGGTGTGACAAGGCTCATATTACCACCAGAAATACTATGAAAGTGTCTAAATGGTACATTTGGAATTGTAGGACTGAGTAGAGATCCGAGCTATGACACACTTTAAGAGACACGTAATTCGAGGTGGGAAAAGGTTTAATATAGGGAACTTACCTCTCCTGCGTGTATTTGATATTTGTGCTGGTGTATTAATGCATGTTATTGCTTTGCTTGATTATGTGAAATATATATGAATGATTGAAGCTCTGTTTCTGTTTATGTTGTGGCCATAGTTTTGTTGTTTGAAATATTGAACACGCATATATGTCATTATGTGAGCATTAGTTATGTAATGTAGGCATGTCATGCATTAACCACTTATCTTACATGCATATTGATACTTTTTTCTTACTGAGATTTTCTCAAATCTCACCCTCCCCTACCAACAATTTAGGCAGGTGAAGACAGAAGCTATGCTGAGAATAAAGAAGAGAATCATATGAGGGGAATACAATAGTGAAGGAACAAAAACGGGAAGGCGTCTTCGTTTCATTAGGACGGGTTTTGACACCCAAGAAGCCTTACGCAACTACATAATTGTAATTATCAAGTATGAATCCTTGAGGGGAATTTCCGTAATCATGCACATATTATCAATATATTTATGCTATTCCTGTGTTGCCCATCGAATTGCGTATCGTTTTGTGTAAATACTCTGAAAAAAGAGAAAAAAAGAGAAGGGTGTGATAATTAATAACCGTGAATTACTAAGTTTTTTTTACACTTCATCTTCCTCTAATCCGATGATGAGAATAAGAATCAGGATAAGGAAGAAGATGAGGTAGAGAAGGATGAAGAGGACAATGAGGACGGTAGGCAAGAAAACAATGATGATGTTCAGTCACTATCACCACCACTGTCGTCCTCATCCTCCTCTTGCTCTTGCTCTTTCTCATCCTCATCATCATTCTCATCATTGGAGGAAGGAGATTAAAGGTCTAATCACAAGTCATATTCAATAATATTGTGATGAAATATATGCTTCAACTTCCTATTCAATGTATTGGCGTATGCCATGAGATGCCTTGTGTCATGGTCAAGGATTGTTAACATCTACATTAGAGCCTCCATTTCATGAAGTGGAGGAGGAGGAGGAGGAGGAGCTCCCTGGGAACTTAACATGATAAAGGGAAGGAGGAGGCCGATAAAAAAATGTAGTAAAAATCACAAGGAATGGGTGAGTTTAAATAGAGGTTTAACGGATTACGAAGGGTTATGAATTATAATTTAGGTAGTGGGAGTGTTTGATGATGATTGTTTTGAAGACCATTATAGTTTGTCTTCGCTAATATAAGGTTTGAAAGACAAATCTTTTGTAAGCATTACATGATAGTTGTTTCAAAAGAACCGTCACTTTTATCACTAAATAAATTATGGTTATTAATTGCAACAGTTATTTTTGTGTTTTCACAGATTCTGCCTTGCAATACATGACAGTGTGCATGATTAACCGTTACTTTTAAACGTTATATGCAATATTCTAATTTTTACTAGTACTTTAGAGTTAGTTGTAGTTTAAGTTTTAATTAGTTAGGAGTATATAATAATTTAAAAGAAGCATCAAGTTCTGAATATTATTCTATACTAAAAAATAATACAAATAAAATACTTCCTTAAAATAATTATTCTAGATATATGGGTATATGTATATAAATATATATACATATTGTCATGCCCTTATTTTAATTTCACCTTTACCAAAGTATTTGCAGAAAACAATATGCGGTTTTGTGGGCAACATGGGAATAGCATAAATATACTGATAATATGTGCATGATTATAGAAAATCCCCATAAGGGTTCGTACATGATACATACGATTAAGGTAGCCACACAAGGCTATTAGGGTGTCTAAACTCATCCTAGTAAAACGGAGACTTCTTCCCGTCTTCACTCTACCACTGTAACCCCCTCTCATGTAATTCTCTTCTCTGATTTTTGAGTACCTTCTATATTTGACTGTCTAATTGTTGGTAAGGGAGGGTGAGATTCAAGAGAATCTCAATAGGAAACATATACTATAATGCATGCATGATAGATGCTATGTGCATGACATGTTAGCTTTATCTAGATGCATGCCCCATAATGACATTTCTACATGCTCAATATTTCATGCAACAAACTATGGCCACAGTATAAACAGAAACAGAGCTACATTTGTTTAAATATGCTCTACACAATCAAGTAAAGCAATCACATACATCACTACACAAGCAAAGATATCAATTACATGCAATTAAGGTAAGTCCCCTACCTTAGACCTTTTCCACCTCGAATCGTGTGTTTCGATTCGCGTGCCAATCCTTCATGCTTTTAACTTGGTCCTACAATTCTAAATATACCATTTAGACACTTCCATAGTGTTTTTTGTGGTAATATTAGTCTATGTAGAGCTGGGAATCAGGGCCGGCCCTTGACGGGCCACGGCCTAACAGGGACGGCCCTAAAGGGCTCGGGGTCAGGAAAATTACAGTTTTTCAAGGCCCGGCCCGAGAGCATCAGGGCCAGGGCCGGCCCGCAGGGTCGGGAAATCCTTTTCACAATATTTAACTATTTTTCCTGCGTATTTCCCCCAGAGAGATATAATTAGTAAATAACAACGATTAAAGTTCTAATTTAATATATAAATGTTGTCAACATTAAGGTTTAAATAATATGTCTCTTGTAACAAACAAACACAGTTACTAATGTATAATTAAAGGTAAAATCATGTCCATAAATATCTCACACAAAGGCCAAAGTATAAGAAGGCAAGAAGCTAAATACTCTAATCTCTAAACAACATGAGTATAACGACTATCATTTTCACCTTCTTCGCCACTATCATCAACTTCAAAGACATTTGATTGTGTTTCACTTTAAGCAGTAGGTTCAAGTAGTCAAATAATCACAACCTTTATCAAAAATCATACTCTATTAGGCAGAATAGTATATAATATGATTTTAGTCTAAATAGGCAGGAAAATATACTCAAAAATCATACTCAAAAATCACAATATGATTCAATTAGATAAAACAATATACTCAAAAATTATACTCTATACAATATGAGGACAGAGTGACATATATATTCAATAAGGTAATTCAAAAATGTAACATGGTTCCTTTCCAAGTAAACAAAATAAAAAATAAACGGGCCTAAAGGGCCGGCCTTTTTAGGCCCGACTTCCTTTTGAGGCTACAATTTACAAGCCCGGCCCTTCAAGGGCCAGGGCCTAAAAGGGCCGGCCCGACGGGCTCGGCCCGTTTTCCCAGCTCTAAGCCTATGGTGAGAATTTACCAAAATGCCCCTAGGACCTCGGCCTGACTGTTCTTTTTCCCAAAATTTTGACAAGGGCTATCTTGACATATTTTCGCCCAAGGAATCCATTTCCGGGTTTATACTTACCAAATTTTATTAAGTGGGGGAGAACTGTAACACCCCAAATTTTATATTCATAAAAAATATATTGTAATTATTTGAGTAATTCAATAAAATGGTGAATATTTATGAATTTGGATCTTGTGAATTTTGAAATATTCATATTCATAAGGAAATGGGCAAATAAATCCAAGAATTTAATTAAATTATAAAGGCGATAGCAAAATCATAATTTCGCCAATTTAGCCCAAGATTAATTATTTTCTAATTAATTAAAGTTAATCTCAATTAATCAAAGAAAATGTATAATTGGATTATTCTTGATAGAATAAATTAAGAATCGTGAAATTAGGGGGAATGATACATAAAACAACTATATGAGAAGAAAATGCTGGCGGTGTCACAAGCCATATGATCCTGGTAAATCAAGCAGAGATGTGACAGGTAGTTACAGTTCAACTGGACGAGATCTAGCTAGTCAGATCTGTTATATGTGTCGGGAACCGGGACATCTTGCTAGGGATTGCCCACAGAAGCAACAATGAGAGGAGTCTAGACTTGGAGCCCAAAGCGTGGCCCATGTGATAATTCAGGTAGAAGCTAGAAAATTAGAGCCGGTCAGCCCGCCCAAAAAATCCTTAAACGGGTTGCCATTTTGGCAGCCCGTTTAAATGCGGGCTAAACAGGCTCTAATGCGGGCCAGCCCGCGAGCTGGCGGGCTGGTCCGCTTTTTTATTTTTTTATTTTTAGTT
Source organism: Inga oerstediana (assembly GCA_963210345.1). NCBI lineage: Eukaryota > Viridiplantae > Streptophyta > Magnoliopsida > Fabales > Fabaceae > Inga > Inga oerstediana. The sequence continues at coordinate 41,061,208 of OY723409.1, forward strand.
TTTTGGTTTTTTGTTTTTTTGTTTTTTTAAATAAAATAAATTCAAATACCCTTATTATTACCTTTCATTTGATGCCGTGTTTAATTAATTCCTCATGCTTTTTATTTGACATTTTTATTTTCATATTATATTTATTTATTCTATTATTATTAAATTTAAAAGAGATGTGTTTATATGTTTTTGTTATGTGAGTAGATGAAAAAAAAGGAAAGTAAGAATAAAATTGACTTCATAACACAAATATATATAAAAAAAAGAAGTATGATATGAGCGGGTGAAAGAGAAAGAGAGTAAATACTTTTTAAAAAAATGAAATTTAAAAAAAAAAAGAATGGCGGGCTGGCGGGCCTGACCGCCAACTCGCCTTGCCAGCCCGTGAAGGGGGCGGGCTGGTGAAAGACTCCAGCCCGCGCGAGCTGGCCCGTAACCTGCGGGCCAGCCTGCATTCCCAGTACTATAGAAAATTGATAAGCAAAATATTTTCATATTTATTTTCTCTTATATGATGATTTTATGGATGATATTTGAGCTCAATTTAATAAATTTAGGTGTAATTAATAAATAAATAATGATTTTGGCATAAAATAGAATTTCTTGGAAAATACTAAATTAGACCCTCTTTTAGTTTTCAGGCAATATTTGGAGCTCTAGATGTCGGATTGGGACATTCTTTATATGGATAAAAAGCTAAGAAAGAGCTTTACAACTTTGATGTTGAGATCAAAATCTAGTTCTATCTCCAAAGATTTCAAATTTTGCTTGGAAGTTGAAAGCGAGAATCATTTACCATTCTACTAAACATTTCATTTACCATTTCATCTTCCTTTTCACCTACTGCTTCATCTACCACATTCTATCTACTACTTCACCTACCATATTTCATCTACCGCTTCATTTACCCTACTCCATTCTTCCTTATATATAGCCACCGTCTCCTTCATATTTCACTTACACCAATTCATATACATTACTCTCATCTCTTCTCCACACATATCATTTCATTTCCATTACTCTCCTCTTTTCTCTACTTACACACCATTTCATTACTCTCATCTCTTCTCCACTTACTACATCATCTTAGAATTAATTTTATGCATTGTATTATTTTTTGCATGCCTCCATCTTGGAAGGCTTAGGATTGTATTACTTTTTGTACGCCACATACATGGAAGGTTTTACCTCCTAAAGGGACGGCTAGATTTTTACATTTTTCATGCATCTTTTGGTTGTATATTTATGTTTGAGAATTTAATATTCAAGTTTATACAGTATTTATGAGGATTTCATTCTAGCTTTATATAATGTGAATTTATTTTGATTTTGTTTTTAATTTTATCATGAGCTAAATTTTCATTTTCCTAGGGTGATGACGTAGCTTACTAATGACAGATTGAATCTTAACTTATTAAATCTAGTTTTAATTTCTCATTCATGATTAAGTTTTAATTATTGTTCTTAATGCTTTCATTTGAGTGGCCACCGTTTGAATGATTTCAATATGCATGTTGAGACCGGAAGGAGATGCATGTGTGTAGATCCTATAATTAAAACCACGACTTGTATATGAAATAGGAATATATTCATATAAGTTGTGTAGTCTTACTGAGTTCTATAAATCTTAATGCATAATTAATTGCTTAAATTCATATAGGAATATTTGGATTAGCAATTAATTATAGAATTGCTTGACCTTGGAAGAGACTAGTAATTAAATTAGGGAAACTCGACTATCAATAATGTGGAATAAATTGGGTTAGAATAGATAAGTGATTCAATCCGAAATTTGTTAAGTGAAATCTAATCCCTAGGGCTTTATCTCATATTTGCTTTCATATCATCTGCACTCATATTTAATTATTTTTCTTTTATTTGTACTGTCAATCACCAACGAATCGATCGACTAAATAGAATTAAAATTATTTATTTTGGTACTTAGTGATCAATCCTCGTGGGAACGATACTCTACTCACTTCTATATTACTTGATTACGACAATGTACACTTGCACTATTTAATTGATCATCTACACTCGTAACAAAAATCCCTTGAACTTATCCAAGGTACGATTTCTTTTAATGATAACTCAATGCATGGTTTGAGTTTTAATTACTTTTTGTTACATATAATCCCTAGTAATGTTTGATATTTGTTTAAATTGGGGAAGCTAGTCCTTAATGCGAACATAATAGAGAAAATAAAAGATAAGATAGTGATTAGTAAATCCCTAGGTCCTTCCGAATGATATGGATGGACAATAGCCATAATTGAGGTAAAATGATTTTGAACCTCTATGAAATTGAGGTTAAGTTGTGATTGAGAGAACTGTATCGGAGGATCAAACTTAGTAGTTGAATTGACTCCTCATGCATTAGATATTGCCTAAATCATTCAAGGTATTAGAATGTAATAAATGATAGTAAGGAATCCTGTTTGATGGCCTCGTAGGCTAACGAATTCTCTGGAATATGTTCCGGTGTATATGAATGGGCTACCCTAGAAAGGGTAGTAGAATTGGTACGTATGTGTATATTCCTATACGAATAGAATGTGCCTACACCCATGGGTGTCAAGATTGTCACAGTCGATATAGGTATGAATGGCATAATAAATGCCAAGGAACCTAAATCACTAGTGAACTTGATTGTCTACTGTTGCAGGGCTGCATAGCTTAGCCGTAATCCGTAAAATTGGGTTGGTTGATGACCTATTAGTAAACTCAAGGAGTAAAATGACACGCAAGTAATAATTATGAATATAATAGAATATGGTGAAGGGAAAAACAATTCTATGCCAAGTCGAGTAAATGTGAGTTATGGCTTTCAGAGGTAACATGTCTGGGCCAAGTGGTCTCATGGCAAGGGATCCTTATGAACATTGGTAAAGTGGAAGTAGTGCTGAACTGAGAATGCCGGAAACTGTGATTATGATACGCAGATATTCCTTGTGAGTCTACCCTCGACCTTGAGGTAAGTGCCTCAAGGTCAGGTGATATGATATCAGTAAGTGGGGTCCAGTCAAAGATTGGGGGTGTAAATCCACCCTCGACCCCGAGGCAGGTGTCTCCAGGTCAGGTGATCTGGTATCAGTAAATGGGGTCCAGTTAAAGATTGGGGGTGTGACAATAAAAAGGATGAGATATGTATATCGAAATTTCCCAGAACTCAACATTATGCATAGGCTGATGATGGTGAAAGGAGCTTTGAAGAGCTAATGATGAAAATTTATTAGAGTACCAACATTAATAATCCCAAATCCATAATGGGCCATTGTTGCTTTCACTAATGCCAGATGGCATGGATTGGGAAGGGAACTGAATCCCCAGATGCAAACAGGTATAGATTGAGATGAGAACTGATGCGGCCGAGTGAGGGCGTACGCATCTCATTAGCTGAAGCTTTGGGAATTGAACTTCCATCGATAATCTTGAATTGATGATAATAATATTTGCATTAAATCAGGAAATGTTGCCTTTATGGCATAATTAGGGAGTTGTACTGCTACCACAAAGATTGAAATATGTGTATGACCTAAAAGAGTGAAATATGACGTAATGTAGGTAGCTAGAGTTGTTGAACGAGTAGGACCTAGAATGTAAATATTGTCCAGGGCATGCTAATGTTGTCATTGATGCATTGAGCCATAAGATAATACCGATAGCAGATAAAGTTGATTAAGCAGATGTTGCTAGTTGCTCAAAGCCGACAGAAAAGTTATGCAGATAAGAGGCGAAAACCTCTAGAATTTGAAATAGGTGATCACGTATTTATGAAAGTAGCAAACTGATCCAGAACATGTAATAGAGTATGAAGAAGTATTACCCGGAGCTTATGAATGTATGAGCGTAGTAAATTTCGGGGACGAAATTTAATTAAGTGGGGAAGAACTGTAACACCCCAAATTTTATATTCACAAAAACTATATTGCAATTATTTGAGTAATTCAATAAAATGGTGAATATTCATGAATTTGGATCTTGTGAATTTTGAAATATTCATATTCATAAGGAAATGGGAAAATAAATCCGAGAATTTAATTAAATTATAAAGGCGATAGCAAAATCATAATTTCACCAATTTAGCCCAAGATTAATTATTTTCTAATTAATTGAAGTTAATCTCTATTAATCAAGGAAAATGCATAATTGGATTATTCTTGATGGAATAAATCAAGAATCGTGAAATTAGGCGGAATGATACATAATACAACTATATGAATTATGGGATTTATGAAAAATATTTTCTTCTCTTCTCCACCCTAAATTTCGTCCAACCATGAAAATAAGGGAGAAGAAATGGGTTTAGTTAGAGTAAAGAGAAGGGTGTATGGTTTCTGTAACTAGAAGGAATCTAGTCCCAATTCAATTGGACTTAAATGATGTCAAGGCATGACATAAAGATAAGAAGGAATGGCATAAAGTTAAGAAGGGATGACATAAAGTAACAAGGTATGGTGTGAGGTATGGTTGAAGGAATGAGGCATGCAAGGTGGTGTAATCTTGACCTTTGATGAGATCAAGGGTTGGGAAGGGAGAATACCAAATGAATAAACATTTTCTCCCTCTTCTTTCAAGACACAATTCAGCCAAGACAAAGAGAAAAGAGAGAGAGAGAGAGAGAGTGAACTTGGAGAGCTCTTGACGTTTAGAGAGAAGGAAGAGGAAATCTAAGGTAAAAGGTTAATTTCTTATGGTTTTCTTGTGTCTTGTCATGAAATCCTTCTCTAAACTCTTGTTCTCATGAATCCATGGTGGTAAAGTCACACTTTGAGATCAAGAAGAGAAGGAGGAGAAGTCTAGAGTAAGAGGAAACCAAAAAGTCAAAGAAGGTAATTTCATAAACTTGCCTTCTTGTGGTGTTGTCGTTGTTGTTTCTTGATTTTTTTCAAGTTTCTTGGTTGAGTTGTAAAATTGGAAAAGCCATAACCCTAAGGGGTTATGCTGCCCAAAATCCTTTAAATCATGATTAAGAAGTGTTTAAGTGAGTTAACAAAGGATTAGAAGTGGAAGAGTACAAGTTTTGGAAGAAAAAACACAAAACTATTTTTTTTCTATTTTCCCTTCAATATTTTGGCCAGGACCAGAACTAGTATTAGGAGTTGGATTTTCATGAAATAAATGATTCCATGGAACTCAATGGACAAAAATAGTTGGGGCTACAGTTGGGCACTTTTTCGGTAGAGGCCGAAAAAGTATAATTACGAAAACGTCGCTGAAATCCCTAAATAGGGGTTGTCAAGGGTATTTTCATAATTTGACAATGAATTTGGTGATTTCAATCCCAGAAATGAATTCCTTGGGTGAAAATAAGTCAAAATAGCCTTAGTCAAAATTTTAGGAAAACGTGCCATCAGGTCGAGGTCCCGGGGGCATTTTAGTAAATTTTCACCATATATTAATATAGCTACAAGAAAAACTATGGAAGAGTCTAAAATGATACTTGGATAGGTTATGACCTATTTCTGGTATATTTAATATTTTAAGATCGATTTGAAAGCCGGAACGACACATGTTACAAGACACATCAGAAAAAGGGATTATAAAGCTTTGAGGTAGGGACATTATCCTTCATACACTATGCCATAGTTATATGATTGTGTGGATGCCATTGTTGTGGATGTACTTTATTAATCAACATGATTTGCCCAGAGAGGGGTTAGAATTACTAGAGACACTTACACTGGAGTTGGTGAGAATCCAACCGGTGCAGAATAGTGGGGCTGGGCCCTACTCATGTATACATGCAGATGATATGTTTATAATGTTCATTAATTGGTGCATACATGACATATATCATATATACTTTTCGCATTCTCTATGAACAATAGTATGTCTCTACTGAGATTCTTCGAATTCTCACCATATTTTTAAATAAATATCTCAGCGAGTGCCAGTAGATTGAAAGGAAAAGGAGTACATGCCGAGAAATAATTGGCTCGTGTCTCAAGGCAAGTACAAGATCGTGATTATAATTCGTTTATGCTTAGATATTTTGGAGAATTTTGTAAATATTAAGTTTCCGCTGTATTTTCTGCTTTTCGTCGACGAACAATATCAAAATTGTAAATGAATATTTTTATCAGTATAATGTACTTTTCTATATGCCCATTGAATTCCGTCTTTATTACTCTTCGATTATCAAAATGGAAACAAGTGTTAACAATCCGCACCTAATATATACATGCGTTTTCCTAGATTTCTTAAAGCACCTTTTTATCCTTTGGGTGTTTGTGTTGTATATATATTTATTTATATTTGTTACGAACCCTTTTTTTTGTTTGTACCTCCCACAAAGAAAATATAGGAAATTAATTTCTATATGTAAAGCTCTTAGATTTGTTGAAGCCGTTGCACCGTTATTTCATCACTCCTTTGGTCTTCGTATCTTTCTCCATTTCCTGCATCCAGAATTTAATATTATAATATATTTGTGTGTACAGTGTTTTGTACTTGTTCCTTCAACCTTTACTCCAATTATTGTCTTTCTCTCTACCAATTTTGCTGGCTTGTCGTTTTCCAACTATATATATATTATTTATATGAACATACATCTCACGAAGCCATTTATAAAGGCATCTTATTTTCATGCTAACTAATTTTAAATCTTTTATTATATATGGAGATTTCTATACAAATAATATGGTACCTTGATAAAAATAGTTGGGTCTATGAGGGGTATGAGTTTAGAGGGAAATTGTAAAGTTTTAGAGTATCTTTAGAGTAGTTTATAGATGTTTATATGTGTGATGTTGTAGACTCTTATTGAGAGATTTGGAGTAACTCTTGTGTGATTATCTGTAAGCTAGGAAGTAACAGGTAACTCTGAATATTCTTCCATATACTTGTGAATTGTGTATGACTATCTTTTATTTAAAAAAAATGGACTGAATTATTTGTATATGTTTATGTACTGTAAATTCTCAAGTAAGTAATGTTACAAGTAGATTTCTTTATAATTCACTTTATTCACCTAGTTAATAAATTAATTATAATTAATGTGTTGTTGGATTATTATTTCCTTTTAGGCGTGTTTGAATATGTGATGATATTTGATACGAATAGAAGCATAATTTATTGTACCTTGTCTTTTAATGATTTTATATTTATTGATGATTGAATATAACTGTCATGGCGGTTGCATTTGTGATGGGTTGAAGTAAGGAGGAATTTGTAAGTTGAAATCTTTTACCACGTGGTATGCCATCACTTGGTGCACAATGGATGGCACTTGTCAGGGCCCTTCTTCCATGTTTTCCTTTGGCTGGGACTGCATTGGAGCTGTGGGATATGTGACACCTCCTTAGTTGTGTTCTTTTAAGGAGGGGAGTCATAGTCTGGACTTAAGCTCTACACCTTTGGCCGGGTGTATCTTAAGAACTGGTGAGCTTGGGACAATCCAGTCAAATGGATGGGTTTCTGTTGGACTGTGTGTTAGCCTATGGCTCCAGTCAACAGTATAAGGATGGACAGTGATATAAGGGAGGTTGCATCTTACATATTGTATAATTGTATGTTATATGTTGTGATGAAAATAAAGATTGACATAATGATGATTAAATTTGTAATGGTCTTGTATAAAGATTATAGTACATACAAATATATAGGTAATCAGTTTCTTCTTTTCATCATATATGATTTGTTTGTATGCGGTAGAAACTTTCAGTAGTTACTGAGACGTTGAATCTCATCCTATTATATTAAACTTTTTTTTTTCATGTGAATATTATAGTAGGAAGCAAGGGGAAGGCACCTGTGGAATGAGCTTTAAAGGCTTTATTAGGCTCCTCGTGCACCTTTATGCCACTTTATATTTAATTACCATGACATTAGGATTGTTTTTTCGTCCTAAAATATTTCAGTTGATAAATATGTGTTTGAAACTAAAACTGTAAACTAATAGTTGAAAGTATCAAGTAAGTGTTGCTCAAATTTTGTTCGGATAGAGTTCCTAAGTTCATAAGTGATGTTTTAAAGGATTGAATGATAAGTATATTTGTCGTTTGGAATGAGACGTTACATTATATATCCTTGCGCAATTTTCGCCTCGACATATATGACATTTATTAGCGATAGTCGTTATGTATTAAGCGTTATAAATGTGCACATCTGTAGTAGTGTAATTGGTGGGCTTTAAAGGGTTAACACGAACATAAAGTGGGAGTAGCTGATATGAGGATGTTGAAATGGATGTGTGGTCATACAAGAAAAGATAAAATTCATAATGATCAAATACGTGAACAGTTGGAGTGGCATTTATTAAAGAGAAAATAGTAGAAAATCATCTAAGGTTGTTTGAACACGTTCAAAGAAGATAATTGAGTAAGTCAACGAGAGTTGATCAAGCAGTATGGAGTCCTGTAAAAAGAGATAGGGGAAGACCGAAGGAAACACTTATAGAACAAAATCTATTAGTTAATAATCTATCTAAATACCTAGTCTTCAATAGGACATAATGTTATTTACGTAGCCGACCCCACCTAATGAAATAAAGTTATGTTGCTGTTAATTATTATTATTATTTTTTTGTTCAAATGTTGCTGTTAATTATTCAAATTCTAAAAAAATATATATATAAGTTTTTTTTATTCTCTTGTTATGGTTGAACGTTGGACGGTTGTTTAGACGATCATTATTGATTGATCAAGATTTAAGAATGCATTCGTTAATTTTATCCTTTTTGGTGGGAATGAATCTTCGTACGATCAACTTGAACTCGCGGGCGCCTCATATTTATTTAGGTTCTTAAATAATTGTGTGCCATAATTAATAGTCCCTCGGATTCTTAATTTTAAAATATATTCTTAATTTTAAACGATCAAACTCATGCCAAATTATACTACCAGTGTTAGAAAGTTTTTATTCCAATAGACTATGAAGTCATAGGCTTATATGTACATTTGTTAAAAAGGTAATAAGCAATTAATATTAGAGAAAATCTCTTAAAAAGAACTTTAAAAGTATCAAAAGACAAAAAGATGTTCCAAATATTTATAATTTCAAAGAAGTGTTATGGTCTAATTTATCATTTTAAAAATTAAAAGGAAATGATAAAATTGTCCCTCAAAGTGTAAAATTAAGAATATAGAGGAAGGCGCCATTTCACAAGTTCTAATAAAAGTTTTAACAATTTCTCATAAGAATTTCACAAGTTGTAAATCAACATTTTACAAGATCTGTTAAAAGTTTCACAAGTTCAAATAAAGTTTTCACCAATTCTCAAAAGAATTTCATAACTTCCTTAAAGAATTTCACAAATTGCAAATTTAAATTTACAAGATTTAACAAGACTTTTACAAGTTCGGATAAGGTTTTCAAAATAATTTCACAACTTCCTTCAAGAATTTAAACTGTAAATTTTGATTCACAATATCTTATAAAAGTTTCACAAGTTCTGATAAAGGTTTTACAAGTTCGGGTAAAGTTTTTACAAATTCTCAAAAGAATTTCACAGCTTCCTTAAAAAATTTTACAATTTGCAAATTTTGATTCACAAAATTTGATAAGAATTTCACAAGTTTTGATAAAGGTTTCATAAGTTCAGGCAATATTTTCATAAGTTCTCAAAAGAATTTCATAACTTCCTAAAATAATTTCACAAGTTGCAATTCAAGATTTACAAGATCTGATGAGGATTTCATAAATTCTGATAAAGATTTCACAAGTTTAAATAAATTTTTTACAATTAATTCTGTCAAAGTGAACATTAAACTTTGAGGGACAATTCTATCATTTCCTTTTAATTTTGAAAAGAACGAATCAGGCCCTAACACCTCTTTACCATTATGAATATTTTGAATACCTTTTTTGTCCTTTGACATTTTTAAAGTTCTTTTTAAGGTATTTCCCCTTAATATTATTATATCATATAAAAGAAAGGGAAAATTTCAAATAAATACCATTTGAATTTATAAAATCTCAAAAAGTCTGTTAATACATGGAAATGGCATAAAGGTCATAGGGATCAAATTGAGATTTTAAAATATTGATGATTTTACCATTATGCCCCCTACTTTTTTAAATAAAAAGAAAAGAAAAGATGCCTTGCCGGAGTACCAACGTCAGTGGATCACTAGAGCTTTGACGCGGGGGGTTTTATTTTTTGGGCTAGGGTTTAATTTTTTTTTCTTAAATGCAAGCAAAGGGCTAAGGGGTGGGTTACATTTTGCCAAAGAGGCTGGGTGGCCATTGGGCCATCAAAGTCCCTTTGCTACATATATTAATATATATATATATATATATAATATAAATAAATGCATAATAGCATTGACAAAATATGTAACACCCCAAATTTCATATTCACTAAATATATTGTAATTATTTAAAAATTTCAATAAAATTGTGAATATTCATGAATTTGAAATTTATAAATTTTATAAATATTCATATTCATGAGAAAATGGGAAAAATAATTATGGAATTAATTTGGTTGATTTAAAAAGCCCAATATTAAGGTCCAAAAATAGAGAAGTGGTAGATAAAATATTTGGTCAAAACATTTATGGAAATTGGCCAAAGAAAAATGAGAAAAGAAATTGGATTAAAAAGGTAATGGCAAAATCATAATTTTGTCAAATTATCACAACATTAGTTATTTTCCGATTAATTGAAGTTAATTTCAATTAATTAAGGAAAATAAAAGGAAAAAATATATTTAGAATATTTTTATCAATTTAATATGAATTTATGAAAAATTTGAGCAAAAAGTGCATTTTTGACCAAAATTGAAACTTTACGTATATATGTAATCGGAACAAGTTGTGAAGCCAAATGAGACCATAGGGAGGGACCCCTAGGTGCCTCCTACATGTAGTATGAAGAAGAAAATATTAGTTGTGTAACGCCCCAAATTTTATTCACCAAAAACTATATTATAATTATTTGAATAATTCAATAAAGTGGTGAATATTCATGAATTTGGATATTGTGAATTTTGAAATATTCATATTCATAAGGAAATAGGCAAATTAATTCAAAAATTGAGTTAAATTACAAAGGGGATAGAAAAATCATAATTTTGCCAATTTAGCCCAAGATTAATTATTTTCCAATTAATTGGAGTTAATCTCAATTAATCAAGGAAAATGCATAATGTGATTATTCTTAGTGGAATAAATCAAGAATTGAGAAATTAAAGGGGATTATACATAAAATCAATTATGTGAATTGTGGAATTATGCAAAACAATTTTTCTCCTCCCTTCCTCTCATTATTTTCTTCCATGCATGAAAGAAAAAGGGGAAAAATTATTTAATACTTGATCACATGAAGAAGGAAATGATAATCAAGATTGAGTGCACACAAAATGGAAGTATGATGAATGCATGAAGGGATAGCTTGAGTATAGGAAGGGAGATACTTGATTGCATGATGAGAATAGCTTGAGTGAAGGAATGAAAGAAATTGAGTGCTTGGAAGAGGACAAACTTGATTACATGTAGGAGATTGCTTGTCTTGTAAGATGAGAGGGAGTAGGGACGGTTTTTTAGGGGCAAGCAAAAGGGAGATCATTGATTCAATATAATGGAATTAGGTGGAGAAATTATGAGGAAGAAGGGAATGGTGACAAGTGTCACAACTTGGGCCCTTGATTGAATCAATGGTTAGGAAGGAAGAAGACCAATTTATTAAGCACAAACTCCTTCCTCTTTCATGCACACATTCGGCCAAGACAAAGAGAAAAGAGAAAGAGAGTGAGCTTGGGAGATTTGAAGACTAAGAGAGCAAGAGGAAGCAAGACATAAGGTAAGAGTTGTTTCCAAGTGATTTAAGCTTCCTATCTTGTGTAAGTTCATTCTCTAATCCCTTGTCCTTCATGGAAATCATGGTTTAGCAAGCTAATCTTCAAGGTTGAGGAGAGAGAGAGGACGTCCTAGAGAGAGAAACATCAAAGATCAAGAGGTAATCTCCAAAATCTCAACTTCTTAGTGTATTGAAGTTGTTGTTGGTGATTATTGTTTGGTTTTGTGATTTTTGGGTTGAGTTGTAAAATTAGAAAAGCCATAACCCTAAGGGGTTATGCTGCCCAAAATCCTCTAAATCATGATTATGAAGTGTTTAAATAAGTTAATCAAGGATTAGAAGTAGAAAAGTACAAGTTTTGGGAGCTAAAACACAAAACCTCATTTTTTTCTATTTTCCCTTCAATATTTCGGTCAGGACCAGAACTGGTAGTAGGAGTTGGATTTTCATGAAATAAATGGTTCTATTGGACTCAATTGGAAAAAATAGGTGGGGTTACAGTTGGGCACCTTTTCGGTAGAGGCCGAAAAAACATAATTATGAAAACGCCACTGAAATCCTTAAACTGGGGCTGTCAAGGGTATTTTCATAATTTGACAATGAATTTGGTGAATTCGAGCTTGGAAAATGGATTCCTTCGGCGAAAATAAGTCAAAATAGCTTTGGTCAAAATTTTGGGAAAACGTGCCATCGGGTGGGGTACGACGGGGCCAGGCGGGTTCCCGAGGGCATTTTTGTAAATTTTTACAATAGACTAATATAACCACAATAAACACTATGGAAGAGTCTAAAATGATACTTGGATAGGTTATGACCTATTTCTTGTACATTTAATATTTTAGGACCGAGTCGAGAGCCGGAACGACACGTTTTACGAGACACCGTTAAACTGAGGATTATAAAGTGTTGAGGTAGGGACATTATCCTTCATGCAATATGCCATAAGTTATGTGATTGTGTGGATGCCATTGTTTTGTAAATGCACTTTATTAATCAACATGATTTGCCTAAAGAGGGGCAGTTAGTGCCAGAGGTGCACATACATTGGGAGTTGGCAGAAGTCCAACCGTTGTAGATTGTGGGGCTGGGCCCTACTCATGTATACATGACGATGATGTGATTATATATTTCATTAATTTGTGCATACCTTGGCGCATGACATTTACTTTTCGCATTTTCTATGAACGATATTATGACTCTACGGGGATTCTTCGGAATCTCACCCTATTTTTAAACAAACATCTCAGCGGGTGCTAGTGGATCTAAAGGTGAAGACGTAGACGCGGGAAAGTGAACGGCACGTGTTTTGTGTAATACCCTGAATTTTTGGATTGGAGGCTTGGGAATAAGCCTAAATTAAGTGGACTGCTAAGCCCCAATTTAGCAGGAGCCCAAATTTATCCCCTAATGATTTCTATATCTTTGGGGTATTAAGAAAGTAAAATAGTGAATTTTGGAGAATATAATTATGTTTTTGGTGAAATCGCCTATAAGGTAGTGAGCTTGTGATGTGATTTTGAATAATCAAATGATGAGAAAAAATTATGAAATTTTACAGGATGAAAGTAGACATCCTAAGCTTTAATTTGATAGGTCATATGACGCAATTAGAGCTATATATAAAAAAGATATGAATTTTTGATGTCAGCACAGAAAAACTGTGAAATTTCTGGAACAGTATGTAAAAATTGAAATTCTGGGAATTTTGTGATTGCATTTTGCAAAATTATATATTTTGTCTTGAACCTAGACTCAATAAGGGTTCTATAGGCTTTAGAATCACTCTAATTCGATTTTTCTAGAATTAGTTATAATTTTTCAAAGTTTAGGCAGAAATCTGCCAGAATTTTGTAAAAATCCGAAAATGGAAAAATAATTATTGGATAATTATAATATCTTATAAAATCATATTTTATCATCTTCCTCCTCCCATTTTCGTCAGTTTTGCTGCAACAAGAGAGAGGAAGTGTGAAATTTTAGAGAGAGAAAAGGGGAGGAAAAAGCTTACAAAGGTAAGTGATTTCTTCGGTAAATCGGTTCTTAATGCGTATAACTCCGCTCCTAGGCTATTCTTCTATGTGATTCAAGGTTTGGAAGCTCATATTTTGGGGTTTCAAAGGTTAGGGTTCAGCCATCTTGAGAAAAGCTAGTAGGAGCTTGAGGTAACTTCCAAACTCTTGTGTATTGACTATTCTAGCTACTGTGAACAATTTAATCGGTGAAATTTCGCCAGATTGTCATTGGTTTTAAAGTTTGGAAATGTGATGATATAGGGGTTATGCTGCCAAAATTGGGTCTTAATGGTAGTTGTAACCTAATGGAATAGTCAATAAAGTGGTTAGGAGTAGAAAGGAACGCGTTTACGCAGCCAAAACCGAAAAACCCCGATTTTCCCCTTAAAACCCATATAGTTCGGCCAGGGCTGTAAATGGGTCTTAGAGTTGGATTTTCAATGATTTGATGGTTCTATTGAGTTCAGGAGCGAAAATTAGGCGGGGTTACAGGTGGGCACTTTTTCGGAAAAGGCCGAGAAAGCATAATTACGGAAACGTCCCCAAAACCCTAAAAGTAGGGCTGCCAAGGGCAATTTCATAATTTGACATTGAATTTGATGATTCCGAGTCCTGAAATGGATTCCTTGGGCAAAAATATGTCAGGATAGCCCAGGATAGAATTTTGAGAAAAGTACAGCCGGACCGGGTACAGTGGGGCCTGGCCGGGTCCCTAGGGGCATTTTAGTCATTTTTCAATATAGCCTCATATAACCCTCAGAAACACTATGGAAATGTCTAAATAGTATATTTGACATTGTAGGATCGAATATGGAGCCCCGAGCTGTTTGCACGTAGATCGAGGCACGCGTTTCGATGCGGAAAAAAGTTAAGGTAGGGGACTTACCTTACTTGCATGAATTTGATATCTTTGCTTGTGTAATGATGTATGTGATTGCTTAACTTGATTGTGTAGAGCATATTTGAATAAATGAAGCTCTGTTTCTATTTTCGCTGTGGCCATAGTCTTGTTGTGTGAAACATTGAGCATGCAGAAATGTCATTATGTGGCATACATCTAGATAAAGCTAACATGTCATACACATAGTATCAATCATGCATGCATTATGGTATTTGTTTCCTACTGAGATTCTCTCGAATCTCACCCTCCCCTACCAACAATTTAGACAGGAGACGACAGAAGTTATGCAAACAACAATGTAGAGTATCGTACGAGGGGATTACAGTAGTAGAACGAAGACAGGAAGAAGTCTCCGTTTCACTGGGATGAGTTTAAACACCCTAGTAGCCTTGTGCGGCTATCTTAATCGTAAGTATCATGTACAAACCCCTATGGGGAATTTATGTAATCATGCACATATTATCAGTATAGTTATGCTATTCCTGTGTTGCCTGCCGAACCGCATATCATTTCTATAAATATTCTGAAAAAGGTTGAAATTGAGATAAGGGTGTGACATTTTGAGGCGAGGACAAAATCGGGGTCATAATTAGTCTATTTTATGATATTTTGGTGAAATTTATTAGTATTAAAACTTTCGTTGTATTTTCTGTTTTTCGTAGACGAATGATGTCAGAATTGTAAATGAATATTTTTATCAGTATAATTGTACTTTTCTGTATGCCCATTGAATTCCGTCTTTATTTCTCTTCGATTATCGAAATGGAAACGGTTGTTGGCAAGTTGGGCTTAATGGACAAGGTTACATGTACATATGGCTTATGTACATAAAGCTAATTTTGAAGTTTTTGGGAAATTACATAATTAAGCACTTATGACATCATCCTAAAATTAAAACATCATCTTCCCTCTTCAGCCCAAACTGACGCCATTTTCAGAAAAATAGGGAGAGGAAGTTGTGAGCTTTTAGAGAGAGAGAGAGGAAGAAAACTCATATGGTAGGTTGATTTCTTTGGAGAATTTGTACCTAACGTTTATAACTTTACTCCTAAGTTACTCTTTTATGTTCTTTAAGGTTTGTGCAGCACAAATTTGGGTGTTTTAAGGTTAGGGTTTTCAGCCACATTTGGAAAAGTCAGAAGGAAGTGAAAAGTAACTTTCAAACCTTTGAATATTAATTGTTTTGGTTATTATGGACAATTTAATCAGTGAAATTTCACCGGATTATCCTTTGTTTTAAATTTTGGAAATGTGTATGCCTAGGGGTAATGCTGCCGAAATTGGGTTCAAATGGTAGTTGTAACCTAATGAAATAGTTAATAAAGTGGTAAGAAATAGAAAGAAAAACATTTGTGAAGTCAAATTTGGAAAACCCCAATTATTTCTCAAGAATTGCCAGTTTCGGCCAGGGCTGTTGATGTTGGAAATTGTGCCCTAAGGGCCAATCATTGTACTTTGAACATTATTATTTTAATGAAATTTCTCCATTCTATTATCATATTATTTGCATGTTAACTGTGATAATTGTATCCTTGGATAATTCATAAAGATTGTCCTAAAATGTCCTTGGTCGGTCATATATGTGGGAGCAGAGATGAAACAAGATCAGTATGACTTTAATAAGATATGGAGATACGAATCAAAGTCTTAGGCACTTGTAAGAGTACAAGGTGCTAGACCAACCCACTATGAGAAAGCTACATGAATCAAGTCATAAGTTTTTCTCATGTATAACCACGTCACAATGCCCTTAGACCTGAGGTCATCATGGATTCCTACATGAGAGTTGCTAAACTTTGAACTAGTCAAAAGTCACTTTTGACCGGGTGATGATAAAGGCTACGATCGAGCTTGGTGGTTTTTCATGCAGAGGAATATGAATGATCAAGATGGAATTTGTCCCTCACATTGTAGAGAAATATTACTGGGCCCATCGATGAGTGAGTCTGAGAAATGTATGGCCATACTATGATGAAAGGAGTTTCTGTCTCTGTTATCAGGTTACTCAGGAATCGAGAAAGTAATGGTTAGGAACAAGAGGATGACATTATCCATGTCTTATCCTTGATTGATATATCGTATGACAAAAAGGACGTGACATGGTTGTATGACAGGTTGCATTGTGATAACGATCCTCATATGAATTGGGTAGTCGTAATGTCTTGCTAGAGGCCGCTTGCGACTTTTGGGTTAGTATAGTTATTGGCCCACTGCCAATTTCATAAGGGCCTACAGGGTCGCACACAAGAATGGCCCAACACGAGATAATGTATAATTTAGGGTGGACGAATTTTATATTTATATAATATAAAATTCATTAATAATATTATATAGATATATATATTTTCAAAATATATATCTTATATATATATATATATATGATATTATTATATTATGTTAGTTTTAAATTTAATTTATTAAGATATATTAAATTTAATAACTAACATGATAGAGATATAGTATCTCAGATTTAATTTATGAATATAAATTAAATCTAATGGCTTTTTATTTGGATTAAATAAATAGGTTAAATTAAAACTGTTGGACAGATTTAATTTAAACTGAATTTATTTAATTAGCTCATCAAGATAATTAATTGTTAATTAATTTTGAAATTAATGATGATTAATTTTGAAATTTGAAAATAGCCCTTATAGGTTATAAACTTGATAGAGCAGATATATTTATACGCATATGAGAATTAAGAGTCGCAAGTGAAACCCTAGGAGACATTAGAGGCGCTAGCACGCAGTCTCGGTTGAAGAGCATTCGTGTGGATACCGGTAGAGGGAGCGGACCTGATGTGTTGGCTCATAGAGATCGTGAAAACTCTGAATCATCAACAGGTATGAATCCTTCCAACTTGGTTTAAACATCGTTGATAGATCCTCGATTAGAATCGGTGAAAATTTTTAAAATTCTTCCATTGTGCCTACCGATTCTAACAGTTAGAGGGCCTTAGAGTTGAATTTTTGATGATTTGATGATTCCATTGAGTTCAACATGGAAAATTATATGGGGTTACAGTTGGACACTTTTTCAGAAAAGGCCGAAAAAGCATAATTACGAAAATGCCCTAAAACACTAAAATAAGGGCTGCCGAGGGCAGTTTTGTCTTTTTGGTAGTGAATTTGATAATTTCAAGTTTGGAAATGGATTCCTTGAGCAAAAATATGTCAGGATAGCCTAGGTTATAATTTCAGAAAAAGTACGGTTGAACTGGGTACGGCCGGGCCGGGTCTCAGGGGTATTTTAGTAATTTTTCAATATAGACTCACGTAACCCCCAAAAACACTATAGAAGTGTTTAAACGGTACATTTGGCATTGTTGGATTGAATATGAAGCCCGAGCTGTTTGCATGTAGATCGAGGAACTATTTCTAATTAGTAAAAGGGACACAAGGTAGGGAAATTACCTCTCCTTTATGTATTTGATATTTGTGTTGGTGTATTGATGCATGTTATTACTTTACTCGATTATGTGAGACATATATAAATGATTGAAACTCTGTTTCTATTTATGCTATGACCATAATTATGTTGTTTGAAACATTAGCACACATATATGTCATTATGTTAGCATGAGTTTATGTACTGCAAGTATGTCATGCATTAAGCACTTATCCTGCATATATATTGATATCTGTTTCCTACTGAGATTCTCTCCAATCTCACCATCCCCTACCAATAATTTAGACAGGTGAATACAGAAGGTACGCGAAAATTAGAGAAGAGAACTGCACGAGAAAAGATTGCAATAGTAGAATGAAGATGGGTAGATGTCTCCGTTTCACTGGAATGGATTTAGACACTCTAGTAGCCCTGTGCGACTACGTTATTTGAAATTATCATGTACGAACTCTTAGGGGAAAATTATGTAATTATGTATATATTATCAGTATTTTTATGTTATTCCTGTGTTGCCCATCGAACCACACAATAATATTCCGTTGCAAGTCAAAATAAGATAAGGGCGTGATAAAATAAGTAATGAAAATGACTAAATGCATAATGGTATTGACTAGAGGTATAATTGTATTGACTAAGTGAGTGATAAAATTAACTAAAGGCGTAATGATATTCACTAAATGAGTAATAATATTCATTTAAGATGTAAATAAATTGACTAAAGTAATGGTTAGGCATAGGCAAAAAGCCTGTGGTTTGGTCCATGCTTATCCCTAATAATGATATTGACTAAACTAGTAATAATATTGACTAAAAGCGTAATAACATTGATTAAATGAGTAATGATATTAACTAAATGAGTAGTAAGATTGACTAAAGGCGTAATGATATTGACTAAATGAGTAATTATATTGACTAAAGATATTTACTCATTAAGTGGGTACGTTTACATCTTTCGTCAATACTTTTCCTCATTTAGCTAATACAATTACGCCTTTAGTAATTTCAAATACACAATTAGTCAATCTCATTACTCATTTAGTTAACACAATTATGCCATAGTCAATACCATTACATATTTAGTTATTTCCATTACTTATTTTGCCAATGACATTATGCCTTTATTTATGTTACACACATATATTCTAACAGCCACCTAGCCGCTTTGGTAAAATGGTGGGATGGGTTTGAATCCCACCCTTACTCCTTTGCTTCTATTTTTTTTTTTAAAAAAAAAAAACTCTACCTCCAAAAAAATCAGCCCTCAATGCTTGAGTTCATGCCGCCAGCGGATGTAGGCCTGCCAGAGCAGGAGCTTCTGTGGGCAGTTGATGGTAATGCTCCAACAATGGCACCTTTTTTTATTTAAAAAACTGAGGGGCATAATAATAAAATCATCAATATTTTAAAATCTCAATTTGATTCCTGTCATTTTTATTTTATTTTCATGTGTTAACAGACTTTTTGGGGTTTTATAAATTCAAATGGTATTTATTTAGAATTTTCCCTAAAAGTAAATAAAAGGAAAGTTCTAGAAAAATATCTTCAAAATATCAAAATTTCAAATCAATTTTGTTTCCTACAATAGTTTAGACATTGATTACATTTGATTAATAATTCATAACTCATTTTAGTAAAACAAATCACTTATTTAATATTTTCAAGTTTTGACAATATTTTTCTAAAATTTTTCTGGAATAAATTATTTCAAATGAAAAGAATTTAATTTTTCTTAAATAAAATAAAATAATTGTATCGAATCAAATCAAAAAGTAATCTTTAACGAAAAGCAGAACGATCATTATTACTTTGCCCGTCGCTTTCTATTCACATATGATTTTTGAACCATTGATTTTAGATTTTTTTCAATATAAATTGGCTTTAATAAAAAGTTTTTTTCCAAAAAAAATCATTAGTTTCTCTTTTCAATTCGGCATGATTTTAAAAAATCTCAGGTAAAAAAAATTAAGGGAGAATTCGTGTGAAAGATCAAGAAACCAAAATATTTATCAATAAAAATATTAAAAATTGTAATTATTTTCATGGACCAAAAATTAAAATATGAATTTTCAATTACGAAATTAACCTTCTCTAACCCCATCTCAATCATTTGATTATTAGATTATCAAATTTGATGATATCTCTGTATATATTTTGATAAAAAAAAATATCTATATACAACTCAGTATTTTTATAATATTATCTCTAGCACATAATGTATTATTTTTAGGGATGGAAATAGGTCAGGCCCCTAACAGGTGCCTGCGACCTAACCTACATAAAGCCTAGCCTATAAATAGGCTAGGCTCAGACTCAAGCCTATTGTTAAGCTTATTTAGATAAACAGACCAGACCTATTTTCGTAAAGCCTAGGCTACAAGCCTACATGTCTAGCCTATTTAACTTTTTTAATTTATACAATAATATAAGAATATATAATGTCATTTAAATAATTGTATAAATTAATTATAAATTTACCAACTTAACCTTAATTCTAAATTTTACATTTCATCGTTATTACTCTCAACCCTTACTTCCGCATCAATTATTAACCCACACCTCTCTTCTCTCCTATCGCTCAAGATGGCAATGCTAACTCACTCCCTTTTCTTTGATTTGCGCTGTCCACTAAAGCATAATAATTTATGTGTTTATTTTAGTGCCAAATGAAATATTATAATCTTAGTAGGAAGAATTTGTCCCAATTTATGTGAGAATAGTAAAAGAGATAAAATCTAGTTTTACACGTTACTTGTTATGCTTGGTTAATTTTAAAAAATATATCTCATTAGTCAGTAAACATTAGTTTTTCTTATTCCTATTTACTCGAACAATTGTTGTCACTAGAGATCTTTTGTTTTCCTTACTAAGCCTTTATATTACAACGAGAATGGATTCTAAGTTTTTAAGACATAATGTAATATTTTAAATAAGCGTGAAGGCATTATATATGAATTTAGATGTATATGTTTTAAAGGTCATTTAAAGGCCTATATTTTAAGTAGGTTTTTAAACAAGCTTCAGGCCTTATCAGGCCTATTGAAGGCACATGCTTAGATCTAAAAAAAGCCTACATACAAGCTCAGGCTCAAGCTTTAAATTTTTATTGCAATCACATACCTATTTAGGTAAACCTAACCTAGCCTATCCTATTTCCACCCCTAATTATCTTAGAAGTTACCCAAATTAAAACAACCTCTAAAATCTATAAATATTTAAAATCAACATCTTTCTAGGTTTTTAGTTTTAAAAATTAAGTGATTTTTCATGGGAATAAAACTTAAACGGCATGCACCCTAAAAAGAATTTTATAAAATTGAAAAATGCTAAAATTTAAAATTCTTAAACAATAAATTCATAAATAAACTGTCATATCAAAAGAATATCAATACAAAGATAAAAGTCAATATAATTTAACAATGTGCTTAAGGAGAGAATATCAATTAATAACTATCAGTCCAATAATTGAGATGGGGTTAGAGAAGATGTAGGGTTTATTTGGTGTGAGGGATTTGGAGAGGAAGGGAGGGGAGGGAAAATTTTTATGAGTTGAATTTTAAAAGATTGAAGAAGTGGGGTAATAAAATTTTAATAAAGGGAATATATAAGATAAAAGAGTAAGAAAAATTAATTAAAAAATTTTCACCCCACCTCTCTAATTTTTTTAAATGTAACTCAAAAATTTTTTTCCTCCGCCCACTTTCCCTCCCCTCCCCTCATACCAAACAAGCCCGTAAGGATTTTGGTCAAGGTTAATTTCATAATTGAAGGTTTATATTTCAATTTTTAGCCCTTCAAAATAATTAAATTTTTTAAGGTCCTTAGTAATAAATATTTCTTTTCCTTGATCCTTCTACCTAATTTTTCCAAAAATTAAAAATTTCAGGATTTAAGGCTAGTTATTTTTATATCTATAAAAATTTATATTAAATAAAAGAAATATATATCAATTAAATATTGTTTTGGTGACATATATCAATTAAATATTACTATTAGCTTTTGTTTTCAAGCAAGTAATGGCTTTGATTTCTTTCATTTTCTGGCCCACAAAATTACCTATTTGAAATCAATTATTTCCTCTGATCCTTAATATAAGACATAATTACATAATTTGATTAGATTAAGAAAATTAGATAATAAGATATATAAATTCTAAAATACCTAGTCATCTTCCTCAATTTCTTAATTTGCTATTCCTCTTGATTATTACTGAGGGAGTATCGATATGGGTAAATTAAGAAAAAATTGACAAATATAAAAATTATATTTTATATTTAGAATCAAGATTAACTCCTCAGGTATATTTTATATTAAAGACATAAGGGAGTACCTTGTATTCTCTTTATAATAGTCATTCACATTTAATATCCGACAGTGTTTTGGATATAATTACCTGCAATTGAAAGATATTTGTCTGGTAGGAAAAAGAACTAGCTAGCTAACTAATAGTCATTCACGTTTAGTATTCAATAGTGTTTTGAACAAAAAAGAATTTTTAAAGGGAAAATCTCATATAAAGCGATTTAAAATAAAAAAAAAATTCTAAATCAGGTTTGTAAATTAAACAAATCTATAAATGAGTCATCAACCTAATTTAGGATTTTAAAATATAGGTAAAATAATTTTATTGTCATCTCCTCTCTCCTCTTTAAAGAATTTCATTACTTTGTGGCTTATATTTTTCTATATACATATATATCAACATTAATATTTAATAAAATAAAATATGATTCATCTATAGTTTAAATATATTAATTATCATCATAAGAATAAAAGCTTATAGTGTTTTTAAGCAAGGAGTTCATTTTATTAACATGAAAATTTTTTTCAAACAAAAAAAAAAAGAATATATGTCACAATAAAAAAATATTTTTTAAATAAATATATTAATCATAAATTTTAATATATTTATTTCATATATAAAGTTTTTCGTGGAAAGTTCTATATTTGAATAAACATTTTATGAAATTTTAAGTGTATTTAATATTTTTATCTAAAATATCTTTAGAATTATATCAAAATTTTTCGCCTTTCTAATAAAAATGAATAATTCATATTAAAAAAAATGAAATCTTAACTAAATTATGTTTAAGAAATTCACATTTATGCATGAGAAAAAATTATTTAGAGTTTGTTTAAATTACTGTTGATAAAAGTAGTTTTTATTTCAATTGATTTTTGCAAACTGAAGTTAGTAAGTATTATCCTTTCCCTTTTCTTTTGTCTCCCTTGATAAAAATAACTAAATTATTTTTTTAAGAAAAATCAAATTTTTTTATATATATTTTTTAATATCAATTGAATGATTTTTGGTTGAAAAAATCAATTTTTTAATTGATATTTAATATCAATTAAATGATTTTTAGTTGGTATGTATCATGCTTCTTCTTTTCTTTTCTTTTTTTTTTTGGCTTGAATTATTTTTTATAATCCTTTTAGAGCATAAAAAATTCCTTTGATTTAGAAAAATTATATTTTTTTTATTATATATTAATGTTGATATATATAGAGCAATAAAATCATATAGTAATAAAACTCTTTTAAGAGGAGAGAGAATAAAGGAAATGGCATTAAAGTTATTTTACTCATATTTTAAAATCTTAAATTGGGTTAATGACTTAATTAAAAATTTGTTGAATTTACTAACCTAATTTAGAATTTCCCTATTTTAAGTAGCTTTATATGGGATTTTCCCATTTTTAAAATATTTTTGTAAAAACATTAACTATAAAGTTTACTCAAAGAAATAAAATTGCCACTACAATCCAAATTTAAAAATAGGGATTCCCATAATTTTAGGGTTTTAAAGGCAGCGTGTGCACCATGAAGCATCAACATCAAATTGTCAATCATTTTATTTCACAAGTTTGGTTGATATAATCTTTTTTTTTTTTTTTTTGACCTGATGGTTGATATAATTTGAACTGAGGCAATATTGGCAAAACAAGATTCTTCATGTCACATCTTTTCGCAGCTACACGAAGAGATTGGGGACCAACATGGTGCCCTTCTTTTGTCTACATTCTCAACACGCTTGTTCGGATCAATGCATCTGAGCCATCTATTTGATCCTAGTGTTTATAGCGCGCCACATCATCATTCCCATGAAGTTGTGTTTGTGTCCAGCATTGTTGCTAAACTCACGGTTGGCTTTATGAGTTTAATGATTTCACATTTATATCTTATAAAATCGAGTTGAGTCGCTGGTAAACTTGTGTAAACTTACGAGTTTACACACTGAATTTAACATTTTTACATTTTTAGTTTATAAAATCATGTTAACTCACTCTTAAACTCGTATTAACTTTTTAGATTTGATCATGTCTAGTGACTTTATATATGAATTTTATAAAAATTTCTTTATTAAGTTTAATATATTATAAATATTAATGGATTTAATTTCAATTATTTGGATTTAAAATATATATAAGTCAAATTGTTGTCATTTTTTATTTAAATTGTTTAATTATACACTATTAATACATATTAATATTAAAAGTAAACTCTTATGGGTTTACAATTAGAGTTCACTATATGAGTTTACGTCACTGTCACGAGTTTATTTAAACTCGTGAGTTTGACAACCTTAACCACCGCAAGATTACAAATAGTTTAAAAAGTATTGTTTTCTGTGACTAAGGTAGACCATTTTTCTTCCGTGCTTAAGTTGATGGAAGTGTGTGACTGCTTCACACATTAGATATTCTTTGTGCCCCTTCACACTATACCTTGACAAGTTTCCGTATGCGAAAAGTTGTTTATTGTTGTGAAAATTATTGCACGTAATTTAAAGGATTCTTGCTTACATGCATCAAACACATCTATACTTTCCTCCCACAATTTCTTTAAATTCTCAATAAAAGGTATCAGGTAAACATCAATATCATTCCCTAACTGTTTTGGTCTTGAAATCATCATATACTTACGTTTTATATACAACTAGGGAGGTAAGTTGTAAATCACCAGGAGAACTGGCCACACACTATATCTGCTACTAAGAGTACCATAAGGAAGGATTCCATTTGTACAAAGCCCAAGCCGAAGGTTTATTGGCTCACTGCAAAATCCAGGAAACATTTCATCTATTTTCTTCTATTGTGGAGAGTTAGCCGTGTACCAAAGATATTTTCCATCAGATATTCTCTTATCAAAATGCCATTTCAACTTCTTTTCTTTAGTTGCATTAGCAAAGAAATACTTAAACTATAGTATAATTGGAAGACACCACAACACCTTTAAAGGTTACCTTTTAATTGTCTCATAACCACTACCAACATTTTTTTTTTCACTTTGCATCATGAAGTTTTACATTTCGGATATTCACTTCATACTCCTTTATGTACAATGCGTAATCATTGGGGCAAGTTGTATCTTTTTATACTCCATACCCACCGGAGACAAGATTTTCTTGGCCTCATACATATGTTTGGAAGTACATAACAAGTTTCCTTTTAAGTTGACTAAATGCAAACTACTTGTCAAGCATGTATAATTAGTTAACCCATGCTACAAAGATGTCTCTGCTTTACTTCGCAGGCTATCATATACACGTGATTGTGCAAATGATTCTATCTCAACATCATGAATTATTTTATCCATTACATCATCATCTACGCCATCCATAATTTCCTTCTTTTAGGACGCAGAAACAGTTACTTCCTCACCATGCCATATCCACCTTGTGTACCAAAGATTTATTCTGTCACAAAGTAGGTAATCCCCTATATTATTAATATCACTCGACTCTCATTTAAATATTTGACACAAGAACAAAAATACTTCTCATTTTTATTAGGCGCATTTCTTTTAGCAAAATTCAATAAAGTCTTCCACCCCATTCTAATATTCTTGGCTAGCTCTCAATACATTCAACCAACTATGATCCATTTTATTACCATCTAAGCAATTTTCAGCAACAGTCAAGTATAGAAAAAATATCATAAGGACAAGCGAATATGGTTCAATGAAGGGATTGTCTTTAATTTTACTCATTTTTAAAATTTTGGCAACATTTTCCATTAAAAGTAATACATCCCAAAATTTCGATAACATCCCAATTCAGCTTAATTCAAACAAAACTAACTGAATCAATTCAAAACAATATTAACAATTTAATCCAACAATTTCATCAATACAAAAGAAGAAAAATATAGTAAAGTTGTCAAATTGATAAACTAAAAATAATAGACTTTCAAGCATTCACATTCATATAAGTTCACAAAGTTGTCTAATTACTTCAACTTTAAATTTGGATGCTTGAAAATTCATTTCTCTCAACCCTAACATCATCAACAACAACAACAATTTTCAATTCTACGCTTAAAAAATTACTTCAAGCAACGAAATTACTTTCCTAGAACAATAATCAATTTTTTTTTAACATTTTGCAAAAAGCACTAAGTTGAACTCTTTTCACGTGATTCTTTGAACATTTCCACTTGATTATGAAATCACAAAAACGGGGAATCTTCACAAGAGAAAAGTTTCAGCTTTCATCACCAAGAATTCATTAATTATCAAAACCCAAGAACGTTCATTTATGGGATTTCAAGTGATCATGAACATTTCTACTTGAAAATTTTGCATGCTAAACCCAAGTATCAACAAAACTCAAGTACCAACAAAAAAGAAATAAAGAAAGGAACCTGGGATTTCAAAAATCCTTGGTGTTTACTTCAAGAGCTGAAGAAAACCCCAAGAAAAATCAACCATATTGGCGCTGAGAGTGGAAGATGGAAGTCTTGATGCGACGAGGGAGGAGACAAAGGAGCAGACATGAATGAGGGATCGCGCGAGCACAAGGAGAACACCGAGGCGTTGCCCCGAGCAGTGGGAGGCGATGGAGGCATTATGAGTAGTGGGAGACGACGTCAAACTAAAACAGACGTTAAATTTACACTTTTAATGTCTATTTTTTAAAAAAAAGGACATCAAAACTAAGGCAAAAAATTGCAAAATTTCTGGCACCTACTTTTTAACATCCATTTTTTAAAAATGGACATTAAATGGGGACGTTAAATCTCCACTTTGTAGTAGTGAAACCTACTTATTCTTTTGTAGTACTTGTTTGGATTGATGTTCTTAAGCTCTAATATGGCTTTTCAATTGTGATTTTACGATGTACAAGGTAAGTATATAAGAAGAGTTTTATCTCGACTCTATAAACTTGTTTATCATATATAAACAGATTGAAGGTTTTGATCGATGCATACCTAATGTCGCTAATCCTGCAAAGTAACGATACAACCCACACAAAACCAAATCATGATTGGACTCAGCTTACACAACACAACAAAAACGCCAAGGAGGGGACAAGAGAATTGCTCTCAGAGGGGGGCAGGGGAGAGAGTCTACAAAGAGCAAATGGGAGAAAATCGTCTCACATTGTTGCATGCTCAAAAACTGATTCCTGTATGGTTATTAGGTAGTTTAAATTAACTAATTATTGTTTCTTTTCCTTTATTTAATCAATAAAAAAATTGTCTAGCTCATTTACTTAAATGGATGGGCTTAGGTTCTAATTCACCAAAAGTTTTGAAGTCATTGCCCCCCAACTTTTGAAATCATTTTTGCGATGTAGATCGAGGTCCTCCTCATTTGATTTTGTTATAATACTAATCAATTTAGTTCGGTTTTAAACAACCTCTAATATGCTACACGCATATATTTCCAATGTGTTTGAATTATTTTATTTTCCCCCTCATTTCAAAATCGCCCAATGCATGAGCATCCATAAAAGGGGACATGAAGAATTGGGTGGTCTAAAAATCTCCACAATTCAGACCGTGCACAAGTTGTATTTTAATATGAATGTAAATACACGATATATACCTACCCTAATTATAAAAAGAAATTAGTCCAATAGAAGATATAAAAGGAATTCAAATGCGTCTAAACTTCACTCAATCATAATTAAAAGGATATAATTTAATTCAAATATATACATATTCATATATAATTGTGAA
This sequence comes from Inga oerstediana, assembly GCA_963210345.1. NCBI lineage: Eukaryota > Viridiplantae > Streptophyta > Magnoliopsida > Fabales > Fabaceae > Inga > Inga oerstediana. The sequence continues at coordinate 41,089,227 of OY723409.1, forward strand.
AATATTAGTATTTAAATAAAAGGCATTGATTCAGTTACAAAATGAAACGCCGGCAAAAAAATGTTAGAAAATGAAACATTTCATTATACATAAATAACGTATAATCTAATAAAATAAAGGTACTAAATTACAAATTTGACGAATAGTTATTTTTTTAAAAATTCCAAACATAGTTGTTTTAAGCTAGACAAGGAAAAAAAAATTAAAATTTGACTCGGTGAACCTATTCAAAACTTTTGATTGGATTAGGCAAGGGACTGATTCACTAGTCTACTACTAGCGGTGTTTAAGATTTTTCTGTCCCGATCTAGAGCAATTGGGACTGGAAATTCAGGATAGGGAAAAATTATATTCGGGATCGGGATCGGAAATGGGACTTCCCAATCCTAAATATATATATATTGAATTCCCTAATATCTCAAACTCTCTCGGATATATATTATGTTTTTTAGAATTTCGATGAATTTGTAATTTAATTTGCTTTAAATATTTGTATTGGACTAATTAGTACAATATGATATTTATATCTTAGCTATTCTAAAGGAAATACAGGAAATTAGGCCCAATTCAAGTCAAAATTGGGCCAAAGTCATTAGAGGGAAAACAAGCAAACATTTTTAGGTAATCCCGATCCCAATCAGGATGGGAAATTTTTTGGGATTGGGATTAATTTCCCTTCTCAAGCCCTTCTTTAGGACAAGATCGGGAATGGGGTTTCCTGATCCCGTCCCGTTCGGAAAACACCCCTATCTACTACCAATTGATTTGGGTTATGTTTTAACACTGGATGTGGCATATTTATATGAAGGGAATGGCGTCCCCTATCTTTTTAAGATTTTCGCCCAATAAGCTTATGTAATGTAATTTATAAGGCTATTACTAAGGTACTAGTGAAACGCCACAAACGAGTAATGCCTAATATAGTTGCTCCCAACCAGATAGCTTTGTACCTGGTAGACAAAGCATTGATAATATTATCTTGTCCCAGGAGATAATTTACTCCATGCATGATAGGAAGAGAAAGAAGGGGCTTATAGTGTTGAAGATTGACTTGGAGAAGGCCTATTATAGAGTTCGGTGCGATTTGGTTTTGTTGTGTCTTCGTGAATTGAACCTGCCTCCTAATTTTATTTAGTTAGTTGAAGCTTGTCTATCTTCGATTACCATGCAAGTTTTGTGGAACGGCTGCAAGGGATCCGTGTTAACTCCAAGATGTGGAATTTGACAAGGTGACCTTCTGTCTCCGTACCTTTTTTGTATTGGTTATAGAAAGTTAGCTCATCTTATCTAACAAGAGGTTATGGACGGTAATTGGTGTCCTTTCCATTTATATAGAACAGGAATAGGTATTTCTCATTTGTTCTTCGCCAATGATCTAATCCTATTTGCAGAAGCTAGTCTTGAACAGGTGGGTCTTATCAAAACATGTCTTGATGATTTTTGTCTAGCATCTGGTGAGAAGGTAAGTGAAGTTAAGTTCCATATATTCTTCTCTGAAAATGTTCATCATGCTCAACACCATAAAATTAGTGAATTTCTAGGTTTTACTCCGACAACTGACTTGGGGAAATATTGGGGGTCCCTTCTTACACAAGAGGGTGTCTAAGCACATTTATAGGGGTGTTTTGGGAGAATGGATAGGCGTCTATCTAATTAGAAGGTTAATAGTCTATCCTTGGCGGCAAGATAGACTCTTTTCTCTTCTGTTGCCCCAGCTATACCAGCTTGTACTACACAATCAACATTATTACCTATATCAATGTGTGATGAGATTGATAAAAGGTGTTGTCATTTTCCCTAAGATAGTTCAGCCTCAACTAGGAAAGTTCATTTGGTTGCTTGGGAGGAGGTATGTCATCACAAGGAGGAAAGGGGTTTGAGAAATGCCCGTAAGCAAAAAAAAAAGCTTTTCAAGAGAAGTACAAGAATGGAAACGATATTTTACCTCAAATTGCAGACAACAAACGAGGTTCCTGCGTTTAGAAAGGAATTAAAGAGGCATGTGATCAAGTTCTATACAGGTTAGGGTGGAAGTTGGGAGATGGTCACAAGGTTAAGCTCTGGGAAGACTGTTGGTTACCAGGATTTAAACCTTTGAAAAATTATGCTTTATGTGCAATTGACAACAACATGAAGCAAGAGCGGGTAGCGGACTATGTGATGGAATCGGGGGGTTGGTGTTGGCAAAAGTTACCTAGATATTTGCCAAGTACGGTTCTTAACGCATAGGATAAACTGTCCCCATTTAGTGGAGACATTAGCGAGGATATTCACATTTGAAGAGCAACATCAAATGGTGAGTTTTTGATTAAATCTGCTTATAAATTATTATGGCCAGATATTACTTCATCTTAAAGTGCTCAATGGCATAGAATTTGGAAACTTGAGGTTCCCCAATGTTTTAAGACCTTTTTGTGGCTTTGCATAAAAGGTTGCTTGTTGACAAATGCCAGTAGGACACATGCAGGTTTTGGAAAAGTTGAAGTGTTTGTGGAGCTACCAGGGAGGATACCATGCACGTTTTAAGGGAACACAACGTGGCCAATGATTATTGGAAACATACAGTTCTTCCTCAGCTGTGTGATAAATTATTTTGTGTATCAGAGGTGGACATATGGATTAGTTGGAATATATGACAGGATGACATCAGAGTGTTGGGGATTCAATGGTTTATTTAGTTCTCTATATGATGTCAGCATCTTTGGCTTAACAACAATTCAAGGGGTTTTTAAGAGTAAGGCTGTTAGCTACTACTAGTTTATTGCTAAAACATGAGCAGTAACATGATAGTCTGGTTTTTTTTTGTTAAAATCAGATAGTATAGGTGTAAGCCCCTAATTTTAAACACGTAATTATAATTCGATAACGCATAATTATATCGGATTAGAGACCATCGGATCTTTTAAACTCATTTTAACTACCTACCTTACCGTAGGATTTCCACAAAAATCTTTCAAAACCTTTTTCCTATCCCGGTCTCAGTTCCAATGTTCGAATATAATTACCTGTGAAGTTAATATACATTCATTAATATCAGAGTGTATAACCAAATCCCCGGCAACTCCCGGGTTCTATACATATATAACCTGAGGGTTTATAAGTATCCACTAGGGGATTACACAACCAAAATCGAATATAATATTCATATCTCAAAATATACAGTCATCCCAAGTTCAAAATGGATAACCAACATCTCCAAGATCAAATATACCCCTAAGAGTCCTAATTACTCTGGGTTGGCCTCTTCTCTTTTGAGCCACACGTCCTGTCTGAAATGTTAGTCATAGCAAAGAATGAGATTCGAGAGAATCCCAGTAGTAACAAACCACTCACACAATGCATAAACACAAAGCATGTACATAAATCACAAACAGCAACAGTAGCAGTAATCTCAAAGATACATGGTTTTCACCATAAATGACAGCACTCACGGCTGTATACACAATACGACAGCTCTCGCTGCAATCATAATCACGATAGCTTACGCTGTAATCACCATCACGACAGCTTGCACTGTAATCACAATAATGACAGCTTGCGCTGTAACCACAATAATGACAGCTTGCGCTGTAACTGCAGCAGCATCAGAAATCATCATAAAACAGTGATACAACACATATACAGTGCATTACACAAAGTATGAGAGAGAGAGTCACTACCTGATCCTTTCCCGACGTTTCTTGGCACTGCGGGCTCACGAGGACGGCAAATATCAAATCCTGCAAACCAAGTTAGGGTCAACCCGTCAATCTCTTTTCCAGGTTCTTATTTCTATAATACTTTAAGTTGGATATCATTTGGACTCTTTAGGTGACTATTTTAGGTCTAAACATATGCCTAAAGGGTTAGGAGAAACTACCCCGAAGACCCTCCTTCTAGGAAGAATTTCTGAATTTGGGCTGGCTTACTCGAGTGAAAGGAGTCTCACTTGAGTGACACCCCCATCAGTACTCGAGCACCAACGAGTGAAACACAGAAAGTGTTTGCTCGAGAGCAAACCTTGTTATATCATACACTCTCACTCGAGCACAGGAGGCTGTACTCGAGCAATAACCTCAGGTGCACTCGAGCACCAGGAAGTGAGACCCAGCAAGTGACTACCAGAGAGCAACCATAAATTCCCAAGTCTTAAACTGATTCCCTCACTCATGCATGCCCATGCTCACTCGAGTGGGATCATATCGCACTCGCAAGTCAGGAAGTGTGCTCGCGGTTTCTGCCTGAAGACCTTCCCAAAATACCCAGAATTTCACATCGTGCTCGAGTGAGTTCCTCCCTCACTCGAGTGATGCCTATCAGATGCCAAATCGCAGCAACTGATATGGTTTTCCAGAATTGACCAATTAAGCTCCAAGGGTTCCTAAACTTATACAAATACTCATTCTCATCCAAAACTTTACAACAAACCTATTGGTAACCCAAAAGAACCAAACTTCCACTCAAACCACCCATTCTCATCTCTAAACCATAAGATCACCAAAACCACGCCTTGTCAAACTTCCTCTTTTCAAATCCTATCCAAAACCATTAACACCCGACACTATTTGGCATCTATTCCACTACACTACATCACTTAATTCATATCTTCTAAAATCACAAGAAATTAGGGCAAAAATCCAGAATTTACAAAACCAAACCAATGGCCAAAACAATTATACCAAACTTCATCAAATGTTTACCCCTTTCTTTCCCAAATGTGATTTCCTTGATTCCACTAACTTCCAAATTTGATCAATTATCAAACACCACCTTTAGAAATTCTGAAAGCATGGCAAGGAAGCCCTCAACATCATAAACAACTTTAATAAACACAATATAAGCATTTGAAGGCATTAACTTACCTAAAACCAAGCTTTTCACTCTCTTTCTTGGTTGTTTGCAGCGAAAATGGAGGTGAGAAGGGAGATGAGAGAGAAATGAGGCATTTAGGTGATGATCTCATTCTTTTCTTTTTCCCCATGCACAAACCGACTAAGAGAAGAGAGGGAAAATATTTGACTTTTTGACTTCTCATCCAATGGCTCTCATTTGACCTCATGGCACCATCTCCTTCTTCCTACCATGATTTCATATGATCTTTCATGCATAGAATTCCACCTCTTGTTCTTTCAATCCTAGCTATTGATCTTGATTACTAAAGAGTTTTCTCTTCGGTAACTGACCAATCGTCGGTAAATTTACCATTTCGCCCCTGAGTGTCACAATACTCATTAAGCCATCACTAAGCATCTTTATATCATGTTACACAACATGTACTTCAAAAGTGCTCAATTAATATTAATTACATCACTTTGAAGTTATTAATCCTTGATTACAATCTAGAATATTACAATAGGTGTCTAGTGGTTCACTAGTTGGAAAGCACCTTTTATGGGGTTTGTGAAGATTAATGTGGATGGAGCAAGTGTGAGGTGTGGAGAGGTTGATGCTTGTGGAGGAGTGGTGCGAGATCATAATGGTCAGGTGCTGGGTAGTTTTATATGTAGACTTGGAATGGGAGACAACTTTTTTGTTGAAGCATGGGCTATGTTGTGGGGATTAAAGAGGGCTTGGGATAATGGTTGGAGAAAGGTGATTGTCAAGACCGACTTCCTGGAGCTTGTTGAGACCTTGGTTTCGGGCATTTGTGTTGAACACCCCCACTTCGTTCTTTATGGGGAGATCCAGAGCTATTTGAATAGAGACTGGGATGCTACTGTTAAGTGGTGTCACAAGGATGCTAACTGCGTTGCTGATGTTTTTGAAAGAGGCAAGCTTCACCCAAGAGAGGGGTGAATTGGGTGATGTGATAAATTTTTCGGTTGATGTGGTGATATGATAATAGTTGTAGATAGAGTAGAGTTGAGAAGATTAGTATACAGAGAATTATACTGGTTTGGCCCAAAAACCAGGCCTACGTCCAGTTCTCAGAGATCAAGACTTACTGAGATTTTCACTATGCTTCCAAGATTCAATGGGCTATCAGAATGCCACAAAACAACAATCGTCCTTGAATGGACTACGAGTAGAAATATTCTAATACTCAGAAATTTCTCTCCCCCTTACGACAAGTCTTATGTGTAGAAAAATAAACCTATGACCTTTCTATCTTGCTTACGTATACAAGTCTTATGAGTAGCAACGTTCTCTCTTGCTTACACCACTGTAAGTCTTACGAGCAGCAACATTCTCTACTGCTTGTATCTTGTAAGTCTTATAAGTAGAAAGTATTAGATGATATTAGTTTTGATGATGTCAAATATAGATGTCAAGTATTGAAGTGCAAACAGTTTGTATGACATACTTATTATCTTTATTGACTAACTACTATATTTAATGTTAGATATCTTGTAGATTAGTCAAGCCAATAAAGAAGAAGATTGAAGATATTCAAGAAGATATCTAATTGGGTTATGAAGAATGATAATGAATTTAAGAAGATATCTAGTTGGGTTATGAAGAATGATCATCAAGTGTCAAAACAAGAAGAAAGAGATTGAAGAAAGAAGAACTTGCAAGATCACATGAGAATATCAAGATCCAAGCTATTAGAAGTAATATTGGAGGTTTCTATGGTTAAACGGAAGTTGGAATGGGTCAATACGAAGCTAAAATGATGTATACAGAAGTTATGGTACCTCCAGGGATAATTACTCGAGTAATATGGCACTGCCTCATTTTGGAGGAGATTACTCGAGTGGCTACTCTAGTAATTTGCAAAGTTACTTGAAGATTACTCGAGTAATGATACTATGTTTTCGTATGGTAGGATAGATGTTCGGTATTTTGATGATATCTCTCTAACTACACATCAGATTGAGCTGAAATTGGTGGCAAATGAAACTAGACTCCCAACACAAACTATGGACACCAAGATCACATTAAAAGGATTTCATATGAGAGAGATATGATCTGTTGAAGTTGACACATGAATCAGCATCTTTTTCTAGAACAAGGTTTGGTATTTTTGGACATAACTCTCAAAATACATATCGGATTGAGATGAAACTAGTGCCATATGAAACTATACTTAAAGAGATTTCTAACGATATGTAATTTGTCATATTTCAAGTTGTATACTAGGATCTATACCTTCTGGAAATTGATGCTCATGATTTCAAACTTTGTCTAAATGCAGAAGATATTCTTTGGATCATAACTTTCAGTACAAAATGAGTTTGGAGGTGATTCTTATTGCATTGAAATGTACATGATGAGGGCTTTTTGATGATATATGATTTTCCATGTTTCAAATCAAAATCAAGAATTCACTTAAAGGGCTTACTCGAGTAATATGCAGAATTATTTGAAACCTCACTTGAGGGACCACTCGAGTAATTTGCAAAGTTATTTAAGAGCTTACTCGAGGGATCACTCGAGTAACCAAAGAAGAAATTATCTAGTAGATCTCAGCCAAGAAATGATAGGCTTTACTCGAGGGACTACTCCAGTAACCAGATATGGAAGAGTACATTACTCGAGGGATCACTCAAGCAATCTGCAAAGTTATTTGAGACATTGCTCGAGGGGCCACTCAAGTAATCAGAGAAGAAATGCTCTTGGCCAGATTTTGAAAGGAATTACTCGAGGGATTACTCGAGTGATGAAATTGGAATTACTCTCGGCTAAGATTTGGACAACATTACTCGAGGGAGCACTCGAGCAATCTGCAAAGTTATTTGAACTATTACTCGAGGGATCACTCGAGTAACCAGAAGAAAAGAGAGGCTTACTCGAGTAACCACTCGAGTAACGCGACCAACAACGTATCCGAAGATTCTGAAAATCATGGAATATTTATGTAACTTACTCTTCTTGCTTCTAATCACTCTAACACTACATTGTATTAATATTTAATGTATTTCTCCAGGAATGAAATAAAGAGATGATGTAAAGAGACAAAAGTTGACTTTACGGAAGCGGAGCGTCCAATGTTCTAACGGCTAGTTTTTCAAATGTGAATAACAGCCAAACTAAGCAATGGGACCCAACGGATAGGTTGAAATACTCAAACGGTCATATCCTACTCAACTATAAATACAAGAGATTCAAGCAGACGACAACAACGAGAAACATGCAAAGATCATGAATCATCTACTCCAACCCAACTACTCTCTGTTCTTATCCATTTTCTATATCATGTATATTTGAGAGAGGGATTATTTGCATTGTACTTCAGTATTCATCTATTCATAATCAAAGTTGTATCCTTACGGGGTATGTAAGGGAGAGTAACTCGGTTGTAACCTTATGGTGTGTAAAGGGGAGTAACTTGGTGAGAGATTTATAAAAGGCTTTGCAAGTGCCCGGCTAAACTTGGAGGTTGTAAAGGGTTTTCTTGTGCCTGGATTAAATAAGAAGATAGTGGATTTGAAAATCTCAGGAGGAGCATAGGGACTGGACGTAGGCCATCACAGATTGGACCGAACCAGGATAAATCACAGTTTTCATACTCTTTTCCTTAAACTCTTATATTTCCAGCATATGTTAACTGTTGATTTATGGTTCATTACTTTCATATTTATTGCTTCCTCTAAGATGCAAATAGATTTTTAAAGTTCTTAAGATTTTTATCTTACACCCAATTCACCCCCCCTCTTGGGTGTCAGCCGGTTCTAACAGATAGTCCTGTTAGGAATTCTCTCAACAGCTTCTCTCGTAAGGATATCTACCCTCTCAAGGTCCTAGTACCTTGAGATCAAATGAAGATAGAATTTGAAGTGCATACAGACTCTCTTACAGAGCAAATATGATAAACGCTGAAGAACGATATGGATACAGAGAAAATATGGATAACAAAGATTCATAAATTTTCTTGTGTGAATTCTTGTTCTTGGTTATTATTGATGGTCTCTGAAGCTCTGTATTTATAGCCAGTTGATTTTACCCATTTGAATAATAATCATTATGAAGCGGAGCATTTTACTGTGGAACAGCATGCGTACGTTTGAAATCTTTGAACGAGGTAGGTACGTGATTGGTTGGTCGTAATGATGTTGTCTGCCGTTGTTTGACTTCCTCTATGCTTTTCTAATTCAAACGTTCAAACTCCTGTATCACACTTGTAATACATGTTAAATGATGTTATATAATAATAATAATAAGTAGAAATAGAATGAATAAATAACATTAAACCATATTCGGATTGAACGTTGTAAGACTGGTGCGTTTTGGCTTCTGGCAGAGTATCACTCGAGTGCTGAGAGGGCTCACTCGAGTGTAATACCATAGTTTCTCTTTTTGCTTCAGTTTTATACTTGCACTTTCATGTGATTTTGAGAGAGTGCATTTTCACACTTGCGAGTGATGTGGGACCTCACTCGAGTGCACCTTCATTTTACACTATGAGCTACGTCTCTAGAAAACACTCGCATCCCACTTTATCAAGAGTTCGATTTTACACTTGCAGGTGATGTGGGTCCTCATTCGAGTAGACTTACTATACTCGAGTGAACAGAATATTCTTTTATAAGATGATCTTTGTCTTCAGCACTTGCATCAGAATGGAGAGAGTTAGATTTCTCACTCGCGAGTGCTGAGGTATCACTCGGGTGTAGATTCCTCCACTCGAGCATACTTTCTCCTTCATGCACTTGGTGACTTTCGGGAAAACACTTGTTCCTTAGTCGCAAGGACTCGATGCACTCAAGGCTATCACTTGAGTACGGAGACTGTGCTCGAGTGAAGTGACGATATCCTGTCTCTGACTTTGCTCTTTGTCAAACACTTTCTGTGCAACACTTGGGTGTGCTCGAGTGCACAATAGCTTAATGCTCGAGTGCTAGCTCCATCACTCGAGTGCATCAGTAAAACTGACAGCAGACACTTCTAAACTTTGTGAAATACATTTGGTAATATTTTTAACCATTGCAAAGTATGAATTTCTTACCACAACACATAATGATCTTTTGTTATCATTAAAACTTGGAATCTAACAGTTTTGGCTAAGGAGGCATTGAATATTATGGATGGGGCTACCTTCTTCGAGGCTCCCCCAGAGTTTTTGTTGAAGGTTTTGGAGTAGAATATGGGTTAAGTGTTTGAGTTGTACTATCATAAAAAAAAGGGAATGGTGTTGCCATCACATAATAATATAATTTCCTCATCATCTAAACTCCTTGATTAAAATATTTGTAGCGACCATGAAATGCTACGTGTGGCGATGTTTTCGTCATGAGTCTTCATATGAGGGATCACAATATAACGTAGTCTCAAACACAAATTATAGGCAGATGCAATAATCCATTTTAATTTTATTATCAAAAAAATTATAATCTATTTTGATTAGTTGGCTTGTCTATTATCATCCTACTTCCTACCTAGCAACATCATCCAAACCAAAATTCAGGCTTTTCTTGTGGATATAGTCAACACTTGAGAAATATGAATAAGGACCTAGATATGCCCTAATTGGGACTAACTAATAAGTTCCTCTTACTTGTTATTAGATTATTATATAAATTAAACAATTTGAGAAATACATTTATATGTTTATAAATTATGTAGTATTACTTATTATTTGTTGTAAATTTTATAGGTAAAATTACTGAAACATTTCCCATTGCCAAATTGATTGCCTAAATATGCATAAGGACCTAGATGTTTGAGCGGGTGTAACTTTTTTTTAGATGTGTGCAATACAGATCTATGTGCAACTGTTCTATATTTTGCACATACTTACAGATAGGTTGGACACAATTAAAGAAAAGTTGCATCTATTTGCTTGTGTATATTAAACAAATTTAATGTACTTTGGGTAATAGATTTTAGGCTAAAGTATACTAAACCCCTCTAAGCTCTGGGTTAGTTGCATATTGTTAGAACTTAGATTTTGATTATAACAAATCTTAGGAATATTGTTTTTGCAATATTAAAATGGTTTTGGAAAAAGTTCTATTGGTTTCTTAATTTGTTGATATAAAACACTTGAGTAAAGATGTATAACTAGAATGATAGTTGCCAATTTTATCACCAGCAAGTAATTGGATCGTGAATGAGCCATTTTGTGAAAACTTGTCAAAGCACTTGAGTGTTAGTAGTGTCGCTCGAATGATGACATGGAATTTTACAACATTACCTAGTTACCAGCTAGTGATCAAACAATCTTCGTTCTAAAATGAAAAGATCACTCGAATGATCATAAGACACTAGAGTGATGACTTTATTTTCTAAACAAGCATCATCAAGGTACCTGATAGTAACTTAGTAATTTTGGGAAAATTTGGCCAAGCACTCGAGTGATACTAGAGGTGGTAATTTGGGCTGGCCCATGGGTTGCAGGCTATGACGGGGCGGGCTACCTGAGCCAGCCCGAGCCCGTTTAGGCTAGCCTGCCAATTTTTTGTTTTTAAAATTTCAATCTTTTTTTAATTTTTACTTTTTTTCTTTTTCACCTGCTCATATCACACTTATTTTCTTTTATACATTTATGTTAGAAAGTCAATTTATTTTTAATATATTCATATCACAAAACTATATAAACACATCTCTTTTAAATTTAATAATAGTAGAATAAATAAATATAATATGAAAATAAAAATTTCAAATAAAAAGTATGAGAAAGTAATTGAACACAGCATCAAAGGAAAGGTAATCAGAGTATTTGAATTATTTTTTATAAGAGAAAATAAAAAAATTAAAAAAAAATTATGCAGGCCAACCCCCTTAGCTCGTGGGTTAAGCATGGCAGGCTGACATTTTGCCAGCCCGAGCCTGCTAAATTTGGCAGGCGGGCCCAACCCATTTTATTGATACTAAGTGATACTAAAAAATCTTGACTTACCATCGCGTAACCTGACAATAATGACTTAATCCTGCTTTTGAAAATTGAAGAATCACCTGAATGCATGCAACAAGGTCACTCGAGTGATATTTGTAAATATGAGTCATCACTTCTTAGTAACTGGATAGTGATCAGGTTTGTTTTTCAATTAAAAAGTGAATCACTCTATTGCCATAGAGACGATTCGAGTAAAATCTTTCTTCACTAAGGAGTTACCATATAGTGACCCATAAACTTATATAGATTTTCAAAATGACTAGCTGTACCTCTTTGGTGAGATGCAACATCACTCGAGTGATAAGGTGTCACTTCAGTGATATTGATACCAGTCTTAAAAATTAGCGTCTTGGAAATTTTGATACCTATTCTAAGTGTCATAGAAACTTACAATGATACTTCTTACTATTCCTAAACATTACTAATCACACTTATGTATAAGTTTCAGGGGCTTAAACATGGATTAAACACAAAATCACATAAAGCACTTTAGTGTTAGAGGCATTGAATGCAGCAAAGCTCATTCAATCCAAATGCTCTTTTTCACCAATGGCTATATCACCTCTTTAATGAATATATTCAAATACTTCAACAGTTATCGATTCTTTCTAAACTATAAATAAAGAAGCATTCAAGATGGAGCCACTAACCTATGGCAAACTTTCATTGTTGCATTAAGTTTTTGTGCTTTATTCTTCGTATATTCTCTAATATCCACTGTACTTCAATCACTACTGGAAAAATCACTTTTAAGATCGGCTAAAAAAGACATTTTAAACCGGTTCTAGATCCGATCTTGATACAGCCGGTGTAAAAAGTCTGCTACTTTTTAGACCGGTTATTATAAAACCGGTGTAAAAATAAATATTTTTAGACTGGTTATCAGAGGAACTGATCTAAAAGGTTAAATTTTTAGATCGGTTTTATGAAAAACCGGTCTAAAAAGTATTACTTTTTAGGCCGGTCTTAAATGTACTTTTCAGACCGGTTTTAGAGAGAATCGGTCTTTAAAGTTGAATTTTTTTTAAAAAAATTTCGTTTAAAAGATATATCTAGCAAGCCACTTCCCCTGTTAAAACATTTCACTCAACAAGCAGCAGCCAGTTCAACGACATTCAAATAAATCTTCTCTTACATATTATATAACTAAATTTTAATGGCATGTGAAAGACTTAAAACTCATTAGAACATATTAAAACTCAACTCCCTTGTGCTTAAACAGTGCTGGCCGAAACAGAAGCAAGGAAACCAACCATGAATAATAAACTCACAATCATAGACAGAATCATAATGCAAGGAAATCATACAACCATGACAATGCTGTTTTGACTAAGTTCCTTATCTTTTCACTTACATACATACATCAAAGATTAAATTACATTAATGACAATTCTGTTATTCATTAGGGCCAAAATACTTTATACACACTCTTCTTAGGCTGATGATCACTAGCTGGCCTGACTTCGGAGAATCTACACTAAGATGTACACCTCATATCCTTCATTTTCCTGTGACGACCACAAAAAAAAGTAGTTATATATATATACCAATAACAATATACATAATTCAAATATAGTTCATGATAATTATTTTAGCTAACTAATCTTCAATGTAGTTTTATAAAGGGATATCCTCCCATATCCCTTCATGATGATCGTTTCTTGTGCCGTGTTCATTGTCTGCTTCATCTTCTTCGTTCACTTTTGGTAAATCCCTAGAAAAAGAAGGAGTCTTAAGCAGATCATTCATTGAATGACTTTCCTGATTAATATCAATGACCCTTTTTCCTTGGAAAGCTACAGACCACATTTTATTTGCCTGATCAGTAACATAGAACACTTGTTTCGCTTGATATGCCATAATAAAAGGTTCATCTCTAAAACTTCTACTATTCAAATCAACCAATGTAAATCCCAACTGATCAATCATCACACCATTGTTGACATCAACCCACTTGCATTTGAAAATGGGAAGTTTAACTTTAACAAAATCAACCACCCAAATCTCTTCAATCATCCTATAATAAGGTATTACTGCTAATCTAGGATTCTTATCTTTTGAACTAGAGAAGTGCATAGATTCAGCTACTAACATAACCCCACTGTTCTGGATGGTGCTCCTATCATCAAGGAACTTCGTGTAAAACGTATAACCATTGATCACAAATGAAGTCCAACTTATGACATCAGCCTCAAGACCACGTGCTAACCATTTAATTGTATCAGAAACACATTCTTCACTGTCAACCTTTTGTTTGAACCAATGTACAAAAGTTTTGTTATACTCCCTAATTAACCTTTGTTTAGTCATTCGACTATTTCCTTTCCGTACAATATCTTTATAAGCATTAATGTAATCTTGAACTTCATCAACATTATTCAAGATATACAAGTGGACTTGTTGCAATTCATCAGGATCCATACTCTTTACTGAAGCCCCGCGTCTACCGCCTTCTTCGTCATGACGTTCAGGAAGTCCAATGTGTCCTACATTTGACAAGTAATCTTGACAAAACTCTATGGCTTCTTCAGAAACATATTTCTGAACAATAGATGCTTTAGGCCGATTAGGGTTCTTTACATACCCTTTTAGGATTTTCATAATTCTTTCAATTGGGTACATCCATCGTAAATAGATAGGGCCACACAACTTGATCTCCCTGACTATATGAACAATTAGATGTACCATGATGTCAAAAAAAGATCAGATATCCTTCATTTTCCAGTTCAGCCAATTTTTCTGTCTCAATGACTTGACTACAAATAGCATTGAAGAAGAAACAAAGTCTAGTCAAAATATGTTGAAGATCATATTCGGCAATGCCTCGAATAGCTACTGGGAGCAGTTGTTGCATTAAGACATGACAATCATGAGACTTTAGCCCCACTAACTTCAAGTCTTTTATCGACACAAGCTTCCTAACATTTGAAGAATACCTTGAAGGAACTTTATTGCCATGTAAATATTGACAAAAGCTTCTTTTCTCATCCTTAGACAAAGTATGAGGAGTTGGAGGATAAAAAGTTCTCTTACCATATGGCTTTGGATGCAAGTATTCTCGTATCCTCATTTCTTGCAAATCTAATCTTGCCTTTACGCCATCTTCAGAACTACCTTGTATGTTAAAAGTGTCCCAACTATACTATCACAAATATTTTTCTCCACATGCATGAAATCAATACAGTGTCTTACATTAAGCTTCAGCCAATATGGAAGATTGAAGAAGACAGACCTCTTTTTCCATTTACTTTTCTCATTACTATTCTTTATAGTCTTACCAAAGATAATATTCATATTTTTCACCTTTTCATAAACTTGCTCCCCAATCAATGCCTTCAGAGCATCTTCAAACTCTTGTTCACCAAAAAAAGCTTTCTTTAATCTGCGATACGGGTGGCCTCGTCTAAGAAATCTCCTATGGCTAAGATAAATTGTCTTTCTTCCATGTTGAAGTTGATGGTAGCATGTTCCTTCTTCACAAATCGGACATGCTTTATGGCCTTTAACACTATAGCCTGATAAGTTTCCATATGCAGGGAAGTCATTTATGGTACAAAAGATCATGGCTCGCATTTTAAAAACCTCCTTCTTGTTCACGTAAAAAACATCAACACCTTCATCCCATAACTCTTTTAAGTCTTCAATCAAGGGCTCCAGGTAAACATCTATATCATTTCTGGGTTATTTTGGTCCCGAAATCAACATAGATAACATGATGTACTTTCGTTTCATGCATAACAGAGGAGATAAGTTGTAAATTACTAATAGAACAGGCCATGAACTATGTATACTGCTCATGCTACCAAAAGGATTCATGCCATCTGTGCTAAGCCCAAGCCTAAGGTTCCTAGGCTCTTCATCGAAGGCAGGAAATAATTGATCGATTTTCTTCCATTGAGAAGAATCAGCCGGATGTCGAAGCTTTCCATCGGATATCCTCTCATCCACTTGCCATCTCAAATTTCTTGCATCATTTTCATTAACAAACAAGCGCTTGAGCCTTGTTATGATTGGAAGGTATCACAATACTGTTACAGGAGTGTTATTTGATTTGTACCTTGGGGTTTCACATATTGGACACTGTGGTTCCTCTTCATGCTCTTTTCTATACAATATACAATCATTAGGGCATGCATGAATCTTTTTATACTTTATCCCTAGTGGACACAATATTTTCTTTGCATCATAGTATCGAGAAGGCAACACATTATCATCTGAAAGCATGTCCTTAAAAGCCTCAAGCGTTTCTGAAAAACTCTTGTTGCTCCTTCCATGCCATGCTTTCAAGCCTAACAATTTCAATACTGCTTTCAACAATTGGTACTTTTTACATCCTGGGTACAATGGCGTCTCAGCATCACTACACATATTACCATATGCGTGTGATTGCTCAAAAAATTCTTCTCTTACATCATGAATAATATCCTCTATCCGATCATCCGTATCCATGTTATTATCATTAAAGTTCACTCCCCCCTGCTCAGATGAACTTGGCATTTCTAATTCTTCACCATGCCATACCCACACTATATAACTCTTAGAGAATCCTTCACAAATTAAATGAGTATATATATTTGCAGTATTTAGTCGCTTTTTATTCAAACATACTACACAAGGGCAATAAAACTTCTCACTACCATCATCGGCATTTATACTAGCGAAATCTAAAAAACCCCTCACCCCATTATCATATTAAACACTCGTTCGTTTAGTGTTTATCCAACTATGATCCATATATATCTCAACACTTCTAGCACCCTATATCCAACATCAAAAGGATAGACAAAAAATAACAATAGAGTTTTAGATATTTCAACAAAATTAACAGGCACCATTTGAAACTAGTATTGTTTTAACAAACCAATAACACTGACAATAATCAAACAACCGCACTAAACTAAAACATAACATAGAGTGGTATTAATCCAAGCCAAATATTATAGGGATATAATTAAAAGTCAGAGCATATATCTAACAAGAATGTGCAGATTTAATTTTTTCCAGATTATGTTTAAGTGCTCAAAACAACCACAAGAACCATTTTTTCATTGGACATTATTAATTATTGAACAACGTACAACTAAATAACAGATCGAACACTAACCTAATCGAAGACCAAGGAGTGAGCTTCAACTCAAAGTCATGGTGGCGTCAACTGAGGTTAAAATGAAGTTCTCAAATTCATTGAACTGACAAAGGGAAGTCAAGTCAGAGGAGAATGGTCACTACGGAGATTAGAGGTGGCGGCGGAGAAGACTGACGATAATCAAAGAACAACGATGACGAACACAGCAATGGCAGCGGTAATGACAGAGGAGAGTTGAGTAAATGAGGGACGGGATGCCATGGACGAGTTCAGAACAAGCACAGACAGAGCTCACCGAGAAATGGCAAAAAGAGAAAAAAGGGTTCACAGAACGCACGATTTGGGCGCGGGAGGAAAAATAAGGGTGAAAAATCTTACCTTTAAAACCGGTTTTTATTAAAAACCTGTCTTAAAATGTTATCGCATTTTGAATTTAAAATGTTGTAACATTTAAGACCGGTTTATATGTAAATCGGTCTTAAATGTTAAAACATTTTAAATTCATAAAAATTTTAACACTTTAAGATCGGTTTTATTTATAACCGGTTTAAATAAATTTTTTAAGACCGGTTTTTTTAAGAACCGGTCTTAAAAGTTCAATATAATTATAAAACTGCCACCACGCAAATTTTTAAGACCTTATCCGCCAAAACCAGTCTAAAAAGGGTTTTTTCCGGTAGTGAGTCTTTATCACATATACTGTTTGAGAGATCTTTTGTAACTTCATTTTACTACTCTTACTGTGATTTACTCAAGGTAGTGGGACCTTGAGTAAGGGTATTTATTACAAAGTGTAAGGGGCATCAAGCTTTCCTTGAAAAAGAAATTTGATTGTACTGAGGTGTCAAGAGCCTTATGAATCTTGAAACGATAGTGGAACTCTCAGAAAGGCTTCTGAGGATTGGACGTAAGTCAAAGGCTTCTGAGGATTGGACGTAAGTCAAGTGGATTAGACCGAACCAGTATAAATATTCTGTGTCAACCTTTGGTGATATTTCCATAACCCCACTCTCTTCATTAAGTTTACATACAAGTTTACAATTTTTAATATATCACGCAATTCACCCTCTCTTAGGTGAAAGGCTTGAACTAACACATATAACCCCTTAACATTTTAAAGTTTAAATTTAATCCTTTGACCATTTGTTTTTATATTATTAGCCTCATATTGTTAACTAACTACAATTTTTTTTAACGAACATTGTCGTGCCAGATTAATAGATAACATGTGACATCCTATGTAAATTAATAATTTAATAAATTCCCCAAATTTTGACTAGTTACAGATAACTTCGCTGAACTTTGATCGATTATAAAAAACCCCTTTGACATTTCAAAATTTAAATTTAATTCTTTCAAGATGTTAATTTATAATATTAAATTCCATGTCATACTTTTTATCATTTTAATAAATTTATTAAGATTTTTACTATAATTTGTCAATTAAAATAGCTTTTTTATGGTAAAACTATAAGAATGAAATTTAAAAATAAAAATATTATCATTTGTATAACATTTACTTATTGTTTTAAGTATAATTGTGTATTGATAGTTTAAATATTACATTTGCAGTAATGCATTTTTTTAAAATAAGAGGTTCAATGTTCATTTTTTTTAAATATTATAACATCTTCTCTTCATTAAAATTTTATATCCTTACTTCAATTTTTTTAAAATCAAACTCAAAATTTTTTTCCTCTGCTTCCTTTCCCTCCAAATCCCTCCAACCAAACAGCCTGGTAAAAAAAAATCACTATTTCTAACATTCACATTAAATGTTTGCAAAGTGTGCATCTATTACCGATTGAAAATTTTTGCATCGTTTTTTTAAGATTAATATGAGAAATTGCACACTAGTGTGTAGTAATGTATGAATATTTTTTTCCCTAGCCCATTTACAATGACAACATATGGGACCAATGAACCTTACTTAAGCTATGTTTGGAATAGCTTTTTTTTGGAAAATAAATGCTTATTACGTAAATCAAGATAAAAATCCTCTCACATACTTATCTGTAAATCATGATTTATAAGCTTTTATAAGTAAAAAATAAGCTATATCAAACGAACACATAATAAACGTATAGTTGTGGACTGTGGATATATATTTGCACCATTTTTTAGAGTTGATGGGTAAAATTGCACTTAAGGATACCAACGGAATAAATTCTTATAGATATTTGTACACCTTAACTTTTCTTTTTTCTATTTTTTTTATAAGCAAATATGGAATTCATTTTATGAGGTGAATTGTTAATCTTTGAGCTATCATGTATGAATTGCAAAGAACTTGGATTTTTTTCCCCCGACGAATCCCGAACTTGGATTTTAATTTGCTTGTTGGACTTAAGTAATGGGCTTGTTGTCGATTAATGTTACGTTAGTCGATTATTTTCTCGGAAAGAAAGAATTGATGCTATAAAAGTTTACCTCCATAAAAAAACGAATCGTATTTTGTTTTGTATGATACAGATCCTCTTGGTCTAACATGTTTTTTTGCAAAATTATACATTTTGTTCCGATAATGTTAATTCAATTACAATGGCCAGTCTATACGCTTTAATCCACCCAATTCAATCCCTCAAATTTTAGCCATTTAATTTATTGGTCTCTACACCTTTGGAAAATCATCTAGTCCCTTGAGAATTGAGTTGTTACCAGGTCATAAAGTGTAAGAATCAATAGATCAAAAGATTAAAATTTGATGAATTGAGCTTCACCAAATTAATCTTTAGGAGTCGAGTTGTGACTGCTTCAAAACTTTATGAATTCAATGATTAATTTTGCCTACTTAAGGTCCTATTGAGCTAAAACTCTCATCTCATATTAAGTAGATATGAGAATATAGATTAATGGCGAAATTAATTATTTGTTCCTACAATTTTCATTTAATTAAAACTCACATCTTCAATCTTAACTTGTTATAATTCACTCTTATAGTTTTGATTTACTTAAAATTAAGTTTTTGAACATTGAATCGGTATAATTCAATTTTTATAATTTTAATTGTTTAAAAGTTGCTCCCAACATTTTAGAAAATAAATTTTAATATCTCTTGAAACTTAGAAACTAAAGTTTTGAAGTACTGCCAAAAAATAAACTAAATTTTTAAATGGTTAAATTATAGGATAATTACAGTGAGTTAAAGCCTAGGAACTGAATTTTAGATGAATTAAAACTATAGAAACTGAATAGTATTGAGTCAAACTTTAAAAATTGAATTATAATTAAGTTAAAAGTTAATATGCCATTAACATATTTATCATGAGTTGCCCTGGAAGGGGTTGATACACTCCTTTTGATTTGTTGGAATTGTCATATAGCCCAACCCACCAAGAGAATGTTATTCAGATACAGTAGGCACCCATAAAGCCCATTATATTGAACGTCTAAATATATTGCCTGGTCCACAAAAAGCCATTAATAGATTTTAAACTTATAACAAATTTGTTGTATCTTGATTTTTTTTAAGGTAAGGCACACTTAACTATTTAAGTGCTTATTTAGATGAGTAATGGATGCTGTTTTTCCAACATGATTTATAATATATGAAATAAGTATGTGAAATAAATTTTATTTTAATTTGCATGAACTTATTTTTTGACCTTCAACTTAAATATACCTTCAGTATATTATCGTATAAATATATTTCTTTTTCCTTTTTTTTTTATTTTTTTCAGTTGAGGAGAAAACTTTCTACTTATTTTTAATTTTAAACTTTAAAAAACAACCAAGCATTCCACACAAATAGCAACATGCTTTATTAATTTGATAGGAATTCTCAAAGTGAAAATAGAATAATCACTTAAATAAAAAGGGTACTCACACAAATTTATATAATTAGAAATATGTTCAAGAATTTTTAGTCACTTCTACAATTTATTTTTTAAAAATTTTAGGTAAGTTGAGTTTTGAGGAGTTGTCAAGATTAAAGTATGCATCAAGATTTTAAAATTTTTTTTTTTTTGCCAATAAAATTTAAAAAGCATTTACTGAGAGATATTTAACATATATTGCTTTAACAATAGGGTCCTAATGTGGTAGCGTGATCTTTTTTTGACCCGAACACGTGTTTTCCATTGCATAAGGGTGTGTTTGGTTTGAGGGGAGGGTAGGGGAGGGAGGGGAGGGGAGGGTGGAGAAATTACCATTTTGGACAAAAGAAACCTAAAATTTACCCTTTCATTTTTTTAAATTTTGGTTTCCCGTCCAAAATTTACTTTCTCATTCTTTTTAAATTTTGGGTTCCCGCCCAAAATTTAAATTCTTTCAACCCAAAAAGGTAATTTACCCATCCTCTCATTCCCTCCCTCCCCTCCCCTCCCTTCAAACCAAACACACCCTAAATGAAAGAAACAAGGAATTACGCTGTATGGAATGGAGGTCCCACATAATCTTGTAAATTATGATCTAACTTCTTTTCAATAAGATCAATACTTGTTAATTTTTTTTTTTGTTCAAATAATACTTGTTAATTTTGAATGTAGCTCACATTAGAAAGGAAAAATTTAGATGTTGGAAAAAAAAAAGAAAGAAAGGAAAAATCTTCCCATAGGTCATGAATAAGAAAATTAAATGCAAAAGGTTTCTCAAGTAATATTCCTTCCATTCTTTCTTTCCGTCATAGGTCATGAATAAGAAAATTAAATGCAAAAGGTTTCTCAAGTAATATTCCTTCCATTCTTCCTTTCCGTCAAAATCTGAAAAAAAAAAAAAAAACAAGTCGGATCTGCATATAAAGTTGTGTGAGTTTCGTTTCGTTTGGGTTTAAATTATCTTTTTCGGTTAAATATATTTAATTTTAAATAAAAACCTAAAATTTAAAAAAATGAAAGGATAAATTTTAAATGAAAATTCAAATTTTAAAAGAATAAAAAAATAAATTTTAAATTTCCTTATCTAAAATTATAATTTATCCTCCATCCCCTCCCCTCCCCTCCCCTCCCACCAACGCACCCTATGCTCACTAATTTAGATCCATAATTCATTATTTGAAGAAAAGAAATGATAGAGTCAACGAACGTATTTGAATTTGAAGGAGAAGTTGAGAAGAAGAAGAAGCCGCAAAGTAAAGGCGATGAATTTGGCAAATTCCCAGTTGTTTTGTCCTATCTTCTTCTTCCTAATCATCGCCCTGTTCTCTGAAACTTTCCTTCGCACTTTAGGGCAGCAAATGTAAGCTTTACTCTTTCCGTGTCAATTTCATTCTGATTTGTGTGATCTGTGTGAATTATGATAATTGTTCATTGAACTTTTCCTTTTTATTTTTGGTTCTGCTTGGGTTGGGCAGAGATTGGGAAAACGAGGGATCTCAAAATGGGTTCGGACAGAGAGTTCTAATGAGTTTCAAGGAAAAGCCCCGGGGGAGTAACGTCGCCTTTGAATGCTCTCCTTCTGGACCCTGTGTCCCTTGCCTATACTCCGAGAAGGTGGCTTTTCCGTTGTTATGAAATTGGGGATCGATCTTTTTACTATATATACCTTCGCCTTTCATTATGTCATAGTGTAATTTGTAGTTATCATTGCACTTATATTTCATGTGAATTGATCTCTTAGAGTGTTAGACACTGAATTTATAGATGGCTATGTTTAAACTGAATTTTATAGTATGGCTGTCATTTTCTTCACTGATTAAACTATCTAGCCGTCCAGACTAGACATGGCGGTTCAGCTAGGAAGAACCCAATACAATTCTTTTATTTTTTTTATCAGTCATTTTTTCTTTTGTGCAAGATGTTTTCAATCGTTCGGAGGGGCACTGAACTGAATCACTGGTGCATGCTGAACTGTGACAAAACGAACTCATAAGGAACTTTGCCATGTCTGATAAAGATGAATATTTATATTTAATTGGGATTGAAACTTATAATTTTATTTTGTTATGGTCTTAACTGTTTTTGTAGTTTGTTATTAATATCTTACTTCCTCCAGTCCTCAATATAGAAATTAGTTGGGGGTTGGATTTGATTCTAAATATAAGACCTCAGTCCATATTGTCTCCCAAATTTATAATTTCCCCTCCAAAGTATCCCTATTGATTGCAGACATTAAGGGGTTTTATCCAAGGATAGTCATGATGAAGTATGGTAGTTTAGGAAAATCAAACTTTATTTGTTACAAATAACTAACATAACTAATTTCCTTAATCTACCAAATTAGTTAACTAGCTCTTATATGAAGGAATGGAAGTAATATGTTATATTGTTGAGTTTGTGAGTGTGCGTATTGTAGTATTATGTGGATGGTGTCATACCTTATATGTGTGTCTGTTTTGGTGGTTCTTAGCTGCTGAGACTTGTCACATTTGCATTCCTCATTAAGGACTGATTCCTGCTTTTGATACTTTTGAGTTAGTTGTCACGGGCATTTCAAAGTAGGGAATGGTTTCTTGAATACTTGTCTACGACTTTATTTATTGAACCTAGAACACTGATGTAATGTCTGAGGGCTGTGAATGTGATAGGCTGATGAGATGAGATGTGAAGTCCAGCTTTCTGAGTCTTCCTCACCCAGAAGTCATTTGAAGCTTTTAAAAGATTTGAACATCTTTGTATTTCTACATCTGTGTTTCCATTTTTATTCTTATATATATGTGTTTCTTTGGGTTTAAAGGGTGATGAGAAATATCGCTGCAGTGAAACTGGCTACAGAATTCCATTGAAATGTATAGAAAGTGAAGATTCTGTGAAAAGTTCAAAGCAAACAGATTCTCAAAATGCTCAGTCTACTCTGGATAGTTCATCTACTTCAGGTAACAGGTCACAGGCTTACATCACTTATAGAAGCTGTATACCTTCAACTACTGAAGACAAGCTGTCAGTCCTTAGTTTCGAGGTAAATTTACATTTGTACGCATAACTTCCATTTGCAGTTTTTTGACCATCTCAGATCATACATCGAGTTGGGTGTTATTTGTTCTTGAACTAGTTATGTCATCAACTAGCTGACAATCTGCTGCTGAGTTTGTTTTCCTCTTTCAATTTCAATGTTGTCCACTGTCAAAACCATGCATGTGACATCAATGACAGTATGTATTATGAGTAATAAACATAGTCTTGAGTAGGGCTGCTGAAATTGCTCGAAATTAGGGTTTAGGTCAGCAACCATTTTTAAGAGGAGTGTTTCCAGACTTGAATGTTTCTAAGAAGCAAAACAAAGTGTTAATAATCAATTAAGAGCCGTTAGCGTATCTAAGATATTGGATCTTGTAAGAGTGAGAACACTTCATGTGCTGTACTTTCATATGTAATCCTAGTCCCACTTCAAGAAGCATCCAACTCACTTGAGGTGCGATGATAAGCGATAATACTATAACACAGATTGAGTCCTTATTCATTCATCTACAGTTTACCTTCTGCTATAAAATGCTTTTACTGTGCTAGCATTAGAACTAGCCCACAGTGACTCATCAGTTATATTAGCTATGCTTCCTGCATGTTTCATTGTCAAAGGACCTTTGTTATTGTATTGGGTATCAAGTTTTATCCTCCACATTCCACAAGTGTAAGAGGAATGCCCATCTCTCAGAAGAGTAATTTACAATTTGCTTGAACTTGAGAGCAATTAAATTTGTCATGCTCATATCTATGTATGGATATACAACTTGAGATTCTGCAACTCATTATCTTTAATTCGTTACTCGTTGGTCCTTATATAATCCATTACGTAATACTTCCTCCGGTCCTAAAAGTAAGAGCTAGTTAGAAATAAGTAACTTACCTAATTTCCATATAGCTCATATGTTAGGACCCCATTTGAAGGTCAGACCTATACAAGGAAATATAGAAAGCTGCGCACTAAAGGAAAAGATGCTTTCTGATAGATTAAGGTTGACTTTGTCACTCCCCACTATTTTGATGTAAAGGGTTGATTAGTAGGGTCAGCAATAGGACGTAGGTTTGTTTTTTGTATTGTCTTTTGTAACAGTCCCTTGAAGACTGTGTTGACTGCCTTTTGATATATAGCAGGCGTGGGGCATTTGGGGAGAGTAGGCAATATTTGGTATGAGAGTTTTGGGAGAGGGAACTGGTTTTCTTTAGCATCTGAAACCAGATACTTCTTTGGGCTGTGAGGGATTTCCTTTCTCCACAGTTTGTGACCTCTGTTCTTCATTAAGGCAGGGGATTCTTTTGCTCATTAAATCAGATTTCTACGTTTGACTCTTACATCTGGACTGGTTCCTAACAATTGGTATCAGATCAGTGAGATCCTAGGAATGGAGGAGAGAGACTTGAGTGTTCTTAGCTTCAGAGAATTGGTTCAGATGTTAGATGCAATTCTATTACGATTGCAGAAAAATGGAGATGGAGGAGCAGAGAAGTAGTCAGAGGTACAAGTTGAGGCAAAAAGGGTTGTAGAGTTAAGAAAAGCAAACAAAGAGGAGAAGCTTATTGAAGCCAATGATATATCAGAGATAGTATTGGGCAATGATGATGCTGAAACAGGTGAGAAGGATGAGAAACAGCCAAAAGGACAAAAAACAGAGGGAGAACAAGAACTCGATGCTGAACAACATTTAAAGTTGCAAGCTTTTTCAGAAGAAGAAAAGTTTAAAGGGGTTGTTGGTAAATACAAAAGAGAACAGATGAAAGATGAAGCCTTTTCAGTCGAAGAAACGGAGCCAAGCGTTTCGGAAGATATCCGATATACAAATGTTGCAGCAAGAGTATTGAATAAGGAGATGAAGCAAGGATGGGATGTTGAGAGGGCTCAAACACGATGCTGGAGATATCGTAAGCGACGAAGAGCGAAGCTAATAGCAAAAATTGATGGCAACAGTGAGTATAGAACGGTGGAGTCTTCTTAGGTCATGAATCGGGTTAAACAAATCAGATTGGGAAGATAGCCTAAATTGAATTGGGATGTTATTTTTGGGCCTGTTTTGGTAACCCAATCATACACCCATTATGAACGGTTACCCAATAACCCATCCTCTTCACGCTTACCCTTATTCATGATAGAGGCAAATTTTTGGAAAACTACACACTTGGGTATTCAAACAAAGGCAAAAGACGTTGAAGAAAAAAGGGGCTTTAGGGTGAACATAACCCAACACTCCATAATCGGGCTTAAGTCATTTTTGGCCCCATCTTGTTACCAACGAGTAACACACGAGTCCGAGAACAGTAGAGGCATCGTTGCTGCGATCGCGATCTCCGAAAGCTCAACAAAGGGAGGAACGAATAGGGGAATAGCGTCGCTTTCTTCTGCTGCGTTTGCGAGTGACAACCTAAGGAATACAGAGGTGAAACCAGGGGAGGCGAGGGCAAGCAACAACGCAACAGGGTCTTCGGTGAAAAAGAGGATTGGTATTGTGTCGTTTCTGCTGGTAACACACAGCAAACCAGTAGTGTTTTTCCCGCTGTTCGGTGCTGATGTATTTCAAAGGAGGGATTTTTCGTTGCCTTCAAGAGGATCGACCCACCCAGAGGAGTCGTCTCACCTTCTCAATGCAGAAATGGCAGGAAACAGTAGGAATGAGGTGGCTCTGTGTCATGATTGGGTGTCGGAGTCAGCACTTTTTGAACGTCTTGTTTCTTCCTTCAAGGTTTTAGGTTTGTTAAGAGCAACTTTTTGGGCTGCGGAGATTTTTGAAGAGATTTGTTGGAGAGAGCATAGTCCTACGCAAATTGCACTTAGAGAGAAAGTTGTACTGCACAAGCCAGGATCATTCTCTACCGTCTTCGACGACTGCAAGAGGAGGTTCAAGACAAACTACTCGGCTTTTTCGTTCACGCTTTATGAAGCATTCAGGAGGCTACTGGTGAACTTGTATATCAATATTAAATTGGTATGCTTTGGTTTGGTTAAAGTTAAATTCTGGTTTAGCAAGCAAATTTTGTCTGTGTTGGCCAAAGCTTGCAAGGAGAAGCTGAGAGGGGTACGATTTCAATGTTTCAAGCTTGGGTTACCAAATTTTCTTATCTAGTGAATTCTTGCAATGAGGTTTTGGAGCCAGCCAACCAAGAGCTACAAGGAAAAAGTAATAGAAGGGAATGTACTAAATCAAGCTTCACTGATATATAAGGTCTTGTTTTTAACTCTGCCAAGAAAATAAGAACAGCCTATAGTAAGAATAATAGGCAGCTTCAATTCTCCTTACAAGCAGAAGAAGAAATTGATGAAAATGGAGATGCAACGAATCCAAATACAAGTACTCTGCCTTCTGGCTCATTTGTTACTGAGATATACTTCAAATATGTACTTTCATATCATAACTGTTATGAGGTTCAGTTCTCAACTATAGACGTTAAAGATATTACACAGGGATTGCAGAAGAATGGCATGAACATGCGAGCACTTGAATTGGCAGGTATTAGTGTCTGAAGCAAGAACGTTGGCAAAGAAAGGGATGACTTTCTATCTGCACAAGCCTAAAGATTATTGGACAAGGATGAAAGGAGCAATTCAAGGTTCAGCCACTGTTTTTGAGCCAAAACCAGACTACATTGGAAGGAGCTTTCTGGTTGAAAATTCTACCTCTCACCTAGAGGACAAGGTGGATCTTGAGTTGCAAACAACAGCCGACATTCACCCCGTGTTTCATGTCTCCACATTGAAGTGATCGGTTCAGTCAGCTCCGGTGGTTCCTAAAATCCCCCCAGCTTTGTCAAAACAGTTTGAGTTGCAAGTTCAGCTGGAAGAGATATGCCAGATCCACAAACTCACAAACGACCAACTAGAGGTGTTAGTTAAGTGGAAAGATCTTCTAGATTTTGAGAATTCGTGGGAAGACGCTGACATGTTGTCCAGACAATTCCCGACCTTCCACCTTGAGGACAAGGTGAAACTTCTACGGGAGGGTAATGTTAGGACCCCATTTGAAGGTCAGACCTATACAAGGAAATATAGGAAGTTGCGCACTAAAGGAAAAGATGCTTTCTGATAGATTAAGGTTGACTTTGTCACTCCCCACTATTTTGATGTAAAGGGTTGATTAGTAGAGTCAGCGATAGGATGTAGGTTTGTTTTTTGTATTGTCTTTTGTAACAGTCCCTTGAAAACTGTGTTGACTGCCTTTTGATATATAGCAGGCGTGGGGCATTTGAGGAGAGCAGGCAATATTTGGTATGAGAGTTTTGGGAGAGGGAAC
The DNA here is from genome assembly GCA_963210345.1 of Inga oerstediana. Classification (NCBI taxonomy): domain Eukaryota; kingdom Viridiplantae; phylum Streptophyta; class Magnoliopsida; order Fabales; family Fabaceae; genus Inga; species Inga oerstediana. The sequence continues at coordinate 41,117,163 of OY723409.1, forward strand.
TGGTTTTCTTTAGCATCTGAAACCAGATACTTCTTTGGGCTGTGAGGGATTTCCTTTCTCCACAGTTTGTGACCTCTGTTCTTCATTAAGGCAGGGAATTCTTTTGCTCATTAAATCAGATTTCTACGTTTGACTCTTACATCTGCACTGGTTCCTAACATCATACATTAAGGATCTGAGGGAGTAGTGTTTAAGATTTGTCATGTTGCTTCTCATCCTTATCAGTAAGGGAAGCTGTATGTTCTCATCATACTGCTAACTACTTATGTAGTTATGTTGATGATCAATGTTAATTGACAACCGATAGCCATATGCTGACATCATTGCCTGGAAGTGCAAGTCTCTGTGGAGGGGCACTCTCTGATCTGTTGTTATTTTAATCAATTACTGTGTATTCTGTAAGCATCACTGTCATAATGAGCATTCTAGTATTGCAGTGCGTTATGAAAATATGATAAACCTTCGTTCTTCTGCTAAAACTTCTAAACTCCATCAGATAAAAACTTAAACATGAAGATTTTGAAGTATGATTGGAAGGTATAAAGAAGACTTGTCACAATTTAAGGCTATGGGTCTCTCTTTTTTCTACCTATTTTCATTTTTTCAACAGATAGCAGTATGATATGTAAATATGAAATATATATCTGGTACTCAGCGTTTTGATTGTTAAAGTATAGATGAAAATAAGTATTGATGTGTATTTTGTGAAACATTTTGGACAGGGGATTGTGATTTTGTTGTTGCTCGTCAGTGGATCGATCATACATATGAGAAAGAAGAAAGCAGTTTCAGTGTCAGGCTATGCAGCAGTAAGATCATAAGACAAACTCTCTGTTGACAAACAAGTCTCTTAAAGGGGGTAGGAGGTCTCCCAGCGAGGGGTTTTTCAATTCCCTGGGATCGAACCCGATACCTCTAGTTAAGAGGCCAAGGTACCTACCACTTTGACCAACCCCACGTTAGTAGTTTATTTAGGTTGAATATTGAGTTTCAAAATTTTTTTCATATTTATCTTTCTTGCTTTTGCCCCTTTTATTGTTAACACCACTAACTATTCTATTGACTCACACAGGACACAACTATATTATTCTTTTGTGTATTGTACAAGTTAAATTGGTTTCTCTGTATTCTCTTTAGTTGTTTCAATTTTATGCACTTTTTGCCCAGAAAGTGTTTTCAAATTTGAAGTATGGCACTGCTCTGTAGATTTTGTGTAATTTGCTCGATGTTTGACTTCGACACCTCAATTCACTATGTTCTCATTCTGTGTTTTATTGTTTCCTGTTTTTTTTTTCCTGCGCCAATTATTCTGGGTTTATTGAAATTGTGTCTGTGGGTTCAGTGTTTTACGCTTGCTGCTTTGATAAATAGAGATACCCAAGAGTGCAGGACATTGAAGTCAGTAAATAAAATATTGAACAATGAATTAATACATAAATAAAATGAAAACTAAATCAATTAACAGAGGATTCATTTGGCTGAAGAGTCGGTTGATCACTTGTTTTTCATTGTTCCAATCTGGTTTGGTTTACTTTTGAGGCTGAGATCATCTTCAGTTCATGTTGGTGGTTTCAAACAATGGTTACTTGATTCTCTTGCTTCTGTTGATACCGCAGCTGGTGCTTATGTATGTTGGGCTCTCTATTGTATGTTGTTCTTCAGAATTTGCAAACTATATAACAATGATGATGGCCCCCACTTTTCTTCGCACACATGGGTATCTTCCTATTGGGGCTAATCATGTTTGAGGCACTATTTAACATAAATTTGGGTATATCTCTCAGTGGAGATTCGAACCTTGGTTGTTTATCATGTTAGAAGAGTATAGCTTGTTTGGGAAGCACAAAAAAGTGCTTTTTTAAGCACTTTTCTACAAGTCAAAACAGAACTTCTCTTACATGTTTATCTTGAACACCGTAAAAGCATTTTTAAAAAACTAAAACAAACGGACAAGCCCTTTTTGCTAGACCCAAACCGTATTAGTTGCTTTGGGGAAAGTTATTAAGATGATAATTCAATGGGAATGCAGATTATCTTACCAGATGGAAAACTAGGTAGACCATTCTAGTAGCAAGCATTCTACTATTATGCAGTCTTGCGGAAGGAAAGTATGTTTGATTATATTAATAAACCAGTTTTTGAGTTGAAAATAATTTATTTAAAATAATCTTTTTGAAAACATGTTTTTCCTCATAAATTAGTGCCTCGTCATCATCAACCACTGCCAACTCTCACCGTCCGGCCAATTTTGCCTCTAACCACCACCAACAATCTCCATTGGCCACCTACGACCACCACCCACCATCACCAACAGCTGCTGACTGTCATAGCAATTGGCCTCCACCACCAATTGCTACCTATCATCATTATCAATCAAATTCCTAAAGGTGCAAAACCATACACAATCAAATGTTTCTCCCCCTTCAGGCTAAACAGATGGGTTGTACATGGTTATGAAACAGAGGATAGGTAAGTTTGAGGGAATTTATAATTTATTTTATAATTAACTTCAATTGCTAATATTTTTAATCTTTTTTAAGTTGAAAGTTTACTTATTCAAGTTTGATTGAAAAATAATATTAAATAATAAATACGCTAGTTCTTGGTTATATCAAGCAAAAAAAAAAAAATGCCAACTTAAAATATGTGCGTGTATCTATCTCAATTTTCCGGCGGAGAAAAGAAAATCTAAATTCAGTGCTCTTTGGAACTTCTTGGTTCAAATTAACAAGGGGAAAATGAGAATTAAATGTCCTATAATTCATTAATTACATTTTGGAGTCATAAATTTTTAAAACGTGTTAAAAGGATAAAGGTATTCTTATTAAAATTAAAAATTTTCTTTGTTACCTAAACTGTCCTCCAATTAATTCTTTTTAAATATCTAGTTTTGGTTGTTTCAACTTTACTTTTTTTTTCCCGATAACTCAACTTTCATTACTGAACCTTGGTAGTTTTAAAATCCATCTTTTTTTTTATCCTTATTCTTTAGCTCTTTCATATTTATCTTTCCAATTTTTTAGCACTAACAATTGAGGTTAAATATTGAAAATTCAAATAAAATTGAGTAGTAAAAAATTAAAACGAATATAAAAAAATCAAAGTTGAATGTTAAAAAAATTGAGAAAATGGGTAGTAAATGAATTTAGTATTGAAACAACCGAAGCTAAATATTGCCAGAAAAAAAAAATTCCAACACAAGCGATGGTCTTGGTTTGTATTTTCTGAAAATCAAGGTACGAGAAGTTCAAATGTCATTTGCCCATTTACAAGACAAGAGCTCTGTACGTTACCATTTCGGAAGGAAATTCATTAATTACAGCCGCCAACGATAGATGGATTGCAGGGAAGGACTAAGGTCCCGTTTGGTAGGAAGAATCGATGCGCGATGCACCTGGGAGTTACACTCCCAAGCAATAATCAGTGTGATTGATTTGACGATTGGGTGAGGCCGCGTGCGATTTGGAAAAAATTACACTGTTTACTGACGCTGACTTAAAATAGGTGTTTGATATGACAATTTGAAAGATGGACTTCTTTTAGTAAGCAGCGCTTTTTTTTTGCGTGATCACGGTATCCCAGGGCAAGCCATCTTTCAGGCATATCAACGGCCCCAGACTAATCCGTTCGATCCGTGAAAGGCACCCTATAGGTGGGGAAGTCTGGCCAGTGGCAATTTTCCATTCCCAAGTCTCGAACTCAAGACCCTTGGTTAAGGGAGGAGGAGCCCAACCGCTCCACCCCTTGCACCTGGTTTAAGCAGCGCTTTTATTAAGCTAACAAATGTAGTTTTTGGAACTACCGATTAGCTTTTAACCGTTACCTGTGTGTTTATTTGGCTTATACGTATATACTTTTTTCAGTTTTAATTATAAGTTAAAGTTAATTTTTTTTAGAGAAATTAAAAAAACCATTTAAATCACTTTAGAATATTTTTATTTTTATTTTTTTCTTTAAACTAATTAATTTGACTAATAAACTGATATATAATCTAAGAATACTAAAAATATAAATACTCTAAAATGATTTAATTAGTTTCATTAATTTCTCCAAAAAAAATCAATTTTGTCTTATAATTAGAAACGGGGAGTATATATAAAAACATTGATAGGAGTATTTTCGTATCTTTGAGGATCAATAGGTATTCAAAATCACTTCTAATTACAAAACTTCTTTTATGAAAAATGTTCTAAATAATTTTTTCTTTCTTTATATAGTAATCTTTCACTAGTTAGAGAATACTTTAGAATAAGAGTTTAGACAAGTTTTGAGTTTGTCAATATATGACTGTAGAAATGTAGAGAATAATTAATAATTAATTTTAACAAGTTTATATTTATTATTTTATTGTTTTATGATTTTATAATCAATTTCTTTTATAAACATGTCATAAAAGTCACTTATTTAAAAGCTAAACCAAACATTTTTTACTCATAAAATCATTAATCCAATCATCAATATAAACATTAATCATTTTATCCAATCTTACTTTTTCCCAATCTTAAGATTTCATACGTCAAAGTAAAAATAAACCACTTTTCCTACCGTTATTCCAAACACACCCAATAACAAACTCCCAGGTAAGCAACACGACAAAAAAGAAGATGAACATGAGGCCAATTTTGTTTTCTAAAAGCTTCTACACCTGTCAACCAAAATAAGAAGAACTAGAGGCGTATTAGTTCCAACTCCCTCTTAAACCCCTCAAAGTCATCCTTGTCGGCAGAAACAAGAGGAACCAGAGGTTGAGACATGGGCAAATTTGTCTTTTGGATTTTCTTACGTGCGATTGAAAATTGGATTCCACAAAAAATGGTGGGAAGCAATCTTCACATGTGAAATTTGATTCCCGTTTCTTCCAGCTTACCAAATGTTCACCGTGGATAGGGATAGAAAATCCAAATTTTCTGTTTCCATCGGAAGATTTTCAGTACACCAAATGGGCCCTCAGGAGTTCAAAGAATATTTACTCTAATTTAATGGCTTATTTGGTTGAATTTTCAAAAATTTTGATTGTGAATATTACCTAATTGCATTTTCACAGTTTTGGTTCTCATTTTTATATTTTGGAATTATGATTCTTTAACAAAGCCTTGCTCCTTATTTTCTTGTAATCAATATTCTACCATTCTACCTCATCCGGCTCCTTCATCAGCTTCTTCTACTTCCCCTTTTTTTTTTTGGTTGTTGTGAAGGGAATTATTGTCTTTTCACTTTATATATGTTTAGCCATAACAAAAAACAATTAAATTTCATTCCAATACTTTTAATGTCATGCCAAATAACTTTATTATTCTCCTCCTCATTTAATGATTCTAAAAGCCAAACAATCCCTAAAAGTAAAGTTGTGGCTTGGAATTAATGCTTTAGAAATCGGACCCAATGTGGAACTGGAAAGGGCAATGGTTCTCAATTCTCGTAATCCAACTAGTTAGACTAGTGATCAAATTAGTGACATAATAATAAATAAAAATAATTATATGAATGTATAATAAATAGTATTCAACACTATAATCTTACTTATAGTATATCTAACACTTTAATGTTATTTTTTTGGTGCATCCAACACCCTTTGATATTATTGTCCAGTCACATCCAATCCCTTAATTTTTATGGTTTAACCAAAAAATAATATCAAAGTATTGAATACACCATAAATAAGATTAGGATGCTGGATAACATCATAGTGGTGGACGCGGAATGCAACTTTACCCTAATATATATAAGAAATAAATTCATAAAAAGTATAATTCTTAACATAGTAAAACCACAATATATGAACATTTCAATGACATAACACGATATAATTAGTATGAAAATTTATTAGACGTTTTGTTAGGGTTAATTTTTTTAAATTTTTTTTTCAGTATTTTTTCATCAAGTTCAAAAAACCGTTGGGTTTTCTAAAAATTGTTCCGATTTCTGGTCTGATTTTGGGCTCTAGCTTAATGGCGACTCAATTGTAAAAACAATTTTTTCTTTGGCCCAATATGCACTCACTGGATTCTTTGGGTGAAGTCTCGAGAGTCTCTCTCTAACTGCAACCTCTCAATCTCAGTCTCTCACGTGAGAGTATGAGTTTCAGAAGAAAATGGGGAAGAAGATATTGGCATTTTGTGGGAATGGTGGCGGCTATGCTGATCCAAACAGTAAGCCAAGTGGTAAACAAGAGTGCTATGAATCATGGCATTAACAAATACGTCGTGAGTTTCTATTTCTACGCTCTCCCCTTCTTTCTCCTCCTTCCATTCTTCATCTTCCTCTCTCCTTCTTTCTCTTCCTTCCATTCTTCATCTTCCTGCTTCCCAGGTTCCACTCACTCTCACTCTCTTTACCATTAGGATTCTTAAGTTTTAAAAGTATAACCACTTGTCTTCTTCTTTCTCGGTTCTCAAGTTCCTCCTCTTAACTTCTCCATTTGCAGATTCTTCTTGCTTTCCCTCTACGGGTTTGTACTTAATTAACTCTGCATTTTTTTACTTGTCTTACTCGCCCATCTTTAATATATAAGATATATTTATCTAATTTGATTAGATTATTAAAATTAGTTAAGTTAGTTAATATGATGTGTATTTTCTAAAATACCCTAATCATATTCTTTAATTTCCTTATTCCTTCTCCTTCTTAAATAATATTAAGGAAACAACAATAGAGGTAAATTAAAAAAAGATTGATAAATATAAAAACTATATTTTATATTTAGAACTAAGATCAACTCTCTAAATATGTCTTATATTAATGACTAGAGAGAGTGTATGATAGGGTTAAAGTGCAAATCTACCTATGAAGTATTTTATCGGGGCACCAAACACCATAAACTTTTCTTAGATACAAAATTACACATAAAGTTTTCAAAATAATGCAAAAATATCATAGTCGTTCCTTTAATAATATGTTAACTAAGAAAAATGTGCAAAAATACACATGAAGTTTCCAACGGCTGTGGAATTTTTGCATCAGAAAACTTTACATGTATTTTCGCACAAAAAAAAAGTATGATATTAGATGCTTATAATGAAATACTTCATGAGTGGATTTGTACTTTAACCCTATATATATATATATATTGTTGATAGTAATATTAATGACTTGACTATATATATCGCAGAAGCTCAGGGCATATCTTTGCGTATGCTGGCTTAGAGTTCACTCACACTGGCTGCTGCCTTGTTGAACCTCATTCCTGCATTAACTTTTGTGCTCGCCCCTATCTTAAGGTGCCACTGCTCGTGATATTTCAAAACGGGAATTTAATATGTATGTACTGTTTATTTTATCTAATTTTTAATTAAGTTTTTGTAGTTTTTTTAGGGAGAATCACTCCTATGTCCCAAACAAGGAACATATTATCAGAAAGGTCTCTATTTACAACTCTTCTGCACCTATTAACAACTTGTTAAGTGTGTTTTACAACCTCGAGAAACCTTTCTAATAATATGTTCCTTGCTTGGGACCTATGAGTGATTCTCCCTTTTTTTTTATTGGATTCTTATAATTTCATTAATTATAGATATTGGTCTATGTATATACTCATAATTTGTTGATGATGACATGATTTTCATTTAGCACATACATAATTCATTTTGTCACATGAATATAAATAAAATCAAAATATCATATTATGAATTATATATGGACGCTAGGAGACGATTATAGTAATATTTTTTTTTTGGTCATATAGTAATGTATTTTTTTTTTTGATACATATAGTAATGTATTTTTATGTCGATGATAATAAATTTTATTCTATCATTTTATTTTTTTAAAAAAAACTCTATTTTTTTTTGTTTTTTTTGGTTTTTGGTATATATTTTGTAGCAATTTAAATGTCACTTAGTTTTTTTTTTGATACAATAAATGTCACTTAGTTAGTACCTATATTAGTCATAATTAACATATTATAAGTATAAGGACTAATACCTATAATTAAGAAAACTGTGAGGACCAATAACAAAACATTACAAGAATATGATTAAAAATCAAGTAAATTTATAAGGATTGATGAATTAATTTTTCCTTTTAAAAAAGAATATCACTTCATAATTTTTAAGCAAGATTAGAAAGAATTGTCGTTTCATCAATCAATATTGATTATGAAAAAGCAAGATTGATGCCATATTCCTTGAAAGAAAAATGTCTTCTTGCGTAACCTCTGTTTTTTTTTTTTAAAAAAAAAATTAGATTATAATTTGGGAAAAAGTTTAATCATTAAAATTTATTTGATTAAAGTCAAGGTCACTAGTTTTTTTATGAAGAAATTAGTTCTTAAAGTTCTTACCATTGTCAAAAATTATTATCATAAAAGCCATACATCATGATCAATTTAGTGATATACCAGAGACATTGATTTAACTTGCATATAACTTTAAGGACCAAAAAATGTGTTGTCCTTTGAAATTTAATATGTTATTTTTTATTTGTCGATAAATTGATAATGTACCATACCGCTTGGTTTGTTTTATTCTTAGGCCCTGTCTGGTACGAGGCATTGATTTTGATGGATTGAGATTGAAACTGGTATTGGGATAGTGACAGGTATTGAGACTGGGGTTGAAAGTTTAAAATTATGTTTGGTATGTGGTAATATTTAGATAGAATACTTGAATTGATTTTATTTTATAATCCTTCATAAATTATGAAAAGACTAAAATAACCTTATCATTAAAATTGATAGTGGGCATTTTTGTCCGAAAAATATTATAAACGAGGATATTTTTGTCTCTAACATTTGCAATCTCGGGATTGAAAATGCAATATGTAACACCTCAAATTTTATATTCACCAAAAATATATTATAATTAATTGAGAAAGTCAATAAAATGGTGGATATTCATGAAATTTGGAACTTATGAATTTTGGAATATTCATATTCATAAGGAAATTGACAAATTAATTCAAGAATTGAATTAAATTACAAAGGTGATAGCAAAATCATAATTTTGCCAATTTAGCCCAAGATTAATTATTTTCCAATTAATTGGATTTAATTTCAATTAATCAAGAAAAATAAAAGAAAATGTATAAAGAGGATTATTCTTAATGGTATAAATCAAGAATTTATAAAATTAGAGGAACTTGGGCATAAATCAATTAAGGGAATTATGGAAATATTGAAACCATTTTTCTTTCCTTCTCTTCAATAATTTCGCCTAGCATGAAATGCAAGGGGAAAAAATTGATTTAATGAAATTTAACATGCTAAGCACCATTATCATATGAAGAGGAGATTAAATGATAATTAATTTCATGAGCACATGTCCAAAATGCTACTCCCTCCGGTCCTAAATATAGGACATAATTTATAGTACAAATTACACTACAAACTATGTCCTATATTTAGGACCGGAGGTAGTATAAGAAAAGAATAATGATGACAATGATGAGGGGGTATGGCATAAAGTCGAGAAGGCATAGGTGGAAGTATGGGAGGAGGAATGGTGGAGGTATGGGTTGTGACAAGTGTCAACCCAAGGATGCATCTTGAAATCAAGGGCTAGAATGAAAGAAGAGAGAAATGGGATATTTAATTTAAAGTCTTCATCATCTCTTTCCCCATTTCATTTTCACGCATGATTCAAAAGAGAGAGAGAGAGAGAGAGAGAGAGAGAGAGAGAGAGCAAGAGAGAAGCAAAAGGGAACAAGAGCAAAAATTGAGGTAAGTTGGGTAGGAAATTCAAGAGTTTATGCTTCCAATTTCATGGCAAACCCTCCCTAACCTCTATGCCTTCTTGAAATACATGTTTAGCAATCCCAAAGTCAAGAGGAAGAGAGAGGAAGTGGGATGGTTCTAGAGAGAGGAAGTTAAGAGAAATCAAGGTAAACTTGAGAATTTGTCATCTCTTGATGAATATAGTTTGTTGTTGGTGTTTGGTTAGATTGTTTGGCTTGTTTTTATGATTTTGTAATTTTGGGAATGGCAAACCCTAAGGGGGGGTTCTGTCCAAATTTAGTCTAATCATGTTTAGAATATGATTAAGTGGTTAAACAAGTGATTAAATGTCATAAGAAGGTATTTTATGAATTGAAATCATAAAACTCCATTTTCTCCAATTATTAAAGAATTTCATCCAGATCTGTGTTGGATAGTGTTGGGACTGGATTTTGGTGTTTTTGATTATTCCATTGTGTTTAGAATGGAAAATTGTGTAGGGTTCATGTTGGGTGCGAAGTAAGAAAAGCCCTAGAAAGTGAAATGACAAAAATGGCCTTAAAACCCTCACATAGGGGCTGTCAAGGATAAATATGTAATTGGAGCTAGATTTTCATAAAATAAATGGTTCCATTGGATTCAGTGGGTAAAAATAGGTGGGGTTATAGTGTTAGGATCGGCAGGCACAGCGGAAGAATTTTAAAATTTTACCGATCCTAATCAAGGATCTATCAACGACGTTTAAATTTGGTTAAAAAGAACTCGTATCTTTTTCACTTAGGGTTTTCACGATCTCTAGGAGCCAACACGTTAGGTCCGCTCCCTCTATCGGTATCCACATGAATGCTCTCCAACAGAGACTGCGTGCTAGCGCCTCCAATGTTTTTAGGGTTTCCCTTGTGGTTCTAAATTCTCATGCACGTATGAGTATATCTGCTCTATCAAATTTATAACCTATGAGGGTTATATTCAAATTTCAAAATTAATCATCATTAATTTCAAAATTAATCAATAATTAATTATCTTGATGAGCTAATTAAATAAATTCTGTTTAAATTAAATCTGTCCAACAGTTTTAATTTAACCTATTTATTTAATCCAAATAAAGAGCCATTAGATTTAATTTATCTTCATAAATTAAATCTAAGATACTATATCTCTATCATGTTAGTTATTAAATTTAATATATCTTAATAAATTAAATTTAAATTTAAAACTAACACAATATAATAATATCATATAATACACACACACACACACACACACACACACACATATATATATAATATATATAAGATATGTATTTCGAAAATATATATCCATATAATATTATTAACAAATTTTATATTATATATATATATATAAAATTCGTCCACCCTAAATTAAACATTATCTCGTGTTGGGCCATTCTTGTGTGCGACCCTGTAGGCCCATATGAAGTTGGCAGTGGGCCAATAACTATACTAACCCAAAAGTCGCAGGCGGCCTCTAGCAAGACATTACGACTACCCAATTCATATGAGGATCGTTATCACGATACAACCTGTCATACAACCATGTCACGTCCCTTTTGTCACACGATATATCAATCAAGGATAAGGCATGGATAATGTCATCCTCTTGTTCCTGACCATAGAAATGGAAACTACTTTCTATTATAGTATGACCATATATTTCTCAGACTCACTCATCGAGGGGCCCAGTAATATCTCTCTATTAATGTGAGGGACAAATTCCATCTTGATCATTCATATTCCTCTGCATGAAAAACCACCAAGCCCGATCATAGCCTTTATCATCACACGGTCAAAAGTGACTTTTGACTAGTTTAAAGCTTAGCAACTCTCATGTAGGAATCCATGATGACCTCATGTCTAAGGGCATTGCGACGTGGTTATACATGAGAAAAACTTATGACTTGATCCATGTAGCTTTCTCATAGTGAGTCGGTCTAGCTCCTCGTACTCTTACAAGTACCTAAGACTTTGATTCGTATCTCCATATCTTATCAAATTTATACTGGTCTTGTTTCATCTCTGCTCCTGCATAGATGACCGACTAGGGACATTATAAGACAATCTTCATGAATTATTCAAGGATACAATTATCACAGTTAACATGCAAATAATATGATAACAGAATGGAGAAATTTTATTAAAATAATAATGATCAAAGTAAAATAATCGGCCCTTAGGGCACAATTTCCAACATATAGTTGGTCACTTTTTCGATAGAGGCCGAAAAAGCATAATTACAAAAAGGCCCCTAAAATCCCTAAATCGGGGCTGTCAAGTGTATTTCCGTCATTTGACAATGAATTTGGTAATTTCCGTCATTTGACATATAGTTGGTCACTTTTTCGGTAGAGGCCGAAAAAGCATAATTACAAAAAGGCCCCTAAAATCCCTAAATCGGGGCTGTCAAGTGTATTTCCGTCATTTGACACTGAATTTGGTAATTTCGAGCCCGGAAATGGATTCCTTGGTAAAAATACATCAGAATAGCCTTAGTCAAAATTTTAGGAAAACGTACCATCAGGTCGGGTACGGCCAGGTTGGGCCTGGGTCCCGGGGGCATTTTGGTAAAATTTCACCATAGACTAATATAACCACTAGAAACACTATGGAAGTGTCTAAACTGTACATTTGACATGTTAGGACTGAGTAGAGAGCTTGAGGAATTGGCACGCAAATCGAGGCATGTTATTCGAAAATCAGGGAAGGATGATTAAGGTATGGAACTTACATTTCCTGCATGTATTTGATATTTGTACTGGTTTATTGATGCATGTTATTGCTTTGCTTGATTATGTGAAACATATATGAATAATTGAAGCTCTGTTTTTGTTTATACTATGGTCATACGTATATTGATTGAAACATTAAGCACGCAGATATGCCATTGTGTGATCATGATTTATATAATGCAAGCATGTCATGCATTAAGCACTTATCTTGCATGCATATTGGTAATTCTTTCCTACTGAGATTCCCCAGAATCTCACCCTCCCCTACCAACAATTTAGACAGGAGAAGACAGAACGTATGCTAAGAACAAAGTAGAGAACCGTACGAGGGGAATGCAGTAGTGGAACGAAGACTGGAAGATGTCTTCATTTCACTGGGACTGGTGTAGACACCTACGTAGCGCTACGAGGCTACATTAATTGTAATTATCAAGTACGGACCCCTATGGGGAATTTTCGTAATTGTGTACATAATATCAGTATATTTATGCTATTCCTGTGTTGCCCACTGAACTGCGTATCATTTTCCGTAAATATTCTGAAATAGGTTAAAATAAGATATGGGTGTGACACAATACCAGGAGGAGGTGGTTTTGCAGCAATCCCACTTTCGTAGTACTCCTAATCCCTGGTTATCTCCAGTCCCTCATATCAAACAATACAACTTGGAGTGTGTTTGGATGAGCTTTTGGAGAATAGTTTCTGAAGAAAAAGTGGAGAATAGCTTTTGGAGAATAGATTCTGAGCAGAATAGATTATGAGAAAAAAGTGATTTTAATAAAATGAGTGTTTGGGTATTGTAGTCAGAATAACTTTTTTCATGGTCAAATTACTAAAAAGGACATTAATTTTTGTGATAATTACATATAATGAATAAGATTATATTTTATGTATTATTTAAGGGTTAAGATCCAATTTTAACATCAAAGTTTTTCCCGAGGGGCGTCTGGTACAAATAAGTTGTGGAAGATGCAAAAATAACAACAAACAATTAAAAAGGATGTAAATTTAATAAAACCGTTAAATTTGACCTTACAACGTTAAATTATAAGAGAAGAAAACCTCTAACGACATTAAAAAGGATGCATCTTAACCTATTATTTAACATTAAATTTCATAATAAATACCAAAAATGAAATAAATTTGTCTATATGTAATTTTAATTAATTTAACTAAGTTTTCTAATATAATCAAATTAGATAAATAGGTCTTATATTAAAAATAAAAGGGAGTATTAAAATTTTAAAATTCTCAAAAAAAAAAAGGGATTGAAGAAGCAGTCCAATTATTTCAGGCTTATTATCTAGCCTCAAATCTTAAAATTTGGGGTATTACATAACGTCCAAGATCAAGACCTTGAAATGTCTGTGGTAGGCGGCTTACGATATGGTTTATGTCACCAACACATCAGGCTTTAGTTGGGATCCTGAGAAAAACATTGTGACTACAGAGAGAGAGGTGTGGGATGAGTATGTGAAGGTAAGTGAACTTGTTGAGGAGTTAATTTCATGTAAGTAAGAAAGTGATAGGTGTAGGGTTCAGGTACATGTCCTTACAAATATTTTTATTGCACTTTTTAGGTTCACCCAAGGTTAGCACAGTTTAGGACCAAGTCATTCCCAAACTTTGAGAATTTGTGCTTTGTGTGGGCTAAGGACAGAGCAGTTAGGGAAGAAGGAATATCACCTGGTGCAATGGAAGATGAAGTTAGTGTTGAAGTTGATGACCTTCCAGAATCACCTCAAATTATAGGCACTAACGCAGACATGTCACAAACCATAGGTGAAACGCCTCCAAACACAACCCACATCAATGATAACTCTTTCTATCTTAAGGAAGAAGAGCAGAGCGAAAAACTCTGAGGTTATCGTTGATGTTTTGCATGAAACAGTTACATTGTTGGACAAAACCATTGTGCGTGTGTTTGAGAAACTAGGTAACCAACTATTAGGTCTGGAAAGGCAAGCACAATTAGATGCAAAAGGTGCTTACCTGTTCATGGAAATTGTTGAGGTTGAAGACTTGACATTGTCTGAAAAAAATGCAGCTCATATCAAGATTCTGGGTTCTGAGCAACTACTCAATGCGTTTGCAAAAATACCTACGATGCACAAACCCTCATGGATCCATAGCTTGCTAGAAAAGTAGTTATGTAATTCAGACATAGCTTTTGCATATCAGTATGTATGTAATGATAGTGATTATGCTTTTAGTGTAACAGTGCAGAAACATAAATGTATATATGTTTTAATTCATATAAATGGTCTGCAAACTTTGCACCATGTTAACTCAGTGTGTTAGGAAATGTTAACATGGGACAAAGTTTGTGTCCAATGCAATGTGATTGTATAATTATGATTTCCAATCTTTTTATATGTAATTATGCTAAGAAAACATGTGAAGTAGGACAACTTGTAATTTTTGTGGATGAAATCTAATGTTCCCAAATATGCTATATTCTGAAAAATTATGTTGTTGCACATGGCTATTATTTTGTTTCTGAATCGAAGTACTTTAACAGATTGCTATTCACAGATCAATGGTTGCTGATTGAGTGTTTGATAAATTGATTCGAATTTCTTGAATAAAATGGGTATGAAGTTTGAATTCACTATGTAAGTTCGAACTTGCAAGGATTACGGGCAATTTGAATATGACCTGCACTGGTTGACATTCACACAAGTGTGTAATCTGGTTCACTATTAGAAAATTTGGCTCGAATTGTTTGTCTAAATTAGCTATGAAGTTCGAATGCGTCATGTAAGTTTGAACTTACAAAGGTAAATGTCCTTTGAATCTGCCCATCATAGTGGATACCAAAGTTTAAACTTAGGTATCTGGTTCGAACTTCAGAAAGCATCCATGTGAAAAAGTAACTGCAAAATTAATTTAAATATTAAAAGCTGCCACGCGTTAAGATCTCAGTTGAGCAGCGGTTCGAATTTAAGTCAACCGTTCAAAAGACGGTTCCCATTCTTTGTTTAATGACCACAACAACCTTGGCCATTCATTACTTGTTCTACACTTATCTCTATTTCTCCCTCGCGCTCTGGTTATCCCTGTCTCCCAGTGCTGTCATAGTGTGTTGTAATGGCTAGAACCAAAATGACAGACAAGAGAATGAATGAAATAGGCATCACAATATAAGATGTGGAGAATTTTAGAAAGCATAGGGCACAACTACGGTGTTGCAATTGGTCTGGGTGATCAAAATACAAAACAAAAGAAAGCAACTGGTATGACGACTATGAGGCAGCTGCAAAGTAGAAACACGATAATGCTGCAAAGGAAGCGAAGAAGAGAAAAAGGGAAGAGCAAGTAAAACATAAGGGTAAACAGAGAGGTCAGAGAAAGCAGTAGTTGGAGGAGGATGAGGCTTTGTCGGCAGAGTCCTTTGATTATGATAAATGGCGTAAGATAGAGGAAGTCAGGGAAGGGAAAAAGAGTGTAGTTGAGAGTGGGAGTTCGTCGACTTCTGAAAAAGAAACAAGTAGCATTGGTTTGATGAAGAAACTTCAACAGCTACAAATACTGAAGACGATGACAATGTGGCTCTTGATGAGGTTAGAGCGAAGTTGTTGAAGAAGCTTCCATTGAAATAGAGGACCAATATTGCACCTCAAGCAAAGCAAGATTTCAACAACTCAGCCCTGGAGGAATATGACATCAGGTTAGTAGGGTGCAAATGCTGTAAAATGAGTAGAATCACAGTTGACACTTTTGACAGTGAATTTAGGTTTCGATTGGGAACAATATTGAAGCCTTTCAGAGGCATTTTAGAATTGTCATTGCCTTATTCTGAATCAGTGGTTAAGATTTTTTACACCAACCTTAGAATGTCTAGGAAGGGGGTTGTGTCCATATGTGTTAGAGGCCAGACCATAGAAATCAATGAACAAAACATTCTGACCTGGTTAAATACGACCCGCCTACAGTCCACAAACACTGATATATCATAAGCATAAATGTGTTAGAGGCCAGACCATAGAAATCAATGAACAAAACATTCTGTCTTGGTTAAATGTGACCTGCCTACAGTCCACAGACACTAATGTATCATAAGCACAAATTGATGTAACACTACTAAAGGGGAAAAAGCTACCTGAGACTCCTCTGTGTAGACCAAAGCACCTGCCTCCTAGGTTTCAGGTCTTACATTACTTATGTAGTAGGAACTTTGTGAACAAAGGCAAGCACTATACTTCATTGACCTATGAAGACAAACATATCCTCACATGTATGATTAAGGGCAATCCTTTTCATATGGCCAAGAGAATTGTAGACACAATGTTAAGGGCTTCTACTCATGGCAAGAAGAATTCAGAATTGCCCTATCCCTACCTTGTTTCTCTCATACTACAATAGAACAAAGTTTGGTATTTGGAAGAAGGGGAAGCACCTATTTAGACTGAGGAATTTGGTGAGCAGGCCTTGAACCGAATGCAAATAGCCATAGGAAGTGAAGCAAGGACTAAGGTAGTACATGACATAAACAAGGCTGATGGTAGTCACCCTCCACATGATGCATCTGATACTTCTTCTCATACTCAGAGATCAACTCTTTTAGATCAAGCTGAAGCGTTCACAGAAACCATTGGCGAAATTGTTGACCAAACAATGATGAAGTTATAAGCACAGTTAGGTAAGGAATGGGGTTTATAAGGAACATGTAGTTAAGTTGCAAAGATATGTCAAAGAGAAGTTTGAGGAACATCCGGTCAAGCTGCAGAGTTATGTGAAGGACAAGTTTGAGGAATTTGGTGCACATATTAGAAACACGGATTCAACCATTGCTCACATGGACTCACGCGTGTCTGAGCTTGCACTAGATTTCAAGGACGTATGAGAATTCATTCACCTCTACTCCACTGAGTTCAAGGAATTTGCTGCATACAAGGCTTCACATCATGAAGAAGCAGGGCCTTTTACGCATCTTGGAAATGAATCACATTCCCCTATATAGGATAATGTTCCATCTCCAAACAAAAGTGAAGGTCATGAAAAAGGTGGCATATTTTATGACACTGCTGACTTCTCTACAAAGTCCCCCACAACTAGTGTCCCTCCTCAGCCCAACATGCCTGAACCAAGCAACCCAGTTGACACACATATTTCCGATCCAATAACCCCACTGTCAATTATGCCTCTGCTTGAACCTGCCAACCCTCCTCATGCGCCCTTAAGACCAATACTTAACCCTTGACCATTGCATTTCATACCTACACAGGCTTTCATGTCTAGCCTTGCTGCTGAGAATATGTCCCATTTGTTCACAGTTGTCGTATCCTTTCCTCCTAAACCTATAACATCTGCTAGCCCCAAGTTCATCCCTGTCAACCTCCCTAGTTCGCGGTCACCATCCCAACCCAGGACCCAATCTAAAAGGTCCCCATATAAGAGGAAGAAGAAGAGTTATGGCTGCATTGGATATTTTTTATCTTTCTATTTTGTGATGCTACAGCCAGGACATATGTGTGCCTGCATTTTGTTACTATTCCATTATGTTATCACTGATTAACCGAGTTCGAACTTATTTGTTTAGTTTAAATTTTAACTATTGTCATTTTGAAACAACTGATGTGATTATGTTGTGTTCGAACTTATCTGTTTAGTTTGAAGTTTGTTGTTTCTAATTATAGCTGTCAGTGCTTTATGGAAGTGGCAAATGTATAACCATGTTTGAAATTGACATTTATTTTCTGCATGAACTACCTCAACCATTTTGTTGTTGTTGTATAATTTTTTTTGCTAATTGAACTATATTCTATTTTTAATTCCCCATGCCCTTTTGACATCATGTTGACAACTATCCCCTAAACTAGCAACAATGTGTATTCATCATTTGCTTTTTCATAGAACACATGCATGCTGCCTCACAATTTCACAGTTGTAGCCATTGCTTCTACATAGAAGAAATTTTACATCTTGATCAGGCCTACAACAACATGTTAGAACAAGCGTTTCACCCAAGAGGGGGGGGTGAATTGGGTGATACTAAAATTCTGTCGGAATTATAAAACTTTAACAGTGGAATTAAAACAGTAATGAGTAAGGAGAAATATCACCGAAGTGTACACCAGAAGTTATACTGGTTCGGTCATAACCACTTTGACCTATGTCCAGTCCTCAGAGCTTCTTTGAGATTTTCACTATAACTTCCAAGATTCAGTGGGTTCTTGGCACCTCAGTACAAGCAAGTTCCTTCACCTGGACACTCGCTCCCCCTTACAAGTTGTAATCCAATCCCAACTCAAGGTTCCACAACCTTAAGTTATCTCAATAACAAATATTGAGTTTGAATGAAATATCTCTCTTACAGAGTGAATAAGAATCACTGAAGCATAGAAATATAATTTCAATGGTAAAACAGAGCAATGAACTTGATAATTCGTTTGTGTATGTTCTTGATCATCTTTCTCTGTTTGGATGTTCCCATATATATAGATATGTTGGTGATGACCGTTGGAACATTTTTCTTTCAAGTTTTTGACTTTTCAAGTTTTTGGATGTTCCCACTATTGACTTTTCAAGTTTTTGAAAAATATCCGTTGGCGGTGGTTGGCATTTGAATGTTTGATTTGACTTCCCTTTCTTGACATGATTCCTTCATTGCTTATCTGTAAATATGCTAGAAATACTAATACAATGGAAGATTAATCATATAGGAAACAATTTAATGAACGTTTGAATGATTTCTAAATTTCTGGGTAAGCTTACTCGAGTAACTACTCGAGTATTACTTGAAGATTACTCGAGTACTTACTCGAGTATCATCGGGAAATCTTTGATCAACTGCAAGTCAATGAATAAATACAAGATTACTCGGGTAGTGCATGGGATAACCAATTTTCAAACCTTTGGAAATATCTGTTTACTCGGGTACCTATTCGAGTAATGCACTCATAACTTTATGAGTTACTCGGGTACCAACTCCAGTAACTCTTCAAATATACTTGTGGTTACTCAATGCTCTACTCCAGTAATGTTGGCAGGATTTCAAGGCCGAGAACACTTACCTCATTACTCGGGTATGGACTCGAGTAATGCACTCATTTTGCATAGGTTACTCCGGTACCAACTGGAGTAAATGAGATTTTTGTACATGCCTTACCCGGGTAATGACTTGAAGTTTTTCTTGAAAGTATTTCTGCATACTCGGGTACTTACTCGAGGAATCCACTTAAAATAGAACATTAGATACTTGCATACTAGAGTAAGGACTCGAGGAAAATCAGATAAGATTATATCAAGTTAATCGGGTACCACCTTCAAGTTTTAACTTACCTTAGTGCGTTACTCGAGTAGCTCCTCGAGTAACATTAGCAGTAGTACTAAGTGCCGAGAGCTCCATACTTTCAGAAACAGAGTTACTCGAGTAGCTACTCGAGTATCTTTGGCAAACTGAAAGCAACTGGAAGTTTTTCACATGGTTACTCGAGTAGCGCCTCGAGTAACATTGGCAGGCCGAGAGCAACTCCAAGTTTTTACCTGGTTACTCGAGTAGCTCCTCGAGTAACATTGGCAGGCCGAGAGCACCTTGGAAATACTTACACTATTACTCGAGTACTTACTCGAGTAACGTTGGAAGTTTACTGGAAGTTGTCTCTGGTTACTTCAAGTTTTGTCTCCTTACTCGAGTAGCTCCTCGAGTAATGCCTTAGAAAACTTGCTTCTGATCAAGTTCCTCAGCTTTTTCTCTTGGTCTTTCTTCATTACTCCAATGCTTACTTCAAGTGTTGCTTGTTCCTGTCATTACTTTGTTCAAACTTGTTTATTAATCATTTCCTTTTTAAACCATTCTTTTGTTATCATCAAAACATGAGATCTAACATTCTCCCCCTTTTTGATGATGACAAACCTTGGTGATTTTGAACATGGTTTTTCAAATTGGATTCTCAATTAAATATGTCTTATTAAGTTTGAATTCATAGCATACACACAATAACTTCATTAGTCCAAACATGTATCATAATTTAAAGCTTAAATGAAATTAAAATGAAATCATAACTTAAACACACTTGTATTAAACTTAAAATTTTCAAATTACAAAATAAAGTTCAAAGAAATTCAAAATGCTCCCTAAAAACCCATGTACAACCAAATACCCCAAAGTAAACTAGGACACATCCACAAAATCACTCTCAAGCTTTTCTCCCCCTTTTTGTCTTCATCAATCAAGTGGAGGGCTAGGATGCTTAACTAGGGAAATGGGTGTCACTGGAAGGACTATAGAATCATCTGACTCCAAAGAATCAAATGAGCTAGAGGGAACTGGGTCAGGCAGATGAACTGGAGGGATATGGATGTCATCGCCGGGAGAAGAAGATTGGAAGACAACCATAGTAGAGGTTTCTCCTTCTGGAGTGGTCTGAATCTCAAGAGTAGTCTCAACCTCAGGAGTATGATGTTCAGGGGAGGAGGAGGGAGATATTTCCTCTGTTTGGGTAGGAGAGGGAATAGGTTTAGGAGCGGTTTCTGGCTGAGGTTTGGGAGGTGAATCATCAATGATGATATGTGTGGTCTCATGAGTTTCAGGATCGTCCACTGTGAATAGAATATCTTTGCCTTGGGGCTCAAGTGGATCAGAGACCGGAGGAATAGATGGTTCAGCCTCAGGAATAGGAGTATAAGTAGGAGGGTTCTCTGGTGGAGGTGGTGCAGAAGAGGAGGGACCGGCAGAAGGTCCAGGACCCAAAGAGTCCAGTCGTGCCAGAATCAATCTCAAAGTTTCTCCTTGGGCACGTTGCTCTACTAGCAACTCATCATGCCTCTTGTCCATTCTGTCAACCAACTCTCCCATCTTGGTATTCATGTGGGTTATCAGTTCGGCATTTGTGTTGGCGATGTCCATATGGAAACCTCTGAGCATGTTCTCCATGAAGTGCTGGAGAGTGGCATTGAGAAAGTATGGCGATGATGTGGTAGCAGCTGGAGCCGATGACTAAGTGTCATCCAACTTGCTGGTCTCTGCCTCAGTGGTCTTCCTCTTCTTCTTGGACCCAGACTCCAAAGGGCCTTTGAGAGGGATGTCAATGTTTAATTTCCCAATTTGATTTCTCCCCACCGGGGTCATCCTCTCAACTGGCTCCTTGCTATCCAAATACCATATCTTGTTTTCTTTCAAGATCAGTGACACAATCTGAGGATATGGCATTGGTGTTGTAGCCTTCCCATCTACTTTATACCTTTTCATTTCTGAGAAGATATACTCTCCCAGATCCTTCTGTTCCTTCAAAAGCAGTGAAGCAAACCACCTAAAGTCCCTATCGGAGAAGTGGGTATAGTTGTTGGCTTTGTTCACTAGGGACCTAGAGTATATGTACCATAGGACCCTGTGATGATCACACATGTCACTTGGTTTAAAATTTAGGGGGCCAACTAGCTCACCGGGTTTGAGAATAGTGAAGATTTGGTTTGGTTCAAGTTCAGAATAGATATCATCCGGGAGGTTCTCAATTCCTAACCACAAGTTAATCCTAGAGGGGGATATAAGTATCTTTTGGCCTCTCATAGTGGTGGTCATCTCTTCCTCAACTGAGGTTCGGTTAGGCTCATCTATGATCTCTAAATTACAATAAAAATGAGTGATTACCTTTGTGCAAAAAGGCAATCTAATGGATAACCAAGGCATAAAAGGATCTAGATATGGACTAAGGTCGTGCTTCAATACCTCCTGAAGTAGCCTGAGATCCACATAGTGTGTCTTGCACACTTTCCTCCTAGAGAATTGGGATAGATACTTGGGAGACTCCACCAATTTGTTGACATTGAACCCTTTTGGAGGGTTGGTGATCTCTTCTTCCGGCACTTTGGACTTCTTGGAAGATTGTCCTTTCTCCATTTGATCAATGATCCCAGCCATAGCCTTAGCCACATTCCTATCATATTTAGGCTTTTTGGTAGGCTTTGGAGTGAAAGAAGGGGTAGAGGAATCAGAGGGAGGAGGTGAGTGAGATTTGGAACTCTTCCCTCTTTCGGTTGAGGTACTCTTTTTGGATTGAGCCCTTGTAGCAATAGGCTCTTTAATTACCACACCTTTGGGTTTCGGTTGAAGAGGAACTTTAGCTTTTGGTCTTGGGGTGAGTTTTCTTCTCTTCTTGGGAGGAGAAGAAAGAGGATCAGAGTGTTGTTGGGTTTCAGAGGAGTCTATAGGAGTAAGATTTTTAGTTCTCATCTTTCTGAAAGATTGAAAACTGAAATTTTCTGAAAAACAGAGATACAGACGCGGAATAGGGCATAGAGATTTTGAGAAACATAGGAGGTTTTTAGAGCTGAAATTTCTTGGGTTTTGACGGAAATGAAGCAAGGAATCACTTGTGAAAAGTTTCTGTGAGAGAGAATAGTGATTTACTGGAGGAGATTTTGTGGAAATGACCGAGTTTGCGACAGATAAAGACCTAGAACCCGACTTTACTCGAGGCCTTACTCGAGTAAACTTCAAGTTTACTCGAGGCCTTCCTCGAGTGATCATACAGAAAAATTCTAAAATAATTCAATTAAATTGCGTACCTGGTATGAATAATATAGTAATTATCCATGGATGTTCCCTCGATCATTTATAACCCATTTTGATCAGATTTGAGTCATTTTTCATCAATTTGAGAATCTGAACTCCGACATTACTCGAGGCCTTCCTCGAGTAAGCTTCAAGTTTACTCGAGGCTCGCCTCGGGTAACCTGCTTTTCAACTTCTGACTCTTCATTTCTTTGAAACTTGAACCGTTATGTTTGAAAATCAAGTAACTTGATCCGTTACTTCTAGTTTTGAGGTCCATTACTCGAGTACATACTCGAGTAAAGTGCTTCTTTACTTCAAGTTGTTCCTCGGGTAATGCTTCTCTGTTAGTGATAACTTCAAGTTGGTACTCCAGTAACTGTGTCCTCTGATCACCTCTGTTTTTGTTTCTCAAAACAGAGTTTCTTTCTTCCTGCAAAACAAGTTTCTATATACTCCGATGCTTAAGTTAGTGATCATCAAAACATTATCAAGTGACTTCATCTAATATTATGAAATGCTGAAATTACTTATAACTCATTGGGATTTACCATTCCCAATTCTCTCCTAATGTAAAGAAATTGATCTTTTGCAAGGGGTTTTGTAAAGATATCAGCTAATTGAAGATGAGTAGGAATGAATATCACTTTCACATCTTTCTTTTGAACATGATCTCTGATGAAGTGATGTCTGACATCGATATGCTTGGTTCTAGAGTGTTGAACTGGATTCTTTGCCAAGCTAATCGTACTAGTATTGTCACAATAGATTAGTATTTCTTTGAGATAAATACCAAGATCTTGTAATTGTTGTTTTAACCATATTACTTGAGCACAACAACTTGAGACTGCAACATATTCGGCTTCCGTTGACGAAAGAGACACTGTATTTTGTTTCTTGCTGAACCATGATACAAGAGATCCTCCAAGAAATTGTCCTTGTCCACTGGTGCTCTTTCTGTCTGTTTTGTATCCTCCATGATTTGAATCTGAATATGCAACAAGATATTCACTTCTTTCTTTGGGATACCACAAACCCAATTCGGGTGTGTCAGCAAGGTATCTAAAGATTCGTTTAACGGTTTCAGCATGAGATTCCTTTGGTGCCGATTGATATCTTGCACATATGCCAACACTAAATTGGATGTCTGGTCTGTTTGCCGTGAGATAGAGTAATGATCCAATCATTCCTCTATATTTCATGATGTTGCAGTCTTTTCCTTTGACATCAGCATCAAGTAACGTAGTTGAGCTCATAGGTGTGTCCGTGCCATTTGCTTCATCCATTCCATACTTCTTCAATAACTCTTTTAAATACTTTGTTTGAGATATGAAGATTCCATTCTTTCTTTGTTTAATTTGTAAACCAAGAAAGAAATTCAATTCTCCCATCATTGACATCTCAAATTCTCCCTACATTATCTCAGAAAATTCCTTACACAGAGATTCATTAGTAGCACCGAAAACAATGTCATTATCATATATTTGAACAATTAAAATATCATTGTGTTTTCGTTTTATAAAAAGTGTTGTATCAACTTTTCCTCGTACAAAACCTTGATCGATAAGAAACTTGCTGAGCCTTTCATACCAGGCTCTAGGAGCTTGTTTTAAACCATATAAAGCCTTTTTGAGTTTGAAAACATGGTCAGGTTTAGTAACATCCTCAAAACCTGGAGGTTGTTCTACATACACTTCTTCCATGATGTAACCATTTAGAAAAGCACTCTTAACATCCATTTGATAGAGTTTGAATCCTTTGATGCATGAAAAGGCTAAAAGTACACGTATAGCTTCCAATCTAGCCACTGGAGCATACGTTTCCTCATAATCAATCCCTTCTTCATGATTATAGCCTTTGGCCACCAATCTTGCCTTGTTTCTGACAATAATTGCAGATTCATCGAGTTTGTTTTTGAATACCCATTTAGTACCAATGATCAGATGATCCTTGGGTCGGGGTACCAAATCCCAAACTTGATTTCTCTCAAATTGATTTAGTTCTTCTTGCATTGCTATAACCCAATCATTGTCTGATAGGGCTTCATCAATGTTAGAAGGTTCAATCTCGGAAATGAATGCAGAGAAACTTACTTCATTAAAAATTCTATTTCTGGTTTTGATCCCTTCATTCACATCTCCTATGACTTGATCTAAGGGATGACTTCTATTGTATTTCTAAGCTCTAGGTTGACCTAGGGATTTCTCTTCTTCCTTAGTTTTATCAACTTCTGGAATAAGAGACTTAGAAATAGATTGACCATTCTCTTGATTTAAGACAACTTCCTGTTCTTCATCAATGGTTTTGTCAGAGGATTCACATTCATCAAATACAACATGAATTGATTCTTCAACAACACAAGTTCTTTTATTGAAAATTCTATATGCTTTACTTCGGTTAGAATATCCTAGGAAAATTCCTTCATCAGTTTTAGAATCAAATTTTCCTAAGTTATCTTTACCATTATTATGAATGAAACACTTACAACCGAAGATGTGTAGATGAGCAATATTTGGCTTTCTTCCTTTGTACAACTCGTATGGTGTCTTTCCAAGTTTTGTTCTGATATAAGCTCTATTTGAAATATAGCATGCTGTACTTATAGCATCAGCCCAAAACACCTGAGATACATTCTTTTCATTCAACATTGCTCTAGCCATTTCAGTGAGCACTATATTTTTGCGTTCCACAACTCCATTTTGTTGAGGTGTCCTTGGAGCAGAGAAATTGTGATCAATGCCATTAGTATCACAATACTCTTTAAAGGCATGATTTTCAAATTCTCCACCATGATCAGTCCTAATACCTGTAATGGACATACCTTTCTCATTTTGCACTTTCTTGGCAAACACAATAAATTCTTCAAAGGTCTCATCCTTTGATTATAGAAAGATAACCCATGTAAATCTAGAGAAATCATCAACAATGACCAATGAATATAAGTTGCCACCAAGACTTTTTACTCTTGCTGGACCAACCAAATCCATATATAATAATTGAAGTGGTCTATTTGTTGAAATTTCATTTTTCAATTTGAAAGATGATTTAGTTTGTTTACCCTTTTGACACGCATCACAAATCAAATCATTTTTGAAATTAACTTTGGGTAATCCAAGGACTAGATCCTTTTTGAGTAGTTTGCCTAGTTGATGCATATTGACATGAGCCAATCTCTTATGCCATAGCCAACTTTCATCGGCATTACTCAGAAAACAATTTTCAGATTCATTTCTGCTAATATCTAGAGTGTAACAGTTACCTTCCCTTTTTTGCTCTGAGCTTAGCCTTGATATTCTTCTTATCAAGCTGTAAGTCATTCTTGTTGATGACCAAACATTCTTCTGAGTCAAATATTACCCAGTTGTTTTTATCTGCACTTTGACTTACGCTCAGCAAATTATGACACAAGCCTTCAACATAATATACATATTTGACTTGTATTCCTTTGTCATTTTTGATTTCACCAATTCCTGCTATCCTTCCGGATCGATTTCCTCCAAATTTTACCTTTCCACCTTCCTTAGGTTGTAATGTGGTAAAACTTTCGAAATCTCCGGTCATATGTCTAGAGCATCCACTATCTATGTACCACTTGCTATTTTTGGATGCTTTGAGACATACCTGCAATCAAATGACTAAGTCTTAGGTACCCACATCTTTTTGGGTCCTTTTAAGTTAGTACAAATAATTTTCTGAATATATGAACCTTTAGGTACCCATTTGTAGGTTCCTATTGTTCCTTTCTTCTTATGAATGCATGAAGAGGTATAATGTCCTTTTCTATTACAGTAGTTACAAAATGCAAAAGGATTTGATATATGCACAGAATGTTGGAAATAATTCAAATATGACTTACCTCCTGTTTTCTTTCTTCCTTTTCTTTTATCTGATTTTGGATCATATCCAATTCCAGATCGATCGTTTACAAATCGTTGAGCTTTTAAAATAACATTTAGCATCTCACTTCCTTGTGTAAATTTTTCAAGAGTTTTTGTGAGATCAATGTTTTTCTTTTTCAAAGATAAACAATTTTCACAATCCTTTCCCTTAAGTTCAGTTTCAAGAACTTTGTTTTTCTTTTTAACAACAATCAATTCTTTAATTACTTTGATGAATTCAGAATGTAAAGTATTATATTCGGAAAGTAATTCATCATAGGTAGGTTCAGAATCATTTACCTCTTCTTCTGTTTCTTCTTGAGCAACAAGACATATATTAGCTACTTCTTCCTCATCACTTTCTTCGTCTGAGGAGCTGTCGCCCCATATAGCAGATACGAAGGCCTTCTTTTTGTTGAAGAATTTGCCTTTTCTCTTTTCTTTGCTCTTTTGGTTCAGGTCTGGACATTCTGACTTGATATGTCCTGGTTTCCCACATTCATAGCAAATGATATGATCTTTGCTGCTATTTCCTCCTTTCTGAAAATGTTTGAATCCTTGACCTTTCTTGTAGAACTTTCTGAATCGTTTTATGATTAGTCCCATTTCATCATCGTCAATCTCCTCATCCTCATCTTGATTCTCTTCTTTTGCTTTTAGTGCTAGACCTTTCTTTTTCTTATCACCAATGTCATCTAGTTCTTGTTTGAACTTAAGTTTGCTTTCATATTCAGAAAGGCTTCCAAATAGAGAAGCAACTAATCTCATTGATTCTCCTTTTGCTTCTTCTATTGCAGTAACTTTTGCTTCCCATTCTTTAGACAGAATATTCAATATCTTTCTTACTTGGGTGTGCTGATCATAGACTTTCCCAAGAGCTGCAAGTTGGTTAACAAGATGAGTATATCTAAGTTCGAATTCAGAAATCGACTCACCTGATTTCATTCGAAGTAGATCGAATTCGGTGACCAAAGTATTGATTCGATTATCCTTTATTCCCGAAGTTCCTTCATGAGCTATTTCCAGAGCTTCCCACATTTGTTTTGCTGTCGGAAGTGTGCAAATTCTGAAATATTCATTTTGACTCAAGGCGATTTGTAACATCAGAATTGCTTTGCTGTTGAGAGTGATAAGTTTCTTGTCATTCTCATCATATTCCGTTGGCATCTTTGGAATTTTCTGAGAATCTACAGTCTTTGTAGGTTGATAGTTTCCACTCTCAATTACATCCCATAGCCCATATTCAGTAGCCATCACGAATACTCTGAACTTAGCTTTCCAGAAAGAGAAGTGTTCTCCATTGAATCCAGGAGGTCTAGTGATGGACGCTCTGTCGGGAAGAATTCCTTCACCCATGCTTGCCATTGGATCCTTCTTAGGCTGTTAAACCTTAACAAGAAGACCTACGCTCTGATACCAAATGTTAGAACAAGCGTTTCACCCAAGAGGGGAGGTGAATTGGGTGATACTAAAATTCTGTCAGAATTATAAAACTTTAACAGTGGAATTAAAACAGTAATGAGTAAGGAGAAATATCACCGAAGTGTACACCAGGAGTTATACTAGTTCGGTCACAATCACTTTGACCTACATCCAGTCCTCAGAGCTTCTCTGAGATTTTCACTATAACTTCCAAGATTCAGTGGGTTCTTGGCACCTCAGTACAAGCAAGTTCCTTCACCTGGACACTCACTCCCCCTTACAAGTTGTAATCCAATCCCAACTCAAGGTTCCACAACCTTAAGTTATCTCAATAACAAATATTGAGTTTGAATGAAATATCTCTCTTATAGAGTGAATAAGAATCACTGAAGCATAGAAATATAATTTCAATGGTAAAACAGAGCAATGAACTTGATAATTCGTTTGTGTATGTTCTTGATCATCTTTCTCTGTTTGGATGTTCCCATATATATAGATATGTTGGTGATGACCGTTGGAACATTTTTCTTTCATCCGTTAGAGAGTGCACATCCACTATTGACTTTTCAAGTTTTTGAAAAATATCCGTTGGCGGTGGTTGGCATTTGAACGTTTGATTTGACTTCCCTTTCTTGACATGATTCCTTCATTGCTTATCTGTAAATATGCTAGAAATACTAATACAATGGAAGATTAATCATATAGGAAACAATTTAATGAACGTTTGAATGATTTCTAAATTTCTGGGTAAGCTTACTCGAGTATTACTTGAGTACTTACTCGAGTATCATCGGGAAATCTTTGATCAACTGCAAGTCAATGAATAAATATAAGATTACTCGGGTAGTGCATGGGATAACCAATTTTCAAACCTTTGGAAATATCTGTTTACTCGGGTACCTATTCGAGTAATGCACTCATAACTTTATCAGTTACTCGGGTACCAACTCCAGTAACTCTTCAAATATACTTGTGGTTACTCGATGCTCTACTCCAGTAATGTTGGCAGGATTTCAAGGCCGAGAGCACTTACCTCATTACTCGGGTATGGACTCGAGTAATGCACTCATTTTGCATAGGTTACTCCGGTACCAACTGGTAGGGGTGAGCAACGGGCGGGCGGGTCTGACCCGTAGGTCAACCCGTGACTCGCCCGTTTAAGTTTCATGGGTACGGGTTGCCCCGTACCCGTGCCTTAACCCGTTTAACCCGTATCCAAACGGGTACGGGTTAAACGGGTTCTTGTTAAACGGGTCTAGGGAACCCGTTTAGACAAGAAAAACTTTTTTTTTTGTTTGGGCCTCCAAAATGGGAGCCTGTACACACAGTTTCAGTTTTTTTTTGCCCTGTACAAAGGGAGCCCATTTGACAGCCCAATTCAGGTTTTTTTTCCTCTACAAAGGGAGCCCATTTTGAAAGTCCAGTTCATTTTTTTTGCCATTACCTATTTGACAGCCCAATTATAGTTTT
This sequence comes from Inga oerstediana, assembly GCA_963210345.1. Classification (NCBI taxonomy): domain Eukaryota; kingdom Viridiplantae; phylum Streptophyta; class Magnoliopsida; order Fabales; family Fabaceae; genus Inga; species Inga oerstediana. The sequence goes on from OY723409.1 coordinate 41,146,823, forward strand.
TTTTGGCCCTCCAGAAGGCAGAAGGACAGAATTTATACCTGTTGGCTGCTGAAATGCCATAAATACTAGTATAACATGCTAAATTGCTAATGATAAATTGATAATATGCTATGAAGTTTAAACTTCAATGATTACAAATTCACAAGCTACAAAACAATAGCAATATAACATGCTAAATTGCTAATGCTAATATGCTATGGTGACTGGTGAGGACTGAGGACCCAGTTTTGCAAATCTTCATTTTTTTGTCAATTCACCTCCTCCCTCTGCTTTTGCATCTTCCTCTACAAAATGAACAAAGATATCAATATGTATTAATATTAACTAATAAGAAGATGAAATGAAACGTTAATTATTGAAAATAGAGAATGCAAATTAAGATACCGATAACAATAGCTGCAGTCTCATCAAAATTATCAACATCAAAATCATTCAAGTTGGGTGGTTTCACTGATAGCCAATTTTGTGCACATATGAGTGCCTCAGCCATCCTTGAGGATAAAGAGCTCCTGAAAGCATCTAATACTCTACCACCCGTACTAAAGGCAGCTTCTGAAGAAACTGTAGAAACTGGGAAAGCTAACAAATCATGTGCCATCAAGCTTAACACTTCATACTTAGAAGCATTCCCTTTCCACCATGACAAGATGTCAAATTTTGCATCGTGATAACCAACCAATTCAGCTCGAAGGTATTCATCCACTTCTGAAAGTTTCTCTACACTACTCTCTGCATCTGTCTTGGCTAAAAAATTTTGATATGTAGCATCAACAGATGACAAGGCCACTTCAACTTCTAACTCTGGTAATGGAACATTATTCCCACCACCACCACTATTATCCCCTTGTTCCATTGATGGTTGAGATCCAGAAGTTTCACCAAGATGAACACTAGTGAATAATGGTCATATAAACGATACATCACACCCATAATCTTCCTCATCATAGCTTCACACTTTGTTGGTTCATGGAAAAGGTCAGCAAAAGCGACTTTGACATATGTCAATTTATATCTAGGGTCTAATATCAAGGCCACAACCAAAAGTGGATTCATTTTCTCAGCTGCTCCCCAGTATTTGTTAAATTTAGATAACATAGAAATGAAAAACAATTGCACATCAATTATCAATACATAATAATAGATTCATATCAAAGCTCATTCAAACTAATTATAAATAAATTACCTCGTAAGACAATCCAAGGTAAGTAGACTTTTTGATTCAACTCGCTCCCTTTCAGCTAGTATTATGAACTTACGCTTCCTTGATGGAGAAGATTTAACAAATTTTACTGCATGTAGGATGAGCTCAATGGACTTGTTCATTTCTTTAAGACCTTCAGAAACAACAAAATTTAATATGTGAGCAGCACACTGCATTTGCAAAAATTCTCCATCACAAACCAAACTATCCCAACTCCTGAAACGCTTTTTCAAAATTGCAATTGCAGAATCATTGGCAGAAGCATTGTCAACTGTGATGAGTCAATATTTGATTTGTTGTAGCCGCGAACAAGCTCTGGCCGTTGCTTGCTTTGTTAGGATTCCTTGGACACTTTTCGAAATGTCTCCATAATTGTTTAGTGCCATCTTGCGAAGGATGACTTGCATAAGTTAATCCACAATAATTGCACTTGGACCTATGTTTTCCTTTGGTTTCTGCTAGTGACAGCCTTGTAAAATGGATCCATATATCATATGAGTCCTTCCTTTTTCTCCTAGGTCGTGTTTCTTCTGTTTTCTCCTCATCATTGGTTTGACTCTCAACATTAGTGCCATCTTGTGTTATTCCTGCTGTTGTTAGTCCAGTCTCATCATCCACATTTTCAAGTGCAATTGGTGGTTGTGCCATGCTATTTAACCTTCTCAAACAAATCAACAACTTTAAGATAAAAACTGACTATTGAAAATTTTGGCAATGATAAATATCCTCTATCTTACCCATGATAATTGATAAATATATGTTGCATAATATAAAAAAAATGGATAGGTTGCACAAATATCAGGATGTCTGTCTATCTAACTGAATCAAACCTTCATAGTCAGGATGTCTGTCTGCTTTTAACCACAAAATTAAATGAATCATATCATACTATCTACTTTTACCACAAATATAGCCACAAATATCAGTTTATTGAAATCCAATCACAAACCAGAGACTCAAATAAGACCAAGGATGATGTTGATTCAACCGAAAAACCACAGGACAAGAGAAAGGAAGAAGATCTAAATGTGAGACTCACCCCAAAGCAGATTCACAACACAATGGTAGCTCAAAACAGATTCACATTAAAACAGATTCACATTGCTACCCAAAGCAGATAAAAAACACAATGCTAGATCAAAACACAAAAGATAAAAAACAGATATCAAAGAGAGAGAGAAGTGGAAATCCTACCGAAGAAGCAGATCCAAATGGGAGACTCACGACTCAAAGACTTGAATCCTGAAGAATGCTGAAGCAGAGGAATTCAGAGAGGGAGAGACCTCCTCGGTCAGACACTCGGACGGATGAGCGACGACAGTGAGACCTTGAAGGGACGGACGAGCGACGACGGCGAGACCTCGGTCGACGGGGAGAGACCTCCTCGGTCAGCAGCAGGCCTTGACGAGAAACAAATAAGACTGGGGTCTGCGGCTGAGGGACTTGCCGCCGAGTGACGACTCGACGAGGTGAGGCGCCGAGATGAGCGATCTGACTCTGAGAGACGAGAATCAGTGTTCACTGGCCGCCGATTGATGACTGGACGAGGCGAGGCGCCGAGAAGAGCTATCTGACACTGAGAGACGAGAATGAGTGCTCACTGGCTGCCGATTGACTCGCTCGATGAGGCGAGGCGCCGGCCGCCGAGAAGACCGATCTGACTCTGAGAGACGAGAAGTCGAGAATGAGTGCTCACTGGAGTCACTGCTCAGTGCTGGTCTGCTGCCTGCTGGACGAGAATGAGACTAGATTCAGACTTCAGAGTTTCAGATCGGTGTGACAGTGTTGAATGAGAGTCTCGGACGGTGGTGGGCCAGAAGACAGAATAAGTCACGGTCTCACAGACACTGTTGTGCACGTGGTGATGTGGGTCAAAGTTTGATATATATTAATCATATTCGGCGAGAATGAGTGGGTGACACTGTGACTAGGGTGAGTGGGTGACAGACTCACGGGCATTAAACGGGTAACGGGTTACCTGTTGGTTAACCCGTTACCCGCCCGTTTTTAATAAACGGGTACGGGTTACCCCGTACCCGTTATGGGCTCATTTCTGGGCGGGTCCAAACGGGAAAAATTATACGGGTCGCGGGCGGACGGGCGGGTCGCGGGTATTTTGCTCACCCCTACCAACTGGAGTAAATGAGATTTTTGTGCATGCCTTACCCGGGTAATGACTTGAAGTTTTTCTTGAAAGTATTTCTGCATACTCGGGTACTTACTCGAGGAATCCACTTAAAATAGAACATTAGATACTTGCATACTAGAGTAAGGACTCGAGGAAAATCAGATAAGATTATATCAAGTTAATCGGGTACCACCTTCAAGTTTTAACTTACCTTAGTGCGTTACTCGAGTAGCTCCTCGAGTAACATTAGCAGTAGTACTAAGTGCCGAGAGCTCCATACTTTCAGAAACAGAGTTACTCGAGTAGCTACTCGAGTATCTTTGGCAAACTGAAAGCAACTGGAAGTTTTTCACATAGTTACTCGAGTAGCGCCTCGAGTAACATTGGCAGGCCAAGAGCAACTCCAAGTTTTTACCTGGTTACTCGAGTAGCTCCTCGAGTAACATTGGCAGGCCGAGAGCACCTTGGAAATACTTACACTATTACTCAAGTACTTACTCGAGTAACGTTGGAAGTTTACTGGAAGTTGTCTCTGGTTACTTCAAGTTTTGTCTCATTACTCGAGTAGCTCCTCGAGTAATGCCTTAGAAAACTTGCTTCTGATCAAGTTCCTCAGCTTTTTCTCTTGGTCTTTCTTCATTACTCCAATGCTTACTTCAAGTGTTGCTTGTTCCTGTCATTACTTTGTTCAAACTTGTTTATTAATCATTTCCTTTTTAAACCATTCTTTTGTTATCATCAAAACATGAGATCTAACACAACATTGCTGCAACATCATTGTTGTCCTTTATATAAAAAAAATTTAAAAAATATTTTTAGAAGCAATGACCTCAGTAAATGTCAAATAACTTTTGAAAATTATTGGTAGGAGTTTTAGTACTCCTGTTTCAATTTCAAGATGAACATATTGAATGCATCATTTGCACATTTCTTCCATTCAATTCAATTCATAACGACATTTTCATAGCTTTACCCATTGCTTAAACAAACAAGAATTTGAACATCTTTACCAAGCTTACAACAACATTACCACAATGACATTGTTCTACTTTATACAAAATCAAAATAATAAAAAAAATTTTAGAAGCAATGACATCAGCAAATGTCAAATTACTTTTCAAATTGTTTGGTAGTAGTGTTACTAGTCATTTTTCATTTTGAATACCAACATATTAAATTCTTCATTTCCAAATTTGTTCCATTGAATCCCACTCAGCATCATATTGTCACAGCTTTAGCCATTGCTTACACATCCAACAATGTTTACATCGTTACAAAGTTTAAAAGAACATTGCCACATTCATATTGTTCTCCTTAATAGACAAACAAAATTAAAGAAGACAAGAACGTTTCCTCATGTCACATTTTCATCTCCCAGTATCATCATTACTATCATTTTCTTCATAATCATCCTCTCTTCTACTCTCCCAAGCAAAGCATAGACTTTCAAAGTGCGGACAATATTTTGCCTTAAACTTAGCAGCCCTCCTATCAACTTGAACAACTAAAAATTAAAAAAAAACATCAAACTACAACTTAACAAATTTTAGTAATCAATCTAATTGACAAAACCAAAACTATTTCTTCATACTTGCAAGTAGCCATCCCACACATTCTCTCTGCCTTCACACAAGCATTCACACTGTCCCAACTAAAACCATTCACAATTCCCATTTAACATGTTACACAAAATCTTCCAATCAACCTTTAGACTCCTAATTTGCCTTCGGATATTAGTCTTGGCCTTTAACCCACACCCTGACAACCTCTCCTCCATCCTCCACTCCAAATACATTAGATCTGCTGCCAACCACGCTGATTTAGCCATGTTATGCCCTGCTTTTCTCCTCTCCACTAACAATTCAACCAGTGTGTTCCCTTCTTTACTTGTACATACACGTTCAGTCTTTCCAGACTCTAAACAAAAAATTAACAACATTATGACACTGAACCACATTACCAACACACACACAGAGCATTTTTTTCCCTCTGTCCTCCTTTCCAAACTAACCTGTGTCTTTAACTAATGTCCTGCTGGATCCATAACCTCTACCATCTACGTCTTCATTCTCATCTCCAGTTCCCCTCCTGCTCCTCACCGTCATAGATGCCATCCACACCACCTTTGATTTCCCTTCTTCCCCAACACACAAACCCACTTCGTTTAAGCCTTTGTTTGTCTCCGATGACATTTATTTCGTCACATTTTACAGCTTATTTTATTACTTTATGCCAAGGGTGTTATGATCTTTTATCCACCGCTTCCCACTTAACCCAATTCTTTTTCTTGTTACCAAACACTTTATTTTCCCTCCACCTATATTCTGTTCCTATGTCTACCAAACAGCTCACTCTTTTAAGTTCCCTCTCAATCTTCCCTTCCTTTCCATTTACTTCTCTTCCTTTTCGTTCCCTCCTAAAATGTTCATTATACCAAACAGGCCCTAATTGTTCTCCTACTAGACAACCTGTAATAAGGACAAGATTATGTTATATATATATATATATATATATATGTGTGTATATATATATATATATATTTGGCATTTAATGCTTATGTTAGCAAAATGAGCAATAGTTTTCGTACCATACACTTATTGTTGGCATTGTAGCATCTGAATTGAACTGTTCTATCTCAATTTTAAAGGTTCAGGATGGAAGTAGTACATGTCAGAATGTATAACAGCCAAGCTAAAGTGTTAGGAACTATAGTATCGATTAGTGGAGCATTTGTTGTGATATTCTACAAGGGCCCACCAATCTTCAAGACTCATTCATCAGCGTCTCCTTATAAGCAGTTTTTGTCATCAACACGATCTAATTGGATCCTTGGAGGCTTTTATGTAGTAACTGAATCTTTCTTCTCTTCACTTTGGTACATTTACCGGATTGTATTCATTTTGTTTGAAGCTGCGTGCAAGTAAATAAGTAGTGTATGAGTAGAGAAAATTGACTCTTTTTTTTCTTTTCTTTTGCAAAAATGTTTCAGGCATCCGTCATTAAGAGCTACCCTTGTGTAATGGTGTTAGTCTTCTTCTAAATTCCATTTTCCACAATTTTGCAGCAATATTTGACTCAATTATGGTTAAAGATCTGTCAGCATGGGTCTTAAGACTTGATATCGGGTTGGTTTGCATTATCTACCAGGAAATCCTTTGTTAAGAATACTCATGAAATTTTGTTAGGGACATATAATTTTGTTAGAAATTTTTATTGTAACATCTAAAATTCAAATAGTAAGAATATAGAGTAAAGCTCTCTCAAAACAGAGGAATGATGACGAATGTTGGAGTACACTAATTGCCTGTTTAGATTAGCGGTGGAGAAGGAGCTTTTTTGTAGATGAGCTTTTAGAAAATTCAGATAGAAAAAAGTCAGATTGTAGATGTGATTTGTTTGGATTGACGGTGGCAGAAGTGACTTTTTTTCTAACCTTAAACCTGTTTGGATTAGTGTTTGAAAAGCCTGTTTAGATAGGAAATGACTGAAAAGGGATTATACAGTCTAGCTAGAACTATGCCTAAACATTTTTGTGTTCACATTGCCTCACCATGTATTAAAAGATACTCTATCTGATACACAGTATAAGTTATTTTTAACTAATTTATTAGAATTAATAAATGATAATTAACTCAATAAATTTGTAAAGAGATTTTCAATTTTTCCTTGAATTTACATAAAACGTTTTATGGCAAAGAAATAGCCCATAGGAGCAATCATTTTTTTTACGTTGGATTAGAGATATCATAAAAAAAGCATTAACTCCCCCACGCGATGCGCGTGATGTATATACTCAATGTATTAATTATTACAAGTATTTTCTCCCTATCTGTTGAGCGGGATAAATATAATGAAATGATTCCAAAATTGGAAGAAATTAAATTTATTAAACACCAAAAAGTTAACTTATATTACCACACATCTCTCAAAACAAAACCAAAAAAAGGTAACTTATAATACTCCTTATTTCCTCTACATATATTGAAGATACCGGATTAAATAATGCTTCTACTCCAACACATACTTGTAAAGTGGTCTACCTTGTCTCTAAACTTTGCTTCAAGCTTTAGTCTTTTTAAAAACTAATATAATTCAATTGCAATATTAAATTTCTTTAACAACCCATGTAACATAGACCTCAATATCACCATATTCAGACTATTAAGACTTGCTCTTGCAGTCCACAAACCTACAAAAGAGACATCAAAAATATCAAAAAATGTTCCTTTTATAACTCATAATACTTATTTTAATAGGGATCACAAAAAGTGCAAAATACTGTCGGCAAATGAATTATTTTTCAACCTAAATGGGGATTCTAATCTCCTCTCCTATTGCTCTCATTTTAGCAAGACCCTTTTGGTAGTTGGGGCCTTCTCTCCTTACTTAAATGTGTATCTTTGCTACTTTTAGCTTTGCTTCCTGGTTTGCAATAGTACAACATTCAATTATCTCACTACTATGAAGATATTGCTAAAGATTGGAATATAATTGTTCATGGGAGGTTTCTTTTAACAACTCAAGAGTTTCGTTTTGACTCTCCATTTATAACAAAGTTTACATAATTCACAGGTGAAGTGATTATTGAGACATTAAAAAAATAAATAAATAAAACAATAAGTTAAGGGGGAGATAAGAAGCACTTACATCATTCACAACTCTAGCATACTATAACACTTCTCTTCCTTTAGCATAGCCAAGCTTAGATGGTAGGTTGCTGGAATTGTAAATAAGAACGATGACATCTAAATATAGATTGTTTCCCAAAAAGATTAAAAAATTGGAATATAATAACTTCAGATGCCTACTTATGCTGAAAAAAAAAGACATATAGAACCCATGATGATACATGCATTAAAGGGCATAATAAGGGACTGGATTAAAATAGCTTTTCCATGACAACAAACTCAAAAACCCAAAAGATTTACACCTGCCATACTCGAAAACCACAATCACGCACAACCATGTCTTATCAAAATATAAATTCACGATTTACCTTCCAATGTAAACAGAAGATTGCAACAATTTACTTCATATCATATTGTCATAACATTTGAGCCTTAAAACCTGCCCCAATCACCATTCTTATTCAACACAAACACATTAGTGAGATAATTACTACTGCTTATATAAAACATAAGTTCTATTGAAACAAAGTATATGCATAAACCGTTGATTGTGGTTTAAAACAAAGTTGAGGCTCAAAGTATAGCAATTATCTCGCTAATTCAGCATGGCTGAAACAAACTTTGTTTATATAAAGCAAAGTTTTCTTTTAAACAAATTATATGCCTAAACTCAAGTTAATCACCATGCTCAATTAGTGAGATAATTGCTACTGTTTCAAGCGATGGAAGCAATCTAGAACCAAGCACATGCCTAATTAAAGTTGAGTGCTGGCATGTGGCATATAAAAAATCAAAGAAACATAGAAAGGTTGTGATTCCAAACATATCAAGCTTTGACGATTTCACAAACAGTATGAGCATGAGGAGCCTTTCTTTTAATCTCTATGGCCATGATTCCAAACAATAATACCTGTTCACAGTAATATTAGCCTTATTTCACTGTCTAATCATATCAAAGATTATGAATTTTTTGTTTGATGAAGATATTATAAACTTCATGCCTGTATAAAAGCTCAACCAGTATACCAGAAAGGTCCACTAATTCCATACTCCCAAGCAATATTAGAGCTTTGTAGGATTGTTGCAGCCCATGCCTACTACACAAAACCATAGCAATTAAAACAAAATTAACTGAAGATTAGCAATTTCACAATGAAGTACTAATACATCTGAACATGAAGCAGCACAACAAAATTACTTTGAGATAGTTGTATACTCACTCTTTTGTCCCATTTTATACATATGCATTAGTGATTGGTAGTTATCTTATAGTGCAATTATGAGGCTTTGAGAATGAGTATATAGTAATTACCTGAGACACAATTACACTACCAATCAGACCCGTTTTAACACTACTTCTTGCAGTATTGAACTGTTCAGAAGTGTGATAGGATCCAACATATCGCTTCTCCAACCATACCTAATCCATATTCAAGTTTAAAAAAATCAGTAACTTGATTCTAATGCCATGGAAGTTAAAAGGAAACATGGAATTGGAAGAAGAAAAAGCTTCAATTCATGACCTAGACCAAGTACGTGCCTAATTAAAGTTGAGTGATTGCGTGTGGCATATAAAAAAAACAAAGAAACATAGAATTCTAGAATTGACTAACTTGAAACAGAGGAAATAGTCACAAAAGACAAAATACAACTTTAATTAGGCATATACTTGGTTCTAGATAGCTTCCATCCCTTTAAAAGAAAAATATGTAATGTAGACTATCACAATGCTTGGCAAAATCATAAGGATGGACTTGGACTTATGCATATGCTTTGAATAAACAGGTAGTTTTTATTGACAGAAGTTAGAACACCCTCCATACACTTATGCACTACTATTAACCTATAGCTATAAGGACCAACTCCTGAACCACATATGCTACCTTGAAGGAAACTCATCTAGAATGGGGGATAAGGGTGGATTCAGTAGTCTTTATCAAAACATTACCAACTACTTCCAAGAAATATATGATTGGACAACTACACATTTACACGATAGTGAAAAAGAAGACCCAACGTTTTTTCAGCTGCCAAAATGGAAGACCATACCATATACATCAACCATGTTATATCATAGCATATCCTAACAACTAATAACTCACTAGAAAAATAAGATTGATACGAAATCCTTTTAGGGTTGTCAAATCAGATTAGTTACAAAACTTACCAGCCTAAGAAAGAAAAAACACCTGGGGCGTAGACTAAACAATGTTAAGACCCGCTGATCTTGACAAATAACCACTGTCAAAAAGTAAAAGAAGAGTTCAAAATTGACCAGTAGGCAACACAAATTGACAAAATACCCATTGACCCTCCCTCATACATGATTAAAGAAGATGGATACAAGTATTTAATAATTAAACAGACTAGGAAAAATACAGAAGGAGAAGTTATCAGGAAAAACATTTAGTCATACCCGAACACAAACAATTCACCCAATGCAGAAGGCGAACTACCTTTTCTTCTTTCAATGCTTAGAAACTGAAAATCATATGGCAGAGCAAGACAAGATACAGAACCCCAAAATATTATCCAGGTGGCAGAGAAAAAGAAGACAAATGATAAAAAACTTTAAGAAAGAAAGAGTGCATCACAGTTTAAGAAAACAAAAATAATAAGTAAAAATTTCCCAAAAAAGGGTTGCTAAAAAAGTAGAATCTGATGAGGCATAAAGAAGGAGGAGACAATATTGTGCACGAATTCAGCAGAGGAGAAAAGAGGAGAACTTGGTTTCCCATCCAAACAAGTGCCCACACGCTGACAGAGCCATCACTGTCGGTGTTAACAGATTTGATCATGTTCTTGCATTCCTCCATAAAGCACTTCAATCCTAAGCGATTTAACACCTAGTGGAGCTTGGAGGTAGAGATAAGACCATCCTTGTTTTGATCTAGAGGTGTCAAAGGCGTAGAGCATGGTGGAGTCGTCGCCAGCGGAGTTGGAGCAGCAGATATCGGCGAACTCAGACTGGTTGATGAAGCCATCGTTGAAATGCCTAAATGAAGGGATTAGGAGATAGATTCACTTTTTGTGAATGGTGGTAGAGAGAAGTCGGGAAGAAAAAGGGAGGGTAATAGGTTTCATAATGGAAGAGAGAGAAGAGTTTCATTGTTAAAGAGAGGGAAGGAAAGATGAAAAGATGGGTTGATAATTTTCAAATTTAAACTCAAATCTACAAGTCCAAACACAGGCCCCAATAGAAAAAGTCAAAGCTCAGAACCACAAAAAAAATGGAACAAAGACACGCAGCCCCATGTGAGATTTTATTATTCATATGAATAGTAAAATGAGAGAGGAGCCATAAATGGAAGTGGCTTGGCTCAGCTTTACAATGATACAGATTTATTATATTAAAGGGATTGACGAATTCATTTGAGAAAAAAGTCAACTGGGATGAAGAAATTTTGTTGAACCTCATCATTTGTAAGAAGACGCGTGGCATGGCAGTGTAGAAGCTCTCACGCTGAGTTTCTAAAAAAAGGAGCTTCTCAACATTAACCCCATCACATTCAAATGCATAGCCAAACACCTCATCTCCATCCAACTGAGTTTTTTTTAAGCCAACTATGTTCCCAAACAGACCCTAAATAAACTCCTGTTTCAGCTTGTACTTTTGGTGGATAATGAATTTTTGCCCTTCCCTTCCTTGCCTTTGCTATCTGGAGGAAGGATCCTTAGTCGCATTCTCTTGATCGTTGAATTTAGGGATCTTCCTTTTTGAAATTTCTTGTTGAAGTATTTAATGCAGCAGAAAAAATGCAGTCCTGAGCTCTCCACCATATCTCGGGACTCTAAATTCTTTCTTTTGCTTCCCCACGCAAGACTTATTGATATATCCGAATTTTCAAAATAAGCTGAAAAATAACTTTTTCAGATATATTTTTCTTTCTAAGAAATAATAGTGCGGATTTTGGTGTGATGAACTTCTTTCCGAATACAATATTAGAATGTCACTAAAACTCAAAATAAATTTTGACTTTCTAGTCTTTATCCTTATATCCGAATATTGTTTTCATATAAATAGCTTTAGACCTTTAATTGATCAATACCTTATATATTTGGATATTTTCTGATTCTCAGAACGTTATCCTTATATCCAAATTTCAAAAGCCTTTTCTTTTTACAGGTGTATGTTCGAATAATGATCCTTCAACAAATATGTTTTAACTCGTTCATTTTATGCTCGCAATCGGTTAAATTACGAAGACAACGACAAACATAAGATCATTAAATGATCTAGGTATTTCTTAAGCTTCCCATAATAAGTTGTCCTACAAAACAAACTTCTGTTCTAGTTTTCCTTTCATCAAAACATTAACAATTTTTTCATCACCATCAAAGCTTACAATCACAATCTTGAGATTATAAATGATACAAATAGGCACAAAAAAATGTATTAGCAATGGAATTTAGAGACAAAATTTGATACATGATTATGTCGTAAAATAGATATCACTATAATTGATTAGCGAAGGAATTCGATTACTAAATAAGTTTAGTAATGGAATTTTATCGCTAAATTCACACTAAAAAAATAGTGGATTAGTGACAAAATTTGATTATTTTGTTGTAAAATAGACTGTCATTTATTGATTAGCAATATAATTCCATTGCTAATCTACTAAATGTTTTAGTAGCAGCGAAATTCAAAACAACATCATTGAGGGGTGTGGGCTAAATCTTCGTTAAATAGTCTAACATTCGTTGGCTTCCTTATGGGAATTCATTTATACATGTTGAGTACTTAGTGAAGAAGGGATTGAACAAAGGGAAAATTCTAAAATATCCCATTGCAAAATTTATTGCCAAGAGGCACATGAAATTTGTTTAAGGACCAAAGTGCAACATATCTTCAGTTGGTGCAACTCTTCTTCAGCTGTGTGCTGCCTATCTTCAACTATATGCAAAGTAGAAAAGACATTTGCACATAGCTGAAGATATGTTACATACACCACTCAAGGACTTGGATGGCTGGATCCTTAGATAATTTTACACAATAAATTGTGAAAAGAAGGGATTTTTCAATAATTTTTCCATGAAAGAAACGGAAAATGCAAGGGAAAGCATTTTTCATTGAGGTGTAATGTTGGGGTCCTAAGTCAAAACATTGGTATGAGAAGAAGATGAGGAGAGATCTTTCCCGTTAGAGACCCTTGGTACTCAATAATGCTTTGATACTCCCTCCGGTCCTAATTATAAGACAAAGTTGACTTTTTTGGAGAAATTAAGGAAGCCAATTAAATTGTTTTAGAGTATTTATATTTATATTTTTTTTCCAAACTAATTACTTTGACTAATAAACTAATATATAATCTAAGGATATTAAAAATATAAACACTCTAAAGTAATTTAACTGGCTTCCTTAATTTCTCCAAAAAAATCAACTTTGTCTTATAATTAGGACCGGAGGGAGTAGGATACATCAATTTTATTCAACAATATGCCTTCATATGACTTTTGAGTTCATGTGGTTGTTTGAATATTCACCTGGTACTATGGTGATGGAAAAGAAACTGCGATTATGAAGCTACACGGAAAATAAAACTTGAGTGTTTTTAGTTTGGGTTAAGGTGCAAAAATACACTTGTGATTGTCCTCAAAGTACATCCAACACCAAATGCTTTTTTTAGGGAGTGACTATGTGGTTACCAAATAGGTGCAAAAATACCCTTTGACCGTTAGTTTGACTTTTTTATCCTGAAAGTGATGACGTGTTCAATGACATGGACGCTGGAGTGACATTCTGAAAAAAAAACTTGCTGAAAATCAAATTTTCCTAATAAATCATATAATTTAATAAAAATTAGTAATATAATATATGTATTATAATGATTTTAATTTAATAATATTGGGAATCTAGGGTTGGGAAAAAATTGAGCAATCAGTATGTTTTTTAGGACAACAACTCTGCTGAGTGAGTTAAGCACTCTGCACTCAGATTTGAATCTACTTCAGCGAATGTGGTACTAAAATAATGAAATGTGGGTAATATTAATTGTAAAGCTTTACCAATCAGTAAGTTTTTTTCCAAAATGTCACTCTAGCATCCATGTCATCATACACGTCATCACTTTTAAGGTCAAAAAGTCAAACTAACGGTTAAAGGGTATTATTGCACCTATTTTGTAACCACATAGTCACTGTTGCACCTAAAAAAAATATTTGGTGTTGGGTGCACTTCGAGGATAATCACATGTGTATTTTTGCACCTTAACCCTTTTAGTTATTCATATTGCTAACTTGTGTGGTTCATCACATAGGCAGTGGCTTCAATAGTGATTCACCTCAGTCTATTTACATGGTGTGTGAAGAAAGCTGGACCTCTGTTTTGTACAACGTTCAAGCCTATAGGAATAATTTTCACTGTTATCATGTGTACACTCCTGTTGGGAAGTTATTTTTGCCTTAGGAGATAACATTTCAACACCATATACTCCCTGGTCCATTTTATAAGATGTTTTTTAGAAAATATTTTTGATCCTTTTTATAAGACGTTTTGACAGTTTCAGTGAGCATTAAATTTTTTTTTTTCATATATGCCTATATTTAATAAGTGTAGCAAGAGAGTAGGAACTAATATAATATTGAAGTTTAGTGTGATTAATAAGATAATATTGACTAGAATTTTATGAAAAATTTAATATTTTAAACTTTTTTTAATATATGTGAATTAATTAGAAATCTCTTCTATAAGATCTTATCCATTAGTTCTTAATATAAGTCCCTTTACAGAATTTAATAAAACATTCATGACACATATTTCAAGAATTTAATAAACACTTTTTTTTTCCATATATGCCCATATTTAATAAGTGTAGCAAGAGAGTAGAAAATATTATAATATTGAAGTTTAGTGTGATTAATAAGATAATACTGAAAATACTAGAATTTTATGAAAAATTTAATATTTTTAACTTTTTTTTAATATATGTGAGTTAATTAGAAACCTCTTCTATAAGATCCTATCCATTAGTTCTTAATATAAGTCCCTTTACAGAATTTAATAAAACATTCATGACACATTTCAAAAATACCTTTTTTTTTTATAGTAATTTCAAAAATACCTTTGGCTCGTTTACTCTTGCCTTTTAATCCTCTCCATCTGTCTTCCCCCAATAAACTAAACCACTCAAAGGATTTTTTTTTAAAGATTTTAAAATTCTTGACATTTAACTAATTTTTTTAATATCATGAAAATCATTAAGATGGTCTTATAAAAAAAGAACGGGAGGGAGTGTTTGGTGTTCTGTTTAATTGGGTCTCATTTTTTATATGTTTACATGACTGTATGTGACTAATTTGACATTTTTTTTTAATGAACTGAGTCTATGAATGTGTTTCTGATAACGATTTTGAATGAAATGTATTGCAGTTTGGTGGGAGCAATTATAATTGTGTTGGGATTTTATGCTGTGACGTGGGGCAAAGCTAAAGAAGAGAGGAAGGTCGAAGCAAGCTTTGAAAACTTGGAGTCATCTTGCCATGTTGCTCCTCTGCTGCAAAACAAGACTTTAACATATCACTACTCGATTCTCCCTCCCTGTCTCCCTCTCTCTCTCTCTATATATATATAAGCAATTTAGTTTTGGAGGTTTCCTATATGGAAATGGCATGCACAAAAGGTAGAATCTTGTTCAGCAGAAATTTTTTTGAGGATTGGAAAGTTGCTGATGGTGAGGATGAGCCTTAACGTAACGGTAAAATTGTTGCTATATGACCTAAAAGTCATGGACTCAAATCCTGAAAACAGCCTTTCTAATTGTGGGGGTAAGACTGCGTACATATATTCCTCCTCAGACTCACTTGGTGATAGCTTTATGCACTGAAAGTTGCTGATGGTATGAAATCAAATTCTATTTTCACAAGAGAATGGGTCTGTCCTTTGGTGATAAAAAAACTAAATTAATGTACTTTTAAAATCATGTAAATAATAATTAATTTCCAAACACTTGTTAGTACTAGTGTTCGCAGCTGAGACGGACATAACTCTAATAAGTTTTCACATAAATCTGAGAAGGTGATCATACTTTCATTCTTTTGACCTCAAAATGATCAAATCCCATATGTGGACGTTCAGGGCCGAAACGAATGAATCTAACAATAATGTTAGGCATTCTGTAATAGTAATAGTAGATGTTGTTCCGAGACACTAACCAAACTTTCATTCTTTCCTCGAAAGTAATAGTAGATGCTGTTAGTATGATAGCCGTCGCGTCCAATGATAGAGCAGATGCCTTTAGAATGATCTCCACTAATGATGACCAGTGAGTAAGGTTATGCATATCCAAGCGAGTTGGAAGAGTTTCAAGATTTGTACAATATCTCAAACTCAACTCAACTAGCTTCTTGAGTTTTCGAACAGATTTATGAACCCGAACAAGGTTTTCATAGTAATTGAACGACAACTTCTCAAGGTTGAGGTTGAAAGACCTTCGTTCGCTCGAGCATATGCTAATCTGGTTCTGAACTCAAGAAATATGGCAAATCTTCACCTCCCAAGTATGCCTCAACATATTGAGAGTTTGAGAGAATAGCAAGATGCACACATTGTTACAACTCTTACCCACCGATATGTCAATAATATTCTTTGCATCAGATTCAAGAATAAACTTCCTGAATCCAAATTTCCAAGCTAATTTGAGCTCCTTGAAAACGCTCCAATTCTCAACTTCTACAACACTACAGGACCCTAGAGCATGTGAAAACCCAACAACCCAACTTCTCCTTTATGGTCCCCAATGATGCCTCCACATCTAGCCTTAGATTGAGAAGCTGTCAAACTCTCAATATGGCTGAAGAAACTGCCCAAATGGCCCTTAATGTTGTGAGTTTCATCATCATAGATAGATCTCTTGCCCAATAAACATTTTAGGTAGATATAGGTGAAAAAACCAACAAAGCCTTTGAGATCAGTTAGATGGATTGCATAATGTGATTGTGCCCTATCAATAACCAAATTTTTGGATAGGTAAACACAAATTAGGAAAATATAACTTTTAATTCTTAAACTTTACCTCAATTATTGATTTATTCATCAAATTTTGAATATAAACAGTTTAGTCATTGTAGTTGATTGATTTATAGAAAATTGAGTTGTTCTACATTGAAAAAAAAAATACTAGGAAGAAAATTTGTTCCAAACTAAGAAACTATATGGATTGAATTATTTTGAACCAAAGTTGATGGGCTATTGAATCAATAATTACGGAAAAGCTCTTGTATAAAAAATTATACAACAACAATAAAAATAAAGCTTTATCCCACTGAGTTGGGTCGGCCACATGGATACACAATACTATTGTGTTATTTAAAAAACCACATTTGTAGATCAATCATTAATCAAAAACTCCGCTTGTATAGTGAAAGTGTAGCTTAACGTGTGCCTCTAAATGAATAAATAAATAAACTTGGGTCGTTTTCTTCAACTTCAACGGGTAAAATTAATTACAAAGGAAGGCAGGAGACCTAATGCAAACTTGATGGGCCCCTTACTCTAGGCCAATCAAAACCAACAAAGAACAAGCGAAGTATGTGTTTGGATTAGCTTTTAGAGAATATCTTTTATAATTTACGAGATAAGTATGTGAGAAGAGTTTTCTCTCGATTTGCAAAAATATACTTTTGAAACTATGGTTTCAGAGCTTGCCGAACACACACTAAGTGTTCTCATGAGGCCACACAAGAAAAGGAATAAGTGGGCCATCGCACAGCAACCTTTTCCCCCCAAGTTACCATTTCCCTATCTCAGTTTTGCCGAATAATATTTAAGTATGATAAAATCAGATAACCATGTTAAAAAAAATAGGGAAATCCTAGAAAAAACACATTCAAAGTTTCAAAATCTCAAACAAGTGATTTCTCAATAAAGTGAGTTATGAATTTCTTATTAAGTATAGTCAATCTCTTATCAATTGTAGGAAACGCACCTGATTTGAGATTTTGAAATTTTGAGGTTCTTTTTTTTAGATTTTCTTAAAAAAGTATCTCATCAATTTTATACTAGAAATCTTATGATACCCGTTAAATAACTTGATTAGTTCAAAAACGGGTCGGATAAACATACATTCAAAAATGACGATGCATGATTAATGCGGTTTAAATATAAGGAAGGAAGTTTCATTTGAAATTAGAAGTTAAATTAGGAATCATAATTATATTAGTAATTATATTTACATGTTCCATGCATAAACAAGAAATTCACCTTCCATGATTGTAGGGATCTCCATAACTAATTTGGTTTAACGGGATAAATTGAATTTAAATTTAGATATTAAATCAGGAATTATAATTATATAATTATGATCCAAGCATACCCAAGAATGGTGCCTTACATGATTGAGGGGATCTCCATAAATTATATGAATAATTAAAATTTTATATTAAAAACTAGGTTATTAATAGAATAACATAAAATTTTACAGTTGAGGTCAACAAAGTCTTGCTCAAGACTAGGTTAGTGTAGTAAAATAAAACTTAATAATTTATATTTGAGGTATTTTATTTCTATATTTTAACACATTAATCTTGAATTGTAAGTCAATATTATGTAATTATACATTTAGAAGCAATAAAAACATCGAATATGATGAATACGGAATAGCTCAACCTGGGATGAATAATCATCATATACATCATAAGAATATTATCCAAGCAGCACTACTCAGCAGCGTCAACGAAGACAATGACAAACACTGCTCATGAATTACTCAAAACCGTCGATGATAGCAAGAAAGTCCGGTGCATTATTGTTAGGGTGCTTAGGAAATAGGATTATTGTTAGCATTATTTTTTTTAACTGCATTACATTTTTTATATGATTTTTCTTTAGGTATGGGGAAGGTTACAAAATGTTTTTGCAATTTTATAATCATTAAATTATATTTATCTCGCGCAATGGATGGTGAGTAAACACTTGTTGGAATTAAAGATAAGTAATTAATATTGTTATATAATTGTAATTCTATGTTTTTAAATATTAGTTATGTTAATTAGTTGGATGGGCGGCATTAGCTATTAGTGATACAAGCAATTAATGAGAGCAGTTCTAATCAAACATAGCCTCAGTGGTATCTATTTAATTGACCATAGGCGCCCTTATTTTAAATCCCCTGCTGCCTCCTATATGTGTGGCAGTATCCTGTTGTATTAGACAGATTTGACACCTTAACGAAATCCTGGAAGTGTTACTCAAAATTCTATGTCTCTCTACTTCTTCTCTCTAATCTAATTCTTCAATCCTCTCTTCTCTTCTACTCTAATCCATAATTCATAAAGATTCATCTTACAAATTGCTATTAGTTATTAACTTTGTCTAAAATAGAATAAATCCCTAATTTCACTCACATTTAAACAGAAAATTTTTAGATTTATATTACATTATCTCCTAGTTTATTATTTCAAATAGGAATAATATTGTAAAAGCCTAATTCATAATCCTCCATCATGTCACTTATAATAAGAATCATTAATGTCTTCGAGAATCTTACAAGGACAGAAAGGATTAGGATTAATGATGTGTGTACTGCTATTTACCCCAATGGTCGTCTTCTCACATAGGGATGGAAATATGTTAGGCTGAGTTATACTTTATTTAAATAGGTTTGGGCTGGTAATAGAGATTAAGAATATAAGTCTATATATATTTATATATATATATATGTGTGTGCTTTTTTTTATACTTGAATCTAAGCTTTTAAAAGGCCTGAAAGCTTTTTAAATGTTTATTTAAACTATAAGCATTTAAATAGACTTTTTACAATATCTCAAACCTATTTAAAAACCTACATCATCTCTTAAAAGTTTTGGATTTATTCACACTTGCAATACAAGTGTTTAGTAAGAAAAAGGATACCTAGTGACAACAATTACCTAAGCAAGCTGGAATGAATAAAACGAATTTAAGAAAATATATTTTCTAAAATTAATTAAGCACAACAAGTGGTGGTATGTAAAATTAGATTTTACCTTTTTATATTTCTAGTAAAAACTGAGACAAACTCCTTCTACTGAGATTATAATATTTCAATGGGGCATCACTGAAATAAACTAATAGCAATCACTAGTACAAAAAAGGTGATTTAGACCGGCACATTTAAACCGGTTGTATTAAATGAGGTATAAAAGAAATGCGCAGTGGCATTTACATAATTATAAAGAATTTGGGAGACCGGTTATTATAATAACCGGTCTAAAAAATACAATTTAGACCGGTTGTACACTAACCGGTCTTAAAAGATTAATTTTTAGATAATAACCGGTCTAAAAATTAATCTTTTTAAAACCGGTTGCTAGAGAACCGGTCTAAAATGAAAGCTTTTTAAGACCGGTTGTGTGACAACCGGTCTTAAAACTCAACTTTTAAGACCGGTTGTCTCACAACCGGTCTTAAAAACTTCATTTTAGACCGGTTAATCTACTTAACCGGTCTTAAAACTTTCCCCAAATTTCAACCGAGCTCCGTTGCGCGCCATCGGATCCATTTCTGAAATCGACTCCAAGTCTCACTCTCGACATCAAATCCGTCTTCCACTCCATCTCCACCGTCTTTTCCCTTCCATTCCACCGTAACTCAAGCTCCCATCATCACCGACGCCCTCTTTCTCTATCCCTCCACCTCCGTCAATCTCTTTCTGGGCCGCCACCATCACAGATTAACCCCACCGTCAACCTGTCTCTCACCTCCCAAATCTGTCTTCCACTCCATCTCCACCGTCTTTTCCCTTCCATTCCACCGTAACTCAAGCTCCCATCATCACCGACGCCCCCTTAAGCCATCACCGACGCCTTCGTCAATCTCGTTCTGGGAAGCCACCATCACAGATCTGGCTCTATTTCCAGCATCGCCAGTAACTGTCATCACAGCTTAGAAGCAATTGGTAATCTCCCCTGCTCTGATTAGCCTCTTACTATGTGAGCGCTGCAGAATTTTGTTGTTCAATATTTTGAAACATTCTCTTGATAGCTTGCAAATGCTTAGTTACTTTGGAAATTCTACTCTGAATTGTGGAGAGGAATATTGGCATTTAGGCTTGAATTTCAAAGATGGCTTAAGGATTAGGAGCTAGAGAGTACTGATATTTGAATGTTCTAACAAGTTCTAGAATATATAAGTCATTTTGTGGCCTTTTGTAACCTTGCTTTCAGCATAATGACTTGGCTTGAAGAGTTGCATATTGTCATATGATTTGGCACAATGGTGAATGAGTGTTTGATCACTTTATTTTGCTTGATTCAAGTGAGTGAGCCATGAAATTCTTTGAATGATGTGGTACTAGCTTTACGATTGAGCTTTACAATCTATGTATGCTGTGGAATTATGTTCCTCGTGTGTGCTGAATTTTTGAAGTTTTCAATTCTTTTTGACATCCTGATGTGTAATTGGAAGAGAGATTTTTTTTCCTTATTTGATGTGCTCAAGAAACGGTGAAACTGGAAAACAGAGTTTGGTTGTTGCAGTACAGTTTTCTGCTGTTGAAATCCAGAAAGATAGGTAGAAAATTGAAGCATAGATATATATATATATAATTTGAAGGTCATGAGAAGAACTCAGTTCTCGTTTGGCTAACGAGTCTGCCATACTATTGTCGTCTCTGTCAATCTATTGGAACTCTACATTCCAGCTCCGTTCCAACATTGCTTTAATCTCTGTAAGCAGCTGTCATTTTTCATGCATATCTGGGATCTCATTTTGAAGCAGGTCGATAACCTCGTAGGAGTCGCACCTAATCAACACTTCTCTGAACCCCCATCCCAAACTCTTTTCATGCCCATAAGGCAACCCCAAATTTCAGCACTTAGAGCATCACCAGTACTGAGCCTCAATATAAATCCCTCCACTTATAGTTCTTTTTGCTTTGTTTAACTAGTTACCTTCTATTGGTTTCCAACGGTATTGCTTGGATATTATTAGTCGAAGGACCAAAGTCACCCTAAAAAATATATCCAGGGACAAACAATATAATAATGGATCTAGCGTGTGCAGGTGTTAGACATTAAAAGAATATATATCCAAGTTACTTTCTCTGACGAACGGGCATTCTTTCCTTCCTCTTTCCACCTCCATTCCTCATTCCCTCACTCCTTCTCCATTCCACTTTCCCTCATTCCATTTTTTCCTCACACGCTACTCTAAATCACGATATTCTTTGTTTACTTCTAGTTACACTATGTACTTGGGTGTAATGATTGCATGCTCTCATTATTCTCCTACCTTTTCCAGGGAAAAAGTACAAAAAAAAAAGGTGTTAGAATATATGGATCGTAGTTGGATACAAGCTAAACGGATGAGTGTTGAATATGATGTTGGGGTCAAGGGTTTTTTAGACTTTGCAAAAAGAAATGCCGATGATGATAGTGGGATGTTTTATTGCCCTTGTGTAAAATGTTTGAATGAGAAGCGATTAAGTGCTGCAGATATATATACACATTTAATTTGTGAAGGGTTTTGTAAGACGTATGTAGTATGGGTATGGCATGGTGAACAATTAGAAATGCCAAGTGCATCTCAACAGGGGGAAGTGACTTGTGATGATAATGACATGGATATGGATGATCGGATAGAGGACATTATTCGTGATGTAGGAGAAGAGGCTTTTCAACAATCACATGCATGTGGTAATATGTGCAGTGATGCTGAGAAGCCGTTGTACCCGGGGTGTAAAAAATACCAATTGCTGAATGCTGTATTGAAATTGGTAAGCTTGAAAGCACGGCATGGATGGAGCGACAAGAGTTTTTCAGAAACGCTTGAGGCCTTTAAAGATATGCTTCCTGATGATAATGTGTTGCCTTGTCGATACTATGATGCTAAGAAAATACTGTGTCCACTAGGGATGAAGTATAAAAAGATCCATGCTTGCCCTAATGATTGCATATTGTATAGAAAAGATCATGAAGAGAAGGAGCAATGTCCGATATGTGAAACTCCGAGGTATAAATCAAATAAGGGCCCTGCAAAAGTGTTGTGGTATCTTCCAATCATTCCAAGGTTCAAGCGCTTGTTTGCTAATGAAATTGATGCCAAAAATTTGAGATGGCATGCAGATGAGCGGATTTCTGATGGAAAGCTGCGACATCCAGCTGATTCTTCTCAATGGAAAAAAATCGATCAATTATTTCCTACCTTCGGTGAAGAACCTAGGAATCTCAGGCTTGGGCTTAGCACAGATGGTATGAATCCTTATGGTAGCCTAAGCAGTATACATAGTTCATGGCCTGTTCTGTTGGTAATTTACAACTTATCTCCTTTGTTATGTATGAAACGAAAGTACATTATGTTGTCTATGTTGATTTCGGGACCAAAGCAACCCGGAAATGACATAGATGTTTACCTAGAACCCTTGATCGAAGACTTGAAAGAGTTGTGGGATAAAGGTGTCGATGTTTTTGATGCGAACAAGAAGGAGACTTTTAATATGCGAGCAATGATCTTTTGTACTATAAATGACTTCCCTGCATATGGGAACTTGTCAGGATATAGCGTTAAAGGCCACAAAGCTTGTCCGATATGTGAAGAAGGCACATGCTACCATCAACTTCAACATGGAAGAAAGATGGTTTACCTTGGGCATAGGCGATTTCTAAGACGAAGCCACCCTTATCGTAGATTAAAAAAAGCTTTTTTCGGTGGCCAAGAGTTTGAAGATGCTCCAGAGGCATTGACTGGGGAGAAAATTTATGAAAAGGTCAAAAATATCAATACTATGTTTGGTAAGTCATCAAAGAGTAGAAATGAGAAAAATATATGGAAAAAAAGGTCCGTCTTCTTCGATCTTCCATATTGGCGCAATCTTGACGTTAGACACTGTATTGATTTCATGCATGTGGAGAAGAACGTATGTGATAGTATTGTTGGGACACTGCTCAACATACAGGGAAGTTCTAAGGATGGCGTGAAGGCAAGATTAGACTTGCAAGAAATGGGAATACGAGAAGATTTACATCCAAGGCCATACGGTAATAGAACCTTTTGTCCTCCAGCTGCTCATACTTTGTCTAAGGTTGAGAAAAGAAGCTTTTGTGAGTGTTTACATGGCGCTAAAGTTCCCTCAGGGTATTGTTCAAATTTTAAAAAGCTTGTATCGATGAAAGACTTGAAGTTAATAGGGCTAAAGTCTCATGATTGTCATGTCTTAATGCAACAACTACTCCCAGTAGCTATTCGAGGCATTGCCGAATATGTTCTTCAACACATATTGACTAGACTTTATTTCTTCTTCAATGCCATTTGTTGTAAAGTCATTGACACGGAAATATTGGAGGAATTGGAAAATGAAGGATACATGATCTTATGCCAGCTTGAGAAGCTTTTTCTTCCGTCCTTTTTTGATATCATAGTACACTTGGTTGTTCATCTAGTGAGGGAGATAAAGTTGTGTGGCCCTATCTATTTCCGGTGGATGTACCCGATCGAAAGAACTATGAAAATACTAAAAGGGTATGTGAAGAACCCCAATCGGCCTGAAGCATCTATTGTTCAAAAATATGTTTCTGAAGAAGCTATGGAATTTTGTCAACATTATTTGTCAAATGTGAAGCATATTGGCCTTCTTAAACGTCATGATCAAGAAGGATGTAGACGCGGGGCAACAATAAAGAGCATAGATGCTGATGAATTGCAACAAGTCCACCTGTACATCTTGAATAATGTTGATGAAGTTCAATATTACATGAATGCCCATAAAGAAATTGTACGGAAACAAAATAGTCGAATGAACGAACAAAGGTTAATCAGGGAGCATAACAGAACTTTCGCACATTGGTTCAAACAAAAGGTTGACGGAGAAGAATGTGTTTCTGATACAATAAATTGGTTAGCACGTGGTCCTGAAGTTGATGTCATAAGTTGGACATCATTTGTGATCAATGGTTATACCTTTTACACGAAGTCCCTAGATGATAAGAGCACCGTCCAGAACAGTGGTGTTGTATTAGTGGCTGAATCTATGCACTTCTCTAGTTCGAAAGATAAGAACCCTACATTGGCTGCCATACCTTATTATGGGGTGATTGAAGAGATTTGGGTGGTTGACTATGTTAAAATTAGATTTCCCATTTTCAAATGCAAGTGGGTTGATGTCAATAATGGTGTGAAGATCGATAGGTTAGGATTTACATTAGTAGATCTGAATAGTAGAAGTTTTGGAGATGAACCTTTCATTATGGCATATCAGGCGCAACAAGTGTTCTATATCACTGATCAGGCAAATAAAATGTGGTCTG
This sequence comes from Inga oerstediana, assembly GCA_963210345.1. NCBI lineage: Eukaryota > Viridiplantae > Streptophyta > Magnoliopsida > Fabales > Fabaceae > Inga > Inga oerstediana. Next base: position 41,172,000 of record OY723409.1, read on the forward strand.
TAGCTCTCCAAGGAAAAAGGGTCGTTGATATTGACGAGAAAAGTCACTCAAATTATGATATTCTTGAGACTCTTTCTTTTTCCAGGGGTCTACCAGAACTGAACGAAGAAGATGAAGCAGATAATGCGCACGGCACAAGAAATGATCATCACGAGGGAATATGGGAGGATATCTCTTTATGATACTACTTTGACCTTAACTAACTAAAGTAATTATGATTATGATTATTATCTGAAGAATATGTTTAGTTATTTTATCGATATAGTCTTCACATGTCATAGCTTAGGATTTATCTTTCTTTGTTGTCGTTATAGGAAAATGACGGATCCCCAGCGTCCTAGTGCAGAGGATCAGCCACCTCCTCCACCTCTGGGTCAGTCACCTAGTGCTCAGGAGAGTCAGCCACCTAGTACTCAGTAGAGTCAGCCAGCTAGTGTTAACCAGGGCGAGCCTAGCAATGCTCCGAGCCAGGGTCGTAGTGAGCGCAGTAGCCAGTCTGTACGGAGGGGTAGACATGCCACACGATTGACAGATGTTTCCCTCAGTCGGAGTGCAGGCCAAAAGATACCGATTGAGTTTGATAGACATTGGAAACCAATCGGGCCTAATGCACAACGATATAGGAGTTTCGTCGGCCTCCTTGCACGTAACAAGCCGAGCATCTTGATAGAGGAGTGGAGAAATGTCGATCCAAAGGTGAAGCAGCATATTTGGGACACTATTCAGGTATACAATTCTCTTCTGTATGTAATTAATTATTATCAAATGTCACTTCATTTGTCACTTACTCCTTCAATGCATGCATTTTAACTCACCTACGACGTTCCTCAGAGTGAGATCTTGTACAACAAGACGATGACGTATTGTTATGAGCGCTGGAGCAAGTTTAAGACAAGTCTGACCAACAATTACATTCATATTGAGGTGAAAGATGGTCAGCCTCGTCCTAATCCGTGCAGCACGTATACATTTCTTGATCAAGCGACTTGGCAAGAATTTGTTAGGCTTCGGACTACTCCTGAATCTTTGGTTAGTTGACTTATTTTTCATTTTATTTACTTAGCATGTATCTTAATTGATTATAACACTTTCCTTTTTTATCATTTCTTATTCGCAGGCAAAAAGCACAAGAGAGTGGTAGAAAGAATGATTGCCCTCATACAATGTCTCGTGGGGGTTATGCAAAGGCTGAAAGAGACTTGTTAGCGGCCAAACGGAAGAGATTGGAAGAAGCATCTCAATCCGATCCTTCTGTTCTTCTTTCTCCGCCATCTCCGATTCGTCGAGCAGAAAAATGACAATTTGCCCACCAAAAGAGGAGTGGGACTTATACGAGTGAACAATCTCGTATAGTTGGTGAAAGAATTGTAAGTATATATCGTTATTGTAATTAATTACATAAGAAACGTACATTATTACTTATGTTTGTTATTTTGTATTATGTTACAGGATGAACTTAGAAAACAACAAGCTGAGGGCTCTTTTAAGTCGGAGGGCAGAAATGACATCCTCACAGTTGCTACTGGCAAACACGAGCATCCAGGCCGTGTCAGGGGAGTTGGAGGAGGGGTAGGGATACGGGATTACTTTGGAGCCCCCGTACACCATTCCTCAAACATCGTGACTAGGGAGGAATTGAAGACTATGTTGGCCATTGCAAGAGCAGAAGCAAAGGCCGAGGCTGAAGCATCTTTTGATGCACTATTAGAGACCCAGTTGAGCAAGATGAAAGAGGAAATGATAGTGTTTATGAGCTCAAGACAAGATACCAGTGCTCCCCAGCCACAATCGATTGTTCCTAATAAGCATAGCACTAAAGGTAGTTGTTGCAACATCGGGTAGTCATCAGAGGGTCCTAACCCACAAATTACTGAGCTTTGTGATCTTTTTGTTGAGGATCCTCTGAGACGGTTAGTTGCACGGGGTAGTGTGCATAACCTGGGATCAACTGTCCACCATCAACAAATGGAAAGTGATCAAGTCCGGGTGTCAGTTGACGAGGTGATTATTGCGGATGCACCTGTCCCTATCCCTTCTGATGAATTAAAGATCGTTAGCGATGTCTTGGGCACATTCATCTTGTGGCCAACGAACCTTGTTTCTGGTCGAGCCGAGGATAGTCCGATCAAAGCCCCACCAAGTCCAGCTCCCTTCACTCAGCAAGAAGTTTCACAGCCTCCATTGAATATCATGCAGCAAGTGATTCTGATGGCATATGATACATCCTTCAAAACAAGAGAGTGGCCTACGGATTCAGTTGTTGGACAGTCAGGAGTGACATGCTATCTTGAGAGGGATGATTTGATGTCCCTGGTAGCTCCTGGACAAAATCTTACGATTAGGATTGTCCAACTGTTCTTAATGTAAGTAGCTTCTGCAATTCAAAGTAAATATTTTAAAAGTTTCACCGTTTACCTTTTATTTATGTGCATACGTTATTGTAGGTACATGCATCGTAGGTTGGTCTCCTCTGGCAAAAGCGAAAAATTTGGATTCTTATGCCCCCATCACATCCAAGAGAAAGGGACCACTGCTGCTACTAGACATACATACTTGTCACAGAGGCTTAGTGAAACTGGAACCGAGTGTTTCTTGGCTCCATATGTGCATAGGTAAGAAACAAATTGATATTTTATAATTTATATAATGTTTTATGTTTGCTTAACATTCTTCTGTTTTTTTCAGTGATCATTGGCAGTTGCTTCTTCTATGCAAAAGTAGTTACACTGTCATCCTCTTATGTTCCCTCCACTTCAAACCAGGGAATGATTTGAAAAAGACCATGAATTCGTTAGTTTTCTTGCATTCTTACCTTTTGTGTGCAAAGTTTATGGAATTTGTGTAAAACCAATAACCTTTGTCATTGTGATGATCATAGGTCTATGCGGACATTCCTATACAGTGCTTGTGGTAAGCATGTTCGTGATTTAAAGGACCCTACATGGATTATGCCAAAGGTTAGTACATATGGATTAACATTTGTTTAAAGAATGTAATAAGACATGCCTTTATATTTGTTTTAATGATATCATGTTTTTTCTCAGAGCCGTCAGCAACCAAAGGGGTCCAACTTATGTGGTTTTTATGTTTTAAGACACATTTAAAATATTATCACTCTTGGCACGACTGACTTTACTCAAGAGGTAAATTTATATTTCAAAACTTTTGTTTTACTTTATTGTTTTTAAGTTACTAAGTCAATGTTTCGTCTGGTTTTGGTGTTACAGATGTTTGATCTTGCCGATCCCTTTCCTGAAGAAGATATTGATTTCATTCGCACATGTTGTGCTGAATTCATCCATGAGCTATTACAAAAATAGTGAGTTTTTGAATCCAATGTTACATTGTACATTATTTTATTTCATTCTGCATGTATTTGGCTCTGATTTGTATGTTTTATTTTATTTTTGTGATTGCTTGGTTTCATCCAAGTCTCCTTGCTTTCTCATTTTTTTTAATCTAATGGAGCAATAGAATTAATACACAGCACAAGAGAGCGAACTATGTGAGCTATTGCTTTGTGTTTCTCATGGATGAATGCATCGTTTAGTTGCTGTTATACAGCTCCTTTGGTTTCTGTTGGCCACTTTACATGACAAATTAAAGCTTTTTGCGTTTCTCATTTGTTATCTAAATGGAACAACAGGTTTGATGCTGCTGCTGGATCTTAGCATTCATTTTTACTCTGATGCAGATATTAGAGAGGTTAGATATGCACCTAAAGTTGTAATTTTATTTGTCTTATGGTTGAAACTGGATGCCAATAAACTTGTAAATCACTTCACCGTAGACTATGTGCTCATAATACAGACTATCTTCTATTTTCACTTTGTGATTGGAAACTTTTGATTATTCTTTCATTGAATTGTGGGCGATGGAGAAAAAGTAGTGGTGAATCTGTGAAGAGCTGTAGCTGAACTAAGAAATATGTTATGGGGCCAACTTCAAGTGAGTTTTATCCCATGAGTATTTGGGGAAATGGAATAGTATGTGAGGATTTAGAGTAATTGGTGCAAAGTGAAAGTGAAGAGTGAAATGGAGCAATGACATGAGAACCTTGTTTCTGTTGGCATCATCTGTATTGAATAACCTTTCTGTAATTTCAGGTTTACTTTGGGTGAACACTTTTGGTAGAAGTGAACCTGCAAAGCTTTAAACATTTTGGTTCCACCTATGTGCAGTTAAGCCGATACATATATAATGCTAAATATTGTGTGAGAAGTATTACCAATTGCAAATGGAAATAGTATGATGTTGAACGGGTAAGAGAAGAGAGGGAGGGGGAAAGAGAGGGAAGAAGAATGGATAGAGAGATAATTAGAGAGAGAGAAACTTATAGAAGGGAATTTAATCTTCAATTCTATATCATTCAGTGGATATACATCCCTTGCTTTTCACTCTCCATCTTCAAAGACTTTGCAAGACAAGTATTAGGAATATCACCACAATTTAGATTACTTACAGCATGAACAATTTTCATCCTGTCATAGTTAAATTAAGGAGTTTTTTATCCTTCTGAGTAATTTGAGCAAGCTGAACACAAATGGGATGACTAGTTGCCAAAATGAGTCCAATTAGTATTCATCTCCTCTGTTTAGGCTCATGTCTCCTATTTCTAACATCTCAACTGTGTGATTAGTCGTCTTCTTTATCTTGATTGCTACATCCTGAGGAATGAAGCTCCCACGTACCATGGGATGCAAGAGGATATCAGAATCATCATTAGAAATTTGAACACTTTTTCTTGTTAGTTTTATTTAAAGTTGCCTTATTTATCAAAAAAGAAAATGTAAAGGCCATATCTGGTATTTTCTTCTTTATTGCATTTTTTCCATTTCATCAAAAAAGAAAGTAAAAGAAATTATAGAAATAGAAAACTCTTCTTTCCTAGCAGAGAGAAATTAACATGTTCTAATTTTGATGCGTAATGAATGAAGTGAGTGAATTGGTGATATATGCAGGGATTATGGATTCTTCATATTCGTCAAAGGGAAAGAAGAAGGGCTTGGCAGATGAAGCAGCTTTTGCATATATGTTCATTGCTTTTGTTTTACTCCTGTCATTTGGTCATCCTTACTGTCTAATTGCAAATGAATCATCAATAACTGACTTTACTGGCTGCTGTATGAACATTAATTTGTTGCTGCTATAGACTGGTGCTTTTGAATTTTGAAATTCAAAAGTGATTGTTATTATGTACTGCTGTTTAAAATTGGAGCATTCTGTGATAGTACATATAATAAAAGGGGCGTTTTTTTTAAAAAAAAAGAAGTTTTAAGACCGGTTGTAGTCACAACCGGTCTTAAAAAGTACTTTAAGACCGGTTTTGGGAACAACCGGTCTTAAATGTGAGACTTTTAAGACTGGTTGTGGGGCACAACCGGTCTTAAAAGTCTCACATTTAAGACCGGTTGTTCCCACAACCGGTCTTAAAACTTCTTCTTTTTTTAAAACGCTCCTTTTATTAAGTGACTTTTAAGACCGGTTATAACAACCGGTCTAAAAAATAACAGACTTTTTAAACCTGCTGTATCAAGACCTAATACAGAACCGGTCTAAAAAGTCATTTTTAACCGGTCTAAAAAGTCATTTTTCTACTAGTGAATTATTATGTTGCAATGAATGATGCGACGCAAGTCAAAAGAAAAAGGGAGTGAGCTAACATTGCAATCTTTAATGATTGAAGAGAAGAGAGGTAAATGTTTTTTACTAATAAATAAAAAGATTGAGTTTGTGGGTGAATGATGAAATGTGTAAATTATATAATTTTATAAATAAAAAGTTAGTAATTTTATAAATAATTTATAAAATTGATTTATATTATATTATATATAATAGTATATATTAAAAAAACACTAAATAGGCCAACCCTATAAGTTTGTAGGATAGGCTTTATAAAAATAGATTTGGCCTATTTGTCTAAATAGGCCTAACATTAGGGATGTGACATATTTACTAAATAACACTACTATAAAAAGATTGAAAGGTAGCGCACATTTTATGAAACTTCTTTAAAGAAATGTCACATCTACCTTTTTTCCCCTTTTTCTATTTAATTTTTTTTTAAAACTTTTGGGGATCAGCTGTGGTGCCTGGTCCACCAGGCGCCACAGCTAGTCTCTGACCAAGGCAGGCGCCACATTTGTTCCCCAAAATTTTTAAAAAAATAAAATAGAAAGAAAAAAAGGTAGCTATAAAGAAGTGTCATAATTGGCTGGATGTGAATTTTCAACTCTCCCGCCAATCAGATTTCCCTCCTTTAACTTTACTTTTTATCTTTTCCCTTCCTTTTTCCTTTTTATTCCCTCTTCCTCAGCTCGCGTCGACGCCCCTCCCCTTGTAAAAGATATCACTTTCTCTTGCACAACAAAAACAAACACACACACTCGTCTTCTTCATCAAAATTCTCTTGTCCCTTTTTCCATTTTTGTTTCATCCGTCCCCACTCATGTCCTTAGTTGTTCCCTTTTCTTCATACTCTCTGTCTCTCTTCTTCTTTTGAACCCCACTCCACTCCATAGCTCACATTTGCTCATCCTCGTCACTCAAGCTAGCGTTGCTAACGTGGTCTCCCACTCCCTACGCTGGTCAATTAATAGATTTTCTAAGAAGACTGTTTCATTCTAGCTTGCTTTGTTAAAAACTTTTTTTTAGTCAAGTTAAAACGTAATATAACGTTTGCCTTTTTTTTCCTATTTTAATAGGAAAGAGTGAAAACTTAACTTATTTCGTTTGCCTTTTTGCTTTGTTTAAATTTTTTGGCCGATAAGCTTGCATTTTTTGGTAATCTTTTAATTTACTTAATTAGTTGTTGATGTACTGTGTTCACATATCAAATTCTTGTATTGTGATATTTTTTATGTTAGCTTTGGAGAGTATTAATGTAAGAACATTATTGTTGGGGGAATGTCAATTAATCTATTATTGTGTAAGAACATTATTGTCGGGGAACTTGAATTTTAAATGTGAAAATTATATATATATATATATATATATAATTATAATTATAATAGGTTGAAATATAAAATAAAAAGATTGACAATTTGTGGAGATGATAAACATGAAAGCCACTCATTTTATATAAAGCTTCATAATCGGGAAGCATAAAAAAGGGCCACAGGAAAGAAAAGAAAGAAGAAAAGAAAAAACAAAAGACCCTCCTGTGGCGCTTCCTTAAGGAAGGGCTATAGGAGGGGGGTCTCCTATGGCACTTACTGACGTAAACGCCACTGTAGGTCTGGTCTCCTGTGGCACTTGCTGATGCAAGCGTCATAGGAGACCCCCCTCCTGTGACCCTTCCTTAAGGAAGTGCCACAGGAGGGTATTTTTTTTAAAAAATTTTTTTAATGTTGTGGCACTTCCAAGCGCCATAGCTTTTTTTAGTGGCATCCATATATGTGGCACTTCTTTAGCGCCACAGCTAATACACTTATAAGCACCATAGCTTTATTTTTTTGTAGTAGTACGTAAGCTAGGCCGTAGTTTATTTCCATCCCTATTTTTATGGCATACTTCTAATTATGTATAAAAAATCGAGCATATTTAACTTATGTATTTGACACATTTCTTTTTTTTTTTTAATCAAGTTAAAACTTTTAATTCCTTAAATTTACTTCAATCAACGAATAAATTAAATTGCTAAAGTTGCAAAACCATACACAATCGATGTTTTTTCCCCTTTACAATAAAGATGGATTGTATATAAATATGAACAATAAGGATAGGCAAATTTGAGGGAATTTATAAATTATTTTATAGTTAACTTCTATTGCTTATATTTTTATTTTTTTAAAATTGAAAGTTTACTTATTCTTGTTCAAGGTTGATTGAAAAATAATATTAAACAAATACACAAGTATAGCTATGTAAACATTTGTTTTGTCTTTTGAAAAAAGACATAAAAAGACCACTTGAACTTTAAAATTGTAAATCAATCTTGTTGTTTACAAGAGTATAGGTATTAACTATACTTGTATAGTAATTGACAACTTATTTTAGTAGGATATCACTAATTTAAGATTTTAAAATTTAAGTGATATTTTCTTATCTTTTTTTATTGTTTTTTCTTGTTTAATTTTGTCAACTTTTTTAAGGTTGTGCATCCATTCAAAATCTGAACTCATTGGCTAATAAAATGCTTAACTTTGTCTCTACTTAATTTGAATTTGAGTTTTTCTAAGAAAATAATTAATTCAACATATCAAGAAAAATACATATACCAAGATAATATATATGTATATATATATATATAGTTATTTGTTATCCAAGAGGAGGAAAAGAAAATCTCAATTCAATACTCTTCGGAACCTCTTGGTTTAAATTAACAAGGGGAAAATAAGATTCGAATATCCTATAAAACACTAATTACACTAGGAGTCATAAATTTTTATAAGGATCAAGGTTTTTTTTTTAATTAAATTTTTTCTTTAGCTAACTAAACTGTCTTCCATTTAATTCTTTTTTTATTTCGATGGCACCACCTATTTCTGCATTACTATATCTTGTTAACAGATATCTGAGCTACTGACTAATTGGAGGTCTACTTTGGGGGTTGAGGTGTCTCGGTGAGAGTTTTCTTTTGTTTTTTGTATATGAAGAGTTTTATCAATACACATGGATCAAACTCGATACCATTTGATCAAGGGACTAAGATGCCTATCACCAGGGCCAACCTGTAACACTACAAATTTTATTCATTAAGAATATATTATAATTTTTTTTTATATTCAATAAAATGGTGAACATTTAAGGCTAAAGGAATTAAATATTGAAAATTGAAAGGTGAACAATATTTTTAGTGAAATTGGCTACCAGATAGTGAGTTTATCATGTGGTTTTGGAAGACTAAATGATGAGCAAAAATTATGAAATTTTACAGGATAAAATTAGACATATCAATCTTTAATTTGATAGGGCATATGAATTATTTGAATTTATATGCAAAAAGATATGAATTTTTAAAGTTAGCCAATAAAATCTAGAAAGTTTTAGAGTAGCACCCAAACACATTTAATTCTAGGAATGATGTGCTTTCAATTGGCTAAATCCATATTTTTCTTTAAAACTAGACTTAATAGGGTTTCATATCCTTTGGAATCACTCCAAAACGATGTTTACAAATTTAGTTATGATTTTTCAAAGTTTGGGAAGAAAATCTGCCAGAATTGGTACTATTCCGAAAATTGGAAAATAAATTGTGTTGGAAATTGTATACATTGTGGAATAAATAAATAGAAGGGGAAAATAATTATTTGGCTCATAAGTATGCCAAGTGTCCTTAATCCAAGCCAAGAGAAATAAACAATAATTGTTGAATATGAGCATATGTGTTATTACCTTAAGATATTTTTATTTGGTACATGAAGCTTAAGACAATTGAAAGAAGCCCATTTGTTTCCAAAAGGACCCAAAATGGCGTGTTGGGCTAGAAGGGAAGAAGAGGAAATTTGATTCAAACTCAATTGGACTTTATGACACAACTTTGAAGGAGATAAGGTCAATTACCAAAATGATGCATAAACCAATTTTGCTACCATTTATTAATTAAGGGAAAATAGGTAAGATAATTTATAAAGCAAAGCTTCATCTTTTCTTGCTCATTTTCGTACTAAGTCAAGAAAATGAGAGAGAGAGAGAGAGAGAGAGAGAGAGAGAGAGAGAGAGAGAGAGAGAGAGAGAGAGAGAGAGAAGCTTAAGGAAACTCAAGTTTTAGAGAAGGAGGAAGAGAAAGATCAAGATAAGTTTGTGATTTCTTAAGATTTTCTTCTAAACTTGCATAAGCTTCTTCTCTAATCTCTTCTTCTCTATGAAATCCATTGTGTAGCAAGCTCATCTTAAGCTCAAGGAGAGAGAGAGGAGGACACCTAGAGAGAGAAAGTATAAGAACTCAAAAGGTAACTTCAAAAATCTCAAATCCATACTAGTATGTTGTTGTTGTTGTTGATGTTTATGGTTGGATTTGGTGATTATTGGTTAAGTTTGTAAATTTGGAAAGTGCTAACCCTAAGGGATTATGCTGCCCAAATTTCTTTAAATCATGGTTAGTATGTGTTTAAATGGCTTATAAGGGATTAGAAGTGGAAAGGAGTAAGCGTTAGAGGTTAAAACACAAAACTTCAATTTTCCTGTTTTTCCTTGGTAAGTTTCGGCCAGCACTGTTTTGGAGGGAAGGAGTTGGATTTTCAATAGTTTGATGGTTTCATTGAGTTTAGGAGGAAAAATTAGGTGGGGTTACAATTGGTCACTTTTTTGGAAAAGCCCGAAAAAGCATAATTACGAAATCGCCCCTAAAACCCTAAAAGTAGGGCTGTCAAGAAAAATTTCATAATTTAACATTGAATTAGGTAATTCTGATCCCAAAAATGGATTACTTAGGCGAAAATATGTCAGAATAGCCCTAGTCAAAATTTCAGGAAAAGTACAGTCGGGCTGGGGTCCCGGGGGATATTTGGTAAATTTTCACCATAGACTAATACAACTACAATAAACACCATGGAAGTGTCTAAAATGGTACATGAAAAATTCTTGTCCATTTAATATTTTAGGACCGAGTTAGGAGTCGAAGGTTGGCACGCTTTTCGAGACACACCAACGGGGTGAAAGAGACTTGAGGTAGGAAGATAATATTTCATACATCATGTCATAGTTCATATGATTGTATGATTGCCATTGTTTGTGCTTTTATTAATCAATATGATTTGCCTAGATGAGGCAGTTAGTGTCAGAGGTGCACTTACATTGGGAGTTGGATAAAAATCCAACTGGTGTATGATTAGTGGGGTGGGACTCTACTCATGTATACATGACGATGATGTGATGATGATGTGACGATGATGTGTTATATTGTTCATTAATTGGTGCAAACATGGGTCATATCATATTTACTTTTCCCATTTTATATGAATGATAGCATGTTTCTACTGGGATTCCTTGGAATCTCATCTCTTTTTCTAAACGAAACATCTCAGCGGGTGCTAACGGCTCTAAAGAAAAGGACGTGGATATGGGAAATTAATAGGCACGTTTCTCGAGACTAAGATCGTGGTTATATATGGTCTATAATTGGAATATTTTTTTTATAGTTATGTGCAAAGTTGTAAATAACTTCGAATTCTATATGGTTGAATATGGTCTGTAAACAAACACTTTTATCAGTATGTATATACTTTTTTGTATGTCTATGGATTTTGGTCTCTATTACTCTGTGTATATCAAAATGGAAACGGGTGTTGACACAACCCTCATTTGGTATCCTCCATTTAATTCTTGTTCAATATCTAGTTTTGGTTTTTTTTTTCAACTTTCATTACTTAGCTTTGGTATTTTTAATATCTATATTTTTATTTTTATTATTATTCATCTTTAGCTCTTTCATATTTATCTTTCCAATTTTTGTGCACTTTGAATTTTTTGCACTAAAAGTGGAAGTTAAATATTGACAATAAAAATAAAAAAGAGTATTAAAAATTTAAAATGAATATTAAAAGTGTCAAAGTTGAATGTTTAAAAATTGGAAAAAATTTGGGTACTAAATGAAGTTAGAACTACTACAAACTAGACATTTAACGACCCTAAAGGACGACCCTTTTTAAATTAAGGACGCTCGAAATTCAATATTTAGCGAGAAATATTGGCGTTGGTTGAATTTTTTTAAAAAAAATTGTACCACTTTAGACGTCCCCAGAGTCTTTGGGGACGTCTAAAGTGAGGTTTAGGCGTCCCTAGTTTGACTGGGGACGTCTAAAGTGAGCTTTAGGCGTCCCCATTTTGACTGGGGACGTGGAAAAGTCTGTCAGACGCCCATCCTATCAGTAGCAGGCCAGCAGCTTTATTTTCCTTCCCCAAGCTTCATTCCGTCTTTCCCCGTGAGCTTTGTTCCTAGCTGTCTTCCTCTTTCCCCTTTCCCTTGCTTCCTTTCCCGTCTTCCTTCCTCTTTCTCAGCTCGTTGCTGCAACTCCCTTTCCCGTGCTTCCTTACCTGTCTTCCTTCCTCTTTCTCATAATCATATTTCTATTTTTCCCTCTCTTTTCTTTGACGAGAGCACCATCGTTTGTGTCTCCCTCACACAACTATCGTCTTCCCAGCTGGTGGCACCGTGAGTCGTCTCCATTTCCGTCGTCCACAGGTTTGTCTCTTACTCCCACAACTTTGGATACAAATGATTGAACAAATGCTTGTAACTGTTAATTTAAATCTGATTATGAAACTGGAAAAACAGAGTAACTTGTATATGCATACTTTTAATCTGCTTCTAATTTGCTTGATATGGAAATGGACTGTCATTATTGCATACTTGTTTTTTTTCGTCAGCAGACTTCAACACGGTGATGTGTATATATATATATATAGACATGAGTTAAAAAAATGATAATGATACTTAGGAATGAATTTGGTTTGGCTTAGGTTAGTCTAGTTTAACATTATTCAAAAGTCAACTAAATTACAAAAATATGTCAGAGTTTTGCCTCAAATACGTGTATGGTTCTGGAATGTTGATGAGGTACAATATAATACAACATCAATTATGTCATAAAATAGGTATGACACTTTTTTTTCTAGGGTGGTACATGCATTCTAAGAGAGCTCATTTCTTGTGATGGGATGAATAATACTTATCTAAAAATGGTGGAGGCATGAAAATTGTTTAGTTGGAAGCTTTGAACTTGGCATGGGTTGCTTGGTAAAAAAAATCACAATGATACATTGTCTTGAATATGAATTGCCTTAATTAGTTTAGTTTCGTTTAAATTAAGTTGAGACGGTTTGTTATTTTGATTTTGGGATGTCTCACTTTTAAGGGGAATTTTGGGATGAATTTCTAAGGTGCGAATTAGAGTTGTGTTGTTGTACATACTATTAGATTGTTGGATAACATGTTTATTAGATAGTGCTGAACTGCTGTTGTTTCCATTCTGGTTTATGCAATATTTCTTCTATCCAATTTCTGCAGTTTAAATTTACCAGACAATGATGTATATATAAAAGGTCATAAAAAAACTTTAGATGTCCCTAGTGCAAACTGATGACATCTAAAGTGTTTATGAACCACTTTAGATGTCCCCAGAGCAAACTGGGGACGTCTAAAGTCTGACCTAAAGACGTCCCCTATTTTAGGGACGTTATTGATAGTTTTATCTACGTCGCTCAGATAAACGTCCCCCTATTTTCAGATGTTAAAAGGCCTAAAAAAGTGACATTAAAAGCGGTTTTTGTAGTAGTGTAATATTGAAACAAACAAAGCTAAATATTGCCAAAACAATATTCCAACACAAGTTTTGGCCAATCTTTGTTTTGTATTTTCTGAAAATCACGGTAGAATAAGTTCGGGAAAATCCCATATAAATACCATTTCAATTGTCAAAACCCACAAAAGTCTGTTATAACTTGGAAAAGACAGATAGGTGATTAAGGACCAATCTGGGTTACTGAAGTTTAAGGCTAAAGACCAAAATGCCCCTCAACTCATTTACTCACACTCACCTCCAGAAAACTGTCGTTCCTTTCGATTCTGTCGTTCCTTTCGATTCTGTCGCAGAAGGGTTCCAGAAAAATGAATCACTCATCTATCGTTCCTTTCGATTCTATCGCAGAAGGGTTCCAGAATACTGAATCACTCATATGTCGTTCCTTTCGATTCTGTCGCAGAAGGGTTTTCTGTCATTCCTTTCGGTTCTGTCTAAGAAGGGCTCCAGAAAACTGAACTTAAGCCAGGGTGTGCAGATCTGGGAGTAGCTATTTTGCAAGTCATCTTTTGGTTTATGTACAATGATTTGGATCCCTTCAGATATTTTGGTTAGAAGGGTTATGGCATATATGATGTGCTTTATGTAAGTACTGTTTTTTTGTTAAAACAATAGTCTATACCCTGGGAATGACAAGAAAACATTAGGTACTGGTGGAATCGTGATGTTCACTTGTCATTGGACAATGTATTTGGTAGTTGCTGTCAGTAAGAATCTGGTGTTTTGTAAATTCCATTACTGTACTTGTCATTTCCATTGAAACAATTGTTAATGATGACAGGTGATGTAATTAAAGTGCACATGAATGAACACCTTCTTTTGAGTTAATGACTTCTATGCATTGAGTGTAGGTGGAATAAGTAATGTTAAATTTTTTGTTGACAATGTTTTTGGTAGGTGCTGTCAAGTTTCACAATGGGAATAACAAGTTTCATAATGTAATTGACAAGTTTCATAATGGGAATGACAAGTTAGCCTCACCAAGCAATCACTGAGTGTTTCCCCAATAGGGGAGCCCGTTAACAAGTTTCACAATGGGAATAACAAGTTTTACAATGGTATTGATGAGAATGCTAATGGGAATAACAAGTTTGACTTACCAAGATATCACTGAAAGTGTTTCCCCAAAAGGGGAGGGCCCTGACAAGTTTCATAATGGGAATAACAAGTTTTATAATGGTATTGACGAGAATTCTAATAGGAATGACAAGTTATATTCTGACATTGACAAAAACCACAAATGATTATTGTTAGATTCAGATATCGCTATTCGAATAGTGGATATACTATTCGAATAGTGGATATATCACTATATGAATACTATTCGAATAGTATATCCACTATTCGAATAGTGGATATACTATTCAAATAGTGATATACTATTTAAATAGTGTCATTCCCATTAGAATTCTCGTTAATACCATTATAAAACTTGTTATTCCCATTATGAAACTTGTCAAGGCCCTCCCCTTTTGGGGAAACACTTTCAGTGATATCTTGGTAAGCCAAACTTGTTATTCCCATTAGCATTCTCGTCAATACCATTGTAAAACTTGTTATTCCCATTGTGAAACTTGTCAGTGGGCTCCCCTATTGGGGAAACACTCAGTGATTGCTTGGTGAGGCTAACTTGTCATTCCCATTATGAAACTTGTTATTCCCATTGTGAAACTTGACAGCACCTACCAAAAACATTGTCAACAAAAAATTTAACATTACTCATTCCACCTACACTCAATGCATAGAAGTCATTAACTCAAAAGAAGGTGTTCATTCATGTGCACTTTAATTACATCACCTGTCATCATTAACAACTGTTTCAATGGAAATGACAAGTACAGTAATGGAATTTACAAAACACCAGATTCTTAATGACAGCAACTACCAAATACATTGTCCAATGACAAGTGAACATCACGATTCCACCAGCACCTAATGTTTTCTTGTCATTCCCAGGGTATAGACTATTGTTTTAACAAAAAAACAGTACTTACTTAAAGCACATCATATATGCCATAACCCTTCTAACCAAAATATCTGAAGGGATCCAAATCATTGTACATAAACCAAAAGATGACTTGCAAAATAGCTACTCCCAGATCTGCACACCCAGGCTTAAGTTCAGTTTTCTGGAGCCCCTCTTAGACAAAACCGAAAGGAACGACAGAAAACCCTTCTGCGACAGAATCGAAAGGAACGACATATGAGTGATTCAGTTTTCTGGAACCCTTCTGCGACAGAATCGAAAGGAACGACAGATGAGTGATTCAGTTTTTTGGAACCCTTCTGCGACAGAATCGAAAGGAACGTCAGTTTTCTGGAGGTGAGTGTGAGTAAATGAGTTGAGGGGCATTTTGGTCTTTAGCCTTAAACTTCAGTAACCCAGATTGGTCCTTAATCACCTATCTGTCTTTTCCAAGTTATAACAGACTTTTGTGAGTTTTGACAATTAAAATGGTATTTATATGGGATTTTCCCAATAAGTTCAAATGTCATTTTCCCATTTCCGCCACCAGTTCTGAAGGAGATTAATTAAAAAGCCACCAACGATAGCTATATTGCAAGGAATGACTAAGGATTTTAAAAATTATTGGAAAATTACTATAAGGTCTCAAAAAAGAAACTTAATTAAAAAAAATTCAAATGACAACTGAAAAACATGCACTGATAAGTTCTAGTATAAAAATGATAACACATTACTTATCACTAAAATTTCTCGGTAATAAAGTCTCTTCTTTGGGACCTATAATAATTCTCCAAAGTTATTTACTTTAATGACTTGTCTGGTTGGATTTTCAAAATTTTGATTCTGAATATGCCTGATTGGATTTTCGCAGTTTTGGTTGTCATTTTAATTTGGAATCATGATTCTTTGACAAAGCCTTATTCATTATTTTTCAAATAAAATTGACAATTCTCGTAATCCAACCGATACACCTGCGGTCAAACTAGTGACAAAATAATTAAATAAACAATAATTATTTTGATGTATACTAACACATGGTCTGTTTGATATGCGGGATTTGGAGGGGAAGAAAGTGGGGAGGGAAAATTTTTTTGAGTTAGATTTAAGAAAATTAGAGAAGTGGGCTTACCACATTTTAATATAGAGAATATGTAAGATAAAAGTTTAAGAAAACTTAATTAAAAACTTTATATCCAACTTCTTTCATTTTTTTTAAATCCAACTTAAAATTTTTTTTCTTCCATCCAATTTCCCTCCTCTCCTCTCATAGCAAACAAATGGGGTAAAGTAAATTATAATACTTTAATCTTATTTATGATTTAAGGTGTTTGATGAAATATAAATAAGATGAGGGTGTTGGAAGTACCAAAAAAATAACGTTAATGTGTTGGATGTGCTACTTTACCTCCATAATGTATACATAAGAAATAACGCTGCTTTACCCTAATATGTATAAGAAATATATTAATAAGTCTAATTGTCAGCATGATAACACCACAGATATAAATTTTTCAATGAGATGACACAATAACATAGTCTGGAAATTTATTGAACATCTTGAGATAGTCAAAATTTTCAGATTTTTTTAACATTCTTTTGTCAAGCCCGAAAATTCGTTTGGTTTTCTAATATCCGTTCCGATTTCTAGTCTGTTTTCGGGCTCCGGCTCAATGGTGGGTAGTTGCATCTGCGCTTGAATTTAAATTGGGAGTTATACCCATTCACTTCAACGAGGAAAGTTCATTACGATGGACACTTAAAATCAAACTTGTTTGACGTTTTTTTTGTCCAACATATCTTGCACGGCGATTTTAGGCCTAAAAGTTTAAATGAAAAAAGAAAAAGAAAAAGAGGAATACTATCTTGCATCCATGGCCACTTGATAAAAGGATAAGTGGTCCAACATAAAGCAATCCCCGGAACCAATCAAATTCATCATGTGTGATTTAAGTCCAGAACTTTTCCCAACAACTAATGGCCACTTTATACCTTATAATTGATATATATTTTCTTTTTTCAAAAAAAATTGAGTGTTTTTAACTTATATATGACATATTTTTGCCCAATTATATCAAACTGAGACATGCATTTTTCTATTTATATTTTATTTTTTAAGAAAATTTACTCACTTCAATTTGATTAAAAATATATTAAATACATAATTTTAAGTACATAATTTTTGTTAATTTTTTAATAATGAACACAACATTTTTCTCTAAAAAATTAAATTTATTAACCAGTACTACTCTTGTCCTTTTTATAAGTCCAGCTTACTTGATCACATATCAAGGAAAGTTAGTTAACTCATTAGATATTTCATATTTCATAAATTGATGCATTTTCATAATTTTACCCTCAATAGTATTCTCAATTCTCTCTTTCGTCTTTCTCTTTTTACAACAAGAATTAATTCATTTTTCATTACATTTAATAGGGGCAAACTAATGACATTGTCTTTAATTACTCTTTAGGTGGACTTATAATAATAACCAAAATTTTTTTCAAACTGGACTTATAAAAAATACAGTTTGGTACACATCAACCTAAAACGAAAAATAAAATTAAACCAATTCTAATACTTTTTGGGATAAGTCTAAGAGTCTCTCCAGCAGCAACCTCTTATCAGTCTCTCATGTTACTGTGATGATTTCAGAAGAAAATGGGGAAGAAGATATTGGCATTTTTGGGAATGGTTTTGGCTATTCTGATTCAAACAGTAGGCCAAGTTGTAAACAAATTTGCTATGAATCATGGCAATAACAAATATGTCCTGATTTCCTATTCCTACGCTCTCTCCATCTTTCTCCTCCTTCCCTACTTCTTCTTCCTTCTTCACAGGTTCCTATCTCTCTCTCTATCGTCATTAGGGTTTTTAAGTTTTAACCGTACTGTTGCTTATTGTCTTCTTCATTCTCAGGTCTCAAGCTCCTCCTCTTAACTTCTCCTCCATTCGTAGATTCTTCTTGCTTGCCCTCTTTGGGTTTGTCCTAAATTAACTCTGCATTTTTTGACTTGGCATAACTTTTATATATATATATATATATATATATTGATGATAGTAAAATTAAGGGAAAATTCCTGAAATACCTTCAAAATATCAAATCCTAAATCAGTTTTGTTTCCTACAATAGTTTAGGTATTAAATATACTCGATTAGCAATTATCAACTCATTTTAGTAGGAAATCATTGATTTGGGGTTTTTAAAATTTGAAGGTATTTATCTGAAATTTTTTCCTAAAATTAATGCCTTGACTAGATATATTGCAGAAGCTCAGGGACTATATTTGCTTATGCTGGCTTAGAGTTAAGCTCACCCACACTTGCTGCTGCCTTGTTCAACCTCATTCCTGTTTTCACTTTTGTGCTTGCCCTCATCTTCAGGTTCTTTTCTCTTTTCTTTTTTTTGCCCCTCTCATCATTGGTTGTGATATTTGAAAACCGATAATTAAAATGCAAGTACTATTCTTTTATCTTATTTTTAATTAAGGGTTTTAGGTTTTTTTTTTTTGTTGGGTTCTTATAATTTCGTTAATTATAGATATTGGTCCATGTATATACACTCATAATTTGTTGATGATGTACATGACTTTCACTTAGCATATACAACATTAATTTTTTCACATGAATCTAAATAAAATCAAAATTAATTAGGCTGCAAAATATATATAGATGCAAGGAGACAATTATAGTAATGAATTTTTATGTCGATGATAATAAATTTTATTCCATCGTTTTATTTTAAAAAAATCTCCTCTCTCTCTCTCTCTCTCTCTCTCTCTCTCTCTCTCTCTCTCTCTCTCTCTCTCTCTCTCTCTCTCTCTCTCTCTCTCTCTCTCTCTCTCTCTCTCTCTCTCTCTCTCTCTCTCTCTCTCTCTCTCTCTCTCTCTCTCTCTGTGTGTGTGTGTGATATTATTTAGCAACTTACATATCACTTAGTCAGTATCTATATATAGTTAGGTTTGAGAACCCAAAATGAGTTTTACAAGATTAAGTAATCAAACTAAAATCTTATATAAAATTAGGATCAAGGGTGTACTTTTTCCCTCTTCAAAACACATAAGTTTTATCACATAACAATTACGAATTAAAATTTTTTAATTTTAGTGTGTGTTTAGAACAAAGCGATTAAAAAAATGGTTTTTTCCAATTTGACTTTTTGTAATATTACTTTTAGTAAAAATTAGATTGTGTAATGTGATTTATGTTTGGATTGGCGGTTGTATAAATGACTTTTCCAAAAATAAAACTTGTTTGGATTGACTTAAACATAAGTGACTTTTGTGATAATGATAAGAGAAAAATTAAATTTAAAATTTAAAAAAAATTTATAAAAGTTAAATTTGGGAAATTTGGAAATTAAAATTAACATGATTTGATAAAATAATATTATATAACTAATTGGATCATATGACCCTTATAATTTGGTCTCTAATTGAGTCACGAATATGATTCATTTGGGAGGAAAATTACCTATCATAATTTATAGTGGAAGGTTGTTCATCTACACTGTTATTGCCTACAATTATAATCTTAGACAATTCAAAAGAAAATCAAATTCCTAGTCTGACTAACAACCATACTCCTATTAATGTGATCACCCGTACACATGGCACTCCACTGGAAATTATTGGGAACATCATCCCCTGGGTCCCACCCCCCTTCACCAACATCACCCCTGCTTCCTTTCGTGCAATTGCTGACTTAAAGCAAAAAGGTCCCTTTAGTAGTTTTATTCAAATCGTGCGAATATAAGTAAAGTGAGATTGTGAATTAGTGTTTACCAAACACTCACTTTTCTCCATTCCCTCTCAATCGCATGATTTGACATTTATTCGCATGATTTGGCTGCTAAAACGTGTAACCATACGCTCACTTAATCTAGCTCATCCAAAATAGATTTGATGAGCACTAAAACTGGATTGAATTTGAGTTCCCTAGTTGTTCTCCTACTAGTCAGCCTGTAATAAGAATGCTAAATATATATTTTTACAATCTGACACTCGTGTAAGTAAATGGTGCAATGATTTTTGTACCATACACATAATGATGTAATTGTAGCATGCATGTGAATTGAACTGGTACTATCTCAATTTGATGGTTCAGGATGGAAGTAGTACATTTCAGAGAGTATAGCAGCCAAGCTAAAGTGTTAGGAACTATAGTATCAATAAGTGGAACATTTGTTGTAATATTTTACAAGGGCCCACCAATCTTCAAGACTCATTCATCAGCATCGCCTTATAAGCAGTTTTTGTTATTGACACAATCCAATTGGATCCTTGGAGGCTTTTATTTAGTAGCTGAATCTTTCTTCGCTTCACTTTGGTACATTTACCAGGTTGTATTCATTTTCCTTGAAGCTGCAAGTAAATAAGTAGTGTATATGTAGAGAAAATTGACTTTTTTTTTGCTTCTCTTTTGCAAAAATGTTTCAGGCATCAGTCATCAAGAGCTACCCATGTGTAATGGTGATAGTCTTCTTCCAAATTCTGTTTTCTACAATTTTGTCAGCATTATTTGCCTTAATTGTAGTTACAGACCTATCAGCATGGATCTTAAGACTTGATATGGGTTTGGTTTGCATTATCTACCAGGTAATCCTTTGTTAATGATACTCATGAATTTTTTTTCACTATAAAAGCTTACAATTAGAATTTCGAGACAATAAACAATATGAATATTGGGACTCAAACCTACATATCATTGAGGGCTATGGTCTGAATTTTTGTTAACTCGACTAACATTCGTTGGCTTGTTGAGTACTTAATGGAAAAGGGATTATAAGAAGAAAAAAATTTCTGAAATATCCCCTATTTCAAAATTTATTGCTTAAAGTATCTCAAAATTTGTTTAAGGACTTAAATGCAACCTATCATCAAGAGGTGAAACTCTTCTTCAGTTGTGTGCTACCTACAACTATAAGCAAAACAGAAGATATCTACACATAGTTGAAGATATATAACACACAGCTAAAGATGATTTGAGCTTGCTCAAAGACTTAGATCCTTAGATACCTTTGGACAATAATTTTTGCAGAGGAGGATCTTTCAATAATTTTTCCTTGAAAGGAAAGGAAAAATGTAAAAGAAAGTATTTTTCTTGAAGGTGTAATGTTGGGATCCCAAGTTCAAAATCTTGTATGAAAAGTAGAAGATGAAGAGAGATCTTTCATACACTAGTAGAAAAAAAGTCTTTTAAACGATTAAAATGGGCCTTTAGATCGGTCTTGGGGCCGGTCAAGATAAGACCTGCTTACAAATTCTGGCACTCTGTAGATCAGATATACAATTTCTAGACTAGTTGTTTTTGTGAACGGTCTAAAAATTTGACATGTATATTGATATTTACAAAAATACCATTAGTCACATTTTTTAAACCATTCCCACAATCAATAGTTTAGATAGGGCAATTTATAAAGCTCTTTTCCCCTACTAGTGTCATTGCATACTGAGAGCCAGAGGCAAGAGAGGCAAAATGAGAAAAGGCGCATTCAACAATCATTATTTATAGCCACTATTATTTATAATAAACCTGGTATATTATAACTAATCCAACATTGGCCAAACTAAACATTTAGAATATGGCCCTTATCCTAACAACTTTTTTCAGACCAAAATGTACAATGCAAAGAATTTAAGCTATAAGCTATGTAGTAACATATATACATTCTAACACCCCCTTCAAGTTGAGCACCATATAGATTAATGGTTCCCAACTTGCACAGAAACCTTATGCAATCATCATGACCAAGTGGTTTTGTCAATAAAATTGATATTTGCTGCTTTGAGCTTAAATGTTGTAAAGTAATGCAACCTTCTACTAAGTTTTCACGAATGAAGTGGCAATCTATTTCAATGTGCTTCTTTCGTTTGTGAAATAGTAGGTTGTTTGCAATATGAATCGCAGCCTTGCTATCACAAAAAATCTGGGTTGATCATAGTCCTTTGATGTTCAAGTCTTTCAACATTCGCGTTGTCCATACAATCTCTGAGATAGCTACACTCAAGGCTCTGTATTCTACTTCAGTTGAAGATTTAGAAATCATATATTGTTTCTTCAAATTCCAACATATTAAAGCCCCTCCAAGCTTGATTGCATAGACGGTCACTTACCTTTGAGATGGATTTATCTAAAATGTACATTAGAGATGGATTTATCTATAATGGCTTGATTAGATGCAGCTTCTAATTCCTTAGTGTTTTTAGAGGGTGTGAGAAAGCCATGTAATTGATAGCATGATTCCCACTTATGACCTCTTCAATTGTAGTAGGCTAGTAGCTACATACTTCTTGATACTTGCCCCTGCCATAGCCTCGTCCTTGTCTTTCACCCCTTGTTGTCATAGTGACATTCTCTAAAGGGTTAAGGTTGCTATTTGCTGAAGGGTTGCGATGACCTTCATCCTAAATGATCATGAATAAGCTTGATTCACCATGGTTAATGGAGTCATGAGGAGAATCGGAGACTATGCTTGTTGGTAGGTATCATTAAGACCTATTAAGAATTGAAAGAGTTTCTACTGCTGTGTTATTTTTATGAACTCTTTGGCTATGTTGTACTTGCATGATGGTAATGGTACTAATGAAGAGTACTCATCCCATAGCTCTTTCAATTTACTAAAGTAGGATGAAACACTTAGGTTACCTTGGTTAATTGTCGAAATGCTTCGGTGAAGAGTGTAAATTTTTGTACCATCGGTTTTTTGGTAATGTTCTTGAAGATCCTTTTAGACTAGATGGGAGGTATCAGCGAAGACAATTCCAGAGGCAATATCCTTATGCACTGAATTTATTAGCCAAGACAAAACTACCATATCACAATGATCCTAAGCTCTGGCATCATGAGAGCCAGAGACGAGAGAGGCAAAATGAGAAAAGGCCCAGTCAACAATCATTGTCAGTGGCCGCATTTATTTATAATAAACTTGATACATTACAACTATTCCAACATTGGCCGAACTAAATAGTTAGAATATGACCCTTATCCTAACAACTATTTTACAGATCAAAATGTACAATACAAAGAATATAAGCTATAAGCTATATACTAACATATATACATTCTAACACATACCTTTATAGTACTCAATATTGCTTTGATAGGAGATATCAAATTTATTCAATAATGTCTTCACTTAACTTTTGAGTTCATTTGGTTGTTTTAAATTTACTTGGTACAAAGTATGGCGGTGGACAAGAAATTGCAATTATATATGAAGCTATCCAGAAAATAAAACTCAGGTTTTTTTGGTTATTCATAATGCTAACTTGTGGTTCATCACATAGGCAATGGCTGCTATAGTGATTCGCTTCAGTCTATGTGCATGGTGTGTGCAGAAAGCTGGCCCTCTGTTTTGTTCAATGTTCAAGCCTGTAGGAATCGTTTTCACTGTTATCATGGGTACACTCTTTCTGGGAGATGATTTTCATCTTGGAAGGTAACATTTCAACACCAGATACTCCCTCCGGACCATTTTATAAGATGTCTTCTAGAATATATTTTTGGTTCTTTTTATAGGACGTTTTGAAAGTTTCAATGGACATTAAATTATTTTTTTCATATATGCCCATATTTAATAAGTGTAATGAGAGAGTAGAAATTAATATGATATTGAAATTTAGTGTGATTAATAACGTAATATTGAAAATTGCTTGAATTTATGACAAATTTAATATTTCTAACTATTTTTACTAGTACATGTGAATTAGTTAAAAACATCTTCTATAAGACCTTATCTATTGGTTCTTAATATAAGACCCTTTACATAATTTAATGAAACATTCATGACACCTTTTTTTTTTTTTTTTCAAAACTACTAATTTTCTCTTTAACTCTTTCCTTTTCATCTTCCTTATTTTCTCTTCCCCTAATATACTATACTAATCAAAGGATTGGTTTTTGAAAGTCTTTAAAATATCTGACATTCATCTACTTTTAACTAATTTTCTTAATTTCATGAAAAATTGTTCATAGGGTCTTGTGAAATAAAGCCGGAGGGAGTATTAAGAATTTTTTTTAAGCGGGACTCATTTTTCACGTGTTTACATATCTGTTTGTGATTAAATTTGAAATTACTTTTTTTCAAGTGAATTGAGTCTATCAATGTGTTTCTCATTGTGTCATTGACGGTAGAAGATTTTTGAATGAATGTATTGCAGTTTGGTGGGTGCTATTATAATTGTCTTGGGATTTTACGCTGTGATGTGGGGCAAAGCTAAAGAAGAGAAGAAGGTTGACGCAAGCTTTGAAAACTTGGAGTCATCTTGCCATATTGCTCCTCTATTGCGAAACATGAATTAACATATCACTACTCTATTCTCTCTCTCTCTATATATATATATGTGTGTGTGTGTGTGTGTGTGTAATTAAGCAATTTAATTTTGGAGGTTTTCTACATGGAAATGGCTTGCACAAAAGGCGGAATCTTGTTAAGGAGACAAGTTTGGAGGATCTGCAAGTTGCTTATGGTATGAAATTAAGTTCTCTTTTCACCAAGCATTGGGATTGACTAGTTGAGGTTGTTCCAGCTTAACAATAAAATTGTGGGATTGAATCAATATAATAAAATTGTGGGATTGAATCAATATTTTAAAAGTTGGATCGCAAGCCGAATCTCATAATCTGCCCAATTAGACTGACTATCAAATTAGTGACAGCAATTAAATAAAAATGAATTGTATGCTTGTATAACATATAGGGTAGTAGTATCCAACACTCTAACATTATTTCCCAATAGCATCTAACGCCCTAATCTTATATATAGTGCATCCAATACCCCTGGTGTTATTACCGAATTACATCCAACACCCTAATCTTATTTTTGTCTTAAGTGATGGATGCATTATAAATATGATTAGGGTGCTGGAAGCATCAAGATAATAAAATAAGAGTGTTGGATGCATTATAAGCAAGGTTAGGGTGCTGAATGCAATTGAGAAATGACATAAGAAGTGTTGAGTACTGCTCTAACCTAATTTATAAGGAATAAATTCATAATAATAAGTCTAATTGTCAACATTTTAACACCATAATATATGAAGTTTTCAATGAAATATTACAATATAGACGGTCTGAAAATTTTCTTGGACAACTTGAGAGGGTCAAATTTTTCAGACTTTTTAAATTATTGCAGCATTTTTACGTCAAGCCCAAAAATTTGTTCCAATTACTTGTCTGATTTCGGGTCACGGCTCAATGGTATCTTTAACTCTGATTCAATCCACTAACTTAACCTTAAAAGCAGTTTTTGTCCCAATCTGAACTCAATGGATTCTTTATCACTTGTTTGAATAGATACATTGGGGGAAAAAGTATAAACATATTGAAAGTGCAGCTTCATTAGCGCTTACGAATAAATGAAATTTCGTAGACCCAGTCGGAGCTATACCCATTCACTTCATCTAGTAATTAGTTTTAAAAAGATTTTAATGCTTTTGCTTATTCTTAAAAGGTCAACCATCGCGGGCAGAATCAATATCTTTCCACCCACAAAATTTAATTTCATTTTATCCCAAAGAGTATAGTAAAGTTTCAGAATTTTTTGGACACAAATAGAAACCTTTTTACTACAGTAAATCCTCTGATGTGGACCTAATAGGAACTCATTCTAGAAAGCATAGAAATTACCAATCGGTTAGTAAATGTTGAAACGGATAAAAAATGAATAAAAGAAAAATGGTGATCTTGAAACTATGAACCCAATGGTGAAACACTATAAAAAAATTCGCTCATTTGTAGCGGTTAATATTACAGATTTATAGTGGTTTTAACCACTACAAACGTTAATATTAGCGGTTAAGTGAACCACTACAAAATACACTATTACTAACAATTTTGTAGTGGTTTGTCAACAAAACCGCTACAAGATGCATCTGTAGATTATATATTCTAGGAGCATCTTGTAGTGGTTAACGAACCGCTACAATTGTTATTTTAATTTGGAGGTTTAATTCTTGTAAAAACTTTTTTTGCAGCGGTTATGTGGCGCCAAACTTTGTTGCCAAAATGTGGATGTGGCAGAAAATGAAATTTGAAAATTTGACACCAACTTTAGTAGCGGTTGACCAAAGGCTACTAATTAATTTCAAAAATTTAAAAATATGACTCCAAACATTTGTAGCAGTTGGATATTTAATGAAATTTCAAATTATTACGCCAAAAATTTAAATTTGAATTTTAAATTTAACTTTGTAGCGGTTAGCCAACCGCTACTAAATGTTACATAAATTTTAAGAACTTTTCCTTAATAATTTTTTCAATTTTTTTTCCAATATTATTTTGAATGGTTTGATAATAAATAACCATTTAAAATAATAATTATTATTTGAGGAGAATTATTAAATTAATTTAGAGAAGTATGAATATTATGTTTGAGATTGAGAAACATAATGTGTAGGTATTAATCATTTAGGTTCTTCACTTTATGAAATTGAAATTGAAGATGAAGAGATATATTTATGAATGGAATGTTGAAAATGTTGTGGAAGGAAGTATCCTTGAATATCTAAAGAATGAAAAAAAAAGGGTATAAGAATTATATGAAGAAACAAAACAAAAGAAATGAAATCAAGATTTGAGGTAAAAAATTGACCTTACAAGCTTAGCTCTTCATCTCAGAAATTTGAAGAATGGAACCGAAAATGAGAGAGGACAGGGGTTGGAAGAAATGGAAAATGTAAGTCATGGGGTGTGGTGGGGATAGTTATAGAGATCCAACCAGATATTTGTAGTGGTTAATGTGACGATGTTTGTAGCGGTATTGGAATTTTTTTTTAAAAAATAAATTGATTGTTTTACAAGAACGAAATTGATGATTTTGTAATCATTCTTCGTCGCCATCCCTGATCCAACTATATATGAATGTTAGAGCTAAGTAGAAATTAAATGGTATAGAGGGAGGCTAACAGACAAGAAACACCGATCGTCGCCAATATATATTGAAATCTCACTGTACTTTCTATTAGATATTTTATTATTATTTAACATAGATTATATCGAAATATTATCTTATCATTGTTTTTGAATAAAATACCCATTAATTGTGGCCCCCAAGTGATTTAGATAGAGATTTAATTTCGGGTTACCTGTCTGGTTGGTAAGCTGTTACAAGCCTTGATGAGAGAATATAAGTAGCGTAGGTCAGGTGTTAGAGTAGTAACAGAGAAAACATACTTATTTTTATCTTTACTGGTTCCCTGACTGGTGACGGCTATTCTCAGATCATCACTATGCATCATCTTCCTGTTAGAAGTACTCCCTATTTTATTCTATTCTAATTCTAATTTTTTCTTGTTTTCTATGACTTTCAGTTTATGAGATACTATATGCAGAATCGCTATGGCTCAGGGTATTTCATTAATTCTTCTGTTGCTACTATCTCTTATGGGATTTATACAATATATTTGGTATCTTTAATGTTAGATTATTCTAACGCGTCGCATTAGAGCTTGGCCGATTCCCCTCTGACTAGTATGTTCTGCATGTTATTTTGCTTCTCTTAATTTTGCAAAATACTCCATTCAATCCTATTTATAAGTAACTTTCACTCTTATGGGGCTGATATTTTTTATAAGCAATTTTCACTTTTTGTCTGAAAAATGTAAGCTTCTTTTTCCTATTTTACCCTCATTAAATATTCATTCATTCTCATATCTTATATTCATTATCTCTCATACTTTTTATATGTTCTCTCTCCTATACTCTTTTCATAAATAGGAGCATATATGAAAAAAAAAAAGGTATTTATAACACATTTATTGTTTTTAACTATTAGTTTATTTTACACAATAAAAAAAATTATTTATAAATAGAATAGGAGGTATTAGGAACATGATAACAATTAGGATGAATAGAAAACCCTTAACTCTATTAATCGATTAAAATTTTGATATTTCCCTTTTGATACGATTATGGATTCTATTCACCGGTGATTTGAAACCCTGTTGCATGTATGATTGATCGATTGTAGAATATGACGGCTTGCTCCTTTTAACTTAATATTTGTAATCCTTTTAATCTGAGTTTTCTTGGATTCTTTTGAACATTCTTAATATGTTTCTCTATTGAATCTTGTTTTCTCTATTCATCGATGGTTTCTGAAGCTTATGTCCAAATCGTTCTTGAACTGTGTAGTTGTTTTGATTTTTCATTTTGAGATTGATTTTTGAATCTGTTTGATTGTCGAGTTTCTCTATGACCGCCGTCACACCTCCGATTATCTCTCATATTCTTGAGTTATATTCGATTTATGCGTTTCAATTCTTGTGATTATATGTTAGATCATTGTTTACATTATGCCTAAAACTGTTCTTTGAGCTCACCGCCATTGAAAATCAACGGAAACGGCATTAGGATCGCCGAAACACGCGATCTGGAATCGCGGGTCGCGGCGGCTCAAAACGGGTCATGCGTGGGTTGCAAAGGTAAGTTGGGTCGGATCTTAGGGCTCCAAAGGTGCTGGAGAAGACGATCAAAACCACGTCGTGTTGGTGTATGGCGGAAAGCCTCCCTGCAAACGACACCGTTTTCGTTTACTTGCATTGACTGGGTCACTGTTGGGCCTGGCATTTCTGACCTGTTATTTGTTTTTGTTTTTCCCTGGGCTTAAACTGCATTTTGGGCAACGTTTTTTTGGGCTTCTGCCTTTCCCTCAAATTTAATACATCTGGGCCTTTTGGGAAACCTGTTGGATTTTGAGAAATTTCCTGAGTTATTTGTTTTTTCGGGCCTCGGTTTTATTTTCAGCTAAATAATAATATTTTGGGTTTTGTCCTCTGGGCTAGTCATATGTTTTTACTCATTATGTTTCTGGGCCTTGTGTTTTTGGGTTATTTATTTTTGCCTTTTGTTGGATTTTCCAGAATCTGGGCCTTTCCGTTTTAAACCTTCTTTTTTGAAATTGTTTTTGGGCTCATAGTTTCAGATATTTTTTAATCTGATTTTAGTTTATGGCTCATTAGTTTGGGCTTCAGGGTTGTGCTTTTCTATATATGGGCTTTTACATTGATTTTTGTTTACACAGTGACGTTTTATATGGTCTGCAAAACACTTTAAGGTTTGATTTTTGGTATTATTGTTTGGGGCCATTTTGGTTCATTTATAAAAACTGTCCTGGGCTTAAAGTTTTTTCTTTCTGAAAATTATTCTTTAGATTCATTTGAGAGCATTAATGTTTTGGTCCCCATATAATACTTATTTAATTCTGGAAATTCATTTCGGGCTCTGTTTGAATTGTACCCATTTGGGGTTTAATTTATATTTCATCACAAATATGACTTATTTGATCAAAATATTTGTTTGTTGATTTAGTTTTATATGCCGTTTTAATTGTTTCAATATGGGAAATTTAATTTTGGCTGTTTTGGCATTATGGTAATTTGCAAAATTTTGTTTTGGTATATGGTTTAATTACCTTAATATGTATGTAATTAATTTTGGACAATTTTTCAACAGTTTGAATTTTGCAAAATTATATTTGAGTTAAGATATGCTGAAATTGATTTCTTAAACAATTTTTGGATACATAAAACAGTGGGAGAGATATTAATTTAACTTTTTGATATTAATCCCTCTAGTAAGATGTGCATATATTATATTTAATTTGGATGCATAAAATAGTGGAAGAATTTATCTATGATGATTATTTATTCACATTTTGTTAATTATATTATCAATTAAATTCTCATTAAAGATTTGTGCATATTAGGAATTTAAATGCACATAGTTGACATTTGCAATTAGCATGCATTTTGGGAGTAGCCACAACATCCTTAATGTTGCATGCGTAAATAATTTCTTATAGATTTTAAAACATCAACTCTAATCATTGATTAATTAATTTAATCAAAGTGGGACAATTTCAGTTATTTAGTTACTTTTATTGATTAAATTAATTGTTTATATTCTCGTTAGGTTATTGGTGCATATTTATGTTTTAAATGCACATGATATTCATGATTAACATGCTTGTTTCCTGGGAGTAGCCACAACATCTTTAATTTTGTTTTGTGCACACTTTTAATCACATATTGCATTATAAAATATCAATTGTAATTAAATATATGGTTATAATTAGTCATTGCTTATAGGTAGATAATTATAATTGGATTTTAATTAAGGTGGAATATAATGACATTATATTTTTTAAGTGGCCCATGGTATTAGAAAATATAATTGTGTTATAGATTCATCAATTCGAGATAAATTCATGCTATACTAATGTTTTTGCCCACAAGTAGACCTTAGTCATACGAATTTATAATTGTATGATTTACATTGGTAAACATACACTTGTTTGTGATGATTTTTTCTTTGCCTCTTTATAGTTGTCTTGGAAGCATGTTTAGGTTTTACTTTGACCTTGTAGCATGATTTTTATATTTAATTGTTTAGTTTGATAGTGATAATTGTTGAGCCTAGAAGGAGATAAAATGTAACATGTTCATCAAACTTGGCATCAAGATAGTTCTAGTACTCAATGATATTAGCAGAAGATGTGAGATAATATTATAAGATGTAATTGTCTCATTAAATTAATCTCAATTAAGAGCTGGCCATCACGGGTACATAAGGATAGAGCTAAGTCAAGGGTTATTTATAGACTAAAGGATGAATTTAGAAATTCTCATAATTGTTATTGTATTATTTTGTTGATTATAAAGTGATTCTCCATAATAGGGTAAGATGCCTCCATTAATTTTAGTAGAAGAGGTCTTAAGTGTAATATCTCATGAGCCACTACTCCTTTTCATGAATACATACATGGATATTAGGCATTCATTGAAAATGTGTACATAGAAGTTTTGCTTATACTTGGAAAAAAATGAGATTCTAAACTAGGGCTATCAAGCCACCAGCTCCAAAGCTATAAAGTAATATAAAGAATAATGTGCTTATAGTTAAAATGTTTGATTGGAGGCAGTAATGGACATACACTTACCATTGATTATGTTTTAATTGGTGAAATAATTCATCTCTCCTTACAGTTGACTTTTCACAATACCCAAATGCTATTTGCTCTCTAATTAAGTAGTGTCATTTGATGCATTTGGAGTATATAAAGCAAAATTGGGTGATTAATCTCATAAATGGATTAATATAGTGAAATTAGTTGGAATAGATGAGTGACATGATAAATATATCGTGGACTGGAATTTAGTCTATATTAAAGTTTTCTCATACTTGAACTCACCTAATACAGGTGGTCTTGTTGTGAGAAGAAACATAATGTTAGTAGACATGTTGGATGATACCGTTTTTCTCTTGAAGGACACACTAAAGATAATTATGTATATTTTATATGAGATTCCAACAAAATTTATGTTTAAATCTTTTTGAAATCTTAAATGTTGGAAGCTCGATCTAAAATTTACTCTTGCATAAAATTTTGTCTAATAAAAGAAAGAGCGTGGAAGGAAAATATTTTGAGAGACTGAGACTGCATATTTTGATGAAAATGCAGAGAGGTCTTAGAAATTCAAGTGAGTTGTCCTTTTTATTTTATATTTTGTGTAGTATTTTGAAATATGAGATTATTTAGGAATGCCAAAATTAGTGGAAGTGATCAAACTTATTGTCAATGATCACATATGGAGGATTCCTACCTCTAATTGTGGTATTCTAGTGACCGTAAATTCCAAATGAAGGTATTAATTCATTATAGATATAAGGTAAGTGACAAAAGTCTATTTGTAAAGTTGCTAGTATGCAACATTAAGATACAAATAAAGTTGTCAACTATAACTTCTCTATAAAGAAGGAATTGATTTAGTGAGGTATTTCCTATGACATTTATGTATAATTTCTTTCATATTTTTATGCTAGTTAAATGTCTATCTTGAGTTGAGATGTCATTTGTATCTTTCCATTTTGGACATAAGGAGATATATATATGTGAATTGGTAGAGATGGTTACATAAATAATAAAGAGAATTTAGTCAGCAAAATTGAGAGTTTCTTTTGTTATGGGCAAGTCCTACAATAGCGATAGTTAAGATATCATGATGTGATTACATATAGGACCATGTTGAGAACATCATACTTTTTGTTTATATCACTAGATTAATGAGAGTTGAGTCATCTATATGGTACAACAGGATGATTCATTTATAGCTTGTGCATTTTGACTTAAGGTGTTATAAGTGACTAAGTCACCATTGTTTAAAGTTGTTATATGACTAGGTTAGGTGGGGCATTCTTTTTTGAATACATAAAGAGTTCATTCTCAAAATATTTGAGAATATCATAAGTAGCCTACGATTACAAGCATTTGAACATTTATGGATAATGATAGTTGTTGTGAGTGACATCTATTATGAGAATGCGATTATACTATCCATATGTCTCTAATATCATCTTGTTCCTTTTAATTTAATTTTCAAGGCGTAAGGTTGCTTAAATGTGCATACAAATGGGCAATGCTATTGCAAAGAAATTTTAGGAGGACTGTCAAGTATATTCTTGCATGAATGATAACTGAAAAGCTATAAGTCATGTGGTATATTACTAAATGTACATTAAGTTTCATGTTTTATATATAGTAGAATGATTAGCTTGTTTAGTTTTGTAACATGAGTTAACTATATAAAAGTTAACATTATGACACATTTTTACACTTCCTAAACAAGATGCATCATTGAGGGGTATAAGATTGCTAAGTAGTTACTGATTGCTTAGTTCCACCATGGATTGCTTGACCTAGTCATTCTTAGAAGCAAGTTACAAGATTGCCAATTAAGGAATTTCATCAGAGGGTTTTAGAATTATTAAATTAATTTAAACCAATTAAAGGTGTTGTATAACTATAGAGTTAAATGGGTCATAAACACATAAATCATATATCCTTTTAATGAAGGGCATGCTTTTTAGAGAAATCAAAAGGTTCAAATATCTCATCAGGGATGGATCACATTTGGAGATCTAGATGAGACATTATTAAGTGATGAAATTCAAGTTTAAGTTTGTTGTCTCAATTTTTTGGTACTTAAATTATGAGATCTTAGCAAACATTTAGGTTAGAACCGAATAAACATTTAGGGTTTATTCATTAAGTTTCTAACCCATTGTAATGCCCCACCTTACAAAGCACTTATCATCGATATTAATCAGAGTAGCAATTTCACAGTTCAGTGGGCACATAGGAATAACATAAATATACTGATATATTGATACAAGGTACTTAATTACATTATAGGTTTTCCCTATAGGGTCTTATACATAATACTTACAAACCTAAAATAATTAAAAGGATCTTCAGATAACCAACAATCTTGCTTGATCAGGAACCATCAGTTGCCGATAAGTACGCCTTTGCCACTTGAGCCACTGTCTGCTGCTCAAAACTTTATATATTTATGGAAAGGGTGAGATTTGAAAGAATTTCAGTAGTAATATACAATCAGTCATATAAAATGTGACAGATAAATATGCCGTACACTATATAATGAACATAACAATAATCACATAGTGTATGAAAGAAAGAGTTACTACCTGGAATTGCCCTTTCCTGCTTTACTTGTCCTTTCAAAATCTTGGTTCTGGCTCGGGCTATTGCAAATTCCTAGAAGTTAGAGTTACAAGTAACTGGTTATTACTTGAACAATTATTGTCTTTTATCATAGTTTATTGGTTTTCTATCACAGTTTCAACAATTTTTGCTAAGTACAGTTTCACAGTTTTTCAGAAAACTGGCAGGTTTTCAATCGACTTTGAAAAATCATAATTAATTCTAGGAAATTCCAAATTGGCTGGTTCCAAAGCCTAAGTGAAGCTCTTTAAGTGTATTTTTATTGAAAAATACCCAAGGCTGGTCAATGTTATCACATTTTTTGTAGAAATTTGCCAAATGTTTTCTATTCTAGATTGCATTCTAGAAACAGGGCACAACTTTGAAACATCATATCTTTTAGTATACTAGCCCAAAAATTATGATCCTTCCATCAAAATAAAGCTCTATATCTCTAATTTAATCCTACAAAATTTCATAATATTTGAACTAGGTTTGTCTAACAAAATTCATTGCATAATCAAACTGTCTCTAGTGAAACAAATCAAACAGCACCTCTCCTTAACTTCATAAATTTCCATATTGAAACATAAACATCCAAAAACCATGAACACTTGTATTCCTACACAATTTTCCATTCTAAACAATGAAATCATCAAAAACACCAAAATTAAGTCCTAACCCTCTGTGAAGTGTCTGGACAAAATTCCAAAGAAAAGGGAAAAATTGAGTTTTCTTGATTCCACTTGTTTAAACTCTTCCTTTTCACTTGTAATCACATGATTAATCACTTAAACACCTTTTAAATATGATAAATAGAAAATTGGGTAGTATAACATTTTAGGGTCTCATCTTCCCAAATTTACAAAACAAAGCAAAACAAGCCAATCAAACCACCAAACAACCAACAACAGTCAATATTCATCAAGATAAGACATATTTTTAAGCTCACCTTGATTTTTCCTTCTTTCTCTCTCTAAACCACGGCTGACCTCTCTCTCTAACCCGTTGATTTAGCTTGCTAACCATTAATTTCAAGAAGAAGAAGAAGTTAGAGGAGGTTCTAAGGAGTTTAGAAGGCATAAGGAGTCTAGACTGCTATGCCAGAAAACACACTGGTAGCAAAGTTTACATTCCTGAGACTCTTGCTAAATTAGGTTTAGCAGTCCACTTGATTCAGGCTTATTCTCAAGTCTCTAGTCTCAAAATTTGGGATATTACACCTATTAAGTAAGAGTATTACGTGTAATACATGGAAGGTAATACTCGATCAAAGAGGACTTATCGCCATGATTTTTGTAGTATTGCATAAATGAATCTTATTCACCAAATAACATTAGGTTGTAGACTAAGTGGGAGACTATTAGATATTTTATTATTTAACATTGTACATTTTATTATTATTTTATATAGATTATATTTAGATATTATCTTATCATCATTTTTGACTAAAATATCACCTGATTATAGCCAAAAGTGATTTGGATAGAGATTTGGTTTAGGGTTACCTGCCTACCTGATAAGTTATTACAAGCCTTGATGGGAAGATATAAATAGCGTAGGCCAGTTCTTAGAGTAGTAAGGAAGAAAACCCACTTACTTGCTCCTTAGGGGTTCCTTGACGGGTGATGGCTATTCCCAGACTATCACTGTGCCTTATCTTCTAGTTAGAAGAAGCCTTGACCTATTCTATTCTATTCTAATTCTAACTCTTTCTTGTTCTCTACAATTTTCAGGTTGTGACATACTACACGTAGAATCGCTATAGCTAGAGGTATTTCATCAAGTCTTTCAGTACTGCTCTTTCTTATGGGATTTATAAAATATATTTGGAATCTTTATTGTTAGATTATTCCAACACTTTCTGTAACCCCCTCCACCATAGGCCGAGATTTAGTTCATAAACACGTAATTGATGTAGAATTAGAGACCTTAGATGATTTTGGGACTTAAAGAAAATCAAACTTCCCAAAATCATGGCTTACAAAATTTTTTACAAAACCTGTTCATGACGGTCTCATATTCACATTTCAATACTAAATGGCTTGTATAGGTTGATTTCATTCATACATATCATAGTACAACATAAATTCCTGACACACTTGGGTTCCATTAATTAATAAAGGGATTATACAGAGGCACAAAACCCATACACTTTTTCCCTTTTTCTTGGGGATTACACAAAACTATACATTAATCCAAAACATATACAATTGTTTCCCAAAAATATATCCAAAAGGTTTTTACATGATAACCAAAGTAAAAATCCTAAACCGGAGCTCTATCCGCTCTTCGTCACCCGCTTTCCCTTCGATCCTTCTGCCCTGTCTAAATATTTGGTTTATAGGAGAGTGAGATTCTAAAGAATCCCTATAGTGTCAAATCACTCATAGTATGCACAACAATAAGGCATAAAAGCAAATCATCACACACATATTGCAACTACAACAGCAGTTACAACTGCAAAGGCAGGTATGACTCATGTCACCCTTGCGTTTGCTCATGCTACATTGCACAACACAATCCACACAATATATTTCACCATATTTGGGATTCATATAAAGCATTTCATACACAAGCCACATTGGCAAGATCAATACACAGCCCACGGCTGGATTCATAAACGCCGCCCGACGGGTCGGATTCACAAAGATTCATGTCGATTATATTAGAAGTTTAACGATCGAGCTAGAGATGACCACCGTCACTCCCTAAATGGTTCAAGCTGAAGTGCTCACGCCGTAATGGACCATGGCATATGCAGTTCACATAGCTCAATGGTAATTTATGCATACCAAAATATCATACACAACATGAGAGAAGAGTCACTACCTTGGTCCTTCCGGGCGTATTCTGGTACCAGTCTCTCCCGAGTAGAGCAAATGTCAAATCCTAGAATCATAATTAAGGATGAAGAGTTATACTCTATTTCAAGACTTAATTTACTTCATAGTACTTAAATTTGGTTATCATAATTGACCCTTAAGAGGCCACAAATGCCTCTAATAAAAGCCCTAAAAGGTTGGGAAAGAATAGGTTGAAGATCACTTTTCAAAAACTCAAAGTACTGGAACACAGGGGTTGGCCGCGGCCAGCCCTTCCTTGGGCCGCGGCCAAAATGTGGTCAGAAGGGTTTGGGTCGCGGCTACCCACCTTGGGCTGTGGCCAATAAATTCCTTGATTCTTGGCTGAACTTCCAAAAATCATAACTAATTCTAGAAAACTTGAAATGAGGTGATTCCAAAGTCAAATAAAAGGTATTTGTGTCCTCTTTACTAGAAAAATATGGACCATAACTAGAAATCACCAAAACATTCCAGAATTACCCAAAACTCAACACTACTCCAAAACAGAGTTCAGTTTTTGTCCCAAACTTTGGCCAAGCATAACTCTCAGTTCATAAAATGAAATGACATGAATTATATGTCCATTTTGAAGCTTGGGATGTGAGATTTAAGATTGGAAAGTTTAAGAATTTTCCAACACCATTGGGGCATTCAAAATGTTCGTGTAAACTAACTGCCCAGACAGAGTTCACACAAGATAGATTTTTCAACTATTCTACCAAAGTGTCCAATGACTCTAAAATCATTAACCAAATCTATTCCCGTACAATTTTCTATAAGGAACACAATGGTAACCTCAAAATGACCAAAATCAAAACCCAATTACATGCCCTATTTTTGCCCAATGCACAAAACTAGCACAAAGGTGCCAAACCTTACATTTAAAAGCTTCAATCAAATTCTATCCATCCAAGATACATTTCAAAGCATCATATCTATGACAACAACAACTCAAACACCACAAGACCCTAATTTTTGAAATTTCAAGCCAAATTTCCAGAAAATCCAAACTTAACCAATGGCTACAAAACCTATATAAAAAGGTTTGTCTTACTCACCTCTATTACTTTCCCAAA
The DNA here is from genome assembly GCA_963210345.1 of Inga oerstediana. NCBI lineage: Eukaryota > Viridiplantae > Streptophyta > Magnoliopsida > Fabales > Fabaceae > Inga > Inga oerstediana. The sequence goes on from OY723409.1 coordinate 41,209,632, forward strand.
TGGAGTTCCTTGGTTCACCATACTCTAAAATTCCTTGAGAGGTTAAACAACACCAAATGAAAAATCTAAAATAATGAAATTGAAGCTCTCAACACCAGGAACAAGTTTATAGAAGAGGATTTTTCCATTAGAGGTCATTTAGAGGGTCAAATAACTCACCTTAATCAAAAGCTCTTCCTTCTCTTTGAGCTTCCATAGTTACACGAAAAATGGGAGAGAGAATGGGAGAGATGAGTGTTGAAGAAGGAGAAATGATGAAGCCCATGCCTCATTGTCCCTTGTGCAGCGAAATATGGGAGGGGAGAGAGAGAAATTAATTTTCTAATCCCAATTTGACTTTCCCTCAACAACTATTTTCATGAGCTTTTGCCACTTGTCCCATTTCCATTAGTTCTCATAAAGTAAGTAACTAAAGTAGTTACTCTAACCCCTCCATTAGCCATTTAGTTACACATCTCATCTCCCTCTTAGCTAGTAATTAATGTTTCCATTAATCACCAACTTAAAGCCATTCATCCAATTTCTCAATAATGATGACGTGTTAATTAAAATAGCCATAAAACATATCATAATTCCCATTTACATTCATAAATATCCACACTAATCCTCATTAGCCCTTAATTAAAAATGGGGCATTACACGTTCAAGTTTCAACTTATTATTAATGTTAAGCCAACTATCGTGCTACGTCGTCTTTATTTCCTCACCTTTCTGTTTCCCCTTTTCTTTTCATTCCTTTTATTTTGATTTATTGTTATAATTAAAAGGAAAAAAACTAATAATGTATGTAATTGAGCTTTGATTGACCCTAATTAAAGTAATTGGACTTAACATGATATATTTTATTATTATATTAAAAAAACAGAATGCAATTCCATTAGGAAATGACCAAATGTCACTTTATTTTAACTTGTTGCCTTCCCACTTTCATCATATCACATAGCATTAATGACTTAATATTTTAATCATAAATTCCATTTATTATTTATTTATTTTTAGGCAATGTAATTCCTTCTTTTCCATAGTAATTGATGATAGATCAATTTGTTCAGGGATGATTTCGTAATCATTCTTTGTCCCTATCCCTAAAGAAAAAATGCTTGGAGAAAATGTTAGTGTTGAGTATATGATTGTATACAAAAATTGTATTTAAATTAAGTGATAATAAAGTGTAACTTATAAAAAAGCATTTAATTATAGGTAAATTGCCATAATGTTCGAGGAAGAAGTTGTCAAAATTGGCAGGCTGGAAGGTCTCACTCTCGTAGGTAACTTATCACCATCACCTATATCATAAAGGTCTCGAGGCTTTAAGTGAACCATCATATTCCAATCTTTGTGCCTTTTATCTTTGACATAATAAACCTGGTGTGCCTCTGAGGTAAAAATATATGGCTCATCATCTTCAGATTGACCAGTGTGAATTGGCCAGGAGAAGTTTTATTGATGTGATGCTTAATTCATCAGTTGTGAGTCCTCGTTAAGCTATCATATTTGCCCATAAACACTTGAAGAGTGTCACAGCAAATCAACCTTGGTAATTTAGTTCAATGACATCAACAATCTTTTCATAATAAGGGACACCTCCAAATTGCATGTTGCCAGCATTGTTGCTCGCATAACTCCACATTCTAAAGGGGCCATAAACACCCAAATTTTGGGTTAGCAATCATTGATATTGTGAAATTGTACAAAACTTGAAACTATTGACATTTTATGTAGTAAACCTCCTTACATAGTTAAGCAGGCCAATTACGAGAGCTTTGAAATATGGTGAGTGTGGGTTGTGGTCATTTAGTATTCGGCAAGCAAACTAACTTGGGAATTCACTGTGGACTTTTTTATCAATTTTGGCTAATGTTCATGCACAGATCCTGAGTTGATGCTTTACATAACTGCTAAATTCCCTGTAATTAATGATGTAAGCGATGATGATCATTAGATGTAAGCAAAAGGTAAGGAAATATATAGAATAACACATGAGTGTACAATTTATACTGAAGGAAGGGATCAATTTGACTATAATTAATCAAGACATGTCTATGTGCTTGAAACTTTTTAGTTGCAATTATTTTGAAACTCACTTCCTCCAATTGATTTACCAACATGAGGGATTAACAACACTCTTGATGATGGCTTAGGTTTAGGACAATCGTCTATACGAGGGGGTAGGTTGAAATATGTCAAACTATCATCAAAGTACCTTGAATAGAAATACAAAACCTTAACTCCTGTATAACGTTCAGCTATAGAATCGTCTGGCCACGCCTTATTCCTTACAAATAGATTTCAATTTCCCAAGAAACCTATAAATTTAATAAAAAAAAATGTTAATGCTTAAATGCATGACTAGAAAAATTAGAATTTTATGCTGATGGACATATGTAAAATGAGTACCTCTCTATAGGATACATCCATCGATATTGAATTGAGCCAGCTAGTTGTTTCATGAACAAGGTAGACTATTAAGTGAACTATCACGGTGAAAAAAGATGGAGCAAATATCATCTCCAAATGATAAAGCGTAAGAATAGTTTTGTGTTGCAGTTGATTGAGCTCCTCAACAATTACAACCTTAGAACACAATTTCTGAAAGAAAGAACACAGCTCCACCAAAATGATGGATACATTGAGAGGCAATGTATTTTTTATTACCAACAGAAGTAACTATTGCATAAGAACATGTGAGTCATGACTCTTTAGCTTAGCAACCTTTGAAGTCTGCATGTCAATATATCGTGAAATGTTACTTGAATACCAATCAGGAACTTTTTTCTCCTTCAAAGTTGCGAGGAAGATTTCCTTGTTTGGTTTTGTCAGGGAGAAGTTTGCTTGTTGAAATTGTCATGATCATCTGGACATGTGTCATTATGAGCTCCTATAGCTCAAATCTTTCTTCGCTTGAAGATAATCTTTTGACTTGTTGAGTTCATTGAGCACTGTATATAGCATATTATCGTACACATTTTTTTAATATGCATGACATCATGATTATGGGGTAGCAAATTACATTTTCAATATAGATAAGTGAAGAACAAACTTATCTTCCGCCATTGTTGAGCCTTAGAAGTATAAGTCTTGTTAGTTTGTCTCCCTGCTTGTATTGCATCATCAGTTTTTCCAAACTCAAATTCAATATCTTGGAACTGCTATAAGATATATGCACAGGATAAAGTCTGAAGAGCTCCTCTTTTTCTCTGGTTTACTATTAAAATGATTCTATTGCAATCTTAATTTGTGCTTCCCATCAAGAAACCTTTGATGACCAATGAAGCACCACTTTTGATTGTGAGGAAGGTGTATTGAGTCAATGTAAACATTGTTAGAACTGGCCGACACCCAAGAGGGGGGTGAATTGGGTGTAAGATAAAAACTTAATAACTTTAAAAATATTTTTGCATCTTATGAAATCAATAAGTATAGAAGCATGAGACCATAAGTAAGTATCTAAAACATATATGCTGGAAATATAAGAGCTTAGGGAAGAGAAGAGGCAAATTGTGATTTATCCTGGTTCGGCCCAATCCATGATAACCTACGTCCAACCCCAGGCTCCTCCTGAGATTTTCAATCCACTATTTTCCTCAAGTTTAACCGGGTACTTGAGAACCATTACAATCTCATAAGTTTAATTCAGGCACTTGTAAAGCCTTTACAATTCTCGTACTGAGTTACTCCCCCTTACACACCGTAAGGTTATAATCGAGTTGCTCCCCCTTACACACCATAAGGATACAACTTTGATGATGAAATATTACAATCAATCTTATCTCTCAGAAGTGAATAAGATGAATACTGAAGTACAATACAAATAATCGCTCTCTAAAATATACATGATATAGAAAATAGATAAGAACATAGAGTAGATGGGTTGGAGTAGATGATTCATGATCTTTTCATGTTTCTCGTTTTTGTTCTCTGCTTGAATCTCTTGTATTCATAGTTGATTAGGATATGACCATTGTGAGTATTTCAACTTATCCGTTGAGTCCTGTTGCTTCGTTTGGCTGTTCTTCATATTTGAAAAACTAGCCATTACGTTCGGTGGACGCTCCGCTTCCGTAAAGTATCTTTCGTTCCCTTAGCATGATCTCTTCATTATTTTCTTGGAATAATGCTTAGAATACTAATACAATGAATTTTTAATCATGAAGATAATAAATCAATGAGTAACAGATGATTTTCATGCTTTCTGGTCTACAACACTTGAGTGGTCAATCAAGTAATCAAGGGCCATCACCTGAGTGATTACTTCTGAAAACTAGCAGAGACTTCAGACTTCTTTTCATATCATATCATATCTTCATTGTATTCTTGAAGACATACATTAAACATTAATACAATGAAATGTTAGCATGATTAGAAGCAAGAGGAATGAGTTACATGATCTTTCTTGTGATTTCCAGAATCTACGGGATGTTGTCTGTCACATCAGTGGTCACTCGAGTGATCCTGGGTCATTACTTGAGTGATCCCTTAAGTAATCTCCTTCAAAATCTGGTTGAGAGCATTTCCAATTGCATTACTCGAGTGATCCCTTAGGTAATGTTTCAAATAACTTTACAGATTACACGAATGATCCCTCGAGTGATCTCTTCATTTTGATTCAAAACATGGAAAATTATATATCATCATAAAGCTCTCATTGTCTACATTCCAATGCAATAAGAATCACCTTTAAACTTATTGTATACAGAAAGTTATAATCTAAAGAATATCTATTGTTCCTGCCAATGTATGAAATCATGAGCAGCAAATTCCAGAAGGCATAATTCTTAGTATATAGCTTTAAATGTGTCAAATTATATATCCATGGAAATCTCTTTAAGTCTAGTTTTATATGGGACTATTTTTGTCTCAATTCAATGTGTAGTTTGAGAGTTATGTCCCAAATACTAAAGATGCCTTGTATTGTAATGGTGATTTTAGTGTGCACTTTCAAAGCTGATATCTCTGTCATCTGAATTCCTCTGAATGTGATATTTGATCAAAATGACGCATTAGGAGTCTAGTTTTATATGCCACTAGTTTTAGCTCAATCCGATGTGTGGTTAAAGAGATATCACCAAAATACTGAACCTCTATTCTGTTGTATGAAAAATAGAGTACATAAAAAATCTCATTACTCGAGGAAGCCCTTGAGTAATCTGGGTCATTACTCGAGTAAGCCCTTAAGTAATCACCTCTAAAATAAGGCAGTGGTATATTACTTGAGGGATTACTCGAGTAATCACCTATGGAGGTAGCATAACTTCCGTATAAGTCATTTTAGCTTCATATTGACCCATTCCAACTTCCGTTTGACCATAGAAACCTCCGGTATCACTTCTAAGAGCTTGGATCTTGATATTCTCATGTGATCTTGCAAGTTCTTCTTGTTAGAACAAGCGTTTCACCCAAGAGGGGGTGAATTGTGTGATACTAAAATTTCGTCAGAAATATAAAACGTTAACAGTGGAATTAAAACAGTAATGAGTAAGGAGAAATATCACCGAAGTGTACACCGGGAGTTATACTGGTTCGGTCACAACCACTTTGACCTACATCCAGTCCTCAGAGCTTCTTTGAGAATTTCACTATAACTTCCAAGATTCAATGGGTTCTTGGCACCTCAGTACAAGCAAGTTCCTTCACATAGACACTCGCTCCCCCTTACAATTTGTAATCCAATCCCAACTTAAGGTTCCACAACCTTAAGTTATCTCAATAAAAAATATTGAGTTTGAATGAAATATCTCTCTTACAGAGTGAATAAGAATCACTGAAGCATAGAAATATAATCTCAACGTGAAAAACAGAGCAATGAACTTGATAATTCATTTGTGTGTGTTCTTGTTGTTTTTTCTCTATTTGGATGTTCCCATATATATAGATATGTTGGTGATGACCGTTGAAACATTTTCTTTCGTCCGTTGGAGAGTGCGCTGCCACTATTGACTTTTCAAGTTTTTGAAAAATATCTGTTGGCGGTGGTTGGCATTTGAACTTTTAATTTGACTTCCCTTTCTTGACATGATTCCTTCATTGTTTATCTGTAAATATGCTAGAAATACTAATACAATGAAAGATTAATCATATAGGAAACAATTTAATGAACGTTTGAATGATTTATAAATTTCTGGGTATACTTACTCGAGTAGCTACTCGAGTACTTACTCGAGTATCATCGGGAAATCTTTGATCAACTGCAAGTCAATGAATAAATACAAGATTATTCGGGTAGTGCATGGAATAACCAATTTTCAAACCTTTGGAAATATCTGTTTACTCGGGTACCTACTCGAGTAATGCACTCATAACTTTATGAGTTACTCGGGTACCAACTCCAGTAAGCCTTCAAATAAACTTGTGGTTACTCGATGCTCTACTCCAGTAATGTTGGCAGGATTTCAAGGCCGAGAGCACTTACCTTGTTACTCAGGTATGGACTCGAGTAATGCATTCATTTTTGCATAGGTTACTCGGGTACCACCTCGAGTAAATGTACTTTTTATGCATGACTTACCCTGGTAATGACTTGAAGTTTACCTTGAAAATATTTCTGCATACTCGGGTACTTACTCGAGGAATCCACTTAAAATAGAACATTAAATACTTGCATACTAGAGTAAGGACTCGAGGAAAATGAGATAAATTTATATCAAGTTAATCGGGTACCACCTTCAAGTTTTACTTACTTCAGTGCGTTACTCGAGTAGCTACTCGAGTAACATTGGCAGTAGTACAAAGTGCCGAGAGCTCCAAAATTTCAGGAACAGAGTTACTCGAGTAGTTCCTCGAGTAACAATGGCAGGCCGAGAGCAACTCCAAGTTTTTACCTGGTTACTCGAGTAGCTCCTCGAGTAACATTGGCAGGCCGAGAGCAACTTGAAAATATTTACACTATTACTTGAGTACTTACTCGAGTAACGTTGGCAGGTTATTGGAAGGTGCCTCTGGTTACTTCAAGTTTTGGCTCATTACTCGAGTACCTCCTCGAGTAATGCCTTAGAAAAACTGCATCTGATCAAGTTTCTCAGCTTTTTCTCTTTGTCTTTCTTCATTACTCCAATGCTAACTTCAAGTGATGCTTATCCCTGTTATTCCTTTGTTCAAACTTGTTTATTAATCATTTCCTTTTCAAACCATTATTTTGTTATCATCAAAACATGAGATCTAACATTCTCCCCCTTTTTGATGATGACAAAACTTTGGTGATTTTGGACATGGTTTTTCAAATTGAATTTTCAAATTAAATATGTCTTATTAAGTTTAAATTCATAGCACACACCTTGCATTCACAGTCAACTTCATTAGTCCAACAATGTATCATAATTCAAAACTTAAATGGACTTAAAATAGAATCATAACTTAAGCACACTTGCATTAAACTTAAAAATTTCAAATTACAAGATAAGTTCAAGAAGACTAATAAAAAGAACTAACAAGTTTCAAAATGCTCCCTAGAACCCATATACACCCAACTACCCAAAATAAACTAGGACACATCCACAAAATCACCCTCAAGCTCTTCTCCCCCTTTTTGGCTTCATCAATCAAGTGGAGGGCTAGGAGGCTTGGCCATGGAAATAGGTGTTACTGGAAGGACCATAGAATCATCTGAGTCCAAGGAATCAAATGAGCTAGAGGGAACTGGGTTAGGCAGATGGACTGGAGGGATATGGATGTCATCGCTGGGAGGAGAAGGTTGGAAGACAACCATAGTAGAGGTTTCTCCTTCTGGAGTGGTCTAAATCTCAGGAGTAGTCTCAGCCTCAGGAGTATGATGTTCAGGGGAGGAGGAGGGAGATATTTCCTCAGTTTGGGTAGGTGATGGAATCGGTTTAGGAACGGTTTCTGGCTGAGGTTTTGGAGGAGAATCATCAATGGTAATGTGTATGGTCTCGTTGGTTTCTGGGTTATCCACTGAGTAAAGGATGTCTTTGGCTTGAAGCTCAGGTGGACTAGAAACCAAAGGAGTAGATGGTTCATCCTCAGAAATAGGAGTATCAGTAGGAGGGTTCTCTGGTGGTGGTGGTGCAGAAGAGGAGGGACCGGCTGAAGGTCCGGGACCCAATGAGTCCAAACGTGCCAGAATCAATCTCAGGGTCTCGCCCTGGGCACGTTGCTCTGCTAGCAACTCCTCATGCCTCCTGTCCATTCTCTCAACCAACTCTCCCATCTTGGTATTCATGTGGGTTATCAGTTCAGCATTTGTATTGGCGATATCTACATGAAATCCTCTCAGCATATTTTCCATGAAATGCTGGAGAGTAGCATTGAGGAAGGATGGTGATGATGTGGTAGCAGCTGGAGCCAATGACTGAGTGTCATCTATCTTGCTGGTTTCTGCCTCTATAGTCTTCCTCTTCTTCTTTGACCCAGACTCCAGAGTACCTTTCAGAGGGATGTCAATGTTCAATTTTCCTATCTGGTTTCTCCCAACCGGAGTCAACCTTTTAATGGGCTCCTTGCTATCCAAATACCATATCTTATTCTCTTTCAGGATCAGTGACACAATCTGAGGATATGGCATTGGTGTTGTAGCCTTTCCATCCACCCTATATCTCTTCATCTCCGAGAAAATATATTCCCCTAGATCCTTTTGTTCCTTCAAAAGCAATGAAGCAAACCACCTAAAGTCCCTATAAGAGAAATGGGTGTAATTGTTGGCTTTGTTCACTAGGGACCTAGAGTAGATGTACCATAGGACCCTGTGATGATCACACATATCACTCGGTTTAAAATTTAGGGGGCCAACTAGCTCACCGGGTTTGAGAACAGAAAAGATTTGATTTGGCTCAAGTTGAGAGTAAACATCATCCGGGGGATTTTCTATGCCTAACCACAAGTTAATTCTAGATGGTGAAATTAGAATCTTTTGGCCTCTCACTGTGGTGGTCATTTCTTCCTCGGCTGAGGTTCTGTTAGGTTCGTCTATGATCTCTAGATTACAATAAAAGTAAGTGATCACTTTAGTACATAATGGTAATCTAATAGATAGCCAAGGCATAAAGGGATCTAAATAAGGACTTAGGTCATGCTTCACTACCTCTTGAAGTACCTTCAGATCAACATAGTGTGTCTTACACACCTTCCTTCTGGAGAACTGAGACAAATACTTCGGAGACTCTACCAATTTGCTAACATTGAATCCCTTTGGTGGGTTGGTGATCTCTGCTTCCGGTACTTTGGTCTTCTTGGAAGTTTGACCCTTCTCCATTTGATCTAAGATTCCAGCCATAGCCTTAGCCACATTCTTGTCATACTTTGGCTTTTTGGTAGGCTTTGGTGTGAAAGAAGGGGTAGAGGAAACAGAGGGAGTAAGTGAGGGAGATTTGGCACTCTTGCCTCTTCCGGTAGATGTACTCTTTTTGGATTGAGCCCTTGTCACAATAGGCTCTTTAATCACAACTCCTTTGGGTTTCGGTTGAGATTGAGGTTGAAGAGGAATTTTAGCTTTTGATCTCGGAGTTAATTTTCTTCTCTTTTTGGGAGGAGAAGAAAGAGGATCAGGGTTTTGTTGAGAGTCAGAGGAATTTATGGGAGTAAGGTTTTTGGTCCTCATCTTTCTGAAAGATTGAAAAACTGAGATTTTCAGAAAAAGAAAAGAGACAGTCGCAGGTTAGGGCACTGAGAATCTGGGCAAAATAGGAGGTTTTTGGAACTGAAATCTCTTGGCTTTTGACGGAAATGAAGCAGGGAATCACTTGTGAAAAGTTTTTGTGAGAGAGAATAGTGATTTACTCGAGGAGATTTTGTGGAAATGACCGAGTTTGCGACAGATAAAGACCTAGAACCCGACGTTACTCGAGGCCTTACTCGAGTAACCTTCAAGTTTACTCGAGGCCTTCCTCGGGTGTTCATACAGAAAAATTCTAAAATAATTCATTTAAATTGCGTACCTGGCATGAATAATATAGTAATTATCCATGGATGTTCCCTCGAACATTTATAACCCATTCTGATCAGATTTTAGTCATTTTTCATCAATTTGAGAATCTGGACTCCGACATTACTCGAGGCCTTCCTTGAGTAAGCTTCAAGTTTACTCGAGGCCCGCCTCGGGTAACCTGCTTTTCAACTTCTGACTCTTCTTTTTTTTTTTTGAAAACTGAACCGTTAGATTTAAATTTCAAGTAACTTGATCCATTACTTCCAGTTTTGGGGGCCATTACTCGAGTACATACTCGAGTAAAGTGTTACTTTACTTCAAGTTGGTCCTCAGGTATTGCTTCTCTGTTATCAATAACTTCAAGTTGGTACTCCAGTAAAGGTGTCCTCTGATAATCTTTGTTTTTGTTTCTCAAAACAGAGTTTCAAACTCCTTGCAAAACAAGTTTCTATATACTTCGATGCTTAAGTTAGTGATCATAAAAAACATTATCAGGTGACTTCATCTAATATTATGAAAAACTTAAATAACTTATAACTCATTGGGATTTACCATTCCCAATTCTCTTCTAATGTATAGAAATTGATCTTTTGCAAGAGGTTTTGTGAAGATATCTGCTAGTTGAAGATGAGTAGGAATGAATATCACTTTCACATCTTTCTTTTGAACATGATCTCTGATGAAGTGATGTCTGACATCGATATGCTTGGTTCTAGAATGTTGAACTGGATTCTTTGCCAAGCTTATCGTGCTTGTATTGTCACAATAGATTGGTATTTCTTTGAGATAAATACCAAGATCTTGTAGTTGTTGTTTTAACCAAATCACTTGTGCACAACAACTTGATACAGTAACATATTCGGCTTCCGTTGACGAAAGAGACACAGTATTTTGTTTCTTGCTAAACCATGACACAAGTGATCGTCCAAGAAATTGTCCTTGTCCGCTGGTGCTCTTTCTATCTGTCTTGTATCCTCCATGATCTAAATCTGAGTATGCAACAAGATATTCACTTCTTCCTTTGGGATACCATAGACCTAATTCGGGTGTGTCAGCAAGGTATCTAAAGATTCGTTTGACGGTTTTAGCATGTGATTCCTTTGGTGTCGATTGATATCTTGCACATATGCCAACACTAAATTGGATGTCTGGTCTGCTTGCCGTGAGATAGAGTAATGATCTAATCATTCCTCTATATTTCGTGATGTTGTAGTCTTTTCCTTTGACATCAGCATCAAGTAACGTAGTTGAGCTCATAGGTGTGTCCGTGCCATTTGCTTCATCCATTCCATACTTCTTCAATATCTCTTTCAAATACTTTGTTTGAGATATGAAGATTCCATTCTTTCTTTGTTTGATTTGCAAACCAAGAAAGAAATTCAATTCTCCCATCATTGACATCTCAAATTCTCCCTGCATTATCTCAGAAAATTCCTTACACAGAGATTCATTAGTAGCACCGAAAACAATATCATCAACATATATTTGAACAATTAAAATATCGTTGTGTCTTCGTTTTATGAAGAGTGTTGTATCGAATTTTCCCCGTACAAAACCTTGATCAATAAGAAACTTACTGAGCCTTTCATACCAGGCTCTAGGAGCTTGTTTTAAACCATATAAAGCCTTTTTGAGTTTGAAAACATGGTCTGGTTTAGTAACATCCTCAAAGCCTGGAGGTTGTTCTACATACACTTCTTCCATGATGTAACCATTTAAAAATGCACTCTTAACATCCATTTGATAGAGTTTGAATCCTTTAATGCATGCAAAGGCTAAAAGTACATGTATAGCTTCCAATCTAGCCACTGGAGTATACGTTTCCTCATAATCAATCCCTTCTTCCTGATTATAGCCTTTGGCCTCCAATCTTGCCTTGTTTCTGACAATAATTGCGGATTCATCGAGTTTGTTCTTGAATACCCATTTAGTACCAATGATCGGATGATCCTTGGGTCAGGGTACCAAATCCTAAACTTGATTTCTCTCAAATTGATTTAGTTATTCTTGCATTACTATAACCCAATCATTGTCTGATAGGGCTTTATCAATGTTAGAAGGTTCAATCTCAGAAATGAATGCAGAGAAACTTACTTCATTAAAAATTCTATTTCTAGTTTTGATCCCTTCATTGACATCTCCTATGACTTGATCTAATGGATGACTTTTATTGTATTTCCAAGCTCTAGGTTGACCTAGGGATTGCTCTTCTTCCTTAGTTTCATCAACTTCTGGAATAAGAGACTTAGAAATAGATTGACCATTCTCTTGATTTAAAACAACTTCCTGTTCTTCATCAAAGGTTTTGTCAGAGGATTCAAATTCATCAAATACAATATGAATTGATTCTTCAACAACACATGTTCTTTTATTGAAACTCTATATGCTTTACTTCGGTTAGAATATCCTAGGAAAATTCCTTCATCTGTTTTAGAATCAAATTTTCCCAAGTTATCTTTACCATTATTATGAATAAAACACTTACAACTGAAGATGTGTAGATGAGCAATATTTGGCTTTCTTCCTTTGTACAACTCGTATGGTGTCTTTCCAAGTTTTGTTCTGATATAAGCTCTATTTGAAACATAGCATGCTGTACTCATAGCATCAGCCCAAAACACCTGAGATACATTCTTTTCATTCAACATTGCTCTAGCCATTTCAGTGAGCACTCTATTTTTGCGTTCTACAACTCCATTTTGTTGAGGCGTCCTTGGAGCAGAGAAATTGTGATCAATGCCATTAGTATCACAATATTCTTCAAAGGCTTGATTTTCAAATTCTCCACTATGATCGGTCCTAATACCTGCAATGGACATACCTTTCTCATTTTGCACCTTCTTAGCAAAAACAATAAATTCTTCAAAGGTCTCATCCTTTGATGATAGAAGAATAACCCATGTAAATCTAGAGAAATCATCAACAATGACCAATGAATATAGGTTGCCTCCAAGACTCTTTACTCTTACTGGACCAACTAAATCCATATGCAGTAATTGTAATGGTCTATTTGTTGAAATCTCATTTTTCAATTTGAAAGACGATTTAGTTTGTTTACCCTTTTGACATGCATCACAAATCAAGTCATTTTTGAAATTAACTTTGGGTAATCCAAGGACTAGTTCCTTTTTGAGTAATTTGCCTAATTGAAGCATATTGACATGAGCCGATCTCTTATGCCATAGCCAACTTTCATCAGCATTACTCAGAAAAAATTTTTCAGATTCATTTCTACTAATATCTAGAGTGTAACAGTTACCTTCCCCTTTTGCTCTGAGCTTAGCCTTGATATTCTTCTTATCAAGCTGTAAGTCATTCTTGTTGATGATTAAACATTCTTCTGAGTCAAATATTACCCAGTTGTTTTTATCTACACTTTGACTTACGCTTAGCAAATTGGGACACAAGCCTTCAACATAATATACATCTTTGACTTGTATTCCTTTGTCATTTTTGATTTCACCAATTCCTGCTATTCTTCCGGATTGATTTCCTCCAAATTTTACCTTTCCACCTTCCTTAGGTTGTAATGTGGTAAAACTTTCGAAATCTCTGGTCATATGTCTAGAGCATCCACTATCTATGTACCACTTGCTATTTTTAGATGCTTTGAGACACACCTGCAATCAAATGACTAAGTCTTAGGTACCCACATCTTTTTGGGTCCTTTTGGGTTAGTACAAATAATTTTCTGAATATATGAACCTTTAGGTACCCATTTGTAGGTTCTTATTGTTCCTTTCTTCTTATGAATGCATGAAGAGGTATAATGTCCTTTTCTATTACAATAGTTACAAAATGCAAAAGGATTTGATGTATACACAGAATGTTGGAAATAATCCAAATATGACTTACCTCATGCTTTCTTTCTTCCTTTCCTTTTATCTGATTTTGGATCATATCCAATTCCAGATCGATCGTTTACAAATCGTTGAGCTTTTAAAATAACATTTAGCATCTCACTTCCTTGTGTAAATTTTTCAAGAGTTTTTGTGAGATCAATGTTTTTCTTTTTCAAAGATAAACAATTTTCACAATCCTTTCCTTTAAGTTCAGTTTCAAGAGCTTTGTTTTTCTTTTTGACAACAATCAATTCTTTAACTACTTTGATGAATTCAGAATGTAAAGCATTATATTCAGAAAGTAATTCATCATAGGTGGGTTCAGAATCATTTACCTCTTCTTCTGTTTCTTCTTGAGCAACAAGACATATATTAGCTACTTCTTCCTCATCACTTTCTTCGTCTGAGGAGTTGTCACCCCATATAGCAGATACGAAGGCCTTCTTTTTGTTGAAGAATTTGCCTTTTCTCTTTTCTTTGCTCTTTTGGTTCAAATCTGGACATTCTGACTTGATATGTCCTGGTTTCCCACATTCATAGCAAATGATATGATCTTTGCTACTATTTCCTCCTTTCGGAAAATGTTTGAATCCTTGACCTTTCTTGTAGAATTTTCTGAATCATTTTATGATTAGGCCCATTTCATCATCGTCAAAATCCTCATCCTCATCCTGATTCTCTTCTTTCGTTTTCAGTGCTAGACCTTTCTTTTTCTTGTCACCAATGTCATCTAGTTCTCGTTTGAACTTTAGTTTGCTTTCATATTCAGAAAGACTTCCAAATAGAGAAGCAACTGATCTTATTGATTCTCCTTTTGCTTCTTCTATTGTAGTAACTTTAGCTTTCCACTCTTTAGAAAGAATATTCAAAATCTTTCATACTTGGGTGTGCTGATCATAGACTTTCCCAAGAGTTGCAAGTTGATTAACAAGATGAGTATATCTAAGTTCGAATTCAGAAATTGACTCACCTGATTTCATTCGAAGTAGATCAAATTCGGTGACTAAAGTGTTGATCCTATTCTCCTTTATTCCCGAAGTTCCTTCATGAGCTATTTCCAGAGCTTCCCACATTTGTTTTGCTGTTGGAAGTGTGCAAATTCTGAAATATTCACTTTGACTCAAGGTGCTTTGTAACATCAGAATTGCTTTGCTGTTGAGAGTGATAAGTTTCTTGTCATTCTCATCATATTCCGCTGGCGTCTTTGGAATTTTCTGAGAATCTATAATCTTTGTAGGTTGATAGTTTCCACTCTCAATTACATCCCATAGCCCATATTCAGTAGCCATCACGAACACTCTGAACATAGCTTTCCAGAAAGAGAAGTGTTCTCCATTGAAACCAGGGGGTCTAGTGATGGATGCTCCGTCGGGAAGAATTCCTTCACCCATGCTTGCCATTGGATCCTTCTTAGGCTGTTAAACCTTAACAAGAAGACCTACTCTCTGATACCAAATGTTAGAACAAGCGTTTCACCCAAGAGGGGGGGTGAATTGGGTGATACTAAAATTTTGTCGGAAATATAAAACTTTAACAGTGGAATTAAAACAGTAATGAGTAAGGAGAAATATCACCGAAGTGTACACCGGGAGTTATACTGGTTCGGTCACAACCACTTTGACCTACATCCAGTCCTCAGAGCTTCTCTGAGAATTTCACTATAACTTCCAAGATTCAGTGGGTTCTTGGCACCTCAGTACAAGCAAGTTCCTTCACATAGACACTCGCTCCCCCTTACAATTTGTAATCCAATCCCAACTCAAGGTTCCACAACCTTAAGTTATCTCAATAACAAATATTGAGTTTGAATGAAATATCTCTCTTACAGAGTGAATAAGAATCACTAAAGCATAGAAATATAATCTCAACGTGAAAAACAGAGCAATGAACTTGATAATTAGTTTGTGTGTGTTCTTGTTGTTTTTTCTCTGTTTGGATGTTCCCATATATATGATATGTTGGTGATGACCGTTGAAACATTTTCTTTCGTCCGTTGGAGAGTGCGCAGCCACTATTGACTTTTCAAGTTTTTGAAAAATATCCGTTGGCGGTGGTAGGCATTTGAACTTTTAATTTGACTTCCCTTTCTTGACATGATTCCTTCATTGCTTATCTGTAAATATGCTAGAAATACTAATACAATGAAAGATTAATCATATAGGAAACAATTTAATGAACGTTTGAATGATTTATAAATTTCTAGGTATCCTTACTCGAGTAGCTACTCGAGTATTACTTGAAGTTTACTCGAGTACTTACTCGAGTATCATCGGGAAATCTTTGATCAACTGCAAGTCAATGAATAAATACAAGATTATTCGGGTAGTGCACGGAATAACCAATTTTCAAACCTTTGGAAATATCTGTTTACTCGGGTACCTACTAGAGTAATGCACTCATAACTTTATGAGTTACTCGGGTACCAACTCCAGTAAGCCTTCAAATAAACTTGTGGTTACTCGATGCTCTACTCCAGTAATGTTGTTAGGATTTCAAGGCCGAGAGCACTTACCTTGTTACTCAGGTATGGACTTGAGTAATGCACTCATTTTTGCATAGGTTACTCGGGTACCACTTCGAGTAAATGTACTTTTTTTGCATGACTTACCCTGGTAATGACTTGAAGTTTACCTTGAAAATATTTCTGCATACTCGGGTACTTACTCGAGGAATCCACTTAAAATAGAACATTGAATACTTGCATACTAGAGTAAGGACTTGAGGAAAATGAGATAAATTTATATCAAGTTAATCGGGTACCACCTTCAAGTTTTTACTTACTTCAGTGCGTTACTCGAGTAGTTACTCGAGTAACATTGGTAATAGTACAAAGTGCCGAGAGCTCCAAAATTTCAGGAACAGAGTTACTCGAGTAGTTCCTCGAGTAACATTGGCAGGCCGAGAGCAACTCCAAGTTTTTACCTGGTTACTCGAGTAGCTCCTCGAGTAACATTGGCAGGCCGAGAGCAACTTGAAAATATTTACACTATTACTCGAGTACTTACTCGAGTAACGTTGGCAGGTTATTGGAAGGTGCCTCTGGTTACTTCAAGTTTTGGCTCATTACTCGAGTACCTCCTCGAGTAATGCCTTAGAAAAACTGCATCTGATCAAGTTTCTCAGCTTTTTCTCTTTGTCTTTCTTCATTACTCCAATACTAACTTCAAGTGATGCTTATCCCTGTTATTCCTTTATTCAAACTTGTTTATTAATCATTTCCTTTTCAAACCATTCTTTTGTTATCATCAAAACATGAGATCTAACACTTCTTTCTTCAATCTTCTTCTTTCTTTGCTTGGCTAATATACAATATATCTTCTTGTTTTTCCTCTTGATGATCATTCTTTATAACCCAACTAGATATCTTCTTGAATATCTTCAATCTTCTTCTTTCTTTCTTCAATCCCTTGCCTCTTGATTTTCTTCTTGAAGATCATTCTCCATTTATGAGGCATTATAAGCAAAATAACATCAACCCACCGTCAGTTTTATGAGTAATATGCAAGATATATAACATTAAATATAATAGTTAGTCCATGTAGAAGATAAGTATATTATACAAAATTTTTTCTCTTAATATTTGATATCTATATTTGACATCATCAAAACTAATCATATCTAAAATTCTCCCTCTTTTTGATGATGACAAATCCTTTAAGAAAAATATGTATGAGTTATAAAGGCAAAGTAAGAGAAATATATTTTTCTTGCCTTTCTCTCCCCCTATTTGACATCAGTAAAAAGTTTGAAGCATAGATAGGAAAGGCTCTTAGAGAGGCAAATATGAAACTAAATTTAGAAATGCCTTTCTTTCAATCAAAATAAATGTGTCAAGAAAATAGTTTTCCTCCCCCGTTGTGAAGATAATTTGATGCAAATGAAAAATGGTTTTCATGAAAAAAATTTGAAACAATTTGGAGAGGTTTTCAAGAAAACTTTCATAATCAAGGCAAATTAAAGTCAAATATATGAGAAATATTCTCGAAATATAAAGAGAGGGTTTAGAAATGCTCATTTGGATTTAACAAGATGATGATTGATCTATGAAGTCCATTCACCCTGCTTTTGCCATACAACTTTGATGTATATTCATGGTGTGTCTAGCATGCTCTTACTGAGTGGAGCTTCTGTTCCATATTTTTATCGCAATATGTTTAACACTCCTTTATATCGGCATAGGTATTTGTTGCTTTGAATGTTGTGTTAAAGCATCATTCCTCTTCTTGTAGTACGTTGAAGAATGTTATTTGTAACCCCCTTCACGCTTAAGGCCGATATTTAGTTCATAAACACATAATTGATGTAAAATTAGAGACCTTAGATGATTTTGGGACTTAAACAAAATCAAACTTCCCAAAATCATGGCTTACAAAAAATTTTACAAAATTTGTTCATGACGGTCTCATATTCACATTTCAATACTAAATGGCCTGTACAAGTTGATTTCATTCACAAATATCAGAGTATAAAGCAAATTCCTGACACACTCGGGTTCCATTCATTGAATAAGGGATTTACAAAGGCACAAAGCCCACAATTCATTACCCTTAACTTGGGGATTACACAAAACTATACTACCAATCCCAATATACATAATTGTTTCCCAAAAATATCCAAAAGATATACATGATAACCAATAACCCAAAATATACATCTAAATCAGAGCTCTATCCGCTCTTCGTCGCCCGCTTTCCCTTTGATCCTTCTGCCCTGTCTAAAACATGGTTTTTGGGAGAGTGAGATTCTAAGGAATCCCCGTAGTAACAAATCAATCATATAATGTACAATAATAATGCATGTAAGCAAATCATTAACCACAACAAGCAACTACAACGGTAGTTACAACGGCAATGGTTAGTATGACACATGTCATCCCTTACGATTGCTCATGCTGAATTTCTCACATTGCATTGCATCATAACAATCCACACAATACATTTCACCACAACTGGGATTCATATAATGCATTTCATACACAAGCCATACAGGCAAATCCACACAGCGCACGGCTGGATTCACAAACGCCGCCCCACGGGTCGGATTCACAAATATCCATGTCGATTACGACGGCAGTTCAATGGCTGACCTAGAGATGACCACCGTCAATCCCTACATGGCTCACACTGACCTGCTCATGCCGTAATGGACCATGGCACACATTTCACAAATTCAACGATAAGTTATGCATGCCAAAACATCATACATAATATGAGAGAAGAGTCACTACCTTGATCCTTCCGGGCGTACTCTGGCACCGGTCTCTCCCACCTAGGGCAAATGTCGTATCCTAGAATCATGATTAGGGACGAAGAGTTACATTCTATTCCAAGACTTAATTAACTTGAAATACTTAATTTTGGTTATCATAATTGACCCTTAAGAGGCCACAAATGCCTTTAATAAAAGCCCTAAAAGATTGGGAAACAATAGGTTAGAGATCTCCTTTCGAAAACTTAAAGTGCTGGAACACAGGGGTTGGCCGCGGCCAGCCCTTCCTTGGGCCGCAGCCAAAACATGGTCAGAAGGCCGTGGGCCGTGGCCAGCCACCCATGGGCCGCGGCCAGAATCAGGTGAGAAAGTCTTGGGCCGCGGCTAAGAAATTTCCTGACTCTTGGCTGAACTCCAAAAAAACCATAACTAATTGTAGAAAAATCGAAACGAGGTGATTCTAAAGCCAAATGAAAGGTATATAAGTCCTCTTTCAAGGAAAAACATAGCCCATCACTGGAAATCACTACACAAATACAGAATCACCAAAAACTAACCACTACTCCAAAACAAAGTTCTGTTTCAATCCCAAACTTTGGACAACCATATCTCACAGAATACTAAACGAAATGACACAAAATATATATCCATTTTGAAGCTTGGGATGTGAACTTTAAGACTGGAAAGTTTCAAAATTTTCCAATACCATTTGGTTATTCAAAATGCTCGTGCAAACGGACTGCACAAAATAGAGCTCAAACCAGACAACTTTCCAACTTTTCCCAAGTGATTCAAATGAACCCAAAATCAATAACCAAGCTCATTCCCACACAAAATCACTCAAGGAATCCAATGGGAATGTCAAAATCACCAAAATCCTATTCTATTATCATGCTTTGGTTTTGGGGTAACATTAAACACTAAAATCTCAAATTCTCCAAACTTAACAATTTCCAACCCAAACAATTCTATCTATCCAAAATGCATTCCAAACATACAAATTCCATACCAAACATATACCAAACTCTCAATGGCCCTCATTTTCGAAAATGGCCCAAGAATTCCAGAAAATCCAAGTTAACCCATTTGGCATAAAACATAAATAGATAGATAGGTCTCACTCACCTTATCAACTTTCTCAAAGGGAGTTCTTGATTCACCACCTCCCAAAATTTCGTGTGGCCACAAACCACAACCAATGGACAAACTAAAACCATAGAAATGTTGCTCTTAACTCAAGGATCAACTTTAATGAAGGGATTTTGAGCAATAGGGATAATTTTCCTTACCTTTTTCAGGCTTTCTTCCCTTCCCTTTCCCCTTCCATGGTTGACGAGAGAGAGAGACCAAGAATGAGAGAGAGATGGTGAGATGGAGAGAGAGGACGTGAGAGATGAGAGGGAGGAGGAGTGAAGAATAAAATAATGATACTCCCTCCATGACTTCAGCAAAAAAGAGAGGAGAGGAAGAGAGAGAAAAATGATTAAAATACTCTCCATTTGACTTTTCTCCTCATCACTCACCATTCACACTTTTGCCATATGTCAACTTGCTATTGGCTCACACCAATTAAGTCACCAATTAGCTACTTTAATCTCTCCATTAGCCATTTTAATCACACATCCCATTTTCTCTTAGTTAGTAATTAATTTCTCCATTAATTACCACTTATGGCCAATATTTCCATTATTCCAATTTTTCAGTAATTATGACATATTAATTTAATATTGCCATAAAACACATACTAATTCCAATTAAATTCATAATTATCCATAATAATCATGATTAAACCATAATCAAAAATTGGGATATTACTTTATTTCTCAAAACAAGTTCTCCTGCCACAAGTATAAATCTTTCTTCCACAAAGAATGATTAGTGCTATCATGTTATCAAATTTATTGAACAAATCAAAGTTATTCTTTCTATATGATATGTTAAAATTAAGATCATGAAAGGAAAATATAAGAATAACTTATCATCAAAACTAATTAAAAGATAAGGAATGCATATAAGAATGTTAAAAGGATTTTCTTCAAATAAAGGAGATGAGCTTTTAAGATATAAAACACATGTGAATGTGAAGCTCCCCCTTAATGAATGCATGGCTTAAAAGAAAATCATTATGAGGAATATAGTTAATAACTTTCCTGATTTTGTAAAACCATTGGAAATTTTGTAGAGAGAATGAGTATGAAAATATGAAGATTTAGAGAGAAATCAAGTTTTGAAAATGATGATGCTATTCAGAGCTTTAAGGCTGTAACCCTATATCACTCAAGTAGTTACTCGAGTAATTCTACTCAACCATCACTTTAGTAGTCACTCGAGTGATGCAACTCAGATAATTTTAACTAAGAATACAATACCTCACTCGAGTAATATCATAATCACTTGAGCCATAATTCTCTGAAGTCCATTGATACATTGTTGGCTACTCATTGTCTAATGATGGCACTAAGGGATTCTGAAGTATAGTCTCTGTGAGTATTTAAGTATATCACAATGAGCTCAAAATAAGGCCTTGAAGTTCTATTTGATCAAGATACATAGTTGCCTAATCTTGCCATTCACAGAAGTAATGAACTCAGCATTGTTCATACTAAGCTTTGTGTGTTTGTTGAAGTTCCTCTCTTATAAGCCTTGGATAGATGGACCAAAGAATGAAGGACAAGGAGACTAGCTCTAGCAAAGTGTTATATCTCATCTATCCTTGAAGTCTCAGCTCTCATCTTCTGCGTCTCTTGTGCTAACTTGGAGTGAGGTTCAGTAATTTAAATCAAGTGATTTCGAATCACTTAGAGTGATTGCAAATTATTGATTACTTAGAGTAATCCTCAGATTGCTTGAAGGTCAAATGTTTAGTAAACAACATTTGGAAGTTTTGATTCACCACAGTATATAACTTTCTAACTCCACAACCTTGATGAACTTTTCATTGGTAACATCAAGTGAACCTTAGTATGTTTAAATGGTTGATCCAATGAAAGATTCTCTAGGTGATCTAGCTCCTTAACCATGGTAGTCCTCGAAAGAGGCTTATTTGGCTCTAGGTACCATATCTTGTTGGCCTTGAGGAATAGAGATACTAAAAGAGGGTATATTGTTGGAGTATGCCTTATAAAAGTATACATGTACCTCTTGTTCTCTAAAAGACATAATCTCTCCAGTCTTCCTTTCCTTCAAGCTAATGACAGAGGCCATTATGTAATAATTCTTTATAGATGAATTGAGTGAAGTTATTGGCCTTGTTCTTTATGGCTCTTGTTTAGATGTATCATATAATTTTGTGAAAACATAGAGCTAGGATTGTAGTTGAGAATCCCCATAGGCTCACCAAGCTTGATGATTATGTGTATCTCAGTATTTTCCTCTAAACATCTCTATTGGCTCTATATCACAATGAAAATGTTTGATCACCTTGGAATGATAAGGAAGGTGGGTAGGCAACAAAGATTCATATTAGCTAGGCTTGTTCTTGGCCTAGAGCTGCTTGGAGATGATTCTCATCTAGGTTCACTTAAGAGATTTTCTTCCTCTTTCTCTTTCTCTGACTACACCACTAGCTAGTTACTTGCTAATGATGGAGTTTCACTCAATTGATTACTTGAGTGATACCATAGATTTAGCTTCTACTTACATTGCAACATTGCCAATCATGCTTCCTTTGTTAACCTCTTATTTTTGTATCCAAAAGTAGATCATTTTGATCAATTCCTGCAAAAGTATAAGTTTATGCTCTTTGCTACCCAACTTTTTCTTGGCTCTATACAGTATTAGACATTATAACTCTTATGCTCTTATATAATTGAATCATATGATATTTGCGCAAAGAGTATAATAATCAACAAAGACCAAAATATAATTTTACCCAATTAAATAAGTTCAAGCATTGAATCATAAAGGATAATAAGCAATATCAATGATCAATGACAGTTTGTAAATACATTTTATATAGAAAATATGTCATTGATAAAATTTTCATGCAATCGATGTAAGTCAAATCAAAGAGAGTTGCAAATTTATTCATAACGACCAATTATTATGAAATGATAAATCATGAATGAAATCAAGTTTTCCAAGAATGATAATGAGTATGCAAATTGTCTCAAATCTCAGATGTAATTTCAAATCATAACAATGTATTGTGAAATTGAGATTTTGAATACATGCAACACTCATTTTTGAACCTGTTTATAATCAATGTTCATGTTAAAAATGGTGGAAGTTAATAGTTATAAAATATATATTAGAAAGCTTCACTTTAAAGTTGAACTAAGATAACATATTAATCATCAGAGTTAACATATTAGAAAATTTTCCCAAAGAGCAAAAGTCATATAGAAAATCAATTAGCCAAAAAAGCTTAGCTTCAAGGATGTATATAAACACAATGACTTTGCTATTGACCAAGAGATAATCTTGACTCTTAAAGTTGTCTTGAATAACAAGAATATTCATCTCAAAGATTTGAATACAATACACTAGTTACTCAAAGATATATGATATCAATGGTTCATGTATTTGAGCAACAAAATGAGTACAAATGAATTATGAATGGTTAAGTACATACTCATTAGTCCAAATGACTAGAGTACTAGAATATTGTCCTAGTAAGTTATTCCACTATAATGGTTAATGCATTAAGATTCAATGCACTAATGAACATTCATAATACTTGGAATAACATGACCAATCAAAGATTTATGCATTTGGCATAAGGCTTTCACATATTGAACTCCTTTCTAGGAAATACACTTGAAACTCATATTGATAGTGAACTTATTATACAGAAGGTCTAACTTGTTAGAAAATAAAGGTTGAGGAGTTCAAGCAGTAATTGGTTTAAAATCAAGAAATAATATGTGAATAATGGGGAAAATTCTAGTAGTTGGATTTGAAACATTTCTGACTTTCAATATATATAAATATTAAATTTTAATTTTGAAACCAATTTAAATGCAAACAAGATATGAATAATTTTCAAATAATATATATATGCAATTTTATAAACAAAATGAAGTGGAATCTAAGTACATTTTTGAAATGTGCATTTCGAAACTCAAATACATAGAAGGATTATGCACTATTTCACTTCCAATTTATTTAGCAATCTAAAAACAATTTGAAAAGCATAAATGATTGATTGCTAATGGTATGCAATAATAAGCAAGTATTCATTGCCCAATTTAGTTCATATAAGCACAAGATATGAAAAGATATAGAGTAAGGATTTGATATCACCGTAATTTTTCTTGTCCATGTGATAACTTGCTTGATTTTGGTGGAATAATATTGATTTTCCTCCTTTGCATACACAACACCAAAGTCCAAACTCTATAATTCAGCATCATCAAGATATGAATTTGTTTTCATGTGGCTATAGTCTTGAGGAGCTTTTTCTTATCCTACAAAACTATATAAATTCCTTTTTCTTCATGGTATCCAACCTTGCTTGGATCCATTTCTTGTTAGCTTGTAGGAATCAAGATAAAATTCACATGCTCTAAGAATATAATTAATTCAAGGCAATTGAGCATAACGAATTAAATGTCTTTATGCATAAAATAAATATTTTCTTTTCAAATCATTATATATGCATAAAGAATTAACCGTTGAGTATTGCAATCCTTTTATAAATAAACCTATTAAGTGGCTTTTTAAGGGATGCACAAACATAATTTTAAAATCGTTTGCAATGCTCATTCCTAAGGTTCCAAAATATAAAACTTCAATAAATATTATAGACAATAGCATAGGAGGTTTTATCATTGTGTACCTTTGCCTTAGATACTTGGAGGATTGCTTTTGCTTACCCATTTTAACTTTCTATGATATTGATACTTTGAATATTTGCTTTGGGTACTGGTGTAATATCCTGAATTGTAATTAAGGGCTAATGAATTCAAAGTGGTGTAATTAATATTAAGTAAGCACTTTTGAAGTATGTAATGTGAATTGTGATATGAAATGTGTTTGATAATGGTTTAGTATATATTATGATAATTAGGGGCAAGATGGTAAATTGTCGACCAAACGGTCTGTTACCGAAGAGGAAACTCCTTGGTAATTTAAGAATCATGGCTAGGATTAAGTAATTGAGAAGGTAGAATTGTGTATGAATGAGTTAATATGTGTGTATGGAAGGAGAATATAGGATCATGACAAGTGGCATCTTGAGGACCATGGATGAAGTCAACATTTCAAAACTCATTTTTTTCTTCCTTCTCACTTGTAAAGTCGGCTAGTTGCATGGGAATGGGGGAAAAATATGCATCTTCATCCTTTTCATCTTCTCTCTCATCTAACCTCCATTTTTGTTGAGCAAGGGAAGGAAAGAGAAAGTGTTAAGGTGAGTTTTGGCTAGCTAGATGCCTCTTAATGCTCAAATGTTCTCCATTAAAGTTATACATGGTGTTTAGAGCTTCCTTGTTATGATTTTAGATTTTTGAAAGGTGGTGTTTTAGTATTGGAAGGAATTTGGAAGTTGAGAAATCAAGGAACTCACTTTGGGAAGAAGAAAGAGGTAAGAAAGAGCTCTCTATTAATCTAAGTTTTGTGATCATAGGTTGAGTTTTGAGAATTTATGATCTTGCCCTGATTTTGGTATAATTTGAAATGCATGAATTTGGATGATGTTTGGTGTAGGATCTGATGGCATATTGTGTCTTTAAGCCATTGTGATTAGTTAGGATTTGAATAAGGATGTATGGTGAATTTGGTAGTTGTGGTGTAAGATAGGTCAAAACCCAAACTTCTTGGTAGAATGGGAATTTGATTGTTTTGAGGTTACCAATAGGTTCATTGTGGAATTTTGTGTAGGAATGAACTTTGGTATAAGTTTGGAAACCATTGTAATTAGATTTGGTAAATTTGGAAAACTATATCAGCTGCTGCGATTCTGGTTTCTGATAGCCTCACTGGAGTGAGGTAGGAGCTCACTTGAGTGCAGCATCATGTTCTTCCTTTTCTCTTTGCATTTCGGTCAACAATTATCCTTGCTATTCTAGAATTGATTTCACTTTCGACATCAAACTTTGGAAATCCATAACTTCCAGCACACATATCAAAATGACTACCATAATACGTCAATTTAAAGCTTGGCATGTGCACTATTAAACTATAAAGTTTCAGGATTTTTAGACACTATTTACCCATTCAAAACGTCCATGCAAATTGACTACCTGCATAGAGTTTTTCACCACAGCATTTTTTAGTTTTCAATAAATGTTTCCAAATGTTCCAAACTTCTCATCCAACACTACTCCCACACAATTTTCCACAAGGAATCCAATGGAAACATCAAGACAACCAAATTCTCATTTCTTTATCATGCTCTGTTATAGGCAACAATTTAACATGAAACCCAAAAATTGCCAAACTTTACATTCAAAGTTCAGTTCACTTCTATTTATCCAAGACTCAATGTAAAGCACCATTTCCATGACCACAACATACCAAACTCTCTAAGACCCTAATCCATGAAAAATAAGAAAAAAATTCCAGAAATTCAAGCCTCAATCAATGGCCATAATATTCACATCAAAAGATTTCTCTTACTCACCTCTATCACTTCCTTTAACTTGTTCCTTACTTCACCAACCTCTAGATTTTTTGGAGTGCAGAATCCACCACTTCTTGAAAATCTAAAACCATACAATTGAAGCCCTCAACTCCAGGGACAAGATTAAAGAAGAAGATTTTGGCATTCAAGATCATTTTAAAGGTTAAATGGCTGACCTTAACTAAAAGCTTCTTCCTCTTTCTTCCTTAACCATGGCTACCGAATGAGAGAGCAACAGAGAGATAAAGATTATGAAAATGATGATATTTCCCTCCTTCCCATGCCTTTGATCGAAAACACCAAAAGAGAGGGAAGAGAAATTGATAAACAATTGATTATTTGACTTTTCCAACAACCACCCTTATCCAAACATGACAAGTGTCCAAATTCCATTTTTCCTCATAAAGTAATTCTCTACTTGATTACTCTAACTAGCTCCACTAACCATTTAGTTACCTCACTAGCTCTTATAGTTAGTGATCCATTCCTTCTTCAGTTACTGACTAATTAGTCGGTAAGTTTTTCCATTCTTCTGATTTTTCCCCTGACTATAGAACATTCACTATAATTTCCACTTAACACTTGATTTACCTTTTTCATGCACAATTCCCCTCTCATTTAAGTTCAATAAAGACTTTTCCATATAATTAATCTTAAATACAGGGTTTGGGCATTTTCTACGGGTAATACGATCATAATCATACTTTATTTCCTAAAAGCATTCATTAAACATTCTTTACGATCTCATATGTGGTCTTTGGCCTTTAATCAAAATTTGGGGCATTACACCTGATAGCCAAAATCTCTGATTTGAGCAAATGAGATGATCTACAGTCCAACATAATCAATTGACAGGCCTCCATAGAATCTGTATACACACAAACTCCAGGAAAGCATAGCTATTTAGCAAGTGAACACCCTATCAGCAAGGCATGAACTTCAGCTAAAATGGGAGGTAAGATACCTAACTTCTTATGAAAATCCATATTCCATTTGCCTTGAAAATCCTTGATGACACTACTACAAGAAACAAACCTCTGTATATCCACGGATCCATCAACATCTAACCGGTAGTAGCCAGGCAAAGGGACTTTCTATCTTGACTCTACATCTCCATCAAACTGAAAAATCTGGTGATGAAACTTTCCTTGAGATGACATCTCTATCAACTAATACACACTGCAATGGGCAATTTCACAAGGCCTCATTCTCGCCCCTTCTCTTGCTCGTTGACACCTACTCTTCCATAAATTCCAGCAAACAATACTGAAAATTGTAGGCCAAATCTATTTGTCCACCTTGGCTATACCAAAACCTCCTTCGCATATTCTCCTAAAGCCAAACCTACAAAGATAATCTAACAAAACAGAATCTGTTGTTAGGAGAAATAAAAGTATGCCATACATCTCTCATGATCTCACAATCTCTTAAAACATGTAAGATTGTTTCCTCACATTGGCACTTACAAGGGCACTCTACACTCATGGCTATTCCTTTTCTCACACTAAGAAAATTTGTGGGTAATCTCTCATAGGACACTTGCTACCTAAAGCATTTGATTTTCACTAGAATGGGCAACTTCCACAACCGGTTCCATTGTCCCACTACAACATCTTATGATCCCTAAACAACCATCTAGTAAGCTAACCTTAACACTGAACCTTCCATCCACTACTGCACACCAATAGAACCTATCACCCTATATACTCTCAGGAATCTATATAGTCAACACAATATTGACCACCCAGCATGGGAGGAACTATTCCCATGCCTGAGTATTCCATGATCTACCTGATCATAAAGGAACTAACTTTGGCCCTAAGATCAAGGTTCTGGCAATTCTTATCCATAAAAGGATTCAATGGCTCCTTAAACGATGTCCATAAATCCTACCAAAAGTTTATAGTTCTCCCATCTCTGACTGTCAGACCAACTCCCTGATAAGACCTTTCCCAGATTAAGCTAATGCTGCTCCACACAATTGATGCATTCCTTTTCCTATATACCATGGGATATATACCATCTCCACACCCATATTTCCTTTTTAAACATTGCACCCACAGAGCATATGGGGAAGACAACATACCCTAACTTAATTTCATAATAAAAGCTACATTTTGGCTTCTTAGATCCCGTATACTGAGTCCTTCTTGACCCTTATCCTTCTTTACTTAGTCCTACCCGATGAAATGCAATTTATTTCCTTCCAGATTCTGATTCCATAAAAATTGCCTACTATGTTTCTCAACATCCTTTAGCACGCCTTTAGGCAATAACATGGTTTGCATTATATAACTTGGTAATGTAGAGATCACCGACTTAATGAGGATGGTTCTCCTTGCCATAAACAAGAACATGTCCTTCCAAATAGCCTTATGTATCACCTTCTGCAAAATAGGGAAAAAGGTCATTTTGGTGACCCAGTTGTGCATTAGTGGTACCCCCAGGTACTTGTCCAAGTCTGTTGTAATGCCAATGCCCATCTGCTGGCTAAACTCCTATGCCCTAGCAAAGTTGACATTTTTGGAGAAGAGAACTTTAGACTTTGATAAATTGATTATATATCTTGGGATATGGCAAAACATCTGCATTACTCTACTCATAACATCTACCTGCTCAGAAGATGCTTCACCAAATAACAGTGAATCATCTTCAAAGAACAGTGTGTTAGAGTAGGCTCATGGGCACCTAACTTTTGTCCTTTCCACTTATGCCTATGAAGCTCCCTTGTTATCATATGTCTCAACCGTTCTATACACAAATAAATAAATATAGACTAAGAGGGTCCCCTTGCCAAACCCCTTAGTCAAACTGAAAGTTGTAGATTCTTTTCCATTCCAGAGCACCATAGCAAAGACAGTTAAAGTACAAGCCATGATGAGACTAATGAGCTCTTCTTTAAGACCAACACCTCTCAATGTTTGACATAGGAAACCCTAATTAAATTTCCATATCGACCTTAATAACCACATAACCTTTCTTCGTCATCCTACTTCACTTGGTGTAAGTAGCCTCCTGTGCAATAATAATGTTGTCACTCCCTTGCCTTCGTGAAATGAAGCTGCATTGTTGTGGTTGGATCAAATAATGCATAGCCCCCTTCAACCTATTACCAATTATCTTTGTAATAATCTTAAAAACCACATTACATAATGATATAGGCTTGAAATCTCGAAGCTTATTAGGATGATATAATTTTAGGATAAAAGAATCCTAGTATGATTTATACCCCTATACACTCCGGTTCTTACCAGGCCTGGAAAACCAGTTCACACACCTTAGTGCCAATATGAGACCATTGAGATTAGAAAAAATGTGCTAAAAACCTATCTAGTCCAGGTACTTTAAATGCCCTAATTTTAAAAGCAACATTTTTAATTTTTATCTCTATTACTGTAATACCCCGAATTTTGAGACTCGAGGTTAGAGAATAAGCCTGAGAGAAGTTGACTGCTAAGCCCCATTTTAGCAAGATCCCAAATTGTGATTAAGGGTTAATGACTTCAAAAGTGGATGTAGTTAGTGATAAATAACCCTTTTGGAGAATATGATGTGATTTGGCACTCGAATGTGATTCGTGTGTGTTGTGAGCAGCGCCGAAACCCTGTATTTGAGTTCAATTGTGGATTAACATCCAAATTGACTTAGAATAGAGGGAAGAATTGAATGTGAATTGTGTTGACATATTGAGATTGTTGTGAAAACATGTCAATGTGATGTGAATTTGATTGATTTGGTGTTTCCAATGGATTCCTTTTGAAAATTTATGTGTGAATGATGTTTGGTATGAAAATGGAACCAATGGAAGCAAAGATGCAAAATCTAAAATTCTGTCTAGTGAAACTCTATTCTGGGCAGTCCATTTGTGTGAACGTTTTGAATGACCAAATGGTGTCTAAAAATTCTGAAACTTTCCAGTCTTATATTTCACATCTCAAGCTTCAAAATGGACATATAATTTGTGCCATTTCGTTTTGTGAACTAGGAGATATAACTGTCCAAAGTTTGGGATGGAAACTGAACTCTGTTTTGGGGCAGTGATGATTTTTATGTAATTCTGGAATTGTGTGTTGATTTTTAGTAATGGCCAATATTTTTCCTAAGAAGAGGACTTAAATATCTTTCATTTGGCTTTGGAATCACCTCATTTCGATTTTTCTAGAATTAGTTATGATTTTTCAAAGATTGGGCAGAAAATCTGCCAGAAAATCCGAAAATGTCAATTTTGGAATTATGACATCATCATAATTAAAGATGACATAAGCTAAATGTTATAAAGTCATCATCCTCTTCCTCCATCAGCCAAAAACCGTGCAGCACCATGGAGAAAGAGAGAGAGGGAGTTTTAGAGAGAGAAGGGGAAGAAAACTCGTGAGGTAGGTCGATTTCTTCGGTGAATTCGTACCTAACGCGTATAATCATTCTCCTAAGCTTCTCTTCTATGTTATTTAAGGTGTTTGAGAAGCAAATTTGCTGTTCAAGAGGCTAGGGTTTTCAGTCAAGTCAAGGAGAAGCTATTAGGAGCTTGAGGTAACTTCCAAACTTTCGTATATTGCTTATTCTGACTGTTGTGGGCAATTTAATCGGTGAAATTTCGCCGGATTGCCATTGGTTTTAAAGTTTGGAAATGACATGGCCTAGGGGTTATGCTGCCCAAATTGGGTCTTAATGTTAGTTGTAACCTAATGTAATGGTTAATAAAGTGGTTAGGAGTAGAAAGGAACGCATTTACGGAGCCGAAACCGAAAAACCCCAATTTTCCCCGGAATACTTGAGAATTTCGGCCAGCTCTAAAAATGGGTCTTAGAGTTGGATTTTCAATGATTTGATGATTCCATTGAGTTCAGGAGCGAAAATTAGGTGGGGTTACAGTTGGGCACTTTTCCGGAAAACGCTGAAAAAGCATAATTACGAAAACGCCCCTAAAACCCTAAAAGTAGGGCTGCCAAGGGCAATTTCGTAATTTGACATTGAATTTGATAATTCCGAGTCCGGAAATGGATTCCTTGGGCGAAAATATGTCAGAATAGCCCATGTCAAAATTTCAAGAAAAGTACAACCGGACCGGGTACGGCGGGGCCGGGCCGGGTCCCCGGGGCTATTTTAGTAATTTTTCCATATAGCTTCATATAACCCCCAGAAACACTATGGAAGTATCTAAATAGTACATTTGACATTGTAGGATCGAACGTGAAGCCCCGAGTTGTTGGCACGTAAATCGAGGAGAAAAGACTGGAGGTAGGGAACTTATCTCTCCTGCATGCATTGATAACTGTATTAATGTGTTGATGTATGTTATTGCTTTGCTTGATTATGTGGAACATGTATGAATGATTTGAAGCTATGTTTCAATATATGTTATGGCCATATGTGTATCGTTCGAAGCATTAAGCTTATAGATTTGTCATTGTATGTGTGCATGAGTTATGTGATGCAAGCATGTCATGCATTAAACACTTATCTTGCCTGCATATTGATAATGTTTCCCTACTGAGATTCTCTCGAATCTCACCCTCCCCTACCAACAATTTAGACAGGGCAAGTGGCTCGTGGAGGGAGCGGCTAGGACTCCTTCGAGATGAGAGTTGGTAGTTGGTTACCAATGAGTTGTGAAGACGGTATATAACTCGGTTGAATATATGGTTATGAATTTGAGATGAGATTGTGTAATCCCCATTTGAAGAATTGTAATGGGCAATTGTACCCTGTGTATCTTTAGCGAAGGTATGTACTCGGGATTGCTGGGATGATTAAGTTGTGCACTCTGATATTTATATGAATGTGATTTATCTTCGCGTAGTAATTGTATTCGAAATGTGAATATGAGACCAAGTTTATAAATGATTTCAAAAAGTATTCGTGAAAACCCCGTCATGAGATGGGTTAGTAAATGTTATTTGATTATTATTGGTCTCTATTTCATTTTAATCACGTATTTCGGATATAATTACGGAGGGGGTTACATTTTTGGTATCAGAGCTGCAGTTCCTGGCAAAGGTGGGAATTTGCTAGGATAGTAGCATTAGTTGCTGCCTTAAGTCATAAGAGATGACTTTGTTTGTTGTGGTATACACATTAAGGTCCCTGTTTTTTATGGATATATGAGATATATGGACTATGTGTGTACATTATTTGGTTATTCTGTAGTGGAGAATCATTGTAGAATCAAAAGATACAGTGGTTTGCCTAAGAATTGATGTGTAGACCCAGAGGTGGAAGAAAATGATTTCCCAGGAGTGCGATATTGAGCTTCTAGGTGTTATGTCCAACCTAGATATTGGGTAAGAAACCTAAGGTGGTATGATGTTATATGTAGTGATGTCATACTGAGCTTGTATGTTTAAAGGCCTTAAGAGCTAGGGGACCGGTGTGCCCTAGGCTGACAATGATATTTGGATTTGTGTTGGAGTTGTGATGCTCCGTGGAAATGAGGGAAGTGATTTTCGGTTCAACTGAGGTTGATAATTGAGTTGTGATAAAAGGATCAGGCTTAATAGTTGAGCTGATTCTTAGGAATTGGATTTGACCTGGATGGTCCGTGATGCCAGAGTATGGTACTAGACTTAAATTGAAATGTGTATCAGGTACCCTAAATGTTTTGGTTGTTAATCTAACACAGGGAAAAGTGATTCTGCGGAGAATTTGAATTTGAAAGAGTTATCTACGAGGATTTGAAGTGGAGAAGGCAACCTATGGGGAGTTCTGATCGGAGAGGGCTACCTACGGCGACGTCTGATCGGAGCGGCTATTTGTGTGTTTATTACCTGCGGCCCATTGGGGGTGTGTATGGCACACAGTGGGAGGACCGTGCCTTCGGGGCGGTGGAGATACGGGGGATATGTGAGTCCTGGGTGAAATGTGAGTAACCCAGCTGCCTGCCAGGCTCAGTGTAAGGGCCGGCCAGCGGAGCCCTGGTACGTAGTTGACCAGGGGGTGGGCACTCTGAAGGGGTGTGACAATATAAAAAAAATTGTGACAACCACCGTGACGACAAACCCTAGTGTGCAGCTGCCGTGACGACGAACCTTAGTGTGCACTCGCCATGACGTTGAATCGTAGAATAGAGCTCTGGGAACGTTGGGAGTATGGGATCTCAACAAAGTGCTAGTTATAGCTCTGATTGATTTGAGTTGAATAGGGCCAAGGTCTGGCACAAATTGTGAATGTTGTCAGTTGTAGTAGGAAATTCCTATGGGACTCCTGTTAAATCAACTTGATATTGTTAAAGCACAGATGAGGAGAAAGACCTCAGAGTGTGCAGCAGAAGCGTGATAATGTGATGTGTTTAAGTATAGCATTGAGCAGAAGCTCGAGTTTGCAGAAAGTGCAAGGTTTTAGTGATGGCTTTGGGAAGTAAAACTTTGAAGTCCAGATTAATTTGTGAGAAGGGGTCTTGAAGGATCCCAGTATGTGAAAAGAATTCGTGATGTTGAAGGTGAAGTTGTTAAGATACCTGGTTCTAGCTTGTTGCCATTGTGTACTGTGAGTCCATCTCCCTGGTTGGGCCGGATTGGGTTGGTTCGGTGGGCTGCGCCTGGTAGGCCAGGCTCAGGATGTGACGGATATTTGTGTGTCTTTCACCTGCTGCCGTATGGGGTGATTCCCATAGCGGAGGACCATTCTGCTGGGACGGTAGTTTACGGGGGATTGACTATCTGGAAGCCAGAGTGGCTTTGTAATTTCCAGAGAGGCAATGTGATATGTGTATGCCAGTAAGGCAACATGTATGTGTGACAATTGTGAACAAGCAGGGATTAAGGTGTGGTTGTGGCCACAGAGCAGAGCTAGTTCAGCTGATGGTGAATTCGACTACATGATTGGGGGTTCTCGTTTGTGAGGGCAATTACCCCGGCATGGTCAGCTTGGCTAGCCACCACGTTGGTTGCACTGATGTTGACCCAAGGCCGAAAGGCGATGCATAAAATTAGAGTCTGCGATGTATGTTTGATAAGGAAATGGATTTTCTTGTGGGTCCTGGGTGAAATGTAAGTAACCCAGCCACCGTCACGGGGCATCCCCAGTGGGGGGTAAAACTGGGGTGGGCACCACCGGCACGGGGCATCCCTAGAGGGGGTAAAACCGGGGTGGGTGTGACAATAAAATCATGAGTCCGGAAACCCACAGACACTTATTGAACAGGTGTGATGTGGGAGCCAGCCACGCAGTGGAAGCGTGGGCACCCATCAGAGGGGTGTGACTATAGAAAGGCACCTATGTGGGGTGTTTATAGCGAAAGCTGGCATTGTGAATACATTGGGTATAGAGATTACAACGAAAACTGTTGTTATTGTATGCACTGCCATTCCAATAGCCCTTGAGTAGCTAACAACGGTTTGGGTGTTGCAATGTGCACCCCGGTGGAGAAAGAGGGTGAGGATGGTATGTGACCACGCCAATAGTCCTCAGTACCTAGCAACAGTTCGGGTGTGTAGTGTACATCCCTGACGGAGAAAGAGGATGAGGCTGGTGTTGGGAGAGTGAGACTCTAGGTAAGCCGATATCGTAAGTTGCTTCGGATAGAAGAGATTGAGATTCCGGAGTGACCTGATAATGTGATGTTGTGGACTCCCAAAAGTCCCGGTTACCACTAGCGGAGTTACTGGTGGGTGTACGAGTGAGGGTAAAGCTGTGAAAGTGGATATAGTTAAAGTTGAAATGTTTGTGTATACAGCTGAGGCTGTCGTTTGATGTATTGAGGTTGTGGTGTTTTGGGGTTACTCCCGGAAGGGGTAACTAGATTGAGTTGAGCAGAGTGGTGGCCTATGCTGCCCAACTGCCAAAATCTTATGATATGGCTCATGATTTAGAGCCTCCGGATATTGAGATGCACTAGCCACTCATGAATTGGGGGGCTTGCGACGATTGTGGTTATGTGATGATGGTGTTGTGGCAATTGTATGTGGAAGCAATTGTATCTGTTTGGCAAAATGTATGGTGATTGGGTTTGTGTGGCAATCGTGAAGTGGGCCGATTGCAGTTTTATGGCAACGATGTTGCATTTATGTTCGTGCTGAAGATATGGCGCTATTACTAGTAAGGGGTGATAGCAAGATTGTATGGTGATTATGAGAATCCCGAGTATTTGTATGAGCAACCGTGCATGACACATTAGTTTGTTTAAGATTCTTCCAAGAATCAGATTTGTGGTGCACCGGTTGTCTGCGTGGTCTAGAAGGGACCATCCAATGTGAAATGAATTGTGAAACGGAAGCTGTCGTGAAGAAGCATCCGTAGTTTGTGGATTAAGTGGTGTGACAAATTTCGAGGACGAAATTTATTGAACGGGGGGAGAAATGTAATACCCCGAATTTTGAGACTCGAGGTTAGAGAATAAGCCTGAGAGAAGTTGACTGCTAAGCCCCATTTTAGCAAGATCCCAAATTGTGATTAAGGGTTAATGACTTCAAAAGTGGATGTAGTTAGTGATAAATAACCCTTTTGGAGAATATGATGTGATTTGGCACTCGAATGTGATTCGTGTGTGTTGTGAGCAGCGCCGAAACCCTGTATTTGAGTTCAATTGTGGATTAACATCCAAATTGACTTAGAATAGAGGGAAGAATTGAATGTGAATTGTGTTGACATATTGAGATTGTTGTGAAAACATGTCAATGTGATGTGAATTTGATTGATTTGGTGTTTCCAATGGATTCCTTTTGAAAATTTATGTGTGAATGATGTTTGGTATGAAAATGGAACCAATGGAAGCAAAGATGCAAAATCTAAAATTCTGTCCAGTGAAACTCTATTCTGGGCAGTCCGTTTGTGTGAACGTTTTGAATGACCAAATGGTGTCTAAAAATTCTGAAACTTTCCAGTCTTATATTTCACATCTCAAGCTTCAAAATGGACATATAATTTGTGCCATTTCGTTTTGTGAACTAGGAGATATAACTGTCCAAAGTTTGGGATGGAAACTGAACTCTGTTTTGGGGCAGTGATGATTTTTATGTAATTCTGGAATTGTGTGGTGATTTTTAGTAATGGCCAATATTTTTCCTATGAAGAGGACTTAAATATCTTTCATTTGGCTTTGGAATCACCTCATTTCGATTTTTCTAGAATTAGTTATGATTTTTCAAAGATTGGGCAGAAAATCTGCCAGAAAATCCGAAAATGTCAATTTTGGAATTATGACATCATCATAATTAAAGATGACATAAGCTAAATGTTATAAAGTCATCATCCTCTTCCTCCATCAGCCAAAAACCGTGCAGCACCATGGAGAAAGAGAGAGAGGGAGTTTTAGAGAGAGAAGGGGAAGAAAACTCGTGAGGTAGGTCGATTTCTTCGGTGAATTCGTACCTAACGCGTATAATCATTCTCCTAAGCTTCTCTTCTATGTTATTTAAGGTGTTTGAGAAGCAAATTTGCTGTTCAAGAGGCTAGGGTTTTCAGTCAAGTCAAGGAGAAGCTATTAGGAGCTTGAGGTAACTTCCAAACTTTCGTATATTGCTTATTCTGACTGTTGTGGGCAATTTAATCGGTGAAATTTCGCCGGATTGCCATTGGTTTTAAAGTTTGGAAATGACATGGCCTAGGGGTTATGCTGCCCAAATTGGGTCTTAATGTTAGTTGTAACCTAATGTAATGGTTAATAAAGTGGTTAGGAGTAGAAAGGAACGCATTTACGGAGCCGAAACCGAAAAACCCCAATTTTCCCCGGAATACTTGAGAATTTCGGCCAGCTCTAAAAATGGGTCTTAGAGTTGGATTTTCAATGATTTGATGATTCCATTGAGTTCAGGAGCGAAAATTAGGTGGGGTTACAGTTGGGCACTTTTCCGGAAAACGCTGAAAAAGCATAATTACGAAAACGCCCCTAAAACCCTAAAAGTAGGGCTGCCAAGGGCAATTTCGTAATTTGACATTGAATTTGATAATTCCGAGTCCGGAAATGGATTCCTTGGGCGAAAATATGTCAGAATAGCCCATGTCAAAATTTCAAGAAAAGTACAACCGGACCGGGTACGGCGGGGCCGGGCCGGGTCCCCGGGGCTATTTTAGTAATTTTTCCATATAGCTTCATATAACCCCCAGAAACACTATGGAAGTATCTAAATAGTACATTTGACATTGTAGGATCGAACGTGAAGCCCCGAGTTGTTGGCACGTAAATCGAGGAGAAAAGACTGGAGGTAGGGAACTTATCTCTCCTGCATGCATTG
Source organism: Inga oerstediana (assembly GCA_963210345.1). Taxonomy (NCBI): domain Eukaryota; kingdom Viridiplantae; phylum Streptophyta; class Magnoliopsida; order Fabales; family Fabaceae; genus Inga; species Inga oerstediana. The sequence continues at coordinate 41,247,288 of OY723409.1, forward strand.
ATAACTGTATTAATGTGTTGATGTATGTTATTGCTTTGCTTGATTATGTGGAACATGTTTGAATGATTTGAAGCTATGTTTCAATATATGTTATGGCCATATGTGTATCGTTCGAAGCATTAAGCTTATAGATTTGTCATTGTATGTGTGCATGGGTTATGTGATGCAAGCATGTCATGCATTAAACACTTATCTTGCCTGCATATTGATAATGTTTCCCTACTGAGATTCTCTCGAATCTCACCCTCCCCTACCAACAATTTAGACAGGGCAAGTGGCTCGTGGAGGGAGCGGCTAGGACTCCTTCGAGATGAGAGTTGGTAGTTGGTTACCAATGAGTTGTGAAGACGGTATATAACTCGGTTGAATATATGGTTATGAATTTGAGATGAGATTGTGTAATCCCCATTTGAAGAATTGTAATGGGCAATTGTACCCTGTGTATCTTTAGCGAAGGTATGTACCCGGGATTGCCGGGATGATTAAGTTGTGCACTCTGATATTTATATGAATGTGATTTATCTTCGCGTAGTAATTGTATTCGAAATGTGAATATGAGACCAAGTTTATAAATGATTTCAAAAAGTATTCGTGAAAACCCCGTCATGTGATGGGTTCGTAAATGTTATTTGATTATTATTGGTCTCTATTTCATTTTAATCACGTATTCGGATATAATTACGGAGGGGGTTACAATCACCTCTTTGTGCAATGCTAACATATCCCCCTTATTAAGCCTAGGAAAATTCATGGTACTCTCATCAGCCTCCTCAACTGTACCATCCCTCGTATACAGCCGTTGGAAGAAGTCACCTGCCATGTTCCTCAAAAGGGACTCATTAGTAATCCATTATCCTGTTTCATCTTAAAGAGCTTCCACTCTCTATTTATGATGTTTGATCACTATAGAAGCATAAAAGAATCTCATATTACAATCTCCCCAAGTAAACCATTTGCATCATGACTTCTGAAACTATATCAACTCTTCTTGTGTGATGAGTTTATAATACTCTTGCCAGAGTCTCTTTTCCAGCTTACTAAGGCTAGCAAATAATTTATTTCTCTTAACACGGTCAATGCCCTTGAGTCTTCACATCATTTCTTTCCTCTTTCGAGGGATACTGCCCACTACCTCTTTATTCCATCTAGTGACTTCTTTTTTAAACCTTATACATCCACTATAGTAGTCCACACTATCCCAGGATCTCTGCACCACCTCACTAAACCCTGCTCTAAGTTCCAAGCTACCTAGGATTTGAAATATGTTTTCCCTAGCCATCCACATTTCTGGCCGCTATCCTCCTCCACAACAATAACCCGATGATCATACTGGAACTTTAACTTGTGATAAAGTCAACCTGAAGGATGCTTTAGAAACCAGCTTAAATTGCCAACAACCCAGTCCAATCTTTCTTTGACATCCTATTTCTCCCAGGTAAATTTTCCCCCTACCATAGGGATTTCCATAAGCCCCGACTGAGATCTACAATTAGCAAAACTTTAAATCAATTAGGACATTGGCGGTGCTCCCCCAAGTTTATCTGATGGGTTTATAATTGTATTGAAGTCTCTAATGGCTAACCACGACCCTTCTATATTCTCTGCAATATCCAAAATAGAATGCCATAACAACTGACGTGAAATAAAAGAAGGTTTACCATATATTAATGTAACCAGATTAGTCTCATGAGACCTCATATCAATTACCTTACAATGAATTAATTGGGTAGTGGAGAGAACATACTCAATATGGGCAATATTATCATTCTATAATACCCAAATACCCCCCATAAAACCATAAGCTTCCAAAAGATACGAGTTAGAAAAGCCCAATTTCCGAACAACATGTTCAACTTTAATTCTACTAACACATGTTTCCAATAGACATAAAACATCCACCTTATATTCCTTGACAAAATTTTTAACAGTGATAAGAAACGAATGACTCCTACACCACGACAATTCCAAGAGGAGTATACCATTATTAAATAGAAAAAGAAAATAAAATAAAGGGAGCAACTTACTTCACAAAGAGAGCTTTATCCTCACATGTAACCCGCTCCCTTGCATCGCTTTTACCCAGATCAAGTGGATTGTCAATTACAATTGTCGGCGTCCATTCCCCATCTTCAAAAGAAGCCTTCAATGACTCTGACCTACAGGGCAGATTATTTTCCTCTCCTAATTTCACTTTAATTTCATTCCCTTGACCAAGTGAGTCCGAGATACCTCCCTCCAGTAATAAAAACCCAATACTATGGTCCTGTGAAACATTACTACTTGACCCCATAAGTAAGGAGCCTACTTGGTTAATACACTTACTAACCACAACATTGAGTCTGTCCTTCGCCATGCTTACCTTTACTCACCACCCCTGGGCCTTTATCTTTTTTGGCTTCAACACCCTTAATATCCAAAATCACATTTTGGGCCTTGTAACGGCCCAAATTTTGATTAAGAGCTAATGATAATTATTGAATTAAAGTGGAATAATTATGGGTTATGTGGCAATTTTTAACAATATGTCATAATTAGTGAAAAATTGAAAGAATGGAATTATTGGGCAAATAGTTAGTGATTAAGGGAGAAATTAATTGCTAACTAAGAGAAATGAGATGTGTAACCAAATGGCTAATGGAGTGGTTAGAGTAACTAATTAGTTACTTACTTTATGAGAGCCAATGAGGTGGTGACATGTGTCAAGTTTGAGTGAAGGGAGAGTAGTTGAAGAAAAGTCAAATGGCAATTGTTTATTATTTCTGTCTCTCTCCTTCTCCTCATTTTTGGCTGAATGGGCATGGGAGTGTAAGAGTGATCATTTCCCTTCTCTTTCACACAATTCTCTCTCTCATTTCCCTATATCTTGTTCGATGGCAATGGGAGCTTGAGAATGAAGAAGAAAAGCTTGTGATAAAGGTAAGTTAATGACCTCTAATGCCAAAACTCATTTCTTTAAAGTTGTTCCTTGAATTGAGGGTTCTATTTCTATGTTCTTAGATTGTCCATTAGTGTTGGTTTGGACCCTCAAGGAAATCTAGAGGTTAGAAGATCAAGAAACCTCTTTAGGAAAGTTATAGAGTTGAGTAAGAGAAACACTTCTATATAAGTTTTGTGGCATTTGGTTAATCTTTGAATTTCAGGAATTTTTGGCATTAATTTCAAAGATAAGGGCCATTGGTATGTTATTGTTATAGAAATGAGTGTTTTGGTATATGTTTTGGATAGATAGATGGATTTGAGATGGAAATAGTGTGTTTAGTGATTTGGGAATTTAGTGATTAATGTTGTCCAAAACCAAAGTATGATAATGGAATAGGAAATTGGTAATTATGATGGTTCCAGTGGATTCCTTGGGTGTTTTTGTGTGGGAGTAGTCTTGGTTGATAATTTAGGATCATTGGAATCAATTAGGCAAAAGTGGGGAAGTGCTGTCATACCTTCTGTATTTTTTGTTTTCTGATAGTATCACTCGAGTGATCTGGGGTCCACTCGAGTACGGGATGAACATCACTCGAGTGAGGATGGGTTCCACTCGAGTACGGTAGTGTATTTTCCCTTTCTGTCTTCAGCTTTCATGTTGCACTTCTGGGCGAAAGGCAAGAGTGTTGCCTCACTTGCAAGTGTTGTGGGTTCTCACTCGAGTGAGCCTCCTCTCACTTGAGTGAAAGTGTATCTGACACCATGAACTCTCGTATGGACCTGGCACTCATGTTCAATTTTTAAGAGTGTGTCTTAACACTCACGAGTGTTAAGCTCTCACTCGAATGCCAGGGGTTTCACTCAAGTGCTCCTTTTCTTTGAAAGTTTCCATTGTTCTCGGGTTAACACTTTCTGTGCTTCACTTCCTAGAACTCGAGTGAGTATTTGGCTATCACTCGAGTGTTAAGCTTTGTGCTCAAGTTTAAAGTGCATCATCACTCGAGTGAGGCCATCTTCACTCGAGTGCAATAGTGATAATTTTGTACTTGAGCTTCCAAAAGGGTATCTTTGGAATAGTTCTTCCAACCCTTTAGAACTTTTATTAGAGGTATTAGTAGCTTCCTAAAGAGCATAAATGATAACCAATTTAAGTAACATGAAGTCATTTAAGTATGGGAAAAGAGTATAACACTTTGTCCCTAATTGTGAATTATAAGATTTGACATTTGCCCTACTCGGGAGAAACTGATGCCAAAGTACACCCGGAAGGACCAAGGTAGTGACTTTTCTCTTATGCTATGTGTAAATGTATTGTGTGTGTGTGTGTATCATTGTTTTGTGATGATATCTAACACTGCTGCCTATACATCTGGTGATAGCTGTCGTTATCCACTGTGAGCTGGCGTTATACAGCGAAAGCTGTCATGATTATGTATACAGCCATAAGTGCTGTCGTTGTGATGAAAGCCATGTGACATTGTGTTGCTGTTGATATTGCTGTTAATGGTTGCTTACATGCTATATGTTTATATATTGTATGAGTGATTTGTTACTACTGGAATTCTTTTGAATCTCATTCTTTCCATTGACTAACATTCTAGACAGGGCAAGTAGCTTCAAGGAGAAGCGAACGACCAGGAGCGGTTAGGACTTTGTAGGGATGTTATTTTGGATTGTTGGTTATCTCTTTTGGAAAGGGATTACAGTAAATTTTTTTTGGGATGTAAATATTATGTTTGATTTTGATCATGTAATCCTCTAGTTGGAACTTATAACCTTTAGTTTATACATATATGAAACCCGAGAGTTGCAGGGAATTTGGCTATACACTCTGATATGTATAAATATGATTTAACTGTATAGGTAATTACATTCGATATTTGAACTTGAGATCAGGATAAGGATGAAGTTTTGAAAAAAATTGTGAAAACCCTACCATAGGGTGGGAGTTTAAAATGAGTTTAATTATTTGTTGGTCTCTAATTCATTTTAATTATGCCTTTTCGAATCATAATTACGGTTTTTGAGGTAGGGGTTATAGGCCTTCGCCAAGTTCGGTCCATTTGGATTCCTTTTGTCTTGTTCTCACTGCTTTTCCATCCCGCGTGACATATTGTGTTTCCCTTTCCCTTTACTTGCAAATCCTAACACTGCGGCACTGTGTAGCTTTGACTTTTTTTTGCCATATAGCCATACCTTTCCCCCTCCTATCAGGACAACTCGCCACCACTTTTGTTCTTTCAAGACCAAACTTTGATCTTTCTGCAACCACATCCTGTCCTAATGACATTAGAATATCAAATCTCGACCTTAAAGCCTCTCCTTTCTCCTTACTGGTATACCTCTCACCCATTCCTCTCACCCATTCCTTGTTCACCACCCTGAGTCTTTGAAAAGTCCTTACTTGACGACTGAGACCTCTGGTTATTACCCACTAGCATCCATGCACCAAATGGTTCCTTGGGGTTGACTAATGATTTCTTTGACTAATCTATTAGTTTTTCTTATACCAGCATCGATGACACTCCACTATTAGGTCCCTGAGCATGAGTCTTTGAATGATAACAGGATGGACAGCTCTCCCGTCGGAGCCTGTTTGGGCCACAATTGAAGCAGATCACATTAAGGCCCTCATGCAGCACATTATAAGCTGTATTAGCCACCAAAACTCTAGGTACTAGTCTCTTTCTTAAATACAACTCATCACAAATCCTTGCATATCTTCCCCTCTCAACCTTCAGAGGATCAGTATAGGACTCCATTAATGTTTTCAAATCTACTGTCAATGTTCGTCTGATTTGGTTACCCAGTCTAGTGATGAAGGCCTTATTATAGCACTGCAACGAAATATGAGGGATCCTAACCCATGAAACCACTCACCCCCACTGATTACTAAACGAATCAAAATTAGTTGTCCATTGCTGCACCATTACTCAATGTTGCTGAACCACCCAAGGTCCTTCGTTTAATACCCATTTATACATATCAGTCCACCCCTATTTGGCTATATACTTCACCACAAAATAGTTATTAGGAAGATCAATAAGATCAAAGTTAGCAAACCCCCATATTCGCTATAAATGCTCCTTTAATGTATAGACATTAAATCTTTTCTCCAACACTGTGATTATGAGAGTTGTATTCCATGGCTTACACTATTCCACATATTCCTCTGGTTCATTGGGCACTACCAGATAATAGTTCATCATCTCCTTATACTCCTCAGACCACTATGGTAACTCCCACTCTTTGTTGAACACATCGGACAACAACTCATCTTCCTCCATCTGGCTCCCACTATTTTCCACTCCATTATATCCAAGTAACCAATCTCTATAGGATACCTGTTGGGTAATAGGAGCGATGTCCATACTCCTTCCCCCATCGTCTTGCTCCATGGTATTCACCCTAGTAACTTGAGTAGACAATAGTGATTCCTCACCTAATTCCATTCCCTGAGTAGATTCCGTGTTTGTCTCATTTTTAGTTTTCTTGTTACTACCACATACCAAAGCGTCGAAAGGTCGATCGGTTGGAATTTTCTGGTAACTTTGATCATCCATTCCGGAGAAAACTCAAGGGCATAGTTCCTAAGAGAGAGAATTGAAGCCAAGCTTTTATTTTGATGTAATGATCCAACAAGTCTCTACGCAAATCAATCCTTTAACCTCACACCTTACAGCCTCTTATTATTTTGAGAAATTTTAATTAAGGACCACTGGAGAAAAAATTTTCATTTCCCTTCAAAAAAATTTGAAACTTCATCACATCTTGCACCCAATTAAAATAAAATTAAATTTTGGGGGTAAACAAATATTAATGCTCAATGTCATTCCACTCACAAAATATAATTTCAGTTTAACCTAAGAAATGCAGTGAAATTTTAGAATTTTTGGGTTGTCAGTATAAACATTTTTGTTATAGTGGTCTTCAACTGAAATTTTTCCGATTATTTTCTTTAACATTTTTGCTCAATCAAACTAAGAGATATATTTTATACTTATATTTTTAAATTCAAAATTTATCCATTTCAATATCATTATATTTATATATATATTGATAATGTGTTCGATCTGACGTAGTCACATGGAAAAGACCCTCGCGATGCATGCCTTTCAATAAAAATATATTAAACAAATAATTTTTTTTTTGGTCCAACAAACACAAAAGTTTAGATGCACAAGTTTTTTTTTTTGTTTGCCTTTTCTTTTATAAGAAGCATAACCTTTTTTTTTTCTATAACTTGAATTTAATTTTTTTTATAAAAAAATTATTAAACAATCATCAAACCCAAAATGAAAAGTAAAATCAAACCGATCCCAATACGTTTTGGGGAAAAGTCTGAGAGTCTATCCAATAGCAACCTCTCATCTCACAGTCTCTCATGTAGAGTCAGGAATTCGGGCTGAGCCCGTCGGGCCGGCCCGTTTAGGCCCGAGCCCTTCAAGGGCCGGGCTTATGATTTAGAGGCTAAAAAGAGAAGCGGGCCTAAAAGGGCCGGTCCTGTAGGGCGGGCCCTGCAGCCCTGAGGGCCGGCCCTTTTAGGCCCGTTTAATATTTTTTTTAAAATAAATTAATAATATAATATCATTATATCAAATTATCAATATGAGAGACACCTAAGTACCTAATAGAGTATTAATAATAGGCAAACACTTATTAATTGGTTTGATTTATTTTATTTTCTACAATGATTTATTAATTTAAACTTTAAAAATAGGCTAATTTGGACATTAGATGATTATTTTAACTAAAAATTTATGGATTTTAAAAATAATGTATCTCAATTTAAAGCAAAATAATAAATAAATTGTAAAACTTGAAAAATAAATTTTTTTGAATTAAAATGAGTTTAAACCCGTTTAGGCCCGAGCCGGTGAAGGGCCAGCCCTGTAGGGCCGAGGGCCTAAAAAATATTGTACTTTTTAGCAAATGGGCCTAAACGGGCAGGCCCATTTAGGCCCGAGCCCGTGAAGGGCTGGCCCTGTAGGGCCGGGTCGGCCCGTATTCCCGGCTCTACTCTCATGTGAGTCTGCGAGTTTCAGAGAAAAATGGGAAAGAAGATATTGGCATTTGTGGGAATGGTTGTGGCTATTCTGGTCCAAACAGGAGGCCAAGTGGTAAGCAAAATTGCTATGAATGGTGGCATTAACACATACATCTTGATTCTCTACTCCTACGCTCTCTCTTCTTTCCTCCTTCTCCCCTTCATCACCTTCCTTCTTTACAGGTTCCTCTCTCTCTCTCTCTACTTTAGGGTCTTAAAGTTTTAACAGTAATTATTGTTACTTATTGACTTCTTTAATTTTTTCTCAGATCTGAAGCTCCTCCTCTTAACTTCCCCTCCATTTGCAGATTCTTCTTGCTTTCCCTCATTGGGTTTGTGCTTAATTAACTCTGCATTTTTTCAATTGTTATAACACACTCACTCACACACACACACACACATATATTGATGATAGTAAATCAGTTAACTATATTGCAGAAGTGTAGGGACTGTATTGGCTTATGTTGGATTAGATTTAAGCTCACCCACACTGGCCGCTGCCTTATTGAACCTTATTCCTGGTTTCACTTTTGTGCTTGCCCTCATCTTCAGGTTCTTCTTCTTATTATTTTTCTTTTTTGCATTCATCACTACTTGTGATATTTCAAAATGGAGAACTAGTAGGCAAGTGCTATAACTTCATTTTATTTTTAATTAAGTTTTTGTAGTTTTTTCTGGTGTTCTTGCCGGAGGTGGTTGTTCGTCCGGAGAGGAAGAGAATTTTTTTTTGTTGGAGGCTTTTTTTTGGTATTCTGTCTTTAATGGAATCGTTCATATCTCCACCTGCCCCGGTCAAACACCAAATGCCAGATAGAAGCCTGTGGGTCCCACAAAGGAGAAAATAGATGGACGTTAATGGAAGTGGAAAATGTGCTCCTCTCAAAATGTTTATCACTATTTTTGTACCTAACAAAGGATAATTCTGCTAGTTGCTGTAAAAAACTCATTTACTAAATTTTCACCTTTACCCCAATCGTCAACACTTTTAATAACCAGCTTTGCAATTTTTTAGTTGTCATCTTGAATACTGTGTAAACTATCTTCCATATTTCCAACCCTAATCATTAATTATTTTTAGCACTGAAAACATGGAAGACAAGTACTACTATCACTTAACAAACTTTTCACGACTTAATAATAAGGTTAAAATTGCTTATGAAAAAATAATCTAAGGATAAAATTATTCCTGAAAAATGGTTCAAGAGTAAAATTGAACTACAAAACACTTTAGAATACTTGATGCACCCAAAAAAATATTTCACGGTGTTGTATAAAACATAAAATATTTTAGAATACTTGATACAGTTAAAAAAAATACTTCAGGGTGCTGGATCAACTTTAATTCTATATATTTATTTTTATAATTTGACACTTGTGTAAGTAAGTGGTGCAATAATTTTTGTACCATATACCTAATGTTGTAATTGTAGCATGTAAATTGAATCGGTTCTATCTCAATTTTCATGGTTCAGGATGGAAGTAGTACACTTCAGAGAATATAGCAGCCAAGCCAAAGTGTTAGGAACTATAGTATCAATTAGTGGAGCATTTGTTGTCATATTATACAAGGGCCCACCAATATTCAAGAATCATTCTTCAGTATCTCCTTATAAGCAGTTTTTGTCATTAGCACAATCCAACTGGGTCCTTGGAGGCTTTTATTTAGCTACTGAATCCTTCTTCGCTGCCCTTTGGTACATTTATCAGGTTGTGTTCATTTTGTTTGAAGCTGCAAGTAAATAAGTATACTGTGTATATATAGTGTATAAGTAGAGAAAGTTGATTTTTTTTTGGGTTCTCTTTTGCAAAATGTTTTCAGGCATCAGTTATGAAGAGCTACCCTTGTGTAATTAATGGTGGTAGTCTTCTTCCAAATTCTCTTCTCCACAATTTTGACAGCGATATTTGCCTTAATTGTTGTTAAAGATCCATCAGCATGGGTCTTAAGACTTGATATGGGCTTGGTTTGCATTATCTATGAGGTAATCCTTTTGTTAAGGATATTCATGATTTTTTTTCACTATAAAAGTTTACAATTAGAATCTGGAGATTATAGACGATACGAATAGTGTGATTCAAACTTACATATCATTAAGGGGTATGGCCTGAATTTTTGTGAACCAGACTAACATTCGTTTGCTTTCTTATAAGAATTTATTTATACTTGTTGAGTAATTAATGGAAAAGGGATACTGAAAGAAGGAAAAGTTTCTGAAAAATCCCCCATTACAAAATTTATTGCTTAAATGTATCTGAAATTTGTTTAAAGACCTAAGTGCAACCTATCTTCAGTGAGTGAAACTCTTCTTTAGATGCATGCTACCTATCTTCAACTATAAGCAAAATAGAAGACATTGGCATATAGCTGAAGATATGTTACATACAGCCAAAGAAGTGTTGAGCCTGCTCAAAGATTTCATTTGATCCTTCGATGCCTTTGGGCATAAATTTTGTGGAGGAGGAAATTTCAATAATTTTCCCATAAAAGAAAACGAAAAATGTAAGAGAGAGTATTTTTCTTTAAGGTGTAATGTTGGGGTCTTGAGTTCAAATGCTTGTATGAAAAGAAGATGAGGAGAGAACATTCTCAAACTAGTAGAAAAAAAGTCTTTTAAACCGATAAAATGTGCCTTTAGACCGGACTTGGGACTACCGGTTTACAAATTCTTGCACTTTATAGACTAGATGTACAATTTCTAGATAGGTTGTTATTGTGACTGGCCTAAAAAGTTGACATGTATATTGATATTTACAAAAATGTCACCAATCACATTCTTTAAACTACTCCCGAAATGAACGGTTTAGATAGGGCGGTTTAAAATGCTTTTATTTCCTATCAGTGTCATTATGCACCCTTATACTACTCTATATTCTTTGATATGAGATATCAAATTTATTCAACAATATGCCTTCATTTAACTTTTGAGTTCATATGGTTGTTTGAAACTTTACTTGGTACAAAGTACGGTAGTGGAAATGAAACTACAATTATGAAGCTATCCAGAAAATAAAACTTGGGGTGGTCTTTAGTTATTCATATATAATGCTAACTTGTGGTTCATCACATAGGCAATGGCTGATACAGTGATTCACCTCAGTCTATGTACCTAGTATGTTGAGAAGGCTGGACCTCTGTTTTGTTCAATGTTCAAGCCTGTAGGAATCGTTTTCACTGTTATCATGGGTGCAATCTTTCTGGGAGATGATTTTCACCTTGGAAGGTAACATTTCAACACCAGATACTCCCTCCTGATCATTTCATAAGATGCCTTCTAAAATATATTTTTTATCCTTTTTATAAAACGATTTGGAAGTTTTAATGAGTATTAAATATTTTTTTTCTATATATGCCCATATTTAATAAAACATTCCTAACGTTTTTTTACTCAAAAATACCCTTGTCTCTTTCACTCTTTCTTTTTCATCCTCCCTATTTCTGTTCCCCTAATAAACTATACCAATCAATGGATTGGTTTTTGAAAGTTTTTAAATATCTGACATTCAACTATTTTTAACTAATTTTCTTAATCACATGAAAATTGTTCATAGGGTCTTATAAAAAAGAGCCGGAGGGAGTATCAAGAGTTTTTTTCTTTTAAGTGGGACTATTTTTGAGGTGTTTACATATCTGTTGGTGATAAAATTTGACATTTGTTGTAATGAATTGAGTCTGCCAATGTTTTTCTCTTTGTGTCATTGATCACATTAAAAGATTTTTTGAATGAATGTATTGCAGTTTGGCGGGTTCAATTATAATTGTGCTGGGATTTTATTCTGTGATGTGGGCCAAAGCTAAAGAAGAGAGGAAAGTTGAAGCAAGCTTTGAAAACTTGGAATCATCTTGCCATGCCGCTCCTCTGCTGCAAAACAAGACTTAGCAATTCACTACTCTACTCTCTCTCTCTCTCTATATATATATATATGTGTGTGTGTGCATACATAAGCAATTTAATTTTAATTTGGAGGTCTACGTGGAAATGGCTTGCACAAAAGCTGAAATCTTGTTCAGGAGACATTTTGGAGGATCTGCAAGTTGCTCATATAGTATGAAATTAAGTTCTCATTTCACCAAGCGCTTGATTGACTGGCTGGGTCGTTCCAGCTTAACCAATAAATTGCGGGATTAAATCGACTGGTTGGGTCGTAATCCAACCAATTAGACCAGCAGTCAAACTAGTGGTGTAATAATTAAATAAAAATAAATATATGCATGTATAATAATATATAGGGTAAAGTAGTGTTCAACACTTTGATATTATTTCTCCCTAATCTTATATATAGTGCATCTAGTACCCTTTGGTGTTATTATCTAGTTACATCTAGCACCCGAATTTTATTTATGACTTGGGGTGCTAGATGCATTATAAATATAATTAGGATTTTGGAAGTATCAGACAAAATAGTAATGTTGGATGCATCATAAATAAAATTAGGGTGTTGTATATAATTGGGAAATAATGTAAAGAAGTGTTGGATGTTTCTTTATCCTAATGTATAAGAAATAAATTGATAATAAGTCTAATAGTCAACATAATAAGGCCATAATATATGAAGTTTTCATTGACATCATACAATATTGACCTTCTGAAAATTTTACTAGACAATTTGAGAGGGTCAATTTTTTTAAACTTTTTTTTTTAATTTTTCAGCATTTTTAAGTCAAGCCCAAAAAACTGTTCCAATTTCTGGTCTAATTTCGGGATACAGGTGAATGGTATCTTAACCATTTTTCACCCCGCCAACTCAATCTTAAAAGCAGTTTTTGTCCCAATCCGAACTCAATGGATTCTTTTATCACTTGTTTGAATAGATGGATTTGGGGGGGGGAACATATTGAGAGTGTAGCTTCATCTGCGCTTATAAATAAATGAAATTGCGCAGATCCAATGGCAGCTATAGCCATTCACTTCATCAAGTAAAATTAATTACAATGGGCACTTAAAATAAAGGGAAAAAAGCAAAAACAAATACCACTTGAACTTCAAAATTCTAAATCAGTGATTTTCCAAAAAATTAAGTTATTGTTACGTGTGTAAATGATCAATTAAATAGTGCAAGTGTACACTGTCGTAATCAAGTAATATAGAAGTGAGTAGAGTATCGTTCCCACGAGGATTGATCACTAAGTACCAAAATTGGTAATTTTAATTCTATTTAGTCGATCGATAAATTGGTGATTGAGAGTACAAATAAAAGAAAAATAATTAAATATGCGTGCAGATGATATGAAAACAAATATGAGAAAAAGTCCTAGGGATTAGATTTCACTTAACAAATTCCGGATTGAATCACTTATCTAATCTAGTCCAATTTATTCCACATGATTGATAGTCGAGTTTCCCTAATTTAATTACTAGCCTCTTCCAAGGTCAAGCAATTCTATAATTAATTGCTAATCCAATATATTCCTATATGAATTTAAGCAATTAATTATGCATTAAAATTTATGGAACTCTATAAGACTACACAACTCATATGAATATATTCCTATTTCATATGCAAGTTATGGTTTTAATTATAGGGTCTACACACATGTATCTCCTTCCGGTCTCAACATATATATTGGAATCATTCAAAAGATGGCCAATCAAATGAAAGCATTAAGAGTAATAATTAAAACTCAATCATAAAGGAAAAATAAAACTAGACTTAATAAGTTAAGATTCAATCCGTTATTAGTAAGCTACGTCATCACCCTAGGAAAATGAAAATTTAGCTCATGATAAAATTGAAAACAAAACCAAAATAAATTGACATTACATAAAACTAGAATGAAATCCTCATAAATACTGCATAAAACTTGAATATTAAATTCTCAAACATACATATACAACCAAAAGATGCATGAAAAATGTAAAAATCTAGCCGTCCCTTTAGGAGGTAAAACCTTCCATGTAGGTGGCATACAAAAAGTAATACTATCCTAAGCCTTCCATAGAGGAGGCATGCAAGAAGAAATAGAAGAGAGGAAAGTAATGGATATGAAATGGTGTGTGTGGAGAAGAGATGAGAGTAATGGATCTCAATTGGTGTCTCAAATGTGAAGGAGAGGGTGGCTATATATAGGGAAAAATGGAGTAAGGTAGATGAAGTGGTAGATGAAATGTGATAAGTGGATTAATAGATAGAATGTGGTAGATGGAGTAGTAGGTGAAAAGGAAGATGAAGTGGTAGATGAAATGTGGTAGATGAAGTAGTAGGTGAAAAGAAAGATGAAGAGGTAGATGAAATGTGGTAGATGAAGTAGTAGGTGAAAAGAAAGATGAAGAGGTAGATGAAATGGTTGGTGGAATGGTAGATGATTCCCGCTCTCAACTTTCAAGCAAAAATTCGAAACCCTTGGAGATAGAACTGGAATTTTGTCTCAACATAAAAGTTGTAGAGCTCTTTCTTAGCTTTTTATCCATATAAAGAATGTCCCGATCCAACATCTAGAGCTCCAGATATTGCCTGAAAACTGAAAGAGGGTCTAATTTAGTATTTTCCAAGAAATTCTATTTTATGCCAAAATAATTATTTATTTATAAATTACACCCAAATTTATTAAATTGAGCTCAAATGTCATCCATAAAATCATCATATAAGGGAAAATAAATATGTAAATATTTTACTTATCAAATTCCCCCACACTTAGCTCTTGGACGTCCTCGGACAAGGAGTGACCATTAAGTGCTTCCAACAAAATTAGAAGTGTCAAGTCATAAGCAAGAACACAATTGAAAAATAAAGGAATCATAGTATTCATGAATCAACGAAAATATAAACTGGTAATTTCATTTGAAAATGAATAAACTGAGTTCGTAGTTATGACTCATTCTCCCAATCTCTCAAGTGTTTAAGGGTAAGTGTTTCACTCGAATTCAACCGAAAAAATTGCACTACCATAGGCTTGCTAAAAATCTCAATCTCCAGTACCTAATTCACATGCATAATTCAAATCAAAAGGACTTATTAAGGGTTGTAATGGGGTTAAGGTAAAGGAATGATATGAAAGGCTAAAGAAATAAAGCAATTGAAAAAATGGGCTACTTGTAAATTTATCTCATCAGAACAACCCACAATTCAAACACTTAACATTTTTTTTTTTCCTTTTTTTTTTCTATTTTTTTTATTGAATTGCAACTATAAAGTTGATGATAGATACACCCCCACACTTTGTCAAAAGCCCATTTCACAAGAATTTCAAATGCTCAGCTAATTTTTCGAATAAGGTAAAAGCACTTGATATATCATTAAAGCATATGTTAATGGATTAAAAACAAAGAAGTAGTCAATTAGGCTCAAAGGGGCTTATCAATGGTATAATTGCAAGGTTGACTATTTGGCTCTGGCTAAAGAAAATGAATGCCTTTATCATTTTTGAATGTGCATGTGAGATGTAATTTCAACCAGATTTAAAGCAAGTTCTAGAGTGACAACTTAATAGGTGAATATCACACACAAGAGAAATAATCATTATAGGCTTAGAAGCTCACGGCTAGGGATTTTTAAACTCAGTTCATTCAATCTCAAAATTCATCTCCAATTACAACAATCAGTTGTTCATTCATGCTATAAAATCTCTAAATTCAATTGATCCATACTCAAAACTTGTGTACTTCTTAATATCATTACAAAACACTTGAACAAGAAATTTTTTTTTTTTTTTTTTACTTTTTTTTTTTTTTTTTGAAAAAGATAAAAAAAAAATTTGCAACCAATAAAATGCTACTAATGAAATGCGTCTCAGGAGTTAAGAATAACTCCTTACTCTGCCATTTTTTCCACACCCCATGCATCTAATGGTTTTACTAACTAACAAAAGAAAAAAGAATAAAAAAAAAAAAAATATTTTTCTCCTCCCCCAACCTAAATCAGACATTGTCCCCAATGTCTTCTAGAGCTCAGAGAAGGTTTTTTTTTTTTTTTTTTTTTAAAAAAACATAAACACATAATAAAGTAAAATCAAAATACTAAGTGTAAAACCAAGAGATTAAGGAAAGTTACAACCGAAGAGTGGTATCTGGTTTCTGCTTCTGACTGCTATCTGAAGATTGCCCACCTATTTGCTTAACGAGTAGATCTGGTTTAGGTTCATAGGTTTGCATTTGATCGAGCAGCTGATCAGCAGTTGATGCAGAAATTATGGAATGACGAGTCGCTTGGGGTATGAATCCTGTTTCCACAGCATGATCAAGAAAAGACAACAGATTATCATAAAAACCATTAACATTTAACAATCCTAATGGCTTTTTGTGATAGTTTAACTTAGCCCAATATGCAACGCTAGAAATGCCATCCAACGTCTCCAAACCACCGGGTAGAGCAATGAAAGCTTGAGCATGGTAAAACATTAGTCCCATTTGTTCAGGCAAGCTCGAAACCTGTAACTCTTGTCCTAAGGAAAAAGTGTGATCTTCCAACTCCTTCACCCTTACACTTAAACCCTTGCTTCCATTCATAGATGCAGAAATGACCACACTTCCCTTTAGGCCCTGGATGCCTCCCCCGTACACAAAGTTGATTCTTTTGGCAGCTAATCCAATTCCCAGTTCATTTGCTGCTGTTATAAACTCTCCTCTCTTGCCCAAATCAGTTTCACCAAAAATGCAAATAGATGTAAATCTACATTTTTGTGAAATACCCATTTTCTCTTTCTTTCTCTCGGACAATGTTTGCTTACTAGTGGAAGACTGCATATTTACAAGTGGAAGTGGATATGCTACAAGTAGAAGAGTACATGCATATATAACACTAAAACAGCGACAACAAAATCACACAAATCACACATTTTTCAAAGAAGTTTGAAAAAAATTTCCGACACAGATGACCGGTGGGCCATTACGTGAAGAAATTAAACAAAAAGAGGAAAGAAAGTCAAAAGATAAAGTAGAGTAGACAAAAGCTATCGAAAAGATAAGAAAGATTTGACAAAAGCTACAGAAAAGATAAGACGATTAGACAAAAGCATGATTATGTACAGTAGTTGTGATTTTGGCTCACATCTTCCTCTGGTTTTACGTCCAGAAACGGCTTAAACGCTTTCTATGAATCGAGGATTTGCTTCCCATCCAGTTTTCTTATAAACTGGCAAACAGGGTCTTTTAACGTCAGATTCCCAAGACGATAGCGCTCCTTTTCTCTATTGAATATGTCTGCTAAATCAAGAAGAATACGATGAACATCACCACTCGGATGCGTCTCAAGAGTTTGAATGATATCATCCAGTGACTCCTTACTCAGTCCATCCTTTATAAATTTAATTTTATCTTCTCGATTTATAGAAACCATACCTTTACTCCTACAGCGCTGATCACAATTCCACCTTGCACATTTATGGCAAACCTTCATTCTTTTAGCTCTTCTCTTTTTGGAGTAAGAACTTCTTCCCATTCCTGGCAAAGGTTTAACAAATGAATTATGAATCTCACCTGCTAAATGTACCTTAGCTTCAATAATCCAACGTACATCCACAGGAAGGCCCAAACGATTGAATATCATCATCCTTTCAAGTCGACTGTTATAGATCTTCCTGAGCACATCTTTGGGAAGAGTGGGGAACCTGTTCTTAAGCTTTGCAAGAGATTCCTCCATGGTAACTTAAAAAGAAGCCGATGAAAACTAAAATATCAATGCAGTGCGGTGTGTTTCGGTGAGTAGGAAAGAAAATTGAGAGAGTAATAAAGAAAACTAAGAGAGTAGGAAAGAAGTTTTGGGTTGCCTCCCAAATAGCCGCCCGTCTTTAGCTAGACAAAAACCAAACCAAAATTTTTTTCTTTTTTCTTTTTTTTAAATTTTTTTATATTTTTTTTTTCTTTTTATCAAAGTAGAATACATCATTAAGAGCTACCAGAAGTCCTGCAAAATCAAAACAAACATCGAACCAAATCTTGGGTTGCCTCCCAAGCAGCGCTAAATTTATAGTCTTCAGCCAGACTTCTTAAACATAAACTACTAATCAAAAGTATCAAACACCAGAATTACCTTCTCTTCATTTCTTCTTAAACAACAATGTTTCAGAAACCAACAATAATCATTCAAAGTAATGAATTGTACTTCTTCAATCATAGACAATTTTAGAGTACAATTATTTACTGAATTCAAAGAAAGCACAACATGTATGTATTTGCAAACAGATTTAGGAATTTCCAAAATTTTAGAGCATCCCATAAAATCCACTTGACTCTCATCAGTAAGAGTCAATACTTCAACAGGAGAGTCTTGAACAACAACTTTTGGAACAT
This sequence comes from Inga oerstediana, assembly GCA_963210345.1. Taxonomy (NCBI): domain Eukaryota; kingdom Viridiplantae; phylum Streptophyta; class Magnoliopsida; order Fabales; family Fabaceae; genus Inga; species Inga oerstediana. The sequence goes on from OY723409.1 coordinate 41,265,477, forward strand.
CCACATTAGTTTCAACATCAAAATCACAAAAATTAGGCTCCACAGCTGGAACCTCAATTGGACATCCACTATTTTCTCCAAAAGTGATTTCAAGTTCCTTATCACATTCCACAAGAGCTAAGGTTTTATTCAATTCCACATCCTCAATTTCCTCACAAAACTCATCATCAACATAAGAAGTGGTCATCATGCTTAAAGAATTATCTTGCCTCATGGTTTCAAGTGACGCAATAATTTGACTCGCATATGTTCCAATATTTTGAACACTTGACTCAACACTAGTGGCAAGTTCATTTTGCTCTCTACTAAATCTCTCTGTTGATTCCGCAAACTCCTCACATAATCTTTCTAAATCAGACTTTTCCTTATACTCAAGAGTTTGTTCTTCAATATATGGATAAGAGTAGAAAGGAGGATTAGGACAATACCTGACATATGGATCCAAAGACTCTTGTTGCTCTAAAATTCCACCAGGATAAAATGAATGATCAAAACAAGTTTGGTGCATATTAAAATCATCTCCCATATAATGATTGGTAGTGCTATATGGATAATGCTCATAGGGATGACACTCTCCATAATAAGCACCTGGAAAACAATTATAAGGAGAAGAATTTTCAATCCAACTGGCATTTTCATGTCTCATTCCATCCACATGCATTCCAGAAAAAGAACTAAGATATGACAAGTTATCACCAAATGAATGCTGTGAATAATTCATTTTTATTTTGAAAATTTTTTTTGAATTTTTTTTTTTTTGAAATTTTACATGCAGACTAAATTAGTATTAAAATTACTTGGTATTGATATTAATGAAAACAATCCCCGGCAACGGCGCCAAAAACTTGTTACGTGTGTAAATGATCAATTAAATAGTGCAAGTGTACACTGTCGTAATCAAGTAATATAGAAGTGAGTAGAGTATCGTTCCCACGAGGATTGATCACTAAGTACCAAAATTGGTAATTTTAATTCTATTTAGTCGATCGATAAATTGGTGATTGAGAGTACAAATAAAAGAAAAATAATTAAATATGCGTGCAGATGATATGAAAACAAATATGAGAAAAAGTCCTAGGGATTAGATTTCACTTAACAAATTCCGGATTGAATCACTTATCTAATCTAGTCCAATTTATTCCACATGATTGATAGTCGAGTTTCCCTAATTTAATTACTAGCCTCTTCCAAGGTCAAGCAATTCTATAATTAATTGCTAATCCAATATATTCCTATATGAATTTAAGCAATTAATTATGCATTAAAATTTATGGAACTCTATAAGACTACACAACTCATATGAATATATTCCTATTTCATATGCAAGTTATGGTTTTAATTATAGGGTCTACACACATGTATCTCCTTCCGGTCTCAACATATATATTGGAATCATTCAAAAGATGGCCAATCAAATGAAAGCATTAAGAGTAATAATTAAAACTCAATCATAAAGGAAAAATAAAACTAGACTTAATAAGTTAAGATTCAATCCGTTATTAGTAAGCTACGTCATCACCCTAGGAAAATGAAAATTTAGCTCATGATAAAATTGAAAACAAAACCAAAATAAATTGACATTACATAAAACTAGAATGAAATCCTCATAAATACTGCATAAAACTTGAATATTAAATTCTCAAACATACATATACAACCAAAAGATGCATGAAAAATGTAAAAATCTAGCCGTCCCTTTAGGAGGTAAAACCTTCCATGTAGGTGGCATACAAAAAGTAATACTATCCTAAGCCTTCCATAGAGGAGGCATGCAAGAAGAAATAGAAGAGAGGAAAGTAATGGATATGAAATGGTGTGTGTGGAGAAGAGATGAGAGTAATGGATCTCAATTGGTGTCTCAAATGTGAAGGAGAGGGTGGCTATATATAGGGAAAAATGGAGTAAGGTAGATGAAGTGGTAGATGAAATGTGATAAGTGGATTAATAGATAGAATGTGGTAGATGGAGTAGTAGGTGAAAAGGAAGATGAAGTGGTAGATGAAATGTGGTAGATGAAGTAGTAGGTGAAAAGAAAGATGAAGAGGTAGATGAAATGTGGTAGATGAAGTAGTAGGTGAAAAGAAAGATGAAGAGGTAGATGAAATGGTTGGTGGAATGGTAGATGATTCCCGCTCTCAACTTTCAAGCAAAAATTCGAAACCCTTGGAGATAGAACTGGAATTTTGTCTCAACATAAAAGTTGTAGAGCTCTTTCTTAGCTTTTTATCCATATAAAGAATGTCCCGATCCAACATCTAGAGCTCCAGATATTGCCTGAAAACTGAAAGAGGGTCTAATTTAGTATTTTCCAAGAAATTCTATTTTATGCCAAAATAATTATTTATTTATAAATTACACCCAAATTTATTAAATTGAGCTCAAATGTCATCCATAAAATCATCATATAAGGGAAAATAAATATGTAAATATTTTACTTATCAGTTATCATTTGCTATAATCTTTTTGTTAATCCTATTACTCTTATAGTCAATGAAACTAATTTGAGATTTTAAAGTTCGAGTGATATTTTTGTCTTTTTCTCTAAAATAAAAAATATTTTTTGAGGACAAAATATCTCTTAGAGCAGTGAATTTAGGCCTAAAGGTTGAAAAGAAAAATGGAAAAATGAGGGCCACTATCTTGCATGGGCGCTCTGCCCACTCAATGAAAGGATAAGTGGTCCAACACAGTCTCTCATGTGAGCGTGAGTTTCAGAAGAAAATGGGGAAGACATTGGCATTTGTGGGAATGGTGTCTTGAAATTATTTAAAATGAAGTGACGTGTTTTTAGTAAAGTCGTGTTATTATAGATTAAAGAATTTCTATGAAAAGTTGCTTAAGGAGCTATAAAACTAAAAGTCACCACGGTTATATCTCTTTAAAAACTAGAGACATGTGAAAAGTTATAACCAAAGGTTTTTCAGTGAAAGTTGTGTTGATTTCTTTCTTTCTTTGTTTTAAAAACTCTATATACCATAAAAATGTAACTCTTCATAGAAAATGTTATTTAAGTTATGTTGTTTCATGAGTCTTTATGAATCTAACATATGATTATGACTTTAAATTGAAGAGGTGTTGCTTCAAGAGGTTCCATTTCAAGGTATCACTTCATGGCTTATAAATACTTACCATGATCAGTCCAATCACACATCATACATCACACCACACAATAAGAGATCAAACTTATTGCCTTTATCTTTGAGTACATACAAAGATTGAGTCAAATTATCACTTTATAAAAGCTATTGTTATCTTGACTTGAGTGTTAGAAGTGCAATTCGTACTCAAGGGTCTTCATTATATTTTGCAGCAAATTTGCTTGTCAATCCAAATTGCACCTTATAAGATAGATATAGGTGGAAGGTAAATTAAGCCTAAAGGAAAGTGTTGCCCACGTCTTGAAGACATTGTACACCACTTTCTTCTTCATTTTTTCTTCTTGTGCTCACTAGAGGTGCAATGCCACTATAACCCTTGTCGTCATCAATGCTATAATTAGTATTTAAACACATTTAATAAATAAATAAGAGATCAAAGATAATTAAAATTTTTTTACATAACCTATAAAATAAGATCTCCATTCATTTTGAAATAAAAATCATTTGGCCTATTCGGTTTGTCACATACACAATATCAGAGTGCTAGCAAAATTCTCAACATTCACCTTGGATAATATCATTAATCCAAGAGTTTTATAGGGCATCATTACCCATCTTGATTTCCCATACCGGGGATTACAAAATAACCATAAATCTATAGTCAATCCAATATATACAATTGTCCAAAATGATAACCAAAAACCAAAAAGCTAAAACTACCACCGGTAATCCTAGTCACCCTTATTCACTTGCTTGTTCCTCGATCCACTTGCCCTGGCTAAAATTGTTAATTAGAAAGAGTGAGATTCAAAAGAATCTCAGTAGTAACATTTCACGTATATAATGCATAATTAAACAAAGCATGTAAGTATATATCACAATTCAGCAACATCAGCATTCAAAGCCAGGCTACTCGCCACGACTCAACCATTCATTTAAGGCCAGGCTAACTGCCATGTCCCAATCAGCTACATTCAAGGCCAGGCTAACTGCCACAGACCCAATCAGCAACATTCAAGGCTGGGCTAACTGCCACAGACCCAATCAACAACATTTAAGGCCAGGCTAACTACCACAGACCTAATAAGCAATAGCAGCATTCAAGGTTAGGCTACCCACCACGACCCAATCGATTATTCAATGATAAATACAAACAAGCAATGCATTAAACATGATATAGGAGAAAGTGTCACTACCTTGTTTTTTCCGTTCTTGTTCAGGCATAGGCCTTCTACGTTCCAGGCAAATATCAAATCCTATAATCATAATTAAGGACGACAATTATCACTTATCCCAATACTCAAATGACTTCAAAACACTTATATTTGGTTATCATTAAAGTCCCTTAGGTGGTTACTAGAAGCCCAAACAAATGCCTAAAGGGATGGGAAGTACTATCTAAAAGACCACCTTACACTAGAGAAAAATTTTGATTTTAGGTGTTGGCCGTGGCCAAGAGTTTTTGGATGCGGCAAAAAATAGATCAAAAACTTTTGGGCTACGGCTAAGAACTTTTGGCTGTGGCCAAAATCAGGTTAGAGAGTTTTTGGCTGCGGCCAAAAGCAAGTCAAAAACTCTTGGGCTGCGGCCAAGAAAATTTCAGTTTCTTGGCTGAAAATCCAAAAATCATAACTAATTGTAGAAAAATCGAAATGAGATGATTTCAAAGTTAATGGAAAGCTATTTAAGTTCTCTTTGTAGTAAAAATATGAATCATTGCTATCTATAACCACAAAAATACATGATTCAACAATTCTCCTTGTTCTTCCAGAATTAATCCTAGTTTTGACATCAAACTTTGAAAATTCATAACTCCCAGCACACACATTGAAATGACCTCCATAATATATCACATTAAATCTTGGCATGTCTATTATTAGATTGGAAATTTTTAGAATCTTTCGTCACCATTTACCAATTCAAAACGTCCATGCAAGCTGACTGCCTGCATAGGGTTTTCACTAACCAAAACTTGCAACTTTTAAACCTAGGTTTCCAATGGTTCAAAATTCACATCCAACACTACTCCTACACAATTTTCCACAAAGAATCCAATAGAAACATCAAAACAACCCAATTCTCATTCCTTTAACATGTTCTATTTTTGGCACATATTCAACACAAAACTGAAAATTGTCAAACTTTACATTTAAGCCTCAATTCAATTCTATCAATTCAAAACACTAAACAATGCACCATTTCCATGACCCTATATCACGAAAATTAGGGCAAAATTTCCAAAAATTCAAGGCTCAACCAAATGGTCACAAAACTTATATGAAAGTGTTCATCTTACTCACCTTTACAACTTTCTCAAAGGTGTTCCTTACTTCTCCAATCGCTAGATTTCCTTGTGTGCTCAAAACACCACCAATGGAAAAAATATAAAACCATAGAAATGAAGCCCTCAACCCAAGGAACAAGATTAAAGAAGAGAGTTTTGGCATAGGAGTTCATTTGAAGGGTCAAATACTCACCTTTATCACACAAGCTTCTTTCTCTTTCTTGTCTTCAATGGCTGCCGACTTGGGAGAGAAAAATAAGAGAGATGAGTGTATAAGGAAGATGAAATGATGGACCTCCCTTGCCCATACTCATGCTTAGCCGAAATGTAGGAGGAGAGAGGGAGAAAATATGATTTTTAAATCCCAATCTGATTTTTCTCACTACTTTATCATCATTTCAACTTGTCACTTGTCCAACTCTCATTGGTTCTTATAAAGTAAGTAACTATTTAGTTACTATAACCACTCCATTATCCATTTAGTTACCCTTCTCATTTCTCTTAGTTAGTAATTAATTTTTCCATTAATCACTGCCTAATTAGCCGATAATTTTCCATTCTTTCAATTTTTCCCTGATTATGGTATATTAACTTGAATTGCCACATAACACATATTTTAATTCTTTGCCATTCCCTCTAATTTTAGCCCAAAAATTACTTTATCAAATAATTATGCTAAAATACAGGGTGCTGGGCATTTCCAATAATTAATTAGGGTCTCAAATAAACTTTAATTCATAAAAGCATTCTCTAAATATTCATTACAACCTCTTAAAAGGTCATTAGCCCTTAATCAAAATTTGGGGCATTACAGTCACCAAGAATCTTTAGGCTTAATTCATGAATTCATATGGCATGTTTGAAGGAGTTGACCACAAAATTTGTAAAGTTAGAAAAATTTAAAGGTGGCAACATTTTGAGATGGCACCAGTTTTGCTTGCTATAAGAAATAGATGGTTTGATTCAGGAACTTTGCAAAGGAGTCATCTAGAATTCACTTGGTTAAAATAGATGGTTTCTCTAAGGTCTTAAAAGGCCGTCCTTTTATAGTGGAGAAAGGACGGCCTTTTAAGACCTTAGAGAAAAGAGGGAAGGATAGAATTGCAAATTCTATTTACATGTTTGGCTATGGTAATTTTAATAATAGAAAATGAGTCATGATTTGTTGGAGATATGCCAATAATTTTGCTTGTTTTTATGATCCTTCATTGTTTGACTCTAGTAAATCTATCCATTGTGATAATCTATTCTAGCAAGGGCTTATAGCCAAATTTATAATAGAAAGTCATAATATATTGGCTTAAGACATAGCTATGTGAAAGATTTGATTTTGCATAGAGTAATTTTCCTTAGTTATATTAGATTTGTCCTTTGATGAAAGGTCTAACAAGCTATATGGTGTTAAAAACATTAAGAGGGATGGGATTGAAGCCCTATAAATCTTGATCATTAATAGTGGAAACCCAACTCACACTTGACCATCATATCAAGTCTTGAGTTCAATAGTGATAGTGCATTATCAGAATGATTGCAAATACTTTACTTTTTAATACATCCCAGGTTTGAAAGTACTTGGTAACAATGAGAATAAAAGGAGAGTAGGTTGAACTCTAATTGGCTCATAATGGACCTGTTAGTATATATTTATTGGAGCATTTATTGTGGTAGTGCTCTTAACGGCGTCTGCATATATGAAAGTGAAGTAGGCCTGCTTCTAAGAGTCTAAGAAATTGATTCTAAAAAGCCCTCATGAAAAGATTATGGACACAAGGCCATGAACAAACATGTCATTTAAAGTGGCATACAATGATCCCATAATTCATGCACACCAATTTATATGGGATATTTGGTTCAAAGCTTAGTTTATCATATTATTTCGGATAGGCGAAACCATATCTTACTTAGGTAAAGGTTCACATCTTCAAGATACCTTTACTAACAATGTGAGATTTCGAAGTGATAAGAGTTTGTGGCCATTTTAAAGTGGTGGGGGTGTAACCACCTCACCGTAATTACATCTGGTTTATAAAAATAAAATGAAATATAGACCAATAACACAAAATCAACATTTAAAATCCCTCTCCTTCAAGATAAGGTGTTCAGAAAATAGTTCAAAATATATTTAGCTTGGTCTCACATTCACGCTTTGAATATAATTACTTGAGAAATCAAATCACATTGATAAATATCAGAGTGAGCAACTAAAATCCCGGCATACCCCGGATTACATGTATATATAAAATGGGTGTATAGTTTCCCAAAAAAGGGGATTACATATCCAAAAATAATATTTACAACCCAAAATATATACAATAATCCCAAATCCAAAATAGATAACCAACAACCAAATAAAATGTCTCTAAGAGATCCTAACCACTCTGGGTTGCCCGCTTACCTTTTGAGCCACTAGCTCTGTCTGAAATATTATTCATTGGAAAGAATGAGATTCAAGAGAATTCCAGTAGTAACAAAGCACTCATACAATGAATAAACTTATAGCATATATGATCATGTTTAGCAGCATCTCGATGATTCATGGCTCATGCCACAAACAACAGCACTCACGACTGTAATCACAATGCAACAGCTTTCACTGTAATCTCAATGCCCACTTTCGTGGTAAACACTATGCCAGCTTTTGCTGTAATCACTATGCCAGCTTTCACGGTAAACACTATGCAGCAGCATCACAAGGCACAAAACATCATAAAGCTCCATCAAGCGTCACAAGGCATCGCAAAGCAACAGCAACAACACAATGCATGATAACAACATACAATACATTTATACAAAGTATAAGAGAAGAGTTACTACCTTATTCTTTCCTGACGTTCTTTGGCACAGTGGGCTCACGCGTCTGACAAATGTCAAATCCTATAACCAAATCAGGGACAACCGATCAATCTCTTTTCCAAATACTTATGTCGATAATACTCTAAGTTGGTTATCATTTAAACTCTTTAGGATGCACATAAAAGGCCTAAACACATGCTAAAAGGGTTGGAAGAAACTACCCTGAAGATCCCTTTTCAGAAGCACAACACTGATTTTCAGCTGGCTCACTCGAGTGAAGATGACCTCACTCGAGTGATGGAAGGCTTGCACTTGAGTGAAAGTGGCTCTCACTCGAGAGTGTTTGATAGTGAACAACAACTACGGCACGAAGGTGCTCATAACACTCGAGCATGTGGTTTTGCACTCGAGTGATGACTCCAAATTCACTCGAGTCCTAGAAAGTGAAACACAGAAAGTGCTTGCCCTAGAGTATAGACAACTTCAGAGGAAAAAGCTCACTTGAGCACAACCCTTGGCATTCGGGTGGGAAGACTGCACTTGCGAGTGTCAAAACACACTCTGGACAAATGGCCTGGAGTGCTTGGCTGAGAGCAACTCTTAACATAGCATTACACTTGCACTCGAGTGAACCCATGCTCACTCGAGTGATGTTCTATATCACTCGTGAATCAGGAAGTGCACTCGCACTTTAGGCATAGAAGTACAACAAGAAGTGAAAGAACTTGGGTGAAAATATGCACAATACTTGAGTGAGACTCATCCTCACTCGAGTGAGGCTTATCAGATTGCCAGATCGCAGCAAAAGATAGAAATTCCCAGATTGGCCAAAACTGATTCCAATGGTTCCCAAACTCAACACAAAGCTCATTCCCACTTAAAATTTCATAAGGGACCTATTGGTAACCTAAAATTACACAAAATCCCATTCTAACCACAATCTTACTCTTGGGTCTCTAACATACACACAATACCCAATTTCATTCAACTCACTTCCAAAATTCAAAACATATCTAACACTCAAATAACTTCACAACAAACCAGTTCCAACATCATTCACCATGTAATTCATGCATTCAAAAATTGGCATAAAACCAAGGAAAATTCCAGAATTCATCAAGCTCAACCAAAAATCACAATAAATATACCAAAAAACACCAAATCCTTGCCTCTTCAAATTGCTAGAACCAAACGTTGATTCTCTAACTTTTAAATATGCTTCAATACTCAAACTACCACCTTTCAAAATTCTGAAATCATCAAGATGAAGCTCTTAACACTATCAACAAGATTAGTGATGAGTGTTTGGGCATAGGAGGACCATTACCTACCCAAAATTTAAGCTTTCCCTTTTTCTTTCATTGCTTCAAGTCACTGGAAATAGAGAAGGAGGAGAGAAAGACGGTAAGATGATAATGATGAAGAAGATCACTTCCCTTCCCTATGCTCACCACCTACCGATTTGAGTAAGAGAAGAGAGAGAAAAGTGATTTTGACATGTTAACTCAAATCTATGGTCCACATTGAGCCACTTGGCATAATCTTGCTTATTCTTCCATGAATTCACATAGATGCAAAGCATATGATTGCGACCCATAAACAATAAATCTCAACCATTGTTTCTAAATCACTAATGAGTTTCCTCATTATTAACTGACCAATTGGTCGGTAAACTTCCAATTTTACCATTTTGCCCCTGATTTTCACTATGCTCATTAAATTATCACCAAGTACATTTATATCAAATTCACATCATATTTCTCCAAAAGTGTTTAATTACACTAATCACAATCAATCTTAAAATCATTAGCCCTTAATCTCAAATTGGGTCTTTACAGGGGGATTGTTGGAATATTTTAAAATGAAGTGATGCGTTTTTGGTAAAGTTATGTCCTTATAAATTAAGGAATTTGTGTGAAGAGTAAAGTGGGAGTTATACCACTAAAAGTCACCAAGGCCATATCTTTTTCATCCTTAAAGACATATGTGAAGGGTTATAACCAAAGGTTCATAGTGAAAGGTTGTGTTAGTTTTTTAAGAAAACCCTACATACCATGAAAGTGTAACTCTTCATAGAAAAGGTTATTTAAGTTATGTTAGTTCATGAGAGTACATGAAACTCATTGCCTTTGTCTTTGTTTGCATATAAAGATAGAGTCAAATTATGACTTTATAAAAGTCGTTCTTGACTTGGCTTGGGTGTTGAGTAATGAGCTTTATTTTGATGGTTATAGCTTGTCCATTGGTATTGATTTGTGATCTCAAGGAATTTTGAAAGTTAGAGAATCAAAAAGTCCATTTGAGAATGTTGTTGAGGTGAGTTAAAGAAACATATCTATCTAAGTTTTGTGCCATTTGGATTAGCTTTGAATTTCTGGGATTTATTGGCCATTTTCAAAAAATGATGATCATTAGACATTTGGAATATTATTAGTATGAAAATTGTATATTTTGAATATGTATGGATAGATAGGATTGATTGTAGAGTGAATGATTGAGTTTGGAAATGTTGGAAATTTAGTATTGAATGTTGCCCAAAACCAAAGCATGATAATGGAATAGGATTTTGGTGGTTTTGACATGTCCATTGGATTCCTTGAGTGTTTTTATGAGGGAGTTGCTTTGGTTGAGGTGTTGGGTCCATTGGTAGCCTTTGGTAAAAATTCTGAAAAATTGTCATTTTATCTGCATTTTTTGGGTTCTGATATAGTCACTCGAGTGATCTCGAGCTCACTCAAGTGAGGGATGAACATCACTCGGGTGTGGTTGAGTTCCACTCGAGTGATTCAATGAGATTCTTTGTTTTTCCTTCAGTTTCGGTGTTTCACTTCTGCAAAAGTGGAAGAGTGTGTCTCAACACTCGCAAGCATTCCATCTCACTCGAGTGAAAGGCCAATACTTGAGTGCTTCTCTTCTTTGAAATTTTTGTTTGCTCTCAGGTTATCACTGATAAATCACAATTTTAATATATTTTATCCCACCTTATTCATTAATTTTGGAGATTATTTTAGGCTAATTTGGATTTATTAGATAATATTTGGATAATTAGCCAATTTTGGGAAATAATATAAATCTGAATTGATTATGATATTATTGGGCTCAAAAAGTTAATATCTTAATTGTTATCTTGTGATTGAAAAATAATTCCAATTATATGATAAATCACGATTTTATCATATTCTTGCAGGATAAGGAAAAGGAGATTAAAAGATCCTACGGTGCAGAACTTTTCTTAGAAACACAAAAAGAATCCAATGGTGGAATTTTATTGGGCTTTTGGAATTTTAGTAGGCCCAAATTAGTACCCAAAACTCTCCCCTCCCTTCTTAAAAATACCTAACCGCCGCAGAAGGGGGAGGAGAGACGGGAAGACGCTGAGAGAGGGGGGGCCGAGACGCACACGCTGAGAGCACGCAGACGCAAGAATTGCTGGAGGTTCCTCTGCATTCACCAATAATTCCCATCCTCTTCTCTATTCACACGAGGGTCCCACCTCCACAACACCTTTTGAATTGCATCAATTCATATTGCACAGTGACGGAGCTGACTTAATCAATTCTTCTCAATATTTCTTCATGGCGGTGACTTTTATGAAGGAGTTTGAGGAGGAAAATTCCATGGAAGCTTAAATTCTTTTGGGAGGCAATTTGGGAGGAGCATGGAGGAAGCTAGAGCCTAGGAGCTTACACTTGAAGACTACAAGGGAGTGTCTTTCTTTTATCTTTTTGATTCAAGACTTAAGATTATTTAGTTTTAAATGATTTTGGGTTGTGTTAATTGAGAACAATCTAGTTTTAGATTGTAGACTTAATTTTTATTTGGATTGAATTGATATTTTGGATTTGATTTGTTTTAATTGATTATTGGGATTTTTGTTTGCAAACTTTGATTGTCAATTAAATTATTAATTGAGTTTTCATTATTAATTTAATTGTCAATTTGGGTTTAATCTCTTGATTGTTTAATTAGGTGATTAATTGTCGAATTGTTTAATTAGGCAATTGTGAACATAATTTCCAACAATTATCTTAAATAATTGTGATTGGTTTTTAATGGATTTAATTAACCACCGCTTTTTCCATTATGAGTTTTCTAGTGGATTAGGTGTTATTGAGCTTGAGGGTTTCCCATGTCTTAATTAGGTGATTAAATCTATTAATTCCAACTTTTCATGAATCTCCCTTGGGTCTAATAAATTGAATGGCTAAGAAAGCTAAATCCATGTGAATCCTAAGTTGTCCCCTTCATTATCATAACTGAACCAAATCCCTGTTGATTGTCTTGCTTTTGATTATTTTCTTTGCTTAGTATCTTAATTCATTTTTCACTAAAAAAACCCCAAGATTGCATTCCAATTCATTTAGGTTAGTTTCCTTCTTATATAGATTTTAGAGTCATTTGCATTTAGGTAGTAGAATCTTGCACTTTAGTTTAGGCCCATTCTATTGCATCTTTTGTTACTTAAAAATCAATCCTAAAGAAAAGCCATAGCTTGCTCCTTGGGAGAATGACCTAGGTTGACCCTAAACTGCATAATAATTTAGGACCTAGTTTAATTGATTGCTTTAGCGATAGAAGCATGCATCAATTTTGGCGCCGTTGCTGGGGAGCAGCGGTTAGGCTTTAGGTTTGAGTTTTTAGGCAACTTCTTAGGTAGTTGTTTATTGCATGACCCGATCCTCTTCAAAAAAATTGTTTGAATTTGATGCTGAGATTGAGAGGACACTTCACCAACGAAGAAGGACTAGAGCTAGTACTTTTGTAGGCAATAGTTCCTCTGTTGAGCCCATTGTTGATTCTTCTGATTCTAAGGTCAATATGGATGCTAATAATATTGCTGTTAATGCTGATGGGAATGTTAATGTTAATGCAAATGCAAATGCAATTGTAAATGCAAACGCAAACGCAAATGCAAATGCAAATGCTAATATTGTTGATCCTGCTATGACTATTAGAGAATTGGTTTCACCTGATTTGCATTTTCAAAATTGGTGTATCAATTATCCTGATATTAATGCAAATTTTGAATTGAAATCTGGATTGATTCACTTACTTCCAAAATTTAATGGCCTTTCAGGTGAGGAAGCGTACAATCACTTGAAGATGTTTCACATGGTTTGCACTGCTATGAAACCTGTTGGTGTGACTGAAGATCAGATTAAGATGCGTGCCTTCCCATTCTCTTTAGAAGGATCTGCTAAAAATTGGTTGCTTCGATTACCTCCTGGATTCATTACTTCATGGAACCAATTGAAGAAACTGTTCTTGGAAAAGTATTTCCCAGCTTCTCGCACTTCATCTATTAGGAAGGACATATGTGGATGTCGACAAGTGGTTGGAGAATCCTTATATGAATATCTAGAGCGTTTTAAAATGCTATGTTCTAGTTGTCCCCACTATCAGATTCCGGATACATTATTGATCCAATACTTCCATGAAGGTCTCTTACCTCTAGAGAGAGATTTATTAGACTCAGCTGCTGGTGGTGCACTTCTACACTTGACTGTGGATCATGCTTGGGAATTGATTGAAAGGAAAGCTGAAAATAGCCAACAATTTGGTACTAGACAACAGGTTAAAGTTAATGAAGTGGGACGAATTTCTTCTAATTCTGAATCTCGCTTAGAGAGCAAAATTGATAGACTTGCATCTGCTATAGAAAAAATGGTTGTCTCAGATGCAAAATTCTTCTAATATGGCCACTCCTATGGGGTCCTCTACTTCTGTTACCCCATAGGCTAACTCTTCTGCTCTAGTAGGGCCATTCTGCTCTATTTGCTCTCTAGCTACTCATGGTACTGACTCTTGTCCCTACATGAATGATGGAGTTGAATCTTGTAATGCAATATACCCTTCTAAACCTATGACTCAAGGTGGCCAAAAAAATGATCCTTACTCTAATACATATAATCCTGGATGGCGTGATCATCCAAATCTTCGATATGGAAATGGCCAAGCCCAGCAAGCACAATTCAATCAAAGTGGGAATTCTAGTGGCAAGATGTTTCAACAAGTTAGACAATCAATGCCAGTCCAAGATGAAGATTCAAGGTTAGAAAGCAAGATGAACGCTATGATGAAAATCCTGATGCAACAACAACAATTGATGCAACAACAACAACAGATACAACAACAACAACAACAACAACAACAGATTCAGGAATTTCAAGCTTTTTATACTCAAATGGGTCAATTTTCTAACGCACTCAGTAATGTACAGAGTCAAGGTTTAGGAAAGCTTCCATCTCAAGTGGTAACCAATCCGAATGTTGGACCTCAACAAAATCCTAATATTGGTGGAGTTAATGCTATATCTCTTCGACGTAGAAAGATAATCCCTTCTGCAGATCCTGTTACCACCAATACTTCAAATAACAAGGAAGTTGTTGATGACTCTCCTTCTACTCTTCCTTCTACTTCCACTTCCATATCACAAGATCAGTCCACTTCATCAAAAACACAAGTGGCACCTCATGAAGAACAAGAAAAGGGTGAGGAAGGAAAGCAAGTGATCAAACCGGCCCTGCCATTTCCTACTGCAGTAACTAAGGCTGAAAGGAGAAAGAAGGAAGCTGAGATGTTTAATGAAGTCTATGATATCTTCAAGAAAGTGGTGATCAATGTTCCACTAGTTGACTTAGTCGTACAAGTGCCTAAATATGCAAAATTCTTGAAGGAGTTATGTACTACAAAGAGAAAATTGAAGCATGAAGGCAAGGTTGACTTAGGAGCAGTTGTCTCCTCTCTTTATCAAATGCCAATGCCAGTAAAGTGCAAGGATCCTGGTAGCTTTCTCATCCCTTGTACTATTGGTGACATTGACTTCTCAGATGCCTTAGCAGACTTGGGAGCAGCTATCAACGTTATGCCAAAATCAGTCTTCAACCAACTCAAGGGTGTAGAGCTTAAGCCCACAAATCTCATTACATCCCTTGCTGATAGACGTTGCACAGTCCCAAAAGGCATCTTGGAGGACATCTTGGTCAAGGTAAAAGATTTCATATTCCCTACAGACTTCTATGTTCTTGATATGGATGATGGTAGGTTTAGGCAGAAAGGACATTCATCTTTGATTCTAGGTAGGCATTTCCTTAAAACTGCTAGAGCTATGATAGATGTGCATGCTGGTAGCCTTACTCTGGAATTTGCTGGTGAAACTATTAGATTTAATGTGCTTGAATCCATGAGACATCCCCCTGATGATTGTGCTGAGATAGATGTTAATGCTATTGATGCTATTATGGATGATTCTATTGTAGATCTTAGAGATAGCATGCTTAATAGATCCAGTGATATTACCTGTTTAGATGATACTATCTCTTGTTCATGTGCTGAAATTGGTAGTTGTGATACGTGTGCTGATCTTGATAGTGCTGATATTGATATTTTCACGGATGCTATTGAGATTATGAGACATTCTAGACATGATCATTCTGTGCCTAATTATAGCATTAGCAATTCTAGTGATCACACATCTGCTACTTCTATTGATTCTAATGGACTTTCTCGGTTACTTAGTGTGATTGATGCCATGAATAGAACTGATTTATCTCCACTACTTGACTCTAAATTATTGATTGACCTTAATCATATTTCTGATAGTGAGATTTCTGATTATGATTCTATCTCTGACATGAGTGCTACTGATGGCATTATTGTTGTTGATTGTGATGTGTTGCTTGATTCTACTGCACTTACAGTTTCTACTAATACTCCCCAAGATGGGAAAGTTTGCTCTTCTGTTTGTGAATCAGTTGTGCAGGTTTCTAGTTTGACTGATATAGATTTGAAGCCGCTCATACCTTCAATTGAGCAAGCTCCATTTTTGGAGTTAAAGCCACTTCCTGACTCATTGAAATATGTCTATTTAGGGAAGAATGAGACACTTCCTATAATTATAGCTAATGACATAACTGCTGATGAGGAAACCCGCCTCTTAGAGGTACTTAGGAGACGGATGAAAGCTATTGGATGGACTCTTGCTGATATACCTAGAATCAGCCCAAATGTGTGCATGCATCGGATCCTGCTAGAAGATGGTGCCAAAGCTGTGCGACAGCCACAGAGGCGACTCAATCCATTGATTCTTGATATGGTAAAGAAAGAGGTCTCTAAACTTCTTTCTGCAGGTATAATCTTCCCTATTTCTGATAGCCAGTGGGTAAGTCCAGTTCAGGTAGTACCTAAGAAAATTGGTATTACAGTTGTGCGTAATGACGAAGGTGAGCTAGTTCCAACTAGAGTCTAGAATAGTTGGAGAGTATGTATTGACTATAGAAAATTGAATTCTGTGACTAGAAAGGATCACTACCCCCTTCCCTTTATGGATCAGATGTTAGAAAGACTGGCTGGTAGATCACATTACTGTTTTTTGGATAGTTTTTCTGAATATTTTCAAATTTCTATTGCCCCTGAGGATCAGGATAAAACCACATTCACATGTCTATTTGGAACCTTTGCATATAGACGCATGCCATTTGGCTTATGTAATGCACCAGGCACTTTTCAACGTTGCATGGTTTCCATATTCTCTGATTTTCTTGAGCATTGCATGGAAGTTTTCATGGATGATTTCACTGTTTACGGTGATTCTTTTGATGCATGCTTAGCTAGTTTGGACAATGTTTTGGAAAGATGCATTCAATATAATCTTGTGTTGAATTTTGAAAAGTGTCATTTCATGGTTAAGAAAGGAATTGTTTTGGGTCATGTAGTTTCACATGATGGTATTGAGGTTGATAAGGCTAAAGTTGATATTATCTCATCCTTTCCATACCCTTCTTGTGTGAAAGATGTACGTTCTTTTCTTGGGCATGCTGGATTTTATAGAAGGTTCATCCAGGATTTTAGTAAGATAGCACTGCCATTATCTCATTTATTGCAGAAAGATGTGGGTTTTGTTTTTTATGATTCTTGCAGGTATGCATGGGATGAGTTAAAGAAGAAACTCACTACACCCCCAATCATTCAGCCACCTAATTGGAGCCTTCTATTTGAGCTCTTGTGTGATGCTACAGATTATGCATTAGGTACTGTTCTTGCCCAGAGAGTAGAGAAGAGACAACATATCATAGCCTATGCCTCTCGAACACTAGATGTTGCTCAAGCTAACTACACTACCACAGAGAAAGAGCTATTTGCAATTGTCTTTGGGTTAGAGAAGTTTCGATCTTACGTCCTTCACACCAAGGTGACTGTCTTTACAGATCACTCAGCTATCAAATACTTGTTCAAAAAACCGGACTCCAAACCCCGCCTCATTAGGTGGGTGATGCTGATACAAGAGTTCGATATGGAGATTCGTGATAAGAGTGGTGCAGAGAATATGGTAGCTGATCACTTGAGTAGGATTGAATTACCTCCGGTAACATCTCTACCCTTAGATGATTTTCCTGATCAAAGGCTCTGTGAGGTTGTTGTTTCTATCCCTTGGTATGCTAATATTGCAAATTATCTTGTTGCGTCTGTTTTGCCAGCTGACATGAATACACATCAATTGAATAAGTTTAAGAAAGACGTTAAATTCTATATATGGGATGATCCTTACTTGTGGCATATTTGTAGTGATCAAATTATTAGGCGATGCATTCCTGATGATGAATTTGAGTCTGTCTTAACTTTTTGCCATACTCTTGCATGTGGGGGACATTTTAGTGCCAAGCGTACTGCTAGGAAAGTTTTGGAAAGTGGATTGTTTTAGCCTAGTCTATTTCGTGATGCCCATGAATTCTGTAAGAAGTGTTCCAGGTGTCAATTTGTGGGTACTATTTCTAGGAAACATGAGATGCCCCAACAACCCTTATTATTCTGTGAAGTCTTTGATATTTGGGGAATTGATTTCATGGGGCCTTTTCCCACTTCATTTGGTTATCTGTATATCTTGCTGGCTGTGGATTATGTGTCTAAGTGGGTTGAGGCTATCCCAACTCGTGCTAATGACTCTTCTGTAGTGGTTTCCTTTGTTCGGTCTCACATTCTTTGCAGGTTTGGCATTCCCAGAGCTATCATTAGTGATCAAGGAACTCATTTTTGCAATCGGAGTTTGCTGAACTTGCTTAGCAAGTATGGTGTGATGCACAAGGTAGCCACCCCATACCATCCTCAGACAAATGGTCAAGCAGAACTCTCTAACAGAGAAATCAAGCTCATTTTAGAAAAGACAGTGCAACCCAACCGGAAGGACTGGAGTAAAAGGCTCGATGATGCACTTTGGGCATATCGCACAACATATAAAAGTCCCTTTGGCATGTCTCCATACAGGATTGTCTGTGGCAAAGTATGTCATTTGCCAGTAGAGGTGGAGCACAAGGCGTATTGGGCAATAAAAAGGTGCAACCTCGATCTTGCTAGTGCCGGTGCTGAAAGAAAGTTGCAATTGCAAGAGCTTGAAGAGTTAAGAAGGGAAGCTTATGAGAATGCAAGGATTTATAAGGAAAGAACTAAAGCAGCCCATGACAAACTCATTATGAAGAGAGAATTCCAAGTGGGCCAAAAAGTTATACTCTACGTCTCCAGATTGAAACTCATGCCTGGAAAGCTCCGCTCTAGATGGGAGGGGCCCTTCATTGTCATTGATGTTTTTCCATATGGAGCTGTGAAGATCAAAAGGGAGCCGAATAGAAAATGCTTCACCGTCAATGGACACCGCTTGAAGCCATTCTATGATGGATTCTCCACTCAAGCAGTGGAGGTTACTGCACTACGAGACACCACGTAGACCCCGGTTGTATTCCTTCCTTCACTCTTTTATTTTGCATTGTCATATTATTAAGTTGAGTAGTGCTGCATATTACCTGTCTTTGTGCTTTGCTATGACTGTTTTGCATTGAGGACAATGCATTGTTTAAGTGTAGGGGAGGGATCAACTGTTTTAAATGGGAAAATTGCAAGTTTTGAGTAACTTTAGTATGATGCATCCTTGATTTGAAAAGTGATTGATCATGTTTTGAGATAATAGACTAAGTGGCAATGAATTTGACTCAGGAGAATTTAGGCTAGTAATCATATAGACCTAGTGAGATTTTGAGCCTGATGCATTTTTTTTAGTGTGTACCCCCTATCTCTTTACTTGATCTAGAACTTGACTTGAATCTTATTTGAGGCCACATTTTATGCATATGTATTCATGAAGATGATAAAGGCATTCATTTCATTTTAGCCAGATAAGCCAAACAGCCTATCCTTTCCATACATATACCCTTTGTTTAGCCCCTTGAGCCTATATTTTATTTTTTTTCTCACCCCATACCACAAAAAAAAATCCTACCCTTTTGAATGTCTTAGGAGTTGAAGAACATTGCATTATATCTATTTTGGATGGAAGAACGTGTATAAAATTAGGAATTGGGTCATTGTGAAAAGTTTGATATGTTATCTTGAAAAAAAGAAGGTAATAAGATTCCGCTCCGCTGGTTTGAGCTGCGCTTAGTAACCGGGGGTCTTCATCACCAATGTTGATCTTCGCGTCAAACGGCCAGTAAGAGCTATGAGCGTGCTAGTAGCATATTGGTGCTATTGAGTTATAAATGTTTGAGTAACCGGGCCTTTGTATCACCAATACAGAGGTTCGCGTCACAAGAACATATATATAATAGCCCAAGAGAATTGCAAAAAAAAAACAAAAAGAAAAAAAGAAAAAAAGAGAGAGAAAGGAAAAGTAATGACCCAGTTCAAGTGTGATTTGGTTTCTTTCATCCTGTTTCATCCTATTGCATCATTCTCTTCATCTTCTAGGATACTCAACTTTGTTTCTCCAAACACTATACTCTTTCTTTCTTAACCTTAGCCCCATTACAACCTAATAAAAGTCCTTTGGATTTATGTTTGCATTTGCTTTGCTAGTGGTGGAGAACTTAGATCCTTGTCAAGCCTATGGAAAGAGTACTGGATAGGGTGGATTTGAGTGTAAACACAAGCCTATACACTTTTGAGTGATGAGAGACATACACATATCCTTGGTGAGGGATTTTTAACTTAGATATTCCTTTGTCAAGTAAATTGCCATGAAGTTTGTTTTCTTGAGTCATGAGAAAATCACTTAGATAAAAGAGGTGTTGAAATGCTTTTGTTTACTTTTTACTTGTGATTGGAACATTCACTTTTGAAGTTTTGTTTTATTTTGTCTTGTTATACTTCCTTGGTCTTGATTTGTTTTGCCCAGGAGTGCAAATGATAAGTATGGGGGAGTTGATAAATCACAATTTTAATATATTTTATCCCACCTTATTCATTTATTTTGGAGATTATTTTAGGTTAATTTGGATTTATTAGATAATATTTGGATAATTAGCCAATTTTGGGAAATAATATAAATCTGAATTGATTATGATATTATTGGGCTCAAAAAGTTAATATCTTAATTGTTATCTTGTGATTGAAAAATAATTCCAATTATATGATAAATCACGATTTTATCATATTCTTGCAGGATAAGGAAAAGGAGATTAAAAGATCCTACGGTGTAGAACTTTTCTTAGAAACACAAAAAGAATCCAATGGTGGAATTTTATTGGGCTTTTGGAATTTTAGTAGGCCCAAATTAGTACCCAAAACTCTCCCCTCCCTTCTTAAAAATACCTAACCGCCGCAGAAGGGGGAGGAGAGACGGGAAGACGCTGAGAGAGGGGGGGCCGAGACGCACACGCTGAGAGCACGCAGACGCAAGAATTGCTGGAGGTTCCTCTGCATTCACCAATAATTCCCATCCTCTTCTCTATTCACACGAGGGTCCCACCTCCATAACACCTTTTGATTTGCATCAATTCATATTGCACAGTGACGGAGCTGACTTAATCAATTCTTCTCAATATTTCTTCATGGCGGTGACTTTTATGAAGGATTTTGAGGAGGAAAATTCCATGGAAGCTTAAATTCTTTTGGGAGGCAATTTGGGAGGAGCATGGAGGAAGCTAGAGCCTAGGAGCTTACACTTGAAGACTACAAGGGAGTGTCTTTCTTTTATCTTTTTGATTCAAGACTTAAGATTATTTAGTTTTAAATGATTTTGGGTTGTGTTAATTGAGAACAATCTAGTTTTAGATTGTAGACTTAATTTTTATTTGGATTGAAT
The DNA here is from genome assembly GCA_963210345.1 of Inga oerstediana. Classification (NCBI taxonomy): domain Eukaryota; kingdom Viridiplantae; phylum Streptophyta; class Magnoliopsida; order Fabales; family Fabaceae; genus Inga; species Inga oerstediana. The sequence goes on from OY723409.1 coordinate 41,286,721, forward strand.
TGATATTTTGGATTTGATTTGTTTTAATTGATTATTGGGATTTTTGTTTGCAAACTTTGATTGTCAATTAAATTATTAATTGAGTTTTCATTATTAATTTAATTGTCAATTTGGGTTTAATCTCTTGATTGTTTAATTAGGTGATTAATTGTCGAATTGTTTAATTAGGCAATTGTGAACATAATTTCCAACAATTATCTTAAATAATTGTGATTGGTTTTTAATGGATTTAATTAACCACCGCTTTTTCCATTATGAGTTTTCTAGTGGATTAGGTGTTATTGAGCTTGAGGGTTTCCCATGTCTTAATTAGGTGATTAAATCTATTAATTCCAACTTTTCATGAATCTCCCTTGGGTCTAATAAATTGAATGGCTAAGAAAGCTAAATTCATGTGAATCATAAGTTGTCCCCTTCATTATCATAACTGAACCAAATCCCTGTTGATTGTCTTGCTTTTGATTATTTTCTTTGCTTAGTATCTTAATTCATTTTTCACTAAAAAAACCCCAAGATTGCATTCCAATTCATTTAGGTTAGTTTCCTTCTCATATAGATTTTAGAGTCATTTGCATTTAGGTAGTAGAATCTTGCACTTTAGTTTAGGCCCATTCTATTGCATCTTTTGTTACTTAAAAATCAATCCTAAAGAAAACCCATAGCTTGCTCCTTGGGAGAATGACCTAGGTTGACCCTAAACTGCATAATAATTTAAGACCTAGTTTAATTGATTGCTTTAGCGACAGAAGCACGCATCAATCACTTCCTGGACTTCACTCTCTAATTCTCGAGTGAAGTAATTAGCTATCACTCGAGTGAGGTCCAGTGTGCTCAAGTGTCACTGTCTCTGAAAAGTTCTTGTGCTCTCGGGTGCTCACTCACTATCCTCTACTCTATGGTACCTGAGTGCAGACCATACCACCACTCGAGTGAGGCCATCTTCACTTGAGTGTCAGTGCCCTATCACTCGAGTGAGGTCATCTTCACTTGAGTGAAACAGTAAAAAATGTCAGTGTTTGTGCTTCCCAAAGGGGATCCTTGGGGTAATTCTTCCAACCCTTTAGGGCTTTTATTAGAGGCATATATGAGTGTTAAAGAGACAGTAATGATAACCAATTTAAGTATTATGAAGATATTAAGTATTGGACTAAGTGGTAACGCATCGTCCTTAATCATGACTTGGAGCAAAGAAGGCCTGTGCCTACTCAAGAACGGAAAGACAAAGGTAGTGACACTTTATCCTATATCATGTATATTGCATTGCTTGTTTGTATTAATTATTGAATACAGTGAAGGGAATATAGCGTAAGCCCGATCTCGAATACAGATACAGCTGATAGGACGTGGTGAAAGCCCAGCCTTGAATACAGATACAGTGAGGGGATATGGCGAAAGCCTGATCTTGTATATAGTGAAGGGGACATGGCAGTATGCCCGGCCTCGAATATTGATTGCTGCATTGTGATATATGTTTACTTGCTTTGTATATATGCATCATATTCGTAAACTATTGCTACTAGGATTCTTTTGAATCTCACCCTTTCCAAACAACATTTTTAGACAGGGCAAGTGGATCGAGGAACAAGCAAGTGGATAAGGGTGATTAGGACTGCCGGCGGTAGTCTTAGTTAGATATTTTGGTTTTATACTGGGCTGGTTATCATTTTGGATAAATGTACATATTGAATAGATTATAGAATTATAGTTTTATGTAATCCCCGGTATGGATACTGAGATGGGCAATGATGCCTTGTATAATATTTTGGATTAATGTTATTATCCCGAGTGATTATCGGGAATTGTGCTTACTCTGATATTTTACATGTGACAAACCGAACAGGCTTATTGATTTATGAATGAAATGAATGGAGATCTATTTGTAAGGATGTTTTAAAAATTTTTAATTATTTCAGATATCTTATTCAATTATTAAATATGTTTAAACGCTTAATCTCGGCCTTGATCGTGATGGGGGTTACATTTGTGGTATCAGAGCAGTTTTCTTGGCATTTATAGGAATTGCTAGGATAATTGCCCTAGTGTAGAGTTTGAGTGATTGATGATTGATATAGCTGGTTGTATGTACATGTACATTCCTGATATTGATTAGTATATAAGAGTTCAAGGAATATGTGTATACCTTTGTATGATTTTTGACTGGGTGAATCTTTATAAACTAAAGAGAATAATGGCTCCTACTAGAGTCAGAAGACTGGATCCAAAGGTGGAAGAGCTCAATGATAATCCTCCTGATCCGATACAAGAGATGATGACTCTGATAAGAGAATAAAGAGACATGATCCATGAGCTAAGAGAAGAGCTCAGGGAGGAAAGGGCCAAGAGAAATGAAGAAAGGGGCCAGTCTACTCATGTAGAGACCCTATCGGAAGAGACAGTTGAGGGGTCAAATGGATCCCATGAGTCTCTACCTCATACTAAGCATAACCAAGGGTAACACGGGGTGCCGGCTCAAAATGATAGAGACTTAATACTTTGGTTTTTAAATTCTGTAAGTATATGCATCCTGTGTGCAAAGGAAGATTCAACCCTCAAGTGGCGGAGGATTGGATTATGAGATTAGAGAATATCTTTGAGGTGATTGAGTGCCCATCAGAGGTGAAAGCAAAACTAGCTATCTACAAGCTAGAAGAAGATGCAGATAGATAGTGGCGAAACATTGCCATGACTATGCAGGCCCAGAATATGCCAGTGACTTGGGAAGTGTTCCAAAGGGATTTCAATGACAAGTACTTCCCTAAGTCTGTGAGAATAGAGAAAGAGTCAGAGTTCCTGGCTATTAAGCAAGGGGATAATGAGACATTTGATGATTACCTATCCCGGTTCGTTCGCCTATCCCGGTACTCCTCTTATCTCAGTCGAATAGATGATGAGGAATAGAGTTCTAACATATTGATTAGAGGCTTGAGGAGAGAATTGAAGAAAAGTTTAGCCACCCGGTAATTTGATAAGTTCAACAAAGCGGTGGAAGAGTGCCACATCACTGAGAACAACTTGAGAGACATTAACCTAAGTAAGGGTGGTGGTTGCGGTGACACTGGTAAAGGGAGCTTATCCTAAAAGTATAAGAGCCAAGGATTCTCATCCAAAGGCGGTGGTAAGAAGCCTTACCAAGCTAGAGATCGTGGGAATCAGGGACAGTCACCACAGTGGGTATGCCCCCGGTGTAACAAAGAACATGCTGGTAGAAATTGTGAGGGGCAATGGGTATGCTACAATTGCAAGCAGCCCAGACATCTTGCCAAGGATTGCAAAGGGTGATTGGCAGAGTCAAGGGAGAGTGTTTGCTATGACCCATGAAGAGGCAAGGAAATATCCCAAATTGATCCAAGGTAATATCCTTTTAAATGGTAGTGTATTGCAAACTCTATTTGATTTGGGTGCTAGTCATTCGTTTATAGCCTATGCCTGTGTAAAGCGTTTAGGACTACATGTTCATAGATTTCCATTTGATATTGTTGTGTCAACACCTATGAGTGCTAAGAATGTGGCTGCGGAAGCTTGTCTGAATAGTGTTATTACTGTCAAAAGGTTTGAGTCTACCATTGATTTGATTTGTCTACCACTTCATCAACTAGAAGTTATTTTGGGTATTGATTGGCTGACAGCGAATAATGTCATGTTGGATTATGGGAATAGAAAAATAGTTTATCCTACTCCTCGGAGGGATGTAAATGTAAACAGTAGTTTGAATTTCCTCTCGACAGCTAAGGCTGAAGAATATCTGAAAAAGGGATGCCAAGGGTATATGGTATTCTTCTCTTTTCAGGGAGAGTTAAATGAAGCCATTGAGAGTATTCTAGTAGTGAGAGAATTTCCTGAGGTGTTTCCTGAAGATCTCAGCAGATTGCCTCCGGAAAGAGAAGTAGAATTTCCAATTGAAATTGTGCCTGGAGCTGGTTTGATATCTAAAGCCCCATATAAAATGGCCCCTAATAAAATAGCAGAATTGAAGAAGTAGATTGAAGACTTGCTTTAGAAAGGGTTTATCTGACCCAGTGTGTCACCATGGGGAGCTACGGTGTTGTTTGTGAAAATGAAATATGGGAGTTTACGGTTGTGTATTAATTACAGAGATCTTAACAAGGTAACTGTTAATAACAAATACCCTCTCCTAAGAATTCATGACCTATTAGATCAATTATCTGGCTCATCTGTATTCTCCAAGATTGATCTAAGGTCGAGATATCATCAGTTGCGTGTGAAGGCAACAGATATTCTGAAGATTGCTTTTAGAACAAGGTATGGGCACTATAGGTTCCTTGTGAAGCCTTTCGGATTATTGAATGCACCGGCAGTATTCATAGATTATATGAATCATATCTTCTGACCGTATCTTGATCAGTTTGTGGTCTTGTTTATTGACGACATATTGATTTACTCTAAGAGTAATGAAAAGCATGAACGACATTTGAAAATTGTATTGAGAATATTGAGAGAAAAGCAACTCTATGCCAAGCTGAGTAAATGTGAGTTCTGGCTTACGGAGGTGAAATTCCTTGGCCATATTATCTCATGTAAAGGGGTCTCAGTAGATCCCGAAAAAGTGGAAGCAGTACTTGACTGGAAGAGGCCAAAAACTGTTTCTGACATCTGCAATTTTCTGGGTCTTGCTGGTTATTATCAGAGGTTCATTCAGAACTTCTCACGTATTGCATTGCCAATGACCAAGCTCACGATGAAGGATCAACCATTTTTATGGGATGACAGATGTGAATAGAGTTTCACGGAGCTGAAGGAGAGATTGACTACGGCACCAGTATTGATTATACCTAATCCTTGTGAGGCTTACGTTGTGTACAGTATTGTGAGTAAGTAGGGGTTAGGGTGTGTCCTGATGAAGCAGGGACGTGTGGTGGCCTATGCTTCTCGTCAGCACAAACCGCATGAAATTAATTACACCACTCATGATCTGGAGCTTGTGGCAATAGTGTTTGCAATAAAGATTTGGCGTCATTATCTATATGGCGTGATAGTGGAATTGTACTGCAACCACAAGAGCCTTCAATATCTGTATGATCAGAAGGAATTGAATATGAGATAGTGGCGGTGGATAGAGTTGCTAAAGGATTATAACCTGGAGATTAAATATCATCCAGGTAAAGCTAATGTCATCGCGGACGCTTTGAGTCGGAAGACAGTGCTAGTAGCAAAGATGATGATCCAGGAAATAAGATTGATAGAGGATTTTCAGGATTTCAATCTCTCGAATAATATCCTGTGCGCTAGTTATGCCGTTGTCCAAGGGGAAAATAACCTGAGGATGGAAATTGAAGAGGCTCATATGCATGATGAAAGAGCCCAGTTCATCCGAGCTATGATTGAGCAAGGAAGGACTCGAGATTATATTTTGTCACCTAGTGGACTAGTACGATACCAGAAGAAAATATATGTTCCACTGAAGGTGAATTTGAGACAGAGAGTTCTTGATGAGGCTTATAAGAGTCAGTATACTCTTCACCCCGGTATGACCAAGATGTATCACAACTTGAAATCTATATAATGGTGGCCAGGGTTGAAGAGTGATGTGACAAAGAATGTGGCACAGTGCCTTACCTATCAAAAGGTGAAGATTGAACACTAGAGACTGCCAAGATTGCTTCAGAGTCCAGAAATTCCAGAATGGAAGTGGGAGAGTGTGACCATGGATTTAGTGGTGGGTATACCCAGGATTAGGAACTATGATGCAATCTGGGTGATTGTTGATCGACTCACAAAGTCAGCACACTTCATACCGATTAATGCTAGGTATTCTCCAGATAGGCTAGCTGAAATCTACATCACAGAGATAGTGAGACTCCATGGTACACCAAAGAACATTATCTCCTATAGAGATCCTCAGTTTACTTTGAGATTCTGGAGGGCTCTCCATGAAGCTATGGGTACACAGTTGAGGTTTAGTACGGCCTACCATCCTCAGACAGACGGACAGTTGGAAAGGACCATTCAAACGTTAAAAGATATGCTGAGAGCGTGTCTCCTAGACTTCAAAGGAAAATGGGATTATTACCTTCCACTTGCCGAATTTGCTTATAACAACAATTATCATGCGAGCATTTAGATGGCTCTGTATGAGGCATTATATGGAAGGAAGTGCCAGTCACCGTTGTGCTGGATAGAGTTATCTGAGAGAAAGTTGTATGGCCCAGACCTCGTTGATTAAACTTCAAAAAAGATTAAAATTATTAGAAAGAGGCTCCTTACCGCACAGAGTCGATAGAAGAGCTATGCTGATAAAGGGACAAGACCTCTATAGTTTGAAGTGGGGTATCATGTTTTCCTCAGAGTATCTCTGGTTATAGGCGTCAGAAGGGCGATCAAGCGAGGGAAATTGAGTCTGACGTACATTGGTCTATTTCAGATTCTGGCACGAATCGGACTTGTAGCATACCGGATAGCCCTACTCCCAAATTTGAGTAGATTGCATAATGTGTTCCATGTCTCGCAACTCAAGAAGTACCAACCAGACCCTGGGCATATTATTGAATATGAAGATATAGAGTTACAGGATAACTTCACTTATGCGGTTGAGCCAGAAAGAATCATTGATCGAGAATAGCGGCAGCTCAGACAATGAAGCTTACTATTTGTGAAGGTGGTCTGGAAGGGAATGTCTCCAAGAAAAGCAACTTGGGAAGTGGAAGCGGACATGAAGAAATGATTTCCTGAGTTTATGCCTAATTAAGTGTAATCAATTTCGAGGGCAAAATTTATTGAACAGGGGGAGAATTATAACGCCCCAAATTTTGATTAAGGGCTAATGTTGATTATTGAGAATGTAATTGTGGACTAAAGCTGAATTAATGTGCATTTGTGCCAATATTATTTAATATGTCATAATTTATGGAAAATTGAAAGAATGGAATTATTGGTCGTAAGTTAGTGATTAATGGGAAATTAATTACTAACTAAGAAAAAATGAGATGTATGATTAAATGGCTAATGGATGGGTTAAAGAAGCTAATTGGTTACTTAGTGTGTCAGAACTAATAGGAAAATGACATGTGGCAACTTGGTGTGATGGGTGGAGTGAAGAAAAGTCAAATGCATATTTAAAATAATTTCTCTCTCCTCTCTTCCCTTACTTGGCGCTGAAATGGTAGGGAGGGAGTAGGATGATCATTCTTTCTTCATTTCTTCACACTCCCTCATCTTATCCCTCTCGTTCTCTCTATTCTCTCTCTCTCTCTCTCTCTCTCTCTCTTGTCAGCCATTAAAGACAAAAAGGAAGGAAGAAAAGCTTGAAAAGGTAAGAGAAAATGATCTCTATTGCTCAAACATCATTCATCAAAGTTGTTCGTTGAGTAATGAGCTTTATTTTGATGGTTATAGCTTGTCCATTGGTATTGATTTGTGATCTCAAGGAATTTTGAAAGTTGGAGAATCAAAAAGTCCCTTTAAGAAAGTTGTTAAGGTGAGTTAAAGAAACCTATCTATATAAGTTTTGTGCCATTTGGATTAGCTTTGAATTTCTGGGATTTATTAGCCATTTTTGAAAAATGATGATCATTGGACATTTGGAATATTATTGGTATTGAAATGGTATATTTCGAATGTTGCGGGCATGTGTTCTTGACTTTAAAGGAAGTTGGGATCGTTTTCTTCCACTTGCTGAGTTCGCTTACAACAATAGCTATCATACAAGCATCCAGATGGCTCCGTTGAAGCATTGTACGGAAGGAGGTGCCAATCACCTTTATGCTGGAATGAGTTATAAGAAAGGAAGCTGTATGGACTGGATCTTGTTGATCAAACCTCAGCACAAATTCGGATTATTCGAAAGAGGTTGATTACAGAAAAGCTAAGCTGACAAGAGAAGAAGACCTCTAGAGTTTGAAGTTGGCGACCACGTGTTTCCGAGATATATAGGTCCTTTTGAGATTCTTGCTAGAATTGGGTCTGTTGCGTATCGAGTAGCCCTACCCCCAAACTTCAGCAGACTCCATGATGTATTTCATGTTTCTCAACTAAAGAAGTACCAACCAGATCCCTCTCACATTCTTGAATATGAAGAAGTCGAGCTACAAGACAATTTCATGTATGCAGTGGAGCCAGAGCAAATCATTGATCGAGAGGAACGACGGCTCAGACACCGCATTATTTCGTATGTGAAGGTGATCTGGAAGGGAATGACTCAGAGAAAGGCAACTTAGGAGGCGGAGGAAGATATGCGAAGACGGTATCTGGAGTTTATGGCTCTATTTGTGTGACAATTTCGAGGACGAAATTTAATTTTCGGGGGGAGAATTGTAATATCCTAAATTGTGATCAAGGATTAATAACTTCAAAGTGATGTAATTAATGATAATTAAGCTCTTTTGAAGTATATGATGTGCAACGTGATATAAAATGTGCTTAGTGATGGTTTAGTAAGCATTGTGATAATATGGGGTAAATTGGTAAATTTATTGACCGATTAGTCAGTTACCGCAGAGGAAATTCCTTGGTAATGAGATCAATGGCTAGGATTAAGTGATTGAAAAGGTAGAATTATGTATGAATGAGTTCATGTGTGTGGATAAAAAGAGAGCCTGGGATCATGACAAGTGGCATCTTGAGGACCATGGATGAAGTAAACATTTTCAAACTCATTTTCTCTTCCCTCTCTCCTCTTAGTCAGTTGTTGTATGGGAAAAAGAAAAGAATGTGATCATCAATATCATTATCTCATCTCTCTCCTCCTTCTCCATTTCCTGCGAGCTTGGACAAGAAAGAGAAAGGAAGGGTTTGAAATCTAGGTAGGTAAATGACTTTACATGCTCAAACACTCTTCATTGATATTGTTCAAGAGGTTGAGAGCTTGACTTCTATGTTTTCAGAATTTTTAAAAGTGGTGATTTGGTGTTTACTCAAATCTAAAAGTTGGAGAAACAAAGATTTGATCTTACCAAGTGAAAGAGGTAATGATTTGATGTATTTTGATGGTTGTGTTTTGAATGTTGGTTAAGTTTTGTAAATTCTGGAATTTTGCCTTGAATATTGGTATTAAATGAAAGTGAGAATTGGAGGGAGTGTCACTGTTCAATTGGTAACTTGTGGTATTTTGAGTTGGTTGGGATTGATTTAGAAGTAAGAAATGAAAGTGTTAATGATTGAGTTGTTGAGTGGAATGTGGATATTTAAGGACAAATTGTATTTGGGGTGTGATTTTGGATATTTTAAGGTTACCAATAGGTTCCTTATGGAATCTTAGGTGAGAATAAGCTTGGGTGCAAGTGTAGAACCTATTGAGATCAGTTTAGGTCACTTTGGAAAACCATACGAGTTGATGTATTGCTAGCTTCTAATGCGTGTCACTCGAGTGAGGGATGAGCTTACTCGAGTGTATCAGTAGATTTCTGTTTTCTTCGGTTTCTCAGTGGTGTTTTCAAGTGGAAGGGTGAGAGTACACTTCCTGACTTACGAGTGAGATATGATCCCACTCGAGTGAGTATGGGCATGCCTGAGTGAGGGAGTAAGTTTAAGACCTGGGAGTTTATGGTTGCTCTCGAGTAGTCACTCGTTGGGCCTCACTCCTTGGTGCTCGAGTGCACTTGTTGTCATTGCTCGAGTGCATCATCTTGTGCTCGAGTGACTGTGAGAAATATTTTAAGGTTTGCTCTCGAGCAAACACTTTCTGTATCGCACTCGCTAGAACTCAAGCACGGGTGAGGGCAACACTTGAGTGAGACCTTATTCACTCGAGTGAAGCAGTCCAAAATTAGTGTGCTTTACCTGAAAAAGGTATTTTTAGGGTAGTTTCTTTCAACCCTTTGGGGATATGTTTAGACCTATAATAGCCACCTAAAGAGTCTAAATGATAACCAACATAAAGTACTATGAGATTGGAAAAACTTGGGAAAAGAGATTGACGAGTTGTCCCTGATTTGGTTTATAGGATTTGATATTTGCCACCCTCGAGAGCCCACGGTACAGAAGAACGTTAGGAAGGAATAAAGTAGTGACTCTTTCTCTTATACTGTGTGTGAAACATTGTATGTATGTTTATCATGCATTGAGAATATATTGTGATACATTGTGAATACATAGAGATCGCAGTGAAAGCTGACGCATAGTGATACATTGTGATACTTTGTGAATACATAGAGATCGCAGCGAAAGCTGACGCATAGAGTTTACAGCCGTGAGTACTGTCATTTGTGGCGTGAGCCATGATACATTGTGCTGCTGATACGTTGTGTTGCTGCTTAACATGATCATATATGCTATGTGTTTGTGCACTGTATGAGTGATTTGTTACTATTGGAATTCTCTTGAATCTCATTATTTCGCATGACTAACATTTCAGACAGGGTTGATGGCGCTAATGAGAAGCGGGCAACCCGGAGCAATTAGGACCTTACGGGGTATATTTGGTTTGGGAGTTGGTTATCTACTTTTGAACTCGGGATTACTGTATAGTTTGAGATGTGAATATTATATTCAATTTTGGTTATGTAATCTCCTAGTGGAGACCTTTAAACACTCAGATTATATATGTATAGAACCCGGGAGTTGTCGGGGATTTGGTTATACACTCTGATATATGTGAATGTAAATTAACTGCACAGGTAATTATATTCGAGCTTTGAAAATTGAGACCAGGATAGGAATGAATTTTCGATAAACTTTGTGAAAACCCTACTGTAAAGTAGGAAGAGGAATGAGTTTAAATCATCTGACGGTCTCTAACCCAACTTAATTATGTAATATCGAATTATAATTACACTAATCAATGAAGGGGGTTACAGTGCCCGGCCTCGAATATTGATTGCTACATTGTGATATATGTTTACTTTCTTTGTATATATGCATCATATTCATAAATTGTTGCTACTAGGATCCTTTTGAATCTTACTCTTTCCAAACAACATTTTTAGACAGGGCAAGTGGATCGAGGAACAAGCAAGTGGATAAGGGCGATTAGGACTGCCGGTCTTAGTTAGATATTTTGGTTTTATATTGGACTAGTTATCATTTTGGATAAATGTACATATTGAAAAGATCATAAAATTATAGTTTTGTGTAATCCCCTGTATAGATACTAAGATGGGCAATGATGCCTTGTATAATATTTTGGATTAATATTATTATCCCAGGTGAACATCGAGAATTATGCTTACTCTGATATTTTACATGTGACAAACCGAACAGGCCTATTGATTTATGAATGAAATGAATGGAGATCTATTTGTAAGGATGTTTTAAAAAGTTTTAATTATTCCGGATCTCTTATTCAATTATTAAACGTGTTTAAACGCTTAATCTCGGCCTTGATCATGACGGGGGTTACACACACACATACACTCTCTCTCTCTCTCTCTCTATATATATATATACCATTAAGGTTTTAAAGTTTTAACATTACTGTTATTTATTGTCTTCTTCTTTCTCAGGTCTCAAGCTCCTTGTATTAACTTCTCTATTTGCATATTCTTTTTCCTTGTTCTCTTTGGGTTTGTGCTTAATTAACTCTGTATTTTTTCAATTATTATATATATGCTATATATATGTGATAGTAAAATCAGTTAACTATATTGCAAAAGCTCACTGGCTGTAATGGCTTTTGTTGGCCGCTGCCTTATTAAACCTCATTCTTGCTTCCACTTTTGTGCTTGCCTTCATCTTCAGGTTCTTCTTCTTGTATTTTCCTTTTGCATTCATCACTACTTGAGATTTTTTAGAATGGAAAATTAATATGGGGTTTAAGGGCATTTTTGTCCTAGAAGTTTTAGCAAAAGAGTGGTGGGTACTAAGAATTATTTTTAGATTAATGTTGCCACGAAAAATCTTCCCCACTTGATTTGTTTTTTTTCCTTTAGGTGATGGACCACCTAAATTCCAATAGAATGACAATTTAGTGGTGACTTTCACTCCCAAAAAAAAATAGGAATATTAAAATAAAGGACTCAAAGAAAATAATATTTATTATAAAGAACCATAAAAATTATAATTACTTAGAAGGACCGAAAATCCAATAATAAATTCAAAAACACTAAATTGTCCCTAATCAAACCTCTTATATTATCTCTTGTATTCATAATTAAAAAAAATTAAAATTAAAATTAAAACTAAAACCGTCTATCATGATATAATAGATTCTTATATCATCAAGTTACTCGATTTATATTATCAATGTTATTATTGTTGGATATGATTAGTTTTGATGATGTCAAATATAGATATTAATTATTGAGAGCAAAAAGTTTACATAATGTATTTATCTTCTACATTGACTAACTATTATGTTTAATGTGAAATATCTTGTAGATTAGTCAAGCAAAGAGAGAAGATATCAATTTGGGTTGAAAAGATTCATGTGATTTAATACTGTGGATTATTCGAATAGTCAAATTGTTATTCGAATAGTAAAACTTGTTTTCAGTTAAGATATATTCGAATAACTCTCAATTTATCCGAATAAATAAAGTACTATTCGAATAATGAATATGCTATTCGAATAGAGGAGAACTGTTAACAGTTGAAAGTATTCGGATAAGCACATTAGTATTCGAATAGTATGCTTAACAAATGTTTCTGAAAATAATTTAAGTGAAAAAGTATTCGAATAGTCAAGGCACTATCCGAATAGTCATTGTGATTTCAAACTCAATTTCTAAATATGTTATCTGATAGTAGGATAACTATTCGAATAGTAAGGGTATTATTCGAATAGTGTAATGATTATCCGAATAAGTTTTTGATAAATTTCAGCATCCAATATCACATGACTATCAGGATAGTAAGGAGACTATCAGAATAATATTTGACATATTTCAAAGAGGACTATTTGAATAGTAATTAAACTATCAGAATAGTCTCAGTGCAAAAAATCAAATATTATTCGAATAATGAAGTGACTATTCGAATAGTACATAACTGAAAAAGGGTGAATTTATTCGAATAGAAGAAGTGCTATTCGAATAGAAGCAGCAGACTCTGTTTCTTTCAGCACGGGCGATATTCAGTATTTTAGTCATATCTTCCCAACCACAACTCAGATTGAGATGAAACCAGTGGCATATAAAACTAGACTTCTAATGCGTCATTTTGACACCAAGATCACATTAAAAGGAGTTCAGATGTGAGAGATATGATCTGTTGAAGTTGATACATGAATCAATGTCATATTCCTAGACAGCTTTGGTATTTTGGACATAACTCCCAAACTATACATCGGATTGAGATGAAACCAGTGCCATATGAAATTAGACTCAAAGATATTTCCATGGAGAGTTAATTTGGAATATTTGAAGTTATATCCTAAGATCTATGCCTTCTGGAAGTTGCTACTCGTGATTTCAGAGATTGTCTAAGTACAGTAGACATTCATTGAATCATAACTTTTGAAATACAAAGTATTTGTGATTGATTCCAGTTGCTGTGCAAAGAAGTCTTAAAGAGCTTTATAGGGATAGTTCATTTGCCATGGATTTATATCCAAAGAGTTACACCCTCAGAAGGTTATTCAAATATAGAGGTTGCAGTATTCGTTTGTGAAGATTCATTATCAAAGGTGCACTATTCGAATAGAGCAAGCACTATTCGAATAATATCATTTGTTTTACAAGGAAGCTATTCGAATAAGGAAGTCACTATTCGAATACACTTCAAGTTCTAAAAGATTATTCGGATAGAGGATAAAGTATTCGAATAAATATTACTCATTATCAAAGAAGGCTATTCGAATACAACAGAGGTTATCCGAATAACTAATTTTCCAGAAAACAGAGTATCACCTTTAAACTTCTGAAAATCATTGAAATTTTGTGTGACTTGTTCTTATTGATTCTAATCATTCTAACACTTCATTATATTAGTGATTAAGTATTTTCCAGGTGATCAAATAAGGATTAACACATACGACGAAGAAAGCACTTTTGTGTCAGAAGCTTCCAACGGCTAGTTCAACAGTAATATTTTACGCCTCAACGGGAAGAAGAAAAGCTCAAACGTTCAAATACTTTTCATCAACTATAAAAGAAAAGTCATTCAAAATGAATAATGATGAGAGCCCATGCCTACAATGTTGATATGTTATTACTCTGAATCTTAATTGACCGAAGCACTGTAATAATACTCCTACCATGTATTTCAGTGTTAATCATTATCTACTTCATATAGAGAGAAGTAATCTTTCGTTGTAACCATTCTATATTTGTGAGAGTTACTCAAGATTGGGGAATCTTGAGTGGGAAACAAATTGTAACCTTACAGTGTGTAAGGGGGAGCTCATATTGTTAGATCTCATGTTTTGATGATAACAAAAGTATGGTATGAAAAAGAATTGATTAATAAATAAGTTTGAACAAAGTAATAGCAGGGATAAGCATCACTTGAAGTAAGCATTGGAGTAATGAAGAAAGACCAAGAGAAAAAGCTGAGAAACTTGATCAGAAGCAGTTTTTTCTATGGCATTACTCGAGTACGTACTCGAGTAATGAGACTAAACTTGAAGTAACCAGAGGCATCTTCCAGTAACCTGCCAACATTACTCGAGTAAGTACTCGAGTAATAGTGTAAGTATTTTCAAGTTGCTCTCGGCCTGCCAATGTTACTCGAGTAGCTACTCGAGTAACCAGGTAAAAACTTGGAGTTGCTCTCGGCCTGCCAATGTTACTCGAGTAGGTACTCGAGTAACCATGTGAAAATTTTCAAGTTGCTCTCGGCCTGCCAATGTTACTCGAGTAGGTACTCGATTTACTCTATTTCACAAAATGTGGTGCTCTCGGCATTTTGTACCACTGCCAATGTTACTCGAGGAGCTACTCGAGTAACTCAGTATGGTAAGGATAAACTTGAAGGTGGTACCCGAATAACTTGATATAATTTTACCTCATTTTTCTCGAGTCATTACTTTATTATGCAAGTATTTAATGCTTTATTTTAAGTGGATTCCTCGAGTAGGTACTCTAGTATACAGAGTTATTTTCAAGGAAAAATTCAAGTCATTATCCGAGTAAATTGTGCCCATAAAGTAAGTTTACTCGAGTAGGTACTCGAGTAACAAGGTAATCTAACTTGATGTGCTCTCGGCCTTAAAATCCTGCCAACATTACTGGAGTAAAGCATCGAGTAACCAAAAGTTTATTTGAAGGTTTACTCGAGTTGGTACCCGAGTAACATATAAAGTTGTGAGTGTATTACTCGAGTAGGTACCCGAGTAAACATACATCTCCAAAGGTTTGAAAATTGGTTATTCCATGCACTACCTGAGTAATCTTATATTTGTCTGTTGACTGGCAGTTGATTAAAGTTTTCCTGATGATACTCGAGTAAGTACTCGAGTAGACTTCAAGGAATACTCGAGTAGCTACTCGAGTAAGCAAACCCAGAAATCCAGAAATCACTCAAACGTTTATTGATTTGTTTCCTATATGATTAATCTTTCATTGTATTAGTATTCTTAGTCTATTTTCAGATAAACAATGAAGAAATCATATCAAGTAATGGAAGTCAAATGAAACGTTCAAATGCCAACCACCGCCAACGGATATTTTTCAAAAACTGAAAAGTCAATAGTGGCTGCGCACTCTCCAACGAACGAAAGGAAAATGTTCCAACGGTCTTCACCAAACATATCTATATATATGGGAACATCCAAACAGAGAAATAACAACAAGAACACATACAAACGTATCATCAAGTTCATTGCTCTGTTTTCACGTTGTAATTATATTTCTATGCTTCAGTGATTCTTATTCACTCTGTAAGAGAGATATTTCATTCAAACTCAATATTTGTTATTGAGATAACTTAAGGTTGTGGAACCTTAAGTTGGGATTGGATTACAACTTGTAAGGGGGAGCGAGTGTCCAGGCGAAGGAACTTGCTTGTACTGAGGTTCCAAGAACCCACTGAATCTTGGAAATTATAGTGAAACTCTCAGAGAAGCTCTGAGGACTGGACGTAGGTTAAAGTGGTTGTGACCGAACCAGTATAACTCTCGGTGTACACTTCGGTGATATTTCTCCTTACTCCTTACTGTTTTAATTTCACTGTCAAATTTTATATTTGTAACTAAATATTAGTATCACCCAATTCACCCCCCCTCTTGGGTGAAACGCTTGTTCTAACATTTGGTATCAGAGCGTAGGTCTTCTTGTTAAGGTTTAACAGCCTAAGAAGGATCCAATGGCAAGCATGGGTGAAGGAATTCTTCCCGACGGAGCATCCATCACTAGACCTCCCGGTTTCAATGGAGAACACTTCTCTTTCTGGAAAGCTAAATTCAGAGTGTTCGTAATGGCTACTGAATATGGGCTATAGGATGTAATTGAGAGTGGAAACTATCAACCTACAAAGATTGTAGATTCTCAGAAAATTCCCAAGACGCCAGCGGGATATGATGAGAATGACAAGAAACTTATCACTCTCAACAGCAAGGCAATTCTGATGTTACAAAGCGCTTTGAGTCAAAGTGAATATTTCAGAATTTGCACACTTCTAACAGCAAAACAAATGTGGGAAGCTCTGGAAATAGCTCATGAAGGAACTTCGGGAATAAAGGAGAATCGAATCAACACTTTGGTCACCGAATTCGATCTACTTCGAATGAAATCAGGTGAGTCGATTTCTGAATTCGAACTTAGATATACTCACCTTGTTAACCAACTTGCAGCTCTTGGGAAAGTCTATGATCAGCACACCCAAGTACGAAAGATTTTGAATATTCTTTCTAAAGAGTGGGAAGCAAAAGTTACTACAATAGAAGAAGCAAAAGGAGAATCAATGAGATCAGTTGCTTCTCTATTTGGAAGTCTTTCTGAATATGAAAGCAAACTAAAGTTCAAACGAGAACTAGATGACATTGGTGACAAGAAAAAGAAAGGTCTAGCACTAAAAGCAAAAGAAGAAAATCAGGATGAGGATGAGGAGTTTGACGATGATGAAATGGGGCCTAATCATAAAACGATTCAGAAAGTTCTACAAGAAAGGTCAAGGATTCAAACACTTTCAGAAAGGAGGAAATAGCAACAAAGATCAAATCATTTGCTATGAATGTAGAAAACCAGGACATATCAAATCAGAATGTCCAGACTTGAATCAAAAGAACAAGGAAAAGAGAAAAGGCAAATTCTTCAAAAACAAAGAAGGCCTTCGTATCTGCTATATGGGGTGACAGCTCCTCAGACGAAGAGAGTGATGAGGAAGAAGTAGCTAATATATGTCTTGTTGCTCAAGAAGAAACAGAAGAAGAGGTAAATGATTCTGAACCTACCTATGATGAATTACTTTCAGAATATAATACTTTACATTCTGAATTCATCAAAGTAGTTAAAGAATTGGTTGTTTTCAAAAAGAAAAACAAAGCTCTTGAAATTGAACTTAAAGAAAGTTTGGAAAAGGATTGTGAAAATTGTTCTTCTTTGAAAAAGAAAAATATTGATCTCACAAAAACTCTTGAAAAATTTACTCAAGGAAGTGAGATGCTAAATGTTATTTTAAAAGCTCAACGATTTGTAAATGACCGATCTGAAATTGGTTATGATCCAAGATCAGATAGAAAGAAAGGTAGAAAGAAAGCAGGAGGTAAGTCTTATTTGAATTATTTCCAGCATTCTGTGCATACATCAAATCCTTTTGCATTTTGTAACTACTGTAATAGAAAAGGACATTATATTTCTTCATGCATTCATAAGAAGAAAAGAACAATAAGAACCTACAAATGGGTACCTAATGGTTCATATATTCAGAAAATTATTTGTACTAACCCAAAAGGACCCAAAAAGATGTCGGTACCTAAGACTTAGTCATTTGATTGCAGGGATGTCTCAAAGCATCCAAAAATAGCAAGTGGTACATAGATAGTGGATGCTCTAGACATATGACCGGAGATTTCGAAAGTTTTACCATATTGCAACCTAAGGAAGGTGGAAAGGTAAAATTTAGAGGTAATCAATCCGGAAGGATAGCAGGAATTGGTGAAATAAAAAATGACAAAGGAATACAAGTCAAAGATGTATATTATGTTGAAGGCTTGTGTCACAATTTGCTGAGCGTAAGTCAAAGTGCAGATAAAAACAACTGGGTAATATTTGACTCAGAAGAATGCTTAATTATCAACAAGAATGACTTACAGCTTGATAAGAAGAATATCAAGGCTAAGCTCAGAGCAAAAAGGGAAGGTAACTGTTATACTCTAGATATTTGTAGAAATGAATCTGAAAATTGTTTTCTGAGTAATGCCGATGAAAGTTGGCTATGGCATAAGAAATTGGCTTATGTCAATATGCATCAACTAGGCAAACTACTCAAAAAGGATTTAGTGCTTGGATTACCCAAAGTAAATTTCAAAAATAACTTGATTTGTGATGCATGTCAAAAGGGTAAACAAACTAAATCATCTTTCAAATTGAAAAATGAGATTTCAACAAATAGACCATTACAATTATTGCATATGGATTTAGTTGGTCCAGCAAGAGTAAAGAGTCTTGGTGGTAACCTATATTCATTGGTCATTGTTGATGATTGCTCTGGATTTACATGGGTTATTTTTCTATCATCAAAGGATGAGACCTTTGAAGAATTTATTGTTTTTGCCAAGAAGGTGCAAAATGAGAAAGGTATGACCATTGCAGGTATTAGGACCGATCATGGTGGAGAATTTGAAAATCAAGCTTTTAAAGAATATTGTGATACAAATGGTATTGATCACAATTTTTCTGCTCCAAGAACACCTCAACAAAATAGGGTCGTGGAACGAAAGAATAGAGTGCTCACAGAAATGGCTAGAGCAATGTTGAATGAAAAGAACGTATCCCAAGTGTTCTGGGCTGATGCTATGAGTACAGCATGCTACATTTCAAATAGAGCATATATCAGAACAAAACTTGGAAAGACACCATACGAACTATACAAAGGAAGAAAGCCAAACAATGCTCATCTACACATCTTCGGTTGTAAGTGTTTCATTCATAATAATGGTAAAGATAACTTAGGAAAATTTGATTCTAAAACTGATGAAGGAATTTTCATAGGATATTCTAACCGAAGTAAAGCATATAGAGTTTTCAATAAAAGAACATGTGTTGTTGAAGAATCAATTCATATTGTATTTGATGAATTTGAACCCTCTAACAAAACCATTGATGAAGAACAGGAAGTTGTTTTAAATCAAGAAAATGGTCAATCTATTTCTAAATCTCTTATTCCAGAAATTGATGAAACCAAGGAAGAAGGGAAATCCTTAGGACAACCTAGAGCTTGGAAATACAATAAAAGTCATCCCCTAGATCAAATCATAGGAGATGTGAATGAAGGGATCAAAACTAGAAATAGAATTTTCAATGAAGTAAGTTTTTCTGCATTCATTTCTGAGATTGAACCTTCTAACATTGATGAAGCCCTATCAGACAATGATTGGGTTATAGCAATGCAAGAAGAACTAAATCAATTTGAACGAAATCAAGTTTGGGATTTGGTACCTCGACCTAAGGATTATCCGATCATTGGTACTAAATGGGTATTCAAGAACAAACTCGATGAATCCGCAATTATTGTCTGAAACAAGGAAAGATTGGTAGCCAAAGGCTATAATCAGGAAGAAGGGATTGATTATGAGGAAACGTATGCTCCAGTGGCTAGATTGGAAGCTATACGTGTACTTTTAGCCTTTGCATGCATCAAAGGATTCAAACTCTATCAAATGGATGTAAAAAGTGCATTTCTAAATGGTTACATCATGGAAGAAGTGTATGTAGAACAACCTCCAAGTTTTGAGGATGTAACTAAACCTGACCATGTTTTCAAACTCAAAAAGGCTTTATATGGTTTAAAACAAGCTCCTAGAGCCTGGTATGAAAGGCTCAGTAAATTTCTTATTGATCAAGGTTTTGTTCAGGGAAAATTTGATACAACACTCTTCATAAAACGAAAACACAACGATATTTTAATTGTTCAAATATATGTTGATGATATTGTTTTCGGTGCTACTAATGAATCTCTGTGTAAGGAATTTTCTGAGATAATGCAGGGAGAATTTGAGATGTCAATGATGGGAGAATTGAATTTCTTTCTTGGTTTGCAAATCAAACAAAGAAAGAATGGAATCTTCATATCTCAAACAAAGTATTTGAAAGAGCTATTGAAGAAGTATGGAATGGATGAAGCAAATGGCACAGACACACTTATGAGTTCAACTACGTTACTTGATGCTGATGTCAAAGGGAAAGATTACAACATCACGAAGTATAGAGGAATGATTGGATTATTACTCTATCTCACGGCAAGTAGACCAGACATTCAATTTAGTATTGGCATATGTGCAAGATATCAATCGGCACCAAAGGAATCACATGCTGAAACGGTCAAACGAATCTTTAGATACCTTGCTGACACACCTGAATTGGGTCTATGGTATCCCAAAGGAAGAAGTGAATATCTTTTTGCATACTCAGATTCAGATCATGGAGGATACAAGACAGATAGAAAGAGTACCAGCGGACAAGGACAATTTCTTGGAGGATCTCTTGTATCATGGTTTAGCAAGAAACAAAACACTGTGTCTCTTTCATCAATGGAAGCCGAATATGTAGCTGTCTCAAGTTGTTGTGCACAAGTGATATGGTTAAAACAACAACTACAAGATCTTGGTATTTATCTCAAAGAAATACCAATCTATTGTGACAATACTAGCACGATAAGCTTGGCAAAGAATCCAGTTCAACACTCTAGAACCAAGCATATCGATGTCAAACATCACTTCATTAGAGATCATGTTCAAAAGAAAGATGTGAAAGTGATATTCATTCCTACTCATCTTCAACTAGCAGATATCTTCACAAAACCTCTTGCAAAAGATCAATTTCTATACATTAGAAGAGAATTGGGAATGGTAAATCCCAATGAGTTATAAGTTATTTTAGCTTTTCATAATATTAGATGAAGTCACCTGATAATGTTTTGATGATCACTAACTTAAACATCGGAGTATATAGAAACTTATTTTGCAGGGAGTTTGAAACTCTGTTTTGAGAAACAAAAACAGAGATTATCAGATGACACCATTACTGGAGTACCAACTTGAAGTAATGACTAACGGAGAAGCAATACCCGAGGAACAACTTGAAGTAAAGTAACACTTTACTCGAGTATGTACTCGAGTAATGGCCCCCAAAACTGGAAGTAATGGATCAAGTTACTTGGAATTTAAATTTAACGGTTCAGTTACAAAGAAATGAAGAGTCTAAAGTTAAAAAGACAGGTTACCCGAGCCTCGAGTAAACTTGAAGCTTACTCGAGTAAGGCCTCGAGTAATGTCGGAGTCCAGATTCTCAAATTGATGAAGAATGACTCAAATCTGATCAGAATGGGTTATAAATGATCGAGGGAACATCTATGGATAATTACTATATTATTCATGCCAGGTACGCAATTTAAATGAATTATTTTAGAATTTTTCTGTATGAACACTCGAGGAAGGCCTCGAGTAAAGTTGAAGATTACTCGAGTAAGGCCTCGAGTAACGTCGGGTTCTAGGTCTTTATCTGTCGCAAACTCGGTCATTTCCACAAAATCTCCTCGAGTAAATCACTATACTCCCTCACAAAAATTTTTCACAAGTGATTCCTTGCCTCATTTCCGTCAAAACCTAACAATTTTCATTCCTAGAAACCTCCTATTTTGCTCAGAATCTCTGTGCCCTAAGTCACGTCTGTGTCTCTGTTTTCTCTGAAAATCCCAGTTTTCAATCATTCAGAAAGATGAGAACTAAAAACCTTACTCCCATAGACTCCTCTGAATCCCAACAACTCTCTGATCCTCTTTCTTCTCCTCCCACAAAGAGAAGAAAATTAACCCCGAGATCAAAAGCCAAAATTCATACTCAACCTCAATCTCAACCAAAACCCAAAGGAGTGGTGATTAAAGAGCCTATTGCTATAAGGGCTCAATCCAAAAAGAGTACTTCAACTGGGAAAGGCAAGAGTACCAAAACTTCCACACCTACTCCCTGTGATTCCTCTACCCCCTCTTTCACACCTAAGCCTTCTAAAAAGCCTAAGTATGACAAAAATGTGGCTAAGGCTATGGCTGGAATTTTAGAGCAAATGGAGAAGGGACAATCTTCTAAGAAGTCCAAAGTGCCGGAAGAAGAGATCACCAACCCACCAAAGGGATTTAATGTCAGCAAGTTGGTGGAATCTCCAAAGTATCTGTCTCAGTTCTCCAGGAGGAAGGTGTGTAAAACACACTATGTGGATCTTAGATTACTTCAAGAGGTAGTGAAGCATGACCCTAGTCCTTATTTAGATCCTTTCATGCCATGGCTATCCATTAGATTACCATTCTGTACTAAAGTGATCACACATTTTTACTGTAATCTAGAGATTATAGATGAGCTAAACAGAACCTCAGCCGAGGAAGAAATGACCACCACAGTTAGAGGCCAAAAGATTCTTATATCACCCTATAGGATTAACTTGTGGTTAGGAATAGAGAATCCCCCAGATGATGTTTACTCCCAACTTGAGCCAAACCAAATCTTTACTATCCTTAAACCCGGAGAGTTAGTTGGCCCTCTAAATTTCAAGCCTAGTGATATGTGTGATCATCACAGAGTCCTATGGTACATCTATTCTAGGTCCCTAGTAAACAAAGCCAACAATTATACCCACTTCTCTGATAGGGACTTTAGGTGGTTTGCTTCACTTCTCTTGAAGGAATAAAAGGATTTAGGAGAGTATATCTTCTCTGAGATGAAGAGATATAGGGTGGATGGAAAGGCTACAACACCAATGCCATATCCTCAAATTGTATCACTAATCCTAAAAGAAAATAAGATATGGTATTTGGATAGCAAGGAGCCCATTGAGAGGTTGACTCCGGTTGGAAGAAACCAGATTGGGAAATTGAACATTGACATCCCTCTCAAAGGCCCTCTGGAGTCTGGGTCAAAAAAGAAGAGGAAGACCACTGAGGCAGAGACTAGCAAAATGGATGACACTCAGTCATCGGCTCCAGCTGCTACCACATCATCGCCATCCTTCCTCAATGCCACTCTCCAGCACTTTATGGAAAATATGCTGAGAGGATTCCATGTGGATATCGCCAACACGAATGCTGAACTGATAACCCACATGAATACCAAGATGGGAGAGTTGGTGGAGAAAATGGACAAGAGGCATGAAGAGTTGCTAGCTGAGCAATGTGCCCATGGTGAGATTCTGAGATTAATTCTGGCACGTCTGAACTCTTTAGGTCCCGGACCTTTTGCCGGTCCATCTTCTTCTGCACCACCTCCAGTAAACCCTCCTTTTGACACTCCTATCACTGAGGATGAACCATCTACCCCTTTGGTATCTAGTCCACCTGAGTCTCAAGCCAAAGACATTCTATATACAGTGGACAACCCAGATACCAATGAGACCATACATATCGTTATTGATGATTCTCCTCCAAAACCTCAGCCAGAAACCGCTCCTAAACCGAATCCATCACTTACCCAAACTGAGGAAATATCTCCTTCTTCCTCCTCTGAATATCTCACTCCAGTGATGGATACCCCTCCAGAGGCTGAGACTATTATAGTTGTCTTCCAACCCTCTCCTATTCCTCCCAGCGATGACATCCATATCCCTCCAGTTAATCTGCTTGAACCAGCCACTTCCAGCTCCTTTGATTCATCCAGTTCAGATGATGGTTTAGTGCTTCTTGTGAAGCCTATCTCTATTGATGATGCCAAAAAGGGGGAGAAGAGCTTGAGGGTGAATTTTGTGGAAGTTTCTGAGTTTCTTTGGGTATTTGGGTGTATATGGGTTTGTGGGAGTCTTTGTTTAAATTTTCATCTTGTTAGTTCTTTTGAACTTATTATCTTGTAATATGCAATTTAAGTTTAATGCAAGTGTGTTTAAGTTATGATTTTATTTTAAGTCCATTTAAGTTTTGAATTATGATACGTTGTTGGACTAATGAAGTTGTTGTGAATGCAAGGTGTATGCTATGAATCTAAACTTAATAAGACATATTTAAATTGAAAATTCAATTTGAAAAACCATGTCCAAAATCACCAAGTTTTGTCATCATCAAAAAGGGGGAGAATGTTAGATCTCATGTTTTGATGATAACAAAAGTAAGGTATGAAAAAGAATTGATTAATAAATAAGTTTGAACAAAGTAATAGCAGGGATAAGTATCACTTGAAGTAAGCATTGGAGTAATGAAGAAAGACCAAGAGAAAAAGCTGAGAAACTTGATCAGAAGAAGTTTTTTTAAGGCGTTACTCGAGTATGTACTCGAGTAATGAGACTAAACTTGAAGTAACCAGAGGCATCTTCCAGTAACCTGCCAACGTTACTCGAGTAAGTACTCGAGTAATAGTGTAAGTATTTTCAAGTTGCTCTCGGCCTGCCAATGTTACTCAAGTAGCTACTCGAGTAACCAGGTAAAAACTTGGAGTTGCTCTCGGCCTGCCAATGTTACTCGAGTAGGTACTCGAGTAACCATGTGAAAATTTTCAAGTTGCACTCGGCTTGCCAATATTACTCGAGTAGGTACTCGAGTAACCATGTGAAAATTTTCAAGTTGCTCTCGGCCTGCCAATGTTACTCGAGTAGGTACTCGAGTTACTCTATTTCACAAAATGTGGTGCTCTCGGCATTTTGTACCACTGCCAATGTTACTCGAGGAGCTACTCGAGTAACTCAGTATGGTAAGGATAAACTTGAAGGTGGTACCCGAATAACTTGATATAATTTTACCTCATTTTTCTCGAGTCATTACTCTAGTATGCAAGTATTTAATGCTTTATTTTAAGTGGATTCCTCGAGTAGGTACTCTAGTATGCAGAGTTATTTTCAAGGAAAACTTCAAGTCATTACCCGAGTAAATTGTGCCCAAAAAGTAAGTTTACTCGAGTAGGTACTCGAGTAACAAGGTAATCTAACTTGATGTGCTCTCGGCCTTAAAATCCTGCCAACATTACTGGAGTAAAGCATCGAGTAACCAAAAGTTTATTTGAAGGTTTACTTGAGTTGGTACCCGAGTAACATATAAAGTTGTGAGTGTATTACTCGAGTAGGTACCCGAGTAAACATACATCTCCAAAGGTTTGAAAATTGGTTATTCCATGCACTACCCGAGTAATCTTATATTTGTCTGTTGACTTGCAGTTGATTAAAGTTTTCCCGATGATACTCGAGTAAGTACTCGAGTAAACTTCAAGGAATACTCGAGTAGCTACTCGAGTAAGCAAACCCAGAAATCCAGAAATCACTCAAACGTTCATTGATTTGTTTCCTATATGATTAATCTTTCATTGTATTAGTATTCTTAGTCTATTTTCAGATAAACAATGAAGAAATCATATCAAGTAATGGAAGTCAAATGAAATGTTCAAATGCCAACCACCGCCAACGGATATTTTTCAAAAACTGAAAAGTCAATAGTGGCTACGCACTCTCCAACGGACGAAAGGAAAATGTTCCAACGGTCTTCACCAAACATATCTATATATATGGGAACATCCAAACAGAGAAATAACAACAAGAACACACACAAACGTATCATCAAGTTCATTGCTCTGTTTTCACATTGTAATTATATTTCTATGCTTCAGTGATTCTTATTCACTATGTAAGAGAGATATTTCATTCAAACTCAATATTTGTTATTGAGATAACTTAAGGTTGTGGAACCTTGAGTTGGGATTGGATTACAACTTGTAAGGGGGAGCGAGTGTCCAGGCGAAGGAACTTGCTTGTACTGAGGTGCCAAGAACCCACTGAATCTTGGAAATTATAGTGAAACTCTCAGAGAAGCTCTGAGGACTGGACATAGGTCAAAGTGGTTGTGACCGAACCAGTATAACTCTCGGTGTACACTTCGGTGATATTTCTCCTTACTCCTTACTGTTTTAATTTCACTGTCAAATTTTATATTTGCAACTAAATATTAGTATCACCCAATTCACCCTCCCTCTTGGGTGAAACGCTTGTTCTAACACATATCTCAGTGGAAGAATTGTAAAGGCTTCACAAGTACCCGGATCAAACTTGTGAGATTGTAGTGGTTCTCAAGTACCCGGTTAAACTTGAGGGAGATAATGGATTGAAATCTCAGGAGGAGCCTGGGGACTGGACGTAGGTCATCGTGGATTGAACCGAAGCAGGATAAATTACAGTTTGTATCTTCTCTTCCCTGAACTCTTATATTTCCAGCATATATGATTTCAATAACTGATTATGGTTTTATATTTCACTACTTACATACTTATTGATTTCATAAGATGCGAAAAGAATTTCAAAGTAGTTAAGTTTTTATAATACACCCAATTCACCCCCTCTTGGGTGTCAGCCTGTTCTAACAATTATCAATTAAGATATTTTTATAAAAATAAAAGTTAGACTCATTTCATATTGTTTAGGATATAGTAGACTAATTAAAATTTTTTAATTTTATTAACATTAAATGAATTTTTTAACCAACATAAATTTCTTCTGAAACAAAAATAAATTATATAAACTTTCTTGCATAAATGATAAATTATAAAAGACTTTGAGTTTTATTAAAATAATATAATTCTAGTTTTAATTAAATTTTTGTTGATTTCAAAAATTATAATTTTTACAAAATTGAAGAATGTGTAATTTTTTTCCTAAGATATATGTGCAAGTTGTGAAAAATGAAAATTGAGAAAACTGATATTTAATTTAGTGAAACTTATAATTTTGTATTAGTTTTAAAAATAGAATGTAGGAGAGAATGTAAGAGAGAATGGAGAATATTTTGTTAGATGCATTTTAGTATTTTTTCTTCTAGTCCTTTTAAATAATTACAATTTTTTATGGTCATTCCCCATAAATATCTTTTCTCCTAGGTCCTTCATTCTAATTTGGGAAAATTCCAAAAAACTACACCCAAAATATACAAAGGACAAATCAGTACATCGAAATTCAGAAAAGACAAATCAGGCGGGTGTCAGAAAAAGGAGCAATCTGTCATTTTGAAATTTCGGCCAAATTACCAAAATACCCTTCATGCACACTTCAGAATAACAACATGATCATCGGAATTAACACCTTCGGATTCGGTATTAACAACTGGAATTCTTCTTTGACAATTAACAAATTTCAGGACCAATAACAACACATAACTCGCCATTAACAACTCCGGATTCGATATTAACAACTCCAATTTCTTCTTTCAACACTTAACAAGTTTCAAGGCCAATAACAACACTCACCTCGCCATTAACAACTCATGATTCGCCATTAACAACTCTGATGTTGTTATTGCGACTGAGGGCTAAAGGGCATTTTGGTAATTTGGCCGAAATTTCAAAAGGACAGATTGCTCCTTTTTCTGACACCCGCCTGATTTGTCTTTTCTGAATTTCGATGTACTGATTTGTCCTTTGTATATTTTGAGTGTAGTTTTTTGGAATTTTCCCTTCTAATTTTCCCAAAGAATAATTGGGAACAGAAAAATTGTGCAATTAAAATCACTTCTAACAATCTTGTGAACGTTTGTATTGGTGGTGATAGAAGTAATTTTTTATCAATTTGACTTTAAAAAAAAAACTTAAGATAGGATAAAACATAGATTGTACAATATGATTTATATTTGGATTGGTGGTGACAGAAGTAGTTTTTTTTTCTCAATTTGAATTTTGAAAACTTGTTTGGATGGTTATTTTGAAAAGTAACTTTATATGGAAAATGACTTAAAATGATGTGAATCTTATTAAATATTACATATATATTATAATTAGATATTGTAATAAATTTGAGAGAAATATTTAAAACTAAAATTAGTAAAAATAAAATAGTTAATTTATTATTTAGAAACTATTAAAATATTTAAATTTTAGAGAAAATTGTGGAAAAGTCCTTCGTTGAAAATTTAGATGATAAGAACCTCAATCAGAGTACTCTATATATGCCAAATTTCTAAGTAATTTGTGTATAAATTTACCAAGTCTTCCTCTTCAATTAAATTTATCATATTTTTTTCCAGTAAAAAAAAATCATAATTATAATCTAAAGGAAAAACTTTATAATATTTAATCAGGGTCTCTATGCCACATATATGTTGTCTGTCCTCTCTCTCTCTCTCATTTGCAATAGTACACTAGTACAAAATTCCCTTTTTAGTCCGTCACATTTAGACCGGTTATAATGGATAAGGCCTAAAAAATTTGACCGGTGGCAGTTTCATAATTATATAAAACTTCTAAGACGGTTCTACAAAAAACCGATCTTAAAAAAAATTATTTAGACCGGTTATAAATAAAACTGGTCTAAAAATATCAAAATAAATTAAAAATTAAAAATGTGAAACATTTAAGACCGGTTTTAATAAAAATCAGTCTTAAATGTTAAAAATTAAAAAATACTTTTTTTCACCCTTTTAAGACCGATTTTTATCAAAAACCGGTCTAAAAGGTGAGCTTTCATTAAAAAGAGTTACCCTTATACAAATCATGACACAAAGTTTGACATAGGATTTAATGAAAGGGAAAGATATACTAAGGACGAAGATTCATTTAAAGGAAATGATCTTCCAATATTCAAGTGGATGCATAATGATGAGCACATATTGGTGTAGATATGATGCTATTAGGAGGTCATTTACTTTCAGTTCCGTGTAGTCCCCCTGATGGTGTTAGAATCGGTAGACACAGCGGAAGAATTTTAACTTTTTTTTACCGATCCTAATCAAGGATCTATCAACGGCGTTTAAATCAAATTAGAAGGATTTGTACCTTGTTATATTCAAGTTTTTGATCTCTAGGAGCCAACACCTCAGGTCCTCTCCCTCTACCGGTATCTACACGAATGCTCTCCAACACAAACTGCATGCTAGAGCCTCAAATGTCTCATAGGGTTTCCCTTGCAGCTCACAATTCTCATGCATGTATGATTATATCTGCTCTATCAAGTTTATAACCTATGAGGGCTATATTCGAATTTCAAAATTAATCTTTATTAATTTCAAAATTAATTAACAATTAATTATCTTGATAAACTAATTAAATAAATTCAGTTTAAATTAAATCTGTCTAACAGTTTTAATTTAACATATTTATTTAATTCAAATAAAGAGCCATTAGATTTAAATTATCTTCATAAATTAAATCTGAGATACTATATCTCTATCATGTTAGTTATTAAATTTAATTTATCTTAATAAATTAAATTTAAAACTAATACAATATAATAATATCATATAATACACACACACACATATAATATTTATTTCGAAAATACATACATATATATATATATAATATTATTAACGAATTTTATATTATATATATAAATATAAAATTCGTCCACCCTAAATTAAATATTATCTTGTGTTAGGCCATTCTTGTGTGAGATCCAGTAGACCCATAAGAAGTTGGAAGTGGGCCAATAACTATACTAACCCACAAGTCGCAAGCAGCCTCTAGCAAGACATTACGACAACCCAATTCATATGAGGATCGTTAACACGATGCAACCTGTCATACAACCATGTCATGTCCCTTTTGTCACACGATATATTGGTCAAGGATGAGGCATGGATAATATCATCATCTTGTTCTTGACCATTACTTTCTCGATTCTTGAGTAGTCTGACAATAGAAATGAAAACTCCTTTCCATCATAGTATGGCCATACATTTCTCAGACTCACTCATCAAGGGGCCCAGTAATATCTTTCTACTAATGTTAGGGATAAATTCCATGTTGATCATTCATATTCCTCTACATGAAAAACCACCAAGCCTGATTGTAGCCTTTATCATCACCTAGTCAAAAGTGACTTTTGACAAGTTCAAAGCTTAGCAACTCTCATGTAGGAATCCATGATGGCCTCAGGACAAAGGGCATTGTGATGTAGTTGTACATGAGAAAAGCTTATGACTTGATCCATGTAACTTTCTCATAGTGGGTCGGTCCAGCACCTTGTACTCTTACAAGTGCCTAAGACTTTGATTCGTATCTTCATATCTTATCAAAGTCATACTAGTCTTGTTTCATCTTTGCTCCTACATAAATGACCGACCAGGGACATTTTAGGACAATCTTTATGAATTATCCAAGGATACAATTATCACAGTTAACATGAAAATAATATGATAACAGAATGGAAAAATTTCATTAAATTAATAATGTTTAAAGTACAATGATTGGCCCTTAGGGCATAATTTCCAACATATGGTGTCTTGCTTAATTGCCAGAGATATGCACTTTTCGATGAGTAATTATGGAGTCTTCCAAATAAATAAAGGAAAGAGAGTCATGGGACTAGGACTGATAACCTTCTTCGATATTTTTTTAACCCACCCTTTCGAGTTTTTGACTCAACAAGCTCCCAATTTTGTGCTCTAATTTTTGCCTAAGCTATCCTTTCGAGTTTCCAACTTAGCAAGCTTCTTTTTTTCTTTTTTTATCTGTTTTTTGCTCTAACTTTTGCCTGAGCAGCCTTTTCGGGCTTTCAACTTAGTAAGCCTTTATTTTCTTTTTTACTCTAATTTTTGCGTAAGTCGCCCTTTCGGGTTTTCAACTTAGCGAACTTTCTTTATTTTTTTTTCTTTTGCTCTAATTTCTGCCTACACCACCCTTTTGGGTTTTCAACTTAGCGAGCCCTTTTTTTCTTGTTTTACTCTAACTTTTAACTAAGCCGCCATTTCAGGTTTTCAACTTAGTGAGCTATATTATTTTTTTGCATAGTATTTCTTTACAGCATATGAATTGATTAGTCTTGGTAAATCTTGGCCATGCATGTTTGTCAATATCAATGCCCCTCCAAAGAAAGCTTACTTAACAACATATAGGCCTTCATAATTCGGAGCCCATTTACCTCTGTCATCTTGATTTGGTAGGATCTTCTTGAGGACTAGGTTTCCTACTTTAAACCCCCAAGGTCGTAGTTTCTTTTTACAAGCCCTTGCCACTCGTGATTGATATAACTACCCATGTCATATTGCTGTGAGTCTCTTTTCTTTAATCATATTTAGTTATTCAAACTTAGAGCGTATCAATTCACTTGCATCTAGGTCAGATTCAGCCAAGATTCTTAGGGATGGTATTTCCACTTTAATTGGAGTGACAACCTTCATGCCATAAACTAAAGAGTAAGGGGTTGCACTAGTTGAAGTACGCATTATGGTGTGGTATCCGCGTAATGCATATGGAAGCATTTCATACTAGTCCTTACAGGTCACTGTCATTTTGTCAATAATCTTCTTAATGTTTTTATTAGCTACCTCAACTGCACCATTCATCTGTGGCCTATATGGTGCAAAATTGTGATGTTTGATCTTGAACTATAGCTTAATTCTTTAACTGCTGCATCATTGAGGTTTGGTGCATTGTCAATTATGATCCTCTCCAGTAACCTATATCTACAGATGATATTGGCCTTTAAGAATTTAATGAAGGCCTTCGGAGTAATACTAATAAAGGAATTGGCTTCCACCCACTTAGAGAAATAGTCAATAGTAACAAGGAAAAAACGATGACCATTCAAAGTTTTTGGGTTAATCGGCCTGATGACATTGATTCCCCACATAGAAAATGGCCATGGAGATACAAGACTATGCATTACAGTCAAAGGAGCATTTGCTTTGTTGGCATATATC
Organism: Inga oerstediana; assembly: GCA_963210345.1. NCBI lineage: Eukaryota > Viridiplantae > Streptophyta > Magnoliopsida > Fabales > Fabaceae > Inga > Inga oerstediana. The sequence goes on from OY723409.1 coordinate 41,318,287, forward strand.
TGGCACTTATGACACTTTCTAACATCATTGATACAATCCTTCTCTATAATCGTCCAGTAGTAACCGGATCTTTGAGCTTATTTAGTTAATGAGAGGCCATTTGCATGTGTACCACATATACCTTCGTAGATCTCTGCCATAATCTTGTGTGCCTCCCTCATGTCTACACAGTGAAGCAATGTCCTATCAAAGCTCCTCTTATACAGGACATTATTACTAATAAAAAATCCCATGGCCATTGGCCGGATGGTCTTCTTTTCATTGTGTGTTGTATTTGGAGGGTAAGTACCATGTTTTATATACATCTTAATACTATGGTACCAAGGTTGCTCATCGTACTCTCTTCCAATATTGAAGCAAAATGTTGGCAATCTTCTAGTCTCAATCTATATTAGTTGAACTTGGACCCCACAATCGAGTTGGATCATAGCTACTAAAGTAGCTAAAGCATCAGCAAAGCGATTCTTTTCTCTGGCTATGTGATGGAAATTGATTACTTCAAAATTTTTTATCAACTCTATCAAATACTCTTGATAAGGGATCAACTTTGGGTCTTTAGTAAGCTATTCACCAGTCACTTGATAAATTATGAGAGCTAAGTCACCATAGACTTTTAGGTTTTTTATTCCAAGATCTATGGAAGCTTGGAGACTATTAATACAACCTTCATATTCTGCCATGTTATTAGTACAGTCAAACCCTAACTTGATAGCAATCAGAAATTGCTTTCCATCTGGGGATATGATTACTGCCCCTAAATCATTGCCATGTATGTTTGCAGCCCCATCAAAATACATCTCCCACTCCTTTGATTTGCTTTCCTTAATTAGATCCTCTGTATCACATATGAGTTCATCTGGGAATTTGAAATCCAGTGGCTGGCATTCATCTATGGGGTTTTCCGCTAAGTGATCAGCTATCATACCATCCTTGACAGATTTTTGAGTGACGTATCTTATATCATATTCAAAGAATATTACCTGCCACTTAGAGACTCTTCCAGCTACATGCGGGCTTTCAAAGATGTACTTGAGTGGGTCCACTCTAGAAATTAACCAAGTGGTGTAATAAAGCATGTATTTCCTCAACCTCCTTGTAGCCCAGACTAAACCACAACAAGTTCACTCAATCATCTGGTAATGTGACTCACAATCATTAAACTTCTTGCTCAAGTGATAGATCACTTGTTCTCTTAGCTTAGATGCATCGTGTTAGCCCAACGTGGCTCCTATGGAGTTTGATCATATTGTCAAATATAAAATTAAAGGTCGTTGTGGTGCAAGAGGAACCAAATTGGGGGATTTAGTAAATAATCCTTGATTCTATCAAATGCCTGTTGGAATCTTTATCTCATTTCCTTGTGCAGTTCTTCTTTAAAAGCTTGAATATCGGCTCACAAGTTACAGTTAAGTTAGCAATGAATCGTGCAATGTAATTCAATCGCCCCAAAAAGCTTTGAACTTCCTTTTCTGTTTGAGGAGGGGACATTTCTTTGTTAGGATCTACTGTAATCCTTTTTTAACTTACAATGAAGCCAAATAATTTCCCAGATAAAGGCCCAAAGACGTATTTGTTAGGATTTAGCCTCAGCTTGTACTTGCGTAGCCTTTCAAACAACTTTATTAATACCATAACATGGCTTTCTCACTCAGAATATTTAGCTACCAGATCATCCACGTATACTTCAAGTTCTTTGTGCAAGCTGATAAGTTGCCCCAGCATTCTTTAGCCCGAATGGCATGACGCGATAACAATAAGTGCCCCATTGTATAATAAATGTGGTTTTTTCTTTGTCCTCTTCATACATAGGGATTTGGTTATACCCTGAGTACCCATCCATGAATGAGTACCTATAGCTACGGGCTATATTATCAACTAGGATATTAATATGAGGTAATGGAAAATCATCTTTTGGGCTAGCTTTATTCAGATCTTAATAATCCACACACATTCGAATTCTACCATCCTTCTTTGGGACAAGAACATATTTGCTATCCATTGTGGGTATTTAGCTACTTCTAGGAAATCTGCTTCTAATTGCTTCATCCCCTCATCTTGAACCACTAAGGACATATCGGAAGTAAGCCTCCTTAATTTCTGCTTTTTAGCCTTGGTGTCTGGGAATAAGGGAATCTTGTGAGAGGCAATCCCTAGATCAAGGTCTGGCATGTCTTGATAGGACCATGCGGACACATCCATGAATTCTTTGAAGAGTTTAACCATTTGCTCTCTTTTAGGATTATCTACTATATTTAGTTCTCTCTTTTCTTCCTTTGTGCCTATATTTATTACTTTAATTACATCTTCATGTGGGCACATTCTATTGTTATCAGATTCAAGAATTGTTTTGTATACTTGAATGATCTCATCATCATCACACTCGTAATAATCTATATTAATGGCAACAAGCGAATCTTCATTTAGGGACTTAGAAACCTCTGCGTTGGACAAGAGTTAGAAGGAAATCGATTTCTCGGAAGGCAAAAAATGAATAATGAATAAATATAAGATAAAAAAGGAAGAATGGATATAAATAAGTGAATTTTATTCGCATATCATTCTTTATTCATGGTTTATATAAGAGCTCGCCTAAAGGCATATACAAAACATAAAAGGACAACTTTTAGCTAGGCATGTTACTCTAAAATAATAGAATTGAAGGTATCCTCAAACTCCCAATTTTCCAGAACTCTTCCAAAATCATCAGCTGAAATCCACATACTGGTCTTTTTACCTATTATTGAAACCATTGCGATAGTTGGATTGTTTAGCACTTCAAAGGATATTGGGAATGTCTTCCTTATGTTGAGGATTTCAAAGTGCTCATCTTCCCTTCCTATCTTCAAGATTGCTTGCTCTTTCAACTGTCGTTTCAATGGTGGCTCGTATCCTAACCCTTGGCGCTTGTGATTCTCTTACAGATTTATAGGGGATTTGATGCCTTGGAGGTGAGTGCCCAATCCTCCGCCATGCTTAAACCCATTCTTCTCCATTATCTTGGTTACAATAGAGTTGACATTTTTATATCCCTTAGGTCCTTCAACTTCAAAGCCTTGGAAAACCATTCCTTCCTCGTGCTCGGCAGCCTCAATGTATGAAAGAGAGCTTGGCTTGCTCACCATGATTTCTTCTTAGCACTTGATTATCACTATCTTCCTGCTATCAATGAACTATACCTTCTGGTGTAAGGTAGAAGGTACTGCCCCAGCTGAGTGTATTCATGGGCTCCCCAACAACATAGAGTAGGATGGGTCAATATTCATAAGCTGAAAGTCTACTGCAAATGAAGTTGGTCCAATCTATAAAGGAAAACAGACCATTTCCAACATGCCTCTCTGAGTACCATTGAACCCTTTAACCACCATGTTACTCTTTTCAACCTCTGACGCCTCTATTGACAATTGCTCAAATATGGATAATGGTAAAACATTTAACGCTGATCCTCCATCTATCAACACTTTGGCCACAATGGACCCTTTCCACTTCAGGGAAATGTAAAAGGCTTTATACTGATCAATGGCTGATTAAACAACTTCTTCTCCTGAAAATGAGACAGTAGAGAATGCCCTCACCACATTTATAATGCTTGCAACCTTCTCTGGGGTCACACTGGACTGCACATATGCTTTATTTAGGGCCTTTTATAATGCATGACAATACGGTTCAGAACTCAAGATCAAAGAAAGAATTGAGATCTTGGCTGGAGTTTTATTCAATTAGTCTACTATGCTATATTCACTTTGCTTCATGATTTGAAGGAATTCTTCATCTTTATTTTCCATGCCTTTTAGACCAGAACTTGATGGAATATCAACATTGGATTGTCTTTGCTTCTTTGATGATCCAACATTTTGTAGCGGATAAGATTTTCGGCTTTGTGTTACTCTTGTTGGGCGAACCATTGTTTCATTGCTGGCCTCGGCTTCCATTACTTGCCCTAAGGGATTCTCAACAATACCTTTATACCTCCATGGTACGGCACGATTACTCTGATATGGAAAAGGGGTCGGTACCTTAATGGTCACTGCAAGCTGTTGTAATGGAGTCAAGATGGTGAAAGAGGCAACATGGGAATTTTTTTTTCATATAGTTCCTTAAGGATGAACTCCACATGTCTTTTTTCCACCATGCCTACTTCTTTCTCTTCTTGAGGCGTATAACTTGCTGCCTTTAAACAAGCATGGATATCTTATCCTACTAGTAGAGGATCGTTAAAGAACTCAATTTCATCAACAACATTTACTTGGTTTTCATTGCTTGGAAGAGGATTGGCGTTGATAGTAGAGTTGTCATTCCTCTTTAATTGAATGTGATTAGAATCAATTAAGTCTAATACATTCCTCTAAAATGTTGCACAATCCTCTATTGAGTATCCCGAGGTACCCATATGGTATTCACATCAGGCATTAGAGTCATACCAAGCAGGGAACAACAGTTGAAGCTATTTGTAAGTATGTGGCCCTAACAATTGAGATTCCAAAATTTGGAGATATAGCTCAGTATTTGTCATGCCAAAATCTGGCCATTGCAAACTATCTCATTGTTGCCAATTCCTTCGTCCTCCAGCTTGACCTTACCTATTTTATGTCGGATCATTCTTCGTCTATCAAAACCCATCATTACCACCTTGATGTATTGCTTGGGGTTGTCTAGCAGTTTAAATGAAGCTAACGTCACCTTCCTTCTTCTTCCTATTGCTCCCCTTTTTGGTGCTGCTCTTGCTTTGAAGAATCCTACCGTCACGTATGTTAGCATCAATTCGCTCACCAATCTCAGTCAAACTAGAAAAATTAGTGACATACATCCCAACCATGTATCTGTAGTAAGGTTCTTGTAAAGTACGGATGAAATAAGAACTGAGATCAGATGGTATAAGGGGAGGTTAAACGTATGCTAAGATCATTCTCCATCTTTAGGCATAATCTTTGAAAGCTTTAGTGGCTTTCTTGCTCATTGACTTTAGTTGTTCCCTAGTGGTGGCAGTGTCAAGATTAAACCATTGTTTTATGAATATATCAGTCAAATCTCTCCATTTCTTGATCTTTTTCTGATTAAGTTGCACGTACCCTTCCAGTGCTAGCCCATTCAAGCTCTTATGGAAGAAGAGTAACAAAAAGTTTTTGTCTTGTGACCATACAAGCATCTTGGTGTAATAGGCCTTAAGATGGTATATTGGATTCCCTGTGCCATTGTACTTATCAAAGTCCAGCATCTTGAATTTCTTGGGAATTGAGACATGTGATGCCAAGCATAAATCTTTTAAATCAAGTGAACCCCAAGTGTTTGGTCCTTGGAGGGCTTTTAGTTGGTCTTTTACTTTACCTAACTCTTCCTTCCATCCCCCCTTTTCAGTTGTTAGGGAGGGAATGTTGAAAGTGTATGTTGAATCTTCACCTAGTTCTTCCTCCTTAGTGCTCAGAATTTGAGGATTCTGTTTACTCTGATGCTCTTCTGTCATTTTTTCTTTCTCGCCATCTTCTGGTATACTTATCTCAATATTTTTCAATAGATCAAATATTGCTGACTCTTTCTCATTATTCTACGTTTGAAGAGCTATAGTCAAGGTGGAAATCATTTCTTTAAAATCTGCCATTTGTGCTTCCATATGAGACATCCGATGATTCATATTAGATTTAACTTTACCAGGATTGGCTGCCATCTAACGACTATGTGAGCGCGTATTGTATGAATGCACAGGGGGTAGCTGGTTAGGACGTTTAGACAGAGTAATATTGTATCACCTGCTTAGGAAGGAACAAAATATCATTAGTTTATTTAAACTTAAAATTTCAAGCAGGCATAGTGAGTTATCACAATGTATTGGCATAAAGGTCTTATGGCACAAGTATCCTCTAGCTTCCTTAGGGAATCTATTATTCCACAGGAAGAACTAAAGTTGATCATTAAATAGGAGGGACCTTGAGTTCCATCCTAGCCAAGATCTTTTTATTTAGTGAGTGTTTAGTCGGCACATAGTCTTCTGGAACAAGTGTCCTCTAGCCTCCTCAGAGAATCCATTATTCTATAAGGAGAACTAGAGTTGATCATTAGACAGAGGGTACCTTGAATCCCACCCTAGCCCACGATATTCTTATTAATCATAGTAATCAGCACGTAAAAAACAATAACAGTAAAAGAAGCAAGATATGCTTTTATTCGATAATATCAAAATTTGGTTACAAGTTTGAGTTCTTCTACTATTTGATTACATAAATTGAAGAATTCAACAATCTCTGCTGGTGGATTCAAAGGAATAATCATACCTTTAGCATGTTTGAATATGCTAGCAAATTTTGAGATCCTAGTGTTAGCAAAGTTGATTAAGTTACCACACCTCTTTACCCATTCTTCTGTCACAACAACTTATTTGTGGTAGAGGAGTTCCCAGTTGGCTAAAACTTTCCTTTCATGATTCAGCTTATCCATGAGGCTCTGGATGGTTTTAGCACTACTGGCCCTTACAGCAACCAATTCACCCTTCTTGTTTTCTAAGAGTTGAGTAAGAATATCAACTTCCCATTGCAATTTCTTAAAGGGGCATTGTCTTGCAGTTTCTCTTTGAGCAACTCTTTTGCTGTAGTTATCTTCAATATTCGAACTCTATTATTCTTTATTTTCCTATCTTTCTCTTACATAGCCCTTTTTAAGCTTTTATTTTCTTCTTCTAGCTTTATGAGCCTTGAACGTTCTTCTAAATCTCTTCTCTTTCTCTTTTCTGTTAGTTTTTCTTGAAGTGATGCACATTTGTCTTCTAGCTAACTCATCTTTCTCTTATTTTATGATTCCATCGTAGATAACTCCTCTAGCTCCTTTTCTCTTGTTTCCAGGCACCTTGCCAACTTTTTGTTTACTTCTTGGGCATCATTTCCTAACAAAGGATCTTGGGGAGAATAAGATGGATTGGCTCCTTTAATTCTGTCCTTAAGCCAGTCCTTATAGCCTAGAGTTGCACCTATTTCTTGTTTCCCCAGCTCATCCTTTCCCTTGTATGCTATATTGCTCCAAGCTTCTTTGATTTCTCAACATAAGTCCTTCCCACTATCTTCTTTCGTACAAGAAGTGTATGGCTTACACTTCTTACTGAAAGGGAAATTTTTTCCTAAATGCTAATTGCCTTAATGCTAAAGAAGGTTTATAGTTAATACATCTTCTTGGTCCCATGAGAGGCACATTAGAAAAGTCCTTGCAGTGATGGATAATCTCTTTATCCTCCCACCATTCTATTTTCCATAAGAGAGAATCTTCTGTTAACCGTGAGAACTCCTTCCTCCAATCATTTTTGTTTAATTGAAAATGACTGAAAACCATAAGTAGATTAGTAAATTTGTCATGCCTTTCTCGGAAGTACTTTTTCTTTCCATACATGTGACTCAGCATCCACACCTCAAGCAATGCAAGACAACATTTTATTCGACCTTTCTTCTTAGGTGGCATTGAGATAATGACAGGTAGGTCTTTGCTAAAATTATGGGTACTGAGTTAATTTGGTAATGTTTGACCAATTAAAAGATACTAATAGCTCCTAAGTCAATTATTCCTACTGATGAAGGAAAAAGGATCATGCCATAAATAGCAAAGGCAAAGACCCTGCAAAAACTCTCCCAATCTTTATTTTTTGCTAATCTTGCTAAGCGAGCTTCCATTGTGGTCCTTTTATTCCCCTTGACCTGTCCGGTGCCTACAATCTATATTTCTTTCATGTGAACCCCTAACAACTTCGCTATTCCTCCCTGAGAAGGTAGCCGGCTTGGATAATGGTAGATCTTATCACTCCTCTTAATTGGCATCTGATAAGTAAAATATTTACATATTTATTTTCCCTTATATGATGATTTTATGGATGATATTTGCGTTTAATATAATAAATTTGGGTGTGATTGATAAATAAATATTGTTTTTGGAATAAACAGCATTTTTAAAAAAATAAAAAAAATAAACAAATAAATAAAAAGCACTGTAGCAGCCACCGGATACTGTAGCAGCCGCCAGGGGTACAGTAGAAGGTCAACGGGTACTGTAGAACCTGCCAGATCACTGTAGCAGTACTGTAGCACACGTTTTTTCCCCTATAAATAGATATCAATGCCAAACTCAAAAAGGAGGAGAGGAAGAGAAGCAGAGGCCCTTCTCCGACAGGGAGAGGTCCTTCTCTGACCGGGAAAGATCTTTCTCTGACATTTCTGAGTTCATTGTATTAATTTTTAGATTTAATTTCATGCATTGCATGCCTCCATCTTGGAAGGCTTAGGATTTTATTACTTTTTGCATGCCTTTATCTTGGAAGGCTTAGGATTGTATCACATTTTGCATGCCGCCTACATGGAAGGTTTTACCTCCTAAATGGACGGCTTGATTTCTTTATCTTTCATTCATCTTTTGGTTGCATATTATGTTTGAGAATTTAATATTCAAGTTTATGCAATATTTCTGAGGCTTTCATTCTAGCTTTATATAATGTCAATTTATTTTGGTTTTGTTTTTAATTTCATCATGTGCTAAACTTTCATTTTCCTAGGGAGATGACATAGCTTACTAATGATGGATTAAATCTTAACTTATTAAATCTAGTTTGAATTTCTCCTTCATGATTGAGTTTTAGTTATTATTCTTAATGCTTTTGATTGACTGGCCATCTTTTGAATGATTTCAATATGCATGTTGAGACCGGAAGGAGATACATGTGTGTAGACCCTATAATTAAAACCATGACTTGCATATGAAATAGGAATATATTCATATGAGTTGTGTAGTCTTACTGAGTTCCATAAATCTTAATGCATAATTAATTGCTTAAATTCATATAGGAATATATTGGATTAGCAATTGATTATAGAATTGCTTGACCTTGGAAGAGGCTGGTAATTAAATTAGGAAAACTCGACTATTAATCATGTGGAATAAATTGGGCTAGAATAGATAAGTGATTCAATCCGGAATTTGTGAAGTGAAATCTAATCCCTAGGGCTTTTTCTCATATTTGCTTTCATATCATCTGCATTCATATTTAATTGTCTTTCTTTTATTTTGTACTCTCAATCACCTACTGATCGATCGACTAAATAGAATTAAAATTACCTATTTTGGTACTTAGTGCTCAATCCTCGTAGGAACGATACTCTACTTACTTCTATATTACTTGATTACGACAGTGTACACTTGCACTATTTAATTGATCATCTGAACTCGTATCAGCATCCTAAGGATTTCCCCGTATTCTTTAAGGGTTGGGGCTAGTTGAAAATCAGAGAAAGTAAAGCATCTTAAAGAGGCATCCCAATAATGGCCTAGTTCTATGATAGCCTCATTATGCACAGGCATGTGTAATAAATCAATGATATTTCCATACTTCTTCATGAAGCCCAATTTGACTGAACCTTAAATGTAACGACTTAATCAAATTAGTGTTAGATCCCAAGTTTTGATGATAACAAAAAGTCAATTGTGTACAAATCATGTTTTTATAAGTCTAAGAAATGTTTACATCATGTTTTTATAAGTCTAAGAAATGTTTACAAAGTTACCAAATGCATATAGCAAGGTTTTCTGATGTCTGCTATCAAAATGAACTGGAGTGCTCGAGCATGAGCTTTACACTCGAGCATGGATCCCTTCTGTGCTCGAGCAAGTGTGAGTGATAGCCAGAAAGTGTTTACCCGAGAGGCATGCCACTGTTATGTTCACTGATTCACTCGAGCACTGGAGACAGCACTCAAGCAGAGAAGCCTTTCTCACTCGAGCACATGCGAGTGAAGGTCTGCGAGTGCTTGGCCGAGAGCAAGTATTATCATTCTTCCTTGATGCACTCGAGCAGAGACATCAATGCTCAAGCATGAACATGTTGTACTCGAGCAAGGTACTGCGAGTGTTTGGCCAAGAGTCATGAAGTTCAGAGAAGCGCAAGTGTGCTCGAGCACAACCTCATATGCTCAAGTGACACATCAGCACTTGCGAGTGAAAAATCTATCTCTCTCCATTTCTGATGCGAGTGCTTGTATAAACGGTATATTACTTGAGAATATTCTTCTCACTCGAGCAGGAGTCTGTGTGCTCGAGTGAGGGCCCACATCACCTGCGAGTGACAAATCTATCCCTCTGAAATCCTGATGCGAGTGTTGGTATTAAGGGTATAATTCTTGAGAATATTCGTTTCACTCGAGCAGGGGTATGTGTGCTCGAGTGAGGGCCCATATCACCCGCGAGTACAAAATCTCACTCTTGCTAAAATGACATGTGAGTGTTGACCCGAGAAGAAACTCCCAGTGGATAATGCAAGGTCACTCGAGCATAAGGAGTTGTGCTCGAGTGAGACCCCACATCACTCGCGAGTAAGAATTTTGTCTCTCTAAAATCCTATGCAAGCACAACCCAATATCTGAAGCACAAAGAGGAAAATAGGAAGATCACTCGAGTGAGCCCTTTCATGCTCGAGTGATGCTCTGCCAGATCACCAAAAATACCAAGTCTCACAATGTTCAATCCGAATATGGTTTAATGTTATTTATTTATGTCATCATTACTTATTATCATTACTTAACATCATTTTGAATGTATTATAAGTGTGATACAGGAAGATGAACGTTTGAAATAAGCTGACACGGAGAAAGTCAAATAAACGGCAAACAACATCATTACAAGCACGCTCGTACCTACTGCATTCACATTCATAATATTCAAACATGCACGTGTCATTCCACAGTTGCAAAGCCCCATTCCTCAAGAATTCACAAGCTTATACATGAGTCTCTGCTATTCATCATTTTCTCTGTATACACATTGATCTTCAGTGTTTATTTATTTGCTCTGTAAGAGAGTCTTCATACAATTCAAATTCTATGCTTATTTGATCTCAAGGTATTGGGACCTTGAGAGGGTAGATTTTCCTTACGAGAGAAGTAGTTGAGAGAATTCCTTGTTAAGCCTTTCACTCATTAGTCTTATAAGATACAAGCTGAAGAGAACGTTGCTGCTCGTAAGACTTACAGTGGTGTAAGCAGGAGAGAACGTTGCTGCTCATAAGTCTTGTATACATAAGCAAGTGAGAAGGGTCATAGGTTGTTTTTCTGCACGTAAGACTTGTCGTAAGGGGGAGAGAAATTTCTTAGTGAGAGAATATTTCTGCTCGTAGTCCTTTCAAGGACAATTGTTGTTTTGTGGTGTTCTGAGATCCCATTGAATCTTGGAGGTATAGTGAAAATCTCAATAGGTCTTGATCTCTGAGGACTGGACGTAGGCCTGGTTGTTAGGCCGAACCAGTATAACTCTCTGTGTTCAAATCTTCTCAATTCTACTCTATCTACTATATTTTTCTTATAACCATATCAAGCAAAAAATTTATAACATTACCCAATTCACCCCCTCTTGGGTGAAGCTTGCCTCTTTCAATTAGGCCCTTAAGTGGTTCTGCTCCTGCAGTCAGTCTGATGCCCTTCCCTCTATATACCTTTCCTGTAGGAACTTAATTTAAACTTGGTTTTTGTGCCATTTAACCTTTATGCCAAATTTTTAGTTGTTGGATAACCCGCTTGCCCTTCATTAAAGGAAAGAGAAGGAGGAGTCAGAAAGTATTTCCAAATACATGCTATGCAGATGATTACATGTGCTTTCTAGCCTTGATATGGGTGATGGACATTAAGAAAAGAAACTTCACCTCCTCAAGAGATCCAATACCCCATAAGGAGAATGAAGTGCCCATTAACTTGCGAATGGCCCAAGCTATTACACGGCTAAGGGTTTTGTTAAATATTTATTATGTCCAAGGCCCATATCAAATAAAGCTAAATGCTAATGGATGATGCAAGGATACCTTATGAGACATGAAAGAGTGATGATTTATACTTCAAGTTTTGATATGGGTGATGGATATTAAGAAAAAGAACTTTATCTCCTCAAGAGATCTATTACCTCATAGGGAGAATGAAGTGCCCATTAACCTGTGAATGGCCCAAGCCATCACACGGCTAAGGGTTTTAAAAATGATGATTATGTCCAAGGCCCATATCAAATGAAGATAAAATGCTAATAATGATATAATGATACCTCATGAGTCTTAAAGGATTATCCCTCATTAAGATGTTTTCTAATATGATTGATGTGATGATATCATAGTCTTTTAGGGCCATAGACCCTTAGACTAACGTTAGCTATCTAATGCATACACCATCATTATGATGTATCTTTATGTGGAGTGATGTTAGATACATACTCAGGTGAAGTGACGGTTATGTTGGAAATTATGCCCTAAGAGCCAATCATTGTACTTTGAACATTATTATTTTAATGAAATTTCTCCATTCTGTTATCATATTATTTACATGTTAACTGTGATAATTGTATCCTTGGATAATTCATAAAGATTGTCTTAAAATGTCCTTGGTCGGTCATCTATGCGGGAGCAGAGATGAAACAAGATCAGTATGACTTTGATAAGATATGGAGATACGAATCAAAGTCTTCGGCACTTGTAAGAGTACAAGGTGCTGGACCGACCCGCTATGAGAAAGCTACATGGATCAGGTCATAAGCTTTTCTCATGTATAACCACGTCACAATACCCTTAGACCTGAGGTCATCATGGATTCCTACATGAGAGTTGCTGAGCTTTGAACTAGTCAAAAGTCACTTTTGATCGGGTGATGATAAAGGCTATGATCGGGCTTGGTGGTTTTTCATGCAGAGGAATATGAATGATCAAGATGGAATTTGTCCCTGACATTAGTAGAGAGATATTACTGGGCCCCTCGATGAGTGAGTCTGAGAAATGTATGGCCATACTATGATGAAAGGAGTTTCTGTCTTTATTATCAGGCTACTCAGGAATCGAGAAAGTAATGGTCAGGAACAAGTGGATGACATTATCCATGCCTTTTCCTTGAACGATATATCGTGTGACAAAAGGGACGTGACATGGTTGTATGACAGGTTGCATCGTGATAACGATCCTCACATGAATTGGGTAGTCGTAATGTCTTGCTAGAGGCCACTTGCAACTTTTGGGTTAGTATAGTTATTGGCCCACTGCCAACTTCATATGGGCCTACAGGGTCGCACACAAGAATGGCCCAACACGAGATAATGTTTAATTTAGGGTGGACGAATTATATATATATATATATATAATATAAAATTCATTAATAATATTATATAGATATATATATTTTCAAAATATATATCTTATATATATATGTGTATATATATATTATATGATATTATTATATTGTGTTAGTTTTAAATTTAATTTATTAAGATATATTAAATTTAATAACCAACATGATAGAGATATAGTATCTCAGATTTAATTTATGAAGATAAATTAAATCTAATGGCTCTTTATTTGGATTAAATAAATAGGTTAAATTAAAACTGTTGGACAGATTTAATTTAAAGTAAATTAATTTAATTAGCTCATTAATATAATTAATTATTAATTAATTTTGAAATTAATGATGATTAATTTTGAAATTTGAAAATAGCCCTCATAGGTTATAAACTTGATAGAGCAGACATATTGATATGCACATGAGAATTGAGAGCCGCAAGTGAAACCTTAGGAGACATTAGAGGCGATAGCACGTAGTCTCGGTTGGAGAGCATTCGTGTGGATACCGGTAGAGGGAGTGGACCTAACGTGTTGGCTCCTAGAGATCGTGAAAACTCTGAATCATCAAAAGGTATGAATCCTTCCAACTTGATTTAAACGCCGTTGATAGATCCTCGATTAGGATCGGTGAAAATTTTTAAAATTCTTCCGCTATGCCTACCGATCCTAACAAGTTAGTCACTTGATCCTAAGGGTTTCATTAATTATGCATGGATGACAATAATGATTATCAACAATAAATTAATATATGCCCTCCAGTGTCCTATTTTAGGAATAACCCTAGGTTGCGGGATGTCTACCCTAAGAAAGGCAGGTACTGATTAATTGGGTAGGTCGATAATTTTCACTAATAGCTATAATGGTTTCAAGGTGGTTCTAATTCTCATAAATAAATGTCTCATAACTGCCCTCATCATAAAGATGAAGACCCTATTTGATGAAATTGACCTTCAAGTATTTCTAAAAACCCCACAGGGATCAACTTTACCAAATGAGTAATAGCTAGGATGAAGTCTTCACAGTAACCTCAGGGGATTTTGAAAGCCCCACAGGGAGACCGCTAGAAACTTCCACTCGCCTAAGGAACTCATAGACCCAAGTATAGGGCCCAAAATATGTGTGAGGAAAATAGTGTATGTGTTCAGTGTGTGTGGAGAGTATATCAACCTATGGGCCAAGGTTCTACCCAACCCTTATCTGCTAACTAGATCACAATATAGATAGAAAAGAAAAAAAATAAGAAATTTAATAAATAAAAAAACTATTCACAAAAAAATAATAATAAAAAGGGTAATTAAAATAAAATTAATGTCAAATTATTTTTAAACACTTAACTTAAATGGGCTTGACTCTCAAACCATCCCCAGTGGAGTCGCCAAGCTGTAGTGCCCAAGATTTGGAAAATAAGGAGCCACCACCAAAATTTTGAAAAAGGATAATTTTGGAAACCTTTTTTGAAAATAAAACTGATCTACAAAAACCATTTAGGGTTCAGGAGTCGTTTGTGTATGGAGAAGGTGTTAGGCACCCTACAACACCCATTCATAAAAATAGTTACCCTAAGTTTATTATTTAAAAATATTATGGCCTTTAATTTTATTATAATTACCCAAATAAAAAAAAGAATATTTACAAAAATAAATGAAATGAAAACTAAAGAAAAAAAGGAACATTTATTTACAAAAAGAAAATAAGAAAAAATATATTTATTTACAAAATTGGACTTGACATATGATGAAAACCTAGGGCCTACGTAACCTTTAGAGGGACAAAGCCCACATAGTTCGGGTATAGAAAAGCGTGTCACTTGGTTGGTGTTTTTTTAGAAAAATGTTTATTTAATTTATTTGAGAAAAATGTTTTTTGTTTGGTTTGTGTTTTTTTTAAAAAGCATTTTTTTATTATCTCATATGAAACCAAATTCATTTACTTTAAGAAAAGAATCTCTTTTTTTTTCATTTTGAAACATTTTTATTTGCAAAGAGAAAAAAAAAGGTGCATTCTCATCATATCATTCATAGTAGAAATTCCAAAAAGACAAGAAAATAAATAAAGACATGATGAAAGTGTGTACCTTTTATATTTTAAACCCCGTTAAAACAAGAGATATGATGATAGAACCACATAATAAATAAGAGGTAAGTATAAGCATGTACCTCTTGAACACAAACATGTCCAGCAATGTTAGTGTCATCCGTACAAGTGGCACAATGAATGGAGTAGCTAGGTGATTCACGTCTAGCAATGTAATATCATACATTAAAGTAAGTGGGGTGATTCATGCGTTTTTTTAAACAAAAAGGTGATTCATGAAGATAAACACAAAGAATAGTAATAAAAGAGCATACAAGAGGGAGAATCAATCAAACACACGATTTGTACCAGTAGCTGAACATTATTACAAATAAAAGAAGAGCATGCAAATAAAGAGCATTGAGCGAAATAAAATTGCCTCTTATGTCAACTACCCTTCAGTATGAGAATTATGTATGAGTAATGAAATGAGAAAATAAAATTAGCTCTCTACCTTGCCTCCTTGCTCTCCCAAAATTCTTATGTGTCTTGCTTCAACCCTTTCTCCCCTATTTATAGCCTCAAGGTAGGGTTTTCTTCATAAATGCTCCTTTTTTTTTTAATTTTCATTTTTTGATTTTTTTTTTTTGTATTTTATGTTAAGAACTACCTAACTTGACACAATCACCATCAATGGAGATTTTTTTTTAATTTATGCTTTTTATTTTTTTTTATATTTTCTATTAATAAAACTTCCTAGCTTGACCTAATCACCATCAGTGGAGATTTGTTTTTAATATTCTCCCTACAAGTAGTTTCCTAATTTAAACCTATCAATATAAATAAGATTTTTTGTATTTTTTTTATTTATTATTTTCCCTTAATGAATGACAATGCCAATTTGGACACTAATCATCATCAATGAGGGGATTTATTTTAATTTTTGTTTTTTTATTTTTTCCTTTTTAATGATGACTGCTAATTTAGACACCGATCATAATCAATAAGAGGTTTTTTTTATTTTTGTTTTTTACTTTTTTTTCTTTCAATGATGATTGCCAATTTTGACACCAATCATCATCAATTATTTTTCAATTTTTGAGTGGGGCCCGAACAAAATAGGGTGTTTATAATAGTGATAACCAACTCAAGTATTATGAGTTATTAAATAATTGGAATAGTAATAATTCATTGTCCTTAATTTATTTGCCCTGTTCATGATCCTCCTGCGCCAGAGCACAATTGGAAAGAACAAGGTAGTGATACTTTCTCTTATACTATGTGTAATGCATTGTATGTATGTTTTATCATGGTTTGTGATGATTTTAGATGCTGTTGCAAATACAGCTGGGATAGCTGTCGTTATTGTGAATATAGCGAAAGCTGTCGTTATTGTGTATATAGCGAAAGCTGTCGTTATTATGTATACAACACAAGCTATCATTATTGTGTATATAGCTGTGAGTACTATTGTTTATGGTGAAAGCCATGCATTATTGTGCTGCTGATTGTGATTTGCTTACATGCTATATGATTATATATTGTATAAGTGATTTGTTACTACTGGGATTCTCTTGAATCTCATTCTTTCCATTGACTAACCTGCAGACAGGGCAAGTTTTGTATGATGCTATGTAATTCCCTAGTTGGGAAATTGTTAGGGCGGTAATGCCCATAAACCCTTAAGTTATTATATGAAATCGGGGGTTACCAGGAATTTTGGTGTATACTCTGATATGTGTGAATGTGACTTAACTACATAAGGTAATTATATTCGAAATGTGAATAGGAGACTAGGTTAAACCGATTTGAAAGAAATTTATAAAAACCCTATCTTAAAGATGGGATTGGTAATGAGTTTTCTACTATTCGTTGGTCTCTAATTCCTTTTAATTACACATTTCCGAATCATAATTACAGTTTATAAGGTAGGGGTTACAACTATATTCTAGCTGGGGGGACAGAAGGCACCGAGTCCTGATGGGTTTACTGGACTATTCTATCAAAAAGCTTAGGACATAGTTGGAAAGCAGGTATGTGAGTTAGTGAAAAACTATTTCCAAAATGGTTTTTCATTAAGTTCCATTAATATGACTGAACTTGTTTTAATTCCAAAAATTGATTGTCCTGAGTCAGTCAATGATTATAGACCCATCAGTTTATGTAACTTTTCATATAAATTTTTTTTGAAAGTGTTGGCAAATAGATAAAATCGTTGCTGGATAATGTAATTGATTAGTCAAAGAGCTTTTGTGCTAGGGAGACTAATCCAAGATAATATAGTAGTAGTGCATGAAATTTTTCATCATATGAAAAACAAGAGACAAGGCCTATGTGAAATTGCATTAAAGATAGATATGAACAAGGCCTATGATAGGGTGGAATGGGATTTTTATGTACTATACTTTTGAAATGGGCTTTGATAGAGGTTGGGTAGATAGGATTTTATGGTGCCTAAACTCTATTAATTTCTCTATAATGATTTCTGGAAAGAGGTAGCGAATGTGATGCCTCATAGAGGATTAAGACAGGGAGATCCCCAATCACCTTTATGTTTATCCTGGAAAATAATGTTTTATCTAGACAAATTGAAAGGGATAGGAGAAGAAGGCTGATCTAGAGAATTTCAGTTACAAGGGGGTGTCCAGAGGTTACTCACAGGTTTTTTGCATATGACTCGGTATTCTTTCTACAAGCTGAGAATGACTACTATAGGAACCTAAAAAATACTATTGATGATTACTGTAAGGCTTCTGGCCAAGCAATTAATGTGGGGAAATCTTGTTTGTTCTTTTCCAAGAATACTCCTGGTATATTGAAGTAGGAAATAGTACTCATTTTTCATATTCATGCAATAGACATTCCTGGCAATTATTTGGGGCTACCAATTATCTGGGGTAGATCCAAGTCACAAACCTTAAACTTTATATTAGACAGAATGGAGAGAAGGGGTGGAGGAGAAATATGTTATCAGAGGTAGGCAGAGAGGTTCTGATTAAATCAGTAGCCAACTCAATCCTAATATATTCAATGTCCTAGTTTTTATATCCAAGGAATGTACTAAAAAGGTTAGATGGGATAGTGTCTAGATTTGGTGGAATAGTGATAAAGGGAAGAAGAAAATTAGTTGGGTATCTATGGACAAGATGAAAAGAAGTAAAAATAAAGGGGGGTTGGGATTCAAGGATTTTGAGGCATTCAATATTGCACTATTAGCTAAGTTAGGTTGGAGAATTCTTTAATATCTAAATTAGATATGGGCTAAAGTTCTCAAAGCTAGATACTTCTCGAAATCCTCATTTTTAGAAGTCAAAAAAGGCAGAACTCCTTTATGGTTATGGTCTAGTATATTAAATGGGAGGAGAGTATTGGAGAATCAGGTTTTATTAAGTATAGGCAGCTGAACTTAGGCTAGAGTATTGGCGGATCCTTGGCTAGGGGAATTTCTTGGGAAAAAACTGTTCTCTCCATGCCCACATGAATAATTCAAAGAGTCAAGATTGGTTGAGTTAAAAGGGAGGGAAGGTGGAACTTGCTACCTATTGAAGGATGGATTTCAGAGGCTGAGAAGGAGGCCATTAGAAATACATCAGTGTCTCCAAACAATAGAGAGGATAAACAAATAGAAAGGATAAGTGGGTATGGACGGGGGGCAAAAGAAGCGTATATTTTGTGAAAGAGGGGTATGAGAGTGCAAAAAGAAATGTCCTAGGAAGAGCAAAAAACAACCTATCCACTTCCAATAATTCTCATAGGCAAGTTTGGAAGGAAATCTAGAATTTAAAAATACCTCCAAAGGTTAAGAACTAAATTTGGAGATTAATGTCTAACGCCTTACCCATATTAAAAAACTTGACAAGATGAAATTGTTGTACAGTGGATCTTTGTTTAATTTGCTAACAATCAACTAAGTCCATGGAACATCTGTTTTTCTAGTGTGAGTGGGCTAAATTAACCTGGTTTGAAAGTAACTTTTTGTTTAAAGTGGAGGATGTTGAAAGTTTTGATTTGATACAGTGAATTAGAAGTTGTCTCAGTGGAAAATTCTTTTTCGAGTGGCATAAAGAACTATGGACCATGACTTTGTGGCAAATTTTGAAGGCCCGTAATGCATGTCTTTTTGAAAATGTCATCCCTAACCCGGTTTTTATTTTTTTCCCAGGCTAGCAGATTGCTTAATGAATATTGGGAAGTTAAGGGGTGGACCAGCTTAGAGAAACAACAAGATATTCCAGTAAAAAGCAACAGACATGGAAACCTCTAGTAGGTAATGCTATTAAGATTAATATTGATTGTGCTTTTTCAGAGTTAGAAAATAGAGCAGTGGTTATGTGTGTAGTAAGAGACTCAAATGGGTAGTTACTAGATAGAACAATACATATTGTGAAGGCTAGTTCAGCCTTAATGGCAGAAGGATTGGCATTCCTAAATGCTTTACAGTATACTCATGAAAATCAGCTCGATGAGATACAATTTGAGTATGATTGCCAATTGTTAATT
Organism: Inga oerstediana; assembly: GCA_963210345.1. Lineage (NCBI taxonomy): Eukaryota > Viridiplantae > Streptophyta > Magnoliopsida > Fabales > Fabaceae > Inga > Inga oerstediana. The sequence continues at coordinate 41,337,896 of OY723409.1, forward strand.
AATTACATCCGTAGTAACTCTTCTCCAAATGATTGGAGATACATAAATATCCTTGAAAGCATTCAATACTCAAGGAACCTAATAGGGAACCATTCTTGCAATTGGATTTCCAGGGAAGTGAACTTAGTGGCCAACTAGGTTGCTAAAGTTATACTAGGAGGATCTTGCCCACTATATTAGATTGTACGAACTCTGGAGCTGTGAGGATTTTGTTGGATAGAGATGCAGGAGCTAGACCAAGAGCCCTTAATTAGGAGGTAGCTTTTGATGTAATATATTTCTGCCTGCAACTTATTTGTGTTTTTCTAGTTGCTATACTGGTACTGATGTAGTATTATTCGTAATAATGAAATATCTCTTCCATTTGGCAAAAACAAAATTGTAGCATGTGAGATGAACTTTGTACTTTGTGAATTTAATGATTTAGGATGGAAGTAGTACATTTCAGAGAATACAACAACCATGCTAAAGTGTTAGGAACTATACTATCAATTAGTTCAGCGTTTGTTGTGAACTTGTGATATTCTACAAGGGCCCACCGATCTTCAATAATCATTCCTCATCATCTCCTTATAAGTAGTTTTTGTCAATAGCACCAATGTTTTAAAAGCCAGACAAGACATTGAAATAGAAAGATCAACTGATCATGGTTTAAACGGTCAGATCGGTTAGGCTGTTCGGTCGAGCCGGTGACGAAATAATTAAAGTAAAATAATATCATATAATTACAATGTATAATTAAAGGAAAATGTATAATTGGATTATTTTTAATGGAATAAATCAAGAATTGTGAAATTAGGAAAAATTATACATAATTCATTTATATGAATTATGGAATTGTTAAAATCATTTTTCCTTTCCTTTCCTCTTGTAATATTGCCTAACGCAGGAAAATGAGGTGGGGGAAATTTAATGTCATGAGCACATGTCTAAAATGCTACATGAAGAGAGTAATGATGACAATGGTAAGGTGGGTATGACATGAAGGTATGGGCATGGTGATCATGATGGGTGATGGTAAGGGAGTGATAAGTGAAGGGATGGATAAACTTGATTGCATGGTAGAGTACAAGCTTAGATCTAGTTGGAAGAGGACTTACTTGGTTAGGAAAAGGAGAAGGGGACGGTTTTTGTGAGCTAAACCAAGGGAAGAAATTAGTCCATTTCCAAAGAAGACTTAAGGGAGCAAGTAAGTCAAATTATGAAGGAAGTATGGGCAAAGGCATGGGTAAAAGCATAGGTGGAGGTATGGTGGAAGACATGTGTCAGCATGACACACCTTAATGAAATCAATGGTGTAGGATGAAGGGAGCAATTTTATGAAGCCATCCTCTTCCCCTTCTTTTATTCATTTCTTCCAACACTAGAGAAGGAAGAGAGAGAGAGAGAGAGAGCTTGGAGACCTTGAGGGCTTTAGAGAGAAGGAAGAAGAAATCTAAGGTAAGAAGTGATTTCTTAAGCTTTTCTTGTGATTTTTGTCATAAAATCCTTCTCTAAACCTTTCTTCTTCATAGAATCTATGATTTTGAAGACACATTTTGAGCTCAAGAAGAGATAGAAGAGACACCTAGAGAGAGAGGATTCAAGATCTCAAGAGGTAACCTCACAAATCTTAGATCTAAGCTAGTATGGTATTATTGTTAAGGTTTGTGTTTGGTTTAGGTGATTTTTGTCAAGTTTGTAAATTAGGAAAATCCCTAACCCTAAGAGATTGTGCTGCCCAAATTTCTTTAAATCATGATTAGAATGTGTTTAAATGAGTTAATAAGGGATTAGAAGTGGAAAAGTACAAGTGTTGGAAGCTAAAACACAACATTTTTTTTCATTTTTCTTGAAACTTTTGGCCAGCACTATTTTAGGGTGGAAGAGCTAGATTTTCATGAAATAAATGGTTCCATTGGACTCAGTGGGCAAAAATAGGTGGGGTTACAGTTGATCACTTTTTCGAAAAAGGCCGAAAAAGTATAATTATGAAAATGCCCTTAAAACTCTAAATCGGGGCTGTTAAGGGTATTTTTGTAATTTGATACTGAATTTGATGATTTTGAGCCCAGAAATGGATTCCTTGGGCAAAAATATGTTAGGATAACCCTAGTCAAAATTGTGGGAAAACGTGCCAACGGGCTGGGTACTGCGAGGCCGGGCCGGGGTCTCGGGGGCATTTTGGTAAATTTTCACCATAGACTAATATAACCACCAGAAACACTATGGAAGTGTCTCAACTATACATTTGACGTTTTAGGACCAATTAGAGAGCCCGAGGGATTGTCACGCATATTGAGGCACATTATTCAAGGATCAGAGAAGGGCAATTAAGGTAGGGAACTTACCTCTCCTACATTGATATTTGTGCTAGTGTATTGATGCATGTTATTGCTTTAAATTATTATGTGAAACATATATGAATAATTGAAGCTCTATTCCTATTTATGCTATGGCCATACGTATGTTATTTGAAACATTGAGCACACAGATATGTCATTGTGTGAGCATGAGTTATGTAAGGCAAGCATGTCATGCATTAAGCACTTATCTTAAATGTATATTGATATTGCTTTCCTATTAAGATTCCCCAGAATCTCACACTCCCCTACCAAAAATTTAGACAGGCGAAAATAGAAGATATGCTGAGAACAATGAAGAGAATCATACGAAGGGGATTGCAATGGTGGAACGAAGATTGGAAGATGTCTCAGTTTCACTGGGACAGGTTTAGACACCCATGTAGTACTGTGAGGCTACATTAATTTTAATTATCAAGTAAGAACCTCTATAGGGAATTTTTGTAATCGTGCACATAATATCATTATATTTATGCTATTCCTGTGTTGCCCACCGAACTTTGTATCGTTTTCCACAAATACTCTGAAATATATGAAAATAAGATGAGGGTGTGATATAAATAACAGCAAAAAGTAGTCTAACTGCTGAAACGACCTAAACGCAAAATCCAAGCTGCTGTTGTGGCTGGGTGACGGTCAGACCGTCCGGTCTGATTTGGTCCGGCTCTGAAAACCTTGATTAGCACCATCCAACGGGGTCTTGGGAATCTTTAATTTGGCTTCTGAATCTTTCTTGTCTTCACTTTGGTACATGTTACGAATGTAAATGATTTATTAAAAAGTGCAAGTGTACACCGTTGTAAATAAGTAATACAGAGGTGAGTAAAGTATCATTCCCATGAGGATTAATCACTAAGTATCAAAATTAGTAATCTTAATTCTATTTAGTCGATCAATTAGTTGGTGATTAAGATTACAAAATTAAAAATGATTAAATATTAATGCAATTAATATGAAAACAACTATGAGAAAAAGCCCTAGGGATCATGTTTCAGATAACGAATTTTGGATTGAATCACCTATCCATTCTAGTCCAATTTATTCCACATGATTGATAGTCGAGTTTCCTTAATTTAATTATTAGTCTCTTCCAAGGTCAAGCAATTCTATAATTAATTGCTTATACAATATATCCCTATATGAATTTAAGCAATTAATCATGGATTAATATTTATGGAACTCATTAAGACTACACAACCCATATAAATAAATTCATATTTCATATGCAAATTATGGTTTTGATTATAGGGTTATCACCCTATGAAAATGAAAATTTAGCTCATCATGAAATTAAAAACAAAACCAAAATAAATTGAAAACTTCATAAACATTGCATAAAACTTAATTATTCAATTCTAAAACATAAAGATACAACTAGAAAATGAATGAAAATGGAAAAATCTAACCTTCCTTATAGGAGGTAAAACCTTCCATGTAGGTAGTAACTTATACCATCCATGAAGGAGGTCTGCCTAAGCCTTCCAAGAATGAGGCATGCAAGAAAAAATACAATGCATGAAATGTAACTCTAAGATAGTGTGTCTCCTTGTGTCTTCCATTCCTCTATTTATAGATAAATGGGGTGCAAAAATTTCCACTTATTAGGCATGAATCTTGACCTTAAGCCACCAATGTTGACCTTGTGGCAACCATACTTCTTAATTGCAGTTGAAATTTGATAGTCAAAAAGGTGGATTTTCATGTTTTTGTCTACGTGAAAGTTGTAGATCTGGATCTTAGCTTAAAAATGCATGTGAGAGCTCCTCATTTCAACATTTTTCAACTCAAGTTATGGTCAAATTAGTGGGCGAAGGTTAGACTTGGACAAATCCACATTCTTAACTTCCAAACAAAATTTGAAACTCTTGAAAACAGAACTGGATTTTGTCCTCAACATAAAAATTGTAGGGATTTTTCTTAGCTTTTTATCCATAGTAAGAACATCCCAATCCGACATTTAGAGCTCTAGATATTGCCTGAAAACCAAAACAAGGTTAAAATTTAGTGTTTTTCAATAACTTCAATTTTATGCCAAAATCTTTATTTATTTATTAATTACACCCAAATTCATTAAATTAAGCTCAAATATTATCCAAAAAATTATTATATAAGGAAAAATGAATATGCTGATATTTTATGTATCAGTACATTTACCAGGTTTGTGCTCATTTTCTATGAAGCTCCAATTAACTAAGTAATGCATATATTGAGTGTATAAGCAGAGAAAATTGATTTTTATTTCCTTATCTTTTGCAATTTGTTTCAGACATTAGTTATCAAGAGCTACCCTTAAGTAATGGTGGTAATCTTCTTCCAGATTCTATTTTCCACAATTTTGTCAGGAATAAATCAATTGTAGTTAAAGATCTATCAGAATGGATGTTAGGACTTGATATAGGGTTGATTTGCATTATCTAGCAGGTAATCCTTTGTTATGAATACTCATGAAATTTTTTCCATTAGAAAAACGTACAATTAGAATCTCGATAGCATAAACAATGTCAATAGTATGTTTAACATGGCTCTGATATGGAGACCTTAATAATTATATAAATCTTTGCATTTAACTGTCATGAGAATAAGGACTGTACAGTGCCATATTTATAGAGGGAGTAGGCACGCCAAATCTAAGTCATATCATCATATGTGGGCTTCACTATTTTCCCCTCAGCTTCTCTGCTTACGCCCTAATAGAAACTTACATCATTTACAAGCTGAATTTTTACTAACTAGACCAACACTTGTTGATTTAATACTTAATGGGAAATGGATTAAAAGAAAAAGTAAAAATTTAAGGGAAAGTACTTTTGTTTAGTTTATTTCCTTAAGCTACCCATATTATTTTAAGAAGTTTTATATTGAAGACTAAAAGGAGTATATCATCTCCTATCTTCTATTAGATCTTACTCATTGGTCCTTAACACAAGACCCTTTACAGAGTTTAATAAAGGATCCATGACACTTTTTTTCTTCAAAATTACCCTTGTCTCTTTCACTCTTGCTTTTTTATGCTCCTTATTTCTCTTCCCCAATAAACTATAGTTACTATACCCATCAAAGGATTGCTTTTTAAATTTTTTAAAATATCTGACATTTAACGAAATTTAACTAATTTTCTTAATCTCATGAAAATTGTTGATAGGGTCGTATAAAAAATAACCGAAGGAAGGATTAAGTGTTCTGGTTAAGTTGGACACATTTTAAAGGTATTTACATGTTTGTTTGTGATTTGTATGCCCAAAAATTAATCCCTTAACCCACACGATGGAATAAGCCCATTAAGGGGGATCCACTTGTCAACAGCCCAAGACTAAAGTTTGTCAGCTTCCTCAGCTACATGTTCAAACCCACCAAAATGCCTACATGTGCGAATCTAGGAACCAACCCCGCCATTTGTTGAGATCCAAAAATGTAGAAACTAACCAGCCATTTCTCAGGGGCTCTATAAATAGGGAGGCTCAGTTTAGTGGGAGGGGCACGAATTCATTTCTCTCTATTCTCTACTCATTCTCCTCCTCCTTTACTTTTCAATCACTGTTCTTGTTCTTTACTGAGATAAATCAGATATCTAATTGTTCGTGCCTTATTTGTTATATATTTCCTTTAATCTTCACTCCCTTCACATTGTTGGTACCCACTACGATTAAAATATCTTTTATGACTTATTACACAAACAATCTGTCTCCAACAGTGGGGAGCAACAATAGATTCAAAAGGGATCATTTCACTTTCATTCATTTTTTTGTTCTTCATCATGACGGATGCACCTATCTTAGAGGATATTGTAGAAAACACATCCACTAGCATCTAGGGATGATTTGATGAGATGACAGCCTTGGTATGAGAATAGACTAAGCAAATCTTAGCTCAAGCCAGGTAGGTAGCACAACAGCAAGAGCAACTTCAGCACTTGTATGGGGAGAACAACGCCTTACGGGAGCAACTGGCCGCACCCTCCTTACAAGTCCAAATAGCTATCATTCCAATCATGCCATTGCTGGAGACCCCTCAGACAAACCAACGAAGGGCAATAAGTAACTGAAATTCTACTGAAAATAACACTAATGGGTCCAATGACATAGGTACCCCAACCACAAGCACACCGAGTGCAGGTACGATTACCTCAGGCACAGGCATACTAAGCCCATATACCCTAAACATACCAGGCTCATTGGCTGGTAAGACGGAGCAACGTAATAACCAATTACCTAACCCTAAAACGTTAGACGAAGCAAGATGTAACCAAAGACTCCAAGCACTACAAGCAATGACGCTTCGTTTACCAGGAGTGCCTTCTCAGATGAAAAAGAGCACCTCAAATAGCTTCTCCAACTCACCACTCACAGATGACATATCATTGGTAGAGATGCTAAAGAAATTCACATTCCTAAATGTCTGGCTATATGATGGTTCGACGGACCTTGATGAGCACATGGCCCAATATGTCAACTCACGTTTCTATTTCGATAATCGAAGAGTACTAAAGACGGAATTCTATGGGCATACAGAAAAGTATAATTATATTGATAAAAATATTCGTTTACAATCCCATCAGTGTTCATCAACGGAATACAGAAAATACAGCGGAAACTTAATATTCACAGAATTCTCCAAAATATCCAAACAAAAACTAATTATAACCACGATTATGTCCTTGCCTCGCGACATGTGTCAATCACTTCCCGGCGTCTATGCCTTTGCCCTTTGACCCACTAACACCCGCTAAGATGTTTATTTAAAAATAGGGTGAGATTTCGAAGAATCCCAGCAGAAACATGTTATCATTCATAGAAAATGCGAAAAGTAAATATGATATGCGCCATGTATGCACCAATTAATGAACAATATAAACACATCATCTACCAGTATACATGAGTAGGGCCCAGCCCCACTATTCTACAGTGGTTGGGTTCTCACCAACTCCAGTGTAAGTGCCTCTAGCGCTACTGGCCCTCTCTGGGCAAAACATGTTGATTAATAAAGTACATTTACAACAATGGCAACCACACAATCATATAACTATGGTATGATGTATGAAGGATAATGTTCCTATCTCAAAGCTTTATAAACCCCTTTTTAGATATACCTCTTAAAACGTGTCGTGTCCGGCCTCTGACTCGGTCCTAAAATATTAAATGTACAAGAAATAGGTCATAACTTATCCGAGTATCATTTTAGAATCTTTCATAATATTTCTTGTGGTTATATTAGTCTATAGTAAAAATTCACCAAAATGCCCCAGGACCCCGGCCTAATGGCACGTTTTCCCAAAATTTTGACTAGAGCTATCTTGACGTATTTTCCGACCATGGAATCCATTTTTGGGCTTGAAATCACCAAATTCACTGTCAAATTATGAAAATACCCTTGATAGCCCTAATTTAGGGATTTTATAGGTGTTTTCATAATTATGCTTTTTCGGTCTTTTCTGAAAAAGTGACCAACTATAACTCTACCTATTTTTGCCCATTGAATCCAATGGAACCATTTATTTCTTGAAAATCTAGCTCCTACCCCTCTGAAAATAGTACTGGCCCAAAGGTTCAAAAAAAATGGAAAATTTGGAGTTTTGTGTTTTAGCTTCCAAAACTTGTACTTTTCTACTTCTAATCCCTTATTAACTTATTGAAACACATCTTAACCATGATTTAAAGAAATTTGGGCAGCATAACCCCTTAGGGTTATCACTTTTCCAATTTTTCAAATCAACCAAAATAACCAAACTAACAACAAACTTCAAAACCAACTTCATACAAGTATAGATTTGAGTTTGGTGTAGTTACCTCTTAGGATTCTTGGTTCCTCTCTCTCTTCTCCTTGAGCCAACAATGAGTCTTCAAGATCTTGGATTCATGAAGAATCAAGGTTTAGAGAAGGATCTAGGGAAATGCTTCAAGAAAACTAAACAAACCAACACTTACCTTAGCTTCTTCTTTTTCCTTCTCTCTAACTCTTCAAAGTTTCTCCTAGGCACTTTCTCTCTCTCCTTCTCTTGTGTTTAGGCATGAAGTGTATGAAGGTAAGGGAAGAGAAATACTTCATAAACCTCCTCCCTTAATTCTACACCATGGATTTAATCCAGGGACCAATATGTGACACTAGTCACCAACCATGCCTCCATCCATGCTTACTCCCATACCTCCTTCATAATTGCTCCCTTTGACTTCCCTTAACATTTAACTAGCCTTCTTCCTTGGTTAGTTTTTTTAAAAAAATGTGCTCCCTCTTCCTCTTGCTCCAACTACACCATTACTCTTCCAATTAGACCAATTCTTGCACTCAAGGTAGCATATCATTTCATCATTATTTGTTCATGTAGCATTATTTTAATGCAATTTGACATGTGCTCATACAAATCCATTATAATTTAATCACCTCCCTATATGATCATGAAACTTGGAATTTTAATTCCATTAATCAATTTCTAACACATTTTATTTTCAATTGTTGGAATAATGCCAATTCTGGCAGATTTTCTGCCCTAACTTTGAAAAATCATAACTAAATTTGTAAACATCATTTTGGAGTCATTCCAAAGGCTATGGAACCTTTATTGAGTATAGTTTCAAGGAAAAATATGGAAGTTTACTAACTGGGATTATATCATTCCCAGATTTTCAATCTTTGACCGCTACTCCAAAAACTTTCCAGATTTTCTGGGTTAACTTCAAAAATTCATATCTTTTTGTACACAGCATCAATTGATTCATATGACCTATCAAATTAAAGCTTAGGATGTCTATTTTCACCTTGTAAAATTTTTATCATCATTTCGTCTTTCAAAACCACATGTCAAACTCACTGCCTCGCAAGCGATTTCACTGAAAACACCATTCAACTTTCAATTTTCAATATTTAATTCCTTTGGTCTTAAATATTCACCATTTTATCGAATATATAAAATAATCACAATATACTCTTGGTGAATAAAATTTGGGGTTTTACACAATATCGGTAGAGAATGCATACCGCTGCTATACCGTGATATGCTTGGGAGGCATGTATGTGCAAGGGGTTTGAATCTAGCTTGATTAGGTCTGCACTGAGGTGGTTCACCAACCTACTAACCAATTCCATAGGTTTGTTCGCATACTTAAATGAACTATTTGTCTAACAATTCTCTAGTAGCCAAAAGCTCTAAAAGTAGTTAAACAACCTTTACTAAGTCATCTAGGGTAAATGGGAGTCATTATGAGACTTTGATGGCAAGTTCAACAAAAGAAAGATCAACATACCTAACTGTGACGCACAAACTGGCGTAGTTGTGTTCCACAATGGTTGCTTCCCAACTATGACCTATAACATGAACTAATTAAGTATACATGCCATGCCATTGATCACATGCTAGCTAGAGCATGGGCCCAAATCAAATAGGAGGAAGATGAAGTAAATGCTAGTCACTCCCACAACCATGTTGATAAACCATCAGACAGAAGGAGTAAGAACCCAAGATGGACCAACCGTAGTTGGAGAGTAGAACTATACCTGACGACACACCTAGAAAGAAGCCAATCCAGTAGCATTTAAGCCCCTCTCAACCAGGCCTTACTACTGAGTATAACAGACTACAACATCTCTTTTGATATTGATGAGTTAGTCTATATCCTTATAAGAATAGGGGATGTGGTTAAATGACCTCCCAAGACCAAGATGTTAGAATCGGTAGGCATAGTGGAAGAATTTTAAAAATTTTCATCAATCCTAATCAAGGATCTATCAACGGCGTTTAAACCAAGTTGGAAGGATTCATACCTTTTGATGATTCAGAGTTTTCACGATCTCTAGGAGCCAACACGTCAGGTCCGCTGTAACGCCCCAATTTTCGATTAAGGCCTAATGATAATTATTGAGGATAATTATCAGATTAAAGTGAAATTAATGTATATTGGTGACAATATTAATTATATGTCATAATTGATGGAAAATTTAAAGAATGGAATTATTGGTTTAAGTTGGTGATAATGGGAAATTAATTACTAACTAAGAGAAAAATGAGAAGTGGGATTAAATGGCTAATGGAGGGATTAAAGTAGCTAATTGGTGGTTTACCTTTATGGGAGCCAATGAAGAATTGACATGTGTCAAGATGAGAGTATGAGAGAGGTAGAGAAAAGTCAAAACCCCCCAATTGTTTAATGTTTTTTTTCTCTCTCCCTCCCTCCTTTTCGTTGGATGAAGCATGGGCTTGGAGAAGGAATCATCATTTCTTCTTCCTCTCACACTCATCTCATCTCTCTCTTCACTCCATTTCTGCGCCATTTTTGAAGAAGCTAGGAGAAGGAAAAGCTTTCAAAAGGTAAGGGGAAATGCCCTCCATTGCTCAAACTTCCTTCTCTAATATTGATCCTTGAATGAAGAGCTTCATTGTGATGGTTGTAATGTGTTCATTGGTGTTAGTTTATGACCTCAAGAGATTGTGAAAGTTGGAGAATTGAAAAGTCACTTTGAGAAAGTTAAAGAGGTAAGTGAAACCTATCTACCCATCTAAGTTTTGTGCCATTTGAGGTAGCTTTGAATTTTTGGGATTTATTGGCCATTTTAAAAAATGAGTGTCATTGGTCATTTGGCATGTTAAAGGTATAGAAATGGTATATTTGGAATGTGTATGGATAGATAGGATTGATTGGGAAAGAGATGAGTGAGATTGGAAAGTTTGGAAAGTTAGTGTTTAGTGTGGCCATGGACCAAAGCATGCTAATGTAGTAAAAATTAGGTTGTTTAAATGGTTTTATTGGATTCCTTGAGTGTTTTAGTGTATGGAATAGGCTTGATTGTTGATTTTGGAGCCATTGGTCACTTTGGTAGAAAATTGGAAATGTTGCCATTGAAAGTCTATTCTGAGCAGTTTGTTTGTATTGGCGTTTTGAATGACCAAATGATTTCAGAAAATTGTGAAACTTTCCAGTCTTAAATTTCACATCCCAAGATTCAAAATGGACCCATATTTTGTGTCATTTTGTTTAGTATTCTGGGAGATATGATTGTCCAAAGTTTGATGTTAAATCTAGGAACAATTCTGGAACAATGTGGACATTTCTTAAATTCTGTAATTTTGTAGTGATTTCCAGTGTTGGTCCATATTTTTCTAGTGAAGAGAACTAAAATAGCTTTTAATGGGCTTTGGGATCACCTCATTTTGATTTTCCTACAATTAATTATGAATTTTCGAATTGCCTTGGCTGCAGCGCAAAAGTTTCTGTGAGTGTTTTGGCCGCAGCCAGAAATTCTTGGCTGCAGCCAGAAACCTTCTGTGCGTGTTTTGGCCGCAGCCAGAGGTTTCTTGGCTGCAGCCAACCCCCTGTTTTCAGCACCTTGGGATTTTGAAAAGTGATTTCCAACCTAGTACTTCCCAATCCTTTAGGGCCTTTATTAGAGCCAATTGTAGCTACTTAAGGGACTTTAATGATAACCAAAACTAAGTGTTTTGAAGTCGATTGAGTATTGGAATAGAGAATAATGCTTCGTCCTTAATGATTATAGGATTTGATATTTGCCCGAAACATAGAAGGCATACGCTTGCTCAAGGAAGGAAAGACAAAGGTAGTAACACTTTATCCTATATCATGTGTATTGCATCGCTTGTTTGCATTAGTCATTGAATACAGTGAAAGTGAAGAGGACGTGGCGAAAGCCCGGACTCGATTACAGTGACAGTGAAAGTGAAGGGGACGTGGCGAAAGCCCGGACTCGATTACTGTGAAAGTGAAGGGGACGTGGCGGAAGCCCGACCTCGTATATAGTGAAGGAAACGTGGCGAAAGCCCGGTCTCGAATATTGATTGCTGCATTGTGATATATGTGACTTGCTTTGTATATATGCATCATATAAATAAACTGTTGCTACTGGGATTCTCTAGAATCTCATTCTTTCCAAATAACATTTTTAGACAGGGCAAGTGGATCGAAAAGCAAGCAAGTGGCAAAGGACGATTAGGACTGCTAGCGGTAGTCTTAGCTATATATTTTGGTTTTATATTGAACTGGTTATCATTTTGGATAAATGTATACATATTGAATAGAATTGTAGTGGTATAGTTTTGTGTAATCCCCGGTATGGATACTGAGATGGGCATTGATGCCCTGTATAAACCTTTGGATTAATGTTATTATCCCGGGTGAACGTCGGGAATTGTGCTTACTCTGATATTGTATACGTAACAGACCAAACAGGCCATTTGTTTTAATGAATGAAATGAATGGAGATCCATTTGTACAGGTGTTTTACAAAGTTTTTAATTGTCACGGATTTCTTATTCGATAATTAAATGTGCTTAAATGCTAATCCCGGCTTGATTATTGAAGGGGGTTACCTCCGCTCCCTCTACCGGTATCCACATAAATGCTCTCCAACCGAGACTGCGTGCTAGCGCCTCTAATGTCTCCTAGGATTTCACTTGCGGCTCTCAATTCTCATGTGCATATCAATATGTCTGCTCTATCAAGTTTATAACCTATGAGGGCTATTTTCAAATTTCAAAATTAATCATCATTAATTTCGAAATTAATTAATAATTAATTATCTTAATGAGCTAATTAAATTAATTCAGTTTAAATTAAATCTGTCCAACAGTTTTAATTTAACCTATTTATTTAATCCAAACAAAGAGCCATTAGATTTAATTTATCTTCATAAATTAAATCTGAGATACTATATCTCTATCATGTTGGTTATTAAATTTAATATATCTTAATAAATTAAATTTAAAACTAACACAATATAATAATATCATATAATATATATATACACATATATATAAGATATATATTTCGAAAATATATATATCTATATAATATTATTAATGAATTTTATATTATATATATATATATATATAATTCGTCCACCCTAAATTAAACATTATCTCGTGTTGGGCCATTCTTGTGTGCGACCCTGTAGGCCCATATGAAGTTAGCAGTGGGCCAATAACTATACTAACCCAAAAGTCGCAAGCGGCCTCTAGCAAGACATTACAACTACCCAATTCATGTGAGGATCGTTATCACGATGCAACCTGTCATACAACCATGTCACGTCCCTTTTGTCACACGATATATCGATCAAGGAAAAGGCATGGATAATGTCATCCTCTTGTTCCTGACCATTACTTTCTCGATTCCTGAGTAGCCTGATAACAGAGACAGAAACTCCTTTCATCATAGTATGGCCATACATTTCTCAGACTCACTCATCGAGGGGCCCAGTAATATCCTCTACTAATGTGAGGGACAAATTCCATCTTGATCATTCATATTCCTCTGCATGAAAAACCACCAAGCCCGATCGTAGCCTTTATCATCACCCGGTCAAAAGTGACTTTTGACTAGTTCAAAGCTCATCAACTCTCATGTAGGAATCCATGATGACCTCAGGTCTAAGGGCATTGTGACGTGGTTATACATGAGAAAAGCTTATGACTTGATCCATGTAGCTTTCTCATAGTGGGTCGATCCAGCACCTTGTACTCTTACAAGTGCCTAAAACTTTTATTCGTATCTCCATATCTTATCACAGGTGTTCAGAGATCAGTGGTTCTGCATGAAGCTAAGCGACATGCAAGGGCCTTACTAAAAGAACCCAACCAAAAGCAAATGGAAGACATCCCAACCAACTCAAGGGAATCATTTTCTTTAATAACAAAATGGATGGGCTAGGCCAACTACACTACGATGTACTGGTAACTTTGGTATTAAGTGTGTGTTGATTGATCTGGGCAGCTTAGTTAATATCATATACCTGAAGACAACGCAAGAAATAGGGGTGGAGTTTTAGAACGTTTGGACACCCTCGAATACTAGTCTTTAGTAACGGTGTACCAAACAAGACCACTGGAGAAATCATGCTATTAACATATGAAGTGGGTTTGAACCTACTATTCAAGTATCAGATAATGGATTGTCCGCCAGCTTATAAAGCCTTGCTAAGAAGGTCTTGGATCCATAGTATGAAGGTTGTACCATCTACCCTTTACCAAGTGATAAAGCTCTAGGCCTCCTAGGGTGTAAGAGAAATCAAAGGAGAACAGAGAATAGCTAGAGAATGTTATCAATCAACTTTAAAACCAGTTGATAAACAGCCCGCCTAGCAATTATTGGACATGTCCCTTATGGGACTACTAGACCAACCACAAGTAGAGGAAATGGAAGGGGTATGTGTCGACCCCAACCATCCAAAAAGAAAAGAGTATATAGGGACAGAACTCATACCAAGCATATGAGGTAAGTTAATATCATTTATGACTAATAACATATACTTCTTTGCTATGTCCTATGCAGGCATGAGTAATCACTCATAACCTCAATGTGAACCCAACATATAAACTAGGCAAGCGGAAAATAAACAAGTTCGCACCGGAATGAAACAAAACCATAAACAAGGAAGTGCAAAAACTCCTAAACATTAGGTCAGTAAGGGAGGTCCAATACCCTGACTAGATTGTAAAATTGGTAGTCATACTAAAGAAGAATGGTAAGTACTGGGTATGTATAGACTTACTAATCTAAATAGATCTTGTCCAAAAGATTTCTTTCCTTTGCCACATATTGATTCCCTAGTAAATGCTACATTTGAACATGAATTACTAAGTTTTGTGGACGCTTTGTCTAGTTATGACCAAATTATGATGCACCCTGATAACCAAGAAAAGATAGCCTTTATAACCAAACTAGGCATATACTGCTACAAAGTCATGTCTCTGGGCTGAAGAATGCAAGAGCAACATATCAAAGGTTAGTCAACCATATGTTCACACAACAGATAGGTAAGACAATAGAGGTCTATGTTGACGATATGCTGATCAAGTCCATCAAAGCAAGATAACATATAGAACACCTAGAATAAGCCTTCAACCTACTCTATAAGTATAACATGAAGCTTAACCTAAAAAAATGTTTGTTTGGAGTTACCTCTGGTAAGTTCCTTGGATACTTAGTCTCATACAGAGGGATTGAAGGCAACCCTAACTAGATAAAGGCTATGCTCAACATATCTTCCTCAAGGTGTATCAGGGATGTACAGAAACTGACTAGCTGAGTAGCTGCTCTAAACATATTCACCCCAAGTCGTGAGAGAAATGCCACTAGTTCTTTGACGCACTAAGAAAGAACAAGAGCTTTGAATGGTGTAGTGATTGTGAAAACGTACTACAACACTTGAAGCAGTACCTGACCAGTGCACCATTGCTATCCAAGCCCAAGGATGGTGAGACACTTTACATATACCTAGTAGTTTCTCACTGAGTAGTCATCTTAGTTCTAGTTAGAAAGTAGGAAGGTAAGCAACGACCTGTGTATTACACCAGTAAGGCACTCTTAGATGTTGAGACCAAGACTTTCTACTTGAAAATCTAACTCTATCTCTTGTATCCGCTTTCAAGAAGTTACGTCCTTACTTCTAAATTCATCTTGTCCAGGTAGTTACCTCATATCCCTTGAAAAATATATTACACAAACCAGACTTGTTTAGTGGGTTAATTAAGTAGACGATTAAACTAAGCGAATTTGACATAACCTACGTATGACGAACATCTATAAAATCACTATTGTTAGTAGAATTTTTAGCCAACTTTAGCCCTGATATGCAATTGGATGCTGAAAAGGAACTATTATGTGTAAACACCAAATGCCAAAACATTAGGTGGACATTGTTTGCGGATGGTTCATCTAACATTAAAGGAACAGGACTAGGTATAGTGTTAGGTATGTTGTGGGTTTAAAGCTACTAACAATAAAGTGAAGTATGAAGTTCTGATTGCAAGTTTGCAACTGGCCAAAGAATTAGGGATCAAAAAACTTGAAGTCAAAAGTGACTCACAACTAGTTTCCAGGCAATTGGATGGTTCATACCAAGCCAAAGACATACTTATGTAGACGTACCACAAGTTAGCCACATCTTTAGTGAAGGAGTTCCAAGAATTTAAAATAACACAGATTGGTAGAAATGACAATTGTAAGAGGCAAGCTTCACCCAAGAGGGGGTGAATTGGGTGATGCTATAAATTTTTCGCTTGATGTGGTGATATGAAAAATATAGTAGATAGAGTAGAGTTGAGAAGATTTGAACACAGAGAGTTATACTGGTTCGGCCTAACAACCAGGCCTACGTCCAGTCCTCAGAGATCAAGATCTATTGAGCTTTTCACTATATCTCCAAGATTCAATGGGCTCTCAGAACGCCACAAAACAACAATCGTCCTTAAACAGACTACGAGCAGAAATATTCTCTCAACAAGAAATTTCTCTCCCCATTACGACAAGTCTTACGTGCAGAAAAACAACCTATGACTCTTCTCACTTGCTTATGTATACAAGACTTATGAGCAGCAACGTTCTCTCCTGCTTACACCACTGTAAGTCTTACGAGCAGCAACGTTCTCTTCTGCTTGTATCTTATAAGGCTTAAGAGTGGAAGACACAACAAGGAATTCTCTCAACGGCTTCTCTCGTAAGGAAAAACAACCCTCTCAAGATCCCAATACCTTGAGATCAAATACACATAGATTTTTGAATTGTATGAAGACTCTCTTACAGAGCTAATGAATAAACACTGAAGATCAATGTGTATACAGAGGAAAATGATGAATAGCAGAGACTTGGTATAAGCTTGTGAATTCTTGTGCTACGTTGTTGTTGTTTCTCTTTGAGTCTCTGTATATATATAGTTGCTCCAGTTTTTGCCCGTTTGGAAATTTTCCATTTGTGGAGCGGGACATTTGAAAGTATTGGCAGACACGTGCTTGTTTGAATAATCTGAGTGCGGTAGGTGCCAGCGTGTTTATAATCATCTTGTCTGCCGTTGTATCACTTTCCTCATGTGGTTCAATTCAAACGTTCATATTCCTATGTCATTCTTTTAAAACAATCAAAACAATGATAAAAAGTAATAATGATATGAATTAATAACAATAAACCATATTCGGAATGAACGTTGTGATACTTAGCATTTTCAGTAGACAAACAGGGCATCACTCGAGCATGAAAGTCTCACTTCGAGTGATCTCCTATTTTCCTTCATATACCTCTGTTATCGGGTTGTGCTTGCATAGATTATCAGAGAGACAAAATCTTCACTCGCGGGTGAAGAGGGGTCTCACTCGAGCACAAAACCTCTGCTCGAGTGATCTTGCAATATCCACAAGGAATGTCTTCTCGGGTCATCACTCGCACACCATTTTGACAAGAGTGAGAATTTGTACTCGCGAGTGATATGGACCCTCACTCGAGCATACTTACCTCTGCTCGAGTGAGACGCATATTCTCAAGGAATATGCTCTCAAAACCATCACTCGCATCAGGATTTCAGAGGGATAGAATTTTCACTCGCGAGTGATGTGGGCCCTCACTCGAGCACAAAGACTCCTGCTCGAGTGAGAAGAATATTCTCAAGAATTATACCTTTTGAACAAGCACTCGCAACAAATCTGGAGAGGGATAGAATTTTCACTCGCAAGCATTGACGTGTCACTCGAGCATAAATGGGTGTGCTCGAGCACACTTGCACTTCTCTGAACTTCATGACTCTCGGCCAAGTACTCGCAGTACCTTGCTCGAGCACAGAATGCTCATGCTCGAGCATTGATGTCTCTGCTCGAGTGAATGATGGAAGCATGCTATTACTTGCTCTCGGCCAAGCACTCGCAGACCCTTACTCGCATATGTGCTCGAGTGAGAATGACTTCTCTGCTCGAGTGCATACCTTGTGCTCGAGTGATCTAGTGAACACAAAGGGAGAATGCCTCTCGGGTACACATTTCCTGGCTTTCTCTCGCACCTGCTCGAGCACAGAAGAGATCTATGATCGAGTGCAAAATCCTTGCTCGAGCACTCCAGTGCAATTTCACAGCAGATATCAGCAAATCAACAAATATGCATTTGGTAACTTGGAAACTTTTCTTAACCTTCTAAAAACATGTTTTGCACATAATTGAATTATTGTTATCATCAAAACTTGGGATCTAACATTCTCCCCCTTTTTGATGATGACAAAACTCTTTGTGATGAAGATTGAAGAGAAATTGATTGAGATTGAAAATTTTTGAAATTTCTTCAATGTTTCCAAATGCATATCAAGTTTAAGTTTCAAATTCAAGTTTTCCTGCAATGTTTCCTCTGGACACTTAACAGCCAAGGTAAGCATAGTGTGAGGTATATAACTTAATAAGAACTTAATAACTTGAAACATCATTGAAATTCTAAAGCTTGAACCATATCATTAACTTTGGAAAAAAAACTTGAACAACATAACATAATAACTTGTAATTCAAAATGACATACAAAATGACATACATATCAAATCCTACCCAATACAGAAATCTACCCAAACACCCATATACACCCTACAGAAGCTCAGAAAACATCACACATCCTTCTCCCCCATTTTGTCAACATCAGAAGAGGGGTCTGGAGGTGGAACAAAGGAAATCATAGCAGAGAGAGGGTCAATGGACTGATCAGAAGGAGATGGTGGTTGTGGTACAGATAAAGAGGGAGGTAGTGAAGGCGACCTATCAAATATAACATCTACATTGGAATCTGGATCGGTGAAGAGCACATGAGTCTGTGGTACTGAGGGAGGAGTGGTCTCAGGAGGCACCCCGGAAGATGAAGAGGGAAAATGGGAGTGCAGGAAAGTCTCCATATTGGTGATCCTCTGTGACATCTCATCCTGAGTTTTGAACGTCAGTTCAAAATTAATATTGGCCTTGTCTACCAGATTGATGACTTGTGCTTCCATCTTCTCCACAAGCTTCTCATATTCAGTGACTAACTCCTTCTTCAAACTTGATACAGCTTGATTAATTACCTCAGTCAGATGATTAGACAGAGAGGCATTGAGAAAGGAAGGAGGAGGAATAGGTCCTTGTGCAGATGATTGTGCCTCATCTCCTCTGGATGGAGTGGCTTCCCTCTTTGATGTGGCTTTGGTCCGACTCATCGGAAGATTGATACCCATGTGAGTTAACTGAGTCTTACCAAACCTTGAGATGAGAATCCTTTCTTTTCCTTCCAAATACCAAATTTTGTTTTTCATCAAGATGAAGGAAACAAGTTGAGGGTAAGGTATGGTTGTGGATCTTGTTGAAGAAAAACAAAACCTTCTCATCTTATTGAAAATGATCTCCCCTACATTCCTTTGTTGCCCAGCAACCAAAGAAGCCAAGAGATAGTAATCCTTTTGAGCAAAGTGGGTAAAGTTCTTGGATTTATTGACTATGCTCCGGGAATAAATGTAATGAAGGATTCTGTGATTATCAGGCATATCAATAGGCTTGAAAATGAGGGGGCCAATTGGGTCTTTTGGTCTCAAAATTTTAAAAGTTTCATTGGCAGAGAAAGAAGGTGGATCAGTAGGAGGTGCAACATAACCAAGTATATCATTTATGATTTTGGCAGAAATCATAATGAATTTCCCTCTAATGGTTGTAGATACAGCTTCTTCAATCAACTCACGGGATCTAGACATAATATTATGAGTTTTCATGTTGCAGTAGAAAGTTTTCACAACACTGGGGGAATATGGCAAATGAATATTTAGCCAGGGAGCATAGTATTAAAGGTAAGGGTACAAGTCCAAATGACAGTTCTTTTTCAGATAATCCAGATCAACATATACTACTGGGCAGAAATGTCTATGTTTGAATTCATCATCATATACCTTCTGAGATAAAGCCTTAAGCTCTGCAACATTGAATCCCTCAGGAGGACTAGTAAGTTGATCATCCACTGGTGCTTGGGAGGCAGAAGGTGCTCCTGAAGCAGAAGCACTTGGGTGCTTATCTTGATGTGAACTTGAAATACCGGCTTGAGAAGCAATCTTCCCAACTATCTTGTCCAATTTGGATTTTTCTATTGCTTCCCTGAGTTGTCTACTGAATGTATCCCCAGAAGAAGAAGATGATTGGGGTTGTTCTGAATCCTTCTTCTTTCCCTTTCCTTGAACCTCTTTGGATTGAGACCGGGTGATTATTGGTTCCTTGAATACCACCCCCTTTGGTTTCTTTTGAGGAGGTTGGTCTTTCTTTGAAACTTGAGGCTTTGGATGAGGTTTCTTAGCCGGAGTCCTCTTTTTGGTTTTTGGTTTAGGAGGAGGTGAAGGTGAGGAAGAGATTTTGGGAGATGGAGGAGTAAGTTCAGGGGTTCCAGATTCACTGGCAGCAGAGTGAGTAGGAGAAGGAGAATGAGATTTTTGAGGAATAGAGGGTAGCTTTATTCTTGCCATTGTAAAGAAAGTGGAAGATAAATAAAAACTCTTAGTTTTTGAAAGAAAGATAAGTGGAGATTAGGGCACAAGTGAGAAATGCAGAAGACAAAAATCACCTCTTATAGAAGATTGAAAGGTTGTAACGGCGATTTGAAGCAGAAAGACGTGATTGAATGATGAGAAAACGGTTGAAGGTGAAGAGTTGTGTCTTTCGAGTGAGAAAGCACTTCGAGTGAGAGGAGGAAGTGCGACGTTCTGAGCTCCCCAGTAACTGATATAAGTGACAGTGCTCGAGCATGAACCCTAGTGCTCGAGTGATGTTCATACTGTGCTCGAGTGTGTTCTAGCTGTGCTCGAGTGATATTCTGGAAAGATAAAGAAACAAGTAAAACGTACCTGGATTGAATTCCTTGATATATTTCTGTATCTTTGTACTTAAATCCTCCAAGATCATTTAAGTAACCATGATTTGGATAGCTTTTGCGAAGGACTTCCTTTTCTTCACTCGAGCAAGCATTCCTCACCTCAAGCATGTTCATACCATGCTAGAGTGAGAATTCCTCACTCGCGAGTGAGTTCAATTCTCACTGTTGTTTCTGATATATTCCCTTGGTATTCTTAACTCCTCTGTTAACCTCTGTTTTATCTATCAAAGAACAGAGTATCCTAAATAGTGCTGTGCTCGAGCAGAGCTGCTTGTGCTCGAGTGACACAGCTCCTCACTTGAGCAGTACCTTCAGTGCTCGAGTGAGACTCCTGCAAAAACAAATTTTTGCCACTCCAATGCTAAAGTCAGTATGGTTATCATTAAAAGAAACATTTAATTAAACCTTTTAACAAGAAAACTTACAACTCATTGGGATTAACCAATCCCAATTCTCTTCGAATATAGAGGAATTGTTCTTTCGCAATTGGTTTTGTGAAAATATCCGCAAGTTGAAGATGAGTTGGTATAATTTCCACTTTGACATCTTTCTTTTGAACATGATCCCGAATGAAATGATGTCGAATGTCTATATGCTTGGTTCTTGAATGTTGTACAGGATTTTTTGCCAAGCTTATCGTGCTAGTATTATCACAATAGATTGGGATTTCTTTTAAATAAATTCCCAAATCTTGAAGTTGTTGTTTCAACCATAGCACTTGAGAACAGCAGCTTGCTACAGCTATATATTCAGCTTCAGCTTCAGTCGAAGATAATGAAACTGTGTTCTGCTTCTTGCTGAACCATGACACTAGAGAACCTCCGAGAAATTGACATTGTCCACTAGTACTCTTTCTGTCAGTTTTATATCCACCGTGATCTGAATCTGAATATGCCATTAAATACTCGTTCCCTCTTTTTGGATACCAAAGTCCAAGCTCTGAAGTATCTCCTAGATATTTGAAAATTCATTTTACTGTCTCTGCATGAGATACCTTAGGATTGGATTGATACCTTGCACACATTCCTACACTGAACTAAATATCTGGTCTGCTTGCTGTGAGATAGAGTAATGAACCAATCATTCCTCTATACTTTATGATGTTGAAGCTAGGTCCCTTTACATCAGCATCCAACAATGTTGTAGAACTCATTGGAGTATCAGCTCCGTTAGCATTATCTAGTCCATATTTCTTCAACAACTCTTTCAAATACTTTGTCTGAGATATAAATATGCCATTCTTCTTTTGTTTGATATGAAGTCCAAGAAAGAAGTTCAATTCTCCCATCATGGACATTTCAAATTCTCCCTGCATAATCTTAGATAAATCTTGACACATAGATTCGTTAGTAGCACCAAAAATAATATCATCAACATAAATTTGAACTATTAGAATATCATTTTTGTTATGTTTGATGAATAGAGTTGTATCAACTTTACCTCTGACAAAACCTTGATCAAGAAGAAATTTGCTTAGTCTTTCATACCAAGCTCTGGGTGCTTGTTTCAAACCATATAATGCTTTCTTAAGTTTAAAGACATAATCAGGTTTTGTTTCATCTTCAAAACCAGGAGGCTGTTCGACATATACTTCCTCCATAATATAACCATTTAAAAAAGCACTTTTTACATCCATTTGATAAAGTTTAAAACTTTTGATGCAAGCAAAAGCTAAGAGTACTCGTATTGCTTCCAATCTTGCCACTGGAGCATATGTTTCCTCATAATCAATACCTTCTTCTTGATTATAGCCTTTGGCAACCAATCTTGCTTTATTTCTCACAATGATTGCTGATTCATCAAGTTTGTTTTTGAAAACCCATTTGGTCCCTATAACCGTATGATCTTTAGGTCGAGGAACCAAATCCCAAACTTGATTTCTTTGAAATTGATTTAGTTCTTCTTGCATAGCAATCACCCAATCATTGTCAGATAAAGCTTCTTCCATATTAGAAGGCTCAATTTCAGAAATAAAAGCTGAAAATGTTACCTCATTGAGGATTCTATTTCTGGTTTTGACACCTTCATGAATATCTCCTATAACTTGATCAATTGGATGATCCTTCATATGTCTCCATGCTTTAGGTTGAGCATGATCATCAACATCTTCTAAATTTTGAAAATCATTTGTTTCAAAATCATCCTGCTTTGAAATAGATTTGTTTTTCTTGATTGAATCCATTTCTTCTTCATCATAAAGTTTTGTCTGAGATTCAATTTCATCAAACACAACATGAATAGATTCTTCAATAGTACATGTTCTTTTATTGAAAACTCTATAAGCTTTACTTCTATTAGAATATCCTAGAAAAATACCTTCATCAGACTTTGAATCAAATTTACCTAAATTTTCCTTACCATTGTTGTGAATGAAACACTTACACCCGAAGATATGAAGATGAGCAATATTTGGCTTTCTTCCTTTGTAAAGTTCATATGGTGTCTTTCCAAGAGATTTGTGAATATATGCTCTGTTTGAAATATAGCATGCAGTACTCATTGCATCTGCCCAGAACACTTGTGACATCTCTTTTTCATTAAGTAATGCTCTTGCCATTTCTGTAAGCACCCTGTTCTTCCTTTCCACTACTC
Source organism: Inga oerstediana (assembly GCA_963210345.1). NCBI lineage: Eukaryota > Viridiplantae > Streptophyta > Magnoliopsida > Fabales > Fabaceae > Inga > Inga oerstediana. The sequence continues at coordinate 41,361,447 of OY723409.1, forward strand.
CATTTTGTTGAGGTGTTCTAGGGGCTGAAAAGTTGTGATCTATACCTTCATTGTTGCAGTAATCTTCAAATAGTTGATTATCAAATTCTCCTCCATGATCTATTCTAATAGAGACAATAGAAATACCTTTCTCATTTTGAACCTTTTTGGCAAACATAATAAATTCAGCAAAAGTTTCATCTTTTGAGGCAATAAATATAGTCCATGCAAACCTTGTAAAATCATCAACAATTACTAACGTATATAAATTTCCTCCAAAACTTTTTACTCTTGCAGGTCCTACCAAATCCATATGAAGTAATTGTAAAGGTTTTGAAGTAGAAATTTCATATTTTGTTTTAAAAGAGGATTTAGTTTGTTTGCCTTTTTGACATGCTTCACAAATCATGTCGTCTTTGAATTTGAGTTTAGGAAGGCCTACAACTAAATCTTTTCTAATCAATTTGTCAAGTTGATTCATATTGACATGAGCCAACCGCTTATGCCATAACCAACTTTCCTCTGATCGACTAAGAAAACAATTTTCAGAAGAATTTGAATTTAAATCAATAGTATAACAATTACCGTCCCTTTGAGCTCGGATCTTTGCCTTGATAGTTTCTTTCTTTAGGAGTAGATCTTTCTTGCTTACTATCAAGCATTCTTTCGAGTCAAAAATCACCCAGTTATCTTTGTCAGTGCTTTGGCTTACGCTTAAGAGATTGTGGCATAACCCTTCAACATAATATACTTCGTTGATTTGAATGCCATCGGTTCTTCCCACTTCACCAATTCCAGCAATACGTTCGGATTGATTTCCTCCAAATGTCACCTTTCCTCCTTCTCTAGTTTCAAACATGGTGAACTTATTTTTGTCACCAGTCATGTGTCTCAAACATCCACTATCAATATACCATTTGTTCGCTCGTGATGCTTTGAGACATACCTAGAATAAGATGATCAGGTTTTAGGTACCCACACTTTCTTGGGTCCTTTGTGGTTAGTATTTGGAATATGTGTTCCTTTCGGAACCCATTTATAGGTTCCAACAACCTTTCCCTTTTTGAAATAACACGAAGAAGCATAATGTCCTTTCTTATTACAAAAATTGCATTATACAAATGGATTCGATGTATGCACAGAATTCCTGAAATATTTAAGATAGTCTCTACTACTCTTCTTATTCTTATTATGCATAGCATTATATCCAATTCCAGATTTATCAAAAGAAACTTTCTGAGAACTTAAGATAACCTTGAGAGTTTCACTTCCTTTAGTAAACTTTTCAACAATCTTTGTTAAGTCTTCTATTTTCTTATCTTTCTCTTTACACTTTTCATATGATGATATGACATTACTTTCTAATTCTTTTACTTTCTTCTTATAACTAACCATTTCTTTAGCAACTTTGATGAACTCTGTATGTAATGCATTATATTCAGATAACAATTCATTATAAGAGGGTTCAGAGTCACTTACCTCAGAGTCTGATTCTTCTTCCTTAGCTACCAAGCATAGATTTGCTACTTCGTCGTTGTCATTTTCTTCGTCTGACGAACTATCACCCCAAATAGATGATATATATGCTTTCGTTTTCTGCTTCTTTTTGTCTTTGTTTCTGAAGCATTCAGATTTGATGTGTCCTGGTTTCCCACATTCATAGCATACTATTTGTTGTTCTTTGTTTTCTTTCTTGCTTGGTCCACCTTGATAATTCTTGAAATTCCTTTGTCCTCTTCTGTAGAATTTCTTGAATTTTCTCACGATCATTCCCATTTCATCATCACTAGGAACATCTTCATTCTCGGAAGTTTCTTCTTCTTCTTTAATAGCTTTAAATGCAACTCCCTTTTTCTTTTTATCATCGATTCTTCAAGTTCCTTTTTGAATCTCAACTTACCTTCATATTCAGAAAGACTACCAAAGAGAGCAGCTACGGATCTCATAGACTCTCCTTTGGCTTCTTCGATGGCTGTCAACTTTGCTTCCCACTCTTTCGTAAGAATATTAAGAATCTTTCTTACCTGGGAATTTTGATCAAACGTCTTTCCAAGAGCAGATAATTGATTAACAAGATGAGTATACCTTAGTTCAAATTCTGATATACTTTCTCCAGATTTCATACGAAATAAATCATATTCTGTAATCAAAGTATTGATTCTATTTTCTTTGATTCCAGATGTACCTTCGTGAGCAATTTCAAGAGCATCCCACATATCTTTGGCAGTAGGTAGAGTACATATACGAAAATATTCTTTTTGACTAAGAGCACTCTGTATCATTAAAATGGCTTTACTATTTAATGTTACTAACCTCTTGTCATTCTCGTCAAACTCATCTGGGCTCTTTTTAACTGCTCTATCTTCGATTTTCTTTATTGGAACATAGTCACCATCTTGTATAACATTCCACAATCCGTACTCGTTGGCCATCACGAACACTCTGAATTTGGCTTTCCAGAACGAAAAATGTTCTCCAGCAAAACCAGGAGGTCTAGTGATTGAAGCACCGTCTGGAAGGATATTTTCACCCATTGTTGCCATTTGTCGAATCCTTCTCAAGCTGTTAGGCTCTTCGGAGAAGACGAGTCTCTGATACCAAATGTAAGAGGCAAGCTTCACCCAAGAGGGGGGTGAATTGGGTGATGTTATAAATTTTTCGCTTGATGTGGTGATATGAAAAATATAGTAGATAGAGTAGAGTTGAGAAGATTTGAACACAGAGAGTTATACTGGTTCGGCCTAACAACCAGGCCTACGTCCAGTCCTCAGAGATCAATATCTATTGAGCTTTTCACTATATCTCCAAGATTCAATGGGCTCTCAGAACGCCACAAAACAACAATCGTCCTTAAACAGACTACGAGCAGAAATATTCTCTCAACAAGAAATTTCTCTCCCCCTTACGACAAGTCTTACGTGCAGAAAAATAACCTATGACTCTTCTCACTTGCTTATGTATACAAGACTTATGAGCAGCAACGTTCTCTCCTGCTTACACCACTGTAAGTCTTACGAGCAGCAACGTTCTCTTCTGCTTGTATCTTATAAGGCTTAAGAGTGGAAGACACAACAAGGAATTCTCTCAACGGCTTCTCTCGTAAGGAAAAACAACCCTCTCAAGATCCCAATACCTTGAGATCAAATACACATAGATTTTTGAATTGTATGAAGACTCTCTTACAGAGCTAATGAATAAACACTGAAGATCAATGTGTATACAGAGGAAAATGATGAATAGCAGAGACTTGGTATAAGCTTGTGAATTCTTGTGCTACGTTGTTGTTGTTTCTCTTTGAGTCTCTGTATATATATAGTTGCTCCAGTTTTTGCCCGTTTGGAAATTTTCCATTTGTGGAGCGGGACATTTGAAAGTATTGGCAGACACGTGCTTGTTTGAATAATCTGAGTGCGGTAGGTACCAGCGTGTTTATAATCATCTTGTCTGCCGTTATATCACTTTCCTCATGTGGTTCAATTCAAACGTTCATATTCCTATGTCATTCTTTTAAAACAATCAAAACAATGTTAAACAATGATAAAAAGTAATAATGATATGAATTAATAACAATAAACCATATTCGGAATGAACGTTGTGATACTTAGCATTTTCAGTAGACAAACAGGGCATCACTCGAGCATGAAAGTCTCACTTCGAGTGATCTCCTATTTTCCTTCATATACCTCTGTTATCGGGTTGTGCTTGCATAGATTATCAGAGAGACAAAATCTTCACTCGCGGGTGAAGAGGGGTCTCACTCGAGCACAAAACCTCTGCTCGAGTGATCTTGCAATATCCACAAGGAATGTCTTCTCGGGTCATCACTCGCACACCATTTTGACAAGAGTGAGAATTTGTACTCGCGAGTGATATGGACCCTCACTCGAGCATACTTACCTCTGCTCGAGTGAGACGCATATTCTCAAGGAATATGCTCTCAAAACCATCACTCGCATCAGGATTTCAGAGGGATAGAATTTTCACTCGCGAGTGATGTGGGCCCTCACTCGAGCACAAAGACTCCTGCTCGAGTGAGAAGAATATTCTCAAGAATTATACCTTTTGAACAAGCACTCGCAACAAATCTGGAGAGGGATAGAATTTTCACTCGCAAGCATTGACGTGTCACTCGAGCATAAATGGGTGTGCTCGAGCACACTTGCACTTCTCTGAACTTCATGACTCTCGGCCAAGTACTCGCAGTACCTTGCTCGAGCATTGATGTCTCTGCTCGAGTGAATGATGGAAGCATGCTATTACTTGCTCTCGGCCAAGCACTCGCAGACCCTCACTCGCATATGTGCTCGAGTGAGAATGACTTCTCTGCTCGAGTGCATACCTTGTGCTCGAGTGATCTAGTGAACACAAAGGGAGAATGCCTCTCGGGTACACATTTCCTGGCCTTCTCTCGCACCTGCTCGAGCACAGAAGAGATCTATGATCGAGTGCAAAATCCTTGGTCGAGCACTCCAGTGCAATTTCACAGCAGATATCAGCAAATCAACAAATATGCATTTGGTAACTTGGAAACTTTTCTTAACCTTCTAAAAACATGTTTTGCACATAATTGAATTATTGTTATCATCAAAACTTGGGATCTAACAACAATTAGGAAGCAGATGCACTAGCAAATCTAGGTTCGTCCACCTAGACTGACCAGCAAAAGTTGGTACCAATAGTGTATCTACAATTCCCGACGAACCATCCAAGTACAGGTACTATATCATCAAATAACTTGACATAGGATTGGAGATCCCCTATTTTATGATATTTGTAGGACAATGTACTCCCAAATGACAAAAAGGAATATAGACATGTCCAAGTTCAGGCTAGATGATTTTGTGTCCTAAAGAGGAAACTGTACAAACGATCCTATGCTGGACTACTCTTACGATGCATCAGACCATGAGAGGCAAATTAGGTACCTTGGGAAATACAAGAAGGGGAATGCAGTGACCATACCAGCAGTATGATCCTGATATGTAAAGCTGCACGAATTGGATACTACTGGCCATACCATATGCAAGGATGCTAAGGAACTAACCAAGATATATGACAGATGCCAACAATTTGCAAACCTGATACACCAACTAGTAGAAATGTTACATTACATCACTCTTGTCTGACCATTTATAAAGTGGGGGAATGGACATAGTGGGAAAGCTGCCTATTGCACCTGGACGATTCGTTTACATGTTGGTACTGACTGACTACTTAACCAAATGGGTGAAGCCAGGAGCATATGTGAAAAGACTCTTTCTTACAAACAACAATTATCCATAATGGTTTTACAAAGCCTAATTAACCAGTTATAATTGAAAAACTATTTCTTCCATCAAGACACATCGAGGTTCAGGGCACAAGACCCGTCCACAAACCTACTATAGAGAATCCATTACTCTGGGCACAGATAACAAATAGGAGAAATCATAGCCTATGAGTGTTACAACCCTGAACCCCACAACAAGGATCTATACAAAACAATTTCCAACATAGATATGATTATGGATCCACCAAAATATCAGAGTACACAAAATAAAGCCTCAGGACTAACAAGGGTTAAACAATCATCCTAAAACAATTATCCAAATAGTAAATATAGTATTTCAAAAACATGAGGCTCTATAATGGCAATATAGAAATCACTACAACACTAATACCAAATGAGGCCAACAAGGCTCTCAGTGCCCATGCCTTTGGTTGCTTCCCTTGGCCCCTATCCAAATTACAGGTCTTGCCTGAAAAATTATTTACAACGACGGGGTGAGACATAACGTTCTAATAACCAAAATCAATTTACAAGTTATGCAGGAAAGGATTGCAAGTCAAAGAAGTAGGTTTAACTAACATAACAATAATATTCTCAATAATTAAATATTACATAATACTTTCAATATTTGGAACCATTCCCACTTATCCATCCTGCTTCTCCTTATATCTTTTGGACGTGGTACAACCTATGAGTGCTAGTATTCCTGGCTAAAGATTAGCTAGCACTTCAAGAATATTTCCCCCTCCTATGCCACCACTGATATACAATAATAGGGAGGTGTCGTCCAAAACACTCAACTCCAGATCCGGGCTAGGAATGAGAGAGCCAATGGGCACAATTTCACCATATCTCTTCCACACAACTTAACATAACCCATAACAAAAAACAATATATCAATATAGTTATCAAAAACATTTAAAGCATTATTATTCCATATACAACATCCCACCATAAACATCATAACTAGCACAATAGTAACAATCTTAATATAAGTCCTACTCATGTATACAAGTTGGAAATTACACTGCTTCACTTAACTAAGTTCATATTCGAACATACACATAATTTTTCAAATCAAATACAAGTAGGATTGATGAAAGTAATGTTTAAAAATCATCTTATAGCCCAAAACATGCATATAGAATAAATTAACCTTGGTTATCTCAACTCCAAACTTTATCTTAACTTGAGGAGTAAGGCACAAGAAATCACCAATCTCAAAAAAGCTCTACATTATCAATGTAGACACCAATCAACCCCAAGTTACAATAAAATAAATAATTTACACAATTCAATTCTCAAAAACATAATTTCCTCTACAACCATTATCCTCAAATATTTCAATTTCCTTAACAACTCAAAGTCATATATCACTTCTCATGAGTCCAATTCGCTCATTAAAATCCTTAGATAACATCCATACCATCATCTCGCATCAATCATTCAATTTTATAAGTTAAAGTTTCACTTCCAACACATCAATAGTCATAAAATCATCAATATCAATATCCTAGATCAATTAAATCTCGTTTCTAACTTATATGAGTATAACCCAATTATTATACCACTCTTCGTATCTCTACATAATCAAAATTCATATCAAAACCTAACTCAAATATCAAGTCCCAACTCATATTTTCATATAATTCAAAATTTAACAAAGTAAACCGATTAAAATTCCAATAATACCTCCAATAAGCCAAATAAATTATTTAAATCATACTTAATTGGCCAAAACACCCTATACAAGTTAATTTATGATATGTTAATAAAAGAAATTGATTATAAAATCATAAAACAACCAAATAGTAAATCTAAACCAATTAAAATTAATTATCAATTATTTTCTACATATCTATAGTTCGCTATTGGCAAAACTCAAAATTCTCCCAAAATTTTAACCCCAAAATTTTCACCATTCAGTAAAATATTACTCTCATTAGAAAGAGAAAAATACGTAGAATAAATTTTATAAAGGGAATTTGTTGAAAAGAAGTGATTTTGATTACCTAAGTTATCTCAAAAGGTTGTGCCTTGTACTGAAAATAGGAACGGCACCCACTGAAACTCCAACCTCTATCAACATCTCTCTTTCTCTCTCTGCACGATGCTGAACGGCGGCTATGTGCCCCTTAATATTTATGAGCCTCCAAATTAGTTAAGGGGCCACGTGCCCCTTAACAATTATATATACATAGTTTTTTTAAGGGAAAATTCCAGAAAAGTACATCCGAAATAGGGAAATCCCTAATCAGTGCTGTGAATTCCAAAATTCTGGATTAGTCCGCTGTCAATACAGATGAACAGTGCGGGAGGCTCCAAAAGACGATTTTGCCCTTCAGTCCTCATTCTCACCACTTCAGAATAACAACACGCTGCTCTTAATTAACAACTCTGGTTTCTTGATTAACAACTCCATATTCTTGATTAACAACTCTCATTTCATATTTTTACTTTCACAATAACAATACCGGTTTTGTTATTAACAACTCCGGATTCTTGATTAACAACTCCACTTTATTCTTCCACATATTCGCATCTCAAAAATATAGTGTTGTTAATGTAAAATACGGTGTTGTTAATAAAGAAAGAGGTCTTGTTATTGGCCCTGAAACTAAAATTACGAAGTTGTGAAACAAGAAATGAGAGTTGTTAATGTAGAATATGGAGTTATTAATAACAAGACTGGTGTTGTTATTGGGAAAGTAAAAAGATGAAACTGGAGTTGTTAATCAAGAATATGGAGTTGTTAATTAAGAACCGCATGCTGTTAATAAAGAAAGAGGTGTTGTTATTGGCCTTGAAACTTAAATTACAAAGTTGTGAAACAAGAAATGGGAGTTGTTAATCAAGAAACTAGAGTTGTTAATTAAGAGCAGCGTTTTGTTATTCTGAAGTGGCGAGAATGAGGACTGAAGGGTAAAATCATTTTTTGGCGCCCCCGCCCTGTTCATCCGTACTGATAACGTACTGATCCGGAATTTTGAAATTCGCAGCACTGATTAAGGATTTCCCTATTTCGGATGTATTTTTCTGAAATTTTCCCTCTTTTTAATCCCCTTTTCTTCTTCCTTAACTGTTCCCTTTCACATATTTTTAAAATCCTTTTTCCTTCTTCCTTAACCGTTTCTTTCATTTTTTTATATAAAAATTACACTAATATAAAGTATTATTATTTCTACATTTTCATCCACTAATTTCTTAATTATAATAAAATCCTAAAAATAAAAATAAGAATGTTACAATACATGCAGGTACAAGGGCATGATGTCTTTATTGACTTTGTATGGAAAAACATAATTTGTAGATTCAAACTACCCAAAAAGGTTGGATGTGACAATGGATCAAAGTTCATAGGGCGAAAATTCCTAAAGTTTTCTGAAAAGTGGAAGATACAACTCAACTTCTCTACTCCTCAAAACCCACAATCCAACGGACAAGCTAAATCAAGCAACAAGACCATCATTAACTTATTGAAGAAGAGACTGGATAAAGCCAAATGAAGATGGGTCGAGGAACTCCTAGCCGCCCTACTGGCTTACAAGACCACTTCTCACACATCAACGAGTGAAACCCCCTTTGCCCTAGTATACAGGTCAGAAGCCATGATCTCTGTCGAAGTAGGGATGCCATCACTATGGTATAGTTGGATGAACGAAGAGTTTAACAAACAAGCCACCGCTAACCAACTAAACTTGCTCAATGAGAACTGAGAGAACAAGCCTTGTTCAAAGTAGCAATGTACCAATAGAAGATTGCCCAATACTACAATAAATTCATATATACTAGACAATTCAAAGTAGGGGATTGGGTCCTCCAAAGAGTCTTCCAGAAGACTAAGAACTAAGCGACGGTAAGCTAGGTCTGACATACGAAGGCCCTTACCAAATAATACAGGTGGTTAGACAAGGAATGTATCAACTAAGCGACATGAACGAGAAGCCCATCCCATAAAGGTAGAACATAATACACCTTGAGGTATGAATTCTCAAATATTAATCCCTAAGTTTATATCCTTTTGATTAACCATAGGGGTAAGAACATGATGAGATACACCATACATATAGCCATAACACGTAACTGATGCTCTAAGCTATATAGTCCAGCCATACTCAGTTATTTGATAACAAAAGCCCAATCATCTATTCACTCTACTCTATTTCAGGTCTCCTCTATAACTAGTCATGATGAGACTCGACCATCTAACAAATGGCTGCTCACACGATGGCTATTTGGGACTCTGTCTTGACGTAGTAACCATGGTATTACTGACCATTGATCCCTTTGAATGAATCACTTTACAATAGAGTAAAATTCTCCTTGTATCATTTGGTTCAATTTACTTAACTCAGTGACCCCATATGCCAGTCATACTAAGTTACTTGGCTTACTAACCTATCATGTAACCATTGATTGTTGCTTGGCTTACACTTTCTTATTGAAAATACTACGATTTGGCCGGATGACAAGAAAGTGCTTGGCACATCATCTTGACCAACCAACCAAAACAAATCACATGAATTTTAACGTTCTACCCATAAACATATGCTTGGTACATCTCTTTGCCCTACCAATCAAAAAGTGCGTATGCACAGATTACATACATGTGAAGTGGTGCATAGTATGCTATACGGTCCTACCAAGCATCATGGAGTCACTGATACACAGCTAGGCAACTATGAATGTCTCACCACTCAACAAGACACAACTTACAAAACATTATAGACATGTTGACCAAGACTTCATACTTGGCTAAAGAAGCAAATAAAGCTCAAATTAATTGGAGAATTCATGCATTCGCTTATAAACTGCCTCATCAAAAGCAAGATCCAACGCCCTAAAGGCAATAGTCATGCTAAACAAAAACAAAGAAGCCAAAGATTGCAAACATATGCAAAGAAGATATGCCCCTAGTGGGCGAACATACAAGAAAAAGATGGAAATGGCATACAGGCCACCCAAAAAAGAGACTATCCATACTAGATAACTAGGGCACACATGCCCGTCACTACTTCTCATCTCCAACCATAGCAACAGAACTATCATCTTCCAACCGGCAATCAAACATACTCTCATACTCGGTAATTGCTTGGTTTGGATCCCATTGGCTGGATTTACCATCCTTGAATTCCTTTATTGATTGAGCGCACGCATGGAATATTGCCTCAGTTTCAATCTCCTTGAAATGCTGCTTGAGCTAGTCATTCTCCACACGAAGGATAGATGATTCGCTCTTAGCTTTAGCTAGTTCCTTCATAGCCTACTCCTGCTAAGCCTTGTACTTATTCTCTAGGTTGGACATACGAGCCATGGACTGTTGTATCTCCTAAATTGACTTCTCCTTCTCAGCCACTACTTGCTGCAGATCTCGAATCGATGAAACTAGATTATGAACCACTCCTTTCAAGTATAACAGCTCTTGGAGGCCCTGTAAACAACAGGTAAATGTGCAAAATGACTCGAAGAAGAAAAAAACCAAGAAAATACATGGAAACATACCTAAAAAGTCTAGTCGACATGGCAGGACAGGAGGACCAAGAGATCTAGATAATCTAACCGAGCTCAATCTATTGGAAACAAGAGCTCAGAGACAGATGAAGCAGAAGTATAAAAAAGGGACTCAACACCTTCACCCTCGGAGGGAGTATCATGACTCTTCCTTTTCTTGCTAAGCCCACCACTGTCTCGACTTTCCCTGGCTCCATAGAAGCAGCTAACAACGCCTGGCCTGACAGCACACTCGACTAACTCTCCTTCTTGATAAGCTTCATCACCCTCGCCTCTTCCACCCTTGGCACTTTAAAGGGCTTCAACTTCATGATCAGCTTCCTTGCAAAGGTAGTGCACATAAACATCATAAACCACAAAAATAACTTTATAGAAGGTTGGGATAATACTTGGAGTTGTAGTTTTTGGAGTAAGTAAAGCTTCCCAATCCCTCTCAATTATGAATAGAGCCAAGATATGCTTGGTAGGTTCCTCTGAACAACCTAAAGGAGCCTTCTTATCCTTATTGACGTCTACTGAAACATCATTTGAGCACTTGCTAGGTACAATCATACAGACTAACCAAAACCTAAAAAACTTACCAATAGGGTTCTACCTAGTACGAATCCCTAAACCATGTCTAACCAAGGTGGACGATTCCACAAATAGGTAACTCTCTTCCCAAGCTCGGTCATGAAACTGACCTCTTTTCATCAAGATCTTCTCAGTTCAGCAAAATAAAATGTACATCCCAGGGGTCCTCATTACCAGATAGTAGGTCTGAAGCAAATCCTCCACAGTAAAGGCTATGCCCATATGCTTGAGCAGGACTTCTACTGCTACAACTGCTCACCACACATATGGCATAAACTGAGAGGGAGCTAAGTAAAAGTGTCTACACATACCAACCATTAAGGAAGGCAACAGAAATGTCAGTCCATACTTAAAGGGCTCTACATACATCGCTGCAATCCCTCAGGATAATTATCCATCCTCTCATCTGTCATAGGAGCACTCAAACAAATGGTTCTAGTTAAACCATAAATCCTATAAATCCTCCTTATGCTCATAGCCCTAATCATGGAAGCTACGCCCTACTTTAAAATTTTTGTGTCCTTAAAAACTATTGCAGCTAGTTTCTCTCCCTTGCCCTCTGGCTTAACATCACCCCTGGTTGGTCCTCTTTCTTACCTTCACTAAACGATGAGCCAAACCTCGAGCCATCTCCAAGAACATCGGTACCAACGCTACCCCAGGTAAATCAGTCACCTTTGCAGACAAACCATCTATCCCAGACATACCTGCTCACATAGATAAGCCAGAATGACTGGAAAATACAATCCATATAAGCAAACGTCTATCTAGCTATAAGATGGTCCCTACAGAAAAGTATCAAAAAGTATAAAGTAAGGCAGTACATAAAAGGCCAAAACGTCACACGCTTAATGACATAAAAAATTCAAAAGAAAAGGTAGGACCACTAAACGCCCAGATTAGACCCCAAAACAGCTAGAGTCCAAAATTAGTAAAGCAATAGAACCACAAACACATTCCAGTTAGAAATAAAGTCAAAGTGTTTCCTAAATCCAAACAAAAGTAAGAGAGGAATCAAGGAGCCATGGGCAAAGCCGTAAACCCTAGATGATCCTAAAATGTTATAAGCCAAAGGCTTGTTTCGTCAAGAAAGACACACAACAAATCTTCCAAATCCTAACTCTCACCCATCGTAAAAATGAGGCATACCAATAATAGACCCTAACCTACAAAGAAATCAAGAATCAAGCACATGAGTGATACGAAGATACCTCAATAAGACAAAGATTCTCGAAAAAAGCCAACCAAACATTGATCATCTCCGAGTAAAAGGACGGCAAAGCCAAGAAGTATGGTAAAAGACCCAAAAAAACTAGAGAAAAAATTGTTGACAGAGTGAAATCCGAAGGTTGTGTTTGGGTTTTAGGGGGTGGTTTTTTGGGAGGGTGGAGAAATTATAATTATGGATAAAAAAATTTAAAATTTATCTTCTTAATTTTTAAAATTTTGGGTTCTGGTTTAAAATGGGAAAATCCCTCAAAAAGAACTTTTAAATTAATAAAAGATGTAAAGGTGTTCCGAAATTCCATAGCCCAGATAAGTGCGAGTGCCTGAACTGGAATGTTATAATTCGAGACAAAATGACGTGCGTGACCCTGGAAGTTTTGAAATTGAAAAGCGCTGAGGGAGGCGTGATAATGGCGCTAAAATGCATTCAGGACTATTCATCTTCTCTGTCGTCATCGGTGCCGTTGGTCGACTCTGGATCCGTGGCCTTGGATTGCTATAGTCCACAACATTTAATATTTTGTGTTTCTCTGAATTAAATCCTGTTGTCAAAAAATGAGAAGTACCAAAAGTTAAACAATATCAATAACTCCGATGCCATGAGTTGAGATAAACTAGAAAGAAAACATAGTGAAATCTTGAGCACTCGTCATCTTCTTCTCGGTTGCCAACAACTCCGATGTCATCACCCCCAACAACTCGCCATCTTCTTCTTTTATAGGATCCTGTGTATATGAGCTAAAAAACAGGGATAAATAGAGAAGCGATTGTTAAGAACACTCAAGTGATCATAAGAAGTAATGAATACGTTTGGAAAATCACTCGAATTGTCTGAGTCTTGACCCAATCACCTTCTGGTAAAATTTAGTAATGATCGCAACTACCGACCATCACCGCCAATGACTCGTCATCTTCTTCACAGTTATCATCGACATCTTCTTCATCATTGACATGATTCCCAACTCGACATTAGGCTTTACCAACACATCGTTACATTTTCACAACATCCTATTAGACTTTCATAACTCGAGTTTGCCATTCACAACTCGAGTTCATATCATCACTGGAGGGTAACCGGCGAGTGATTAGCTTATATGATGCAGAACTCGAGTTATGAATTGATAACTCGAGTTTACCAACACATTTTTACATTTTCACGACATTCCGTTAGACTTTCACAACTCGAGTTCGCCATTCACAACTTGAGTTCATATCATCACTGGAGGGTAACCGGAGAGTGATTAGGCTTATAGGATGAAGAACTCGAGTTATGAATTGATAACTCGAGTTTACCAACACATTTTTACATTTTCACGACATTCCGTTAGACTTTCACAACTCGAGTTCGCCATTTACAACTCAAGTTCATATCATCACTGGAGAGTAACCGGCGAGTGATTAGAGGGTAACTAGAAAATCAGGAACAAAAGGGGGAAGAAGGACTCAAGTGGATTGATTATAACTCAAGTTAAGCAGCCCTCCACGCTTTAAATCCCTCAATCCCTAAACATTTCTGTTGACTCCACTCGACCTCCGACTTCTATAGCCCTCGAGTTAACTGAAGAGAAACTTACTATTAGTCCGTTGTTGTCTGTTTTGTCTCATAAGTTATCACCGTCATCCTCTGTTTATCCCTATTTTTTAGTGCATATACAAAGGATCCTACAAAACAAGTAAAGGTTATCATAATGAAGCTGGACCAACTTTCTTTGCTATTCTTTGTTAGCAAAGGTTATCATTTTTTTCCATCAGGATTAGATTGTTCGACTGGTAGCTGTTGTTTCTTGTTGGATATTAATTGTTATGAGTTGACTGGTTGGCTAGAAGAGAATGTGCGAGCACACTCACACGGCTGAGTGATTGGATCATTTTGTTTTAGTTTCTTTAGAAGTGCATGCAAGATATATTGAACTGGTTTTTAAGATTTTCACTTTTGGTTAGTCTGTTAATCGATTCAGAGGAAAACAATGCAATCGGTTCATAAAACCTTGGGCGCCAATGCTGTACGCTCATGCTTGTACATGCATCTGTCTGCAATAACTCTAGATGATTAAATTAAGATAATCACATGTCAAACTCTTAAAGTTTTAAACCTACTTTGGGAGCCTGCATATCAATATATCCTCTTAGATAATGTCTAACAATGGCAGAGTAAAAGCAAACATCTTGCAGAAGTTGAGTTTTGCTTATTGTGTTTGTATAAGAGTTTTTTTCTAGAGAATAGTTACATGATATTCTCCTCATAAAACCAGTCAGCTACTTTTCATGTATAAACTGAAAATTTTGACTTTAGTAAAAATACTTCATTATCCATATTTGAAAATGAATGAGTAAATTACTAATTTGGATATCGACCTTTTATATAAGGTGTTATAATTAAGTTTTTGTTCTCTTTGATCAAGGTTGAGGAAGTGAAACCTTTCTTTAACTGTTTGTCAGGATCCTCTTAGAAGTGCTGTTGTAGATTCTTGCATTCAAGTCACAGACAATGGGAGGGAAAGCATTAACAGAAAAGTATAAGCACAATTTCTTTGTGGTTTAATGTTAATATTTGTCTCAACTTTCTGTTCCAATCAATATGGACCAATGACATATGCTTAATAGGAATTCCTTGCACAAATTACAGATATTCTTTACATTTACTCTTTACAATACTTCAAATCACTGTGATCAATTAAAGGTGAGATCACTATTAGGCTTTTTTTTTTTGAAATTTTAATGCTAAATCAGGTAATGTGAATGTTATAGTTAGGAGCAAGCCGCCCTAACTATATTAATGCTAAATCAGGTATTCTTTATATTTACTCTTTAGAAACTTTTGCTTTGAATGTGTGCAGCATGCTCCTGATCTTGGTGATATTCCTGTAGCTTGCTCTAAGAGGAGATGGCAGTCATTTAGGTAAAGTAACTGAATTTGAAACTGCAATATGAAAAACACTTGTACTGCAATGAATTTTCAAGATGTCTGAATCGACAAACTTTGAATTATTATTCATTTGTGATTTATCTTGATATTTTTATTGCATAACCCTTAATACTATTGGTGTTTTTATGCTTACAGATTCATTGGTTCTAGCAGGAAAAGCCACTCAAATTCTTTAGACTGGACTCTTTTTTCTTCTAAAAATTTGGATCTTATGGCATCTGATGTTGTTGCTCCTTCACCCTGGATAATCTTTGGTTGCCAAAATGGTAAACATTATAATTCAGATTTTGCTGATTGTGGTAGTTAAAATTATGCATACATATTCACATGGGAAGGTTGGTAAATTTTCTATTCAGTAATTGTTTTACGAAGAAAATTGAATTATTGAATATGGTCTTATCTCCAGAAGTGGGATGATCACCCTGCAATGTTGTGAAAATGGCAAACTCGAGTTGTGAAAGTCTAATAAGATGTTGTGAAAATGTAAGAATGTGTTGGTAAACTCGAGTTATCACTCGCCGGTTACCCTCCAATGACGATATGAACTCGAGTTGTGAATGGCGAACTCGAGTTGTGAAAGTCTAACAAAATGTCGTGAAAATGTAAGAATGTGTTGGTAAACTCGAGTTATCAATTCATAACTCGAGTTCTACATCCTATAAGCCTAATCACTCGCCGGTTACCCTCCAGTGACGATATGAACTCGAGTTGTGAAAGTCTAACGGAATGTCATGAAAATATAAAAATGTGTTGGTAAACTTGAGTTATCAATTCATAACTCGAGTTCTGTATCCTATAAGCCTAATCACTCACCGGTTACCCTCCAGTGATGATATGAACTCGAGTTCTGAATGGTAAACTCGAGTTATGAAAGTCTAATAGGATGTTGTGAAAATGTAACGATGTGTTGGTAAAGCCTAATGTCGAGTTGGGAATCATGTCAATAATGAAGCAGATGTCGATGATAACTGTGAAGAAGATGATGAGTCATTGGCGTGATGGTTGGTAGTTGCGATCATTACTAAATTTTCCCAGGAAGTGATTAGGTCAAGACTCAGACAATTCGAGTGATTTTCCAAACGTATTCATTACTTCTTATGATCACTTGAGTGTTCTTAACAATCTCTTCTCTATTTATCCCTGTTTTTCAGCTCATATACACAGGATCCTATAAAAGAAGAAGATGACGAGTTGTTGGGGGTGATGACATCGGAGTTGTTGGCAACCGAGAAGAAGATGACGAGTGCTCAAGATTTCATTATGTTTTCTTTCTAGTTTATCTCAACTCATGGCATCGGAGTTATTGATATTGTTTAACTTTTGGTACTTCTCATTTTTTGACAACAGGATTTAATTCAGAGAAACACAAAATATTAAATGTTGTGGACTATAGCAATCCAAGGCCACGGATCCAGGGTCGACCAACGGCACCGATGACGACAGAGAAGATGAATAGTCCTGAATGCGTTTTAGCGCCATTATCACGCCTCCCTCAACGCTTTTCAATTTCAAAACTTCCAGGGTCACGCATGTTATTTTGTCTCGAATTCTAATATTCCAGTTCAGGCACTCACATTGATCTAGGATATGGAATTTCAGAACACCTTTGCGTCTTCTCTTAATTTAAAAGTTCTTTTTGAGGGATTTTCCCGTTTAAAATTTACTTTCTCATTTTTTTTAAAATTTTGAATTTCCAACAAAAATTTAAATTCCTTCAACCTAAAAAAGTAATTTATCCACCATCCTATTCCCTTCCATCCTTCCCCTCCCCCTCAAACCAAACACACCTGAAAGTTCATGATAGAAAGGGCGACAAATTTGAAGAAGAAAGAAAACAAGAAAACTTGAGTATTAACCCTTAGGTCAAATGGAGAATGAATGGTGAAGATTGTAGCCAAACTTTCTAGCCCAAGCTTGGGTTGGGCCAGGAAAGTGGGGGACTCATTGTATGCCCAAATATTAGTCCCTCAACCCACACGATGGAATAAGCCCAATAAGGGGGATCCATTTGTCAACAGCCTAAACTGAAGCCTGTCAGCTTCCTCAACGGCACGGTCAAACCCACCAAAATACCTAGATCCGTAAATCTAGGAACCATCCCTACCATTTGCTGAGATCCAGGAATGTAGGAACTAAACAACCATATCTCAGTTTGATAAAAAAACAACCATATTCTCAGGGGCTCTATAAATAGGGAGGCTCAATTTAGAGGGAGGGACACGAATTCATTTCTCTCTATTCTCTAATCATTCTCCTCCTTCTTTGCTCTTCAATTGCTGTTCTTGTACTTTACTGAGATCAATCAAATATCTATTTTTTCCTGCCTTATTTGTTATATATTTCCTTTAATCTTCACTCCTTCCACGTTGTTGGTACCCTCTATAATTAAAATCTCTTTTAAGAATTATTACACAAATAAAGATTAATTTGACATTCATTTTTAATGAATTGAGCCTATGACTGTATTTCTGGTTCTATTATTGACAGTAAAATATTTTTGAATGAATGTATTATAGTTTGGTGGGTTCGATTATGATTGTGTTGGGATTTTATGTTGTGATGTGGGCAAAGCTAAAGAAGAGAGGAACGTTGAGGCAAGTTTTGAAAACTTTGCCACAGTTCTCCTCTACTGTACTCTCTCTTTCTCTCTATACACACACACATGCATTTAAATTTTGAAGGTTCTTTATATGGAAATGGCATGCACAAAAGGTGGAATCTTGTTCAGTAGACAATTTTGCTCTCATAAACTGTAAGTCTTAGTTGTAGATCTTATTGTCAGCCTTAATGGCAATGAGAACTGTAAGAATTTTGGGCGTAGTTGGAATCCGATTGACTCGTTGAAGTACCCACACTAAACCGGAGCACCGATGCAGACCCCGATCAAGTTACACAGCAAATACACCAAAGAAAATAAGAGAAGAGAATATTTTTATGAGAGAATCTTTTAGAGAGAGAATAGTAATATTCGGTATGTTATTTCTTCATTAGTCTTCTCCCTTAATTCCACACATTATATATATAGTGTACGTACGGTTACATAAGAATAGATGCAACTCTTAAATGTACGGTTAATAGGAATAGATGTAACCGTTAAACGTATGGTTACATAGGAATAGATGTAACATTAAACCACAAAGGGTATCACTCTTTATAACCCGTGTCTCTCCATAAAGCCCCTCTAGAATTAGGCTTGGGCCCTAATCCACCAAGAGTGGACTAGTATATTCCAACATCTCCCATTCATACTTGGTGGATTAGATGTTATGGGTCAAGTCTCTTTCTCTTACTTCTTTCATACTAGGTGTTTTGCCATGACCGCGTAGGCATGACGTCTCCATTTGGGTGCTTTGTACTAGAAATCCCTTTTTACAGAGATCAGCACAAGACAACCTTGTAGTGCAAGTTGATATTGATATAATGCCTGAATGTCCTAGATTTACCAATATACACTTCACTCATGGCCAATCTAATTCCTCCTGAGTCAGTAAAAACTTAGATTTCCTTTCTCATATGCAGTGTCTACACTTATGAAACCACAAAATAATATCATAAGGGATCGGTCTTAGACACCAACATAGGTGTGTATATTTCAGGTAATAATCTTTCTTTCGCCCATATATCACTTTGATATGTATCAACCGCTTTCCTACCATAATGCCTTTAGATCACATCAATCATGATCATAGGACAAAATGCTAAAGTAGCAAACGTTGAAACATATTTCCATGATAATGTCAAAGTCAAAGGACATCAATGAAGGGTTAACCTTTCTGGGACTCACACAGCAATGAAGCAGGGATCTATTCACTTGCTTCCTATTTGCGGTTCTTTAGCATATGTGGTATGAATCACATATTACGGTGTTATTCTTATACTTTAAGAGCGTATGTCGTTTGATTTTATCATTAACACCTTACAGACTTAAGTTTAGACACTCCCAGTATCTAAACCCAAATTCCTTAACTCCACTCATATTACATGAAGTCAATTTTGAAAAATGTGTTGTCTGGCAACAGGTATCATGGACGTGGGTTTCCATGATTCAATCTATATTTTACAATCAAGGATTTCATCTTGACTTACTGCACTTCAAGTCGAGGCAACATAGTTTGTGTTTCTTCTCTACCATATTAGCACTCTTGCTATTTTACTGGTGAACATAATTGTCTCATCTTTGTGCACTCCTCCTGAATGTCAAAGGCGGTCGCTTGTGTGAGAAAGCTGACCTTACCAACCTATACGACATATTAGACATTGTATACTTACACACACACATCAAAAGCCAAAATGAAGTATCATTACTTCATACCATATGCATGCCAAAGGACTTAATATATTTCTCATACATGTCCTTGGTCATTAGGCTTAGTTAAGGGATTTTGCATATGAATATGTTGCTCAACAACAACTTTATGTCCTATAACATCTCTTATTTAGCTATACATTTGCATTTAATCTATCTATTATACTTAGAGTCCTTTTTTTTAACAGTGTCTACATGTACTCACAATACTTTGACACTATATTTGAATTCTCTGTTTTAAATCTCACATGTTCTATGAACATTACTAGCCATATAGCCTCTTGTACTAACACAACACATGTTTTGAACGTGCATAATCAAGGTACTCTACAAGTATCTCAAGACTCTTCTATGAAACCATCTAATGTATCTCACAATGGTTAGACTAGTACCGAATTATAAGGCCTACCATGAGTATATATCTGGTCTTGTATATATCATTGCAAACATCACACTGCTAAAAGTATCTATATGGACATTCTTTTCCATTATCTTTTTAGTTGGTTTAATCAAAGAAATTTATCAAGACTCAAACTCACTCCTAAAGTCACTGGGGTATCCATGGGATGCATTCACTTATTTTGAACAACTTAAGAATCTTCTGAATGTAATTCTCTTGTCAAAGAGAGTAGTCTTCTTAAGCTATTTTTTTAGATCTTAAATCCAACTGCTTTACCCATGAACTTCTTTTTCAAAATTTACTAGCACCATTCTTTAACAGACACTACTAAATTCAAACTATATATGGCCAATAGTATATCATCACAAATTATTTACCAATGGTTCTCTTCAACCATTTGAAAAATTCATTAGGTTACCTGTCTTTCAAAAAAATAAGCATTTGGGCTAAGCAGTGTTTTGGACTATACTTTAAAAACAAAAACAAATTATGCTCTTAAGCTTGGACAAGTATAGGCCTAAACTGTGAGATCAACAGATTTTCTGGCCTAAAACTATTAGATAATGTTTAAAAAAAAGGGTCATGGCAAACTGGGCTGCTAACTTTGGTTGGGCTGTTTAAAAAAAAAGTTTTCTTTCTGGCCCAACTTTATATTTTGGGCCTACAACATATTTTTTCGAATTTTCCCATTTTTCTCATTCTAGGGCCGTGTGAAGGGGCATTTGAGCTCCAATTGAGACATGGTTTATCTCTAAAAATCCCTAAATTCATTATCTATATTTTGACATAGAATATGTCAACTTTGACATATATTTGGATCTATTTTGAACACTTTCAGTGCTATTATAATTTGTTTAAAAATTCTTAAAATATTTGTAATGATTTATTCCATTTTACTTGAGATAAATATGAGTCAAAAGATATTTTTTTAAAAAAAAGCACTGACATAAAATTTATTTTAGTCTTTTAAATAATGTTTTTATTGAAAAACATATATTTAAAATTGAACTTGATGGCTTTAGAAAATAAACAAGTTTTTCACGTTAAAAGCCATTGAATGTTGATTCAAACATAAATTACTTAGAGAAATGTGAGCCTTTGAGTAACGGATGAGATTGTTAGATCCCATATGTTTTGATAATAATAAAGATTGGATCGATGATATAAAAGAATTTGATAACAAACAAATGAATTTGAACAAAATGGCAAAGCATTACTTGAAGTAAGCACTAGAGTACTAAGCAAATTCTGTGATGGATTACTCAAGTAAGGGAAGATGTTACTCAAGTAAGCACTCGAGTAACTGCGGAAAATTTCATCTAGAGAAGCACTGCCAAAATTTGGAAGTTACTCGAGGGACCACTCGAGTAATCTGCAAAGTTATATAGACCATTACTCGAGTAGCCACTCGAGTAACATCATTTGCAAAGACATCACTTGAGTAGCCACTTGAGTAAACAGGTAAAAAATCTTCCAGTAGCTCTCGGACAAGAAATGCAACACTTTACTCGAGTAGGCACTCGAGTT
Organism: Inga oerstediana; assembly: GCA_963210345.1. Taxonomy (NCBI): domain Eukaryota; kingdom Viridiplantae; phylum Streptophyta; class Magnoliopsida; order Fabales; family Fabaceae; genus Inga; species Inga oerstediana. The sequence continues at coordinate 41,383,165 of OY723409.1, forward strand.
ACTAGGTGAGAAAAAGGCATAACTTGAGGGAGCACTCCAGTAATCTGTAGAGTTATTTGAAGCATTACTCGAGGGGTCACTCGAGTAATCAGTAAGCAAACTCTCAGCCAAGATTTGAATGACATTACTCGAGGGAATAATTGAGTAATCTGCAAACTTATTTGAAATCTACTCGAGGGAGCACTCAAGTAACATCTGAAGAAAACACATGGCCACTCGAGTAACCACTCGAGTAATCAGATTACCAGAGTCAGCACCCGAGTAACTTGTGAAGACAAGACGTGGCCACTCGAGTAGCCACTCGAGTAATCAGGTATTTCCAAGGTTTGTGATGTATCTCACTCCATGTCTTACCCGAGTAAGATCTTATGAAAAATGTTGAATTAGGCACTGTCATATTTTTAATAGGTTTACTTGAGGGACCACTCGAGTAACTAACATGATCACTCGAGTAAAGCATTCTAGAAATTATGTTTTTAATTGAATGTTTATTGAATTATTTTCTATATGATTAACTCTTCATTGCACTAGTATCCTAAGTACATTTGTAGAGAAACAATGAAGAGATCATGCAAGAAGAGCAAAGTCAAATAAAGTGTCCAAGATCTCACCTACCGCTACCTACCACAAACGGATAGTTTTCAAATTTGAAGAATGGTCAACTGTTGTTGCGCGACTCTAACAGACATGTTTGAATTGCTTCCAACGGACACTACAAATCATCTATATATATGGAGCATTAATCAAAGAGAAGAAAACACAAGAACTGAGAACACACGAACATAAACTACACACTCTTAGTACTTTGTTTTCTTATACTCATTCATTGTACTTCAGTGATTATATATTTGCTCTGTGAGAGGGTTTTTTATTACAAACTCAATAATTGTTATTGAGACAACTTAAGGTTGTGGAACCTTGAGTTAGGGATTTGATTGCAACGTGTAAAGGGGAGCGAGTGTCCAAGTGAAGGAACTTGCTATGTACTGAGGTGCCAAGAACCCACTGAATCTTGGAGAATATAGTGAAACTCTTAGAGACACTCTGAGGACTGGACGTAGGTCAAAGTAGTTGTGGCCAAACCAGTATAACTCCCGATGTACACTTCGATGATATTTCTCTTTGCTCTCAACTGTTTTAAATATTCTATCAATTTTCTTATACACAACGAAATTTTTGGTATCACCCAATTCACCCCCCCTCTTGGGTGAAACGCTTGCACTAACAGAGATAAGGATTTTTCTATTGAAATATGAAATTTTGAGTGACAACCTAGAAGGAGAATATCTTGATAGAAGATCAAGATGAAAGAATCCAGCGTAAGGTTATAATTGATCCTGAAATGGAATAAGGGGAGTAACCGGAAGAGAACTGAGAAAATGATGCCTAAGTAAGACTTGAATTTCCTGGATCTTAAGAAATTCGATGTCGAGAATTTAATGTCGAGAATCTCAATGAGATAAAAGTAAATGATCTAAGATTGAAGAAGCGGTGTCGGATCAAAAGTGAAAGAAAATCTGAAACGGAGAGATTTTCTAATATCCTAACTCTAAATCATGGTGTGAAAGCTCTTATCAGAGAAAAACAAAATCGTAAGCCCAGTCCAAACCCTAGTACTTAAAATTATAAAAGGGTTTAAAGCAAATAATAAGATAGAGGACATAAAATTCTTATAACTTTAAAAAAAATAGTAGTTGAGAACCTATCAGACTAGGTTTGAGGAGCATAGCGACTTAACCCTTTAGAGAATTTGTTTTGGTTAAAAATTTGTGTTGAATAGAAAACTTAGAAAAAAAAAACTATTAAGTTTTCCCAACTCCCAGATAAGATGTTAATAAAACATTATGAATATAATGTGATGAAAGCATGAAAAAGTAAAAGTCAAAATACTCTTTATGAGTAGGAGCTCTTGGAAAATGAGTCTTTCAAGAGCGTCATATGCTCTATCTAAGTGGGAGCTCTTAGAGAATGAGTTTTTTAAGAGTAATAATTGAGCATGTTATTTAAGGTACTTGTTTGAAATTCTTGATAGACAATAATGGTATAGTTGGAATCTATGTTATGGGAGGTACAAACGTATTCTCCTGATCATAGACTCAATGACGTTGTTATTTTTCTAGTCAAAGAATAATACAAATATATGACATTGTATACTTCAATGTGTTATATTATTAATAAGTTCTTAGTTTAAATAAATTATGAATAACCCTATGTGTGGGATAATTTGAGTGGCTAAGCTAAGAGAGGCTATCAAGAACATAATTTGTAAACTAAATGGGGACAATCAAAATATCTAGTATTTATAAAAATAATCCGTTGTCAAGCAATTGACAAACGGTCAATGTAATATTGAAGTTGAGATGTTAGCTTAGTACAAAAAAGATTACGAGACCTATATGGCTTGACAAGGAAAACAAAATAGTATGAATTTCCCTATAAAATTATATAGTTGTGATTCAATCTTTCTTTCAATAAATTTCTTTGGTTGGTAAATTCTTTGTACATAATTGCATTGTCATTTTTTCTAATTTAAGTACTGACTTAAATATATGTCTTACTAGTATCAAAGGCATAGAATTTAGTTCTAGAAATAGCAAAATGAAAATTTTTTAGTAAGATACTAGAATTGAGTTTACATTGCAATTATTCTATTTCGTTGCATATGATCCTATAAGTTTGAGGGTAAGACACAGAGCTGGGTAAATTATTATCTTTGTTGATAATTTCTCATGTTATTACTTAAATTCACACAAGTTTGAAGATTGTTGCTTTAAACAATATGTGAATGAAGTTCGAGAATCAATTGAATAGAAATTTTAAAAGTCCCATGAATTGATCAAAGGAGTGAGCATCTATTTGACCAGTTTCAGTTAGCTTTGTGGAAATAAAAGGATAAATAAATAGATAACTATCCGAGGAACTCCATTGCCAAAAGGAGTTTAAAAAGGCATGATGGAATACTCTTAGACATGGTTAAACATATTATGACTCATGCTAACCCCCTAAATGTGAGTGGGAGAGTATTATCTAGTTCACTTTTGGTGGATTAATACACATGCACACATACTTGGTTTCATCAAGTTATATGGACTTGGGTTTAACCATGTACCCTCTAAAGGAGTCACTATCATACCCTATAAATAAAAGTTAAATATGAGTTTTCATAGACCATAAGGGTCGGTTGCAAATTCCTATAGTGGTTGTAAGTGGGAGCTCATAAGGGTTAAATTTTTTATGAGTGAAATGATGATAGAGTTATGACCAAAAAGAATTGAAAGGTACCACATTTGTTGTGAATTAGTTTTCAATTAAGGGTGAAACTAATCACATTACATCTTTTTGCAAGACGCAAGGACAAGGCAGTACAGAACATGCCAATAATCCTCAATTGTTTTTGAGAGTGGGAGCTTAGAATGGTCAATAAAGAGACCAAACAAAATAAATATGAAATGCAAAAAACTCATGAGAAAAGGGATAACTGAGAAACATGTTCATGGTTATTCTAAAAGAGGATGATGAGTCACATTCTGTACAAAAGGCCATGTCAAGGGAGAGTGGAAGAAAGCAATGGAAAGGGAAGTGAATTCTTTAAGAAAGAATCAAGTTGAGAATCAGTTGATCTACTGCCAAGTCAAAAGGGCTATTGAGAACTAGTGAGTTCTATAAGTTTAGGAGAAAAGTGAGTAAATCAATTGACATGCATAAGACTTGTTGTTACAGAGGGGTATGCATAACAGGAAGGCATTTTTTTCTCACCTGTTATGCATTTAAATTAGTTTTAATATAACAATAGTTAACTATTTGAATTTAAATTTACATTATATGAATGTAAAACAAACACTTTAAGTGATGATCTGGATGAAGAAATCTATATGCAGTGACTATTAGATTTCACTAAAAGTAGTATTTGAAGTTTCACATAGTGATGACTTCATGTGTTTTTATAGAAGTCTTTTTATGGATTGATACAATCGTCTAGATAGTGATGTTTAATGTTTTGAAAGAGCTTTTTAATTATGTGAGGCATCGTTTCACTTTACTCATTGGAGGAGCCTGTCTTTTTGATAAAACGACCCATCATTTTTTTGCTGAGATAAAATGATATGTCGATTTGTTTAATCTTAAAACACCGTTTTTTTTTTTGTGTGACCCATTCACAAAAAAAAAAAAATGAACGCCGGTGGGTTCCTGGTTGCTGTTCTTATGTTCTACCATCCTGTATTCGATATTATTGTTTTCATGGTCAAAGAATCTTAGTTTTCAACTGACCCAAACTCATATAATCAATCACATCAATTTTGTTTTCTCCTACAGGAGAGTTTCCTACTGTTTGTTGATGATTTATGGGTCTGAAGTTTCATATTACAAATCCATTCTATCATTTAAATATTATACTTCACATAAAAACATATGAAAGAGGAAATATATATATATATATATATATATAGGGCCATCTTGATTTCCAGATTCATATATATATAAGATAGGAAATAAAAACTCAACTGGGTAGAATCATTTGAAGCCATATAAGGCCAAGCCAAGTTCATAAAAAAAATATTAACATATCCATAAACGATTTTATATAGCAAATGTAGTCATGCTTATGGAAACACAAGATTATGAACAGCACATACAACAGATTCTCAGCTCGCGGCAAAAACAAAAGCAATAATATATATTGGAGGCATTTATACTCATGATTCATGAACCTTTAGAGACATTAATTATCGTGCCAGAATAATTAACGGTTCCACAAGTTTTAAACACACATATAAACCAATCACAAAAACAATAGGATAAATGCAGCGGGACAACAATATGGAGAAATTATACAGGTTATAAAATAACCTGGCTCTGATACCATATAATAATTTTAGGCGTACCTGGAATCCGATTGACCCGTTGAAGTACCCACACGAAACCGGAACACTGATGCGGACCCCGATCAAGTTACACAGCAAATACACCAAAGAAAAGAAGAGAAGAGAACATTCTTATAAGAGAATCTTTTAGAGGGAGAATAATAATATTCGGTGTGTTATTTCTTCATTAATCTTCTCCCTTAATTCCACACATTATATATATAGTGTACGTATGGTTACATAGAAATAGATGTAACCCTTAAATGTACGGTTACATAGGAATAGATGCAACCCTTAAACATACAGTTACATAGGAATAGATATAACCTTAAACCACAAAAGGTATCACTCTTTATAACCCGTGTATCTCCATAAAGCCCCTCTTGAATTGGGCTTGGGCCCTAATCCACCAAGGGTGGACTAGTATATTCCAACAAGAACAGTGTAAGAAACTATTGTTGATTGCAATTAATGGACTGTGTAAAATATTTGAACCAAAATAATTAATCAAGGAGTTGTTTTTTAGGTGAAATCATATGCATAATTATGCAAGTTTGAGGAGATACCGTTACTTGTTAATTTATTAGTTTCACAAGACTCCTTTTTTTTTTTTTTGTTATAATTCAGAATTTTTCATGGGTGTGATTTTATTCCACACTTTTGCAGCAACTCAACCACTATGATGACTAATTATGTTTAACTCTGCTTCAAAATGTATAACAGTCTACATATAATACACACATTTGTTTATTTATTTTCAGATTTAATATCGTTGGGTTGTACCTAGTCCACCCAGGTGGGTTAGTGCCCAAATCCAATATGAGTGGGCTCCAGTGAGAATAATGCAAAATTTGGTTCTGCAGAGGTAGTTTTCTCTGTGATAGGCATAAAGGGATTTGAGGGGTCAATTTGAAAGATGAACAATAAATCCCAGAATGGTTCTCCCTCAGTCCCTCCTCGCTCTCTGAATATCCCCCCCCCCCCCCCCAATATTATTGTTTATTTTACTTAATCAGTGTTCAAATTGGTGCTCCATTTTCATGTGGACAATCAAGTTGGATCAAGGTATGTGCCTAAATTCGACAATCGACTAAGTAGCTTTTAAAAGTTCAATACATAAGAATATCAAGAGAATAAACAATTCTCAAATCTATGCTAATACTCTTTATATTCTCAAACTCAAAGTAATCAATAGTAGAATAGGACAATTGATAAGTATAGCAAATTGAAGCTAAACCAGAAGAGTACAAACCATTTAAGTTTTGTTTAAGATATATTGATGATGACTGATGGGAAATGATACCTTAAAAAAAGTATCTCCATTATTTAAACATGCATTCTGATATAATTATGTAAATTAAAACTTGTGCTGCATCAGAGCTTTCTCTCTCTCTTTCTCTCTATGCCTTCTGGATATAATCATCAACCTCCTTGAAGTTCTTGACAACAAAATCCTTAATGACATGTGGGTCAGCGACCTCTTCACTTGCCTTCTCGTACTCACAGGACCACTTCACAAGGCCTCCTTCTCCCTTTGGGGTCACACTGATGTGTCCCTTAAAGCTCTTGAAGTATTTGAGTAGGTCACCATCAATTACACTGTATGTCACTGTCTTCTTTGTATCATCAGCTGCTTCAATCTTCTCGTTTGACACTTTCACTATTGGAGAGCCTACAAAATGATATTTACATCATTGAATCTTCAAATATTGAGAAATAGTTAGATATAACCAATGTTGTTAAACTCGCGAGTTTAAGCAAACTCGTGACAATGACGTAAACTCGTATAGTAAATTCGAAAGAGTTTACTTTTACTATTAAATAGGTATTAATAGTATATAATTAAATAATTAAACTATAAAAAAATGATAACAATTTTTTTAAATATATTTTAAATCCAAATAATTGAAATTAAATCCATCAACATTCATAATTTATCATATTTAAAAAAGAAATTTCTATAAAATTTATATATAAAATCGCTGAGCATGATCAAATCGAAGAAGTTAACATGAGTTTAAGGATGAGTCAACAGGGTTTTGTAAGTTAGAAACGTAAAATTGGTAAATTCAGTATATGAACTTGTAAGCTTAACCAAGTTTACAATGGTCACGAGTTTACTAGTGACTCGACTCGATTTTGGAAGTTAGAATTGTAAAAATGATAAACTCGGAGAGTCAACTCACAAGTTTGACAGTAATGCATATAACCCCCAATTAGATGAGCTATACTATTTGGATCGCACAATACTCAAATCTGAATTAATGGATAGTACCTAGCTAATATGAAGTAGTTATGTAAATAATAGATACCAAAAATGACGATTTGGATTATCTTCGAATCTCTTTTTCTCCTTTTCTCATTTTATCCTCATCATTGGATTGAAAAATGAATGGTTTAAATTTAATATATTATAAAATCGTTCTTTTTCTATTTCCATATATATAATTTACAGTTGTTAACTATCCAGATCAAATTGTAATTATTTATTTTTAAATTTTATGTAATATTATAATTTAATTATATACGATATTAAATCTAAACCATCTAAGTTTTAATCAAAATGTAGAGATCGGACGAGGAGAAGACAAATGAGAGAAAGGATGAAGAGACAATGTAGATCCAACAAATGATGGTAAGGTTGAATGAAATGAGATCAATTACCCTTAAGCAAAGTCCATATTCTAACCATGTTTTGAGAAAACTATCTCCCATCTGGTCCAATATACTCAAATACTTTACTTGATCCCTAATATAAAAGCTAGTTGGAGATTTCTACTTGGTCCAGAATATAATATAAGAGCTAAATCTATTGCCTCTCAAATTTATAATTTTCCCACAACGCCCCTATTAATTACACATATTAAGGGTTTCCATCAAGTGATGGGAGTTTCAATGTAAAAGATGATATTTTAGGAAAAATAACAAACTATTTTTTTTTACAAATACATAAACTAATTTCCTTAATCTTTGCAAATTAAATATCTAACTCCTATATCAATATTAAAGACTAAAAGAGTATGTAACTATATCTTAGCCGGTAACATCAGATATTAGAGTTATACCAAAGATAAAAAGGAAGTGTAAAGAATTTACCTTCAGCATAAACAATGTGGCGAACAGAACCAGGAGCTTTGCCATCACCTTCAAGAACTTCAATGCTCTTGTAGTCATGAGAAAGTGCCTTGGGGAAAATGGTGGTGGAATTCCTAATGGTATCCCAGAGCTTGTCTGCATTGGACTTCACCTCTACTTCTACCTCAAGATTTCCAGTGACAGCCATGGCTTCTCAACTCAGACACTGAATATGGAATATATAATATAAGACGAGGGTACCTGGGAAAAAGAACAAGTGGGTATTTATAGACATAAGATCCTCTAGTTCAGGACGAAAAAGTGTAAATAAAATTAGGAATTTGCTCAACTACCTCTTTATGAAGCGGCCGGCATGAGAGCATTTAGAGACTTGCCCCTCACTCACATGACGCCAAATGAATGTTGGACCCACTCATATTGAGGGTAATGGTACGTTTGGTTCAGTTCCCTGTATCTTGATATAATATTCCACTGATCATGATTGAGAGTGTTTGGTTGGTACAGTCAAATAATCCAATATACTAGCCATGAGGCCTGGCATTGGCATTTTGATAGCTTCCTTAAACATCAAGTTAGGGGTTTAATTTTTGGTGATATATGTTGAGAGAATCTCATAGCCAGCAGTAAAGCCCCTTTTGGAAATTCTATAATGTGAGAAGATTAATCACTACCATACACAGTAGATACTCTAGGCTCAACAAAAAAATAATCCAATGTAATATTGGTTACAACATATCACGGCAGGTAATCCTCAATACTAGGGTGCACATTTGTACTCATCCCCAATCTAAATTGTTTACATTGTTTTCCTATGGTCCATATTAAATTAATTTTTATTTTTATTTTTAAGTAACTTTTTATTCTATATAAAATTTAAAATAAAATAATCTTATAAATATAATTTATTAAAAAGGTAAATTTATCATTTTAAAAAAACACATTAAAAATTATTAATTTAGACTATTCAGATTATATTTAAATGGTTTAGATCTCATTACAATTACAATGATGAGCACTTGGTGCACGCCACTTTGATGTGAGTGCTCCAATAGATAAATTTGGTTGTGTAATATAAATTTTAACTTACATGAATCGAGGTATGGACAAAGTTGCCTTCCTTGAATCAACGTTGAGACATTATTACCATCCCATTTTTGGCATTGGAGGGTTAAAAAAATCATTTCAGATTTATTTGATTTTTCCAAGATAAAATATAAATTTCGTTTTATGATTCCTTGATGACATACCAAACAAATGTTTTGTAATCGTTCCATTACATTACATTTCTTATAATTCTTTATTTGAACCAAACAAAGCAAAAGGGTATGATTTTGGAAGCCATATGTTAGACGTGTTGGTTCAATCAGATTTGGTTATTAATTAATTACAACAATTGAGTTGATATAAGAAGTTTGAGTTCTGTGTTCAAATATGGTAATTTTTTAATTAATTGGACCAAATTTTTTGCCCAAAATTTATTGCATCAATTTGAACTTTAATGAAGTAGCAGTGGATTTTGAACCACCTAAGGTTGAAGAGAGGCTATAAATTAAATGTACAGCAACAATGTCGGTGAGGCGAGGTAATGAGTCTGCAAAATTTGTTGGCCTTTAAACTTCGAATAGAATCCAATGACAGCAAAAACTTACGGGAAGGACCCTCTGCTTGATATTACAATTTGGCTCTCCATACTTTCTCTCGTATATTTCTCCCTACATCAATGTTTTAAAAATGGATCAGAGACGTTCAACTGGAGAGGTTAACTAATCATGATTTAAATAGTTAGATAAGTCAGACCGTTTGGTCACACCGGTAACATAATAATTAAATTTAAAATAATATTATGTACATATATAATGATATAAATATAATTAGTTTGATTTGATGCAAAAATTATCAAGCTCACAATATATGTTATAATCAAATAAAATGATTTTTTTTTACCTTTTACCAAATAAAATGATTAAGAGTAGCACATTAACAAGTCAACTATTAAGCTAAATTCAACTAAAAAATATAAAGAATACAAATAAAAAAATAAGGAAAAATGAAAATACATACATGCATACATACATACCTACATACTATAAACTAAAAAAATATGCTATTTGGTCAACATCAAAAAGACGTTTTTTGAGTAAAAATTTAAAAGACGTTGGTTTGTTTTATCTTCACTTAAAAAAATAAGTAAAATAAAAGGTTAATGTGCAAAAATACATATAATTTTTTTTCTAAAAGTGCGGCTAACACTAAATACTTTTTTGATCAGGGACAAAAATGACTATGATCTTCTAAAATAAGTACAAAAAGATACATTGACCATTATTTGATCGTGTGTTTAATTTTACTACAAAAAAAACATTAAATTTTAGATGGAATTTGCACAGAAACAATTTTCGTGGCAAATTCCGATGGATTTCGGTCAAATATTCCAACAGAAAAATTTCCGATAAAATTTCCGACAGAATTTTTTCCGTTGCTTCCAAGGAAAATTTTGTCAGAAATTCCGTGGCAAATAATTTTACCACGGAATTTTCGATGGATTAATTCCGCTGCTAATTTTGCCATGGAATTAGCCATGGAAATTCTGTTGAAAAATTTTTTGACGAAATTTTCGACAACAATTGCCACGGAAAAATTCCATGGCTAATTCAGTTTGAAAAATTTAAACATTATTATTTAATTAATTATTATTTTTTAATTAAATTTAATTTTAAAAATATCTTTATAAAAATTGAATTTATGATATTATTAGCCATATAAATATTTAAAATTTTGGGTTATTACAATCTTTTATTCCTCAAGTTTTTCTTCATTTTGGTTTTGGCTTCTTAAGTTTCCAACCATAGGTTTTGGTCCATAGAGAATGTATTTATAAAAAATAAAATTTATTAGTTATTAATTAATATTAATAAAAAATTATTAGTTAGTAATTATTTATTAGTTATTAATTAATGCTAATAAAAAAATTAACTTTAGAAATTAGACAAAAATATAGTCATATGAAATTTATTTAAGATGTAAAATTTTTTAATTTGAAGTTAATTTATGTTAAAAATTATAAGAATATATAAAATTATTTTATTTTATTATTACATTTATATAGAAGAAACAAATATATATTTATAGATAACTGATTATATATAATAAGATTATATATATATATATATTGTGCAATAATAAAACGCCAAAGCAGTCGAGCCCATCTGATAAGGCATCGCTCGCGTACGGATGAGGTTGTGGGTTCGAACTAAATGAGGGTAAGTTGAGTTGCATTTTTAGGAAAAAAAAGATGTTGCGACATGTGGTGGAGCAAGACTACCCCACGTGGTGGATCTAGGTGCCGACGACAAGGTGGCAGCTGTCAAAGTTGCCACATGGCTTTTTAATATTTTAAAAATAAAAAATAATTTTGCTAGAGAATTTCCAACGAAATTGAATTCAATCGGAAATTTCGTCGTAAATTTTTGGCGGAATTCAATTCTGTTACAAATTTCCGTCAGAAATTGTGACATAATTAATTCTTTTGGAAATTTGCAACGGAATCTAAATTCCATCGGAAATTGGTTTGTCACGCTATTATTAGTGATAGAATCCATTCCGTCGAAAATTCTGTGGCAAATTCTATCCAAAATTCAGTATTTTTTTGTAGTATTTTAAGGTTGATATGGATGATGATTGGCACTTCCTGCATGCCACCTCATCATCAAAGCCAATATTTCCTAGCCACATTACTCTGACTCGACCTTCCTTTCCCCCTCTTTCTTTTCCTTCTCATCTCCAATGACAACCGATCACTTGGAACAAGAGGAAGACTAATGGGTGGCGAGGTTGCTGCCACTATACTTTCTGATAGCTTCGTATTTTTTCGTCGGTGATCAATTGACATTGGAGATGAGAAGGAATAGAAAGAGAGGGTGAAAGGAAGGTAGAGTCAGAATGACGTGGCTAGAAATTATTGACTTTAATGATCAAGTGGCATGTAGGAAGTGCCACGTCATCATCCATGTCAGCCTTAAAGTTAAGCAAACGGTCAACTAACAATCAATGTATTTTTTTGCACTTATCTTGAAGTTCATAGTCACTTTTATCCCTAAAAAAAGTATTTGACATTGGACACGCTTTTAGAAAAAACTCATGTGTATTTTTGTACCTTAAACCAAAAATAAAAGGATGTTGGTTTTATCTATTGTATAAAAAATACTTCATCTGATTTTTATTATAAGGTACCAACTAAGAATTCTCACAAACCAATAAAAACGGTTAAAAGCATTAAATTTGTCATAAAATTTAAGCAATTTCCAATATTACCCTTACTAATTATACTAAACTCTAATATCAAATTAATTATTGCTCTTTCCTTCTATCCTTATTAAATATGGGTAAATACAAAAAAAAATATTTAATGTTCTTTGGAAAGAAGAAAGTGTCTTATAAAAATGATCAAGAATATTTGTTAGTTGGTGTCTTATAATATTGATCGGAGAGAGTATGCCCTTTGGTTAAATGGCTAAAATGTTTTCCACTATGGTTAACAAGTTTGCAAGCATTGGTGAATGTGCTAACAAGTTTCAAAGCATCTTCTTCTTTGCCCTTCAAATCGTTGCATCTTCTTTCTTCCTCTGGTTTCATTTTTGGTGACCTTCGTTCTTCCTCATTATTTCAGGTGTTATTAAAAGAAAAATCATGAAGGTAAGCACTGGGATTTTTTTTCTGATTTTTCCTCCTTCCCTCTCTCCTTCTTCTTTAGTGTAACTAGAACCCATATTGTGAGCTATCCGGTGTTTAAAACTCTCTCCTGTTCTCGGATCTATAACAGTGTCCTGCTCAAATGACGGTTCTTGTCAGCTCAACATAGCTCTACCTCTAAAGTGGTTCCCAAACAAAAACGAACCGTTCAAGGCTGCGGCCGTCCAATCCGGTTCTAAAGTCATTGCCATGCATGATAATTTTATCCGTCCATTTGATTATGTCAAAGTTGTCAAAGTCGCGAGTTTAAGTAAACTTGTGACAATGACTTAAACTCATATTATGAACTCGAATCGTAAAATCGTAAGAGTTTACTTTTACTATTAAATAGGTATTAATAGTATATAATTAAATAATTAAAATATAAAAAATGACAACAACTTGATTTAAATATATTTTAAATCCAAATAATTGAAATTACATCCATCAACAATAATAATTTATCAATTTAACAAAGAAAATTTTATAAAATTTATATATAAAGTCGTTAAGCATGATTAAATCGAAGAAGTTAATGAGTTTAAGGGTGATTCAATATGGTTTTGTAAGTTAGAAATATAAAAATAGTAAATTCGATATATAAACTTGTGAGTTTAACCAGGTTTATAATGGTCATAAGTTTATATAAACTTGTGAGTTTAAGGGTGATTCAATATGGTTTTATAAGCTAGAAACGTATAAACGATAAATTCGGAGAGCCAACTCACAGGTCTGACAACAATAGATTATGTATTTGATTTAATGGCCATTCAATTTGTTAATATCACTTTAATGCTTTTTAAAAGAATAAAATACATGTAACTCTCTTAAACTTTAACTCAGTTACATATAACCTCTTTTATTTTTAAGAATTTGAAAATCACACCCCTCAACTTTCATATCTTGACTACTAAACCATTAGGACTGAGAAAATGGGCCGGCCTTTGACGGGCTCGGGCCTAACCAGCTAGCCTGTTTAGGCCCGAGTCCAAAAAAGTACACAAATTTTGAGCCCCGGCCCGTTTATGTAAAGCCCACAGTTAGGCCCGTTTAACTTTTTTCCTTTTTTTTTTGTCATGACTTTTTTTTTCTTTATTCTCCTAAAGATTAAAATACCTAATTTAAAACATAAATATCATCAAAACTAACTTAAAACATAAATATTATCTAAATTTAATAAAACACAAACACTAAGACTTAAGTCCAAACCATAATTAATGTCTAAAACTAATCAAACAAGTCCACAACCACAATCAAGTAAGTCTACAAGCTTCAAATGTTAGTAATAATAGAACACCTGATTTGAATTTTGGCGTACACATACAAAAAAAGAAAAAAGAAAATTAAAGAAGAGGAGCTTTAAATGAGGTATGAGTAAGTGTGAGAGTGCTTCTAATATGAGGGTTAGGTTAGGTTAGGTTAACTCTGCCCTCTAACCACTGCTTGCTGCCCTGTGGCCAGTTAAAAAAAAAAGTTAAACGGGCCTAAAAGGTCTAGGGTTGGCTTTTTTAGGTCCGCCTCCTTTTTTCCTCCCTAAATCACAAGCCCGATCCTTCACATGCTCGGGCCTAAACAGGCCGGCCTGACTGGCTCGGCTCAATTTCCCGACTCTATAAACCACTGCCATTAAAATGAAATTTAAATTTAATGGAATAGATGCCATATCATATTGTTTAGAACTACTTGTCAAATGACATGTAACTTTTATTTTATTAATTTATCCTAAATTAAAATTTAGAGCTTCCTTGAAAGGGCAATTTTGTCATTCTACTGACAACAATCCCTAATTGTCATTGTCTTTATCATCATCTAATTGTCATTGTCTACCAATAAAGATGATGACAATCTATTATATCTATAGATAGTGCATAGTAACGGTGATGATTCAGCCAATTCTGTTAACTACACCTACTGATCTCCCTTTGCTGCCTAAATTCATTTAACGGTGTGAGATAACCCAGCTCCAAATGCAGCAAACCATTTTCAAAAATGGACACAGTTAAATTGATTAATATTAGGATTTAAAACTGATTCCTATCATAATCCCATAAAAGGCATATTAGAATTTAAAACTGATTCCTATCATAATCCCATAAAAGGCGACTTTAATGAAATTTGCCTGGTCCTTTCACATTCCATTGATTAACAAACCAAATAATTTTAATTTAATAATTTAATTTAACAAGCCCTGTCATATACCATCAATCTATCTATCTATTACATAACTAAAAAACTTGTAGAAACAGGCAACATAATAGAGGCATTAATACAAAAATATGAAGGTACATTTTAAATTTGAATGTCCTTAAATGAGTTTTTTCAACCAAGCCCTTTCACTTTCCATTTGCCTGGCCCTTTCTCATTCCATTGATTAAGAGACTCACATCTTTAACAAACCAAATAATCTTAATTTAATAATTTAATTTAACAAGCCCTGTCATATGCCATCAATCTATCTATCTATTACATTGCTAAAAAATTTGTAGAAAAAATCAACATAATAGGGGCATTAATACAAAAAAATGAAGTTACATCTATCTATCTATCTATTATCTATCTATTATATTACTAGAAAACTTGTAGAAACGGGCAACATAATAGGGGCATTAATACAAAAAAATGAAGTTACATTTTAAATTTGAATGTCCTTAAATGAGTTTTTTCAACCAAGTCATTTCACATTCCATTGCTTAGTGGCCCATCTTCCACTACAATTTATTTAAATTCCTTTCAACAAAGCCCTTTCACATTCCATTGCTTAGCGGCCCATCTTCCACTGCAATTTGTTTAAATTCCTATTAGTCATTGGGTATAATATAGTGGCATTTAATGAAAAGAAATAATTGGGGTATTAATAAATTTCACAAAAGGGGCATTAATTAATTGTTAAAAAAAGGTTAAATTTTGAATTTAAATGTCGTTAAATGAGTTATTTTTACCAAACCCTTTGACATTCCTTTCTATACTATAATGTAAATGAGTTTTTTCAACCAAGCCCTTCCACATTCCATTGCTTAGCGGCCCATCTTCTACTGCAATTTATTTAAATTCCTATTAGTCATTGGGTATAATATAGTGGCGTTTAATGAAAAGAAATAATTGGGGTATTAATAAATTTCACAAAAGGCGCATTAATTAATTGTAAAAAATGGGTTACATTTTGAATTTAAATGTCGTTAAATGAGTTATTTTTGCCAAACCCTTTGACATTCATTTCTATACTATAATGGGTACAAACGAATGACCCACCTAGCATACTCAAGCTTGCACATTTGGTATACATACTACAAACTTCGAATATCCAAATATGACAAGCATTCAACATGATTTTATTTCCTAAATCAATGATAGCAAAGACACTTGGGTTATTGTTGCACATGTGCTTAGGAAGCTGGTTGGTCGCAAAAGCACTCCTCCGTATGATGCGTAGAAAGTCGGATTGATTCTGGTGGATCAACAGGTTTAATAAATATGTAGACCCGCGTATTATGCATTCACTTGTACAATATCATTTATAAAATTTTATGTGAAATCTATAGGGAACTACAATTGAAGGTTTTGTTACTCAAAACCGCTTGAGGGAACGTTACATGAAAGAGCTCCAAGAGGGTGAAGTTTACCAGTTCCAAAACTTTGTGGTGCTAGACAATAATGACCAATATAAGGTGACTTGAAACCCTTGGAAGATCAAATTTCACAACAAGACATTTTTCCAAGAATCTGATTTGCACATTTCAATGGAGGCATTCAACTTTGTCCCTATTAAAAACATTGCAAATTACACAGCAATTAATGAAGAACTAATTGGTAAGTATTACTCATAAAGATATTATTAGCATATAAAATTTCTGAGAGAAAATTTTGGTGTATATTTTCTTTATTGATATCGAGTCTTACATTATTTGAAAACCTTCTTTCCAGATGTCATAGGGTTCCTTGAAGCATTTGGTGATTTGGAAGATCAACAAAGAGAGTCTGAGACTTTCAAATGACTGAACCTGACTGTTGCAAATAAAGAGTAATGTCCATACCATGTCATTTAATTTTCCACTATTATTATATTCACTACAACACTCCATAAATTCCTTCCATGCATACATATAGCAAGGCGCTTATCGCATTGATAAAGTATATACAATAGCTGATATAAAAGAAATTAGATTGAAAACCGGTAGACTTTTTATACAGTGATGTTACTATCAATGTAGTACTATTTGGAAACTCAGTAACTGACACATTTAACAACCTCAACGCTAAAATGGAGCCACCGATTGTAGTTGTTATCATGTTTGTAAAGCTAAACAAAAAAAAGGTAAAAACTTGAGTCAGCTATAGAAGATCAATGTACAAATTCTCTTGGACGTAACAATATTTTTCATTTGATAGCATACGGCCATATTACTAATGCCCTGAAAGCAACAAGAGTTTTGCTCAATCCAAAAATCCCTGAGGTTAGGAGACTATTGGATAGGTGAGCATCGTTTTCTGAACCAAGCAACAATAATTGTATTTGACACTTGTAAGCTTTAGGCATCTTGCTTATTTGTCCAATTCGATGTCATGAGCAGCTTGAATGAGAACCCATGCACTAATCAAAGTTTCTACCACATCAGCAACATTGTGAAACCCAACGTCAACAACAAGGACATGTTGGCATTTCCAACCAGGATACCCCTTGGTGATTTATGCAATATTATAGAGGTAATATTTCATGGCTATGGATGGGTATATGTAACCCCCTGCCTTAATTAGCGTAATTATAATTCGATATCACATAATTAAATTAGTTTAGAGACCGTCGGATGATTTAAACTCATTTTAACTTCCTACCTTACAGTAGGATTTTCATTTCGCAAAAATCTTTCAAAACCTTTTTCCTATCCTGGTCTCAATTTCAATGTTCGAATATAATTACCTGTGCAGTTAGTATACATTCATTCATATTAGATTATGTAATCAAATCCCCGGCAACCCCCGGGTTCTATACATACATCAACTAAGTGTTTGTAAGTCTCTCTAGGGGATTACATAACCAAGCTCTAGTACAATAATATTTACATCTCAAAATATACGTAATCCCAAGTTCAAAATGGATAACCAACATCTCCAAAGTCAAATATACCCCTAAGGGTCCTAATCGCTCCGGGTTGCCTGCTTCTCTTTTGAGCCACTTGCCCTGTCTGAAATGTTAGTCATTGGAAAGAATGAGATTCAAGAGAATCCCAGTAGTAACAAACCACTCGCACAATGCATAAACACAAGCATGCACGTAAATCACAAATAGCAACAGCAGCAGCAACACAAAGATACATGAATTTTACCACAGACAATAGCACTCCCGTCTGTATACACAATGCGACAGCTCTCACTATAATCACAATCACGACAGCTTACGCTGTAATCACAATCACGGCAGCTTACGCTGTAATCACAATAACGACAGCTTGTGCTGTATAACGACAGCTTATACTGTAAACAACAGATTTTGCTGTATAACGACAGCTATCACCAGCTGTAACTGCAGCAGCATTAGAGATCATCACAAAACAGTGATACAACACACATATAGTGCATTACACATAGTATAAGAGACGAGTCACTACCTGGTCCTTTCCTGACGTTCTTCGGTACTATGGGCTCTCGAGGACGGCAAATATCAAATCCTACAAACCAAGTTAGGGACAACCCGTCGATCTCTTTTCCAAGTTCTTAATTCTATAATAATTTAAGTTGGTTATCATTTAAAATCTTTAGGTGATTATTATAGGTCTAAACATATGCCTAAAGGGTTGCAAGATACTACCCCGAAGATCCTCCTTCTTACAAGAATTTTTGATTTTGGGCTGGCTCACTCGAGTGATGGAAGTCTCACTCGGGTGACACCCCTAATTGCACTCGAGCACCAGCGAGTGAGACATAGAAAATATGTACCTGAGAGCACTAACACTCCTTAGAGTAGTTAGCTCACTCGAGCACAGACACCAGTACTCGAGTGATGGCACTCTGATCACCCAAGTCCCATCGAGTGAGGTGTAAGAAGTGACAACCTGAGAGCAACCTAACTCCCAGATGACAAGTGCACTCGAGCACCAGCCCTAGTGCTCGAGTAACCTCCCAATGCTCGTGAGTGCCCACGCGCACTCTTGACAATCCGCCTACAAGTGATAACCCGAGACGCTCACCCATAGTGCTACATGCACCCGCACTCGAGTGATAGCGTACGTCACTTGTGATTTTTGCCTGAAGGCTTAACCAAAATACCCATAATTTCATACCACACTCGAGTGAGACCCTCCCTCACTCGAGTGAGGCTTATCAGATGCCAAGTCGCAACAACTGATATGGTTTTCCAAATTTAACCAAATGAGCTCCAATGATTCCTAAACTTATACCAATACTCATTCCCATCCAAAAGGTTATAAGAGATCAATTGGTAAACTCAAAACTACCAAAATCTTACCACCATGACACATTCAACACCTTTAACCACCTTGCAACCAAATTCACCCAATGACCAAACTTCTTTTTTTCAAATCCAAACCAAAACCATTGACACCCATACACTATTTGACATCTATTCCACCACATTACACTACTCAATCCATGCATTTCAACATTGATCCAAAATCAGGGTAAAATCACAAAATCTCAAAACCAAACCAATGGCCAAAACAATATACCAAAATACACTAAATGATTACCTCTTCAACTTAGTGAGATCAAATCTCTATTTTCCCAACTTTCAAATTTGTGAGAACTCCAAACCACCACCTTTCACAATTTTGAAAACATAGCAAGGAAGCTCTCAACCTCTTGAACAAATTTATTGCAGAGGCTTTAAGCATACGAAAGCAATTACTCACCCAAAAGCAAGTTTTTCTCTTTCTCTTTCTTGGTTCAGCTGCACCGAATGGAGAGAATGAAGAGAGAGAAATGAGATATTGATGAAGTGCAGATTTTTCATACTCCCCATGCACTTAGCCGACTTGGGAGGGAGAGAGGATGAGTTTGAAAATGTTGACTTGATCCATGGTCCTCAAGATGCCACTTGTCAACATCTTGAGCTTCCTTCTATGGTTTCATATACTCTCCTACACACTTGGTTCCACCTCTTGTTCTTTCAATCTTAGCTATTGATCATGATTACTAAGGAGTTTCCTCTTCGTTAACTGACCAATCGGTTGGTAAATTTACCATTCTGCCCCTAATTATCACAATGCACATCATATACTTCAAAAGTTCTTAATTATCATTAATTACTTCACTTTGAAGTTATTAGTCCTTAATTACAATTTAGGATATTACAATATACAAGTTAGATTATGCTTATGGCATGCTCCAAAATCAGGTAGTAACTTCATCTACTTGCGCCGTTGGAATTAGGAGTATGAGATTGTCTCAACAGTATGCATCCAAAAGCTTGAAACAGCATATGGGCGGACTTATGATAGGTGCATGTGTGACACTAAATCTTCCTATGAAAAAGGCAAGCTAACATGCAGCAATTGTAAGAAGGAAGTCCTCATGACTCAACTAAAGTATATACACATCATTTTGATGTGATCTTATGCTTTGCATCAATTTTTTTCCCATATACATTAACGTTTGGATTTAACTTCCATGCACTAAAATGTGACAAATTTCCTCATTACTCAAACAAAGTATGTGCATGTTGTCTAGATGTGATCTTTTGCTTTCTATCCATTTTATTCTTCACATTCCTTAACATGTAAATTCTAATTCCATGCACTAAATGTGAGAAATTTATCACAAATTCAAGGTGCATTATAGGGCATTTGACGCTACTGGGAAATGTTCCGTGTTGTCTTTCAATAGGCATGCAACAGAACTTCTGGGTTGCACAATTGAGCATTTGAAAAAGAAATTAGAGGAGGTACACTACAAATTACAACACATTTGATGGTTGAGTATATTGAAATTAGTACACCAATTAATGCTTCTCAGCCTTGGCTAGGAAGGTACACCATACTCTTTCCCAGAGGAATTAAGTAGTTGCACAGGGAAAAAACTCATAATCAAGTGTAGGATCAAAGAGCACAACATACAACACCCATCAAGCAGTATGACAATTATACAGTTCTCAGATGATCCACAGCTTTTAAGCAAATTTACATATTCCAATTCAAATACTCAGGTGCCTCACAATTCAATCACAGCAAAAGATGGCAGTGATGCAGTCCCAGAACACCATAGTCCCCACAAGGAAGTGCCCAAGAGAAAGAAGACTACAAAGGACACAATGATTGAGCATGAGTATGTTGGCCCCTCCAAAACACATGCACCAACACTCTCTATGGCTGAGGGCATCAAGAACATTAAAAACGAAAAATGAATACATTAGTGTGTTGGGTTGGTCTTAATTTAAGGATTGTTTTGCATAAGCAATTTGTTAGGCTAAAACCTACATGTATGTTGCAATAATGTTAAATAAAGGTTTTTTCTTATTCTCATAGCAGAAATTGGTGGACCCTGCAACGCACCCATAGATGTTTACCACTTTGAGCACCTTATCAATGTTTGTTCCAAATTTTAAACATTATCAATGATGAAATCTCCCCCTTGATGAAATATCCTTATTATATACAATCAAAAGGGACAAATTTTGTGGTGTGCCCAAAGTATATACAATATCATGATCAACATTCTATTTGCATATATATTAGATATATTTACTGAATATACAAATTCATGATCAACACTACATTTTAGTATATATTAGATATATACAAATTCATGATCAATATTATATTTTTTAGAACTTATATTAACAATAACAACCAAAGGCAGTATTTTTTATTCATGAAAATTTTAATATTTTATAGTAAAAATAACTAATTTTAATACTTTCCCCTAATCTAAATAAAATAATTAATTAAAGCAGTAAAGAAAAAATACAATAGAGTTTAGGATGTTTTATAAAATAGATGTTATATTAACTAATTTTATTAATCTAATCAAACCAGGGAAATATAACTTATGTTAAGAATGGAGAAGTATCAAACCATATAAATGAGAATAGATCAAACATAAAACTATTTACAATGTTACACGAGTTACACCTCATATAAACTGAAATGAAGAGATCGATTCATTTGCTTGGTATAACTTATACATTACGTTATGTGCATTACATCATGTTAATATGAAATTACACACAGTCAGCTTTTGTAGAACAGATATTTCATAGCTTGGGATGCGCTCTATGTGTCAACTGACCATTTACATATGCAAGTGGGAGTGGGTAACATTTGCTTACTTAATTGCCCATTTTAAAAATTGTCATTTAAATGCCACATAAAAGGCTCCACACTTCAATGCCCCTGCGTTTAAGGTGAAGGCAAATTAGAGGTTTCTAACTTTAAGCATTATTAATGTAGTATACCTTGCTTGCACCAAATGGATATAAACTCCTTGGTACATGACGGTGACATACTTTTGTGTGGATTTGCTCCCTTTACTTAAAACAAATGTAACCCCCATACTTAATCATTTTTTCTACTCCATTTATTCAAAACAATTTGTAATCCCCATTCAATGATAATTATAAGACGTCTAAAAAAATAAAGGCCAAGGTGCGTACACTAGAGGACAGGTTAAGAGAATTAAACGAATTGAACCAGAAACAGAAATAATAATAAAAAAATAGTGTGTAGAAATGAATTTGTAACCTATGCTTATTTGGCCATTATTCCGCCCATTACTCCCATAAAAACAACTTAATTACCCATTATTAAAATTGACATTTAAATGTCATAAAGGAGGCTCCACACTTAAATGCCCACAAGTTTAACACGAAGGCATACTAGAGGTCTCTAGCTTTAATGATTATTAATGTAGTATAGCTTGCTTGCACCAATTGGATATAAACTCCTTGGTAGATGCCGGTGACATAATTTTGTGTGGATTTGCTCCATTTACTTAAAACAAATTATAACCCCCATACTTAATCATTTTTTCTGCTCCATTTATTAAAAACAATTTGTAAACCCCATTTAATGATAATTATTTAAATTTAAAATTAGGCTAAATACAAAAATAATAATGGAAAAAGAGTGGGTGGACACAAATTTGTAACCTATGCTTAATTGTCCATTATTCCACCCATTACTCCTATAAAAACAACTTAATTTCCCATTATTGAAATTGTCATTTAAATGTCATAAAAGAGGCTCCACACTTAATTGCCCACAAGTTTAAGACAAAGGCATACTAGAGGTCTCTAGCTTTAAGGATTATTAGTATAGTATACTTTGCTTGCACCAATTGGATATAAACTCCTTGGATAATTATTTAAAATTAGGCTAAATTATATAAAACCCCTGTGAACTTTGGATCAGTTATATATAACCTCCCTGACATTTTAGAGTTTAAATTTAACCCCCCCTGACTTCCAATTTTAAACTATTAAGCCCCTACTATAAAATGATCGTTATTTTTAAAATGGAAATTAGCACATTAACTTGTAAACTATACTGGGGGTTACACAAAAGGAACACATACAGACTTTTTCAGTGCCATAAAAACCCTTGACTCCCATCAGCAACAACCACGTACTAGAGGCATGGCATCCCATAGTGACTACCACAATGTGGCTACAACTTCTTCAAAGCGCAATTTATCCAACACATCATCACACCGTCCACAACGCGCACCTTTGAAAAAGAGGCGAACAGAATGGCAAAATGAACCAGCATCAGGACTCTTGCAAACCTATGGCGAACAAGGTAAATGAATATGAATATAGAGCACTAAGAGATGTTGTTAACATTACCACTGAAAATGTTGATGTTGTATCACATGCAATGCAGGTTCACTCGAAGAGGACTGGGATGATGAAGACAACTTACCTCAGGACGATTTATGGGTAAATGCAACATTTGTACAGACAGGCTATCTAGATGAGGGCGATTCCATTTATGAGTACCAATATTGTGGTGTACTATTATGGTACAATGAGAGGATACAAAGGACCCCAACTTCGGAGCAACCACTATTCTCAATATGTTGTGGTCATGGAAAGATCAATGTGCCATTCTTCAAGGCACCACTACCAGAACAGAGTAGACTTTTTTTCGACAAGGATAATAGGCAAACAAAAAAGTTCTTGGCCAACATAAGAGCGTATAACAATATGTTTTGTTTCACATCCATGGGAGGAAAGATAGACCATTCAATTAATCAAAATGGTCAGGGACCGTATTCATTCAAAATGTGTGGCCAAAACTATAATTACCTGGGTAGCTTATTGCCTCCTGATGGTCGCACTCCAGTGTACTCGCAACTATACATATATGACACAGACAACAAGATAGCAAACCTAATCGCTGCAGCCAGGTAAAAAAAACATAAAACTATATCCTTCCAGTATCCCATCAAAATATACAATATTACATGCTTTTCCTCATGCGTCATGCAATTGTTTGCATACAGGTATAACCCAGATAGTGCAGATATTGATACAGACATAGTCAAGGACGTCAAAACATGTCTTAACTAGAATAACAGTTTGGTAAGGCAGTATAGGATGGCTGCGGAAATAATAAGGCACGATGAGCATGCTGACATTAGGATTCGTATTATCAGGCAAACAGGCCAACAACAAAGAAATTACGACTTGCCTATAGCATCAGAAGTTGCAGCGCTGGTAGTGGGAGACTTCGATAGGTCCTACTTCAACAGAGATATAATAGTGGAGAAGAAGGTAGGTACTTTAATGCGCGTTCATGAGCTACACAACGCATACCTGCCCCTTCAATACCCCCTTATTTTCTACTATGGCGATAATGGGTACCTCTCAGACATGGAACATAACAGTGACACACAAGCAGCCCCAAAAAAGAGAAACACCCTAACAATTCGAGAGTACATGGCCTTCAGATTGATGGATTGGCATGCAAAACAATCTACGCTTCTTCATTCGAAGCGGCTACTGCAACAATTCATAGTCGACGGATTCACAATGGTAGAATGTGAAAGGTTGTCCTATATAAAGACACACCAAAAAGACATAAGGGTGGATCTGTATAAAGGCTTGACAGATGTGATATCGCGTGGTGAGACTGATGCATCAAGTACG
The DNA here is from genome assembly GCA_963210345.1 of Inga oerstediana. NCBI lineage: Eukaryota > Viridiplantae > Streptophyta > Magnoliopsida > Fabales > Fabaceae > Inga > Inga oerstediana. The sequence goes on from OY723409.1 coordinate 41,407,948, forward strand.
GGGAAGAGGATAATCCTCCCCTCATCTTTTACTGGGGGAGCGAGATACATGATTCAAAACTACCAAGAAGCAATGGCAATATGCAAATGGGCTGGCTATCCTGGCCTCTTCTTAACTTTCACATGCAACCCCGCGTAGCTAGAGATTAAACAATTCTGTGACAAAAACAGGCTCCAACCATCAGATTGTTTGGACATATTAAGCAGAGTGTTAAAAATGAAGCTCAAGGCACTAATGAAAGTCATACGGAGCGGAAAGGTGTTCGGCCCAGTCGAAGCAGGTAACCTTCATCTAATTACTAGCACTGTTAACAATGCAATGTACTCATGAGAGAACAAATTTATACTTAGTCTCATCTTATGACACAAGTTATACTTTCCTAAATGACACAGAGATATACACAATTGAATTTCAGAAAAGAGGGTTGCCACATGCCCACATCATATTATTCTTAGACCCAGCAGTAAAGCCTAAAACCCCAGAGGATATTGACAAGATTATTTCAGCTGAGATCCTATATAAGGATGCAGATCCTGTGCTCTATGACCTGGTGTCTAACTACATGATGCATGGACCCTGTGGTACTATAAACCCCAAATCACCATGCATGAAAGAAGGGAAGTGCTCCAAATTCTTTCCACGGAAATTTGTTGACCACACTATTCTCGACGATGAGGGTTACCCCACATATAGGAGGAGGAATGATGGTAACACAGTTGAAAAAAAAGGCACACCACTAGACAACAGAAATGTGGTGCCTTATAACCCAACCCTGTTGAAGCTTTTCCAGGGGCACCTCAATGTCGAGAAAACAAACCAGTCAAGGGCAATCAAGTATTTGTTCAAATACATCAACAAAGGAAACGATCGAGTGATTGCAGGCCTATACAATAATGATAGCTCCGCAGACTCCCAGCAATCATTTGATGAGATCACACATTATCTCAACTGCAGATATATATCCTCATGTGAGGGTTCTTGGAGAATATTCACGTATAACATCCACCATAGACACCCCTCGGTTGAAAGATTGAGCTTCCACTGCCCGGACACCAACTTGTATTCTACTCAGGAATGCAGGAAATGCCTATAATCTTACAGAAGTAAAGAATCAAGGAGTCGATGTTCCTCGCGTGGCTAGCTCAAAATAAAGATGATGATTTTGTAAAGACATTGAGATACATGGAATTCCCCGAGCACTACACATTCAACAAACGAAAGAGGGCATAGAAGTTGAGACAGAGAGATTTCTCTGTTGGTAGAATTGCCCACGCCTCCCTGTCTCAAGGTGAGACCTATTATCTATGCATGTTACTCACAAAGGCAAGGGGCCCAAAATCCTACGAGGAGATCAGAACAGTGGACGGTGTCATCCACCCAACATTTAGAGCAACATGCTATGCACTTGGTTTGTTCGATGATGATCAAGAGTATATTGATGCCATAAAAGAAGCTTCTTTTTAGGCAACTGGACAATACTTGCGCCGATTCTTTGTAAGCATGCTAATGTGCCATTACCTTTCAAATCCATCAATGGTTTAGGAACAGACAAAGCAGCTGATTTGTGAGGACCTGCTCTACATTCCACATCATGACCCCCGATTCCTAGGTATGTCTACCACCTGTCAAGCAAACTCATTTTAAATTGTTCTATTATACGCCTTAGAAAATTAGTTGCAAATTAAATTAGTATATAAAGATTAGTGAATTATAGAGTGATGATGAGTGTCACAAATTTGCAAACTTATGCAACCAAAGTCCCACTTTGAATTATTGAAATTTAACATTGACATGAGAAAGATTTGTCAATGCTGGTCTAACCTCTGTCATGAAAAATCCTACAAGAATATTCCTTTTACTTAATCCCAGCAAATTCGTAATGGCAACAACAGGTTCTTTGCCTCTTTTAAAAATAAATGGAAGAATGTGTCTACATTATAATATTTAAACATTATATTTGTGAGTGTTGGCTTTGCTTCTGTTATTTTGATATATAAACTTCCATAAAAATGGAAAAAGATAAATGTTCAAATTTTATAACAAAAAACCTTAGCAATTTATCACTAATAACTGGTACATATATATACATATATAACATACATATTTACTAAAAATATTTTCCAAATAGCACAAAATGCCAAAAAAAAACAAAACAAAAACAAAACATAGATCAAAAACTACACATTTTCAAAATTTACTACCAAACTAAGAAACATTTTGGGAATAGCTTATCCCAACACTTAACAAACTACTTCTCAAACAGAGTTACAGGTCAGCGACGTAGACAGGGAGGAGTTAGGATTGCAAGAGATTGAGAAACTGCTGTGCAAAAATGGACGATCTTTAAATGATATGCATGCATGCCAAAGCCAAGGGGCGACCACATTATAGACACTACAAACAATCTACTCCTCCAAGAACTCATCTTCGACAAGGAAAATTGTGCACTAGAGGCTGAGAAACTGAAGGCCTCACTAACAGACGAGCAAGCTAGGATTTTCCAAGAGATAATGAGGGCTGTCAACAATACCAACCGCGGCGTCTATTTTGTCTATGGCTACGGCGGCACTGGAAAAACATACCTATGGAACACCCTAACAGCAGCAATAAGGGCCGAAGGACACATTGTGATAAATGTTGCATCTAGTGGCATAGCGGCCACTCTGCTTCCATCAGGATGAACGGCACATTCAAGATTTGCAATCCCTATAGACATCAATGAGGATTCAACATGTAATATCTCCCACAACTCATCATTAGCAGCTCTCTTGAAAGAGTCCAAATCAATCATTTGGGACAAGGCACCAATGATCAAGAGGTATTGTGTGGAGGCCGTTTACCGTACCTTAAGAGACATCATGCATACCGATCTACCTTTTAGAGGGAAATGCGTCTTCTTGGGAGGTGACTTCAGGCAAATATTACTGGTCATACCAAAGGGAGCTCGAGCTGACATAGTCAATGCCTCTTTGAACTTCTCACCACTTTGGCCAACATGCAAACTGTATAGGCTAACAAAGAACTTACGCTTGCAGATAACAAGTGGGGCACTAAACCATCAAAGAGTAAAAGCATTCTCAGAATGGTTACTAGATGTCGAGGATGGAAAAGTAAGCACACCGCATGAGGGTATTGCAGAGATTGAGATCCCTAAAGAGCTAACAATTTCAGATTGTGCAGATCCCATCCAAGCCATAGTAGAGGTAACATATCCAGATCTGCAACAACACATATCCAAATCACAATATCTCACAGACAGAGCGATCCTGGCCCCCACAACTGAGGTCGTCGAACAAATTAAGGACCACATGTTGACACTGCTATTAGATCTCACATGTTTTGATGATAACAAAGAATGGTATGAAAAAGATTTGATAAACAAATAAGTTTGAACAAAGTAATAACAGGGCAAATCATCACTTGAAGTAAGCACTGGAGTAATGAAGAAAGGCCAAGAGAAAAATCTGAGAAACTTTATCATTGGTAAAATTTTTAAAGGGTTACTCGAGTAATGAAACAGAAACTTGAAGTAACCAGAGTCAACCTTTAAGTAACCTGCCAATGTTAGTCGAGTAAGTACTCGAGTAACCAGGTAAAAGACTTCCAGTTGCTCTCGGCCTGCCAATATTACTCGAGTAATCAGGGAAATGACTTCCAGTTGCTCTCGGCCTGCCAATGTTACTCGAGTCTGTACTCGAGTCCCCTGCTTCAAGAAATATGTTGCTCTCAGCATTTTCAATCCTGCCAATGTTACTCGAGGAGATACTCGAGTAACTCACTATGGTAAGCAAAACTTGTAGGTTATACTCGAATACCTTGAAATGCTATTATCACTTCACTCGAGGCACTACTCAAGTATGCAGGTATTCAATTATTCTTTATCAAATATTTGAACTAGATTACTCGAGTCAGTAATTGAGTAATCTGTAGAATTATTTACACAGCACTTGAAGTATCTACCCGAGTAAGCTATGCAGAAAATTGATGTTTACTCGAGGTACTTGAGTAGCCAAGTAAGCAAACTTGAAGTGCTCTCAGCCATGTAATCCTGCCAACATTACTGGAGTAAAGCATCGAGTAACCAGAAGTTTATTTGAGGGATTACTCGAGTAGCCACTCGAGTAACCTATGAAGAAATTGTACCATACTCGAGTAAGTATCCGAGTAAACAGGCATTTTCAAGGTTTGTAAATTTGTTTATTCCATGCAGTACCCGAGTATTATAATGTTCATTTATTGACTTGCTCTCTATCAATGATTTCACAAAGTTACTCGAGTAACTACTCGAGTAAACTTAATGAATACTCGAGGAACTACTCGAGTATCTAAGTCCAGAAATTCAGAAATCTTTCCAACGTTCATTGATTTGTTTCCTATGTGATTAACCTTTCATTGTATTAATATTCTTAGCATATTCGCAGATAAACAATGAAGAGTTCTTACCAAATAAGGAAAGTCAAATGCAACATTCAAACGCTACCTACCGCCACCTACCACAAACGGATATTTTTCAAATACTGGAAAAGTCAACAGGGGCTGCGCACACTCTAACGGGTGAGAAGAAAATGTTCCAATGGTCATTACCAACACATCTATATATATGGGAACATCTAAACAGAGATATAACAAGAACACACACACGAACGCATTATCAAGTTCACGTTCAATACTCTGTTTTACATATACTTGTAATTATGTACTTTAGTGATTCTTATTCACTCTATAAGAGAGATATTTCATTCAAACTCAATATTTGTTATTGAGGTAACTTAAGGTTGTAGAACCTTGAGTTGGGATTAGATTACAACTTGTAAGGGGGAGCGAGTGTCCAAGCGAAGGAACCTTGCTTGTACTGAGGTGCCAAGAACCCACTGAATCTTGGAAGTTATAGTGAAACTCTCAGAGATATTCTGAGGACTGGACGTAGGTCAAAGTGGTTGTGGCTGAACCAGTATAACTCCTGGTGTACACTTCGGTGATATTTCTCCTTACTCTTTACTGTATTATATTCACCATCAAGTTTTCATATTTGCAACTAAATTTTTAGTATCACCCAATTCACCCCCTCTCTTGGGTGAAACGCTTGCTCTAACAACTGCTTCCAGGAGACCCAATAGATTACTTCAGTGCAGACTCTGTTGCAATAACAGATGAAGCCAATGCTTCGTTTGCAGAATTATATCCCACAAAGTTCCTAAACACAATAAAATGCTCTAGCCTCCCGCCACACAAGCTTGGCCTGAAAGTTGGAATTCCAATAATGTTGATAAGAAACATAGATCAAGCAGCAGGGCTATGCAACGGAACAAGGCTTTGTATCACAATTCTAGGAAAGCATTTCATAAAGGCATTGGCATTAAATGGGACAAGTGCAGGTCAATAGGTGTTGATCCATAGAATGGACATGAATCCCTCGAAATCCATGCTACCCTTAAAAATGAACAGAAGGCAATTCCTTATCATAAATTTCATTTGTAATGACAACCAATAAAAGTCAGGGCCAGTCAATGAGCCAGGTTGGCCTATTCCTGCCACGACCTGTGTTCAACCATGGCCAATTGTATGTCACCCTATCAAGGGTCAAAAATAGGGACAGCCCGAAAATTCTTATTCTAGACTCAAAAAGTAAGCCTAAAAACACCACAATGAATGTGGTGTACAGGGAGATTTTCCAGAACATTACATATACGTGGTTAGCCATGTAAAGCCATGACAGCAAATTGAATGCAACCAAAATTACCTCCTGCGAATAATTAGTATATGGAGTTTTCTATTATTTTGGTTTGTGTCTTAGAATCTATACATTACAAAATACCCATAATTAATTCATTCCCTATAAAAGTGACCAACTTTTGTTTCAAAAGAATGACATCTCTATATTGTATGCGGGATATTAATAATGCCATTCAGTTCAATGAAAATATTAACACTACATTATATACGTAGCTTGAATTTGGAATAATAGGAAAATTACGTTATATACACACTTTCATTAGTGGGTCGGGTGTGGCATTCAAAATGCCAATTGCACAGATAAAATGAATTCAAGAGAAAAATACAAAACCAAAGGTGAACATTAAAATATTAATGCCATGAAATGTTGAAATCCTAAATTAAAGGTGGGATATTGATGGATGATCAATGACACAGCTAATCACACCTACTTTTGGTAACTGACCAAAGCCCATATTAGTACAAAAAATAATACAAGCCAATCACACCTATTTTACTAATAGAATATTAAAATTGGAATATTTATTTATTTAAAATCCTAATATTAAACACCTATTATCAATTCATTTAATTTAATTGGGTCCGTTTTCCATGCAGACGCTGTTATCACTTTTAAATGAAGACACCTTTTATGGGATTATGATGGGAATCAGTTTTCAATCCCAATATTAAATAATTTAATTTAATTGGGTCCCTTTTTTTTTAAAATATCTTTTATGCAGTCGCCTTTTATGAGATTATGACAATATTCGGTTTTAAATCCTAACATTACTGGAAGTTACCTTTTATGGGACTTTGTTGGGAATTAGTTTAGCTGAAATACTCCAAAGTCCAGATATTTCACAAATCATTCCATCGTCTTAAAAAAAAAATATTAGTTAAATATACTCAATAACATTTTTTTTGGAAAATTACCTTTTAATGTTTCTCTTTATAACTAATTAATTCAAAATTAATTCTTATAATATATTAAGTTTACATATTCACAACAAAATAAACTGGATGATATTGACACCAACAAATTAAAAGCTAAACTCAAATTTACATGAAATTATTTGAAATATGTCACGCCCTTACTTTATTTTAACCTTTTTCAGAGTATTCGCTGAAAACGATATGCGATTTGGTGGGCAACACAAGAATAGCATAACTATACTGATAATATATGCATGATTACATAAATTACCCATAGGGGTTTATACATGATACTTACGATTAAGGTAGCCGTACAAGGCTACTAGACTGTCTAAACTCATCCCAGTGAAACGGAGACTTCTTCCCGTCTTCGTTCCACTACTGTAATCCCCTCGTACGGTACTCTGCATTGTTGTTTACATATCTTCTGTCGTCTCCTGTCTAAATTGTTGGTAGGGGAGGGTGAGATTCGAGAGAATCTCAGTAAGAAACAGATACCATAATGCATGCATGATTGATACTATGTGTATGACATGTTAGCTTTATCTAGATGTATGCCCCATAATGACATTTCTGCATGCTCAATGTTTCATACAACAAGACTATGGCCACAGCGAAAACAGAAACAGAGCTTCATTTATTCAAATATGCTCTACACAATCAAGTAAAGCAATCACATACATCATTACACAAGCAAAGATATCAAATACATACAAGTAAGGTAAATCCCCTACCTTAACCCTTTTCCGCTTCAAAACACGTGCCTCGTAATGCGTGCCAACAGCTCAGGCTCTCAACTCAGTCCTACAATACCAAATATACCATTTAGACACTTCCATATTGTTTCTGGGCGTTATGAGTTTATCTTGAAAATTTACTAAAATACCCCCGAGGACTCGGCCCGGCCCCGTTGTACCCGGTCTTGCCGTACTTTTCCTGATATTTTGACATGGGTTATTCTTACATATTTTCACCCAAGGAATTCATTTTCAGACTTGGAATTATCAAATTCAATGTCAAATTATGAAATTACCCTTGGCAGCCCTACTTTTAGGGTTTTAAGGGCATTTTCTTAATTATGCTTTCTCGACCTTTTTCGAAAAAGTGCCCAACTGTAACCCCACCTAATTTTCCCTCCTGAACTCAATGGAATCATCAAATCATTGAAAATCCAACTCTAAGACCCATTTATAGCCCTGACCGAATTATATGGGTTTTCCAGGGAAAATCGGGGTTTTGCGATTTCGGCTCCATAAATGCATTCCTTTCTACTCCTAACCACTTTATTGACTATTCCATTAGGTTACAACTACCATTCAGACCCAATTTTGGCAGCATAACCCCTATATCATCACATTTCCAAACTTTAAAACCAATGACAATCCGGCAAAATTTCACCGATTAAATTGTCCACAGCAGCTAGAATAGTCAATACACAAGAGTTTGGAAGTTACCTCAAGCTCCTACTAGCTTTTCTCAAGGTGGTGAACCCTAAACCTTTAAACACCAAAAGATGAGCTTCCAAACCTTGAATCACTTAGAAGAATGGCTTAGGAGCGGATTTATACGCATTAGGAACTGATTTACCGAAGAAATCACTTACCTTTGTAAGCTTTTTCCTCCCCTTTTATCTCTCTAAAATTTCACACTTCCTCTCTCTTGTTGCAGAAAAACTGACGAAAATGAGAGGAAGATGATAAAATATGATTTTATAACATATTATAAATAATTATTTTTCCATTTTCGGATTTTTACAAAATTCTGGCAGATTTCTGCCTAAACTTTGAAAAATCATAACTAATTTTAGAAAAATCGAATTACAGTGATTCCAAAGCCTATAGAACCCTTATTGAGTCTAGTTTAAAGGAAAAATATATAATTTTTCTGAATGGAATCACAAAATTCCCAAAATTTCAATCTTTACATACTGTTCCAGAAATTTCACAGTTTTTCTGTGCTGAATTCAAAAATTCATATCTTTTTGTGTATAGCTCTAATTGATTCATATCACCTATCAAATTAAAGCTTAGGATGTCTACTTTCATCCTGTAAAATCTCATAATTTTTCCTTATCATTTGAGCATTCAAATAAACATGACAAGCTTACTACCTCATAAGCGATTTCACCAAAAACATAATTACTTTCTCCAAAATTCATCATTTTACTTTTTTAATACCCCAAAGATATTAGAATCATTAGGGGATAAATTTGGGCTTCTGCTAAATTTGGGCTTAGCATTCCACTTAATTTAGGCTTATTCCTAAGCCTCCAATCCCAAATTTCAGGGTATTACAAAATAACTTATTCTAGAAAATGTAAAGTGAAATATATATCCACAAAAAAAAACATATATAAGAAAATAAAGTTACAATAAAAAGAGACATATCTAAACGATAATTGTATTTTGAAATTCCCATCATATTTCAAATAATAACAGTTCACTGCTACTAATATGTCATAATTCAGGACACTCAAATAACAAGCATTAAATGGGAACGATTGAATGCATCTAAAATTAATTCCAAATAATTTAGAAATAATCTCCATATTTTATACCACAGCCCAATTTATTCAAAAATTGGAAAGAACGATGCAAATAATATTTAGTATTCATCTATTTTTTCTTTTTGGCCAAAGTATTCATCTATTATATCTATAAAAAAACTTGTACAAACATTATGGCTAATGGCATCTATTGGAATTGCCTCTAATTAAAGGTGTTACTAAAGCAATGATATTGACGGTGTTAATTAAATAACGCTTTCCTTCCCTGAAATGATAAATGAAAGTCCATGATATGGGCAATAATGACAAAATGGGCATTAATGACAAAGAGTTAATTGGAGTTACATTTTAAATTTAAGTTTGTAACAAAATTTGGTATAATGGTTATTGGTTTGAGAAGCTTGAACATATTTTAATACACACCCTTTAATGTGCCCTTTCATATTTCATTATTACGAAACTAACATTTTTAAAATAACATTCCCCAAAAAATTCATAATGTACAAACATGCCATTAAGGCAGGGCATTCTGACGGACATAATAGAAGCATACGGAGTACATTCAAAGGAGGAAAAAAAAAAAAACCAATTTGAATTTTAATTGGAATACTTAACACTCCATAGCCTTTATCAATGACTAGGTATTCTCCCGGTGCCTTTATTAATAATCGAAATTTATAGTGTCTTTATTCAAACGCTTGAGGCATTCAGAAAGACATAATGGTACATGCATTAATTACAAAAATAATAATGAGTAATACATAAACAGTTATAAAATAAACTTCTGATAAAAGTAAAAAATCCCTATAAATAACCCTGCATTCAAATTGCAGTTATAAGACTGCTAATAATTACTTTGTCTTTTTTAGATGCACTTTAGAAATGCAAAGAGACTAATATGTAATTTAATAGAAGGAAAAAAATTACAAAAATAAAGCTCCACTAAAACACCATTACATTTGCGCACACAAAAAAAAACCCCATTACATAATCCTTCATTGAAAAAAACATTATTACGAAGATATTCGTGCTTTATTGTTTCAGCTTCCCATGACCATATTATGATGTTTTAATGGCCACCAATCAAACCGTTTAGAAAATTCCTTTTGCCAAATGAAACCGATAATAATTAATAATTCATAATTCATAATTCATAATTTACAATAATGAAACACTACACAAACAAATGTCAAAGCCTACATATATACACTCTCATTTCTCCCAAAAATACACCACAACAATCTCTCCACTGCATTCCCAAAAACCCATGACAGACATCAACCTCGACATCCAAAATATGGCCAGTGAAGGAACTCAAACAACATTGGCTATACTAACAGTAACAGCCAAAACAGCAGAATTGCTGTCAGCATCCTCAGGTTTGTGGAGGACAGGAAGAGAAACGCCGCCAACGCAACCAACACAATACACTTCATCCTAATGGATAACGAGGTATGGTGACTCAAAAGAGACAAAATAATATTTCACTAACATATTCTATGACATTCACCACACATAATTCCCACAACTACCTAACCAATCAACTGATCAACTTGGTCTACAGTTCATGAAAATGCACGCAATACTGGTCGACCATATGGCGTTCAGCAGGTTCAAAATGATCATAAAGGAAGGGCGGTCTTACTACTTCAAAAAGTTCATCATTGTTGAAAACATTATGCCCCTCCAAGTATGCGACCATCCATATGCCATCGTATTTGAAAAAGACACGGAAATACTCTTATATGAAGGAGAGGACATACCCGCAAATGCATATGAAAGCCTGCCACTATACAAAATTGTGAAGGAGAAAACGGCATTGCTGTACTTAAGAGGTCACCCACACTCTTAGCTTACCCATATGCTTCCAAATTCAAATAACTCTGGCCAACAAATCTAACGCCCCAACCGTTGAAATGTACTCACAGATATTGTTGGGTTGGCTAGAAGCCCGGGACGGTATAAACTATATGCTGACACAACAGCCATAAGCAACTACAAGTCAGGGATGCGCATCACATTGGCGGACTATAGGTGAGGCACAAGTATATCATTTACCGTTTATTAATTGAGATACAAACAGAAACATACAAATGACAGCATGAAAAAAAATGCTAGGGGAAATCAGGTGAAGTGTATACTTAAAGATGAGGTTGCGGACGATACATACAAGAAATATAATGTACCGCAAATGAGGGTGCCTCTAATGCTCATTCAGTTTTGCATCATCAAGAGACAAAGAAGTAGCCCCACAATAGGACGCACAAATACAAACACATCACCACAAAGTGCATCAGAGCACAACCACTACTCACATGCTCTTGTCTTTGTAACAGGATCAGTATGTGTTCACAGCTGTGCTAATGTCAAGAAGATCACGCTGGATCCATGCCTCCCCCAAGAGAGCCAATACCATTATATGCTAGGGAAGGACACCGAAGAGGTGCCGACAGATGAGTCTTCGGCATGATCAAGGCAAGAAAACCACTGCAAGTGGCATAGAGAGCAAAACAATGGATAATCCAAATTCAAAAACATTCCCAGCAACAAGAGACAGAAACTGCATATAAAATATGTAGATTTTTCGTGTCGTAGCCATATTGAATGGCCATCTCCAAGTTTGAACTTTTGCAAATAAATTGATTAAAATGATGTGCTGCAATAAACGATAACAGACAGTCTCCCTCATTACTTCCAGTGAGATCTAGATGACCTCCACTCGTCCATTAAGAAAAAGCACCAACAACGAAAAATACATTTACATAACAAGAAAAAACAAACACAAGCTATATAACCGACTGGATAATGCCGGCCCGTGCAATGCACGGGGAGAAGCCCCTAGTTAGGGATTATTGTCGGTAGAATGATTTATATAGAGCAATTAATTGTTGTCATTGTCTAAAGTGTTTTTTTTCCCCTTAATCATGTGTATGGTAACTTCCTATTTAGTATATAAGGGAAAAGATACTTTAATATCACTTGAACTTGAAAATCTTAAATTAGTGATTTTCTAAAAACCTGAGTTATCAATTGCTATACTCTTTTTATCAATCACATTATTTTTATTGTCAACAAAGCTAATTTGGGATTTTGAAGTTTAAGTGGTATTTAAATGTCTTTTTTTTTAGTATAAATTCTTACTATGTACAATCAATAAAAAAATTTTAGATAAAAATTTATAAATTTAAAAGATAAAGTGGATTTAGGTTTTATATTTATTATCATAATAAAGTATTTCCCTAGCTCCTTTATTTAGGACGAGATGCATTATAATATATTCTATGTCTGATTGTCTAGAAGGACAATTAGAAGGACAATTTTGTCATTCTACTGACAACAATCCCTAATTGTCATTGTTTTTATCATCGTCTAAAATTGTCATTGTCTACCAATAAAGATGATGACAATTAGGCATTATTGTCGGTGGAAAGATTTATATAGAGCAATTAATTGTTGTCGTTGTATAAAGTGTTCTTTTTTTTTTCTTTAATTATGTGTATGGTAACTTCCTATTAGTATAAAGAGGAAAAGATACTTTAATACCACATGAATTTAAAAATCTTGAATTAGTAATTTTTAAAAAATCTGAGTTATCAATTGCTATACTCTTCTTATCAATTACATTATTTTTATCGTCAACAAAACCAATTTAAGATTTTGAAGTTTTAGTGGTATTTAAGTATCCTTTTTTTTAGTATAAATTCTTACTATGTACAATCAATAAAAAAATTTTAGGTGAAAATTCATAAATTTAGAAGATTTTATGTCTTATATTTATTATCGTAATAAACTATTTCCCTAGCTCCTTCATATAGGACGAGACGCATTATAATATATTCTAAGTCGAAAGTTACATATCATAATTTGTGGGTTGATTTTTTCTATAGTAATTTTTACTTAATATTTGATATTATTATCATATCAATTTAGATTTTTTTTTTACCTGATATCAATTTAGATTCAAATATTAAAAGTTCTAAACGATATCACCGGCCTTTTTCCCATTCACATAATTCAAATCCAAAATTTTATGTAAACATTTGAGTGCCTTTGCCGGCTGGATTTCTCATCATTCATAGTTATATAGAAGTGCATTACTGAGATTCGTAAATAAGTTTCGAATTTCTTGTTGAATAATTTATTATAGGGGAAAAAATATATTATCGATCATATGAATAATAAATCATGCGAATAATTTTTCATTTTGTCTATCTATCTTTTTACTTTATTCTTTGAACAGCAACGGTATGGTTACAACTTACAGTAAGTTTTTCTTTTTGACATAAACAAAGTTGGTCTTTTAATTTTAAATTTAGTTTTTTAAATTTGTACTCCCATTTTACTTTTACCTTCTAGTTTTAGTTATTATTGAATTTAATGTTAATTTTCATCTCATATAGATTCAATTTGACCTTCATTTCATATTTATTTGTATTGCTTCACTACTACAAAAAGGTTGAAAGGTGGCGCACATTTTGTGGCACTTCATTAACTGCTCATTTATTATTTTTGTTATATATATATTTTTTTTTTTTTAACCAGCTGTGGCGCCTAAAAGGGTAGGTGCCACAGCTGGTATGATGATTAAGTGTGGCGCCTGGCCAGCCAGGCGCCACACTTAACTTGCTAAGACCACGCCAGGCGCCACACTAGCGTCTGGGTCAGGTGTGGCGCCTGACCAAACAGGCGCCACCCCTGACCCTTTTTAAAATAAAATAAAAAAAAAATTTGTTAAGGGTGGCGCCTGCTTGGTCAGGCGCCACCCCTAATCCTTTTTAAAAAAAAAATTTTTTTAGTCATGGGTGGCGCCTGCGTGGTCAGGCGCCACCCCTGACCCTTTTTTTAAAAAAAAAAAAAAATTTTTTATCAGGGGTGGCGCCTGCCTGGTCAGGCGCCACCCCTGACCCTTTTTTTTTAAAAAAAAAAAATTTTTTATCAGGGGTGGCGCCTGCCTGGTCAGGCGCCACCCCTAACCCTTTTTTAAAAAAAAAAAAAAAATTTTGATTTTCTATCCCTTCCCCTCCAATCAGAACCCACCCCGCCCCACCCCCTTATCCTATATTGTTTCCCGCCTCCCTCCCCCCCAATCACTTTCATTTCCCGCGTGATACTCCCCCACTTCTCTTTCTTTACCTTTTTCACTATTTTTAATCATTCTCTCTCTCATTTTCACTTTCATGTAGCTCAGTATCTGTGCGTGCTCTCCCCCTCCTTCCATTTTCTTATCTTCACTTCTTAAAACGACACTCACACGAGCACACGTCTTTGTTTTATCCCAACTGCCAACCCCACTCCTGTCCCTATTATTCCCTTTTCTTTGTATTGTCTACAAGTTTTTGGTCCCCACTCCATTTGATAGCTCAAATTTCTTCCTTCCCTCACTGAAGATTGCGTCACCAACGGCAATTACGTGGTCCCCAACTCCACTGCCCTGATCAACCTGTAAGTTAAAGTTGCGTTTTGTTTTTATTAATTTTTTTTTCAGGTTGTTCTGCTGTTTTTTTTTTTTTGGCATGCTTGATATGGTTTTTTTTTTCCCTGTTATGACACGCATGCTTGTATATTTATATATCATATATAGTCATCTTCTTCATGGATGGTGTTATTATACTAGTACATAAACCAATTTAGAAATAGATATGTACATAGTATGTAATTTCATCCGATCAACAGAGGAAAAAAATATAGAATAATGTAACTAAAATTATTGAGCACGATGACAATGCCCATATGTATTATGCGTGCGCTTTCTCTCTCTCTCTGTCGGCAGGATTTTTTTTTGTGGGACCATCTAGTTTTGTTTCTTTGCTCTTTACATGTACAACACCTATATATATATATTATATATAATATACAAATGTGTTTGTTGTTTGTAGCTAGGCGTGTGTGTATTGTAGCTAGGCGTGTGTGTACATATATATTCCCATTACTAGAGACTTATCCGATCCCCATTGTAGGCGTGTGTACTGTGTTTTAGCTCTCACTAGTTCTAAGAAATTAATGCAACAAGTTACAAGAACAATGAAAGAATTGAATTTATATGTTATATATAACCATAAATTTGAACAACAGTAATTAATATACAAGTGACTTGAAATTAGATAATCAAATTAACTTTTAATAATATTGCTATTTCTTTTAAAACTTCTTCAAATTATTTGTTTTCCAAAAATCAAAATCATTTATTTAATATTATTTCACGTATTAAATATATATTTGTGTTAGTGCTATTTTGTAGAGGTAAGAAAATAATTTTTTGTATTATCTTATTAAACTATAATAGAGAAAATCCTATATAAACCCAAATGAAAATAGGAAAAATTGAAATCAACAGAATAAATTGAATAATTCGTTAATTGAGTCATTAACTTATTTAAAGATTTTAAAATATGAATAAAATGACTTTAATATATCAATGTTAATATTTAATAAAATAAAATATAATTTGTCTATATTGTTTAACTTTAAATATATTAACTAAAACCGTAAAGGGAAAAACATACAATAAGGAGATAATTAATGTTGGGATTATGCTTTCTTTTTAATTTTATTTTATTTTCTTTATTTTTTTTTCTGAATCATATTTTTTGATTTTATTATATTTTGATGTTTATTACACATATTATTATTTAAAAAAATAACTTAGAACCTGAAATATTTTATTGATTTTTTTATGTTTAATTTGTGTTTGTAGTTTCAGTTCATCAGTCTATTGAAGCTTCTATTTACGGTATGTTTTTTAAATTTTGAGCTTACAAATGTGATTTTAGTTAAATTTAATAGTTATAATTTGTAGGTGTTCTAATGATTGTTATTGATTAATTGCATAAGCAAAATAATTATTTATATATTCTTAACACTTGTATTTTATTTATTGACTTGTAATGTTTTCTAATTTAACTATGATATATTATTGTGGCAAATATGGTTTCTTTTGTTATGAGTTGTAAAATTTTATTATAATGCCTGAGAATAATTAATGAATTATTTGGCAATTTAAATATTCAGTTTAAGACTTAGAAAGCTTCAATTATGAAGATTCATGTGGTGTATGTTATTTTAAATTAAAATTGGTAAGAGAATATAAAAGTAATTAGTAAATGCAATAGTCATACAACTAACCACGTAATTTTTTTAAAAAATAGATTGAAGCCCATAGATGGATCGTAAATGGATGTCATCTAATCGATGTTCAAGGGAATATATAGATGGGGTGAAGGATTTTATTACATTTGCAACTGAGCACACAAAAGATCCTGGCAAAATCTTATGTCCTTGCTTATCCTGTTGTTTTGGAAAGCGGATTAGTCAACTTGATTTGCTAGATCATTTAGTGTGTTATGGTATTGATCAAACATATATACGATAGATAAGGCATGGTGAGACCAACGAGCCATATAGTGATCGTGTGCATACCACGGGTGGTGCCTCGGATGAATTTGATCAAAGCATGTTTGATAAAGATGATGCTCTTGAAGAAATGGTAAATATGGTTGAAGGGGTGCTTCATAACTGCCCTAACGAATATGAGAAGTTGAAAGGTGATGCAGAGAAACCATTATATGTCGGAAGTACTAAATACACAAGATTGCTAGCAGTGTTGAAGTTGTACAATTTTAAAGCTCGCTACGGATTGAGTGATTCGGGTTTTACCGCATTGCTTGAACTGTTGCAAGATATGCTTCCAGAAGAAAATGTACTTCCTACCAAGACATACGAGGCAAAGCGAATTCTTTGCTCTACAACCGGTATGGGATATGTGAAGATACATGCATGTCATAACGATTGCGTATTATTTCGAAATCAGTATGCAACGTTGGAGAAGTGCCCTAAATGCAACGCATCTCGATATAGGAAGAAGAAAGGAAAAAGTCCTTTGAAGAGGCTATGGTATTTTCCCATTGTTCCGAGATTCAGGCGACTGTATAGTAATGCAGAGATTGCTAAGCAGTTGACATGGCATGCAGATGAAAGGATTAAAGACATGAAGCTTAGGCACCCTGCAGACGCTCCTCAATGGAAAAAAATTGATCATGAGTACCCTGACTTTGCTGATGAAGTCAGGAACCTTCGCCTTGCACTGTCAACTGATGGAATTAATCCGCACGGTGTTCAGAGTAGCACACATAGCACGTGGCCGGTGATATTGATGATTTATAACCTTCCTCCACACTTAATCATGAAACGCAAGTTTATGATGTTGTCCATGTTAATTTCTGGGCCAAGGCAACCTGGGAATGATATAGATGTATACTTGGCTCCTTTAATTGATGACTTGAAGCTGCTTTGGGATGAAGGCGTTAGTGTGTATGACGGGTACATGGAAGAAAGTTTCACTTTGAAAGCCATGTTGTTTGGCACAATTAATGATTTCCTTGCTTATGGAAATTTGTCAGGATACAGCGTCAAAGGATATGGTGCATGCCCTATATGTGAAGATGACACTCATTCAATGCGACTTCATCATTGTAAGAAAAATGTTTACATGGGGCATCGAAGATTCTTACCATCACAACATCGTTGGAGGAAGTGGAAAAAGCCTTTCAATGGTGATGCAGAAGAAGGTAGCCCGCCGAAGATGTTGACCGGTTCCCAGGTGTATTCCAAGGTAAAAGACTTGGAGAACAATTTTGGCAAACCTTTTGCAAAACAAATCGAGACAAGCGGTTGGAAGAAAAAGTCTATTTTCTTTGAACTTCCATATTGGAAGTCTTTATATGTGAGGCATTTTCTTGATGTGATGCACATAGAAAAAAATATCTGTGATAGTCTAATTGGCACGTTGCTTAATATCCAAGGAAAAAGCAAGGACAATGTCAATTCGAGGTTGGATTTAGTGAACTTGGGAATTAGAGAAGAGTTGGCACCGATTGAGCAAGGGTTTCGTACCTATCTACCGCCAGCGGCATACACTCTGTCGAGGAAAGAGAAGAAATTGTTTTGTGAGTTTCTGCAAGGAATTAAAGTCCCCGAGGGCTACTCTTCAAATATAAAGAACCTTGTATCGGTAAAAGAGTTGAAGTTAAAGAACCTTAAATCTCATGATTGTCATGTGCTCATGCAAAATTTCCTACCGGTTGGTATACGATCCATTTTACCCAAAAAATTAAGGAACACTATCACGAAACTTTGCGTGTTTTTCAAGTTGATCTGCAGTAAAGTGGTTGATTCAACCAGGTTACAAGATTTGCAAAGGCTGATTGTGTGTACTCTGTGTGAACTTGAAATGTATTTTCTGCCTTCTTTTTTTGACATTATGGTACATCTAACTGTACACTTGGTCAAAGAAACTCAATTGTGCGGTCCAGTGTACTTGAGATGGATGTACCCAAATGAACGATTCATGAAAATATTAAAGGGGTATGTGAAAAATAGATACCGTCCAGAGGGTTGTATCGCTGAAAGTTACATGGTTGAAGAAGCAAGTGACTTCTGTGCTGATTTTCTATCAAATGTTGACCCTGTAGGGAACCCCAAGTCCCGTCATGATGGCCGAAGATCAGGGAAAGGAACAACGGGGAGTGATGTAATAACAATATCAGTGACTGAACGGGATCAAGCCCACTTGTATGTCCTACATAACACTGATGAGGTCGAACCGTATGTAGAAGAACACAAGGATGCTCTCCGATTGGTACATGGTGATGGGAATGAAAATTTATTAACAACAGAACACAATAAACAATTTGCAGGCTGGTTGAAAAATCGTATTAACAATTTGTAGGCAGGCTGGTTGAAAAATCGTATTAACAATAAACAATTTACAGGTAACACCTTAATTATATATTTATTCGGTTTGCTTTGTTTCACTTCATTTCAATCTTACATATGATATATGTTTTTTGACTTGTTTACAGAGTGTTTTTATTATTGATGATGATCGGAAGAACTTCGTAATGAGAAAAGCCGGAAAAATTATGCGAAAGTTTCGTTCTGATCTCGTCAAATATTTCTTGAGGGATGATAATGATGATATCATTACTACACCGCCTTATCCATTGTACGAAGGAATCATCACTCAAGCAATGTGGGATGAGTTTATCAAAACACATACAACTCCTGATTTCCTGGTAAGGGGATTTGTTTATTTTTCCCTATTACGTGTAATGTACGTATTTGTAAGTAACATTTATATATTTATATGAATCATTTTGATCTAACTAGGAGTTGAGCGAGAAGAATCAAGCTAACGCGACCAACATGCCATACCGATACACACAAGGACCTGTTTCATACGCAATTTTACAAAGACAAATGGTACGAACTGATGATTTTTTCATTCATAATAAAAATTGTATGAATATCATTTAACTTCGACTAACTTCGATGTGCAGATACAAGAATCAGGCTCAGATATTACACAGGTTCCACGACATGAGGTGTGGGTCAAGGGTGTCACAAATAAGAAAGGTGAAATTCGTAGTGAGGAAGCAAGAAGAGTAGCCGAATATTGTGTAAGTATTCAATTATATTATGCGTTCAATAAATAATTGGCTTTACTTAAATGAACTCCATTTATAATAACTAATTTTCATTGTAATTCTTTTTGGGAAAGCGACAAATGACACAGGAGGATCCTGCGTTGGCGACCTATGTTGGTCGGGACGATTTATTGAGCAGAGCGTTACCAGTACCCGAGTATGATGGTCGTGTTCGGGGTACTGGTTTTGCAGTCACCCCATCAGCATACTTCGGACGTCAGAAGCGCTCGAGTAGAAGTGATGTTTCCCACCTACGTGACGAGATGTCTAGCTTTAAGCATCAAATGCAAGAACTTCAACAACAAATGCGCTACAAGGAACAACGAGAAGAACAATTCACCGAACAAATGCGTTTGCTGCAAGAACAGAATGCGTTGTTAACAACGCAAATACAACAGTTGGTCCAGGGTAGGCCAACACCAAATGTTCCGTTCTGTGATAGCCCAAGTTTCAGAGATAGCTGCAATTCCATGCCTAAAGTCCCTTTTCCTTCGGTAATTAATTTCTTTTCTACTTAACTTTATGTTAAATTATAATTAAGCGAATTTAACATATTAACTCTATTTTCCGTAGGGCGAATTTCAATGCAAGCTATATGTCGAGCAAGCATCCAAGCACGCGGTTGCAGTGGGTGTTGCCTACAACACTGGTGAGGACATACTGCACAATTCACCGTTGCCCGATAACACACTCCGGGTT
Organism: Inga oerstediana; assembly: GCA_963210345.1. Taxonomy (NCBI): domain Eukaryota; kingdom Viridiplantae; phylum Streptophyta; class Magnoliopsida; order Fabales; family Fabaceae; genus Inga; species Inga oerstediana. The sequence continues at coordinate 41,428,282 of OY723409.1, forward strand.
AGGGTTGACGTCTGCACGAACCAAGACGCCCTCTTACCGATCCCATCTCAGGATGAGCAAAATAAGGTGGCAGATGTTGTAGGTGGCTATGTTGCTTGGCCAATAGGTCTTATCGAGCCATGTGGAAAGGTCGTTCATTCAAAATTCCCTGCACTTTTCCTTCAAACTTTCATCTCGAACTGTGATTTAATTTTCTGATTTACGCAGGGTAAGATTTCAAAGTCTTCAACAACACAACCCAAGTCAAAAGCATCGGCCAGCCATCAGAGCAGAAGAAGACATACCTCATATCTCGATCAATTAATATTGATTGCACCACAATTGATCGGTGAGGGAGTAGTGTCATTACGTATTCCAAGACATATCTACAATGTTGGTGGTCTAGTTGATTATATTACTGCCGAGGTCGTGCAGGAAATATGTGCTCGTGATTGGGTTAGTGCTTCGGCTATCAACATCTGGATAAGGTACTTCACTCTTTTGTTTCTCATGACACTGTATGTTTTATACCAGGCATTTAGACCAGGACGTTTTAATGGATACACACAGGGTCCAATTCGCATTTGTCAACCCTTTTCTCGTTGGTCATCATGAGGGTAAAATGGATGTGACTGCGCAGTCTAATGAGCTGAAAGATTACTTTAGCAAGAAAGCGACAGCAAATACATTATTTTTAGTGCCGTATAATGCGGGGTAAGTTATTATTGGTACAATTTTTCTTTTTATTGTTTAACTTCTATCATAACATGATTGTTCAAAAAATATTTTTAAAACATATTTTAGGCGCCATTGGATATTGATCGTTATCAATCCAGCGGAACCTTCAGGCCCTCGTATTTATTATGTGGATCCTCTGAAAAATGGTCTTCCACAAGACCGTTTTGATATGTTGCTATTGATCAGTAGGTAAGTATACGTGCCTATAAATAAATATTTGCGAACATGATTGAATAACCAAAAGTAATAACTTTCTGTTTCTTTTATTAGCGCATTGACTGCGTATCGGTCGTCTGTCGGGTTAAACTATTCTAAAGCTACTGACCCCCGCCTTAGCTATCCTTGGAAGAAGATACAGGTATTGATATTTGACTTTAATTTACTTAGACTTTGTTATTAAACACTTTTTATTCATGAACAGAGTTAAATATTGCATTATATTATTGCAGTGCCCTTTCCAACCTAATGACAATGATTGTGGGTACTATATCATGAAATTTATGAAGGATGTTATTATGCATGATCAACCATTTATTCCTCAAAAAGTAAGTCATTTAGTTGCACTTCATATTGTGTTGTAATGAAATTGAATTAGTGCCTGACAGTTATGTTTTACTGATTTTAATTCGTTCTAACTTGTGTCTGATTGTATTTATCTGTAGTATTATGAAGATCAACGTTGTGACGCTTTGACAGACCATCAGGTTAATGAAGTGATCGAGGAATGGTGTGAATATGTGTTTAAGCAAATCCCTAGGTAGCTATATTTACTATTAAATTCACTAGCTAGCTGGTTTTTTTTGTGTTGTTTCTAATTGCCAATATAATTGTTGTGTCATGCATGTTTGTTCAAGTTGAATTTGTTGTATTATATTTCATTCAGCTAGGTTTACAGTATATTGTATAACAATTTTCATTACTACTTTAGCTAATCAATCATTTGTTGGTATCATTTTAAAGTTATCTATTATTGTTCTTATTAAACCTTGCAGACTATAATTATATATGCATGGGATAATTATATATGCATGAGGAAAAAATATGCTAAAAAAAAACCAATACGAAAAACCCAAAAATATACGAGGAAAAAATATGCTAAAAAAAATCAGAACGGAAAATTAAAAAAAAAAAAAAACAATACCTACTGTGGCGCCTGGCTGGCCAGGCGCCACAGGAGGTATAGGCTTTCTGTGGCGCCTGGCCGGCCAGGCGCCACAGAAGGCCCACCCACATGTGGCGCCTGGCCGGCCAGGCGCCACAGGAGGTAAGCTTCCTGTGGCGCCTGGCAGGTCAGGCGCCACAGGAAGTTATTTTTAATAAAAAAAAAAAAAAAAATCTGTGGCGCTTCCAAGCGCCACAGCTTTTTTTAGTAGCGTTAAGATAGGTGGCATTTCGCAAGCGCCACAGATTTGGTTTTTTGTAGTAGTGCTTGAATTCTATTCTTTCAACGTTGACTATTAGTTTTAAAAAGAAAAAACTATTTTAACCAAGACCAGGATGTTGATATGAATAAAATAAAATTTTCAACAAAATTAAATATTATAAAATATAGGGGAAATCCCAAAAATAAATACTCTCAAAATATAAAAAAGACAAATTAATTATTCCAATATCTCAAATCAGACCACTTGAATCAATTTGGAATTTTAAAATATTCCTAATTACCCTGAATTCCAATACCATCCTCTCGAGTACTCCGCTGTCAGGGACCGCATTCTATGCTCAGCACTATGATGAGCAAAAACATACTTATCATCCATCATCATCATTATATTGATTTTAAGTTGGCCAAATTTAATTTAATTTAATCTTTATATTTTAAATAAATTTTTATTTTATTATATGCAAAACTAAAAATAGAAATAGTTTTATAACTATCACTTTTTATATGAACTTATCATTTAAAAATTTTAAAATTAAAAATTTTAAATTTTGACCATTTAAATCAAAGTTTCAACGATTGAGATTTTGTCACAATAATAATAAGTTAATTGCTCATTATTATGATAAGCACAAAATGCAGACCCTGCTATCGTGCTTCTCTTCTCACTATGAAGGTTGCCGTCGATCAGACTTGGCCCTCTGAGATCCCTCTTGGCGATGTAACATAAACTCATCTTTTTCTCGAATTTCTTTGTTGTTTGAACCATCAAACCTTCATCGGAGGAGGACTGGTAATCGCCATCACCATAAGAGATACTTTATTTTTTGGTTTTCTGTCGCCGTCTATTGAATCGGAAGATAGGTTTGGGGTTTGATTTTATTTTTTCTTTTGGAGATTGAGTGGCTACCAGAAAAGGGGGACCACTATCTCGCGTTCCCTATAGAAAGCACACATGTGGGTTAGTAATAATTCTAGCTTCATTTGGCATTTCTTTTTAACTATGTATCAATTCTTTTTTTCCTAATGCAATGCAAGTACACATTTATCTAGCTCTAGAGGATTTTTTGCATGGAGTTTTGGATGATTCCACATGAAAGAACTGATGTATTCGGTGATGGGGTTTTAATTTGTTACTTAATTGAAATCATTACAGGCCGTATGGCTATTGATTCTGATAGTAGCCAAAGTCTTGTGATTTGGGTAAGACTTCACAGCTTGAAATTCAAACAAAATTACACTTAACTTCCTAGCTGAACTAAATAAATTTAGATTTGATAAGATTGAGATTGACGCTAATTAGATTGTATTAAACTTGTGAATTGTTGGCATGTTGAAGGCAAAAACTCTACTGGACAAAAAAAAAGGGTGTGTGTTTGGGGAGGGCTTTTGGCCCCCAAAAAGCCCGATTGAATGAAAGAAGCTCAATTGTTGATTGAGAAAACAAATTTGAGTGTTTGGTTGAAGCATTTAAAGGTTGAGCTTATGATGGATATAGCACGATTGGTTAAAAGATGATGTTTAGAGCTTATAGAACAAGCCCGATGGGTTACCGTTATGAGCATTAATTACGTTTTAAATTTTTTTTGAATAGTACTGGAACCTTACAATACCACGACGAGCATCAGAAACTAGAACCTACTCTATACTTCTTCCATCATCCTCCATTTCCTGAGGAGGTGGGGGATAATCAAATATACAAAAGCTTCCTGTAATGTTATGAGCCAATTTCGCAAGTCTATCGGCAAGGATAAGGTCTTCACACGGAACATTAACCAACTTAATCTGCTAATCCCTGTTGATGAGAGCTCTAATCTCCTCCACCAGGTCCCTAAATGGGTATTCCATCTCACAACCTCTGATAACAAGATTAAGGGCCTCTATATAGTCAGAAAATAGACATACTTTACGGATACCCCTTCTCCAGCATAAGTAAAGCCCCTGAATCATTCCAATTAATTCTGCTATCGCTGGCGAAACTCCAATTTTTTTTATCAATGGCGGAACTCCAATTAGCTTGAAGCTAAACCTGCATATCCATTGACAATTTGGATCCCTAACCACTCCTCCACATCCACTACGACCGCTACACAAGACAGATCCATCCACTTCTAGAGAAAAGAATTTTCAGCATTGTTGGGTTGAAAGTGATGCCTCGGTAAATGGTGTTGTAAAGAACCCCGTTGTGCAAGAGATCTTGATCCATACTGGCTCTGAAGAAGGAGGAATTTGTGCTGTGCTCACCCCTTTGGTTACTTTCCCCCAAAAGTGTGTTACATCTCGATACCCAAATGTCCCAATATGTGTACCCAAATAGGATCGACCATGGAATCTTTATCGTGTGCGCTTTCCCTGCATCATGTGTCAAGTTCCATTTGACCCAGTCGCCACCCTGTAAAGCTACAAAAGTATTCCACTGATCTTGCGATACCACATCTTTCCACCTATGAATAGCATTCGAACAATCTCTCAAAAGATGCATTGAATCCTTCGTTTGGTTGCAGCTGAAAAGGCATTCGCCTAACTCTTGAATTCCTCTGTTTGCTCTTAGTTGAGCTGTGTGAGCTCTACCATGTGAGAATAACCACATAAAGGACTTGATTTTCTCTGGAACTCGACACTTTCGCAGAAGCTTCCTTACATTATCAGTATCTTCAATAGTACATGCAAGAAGAGAAAAATAGGCAGATTTTATAGAGAAATTACCATCAGAAGAATGCTTCCAGAAGAATTTATCCTCGCCTCTCTCCTCACTAGGTGGGTGTGTAACCCCCTGCCTTTAAACACGTAATTATAATTTGATAACACATATTTAAATCGGATTAGAGACCATTGGAAGCTTTAACCTCGTTTTAAACTTTCTGTCTCACAGTAAAATTTTTACAAAACTTTCAAAACTCTTTTTCCCATCCAGGTCTCAATTTCAATATTCGAATATAATTACCTGTGCAGTTAATATACATTCAATTATATCAGAGTGTATAACCGCATCCCCGGCAACTCCCGGGTTCTATGCATAAAAACCTGAAGGTTTATAAGTATACACTAGGGGATTACGCAACCAAAATCGAATGTAGTATTCCTGATTCAGAATATACAGTAATCCCGAGTTCAAAATACATAACCAACGTTTCCAATACAACTATATACCCCTAAGGGTCCTAATTGCTCCGGGTTGGCCGCTTCTCCCTTGAGCCACACGCCCTGTCTGAAATGTTAGTCATAGGAAAGAATGAGATTCGAGAGAATCTCAGTAGTAACAAACCACTCACACAATGCATAAACACAAAGCATGTACATAAATCACAAACAGCAACAGCAGCAGCAATTCATAGATACATGGTTTTCACCACAAACAACAGCACTCACGGCTGTATTCACAATACGACAGCTCTTGCTGTAATCAACATCACGACAGCTTACGCTGTAATCAGTAATCAACATCACGACAGCTTACGCTGTAATCAGTAATCAACATCACGACAGCTTACGCTGTAATCACAATAACGACAGCTTACGCTGTAAACGACAGCTTGCGCTGTAAACGACAGCTTGCGCTGTAAACGACAGCTATCACCAGCTGTAACCGCAGCAGCATCAGAAATCATCATAAAACAGTGATACAATACACATACAGTGCATTACACAAAGTATAAGAGAGAGAGTCACTACCTGATCCTTTCCTGACGTCCTTCGGCGCAGTTGGCTCCCGAGGGCGGCAAATATCAAATCCTACAATTCCAAATGCACCATTTAGACACTTCCATAGTGTTACTTGGGGTTATATGAGTCTATAATGAAAATTTACAAAAATACCCCCGGGGACCCGGCCCGGGCCCGCCGCACCCGGTCCGGCTGTACTTTTCTTGAAATTTTGACATGGGCTATCCTGACATATTTTCGCCCAAGGAATCCATTTCCGGACTTGGAATTATCAAATTCAATGTTAAATTACGAAATTGCCCTTGGCAGCCCTACTTTTAGGGTTTTAGGGGTGTTTCCGTAATTATGCTTTCTCGGCCTTTTTTGAAAAAGTGCCCAACTGTAACCCCACCTATTTTCGCCCACTGAATCCAATGGAATCATCAAATCATTGAAAATCCAACTCTAAGACCCATTTACAGCCTTGGCCGAAATATACATGTTCTCCGGGAAAAATTGGGGTTTTACGGTTTCGGCTCCGTAAACGCGTTCCTTTCTACTCCTAACCACTTTATTAACCATTACATTAGGTTATAACTACCATTTGAACCAAAATTGGGCAGCATAACCCTTAGGAAACTCAATTTCCAAAATTTAAAACCAATGGCAATCCGGCGAAATTTCACCGATTAAATTGCCCACAGCAGCCAGAATAAGCAATATACGAAAGTTTGGAAGTTACCTCAAGCTCCCACTGGCTTTTCCCAAATTTGGCTGAACCCTAGCCTCTTTGAAACACCAAAGTTTGAGCTTCACAACCTTAAAGAATAAAGAGGAGTAGCTTAGAGTCGGAGTTATACGCGTTAGGAGCTAGATCGTCGGAGAAATCGGCTTACCTTGCGAGATTTCTTCCTCTTTTTCTCTCTTTTCTCCAAGCTCTCTCTCACGTTTGTGCTGCTGGAAAAGACGACGGGAAATGGAAGGGAAAAGGTGTTGTGATTGTTTTATAACATTAGGCTCATGTCATGGTATTGCTTGCTTATGTCATATTTAGGAATTTCCAAAAATCCACTTTATGTACACAAATCCTTTTTGTACATATAAATGATTCACAAGCCCAATTAAATTCCAACCACTCTTTCCTCTTCTTGGTCAGTCATATGCACGTCCAGGGGCCCAATTTTGTGCCAAAATGGGCTGATCACAAATTATCCCATAATTACAAAGTTACCATCACAAATTTTCCATTTTCGGATTTGTTGGCAGATTTTCTGCCCTAACTTTGAAAAATCATAACTAATTCTAGAAAAATCGAAATGCGTTGATTCCAAAGCCAAATGAAAGATATTTAAGTCCTATTCATAGGAAAAATATTGGCCATTACTGAAAATCACCACAAAATTCCCAGAATTTCAATCTTTGCATACTGTTCCAGAAAATAATTAATTCCGCTGGGCAAACTTCAAAAATCCAAAACTCTTAGGTCACAAATCAAAATGATACAAATTATATGTTCATTTTGAAGCGTGACATGTGAACTTTAATACTGGAAAATTTCAGAATTTTTAGACACCATTTGCCTATTTAAAACGTCCATGCAAATTGGCTGCCCTGTACAGAGTTTCAATGGACAGAGTTTTCAACTTTTGCACGATTGTTCCCAATGGTTCCAATTTCACAATAAACACTCTCCCCACACGAATTTTCACAAGGAAGCCATTGGAATCATTAAAATATCCAAATTCCCATCACACATTCTCCAAAAGTGTTTATTCAACAATAATTATATCCACTTTTAAAGTCATTAGCCCTTAATCACTTTTTTGGGATATTACAGGGTGAACACAGGTAATGTAGTTAATGATCTCTGTGGTGAACCATCTCTGCATCTTCCTTCTATCCCAATCACCCCCGGTAACATATAGTCCGCTACTCGATCATTTCTATCAACTAACCATTCGTGACCTGGAACCGCATCAATCAAATTTTTTCACCTAACCCTCAGCTCACATTCTCTCTCTTTTGTCCCTCTTACCACTCTCTTCGATTCATCGAAGGATCAAAGCACACAGACTCACACGACGCTCCCTCTTGCGGCAGCAATTACAGCTAGTTTTAGGCAGTGAAGCTTGGTTTCCGGCGTGGGTTTCAGCTACATCTTGTGGGCTTCTTTCCGACGGTTTCTCTGGTTTTCGTCTCTGTCTCCGTCAAAGTAGGCGTGGGTCTTGAACTTCGACAGGTGGTGTTGAAGGCTAGCAGTCTGTTGTGGTTCATTTTCGGAAGGTGTTGACTCAAGGGTGGCCAATATGTTTATCGAAGACCATTTGAGCTTGGTTGGGTTACAAGTGTCCATCTACGGTTGAAGATCCTCTTGTCTTCGATCTGCTCCGATTCGGTGATCTCGTTTGGCTGATAAGCTTTAAAGCCTCGTTTAAACATGATCTCTCCCTACACCTAAAGTTTCATAGATGTTCCTAGAATGCTTGATTCATGCCAAACCATGTGTGCTTTGCTCGTGTGTCAGATCTATCATCTAGGGCTTTGTTTTTTTCTCTCCTATTGTCTGCGATTCCTGTCTTGTGTGTTTGTGTTGGAAGTGCAGAGGTGTTTGTTTTTTTGCTTAATCTGTGTCAGATTTGGTTGGTTGAAGATTTTTGGGGTCCTATTATCGGATTTTTTTTGCTTAAGCGATGTGTGTCGGATTTGTCCTGTTGTCGTATTTTTTTGCACTAGTATATGATAGATTTAGTTGACATTTCATGCTTCATCCAGTGTAATATGTCAGTCATTGAGTGTAATATGCTTTAAAATGTTGCGGCTGATTCATGAGACCGTAGATGTTAGTGGTTGCATGCAAAACCATTAGATAATAATAGTATAAATGAATATCCTTCTGCGAGAAATTATGGTAGGCGATATTCCTCTCAAATGAATCATATTCGTGACTTAATTATAGACCAAATTGTACGACACATGTGATCTAATTAATTATGTAATATTATTTCATAAAATTATGCATTTTTTAATTGTCTAATTTCCCAACTTTAACTTATAAATTCTTTATAATTTATAATTTAATTTCTCTCTTGTCATTATCACAAAAGCTCTTATTGTAATATCCTGATTTATGATTAGGGCTAATGACTCTGATAATTATTGTAATTAGTGTAATTAAGCACTTTTGGGAATTAATGTGATGTGATTGTGGTATACATGTGTGTGGTATTTAAGATCAAGGGTTGTGATTCTTTGACTATGGGTCGGAATCCTATGTTTTGCGATTGGGTGAGCTCATGAAGGAATGAGTAGGATGGTGACAAGTGGCATTTGATGAGGCATTGGATGTGGCACATGAGACAAAATATCACTTTTTCTATCTTCTCTCTCTCCTATTCGGTGGAAGTGTGTATGGGAAGGAAGAGAAAGCTTGTTTATCATCATCATTTGCATCATATCACCATTTCCCTCTATCTCTCCTCTTTCTCCATAGTTCCAGTGATCAAAGGAAAAGGAAGAAGAAAAGGTGAGACTTTGATACTTTGTTTGATCTCTAATGCCATAAATCTCTTCTCTAATGTTGTTCATCTCATTGAGAGCTTCAACTTGATGATTTCAAAATCTTGAAATAGTGTTGATTTGTGTGTTGGTCGAAATTGGAAGTTGAAGAATCAAGATCCTGGATTTGGCAAAGTGAAGAGGTAGGCATTTAGTGCATTTTGAAGTATTATTTGTGATTTTTGGATAAGTTTAGTAAAATCTGGAAATTTGCCCTAGTTATGCCAAATGTTGAAAGTATGAATTTTATTGTGTTTGATGTTGGAAATGATCTATTGTGAAGATATTTGAGTATTGGATTTAGTTTGGAATGTTGGAAATGTGTTAAGGGAAATTGGACATTTGTTGTGTTATAGAGACCTAAGAGTATGATTGTGGTCGAATTGGTTTTGGGAGTGGTTTTGAAGTGGCCAATGTGTTCCCTAGTTAGTGCTAAGTGTGTATGAGCTTTTGGTAGAGATTGGTAACCATTGGGTATGAATTTGACCATCTGGTATTTTCTACTATTTTCTGCGTTTCTGGTCTCTGATGCACAACACTCGAGCAGGGGAAGATCATGCTCGAGTTCTGTGTGCATTTTTCCTTTTCTGCTTTGAGTTTTGGTTGGGTTCTTTGAATCAGGCTCGAGTGCACTTCTTTATTCTCAAGTGAGGGATGAATAAGCTCGAGTGAGCTAGGGCTTGCTCGAGTGATGATGTGAGCCTAAAAAGGGGGGTTGCTCTCAGGTCCTCACTCCCTGGTTGATGCCCAAGAGTGTGCTCTGACACTCGCAAGCATAGTTGTCTCACCCAAGTACTGGGTGTCATGCTCGAGTGAGCTGGTGCCTCTAGTGTGGATTGTGCTCTCGGGTTGTCATTCGTGGTGTTGCACTTTCGGGGACTCGAGCATAATTAGAGTCATTACCCGAGTACAGAGCTTGGTGCTCGAGTGATATAAGCACTTCCTGGCCGTAAAGGTTGCTCTATGTCAAGCACTTACGAGTGAGAGTCGTTCTCACCCGAGCACAAGTCTCTCATCACTCGAGTGAGGTCGTCTTCACTCGAGTGAGGCTGTCAGAAATCAGTGTTGTGCCTTCGAAAAAGGGGTCTTTAGGGTAGTTTCTTCCAACCCTTTAGGCATATGTTTAGGCCTCTAGTGGTCACCTAAAGAGTCCTAAATGATAACCAACTAAGTGTATTATGAAATTAAGAACTTGGAAAAGAGATTGATCGGTTGTCCCTAAATTGGTATAGGATTTGACATCTGTCACCCTTGTGAGACCACGGTACTGGAGCCAGTCAGGAAAGATACAGGTTGTGACTCTTGCTTTGTACCTTATGTGATACATTGTATGTATGCTAATCATTGTGATGTGATGATTTCGTATGTTGCAAGATATGTGAAATTGTGGAAGTACCGCTATACCAATAGTCCCTGAGTCGCTAACAACAGTTCGGGTAAGGGTTGTGTGCCTTCTCGGCGGTAAAAGGGGATAAGGTTAGGGTGTGTTATATGTGATTATGTGGGCCGGAAGGCTAATTGTGAGCCGAAAGGCTATTTGTGAAGGCCGATGGGCCAATTGTGAAAGTCGAAAGGCTATATGTGAGCCGTAAGGCTATTTGTATACATTGCCACGCCAATAGTCCCTGAGTCGCTAACAACGGTTCTGGTTAGGACGGTGTGCCTTCCCGGCGGTAAAAGGGGATGAGGGTGGAGTGTGATTTATGTTGCTGTTATGAGATGATTTGTTTACATGCTATATGATTACGTGTGGTATGAATAATTTGTTACTACTGGGATTCTTTAGAATCTCACTCTTTCCAAATGACTAACCTTTTCAGACATGAGGAGTGGCTCAAAAGGGAAGTGGACAACCAGGAGTAGTTAAGATTACTCTGTGACCTTAGTGGTAGTTGGTTATCTTTGTTTTGGTTTTGGGATTACCAAGTGTATATAAGATGTAAATGCATATTTTGGACATGTAATCCCTATTTTGGGAACCTTAAACCCATTATATGTACGTAGTAAACCGGGGTTTGCCAAGACTCTAGTTTCAACACTTTGATATTTATTAGGTGATTTGATTCTCAAGTAGTTATATCTGCACGTGAATGTGAGACCAGGATTAATTACATTTTGAACTGATTTCTTGAAATATCCCATCTCTTGGATGACGGATATTAAATTGTTATTTTGGCAGAGTTAGTTATGATGCTTGTTTGCCCCCAAGGCCTTTATTTTTTTTAAAAAAAAAAAAGGGTCAACTATGGTGCTTACCTAGGCAAGCACAATAGCTGCCCAAAACACTTTTTCACTAGATCTATATCTGCGACATTTTCTTCCTGAGATCCCCATTTTCCAACATAATCTTATCCCAAATCTTGTTTTATCCCTTCGATCCCCACTCCATTGGTCCACCACTTTTCCTTATCCATTCTCCCCTTCCTATATAATATTTTGTCCCCACTCCTTCCTCTCTATTTTCACCAACAACTAGCGGCATTGTCCCCACTCCCTCCTCTCTATTTTTACAGCGGCAAGTGCAGAGGCTTCCTTGGTTCCTCACTTTTTTTTTATTCTTGTATCCTCCTCCTCCATATTTTTTCAACATTTGGTCCCTACTTCTGTCGGCACTACAAAGCTTGGTCTCCCACCTTTTTCTTTTCATTCTTGTTTCCTTCTACAGAAGCTCCCTTGTAAGTCTTTTTTTTTTAAATACCAAAACTTTCATCGATTGGCACTATAGTTTCCCTTTTTTTTTTTAAGTTTAAAATCTGCTATGAAACTTAGCTTATAGTTTTATGTGTGCTTATAAATTTTTTTTCCAGATATTTGCTTGAAGTTATAACTCTCTCCAGTTAAACTTCTTATACATTGTAAGTGTTTTAATTTTTAAGCTTAAAAATATATTTTTATTAGTTGTTACTAGTTTAATTTGCTCAATATCTTTAATATTTAATTTGTTACGAAATTTGAAAAAATTATTCTCAATTGTATATGTTGAAAATTAATTGAGATAATATTACATGTTACTATATATAGGTGGTATATGTGAAGATATGTATAGTAGTTATAATTTTTAGCTGCTATGGTAATTGTTATTGAAGAGTTGCATAAGTGAAGTAGTTATAACATTTGTATTTTTTTTTAGCTTGTAATGCAACCAATTAATTTAACTATGATATATAGTGATTTTATGAATTAATTATTTGTTTGGAGTTATTTTATTCTGGTTTGGTTTGATTCTGATTTGGTTTTATTCATTTTCCTATATATTTGTACTATAAAATATAGGGTTTATTGCAAAAAGAAAAAAATTACGTAAAAATATTTTTTTAAAAAAAATACTTCCTACAGCATTGTTTCAGGGAAGCACCATAGAAAGTGTTATCCACGTACACTTCCTATGGCTATGGCACTTCCTATGACGTATTTTTGAGGAAGCTATTTAAAAAATAATAAAAAATAAAAATAAGCTGTGGTGTTTCTACATTTTTAAGAAGGGGCACAGTTTCTTTTAATAGTGTTGGAAGCTGTGACGCGTCCTAAATACCATAATATTCATAAAAACAAGGTCGCTTGTAAAGTTTTTTTTGTAATAGTGTGGTGCCCATCAAGTGTCCAACTCATCTAACCGTCTAAGATTGTTAGTGGTCCAAATACAGTAGCAAATATTGTTCATAGAGCGGAGAAAGGAGGAAGAGGATAGGCTGTGAGAAATAGAGGTGGGAGACTGAGGAAGAACAGCTGTGGAAGGCGACGCAGGAGAACGTTGGGAGTGGAAAGAGGAGAGAGGAGCCAAAGGTTGAATGGGCAGGTTGAAGACGTACTAAACCAAGATTCATTTTTAATTGCTTGATGACTTGGCCCATTTTATGTGTAAAATTAATTAAGCTACTTTATTTTTTGGCCGATAGTAAAACTAATTAATTAAGCTACTTCAACATACAGATGTCATATTCTGCTTGATTGATGGGATTCACTTTGTTGTAGGGGTCATATAGCCCATTAACAAATGGAGGCTAATGGAGTTAGAAAAATTAAGGAGAGTTAAAAATCAAACAAAAAAATAGTTAATTTGAGATAATAAGCTTTATTGATAGCTAGGATGAAACTGATGATGTGCTCGTTTTTTTCCCCCAATGTAGTTCAAACATATGCATGTACCGAGTAAAGGGTCTTCATTAAATTATACATAAAATAAATTATACTATATAGGAGCTATATATATTACTAATTTGTAAAGACATGAAATTTGTTTTGTGGCCAACAAACCAATGAAATTTGTTAAATTAGTTATTTATAAAAATATTGAATTGATTTTTCTAAAATATTCTCTTTACTTATCGTTTGCATTAAAATAATCCCTTGATAGAAACCAATGAGATAGTTTGAGGAAAAAGATCTAGATTTGGGTGACAAAGTAAATTGATATTTTAAGTTATAAATCTCTAAATTAGCTCATATGCTAAGGACCAGGCAGAGTAATATGTAGTTTTTGAGTATTATGTTATTATCTGCATGCATGTTATTAATTTTGTCCCTTTTGAAAGCAAAAAAAAAAAGAAAGAAAGAAAGAAAGAAAGAAATGGAACTGTAGCGCTCTCTCTCTCTCTCTCTCTGTTTTTTTTTTTGGTTTACGAGGGCAAGCCAGAGCTTAAGAATTAAATACACAAAAGGTGTAGTGCTAATAGGGAGGAATTATTGGGAGAGATACTTTCTCATGTAGGAAACACAGCCAGGATGAGGGGCAGCTGGCAAAATCAACAAATCTTCGCCCATTTGATGAGCTTCTTTAGCAAGATAACCAGTACAGTTAATTGTGTCACGTGGTGCATATTGGATCTCAATGTCCCAATCTGAGTAAATCAGACCTATAACTTCATTAATCAGTGTTTGCAAGGGATGACTATGTCTTCCGTCCTTCAATGTCAACTAAAATGCCTTCAAGAAATCTGTATAAGCGACAATCTTTTAAAGATCATATATGCTGTCTACAGAGTTGGAGACCAGTCAACAAAGCCAATTATACTTCTTCTGTAACCCCAATTTCTGTTTGAATTATCCCAATATCCAACTTCTATTGGAGTCTCTGATCAATCCTCCACATGCAGCAAGTCGCTGAAAATTGACCAAACCATCGGTACTAAGACACGTATACAATCATCTAAACTGGTTTCAATAATCCAGCAGTCCGTCTGCTCCCTAGTTACCATTCCTCTTCGTTCTCTTCTCCCCTTCCGGGGACTCTCCTATCAGTATCAAGATGTACATAATCACCTGGTGGTGGCTTAGTGTAATAGCTAGGATTGGTGGCATTATCAAATTATGAATCCTACATCTTACCTGAAATAGAATCATTGTCTCATTAACCATTACACCATAGACGAGATACAATATATATCATCAGATGTATAGTACAAATAATGATATGTCAACAATTTTTTATGCTTTAACAAATTTCGTTATATTAGATAATGCGTGTTTCTAAATTTTCAAAATTATTCCCAATGAATCTCGTCAATTCAGGTATAATGAGCTGATTAGAAAGTTGTTTTTCCTGATTGCGTCTCGAGAGGCCTGCTGGCGTGGAGAAAAAATCTCAGCCACAACGTCGCCTGTTGGAAACGCAGCACCGAGTGATAGCGAGAGATCATAGAAAGTTGTTTTTCCAGTTAAAAATGTTACGTTTTTTATTAGTTAGGGAATATTTGATGATTTCCAATTTTTAATAGATTTGAGATATATTTTGATATATTTAGGAAGTCATCAATACTAAATTAAAAAAGATATTTTCTTGAGATTTTATGAGATATCAATTGGGTGCATTATTTGTGGGATTTCAATAAAAATAGAAGTTTTTAATTTGAGAGAAAAAACAATAATAAATGATAATAATGGGAAGTTTTCTCAAATAAGAAAATAAAAAAATATTCAAATTTATTATCATCATTATTATTTCCTTTCCTTTTCTTTCTTTCTTTCTTTCTTTTTTTTTTTTTTGAAAGGAATGACTCTGGTTTTGAAGTTTTGGGTAGGGATGGTGTTAGCTGTCTAGCTTTACAGCAAGCGTATGAGTTGTAAGTAATATAAAAAGATTGTTTTTACGAGGACTATGATAAAAACGAATTAATTATCTCAATTAAGTTCTCAATTAGGTCGAATGAGAATGGTTAAACACTACAAAAAATTACTGAATTTCCGACGGAACGGATTCCATCGGTAATAATAGCGTGACAAACAAATTTCTGACGGAATTCAGATTCCGTCCGAAATTTTCGATGAAATTTATTTCCGTCACAATTTTCAACAGAATTTAATTTCGTTCGAAATTCGCTCGCAACTTTTGATGGAATTAATTCCGTTGGAAATTCTGCCTTAAACATATTTTTTATTTTTTAAACATAAAAAATCCACATGGCAACTCCGGCGACGGCGTGTGGCAACTCTGGCGACGGCGCGTGGCAGCTCTGGCGGCGTCCACCTTGTCGTCGGCCCCCAGATCAGCCATGTGTGGCAACCTCCCTTCGCCACATGTCACAACCTCCTTTTTTTTTGGAAATACAACTCAACTTGCCCCTTATTTGGTTCAAACAGACGATCTTGTCCGTACGCGCTCGATGCCTTACTGGATGAGCTCGACTACTTTGACGTTCTATTATTACATACAATTATATATATAAATCATATGACTATATATTTTTTAATTTCTAAAATTAAATTTTTATTAACATTAATTAATAACAAAGAAATAATTATTAACTAATATTTTATTTACTAATATTAATTAATAACTAATAAATTTTATTTTTTATATGACTTTTTTACCCCTACAAGGACCAAAGCCTATTATTGAAAATTAAAAATATTTTAGAAATTAGAAAATAATAATTAAAAATAAATTTACAATTAAATAAAAAATATTAATTAAAAATAATAAATTTTATAAAAATAATTTTTTAAAATTAAATTAAATTTTAAAATATTAAATAATTAAAAAATAATAATTTTTAAATTTTGTCACAGAATTTCTGACGGAATTGAATTCTGTAGGAAATTGCGAGAGAATTTCGGACGGAATTTAATTCCATCAGAAATTCCCTTATGGAATTTGCGTCGGAATTGAATTCTATAGGAAATTGTGAGTTTCAATGGAATTCAATTCCGTCAGAAATTTCCTCAAAATATCAGTGGAAAAAGTCAAAATTCCAACAGAATATTTTTCATGGCAAATTTTGCCATGGAAAAAATAATTTTCCCACAGAATTTCTGATGGTTTTCCGACGGAATTGAATTCTGTCGAAAAATTCATGTTTCTTTGTAGTGTAAGATTTAATTTGTTTAAAGAAAAATATATTCTAGAATTTTAAAATTAAGATTTTTCTTTAAGATCGAAAGACCTATGATAACTGATCCCTATTGTATTTCATAAGACTAATTTAAATCCTTCTTTAATGAAAACATTTTCTTGTCAAAGGTTCAAAATTAATTTATCAAGTTTTCTTAAGTCAAAGCCAGTTTTTATATTCTCAATTAACGTGTGTAATCTTTTATCTTAGTTAAGGAAAATACTTATTAAGTTCCAGCTTCAATTAGACAATGCTAGGCATATAGATATATCCTATTCTATTAACAAACCATATATTTAACTCATAAACTTTAAGTTTAGCACGATTTTATCTAAGTTCTATAATTGAATTAGCTTTCTCAAATATCATTCAATTAAACTTAACAATCTAAGTGGTGGCCAATACCTAAATACATAAAGCTTATGATAAAATCAACAAATAAATTTCATCAATCAATAAAAGAGAGGAATTAAGAAGTCTTAATCTCAGACTCGTTGGAGAAGAAGCGAGACTCCGTCACCAATGTTTCAACCTTCGATCTTGAAGACAGTGTGCGATCTCTCCGACCCAGCTGCCGTTTGTTCTTGCGTTCTCAAGATCGATCTTGAAGAAGCTCGTCAAGTCGTTCTCCAAATTCCTCTGATCTCCGAAAGATTTGATCCTGAAGATTGTGTGCGATTTGATTTTTTATTCATCAGTGAAGAAGCTTGCGAAACCCGTGATGTGTTGCTTCAGGTGTGATCCTGTGGCGGAATACAAGGAAACAAACACTGCAATGATCAACATTATTAAATCCGGACTTATCACTAAACCGGTCGAGTACTGGGTTAAGGATCAATAGGTCATGTTGGAGTTAAACTAGAGCTAACGGGCAAAATCAGTGAGAAAGTAAAGATTTTAGTATTATTAATATAAAATTTTAGAGAAAATAAAACAAATCGATTTTTTCTTTTTTAAAATAAGGTGTATTGGGTTGATACCCGGACCGAATCGATTTATTGACAGGTTAATCGGCTTCCGAGTCGAACCGGCCGGTCATGTTCAAGCTTAACCCTAGATTTGATTTTTTTAGTTAGCTTTTATTCCTATCTTTGATTCAAATTGTGTTAGCTCAACTTAAGTAAAAGTGTAAAGTTATTATTCAACTGCATTGTTGGTATCAAGTCCTCATAGAAATATCTTACTTACTCTGTTACTTGATACGGCCGGTGTACTTGCAGAATATTAATTAGGCAATAATTTTTTCTCTATCAATTTTAAAGTCAAAGACATTTTCAAAAATTTGAAATGAATTATAAAAGGCCTTGTATTGAAAATCATGAGGGGAAAAAGTCTTATACTAAGTGTAGTACCATTATTTCAAAGCGTTGAAAACAGTTCAAAATAAGTAATGAAGTCAAGCCAAAGACCAGAAATAGTTTTCAACCCATTTGGGATCCCGACTTCAATACAGGGTTCAGTGTTATACTTAGTGGGTTTTTAAAAACTTTTCAAAACACATTTGATGTGGGCTCATTTGCAGTTTTTAAATCTGTTTGACTCATTCGGTTATGTTTCCCTTTGTTAATATTAGAGTATTTACCAAAGTTCTTAGCGGATATTCAGGTTAAATTCATTAACTAAAGGGTTCACAGTGCACAGTCACCCTTTTTGAGTTCATTTACCATGGTTACACACTAAATCCGAGTATATAGCTGGTACCTTTACAATTACTAAGAGTACTAGTCTTATAGTGTACTTATATATACATCATATACAATTTCTCAAAACTAGATAACTAATAAAAACCTAATTGTAACGGCACGGCCCCCCACCCAAGGGGCTACAGAGTGGTGCCGGCATCTGAGGGCTCCTGCCACACAAGACGCAGGATTTATCCCCCCTCCGACTCTAAAAGGCTTAGGGATATTCATCTCAATGGTCTTAATACCACACAGGGAGTCGCCTCCCCAAGGATTGAAGGCAACACTTGAGGGTCAAGTACAAGCCTTATGTGATCCATGGTAGCCACTCAGACGCCGGCACGGCTTTGCGCCCCTTGGGTGGGAGGCCGTGCCGTTACATAAAAGGCGCCTTTTTATGTAACGGTCTGATAGGTTCATACCCAACAGGACTAGCCCAGTCCGATGGTCTCAATACCAACAGGTGCTTGGGGATTTAATTCTGCCTCCCCAGGGGATCGAACGCACCACCTGAGGATAAGTAGTGTGCCATGACCACCTTGGTGGTGCAAGTGACTAAGTCCAAATGATACATATAATCAATCAAATTAAAGCTTGATATGTTTACTTTTATTCTAAAAAGTTTCACATTCATTGAACATCATTTGGTTGTCCAAAAACACAATACTAACAGGGTACCTCGCTGGAATTGTATTTTGGTAGAAAATCCAATTTGCCTTTTGAGTTTCAATGATCCAAAATTCACAACTCGAGGCTGTTCCCATACCATTTTTCGTGTAAAACACAATAGTAACATCAAAATGACCAAATTTCCACTCATTCTACATGTCCTATTTTAGGCAGAAACTCAACAAAATCCCACCAAATACCATACTTCCAATTTAAGCCATTAACTAGCTTCATATATCCTCTAAGCATCATAAAACACCATGAATATAATCAAATCACCATGACTCTTCAAAACCACAGCTTGAAAAAAATTAGGCAAAATTACACATGCCAACATACTCATTCAACCTACAAAACCTATGCTTAAATTAAAGTTAGTACTCACTTCTTGCTTCTCCTTAGGTTCTTTCTTTAGTTCTTCAATTTTTTCTCTTACAAGATAGCTCAAAATACCTCCTCTTGCAATTCTAAAACCATAGAAATAAAGCTCTCATCAAGAGGAATAATGTTTGTGAAGGGTATTTGAGCAAAGAAGTCATTTGCAAGGTCAAAATTCAAGTAGAAATGCTCACCTTCACTTGCTCTTCTTTCTCTTTCCTTAAGCCTTGCTTGGCTGACTTTGAGATAAATGAGAGGGAGTGAAATGAGTTCTAAAATTTCTCTTCCCTTGGCCCTTAATATTTGACCGAAAGTAGGCCAAACGAAATAGAGAAAATGTGTGGTCAGTAATTATTCTTTCTTGGTAAAAGTTGATGATAAATACAAGATGGCTTCAATTTTAAAACTCTCACCTCTCTTGCCTTTTGGGTTCTTGGACGAAAATTTGGAGAAAGAAGAGGAAATATATGAATAACACTTTCTCTCTTCTTCTCTTATATCCCTAGCCACTTTTGTTGACTAAATGGGCAAGGATAAATCAATTAACCTCTCCTTCTACCTCCTTTTGGCTTTGACTATCTTTCTTTGAGTAAAAGGTGAAGATAGCAATTAATTATACTCTCTTCTCTCTCTTAGTGCCTTGGACTACATTCATAGATGGTTAGGTGGAAATTGGTTTTGACTTATATCTTTGTATGTTGCATGTGTATACATGTCATGTGTTTCTTGCAAAAGTAGGTGGACTTTGACCACACTCTCTTCTCTTGCTTTTCTTTTTGCTTGGATGTCAATTTGCTTCTCAAAAGTAAGGGAGTTGTATTGATTAAATCCTCTCTCTTCCTTGCTCTTGTCTTGGATGAAATATTAAGGAAAAAGCGGAGGGAATTTGTTGCATTTGTCTTGCTTATGTAAGCATGAGTCATGTAGTCCAATTTTAGAAAAAGAGGAGTCTTTTACTTCAATTATCTTCATCATTACCTCTACTTTGTACGAACAAATCTTGGTCCTTCATTTTGTTTCCTAAATCTATCCTCAAGATCAAGTGGCAATTGACTCTTTTACCCTTGATCATGTCAAAATTAATTAGGGTGCCATTAATCCTTTTATTTCACTATCTATTACATTTAGCCCTTGGATGTATTTTAGGATATTACACTGAGACTTCAATGGAGTACTAATAATTAATTACTATAAAAAATGACATTTCATAGCAGTGCTTTTGTAGCTGTTAGTTTTAACCGCTACAAATATCATTATTTATAGCAGTTTTAACTTGAACCGCTACAAATTTGTAGTAGTAAGCTTCACGCCAAGTGGCGCGCTGGTAAGCCAATGTTATTTGTAGCGGTTGAAAAAACAAACCGCTATAAATATGGCACCAATTGTAGCAGTTATAACATGTAAAGCGCTACAATTGTGGTGGTTATTTTGTAATGGTTACGTGGACATGAACCGCTACGAAATGCAAATAGTTTCCTTCTTATAGCAATTTTACAGAACTGCTACAAATATAAATGACATTTGTAGCAACTTTTTTTCAAAACCACTACAAAACTTCAACGGTCTTGATATTGGTAGTGGTTAGTGGTAACCGCTACAAAATGTTCCATTGCCCGAGGCAAGTTTGTAGCGGTTTATGTAGTAGTTTTATCAATAACCACTATAAAATTCAATGTTATAAATACCCAATGACCCTTCAATTGTCTCATTTGGTCATTTTGTTTTCTGACGGTTCTCTGAGAGTTTTCTTTTAGATATGAGCTTTCTAACATCTCTTTGAGAGTTTTGCTGCAACATTTGAATTTTTCACACTTAAGGTACAAAAGTTACTTATTTTCTTTCCATTGTTTATTATTACTATATTTTATATATAAATGTGACTAATTTTTGTTTATATTATGCAGTCGATATGGCTTTAAGGAGGGACAAAGGGAAGGGGAAGGAGGCCGAGCTTCCCCTAGACCACTTCTGTGGGTTGGCAGTAGCAGAGGAGGGGGTAGCGTAGAGGGAAGGTGATTGCACCATAGTAGATGGCCCCATAGCAGCCATAGGAGTCAGCTTCACCACAGCCACAGCAGACGGCCCTGTAAGAGGCAACTGCACCATAAGTGCCTGAGAACAAGAAGTTCAAGATCCCAATTCCGCTTAGTGACATCGAGCAGTCCCTGGATGAGGAGGAGGCGTGGGACCAGAACAACCTACAACGATCGTCTTCGCAGTTGACTGGGTTTGAGGTGTAAGTCTAAGGTAAATATAATTTTTTATTTAATAAATTAATTATTTAAATTCAACCTATTAAATATGAATTTAAATGTATCTAACGTATGTGGTAAATTATGCAGATGAGCAGGGGAATATTTCCATGAAGAGGCTGGATGTGGCTAGTCTGAACAGCCTGGACCGAACATTACGAGTTGTAGTTATATGGAATAAGGCCACGGACCAGCCATCAACAATGGGGCTCACCTATTCAACCGCTTCCTAAATGAGATGAGCTCGAATTAGATATGGTTCCCTGTCCACTTCAGGATTTAGAAGAAGGTTTCGAAAGGGCTGAAGGATCTGATATGGGATGAAGCGATAAAGATAATTAATAGTATTTAATTATATTATATATTTATAATTAATTGTGTTTAACTAATATTTATTAATTGTATCATTTGTAATTAGTTGCATTTAATTATTTTTTATTCAGTTGTGTTATAGCTTAGGTTTGCTGTACGAGACAACTGGAAGAGGAACACGCTGATGAAGATGGGCAACAGTTGGAGGAATAAAAGGAATCCGTTGCAGCAACTGATCAAGAACATCTCGGACAGCATCCCACTGAACAACTAGGCAAGTTTTGTCTAGTTCAGGAGGAGTATAGAGGGGTAGGTAAATTATTTATAATTATAATTTTAATATAAATTTCATAAATTTTATGTTTTTAATAATTATAATTGTTTTATGTTGTTTTAATACTTTTAATATTAAGTTTTTGCAGGCACTTTCTTAGAGGAATACTAGGTACCGAGGACAGCAGAAGATCCACCACATGGTAGGATCGAAGACCTTTGCTGTCACTTATGTAATATTCCAAATTTTAAGCTTGAGAATAAGTTTGAATTAAGTGGATTGCTAAGCCCTAGTTGAGCAGGTATTTCAAATATATTCCCTAATATTTCTTATATCTTTAAGGTATTAAAGGAAATAAAATGATGAATTAAAGAGTATGAGAAATTTGTATGCAAAAATGGAATTTGTTTAAGTTGCAAGTGCATGTCGTTTCACTGCTTTCAGTGAGGCAGTTTTATTGTGCAATGCATTTCAATGACCAAATGATGACAAAAATATATGAAATTTTCCAGAACGGAATTATAATCATAAGCTTTAATTTGATAAATCATATGACTTAATTAGAGCTATATACAAAAATTTATAAATTTTTTAAGTTTACTCAGCGAAATTGGTTATTTTCTAGAGCAACGTTCAAAACAATTAAATTTGAGAATGATGTAATTTCAATTGGAAAAATTCTACATGTTTACTTGAAACTAGACTCAATAAGGGTTCTATATCCTTTGGAATCACCTTGATACGAGGTCTATAAAATTAGTTATGATTTTTCAAAGATTGGGCAAACAATCTGCTAGAAAATCCAAAAATGAAAAGAAAATGTAATTTCAAACTTGTAATTTTGCCAAACAAGTATGAAATTAATTATTTTTCAATAAATTTAGGTTAATTTCAATTAATTAAGGAAAATAAAGGGAAAACATATATTTGGAGTATTTTGGTCAAATAAGTGTGAATTTATGAAAAATTGGAGCAAAAATGCAATTTTGCCCAACATTGGGACTTTATGTGTATACGTAACTGGAAGAAGTTGTGAAGCCAATCGAGACTACAGGGAGGGGTCCCTAGGTGTCTCTTATACGTAGCATGATAAAGGAAATATTAGTTTGGCTTAATGTGCAAATTCACATGTACATAGGAATTATGTGCATAAAATTGACTTTTGGAATTTTAGAAATTTAATAAATAAATGAAATATGACACAAGCTATCATAATCTTCTCCTTCCTCTTGGGCTTAAAACTGATGCACACAACAGCTGAAATAGAGAGAGAAAGTTGAGATTTTGGAGTGAGAAGGAGAAGGAAAAGCTTGCAAAGGTAAGTGATTTCTTCGGTAAATTGCTTCCTAACATGTATAACTCCACTCCTAAGCTTACAAAGGTAAGTTGAGTTTTGTGAAGTGCAAACTTTAACGTTCTAAGGCTAGGGTTTTCAACTACTTTGAGAAAATTCAGAAGGAAGTGAAAGGTAACCTTCAAACCTTCATATATTGCTTATTTTGGCTGTTGTGGACACTTTAATCGGTGAAATTTTGCCAGATTGTATTTGATTTGAATTTTGGAATTGGCATTACCTAGGGGTTATGCTGACAAAATTGGGTCTAAATGGTAGTTGTAACCTAATTAAATAGTTAATATAGTGGTTAGGAGTAGAAAGGAACATGTCTGCTGAGTCGGATTTCGAAAACCCCAATTTTTCTTTGAGTATTGAGGAATTTGGCTAGCTCTAGAAATAGGCCTTAGAGTTGGATTTTCAATGATTTTATGATTTCATTGAGTTCAAAAGGGAAAATTAGGTGGGGTTACAGTTGGTCACTTTTTCAAAAAAGCCCGAAAAAACATAATTATGAAAACGCCCTTGAAACACTGAAATAAGGGTTGCCAAGGGCATTCTTATCTTTTGGTAGTAAATTTGATAATTTTGAGTCCAGAAATGGATTTCTTGGGAAAAAATATGTCAGAATAGCCCAGGTCAAAATTTTGGGAAAAGTATGGTCGGACTGGGTAGGCGAGGCGAGGCTGGGTGCTAGGGGCATTTTTGTAAATTTTCACCATAGGCTATTATAACCACTATAAACACTTTGGAAGTGTCTAAAATGGTACATGAATGAGTTTTAACCTATTTCTTGTATATTTGGTATTTTAGGACCGAATTGAGACTCGAGTTGTTGGCACACTTTACGAGGTGTATGGTTTGAAGCAAGAAAGTGTTAAGGTAGGGAACTTACCTCTCATGCATGTATTTGATATTTGTGGTAGTGTAATGATGTATGTTATTCTTTGCTTGATTATGCATGAATGATTGAAAATCTCTTTTTGTTTATACTGTGGCCATAGTTTTGTTGTATAAAATATTGAGCACACAGATATGTCATTGTGTTAGCTGAGTTTATGTAATGCAAGCATGTCATGCATTAAGAACTTTTTATGCATGCATATTGATACTATTTTTCTATTGAGATTCTCGTGAATCTCACCCTCCCCTACCAACAAATTAGACAGTTGTGAGTAGGGAAGAGAACTACACGGGAGGAATGCAGTAGCGAAACGAAGATGGGAAGACATATCTATTTCACTGGGATGAGTTTAGATACCCTAGAGCCCTGTATGGGTACAAGGTTTGTAATTATTATGTACGAACCCCTATGGGTAATTTCTATAATCATGCACATATTATCAGTATATCTCTTCTATTCCTGTATTGTCCACCGAACCATGCATTAATATTCCACTATAAGTTAAAATCATATAAGGGTGTGAAAACTTACAATGAGCTGGTAATTTTTTACAATGCCAATTAATTTTAGCGAGTTATTTCATATTATAAATTTAGTGTTTAATTGTTCATAATACTAATTTAATTTTTGAATTATTTTAGGAGAGGAAGGCACAGTAGTAAAACCGCTAGACGAACTACAGGGAGTTATTCACTATCACCCACAAACATTGTGACAGGACTCTAACCTCTCAGCAGGTAGAGGAGGCCATTATAAGTTAATTTATTATTTTATATTAATAATTTATTGTTCTATTGTTTATAAAACTACTTTATTGTGAATAACAATAATAATTAATTATTTCATAAAATGGCAAAAGCAGATGCAGTAGTTGCAAGTTGAGCCGCGAGAGACCCAGACCCAAGAGTCACAAAGGTTTGTGGACCTTACTACACAATTGAAAGCAGGTCTGGATCCAGTTGAGCACCCTGGATGTGTGAGGGGAATGGGGATAGGCGGGGGACCTAGCATGGTCTATGGCAGAAGCGGTGCCTCTGAGGCTAGCAACTCTCGATCACGAACGTCCGAGGTCAGACGTCCGAGGGATGACTTTGTTGAGGAGCTTTGATAGGAGGTTGCTAGGATACATGCTATGGTGGCCCATCAGATGTAGCAGCAGGCTAATTTCTACTATGCTCAGCATATGCAGTGGCGAGATATCACGAACTACATGCTGGAGCAGTCGTGGAGTCGCCTGTTCCCAGACGAGGAGCATCCACAGGTTCTCCCTGTCCCTCAGTTCATCGTCCAATTGCCTCCTTCTGCCGATGATGATGGTGCTATTAACTTTACTCAACGCCTTGATATAGCCGCACCTGAGGGAGCCCTCCTTAGGGAAGACATGATAATTAGTGTCGTGATCCTTCCCATCCTGATAAAGGACTTGATCATCATCCTCCGGATAGGTAGTTTATGTTTTTAATTAGTTAGCTTTAGGACAGTTATATTTTTTTTTTCCGAACATCTGAAAAAAAACTTGGATATTTATATTTTCAAAGCTTTGTTAAATTTGTAACACCCTAAATTTTATATTCACCAAATATATTGTAATTATTCAGAAAATTCAATAAAATGGTGAATATTCATGAAATTTGGAACTTTTGAATTTTAGAAATATTCATATTCATGAGGAAATGAGCAAATTAATTCAAGAAAGGAAATCAGATTACAAAGGTAATGGCAAAATAGAAATTTTGCCAATTTAGCACAAGATTAATTATGTTTCAATTAATTGAAGTTTGTTTCAATTAATTAAGGAAAATAAAGGAGAACATATATTTGGAATATTCTTAGTGGAATAAATGAAGAGTTGTGAAATTGGAAGGAATTGGAAGGACTTGTGGATAATTCCTTTAATTGAATTATGGAAATGTTGAAACAATTTTTATTTCCGTTTTTCTTGTAAATTTCGGCTAGCACAAGAAACATGGGAGGGGAAAAATGATTAATTAGATTAAATATGCCAAGTGTCATTATCCTATGGTAAAGGGATTAGTTTATAATTGATAAAGATGATCACATGTCTAATTGTGTTAAAATAATGCTTCTTGGACATGGTAATCATGATTATGGTACCACACTTGAGTATCTAGTTAGATTAGTTAGAAGAAGTCATTTGGCTAGTGAGGGCATGAGGGAGGATGGTTTTGGGCTAACCAAAAGAGGAGGAAAATTAGTTCAAGACTAATTGAGCATTATGACACCAATTGGGAAGAGATAAGACTAATGACAAGTGTCACCCTAAGATGAGTTATTGGAAATAAAGTAATTAAGGGAAATGGAAGATATTTTAAACACACTTCCTTCCTCTTTCCCTTCATCATTTTTGGCCAAAAAGAGAGAAAGAAGAGAGAGAGATAGAGTTCAAGAGATCTTAAGATCTAGAGAGAAGGAAGAAGAGAAAGCTTAAGGTAAGACATGATTCTTAAGCATTTTTTCTTGTAATCTTGCATAAAACCTTCTCTAAATGCTTCTTCTCTATGGAATCAATGGTATAGAAAACACATCTTGAGCTCAAGGAGGGGGAGAGAGAGGTGGACACCTAGAGAGACAAAGCTTAAGAAGTCAAGAGGTAACTTCACAAAACTCAAATCCATACTAGTATGTTGTAGTTGTTGAAGTGTATGGTTCAATATGGTGATTTTTGTTGAATTTGTAAATTTGGAAATTCCTAATCATAAGGAGTTATGCTGCCCAAATTTCTTTGAATCATGGTTAGAATGCATGTAAATGACTTAATGAGGGATTAGAAGTTAAATGACATAAGCTTTAGAGGTTAAAACACGAAAGTGCATTTTCCCTTTTTCTTGGCATATATTTCGGCCAAGTCTAGATCTGGGGGAAGGAGTAGGATTTTCAATAATTTGATGATTCCATTAGATTCAAGACGGAAAATTAGGTAGGGTTACAGTTGGTCACTTTTTCGGAAGAGCCCGAAAAAGCATAATTACGAAAACACCCCTAAAATAGGGCAGTCAAGGGAAATTTCATAATTCGACACTGAATTTGATAATTTTGAACCCAGAAATGAATTCCTTGGGTGAAAATAAGTCAGCATAGCCCTAGTCAAAATTTTGAAAAAACGTGCTGTGGGTCCGGGTACTGCGAGGTCGGGCCAGAGTCCAGGGGCATTTTCGTAAATTTTCACCATAGACTAATATAACCACAAGAAATGCTATAGAAGTGTCTAAAATGATACTTGAATAGGTTATGACCTATTTCTTGTACATTTAATATTTTAGGACCGAGTCAGAAACCGGAAGCAACACGTTTTACGAGGCACATAAAAAAGGGTTAATAGAACTTTGAGGTAGGTACTACCATATCTTATATACTATGTGATTAATTTTATATATGTGTTATTGTATTTCGTGATATGATTGCGTGCTAGAGGCATAATACCTAGTTGTGGTTCGGTGTCCAACAAAGGTATATTGAAAATCCTAGCTGTGGTCGGTGACTTGGCTATGGTACACTATCGAAAATCCTAGCTGTGGATGGTGGCTCAGCTGAGGTACACTATCAAAAATCCTGGCTGTGGTCGATGACTTAGCTAAGGTACACTATCAAAAATCCTAGTTGTGGTCAGTGACTTGGCTGAGGTACTTACATATGAATCGAATTGAACTTTCATTTTGCCTAATATGGTGCATTTCATATTTAATT
The DNA here is from genome assembly GCA_963210345.1 of Inga oerstediana. NCBI lineage: Eukaryota > Viridiplantae > Streptophyta > Magnoliopsida > Fabales > Fabaceae > Inga > Inga oerstediana. Next base: position 41,456,414 of record OY723409.1, read on the forward strand.
TTTACATTTTATATATCGATCATATGTTTCTACTGGGATTCTTCGGGATCTCACCTCGTTTTCTAAATAAACATCTTAGTGGGTACTAGTGGGTCAAAAGGCAAAGGCATAGCGCCGAGAAGTGATTGGCATGTGTCTCGAGGCAAAAGTCAAAGTTTGTGGTTATAGTTAGTTTATGCTTAAGATATTTTGGAAAATCCTGTAAATATTGGAAATACTGTAATATTCTGTATTTTATCTATGGACGACTTGGGATTATAAATGAATACTTTTATCAATATATATGTACTTTTTTGTATGCCCATTGAACTCTGTCTTTATTACTCTTTGATTTATAGCCAGACATAGAGTTGTCATACCTTCTCAGGGCTAAGTATCATAGGGCACTGCAGGAGCACGATACACTAAGAGGTCGGTACTTCACATTTCTTGACGGTGTAAAGACTATGTATCGACTGCAGATACTGTTGGTGGTTATGGTGTCCGACGAGTACTGGGTTTGTTCCACAATGTACTTCTTCCCAAACCCATCATTCTGGAACTGACTGAAGAACCTCATTGTTGAGCGGGGCCTGAGGGAGAACTTCTGGGTTTTTTGGAGGCACATCAGAAGGTTAGTGTGGGATTTTATATATACCAAACTGTGATGTGGGGCCTACGTGAGCTATTTTGGTGACCGAATCTGACTGGCATGTATTATGAGTTAAGGGCAGTCAGGAAGAACCAACAAACAGAGAAAGAGTTAGCCAAAGTCGGTTGTTTGGGGAGGGGTACAGAGAAAGTTAAGCGTGCTCAACCTGAAGTAGTATGGGATGGGTGACCCTTGGGAAGTTGCATGAACTTAGTATTTTTGTTATGTAAAGGACTAATATGTCATGTACAGTAGTATGCAGGATATATGATGTTTACATTTCTCCGTAACTACTGTAAATAGTTGTGATATACTATATATGACATATTTGTACCCTGAATTTTATGAAATGACAAAAATGCCCTTGCTCTTATATAAAATGTAATTCTTCTCTATCTTCATGTAGTTTGAAACATAGAGATGGTTCAACCTGGTAGACCTTGTAGCAGGCCATGTACAGGGCATAATCATGTCGTGATCGAGCCATGACTTGATTTGGTACAATAGCGAATACTGGATATGCCAGAATAATAACAACAAATAATGAATGAAATAAGAGTTGACCTTCAGGGAGTACAGCAAAGGCAGGATCATCTAGTGAATCGTCTGGATGAGTTTATAAGGGGTAATGACAAAGAAATATATGAGGAAGCTCCACTAGAGGGTGATATACTTAAACCTGGGGTGGATATTCAAACTTGGCTGAGCAGATTTAGTAAACAATAGCTACCTATGTTCAGGGGGAAGTTCGATCCTCAACTAAAAGAAGACTGGTTAGCTCGTTTGGATAAGAGTTTTGATATGCTGCAATACCCAAATTAAGTGAAAGCCTGGTTAGCTATATACAAGCTGGAAGGTGATGCTGACCGCTGGTGGAAGGGCACGGATCTTACCCTAAAGGGGAGGAATGTTCCTATTACATGGGAATTATTCTAGGAAAAGTTCAACGAGAAATATTTTCCCCCAATTGTCAGAAGAGAAAAGGAGAAAAAATTTCTTTATATCAAACAACAAGATTGAGAGAGCTTTAATGATTATTTGGCCTGTTATATTTGACTGTCACAATATTCGTCATATCACAAGCTGAATGATAATGAAGAGTAGAATATAGACATGATTGAAGGGTTAAGACCCGAGTTCAAAGAGAGGCTGGTTTCTCAATACTTTACTAAATTCAGCAAAGCGGCGGTAGAGTGCCGATACATTGAGAAGCACATGTCGAATTGGGTAGTACAGACTAGGAATCATGGCATTTCTAGAAGTGGTAACTTAGCACAGAAGAGGAAAGAACAGGGTGGACCTTCTAGGGGAGTTACGAACAGGTTGAATCAGATGGGAGGCTGTAGAGGCCAAGGATCCTCAGGAAGTCGAACATGTTGGTTTTGTCGTAAACCATTCTATCCAGGCAAGGCTTATAATGGTGCACTATTGAAAGGTGATCCTAATAAACCACTTACTTGTTTTAATTCCGGTAAGATAGGACATATATCCAAGGATTGTCCGCAAAGCAGCAATTAGTGGAGACGAGACCCAAGGTTTCAGGCAGGGTCTAGACACTAACATAAGAAGAAGCCAGAAAGTCTTCGGAGTTGATTCAAGGTACTATTTTTCTGAACGGTAGTTTAGTGCATGTTATGTATGATTCTGGTGCAAACCATTCATTCATTGCATACGACTGCATAAGATGGTTACATTTACCTATGCATAAATCCCTATATGATTTGGTTATATCTACACCTATGGGCACACGAATTGTAATGGTTGATGTTTATCTAAATTGTGAGGTAAATACAGATGGGCATGAATTGACTATAAATCTAATTTATTTGCCACTGCAAGGGTTATAAGTAATTTAAAGTTGTTCCTCTTGTTAAGAGCTTTCATTCTATGGCTTTAGATTTTCTATTGGCGTTGTTTTGAGCACACAAGGAAATCTAGAAGTTGGAGAACTAAGGAACTTCCTTGGGAAAGTTGTTGAGGTGAGTGAAAGCTTCATTTTTATATAAGTTTTGTGGCCATTGGTTGGGCCTTGAATTTCTGAAAATTTTGCCTTAATTTTCATGATTTAGGGTCATAGGGAGTATGGTATGTTGTTGTCTTGGAAATGGTGCCTTGTTTAGTATTTTAAATTAATAGAATTGAATTGAAGCTTAAAAGTAAAGTTTGGCAACTTTGTGTTTGGTTTGTGTATTGGGCAAAAATAGGGCATGTTGATAGGTTGTGATTTTGTTCATTTTGAGGTACCATTGTGTTCCTTGTGAGAAATTGTATGGGAATAGATTTGGTTATTAATTTTAGAGTCATTGGACACTTTGATAGAAAATTGGAAATCTGCAAGTGTGAACTCTATTCTAGGCAGTCATTTTACACGAAATTTTTGAATGACCAAATGGTGTTGAACAATTCTGAAACTTTTCAATCTTAAAGTTCACATCCCAAGCTTCAAAATGGACATATAATTTATGTCATTTTGTTTTGTGAACTGAGAGTTATGCTTTGCCAAATTTTGGGACAAAAATTGGACTATGTTTTGGACCAGTTTTGAGTTTTGTGTAATTGTGGAATTGTGTGGTGATTTCTAGTTATGGTCCATATTTTTTTTATGTAAAGAGGACTTAAATACCTTTCTTTTGGCTTTGGAATCACCTCATTTTGATTTTTCTAGAATTAGTTATAATTTTTGGAAGTTCAGCCAAGAATCAGGGAATTTCTTGGCCGCAGCCCAATGTGGCTGGCCGCGGCCCAAGGGTGGGCTGGCCGTGGCTAACCCCTGTGTTCCAGGACTGAGTTTTTGAAAAGTGATATCTAACCTATTGTTTTCCAACCCTTTAGGGCTTTTATTAGAGGCATTTGTGGCCTCTTAAGGGTCAATTATGATAACCAAATGTAAGTTTTATGAAGTGAATTAAGTCTTGTAATAGATTATAACTCTTCGTCCTTAATTATGATTCTAGGATTTGACATTCGCCCTACACGGGAGAGACCGGTGCTAGAATACCTCCAGAAGGACCAAGGTAGTGACTCTTCTCTCATATTGTGTATGATACTTGGTATGCATGTTTATCATTGTGAATGTTTTGTTGGCCATAGGGTATTACAGCGTGAGCAGTTCAGCGTGATCCGTCGTAGGGGACAATGCTCATGATACCTACCCCAGCCATTGTATCTGCCATTGTAAGTGCCGAGGCTGCATTATGGAATCATGAATTCTTGTTTGAGTATCCAGCCTATGGGGCTGCGTGGTGTGAAATGTTTTATATATATTCCAGCTGTGGTGATATATGTGATAAGTTCATGTGGATGTGCAATACAACAAGCAGTTCAGTGTGAGCCGTCGTAGGGGGCGATGCCCATAATACCTACCCCAGCCGTTGCAATTGTTGTTGTGATTGCTATGTGTTGTATAGATGATTTACTTTCATGCTTTGATGTTGTGCATATTATGAGTGACTTGTTACTACAGGGATTTCTAAGAATCTCACTCTCCCAAAAACAATTTTAGACAGGGTCGAAGGATCAAAGGGGAAGTAGGTGACGAAGAGTGCTTAGAGCTCTAGATAGGAGTTTTATTTTGGAAAATTTAGTTATCATATTTGTAATTGGTATTTTGGATTTTTCATTGGGAAACAATTGTGTATAATGGATAAATGATGTAGTTTTGTGTAATCCCCAAGTTAAGGGAATTAGATTATGAGCATTATGCCTTGTATAAACCCTTTATTTATTAATGGAACCCAATTGTGTCGGGAGTTTACATTGTACTCTAATATGTATAAATGGAATCGAATTTTACAGGCCATTTGTGTAATTGTATTGTGAATATGAGACCATTGTGAACAGTGTTATATATGAATAGTTTTGATGATGTAAAATATGGATGTCAAGTATTAAGAGCAAAAAGTTTGTATGGCACACTTATTATCTTCCTTGACTAACTACTATATTTAATGTTGGATATCTTGTAGATTAGTTAAGCCAAAAAAGAAGAAGATTGAAGATGTTCAAAGAGATATCTAATTGGATTATGGAGTCAATAATAATGATATTGAAGAAGGAAGAATTTATAAGAACTAATGGGAATTTCAAGAAGAAAGATTAGTCAAGTAAAGATTGAAGAAGACTGAAGATATTCAAGAAGACATCTAGCATCTAGTTGGGTTATGAAGAATGATCATCAAGTGGCAAAACAAGAAGAAAGAGATTGAAGAAAGAAGAACTTGTAAGATCAAATGAGAATATCAAGATTCAAGCTCTTAGAAGTGATACTGGAGGTTGGAATGGGTTAATACGAAGCTAAAATGATGTATACGGAAGTTATGGTAACTGCGGGGATGATTACTTGAGTATCACTCGAGTAATATGGCATTGCCTCATTTTGGAGGTGATTACTTGAGTGTCTACTCGAGTAATCTGCAAAGTTACTTGAAGATTACTCGAGTGACCACTCGAGTAATGGCACTCTGTTTTCGTGTGACAAAATAGAGATTTGGTATTTTGATTATATCTATCCAACCACATGTCAGATTGAATTGAAACTGGTGGCATATGAAACTAGACTCCCAACACGAACTATGGACACCAAGATCATATTAAAAGGAGTTCAGATGAGAGATATATGATCTGTTGAAATTGATACATGAATCATCATCTTTTACCAGAACAAGGTTATGTATTTTGGACATAACTCTTAAAATACATATCAGACTGAGATAAAACTGGTTCCATATGAAAGTAGACTCAAAGCGTTTTCTATGGATGGGTAATCTGGCATATTTGAAGTTATATCCTAAGAGCTAAGCCTCCTGGAAGTTTCTGCTCGAGATTTCAGAAATTGTCTAAGAATAGTAGATACTCTTTGGATCATAACTTTACGTATACAGCGAGTTTAGAGCCGATTCTTGTTGCATTAGAATGTAGACGATGAGATATTTCCGATGATATATAATTTGCCATGTTTCAAATCACAATCAAGAATTTACTTGAGGGGCTTACTCGAGTGATATGCAGAATTATTTGAAACCTCACTCAAGGGACACTCGAGTAATGCAGTTGGAAATACTCTCAGCCAGATTTTGAAGCAAATTACTCGAGTAATGACTAAGGGTTACTCGAGTGACCACTCGAGTAATGCAACATATAATGTCCCAAAGATTCTGGAAATCACAGGAAAGATCGTGTAACTCATTCCTCTTGCTTCTAATCATTCTAACATTTCATTGTATTAGTGTTTAACGCATGTCTCCAAAAATACAATGAAGATATGATATGACACAAAAAGAAGTCTCAAGTCTCTGCTAGTTTTTCATAAGTAATCACTCGAATGATCACTCGAGTGATGGCCCTCGATCACTCGAGTGACCACTCAAGTGATGTATACCAGAAAACATGAAATTCATCTGTTGCTTATTGATTTATTATCTTCATGATTAAAACTTCATTGTATTAGTATTCTAATCATTATTCCATGAATATAATGAAGAAATCATGCTAACTGAACAAAAGATACTTTACGGAAGTAGAGCTTCAATGTTTGTAACGGTTAGTTTTCAAATTCAAGCAACGGATGAACGAAGCAACAGACTCAACGGATAAGTTGAAATACTCACAATTGTGATATTCTACTCAACTATAAATACAGAAGATTCAAGTAGACAACAACAATGCAAAACCTGATAAGATTGTGAATCATCCACTTCTACTCGAATACTCTTTGTTCTTATCTATTTTCCATCATGTATATTTGAAGAGAGTTATTTGTATGGTACTTCAGTGTTCATTATATCTACTATGTGAGAGAGTCTATAAACACTTTCACTTATATTTCTGAATTGATCTCAAGGTAGAGGGACCTTGAGTGGGTTGATTTTATTACGGAAGAAGTTGTAGAGAAGAATTACTGGTAAGACTTTCTGATCATAAGACTTATAAGGTGCAAGCAGTAGAGAACGTTGCTGCTTGTAAGATTTACAGAGGTGTAAGTAGGAGAGAACTTTACTGCTCGTAAGACTTGCAGGAGTAAGTAGGAGAGGAAGATCTTCAGGATTGCTCTGCTCGTAAGACTTACTGTAAGGGGGAGTATTTCAGTGAGAGAATTGTAAAAGGTTTCACAAGTACCCGACTAAACTTGTGGTCTGTAAAGGCTTTTCTTGTGCCTGGATTAAACAAGAAGATAGTGGATTTGAAAATCTCAGGAGGAGCCTAGGGACTAGACGTAGGCCATGGCAGATTGGACCAAACTAGGATAAATCACAGTTTGCATTCTCTCTTCCTTAAACTCTTATATTTCCAGCATATATTAACTGTTGATTTATGATTTATTACTTTCATATTTATTTTTTCCACTAAGATGCGAAAAGATTTTCAAAGTTTTAAGTTTTTATCTTACCCCCAATTCACCCCCTCTTGGGTTCAGCCGGTTCTAACATTTAGTATCAAAGCTATACTCTTTTTTAAAGGACTTAATAGTCTCAAGAGTTTATAATGGCTAATTTTGGGTGTTTTATGCTTTCCGAAGGTTTTAACTATACAATTTCGCCTATTTTGAAAGATATTGACTTTTGGTTTTGGAAAGCTAGAATGACATCTTTTATAAAATGGTTTGATTATGATATGTGTGATGTTTTTACAAATGTCTTTGATTTCAAACCGAGAAAGGATTGGATAGAAAGAGAAAAGAATTTGTTTTTGTTGAATATTTGAGAAATGAACATTTTGTATAGTTCTTTAACCGAAAATGATTTTGAGAAAATTAGATTTTGCTCTACTGCTAGAGATATTTGGGATACTATTGATTCTATATATACTTCTAACAAGTATGTTAAAGTTGAAAGTGTTGACAGTTCATGTCAAACTATAAGCTGCGCATCTACGGTGCATGAACAATTAGAAGCTGATGAAGAAGAAGAAGAAATCATAGAACACTTCCTTATAGTAACATGGATAGACAAGAAGATGATGATTCCCAAGAAGAACTCATTACGGACGAATTTGATGGATCATCCTCTAGAGATCAAGATGCACATATGGTAAACAATTCCAATTCTTCTGGAGTTATTTTGAAAACTTATTTTCAAAGTTTGCATTAAATTATTTCTCATCCAAGTATTGATTCTATTCTGAAAAACAAAAATATTTTCAATCATATTGGAAATTCATGCGGGAGGAAAGAACTTAGGGAAACTAATAATTTGAAATCATTTTTTCTTGATCAACACAATACTTGCATAGAATCTCATAATACATATCATCATATTATTTGCAATTATTGTGGTAAATTAGGTCATATTTCTCACACATGCTATATTAGAAGAAATTCTAATGTGAGAAATAAATATGCTTGGGTTCTGAAAAAGACAAGTAATGTCTAATACAACAATCAAGGACCTAAGTCTATATGAGTACCAAAATGTCTATCTAGTATTTTATGTATGCAGATTGAATATAAGAAGAATGGACATAAAGGTGCAGAGATAAAGAAGAAGAAACTAATAGTTTCTTATGCACCAAGAAAGAGGTTCATATCATCTATATCGAAAAGAAGAACTCTTGGAGCACCCATTGCTAGAACTACACAATGTGATTATGAAGAAAAGCAATGGATAAAAGGAGTACATTCTACCTTAAGGAAGTGCTACCATAGAGTACCATTTAACTACAATAAGGAGAACAAGAAAAGGAGGATCTCTTAAGCTTCAAGTAGAAGACTCTTGGAGTCTACATATTTTGAGAGAAGGTTTCCAACACCCAAAACAAGATATTCAAAGTATCAACATCATAGAAAGATGCAGTGGGTAAGCAAAAGCAATCCTCTAAGTTTCTAAGGCAAAGGTACATAATGATAAAACCTCTTATGCTATTGTCTGTAATATTTATTGAGGTTTTATATTTTGGAACCTTAGGATTGAGCATTGCAAATGATTTTGAAATTATGTTTCCATATCCCTTAAAAATCCATTTAATAGATTTATTTATAAAGGGATTGTAGTGCTCACAAGTTAATTCTTTATGCATATATTGTAAGAGGCAAGCTTCACTCAAGAGGGGGTGAATTGGGTGATGTTATAAATTTTTCGCTTGATGTGGTGATATGAAAAATATAGTGGATAGAGTAGAGTTGAGAAGATTTGAACACAGAGAGTTATACTGGTTCGGCCTAACAACCAGGCCTACGTCCAGTCCTCAGAGATCAAGACCTACTGAGATTTTCACTATACCTCCAAGATTCAATGGGCTCTCAGAATGCCATAAAACAACAATCGTCCTTGAACGGACTAGGAGCAGAAATATTCTCTCAACAAGAAACTTCTCTCCCCCTTACGACAAGTCTTACGTGCAGAAAAACATCCTATGACCCTTCTCACTTGCTTATGTATACAAGACTTATGAGCAGCAACGTTCTCTCCTGCTTACACCACTGTAAGTCTTACGAGCAGCAACGTTCTCTCCTGCTTGTATCTTATAAGGCTTATGCGTGGAAGACACAACAAGGAATTCTCTCAACTGCTTCTCTCGTAAGGAAAAACTACCCTCTCAAGGTCCCAATACCTTGAGATCATATAAACATAGAATTTGAATTGTATGAAGACTCTCTTACAGAGCAAATGAATAAACACTGAAGATCAATGTGTATACAGAGAAAATGATGAATAGCAGAGACTCGTGTATAAGCTTGTGAATTCTTGTGCTACGTTCTTGTTTACGTTCTCCTTGAATTTCTGTATATATAGTTGCTTCAGTTTTTGCCCGTTTGGAAAATCAACATTTGAGGAGCGGGACTTTTCCAACTGTAGGAGAACACGCGCATGTTTGAATATTGTTAATGCGGTAGGTGCGAACGTGTTTGTAATCATGTTGTCTGCCGCTGTTTGACTTTCTCCGTAACAGCTGATTTCAAACGTTCATTTTCCTGTATCACACTTATAATACATTCAAAGTAATGTTAAATAATGATAATAAGTAATGATGATATGAATAAATAACAATAAACCATATTCGGAATGAACGTTGTGAGACTTGGCATTTTTGGTGTTCAAACAGGGCATCACTCGAGCATGAAAGGCTCACTTCGAGTGATCTCCTATTTTCCTTCATATGCTTCTGTTATCGGGTTGTGCTTGCATAGAATTTCAGAGAGACAGAATCTTTACTCGCGGGTGAAGAGGGGTCTCACTCGAGCACAACTTCCTCTGCTCGAGTGATCTTACCTTCTCCACTGGGAGTGTCTTCTCGGGTCATCACTCGCACACCATTTTGACAAGAGTGAGAATTTGTACTTGCGGGTGATGTGGACCCTCACTCGAGCACACATACCTCTGCTCGAGTGAGACGCATATTCTCAAGGAATATGCTCACAATACCATCACTCGCATCAGGATTTTATAGGGATAAAATTATCACTCGCAGGTGATGTGGGCCCTCACTCGAGCACATAGACTCCTGCTCGAGTGAGAAGAATATTGTAACCCCCTCCGTAATTATATCCAAAATACATGATTAAAATGAAATAGAGACCAATAATAATCAAATAACATTTACTAACCCATCACATGATGGGGTTTTCACGAATACTTTTTGAAATCATTTATAAACTTGGTCTCATATTCACATTTCGAATACAATTACTACGCGAAGATAAATCACATTCATATAAATATCAGAGTGCACAACTTAATCATCCCGGCAATCCCGGGTACATACCTTCGCTAAAGATACTTAGGGTCCAATTGCACATTACAATTCTTCAAATGGGGATTACACAATCTCATCTCGAAGGAGTCCTAGCCGCTCCCTCCACGAGCCACTTGCCCTGTCTAAATTGTTGGTAGGGGAGAGTGAGATTCGAGAGAATCTCAGTAGGAAACAGATACCATAATGCATGCATGATAGATGCTATGTGTATGACATGTTAGCTTTATCTAGATGCATGCCCCATAATGACATTTTTGCATACTCAATGTTTCATGTAACAAAACTATGGCCACAGCAAAACAGAAACAGAGCTTCATTTATTCAAATATGCTCTACACAATCAAGTAAAGCAATCACATACATCACTACACAAGCAAAGATATCAAATACATGCAAGTAAGGTAAATCCCCTACCTCCAGTCTTTTCTCCTCGATTTGCGTGCCAGCAACTCAAGGCTTCACATTCGGTCTTATAATGTCAAATATACTATTTAGACACTTCCATAGTGTTTCTGGGGGTTATATGAAGCTATATTGAAAAATTACTAAACTACCCCCGGGGACCCGGCCCGGCCCAGCCGTACCCGGTCCGGCTGTACTTTTCTTGAAATTTTGACATGGGCTATTCTAACATATTTTCGTCCAAGGAATCCATTTCTGTACTCGGAAATATCAAATTCAATGTTAAATTACGAAATTGCCCTTGGCAGCCCTACTTTTAGGGTTTTAGGGGCGTTTCTGTAATTATGCTTTCTCGGCCTTTTCCGAAAAAGTGCCCAACTGTAACCCCACCTATTTTCGCCCACTGAATCCAATGGAATCATCAAATCATTGAAAATCCAAATCTAAGACCCATTTACAATGCTGGCCGAAATATATGGGTTTTAAGGGGAAAATTGGGGTTTTTCGGTTTCGGCTCCGTAAACGTGTTTCTTTCCACTCCTAACCACTTTATTGACTATTCCATTAGGTTACAACTACCATTTAGTATCAATTTGGACATCATAACAGCCCCTAAAACCCATTTCCATAAATTAAAACCAACGGCAATCCGGCGGAATTTCACCGATTAAGTTGCCCACAGCAGCTAGAATAGTCAATATACTAGAGTTTGGAAGTTACCTCAAGCTCCTTCTGGCTTTTCCCCAATATAGCTGAAAAACCCTAACTTTCCTAACCAAGATCTGAGCTTCAACAACCTTCACGAACATAGAAGAGAAGCTTAAGAGTAGAGTTATACGCGTTAGGAGCTAAATCGCCAGAGAAATCGGCTTACCTTGCGAGATTTCTCCTTCCTTCTCTCTATTTTTCTCTCAACTCCTCTCTCCATATTCAGCTGTGCAGCACGTCGGAAATGAGAGCTGAAGATGATGAGAAGATGTTTTAATTCCATGCTTATGTCATCTTGCCTTTTGATGATGTCATAATTCCCAAAATTGGCATTTTCGGATTTTCTGGCAGATTTTCTGCCCAATCTTTGAAAAATCATAACTAATTCTAGAAAAATCGAAATGAGGTGATCCCAAAGCCAAATGAAAGGTATTTAAGTCCTATTCATTGGAAAAATATGATCCATTACTAGAAATCACTACACAATTCCAGAATTACACAAATTCCATCACTGCCCCAAAACAGAGTCCATTTTCGACCTCAAACTTTGGACAGTCATATCTCTCAGTTCCCAAAACGAAATGGCACAAATTATATGTCCATTTTGAAGCTTGGGATGTGAAATTTAATACTGGAAAGTTTCATAATTTTCTGACATCATTTTCCTAGTAAAGACGTCCACATGAGAAGACTGCCCAGACAGAATTCACACTGGACAGCATTTCCAATTTTTTGCAACCAATGTGTCCAATCCAATTTAAATCAATTCCAATGATTAAATACCACAACATGACACCATTTCCATCACAATATCCCATTCAATTCCTCCCTCTATTCTAAGTCAATTTGGATGTTAATCCACAATTGAACTCAAATACAGGGTTTTGGCGTTGCTCATAACACAAGCGACTACAATCCACTTTATATTCTCTAAAAGGGTTCATTAATCACTAACCACGTCCCCTTTTGTAGTCATTAACCCCTAATCACAATTTTGAATCTTGCTAAACCGGGGCTTAGCAATCCACTAATCTCAGGCTTATTCTCTAGCCTCGAGTCTCAAAATTTGGGATATTACAAATATTCTCAAGTATTATACCTTTTAAACAAAGCACTCGCAACAGATTTGGAGATGGATAGAATTTTCACTCGCAAGCATTGATGTGTCACTCGAGCATATAAGAGTGTGCTCGAGCACACTTGCACTTCTCTGATCTCCATGACTCTCGGCCAAGCACTCGCATTACCTTGCTCGAGCACAAAATGCTCATGCTCGAGCATTGATGTCTCTGCTCGAGTGAATGAAGGAAGCATACTATTACTTGCTCTCAGCCAAGCACTCGCAGACCCTCACTCGCATGTTCTCGAGTGAGAATGACTTCTCTGCTCGAGTGCAAAGTCCATGCTTGAGCATTCCAGTGCAATTTAACAGCAGTTAAGAAGATCTATGCTCGAGTGCAAAAACCATGCTCGAGCACTCTAGTGCAATTTCACAGCAGTTATCAGAAAACTTCCTCTATGCATTTGGTAACTTTGTAAACTTCTCTTAATCTCCTAAAGACATGATTTACACATGCTTGTCTTTTTGTTATCATCAAAACTTGGGATCTAACATATATAATGATTTGAAAAGAAAATATTTTTTTATGCATAAAGACATGTTTAATCCATTATGCTCAATCGCCTCGAATTAAATATATTCTTAGAGCATGTGAATTCTATCTTGATTCCTATAAGCCAACAAGAAATGGATCCAAGTAAGGTTGGATACTATGAAGAAAAAGAAATTTATACAGTTTTGTAGGATAAGAAAAAGCCTCTCAAGACTATAGCCACATGAAAACAAATTCATATCTTGATGATGCTGAATTATGGAGTTTGGATTTTGGTGCTGATTGTGCAAAAGAGAGAAACTAATGCCACCAAAATCAAGCAAGTTGTCGCAAGGACAAGAGGAATTATGGTGATATTTAATCCTTACTCTATACTATAATTATATGAATTCTTTATTTTGAGTAATGAGTATTTGTCCATTATTCCATTCATTTAGCAATCAATTCTTCATGATTGTTAAATTGTTTACAGACTGCTGAATGAACAAAAAGTGAAATTGTACATAGTTTTTCTATCCATTTATGTTGAAGTGCACAATCCCAAAATGTGTTTTGGTTTCAACTCATCCTGTTTTAAAAGTTCATACACATAGTTTGAAAAATTTTCATATTTTGTTTGAGCATTTAAATCGGTTTCAAAATTGAAAGTTAATATTTATGTATACTGAAAGTCAGAAATGCTTTAAATCCATCCACTAGAGTTTTCCTCATCATTCACATATTGTCTTTTGATCTTAAACCTGTTACTGCTTGAACTCCTCAATCTTTATTTTCTAATAAGTTAGACCTTATGTCTAACAAGTTAACTATCTATATGAGTTTCAAGTGTATTCCCTAGAAAATAATTCTATATGTGAAAGCCTTGTGCCTAATGCATAAATCTTTGATTGGCCAAGTTATTCCAAACATTATGAATGTTCATTAGTGTATTGAATCTTAATGCATTAACCATTATCGTGGAATAACTTACTTGGATGATACTCTTGTACTCTAGTCATTTGGACTAATGAGTATGTGCTTCATCATTCATAAATTCTTGTACTCATTTCGTTGCTTAAACAAATTCACCATTGATAAAATCTATCTTTGAGTAAACAGTGTCATGTATTTGAATTCTTGAGTTAAATATTCATATATTTCAAGACATAACTCTAAGTGTCAAGATAGTCTATAAATTAATAGCAAAGTCATGGTACTTGTATATGTCTATCAAGCTAATCTTTTTGGTTATCCATATGACTCTTGCTCTTTGAAAAATTCTTCAACATGTTAATTTTGATGATTAACATGTTATCTTAGTTGTTCTCTAAAAGAGAAGCTTTCTGCTATATGTATATTTAAACTGTTGACTTCCACTATTTTTAATATGAACATTTATTATAAACATATTTCAAAGATGAGTTTTGCATATATTCAAAATTTGAATTTTACAATACATTGTTATGATTTGAAATTACACATGAGATTTGAAACAATTTGCATATCTCATTATCATTCTTGAAAAACTTAATTTCATTCATAATTTATCCTTTCATAAAAATTGGTCATCATGGATAGATTCTTTATTCTTTTGATCCTGAATTGCATGAAAATCTTATCAATGTGTTATTTTTTAAAGTGTATTTACAAATTGTCATTGATCTTTGAAATCAACATTCTTGGTATTATTTTTTCATTACCCTTTATGATTCAATTGCTTGAATTTATTTAATTGGGTAAAATTATATTCTGGTCTTTGTTGATTATTATACTCTTTGCTTAAATATCATATAATTCAATTGTATAAGAGTATAAGAGTTTAAATGTCTAATACTGTATGGACCCAAGAGAATGCTGGGTACCAAAGAGCATTTATTTATACTTTTGCAGGAGTTGATCAAAATGCTTTACTTTTGGATACAAAGATCAGAGGCTAACAAAGGAGGTGTGACTAGCAGTGTTGTAGTGTGAGCAAAAGCTAAATCTGGGATTACTCCAAGTAATCTGACAGTTACTTCAAGTAATCTGGGATTACTCCAAGAAATTTGTGGTTACTCCAAGTAATCTGATGGTTACTTCAAGCAATCTGGGATTACTCCAAGTAATTCACAGTTACTTCAAGTAATTTGATGGTTACTCCAAGTAATCTGATGATCACTCCAAGGGATTCGCAACCACTTTGTTTAAATTACTGAACCTCCCACTAGACCTTTCAAGGAGTTCAACGAGCCTGAGAAGTATAGAATCATCAAACCATCAGAACTAATAAGGATTCTCAACTTCAATCTTAGCTCTAAGTTTTCACAAAATTATATGATACATCTATACTAGAACTATGGTGAACAAGGCCAATAACTTCACTTACTTCATCAAGAAGAATTACCATATAATGGCCTATATTATAAGCAAGGAGGAGAGGAATAATAGAAAAATCATGTTTGTCAGAGAATAAGAGGTATATATATACTTCTACAGGACTTACTCCAAGTAATCTACAATTACTTCAAGTAGACCTTCAAGTAATTCGCAATTACTCCAAGTAAGTCTGAATCTCACTCTAAGTTAACACAAGGGACGTAGAGGATGAGAGATGAGACTTCAAGAATAGATGAGATACAATATTCTAGAGTTGGTCTCCCTGGTCCTTCATTCTTTGGTCCATCTGTCTAAGGCTATCTGAAAGAAGAGCTCAATAATCATACTAATCTTGCAATAAACAAGATGAATTCATCACTTTTGTGAATGGCAAGATTAAGAAACTATGTAATTTGATCAACTAGAACTTCAAGGCCTTATTTTGAGCTCATCTTAGTATCCTGAAGTGCTTACAGAAACTAAACTTCAGAATCTCTCAATATTGATAATATCATCATATAGTGAGTATCCAACGATGCACCAATGGACTTCAGAGGATTATGGATTGAGTGATTACGATATTACTCGAGTGAGGTATTGTATTCTTCTTTAATTGAAATTCCCTGAGTTGCATCACTCAAGTGATGGTTGAGTGAAATTACTCGAGTAACTACTTGAGGGATACAGGGTTATAAGCTTAAAACCCTGATTAGCATCATCATTTTCAAAACTTGATTTCTCTCTAATCTTCATATTTTCATACTCATTCTCTCTACAAAATTTTCAATGGTTTTACAAATCTAGGAGAGTTATCAACTATATTCCTCATAATGCTTTTCTTTTAAGCCATGCATTTATTAAGGGGGAGCTTCACATTCATACGGGTTTTATATCTTAAAAAGCTTATCTCCTTTATTTGCAGAAAATCATTATAACATACTCATATGCATTCACTCTCAGTTGATTAGTTTTGATGATAAGTTATTTATATATCTTCCTTTCATGATCTTAATTTTCAACATATTATATGAGAGGTTGACTTTGATTTGTGCAATAAATTTGATACTTGATGGCACTAACCATTCTCCTTGCAAGAATGTGTTTATTTATAGTAGGAGAATTTTCTCTATACAAGATTATTCCTCAACACACTAAAAGGAGAATATATTAACTTTGAGGAAAGATGATTTAATATTGGCTGCAACACTCAAAGCAACAAAAGGCATAAATTAGGACAATTTTGGTAGCATTCTAAGGAAGGCTATTTCTGAGCTTTCTATTGAGCACACTTCAAAGTCTACCACTAAGCCAACTATAGTTCAATCAGAGTTGCACATTGAAAGTATGGTGAACACAGCATCATGGATCCAACACCACAAGAAAAGAAGGAAATGGACTTCATAGATCAATCATCATCTTTCTAAATCTAAATGAGCATTTCTAAACCCTCTCTTTATATTTCGAGAATATTTTTCATATATTTGACTTTAATTTGCCTTGATTATGAAAGTTGTTTTTCACGAAAATCATTTTTCATTTACATCGAGTTACCTTCAAAACAGGGGAGAGAAAACTACTTTCTTGACATATTTATTTTGATTGACAAAGAAAAAGGCATTTCTAATTCGGTTTTATATTTTCCTCTTTAAGAGCTTTTTCTATCTATGCTTCAAACCTTTTGCTGATGTCAAATAGGGGGAGAGAAAGGCAAGAAAAATATATTGCTCTTACTTTGTTTTTATAACTCATACATTTTTTTCTTAAAGGATTTGTCATCATCAAAAAGGGGGAGAATGTTAGATATGAATAGTTTTGATGATGTCAAATATGGATGTCAAGTATTAAGAGCAAAAAGTTTGTATGACATACTTATTATCTTCATTGATTAACTACTATATTTAATGTTGGATATCTTGTAGATTAGTCAAGCCAAAAAAGAAGAAGATTGAAGATATTTAAAGAGATATCTAATTGGGTTATGGAGTCAACAAGAATGATATTGAAGAAGGAAGAATTTATGAGAACTAATGGGAATTTCAAGAAGAAAGATTAGTCAAGTAAAGATTGAAGAAGATTGAAGATATTCAAGAAAGCATCTAGCATCTAGTTGGGTTATGAAGAATGATTATCAAGTGGCAAAAGAAGAAGAAAGAGATTGAAGAAAGAAGAACTTGTAAGATCAAATGAGAATATCAAGATTCAAACTCTTAGAAGTGATACCGGAGGTTGGAATGCGTCAATACGAAGCTAAAATGATGTATATGGAAGTTATGGTACCTCTAGGGATGATTACTCAAGTAATCACTCGAGTAATTTGGCACTGCCTCATTTTGGCGGTGATTACTCGAGTGTCTATAGTAACCCCTGTCATAATTAAGGGCGAGATTAGTGTTTAAACCCGTTTTATAATTAGATAAGAGATCGAGAGTAATTAAAAACCTTTTTCCAAAAACCTGTACGACAAGATCTCCATCCTTTCATTTAGAAAAACAATTGGCCTGTTCGGTTTGTCACATATACAATACCAGAGTATCAGCAAAATTCTCAACATTCACCCTGGATAATAACATTAATCCAAGAGAGTTTGTACTGGGCATCATTGCCTATCTCAGTTTCCCATATCCGGGATTACACAAAAACTACAATTCTATGTTCAATTCAATATATACATTCGTCCAAAATGATAACCAATTCCAAAAACCAAAAGTATTTAGCTAAGACTACCACCGACAATCCTAGTTGCCCTTATCCACTTGCTTATACCTCGATCCACTTGCCCTGGGTAAAAATGTTATTTGGAAAGAGTGAGATTCAAAAGAATTCCAGTAGCAACAGTTTACGTATATGATATATAATTAAACAAAATATGTATGTATATATAACAATTCAGCTACACAATATTCAAAGCCGGGCTACCCGCCACGACTCAATCATTTATTCAAGGCCAGGCTACCCACCACTAACCCAATCAGCAATATTCAAGGTTAGGCTAACCACCACAAACCCAATCAACAACATTCAAGGCCGGGCTACCCACCACGGCCCAATCAACATCATTCAATGATAAATATGTACGAGCAATGCATTAAACATAATATAGGATAAAGTGTCACTACCTTATTCTTTCTATTCTTCTTCAGGCGTATGCCTTCTACGTTCCGGGAAAATATTGAATCCTATAATCATTAAGGATGACAAGTTATTACTTATTCCAATACTCAAATGACTTCAAAACACTTAGTTTTGGTTATCATTAAAGTCCCTTAAGTAGCTATGAAAGTCTCTAACAATCGCCTAAAAGGATTGGGAAGTACTAGGTTGGAAAATACTTTTCAAAATCACAACGTGCTGAAAACAGGGGTTGGCTATAGCCAAGAAACCTCTGGCTATGGCCAGAAACAGCCCAGAAGGTTTCTGGCTACAACCAAGAATTTTCTGGCTACGGCCAAAAACAATACAGAAGGTTTCTGGCTGCGACCAGGAAAATTCTGTTTCTTGGCTGAACTTCGGAAAATCATAACTAATTCTAAAAAAATCAAAATGAGGTGATCTCATAGCCCATTGAAAGCTATTTAAGGCCTATTTACTAGAAAAATATGTACCATTACCAGAAATCACCGCACAAATACAGAATTTAAGAAATGTCTACACTGCTCCAGAATTGATCCCAGATTTAACATCAAAAGTTGGACAGTGAACTTTAAGAATGGAAAGTTTCAGACTTTTCAACACCATTTGCTATTTTAAAACGTCCATGCAAAGCCACTGCCAGAACATAGTTTTTCACTAACCAAGACTTGCCACTTTTAAAACTCTGTTCCCAATGATTTAAAATTCATATCCAACACTACTCCCAAACAATTTTCCACAAGGAACACAATGGAAATATCCAAATAACCAAATTCTCATTACATCTATATGTTCTGTTTTTTGTCTATATTCAACAAAAATCCCAAAATTGTCAAACTTGGCATTTAAGCTTCAATCAAATTCTATCTATCCAAGATACATCTCAAAGCATCATGTCCATGACGACAACAATTCAAAGACCACAAGACCCTAATTTTTGAAAATAGGGCTAAATTCCCATAAATTCTAATTTAACCAAATAACCACAAAACTTATATCAAAATATTCAACTCACTCACCTCTTCAACTTTCCTCAAAGGAGTTCTTTGATTCTCCAAACTCTATATCTCCTTGAGAGTTCAAATCATTACTATTGGTAAATCTAAAACCATGAAAATGAAGCCCTTAACCCAAGGAACAACTTTAAAGAAGGAGATTTTGGCATTTGAAGTCAAAATCGTACCTTAATCTCAAGCTTTTCCTTCCTCTTTCTTCTTCAAAAATGGCGCACAAGAGAGTGGGTGGAGAGAGAGAATGTGTGATGATGAAGATGATGAAGGAGGAGGCAGAATTTCTGCCCCCATTCCCTTGTCTATATGCATAAGAGTGAGGGAGAGAGAGAGACAAATGCTAAAACAATGATTGTTGACTTTTCTTCTCTAACTACTCCCTTCATGCATGATCACTCAATGGCACATGTCCAAATCTCCTCATTTGTCACAAAATAAGCAACCGTATAGTTACACTAACTAGCCCATTAGCTATTTAGTTACACTCCTCATTTCTCTTTAGTTAGTAATTAATGGAGAAATTAATTACTAACTAATTATCCAATAGTTCCCATTCTTTCAATTTCTTTCTGATTTTGGCACATTCACTTAAATCATCACATAACACATAATTAAGTTCCTTTCTTCTTCATCCATGCGCCATTCCATCTAATTTTAGCCTTTAAATTACTTTGTCACATAATTAACCTAAAATGCATGGTGTTGGGCATTTCCAATAACAATCGTATCTCAAATTGATTTTGATTTACAAAATCATTCACAATAATTATCATTATCCCTTAATCAAAATTCGGGGTGTTACATTTACTCGAGTAATCTGCAAAGTTACTTGAAGATTACTCGAGTGACCACTCTAGTAATGGCACTCTGTTTTCGAGCCGCAGAATAGAGGTTTGGTATTTTGATGATATTTCTCCAACCACAGGTCGGATTGAACTGAAATCAGTGCCAAATGAAACTAGACTGCCAACACAAACTATAGACCCAAGATCACAGGCCAACACAAACTAGACTGCCAACACAAACTAGTTTGATGATATTTCTCCAACTACAGGTCGGATTGAACTGAAATCAGTGGCAAATGAAACTAGACTACCAACATAAACTATAGACACCAAGATCACATTAAAATTAGTTCAGATGAGAGAGATATGATCTATTGAAATTGACACATGAATCAGTGTCTTTTACCAGAACAAGGTTTGGTATTTTGGACATAACTATCAAAATACATATCGGATTAAGACAAAACTGGTGCCATATGAAGTTAGACTCAAAGAGCTTTCCATGGATGGGTAATTTGACATATTTGAAGTTATATCCTAAGAGCTATGCCTTCTAGAAGTTGCTGCTCATGATTTCAGAAATTGTCTAAGAATAGTATATACTCTTTGGATCGTAACTTTCTGTACACAACGAGTTTGGAGATGATTCTTGTTGTAATGGAATGTGGATGATGAGAGCTTTCTGATGATATATAATTTGCCATGTTTCGAATCAAAATCAAGAATTCACTTGAAGGGCTTACTCGAGTAATATGCAGAATTATTTGAAACCTCACTCGAAGGACCACTCGAGTAATGCAGTTGGAAATGCTCTCAGCCAGATTTTGAAGCAGATTACTTGAGGGATTACTCGAGTAATGACTAAGGGTTACTCGAGTGACCACTCAAGTAATGCAACATACAACGTCCCGAAGATTCTAGAAATCACAGGAAAGATCGTATAACTCATTCCTCTTGCTTCTAATCATTCTAACATTTCATTATATTATTGTTTAACGTATGTCTCCAAGAATACAATGAAGATATGATATGAAATGAAAAGAAGTCTGAAGTCTCTGCCAGTTTTTAGTAAGTAATCACTCGAATGATCACTCGAGTGACCACTCAAGTGATGTAGACCAGAAAGCATGAAATTTATCTTTTGCTCATTGATTTATTATCTTCATGATTAAAACTTCATTGTATTAGTATTCTAATCATTATTCCAGGGATATAATGAAGAGATCATGCTAACAGAACAAAAGATACTTTACGGAAGTGGAGCGTCAATGTTCGTAACGGCTAGTTTTCAAATTCAAGCAACAGACGAATGAAGCAATGGACTCAACGGATAAGTTGAAATACTCACAACGGTCATATCCTACTCAGCTATAAATACAGAAGATTCAAGTAGACAACATCAACAAAGAACATAATAAGATTATGAATCATCCACTTCTACCCGAATACTCTCTCTTCTTATCTATTTTCCATCATGTATATTTAAGAGAGAGTTATTTGTATTATACTTCAGTGTTCATTATATCTACTATGTAAGAGAGTCTATAAACACTTTCACTTATATTTTTGAATTGATCTCAAGTTAGAGGGACCTTGAGTGGGTTGATTTTATTATGGAAGAAGTTGTAGAGAAGAATTGCTGGTAAGAGTTTCTGATCATAAGACTTACAAGGTGGAAGCAGTAGATAACGTTGCTGCTTTTAAGATTTACAAAGGTGTAAGCAGGAGAGAACTTTACTGCTCGTAAGACTTGCACGAGTAAGTAGGAGAGGAAGATCTTCAGGATTGCTCTACTCGTAAGACTTGCTGTAAGGGGGAGTATTTCAGTGAGAGAATTGTAAAAGGTTTCACAAGTACCCGACTAAACTTGTGGTCTGTAAAGGCTTTTCTTGAGCCTAGATTAAATAAGAAGATAATGGATTTGAAAATCTCAGGAGGAGCCTAGGGACTAGAAGTAGGCCATCGCAGATTGGACCGAACTAGGATAAATCACAGTTTGCATTCTCTCTTCCTTAAACTTTTATATTTCCAGCATATATTAACTGTTGATTTATGATTTATTACTTTCATATTTATAGCTTCCACTAAGATGTGAAAAGATTTTCAAAGTTTTAAGTTTTTATCTTACACCTAATTCACCCCATCTTGGGTGTCAGCCGGTTCTAACAATCATGGTTTGGAAAAAGTTTTTTTAAACCTTGATTTTTGGAAGTTTGATTTTGTTTTTAAATCCCAAATCTTCTTATGGTCTCTAATTCTACATTAATCACATGTGTTTTTGAACTAATCTCGGCCTATGATGTAAGGGGGTTACATTTATTCCTCAGGCAAGCTTTTATTTATTTTTTCATTAACATTTTTAGTTTCATTTTACATTTTTTGATAATAAGAGTTCATTAGTGGAGGCCCAAGGTCATCGGATTATCTAGAAAGAAGAATTATAGACAAAAACCAATATCTAATTTCTGATGATCGTGGCTGGTTTGACGATAAAAATTGAAAAAAAAACACTAGAGAAAACTAGAGGGCATAAAAAATGATAAGGTAAAATGCCAAATTTTTTATTATTGTTTTATTTCCTTGAAAATCATTCTGATTACAGTAGATTATTAAGACTAAAATCAATATATTTTTTTCTAATAATTTTCAGTAGCTTCTTGAATCATGATCTACTTGAATGTTCACCCTCTCATGTTTCTGTTGAAATCAGATTTTTTGAACCAGATCCGAAATTTTCTTAAGTTTTACTATTTGCCAATGTTACTATATATATTCTGATTTTCATATTTATATTATCCTTTTCTAGTTATGGGAATTCTAAAGTACTGATATATGGTCGACAGTCTTCAATAAACGCATTAGAGAATATTGTAGAATTGTTTTATATATATTTTTTAGAATTTAAAAAATTATAAAATAATGTTCTAAAGTGTTTAAGTGATTAATTTCTTTTAAATTGTATGATGTTTATCTATAATGTATTGAATTTTGAATACTATAAATAAAATTTTTTATTTAATATTACTATGTTGTTATTTTCAATTATTATATTTTATTTTATATAATAAATATTAACAATAAAACTAAATAAAAAATATAAGAAAAAATAACTATGAATAATAAAAAAATAAGCCAATATATTATAGTTATTAACAAATAACCGTTATATATGCCGTCAACATATATTATGGTGTGGAACTAAGCATATATAGTATTGACATATATGACGGTTTGAAACTATAATTTGTGGTCGATAATACATATATCGACAATTCTATAGTAGTGGATGAGGAGGAGAGAAGGAGAGAATATAAAGTCCATATTCTAACAATGTTGAGAAAACTATCTCTCATTCGGATAAAAAATACTTAAATACTATCCCTTCCGAACTAACTTTATTGATTACACCTATTAGAGAGTTTCTATAACATTTTAGAGTATTGCTCTCGAAATTGTCTAATTAGGAGTCTTATTACCCCTCACAATTTTTAAAATGTGTCAAGAGGGAAGGTATCTAGACCTTTATAAAGCATCATTCGTTTCCTTTCCTAGGCGCAGCTTGTACTTGACCCTCAGGTCATGCCTTTGATCCTTCGGGAGGCAACTCTGTGGGGAAATGTGAACTACCTGGAGAGGAAAATCCTTAAGGCTTGAAGAGGCAGAGTGGGGGACAAATCCTGCCACAGGGAAATGTGGAGTACCTATGTTCGGCACCGCGGGAAAATGTGGAGTACCTGGCAATGCCATTCTATAAACACTTGGCTACCAAAGATCACATAAGGCTTATACTTAACCTACAGGTCATGCCATTGATCCTTAGGGAGGTGACTCTTTGGTAAATATGGAGTACCTGGAGATGAAAATCCTTAAGGCTCAAAGAGGCGGGGGGACAAATCCTGCCATAGGGAAATGTGGAGTACCTGTGTCTGGCACCGTGGGGAAATGTGGAGTACCTAGCAATGCCATTCCATAAACACTTGGCTACTAAGGATCACAAAAGGCTTGTACTTAACCCTCAGGTCATGCCTTCGATCCTTGGAGATGTGACTCTCTAGGGAAATGTGGAGTACCTAGAGAGGAAAATCCCTAAACCTCGAAGAGGTGGAGGGGGGACAAATCCTGCCATAGGGAAATGTGGAGTACCTGGCCATACCGTTCCATAAACACTTGGCTACCAAGGATCACATAAGGCTTGTACTTGACCCTCAGGTTATGACTTTGATCCTTGGGGAGGCGACACTTTGGGAAAATGTGGAGTACTTGAAGAGGAAAATCCCCAAGGCTCGAAGAGAAGGAGTCAGGGATAAATCCTACCACAAGGAAATGTGGAGTACCTGTGTCTGGTACCACAAGGAAATTTGGAGTACCTGGCAATGCCATTTCATAAACACTTGGCTACCAAGGATCACATAAGGCTTGTAGTTAACCCTCAGGTCATGCCTTCGATCCTTGGGGAGGTGACTCTTTGGGGAAATGTGGAGTACCTGGAGAGGAAAATCCCTAAACCTCAAAGAGGCAGAGGGGGCACAAATCCTGCTACAGGGAAATGTGGAGTACCTGTGTCCGGCACCGTGGGGAAATATGGGGTACCTGGCCGTGCTGTTCCATAAACACTTGGCTACCAAGGATCACATAAGGCTTATACTTAACCCTCAGGTCATGTCTTTGATCCTTGGGGAGGTGATTCTCTGGGGAAATATAGAGTACCTAGAGGGGAAAATCCTTAAGCCTCGAAGAAGCAGGGGGACAAATCCTGGCATGAAGAAATGTGGAGTACCTGTGTTCGGAACGTGGGGAAATATGGAGTATCTGGCCCTGCTGTTGCATAAACACTTGGCTACCAATGATCACTTAAGGCTTATGCTTAACCCTCAGGCCATGCCTTTGATCTTTGGGGAAGGGACTCTCTAGGGAAATGTAGAGTACCTAGAGAGGAAAATCCTTAAGCCTCGAAGAGGCGGAGTGGGGGTGAAATCTTGCCATAGGGAAATGTGAAGTAGAGTATCTGTGTTTGATACCGTGGGGAAATGTGGAGTACCTAGCCGTGCCGTTACATAAAAAACCTATTCACATTTCAACCTAAGCACTATTTTAGCTTAGATCTGATTCAGGCCTATCATCAACCTTCAGTATCATTAGATCGGATCCTTTAGGATCAATATACGATACAATCACCACTTATCATATAGCACCATATATCATACTTACATACCTTTAACACCACGGTGTTACCAAGGATTATCACTTAGCAGGGAGAAACCTCAAACATTTACTACACCCCAAGTTTCCCATCACCTTATCAAATGAACTTTTCTGCGCAGTAATCAGTGCAACATAAATATTTTAAATTAAGGTTAATACTTACATTGTCAACATCTCCATGCTTCTAAACATCATTTAAATTATCTAACTAAAATGATTATTAGTCATGGAGGAACCTTAAGATAATAACTATTCCTCAAGTCTCCATGACCTTGTCAACTTAACTTCCCAGGAGGTCACCCATCCTATGATTTTCCAGGGTTAAGCACGCTTAACTTTCATGCACCCTAGTCAAAATGCAGATACCGGCTCTATCTACTCCAGACCACCGGTACCCTGAGACTACTCTCACCTTAAAAGACGAGCTAGCTAACTCTGGTCACCCAAAATATCATGACTGGGTCCTACATCACTCTCTGTACATGTACTACTGCACCATATTAGTAATATGCTCTATAAAGTCCTAAAAGCATTCGGTTAGACCTCTCTTGACAATATCAATCTTCTCTTGGTATGGTACTACGTGTTGCCCTAAAGTATGCCCAAGTCTTCTAGGAGTTGATCCACAGACTAGGAGGATTCACTCCTTTAATACCCTTGTCCGTGCATATATTCTATCACCATATAATCAGTGCTATATCAGTCTACTATCCTGTTGCCAGAACTGCCACTCTTCCAAAACTGCTTTGGGCTCTTCCAGAACCGCTTGGACTCTGATACCAAAAATGTCAATTCCCTTAACATTTCAATATGCATAGAGTAATAAAGGCAAGTTCCATAGGCATACGAAAATGGCATAAATATACTGATATTAAGTATAGGTTACATACAGGAATCATCCCCGCAAGGTTTAAAAGTATACTTACAAATATCCAAAATTGGACTACATATAACCAACTAGCTTTTATCTTGGGATCCGCACCATCAATTTCCCGTGTCTACCACTTTTCCCTTCCATCCATTGGTTCCTGTTGGAACATTTATTATTTAAGAAAAATGGTGAGATTCCAAGGAGTCCCCATAGTAACATTTAATCGGTCATATAAAATGTGAAAATCAAATATGTCATGCTCCATGTTATGCACTAATTAATAAACAATATAATGGCCTATACACATGTGTAGAGGCTCAACCCCTACTATCCATACCCCTTGGTTGGATTAGTACTCAACAACCAGGTAAAAGTGCACTTCTCGCACTCTTTGCCTCTTCTCGGTAAAACCATGTTGATTAGTTAAATTATAGAAGATGGCATACACGAACATATAAACATTTACATAATGTATGAAGGATAGAGTTACTACCTTCAACCTTTTTCAACTCATAAAGCATTCCTTGAAATTAGTGCCAATAGTTTGGCTCTTAATTCGGTCCTAAAATTCCAAATGTACAAGAATTAGGTTAAAAATTATTCATATACTATTTCAGACACTCCCAAAGTGTTTCTAATGTTATACAAGTCTATATGGAAAAATTATCTAAATGCCCCTTGTTAGATCCCAAGTTTTGATAATAACAAAAGTCAATTGTGTACAAATCATAGTTTTATAAGTTTAAGGAATGTTTACAAAGTTACCAAATGCATATAGCAATGTTCTGTTGTGCCTGCTGTCAAAATGAACTGGTGTACTCGAGCATGAATCAAGCACTCGAGCATGGAACCCTTTTATGCTCGAGCAGATACGAGTGATAGCCAGAAAGTGTTTGCCCGAGAGCATGCTATTGTCAATTTTACTGATTCACTCGAGTACTAGAAGGTATGGTATTTGGAAGGAAATGAGAGGGTGTTTATTTCAAGGTTTGGTAAGACTCAGTTAACCCATATGAGTATTAATCTTCTGGTGAGTCGAACCAAAGCCACATCTCAAAGGGAAGCCACTCCATCAAGAGGTGATAAGGCCCAGTCATCTGCTCAAGGTCATATTCCTCCTCCTTCTTTTCTTAATGCATCTCTTTCCAACCATTTGACTGAAGCAATCAATCAAGCGGTATCTAGCTTGAAGAAGGAATTAGTGACTGAGTATGAGAAACTAGTGGAAAAGATGGAGTCACAGGCCATCAAGTTGGTAGACAAGGCTAATACCAACTTTGACTTGATGTTCAACACTCAGGTGAGACGTCACAGAGGATAACTGATATGGAGATCTTCTTACGTTCTCACTTTCCACCTGCATCTTCAGAAGTGGCTCCTGAGACCACTCCTGCCTCAACCTTACCTCCTCATCCACAGACACATGTTCTCTTCACCGATCCAGATTCTAATGTTTATATCACCTATAATCGGTCGCCTTCACTGCCTCCCTCAGCCTCTGTACCACAGCCATCATGTAACCCCCTCACGGTAATCACATCCGGATTATGAAATTTAAGTGAAATAGAGACCAATAAGACAAGATAACATTATTTATAATCCCTCATCTTGTAGATAGGGTTTTCACAAAACAGTTCAAAACGCAAAGATCTGGTCCCACATTAACTTATCGGATACAATTACCTGAGCAATTAATTCACATTCACAATATCAGAGTACGGAAACTAAAATCCCGGCAAACCCCGGGTTCATATATATATATCAAATGGGTTTACTATTTTCCAAATGGGGATTACAAATCAAAAATTCACTATGAACAATTTATATACAGTAATCCCAAATCTACAATAGATAACCAACAATCCCAAAATCCTGAATGTCCCTAAGAGATCCTAACCACTTCGGGTTGGTCGCTTCTCCTTCGAGCCACTTGCCCTGTCTGAAAAGGTTAGTCATATGGAAAGACTGAGATTCTAAAGAATCCCAGTAGCAACAAGACACTCATACAATATATAAACACAAAGCATGTATGTTCATCATGTTCAGCAGCTTCACAATGATCTCTGGCTCACGCCACATACGACAGCACTCAGGGCTGTAATCACAATGCACTACGCCCGCTTTCGTGGTGAACACTATGTCAGCTTTCGTTGTAATCACTATGTACAACGCCCGCCTTCGCGGTGAACACTATGTAGCAGCAACACGAAGTACAAAGCACCACAAAGCATCTCAAATCATCTCAATGCACAAGGAATCACAAGGCAACAGCAGCAGCAACATCGACTCAATGCATGACGGACAAACATACAATACATTTACACAAAGTATAAGAGAGGAGTCGCTACCTGTATCTTTCCTGACAATCTTTGGCACAGTGGGCTCACCCGTTCGGCAGATATCAAATCCTATACCAAATTAGGGACAATTGATCAATCTCTTTTCCAATTACTTATATCCATAATACACTAAGTTGGTTATCATTTAGGACTCTTAAGAGGCCACAAATGTCTCTAATGAAAGCCCTAAAAGGTTGGGAAACAAAAGGTTGAAGGTCACTTTTCGAAAACACCAAGTGCTGGAACACAGGGGTGGGCCGCGGCCAGCCCTTCCTTGGGCTGCGGCCCAAATATGGTCAGAAGGCCGTGGGCTGCGGCCAGCCACTCATGGGCCGCGGCCCGAATCAGGCCAGAAAGGTTTGGGCCGCGGCCAAGAAATTTCCTGACTCTTGGCTGAACTTCGAAAAACCATAACTAATTGTAGAAAAATCGAAATGGAGTGATTCCAAAGCCAAATGAAAGGTAGATGAGTCCTCTTTCAAGGACAAATATAGCCCATCACTGGAAATCACTACACAAATACAGAATCACCAAAAACTACACACTACTCCAAAACAGAGTTCTGTTCCAATCCCAAACTTTGGACAACCATATCTCACAGGCTACTCAACGAAATGACACAAAATATATGTCCATTTTAAAGCTTGGGATGTGAACGTTAAGACGAGAAATTTTTAGAATTTTCCAATACCATTTGCTCATTCAAAACGCTCATATAAAATTACTGCACAAAACAGAGCTTAAACCAAACAGATTTCCAATTTTCTACCAAAGTGTTCAATAACTCCAAAATTAATAACCAAGCTTATTCCCACACAAAATCACTCAAGGAACACAATGGTAACCTCAAAATGACCAAAATCACCACCCAATCACATGCCCTATTTTTCCCAATGCAACAAAGCTATCACAAAGATCCCAAACTTTACTTTTAATGATTCAAACCAATCCATTTGTCCAAAAGACATCACAATATACCATTTCCATGATCACAACATGCCAAACTCACTAAGACCCTAATTTTCGAAAATAGGGTAGAAAATTCCACAAAAATCAATGCTCACCAACAACCACAATATATATATCAAAAGGGAGATAACACTCACCTCTTTCACTTTGCCAAAGAGATTTCTTGATTCTTCAACTTTCACAATCTCTTGAGGTCACAAACTAACACCAATGAACACATTACAACCATCAAAATGAAGCTCTTCATTCAAGGATCAACATTAAAGAGGAAGTTTGAGCAATAGAAGCCATTTTCCTTACCTTTTTGCAAGCTCTTCTTCTTCTATTTTTTACAACAATGGCGTCACCCAAGGAGAGAAGAGAGAGAATGAGAGAGATGAGGGATGGAGTTGGAGTGAAGAAAGTGAAAAATGATTATACTCCCTCCATTTCAGTTTTCCAGCGCACAAGAGGGAAGAGAGGAGAGAGAAATGCATTTAAATATTCCCTTTGACTTTTCTCCTAATCCCTTCACATGTGGGCTTGCCATGTGTCCACTCCTCATTGGCTCTCACACACTTAGTCACCAATTAATCTCTCTAATCCATCCATTAGCCATTTGATCACACTTCTCATTTTTCTCTTAGTTAGTAATTAATTTCCCATTAATTACCAACTTATGCCAATAATTCCATTCTTTCAATTTTCCAACTCTTATGGCATATTAATTAATATGGCCACCAAACCCATAATTATTCCACTTTAATTCGATAATTATCCTCAATAATTACCATTAGCCTTTAATTGAAAATTGGGGTATTACACATCATTTCCACCTGTTGTGCAAATTGACCCTTCCACTGCCATGGTACCCTTTCTCCCATCTTCTGATATCACTTTTCCTCAGCCCCTTCTGATGTTGACAAAACGGGGGAGAAGGATGTGTGATGATTTTCTAAGCTATCTGGGATGTATTGGGTGTTTGGGTAGTTTTTATGTAATGGGGTAGGTTTTTGATGTTATTATGGTTGTATACGGGGTTTATGGGTAGTTCATGACTTTCATGTTATTATGTTATCAAGTTTATCAAGTTTATTGTTAATGACTATTTTCATGATTCAAGTTTCTCTTTTTAAGTATTTGATTGTTTCTGTTATACTATGCTTATCTTGGTTGTTAAGTGTCCAGAGGAAGTATTGCAGGGAACTTATGTAGATAAGTGCAAAAATATGAACTTGAATCTAAACCTTGATATGCATTTGGAAACATTGATGTTGTACTCCAAAAATTCTTTCATCTTAATTAATTTTTCTTGACTTCCATCACAAAGGTTTTGTCATCATCAAAAAGGGGGAGAATGTTAGATCCCAAGTTTTGATAATAACAAAAGTCAATTGTGTACAAATCATAGTTTTATAAGTTTAAGGAATGTTTACAAAGTTACCAAATGCATATAGCAATGTTCTGTTGTGCCTGTGTCAAAATGAACTGGTGTACTCGAGCATGAATCAAGCACTCGAGCATGGAACCCTTTTATACTCAAGCAGATGCAAGTGATAGCCAGAAAGTGTTTGCCCGAGAGCATGCTATTGTCAATTTTACTGATTCACTTGAGCATTGGAGATAGCACTCGAGCAGAAGAGTCTTTCTCACTTGAGTACATGCGAGTGAGAGACTGCAAGTGTTTGGCCGAGAACAATTCATGTCATTCTTCCTTGATGCACGAGAGCAGAGAAATCAATACTCGAGCATGAGTGTCCTGTACTCGAGCACTAGCGAGTGAAGGACTGCGAGTGCTTGGCTGAGAGTCATGAAGATCAGAGAAGCACAAGTATGCTCGAGCAAAGTTTCATATGCTCGAATGACACATCAGCACTCGCGAGTGAAAAATCTATCTCTCTCAAATTCTGATGCAAGTACTGATATTAAGGGTATATTACTTGAAAATATTCTTCTCACTCGAGCAGGAGTATGTGTGCTCGAGTAAGGGCCCACATCACCTGCAGTTCAAAATCTCACTCTTGCTAAAATGGTATGTGAGTGCTGTCCAGAGAAGAGTCTCCCAGTATAAAATGCAAGGCCACTCAAGCAGAAGGAGTTGTGCTCGAGTGAGGCCCCACATCACTCGCGAGTAAGAATTTTGTCTCTTTGAAATCCTATGCGAGTGCAAGCTCAAAACTGAAGAACAAGGAGTAAAATAGCAATATCACTCAAGTGAGCCCATCCATGCTCGAGTGATACTCTGCCAGATCACCAAATACACCAAGTCTCACAACGTTCAATCCGAATATGGTTTAATGTTATTTATTTATCTTATCATTACTTATTATTATTATTTAACATCATTTTGAATGTATTATAAGTGTGATACAGGAGGATGAACGTTTGAAATAAACAGACACAAAGAAATTCAAACAACGGCAGAAAACATCATTACAATCACGCACGTACCTACCGCATTCAAAGCATTCAAACATGCGCGTGTCATTCCACAGTAACAAGCCCTGTTCCTCAACGATCACTACTCAAACCGGCAAAAACTGAACATCTATAAATACAGAGATCCAGAGATCATTAAAAAAGAACGAAGCAAAAGAATTCACAAGCATATACACGAGTCTCTTCTATTCATAATTTTCTCTGTATACATATTGATCTTTAGTGTTCATCTACTTGCTCTGTAAGAGAGTCTTTATACAATTCAAATTCTATCTTCATTTGATCTCAAGGTATTGGGACCTTGAGAGGGTAGATATCCTTACGAGAGAAGCAGTTGAGAGAATTCCTAGTTAAACCTTCCACTCATAAGACTTATAAGATACAAGCAGTAGAGAACGTTGCTGCTCGTAAGACTTACAGTGGTGTAAGCAGGAGATAACGTTGCTGCTCATAAGTCTTGTATACATAAGCAAGTGGGAAAGGTCATAGGTTCTTTTTCTGCACATAAGACTTGTCGTAAGGGGGAGAGAAATTTCTTAGTGAGAGAATATTTTGCTCGTAGTCCTTTCAAGGACAATTGTTGTTTAGTGGCATTCTGAGAGCCCATTGAATCTTGGAAGAATAGTGAAAATCTCAGTAGGTCTTGATCTCTGAGGATTGGACGTAGGCCTGATTGTTAGGCCGAACCAGTATAACTCTCTGTGTTCTAATCTTCTCAACTCTACTCTATCTACTCTTTTTCATATCACCACATCAAGCGAAAAATTTATAACATCACCCAATTCACCCTCTCTTGGGTGAAGCTTGCCTCTTTCACCCCTGGGGACCTGGTCCAGCCCCCTTCATACCTGGTCTGACTGTACTTTTCCTGAAACTTTAACCCAGGCTATACCTACGTAATTTTGCAATTAGAATTCATTTTTGACCTTAGTTTTCACAAAATCACTTGTAAATGACAATTTTGCCCTTGGCAGCCCCTAATTAGGGTTTCAGGAGCATTTTGGTCATTTCGCTTTTTGGAGTTTTTCTGAAAAGGTGTTCAATATAAAACCCACCTAATTTTCATTTTTGAATACAATGGAATCATCAATTTCATGAAAATCCAACTCATACCCTTACTTCTGGACTTGGCAAAAACTTAGGTCAACAAAAATGGAAATTGTGGTTTTTGATTTCTAACACTGAAAGCTTGCTCCTTTTCAGTTCTAATCACTTGATTAACCATTTAAACACCTATTACCCAAGATTTGAGGATATTTGAGTAGCATAAACCCTTAGGGTAACACTTCCCAAATTTACAAATAACAATAAACAAGCCATAAAACCACCAACAAATCCTACAACAACAACAACAGCATCAAGGATTTGAGGTTTGTGATGTTATCTTTGATTTCCTCTCTTCTCTTCCCCTTGGTCGAAATCCTCCTCCTCCTCAAACCTTGATATTTTCTTGATAAATACATGGAATTATGGAGAAGAGGTACTTAGGGAAAGGATTACACAAACTATAAGCTAAATCACAAGAGAAATCAAATTTACCTTATGATTTATCTCTTCCTTCTCTCTATAATTTCTTGAAGCACTCTCTCTCTCTCTCTCTCTCTCTCTCTCTCCTCTCTATGGTGGCTGATAGAAATAAGAAAAGAAGATGAAGGGAAATGTTTTTAAAAATATCCCCTTTTTCTCTAACTATCTTAATTATCATAAATCCAAGAATTTTGACTTTTGTGACACTTGTACTTAAACTTTATGTGCATGTAAATGTTCTCATAAATTTCCCTTTAAATCAAACTAATCCTTCCCTCTTTTAGTCAGCCCATATTCACGCCTAAGGGTCCAAGTTAGAGGCCAAAATAGGTTGATAACAATTTACTTCATAATTGCAATGTTGCCATAACAAAATTTTTCTATTTTCAGATTTGTGGCAATTCTGGCAAATTTTCTGCCCAAAATTAAAAAAATAATAACTTAATTTGTAGACATCGAATTAGACTGATTCTAAAGGCTATAAAACCCTTATTGAGTTTAGTTTCAAGGATAAATATAGCCTTCAGCCAACTTGAAGCTCACAATTTTCAGAATTAAAATATTTGGACACTGTTCCAAAAAATAGCTAGTTTTTCTAGGCTAAATTCAAAATTTCATAATGCCTTGTGTATAGCTCTAAATAATTCCCATGACCTATGAAATTAAAGCTTAGGATATATACTTTCCTTTTGTAAAATTCCACAATTTTTGAACACTATTTGGTCATCCAAAACCCCATGACAAACTCACTGCCTCGCAGAAAATGTCACTGGCAACATTGTTTACATTCCAACTTTCAATGTTTAATTCTTATGATCGAGAATTTATAGCCAGAGGCTATGCAAAGTATATTGATACTCACTATTCTATTCCCTTAACTATAAAGAATTTTAGTGACTGAAATTCAGGATGTTACAAGAAACCTGCTCATCTACCTCTTTGTGAAGTGGCATGGCTTTCAAGGACTTCCCCCCTCACTCACATGGCGCCAAATGAATGTTGGACACCCACTCATATTGATTATGATAATGGCATGTTTGGTCCTGATGTATTCTACAGATTCAGTGTTTGGTTGGTTCAGTAAAATAATCTAAAGTAATATTGGTTACAACTATCACAACAGGTAATCCCCAATACACAGTACTCATCTCAATCTTATAACTATCATAGTAATTTAATTTTTTTTTTTAATTAATTTTTTATTTTAATATATATAAAATTTGAAATAAAAAAAATCGTATAACTATCGCTTCTTAAAAAATTAAATTAATCATTTTAACAAAATTGGAAATAAAAATTTTTTAATTTGGACTATTTAGAATAATATAAACATTTTAGATCCTATCACAACGGTAAGCACTTGTGCTCATCACTGTGATGAACACTTAATGAGAAGCCCAATACAACTTATAATTTTGGTTGTGTAATATAAATGTCAACCTAATGAATCGATATATGGACGAAGATATCTTCCTTATGTAATACCCCGAATTTTGAGACTTGAGGCTAGAGAATAAGCCTGAGATTAGTGGACTGCTAAGTCCTGGTTTAGCAGGATCCTAAATTGTGATTAAGAGATAATGACTCCAAAAGTGGAAGTAGTTAGTGATAAATAAACCCTTTTGGAGAATCCAATATGATTTGGGAGTCGGATGTGATTCGTATGTGCTGTGAGCAGCGCCGAAACCCTGTATTTAAGTTCAATTATGGATTAACCTCTAAATTGACTTAAAATAGAGGGGAGGGCACATTGTGAAAGAAAATGAATGAGAAAATGTGTTTGGTGGTGATTCAAGAGGAATTGCCATAATTAGGGGCAAAACGGTAAAGTTACCGACCAATTGATTGGTTACTGAAGAGGAAGCTCCTTGGTAACTCAAAGATCAATGGTTGAGATTGATTTGTGTATTAGATCAAGGGGCGGAATCATGTGTATGTGTGTGCATGTAAGCTCATGGAGGATGTTGCAAGATCATGACAAGTGGTAAGATGTGAACCCTTGGATCTTGGTCAACATTCAAACTCTTCCCTCTCTCTTTCATAGTCGGTTAACACATGAGAAAAAGGGGAAAAACTGATCCTCACTTCATCATCTTCATCTTTGTCTCTCTCTCTCTTGTTCTCCATGGTGCCATGCTTAGAGGAAGAAAGAGAAATCAAAAGGTGAGATTTTGGTTGGCTTCTTGTCCTCTAATGCTCTAATCACCTTCTATAAAGTTGTTCATAGTGATGAGAGCTTCATCTCTATGGTTTTAGATTTGTGAGAGAAGGTGTTTTGTTGCTTGAGCAAAAGTCGAAAGATGAAGAATCAAGAAATTGGTTTGGGAAAGAGGAAGAGGTGAGTATTTGCTTCCTTTTGATTTAAGTTTTGTGAATTATGGATGAGTTTAGTGAATTTCGAGTTTTGCCCTGATTTTCTTGTGATTTTGGATAGGATGAATTGGGTTGTGTTTTATGTTGAAAATGGTGCCATGTTGTGGTATTTGGTCATTGGAATTGGTTTGGGAACTTGGAATGAAAAGAATGGCAATGTGGTGTTTGTGTTGTGATTTGTGATGACATGTTGTGATTGTTGGTAAAACATGTCCATATAATGTGAATTTGGTTGTTTTGGTGTTTCCAATGGATTCCTTGTGCAAATTTATGTGGAAATGGTATTTGGTGTGAATTTGGGAACCATTGGAATTGTAATACCCCGAATTTTGAGACTTGAGGCTAGAGAATAAGCTTGAGATTAGTGGATTGCTAAGCCCCGGTTTAGCAAAATCCCAAATTGTGATTAAGAGATAATGACTCCAAAAGTGGATGTGGTTAGTGATGAATAAACCCTTTTGGAGATTATGGTGTGATTTGGCACCCGATGTGATTCGTATGCGTTGTGAGCAACGCCGAAACCCTGTATTTAAGTTCAATATGGATTAACATCCAAAATGACTTAGAATAGAGGGAAGGCATGTTTTGTGACAAAATGAAACGATATGAAGTGTTTTGTGGTGATTCAGTGAGAATTACCGTAATCAAGGGCAAAACGGTAAAGTTATCGACCAATTGATCGGTTACCGAAGAGGAAACTCATTGGTAACTTCAAGATCAATGGTTGAGATTGATTTGTGTAGAGATTAAGTGGGTGGAATCCCATGTGCTTGTGTGCTTGTGAGCTCATAGGAGATGTGGTGAGATGTTGACATGTGGCACTTTGTGGACCTTTGGATTTTGGTCAAATATTCAACTCATTTTCTCTCCTCTCTATTTGGACGTTTTAGAGGCCCCAAAAACTGATCCTCATCTTCATCTTCACTCCCTCTCTCTCTCAACTCCATGGACGTCCATCAAGAAGGAAGAAAGAGAAAAGAATAAGGTGAGATTTGGCTTGTTTCTTGTCCTCTTTAGCTCTAATCACCTTCTATAAAGTTGTTCATAGTGATGAGAGCTTCATCTCTATGATTTTAGATTCTTGATTGGAGGTGTTTGAGAGCTTGAGCAAAAGTGGAAAGATGAAGAATCAACAAATTGATTTGGGAAAGAGGAAGAGGTAAGTATTTGAAGCATTTTGACCTAAGTTTTGTGATCATTGGTTAAGCTTTGTAAATTTTGAATTTTGCCCTGATTTTAATGTGATTTTTGATTGGATGAATTGGATTGTGTTTTATGTTGGAAATGGTGCCATGTTGTGGTATTTGGTCATTGAAATTGATTTGGGAACTTGAGATGGAAAGTTGTGCAATGTTGAGTTGAAATGTGGTTTTGTGATGACATGTTGTGATTATTGGTAAAACATGTCAATGTGATATGAATTTGGTTGATTTGGTATTTCCAATGGTTTCCTTGTGAAATTTTGTGTTAGAATGATGTTTGATATGAAAATTGGACCATTGGAAGCCAATTGTGCAAATTTGGAATTCTGTCTGGGCAGTCTGTTTGTGTTGCCGTTTTGAATAGGAAAATGATGTTAGAAAATTCTGAAACTTTTCAGTCTTGAAGCTCACATCCCAAGCTTCAAAATGGACATATAATTTGTGCCATTTCGTTTTTTGAACTGGGATTTATGTTTGCCTAAAGTTTGAGGTCGAAACTGGATTCTGTTTTGGAGCAATGTTGGAGTTTGTGTAAATCTGGATTTGTGTGGTGATTTCTGATAATGAGCCATATTTTTCCTATGAAGAGGACTTAAAAATATTTCATTTGGCTTTGGGATCACCTCATTTCGAGTTTTGTGGAATTAGTTATGAATTTCCTAATTTGCCTTGGCTGCAGCAGAAAAATCTTGGCTGCAGCGCAAAAGTTTCTGTGCACGTTTTGGCCGCAGCCAGAAATTCTTGGCTGCAGCCAAAAACCTTCTGTGCGTGTTCTGGCTGCAGCCAACCCCCATTTTCAGCATTTTGAGATTTTGAAAGGTGATTTCCAACCTAGTACGTCCCAATCCTTTAAGCTTTCGTTGAGCTTATTTTAGCCACCTAAAGGGTGTGAATGGTAACCAACCTTAAGTGATATGAAAGTAAAGATTTGGAATAGAGAATAACCCTATGTCCTTGATTTGGTTATAGGGTTGGATATTC
This sequence comes from Inga oerstediana, assembly GCA_963210345.1. NCBI lineage: Eukaryota > Viridiplantae > Streptophyta > Magnoliopsida > Fabales > Fabaceae > Inga > Inga oerstediana. The sequence goes on from OY723409.1 coordinate 41,494,595, forward strand.
GCTTTAATCTTGAGCAGCCGGAGCTAGAGCTTACGTGGAAAGAACAAGGGTAGGGAACTTACCTCTTTTGCATGCTTTGATATTTGTGTTTGTGTTTTGATGCATGTATTGCTTTGCTTGATTATGTGAAACATGTATGAATGATTGTAGCTCTGTTTCTAGTTATGCTATGGCCATGAGTATGTAGTTGAAACATTGAGCACGCAGATATGTCATTGTGTGAACATGAGTTATGTATTGCAAGCATGTCATGCATTAAACACATATCATACATGCATATAGGTATCTGTTTCCTACTGAGATTCTCTCGAATCTCACCCTCCCCTACCAACATTTTAGACAGGGTAGGTGGATCGAGGATGGAGCAAGCAGTCAAGGGCGACGGGACTCGTTCGGGTTATAGATTTTGGTAGTTGGTTATCATAGTTGGGATGTATATTTGGATATTCATATTTGGATTTGGAGTTGTATATATTGTGGAATGTATACTTGGTTATATGTTGGATGAGAATATTTGATTATATATTTGGAATGAGCATTTGGGTATTTGTATTTGTATTTGAGGAGAACTGTGTAACCCCCATTCGAAGAATTGTAAAGGGTGGATGTGCCCTATGAATTCTATGTAAAGATATGAACCCGGGAGTTGCCGGGATGATATTGTTGTACACTCTGATATTTGTTTAAATGTGATATTCCGCGTGATGTAATTGTATTCGAAATTGAATATGAGACCAGGTTAATTAGATTTCGAAAGTGATTTGTGAAAACCCTATCGTGAAGATGGGAGTTTAAATAAGTTTTGTTCTTATTGATCTCTAATTTCATTTTTATTTCGTATTTCGGATATAATTACGGAAGGGGGGTTACAGGAATCATTGGTGCAAAACTGGAAATTCTGTCCAGTGTAAATTCTGTCTGGGAAGTCTTGTTGTGTGGACGTTTTGACTGGACAAATGAAGTCAGAAAATTATGAAACTTTCCAGTCTTAAAGTTCACCTCCCAAGCTTTAAAATGGACATATAATTTGTGCAATTTCGTTTTGGGAACTGGGAGTTATAGCTGTCCAAAGTTTGTGGTCGAAAATGGATTCTGTTTTGGGACAGTCTTGAATTTTTGGGAATTCTGTATTTATGTGGTGATTTCTAGTAAAGGCCAATATTTTGCCTGTGTAGAGGACTTGAATAGCTTTCATTTGGCTTTGGGATCACCTCATTTCGATTTTTGTGGAATTAGTTATGATTTTCGGAAGTTCAGCCAAGAAACTGGATTTTCTTGGCCACAGCCAGCGGATTCTGGGCCGCAGCCCAAATGTTTCTGAGCGTTTCTGAGCAGTTTTGGGCCGCAGCCAGTGGATTCTGGGCCGCAGTCCAAATGTTTCTGAGCGTTTCTGGGTAGTTTTGGGCCGTAGCTAGTGGATTTTTGGGCTGCGGCCCACCCCCAAAAATCAATATTTTATACTTTTAAAGGTGGTTCTTGGTATAGCCTTTCCCAAGCCTTTAGGCATGTGTTTGGGCTTTGATTAGCCACCTAAAGGTGTTAAATGATAACCAACATTAAGTGTTTAAGAGTTAAGGAATTGGAAAAGGGATTAACCCTATGTCCTTGTTTGGTTATAGGATTTGGTGTTCGCTCTGATCGTGAGCAGCCGGAGCTGGAGCTTACGTGGAAAGAGTGTAGGGAACATATCTCTTCTGCTTGTATTTGATATATGTGTTAGTGTGTTGGTGCATGTCTTAGCTTTGTATAATTATGTGTGATTTGAAGCTATGTTTCAATTTATGCTATGGCCATAGGTATATTGTTCGAAGCATTGAGCTTGCAAATTGTCATTGTGTTATCATGAGTTGTGTAATGCAAGCATGTCATGCATTAAACATCTATCATACATGCATATTGATATTGTTTACCTACTGAGATTCTCTCGAATCTCACCCTCCCCTACTAACCTTTCAGACAGGGTAGTAGATCAAGGATATAGCGAGCAGCTAAGGGCGATGAAGACTCCTTCGGGATTGAAGATTCGGTAGTTGGTTATCAGAGTTGGGAATATATAGATTTGGATGTGTATATATGTATGTGGATACGATCTTTGTAGATGTATTTAAGAGGATTTGTGTAATCCCCATATGAGGGCTTGTATGGGCTAATGTGTCCTATGATTGTTTAGCGAAGATATGAAACCCGGGGTTACCGGGATGATTATATTGTGCACTCTGATATTGGTATAAATGTGATTTATCTTCGCATAGTAATTGTATTCGAAATTTGAATATGAGACCAGGTATATTATATTTCAAAAGGTATTTGTGAAAACCCTATCGTGAATATGAGACTTTGAAATAGTTTTGTTTCTTATTGGTCTCTATTTCACTTTAAATCGCGTATTTCGGATATAATTACGGCAGGGGGTTACACCTTGCATCAACAATAATTTTATACTCTCTAATTTTGGCATTGGTGAGTTAAGACAAATTAATTCAGATTTATTTTATTTTTTTCCAGATAAAATATAAATTTAAATTTCATTCAATAATTTCTCGATGACATACCAAACAAATCTTCCGTACATCATTCCAGTACATCACATTTCCTACAATTCTTTAAACCAATCGAGCATAATGGTGTATAGTTATGGAAACCAAGTTAGGTTTGTTATTCAATATTCAAATTAAGTTATTAAGTATAAAAATTGAGATGATCTAAGTAGTTTGGGTTCTGTTTACAATTATGGTACATTTTTATTTAACTGGACCAAATTTTTTTGCCAAAATTTATTGCTTCAATTTGAACTTTAATGAAGTAGTAGTGGTTTTGAGCCAACTTCCATTGAAACGAGGCTATATATAAATTAAAAGTACAACAACAGTGTCGGTGGTGCTAATAAGTCTCCAAAATTTGTTGGCCGTTAGACCTTGAATAGAATCCAATGACAGCAAACACTAATGGGAAGGGCCCTATCCAGCTATACTTGAAATTACAATGTGGATTTCCCATGCTTTGTCCCATACTACTCCACTCATCCTACTTATAAGATACTTTTAACATGATTCACATAGATAAAGGAAACAAAAAACCTTAAACTTCATTAACCTTTTTATAAAATTCAACAACTTTCCAACTTTACCTCTATCTAATATATATTACATCTCATAAGAACAAAGTCAATATAGTAATCAATGAAGCGTAAAATTGTACATTTATATGAAAAATTTCTCTCTCTACGCTATAAATAGGATCACAAAGATTGTTTTCTCTATACTCTACTTGATTCAATAGCTATTCCATTTGTTGATATCATTCAATATTTTGTAATTCTCGTAAACTTTAACTCAGTTACATATAACCTCCCTTGTTTCCAGATTTCCAGAAGTTCGAAAATCACACCCTCAACTTTAAAATCTTGACCACTAAGCCCCTGCCATTAAAATGACTGATAAATTTAATAGCCACATCACGTTATTTGGAACTACTTGACAAATGACATATAACTTTTTCATTATTAATTGTCCAAAATTTAAATTCATAACTTTATTAAAAAGGACAATTTTATCATTCTCTCGACAACCATCCCTAATTTTCATCATCAAAATTAGGGATTGTTGTTAGTAGAATGACAAAATATTGAGCAATCAATTGTTGTCATTGTCTAATTTTTTTTAATGTTTTGTTAATAATGTGTATTGTTAGAAACTCTCTTACTATGTGCAATCAATATATGTATTTTAGTCAAAAAATTATAAATTTAGGAAATAAAATAGATTGAGATATCATATTTAGGATCTAAGTGAACCCTTTGTTTAACTCAAAATTAGGGATGGTTGTCAGTAGAATGACAAAATATTGTTGTCATTGTCTAATTTTTTTTTAATGTTTTGTTAATAATGTGTATTGTTAGAAACTCTGTTACTATGTGCAATCAATATATGTATTTTAGTCAAAAAATTATAAATTTAGGAGTTAAAATAGATTGAGATATCATATTTAGGATCTAAGTGAACCCTTTATTTAACTCATATTTAGGATTAGACACCGTCCATGTGGAAAGTGATAGATCATAATTTGCTAGTTCAATTTTTTTATAATAAATTTCACTTAATATTTAATATTATTATCATATCAATTTAGATTCAAACATTGCAAGTTCTAAATGATAAATGTTTTTAGCACTGGACTTTTTCACACCCAGAAAATTCAAATCCAAAATTTTATGTAAATATTTGAGTGCCTTTGCCGGTTGGATTTCTCATTATTTATAGTTCTGTGGAAGTATATCACTGAGATTGGCCAATGAGTTTCTGACCTGCTATTGAAGCATTTATTATCGGGGAAAAGATAAATTATCGTTCATATGAATAATAAATCAAGCGAATTTTCTATTTCAAAAATTTTTCATTATGTCTATTTAAATTTATATCATATTTTTATTTTTTTCTTCTAGTTTTAGTTATTATTTAATTTTATGTTAATTTCTATTTTGTCTTTTTTGTATATCATTTAGATTCAATTTCATCTAGGGATGGAAAACTTAGCCTAGTCTATCTAATAAATAAGTCAGACTCAAGTTTAGGCCTATTGTCATGCCTATTTAGATAAGCAGGCTATACCTATTTTCATAAAGCCTAGAGCCTACACGCTTGGCCTATATAATTATTTTAATTTATACAATAATAAAATTATATATAATTATCTCTAAATAATTTTATAAATTTACCAACTTAACCATAACTTCAAGTTTCATATCCCATGGTCAATCACACTTACTCGACTCTTGCATTCACCAATCATTCACTGCTACCTCTCTTCTCTTTGATCGCTCAAGATGACAATGATAGCTCACTCCCTCTTCCTTGATTTGTGTTGTTCGCTAAAGCATAATAATTTTTATAATTTTATTTCAGTGACAAAAAGAATATTATAATCTTAGTAGAAGGAGTTTGTCATAGTTTATGTGGGAAAAGCAAAAGAGGTAAAATTCAATTTTATATGCCGCTTGTTATGCTTAATCAATTTTCAAAAATAGATATCATTAATTAACAGACAATTGGTTTTTCTCATTCCTACTTGTTTGCACAATTATTATCACTATGCATTCTTTTTTTCCCTTACTAAGCCATTATATTACGACAAGAATGGATATTAGGCTTTTAAGACATAACATATGATTATAAATAGGCATGAGGGGCTATATATTACATGGAGGAATAGGCATGAGGGCCTATATATTACATGGAGGCATATGCTTTAAAGTCTCACTAGGTCTATATAATTACAAACCTAAATCCACCAAAGTCAAATTCATTACCACTTAGTCTATTAACTCAAAACATGATTAATCACTTGCCAAATCAAGAATGGATCATAATAAAGTTACTTAAAACTTGCAATTTTCATATTCAAAATAGTTGATCCCTCCCCCACACTTAAACAATGCATTGTCCTCAATGCAAATTAATTAGAGCAGATAACATAGACAAGTAATATGCAGTGCAACTCAACTTAGTAATATGACAATGCAAGATAAAAGAGTGAAGGAAGGAATACAACCGGGGTCTATGTGGTGTTACACAATGCATCAACCTCCACTATCTAAGTGGAGAATCCTTCATAAGACGTCTTTAAGCCGTGTTCATTAAAGATGAAACATTTTCTATTGCGTTCCTTTTTAATCTCTATAGCTCCATAGAGGAAAACATTAGTGATAATGAAAGGCACCTTCCATCTAGAGCAGGGCTTTCCAGGCATGAGTTTTAATCTAGAAACATAGCACAAAACTTTTTGGTCCACTTGAAATTCTCTATTCATAATGAGTTTGTCATGGACTGCTCTAGTTTTTTCCTTATAAATCCTAGCATTCTTATAAGCTTCTCTTCTGAACTCTTTAAGCTCTTGCAATTGCAACTTTCTTTCAACATAGGCATTAGCAAGATCGATAAGCTCCTTTTTATTGCCCAGTATGCTTTGTGCTCCATCTCTACTAGCAAATAACATGTACCGCCATAAACAATCCTATATAGGGACATGCCAATGGGACTTTTATGTTATGCGATACACCAAAAGTGCATCATCGAGCCTTTTACTCCAATCTTTCTGGTTGGGTTGCACCATCCTTTTTAAAATGAGCTTGATCTCTCTATTAGAGAGTTCTATTTGGCTATTTGTCTAAGGTTTGTATGTGTTAGAATTGGCCGACACCCAAGAGGGGGTCAATTAGGTGTAAAATAAAAACTTAATAACTTTAAAAATCTCATCTTATGAAATCACTTAGTATGGAAGCATGAGACCATAAGTAAGCATCTAAAACATATATACTGGAAATATAAGAGCTTAGGGAAGAGAAGATGCAAACTGTGATTTATCCTGGTTTGGCCTAATCCACGATGACTTATGTCCAATCCCCAGGCTCCTCCTGAAATTTTCAATCCACTATCTTTCTCAAGTTTAACCGGGTACTTGAGAACCACTACAATCTCACAAGTTTAATTTGGGCACTTGTGAAGCCTTTACAATTCTCATACTGAGTTACTCCCCCTTACACACCATAAGGTTATAACTAAGTTGCTCCCCCTTACACACTGTAAGGATACAACTTTGATGATGAATAATTACAATCAATCTTCTCTCTCAGAAGTGAATAAGATGAACACTAAAGTACAATACAAATAATCGGTCTCTTAAATATACATGATATGGAAAATAGATGAGAATAGAGTAGTTGGGTTGGAGTAGATGATTCATGATCTTTTCATTTTTCTCATTGGTGTGTTCACATTGGTGTGTTCCCATATTTATAGATGAGTTGTGATAGCTGTTGGAAGCCTTTCAACTTGTCCGTTAGAGTGGCGTAGCTTCGTTTGACTATTCTTTGATTTTGAAAACTAGCCGTTATGGTTGGTGAATGCCCCACTTTCGTAAAGTCAACTTTTGTCTCTTCACATCATCTCTTCATGATATTCCTAGAAAAATGCATTAAACACTAGTACAATGAAGTGTAAGAGTGATTGGAAGTAAGAAGAATGAGTCTCATAATTAATCTCATGATTTTTGAAAGCTTCAGTATGTTGTTCTGTTCTACTGGGAAGCATTACTCGAGTGGTTACTCGAGTAAGCCTGGGTCATTACTCGAGTAAGCCCTCGAGTAATCCTGTTCAAAATCTGGTCGAGAGTAACTGCTTCTTTGCTTCTTTGATTATTCAAGTGATCCCTCGAGTAATGTTTCAAGTGACTCTGCGGATTACTCAAGTGATCCCTCGAGTAACACAACTTTTCACATCTGGTTACTCAAGTAATCCCTTGAGTAAAGTCTATCATTGGCCGAGAGCTACTAGATGATTTCTTCTCTTGTTACTTAAGTTATCCCTCGAGAAAGCTCTTAAATAACTTTACAGATTACTCGAGTGGTCCCTCGAGTAATGTCATTCAAAGCTTGACCGAGAGCATTTCCAACTGCATTACTCGAGTAACCCCTCAAGTAAACTTTCAAATAACTTTGCATATTACTTGAGTAAGCCCTTCAAGTGAATTCTTGATTTTGATTCGAAATATGGCAACTTATATATCATCGGAAAGCTCTCATCGTCTAAATTCCAACGCAACAAGAATTAGCTCTAAACTCTCTGTATATAGAAAGTTATGATCCAAAGAATATATACTATTCTTAGACAATTTCTGAAATCACAAGCAGTAACTTTCCGAAGGTATAGCTCTTAGGATATAACTTTAAATATGCCAAATTACCTATCCATGGAAAGCTCTTTGAGTCTACTTTTATACGGCACTAGTTTCGTCTCAATCTAATGTGTAGTTTGAGATTTATGTTCAAAATACCGAAGCTGTCCTGGAATATGACGGTGATTCATATGTCAACCTCAACAGATCATATCTCCCTCATCTGAATTTCTTTTAATGTGATCTTGGTGTCCATAGTTTGTGTTGGGTGTTTAGTTTCATATGCCACTAGTTTCAGATCAATCCGAAGTGTGGTTAGAGAAATATGGCGAAAATACCAAACCTCTACCTTGCCACACGAAAACAGAGTACAATAAAAATGCAGATTACTAGAGTGGTTACTCAAGTGATCATGTCCATTACTTGAGTAGCCTTACAAAACATGGCAAAGAGCCAAAAATCAAGGGAACATCTTGGGTAGGTTCCATAACTTCCTATAACTTCCATATAAGTTATCTTGGCTTTGAATTGACCCATTCTGACCTCCATATGAACATAGAAACCTCCGGTATCATTCTTCATAACCTAATTAGATGTTTTCTTGAATATCTTCAATCTTTGCTTGATTAATCTTGAATCTTGGTATTCTCATTAGATCTTACAATTTCTTCTTTCTTCAATCCCTTGCCTCTTGATTTTCTTCTTGATAATCATTCTCCATTTGTGAGGCATTATAAGCAAAATAACATCAATCCACCATCGGGTATATGATTAATCTACATGATATACAATATTAAATATAGTAGTTAGTCAATGAAGAAGATAAGTATATTATGCAAAATTTTTGCTCTTAATATTTGACATCATCAAAACTATTCATATCTAACAGTATGGAGTAGCCACCTTATGCATCACACCATACTTGCTATGCAAGCTCTGCATACTTCGATTGCAAAAATGAGTTCCTTGACCGCTAATGATAGCTCTAAGAATGCCAAACCTGCAAAAAATGTGAAACCAGAGAAAGGAAACCAATGTAGAAGAGTTATTAGTATGAGTGGGGATTGCCTCAACCCACTTTGACATATAATCCATAGCCAGCAAGATGTACATATATCCAAATGAAGTGGGAAAAGGTCCCATGAAATCAATTCCCTAAATATCAAAGACTTCACAAAACAATAGGGTTGTTAGGGTATCTCATGCTTCTTAAAAATATTACCCACCCAATGATACCTTCCACACTTATTACAAAAGTTAAGGGCATCATGAAATAGACTAGGCTAGAATAATCCACTTTACAAAACTTTCCTAGTAGTAAGCTTAGCATTAAAATGTCCCCAACATGCAAGAGAATGGTAAAAAGTTAAGACAGACTAAAATTCATTATCAAGAATATATCGCCTAATTATTTGATCACTACAAATGTGCCACAAGCAAGGATCATCCCTGATATAGAATTTAGCCTCTATCTTAAACTTATTTAATTGATGTTTTCTTCATGTTAACTAGTAAAATAGATGCAACAAGATAACTAGCAATATCAGCATACTAAAAGATAGAAACAACAACCTCACAAAGCCTTTGATTGGGAAAATTATGTAAGGGTAAGGAAGATGTTACCACAGGTGTCTCAATCCTACTTAAGTGATCAAATACCATATTCTTTACGCCGTTCTTACCATGAATCCCCACATCAAACTCTTTTATCAGCATTACCCACTAAATAAGGCAGGGTTTATAGTCAGGCTTCTTGGACAAGCACTTGATAGCTGAGTAATTTGTAACGATAGTTACCTTCGTGTAAATGATGTAGGATCAAAATTTCTCTAACCCAAAGTTGATTATAAATAGCTCTTTTTTGTGGTAGTGTAGTTAGTTTGAGCAGCATCTAATGTCTGAGATGTATAAGCTATAATATGTTGTCTCTTCTCTACTCTCTGGGCAAGAACGGCTCCTAATGCATACTCTAAAGCATCACACAAGAGCTCAAATGCAAGGTGCCAATTAGGTGGCTAAATGATGGGGGTTGTAGTGAGTCTTTAATTCATCCCATTCATGCCTACAAGTATCATAAAAAACAAAAGCCATATCTTTTTGCAACAAATGAGATAATGGCAATGCTATTTTACTAAAATCATGAATGAATCTTTTATAAAATCCAATATGCCCACCAAAAGAGTGTAGATCTTTCACACAAGGAGGAAATGGAAGAGATGAAATAATATCAATCTTAGCTTTATCAACCTCAATATCATCATGTGAAACAACATGGCCTAAAGCTATTCCTTTCTTAACCATAAAATGACATTTTTCAAAATTTAGCATAAGATTATATTAAATGCATTTTTCCAAAACCTTGTCTAAACTAGTTACGTTTGCATCAAAAGAATCACCATAAATAGTGAAATCATCGACAAAAATATCCATGTAATGCCCAAGGTAATTAAAAAAATATGAAAACCATGCAACGCTGAAAAGTGCCTGGTGCATTACATAAGCCCAATAGCATGCGTCTATATGCAAAGGTTCCAAATGGACATGTGAATATGATCTTATCCTGATCCTCAGGGACAATAGAAATATGAAAATATCCACACACACAAAAACCATCCAAAAAGTAGTAATATAATCTACCAGCTAGTCTTTCTAATATTTGATCTACGAAGGGAAGGGGCTAGTGATCCTTTCTAATCATAGAATTCAGTTTTCTATAGTCAATACATACTCTCCAGCTATTTTGATTCTAGTCGAAACTAGCTCACCTTTATTATTACGAACAACAGTAATACCGGTTTTCTTAGGAATTAGCTGAATTAGACTTACCTACTGGCTATCAGAAATAGGGTAGATTATACCTGCAAAAAGAAGTTTAGAGAGCTCTTTCTTTACCACATCAAGGATCAATGGATTGAGTCATCTTTGTGGCTATCGTACAACTTTGGCACTATCTTTTAGCAGAATCCTATGCATGAACACATCTATGTTGATTCCAGAGATATTAGTAAGAGTCCATCTAATAGCTTTTATCTGTCACCTAAGTACCCCTAGGAGGCAAGTTTCCTTATCAGCAGCTATGTCACTAATTATAGTCATAGGAAGTGCCTCATTCTTCCCTAAATATGCATATTTCAATGAGTCAGAAGGCAGCTTTAACTCCAAGGATGGAGCTTACTCAATTAAAGGTATGATCAGCTTTTAATCAACATCAGTCAAACTAGTAAATTGCACAACAAATTCTCAGACATAAGAGAAAATTTTCCCACCTTGGGGAGTAACAATAGAAACTATAAGAGCAAAAGAATCAACAAATACATCACAATCAATAGCAATAGTTCCATCAGTAGCACTCATGTCAGAGAAAAAATTAGAATTAGAAATCTCCCCAATAGAAACATGATCAATACTAATCAATAACTCAGAATATGGTAATGAAGATAAATCAACTTTATCTATGGCATCAATTACACTAAGTAACTGAGAAAGTCTATCTGAATAAGTAGACATAGTAGATACATGATTACTACAATCTCTAATACTACAAATAAGCACATAAGCATCATGTTAGAATGTCTCATAATCTTAATAAAATCAGTGAAATATCAATATGAGTAACATCAAGATCAATACATGCATCACAACTACCAATTTCATCATATGAACAAGAGATAGTATTATCTAAACTAAAAATATCATAAGATCTACTAAGCATGCTACCTCTAAGATATTCAACAGAATCATCTAGAATAGCATCAATAACATTGACACCTATCTCAATATAGCCATCAGGGGGATGTTTTATAGATTCAAGCACATCAAATCTAATAGTTTAACTAGCAAATTTCAGAGTAAGGCTACCAGTATGCACATCTATCATAGCTCTAGCAGTTTTTCCTAAAATTAAAGATGAATGTCCTTTATGCTTAAACCTACCATTATCTATATCAAGAACATAGAAGTTTGTAGGGAATATGAAATATTTTACCTTAACCATGATGTCCTCGAAGATGTCTTCTGGAATTGTGCAACGGTTGTCAGTAAGGGATGCAACAAGATTTAGGGCTTAAGCTCTACACCCTTGAGTTGATTGAAGATTGATTTCAGCATAATGTTGATAGTTGCTCCTAAGTCTGCTATGGAATTTGAGAATTCAATGTCCCCAATAGTGCAAGGTATAAGAAAGCTACCAGGATCCTTGCACTTTACTTACATTGGCATTTTATAAAGAGACAAGACAACTACCCCTAAGAAAATGTTGCCTTCATCCTTAAACTTTCTCTTTATAGTATACAACACCTTCAAGAACTTTGCATACTGAGGCACTCTTGCAACTAAGTCAACTAGTGGAACATTAACCAACATCTTCTTGAAGATATCATAGACTTCATTAAAGATCTCAGCTTCCTTCTTTCTCCTTTCAGCCTCAGTTATTACAGTAAGAAAAGGTAGGGCCTATTTGATCACTTGCTTTCTGTCCTCATCCTTTTCTTGTTCTTTATGAGTTACCACTTGTGTTTTTGATAAAGTAGACTGATCCTGTAATGTGGAAGTAGAAGGAGAATCATAAACAACCTCCTTATCTTTCAAAGTATTGGTGGCAATAGGGTCTACAAAAGGGATTATCTTTCCATATCGAAGAGATATAGCATTAACTCTACAAATATTAGGATTCTGCTGAGTTTTAACATTTGGATTGGTTACCACTTGAGATAGAAGCTTTCCTAAACTTTGACTCCATATATTATTGAGTGCATTAGATAATTGACTAATATGAGTCTAAAGAGTTTGAATTTCCTATCTATGTTGCAAATTATTTTGTTGTTGTTTCAAAACCTTTTATTGTTGTTCCTTATCTTTCTGGTCAGACTTGTCCATTATGATTTTCATCATAGCATCCATTTTGCGTTTTAACTTTGAACCTTCATATTGGACTGGTAATGGTTTTATAACTTGTTGAAACATCTTGCAATTAGAAATTTTACTTTGATTGAACTATGCTTGTTGAGGTTGGCTATTTCCATATCAAAGATTTGGATAACCATGCATCTAGGATTATAAGTAATGGAGAAAGGATCATATTTTTTATCACCTTTAGTTATAGGCTTAGAAGCATATATCACTTTGCAAGATTTAGCTCCGTCATTTAGGTAAGGGCAAGAGTTAGTATCATGCGTAGCTAGAAAGCACATAAAGCAGAAAGGCCTTATTAAAACAAAAGAGTTAGGTTGTGGGGTAAAAGAAGTAGATGGCCCCACAGGATTGACTATATTAGAAGAATTTTGCATATTAGACATAGCCATTTTTCCCACTACAGATGCAAGCCTATCAATTTTGCTCTTTAGGAAGACTTATAATTAGAAGAAAGTAATCTCACTTCATTAACCCTTACTTGTTGTCTAGAACTAGATTGTTGCCTATTTTGAACTTTCTTTTCAATCAATTCCCAAGCATCATAAACAGTCAAATGAAGAAGAGCATTTTCACCAACTGAATCTAACAAATCTCATTCTAGAGTGATGTATGTGATTTTCATCAAGTTTTATGGTATATCTATTCTAGAGCTATAGTCAATAAATCCAACAACTTTACTCATTTCATTGAGATGGACTTCAAAAAAGTTGCCTCAATTCTCCTGAAAGAGAAAAGGACTTGGGAGAATATATCTTTTCTGAAATCAAAAGATATAGATTTGAAGGAAAATCCACCACTTTAATGCCTTATCCTCAACTTATATCCCTTTTTCTCAAAAAGAACAAGATTTGGTATTTGGAGAAGAGTGAACCAATTGGAAGGCTAATTCCAATGGGAAGAAACCAAATTGGAAAGTTACACATTGATATTCCCCTGAAAACTCCTCTTGAATCTGGTCCCTAGAAGAAAAAGACTGAGGCTGAATCCAGTAGGTTGGATGATACTCAATCATCTGCTCCTGCTTCTACTTCTGCTCTATCGTTTATTGGTTCAGCATTACAGACATTAATGGAGAATATTCTTAAGGGTTTTAATGTTGACATTGTAAATACTAATGCTGAATTAATAACCCACATGAATTTCAAGATGGGAGAGCTTGTAGAGCCTATGGATAAGAGGCATGAGGATATGTTGGAAGAACAGCGGGCACAGGGTAAGCTTCTGAGATCACTTTATGCCAGACTTGATGCTATATCACTTGGTTCATCCACTCCTGGTCCATTTATGCCTACATCATTTCCTGAGCCAACATCACCTTTTGAGGCTAGATCTTTTGAGCTTGGACCTTATTTTATCCCTCTTCCTCCTTTGCCTATCACTATTTCTAAAAACCTTCTATTCTTTATGCCTGACCAGAAATATCTGAGACCATTCATATCACCATTGATGATTTAGTTCCTCCAACCCAGCCAGTTCAGCCTAAGCTAGTGCCCACACCTACTGCATCCCCAACTGGTACTGAGGAAGTGGTTGTCTCCTCTAGTGATCATCAATCACCTGAAAGAACAATGGAAGTAGAGATTTCTTCTCAGGACCATGCCCTACAAAGTCCTCTAAAGGATCTCATTGTGGTTTCTCCTTTGATACTTCCTGACCTTAAACCTTCTAGCTCCTCTTCAGATTCTTTAAGTTCAGATGACTCATATGGCTCTGGCTTCACACCTCTTCCTGTCCATCTCATCTCTATAGTTAAGCCATTTAGTCCTACCCCTTCTCTTGATTGATCCTACCTTGTGATGAAGAAAAAAAGGGGAGAATAACTTAGGTGATTTTGTGTGAAAAATGATGTGATGATGTGATTTTTGTAAAAATCCATATGGATATGGGTGTATAGGGTTTAAGGAAGCTTTATTAGTTTCTACTTTGGTATTATGAACTAATTATGTTAATATCATAAACTCACAGTTTAAATTTGAAGTTATTTATCAATTGTGGACTAATGAGTTTTTGAATTGTATGCAAGGTAAACTCCTACAAAATTATGGGCTTTTGACTTTAACATCATTAAAATTGGATTCAAAAAGGTTTCACAAAACTAAAATTCTCAAGATCATTAGATTTGAATTCAAAAAGATCTTCACCAAATTACTTCAAAAGAGTTTCTAAGTTAAATTGAACAAACGATTGCATATGAACAGTTTTTTTAATAACTTTGTTCAAAATCACCAAGTTTTGTCATCATCAAAACGGGGGAGAACGTTAGATCCCATATGTTTTGATGATAACAAAGACTTGATTAATGATACAAAAGGTTTTGATAATAAACAAAAAGGTTTGAATAAAGTAACTAAGCTTTCCTTGGCAGGCAAGAGCGTTACTCGAGTAAGTACTCAAGTAATGAAGATGAAGTGAAAGACAGAGTATAGGAGAAAGGCATACTATGAGATTTTTGAAGACATTATTCGAGTAAGCCCTCAGGTAATGACCTTCATTACTTGAGGGACCACTCAAGTAATGTGTGAGAAATTGTTCCAGAAAGCTCTCTGTCAAGAATTGAGTGGGATTACTCAAAGGGATCAGTCAAGTAATCTATAGAGTTATTTGAGACATTACTCGAGGGGTCATTCAAGTAATTAGAGCAAAAATCATATAGTAGCTCTCAGCCAAGAAATGAGCAACATTACTCGAAGGGATTACTCGAGTAATCTATAAAGTTATTTGAAGCATTACTCTCAGGATTACTTGAGTAATCAGGTAAGCAAAGAAAAAGTTACTCTCGTCCAAGAATTTGATGCCTTTACTCGACTGATTACTCAAGTAATGAGAGAAGAATTGCAAGCATTACTTGAGGGATCACTCGAGTAACCAAAGAAGAAAAGAAAGACTTACTCGAGGGATCACTAGAGTAATCAAGTCTGCTAGGTATTGTAAGATAAATTACTCGATAACTTACCCGAGTAATATGGTCTTTAAATGTTGACTTAACTCTGCCATGTTTTTTGAAGGCTTACTTTAGTAGCCACTCGAGTAATGAATCATACTCACTCGAGTAGCCACTTGAGTAATGCAGTACAAAACGAATGATTTTAATCCAACGTTTATTGATTTGCTATCTATATGATTAACCTTTTATTGTATTAGTTTTCTAACTATATTTGCAGAGAAATAATGAAGAAATCATGCATTAAGAGAGAAGTCAAATATATCGTCCGTAACATCTGAAACACCTACCTACTGCAAACGGCTAGTTTTCAAATTTAAAGAACGGTCAAACAAACCTGCATGACTCTAACAAACATGTTTGAAATGCTTCCAATAGACATCACAAATCATCCATATATATAGAGCATTTAAGGAACAAAACACAACAACTGAGAACATAAACTCACATCAATCAATATATTCTTTGTGCTTTGTTTTCTTATATCCACACTTTATACTTCAGTGATTATATATTTTCTCTGTGAGAGAGATTTTCATTATAAACTCAATGTTTGTTATTGAGACAACTTAAGGTTGTGGAACCTTGAGTTAGGGATTTGATTACGTGTAAGGGGGAGTGAGTGTCTAGTGAAGGAATTTGCTCTATACTAAGGTGCCAAGAACCCTTTGAATCTTGGAAGATATAGTAAAACTCTCAGAGAAGCTCTGAGGACTACATGTAGGTCAAAGTGGTTGTGGCCGAACCAGTATAACTCCTGGTGTACACTTTGGTGATATTTCTCCTAACTCTTAATTGCTTTAAATTTCCAGTCCATTTTTATTTACGCAATAAAATTTCTGATATAATCCAATTCACCCCCACTTGGTTGAAACGCTTGCTCTAACAAAATGCCCTTACATCTATGAAATTTATTTCTTCTCTATTTTCATGTACAGTGAATTATAGAGATTGCACGACCAAGAAGAGGTGGTAGAGGCCAAGTAGGAGGTAGGACTGAGGGTCGATATGGAAACAATGAGAAAGAACTGGGTGCAAGACCTGATCCCTTACAGCAGAAAATTCTGGGTATACTGACATAATAGCAGGCTATGATAAATGAAATCCAGGAAAAACTATGAAAAGTGCAGCTGAGGTAAGATCGCCTGGAGGAACTGGTGAGGGGTAAAGGTGAAGAAGATTTGCTCGAGGAACCTAGACCAGAAGATCTTTGCCTAAACCTGAGGCTGATATACATACCTGGGTAGGGAGGTTTAGTAAGCATCGACCTCTTTTTTTCCGGGGGAAATTTGATCCTTAGATAGCCAAAGACTGGCTATCTCGCTTAGAGAAAATCTTCAATATTATGCTGTGCCCAGATGAAATCAAGGTCTTGCTGGCAATTTATAAACTTAAGGGTGATGCAGACAGATGGTGGAGAAATACTGAATTGATTCTTCAGGGAAGGAATATTCCGGTTACTTGGGACTTATTCTAAGAGAAGTTTAGTAAGAAATATTTTCCCCCTTCTGTTAAGCATGAAAAAGAAAAAGAATTCCTCGATATACACAGCAAGATAGAGAGAGCTTTGATGATTATCTAGCTCGTTATATCCTATTGTCTCAATATTCTGCATATCTTAAATATTAGGATGACAAGGAATGTATTGCAAATATAATAATAGAGGGCTAAAGCCAGAGCTAAAAGAAAAACCGGTTTAAAGGTGTTTCACCAAGTTTAACAACACAGTTGAAGAATGTCATATCACTGAGACTAACTTGCCAAACCTACATTTTGATAGAAGTAATAACAAGGTTGCATCTGGTAGTGGGAGCTTATCCTAGAAATGCAAATAACTAAGTGGACCACTAAGGAGTGGAAATAAGAAACTGAATCAGGCTAGGGGTTAGGGTAATCAGAGACCTATTCAAGGCAGAACATGTTAGTATTGTAGGAAGCCACACCATTCTAGTTGGACATGTAGTAGTGCTCTATTAATACAGGCTCCACCAGCAACTCAAGCTATAACACGACCAAATATTGCTATATCTGTTGTAGGTCAAGGCATTATGTTTTAATTGCCTATAGCAACAGCAATGTCTTGCTGAGCCCAGACCAAGAGCAAAGGGCTGAGTATATACGATTACTCAGGAGGAGGCCAGAAAATCTCCTGAATGAATTGAAGGTACTTTTTATCTTAATGGCAATTCAGTATAAGTAATACATGATTTAGGTGCTACTCATTTACTTATTGCATATAATTCTGAGAGACGGCTAGGCCTGAGAGTACACAAATTCCCCTATGACCTGGTTGTGTCTACACCCATAGGTGTTAGAAATGTCACAGCCAAAGTCTGTTAGAATTGCATAATAAATGACAAGGGGCATAATAAATGGTGGATTTAACTTTTTTACCATTGCAGGGTACATGGTATTCTTTATGGATGATACACTGGTTTACCCATGGAGTAGATCAAAATGTGAACAACATTTGAGAATTATATTGAATACACTGAAATCTAAGCAACTCCATGCCAAGCTGAGCAAATATGAGTTCTGGCTTTCAGAAGTTAGATTTTTGAGCAATATAGTATCAAAGTAAGGAGTCTCAGGGAGGGGGGATCCTTGCAAGGTGAAAGCAGTACTAAAGTAAAAGGGGCTAGAGACTGTTTTTGAAATACACAATTTTCTAGGTCTTACCAAATATTACCGAAGATTCATATAAAATTCCTCTAGAATAGCTTTGCCTTAGACAAAGTTAAACTAAAAAAGAAAACTCAACATTATCTATGGGACCATAATTGTGAAGGGAACTTTATTGAGCTGAAACATAAATTAACATCAGCACTGATATTGAAAATCTCAAATCTACTATGGACCTTTGTTGTCCTTACTGATGCCAGTAGGCATAGATTGGGAAGTGTTTTAATGTAGCATTGCCATATATTGGCTTATGAAACTAGAGAATGAAAATCGCCCTGAAATTTAATTATTATCCCATATATGATTTTAAGTTAGCCACAGTTGTGCTGGTATTGAAAATCTGAAGATGCTATCTTTATGGTGCGACCATAGAATTGTACTTGGACCACAAGAGTTTAAAATATTTATATGATAAAAAAGAGCCGAATGTGAAAAATCACAGATGAATGGAGCTGCTTAAATATTACAATCTAGAGATAAAATAACACCCAAGAAAGGCTAATGTAATTACTAACACAATGATCCATGAATAGCGTAGATGGCCTCCATGATGACTGATGAGCAGAAACTGATTAAGGATTTCAGAGATATGAGTCTGTCTAAACAAATTTTGGTCAATGGTGATGATGTCAGTGAGACATATGCAGAAGCGTTACTCAAAATTTATGGCTATGTATGTCTAGCAAATTTCGAAGATAAAATTTATTTAAGGTAGGGAGAGCTGTAACACCCTAATTTTTATCACCAATATTCCCTTATGTAGTGAGATATTTAATGGGATAAAATGGTGAATGATGATATACAAAAAAGGATAAATACTCCAATTGGTGGTCACACACAACATGAGTATGTTTAAAACACAAAGTGTAAACAATTGTATTTGCTGCCAGTGAGTTTCCCTGTGTAGTATTCTTATTGTGTAACATTTTTAGATAGGAAAATAATGTTTAAAGCCTATGAAATTTTATAGAATAAAAGTCGACTTATCAAGCTTTAATTTGATAGGTCATATAGGTCATTGGAGCTATACACAAAGAGTTATGAATTTTGGAAGTTTACCCAGTGAAATTGGCCAATTTCTAGGACAACATCCAAAGATTTAAATTATGGGAATGTTGATCTTCCAGTTGGATAAAGGCTATATTTTACCTTAAACTAGAGTCGAAAAGAGTTAAGTAGTATTTGGAAGAGCTTTAATTGAATGTCTACAAAATATGATATAAACTTTCAAAGTTGGGGGAAAATTCTACTAGCCTTTATCCAAGGTACAAAAATGGAAAAAATGTATTGACAAAATAGTCATTTAGCTAAATAAAGCCCAAATGTCAAATCCCTTAACATTTCGTTATGCATAGGGTGTTAAAGACACAATTCCATAGGCATACAAAAATAGTAATTAATATACTGATAAGAAGTACTTGTTTACATACAGGAGTCTCCTTCCAGAGTTTGATTAAATATACATAATTTGTCCAAAATATCAAAATTAAACTAAACATAACCAACAGCTTTATTCTCTTGACCTGTATACCTCAGCTACAAGTATTTACCATTTTGCCCTTGGAGCCGCTAGCTTTTGCTGGAATATTTTTAATTTTGAAAAAGAGTGAGATTCAAACGAATCTCAGTGGTAACATACAATCGATCATATAAAATGTAATAATTATATATGTAATACACCATATAGTGTAAAATGAAAGTCCATACTGTATCATATGTGTGCACAATGCTTAGGGTTAAATGACTGTTTGGATCCCCTACTTGTCTGTGTACCTCAACTGGGTCCTAGACCACAGCTAGATAATGTGACCCAGGCATCGTGTACATATCATAGAAGATGGCATACATAAAGCATATAAACAATTACATAGTATATGAAAGAAAGAGTTACTACCTTAGGTCCAATTAAGTCCTTAGTTCGATCTGGCTCGGGCTGAACAGTCTGGTCCTAAAATTTCAAGTTTATAAGAATTAGGTTAATACCCATTCATGTACCACTTTAGACTTCTCCAATTTACTTTTGTTGGTTATATTAGTCTAACATTGCAAAATTACTAAAATGCTCTTACGGACCCAATCTAAGACCTTTTTCACCTGGTTCGACTGTACTTTTCCAAAAATTTTGATCAAGGCTATTCCTACATAATTTTATGTGCAAAATCCATTTTTGACCTCATTTTTGGCAAAATCACTGCCAAATGACAGTTTTGCCCTGGATAGCCCCTAATTAGGGTTTTGTAATTTCACTTTATGGGGCTTATATCACAAAATGATCAACATCATCCCTATACAATTTTTTCTCTTGAACACCAAGGAACCATCATATTAATGAAATTCTAGCTCTAACCCCCATTTTTAGCTCTGGCCAAAACTTATGCTTAAAAAAGAAAAATGTGATTTTTGAGATTCAACACCTAAAGCTTGCTCCTTTTCACTCTTAACCCCTTGTTAATCCATTTAAACACTTTTTAGACATGATTTGAGGAAATTTGAGGAACATAACTCCTTAGGGTTTCAACATCTCAAAATTACAAAAACAACAACCAAATCACAAATCCAGCCAAGAACCACAACAACACCAACACAACAAAGGAGTTAAAGTTCTTGAAATTACCTCTTGATCCTTGGATTTTCTCTCTCTAGACATCCCAGTCTCTCTCTCTCTCTCTTCAACCTTGAAGATTTACATTCTACACATGATTATTCATGGAGATCAAGAGCTTAAAGAGGTTGTGACACAATTAGGAAGCAAAATCACTTGAAAGCATAAGCCTTACCTTTAATTTTTCTTCCTTGAGCTCTCTCTCTCTCTCTCTCTCTTTCTTTATTTGATAATGAAGGCGTGAAAATGGAAGGAAAAAGATGAAGACAAGACTAAAATATCTTCATTATTTCCTTAATTAATTATTATTGTTAAATTGGGTTTATGACATAAGAATGGTACTTGACCTTATCCCTTACCAATTTGTGTCGTATCTAATCCCCTACCTTGATAACCGTAATTAAAATTTGAAAATGCGTAATTTAAAGGAATTAGAGACCGACGATTACGTTTTTCTCAAATCTCTTTTCTAAAATTCGTTCAACATGGTCTCATATTCATCTTTCGAATCTAATTACTATGCGCAGTTCAATCACATTCATACATATAAAGTGCATAGCCAAATTCCCGGCAACTCCCGGGTTTTATACATGTATAAACTAAGGGTTGTAAGTTCCAACTAGGGGATTACATGACCAACATCAACGTAATATATACATTTTTAAAAAATAAACAGTAATCCCAAGTCCAAAATAGATAACCAACAACCTAACAACACATCTCTACAAGATCCTAGCCGCTCCTGGTGGTTCATTTCTCTTTAGAGCCATTTGCCCTATTTGAAATGTTAGTCAATGGAAAGAATGAGATTCAAAAGAATCTCTGTAGTAACAAATCACTCATACAGTGTATAAACACATAGCATATATGATCATGTTAAGCAGCATCATAATGTATCATGGCTTTCGCCACAAACGACAGCACTCATTGCTGTAATCTCTATGCGTCAGCTTTCGCTGTGATCTCTATGTATCACAAAGTATCACTATGCATCAGCTTGCGCTACGAACTTAAAGCATCATAATGTAGTCACAAAGTATTCTCAATGCATGACAAACATACATACAATGTTTCACACACAGTATAAGAGAAAGAGTCACTACCTTGTTCTTTCCGATTGTGGTCTAGCGCAAGTTGATCACGAACAAGGCAAATATCGAATCCTACAATTCCAAATGCACCATTTAGACATTTCCATAGTGTTTCTTGGGGTTATATGAGTCTATAATGAAAATTTACAAAAATGTCCCCGGGAACCCGGCCCAGGCCCGCCGTACCCGGTTCGGTTGCACTTTTCCTGAAATTCTAATATGGGCTATCCTAACATATTTCTGCCCAAGAAATCCATTTCTGAACTTAGAATTATCAAATTCAATGTAAAATTACAAATTTACCCTTGGGCTTTGCAGCCCTACTTTAAGGGTTTCAGGGGCGTTTTCGTAATTATGCTTTTTCGGCCTTTTCCGAAAAAGTGACCAACTGTAACCCCACCTAATTTTCGCTCCTGAACTCAATGGAACCATCAAATTATTGAAAATCCAACTCTAAGACCCATTTATAGAGCTGGCCGATATTTATGAGTTCTTAGGGGAAAATCGGGGTTTTACGATATCGGCTCCTTAAACGTGTTCCTTTCTACTCCTAACCACTTTATTAACTATTACATTAGGTTATAAATACCATTTGAATCAAAATTGGGCAGCATAACCCTTAGGAAACTCAATTTCCAAAATTTAAAACCAATGGCAATCCGGCGAAATTTCACTGATTAAATTGCCCACAGCAGCTAGAATAGTTAATATACGAAGGTTTGGAAGTTACCTTAAGCTCCCACTAGCTTTTCCTCAAGGTGGCTGAACCCTAACCCTTGAAACACCAAATATTGAGCTTCATAACCTTAAACAATAAAGAGTAGCTTAGGTCGGAGTTATACGCGTTAGGAGCTAAATCGTCATAGAAATCGGCTTACCTTGTGAGATTTCTTCCCTTTCTCTCTCTAAACTCTCTCACCTTCTCTCTCTTGTTTCAGGTCTGGAACAAGACGAAAATGGCTGGAGAAACAAGGCTGTTGGTATTTAATATCATATATTATATGATATTTAATTATTGATTAATTTCCAACAATTTCAGATTTTTCAGAAATCCTAGCAGATTTTTGCCCAAAATTTTCAAACATCATAACTAATTCTAGAAAAATTGAATTGGAGTGATTCCAAAGCCTATGGAACCCTTATTGAGTCTAGTTTTGAGCAAAAATATAGAATTTTTCTAGATGTAATCACAAAATTCCCAGAATTTCAATCTTTACATACTGTTCCAGAAAATAATTAATTTCGCTGGGCAAAATTCAAAAATCCATAACTCTTGGCTCACAAATCAAAATGGTACAAATTATATGTCCATTTTGAAGCTTGACATGTAAACTTTAAGACTTAAAAATTTCAGAATTTTAGACACTATTTGCCTATTTAAAACGTCTATATAAATCGGCTACCCTGTAAAGAATTTCAATGGATAGAGTTTTCAACTTTTGCACAATTGTTCCCAATGGTTCCAATTTCACAATAAACACTCTCCCCACATGAATTTTCATAAGGAAGCCATTGGAATCATTAAAATATCCAAATTCCCATCACACATTCTCTAAAAGTGTTTATTCAACAATAATTACATCCACTTTTGAACTCATTAGCTCTTAATCACTTTTTGGGATATTACATCGTAAACTCCCCATTCCATTTGAACCAATTTTCCTTCCATTTCATTTGCCCAAAATGACACCAAACGGTCCTTCCCAAACCAATTTGGGCTTCATCCAATTATCTCAACTAAATGTCCAAGTATATAATATTTTATTCTTAATTAACATGTGCTCATACTTTAACAATTATAATCCCTTGGCTTTGATTGATGAAACATGGCATATCATAATCCACCAATAAAGGGAAACCCTTATTGAGTCTAGTTTCAAGGAAAAATATAGAATTTAGCCAACTGGAAGCTCATAATTCCCAGAAATTCGTTAAACTTTACTTGTTCAAGATTTGGTTCCAAAAATAGGGTCTAACTTTGAAAAATCATATCTCTTAGTATATAAATCCAAAAATTCCTAATTACCTATCAAATTAAAGCCTAGGATGTCTACTTTCATCATATAAAATTTCACATTTTATTAACATCATTTGGTAATCCAAAATCACATGACAATCTCTCTGCTTCACTGGAAATTACTTTGGTAGCGCTATTCAAATTCCAATTTTTAGTGTTTAATTCCTATGATCCAGAATTTGTAGCCGGAGGCTATTCAAGATGGGTCAATATTCATCATTCCATTTCATTAGATACCACAAATAATTACAAGGCATATTGGTTAATAAAATTTGAGGTGTTACAATTCTCTCCATCTTAGATAAATTTCATTCCCGAAATTTGCTACATATACATAGCCATACAATCTAGGTTGGGAATTGTCAAATGGTATAAGGTAACCTCATTAACTATTTCAATGCCCCACCTTTTGACCAAGGACTAGCAACTTACACAGGAGCCCATACACCTGGTCACTGACCTTAATCTCTAGAGGTTTCTGCCTCTTATCAATATAACAATTTTGTTTGCTTTGAGCAGCAAATAGTCTCTACTTAATCAATTTGTACTCATGTATCCCTAGGGCTGCAACCTACCTTATTTTATGACTTAATGCGTCTGTCACTACATTGGCTTACCTTGGATGATATTTACTTCCTAAGTCATAATCCTTCAATAACTCTATCCACCTACATTGCCTCATATTCAGTTTTTTCTAATTATATAAATATTTCAAGCATTTATAGTCGCAATACAACTCTACGATCACACCATGGAGATAATGTCTCAGAATTCAATACAAACACTAGTACTACCAACTCAAGATCATAGGTGAGATAGTTCAATTCATAAAGCTTCAGTTGACAAGATATATATGCCCCAGTTGGCTCACATCAAATCACATCCCAATCCATTCCTACTCATATATGGGATTCTCAGTATTGGTGTTATAATAAATTTTCATCTAAGCTCTCTAAAGCTCCTCTTACAATCAATATCCCATGCATAATATTGAGTTTTTTTGGGGAAATTCAGTATAGACCCCTCATAATAATCAACAAGACTCAGAAAACTACGTATCACAACCACAGTTTCTGGCCTTCCTAGTTCAATACTGCTTTCCAATTTATGAGGGTCTATCAGGATCCCTTTCTATAAGACTACGTGGCCTATAATTATTACCTCTAAAAGCCAAAACTCATATTTACTCAACTTGGCATAAAGTTATTTTTCCCTTACCGTGTTCGATACCGTTCGTAATTGTTGCTCATATTTTATTTTACTCCATGAGTTCACTACTATGCCATCAACCAACTAATTTTAAGTTTTACTACTAAGTCATATAGCCATACAACAGTAGGCAATCAAGTCTACTAGTAATTCATGTCCCTCAAAATTCACTACACAACTCATACATACATCGGTTGTGGCAACCTTGACACTTGTGAGTGTAGACACAATCTATTTATATGGGAATCTATGCATACTTACACATTATACTTCCCTTTCTAGGGTAGACCATTCATATCGTTTAAAAAATTCCAGAGAATTCATCAGCCTACTAGGCTATCAAATCACAATTCCCAACTACCCTTTAATCTATAAGAGATCTAACTCTTAATCATTCTTGCTAAGCAATCATTCTATGATCAAAATCTTTCCCTATGATAGACTATCAGTTAGCAACCTTCACTAATCCATTTCTGCAAGATTTCATGTCTGTAAGAATCTTGTTCCTCGATTCCACTGATCATTACTAACCCAACATAATACTGAATATATTTCCTAGCTTAAGGACTTACTAGTCTACTAAGTCTTAGGGCCTCTGGACTAACTGGCCCATTACAATATCATTGGCATGTAGGATTTTACAACCTAAGGTGTAACCCCCTGCCTTAAATAGCGTAATTATAATTCGATATTACGTAATTAAATTGGTTTAGAGACCGTCGAATAGTTCAAAACTCATTTAGAACTCCCTGTGAAGTAGGGACTTTATAAAATTTTCAAAACTTCTTTCCTATTCCGATCTCAAGTTCAATTATCGAATATAATCACCTGTGCAGTTAATTCACATTCATTCATATCAGAATATCTAATAGCAATCCCGGCAACCCCCGGGTTCCATTCATACACAAAAAGTGTTTACAACCTCCATATAGGGGACTACACAACTACGTTCAACTATTCTTTACAACCAACATAACATACAGACACCCTGTCCAACAGGTTTAACCAACATAACTAAAATAAATGTCCCTACAGGATTCTAACCGCTCCGGGTCGTACGCTTCTCCTTAGAGCCACTCGCCCTGTCTGAAAGGTTAGTTAAAGGAAAGAATGAGATTCAAGAGAATCCCAGTAGTAACAAAACATTTATACCACACATAAGCACACAGCATGTAAGCAAATCATCATACAGCAGCAGCACCACAAATCACACTCCACCCTCATCCCCTTTCTCCGCCGGGAAGGCACACCGCCTAACCCGAACCGTTGTTAGCTACTCAGGGACTATTGGCGTGGCAGTGCATACATATAGCCTTATAGCCCATACAGCTATTCGGCTTTCACAAATGGCCCGTCGGCCTCCACAAATAGCCTTTCGGCTCACATAATCACATATATCACACCTCATCCTCATCCCCTTTCTCCGCCGGGAAGGCACACCGTCCTAACCCGAACAGTTGTTAGCTACTCAGGGACTATTGGAATGACAGTGCTAACACAAATCCACAGATGTCGCAGCATACGAATTCATTACAAATCAACGATATAACACACATACAATGCATCATATATGGTACAAAAGAAAAGTCACTACCTCGTTCCTTCCTGACGTTTGCAGGCTCAGTGGGCTCACGAGGACGGCAAATGTCGAATCCTATAAACCAAAGTAGGGACAATAAATCAATCTCTTTTCCAAGTTTCCTAATTTCATAATACTTTATGTTGGTTCTCATTTAGACTCTTTAGGTGGCTATTTTAGGCCTAAACATATGCCTAAAGGGTTGGGAAAGACTATACCCAAAACCACCTTTCAAAAGTGCAAAACACATATTTTTGGGGGTGGGCCGCGGCCCAAAATCCATGGGCTGCGGCCCAAAACTGTCCAGACATGCTCAGAAACATTTGGGCTGCGGCCCAGAATCCACGGGCCGCGGCCCAAGAAAATCCAGTTTCTGGCTGAACTTCCACAAATCATAACTAATTCAGGAAAAATCGAAATAAGATGATTCCAAAGCCAAATGAAAGCTATTTAAGTCCTCTTTCGAGGAAAAATATTGGCCATTACTGGAAATCACCACAAAAATCCAGATTTACCAAAAACCTAACGTTGTGCCAAAACTGGGTCCAGTTTTGATGCCAAACTTTGGACAGTTCAAACTCCCAGCTCAAAAAGTGAAATGACACAAAGTTTATGTCCATTTTGAAGCTTGAGATGTGAACTTTAAGACTGGAAAGTTTCATAATTTTTCAACATCATTTGCTTAGTCAAAACGTCCACACCATCTGACTGTCCAGAACAGACTTACATTGACCAGATTTTTCCAGATTTTGCCAATTGGCTTCCAATGGTCCCTAATTTCAAATCACATACCATTTTTACACAATTTGGCTCAAGGAACACATTGGAGCCATCAAAATGACCAAATCATTATCCATGGGCAAGTTCTACCACTATCACCACACATCACCTTTCAACACACACATTGCAATTCATTCCATCCCAAAATTCCAAATCAACTCCCATGGCTCAAAGACACAATTTAACACCACATTCTCTACCACACACTAACCAATTCAAGCATTCAAATTAGACCAAAAATCAGGGCAAAAATTCGAAATTCCCAAAACCAAACCAATGACCACAACAATTATACCAAAAGGTATCACATACTCATTACAACTTCTTTCCAAAGCTATTTCTTTGATTCACCAACTTTCAAATCCCCACAAGTTCTCAAACTCCACTAATCAAAAATATGAAACCATAGGAATAAAGCTCTCAACCCCTTGAACAATATTAATAAAGGTGAGTGGAGCATTTAGGGACAAGACCTTACCTAAAACTCAAGCTCCTTCTTTCCCTTTCTTGCTTGTTCTTGGCGAAAATGGAGGAGAGATGAGAAGTGAGAAGATGATGATGGAATCAGAATTTTTTTTTTGGTGCACTTAGGCCCTTGGCCGACTTGAAATGGAGGAGGGAAAGGAGTTGCAATTGTTGACTCTTTGACCTCAATCCATGGTTCTTGTGTTGACATGTGTCAACATCTTGTGCCCCCTTCTAAACCCTCACATGAGCACATGCACACACAATCCCACTCCTTTGCTTATTCAATCTTAGCCATTGATATCAATTACCAATGAGTTTCTTCTTCGGTAACTGTCCAATCGGTCGGTAAATTTACCGTTTTGCCCCTGATTGTCACAATGCTTAATAAACCATCATCAAACACATTTGCATCATAAATCACATTATTTACTTCAAGAGTGTTTAGTTAGCATTAATTACATCACTTTAAAGATATTAGCCCTTAATTATAATTTGGGATATTACATAAGGTCTCTAACCCAACTTTTAGGTTCATCATTATATCTAGAACCTCGACACCACATAGATCAAAAATCATTTTCCTCAATTATACCCAATAGGTTCACTAAGATTCAGGATCAATAATGCCTATTCAAACCTTCACAGTATTTGGATAATATCCTCAAAGCATTACTGAAGGTCTAACACTCACACATTTGTCTTGAAGTAGAACTATAGTGCAACCAGATTCACATTTTGACCTAAGCACTATTTTAACTTAAATCTAATTCAAGCTTATCCCCAACCTTCAGTATTATCATATCAGATCATCTAGGATCGACATACGGCATAATCACCATGCCTCATGTATCACATTCTAATACCTCAAGTAACTCAGGCTATATCAAATGCCTAAGGAGTCAATTTAATTACTAAATTTGATTCTCAGATTACAATTCTCCCAATTATAGCTTAAAACCTCAAATTTATCAAGGTTTTAAAATCATTTTTGCCTTAATTATCGCTATCGTCCACTCATTTACCGACCACTGAACTATCCCCTATTTCTCTATTCTGTCCACATTTCTATTCTATCAAAGGATTATCTTCTAAATTTAATCAAGTATCAAGTATCATTAGGGAGTATATGTAATAAATAAATAATTAAAGCCCAACCCATATATTACTTGTATTGAGTTACCATTAAAAGAAACCGTACCTTGAATAAGTTTAGGGGACTTTCTAACCTCTTCCTGAACTATTACATGAACCTCACCTAAAGCTTCTAGTCTAGACTCCCTAGCTGTTGCTTTTGTTGCCTAGTAAAAATCCCTAGTTCCCGACATCAATAACAGATCTGGCTAGCTAAATCCTGTCTATTTGGACCATATCTTCCTACTACAATACTACACATTTTACTAGGATGGTAGGGCTTGTAACAATGCCTACATTTTTTGCAGTTAGAGAAATTCTGACCTTTGCGGCCTCCAGCCTACTTCGTCCTTTTTATTGTTCCCTCTGGTCAATTCATCTTGATCTTTTCATTTTCGTGGGGAACTCCCACTACTATACACATCCCTGTAATTATTGCTCCTATTTGAGTGCAATCTCAAAGAGTCCTTCTCAGAAAATTGACACTCTTTAATTGCATTGTTAAACACTGTAGAGTGTTTAGAAACCAATTTCTTTTTCAGCTCTAGCATTAACCCTTGTACCAATATATCGGAGCTCCACTCTTCATCATCCTGATGTCCTAAGTATAAAGAATATCGAGAAAATCATATATAACATGCCTGGTATTCCTCAAAACATTCTTAGTTATACTACTATATGTTTAGGAATTCTTTTTCTTTCTCCAGTCTATTTGATCTAGAAAAATATTCTTTATTAAATTTTCCTTGGAATAATTCCCATGTTATCGAAATATTTCTTATCTGCAGAATCAACACTGTGGTTTTTAACCATCGACCTGTATCTCCTTCTAGTTTGCAAATGGCAACTGAAGCTTGATGTCATTAGGACACGTCAGGATTTGTAATATTTTCTCTAGTCTGGATAACCAGTCGTCTGCTTACAGAAGATCGAATCTCCCTTAAAAAGTAGGAGGTTGTTGTTTTCCAAACCTTTACACCCATGTCCGAAGAACATTAAATTCATAAATAAATGCGAGTGGTGGCTCCTGATAAGATTGCTCAGGTTGACTACGATCCCCTTCTTGCCTTTCAGGCTGTTTTAACCTTTCCTATCTCTGTCTAACCACTCACAGTTCATCTCTAAAATTTTTCATCATGGTTTGTAATTATGCCATCTTGCCCAGAATTTGTTGTATAAAGATAGGGCTATCCTCTTAATTTGGGTTATGATCTCCTTCTCTTGTATGTATCATCTTGATACCTCGCTAAATGAGAATAAAGAAAAAATAAATTTCATATGAACACCAGATTCACAAGGGCATTTTTTTGTCATTTCTCAAAATTCGGGTACACATATACGTCATATATGTAACATACAACAGATATTTACTGTAGTTATGGAAAACTAGAGACATCATATAACCTACAAACTATTATACATCACATCACATAATTTGCGTTTAGCTTCCCAGAGGGTCACCAATCCTAGGATTTCCTTAGTTAAGCATGCTTAACTTTCTATGTACCCCTACAAAATACAAACATCGCTCAATCTTCTTCTGTCCACCTGTTCCATGTTACTGCCCTCACCTCAAAAGATGTGCCAGCTACTTCCGGCCACCCAAAATATAATGACTGGGCCCTACATCACTCGCTATACATATACCGTCGTACCATATTGGTAATGTTCTCCATGAATTCATTGAAATTATTATTTAAGCCTTACTCAATGATATCATTCTTCTTCGTGGCCCAAAATGCTGTATTTGAAAGGAAATATAATATAGTGTGAATCCACACATTATCTAAAATATCCAACTCAAAGTAGCTATATCCTGTGAGTAATGTGTCTATCTCTTCCAGGTATATCATATATTGGCCCATAGGGGTGTCCCATTCATTGAAGGTCTAAAGATATATGCATTTCACAAACTCCTATAAGTGTCGACCTGGTCATAAGTCATGTAATACTTGCACAGTTCTAGCATTGGAACAAGTAGCAGAACCCAAATATGATTTTGATTCATCGGTCTATGATTAAGGAGCAAGAAGAGGATTTAAATACTTGGTCTAAATTAAAAGAAAGAAGAAGAAACATTGGCCAAGTAAAAGGAGTTGAAAAGTTAATTTTCTCATGCTACTTAATAATTTAATATTGTAGTTTGAGGAGGTGGGAAGATATTTTAAGAGATCATTTATCTCTTATTGTGCCAACATTTCATCCAATATAAGAAGGCAAAGAGAGAGAATTTGAAAAGTCAAATAGAAAAAAAAAAGAGAAGTAAAAGAAAAAACACATGTTGGAATTAACAATGAAATATAATATTTGGAGAAGTGGATGAAGTAATTAAAGGAACCAAATTGGATGCATGAAGGGCCTTAAGTGGTGTGTTATTGAGCCAAGGAGGATGAGGGAAATTGGTTCCAAGTCAATGGAATTTATGACACAAATTAAGAAGAGCTAAGGATTAAAAAATATGTCATAAAACCCATTAAATTATTATATCATGAAAAGAGAGATGGAGATATTTTTTTAAAGGCTTCATCATCTTTATAGCTTATCATTTCTAGCCTAGCATCACAAATAGAGAGAGAGAGAGAGAGAAGAGCTTTGGGAACTTAGGGTTCAAGAGAGCACAAGAGGCAAAAAATCAAAAGTAAGCCTTATGATTTCAAGAGCTAGTGCCTTCTAACTTGTGTAATTCCTCTTCTAAGTTCTTGTTCTCCATGAAAAACCATGTGTAGCAAGCAAATCTTCAAGGTTGAGGAGAGAGAAAGTGACGGCTTGAGAGAGTAAGTTTAAGGATCAAGAGGTAACTTGAAGAACTTCAATTCCTTTGGTGTTTATTTGTGGGGCTAGGGCTACAATTTCATTAATCTAATGGTTCCATTCTATTTAGGAGGCAAAATTGTGTAGGGTTGATGTTGATCATATTGTGAGAAAAGCCTTAGAAAGTGAAATGTCAGAAATAGCCCTTAAAACCTAAATAGGGGCTGTCAAGAGCAAAACTGTCATTTGACAGTGGTTTTATGAAAATTGAGGTCAAAACTGGATTCTACAAGCAAAATTATAAGGGAATAGCTTGGAACAAAATTTCTGAAAAAGTACAGTTGGACCAGGTACAAAGAGACTTAGACCGGGTCCCTAGGGGCATTTTGGTAATTTTCTAGCTTTACACCAATATAACCAACAAAAGTAATTTGGAAGAGTCTAAAGTGATAGATGAATGGGTTTTAACTTAATTCTTGTAAACTTGGATTTTTAGGATTAGACTGTTGAGCCAGAACCGGATTGAATTAAGGATTTATTTGTGAACAAAGAGGGACTTAAGGTAGTAAATCTATCTTTCATACATTATATCAATATTTATATACTTTGTGTATGCCATCTTCCATGTCAATACCCATTTTCATTTCGATATATATAAAGTAATAGAGACTAAGTCCCATAGGCATACAGAAAAGTACAAATATACTAATAATAAGTAATTATTTACAGACTGAAAACAACCGTGCATATTTTGATAATATTTACAGATATGTATAAAATATCCAAAAATATTCCCAATATAGACTATGTATAGCCATGATCTTCATCTCGGGAAATGTGCACATCAGTTTCCCGTATCTACGTCCATGCCTTCAAGCCACTGGTACCCGCTAAGATAGTTTTTATTTAGAAAAATGGGTAAGATTCCAAGGAATCCCAACAGAAGCATACTATCGTTCACATAAAATGTGATAAGTAGATATGATATGCCCCATGTATGCACCAATTAATTAACCATATAAAATATTATCATCATATATACATGAGTAGGGCTCTTGCTCCACTAATCGTACACCGGTTGGATTCTTACCCAACCCCTAAGTGTAACTGCACTTTCGGCACTAACTGTGTCTTCTAGGCAAAACATATGGATTAATAAAGCACAAACAATGGCAACCACATAATCATATGAACTATGACATGATATATGAAGGATAATGTCCCTACCTCAAGTCTCTTTCACCTCGTTTTGAGTGCCTTGTAAAATATGCCAAGCTAAAGCTCCCAACTTGATCCTAAAATATCAAATGTATAAGAATTAGGTTAAAACTCATTCATGTACCATTTTAGACACTTCCATAGTATTTACAGTGTTCATATTAACCTACTGTGAAAATTTACCAAAATGTCCCCGGGGACCCAGCCTGGACCTGTCATACCCGGTCCGACTGTGCTTTTCCTAAAATTTTGACTAGGGCTATTCTGACATATTTTCACCCAAAAATTTCCTTTCCAGGCTCAGACATACCATATTCACTACCAAAAGACAGATATGCCCTTGACAGCCCGCTTTCCGGGTTTCAAGGGCGTTTTCCGAAAAAGTGATCAACTGTAAACCCACCTAATTTTACCTCCTAAACTCGATGGAATCATCAGAACATTAAAAACCCAACTCTAACCCCTCCATCTAACTCTGGCTGAAACTTACAGGACCCCGGGGAAAATTGGGGTTTTTCGATTTTGACTTCGCAGACGTGATCCTTTATACTCCTAATCACTTTATTAACTATTTAATTACTTTATAACTACCATTTAATCCTAATTTTGGTAGCGTAACATTTCCAACAACACATTTCCTAGATTTAAAATCAAAGACAATCTGGCAACATTTTACCGATTAAGCTACTTATAGCAACCAAAACAATCAATGTTCGAAGGTTTAGAAGTTACCTTTCGCTTCCTCTGGCACTTCCCCTTTAGGCCAAAATCCTAGCTCTTTACAGCAAGGAAATTTGAGCTTCCAACACCTTAAATTACATAGAAGAGGAGCTTTGGAGAAGAGTTATACACGTTAGGAACGAATTCACTGAAGAAATCGGCCTACCTCGTTAGTTTTCTTCCTCTTTCTTTCTCTAAACTCTCTCTCTTTCTCTTTACTATAAAGGGTGATGGAAATGGCTAAGAAGATGAGGAAATATCCTTTAAGGCATTATGCTTATGTCAAGATATTACTTGCTTATGTCATATTTAGCAATCTCCAAAAATACCAAATTCCAACTTTTATGTATATGTAATTTAATGTCCCAAAGCCCAATTAATATCAAACTACATGAGATGGCATCCCAATGGTCTTTCTCTTTGGTCCAATTTGGCTTCACAACTTGTTCAAGTTACATGTACACCTTAAGTCACAATTTCGGTCAAATTTGCACTTTTGCACTAATTTTCAATCAATTCATGTTTATTTGACCAAAATGCTCCAAATATATTTTTTCCTTTTATTTTCCTTAATTAATTGAAATTAAATTCAATTAATTGGAAAATAATTAATTTGGTGCTTTTTTGGCAAAATTACAAGTTTACCATTACATTTTCTTTTCATTTTCGGATTTTCTGGTAGATTTTCTACACAAAGTTTAAAAAATCATAACTAAATTTGTAGACATCATATCAGAGTGATTCCAAATATTATGCAACCCTTATTGAGTCTAGTTTCAAGGAAAAATATAACCGTTTGCCATTTGGAAGCACAAAATTCCCAGAATTAATTTCTTTGGATGTTGTTCTAGAGAATAGTCAGTTTTTCTGGGCTATATTCAAAAATTCATAACTTCCTACATATAGCTCTAAAAATTACCCATGATCTATCAAATTAAAGCTTATGATATCTACTTCTATGTTGTAAAATTTCATGATTTTTGTTCATCATTTTTTCATCCAAAACACTTGATATGATTACTACCTCACTGGGAGTTCTCGTTGGCAACAAAATCACATCCTCCAAAATTCACCCTTCCCATTTGTTGGATATTTTCACATATTTACAATGTATTTTGGTGAAAAAAAGTTGGGGTGTTATAGTTCTCCCCCACTTAAATAAATGTTATCCCTAAAATTTGCTACACATTTATAACCACAAACTCAGGGGTATCATTTCTTCGTATGTCTCACTGACATCATTACTACTAATCAACATCTGCTTATACAAACTAAGACCCCTGAAATCCTCTATTAGCTTTTTGCTCATGAATCATCATGTCTATTACCTGCACTATTTTACGGTTCAATGCATCTACGACAACATTAGCTTACCCTGGATAATAGTTACATTTCAGGTCTTAATCTTTCAACAACTCTATCCATTTATATTGCGTCACATTTCATTCTTTCCATTCACATAAACATTTTACCATCAACTCAAGATTATGGATGGGATACTTTAATTCTTGAAGCTTCAGCTGACGAGATGCATATGCCTTCACACGGCTCGCATCAATTCCCATCTTAATTCATGATTACTTGCATCTGGGGTTCAATACCCTTCCCAATCCATGTGTCTGGCATCAGTAAAGACAAAATAGGTCCACTATAGATATGGGATTATCAATATTAGTACTTTAATAAATTTTCATCATTAGCTCTCTAAAGCTCCTCTCACAATCATCATCCCATGCATAATGTTGAGTTCTAAGAAATTTCGGTATAGGCCCCTCACACTAATGAACAAGACTCAGAACACTACATATCACAACCACAGTTTTTGGCCTTCCCAGTTCAGTACTGGTTCTACTTTATCAAGGTCTATCGTGATCCCTTACGAAAGATTACATGCCCAAAAATATTACTTTTAAAAGCCATAACTTGCATTTAATTGCGTTGGCATAGAGTTGTTTTTCCCCTTATCATGTTCAACATTGTTCACCAATATGTAATCAATAGAGATTACCACAAAGTGGGCCATGTGTGGATGAAAAATTTGATTCAAATGGTCCATAAAATACATAGCAGGTGTATTTGAGTTTGCCAATTAATTTTGAGGATTACAACTAAGCCATACAACTATGCATCTGTGGACAATCAAGTCCATTGTCGATTCATATCCCTCGACAATCATTATATCACATATACATACATTGACTGTGGCAACCTTAACACCTGTGGGTATAGGCATAATACATTCATATAGGAATCTAGGTTTACTTGCCAATTCTACTACGCTTTCTAGGGTAGCCCATTTATATCCTCCGAAACAAATTCCAGAGAATTTTTCAACCTACCAAGCTCGTCAAAACACAATTCCCAACTATCCTTTATTTTATCAAAGATCTACTATCTATCATTCCTTCTATGGGAATATTTTTTGATTGAGTCTTTACCTATGCTAGACTAGCAACTAGCAACCTCGAGAAACAACACACACATTTTAATGCATTCTAGTACCATGTTGTAGCACCTTAGACCATCCAGGTCAATTCAAATTCCTAAGAAATCAGTTCAACTATTGAGTCTGATTTTTGAATCACAATTCAACTCTTAAAGCCTTAACATGAGTTGAGCCAAGAAATCACTTTCCTCAATTCTACAGATTATCACTATCACGATATGATTCTGAATAAATTTGCCACCTAAGGACATACTAATCTACTAGGTCTTAGGGCCTCTGGACATGCAGGTCAACTACAATATCTGGCATGTAAGATTTTATAGCCTAGGTCTCTAACCCAACTTTTAGGTCCGTTATGAAATATGGAACCTTAACATCGCATACATTGGAAACCATTTTCCTCCATTATACCTAATAGATTCACTAAGATACATGATCAATAGTGCCTATTCCAACCTTCATAGTATTTGGGTAATATCCTCAAAACATTAATGAAGGTTCACCATTAGCCACAAGGTTCAAACTTCCTTCATAGAACAGAACCATAGTGTAGTAAATTCACATTCTGACCTAAGTATGATTTCAACTTAAATCAAATTCAGGCCTATCCCCAACCTTCATTATCATCAAATCAGATCCTCTAAGATCGTTATACCACATAATCACCCCACATCATTGAAGAATTAGGATTTGTTGGCTTTGTGCCTTGGTAACCTCTTCAAAAATAACAAAGAATTGCAATATAGGGTGCAATCCCGGATCGTCTCTCGAAGAGCCTTTTATTAATTACCTAGGAACTAAGTGCAATGATTGACATGAAATGAGTTAAAAATGGTTTTTAAGTTTTTATCTAACAACTAAATTGCAATTAAACTAAAATGCTTTTAAAACTAATATTTTTGGATTTTTGGAATAAAACTGATATGGAATGGAATGGGTTAGAAATGCAAATAATGAATATGCTCTTAGAAATGGTTTTCAATGACTATTCTTGCTCAATTAAGATATTTGGGGAGTTAGTTTACTAAGCTTCTAATATACTAAACCTCAATTACCATTGAGTCTAGCATCACAAGAGAGGAACCCCTACCCTTGAAATGCTATTAAGCCCTCTTAGTGTAATGAGTTTCTCTAAGTTTTCTAATATACCAAACCTCAATTACCATTGAGTCTAATGCTTAAACTCATGAACTCATTTATTTAAGCATTATTAAAACCCCTTAGAGAGTGACTATGGAATAAGCAACGCATTTAGGTTCAACTACAATTCTATTTCAATGAAACCATCCAACAATACCATGTTAAATAGATAGAAATCAATAAAATCATAGAGAAACATATATATAACTATATATATTGATGAGTATAAATTCTCATTACAAATTCCAAATCACAACAACTCAATCCATAAAAACCATAACTAAAATCATAGTTTCATTACATAAATGAATTCTTAAATCTAAGGAATCACAAATATAATAAACTATGGATAAAATAAACTCCCCTTCGAAGCATATGTGAGCTCAAGTCATCTCCAATTCATCTCCAAGAGCTAAGGAAATCAACTACTCACAGCCATGGATTCAAGAAATATAATCATTCTCGGATTCAAACATTTAGCCATATATACCACTGATTCAATTACCCAATTAACACGAAACCAATTAAGCTCAGGGGCTGAAATTGCAACATAAAATAAAGCAGAGAGTGCCACGGTCTGGACTGAATTTATGGCCAAATACGAACCCAGAAAAATTCAGATGAGCCTCAGCTTGTGGTAATATCCGAACAGAAGAAGATGCTACAGTCTGTGAATAATGGAAGGTGTGAGAGGATTAGGCTCACCTGAAATGATAGACTATGAAGGCAGAGTGGTTTAGAGGGACTGCAGTCGGTGGTGGTTAGTCTGTCTCTCTGGTCGCCGGCGGCGATGGCAGTGAGGGTGAAGAATGCCGCCGGCGATAAGGAAGAAAAGAAGGGAATGATGGTCTTCGACGCTGGTTCTCTAGTTTGACTATGATGATCTGTGATAGTCCTCGATGATTACGGCGCTCTGTGATATATGCTCCCCTCAGCTAGCATCTCAGATCTTCCATGTCCATTTTCCATATCCACCAGCCAACCAAGTCGGGTCCAGGGTTAAGGTATCGGATCTCCAAATCTCATATCCATTTCTGTTTCTTAAGCCTCCTTCTGTCACCTCTCAACTTGGGCCAAATCTCCCATAGCCTAGCTGTGTTTCTATCTCTTTTCCTTGTTGGGCCTGTCTCTCCACTTGGCCCATTAATTCTGACCCTCTAATTCTACAATTTTCTTCCAAAACTCCTGAAATACAATATTAAGCATAAGGTAATATTAAAAGTTCAAGGGACAATAAATAAAAAAATAATTATTAATGAATTTTGACCATTTTGCCCCTAATTCCTATTAATTCAAAATAATTGTCCCTAACTAAAATTAGTTCTTAATAATATAATAATGTCTCAAGAAATACATTAAAATCCCAAATTAATCGTGGAAAATTCACATAAAAATATGGTTCAATCAGTCATGTATTACATTCTATTACCTCAAACAACTTTAAGCCATATCAAATGCCTAAGGAGTCAACTCAACTACGAAGTTTGATTCTCATATTACAGTTTTCTCAATCACAACTTAAACCTCAATTTCATTAGGGTTTAAAATCATTTCACCTAAATTATCCCTATCGTCCACTAACATATTTCGAAAGGACTTAGGGATTTACCAACCACTAACCTATCCTCTATTTTCTCTATTCTGTTCATATTGAGGACTAGCTTCCCAATTTAATCAAGTATCAAACATCACTAGGGAGCATATATGATGAGAAAAAATTAAAGCTCAAACCATACATTACTTGCATTGATTTGTCATTAAAAGAAATTGTACCTTGGATGAGTTTAGGGGATTTTCTAGCCTCCTCCTAAATTATCACATGTACCACACTCTAAGCTCCTGGTCTAGTTTCTTTATCTATTGCTTCTGTGGGCAATTTTTAGCTGGATTCAGTTTAGTTAGACCATAGCTTCCTGGCACACTACTACAGTCTTTACCAGGATGGTATACCTTGTAACAATGCCAGCATTTTCTACCCTTAGCAGAATTTTGACCTCTATGGCCCCCAGCCAGTTTTAGCCATTTATGTTAGAACTAGCTGACACTCAAGAGGGGGGGTGAATTGGGTGTAAGATAAAAACTTAAGAACTTTGAAAATCTTTTCGCATCGTAGTAAAAGCAATAAGTATGAAGGTAATGAATCATAAATCAAAAGTTAGATTAAATAATATATGCTGGAAATATAAGAGCTTAGGGAAGAGAATAAGCAAACTGTGATTTATCCTGGTTCGGTCCAATCTGTGATGGCCTACGTCCAGTCCCCAAGCTCCTCCTGAGATTTTCAAATCCACTATCTTCTTGTTTAATCCGGGCACAAGAAAAGCCTTTACAATCCCACAAGTTTAGCCAGGTACTTGTGAAACCTTTTACAAATCTCTTACTGAAATACTCCCCCTTACGACAAGTCTTACGAGCAGAGCAATCCCGAAGATCTTCCTCTCCTGGTTACTCGTGCAAGTCTTACGAGCAGCAACGTTATCTCCTGCTTACACCCATGTAAGTCTTATGAGCAGCAACGTTCTCTACTGCTTGCACCTTGTAAGTCTTACGAGAAAAATGTCTTACTGGCAATTCTCTCTACAGCTTCCCCCGTAAGTAAATCAACCCTCTTAAGGTCCCTCTACCTTGAGATCAACTTAGAAATATAGTTGAAAGTGTTTACAAACTCTCTCACAGAGTGGATATAATGCTCACTGAAGTACAATACAAATAGCACTCTCACATATACATGATATAGAATATAGATAAGAATAGAGTGCTTGGGTAGAAGTGGATGACTCATGATATTTGCATGTTGGTGTCGTTGGTCTGTTTTCTCTATCTTCCATCGACTTTGAGTGCTCTCTTATTTATAGTTGATGAAGATCATGACCATTGTGAGCATTCGTTCGTTGGAGTTATTTTGACCGTTGAGTATATTTTAAAAACTAGCTACCATGAGATTTCCGTTGCAAAGTAGAGCATCCCGTTGAGGAGCGGTATGTCTCATTATGAGCTGTACATCACATTATGGAGCGGGATGAATACGTTTGAGTTTCCAGACAATCTCTCATGGTGGGTCAATCTTTTGTCGTGGTAGGTAGCTGATACTCAGTATGTAATGATGTCGCCTATCATAATTGACTCTTTCATTTCAATCTATAATCTCACAGTTAAATTTCCTGTTTCACACTATAAAATGCTTAATCACTAATATGATGAAGTATTAGTCATGGGTATGTTGGCTCATTGGTCAAAAGATAAATTTCTGATTTCTGGACTCATCACGTTGAGTGATGATATTTTCCATACATGACCTCCGTTCTTGAAGATGTAATCCAAATGTTTAACCTCCTGTTTTGCACTTGAAATATATGTTAGTTAACGTTTAGGAACAATAACAAGTGAAAACATAATGAATGTATAACATTTAACCACATTTGGATTGATGTCTATGAGAGTTTGAACTTTCTGCTTTGCTTCTATCAGGACTTCACTCAAGTACAAAGAAGCCTCACTCGAGTGCATGTATAATTTCATGTTCTAGCTTGCTCTTGGGCAAACACTTGCTACTCTTCACTCGCACGGACTCAAGTGCAAATCTGGACATCACTCGAGTGCAGCATCTCTCACTCGAGTGCACTTCTTGTTTTCACGTACATGCTTCTTATCGGGTTAACACTTTCATGTCAACACTTACATGTGCTCGAGTGCAAAGCAACTTGATGCTCGAGTGTGGTGTTCAATGCTAGAGTGTTGCTAAATTTCTCCACACTTCAGCTGCTTTTGTACAACACTCACATGACATTTTTCAAGAGTGTGTTTTTGCACTCGTGAGTGATGTGGGGCCACATTAGACAAAATTTATTTATTTGATTCTAATGATGTATCATTAGAAAGCTCTTTCCATATGCATTCCAATGCAAAAAGAATCAACTCCAAACTCCTTGTATTCTGCAAGTTATGATCGAAAGAGTGTCTATCGCACTAGACTGCACAAGTGTCACCTTCCAAAATGCATAGCTCCTAGAATATAAGTTCAAATTAGGTATTTACCTATCCATGGAAAGCCCTTTGAGTCTAGTTTCATATGGCGCTAGTCTCGTCTCAATCCGATGTGTGGTTTGTGAGTTATGTTCAAAAGACCAAACCTGCTTTAAAAGTGACTGTGATTTCAGTGTTATATTCCACGGATCATATCTCCTTCATTTGATCTTCTTTCAATGTGATCTTGGTGTACACTTTTTCGTGTTATCAGTCTTCTTTCATATACCACTAGTTTCGGGTTAATCCGATTTGTGGTTTGAGAGATATAGCCAAAATACCAGACCTCTATCAGGCTGAACGTAAAATAGAGCTGAGCAGAGTAGCCCAACACTCGAGTGTGTTCTTGCTTCACTCAAGTGCTACAGTGCCACACTTGCTACAGTGAATTTGCACTTCCATTCTACACCTTGAGCACTAGAATGATTTTCATGCTACAGTGCCTCACTCGAGTGATTGCTACAGTACCATCGCTACAATGCCAAACAGTGCCTCAAATTTCTGAAATCTTCAAAATTACTTCTAATAACTTGAATCTTGATATTCTTGGTAGATCTTCCAAGTTCTTCTTTCTTCAATATCTTTCTTTTTAATTTTCCTCTTGATAATCATTCTCCATAATCCAAGTAGGCAGCTTCTTGACTATCTTCAGTTTCTTTCTTCTTCTTCCTTTTGTTCATTCTTATCAATTCAATAACTTCTTTGTATATTTGATAATTTTGTCTTCTCATTCTTCCTCCATAATTCAACGTAATTAATCTACAAGATATTTCACATTAAACACAGTAATTAGTCAAAGAAATACATTATATAAACTTTTTGATTTGCTCTTATCATTTCACATCTATATTTGACATCATCAAAACTAATCATATCTAACATTCTCCCCCTTTTTTATGATGACAAATCCTTTAAGAAAAATATGTCTGAATGAAGTGCAACATACATATATAATGCAACATAACTAATCATATATAACATTCTCCCCCTTTTTGATGATGACAAATCCTGTAAGAAAAATATGTCTGAATGAAGTGCAACATACATATATAATGCAACATACATATTTTTCTTACATTTTTCTCCCCCTATTTGACATTAGCAAAAAGTTTGAAATATGTAAAGAAGTAAGGCTTGTGAAGTAAGGCAAGAAAACAATTGACCCTCCCCCTTTGTGAATGTACTTTCATTTTTAATGAGAGGGAACTAAAAAAGATTTGGAGAGGTTTTCAAGAAAACTTTTATAATCAAGATAAATGAAATATATGAAACGTATTCTTGAAATGTAAAGAGAGAAGGTTTAGAAATGCTCATGTAGATTTGGAAAAATGATGAAGCGCTCCATGAAGTCCGTTGCTTCTTTAGTAATGCTAGTTCTTGATCTTGTGTTCACCACACTCTTGCTATGCAACTTCTGTTCAGCATGTTCAATGCTCCTTTGTATTGGCATATGTATTTATTGCTTTGAATGTTGTAGCCAATATATTTTCCTTTATTGAGCGTTAAAACCATCCTCAAAGTTGATAGAGTCTTCTTGTAGTATGCTGAGGAATGCTAATGTACAAAACAAATTCTCCTGTCATAAATTTAAATCTTTCTTTGAAAAGAGAATTATTAGTTCAATCAAGTAACAAACTGTTCCTTAAAATTAAGATCATGAAAAGAACAATATAAGAGTAACTCATCATCAAAACTAATTAAGACATGGTGAATATAGATGAGTATATTAAAAGGATTTTCTTTCCAATAGGAGATAAGCTTTCAATATATAAAACACATGTGAATGTGAAGCTCCCCCTTAATTGATGCATGGTTTTAAAAATTTTCATTAGGAAAACAATGAATAACTCTCCTAGATTTGAGAAACCATTGGAAACTTTATAGAGAAAATGATTTTGAAAGTATGAAGATTTAGAGAGAAATTAAATGGCAATGCAAATCAGAGGTTTTAAGAGATACAATCTAATATCACCTGAGTGGTTACTTAAGTGATTCTACTCAATCATTACTCGATTGTATACTCAAGTGATACAACTCAAGGATTTTGAATTAAGCAAGAATACAATACCTCACTCGAGTAATGTCGTAATTACTCAAGTTATAATCCTCTGTAGTCCATTGACACATCATTGGCTAGTCACTGTCTGAATATATGATTTGACGATGCAATCTCTGTTACTACTTGAAGATACCAAGTTGAGCTCGGAGTAAGGCTTTATGTGCATATTGGCTTAGTATGTGCCCCTTGCTTAGCAAACATCATTGAGAAATTTTAATTTCACCATAGCACATAGCACCCTTATTTTGTCATCCATCATCTCAAATAGAACTTTGAAGTTCTGGTTCACTAAGTCACACAACTACTTCATCTTATCATTGAATGATGATCTTAGCATTGTTTGTAGTAAGCTTTGTGTGAAAGAGTTGAACCTCCTCTTTCAGATAACCCTTAATAGATGAACTAAAAGA
Organism: Inga oerstediana; assembly: GCA_963210345.1. Lineage (NCBI taxonomy): Eukaryota > Viridiplantae > Streptophyta > Magnoliopsida > Fabales > Fabaceae > Inga > Inga oerstediana. The sequence goes on from OY723409.1 coordinate 41,538,441, forward strand.
TGAAGGACCAGGGAGACCATCTCTAAAGTATAATATTGTGTCTTCCTTTGAACATCTCTTTATCTGACTGCATCAATAGCTGGTCACTTGCTAGTCATAGAGTGTCATATGGGTGATATTACATATTCTATTTTTGCTTACACTGCAACACTATCAGTCATGCCTCTTCTGTTAGCCTTTGGTCTTTGTATCCAAAAGTAGAGCATTTTGGTCAACTCCTGCAAATGTATAATTATATGCTCTTTGGTACCCAACTTCTCTTGGGTCCGTACAATATTAGACATTTTAACTATTATGCTCTTATACAATTAAAACATATGATATTTGAGCAAAGAGTATAAAAATCAACAAAGACCAAGATATAATTTTACCCACTTAAATAAATTTAAACCATTAGATCATGAAGGGTAACAAATAAGTGATATCAATGAATGGTGATTTTCAAAGATCAATGACAATTTGTAAATACGTTTTATATAGAAAATATGTCATTGATATGATTTTTATGCAATCCATGTAAGTTGGATCAAAGAGAGTAGAGAATCTATCCATAATGACCAACTTTTATGAAATGATAAATTATGAATGAAAAAAAGTTTTTCAAAAATGATAAGGAGATATGCGAATTGTTTCAAAATCTCATATGTAATTTCAAATCATAATAATACATTGTGAAGTTGAGATTCTGAATACATGCAAAACACATTTTTTAAAACCTATTTAGAATCAATGTTCATGTTAAAAATGGTGGAAGCTAATAGTTATAAAATATGTATTAGAAAGCTTCACTTTGGAGTTCAACTAAGATAAAATGTTAATTATTAGAGTTAACATGTTGGAGAATTTTCCCATGCACTAAAGTCATATAAATAACCAAAAGTATTAGCTCAATAAACCTATATGAGCATCATGACTTTGCAAATGATTCATAGACTATCTTGACTCTTAGAATTGTGTCATAAAAGATATGAATATTCAACTCAAGGATTCAGATATATGACACTGGTTACTGAAAGATAGATCATATCAATAGTTAATATGTTTGAGCAGTGAAATGAGTACATTGATTTATGGATGATGAAGGACATACTCCTTAGTCCAAATGACTAGAGTTTAAGAATATTAGTATGTTATTCCACAATAATGGTTAATGCATCAACATTCAATGCAACAATAAACATTTATAATGCTTGGAATAACATAATCATCCAGAGATTTATGCATCAGGCATAAGGCTTTCACAAGTTGAATTCTTTTCAAGAAAATACACTTGGAACTCATATAGATAGTTAACTTGTTAGACGTAAGGTCTAGCATGTTAGAGAATGAAGACTAGAGAGTTCAAGTATTGGATAACACATTTAAGATCAATATGTCAACAATGGAAAAATACTCTAGTGGATGGATTTGAAGCATTTCTGACTTACAGTATACAAAAATACTAACTTCCAATTTTAAAATCAATTTGAATGCAAACAAGATGTGAATAATTTTCAAATAATGTGTATATACTTTTTATAAATAGGATGAATTGAAATCCAAGTAAATTTGTGAAATTTCAAATTTCCAATGCATAGAAAAATTATGCACAATTCTGTTTCGATACATTTAGCAATCTGAAAATATTTTGAAAATCATAAATCATTCACTGCTAATGGTATATAGTAATGAGCAAGAATTTACCACTCAAATTGAGTTGAAAAGAATGGGTACAATTGTTGAGATTTGAAATTACTGATACAACATACCTGGCTTGAGTGTAACTTGTAAACACTCAAGTTAATTTCCATCTCCTTGTATCTTTATACTCAAGTCATCCAAGATCACTTGAGTAAACCATGTTTTGAAGCTAATTTATGCATTTATACCTATGGCATTCACGAGTTCTTGATGCACTTTTAGGTGAGTTCTTCAAATACTCGAGTGTGCTCACGTCTCACTCGAGTGTGTGACAGTACTATTAATGAATTCGAGAGTGTCCTTAGAGTTTCTGCACACTCTTTTAATCCCTGTTTTGCAATCTAAAAGCAGAGTATAGGGTTCAAATCCATACTCGAGTGACTAACCAGTACTCGAGTGTTAACATGCCTTGCACTCGAGTGTTCAATTCTGTACTTCGAGTGTCTTGCTATGTTTTCAAATTATACCTACAAAACTCATATAACCCTTTTTCTTCCTTTAGTATCCAATTCTACTTGGATCCACTCATGGTTAGCTTGAAAGAATCATAATTCACATGCTCTAAGAATATAGTCACTTCAAATAAATTGAACATAATGAATTAAGTATGACTTTATGCATAAACATTGTTCTCTCATGAAGTATGTATTTGCATAACAAGTTAAACTATTGAACATTGCAACTCTTTTTGTATGATTTTTCTAAAGATTGTAAAAACATATGTGCAATGCTCATTCCTAAGGTAACAAGGTATAAACCTCAATAGATATTAAAGATAACAGTGTAGGAGGTTTTTACCTTTATATACCTTTACCTTAGGTACTTGAAGGATTGCTTTGCATACCCACTACATCTTTCTTTAAAGTTTTGTTTTTGCATATTTAGCTTTGGGATTATGCAAAGCTTTCTCATGTGATGTAGGCTTCGAGAGTCTTTTTCCTTGTAAATGAGAGATCATCCTTTTCATGTTTTCCTCAAGATAGATGAATGGCACATTATGGTTGCCCTTTCTTGAAGTGAAATATCCACCTTTCATCCATTGCTTCTTTCTGTGGTTATACTTTGTAACTCTGGCAATGGAAGTTCTGAGAGTTCTCTTTTGCAATGATATGAACCTCTTAATTGGTACATGAGAACCTCTTGCGTTCTTCATCTTCTCTTTACCCTTATGTCCATTTCTTTTCGGATCATCCTGCATACATAAAGTACTATATGGACATTTTAGTACCCACATATACTTGGGTCCTTGATTGTTAGTATTAACCTTTACATGTTTCTTCGGTACCCAAATATACTTATTTCTCACATGGGAATTTCTTCTAATATAGCATGTGTGAGAAATATGACTGGATTTGCCACAATAATTGCAAATTGTATCAAGATATGCATTATGGGATATCATGCAAGTATTAGGTCGATCATGAGAGTAGAAATTCAAATGGATTTTATTTGAACATTCTTTCTTCCCAACAAATTTTCCAGCATATTTGAAAACATTTTTGCTTTTCTCAATAGAATCAACAATTGGTTGAGAAACAAACTTTTGTAGTTGAAAATCAGTTTTATGAAAATCACACAAAGAATTGGAACTTTTTACCTTAAGTTCATCTTGAGTTCTGGAGAGTGATTTTTCATGTTCGTCCATATGGCACTGGTCTCGTCTCAATCCGATGTGTGGTTTGTGAGTTATGTTCAAAATACCGAACCTGTCTTGAAACGTTATGGTGATTTCAGTGTTATATTCCATAGATCATATCTCCTTCATTTAATCTTCTTTCAATGTGATCTTGGTGTACATTTTTTCGTGTTCTCAGTCTTCTTTCATATGCCACTAGTTTCGGGTCAATCCGATTTGTGGTTTGAGAGATATGTCTAAAATACCGGACCTCTGTTAGGTTGAACGTAAAACAGAGCTGAACAGAGTAGCCCAACACTCGAGTGTGTTCTTGCTTCACTCGAGTGCTACAGTGCCACACTTGCTACGGTGAATCTGCACTTCCATTCTGCAACTCGAGCACTACAGTGATTTGCATGCTACAGTACCTGCATGCTACAGTGCCTCACTTGAGTGATTGCTACAGTACCATCGCTACAGTGCCAAACAGTGCCAACTACTACAGTGCCAAACAGTGCCTCAAATTTCTGAAATCTTCAAAATTACTGCTAATAACTTGAATCTTGATATTCTTGGTAGATCTTCCAAGTTCTTCTTTCTTCAATATCTTTCTTTTTGATTTTCCTCTTGATAATCATTCTCTATAATCCGAGTAGGCAGCTTCTTGACTATCTTCAGTTTCTTTCTTCTTCTTCCTTTTGTTCATTCTTATCAATTCAATAACTTCTTTTTATATTTGATAATTTTGTCTTCTCATTCTTCCTCCATAATTCAACGTAATTAATCTACAAGATATTTCACATTAAACACAGTAATTAGTCAAAGAAATACATTATATAAACTTTTTGCTTTGCTCTTATCATTTCACATCTATATTTGACATCATCAAAACTAATCATATCTAACAATTTATAGTTTCCTCTAGACAATTCATCCTGATCTTTATACTTTTGTGAGGAACTCTTCCTACCATACACAGTCCTGTAGTTGTCACTTCTGTCGAGGTGCAAGCTCAACAAGTCGTTCTCAGCGAATCGACACTCTTTAACTACCTTGGCAAACACTATAAAATATTTAGAAACCAATTTCTGTCTCAGTTCTAGCTTTAATCCTTATATCAATATATCGGATCTCTATTCCTCGTCATCCAGATGTCTTAGGAATGAGGAATATCGAAATAATTAGACATAATGTGCTAAGTACTCATCAAAGCTCTCTTCATTATTCTGTCACATGTTAAGGAGTTTCTTTTCTTTTGCTAACTTGTCTGGTTTAGAGAAATATCTTTCACTAAATTTCCTGTGGAACATTTCCCATGTTATAGGAATATTCCATACCTATAGAATTAGCTCTATATTTCTCCACCATATATCCACCTCTCCATCTAATTTACGAATAGCTAACTAAACCATAATATCATTAGAGCACATCAGTCTTGTGAAAATTTGCTCTAGTACGGATAACCAATTTTCAGCTTGCAGAGGATTGAATCTCCCTTGGAAAGTAGGAGGTTGTTGTTTCTCAAACTGTTTCACCCATATTTGAAAATTGTTTGCTTCATACACAAGCATGGGTGGTGACTTTTGATGAGGTTTCTCAGATGAATTATATTCACCCTATTGCCTTTCAAGATGCTCTAATCTTCCCTGTCTTTGTCATAACTCACAATTAATCTCTATAATCATTTATCACAAGTTGTTGTTGTTGTGTCATCCTGCTCTGAATTTGTTGTATAGAGTCAGGGCTATCTTCCTAATTTGGGTCATGATCTTCTTCCCTTGTACGCATCATCTTAGTATCTTGTTAATGAAAATAAGGAAAAATAAATTTCCATACAGATGCAAGGGTATTTTCATCATTTCATAATAATTTGGGTATACAGATATGTCATTTATAACATACATTAGCTATTTACAGTAGTCACAAAAAGCTAGAAACATTACCCAAGCTATAAACTATTGTACATGACATATTAGTTTAATATATATTACATAACTCTTATGTTATAGGCAACTTACCAGGAGTCACCTATCCTAGGATTACCCTGAGTCGAGCACGCTTAACTTTCTATATACCCACCCAAAACATTGACTTCTACTCAATCTTCTTCCATCCACCGATTCCATATGATTGCCCTTACCTCGCAATACATGCCGGTCACCTTCGGTTACCAAAATGTACTACCTGGGTCCCTTATCACCCAATGCACATGTATCATTGTACCAGGATAGTAATATACTACATAAACTCATTGAAATTATTATTTAGGTCTCGCTCAACTATATTATTCTTCTTCCTTGCCCAAAATGTTGTATCCAGAAGGAAATATAATATAGTGCAAATCCATACATTATCCAACATATCCAAATCAAAGTAGCTCTGTCCCACGTGTAACGTGTCTATTTCTTCCAAGTATTACATATATTGATCAATAGGGGTGTCCCATACAAAGAAGGCCCGCCAATATATATCTTTCACATACACAGGCAGCAGAACCCAAATTTGATTCTAATTCATCGGTCTATGATTGTTCAGAATCTCTCTTCCCTTCTCGACGTACTAGTTCGGGTCTCGGCTGAGGCCCATGTAGCGCTCCTTAGAGATACTTTCTCCCGGAGTATCTTGATTGACCGACGAGAGTGATCCCTCATGCTCGTCGCTCAACCCGCTTAAACTCCAACGGCTCATGATTCCTTAAACCATGTAAATAAGACTATATCAGTATATCATTCTGATAATGCCAGAACTGCTTATTAGCTCTACCAGAACCTCTAAGGCTCTGATATCAGAAATGTCAACACCTGTTTCTATTTCAATATATACAGAGTAATAGAGACCAAATATAGAAAAGTATTTGTTTACAAACCGAAATCAACCGTGCAGAATTTGATAATATTTACAAATATCTACAAAATATCCAAAAATATTCCCAACACAGACTATGTATAACCATGATCTTCATCTTGGGAAATATGCCCATCAGTTTCCCATATCTACGTCCTTGCCTTTCGATCCACTGGCACCCGCTAAGATGATTTTATTTAAAAAAATGAGGTGATATTCCAAGAAATCCCGGTATAAACATACTACCGTTCACATAAATTCGATAAGTAGATATGATATGCCCCATATATGCACCAATTAATGAATATAAAACATCATTGTCATATATACATGAGTAGGGCTCCTGTCCCACTAATCGTACACCCGTTGGATTCTTACCTAACCCCCAGGTGTAAGCACACTTCCGCCACTAATTGCCCTTTCTACGTAAACCATGTTGATTAATAAAAGCATAAAAAATTGCAGCCACATAATCATATGAACTATGGCATGATGTATGAAGGATAATGTCCCTACCTTAAGTCTCTCTGAACCCGTTTTGAATGCCTCGTAAAACGTGCCAAGCTTAGGCTCCCAACTCAATCCTAAAATATCAAATGTACAAGAATTAGGTTAAAACACATTCATGTACCATATTAGACACTTCCATATTGTTTACAGTGGTCATATTAGTCTACTGTGAAAATTTACCAATATACCCCCGAGGACTCAGCCTGGCTCGGCCCCGCCATATCCGGTCCAATCGTGCTTTTCCTGAAGTTTTGACTGGGGCTATTCTGACATATTTCCACCTAAGGGATTCCTTTCCAAACTCAGAATTATGAAATTCATTGCTAAAAGACAATATGCCCTTGGCAGCCCCGTTTTCCGGGTTTTAGTGGTTTTTTCGTAAGTATGCTTTTTCAGGCTTTTCCAAAAAAGTAATCAACTGTAACCCCACCTAATTTTTCCTCTTGAACTCGATGGAATCATCAAAACATAAAAAATCCAATTCTAGCCTCTCCATCTAGCTCTAGCCAAAAGTTATAATTTTTCTGGGTTATTTTCAAAAATTCATAACTTTTTACACACAGCTCCAAAAATTACCCATGACCTATCAAATTAAAGCTTAGTATGTCTACTTTCATTGTATAAAATGTGATAATTTTTGTTCATCATTGGGTCATCCAAAAACACATGATAAACTCACTGCCTCACCGAGAATTCTCACAGGCAATAAAATCACATTGTCCAAAATTCACCCTTCCCTTATTGGATATTTCCATATATATATAGAATACATTTTGGTGAATAAAAGTTAGGGTGTTACATTCCATAATATGTATGATATAGAGTGCCTACTGGTACACTGAATATAGTGCCTACATGTGTAACACCCTAAATTTTAGTCATAAATAAGTCCTGTACCTATTTGTGGCATTTAATAAAATGGAATAGTGAATATTCATGATCATAGGAATGAAAAAATGAAAATTTGAAATGTGAACAGTATTGCCAGTGAAATTTCCTTTGAGGCAGTGAGTTTTTCATATGGTTTTTGATGATCAAATGATGACCAAAAATTGTGAAATATTACAAGATGAAAGTAGATATCCTAAAATTTAATTTGATAGGTCATGGGAATTATTTGGAGCTCTAGACAAGGTGTTATGAATTTTTAAAGTTAGCCCAGTGAAAATGGCCAACATCCATGCAGCATTCAAAAATAAAACTTTTGGGATGTGTGAGCTTCCAGTTGGCTAAAGGCTATATTTGTCCTTGCAATTAGATTCAATAAGGGTCTCATAGTCTTTGGGATCACTCCAATTGAAGTTCTACAAATAAAGTTATGATTTTTCAAAGTTTGGTCAGAAAATCTGCCAAAACTGCCAATTGGTGCGAAATTGAAAAAAAGATGTAATGGCAATTGTGCAAATTGTGGAATAAAGAAATAGGAGGAAAAATAATTATTTGGCTCATAAGTATGTCAAGTGTCATCAATCCAAGCCAAGGATTAAATAATATTGATTAAAGTTTGGGCACATGTTTAATTAAGTTTAAAATAAAATAAACTTATGCAAGTTAGTTGGGCTAATTGGAGGAACCAAATTTGGGTTTGGGAAGGACTTAAATGGCATCTTTATAGGCCATAGAAAGGGAAGGGAATTAGTTCTCATGTAAAGGGATGTTATGACACCAATTCACAAAGGATAAGCCCAAAGTAAATAAGCCATGTTGGTTAGGGCTGGAATTTCATTAATATGATGATTACATGGTGTTCAGGAGGGAAAATTGTGTAGGGTTGATGTTAAACACTTTATGAGAAAAGTCTTAGAAAGTGAAAATACAAAAATTTTCCTAAAACCTTAAATAGGGGATGTCAAGGGTAAAACTGTGTTTTGGCAGTGATTTTACGAAAGCCCAGGCTAAAAATGAATTCCTCACGTAAAACTGTGTAGGAATAGCCTGGGTCAAAATTTCTAAAAAAAGTATAGTCGGACGGGGTAAAAAGGGCTTGGATCGGATTCCCGTAGGCATTTTAGTAATTTTATAGAATTGAGCTAATATAACCAAAAAAGGTATATTGGAAGAGTCTAAAGTGATACATGAATGGGTATTAACCTAATTCTGGTAAACTTGGATTTTTAGTACTAAATTGTTGAGCATAAGATGGATCGAATTGAGGACTTATTTGTGAACAAGAAGGAAATTAAGGTAGTAACTCTATTTTTCATATATTATGTCAATATTTATATGCTTTGTAAATGCCATTTACCTTAACAGGTATGATGCATAGTGCCTATGGGTACACTTAACATGACTGAGTATAGTGCCTATGGGTACACTGAACTTGACTGAGCATAGTTCCTATGGGTACACTTAACTTCACTGAGCATAGTGCCTATGGGTACACTTAACTTGACTGAACATAGTGCTTAAGGGTATACCGAACATAGTACTTATGGGTACACTGATATGCCCAGTTGGTGGCCTCGAGCCCAGCTGAGGTACAGAACGAATAAGGGTTGCAACAGGGTTGGCACTGAATGTTTCCGACTAAACTGAACTGAACCGAACCTAACTGAATTGTGTGTTATTATAATATTGTTGTATGTGGTACATGGCATATTTATTATTGCATTTTCTATAATCGATTGTCTATTACTACTAAGATTCATTTGAATTTCACCCTTTTCATAAATGTAAAAAGTTTGCAGCAGCAGAAAATAGCTCTAAAGGTATGATCGAATTTACTAGCAACTCATTCAGGGTTCTGGTCAAGATCAAAGAAAGACATTGGTTATCTGAAGCCCCTATTATGATCTAAGGTCCGTAATTACTATAAGCACACCCTGTGGGGGAAATTATGTAAGATAATCATGTACATTTTATCAGTATATCTATGTTATTCCTATGTACCCGCTAAACCACTCATTTCTACTCTAATTAATATCGATGATAAGTGGTATATAAAGAAGGGTGTTATGAGTGTAAATAATCTATTAAATAGTACAAGTGTTCACTGTCATAATCAAGTAATACAGAAGTGAGTAAAGTATCATTCCTATGAGGATTGATCACTAATTACTAAAATGAGTAATTTTAACTCTATTTAGTCGATCGATTAGTTGGTGATTAAGATTACAAAATTAAAAATAATTAAATATGAATGCAAATGATATGAAAGCAACTATGAGAAAAAGTTCCAAGTGTTAGATCTCAAGTTTTGATGATAACTGTAATATCCCAAAATGTATTCAAGAGCTAAATGTACAGAATAGATGGTGGGATTAACGACAAAATTACTTCTGGAAATTTTGTTATGACTTTAGCCAAGTTTCACATGCAAGATTGGCAATTAAATATTATATTGCAAGATGATATTTTACAAGATCATCTTCTTCTTCAAAAGGCCATGATTCACGTATGACAAGAGGGAAAAGTAAGAATAAATACATATTGGCTACTAAATATGACATAAGGAGACAATTTGACCAAGTTATAAAAGGATGATGACTTGGTCAACAATTGCAACAAAAGGCAATTAAATATGATAAATGGAAGAAATGCCAAGAGATATTTTATAAAGCTTTAACCTCTTTCAAGCCTCCATATTCGGTCAAATTTTAAAGAGAGGAAGGAAAGAGAAATTTACTTCATACACTTCTTCACTTTTGTCTTTGAAAAGTCAAAAATTGCAACTAGAAAATTTGTGTAACCAATGGCTATGCAAGTTCATGCAATTGGTCAATCTTTCTTCCTCCTTTTGAAGAACATGTTGGTCAATAATAATTCTCCATTTGTGCAGCCCATATCACGTCCAAAAGCAAGAAGAGAAGAGGCAAGAGAAACCTTAATCAAATGACCAAAGTCAACATGGCATAAGCTTGTGTAAAAAGAATTCTTTTCCACCACAACTTTTATTTCTCTTTGGGCCACATTTTCGGTCAGATATTAAGAGGATAAGGGAAGAGAAAAACTGATCATAAATCACTCTCTCACCTCTTCTCAAGGTCGGCCAAGTTCAGCAAGCTAAGAGAAAGTGAAGAACAAAGTTGAGGTAAGATCTTCTACATGGATTTTCACCTCCTTAACCTCATCTATGGCTCAAGTGACCTTCATGAAACTTGTTCCTCTATTCCTTAGCTTCATTTCTATGGTTTTTTTTTTTTTGAATAAGATGAGTTTTCAGCCACCTTGCAAGAACAAAAGTTGAGGAATCAAGAAAAGAACACAAGAAGAAGCAAGAGGTGAGTAAGAGCATTATGTTGATGTATATGATGCTTTAATTGGCTGGGTTGTGGTGGGCTATTGTGACAGCCCTAATTTTTTTTTTTTAGGGTATATTAGGGATCATGAAGCTTTCATCCTATATATGTGCTTATATGTTGGTTTGGAGGCAAATGAGCTAAGCTTAGTGATTAGATAGTGAAGTGGTTGTTTGTTGTGAAATACCCTAAAATTCTGCCAAAACAGGACATGGGGAATGAGTGGGAATTTGTTCATTTTGATGTTACCATTGTGTTCTACACGAAAAATTATGTGGGAATAGGTTTGGTTGTTAATTTTGAAGCCATTGGACACATTGGTTGAAAATTGGAAAAACAGTCAAGTGTAACTTTGTGCAGGGCAGTCAGTTTGTAGGGACATTTTGAATGGGTAATTGGTGTCTAAAAATTCTGAAAATTTCCAGTCTTAAATTTCACATTCCAAGCTTCAAAATGGATATATGATTTGTGTCATTTCGTTTTTTGAGCTGGGAGTTCTAGTTGCCCAAAGTTTGATGTCGAAACTGGACCTAATTCTGGAGCAGTGTGAAATGTTGTGTAATTCTGGAATTGTGTGGTGATTTCTGGTAACGATTCATATTTTTCCTATGAAGAGGACTTCAAGAGCTTTCAATAGGCTTTGAGATCACCTCATTTTTATTTTTCTATAATTAGTTATGATTTTTCAAAGATGTTGGAAAATTCTGGCAGATTGGTCACCTATGCGAAAATTGAAGATTTTATGGCATAATGTAATATTGTGGAACTTTGAGGGTAGAAATTAGCCTTTTAGGTTAATTGACCACTTTAGCTCCTTAGTTGACTTGATTAATTGACCATAGTGATAATCAACTTAAGTATTATAGAGATAAAACTTGGGAAAGAGATTGACGGGTTGTCCCTAACTTGGTTTACAGGATTTGATATTTGCCGTCCTCGTGAGCCCGCTGTGCCAAGAAACGTCGGGAAAGGATCAGGTAGTGACTCTCTCTCTTATACTATGTGTAATGCTCTGTATGTGTGTGTTATCACTGTTCTATGATGAATCTTTGATGCTGCTGTGGATACAGCTAGAGATAGCTGTCGTTTACAGCGCAAGCTGTCGTTTACAGCGTAAGCTGTCGTTATTGTGATTACAGCGTAAGCTGTCGTGATGTTGATTACAGCAAGAGCTATCGTATTGTGTATACAGCCGTGAGTGCTGTCGTTTGTGGTGAAAACCATGTATCTTTGAGATTGTTGCTGCTGTTGCTGTTTGTGATTTATGTACATGCTTTGTGTTTATGCATTGTGTGAGTGGTTTGTTACTACTGAGATTCTCTCGAATCTCATTCTTTCCTATGACTAACATTTCAGACAGGGCTTGTGGCTCAAAGGAGAAGCGGCCAACCCGGAGCAATTAGGACCCTTGGGGGTATATAGTTGAATTGGAAACGTTGGTTATGTATTTTGAACTCGGGATTACTGTAGATTTTGAATCAGAAACACTACATTCGATTTTGGTTGTGTAATCCCCTAGTGTATACTTATAAACCTTCAGGTTTTTATGTATAGAACCCGAGAGTTGCCGGGGATGCGGTTATATACTCTGATATGATTGTATGTATTTTAACTGCACAGGTAATTATATTCGAATATTGAAATTGAGACCAGGATGGGAAAAAGAGTTTTGAAAGTTTTTTTTAAAAATTTTACTGTGAGACAGAAAGTTTAAAACGAGGTTAAAGCATCCAATGGTCTCTAATTCGATTTAAATATGTGTTATCGAATTATAATTACGTGTTTAAAGTCAAGGGGTTACAATAACAAAGAATGGTATGAAAAAGATTTGATAAACAAATAAGTTTGAACAAAGTAATAACAGGGAAAATCATCACTTGAAGTAAGCATTGCAGTAATGAAGAAAGGCCAAGAGAAAAAGATGAGAAACTTCATTGTTGGCAAATTTTCTAAAGGGTTACTCGAGTAGGTACTCGAGTAATGAGACAGAAACTTGAAGTAACCAGCTTAACCTTCAAGTAACCTGCCAACGATACTCGAGTACGTACTCGAGTAATAAGGTAAATGACTCCAAGTTGCTCTCGGCCTGCCAATGTTACTCGAGTAGCTACTCGAGTAACCAGGAAAATCACTTGGAGTTGCTCTCGGCCTGCCAACGTTACTCGAGTAGCTACTCGAGTAACCATGTAAAAGACTTCCAGTTGCTCTCGGCCTGCAAATGATACTCGAGTCTGTACTCGAGTTACACTGTTTCAAGAAATGTGTTGCTCTCGGTATTTTCAACCCTGCCAACATTACTCGAGGAGCTACTCGAGTAACTCACTATGGTAAGCAAAACCTGAAGGTAGTACTCGAATAACATGAAATGCTTCTCTCACCCTTTACTTCAAGTCTCTACTCGAGTATGTAGAGTTATTTAGGAGAAAAACTTCAAGTTACTACTCAAGGATGCAGAGTTAGTTGGAAGAGAACTTCAAGTCATTACCCGAGTAAGCTATGCAGAAAATTTGTGTTTACTCGAGTAGGTACTCGAGTAACAAGGTAATCAAACTTGATATGCTCTCGGTCTTGAAATCTTGCCAATATTACTAGAGTGAAGCATCGAGTAACCTAAAGTTTATTTGAGGGTTTACTCGAGTTGCTACTAGAGTAACCTATGGATAAAGTATGCTATACTCGAGTAAGTACCCGAGTAAACAAGTATTTCCAAAGGTTTGAAACTTTGTTTACTTCATGCACTACCCGAGTAATGTTATGTTTGCTTATTGACTTGCAATTTATCAAAGTTTTCCCGATGATACTTGAGTATGTACTCGAGTAAACTTAAATGAATACTCGAGTATGCAAGTCCAGAAATTCAGAAATCATTCTAAGGTTCATTGATTTATTTCCTATATGATTAACCTTTCATTATATTAGTATTCTTAGTATATATGCAGATAAACAATGAAGAGATCTTACCAAATAAGGAAAGTCAAATCCAACGTTCAAATGTCACCTACCGCCACCTACCGCAAACGGATATTTTTCAAATACTGGAAAAGTCAATTGTGGCTGCGCACTCTCTAACAGACATGAAGAAAACCGTTCCAACAATCATTACCAACGCATCTATATATATGGGAACATCCAAACAGAGAAAAACAACAAGAACACACACACTTATGCATTATCAAGTTCATTACTCTGTTTTACATTATACTTGTAATTCTAAGCTTCAATGATTCTTATTCACTCTGTGAGAGAGATATTTCATTCAAACTCAATATTTGTTATTGAGGTAACTTAAGGTTGTGGAACCATGAGTTGGGATTGGATTACAACCTGTAAGGGGGAGCGAGTGTCCAGGCGAAGGAACTTGCTTGTACTGAGGTGCCAAGAACCCATTGAATCTTGGAAGTTATAGTGAAACTCTCAGAGAAGCTCTGAGGACTGGACGTAGGTTAAAGTGGTTGTGACCGAACCAGTATAACTCTCGATGTACACTTTAGTGATATTTCTCCTTACTCTTTATTGTTTTATATTCACCGTCAAGTTTTTATATTTGCAATGAAATTGAGTATCACCCAATTCACCCCCCTCTTGGGTAAAATGCTTACTATAACATTTGGTATCAGAGCATAGGTCTTCTTGTTAAGGTATAACAACCTAAGAAGGATCCAATGGCAAGCATGGGTGAAGGAATTCTTCCCGACGAAGCATCCATCACAATATCTCCAGGTTTCAGTGGCGAACACTTTTCCTTCTAGAAAGCAAAGTTCAGAGTATTCGTGATAGCTACTGAATATGGGCTATGGGATGTGATTGAGAGTGGAAACTATCAACCTAAAAAGACAGTAGATTCTCAGAAAATTCCAAAGACGCCAGCGGAATATGATGAGAATGACAAGTAACTTATTACTCTCAACAGCAAGGCAATTCTGATGTTACAAAGTGCCTTGAGTCAAAGTGAATATTTCAGAATTTGCACACTTCCAACAGCAAAGGAAATATGGGAAGCTCTGGAAATAGCTCATGAAGGAACTTCGGGAATAAAGGAGAATCGGATCAACACCTTGGTCACTGAATTTGATATACTTCGAATGAAATCAGGTGAATCAATATCTGAATTTGAACTTAGATATACTCATCTTGTTAATCAACTTGCAGCACTTGGGAACGTTTATGATCAACATACTCAAGTACGAAAGATTTTGAATATTCTTTCTAAAGAGTGGGAGGCCAAAGTCACTACGATAGAAGAAGCAAAAGGAGAATTAATGAGATCAGTTGCTTCTCTATTTGGAAGTCTTTCTGAATATGAAAGTAAACTAAAGTTCAAACGGGAACTAGATAACATTGGTGACAAGAAAAAGAAAGGTCTAGCACTAAAAGCAAAAAAAGAGAATCAAGATGAGGATGAAGAATTTGACGATGATGAAATAGGCCTAATCATAAAATGATTTAGAAAGTTTTAAAAGAAAGGTCAAGGATTCAAACACTTTCAGAAAAGAGGACCTAGCAGTAAAGATCATATCATTTGCTACAAATGTGGAAAACCAGGACATATTAAATCAGAATGTCCAGAGCTAAACCAAAAGAGCAAAGAAAAGAGAAAAGGCAAATTCTTCAACAAAAAGAAGGCCTTCATATTTGCTATATGGGGTTATAGCTCCTCTGACGAAGAAAGTGATGAGGAAGAAGTAGCCAATATATGTCTTGTTGCTCAAGAAGAAATAGAAGAAGAGGTAAATGATTCTGATCCTACCTATGTTGAATTACTCTTTAAATATAATGATTTACATTCTGAATTCATCAAAGTAGTTAAAGAATTAATTGTTTTCAAAAAGAAAAATAAAGCTCTTGAAATTGAACTTAAAGAAAGTTCAGAAAAGAATTATGAAAATTGCTCTTCTTTGAAAAAGAAAAACACTGATCTTACTAAAACTCTCGAAAAATTTATACAAGGAAGTGAGATACTAAATGTTATTTTAAAAGCTCAACGATTTGTAAATGACCGATCTGGAATTGGATATAATCCAAAATCAGATAAAAGGAAAGGTAGAAAGAAAGCAGGAGCTAAGTCATATTTGAATTATTTCCAGCATTCTGTGCATACATCAAATCCTTTTGTATTTTGTAATTACTGTAATAGAAAAGGTCATTATACATCTTCATACACTCATAAGAAGAAAGGAAACATAGGAACCTACAAATGGGTACCTAAAGGCTCATACGTTCAGAAAATTATTTGTACTAACCCAAAAGGACCCAAAATGATGTGGGTACCTAAGACTTAGTCATTTGATTGCAGATATGTCTTAAAGCATCCAAAAACAACAAATAGTACATAGATAATGGATGCTCTAGACATATGACCGGAGATTTCGAAAGTTTTACCACATTGCAACCTAAGGAAGGTGGAAAGGTAAAATTTGGAGGAAATCAATCCGGAAAGATAGCAAGAATTGGTGAAATAAAAAATGACAAAGGAATACAAGTCAAAGATGTATATTATGTTGAAGTCTTGTGTCACAATTTACTGAGTGTAAGTCAAAGTGCAGATAAAGACAACTGGATAATATTTGATTCAGAGGAATGTCTGATTGTCAACAAGAAAAACTTACTACTTGATAAGAAGAATATCAAGGCTAAACTCAGAGCAAAAAGGGAAGGTAACTGCTATACTCTAGATATTAGTAGAAATGAATCTGAACATTGTTTTCTGAGTAATGTTGATGAAAGTTGGCTATGGCATAAGAGATTGGCTCATGTCAATATGCATCAATTAGGCAAATTACTCAAAAAGGATTTAGTTCTCGGATTAGCCAAAGTAAATTTCAAAAATGACTTGATTTGTGACGCATGTCAAAAGGGTAAACAAACTAAATCATCTTTCAAATTGAAAAATGAGATTTCAACAAATAGACCATTACAATTATTGCATATGGATTTAGTTGGCCCAGCAAGAATAAAGAGTCTTGGTGGAAACTTATATTCATTGGTCATTGTTGATGATTTTTCCAGATTTACATGGGTTATTTTTCTATCGTCAAAAGATGAAACATTTGAAGAAATTATTGTTTTTGTCAAGAAAGTGCAAAATGAGAAAGGTACGTCTATTGCAGGTATTAGGACCGATCATGGTGGAGAATTTGAAAATCAAGCCTTTGAAGAATATTGTGATACTAATGGCATTGATCACAATTTCTCTGCTCCAAGGACACCTCAACAAAATGGAGTCGTGGAACGTAAGAATAGAGTGCTCACTAAATGGCTAGAGTAATGTTAAATGAAAAGAACGCGTCTCAAGTGTTCTGGGCTGATGCTATGAGTACAGCATGCTATATTTCAAATAGAGCCTATATTAGAACAAAACTTGGAAAGACACCATAAAAGCTATACAAAGGAAGGAAGCCAAACATTGCTCATCTACACATCTTCGGTTGTAAGTGTTTCATTCATAATAATGGTAAAGATAACTTAGGAAAATTTGATTCTAAAACTGATGAATGGATTTTTCTAGGGTATTCTAACCGAAGTAAAGCATATAGAGTTTTCAATAAAAGAACATGTGTTGTTGAAGAATCAATTCACATTATTTTTGATGAATTTGAATCCTCTGACAAAACCATTGATGAAGAACAGGAAGTTGTTTTAAATCAAGAAAATGGTCAATCTATTTCTAAATCCCTTATTCTAGAAGTTGATGAAACCAAGGAAGAAGAACAAACACTAGGACAACCTAGAGTCTAGAAATACAATAAAAGTCATCCCTTAGATCAAGTCATAGGAGATGTAAATGAAGGGATCAAAACTAGAAATAGAATTTTTAATGAAGTAAGTTTTTCTGCATTCATTTCTGAGATTGAACCTTCTAACATTGATGAAGCCCTATCAGACAATGATTGGGTTATAGCAATGCAAGAAGAACTAAATCAATTTGAAAGAAATCAAGTTTGGGATTTGGTACCCCGACCCAAGGATCATCCGATCATTGGCACTAAATGGGTATTCAAGAACAAACTCGATGAATTCGCAATTATTGTCAGAAATAAGGCAAGATTGGTGGCCAAAGGCTATAATCAGGAAGAAGGGATTGATTATGAGGAAACATATGCTACAGTGGCTAGATTGGAAGCTATACGAGTACTCTTAGCCTTTGCATATATCAAAGGATTCAAACTCTATCAAATGGATGTAAAAAGTGCATTTCTAAATGGTTACACATGGAAGAAGTATACGTAGAACAACTTCCAGGTTTTGAAGATGTAACTAAACCTGATCATGTATTCAAACTCAAAAAGGCTTTATATGGTTTAAAACAAGCTCCTAGAGCATGGTACGAAAGGCTCAGTAAATTTCTTATTGATCAAGGTTTTGTACGAGGAAAAGTTGACACAACACTTTTTATAAAACGAAAATGTGATGATATTTTAATTGTTCAAATATATGTTGATGACATTGTTTTCGGTGCTACTAATGAATCTCTGTGCAAGGAATTTTCTGAGATAATGCAGGGAGAGTTTGAGATGTCAATGATGGGAGAATTGAATTTCTTTCTTGGTTTGCAAATCAAACAAAGAAAGAATGAAATCTTCATATCTTAAACAAAGTATTTGAAAGAATTGTTGAAGAAGTATGGAATGGATGAAGCAAATAGAACGGACACGCCTATGAGCTCAACTACGTTGCTTGATGCTAATGTCAAAGGGAAAGACTACAACATCACAAAATACAGAGGAATGATTGGATCATTACTCTATCTCATGGAAACTAGACCAGACATCCAATTTAGTGTTGGCATATGTGCAAGATATCAATCAGCACCAAAGGAATCACATGCTGAAACTGTCAAATGAATCTTTAGATACCTTGCGGACACACCAGAATTAGGTCTGTGGTATCCCAAAGGAAGAAGTGAATATCTAGTTACATATTCAAATTCAGATCATGGAGGATACAAAACAGACAGAAAGAGCACCAGTGGACAAGGACAATTTCTTGGAGGATCTCTTGTCTCATGGTTCAGCAAGAAACAAAATACAGTGTCTCTTTCGTCAACGGAAGCCGAATATGTTGCAGTCTTAAGTTGTTATGCACAAGTGATATGGTTAAAACAACAACTACAAGATCTTGGTATTTATCTCAAAGAAATACCAATCTATTGTGACAATACTAGTATGATAAGCTTGGCAAAGAATCCAGTTCAACATTCTAGAACCAAGCATATCGATGTTAGACATCACTTCATCAGAGATCATGTCCAAAACAAAGATGTGAAAGTAATATTCATTCCTACTCATCTTCAACTAGCTAATATATTCACTAAACCCCTTGCAAAAGATCAATTTCTATACATTAAAAGAGAATTGGGAATGGTAAATCCCAATGAGTTGTAAGTTATTTCAGTTTCTCATAATTTTAGATGAAGTCATTTGATAATGTTTTGATGATTACTAATTTAAGCATCGGAGTATGTAGAAACTTGTTTTGTAGGAAGATTGAAACTCTGTTTTGAGAAATAAAAACAGAGGTTATCAGAGGACACCTTTACTGGAGTACCAACTTCAAGTAATGACTGACAGTGAAGCATTACTCGAGGAACAACTTGAAGTAAAAGAGTACTTTACTCGAGTAATGGACTTCCAAAATTGGAAGTAACGCATCAAGTTTCTTGGAATTTGAATCAAACGGTTCATTGGTGAGAACTGAACAGTCCTAACTGAAAATGAAAGGGTACCCGAGGCGAGCCTCGAGTAAACTTGAAGCTTACTCGAGTAAGGACTCGAGTAACTGCAGGTCTATATCATAAATTTGATGAGAATCGACTCAAATCTTCTCTAAATTAGGTATAAAATGATCAAGGGAATATACATGGATAATTACAATATTATTCATGCCAGGTACGTAATTTAAATGAATTATTTTTAAAATTTTATGTATGATCACTCGAGTATGGACTCGAGTAAACATGTTATTTACTCGAGTAAGGCCTCGAGTAACGTCGGGTTCTAGGTCTTTATCTGTCGCAAAATCGGTCATTTCCACAAAATCTTCTCGAGTAAATCACCCAGTCCTTTCTGAAAAACTTTTCACAATTTCTTTCCTACACTATTTCCGTCAAAACCCTTCAATTTCCAGCCCCAGAAACCTCCTATTCTGCTCAGATTCACTATGCCCTATATCACGTTTTTCACTCTGTTTTTCTGAGTTTTCAAGTTTCTTTGATTCAACATGGTTAGAACCAAAAACCTCACTCCTACAGACTCTTCTGGATCTTCACAACTCACTTATCCTCTTTCTTCTCCTCCCAGAAAGAGAAGAAAACTCACTCCTAGATCCAAAGCCAAAGTGAAACCCAAACCACAACCTCAACCGAAACCGAAAGGTGTTGTTATCAAAGTCCCAGTAGTTACAAGGGCTCAATCCAAGAAGAGCACCTCTACTGGGAGAGGCAAAAGTGCCAAGTCTCCCTCTCCTCCACCTTCTGATTCCTCAACTCCCTCTTTGACACCAAAACCCCCTAAAAAGCCCAAATATGATGTGAATGTGGCAAGGCAATGGCTGGCATTCTAGATCAGCTTGAGAAGGGGCAGTCTTCAAAGAAATCAGAACTGCCAGAAGAGGAGATCACCAAACCTCCAAAGGGGTTTAATGTCAACAAACTGGAGGAGTCCCCGAAGTACCTCACTCAATTCTCCAGGAGAAAAGTATGCAAGACATACTATGTGGACCTCAAAGACTTCAGAAGGTATTGAAGCATGATCTTAGTCCCTTTTTAGAACTATTTATGCCTTGGCTTTCTATAAGACTTCCTTTTTGCACAAAAGTAGTCACCCATTTTTACTGCAACCTTGAGATTTTAGATGAACCAAATAGAACTTCAGCTGAGGAAGAAATGACTACCACTGTTAGAGGCCAAAAGATACTCATCTCACCTTCTAGGATAAATTTGTGGTTAGGAATAGAGAACCCCCCAGATGACATTTACTCCAAACTTGACTCAAACCAAATCTTCTCTGTCCTTAAACCTGGTGAGCTTGTAGGCCTTTTGAATTTCAAACCTAGTGACATGTGTGATCATCACAGGGTTCTATGGTATATCTACTCTAGATCCCTTGTGAACAAGGCCAACAACTATACCCACTTCTCTGATAGGGACTTTAGATGGTTTGCTTCCTTACTCCTAAAGGAACAGAAAGACTTGGGGGAGTACATATTCTCTGAGATGAAGAGGTACAAAGTAGATGGGAAAGCTACCACACCTATGCCATATCCTCAGATAGTTTCACTCATTCTGAAGGAGAATAAGATATGGTATCTGGAGAGCAAAGAGCATATTGAGAGGATTACTCTGGTTGGGAGAAATCAAATTGGCAAGCTCAACATTGACATTCCTCTCAAGGGTCCTCTTGAGTCTGGGTCAAAGAAGAAGAAGAAGACTGAGACTGAGACTAGCAAAATGGATGACACTCAGTCGTCGGCTCCAGCTGCCACTACATCATCACCATCTTTCCTCAATGCCACACTTCAGCATTTTATGGAAAATATGCTCAGAGGATTCCATGTGGATATTGCCAACACCAATGCTGAACTAATAACCAACATGAATCATAAAATGGCTGAGCTGGTTGAGAAGATGGATAAGAGGCACGAAGAGTTGCTAGCTGAGCAACGTCCCCAGGGTGAGACCTTAAAGTTGATTCTGGCACGATTGGATTCTTTGGGTCCCGGACCTTCTGCCGGTCCATCATCTTCTGCACATGAGACTTCTTTATCCCCAGAGCACATACCATCCCCAGAGCATATACCACCACCTTCAGAGAATGTCCCATCTGACCTTCATCACTCTGAGGTTGAACCACTTATTCCTCCAATTTCTAGTCCACCTGAGCCAAGACCCGAAGATATCCTATGCTCAGTGGATAACCCTGAAACTAATGAGACCATCCATATCATCATTGATGATTCACCACCCAAACCTCAGCCTGAACTCTCTCCTAAACCTATTCCATCTCCTACCCATACAGAGGAAATATCTCCTTTATCCTCTGATCATCATACTCCCGGTGGTACTGAAGAGGTTGAGACCACCACTATGATTGTCTACCAGCCTTCTCCTATTCCTCCAAGAGGAGACATCCATATCCCTCTACTGAATCTTCTTCCTGAACCAGAATCTTCTAGTTCCTTTGACTCTTCTGGTTCAGATGGTCCTTTGGTTCTTCCAGTAAAGCCTATCTCCATGGTCAGGCCTTCTAGTCCTCCGCTTGATTGATGAAGACAAAAAGGGGGAGAAGTGCTTGAGAGTGATTTTGTGGAAGTTTCTGAGTCATTTTTTGTGTATATGGGATTTAGGGAGCTTTTTCAATTTATAACTTTTCATCTTGTAATGAAATTTTAAGTTTAATGCAAGTTTATTTAAGTTATGAATTTATTTCAAGTCCATTTTAGCTTTTAAATTATAATACATTGTGGGACTAATGAGCTTGTTGTGTATGCAAGGTGTATGTTATGACTTCAAAAACACTTTGAATCTAAACTTAACAAGGTTTTCAAAATTATCATTGAATTCAAGAAGTATTTAGTTGAGAACTTAATTTCAAAAATCTTGTTCAAAATCACCAAGTTTTGTCATCATCAAAAAGGGGGAGAATGTTAGATCTCAAGTTTTGATGATAACAAAGAATGGTATGTAAAAGATTTGATAAACAAATAAGTTTGAATAAAGTAATAATAGGGAAAACCATCACTTGAAGTAAGTATTGGAGTAATGAAGAAAAGCCAAGAGAAAAAGCTGAGAAACTTCATTGTTGGCAAATTTTCTAAAGGGTTACTCGAGTAGGTACTCGAGTAATGAGATAGAAACTTGAAGTAACCAGCTCAACCTTCAAGTAACCTGCCAACGATACTCGAGTACGTACTTGAGTAATAAGGTAAATGACTCCAAGTTGCTCTCAGCCTGCCAATGTTACTCGATTAGCTAATCGAGTAACCAGGAAAATCACTTGGAGTTACTCTCGGCCTGCCAACGTTACTCGAGTAGTTACTCGAGTAACCATGTAAAAGACTTCCAGTTGCTCTCGGCCTGCCAATGATACTCGAGTCTGTACTCGAGTTACTCTGTTTCAAGAAATGTGTTGCTCCTGGCATTTTCAACCCTGCCAACGTTACTCGAGGAGCTACTCGAGTAACTCACTGTGGTAGGCAAAACCTGAAGACAATACTCGAATAACATGAAATGCTTCTCTCACCCTTTACTTAAAGTCTCTACTCAAGTATGCAGAGTTATTTAGGAGAAAAACTTCAAGTTACTACTCGAGGATGCAGAGTTAGTTGGAAGAGAACTTCAAGTCATTACCTGAGTAAGGTATGCAGAAAATTTATGTTTACTCGAGTAGGTACTCGAGTAACAAGGTCATCAAACTTGATGTGCTCTCAGTCTTGAAATCCTGCCAACATTACTAGAGTGAAGCATCGAGTAACCTAAAGTTTATTTGAGGGTTTACTCAAGTTGCTACTAGAGTAACCTATGGATAAAGTATGCTATACTCGAGTAAGTACCCGAGTAAACAAGTATTTCTAAAGGTTTGAAAATTTGTTTACTTCATGTACTACCCGAGTAATGTTATGTTTGCTTATTGACTTGCAGTTTATCAAAGTTTTCCCGATGATACTCGAGTATGTATTCGAGTAAACTTAAATGAATACTCGAGTAACTACTCGAGTATGCAAGTCCAGAAATTCAGAAATCATTCTAACGTTCATTGATTTGTTTCCTATATGATTAACCTTTCATTGTATTAGTATTCTTAGCATATCTGTAGATAAACAATGAAGATATCTTACCAAATAAGGAAAGTCAAATGCAACGTTCAAATGTCATCTACCGCCACCTACCGCAAACGGATATTTTTCAAATATTGGAAAAGTCAATTGTGGCTGCGCACTCTCTAACAGACATGAAGAAAACCGTTCTAACAATCATTACCAATGCATCTATATATATGGGAACATCCAAACAGAGAAAAACAACAAGAACACACACACTTAGGCATTATCAAGTTCATTACTCTGTTTTACATTATACTTGTAATTCTAATCTTCAGTGATTCTTATTCACTCTGTGAGAGAGATATTTCATTCAAACTCAATATTTGTTATTGAGGTAACTTAAGGTTGTGGAACCTTGAGTTGGGATTGGATTACAACCTGTAAGGGGGAGCGAGTATCCAGGCGAAGGAACTTGCTTGTACTGAGGTGCCAAGAACCCACTGAATGTTGGAAGTTATAGTGAAACTCTCAGAGAAGCTTTGAGGACTGGACGTAGGTCAAAGTGGTTGTGACCGAACCAGTATAACTCTCGGTGTACACTTCGGTGATATTTCTCCTTACTCTTTATTACTTTATATCACCGTCAATTTTTTATATTTGCAACGAAATTGAGTATCACCCAATTCACCCCCCTCTTGGGTGAAACACTTGCTCTAACACTAAGGATTATATTTCACTTAATTTCGGATTGAATCACTTATCTATTCTAGCCCAATTTATTCCACATTATTAACAATCGGGTTTCCCTAATTTAATTACTAGCCTCTTCCAAGGTCAAGCACTTCTATAATTAATTGTTAATCCAATATATTCCTATATGAATTTAAGTAATTAAGTATGTATTAAGATTTATGGAACTCAGTAAGACTACACAACTCATATAAATATATTCATGTTTCATATGCAAGTCATGGTTTTAATTATAAGATCTATACACATGCATCTCCTTTCGGTCTCAACATGCATATTGAATCATTCAAAAGATGGCCAGTCAATCAAAAGCATTAAGAATAACAATTAAAACTCAATCATGAAGGAGAAATTCAAACTAGATTCAATAAGTTAACATTCAATTCGTCGTTAGTAAGCTACGTTATCACCCTAGGAAAATTACAAATTTAACATATGATGAAATTAAAAACAAAACCAAAATAAAATAACATTGCATACAACTTAATTAATAAATTCTAAAACATACATATACAACAACTAGATCCATGAAAATGGAGAAAATCTAGCCGTCCCTTTAGGAGGAAAAACCTTCCAAGTAGGTGGCAACCTATGCTATCCATAAAGAAGGACTACCTAAGCCTTTCATGTAGGAGGCATGCAAGAATTAAATACAATACATGAAACTACTCTAAGATAGTGTATGTGGAGAAGAGAGGAAAGAAATGGATATCAAATAGTTTCTAAAATGTGAAGGAGAGGGTGGCTATATATAGGGAAGAATGGATAAGGGTAAATGAAGTGGTAGATAGAATGTGGTAGATGAAGTAGTAGATGAAAAGGAAGATGAAGTGGTAGATGAAATGTGGTAGATGGAATGGTTGGTGGAATGCTAGATAATTCCTGCTCTCAAATTCCAAGCAAAATTCAAATCTTTTGGAGATTAAACTAGTTTTTATCTCAATATAAAAGTTGTAGAGCTCTTTCTTAGCTTTTTATCTATATATAGAACGTCCCAATCGGACATCTAGAGCTCTAGATATTGCCTGAAAACTGAAAGAGGGTCTAATTTAGTATTTTTCAAGGAATTCTATTTTATTTCAAAATTATTATTTATTTATTAATTGCACACAAATTCATTAAATTGAGCTCAAATATCATCCACAAAATCATCATATAAGGGAAAATAAATCTACAAATATTTTACATATCAAATTCTCCCACACTTAGCTCTTGGACGTCCTTAGACAAGGAGTGACGAATTAGTGTAAGATCAAGCGTTTCACCCAAGAGGGGGGGGTGAATTGGGTGATACTGAAATTTCTTTCGAAAATATAAAACTTTGACAAAAGAATTAAAACAGTAATGAGTAAGGAGAAATATCACCGAAGTGTACACCGGGAGTTATACTGGTTCGGTCACAACCACTTTGACCTACGTCCAGTCCTCAGAGCTTCTCTGAGAGTTTCACTATAACTTCCAAGATTCAGTGGGTTCTTGGCACCACAGTACAAGCAAGTTCCTTCACACTTGGACACTCGCTCCCCCTTACAGGTTGTAATCCAATCCCAACTCAAGGTTCCACAACCTTAAGTTATCTCAATAACAAATATTGAGTTTGAATGAAATATCTCTCACAAAGAGTAAATAATAATCACTGAAGCATATGAATACAATTTCAACGTGAAAACAGAGCAATGAACTTAATGAATCGTTTGTGTGGATGCTTGGTTGGTTCTTCTCTGTTTGAAGGTTCCCATATATATAGATATGATGGTGATGACCGTTGGAACGTTTTCCTTTCGTCCGTTGGTGAGTGCGCAGCCACTGTTGACTTTTCAAGTTTTTGAAAAATATCCGTTGGCGGTGGTTGGCATTTGAACGTTTGATTTGACTTTCATCTCTTGAAGTGATTCCTTCATTGTTTATCTGTAAATAGACTAAGAATACTAATACAATGAAAGGTTAATCATATAGGAAACAAATCAATGAACGTTTGAATGATTTCTAAATTTCTGGGTATGCTTACTCGAGTAGCTCCTCGAGCAACCCTTGAAGTTTACTCGAGTAGCTCCTCGAGTAACATCGGGAAATCATTTATCAACTGCAAGTTAATGAACAAGTATAAGATTACTCGGGTAGGGCATGGAGTAAACTAAATTTCAAACCTTTGGAATAGTTATTTACTCGGGTAGCTACTCGAGTAATGCACTCACAACTTTATGAGTTACTCGGGTAACACTCGAGTAATCCTTTGAAAAACTTTTGATTACTCGATGCTCTACTCCAATAATGTTGGCAGGATCAAAATGCCGAGAGCACTTACCTCATTACTCGAGTAGCTCCTCGAGTAATGCACTCAATCTTGCATAAGTTACTCGGGTAGCACCTCGAGTAACTGAGTCAGTTGAACATTGTTAGATATGAATAGTTTTGATGATGTCAAATATAGATGTCAAATATGAGCAAAAAGTTTGTATAATATACTTATCTTCCACATTGACTAACTACCATATTTAATGTTGAACATTTTGTAGATTAGTCATAAACATCATTGTGGGTTGATGTTATAATGCCTCATATGTGGAGAATGATCTCAAGAAGAAAATCAAGAGACAAGGGATTGAAGAAAGAAGGCATTGCAAGAACTAATAGGAATATCAAGCAAAGATTGAAGATATTCATCAAGAAGATTGAAGTTGGGTTATGAAGAATGATCATCAAGAAGAAAAACAAGAAGAAAGAAATTAATAAAAGAAGAACTTGCAAGATCACATGAGAATATCAAGATCCAAGCTACTAGAAGTGGTACCGGAGGTTTCTATGATCATACGGAAGTTAGAATGGGTCCATACAAAGCTAAAATGATGTATACGGAAGCTATGGTACCTTTGGGGATGATTACCCGAGTAATCACTCGAGTAATATGGTATTGTCTGATTTTGGAGGTGTTTACTCGAGGCCTTACTCGAGTAATCTGCCGGGTTATTTGATTAATTACTCGAGGCGGCACTTGAAGTAAATGGGACTCTGTTTTTCGCGTGGCAGAACAGAGGTTCGGTATTTTGATGATATCTCTCCAACCAAATGTCGGATCGAACTGAAACCGGTGGCATATGAAACTAGACTTCTAACACGAACTTTTGACACCAAGATCACATTCAAAGGAGTTCAGATGAGGGAGATATGATCTGTTGAAGTTGACTCATGAATCACCGTCATATTCCAGGACAAGCTTCGGTATTTTGGACATAACTCTTAAAATACATATCGTATGGAGACGAAACCGGTGCCATATGAAAGAAGACTCAAAGAGCTTTCCATGGATATATAATTTGTCACATTTGAAGCTATATCCTAAGAGCTATGACTTCTGTAAGTTGCTGCTCGTGATTTCAGGATTGTCTAAGTACAGGAGATACACTTTGGATCATAACTTTCTGTACACAACGAGTTTGGAGTTGATTCTTGTTGCATTGGAACGTAGATAATAAGGGCTTTCCGATGATATATAATTTGCCATGTTTCGAGTCAAAATCAAGAATTCACTTGAAGGCACTACTCGAGTAACTGGTTGAAAACAAAAGACTTTACTCGAGTAGGTACTCGAGTAATCACATAGAAAACTTCCAGTTGCTCTCGGCCTGCCAATATTACTCGAGGAGCTACTCGAGTAACCATGTGAAAAACTTCCAGTTGCCTTCAGGTTGCCATTGATACTCGAGGAGCTACTCGAGTAACTTTGTTTCTGAAATTATGGAGCTCTCGGCATTTTGTACCACTGCAACATTACTCGAGTAAGTACTCGAGTAAACTTAAATGAATACTCGAGTAGCTACTCGAGTAAAGCACTGTGCATGAAGAGTTATTGACGAAAACTTCAAGTCACTACTGGAGTAAATCACTGTTCATGAAGAGTTATTTACGAAAACTTGAAGTCACTACTGGAGTAAATCACTGTACATTGACGAAAACTTCAAGTCACTACTGGAGTAAATCACTGTTCATGAAGAGTTATTTACGAAAACTTCAAGTCACTACTGGAGTAAATCACTGTTCATGAAGAGAGAACTTCAAGTCACTACCCGAGTAAGCTATGCAGAAAATGGAAGGTCACTCGAGTAGCCACTCGAGTAACCTGTGAAGAAACTTGATGTTTACTCGAGTAAGTACTCGAGTAATGCTTCCCAGAAAAACAGAACAGCGTCTCGAAGATTCTGGAAATCAATGGAATGATCATATAACTCATTCTTATTGCTTCTAATCACTCTAATACTTCATTATATTAGTGTTTAATGTATTTCTCCAGGAATACAATGAAGAGATGATGTGAAGAGAGAAAAACTGACTTTACGGAAGCGGAGCGTCAACGTGCAACGGCTAGTTTTCAAAAATGAAGAACAGTCAAACAAAGCTGCGCACGCTCTAACGGACATGTTCCAACGGTCATTATCAACACATCTATATATATGGGAACATTCAAGAAGAACAATGATGAAAAACGCAGAAGAACATGATGAGAGTATGAATCATCCACTTCTACTCAAATACTCTCTGTTCTTATCTATTTTCCACATCATGTATATTTGAGAGAGTGTTTTTGTATTGTACTTCAGTATTCATTATATCTATTCTGTGAGAGAGTCTGTAAACACTTTCAATTGTATTTCTGAATTGATCTCAAGGTAGAGGGACCTTGAGTGGGTTGATTTCCTTACGGGAAGCTGTAGAGAGAATCACTGGTAAGACTTTCTACTCGTAAGACTTACAAGGTGCAAGCAGTAGAGAACGTTGCTCGTAAGACTTACAGTGGTGTAAGCAGAAGAGAACGTTGCTGCTCGTTAGACTTGCATAGGTAAGCTGGAGGGAAAGGTCTTCGGGATTGCTCTGCTCGTAAGACTTGTTGTAAGGGGGAGTATCTTTGTGAGAACTTTGTAAAGGCTTTTCTTGTGCCTGGATTAAACAAGAAAATAGTGGATTTGAAAATCTCAGGAGGAGCCTGGGGACTGGACGTAGGTCACCGTGGATTGGGCCGAACCAGGATAAATCACAGTTTGCATATTCTCTTCCCTAAGCTTTTATACTTCCAGCATATATCATTTAAATATCTAACTGTGATTTATGATTCATTACTTTCATATTTATTGCTTCCTCTAAGATGCGAAAAGAATTTCAAAGTTCTTAAGTTTTTATCTTACACCCAATTCACCCCCCCTCTTGGGTGTCAGCCGGTTCTAACATTTGGTATCAGAGCCGGACTCTTGTTTAAAGGACTTAACCGTCTCAAGAGTTTATAATGGCTGATTTTGGGTGTTATATGCTTTCTGAAGGTTTTGACTACACTGTTCCACCTATTTTGAAAGATATTGATTTTTGGTTTTGGAAAGCTAGAATGACATCTTTCATAAAAAGCTTTGATTATGATATGTGGAATGTTTTTACAAATACCTTTGATTTCAAACCAAGAAAGGATTGGACAGAAAAAGAAAAGAAAATGTTTTCGTTAAACATTAGAGCAATGAAAATTTTGTATAGTACTTTAACTGAAAATGATTTTGAGAAAATTAGATTTTGCTTTACTGCAAAAGATATTTGGGATACTCTTGATTCTCTGTATACTTCTAACAAGTGTGTTGAAGTTGAAAGTATTGACAGTTCATGTGAGACTACAAGCTATATATCCACAATTCGTGAACAAGTGGAAGTTGACAATGAAGAAGGAGAAATCATAGAACACTTCCATGATCTTGTCAACATAGAAGAACAAGAGGAAAATGATTCACGAAAAGAGCTCGTTATGGACGGACAAGAAAATTCACTCTCTGGAGCTCAACATGAACTTAAGGTAAAAAGTTCCAATTCTTCTTGTAATTTTCGTAAAACTGATTTTCAAAGCTTGCATAAAATTGTTTTTCAACCAATTATTGATTCTATTGAGAAAAGCAAAAAGATTTTCACATGGTTACTCGAGTAGCTCCTCGAGTAATATTGGCAGGCCGAGAGCAACTGGAAGTTTTCTATGTGATTACTCGAGTACCTACTCGAGTAAAGTCTTTTGTTTTCAACCAGTTACTCGAGTAGTGCCTTCAAGTGAATTCTTGATTTTGACTCGAAACATGGCAAATTATATATCATCGGAAAGCCCTTATTATCTACGTTCCAATGCAACAAGAATCAACTCCAAACTCGTTGTGTACAGAAAGTTATGATCCAAAGTGTATCTCCTGTACTTAGACAATCCTGAAATCACGAGCAGCAACTTACAGAAGTCATAGCTCTTAGGATATAGCTTCAAATGTGACAAATTATATATCCATGGAAAGCTCTTTGAGTCTTCTTTCATATGGCACCGGTTTCGTCTCCATACGATATGTATTTTAAGAGTTATGTCCAAAATACCGAAGCTTGTCCTGGAATATGACGGTGATTCATGAGTCAACTTCAACAGATCATATCTCCCTCATCTGAACTCCTTTGAATGTGATCTTGGTGTCAAAAGTTCGTGTTAGAAGTCTAGTTTCATATGCCACCGGTTTCAGTTCGATCCGACATTTGGTTGGAGAGATATCATCAAAATACCGAACCTCTGTTCTGCCACGCGAAAAACAGAGTCCCATTTACTTCAAGTGCCGCCTCGAGTAATTAATCAAATAACCCGGCAGATTACTCGAGTAAGGCCTCGAGTAAACACCTCCAAAATCAGACAATACCATATTACTCGAGTGATTACTCGGGTAATCATCCCCAAAGGTACCATAGCTTCCGTATACATCATTTTAGCTTTGTATGGACCCATTCTAACTTCCGTATGATCATAGAAACCTCCGGTACCACTTCTAGTAGCTTGGATCTTGATATTCTCATGTGATCTTGCAAGTTCTTCTTTTATTAATTTCTTTCTTCTTGTTTTTCTTCTTGATGATCATTCTTCATAACCCAACTTCAATCTTCTTGATGAATATCTTCAATCTTTGCTTGATATTCCTATTAGTTCTTGCAATGCCTTCTTTCTTCAATCCCTTGTCTCTTGATTTTCTTCTTGAGATCATTCTCCACATATGAGGCATTATAACATCAACCCACAATGATGTTTATGACTAATCTACAAAATGTTCAACATTAAATATGGTAGTTAGTCAATGTGGAAGATAAGTATATTATACAAACTTTTTGCTCATATTTGACATCTATATTTGACATCATCAAAACTATTCATATCTAACATTCTCCCCCTTTTTGATGATGACAAATCTTTCAAGAAAAATATGTATGAGTTATAAGAACTAAGTAAGAACAATATATTTTTCTTGCAAACAATATATTTTTCTTGCCTTTCTCTCCCCCTATTTGACATCAGCAAAAAGTTTGAAGTATAAAGAAAAAAGACTTGTAGAGAAGTAAATATGAAGTCAAATGAGAAATGTCATTCTCCCCATTAACCAAAATAAATGCATCAGGAAAACAAGTTTCTCTCCCCCGTTTTGAAAGTAGTTTCATTTATAATTTGATGCAAATGAAAAATGGTTTTCCTGAAAAACACATTTGAAAGAATATGGAAAGGTTTTCAAGAAAAAAAAAACTTTCATAATCAAGGATAGGCAAAGTAAGCTCAAAATAAAAAGAGAGGGTTTAGAAATGCTCATGTAGTTTTTGGAAAATGATGAAGTGCTTCATGAAGTCCGTTGCTTCCTTTTCTTGTTGTATAGATCTATGATGTTGTGTTTACCATACTTTCACTATGCAACTGTGATGGATCTTGTTCATAGGAGTTGGCTGGCTCAATGGTAGGCTCTAAAGTGTGCTCAATAGGAAGCTCAGAAATAGCCTTCCTTAGAATGCTACCAAAATCATCCTGATTTGTGCCTTTTGTTGCTTTGAGGGTTGTATCCAGTGTTAAATCATCTTTCCTCAAAGTTGATAGATTCTCCAATTGAGTTGAGCTTCTGTTCAGCATGCTCAATGCTCATTTGTATTGGCATATGTATTTATTGCTTTGAATATTGCAGCCAATTTATCTCCCTTGATTGATTGTTAAAGTATATGTCATCATATATGCTCCTTTTAGTGTGCTGAGGAATCATCTTGCATAGAACAAATTCTCCTGTTATAAATAAAAATATTCTTGCAAGGAGAGTGGTTAGTGCAATCAAGTATCAAATTTATTGCATAAACCAAAGCCATTCTTTCTATATGATATGTTAAAAATTAAGATCATGAAAGGAAAATATAATAGTAACTCATCATCAAAACTAATTAAAAGATAGTGAATTCAGATGAGTATGTTAAAAGAATTTTCTTTCAATAAATGAGATGAGCTTTTAAGATATAAAACACATGTGAATGTGAAGCTCCCCCTTAATGAATGCATGGCTTAAAAAAAATCGTTATGAGCAATACAATTAATAACTCTCCTAAATTTGTAAAAGCCATTGAAAATTTTGTAAAGAGAATGAGTATGAAAATATGAAGATTTGGAGGGAAATCAAATTTTGAAAATGATGATGCTATTCAGGGTTTAAATATTGTAACCCTGTATCCCTCGAGTAGTTACTCGAGTATTTCACTCAACCATCACTCGAGTGCTCACTCGAGTGTTGCAACTTAGAGAATTTTAATTGAATAGGAATACAATACCTCACTCGAGTAATATTGTAATCACTCGAGCCATAATCCTCTGAAGTCCATTAATGCATCATTGGCTAGTCATTGTCTGTCGATGTGATCAGTATGGAGGGATTTTGAAGCATAATTTCTGTGATCAGTTAAGCATACCAAGATGAGCTTGGAATAAGGCCTTGAAGTTCCGGTTGATCAAATCACAGAGTCTTCTAATCTTTCCATTCACAGAAGTGATGAATTCAACATTATTTGCAGCAAGCTCTGTGTGATTGTTGAGCTTCTTTCTCAGATAGCCTTGGACAGATGGACCAAAGAATGAAAGACCAGGGAGACCAGCTCTAGCAAAGTGTTGTCTCTCATTTATTCTTGAAGTCTCAGCTCTCATCCTCTATGCCTCTTGTGTTAACTTGGAGTGAGATTCAGACTTACTTGGAGTAATTCCTGTAGAAGTATATATATATACCTCTTGTTCTTTGAAAGACATGATCTTTTCGACGTTCCTCTCCTTCTCACTAATAATATAGGCCATTGTGTGATAATCCTTTCATAAAGCGATTGAATTTGCCTTGCTCACCAAAGCTCTAGTATAGATATATCATATAATTTGGGAAAACATAGAGCTAGGATTGTAGTTGAGAATCCACATAGGCTCACCAAGCTTGATAATTATGTGTATCTCAGCATCTTCCTCTGAATATCTTCTGATCACCTTGGAATAATAAGGAAGGTGGGTAGGCAACAAAGATTCATATTGGCTAAACTTGTTCTTGGCCTTGAGTTGCTTTGGGATGAATCTCGTCTAGGTTCACTTGAGAGATTTTCCTCCTCTTTCTCTTTCTCTGGCTGCATCACTAGCTACTTACTTGTGGTGTCACTTAAACGATACCACAGATTTTGCTTCTGCTCACATTGCAATACTGCTAGTCATGCCTTCTCTGTTAGCCTTTGATCTTTGTATCCAAAAGTAGAGCATTTTGATTAATTTCTGCAAAAGTATAAATAAATGCTCTTTGGTACCCAACTTTCTCTTGGGTCCATATAATTATAACTCTTATGCTCTTATATAATTGAATCATATGATATTTGAGCAAAGAGTATAATAATCAACAAAGACCATAATATAATTTTACCCAATTAAACAAATTCAAGCAATTGAATCATAAAGGGTAACGAACCAAGAATGATGATTTTCAAAGATCAATGACAATTTGTAAATACACTTTTAAAAAATATGTCATTGATAAGATTTTCATGCAAGGCATGTAAGTCAGATCAAAGAGAGTTGAAAATCAATTTATAATGATCAACTATTATGAAATGATAAATCATGAATGAAATCAAGTTTTTCAAGAATAATAATGAGATATGCAAATTGTTCAAATCTCAGATGTAGTTTCAAATCATAACAATGCATTGTAAAATTGAGATTTTGAATATATGCAAAACTCATCTTTGAAAAATGTTTATAATCAATGTTCATGTTGAAAATGGTAGAAGTCAACAGTTTAAATATACATATACTAGAAAGCTTCCTTTTTAGAGAACAATTAAGATAACATGTTAGACATTGGAGTTTAACATGTTTGAGAATTTTCCCAAGAGCAAAAGTCATATTGAAAATGAATTAGCCAAAAAGACTTAATTTCAATGATGTATATAAACACAATGACTTTGCTATTGACCAAGAGATGAACTTGACTTTTAGAGATGTGTCTTGAAGAATAGGGATATTCAACTCAAGAATTTGAATAGAAGGATCTAGTTACTCGAAGAATGGATGAAGACAAATGGTAATGCATTTGAGCAACAAGATGAGTATAAGAATTTATGGATGATGAAACACATACTCATTGATCCAAATGACTAGTGTTCTAGAATATTATCCTGGTAAGTTATTCCACAATAATGGTTAATGCATTAAGATTCAATGCACTAATGAACATTCATAATGCTTGGAATAACATGGCCAACCAAAGATTTATGCATTAGGCATAAAGCTTTCACATATTAGATTCTTTTCTAGGAAATACACTTGAAACTCATATAGATAGTTAACTTGTTAGACATAAGGTCTAACTTGTTAGAAAATAATGGTTGAGGAGTTCAAGCATTGGATAACACATTTAATATTAATGATCAATATGTCAATGATAGGGAAATACTCTAGTGGAAGAATTTGAAGCATTTCTGATTTACAGTATACATAAATATTAACTTCCAATTTTGAAACCAATTTAAATGCAAACAATATATAAGTAATTTTCAAATAATGTGTATGCATTTTTATAAACAAGATGAATTGGAATCTAAGTATATTTTTTTGAAATGTACTTTTCAAAACTCAAATACACAATTTCATTTTAAGTCCATTTAGCAATCTAAAAACAGTTTGAAAACCATAAATGATTGATTGCTAATGGTATGCAATTTTATAACACATGATGAAACCAAAACACATTTTTGAATTGTGCACTTCAAAACATAAATTGATAGATAAACTATGCACAATTTCACTTATCGTTCATTTAGCAATCTATAAACAAATTATCAATCATGAAGGATTGATTGCTAAATGAATGCAATAATGAACAAATTCTCATTACTCAAAATAATTCATATAATCATAGTATAGAGTAAGGATTAGATATCACCGTAATTTCTCTTGTCCTTGAGATAGCTTGCTTGATTTTGGTGGAATAATATTGGTTTCTCTCCTTTGCACAATCAGCACCAAGATCCAAACTCCGAATTTCAGCATCATCAAGATATGAATGTGGTCATAGTCTTGAGAAGCTTTTTCTTATTCTACAGAACTATATAAATTTCTTTTCTTCATGGTATCCAACATTGATTGGATCCATTTCTTGT
The DNA here is from genome assembly GCA_963210345.1 of Inga oerstediana. Lineage (NCBI taxonomy): Eukaryota > Viridiplantae > Streptophyta > Magnoliopsida > Fabales > Fabaceae > Inga > Inga oerstediana. The sequence continues at coordinate 41,574,300 of OY723409.1, forward strand.
TAGCTTGTAGGAATCAAGATAAAATTCACATGCTCTAAGAATATAATCAATTCGAGGCAATTGCGCATAATGAATTAAACATATCTTTATGCATAAAAGAAATATTTTCTTTTTAAATCATTATATATGCATAAAGAATTATCCTGTTGAGCATTGCAATCCCTTTATAAATAAATCTATTAAGTGGCCCTTTTTAAAAGATTTGAAAACATAATTTCAAAATAGTTTACAATGCTCATTCCTAAGGTTCCAAAATATAAAATCTCAAGAAATATTACAGACAATAGTATAGGAGATTTTATCATTGTGTACCTTTGCCTTAGATACTTGGAGGATTGCTTTTGCTTACCCACTGCATCTTTCTAGGATGTTGATACTTTGAATATCTTGCTTTGGGTGTTGGCAATCGTCTCTCAAAATACATAGACTCCAGGAGTCTTTTACTTGATGCTTGAGAGATCCTCCTTTTCTTGTTCTCCTCAAGATAGTTGAGCGGTACTCTATGGTAGTCCATTCTTGAGGTAGAACGTACTCTTTTTCTCCATTGCATTTCTTTGTGATTAAACTTTGCAGTTCCAGCAATGGGTGCTCCGAGAGTTCTTCTTTTCGATATAGATGGTATGAACCTCTTTCTTGGTGCATGAGAAACTCTTGGTTTCTTCTTCATCATCTCCGTACCCTTATGTTCATTCTTCTTATATTCAATCTGCATACATAAAGTACTAGAAGAACATTTTGGTACCCACATATACTTGGGTCCTTGATTGTTAGGATTAGACATTACTTGTCTTTTTGGAACCCAAGCATATTTATTTCTCAAATTAGAATTTCTTCTAATATAGCATATGTGAGAAATATGACCTGATTTACCACAATAATTGCAAGTAATATGATGATATGCATTATGAGATTTTATGCAAGTATTGTGTTGATCAAGAAAAGATGATTTCGAATGATCAGTTTGCCTAAGTCTTTTCTTCCCGCATGAATTTCCAGCATGATTAACATAACTTACCCTGGTCATGACTTGAAGTTTCCTTTGAAAATATTTGTGCTTACTGGGGTACATACTCGAGGAATCCACTTAAGATAAAACATTAGAAACTTGAATACTCGAGTAAGCACTCGAGGAAGACGAAATAAACAATTCAAGTTAATCGGATACCAACCTCAAGTTTTAACTTACCTCAGGCTGTTACTCGAGTACCTCCTCGAGTAACATTGGCAGTGGTACAAAGTGCCGAGAGTTACACATTTTCAAATACACGGTTACTCGAGTAGCTCCTCGAGTATCATGGAAAACTTGAAGTCTTATTGGAAGTTTCTGATCTGGTTACTCGAGTAGCTCCTCGAGTAACATTAGCAGTGGTACAAACTGCCGAGAGGTACATATGGTTACTCGAGTAGCTCCTCGAGTAACATTATGCTAACTTGAAAGCAACTGGAAGTTTCACATGGTTACTCGAGTACCTCCTCGAGTAACATTAGCAGGCCGAGAGCAACCTTGAAATTTTACCTGGTTACTCGAGTAGCGCCTCGAGTAATGGTGGCAGGTAACTGGAAGTTTTGCTCTGTTACTTCAAGTTTTGTCTCATTACTCGAGTAGCGCCTCGAGTAATGCCTGAGAAGATTTGCTACTGATCAAGTTCCTCAGTATTTTCTCTTGTCCAATCTTCATTACTTCCATGCTTACTTCAAGTAAGCTTATTCCTGTCATTACTTAGTTCAAACTTGATTATTAAACATTTCCTTTTCAAACCATTCTTTTGTTATCATCAAAACATGAGATCTAACATTCTCCCCCTTTTTGATGATGACAAAACTTGGTGATTTTGAACATGGTTTTTCAAATTGGATTCTTAATTAATTATTTCTTATTAAGATTGAATATACCTTGCATATATAACAACTTCATTAGTCCAAACATAATTCAAAGCTTTAAAAGATATCCAATGAAGTCATAATTGCATTAATCTTAAAACAGGTAAAATAAGTTCAAAGAAACTAGAAACTAATAACAGAAATGCACCCTAGAACCCAATACAACCAAATATCCCAAAATAAGCTAGGACACATCCACAAAATCATTCTCAAGCTCTTCTCCCCCTTTTTGGCTTCATCAATCAAGTGGAGGGCTAGGAGGCTTCGCCATGGAGATGGGTGTTACAGGAAAGACCATAGAATTATCTGAGTCCAAAGAGTCAAATGAGCTAGAAGGTACTGGATCAGGCAGATTAAGTGGAGGAATATGGATGTCATCTCTAGGCAGGAGAGGAGAAGGTTGGAAGACAACCATAGTTGAGGTTTCTCCTTCCGGGGTGATCTGAGTCTCAGCTTCTGGAGTTGTGTCAAAAGTTGGAGTGAGATGCTCAGAAGAAGAAGATGACACTACCTCTGTTTGGGTAGGAGAGGGAATAGGTTTGGGAGTGGTCTCAGATTGTGGCTTTTGAGGTGAATCACCAATGGTGATATGTGTAGACTCAAGGGTTTCAGGATCATCCACTGTGAATAATATGTCTTTTCCTTGGGTCTCAGGTGGATCAGAAACCAGAGGAGTAGATGGTTCAGCCTCAGGAGTAGGAATAGGAATGTCTGAAGGAGGTGGTGGTGGTGCAGATGAAGAAGGACCAGAAGAAGGTCCAGGACCCAGAGGATCCAACCGTGCTAGAATCAATCTTAGGGTCTCTCCCTGAGCCCGTTGCTCTGCTAGCAACTCCTCATGTCTCCTATCTATTCTCTCAACCAACTCCTCATGCCTTTTGTCAATTTTCTCAACCAGTTCTCCTATCTTGAAGTTGGTATTGGTAATCAATTCAGCATTAGTATTGGCTATGTCCACATGGAAGCCTCTGAGAATGTTCTCCATGAAGTGCTGGAGAGTGGCATTCAGGAAAGATGGTGAGGATGTGGTAGCAGCTGGAGCCGATGACTGAGTGTCATCCATTCTACTGGTTTCAGCCTCAGTAGCCTTTCTCTTCTTCTTGGACCCAGACTCCAGTGGGCCTTTGAGAGGAATGTCTATGTTTAGCTTACCAATTTGATTCCTCCCCACTGGGGTCACTCTCTCAACAGGCTCCTTACTATCCAAATACCATATTTTGTTCTCTTTTAAGATAAGAGACACAATTTGAGGATATGGCATTGGAGTGGTTCCCTTTCCATCCACCTTATACCTCTTCATCTCTGAGAATATATACTCTCCCAGATCCTTTTCTTCTTTCAAAAGGAGTGAAGCAAACCATCTATAGTCCCTATCTGAAAAGTGGGTATAGTTGTTGGCTTTGTTCACTAGGGACCTAGAGTAGATGTACCATAGGACCCTGTGATGATCACACATATCACTCGGTTTGAAATTGAGGGGGCCAACTAACTCACCGGGCTTAAGGATAGTGAATATCTGGTTAGGCTCAAGTTCAGAATAGATATCATCCGGGGGATTCTCAATTCCTAACCATAAATTGATCCTAGAGGGAGATATAAGGATTTTCTGTCCTCTCACTGTGGTAGTCATTTCTTCCTCAACTGAGGTTCGGTCAGGCTCATATATGATCTCAAGGTTGCAGTAAAAATGGGTGATTACCTTTGTGCAAAAAGGCAATCTCACAGATAACCAAGGCATAAAAGGATCAAGATAAGGACTAAGGTCAAACTTCACTACCTCTTGTAGAAGCTTCAGATCAACGTAGTGTGTTTTACACACTTTCCTTCTGGAGAACTGTGTTGAGTACTTCAGAGACTCCACCAATTTGCCCACATTAAATCCCTTTGGTGGACTAGTGATTTCTGCTTCAGGAATCTTGGATTTCTTAGAGGATTGACCCTTCTCCAGTTGGTCAATGATCCCAGCCATTGCCTTAGCCACATTTTTGTCATACTTTGGCTTTTTGGGAGGTTTTGGAGTAAAAGAGGGTGTTGATGAGTCTGAGTGAGAAGGTGAAGGAGTTTTGACACCTTTACTCCTTCCGGTAGATGTGCTCTTTTTAGATTGAGCCCTAGTCACAATGGGCTCTTTGATAACCACACCTTTGGCTTTTGGTTGAGGTTGAGGTTTGAGAGGGGTTTTTGCTTTTGGTCTAGGAATCAACTTTCTTCTTTTTGTTGGAGGAGGAGAAAGAAGATCAGGATTTTGCTCAGAATCAGAATCAGTGAAGTTGAGATTCTTGGTTCTAACCATTTTGAATCAAAGAGAATCAGAAATCTCAGAAACAGAGGTCACTGTCGCTAGTTTAGGTCAGAGGGATTTTGAACAAAATAGGAAGTTTTTGATCTTGAAACTAGTTGGGTTTTGACGGAAATGGGGCAAGGAATCGATTGGGAAAAGTTTTTGAAAGGGTGTATAGTGATTTACTCGAGGAGATTTTGTGGAAATGACCAAGTTTGCGCAAGATAAAGACCTAAATCCCGACTTTACTCGAGGCCTTACTCGAGTAACATTCAACGTTACTCGAGGCCTTCCTCGGGTGTTCATACAGGAAAAATTCAAAATAATTCATTTAAATTGCGTACCTTGTATGAATAATATAGTAATTATCCATAGATGTTCCCTCGATCATTTATAACTCATGTTGATCAGATTTGCATCATTCTTTATCAATTTGAGAATCTGGACTCCGACTTTACTCGAGGCCTTCCTCGAGTAAGCTTCAAGTTTACTCGAGGCTCGCCTCGGGTAACCTGTCTTTTGAACTTCTGACCTTTCATTTCCTCAAAACTGAACCGTTAGATTTAAATATCAAGTTACTTGATCCATTACTTCCAGTTTTGGGGGCCATTACTCGAGTACATACTCGAGTAAACTGCCACTTTACCTCAAGTTACTCCTCGGGTAAATCTTTTCTGTCACCCATTACTTCAAGTTGGTACTCCAGTAATGGTGTCCTCTGATCACCTCTGTTTTTGTTTCTCAAAACAGAGTTTCTTTCTTCCTGCAAAACGAATTTCTATATACTCCGATGCTTAAGTTAGTAATTATCAAAACATTATTAAATGACTTCATCTAATATTATGAAATGCTGAAATTACTTATAACTCATTGGGATTTACCATTCCCAATTCTCTTCTAATGTATAGAAATTGATCTTTTGCAAGGGGTTTTGTGAAGATATCGGCTAATTGAAGATGAGTAGGAATGAATATCACTTTCACATCTTTCTTTTGGACATGATCTCTGATGAAGTGATGTCTGACATCGATATGCTTGGTTCTAGAGTGTTGAACTGGATTCTTTGCCAAGCTTATCGTACTAGTGTTGTCACAATAGATTGGTATCTCTTTGAGATAAATACCAAGGTCTTGTAATTGCTGTTTTAACCATATCACTTGTGCACAACAACTTGAGACTGCAACATATTCGGCTTCCGTTGACGAAAGAGACACTGTATTTTGTTTCTTGCTGAACCACGAGACAAGAGATCCTCCAAGGAATTGTCCTTGTCCACTGGTGCTCTTTCTGTCTGTCTTGTATCCTCCATGATCAGAATCTGAATAAGCAATTAAATATTCACTTCTTCCTTTGGGATACCACAGACCCAATTCTGGTGTGTCAGCAAGGTATCTAAAGATTCGTTTGACCGTTTCAGCATGTGATTCCTTTGGCGCCGATTGATATCTTGCACATATGCCGACACTAAATTGAATGTCTGGTCTGCTTGCCGTGAGATAGAGTAATGATCCAATCATTCCTCTATATTTTGTGATATTGTAGTCTTTCCCTTTGACATCAGCATCAAGTAACGTTGTTGAGCTCATAGGTGTGTCTGAGCCATTTGCTTCATCCATTCCATACTTCTTCAATAGCTCTTTTAAATACTTTGTTTGAGATATGAATATTCCATTCTTTCTTTGTTTGATTTGCAAACCAAGAAAGAAATTCAATTCTCCCATCATTGACATCTCAAACTCACCCTGCATTATCTCAGAAAATTCCTTACACAGAGATTCATTAGTAGCACCGAAAACAATATCATCAACATATATTTGAACAATTAAAATATCATCATGTTTTCGATTTATGAATAATGTTGTATCAACTTTTCCTCGTACAAAACCTTGATCGATGAGAAACTTACTAAGCCTTTCATACCAGGCTCTAGGAGCTTGTTTTAAACCATACAAAGCCTTTTTAAGTTTGAAAACATGGTCCGGTTTAGTGACATCTTCAAAACCAGGAGGTTGTTCTACATACACTTCTTCCATGATGTAACCATTTAGAAAGGCACTCTTAACATCCATTTGATAGAGTTTGAATCCTTTGATGCATGCAAAGGCTAAGAGTACACGTATAGCTTCCAATCTAGCCACTGGAGCATACGTTTCCTCATAATCAATTCCTTCTTCCTGATTATAGCCTTTGGCCACCAATCTTGCCTTGTTTCTGACAATAATTGCAGATTCATCAAGTTTGTTTTTGAATACCCATTTAGTACTAATGATCTTATGATCCTTGGGTCGGGGCACCAAATCCCAGACTTGATTCCTTTCAAATTGATTTAATTCTTCTTACATTGCTATGACCCAATCATTGTCTGATAGGGCTTCATCAATGTTAGAAGGTTCAATCTCAGAAATAAATGCAGAAAAACTTACTTCATTGAAAACTCTATTTCTGGTTTTGATCCCTTCATTCACATCTCCTATGACTTGATCTAAGGGATGACTTCTATTGTATTTCCAGGCTTTAGGTTGACCTAGGGATTGCTCTTCATCCTTAGTTTCATCAACCTCTGGAATAAGAGACTTAGAGATAGATTGACCATTTTCTTGATTTAAAACAACTTCCTGTTCTTCATCAATGGTTTTGTCAGAGGTTTCAAATTCATCAAATACAACATGAATTGATTCTTCAACAACACAAGTTCTTTTATTGAAAATTCTATATGCTTTACTTCGGTTAGAATATCCTAGGAAAATTCCTTCATCAGTTTTAGAATCAAATTTTCCTAAGTTATCTTTACCATTATTATGAATGAAACACTTACAACCGAAGATGTGTAGATGACCAATGTTTGGCTTCCTTCCTTTGTATAGCTCATATGGTGTCTTTCCAAGTTTCGTTCTGATGTAGGCTCTATTTGAAATATAGCATGCTGTACTCATAGCATCAGCCCAGAAAACTTGAGACATGTTCTTTTCATTTAACATTGTTCTAGCCATTTCAGTAAGTACTCTATTCTTGCGTTCCACAACTCCATTTTGTTGGGGCGTCCTTGGAGCAGAGAAGTTGTGATCAATGCCATTAGTATCACAATATTCTTCAAAGGCTTGATTCTCAAATTCTCCACCATGATCAGTCCTAATACCTGCAATAGACATACCTTTCTCATTTTGCACTTTCTTGGCAAAAACAATAAATTCTTCAAAGGTTTCATCTTTTGATGATAGAAAAATAACCCATGTAAATCTAGAAAAATCATCAACAATGACCAATGAATACAAGTTGCCACCAAGACTCTTTACTCTTGCTGGACCAACTAAATCCATATGCAATAATTGTAATGGTCTATTTGTTGAAATCTCATTTTTCAATTTGAAAGATGATTTAGTTTGTTTACCCTTTTGACATGCGTCACAAATCAAATCGTTTTTGAAATTTACTTTGGGTAATCCAAGAACTAAATCCTTTTTGAGTAGTTTACCTAGTTGATGCATATTGACATGAGCCAATCTCTTATGCCATAACCAACTTTCATCGGTATTACTCAGAAAACAATTTTCAGATTCATTTCTACTAATATCTAGAGTATAGCAGTTACCTTCCCTTTTTGCTCTGAGCTTAGCCTTGATATTTTTCTTATCAAGCTGTAAGTCATTCTTGTTGATAATTAGACATTCCTCTGAATCAAATATTATCCAGTTGTCTTTATCTGCACTTTGACTTACGCTCAGCAAATTATGACACAAGCCTTCAACGTAATATACATCTTTGATTTGTATGCCTTTGTCATTTTTGATTTCACCAATTCCTGCTATTTTTCCGGATTGATTTCCTCCAAATTTTACCTTTCCACCTTCCTTAGGTTGTAATGTGGTAAAACTTTCGAAATCTCCGGTCATATGTCTAGAGCATCCACTGTCTATGAACCATTTGTTATTTTTGGATGCTTTAAGACATACCTGCAATCAAATGACTAAGTTTTAGGTACCCACTTCTTTTTGGGTCCTTTTGGGTTAGTATAAATGATTTTCTGAATATATGTGCCTTTAGGTACCCATTTGTAGGTTCCTATGTTTCCTTTCTTTTTATGAATGCATGAGGAGGTATAATGACCTTTTCTATTACAGTAATTACAAAATGCAAAAGGATTTGATATATGTACAGAATGCTGGAAATAATTCAAATATGACTTACCTCCTGCTTTCTTTCTACCTTTCCTTTTATCTGATTTTGGATCATATCCAATACCAGATCGGTCATTTACAAATCGTTGTTCTTTTAAAATCACACTTAGCATCTCACTTCCTTTGGTAAACTTTTCAAGAGTTTTTGTGAGATCATTGTTTTTCTCTTTCAAAGAAGAACAATTTTCACAATTCTTTTCTGAACTTTCTTTAAGTTCAATTTCAAGAGCTTTGTTTTTCTTTTTGAAAACAATTAGTTCTTTAACTACTTTGATGAATTCAGAATGTAAAGCATTATATTCAGATAATAATTCATCATAGGTAGGGTCAGAATCATTTACCTCTTCTTCTGTCTCTTCTTGAGCAACAAGACATATGTTGGCTACTTCTTCCTCATCACTCTCTTCGTCTGAGGAACTATCTCCCCATATAGCAGATACAAAGGCCTTCTTTTTGTTAAAGAATTTGCCTTTTCTCTTTTCTTTGCTCTTTTGATTGAGCTCTGGACATTCTGATTTGATATGTCCTGATTTACCACATTCATAACAAATGATATGGTCTTTGTTGCTAGTTCCTCCTTTTTGAAAGTGTTTGTAGCCTTGACCTTTCTTGTAGAACTTTCTGAATCGTTTTATGATTAAGCCCATTTCATCATCATCAAACTCCTCAACTTCATCTTGATTTTCTTCTTTTACTTTTAGAGCTAGACCTTTCTTTCTTTTGTCACTGATGTCGTCTAGTTCCCGTTTGAACTTTAACTTGCTTTCATATTCAGAAAGGCTTCCAAATAGAGAAGCAACTGATCTCATTGATTCTCCTTTTGCCTCTTCTATCGCAGTGACTTTGGCCTCCCACTCTTTAGACAGAATATTCAAAATCTTCCGTACTTGGATATTTTGATCATATACTTTTCCAAGTGCTGCAAGTTGATTAACAAGATGAGTATATCTAAGTTCGAATTCAGAAATTGACTCACCTGATTTCATTCGAAGTAGATCGAATTCTGTGATCAAGGTGTTGATTCGATTCTCCTTTATTCCCGAAGTTCCTTCATGAGCTATTTCCAGAGCTTCCCACATTTCCTTTGCTGTTGGGAGTGTGCAGATTCTGAAGTATTCATTTTGACTCAAGGAACTTTGTAACATCAGAATTGCCTTGCTATTGAGAGTGATAAGTTTCTTGTCATTCTCATCATATTCCGCTGGCGTCTTTGGAATTTTCTGAGAATCTACAGTCTTTGTAGGTTGATAGTTTCCACTCTCGATTACATCCCATAGCCCATATTCAGTAGCCATCACGAACACTCTGAATTTAGCTTTCCAGAAAGAAAAGTGTTCTCCATTGAAACCGGGAGGTCTAGTGATGGATGCTCCGTCGGGAAGAATTCCTTCACCCATGCTTGCCATTGGATCCTTCTTAGGTTGTTATACCTTAACAAGAAGACCTACGCTCTGATACCAAATGTAAGATCAAGCGTTTCACCCAAGAGGGGGGGGGTGAATTGGGTGATACTGAAATTTCTTTCGAAAATATAAAACTTTGACAAAAGAATTAAAACAGTAATGAGTAAGGAGAAATATCACCGAAGTGTACACCGGGAGTTATACTGGTTCGGTCACAACCACTTTGACCTACGTCCAGTCCTCAGAGCTTCTCTGAGAGTTTCACTATAACTTCCAAGATTCAGTGGGTTCTTGGCACCACAGTACAAGCAAGTTCCTTCACACTTGGACACTCGCTCCCCCTTACAGGTTGTAATCCAATCCCAACTCAAGGTTCCACAACCTTAAGTTATCTCAATAACAAATATTGAGTTTGAATGAAATATCTCTCACAAAGAGTAAATAATAATCACTGAAGCATATGAATACAATTTCAACGTGAAAACAGAGCAATGAACTTAATGAATCGTTTGTGTGGATGCTTGGTTGGTTCTTCTCTGTTTGAAGGTTCCCATATATATAGATATGATGGTGATGACCGTTGGAACGTTTTCCTTTCGTCCGTTGGTGAGTGCGCAGCCACTGTTGACTTTTCAAGTTTTTGAAAAATATCCGTTGGCGGTGGTTGGCATTTGAACGTTTGATTTGACTTTCATCTCTTGAAGTGATTCCTTCATTGTTTATCTGTAAATAGACTAAGAATACTAATACAATGAAAGGTTAATCATATAGGAAACAAATCAATGAACGTTTGAATGATTTCTAAATTTCTGGGTATGCTTACTCGAGTAGCTCCTCGAGTAACCCTTGAAGTTTACTCGAGTAGCTCCTCGAGTAACATCGGGAAATCATTTATCAACTGCAAGTTAATGAACAAGTATAAGATTACTCGGGTAGGGCATGGAGTAAACTAAATTTCAAACCTTTGGAATAGTTATTTACTCGGGTAGCTACTCGAGTAATGCACTCACAACTTTATGAGTTACTCGGGTAACACCTCGAGTAATCCTTTGAAAAACTTTTGATTACTCGATGCTCTACTCCAATAATATTGGCAGGATCAAAATGCCGAGAGCACTTACCTCATTACTCGAGTAGCTCCTCGAGTAATGCACTCAATCTTGCATAAGTTACTCGGGTAGCACCTCGAGTAACTGAGTCAGTTGAACATAACTTACCCTGGTCATGACTTGAAGTTTCCTTTGAAAATATTTGTGCTTACTGGGGTACATACTCGAGGAATCCACTTAAGATAAAACATTAGAAACTTGAATACTCGAGTAAGCACTCGAGGAAGACGAAATAAACAATGCAAGTTAATCGGATACCAACCTCAAGTTTTAACTTACCTCAGGCTGTTACTCGAGTACCTCCTCGAGTAACATTGGCAGTGGTACAAAGTGCCGAGAGTTACACATTTTCAAATACACGGTTACTCGAGTAGCTCCTCGAGTATCATGGAAAACTTGAAGTCTTATTGGAAGTTTCTGATCTGGTTACTCGAGTAGCTCCTCGAGTAACATTAGCAGTGGTACAAACTGCCGAGAGGTACATATGGTTACTCGAGTAGCTCCTCGAGTAACATTATGCTAACTTGAAAGCAACTGGAAGTTTCACATGGTTACTCGAGTACCTCCTCGAGTAACATTAGCAGGCCGAGAGCAACCTTGAAATTTTACCTGGTTACTCGAGTAGCGCCTCGAGTAATGGTGGCAGGTAACTGGAAGTTTTGCTCTGTTACTTCAAGTTTTGTCTCATTACTCGAGTAGCGCCTCGAGTAATGCCTGAGAAGATTTGCTACTGATCAAGTTCCTCAGTATTTTCTCTTGTCCAATCTTCATTACTTCCATGCTTACTTCAAGTAAGCTTATTCCTGTCATTACTTAGTTCAAACTTGATTATTAAACATTTCCTTTTCAAACCATTCTTTTGTTATCATCAAAACATGAGATCTAACAATTAGTGCTAACAAAATTAGAAGTGTCATGTCATAAGCAAGAACACAATTGAAAAATAAAGAGATAATAGTATTCATGAATCAACAAAAATATAAAATGGTAACTTTATTTGAAAATGAATAAGCCGAGTTTGTAATTTCTACTCATTCTCATGATCTCTCAAGTGTTTAAAGGTAAGTGCTTTGCTCAAATTCAACCAAAAAAATTGCATTACCATAGGCTTGCTAAAAATCTCAATCTCCATTACCTAATTCTCATACATAATTCAAATCAAAAGGACTTATTAAGGGTTGTAATGGGGTTAAGGTAAAAGGAATATAAAACAAGGGCTAAAGAAATAGAAAAATTGAAAAATGGGCTACTAATGAATAAATTTATTTCATCACAATATCCTGCAATACTTAATAATTTTTTTTCCTTTTTCTTCTTCCTCTTTTTTCTCTTTTTTACTACTCCCCCGCCAACTTAAATCAGACATTGTCCCCAATGTCTTCTAGGGCATAGAGATTTTTTTAACATTAACAAATAATAAAGAAAAACCAAAATGCTAATAGTAAAACCAAGAGATTAAGGAAAGTTACAACCGAAGAGTGGGATCTGGATCCTGCTTCTGACTGCTATCTGAAGATTTCCCACCTATTTGCTTGACTAATAGATCTGGTTTAGGTTTATAGGTTTGCAGTTGATGAAGCAGCTGATCAGCACTTGGTGCAGAAATTATGGAATAACAAGTCGCTTGGGGTATAAACACCATTAACATTTAACAATCCCAATAGCTTTTTGTGATAGTTTAACTTGGCCCAATATGCAACGCCATAAATCCCATCCAACGTTTCCAAACCACCGGGTATAGCAATAAAAGCTTCAGCCCTGTAGAACATACGTCCCATACGTTCCAGCAAGTTAGAAACCTATAACTCTTGTCCTAAGGAAAAGAGTTGGCCATCTAACTCCTTTACCTTTACACTCAAACCTTTACTTCTATTAATGGTTGTAGCAATGGCCACACTTTCCCTTAGGTCTTGGATGCCTTCCCCTATACAAAATTGATCTTTCTAGTGACTAATGCACTATCAAGTTTGTTTGCTGCAGTTAAAAACTATCTATCCTTACCCGAATCAGTTTCCTGAAAAATGCAAATAGATGTAAATCTATATTTTTGTGTGATACCCTTTTTCTTTTCTTTTCTCTCAAACCATTTGTGTTTACAAGTGGAAGAGTGCATATTTACAAGTGAAGAGTATATATTTACAAGTGGAAGAGTACATATACATAACACTAAAATAGCGACAACAACATCATGCAAATCAAGAATTTTTCAAAGAAGTTTGGAAAATTTTCGACACGAATGACCGACATAATTTATGTGAAGAAATTAACAGGAAAGAAAGTTAAAAATTATTGAAAAGCTAAAACATATTAGACAAAAACTACTGAAAAGATAAGACAAATTTGATAAAAGCATGATTATGTACAGTTGTTGTGATTTTGATTCACACCTTCCTCTAGTTTTACGTCTAGTAACGGCTTAAACGCTTTCTATGAATCGAGAATTTGCTTCCCATCCAGTTTTCTTATAAACTAGCAAACATGGTCTTTTAACGTCAGATTCCTAAGATAGTAGTTCCATTTTTCTTGGTTGAATACGCCCACTAAATCAAGAAGAATACGATGAACATCACCACTCAGATGCATCTCAAGAGTTTGAATGATATCATCCAGGGACTCCTTACTCAGTTCATTCATTATAAATTTAATTTTTATCTTCTCGATTTATAGAAACCATACCTTTGCTCCTACAGTGCTGATCCCATGTCCACCTTGCACATTTATAGCAGACATTCATTCTTGTAGCTTTTATTTTTTTGGAGTAAGAACTTCTTCCCATTCATGGCAAAGGTTTAACAAATGATTTATGAATCTCACCTGCTAAACATACCATAGCTTCAATGATCCATTGTATGTCCACAAGAAGGCCTAAATGCTTGAATATCTTTATCCTTTAAAGTCAACAGTTATAGATTTTCCTAATCACATATTTAGGAAGAGTGGGGAACCTACTTTTAAGCTTTGCAAGAGATTATTCCATGGTAACTTAAAATGAAATTGATGAAAACTAAAATTCTCAACGCAATGCAGTGTGTTTCAGTATGTAAGAGAGCAAAATGAGAGAGTAAGAAAGAAAAATGAGAAAGTAGGAAAGAAGCTCTGGGTTACCTCCCAAATAGCCGCCCTTCCTTAACATCTTTAGCTAGACAAAGACCAAACCACTTAACTCTCCTTTTTTTTTAATTATTTTTTCATTTTTTATTTATTTTTATTTATTTTTTTAAATTTTATGAGAAGGAGGACTTACCTGTTGGTTCCTTAAACGTGATGACAGTTTTCAAAGTGTTGAGTGCACCGCCATTATACTCTTTGAATGTTCTTGATTGTAACTACTAAAATGAAATACATCATCAGGGACTACTAGAAGTCCTACAAAATCACAACAAAACATCTAACCAAACCTTGGGTTGCCTCCCAAGTAACGATAAATTTATAATCTTCAGCCAGACTTCCCGAAACAAACTATTAATCAAAAGTATCAAACACCATGATTACCTTGTCTTCATTTCTTTTCAAGCAACAATATTTCAGACACCAACAATGATCATTCAAGGTAATTAATTGTACTTCTTCAATCATACACAGTTTTAGAGTACAATTATTTACTGAATTCAAATAAAGCACAACATGCATGTATTCGTAAACAGATTTAGGAATTTCTAAAAATTTAGAGCATCCCACAAAATCCACTTAACTCTTATCAGTAAGATTCAACACTTCAAAATGAGAGACATGAACAATAGCTGTTGGAACATCCATATTAGTTTCAACATCAAAATGACAGGAGTTAGGCTCTACAACCGGAACTTCTTCTAGACTACAACCTCTATCCTCTCCAAAAGTGATTTCAAGTTCCTTATCACATGCCACAAAAGCTAAAGTTTCATTCAATTTCACATCCTCAACTTCTGCACAATAATCATCATCAACATAAGAAGTAGTCATCATGCTTAAAGAATTATCTTCCCCTATAGTCTCAAGTAATGAAATAATTTGACTAACATATATTCCAATATTTTGGACACTTGACTCAACACTAGTGACAAGTACCTTTTGCTCTCTACTAAACTCCTCACATAATCTTTCTAAATTAGATTTTTGCTTATACTCAAGAGTTTGTTCTTCAATATGTGAATAAGAGTATAAAGGAGGATTAAGACAATACCTGAATATGGATCCAAAGACTCTTGTTGCTCTAAAATTCCACTAGGATAAGAGGAATGATCAAAACAATTTTGGTTCATAATGAAATCATTTTTCACATAATGATTGGAAGTGCTATATGGATAATGCTCATAGGAATGACACTCTCCATAATAAGCACCGGAGAAACAATTATAAGGAAAAGAATTTTCAATCCATCCATCATTTACCTTTTCTTGTCTCATTCCATCCACATGTATTCCTAAAAAAGAACCAAGATATGACAATTTATCACCAACAAAATGCTGTGAATAATCCTTTTTTTTTAACTTTTTTAAAGAAATTTTAACAACTAAATTGGTATTAAAATTACTTGGTATTGATATTAATAACTACAATCCCTGGCAATGACGCCAAAAACTTGTTATAAGTGTAAATAGTCTATTAAATAGTGCAAGTGTACATTGTTGTAATCACGTAATACAGAAGTGAGTAAAGTATCGTTCCCACAAGGATTGATCACTAATTACCAAAATGAGTAATTTTAACTCTATTTAGTCTATTGATTAGTTGGTGATTAAGATTACAAAATTAAAAATAATTAAATATGAATGTAAATGATATGAAAGCAACCATGAGAAAAAGTCCTAGGGATTAGATTTCAATTAACAAATTTCATATTAAATCATTTATCTATTCTAGTCCAATTTATTCCACATGATTGATAGTTGTGTTTCCCTAATTTAGTTACTAGCCTCTTCCAAGGTCAAGCACTTCTATAATTAATTGTTAATCCAATATATTCCTATATGAATTTAAGTAATTTTACATTAAGATTTACAGAACTCAGTAAGACTACACAACTCATATAAATATATTTATGTTTCATATGCAAGTCATGGTTTTAATTATAAGATCTATACACATGCATCTCCTTCCGGTCTCAACATGCATATTGAATCATTCAAAAGATGGCCAGTCAATCAAAAGTATTAAGAATAACAATTAAAACTCAATCATGAAGGAGAAATTCAAACTAGATTCAATAAGTTAACATTCAATTCGTCGTTAGTAAGCTACGTTATCACCCTAGGAAAATTACAAATTTAACATATGATGAAATTAAAAACAAAACCAAAATAAAATAACATTGCATACAACTTAATTAATAAATTCTAAAACATACATGTACAACAGCTAGATGCATGAAATTGGAGAAAATCTAGCCCCCCTTTAGGAGGTAAAACCTTCCATATAGGTGGCAACTTCTACCATCCATAAAGGAGGACTACCTAAGCCTTCCATGTAAGAGGCATACAGGAATTAAATACAATGCATGAAACTACTCTAAGATGGTGTATGTTGAGAAGAAAGGATAGAAATAGATATGAAATAGTTTCTAAAATGTGAAGGAGAAGGTTGCTATATATAGGGAAGAATAAAGTAAGGTAGATGAAATGTGGTAGATGAAGTAGTAGATGAAAAGGAAGATAAAGTGGTAGATGGAATGGTTGGTGGAATGGTAGATGATTCCCACTCTCAAATTCCAAGCAAAATTCAAAACCCTTGGAGATAAAACTGGGTTTAGATCTCAACATAAAAGTTGTAAAGCTCTTTCTTAGCTTTTTATCCATACATAGAACGTCCCAATCGGACATCTAGAGCTCTAGATATTGCCTGAAAACTAAAAGAGGGTCTAATTTAGTATTTTTCAAAAAAATCTATTTTATTTCAAAATCATTATTTATTTATTAATTACACTCAAATTCATTAAATTAAGCTCAAATATCATCCACAAAATCATCATATAAGGAAAAATAAATATGCAAATATTTTACATATCAAAGTGGATTACATTTTGGTATCAGATAAAGTGATTCTGGTAACAGGATAGTATACTGATAAGTTCTTGCTTATATGGTGAAAGGAAATATACGCAGAATAGGGTACTAGGGAAGTTAATCACCCTATCTTTCAACTAGCCATGAGCAACAGTAGAGTACCAAAGGGTAGTAAGTGGTGCAATACCGGACTAAAGTTGTTTTAAAGACATTATGAAACCCAAGGAATAGGGTACAACTAGGGCTAGTGTTCAGACCACACACTGTATCTAGTCAGCCGAAGGTAGCTAGCACGATGTTTGAGACAAGAGTAGTCTTAGGGTACCAATGGTTAGGAGTAGATAGAACCGGTATCTGCATTTTCGCACGAGTACATAAAAGTTAAGCGTGCTCAACCCAGGAAAATTTTAGGATGGTTGAACCCCGGGAAGTTAAGTTGGCAAGGTCATGGCGACTTGAGGAATGATCATCTTAATTAGGTGATTTAAATGATGTTTAGAAGCATGGAGATGATGACGATGTAAGTATTAATCTTAGTTCGAATCATTTCTGTTGTGGTAGTGACTGCGTAGAAATGTTCATTTGATAAGGTTATGGGAAACTTGAAGTGTAGTAAATGTTTGAGGTTTCTCCATACTAAGTGATGATCGTTAGTAACACCGTGATTCTAAAAGAATATAG
Source organism: Inga oerstediana (assembly GCA_963210345.1). Lineage (NCBI taxonomy): Eukaryota > Viridiplantae > Streptophyta > Magnoliopsida > Fabales > Fabaceae > Inga > Inga oerstediana. Next base: position 41,591,811 of record OY723409.1, read on the forward strand.
ACATGATATACGGTACTATAAGATGAATGGTGATTATACCTTATATTGATCATAGAGGTTCCGATATGATGATAATAAAGGCGGATGATAGGCTTGGATTCGATATAAGCTGAAATAGTGCTTAGGTCAAAATATGAATTAGTTGCAAAATAGTTATGTTCCATGATGGAAGTTTGAACCTTGTGAATAGTGTTAAACCTTCAGTAATATTTTCAGAATAATATCCAAATACCATAAAGGTTATTCTTAGCAAACCTATTGGGTATACTTGAGGAAAATGATTTCCAATCTGTGTGATATTGAGATAATAGATTTCATAATGAACCTAAAAGTTGGGTTAGAGACCCTAGGCTGTAAAATCCTACATGCCAGATAAGTTCTAGTGGACTTGTGTGTCCAGAGGCCCTAAGACCTAGTGGACCAATATGTCCTTAGGCTGGCAAATTTATTTAGAATTGTGTTGAGCTAGTGATGATCTGTGGAATTGAGGAACAAAATTCTTACGAACATAAATCTGTGTAGAAAGGGATTTTGAAACTAGCTAGTTATTAAGTCTAGCATAGGGAAAGATTATGATCATAAAATATTCCCTTAAAGGATTGATTAAGGTAATAGCCCTCTGATTAAATGAGAGAAAGAATTAATATGCCTGATATTCCACTAAGTTGAGGCTATACTAGGAGTCAATTAATGAATGGAAAAGAATATGTTGAAAGGTATGAGTAGAAGGGTTGCGAAGTAAATCATAACCCAGGAATCAACTATTACGTTTTGATTCCACAAAAATTTGAAATGGCCTAGAATGATTTAAGTTGATACGAGCCAGGAACTGACACAGAGGAATATAGAGTTCATGTACATTCAGGTGTTATAGGAGGTTCCAGTAGGACTCCTACTAAATCATCCCGACATTATTAAAACCCATATGAGGAGATAAACATCAGAGTGTGTAGCGAAAGTCTACGACTCTATATTGATTATAATAAGTTGTATAAGGTGACTATTGAGAATTACGTTAAATACACAAAAATCTAGACAAATGTGAGTTTTGGCTTTCAGAAGTTAGACTTTTGGGCCATATAGTCTCACAGCAAGGAGACTATATGGCCCAAAAGTATTAAACTGAAGGGGATCCTTGTTGGGGAAGCAGTATTAAACTGAAAAAGGCCGAAGATTATCTTTGAAATATGCAGTTTTTCTGGGTCTTACTGAATATTACTAAATATTTATACTAAATTTCTCCAGAATATCTTTGCCTTTGACAAAGTTAAACTGAAATAGAAAACTTAACATTATCTGTGGGATCACAATTATGAGAGAAGCTTCCCTGAAACTGAAACTCGAACTGGAATTGGAATTGAGACTGAAATTAATGTTAGCACCAATATTGATATCCTAGATCCACTATATACCTTCATTATCCTTACTGATGCCAGTAGGCATAGACTGGGAAGTGTTTTAATGCAGTATAGCCATGTATTGGCTAATGCAACTAGAGAATGAAAGCCTCACTAAAATTTAATTATTATCCCATACATGATCTTGAGTTAGCAGCAATCGTACTAGTAAATGTATATGATTGAAAAGAGCTAAATGTGAGAAACTACTGATGGATAGAGATGCTTAAAGATTTCAATCTGGAGATAAAATATCACCCAGGAAAGGCTAGTGTCATTAATGACGTATTGAGCATTAAAATAGTACGGGTGGCAGTCATGATGATTCGTGAGCAAAACTGATTGAAGATTTCAAGGATCTTAGTCTATATAAGCAGATTTTGATCAATGGTAATAATGTCAGTGAGACATATAATGATCTGAGAACACCAATTGTAAAAGCTCAGATGAAGGATAGATGAGCGCAAACTATCATAAACATGTAATTAATATAAGGATATAGATATATGGGATGATTTGACGTATGAAGTCATACCTGACTGAGTTATTTATCAGTAGAAGAAAGTTAGATCCCATATGTTTTGATGATAACAAAGATTGGATTAATATTACAAAAGTCTTAAATCAAAGGTTTAAACAAAGTAACTAAGGTCTTGGTTGCAGGCAAAAGCATTACTCGAGTGGGTACTCAAGTAATGAAGATGAAGGAAAAGATAGAGCACAGAAAAAGGAAACTGTGATATTTTTGAACACATTACTCTAGTGAGCCCTCAAGTAATGACCTTCATTACTCGAGGGACTACTCGTGTAATGTATAAGAAATTATTCCAGAAAGCACTTTGTCAAGAATTGAGTAGGATCACTCAAGGGATCACTCGAGTAATCTGCAGAGTTATTTGAAAAATTACTTGAGTGACCACTCAAGTAATCAGAGAAGAAACCATCCAATAACTCTCGACCAAGAAATGAATAACATTACTTAAAGGTATCACTCAAGTAATATGTAAATTTATTTGAAGCATTACTCGAGGGACCACATGAGTAATCAGGTAAGTAGAGAAAAAGTTACTCTCGACCAAGAATTTGATGCCTTTACTCAAGGAACCACTCAAGTATTGAGATAAGTATTAAAAGCATTACTCGAGGGATCACTCAAGTAATCAAGTCTGCCAGGTATTGTAAGACTAATTACTTTATGACTTACCTGAGTAAAATGATCAAGTAAATGTTGACTTAACTCTCTGCCAAGTTTTTTAAAGGTTTACTCAAGTAGCCACTTGAGTAATGAAGCAAAATCACTCGAGTAGTATAGTACAGAAAGCATGATTTTAATCCAACATTCATTGATTTGTTATCTATATGATTAATCTTTCATTGTATTAGTTTCCTAAGTCTATTTACAGGGAAACAATGAAAAGATCATACAATGAGAGAAAAGTCAAATATATTGTCCGTAACGTCTGAAAAGCCAACCACAAACAGCTAGTTTTCAAATTTGAAGAATTGTCAAACGAAGCTACGCGACTTTAATGAACATGTTTGAAAAGTTTTCAACGGACATCACAATTCGTCTATATATATGGAGCATTCAACGAAGAACAAAACAAAACAATTGAGAGCATGCAAAATTACATCGATCATTATATTCTTAGTGTTTTGTTTTCTTATATTCACTCTTTGTACTTCAGTGATTATATATTTTCTTTGTGAGAGAGTTTTTCATTACAAACTCAATATTTGTTATTGAGACAACTTAAGGTTGTGAAACCTTGAGTTGGGGATTTAATTACAACGTGTAAGGGGGAGCGAGTAACCAGTGAGGGAACTTGCTACGTACTAAGGTGCCAAGAACCCATTGAATCTTGGAAGATATAGTGAAACTCTCAGAGAAACTCTAAGGAAAAGATGTAGGTCAAAGTAGTTATGGTCGAACCAGTATAACTCCCGATGTACACTTCGGTGATATTTCTCCTATCTCTTAACTGCTTTAAATTTCCAGTCAATTTTTATTTACGCAATGAAATTTCTAGTATTACCCAATTCACCCCTTCTCTTGAGTGAAACGCTTGTTCTAACATTTGGTATCAGAGCGTAGGTCTTCTTGTTAAGGTATAACAACCTAAGAAGGATCCAATGGCAAGTATGAGTGAAGGAATTATTCTCGATGGAGCTTCTATCACTAGACCTTTGGGTTTCAGTGGCGAACGCTTCTCTTTCTGGAAAGCCAAGTTTAGAGTATTTGTAATGGTTATAGAATATGGACTATGGGACATGATTAAGAGTGGAAACTACAAACTTGAGAAAATTGTAGATTCATAGAAGGTTTCTAAGACACCAACAGAATATGATGAGAATGACAAAAAACTCATCACACTCAATAGCAAGGCAATTCTAATGATTCAAAGTGCCTTAAGTCAAAATGATTACTTCAAGATTTGGACACTTTCAACAGCTAAAGAAATAAGGGAAGCTCTGGACATAGCTTACGAAGGAACTTCAGGAATAAAAGAAAACCAGATCAATACTCTGGTTACTGAATTTGATTTACTTTGAATGAAATCTGTTGAGTCAATATTTGAACTTAGATACACTCATCTTATTAATCAACTTGCAGCACTTGGGAAAGTCTATGATCAACATACCTAAGTATGAAAGATTTCAGATATTCCCTCTAAAGACTGGAAGGCCAAAGTCACTGCTATTGAGGAAGTAAAAGGTGGATCAGTGCGATAGATTGCTTCTCTATTTGGAAGTCTTTCTGAATATGAAAGTAAATTAAAGTTTAAATAAGAGCTAGAAGATATTGGTGACAAGAAGAAGAGAGGCCCAGCACTAAAAGTAAAAGAAGAAAATCAAGATGAGGATGAAGAGTTTCATGATAATGAAATGGGCCTAATGATAATACAATTCAAAAGCTTTACAAGAAAGGCCAAGGATTCAAAAAGTTTCAGAAAGGAGGAACAAGCAGTAAAGAACACATCATCTGCTATGAATATGGAAAGCCAGGACATATCAAATCAGAATGTCAAGAACAGACTCAAAAGAATAAAGAAAAGAGAAAAGGCAAGTTCTACAACAAGAAGAAAGCCTTTGTATCTGCCATATGGGGAGACAGTTCATCTGACGAAGATAGTGATAATGAGGAAGTAGCCAATATCTGTTTGGTCGCTCAAGAAGAATCAGAAAAAGAAGAGGTAACTAATTCTGATACTACATATGATGAATTACTTTCTGAATATAATGCTTTACATTCTGAATTCATCAAAGTAGTTAAGGAATTAGTTGTTTTCAAAAAGAAAAACAAAAATCTTGAAGAAAAACTCATAGATGATTTAGAAAAGGATTATGAAAATTGTTTGTCTTTATAAAAGAAAAACACTGATCTCACAAAAAATCTTGAAAAATTCACTAAAGGGAGTGATCTACTAAATGTAATTTTAAAAGCTCAACAATTTGTAAATGACCGATCTGGTATTGGATATGATTCAAAATCAGATAAAAGGAAAGCAAGAAAAAAGCAAGAGGTAAGACATACTTGAGTTACTTTCAGTATTCTGTTCATACATCAAATCCTTTTGCATATTACAATTACTGTAATAGAAAGGGTCATTATACTTCATCATGCATTCATCAAAAGAAAGGAAAAATAGAAATATACAAATGGGTACCCAAAGGTTCATATGTTCATAAAATATTTTGTACTAACCCAAAAGGACCCAAAAAAATGTAGGTACCTAAGACTTAATCGTATTTGATTGCAAATATGTCTTAAAGCATCCAAAAACAACAAATGGTGCATAGATAGTGGATGCTCTAGACATATGACCTGTGATTTCAAAAGTTTTACCACGATACAACCTACAGAAGGTGGGAAGGTAAAATTTGGAAGAAATCAATTATGAAAGATAGCAGGAATTGGTGAAATAAAAAACAATAAAGGCATATAAGTCAAAGACGTATGTTACGTTGAAGGATTGTGCCATAATTTACTGAGCGTAAGTCAAAGTACAGATAAAGACAACTGGGTAATATTTGACTAAGAGGAATGTCTAATTGTAAACAAGAAAGACTTATAACTAGATAAGAAGAATCTCAAGGCAAAGCTCAGAGCAAAAAGGGAAGGTAACTGCTATACTCTTGATATCAGTAGAATTGATTCTGAAAATTGTTTTTAAAGTAATGCTGATGAAAGTTGGTTATAGCATAAGAGGCTAGCTCATGTCAACATATACCAACTAAGCAAACTTCTCAAAAAGGATTTAGTACTTGGATTACACAAATTAAATTTCAAAAACGATTTGATTTGTGACTCATGTCAGAAGGGTAAAGAAGCTAAATAATCTTTTAAATTGAAAAATTAGATCACAACCAACAGACCACTTCAATTATTACATATGGATTTAGTTAGACCAGTAAGAGTTAAAAGTCTTGGTGGCAACTTATATTCATTGGACATTGTTGATAATTTCTCTAGATTTACATAGACTTTTTTTCTATCATCAAAGGATGAAACCTTTACAGAATTTATTGTTTTTGCCAAGAAAGTGCAAAATAAGAAAGGCATGGCCATAGCAGGTATCAGGACAGATCACAGTAGAGAATTCAAAAATCAAGGCTTTAAAGATTATTGTGATACTAATGGCATTGATCACAATTTCTCCACTCTAAGGACACCTTAACAAAATGGAGTCGTGGAACGAAAGAACAGAATACTCCCTGAAATGGCTAAAGTAATGTTGAATGAAAAGAATGTGTCTCAAGTTTTCTAGGCCGATGCAATGAGCACAACATGCTACATTTCAAACAAAGCCTATATCAGAACAAAACTTGGAAAGACACCATACGAACTATACAAAGGAAGGAAGTTAAACCTTGCTCATCTGCACATCTTCAGTTGTAAGTGTTTCATTCATAATAATAGTAATGATAACTTACAAAAATTTAATTCTAAAATAGATGAAGGAATTTCCCCAGGCTATTCTAACCAGAGCAAAATGTACAGAGTTTTCAATAAACGAACATGTATTGTTGAAGAATCAATTTATGTTGTATTCGATGAATTTGAATCCTCTGACAAAACTATTAATGATGAGCAGGAAGTTGTTTTAGATCAAGAAAATAGTCAACCTATTCCTAAATCTTTCATCCTAAAAGTTGATCAAACCAAGAAAGAAGATTAGTCATTAGGACAACTTAGAGCCTATAAATACAATAAAAGTCATCCTTTGGAGCAAGTCATAGGAGATGTGAATGAAGGAGTCAAAACTAGGAATAAAATTTTCAATGAAGTTAGTTTTTGTGTATTTATTTCTGAGATTAAACCTTCTAACATTGACGAAGCCCTATTACACAATGATTGGTTAATAGCAATACAAGAAGAACTAAACCAATTTGAAAGAAATCAAGTTTAGGATTTGGTACCCCGACCTAAGGATCATCCTATCATTGGCATTAAATGGGTATGCAAGAACAAACTTGATGAATCCGCAATCATTGTTAGAAAGAAGGCAAGATTGGTGGCCAAAGGCTATAATCTAGAAGAAGGAATTGATTATAAGGAAATGTATGCTCCAGTGGCTAGATTAGAAGCTATACAAGTACTCTTAGCCTTTGCATGCATCAACAAATTCAAACTCTATCAAATGGATGTAAAAATTACATTTCTAAATGGCTACATCATGGAAGAAGTGTAAGTAGATCAACCTCCAGGTCTTGAAGATGTAACCAAACCTGACCATGTTTTCAAACTGTGAAAACCTTTATATGATTTAAAATAAGCTCCTAGAGCATGGTCTGAAAGGCTCAATAAATTTCTCGTTGATCAAGATTTTGTACTAGGAAAAGTTGATACAATACTTTTTATAAAATAAAAATGAGATGATATCTTAATTGTACAAATATTTGTTGATGATATAGTTTTCGGTGCTACTAATAAAACCTTATGTAAGGAATTTTCTGAGATAATGCAGGGGGAGTTTGAGATGTCAATGATGGGAGAATTGAATTTCTTTCTCAGTTTGCAAATCAAACAAAGAAAGAATGGAATTTTCATATCTCAAATGAAGTATTTGAAAGAGCTATTGAAGAAGTATGGAATGGATGAAGTAAATGGAATGGACACTCCTATAAGCTCAACTACATTGCTTGATACTGATGTCAATGGAAAAAATTAAAACATCACAAGATATAGAAGAATGATTGGATCATTACTCTATCTCACTGCAGGCAGACCTGACATACAATTCAGTGTTAGTATGTATGCAAGATATCAGTCAGCGCCATAGGAGTCACATGCTGAAACCGTCAAAGGTATCTTTCGATATCTTACTGACACGGCAGAATTAGGTCTCTGGTATCCAAAAGGAAGAAATGAATATCTAGTTGCATACTCAGATTCTAATCATGGAGGATACAAGACAGATAGAAAGAGTATCAATGGACAAAGTCAGTTTCTTGGAGGTTCACTTGTGTCCTGGTTTAGAAAGAAACAAAATACAGTGTCACTTTCATCAACAGAAGCTGAGTATGTTGTAGCATCAAGTTGTTGTACACAAGTGTTATGGCTGAAGCAACAACTACAGGATCTTGGTATTTATTTGAAGGAGATACCAATATACTATGACAACACTAGCAGGATAAGCTTGGCAAATAATTCAGTTCAACATTCCAGAACCAAGCATATTGATGTTAGATATCACTTCATCAGAGAACATATCCAAAAGAAAAATACCAAAGTGATATTCATTCTAACTCATCTTCAACTAACTGATATCTTCACAAAACCCCTAGCAAAAGATCAATTTCTATTTATTAGAAGAGAATTGGGAATGGTGAATCTCAATGAACTATAAGTTGTTTAGTGTTTACAAAATGTTAGATGATGTTATTTATTGATGTTTTGATGATTACTAACTGAAGTATTAGAGTTTCTAGTAATTTGTTTACAAGATCTTGGTATTTTGTTTTAGGGTATGAAAAGCAAAGGTTAACAGAGTACTATATCACTCAAGGGACAACTTCAAGTAATCTATATTACCCGAGTGATAACTGGAAGTGATGATAAACATTACTCAAGTAACCACTGGAGTGATAACCTTGAAAATGAGGCAGAGAAGCATTAATCTAAAAGAAAATGGCAAAACGGTGAAAGTGAACAAGTCAGCAGCTCAAAAGACAAATCCATCAAGTAGCTACTCAAGTGATACCACAGAATCACTCAAGTAAGCCATCAAGTGATCATGACAGCATATTACAAATTAACTTGTTTTCTACTCAATTCTGCTTAAAGTGTCATCAAATTATCAAGGGAATATACATGGATAATTACAATATTATTCATACCAGGTATGTATTTAAATTTGCTTCATTTTTCAATTTTTGATATGATCACAAAAAAAGGTATTCGAGTGATCATATAAAAATTTAAAAATGAAGAAAATTTAAACGTGTACCTCGCTACTCGAGTGATGCCTCAAGATCACTCGAGTAGGCCCTCAAGTGATGTCAGGCGCTAGGGCTTTATCTGTTGCAACTCGATCGTTTTTCATAAAATCACCTCGAGTGAATCTCCTAGTGCTCTCTTAAAAACTTTTCACAAAAACTTTTTCAGCTTATTTCTGTTAAAACCCAGTGAATTTCATTTCCAAAAACCTCCCAAATCTCTCAAAATCTTCTGCCTTAACTATCGACTTCCATGAGAAAAAACTTCAGAAATTCTTATTCTATCAATCAAGATAGTTAGAGCCAAAACTACCACTCCCAATAGTCTTTCTAAATCTTCTAATCCTCAGAAATCACTTGATTAAAATCCATCTCCTTCAGCTAAAAGACAAAAGCTCACTCCCAAATCAAAAGCTAAACCAATGCCGCAAGCCAAACCCAAAGTCAAGGGAGTTGTGATCAAGGAACCCACTGCCACAAGAGCTCAATCTAAGAAAGATATTCCTCCTGGTAGAGGCAAAGAGACTAAGGCACCTTCTCCACCTCCTTCTGATTCCTCTGACATACCATCTTTTTCTGGGAAACCATCGAAAAAGGCTAAGTTTGGCAGAAAACTTGCTCAAGCCATGGCAAGTATACTGGATGAGGCTTACAAATATAGAGGAGAGAAGCATAGCCAATCTTCAAAGGAACCAGAGGAAGAAGAAATCACATTCCCTCTAAAGGGGTTCAATGTGAAGAAGATTGAGGAGTCTCAAAAATTTAAAGATCACTTTTCAAGAAGAAGAGTGTGCAAGATGCACTTTATTGACTCCAAGCTTCTTCAAGAGGTATTGAAGTTCAATCTCATGCCCTACTTTGACTCTTACATGCGTTGGCTTTCAATTAAACTTCTTTTTTACACCAAGATAGTGAGGCATTTTTATTGCAACTTAATGCCTGTGAATGATCCTCTTTGAGATTCCTTAGAAGAAGAAATGGTTTCAAAGGTTAGAGGTCAAGAAGTCCTAATTTCACCTTCCAAAATAAACACCTGGCTAGGAATAGAGAATGCCCCTGAAGATATTTATCCTACCCTAAACTCAAGCCAGTTGTTTTTAGTTCTAAGGCCTGGAGAGATTGTGGGACCTCTCAATTTTAACCTGAGTGATATGTGTGACTTTCATCAAGTTCTATAGTATATCTATTCGAGAGCCATAGTCAACAAATCCAATAACTTCACTTATTTCATAGAAGGGACTTCAGAAAATTTGCCTCAATTCTCCTCAAAGAGAATAAGGACTAGGGAGAATATATCTTTGCTGAAATCAAAAGATATAGATTTGAAGGGAAAGCTACTACTTCTATGCCTTATCCTTAGCTTATATCCCTGTTTCTCAAAAAGAACAAGATTTGGTATTTGGAGAAGGGTGAACTACTTGAGAGGCTAACTCTAGTGGGACAAAATCAGATTGGGAAATTACACATTGACATTCCCCCTGAAAACTCCTCTTGAATTTGGTCCCAAGAAGAAAAATATTGAGGCTGACTCAAGGAGTTTGGATGATACTCAGTCGTCTGCTCCTACTTCCACTTTTACTCCATCTTTCATTAGTTCAGCATTGCAAACATTCATAGAGAATATTCTTAAGGGATTTCATGTTGACATTGCAAATACCATTACTGAATTGATAACCCACATGAATTTCAAGATAGGAGAACTTGTGGAGAAAATGGATACAAGCATGAGGCGATGTTGGCAGAGCAGAGGGCCCAGGGTGAGCTTCTGATATCACTTCTTTCCAGACTTGATGCTTTGGCACCTGGTTTATCCACTCCTGATCCATTTATGCCTACATCATTTCCTAAGCCAGTATCACCTTATGAGCCTCAAACTTCTTCTTTTCCTCCTCCTAATTTGCCTATCACCATTTCCATAAACCTTTTATTCTCTATGCCTGACCCAAAACATCCAAGCCAATTCACATCACCATTGATGATTCAGTTCCTCCAGCCCAGGCAGTTCAGCTTGAGCCAGTGCCCACACCTATTGCATCCCCAACAGGTACTAAGGAGGTGATTGTCTCCTCTAGTGATCATCAATCACCTGAAAGAAAAATGGAAGTGGATATTTCTTCTCAGGTACCAGTCTGACAAAGTCCTTCAAAGGATCTTATTATGGTTCTACCTTTGGTACTTCCTGACCTTGAACCTTCTAGCTCCTCTTCAGACTCTTCCAGTTTAGATGAGTCGCATGGCTCTGGCTTCACACCTCTTCCTGTTAAATCCATCTCTACCATCAAGCCATCTAGTCCCTCCTCTCTTAATTGATCCTACCCTTGTGATGAAGACAAAGAGGGGGAGAAGAACTTGGGTGATTTTGTGTGAAAAATGATGTGATGATGTGATTTTTTAAAAATGCATATGGATATGGGTGTATAGGGTTTAAGGGAGCTTTATTAGTTTTAAGTTTGATTATGTTGATATCATGAACTCTTTCTGCAATTTCAAGTGAAGTTATATTCATTATGGACTAAAGTGTTTTTGATTGTATGCAAGGTAAACTCTTACAAAATTATGAGGTTTTGACTTTAACATCATTAAAATTGGATTCAAAAAGGTTTCAAAAGAAAACTTTTCCAAGACTATTAGATTTGAATTTAAAAAGATCTTTACCAAGTTATTTCAAAAGCGTATTAAGTTTAAATTGAACAAACGATTGCATATGAAAAGTTTTCAAAAACTTTGTTCAAAATCCCCAAGTTTTGTCATTATCAAAAAGAGGGAAAATGTTAGATCCCATATGTTTTGATGATAACAAAGATTAGATTAATATTACAAAAGTTTTAAATCAAAGGTTTGAATAAAGTAACTAAGGTCTTGGTTGCAGGCAAAAGCATTACTCGAGCAGGTACTCAAGTAATGAAGATGAAGGAAATGACAGAGCACAGAAAAAGGAACACTGTGATATTTTTGAAGACATTACTCGAGTGAGCCCTCAAGTAATGACCTTCATTACTAGAGGGACCACTCTAGTAATATATAAGAAATTGTTCCAAAAAGATCTCTGTCAAGATTGAGTAGGATTACTCGAAGGGATCACTCAAGTAATCTGTAGAGTTATTTGAAACATTACTCTAGTGACCACTCGAGTAATCCGAGAAAAAACTATCCAGTAGCTCTTGGCCAAGAAATGAATAACATTACTCGAAGGGATCACTCGAGTATTAAGTAAGCAGAGAAGAAGTTACTCTCAGCCAAGAATTTGATGCCTTTACTCGAGGGACCACTCAAGTATTGAGATAAGAATTAAAAGCATTACTCGAGGGATCACTCGAATAATCAAGTCTGTCAGGTATTGTAAGATGAATTACTCGATGACTTACCTGAGTAAAATGATCAAGTAAACGTTAACTTAACTCTCTGCCAAGTTTTTTAAAGGTTTACTCGAGTAGCCACTCAAGTAATGAAGCATAATCACTCGAGTAGTACAACACAGAAAGCATGATTTTAATCCAACGTTCATTGATTTGTTATCTATATGATTAACCTTTCATTGTATTAGTTTCCTAAGTATATTTGTAAAGAAATAATGAAAACATCATGCATTGAGAGAGAAGTCAAATATATCGTCCGCAACGTCCAAAACGCCTGCCTCAAATGACTAGTTTTCAAATTTGAAGGACGGTCAAACAAAGCTGCGTGACTCTAATAGACATGATTGAAATGTTTCCAACGAACATCACAATTCATCTATATATATGGTACATTCAATGAAGAACAGAGCACAACAATTAGGAATACATAAACTTACATTGATTATTATATTCTTAGTGCTCTATTTTCTTATATTCACTCTTTATACTTCAGTGATTATATATTTGCTCTGTAAGAGAGTTTTTCATTACAAACTCAATATTTATTATTAAGACAACTTAAGGTTATGGAACCTTGAGTTGGGGATATGATTACAACGTGTAAGGAGGACTAAGTGTCCAATGAAGGAACTTGTTGTGTACAGAGGTGCCAAAAACCCACTGAATCTTGGAAGATATAGTGAAACTCTCTAAGAAGCTCTGAGGACTGGACGTAGGTCACAGTGGTTGTGGCTAAACTAGCATAACTCTCAGTGTACACTTCGGTGATATTTCTCCTAGCTCTTAACTGCTTTAAATTTCAAGTCAATTTTTATTTACGCAACGAAATTTCTGGTATCACCCAATTCACCCCACTATTGGGTGAAACGCTTGTTATAATATAAAAATGGCTCAAATATAGGAGTATTCCATTCATAAAAAGTTGTTTGGAAGGGATTATCTCCTAGAGGAGCAATATAGGAAATGGAAAAAGATATCCGGAAGTGTTACCTAGAGTTCAGGGCTATGTACGTGTAGCAAATTTTGGGGACAAAATTTATTTAAGAGGCGGAGAACTATAACACCCCAAATTTTATTCACCAATAAGTCTTGTACTTATTTGTGGCATTTAATGTAATAGAATGATGAATATTCATGATCATAGGAATTAAACACTGAAAATTTGAAATCCCCAAATTAACTTATCCTTGACCACTGGCCACTAGGGTCAGTTTATCTGTGTATATTATGTACTTGGCCACTGGGGTGTCACACTCACGGATATCCCGCAGGTATATGCTCCGGACATCCTCCCATAACCCTCTATCCGGTTGTAAACCATATATCATGTATACCGGTCTAACTCTAGGATTGGTAACGAAACCCATATCTGTCTCTATCTTGTCTATTTATGGCTTATATTCCTGTCACTTAACTACCAACAATTGTGGCTAGACGCTGATCAGCCATAAGTTGATTCTGTTTTAGAATGAGGCTCCACACTTTGGCCTTACTTGGACCCTCTCACTCGAGGGCCGAGTCATCATTGTACCATCTTCTCTCTAGTATGGTAACATACACTGCCTTCCTGGTATTCTACTGTTTCCCCCGGGTGTATCTGTGCCTTTTAGGAACTTGTGAACTAGCTGAAGTAATTTACTTCATTACTCCTATCGCTGTATAATCAAGCTTATCAGTATACTATCCTATTGCCAGAACCACCGCACTTATTCTAAGCAGACAATTTTGTAGCCAGAATCCTTACTCTGATACCAAAATGTCACACCCTTATCTTATTTTGACTTGTAGGAGAATATTAATGTTTAGTTCGGTAGACAATATAAGAATAGCATAAATATACTAATAATATGTGCATGATTATAGGAATTCCCCATAAGGGTTTGCACATAATAATTACAAACCTTGTAGCCACACAGGGCTCTAAGATATCCCAATGAAACGGAGACATCTTTCTGTCTTTGTTCCACCACTGCAATTTCCCCGTATAGCTCTCTTTGTTCTCAGCATATCTTCTATATTCACTTGTCTAAATTGTTGTTAGAGAGGGTTAGATTCGAGAGAATCTCAGTAGGAAACAGATACCATAATGCATGTATGATAGATGCTATGTGTATGACATGTTAGCTTTAACTAGATGTATGCCCAATAATGACATTTCCGAATGCTCAATGTTTCACGCAACAAGACTATGGCCACAGTGAAAGCAGAAATAGAGCTTCATTTATTCAAATATGCTCTACACAATCAAGTAAAGCAATCACATACATCACTACACAAGCAGAGATATCAAATACATGCAAATAAGGTAAGTCCTATACCTTAATCGCCCTTGCTTGATCCTTAAAGGGGCTCCTCAATTTGCATGCCAACTCCTCAGGCTCTCAACTTGGTCCTAAAATGTCAAATGTACAAGAATTAGGCTAAAACTCATTCATATACCATTTTTGGTACTTCCATAGTATTTATAATGCTTATATTAGCCTATGATGAAAATTTACCAAAATGCCTTCAGGGACTCGGCTAGACCCCGCCATACCTGGTCTGGCTGCACTTTTCCTAAAATTCTAACCTGGGCTATACTAACATATTTCTTCCCAAGGAATCCATTTCCATACTTGAAATTATCAAATTCACTGCCAAAAGACAAAATTGCCCTCGGCAGGCCCACTCTAAGGATTTCAAGGGGCATTTTCATAATTATGCTCTTCTGGGCTTTTCCAAAAAAGTGTCCAACTATAACCCTACCTAGTTTTCCCTTATGAACTCAATGGAATCATCAAATTATTAAAATCCAACTCTAAGCCCATTTTCTAGTACTAGCCGAAATCTAAGAAACTCCGGGGAAAATTGGGATTTTTTAAATCCGACTCCGAAAACGTGTTCCTTGCTACTCCTAACCACTTTATTAACTATTTAATTAGGTTACAACTACCATTTAGACCAAATTTTGGTAGCATAACACCTAGGCCATGTCATTTCCAAAATTTACAAACAAAGACAATCTGGCAAAATTTCACCGATTAAATTATCCACAGCAACTAGAATGGTAAATATACAAAGGTTTAGAAGTTACTTCAAGCTCCTTCTAGCTTTTCCCTAATATAGCTAAACCTTAGCCCTTATTAACCATGAAAATTGAGCTTGCAACACCATGAAAGAGAAGCTTAGGAACATGGTTATACGCATTAGGTACGAATTCACTGAAGAAATTGACCTACCTTGCGAGTTTCTTCCTCTTCTCTCTCTAAAATCTCTCTCTATTTCTGCATGATGCTGCACGAAAATAAAATGAAGAAGATACAGATTTTCCTTATATCATATGCTTGCTTATGTCATATTTTATTATGATGATGTCATAATTCCCATTTTCATATTTTCTCACAGTTTTTATACCCAAACTTTGAAAAATCATAACTAATCTAAGAAAAAATGAATTGAAGTGATTCTAAAGGCTATAGAACCATTATTGAGTCTAGTTTCAAGGAAAAATATAGCCTTTTGCTAACTAGAAGCACAAAATTCCCAGATTTTCAATCTTTGCATGCTGTTCCAAAAAATAATCAATTTCGCTAGGTAAACTTCAAAAATTCATAACTTTTTGTATATAGCTGTAATTGATTTATATGTACCTGTCAAATTAAATCTTAGGATGTCTACTTTCATCCTATAAAATCTCATAATTTTTTCTCATCATTTGTCCATACAAAATCACATGATAAGCTTATTACCTCATAGGTGATTTCACCAAAAACATTGGGATATCTAGAAAGCCCAAGAGTTAATTCCATTTTTTATATAAATTTCCCATACTCTTAAATTCACCATTTTATTCCCTTTAATACCTCACAGATATAAGAAATGTTAGGGAATAAGTTTAAGACACCTGCTAAATCGGGGCTTAGCACTTTGCTTAATTTTGGCTTATTCCAAAGCCTTCAGTCCCAAAATTCAGGATATTACACTGTATGCCTGTGGAACTGTGCCTTTATCACTCTGTGTATATCAAAATGTTAAGGGGTTTGACACTATTCTATTATATACAGATGAGTCCAACTAGCTCAGAAACTCTCACTTAAAGACTCTTAAATCCATACATCATGATCATTATATAAAAACTGTCATGTATTGTAAATGTTCACAATTTCTACTGACAAAATGTTATTTATGTCACTAAATAAATAGCAGTTGTCTATTTGAGACATGTTATTTATTAATATTATTAAAGTTATGGTTCTTACATAAAAATCATTATGTATGCTACTAAATAAATAACGGTTGTTTACATGAGACCGTTATGTTTTATACCAACATTACTGGTTACATAACAGTAGTTTACGTAAGCCCTTTTTTTGCCTACATCACCCACATCATGGCCTTACAAATTCTTAACATATGACCGGTGTTATATCAAAAACATTATAATAGGTACTGAATAAATCATGGTTTAGAACTGTTATATATCTGCGTCGAGCATATATATGACGATTTGTAACTGTGATTTATAGTTAATAGTAACCGTCATATATTGGCGATTATATAGTAATAAGTAGAGACAAACAAAAACAATCAGCCACAATCAACACCCAACTCCTAGTTATGGAATGAGTTTCAATGCTAATAAAGTAATTGCATACCTATTTTTGATAGTTCAAGTTAATTTTTATTTACTTTCATTTCAAAAAAGATATTTTAGTGTGTACAAAATCTAAAATAAAAATAATATCCTAAGTTTTGGTTTTTTTTAAATGATAATTTTTTTCAAAAAAAAAATTATTAATTGATAATTTTAAATATATACTATTAAAACTATATTTAAATCATGCATATCTCAGTGAGCAGCATGGTGCTCATCATTAATATGAGCTACAAGCTAAGGAGTGTGTCCACCCACCTCCTACCCAATACGGCACTAAAGAAACTATATTTTGGATCAGTTACCAAGTCATTTTGGCAACTCATCCATGAAACATAATAGTTACCTTGCTGTAGGTGTCCTGTACATAAACAAATGGAGTTTGTTAGAACCGGCTATCACCCAAGAGGGGGTGAATTGGGTGTATAATAAAAACTTAAGAACTTTGGAAATCTTTTTGCATCTTAACAAAAGTGGTAAGTATGAAGGTTTATAAATCAATAGTTAGATTAAATAATATATGCTGGAAATATAAGAGTTTAGAAAAGAGAATATGCAAACTGTGATTTATCCTGGTTCGGTCCAATCTCTGATGGCCTACGTCCAGTCCCCAGGCTCCTCCTGAGATTTTCAAATCCACTATCTTCTTGTTTAATCCGGGCACAAGAAAAACCTTTACAATCCCACAAGTTTAGCCGAGTACTTGTGAAACCTTTTACAAATCTCTCACTGAAATACTCCCCCTTACGGCAAGTCTTACGAGCATAGCAATCCCAAAGATCTTCCTCTCTTGCTTACTCATGCAAGTCTTACGAGTAGCAACGTTCTCTCCTGCTTACACCCCTGTAAGTCTTATGAGCAGCAACGTTCTCTACTGCTTGCACCTTGTAAGTCTTACGAGCAGAATGTCTTACTGGCAATTCTCTCTACCGCTTCTCCCGTAAGGAAATCAACCCTCTTAAGGTCCCTCTACCTTGAGATCAACTCAGAAATATATTTGAAGGTGTTTACAGACTCTCTCACAGAGTGGGTATAATACTCACTGAAGTACAATACAAATAATCACACTCTCAACGATAAGTAATATAGAAACTGGAAAACATAGAGTGTTTGGGTAGAAGCAGAGGATTCATATTTCTATCATTTTTCATGTAGTTGCTCGCTGTCTCTGTTTTTCATCGACGTTGAATGCTCTCTCATTTATAGTTGCTGAAGATGATGACCGTTGTGAGCATTCGTCCGTTGGAGTCATTTTGACCGTTTGAGCATGTTTGAAAAACAAGCTACCATGAGATTTCCGTTGCAAAGAAGAGCATCTCGTTGAACAGCAAGAAGATTCATTTTGAGCTGTACATCACGTTGTGGAGCGTTTTGTGTTTCAAACAATCTCTCATGGTGGGTCAGTTACTTATCGTGGTTAGTAGCCGCCATTCGGTGTGTAATGATGAAGTTCACCATAGTTGACTTTTATTTGAATCTACAATTCGAACATTTAATATCCTATTTCACACTTGAAATATATGTTACCTATCATTTAGAAATAATAACAAGTGAGAACACAATGATTCAATAACATGTAACCATATTCGGATTGTTCGTTGAGTGATGATATTTGTCGTACATGACCTCCATTCTTGAAGATGCAATCCAAATATTTAATCTTCTGTTTTACACTTGAAATATATGTTAGTTAATGTTTAGGAACAATAACATGTGAAAACATAATGATTGTATAACATTTAACCATGTTTGTGGTGATTGCTGTGAGGCTCTATTTCGTTTCTGCATTTTACCACGTTCTCACTCGAGTGCAGTATGGCTCACTCAAGTACAGTTGATATTTTCACGTTCTAGTTTCCTCTTGGGCAAACACTCGCTGCTCTTCACTCGCATCTGCTCGAGTGAATTCTAGACATCACTCGAGCACAACAACGTCCTGCTCGAGTGCGCCTCTTCTTTTCACTTACAAGCTTCTTCTTGGGTTAACACTCTCATGTCAAAACTTGCATGTGCTCGAGTGAGAAATAGTCTAATGCTCGAGAATGGATCCTAGTGCTCGAGTGTTGTAAGTTTCTTCACGATTCAGCTGCTTCTGGACATCACTCGCACAACATTTTTCAAGAGTGCGTTTTTGCACTCGTGGGTGATGGGGGCCACTTTAGAAAAAATTTGTTTATTTGATTTTAGTGATGTATCATAAGAAAGCTCCTGCCATTTGTATTCCAATGTAAAAAGAATCAGCTCCAAACTCGTTGTATTCTGCAAGTTATGATTGAAAGAGTGTCTATTTCGCTAGACTACATAAGCATCAACTTCTAGAAGGCATAACTCCTAGAATATACGTTCAAATTAGGCAAATTACTATCCATGGAAAGCTCTTTGAGTCTAGTTTCATTTGGCACTGGTCACGTCTCAATCCGATGTGTGGTTTGAGAGATATGGCCAAAATACTGAACCTCTGTCAGGCAGAACATAAAACAGAGTAGAACAGAGTCACCCCGTGCTCAAGTGAGTTCATCCTGTGCTTGAGTGAGTTCATCTTGTGCTCGAGTATTGAGCTCTGTGCTCGAGTATAACTCCCCTAGAAGTGACATAACTCACATATAAGTCATCTTAGCTTCGTATTAACCTATTCCAACCATCATTTGATCATAGAAGCCTCCGGTATCATCATAGAAACCTCCAGTATCACTTCTAACAACTTGAATCTTGATATTCTTGATAGATCTTCCAAGTTCTTCATTCTTCAATATCTTTTCTTCTTCTTCCTCTTGTTCATTTTCATTAATTCAATCTTCTTCATTCTTTGCCTGACTAATTTACAAAATATGTAACATTAAATATAGTAGTTAGTCAAAGAAATACATTATATAAAATTTTTGCTCTTATCATTCCATATCTATATTTGACATCATCAAAACTAATCATATCTAACAGAGTTCACTTTGCCAATTTGCCATAAGTGTCATATAGCAAAGTAGCAAATAGAAGTTAAGGAGATAGAAAAATTAAAGAGAGTGAAAAATCTAACACTACTACAAAATTGCGCATATATAATGATTATTATTGACCATATATAATGGCTTTGAATAGTCATATGTGAAGGTGCTATATATGCTACGCATAGATAAATAACAATTTTGAACCGTAATATTTTAAAGGCATATATAATAGTTCTTAGTTAATAACTGTAATGTAGTGACCTTATTTTTTTATTATATATAGTTATTTTTAGAGTAAAATACTCTGACCTCCTTTATATTCTACCTTAATTATATGAACCTCCCATCTATCTTGAAAACAAACATTTAAGTCCAAACCATTAACCCCATTAAAGATTTTTACTTTTTAATTAAATTTTATTTACTAATTTACCCTCCCTCACTACTAATTCCCTAATTTTGACTATAATTGTCACTAGTAGAAAATTGAATTTTTATACTACCACATTTAGACCGGTTATAGCGGATAAGGAATAAAAAAGATGACTAGTAGCAGTTTTATAATTATAGATAACTTCTAAGACTGGTTCTAAAAATAACGGGTCTAAAATATATTATTTAGACTGGTTACATACAAAAAATGTCTAAAATATAAAATCATTTAAACATTAAAAAAATTTTAACTTTTAAGACTGGTTGAAATAAATAACCAGTCTTAAATAGCAAACATTTTATACTAGATTTTTGTAAAACTAGTCTAAAATGTGTTTTTAAGACTGGTTGTTACTGACAACCGGTCTTAATTGTGTTTTCTTGTAAAATTCCTGCGCCTTGATCCTGTGCTCTCTAAACCCTTTCTTCTCGTATCGCCATCCATTTCTCAGTGAGCTCTGTCCCTACTTGTTCTGAACTCCTCCATCATGCCCTATTCTTGTTTTGGTCAATGCCATTAGTTCATTGATCAATGTCGCGCTCCTCCGCCATGCTCGTAGATGTGTGCCCTTGTCACTATTCTTTGATCATTATCGCGCTCCTCCGTCATCACCTCTATTCTCCGCCGTGACCATTCTCCTCTGCCATGACTTTCCTTTATCAGTTCCATGAATTTAAAGACTTCATTTTAACCTCAGTCGATACTGCCGTGAAGAATTAGAAATGCCAAGTTCATCTCAATAGGAGGAGTGGCCTTTGATGATAATGACACAGATATAGATGATCGGATAGAGGATATTATTCGTGATGTAGGAGAAGAGGCTTTTAAGCAATCACATGCATATAGTAATATGTGCAGTGATGCTGAGAAGCTACTGTACCCTGGGTGTAAAAAATTTGAAAGTAGTATTGAAATTGGTAAGCTTGAAAGTAGGGCATAGATAGAAATAAGAGTTTTTCAGAAAAAGACATACTTCCATATGATAATGTGTTGCCTTATCGATACTATGATACTAAGAAAATACTGTGTCCACTAGGGATGAAGTATAAAAAGATCCATGCATGTCTTAATGATTGTATATTGTATAGAAAAGAGTATGAAGGGAAACAATAGTGTCTGATATGTGAAACCTCGATGTACAAATCAAATAACGCCCCTACAAAAGTATTGTGGTATCTTCCAATCATACCAAGGTTCAAGCACTTGTTTACTAATAAAAATAATGGAAAAATTTGAGATGGTATGTGGATGAGAAGATATCCGATGAAAAGCTTCGACATCTGATTGATTCTTCTCAATAGAAGAAAATTGATCAATTATTTCCTAGCTTCGGCAAAAAACCTAAGAACCTTAGGCTTGGGCTTAGCACAGATGGCATGAATCCTTTTGGCAGCCTAAGCAGTATACATAGTTCATGGCCTATTCTATTGGTAATTTACAACTTATCTCCTCTGTTATGCATGAAATGAAAGTACATCATGTTGTCTATATTGATTTCAGGACCAAAATAACTCAGAAATAACATAGATGTTTACCTAGAACCCTTGATCAAAGACTTGAAAGAGTTGTGGGATGAAGGTGTTGATGTTTTTAACGCGAACAAGAAGGAGATTTTTTAAATGTGAGCCATGATCTTTTGTACTATAAATGACTTCCTTATATATGGAAACTTGTCAAGATATAGTGTTAAAGGACATAAAGCATGTCCGATTTGTGAAGGAGGCACATGCTACCATCGACTTCAACATGGAAGAAAGACGGTTTATCTTGGCCATAGGAGATTTCTTAGATGGGGCCACCCATGTCATAGATTAAAGAAAGCTTTTTTTAGTGGACAAGAGTTTGAAGATGCTCTAAAGGCATTGACTGGGGTGCAAGTTTATGAAAAGGTGCAAAATATCAATGTTATCTTTGGTAAGACTATAAAGAATAGTAATGAAAAAATAAATGAAAAAAGAGGTTTGTCTTCTTCAATCTTCCCTGTTGGCCCAATCTTGATGTGAGACACTGTATTGATTTCATGCATGTAAAGAAAAACGTATGTGATAGTATTGTTGGGACACTACTTAACATATAAGGTAGTTCTAAGGATGGCATGAAGGCAAGATTGGATTTACAAGAAATGAGAATACGAGAAGACTTGCATCTAAGGCCATATAGTAAGAGAACTTTTGTTCCTTCTGCGTCTCATTCTTTGTCTAAGGTTGAGAAAAGAAGTTTTTGTGAATGTTTACATGGCATCAAAGTTCCTTCAGGGTATTCTTCAAATTTTAAGAAGCTTGTGTCGATGAAAGACTTGAAGTTAGTAGGGCTAAAGTCTCATGATTGTCATGTCTTAATGCAACAACTACTCCCAGTAGCTATTTGAGGCATTGTCAAATATGATCTTCAACATATTTTGACTAGACTTTGTTTCTTCTTCAATGTTATTTGTAGTAAAGTCATTAAGACAGAAAGATTGGAGAATTGGAAAATGAATAATATCTGATCTTGTGCCAGCTTGAGAAGTTTTTTCTTCCTTCTTTTTTTCATATCATGGTACATCTAATTATCCATCTAGTGAGGGAAATAAAGTTGTATGGCCTTATCGATTTACGATGGATGTACCCAATTGAAAGAACTATGAAAATCCTAAAAGGGTAAATGAAGAATGCACATCAGCCTAAAGCATCTATTGTTCAGAAATATACATCTGAAGAAGCCATGGAGTTTTGTCAAGATTACTTGTCAAATGGAAGACATATTAGGCTTCCTGAATGTCCTAATGAAGAAAGGGGTAGACGCGGGCCTTCAGTGAAGAGTGTGGATCCTGATAAATTGCAACAAGTCCACTTGTACATCTTGAATAATGTTGATAAAGCTCAATATTACATTAATGCTTAAAAAGAAGTTCAGAAAGGAAATATTCAAATGATTGAACAAAGGTTAATTAGGGAGCATAACAAAACTTTTGCATATTGTTCAAAGAAAAGGTTGACGGAGAAGAATGTGTCTCTGATACAATTAAATAGTTAGCACATGGTCCTAAGGTTGATTTCATAAGTTTGACTTCATTTGTTATCAATGGTTATACGTTTTACACGAAGTTCCTAGATGATAAGAGCACTGTCCAGAACAATGGTGTTATGTTAGTGGCTGATTCTATGCACTTCTCTTGTTTGGGTGGCAGAACCCTGATTGGCAGCCATACCTTATTATTGGGTTACTGAAGAGATTTGGGTGGTTGATTATGTTAAAATTAAATTTACCATTTTCAAATGCATATGGGTTGATGTCAACCATGGTGTGATGATCGATCAGTTAGGATTTATATTAGTTGATCTGAATAGTAGAAGTTTTGGAGATGAACCTCTATTATAGCATATCAAGTGAAACAAGGGTTCTATATTACTGATCAGGAAAATAAAATGTGATATATAGCTCTCCAAGGAAACAAGATCGTTGACATTAATCAGGAAAGTTGTTCAATGAATGATCTTCTTGAGACTCCTTCTTTTACTAAGGGTCTACCATAATTGAATGAAGAAGATGAAGCAGATAATGAACACGGCACAAGAAACGATCATCATAAAGGGATATGGGAGGATATCCCTTTATAAAACTACTTTGAAGATTAGCTAGCTAAAGTAATTATCATGAATTATATTTGAATTATGTATATTATATTATTTTTAATATATAAAGCTACTGTTTTTATTGTCATCACAGGAAAATGAAGGATATGAGGTGTCCTAGTATAGATGCTCTAGAGCCATCTAGTGATCATCAGCGATGGATTACTATCTGCTGTACATATTCTTTCTCGGTAGATCCTCTATCATCAATTAAAGTGTTTTGATTATATTATTAGCTAAAGTTTTGATTTCTTTTGTCAAACTATAATATTAAAAAGGGGAATAAAAATGTGTAGTAGCATACCTTAATTTTTCAATTGTGTGTGATAATGTGTTGATTTTCAATGATTTAATTATTGTTGTTGCTTCTATGGAATGTGGCCGGGGTATACTAGAAATAATGATGTAAGTTACACCATTTGAAATTATGTTCTAAAATGCTTGACAAAATCTAAATGTGTAAGAGAATAATTTATTTAGGGTGTAGGAAGAATGATTTATTGTTGTTGCTTCTATGGAATGTACATGTGGTGTAGGAAGAACGACGTAAGTATTACACCATCCAGTAATGCTTAATGAAAATGCTTCTATATAAGGTGTTTGTTATAATGTGTAAGAGAAGAATTTATTTGGATGTCATTGAAATGGCTGCTTGCTGGGTAAAATATTTTAATAGGGCAAATGGCTTGCTGGGTAACGTTTCAAAAGGAATAAAATTTTAAAAAAAAAATGGAAACTTTTTAGACCAGTTATTTATACAACTAGTCTAAAAAATAACATTTTAAACTGGTTGTCTGTGAAACAGGTCTAAAAATTCATTATTTTAGATTGGTTATTTAAATAACAGGTCTAAAAAGTATGACTTTTTAGACCAGTAATTTGAATAACCGGTCTAAAATAATGAATTTTGAGACCAGTTATTTCAATAATAAGTCTAAAATGTCTTTATTTTTAGACTGGCTGTATAAATAACCGGTCTAAAAACTTATTTTTTAGTCGGTCTAAAAAGTAGCAGACTTTTTAGACTGGTTGAATCAAGACCGCATTCGGAATCATTCTAAAATGTCGTTTTTACCCAATCTTAAAATTGATTTTTCCACTAGTGTGTTTAAGTAATTTAAGATTTATTTTATTTTTATTAATTTATTTTTTACTTTTGCAAATATTTATTAGTTAAATTTTTTCCATATTGAGATAAAGACTTAATTAATCTAAATAATGCGACACAGAAAACTTAGTTTAAAATGTGATTAATTCTTTTAATAGATGTGTTTATAAATGATTGTGCAAGAAATGTATTTAACATTGTTAAAAAAAGAAATGTATTTAAAAAATTAAAATTTAAAATTAATATAAGTTATATAATATCTCAAATTTACATTATTAGTACCATATGGTGAATAAGAATATACCTTCCAAATATGTTTTCAATCATGGTGTCGTGGCAAAAAAAAACAAAGAAAGAAACATGGTTTTAGACATTAATACTAAATAAATAAGTTTTAATGAATATAAGAAAAATTTAGAATTTAAAGTGTAAAATATAATAAAAATTAAGGAAAATTACACTGCAGTCTCATGGAAGCAAAAATACGAAGAAATAGTCTCAGGAAATGTACAAATTACTGTCAAGTCCTATGGGGCCATTTTGTAATAAATTTCAGTTGGTAAAAGTCAAAAACACAATTAAGAATGGGGCAAAAAGCAGAGAGAGTGGAGCTTCTTGCCTCATTTGAAATTGAATCTTGAAAGGCGACATCTTTGGGCAACAGAAGCTAGCACTGGTTGCAAAAATGTTCGTGGGTTCTATCTGGTGAGGTTCGACGGCCGGCGGCTGAGTAAAGCAACTTTGATCTTCCGTCATTAATGGGCAGGCTACAGAGAGGTTTGTCTGGCATCTGCTGTGAGGTTCAGAGTAGGGTTTGCTATGTTTAACTTTTTCATCGTCAATGGAGTGGTAGCGCTGTGTTGCTCCTGGGGCAAAATTATTAAAGCTTCATGTAGAGTTTTTGACGTCATTTATGCTTGCAAGTAAGGGATTCAATCAGCAATTTTTGCATTTTGGTTGACATATCGGTTACATTTTTTTTATAGAAGTAATACTTTTGATTGATGCAAAAGCCTGCTTCTTTGTTATTTTGAACTTTATTCCTCAACCAACACTAAATTGTTGTCCTTTTTTTTTTTTTTTGCTTTTTCAAAATTCCCAATTTCACTTCTATTATTATAATTACATCCTCACATCTGACGTTAATAAGTTTTCTTATATCAAGGTGTTTGACTAAACATACATGATGCTTAAAAGAAAATAGAAGCAAACTCATGTTTTCACTCCTACCTCATACCTCAAATGCTATTATTTAGTTGATGAAGCAATGTTAAGTATTAGAAAAGAGTTCTGAATGTGTCTTGTTTATGTCATGTTTAAGTGCATATAGCTTTCACTCATGTCACTGAACATGAGAATCAGAGAGGGCTTGACTATGTTTGAAACCATTACTTATGCATTTTCTTTCCCTTCCTTTAATAATTTTTGTTTGTTTGTTTCATATTCATTATTGAAGCTTTGTTACTTTTAGAAATATGTGATCATGACTTGTTATTTATAATTACTCAAGAAGATATTCTTTCATTTGTCATACCATCATGTGTACAAAGAAAAGTTCAGGATATTTTGATTGTTGTTTTAAAATAAATTCTTTGCAAATTAATCATATGTTTGGTAAGTATTTGTCATTTTGATTTAAAACTGTTGGATCATAACATTGATTGAGAATTTTCTTTTCAATCTTAAATTTTCTTAGTACAAAATTCACAATATATGATACACAGCCACCATATCCTTATGCCCAAATACCCTCTTAAAAGGGACATGAGGCCTAAGGGGAGGATGCACTGTATTATGCATTCATTTCCAGTCTAGATGTAAGCTGGGATATGATAGTAATGTCTCTTTAGGATGCAATTTTGTCTGCATATAACTTTTTAGGATTAAAGTATCATCACTCTTTTATCATTGGCCCCCAACCTGTATTTGTCTCATGGGGCATTGGAAGAGAGGTAGAAATCAATATACTGAGTTAATTTCTATGATATTGTATAATTGTTTGTAGTTACAAAATTCATAGATCTTGGAATGTAAAGTGTTAGAACTACTACTATTATTTTCAGCTTTCAGTTGCTATTGATTAATGATTAGGATATAACCTTTTCCATGAGTGAAGTCCCCCATACTAGGGGTTTGAAATGGATGCCAATGCTTATTTGGCTACTATCTTGAGGCAACATGAGATGATGGTAGTTACAACTTACAAGATTCAATTCACTGTAGGAAAGGAACAATGGATGTTCATATTATACTTGCTTACATTCAATATTTTAAAACACGGGTCAGATGTCGATCCGGAGAAGCTAACAGGTCACGATTGAAATGGTTAGACTATTTGGTCGGACCGATGGCATAATAATTAATTTAAAAATAATATTGTAGACCTATGTAATGTTGTGTGTAAGAAATAAAATATCAAATTATTAAAAAACTTTAAGAAAATTAAATGTTCTAAATATATATAGATTAAACTTTATATGAATAATTTGAAATTTTTAGCAAAAATATCATTTTATATAAAAGTATTAAATAAATGTGATATAAAAAAATTAAAAACATAAAAGATATCAAATGAAAAAAGAAAAACATTATAAATGAAAAAAAAATAAAAGTCTTGTCATTTGTCATCCTCACCTGTCTCTAGATGTTGTTAGAACAAGCGTTTCACCCAAGAGGGGGGTGAATTGGGTGACCTTAAATTTCGTCAGAAATATAAAACTTTAACAGTAGAATTAAAACAGGAAAGAGTAAGGAGAAATATCACCGAAGTATACACCAGGATTTATACTAGTTCGGCACAACCACTTTGACCTACGTCCAGTCCTCAGAGCTTCTCTGAGAGTTTCACTATAACTTCCAAGATTCAGTGGGTTCTTGGCACCTCAGTACAAGCAAGTTCCTACACCTGGACACTCGCTCCCCCTCACAAGTTGTAATTCAATCCCAACTCAAAGTTCCACAACCTTAAGTTACCTCAATAACAAATATTGAGTTTGAATGAAATATCTCTCTCACAGAGTAAATAAGAATCACTGAAGCATAGAATCACAAGTACAATGAAAAACAGAGTAATGAACTTGATGATACGTTCGTAAGTGTGTTCTTATGTATCTCTCTGTTCAGATGTTCCCATATATATAGATACGTTGGTAATGATTGACTTTTCCAGTTTTTGAAAAACATACGTTATAGTAGGTGACAGTCGGTGACATTTGAGCGTTGCTTTTGACTTTCCTTATTTGGTAAGATCTCTTCATTGTTTATCTGTTGAAATGCTAAGTACACTAATATAATGAAAAGTTAATCAAATAGGAAACAGAACAATTACCGTTGGAATGATTTCAAACTTTCTGGGTTTGCTTACTCGAGTAGCTACTCGAGTATCACATGAATGTTACTCGAGTACTTACTCGAGTATCATCGGGAAATCTTTGATCAACTGCAAGTCAATGAATAAATACAAGATTACTCGGGTAGTGTATGGAATAACCAATTTTCAACCCTTTGGAAATATATGTTTACTCGGGTACCTACTCGAGTAAAGCACTCACAACTTTATGAGTTACTCGGGTACCAACTCGAGTAAACCTTCAAATAAACTTTTGGTTACTCGATGCTTTACTCCAGTAATGTTGGTAGGATTTCAAGGCCGAGAGCACTTACCTTGTTACTCGGGTATGGACTCGAGTAATGCATTCATTTGTGCATAGGTTACTCGGGTACAAACTCGAGTAAATGTACTTTTTGTGCATGACTTACCCTGGTAATGACTGGAAGTTTACCTTGAAAATATTTCTGCATACTCGGGTACTTACTCGAGGAATCCACTTAAAATACAACATTAGATACTTGCATACTAGAGTAAGGAGTCGAGGAAAATGAGATAAAAAGAAATCAAGTTAATCGGGTACCACCTAAGTTTTAACTTACCTTAGTGCGTTACTCGAGTAGCTCCTCGAGTAACATTAGCAGTAGTACTAAGTGCCGAGAGCTCCACATTTTCAGAAACAGAGTTACTCGAGTAGCTCCTCTAGTATCATTGGCAACTTGAAAGCAACTGGAAGTTTTTCACATGGTTACTCAAGTACCGCCTCGAGTAACATTGGCAGGCCGAGAGCAACTCCAAGTTTTTACCTGGTTACTCGAGTCTCTCCTCGAGTAACATTGGCAGGCCGAGAGCACCTTGAAAATACTTACACTATTACTCGAGTACTTACTCGAGTAACGCTGGGAGTTTACTGGAAGTTGTCTCTGGTTACTTCAAGTTTTGTCTCATTACTCGAGTAGCTCCTCGAGTAATGCCTTAGAAAACTTGCTTCGATCAAGTTCCTCAGCATTTTCTCTTGATCTTTCTTCATTACTCCAATGCTTACTTCAAGTGATGCTTGTTCCTGTCATTACTTTGTTCAAACTTGTTTATTAATCATTTCCTTTTTAAACCATTCTTTTGTTATCATCAAAACATGAGATCTAACAGATGTAAGGGAATATAATGTTAATTTGTCCTTTCCAATGAGTGGTTAGAAAGTTGGGAAAAACAAACGAGTGATAAATTTTTTTTTATCAAAAAAAATAAAAAACTTTTCATTTTTACCTGAAGTGATAAAAAGACTTTAAACTTTGCTTTATTGAACATATTTCCCTGTCCCTTTTTCATCTTCACATTGTCAAAACTCTCCTAGCGACACCATGAACGATAGATCCAGTGACGATCAACTATAGAGGAAAGAAGAGAAAGAGGTTGTGTGGTTTATTTGGTATTGTTCTTTATTTTCCTCCTTCTTCTGGCTATTATCTCCCTCTTTTCTTTTTCTTCATGGTTGTTCCTTCTACCAGTGTAGGATGGGAAGGCCAAGCATAAGATTTCCTTTTAGATCCCACACTTTTATATCCATCCGATTCTTTTAAAATTGCTCCGGATCCCAGCTTAACTCTGGGTTCCAGCTCAATGTTGACTCAAGGCAGATCAAAACGGCTAAACCCTTCAAACAGGATGAACGTGTGAGACAAGCCAGCAAAGGGAGCTGGTGACGGCCGAACCAGTTCAACCGTCCGGTCCGGTCTGGCTTTAAAAATGTTACTTACAGTAATCACATATTTTGTGCGCATTCAAAATAAATAAAGTTCAAGGAATAGTTTTCATGTGTGAGACAATACAATAATAAACGTTCAGACAAGTGTTGTACATTCTTAATGATGGCTAACTAATAGATGATAATTTTTTTCTTTCTCCCATCTTGTCAGTTGAATGTTTGTAAATGCTTAAACTCTAATGTATGCTTTTTCTCTGAACTTGCACATGTTCTGGCCTCATGCACATTTTGTTGCATATTGTCAATGTTATTGTGAATGAATGAGATAGTGGTTTCTATGGCAAAAAAAATGAGATAGTGGTTCTGATTCACTGAGGTCATTTTCTACTACACGTTAACAATATTGTGCTCATTTGGAACAGCGATTATAATGCTTACAAGTAACTTTTCAATCGTGATTTACGGTATACGAGGTAAGTATATGAGTGGAGTTTTATCTTGATTTATGTGAAAAGTAGCTTATAAGCAATCTCAATGCCAAAACAAACATGCCCAATATCTGGCTTACTTGGATTGGGATGTTGATAAACCCATGTTGTGTGAGTTCTCAAAATAAAACTAGGTATGAAAATGTAGCATAGTAGCTCAACCTAGGTCATTCTTGTGAGGAGATTAATTTCCAAATTTCTAAATAGTAAAGTAATAAATACCTTAAAGTTGTTAGAAATCATTTTGAGAAACTGTTTATAAAATTAATGAAGTAATCTAATCTAATTCAATAATTTTGTATTTTTTGGTTTTCAAGACAAAGAAGCAAATGAAATCAAAATTAACACTAACAACAAGATAAATTCAATTAACTAGTATAATGATGAGATGAGATTCCCTTAAGTTGAGGTTTTAGTCTTCCTTGTTTGCTAATACTATGAATTCCATAATATGAGTCAAGAGCATGGAACTAAGCTACCACTAGCTTCATACTTGCAATAATCATTTAATTCATTCTACCGAAGCAATTAAATGAATACCACTAAATAATTCAGGCTCAAGGAAATAAATAATCAACTTCCAATTCTAGCTTGTAATTACCATTACAAACGTTTAAAGCATTCAGTTTATTCATTTACAATCCACTTAACCAAGTTGGAATAAATAACTCAACCTACTCCTAATTTGAATCATACAAAAGTTAATTAATCAACTCCTAGCTCAACCACCAAGTTTATTCACTTGGCATAGAACAATCTAGGTCATAATCACATACTTAACCAAGCCATATAGTTATGAAATAGAAAGAGAGCTTAAGGAATTTCATTGAAGTTTAGAAGCTCAAACCATTACCCAATTCAAGAAAATCACCAACACTTTAGCTACTCATGGAAAAGGAAGGTAAAGCTTGACGGAAGGAGAGGAGAAGAGCCATTGAGAAAAAATGGTTCAGCCGCTTCACACCAATTCTTCAATTCTTGACAACAACCTTCACCTTTTACTCTCATAGCCATAATCCTCTCCTTCATTTCATTGTATTCGGTGCTTCTTTCCCTCACTCTCAAGCTGCCACACACCTCCTCCTTTTCTTTCTTTTCACATTCGGTGTTCTCTTCTCCCAAAACCAAATGGTCTAGCCACCAAACCCTTGTTTTTCTCTTTAGTGCTTCCCCTTTTTCACGTGATTCCTCCTTTTCTCATTCAGCCCACGTGGTTCAGCAATCTCGATCAGCCCTCATCAATTCAATTCACTCTTCTTATTCGGTCAATACCTCCTTCTTTTCTATTCAACTATTTCGACCCAACTAGCTCCCTTCTTCATTTCATTTAATTATTCCCTTTTCGGTTCAGCAACTACTCTCCTCCTTTATCAATTCGGTCAAGTTGCTTTTTCCTTCAATTCCTGCTTTTAATTTAGTCAGATCATCTTTTCATTTTAGCTCTCTCCCTTTCACACTATTCAGTCTAGCTTGCTTCTTCCGCCTTTCATTCCCAATTCCGGTCCAACAACTTTTATTCATTCGGTCCAATTGCTTTCCATCTTCAATTATTAATTCATGCTCCCTTCTCATTTCAATTCAGTCATCGCTCCTTTCAATAATGGTCTCCACTTTATTCTTTCTTCAATTCTCTCTACGTTAAATAGGTAAGTTATGCCTTATTTGGATGAAAAGGTGAAAATATGTTTTACGATAGGTACAAAATTACAACCACCAAACAAGGCCCTTACTCATTTAATCTCCTCTTAGAGAAAATGTGAAAATAAATTCTATACTTGTGATGTTCCACTATTATCCTTTATTAAGCTCCAAAATAACATCTTCGACCTTGACCACTCAAGTTATGCCACATCATCACCAACAAAATTAGAGTCACAAAGGTAATATCTTTTGCTCATAATTAAAGAATAATAGGGATAACAAATATTAATTAAAAATATAACAATTTAACCACTATAATTCCTAAATTATTCTTTCACTAAAATCTCATATTAACATTTAATTATGCACAAAATATTCAATTAAGTCCTACAAAAGCTCAAGATTAGTTACTAAAAAATATATAAATATTAAGCTCTATCAGATATAATGCTAAAAAGTAGTGAAACTTATTTTTTCTAGGGAAGCAAGATGGACAAAGGAAAGCTTGTCAAAGACAAACAAAAAAGAAAAAGCCCAGCATGACCAAGGGCACCAAGCTTTTTTTAGAACACTTTATTCACTTAAGAACTTTTCATCCACAAGGAGGAGAAGCAGAAGGATAAGAAGAAGGAGAAGTAGAAGGGGCAGGGGAAGGGGAAGGGGAATCACTTGCAAAATTTTAAAGAGGCTAATGTAGAAGTAAGGGAGGTTGGGAATAAGTTGACGTAGTACACCATAACTTGGATTGACATATGACTTTACGGACAGCATATTAGGGGATTGTAATGACCATGTGCACACTCATTGTAAATATGGTAACTTTTTTGTAATGATCAAATGCAATGACATTATATAGATTTGATGCTTTTTGTTATGATCAATATCAAACAAGTTGTACTTGAGATGCTTGTTGTAATTATGAATTACAAAGTCATTTTCATGAGTTAACATTAGTGCTAAAGTTATGTAATGCACATATGATGCTCTTCCTTGCATATTGTCTAGTGAGAATAGGAGGAGCTTGTATTGACAAGCAGATGAGCCTCCATTGACAACTCTAGGAGCCTCCAGTTATAAATCATTAGGCCTGAATAGAGTTGTCAATGGGTGTCTATTGACAAGTGGAGGAGCTCTCATTGCAAATCAATGGGCCTCCACTAACAACTCCATGGGCCTATATTAACAACTCAATAGCCTTTCATTTATAAGTCAAGGAGCCTCTATTAACAAGTCATAGGGCCTTGACTGACAACTCCATAAGCCTCTATTGATAATTCAATGGCCTTTCATTGATAGGTCAAGGAGCCTTCGAGGGCCTCGACTCATAACTCTATGGGCCTCTATTGACAACTCAATGGCCATCCATTGACAAGTATAGGAACTTTCGTTAACTAGTCATAGGGCATCCATTGAAAACTCAATGGTCGTCCATTGACATGTACAAGAGCTTCCATCTACAAGTCATTAGCCGTCCACTAAAAACTCCATAAGCCTCCATTAACAACTCAATGGGCATTCAGTGAAAAGTCAAGGAGCCTCCACTGACATGTCAATAGGCCTCTACTGACAACTCTAAGGCCTCCATTGACAACTCTAGGCCCTCCACTAACAACTCAATAGCCTTCTATTTACAAATCCACTAGCCTTCATTGACAAGTCATAAGGCCTCCATATGATTTTTGTGGATGGTTTGTGAATTTGTAATTAGCATAATGTAGATGCATTTACATATGTAAATAAAGGTTGTATATAATAGGGTATTGTATCTAAGTTTCACTTATGATAATTTGTATTCTGATGTAAATTCAATTGTCAATGTATAGATATAAAGTTGTCAGTGGACATACATAGACATGTTAAGTCGCTCATTGACTAGTCAGTGTGATCCCCTGCACTTGTTAATATATATATAGCTAAGTTTACATATTGTGATGAAAGTGCAATCAATTTGTGAACAACTTGGAAATTCATAATTTGTGTAGACATATTTATAGAATTCTTATGTTATTGCACTTGTCAACACAGGCACATGGACTTTCAATGGATACCCAAGGACTTGTGGACGCATGCCCATAGAGTTGTCACCATAGGCACATGGACTTGTCAATTGCCGCCCATGAACTTGTCAACCCAAGCACATGGACTTGTCAACACATGCCCATGGAGTTGTCACCACAAGCACATGGACTTGTCAGTTGACACCCATGAACTTGTCAACACAGGCACATGGACTTGTCAATGGATGCACAAGGACTTGTCAACATATGCCCATAGAGTTGTCAACACAAGCGCATGGACTTGTCAATTGACGCCAATGGACTTGTCAACACAGGCACATAGACTTGTCAATGAATGCTCAAGGACTTATCAACATATGCCTATAGACTTCTCACCATAAGCACATGGAGTTGTCAATGGACGCATAAGGACTTGCCGACGTATGCCCGTGGAATAGTCACCATATGCACATGGATTTGTCAATTGACGCCTATGGACTTGTCAATACCTGCCCATAGACTTGTCAATACTGGCACATGGACTTGTCAATGCAATCCCTTGTTCTTGTCAGCATATTTTTTTACCTAGGCGTACATAATAGGTTAAAGTGCAGTCAGGCACGCAAATTCTACATAATATTTCTAAAGCACTAATAATTACAAAAAACATGACAAGTCTATTATCAAACTAATATGAAGTTTATAAAATTAGTCTTTACTTAATAATTACAAAAAACATGACATCAATACATTAGTTTGTACTTGATCATTGCAAAAAAACATGTCATTAATACAATCATTCTGTACTTGATCATAGCAAAAAACATGTCAGTAGTATAATCAGTCTGTACTTGATCTTACTTGACCATTAATCCTACCTACAATCCAACTTATCAGTTTATTTCATTCTCTTCCTCTGACAGTTCTCTTGCACCATAGACAAAGGATATAATTCTGCAGAATGGAACTTAGTATTGAAGTTGTAGTCTATATTGAATCAAGTTGCTATTAACAAATACAATTATATCATTATCAATACCCATGAACTATACAAAAAGGCAATATACATTGGCTTGTCAAATAAGTTTCAAAGAAGGCCACTCCAATCATAAAATAGGTCATTTTCAAATTAGGCATGGTAGTTACATCGTAACAGCATCTTTTCAAGTTATACTTGACAATTGACACAGCTCCACCACTTGAATACAATACTTTCACATCATTATAGCTTCAACACATTTTGCTTGATAGGATAAGATTGAAAAAGCTCTAGTAGGATCATAAGAGCAATGCTTCTATTTTGAAAGTGTGCCTAACAAGAGGACTAAGATCTTCTCCATTTCCAAGCAAAGTTATTGAGCTGTGCAAGTGTTGTAGTACTACTTATTTCATATGATTCGGATCTAGTGGTTATCTGCCATGAATGAAAAGTAATTGCATCATAAAATTAGAAATAAATAGCTATTCTTAGGAATAGGAAGTTCTTTAGATTATCAGAGACCATGTAATTCTTTATAACTAAATCAGAAAACATCATTCTCTAACCTTTATTGTGGTCAAGCAATAAAGGAGCATGAATTTTAATGACTATTCTATCTCCATTAAATTAATTAGTAACAAAGATAGAAAGACAAATGTTAAAAAAAGGAGAAATAAGTTTGTCATACAGCTTAAACAATAAGGTTCAAATGATAGTCAAAGAATGCCTAAAGAAGAACACATTGGTAAGTGCACACAAGCAATTCGAACTCATTACCAGAAAATAACCAAAAAAATGTTTTGTGATAAGGATGAGCAATACAAAAGTCATGTAGGTTTATATTCAACAAGCTGGAAAATATAAAACAACCAACATATAATTATGATGCTAGTGACAAATATAAACTAATCTAAATTGAAAGTGCATGCACCAATACATAACCAATTGATCTACCAAAAATCTGTTTTGCTATAAAGAATTATGGTCTTAGCATAAAATGTGTTAGAGCAAGCGTTTCACCCAAAGGGGGGGTGAATTGGGTGATACTAAAATTTCGTTGCAAATATAAAAACTTGACGGTGAATATAAAGCAATAAAGAGTAAGGAGAAATATCACCGAAGTGTACACCGAGAGTTATACTGGTTCGGCCACAACCACTTTGACCTACGTCCAGTCCTCAGAGCTTCTCTGAGAGTTTCACTATAACTTCCAAGATTCAGTGGGTTCTTGGCACCTCAGTACAAGCAAGTTCCTTCGCCTGGACACTCACTCCCCCTTACAAGTTGTAATCCAATCCCAACTCAAGGTTCCACAACCTTAAGTTACTTCAATAACAAATATTGAGTTTGAATGAAATATCTCTCTCACAGAGTGAATAAGAATCATTGAAGCATAGAATTACAAGTATAATGTAAAACAGAGTAATGAACTTGATAATGCGTTCGTGTGTGTTCTTGTTGTGTCTTCTCTGTTTGGATGTTCCCGTATATATAGATGTGTTGGTAATGATTGTTGGAACGTTTTTCTTCATGTCCGTTAGAGAGTGCGCAACCACTATTGACTTTTCCAGTATTTGAAAAATATCCGTTTGCGGTAGGTGGCGGTAGGTAGCA
Organism: Inga oerstediana; assembly: GCA_963210345.1. NCBI lineage: Eukaryota > Viridiplantae > Streptophyta > Magnoliopsida > Fabales > Fabaceae > Inga > Inga oerstediana. The sequence goes on from OY723409.1 coordinate 41,628,486, forward strand.
TTTGAACGTTGCATTTGACTTTCCTTATTTAGTAAGATCCCTTCATTGTTTATCTATGGATATGCTAAGAATACTAATACAATGAAAGGTTAATCACATAGGAAACAAATCAATGAACATTTGAATGAATTCTGAATTTCTGGACTTGCATACTCGAGTAGCTACTCGAGTATTCATTAAGTTTACTCGAGTACTTACTCGAGTATCATCGTGAAAATATTGACAAACTGCAAGTTAACAAATGAACATTACATTACTCGGGTAGTGTATGGAGGAAACACAATTTCAAACCTTTGGAAATACCTGTTTACTCGGGTACTTACTCGAGTATGGCACACTTTTCTTCATAGGTTACTCGAGTAGCAACTCGAGTAAACTCTTAATTAAACTTTATGTTACTCGATGCTTCACTCCAGTAATGTTGGCAGGATTTCAAGGCCGAGAGCACATTAAGTTTGATTACCTTGTTACTCGAGTCCTTACTCGAGTAAACATGAATTTTGTGCATAGCTTACTCGGGCAGTGACTTCAAGTTCTGTGCAAATAACTCTGCATATTACTCGATTACTTACTCTAGTAATCCAGTATAAATAAGTGATTGAACGCCTGCATACTTGAGTAGTGCCTCGAGTGAAGTATGATAAAAGCATAACATGTTATTCGAGTATTACCTTCAGGTTTTGATTTACCACAGTGAGTTACTCGAGTAGCTCCTCGAGTAACATTGGCAGGGTTGAAAATGTCGAAAGCAACACATTTCTTGAAACAGAGTAACTCGAGTACAGACTCGAGTATCATTGGCAGGGTTGAAAATATCGAGAGTAACTGGAAGTCTTTGACATGGTTACTCGAGTACTTACTTGAGTAACGTTGGCAGGCCGAGAGCAACTGCCAGTGATTTACCTGGTTACTCGAGTAGCTACTCGAGTAACGTTGGCAGGCCGAGAGCAACTTTGAGTCATTTACCTTCTTACTCGAGTACTTACTCGAGTAACGTTGGCAGGTTACTTGAAGGTTGCTCTGGTTACTTCAAGTTTCTGTCCCATTACTCGAGTACTTACTCGAGTAACTCTTTAGAAAACTTGCCAATGATGAAGTTTCTCAGCTTTTTCTCTTGGCCTTTCTTCATTACTCCAATGCTTACTTCAAGTAATGATTTGCCCTGTTATTACTTTGTTCAAACTTATTTGTTTATGAAATCTTTTTCATGCCATCCTTTGTTATCATCAAAACATGAGAAATCTAACAAAATGCACAATTTCCCAAGCAAGAACATGTAGCAAGGATGATTCAGTTACCTAAAAGTCATAGTTTTGCGCAAATTTAGCTAAAAGTCACAATTCCAAGAATTTTTCTGTAGATTGCACAAAATATCCAACACTTTAATAGTTGACTATTTCCAACAGTGCACAATCACTATAAAAGTATAGGAAACCTGTCATGTACTATCCATCTAGATTCTACCCTCTATCATAAAACTCAAGAAGCAATATATGGAATTTATCTTAAGCAAACCAACAACCCAACAAAAATTAAAGGTGTTCTTAATGAATTCCCGATCTCTAGAGTACAATACAATAAAGTTAAGATAAATTAGAAAAAAAATTGATTACCCTCCTACAAAGGTGTTCTTCACAAATTCCAAAAACCATTTCAATCCCTCCCAATTTGACCTTGACCAATACATCTATAGAAAATGGCCGGCACAGAGGAGCTAAAGTAGCGCGTAGGGCACGGCCATGGTTCACCGTGCGTTGCAGTGTGTGAGCCATCATCGATGAACCAGGATCTCAAGGTAATCATGCTTGTGACAGTGATCAGAAACAAAGTGTGATGGTAACGACAACCAAAGGCGATAGCCATGAGATTGCCAAAGTTGGGTAGTGACTATAGCTCTCGAGTCTTCACAAAGAAATTGGTGCTATCGTAGAGGGGAGAGAGAAAATACTTGCTTCTAACTGACACATTATTTCCTTCACTCTCTTTATCTAACGGGGTATTTTGGGCTTTTTCCATTTGCAATATATTACAAAATGGTGTCTTAGGACTTGATTATAATTTGGACATTTCCTAGGACCATTTCTTCGTATTTTTGCTTCCATGGGACAGCAGTGTAATTTTCCCTAAAAATTACTAACTTTTATAATATATTGGAAATTTTGAACATATACGTATTATAATTATTTTTTGTATAAAAATTTATTTTTATGTAAATATAAAATGCTTATTCATTTATTGAAAGTGGGGTATTTTAGTCAAAGCAAAAGTTTAATAGTCGAACTTAATAGTCAACTAACAATTGGGTGAATGGAAATAGAATCCAAAATATGCAAGGGAGGCTTTTGGAACACTCATTTTAATTTCAAGTGAGGTCTATATACGTTTTTAAAATAGAGGGAAGGTTTGTTCAATTTAGATAAAATAGAGGGGTAGTCAATGTATTTTGCTCTTTTTTTTTATTTTTTTATTTTCACTATTAATATTTATTATAGAAGACGCAATATAATCATTGATAATAATAAGATAGCAATATTAAATAAAAAAAACTTATATTTATAATGTTCAAAATTCAATAATTATATGTAAACATCATAAAATTTAAAAGAAATTAATAACTTAAACACTCTCACAACATAAACATTATCACATAATGTTTTGAATTCTAAAGAAAATCTTGTATAAAAAAATGAATTCTAAAAGAAAATCAATTAATAAAATATTCCATAATATTCTCCAATGCATTTGTTGTAGATTGTTTATAGATCACATATCAGTGCACTCTAAAAGTTCCCATCACATATCCTTTAATTGCAAAATGTTAAAATAAATATAAAAATAAGAATACATATAATAAAACTAAGCAAATATAAAAACTTAAACAGATCTTGGAATATAACTTTGAGAATCAGAATATATTAAAAATTGGAAAATATAAAAACTTTAGCAAATCTCATAATCTAATTCAACAAATCTGATTTCGACATACAGTTTAGGTTGCTAAAGCTTAGGAAGGTGATGTGCTCAACAATAAAAAAATTCAGCATTTGATTTACATCATCATTTTTCCATGTTCCCTGCTTTTCTCTTGCATTTTTTCTCTCTTTTAATCTTCAAACCAGCAGCCATTATCAGATTAGATATCGTAATCTCGATCAGCAACCTTAAGCATCAACTAATAAGCTCTCATTATATAAAAAAATAAAATAAAACTAAAAATATTATCTTAAAAAAATTGAAAGCTTACATGTGGAATGAGCTGTAGAGTGAAGACCCATGGTAATGATGGAGGACAGACTTACAATGCTAGAACAATACCTATAGAAAAAAGAGTATAAGACCTTCTAGAAAAGTTCATAAAACGTTAGAAAAGAAGTTTCAAGAATTGCATCAAATAATTTTTTTTTCAAAATCCTACCTTCTTATATTTGATTTTTTTTCTCAAAATCTCACCTTTTTATTAAAGAATACTTCGTAAATTATTGTCAAATAAGTTTTTTTAGAATCCCGCCTTCTTATATTTGATATCTTTCATAATCTTGCCTTTGTTTATATTAAATAATACTTAATGGTCCTTAGTGAAGAATCGTAATGAATTGTTAAAGTATTTAATGGTTCTTAGTGAAGAACCGCAATATATTATTAAATAATTTTTTTAAATCCCACCTTCTTATATTTAATATCTTTCAGAATTTCACAGTTATTTATAATAAAGAATACTTAATGGTTCTTTGTGAAAAACCATACTATATTGTCAAATTATTTTTTAGGATCTCACCTCCTTATATATGGTATCTTTCATAATCCCATTTTTATTTATATTAAAGAATACCTAATGGTTCTTTGTGAATAACCATAATGTGTTGCCAAATTATATTCTATATGATATCTTTCAGAAGCCCACTTTTATTTATATTAAATAATACTTAAAGGTTATTTGTGAAGAATCATACTGTATTGTCAAATAATTTTTTTATTGTTAAGTATTTTTGAAGAATATATAATGGTTCATTGTGAAGAACTATCAAAAATTATAAATAATTTTTTTTTTTGAATCATGCCTTTTTATATATGACAGTTATCATTTTTAACCATTAATTTCTTAAAAAAGACAAATACAAAGGAATCATACTTTACGGTTAATTATTATAACCATTATTATTGCTTTTTTTTTTTTTTTTTGCTAATATAAAGTTGCAAAGACAAATCATTTAAAAGTGTTACACGGCGGTTATTTCATAAGAACCATCATTTTTATCACTAAATACATTACGGTTAATAATTCCAACCATTAGATTTTTGTTTTTACGAATTCCGCCTCTTAATACTTGACAATGCACATATTTAACCGTTATGTTTTAGTATTATATATTTTTACGCAACATCTACCTCGGTATACATGACGTTTTTTTGCTACAACCGTTATTTATTAAGCATTATATATGAGCGTATCTATAGTAGTGTAACTCAAAAAATAGTTAATTTGACATGATTAGCTTTATTGATAGCTAGGATGAAACAAATAATGTGATAATTCTTTTTAAGATTCCTTTAAAACTATTGATTTTCTTAAAATATTTTCTTTACTTATAATTTGTATTGAAACTTACACAAAAGATGTGTTGTTAGAGAGGAACTAGTGGTCTGGATGTATCCCCATTATTAGGGAAGATCTTAGTTACCCTTTTGAAGTTTATGATGTTTTGTAATCTATAATATCCAAGTTAGCTTGGCCATTTTATAAAAAAAAAGAAAAAGATAAATAAAAAAAAGAGAGAGGAACTAGTGGGAGAGATTCTCTGTCATGCAGGAAACACAATCATGAACGTTAGAGGTTGTAATAATTATGTTAGCAACTTGATTATATTTTTTATTCCTCATTTTTTAAACGATTTATCATGTTTATAGTAATATAATATTATGTAAAATATATTATATGCTTATATTTGTAAGTTTTGAGTTTAGTTTAATTATATAGCTTCATGAAAATATAGAAACAACTTAAATTTAGTCTATAAAAGTTTGCAATTTAATTTTAAAAAATTAAAATAAAATTTTAATAATGTAAAACAAATTAAAAAAATATCAGAGGTTCTGCTAACCCACCAAAATGCAGGCTTTTCCAACGTGCAGTCATCAACTTGCAACCCACCATGTGTCAAGCCTTGACCAGTGGGAAGGCCCGCTTCACTAGCTCTTTTATGATGATGGACTAGCAAAATAAGCCAATCTTTGCTCATATGATCAGCTTCTTTAGTGAGATAATCAACACACTTAAACGTGTCACGTGGTGTGTATTGGAGCTCAATGTCCTAATCCAAGTAAAAGGCATTTAAAAAATATTTGAGACAAATAAAAAATGCCTTGTAACGGAAAAACATGAGGGAAAAATGTCTTACAATGAGAAGTCGATGGAGATAGCAACAATATTCTATCTTAAAAATCAAAATAGGCACGCACCATGAATTTAATCAATGAATTCACCGTTAATTAAGTCGATGGAGTACTAATTAAGATAGCAACAATATTCTATCTTAAAAATCAAAATAGGTCACGCACCATGTGTAACATACTGAAATATGAACTCCCGGTATTACTTGTAAATATAAGTAGTTGAACAAAGCTCACCGGTGCCAAGTATATGTGTATGTCGCACCATTTTCTAATAAAATGGACATTTGGTAAAATTCTATTAGACAAATTCATAAAGTAATAATTAAATAATTAAATAAATAAGTTTTACTTTATATGGGGACCACGAAAAATGACACCTCATAGGTGGACCTGGGGAAATCCCCTGACTTTCCTTCCCCCGATAAAGTAGATACATGGCACCATCTTATGGTAGAAGGACAAAAAATGCTTTTTGACTTTTGTGTTGGTGCAATCTCCAAGTGACACTAGTCCCTAATGATGATGAAGTTACTTTTTATTTTATGTGTTGGCTAAATTAGAGCAAAACACTTGTCCCTAATGATGATGAAGTGACGTTACCTTTTGAGTTGTCATCACTAAAGAGTGCCACCTCATCTCAATCTGGGAAATCCACCAGTCACCCGACTAACTTTCCAGAACACTGAACCCGGGAGCCGAGGAAAATCATTAGACCCTCACTTTCCTGACAAAAAAGGATGGATAAAATCAAGGAAAAGGAGGTGGGACCCACTTTATTAAACAAGTGACACGTGTCACCATTTGATTGGATCACCAGATAAGTAGCACCACAAGAATTCGACACATGGCATGACTCTTTCAAGACTCCTTCTAGCCCTATAATTTCGGCCAGCCTTCACAAAAAATTAGGGAAAAATTGGCAAAAATAAAAAAAATGCTAGAAGAGAGAGAGAGAGAGAGAGCATAAATAGTGACTTTTCCTAATTTCAATTCGTCGAAACACTACCGAAACGCCATTTTCTCCCAAAATACTCCTCACAAACCTTCTTCTACTCAGCACAAACTTCATTTCTATGATTCCAAATTTTCATTTAGAGGTGTTTGGTGTCGTCTCGCTTGCCAAAATACTACCGGATTTTTGAACAACTTGCGGAAACACGTAGAGATAAGCATCAACTTCGTTTTGAACTGATTGGATTGTTGCTAGGATGAGTATTCTTGAGGGTGGTACTATTCATGATTTCTTCCAGGAATTTTTTTTTAGATTTAATCATGGTTTAATTGTGTATTTGTAGTTAGATGATGATTTATGATGATATTGAACCAAGTTGTTGCACAAAATTCTGTTTTAGAGATTTTGGTTAAAAGGGGGTCTGTTCGGTCAAGGCTTAAGGAGTTGGAGCTTCGTAATTTTGATGATTTTGACATCACCATTGTATTTAGAATGCAAAATTGTGTGGGGAATAACTCCTATTTGTAATTTTTGACATTGGAAATATATATTGCAAAACTAAAAATGCTGCCAGTGTGTGTTCTGTGCAGGGCAATCAGATTGCATGACGTTCTTAAATATGTAAATGATATCCAAAAATTGTGAAACTTTTCAGCCTAGTAGTAGACATGTCAAGCTTTAAATTGGTGTATAATTTGTGTCATTTAGATGTGTGTGCTGGGAGTTATGCATGTTCAAAGTTTGGTTGAAAAACTGGTGAATTTTATTGGCAATGAGCAATTAAATAAGATACTATATTGACATGCATCCAAGCATGTAATCGATATATTTTTTTTCCCTAAAAGTAGACTCATTAGGGATCACATAGACTTTAGAATCATCACAATTGGACATCTATACGATTAAATATGATTTTTCAAATTTAGGTCATGTTTCTAGAATGGAATTTGGAACAAGTTGGGTTTGGCGTAATTCTAGGAATTTTGAGGTTGTAATAGCCAGGGTTGAGTATTTTTGTGTGAAAGTATACTGAAATAGCTTTATATAGAATTTGGAACCAATCACTTTGGAGTTCCCTAGACTTAATGTTGAATTTTTTAATTTGATAGAAAAGATGGCAGAATTTAGAATAAGGGTGAAAATGAAAAATGTAATGGCACTAGGTAATTAAGTAGAACTTTAACGGTGAAGTTAACCAACTTGGGGTAGTTGGGTTGCTTTGACTTTACTTTTGATTTAATATTCTAACTTTCATGACAACCAACATAAGTGCTTGGATTGTAAGTGTTAGATCTCATGTTTTGATGATAACAAAAGTATGGTTTGAAAAGGAAATATTTAATAAACAAGTTTGAACAAAGTAATGACAGGAACAAGCATCACTTGATATAAGCATTGGAATAATGAAGAATGACCAAGAGAAAATGCTGAGGAACTTGATCAGAAGCAAATTTTCTAAGGCATTACTCGAGGAGCTACTCGAGTAATAAGACAAAACTTGAAGTAACCAGAGACAACTTCCAGTAACCTGCCAACGTTACTCGAGTAAGTACTCGAGTAATAGTGTAAGTATTTTCAAGGTGCTCTCGGCCTGCTAATGTTACTCGAGGAGCTACTCGAGTAACCAGGTAAAAACTTGGAGTTGTTCTCGGCCTGCCAATGTTACTCGAGGAGCTACTCGAGTAACCATGTGAAAAACTTCCAGTTGCCTTCAAGTTTTCCCAATGATACTCGAGGAGCTACTCGAGTAACTCTGTTTCTGAAAATGTGGAGCTCTCGGCACTTTGTACCACTGCCAATGTTACTCGAGGAGCTACTCGAGTAACACACTGAAGTAAGTGAAAATTGAAGTGGATTCCTCGAGTAAGTATCCCAGTATGCAGAAATATTTTAAATGCAAACTTCAAGTCATTACCGGGGTAAGTCATGCTCAAAAGTCTCAGTTATTCGAGGTGGTACCCGAGTAACCTATGCAAAAATGAGTGCATTACTTGAGTCCCTACTCGAGTAACAAGGTAATTGCTCTCGGCCTTGAAATCCTGCCAACATTACTGGAGTAGAGCATCGAGTAATCAAAAGTTTTTTAAAGGGTTACTCGAGGTGTTACCCCAGTAACCTATGAAGTTGGAAATGCATTACTGGAGTAGGTACCCGAGTAAATAACTATTTCCAAAGGTTTGAAATTTAGTACTCCATGCACTACCCGAGTAATCTTATACTTGTTCATTAACTTGCAGTTAATCAAAGATTTCCCGATGATACTCGAGTAGGTACTCGAGTAAACTTCAAGGGATACTCAAGTAGCTACTCGAGTAAGCATACCCAGAAATTTAGAAATCATTCAAACGTTCATTGATTTGTTTCCTATATGATTAATCTTTCATTGTATTAGTATTCTTAGTCTATTTACAGATAAACAATGAAGAAATCACTTCAAGAGATGGAAGTCAAATGAAACGTTCAAATGCCAACCACAGCCAACAGATATTTTTCAAAAACTTGAAAAGTCAATAGTGGCTGCGCACTCTCCAACGGACGAAAGAAAATGTTCCAACGGTCATCACCAACATATCTATATATATGGGAACATCCAAACAGAGAAGAACAACCAAGCACACATACGAACGTATCATCAAGTTCATTACTCTGTTTTATATCATATTTGTATTTCTATGCTTCAGTGATTCTTATTCACTCTTTGAGAGAGATATTTCATTCAAACTCAATAGTTGTTATTGAGATAACTTAAGGTTGTGGAACCTTGAGTTGGGATTGAATTACAACTTGTAAGGGGGAGCGAGTGTCCAGGTAAAGGAACTTGCTTGTACTGTGGTGCCAAGAACCCACTGAATCTTGGAAGTTATAGTGAAACTCTCAGAGAAGCTCTGAGGACTGGACGTAGGTCAAAGTTGTTGTGGCCGAACCAGTATAACTCTCGGTGTACACTTCGGTGATATTTCTCCTTACTCTTTATTACTTTATATTCACCGTAAAGGTTTTATATTTGCAACGAAATTTAGTATCACCCAATTCACCCCCCTCTTGTGTGAAACGCTTGCTCTAACATTTGGTATCAGAGCGTAGGTCTTCTTGTTAAGGTATAACAACCTAAGAAGGATCCAATGGCAAGCATGGGTGAAGGAATTCTTCCCGACGGAGCATCCATCACTAAACCTCCAGGTATCAATGGAGAACACTTTTCTTTCTGGAAAGCAAAATTCAGAGTGTTCGTGATGGCTACTGAATATGGGCTATGGGATGTAATTGAGAGTGGAAACTATCAACCTACAAAGACTGTAGATTCTCAGAAAATTCCAAAGACGCCAGCGGAATATGATGAAAATGACAAGAAACTTATCACTCTCAACAGCAAGGCAATTCTGATGTTACAAAGTTCCTTGAGTCAAAATAAATACTTCAGAATTTGCACACTTCCAACAGCAAAGGAAATATGGGAAGCTCTGGAAATAGCTCATGAAGGAACTTCGGGAATAAAGGAGAATCGAATCAACACCTTGATCACTGAATTCGATCTACTTCGAATGAAATCAGGTGAGTCAATTTCTGAATTCGAACTTAGATATACTCATCTTGTTAATCTACTTGCAGCACTTGGTAAAGTCTATGATGAAAATAACCAAGTACGAAAGATTTTGAATATTCATTCTAAAGAGTGGGAGGCCAAAGTCACTGCGATAGAAGAGGCAAAAGGAGAATCAATGAGATCAGTTGCTTCTCTATTTGGAAGCCTTTCTGAATATGAAAGCAAATTAAAGTTCAAACGGGAACTAGACGACATCGGTGACAAAAGAAAGAAAGGTCTAGCACTAAAAGCGAAAGAAGAAAATCAAGATGAGGATGAGGAGTTTGATGATGATGAAATGGGCTTAATCATAAAACGATTCAGAAAGTTCTACAAGAAAGGTCAAGGCTTCAAACACTTTCAAAAAGGAGGAACTAGCAGCAAAGACCATATCATTTGCTACGAATGTGTAAAACCAGGACATATCAAATCAGAATGTCCAGAACTCAATCAAAAGAGCAAAGAAAAGAGAAAAGGCAAATTCTTTAACAAAAAGAAGGCCTTTGTATCTGCTATATGGGGAGATAGTTCCTCTGACGAAGAAAGTGATGAAGAAGAAGTAGCCAATATATGTCTTGTTGCTCAAGAAGAGACAGAAGAAGAGGTAAATGATTCTGAACCTACCTATGATGAATTACTCTCTGAATATAATGCTTTACATTCTGAATTCATCAAAATAGTAAAGAATTAATTGTTTTCAAAAAGAAAAACAAAGCTCTTGAAATTGAACTTAAAGAAAGTTCAGAAAAGAATTGTGAAAATTGTTCTTCGTTGAAAAGGAAAAACATTGATCTCACAAAAACTCTTGAAAAATTTACCAAAGGAAGTGAGATGCTAAGTGTGATTTTAAAAGAACAACGATTTGTAAATGACCGATCTGGTATTGGATACGATCCAAAAACAGATAAAAGGAAAGGTAAAAAGAAAGTAGGAGGTACGCCATATTTAAATTATTTCCAGCATTCTGTGCATAGATCAAATCCTTTTGCATTTTGTAATTACTGTAATAGAAAATGTCATTATACCTCGTCATGCATTCATAAGAAGAAAGGAAACATAGGAACCTACAAATGGGTACCTAAAGGCACATATGTTCAGAAAATCATTTATACTAACCCAAAAGGACCCAAAAAGAAGTGGGTACCTAAGACTTAGTCATTTGATTGCAGGTATGTCTTAAAGCATCCAAAAACAACAAGTGGTTCATAGACAGTGGATGCTCTAGACATATGACCGGAGATTTCGAAAGTTTTACCACATTGCAACCTAAGGAAGGTGGAAAGGTAAAATTTGGAGGAAATCAATCCGGAAAAATAGCAGGAATTGGTGAAATCAAAAATGACAAAGGCATACAAATCAAAGATGTATATTACGTTGAAGGATTGTGTCATAATTTGCTGAGCGTAAGTCAAAGTGCAGATAAAGACAACTGGATAATATTTGATTCAGAGGAATGTCTAATTGTCAACAAGAAAGACTTACTACTTGATAAGAAGAATATCAAGGCTAAGCTCAGAGCAAAAAGGGAAGGTAACTGCTATACCTTAGATATTAGTAGAAATGAATCTGAAAACTATTTTCTGAGTAATGCCGATGAAAGTTGGCTATGGCATAAAAGATTGGCTCATGTCAACATGCATCAACTAGGCAAAGTACTCAAAAAGGATTTAGTTATTGGATTACCCAAAGTAAATTTCAAAAACGATTTGATTTGTGACGCATGTCAAAAGGGTAAACAAACTAAATCATCTTTCAAATTGAAAAATGAGATCTCAACAAATAGACCATTACAATTATTGCATATGGATTTAGTTGGTCCAGCAAGAGTAAAGAGTCTTGGTGGCAATCTATATACATTAGTCATTGTTGATGACTTCTCCAGATTTACATGGGTTATTTTTCTATCATCAAAGGATGAAACATTTGAAGAATTTATTGTTTTTGCCAAGAAAGTGCAAAATGAGAAAGGTATGTCAATTGCAGGCATTAGGACTGATCATGGTGGAGAATTTGAGAATCAAGCCTTTGAAGAATATTGTGATACTAATGGCATTGATCACAATTTCTCTGCTCCAAGGACGCCCCAACAAAATGGAGTTGTGGAACGCAAGAATAGAGTACTTACTGAAATGGCTAGAACAATGTTAAATGAAAAGAACATGTCTCAAGTTTTCTGGGCTGATGCTATGAGTACAGCATGCTATATTTCAAATAGAGCCTATATCAGAACGAAACTTGGAAAGACCCATACGATCTATACAAAGGAAGGAAGCCAAACATTGCTCATCTACACATCTTCGGTTGTAAGTGTTTCATTCATAATAATGGTAAAGATAACTTAGGAAAATTTGATTCTAAAACTGATGAAGGAATTTTCCTAGGATATTCTAACCGAAGTAAAGCATATAGAATTTTCAATAAAAGAACTTGTGTTGTTGAAGAATCAATTCATGTTGTATTTGATAAATTTAAATCCTCTGACAAAACCATTGATGAAGAACAGGAAGTTGTTTTAAATCAAGAAAATGGTCAATCTATTTCTACGTCTCTTATTCCAGAAGTTGATGAAACTAAGGAAGAAGAGCAATCTCTAGGTCAACCTAAAGCCTGGAAATACAATAGAAGTCATCCCTTAGATCAAGTCATAGGAGATGTGAATGAAGGGATCAAAACTAGAAATAGAGTTTTCAATGAAGTCAGTTTTTCTGCATTCATTTCTGAGATTGAACCTTCTAACATTGATGAAGCCCTGTCAGACAATGATTGGGTTATAGCAATGCAAGAAGAACTAAATCAAATTGAGAGAAATCAAGTTTGGGATTTGGTACCCCGACCCAAGGATCATCCGATCATTAGAACTAAATGGGTATTCAAGAACAAACTCGATGAATCCACAATTATTGTCAGAAACAAGGCAAGGTTGGTGGCCAAAGGCTATAATCAAGAAGAAGGGATTGATTATGAAGAAACGTATGCTCCAGTGGCTAGATTGGAAGCTATACGTGTACTCTTAGCCTTTGCATGCATCAAAGGATTCAAACTCTATCAAATGGATGTAAAGAGTGCATTTCTAAATGGTTACATCATTGAAGAAGTGTATGTAGAACAACCTCCAGGTTTTGAGGATGTTACTAAACCTGACCATGTTTTCAAACTCAAAAAGGCTTTATATGGTTTAAAACAAGCTCCTAGAGCCTGGTATGAAAGGCTCAGCAAGTTTCTTATCGATCAAGGTTTTGTACGAGGAAAAGTTGATACAACATTATTTATAAATCGAAAACGTGATGATATTTTAATTGTTCAAATATATGTTGATGATATTGTTTTCGGTGCTACTAATGAATCTCTGTGTAAGGAATTTTCTGAGATAATGCAAGGAGAGTTTGAGATGTCAATGATGGGAGAATTGAATTTCTTTCTTGGTTTGCAAATCAAACAAAGAAAGAATGGAATCTTCATATCTCAAACAAAGTACTTAAAAGAGCTTTTGAAGAAGTATGGAATGGATGAAGCTAATGGATGCTGATGTCAAAGGGAAAGACTACAATATCACAAAATATAGAAGAATGATTGGATCATTACTCTATCTCACGGCAAGCAGACCAGACATCCAATTTAGTGTTGGCATATGTGCAAGATATCAATCGGCACCAAAGGAATCACATGCTGAAACGGTCAAACGAATCTTTAGATACCTTGCTGACACACCAGAATTGGGTCTGTGGTATCCCAAAGGAAGAAGTGAATATCTAGTTGCATATTCAGATTCTGATCATGGAGGATACAAGACAGACAAAAAGAGCACCAGTGGACAAGGACAATTTCTTGGAGGATCTCTTGTATCATGGTTCAGCAAGAAACAAAATACAGTGTCTCTTTCGTCAACGAAAGCCGAATATGTTGCAGTCTCAAGTTGTTGTGCACAAGTGATATGGTTAAAACAACAACTACAAGACCTTGGTATTTATCTCAAAGAAATATCAATCTATTGTGACAATACTAGTACGATAAGCTTGGCAAAGAATCCAGTTCAACACTCTAGAACCAAGCATATCGATGTCAGACATCACTTCATCAGAGATCATGTCCAAAAGAAAGATGTGAAAGTGATATTCATTCCTACTCATCTTCAACTAGCTGATATCTTCACAAAACCTCTTGCAAAAGATCAATTTCTATACATTAGAAGAGAGTTGGGAATGGTAAATCCCAATGAGTTATAAGAAATTTCAGCATTTCATAATATTAGATGAAGTCACTTGATAATGTTTTGATGATCACTAACTTAAGCATCGGAGTATATAGAAACTTGTTTTGCAGGAAGAAAGAAACTCTGTTTTGAGAAACAAAAACAGAGATTATCAGAGGACAACTTTACTGGAGTAACAACTTGAAGTTATGGATAACAGAGAAGCATTACCCGAGGAGCAACTTGAGGTAAAGTAGCAGGTTACTCGAGTATGTACTCGAGTAATGGACCCCAAAACTGGAAGTAACGGATCAAGTTACTTGGATATTTAAATGTAACGGTTTAGTTTCAAAGAAATGAAGAGTCAGAAGTTGAAAAGCAGGTTACTCGAGGCAGGCCTCGAGTACACTTGAAGCTTACTCGAGGAAGGCCTCGAGTAATGTCGGAGTTCAGATTCTCAAATTGATGAACAATAACTCAAATATGATCAAAATGGGTTATAAATGATCGAGGGAACATCTATGGATAATTACTATATTATTCATACCAGGTACGCAATTTAAATGAATTATTTTAGAATTTTTCTATATGAACACCCGAGGAAGGCCTCGAGTAAACTTGAACATTACTCGAGTAACGTCGGGTTTTAGGTTTTTATCTTGCGCAAACTCGGTCATTTCCACAAAATATCCTCGAGTAAATCACTATACACTCTCATAGAAACTTTTCACAATCGATTCCTTGCCTCATTTTCGTCAAAACCCAGCTGTTTTCAAGTCCAAAAACTTCCTATTTTGTTCAAAATCTCTGTGCCCTAAGCTCGCGACCGTGACCCTGTTTTTCTGAGATTCTAGAATATCTGTGTTTCAAGATGGTTAGAACCAAGAATCTCAACTTCACAGATTCCTCTGATTCACAACAAAACCCTGATCTTCTTTCTGCTCCTCCAACAAAGAAAAGAAAATTAACTACGAGACCTAAAGCCAAAATTCCTCTTCAACCTCAATCTCAACCAAAATCCAAAGGAGTTGTGATTAAAGAGCCTATTGTTACAAGGGCTCAATCCAAAAAGAGTACCTCAACCGGAAGAGAGAAAAGTACCAAATCTCCCTCACCTCCTCCCTCTGATTCCTCTACCCCCTCTTTCACACCAAAGCCTATCAAAAAGCCAAAGTATGACAAAAATGTGGCTAAGGCTATGGCTGGGATCATTGACCAAATGGAGAAGGGTCAATCTTCCAAGAAGTCCAAGATTCCGGAAGCAGAGATCACTACCCCACCAAAGGGATTCAATGTGGGCAAATTGGTGGAGTCTCCCAAGTATCTATCCCAATTCTCCAGAAGAAAAGTGTGTAAGACACACTATATTGATCTGAAGTTACTTCAAGAGGTAGTGAAGCATGACCTAAGTTCTTATTTAGATCCCTTTATGCCTTGGCTATCTATTAGATTACCTTTTTGTACTAAAGTGATCACCCATTTTTATTGTAACTTAGAGATCATAGATGAGCCTAACCGAACCTCAGTAGAGGAAGAAATGACCACAACTGTGAGAGACCAAAAGATTTTAATTTCGCCATCCAGAATTAACCTGTGGTTAGGAATAGAGAACCCCCCAGATGATATATATTCTGAACTTGAGCCAAATCAAATTTTCACTATTCTCAAACCCGGTGAGTTAGTTGGCCCACTAAACTTTAAACCGAGTGATATGTGTGATCATCATAGGGTCCTTTGGTACATTTACTCTAGGTCCCTAGTGAACAAAGCCAACAATTACACCCATTTCTCTGATAGGGACTTTAGGTGGTTTGCTTCACTGCTTCTGAAGGAACAGAAGGATCTGGGAGAATATATTTTCTCGGAGATGAAAAGGTACAAGGTGGATGGAAAGGCTACCACTCTAATGCCATATCCCCAGATTGTGTCTCTAATCCTGAAAGAGAACAAAATATGGTATTTGGATAGCAAGGAGCCAATTGAGAGGTTGACTTCGGTTGGAAGGAACCAAATTGGAAAATTGAACATCGATATCCCTCTCAAAGGCCTTCTGGAGTCTGGGTCCAAGAAGAAGAGGAAGACCACTGAGGCAGAGACCAATAGGTTGGATGACACTCAGTCATCGGCTCCAGCTGCTACCACATCATCGCCATCCTTCCTCAATGCCACTCTCCAGCACTTTATGGAGAATATACTCAGAGGCTTCCATGTGGACATAGCCAACACAAACGCTGAACTAATCACCAATACGAACTTTAAAATGGGGGAGCTGGTTGAGAGAATAGACAAAAAGCATGAGGAGTTGGTTGAGAGGATGGATAGAAGGCATGAGGAGTTGTTAGCAGAGCAACGTGCCCAGGGAGAGACATTGAGACTGATTCTGGCACGATTGGACTCCTTGGGTCCTGGACCTTCTGCCGGTCCCTCCTCATCTGCACCACCACCACCTCCAGAGAACCCTCCTACTGATGATCCTATTCCTGAGGCTGAACCATCTACCCCTCTGGTCTCTGATCCACTTGAGCCCCAAGGCAAAGATATTTTATTCACAGTGGATGATCCTGATACCCATGAGACCACACATATCATCATTGATGATTCACCTCCCAAGCCACAGCCAGAAACCGCTCCTAAACCTATTCCCTCTCCTACCCGAACAGAGGAAATATCTCCCTCTTCCTCCCCTGTACATCATACACCTGAGGATGAGATTACTCCTGAGACTCAGACCACCCCAGAAGGAGAAACTTCTACTATGGTTGTCTTCCAACCTTCTCCTCCTGGCGATGACATCCATATCCCTCCACTTCATCTGCCTGAACCAGTACCCTCTAGTTCATTTGATTCCTTGGACTCAGATGATTCTTCGGTCCTTCTAGTAACACCAATCTCCATGGTCAAACCTCCTAGCCCTCCACTTGATTGATGAAGCTAAAAAGGGGGAGAAGAGCTTGAGAGTGATTTTGTGGATGTGTCCTAGTTTATTTTGGGGTATTTGGGTGTACATGGGATTTTAGGGAGCTTTTTTATTTCAGTTTGAACTTTATCTTGTAATTTGAAAGTTTTAAGATTAATGCAAGTGTGTTATAAGTTCATTACAGTTTTGAATTATGATACATGTTTGAACTAATGAAGTTATTATGTATGCAAGGTATATTCAAACTTAATAAGACATATTTGAAAAATCATGTTCAAAATCACCAAGTTTTGTCATCATCAAAAAGGGGGAGAATGTTAGATCTCATGTTTTGATGATAACAAAAGTATGGTTTGAAAAGGAAATATTTAATAAACAAGTTTGAACAAAGTAATGACAGGAACAAGCATCACTTGATATAAGCATTGGAATAATGAAGAATGACCAAGAGAAAATGCTGAGGAACTTGATCAGAAGCAAATTTTCTAAGGCATTACTCGAGGAGCTACTCGAGTAATGAGACAAAACTTGAAGTAACCAGAGACAACTTCCAGTAACCTGCCAACGTTACTCGAGTAAGTACTCGAGTAATAGTGTAAGTATTTTCAAGGTGCTCTCGGCCTGCTAATGTTACTCGAGGAGCTACTCGAGTAACTAGGTAAAAACTTGGAGTTGTTCTCGGCCTGCCAATGTTACTCGAGGAGCTACTCGAGTAACCATGTGAAAAACTTCCAGTTGCCTTCAAGTTTTCCCAATGATACTCGAGGAGACAAAACTTGAAGTAACCAGAGACAACTTCCAGTAACCTGCCAACGTTACTCGAGTAATAGTGTAAGTATTTTCAAGGTGCTCTCGGCCTGCTAATGTTACTCGAGGAGCTACTCGAGTAACCAGGTAAAAACTTGGAGTTGTTCTCGGCCTGCCAATGTTACTCGAGGAGCTACTCGAGTAACCATGTGAAAAACTTCCAGTTGCCTTCAAGTTTTCCCAATGATACTCGAGGAGCTACTCGAGTAACTCTGTTTCTGAAAATGTGGAGCTCTCGGCACTTTGTACCACTGCCAATGTTACTCGAGGAGCTACTCGAGTAACACACTGAAGTAAGTGAAAATTGAAGTGGATTCCTCGAGTAAGTATCCCAGTATACAGAAATATTTTAAATGCAAACTTCAAGTCATTACCGGGGTAAGTCATGCTCAAAAGTCTCAGTTACTCGAGGTGGTACCCGAGTAACCTATGCAAAAATGAGTGCATTACTCGAGTCCCTACTCGAGTAACAAGGTAATTGCTCTCGGCCTTGAAATCCTGCCAACATTACTGAAGTAGAGCATCGAGTAATCAAAAGTTTTTTAAAGGGTTACTCGAGGTGTTACCCCAGTAACCTATGAAGTTGGAAATGCATTACTGGAATAGGTACCCGAGTAAATAACTATTTCCAAATGTTTGAAATTTAGTTTACTCCATGCACTACCCGAGTAATCTTATACTTGTTCATTAACTTGCAGTTAATCAAAGATTTCCCGATGATACTCGAGTAGGTACTCGAGTAAACTTCAAGGGATACTCCAGTAGCTACTCGAGTAAGCATACCCAGAAATTTAGAAATCATTCAAACGTTCATTGATTTGTTTCCTATATGATTAATCTTTCATTGTATTAGTATTCTTAGTCTATTTACAGATAAACAATGAAGAAATCACTTCAAGAGATGGAAGTCAAATGAAACGTTCAAATGCCAACCACAGCCAACGGATAGTTTTCAAAAACTTGAAAAGTCAATAGTGGCTGCGCACTCTCCAACGGACAAAAGAAAATGTTCCAACGGTCATCACCAATATATCTATATATATGGGAACATCCAAACAGAGAAGAACAACCAAGCACACATACGAACGTATCATCAAGTTCATTACTCTGTTTTATATCATATTTGTATTTCTATGCTTCAGTGATTCTTATTCACTCTTTGAGAGAGATATTTCATTCAAACTCAATAGTTGTTATTGAGATAACTTAAGGTTGTGGAACCTTGAGTTGGGATTGAATTACAACTTGTAAGGGGGAGCGAGTGTCCAGGTGAAGGAACTTGCTTGTACTGTGGTGCCAAGAACCCACTGAATCTTGGAAGTTATAGTGAAACTCTCAGAGAAGCTCTGAGGACTGGACGTAGGTCAAAGTTGTTGTGGCCGAACCAGTATAACTCTCGGTGTACACTTCGGTGATATTTCTCCTTACTCTTTATTACTTTATATTCACCGTAAAGGTTTTATATTTGCAATGAAATTTAGTATCACCCAATTCACCCCCCTCTTGTGTGAAACGCTTGCTCTAACAGTAAGAGAATTGGACCAAATAATAATTTATTGTTCGAAATTCTAATTATAGGACAAGACTGCTATCCAGAATGTAAAACCTGCCCAAGCTCTGGAAACAGTTGGATATTGCTCAAGGAAAGTGACTAGGTAGTAACTTGTCTTTTATATGTTTATAATATACACTGCATGTTTTGTGGATTCATCATAAATTGTATAACACATTCTGATTCTGTTGGGTTGTCACCGGAGGCCTATTGCATGGGTGGACGTTCAGGGCAATGTAATGTTCTGTAATGCACGAGTGGATGCCAGGAGCCTATTACATGGGTTACACTCGGGGCCATGTGATATACCTAGCACTATGGTGATATATGGTCTGCATGTTATACACTAAATGTTGTTGTGATGATTCTGCTGTATAATGACTGTGTGGCATGCATTGTGATGTAATATCTGTATGATTGACTCCTGTTACTTCTGAAATTCTTTTGAATCTCACTCTTTTTTATAAATAAATCTACAGTATAGGCTAACAACTCGTAGGGCAAGAAGGTAAATACGGACAACTAGAGAACAAAGCTGAAGGACTTTAATTTGTTGTTGGTTGTCTGTTTTAAGTATTTTGGATATTTTTGGTACTATATATGATGTACATAACTATGTAAACCTGACAATAGTACAATAGTAGAATCAGTAGTACCTGTAGCTTAGTAAAAGAACGATGACTATATATATATGTAACACTTCTGGTTGACGAATAAACATTAACTAATGAACATATTATGAGACTTAAGTAGAGACATGCTCATACACTCTGATAAAATGGATTCAAGTACCAATGGGACTTAATGAGATAGTGAATGTTTATGAAACTATTTTGAAAAATTTCATTACACTCCAAAATTCCCCTCCAATCCCATGTTCACCTCCTGAGATAGGTTTGGAAGTTGTGAACGTGTTTCCAAAGTACATTTTAATTTAGGACTAAACTTTGGTTTCAAAATTGATTTCACTACTCTTTTGCACTCATCTGGGTCTATCGGACATTAGGTGTTACATTTATGGAATGGAATCTGGAACAGGTTAGGTTTGGCATAATTCTAGGAATTTTGTGGCTGTAATAGCTAGAGCTGAGTATTTTTGTGTGAAAGTATACTGAAATAGCTTTACATAGAATTTAAAATCAATCAATTTGGAGTTCCCTAGAATTAATGGTGAATTTTTGAAGTTGATAGAAAAGTTCACAGAATTGAGAATAAGGGTGAAAATGAAAAATGTAGTGGCACTAGGTAATTAAGTAGAACTTTAACGGTGAAGTTAACCAACTTGGGGTAGTTGGGCTACTTTGACTTAACTTTTGATTAAGTATTCTAACTTTAATGACAACCAACATAAGTGCTTGGATTGTAAGAGAATTAGACTAACTAATAATTTGTCGTCTGAAATTCTAATTATAGGACCTGACCGCTGTCCGAAATCAAAAACATGCCTGAGCTCCGGGAAACATTTAGATATTGCTCAAGAAAAGCAACCAAGTAGTAACTTGTATTTCATATGTTTATAAGATACACTACATGTTTTGTGGATTCTTCATAAATTGTCTGACACATTCTGATTCTGCTAGGTGGTCACCCAAGTCCTATTGCACGGGTGGACACTCAGGCCGATGTAATGTTCTATAATACATGAGTGGATGCCACGAGCCTACTGCACGGGTTACCCTTGGGGCCATATGATATACCTAGCATTATGGTGATATATGTTAGATCCCAAGTTTTGATGATAACAAAAGTCAATTGTGTTCAAATCATGTTTTTATAAGTTTAAGAAATGTTTACAAGGTTACCAAATGCATATAACAATGTTCTATGAAGTTTGCTGTCAAAATGAACTGGTGTGCTCGAGCATGGAACCATTTTGTACTCGAGCATGTGCGAGTGATAGCCAGAAAGTGTATACCCGAGAGGCATGCTAATATCATTATTCAATGATTCACTCGAGCACTGGCGTCAGCACTCGAGCATAGGAGCCTTTCTCACTCGAGCACATGCAAATGAAGGTCTGCGAGTGCTTGGCCGAGAGCAAGTATTGGAATTCTCCCTTGATGCCATCGAGCAGGGAGATCAATGCTCGAGCATGAGTGTTCTGTACTCGAGCACTAGCGAGTAAAGGTATGCGAGTGTTTGGCCGAGAGTCATGAAGATCATAAAAGCACAAGTGTGCTCGAGCATAGCTTTATATGCTCGAGTGACACATCAGCACTTGCGAGTGAAAAATCTATCCCTCTCAAGTCCTGATGCGAGTGTTGATATTAAAGGTATATTACTTGAGAATATTCTTTTCACTCGAGCAGGAGTATGTGTGCTAGAGTGAGGGCCCACAGCACTTGCGAGTGAAAAATCTATCTCTCTCAAATCCTGATGCGAGTGTTGATATTAAAGGTATATTACTTGAGAATATTCTTCTCACTCGAGCAGGAGTATGTGTGCTCGAGTGAGGGCCCACATCACCTGCGAGTGCAAAATCTCACTCTTGCTAAAATGATATGTGAGTATTGTTCAGAGAAGAAACTCCCAGTGGAAAATACAAGGCCACTCGAGCAGAAGGAGTTGTGCTCGAGTGAGGCCCCACATCACTCGCGAGTGAGAATTCTATCTCTCTGAAATCCTATGCCAGCACAGACTTAAAACTGAAGACCAAGGATTAAAATCTCGATATCACTCGAGTGAGCCTATCCATGCTTGAGTGATGCTCTGCCAGATCACCAAATACACCAAGTCTCACAACGTTCAATCCGAATATGGTTTAATGTTATTTATTCATCTCATCATTACTTATTATCATTGTTTAACATTATTTTGAATGTATTATAAGTGTGATACAGGAGGATGAACGTTTGAAATAATATAACACGGAGAAAGTCAAACAACGGCAGACAACATCATTACAAGCACGCACGTACCTACCGCAATCAGAATATTCAAACATGCGTGTGTCATTCCACAGTTACAAGCCCCGCTCCTCAACGATGATTACATAAAACGGGCAAAAAATGAGCATCTATATATACAGAGATTCAGAGATAGTCAAGGACAACGAATCATAAGAACTCACAAGAAAATACACGAGTCTCTGCTATTCACAATTTTCTCTGTATACACATTGATCTTCAGTGTTCATTTATTTGCTCTGTAAGAGAGTTGTCATTCAATTCAAATTCTATTTTCATTTGATCTCAAGGTATTGGGACCTTGAGAGGGTAGATTTCCTTACGAGAGAAGCAGTTGAGAGAATTCCTTGTTAAACCTTCCACTCATAAGACTTATAAGATACAAGCAGAAGAGAACGTTGCTGCTCGTAAGACTTACAGTGGTGTAAGCAGGAGAGAACGTTGCTGCTCATAAGTCTTGTATATATAAGCAAGTGAGAAAGGTCATAGGTTGTTTTTCTGCACGTAAGACTTGTCGTAAGGGGGAGAGAAATTTCTTAGTAAGAGAATATTTCTGCTCGTAGTCCTTTCAAGGACAATTGTTGTTTGTGGCGTTCTGAGAGCCCATTGAATCTTGGAGGTATAGTGAAATTCTCAGTAGATCTTGATCTCTGAGGACTGGACGTAGGCCTGGTTGTTAGGCCAAACCAGTATAACTCTCTGTGTTCTAATCTTCTCAACTCTACTCTATCTACTCTATTTTTCATATCTCCACATCAAGCGAAAAATTTATAACATCACCCAATTCACCCCCCTCTTGGGTGAAACTTGCCTCTTTCAATATATAATCTGCGTGTTATGCACTGAATACTGTTGTGATGATTCTACTGTATGATGACTGTGTGGCATGCTTTGTGATGTTATATCTGTATGATTGACTACCTGTTACTACTAAGATTCTTTTGCACATCTCACTCTTTTCTATAAATAAATCTACAGTACATGCTATCAGCTCGTAGGCCAAGAAGGTAAATATGGACAGCTAGAGGACAAAGCTGAAGGACTTTAATTTGTTGTTGGTTGTCTGTTTAAGTATTTTGGATATTTTTGGGGCCGTATATGATGTACATAACTATGTAAGCCTGACAATAATACAGTAGTAGAACCAGTAGTATCGGTAGCTTAGTAAAAGAACGATGACTATATATGTAGGTAACGCTTCTGGTTGACGAAGAAACATTAACTAATGAACATATTATGAGACTTGAGCATAGACATGCTCACACACTCTGATAAAATGGATTCAAGTACCAATGGAACTTAGTGAGATAGTGAATTTTTATGAAACTATTTTGAAAAATTTTATTACACTCAAAATTCCCCGCCAATCCTAGGTTCACCTCCTAAGATAGGTTTAGAAGTTGTACACGTGTTTTCAAAGTAAGTTTTAATCCGGGACTGAACTTTGGTTCCAAAATTGATTTCACCACTCTTTTACACTCATCTAGATTTATTGGACATAAGGTGTTGCACCATGAGTTTAACCAATGAATTCACCATTAATTAAGAGATCAAGAAATTTTGTTAAGAAAAAAAAACAGAGAGATGAAGAAATTATCGGCCTGCTTGTTTCTACCTTTTTTTAAAATAAAAAAGTAATAATTTTTTTTTGAAAAACTATTTTCAATAATTTGTTTTTAAAAACAAAAAATCGAAAATTATTTTTAAAAACTAAAAAATTAAACTAGTTTTTTTAGGTGTTTTCTTGTATTGTTTATCTATTTCTTATTTTTTGATACTGTCATATATCTACCATTGACATCACACCACCACTACCAGCCACAGCTAGGTCACCTCCGCCGACGGCAATGTCACTTGAAAAACATATTTTTCTTAAAAACAAATAATAGAAACAAAATTTTTTATGTTTTTTTCAGAATCTGTTTTAAAAATAATTTTATAAAAATATTTTGAAAAAAATATAAAATAGAAACAAACAGCCCTATAACATTTTGCATGCCTTGCCTTTCATTTCTAATTAAACTGAATTGCGAGCATGCACATATAAATATTTAATCAAGAGAATTGAAGATGTCCCAATCATGCTTGTGGCCATTTTGGCGGGGACCCGGAGAATGTAAAAACATTTTTCTAAAAAAACTACATTTTAAAATATTTAACTATTTTTGTTACCTTTTTCTAAACAAATTAACTTCAAATCTATGGTTTATATAAAGTCCGAGATAAGTTGCAAAGTTGATTTTATATATATATATATATATTAAGAAAAAATGAGTAAAGATATATTTTCATTAAAAAAATTTAAGTAATATACTTATTAATTTAAAAAAAAAAAAGCCTAAATTGTCTCATTCCTTTATTGTAGTGGAAGTCATAGAGATGTTGAATTGACATGGATCACATGGCTTGTGGAATGACCTTTGTGCCTCTTCCTTTTCTGTTTTATTTGCTTTAAATGCAACAAATTCTTTGGCTCACAGTATCAACTTCAGCCATGTGAAGCTAATTCCATTCTTGCTACTGGAACATGTTGTGTTTGCTTTTTGGGTTAACTCATTTTTAACATGTTAAATCATGAATATTAAATTAATAATAACCTGGTTTTGTTTAAAATATAATGTTAAACCATATAACCCTCATCAAATAATATACTTTTCTATTTGAATTTAAATTATCAAAATAAATCTTGTCTTATGAAATATTGAGTTTTTGAAAAATACAAGGAATATTATTCATGGAAAATAGTATAGGTTAACCCCCTCTAGAGTTGGGATTTGGATAATAATAATCTAACCATTACTATTGATATAATTATACCTATTTCATTATAAATGATTAAAATATATTTAACTAATTATTCAATTAAAGTAGTTTCGTTTTTCAATATGTCTGTAATAAATTAAATTTATGATTTTCATAATTAACTAAAAAAATGTTAAAATTGAAATAAATCAAATAAAACTTGTCAATTTTTAGACAAAATTAAATAATAAAAAATAATTCTTAAAATAAAAAATACCGGATTGTTGTTAAAAAAAAGAGCTAAAATATTTTGTTGTCCAAAACATTTCAGAACAAAAAATAAATTGAAAAACAATTCCTAAAAACAAACTAATCATGTATGATTTCACAATAGAAAAAACATGCAACTTACCCTTTAATTACGTTACTAATCTCTCATATAGGATCTGATTAATCTAATTTTGTATTACCATTGGTGGTTGAATAAAAGTTGTAACAGACATTACTTGATGGTGAAAGTGACGTTTAATTTGCAAACTTGTATATCACTATCACACATCAATCGAAAGATTAGGGAACAAGACAATTATAGTATTCGTAATGAAGGAACACCCATGAAAGCACTCTCTCAACTCCCATCCCCGTCAACATTTCAAGTTTTCAACCCTGGAATTAATGCATTGAACATAACTTATATCACAGTGATAAAACTATACACATGTACTTATTAGTGGTAATTAGTAATTAAATATGTGATAATTTTTTAAAATTATTCTTATAATTAAAATTCTCTACCTACATTTGCAAATCATCATTCTTACTTTTCTTTCCATCTTTCTCTTTTTTCAATGAGAACTAATTCTAAATAAGAGTAAAATTGGAAGACATTCATTAATAAATTTCTAATTAAGTGAATTACATTTAGGACAAAAGATTTCTTCTATAAAAGACATCTAATAAGGATGAAAGTGGCACCCCCTCCAGTTAAAAATCACTATTATATATTTGTCTATATTTAACGGTTATTTTTACCTATATTTCACGGTTGTTTAAAGATAACCATTATTTACAGGGCTCTATGTTTGACAGTTTTTAGTTAATGATTGTTATATATGGCAGACTATATTCAATGGTTATTAGCTAAAAACTGTGAAATCTATTACCAAATAAATTATGGTTCATATGAAGAACGGTTAAATATTTGACACCAATTTTGGTCATCACTAAGATGTATATTTGACGATTATTAGTAATTAACTGTAAAATATATGTGTATGCTTAATGATTGTTTGAAAAAAACTATGATATTTATGTCAATATATAACGAGTATTGGCTAATAACCGTGAAGTATTGTGGACAATTTTCTTAAAAAAATTGGGGTTCATTTTCGATAAACCCCCATATGCATATTACATACATAAGTACATTACAAAAACTAATTACAGATCCATTACGGAAACCAATTAAATAGACCCATTCCATGCAGTCATCAAAGAGTACATATAAAAGAATGTATATTACAAAAACCAAAAACTAATCCAAATCACCAACCAAAAGCAAATCAGTTAGAGTAAAAGAGAAGACAAAACAAAAACCAAAAGTAGGAACCAAAACAGAATAAACTCCGTTATGCTCCTATCCATTGACAATAAACTATCATAGCCAACTCTCCTATGACTTCTTCAATTTGTCTGATTGAATATTGCTCAGAATAATTGTACTAAAGTACCACACTCAAAAACAAAGCATGTTAAAATATATATAACTTGACTTTTAATTTAGCTTAAACACACATACATGCATATATATATATATATATATATACATATCTTAGTATTAATTGAGCTAGAATTATGGCTGACTATATCCTTTGTCACACCCCAAACTGGACCACACAGGTCAGTGGCTACACACAAAAGGTGGACTCACTAGGATATAGGTGGCCTCCTCCTACACACCTTTCTTTCACCTTCCCATGCATCGAAGCCATGACCCTAGAGTCATAAGTCACGCCTCATGACATGGTACCATTGAGAGCTTGGCAGGTAGCCGCCGACCATCGGTAACGGTGTGTACAGTCTGGGGTGTGACATCCTTCATGAACTTCATGACACATTACCCACAATAAGAGCTCTAATCTTGTTGTCATTGGCACTATAAGCAAACAAATGAAATGTATCAGTTCAACACAAAAAACCAACTTGGACAAGTCTAACACAAAATGGCAAGTATTGGTGAATTACTACTACTCTCTTCTACTTATAAGCGGATGCAATGCCTTTGCCTTTTAACAAGGGGTAGCCGAGGCCTTCGTCCATGGCATAAAAGTAAACAACTCTAATGAGATCACAATAAGAAAGTAAAACACCAAATTCATAATAAACTATGACAGGACAATAAGAAATTAAAGTACCAAATTTAAATTCATTAACTTGTTGAAAACCTTGATCATCTATCGTCGATTGTCTGCATCCCTATGAACCGAATCAAAGCACCAAATCCTTTGCTTGAAGGGATTTAGCACGATGACCATCCAATGACCCCTAAGTATAATAAACATAATGAGAACAAAACTAAGAAAAAAACATAATGAGCATCCTATTTAATGAAGTAGTGTACTTACCCCTGGTAGTGTGACACCCAAAAAAATTATCCTTCTTTGGTGTCCTTCTAATGACCATATCCACCAGTTCCCTTGCTTTTCTCTCCATAAAATTTGGCTTATTGCCTACATCCAACATTCTTGAATAAAGGTGGGGGTTGGGAAACAAGAACATGTCCTGTAGGCCATTGTGGGTCTCAGGCTACGTGCTCCTTGTGAAGGTATCCTTATATACAAAAGCAAGCAAATCAGTATATATATAAATGCTATGAGTAGCTAAGTATTCATTCACAGTAAAAGAAATATTGGATATAAAAGTTATAAGAACTTAAGCTAGCCATATTGCCCATGACAATCCTTTGACTAACACCTGATTGATAGCGTCAAATATGCCTAATTCCACACATATATCTTGCTTAAAGAGGACTTGTTTGGTGTAGCCTTCTCACTCACGATTTGTTTCATTGACTACGCTATCGTGTGCCTCAAGAACCATTTGGTGTTTATTGGAAATGGTGGAACAGGAGGAATAGGCGGCTGAGGTATAGGCACAGGATCATCCGTCTTCTTAGACACCAAACCATGGCCATATTGGGCTCCTAGATTGCTCTTCCTCCTTTTCGGCTAAACAAGTTGAGAAGTTAAGAAAATAGTTACTATAAACTTCATTAGTAAGCTCAAAAAATGATGATATACCTTTTTTGTCTTTGATGGTATGACAATAAGGTGGTCTAGCCATGCAACAAAGCTAAGTACAACTCCTTCCACTGTATCTGCGTCTAGGGTGGTTATCAAAAGGGCATACTTAAAATTGATGGCTGTAACACCCCGATTTTCGATTAAGGACTAATGATAATTATTGAGAATAATTATGTGTTTTATGGCAATAATAATTAATATGCCATGATTAGTGGAAATTTAAAGAGTGAAATTGTTGGGAATTAGTTAGTGATTAATAGAGAAATTAATTACTAGCTAAGAGAAAATGAGATGTGTGATTAAAATGATCAATGGCTAGGATTGATTGTGTAGTTGGGAAAGGGGCATAATCATGTGTATGTGTATGCATGTGAGCCCATGAGAGTTGAAATGAGATGGTGACAAGTGGCAAGGTGTGGACCCTTGGATGAGTCATAAGTGTGTGAGACACATCATCATCATCTCCATCTCCTCTCTTCTCTCTCTCTCGTTTCCTCTCTCTTCTCTTCCTTCCTCCATTTTCGCTGAATATGCTTGGGAGAGAGAAAAAGAAAAGCTGGATTTGAGGTAAGCAAATGGCCTCAAATGCCAAAATGCTCTTCATTAACATTGTTCCTTGAGCTAAGAGCTTTCATCCTATGGTTGTAGTTTCTCCATTGGTGGTGATTTGAGGATCACGAAAATATGAAGTTTGGAGAATCAAAGAGTGTCTTTGAGAAAGTTGATAAGGTATGTGAAACCAACCTTTCTATCTATGTTTCATGCCAAATGATTATGTTTGGAATTTCTGGAATTATTGCCCTAATTTCGAAAATATGGGTAATGGGTAGTTTGGCATGTTATGGCATTGGAAATGGTATATTGGTATGAGTTTTAGATAGATAGAAATTGATTGGGATTCATTTGGATCACTTGGGAAAAGTTGGAAAATCTGCCTTGTTTAAGCTCTGTTTTTCGCTGTCAGTTTGGATGAGCGTTTTGAGTGACCAAATGGTATTGAAAAATTGTGAAACTTTCCAGTCTTAAAGTTCACATCCCAAGCTTCAAAATGGACATATAATTTGTGCCATTTCGTTTTGTCTACTGTGAGTTATAGCTGTCCAAAGTTTGAGGTCGAAAATGGATTCTGTTTTGGGACAGTCTTGAGTTTTTGGTGATTCTGGATTTGTGTAGTGATTTCCAGTGAATGGCTATATTTTTCCTTGAAAGAGGACTTATATACCTTTCATTTGGCTTTGGAATCACTTCGTTTCGATTTTTCTAGATTTAGTTATGAATTTTGGAAGTTCGCCCAGTGTCAGGAAATTTCTGGGCCGCGGCCCAAGAGTGGCTGGACCGCGGCCCAAGTCTTTCTGGCCTGTTCTGGGCCGCGGCCCATGAGTGGTGGGCCGCAGCCCAAGGCCTTCTGACCATCTTTGGGCCGCGGCCCAAGGAATGGTGGGCCGGGGCCCACCCCTGTGTTCCAGCCCTTTATGATTTCGAAAAGTGACCTTCAACCTATTGTTTCCCAATCTTTTGGGGCTTTGATTAGAGGCATTTGGGGCCTCTTAAGGGTCAATTATGGTAACCAAATCTAAGTATTATGAAAGTGAGAATTTGGAAAAGAGAATGACCATATGTTCTTGATTTGGTTATAGGATTGGGTAATTACCCTGATCATGATTTGATATCCGCTTGGATCGGGAGTAGCCGACGCTGGAGCATACGTGGAAAGAATAAGTGTAGGGAACTTACCTCTCCTGCATGTATTTGATAATTGTGTTAGTGTATTGATGCATGTTATTGCTTTGCTTGTTATGTGAAACATATATGAGTGATGGAAGCTCTGTTTCAACTTTTACTATGGCCATGAGTATATTGTCTGAACATTGAGCATGCTAATATGTCATTGTGTGAACATGGATATGTATTGCAAGCATGTCATGCATTAAACACTTATCTTGCATGCATATTGGTATCTGTTTCCTACTGAGATTCCCCAGAATCTCACCCTCCCCTATCAACATTTTAGACAGGGAAGGAAGATTGAGGATGAAGCAAGCATCCAAGGACGAAGAGGACTCGTTTTGGGTGAGAGCTTAGTAGTTGGTTATCATTGTGTAAATGGGATTATGTATTTGTTTATATAGATCAATACTGGAGTATGTATTCGAGTAGGTTGTGTAATCCCTATTGAATGAGTTGTATGGGCTATTATGCCTTATGATTATTGAGCGAAGATATGATCCCGGAATTGTCGGGAATTTATATTGCGTACTCTGATAATTGTATAAATGTAATTTATCTTCGCATAGTAATTATATTCGGAGTGAAATATGAGATCGTGTTTTAAATGATTTCGAAATGCATTTGTGAAAACCCCGTCTGATTGATGGGTTTATAAATGATGTTTTGGCTTATTGGTCTCTATTTCACGTTAATTGTGTAATCCGGATATTAATTACGGCAGGGGGTTACATTTTTGGTATCAGAGCTGTAGTTCCTGGCAAATATGGGAATTTGCTAGGATAGCTCCCTTAGATCTCTACCTTGGTGGTAGATGAAGTTTTGTGATAGTGATTATGTATACACATGTGTGATTTGTATAGTGGACATAAAAGATTGTGGAATATGTGTATACATTGTGGTTATTCTAGAGTGGCGAATCATTGTGTAATCGAAAGATATAGTGATTCGTCCGAGAATTGAGGTTTAAACCCAGAGGTGGTGTTGGGTCTGACTACCCATCATCTGATTAGAAAACCGAGGAAAATGGTTTCCGAGGTGTTTGATATTGAGGTTCTAGGTTAATCATGGCTCCTACCTAGATGTTGGGTATGTAACCCAGGGTGGTATGATGTTACATGTAGTAATGTTATACTGAGCTTGTGTGTGAAAAGGCCTTAAGACCTAGGGGATCGGTGTGTCTTAGGCTGGCCGAGATATTTAAACTTGTGATGGAGTTAAGGATGCTCCTTGGAATTGAGGGAAGTGATTTCCCGGTTCAACGGAGGTTGTGGCTTTGAGAGCTAAATTGTGATATAAGGATTAGACTCAATAGCTGGGTTGATTCTTAGGAATTGGATTTGACCTCAATGGTCTGTGGTACCAGGGTATGGTACTAAAAGTAAACTGAAAGGTGTATCAGGTATTCTGAGAGTGTTGGTTGTTGATCCAACATAGGGAGAAAGTTATCTACGGAGGATTCGGATCGGAGAGCGCTATCTACGGTGAGATCCGATTGGAAAGGGCTACCTACGGATAGTTCTGAGGGGCTGACCAGTCAGTGGACTGAGTGAAGCACCGAGTGCAGTAGCGTAGTGTGGAGCCACCATGATGATGAACCCTAGAGTGGAGCCACTGTGACGATGAACCCTAGAGTGCAGCCACCTTGATAATGAACCGTGGAGAGCAGTTACCGTGATGTTGAAATGTAGAGTAGAACTATGAGGACGTTAGGAGTATGGGCTCTTAACTCTGTGTTGATTATGGCTTTTATGATTCGAGTTGAATCAGGCCAAGATGTGGTACAGATTGTGAATGTTGTCAGTTGTAGTAGGAGATTCCTATGGGACTCCTGTTAAATCAACTTGACATTGTGAATGCACAAATGAGGAGGAAGACCTCAGAGTGTGCAGCGGAAGCGTGTGGATGTGATATGTTTGAAAACTGTGTTGAGCAAAGGCTCGAGGTTGATGTGAGAATGATATGATAACTATGGCTTCGGGAGGTAAAACTTCGGGGTCAAGTTGTGTTGTAAAAGGGGTCTTGAAGGATCTCAGTACGTGAAAAGAATTCGAGATGTCGAAAGTGAAGTTGTTGAGATGCCTGGTTCCAGCTTGTTACAATTATGCACGGTGAGTCCATTTTCCTGGTTGGGCCGGATCTGTTTGGTCTGGTAGGTCGTGCCTGGTAGGCATAGGCTCAGGATGTGACTGATATTTATGAGTCTTTCACCTGCGGCCGCGTAGGGTGATTCCTATGGCGGAGGACCGTTCCGTTGGGGCGGTAGTTACGGGGGATTGATTATATGAGAGCTGCGAGACTGTGTAAGCACTGCCACGCCAATAGTCCCTGAGTAGCTAACAACAGTTCGGGTTAGACTGTGTGTCTTCTCGGCGGAGAAAGGGGATGAGGGTGGAGTGTGATGTGAAAGCCGAAAGGCTATGTGTGTGCACTGCCACGTCGATAGTCCCTGAGTAGCTAACAACGGTTCGGGTAAAGACTGTGTGTCTTCTCGGCGGAGAAAGGGGATGAGAGTGGAGTGTGATTGTGAATCTGTGACAATTGTGGATAAGCTGGGACTGAGGTATTGTTGTGTAGTATAGCAGAGCTAATTCAGCTGATGGCTAATTCGACTACATGATCGGGGGTTCTCTATTCTGAGGGCACTACCCCGGCATGGCCAGCATGGCTAGCCACCAGGTTGGTTGCACCGGTGTTGACCCAAGGCCGAAAGGCGGTGCGTAAAATTAGAGTTTGCGATGTGGATTATGGTGAAAGCTATGTAAAATGCAGCGTGTGCAGGTCAGCGTGAGCCGTATAGGGATCGACGCTGGTCATCTCTAGCTCGGCCGTTGAACTGCCGTTGTAATCAATATGAATCTTTGTGAATCCGACTCGTGGGGCGGCGTGTTGTGAAACCAGCCGTGGGCTGTGTGTGAGTATCTTGCCTTTATGGCTTGTGATTATGATATACTTTATATGGATCCCAGCTGTGGTGAATTATACTGTGTTGATTGTTGTGTTGCAATACAGCGTGAGCAATTCAGCGTGAGCAATCGTAAGGGATGACATGTGTCATACTAACCATTGCCGTTGAACTGCCGTTGTAATCAACATGGATCTTTGTGAATCCGACCCGTGGGGCGGCGTGTTATGAATCCAGCTGTGGGCTGTGTGTTGTACATCTTGCCAGTGTGGCTTGTGTATGGAGTGCGTTATATGAATCCCATCTGTGGTGAAGTATATTGTTTGAATTGTGTTAAGGTGCAATGCAGCGTGTGCAGGTCAGCGTGAGCCGTTTAGGGATTGACGCTGGTCATCTCTAGCTCGGCCGTTGAACTGCCGTTGTAGTTGTTTTGTGTGAGTGAAAGAGGATGATGGTAGTGTTGGGAAATTGAGACTCTCAACCGGGAGCCTGGATAGAAGAGACTGAGATTCTAGGTGGACCATTACAATCAGGTACTTTGGATAGAAGAGATTGAGATTCTGGAGTGACCTGATGATGTGATATGTGTTGATGTGAATGTAAACCGTGACGTGAATGTCGAAAGGGCAATGTGTATTTGTGAGACAGCGGGAAGTTGTCGTATTTGTGCAAGCGGCGGAAGCCGAGATATTCTTGCAAGGTGATATGTGTGCAAGTGGCTAAAGCTACGTATCATTGAGTACACAGCCGTGGGTGCTGTCGTCTTGTGACAATTGTCACGCATCAAGGTGAATCTGTCGTAGACATTGTGGAATACCCAAAAGTCCTGATGGGTGAGGGTAATGCCATGAAACTTGATACGGCAATATGATTGTTGTGAATACCCAAAGAATCCCGGTACCACTAGTGGAGTTACTGGTGGGTGTACAGGTGAGGGTAAAGCTGTGAAAGTGGATATAGCGGAAGCTGAATGTTTGTGTATACAGCTAAGGCTGTCATTGGATATATTGAGTTTGTGATGTAGTTGAGTTATTCCAAGATGGAATCACTAGATTGAGTTAAGCAGGTTGGTGGCCTATGCTACCTAACTGCCGAAATCTTATGATATGGCTAATGAATTGGAGCCTCCAGATATTGAGATGCACTAGTCACTCATGAATTGGGGGGCTTGCGATGATTGTGGTTATATAATCTTAGAGTTTTGTGGCAATCGTATGTGGAGATGATTGAAATTGTTGGCAAATATGTGGTGATTGAGTTTGCGCAGCAATCGTGTAATGGGCCGATTGCGACAATTATAGCAACGATGTTGCAATTGTGTTTATGCCAAAGATGTGGTGCTGTTACCGAGTGGGGTGATAGCAGAATTAGACGGCGAGTAAGGGAATCTCGAGTGTTGTGTGGTTGGAAAGAAACCAAGCACGACACATTAGTCCGTATATGATTTGATGATAGTGATTGTGGAGGGTCACAGTCAGTTTGAATGAGTTCAGTCTATTTGAATTAGGATCGAATGAGGTGGAAGCCTCTCGAGTTTGAAATGGAGATCACGTATATGTAAGAGTGTCTCCGAGTATTGAGATCATTAAAGATGGTCAAGCAAAAGACATTGAGTTGTGACGCATTGGTCTGTTTTGATTCTTGCTAGAGTCAGACCTATTGTGTATGGATTGTCTGAGTGGTCTAGAGGAGACCATCCCAATATGAAATAAATTGTGAAACGGAAGCTGTCGTGAAGAAGCGTCCGGAGTTTATGTCCTTAGTGGTGGAACAAATTTCGAGGACGAAATTTATTGAACGGGGGGAGAAATGTAACACCCCGATTTTCGATTAAGGACTAATGATAATTATTGAGAATAATTATGTGTTTTATGGCAATAATAATTAATATGCCATGATTAGTGGAAATTTAAAGAGTGAAATTGTTGGGAATTAGTTAGTGATTAATAGAGAAATTAATTACTAGCTAAGAGAAAATGAGATGTGTGATTAAAATGATCAATGGCTAGGATTGATTGTGTAGTTGGGAAAGGGGCATAATCATGTGTATGTGTATGCATGTGAGCCCATGAGAGTTGAAATGAGATGGTGACAAGTGGCAAGGTGTGGACCCTTGGATGAGTCATAAGTGTGTGAGACACATCATCATCATCTCCATCTCCTCTCTTCTCTCTCTCTCGTTTCCTCTCTCTTCTCT
This sequence comes from Inga oerstediana, assembly GCA_963210345.1. Classification (NCBI taxonomy): domain Eukaryota; kingdom Viridiplantae; phylum Streptophyta; class Magnoliopsida; order Fabales; family Fabaceae; genus Inga; species Inga oerstediana. The sequence goes on from OY723409.1 coordinate 41,663,654, forward strand.
TCCTTCCTCCATTTTCGCTGAATATGCTTGGGAGAGAGAAAAAGAAAAGCTGGATTTGAGGTAAGCAAATGGCCTCAAATGCCAAAATGCTCTTCATTAACATTGTTCCTTGAGCTAAGAGCTTTCATCCTATGGTTGTAGTTTCTCCATTGGTGGTGATTTGAGGATCACGAAAATATGAAGTTTGGAGAATCAAAGAGTGTCTTTGAGAAAGTTGATAAGGTATGTGAAACCAACCTTTCTATCTATGTTTCATGCCAAATGATTATGTTTGGAATTTCTGGAATTATTGCCCTAATTTCGAAAATATGGGTAATGGGTAGTTTGGCATGTTATGGCATTGGAAATGGTATATTGGTATGAGTTTTAGATAGATAGAAATTGATTGGGATTCATTTGGATCACTTGGGAAAAGTTGGAAAATCTGCCTTGTTTAAGCTCTGTTTTTCGCTGTCAGTTTGGATGAGCGTTTTGAGTGACCAAATGGTATTGAAAAATTGTGAAACTTTCCAGTCTTAAAGTTCACATCCCAAGCTTCAAAATGGACATATAATTTGTGCCATTTCGTTTTGTCTACTGTGAGTTATAGCTGTCCAAAGTTTGAGGTCGAAAATGGATTCTGTTTTGGGACAGTCTTGAGTTTTTGGTGATTCTGGATTTGTGTAGTGATTTCCAGTGAATGGCTATATTTTTCCTTGAAAGAGGACTTATATACCTTTCATTTGGCTTTGGAATCACTTCGTTTCGATTTTTCTAGATTTAGTTATGAATTTTGGAAGTTCGCCCAGTGTCAGGAAATTTCTGGGCCGCGGCCCAAGAGTGGCTGGACCGCGGCCCAAGTCTTTCTGGCCTGTTCTGGGCCGCGGCCCATGAGTGGTGGGCCGCAGCCCAAGGCCTTCTGACCATCTTTGGGCCGCGGCCCAAGGAATGGTGGGCCGGGGCCCACCCCTGTGTTCCAGCCCTTTATGATTTCGAAAAGTGACCTTCAACCTATTGTTTCCCAATCTTTTGGGGCTTTGATTAGAGGCATTTGGGGCCTCTTAAGGGTCAATTATGGTAACCAAATCTAAGTATTATGAAAGTGAGAATTTGGAAAAGAGAATGACCATATGTTCTTGATTTGGTTATAGGATTGGGTAATTACCCTGATCATGATTTGATATCCGCTTGGATCGGGAGTAGCCGACGCTGGAGCATACGTGGAAAGAATAAGTGTAGGGAACTTACCTCTCCTGCATGTATTTGATAATTGTGTTAGTGTATTGATGCATGTTATTGCTTTGCTTGTTATGTGAAACATATATGAGTGATGGAAGCTCTGTTTCAACTTTTACTATGGCCATGAGTATATTGTCTGAACATTGAGCATGCTAATATGTCATTGTGTGAACATGGATATGTATTGCAAGCATGTCATGCATTAAACACTTATCTTGCATGCATATTGGTATCTGTTTCCTACTGAGATTCCCCAGAATCTCACCCTCCCCTATCAACATTTTAGACAGGGAAGGAAGATTGAGGATGAAGCAAGCATCCAAGGACGAAGAGGACTCGTTTTGGGTGAGAGCTTAGTAGTTGGTTATCATTGTGTAAATGGGATTATGTATTTGTTTATATAGATCAATACTGGAGTATGTATTCGAGTAGGTTGTGTAATCCCTATTGAATGAGTTGTATGGGCTATTATGCCTTATGATTATTGAGCGAAGATATGATCCCGGAATTGTCGGGAATTTATATTGCGTACTCTGATAATTGTATAAATGTAATTTATCTTCGCATAGTAATTATATTCGGAGTGAAATATGAGATCGTGTTTTAAATGATTTCGAAATGCATTTGTGAAAACCCCGTCTGATTGATGGGTTTATAAATGATGTTTTGGCTTATTGGTCTCTATTTCACGTTAATTGTGTAATCCGGATATTAATTACGGCAGGGGGTTACAATGGCCGTCTTTAACTCTACCCTAATATGATTCTATGGGAGAGGCAAGTTATGAATCATGTTCTCACCCTATAAGTTGTACACGTGGCCCTAGCGACCGTACACGTGGCCCTAGCGACCGTATACCGCTTAGGGCTATATGTCACACACTCAACCTCTACCTCGCCCTAAACAAAGAGAAAATACAATTAGTGTAAAGCAAAAATAAGTAAAGCATAGGCTTTCAACATGAGTCATACTACCTCAGGTAGAGTCTAAGAGAGGAATGTGTAGTTGCCTTTGACACTTGGGGTATGAGCCATTCCTTGATTTCCCACAGTGTCTCATCTCATTAACTGATCAATAACAGCTTGTTGTGCTTCAAACTACTACTTCAGCATCTCGGTCATCTCCATATACTATTGAAGCTTCTAATCAAACACCCTTGTTGGCATCTTCTACTTCCCAAAGTATTCTTTTTTGCCAACTCTATAGCCAACTTCTCTCAAAAGACCATCATGGTCATTACCCAGAGCCTTTTCCAAGACATCATCGTCCCCAGGAAACTCGCGTCGATCTAATTCTTGAATTAAGATATCCTATAGAAAACTTAAAGGTTAAATACCTTTTAATATGAAAAATTCAATTATAATTGAATCAAAATCATCAATACTTACCATTCTTGAGACAACTTTCTAGACGCGAGGATTGTCAATGTTGCCCTTTTTGTTTTGCCTCACAATAGCCTATAACACTCCATGGTTGATAGTCATGTCCAATTCTGACCTCTACTTCTCTATCAACTGTTGCTTGATGTTTGTATACCTTGTGCAGTCTCCACGGTATGAGTATTCATTGTTCTTCACCCGCTCAGGGTTTACCGTGCATAATGCTTTAAAAGTTGGAGAACATCGTGACCGTACAAAAACAAACCATTCAGGCTATTTGACAGCTTCCTTTAGCAGTATCGAAACCACCGACTTATCTACAGAGTCAAGTTCCAACAAATATTTCTTCGTTACAAACCCTTAAAATGAGCACAGTACCCTGTTAGCCTTCGTGAGAACATAATCCTTCTTCTACTCATCTATATGGAATCCATACTACAAAACACACAAATCATTGTTAGTGTTAGGTATACCAGTTAACAAGACATTATTAACTATATAGCATCATGTCTTACTAATACTTCATCCCAAACAACCTTCCTCATTAACTCGATTGCCTTATTCTAGTTGTTTAAAGTGATAGACACGTTACTTTTTGCCGTATACCTGAGGTAGCTAACAAACTTGTCAAATTTCACAACTTGTCATTTCTTATTTCATCTCACATTAAGTTTCCCAACCCTCTCTCTTTTCTTTCTAGATCTCCTTCATCACAACAAAACCCTTCCTCAATATCATTTCCCCTTGTTCTATAAGTCATGCATTATCATCATCCTGTTGTGCACTAGAGGGGTTGCCAGACAAGTTAGGACCCTCAATACTTGAGCCACCAACGGATGCCAACATATTAACCTATAACAGATCTTAAATCAATATTCTAACTTCTCCAAGCATAAGCAATTAAAAAATTGAGAAAAGAAAGTAAACTTCATATCCAATTTGACACTCATCATCAAAGAGCTTAAACAAGGTTTGTATCAATTTGATTTTTGTTCCTATGGTTGGCCTATAACTAGAAGAATTTATCACTGAGATCAAACACAAATAATTCATCACAGAAATATCTTCCATTTGAAATACCTAGATCAAAAGACTAGCATAGTTTGGAGATTAACAAAAACATGAGGCTTAACTTGTGCACTTATAACACCTAAGGCAATTATTATTTTACCAGCCACAACATGAGCAATGGATGTTAAAGTAGCATAATATCCACAAATCATAACATCATCTCCAATTGTAATAAATTCATCCGTAGAAGCAATTAAAAATAGAAAAATAGCAAGCTGAATATATTTTGGCTCCAACACACTAGACAAAACCATATGGCTACTTCGAACTGATATAACAATGAGACAAAGTTGCAATATTGGGATTTCAATTCAATCAGTATTGACAGAACAAACAAAAGAACAATTCCTCATAACAGAGCCAAATGGCTACTATGAACCCTAAACCCAAAATCTAGAACGGACCCATAAGTACTATAAATGAATAAATCATTTAGAAATAGCAATTTAGAGTACGCATTTTGACTTTACAATGAACTAAAACCACCAAAAACTCACCTCTATGAACGCATGACTCAAAAATGGAGATTCGAAAAACGACGAACACCTTCATGGACTGCAACGAACACGGCATGGAGAAGAATGACAAGTCCAACAACAACAGAGAGCGAAATAGTGGTAGGATGCCAAAAAAGAGTGCTTGGAGCTGTTCCAAGCTCACGGAAAATTGATGAGAATTTTGAAATTGTGACAGAATAGGGTTCAGAAAGGGATTATAAAAGTATATTTTTGACAGTTTATATTTTGAAAATTTGTCAAATATATAAGTTTTACAGTGTTTTGATAAACAACCGTCATATATTGATAGCCTCTATTTAATAATTTTTTTATATACAACCATCAAGTAAACAATACTTTTTTTTCCAGAAAAAACAAACTTATATATCATGGTGATCATATAAAACCATCAAATATTGTCTCGTATACTTAACAGTTGTTTTAAATAGCCGTTATATATTTCTTTCCTATAATTATACCTCTTTATATTTAATGGTTTTCATGAAAACTGTTAAGAATGGAGTTTCAAATATACGCGATTCTGTAGTAGTGACTATAAGGCAGGTTCTAGAATAAATCTGTACTCCATAATATATATAATTTATCTAAAGAGTTAAATTAATTACAATTTCTCAATATTCCCCTATTTATTAGTGTTACACATTGGATATTGAGAAAAATGTGAGGTAAATTAAAACGGATTTGAATATGGATTAAGGAAAAAATAATAATTTAGAAGAAATTTAATAAGTTAATTACTCTTTCTCAATTCTGGTGAGGTAATTAAAAGTGATTCACATTTTGGAGAAAGAAAATACACACATAAATGATTTATATCAATATTATTTCTCACCCGGCCAAATAAAGGCAGGCACACCTAATTTTGCTTTATGTTGGTTCTCTTTTCCTTAAAGTACATGTTTCATATATCATATCTCTTCCTCTTTGTCTCGTCTGTGTCTCAGAAAAATCCAGGTTGTTGTTACGTTGTTGCCCAATGTGCTGTTGAGTGTTCTTCTCATCTAACTTCACTTGCTCCACACGTACTCTCCATCTCCTGGATTCTCATGCCATGCTCTTTTTCTTTTTTGTTTTATACTTGAAAACTCTCCTTGAACCATGCAAACTTTTTCCAAACATATTTACTCGATCTATCTTCCTGGTCCCTGTGTCGGTCAGTCTGTCATGAAGTTACAGAGAACCACATTGATTGAAAGTAGATAATAAAGCCTGATTCATCATTCATTATGCCATTTGGGTTTGTCTCAGCCTGGAACAAGAGACGCAGAACCAAGTCTCAGGATCACACTGACCCTTGTAGTCTTCTTCTTCTTCTTCCTCCTCCTCCTTTTGCTGCTGCAACTGGAATTCTGAACTGTGTGTTGATTTCAGGGATATATAAACCAGTGGAGTTATGGCAGATTGAAGACCAAACAGGTCAACGACCAGCAAAGAGGAGGCATGGATCGTCTGTGTTCACACTCAAGGAGATGCAAGAAGCAACTCGTTCTTTCAGTGATGATAATCTCCTCGGAAAAGGAGGTTTCGGCAAAGTCTACAGAGGCACTTTGAGTTCTGGAGAGGTAATTATATCTTATGTTCAATATACTTCTCCGAATTTATCAATCACGCCGCGGCCTCCACCACAACAACAACACAACCTTAACCCACTATTAGCTACATGGATCATACAATACCACTATGTTCTATCATTTGATTAAGTTGTTAATTAAGAGATCCTACTGAATAACTTCATTGAGTGTTCTATTAGATCTTCATTTACCTCTTTCCGGAGGATTTTATGCTGCTTGATCCGCCTTCCTCACTAGCACACATCCAGTAGCCTTCTCTATATGTGTCCAAACCATTTCAAATAATTTTCTACCATTTTGTCTTCAACAAGAGAGAACCTCAGATCATAACATGTCATATATTCTCAGAGTTGTGAAAGTATATATGTATATTGTAATAGTAACATGTCTTGTGTTATCTGCGAAGGTGGTGGCGATCAAGAAAATGGAGGTACCGGCATTTAAAGAAGCAGAGGGAGAGAGAGAGTTCAGAGTGGAAGTGGACATATTGAGCAGACTGGACCACCCAAATCTTGTTTCCTTGATTGGTTATTGTGCTGATGGGAAACACAGGTTCCTGGTTTATGAGTATATGCATAATGGCAACCTTCAAGATCATTTAAACGGTTTGTGTGTCTTCGTAAATAACCCATATATACTCATAAAAAAAAAAACTCTGTTTGAATGATAAAGATTTAGAATCATGAGTAAATATTGAGTTTTTTTTTGTTTTGTAGGCATTGGAGAGAGAAAAATGGATTGGCCTTCAAGACTGAAAGTGGCACTAGGGGCTGCAAGAGGCCTTGCTTATCTCCATTCAAGCTCTGCAGTTGGAATTCCTATTGTTCATAGGGATTTCAAATCCACCAATGTTCTCTTAAATGCTAACTTTGAAGCTAAGGTTAATTAAGCAAATTCTCTCAACAGAATTAAACAATAGGATGCACAGAGTTAAAAAGGTTAACAAACTTTTTTTATATGCAGATATCAGATTTTGGGCTAGCTAAATTAATGCCTGAAGGGCAAGAGACTCATGTCACAGCTAGAGTACTTGGCACCTTTGGATACTTTGATCCTGAGTATACATCAGTATGCATCTATATATATTCTACATATTTAACTCTATTCAATATACCATATTAGACGTCTTACTATAAAAACCAAGAATCCTTTTCAAAAGTAATACACAACAAGCAAGTTTAAAAGGCACGCGCTCTGAACAGCTAAAAACTCTTTTAATATATGCAATTAAAAGGAAGAGTTTAAGGAAAAACATTATAAATTTGAAGCATAAAATAAATTGAGGTATTATATTTAGAATCACTGTAAACTCTTCTACTAGCTCTGATATTATTTAGATCATCGATTGGAGGAGTAATTTCTTTCATGTTGTATCTCTGTTTGTGTGAATGTTAGTATGCAAGAGTAGTGATCTGATATTGTTAGTAGTAATATATTTTGGTTGGAATACAGACAGGGAAACTGACTCTACAGAGTGATGTGTACGCATTTGGTGTTGTTCTTCTGGAGCTCTTAACCGGACGCCGAGCTGTCGATCTCAACCTCGGCCCCAACGATCAAAACCTCGTCTTACAGGTACATATGTACGTACGTGCCAAGTGTATGTACGAGGTTGATATTAAAGAAGCACTGATCATTTTCTTTGTTTGTTTTTATGAAATATTGAAAGAGACTAACATATAGTTGATATGATATGATATAAATTAGGTAAGGCATATATTGAATGATAGGAAGAAGCTGAGGAAGGTGATAGATACAGAGATGGCCAGGAACTCATACACCATGGAATCCATAAGCATGTTTGCCAATCTGGCTTCAAGATGTGTCCGTACTGATAGTACTGAGAGGCCTTCCATGTTAGATTGCGTCAAAGAACTTCAACTTATTATATATACCAATTCCAGAGGCCTCGGAATGCTTTTGCATAGTTTCGGAATGATTTAGTTATTAATACGTTTGAGAATATATATGCCCTTCTCTGCTGGTTAAAGGACTTCCATTTTTTAACCTCAGAAAACTTGAATAGATCCTTAAAGGATGGTTTTATTTATTAGGTGGGCCCCCGAGACTCTTTGGGTCATTTAACTTTTATTTTTAAGTGTTCGTTTTTTTTTTTTTTATAAGTTTTGGTGAATTGGGCTAAGGAGCTCATCAAAGTTAAAATATGCTTCTGGATTTAAAGAGTATTTATAGAGATATTTACATATCATCCATTAATAAGATTTTTATATCAGTGAGTTTTAAACCCGCAATCTTATAATTATAAATCAATTTTTTTATCAACTAGACTAACCTCTTTTAGCTGCCTCTTTATCTATTGTTTTGAAAAATCAAGCTGGACTAAACGCTTGGACCAGTTGTACCATACCAAACTCGAAAACTATTTACCCGGTATCTTAAGTTTACTGTGAAATACATTTCATTGATTGATTGATAGGAAAATCTTAAATTCAACATTAGCGTCTGAATTTAAGGTTGGGATACTGGATTCCGTCTCCCCATGATTTCTCCATTTTCTAATAAACTAGTAATTTTAAGAATACTGCCATTAATGTGCCAGAAATTTTGATTTTATAAATAACCATACTTACATCGAGTTTGCAAGAAGTTTTTTAATTATACTTGGTCATGTGTCCTAATTTTTTCACATGGATTTATAGTTGAATTATTATAATTCAAAAATAAAACACATAATCACATATAATTGGAGAACTTGACGAAATGGATATAAGGAATTTGATCTAAGTATTTTCCTTTTATAAATACTAATTAATCATATAACATGAGTTTAATAATTAATTTTTCAATAATTTGATTAATTTTATAATTATTTACCGAATACATTCCTCTCATATGGCATTGTGATTTGTGAACCAGGCATATTTGCGAGGATAAGCTCCGCATGCTTTTTGCTCACATAAAATATCAACCATCCAGATGCAGTTCAAAACTTCAAATAGTTTACATTTGAAGTTTAAATTTTTTTTTTTCAAATGAAACATTTATTTTTTAAAAATGTGGTAGTTAAAAAAGCATTCCTTTTAAATTGGAAAAGTCAGTGAAATTACTAGTGAAAATGATCTGAATTTAATTATATATGAGTATTTTTTGAGTGTAAAATCCTATAAAGTACAGATATTTTTTGCGTATGAAAATATATCATGCTTTTTTGGCAAATAAAATTTTAAATAGGGACATTTCACCAATTTTCCCATCTAAATTTTCCATTCAATTAGTAGAAAACAAACAAAAAATATAATGGCATAAGGTTCTTAGAGAGTTTTATGTTGGGCTGAAAAAAATGTAAAAATTAAATATTAATGTTAATTTTAATTTAGATAGTCCAAATAGAATATTAACTGATACTCCATCTCATTCTTAATACAAGACCTATTTACCTAATTAGATTATATTAATAAAGTTAGTTAAGTTAGTTAATATGAAATGTATTTTCTAAAATATCATACTCATCTTCCTCAATTTTCTCTCTTCTCCTTGATTATTATTGAGGGACATCAATAAGGATAAATAATTAAAAGATTGACAAATATTAAAAATATATCTTATATATATTATCAAGATCAATTACTTAAATAAATCATATATTAAAGATCGAAGAGAGTATATGATAGCATAGCACCACTATGGGGTGTTTATGATGTGTGTGAGCCATACGGATTAAAATTGAAGGTTTTAAATTAAAATATAATATTTTATTGGGTTAAGGTATAATTATGCTCCAAAAGTTTTCAGGTAGAATAGCTATGGGTATCCGGAAGTTTGCAAAAGAACGATGAAATAATTCCACCTACTTGATGGTTTTATATAGGGTTGATGTCCAATCTCGCCACCAAAGTTTTGTTTCCATCAATTTTGTGCTGAAAACATTATAAAGAAAAAAAATTGCCCTAATTGTTAACCAATTAACATTGGATGTAAAAAATCTAACATTAACTATTAATATTTTTAATATCAATGGGCGACATTACTCCTTTTTTAATATTTCTAAAGTATAATTGATCCAAAAATCTTTTGGATATTCATAACTCCATCGTAAAAACTTTTAAAGAAAAATTAGACTTTAATCCTACTTTGTTTATCATTTTATTAAGAAATGAAGTATTTAAGCGGTCCAAATTGATTCTTAACATAAGCATGCAATATTGCAATGAGCACCTAATTCAAACAAATGATACCATCAAAGTATTTACGAGCCTCAGGAGACTTAGTTTGCAATGAGTAGAGGCCTTGGTTCAGGTGAGGCCTCGTTAGATGTTAGGGCCTTGTTTGGGACATTAGTATCTTAAACACTAGTAACCAAACTCCTAAATTGACATCATTCCAATGGATTGTGGTCAGATTCTTTCTAATGCACAGAGTCTTTTGACGAGGTAACTACAGTGCATAGTTGAATCTTTAAAAACGAACAATATTATAAGTTCAAATTTTCAGGGGAAAGAAAACTTGGAGAGAATTCATAGGGACGCACTCATTATTATGGCTGTATAGTGTACAAACTCCTTTTGCTCCTTCCACGCTTGCAACCTTTCTTATATAGACTTCAAGACATTTTCCAGCCTCGGGTTCGTTGAAGGATGAACATCCTCAAGCAAGCTTAAGGTTATGTTTGGATGGAGAAAAAAATGAGGGGGAAAATAGGGAAAGAGAATACTAAGAAAGAAAGCTTTCCAAAATGGATAAAAAATTTACTTTTTTTTTTTTTGTTGAGAAAATATCAATTATTATATTATTATGATATAAAAAATAAAATTTATAATTCTTTCCATAACACCATGAGATCCAAAACCCAGTGCATTGTGGTTTTTTCGGCCGGTGTCGGTGCACTGTGTTTGACAGCTTGCGTCTCTCTACACGCACACACATATTATAAACCACAGCGGATCACATTTTTTTAATTTTTTTAATAGTATCTCAAACTAGAAAATCTAATTATTAGATTTTGAATCTTGAGTATGCATGGCTATATTAATTGAACCTCTTGGTCCAAAACAAGAATAATTGAATCCAGCCAAATAAAATAAGGGCAAGCAAGCCCCTTGCCAGCGAACGAATCAAAGAAAATATGGGGATCGAACCCACCAATTCTCGCCATCACACAGAGAGAGGGGAAAACAAAGCACATTTTTCACTTCGTGACAATTTCAAGGCGCGACTTGTAATTTGCTTTGAAGTTTGAACAAATTAACTTAAGTATGCCATTTCCAATAGGATTAAACCTAATTATGCATATTTCAAATAATCCCACTTGTATATTTTCAATTTTTTTCAATTCATATCAGAATAAAGAAACAGAAACCTTTTATTAAACTAGATATTCCACATTCACAACATAAAGTAGATAACTAGGAACAAAAGGGTATAAACAATAAACCCCAAGCTAGTAATATAATTTTTAATTTCTAAACGACTAATATACAGTCATTCGATACAGAAAAAAAATAAAAGTAATAATATGATCTCTAGTACTCCCTAGAACATGCCTCTGCTTCCTTCCATCATTTTCCTCATTAACATCTGCATTTCCATTGGGGGTCAGCACAGCCCAATCTCAATTAAAACTAACCAATCCTTCCCCAGAACCCCCAAATTTATTTCTTTTAATTAAAAAAAGAAAAATCAAAAATTAAAAAATAAAAACTCTCTTCCAGTGCAATGTCCATCATCCAAATGGCCCAAACACTTCACAAGACTAAAAACAACAAAACACAGACTAATTGAAGATAACTGAAAAGGTTCAAATTCTCTCCCCATCTTCATCTACAAGCCTCTCATCAGCAAGATTTCTCTGTCTCATGTTCTACACAGAGTGCTAATTCCATTGTGTATCAAAGATATCAAAGGAGAGAATTTGAAATGCATACATAATAGTGAGACTACAGCATCCATGTTTCATAGCTTTGGTCATCTACACTTGCTGCTCGTTTGGATCAACTTATTTTAAATGATTTTATGTTGAGAGGAATTTCAACTTGCAAAACACAAAAACATTTATCTGTAGTGAAACCGACCGGGCACTTGATTCACCCAATTACTTCACTGAGCTGATCATTATTGTTCCAATTCCTGATCATCTGCAGAAAAATCTCATTCCAAGTATCTATAGGACCAGGCAAGCACCAATGAACACAATCATTTTGAACTCTCTCTTTAACCCCATCAGCAAATGGAAATGGATACATATAAGCACCTGGATGCCCATCTGGTCTCATCAAAGCCAATTTAGTCACATCCAATACCTCCAATCCAAATCTCTCACCATTATTATAATTAGTCCTAGCAGCTTCAACTTCTTCAACCTCAATCTTCCTCATATCATAATCCATCCCTTCAGGCTCCTTCTCTAATAATGGCTCAGTCTTAGGACACGCCCCGAACTTATCCCACTCTCCTTCAAAATGTGCAGGAGAAAATGTTGTCACTGTCACTTTGATCCCATCATCATCACGATTACCAAGACTTCTTCTCTCAATTATGCTCTTAAGTGTAGTCCTTAAAGCCTTCCTAAGCACTTCATAGAATCCAATTTCCGTGTGGTTTAAACCAGGACAGTAATGGCAGCCTAACACTGAGTCACCCTCGTAATAAACAGCAGGATGTAGAAACCAGTGACCAACTGAAAGATCTATCAAATCTATTTGATTCAGATCTTTTGCCCATCTCTCATCTACAAGATCTAAGTACAGTTCATTATGATTTGGTCCTGTGCTTGATTTCTCAACCCCTTTTACCAGAAATGGAGACCAGTACACAGAAATAGTAACATTGTGAGAAGCAAAATGCCATTTTCTAAATTTGTTGTCTTCCCCATTTCTATAGACCAGATTTGGGGTTGAAACAGTAGATAACATACAGAGAAGTGACTCTAATTGGTTTCTAGCCATGGAATCACCCACAAAAGCTAAGTGCTTGTGGTTGAGAAGTTGAAGAAAAGATACGGGTTCAAACCTTGGGAGATTGCAGTGTGTGGGTTTCCATCTCCAATAGAGATAGCTTGTGTCTGGTCTTCCATGGCGGATACAGTTCTGGCCCTCCTTTATTGTTCCACAGGTCGTGCCGTTGTATAAAGGACCTCTTGTGTCACGGATCCATTTGCCATTGAAGTAGTCACATGGTGGAGTCTCATTGGGTTTTTCCTCTTCTGCAATTTAGTAGCAAAAAAACATGAGAAGTCTGAAAAATATGATAAATTTTACAAACCCAAGTTGGTAAATGAGATTTGAAACAAAACCCATAAAACAAATCTGCAATCTACCAGATTCTGAAGAAGAAGAGTGAGATGAGATGGTGATGGTGGATTGAGGAAGATGGGAATCTGGAGGAGCAGGAAGATGAAGAGGGTAAAAGTATAAACGAAGGAGGGCAAGGGGAAGAAGAGCATAGAGAGCGAAGAGGAAGAGTTTCTTGGTGAAGGAGAAATATGGATCTTTGAATAATGGGCTTGTTGATCCCATTTTCATATGCGTCTTCTTCTTCTCCTCCTGTTTTGCTTTCTGCTTTCTTCTGTATCTTTTTCTGTGTTCTCAGACCGGAAAGTGTCTGATTTTTCAATTTTGTTGATGAGAGATGAGAGAGAAATAGAACAGTCGCAATTTCTCATAACCTGCCTATAAAAGACCAGTGTTCATATTTTTTTTTTTAAGAAAAATGACGCAGAGGTTCCAAAAAACTAAAAATAATTACAGTGAAGTTCCAAAAATCCAAAATAATAATTCGTTAAGCTGTTTTTATCAAGATAATTAAATTCGGACCAGTCAGTGAACCGGCTGAAGTATTGAGTCAAGGGTCAGTGGGTCAGAACGGAGTCAAACCGGAACTAAACCGGGACCAAACCGGTGAGAAATGGAATATTTTAGGCTTATAGCATGAAATTATAAAGGAAAAATTAAAAAAATTTAAAAAAAATTTAAAAAATTTGAGCTGGACCGAGTCACCAAACCAGACCGGTTTAGTGCCTGAATCCCCGGTTTCTGGGTCAATTCGGCCGGTCCGGTCCGGGTCAGATAACCTTGGTTTTTACAACATGTTCAATTATTTTTTCTTGCTGTGGGACTTATTTGTAATTATCTTCTATCCTTGGATCTTGCGCTTCATTTCCCCTTTTTTTTATTGTAATTTTGTTTACAAGTGATTGTTTTGCTAATTTGTTTTTGTTATCCCACTTAATATATTTATGTGTTTGGAATAACAGTCACTATTAATGTGTTTGGAATAATATATAGCTTCATTTGTTTACAAATGATTGTTATTCCAAACACATTAGCAGTGACTCAAGGTGTTTGAAACCTATAAAATTTGTTTTTGTTATTCCACTTAATATATAGCTTCATTTGTTTACAAGTGATTGTTATTCCAAACACATTAATAGTGACTCAAGGTGTTTGTAAAATAGTTTTCATAAATATTTTTTATCTATATCATGAGTTCTCTTTAAAACCTCTTCACAATTCTGAAAATTTTAAGTAATATCTTACTCTTATTTTTAGATATTTAAATTTAAATATACTCTACACTTACCTCTTTTGATGATCTTATGTATTAGAATGAGGCTCATTATGATCCGTTGGACATTTTTTTTGTTTTGAAAAAAAAGAAGATCAATATATTACCAACTCCTAGATATACATATGTGAGTTTAGCTTATTGCAAGATCAGAAAATATAATCATTACTATGCCTATCAAAAGAGAAAAGCATGACAGTTGTGGCTGTGAAAGATCCAAGGAGGTTCAGTGTCTCTTTGTATCGCAGTTGGTGAATCTCGAAGTTGTTGAGAATTGAGATTCAAGTTCTTCTTGGAGCTCCAGATTTGCAGCATGTCAGTTCCATTGGAGAAGAAGGGCGACTTATGCATCCGTTGGAATTATAGATGAGTAAAGAATGGGTTTAGTGCATAGAGATCAATATCCTAACATGGTCCTGCATCTGAAATGTTAATGAGGCCTTAGTTGGACCAAAATCTCAATTCATAAAGCATCATTCTTTCTTTCTTTTTATAATAAAAGATATTCTACAAATATATCAGAAGCTATCCTCCTGAGTTAACATGAAAATTCATCCTGTTTACATCATTAATTAAAAGGGCGGTAATAGCATCAGGGGGCGAAAATGTGATATGAAGATCAATCGCCATCTTCCAAGCTTCTTTTGCCATAGCGTCTGCAACCGTGTTAAACTCCCGAATACAATGTGAAATTTCCACGTCCCAATCTCTATCCAACAACGTTTGAACCTCCACAATAAGCTGAAAATCAGGGTGTTCCCGAGAAACGTTACCCTGAATTATATCCATTACTTCACTACAATCAGACTCAATCATGATCTTTTTGTATCCTCTATTCCATGCAACTTTTAGTCCCCACAAAACACCCCAAGCTTCTGTAGATACTACCGTTCCTTGCCCAATCTGATACATAAACCCCATCAGAAATTCACCATTGTGATCTCTCAACACACCTCCACACGTGCAAGTCCTTAAGTTGTCATTCCTAGATCCATCAGTATTAATCTTCACCCACCCAAGTGGTGGTGGCATCCACTATTGTTGATTTCTTTCTACATTCTTATTTTGAACCAAACTTGTATTTCCCCATGTTAAGCAGGCACGAGCACGGGTTAATATGGCATGACTACTCCAAGTGTTGTTATTAAAACATCTGTCATTTTGAGCTAACCAGATATGTCGGTATAGTACCGAAAACTAGAGACGAAACTCGAATCCCTATATAACTTCTTTTCTCCCCGCATACCATGTAAGCCAGTCATTTCTCTCAAAAGAGCCAAAGAAATGATCACGTCAATCCAGAGGTAAGAATCCTTTCCATAATTAAGAAGTGAAAGGACAATCCCGCAAAACGTGGAGTACAGACTCACTTGAGTTATGACATATATCACAAAAACCTGTCGGATGACTATCTCGCTGATAACGCATTAAGTTTGTCATTAAACGACCATGAAAGCACAACCACAAGAAAAAACGGTACCTTTGAGGGACTTTCAATTTCCAAACACATCTCCTCCAGTTATTACTGTGAGGTTGTGGGGTGCCTACTAGATATTTGTAGGCAGATCTGATGTTGAACATTCAATCTGAAGACCATCTCCATACTGGAAAATCCTCCCCATTATGCTGATTAATATTAACACGTGCAATAGCTGTGCAAACATGACTTGGAAGTAGGTGCTGAAACTTTCTCATATCCCACTGTCCGGATGAAGTGATACAATCAGCTACTCTCTATTCAATATCATCTCTAGGCAATTCTCTGATTACCAAACTCTGAAGCTTATCAAAATGCGAGACCCAAATGTCATTCTAGAAAGAAGTGTTCTGTCCATTGGTAACTCTCCATGTTAAGCTATCTTTGATCTTGTCCCAACAGTTACGAATACCCCTCCACGTACTAGACTCAGACCGGCGCTTCTCAACTTTAGGAATAATATCATTCCCGGCTTTATATTTTTCACGCAAAATCCTAACTCAGAGCGAATCTCTTCTGTTAATCATATTCCATCCAAGCTTCATCATGAACGCCTGGTTCTGGTACTGAGCCAACATAAGACTAAGGCCTCCATTCTCCTTACTTGCACACACACTATCCCAGGAGACTAGATGAGGTTTTCTGCTTGCTGAGCTACTGCCTCAGAGGAAGTTACGACAACGTTTGTCAATTTCATCACAAAGTACCAAAGGAAGAGGCACTATCTGCATAGCATAAGTTAGCATAGCCGACATAACAGACGACACAAGAGTATGCCTGGCAGCCATCGATAACATGTTAGACTTCTAATTGGCCAGGCGAGCATCCATCTTATCCAGAAGAAAACTGTACGTAGCCTTTGATCTTCGTTCATGTAAAATTGGCATTCCCAGATATTTCCCCAGATTTGACGTCGGAGTAAAATTTAGAAATTCACTGATTTCTCTGCTTTTTATATGATTTACATTCTTTGAGAAGTAAACTCTTGATTTTCCAGTATTTACTTTCTGTCCCGAAATGTCACAGAAGTCATCCAAGATAGCCTTAATAACCTCTGCGTTATCTAGATCTGATTCTGCAAACAAAATGAGATCATCAGCAAAACAAATATGAGAGACAGGAGTACCTCGTTTGGAGAGCCTAAACGGTTGCCAAACACCCTCTTCAACTGTCGTTTGTATAAGATGCCCCAATCTTTCCATCATGATAACAAAAAGATACGGCGAAATTGGGTCACCTTGTCTAACCCCTCTAGAAGGGCAAAACATATTAGTAGCTTCTCCATTCCAAAGCAATTGCAAATGAGACGTCGACATACAAGCTTGAATAACTTTTCTCAGATATTCAGGAATCTTGAGTTCTTTTAAACAGTCGTAGATAAAATCCCATCTCACCCAATCATAAGCCTTCTCTAAATCAATCTTGATGGCCATGAAACCCTTTTTTCTTTTTAAAGACTTCATAGAGTGAATGATCTCCTGCACAAGTATAACATTATCTGAACTCTGACGCCCTTTAACAAAACTACACTGATTCGGGGCTATCACCAAAGGCATAATTGCCTTGAGTTTGTTTGATATAACCTTCGTAACAATCTTGTAAACAACATTGCAAAGACTTATAGGACGAAAATCACGAACCGTCTCTAGATGTTCCACCTTCGGAATGAGAACAATCTGAGTCCAATTGATTTGTCGTATCCACATCGGATCATTGAAAACTCTTTTCACTAAATCAATCACTGACGGTCTTACAGTTTCCCATTGGCTTTGGTAAAATAACGGATTGAAACCGTCTGGTCCTGATGCTTTCAACGGCCCCATATCAAACAAAGCTCTTTTAATCTCTTGATCTTCAACCGATCTCCCCAGAATATGCAAATTTGCATCATCAATCTCAGGATAAGTGCATCCGAATACCAAAGATCCATTATAATTATGGGTTTCTGTATACAAAGTTTCGAAGAATTGGCTTCCCAATCTCATAATATCCGCTGGATTATATGTCCATTCCCCAGATTCAAGCTTTAATGCTTCAATTTTATTCCTTCTTCGTCTGCCATTAGCCACAGAATGGAAGTATCTAGTATTACGATCTCCATCCACATACCAATTAGCCCGAGAGTATTGAAGCCACATGACTTCTTCCGGTGCCAAAAGTTTTTCAAGCTCTCCCCGTAGCTCACCTCGTAACTTCTCAAGGTGCTCTGAGATACCTACCAAAGCCATCTTTGCATTAATCACATCTAATCTTTGATATAATCTGTCTTTCATATAGGATATATTGCCGAAAACCTCTTTATTCCATAACCTCAGATCCTCAGTAAATTGTTTAACAGATCCGCACCAGTCATCCTCCACCCCCCAGTATGAATGAACAAAATTATTGAAATCATCATGCATAACCCAGGGAGCGAAAAATCTAAAAGGCCTTCGATTCTTTGCCGTAAGAACATGAGATTCAGTATCAACCAACACCGGACAATGATCTGATTTATATTTTGGCAAATGTGTCACTGTGGCATTAGAATTATTTCTAAACCAGCGTTATTAACCAAGGCTCTGTCTATTCTGCTCTGGTTATTTAGATTCCCCCAAATAAATTGAGGTCCATTAAAACCAATATGAAGTAACTCGCTACTCATAAGCCAATTCTGAAAAGACGTATAAATACCATTAGTCTTCCTGTGATTCTTACTCCAGCGTTCCTCGGGATGAGAAACATCATTAAAATCACCAATCACAACTCATCCTCACATAGTCAATTGCCGAATACCCTCAAGAGTCTGCCACAGATAACGTCTAATAACCATATTTGGATGCCCATACACCACAGTTAGAGACCACTCATCCCTGGTACCTTTATTAACCACCCCATGAACAAATTGATCCCCTGAAGAAGTAACAGAGGAATTTAAAGTAGAATCCCAAAACAACCACATACCTCCACTAAAACCACGAGCTTCAACTACGTGCATATTCATCCATCCCAACTTCCTAGCAATGAGCTTAGCTTTAACCCCTAGCTGTCTAGGCTCCAACAGGGCAAATAAACTAACTCCATGTCTGGCAACAACATTACTAAGTAACCTTCGAAAGGAGGCACCACCGGCACCTCGAGTATTCCAAGTCATAATAACATTAAAAAATTAATAAAATAAGAGAAGAATACAAACAACCCAGGCATTATTGAGACAAATGTCCCTCCTGAACATCCTCAATCCCATACATTACCACATCATCAACACTTCCAAGTGGACTAATTCGAGGTACAACGGTCTCTTCTCCTTTTGCACCTGGGTCAATAGGATTGGAGGCTTCTAGACGAATAGCGGAGGAATTGGAATCTAATTTTATAACATTCTTCTTTCTTCCTGACCCCACTTCCCCACTTAAATTACACGACGGTCCAGCTTCTTGTGTTTTCTCCATACTCAATATTTCTTGGGAAGTTCCCTCCTCAATCCCTTTCTTTTTAGCTACTTGGATCCCACGTGTTTTATTCAACTTATTAAAATGCCCAACATTATTCACATCATCACCACTAATCTCCTTTTTTCTTACATTTGAAATATCAGATCTATTATTACCCTTGCTCCCTTTATTTAGAACAGGTAAATGACCAATTTTTTCTTTCGTATCCCACGACCTATCTTCTGGCTTTGAACTAACACGAATCTTCCCCTGATATGCTTTATCACCAGAACCGCCATCAATAATTGTCATGTCTTCAACATTCAGAGCCTCAAACCGAGATCCTCCTCCCATATTTCTAGAAGGTAAATCACGCCTAGGCTCACGACTATAATTGCCATTCCTTGCATTCGAGTTCCATTGCCCCCTTCTCCGACTTGGCGCCACCATCCACTCCCCATACATTCCAGCAGTTATTTCGAAAGATGTGGACGATGGTGTTATAACAATAGAATTCAACGTGTTATCCGTGCATGCTGACTTTGACGTATTTTTTACTTGATTATTTGGGCAATGTTCAGTATCATGACCATACCGCCGACATGAGAAGCAAATCAAATGCAGACCCTCATAAACAATCTTCTTTTCTTTCCCATTAATCATTATGGATGGAAGCAAAGGTGCATTCAAATCAATTTCAACACATATACGGGCAAAACGCCCTTTGGTTTGCCTAAGGGTATTACTATCCACTTTTAGAACCCTTCCAATTTGGTTACCCACCACATATAAAATACCCTTATCATAAAAATCAACAGGGAATTTAGGAATTCTTACCCATACTGCAATTTTGGAAACCTCACTAGAATCGGGATCAAACTCTGACTTCCATGGCTGCACTGCTAGGTAATGATCCATGTATAACCAAGGGCCTCCTGTTAACGCAAAATCATAGTCCTCCTTATTGCTCATACGAACCAGAAAATATCCAGAGCCTATCTCAATAGTTTCAACCTGCCCTCTACGTCCCCATAACTGTTGCAGTTTTCGACCCAATTGATCCTCCCACACCATTCTACCAAGTAATCTGACGAACAACGACGTAGACCATTTCCGTGCTAGCTTCATTCTAAACTCCAGAGACACAATGATGTTAGGACCCTTCTTCGTTATCTCCACTTCAATTATGGACTTCCAACCATCCCCTTTCCACCATTGTTCTTCTTCATCTGAACATTCCACCCTTGTCTGATCTTCAAAACATGCCTCCTTGTATGATCTTTTTGGTGTTTCCGATATAATGCCTTCCTTTTCAATATCCTCATCCCTCATCCATTCCTCAACCCTTGGAGCTAATGATTGTATGCCTGTGAATTCTTCATGATCATCTCGAATTTTCTTAGTATTACGTTCCAAGACATCACTCTTTTTCATCATCAGCTCTGAAATCATTCTCTAAGGACTACGTTCTCTCTCACGTTCAATCATGTCTAACAGTTCCAAAGCCTTTCAGATGATGAAACTTTTCAATCCTGAAAAAAAAAACCAGCAACAGAAATTTTGAAAGCTAAGCTTTCCTTCACCGACGGCCAGCAACGATCAATATTACAGGATAATGGGTAAGACGAAACAGGTCGATCTTAGCAGTGAAGCTCTTGAAGGTAATCGATTTCCACCCAAAGAGACACTCACTGATAATTGTAGAACACAGCCACTGAACCTCAATTTAACGAGGAGATCTAGAAGATAAGCTAGAGAGATAGAAATAGAACTGAATCACAGCCATTCTCTCAACACAGATCTCCTATCCCATTTCCGGTAACAAGAGCATGAAATCAGCACAATCGACTGGAACAGAAGCAGAGCATTCAATGAAAAAAAACAGAAGCAGATCAAACGAAGCAAATCCTCGGAACTAGATCAGCATTAAACGGAAGACACAGATAGAAGGATAAGCAGATCAGATCTTCAGAAACAAGAGAAACTCCTTGGAACCGGAGACCGTTGCCGATGCAACGGTTAAAAACTCAAAATCTCACTTAGGGAACGAAAGCACTGTTCACAGAGGAGACACACGCGCAATGGACTTGACGAAACATCATTCTTTAGGCATCTGTTGCTTGTTTTCCTAAAATATCTTCATTTAATTATTACTCTTTTTTATTCTAAATATAATATTAGTTGACTTTTTTTTTTAGAAATTAAGGAAGTTAAATAAATTAGTTAATGATATCATATGTTGTATATCATTATATTATATATCAGTTTATAAATCAGATAAATTAGTTTGGAGGAAGAAATAAAAATATAAATACTTTAAAATAATTTAATTAGCTTCCTTAATCCCTCCAAAAAAATTCAATTGGGTCTTATATTTAGGATTTGAGATAGTATTATTATTATTATTAATGAAAATCTCCTTTAATAGATAGTTTGAAAAAAGAAATTTTAAATTTGAGAGATAAAATTAATTAAGATCTTATATTTGAAATTAAAATAAATTCTTTAAGTAACTCACATATTTTGAATTGAACAAGGAGCTTTCTTAAAATGATTTTTTTTCCTTCACAAGATTTTAACTCTCGATTATGGTTGAGGAGAAGTCGAGTTTTTCTAACTCAATTAATGTAAACCCCTGACTTTAAACATGTAATTATAATTCGATAACACACATTTAAATCGGATTAGAGACCATTGGATGCTTTAACCTCGTTTTAAACTTTCTGTCTCACAGTAAAATTTTTACAAAACTTTCAAAACTCTTTTTCCCATCCAGGTCTCAATTTCAATATTCGAATATAATTACCTGTACAGTTAATATACATTCAATCATATCAGAGTGTATAACCGCATCCCCGGCAACTCCCGGGTTCTATGCATAAAAACCTGAAGGTTTATAAGTATACACTAGGGGATTACACAACCAAAATCGAATGTAGTATTCCTGATTCAGAATATACAGTAATCCCGAGTTCAAAATACATAACCAACGTTTCCAATTCAACTATATACCCCCAAGGGTCCTAATTGCTCCGGGTTGGCCGCTTCTCCTTTGAGCCACACGCCTTGTCTGAAATGTTAATCATAGGAAAGAATGAGATTCGAGAGAATCTCAGTAGTAACAAACCACTCACACAATGCATAAACACAAAGCATGTACATAAATCACAAACAGCAACAGCAGCAGCAATTCACAGATACATGGTTTTCACCACAAACGACAGCACTCACGGCTGTATACACAATACGACAGCTCTTGCTGTAATCAACATCATGACAGCTTACGCTGTAATCAGTAATCAACATCACGACAGCTTACGCTGTAATCACAATTACAGCTTGCGCTGTAAACGACAGCTTGCGTTGTAAACGACAGCTATCACCAGCTGTAACCGCAGCAGCATCAGAAATCATCATAAAACAGTGATACAACACACATACAGTGCATTACACAAAGTATAAGAGAGAGAGAGAGAGAGAGTCACTACCTTGTCCTTTCCTGACGTCCTTCGGCGCAGTTGGCTTCCGAGGGCGGCAAATATCGAATCCTACAATTCCAAATACACCATTTAGACACTTCCATAGTGTTACTTGGGGTTATATGAGTCTATAGTGAAAATTTACAAAAATACCTCGGTGACCCGGCCTGGGCCCGCCGTACCCGGTCTGGTTGCACTTTTCCCGAAATTCTAATCTGGGCTATCCTAACATATTTCCGCCCAAGGAATCCATTTTCGGACTCAGAATTATCAAATTCATTGCCAAAGGACGAAATTGCCCTCGACAGCCACTATTTAAAGGTTTCAGGGGCATTTTCGAAATTATGCTTTTTCGGCCTTTTCCAAAAAAGTGGCCAACTGTAACCCCGCCTAATTTTCTCTCCTGAACTCAATGGAACCATCAAATCATTGAAAATCCAACTCTAAGACTCATTTCTAGAGCTAGCCGAAATTTATGAGCTCTCCGGAGAAAATCGGGGTTTTACGATTTCGGCTCCGCAAACGCGTTTCTTTCTACTCCTAACCACTTTATTAACCATTACATTAGGTTAAAACTAACATTAAGACCCAATTTGGGCAGCATAACCCCTAGGCCATATCATTTCCAAACTTTAAAACCAATGGCAATCCGGCGAAATTTCACCGATTAAATTGCCCACAGCAACCAGAATAAGCAATATACGAAAGTTTGGAAGTTACCTCAAGCTCCCTCTGGCTTTTCCCTTTGATAACCAAAACCCTAGCCTTCTCAACACTTAAATTCTAGCTTCAAACACCTTGAATCATGTAAAAGAGAAGCTTAGGAGAAGGATTATACAAGTCAAGAGCTAAAACACCGAAGAAATCGAACTTACCTTGAAGTTCTTGCTCCTTCTCTCACTAGATATCTCAAATCACTTTCCTTTTCTCTTTGAAGCTCAAGACGTCGGAAATGGCTGAAGAGGGAACGGAAAAGTGATTTATAATATCATGATGATGTCACCTTACCACATGATGATGTCATAATTTCTAATTTCACATTTTCGGATTTTCTGGCAGATTTTCTGCCCAACTTTGAAAAATCATAACTAATTCTAGAAAAATCGAAATGAGGTGATTCCAAAGCCAAATGAAAGATATTTAAGTCCTCTTCATAGGAAAAATATTGGCCATTACTGAAAATCACCACAAAATTCCAGAATCATATAAAACTCATCACTGCCCCAAAACATAGTTCAGTTTCCATCCCAAACTTTGGACAGTCATATCGCCTAGCTCACAAAATGAAATGGCACAAATTATATATCCATTTTGAAGCTTGGGATGTGAACTTTAAGTCTGGAAAGTTTCATAATTTTCTGACATCATTTTCCTAGTAAAAACGTCTATACAAATCGGCTGCCCTGTACAAAGTTTCAATGGGTAGAGTTTTCAACTTTTGCACAATTATTCCCAATGGGTCCAATTTCACAATAAACACTCTCCCCACACGAATTTTCACAAGGAAGCCATTGGAATCATTAAAATATCCAAATTCTCATCACACATTCTCCAAAAGTGTTTATTCAACAATAATTACATCTACTTTTGAAGTCATTAGCCCTTAATCACTTTTTGGGATATTACAATTAATCCACCTACTAATATTTTTAAATAACATAAACGTGCTGCGACTTTGCATTTCTAGATGAATCAAATTTAATAATAGAAGTTTTGTCAACAAATAATAATAATCGAAGTGTGTTCGCCACTCAAGATAGTGGGAATTATTAAAACAAAAATGGCCCCACTTGACAATGCCTTTTTTTTTTCCAACCGGCGCCCGCCAGTATGAACTAACCATCGTCAGTCGGCCATTGAAGCTTCAGAGCTGACCTACCAGAACTCCTACCACCAGAAATTAATGTGTTGTTTTTACAAGGATTCCACTTGTTCATGAAGAGTTGCAAACTCGTTCAAAAAGAGTAGAATCATGAACAAGTGTACAACTCTTCATGAACAAGTGGAATCCTCCTATTATCAACACATTAATTTCTGGTGGTTAGAGCTCCGGTTGGTCGACACCCAAGCTTCGATGGCTAGTTGAAGCGACCATCGCCGACCAACTAGCCAAAACTCCAACCTCCAGATATATAATTAATGTGTTGTTTATAGGAGGATTCCACTTTTTAATCAAGAGTTGCACACTTGTTCATAAATAGTAGAATCATGAAAAAGTGTGCAACTGTTTATGTATAACTGGAATCCTCCTATGAGTTACACATTAATTTTTAAGGGTCGGAGCTTCGCCCAGTTGGGGCCAAAGCTTCAACGGCCGATGACAGGCAGTTGGAGCTTCGACTATGATCAAAGCTTTTTTAAAAAAAAAATAAAGTAAGGGGGCATTATTGTCATTTTTCCAAGAAAATTTATTTTCATTTTGATCCTTGGTCCTGCAATGAAATTTCAAAATGTTCTGGTCCTTTACTAAAATAAATTTTTTCCTATGGTCCTTTAATGAAATTCTCCCTTCTTTTTGTCACCCCCCAAAGTATTCTTCTAATTCTATTTATAAGACACTTTTAATATATTTTATTGAAATAAAAAAATATTAAACACCATTAACTCTGTTTTAAAATTTAATAATTTTAACTTTACCCAATTTAATATAAAAGAATTAGTGGGAACTGACAAGTCTAAAAACAATATATTAGACGGTTAAGGGACAACAATACCCATAAACTTTTCTTAAAAGTGCACGCATCATCATAAACTTTTTTCTATTAGATCCTATGTTTTGATGATAATAAAGCTTAAGAAAGTATTTGAAAGTTGGCACACTGATTTAAAATGTTTTTTTAGTGAAGATCACTGTATCACTCAAGTGATGAGACAAAACTTGGTTAACTTAATTTAGAACAGTGATGAAGTGCTTCTTTGAAAAATAACTCATCACCACAATAATCACTAGAAGTGATAGATAATGATCACTCATGACTACTCGAGTGATGTGAAAGGTTATTATTAGTACCACTTCACCATAGTGACCAAGATAGTGATATGATTTCTAAAAAACATTTTTCTAAGAAATCATTCGAGTGACCACTCGAGTGATGAGATCCAAAGTACATCACTATTAGACTACCATAGTGAACCATCTGTTGATCAGTTTTTTGGAAAGAGATTTCAAACTTGATCACTCGAGTCGAGTGACGTTTCAAGAATATCATCACTATTACTTCGCCATAGTGATTCTTCATAGTGATCAGCTTTCTAAAACTATTTCGAAGAAAAGATCACTCGAATGATGTATTAAATTTTCATCACCATCACTTCACCACAATGATTGGTTCTAGTAATAAGCCCTATGAAAAATTGTCAAAGAGAAGATTACTCGAGTGACTACTCAAGTGATACGTATTAAAATGTATCACTAGCACAGCATCACTGTGACTCTAGTAGCACTCAGTATTTTTGAAAAAGTTTCTAAGACTAGATCACCTGAGTGATGTGTGAAAAGTGCATCACTACCACTGCACCATGGTTGTAAGACCCCATCTAACATACCACTTATCATTGATATTAATCAAAGTAGCAATGTGCGGTTTAGATGGTACACAGGAATAACATAGATATACTGATAAAATGTATATGATTAATTTACAAGAATCCCCCATTAGGTGTGTGAATAGTAATTACAGACCTTAAAATAATAAAAATGATCCTCAAATAACCAACAATCCTGTTTGATCAGCATCAAAACCATCAACTGCCAGTAAGTATGCTCTCGCCCCTTTGAGCCACTGTCGTTTGCTCTTGCTCTTTCTATGACTCGTTCTCTCTCTATTTTGGTGGTGATGGATGAAAATGAGCTAAAGAGAAGGGATATGAAGACTTTAAAAATATCTTCTTCATCTTTCTTCAAAATATATTATTTTAAAAGAATTAGCACATGCCAAAATCTCAAGCTTTATCCCTTTCCAACTAAGTCATAATTGCCTCCTTTCTCTTTAATTGAAATGACGAAAATGAGGCCCCAAAGTAACCAAATGGGTTTCCTCTAATTATCTCCACCAATTGCCCAAAATTTATAATATTTTATGCCAATTGAACATGTGCTCATATCTTTAATCAATTCTTATTTAATCCCTTATTTAAGATGATGACACTTGGCACAATTTTTATCCAAGAAAATATTTTCCTTCTCCTTTAACATTTTGGTAGCAAATATCCACCAATAAAGGAAAAATATAGGCTTTTACTTTATTCCACAATTTACACAATTGTCATTACCTTTTTTTTTCAAATTTGCAATAGTTGGCAATTCTGGTAGATTTTCTGACTAAACATTGAAAAATCATAACTTTATTTGTAGAAATTGAATTGGAGTGATTCTAAAGGCTATGAAACCCTTATTGAGTCTAGTTTCACGAAAAAATATAACCTTTAGCCAAGCAGAAGCTCAAGATTTCCAAAAATTCATTAAACCTTACCTATTTTAGAAATGGTTCCAGAAACAGGGCCTAACTTTGAAAAAACATATCTCTCAATCCTCAAGTCAAAAAATCACATTTACCTATCAAATTAAAGCTTAGGATGTCTACTTTCATTTTGTAAAATTTCACAATTTTTGGACATTATTTTCCTATTTAAAAATATGCTACAAGAAGATTTCCACGCTGGAAAAATATATTAGTAACAAATCCTCATTCATGGGACTCGTACTAAATTGAGGCTTAGCAATCCACTTAATTCAGGCTTATTCTCAAATCTCTAATCTTGAAATTCGAGATAATACATTTCTCCCCCCGTTTAATAAATTTCACCTCGAAATTTGAACGTATATAACTTGGGGATCAATCATTATCACTCAACCCATCCCTTTATCATGTGCAGGCTCACAAGCCGTGCAAAATGTAAGACCCTACCTTACATGCCACTTATTATTGATGTTAATTAGAGTAGCAATTGCGTAGTTTGGGGTGCACACAAGAATAACATAAATATACTAATAATGAGTAATTGATTACACAAATTTCCCACAGGGATTGTATAAAATAATTACAAATAATGTAGTCACGTAGGACTACTAGGGTGTCTAAACCCATTCTAGTAAAACATAGACACTTTCCGTCTTTGTTCCACCACTGCATTCCTCTCGTACTGTTCTCTTCTTTGTTTTCAGCACACCTCATGTTCTCACCTTTCTAAATGGTTTGTTAGGGGAGGGTGAGATTCAAGGGAATCTCAATAGTAAACAGTACCAATATGCATGTAAGATAAATGCTAAATGCATGACAGGTTTATTTTACATAACTCATGCTAACACAATAACCTATCTGCGTGCTCAATATTTCAAACAACATACTCATGGCCATAGCATAAATAGAAACAGAGCTTCATTCATTCTTATATGTTTTACATAATCAAGAAAAGCAATCACATGCATTAATACATAAGCACAAATATCAAATACATGCATGAGAGGTAAGTTCACTACCTCTGGTCTTTGAGGCCTCCTCTTGTACCTTTTCTTGTTCAACTATTGAAGATGCTTCTTCTTTGACACCTCAAGGCCCTAATGATAATTCACACACCTAGTAGGAGATTCTTGTGAAATAATCATGTACATTTTATCAGTTTATCTATACTATTCCTGTGTACTCGCTAAACCACGCATTGCTACTCTGATTAATACTAATGATAAGTGGTATGTAAGATAGGGTCTTACATTTTGGTATCAAAGCAATCAGTTCTAGCAACATGATAGTATACTGATAAGGTTTTGATTATATGGTAAAAGGAAATACGCACAGAATAGGGCACTAGAGAAGTGAACTACCCCTCTTTTGTGTATCAGTCCTTAAAAGATTTGGGAATGCCCAAAGGCAGCAAGTAGTACAATACCAGACGGAGAATGGTCTAAAGATATTGCAAAACCTGAGAAAGCGAGTACGGCCAAGGCCAAGGTACAAACACAATATTTAGTAAGTCAAAGGTAGATGGTATGGTGTTTGAGATAAAAGTAGTCCCAAGGTATCGGTGGTCAAGAGTAGATAGAGCCATTATTTACGTTTTGGCACTGGCACACAAAATTTAAGAGTGCTCAACCCACGGAAATCTTAGGATCAGTGACCTCCTGGGATGTTAAGTTGGTAAGGTTATGGAGACTTGATGAATGGTTATTGTCTTAAAGTTTCTTTATGACTAATGATAATCTTAATTACATAATTTAAATGATGTTTAGAAGCATGGAGATGATGAAGATGTAAGTATTAATCTTAATTAAAACCGTTTCTGTTGTAATAATTACTGTGCAGAAAAGTTCATTTGATAAAGTAATGGGAAACTTGAGGTGTAGTAAATGTTTGAGGTTTTTCCATGCTAAGTGATGATCCTTAGTAACACTATGATGTTAAAGGAATGTAGACATGTTATACGGTGCTATATGATGAATGGTGATTATACCGTATATTGATCCTAAAGGATCTAACCTGATGATACTGAAGGTTGTGGATAGGCTTGAATTTGATTTAAGCTAAAATAATGCTTAGTTCGGAATGTGAATTTATTGCACTATGGTTCTGTTCTATGATGGAAATTTGAACATTGTGAATAGTGTTGAACCTTCAGTAATGTTTTGAGGATAGTACCCAAATACTGTAGAGGTTAGAGTAGGCGCTATTGATCCTGATTCTTATCAATCTATCGGGTATACTTGAGGAAAATAATTTTCAATCTATGTGATGTTGAGGTTTTAGGTTTCATGATGAACCTAAAAGTTGGGTTAGAGACCTAAGATGTAAAATCCTACATGCCTGGTATGTTGTAGTAGACCTGTGTGTCTAGAGGCCCTAAGACCTAGTGGATCAGTGTGTCCTTAGGTTGGCAAATTTATTTAATATTGTGTTGGATTAGTGATGATCCGTGGAATCAAGGAACAAGATTTTTATGGATACGAATCCTTGTAGAAAGGGATTTTGAAAACTAGCTAGCTATTAAGTCTAGTATAGGGAAAGATTATAATCATAAAACATTCCTTTAAAGGATTGCTTTAGGTGATAGCTCTCTGATACCAAAATGTAAGACCCTATCTTACATACCACTTATCATTAATATTAATCAGAATAGTAATGCATGGATTAGCAGGTACACATGAATATCATAGATATACTGATAAAATGTACATGATTATTTTACAAGAATCCCCCACTAAGTGTATGAATAGCAATTACAGACCTTGAAATAATAAAAATGATCCTCATATAACCAACAGTCTTGTTTAATTAGCACCGGAACCATTAGTTGCTGGTAAATACACTCTCGCCCCTTTAAACCTCTATCCTTTACTCTTGCTCTTTCTATGACTCTTTCTCTTTCTATTTTGGTGGTGATGGATGAAAATGAGCTAAAGAGAAGGGATATAAGACTTTAAGAATATCCTCTTCATCTTTATTCAAAATATAATATTTTAAGGGAATTAGCACATGCCAAAATCTCAAGCTTTATCCCTTTCCAACTAAGTCATAATTGCCTCCTCCCCTTTTAATTGAAATGATCAAAATGAGGCCCCAAAGTAACCAAATATCCTTTCTCTAATTATCTCCACAAATTGACCAAAATTTATAAAATTTTATGCCAATTGAACATGTGTTCATATCTTTAATCAATTCTTATTTAATCCCTTACTTAAGATTGTGACACTTGGCACAATTTGTATCCAAGAAAATATTTTCCTTCTCCTTTAATATTTTGGTAGAAAATATCCACCAATAAAGGGAAAATATGAGCTTTTACTTTATTCCACAATTTACACCATTGCCATTACATTTTTTTCCCAAATTCGCAACAGTTGGCAATTCTAGCATATTTTCTGACCAAACTTTGAAAAATCATAACTTTATTTGTAGAAATCAAATTGGAGTGATTCTAAAGGCTATGAAACCCTTATTGAGTCTAGTTTCATAGAAAAATATAGCCTTTAGCCAATTGAAAGCTCAAAATTCCCAGAAATTCGTTAAACCTTACCTAT
Source organism: Inga oerstediana (assembly GCA_963210345.1). NCBI lineage: Eukaryota > Viridiplantae > Streptophyta > Magnoliopsida > Fabales > Fabaceae > Inga > Inga oerstediana. The sequence continues at coordinate 41,694,311 of OY723409.1, forward strand.
TTCAGAATTGGTTTCAGAAATAGGGTCTAATTTTGAAAAATCATATCTTTTAATCCTTATATCCAAAAATCACATATTACCTATCAAATTAAATTTTAGGATGCATACTTTCATCCTCTAAAATTTCACAATTTTTGGGCATCATTTGCCTATTTAAAAATACGCTACAAGAAGACTATCACGTTGGAAAAATATTGGCAGTAAATCCTCATTTCTGGGACTCTTGCTAAATTGGGGCTTAGCAATCCACTTAATTCAGGCTTATTCTCAAGCCTTTAATCCCAAAATTTGGGATATTACAATGGTGATGGTATCCGGTGATATGTTTCTTTTTAAATGAAAATGAAACAAGATCACTCAAGTGATCACTCGAGTGATCCTTTTACATTCATCACCACTAGTTCACTATAATGAAGTACCTAGTGATCTATTTTCAAAAGAAACAAGATCACTTGAGTGATCCTATATTTATACATCACTACTACTTCACCACGGTGAACTATCTAGTGGTCTATTTTGTTTTCAAAATTGACTATGTGAAGATCACTCAAGTAATGCAATTTCATAAAATAGAGCATCATGTTGTAAATCTTGATACTCATTTCAATCTACCCTAAACTTATTCTAATTGCTTCCAATTGGTCTAGCACTTCATTATATCAATGCTTGATCACATTACATGTGGTTAATCAAGGATTAAACCAAGATTAGCAAAAAGCACTTTTGTGTCAAAAGCATTAAATGCTCCAAGATTCAAACACTTCACATTCTCTTTGTTGAGACTCAATGGCTAATTCCAAAGACACAAAGAATAATTTGACAGAATTAATGGCTAGAAGTAAAGACCATACACTCCAACGGCTATAATCGAAGATCAACGGTCTTCAAATATTCTCATACTATAAATAGAACAACATTGAAGACAGGGCAACTAACGAACATTGTGCATTTATATCTACATTCATTGCTAAGTCTCTTAGCTTAATTTCTATGTAAATTTGTACTTCAATTATCATTTATTTACTTTTATGAGAGAATATACTTAAGCATTTACTTTGGTTAAGATACTGAAGGTAGTGAGACCTTGAGTAGGCATTGATTGCAAAGTGAAAGGGGGAGTAAATGCTCTTTGAAGAAGAACTAGCTTATACCGAGGCACCAAGAGCCTTATGAATCTTGGAAAGATAGAGGAACTCTCAGAAAGGCTTTCTACAGACTGGACGTAGGTAAAATGGATTGGACTGAGTCAGTATAAATCTCTCATGTCCACCTTTGGTGATACCTCTCTAACTCTCCTCTCTTTATTTAGTTTGTGTTGAAGTTTACAATTTTTAAAATCACCTACCTTCTTGGGTGAAAGGCTTGAACTAAATTTTTGGGCGCAAAAGTTACCATGAACTTTTAAAAATAAGGCAAAAGTGAGATTCATGTTAAAGGAAAACATCTTTTATCTTTTTATGGGCCCCACAATATTTCAAAAAATAAAAAGACCTACATTTTTTAATTTCCTATACAACCCTTCATCCTCTCTCTCTCTCATACTCCATTCCTCCCTTCTTCGACTATCTATTTTCTTCTCAGCTCTCGGTGATGACGGTGGCGATGTCCTTTACCAATATCGTCGCATCTTCATGAGAGGAGGATGACGATGCCCAGTTAGAGGCAGCAAGATTAAAGGCGTGGAGGAGAGAGGGGAAGGCGGTGACCTACTTCCCATTTCCTCTGCTTCTTATCTCATAGGCATCGCCTTCGCTTCATCGGCCTTCGCGTTCGCTTCATCGGCCTTCGCGACTCACTCTTTCACCTTGACTTGGTCACCAGACCAAGTCGACCATCCCCAGACCTTCTCTCATCACCATTAGTTGCTGGCTTTAAATTCTTTTCATTGTCTTCTCACATTACAGTGGGCGCTTTCAACTTCTCCTTTTGGCCGATGGTTTGGGTTTTTCAATTTTGGTTTAAGTTTTGGTTGACTTTTAAAATTGATGATGAATTTCAATAATTTGGAGAGATTTGTTGTTGGTGATGAAGCAATAGATGAACGAAGAGATTGAGAGGGAAAGGTCCTCTTTTTATTAGTCAATCCACTACTTCTCGCTAGACTTTTCTAGAAATTTGTTCGGATACCTGTTAGGATGCATCCCTTTTTGCTTATTTGAAATTGTTTATCCTCATGGATTTAGAGTTTTCAAAGATTTTGGCTATTGTATCTTGATTTCTCATTTGATTGAGTATTGTGACCCCGAGTTGAAAATGATGTTGCAAATATGAAAAGTGGTATTGAATTTCACACCCATGATGGATTTCTAAAGCACTTTCACAACCTAGCCATATGAGAAGTTTAGAGGGAGATTTGTTTTTGTTTGAGTTAGGGCAATTTTGATACTTTTATACTAGAGTAAACAGATATTAGTTAGTTTATTAATGGAAGTGTCACTTTTGCTTGCTCCCTTTTTAAAATTTCATGGTTACTTTTGCACCAACAAAGAAAAAGGCTTATGATGATGGGTGCCCTTTTGAGAAAATTTTATCGGTATTTTTGTCCATTAATCGTATATTAGAAGTAAAATTGTGCAGTCATATAATAAATGTAATGATATAATTTATACAACAACAACTACCAGCAACAACAATAATAACAACAGCCTTATTCTACTAGATGAGGTCGGCTACATGGATCAAATAAAGTCATTGAGCTCGGTTAAAAACCAAATTTCAAGATAAATTTTTAACTACGAGATCTTGCTCAATGACCTCATTGAGCGTTCTCTTCGATCTTTTTCTACCCCTCTTAATTGGGCTCCAAACAACTTGATCTACCTTCCTCACTGACACATCTAATGGCCTTATCTGTACATTTTTTCTTCAATAGGTTCCACTCCAACCCTTCCTCGTATAAGTTCATTATGAATATTATCTTTCCGCATATAGTTTCATTAATGAGATAACTAATCTTAAGGGAAAAAAGCTCTCTCTTTACTCTCCCTTAAATATGTCTCATATGTATAATAAAATTTGGTTATTATTTTTATTACTCTTTTAATTAGAGGATTAAAGCAAATTAATTTTAGAACATGTTTGGATTAGCTTTTGGAAATATAGTATAAAAAAGTTATTAAAAGTGATTTTGGAGATAGACTTTGTGAAAAAAGTGGTATTGATAAATTGAAAATGTTTGAATAGTTTTTATCAAAAACACTTTTTTATATTTAATACTAAAATGGGTGTAAGTTAATGTGATAATTATATAAAATAAAAATTTTATTTTAGGGTTAAGGTCTAAAAATATCCATTAAGTTGTACTAAAAGTGCAAAAGTAATCATCAACTTTTTTGATAGGAAAATTAGCCACAAATATTACAAAAGAGAGCAAAAGTGACAATGTTGTCAAAATTTGTAATGTAACAGGTGTTTGAAAAAATTAACGTCGATGTTACTTTTTCCATCTTTTATAATGTTTATGGTTACTTTTACATTCTAAAAAAATTTTATTATTACTTTTGCACTTTTGGTATAATTAATAGTTATTTTTGTACCTTAACCCTTTATTTTATATTTTTGTTAGGGTAATTATGGCATGATACAGTCTAACACTATCATTATCATGCCAATGACCAAAAAGTTCTTTTTTCTTCTAGCTAAACATACATAATTTGCCTTTCGGGGCTGCCATATTATCACACCAGGAAAGCATCAATCATTCTAAAAAGAAGCTCCACATCTCATTCCTCACCACTTTCCACCAATTCCCTTTCAAATAAGTCTATACAGATGCAATATCCATTCCAAAGTCTATAATAAGAATCTTTGACAGCCACATCAGTAAACTCATTATTAAGAAAAACATATTATTAATAAAGGGTTAACGTGCAAGTCTACCCATCAAGTATTCCATCATGAGCATTAGGCACCATAAACTTTCTTTAAATGCAAAAATACACATGAAATTTTTAAAATTGTACAAAAATGTCACGGCCATTTAGTCAACTAACATTGACCGTGTAGGAATTATGTAAGTCAAGAACATGGTGCAAAAATACATATGAAGTTTTCAAAATGATGTAAAAGTGCCACATCAACTAAAAGCTTCATGATTATTTTTGCACTATTTTGTAAACTTTATATGTAGCACCTGACTTCTCTTCATTGTGAGTTCCCGTCTATTGCCTCTCCCATACTTAAAGCAACATCATTTTACATGTGAATTGAAATCTCATTGCAAGGGAGCTTTAGGAGGATTATTAAGCATATTCTTACTTGAATAATAATTAAAAAGCTACAAGTCATGAAATACATTACTAAATGTATATTAAGTCTCGTGCTCTACATATAGGAGAATGATTAGCTTTGTTTAGGTTAATATGATGTGTTAATTATAAAATAGTTAACATTATCATGCATCATTATGATTACTAAACAAATTGCATCATAGAGGTGTACAAGATTGCTAAGTAGTCACTGATTGCTCTATTCCAGCATAAGTTGCTTAATCTAGTCATTCTTGGAGGAAAGTTATGAGATTGTAGGTTAAAGAATTTCATCATGTGGTTTTAAATTAATTTAAAACCATTAAGGGTGTTATATGACCATAAAGTCAATAGGTCATAAACACATAAAGTATAGATCCTTAAATGCATTGCATGCATTTAGAGAGATTAAAGGATCAAAAACCTTATTTGTGAGATGGATCACATTGAGTGATCTAGATAAGGTATTATCAAATGATGAAATTCAAGTTAGAGTTTGTTGTCTCAGATTAGTACTTGGTTATCAAGATTGACAAACATTCAAGTAGGATCTGAATAAACATTAAGGTTTATTCATTAAGTTTTAACCCATTAAGTAAGAGTGCTACTACATAATACATGGAAGGTAATACTCGACTTAAAAGGACTTAGCGCCATAATTCTAGCAGCATGACCTTAATTGATCTGGATAGGGCAACTAACATATGTTAGATCCCAAGTTTTGATGATAAAAAAATGACAATTGTATGCAAATCATGTTTTTATAAGATTAAGAAAAGTTTACAAAGTTACCAAATGCATATAGGAGTGTTTTCTGGTATCTGCTGCAAAATTGAACTAGAGTGCTCGAGCATAAGTTTTACACTCGAGCATAGATCCCTTTTGCACTCGAGCAGGTACGAGTGAAAGCCAGAAAGTGTTCACCCGAGAGGCATGCCACTGTTATTTTCATTGATTCACTCGAGCACTGGAGTTTGCACTCGAGCAGAGAAGCCATTCTCACTCGAGCACATGCAAATGAAGGTCCGCGAGTGCTTGGCCGAGAGCAAGTGTTATCATGCTTCCTTGATTTACTCGAGCAGAGACATCAATGCTCAAGCATGAGCATTCTGTACTCAAGCAAGGTACTGCGAGTGCTTGGCCGAGAGTTATGAAGTGCAAAGAAGTGCAAGTATGCTCGAGCACCACCTCATATGCTTGAGTGACACATCTGCACCTGCGAGTGAAAATTCTATCCCTCTCCAAATCTGATGCGAGTACTTGTCTAAAAGGTATAATACTTGAGAATATTCTTCTCACTCGAGCAGGAGTCTGTGTGCTCGAGTGAGGGCCTACATCACCTGCGAGTGATAAATTTATCTCTCTGAGTTTCTGATGTGAGTGTTGGTATTGAGAGCATATTCCTCTATAATATGCGTCTCACTCGAGCAGGAGTATGTGTGCTCGAGTGAGGGTCCACATCACCCGCGAGTACAAAATCTCACTCTTGTCAAAATGGTGTGTGAGTGATGACCCGAGAAGACACTCCCAGTAGAAAATGCAAGATCACTCGAGCAGGGGGAGTTGTGCTCGAGTGAGACCCCACTTCACTCGCGAGTGTGAATTCTGTCTCTCTGAAATTCCTTGCAAGCACAACCCGATAACTGAAGCACAAAGAGGAAAATAGGAAGATCACTCGAGTGAGCCATCCATGCTCGAGTGATGCTCTGCCAGATCATCAAAAATGCCAAGTCTCACAATGTTCAATCCGAATATGGTTTAATATTATTTATTCATATCATCATTACTTATTATCATTGCTTAACATCATTTTGAATGTATTATAAGTATGATGCAGGAAGATGAACGTTTGAAAATTAGTTGTAACGAAGAAAGTCAAACAACGGCAGACAACATGATTACAAACATGTTCGCACCTACCGCATTCAGAATATTCAAACATGCGCGTGTCTTTCAATAGTTGCAAAAGTCCTGCTCCTCAAACGATGATTTTCCAAAAGGGCAAAAACTGAAGCAACTATATATACAGAGATTCAGAGATAGTCAAGTAGAACAACGAAGCACAAAAACTCACAAGCTTATACACGAGTCTCTGCTATTCATCATTTTCTCTGTATACACATTGATCTTCAGTGTTTATTCATTTGCTCTGTAAGAGAGTCTTCATATAATTCAAATTCTATGTTTATTTGATCTCAAGGTATTGGGACCTTGAGAGGGTAGTTTTCCTTACGAGAGAAGCAGTTGAGAGAATTCCTTGTTGTACCTTCCACTCATAAGCCTTATAAGATACAAGCAGAAGAGAACGTTGCTGCTCGTAAGACTTACAGTGGTGTAAGCAGGAGAGAACGTTGCTGCTCATAAGTCTTGTATACATAAGTAAGTGAGAAGGGTCAAAGGTTATTTTTCTGCACATAAGACTTGTCGTAAGGGGGAGAGAAATTTCTTATTGAAAAAATATTTCTGCTCGTAGTCCATTCAAGGACGATTGTTGTTTTGTGGCATTCTGAGAGCCCTTTGAATCTTGGAGGTATAGTGAAAATCTCAGTAGGTCTTGATCTCTGAGGACTGGAAGTAGGCTTGGTTGTTAGGCCAAACCAGTATAACTCTCTGTGTTCAAATCTTCTCAACTCTACTCTATCTACTATATTTTTCATATCACCACATCAAGCGAAAAATTTATAACATTACCCAATTCACCTCCCTCTTGGGTGAAGCTTGCCTCTTACATTTGGTATCAGAGTCTAGTCTTCTCCGAAGATCCTAACAGCTTGAGAAGGATCCGACAAATGGCAACAATGGGTGAAAACATTCTTCCAGACGGAGCTTCAATCACTAGACCTCCTGGTTTTGCTGGAGAACATTTTTCGTTCTGGAAAGCTAAATTCAGAGTGTTCGTGATGGACAACGAATACGGATTGTGGAATGTTATTCAAGATGGTGACTATGTTCCAACGAAGAAAATCGAAGATAGAGCAGTTAAAAAAGGCCCAGATGAATTTGATGAGAATGACAAAAGGTTAGTGACATTAAATAGTAAAGCCATTCTTATGATACAGAGTGCTCTTAGTCAAAAAGAATATTTTCGTATATGTACTCTACCAACTGCCAAAGATATGTGGGATGCTCTTGAAATTGCTCACGAAGGTACATCTGGAATCAAAGAAAATAGAATCAATACTTTAATTACAGAATATGATTTATTTCGTATGAAATCTGGAGAAAGTATATCAGAGTTTGAACTCAGGTATACTCATCTTGTTAATCAATTATCTGCTCTTGGAAAGTCGTTTGATCAAAATTCTCAGGTAAGAAAGATTCTTAATATTCTTACGAAAGAGTGGGAAGCAAAGGTGACAGCCATCGAAGAGGCTAAAGGAGAATCTATGAGATCCGTAGCTGCTCTCTTTGGAAGTCTTTATGAATATGAAGGTAAGTTGAGATTCAAAAAGGAACTTGAAGATTTCGATGATAAAAAGAAAAAGGGAGTTGCACTAAAGCTATCAAAGAAGAAGAAGAATCTTCCGAGAATGAAGATGTCCCTAATGATGATGAAATGGGAATGATCGTGAGAAAATTCAAGAAATTCTACAGAAGAGGTCAAAGGAATTTCAAGAACTATCAAGGTGGACCAAGCAAGAAAGAAAATAAAGAACAACAGATAGTATGCTATGAATGCGGGAAACCAGGACACATCAAATCTGAATGTTTCAAAAACAAAGACAAAAAGAAGCTGAAAAAGAAAGCATATATATCATCTATATGGGGTGATAGTTCGTCAGACGAAGAAAGTGACAATGATGAAGTAGCAAATCTATACTTGGTAGCTAAAGAAGAAGAATCAGACTCTGAGGTAAGTGATTCTGAACCCTCCTATGATGAATTGTTATCTGAATATAATGCATTGCATACAGAGTTCATCAAAGTTGCTAAAGAAATGGTTAGTTATAAGAAGAAAGTAAAAGAATTAGAAAGTACTGTCATATCATCATATGAAATGTGTAAAGAGAAAGATAAGAAAATAGAAGATTTAACAAAAATTGTTGAAAAGTTTCCTAAAGGGAGTGAAACTCTCAAGGTTATATTAAATTCTCAGAAAGTTTCATTTGATAAATCTGGAATTGGATATAATTCTGTTCATGATAAGAATAAAGGATATAAGAAGAATAGTAGAGCCTATCTTAAATATTTCAGGAATTCTGTGCATACATCGAATCCATTCGCATCATGCAATTATTGTAATAGGAAAGGACATTATACTTCATTGTGTTATTTCAAGAAGGGACAGGTTGTTGGAACATATAAATGGGTTCCGAAAGGGACATATACATCACATACTAACCACAAAGGACCCAAGAAAGTGTGGGTACCTAAAACTTGATCATCTTATTCTAGGTATGTCTCAAAGCATCTCGAGCAAACAAATGGTATATTGATAGTGGATGTTCGAGACACATGACTGGTGATAAAAATAAGTTCACCATGCTATAAACTAGAGAAGGAGGAAAAGTAACATTTGGAGGTAATCAATCTGGACGTATTGCTGGAATTGGTGAAGTAGGAAAATCCGATGGTGTTCAAATCAATGGAGTATATTATGTTGAGGGATTATGTCACAACCTCCTGAGTGTTAGTCAAAGCACTAACAAAGATAACTGGGTAATTTTTGACTCAAAAGAATGCTTGATAGTAAGCAAGAAAGATCTACCTCTGAACAAAGAATCTATCAAGGCAAAGATTCGAGCTCAAAGGGATGGTAATTGTTATACTATTGATTTAATTTCAAATTCTTCTGAAAATTGTTTTCTTAGTCGATCAGAAGAAAGTTGGTTATGGCATAAGCATTTGGCTCATGTCAATATGAATCAACTTGACAAACTGATTAGAAAAGATTTAGTTGTTGGCCTTCCCAAACTCAAATTCAAAGATAATATGATTTGTGAAGCATGTCAAAAAGGCAAACAAACTAAATCTTCTTTTAAAACAAAGTATGAGATTTCTACTTCAAAACCTTTATAATTACTTCATATGGACTTAGTAGGACCTGCAAGAGTAAAAAGTTTTGGAGGAAATTTATATACTTTAGTAATTGTCGATGATTTTACACGATTTACTTGGACTATATTTATTACTTCAAAAGATGAAACCTTTGCTGAATTCATTATGTTTGCCAAAAAGGTTCAAAATGAGAAAGGTATTTCTATTGTTTCTATTAGGACAGATCATGGAGGAGAATTTGATAATCAACTATTTGAAAACTACTGCAACAACGAAGGAATAGATCATAACTTTTCTGCTCCTAGAACCCCTCAACAAAATGGAGTAGTGGAAAGAAAGAACAGAGTTCTTACAGAAATGGCGAGAGCATTACTTAATGAAAAAGAAATGTCACAAGTATTCTGGGCAGATGCAATGAGTACTGCATGCTATATCTCAAACCGAGCATATATCCGCAAATCACTTGGAAAGACGCCATATGAACTTTACAAAGGAAGAAAGCCAAATATTGCTCATCTTCATATCTTCGGGTGTAAGTGTTTCATTCACAACAATGGTAAAGAAAACTTAGGTAAATTTGATTCAAAGTCTGATGAAGGTATATTTCTAGGATATTCTAATAGAAGTAAGGCTTGTAGAGTTTTCAATAAAAGAACATGTACTGTTGAAGAATCTATCCATGTTGTGTTTGATGAAATTGAATCTCAGACAAAACTTATTGATGAAGAAGAAATGGATTCAATCAAGAAAAACAAATCTATTTCAAAGCAGGATGATTTTGAAACAAATGATTTTCAAAATTTAGAAGATGTCGATGATCATGCTCAACCTAAAGCATGGAAACATATGAAGGATCATCCAATTGATTAAGTTATAGGAGAAATTCATGAAGGTGTCAAAACCAGAAATAGAATCCTCAATGAGGTAACTTTTTTTGCTTTTATTTCTGAAATTGAACCTTCTAATATAGAAGAAGCTTTATCTGACAATGATTGGGTGATTGCTATGCAAGAAGAACTAAATCAATTTCAAAGAAATCAAGTTTGGGATTTGGTTCCTCGACCTAAAGATCATACGGTTATAGGGACCAAATGGGTTTTCAAAAACAAACTTGATGAGTCATCAATCATTGTGAGAAACAAAGCAAGATTGGTTGCAAAAGGCTATAATCAAGAAGAAGGTATTGATTATGAGGAAACATATGCTCCAGTGGCAAGATTGGAAGCAATACGAGTACTCCTAGCTTTTGCTTGCATTAAAGGTTTTAAACTTTATCAAATGGATGTGAAAAGTGCTTTTCTAAATGGATATATTATGGAAGAAGTATATGTAGAACAACCTCCTGGGTTTGAAGATGAAACAAGACTTGATCATGTATTCAAACTTAAAAAGGCACTATATGGTTTGAAACAAGCACCTAGAGCTTGGTATGAAAGACTAAGCAAATTTCTTCTTGATCAAAGTTTTGTCAGAGGCAAAGTTGATACAACTCTATTCATCAAACATAACAAAAATGATATTCTAATTGTTCAAATTTATGTTGATGATATTATTTTTGGTGCTACTAACGAATCTATGTGTCAATAATTTTCTAAGATTATGCAGGGAGAATTTGAAATGTCCATGATGGGAGAATTGAACTTCTTTCTTGGACTTCAAATCAAACAAAAGAAGAGTGGTATATTTATATCTCAGACAAACTATTTGAAAGAATTGTTGAAGAAATATGGATTAGATAATGCTAACGGAGCTGATACTCCAATGAGTTCTACAACGCTGTTGGATGCTGATGTAAAGGGACCTAGCTTCAACATCACAAAGTATAGAAGAATGATTGGCTCATTACTCTATCTCACAGCAAGCAGGCCAGATATTCAGTTCAGCGTAGGAATGTGTGCAAGGTATCAATCCGCTCCTAAGGTATCACATGCAGAGACAGTAAAAAGAATCTTCAACTATCTAGGAGATACTTCAGAACTTGGTCTTTGGTATCCGAAAAGAGCGAGTGAGTATTTAATGACATATTCAGATTCAGATCACGGAGGATATAAAACTGACAGAAAGAGTACCAGTGGTCAATGTCAATTTCTCGGAGGCTCTCTAGTATCATGGTTCAGCAAGAAGCAGAACACAGTTTCATTATCTTCAACTGAAGCTGAATATATAGCTGTGGCAAGTTGCTGTTCTCAAGTGTTATGGTTGAAACAACAACTTCAAGATTTGGGAATTTATTTAAAAGAAATTCCAATTTATTGTGATAACACTAGCACGATAAGCTTGGCCAAGAATCCTGTACAACACTCAAGGACTAAGCACATAGACATTCGTCATCATTTCATTCGAGATCATGTTCAAAAGAAGGATGTCAAAGTGAAATTCATACCAACTCATCTTCAACTTGCGGATATTTTCACAAAGCCAATTGCAAAAGATCAGTTTTTATATATTCGAAGAGAATTGGGAATGGTTAATCCTAATGAGTTGTAAGTTTTCTTGTTAAATATTTAATTAAATATTTATTTTGATGATAACCATACTGACTTTGGCATCGGAGTGTTAAAAACCTTTTTGCAGGTCTGTCACTCGAGCACTGGGAGTCCTGCTCGAGTGATAAGCTGGTTCACTCGAGCACAAGCAGCTCTGCTCGAGCACAGCACTATTAAAAATGCTCTGTTTCTTGACATGTAAAACAGAGGTTAACAGAGGAAATAAGAATATCAAGAGACTGTATCAAAGGCAACAGTGAGAATCGAACTCACTCGCGAGTAAGGAACTCTCACTCGAGCATGATATGAACATGCTTGAAGTGAGGAGTGCCTGCTCGAGTGAAGAAGAAGAATTTCCTTCCAAAAGCTATCCAAATCATGGTTACTCAAATGATTTTGGAGGATTTGAGTACAAAGACACAAGATATGTCAAGAAATTCACAATCCAGGTACGTTTTACACATTTTTTTTAATTTTCCAGAACATCACTCGAGCACTGATAGAACACACTCGAGCATAGTATGAACATCACTCGAGCATTAGGGTTCATGCTCGAGCACTGTCACTTATATCAGTTACGGGGGAGCTCAGAACGTCGCACTTCCTGCTCTCACTCGAGGTGTTCTCTCACTCGAAGGGCGTAACTCTTCATCTTCAACCGTTTTCTCTTCAATCAATCGCGTCCATTTGCCTCAAATCACCGTTACAACTCTTCAATCTTCTATAAAAGGTGATTATTACACTTTGCATTTCTCATTCGTGCCCTAATTTTCATTTGCCTTTCTTTCAAAAACTGAGAGCTTTTGCTTCTCTTCCACTTTCTCTACAATGGCAGAACTAAACTACCTTCTATCCCTCAAAGATCTCACTCTCCTTCTCCTACTCACTCTGCTGCCAGTGCATCTGGTACCCAGAACCAACACCTCCCTCTCCCAAAATCTCTTCCTCACCGTCTCCACCTCCTAAGCCCAAGACCAAAAAGAGGACCCCGGCTAAGAAACCTCATCCAAAACCTCAAATATCAAAGAAAGACCAACCTCCTCAGAAGAAACCAAAGGGTGTGGTATTCAAGGAACCAATAGTTACCCGGTCTCAATCCAAGGAGGTTCAAGGAAAAGGGAAGAAAAAGGAGTCAGAGCAACCCCAACAATCATCTTCTTCCTCTGGTGATTCATTCAACAAACAACTTCGGGAAGCATTAGAGAAGTCCAAACTTGAGAAGATAATTGGAAAAATTGCTTCTCAAGCCGGTGTTTCAAGTTCACAACATATTGGCCAATCAAGTACCTCTGCTTCAGGAGCACCTTCTGCCTCACAAGCGCCAGTGGATGATCACATCACTAGTCCTCCTGAGGGATTCAATACTGAAGAACTTAAGGCATTGCCTCAGAAGGTATATGATGATGAATTTTGTCATAGACACTTCTGTCCTGTGGTATATGTGGATTTGGATTACTTAAAAAAGAATTGTCATTTGGATTTATATCCTTATCTTCAATACTATGATCCCTGGCTTAATATCCATTTGCCATACTCTCCCACTGTTGTGAAAACTTTTTATTGCAACATGAAGTCTCATAACATTAAGTCTAGATCTGGGGAATTGATTGAGGAAGCAGTATCTACTACTGTTAGAGGAAGATTTATTATGATATCTGCCAAGATCATAAATGACTTACTTGGTTATGTTGCACCTCCTCCTGATCCACCCTCTTTCTCTGCTAATGAAGCTTTCAATATTTTGAGACCAAAAGACCCGATAGGCCCCCTCAATTTCAAACCTATTGACATGCCTGATATTCACAGAGTTCTTCATTATATATATTCCCGAAGCATAGTCAATAAGTCCAAAAATTATACCCATTTTGCTCAAAAGGATTATTATCTGTTGGCCTCTTTCATTGCCGGGCAACAAAGGAATGTGGGGGAGATTATCTTCAACGAGATGAGAAGGTTTCGATTTTCTTCATCAAGATCCACAACCATACCATACCCTCAGATTGTTTCTTTCATACTGATGAAAAACAAGATCTGGTATTTGGAAGGAACTGAAAGGGTACTCATCTTAAGGTTTGTCAAGACTCAGTTAACTCACATGGGTATCAATCTTCCGGTGAGTCGAACCAAAGCCACATCCAAGAGGGAAGCCACTCCATCCAGAGGTGATGAGGCACAATCATCTGCTCAGAGTCCTATTCCTCCACCTTCTTTCATTAAGGCCTCTCTTTCAAACCATGTTACTGAGGCAATCAATCAAGCCGTATCAAGTATGAAGAAGGAGTTAGTGGCTGAGTATGAGAAGCTAGTTGAAAAGATGGAGTCACAGGTCATCAAATTGGTAGACAAAGCCAATACCAATTTTGAGTTAATGTTCAAGACTCAGGATGAGATGTCTCAGAGGATAACAAGTATGGAGACCTTCTTGCACTCATATTTCCCCTCTTCATCTTCAGAGGTGCCTCCTGAGACCACTCATACCACTGTACCACAGACTCATGTACTCTTCACCGATCCAGATTCTAATGTTGATGTTACTTTTGATCGGTCACCTTCACTACCTCCCTCATCCTCTGTACCACAGCCAGCATCTCCAATTGATCCTCTCACTGCCATGGTATCCTTTGTCCCACCTTCTGATACCTCTGTACCACAGCCCCCTTCTGATGGTGACAAAACGGGGGAGAAGGATGTGTGATGGTTTCTGAGCTTCAGTGGGATGTTTTGGGAATTTGGGTAGATTGACTGTATGGGTAGGATTTATAATGTTATTATGAATTATTATGTTAGTTGATCTTATCTATTATTATGTTGTTGATCATTTTGAATTCAAGGTTAATATTAATGAAGTTTTTCAAATTTCAAGATTTCAAGTTATTCATGAGTTTGATTATCAAGTTTAAATTATGTTTCAAGTTGTTAAAGTTGTTATTTATCTCATAATATGCTTATCTTGGTTGTTAAGTGTCCAGAGGAAGCATTGCAGGAAAACTTAAACTTGAAACTAAAACTTGATATGCATTTGGAAACATTGAACAATTTCAAAAATTTTCTATCTTAATCAATCTTTCTTAAACTTTCATCACAAAGGTTTTGTCATCATCAAAAAGGGGGAGAATGTTAGATCCCAAGTTTTGATGATAACAAAATGACAATTGTCTGCAAATCATGTTTTTATAAGATTAAGAAAAGTTTACAAAGTTACCAAATGCATATAGGAGTGTTTTCTGGTATCTGCTGCAAAATTGAACTGGAGTGCTCGAGCATAAGTTTTGCACTCGAGCATAGATCCCTTTTGCACTCGAGCAGGTGCGAGTGAAAGCCAGAAAGTGTTCACCCGAGAGGCATGCCACTGTTATTTTCATTGATTCACTCGAGCACTGGAGTTTGCACTCGAGCAGAGAAGCCATTCTCACTCGAGCACATGCAAGTGAAGGTCCGCGAGTGCTTGGCCGAGAGCAAGTGTTATCATGCTTCCTTGATTCACTCGAGCAGAGACATCAATGCTCGAGCATGAGCATTCTGTACTCGAGCAAGGTACTGCGAGTGCTTGGCCGAGAGTCATGAAGTGCAAAGAAGTGCAAGTATGCTCGAGCACCACCTCATATGCTTGAGTGACACATCTGCACCTGCGAGTGAAAATTCTATCCCTCTCCAAATCTGATGCGAGTACTTGTCTAAAAGGTATAATACTTGAGAATATTCTTCTCACTCGAGCAGGAGTCTGTGTGCTCGAGTGAGGGCCTACATCACCTGCGAGTGATAAATTTATCTCTCTGAGTTTCTGATGTGAGTGTTGGTATTGAGAGCATATTCCTCTATAATATGCGTCTCACTCGAGCAGGAGTATGTGTGCTCGATTGAGGGTCCACATCACCCGCGAGTACAAAATCTCACTCTTGTCAAAATGGTGTGCGAGTGATGACCCGAGAAGACACTCCCAGTAGAAAATGCAAGATCACTCGAGCAGGGGGAGTTGTGCTCGAGTGAGACCCCACTTCACTCACTAGTGTGAATTCTGTCTCTCTGAAATTCCTTGCAAGCACAACCCGATAACTGAAGCACAAAGAGGAAAATAGGAAGATCACTATAGTGAGCCATCCATGCTTGAGTGATGCTCTGCCAGATCATCAAAAATGCCAAGTCTCACAATGTTCAATCCGAATATGGTTTAATATTATTTATTCATATCATCATTACTTATTATCATTGCTTAACATCATTTTGAATGTATTATAAGTATGATGCAGGAAGATGAACGTTTGAAAATTAGTTGTTACGAAGAAAGTCAAACAACGGCAGACAATATGATTACAAACACATTCGCACCTACCGCATTCAGAATATTCAAACATGCGCATGTCTTTCAATAGTTGTAAAAGTCCCGCTCCTCAAACGATGATTTTCCAAACGGGCAAAAACTGAAGCAACTATATATACAGAGATTCAGAGATAGTCAAGTAGAACAACGAAGCACAAAAACTTACAAGCTTATACACGAGTCTCTGCCATTCATCATTTTCTCTGTATACACATTGATCTTCAGTGTTTATTCATTTGCTCTGTAAGAGAGTCTTCATATAATTCAAATTCTATGTTTATTTGATCTCAAGGTATTGGGACCTTGAGAGGGTAGTTTTCCTTACGAGAGAAGCAGTTGAGAGAATTCCTTGTTGTACCTTCCACTCATAAGCCTTATAAGATACAAGCAGAAGAGAACGTTGCTGCTCGTAAGACTTACAGTGGTGTAAGCAGGAGAGAACGTTGCTGCTCATAAGTCTTGTATACATAAGCAAGTGAGAAGGGTCAAAGGTTATTTTTCTGCACATAAGACTTGTCGTAAGGGGGAGAGAAATTTCTTATTGAAAAAATATTTCTGCTCGTAGTCCGTTCAAGGACGATTGTTGTTTTGTGGCATTTTGAGAGCCCTTTGAATCTTGGAGGTATAGTGAAAATCTCAGTAGGTCTTGATCTCTGAGGACTGGAAGTAAGCCTGGTTGTTAGGCCGAACCAGTATAACTCTCTGTGTTCAAATCTTCTCAACTCTACTCTATCTACTATATTTTTCATATCACCACATCAAGCGAAAAATTTATAATATCACCCAATTCACCCCCCCTCTTGGGTGAAGCTTCCCTCTTACAACATATAGTTTGCAGGCCAAGTGGGAGAATGTGAGATATTTTATTAATATATTATAATTATTATTCATTATTTAAGGTTTATTAGTAATCGAGATTGACAAACATTCAAGTAAGAGCTAAATAAATATTTAAGGTTTATTCATTAAGTTTTAACCTATTAAGTAAGGTTGTTACTATGTAATACATGAAAGGCAATACTTAACTTAAGAGAACTTATCACCATGATTCTAGCAGCATGGCCTTAATTGATTAGGATACAGCAAATGACATATAGTTTATATGCTAAGTAGGAGAATGTTGGATATTCTATAATATATTATAATTATTATTAGTTATTAACTAGGTAAATAATAAATATCCTGAGTGTGGTTCGTAAGTCAGATTTAGGCCTAAATCAAGATTTGGGTATATTTTTAGTTGGCCATTTAAGTGACATCTTTGATTGTGTGATTACACACATGAAGTTTACAATACAAAAGCAACAGAAAACTTAGTCTGCTCTCCTGAGGTTCCTTGATTGGCGGCAACTCTTAACCCAGTTACCATCATTGTACCTTACAGTCAGTTAGAAGAGACTTGTCAATAATCTTCTGACGTTGTTTCTATTTTGTAGTTCTCTTTTAATAGAGTCCATGAATTCTCTCGTGATTAAAGTTTAACAATGACAAGAGGTATTCCTTATATGTCTTCCGCTATTTATATAGAAAAATTCATGTACTGTAATTTGTCACTTGGTTTTGCATTCCAAGAATTTTGTCTGATAAGTAAAATATTTTCATATTTATTTTCCCTTATATGATGATTTTGTGGATGATATTTGAGCTTAATTTAATGAATTAGGATGTAATCGATAAATAAATAATGATTTGGCATAAAATAGAATTTATGGAAAAAATACTAAATTTGACTCTGTTTCAATTTTCAGGCAATATCGAGAGCTCTAGATGTCGGATTGGGATGTTCTTTATAACGAGAGAAGATAAGAAAAAGCTCTACAACTATTATGTTGAGGCCAAAACTCAGTTCTTCCTTCAAGGGTTTCGAATTTTGCTTAGAAGTTGAGAACATCAATTTGTCTTAGAATGACCTTTACCCACTAATTTGACCATAACTTGAGCTGCAAATGTTGAAATAGGAGCTTCCAATTGTGTCTTCAAGCTAAGATCCAGAGCTACAACTTTCATGAATATCACATTATGAAACTTCACCATTTTGATTGTCAAAATTAGGCTGTAATCAAGAAGTTTGGCAGCCACAAGGTCAATATTGGTAGCTTAAGGTCAAAATTCATGCCTAACAATGTGGAAATTTTTGCACCCCGTCCATCTATAAATAGAGGAGCTCAAGACACAAGGAAGCACACCATCTTAAAGTTAATTTCATGCATCGTATTTGCTTCTTACATACCTCCTTCATGGAAGACTTAGGTAGTCCTACTTTATGGATGGTATAGGTTGTAACCTACATGGAAGGTTTTATCTCCTATATGGAAGGCTAGATTTTTCCATTTACATGCATCTTATAGTTGTATCTTTGTGTTTTAGAATTTAATACTTAAGTTTCATGCAATGTTTATGAAATTTTCAATTTATTTTGGTTTTATTTTTAATTTCATCATGAGCTAAATTTTCATTTTCCTAGGGTGATGATGCTGCTTACTAATAACGGATTGAATCTTAACTTATTAAATTAGTTTCAATTTTTCCTTCATGATTGTGTTTTGATTATTATTCTTAATGCTTTTGATTGATTGGCTATCTTTTTAATGATTTTAATATGCATGTTGAGGCCGGAAGGAGATACATGTTGTAGATCCTATAATTAAAACCATAACTTGCATATGAAATAGGAATATATTCATATGAGTTGTGTAGTCTTAATGAGTTCCATCAATCTTAATGCATTATTAATTACTGTAATTCATATAGGGATATATTGGATTAGCAATTAATTATAGTATTGCTTGACCTTAGAAGAGGCTAGTAATTAAATTAGGGAAATTAAGCTATCAATCATGTGGAATAAATTGGACTAATAGATAGGTGAATCAATCCAAAATTTGTTAAGTGAAACATGACGCCTAGGGCTTTTTATTATAGTTGTTTTCATATAAATTACATTCATATTTAGTCATTTTTAATTTTTTAATCTCATTCACATTCACCAACTAATCGATCGACTAAATAGAATTAAGATTACTAATTTTGGTACTTAATGATCAATCCTCGTGGGAACGATACGCTACTTATCTCTATATTACTTTTTACGATAGTGTACACTAACACTTTTTAATAAATCATTTACACCCATAACAAGTTTTTGGCGCCGTTTCCGGGGATTATTTCATTAATATCAATATCAAGTAATTTTAATATTAATTTGGTCTTTATATTACATTTGTTTTTCTTTTTGGTATCTTGTGTTTCTTTTTAGGTTGTTGCTTAGTGCATGGCCAGATCAAAGGAGACTGAACTACATCATTTTGATTATGAGATCGAGAGAACTTGTAGAAGAAATCGAAGAGTTTGAAAGCAATTTACTTCAATCCGAAGCAATCTGATGGCAAATCCGGAGGGAGAAACAACAGATACCAAAACACTCCATAACTATGAAACAGCAATAGTCATGGGGACAACTTATGGAATCAAAAAACCGCCAATTGTAGCAAATGACTTTGAAATCAAGCTTGCAATTATCCAAATGGTCAGTTCGGTGGTTTACCAACAGAAGATTCAACACAAATATAGCAACTTCTTAGAAATCTGTGACACATTCAAGCATAATGATGTTACTGATGATGCCATTAGACTTAGACTTTTTCCTTTCTCATTCAGGGATAAGGCTAAGAGCTAGTTACACTTGCTACTAGTGGAAAGCATAACTACACAGGATGTCTTGGCATAGAAATTTTTGGCAAAATACTTTCCTTTAGAAAAAACTGCTAAATTAAGGAATGAAATTGCCTCATTTACCCAGCATGAACTAGAAAGCCTCTATGAAGCATGGGAAAGATACAAGGAGTTGCTAAGGAGATGTCCTCATCATGGGTTACTAGATTGGTGGCAACTACAAACATTCTATAATGGGATGATGAATACCTCTAAAACTTTTGTAGATGCTGCAGCTGGAGGATCTTTAATGGAAAAAAATCTAGATGATGCCTACAATCTACTTAATGAGATAGTAGCTAATGCATACCAATGGCCTTCTGAACATAACAATTCAAAGAAAGCACTTGGAGTGCACGAGCTGGATATCCTTACAACTTTGTCTCCTTAAGTTGCATCTATATCTAAGCAAGTGAGCTCATTAACAACCCAAGCAAATGCAATCAACACTCCTACTGAAATCTGTGATCAATGTGGAGGATCTCATGTGAGCACACAATGTCAAGAAGGATACCCATTTATGCAAAAATTACACCGGGAATCAAAGAAATGACCCATTCTTAAACACTTATAATCTAGGCTGGCGAAATCATCTAAACTTTGGTTTGAGGAATAATCAAAATGCGTTCAAGCTACAAGAGAACTACCAACAACAAGCTCTTCAAAAAACAAATCTATCACAGCAGAAAGTGAATATGGAAGATGCACTGGCCAGGACTGACGCAACACTCAAAAGCCAAGATGCCTCAATAAAGAACTTAGAGATCAAAACGGGCCAAATTGTAAATATGTTGAATTCTGGGAAACCAGATACTCTACCAAGTGAAACCAAAAGAAACCCAAGAGAGTATATGAAGGCCATTGCACTAAGAAGTGGGAAAGAATTGAAAGATCTTGTAATTAAAGAGAAGAATGACAGAGAAAAGAAAGAAAGTGAAGGAGAATAGAAGGAGAAGTATAGAAACCTAAAGGGGATGATGTGCTACCAGGAAGAATCAGCTTTCCAGATAATCCTCCTCCATATGTATTGTTAGGATCGGCAGGCATAGCGGAAGAATTTTAAAATTTTACCGATCCTAATCGAGGATCTATCTTTAAATCGGGTTAGAAAGAACTCATACCTTTTTCACTTAGGGTTTTCACGATCTCTAGGAGCCAAAATGTTAGGTCCACTCCCTCTACCGATATCCACAAGAATGCTCTCTAACAGAGACTGCGTGCTAGCACCTCCAATGTTTTTAGGGTTTCCCTTGTGGCTCTGAATTCTCATATGCGTATGAATATATCTGCTCTATCAAGTTTATAACCTATTATGACTATATTCAAATTTCAAAATTAATCATCATTAATTTCAAAATTAATCAACAATTAATTATCTTGATGAGCTAATTAAATAAATTCAATTTAAATTAAATCTGTCCAGTAATTTTAATTTAACCTTTTTATTTAATCCAAATAAAAAGCCATTAGATTTAATTTATCTTCATAAATTAAATCTGAGATACTATATCTCTATCATGTTAGTTATTAAATTTAATATATCTTAATAAATTAAATTTAAAACTAACACAATATAATAATATCATATAATATATATATATACACACACATATACACACATATATATAATATATAAGATATGTATTTCGAAAATATATATCTATATAATATTATTAACGAATTGTATGTTATATATATATATATATATAAATATAAAATTTGTCCACCCTAAATTAAACATTATCTCATGTTGGGTCATTCTTGTGAGCAACCCTGTAGGCCCATATGAAGTTGACAGTGGGCCAATAACTGTACTAACCCAAAAGTTGCAAGCGGCCTCTAGCAAGACATTACGACTATCCAATTCATATGAGGATCGTTATCACGATACAACCTATCATATAATCATGTCACGTCCCTTTTGTCACACGATATATCGATCAAGGATAAGGCATGGATAATGTCATCCTCTTGCTCCTTACCATTACTTTCTCAATTCCTGAGTAGCCTGACAATAGAAATGGAAACTCCTTTCCATTGTAGTATGGCCATACATTTCTCAGACTCACTCATCGAGGGGCCCAGTGATATCTCTCTACTAATGTGAGGGACAAATTCCATCTTGATCATTCATATTCCACTGCATGAAAAACCACCAAGCCCGATCATAGCCTTTATCATCACTCAGTCAAAAATGACTTTTGACTAGTTCAAAGCTTAGCAACTCTCATATAGGAATCCACAATGACCTCAGGTCTAAGGGCATTGTGACGTGGTTATACATGAGAAAAATGTATGACTTGATCAATGTAGCTTTCTCATAGTGGGTCGGTCCAGCACCTTGTACTCTTACAAGTGCCTAAGACTTTGATTCGTATCTCCATATCTTATCAAAGTCATACTGGTCTTGTTTCATCTATGCTCCCGCATAGATGACCGACCAAGGACATTTTAGGACAATCTTCATCAATTATCCAAGGATACAATTATCACAGTTAACATGCAAATAATATGATCATAGAATGGAGAAATTTCATTAAAATAATAATGTTCAAAGTACAATGATTGGCCCTTAGGGCACAATTTTCAACATCCTCCCACTTGCCTTATGTACAATCATTAATTTGCCTAATTCCCATTGCGCTAACATGACGCTCATGCTTTTCCTGTGCAAGTGGCTTAGTAAGAGGATCAACAACTTTATCTTCTCCTGCTACTTTGCATATCTTTATATCACCTCTATCATTGATTTCTCTAATAAGATAAAATCGCCTGAGTATATGCTTGGTCCTTTGATATGACCTAGGCTCCTTGGCCTGTGTAATAGCACCGCTATTGTCACAAAACAAATCTATTGGATTAGAGATGGTAGACGCCACCCCTAGTTCAATAATGAACTTTTTGATCCAAATAGCTTCTTTAGTTGCATTCGATACTGCTATATACTCAGGTTCTGTTGTAGAATCTGCTATAGTGCTCTGCTTGGAGCTCTTCAAGCTTACTGCTCTACCATTTAGGAGGAATACGTATCCAGATTGAGATTTAAGGTCATCTTGGTCAGTTTGGAAACTTGCATCTGTGTAACCAGTTACACAGAGCTCATCATCCAATCCACCATAGACCAAAAATAGGTCCTTAGTCCTTAAGTACTTTAGGATATTCTTGACCCAGTCCAATGACCCTCACCAGGATCTTGTTGATATCTGCTAGTCATACTTAAGGCAAATGAGACATCCAGTCGAGTACATCACATGGCATACATGATGGATCCAATGGTCGAGGCATATGGAACCTTACTCATGCGATCTCATTGATAAGGTGTACTAGGACATAGATCCTTGCCAAGATGGATGCCATGAGTTTGAGTGAATCCTTTTGCAGCCAGTCGTGCCTTAAAGATATCTACTTTGCCATCCATGTTAGTTTTCTCCTTGAAAACCCATTTGCACCTGATGGTTTTTACACCTTCAGGTGAATTGACTAAGGTCCATACCTGATTGTCGTACATGGATTGTATTACAGACTTCATGTCATTTAGCCATTTCTCGGAGTTCAATCCCACTATGGCTTCTCGATAGGTGGTTGGCTCATTTTGCTTAGTGAGCAACACATCACGACCTTCAGTAATCAGAAATCCATATCTTTGAGGCAGATGCCGTGTCCTATCCGATCTTCGTGAACCTTTTGTTACTTGAGGAGGCTCAGCACTTGTTGTGAGTCTTCTCTAATTTCCATATGTGGTTCTGTATTATCTTGTGACTCTTGAATTTCTTCGAGATGTACCTTGCTCCCACTGGTTGTTTTAGAGACAAACTCTCTTTCCAGAAACTTACCATTTCGAATAACAAACACTTTGTTATCGGTGGAATTATAGACATAGTATCCTTTCATTTCTTTAAGATACCCCACGAAAAGGCACTTTGATGATCTGGGCGATAATTTATCAGAGGCTTGTTGCTTATTATAGACCTCACATCCCCAGATCTTAAGCAAAGATAAACTTGGTTTCTTTTCAGTCCATATCTCATGTGGTGTCTTTTCAATTGCCTTATATGGAACACGATTGAGTGTGAAAGCAGCTGTCTCTAGCGCATGTCCCCAAAAGGATGGTGGAAGATCTGTTTGACTCATCATAGATCGAGCCATATCTAATAGTGTTCGATTACTCTGTTCAAAAACTCCATTCCATTGTGGTATTCCTGGAGGAGTTAATTGTGAGATTATCCCACAACTCCTAAGATGGTTAATGAACTCTTGGCTCAAATATTCACCACCTCGATTAGATTGAAGTGCTCTAATTGTTTTGCCAAGTTGGTTTTGTACTTCATTTTGGAATATTTTGAACAATTCAAAAGATTCAGATTTATGTTTCATTAGATAGATATAGCCATATCTACTAAAGTCATCTATAAATGTAATGAAGTAGACATAACCTCCTTTGGCAGTTGTATTTAATGGTCCACATACATCTGTATGTATGAAGCCCAATAATTCAGTGGCCCTCTCACTATGCCCAGTAAAGGGTGCCTTTGTCATCTTTCATAAGTAAGATTTGCATGTATCATATGATTCAAAATCAACTGAGTTAAGAAATCCATCTTGATGGAGTTTAGAAATTTTTCTCATTTATATGGCCTAGACGACAATGCCATAAGTAGGTCAGATTCAAATCGTTTGATTTTATCCTTTTAGTAGTTATATTATAGATATTCCCATTATTAGGATGTTCCAAATTTAATATATAATGACCAACATGCAAATCACTATCAGCATAGAAAATGTCATTATGATAAATAGAATATTTACCATTCCTAGTAATGGAAGTATAACCTTCCTTATCCAAATAAGAAAGGGAAACAATGTTACTACTCAAAGTAGGAACATAATAGCAATTGTTCAAAACTAACAAAAGCCCACTTGGCAGAACTAATTCATAAGTGCCTATTGCTAAAGCAGCAACTCTTGTTCTGTTTCCAACTCGTAGGTCCACCTCGCCCTTCTTTAGCTTTCTATTGTCCTTAGACCCTGCACATTTGTACAAATGTGAGAACTACATGCAATATCTAATACCCATGTAGAGGAAGTAGAAAAATGAATGTCTATAACATAAATACCTGAAGCGATAGCCCTGCTATCCTTCTTGTTCTTTTTCAGATCTTCCAGGTAGAGTTTGCAATTCCTCTTCCAATGATCAGGTTCATTGCAGAAGTAGCAGACTCCTTCCTTTGGAGGCTTTGCCTTCTTAGGTGCATGCTTGGTTTCAGGCTTGTCTGACTTTTTGGTCTTACCAGCTGAGCCATTACCCTTCCATTTTTCCTTCCCTTTATTTTTCGTACCCTTTCCTTTCTGAACCATCAAAACTGTACTAGGCTTTTTTTTAATGCTTTGCTTAGTAGTTTTGAGCATCCCATGCAGATCAGAAATTGATTTCTCCATGTTGTTCATGTTGTAGTTCATGACAAACTGGTCATAACTCTCTGGGAGTGAGTTCAGGATCAAATCCATAGCTAACTCCTGGCACATGGGAAATCCAAGCCTCTCAAGGTGATCAATATAGCCTTTCATCTTTAACACATGAGTACTAACTGATGCACCTTCAGCCATCTTGTAGGAATGTAAGGCATTTGTGGTCTCATACCTTTCTTGCCTTGCCTGTTACTGGAACATTTCCTTGAGATGGACAATCATCTCATGAGCCTCCATAAGTTCCAAATCTCTTTGGAGCTCTGGAACCATAGTGGCAAGCATGAGGCAACCTACATCCACAGAGTCATCCTTATGCTTGGTGTAAGCATCTCTCTAAGCTCTTGGAGTATTGGCTGTAGACTCCTCAGGAATGGGTTGATCTAGGATATAAGCCTTTCTTTTCTGCTTGAGAACAATTCTCAAGTTCCTGAACTAGTCAAGAAAGTTTGTCCCATTGAGTTTGTCCTTCTCAAGGACCAATCGCAATGATAGCGTAGCAGTATTACTGGTCGACATGATTCTACAATTAAAATATGCAAAGTTAGTTAGTAATCTCCCACTAAATTAACAACCCTCAAAATAATAATTAGTAGGCTAAGATCCATATTTGGCTTAAACTTAAGTCTACTTTGGCAAGACGCTTAAATTCAAGTTATTTAGGTAGGTAACCATTTACCAATTACATCACATGTAACTCTTAGATGTTTATGGGATTTGATCATCATATGATCCAGCATGTTTAATCCTATCTAATGCCTTGAGATTCAAAACCGTTTTGTTAATCTCAATTAAGTCAAAACAATAATGAATATTATGAGTAGCACCATTACTCATGCTTGTCTTATCAAAATAACTCAAGTGCATCCACTTTGGTGGTTTCTGTGATTGAGCGATCTAGGTTTTGATAGGTATTCATTAATTGACGACATTAAGACTTAAGATTTGATTAGAGGGCTCAATTAATTAGTCTTGTTTATATTAATGAAATTGTGATCGTATCTCATACAGATAAATACATATAAACGTAAAATTATTCATGCAATGATCTTATCAAAGGCATAATTTAAACGTGACACAACATGGCTTACCTAACCTAAAATCCTCCTAATCCAATGAGAGAACTTCTCTAAATAAGAAAAGAAATACATTGAGAGAAACCTCATCCAAACATTTGAGGGGAGTAAGATGAGAAGAGAATGTACATCGAGAGTATTTAGAGAAAGACACGGCACGCAGGCCGTATTTAAATATTACAACCCTTTGTAAAATTCTAAAGTCATGTTGTTCACCATACCCAAACAAGTATAAATAACAAACCACAACAAGAATTCATACAATATGAAAAGCAATAAATGTCGTGATCAAATTATATTGCGCTACGCAAAGGTAGCCATGAAGTTCCCGCTAAAAGAAATATTTGAAAATTTGAAAAAGGGCACGTTCCTTTTAAAAGAAATATTTGAAAATTTTGGACCCAATTTTTCCAAAAATTTGTTTAGTCCAATTCTTAAGGGATTTCGACCCAGTTTCAAAAAACAACAATGGCCCATAACACTTCTGATCCAAATTGTCTTCCCCATAGTTCGGATCCCTATTACCCGAATAGATATCCGAACTTAGACCTAATTGGATTGCTGCCAACTATGATCTCAGGTACCCCACCCGATTTCATGCAAGCCTATTCAGAATAGAAATCGCGATGCCAGTGGCAGAATTGAAAACAGAACATAATACATGTAATCGAAACAATTTCACCAGATCACATAAACATACAGCTCTATCCGGAAATGCACAATAACGTTGAACATATTCTGTTTCTTATTAACATATTCGGATGTTTTCTTATAACCACACATATATTACCAATATATATCACATGTATAAGAACATAAACTCAATTTAAACGCACAATTGACCTGGCTTTGATACTACTATTAGGATCGACAGGTACAGAGGAAGAATTTTAAAATTTTATCGATCCTAATCGAGGATCTATCAACGACGTTTAAATTGGGTTAGAAAGAACTCGTACCTTTTTCACTTAGGGTTTTCATGATCTCTAGGAGCCAACACGTTAGGTCCGCTCCCTCTACCGGTATTCACATAAATGCTCTCTAACAGAGACTGCGTGCTAGTGCCTCCAATGTTTTTAGGGTTTCCCTTGCGACTCTGAATTCTCATGCGTGTATGAGTATATCTGCTCTATCAAATTTATAACCTATGATGGCTATATTCAAATTTCAAAATTAATCATCATTAATTTCGAAATTAATCAATAATTAATTATCTTGATGAGCTAATTAAATAAATTAAGTTTAAATTAAATCTGTCCAACAGTTTTAATTTAACCTTTTTATTTAATCCAAATAAATAGCCATTAGATTTAATTTATCTTCATTAAATCTGAGATACTATATCTCTATCATGTTAGTTATTAAATTTAATATATCTTAATAAATTAAATTTAAAACTAACACAATATAATAATATCATATAATATATATATATATACACACACACATATACATATATATAATATATAAGATATGTATTTCGAAAATATATATCTATATAATATTATTAACGAATTTTGTTATATATATATATATATAATTCGTCCACCCTAAATTAAACATTATCTCGTGTTGGGTCATTCTTATGTGCAACCCTATAGGCCCATATGAATTTGATAGTGGGCCAATAAATATACTAACCCAAAAGTCGCAAGCAGCCTCTAGCAAGACATTACGACTACCCAAATCATATAAGGATCGTTATTACGATGCAACCTGTCATACAATCATGTCACGTCTCTTTTATCACACGATATATCGATCAAGGATAAGGCATGGATAATGTCATCCTCTTGTTCCTGACCATTACTTTCTCGATTCCTGAGTAGCCTAACAATAGAAATGAAAACTCCTTTCCATTGTAGTATGGCCATACATTTCTCAGACTCACTAATCAAGGGGCCCAGTAAATATCTCTCTACTAATGTGAGGGACAAATTCCATCTTGATCATTCATATTCCTCTGCATGAAAAACCACCAAGCCCGATCATAGCCTTTATCATCACTCGATCAAAAGTGACTTTTGACTAGTTCAAAGCTAGCAACTCTCATATAGGAATCCATGATGACCTTAGGTCTAAGGGCATTGTGACGTGGTTATACATGAGAAAAACTTATAACTTGATCCATGTAGCTTTCTCATAGTGGGTCGGTCCAGCACCTTCTACTCTTACAAGTGCCTAAGACTTTGATTCGTATCTCCATATCTTATCAAAGTCATATTGGTCTTGTTTCATCTCTGCTCCCACATAGATGACCGACCAAGGACATTTTAGGACAATCTTCATGAATTATCCAAGGATACAATTATCACAGTTAACATGCAAATAATATGATCATAGAATGGAGAAATTTCATTAAAATAATAATGTTCAAAGTACAATGATTGGCCCTTAGGGCACAATTTCCAACAGTTACTGGACGTAAAATAAGAGGAATATGTGAGATAAAATCACAAATACTATTCATAATCATGCTTTTGTCTAATATGTCTTATCTTTTCAGTAACTTTTGACTTTTCTTCTCATTTTGTTTAAATTTCTTCACTCAACCTATACCGGTCATTCATGTCGGTAAATTTTTCAAACTTCTTTGAAAAAAGTGTGATTTGCATGATTTGGTTGTTGTTGTTTTAGTATTATATATATGACCTCTTCCACTTGTAAATATACATTCTTTTACTTATAAACACAAAATGTCCGTGTGGAAAGAAGAGAAAAAGGGTATCATACTAAAATGTAGGTTTAAATCTATCTACATTTTTTGTGAAACTGATGAGAGAAAGAATGGAGAGCTTCTAAATGCAGCACAAGAACATGGAAATGCATTAGTTGCTAGAGAGATCAACTTTTTATATGGGGCAGGCATCCAGAGCCTAAGGGGAAGTGTGGCCATTGCTGCAATCATTAACAAAAGCAAGGGTTTGGTATAAAGGTGAAGGAGTTAGATGGTCACATCTTTTCCTTAGGACAAGAGTTAGAGGTTGCAAACTTGCCTAAACGTATGGGACGTATGTTCTACAGGGCTGAAGCTTTTATCGCTCTACCCGGTGG
Source organism: Inga oerstediana (assembly GCA_963210345.1). Classification (NCBI taxonomy): domain Eukaryota; kingdom Viridiplantae; phylum Streptophyta; class Magnoliopsida; order Fabales; family Fabaceae; genus Inga; species Inga oerstediana. Next base: position 41,723,664 of record OY723409.1, read on the forward strand.
TTTGGAAACATTAGATGAGATTTCCAACATTGCATATTGGGCTAAGTTAAACTTTCACAAAAAGCCATTAGGATTATTAAATGTTAATGGTTTTTATGATGTTCTATTGTCTTTTTTTGATCATGCTGTGGAAACAGGATTTATACCTCAAGCGACTTGTTATTCCATAATTTCTGCACCAACTACTGATCAACTGTAAACCTATAAACCTAAACTAAATCTATTAGTCAAGCAAATAAGTAGGCAATCTTTAGATAGTAGTCAGAAGCAAGATCTAGATACCACTCTACAGTTGTAACTTTCCTTATCTTTTGGTTTTACTTTGTTGTGTGTTTATATGAAAAAACTTTCTCTAAACTCTAGAAGACATTAGGGACAATATCTGATTTAGGTTGGAGGAAGAGAAAACAAAATTTATATATTTAGTTAGTTAGTAAAACATTTAGATGCATGGGATGTGGAAAAAATGGCAGAGTAAGGAGTTATTCTTAACTCCTTAGATGCATTTGATTAGTTTCATGTTTTTGTTCCTTCTTTAAAAAAAATATAGTAAAAGTAATAAAAATAAAAAAATAATAAAATCATCTTGTTTAAGTGCTCTGTAATGATGTTAAGAAGTATATAAGTTTTAAGTATGGATAAATTGAATTTAGAGATTTCATAGCATGAATGAACAACTGATTGTTGCAATTAGTGATGAATTTTGAGATTGAATGAGCTGAGTTTGAAAGCCCCTAACTGTGAGCTTTTGAGTTTATAATGATTATTTCTCTTATATGTGATATTCACCTATTAAGTTGTCACTCTAGAACTTGCTTCAAATATGGTTGAGATTACATTTCACATGCACAATTATATCGTTGATAAGCCCCTTTGAGCTTAAATGACTGTTTCTTTATTCTCAACCTATTAACATATGTACTAATGATATATCAAATGCTTTTACCTCATTTGGAAGGTTAGCAGAGCATTTGAAATTTTAGTGAAGTAGGCTTTTGAAAAGTGTGGGAGTGTATATATCATCAATTTAGAGTTGCAGAGAACAAACAAAGTAAAAAGAAGGAGGAGGAGGAGGAGGAGGAGGAGGAAAAAAAAGAAAAAAAAGTGAGTATTCGAATTGTGGGTTGTTGTGCTAACAGAGATTTATCTAGAAGATGGCCCATTTTTCAATTGTTCTATTAATTTCTTAAATTTAGCCCTTTATATCACGTTTTACATTCCTTTTACCTTAACCCAATTACAAGCCTTAATAAGTCATTTTGATTTGAATTATGCATGTGAATTAGGTAATGGAGATTGAGATTTTTAGCAAGCCTATGGTAGTGCAATTTTTTTGGTTGAATTTGAGCGAAACACTTACTCTTAAACACTTTAGAGATTGGGAGAATGAGTCACAATTACAAACTCAGTTCATTCACTTTTAAATAAAATTACCAGTTTATGTTTTTGTTGATTCATGAATACTATGACCACTTTATTCTTCAATTGTGTTCTTGCTTATGACTTGGCACTCTGGATTTTGTTGAAAGCACCTATTGGTCACTCCTTGTCTGAGGATGTCCAAGAGTTAAGTGTGGGGGCACTTGATAAGTAAAATATTTGCATATTTATTTTTCCCATATAGGATAATTTTGTGGATGATATTTAATCTCAATTTAATGAATTTAGGTGTCATTAATAAATAAATAATGATTTTGGCATAAAATAAAATTTCTTGAAAAATACTAAATCAGATTCTTTTTCAGTTTTCAGGCAATATCTGGAGCTCTAGATGTTGGATTGGAACATTCTTTATATGGATAAAAGGCTAAAAAAAGAGCTCTACAGCTTTTATGTTGAGCCCAAAACTCAATTCTATGTCTAAGGGTTTCAAATTTTGCTTAGAAGTTGAGAGCGAGAATCATCTACCATTTCATCAACACCACTTCATCTATCACTTCATCTTCCATTTCACCTACTACTTCATCTACCATTTCATCTTCCATTTCACCTACTCCATTCTTCCCTATATATAGCCATCCTCTCCCTCACATTTAAAACATACGATTTCATATCCATTACTTTTCTCTCTTCTCTACATACACCATCATCTTAAAGTTAATTTCATACATTGTATTTGTTTCTTGTATGCCACCTTCATTGAAGGCCTAGGTAGTCCTTCTTTATGAATGGTTTAGGTTGCCACCTACATAGAAGGTTTTACCTCCTATATGGAAGGCTAGATTTTTCCATTTTCATGCATCTTGTGGTTGTATTTTTATGTTTTAGAATTTAATAATTAAGTTTATTACAATGTTTATGAAGTTTTCAATTTATTTTATTTTTGTTTTTAATTTCATCATGTGCTAAACTTTCATTTTCCTAGGGTGATGACATAGCTTATTAACATAGAACAAAAAACCGGACCGGACCGGCCGGTTCGACCGGTTGAACCGGGAACCAGTCCATGGTCTGGTCCGGTTTGCTGATAAACCATCAAACCAGTTGAACCGGTTTGAAACCGGTTCGACCGGTCAGAACCGGTGGTCAAACCGGTTGAACCAGTTTCATTTTTTTTTATTTTTTAAATTTCTTTTTTTTGCTTTTTGAGGCGAAAATGGAAGGTTGAAGACTAAAATGAAAAGAAAAATATGTAAAAAAAGAACAAATCTAAAAAAACTGAAGAAGATAATGAAAAAAATTATTTAAAAAGATATAATAATTATTGGAAATGAGATATAATTGCATAAATATAAGCATTATAACTAATATTAATAGATTTTAAGCTTTTTGTTTTTCTAAAAATATTTATTTTTATATATATAATTTTAAAAATATATTAATGTATATTATTACTAATAAATTATAATATTTTAATATGACCGGTTCAACTACCGGTTAGATCCCGGTTGACCCATTAACCCTTGAACCTGTGCTGTGACCGGTTCATTGACCGGTCCGGTTTTTCGTTCCTTGCTTATTAATGACCAATTGAATCTTAACTTATTAAATCTAGTTTTAATTTCTCCTTCATGATTGAGTTTTAATTATTGGTCTTAATGCTTTCAATTGATTGGCCACCTTTTGAATGATTTCAATACGTATGTTGAGACCGGAAAGAGATGCATGTGTATAAATCCTATAATTAAAACCATAACTTGCATAGGAAATAGGAATATATTCATATAGGTTATGTAGTCTTAATGAGTTCCATAAATCTTAATGCATGATTAATTGCTTTAATTCATATAGGGAAATATTGGATTAGCAATTAATTATAGAATTGCTTGACCTTAGAAGAGGCTAGTAATTAAATTAGGGAAACTCAACTATCAATCATGCAGAATAAATTGGACTAGAATATATAAGTTATTCAATCCAAAATTTGTTAAGTGAAATATGATCCCTAGGGCTTTTTCTCATATTTGCACTCATATCTAATCATTTTTATTTTGTACTCTCAATCACCAACTAATCAATCGACTAAATAGAATTAAAATTACCAATTTTGGTACTTAGTGATCAATCCTTGTAGGAACGATACTTTACTCACTTATGTATTACTTGTTTATGATAGTGTACACTTGTATTTTTTTAATAGACTATTTACACTCGCAACAAATCACAAAGCCACTTTGCAAGCTGTTGGAGAAAGACACTCCATTTGTGTTTAATGAGGAATGTTTATCAGCCTTCCAAACTCTAAAAAGTGCCTTAACTTCTGCACCATTTATCATAGCTCCAGATTGGAACCTTCCATTCAAAATGATGTGAAATGCAAGTGATTATGGAGTTGGAGCAGTTTTAGGACAAAGAAGAGACAAGGTCTTTCATGCCATCTATTGTGCTAGTAGAACACTTTCAGACACAGATGAATTATGCAACAATAGAAAAGGAGCTGTTAGTAGTCGTGTTTGCATTCGACAAATTCATAGCCTACTTGATTGGGTCAAAATTCATTGTCTGGATGGACCACTCAACAATCAAATACTTGATTAAAAAGAAAGATGCTAAGCCCAGATTGATCATATGGATACTTCTACTACAAGAATATGACTTAGATATCAAAGAAAAAAATTGAGAATCTCATTACAGATCATCTTTCTCGGATAAAGCCACCTAAGCAAAGGAGAGAATTACCAATTAAGGAGAATTTCCCAGATGAGCAACTTTTTGTCATGTAATCACAACCCACTCCTTAGTATGCTGATTTTGTGAATTATTTGACAAGCAGAGTAATGCCTTATGAACTTTCTAAAGTAAAGAAGAAGAAGTTTCAGGCTGATGTAAGGCACTACTTTTGGGAGAATCCGTTCTTATATAAACAATGCCTAGATCGAATTATCAAGCGATGTGTTTCTGAAGAAGAATTGGCCAGCATCTTAAATCACTGCCATCTATCCCCATATGGTGGTCATTTTGAAGCAAATAGAATAGCTACTAAAGTCCTTTAATTAGGGTTTTACTGGCCTATACTCTTCAAGGATGCCCACAGAATTGTGGCAACCTGTGATAGATGTCAAAGAATGGGAAATATCTCAAGGAGATGTGAAGCCCCTTTAACTAACATCTTAGTAGTTAAGCTCTTTGATGTATGGGGAATTGATTTTATGAGGCCCTTTCTATCCTCATTTAGCAATCAGTTTATTTTAGTAGCTATCGATTATGTCTCCAAGTAGGTTGAAGTATCTGCTTTTCCTATATATGATTCTCGAGGGGTAGTGAATTTTTTGAGGAAGAATATTTTTAAAAGATTTGGAATGCCTAGAGCAATTATCAGTGATGGAGGAAGACATTTTTGCAATCAACAGTTTCAATCAGTCTTAGCTAAATATGGAGTAACACATAAGGTTGCAACTCCATATCATCCATAAACTAGCGGGAAAGTGGAAATCTCAAACAGAGAACTGAAATGGATCTTAGAGAAGATTGTGAATTCCAATAGGAAGAACTGGACAAAGAAATTAGATGATGCATTTTGGGCTTATACTACTACCTTCAAGACACCAATTGGTACATCCCCATATCAATTGGTCTACGAAAAAGCATGCTATCTTCCAGTAGAAATAAAGCACAAAGCATATTGGGCAGTAAAAGCCTTAAATTTTGACTTTAAGGCAGCTAGTGAGAAGAGACTTCTCCAACTCAATGAGCTTGAAGAATGTAGACAACAAGCTTATGAAAATGCTAAGTTATACAAGGAGAAGACAAAAATGTGGCATGATAGAAGAATTTTGAGGAGAGTTTGCACCAGAACAAAATGTGCTTTTATGTAACTCAAGGTTAAATCTCTTTCTAGGAAAGCTTAGATCAAGGTAGTCAGGACCTTTTACAGTGATTCAAGTATGGCCATATGGAACCGTAGGGATTCAAGATGGTGATTGAAAATTCAAAGTGAAGGGTTAAAGGCTAAAAGAGTATAATGACGGTACACTCAACACTTTGAAAACTGTCATCATGTTTGAAGAACCAACAGGTATGTTGTGATACACAAGAAATAAAAATACAAATAAAAAATAAGTAGAAAAAGAAAAAAAATTTGGTTTGGTTTTTATCTAGCTAAAGCCATTAAAGAAAGGAGACTATTTGGGAGGCAACCCAAAACTTCTTTTCCTTACTCATTAATTTTTCTTTTCTACTTACTAAAGCACACCACACTACGTTAAAAATTTTAGTTTTCATTTCAAGTTAACATTTAGGGATCTCTTACAAAACTTAAAAATAGGTTCCCTACGTACTCTTTCCAAAGATGATGTGCTCAGGAAGATTTATAGGTATCGGCTTGAAAGAATGAAGATATTCAAGTGTTTGGGCCATCCTGAGGATGTACGCTGGATCATTGAAGCTAAAATACGTTTAGCAGGTGAATTCATAAGTCATTAATTAATACTATGCCAGGAGTGGGAAGTAGTTCTTACTCAAAAAAGAGAAGAGCTAAAAGAATGAAGATCTACCATAAATGTGCAAGGTGGACATGTGATCATCGCTATAGGAGCAAAGGTATTGTTTCAATAAATCGAGAAGATAAAATTCAATTCATAAAGGATGGACTGAGTAAGAAGTCATTGGATGATATCATTCAAACTCTTGAGTCGTATCCTAGTGGTGATGTTCATCGTATTCTTCTCGATTTAATGAACATAATTAACAAAGAAAAAGAGCGCTATTGTCTTAGGAATTTGACATTAAAACACCCTATTTTCCAGTTTATAAGAAAGATGGATGGGAAGCAAATCATCGATTCATAGAGAGCGTTTAAGCTATTACAGGACGTAAAACTAGAGGAAGATGTGAGCCATAATCACAACTACTGTTCATAATCCTGCTTTTGTCTAATATGTCTTATCTTTTCATCAACTTTTGACTTTCTTTCTCATTTTGTTTAATTTCTTTATGTAACGGCCTACCGGTCATTCATGTCGGAAATGTTTTCAAACTTTGAAAAATGCATGATTTGCTTGATCTTGTTGTCATTGTTTTAGTAGTATAAATATGCACTCTTCCACTTGTAAACACAAAATATCCAAGAGAAAAGAAGAGAAAAAGGGTATCACACTAAAATGTAGATTTAAATCTATCTGCATTTTTTGTGAAACTTATTCGGGAAAGCATGGAGAGTTTCTAATTGCAGAAAAAGACCTTGGAAATGCATTTGCTACTAGAAAGATCAACTTTGTATATAGAGGAGGCATCTAGGGTCTAAGGGGAAGTGTGGCCATTGCTGCCATCATTAACGAAAGCAAGGATTTGAGTGTAAAGGTGAAGGAGTTGGATGGTCACATCTTTTCCTTAGGACAAGAGTTACAGGTTTCAAACTTGCCTAAACGAATGGGATGTATATTCTACCAAGCTGAAGCTTTTATCACTCTACCCATTGCATATTGGGCTAAGTTAAATTTTCACAAAAATCCATTAGGATTGTTAAATGTTAATGGTTTTTGTGATGATCTATTGTTTTTTTATCATGCTGTGGAAACAAGATTCATACCCTAAGTGACTCGCCATTCCATAATTTTTGCACCAACTACTGATCAGCTGCAAACCTATGAACCTAAACAAGATCTATTACTCAAGCAAATATGTGAGCAATCTTCAGATAGCAGTCAGAAGCATAATCCAAATACCACTCTTCAGTTGTAACTTTCCTTAATCTTTTGGTTTTACTCTTAGCATTTTCGTTTACTTTATTGTGTGTTTATGTTTTAAAAAAAAACTTTCTTTAAGCTCTAGAAGACATTGACGATAATGTCTGATTTAGGTTGGAAGAGGAGTAATAAAAGAAATTTTGTTAGTTATTAAAACTATTAGATGCATAGGATGTGGAAAAAATAACAGAGTAAGGAGTTATTCTTAACTCTTGAGACGCATTTTATGAGTTGCATGTTTTTTTATTCCTTCTCAAAAAAAAATTTAAAAGATCATCTTGTTTAGGTGCTTTTTAATGATCTTAAGAAGTATATAAGTTTTAAGTATGAATCAATTGAATTTAGAGATTTTATAGCATGAATGAACAACTGATATTGAGATTGAATGAGCTGAGTTTGAAAGCCCCTCACCATGAGCTTTTGAGCTCATTTGATAAATAATGATTATTTCTCTTATGTGTGATATTCACCTATTAAATTGTTACTCTAGAGCTTGCTTTAAATCTAATTGAGATTACATTTTACATGCACATTCAAAAATGATAAATGCATTCATTTTCTTTCTTTAGCCATAGCCAAATAGCCAACATTGCAATTATATCGTTGATAAACCCCTTTGAGCCTAATTGAATTTTTCTTTGTCCTCAACCCATTAACATGTGTTTTAATGATATGTCAAGTGCTTTTATCTCATTCAGAAGATTAGCAGAGCATTTGAAATTTTTGTGAAATGAGCTTTTGACAAATGTGGGGTGTATATATCATCAACTTTAGAGTTGTAGAATTATGCAAAACAAAAAATGAAAAAGAAAGAAGATGGGAAAAAACAAAAAAAAAAGATATTAAGTATTCGAATAAAAATCATAGATTGTTGTGATGAGATAGATTTATTCATAAGTTGGCCCATTTCTTCCAATTGCTCTATTTTTTAAATGTAGCTCTTCATATCATGTTTTATATTCCTTTTACCTTAACCTCATTACTATCCTCAATAAGCCCTTTTGATTTAAATTATGCATGTGAATTAGGTAGTGGAGATGACATTTTTTGCAAGCCTATGGTAGTACAATTTTTTTGGTGGAATTTAAGCGAAACACTTACCCTTAAACATTTGAAAGATTGAGAGAATGAGTTACAATTATGAACTTGGTTCATTCATTTTCAAATACCCTTAATCCAAAGGTTTATACAGGGCATCATTGCCCATCTCAGTATCCATACCGGGGATTACACAAAACTATAGTACTATGATCTATACAATATATTTACAATGATCCAAAATGATAACCAATTCGATATAACACCAAAATATTTAACTAAGACTACCGCTGGCAGTCCTAATCGTCCTTTGCCACTTGCTTGCCTTTCGATCCACTTGCCCTGTATAAAAATGTTATTTGGAAAGAATGAGATTCTAGAGAATCCCAGTAGCAACAGTTTATTTATATGATGCATATATACAAAGCAAGTAAACATATATCACAATGCAGCAATCGATATTCAAGACCGGGCTTTCACCACGTTCCCTTCACTATATACGAGGTCGGGCTTACGCCACGCCCCATCACTTTATCAATATTCGAGTCCGGGCTTTCACCACATCCCCTTCACTTTCACTGTAATCGAGTCCGGGCTTTCGCCACGTCCCCTTCACTTTCATTATAATCGAGTCCGAGCTTTCGCCACGTCCTCTTCACTTTCACTGTATTCAATGACTAATGCAAACATGTAATGCAATACACATGATATAGGATGAAGTGTCACTACCTTTGTCTTTCCTTCCTTGAGCAGGCACAGGCCTTCTATGCTCCGGGCAGATATCAAATCCTAAAGTCATAATTAAGGACGAAGCATTATTCTCTATTCCAATACTCAATTAACTCTTCAACACTTAGATTTGGTTATCAATAATGACCCTTAAGAAGCCCCAAATGCCTCTAATGAAAGCCCTAAAAGGTTGGGAAACAAAAGGTTGAAGGTCACTTTTCGAAAACACCAAGTGCTGGAACACAGGGGTGGGCCGCGGCCCGCCCTTCCTTGGGTACGGCCCAAATATGGTCAGAAGGCCATGGGCTGCGGCCCGCCTCTCATGGGCCGCGGCCCGAATCAGTCCAGAAAGGTTTGGGCCGCGGCCAGCCACTCATGGGCCGCGGCCCAGAAATTTCCTGACTCTGGGCTGAACTTCGAAAAACCATAACTAATTGTAGAAAAATAAAAATGGAGTGATTCCAAAGCCAAATGAAAAGGTATTTAAGTCCTATTTCAAGGAAAAATATGGCTCATAACTTCAAATGATCACAAAAATACAGAATCACCCAAAACCCAACATTACTCCAAAACAGAGTTCTGTTTTTGAACCAAACTTTGGCAAAGCATAACTCTCAGAATACTAAATGAAATGACACAAAATATATGTCCATTTTGAAGCTTGGGATGTGAACTTTAAGACTGGAAAGTTTCACAATTTTCTGAAATCATTTGGTCATTAAAAAATTCCACACAAATAAACTGCCCAGACAGAGTTCACATTGACAGCATTTTCCAACTTTTCTACCAAAGTGTTCAATGACTCTAAAATCATTAACCAAACATATTCCCATACAATTTTCCACTAGGAACACAATGGTAACCTCAAAATAACCAAATTCACAATCTAACCACATGCCCTGTTTTGACCAATACACCAAAACCAACACAAAGTTCCCAAACTTTACTTTTAATGATTCAAACCAATCAATTTGTCCAAAAGACATCACAATATACCATTTCCATGATCATAACATGCCAAAATCACTAAGACCCTAATTTTCAAAAATAGGGCAGAAATTTCCAGAAAAATCAATGCTCACCAACATCCACAATATATATATATCAAAAGGGAGATAACACTCACCTCTTTCACTTTGCCAAAGAGATTTCTTGATTCTTCAACTTTCACAATCTCTTGAGGTCACAAACTAACACCAATGAACACATTACAACCATCACAATGAAGCTCTTCATTCAAGGATCAACATTAAAGAAGGAAGTTTGAGCAATAGAAGCCATTTTCCTTACCTTTTTGCAAGCTTTTCTTCTTCTATTTTCTGCAACAATGGCGCCACCCAAGGAGAGAAGAGAGAGAACGAGAGAGATGAGGGATGGAGGTGGAGTGAAGAAAGTGCAAAATGATTATACTCCCTCCCATTTCAGTTTCCAGCGCACAAGAGGGAAGAGAGGAGAGAGAAATGCATTTAAAAATTCCCTTTTGACTTTTCTCATATCTCCCCCACATGTGAGCTTGCCATGTGTCCACCCCTCATTGGCTCTCACTCACTAAATCACCAATTAATCTCTCTAATCCTTCCATTAGCCATTTTAATTACACTTCTCATTTTCTCTTAGTTAGTAATTAATTTCCCCATTAATTACCAACTTATGCCAATAATTCCATTCTTTCAATTTCCAACAATTATGACATATTAAATAATATTGTCACAAATATACATTACTTTCACTTTAATCCGATAATTATTCTCAATAATTATCATTAGGCCTTAATCGAAAATTGGGGCGTTACAACATCCAAGAGCTAAGTGTGGGGGAATTCGATAAGTAAAATATTTGCATATTTATTTTCCCTTATTTGATGATTTTTTGGATGATATTTGAGCTTAATTTAATGAATTAGGGTGTAATTGATAAATAAATAATGATTTTGGCATTAAATAGAATTTATGAAAAAATACTAAATTTGACCATGTTTCATTTTTCAGGCAATATCTGGAGCTGTAGAAGTCGGATTGGGACATTCTTTATATGGATAAAAAGTTAAAAAATAAGCTCTACAACTTTTATGTTGAGGTCAAAACCCAGTTCTTCCTTCAAGGGTTTCGAATTTTGCTTGGAAGTTTAGAATGTGAATTTGTCCCAGACTAACCTTTGCTCACTAATTTGACCATAACTTAAGCTGCAAATGTCGAAATGAGGAGCTTTTAATTGCGTCTTCAAGCTAAGATCCAGAGCTACAACTTTCATGAATATCACAATGTGAAATTTCACCATTTTGATTGTCTAAATTAGGCTGCAATCAAAAAGTTTGGCAACCATAAGGTCAATATTGGTAGCTTAAGGTTAAAATTCATGCCTAACAATGTGGAAATTTTTGCACCTCCTCCATCTATAAATGGAGGAGCTCAAGACACAAGGAAACATACCATCTTAGAGTTAATTTCATGCATTGTATTTGCTTCTTGCATGCCTCTTTCATGGAAGACTTAGGTACTCCTCCTTTATGGATGGTATAGGTTATCACCTACATGGAAGGTTTTATCTCTTATATGGAAGGCTAGATTTTTCCATTTTCATGCATTTTGTAGTTGTATCTTTGTGTTTTAGAATTTAATACTCAAGTTTGAAGCAATGCTTATGAATTTTTCAATTTATTTTGGTTTTGTTTTTAATTTCATCATGAGCTAAATTTCATTTTCCTAGGGTGATGATGTAGCTTACTAATAATAGATTGAATCTTACCTTATTAAATCTAGTTTTAATTTTTCCTGCATGATTGAGTTTTGATTATTATTCTTAATGCTTTTGATTAATTGACCATCTTTTGAATGATTTCAATATGCATGTTGAGACCAGAAGGAGATGCATGTTTGTAGATCCTATAATTAAAACCATAACTTGCATATGAAATAGGAATATATTCAAATGAGTTATGTAGTCTTAATGAGTTCCATCAATCTCAATGCATGATTAATTGTTTTAATTCATATACGGATATATTATATTAGCAATTAATTATAGAATTGTTTGACCTTGGAAGATGCTAGTAATTATGTCAAATAAATTGGACTAGAATATATAGGTGATTCAATCTAAAATTTGTTAAGTAAAATCTGACCCCTAAGGCTTTTTATCATAGTTTTTTTTATATAAATTGCATTCATATTTAGTCATTTTTAATTTTGTAATCTCATTCACTAACTAATTGATCCACTAAATAGAATTAAGATTACTAATTTTCGTACTTAGTGATCAATACTCGTGGGAACGGTATTCTATTGATCTCTATATTACTTGTTTACGATAATGTACATTTACACTTTTTAATAAACCATTTACACCTGTAACATTATCCTACAATTTTTGCCTATGTTTTGACCCTTGCCATGCAACTTCTATGGAACGGGGATAGGGTGGATGAATTCAATCCCACTTTGTAAGCAATGTCCTCCTATTTCTTATTCTTTTCTCTCTTTTATGTTCATGGATTAATATTTTGTCTATAATATGCGTTTGGTTTTGTAAATTTACATCAAGTTTCACTTTAATCCTTAATATTAATAGAATTAATTCCATTAATAGAAAATGTTGATTATGCAATTGAATGTTGTTGTAACCCCCTGCTTTTAAACACGTAATTATAATTCGATAACGCATAATTAAATCAGATTAGAGACCATTGGATGCTTTAAACTCATTTGAAACTTCCTGCCTTACAGTGAAATTTTCACAAAAATCTTTCAAAATCTTTTTCCCATCCTGATCTCAATTCCAATGTTCTAATATAATTACCTGTGCAGTTAATATACATTCATTCATATCAGAGTGTATAACCGAATCCCCGACAACTCCCGGGTGCTATACATATATAATCTGAGGGTTAATAAGTCTTCACTAGGGGATTACATAACCAAAATCGAATATAATATCCATATCTCAAAATATACAGTAATCCCAAGTTCAAAATAGATAACCAATATCTCCAAATCAATTGTACCCCTAAAGGTCCTAATTGCTCTGGGTTGGCCTCCACTCTTTTGAGCCACACGCCCTGGCTGAAATGTTAGTCATATTAAAGAATGAGATTCGAGAGAATCCCAGTAGTAACAATTCACTCACACCATGCATAAACACAAAGCATGTACATAAATCACAAACAGCAACAGCAACTGCAACTCAAAGATACATGGTTTTCACCACAAACGACAGCACTCACGGCTGTATACACAATACGACAGCTCTCGCTGTAATCATAATCACGACAGCTTATGCTGTATTCACAATAACGACAGTTTACGCTGTAAATGACAGCTTACGCTGTAAACGACAGCTATCACCATCTGTAACCGCAGCAGCGTCAGAAATCATCATAAAACAGTGATACAACACACATACAGTGTATTACACATAGTATAAGAGAGAGAGAGTCACTACCTGATCCTTTCCCGACGTTTCTTGGCACTGCGGGTTCATGAGGACCGCAAATATCAAATCCTGTAAACCAAGTTAGGGTCAACCCGTCAATCTCTTTTCCAAGTTCTTATTTCTATAATACTTTAAGTTGGTTATCATTTGGACTCTTTAGGTGACTATTTTAGGTCTAAACATATGCCTAGAGGGTTAGGAGAAACTACCCCGAAGACCCTCCTTCAAGGAAGAATTTCTGAATTTGGGCTGGCTCACTCGAGTGAAAGGAGTCTCACTCGAGTGACACCCCCTTATTGCACTCGAGCACCAACGAGTGGACCACAGAAAGTGTTTGCCTGAGAGCAAACCTTAATACATCATACACTTTCACTCGAGCACAAGAGACTGTACTCGAGCAATAACCTCAGGTGCACTCGAGCACCAGGAAGTGAGACCTAGCGAGTGACTACCCGAGAGCAACCATAAATTCCCAAGTCTTAAACTGATTCCCCCACTCAAGCATGCCCATGCTCACTCGAGCATAATCATATCTCACTCGTGTAACCCCCTTCCGTAATCATATCCGAAATACAACATTAAAGTGAAATAGAGACCAATAATAATCAAAATTCATTTACATTCCCATCCTTAAGATAGGATTTTCACAAATTTCTTTAACAAATACTTTAACCTAGTCTCACATTCACATTTCGAATACAATTACATGGCGAAGATAATTAACATTCATAATATATCAGAGTGCACAATAACAATCCCGGGTTCATATCTTCACTAAAGGTTCATGGGCACATACGCCCTTTACAATTTCTCAAATGGGGATTACACAAATTTCAATCCAAATACACCTCCACAACATATACAACCATATATCGATCCTAACATATACAACTCTAAATACATCCAAATCAACTACCATTATCCCAAATAGCAATGATAACCAACAACCAAATACAAATGCCCATAAGGGATTCTCGCCGCCCCTAATTGCTTGCTCCTTCCTCAAGCCACTTGTCCTGCCTAAAATGTTGGTAGGGGAGGGTGAGATTCTAGAGAATCCCAGTAGGAAACAGATACTAATATGCATACAAGATAAGTGTTTAATGCATGACATGCTTGCATCACAATAACTCGTGCTCACATAATGACATATCCGCATGCTCAATATTTCAACAACATACTCATGGCCATAGCATAAATAGAAACAGAGCTTCAATCATTCATATATGTTTCACATAATCAAGCAAAGCAATAACATGCATCAATACACAAACACAAATATCAATACATGCAGGAGAGGTAAGTTCCCTACCCTTATTCTTTCCACGTATGCTCCAGCATCGGCTACTCACGATCCGAGCAGATATCAAACCACGATCAGGGCGAATATCTGACCATATAACCAAATCAAGGACATAGGATCATTCTCTTTTCCAAATTCTCATTTTCATAACACTTAAATTTGGTTATCATAATTGACCCTTAAGAGGCCACAAATGCCTCTAATAAAAGCCCTAAAAGGTTGGGAAACAATAGATTAAATATCTCTTTTCGAAAACTCAAAGTGCTGGAACACAGGGGTTGGCCGCGGCCAGCCCTTCCTTGGGCCGTGGCCAAAATATGGTCAGCAGGTCACTGGCCACGGCCAGAATCAGGCCAGAAAGGTTTTGGCCGCGGCCATCCACCTTGGGCCGCTGCCAAGAAATTCCCTGATTCTTGGCTGAACTTTCAAAATTCATAACTAATTCTAGAAAAATCAAAACGAGGAGATTCCAAAGCCAAAAGAAAGGTCCTTAAGTCCTCTTTATAGGAAAAATATGTACCATTACTGCAAATCACCAAAAAATTCCAGAATTACACAAAACTCATCACTGCCCCAAAACAGAGTTCTGTTTCAATCCCAAACTTTGGACAACCATATCTCACAGAATACTAAACGAAATGACACAAAATATATGTCCATTTTGAAGCTTGGATGTGAAATTTACGACTGGAAAGTTTCACAATTTTCTGAAATCATTTGGTCATTCAAAACGTCCACACAAATAAACTGCCCAGAACAGAGTTCCAAGGACAGATTTTCCAATTTTCTACCAAAATATCCCATGACTCCAAAATTAACAATCAAGCCTATTCCCACATAAATTTTCACAAGGAACACAATGGTAACCTCAAAATGACCAAAATCACAACCTATCAACATGCCCTGTTTTGACCAAAGCACAAAACCAACACAAAAGGTGCCAAACTTCACATTTAAGCTTCAAAGCAATTCTATCAATTCAAAACACTAAACAAGGCACCATTTCCATAACAACAACATACCATACTCCCCAAGACCCTAAATCACAAAAATTAGGGCTAAAATTCCAGAAATTCAAGGCCCAACAAATGGCCACAAAGCTTATATGAAAATGAAGCTTTCACTCACCTCAACAACTTTCCCAAAGGCACTTCATGATTCTCCAACTTGTAGATTTTTGTGATTCCTCAAATCACCACTAATGGAGAATCTAAAACCATAGGATGAAAGCTCTTAACAAGAGGAACAACTTTATAGAAGAGCATTTTTCCATTAGAAGCCATTTAGAGGGTTAAAATAGCTTACCTTTATAAAGATTTCTTCTTCTTCTGCAGCCATGGCAGCCGAATAGAGAGATGAATGAGAGAGATGAAGAGAGTGGAAAGAGATAAAATGATGATGAAATGAACTACTCTCATCCCTCCCATACTTGTGACAGCCGTATAAAGAGGAAAGAGATAAGAGAAAATCATTTTAAAATGTAGCATTTGACTTTTCTACTCCTCTCTCTTCATCCTCACCTTTTGCCACATGTCTCCACCTCATTGGCTCTCATAAAGCAAGTAACTAATTAGTTACTCTAACCACTTTATTAGCCATTTTAATTTCACATCTCATGCCCCTTAATTAGTAATTAATCTCTTCCATTAATCACTAATTTAGAGCCATTCTTTCAATTTTTCCAACAATTATGGCATATTAATTAAAATTGCCATATAACACATAATTATCCTACTTTAATTCGATAATTATCCTCAATAATTACCATTAGCCTTTAATCAAAAATTGGGGTGTTACAACTCGTAAGTCAGGAAGTGTGCTCGCAGTTTTTACCTGAAGACTTAACCATAATACCCAGAATTTCACATCGTGCTCAAGTGAGTTCCTCCCTCACTCGAGTGATGTCTATCAGATGCCAAATCGCAGCAACTGATATGACTTTCCAGAATTGACTAATTAAGCTCCACTGGTTCCTAAACTTACACCAATACTCATTCTCATCCAAAACTTCACAATGAACCTATTAGTAACCTAAAACAATCAAACTTCCACTCAAACAACACAATCTCAACTCTAACTCACAAAACCACTCAAAACCATTATTTGTCAACTTCTTCTTTTCAAATCCAAACCAAAACCATTGACATCCATACACTATTTGACATCTATTCCTCTACATTATATCACTTAATTCATATCTTCTAAAACCATAAGAAATCAGGGCAAAAATCCAGAATTTGCTAAACTAAACCAAAAGCCATAACATTTATACCAAAAGGTCACCAATACTTACCTTTTTAACTTGCCAAGATCAAACCCTTGATTCCTCAACTTCTCAAACTCCACAATTCTTCAAATACCACCAATGGAAATTCTGAAACCATAGAAATCAAGTTCTCAACTTTTTGAACAATATCAATGAAGGGTGGTTAGGCATATAAAGTCATTTACCTTCACAAATTTCAAACCCTTCCTTTCTCTTTCTTGCTTAGTTCGCCGGAAGTGGAGAGAATGGAGAGAGAGATGATGAAACAGTTTCTCTTTGTCCCTTACACACACACACAGCCGACTTTGAGAGTGGGAGGGAAGAGAAATAAGTTGAATCTTTGACTTCAATCCCATGGTTCATAGTTTGCCACTTGACACCATCTCCTTCTTTCTATTCTTGGACTCATGTAAACTCATTACACATGATTCCACCCATTTAACCTCTCAATCCTAGCCGTTGATCTTTATTACTTGGGAGTTTTCTCTTCGGTAACTGACCAATCGGTCGGTAAATTTACCGTTTTGCCCCTGATTGTCACAATGCTTAATAAACCATCACTAAGCACCTTTACATCACATTGCACAACATATACTTCAAAAGTGCTTAATTATCATTAATTACATCACTTTGAAATTATTAATCATTGATCACAATTCAGGATATTACAGTTGTCACATTAATCTTTAACCTATAATTTAAATATTTAAAATAGAATCTAATAAATATGATCAGCCAAAATAAAAACTTATCTTTAAAAACATAAACAAAGTCATTACAGGATTATATTTTAGACATGCTTTGTTTACATTTAATTACACAATTATCATTTAAATGCGGAATAAGTATTTTCTGTTAACAAGACTAATGATATTAACATTAAGCGACTAACAATACACTTCATAAAATTAAGGTGCTAAAGTAAGAATTGATGTAAATTTAAAGAACCAAATGTATACAATAGCCTTATTTTTTTTTGGGGTGTAAATGCATATGAATTGTTGAATTGACAGTTCATCAAGCAAAAATTAAATTATCTCGTAGGTGACATAACTCAAGATCTTTTTTTTGCCATAGACATAACTCAAGATCTGAATCTTATCAATACTATTCAAAAAAAAAAAAAAAGGTCCTAGGATGACCCAAGCCCACATGTTATGCGTTTAACTTTGGGTTCGTTTTACGCCTAAAATCCAAAGCAAAATCAAAACCATAATGAAATCAAACTTAAAATTGTCCACCAAAACAGAAATCAAACTAAAAACCAATCAGCCAGTGCACGACTCAGGCCCAAATCCAAAATCAATTTTTCTTCGTCTGCCTGACTACGAGGTTGAGAGGTGCAAGCTTGCGTCCTCTGTGAGAGAAAGGAGTAGAGGTTGCAGCACTAGAAAGCAAAAGAAAGAATGGCGATGAGTGGTAGCCACCCAGAGGACTTGGCTGTGGGCTGCTTGCTATTGATCAAGACCACCTTAGGCGACGAATTCGAAGCACAAGTTATCACATTTGATCGCTCTTCTAACATCCTCGTACTTCAGGAAGGTTCCAAACCTGGACCTCATCGAAATATTCGGTTGTTGAAGGCTAATTATATCAAAGATTTCACATATTTAGGTCAAACAGAAGACCCACTTGATCCAAACAACTGCTTCCTTGACCTCAGTTCTCTCCAAGCTAGGGAAGAAGTAGCAATCAGGTTTTTTTTGTGCTGTTTGGATTCTGAAATCATTTCACTTTCAGTTTTTCCAGTTTTGCTCTTTCTCAATGTTGTGCCTGCGTTATTCGTTAGAATAACTTGTGATCCCAAATTATTTGGATCTTTAGACAAGCTGAGGCTGATGCTGAGAGGATTGGTGTGGGTGTTACCAGCGAGGCGCAAAGTATTTTTGATGCTTTGTCTAAAACGTAAGTTCTGTGCCTTTAATTGAATATGTAACCGCATTTCCCTAATTACTAATTATTGAATTTGAACAATGTGGAATACATGTTAACACAATTTTTTTTAATAGTATAATTGACTGGAAGAGGATGTATGGTAACTAAGCCAGCTTATGAGTATCATCGTGACTTGTAAACGATAAATAATGTTACTCTGGCATTTCAGTACACCCTTGATATATCATGGTCATCAGCACAGATTTACTGATATGCTTTATGTAAATAATGTTACTCTAGCTTTTCAATACACCATAATTGTTGTAAATGTGATGTACACCTTGGAAGTCCCTGTTTCAATTATTGGGGAAAGTGGCTTTTTTGTTGGCAGGTTGATGGTGGTTCATGGTTAAAGGATAGGTCTGTAAATTGAGAAAAAGACTACACAAACTCTGCTATGTATATGCTTATTCTTAAAAATTAGACTGCTAATGTAAAGTTTTAGATAATGGATATGTATAAGTTAAAATTAATTCATGCTGTTTTAATTTCCGAACTTCGTTTGTTATTAATAAAACTGGTCCGGCATCCCCCATGAACCGAACCTGCAAGCCTGACAACACTATAAAAAGAAAAGTAGTCATAGCAACCAAAATAAGTGATGTTAATGTGATACATGTCATCTGGCAAAATTCCTGTACCTGACCTTAAATATAATATAATTTATTTATTTATTTAATTAAAAAACAATTGACCTTGAATATTGAGTTATGTCAAGTGCTTTTTCAGAATATTCTTGTTCTGATTTTAGTCTCTCATTGTCTTTCAGTTGTACCAGTGTTTCTGTCAGATGATGGTATTGCATTTAGATGTACTGCACTCACATAAATATGAACGATCAATAAAAAAACTATATAACTTAAGAGTTCTTGGTTATTTTGAAATTAAACTATACTGGGACTTCTATGTTTGTTGTACTTACAAGCGTTAGATGGTTAGATGCTGCAAACGTATTTCATACAGGCCATGACCATAAATCTGATTGCTAAATTGGTGGAGGTAGTTAGAAATTTTAAATTCAGACTCAGGTTGCTTTTTGACCTTTAGGACTTTTGGGACTTGTATGCATGAACATGAAATCTGGTATTGGTTACTTAAAATTTCAGTTCCTGACTTTTGCTAAATGGATTGCATGAATAGATTTCTGCTGCCCTGTATGGCTTTCTCTTTTTAAAGCTATTAAATTTTCTTGGTCGTGTTTTTGTTCTTAGGGAAATTATTATTAATGATTCACATTCAGTTTTCGTTTTAACTGCTATCATAAACCTATGTTCAGGCTTCCAGTTCGGTGGGACAAGACTGTCATAGTTGTGATGAATGAGGTGCGCGTTAGCAGTCCTTATCTCCCAGAATCTGTAAGTGGAGGCACTCCTGCTGCGAGAGAGCGGGTGAAGAAAGTGGTAAGATGTTCAAGTGATACCACAACATTTGTTATTGACTCAGTTTGTAACGAAATGTTTGTATTAATGGCATAAAAGTATTCATAAACACTGTGCATCATACTCAACTTGATGGCTCCTCACTGCTCCTTGTACTGTATATTTTGTCAGGAAAAAAATATTTAGGAGAAGCAAAGTGACAGGTTGACAAAGAAATCTAACGTTTTCTATGGTGTTAATTACATTAGAATTTCAGATCACATCTAAAGTGCTTATGTTACTTGAAGTGTTGTGGTTGGTACAGGTATTCAACTTGTCCTAGACAACTACACGACCTCCAGTTCTGATAGTTACTCACAATTGTTTAAACTTGAATTGGTCTTTTGAAATAAATTTATGTACATGCTGCCGATTTTCATCTCTTTTAACTAAAAAGCTGTTTGGAGAACAATGGTGTAACAGTTGTTCTTGGTAGATGATTAGTTTCTTAAAAAGTAGACTTCTTTCATTGTCTGCAAACAATTTTATGGGAAACTTCTATCTTCCATATTGTTGATATAGTTGATAATACTGGAGTATCATGTTCACTTGGATGCAGCTCGAGTTGGAGAGGAAAAGATTGCAACTTCGCGGAAGCAGTGGTCAGTGACAGTGAGATCCCACATTTTGCCTGCCATTGCATTGAGAAGTGACGCCCAAGGAGTAAACATGGTGGATCAGTTGCTATTAGCAAAAGCCATATAAAATACGTGAGGAATATTTTTGCAGTTCATGTTGAAGAGTGAAGAAGATGAATTGAAGCCTCCTTGAGTTCTGTCTCTCAAAGTTGTGTGTTGCTTTGGATTTCAGTTGAGGTAGTAGTCCCTCTAGTTTCTTCATAACAATGAATGCTACAACTGGAATCTAATATCTTTAGAACCCCAAGTAGATTGGTGGGTTTTACTTTTCAGGTTTCTCATTGTGAAGAATAATTGACATGAGCCCCAAAAATGAGTTTGAGAGATCTTTCATATAAAACAGAGTAATCAGTTTCGATACAGACACATATGTTCAGCCAAGCATACTTCTGTTCTGGGAACTGTCAAGTTACTATTTCTTAACTCTTCCATGATAATTTACTTTCCATATTTAGTTTATTTGAGTTAATTAGAGTAGTTTAGGATAGAATAATGGTGGATTCTTTTTTTTTTTTCCTCTCTAGGAAAAGTTAGGCCTTGGAATCTTATGGTTCAAAAAACGCTTATAGAAGTATCAAAGCACCTACAATGTTCTCACATTGACAAAAAGATTTAATTACATACTCTTTGCTCATGAGGTATGAGTTTCTCCCTCCATCCCAATATAAGGTTTCATTTTTTGAATGGGCTTGTCTTTTCTTACAAGGTCCTATTTGAGTTGGTTAGCAGTATAAATGCACTTTTACCCATTTTATCCTTAATTACTCTCA
The DNA here is from genome assembly GCA_963210345.1 of Inga oerstediana. Lineage (NCBI taxonomy): Eukaryota > Viridiplantae > Streptophyta > Magnoliopsida > Fabales > Fabaceae > Inga > Inga oerstediana. The sequence continues at coordinate 41,745,313 of OY723409.1, forward strand.
CATCATTTATTCCTTCCCCAGGCATTCACTTTCATCATTTTCCTATTATTAATCTCTCATACTCATTCGTAAATAAAAGCATTGTTGGGAGGAAAAAAAAAATTATATTTCTTACGTATTTATTATTTTTAACTATTCTTAATAATCCACAATCCAGTTAAAAGGACCCTATATGTGAAGGGAGTATGGCCTAATCAATTGGAAAAACTTAAGAATCTTGAACCTTTGTTTATCATCAACTAAAACGAGGAGGTACATCATAAATGTACTTACATATTATTCATCAATAAAATTCTTAGGTCGGTAATACTCCTCCGATTCTTAATATAAGATATATTTAGGGAGTTGATCTTGATCCTAAATATAAGACAGTTTTTATATTTTTCAATGTTTTTTTTAATTTACCCATATTGATACTTTCTCAACAATAATCAAAGTGGAGAGAGAATAAGGGAATTAAGAAAGATGAATATGGTGTTTTAGAAAATATATGTTATATTCACTAACTCAACTAACTTCCTTAATCTAATCAACTTAGGTAAAATATGTTTTATATTAAGGACTGAAGGAAGTAGAATTTAAGCACACTCCATATCTTTACGAGGTACTCCCTCTATCCCTAATTAATCGATTTGTGTTTATCTAGAAAAAAAATTAAAATTAGTTAAGAGTATGTATCTTTTTTAATTATGCCGTTATTTGTAAAAAAAAAAAAAAAAAAAGATAAGTGAGAGGGACAATAAGTGCAATAAATATAGTTAAGGGGTAAAGTTGGAAAAAGCATAATAAACGCTTTTACAAATCTAAAGTGAAACTTATTTTTTGAGACACCCATTCATAAATTTGAAGTTTATATTTTAAGAATGGGGGAGTATAAATTATATCCATAACCAATGGAGCCAACTTGAAGAAACTTGGAATATTTTTGGTTGTTGTCAATCCAAGTGCTCGCTTGGAATAACTTATTTTTGGACAATAAGTGCTTATAAATCGTGAATCTCAGTATATGAGGTAAGTATGTGAGAGGAGTTTTATCTCGATTTACGTAATAAGGACTTATATTTAAAGAAAACGCTGAACCAAACAAGCCTCAAATAAAGTGGCCTGGGATTAGCGTTTATAAAAATACCGACAAGTTGATAGTTTGACATTTGCTGATTGAAAAAAAGAAAATATATCATTTTAAGAGGGTTACCTCTAATTAGGCTTGACAATGCTAGTACATATTAGATATTTTTATCAAAAAAAATTAAAAATATTTATAGATTGCGTATTTATAGATTACTTACTATAAGATTCTCATGTTTGTTGAATTTAAATACATATTCACAAATGAAGTTTATGATTAGCAGTGGGGTAGGAATAGGATAATCTATTTGGGATTTATCTCAAAGAATTCTGAATTTTCAAGATTTAACTTGGGATTTATTAATGTGCACTTCAATTCCAAGAAGAAAATTTTGCCTGCCACTTCCACACATAATTTAGAGGCTGAAAAAAATTTTAGCGTTTGGTGGATCTTATGAATGTCCCCATAAACCAAGACATCCTCCACCTCTTGTTTGATTTATCCAAGCCCAACAAACACCCAATGCAAGGATTTGGGTGCCCTTGGAATTGAGTCCTTCTTAATTGAGGATAATCATTAGATTGTGGTCTAATGATGTTGAGAAAAAGATATAAATTTGTTTTTTAAAATAAAATAAACATTATTATTTATTTCAATACCATTAGAAGAACCTAAGTTTCTATTTGTATTGTACTCAATCAAATAGGACATACTTAGTGGTAAAACTCCGAACAAAAAACAACGAAAGAAAAGAATAAAAAAAATGAGATTCTACACATGAAAATTTCATTTTAAATCTATAAACTAATATATCCTAACAGGAAAATAATTTTGAATCCATAATTTTTATTTTAATTAAGTAACTTGACTAATTTTATAAATCTAATTAAATTAGTTAAATAGCTCTTACATTAAAAATTAAAAGAGTGATAGATATCACTCCATTGAGGAAAGCCGATTTAGGGGATCGAAGTCCTCATTAACATAAGATGTAAGGAAAAAGGAAAATAAAAATTTAAATCTTTAGAAATTAGAAGATTAATTTTCCTGACAAATATTAAATTTTCAACCTCTTAAGAAATTATTTGTAAAATATTTAACGAAAACAAAATTGAATATATGCATGACTTAAATAATTTAGAGATGTTATTTTTTGCAATGTATATCTGACTTCAACTTTTATTTTGGGAGTATAAACTTCTTTTCAAGATAATTCTGTTGTAGTTGTAGGTGCATCTTGGGTTTTCTTTTAAAAAAGAAAAAACAAATTCTTGGTCCAACATCTGTGATGTTTAGATCCAAGGACAAAACAACACAAGAAATATGACACATTTTGCCTCTCATTTTGGCACAGTTTAAACCTGAAGTCCCATTGTTTCTTTCAAATCAAAGTAATTCTAGGAAATGGGAAACCCAACTTGTTTTTTTTTTTTATGGTTTATGCAATGAACCATTTTTGGCCTTCGGTGCACCCACCTTCCAGGTATCTGGCGTTAACCTGAAGGCCAACGCCGGATTTACCGACATGGCCCCCGACAACCGACTAGTCCTGGCGCCCCCAATCTGATAGGCCCGATAGGAAATCACCTCTTTGAGGCGCCCCAGGGGAGAGAGCTCCCAATGAAAATTCTTTACACCTTCCGTTTCCTGGGATCGAACTCAGGAACGGATTGGTGTGGCGCAGATGCCTACCCATCTGCGCCAACTTCCATTGGTTTGTAACTTGTTTTGTAACTATATAAGTAAGTCGAGAATTATCTCTCTCCTTTATTTCCCACATTCATTATTCTTTCGCTCAAACTACCCCGAATGCGCACGCATATACTGTGTACAATTTTTTTTTGGCCAAAAATGAGTTTTTATCTAGAGCTGGGAAATCCAACCGAGCCCGTCGGGCTGGCTCGTTTAGGCCCAAGCCCGTCAAGGGTCGGGCCTGTGATTTAGAGGCTCCAAATGAAAGCGAGCCTAAAAGGGCCAGCCCTGTAGGGCCGGCCTTGTAGCCCTGTAGAGCCGAACTTTTTAGGCCCTTTAATATTTTTTAAAAAATAAATTAATATATGTAATATCATTATATCAAATTATTAATATGAGAGACATCTAAGTACCTAATAGATTATTAGTAACAGGCAAACACTTATTAAACGGTTTGATTTATTTTGTTTTCTACAATGGTTTATTCATTTAAACTTAAAAAAAAAAGGCTAATTTGGACATTAGATAATTATTTTAACTAAAAATTTATGAGTTTTAAAAATAATGTATCTAAATTTAAAGCAAAATAATAAATAAATTGTAAAACTTGAAAAAGAATTTTTTTTGAATTAAAATGACTTTAGGCCTGTTTAAGCCTGAGCCCGTGAAGGGCCAGCTCTATAAGGCCGCGGCCTTCAAAAATTGAAGGTTTTATAGGAAGTAAGCCTAAATGGGCTGGCCTGTTTAGGCTCGATGTAACAGCTCGAGACCACACACAGCACCCACGGCTGGCCGAGACTACACACAGCACTCAGCAGGATTTGTCCCCTTTCCGCTCAACGGCTTAGGGATTTTCCTCTTGGGTACTCCTATTTTCCCCAAGAGTCGCCTCCCCAAGGATCGAAGGCTTGACCTGAGGGTCAAGTACAAACCTTATGTGATCCTTGGTAGCCAAATGTGTTATGTAGCATAAGGTTATATAGCGCACTTGGCTACCAAGGATCACATAAGGTTTATATTTGACCCTTAGATCAAGCCTTCAATCCTTGGGGAGTTGACTCTTGGGGAAATTAGGAGAGAGGAAAATCCCCAAGCCATCAGGTGGAGAGGGAGAAAAATCCTGTCGGGTGCTGTGTGTAGTCTCGGCTAGCCGCGGGTGCTATGTGTGGTCCCATGCTGTTACATAAAATGGCACATTTTTATTGTCACAGCCCACACCCCCTCGATCGACTAGGCACACCGAGTACCTGGCAAACCGAGTCCCTGGGGGAAACTGGACTTAAAGGAATATAATCTCTTCCCTTGAGATTTTCTTTTGCCATCCCACGACTCGAACCCTTACCTTGGGGGTAAGTGTAAGAGTTTAGCAAGCGTGGTACTATTAGGCTAGTGTGTGGTCTCGAGATGTTACATAAAAGGGAGCCTTTTTATGTAACGGCCCACACACAGCGGCTGGCCAGGCCCTCATAGTACCACACAATACCTAACAAGATATTTGCACTCTCCAAGGGTGAGGGTTCGAGACTGGGGAGGCGAAAGAAATGCACTTGGGGAGTGCAAATATCATGTCGAGTACTGTGTGGTACTATATGGGCCCGGCCGGCCACTGTGTGTGGGCCATCACACCCGAGCCCGTGAAGGGTTGGCCTGTATTCCTGCCTCTAAATTTTATCAATCTCAAACAAATAAGTATATTGCACTGAAGCCAAAAAACACTAAAAAAACCACCTATGAATACAAACTATCATGCAACTTAACCAGAAAAAAAAATACTATTCTAACAATATCAAATTCTACTAAGCAACTAGAGAACGAAAAGCAACAAGCTTACACTCAATCATCAATAGTGTCATATTAGCCAATGCCTTCTTGTTGAGATACCTTCTGTGCACAAATCTCCTCTTCTTCCCTTAACCACACTGCATCTGCCAATAGAACCTTCCCTAAGAAAGTTGGCGCTATCTCCAACCACCCATTGCACCCAAACCTTCTACTAGATACATTTGCTAAACAATCAGTAGCACAATTTCCTTGGCGCCCAACCAAGGAAGCTCACATCCGGCCTTCTTGTAGTTAGTTCAAGGATTTCAAACAAGATTTGCTCACTTTACCATTTCCCTCCTTTCCCAAAGTTGGACTTCACATGCCTAAAGAGTTCGTCACAATCCATCTCACAATTACTCTTTGCATGCTAAATCTATCAACAACTTGGAGAGCTTCTCTAAGCGCAAGGCACTCAGATTGGAAAGTAGAATAGGCCATCATATTCTTTCCAATACCACCCACAAAACCAATAGTATTGTCTCTACATACAATGCCTATGCCAGCACTCCTATTCTACTTTAGGAAAGCACCATCAATGTTTATCTTTACTACCCTTGCCTGGCTCCCACTATAGTTTCATTTCCACCTTCATACCCTCTCTTTTCCTTATACCGCCCTTCAACCCATTCTTAGCATTCCAAACTTCATTTTCTAAAATAGAAGCCATATTCACAACTTTCTCTTCATTTAAGGCCAAATCACATTGTCCCTTCTATATTCCCCAATAGATGGCAGCCATAAGAGCCCTATTCTTTTCATCCATTGCCTTTTTTAGCAGAAAATTCTCCTCACACCACCTCCTAAATATGGTAACATGATTCTTATCAATTCTTAAAGATAGTGAGCTTCCAAACCAGCATCTACTAGCCTAAGGACACAATAGCAACATATGCTCAAGTGATTTAGGCTCTTCCTCACATACTAGACATACCTCATTTTGAGCGCACTTCTTTCTAAATAATGCAGACTTCGTTGCTACTGCATTATTAAGCACTCTCCACATAAAATGCTTGATTTTGGGGGGAATATGCAAGTTCTAAACACATTTCCATAGCTTATTTGGAACCTTATAAAAATTGCTAGGCCCCTATGCTACTTCCTTCTTCCCATTACCCTTTGCCACATGATAGCTAGATTTAACACAATACTTCTCATCCTTACATTTCAACCATATAGCCTTATCCGTCCCATTGTTGTGCTCAATTTTAACTTGCAATATACATCTTTTCTCTTTTACAGAAATTCTTTGCTCAATACTGCTCAGATTCCATCTACTATCTACTATGAGATCAGCCACCCTCATCTTCTTTTCCTCCTCACTTACTAGCTTACTTTGCAAACTGTCATTTGGCAAACCAGATATCCACCTATCACTCCATACCTTGGTATTATTAGCACTACTAATCTTCCAAAATAGCTCTTTCTTTAGGAGTTCTCTTCCTTCAATTATACTCATCCAACACTATGAAGCCTTCCCTCCCTACTCAGCATCTATCAAGCCACTTTTGGGAAAATAAATCATGTTTAAAATTCTACACCACAATTCATTTGGCTTCTGTAACATTCTTTATACTGTTTTTGCTAACAAAGCTTTATTAAAATCATTCCTCCTTCTATCTTGGCATTCGTCATTAATTTCCACTTCTTCCAATGGATTTTCTTGCCATCATGTTCATTCTAACTCCACCAGAAATCAGCAATGAAACTGCCAATTTCTCTGCAAGTTTTGAGGGGAAACAGAAAACTGGACATGGAATACACAAGGATCAAATTAGCTATAACTTTAATTAGCACCTTCTTTCCAGCAAAAGTCAAGAGCTTTTGCTTTCACCCTTGTAGATAATTACTCACTCCTTTTTCCTATTAGTTAGAATTAATCAAATTACATTGCACAAAAGTTTAATTAAAATTAAGTAGGTGCAATAAGTATATAAAAATGAATTTTGCTTTTTAAAAATGCCTCATTTATATGAAATAAAGAGAATATGTGATAGAGAAAGAATGTGTAGTAGAGAAAGAAAGTTATCTTGATGGGAAAAAAAAGTGTCAGTTAACTCATTAAATATGCCTTGAATTGAAGTATTTTTTTTCACTTTTACCCTTATTGAAAAATGTGTTTCAAAATTTAATAAGGAGGCAAAACTAAAAATAAGCATTAATTATAGGGATAAAATTGAAAAAAGAGCATTAATTATCTTATAAGTGACTTATATTTTGGACTAAGTTATTCTTCTAAAAGTGCCCTATATTGTGGACCGGAGGGAGTAGTAATTTTTGCATTTAAATGAGAGTAAAATGAGGAGTTTACAATAAACTTTTGAAACATCCCCTAAACCTATCTTAGAAAAAGGAACGTAGGGAGTAAAAGAATAGGTGTTGTAGAAAAATCAACTTTCATTTTTTTATTTTTTTGGTTAATACCATTGTTGATCCCTCAAGTTTGCTCTCATTCCTCAAGTTTCAAATCAATGGTTTTGGTACCTCTAAAGGCAAAATAGTTTAAGTTTTTATTAAGTTATAAGGATTAATGTCTTAAGCTAAATGAAACTTGAGGGACCAAAACCTATGGTCTGAAACTTGAGGAACCTATGGCAAAAAAAAAAACTTGAGGAACCAAAACCAAAATGAGGGCAAACTTGAGGACCAAAGAATATGTTAAACATTTTTTAATGAATAATTTAACAGCAATAACAACAAAGCTTTATGCCTTTATTCCATTAGTTGGGATCAACAACATGAATCGCACGGCACCATTGTGCCTATTAAAAATCAAATCTTAAGATAGATTATTAACTAAAAGATCCTGCTATAGCCTTATTGAATATTCACTTCGGTTTTCATCTACCTCTCTTCAGATAAATTCATATTGTTTAATCGACCCTCATCACAAGCGTGTCCAATGGTCTTCTTTGAATGTATCCAAATTATTTCAAATGATTTTCTACCATTTCCTCTTTAATAGATGTTACCCCAACATATTCACGTATATAATCATTATAAATCTTATCTTTTATTGTATGACCACACATTAATCTCAACATCATCGTCTCGGCTACTCCAACTTTATGTTCATGTCGTCCTTTTAAAGCCTAACATTCAGTCATTCACTACCATATACAACATTGTTGGTCTTATAAAAATACGATAAAACTTTCCTTTTTATCTTATTTTCTTAATATCAATACAGAGTTGATATAGTAATGTAAGGTTGTGCTACATGCTTATTAGTCGAATAAAAAAAAGCCAAGGAAACTTGTTGAAAGTATTAAAAAACTAATTTTTCTATTAATTATCTACTTTCTATACTTTGAAAATATATTAGATTGATTATTGTTGGACCTATATACAACTCTTTCAATAATTTTTTTCTTTAAAAACAATTCTTTTAACATTTTTTTAAAAGCCATCATTTTATTAAAACAAATTGATGAGGGCAACAAGCCAACATCTACGTGGCCCTCACAAAGTCGTTGTGCCCTTAGATGCAGGCCACATTGTGGGGGTAAAAATTTAATTTCATAGTTCTTTTTCAAAAATAAAGGCGTAAACTTTCATATAAACGTGCTCGATTTATCATATTAAAGAAAACTAAGTATTTAAATATCAAATGTTACTTAGTTAATTGGGATTTTAAAATAATTCTTTTGCTATAATTTTTTATTCCCAAAATTTGAACACTCAAACTTATTTAGATTCAACGCAACAAACATGAATTATTAAAGAATTCATCTTTTTTACCAAAAAAAGAATTTATCTTTAATATGTTTCATTAGGAATCTATTTAATACTAAATTAATTAATCAGTAGGCATTTATATAATCTAACTACTACAACCTTTTTAGCAGAAAAAAAACATCCCACACTTAAAAATATGCTCTCTACTTTAAAACGATTTGTGCATGAAAAATATTCTCAAGTACTCAAGTTCAATCTATCTTCTTTGAACAAAAACATATTCCAATTCTCATCAAAAGGAATCATTACATATAGACCAAACTTTCATTTGAACCACAACCACTTATTAATTATATATCTTTCATGCAATAATTTCCCTCGAGCTTATAACCTCTATATATTTATATATTATTATGAATAATTTAAGTATCATATATCTTTGCGCACAAATCTTTTGAAGATTCAACCTTGGAAACTAGGTCTCCTTTGTAGAATTGGGCCAAAAAGGTCTCCTTTGTAGAACAAATCTCCATTAGAGAATTAACGCAGCATTATCTCTGGATAAAAACCCTAGTGTTCCATCTACAACACAGAATAAATTCTAATAACACTCTAATCCCAAATATAAAACGCCTTCCAGAAGAAATTTTTTATTATTAGTGTTAGAATTCCAAAAGGCTATATTGTCAATTCTGTCAGGCCGTAGAAGAAGACAATGAAATATATTATTCAAAAGAGTCATTTTGTATTTCATAGATTATTTTAGGAAGATTTAATATATCTTTTAGATATTTTGAATTATCTGAAGAATCTTTTAAATTTATTAGTAGTTTTCTTGTCAGGATAGTATTCTGAATATATGAGTTACCAGATAGGGATCTCAAGGATACTAATTTTTTGGGCATTTCAAGGATATTATTTAATATCTTATTATTATATCTTGATTTAATTTTATAGATGACATCTTATCATCAATATCTTTACAATATCTTAGAACATCTTTTTTTTTTCTTTAATTTTTGAGTCATTTTAGAGTTAAGAAGTTTTTTTGGGAAAAAGACAGTTAAATACCTCATGAACTTGCAAAACCCACAAAAAGCCATTAACACTTGCAAAGGACAGATAAGGGATAGGGTGAGAATCTGGGTTTTTTATGTTTTGGATTAAAGACCAAAATGCCCCTTTTAAAATGCTTTCACATTTAAGCTGCTTGGTGTGCCAGAAATGCAGAGTAGGACGCTGATGTTAGTTGAAGGTGAAGGTGACGAAGAAGGTGGCCGATCAATATCGAAGAAAGGGAAGCTAGGAAAAGAGTCAAGTGTAAGTAACTTTTTGACATCCATGATCTTTTACAGATGAATCGGACAATAACCATCTTGTTCCTATTGTTCATGTTGGTGGATTTTGGGTGTGGTTCAGTGGGTTTGATAGTGGATGTACAGTAAAAATTTGGGGCTGGGAGATAATTTATTTGAGGTTGTTAATGAGGGCTAAGAACAATGATGATGGTGCTGTGATTGTAGGTGATTTATGGTGGTTTTGGTTAAGGGTAAGTGGGTTTGTAGGTTGAGGGGGATTAAAGGTTCAAACTTTACGTAAGTACAACGGCATCGACAGTATGGTATTAGTTATTTATGTATTTGGTCGTGTTAGCTATGAGAAGGAGCATAATGAAGTGCTTATTGATTTGTAATAGGTTTCATTAAGTTTATGGGGATGACTGATTGGTTGGAGGGAAAAAGTGAGATGTGAATGACTTCTATATGGTAGTTGGGTGGGGATGACATGGGTGTTTTATGTGCATGACTTGTTAATGGTGAAAATTTAATGTATAGGAAAGGAACATGTTCTGTAGGGTTGATGACTTGCATGCATTAGATGTAAGTAGAATGACTAATCTTCACTGGACTTGTCATTGCCATATCTATACGTGCATGATAGTTACTGTTATGACCATATCTGGTTTGTTGTCAACGCTATCATAGGACTTGTCATTACCATAACTAAATTTGTCATTAACCTTAACAATAATAGTGAAGCCATTTACTCATTTTGTTAGGACCTAACGATTGTGTGAGAAACATTACATTATTTGTCAACAACATTACTAGTTTCATCACTTGCATTACTCAATTGGTCACAAACCAAAACTCTTGGTCAATCCTTTGACACATGTTGTTAGAACTTAGAGATTTTTGTTAACTCCATTACGGACTTTGTCAGCACCATTACTATTTTAGTCAATCCCATAATAGATTCTGTCAAGAACATCACTAATTTAGTCAATTCCTTGAGAAATGTATGCTGTCATGACATAGGTGTGGAGTTGGAGGTTAAATACTTAGGAAAGGCTTAACTTTGTTGTTAATTGCCAAACTAGTAATGTCAAACATCTTGATGAAGTAGTTAATAGTCCAAGTGGATGTGTTGTGGGGAATTTTTTTTAGTGATGAAATTTCATTAGTATAGGACTAACATTGTGATAAAATCTTAATTTTTTGTTGCAGGTTAGCATGCAAGATGACATCAAATATTTGGGCAACACCTTCTTCAAAGCCACTTATATGTTTTTTTCATATTGGGGGGAGTTTGTAACTAATGTTGAAGGTGAAGTTAAATATAATGGTGGAAGTATGATGGTAAAATCGATAAAGGAGAGGATGATTGTTGAAGAATTGAGGTTAATGATAGGAGGATGGTTTGATATATATGGTTATTGATATGACATTAAATACACTTTGAGATTTGATGAAAAGATATTAGTAGATGTCATTGATGATTCCGAATTGGAAAATCTGTTTTATTATAATGACAGTAGTGCATATGTGTATGTAGCATGTAAAGGAAGTGATAATGAAGGAAGGGACATAGATGATATAGAAAGGCAAGTCATAGTTTTTGTGGTTACAGAATTAGTTATTTCCTATAGTGTTTTTGGTAATATGTTGACAATACTTGTTAATATTTATACAGAGTTGATCAATTCTTAACACTTACGGAGTAAATGTGTTACATTGACAAGGTTGTGTGTTACAAAATGACCGATGAATATGTATGAAATGAGTGCAGTGCAAGATCTCTTCTGAGCCTTCCATGTGTAGTTGAGATCACTCCAACACTGATGCCAAAGATGAACCCTAAGAAGTGGATGGATTTGTTGGTAGGAGTGAATTAAATACTTACACATGCAAATGATTTCAAGAAAGTGCTAGCTTGACATCATCAATTATCATTCATGAGGTTAGACATCACACAAACAAGAGTGCAAATGAAATAAGGAAAAGGTTGACTAGATATTATGGTGTGCAATTGACATATAAGTAAGCATATAGGCCAAAGAAAAAGGCAATGGAGGAAATTCATGATAGACCTGAACAAACATATATGTTAATACTATGGATATATGATTAGTTGAAGGAAAGTGATGAGAAGACTGTGGCTGAATGGGTGGATAGTGGGAGGAACACCTTTGAGTATGTATTTATTGCATTTGGTTGTTGTATAGAGGGGTTCATTGTTGGTGCCATACCTGTACTGTACATTGACAAAACCCATTTAAGTGGACCATACAAGGGAACTTTGTTGTTAGCTTCTGCCTCTAATGCAGACAATGAATTGTTGCTATTTGCCTTCATTATTATAAAGGGAGAGACAAATAAGGACTGGATGTGGTTCCTTCAAATGATTAAGAAGATATTGGTTCATTAAAAATAACAATTGTATCAGACCGACGTAATGCAATAATCATTGTTATGCAAGGAGTATTCGGAGGTAAGAGGCATGCATACTATTATAGGCACATTAAGGAGAACTTTAGAGCCCAACTCGTTAAATTGAATAGAAGAAAGAGGAAGATCAGGGGGCAAGGCAGGAAAAATGGATTGAACTTACTTTATGCAATTGCATATGGAAGGCTTAATAGTAACTTTAAGACTGTAATAGAACACATGAGGTTTTCAATAAATAATTATATGAGTGGCCGATCAATCATGGTGATAGTGAAAGATGGGCTATGAGCAAGTTCCCATTTAACGTTAGGATAAAATAATGACAAAACTTACAGAGTCATTCAATACTTGGATGGTCAAGGAGAGACTTCATAATGTTGCCCAGCTTATCCACGAACATCATGATAAAGTAGCCAAGAAGAAGTATGCAGCAAGTATGGCAATGAGTAAATGGAAAAATGGTGTAGGGCCAAACATAGAACAAGAAGTGATGAAAAATATTGAAAGGGCTGAATATATGGATGTTGAAATATATGGAGGTGTAGGGTAAAGGTTCATATAGTGACTAGATCATTAAAGGTGGAGCTGTCAATACATGAGTGCGCCTGTAGAGCCTAGCAAATGTCAAGTATTCCTTGTCCTCATGCTTATGATGCCATAAAGGACTTTCATGGCAATGTTTACAATTACATTGCTGAATGGTTCAAGATTACATGCCAATAAAAGATTTATAACAAAACCATGATCCCAGTTGTCACAATAGACATGCCAAATCCAAATGACTACTGAGTGAATAATATATCAAGTCAAAAGTTCCTAGATCACCGAAGACTAGTTGACCTCCAGAAGGCCAATAATTATAAGGAAAGAGTCACAGTTTCAAAATAAGAAAATATACCACCGCAATGCATGCCATCAAGCAAGACACTCAAGAAGAACTTGCAAAAATCCAAACCCCAAGTTAAGCTGACATGTCCAAACCTGGGAGTAAATATTTTGCAAGTCATGGTTTGGTTTATGAACAATGACTTGGATCCCTTCAAATATTTTTGGTTAGATGGGTTATGGCATATATGATGTCCTTTTTGTAAGTACTGTCTAGGGAAAAGAATATCTGGTATGGTAGGAATAACAAGAAAATATTAGGTGCGGGTGGAATCGTAATGTCCACTTATCATTTAACTATATATATGGTAGTTGTTGTCATGCAGAAGATAGTTTTTTGTAAATTTTAATACTGTTGACCATTACTACTTTTGTTAATGATGACACTTTATTGTAAGGAAAGTATACATGAAAGAACATGTTCTTTTGGGTTCATGACTTGTATGTATTGTTAGAGCAAGCGTTTCACCCAAGAGGGGGGTGAATTGGGTGATACTAAAATTTTGTTGCAAATATAAAAACTTGACGGTGAATATAAAGCAATAAAGAGTAAGGAGAAATATCACCGAAGTGTACACCGAGAGTTATACTGGTTCGGCCGGAACCACTTTGACTTACGTCCAGTCCTCAGAGCTTCTCTGAGAGTTTCACTATAACTTCTAAGATTCAATGGGTTCTTGGCACCTCAGTACAAGCAAGTTCCTTCGCCTGGACACTCGCTCCCCCTTACAGGTTGTAATCCAATCCCAACTCAAGGTTCCACAACCTTAAGTTACCTCAATAACAAATATTGAGTTTGAATGAAATATCTCTCTCACAGAGTGAATAAGAATCACTGAAGCATAGAATTACAAGTATAATGTAAAACAGAGTAATGAGCTTGATAATGCGTTCGTGTGTGTTCTTGTTCTTCTTCTCTGTTTGGATGTTCCCATATATATAGATGTGTTGGTAGTGTCCGTTGGAACATTTTCTTCTCATCCGTTAGAGTGTACGCAGCCACTGTTGACTTTTCCAGTATTTGAAAAATATCCATTTACGGCAGGTGACGGTAGGTGGCATTTGAACGTTGCATTTGAATTTCCTTATTTGGTAAGATCTCTTCATTGTTTATCTGTGGATATGCTAAGAATACTAAACAATGAAAGGTTAATCACATAGGAAATAATTCAAAGAACGTTGGAATGATTTCTCAAATTCTGAACTTGCATACTCGAGTAGCTACTCGAGTATTCATTAAAGTTTACTCGAGTACATACTCGAGTATCATCGGGAAAACTTTGATAAACTGCAAGTCAATAAGCAAACATAACATTACTCGGGTAGTGCATGAAGTAAACAAAATTTCAAACTTTTGGAAATACCTGTTTACTCGGGTACTTACTCGAGTATGGAACCCTTTTCTTCATAGCTTACTCGAGCAATCTTTCAAATAAACTTTAGGTTACTAGATGCTTTACTCCAGTCATGTTGGCAGGATTTCAAGGCCGAGAGCACTTTAAGTTTGATTACCTTGTTACTTGAGTCCTTACTAGAGTAAACATAAATTTTCTGCATAGCTTACTCGGGTAGTGACTTGAAGTTTTTCTTCTAAATAACTGTGCATACTCGAGTAGTGACTTGAAGTGAAGTGTGAGAAAAGCATTTTATGTTATTCGAGTACTACCTTCAGGTTTTGCTTACCACAGTGAGTTACTCGAGTAGCTCCTCGAGTAACATTGGCACGATTGAAAATGCCGAGAGCAACACATTTCTTGAAACAAAGTAACTCGAGTACAGACTCGAGTATCATTGGCAGGGTTGAAAATGCCGAGAGTAACTGGAAGACTTTGACATGGTTACTCGAGTACTTACTCGAGTAACGTTGGCAGGCTGAGAGCAACTGTCAGTAATTTACCTGGTTACTCGAGTAGCTACTTGAGTAACATTGGCAGGCTGAGAGCAACTTGGAGTCATTTACCTTCTTACTCGAGTACGTTGGTAGGTTACTTAAAGGTTGCTCTGGTTACTTCAAGTTTCTGTCCCATTACTTGAGTACTTACTCAAGTAACCCTTTAGAAAACTTGCCAGTGATGAAGTTTCTCAGCTTTTTCTCTTGGTCTTTCTTCATTACTCCAATGCTTTCTTCAAGTGATGATTTTTCCCTGTTATTACTTTGTTCAAACTTATTTGTTTATCAAATTCTTTTTCATACCATCCTTTGTTATCATCAAATCATGAGATCTAACATGTATTAGGTGTAGGTGGAATGAGTAATGTTAACTTGTCATTTGACTATGTATGTGGTAGTTGTTTTTCTCTTAGTCTTTCTTCATTACTCCAATGCTTTCTTCAAGTGATGATTTTGCCCTGTTATTACTTTGTTCAAACTTATTTGTTTATCAAATTCTTTTTCATGCCATCCTTTGTTATCATCAAATCATGAGATCTAACATGTATTAGGTGTAGGTGGAATGAGTAATGTTAACTTGTCATTTGACTATGTATGTGGTAGTTGTTGTCATGAAAAAGCTGGTTTTTTATATATTCCAATACTATACTTGTCATTACCATTACTTCTTTTGTTAATGATGACACTTTTTTGTAAGTAATATAGACATAAAGGAACATGTTCTTTAGGGTTCATGACTTGTATGCATTAGGTGTAGGTGGAATGGGTAATGTTCACATGCCATTGGATTATTTATGCAATAGTTATTATCATGAAAATTTATGGTTTCTTGCCAACAGCATAACTAAACTTGTCATTACTTTTACTAAACATGTCATTGCCATGAACAAAATTAGTTAACACATTAACTGATTTGGTCAATACGTTAGGCATTTATGGAAACCATTATGAATATTGTCAAAACAATTACCGAGTAAGTCATTCTCATTACTGAATTAGTTATAGCACACAGCTCTTGGCCAAACCTTTCACATATATGGTAAGTACCTTAAGCACTTGTGAAAACCATTATGAAGTTTGTCAAAGCCATTATTGATCAAGTCATTCCTATTACTGAATTTGTCAGAGCCCACACCTCTTGGCCAAACCTTTCACACATGTGGTTAGTACCTTAGGCATTTGTGAAAACCATTATGACGTTTGTCAAAGCCATTACTAATTAAGTCATTCTCATTACTGAATTTGTCAGATCCCACACCTCTTGGCCAAACCTTTAACACATGTGGTCAATACCTTAGGCTTTTGTGAAAACCATTATGAAGTTTGTCCAAGCCATTACTAATTAAGTCATTCTCATTACTAAATTTTTCAGAACCCACACCTCTTGACAAACCTTTCACACATGTGGTCAGTACCTCAAACATTTATGAAAACCATTATCACGTTTGTCAAAGCCATTACTGATTAAGTCATTCACATTACTGAATTTGTCAGAGTCCACACCTCTTGGCCAAACCTTTCATACATATAGTCAGTACCTCAGGTGTTTGTGAAAACCATTATGAAGTTTGTCAAAGCCATAACTAATTAAGGAATTACCATTACTGAATTTGTCAAAGCCCACACCTCTTAGCCAATCTTTTACACATTTAGTCAATACATCATGCATTATTTGTCATTATCATTACTCAATTTGTCATAGCCCACACCTTTTAGCAAAGACTTTAACTCATTTGGTGTATACGTCATCCAGTATTTGTCATTTCCATTATAAATTTTGTGAAAATCATTAGTATTTTACTCATTCCTATTACTCAATTTGTCATAGCCCACACCTTTTGGCAAAGACTTTAACACATTAGGTCAATACGACAAACAATATTTGTCATTCCCATTATAAATTTTGTGAAAACCATTAGTAATTTAGTCATTCCTATTACTCAATTTATCAAAGCCCACACTTTTTGGCAAAGACTTTAACATATTTGGTAAGTACACCATGCAGTATTTACATTCCCATTATAAATTTTGTGAAAACTATTAGTAATTTAGTCATTCTCATTGCTTAATTTGTCAAAGCTCACACCTTTTGGCAAAGACTTTAACTCATTTGGTCAGTATGTCATGCAATATTTGTCATTCTTGTAACCCCCTACCTTATTATTCATAATTATAATTCGAAAATGCATAATTAAGATAGAGAAGAGACCAATGGTTAATTTAAAACTTATTTATAATCCTATCCTTGAAATAGGGTTTTCAAAAATTCTTTCAAACATCCTGTTTAGCCTGGTCTCATCACTTTTCAAATATAATTATCCTGCGCAGTTCTATTGCATTCATACATATCATAGTGTAAATCTAATTTCCGGCAACCCCTAGGTTTTCATATAATAACTAAAGGGTTTACGGGGCATATTCTCCCCTTACAGTTTTCCTTTCAGGGATTACATATCCTCATCCAAAATGATATTTACAAAATTTATAGTAATCCCAATCAAAATATGGCAAACATCTATCAAACTAAAGAAAACTAGCCACCCTTGGTTGGTTGTTTCTCCTTCGAGCCGCTTACCTTGGTTTTAGGTTAGTCAATAGAAGGAATGAGATTCAAGAGAATCCTAATAGTAACAAATCACTCATACAACATATAATCACATAGCATGTAAGTAAATCACCAAAGCAGTAGAAGCATACACATGGCCTTCACGACATACACTAAATCTTCAAAGCATACACATAGCCTTCATGGCTTACACATTTACAACGTCAGGGGTAGGTGTGACTTGTGTCACATTCACGACTGCTCGCGCTATAATGCACATTGCCTTCATAGCTTACATAATGCTTTCGCAGCATACACATTGCCTTTACAGCATCCACAAAGCCATCACAGCTTACACATAGCCTTCCTAGATTTCATATAGTTCTCACAGTAGCAAACTTCACAACATTCCCAATACACAATTTAATGATAAAACAAACATACAATGCATTACACATAGTATAAGAGAAAGTGTCACTACCTTGTTCTTTGCATTTATCCTCTAGTACCGGTTTATTACAATAAGGCAAATGTCGAATCCTATCAATATAATCAAGGACGATGAGTTATTACCTATTCTAGTTCTTTAATAACTCTTAATATTTGGGTTGGTTATCACTATGGTTGTAATACCCAAATTTTGAGACTTAAGGCTAGAGAATAAGCCTGAGATTAGTGGATTGCTAAGCCCCAGTTTAGCAAGATCCCAAATTATGATTAAGGGTTAATGACTCCAAAAGTGGATGTCATTAGTGATAAATGGACCCCTTTAGAGACTATGATGTGATTTGGAATCAGAATGTGTTGTGAGCAGCGCTGAAATCCTATATTTAAGTTCAATTATGGATTAACATCTAAATTGACTTAAAATATAGGGGAGGGCGCATTATGGAAAAGAGGAATGATATGGTGTACTTGGTGGTGATTCAAGAGGAATTGCCGTAATTAGGGGCAAAACGGTAAAGTTACCGACTAATTGGTCAGTTACCGAAGAGGAAACTCATTGGTAACTTCAAGATCAATGGTTGAAATTTATTTGTGCAAGAGATCAAGGGGTGAAATCCCATGTATGCGTGTTTATGTAGGCTCATGGGAGGTGAGCAAGATGTTGACACTTGGCAACTTATGGACCCTAGGATCATGGTCAACATTTCCACTCATTTTTCCTTTCTCCTCTTCTTATTAGGTCAGCCAAGGGTGCCCAAAAAACTAATTTTCCTCACCTTCTTCATCATCTCATCCTCTCTCTCCAAAATCTCCATGTTCGTCCAAATAGAGAAGGAAAGAGAAAAGAACAAGGTGAGTTTTGGTTGCTTTATGATCCTCTAATGCTTAAACACCCTTCCATAATGTTGTTCATAGTGATGAGAGCTTCATCTCTATGGTTTTAGATTCTTGATTGGAGGTGTCTGGGAGCTTGAGAAAAATGAGAAAGATGAAGAATCAAGGAATTGGTTTGGGAAAGAGGAAGAGGTGAGTATTTGCAACCTTTTGATCTAAGTTTTATGAATTGTGTATTGATTATCGAGAGTTGAATAAGATTATCGTTAAGAACAAGTACCCTCTTCCCTGAATCGATGACCTTTTAGATCAACTATCTGGTTCATGTGTATTTTCAAAGATTGATCTAAGGTTAGGGTATCATCAACTACATGTGAAAGCAGAGGATGTTCCAAAGACTGCTTTCCAGACTAGGTATGGTCAATACGAATTCTTAGTGATGCCGTTTGGGCTAACCAATGCACCTGCAATTTTTATGGATTACATGAACCGTGTTTTCCGACAATACCTAGATCAGTTCGTTGTTGTATTCATTGATGATATTATGACATACTCTAAGAGTAGAGAAGAGCATGAGCATCATTTGAGAATTGTGTTAAATACATTACATGAGAAGCCTCTCTATGCCAAATTGAGTAAGTATGAGTTTTGGCTATCAGAAGTAAAATTCTTAGGCCATCTTATCTTACAAGAAGGGGTCTCTGTGGATCCCGGTAAAGTAGAAGATGTACTAGACTGGAAGAGACCAGAAACTGTTGCGGAGGTACGCAGTTTTCTGGGTCTTACTGGTTATTACCGAAGATTCATTCAGAATTTTTCCTATATTGCCTTGCCGATGACTAAGCTCACGAGAAAAGATCAGTCATTTGTGTGGGATAAACATTATGAAAATTGCTTTGTGGAGCTGAAGCAGAGGTTAACTACGGCACCTGTGTTGATTATACCTTATCCCAGTTTGACTTACGTTGTATATAGTGATGCCAGTAGGCAGGGATTAGGGTGTGTCCTTATACAGTACGAACGTGTGGTGGCCTATGCCTCTCGACAGCTTAAACCTCATGAAATAAACTATCCCACTCATTATCTGGAGCTTGCGGTCATTGTGTTTACATTGAATATTTGGCGGCATTATCTGTATGGTGTGACTGTAAAACTGTATTGCAACCACAAGAGTCTCAAGTATTTATATGACTAGAAGGAATTGAATATGAGACAACGTCATTGGATGGAGTTGCTTAAGGACTACAACCTGGAAATCAAATATCATCTCGGTAAGGCAAATGTAGTTGCTAATGCTCTTAGTCGAAAGACGATGCTTGTGGCAGCTATGATGATACAAGAGGGGAAGTTGATTGCTGATTTTTGAGATATGAATTTATCGAACCAGATCATCTGTACCAACTATACTGTTTCCCAAGGGGAAAGTGACTTGAGAGCTGAGATTGAAAAGGCTCAGAGGCAAGATTACTGGATACAGAGTAATAAATGTGATGCCTTGAGATGCTTTGTGGAGCTTTGCGATACTTTGAGCCTTGTGATGCTGCTGCATAGTGTTTACCGTGAAAGTGGGCATAGTGATTACAGCGCAAGCTAGCATAGTGTTTACCGTAAAAGTGGGCATAGAGCATTGTGATACAGCTGTGAGTACTGTTGGTTGTGGCGCAAGCCATGACTCAATGTTGCTTCTGAACATGATAAACTTACATGCTTTGTGTTTATAAATTGTATGAGTGATTTGTTACTACTGGGATTCTTTAGAATCTCAATCTTTCCAATGACTAACATTTCAGATAGGGCAAGTGGCTCAAAAGGGAAGCAGACAACCAGGAGTGGTTAGGATCTTTTAGAGACATTTGGTTGGGGGTTGGTTATCTATTGTTGGCTTAGGATTACTGTTTGTATACGAGATGTAAATCAAAATTTTGGATATATAATCCTCATTTAGGGAAACCGTAAACCCATTGTATATATATACATATAGCCCAGGGTTGTCGGGATTCTAGTTACGCACTTTGATATTTATTATGTGATATAACTACACAGGTAATTATATTCGAAGGTGAATGTGAGACCTTATGGACTATGTTTTGTGTAATACCCCGAATTCTGAGACTTGAGGCTAGAGAATAAGCCTGAGAGTAGTGGACTGCTAAGCCCTGGTTTAGCAGGATCCCAAATTGTGATTAAGGGATAATGACTCCAAAAGTGGAAGCGGTTAGTGATAAATAACCCTTTTGGAGATTATGGTGTGATTTGGCACCCGATGTGATTCATATGTGCTGTGAGCAGCGCCGAAACCCTGTATTTAAGCTCAATTATGGATTAACATCTAAATTGACTTAAAATAGAGGGAAGGCGCATATTGTGGCTAAATGAAAAGATGTGAAGTGTTGGTGGTGATTCAATGAGAATTACCGTAATCAGGGGCAAAACGGTAAAGTTACCGACCGATTGGTCAGTTACCGAAGAGGAAACTCATTGGTAACTTCAAGATCAATGGTTAGGATTGATTTGTGTATTAGATCAAGGGGCGGAATCATGTGTATGTGTGTGCATGTGAGCTCATGGGATGTGTGTCAAGATGGTGACACTTGGCAAATTGTGAACCCTTGGATTTGGGTCAAATATTCAAAGTTTTTCCTCTCTTCTCTCTCCCTTACTTGGACGGTTTTTGGCCCTAAAAATCTGTTCTCTTCTTCATCATCTTCATTTATTCATCATCTCATCTCTCTCTTGTTTCTCCATGGCGCATGCTTAAGGGGAGGAAAGAAGAAAATTGAAGGTGAGATTTGTCTTGTTTCTTGTCCTCTAATGCTCTAATCACCTTCTATAAAGTTGTTCATAGTGATGAGAGCTTCATTTCTATGGTTTTAGATTCTTGATTGGAGGTGTTTGATGGATTGAGGAAATTTGGAAAGATGAAGAATCAAAGAAGTGGTTTGGGAAAGAGGAAGAGGTGAGTATTTGAAGCCTTTTGATCTAAGTTTTGTGATTTATGGTTGAGTATTGTAAATTTCGAATTTTGCCCTGAATTTGTGTGATTTTTGAAATGCATGAATTGCCTTGTGTTTGAGTGGCAATTGGTGTCTTGATGTGTTATAGAGCCATTGGAATTGGTTTGAGAATTTGGAATGAAAAGAATGACAATGTGTGATTATGTTGTGGTTTGAATTGTGATTTGTGTGACATGTTGTGGTAACATGTCAATATGATTTGAATTTGGTTGATTTGGTGTTTCCAATGGATTCCTTGTGCAAATTTGTATGGGAATGGTGTTTGATGAGAAATGGGACCATTGGAAGCCAATTGTGCAAAACTTGAAAAACTGTCAATTGGAAGTTCTGTCTGGGCAGTCTTGTTGTGTGGACGTTTTGACTGGGCAAATGAAGTCAGAAAATTATGAAACTTTCCAGTCTTGAAGTTCACATCTTAAGCTTCAAAAGGGACATATAATATGTGTCATTTCGTTTTGTGAACTGGCATTTATGTTTGTCCAAAGTTTGAGGACGAAACTGGACCCTGTTTTGGTACAATGTTAGGTTTTTGGTAAATCTGGACTTTTGTGGTGATTTCAAGTATAGGCCAATATTTTTCCTGTGTATAGGACTTGAATAGCTTTAATTTGGCTTTGGGATCACCTCATTTTGATTTTTGTGGAATTAGTTATGATTTTTGGAAGTTCAGCCAAGAAACTGGATTTCTTGGGCCGCGGCCCGTGGATTCTGGGCCGCAGCCCAAATGTTTCTGGGCAGTTTTGGGCCGCAGCCCATGGATTTTGGGCCGCGGCCCACCCCCAAAAATCAGTGTTTTGTATTTTTAAAAGGTGATCTTTGGTCAAGTGTTTCCCAAGCCTTTAGGCATATGTTTGGGCTTTAATTAGCCTCCTAAAGGTCATGAATGGTAACCAACTTTAAGTGATATGAAAGTAAGAGTTTGGAATAGAGAATAACCCTATGTCCTTGCTTTGGTTATAGGGTTGATGTTCGCCCTGGTTGTGGTTCGATGTTTGTTTTGATCGTGAGCAGCCGGTGCTGGAGCTTACGTGGAAAGAGTGTAGGGAACATATCTCTTCTGCTTGTATTGGATATATGTGTTAGTGTGTTGGTGCATGTCTTAGCTTTACATAATTATGTGTAACTTGAAGCTATGTTTCAATTTATGCTATGGCCATAGGTATATTGTTCGAAGCATTGAGCTTGCAAATTGTCATTGTGTTATCATGAGTTGTGTGATGCAAGCATGTCATGCATTAAACATGTATCGTACGTGCATATTGATATTGTTATCCTACTGAGATTCTCTAGAATCTCACCCTCCCCTATCAACCATTTCAGACAGGGTAGGTGGATCGAGGATGGAGCAAGCAGTCAAGGGCGGCTAGGGCTCCCATTGGAGTTTGGTTGTGATAGTTGGTTATCATAAATGGGATTATTTGTATTCGTATTAGGATAAAGGTTGTATACATATTATGGAATGTATATTTGGATATATGTTTGGATGAGAATATTTGATTATGTATTTGGGATGAGTTATTGGATATTTGTATATGTATTTAAGAGGATTTGTGTAATCCCCATTTGAGGAGTTGTATGGGCTAATGTGCCCTATGATTGTTAACGAAGATATGTATTCCGGGATTGCCGAGAATTTATATTGCGTACTCTGATATATGAATGTGATTTATCTTCGTGTAGTAATTGTATTCGGAATGTGAATGTGAGACCAGGTTATGAATGATTTCGAAAGGTATTTATGAAAACCCCGTCTAGTAGATGGGTTTGTAAAATGTTATTTGTTTCTTATTGGTCTCTATTTCATTTTAATCGCGTATTTCGAATATTAATTACGGCAGGGGGTTACATTTTGAACTATTTTTTTTAGACTCCCCATCTTGAAGGTGAGGGATTTTAAATGTTATTTTTGTCTTATTGGTCTCTACTTCACTCAAATTTCATAATCCGGATATAATTATGGTAAGGGGGTTACATGTGTTGGTGTATTGATGCATGTATTGCTTTGCTTGATTATGTGAAACATATATGAATGATTGTAGTGTTAGATATGATTAGTTTTGATGATGTCAAATATAGATGTGAAATGATAAGAGCAAAAAGTTTATATAATGTATTTCTTTGACTAACTACTAAATTTAATGTTACATATCTTGTAGATTAGTCAAGCAAAGAATGAAGAAGATTGAATTAATGAGAATGAACAACAGGGAGAAGAAGAAAGAAACTGAAGATAGTCAAGAAGCTGCTTACTTGGATTATGAAGAATGATTATCAAGAGGAAAATCAAAAAGAAAGATATTGAAGAATAAAGAACTTGGAAGATCTATCAAGAAGATCAAGATTCAAGTTGTTAGAAGTGATACTGGAGGTTTCTATAATCAAATGATGGTTGGAATAGGTTAATACGAAGCTAAGATGACTTATATGTGAGTTATGACACTTCTAGGGGAGTTTTACTCGAGCACGAATCAAATACTCGAGCACAAGATGAACTCACTCGAGCACAGAATGAACTCACTCGAGCACGGGGTGAACACTCTGTTCTACTCTGTTTTACGTTCAGCCTGACAGAGGTTCGGTATTTTGGCCATATCTCTCAAACGACACGTCGGATTGACCCCAAACCGGTGGCATATGAACGAAGACTCCCAACACGTAAAATGTGCACCACGATCACATTGAAAGAAGTTCAAATAAAGGAGAGATAATCTGTGAAAGAAGACAGTGAAATCACCGTCACTTTTCAACACAGGTTCGGTATTTTGAGCATAAATCACAAACCACACATCGGATTGAGACAAGACTAGTACCAAATGAAACTAGACTCAAAGAGATTTCCAAGGATAGGTAATTTTCCTAATTTGAACGTATATTCTAGGAGCCATGCCTTCTGGAAGTTGACGCTTGTGCAGTCTAGCGGAAAAGACACTCTTTCGATCATAACTTGCAGAATACAAGGAGTTTGGAGCTGATTCTTTTTGTATTGGAATGCATATGGCAAGAGCTTTCTTATGATACATC
Organism: Inga oerstediana; assembly: GCA_963210345.1. Classification (NCBI taxonomy): domain Eukaryota; kingdom Viridiplantae; phylum Streptophyta; class Magnoliopsida; order Fabales; family Fabaceae; genus Inga; species Inga oerstediana. Next base: position 41,769,938 of record OY723409.1, read on the forward strand.
ATTAGAATCAAATAAATAAATTTTTTCTAAAGTGGCCCCACATCACCCGCGAGTGCAAAAACGCACTCTTGAAAAATGTTGTGCGAGTGATGTCCAGAAGCAGCTGAATCGTGAAGAAACTTACAACACTCAAGCTCTAGGATCCATACTGTAACCCCCTCTGTAATTATATCCGAAATACGCGATTAAAATGAAATAGAGACCAATAATAATCAAAACTCATTTAAAATCCCATCCTTAAGATAGGGTTTTCAAAAATACCTTTTAAAATCTAATTAACTTGGTCTCATATTCACATTTCGAATACAATTACTACACAAAGATAAATCACATTCATATAAATATCAGAGTGCACAACATAATCATCCCGACAATCCCGGGTACATACCTTCGCTAAAAATACACAGGGCACAATTGCCCATTACAATTCTTCAAATGGGGATTACACAATCTCATCTCACATTCATAACCATATATTCAACCGAATCATATATAGTCTTCACAACGCCTTGGTAACCAACTACCAACTCTCATCTCGAAGGAGTCTTAGCCGCTCCCTCCACGAGCCACTTGCCCTGTCTAAATTGTTGGTAGGGGAGGGTGAGATTCGAGAGAATCTCAGTAGGGAAACATTATCAATATGCAGGCAAGATAAGTGTTTAACGCATGACATGGTTGCATCACATAACTCATGCACACATACAATGACAAATCTATAAGCTCAATGATTCGAACGATACACATATGGCCATAGCATATATTGAAACATAGCTTTAAATCATTCATACATGTTCCACATAATCAAGCAAAGAAATAACATGCATCAACACATTAATACAGTTATCAGAGCATGCAGGAGAGATAAGTTCCCTACCTCCAGTCTTTTCTCCTCGATTTGTGTGCCAGCAATTCAGGGCTTCACATTCGATCCTACAATGTCAAATGTACTATTTAGACACTTCCATAGTGTTTCTGGGGGTTATATGAGGCTATATTGAAAATTTACTAAAATACCCCCGGGGACCCGGCCCGGCCCCACCGTACCCGGTCCGGCTGTACTTTTCTCGAAATTTTGACATGGGCTATTCTAACATATTTTCGCCCAAGGAATCCATTTCCGGACTCGGAATTATCAAATTCAATGTCAATTACAAAATTACCCTTGACAGCCCCACTTTAAGGGTTTCAGGGGCGTTTTCGTAATTATGCTTTTTCAGCCTTTTCCGGAAAAGTGCCCAACTGTAACCCCACCTAATTTTCGCTCCTGAACTCAATGGAATCATCAAATCATTGAAAATCCAACTCTAAGACCCATTTATAGCCATAACCGAAATATACAAGTACTCCGGGGAAAATTGGGGTTTTTCGGTTTCGGCTCCGTAAACGTGTTTCTTTCTACTCCTAACCACTTTATTAACCATTACATTAGGTTACAACTAACATTAAGACCCAATTTGGGCAGCATAACCCCTAGGCCAACCCATTTTCCAAATTTACAAATGAAGACAATCCGATGAAATTTCATCGATTAAATCAACCACAGCAGCCAGAACAATCAAAGATTGAAGTTTCGGAAGTTACCTCAAGCTCCCTCTGGCTTTTTACTCAATTTGGCTGAACCCTAGCCCCTTTTAAACAGCAAAATTAAGCTTCAAGTACCTTAATCCATGTAGAAGAGAAGCTTAGGAGAAGGATCATACGCATTAGGTACGAATTCACCGAAGAAATCGATCTACCTCGCGAGTTTTCTCCTTCCTTCTCCCTATTTTCTCTAAGCTCTCTCTCACGTTTTTGTTTCTCAAATGGCGTCAGGAAATGGCTGATGAAGATGAAGGAATTGCTTTTAATTCCATGCTGATGTCATCTTTTATTTTGATGATGTCATAATTCCCATTTTCGGATTTTCTGGCAGATTTTCTGCCCAAACTTTGAAAAATCATAACTAATTCTAGAAAACTCAAAATGAGGTGATTCCAAAGCCAAATGAAAGATATTTAAGTCCTCTTCATAGGAAAAATATTGGTCATTACTAAAAATCACCACACAATTCCATAATTACATAAAACTCATCACTGCCCCAAAACAGAGTTCAGTTTCCATCCCAAACTTTGGACAGTCATATCTCCTAGTTCACAAAACGAAATGGCACAAATTATATGTCCATTTTGTAGCTTGCGATGTGAACTATAAGACTGGAAAGTTTCAGATTTTGTAGACACCATTTGGTCATTCAAAACGTTCACACAAACTGACAGCCCAGAATAGAGTTTCACTGGACAGCATTTCCAGTTTTGCAACCAATGTGTCCAATCCAATTTAAATCAATTCCAATGATTAAATACCACAACATGACACCATTTCCATCACAATACCCCATTCAATTCTTCCCTCTATTCTAAGTCAATTTGGATGTTAATCCACAATTGAACTCAAATACAGGGTTTTGGTGTTGCTCATAACACAAGCGACTACAATCCTCTTTATATTCTCTAAAAGGGTTCATTAATCACTAACCACGTCCATTTTTATAGTCATTAACCCCTAATCACAATTTGGGATCTTGCTAAACCGGGGCTTAACAATCCACTAATCTCAGGCTTATTCTCTATCCTCGAGTCTCAAAATTCGGGGTATTACACATACTCGAGCATTAGACTATTTCTCACTCGAGCACATGCAAGTTTTGACATGAGAGTGTTAACCCAAGAAGAAGCTTGTACGTGAAAACAAGAAGCGCACTCGAGCATGACTGGTTGTGCTCGAGTGATGTCTAGAATTCACTTGAGCAGATGCGAGTGAAGAGCAGCGAGTGTTTGCCCGAGAGGAAGCTAGAACGTGAAAATATCAAATGCACTCGAGTGAGCCATACTGCACTCGAGTGAGAACTTGGTAGATTCCAGAAACGAAACAGAGCCTCACAGTAATCAATCCAAACGTGGTTAAATGTTATAAAATCATTATGTTTTCACTTGTTATTGTTCCTAAACATTAACTAACATATATTTCAAGTGTAAAACAGGAGATTAAATATTTGGATTGCATCTTCAAGAACGGAAGTCACGTACGGCAAATATCATCACTCAACAAACAATCCGAATATGGTTACATGTTATTGAATCATTGTGTTCTCACTTGTTAATATTTCTAAATGTTAGCTAACATATATTTCAAGTGTGAAACAGGATATTAAACGTTCAGATTGCAGATTCAAATAAAAGTCAATTACGGTGAACTTCATCATTACACACCGAATTGCGGCTACATACCACAACAAGCAACTGACCCACCATGAGAGATTGTCTAGAAACTCAAACATATTCATCCCGCTCCACAACGTGACGTACAGCTCAAAATGAATCTTCCTGTTGTTCAACGAGACGCTCCACTCTGCAATAGACATTTCATAGTGGCTCATTATTCAAATGTACACAACGGTCAAATGAAGCAATGGGACTCCAACGGACGAATGCTTACAACGGTCATGATCTTCATCAACTATAAATGAGAGAGCATTCAACGTCGATGGGAGACAGAAAAAATAGAGCAACGACACCAACATGCGAATAACATGAATCCTCTGCTTCTACCCAAACACTCTCTATTCTGCGGTTTCAATATTACTTATCATTGAGAGAGTAATTATTTGTATTGTACTTCAGTGAGTATTATACCCACTCTGTGAGAGAGTCTGTAAACACCTTCAAATATATTTCTGAGTTGATCTCAAGGTAGTGGGACCTTGAGAAGGTTAATTTCCTTACGGGAGAAGCTGTAGATAGAATTGCCAGTAAGACATTCTGCTCGTAAGACTTACAAGGTGCAAGCAGTAGAGAACGTTGCTACTCATAAGACTTACAGGGGTGTAAGCCGGAGAGAACGTTACTGCTCGTAAGACTTGCATGAGTAAGCAGGAGAGGAAGATCTTCGGGATTGCTCTGCTCGTAAGACTTGCCGTAAGGGGGAGTATCTTGGTAAGAGATTTGTAAAAGGTTTCACAAGTACCCGGCTAAACTTATGGGATTGTAAAGGCTTTTCTTGTGCCCGGATTAAACAAGAAGATAGTGGATTTGAAAATCTCAGGAGGAGCCTGGGGACTGGACGTAAGCCATCACAGATTGGATCGAACCAGGATAAATCACAGTTTACATATTCTCTTTCCTAAACTCTTATATTTCCAGCATATATTATTTAATCTAATTGTTGATTTATAAACCTTCATACTTACCACTTTTGTTAAGATGCGAAAAGATTTCCAAAGTTCTTAAGTTTTTATTATATACCCAATTCACCCCCCTCTTGGGTGATAGCTGGTTCTAACATGTAGCTCTTTTTCTATTTGTGCTATGACCATAAGTATGTTATCGAAACATTAAGCACGCAGATATGTCATTATGTGAGCATGAGTTATGTATTGCAAGCATGTCATACATTAAACACTTATCTTGCAAGCATACTGGTATTTGTTTCCTACTGAGATTCTCTAGAATATCACCCTCCCTGCCAACATTTTAGACAGGGTAGGTGGATCGAGGATGGAGCAAGTAACCAAGGGTGGTGAGGACTCCTTTGGGTTGTAGATTTGGTAGTTGGTTAATGATTCAATAGTTGGGATTATGTATATATGGTTGGATAGGTCAGAATGTGCATTTGAATGATTATATTTGGTTATGTAATTGAAATGAGTTATTGGATATTTGTATATGTATTCCAGTTGGATTGTATAATCCCTATTTGAGTAATTGTAATGGGCTAATGTGCCCTTTGAAACCCAATAGCGAAGGTATGAACCCAGGATTACCGGGATGATTATGTTGTGCACTCTGATATTTGTAATGAATGTGATTTATCTTCACATAGTAATTGTATTAAAAATTTGAATATGAGACCAGGTTAATTAGATTTCGAAAAGTATTTGTGAAAACCCTATCTCAAGGATGGAATTGTGAATGAGTTTTAATTATTATTGGTTTCTATTTCACTTTAATCACGTATTTCGGATATAATTACGGTGGGGGGATTACGTTTTGGTATCAGAGCTACAGTTCCTGGCAAAGATGGATTTTGCTAGGATAGTTGCAGTAGTTGCTGCCTTAAGTCATAAAGAATGAATTTGTTTGTTTGTGGTATACACATTAAGGTCCATACTGTTTATGGATATGTGAGATTTATGGACTATGTGTATATGTTATTTGGTTATTCTCCAGTGACGAATCCTTGTGGAATCGAAAGATATAGTGGTTTGCCCGAGAATCTGATGTGTAAACCTAGAGGTAGAGGTAATCAAACCCATCATCTGATTAGAGAACTAAGGAAAATGATTTGCAAGGTATATGATATTGAGGTTTTAGGTGTCATGACTAACCTAGAGCTAGGGTGAGAAACCCTAGGTGGTATGACATCACTGGCCATGTCATAATGGATTTGTGTGTTCAAAGGTCCTAACACCTAGGGGACTAGTACGCCTTAGGTTGACAAAGATATTTGAACTTGTGTTGGGGCTGATGGTGCTCCGTAGAAATGAGGGAAGTGATTTTTCGGTTCAACTAAGGCTGAGGTTTACGAGATGAATTGTGATCCAGGGATCAGACTTAATAGCTAGGTTGATTTTTAGGAAGTTGATTTGACCCGGATGGTCTGTGGTACCAGAGTATGGCACTTGATAAATCACAATTTTAATATATTTTATCCCACCTTATTCATTTATTTTGGGGATTATTTTAGGCTAATTTGGATTTATTAGATAATATTTGGATTATTAGCCAATTTTAGGAAATAATATAAATTTGAATGGATTATGATATTCTTGGGATTAAATTAATAATATTTTTAAATATATGATATATCACAATTTTATTTAATTCTTGCAAAGTAAGGAAAAGTAGATTGAAAAATCCTACAGTGCTGAAATTTTCTTGAAAGCTAAAAGAATATCCAATGGTTGAATTTTATTTGGGCTTCTTAAATTTTAATGGGCTCAAGTTGGTACCCAAAAAGCTCTCTTCTCCTCAATTTTAATTACCGTAGCCTTCATAGAAGCTGGAGAATACGCGGAGACACATACGGACGCGGAGGTCGAGACGCACTGATAGACGCAGGCTGGACTATAGAGACCTCACGATCTAACTGATTCTCTCTTTTTGGCTTGGCTCTTCACCAAGGCATTCTTTCTCTCATGCAATTGCCGACCCCACAGTCATCAATTCATTCCTTTAATCTACCTTTCTATTCACGCAAAGCAAGAGTGCAAGCATCATATCAATTAATTCTCAAATTCTTTGGAAGATACCCATGACTTGCTTGAAGCGTGAAGAAGAGAAAAATTCCATGAAGGCTTGAGCTATTTGGGGAGGCAACTTGGGAGAAACATGGAGGAAGCTAGAGCCTAGGAGCTTACATTTGAAGACCACAGGGAGTGTCTTTCTTTAATCTTTTTGATTCAAGACTTGAGATTATTTAGTTTTAAATGATTTTGGGTTGTATTAATTGAGAACAATCTAGTTTTAGATTGTAGACTTATTTTTTTTATTGGGATTGAATTGATATTTTGGATTTGATTTGTTCTTAATTGATTGTTGGGATTTTTGTTTGCAAACCTTTGATTGTCAATTAGATTATTAATTGAGTTTTCATCATTAATTTAATTGTCAATTTGGGTTTAATCTCTTGATTGTTTAATTAGGTGATTAATTGTCAAATTGTTTAATTAGGCAATTGTGAACATAATTTCCAAAACTATCTTAAATAATTGTGGTTGGTTTTTAATGGATTTAATTAACCACCGCTTTTTCCATTTTATGAGTTTTCTAGTGGATTAGGTGTTATTGAGCTTGAGGGTTTCCCATGTTTCAATTAGGTGATTAAATTTATTAATTCCAATTTTTCATGAACCTCTCTTTTGTCTAATAAATTAAATAGCTAAGAAAGCTAATTCCATGTGAATCCTAAGTTGTCCCCTTCATCATCATAACTGAACTAAACCCTTGTTGATTGTCTTGCTTTTGATTATTCTCTTTGCTTAGCATCTTAATTCCTTTTTCATAAAAAAAACCCCAAAGATTGCATTCCAATTCATTTAGGTTAGTTTCATTCTCATATAGATTTTAGAGTCATTTGCATTTAGGTAGCAGAGTCTTGCATTTTAATTTAGGTCTATTATATTGCATCTTTTGTCGCTTAAAAATCAATCCTAAAGAAAACCCATAGCTTGCTCATTGGAAGAATAACCTAGGTTGACCCTAAACTGCATAATAATTTAGGACCTAGTTTAATTGATTGCTTTAGCGATAGAAGTACGCATCAGTACTAGATTGAATTGAAATGTGTATTAGGTATTCCAAGGTTGCTAGTTGATAATCTGGCACAGGGAGAAAGTTCTCTATAGAGGATTTGGATCGGAGAGTGCTACCTATGGGGAGTCTTGATCGGATAGAGCTACCTACGGTGACATTTGATCGGAGAGGCTATTTGTGAGTCCATCTCCCCGGTTAGGCCGGATCAAGTTGATTCGGTGGGCTGAGCCAGATTGGCATAGGCCCAGGGTGTGACGAATATTTGTGAGTCTACTACCTGCGGCTCATCGGTGGTTCCAGTGGGAGGACTGTACCTTCGAGTGGTATCATACGAGGGGTGAGACTATGTGATTATGTGAAAGCCGAAAGGCTATTTGTGAGTCTACTACCTGCGCTTATCGATAGTTCCGGTGGGAGGACCGTAACTTCAGGAAGTAGCATACGGGGGATAAGACTATGTGATTATATGAAAGCCGTCGTGACGATAAACCCTAGTGTGCAGCCACCGTGATATTGAACCGTAGAGAGCAGTCACCATGACGTTGACTTGTAGAGCTGAGTTATGGGAATGTTGGGAGTATGGGCTCTCAACGATGTGTTAGTTATGGCTCTAAATGATTTGAGTTAAATTGGGATAAGATCTAACACAAATTATGAGTGGTTAGATATAGTGGGAGATTCCTATGGGACTCCTATTAAATCAACCTGACATTGTTAAAGCACAAATGAGGGGATAGACCTCAAAGAGTGTAGCGGAAGCGTGGTGAAGGCAATACGTTTGAGAACTGTGTTGAGCAAGAGCTCGAGTCAATATGAGCTTGCAGTAAGTGTAAATTATGATGTGACAAGGCATCAGTGCTGAATATATCCAGTTCCAGCTTGTCATGATTGTATTATGAGTCCATCTCCCCGGTTGGGCCAAATCGGATTAGTCTGGTGGGCTGCGCCTGGTAGGTATAGGGTAGGATGTGACTGGCTATTTGTGATGTCTTTCACCTGTGGCCGTATAGGGTGGTCCCCATGGCAAAAGACCATTTTGCTGGGGCGGTAGTTTACGGAGGATTGACTATTTGTGGAAGCCGCAAGGCTATTTGTAAGCCGTAAGGCAATGTAGAAGCCGGAAGGCTATATGTAAGCCGTAAGGCAATGTGGAAGCTGAAAGGCTATTTGTGAGCCATAAGGCAATTTGTGGAAGCCGAAAGGCTATGTGTAAACACCGCCACGCCAATAGTCCCTGAGTCGCTAACAACGGTTCAGGTAGGGCTGCATGCCTTCCCGGTAGTAAAAGGGGATGAAGGTGGGGTGTGATTGTGAACCTGTAGATATTGTTGTGACGCTGTGAAATTTGATACTGCGAGGTGATATTGTGAATACCTAAAAGTCCCGGTTACCACTAGCAGAGTTACTGGTAGGTGTACGGGTAAGGGTAATGCCGTGAAAGTTGATACGGCGATGTGATAATGTTGTGAATATGGCAAACGGCAGAAAGTTGAGGTAATTGTGCAACCGCCGAAAGCTGAGGTAGATGTGAATACAACACAAGCTATCGTTATTATGTATACAATAGTGTGTGTTGTCGTTCATGCGTATCGGAAGCTTAGTGAACCTACGGTACTATGAGTTACTCCCAAAAAAGGATGACCAGATTGGGTGGAATGGTGGCCAATGCCGCCCAACTGTGCGATCTTTTGATATGGCTCATGAGCTAGAGCCTCCAGATATTGTGTTTATGTGATAATGTGTTTTGTGGCAATCATACGTGAAGGCAATTACATTTGTTTGACAACTGTATAGTGATTGTGGTTGTGTGGCAATTGTGAAATGGGCCGATTGCGGTTTCTGTGGCATATTACTTGTAGGGGTGGTTTAAAAGGGATTGTCCTAATGTGAAAAGCAATTGTGATATCAACACAACACCAGGCTAATGGCGTCTTGATATGTGAGATAAAGTTTGTGGTTTAAGTGGTGTGGCAAATTTCAAGGGTGAAATTTATTGAACGGGGGGAGAAATGTAATACCCTGAATTTTGAGACTTGAGACTAGAGAATAAGCCTGATATTAGTGGATTACTAAGCCCCGGTTTAGGAAGATCCCAAATTATGATTAAGGTTTAATGACTCCAAAAGTGGATGTCATTAGTGATAAATGGAACCTTCTGGAGACTATGATGTGATTTGGAATCAGAATGTGTTATGAGCAGCGCTGAAACCCTGTATTTAAGTTCAATTATGAATTAACATCTAAATTGACTTAAAGTAGAGGGGCGGGCGCATTGTGGAAGAAGAGGAATGATATGGTGTGTTTGGTGGTGATTCAAGAGGAATTGCCGTAATTAGGGGCAAAATGATAAAGTTACCGATCAATTGGTCAGTTACCAAAAAGGAAACTCATTGGTAACTTTAATATCAATGGTTGAGATTTGTTTGTGCAAGAGATCAACGGGTGGAATCCAATGTATATGTGTCTATGTGGGCTTATGGGAGGTAAGCAAGATGTTGACACTTGGCAACTTATAGACCCTAAGATCATGGTCAACATTTCCACCCATTTTTCCTATCTCCTCTTCTTATTAGGTCGGCCAAGGGAGCCCAAAAAACTGAATTGCCTCACCTTCTTCATCATCTCATCCTCTTTCTCCAAAATCTCCATGTTCGTCTAAATAGAGAAGGAAAGAGAAAAGAACAAGTTGAGTTTTGGTTGCTTTATGATCCTCAATGCTTAAACACCCTTCTATAATGTTGTTCATAATGATGAGAGCTTCATCTCTATGGTTTTATATTCTTGATTAGAGGTGTCTGGGAGCTTGAGAAAAATGAGAAAGATGAAGAATCAATGAATTGGTTTGGGAAAGAGGAAGATATGAGTATTTGCAACCTTTTAATCTAAGTTTTGTGACTTATGGTTGAGTTTTGAGAATTTTGGAATTTTTCCCTGATTTTTGTGGTATTTTCATGTGGCATGTAAGTGGGAGAATTGCATGTTGATTTGTGTTGAAAATGGTGATTAGTTAGATAATTTGGTCATTGGAATTGATTTGGCATTAGAAATGGAAAAGTTTGCAATGTTAGGTTTTGAAATGTGAATTGTAACCCACTTCACTGTCATGGCTGAGATTAAGCGTTTAAAGGCATTTAATAATTAAATGAGAGATCAGGGGTAATTAAAAACTTTTTACAACACTTGTACAAATAGATCTCCATTCAATCGTTCATAAATTCAATTGGCATGTTCGGTCTGTTACATGTACAATATCAGAGTATGAGCACAATTCCCGACATTTACCCTGGATAATAACATTAATCCAAAGGTTTATACAACGCATCATTGCCTATCTCAGTACCCATACCGGGGATTACACAAAACTATAATGTTATAATCTATTCAATATGTACATTTATCCAAAATGATAACCAGCTCAGTATAAAACCAAAATATCTATCTAAGACTACCGATGTCAGTCCTAATCGTCCTTGCTCACTTGCTTGTTCTTTGATCCACTTGCCCTATCTAAAATGCTATTTGGAAAGAATGAGATTCTAAATAATCCCAGTAGCAACAGTTTATAAATATGATGCATATAAACAAAGCAAGTAAACATATATCACAATATAGCAATCAATATTCGAGGCCGGGCACACTGCCACGTCCCCTTCACTGTATACAAGGTCAGGCTGTCGCCACGTCCCCTCACTGTATATGTACTCAAGGCCGGGATTTCACCACGTCTTATCAATTGTATATGTATTCGAGATCGGGCTTACGCCACATTCCCTTAACTGTATCTATATTCAAGGCCGGGCTTTCACCACGTCCCCTTACTGTATTCAATGACTAATGCATACAAGAAATGCAATATACATGATATAGGATAAAGTGTCACTACCTTGGTCTTTCCGTTCTTGAGAAGGCATGGGCCTTTTACGCTCCATGCAAATATCGAATCCTAAAGTCATAATTAAGGACGATGCGTTACCACTTAGTCCAATACTTGATAGCTTCACAATACTTAAATTGGTTATCATTACTGTCTCTTTAACACTCATATATGCATCTAATAAAATCCCTAAAGGGTTGGAGGAACTACTACCCCAGGGATCCCCTTTTGAAGCACAAACACTGATATTTTTCACTGTTTCACTCGAGTGAAGACGGTCTCACTCGAGTAATGGTACGGTTTGCACTTAGGTATCTAAGAGTGAAGGATAGCGAGTGAACACCTGAGAGAATAAGAACTTTTAAGAGGCAGGGATACTCAAGCACATGAAACCTCACTCGAGTGGTAGCCAAATGCTACACTTGAGCACTAGAGAGTGAAGTCCAGGAAGTGAGAACCCGAGAGCAAATGGAGTTTCAAAGGAAGAGGAGTACTCGAGTACTGGCCATTGTACTCGAGTGACACTGAACACTTGCGAGTGTTAACACATACTCTTGCACTTTACTCATGAGTGACAACCCGAGAGGCAAGTTCTAGGTGTCAAATACACCAACACTCGAATGAGAGGAAGATTACTCGAGTGAGAACCCACCACACTCGTAGGTGAGGCAACACTCTTGCCCTTCTCACAGAAGTGCAACAAGAACACAAAGAGCATAAAGGAACCAAAAAACGCAGAAACAATGACAGTTTTCCAAAATTTTTACCAAAGGCTACCAATGGACCCAAAACCCCAACCAAAGCTATCCTCACACAAAAACACTCAAGGAATCCAATGGACATGTCAAAACCACCAAAATCTTATTCTATTATCATGCTTTGGTCTTTGGTAACATTACACACTAAAATTCTAAAATCCACAAACTCAATCATTCAATCCCCAATCAATCCTATCTATCCATATACCTTCCAAACATACCATTTTCATACCAATAACAAGCCAAATGTCCAATGATCATCATTTTTTGAAAATGGCCAATAAATCCCAAAAATTCAAAACTACTCAATTTGGTACAAAACTTAGATACATAGGTTGGTTTCACTTACCTCTTCAACTTTTCTAAAAGGACTTCTTGATCCTTCAACTTTCACAATCTCTTGAAATCACAACCAACACCAATGGACGAGCTATAACCATCAAAATGAAGCTCATTACTCAAGGAACAACTTTAATAAATGGAGTTTGAGTAATAGAGATCATTTTCCCTTACCTTTTCAAACTTTCTTCCTTCCCTTTTGGTCTTCAATGGCTTACGAGAGAGATGAGAGTGAGGAAGAGTGAAGAGATGAAGAAAATAATCATACTCCCTCCCACCATACTTGTTTAACGCGCACAGAGGGAAGAGAGGAGAGAGAAACATAATAAAATCCTTCTTTGACTTTTCCTCCACTCCTCACACAACACCAACTTGCCACATGTCTTCTTCCCATTGGCTCTCATATAATAAACACTCATTTAGCCTATCTAATCCATCCATTAGCCATTTAATCATACCTCTCATTACCTCATAGTTAGTAATTAATTTACCCATTAACTACTAACTCATGGCCAATTTTTCCATCAATTACGACATATTAGATAATATTGTCACAAATACACATTAATTCAACTTTAATCCATGATTACATTCTCAATAATCAACATTAGCCCTTAATCAAAATTTGGGGCGTTACATGAATTGTGTTGACATGTTGAGATTGTTGTGAAACCATGTCAATGTGATGTGAATTTGATTGATTTGGTGTTTCCAATAGATTCCTTATGAAAATTTATATGGGAATGATATTTGGTATGAAAATGGGACCATTGGAAGTAAAGATGCAAAATCTGGAATTCTGTCTTTTGAAACTCTGTTCTGGACAGTCTGCTTGTGTGGACGTTTTGAATGGGTAAATTGTCTCTAAAAATTCTGAAACTTTCCAGTCTTAAAGTTCACATTCCAAGCTTTAAAATGGACAAATAATTTGTGTCATTTCATTTTGTGAACTTGGAGTTATGGGTTTCCAAAGTTTGACATTAAAACTGGGTGCAAATCTGGAACAGCAAGGGAATTTCATGTAATTCTGGAATTGTGTGGTAATTTCTGGTAATGGCTCATATTTTTCCTATGAAGAAGATTTAAATAGATTTCAATAGGCTCTAGGATCACCTCATTTCAATTTTTCTAGAATTAGTAATGAATTTTTTAAGTTTCCTTGGCTGCAGCGCAAAAATTTCTGTATACGTTTTGGCCACAGCCAAAAACCTTCTGTGCATGTTTTGGCTATAGCCAGAGGATTCTTGGCTGCAGCCAACCCCCATTTTTAGTACTTGGTAATTTTGAAAAGTGATTTCCAACCTAGTACATCCCAATCCTTTCAAACTTTTGTTGAGCTTATTACAAGACACTTAAAGGGTGTGAATGATAACCAACTTTAAGTATTGTGGAAATAAGGATTTGGAATTGAGATTGACCCTATGTCCTTGATTTTGTTATAGGGTTTGATATTCACTCGGATCGCGAGTAGCCGATGCTGGAGCTTACGTGGAAAGAATAAGTGTAGAGAACTGATAGAGCTCAATATTTATATATTTTTAGTAATTAATCTTGGGCTTTTGTGGAATTTAATTGAATATTTTGGGCATAATCAAGTGTTAAAGTGAGATTTTAGTGAAAGGATAATTTGGGAATTAAATTGGTTAAATTGTTATATTTTTAATTAATATTTGTTATCCCCATTATTCTTTAATTATGAGCAAAAGATATTACCTTTGTGAATCTAATTTTATAAGTGATGGCATGGCACAACTTATTTAACCTTAGATGAGTTGAAGAAGGAAGTGGTGTTGGGATTAATTGTTGAATGAAAAGAAGTAATTTGACTGAGTTGAGTTGAATAAAGAATAGAGGACTTGACCAAAGTAAACAGTTGGGATTAAAGGACAAAAAGGAAATGAAGGAGGAGACGTGTAGAGGGAACATGAAAATAATTATAGATTGAAAAAAAAAGAGCAAGACGTGAAGCATGGGCTGGACCAATGGGAGTAATTGAAGGAAAAGAAGCAAGCTGATATGAAGAGGAGGTGGACCAAATTAAAAGGCTGGAGAGAAAAGAGGGCTGACCCAAAAGAAAGAGGCTGAACCAAATAGAATTAAAAAGGATAAGAGCAGTTAACTGAGTTGAGATGGAGAATTGGAGGAGAGAAGAGATAAGCCGACATTGTGGACCAAAATGGGAAAATGAAGACAAAGAGAGCAGCTGGACCAAATGATTAAAAAGAGGAGCTGACCGATAAGATTAAGCTGCTGGATCGAATTGAAGTTCACGCTGTAATGACCCAACTTGTGATTAAGGGCTAATTATGATCTTAAGGATGTAATTGTTGCTAAACTCATTGTGAATGTGTGGTAAGCAATGTTTAAGCTTATATTCATGTTTAATGGTGATTTGGTAAAGGTTATGATAATCAGGGGCAAAATTGGAAATTCACTTACCAATTGGTCAGTTACCGAAGAGGCAACTCATTGGTAAATTGTAGATCAATGGTTGGGATTACATATCAAGAGATTATGAGAGAGTGATCCAATGCTTGCATGAACATGGAAGGAGTTGGGAGGAGGAGGAAGATCTTGACACTTGGCTTCATGTGAACCATAGATCAAGGTCAAAGTGTCAAAATTTACTTTTTCTCTTCCCTATCTCATTTAGGACGTTGGGCAAGCAATTAGGGCTGAAATTCTTATCATCTTCTTTATCTCATCTCATCTCTCTCCTCTCCTTCATTTTCGTTCAACTAGAGAAGCAAAAGAGAAAGAAGAAGGCTTAAAGAAAGGTGAGAATTTGTCCATGAATGCTCAATTTACCTTTATTAATATTGTTCATGGTGTTGAGGGCTTCATGGCTATGGTTTTAGGTTTTTGAAAGGTGGTGTTTGAGAACTTGAGAAAAATTGAAAGTTGGAGAAACAAGGAAGTTGCTTTGGGAAGAAGAAGAGGTAAGAATTTAACACATTTTGAGCTAAGTTTTGTAACCATTGATCAAGTTTTGAGAATTTCAAATTTTTGCCCTGATTTTCATATGATTTTGGTTTGGAAGAATTGCATTGTGTGATATGTTGGAATAGGTGTCATAGTGTGTCCTTGAGCATTTGAAATTGGTTTGGAATGTTGGTTTGGATTGGTTTGCAATATGGTGGTTTGGTTGAGTTCTTGGCAAAACATGTGGTGGCCATTGTGTAACTTGTCAATGGAGGTTGAATTGGGTTCTTTTGATGAATTCAATGGATTCCTTGTGCAAATTTATGTGGGAATGGTATTTGATATGAATTTGGGAACCATTGGAAGCATTGGTGCAAAAATGGAAATCTGTCCAATGTAAGTCTGTTCTGGACAGTCAGATGGCGTGGACGTTTTGACTGGGCAAATGATGTTGGAAAATTATGAAAATTTCTAGTCTTAAAGTTCACATCTCAAGCTTCAAAATGGACATACATTTTGTGTCATTTCGCTTTGTGAGCTGGGAGTTTGAACTGTCCAAAGTTTGGCATCAAAACTGGACCCTGTTTTGGCACAAGGTTAGGGTTTTGGTAAATCTGGACTTTTGTGGTGATTCTTGATAATTTTACATATTTTTCCCATAAAGGGGACTTGAATATCTTTCAATGGGCTTTGGAATCACCTTATTTCAAGTTTTCTAGAGCGAGTTATGAAATTTTGAAGTTTCCCTGGCTGCAGCCAAAATTCTGGCTGCAGCGCAAAACTTTTTGTGTGTGTCCTGGCTGAAGCCAGAAAATTCTTGGCTGCAGCCAAAATGTTTCTGTGACGTTTTTAGCCATTTTGGCTGCAGCCAGAGAATTCTTGGCTGCAGCCAAAACCCAATTTTCAGCACGTTATGAGTTTGCAAAGCAATTTCTAACCTAGTACTTTCCAATCCTTTTAGGTTCTCTTTGAGCTTGTTATAACCATTTAGGGGACTCATATGGAACCTATTCTAAGTGTTTGAAAGTAGGAATTAGGGGTAGGAAATTAATCCACCATTTTTGATTTTGTTTATAGGCTTTGATATTTGCCGCCCTCGTAAGCCAACTGTGCCAGCGAACGTCAGGAAGGAACAAGGTAGTGACTTTTTCTTTTATACCATATATGATGCATAGTATGTGTGTTATATCATTGATTTGTGATGAATTGTATGCTGCAACATTTATGGATTTGTGTAAGCACCGCCATACCGAGAGTCCCTGAGTCGTTAACAACGGTTCGGGTTAGGACGGTGTGCCTTCCCGGCGGTAAAAGGGGATGAGGTTGGGGCGTTATATGTGTGATTATGTGAAAAGCCGAAAGGCTATTTGTGAAGGCCGACGGGCCGATTGTGAAAGCCGGATAGTTGTATGAGCTATAAGGTTATGTGTATGCACTGCCACGCCAACAGTCCCTGAGTCGCTAACAACGGTTCGGGTTAGGACGGTGTGCCTTCCCGGCGGTAAAAGGGGATGAGGGTGGAGTATGATTCGTGCTGCCGATGTATGATGATTGCTTACATGCTATGTGCTTATGTGTGGTATGAATAGATTGTTACTACTGGGATTCTCTTGAATCTCATTCTTTCCTTTGACTAACATTTCAGACAGGGCAAGTGGCTCCAAGGAGAAGCGGACTACTAGGAGCGGATAGAACCCTGTAGGGACGTTTGTTTTAGATATGTTGGTTATTCATCCTGGACAGGGTTCTGTAAATTATTTTTGAGTTGTAAATATTAGTGGAATACAGTTGTGTAATCCCCTATATGGGAATTGTAAACCTTCTAGTGAATGAATGGAACCCGAGGGTTGCTGGGATTGCTGTTAGATATTCTGATATGAATGAATGTAAATTAACTGCACAGGTGATTATATTCGATAATTGAACTTGAGACCGGAATAGGAAAGAAGTTTTGAAAATTTTGTAAAGTCCCTACTATAAAAGGGAGTTGTAAATGAGTTTTGAACTATTCGACGGTCTCTAAACCAATTTAATTAAGTGATATCGAATTATAATTACGCTAATTTAGGCAGGGGGTTACACACGCAGGAGGCAGCTGGGTTGATTGTAATGGGCTGGATCGATTAAAAAGAAGAGGAATAATGGAATAAGGAGGAGAGCCCACATGAATTGGAAAGGAAGGGTTTGGCGGCTGTGCATAAAAACAAAGGGGACCACGTGAATGAAGGGGGAGCACCAAATGCATTAATAGAAGGGTTGCAACTGGTGTGAAAGGGTAGTTGTGCGTGAAAGAAGGGGATCGAATGGAATAAAACAGGAGAATGGTTGCGGCTGTAGGGAGGAGGAGGCGCTGGAGAACATAGAGAAAAGTTGAGAGTCTCCACTTGGAGAATAGCGTGGGTTGGTTGCTGCATATTATTTCCATGGCTAATCTCTTTTTCCTTCATCAAGCTTCATCGTCTTCTTCCATGAGTAGCTAAAGTGTTGGTGATTTCCTTGAGTTGGGTAATGGTTTGAGCTTCTAAACTTCAATGGAATTCCTTAAGCTCCCTTTCTATTTCATAATTGTATGGCTTGGTAAAGTATGTGATTATGATTTAGATTATTCTATGCCAAGTGAATAAACTTGGTGGTTAAGCTAGGAGTTGATTATTTAAGCTTTGTATGATTCATATTAGGAGTAGGTTGAATTGTTTATTCCAACTTGGTTAAGTGGATTTAAATGACTAAACTGAATGCTTTGAACTTTTATAATGGTAATTACAAGCTAGAATTGGAAGTTGATTATTCATCTCCTTGAGTCTGAATTATTTGGTGATATTCATTTAATTGCTTCGGTAGAATGAATTAAATGATTATTGCAAGTATGGAGCTAGTGGTTCTTAGTTCCATCCTCTTGACTCATTATGGAATTCATATTATTAGCAAGCAAGGAAGACTAAAACCTCTACTCAAGGGAATCTCATTCCATCATTATATTAGTTAATTGAATTTATCTTGTTATTAGTGTTAATTTCAATTCCTTTTGCTACTTTGTTTTAAAAACTGAAAAATACAAAAATATTGCTTTAGCTTATATTACTTCATTAGTTTAAAAATCAAATTCTCAAAATGATTTCTCACAACTTTAAGGTTTTTTATCACTTTACTACTTAGGAACTTGGAAATTAATCCCCTCACAAGAACGACCTAGGTTGAGCTACTACGCTACATTTTCAAACCTAGTTTTATTTTGTGAACTCACACGACATAGGTCCATCAAAATTGATATTTGTGTTGGTGTATTGATGCATGTATTGCTTTGCTTGATTATGTGAAACATATATGAATGATTGTAGCACTGTTTCTATTTATGCTATGGCCATGAGTATGTTGTCGAAACATTGAGCACGCAGATATGTCATTGTGTGATCATGAGTTATGTATTGCAAGCATGTCATTCATTAAACACTTATCTTGCATGCATACTGGTATTTGTTTCCTACTGAGATTCTCTAGAATCTCACCCTCCCTACCAATATTTTAGACAAGGTAGGTGGATCGAGGATGGAGCAAGCAACCAAGGGCGGTGAGGACTCCTTCGGGTTGTAGATTTGGTAGTTGGTTATCAATTCAATAGTTGGGATTATGTATATATGGTTGGATAGGTTAGAATGTGTATTTGAATGATTATATTTGGTTATGTAAATGGAATGAGTTATTAGATATTTGTATATGTATTCCAGTTGGATTGTATAATCCCCATTTGAGTAATTGTAATGGGCTAATGTGTCCTTTGAAACCCAATAGTGAAGGTATGAACCCAGGATTCCTGAGATGATTATGTTGTGCACTCTCATATTTGTAATGAATGTGATTTATCTTCGCATAGTAATTGTATTCGAAATTTGAATATGAGACCAGGTTAATTAGATTTTGAAAAGTATTTGTGAAAACCCTATCTCAAGGATGGGATTGTGAATGAGTTTTAATTATTATTGGTTTCTATTTCACTTTAATCGCGTATTTCGGATATAATTATGGTGGGGGGTTATAATGGTCATTTAATCAAGACAACTAAGGAGCTAAAATGGTTATTGTTACGTGTTTAGATGACCTATTAAAAAGTACAAGTGTACACTGTCGTAATCAAGTAATAAAGAAGTGAGTAGAGTATTGTTCTCATGAGAATTAATTTCTAAGTACCAAAATGAGTAATTTTAATTCTATTTAGTCGATTGATTAGTTGGTGATGGAAAATACAAAATAGAAAATGATTAAATATGGATGCAACTAATATGAAGACAACTACAAGAAAAAGTTCTAGGGGTTAGATTTCACTTAACAAATTTCGGATTGAATCACTTATCTATTCTAGCCCAATTTATTCCACATGATTTATAGTCGAGTTTCCCTCATTTAATTACTAGCTTCTTCCAAGGTCAAGCAATTCTATAATTAATTGCTAATACAATATATTCCTATATGAATTTAGGCAACTAATTTAGCATTAAGATTTATGGAACTCATTAAGACTACACAACTGATATGAATATATTCCTATTTTATATCCAAATTATGGTTTTAATTATAGGGTCTATACACATGTATCTCCTTCTGGTCTCAACATACATGTTGAAATCATACAAAAGATGGCCAATCAAATAAAAGCATTAAGAACAACAATTAAAACCTAATTATGAAGGAGAATTTAAAACTAGATTTAATAAGTTAAGATTCAATCCATCATTAGTATGCTACGTCATCACCTTAGAAAAATAGAAATTTAGCTCATGATGAAATTAAAAATAAAATAAAAATAAATTAACAATACATAAAACTAAAATGAAAACCTCATAAATACTGCATAAAACTTAAATATTAAATTCTAAAAAATAAATATACAACCAAAAGATACATGAAAATAGTGACGGCATGCAAAAAGTAATACAATCCTAAGCCTTCCATGTAAGAGGCATGCAAAAAGTAATACAATCTTAAGCCTTCCATGTAGGAGGCACGCAAAAAGTAATACAATGCATGAAATTAAATCTAAAAAATAACACAATTTTTATAGAACTGTCAGAGAAGGTGTAATATCCTAAATTGTGATTAAAGGCTAATGACTTCAAAAGTGATGTAATTAATACTAATCAAACACTTTTGAAGCACATGATGTGAATTTTTATTTCAATGTGTTATAACCAGTGTCCAAACCCTGTAATTAAGCTTTATTATGTAGTAAAGCTTAAAATGAACCACAATGGAGGGAAGGGCACATGGTTGAGCGGAAGGAATGATATATGTGTTTGATGATGATTTAGTATATGTTGTGATGATCAAGGGCAAAATGGTAAAGTTACAGATAAATTGGTCAGTTACTGAAGAAGAAACCCATTGGTAACCTAAAGATCAATGGTTAGGATTGACTCTCAAGTATTAAAGAGGGTGGAATCATGTGCCTTAGAGCCTATGTGAGTTATGGTTGAGAAAACAAGATCATGACAAGTGGCAAAATGTGGACCATTGGATTTAGTCAAATGTTCAAACACTTTTCCCTCTCTCCTCTCTCCTCTCTCCTTCAAGGTTGGCTAAGAGCATGGAAGCAAGGGAAAAATCTTATCTTCATCATTCTCTCATCTCTCTCATCTTACCTCCATTTTCTCCAAGCAAGAAAAGGAAAGATAAAGAAGAAATCTTGTGGTAAGTGCTCTATTTGACCTTGAATGATGAAATTCTCTTCATTAAAGTTGTTCATGGTGTTGAGAGCTTCATCTTCATGCTTTTATATTTTAGAAAGGTAGTGTTTGAGCACTTCAAGAAAACTTGAAGGTTGAGAAATCAGAGAACCCACCTTGGAAAAAAGAAAGAGGTGAGTAGTTAGAGCATTTTGATGTAATTGTTGTGATTATTGGTTAATTTTTATGAATTTTGAATTTTGTCCTGATTTTATGTGATTTTGGTTTGAGAAAATGGAATGGTGTATTATGGTAGGATTGGTGGCATATTGTGTTATAGGGCCATTGGAATTAGTTAGGTATTTGAAAGCGGAAGTTTGGTCATTGGAGGGTTTATGTGTAATGTGTTGACCAAGACCAAATTTGTTGTTAGGATGTGATTTTGGTTTTTTTAGTGTCTCCAATAGGTTTCTTGTGTGAAATTATGTGGGAAAAGGCTTATGCAGGAATTTTAGAACCATTAGAAAACATTTGGTAAAGATTGGATAATTCTGTCAACTGCTGCATTTTGGCTTCTGATAAGCCTCACTTGAGTGACGTAGGATCTCACTCAAGTGCAGCAGTATATTTTTCCTTTCCTTTAGCATTTCAGTAGAGTTCTCAGGCAAAGTTCAAGAGTGCACTTCCTCACCTGCGAGTGATATGGGGTATCACTCGAGTGCATGTGTGTTCTACATTTTGAGATTTCGTCTCAAGTTGACACTCGTAGGTTATTCACCAGGAGTATGACTTGACACTCGCAAGTGTTGTGTCATCACTCGAGTGTCAAGGGTAGTGCTCAAGTGAATTTTCCACCTTAAGGTTTGTCGTGCTCTCAGGTATACACTTTCTGTACCATACTCTATGGAACTCAGGTGAGCATTTGGTTATCACTCAAGTGTTGATGTTTGTGCTCGAGTGAGTGAGCACTTTCTATCTCTATTGTTGCTCTCTGTCAAGCACTCTAACAAGTATGCCTTTGTGCTCGAGTGCAAATCACTCCATCACTCAAGTGAATTACTTGAAATCAATATTTTTGTTTCCAAAAGGGAAGTCTTGGGTATAGTTCTTCCA
This sequence comes from Inga oerstediana, assembly GCA_963210345.1. Classification (NCBI taxonomy): domain Eukaryota; kingdom Viridiplantae; phylum Streptophyta; class Magnoliopsida; order Fabales; family Fabaceae; genus Inga; species Inga oerstediana. Next base: position 41,791,890 of record OY723409.1, read on the forward strand.
ACCCTTTAGGTGTTTGTCTAAGCTTCTAGTGGGCACCCAAAGGACTTAATGACAACCAATCTTAAATGTTTTGAAAACAAAAGCTTGGAATGGAGATTAATCCATCATCCTTGGTTTTGCTTATAGGTTTTGATATTTGCCCTGTGCCTGAACAGTGTGTCCCAGAGGATCATCGGAAAGAACAAGGTAGTGACTCTTTCTCTTATCCATGAGTAGAGCATTGTATATATGTTTATCATGCTTTGTGATGATATCTGATACTGCTACGAATACAACCGGGAAGGCTGTCATCATAGTGATTACAACGAAAGCTGTTGCATAGTGTTACAGCTAGAAGGGCTGTCGTGATTGTGATTACAGTAAAAGTTGTCACATTATGTTTACAACCGTGAGTGCTGTCGTTTATGTTGAACGCCATAAATCATTGTGCATTGTGTTATTGCTGTTGATATGCTATTAATGATTTGCTTACATGCTATGCGTTTATACATTGTATGAGTGATTTGTTACTACTGGGATTCTCTTAAATCTCATTCTTTCCTTTGACTAACCTATAGACAGGGCAAGTGGCTCGAAGGAGAAGCCGACAACCAAGGGCGGATACCTAGGTTATAGTTGGTTGTCATATTTTGCTTAGGAAACATTGTATAATTTGTAAATATTATTTTGGATATGGTGATGTAATATGTAACCCCCCCCCCTTCCGTAATTATATCCAAAATACGCAATTAAAGTGAAATAGAGACCAATAAGACAAAAACAACATTTATAATCCCTCATCTTTTTACAGATGAGGTATCCAGAAAAACAGTTCAAATATATAATCAATTTGATCTCACATTCACGTTTCGAATACAATTACCTCATGAAGATAAATCACATTCATAATATATCAGAGTGCACAATAATAATCCCGGCAATCCTGGGTTTAAACTTTCACCTAAGATTTATAGGGCACATATGCCCTTTACAATATCTCAAATAGGGATTACACAATACTCTTTCCAAATTCACATTCTAATCTATCATCTGATCATATACATCCAACATAAACAGTTATCCAACTTATAACGATAACCAACCACCAATGCACTTGCCCATAAGAAGACCTAGCCACCCTTGGTTGCTTGCTCCATCTTGATCCACTTGCCCTGTCTACACTGTTGGTAGGGGAAGGTGAGATTCTGGGGAATCTCAGTAGGAAAACAATACCAATATGCATGCAAGATAAGTGTTTAATGCATGACATAATTGCAATACATAATTCATGTTCACACAATGACATATCAGCATGCTCAATGTTCACACAATATACTCATGGGCATAGCAAAAGTTGAAACAGAGCTTCAATCACTCATATATATTTCACATAATCAGTCAAACCAGTAACATGCATCAATACACTAACACAATTATCAAATACATGCAGGAGAGGTAAATTCCCTACACTCTTTCCACGTAAGCTCCAGCTTCGGCTGCTCATGATCCAGGAGAATATCAAATCCTATAAACCAAATAAAGGACATCGGGTTATTCTCCACTCCAAGTTCTCACTTTCATAACACTTAATGTTGGTTATCATTACTGCTCTTGAGAGTCCACTCGAGTGCGGTAGTGCATTTTCCCTTTCTGCCTTCATTATTTCTGTTGCACTTCTAGGCGAAAGGCAAGAGTATTGCCTCATTTACAAGTATTATGGGTTCTCACTCAAGTGAGCCCCCTCTCACTCGAGTGCAGGTGTATTTGACATCATGAACTCTTGTCTCGGGTTGTCACTCGCTGCCAGGTTTCAAGAGTTCACTTTAATACTTGCGAGTGTTAAGTTGTCACTCGAGTGGCAAGGGTTTCACTCGAGTGCTCCTCTTCTTTGAAAGTTTCTTGTGCTCTCGGGTTAGCACTTTCTATGTTTCACTTTCTAGAACTCGAGTGAGCATTTGGCTATCACTCGAGTGCTAACCTTTGTGCTTGAGTGCAAGTTGTATCATCACTCGAGTGAGGTCATCTTCACTCGAGTGCAACAGTGAAAAATTATGTTCTTGTGCTTCCAAAAGGGGATCTTTGGGATAGTTCTTCCAACCCTTTAGGGCTTTTATTAAAGACATTTATGGGTACTTAAGGGACAATAATGATAACCAATTTAAGTGATATGAAGTCATTTAAGTATTGAAATAGAGAATTGACTCTTCGTCCCTAATTATGACTTATAGGATACGATATTTGCCCTACTCGGGAGAGACCTGTGACAGAGCATGCACGGAACGAACCAGGTAGTGAATTTTCTCTCATGTTGTGTATGATGCTTGATATGCATGACTTCTCATTGTTTGTTGTGTAAATCTTTGGCTTGAGGCATTGTGTTATCTCCCGTAGTGCATTACAGCGTGAGTAGTTGTAAGGGGTGATGGTTATCACACCTACCCCTGCCGTTGTAATTACCAGGGGTGCATTATGGAATAGTGGATTCCTATTTGAGTATCCGGCTAGTGTAGCTGTGTGTATGTGTGAAATATTTTATATAGATCTCAGCTGTGGTGATATATGTGATATGATCATGTGATTGTGCAATACAACGTGAGCAAACGTAAGAGTGACATGAGTCATACCTGCCCTTGCCGCTGTAGCAGCCGTTGTGGTTCATATGTGTTGTGTGATGATTTGCTTTCATACTTTGTTATTGTCCATACTATAAGTGATTTGACACTACAAGGATTCCTTAAAATCTCACTTTCCCAAAAATAAATTTTTAGACAGGGCTGAAGGATCTAAAGGCAAGCGGGTGACGAAGAGTAGTTAGAGCTCCGAGCAAGGAGTTTTACTTTTGGAATATTTAGTTATCATGTATAAATTATTTTCATGTTTTTTGGAAACAATTGTATATATTAGGATTCGTAGTATAGTTTTGTGTAATCCTCAAGTAAAAGGGAAAAAGTGTATGGGCTTTGTGCCTCTGTAGAACCCTTATTTATTGAATGGAACCCGAGTGTGTCGGGAATTTGCATTATACTCTGATATGTATGAATGGAATCAATGCGTACAGGCCATTTATGTTTGAAATGTAAGTATGAGACCATTGTGGAACAGGCGTTGTAAAAGTTTTTAAAAACCCTGATTTTTGGGAAATTTTATTTTGTCTAAGTCTCAAATCATACATGGTCTCTAATTCAAACTTAATTACGTTTTTACGAACTAATCTCGACCTTGAACGTGAAGGGGGTTACAAAATACACCTTTCCCACTTTATAAATAAGACTAGAGGAGTATAAGTAGTACAGAAAAACTTTTTCCTCTGCTTTATAAGTAATGAAATCAATGTTCTCTGCCCTATAAATAGCAGTGGACAAGTATATATAATGAAACCAATGTACAATGTTCTCATAGAAGTGCCTTGTTTAAGGGGCATATAATTATCAGCAAAACTTTGTTTGAGAGCCCATGCAAAACTTTGGTTGAGAGCCCATGGAAATGAAGTATCGTTCAAGAGAAATTCACGAGTAAATTTGCCAACAAGATAAAATACAAACAATCTAAGTTAAAGAACAATAGCATTTTTTTCATTTTCCTCCCTCTTCCAGAAACTATATTTTTATCAGGATCTCAGTCAATATCATTTAGTAACTTCTATTTTAATAAGTTATTTAAAAAGCACAAGTTTGGATGGATTTTTGTGTCGTGTAGCATTGTTGATATAGAAAGAATGTGAAGAAAGAAACTCTCAAGAGCAAGTCCGTCACGAAATCAAGAAGACTCCTTCAGAATTCCACGTTTTGTTTACAATAAAGTCTGAATTAATTAATTAACTAACTAACTAACTAACTTAAATTAATGCTTAAACTTGAACGGCCAAGCCAATTAATTATAAGGAGCAAGAAACTGTACTATAAAACCTGAAATAAATTCGAAATATGTGCAATATAATTTTGATTTGAACCATGACCTAACATTACAATTTTGAGGGTATAGGGGCCCCAGATAATAAATATCAGTACTTGCCTATTGATGAGCATGGAGGGTTAAAATTTTCTACACACATATATATATATATATATATATAATTTGAGGGTATATTTAATTATTTATTGTCTCATAAGAGACAAAATTTATTTGAGCAAGAATGAGTCCATCTTGCGATTTAAAATTTAGAGGCAAAAAGTCTCCTCTCCTAACAGTTCATCATCACATGACTTTCAGAAACAGACATTATAGTGAGAGAGATTTATACACATGTGACTCATGGAAGCAGACAATTTCAAAACTTTTCATTGTTTATGCTAAATGAGATTCTCACCAAGATTACCTCTTTGTTCTTACGAGGCCTTTGTTCATTGTTTCAAGGAATTTTGACCGTATGTGTATTTTCTGATTAGTAGTTAATCCTTCAATTCTTATAATAAGGCCATTTCTTACCGTCCTTTATAAATTTCATTTTTTTAAAAAAAATTTGTCAGTGATTATGATGTTGAGATGAAGTTGTGTTAATATTAGAAAAAGATAACAACACATAATTGGTCTAGCGATGTATGACCCGGCTAGATTTCTTTTAGTCTTGAGTTAATGTTCTAGAAGAGACATATATATTGAGAGAGGCAGCCAAAAACCCTAAAACTGAAGTAGTTGGTTGTTTAGACACCTAGTAATAAGATCCAGAAAAAGTGTGAAATACATGTTGATAGTATCAAAAAAATATTAAAAAAGATAAGATTTGTCATGATGAATGCATGTATGCGCGCGTGTGAGTGTGAGAAAGAGTCGGCATGACATTTATTGAAGAGAAAATCATTAAAAAAAATTATTTAAGATGGTTCAAACATGTATAAAGAATGCTATTAAAGGTGAGGAGCATAGATCAAATAGTATAGAGTTCTCTAAAAAGAAGGAGAGAAAAATTAAAGAGAAAAACACTTAATAAAGTCACTAAATATAGGGCAATTTATAGAAAATTTAGTTATTGGTATAACATAATGATGTTGTACAATTCACATGTAGCTTACCCACCTATGTGAAACAAGGTAGGTTGTTGTTCTTGTTCTTTGTTGTGATATTCTAACTAATTAACTTCGTAAATACTAAACAATCTCCTCTAATTACTGAATTAATCTTAAAATTTTCGAACAACAAATGTTGCCCCACTAGTTTTAAAATTTCAACTAATTAAGTTGATTGATCATAACCCTTTTGTTTTTGCTAGTTTTAAAGAATTGATTGATGCATATACTTGAGTCTTTTTTCTTGGTCCCCACTAGTACCACAATAGTATATCTTACAATTGACTTCAATAAATTCTCCAAAAAATTGCAATCAACAGAGTTAGTTACTGCCATGATATTAACTTCAAATTCAAATTTTTGGTCTTAAAGTTTGAACCTTTCTTTAAATACTTGATATAACGCTCGCAACAGAAGGCTGTTCGCTGGAGAATCATTCACCGTACAGGACCTCCTCATGCAAGTGGAAGGATTGGTGACCCACACATCATCAGCCCGGAACCTTTTAAGCAGCTTGAATTCTTTATGATATTTGTTCACTGAGTGCTTTAGTGTACTATTTAGTGGTCTTTGAGATGTGGTCTGTTACAAGCTTTAGCATGTAGTTGTCAGATACTTGATGTTTCTATTGTTGCTATATGAATAATATACCCCTTTTCACTCAAAAAAAAAATACTTGATATAACACACAATAAAGCAGGGGTCTGCAGGAAGTTATTTTATTATCAAATCTCAATGCTAATCCTAATTAATATAATTCCAAAATGTGTTCTTAATGATTTGGTCCAACCCACTTTCAACACCACTCAAAGAAGAAAAAAGAAAGCCTATAACACATAAGTGCTATCAACCAAACAAATTAAAGTTTAAATCCTCATTGTTGCTTTCATATTTTTATATATATCAGCATTCCCAATATTAGTCACAATTATTTGCCAGATTCCTACTTTTGCATCGGCCCTTGAAACTTTGAGGGAAATAGAAAAGTTGGTTGTGCACTGTGTATTATATTCCCCCCACACTACTTTCCTTGCTCTAACATGTACCTCTGGGATTGGTTGTATTTTCTTTTCTTTCTTTCTTTCTTTTTTTTTTTTTCTATTCTCCCCCCTCAGATTTACTTGGCAACCAACCAGGGTTTTCTAGGGCCTGCAGAGAGCTGATACTGTCACTGTCCAGTATCAAAAATCTCGTTCACACTCTTAAATTAGCCTCCTTTTTTTCTATAGAAAAGGTTGATGAATCCTACGGATATGCTTTTTTGCTTGAAGAAATGCACTTAAAAACATTGATATTAATTATCATGGTATTAAAACCTAGCTCGGATCAATCAGTCACATGAATAAACTTGTGAACTAGTCCCTCGACTAGTTCAATCAAGAACTTTGGATAGATAAACAGAGTTAGATTTTTCTCCTTGTTGAACTTAAAACAATGTCATTTTGAGTTAAAAACAAATAAAAGAAAAAATAGCAATCTGTCATATTTGTGCTTTGATAACTTTATTTTATTAGACCATGTATAGTTTATACATGAATGTGCCATTTACTTATAGATTAATGTATATTTTATTTAAATATTAAAATTTTCAGGGTTACATATGAATATTTTTTATATTTTTTAATTAAATTATATTATTTTAATCATCCCAATTTAACCATGATTGGACCATTGATCTTTACCAGATTTCATTAACCGGTTAACCATGCATCAAGCCAGTTTTAAATAATTTTCTTCCATATTTGTGATATTCCTAGCAGATGCTTTGTCATTATCCAGTGTGAAAATGCTATTCAATATCACCCTTATAAATCTTAGGCCCATTTGGATAGAAGAAAATAAATGGTGGGAAAGGGAAAATTGAATTTTTCCTCCGGTAGTGGCAGTTTGGATCACAATTTTCCCAAGAAAAAATTTTCCCACCGGCACCCATTTTCTTACGTTTAAATGAAAATGGGTTCCCACTAAAAATGGTGGGAACCCATTTTTTAGACCCTCTGAAAATGGGCAAAAGACTCATATGCCCCCAATGTGATGGTGACATGATATAAAAAGGTGAAGGATTTGATCCCAATTCACACTGCTGGAGCTAAAAAACAGAGGGTGGTGAAAAACGGAGAGGGCTTGTGGAATTTTTCCAACAACAACATTGCATCCTGAAAACAGGTGGGTTGCTTCTTTTCCATCTTTTGGGTTGTTGTGTTCTTGTTTGCTTTGAATGTGATGCACCCATTCTTCCTGATTTTTTGTGTTGAGTTAAGCGAAGAGATCATTGCCTGCTAGAGTTGATTGGGAGCATTTGGAGGTGGTTGGAACTCCATGGCTGCGACAAAATTTGGTCGGTTACATATTAACCATGAAGTATTAATGTGATAAACGTGGTTAAATTTGTGATATTCGCATAAGGGAAGCAGTGTTGACCAGATACGGATGATGGGTGTGCAATGGTTGAGAGTAAAGTTAGAGAACTATCATGTAACCATGATGTACCCATGAGTAAAATTATTCCACGGAAAGTGACTGTGACCACATGTGGGTGATGGGTAAATAACAGTTAGAGTAAAATTTTCTTGGTCGCGTGTAACCATGATTCACCCATCAGACGCATGTGGTTAAAGTTGTTTTCATTCATTCATGTATGACCACAAGCATCTAGTGGGTATATCATGGTTATTGCTCTTTCATGTTATGAGAAAACAAAAGCAAACAAAGTTCTTTCTTCCACATTTTTACCACCTGTAGCCTATGGTGGTTAAGATGTGGTTATGTTGGAATTATTTGAAATGATTTATGATCAGGAGTTGCCCATGGAGTGCACATGATTAGAGGGGCTAAAGTAAACACATGGGCCTTTAAATAATACTTTTAAAACAAAGGCCTTTAAATAATATTTTTTAAATAAGGACAAAAATATCTTTTAACTCATTTTCTTTTAAGCAAACAAAAATTTTTCTATCAATCTATTTTCTTTTTCAGTATCAACCAAATACCTCTGTGACAAAATATTTTTCATTCATTCTCATTCCATTCCTTTCGGACCTTGTCTTTAATCCAAACGGGTCGTGTAGTAATGTTGGAGAAGATGGAAAGGCCAAATTTTGTCTCATATTGAATTTTTTTTTTTTTTTTTTGCCAGTAATGTCTGATATTGAGTGTGTGTTGGGGGCGGGGGGGCGTTTGACCCCCCAATTGAACGTTTGACCCCATAAGCTCAATGACCCAACTGAAAAAAAAAATGCAGTGTTTAGTTTCACCAGTGAACAATCGAGCTTAATTTTATCTTAATAGCTTTTGCCATAAGCTCCATTTCTTAGCTTTTACTGATTTAGTTTTTGGGGAGAATGAGAATGGTTAAAATATTTTTTCAGTTGTGTCCAGTGTACTATCAGACTTATTGCAATTTTACCCTTAATGTACTTTTTTTGCTACAAAAATTAATTTCAACTATTATTTGGTGCTTTTAACCCTTAAAATATTTTTTCAACTGTACCCAATGTATTATTAGACTGATTGCAATTTTATCTTTAATGTACTTTTTCAGTTCCAAAAATTATTTTAAACTATTTTTTGGTATTTTTAACCCTTTAAAATATTTTTCCACCCACTTTCTCTTACTATTATCACAAAAGTCACTTGTGCTTAAGTCAATCCAAACAAGTTTTATTTTTACAAAAGTCATTTATACAATTGCTGTTCCAAACATAAATCACATTACACAATCGAGCTTTTACCAAAACTAAAATTACCAAACGCTAAATTAAGAAACTCTATTTTTCCCATCGCTCTTCCAAACACACTCTGAATCTAATCCTTGACTCAGTCTGACTTAGCCGGACATGTCCCTTCCATATCTTCTGATCTCTCCACGTGGCACTCTCACTGGCTCAGATGTTTTTGCCTCCTCTCCATAATTAATTTTTACCAGAATTGGCCTAATCTTTTATTAAATATAAGAAATAAATAAAATAAGATGCCCCCATAGTCTGACTAGATTCACTATTCACAAATAACAGAATCCCCAACATTTTTATCATGACCCTATAAATGTCACTGTATGTTATCAGAGCTAAAGCTTGTTTTCACCAAGACAGTGACCTCTCCTCATTCCTTCACCTTCCCTCAACCTCTTGCTCTCCTATCTTCCATATCCATTCTTCATCTTTTGTCTGCAATTTCAGAGAGGGGAGAGAGAGAGAGAGAGAGAGACTCACAGATATGGGGAACTGCCAAGCTGTGGATGCAGCAGCACTGGTGATTCAGCACCCAAATGGGAAGATGGAGAGATTGTACAGTTCAGTGACTGCAAGTGAGGTGATGAGGATGAATCCTGGTCACTATGTGTCTTTGATAATCCCACTTCGTCATCAAGTTCAACAACAGCAACAGAATCATCAGGACCAGAACGCTCTGCGTATCACACAGGTTAAGCTTCTTCGTCCTAATGAAACTCTCACTCTTGGCCATGCCTATAGGCTCATCACTAATCAAGGTGTGTAAACATTTTATGTATGCTAGTTTCCATTCCATTCTTTATAATGCTCCTTTTATCAAAGTGTCACGAATCAATGGTTGGCTACCTTGAAGCAAAGGTCTTATAAGGCCTTGGACTCTCCAGCTTCAACGGCTGACTTTTGGAATGTGGTTTTCCAAGGACTTGTGTTTGTTACAGAAAGATCTGAGTTTTCTATAACAATTTCAGGGTCATAGAGTCTTAACTTAACCTTGTGTGTGTTTAATTCCTGTGGTTTCAGAGGTCGTTAACGTCCTGAGAGCAAAGAAACATGCAAAGACAAGGAAGCCAGCACAGGCAGAATCATCAGTACAGCAAGAAGGAGAGAATTCTCACACAAGAAAGCCATATCAGGTATATATACACATAAGCACTATCTTATAAAATATTGCTCCCTAAGAAGCTGGTGAATCTCACAGACACAACACAGAAAAATTAGTGTGTGTGATCACAGCCAGACAAACAAACATTTAGAGACTCAACACTTTTTGAGTTTTGACCCATGTTTTAATTGGAAACTAAAAATTTCAGGCCAAACTTTTTTCCCTCTGATGCTGAAAGCACATAAATACAATTAAGTGGTGCTTTATCTGTCATATGGTGAATTTGCAGGCAATGAGGGGAGAGAGACAGAGGGTAATTAGGACAAATTCTGGGGGTGCACCAGTGAGGTATAAGTCATGGAGACCTTCATTACAGAGTATATCAGAGTCAGGGATGAACTCAACGGTGAAAACCTGTGATATTATTCAAAGTGAATGTTCACACAATAATAATAACACCATTTGATTTTTGAATGAACACGGCCTTGATCTTTAGCAAGAGCCAGAGAGATTCTCCTTCTCCTACCAGTTCCTGATATACCTGGGCACCACAAGATTGATCTGTTTCATCATAACCATATTCCACACTAACATAATTTTTATAGAGCTCCAAGGAAAAAAGAAAAAAGAAAAAATGAAAAGAAGAAAGAGTCATGAATGTGTATAAAAAATCTGGTAGACGTGGAATTCTGTGATTGATATATACATAAAGCATCCATCCACCTTCTTTGTTTTTTGTTTTTCTTTTGTTAATAATCAAGTTTTGCACAAAGCATTAGTGATAGATGGGACTTTGAAAAGCTGGGAAATAAATGGTGAAGTGGTTGTGGCGGAATAAAAACCAAAGTTGATAAGGAGAGGAAAAGGCATATGTATAATCTATAATGTCTGCTTTTTGTAATTGGCAAATCATCAAACACCTTGCATGCAACTCTAAGATGAGTGGTAAAAAGACGAAGACTTGTAAAGTGGGAATCACTTTTAATCGCCCATCTTCTTCATCAACATCAATATCACGAAACTGACATCCTCTTCAAGATCCCAATCCATCCAGGTAACTTGTTCTGTCCAAATATAACTATCCATAAACAGTATTATTACCTCATATTCAAGCACGAACAAATCCAAACAAAGATGCTTTTTTTTTTTTTAATACGGTTTCTTCTATCCAAACCCAAAACCTCTTCTTGTTAATTGCTTTTTATCGAACCACTCGATAACCGGAAATCGCATTTGCTTCTTAATCTCTATCGCTCATGATAGTAATTGTTAGTAATTTGTTCTCTCTCCTTTTTGATTTGATCAACCGATATGATATGGATGTGCGCTTGCGTATTTATGCTAAGTGGCTCCGCCAATAATGGTACAATAAGGAACACATTACTCCTTGTTCACAATAAAAAATTAAAAATTTCACTAATCATGCCTTAAAAAAATAAAACTCACTAATAAATATCCATTTGGCTGAAGCAACATTTTGGTTTTAAAAAGCATGGATTAACTTTTTGTCATGGTGATAGAGTCACTCTCAATTTTGCCCCTGTGGTTTTCTGTTCTTTTTTTTCGCCTAGGTCTTCATGTTTATTCATAAAAAAATCTTGTACTTGCTTGCGGTAGATACAAATCATCAAGTTATGTAGATGAAAAATTAGTTGAAGTTAGTTGAAGAAAATAAACGTTTAAAAATACATGTTGTTTTCCAAAAAGGGAGTGAATAAGAAAAATATGCGTGCAAGAATGGAATTACTTTTAAAATTGTACTTGTGTATATGGACCGAAGGAAGTAATTACTTTCGTTCAAAACTTGTTCCATTAAAATATAATGTTAAAAATAAAAAATTTAAAATAAAATCAAAAGAATGGAATTCTAAAAAGTCTTCATCCTAATCAGAAAATTAATTTATTCTAAAAAACTATGTGTGTGTGTGTGTGAGAGAGAGAGAGAGAGAGAGAGAGAGGGAGAGGGAGGGAGAGAGAGATACGCGACCATGCGATGTGGCAAACTCAACCCAGTCCTTTTATAAACTCTTTTATTTTGGGTTGGTCCAAATGGATCAAGCAGGACTAAGTTCACCCAAGTTAATTGAGCCAGTAGGCACTACCGTCTTTTTATGGAAGGAGTGTATAACCATATGCTGAAATAAATTAAAAAATTTGGCTCTCTCAGAATTTTTAGATCATGTACTACCTCATCCTAAATATAGGATATAGTTTGTGGTGCAATTAAATTTGGCTCTCTCAGAATTTTTAGATCATGTACTACCTCATCCTAAATATAGGATATAGTTTGTGGTGCAATTTGCACCACAAACTATGTCCTATATTTAGGACCGGAGGGAATATAACCATATGGTCTTATTTCATTAATTTTTTTTTCATATTATGGTGTTATAATCTTTACAATTAAAATGTAATAGATTTACTTCTTTTTTTTAATTATTTTTTATTAAATTTTTATTTAATTATTACGTCATCGATCCGATTAAAAATATAATCGGTTAAATCATGAAAAACGAGATTTGATTTTTTTTTTTTTATCTAATATCTCAAAACAATGATTGATGGTTGAGGCTGTGAGTTATGTGTGAGGGGTGATTATTTTTTTTTTTTTGATAAATAAATGCATCCTCATACAAATCTAGCCTGTATCAAGGCTGGTGTTGCATTCCGACTCGATGATCAACGCTAACTCCCTTGGGGGATTCGGAACGTGATGCAAGCCATGTAAGGTATTCAATGCTTGTTTCGCTAGCCAATCCGCAGCCTTATTCGCACTCCTGGGAACAAGACAAATATCAACCACCCATTCTCTATGTAGAAGAGACTTGGCCTCCGCGATAAGATCACAATCCGGGTGAGCGGCGTCACCACCTCCCTGTAATAAGTGTATAACTTCACTGGCATCCGTTTCTAACACAGCTTGACGAGAGCCGCTATCCCATGCCAATTTCAACCCCAAAACAACCGACCAGATTTCTGCTGTCAAGCTATCACCGCGAGGGGCGCGAAACATGAAGCCGCCGGTGTAGGCACCAGCAGAATTCCTAAATACTCCACCACATCCTACTCGATTCGTTATCGAAAACGCACCATCAACGTTAATTTTGATCCAGTCTTTTGGAGGCGGGCACCAACCGCTTACACGATCAACAATCACCTGTCCATCAATGTTTACACCCTTCAGACACCTCTGGGCAGTCCCAATCGATGAGATAAGTGTAGTAGCCCGATGTTGAAGGGACTCATTAGTCATCAATTTGTCATTAAAAATTCGTTCATTCCTGCGTTTCCAAAACAACCAACACAATGTTGCAAACAACGCACTCCAGCCTTTATGGTCTCTATCAGCCGAGCCTTTAATGTTCACCTGAATCCAATTCTTGAGATCTGTGGAAAAGAACCTTCTCTGTTTAAACGCAGGCACAAGCTCTATCCAGAGCTTCTTGGTTTCAGGACAGTCTCTCAATATGTGCAGCAAGCTCTCCGGTCCATTCATGCACCACGTACACACGTCATCCGTACACATACCACGTCTAGCTCGTTCTTCGTTTGTGAGTAAACGGTTGTGTAAAGCCAGCCACAGAAACGTTCGGCACCTCTGAATGGTGTTCAGTTTCCAAATCCTTTGCCATGTCGAGTCATTCTCCTCTTGCTCTTTCACAATAGCCTTATACGCCGACCGTACAGTGAAGGAACCACTCCTGTCATGCCGCCACCGCACCTGCCCAGACATCTCGTTAACGTCGCTCCCCTCCAGAACATGCTTCCAAGAGTGTTTAATGCCGGACCATGTGTTTGACCCCGGTGATTTAACATTAATCCTTGGAATCAGATCAGTGCCACACTTGTATTTGCTCCGAATCACCCTCACCCAGAGATCTTCTCGTTTATTAATAAGATTCCAACCAAGTTTCATCATATATGCCTGGTTTTGATGCCGTAGATGCTTAAACCCCAACCCGCTATTCTTCTTAGACCTGCAGACCGTGTGCCAATCCACCAAATGGGACTTACGATTCCCTTCAGTAGAGCCCCATAGGAACTTCCTGTTACTCTGTTCAATACTTTCACACACACCCACTGGAATAGAGGCCGTTTGCATTGTATACCCAGGAATAGTGGACGTAACTGACGCCACGAGTGTGGCTCTTCCAGCCAAGGAAAGTGAATTCACTCTCCAGTTAGAGAGCATGTTCCTTACTTTGTCAATGACATCCTGATAGCTGTCTTTAGTAACCCTCTTATGATGGAGAGGCACTCCAAGATATTTACCTAAATCAGCAGCCACTTGGAACCCCATAATGTTACTCAACTCAGTACGTCTGTTATGGATCACGTTCTGCGAGAAAAACATGCGTGTTTTGTTCGCATTAACCTTTAAACCCGAGCTACTGCAGAACTCGGCCAGGCAATGTTGGACCACCTCCGCTTGATCAACTGATGCTTCAACAAAGAGAATAAGATCATCAGCAAAAAATAAGTGGGAAAGAGGCGGTCCAGACTTACAGAGACGTATTGGATGCCAGGCTCCGTTATCGGTACGTTCTCTAATCATGTGTGCTAGGCGCTCCATGCATATCACAAAAAGATACGGTGAGAGTGGATCCCCTTGACGGATGCCTCTTGTCGGGGTGATCGATCCTGCTTTGTCACCATTCCATAATAGCTCCATAGAGGCAGAAGTGACACATTGAGTAACAAGATCCACAAGGTGTTGAGGAAAATTAAGCTCTAAGAGACAAGAATGTAGAAACTCCCAATTCACTCTATCATACGCCTTCTCAAGGTCGATTTTGATGGCCATATAGCCTTTCTTACCCTTCATTAGCCTCATCGAGTGGATCACCTCTTGGGCGATAATCACATTATCCGAACTGTGCCGACCTGGTACGAAACTACACTGGTTGGGACTAATTATCTTTGGCATGATATTCTTCAACCTGTTAGCAACCACTTTAGTAATAATTTTAAAAATAACATTACACAAACTGATCGGTTGTAGATCCTTAAGTTCTTCCGGGTGCTCTTTCTTAGGAATCAAGACGATCCGTGTATTATTAATAGCGCCAATGCCGGAGTGATCATGCCATAAGTTTGCCACAAATTCACAAATCGATTGTCCAACATATGCCCACTGACTTTGGAAAAATAGGGCATTTAGACCATCCGGCCCTGGAGCTTTCAATGCTCCCATACTAAATAATGCTGCTTTAATTTCCGTAGAGTCCAGTTCACTTCCCAGCGCCTGCAATTCCTCATCACAAAGCCTTGGATACGTGATAGTACACTGTAGAGGTCTTCGTGGACTTCCATCATCTGTGAATAAAGACGAATAGAAGGATGTAGCTTTCATCTTAATTTCATCCATGTCATAGATCCACTCACCCTCATCTGTACGGATTGCACCCACAAAATTTGTTCGCCTCCGACTATTAGCACGGCCATGAAAGAATCGAGTGTTCCGATCGCCCTGTATTGCCCATTCACACCTCGCTTTCTGGGCCCAAATAAGAGAATCTTGTAGTAGCACATCCTCAAACTCTTTCCACAGCTGGGATTGAAGTTCAACAAGCTCCGGCGTTAGGCCATATTTTGCCTCTACCCTTGTGATGCCATTCAATCTACGGAGCAGCTTGCCTTTTCTTATAGCAGTGTACCCGAAAATATTCCTATTCCAGTCCCGGCAAGCTCTAGTAAAGTGTGAGATTTTCGCATCCCAAGCAAGGTCCAACCGCCAATTATCCTTCACAAAGGATGGAAATTCCTCATGCAGTACCCATGCCGCTAAAAAGCGAAATGGTCGGTCTAGCTGCCGTGTACTACCAAGGCCTTGCAAATTTAGAAGCAATGGCCGGTGATCCGATTTGTACCAGGGGAGGTGTGTCACTGTGGCATTTGGAAATTCCTCCCACCAGGCATTACTGCATAAAACCCGATCTATTCGACTCTCCATCCCAGTCCTATGCCAAGTAAACGGGGGACCAGTAAAGCCAATGTCATTAAGCGCTACATCCGCTACAAACTCACAAAAATCCTTATCCGGTCCTCGACTCACACTAGTCAACCTTCGTTCAGACCCCATAAGGGTGGCATTAAAATCGCCACCCAAGGACCAAGGGTGTTGAACACAGCTTCTTAACTCCCTTAGTTGTCTCCATAAATCTCGTCTTTGAGCAGGAAGCGGGCTAGCATAAACTGTAGTTAATTCCCAGACTTGGTGAGCAGAACTCTCAATGGCAAAGTGAACAAACTGAGATGACTGTCTGAGGATGTCCACTTTACGAATTTTATTAGACCATAGACACCAAATTCCGCCTTTATAGCCCTCAGCATCAATTAATTCCATATGCGGAAACCCAAGTCTATTAGCTATTTGCACAGCCTTGGTCCCGCTACATCTGGTCTCAAACAACGCCACAAAATCCAAACCGTAGAACTTTGAAATTTCTCTTATTAAATTGGGGAATGTACGTGCACCCGTACCGTGAGGGGTGATTATTAGATGAAGTGACTTATGAGGATTTTAATTATGAAAGAGATATATAGCAAATTAGGGGTCAATTCATCATCATTTCTTCACAATCCAACATCAAATGAAAATCTTCTCACAATTTTTTTTTAAACAAAATTTTGTGATAATTAATTGATGATGCTTCCGCGTGCCATTGTATTGGGACCAGACTGTGACCTTTGATGCAAATTTTATAATTTTCTTTGTCAGGTTTGATGAATATTTGGGACAGAGTCCTGGCTTGCTATATGAAGAAAAAAGTTCATTAGAAATTTGGAAAATATAATTTATTCATAAAATGTATTACCTTCATCCAAAATACATTATGTCTCTACAAACATAATGTATTTTTGTTAAAAAAAATACATTATGTCAATAAGTAATTAAATGAAAAAATAATAATATTTTGTTAAAAATAAGGAATACTCTTTTGAATTTGTCTGACATTTTTATAAGTTAAACTTCTGATGAATTTATTATATGTGTTAACATTAAATATTTTTCTCTACTCATTCTCTCTCTCACAAACTCTTTCTTAGACTAGGGATATATTTTTAAAAATTATTCTTTATATATTTACTCCCTTTAACTATGTTTTTTATCTGCCTAATTTGATTATTTATAACCTATAAAAATGACAGGGGTATATATTACATAATATTAAGTTATAAATCAATTTAAAATTTCAAACAAAATCAAAAGAATGAAATACCAAAAAAATCTCAATGATTGTCATAAAATATTCCGTAAAATATATAAAGAAAAGGAATCCTATCAGATTAATTAATAGTAGTGTTAATATAATATTTGTTTGGTCAAATTTACCCTTATTTTGATTTTGATCTCTTACGTTTTAAATTATAGGTTTTGATCCCTCAAATTTCATTCCATTTAAAACATTGATCTCTATCATTTAGAATAAAATCTTGACTATTTTACCCTTCGAGCGACTAAAACCCAGTTTTTGAAACTTGACCGACCAAAACCATTATGAGAACAAACTTGAGATTTCAAAGATTGTATTATGTATTAACCATTAATATTAAAAACTTAAATACGTATATATTGAGTTGGGCTGAGAGATAACACGGTGTCTATGGCTCAACCTGATGTAGCTCAGAATGCTTAACTAGAATCAAATTATCAAACTTCACGAAGTGATTCCCTTATTTCAAGAATAATTATTCAAACTAAAAAATATAAAATTAATAACAAGTTATACGTATCTCTCTGTTTTGTTTTGTTTTTTTTTCTTGCCACAAGTTATACTTATCTCTTAGTCACAATTTACAAATAATGAGCAGATTTCTAGATTTATCATAAATTCATAATGTACGTGTTTGAGTTTTCTTATGATAAAGAGAGCTAAATAATAATGCCACAACTTTTTCTTGGGCTTGGTCCACCAATCCAATGGCCCAACCCCATGTATTAGATGCTTAATAAATTTTCATGTGGTTGGGGGGGGGGGGTGTTTTACCATCAAAATTGACAAAAATTAAATAAGTATGTTAAATTTTAATAATTTTAAAAAGACTTATTTAGAATTTTTAAATATTGAAAAATTTGAGAAATTATCTAATTATCCTTAGTTTTTTTAAAAAATAAAAAATCCTCAAACTCCTTGTCAGCTGTCGGCTGCCAGAGCTCCAGCAAGTATCTATATTAACAATTTTAATATAGATATTAACAACTCAAATATCTATATTAATAACTTAGTCAGAGAAATTCAAAAATAGATATTAGCTGTCAAAGCTTCGGTGAAGGTTATTAACAACTCAAGTATTTATATTAATAACTGTAGTATCGCTATTAACAACTCAAGTATCTATATTAACAACTTTAGTTGGAGAAATTCAAAAAATATAATATTAGCCTCTGGAACTTCGGTGAAGTTTATTAGGAAATATTCAACAAATACTACGTTTACAACTTCAGTATTGCTATTAACAACTCAAGTATCTATATTAATAACATTAGTCTGAGAAATTTAAAAAAAGATATTAGCCGCGCGGAGCTCTGGTGAAGGTTATTAACAACTCAATTATCTATATTAACAACTTTAGTATCACTGTTAGCAACTTTAACCTGAGAAATTCAAAACATAATATTAGCCGTCGGAGTTCCGGTGAAAGTTATTAGAAAATATTCAACAAATACTGCATTTACAACTTAATATCGCTATTAAAATCTCAAGTAAAATAAAGAAATATGAAACAATGTGAAATAATTAACATGAAATAGACAATAAAATGTAACATAAAATGTAAATAAAATAAAGAAATATAAATGTTAAATATGTAAATAAACAAATAAAAGGTAAATAAAATGAAATAACATAATATAACAACATAAAATGTAAAGAATACCAAAACATAAAATAAAGAAATATAAATTTTGCATAATAAGATATTCCCGGAAAATGATAAATAAAAGTATAAAAAAAACTTGTGAAGTATAATAAAGTAACAATAATCTCTAATCTTAGCCATAAAACGCAATATATAAAACAATCAGTAAAAGAATATATTTAATTTCATATAGTGGCTTAAATTATCCTAGATATACATGTAAATGATAACAACATGAAAGATAAAAATAAATAGTGTAAAAGAAAAATAATAAAAATAATATAGAACAACATATCGATAATGTAAACTAGAAAGATAAAATAACAGAGAAAATAAACAACATAAAATATAGGGAGAATTGCTGAAAAATACTTTGGAAGCAAATTAATTGCTGATTGCTACCAAGCATGCAAGTGATCTTCCGTGTGTGCAAGCGATCTTCCGTTTTATGCAAATCATCTTCCGTGTGTGCAAAAGTCTTCCGTATAAATGTGCAAGCAATCTTCCGTTATGTGCAAAACATCTTCCGTTATGTGCAATGGTAGCATTCAGCAATTAATTTGCCAAAAAGGTATTTATTAGCAATTCTCCCTAAAATATAGTATGGAAATGAGAAAGTTAGAGAGTAGAAGAAATAGAAAACTAGATTATAAATCTTATGAGTGAAAACTCGTGCTCGTAACGTATTATGAAATCAAGAAAATGTAAGAGATTGAGATGAAGGGATGAAGAAAGATAAGAGAGAATTGTAGAGATGAAGAGTGAAAAAGAACTCTCATTCATATAGAATTTTCATGTACATCCAATCCTTTATGTTAAGCTTCTATATATTGGCCTCCAATTTTCTCAAGAGTTACAATATCATAAACATAAGAATTAACCAACATTATGATGAAGTTACAATGTCATAAACATAAGAATTAATCTACAACATAAAACTACATAAAACCATGGAAGGTTATAGGCGTTATGGAATCCTAAGAGACTATAAACATTCACTACCATAATATTCATAACAAATTCAACACACTTATTTATCTTTTACTAATTTTGATGGTATTGTTATGTCCTTTTCCCATATTTATCCCCCTGGCCATGGAGAACAAGTTTGATTATTTTGGGCCCAAGGAAAAACAAATTTACATAGGAAAATTAGTTGTTCTTATGAAATGTATCGTCTTAATTTTGTCAACAATAATCACTTGAGTATTTATTTTGAAGGTGGACCATTAATTTTAAAAAATACGTTTGTTAGATTAAATTTTGTGTTAATACAATATTCGGTCCTGTAACATCTCAAATTTCGGTTACCAAAATTCCTTATATTTAAGGGAATAAAATGGTGAATTAAAGAGCACATGAAATAACAAAACTAAGCAATTAGTGATTTCACACAACATGATTATACTTGGAACACAAATGGTAAACATTTGAATTTGCTGCCAGTGGATTCCTTGTGTAGTAATCTTGTTGTGTGACATATTTAAATAGGCAAATGATGTTCAATGCCTGTGAAATTTTTTAGAATAAAAGTAATCTTATCAAGCTTTAATTTGATATCTCATATAGGTTATTTGGAGCTATATACAAAGAATTATAAATTTTTTAAGTTTACCCAGTAAAACTGGCCAATTTCTAGGACAGCGTCTAAAGATTTAAATTCTGGGAATGTTGAGTTTGCATTTGGCTAAAAGATATATTTTTTCTTGAAACGAGACTCAATAAGAGTTTCATAGCCTTTGGAATTACTCCAATTAAAGTTTTACAAATAAAGTTATGATTTTTCAAAGTTTGGTCAGAAAATCTACCAAAATTGCCAATTATTGCGAATTTGGAAAAAAGAATGTAATGGCAACTATATAAATTGTGGAATAAAGAAAATAGGAGGGGAAATGATTATTTTGTTTATGTACATGTCAAGTGTTATCAATCTAAAGGCAAGGGAATTAAATAATATTGATTTAAGTTGAGCACATGCTTAATTGGATCAAACTGCAATATAATTATGTATGTAATTGGGCCACTTGGAGAAACTAGTTTGAAGCATGAAGGACCCCCTCCTAGGCGTCATTTTTATGGGCTAGATAGAGGGAAAGATTAGTTCCATTCTAATTAAACTTTATGACACAAATTGGGTGAAGATAAGCTCAAGTATTTTGTGTCATAATAGTCTAATTTTTGGATAATAAATAATTAAGGGAAAAAATGGGAGATATTTATGAAGCCTTGCTTCATCTTTTCCCATCTCATTTGGCCGATCAAAACAAAAGAAGAGAGAGATAGAGAGATAGTGTGTGTGTGTGTGAGCTAAAGAAGGTTTAGAGAGGAGGAGGAGGAGGAAAAATCAAATGTAGATCTTGATATTTCATTGTGATTTAGCTTCTAATTAGTGTAATTCCTTCCCTAAACTCCTCTTCTCCATGGATTGATATGTTTAGCAAACAAAATATCAAGGATTGAGGAGGGAGAGGTTTCGGCTAGAGAGAGAGAGGAAGAGAAATCCAAAGGTAACTTTACAAACTTCAAATCTTTAATGTTGTTGATGATGATGATGGTTTTGTGTTGATTGGTGGTTTGAGTGGTTGATTTGTAAATTTAGGAAAAGGAAACCCTAAGGGGTTATGTTGCCCAAATTTCCACAAATCTTAGGTATTAAGTGTGTATATGGTTAATCAAGTGATTAGAAGTGAAAAGGAGCAAGCTTTTGGTGTTAGAATTCAAAAATCCAATTTTCCCTTTTACACCTATATGTTTTGGCCAGAGCTAGAATAAGAGCTGGATTTTCAATAAACTAATTATTCCATTGTGTTCAGGAGGAAATATTGTGTAGGATTGATGTTGAACACTTTTTTAGAAAAGCCTTAAAAAGTGAAATTATGAAAATACCCCTAAAACCCTAAATAGGGGCTGTCTAGGGCAAAACTGTCATTTGGTAGTAATTTTGAGAAAACCAAGGTCAAAATGGCTTCTATACTCAAAATTGTGTAGGAATAGCTCGGGTTAAAATTTCTGAAAAAGTATAGCCAAACCGGGTACAAAGGGGCTTAGACCGGGTTCCCAAGGGTAAAATAGTCAAAATGTGTTTTTGAGTCAAGATAAACAACACAATGAGTTTAGGATGATTTATGAATGAGTAATAACTCATTTATCCTAAATTTGGAATTTTAGGATATACCGATAGCCCGAGCCAGACAGACAGTTTATACCAACAGTCAGGCAAGGAAAAGACATTCCAAATAGTAACCTATCTCTTATATACTAAGTGAATGTTTATATGCTTGTGTATACCATATTTTATTATATGAATAGTGAACATACACATTACCTAGTTGTGGTCTAAGACCCAGCAGTGGTACACTGACACGTAGGAAGAATACATAGTGTCATGGTTTTGTTACATGATTTGGCGCCTAGCATATTTATGTATGATATTTTATATTATTGATGGTTTGTTACTACTGAGATTTACTCGAATTTCACCCTTTCCATACAAATATATAATTTTCAGCTGTAGCCAACGGTTAAAAGATAGAAGCGTAATTTTTGGCAACTAAAGGTTCCAGGTTGTACAAGCAGAGCATTTGGTTATCTAAAGACCTTTTATTTACTTTTAAGGTCTGTAATTTATTGTGCAATACCCTGTATGGGAACTTTGTATACAATCAAGCGTATTGTATCATATATTTATGTTATTCATGTTGTGCCTATTGAACTACGCATTAATATGTCGTTGCAAGTTAGGATAAAGAGGGGTCTTACAAGTCCTATCAAGTTTATCTTTATTTTGGTTTTAGTCTCTCAATGAGCAAAATAATTCAAGTTTTTATTTAATTATAGAGACAATGTTTTAAATGGAATAAAACTTGAAGGACTAAAGCCTATTATTTGAAACTTAGGAATTAAAATCAAAATGAAGATGGACTTGAAGGATTAAAAATTATATTAACCCTTAAATTTTTAATAATGCATTTTCTTATACTCCATAAGACATAAAATATATGTTTAATGTATAAACATTCATTACCCTAAAAGTGGACATATAATAAGTATCAAATTTTTTCCATGGACTTATAAAGTGATATATGCATTACATGAAACTACTCAAAGTGCGCCCTATCTGACGAATGAGACCCATCATTTAAATGAAAAACATGGTTGTCATGCAGGATTGACAGGATTTCTACCCCCAATTGCAATGATCGTATGAGAGCCGGCACGTTGGAGTAATTTTTTGTTTCTTTATTTGCTTGTGATATAATTTTCAACTTGCGTATTTTATAGGGTAAAAGTGCATCCGATATTTAAAAAAAAAAAAAATTGAGATGTATCAAATACCTTAAAATATCTAGCGGTGCAGTTTTACCCTTAAAATAATAAATTTGGAGCAATCTCACCCTTAACCTAAAATAATAAATTGGCAATGCATATTAAGAAGATGAAAGCCCAATATGATTCCGAGCCCTTTCATGGGCCTTACTTTGAATATTACCATATAAATATATTGACTATCTCATGCTCGTCTTGGGCCACAATTTAATTAAGTCCACCGCCATAAGAACAAAAGCAATTAAACAATAATGGGAAAATTGATCTTTCGGTCTCTACAATTTTGACTAATTTGTAACTCAGTCTTTATACTTTGACTCGATGCAATTCAGTTTTTATAGTTTTGATTTGGTTATAACTCAATCCCTCAATTTTGACTCACTGCAACTGAGTCCCTATACTTTAAATATTTTATAATTCAGTCACTGATCTTTATTCTAAAACACAATGACAAAATTATAAAACGGCCAAAATTATAGCAATTGAGTCGCAGTAAGTCAAAGTTGATGGACAAAGTTATAACCGAGTCAAAACTATAGGGACTAAGTTACATCAAGTCAAACTGAAAGGACTCAATTACAGCTTAGTCAAAATTGTATGAGCCAAAAGATTACATTTTTCAAAAATAATTACTCCCTTCGGTCTTAAATATAAGGCATAATTTATAGTGTAATTTACACTACAAACTATACCTTATATTTAGTACAGGAGGTAGTAATATAAATAGGCCATAAATAGAATTGAAGTCTTATTGCACCCATACATATAAATGGAGAGTTGCAACATAATCGATGCTACTATGCTGTCACTTCCGACCAAAAAGAACACAGAAAAGAGGATGTTGCAGTGAAACATGACACTGAATATTATCACCTTTATTTTCCTTTTTACACTTTTAATCAATTAATTAACTAATTATATTGCATTTATATGGCAAAGACAAAGAAGAGTATGATAGAAATTGATCAGCATTCAAGCATTTAGAAACCCAATGAAGATAAGCACTAGCCTCTATTTCTTACAAGTTTCCAAAGGTAATGTGAACCTCTCAGCACAAGATGTGCAGCCTGCAATTACAATATTCTAAATTAAACCATATAACACACGCACGCACAACTTTTCATATATCAAAACTTCTTTTTAATTTAAATATGATGCAATGTGGGGATTGGTGCCCTCATTGCATATGCTATATGTATAATATGTAATAATTCTCCCAAAGCAAAGTTAAACGTTTGAATTGTTATATATGTTGTATATAATTATGTTTAATTATTTGATAAAACTTTAATGTGTATTATTAATAATGGTTGGGTCAAGTAGTGGAAGGAAATTAATTCTTCTAAAGTAAAATTAAATGTTTGAATTTTATTAATGAGAAAAAAATTATATTAATGGAACTACTTTAAATTGAGCATGATAATATTTAAATCTAATATAATAATATTGAATATCATATGTATATATAAGTTAGGGTTAAGTAGTATCTAGCACCCTAAAGTATTTTTTTTAATAGCACTCATAATTAGTATCCTAAACTAATTTTTGATATATCCAACACTTTAAAATATTTTTCCATTAACACACTATATCCTAAAATTATCCTGAAGTTATTTATAATGCAATTTTACTATAAAAGTAGTTTCTAAGTAGCAATGAACAACATAAACTTAAGATATTTGGTGTTCCTGGAAAAATACTTTAGGATTGGTCATATGAAAAATTGCTCTAGAATATTGGGTGCTATTGAAATCTTTATTTCGTGCACTGGATACACAAAAAATTACTTTATCATGATTACTACTTAAAAAATAAGATACTCCCTCCGGTCCTAATTATAGGATATATTTACCTAACTTTGGAGAAATTAAGGATAGTAGTTAAATTAGTTAATTTTATTGATTTTCCAAAAATGCCCTTATTTAATAGGGGTGATTTAGGAATATTACATGAGTCTACCATGAGGCAATCCAACCATTATCTAAAGCAATGGGGGTATTTTGGGAACAAATTGACAAAAATTAAAATTTTGTCCTATAATTAGGACCAAGATAAACTTACAAATGTTGCCCTATAATTAGGACCGGAGGGAGTAGATGCTACTTAACCTTATAACCTATAACAATGTATTATACAGTATTATTTAAGGAGCATAAGATATCTTTTTAAAGTGTTTTATACATAAGAAATGTGTGAATTAATATAAAAGTGTGAACTTGTGAATTCTAGCATGATCTCTACTTCTAAAGCTTTTGTATGATGATCTTTTTTTTTTTTTTTTACAATAAGAACACAAGACAGAATGGAAATGTTGGTGTTCTAGCCTGTTCACATATCTACAAGCTGGCGCCTCTTTGTTTTATTTCTAATTTCTTAGGGTTCTTGTGTGGGAAATTGATGTGGAAGGCACTATATACAATTTCCCTAATTACATTTTTATTATATTATTTTCATAATTAACTCTTCTCTTTCTTCCTTTCTCATATGTGTATTGAAGTTTTTTCTGAATTATTGAGCACATGACCTGATTTTATGGTTTATCAAGTCTTATTACTTACTAGGCAATTATGTACTGATGAAAACAAGATAGAAGAGACTTAAAGAAGAATACACTCTTCTTAATAAATAATTACTAGGTAATTATATATAATTATGCTTTATAAGAATTTTGTACTTGGGCGTTAAACTGAGATATGATGTGCTTTGTTTGACGTCATTTATATTTACTTTAATTGAGAAAAGGATACTGCAAGCTTTCGGCTAAACAGGCTCCTCTCTTTTTTTTCTGTCACCTTCATCTTTTTGCTTTGCATACGCAATTGCACACAGTAAAATCACTTAAACTTTCACCTCCTCCATATATATATATATATATATATATCCATGTTTTCGTTTTACAATTAATATATTCATTACTCACATGCATGCACTTTGATATGATCTACAAGCTAAGTCAGTCAAGTTTTGCTGCAATGAAATTAAAAGCAAACTTTGCCACTCCTATAAGTTTTTTTAATCTTTTGCCCATAATTATATATATATATATATATATATATGGATTCTTATCTAGTGTAATTATGGAAAATGAGTTGTTCATGCATGATTAATCAAGCTCCTAGTAGCCGTTCAGGAAAAAAAAATCAAGTTCCTAGTTAATAAACTGCATATGCGTGAGGCTGTTCGTTTCACATCATTATATTCTGGCCTGTGTTCTTTTTTATTGACACGATATAGATTATAACTGCATTAATTTCAGCCCTTGAAAGGACGTGATATTGGATGTTTCAAGATACCAAAAAAATTAATGATTGAAGATCAAATTAAAATGGACTTATATATGTAGAGAGAGAGAGAGAGAGAGGGGTATTCATTTTCACGGGAGGCCACTATCATATCAGGAAGCATTATTTCAAGCAAAGACGCTCCTCCTTCTTTTCATGGCATCCAAAGACCCCAGCTAGCTCCCTATATCTTCTTCACATCAAATCAAATCATTGCACTCTTCTCCATTATTTATACCTTTCCACTATATAACTATTTGCATGTATAATAATCTCTCTCTCTCTCTTCTCTCTCTCTCTGAGATATATACATACGTTGTTATAAAATAACATTGGGCATGGGAAAAAGAGGGTTTATTAGGAGGAATATATATATATATATATATATATATATAATGATTTGTGCATGCATGCGAGACTTCGTTTTAATGAATTGATTGAGCAGAGAATCAAAATGATAATGGGGTTGGGACTTGTGACCATTATGCATGATATGCTCATATATCTGTGTGTGGACAAATGGGCAGTTTTATTAAGCGTGTGTGTATAGGAGTATTATTGTCAAATTTATGTGTTAACTCTCTAAATTTACCGTTTTTATATTGTTAGTTTATAAAATCGAGTCTAGTTGTTGGTAAACTCACGAGTTTATATACTGAATTTATCATTTTTACATTTTTAACTTACAAAATCGTATTAGCCCACTCTTAAACTTGTGTCAACTTTTTCGATTTGATCATACCCAGTGACTTTATATATAAATTTTATTAATTTGTTTTTGTTAAATATGATAAATTATATGAATTTTGATGGATTTCATTTTATTTATTTGGATTTAAAATATATTTAAATCAAATTGTTGTCATTTTGTATATTTTAATTATTTAATTATACATTGTTAATACATATTTAATGATAAAAGTAAACTTACAAGTTTATAATTTGAGTTTATGATATGAGTTTATGTCTTTGTCACAAGTTTACTTAAACTCGTGAATTTGACAACCTTATATAAAAGTCATCATTTGGTGGCTTTAGAAATTCATTTTGTAATTAGTGTAGTAGCTTTTTCTTTTGATGATAATTCACACAATATAAGTCGCTTTTAAAATAATGACTTGGTCCATAATATAAGTCACTTTTATAATAATGAATGTTAATTTGTCAATTTCGTTCATGTAATTAATACTTAAATATAATTCATTGTATTTTTCTCTATCCTTCAAAACTGCATTTAATATGGGCAAAGTTAGAATAATTTTCAATTTGTGACAGATTTAATGTGTCAACTATCATCTCATGGTCCTGATGAATTAACTGAATTGTGAGCCAAAGTACTGTATGTGTGTCTTTATATTTCTTTGAAATGTGGACAATGAGCGCCCCCGAAGGACTTGAGCAACAGTGTGGTCTGTGTCTTGTATTCACCATATCTCAAAATCCTCACAAACCCATATCTCGTTTATATATATAAATTAAAAGAGAATTTAATTTGCATCATATTATTGTTGCTTTATTTGAATGAAGCCTTGACCTTTCACCAATGGTCCCTATTATGCACCTTTTTTATTGCAACCCCACGAAAGTATGTGCCTCAAAATCTCCATTTTCAAAAGTTGTCTTCTTTACAAGTTAAAAGTCGAAAATTTCCCTGACAAAAAGAGGGGCTCGTCAATCAGACAAATTTTAACTCTATTTTTTAGGTATAAATAAACATGCATAACTAATTGTTCTTTACAACTCAATACGTATAAAACACATATAAATTTTCCCCCCAAAAAAAAGGTTTACATTAGAATAGATTATTTAAATTTAGTGTGAATGAAAGAGCCTATACATATATTCTATAAACCTTACATATATCAAGCCCTACTATATTGAGTGGGGAAAAGAGAGTTTGGCTTTAGGGTTCCTAGCTCATTCTATTCCTCTCTTTTTAACTTTAATTATATTAAAAAATAACATACAAGTAATAAAGCAACTGTTGTGGTGGTGGATTTTTGTTTTCTTTCTTTCTTTTTTTCCTTTGTGGAAAAAGATCAGATAAGGAGATGATCAAAAGAGTCTCTTTGTGAATAATTTTTCC
Organism: Inga oerstediana; assembly: GCA_963210345.1. Lineage (NCBI taxonomy): Eukaryota > Viridiplantae > Streptophyta > Magnoliopsida > Fabales > Fabaceae > Inga > Inga oerstediana. Next base: position 41,820,260 of record OY723409.1, read on the forward strand.
ATGTGTAGACAAAATCTAAAGCAACTTAGGCTCTAGTAGGTCCCACTAACAAGCCATTCTCCCATTGGTTACGTGGGTGACATGTTAATTAATTGCAGATTTAATTTTATCACTTTATTATAAGCTCTAGAAAGACATCGTCAACAAACCGAACCCTTTTCTTCTTCTTCTTTTTTTTTTTTTGGGATAAACACTTAATAGACCATTACGGGTTTGGCTATGGTTCTCTTCCTTCCCATCCACTTACGTTCCTCTTTTCAATCTGGACCGTTGGATTAAGATCTCAACGGTTTAAATTTTTTTAATATAAAAATATTAAAAAAATATTTTTATAATAATAATAATATTTTTATAATATATTAAATCTAAACCGTTGATATCTTAATCCAACAATCCAGATTGAGAAGAGGACCATAAGTGGATGGGAAGGAAGAGAACCGTAACCGGATCCGACAACTACGGCACTAGGTGCCCACAACTAAATTCCTGACACAAGCATCCATGTTAGCTACCAGAAGCTCCTGAACCCGATTAGAAGGTGTCTCAATGATCCACGCACTACAAAAAAAATAGGATTTTATAGCGGTGGATTTGTAGCGGTTCATTTTAATCGCTATAAATATTAACCGCTATAAATATTGACATTTGTAGCAGTTTCAACATAAATCGCTACAATATTGTAGCATCAACCTCGCGCCAAGTGGCGCAACAGATTAGCAACATTATTTGTAGCGGTTAATAGGAAATAACCACTACAAGTATGGCACGAGATTCTCGCCAAACCTTTGTCGCGGTTATTTTGTAGCGGTTACACAAATAAATCGCTACAAAATTCGCGCTACTTGGCGCCAGCGAGCCTCGCCAATAGTGTATCATTTATTTGTAGCGGTTACTACGAATTGAACCACTACAAAAAACGAAAGGTCACCTATTTGTAGCGGTTCCAGAGACATAACCGCTACAGAACTTCAAAGGTCAATTAATTTGTAGCGGTTATTCTTTCATAACTGCTACAAAACTTCAAGGGTCTTAACATTTGTTCATAACTGCTACCAAGTTTGACCGCCCTAACTTTTTTGTAGTGATTTTTTAAATAACCACTATAAAATGCTCAACTATAAAAGCCACATTGCCTCTCTTTTTTCCCATTTTGCCGTTTTGTTTTCTGAAGTTTCTCCGAGAGTTTTCCTTCAGATCTAAGCGTTCTGACGTTTGCCGAAGAGTTTTCTTTTTTGCATTTCTCATTATCACTTGAGGTACGAACAATAATTATTTTATTGTTATTATAATTTTACATATAAATGTGACTAAATCTTTTTTTTAAATCCACAGGAGACGACCGTACCAGAGGTGCCTGATCTAGGAGAGGGAGTTATCAATGTCGATGACTATGACGCGAATGAGGACTTTGAGATCCCGATTGAGATCAGAGAGATGGAGCAGTTCTTCGATGTGGAGGAGGTGCGAGAGCAGAGCAACCTACGAGGGTCGTCTTCGCGATCTACTAGGTTTGAGGTGCAGGTCCAAGGTAAATAAATTTTTTTATTTGATAAATTATATATTTAAATTCAAAATGTTAAATTTGAATTACAATTTATCTAACGTGCGGTAAATTGTGCAGATGAGCAGGGGAACCTGTCCACGAGGAGGCTGAACGTGGCCGATCTGAACAGCATGGACCGGATACTATGAGTTGTAGTGCCGTGGAATGAGGGCATGGACTAGCCCATCGACAATGGGGGTCACCTGTTCAACCGCTTCCTGAACGACCTCGACTCGAACTGGATGCGGTTCCCCATTCACTTCAGGATATGGAGGAACGTTCCAAAGGGGCCGAAGGACCTAGCGTAGGAGGAGATGGTGCAGGTAATTAATAGTATTTAATTAATATTTTTTATAATTAATTCTATTTAATTAACAACTTTTAATAGAATATTTGTAATTATTCATATTTAAATATTTTTTTTACAGCTGAGGTTTGCTGTCTGCGCCAATCGGAAGCGGTATACGCTGATGAAGATGTGCGATGGCTGGAGGAACAGGAGGAATCGTCTCTTCTATAGTGTGGATAAGGATGGGACGATGCCTCTGGAGCAGCTGATCGAGAGCGTCCTGAACGGCGTCCGGCCGAACGACTAGGCGAGTTTCGTCTAGTTCAAGAGGAGCGCTGAGGGGCAGGTAATGTATTTATTAGATTATTTATATATAATTTTGTAATTGATAATTATTAAATTATAATTTAAATTTAATTAATTTTAAATTTTTTATATTGTTTTAATACATTTAAGTTTTATTAGTTTTAAGACATCTTACAGCAGCTTGAGGATGTTGAATTCAAGTTCAGAAAAAGCGATGATGCAGCACAAGCAGGTCGAAAGAGGGGCAAGACTTCTACGCCTCAACAATGGAGGAAGATAAGCATTTTCTTCACTCTTCCATATTGGAATTCTAATTTACTTCACCACAGTCTTGATGTCATGCACATTGAAAAAAATGTATGCAACAATGTGCTATATACGCTGTTTAACGAACCGGGAAAGATTTATTGTATTGACATGCAGGATCATCTTCAAGCGAGAAAAGATTTACGTGCCATGGGAGTTGGTGAAGACGCGTGGCTAGATGGGCATGACAAATTTTAGCTAGCAAAGTTCACCCTCACAAAATCGAATAAGGAAATCTTCCTCGCGACGTGGAAGAAAATAAAAGTTTCATATGGGTATTCAAGCAACATTTCAAGATGTATTGACATGCAGGCTAGAAAGGTTGCTGTCCTGAAGAGTCATGACTTACATGTGCTTATGCAACAATTACTTCCACGGGCTATCAAGAATGCTCTTCCTCCCGATGTGTCAATCGTTTTGGTGGAGCTTTGTTCTTTCTTTCTGAAGTTGTGTTCCAAGGTCTTGATTGTTGAGGAGCTCGATTAGCTGCAGTCCAAAATTATTCTTACACTTTGTCATTTGGAGATGCTCTTTCCTCAGTCCTTTTTTACTGTGATGGTTCACCTTACAGTCCACCTTGTTCATGAAACAAAGCTCACTGGCCCAGTTCAATATCGATGGATGTATCCTATTGAGAGGTACTCATTTTATATATATGCGTCATTAATAGTTCTTATTATTGTTAGTCGCCTATTGAGCATTTTGTATCATTTTGCCCTTCTTCACTTTGTAGGTTTCTTGGGAAAATGAAATCTTACGTGAGGAATAAGGCTTGGCCAGATGATTCTATAGCTGAAGGTTATATAGGGGATGAGGTCTTGTATTTTTGTTCAAGGTACTTTAATGACATTGAGACTGCCTTCAACCGACCGCCTCATATAGACGATTGTCCTGAACCCGCGGCAACATCGGTAGAATTTATCCCTCGTGTTGGTAAACCAGTTGGAGAAACTGAGAACTTCAAACTAACGGCAACTGAGAAGTTGCAAGCACATAAACATGTCTTGATTAATTGCACTCAAGTTGAACCTTTCATACAGTAAGAATTGTACACTCACATGTTATTCTATATCTTTCGTAACATTTTTCACTTTCATTTCACTATCGCATTCCCATGTTTAATTGCAGGGAATTCAGAAGTCATGTTAAGCGTCAACTCAGGATCCGTACACAAACATCCTCCGAAGTTGATAAAAAGGTCCACAGAGAATTCCCAAGCTGGTTTGTGCGCAGAATACTAAATGACCACAACCCACACTCACCAGATTTCAGAGCTCTCGTAATCGGCCCTCTTGATCATGCAAAAAGGTTTATAGCTTATAATGTCAATGATTTCAAGTTTTGCATAGTTTCACATGATCAAAGATTGCAAACTCAAAATTCGGGTGTTTATGGCACTTTAGGGACAAAGAGTTATGTGAGCAGTAGTGATGCCAACATGCAGTTCGGAGGCGTCCCTTACTATGGAAAGCTTCTTGATGTCGTGGAACTTAATTACCAAGGCCGTTTCAGCGTTACGTTATTCAAGTGTTTGTAGGCAAATACCACTACTTTCCGTGGACTCATAACTGACGACTTAGGCATCACATCAATAAATTTCTCACGGCCAATTCACATTAGTCATTCTCAAGATGATAAGCTATATATTTTTGCCTCAGAGGCACACCAGGTTTATTATGTTGAGGACGAGAGACATAGGGATTGGCACATGGTCGTTCATTTAAAGCCTCGAGACCTTTACGACATGGGTGATGGTGATAACATCGCCTACGAGAGTGAGATGTTTCAACCTGCCAATTTCGAAACTTCTTCCCTGAAGGCAATCACAATTTACCTATAATTCGGTTCGTTTTTTAAATTCATATCATTTTAATTAAATTTTTTTACAAAAAACACGTCGCTAACAACTTTTCTATACAATTTCTATAGGGATGGCACGGATGACTGATCAAACAAATTATGTTTTTATTTAAAAAAAAATTATGTTTTTGTTTTTTCCAAAAAAAAATCTTTAAAAAATTAAAAAAAATATTTTTAAACGCTACAGAAATAAAACAGCTACAACCACGTGACACTAATCGCTGCAAATTCCACGCTGATACCTATAAATACCCTAACCACATCTCATTTCAAATACCCCCTCTTTTCTTTCCAACCTACCTCTTTTTCATCTTCTCTCATTTTCAACTTTTTTTCTATAAGCTGAGGAGCTTAATACGGTGATCAAATATGGTAATAAATTCTTAAATTATTTATTTCAATACTACTTTCTTTTGCATAATATTTATTCTCACTATTTTTTCAGATATTTATTTACATAATCATATTCACATTAAAACGGACAACATAATGGTTCCTTATTATCTACTTATCCCCAATAATATTATCAATACATTTTTCAAACTTATCTAATTTAATTAAATCATTCATTTAAAATTATAAATGACCTAAACTCATGAATAATAAGCTAATTAAATTCGCTAAACTATTAAAATAATAAAATATTTAATTTAATATTAACACGAAGGAAACATATAATTGTAAAAAAAATTGTATTTTTTCTGAAATTTGTAGCGGTTTTATAACCGCTACGAATATATTTTTAAAATAAGCGCGCCAATTTTGGATTTTCTGAAATTTGTAGCGATTATATAATCACTACTAATGATTCCCGCCAATTTTAAATTCTATTTTGTAGAAGTTAATTAACTGATGCTAAATATTCCCGCGATTTTTATATTCAATTTTGTAGCGGTTTAATAACTGCTACAAATATCACCACAAATTTTTATTTTCATTTCCCGCCATAAAATATTCGCCGTTGCAATTTGTAGCGGTTATATAACCACTACAAATTAGCAAGAAAGGTTCCTCAGATCTTTAATTTCGTAGCGGTGATTATTAACCGCTACGAATATTGTAGCGGACTGTTCCCTTTGAGTAGCAGTTATTTATAACTGCTACAAATTTACTTGCAACAGTGAATTTAGTAGCGGTTTCTTGAACCGTTACTAATTATGTTAATAGCGGTTAAAACCGTTATAAATACCATAGTACAAAAAATCAGACCGGACCGGCCAGTTCGACCGGTTGAATCGGTTAAAACCAGTGGTCCAACCGGTTGACCCGGTTTCTTCCTTTTTTTTAAAATTTTCCAAATTTTTATTTTGTGTTTTTTGAGGGCAAAATGGAAAGTTGAAGACTAAAATGAAGAGAAAAATAGATAAAGAAAGAAAAAATCTAAAAAAATGAAGAAAATAATGAACTAAATTATTTAAAAAGATATAATAATTATAGGAAATGAGATATCTTTGCATAAGTATAGGTATTATAACTAATACTAATAGATTTTAAACATTTTTGTTCTAAAAATCTTTATTTTTATCTATAGAAGTTTAAAAATATATTAATATATATTATCACTAATAAATTATAATATTTTAATATGACTGGTTATGACCGGTTCAACTACCGGTTAGACCCCGGTTGACCCATTAACCCTTGAACCTGTGCTGTGACCGATTCATTGCCCGGTCCGATTTTTTGCTCCTTGATAAATACCCACTTTTAACCACTACTAAATCATAGTTTTTTTGTAGTGATAAATCCAATGCCGAACTCCACACTTCTGAAGACAAGGCATCTGCAATAATGTTGGCATCCCTACTACAATGTAACAAAGTAACCTCCCATTCACGACCAAGCATTGCCTTAATCTCCAAGAGCACATTACCGTCTGGGTGATCAAGTGAAATTGGTGACAGAATGAGCTGGATAACCTCACTACAATCACTTTCCAGAATGATCTATTTGAAGCCTCGATCCCATGCAAGCTTAAGGCCCCACAAAATACCGCATACTTCTACCAACACAACCTAACCAACACCTATTTGATACTGAAACCCTTGTATGAACTCCCCTGCATGATCCCGCAATACACCACCACATGTGCACATACTCGACCCCTCCCTCCATGAGCCATCAACATTGATTTTCAACAATCCTAGTGGTGGTGGCATCCACATAACCCGAGCTGGTCCTTCCTTAGGATATTTAAGAAAATCTGAGATACCTCATGATAGACAGGCACGAGTACGAGCTTCAATATGTTCTTCTCTCCAGATATGACCCTTAAACACCCGATCATTCCGAGCCAACCATATATGATGAACCAGTATTATGAACCAAAGGCTGAATTGAAAGCCCTTGACCATCTCTGTTTGTTGTAAGCTCCATGTCAGCCACTCCCCTGGATTGGATATAGCAAAGAACCGTCTATGCATCTTAGACGGCAATGTACGCTTTCAGAGTGTTGCTACTTTTGAACAATCCTGAAGCACATGTAAGACTGACTTGTGCTCCTCATGACAGCACTCACACAACCTAGTATCATTCAAGTCACATTGAAAAGGTAAGAGATTGGTAAATAAACGACCATGAAGACAAATCCAGATGAACAACTAATATCGTTGAGGAACTTTCAATTTCCAAATGATTCTCCAATTATATCCATTGTGTGCTTGCAAGTGTCGAGTAATATACCTATATGTAGACTTTAAAGAGAACTTGTCATCACTTGTCTAACGCCAAATGGGGAGATCATCGTATCCCGACACCCAGACTTTAACCCCCTAAATAGCTGTAATGACATGAGAAGGTAATAGGTACGCAAACCTAGACCAATCCCATTGTCCGGACGGTGGTAGACAATCCTCTACCTTCCATGATTCATAACCTAGAGGGAGAGCACGAATGGCTAATGACTCCAATGAGCTCAAATGAGGTACCCAAACATCTTGCCAAAATGAAGTATTAGTACCATTTGAGATACACCAAGAAGTATTGTTTGTCACAATATCCCAGTTATTCCTATACTACTATAGAATATACATATTACTACCCTAAAGGACGTCCCTTTTTTAAAAAGGGACCCCCAAAATATAGCCGATGGCATATTTGTAATTATAGGTGCGCCAAAAGATAGACCCAGATGGCTTTAGACGTCCCCAGTCAAACTGGGGAAGTCTAAATCTCCCTTAGACGTCTCCAAATCCACTAGGGAAGTCTAAAGTGAACGTTGGATATATATATATATATACACACATATCATTTTCAATACTAGCTAATTAACTAGCTACCTTCGAAGTTTGATTTATATATCATTTAACTCTTTGAAAGCTCAGTCTGCCATTCTTAACTTGACACAACTAATTTTTGTTTTCATCCTCTGGCCTTAATTAATTGACCAAAAATGCACATATATGTATATGTGATTATCTCTTTAATTAATTAATAAATATCAACTATATATTTATATGGGTATTTTCTCTCACATCTGTGAAACTTGATCATGCTTCTTCTTGTTCCCAGTCAAATCAGCTAAAAGTAATGGTAATTCAAACCAGTGCATATGGTCTAATAATTCCCATTTATAAAATTAAGTTAGCCATGAAAAAAAATTTTAAAATAAGATAGCTAGTATTGAATTGAATTCTATAATTAAAAACACAATCAATCATTGTAATTTAAAAACATGCAGAATTTATTAAAAAGGCTTTATTTCATTTTTCTATACACTAGAAGTACTAATTAAAAGCAAAATTTAAATACAAAAAATTAGGAAATAACACAATAAGCTAAAAAAAATAGAACAACTTTCAACGTTCCCATCTGGGCAGGGGACGTCTAAAGGTGGATCACATGCACTGGTCGACATGACCAGTGCATATGGTCTGTCAGAAATTATGAACCTTTAGACGTCCCCAGCGGGGATGGGGACATCTAAAGGTTCATCACATGCACTCGTCGACATGACCAGTGCAGGTGGTGTTAGAACCTTAGACGTCCCTAGCCAAGCTAGGGACGTCTAAGGTTTGTTTAGGCATCCCTAATTTTGACTAGGGACTCCAAAAGGCACCCACCAACCCCCATCAATTCTTCATCTTCATTTTCCTTCTCCTTTCTCCATCCCCTTCAATTCTCCATATGCGTTCTCCCTCTCCTTTCTCCATCTTCTTTCTCCAAAATTGCCTAAACGTGCTCTATTCTTGCTCCTCCATCTTACCCTCTCTTCAACCATCGTGCCTACTCATCTCCATCAATACTGCTAGGCCTGCATCATCGATCGGTTTGCTCTCATTCTCATCACCATCGTCCTCCCTCTCACCACCGTGGGTTGTCTCCCTCTAAACCGTCTGCTACAGGTTAGCTTCCAACCACACCTTCATGCATCATCTTCATTCTCTATCTAATTGGTCTATATAATTGGTACTTTAAATGTGTTGTTACTGATTCCTTAGAATTCATAAAAGTTAAAATATACTTATCTTCTCATATTTATAACTTTGCAGGGAAAAAAAGTATTTGTTTGTTAACTGTTCAGATTTGCAATTTGTTAAAGAGTAGTCTACACTTATCTTGACAAATATGTTCCATGATCCTAACAAGTAGAGTTGTAAGAATCTCTTTGGCCAGTAAGTTATATTCTAAAGTCAATTGTTGAGTAATTGGAACTAAAATAGTACTCTTGTTTAACAAGTTGTTGCAAACCAGAAAAAGTAAATTGGAGGCTTGAGTTGAAGAGTAATTTATTAATTTTGCTTGTTTGAAATTTTTTTTATTAATTTCTTTTACTTATGGATCAATTAAGAACATTAAGTTATTTATTGGTGGCATTGGCTTTCTTCATTTTTTTAACTTGCTCATATTTTAAATATGAGAAGATAAGTGATTATATGGTTAAATGTGAATAATTATAAGCTTGTACATATGTGAGCCTACTCAATATTTGAAGTAAAAGTTAAATTGTAACATAAATGTTAGAAGATATAAACATAATTAGAAATTGAAGTTGTTATTTGTTTAATTATTATTGTTTCATTTTTTCTTTTTAGTTTCAAATGAAAAACATGTATTTAATTTGATTTCAAAGTTTCATTGCTTTAGTGAAATTGTTGGATTTGATGTGTTGATATTGTCCTGAATATGAATTGCCTTAATGAGCTTAGTTTCATTTAAATTAAGCTGAAATGGTTTGTTATTTTGATTTTGGGATGTCTCACGTTTAAGGGGAAATGCTGCCAAAATTTTGTAAAAGAAAATAGTAAAAGGCAATCCCATTGTTGACAATTGTTATAAACTAGTGTTATTGGGAATGGCTTAGGTAGTAATAAAATGGATCATAGTTGGATAAATGCTTTAAGAACAAGTGAAGAATATGAGAATGGGGTTGAAGAGTTTATTGAATTTGCTAGAAGGAACGCTCCAGCAAAAAATGGGACGTATTTTTGTCCTTGTGTCAATTGTTTAAATGAGAGAAGATGGGATGTTGAAGTTATAAGGAATCACCTACTTTGTGATGGAATAAATCTTTGATACACAAGGTGGATATGGCATGGTGAGGAAGTAACTGATTGTCTGTCGCACAAGAAGGAAGCTGTAGATGTCATAGATAAAGATAGAATGGAGAGAATGATTCACGATGTTGAGGTAGAATCCTTTACACAGTCGCATAAATATGACAGCCTGCGAAGTAATGCAGAGACACCATTGTACTATAGGAGTAAGTACACACGGTTGATAAGAACATTACATTTGGTTAACTTAAAAGCAACTTGTGGGTGGACCGATAGTAATTTCACATTGCTGCTTGAATTGTTGTGTTATATGTTTCCAGACGATAATATACTTCCAAATCGTATGTATGAGGCCAAGAAAATCCTATCTACGATGGGTATGGAGTATAAAAAAATACACAATTGCCCTAATGACTGCATACTGTACAGAAAGGAGTATGAAGGTCTGAGTGAGTGCCCAAAGTGTCAAACTACAAGATACAAAGTGAAGAAAGATGGTGGTTGTGGAAAATGGGACAACTAAAAGGCAACCTTTAAAGGTTTTGTGGTATCTTCCAATAATACCACATTTTAAGTGTTTATTTTGGACTGTAAAAAAACAAAGAAGTTGAGATGGCATTCAGATGAGAGAATATCAAATGAAAAATATCTTTGGCACCTGACTGACTCTCCACAATGGAAGAAAATAGATGAAATGTTCCCTTAATTTGGCAGCGAGCCGAGAAATCTTCGGGTTGGGCTTTGTACAGATGGCATCAATCCGTATGGAACTATTAATAACACACACAATGTGTGGCCTGTACTCCTTGTAATATACAACTTGCCTACCTGGCTTTCTATGAAACGCAAGTATGTGATACTTTCTATGATGATTTATGGACCAAAACGGCCAGGGAATGATATCAATGTCTACTTGGTGCCTTTGATTGAAGACTTGAAGAAGTTGTGGGAGGAAGGCGTAGATGTGTTTGATGCATATAAGAAGGAGTTGTTCAAGCTACATGCAATGATTTTCACCACAATAAATGACTCCCTGTGTACAAAAACTTGTCAGAGTAAAGTGTGAAGGGGCATAAAGCATATCTGATCTGTGAAGAAAACACTCACTTCCATCAACTTAAGCATGGAAGAAAAACGGTCTACCTTGGTCACAGGAGGTTCCTTCATAGGTTTCACCCGTATCGTAGGTTAAGAAAGCATTTTAACGGCTTGCCGGAGCATGGAATGGCTTCGAAGGCATTAACCGGAGAGGAAGTTTACAGTCGGGTGGAACGTATCAATGTCTTCTTCGGTAAGAATCAGAAGACTGCAGGTGAGAAGAACATATGTAAGAAGAGATCAATTTTCTTTGGTCTTCCATATTGGCGTAGTCTTGACATGAGACACAGTATTGATGTGATGCATATGGAGAAAAACATTTGTGATAGCCTTGTCAGTACTCTTTTGCACATACCAGGGAAGACTAAGGATGAGATTAGTGCGAGACTAGACCTTATTGATATGGGAATAAGAGAACGGTTACATCCACAATTAAGAGATGATGGTAGGAGGCATACATGGAGCCAGCAGCGCATACACTATCAAAAGCAGAGAAGAAGTTTGTATGGGTGTTTTCATGAAATTAAGGTGGCACAAGGGTATTCTTTGAATGTGAGAATGTGTGTTTTAATGGATGATTTAAAGTTAGTAGGAATGAAGTCCCATGATTATCATGTATTGATGCAACGACTATTACTAATAGCTATTAGAGGCATTATGAAAGATGAAGTTCAAACCACTGTAACAAGATTGTGTGTTTTCTTTAATACTATCTATAATAAAGTCATTGACATTGAAAAGTTGGATGAACTGGAAGTTGTGGGTTATATTATATTGTCCCAATTAGAGATGCATTTTCCCCCTTCATTTTTTGATATAATGGTGCATTTGATAGTTCATTTGGTGAGGGAGGTAAGGTTCTGCAGTCCAATTTACCTGAGGTGGATGTATCCTTTTGAGCGATACATAAAGATCTTAAAAGAGTATTCTAAAAACCCCTATCGACCAAAAGCCTCAATAGTTGAAAGATATGTAGTTGAAGAGGCAATGGACTTTTGCAATGATTATCTATCAGGGAAGAAGGAATAATCTCGACATAAAAAGGGGAGAAGCAAGGGAACACAAAGAATGAAAGTAAAGAATATGTCTCATGAAGAGGTGTTGCAAGCACACTTGTATATCCTGAATAACATGGAAGAAGTTCAACCGTACATAGATGAACACAAAAAGAGATTGAAGAACATGAATCCAAGGATGAATGACATGCAGATTGCTATTGAGAAAAATAAGACATTCATAGAGTGGTTTGAGGAAAAGGTTTCGCATAAGACCAGTGCGTCTGAGACAATTGAGTGGCTAGCTTGGGGGCCTTCGTTTCAGATCATTACTTGGACCAATTATGATATAAACGGGTATTTTTTCTACATAAAAGACCAAGATGACAAAAGTATCATGCAGAATAGTGGGGTGATGGTAGAAGTTGAAGCCACGCTCTTTTCCAGTTCGAAAGACAAAAACCCCATATTAGCATCCATGGCCTATTATGGAGTTATAAAAGAAATATGGAAGATTACTTACAAGTTCAAAGTTGCTTTATTCAAATATAAGTGGGTTAGCAATAATGCTGTGATAATATATCAACAATTTGGATTTGTCTCAGTTGATCTTCAAACAGTAGGTTATAGGGATAAGCCTTTCATTCTAGCAAGCCAGGAAAAACAAGTGTTTTATGTCACAGATCCTGCAAATAAAAAAATTTCCATTGTACTTCAAAGTAAAAAACAGAAGTATGGTGAACCAAACTTCAACCTTGATGACACACCACCTTTCACAATTAATCCACCTAGAATAAGTGAAGTAGAATTGGTAGATGATGAAGAATATGCTATAAGAAATGATCATGGTGAAGGAATATGGGAAAAAATATAGAGCAAGAGTTTAACTTAGAAAACAGTAATTTGTGTTGTTTTTTTTAAAACTGGTTAGTTTATTCATTTAATTACAATTTGTTTACCTATCTGACAATGATTTTTGTACTTACAGGAATATGGACAATTCTAGTGACTCACAAGGTGATAGGGACAATGAAATGGATAGACGTGAATCCATTGTGAGAAGAAGGGTTAAAGGCAGCACAAAAATGGAAGCATTGGTTGCATGTCATCAACATCAACAGGAGAGGCTGCATATTGACTTTGATGACAATATGAATCTAATTGGTCCAGAGGAAGACCATTTCATTAGCTATTTTGGTTATTTGGGTCAAAGTAAAGTTCGTATTATCTATGATAATTGGAAGTTGGTTCCACAAAAAACGAAAGACATGATTTGGCAACAACTTTTGGTATATAAGTTTCAATACATCTGTATTTATAGCTTTATTCTTATTGCTTCAAATATAATCAACTTATGTTTTTACCTTGCAGCAAACCTACGATGTCCCTGACACTGTTGTGATGTACAAGGAGTGGATAAGGGAGGTTTGTCTAAGAAGATCATAGTAGCCAATGTTCGTTTACTTCAAGTGGACGGATGGACATCTTGTCAACGGCGATTGGGAAGGCATATTGTAACTCCCTTCGTAATTATAATTCAAAATGCATGATTAAAATGAAATAGAGACCAATAATAATAAAAACTCATTTACAATCCCATCCTTGAGATAGGGTTTTCTTAAATGCGTTTCAAAATCTAATACACCTGGTCTCATATTCACATTTCGAATACAATTACTTAGCAAAGATAAATCACATTCATATTAATATCAAAGTGCATAACATAAATCCCGGCAATCCCGGGTTTATATCTACACTAATGGGTTTCAAAGGGAACATTAGCCCATATACAAGTTCTCATATGGGGATTACACAATATCATCTCCAAATCTACATATACATTCCAAATACACATTCACAAATCCAAATACGAATACAAATTAAATAATATTCACATCTATGATAATCAACTACCAACATCAAACTCCAATGGGAGCCCTAGCCGCCCTTGGTTGCTTGCCCCTTCCTCAATCCACTTTTCCTGTCTAAAATGTTAGTAGGAGGTGAGATTCAAGAGAATCTCAGTAGGAAATAGATACCAATATGCATGCAAGATAAGTGTTTAATGCATGACATGCTTGCATCATATTAACACATGCTCACACAATGACATATCTACGTGCTCAATGTTTCAAACAACATACTTATGACTATAGCATAAATAGAAACAGAGCTTCAATCATTCATATATGTTACACATATCAAGTAAAGCAATAGCATGCATCAATACACCAACACAAATATCAAATACATGTAAGAGAGGTAAGTTCCCTATACTTGTTCTTTCCACGTATGCTCAAGCACTAGCTACTCATGATCAGGACGAATATCGAACCCTATAAACCAAATTAAGGACATAGGGTTATTCTCTATTTGAATTTCTTACTTTCATATCACTTAAAGTTGGTTGTCATTTGAGTCCCTTAAGTGTCTAATAATAAGCTTAACAAAAGCTTAAAAGGATTGGGACGTACTAGGTTGGAAATCACTTTTCAAAATCACCAAGTGCTGAAAATAGGGGTTGGCTGCAGCCAAGAATTTTTGGCTGAAGCCAAGACTTGCACAGAAAGTTTTACGATGCAGCCAAGGAAACTTCAAAAAATCATAATTAATTCTAGAAAAATCGAAATGAGGTGATCCCAAAGCCTATTGAAAGCTCTTTAAGTCCTATTCATAGAAAAAATATGGATCAAGGCTGTCCATAACCACTAAAATAAAGAATTGCACAAGTATCCACACTGCTTCAGAATCAAGTCCAGTTTTCGACATCAAATTTTGGACCACCAAAGCTCCTAGCTCACAAAACAAAATGATATGAATTATATATCCATTTTGAAGCTTGGAATGTGAACTTTAAGACTGGAAAGTTCCAGAATTTTTAGACACCATTTGTACATTCAAAACGTCAATACAAATAGACTGCCCAGAACAGAATTTCAATAGACAAATTTTCAGTTTTAGATCAATTGCTTCCAATGGTCCAATTTTCACATCAAACATCATTCTCGCACAAAATTTCATAAAGAATCCATTGGAAACACCAAAACAACCAAATTCACATCACATTGACATGTTACACCACAGCCGCAACATGTCACACAATGTCACAACCTTAACTCACATTGCAATTCTTTACTTTCTAAAGTTCTAAACCAATTCCAATGAACATATAACACATCATGACACCAATTGCCACACAAAACACAAGACAATTCATCCATTTCAAAAATACCATAAAATCAGGGTAAAATTCAAAATTCATAAAACTCATCCATAAATCACAAAACTTAGATCAAAAGACTTCAAATACTCACCTCTTTCTCTTTCCCAAACCAATTCCTTGATTCTTTATCTTTCCAATTTTCCTCAAGCTATCAAACACCTCCTTTCACAAATCTAAAACCATAAGGATGAAGCTTTCATCACTATGATCAAGATTAGTGAAGAGGATTTAACCATTAGAGGACATCTACATAGCCAAAACTCACTTTTTTCCTTTCTCTTTCCTGCCTCAAGCTTAGCGTCGATGGAGCATAAGAGAGAGAGTGAAGATGAGATGAAGATGATGAAGTGAATGCAGTTTTTCCCTTGCCACAATTGTTAGCCGACTAAGAAAGAGAGAGGGAAGAGAAAAAGCACTTTGAACATTTGACTTGATCTAATGACTCACATGATGCCACTTGTCATCATCTTGCCACATCCTTCCTTGAGCTCATATACACATAAAAACATGGGATTCCACCCTCATGATCTCTTAAAATCAATCACAACCATTGATCTTTGAGTTACCAATGAGCTTCCTCTTCAGTAACAGATCAATTGGCCGACAACTTTACCATTTTGCCCCTGATTATGGCAATTCTTCTTGAATCACCACCAAACACATCATATCATTCCATTTAACCACAATATGAGCCCTCCCTCTATTTTAAGTCAATTTAGATGTTAATCTATAATTGAGCTTAAATACAGGGTTTCAGCGCTGCTCATAACATATTCAAATCTCAAATCACATCACAATCTCCAAAAGGGCTCATTTATCACTAATCACATCCACTTTTAGAGTCATTTACCCTTAATTGAAACTTGGGATCCCACTAAACCGGCCTTAGCAGTCCCCTTATTTTAGGCTTATTCTCTAGCCTCAAATCTTAAAATTTGGGGTATTATACAGATCACCCCGATCATGTTCGAAGGGAGCCAGGGGAGTTCATGTCGTGAAGTATTTTGGACGAGCCTCACATTCTTATTCGTCACAAGCTAAACCCAGTAGGGAGCTTGTGGCCAAGATTCGCCAGGAAGTCGAACAAGAGGTCGAGGCCAACCTTCATGACAAGTTCCGACAAGAGCTGTTGCTAGAGCTACGTCTTGAGCTGTTGCCTGAGCCACGAGCTAAAATGAAAAAGATGTTTGAATCACAGATGGCAAGTTACGAGAGTAGAACCCAAGAATCCTCGACCTTCTACAGCACCAAAGGAAGTTACAACCCGCTGGAGGAACCACTTGGTGACCCTTCTCCCACTCCAGCACCGGGAGAACCTTCCATCCTCTATTTGGATGCCACACTGCTACATGTAGTTGCAGATGCTCTCATTCACATACAAGCTACCACCCACCATCATCAATAAATTCCACAGCTTTTACATAGGGTGACTGTGACGTGTGTTCGAGAGGGAGAAGAAGGTACAGCCATCCCTATTCCTGATGACAAGGTTGCCATGATTGGTCAGGCAAGAGGATCTTTCATCCTTTGGTCTCTAAATCTTATTGGCTCAGTGGCAACACCTCTAATGGTAGGAAATATCTCACTTTTACTTGAGATTTGTTGGCATCCTACTAACAATATGTTTTTTTCTGTTCTAAAAGAATGAGCAGGAAGCAGAAAAATGGCCCTTCTTAGCATGACTGCAGCAGATCTATAAAGGCATTCGCCAAATTGATTTGCATATGCCTCCAGGGATTGTGGACCTGACATTAGAATATCCCTTAACAATTGATAGGAAAGACCTTAAAGAGTTCATTAATTTGAAGGAGATAGATGCAGGATGGGTCAAATTTGCAATCCTGTAAGTTTTTTATTTCCCATTTTTTCCTTCATTTAGTGTAGTGGTTTTTTGGTTTCATATATTCACTATTACATTCATCATTTTAATTCTATTATAGCTCCTTCCGTCATACATACATTAACATGCAAAGGTATGATTTATATGGATTCTTGTGTCCTGCCAATACGACAAGGGATAAGAATACATTGGAAGCAAGGACTCACTATGCGGGCTACACAATGAGACAGACCAAATATCGTTGTTATCTAGTACCGATTGTTCAAGAGCACGTATTTTATTTTGTCTATTTAAGATTTTTAATAAATAATTGCCTTGCCATCTAACTTTATTTTAATCTGTATATGTTGTTATAGTTACCATTGGAGTTTTTGTGTTCTTTGTCCTCAGCTCAACATAGTTTACTGGTTTGATTCCTTGCGTAAAAGGCCAGACAAAGAAACAAAAACCGTCTTCAACATGTAAGTTATTTTGTTTGTATTTTATTGATTCTTGATTCTTGACATAAATGAATTGTTCTAATTTCTATTCATTTTCATTTTAATGATAGTGCAACCAAGACATATCGAATCCTTGGTGGGCCACGCGATCGTAAAGTTTTTAGAGACCCGAAATGGTTGTATTTAAAGGTACGTAGTTTCAAATTAAGTTCTTTTGATTGACGGTCGTTTTAGATATGTCTTTATTGATTCTAACCATTTGCTTTTGATTTATAGTGCCCTCGACAACCTGGCGGCACTGAATGTGGATACTATATCTTACTTTATATATATAACATCATTCAGAGTGGAATTACAAATGATTTTGAACAAGTAATCGCTTCTTCATTCTCAAAGGATAATATTTTTTGTGTTGTAATTGAATTGCAAATTAATTCATTCACTTGATTCATTATTTCATCTAAGCTTATTTTCTAATTTGCAGATTTTTTACAATGAAGATGCCTACTTATATAAAGACATTAATTTGATCAAAGAGCTTTTGGCTGGACATCTTCAACATATAGAAGTGTAAATTTTTTATTTATATTAGTTAATTAATTAGTATTTTGTGTAGGACACAGCTTTCATACACACTTTGCGATGGTTATATATATCGTACATATAAGTAGAGTTGTTGTTGTACATAGTATTAGATTGTTGGATAATATTTTTATTAGATAGTGTTGAACTGCTGTTGTTTCCAGTCTGATTTATGCAATATTTCTTTGATCCTATTTCTGTAGTTTAAATTTGCTGGATAGTGAAGTGTGTGTATATATATAAGGCCATTTAAAAAAAACTTATAACGTCCTTAAATAAAAAGAGATGTAATTAACACAACATTAGTTTAGACTTCCCCACTTTAAAATGGGGAAGTCTAAAGTGCAGACCTTTAGACATCCCCACTTTAAACTGAGGACGTCTAAAGTATGTCCCTTACACTTTAAACGTCCCCATTTTGAAGTGGGGACATCTAAAGTCTAAACTTTAGACATCCTCTATTTTACGGACGTTATTGCCAATTTTTACTACATTACTCAGATAAACGTCCCCCTATTTTCAGACGTTAAAAGGCCCAAAAAAGGGACGTTAAAAGCATTTTTTGTAGTAGTGCTAATTCCCCACCATGTACTAGAGTCAATCCGTCGCTTCTCTACTTTCGGGATGATGTCCGTACCAGCCCTATATTTTTCATGAAAAAAATTCACCCACAATAAGTATCTTTTGTTAATCAGGGCCCAACCAAGTTTAGACATGAAAGCTTGGTTTTGAAAACGTGCTTGTCGAAGGCCCAAACCTCCAGCCTCTTTTCGATCACACACCCGATCCCAAGACACCAAATCAGACTTATGTTTCATGTTACAACCCCCCTAAAGGAAGGTGCGACAACGCTTATCAATATCAGTACAAGTTCCCATGGGTAAAGGGACTGTTTGCATAGCATATGAAGGTATGGCCGAAGTGACTGATGCAACCAGAGTATGTCGTGTGGGCATAGATAGCATATTCGTTTTCCAACCAACCAAACGAGCATCCATCTTGTCCAAAATAAATTTATATGTGGATTTTGAAGCACGTTTATGAAGTATAGGCATGTCAAGATACTTCCCCAAATCTGTAGTGGGTGTGAAATTTAAGAAATCACTAATTTCCTTGCTCCTTAAATGATGTATTCTTGGAAAAGAAGATGCGGGATTTGGCCTCGTTCACCTTTTGACCAGAGATCTCACAAAAATCATCTAAGACTGCTTTCATCACTCTTGCCTAATCCATATCTGCTCTAGCAAACAAGATAATATCATCAGCAAATAAAACATGAGAAATAGGCGTCCCTTTTGGGATAGCCTAAAAGGAAACCAGTCTCCGTCTACCACAGCAGACTGTATGAGATGCCTAAGTCTCTCCATCATAATAACAAACAGATATGGTGATAGAGGGTCTCCCAGTCTAACACCGCGGGTAGGCAAAAAAGCATTGGCATTTTCTCCGTTCCAGAGTAGCTGCATTTGGGGAGTAGACACACAATACCATATTACTTCCAAATTTGGCCCTCATGATGCTTGATATTGGCGCCTTGGTGGGAACAATTAATTGCTATTGATATAACAAAAATATGTTTTCTAATTGGCAAAAATTGTTGCTAAAAGAGATTTACATTCATATAACTCAATTTGACCCTATCGAAATTTAGTTAGAGTCTACTATGATTTTTCAAAGCCAGTTGGCATATATTACCAAATGAATCGATATTCTAAGAGCAAAGTTAAGAAATTATCACGTGATTGAATAAATATTTTCTTAATCTATGATTGATTTAATTATCATAGTGTGATTTTTTCCTTAATAAAATTCTCGACTTTCTTCATGAAATGGCATTGGATATCGACACACACATATATATAGATGTATATATATGTATATGTGTGCGTGTAGAGCCCTAAAAGACTCCTTAAACCCATGACCTCTTTTCTACTTGTTGCATCATCATCAATGAAATGTATATATATTTAAAGCATTTTTTCTTATATATCCAGAAAAAAAAATAAAGAAACTAGCAACAAGAGAAATTTTTTTTTTTTTTTACAACATATACATTGATTATAGGTTGTGTTGAGGTTGAGAATGTTGATTATGCATATGTACCAACTAAAGTTTGTTAAATAAAGCAATAAAAACTACTATTATATATTGCTCTATCTTTAATAAGAAGAAGCCAGTAAGGCTGAGTAGTTTAATAATTTGGGACATAATTAATTAATTTTAAAATGGAATTATTGTTTCCCTGTTGTCCCAGTGCTTGTCATATTATCTGTCCCTTTAGAAACAAAAGAAAGCGAGTTGATTAATATAATGTCCAATACATTTTTGTCGCATGCCAAATCAATCTCAAGAAGTGGCTAATTAGAAAAGATTTGTAAGATGGATGAGATTTTGTGTGTGTGTGTGTTAGGATATAGTAGTGTAGATGATGGTGCGTGTGTGTCTCTATATATATATATATATATATATAATAACATGTTGAGTGGAGGAAGGTGAAATGGAGTTAAATAATTAATTAGGCACTTAATCCAAATATAAATAACTCCTACAAAATAGTTTAATTAACTAGGAAACAACAAATGGCAGTGAGTGAAGATGGGAGAGCCGCCGCTCCTACCTTTTAATTAATTGGCTGATGCCTTCCTAATTTTATTCAGTATGGATCATTGGGGGATGACATATCCAATCCACATTCATTGATCTGAAAAATGAGAGATTTAAAGAGCACACTCAACCTGATTCTTCTTATAAGGCACGTACAAATTAAAGGAAATGGTTAACCAATAGGGGTTGGATGTATATACATAGGGGATGGAACTAATTTCACATTGCATTGAAAAACAAAGTTTGAATTCTCATTGAGAGAAGTGGCTATATTTTGTGTCTAACAATGTCTCAAACATGATTATCTCCAATAATTAAGAGGATATAACTTGTGCCTATAAAAAAAAAAAGTAATGATTAGTTCTTTTTATAAGTTATCCATGATGGAATATTTATATTTTTTTTTTCAATAATGTTATCTCAATTAAAAATCTGTTGGAGTAGGTGAGAAAATATATGCAATAATTTTTATTTTTCATGCATTTTTTGGGAATGGACTTTAATTTATACATGTGTTTTCATGTAGGCAAAGTTTAAAATTTTTAAAGTTAATGGTTGGTGCGTCGAAATTATTTATAAAAAGGACTGGCGGGAGGGTTATTAACTAATAACATAGATTAATTAAATTAATTAAAGTGCATGTTATTGATAATGAATTAATTTAGGAAAATTCTTATTTGTGGACCCCATTGAATATACTGAAAAATTCTGATATGGGTAAAGCAGGAAGCACTAGGAATGTGAATATGAAAGGGGAGATGATGGGTGGATATATATGATGATGAAGAGGACACTTGTTTATGTGAATTATTAATGACCCATAGTTCAACAACGATGTGTTATATATACGCTTCAAAAAGTGGCTAAACAAATTAATGAAAAAGAAACCTAGCTATCAAGCTAGAGCAGGCAATAATAAATCAACTATCAGGTGATAGTTGTGGATCGTGGTCCAAAGAGAGAGCACTATCTATTGATGCTTCGTCCTTCATCCATGGCACAATCAGTGAAGGAGAGCGCGCCAACAAGCTTCCAAGAGCAAACTTCAATACATAATTACCTAAAATTGTCACTTTTTGTTTTCTATTGTTTTCTTTCTTTCTTTCTTTCTTTACGCACACGTATTGGTCCCTCAATAAAGTAAATATATAGTGACCAAAATGGTGGGCTATACGGTTTTGACAGAAGCGAATATGAACATATTAATAATTACAAAAAAGATTATTATTGATCAAAAAAATTAAAGGGGTAATATATAATACTGATAGGATTGCATGACAGGTACAAATACCTAACATGGTGATTTTCACGATGAATAAATATACAACGTTGAAGTGATAATTATTACTACATGCTTGCGACTGAGAAAAATGACACACATATATATATATATATAAACACTTCGTGTCGAGGATCTGGGGCTAATTGACAAGCTCTTTGCCTTTGGGTAAAGTCTCTTCTCTAATCTTTAATTTGCAGAAAAGAAAATTGTGTGTTTTAAAGGTGCCTTTCTCAACATGTCTTTGCTCTCTCTTTGCTTTTTCCACCATGCAAACTTTATTGGGTACCATAGCCAAACTCTTAGCTACTAGTTCATCACATAACCTACAAACCTAACTTTGAAAAAGTGATATTCATCTACTACTTCCTAGCTTGTCCCGCTACTTCCTTATTGTTACAGTTTCTTTTTTAAGAAGGCAATAAAGAAAGAAAGAAAAAGGGTTTCATAATTTGAACAGTGTAAGAATACATATATACAAAACCTGTAGATTCTTTTTTTGACCTTCAAAAACCTCTAGATTTAAAACTCCGTACTGTTCAAAGGGGTTTCATAATTCATACCCAAAACAAACATAGATGGTCCAGACATGTAGAGAGAGAGAGAGAGAGTTATAATGTGTGAGAAATGATGAGTAAAAGACATGAAGGTATTATAAGGCAGGGACTAGCTGCTGGCCAGTGCGTGACATTTCAGTGGTTGAAGGGTTAATAATAATGGGATGAAACCAGAAAAGAACAGGCTGGAGATGATGATGTGTCGAGCACCCAATGGCTGATTGAGGAGTCATAGTCAATGGGTATAGTGAATAATGTTTATCAGTGAAAAGTGGGACCAAACATTCAATATATTGAACATTCAGTGTTATATGCCCCTCTTCACACTAAATTCCAGAGTGGGTCTCTGTTTATTTTCGCTCCCTAATAGAAACAAACTGCTTCGCTACAAATGTCATATTCACGTGTCATGCATATATAGTGACCACTCACCACATGATCAAGAATGGGAAAAAGCTAGCAAAGAAGAAGTGACTATATATGAAAGAAATAATATTACATGTGAATTATGAGAGCATATATATATTATTATTAAAGAATTAAATACATGCATAGGCACACATGAAAAGGCCCCAAAAACCTATTCAGTTTTTGTTTTAGCCAATGAGGCTACGGAAAAAAGAGGGTTCTTCAATATTCCCCTCTGGAAAAACAAATAAAAAAATGCCAAAAATTAAACCTATAGAGAGACGTATGTGTGTTTCCATCACACGCTCGCTCGGACGCCATATCCAATAATGGTGTCCTGTAGGTATAGTTAGGCTGAATTTCTGGAAGACTGGAAGCCAAAAATTTAAAAAAAAAAAAAAAGGAAAAGGAAAAAGCAAATACCACGCAAGCACCTAAAGCGTCTGCACACAGTAGCCATCAGAAAAGTCCACAAAATGAAGAGAGAAGACCCTGCTTTTTGCAATTTGGTATCCCCATCAAAGAAACGCGCCAGTTGAAGTTGAAGGCTAATGATGTTGGCCAGGATGAGAAGCTTGACTTGTACGTGTGTATAATACTTATTTTATGCCATTAACAGCTCAAACTTCAAAGTTTAACCTCCCAAATTTTGCAACCCCTTTGATTTTATTTGCTATCTGATCTCTGCTTTTTCTTCTTCAGACGCTCTCTCTAGAGCACTGCCCCACCAAATAGCCCTTTCCTTTCACCAAAAATTAATGCCACCTTTGAAATTCAATCATCAACCCTTTAGCTTCCTTCATGCTCATCCCACACTTATATGATCAAACCATTAAATGCATCTCTCTCTCTCTCTCTCTCTAAGATACTCACATTTAGGTCACAGATCCCCACACCCTTGGGAATCTGCAAAGCCATTAATGAATGGCCATGCCCACCAAAAAGAAAAATAATAATAATAAACCTTTTTAAACTCTCTCACCAAACTCTGATACATATGTATATATACTATAATCTACACCATCACTTTAGTCAATTCTTAATCTCAAAACCCTCGAAAAAAATGCTGAGGTTTCTAGGCAACATGGACCCCACCATAGTTTTTCTTTTACCCATTTCCTCCTTTTTCGGCTTATTCACTGGGAGTTTCCTTTGTCATCATCCACCCACAAGCAGGCATTTAATTTCCTCCTTTTACAAGGCGACGACGAGGAAGAGATCGAGGAGGAAGAAGACGAAGACGAAGACGAAGACAGTGATAAAATACTTGAACTCACTCTGGGTTGGATCGTTACTCGCAACTGTGGTAAGACTTTAGGGAGCTTCCTCCGATTATTGTCAACAACAAGTTCTTGCATCAACTGGTAGCAACCTATGATTTTCTCCTGCATCCAATAGATATAAATATGTACTTAGGTATTTTCCTTTGAATCATCGGCAGGAAGAAGATATTAAAAAAATAAAAAAATTATTATAACATTTGCTCCATCTAATTTGCTCTCAATTTGATTTTAGTACATCAAATTTCAAATTATAAGTTTCCATCAGTAAAACGGTAAGTTTTTATTTAATTATAGGAATCAAAACCTTAAATAAAATGAAATTTGAAAGAATAAAATATTTTATTTAAAACTTCAAAAACTAAAATAAGGATAAATTTGGATACTAAAAATTGTATTAGCCATAAAAAACATTACACCATATAGTTACATACATACTTTTATCAGTCCTTCACACCATGATTCAGCATGCTCAGGCTTAACAAGAGACCAATTAGGAATTTCATTAGCAACACAAAGTATGGCCGCGACAGCAATACATGATGGCCGATAGGCAAGAAAGCTAGCCTCTGGACAAAAAGTATACAAAAGAAAAGGAACCATTCAAAATGTGTTTATACTTAATTTAAAACAGAATATGAGAATTAATACATGTACTTTTTATATACCTTGGATATTAGATAAGATTATTTCAGAAGCCCGAGAAATAAGCAACCCAGTAAAAGTTCCCGTTGGATCGAGTTTGCAAGCAAAGAAATCTATGAAACTGAATGGAGTGATTGATCTTAGCCTCCAATCCAAAACACTCAGAACAAGTAGTTCCATCTGACGAATTGTTCTTGGTTCAAATATATATTTGGCACCTTCAACCTGTACATATCTTATGTCAGCCTATATATGAAGGCCAATGGAAACCAGGACTGTACGGATATGAAATTTTGTAAAATTTACCTGAAGATCCAAAAGGGGAGGAACTAAAGGTTCCTCCATTTTTGCAGCTAATGACAAACAAGCAACAGATAAAAGTTGCATCGGCCACCCATCCGTTTGCTGAAAACATGTTTCAAACAGAAAAGTTAATGAAAACTATTAGTTATACTTTGAAATGTTTATTAATAAACTTTATTTTTTATGACGACTATCAATATATATATTTTTTTTTTTGATACATCGACTATCAATATTTATTGATTCAAGTATTTGAGTAGCTAATGGAATAGTAATTCTTTGTTTATTTTTTCTACGGTCAATTAGCTATCCATTGTTATAAAGAGGAAAAGGACCTAAACCAAAAGAAGAACAAAAGGCTGGAATTTCTTTGGCGTAATAATTAGCATGTATGACTTATAATTGTACGTAGCCAATGAGACACTAAAAAGGCCATAGATATTTACGCTTCCCTAAAATAATTTATTAATCTAAAACAATTTTTGAGTTGAAAATTTTACATTATGTTTTGATTTATTTTTATTTAGGATAATATCTTTTAAAAAAATTAATATGATGTATATAACATCAATCAATCAATTAATAAAGGTTTCTTTAATTTAATAAAATAAAGCTTACCACAGCAACGCTGGATCTTTTAGTTTGAAAAGTCAAAATCATTACCGCGAATAATTTTGCCCGCTCATGGTAATCACTAATCACGAAATTCCAAAAAAAAACTTGACAAAAATAGAAAGCTCACAGGCAACCGTCGAGAATCCAAAAACCGGTCCAAATAGTTGACGGCAAGAAACGCCGTCAACGGCTGAAAAGCATAGTATGCTTGCACCTGCGAAACACCGTCAAGTCATCATTAATTAGTTAATTGTTAATTAATTAAATAATTAGTATGCGTGAAAAACACAACGATGCCGGAAACTTCGTCAGAGTCGGTGGCAAAACGGTGAAAGACGGAGGAGATCAACGGGGACTCAGATCTAGAGATTCTAGACTGCTTCTAGAAGACGATAACCGCCGGTGGACATTTTCGCGTGATCCGTTTAGAAAGTCCGTTAGCCGTCAGCGAAAAATGCGGGGGTGGCATAAACGTAAATATCACACAAAATCAGTGTCTAATGATTCCGGATGTTGAAAAAGTCTTTTTACCTTGAGAATCCATGCAACGGATTCTTCTCTGGCGGAGGCGTCGAGCGAATCAGTTTGAAATCTGGAGAAGTAATCGAATCCAGGAACGAAGTTACGCTCCTCTTCGATGAATCCGGCTATCGTATCCTCCAGAAATACCGGCGATGGCAAGGAATCAAAGTTGGGGGAGCATTCCGGCGACTCTCCGGACAAGATTCCGGATGTATCCTCGCAGCAAAGAAGGTCGGAGTCACACAAGTAGTGATCGGAGCACGAAACCGACATGATGATCGGCGTCGGAAATTCCTCATTTTCTTTCCATCGCTCCGGTTGAACGTTTGAGGCAACTGATCGGAGAAGTTGCCGGAATGCTATTTTCTGGTTAGGGAGTGGGGGGAGAGAGAGAGAGTGACTGTGTGTGGGAGTGTGTGAAATGAGTGCACAAGATGAAGATACTGAATGAGCTTGAAGCTCCCTATCAGTTATGTCTTGATATAAATACGCGGTGCTTGCCTCTTGCCTGCTGCCTGCTTATTTTTATTTTTTTCCCTAAAAATCTAATGGGAGTGTTTTTTTTTTGCTAAAATGATGAGAGATATTCTGAATATACGATATATTTCCTTTTTAGGAAAAAAAAAGCTTTTGAAAGACAATATGGAAAATACCAGTAATTAAGTTTTGTTCAAGATGTACCCAAAAAAAAAGGTTTCGTCTAAGATTCGTTGGATTAAAAGTTGGGAAGATTTTAAATTGGGTTAATATAACTTTTGGTCCCTAAAGTTTGATCCAATTTTGGTTTTGGTCCCTCAAATTTGAAATTGGTGATTTTGGTCCTTGAAGTTTCATCCGATTTTGGTTTTGGTCCATCAAGTTTGAAATCGATAGTTTTGGTCCCTGAAGTTTCACCCGATTTTGGTTTTGGCCCCTAAAATTTGAAAATGATTTGGTATTTTTTCCGGGTCGGGTCAGATTTCATAATTGGATCACTAAGTCCTTTTCAAACTTGAGGGACCAAAACCAAAATAGGGTAAAACTTCAGGGACCAAAACCATCGATTTCAAACTTGAAAGACCAAAACCAAAATCAGGTGAAACTTCAGGGACCAAAAACACCAATTTCAAATTTAAAGGACTAAAATCAAAATTGGATTAAACTTCAAGGACCAAAAATTATAATAACCCTTTTAAATTTGAAAAGCTAGGTGACAATCTTGGCACCGTTCTACGTCGTGCCACGTGCTTCGAATTTGGTGAAAATGAATAAAATATATTTTTTAAAAACTATTTTTGAGCATAAGTTTATCATGAAATGTCATAAACTTCTTTTGATTAGAGAATAATATATCATTTTTAAGGAGTATTAATAGCTATATCTAATATGTACTTTGCGCTGTAAAAATAATTAAAGTAATCAATTTTTTAATAATTATTTCATTTATTAATATATCTAATCGACTCAATTACTAATAAATTAGGGTTAAGGTGTAAATTTGTTTTGGAAATTTTCGCTAAGGGGTAATATTACCCTAGAAGTTTGTTTAAGTTCAATATTGCCCCAGAAGTGTTAAAATGGAGTAATATTGCTCTTTTCTGTTAAAAAGTTCACGGTTAACGTCAACTTTTTAATGATCAATGTCATTTTTTTAATTGTATGGGGCAACATTGTTATGTTTTAAAACTTTTATAGTGATATTGAACCTAAAAAAACTTTCAAAACAATATTGTTCGTTGACGAAAACTTCAAAACCAAAATTTGCACCTTAACCCAACAAATTATTGGTTGAGTAGCAGCAGTCTCACCCTATAAAAAAAGAGTATACAATGTAAATGTCAAAAATCATATTTATTAGGAAATATAAAAACCCTTTAAAATATCTAGTTCAATATATAATAAGGTTATTACTGGTTTCTTTTTGGCCAAAAATACACATACATCAACTTTAGTTATAACCTTCCCTCATCTTTAAAAATTTAAAAATCACACCCTCAGCTTTCTTTCTTTCTTTCTTTCTTTTTTTTTTTTTTTTGGCCAAGGCACACCCTCAGCTTTCAAATCCTGACCTTCATGCCCCAACTGTTAGAATAACCGTTAAAGTTAATGGAATGTAAGTCATGTCGTGTTGTTTAACACTCTTCCCAATTTTATTTATAAGAGTTTAATAACTGAATTATTTAATCTAAGAAAATAGTTAAAATTAGTTAAAAATGATAAGTATGTCTAAAATAAACTTTATTTTTTAAGTATATCCTTATTTATAAGAGGTAAATGTGAGAGAAATAAAGTAAATATTAGTATAACCAACCTTTTAATTAATGCAATACAAATAATTAATGAGGCATAAAAATAAAAAAGTTCATTAAATGCTTAGACAACTCTTGTCGGACTCTTATAAAAAAGAATTAAAGCAATTCAAATTTTGAACTCTTATAAAAAAGAAAGGAGGGAGTGTTACTAGGCATAATTTCTTGTTTTACTAATTTATTGTAAATTAAACTTCAGAACTTTATTGAAGGGGCAAATTTGTCATTTTTCCCATAACAATCCCTAATCGCTAATTCCCATGGTCTCTAACCACTACTACAAAAAATCAATATAATGGCGTTTATTTTAAAAAGTACCTTGGCGTTTAGGAAACGTCAAAATTTTTGACGCCATTAAAAATACCTTTAGCGCTTTTCAATTTACAGAAACGCAATACATTACTTTATCAAATTAAATAAATAAATAAATTACATATGACGTTTATTGGGGTAGTGCCAAAGGAGGGTGTGCCCTCCTTTAGCGTTTGATGATTAAACACCAAAGGAGGTTTGGACCTCCTTTGGCGTTTATTTCTACAAATGCTAAATGAGGGTTTAATTTTTTGTTAATAATTTTTTAAAATATTTCTTTTTCTATACAGTGTAATGCTTTAACAAAATGCCTGATGACCATGTATATTTTTTATAGTAAGCAAAATGATCATATATTTCGTCTAGTAGACAAAATTACAATACAAAACAATGATTGTCTTAAATAACTACAATAAATAATTATATAATGTTTAACAACTACAAAATATATTGTATTAACAATGATTATATAGTGTACAACTAACTTTAAAAATGATTAAATAAAATAAAAATAGACAAGAAAGAAGCTACATGCCTAAATTAGCTCATTGCCTGATCATATATGCACACCATTCTTTAATGATTTCATCTATTTGATGGTCAGTCAATTTAGCACAGCGTTGATCTTCATAATACTACATAAACAATCATGTATACAGAGAATGAAAATCACTTTTAGACACTTTGTCAATTTAAAACACAATATCAATTGCAACTAAAGGGAACTTACTCTCGTAGGAATTACAAGGTAGCGGTGAGTAACTACATCCTTCATAAATTTCATAATATAATAACCACAATCATTATTATTCGGCTGGAATGGACACTGCCACAATACAATAAAATAGTTCTGTCAATTTTTGAATAAAATTTTTTTACTAATAAGATTGGAGTAAATTCATATATAAGTACCATAATCTTCCTCCACACATAGCTATTGGCCGGGTCATTGCATCTAGAGTAGGTCAATCCAGCTTTTCCTCTATATGCAGTTAATGCACTAATAAAACAAGAAGTGCCTAATTAATTTTGGTTATTCAATAATCACGCACAAAAAGATTTACACATATACCCTTACACTTACTTATTAAAGATAATTTGCATATCAGGGCGATTCTCTGGATAAGCAGTTGCTATAGGATCCAAATAGTAAATACGAGGGCCTTCTGTTACCGCTGGATGGACAACAATTAAAGGTTTCTCTGCATCACCTTTCAACTTCTCATATTCTTAAGGACGATTATGAAGCATCCCTTCTACTGCATTTAGCATTTCTTGAAGACCATCATCTTCATCACACATGCTTGAGTCAAACTCATTTGAAACACCGACTGTGGTATATATTTGACTACGATGCGCATCATCCGTCTCACCGTACCTTATCCATTTTGTATATGATTGATCAATTCCATGACACACTAAATGATCTAGTAAATCAAATGAACTAATCCACTTTCCATAACAACAAGATAAGCAAGGACATAGGCTTTTGTTAGGATCATTTGTATGCTCGCTTGCAAATCTAATAAACTCTTTCACCTAATCAATATATTCTCTTGAGCACCAATTAGATGATATCTATTTTCGATCCATCTATACCTTAAACATATATATTTTTATAAGTGGTCAGTTACTTGCCTCTTGCAGTTCTCTTTTGTTATTTATTTTTTAAAAAAAGTAAATTCAGCAGCATAACATTCCAAAATTTAAAGTTTTACAAAATATTAAACACTCTCCTTAAATCACAAATAATCAACCAATTAATTAATCCCACAGCATCTAAATAATTTTTCACAACTCACAACCAAATAAATCATATTTCCCAACACTACTACATGTCATAATTAAAATAATTGGGTCTATAACAAGCCAACAAAAATACAACCCTGCGTTTATTAAATTAATTGGTTCCAAAATAATCATTGATTAAACTACTAGCGGTATTTATAACACTTCTACCCAATTTTTTTAATAGTGCCATTCACAACTTTTTCACTGTTGACAACATGTACTTCTATGAAAAAGTATAAGCAAATGTATAACAGTTATACATATTTTAACTAAAAAAACGTGAATAAAATGTTAGAAAACAAACAATACTTACAGGAGCTTCTGTAGGAAGCTATGTACTGCAACCAGCCAAGAAGAAAAAGAACACGTGAGGGAGGAAGCTTTGTACTGCAACGAAACTTTATACTGCTATTGCAATGAAAGTGGCGAACAAATGTTTAAAAATATTTGCACGAGGAGACAAAAAAAATATAGAAAGTGGGGGACCAAAGGAGCTTCTACTTGTCACTGGTCAAAGAGAGGAAGGGGTGGGGACAATAGAAAAGAAAAGCAGGAAAGTGATAATGGCGGGACAATAATGGCGGGTGTTAAAAAATTTGAACATTTATATTATTTTTTATGGCGCTTATATAAAAAGTGCCAAAAAAGGTGTCACTATCTTTGGCACTTCTTATACAAGCGCCATTAATGTGATAAAACAAAAACTAACCTTTGGCGCTTCCTAATAAAACGTCAAAGCTTCCTATCTTAGAAAAAAAATCTACACATGATCCTTCTTTCTTTTTTTTATTAATATATAGGAAGCTTTGGCACTTCCTTATAAAACGCCAAAGCTTCCTATCTTTTTTAAATATTGATTGATAATAGGTACCTATAAGACCAGCAAATAGACAAGCTAAGTACTTATGCACGAAACACACACATAAATATTAAAGGTCCGTGGAATTGCGTTGATAGTGGATTTCCTTTTTCTGCAAATCAATTATATCATGACATGTAGGAACAAGCACGTCTCTTAGTTAGAAATGTGTTTACCGTGATTAAAAACATTCTAGTTGTCTTTTTTTTTTAACCTTCATTGTAATGATTATATTTAATTATATATATATATATATATATATCAAGTATTAATAATAATTTATATTAAAAACCTATTAATTTAAGTAGATGTCAGTTATTTGCTCAAATAAAAAGTAGATATTAGCTGTGGGACTAATTTAAGCAGATGATTCCTATTTATTTATTTTTTAAATAATAGGAAGCTTTGGCGCTTTCTAAGGAAGCGCCAAAACTTCCTATTTAGTTTTTTTAAAATATATTAGAAGCTTTGGCGCTTCCTATTTTGTTTAAAAAAATTATATATAAAAAAGTAAATTAATATATGTACATTGCATTATATATATATAATAAAGGTTAAACACCAAATTCCTCATCGTTAACACCAAGTAATATATGCTGGCAAAAAAAACAAAACACCAAGTAATATATATTTATAATACTGGACGTTTCATTATATCATACATTGTTTTCACTTGGTGAGTCCAAGGCACAAGTAATATATATGTACATATTGTTGGACACTCAAATTTTTTATTTAAAAAAATAATGCAAAAATGCAACCTATGGCGCTTCCTAAGTAATCGCCATAACTGCGATTTTATTTATCTTTTTCTAAAAATTGAAGGCTTTGTTTAGCGCTTGTTCAGAGAAGCGTCATACAAGCTTAATATGAATTATGACATTTATGATTGTGAGCGCCAAAGTTTCCAAATTCTTTTGATTTTAAAAAAAGAATTTAGTATCTTTGGCGCTTTTTTAAAGAACCACCACAGGAGGCACGCCACTAAATCCCCTTTTTGTAGTAGTGAACGGCAATATATCTTGATCCATCTATCTCTTGCAAGTTCTCCTTGAAGAAGGTAAGTAAAAACCCTCGAAGAAAATCGAAAGCAGAGGAGGAGGGTCGCTGCTAAATAACAAAAAGATGGTTGCAAAAGGAGCAGTAGAAGGGGATTTTGATTTTGAAGAATGAAGCTTGAGTTTTCAGTTTTGCAGAGAAAATGATGAGAACAAGTGTTTAGGATAGAATCGTAGGTTAAGTTTTGTAGGATAATATGGAAAATACTAGTAATTAAGTTTTGTCCAAGGTTCGTTGGATTAATAGTTGGGAAGATTTTAAATTTGATAAGCTAGGTGACAACCTTGTTGGCACAGTTCCATGTTGTGCCAGGTGGATCGAATTTTTTGAAAAAGAATAAAATATATTTTTTATAAAATATTTGGAGTATTAATAGCTATATCAAATATGTAGTGTGCGCTGTATAATTAATTAATGGAAAATTTCATTTAAATACCATTTTAACTTTCAAAACCCTAAAAAATCTGTTAAGATATGGAAATGACAGAAAGGTAAGAGGGGATTAATTTAGGATTTTAAAGTGTTGGTAATTTTACTATAAAACCCCTCAATTGTTTAAATAAGAAAAAGAAAAGGCCACCCTTAGTCAGAGCACCACCACCGGCTGGTTATGGGAGCTCTGATGCCGTTAGTTGTTTTTTAGGGGATTTATTCTTTTTTAAAAAAAATTTGAGGAGCCAAGTGGTCAAGATAGAATTTGAAACCAACCCCTTAGTCCTCCAAAAGGCATGGTGATGACCATTCGGTCACCAAGCCCTTTTGATATATATATATATATATATATATGTATGTATTTATAAGCATATATGTGTATAATACAAATAAAAATGTAACGGTGTTTGATTAAACTACTGATAGTAATGACTAAAAGCGTATGACCTTAAATTCCTTTAGCCTTTAGATGAGTTCAATCACATAATGACTTCAAACCGGAGACTAATATTCATTTGTAATAAATTGAAGTCCTAACTTCAATACAGGATTCGAACCTGCACTTGAGTGGGTTTTTCGAAAACTTTTGAAATTCTCTAGGTGTAGTCTCAAAATGGTTTGCACATTCATTACAACTAAGCAGTTCTTATTTCCATTTATTAATATCAAAGTATTCTTTGCCGATAATCCTTGTAGTGTTCATTAGCTAATGAGCTATTAGAGTATGGTTGCCCAATTCTAGTTCATTTATCGTGTTAAAGCACTATCATACGGGGTTATGGCTATCACGTCTATTGCTACTGTTAGTACTAGTCTTACTATGGTCATATATACAAGATGTACAAATTCTCAAAAATAGATAACCAACGGAAGCATAAATTCTTTCAGTCTTGTTCTTTACTCGTCCGCGGTTACCTTTTTGCCTCTAGAATTGCTTGCTCGTGTTGTAAATTAGTTATTGGAAAAGGGGTGAGACACAAGAGAATCTCAATAGTAACATATATCACTCATATAAAATGCAAATTCATAAAACATGCCAGGTAAACCATCATATCAACAATATATCACACATTCAATATTCAGTTCAATTCTCAATATGCAACATGAAATACATTCATAGGACACACTGGTCCATTCCTACAACTCTGGGTATTCTATTAGGCATCTGCCCTTCA
The DNA here is from genome assembly GCA_963210345.1 of Inga oerstediana. Classification (NCBI taxonomy): domain Eukaryota; kingdom Viridiplantae; phylum Streptophyta; class Magnoliopsida; order Fabales; family Fabaceae; genus Inga; species Inga oerstediana. The sequence continues at coordinate 41,854,366 of OY723409.1, forward strand.
TAATTTGAAAGCTTAATAAGCCTTACCGCCCAAGGACATGTTGGTAAAACCAGACTTACTACCTATCGTGTGTTCATAATATAAAAATTCAGGATGGCAAAAACATGCATGTAAAAGAATATATAGTATGTGAGAGAAAGAGTTACTACCTGACAGCCTTTCCAATATCCAGACTTGGTTACCAGTCTCTTGGTTGTCCCGGGCAAAGATCGAATCCTAAAAGTTAGAATTCACGAGCGGATTGTTAGATCTCTCATGTTTTTTATGATAACAAAGGATGGTATAGATTTGATAAACAAATAAGTTTGAACAAAGTTATAACAGGGCAAAATCATCACTTGAAGTAAGCATTGGAGTAATGAAGAAAGACCAAGAGAAAAAGCTGAGAAACTTCATCAGTGGCAAGTTTTCTAAAGGGTTACTCGAGTAAGTACTCGAGCAATGAGACAAAAACTTGAAGTAACCAGGTCAACGTTACTCGAGTAAGTACTCGAGTAAGAAGGTAAATCATTGGCAGTTGCTCTCGGCCTAGTAACGTTACTCGAGTAGCTACTCGAGTAACCAGGTAAATCACTGGCAGTTGCTCTCGGCCTGCCAACGTTACTCGAGTAGCTACTCGAGTAACCAGGTAAATCACTGGCAGTTGCTCTCGGCCTGCCAACGTTACTTGAGTAAGTACTCGAGTAACCATGTCAAAGACTTCCAGTTACTCTCGGCATTTTCAACCTTACCAATGATACTCGAGTCTGTACTCGAGTTACTCTGTTTCAAGAAATGTGTTGCTCTCGGCATTTTCAACCCTGCCAATGTTACTCGAGGAGCTACTCGAGTAACTTACTGTGGTAAGTCAAAACTTGAAGGTAATACTCGAATAAGATGTTATGCTTTTATCACACTTCACTCGAGGCACTACTCAAGTATGCAGGTGTTCAATCACTTATTTATACTAGATTACTCGAGTAAGTAATCGAGTAATATGCAGATTTATTTGCACAGAACTTGAAATCACTACCCGAGTAAGCAATGCAAAAAATTTATGTTTACTTGAGTAAGGACTCAAGTAACAAGGTAATCAAACTTAATGTGCTCTCGGCCTTGAAATCCTGCCAACGTTACTGGAGTAAAGCATCGAGTAACCTACAGTTGATTTGAGAGTTTACTCGAGTTGATACTCAAGTAACCTATGAAGTAAAGGGTGCCATACTCGAGTAAGTACCCGAGTAAACAGGTATTTTCAAAGGTTTGAAATTGTGTTTACTCCATACACTACCTGAGTAATGTAATGTTCATTTGTTAACTTGCAGTTTGTCAATATTTTCACGATAATACTCGAGTAAGTACTCGAGTAAACTTAAATGAATACTCGAGTATGCAAGTTCAGATTTTGAGAATTTATTCCAACGTTCATTGATTTGTTTCCTATATGATTAACCTTTCATTGTATTAGTATTCTTAGTATATCCACAGATAAACAATGAAGAGATCTTACCAAATAAGGAAAGTCAAATGCAACGTTCAAATGCCACCTACCGCCACCTACAGCAAACGGATATTTTTCAAATACTGGAAAAGTCAATAGTGGCTGCGCACTCTCTAATGGACATGAAGAAAAACATTCCAACAATCATTACCAACACATCTATATATACAGGAACATCCAAATAGAGAATATAGAACAAGAACACACACGAACGCATTATCAAGCTCATTACTCTGTTTTTCATTATACTTGTAATTCTATGCTTCAGTGATTCTTATTCACTCTGTGAGAGAGATATTTCATTCAAACTCAATATTTGTTATTGAGGTAACTTAAGGTTATGGAACCTTGAGTTGGGATTGGATTACAACTTGTAAGGGGGAGCGAGTGTCCAGGCAAAGAAACTTGCTTGTACTGAGGTGCCAAGAACCCACTGAATCTTGGAAGTTATAGTGAAACTCTCAGAGAAGCTCTGAGGACTGGACGTAAGTCAAAGTGGTTGTGGCCGAACCAGTATAACTCTCGGTGTACACTTCGGTGATATTTCTCCTTACTCTTTATTGCTTTATATTCACCGTCAAGTTTTTATATTCGCAACGAAATTTTAGTATCACCCAATTCACCCCCCCTCTTAGGTGAAACGCTTGCTCTAACACGGATGAGTTCTTACTTATCCCAATTCTTGGATAACTTAAAATACTTGGCTTGGTTATCATTATGATTAGTGCTTTATACCAAGTGAGCATTTAATGTGTCTACACTAGCCTCTAGTACATAACTCTACCCTTAGAGGTCAAACTTATTATAATTCACTCCAAGCATCTCAATTTCGTATGTCAAGCCTTAATTGCCATAATCTTCACACCACTTTGAAAATTCATAACTTGTTTAGGAATCTCCAATTGAGGTGGTTCAAAGTCCTATGTGAGACTCTTTAAGTCTTTCAAATATCTCTTACTGCCAATTATATACACATAGTTCCAGAAACCTCAATTAATCTTCACTTCTATAGAAATCATTTCAGATTCAATGTCTAACTTTAACAAATCATATCACACATTGTAGTAACCCAAATGACACATATCTTATATCAAATTAAAGTTTAGGACACCTACTATAAATATGGAAACTATCATGACCAATAGATAAGATTTACCCATTAAAAAACATGTCGCGAGCAGTATGTCTAATTTGGCAACAACTAACCTTAGTAACCTTAACTTCCAATTTTTGGATTTTCATTCCAATCTTCCATAAATCATAACCATAGGCTATTGCCACATATTTTTTAATGTAGAATCCAATGGAAACCTCAAAAATAACAAAATCACATTCTTTACCAAGGTTATATACTTCGCTAAACCACACACTCAAACCAACAACAACCAATTTGCAATTTCAATTACTAAACTAATCAAATATCATCATTAAACCCTATACATCATCATATTCATGATCAATAGAACATCAAACCCTCAAAATTACATGCTAGCCGAATCCTAGGGCAGCTCAACAATCAAATGAAAACTTGTTCAAATCTCATGATATTGACTTCAAATTAAAGCCTAGGCTTACCTCAACTCAATACCGTAGCCAGTTCTTTATTTTGGCAGCACCTACTCTAGGTAGACAGCTTCAAATTCCTCTGATAAAGAATCTGAAACCGTAGAAAGATAGCCCTCAGTGTCAGGAACAAGATTTGTGAAGGCTTGATCGGTAGAATTTGAGGATTCGGGGTCGGAAATCACTCGGGAACACTTGGTTTTCACAAGAGCAATCACCTTCTCTCCTTTATCTTTTTCCTCTATATTTCCTCTATTTTTTTTCCTCTCTCTTCTTGTCTTATCCAAATTATGAATGAGTGAGGGAGGTGTTTGATTTTTATAATCACTTATGCTAATGCGCTTAAGCCACAAGATGCCATGTGTCTAGATGTTAAATTCTATGGGGCAAAGTGTCTTAAAATTCGGCCTCCCTCTTTTTTTCTCATCCTTGGCCGACTTTTTGGTCAGGGAAAGGGAGAGTCTAATGAATTCCCTTGACTTCCATGTTTGGTGCTCGGAATAGTCAATCACGTGACCAAACTGGAAATCGGCGAGTTTCCTTGACTTTAGGGCTAACTAGCGCCTTCTCCATGGTGCCCACACAAAAGTCAAAAAAGTGTATATAATGATGGTAAGACATGTGGTGCTTTCTTGTGGTGCCATCACAAAAGGCAAAAAGTTACTTTATGGTTTCTTGGCTCTTGGTGCGCCATATATCCCTTGTGTGGGACCCAATCTCTTCCTCTTTCCTTTTTTTCTATGACTTGGCCATCCACTTTATCAAGGAAAAGGAAGAGTCTAATAAATTCCCCTGACCACTGGGGCTAGGTGGTGTCCCCTAAGGATGACAACATAAAAGTTATAAAGTGGGTTTAATGATGAAGGGACATATGGCACCCCCTTGTGGCGCTATCACAAAAACAAGAGTTACTTATCAAAGCTACTTTATGGATGTCTACCACAATTGCGCCATGTGTCCATTTCTCCTTTAAATGGTGCCACATGGTCTATGATTTGGGGAGTTACAGAGTGTATACTGGTGTATTTTGGAAAACGTCGTATTTAGGCTTGTGGGCCCCACATGGTGCTACATATACCCTTAGTATGCCATCAAAATGGCGTCTATGTGTGCCAATGTATAGTTGCACTGATATCTTTTATCTAACTAATTTCACACATTGAACCATCATACAGTCTGTAGAATTATTCTCTACCCAAATCATAGAGTGCCTAAAAAGCATTATATTTCCCTAGGCATTCTTCGGACTTTTGCTAAATTGAGCTTAGCGGTCTTTTTGATTCAGGTTTATTATCAAGCTTCTAGGCTCAAAACTCGGGATATTACAATGGTATTCACTAAATGAGTAATGTTATTAACTAGAGGCGTAATGGTATTGACTATATGAGTAATGGTAATAACAATACTAATTTAGTGAATACTGTTAGGCCTCTAGTCAATAACATTATGCCTTTAACCATTTTTTTACTCATTTAGTCAATATCATTATACATTTAGTAAATACCATTACTCATTTAGTGAATACTATTACGCATTTAATAAATATTATTACTCCTTTAGTCCATACCATTATGCATTTAGTGATTTTCATTATTCATTTAGTCAAATACCATTATACCTTTAGCCAATAGCATTACTCATTTAATGAATACCATCACGCCTTTAATCAATACCATTATGCCTTTAGTTAATAACATAACTCATTTAATCAATATCATTACACCTCTAGTCAATACCATTATGCCTTTATTTGTATTATACACATATATTCTTATGCATACATACATACATACATACATACATACATACATATATATATATATATATCAAAAGGGCTAGTGGCCCAATGGTCACCATGACTTTTGGAGGATCAGGGGGTGCATTCAAATCTCACCCTCACCACTTAGCTCCTCATTTTTTTTTAAAAAATAAACCCCCCAAAACTAGTCACCGGTGTCGAAGCTCATGTAGGAATCCATGATGATCTCAAGTCGAAGGACATTATAGCGTAGTTATACATGAGATAAGCTTTTGACTTGATCCATGTAGCTTTCTCATAGCGGGTTGGTCCATCACCTTGTACTCTTACAAGTACCTAAGATTTTGATTCATATCTCCATACCTCATCAAAGCCATACTAGTCTTACTTCATCTCTGCTCCTTTATAGATAACCAACTAAAGACATATAGGACAATCTTTATAATTTATCCAATGATACAGTTATCATAGTTAACATGCAAATAATATGACAACAAAATGGAGAAATTCATTAAATAATAATGTTTAAAGTACAATGGTTGGCCTTTAGGGCACAATTTCTAACAAATAGGTCATCCATGAAAGATGTTACTAATGATATTCAACACATTTTTCAATCTCTTTCTTCTTGTGATACTTATGGTTTGAAGGATGAAGCTTCCGACGAGTTTATTCTATAGCAAATACAAGCTTTACAAAAGTCCCTGCCATTTTCTCTCTTTCTCACTCTCTCAACCATCTTCTTCTTCTTCTTATTCCCTTTTCACTTGAACAGAGGAGTGGTGAGGGCAATACAGTTGGGGAGAAAGAGAGAGTTGAGAAATTAAGATATATATAGAGATAGAAGAGAGAAGGGTGAAGGTTGGAGATGGTGGGAAGGGGGGGAGAGAGAGAGAGAGGATTTTTTGTAAATGATCGTTTAAAAAATTAATGTGGGTCCCACTAACAAAAAGTAACCGCCATTCACCAAATTTAACGTAGTTAGCATTTTTGCTCCCTCTTCAAAAGTTCATTAGCATTTTTATAGTCGAGTAAAGTTTATGGTGTTAAATACATTTTTAATAAAAGTATATAGGCATTTTTTCCCCTTAACATTTTATAATAAGGTTATTACTACTTTCTTTTTCTGCCAACATAGCATTATTAGTTGCCAATCTAAAGTAGTTGTTCTAGTATAGCACAACACTACTCCTATATAATGGATTTGCCATAAGTTTATCATTAATTACATTTAAAAAAAATCAAATCCAGCTTGTTAGACATTAGTGTACCAATATCTCTTGCAATAATTTAATAATTTTAGTCATGATATTCCCTTCGGTCTTATTTATAAGTAACTTTTTCTCTTATGAGGCTAATCCCTTTTATAAGCAACTTTCACTTTGTGTCTAAAAATGTAAGCTTCTTTTTTCTATTTTATCATTATTAAATACATAATATATAATTAATTATCACACATACCAAGAGTTATATTTAGGAGAGAGAGTGAAAAAGATCAGGTGAATGAAGTTAACAAAGCATTGAGAAAATGTATATTTTACTATCTTTCATAATTTTTATAAATTCTCTCTCTTATACTCTTTTCATAAATAGAGACATATATGGAAAAAATATGACATTTTTGACACACTTATTGCTTTTAACTATAAATTCGTTTAGCACAATCAAGGGAAAAACTGCTTATAAATAGGACCGGAGGGAGTAGTTGACATTTGGCAACATTTTTAAGACAAAAATTAATTGGTTGTTTGAACTTGCTCATTATAAAGCATTCACATGAGCTAAAATAAAATTCTTCTCACATATTTAACTTGTATGCTGTATAAAAAATTAATTGCCTTTCGTAAGGGAATAGGAAATATGACCTTACTTTTTATTAAATTTAATATTTTTTTAAAAAATAAATTAACATTTATCATTTATTATTTTCTCTAATCTTTTTATCCTAAGGCGTCTATAATCATCTTGTTGGAACTAAGGAGAGATGGTTAGGGCATTAACTGTTTCAAAATGAAATAAATTTATGATTTTACCTATATTTAAATAGAAATTTTTATATTTGTATTAAATTATTTATCATAGTTAATGACTTCAAATAGGAGTAAACAGTGATATTAAAAAAACTTAACTAATATCCATCAAGTGATTTATAATAGGGTTAAGGTGCAAAAATACACATGTGACGTTCCTCAAAATGCACCCAACACCAAATGCTTTTTTTAGGTGCAACAGTAACTATGTGGTTACAAAATATGTGCAAAACTACTCTTTGACCGTTAGTTTGACTTTTTGACCCTGAAAGTGTTGATGTGTACGATGAAATGGACGCTAGAGTGACATTCTAGGAAAAAAAATTTGCTAACTGGTGAAGCTTTGCAATTAATATTACCCACGTTTTACTATTTCAGTACCACCTTCACTGAAGTAGATTCAAATCTGAATGCGGAGTTCTTAACTCACTCAGCAGAGCTACTACCCTAAAAAACATATTGATTGCTCAATTTTTTCCCAACCCTAGATTCCCAATATTATTAAATTAAAATCATTATAATACATATATTATATTACTAATTTTTATTAAATTATATGATTTATTAGGAAAATTTGATTTTCAGCAAGTTTTTTTTTCAGAATGTCACTCCAGCGTTTATGTCATCGTGCACGTCATCACTTTCAAGATAAAAAAAGTCAAACTAATGGTGAAAAAGCCAAACTAACAATCAAATGGTAGTTTTACATCTATTTTATAAACGCATAGTCATTGTTGAACCTAAATCTGGTGGTCGGTCTCATCCTCCGCCTCGCCATTATCGACTTTCTCTCTTCTTCCTTAATCTGGTGGTCGGTCTCTCTTCTTCCTTCATCTGTGGTGGGTGCTCTCTTCTTCTTCGTCTTCATCTTATCTCATCTGGTGGTGTTTTACTCTTAAATATTATGCTCATGACTTCACTCCACCTCACCATTATTTTTGTTCTTTGGCTCTCCTCTTCACTCTGCTTCGCTTTTTTTTTTTTTTTTTTTGTTATTTGACTCTTTTCCATATCGTCGACCCTCCTCTGTGTTGTGCCGGCAACCGTCTTTGCTCACTCTGCGTCTTCGACTCGCAAGCCTCAGCAATCACCCACCATCCCTTGTTCTTCGATTTGAGTACTTTCTTTTTAACATTCATTTTGCTGACAATTATTCTTTCTAGGCGAATCTGGTTAAAGTAGCTTTTAGACTAATGCTTATTGCTTCCTTTTTTTTTTTTCTTATTGATTATTATTGACAAAATATTAATAAAGATAAATTAAAAAAAATATTAATAAATATATAAATTATATTTTATATTTAAAATCAAAATCAACTATCTCAAATATATATCTTATATTGAACACGGAAGGGGAGGAGGGAGCAATACAATAATTGTACGAGTAAAAGTACTGTTTACCTCGGCATTGACATTGGGTGGGAAATAAAGTCAAGTCATAATTATTTTTTTAAAAAGAATTTCTAAACAAACAAGCATAAATGCACATGGAAAGTGTCAGGTGAAGAAAATTACTTGTAAAAGAAACTTATTTTCTCTAAAATTATTATTACTTCCTTTTATTTTTTATATAAGGTATATTTTGAGAGTTGATCTAGATCCTAAAAATTATATATAATTTTTATATTTATCAAATTTTTTCTTATTCTATCCTTAGATGTTCTCTTAATAATAATAAAAAAAGAGAGAGAATGAGGGAGTTAAGGTAAATGATGAGGGTATTTTAAAAAATATATGTTATATTAACTAATTTGACTAACTTTCTTAATTTAATCAAATTAGATAAATATTTCTTATATATAGAACCATAAAATCCTATAAAAAAAGAACTAAAAATATCTCCTCCAAATTTCTCGTAAAGGGCATTGAAGGGAAACCCCTGCACACCTGTTATACCGAAAGTTTATACTTACAACCACATACTTTTATTTTATTTTTTGATACAATAGTTAAAATTTTTTTGAAAGAGGTATTTGGTGCATTCGGCCTACAAGGCCCGAACAATTATTTTTCATTTTTTTAATGTCCCTATATTATTTTTCCTATAATTTAAGTATTCTTCTTTTTTATATTCTATATATACTTCAACCTAAATCATATTTAGAGAGAATATAAATAATACTACCTCCATTCTTAAATAAATTACTTAATTATAGCATATATTAGATATATCCTTGAAATACTTCTATGTATTATAATGCTATCTTCGATCATAAATATAACACCACTTGATTTTTCAGAGAGATTAAATAAACTAATTAAATTATTTTAAAGTGTTTATATTAATTAGTTTTTCTTCAAACTAATTTATCTCACTCATAAACTAATATATAATTTAATCATACACAATATATGATAGGATTAACTAACTTATTTAACTTTTTTGATTTTTCCAAGAAAATTCAACTAAATCTTATATTTAGAATCGGATATAGAATTATATATCATTTTATAAATCAGATAAATTAATTTAAAAAAATAAATCTAATATGTAAAATAAAAAGGTCTTATATTTAGTTAGAACTAAAATTCGCATTTAAAATGAATTTTATATTTAAGATTGGAGATAGTAGTTTTTTGGGGTCAAAAGATAATATAAATATTAGTTTTTTGAACAGTAATAATATAAATAATATAACACTATAGAAATATGCACTCTCTCTCATCCTTAATATACGAGATATTTACTAAATTTAATTAGATTAAGAAAGTTAGTAGGATTAGTTAATATGATATATATTTTCTAAATTATTTTAGTCATCTTCATTAATTCCATTATTCCTTCCACTTCTTGATTATTATTGACGGAATATCAATAAAAATAAATTAAAAAAATAATGACATATATGAATATTTTATCTTATATGTAAGAATAAAATCAAATTTCTACATATGTCTTATATTAAAAAAATAAGAAGGAGCAATAGATTTTGGTCCAATGAACCATGCTTGCACTACGTGTGTGTTTGGAATGGCTTATTTTTGTCCAAAACGTGCTTATAATTCATGATTCACGGTATACGAAGTAAGTATGTGAGAGGAGTTTTTTCTCGGCTTGCGTAATAAATACGTTTTTACTGTGTAAAACGCTCACACAAACACACACTACATCATTCAACATACGCGTTTTTTGTTCCAAGGGGCGGTGACCTTTTTTTCCTTCTATTCAAATTCATTTTTCAAAGGTCACATGCCCCAAAAACATTTCAAAGGCCGAACGGAGTCAATATACAATGAATTAGCTGGATGCAGCTATCTCCATCCTTTTTTCTTTCAGTCAGTAAGCCAGGCGCTTTTTTTTTTTTTAAAGGTTAGGATTTTTATTAAAATATAATAAATGTATGGGGTGCAGTCTAGAAGACGTCCTTAATCTTTTTATAGTTTTAAGGATTATTAAATATTTTTTTTCTATATATGTTTATATTTAATAAAAATAGTAAGAGAGAGTAGAAAAAAAATATGATGTTATTGGTTAGACTAATTAGTAAAAAAAAGTAAATGCTTTTATTAATGAAAAATTTAATGTTTTTAAATGCTTTTATTAATGTGTGTGAATTAGTTAAACTTAAAAATAACTTGCTCCCTTTTTATAACATAACTTACTCCCTTCGGTCCTAATTATATTACTCCCTCCATTCCTTTTTATAAGAATATAAGGAACAATTAACTGAATCTCGTGGTTTAAAATGTCGGTTAAAAACAATAAATATGTTAAAATTGTAATACCCCAAATTTTATTCACCAAGAGTCACCACTACAGAATATATATTTTACGTCCTTAAAGGACGTTCCTTTTTAAAAAATGGAAGTAAAAATTAAAGATAGTGGCATTTTTATAATTATAGGTGAGAACTGAATAGTTTTAGACGTCCTCAATTTAAATAGGGACGTCTAAAGTGTGACTTTACAGACTTTAGACGTCCCTATTTGAATTAGGGACATCTAAAGTAAAAAAAAAAATTACTTTAGACGTCCTCAATTCAAATTGGGGACGTCTAAAGTCACACTTTAGACGTCCCCATGTCCACATATACATTAGGGACGTCTAAAGTTTAAAAAAAAAAAAAATTTAAAATGAGGGTCACTCTTTGGCGTCCCTCATTTATATAGGCGTCCCTGATGTATAATCAGGGACGCCATTTTGGTGTCCCTAATACTATTATTAGGGACGCCAAAATGGCGTCCCTGATGTGCCCTTTGGCGTCCCTATATAAATGAGGGACGTCAAAGGGTGTCCCTCATTTAAATTTTTTTTTTTTTTTTTAACTTTAGACGTCCCCAATGTATATGGGGACATCTAAAGTGTGACTTTAGACGTACCCAATTTGAATTGGGGACGTCTAAAGTAAAACAAATTTAAAAAAAAAAATAACTGAACAACTTTAGACATCCCTAAATTAAATTGGGGACACAAAAAACAATTCAAATTTTTTCTGACAGTCTTTATTTATCAATTTTATACTACTTTTACACTCATCTTTCCCTTCCCATCGCTGCAAGCACAATAAAAGACACTATCACCACGCCTTGAACTCTTGCTTCTTCCTTTCTCTCTCTTTTTTTACCTCCAGATCTGTTATGCTTTCTTACCATTTTTTATTATTTTATCCTCTTTCTCTTTTTTCTTTGGGTTTTCCTTCTATTTTATCTTCTAACTTGTGTTGTTATGGTTTGTGGATCAGGACTCTGAAACATGCTTCATGGCTACGTTCCCGCTGAGAAAACGAGGTTCATCTCTCCCTGTCGCTCTTCTCTATTTATTATTACGAGAAAATGAATTTAAATAATAGAAGGAGATAAGTTTTTTGTAACTAATTCCTCTTATTGTTTTCATCTTCTCTCTATGACACTTTAGACGTCCCCATTTTAAGGAATTAAATATTGAAAATTGAAAGTTGGATGGTGTTTTCAGTGAAATCGTCTGCAAAGCAGTGAGTTTGTCATGTGGTTTTGGAAGACTAAATGATGAGAAAAAATTATAAAATTTTATAGGGTGAAAATAGATATCCTAAACTTTAATTTGATAGGTCATATGAATCAATTGAAGCTATGTACAAAAATATATAAATTTTTGAAATTAGTCCAAAAAATCTGAAAAGTTTCTGGAGTAGCGGTCAAAAAAATGAAATCTGAGAATGATATGCTTCCATATGGCTAAATTCTATATTTTTCCTTGAAACTATACTCAATAAGGGTTTTATAGCCTTTGGAATCACTTCAAAACGATGTCTACAAATTTAGTTATGATTTTTTAAAATTAGGGAAGAAAATATGCTAGAATTAGCATTATTCCGAAAATTGAAAATAAAATGTGTTAGAAATTGATTAATTGAATTAAAAAACCAAGTGTCATGATTATATGAGGAGCGGATTAAATTATAATGGATTTGTATGAGCACATGTCAAATTGCATTAAAGTAATGCTACATGGGCAAATAATGATGAAATGGTATGCTACCTTGACTGTAAGAATTAATCTAGTTAGAAGAGTAACGGTTTAGTTGGAGTAAGAGGAAGGGGGAGTATAACACCTCAAATTTTATATTCACCAAATGTATTGTAATTATTTGATAAATTCAATAAAATGGTGAATATTCATGAATTTGAAATTTATGAATTTTATAAATGTTTATATTCATGAGAAAATGAGAAAAATAATTATGGAATTAATTTGGGTAATTTAAAAAGACCAATATTAAGGTTAAAAAATGAATAAATAATAGAGAAAATATTTGGTCCAAAAATTGATGGAAATTGGCCAAATAAAAATAAGAAAAGAAATTGGAATAAAAAGGTAATGGCAAAATCGTAATTTTGCCAATTTATCACAAAATTAATTATTTTCTGATTAATTGAATTTAATTTCAATTAATTAAGGAAAATAAAATGGAAAAATATATTTAGAATATTTTGGTTAATTTAATATGAATTTATGAAAAATTTGAGCAAAAACTGCAATTTTAACAAAAATTGAGACTTTACGTGTATACGTAATTTGGACAAGTTATGAAGCCAATTGAAACCATAGGGAGGAACCCCTAGGTTCCTCCTACATGTTGCAAGAGGAAGAAAATATTAGTTGGGCTTAATGAGCTTGGTTACATGTACATAGGGTTTATGTGCATAAAATTGATTTTGAAATTTTTGGAAATTCCATAAATCATTAAAAAAATCATATAATATAATAAAAACATATTTCCATCATCTTCCTCCAGCTCATTTAGTGCCCTAACAGATCTGAACTAGAGAGAAAGAGTGAAATTCTAGAGAGAGAAAGAGAAGAAAAACTTACAAAGGTAAGTGATTTCTTTGGCAAATCGGTTCTTAACACGTATAACTCCGTTCCTAAGCTACTCTTCTATATGTTTAAGGTTTGGGAAGCTCATATTTGGGTTTGTGAAAGCTAGGGTTTCAGCCTTGTTGAGAAAAGCCAGAGGAAAGCGAAAGATAACTTCCAAACCTTTGTATATTGTTTATTCTGGTTGCAGTGGGCAATTTAATCAGTAAAATTTCACTGGATTGCCATTAGTTTTAAATTTTGAAAATGGGTGTGCCTAAGGGTTATTGTAATCCCCTGCCTTGATAACCGTAATTAAGATTCAAAAATGCGTAATTTAAATTAATTAGAGACCAACGGATACGTTTTTCTCAAATTTCTTTTCTAAAATTCGTTCAACAAGGTCTCAGATTCATCTTCCGAATCTAATTACTCCGCACAGTTCAATCGCATTCATACATATCAGATTGCATAGCCAAATTCCCGGCAACTTCCGGGTTTCATACATGTATAAACTAAGGGTTATAAGTTCCAACTAGGGGATTACATGACCAACATCAACGTAATATCTACATTTCAAAAATAAACAGTAACCCCAAGTCCAAAATAGATAACCAACAACCTAACAACACATCTCTACAAGATCCTAGTTGCTCTTGGTGGTTCTTTCTCCTTGGAGCCACTTGCCCTGTCTGAAATGTTGGTCAATGGAAAGAATGAGATTCAAAAGAATCTCAGTAGTAACAAATCACTCATACCACATGTAATCACAAAGCATGCAAGAAAATCATTAAACAACATCACAACATAAAGAACAGCATGTAGGCATATGCACGTAATCACATAATCCCATCCCCCGTATTCCACCGCCCCGAAGGCACAATCCTCCCACCGTCAACACCGATGGGCCGATGGTGAAGGTTTCACAAATAGCCTTTCGGCTTTCACATATAGCCTTACGGCTTTCACATATAGCCTTACGGCTTTCACATAGTCTCATCCCCCGGATTCCACCGCCTCGAAGGTACGATCCTCCCACCGTTAACATCGATGGACCGCAGGTGATAGACTCACAAACAATGATCAAACAAACATACCATGTATCACATATAGTATAAGGGAAAAGAGTCACTACCTCGTTCTTTCCTGACTGGCGCCGACACAGGCTGCTTGCGATCAGGGCAAATGTCGAATCCTACAATTCCAAATGCATCATTTAGACACTTCCATAGTGTTTCTAGGGGTTATACAAGTCTATAATGAAAATTTACAAAAATGCCCTCGGGGACCTGGCCCGAGCCCGCTGTACCCGGTCCACTGCATCTTTCCCGAAATTCTAACATATTTCCACCCAAGGAATCCATTTACGGACTCAAAATTATCAAATTCAATGTTAAATTATAAATTTACCCTTGGCAGCCTCACTTAAGGGTTTTAGGGGCGTTTTCGTAATTATGCTTTTTCGGCCTTTTCCGAAAAAGTGACCAACTGTAACCCCACCTAATTTTCTCTCTTGAACTCAATGGAACCATCAAATCATTGAAAATCCAACTCTAAGACCCATTTCTAGAGCTGGCCAAAATTTATGAGTTCTCCGGAAAAAATCGGGGTTTTACGATTTCGGCTCCATAAACGTGTTCCTTTCTACTCCTAACTACTTAATTAACTATTACATTAGGTTATAACTACCATTTGAACCAAAATTGGGCAGCATAACCCTTAGGCAACTCAATTCCAAAAATTTAAAACAAACGGCAATCCGGCGAAATTTCACCGATTAAATTGTCCACAACAGCCAGAATAGTTAATATACGAAGGTTTAGAAGTTACCTTAAGCTCCCACAAGCTTGTCCCAAATATGGCTAAAAACCCTAAGTACTCAATAACAGATTTTGAGCTTTGAAACCTTAAAGAACAAAGAGGAGTAGCTTAGGGTCAGAGTTATACGCGTTAAGAGCTAAATCATCGGAGAAATCGGCTTACCTTGTGAAATTTCTTCTCCTTTCTCTCTCTAAAAATCTCAACGTCCTCTCTCTTATTTTAGGTCTGCTTGGATGTTAAAATGGTTGAATAAGGAGGATGGAGATGATTTAATAATATATCATATGTTTACTTTATGCATTTTACTTATTTACTTAAGTAAATTTCCAAAAATTAACCTTTTTGTACATATAACCTTGTCCACTAAGCCCAACTAATATTTTCTTCCTTATGCCACATGTAGGAGACACCTAAGGGTCCCTCCCTATGGTCTCAATTGGCTTCACAACTTGTTTCGGTTACGTATACACGTAAAGTCTCAATTTTGGTCAAAATGGCATTTTTGCTCAAATTTTCCATAAATTCATATTAAATTGACCAAAATATTCTAAATATATTTTTTCCTTTTATTTTCCTTAATTAATTGAAATTATCTTCAATTAATCAGAAAATAATTAATTTTGTGATAATTTGGCAAAATTACGATTTCACCATTACCTTTCTAATCCAATTGCTTCTCTTATTTTTCTTTGGCCAATTTCTATCTATTTTTGGACCAAATATTTTCTCTAATATTTCTTCATTTTTTGACCTTAATATTGGGCTTTTTAAATCACCCAAATTAATTCCATATTCATTTTTTCCCAATTTCCCGTGAAATTGAACATTTATAAAATTCATAAATTCCAAATTCATGAATATTCACCATTTTATTGAGTTTCCCCAAATAATTACAATATATTTGGTGAAATATAAAATTTGGGTGTTACAGTTATGCTGCCCAAATTTAGTTCAAATGGTTGTTATAACTCAATTAGATGGTTAATAAAGTGGTTAGGAGTAGAAATGAACGCGTTTACGGAGCCAAAACCGCAAAACCCTAATTTTTCCTGGAGGGAGCTATAATTTCAGCCAGGGCTGTTAGAGGGCCTTAGAGTTTGATTTTCAATGATTTGATGATTCCATTAGGTTCAGGAGGGAAAATTAGGTGGGGTTACAGTTGGACACTTTTTTGGAAAAGGCCGAGAAAACATAATTACGAAAATGCCCTTGAAACTCTTAAAGTGGGGCTGCCAAGGATAATTTTGTAGTTTGACATTGAATTTGGTAATTTCGAGTCCGAAAATGGATTTCTTGGGTGAAAATATGTTAGAATAGCCCTAGTCAAAATTTCAGGAAAACGTGCTATTGGACCGGGTACGGCGGGGCTGGCTGGGGTCCCAGGGGTATTTTGGTAAATTTTCACCATAGGCTAATATAACCACAATAAACACTATGGAAGTGTCTAAAATGATACATGGATAGGTTATTACCTATTTCTTGTACATTTGATGTTTTAGAACCGAGTTGGACGCCTATAGTCAACATGTTTTACGAGGCAGACCCTTTGAAACAGGAAAGAGATTAAGGTAGGGACTACTGTTCCTCATATACTATGTGACTATTTGTATGATGCATGTTACCGTATTTTGTGATTTGAACATGTGCTGGAAGCACATTACCTAACAGTGGTCTAGGACCTAGATGAGGTACACTAGTCTTACCTAGCTATAGTCAGGGACTCGGCTGAGGTATATGTAGGGGTTTCAACGGGTTAGTTGGCCCTGAATTTTGTGTGCAAATATGGATGATATGAATTTTTATTTTACTTGATACGGTGCATTGCATATTTAATTTTCACATTTTATATGTTGATCGTATATTTCTACTGAGATTCCTTGGAATCTCACCCATTTTTCTAATCAAATGTCTCAGCGGGTGCCAGTGGCTCGAAAGCCAAGGACGCAAAGAAGGGAAACTGAAGGGAACGTTTCCTAAGTTGAATACAATGGTTGTATATAGTCTGTATATGAAATAGTTTTGAGACATTCTGTACATATATGTCATTATTATCGATTTCTGCTCTGTTAATGACTGTCTGTAAACAAATACTTATTATCAGTATAACTATACTTTTCTGTTTGCGTATGGAACTTGTTCATTATTGCCCTACGCATATCAAAATGGAAACGGTTGTTGTAATGCCCTTATTTTTAATTAAGAGCTAATGAGGATTAGTGTGGACATTTATGAATTTAAATGGGAATTACTATGTATTTTATGGCTATTTTAATTAATACATCATCATTATTGAGAAATTGGAAGAATGGAATTATTGGGCAAGTAGTTGGTGATTAATGAGAAAATTAATTACTAACTATGAGAGGAATGAGAATGTAATTAGAATGGCTAATGGAGGGATAAAAGTAACTAATTTGGTTACTTACTTTATAAGAGCAAATGATATTGTGACACTTGGCAAGAGGACATTGGAAAAGTCAAAGTACAATATTTTTATCATTTCTCTCTCTCCCTCTCTCTTTGTATGCATGGTAGGCATGGGAGTGCAGAAATTCCTATGCTCTTCTTCATCATTTCACACTCTCATCACTCTCTTCCTTCTCTCTCTTTCGTTTAGCCATGGCAGCCATGAAGGGAGGAAGTGCTTTGTAAAAAAGGTGAGTTTTTGACCTTCTTAATGGCTTCTAATGGAAAAACTCCCTTCTATAAAGTTGTTCCTTGAGTTGAGAGCTTTACTTTCATGGTTTTAGATTTGCCATTGGTGGTGTTTCGTGGCCACAAGGAAATCTAGAAGTTGGAGAACCAAGGAACTTCTTTAGGAAAGTTGTTGAGGTGAGTTAAAGCTCCATTTTCATATAAGTTTTGTGGTCATTGGTTAGGCCTTGAATTTCTGGAATTTTAGCCCTAATTTTCGTGATTTAGGGTCTTGGGGAGTATAATATGTTGTTGTCATGGAAATGGTGCCTTGTTTGGTGTTTTGAATTAATAGAATTGAATTGAAGCTAAATGTAAAGTTTGACACCTTTGAGTTGGTTTTATGTATTGGACAAAAAACAGGGCATGTCAATAGGATGTGATTTTGGTCATTTTGAGGTTACCATTGTGTTCCTTATGGAAAATTGTATGGGAATAGGCTTGATTATTGATTTTGGGAGTCATTGGACACTTTGGTAGGAAATTGGAAATCTGTCAATGTGAACTTTGTTCTGGGCAGTCCGTTTACACGAACTTTTTGAATGAACAAATGGTGTCTAAAAATTATGAAACTTTCTAATCTTAAATTTCACATCCCAAGCTTCAAAATGGACATATATTTCATGCCATTCCAATTTATGAACTAGGAGTTATGACTGCCCAAAGTTTGATGTTAAATATGGGATCAATTCTGGAACAGTATGGACATTTCTTAAATTATGTATTTGTGTGGTGATTTCTGGTATTGGTCCATATTTTTCTAATAAAAAGGACTTAAATAGATTTCATTATGCTTTGGGATCACCTCATTTTGATTTTTCTAGAATTAGTTATGATTTTTGGAAGTTCAGCTGTGAAACAGAATTTTCCTGGCTACAGCCAGAAGATTCTTGGCTGCAGATATGAACCTTTGGACCACTGTCTGGCCTCAGCCAGAAAATTTTGGGCTATAGCCAGAACACTTCTGGGCTGTTTTTTGCCGCAGCCAGAAAATTCTTGACTGTAGCCAGAAACTTTCTGTGATGTTTTTTGCCGCAGCCAGAGATTTCATGGCTGCAGCCAACCCCCCTGTTTTCAGCACCTTGTGATTTTGAAAAGTGGTTTCCAACCCGGTGTTTCCCAATCCTTTAGGGCTTTTATTAGAGCCAATTGTAACTACTTAAAGGACATAAATGATAACCAAATCTAAATATTGAGAAGTCAATTGAGTATTGGAATAGATAATAACTCTTCGTCCCTAATTATAATTATATGATACGATATTTTCCCTCCTCGAGAGAGACCTGCGATAAAGCACGCACGGAACAAACCAGGTAGTGACTCTTCTCTCATATTGTGTATGATGTTTTGGTATGCATAAATTATCATTGAACTGTGTGAACTGCATGTGCCATGGTCCATTACGGCGTGAGCACTTCAGCGTGAGCCGTTTAGGGATTGATACTGGTTATCTCTAGTTCGGCCGTTGAACTGCCGTCATAATCGACATGGATCTTTATGAATCTGACCCGTGGGGCAGCATTTGTGAATCCAGCTGTGGGCTGTGTGTTGATCTTGCCAATGTGGCTTGTGTATGAAATGCTTTATATGAATCCTAGCTATGGTGAAATATATTGTATGGATTGTGTTGTGTAATGCAGCGTGAGCAATTCAGCGTGAGCAATCGTAAGGGATGATATGTGTCATACTAACATTACCGTTGTAGTTGCTTTGTGTGGATGATGATTTGCTTTCATGCCTTATTGTTGTGCATACTATGATTGATTTGACACTACGGGGATTCCTTAGAATCTCACTCTCCCAAAATTAAACATTTTAGACAGGGCTCAAGGATCGAAAGGCAGGCGGGTGATGAAGAGCGGATAAAGATCCGGTTTAGAAATATATTTTGAGTTATTGGTTATCATGTAAATTATTTTTATGTTTTTGGGAAACAATGGTATATATTGGGATTGGTGGTATAGTTTTGTATAATCCCCAAGTTAAGGATAATGAATTGTGGGTTTTGTGCCTTTGTAAAACCCTTATTAATGAATGGAACCCGAGTGTGTCGGGAATTTGCATTATACTCTGATATTTGTGAATGGAATCAACCTGTACAGGCTATTTATGTATTTGTATTGTGAATATGAGACCATTGATGAACAAGTTTAGAAAAGTTTTTGTAAATCCAGTTTTAGGCAAAAGATTATTTCAATAAGCCCAAAATAATTTATGGTCTCTAATTTCACACTTAATTACGTATTTATGAATTTAATCTCGGCCTTGGTTGGAAGGAGGTTACAAGTGTTGATAGGGAGCACGTTTTTTTTAAAAGCTAACCAAGGGAGAAGGTTAGTTCAATGTTAAGGGAAGTCAAAGAGAGCAATTATGAAGGGAGTATGGGTGGAAGCATGGAGGGAAGTATGGTGGTTGGCAAGTGTCATCATGTTAACCCTTGATGAGATCAATGGAGTAGAATAAATGGGGAAAAATTTATGAAGCCTTGTCCTCTTTCTCTTGCCTTTATTTTCATCACTTGCAAAAAGGAAGAAGAGAGAGAAAAGCTTAAGGAATGTTCAAGCAAAGTGAGAAGGGAGAAGAGAAGGATTAAGGTAAGTAGAGATTTCTTAAGGTTTTTCCTTCTAATTTTCCATAAAACTCTTCTCTAATCTCTTCCTTTCCATAAACTCCATGGTTTAGCAAGCTTATGTTGAGATCAAGAAGAGACGGAGGAGGTGCCTAGAGTGAGAGGATCTAAGAAGCCTAAGAGGTAACTACACCAAACTCAAATCTATATTTGTATGAAGTTGGTTTTGAAGTTTGTTGATAGTTTGGTGATTTTTGATTGAGTTGTAAAATTGAAAAAGCTATAACCCTAAGGGGTTATGCTGACCAAATTTCTTTGAATCATGATTAAGAAGTTTTTAAATGAGTTAATAAAGGATTAGAAGTGGAAAAGTAGAAGTTTTGGAAGCTAAAACACAAAACTACAATTTTCCATTTTTCTTCAAGAATTTCGGCCAGCACTATTTTCAAGGGGTAGGAGCTGGATTTTCATGAAATAAATGGTTCCATTGGATTCAGTGGGCAAAAATAGGTGGGGTTACAGTTGGTCACTTTTTTGGAAAAGGCCAAAAAACATAATTACGAAAAGACCCCTAAAATCCCTAAATCGGGGACACTAAAAAGGAGTCTATAAAGCTTTGATGAAGGAATATTATCCTTCATACATCATGCCATAGTTATATGCTTGTGTGGATGCCAATGTTTGTAAATGGACTTTATTAATTAACATGAATTGCCTATAGAGAGGCAGTTAGTGCCAGTGTGCACTTATACTGGGAGTTGGCAGAGGACCAACTGGTGTAGATCGTGGGCCTAGGCCCTACTCATGTATACATGACGATGATGTATTTATATTGTTCATTAATTGGAGCATACCTTGGTGCATGTCATATTTACTTTTCGCATTTTCTATGAACGATAGTATGTTTCTACTAGGATTCTTCGGAATCTCACCCTATTTTTAAATAAACATTTCAGCGGGTGCCAATGGGTCAAAGGCAAAGGCATAGAAGTCGGGAAGTGATTGGTATGTGTCGCGAGGCAAGGACATGATCATGATTATAATTTATTATGTTTAGATATTTTGGGAAATTTTGTAAATATTAAATTTCTGCTTTATTTTCTGTATTGCGTTAACAAATGACGACGAGATTGTAAATGAATATTTTTATCAGTCTAATTGTACTTTTCTGTATGCCCAATGAATTTGTCTTTATTACTCTTCGAATATCGAAATGGAAACGGGTGTTGACAAAAATTGTAACTTCTTTTTTACTAATATATCGTTATTTATGAGGAGATAGGGAATAAGAGAAAGAATAAGATAATTACTTTAGGCTTTTGGGCTTGTGAAAATTTATTATGGTGACATTAAATAGGGTAATTAAATAAGGGTAAAATGAAAAAGTAACAAGTAAAAAAATAAGACATTTTCGGAATGTTTCTTATAAAAAGAAACGAGGCATATGTTACACTTGTTTCATATAAAAAGTAACGGATGGAGTAGCTTTTACCCTCTCCTACTACCCTTATTAAATATCCGCATATATGAAAAAATTTATTTTGATGCTCCTTGAAAACAAACAAGTGCCTTATACGGTTATACCACTAAGTGCCAATTTATATGTCACTTGTATCTCATTTTTGCAAACCGATAAAAGAATTAAATGGATAAATTTTTTTAGGTTTACCCTTATTTATGAAAGGGTGAACATTTTCTCTCACATTTCTTTATCTCTCTGGTCTCTGCATTTAAATAGTTAAGAACATTAAATTTGTCTTGAAATTTAAGTAATTTTCAATATTACCTTTAATAATTACACTAAACTCCAATATCATATTAATTATATGTTACTCTTTCCAACTACTGTTATTAAACATGGGTAAACATGGAAAAAATATTTAAAGCTCTTTGAAAACAAGTAAGTTCTTTATAAAAAGGACCAAGAACACTTATTAGTTAGTGTCTTATAATAAAGATTAGAGGGAGTGATCAATAAGGGTAAAATTAACAAAACCTCATTTAATATCCTATAAGTGACTTATATTTTGAACAAAACTTTTTGAGTACAAGTGATTTATAAATAGGCACTGAGGGGTAAAAAGGATTAAGAATACTTGTTAGTTGGTGCTCTATGATAAGAACCAGATAGAGTGAACATTTGGGACTCATGTGGTAATTACTTATATGTTTTTATTAAAATAATAAATACTCCATTTTTTTAAATATAAGAGCTAGCAGAGACTGGAGAGATTTCTTGAAAGCAAGATCTCAATCCATTTTTTCTCATAAATTTATAACTTTTCTAAAATATTCTTTATTGATTATACATATTAAAGGGATTTTTTTTATTAAGGGAGAAACTTTCAATAGAAATGTTTAGAAGGGATACTGCAGAAAAACCAACACATACTTTTTTATAAATAGCAAACTTAGAAAATTTTCTTAATTTATATAAATTAAGTATATACTTCTTTTAATTTAGGACAGGACAAGATAATAAAAATATAAATTATATTAAAAATATAATTATCCAATAAATATTTAGATTCTATTGTCATTAAAGTAAAATAGAGTATTAAATGCTATTTTTTCATCCATGAGGTTCAAATTAAAATTTAATCTTAGCGAATAATAATAAGTGCATTTTATAACGGTGTAAATCAATGTTTAAATCTCAACGGGGAGTATTGGCAAAAAAAAAAAAAAAAGGATTCTCAACTGAGAAAGATGTCGGCATTTAGTATCTAATATTACCTCAAATAAAATTATGTTCAATAGGAGGGATACCTATGCGCATAAAAAAAAAGGCAGGTCTTTTTAGTAAGATTTAAAAGAAAAAAAATAGTACTCTTTCCATCTTAAATATAGCTCACTCTCAACTATTTCACCATAATCAAAGAACAAATTCATATTAAAATTATGTGAGATGATGTCTTTTGATTGGAGAGAGCGCAAATGAGGTGACACTCTAGATGTATGCAAGAATTTCTCCCAACTTGTTGCTCCCCCACACACCTTCACATGCAAGTCTCCTGACTCCATCAATACATAAAACATTGCCCACTGCAGCGAAGGCAAAGAGTGGACTCCCTGTCGGTGCCATCGGTAGTAGGGGGAAAGTAAGATAATCCTCACTATTGAAAAATCCACAGAAATGATCAGAGAAAGAGATAGAAGAGAAAGACCAAGTGAACAAAGTACAATCAAGAAGGACTACAAAGATTAAAAAATCCCTGGTCCAAAGAGAGATGATGACAACCTATAGAGATAGTCTCGCTACTCTGGCACCAAATGGAATGATGGGAACACTTGGCCCTCAAGTGGAACGTTTACTTTCAACAAAATTGAAAATAAAGGATGAATCCCTGCCCCTCCCTGAAGATAGCCGATCAACTGAGAAGGTCAGGTCAAGGAAAATACTTAACCATGAGGAGTCTGATAGGCTCCCCTATGGCCTAATCACCGAATCAGATGAGGAAATGTTGAAAGATGATACGATGGTGAACAACAATCCAGAGATAGGGAATGCTTCTCCTCCAGACTAGTCTGCCCCATCCTTCAAAGATATACTTCTCAATAGTGATGTGAAACTAAAAAATGATGATGAAAACCTAGCTATAAAAGAGGAAGATATCATTATGGATAGAATAAGGTCATTTCTGTCGATTGCCTTCTCTGAACGAATCCACAAACTACTCAATGAGAGCTTGAAGTTTGTTGTAGTGATCAAAATACTAGGAAGGAACATCAGATATACTGACCTGCGTGACAAAGTGGTTAGCTTCTAGAAACTTGATGAGTCTATGCAACTTACTGACCATGAAGGGAACTGCTCATTGCCAAGCTCAATAATTAAAAGGGCTACCAAGAAAGCTTGCTTAGAGGACCATGGGTCATCTTTGGACACTACCTGACAGTTCAACCATAGACACCGGAGTTCTCACCACTTACACACATTGCTTTGCAATTTATGGCATGGATCCTTATCCCAAGATTGCCAGCCAAGTACTGCAAGAAGAGTGTGGTACGTGCGATTAGAGAAGTCTTGGGGAAGGTTGTCCAGATAGACTATAATACGGCCTTTAGAAAACGTGGGAAATTTGCAAGAATGTCAATGCTCATCAACCTATCCCAACCCCTCACCTTTAAGATTCGGGTCGATCAAAAAGTTTTGTTAGTGGAGTACGAGGGATTACATATGATTTGTTATGGTTGCGGCCATTACGACCACCTAGAGCATGTGTTCTTAAAGAAATACAGCTCGGTAATGGAGATTCAAAGCCACAACGGAGCACACCACCAAGAAATCCTGATGGTGCATCCTTCTCACACGCTGGAAACAACAGAAACATTGTACGGAGCTTGGATGCAGGTCGCACCACATCCAAGGCAATGCAACAAAGAAGACAAGAAGGAATTAGAGATATCCTACTAGAAAAGTACAAAGAATAGTAGCATGTTTGAACTTCTACTGTCATAAGATGCAGTGCCTGAGGCCTTTAAACCCCCTACCCTTGCCTAAAATACCGAAGTCAACACCTGCAGCACCCAGAGAACAACAAAGCAAAAGGAAGATTTTCCAAAAGCATGAAACCTTCAAGCAACAAAAACAAATCTGAACCCCTCCCAGGCAAAATGACTAAACCCTCAGCATCTTACCCAAACACTGTCAACCCGTTCTCTAGTCATCCTTATAAAGCCTCGTAAACTACTTTGTTGGACCCTAGTCAACATAGTTTGGTCACCATCCTGAACCCTAACAAAAAACAAACCCTAAAAACAAATCCAAGCCAAAAGCCCAATCAATACATCTCTACGGAACCCAAGCCTACAACCCAAAACCAACCAACCCATCCAACCTTAAGCTTGGGAAAAGAGAATGTGCAACCAGACCCACTTGACCTTCTCTTGACTCTTAAACCTCAAGCCCAAACTAGTATAAACTTCAAAAAACACGCAAAGCCTAAATCCATCTTTAGCCTACGGACTACTAAGGGAAATCACTAACTCTCTAGACCCTTCTAACTCTGGTTTAAAAGATGAACTAGCCGATGAGCTTGATGCACAAATTTATGATGCCAATTGTGATCAAATAGAGCGATGATCCTCCCACATTAAAATACAAGTTAATTATGTCTACCCTTACTTGGAACTATTAGGGCACCACCACCAACAAATTTCACTCTATTTTGAGGTCTTTTATACAGACTCATAAACCTCAAATTGTTGTTCTTTTAGAACCTCAAATATCAGGTATTACAGCTGAGAATGTGATAAGGAAAATAGGGATATCTCAGTATCATATAATTGAAGCCAATAGATTCTCCCTTGGAATTTGGTTCTTATGGAATGGACCGACAATATCAATATTGAAATATTGGCTAATCACCATCAGTTCATTCATGTCAGGTTAGCCTAAAAAACAAGTCTAGCACGTTTCTCTTAACAGCAATGTACGATAGCCCAAATCCTCAACTCAGAACTAATCTTTAGAAGGACATATCAAGCCTTATAGAAAGTTAATGACACGTGGATTATGGCCAGTGACTATAATGCCACTTTAACTTCATTATAGTGTTTCAGTGGTGCTATAAGAGGAAGGATAAGATGCTTTCTTTTCCATAAATTCTATCAGTAGAACATTCTCTTAGACTTAGGATTCTCAGGCCCACAATATACATTGAAGCGTGGGCTTACAATGGCAAGGCTGGACCGAGGAATTGCAAATGTTGCTTAGATCAATCTATTTCCAAATTCGAAAGTGCACCATGTGGCCCAAACCAATTCAGATTATAGGACATTCTTATCGGATATGGGTGTCACATCATGGTCAGGTAACAATTCTAAACCATTTAAATTCCTTGCAACTTTGATCACTCACCCCCTGTTTTCTTAGCTTGTGAAGGATAATTGGTCAAATAATCTTAGGTTGGAAGAGAATATCCCAAAATTCACAGAAGTTGCCCAAATATGGAATAAGGAAACCTTCAATGCTATTTTGCAAAAAGAAGAGATGACTTCAAGCTCATATCAAGGGGGTATAAAGAGCTCTAAAGGAAAGGCCTTGTTTGGCTCATTTCAATGAACTAGATCTCTAGCTAAGGACAGGTTATGAAGATATATGCCTCAATGAAGAACTTCTATGGTTCCAAAGTCATGTAGCAAATGGATTTGTTTTAGGGATAGCATTACCTCCTACTACTATGCAAAAGCTAAAATTTACAGGCACAATAATCGCGTCACGTCACTCAAACATGATAAGGGTGTTTGGATCACAGATAAATACACTCTTCTATAAATGGCTCAACAATTTTTTACCCACTTGAATTATGACCCAAACACCACCCTTATACCATTCTCATATCAGGACATGTTTCCCCGTATTTTGGAGCCTCAATACATCTCTTTGACATCAAGAATTGTGTAGAAGAAGTCAAGTAGGCGGTGTTCACCATGAAACCATTGAAGGCTCCAGGAGTTGATGGCCTCCATGTACTCTTCTACCAAAACCAATGGGAAGTAGTTGGTCCATCTCTCTATGACATGGTTTCCATAGTTTTTGAGGGCAGTGAATTGAAACCCTCCTTCAACCCTGCACTTATTACTTTAATCCCAAAAGGGGAGCATCCGTAAGCTTTAAAAGACTTCAGACCAATTAGTCTATGTCCCGTGGCATATAAGGTGGTGACAAAAATCATAGCAACAAGATTAAAGCCACTCCTACAGGATCTGATTTTACCATACCAATCCAGCTATATTCAAGGGAGAAATATCACCAATAACATCATAATTGCACAAGAAGTGATCCACTCCATGCGCAAGAAGAGTGGGAAAAAAGGTTGGATGGCAATTAAGGTGGACTCGGAAAAGGCATTTGATAGACTCAAATGGAGTTTCATTGAAGACACTCTCAAAGACGTCCAACTGAATGAGAACATTATTAGACTAATCATACAATGCATTAGACACCAAACATGCAAGTGATGTGCAATGGAGCTTCATTCACCCTTTTCCAACCATCTTCGGGTATCTGACAAGATAACCCTATATCCTTGTACATATTTGTCCTTTGCATAGAGCGCCCATCCTAGGCCATTAATACAGAAGTCCAATCATGGAATTGGGAAACCATACAAATGGTCAAGGAAGGGTTGAAACTATTGCATCTCTTCTTTGCAAACAATCTAGTGCTTTTTAGCTCCACAAGTCCCAGATAGGTCCGGCTTATCAAGAGATTATTAGCAAGTTTCTGTGCTTCCTCAGGCCACGCAATCAATCAAGCTAAAACCCGAATCTTCCTCTCCAAAAAAGTAAGGATAGCTACACACAAACAATATTTGTACTGCAAAGGCGGTTGCTTTTTGGCGGGACCTGGATAATCAAAAGCAATCATTCACAAAACACGTTTACACATTAATTGCACGTATTAGTAAATACCCATTACCATACCGAGTGGCTAGTTATGGACGAATAAAGTTCAGAAGCTTGTACCACACCAAAATTCATGGATTGTGTGTGTATGCATTTTTTTTTTTTGGCCAGCGTGTATACATATTTAATAATTAAATTAATCAAAAATAAAATAAAAGTGCTAACTTCTAAGCAATTTAATTTTTAGATGTCTATCAAAATCTAACTACCTCCTCTAAGTCTTATTATAAGATTTATCTTGATGAAAAAATTAAATTATAAAGTGGATTTTATAGTAAGTACAGGAAGTAGTATTATAAATTAGGCTGCAGGCAAAAAAAAAAAAAGTATTATAAATTAGGCTCAAATCAATATATCAAACTAATAAATAATACCAGAAGTAATTCCTTTTTATATAGAATACAAGGAGTGGTTTTATCAAGTTATTATAGCATGTTTGGTTTTGGGGTAGGAGCTCATATAAGCTCGTTTGAGTTTATAAAAGTGGTTATAAGTGATAAGGGACTTGCTTTTGTAATTAGAAAATGAAACTTTTACAATAAGAATTTCTCTAATTTATCCTCCGTTTCCCTTCCTCAAATATTATCTACACATATTTTCCTTATTATTTTTCAACCAAAACAGTACAAATAATATTTTATTAAATATTATTTTGCCCATTACATAACATGAATTTTTAAATTATTTTAAATAATAACAATTATAAAATAAAAATAATATTTGAATATTCATGCCATTTATTTAATTATATTTAATAATAATCATTAAATATTTAATGATCATTATTATCAAATACAATCATAAAAATGTAAATAGCTTTATTAAATTCATAACCTCTTTAGTAATTATACAAATTTATATTAAGTGATTTTAATAAATGAAATCTAAACATAATCAAAATTTTCAAACTCAACTATTAAAAAAAACATATCCAAATAAAAATCATGATTAACCAACATTATTTTTAATGAGTGTTACTTATCAAAATCACGACCACCTAGGTTCACTGCTAATCCAAATGGGGACACCTATATAAATAATAAATTTTTTAGACAAAAATATCTTCCTATTTGAGACATCTTGTTCCAAGTTCCAACTATTACTGAATATTAAATGTGGGTATATCTCTAAACAGAAATTTAAACCTTAGTTTGCAACATTATAATGAATTTGTCCCTTTCACTAGATTCAAGCCCTACTTATAACCAATGAATTTATTATGTACATAATTGTTCAGGATCTACTCTATTTCTTTTAAAAAGAATAAAGTCAATTTTTGTTTCATCACTCTTTGTATTTTCCTTTATTCACAACTCATTATATTTACCAATATGTTTTTTTTTTTTTTTTTGCCAACACCAATATGTAACTTCTTCTAAAATTGTCTTCTCAAAATCGGTGAGTGGATGTATGTATACTGTATACACACTCAATTGAAAAGGAGAAAGAATAATAAGTCCATTCCACTTTTGTTCTTGGTTTTTTTCTTTAAAAAAAAAAAAACAAGCATGTCATCTCAGCCAGCCCCCCTATCAGGCATTTGTCATATTCGAATTACTGATTGATTTTTCCAAATTTTAT
Source organism: Inga oerstediana (assembly GCA_963210345.1). Taxonomy (NCBI): domain Eukaryota; kingdom Viridiplantae; phylum Streptophyta; class Magnoliopsida; order Fabales; family Fabaceae; genus Inga; species Inga oerstediana. The sequence continues at coordinate 41,883,552 of OY723409.1, forward strand.
GAATATTTATTTATAATTTTTCCAGTAAATTAATTGGGGACTATGTCAATTATGTAATATAAATGAAATTAAAATGTCCCTTGGGGCACATCCGATAAATGAAATTAAAAAACATAAAAACGGACAAAATATTTTCTTACACTACATCATTATATTATATATAAATTTCTTTCCAATTTTAGTAAATTAAAAATAATATTCATGTTAAATAATTACTTATAAAAATCAATTTAAAAAATTAATAGTAAAACTTAGGAGCAACTTTTTTAATAAGGAAATTAATTTTTTTGCCAACATTTGTAAGGGTATTCATCAAGTATATGTATTATATCATAGCACAAGCCATCTAACAGGGTGAGCAAATTAGAACCGAAACAAAAAATTGAGTCGAACCAAACTCCGGTTTATTTGGTTTTCGGTTAAAGATTTGGTTTTTATTTTTTAAAATTTTAATTTTTGGTATTCAGTTTCGTTATTAGAAAAATAATTCGGTTAAAACTGAAAAACCAAAATATATATAATATATTTATATTTAATAGATAGTATATGATAAGTGTATATTTTTATAATTAAAGAGGGGTGGATTTTGAATTATTTTAGATAAAATCTATAGATATTTTAAATCTATTTAATTTATCTTATATATTTTCCCCATAAATTTGATCTTGAGGATTAAATGTAATCTTTCTATAAGATTTTATTCATATATCTTTTATTTTGTAGATAATAAATAAAAAAATTTGGTTAATTCAATTATTAACCGAATGTTTTGGTTAGTTTGGTTTTGGTTACTTTAGTTAATCAGTTTTGGTTCGGTATTTAATAAATTTGGTTTTCGGTTATTTTGGTTTTCACCAAAAACCGAAAGGGAAAAAGATATATAAATATCACTTGAACTTTAAAATCCTAAATTGGTTTTGTTGACAATAAGAGTAATGAAAATTGACAAAAAGAGTATAGCAATTGATAACTCAAGTTTTTGGGAAATCATTGGTTTGAGATTTTGAAGTTCAAGTGGTATTTATTTATCTTTTTCCCAAACTGAAAGTTCATCCTACCAACAACTATGCCTCTATTTTGTTTCAAGGAAAGATGACATTTTTTTAAATTTTATTAGAAAAAAGGGAAAAGGGGTTCTGTTATTTAATTAGACTAAAAGATTTTAAATTGGGTTAATGGGCAATTTCATCTCAAAAGTTTTCATCAAGAGCAATTTTACCCGTGAAAGTGTAAAAAAGGAGCAATTTTGTTTAACTGTTAACTCAATTAATTTTGACTGTTAGTTGATCAAATATATTCAGCTAACAATTTACGTCTCATCCACGTTATTTTTGTTAAGATGAGAATTTACCCCAAAAGTCCATATGTCATCTACTTCATTTTTTTTAAAAGTTAGATTTAAAACTTTCGGGGCAAATTTGCACCTTAATAAAAATGACGTGGATGACATGTAGATTGCCAGATTTGTAACACCCCAAATTTTATTCACAAAAAATATATTGTAATTATTTGAGAAATTCAATAAAATGGTGAATATTCATGAATTTGAATCTTGTGAATTTTGAAATATACATGTTCATAAGGAAATGGACAAATTAATTCAAGAATTGAATTAATTTACAAAGGTGAATGAAAAATCAAAATTTTGTCAATTTAACCCAAGATTAATTATTTCCTAATTAATTGAAGTTAATTTCAATTAATAAAGGAAAATGTAGAATTGGATTATTCTTGATGGAATAATTCTAGAATTGTGAAATTAGGGGGAATTATACATAATTCAATTATATGAATTATGGAAGGTATGAAAAACATTTTTTTCCTCTTCTTTCCCCTAAATTTCGCCAATACATGGAAAATAAGGGAAAAATCTAATCAAACTCAATTGGACCCAAATGATGTGAAGGCATGGCATAAAGTTGAGAAAGTATAGTTTAAAGTAGGAATGGTATGGTAGGAGGTATATGGTGCATGCAAGGTAGAGAAATCACAACCATTGATTACATCAAGGGTTAGGAAGAAAGATGATTAAGTTAATTAAAACATTTTCCCTTCCTCATTCAAGGCACATTTCGTCCAACCACAAGGAAAAGAGAGAGAGAGAGTGAGCTTGTGAAGTTCTTGGGAGATTTAGAAAGCAAAAGGAAGCAAAGTCTAAGGTAAGAGTTTGAGTTTCAAGTGATTAAGCTTATTATCTTGTGTAGTTTATCCTCTAATCTCTTGTTCTTCATGGAAATCATGGTTTAGAAAGCTATTCTTCAAGGTTGAGGAAGAGAGAGAGGAAGTCCTAGAGTGAGAAACACCAAGAATCAAGAGGTAATTATATCAATCTCAACTTTATGTTAGTATGAAGTTGTTGTTGGTAATGGTTGGTTGGTTTATGTGATTTTTGGTTGAGTTATGAAATTTGAAAAAATATAACCCTAAGTGGTTATGCTACCCACAATCCTCTAAAACATGATTATGAAGTGTTTAAATGAGTTAACCAAGGATTGAAGTGGAAAAGTACAAGTTTTGGAAGCTAAAACACAAAGCTCCATTTTTCTATTTTTCCTTCAATATTTCGGCTAGGACCAGAACTGGTATTAGGAGTTGGATTTTCATGAAATAAATGGTTCCATTAGACTCAGTGGTCAAAAATAGGTGGGGTTACAATTGGGCACTTTCTTGGTAGAGGCCGAAAAAGCATAATTACGAAAACGCCACTAAAATCCCTAAACCGGGGCTGTCAAGTAGAGCTGGGAATCAGGGCTGGCCCGGCCCTACAGGGCCGGCCCTTGACGGGCCAGGGCCTAAAAGGGCCGGCCCTAAAGGGCTCGGGGTCAGAAAAATTGCAGTTTTTCAAAGCCCGGCCCGAGAGCATCAGGGCCAGGGCCGGCCCGCAGGGCCAGGGCCGGCCCGCAGGGCCAGGGCCGGCCCGCAGGGCCGAGAAGTCATTTTCACAATATTTAACTATTTTTCTTGCGTATTTTGTTTTAGAGAGATATACAAAGTTCTAATTTAACACATAAATGTTGTCAACATTAAAGTTTAAAACATGTCTCACGCAAGAAACAAACATAGTTACTAATGCATAATCAAAAATAAAATCATACCCATAATAACTCACATAAAGACCAAAGCATAAGAAGGCAAGAAACTAAACACTCTAACCTCTACACAACATTAGTATGACGACTATCATTTTCATCTTCTTCACCACTATTATCTATTTTAAGGACATTTGATTGTGCTTCACTTTGTGTAGTAGGCTCTACTTGAGGAGTAAAAATATCAAGAATTTTTGAACAAGGGGTAGGGAGGGTAGGGGCAAAAAAACAATTAAAAGGGCCTAACGGGCCGGCCCTCGGCCCTCCAGGGCCGGCCCTCGGCCCTCCAGGGCCGGCCCTGCAGGGCCGTCGGCCCTACAGGGCCGGCCCTTTTAAGCCCGACTTCCTTTAGAAGCTCTAATTTACAAGCCCGGCCCGAGGCTTAACAGGGCTTAAACGGGCCGGCCCGACGGGCTCGGCCCGATTTCCCGGCTCTACTGTCAAGGGTATTTTCATAATTTGACAATGAATTTGGTAATGTTGAGCCAGGAAATGGATTCCTTGGGCGAAAATAAAACAGAATAGCCTTGGTCAAAATTTTGAAAAACGTGCCATCGAGTCGGGTACACAGCCGGGCCGGGCTGGGGTCCCAGGAGCATTTTGGTAAAATTTCACCATAGACTAATATAACCACAAGAAACGCTATAGACGAGTCTAAAATGATACTTGGATAGGTTATGACCTATTTCTGGTACATTTAATATTTTAGGACCGAGTCGGACGCCGGAACGACACGTTTTTCGAGGCACACTGAAAAAGGGATTTAATGAACTTCGAAGTAGGGACTACCATCTTTCATACACTATGGGAATAATTATTTGTATGTGTTACTGTATTTCATGATATGATTGCGTGCTAGAGGCACAGTACCTAGTTGTGGTTCGCTACCCAACAACGGTATATCGGAAAATCCTAGCTATGGTCGATGACTTAGTTGAGGTAGGGGTGTTCAAAGTGTTAGATCCCAAGTTTTGATGATAACAATAATTCAATTATGTGTAAAACATGTTTTTAGAAGGTTAAGAAAAGATTCCAAGTTACCAAATGCATATTTGAAGTTTGCTGATATCTGCTGTGAAATTGCACTTGAGTGCTCGAGCATGAAATCTGCACTCGAGCACAAATCACTTCTGTACTCGAGCAGGTGTGAGAGAAAGCCAGGAAGTGAGTACCCGAGAGGGATTCTCCCTTTATATTCAATGGATCACTTGAAGCACAAGGGATGCACTCGAGCAGTGAAGTCATTCTCACTCGAGCACGTATGCGAGTGAGGGCATGCGAGTGCTTGGCCGAGAGCAAGTAATGGCATGCTTCCTCTCCTCACTCGAGCAAGGTATGCGAGTGCTTGGCCGAGAGCAAGTTAAGGTATGCTTCCATCTTTCACTCGAGAAAGGCACTGCGAGTACTTGGCCGAGAGTCTTGAAGTTCAGAAAAGTACAAGTGTGCTCGAGCACACTCATCCATGCTTGGAGTGACTCGTCCATGCTTGCGAGTAATATTTTCATCCCTCTCCAATTCAGATGCGAGTGCTTGTTCAAGAGAGCATATTCCTTGAGAATATGCTTCTCACTCGAGCAGAGGTAAGTGTGCTCGAGTGAGGGCCAAAATCACTCGCGAGTGAAAATTCTATCCCTCTGGAATTCTGGTGCGAGTGATGGTTTAGAGAGCATATTCCTTGAGAATATGCTTCTCACTCGAGCAGAGGTAAGTGTGCTCGAGTGAGGGTCCATATCACTCGCGAGTGCAAATTCTCACTCTTGTCAAAATGGTATGCGAGTGATGACCCGAGAAGACATTCCCTGTGTAAAGTGCAAAGATCACTCGAGCAGAGATTTTGTGCTCGAGTGAGACCTCTCTTCACCCGCGAGTGAAGATATTTTCTCTCAGTTTTTCCATGCAAGCACAACCCGATAACAGAGGCTTATGAAGGAAAATAGGAGATCACTCGAGGTGAGACTTTCATGCTCGAGTGATGCCCTGTTTGACCACAGAAAACGCTAAGTATCACAACGTTCATTACGAATATGGTTTATTGTTATTAATTCATATCATCATTACTTTTTATCTTTGTTTAACATTGTTTTGAATGTTTTAAGAGGATGATACAGGAATATGAACGTTTGAATTGAGCCACATGAGAAAAGTGATACAACGGCAGACAAGATGATTATAAACACGCTGGCACCTACCGCACTCAGTTTATTCCATTTCAACATGCACGTGCCTGCCAATATTTTCAAAAGACCCGCTCCTCCAATATTGAGTGTTCAAACGGGCAAAAACTGAGGAGGCTCTATATATACAGAAATTCAAGGAGAACGAAAAAAAAGAGATACACATACGCAGAGAACAAAGTAGCACAAGAATTCACAAGCTCATATCAATTCTCTGTTCTTCATCTAATTTCTCTGTATACACTTTTGATCTTCAGTGTTTATCCATTTACTCTGTAAGAGAGTCTTCAGACAAACTCAAAATACTATATTTGTGTGATCTCAAGATATTGGGATCTTGAGAGGGTAGTTATTCCTTACGAGAGAAGCAGTTGAGAGAAATCCTTGTAGTGTCTTTCACTCATAAGCCTTATAAGATACAAGCATGAGAGAACGTTGTTGTTCATAAGACTTACAGTGGTGTAAGCGGAAGAAAACGTTGCTGCTCATAAGTCTTGTATACATAAGCAAGTGAGAAGAGTCATAGGTTGTTTCTCTGTACATAAGACTTGTCGTAAGGGGGAGAGAAGTTTCTTGTTGAGAGAATAATTCTGCTCGTAGTCCATTCAAGGACAATTGTTGTCTTGTGGCGTTCTGAGAGCCCATTGAATCTTGGAGATATTGTGAAAAGCTCAGTAGGTCTTGATCTCTGAGGACTGGACGTAGGCATTGTTGTTAGGCCGAACCAGTATAACTCTCTGTGTTCAAATCTTCTCTACTCTACTCTATTCACTATATTTACATATCACCATCTCAAACGAAAAATTTATAACATCACCCAATTCACCCCCCTCTTGGGTGAAGCTTGCCTCTTACACAAAGTATCCCGGTCCCGGTTGTCCCGGCCCGGTCCCGGATATTTTATCCCGGGAATTTCCCGTCCCGGCCGGGACCGGGACCGGGATGTAAAAACCCGGGACCGGGACCGGGATCACACCTTATGATCCTGGGAATTCCCGGTCCCGTTTTTTTTTTCTTTTTTCCTTAAAAAATAGGTTATTATTTTATTTTTGTATTTTTTACCCCATAAATTAAGTTATCATTTGATAGAATGTATATCACATATTTAGTTAAAGTTAAATTGTATATATCGTGATACAAATCCTAACTATATAATGTATAAAGATAATAACAAAAATGATGAATGTGATAATAATATGTTATTTTTCAATTCTAACTCAATTTATGTGATTTTTATGACCTTATTAGGTGTTAAATAATTACTTTAAACACTAGATTATAAAAAAATTTAACTAATATAATTATATTATTAAGACCGGGAATTCCCGATCCCGGTCCCGGTTGTCCCGGGAATTTCCCGGGACCGGGAATGAGATCCCATTCCCGGGAAATCCCGGGACGGGAACCGGGAATGGGTATTCCCGGTCCCGTCCCGGGATTTGAACACCCCTAAGTTGAGGTATATTATCGAAAATCCTAGCTGTAGTCGGTGACTCGGCTGAGGTAAATATATATGAATCGAATCGAACTTTCATTTTTGCCTAATATAGTGCATTGCATAAATTTTCACATTTTATATGTCGATCGTATGTATCCACGGGGATTCTTCGAAATCTCACCCTTTTTCAAAAACAAATATCTCAGCGGGTGCTAGTGGACAAAAGGGCAAGGACGTAGACACCGGAAAGTGAGCGGCACGTGTCACGAGGTGAGGACAAGATAGGGGTTATATTTAGTCTATGTTTTGGATATTTTGACGAAAATTGTAAATATTAAGTTTTCGTTATATTTTATGTATTTCGCCGACGAACGATATCAATATTGTAAACGAATATTTTTATTAGTATAATTGTACTTTTCTGTATACCCATTGAATTCCGTCTTTATTACTCTTTGAATATTGAAATGGAGACGAGTGTTGACAAGATTAATATATTTAGTCAACTAAAGGTTAAAATTAACTAAGTCAATGGCCATGACGAAATTGCTCCTTTTTTTACCCTTCCAGGGAAAATTTGCCCTTCGGTAATAACTTTCGGAACAAAATTATCCTTTAACCCTTTTAAATTAAATGTTAAAGAATGACCAAGTTCTTTTTAGGGAAAATCCTAGGAAAAAAACTTTAAAAATGTTAAATGACAACAAGGTGTAATGTGAGTCATTTTCTCAACAATAACAATTTTGAAACTATTAGGAGACCAAAGCCAATCAACAATAATACTATTAAGCTACAGAATGATATGCTTTCCTTTTAAACAAAAATAATTATTCAATAATCATTTGATCAACTAGTTTAATTTAAACTAAATTGGTCCCAATTGAGCAGAAAATATTTTAGAATTATCGTATGTCTCAAAACTCAAAGGACAAATGCTTATAAAGATATTTATAGTTTGCCCATTAACAAAAATGGTCACACAAGAATTTGAACTCACTATCATATGACCTTATAAGTCATGAAGCAAGTTCTTATTAACTAACTTAACCTTTAAATGTGTGAGAATTTCTCTTTATAAGTGGGTCTAAACTATTACTTCCACAAGTTCTTGATATAAAATATATTTGGGGAGTTGATTGTGATCAAAATTAAATATAATATATATTTTTCATATTTGTCATTCTTTTCTTAATTTATCTCTATTGATGCTCCATCAACAACATATAATCAATGAGGAGAGTGAATAATGTAATTAATAATGAAGATGATTAGAATATTTTATAAAATACATATCATAAACTTACTTAATCTAATAATAAATATGTATTATATTAAAGAACAAAGGAGTATGGATTTCCCACGTCAACTAAAGTAGTAGCACAAGTCTTTATGATTCAGTGTGTGTTCGACAGATGACAAAAAAAGTGATTATTAGCTGAAACCAAGGTTTTGGGACAAAGGTAGCCGAACACACCAAAAAAACAAATAATCCCGTTTTTAGTCAAAATCCCGTTTTTAAGGGAAAAAAGCTATTATCAACAGAAGCTGTTTTCCTTCACTTTTAAAGTCAGATTATTACCGTTGGGAGTAATTATTATCTACTGACCCTGTACTTTTCTCTTCTCTCTTTTCCTTTTCTCTTTTTGTTTTGCGTCGAAGATCCTTCATTCTCGTCTTCTCCATTTTCTCAATCGGCATTCTCCGTTTCCCTTACCGGTCGGCATTCTCGTCTTCGAATTTCGGCCGTCAACAGATCCCAGCTGCACCTTGTCGTTCCCATTCTCTTACGGTTCGGAAAAGCTTGGCTTCGTGGCTTCGATATAAAACACATTCCCTTTTCTCGTGGTGAACGGAAGCGGTGAACATATTTTTGGTGGCTATATCTGTGTTGACGGAAAATCGCTTGCGAAATCGACGGAAAATCGCTTGAGAAATCTTGCCTGCGACTTTGTGCTGTTCGGCGATCTAGATCTAGCTGGCGACTTCGGTACAAATTCCTCTGTCTGTGGTGGTTTTGAGGTTCGGTGACTTACTCCAGGTACGCATGTGTCGTGTCTGATTTGTGGTGGTAGCTCATAGTTCCGTTTGTGTGTCATTTTCCTCTGCGTCTGTGGTGGGCTTCTGTTCTGTGCTTATGGTGCTGTGGTTATGGTGTTGTTCTGTGCTTATGGTGCTATGGTTATGGTGTTGTGGTCATGGTGCTCTGGTTTTGGTGGTCTGGTCATGGTGCTCTGGTTTTGGTGGTCTGCATTCATTGTTGAAGTTCTAGAGCCCCCCCTCTCTGTCTCTCGATTTCTCGCACATACACACGCACACATACACAGATCACATTGCCGTTGCCACCAGTCGTATGTCATTTTCATCCAAGATTATTTGGTCCACTTATTATTAATGTTTGAGATATGTGAATCAATAATCGTACAGTTCTTTTATAGCCATTCAATTCAATCATTTTCGGATATTTTGCGTTGATAGCTTGTAATACTAGCACTTTGGGTATTGGTCCACTGCTATTGGATCATTTTAAACAATGCTTGCACTACGGTCTGTAAAAAATTTGAGTATGATTGGCCTTTTGATTGAATGCCAGTGAAATTTATATGATTTGCTCAACAACACTGTCTGGTCTATTTCTGTTTCTGATCCGATGGCATCACTTAAATGTTTTTGAGAAGGAACAATTCACAAGTTCTCTCTTTGTGCATCATTTTAGGCTAGAGAATCATTTTGAACTCAAGACCCTCAACATTACACCTTGAAGGGTTCACCACTGAAACCAAAAACAGCAGTAATTTTGAACTCAAGACCCTCAACATTACACCTTGAAGGGTTCACCATTGAGACCAAATACAGCAGTAAGAGTTTCTTTCTTGGATGATTTTACATTGCATTATTTAAATGCCTATAAAATGTAAACTCTATTGTATGTAAAAAAAATCCTTGTAAAATTAAGAGAATGTAAAGAGTATCATTGGCCTTTGAGTGAATGCATGTGTTTGCTGCTTTTGGTTCTTACGGCAATAATGGTTTAATGTGATTCATGATTTCTCTGCACCATTTCATCTTTCTTTGCATGTCTATGTATTGGTGTTATTTCTGTTGCTTCCTTTTTTTCACTGTATATGTGACAATGTTGATTGATATGGTGTTTTTGATCTATAATGAAGTGCCTAAAAGATACTTGACTCTTGGTCTACCTTCCTAATTGAGTCTTTAAGCAATCAGCCCTTTAGTATTTTGCTTTACTATTTCTGCTTCCTTGTCCATTTCATGTATTAGTTGGCAACTTAGCAGCATAATGAGTAAGGTGAAAGCATCATGGGATGTAAAAAGCACGAAAATTTTCATTGACTTGTGCATAGAACAAGTTGAGAAAGGAACAAGAAAATGCACTAGCTTTTAAAAGAAGGGGTGGAAAGAGATATCTGAAGGCTTTATTGCAAGGACAAGCAGATTATACGAGAAGGGGCAGTTCAAAAACAAATACGATGCCCTTCGAAAGGAGTGGCAACTGTGGGATCGGTTGTTAAATGAAACTGGAGTTGGATGGGATGATCAGAAGAAGACTATTGTTGCTGACGATGATTGGTGGGAGAAGAAGCTATTGGTTAGTGATTCACTTATGCGAACGGCCATTTTTTTTCCATAACATCGTGCTTTTATGAACTTGTGTAATGAATTTAGTGATTCACGTATAAGAAGTTCTCGGTTACGATAAATTCAAAAATAATGGCCTCCAATTCCAAGAAGAATTAACCCGCCTGTTTTCAAGTGTGGCGGCCACGGGAACAAATAATTGGGCACCTTCCTCCATGTCTCTCCCAAACCCTACCGAGACCACCCCTGATGTCGAAATGCAAGAAGGGTCAGGAGACAGTGATGAGGTGTTAGGGACAGCGACTGGATTGAGTGGGGAGTTCAATTCAATCAATTTTAATAATACTAGTGGAGGCAGTGGAGGGAATAATGACAGAGGAAAGGGAATAAGTGGTGGAGAGAAAACAAGTAGTGGTGGTAGAACGACAAGCTCACTGGGGGTGAGGAAGAGGGGTTCCCCAATGAAAAAGAAAGGGCCTGCATCGAGTAAAATTGCTGACGCCCTGACTAGGATAGCTGATGCCACTGACATTGATGTGGAACTTGCAGGAAGGATGGAAGCAGAGGCCCGTGCATTAAGGATGGCTGTAGAAGCACGGGCGAATGAGTTTTCAATATCGGGAGTCATGAATCATCTTAATCAAGTCACTGAAATAACCAATGATGAAGACTTCTATATGCGCTGTGCACACCTCCTTATGAGGGATTCAGCTGCAAGGGAAATGTACGTGGCAATGAAGGAAATGAAGGATAGACTTATTAAGCTTCTTAGGCATAAATGCTATGGACACTATTGATGTGTATTAAGAACGTTGTTGCTATGTACTTAATAACTGTTATATTTACGTTTCTATTGATCAAGTCACTTTATACGTAATGTAATGTTATTTCTTTATCAATGATATATGTGTGCATCTTATTAATGTATACTTGTGGTCGTTTTTGTTTTATATAAGTTAATGTATGTGTCTACAGGTAAAGGCAGATATGAAGAATACTATGAAATTTATTGCAAAGAATAGAAAACGGCGATTACAGAGAATCCGAAAAGTGGCCGCATATGTTGGTGCATATGCTCAGCAATTTTTATGTAAAGAACCGCGGCACACTAGTGAGTTTACAGGTGCTGTATGGGTGCGTGATGTGTTACGCGGTAATTCTGCCCGTTGTTATGACATGTTTAGAATGGAACTGAATGTCTTTCATAAATTCTGCTTTGAAATACAACGACATGGTTTGAGGGAAACTCGAAATGTGGGTATACATGAAATGGTGGCGATTTTTTTGCACACAGTTGGACATGCGGCATCAAGTAGACTGGTACAAGAAAGATTTATGCGCTCTGGAGATACAATTCATAGGGCGCTGCATGTTGTCTTACAGGCATGTTGTAGTCTTGCAATGTCTAACATCAAACCGTTGGATCCTACATTTCAGAGCATTCACAGTAAGATACACCAAAGTAATAGATACTGGCCTTTTTTAAAAAATGCTATTGGTGCAATTGATGGCACACACATTCCATGTAAGGTCAGAGCAAGGGACAAAACAAAATATATTGGAAGAAAAAGATTTCCATCGCAAAATGTGATGGCGGTTTGTGATTGGGACATGTGTTTTATCTTTGTACTGGCTGGATGGGAAGGTACGGCACATGATTCTCGCATATTTCATCATGCCCTGACAACTCCATCAATGAATTTTCCACATCCGCCTACAGGTATTCTTATATTTTTGTACAATGTAATTATTTTAAATCACACAGAATGTATTGGCATTAAACTTATTCTTTCATGCAGATAAATATTATTTGGTGGATGCCGGCTACCCTACCCCAACTGGATATCTGGGTCCATACAGACGCGAGCGTTACCATCTCCCTGACTTTCGGAGGTCATCTAGGCTTGAAAATGACAATGAAAGCTTCAATTACTTGCATTCAAGTCTCAGGTGCACAATAGAAAGAACATTTGGGGTTTGGAAGAACAAGTTCGCAATCTTACAGGCAATGCGTAGCTATAGCTTTCCCACACAGGTTAAAATTGTTTGTGCGACGATGGCCATACACAATTTCATCAGAAGAACTTCTATTTCTGATCCTGACTTCCGCCACCATGAACGAGAGGATAGTTTGTTTGATGTCGATGGCCCTGACGCTATAGACTCTTCAACAATACCTTCATTACTTGCATCTTCATCTGACATGCTTCTCTTTGTGATTCGATAAGAGCTCCGATCATTTATTATACGCAAGAGCATTATTCATGTGAATGTTTTCATATTTTTTCGTACTCTTTTTTTGACAATATGTTAAATGGTATTTTATCCATATTTTGACTTACTCTGTTATTGACATTTACTCGGAATTTGTACTTTGGTGTTTTGTAGAAAATATTTCTTATTTTAGCAATTTTTTAATATACTTATATATATATTTATATATATATATATATCTTTAGAGACTAGGCAGGAGTGGTAAAAAAACAAAAATTAAAGACACGGACACACTTGCAAAAATCAAAACCATTCCAAAGAATTTAATGAAGAATACTACAGTAGGTTTGGCAAGAGATAACCCAGGTTATGAAAGGAGATGAAAATTAATATAGTGTACGCCTTCAATATGTACGTTTAATCTAATTTTGTAATTTACTACATAATTGACTAATGTTATAATTTTATAATTTTTGCATCTATTTTTTTATATTACATAATTGAAAAATGTTATAATTTAAAATTTTTTTTAACAAATTTATTTCATTTATTGTAATTATTATGCAATTTAATGTCAAATAATACTTAAAATATAATCTTATCCTTTATATGTAATTATCATAAAAGTTAATGTCCTTTTTAGTCATTTGACTATGAAAAAAGCTATTCTGATCAAATCATCCAAACACTCTCATTTTATCAAAATCACTTTTTCCCATAATCTATTCTCCAAAAGCTATTCTCCATTTTTTCTCCAGAAGCTATTCTCTAAAAGCTAATAAGAACACACCCTCAATCTTATAGAAAGTCAATCATTAAATTCACGTACACTATTCATATTTGAGTTTCAAGTTTTTTCATATGTGTTTATTTATTTCTCTTCGTCTTGCCTTTTTAGTAATGTTGTTCGCGATTGGAAGGAATTCACTGTTAGAGACACTTTATTAGGTATTCTCCTTCCATTTTGACTTTAACTTGAACATCATCATTTTGCATATAACTATATTGGCTCTTCTTTCATTGCTTTCTATGAGGACTTATCATCCCCATAATGATAGACCTTGTTGTAAGATTATTGTCGTTTTGTGTAATCCATACAAATAAAAAAAATAATTAAATATTTGATAGCAATGGGGTTCGGTGGTATAAAATTTTGAAAAAAATCCTATTTAAATCCATTTAAAATATCTAAATTTAAAAGTAGTCATGTACTTTAAACAAATCCTTAATAAGGCCTATAAGTCTAATTAGGATTTCTAAATTTATTAATTTGATTAATATATCCTTCTGCTATTTATTAATTTGATTTACTTATCTTGTGAAGCATGATGCTATAAGTTAACGAGATTCAAGTATTCACGGGTGTTTATCCACTCTTCAAGATTTTATTGGATTGTATTTCATATAACTGGTGGATTTGATTATCGTTTTTCTCAACACTTGCATGGCCTAAATTTTAATTTAGGGCCAAAAGAAGACCCTTGCAAGTTTTGAGTATAGGGTCAAGAAACTCATAAAATGTTTCTTTAGAAACGGCTAGTTGAATTTGTGGATTTTCTTTCATCTCACCTTTATTCCCAGGAGAATGTAAGACGATGTTAATTAAGAGGTCATATGGGCTATCATGGTTTTTCTACTTCCTTTGTTACAAGTTGACTAAAAGTTGAAATCCTAATAATTCAAAGAAGCATAGATTCTAACGTTAAGGTTAAAAGTATATGGAAATCTACATATTAAAAATGTTCATTTCTAATTGAATAGGTGTCAACACCCGTTTCCATTTCGATAATCGAAGAGTAATAATGACGGAATTCAATGGGCATACAGAAAAGTACAATTATACTGATAATAATATTCGTTTACAATTCTGATATCGTTCGTCGACGAAAACAGAAAATTCAACGGAAGTTTTAATATTTACAAATTTCACCAAAATATCACAAAATAGACTAATTATGACCACGTTCTTGTCCTTATCTCGAAACACGTGCCGTTCACTTTCCGGTGTCTATGTCTTTTCCCTTTGCCCCACTGGTACCCGCTGAGGTGTTTATTTAAAAATAGGGTGAGATTCCAGAGAATTCTAGTAGAAACATGCTATCGTTCATAGAAAATGTGAAAAGTAAATATGATATATGCCATGTATGCACCAATTAATGAACATTATAAACATATCATCTGCATGTATACATGAGTAGGGCCTAGCCCCACTATTCTTCACCGGTTGGGTTTTCACCAAGTCCAGTGTAAGTGCCTCTAACACTTCTGGCCCCTTTCTGGGCAAATCGTGTTGATTAATAAAACGCATTTACAAACATTGGCATCCACCAATCATATAACTATGGCATAATGTATGAAGGATAATGTCCCTATCTCAAAGCTTTAATATCAATATCCCCCCTTTTAAATGTGTCTCGTAGAACGTGTCGTACCCGGCCTCCAAATCGGTCCTAAAATATTAAATGTACAAGAAATAGGTCATATTAAATGCCCAACCGTGCTTATGGATTATTTTGGCTTTTTGAAAATGTTTGAGATAATTTTTTTTAGTTGGGTTTTTGGAAAAAAAGTAGCTTAAGTTATAAGCCAAAATTTCTTGTTTTTAGCTTTTTCACCATGGCGAGATAAAAACATCTTATGAAAGAAAAATGTTAAGTCCCACTTTTTTTAACTGAAATACTATTATGGTCCTTATTATAAATCCTTATAGATAAAATTTTTGTCCTAAATATAAATTCACTTAAAATTTAATAATCATGACAGTACTCTAATTTAGGTCCATGAAAAATTTAATTGGTAAAAATTACTTGATAATTTTTTGTATAAAAATATGACAATACTTTGATTTAGATCATTCTCACCAATTAAATTTTCAGTGGACTTTTCCCTAGTTTTCCTAAAAAAATTTTGTAGTTTAGTTTGTAAAATTTTTTCAAATAATACGTTACCTATTTTTACTTTTATAAAATTTATGTCTTTTTCAATCTTTTGCCTTTAAATTTACTTTTTCATTAATTATCTAAACATGTTTCTATATTTTTCATAATGGACACACACACACAATATATATATGTGTATTATTTAATAAGATTTATATATCATTTCCAGTCATTTTCCATCTAAACTTACTTTTCAAAATAATCATTCAACAAGTTTCAGTTTCAAGAAAGCCACTTATATTATCGTTAATCCAAACATAAATCACATTACACAATCTGATTTTTACTTAATTTTAAGTTTGCAAAAGTCAGATTGCAAAAAAGCCATTTCTACTATTATTATTCAAAACACACACTTAGTATTGTAGGGAAGTTGTGGATGATAGTTGGCGCCAGAAATCAAGTTGGAACGCAGATCTCATATTTGCAGTCCTCATCTGAACTTGTGAATTCCTTAATTATTTATACTTGTAAATGGTTTGAGAAAGTAAGTGAATTTTTTACTTAAAAAATGAAAGTTGCAAATTCATTATCTAAACTTGTAAATTCTTTATCTAAATTTGTAAATTTCTTATATAAGCTTATGAATGGCATGAGAGAGTAAGTAAATTTTTTACTTAAATGAAAGTCATGAATTCCTTATATAAACTTGTCAATTCCTTATTTGAATTTGTGAATTACTTATTTAAACTTGTAAATGGCCTGAGAGTTACTTATTTAAACTTGTAAATGACCTGAGAGAGTAAGTGAATTTTTCACTTAAAAAATGAAAGTTACGAATTTCTTATCTAAATTTGCCAATTCCTTATCTAAACTTATTAATGAGTTTGAGTTAAAGATCAAAGGTTAATAGATATATATTTTTTTATTATTTATATTTAATAGCATTTGTGACCCAATAGTTACCAACATTTTGTATAAACAAGTGGTGGGGGTTCGAACTCCACCCCCATCACTTTGGGAATATTTATTTCCAAGAGAATATTCTCACTAGTCGCTGGAGCTCTGGCGGTAGCAACTGTCGGTGGGGGTAATTTTTAAATAAAAAAATGTGTAAAGGTAAATTGGTCTTCTCCTTTTAATTTCAATAAAGATAAATTAAACCTAACATTTTCTGAGATTATAAATATTCAAAATATCTTTTTGTCTCTTAGTATTTTTAAAATTATTTATTAGGGATTTTCCCTTGAATAAATGCAAATGATTCAATTTTTTTTTGTTTTCTAATTCATCTATATATGCAAAAGCATATTTATATTCATCGTAAAATTATAATTATTCAGTAAAATTTCATCATAAATTAGTTCATAAGTTATAAATAATGTAATTCTTTTTTTGCCTGAATATAAATAATATAATTATCTTTTAAGGCTTCTTATAATATATGGAGAAAAGGCTAATGACATTTAATGCATAAATTATTACATTATACTCCCTCTAGTCATTTTTATAAGAAATTTTTTTTTTTTTTGGGTTTATTCTTTTTATAAGTAACTTTCTTTTTGTGTCTCAAAATTTAAACTATTTTTTTCTTTTTTACTCCTATTAAATACACATCTTCATATTAATTATCCCCCACTCACCATTAATTCTCTTTCATTAACTCATTTATTACATATTCTTTCTCATATTTTATATTTATACTCTCTCATATTTGTTACTCAATTCTTTCTCCTATGCTCTTTTCATAAATAGAGGTTTATTTGAAATAAACATGACATTTTTATCAAATTTATTGTTTTTAACTAATTTTAACTGTTAGTTCATGCAATAAAAATAAAAATTATTTATAAAAAATACCGGAGGAAGTACTTGATTAAATTAGTGAAGGGCAGTCTCTGCTTAATGTTAAAAATTATATAGTATACAAGGAATTCAAATGAAAATAGCTCGGGCCGGGAGACGTCAATTTTTTTTTATTACAATCAATTCTATCAAAAAAAAAAATTTAAAAAGGTTCTTTTCTCCCCTTAATATATTATTGCATCAAGACGACGTCATGACACTTCAGATTTATTTTGTACACTTTGAGCATAACAGTCCATTCTCAGGATGGGAAATAGGCTGGGGTGTGCAATTTTTTTACATCTCGTTCTTTTTGTCCCAATTCTGAGTAAATCCCATCCTAAAAATTTTGGGGCGGGAAAAATTTAGGATCGGGAAATTTTTTTTGGGATCGAAAATGGGACTTCTTGATCCCGACTTTTTCCCGATCCTGAATATATATATATATTATGTATAATTTTTTAAAATATTTAAGAAAGTAAGATCACATGCAAAATAAAATATGAAAATCCCTAAAATCCTCAAAGTAATATCTATTCTTTTAATTAATTAATTTAATTTAATTTATTATTTATTAAATAATTCTATTTTTTATTCTTGTCTTTGTGCTTTTTGTAGCTAAATCGACAACTTTAAGCATGTATTGGACTGATGATATATTTGTATTGGACTAATTTGATACAATATGATATTAGACAAATTATATATTTATACTAGACTAAAGAAAACACAACAAAAAAAATTAATATATAGATTTTTTTAAAAAAAGAAATCCGGGATCAACAAATTCCCGATCTTAATCCAGAACAGAACGGGAAATTTTTTAGAGCGGGACCAGAAATGGCATTTTCTGATCCCGAACATCCCTTGAAATAGGGATATGCTCCAACTCCCCGCACGCATTTGCTTAAACAAATAAATTCAATTCAATCAATACATAAAAAATAGTTAATCAAGCTAACTAATCATTACTATACAAATAAGAAAGTTTAATAATACTCCTTAATAATAGGAAAAATTTCAAAAAAATACCTCTGAAATAGGGTAATTTCGATTCAGTACTCCGAATTCCAAAATCCCGGATCAGTACCATGTCAGTACGGATGAACAGTACGGGGTGCGCTAAAAGACGATTTTGCCCTTTAGCTCTCATTCTCTCCACTTCAGAATAATAACACAAGGTTCTTAATTAACAACTCCGAATTCTTGATTAACAACTCCAGTTTCAGCTTTTTACTTTCACAACAACAACACCGGTATTTGTTATTAACAACACCGGTATTTGTTATTAACAACACCATATTCTACATTAATAATTCCCATTTCTTGTTTCACAATTTTATAATTTAAGTTTCAGGGCTAATAACAACACCTCTTTCTTCATTAACAACACCGTATTTTACATTAACAACACTATATTTTTTAGATGCGAATATGTGAAAGAATAAAGCAGAATTGTTAATCAAGAATCTGGAGTTGTTAATTAAGAGCCTTGTGTTGTTATTCAGGAGTGGCGAGAATGAGGGATGAAGGGTAAAATCGTCTTTTGGCACCCCCGCACTGTTCATCCATACTGATACGGTACTAATCCGGGATTTTAGAATTCGGAGTACTAAATCAGAATTTCCCTATTTCAGAGGTGTTTTTTTTTGGGATTTTCCCTTAATAATATTTGTGTCAAAATATTCATATTTATATTTACCTTTTCGATGGGTGTGTTGTGGCCAACTTTGCATATAAATTTTAATAAATATCAAATACTTCTTTGGTCCACTTATAAGGACTTGAGAACTATGTCACCAAATACTTTCTCCATTTCTTATAAGGGTTTGTTAATTATTTTGATTAAAGAAATTAATTAATATTAGTTTAATGTGAAAAATTGTATAATTTTCTTAAAATCATTTTTAATTAAATTGAAAAAAATATTATTTAATCTTGAAGAGATAAGAGTTTTATAAATAAGTCATAAACATATTATTATATTTTGTAAAAATATTTTTTGTTAAAGACCATGATTATGCGTCTATAATATAATATGAGAAAAAAGTATATGATATGTTTTAAGGAATAATTGAAATTATAGGGTTAGTTTTTAATGAACAATGGAAATTACAAATATCATGGATTCATGGTCATGGATATGATATTTTTCTTAAGAAACATATTAAATCCAGTTAACTCCTAAAAAAATGTCGGCACGCCTCCAAACGCATCCTAGAGTGTATATGGATATTTAAATTTGAACAAAAATTATATATGATTCATTTATTACAATAAAATAACAAAAATAAAAAAATATATAGCAAATTATTGACAAAATTCACTTTAAAAAACATCAAATTAGTGACGGAAATTCCATCACTAATTAGCGACATAATTTCCATCCCTAATTAGCCACAATTTTTTTTTTTTTATATAACTTAAATTGACACATGTCTTCACCACAAGTCTCTACATGTCCCTCGCTAGTACCCGCCGCTTGTAGCCACCACCACCTCACCTTCGCCCACCACGTGTACTTGTCAAAATCGCCACATGTCACTCTCTATCACCTGCCACGTATCCAAGACGCAAATTGGTTGCATTTTGTGATCAAGTTGGGATTCAAAGCCATAACCTCCCACACACATGCCAATGCCTTTGACAGTTAAGCTAAGAAGAACCTGTATAATTTAAATGTAAAATCATATATATATATATATATATTTTTTTTTTTTTGATTATAAGTCGGCGGGTTCGAACCCGGATACAGGGGGAGGGGGGAAAGTGCTTAACAGCACTTGGGTAACCAGTGCGCCTAATGGCGCTGGTTTATATATATATATATATATATATATATTGCTTTACAAACAAAAATAGAAATAAAAAATTTAATATATTATTAAATATTTCAATTTAGTTTTCTTATTTTATTTTATGTAAATATTCTACCTAAATTTTTATTATTAATATCTTATTTTATTCATTTTATTATATATTTGATTTTTTGTTTGTATTTATAAAATTTGTATTTGTATTTGTATATAATATTTTATTAAAAATTTAAAATATATTATATTATAATTTCAATTTCAATAATAAATATGAATTAATAAATTTTATTTATTTATTTTAATATTTATGTTATAATTTTATAATAATTTAAATTTTAAATTTAAATTATTTAACAAATTTATAATTATGAAAAAATCTAATTATTGAAAAAGTTAACTATTAGTGACAAAAAGTTTCAGTCGCTAATTCTGTTAGAAAATATTTTTCACAGAAATTAGTGATGGATTAGGGAAGGAAATTAGTGATGGAATTTTTTCGTCACTAATTTCCATCGCTAATTTTTTAATGACGGAATTAGAGACGGATTAGTGATGGAATTTAGCGACAGAATAACCCGTCACTAATATAGTGACAGAAAAATTTCGTCATTAAATTCCGTCACTAATTTTCTATTTTTTTTATAGTGATTTACCGATAGAATTTTTATGTCATCACTAATTTTATTTTCACCAATTGATTTTAATTTAGTTGCTAATTGCCAATCGAATTTCTGTGCTAATGTGAACTTCAATTGATAATTTTGAGGATAATATATTTTGACTTAATTAGTGACGGAACATTCTGTTGCTAATTTCATTAGTAATTAGTGTTTTTGTATTGATTTTGATGAAACTATTTCTTTTTTTCTTAGGGAGATTTTGTACTTATTTCTTTCTACATTGATGATATGTAGATTCTCCATGGATGATAGTCTAAGTGTGTGTTTGGAACAGCGGTTGGAAAAATGGAGTTTATCCATTTAGCTTTTGGTAATCTTGTTTTTGGTAAAAGCCCAATTGTGTAATGTGATTTATGTTTGGATTAACGATTGAAAAAATGGAGTTTGTCAATTTAGCTTTTACAACCTTGTTTGGATTGTCTTAAGCATAAGTGATTTTAGAGAGAATAGTAAGAAAGAAATTAAATTTGAAATTGAAAAAAAATTTATAAAAGTTAAAATTGGAATTTAAAATTAACACAATTTGTCCAATGATGTCACCCATGTGTCACACGGTAATAATAAACGCTTGATGACCTCCAAGCAAAGCTCCACATCTCAGCTTTAGGGTAAAGCTCGTTTTTAAATCTTAAGCTCAATGAGGAGTTGGGCTCTCCAAACACTGATTTTTTTTTTCCCAATTGAGCATTTAGCTTTTGAGCATCCAGCTGAGCGTTTGGGCCCAAAACACCCCCACCAAACACTGCCTACTTAGCTTCACAGTCCAACAATAACATCACAACTACTTAAAAATTCAAAGTGGCATCAATTTCAGTCCACTGTTTCTTTTTCTTCATTTTCTATTTGAGCACTGTACCATTATATTGCATATATATATATATATATATATATATATATAATCTGTATGGAGGAGCCTCTCGAAATGATAAGCCACCACATGACACCACTTTTCTTTTTAAGATATTTCTCTCTCTTTATTGTCTCTTCCCATCCCTTCTTGTTTGGTTTTGTTTTTCTTCCTTTTTTTTTTGAATTACAGAGACAAGAGAAAACCTCTTGAGACCACTACGGGCCATTAAACTAGGTTACATACATAGAAATACTACTGAAATCAAATATTAGCTGAGATCAGCTAACATTTGTTTTTCTTCCTTTCATCTTTAATGAAAGCCGCTCAAATTCAAAAGCGAATACGAAGAAAACTCTAAAATTGACCCTTTCGTCGACAATGAAAGCAGATTCATTCAATTCATTTATTCGCGTAATTAAAAAGCCTTCGAATTCTGGTATTAGTTCCCATCTAACCCCAAGAGTTTAATACATACACACTTATGTTATAGGACCCATTATTTTACCTTTTATACTTTGGTCGGTGAGGTTTAGATTGTGACTGGCTTCTTTACAATAATAATTCTTAATGTAACCTATCCTTTATTTTACCCTTTTTGCTTTGAAATTAATAGAGATTATCATGAAAGGCGCAGCTAGCTAATCGCTCAATATTAGGTTTTTTTTTTAAATAAAAGAATTAAAAGTTTGAATTATTGTAATCATGTTTGTTTTGAAGGTTTGAGGAGTTGATGATAAGAATTCACTAGATTTATAACATTGGGACTGTGCTGTTAGGTTTGAGTTCATTATTTCAGTATAGTGATCTTGTGTTGTCATTCACCTATTGATTTTAATTATTCAACCAATGTCCTTCTTTTTTATCATTTTTAAATACTATTTGGGTTTAGTATTTCCACTTGTAATGCTTAATTATGATAAACACGATCTCTTATGTCAAATGTTACTTTGATATATTATTAAACATATGTAAGATATGTTTTCCATATTTATCAATTTTTTTTTATCAAATTATCTTTATTGATATTTCCTCAACAATAATTAAGTAAGAGCGGGGTAGAGAATTAAGAAAAATGATTAGAGTGTTAAACATATCATATTAATTTAACCAATTTTTTAAACTTAATCAAATTAGTTAAATATATCTTACATCAAATACAACAGGAGTACAACACTAGCTAATTGTTCAATTATAGTAGTGTTGTGAGCACAAGTTTAAAAGAAGAGACCTCATTTCAAAAGATTGGCTTATTAATATGGACTAAAAGAGCCATTTGAGCTTATAAACCCACTTTATTTGTTAGGCTTCTCTATATATATAGAACTCATAAGAATGTAATAGACCCTCTTTCGAGATTTAATGTCCTTGACAGATGCACTCAATGATAAATCCTTTACATAAGTTGTCCTTAATTTCCAATAAATAGCAATGGCTTAGATAGCAGCCCATTTGACAAACGCTACCAACAACCCAAAAAAAATGTGTTAGTGATTACATTTTTTCTATAGTGGTGTAAAGAAAGAGCACATCCTAAAAAATTTAGTCGATTAATATCAATAGAATAAGTGTGCGTTTGGAAGAGCTTATTTTTGGGCAATAAGTGCTTATAATTCGTGATTCACGGTATACGAGGTAAGTATGTGAGAGGAGTTTTTTCTCGGCTTGCGTAATAAGGGCTTATTTCTCAAATAAGCCCTTATTTAAGCTCTCCCAAACACCCACTAAATCCAATGAGCTTATAAACTTCAGTTCATTTGATGCTAACATCAATAATGACATTTCTATCCTTGTGTATGACTATATATTGAGATCTTAATCACACATATGACACGAAAGTCATATTCTCAAGTTTTACACACACGCACTCACAAAAGCCTTCTCACAGTCAAAGTGGCTATATGTAGAGTAGCTAGGTAGAGCCATAGATTCCACTTTAAATCCCCCCCTTTTTTTTTGGTCTTTTGAATTTGCATAGATTGAAGCACCAATAGCCCTAACCTATCAAGGAGAATCACCGAACAATCTAGATTTTTTTGTCCATAGGCATTCTTTTTTGGATAGAATATCAATTTAAATATTAAGAAAAAAAAAGTACATAAATACAATTAGATTGATGCACCAATAACCTTAACCCATGAAGAAGAATCGCATCACCAAACAACCTGGGTATTTTTTTGTCCATGGGCATCTTTTTTTTTTTTGATAAAATATCAATTTATATTAAGAAAAAAATATTATATAAATATAAGGGTGAATATGTAAAAATACATGAGATTTTTTCAAAAGTGCGCTCAACATCAAATATTTTCTTGAAGGAAAAAATAACTATGAACTTTCAAAATAGGTGCAAAAATATACATTGACCATTAGTTGACTATTTGTTTGAATTTTTTAAAATTTAAGGAGCAAAAATACACATGAGATTTTTTTAAAAATGCATTTGACACAAATGCTTTTTTGATGGACAAAAGTAGCTATGAATTTTCAAAATAGATGCAAAAATACATATTGACCGTTTGTTTAAATTTTTGATGGAATTAGTGATGAAATTCACCGACAGAATTTTTTGATAGAATTTTTCCGTCAATAATTTTGTCGCTAAATTTTTACTACTATATTATAATAATTTATATAATATAATAATATAACGATTTATTTAAATAAAATATATATAACGAAAATAATTTAATATTAAAATAATATCTCTATAAAAATAAAAATTATAATATAAATAGAATAAGAATGAAATTACTTATATAGAATATGTGCCTTTTTCAATAATTCATCTATAGAATTACATATATAGAATATGTACCGATAGAATAATACATATATAAAAATTATTTTTTATTCAAATTACAATATAGAATATGTGCCTTTTTCAATGTTTTATTATATATAAATAAAAATAAAATCATACAATATAAATTTTAGTTTTTCAAAATTTTAAATAAGTAGTATAAATAAATATTTATATAAAATAAGAAAATTAAAATAAATATTTAATAACATATTAAATTATATATAAATCATACAAAAATTATGTTTTTACATATGTGTGTGTGTGTATAATATGTTTGTACAATATAAATATTATATTTGTTTTTCTGAAGATTAGTTCATCGCAGATCAAATGATTAAGCTTTTAGCATAACCTCGAGGTGTTGGATTCGAATTCTCCTTTAGTCACAAAATACAACCACTTTAGAGGTGAGGTGGCAGGCACATGTGGAGGTGACTTGTTCAGTGAGGGACATGTTTGGATGTGCCATGTGGAAAATAAATTAGCAATGAAATCTTTCGTCAGTAATTCATCACTAATTTCAAATGAAAATTTTTTTGTCACATTGGAAAATTACCTACAAGCCAACCAATTTGTCACATAAAATTAGCAACAGAAAAGATTCCATCGGTAATCTATTTCCATCACTGATTCGTCACTAATTATGTTGCTAAATTAAAATCCTGTAGGCAATTCGATCGATAGTTTTTTTTTTTAGTGCATATGAAAAATCCTCGTACTACAATGCTGTATGAGAGAACCATCAACATGGATTTGATGAAGAACCTTATGCCGCTATATTAACTGATGGATCATTTTTTTTTTAAATTTTGTATTTTACTATTTATTTGATCGATTCAACCACAAACATGCATGTATGATTCACTTGTAGGATCGGTAAGCACAGCGGAAGAATTTGAAAAATTTTTACCGATCCTAATCGAGGATCTATTAACGGCGTTTAAACCAAGTTGGAAGGATTCATACCTTTTGATGATTCAGAGTTTTCACGATCTCTAGGAGCCAACAGCTCAGGTCCGCTCCCTTTACCGGTATCCACACGAATGCTCTCCAACCGAGACTGCGTGCTAGCGCCTCTAATGTCTCTAAGGGTTTAACTTGCGGCTCTCAATTCTGATGTACCCTGAGTCTATCAGCTCTATCAAGTTTATAACCCATGGGGGTTATTTTCAAATTTCAAAATTAATCATCATTAATTTCGAAATTAATTAACAATTAATTATCTTGATGAGCTAATTAAATAAATTCAGTTTAAATTAAATCTGTCCAACAGTTTTAATTTAACCTATTTATTTAATCTAAATAAAGAGCCATTAGATTTAATTTATCTTCATAAATTAAATCTGAGATACTATATCTCTATCATGTTAGTTATTAAATTTAATATATCTTAATAAATTAAATTTAAAACCAACACAATATAATAATATCATATAATATATATATACATATATATATATATATATATAATATTTCGGAAAAATATATATATATATAATATTATTAAATATAATAATATAATATAAATAAGATATATATTTCGAAAATATATATATATCTATATAATATTATTAATGAATTTTATATTATATATATATATATATATATATAAAATTCATCCACCCTAAATCAAACATTATCTCGTGTTGGGCCATTCTTGTGTGCGACCCTGTAGGCCTATATGAAGTTGACAGTGGGCCAATAACTACACTAATCCAAAAGTCGCAAGCGGCCTCTAGCAAGACATTACGACTATCCAATTCATATGAGGATAGTTATCACGATGCAACCTGTCATACAACCATGTCACGTCCCTTTTGTCACACGATATATCGATCAAGGATAAGGCATGGAAAATGTCATCCTCTTGTTCCTGACCATTACTTTCTCGATTCCTGAGTAGCCTGATAATAGAGACAGACACTCCTTTCATCATAGTATGGCCATACATTTCTCAGACTTACTCATCGAGGGGCCCAGTAATATCTCTCTACTAATGTGAGGGACAAATTCCATCTTAATCATTTATATTCCTCTACATGAAAAACCACCAAGCCCGATCGTAGCCTTTATCATCACCCGGTCAAAAGTGACTTTTGACTAGTTCAAAGCTTAGCAACTCTCATGTAGGAATCCATGATGACCTCAGGTCTAAGGGCATTGTGACGTGGTTATACATGAGAAAAGCTTATGACTTGATCCATGTAGCTTTCTCATAGTGGGTCGGTCCAGCACCTTGTACTCTTACAAGTGCCTAAGACTTTGATTCGTATCTCCATATCTTATCAAAGTCATACTGGTCTTGTTTCATCTCTGCTCCCGCATAGATGACCGACCAGGGACATTTTTGGACAATCTTTATGAATTATCCAATGATACAATTATCACAGTTAACATGCAAATAATATGATAACAGAATGGAGAAATTTCATTAAAATAATAATGTTTAAAGTACAATGATTGGCCCTTAGGGCATAATTTCCAACATCACTATGCCCCAACCTTTAAAAGGGTTTTATTTTTAAGAGATTCATTCACTATATAATATTATCTGTGAAGTTGAAATAAACTTGAAACTATATTTCATTCATATCGAAAAGAGAGGATTACAAGTTATATAAATATACACAGAAAATGAAGGCAGAGGAAGAATGATTATCGGTGAGATAGAGAAACTAAAGTCAACAAAATCATGCTACCGAATTGCTTCTGACTTTCTACGTTTCTAACACTCCCCCTCAAGTTGGAGTATAGATATTTATCATGCCCAACTTGGTACAAAGATACTAACCCGTGTCCCATGTAAGGCTTTCGTCAGAAGATCTGCCAGTTGGTCGTTTGATTGCACATGCCCTGTAGATACAACATTTTCTTTAATCTTATCACGAATAAAATGACAATCGATTTCAATATGTTTGGTACGTTCATGGAATACAGAGTTCGATGCTATATGAAGTACTGCTTTATTATCACACCATAGCTTTGCAGGCAATGTCGTGGTGATACCAATTTCCTTCAAGAGTTGAAATACCCACACAATTTCTTGTACTGACTGTGACATGGCTCTATATTCCGCTTCTGCACTTGATTTTGACACAACTCCTTGCTTCTTTCTTCTCCAAGATATCAAATTTCCACCAACAAACACACAATAACCCATAGTGGATCGTCTTGTGGCTTTAGATTCTGCATGATCCGCATCACAGAAACACTCGACTTTAGTGTGTCCATAATCTGTATAAAGAATACCAAGACCTGGAGAACCTTTTAAATAATGCAAGATATGTTCTAAAGCTTCCCATTGTGCCACCGTTGGTGATGCCATGAATTGGCTGAGCCTACTGACTGAGAATGTTATATCAGGACGAGTTTCTGTAAGATAATTCAACTTCCCAATGAGTCTTCTATATCTTTCGGGAAATGCAAACGGCTTCAGTTTCTCTGGATCAATCTTCTTCTTCAAGTCATCAGGAAGCTCATCAAACATACTAGCATTAAGATCCAGGAAAGGAATCGGAATCATGGGGATGCTGCTTGGTGCAGCTCCAAGCTTTCCAGTCTCCTTTAAGAGATCGAGAACATACTTCCTCTGAGTCAAAAGAATGCCTTTCTTGCTTCTCAAAACCTCAATACCAAGGAAGTACCTTAATGATCCCAAATCTTTTATTTGGAAGTGAGAGTTCAAAAAGATTTTAAGTTCCGAGATTCCAGAAATGTTACTCCCTGTAATCACAATATCATCAACATATACTACTAGAAGAATCATGCATGCATCAGATTGCTGGTAGAACACAGAGTGATCACACTTGCTTTGATTTAACCCCAACTTCTTTACTACTGCACAGAATCTATCAAACCAAGTTCGAGGACTTTGCTTTAGACCATACAGTGACTTCTGGAGGTAGCACACTTTCGTATTCTCCCCCTGAGCAACGAACCCAGGTGGTTGCTCCATATAAACTTCTTCAAGAATGTTGCCATTCAAGAAGGCATTTTTAACATCTAATTGATGCAAATCCCAATGATGTGTGGCTGCCAAAGAAACAAGAAGACAAAATGAGGTGAGTTTGGCCACAGGAGAGAAAGTTTCGGAATAATCAATACCATAAGTTTGGGCATACCCTTTAGCAATAAGTCGAGCTTTTAGCCGTTCCAAGGAACCATCAGCCTTAGTCTTAACAACAAATACCCATTTACATCCAATGGCCTTCTTTCCAAGAGGGAGATCAATAAGAGTCCAAGTACCAGCTGTTTCTAGTGCTAAGAGTTCTTCTTCCATTGCGGCACGCCAACCAAGGTGAGTCAAGGCTTGGTGAAGGGTAGTAGGGGTGGAGATGGAATCAAGGGTGGCCACAAGAGAAGAGGAGACAAAGGACAAAGAGTTATAGGATACAAAAGATGAGATAGGATAGGTACAGTAAGCATATCTTTTGGGAGGATAATGAGGACGAGTACCTTTTCGAAGGGTAATGGGCAGGTCATCAGAAGTATCAATAGGAGAATCAAGACTAAGTGATTCGGTAGCAACAAGAGGAGAATTGGTGGAAACAGGAGTAGGAACTAAGGAGGCATCAACAGAATCAATCGGCGAAGCAGGAGCTGGCGAAGGTGAATCATTGGCAACATCAGCATCATTGGTGATATCAGGTTCCGGAACAGTAGCCTGTACTGGTGAGAGAGAGACAGGATAAATCAGGATATCATTAGATTCATCCATGATAGAAGGAGACTCAGAGACAGTCAACGTCTTGAAGAAAGGAGACGACTTATAAAAAGTTACATCAGTGGACACAAAGTAACGACGAAGATCAGGAGAGTAACATCGATAACCTTTCTGAATTCTAGAATATCCAAGAAAAACATATTTTAAGGACTTGGGATCGAGTTTACTAATACTAGGACGGACATCTCGAATAAAACAAACACAACCAAAGATTTTAGGATCAATAGGGAACAGCTTAGTGGTGGGAAACAGAATGGAATACGGAATATCCCCACCAAGAACAGCCGAAGGCATGCGATTGATGAGAAAACAAGCAGTAGACATGGCATCAGCCCAAAAACTTTTAGGGACAGAGGAATAAAACATGAGAGCTCTGGCAGTTTCTAAAAGATGTCGGTTTTTTCTTTCAGCAACACCGTTTTGAGCAGGGGTATCAACACAAGAGGATTGATGAAGAATACCATGATTTTGCAAGTACTCGGTGAATGGGGCGGAAAAATATTCTTTTGCATTATCACTTCGTAAGATTTTCACAGGAGTATTAAACTGGGTTTGAATCTCAACACAGAAATTACGAAAGTGAGTAAATAATTCAGAACGTTGTTTCATTAACTAAAGCTAAGTGATTCGAGAAAAATCATCAACAAAAATAACAAAATAACGATAACCAGTTTGAGACAGGATTTGACAAGGACCCCAAACATCAGAATGTACTAACTCAAAGGGGGACGCAGCTCGTTTATTGACTTGAGGTGACAAATGTACACGATGGTGTTTGGCAAACTGACATGACTCACAATTTAAAATAGACACAAAAAGAACTGAGGATACAATTTTCGGAGAGATGACAGAGACATATGACCCAGACGACAATGGACTTCAAATAGAGATGACCCACCAGAACAAGCAACAGAACGTGGCACATGATCATCAAGGATGTAATGGCCACCAGATTCATAGCCTTTATATATAACCTGTTTCGTCGTGAGATCCTGAATCAAACAATGGTAAGGAAAGAGTGTAATAAAACAATTTAATTGTCGAGTAAGTTTGCTAGTAGACAAAAGATTAAAAGCAAGGTCAGGAACATAAAGGACAGAGGAAAAGGAACAGACGAGGTAGGTCTGATAGTGCCAGATCCAAGAACATGAGAATAAGAACCATTGGCAATGGTTATACCAGAGGGATTGGCATAAGGTGCATATGAGGAGAACAAATTCTTGTTACTTGTCATATGATCAGTGGCACCGGAATCGATAATCCACTTTGAGGAACAAGTGGCAAGACTAGAAGTAATATTACTTGTAGCAAGAGCATATGAAGGTTTGGATTTAGATTCAACCATCATCATGAGAAGATGTACCAAACAGCAAGTAAGCAAAGATGCAACTACAACAAATTCTCTGAGCAAGAATAAGAGAATCACACAATCATAAATTGCAGGAACAATTTGAAATATCCCAAACGAGGCTTCAAGGTCCTCTAACTACAACAACAAACGTCACACTAGTGACCAAATAGAGAATTACCAGAAATATCCCAAACGATGAACAGTAGCCGTTAAATGAACAGTACCTTCGAATTTGCAAATGGCAAGTTGGTTCTTCAAATTGCAAAAATACCAGTTTAGACCTTCAAAATTTTAAAATGACATTTTGGTCTTACGAATTTGCAGAATGACAGATAGGTCCTCTAAATTTGTAAAATGACAAAATAGTCTTACGAATTTGCAGAATGACAAACAAATCTCCCAAATGACGACAAAAGCTTGCGCACCCATAAGAACCAGAAGCAGTAATATCAAAATGGAAACTAATATAAGATATACCCGAAAAGCCAACTTTAGAACTAGATCACACAGCCCCTGAGGATGAACGAGCTCAAAGAGTTGATCAAAACGCACCTAGAACTTGTCTGAAACGGTCGTCGGAACTTGCTACACGCGCCGGCACGTGGTATGGACAGCGGAGGAGACGGTAGCGCGTGAAGGAGACGCGTTGTCGGAACTTGACGCCACCAACTGGGTTTTGCCGATCTTAGGCCGGAGAAGAAGGATGAATGGCGAGTGTGGTCAGAGGAGGCCTCCTGCGAAGGAAGATCTACAACTGAACTTAAGCAAGCTTCGCCGGAAAAAATGGAGTTTTCGCCGGAAAATAACACTGAAATCACACTGGCTCTGGTACCATGTGAAGTTGAAATAAACTTGAAACTATATTTCATTCATATCGAAAAGAGAGGATTACAAGTTATATATATACATAGAAAATGAAGGCTGAGGAAGAGTGATTATCGGTGAGATAGAGAAACTAAAGTCAACAAAATTATGCTACCGAATTGCTTCTGACTTTCTACGTTTCTAACATTATCCATTAACTTAAATTATTGTGTTGTGTTAATGCCCCCAGAACTAATGATAAATTAAGCCTTCTCAACACACCTTTATCTGTTTACAATATTTCAACTAAAAATCTTACTTTCACTTGATCAATCATGTAGAGAAAATCTTATTTAATTTTTAATATTGATGATGATAGAATAAGAATAAAAAAAGGCACATATAATATCACCATTATCATATGCAATGTCGATGTCCCATTCAATCTTTTCTTTGCTTTTGTAGAATATAGGCACAGTGGACATTGTTAATGTGTTCATACTTCATATAAATCAATGCACTGAACCCATTCCCAAAAGATTTTCAACGCATAACAATGAAAGAAATTAAATAACTAATATATCCCTACAACAATAAATAAATTAAAATGAATAAAATTTTGAAATCATCTCAACATATTATGACATATCTGCACTGACAAATCGGTTTGTCCATGGTGACAACACTTTTCCTTAATTTCTCCATTACTTAAACAATGTAACCATATTATTTAATTTCATGTGCCACCACCTAATTGGACATCTTTGTTTTCTAAAATGTTTCTTTTTTCTAAAATTGTTTTGCAATGCAAGAAAACATTAAAAATTGATGAACCAGTGGCTTGATGATTATTATTCCAGCAGATTCCTTGAAATGAAATTCAAAAGTTATCGACTTCTGAAACTTCTAAGTATATGTGGAGAATTCTATTTTAATTTAGCAAGGTACAAGACAGGTTTTTATACATATACTGATATTGATATTGATTGATAAAAAATTAAAATAATAAATAAATTACAAATAAATACATGTAAGGAATTGTCTACCGCAGGACTATCAAACAAAACCCAAAGGTGCGTTTGTTTTGGTGATTGGATAAGTAACTTATTTTTACTTAAATTTATGGAATCTTAAGATTGGAAAAAAGTTAAATTGGGTAAAATGATGAGTGTTTGGATTAGCAATTAGATAAGTAACTTAAAGTAACTTATGTAAAAGTTAGGATGTTTGGTTTGACTTTTGCATAAGTGAATTTTATATTAATTAAGAGAAAAAAATTGAGAAAATTATGAAAAATGAAAAAATGAAGAGATAATTGTAAAAAAAAGTCCTCATTGGCAACTTAATTGCCAATGGGAGCTGGGAAGATATCTTCATACGGAGGGATTTTTTCACAATTTTCTCAAAAATTAACGTTAAAAATTTGGTAATAGTACAATTTTAATAAAATTATATCAAACTCTAATTTAAATTGGTACACTCCAAAAGTCTTTTATACTGTGCACCTCAAGCTTAAATCTTATAAATTATATCAAACTCTAATTTAAATATTAAATCCTAACTCATATTTTCACATAGCTCAAAATCTAACAAAATAAACCGATTAAAATCTCAATAATACCTCTAATAATCCAAATAAATTATTTAAACTAAATTTAATAGGTAAAAACACTATATGAAACTAATTTATGACATGTTTATAAAAAAATTGATTATAAAATCATAAAACAACTAAATAATAAATCTAAACTGATTAAAATTAATTATTAGTTATTCTCTACATTTCTATAGTCATATATTAACAAAAATAAAACTTGCCTAAACTTTTATCTCAAAGTATTTTCTAATTAGCAGAAGATTACTATCTAAAGAAAGAGAAAATTATTTAGAACATATTTCATAAAAGAAGTTTTGTGATTAGAAGTGATTTTGAGTACCTCATTGATCCCCAAAAATATGAAAATACTCCTATTAATATTTCTTTATACACATACAGGCACATAATCTCCAATAAGCTTCATTTTGAGGCTTATGACTTTTTCCAACTTATGACTTTTTTTATCTTAAAACCAATCGCTGAAACAAACACCCATTTTTTATCAAAACACTGTTCAAGTCCAAT
Organism: Inga oerstediana; assembly: GCA_963210345.1. Classification (NCBI taxonomy): domain Eukaryota; kingdom Viridiplantae; phylum Streptophyta; class Magnoliopsida; order Fabales; family Fabaceae; genus Inga; species Inga oerstediana. Next base: position 41,916,937 of record OY723409.1, read on the forward strand.
TGACCACTATTCAAATTCGATTTTCCTACCAAATCGCTGAAAGAAACATACGCCAAGTGGGCACAAGAATGGCTGTGGTCTTAACTTCTCCCATTGACTTGTATATAGTAAGAATCGAGTGATATATCATATAGTCTACATTATGTGATGGAAAACACTACCTAACTTACTCTATATATATATATATATATATATATATATTACATGAATAATTGACCCACAAGACAGCATGCTTTGAGGATAGTGTGCCATTTATGCTTTTGAATCTTTTAACACCCCCAAATTGTATTAATTATTTTTAGGTCCCCTAAGATGATGACAAGATCGACTGCAAATTAAATAGGCTAAATTATACATAACCCTTTTTTATTAATTTTATCCATTTCTTATTCACACACAACTTGAAATTTAAAAGGTTATCTGTACATAACTCAAAATTTAAGGGTGTTATATGCACACAAAAATAAAGTTGTAAGGGGTGTATAATTGATAGTTGAGAGTTATCCGCACAAAAATGAAAGCTTAATAAAGTTTATTATTGAGGGTTTAATGTAAAGGGGTAATTCACTAATTTGTACATGATTCACAGGTTAAGAGCATCGGTGTGAGTATTAAGTAATTTAGCCAATTAAGTAATACCATATATTAGTGTGATGTTAAGCGTCAAATCAAGGAAATAGGAAGCTGGAGAGAAGCTACAAGCAAGCTGAGTAAGTAAGAAGAATGGCTGTTAAGAAGAATGGTAGCTCTTGTAGGGCATGCACCAATTAGAGGATTCAGAAACGTGTGAGAGAGAGAGGGAGGGAGGGAGGGAGGCAACAAAGGTTATTGGTACAGATGTAAAGATAAGAGCTAAATGAGGGAAAAGGAAGTTGGAAGTACTTGAGACATGCAGTGAAATCAAGATCCATATCATTTCCTTGTTGATTAAAGTAAAGCAAATAGGCATGGCCATCTATGATTAAGAATCAGATAAGATACTACTCCTTTAAGATACTACTCCTCAGTTCTAAATATAAGATATAGTTAAATTTTTTTAAAGAGATTAATGAAGTTAAATAAATTATTTAATTATATTATATGTTGTGTATTATTAAATTATATATCAGTTTATAAGTTAAGCAAAATAGTTTGGAGAAAAAATGATAAATATAAATAATTTAATTAACTTTCTTAATATTTTAAAAAAAATTCAACTTCATCTTTTATTTAGTATCAGAGAAAATTCTACGCATTATTTTGGTTCTAAGTTCCGTTAGGCCTCAAATATGGGGAAAACTCCGAGGTAAAGCCCAATAATCTGAAAAATGGTTGAAGGTTTGATCATGTAAGTGGGAACTTTGAAGAGACCAACACAAGAAAGCCAGAGGATAAAAAGAAGTGAGTTTGATTGGCCTCAAACAAAAATATGTACATAGGAATGTAGACCAATGTTTGAGCCCACTAAAAATACATGGGCTTTGGGCTAAGCCCATGTACATGACAACATATAACATAAATGAAGCCGGAAAAATGGAAAAAAAAAGAAGGAAAAGATGGCGTCGCCCGGACTTGAACCGGAGACCTTCAGTGTGTTAGACTGACGTGATAACCAACTACACCACGACACCTTGACGTTTAGGTTTGCTTAAAGAATATATATTAATTAGAACAACATTTAATTCTGAAATATCCGGAGATCAGATAATAGCTCTGCTCATGGAAGATCGAGGCGATAACCAGAAGCGAAGGAAGCTAAATTGAACGATACAAAACAACGATGCTTCCTGCGGCTACGTGTCCGCCGCTCTGCAATTCGATGAGTCTGCTTAATGGTACTCAAACTAACTCCGTTAATTCTCTGGCTTTCTCGACAAAAGCTCAGTCATGTTTCCTTTCTGGGATGACTCTAACGGACTCGTCTTTCATTCTCTGCTTCAAATCTGTACAATTTCAGCATTCCCGTGTTAATTTGAATGCGATATATGATAATGGATTTGGTGTGTGCGCCTCGAAGAAGCGAGGACAGGCTGGGGCTGTTGGCATTGTGGAGGCCGACGATTTTGAGGAGGATGGTGGGAATGATGATTATGATTTTGGGGACTTTGATGATGATGAGGAGGATGAAGATGAGGACGATGAGGGAGTAGTTATGCCGTTTGAGCAGATGAGAAAATGGCTGAAGAATAAGCCTCGGGGTTTTGGTGTAGGTAAGGTGTATGACACTTCTGTTGAAGATAAGCTGCTTGATGAAATGCGCAAGAGTAGAGAAGCTCAAGCCGCTAATCTGAATAAGCTTAAGAACAATCCCACGTTGCCTGGTGCCAAAAAAGATGAAGAGAAGAAAGGTTAGCTTCTGAATTATCCTTAACGTGACTCATATTTTTTACTTGCCAATTTATGGCTAATGGGTCTTTCAATATGATATTTATGATGGGATTATCTTCAGATTATGTTTATTTACATGGTTGCTTGAGTTTCTTTTGTGAAGTCTTGAGCAACTGGTATCCATTTTGCAGTAGTTAGTGGTTTTGTGTAGTTTTTAAGAAGGATATGTATGCTTGATTGAGGATAGCTCTATGTCTTGTGGAGGCTGAAAGCATCCATCATAGATTTTGGGAAATTCTAGGATTTTCTACCTTGTATGTTTGTCACCTTTCCTTAGGACAATGCAAATTTGCAAGGCTGTTGATTTTGAAGGTGTTTACTGTATATATTTTCTCTCAATGTGTGTTAAGGGTGCCACATGTCTGTCTTTATTCATTGGGATGGAATTTTACAGCCCAGGAGGTTAAAAGTGGAATTCCAGTACGCTTGGTGAACTTGCCAAAGAAGAAGAACGTCAATAGGGATCTTAAATCAGCTTTCCAAGGGATTCCTGGCATAGTTGATATAGTCCCAGCTGTTTCTGGTAACAAGAAGACAAGGGACCCTGTTTGCAAGGGCTTTGCTTTTGTTTATTTCAAGTGTGAAGAAGATGCTGCTAGGTGTGTTCTAACTTCTAACCCGAATCTCAATCCCTTTCTAAATAAACAGACAAGACTTGCATATAGTTTTCTTCAAGTGTTCTAACCTCAATGTTGTTGGGTTTTCAATACAGCCACTACATATGAATGGTTTTTCCAAGTCACGAGCATGTCATGGATCGTTTCAAAAATATTTTTCACATGTCATATTTTAATTAATTAATTCAATAGAGGCACTTAAACAAAATTGCATTAGTTTTTTGCCTCTTCAAAATCTGATAGATGTAGAGCATCACATCTTCCTATTGAGTAATAAAACATAATAACGCCCTCTTTCTGAATTGTTGTTGAATAGGGTTCTTTTTAATTGATTACATTGCAGCTTGATAAGTCTAATGCAGAACATTACAATAATTTCTGGGGGATGAATATTTGAAGATATTAATCTAGCTTTGTCTAGAGCCCTCTTCAAAACATAGGGTTCTTGATCCTCCTGCTTAAAATGTTTCCAGTATAACATTCTCCTTGCTATGAAAATAGGGGGACTTTGTAAAAGAGGGTTTTATTATACTGGAAAATTAATTCAAGCTTGTCTATGTTATTTTACTTCGTCAGGGTGACTAAGAGTTGTATTTGCGTTGGGATCTATCTGGCATTAATTATTGCATACCCCTGTTGTTGTTCAAAGTGATTCAATTTGTTCTCACAGTACTTGTATCTTACAAAGTCCAATCCTCCTCCTCTTCACAGGCTTGTGCAACTATACTCTGGGCAAACTGTTACCTTTGGTAAAATTCAAAAGCGGATAAAATGTGAGCTTCTGAATGAAAATTCTCCAGTGTCTTCTTCTCTGGAATCCTGCCAAGATGATAATACTACTGCAGTTACACCACAGCTAATAGTCCCAGCCATAGAAGAAAACCCAAATGAGGATTCCAGAATGGATAATTCTGCATTCAGTTCCTGGGATGAGACTGCTTCTAGCTCCGAAGAATTGGATCCCATATATAGAGCAGAACAGGCTGAAGAGAATGAAGACTATGCAGTGACTCTGAATGTAGATGATGATGATCACACTGAGGAACTACAGATTGATTCTGAAATTAATTCCCTTTCGTTGGAGCAGAAGTCACCTGCCAAACCTAAACAAGTGAATTTTGCCAAGAAAAAGCCACCTTCCAAGGAGAAAGTTAAGAAGGTTCCTAAGTTAGGGGTTTTGGGATCTGCAAAGAGGTAATGAACAACACCCCTGTGATATTATAGAATGCATGTGACTTTATTTTTATGTTTATTGATTTTGTTCAACTTGTTAATCTGATTTCAGGTTAAAGATTAAGGAGAAGGCTATTTTAAGTGATGTTTTCTCCAAATATGGATCAAAAGCTGCTTTTGCTTCAAAGGATAGTTAAGGGAATTCAGAGATTGCTATGACCAGATAGATACTGGTGGGACTAGATCCATCACCTGAAGTGAGGAATGTAAAAAGAAACCAATTTGAATGATGAATGGGGGATGGGATAGTCTCCATAATTTCACATTTTAATTCTATGTATTATTAGATCTTATTTCGATCAAAATTTACTAAATTTCATTGCAAAAAGTGAATTTCAGCTCAATTCCATATATTCTAAACTTTTGCAAGTTGGCTGCAATTTCATAAGATCATTATAATTTTTTTGTGAGGCACGATAAATAGATTTCATGGACAGCAAAGACTTTAATCTCTGGGATCTGAGGATAAAGACCATTTTCAACATAAAAATAGCATTATCTGTTCACCTCTAAGAATATATTGAGTTCTAAATGTAAAATAATATATAAATGGGCCAATATATATATATATATATATATATATTGGTTCCGTTCATAACTTGGATTCTCAACGAAAGTGGATCCAGGTCAAGTTTCAGGCATTAGTTTGTTTGATTTCAAAATAACTTCCATAAAATGATAGTGGCATTGTTTTTTTTCTTTATTTTTTATTTGATCAAGGGTATTTCTAAGTTGCTTTGAACTTGAGACTAATCCCTTGTAAAGGGTTTTTGGCTTTCCCAACAGTTAAATATGGGATTGAATCCAGAAATTTTCAGATAATGAGAATAATAATTATCTTGGTACTAAAAGGAAGTTTCATGATATATGTCTGAGACAAAATTTAGTCAAATCAAAAGGTCCAAACTGCAAGGTAGTGTGGGGCATAAGGATGCAACCGGAACCATATGTGTGCAGGATGTTCAAGGAAATCATTATGATGTGGAAAGTTCAGATCGGCAAACTCGTTTTTCAGAGAAGATATCTCGTGATTCCATTGTCACTGTAATTCTTTCTTAAAATGCTCATTACATTTCTAAGAAGCAAGGACGAGTGGACTTCATACATCTCTCTATGATCAAGAAACCTAAAAGAGCTATGAGTGAGAGGAGTAAGAGGAAGAGAACATCATCAAGTGGAGTTTCTCCTGATCTATTTCCTCATTCTAAGAGGGTGTGCTTGTCCAATTCTAACTTGACTCAAAAGCAGGTTTGCTCGCCTGATCTAGACCTTAACAAAAAGCAAGTTCCAAATTCCAGTTCTGTTTCTTCCAGAGTCTTGGCTGCTCCTTCTCAAGACTTTGACTTGAATGAAAATACTTGTTTTGTCCATACTGATGCTGGTCTTATGGCCTTGACTCCAAAGAGTGTAAGCCTTATGTTGTTTTGTCTTGGGGCCCGGTTACGAAGAAACTGAGAATTAGTACTGGTCTGACTTCTCCTAATAGGGGCTGAGGAAGATGACCCAAAGCTTCCAAGGACGCCGTGAAGTTCTTAGGGTGGAACTACCGTGGATTTCGTAAGTCTATAATAGTGCAAAGGTGTAAGTGGCTGATTAATCAATATCAACCAGACTGTCTTTTTAGCTGAAACAAAAATTAAAGCTGAAGCTGCTTACATACCACTTTTGAACTTGGGATATTCTGAATTTGCTGGTACAGATGCTATTAGAACAGGAGGAGGTACAATTGTTGTATGGCTGTTTGTTTTCTCTGTTCAAGTTTTTTTTGTCTCTCCTTTTGTAATTCATTGCAAAATCAGTGAAAAAAATGCATCCTCGTCTTATTTTGCATCTTTTGTTTATGGACATCCTGTTCCTTCTTAAAGATTATGGTTATGGCTGTGGTTCATTGATACTTCTCACACAATGAGTGACCCTTTGATTGTTGTTTTAGTGCGTGTTTGGATTAGCTTTTGGAGAATAGCTTTTATGATTTACGAGATAAGTATGTAAGAGGAGTTTTGTCTCGGCTTGTGGAAAAGGGTTTCTGAAACCACGGTTTCAGAGTTACCCAAACATGCAATTAATCAAATTTTCTCAACTTCAAACAAGCTAAACTGTAAAGGAGAGAATGGTGGCATGGGTCTATTTAGGAAATTTATTGATGATTGTAATCTTTTGATGCTGCCACAAAAAGTTCCAGCGTTTACTTGGACAAATAATAGGAAAAACTCTGATGTGGTCCTTGAAAGAATTGACAGAGCTTTTGTGAATCATCATTGGGTATCGCTATTTCCTCAGTCGATTGTTGATACGTTGCGTGTAGCATCCTCTATCATAGTCCCATTATTATCTTCACCAAATTCTCAGTTAACAAAGTTGTTTTGAGAAAGTTTGAAGATTACTGGTATAAATTTGAAGATTGTAACCACTTACTGGCTGCATAATGATCATGAGTCACCTTCTTTTAAAGTTAACTGTAAGCTATCTAGAGTTTTGTCTTCATTGCTAAAATGGAGTAAGGTTAGCATTGGGAATATTTCAATGAGAATCAAGCGGCCAGAAGAGGAATTGAGAAAAATATCTAGTAACATTTCCTTGCTATCCCATCTTAGTGAAGAATCTAATATTGCTCTTAGGGAGACAAAAGCTAGACTTGAATTCCTGTATGAATGTGAAAACTGCTACTAGTCTCAGAGTGAAACTGAAATGGGTATCTCAAGGAGAAAGAAATACAAAATTCTTTCATGCTTCAATATCCAGAAGAAAAGCAAAGAATCTCATCAGAAGTATTAAAAGGGAGAAAGATACTTGGACAAGTAATATTTCTGAGATTGCAGGTATGGCTCATTCTCATTTCACTCAAATATATTGTTCCTCTGGAAATATGCCAAGCTCTGAATGGGATTGAAATTCCATATATTTCTTCAATGGATTTTAATTTCCTTCTTAAGCCCTTGTCATTTGAAGAAGTGAAAGAAGTAGTCTTCTCATTGCCTAAGCATAGTGCCCCTGGCCTAGATGAATTCCATGCCCTTTTCTTTTAGAAATCTAGTGGGCAATGATATTTTCAACATGGTGCACTCTTTCTGGGAGTCCGTATTTCTTCTGAAATCTCTCAACAAAACCAACATCATCCTGATTCCTAAGGGCTCAGTGCAATCATTCAAGGATTTAAGACCAATTAATCGTTGTAATGTGTCTTATAAAGTTGTTTCCAAAGTCTTATGCTTAAGAATGAAATCTATTCTTGCTAATTACATTGTGCTTAATCAGTGTGCATTTTTCAAAGGAAGACCCATCTCAGATAATATTCTTTTAACATCGGACCTCATGCATCAACTTCATATAGCTTCTCAGAAAATGAAAAAACTAGCTGCTTTTAAGGTTGACTTTGCTGAAGCTTTTGATACTCTTTCTTGGGAATTTATTTATGCAGTGATGAAAAGAATGAATTTAATGGACAAGTGGATTGCCTTAGTCATGCAATGTATAATAACTGTTCAGTATAAAGTGGTTTTAAATGGGCAGCTTTCTCATGTTATTCTTCCAACTCGTGAAATTAGACAAAGGGATCCCTTATCTCCTTATCTTTATATGTTATTAGCCAACGACTTATCTTGTATTCTTTCATCCTTTGAAGTGGCTATCTTGTTGAAGGGTATTAAGGCATGCAATCATGCTCAACGAATCTTCCACTTGTTGTATGTTGATGACTTTGTTTTCTTCTTTGAATGTAATGATCACAGTGCAAACTTTATTAAGGCTGCACTTGATTTGTATAGTGGCTAGTCTGTCAGGCAATTAATTTTTGCAAATCCTCAATCATCTTCAGTCCCAATGCTACTCAGCCTATGAAAAGCCATTTTTTCTAATTTTTTGGATTTCATTATTCAACCAAACTAGGGAAATATTTGGGAACATGGGTTGATCCAGCCAAAAATAAGTCTCTAGTGTACTCACAAGTGGTTGAAGCAACTAAAAGAAGAACTGTAGCTTGGAAAGCTCAACTTCTATCTCAAGCTTCCAAGCTTATGATTATTAAATCTGTTCTCTTAGGGGGGGAATCTTTATGTTCTCTCATGTGTAAAGTTGCCTCAATATGTTTGTGATAAAATTGATTCTAGATGCATTAGTTTCTATAGGGGATCAAATGGTGATAGTAGAAACATGCATCTTTGAGGTAAACATAATATCCTTAAGCTTGTTGAAGAGGGCGTTTAGGATTGAGGAGTACTTGCATGGTTAATGATGCATTGTTGGCCAAACAAATATGGAGAATTCTATCTGCTCCTGAGGACTCTTTCCTCTTTAATACTCTAAGAGTGAAATTTTTTTTATTTAAATAGTACTTCAATTGTTAAAACTCCTTATAATTCGTCCTGGATGTGAAAAGGCACTGTGAAATGCTCTAATCTTATTATTAAACACTTGCAATGGAAAATAGGATATGGAGATTTTGTCTCTTTCAACCACCCTTTGTGGTGGCCTATGAAAATGGGATCTACTAATACAAGTTCATTGCAAAAAGTATATAATCTTTTGTTGCATTTTCCATCTAGCTGGTGCCTTATAAGATGGAATCAGAATCTAGTTCGTAGTCTTTATCCTTATGATATTGCCAACAGAATCCTTGATATTCTTGTTTCCTTCTGTAAGGCTGAGGACAAACTTGTTTGGAGTAAAAATGCATCAGGGATGTACTCCTCAAAAACTGGTTTCCACCTGCTGAGACCAACTTCTCTCTAGAACTCATCAAACTCATTTTAGAAATTTCTTTGGTCTATTTTGTTACCAATGAAAGATATGCTTTTCTTCTGGAAACTACTTAAACATGCTATTCCATCTGCAGATTTGCTAAGTGTAACATTCCTAATTTTTATTCCTAAGATTTAAATAATATTAGAATGTTATCAATTAATTTGAGATTTAAAGAAAATCAAATATATTGTTTGAAATAATATTAACATATAAATTGAGAAAAAATTAAATATCATTGAAAATTGAAGTGAAAAATTCTAATCAGAATAAAATGAATCTAATTATCTTTTATAAAAGAAAAATATAAAATTTAATGCAGTGGATATTTATTGATATTGATTTGTGTTTAATGAAATTATTTCTTAGTAATTAGAATTTACTATGAAATTATTATTGCAAGGAGAATTTTAATAAAATGGAATTTAATTTAAGGATTTAATTCAAAAATATGATTTTAGAAAGAAAATTTGTAAAGTTAGATGAGAGTAAATAAAAATTAGTTAGAATATCTTTTAAAAATAATATATTATGATTAATTTAAATATTATGAAAAATTTATTTTAGTAGACTTAATCCAATTGTTTGAACTTTAAGAGTGTTAGAAAAGTGAACACAAAACTTCAAAAAAAAAAAAACAAGAAGAAGAAGGAGTGGCATGTAAAAAAATCGAAAAAAAAGAAAAAAAAATGGATTAATTAAAAACAAATGGTTGTGGCCCATTATGTTTAGGGCTTGTTTGGTTTAAAGGGAGGGGATGAAAGGGGAGGGCTCATTTTTCAACCCTCTAAAATCCCCTAATTTGGAGGGAACAAAAATGAGGGGATGAGAGGGATTTGGAGTCACTTCTTTGAGGCCCTCCCCTCCAATTTTTCATACCAAACAAGGGAAGGGGTTCATTTTTCATTCCCTTTCATCCCTTTGCCTCCAACCAAATAGGCCCTTAATAACACACACGTGTTTAACTTTTGTACACCCTCCCTAGCAACAACACGGCACAGCTATGATATTAATATATACCCATCAAATCAAACACACACACACACACACACACTTAGGAAAGGGCTCATTTTTTATCCTCCTCCATCCGTTTGCCTCCAACCAAATAGACCCTTAATAACACACACATGTTTAACTTTTGTACACCCTCCCCGGCCACAACACGGCACAGCTATGATATTAATATACACCCATCAAATCAAACACATACACTTGGCGTTTTACTACTCGGGTTCCCTTCTTCTAGTTTCTTCAGTGCGCCGAGATTGAGAAAAATATATTGTGTTGGGGCTTTTCTAAGGTTCTTGGTAAGTGTCCAAAGTCCTATTTATACCTTTTGTTTGCTTCTCTCTTACTTTAGTTTTGATGAAAGAAAAATTAGGGCTGGATAGATTTTAAATCTTAAAGGTTTCTAGTTTATTATTCTCATATTATTCTCATATCTTTGGAACTATTGAGGTTAGAATATGTTAGTGCAAGCTTTTCACCCAAGAGGGGGGGTGAATTGGGTGATAATAAAAATTTATGATAAGACAAATAAAACTGAAAACCAATAACGAGAAGATTAAAGTGTTAGAAAAATTTCACCGAGGTATACGCCAGGAGTTATACTGGTTCGGTCTAATCCACAATGACCTACGTCCAGTTCACAGATAGAATCTGTGCCTTCACTATACTTTTCAAAATTCAATGGGTTCTTGGCACCTTGTACACAGCGATCTATTCCTCACTTTGAATACTCGCTCCCCCTTACACCACGTAAATTGATGCCCAATTTAAGGTCCCACAACCTTAAGATATCTCTCAAAACAAGTGTATTAAATCAATGAATATTCTCTCTTAAAGAGTTGGTAATGTAAACACTGAAGCGTATTAAAACAAAAGAGTAAGAGCTCAGAAAATGAATATTCGTCAGTTCGGTAGTTCAGCGTCTTGACTCCCGCTTTGAATGCCTTTGCTATTTGTAGTTGGAGAGATTTTAATGACCGTTGGAGGCATTCTGTTTTTCCGTTACTCACTGAGCATTTATTGGAACATTCTTTATGTATTTTTGATATAGCCGTTGAGGTGAAGAGAATGCGTTGGTAGAGACTCAGTGCGTATTTAATGTTTCTGACACAGTATATCTGCTTTTCTTGGAATCCAGAAATCTGATGTATCAATCTCCTGTAACTTGCTTTGAGAATGTTAATCATGAAATAAAAAGATAATAAGCAAGATTAATGAAGATTAATGAAAGTACTCAATGAATCTGAGAAATTTAGATTTAGATATGATGCTCTGTTTTTCATGAAGAACAAGTATTCGGATACTATCAGGATAGTTTAAGTCTTTACTGATAACTTACTATTCGAATACCTTTTTCTCTATTCGGATAATATTTGAAATTTTACACTGAGACTATTCGAATAGTTAAGATACCTATTTGAATAGTGATCTCTTAAACTCAAAAAAGATTATCCTGATACATGAGTTACTATTCGAATACTTTCTTCGAGTTTGACTAAAAATATTTTCTTTCAGTTTTCAATATTATTCGAATAGTCTTCTTGCCTATTCGAATAGTTTCTCATCCCAATCTCATAGGCTTGATGTTGGCTTTGAACTGCTATTCGAATATTAATATCACTATTCGAATAGTGGATATACTATTCAAACAGTATTCATACTATTCAAATAATAGAATTTGAAAACTCTTTTAAGCAAACGTCGATTATTCTGATAATGGCCATAGTATTCGAATAATACATTTGATATTTACTTTGGAGAAAATAAACCCTATTCGAATAGTGTACTAGCTATTCGAATACTTTTTGATCAGAAAACTTTCAACTGATATACTAGATTATACTAATGGAATAGTCAGAGTATAGAGTATATGCGAATAATATGACTATGTGCCAGTGTAACTTTATTCGAATAACATATGCATTATCATGATAATTATTGGACTATTCGAATAATCTGAGACTTATCAGAATAATAGCTAATAGAAACTGAGTTCCACTATTCGAATAGTAGGTATACTATTCGAATACTTTCTTAGTGAAAATCTTGTGAATAAGAATGCAGAGACAAATCAAACTAGACTTAGGTTTGTTATCATCAAAACTCTGAATCTAACAAAATACGGGTCATATAGTTTAGATTGGTGCTTGAATGGTTGATTTGAGGAAACTAGAGTTAGGGTTTGATTGAGAAATTTGTGATTTATGATATTAAGGCTCTCATATTCGAATTTCATGATATATGTTAGCTTAATGGGATTTATATTGATAATTGAATGGATTGATTTTGAGGTTTATGATGAAATGCCAATATTAAAAATTTTGGTTGAAACTTTAAGTGTTGGAAATTGGGTGTTCTGGAAGAAATTGAGGAGATAGACATAATTTAATGATTCTAATATATAAGAAAGTGTTAATGGAAGGAAGAAATGAAATTAGAAAGATGATTTTGAGAAATAGTTATTTATGTGATTTTTCTTAAAGATTTAAAGTGAGTAAAGTTTTGGGGATTTAAGGATGAATGGATGAGAGTATTATTATCAATCATTTTAATGGGTGAAATAAAGCTATTGGGTGATGAAAATATTGTTGGGATAGAGGAATTCAATTATGGTAGTAAATTGAGAATTTTGAAAATTTAATTAAAGTGAACAATTTGGAGGTTATATGAAGATTTGAAATAGAGTTTGATTATTGGAGTTAAATTTTGAGTTGATATTGATAATATGATTATGAGAAATGAGATTTGGTAATTGGGTTGATTAGGAAGGATCAAATATGAGAGTTATTACTTCTAGAGAGACTTTAAGTCTTTTAATTGTTTTTTTTTACCACTTAGTTAGTTTGAATACTAAATTATGGTTGCAATTGATTGTTATAGATTGGTTTGTGAATTGTAGTTGAGCTTGGGGATGAGATTCTTGTGGTAAACTTAGCTTTTGCGAGAGGTAACCACTTTCCTTTTATTGTGCATGCTTGTATGATGTTTATGAGTGATTTTATCTATATAGAACTATGAATATGCTATTGGTTTATGATATAGACTATGAAACTATGTTGTTAATGAAATTGTCTTGTGGGACTTATTTTTATTGAGAAATGGATAGTGACATGATATATGCATAAATTGATATTGATTCATGAGATTGGAAGAATTATATTGACAACTGGTGCATTGACAATGACATGTGATAACTCATTGTAATTATATCTCTTGAATATTGATATGAGAGAGGATGGAAGATGTTGATTTGATAGGAGGTTATTCATAGAGGAAATAAGGGGGTGAATTCTTGTACAAAAAGAGGAAATAAGGTGGTAGGCTCCTAGGTGCACATTGGTTAGCCATTTGGCCCATTTGTGTTTAGTAGGGCTTTGACACCCCACTAATACATTAGAGGGGGGACCTATGGTCTGGTCTTGTGCTTTGTGGATTTTGGCCGATTCATATCACTTGATCGGTGAGCTTATTGAGTTGAACTACCTGTTATATGGGTCAATACTAGCCTATGGGTTTAGTTAGAAGAAATAAGATAGGGAGTAAGTAAGGGAGGTTAGAGAATAAATTCTTGTGCATTGATTTTTGTGTACCCATGTGATGAATATGAGAATGAGATAATGCTATTATGAATTGATATACATGTAATCAAGTACTATTTGTTATAATGCTATGAATTTGTAAATGTCCCACTTGACACCTCACGAGCACTTATTCGTATGCCTGATGAGATGGATTATTGGTTGTTGAGATTTTTGTCTCACCTCGTTGATTTAACATTTTTTTAGGTGATAGTTCCTGTGTGGATCCGTTAAGGAAGGCTTTGGAAGCTTGAGCTACTACTGCCAATTGTAATACTTCCATCCCTTTTGGTTTGTGTTGAATAGTTGTATATTGCCATGATAGCTAGGGCTCATTCCACATACTCTGATTTGTTTGGAATTGACTGTACTAACTAAAGACTTTTGATTTATTGTTGCTAGATTGCATTTGGATAAAGTTCCAGAGTCCTCTAGGTACTTGCATGTGTTTTGACAAATAGTGGATCCACTTGTATGAATTTGAGATGTTAACATGTTTTGGTGTTTCAATGAGATTTTATTTGGATACCTGTACTAGGCTTGATGGTGAATGTTTATTTTGGATTTCAAGAAATCTAAAGCCAAATTGTGTGGCTGAATTGCTGTTAAGAGGTTTTGTTTTTTAACCATGATAGTCCTTTTTAAACTTTTCTTTCAGGGTTAACATGTTTTATTAATCAATATTCTTTTAGAACCATGGTAGCTTTTGGATGAATGATTTGCTTAAATACTATCAAGTATTGTTATAAGGAAATGATTTTACACTAAGGTCTCATCATTTGGATGTCTTGGGCTCATGTCCCTTTGGCTGTGATATTGCATAAACTTTAGACCACTAATTTGTTACTTATCCATTTGCCGTTGCAGTTTGGTTTGAAGGTTTATCTGTTAGGTTCCCTTTTAATACATTTAATGAATTCACTTCTTGAGTGAAAAAGAACCTCTTGATGCTACACAATGCTAGGCACTCTCATTTGATAATTGAAATGATCAAAACTATTGATGTTATTTGGATGAAAAGGAATCTCATTATTCACAATTCATCTTCTGTTGATCCTTTATCATCTATTAAAGAGATTAAGCATGCAGTAGCCTTTGCACGTTTTGCATTTGAGACTGACTCTTTAGCTTCTGTGTCTTCTTCCATCGTTGTTTTATTATAATGTGGATAGCATTTCGCCAATTCGATGGATTATTATTATGAAGAAATATAAGCATCACACAAGGAAAGCCGCTTTGATTGGATTTCAAGGTCAGCCTCTAATTTCATTCAAATGGAAGAAGATTTTGAGATTTCTATTATTTGCTAGCATGTCTTCTTTGGATTACAAACTCATTGCTTTTTCAAGAATTTCAGAGGCAACTCTTGCAGATCATCTGTCTTAACTGAGTTTTCCTCCCTCTCATTGGATTTAATAGAGTGTCATCTAATGTGATTTATCAAGATATTGAGGAGGTTCTCTATAATTTTATTTTTAAGGAAGTTAGCTTTTCTTGTAATCTTTGTAAACTTTAGTTTTTTTAGGAACTGCCACACTTTTGAAGCTGACATGTAACTGACATGTTATACATGTTGTAATAATTTTTATTAATATGCATTTGACTTTATTTAAAAAAAAAAAGTTGAGTTTTCGTCTTTTTGAACACTTGTGATTTCATAGATTTAAACTTGTGTTCTCCTCTTTAAAAGAATATGGCTGAACTCAACCAACACTTATTTGACTTATTGGTTTTTTTTCCTTGATCTGCCTTGTTATGGAAATTCGCTAAAGATTTTGAAAGGGTGCCCTATTTTCTGTGTTGATGCTTATCGCTTCATTCTCATGCCCTTGATTCTTCATTGCTTCACTGTCTTTTCTTCAACTCGCTTTGTTTTCTACATTTTGTAAAAAACTTGCTGACATGGGTTATGGAGTGTCCCTTCAACGTGCTTGAGAGATTTTTATTCAAGTCCTGTTAACTTTGAGTCCAGCTCCTTCTTAAATGGACCAACAATTTAGATATAAGAAAATTTGATGACTACTGGTTGACACTACAACGATAAAAATCAAAGGAGGGCAAAATGCAAACTAGATTCGTATGTGTTTGGATTAGCTTTTTTTAATAGCTTTTACGACTTACGAGGTAAGTATGTGAGAGGAATTTTATCTCGGGTTGCGCAAATCATGGTTTGAAACCATGATTTTGATACTTGCCAAATATTTGTAGGAGTGTTTGGATTCAATTTTTTTAATTGATTCTCAGCTCAAACCATGATTTCCCTTAAAAACATCCAAACACCCATTTTTTTTTTAATAATCCCGTTTCAGCCCAAACCAAGGTTTTGAATTGCAAAACCTTGGTTTGGGCACAATCCCATTTTTTCTGCTTTCCTCACTGATTATTTGACTGTTGAGAGCAATTATTATCTCTCTCTCTCTTTCTTCTCTTTCCCTTTTCTCTTCACGCCGTCGCTCCTTCCTTCCATTTCTCTTCTCTGTGCTTCGATTTCTCGTCTCCTGCCGTTGCTCCTTCCCTCATTCACGTCGCGAGTTCCTTGATTCCGTGGCTCCTTCCCTTGTTCTTTCTCCGTCTTCCTTCTATTCCCAGCTCCCGTCGAGCTTCATCCGTCTCCCTCTCTTCCAGATCCCGTCGAAGATCACCATATTCGGAAAACTCAATCCCTGTCGTCTTGTTTTTGAAGACCAGTGAGCAAACTTATACCTCACGGCGGCGACACCACCTACTTTCGGCGGATCAGTTTGGCTTCCGGCGTGCTTCTGATTAGTGTCTTCTGATCTGTGCATGCAAGCCCATTTGCTTGCCTGGCGTTGAAGCTCCTGTGGTCCTTGATCTCATATGTGGTGCTAATCTGTTTCGGTAGGTAAGGTTTACAGCTTCATTTAGGTGTCGATCTCCTATGTTCCTTCAGTGTTTGGATGGATTAGGATGAAACCATGTTTGATATGCTATTGGGTGTGTTCAGTCGTTTTGATCTGCTATTCCATGTTCTGTCGGTTTGTCGGAAATTTTTTGTGGAATGATTTGAACTGTGGAATGATTTCCTATTTTTAAAGGATAATTGCTGAGTCGTTGCATCTCTCATCCTTGGTTTGATCTTCTAATTGTAGACATCATTTCCGTTTCTCTCGAGGAAAGAAATCTCTCTCTGAAAGCTACTCCAATATAGCATATCATTGTGCTTGTCGCAGACCCCCTTGCTTTTTCCCAATTTGGATTAGATGAGTAGTGGTGGAACTATGTTTCTGTCCAATTATATAACCTGTCAGGGGGGAAATGGCAATTTGATAGGTTGGATATGATTTTTATCTCCTTGGTTGAAACAAGACCCTTCCCCGCAATGGAGAGAATCAAATTCGCGGAGGAGATGAAGTCGATTTTTTCCTAGCTATTCTTTATTTACAAAACGCATCACAACTTTTTAGCTTAAATATTTAATCTTTTCCTGCCTTATATGAGATTAACAATATTTAACAGAAATTCAACATTGTTATGCCAATTTTTTGTTTGATTCATAGAATCAACCATTCTGTGATATTAACTCCACCCGTACAATTTGCAGCTGACTCAGCTTTTTCTGATTCAGTTGTTGATTAATTTTGATGTGTTTGCCTTTCTTACTCATTTCAAATAGCAAAATCTTAGTAGTGAGTAATAGTATGCTTTTGGTGACTAAGGTTAGTACTTTTCCTTTGGGGGGTGATAACTTTTCTTTAAGAAAAGAGCAAAAAACTTTGTATAGAAGTGTTGAAGTATAAAAAGGAAATCGCCCCCCTGAATATGAATTTATCATGGATACTATAGCAAAATCTGATTCTTCATTCAGTTGGAGGTTATCTTACAGCATTACCTTCCTGTAGTATTAGTTGTGAATAACACTTGGAAGTTTAGCTCCTGTCCCCCACCTCCCAAGTCTTTGTTTCTTTAGCTTGGAGTCATTAACTTTTTACCTTGTTCTTATTTGTGATGTTTATCAGGAAATTATCAATGCAGTAGGTAGTAGGATACCCTTGTAGCTCTGTTGTTAAGTAACTATCTGGGCTAGATGATACCATCATTTATATTCTTTTTGGGTATAATTTTTCAACGTTTGTTCCTTTTCTTTTCACCCATGCCTCTTCATTGTTTCACACTTCATTAATTTCTTGTTTCATTTGTGCTTGTTCTAATTCAGCGGTGATGTTGTTTCCTACTGCCTTTTATTCAAAAATTAGACCCTGCCCTTCTGTCTTCCCTTGTCTTCTGTTTAAAAATAAAAAATAAAAAATACAGTAGCTGAGTGAGATATGAAGAAATTTAGGACAAAGAAGTCTACCATAGTTTTTTTTTACCCTTTACATATGACATTTTTTGGTTTTGAATTCTAGAAGCCAACAAAGAAGGAAGAGAGGTGAAGAGTCTAATAAGAGCAAAAAGCAGAAAGTTTCGATTGCAGAGCAAATTGCTAATGCTGTTAATGTTATTGCTAATGTATCTCTGGATAGAGCAGCGGCCTTAACTGGAAATAAAGAAATTAGCATCCCAGAGGTTATGAAATATTTGTTGTCCCTTGAGGATGTGAAGCGTGACAAAGCCTTTGGAGTTCGGTGTATGCAGGCTCTGGAGATCAAGACACGTCGGGAAATATTTGTGTCATTAAAAGGAGACCCTGAGTACTTGATGACATGGTTGCGTTTTATCGTAAGTGAGCAGTAGCTCCAATTGATCTTGATGTCTGGACACTTGAATTAAGACATTTTTAGTTTTTTTTCCCATTTTGGTGTAATTGACCTGTCGTTTAGAACGGTTTTATTTTGTTGATATTTGTATCACATGTTATGTTTCTTGATCGTCCTATTCACACCATAATTACAGCTACATCAAATCGTTTATTATATGCACGAAGCTTAGTCATGTATAGTTTCCTTCTTTTTACTTACGCTTTTATTGACAATCTATTAAATATTATTGTATTTACATTTTGACGTATTCTATTTTTGCCAATCAGTGAAATGTATGTGTATCTCTACTCTGAATTTGTACTTTGGTATTTTGTAATAGATTATTTTATATCCTAACTACTTATAATTAATTTTTTGTTACACAAGTTATTACTATACACGTACACACACATATGTATATATATTTGACTAATTTTAAACCACATATGTTCACACACACATATGTTATTACTATATTAAACCACATAATAGACTAATAATATAATTTATAAAATAATTTTATATATTTTTTGATATTGTATATTTGACTAATTTTATTATTATTATTTTTTTAAAATTTATTTCGAATTTTTTTGTATTTATTAAACATTTAATGTTTAATAATGCATATAATATAAATTTATCCCTTACATGTAATTATTCAAAAAACTAATGTCCTTTTTAGTAATTCGACCATGAAAAAAGCTATTCTAACCATAACATCCAAACACTCTTACTTTATCAAAATCACTTTTTCCTCATAATCTATTCTCTAAAAGCTATTCTTCACTTTTTCTCCAGAAGCTATTAAAAAAAGCTTTGCCAAACACACACGTATATGGATTCCCAAAACCATGGTTTTGAGAAAAACACTCTCATTTTTCTCAATAAATTTTTCCACCAAAACTAAGGTTTTGAGAAAAAGAACCTAAATACTCTCTTTTTCTCTAAAATCTATTTTTAATAGTGAGGTAGCCAAACACTAATTCAAAACTCAAAATAACTTTTAATCCTTTTAAAACGATGATTTGTATTTAGGGCTGAATAATGGGCGGGCTGGGCTGACCCGAAGGTCAGCCCATTACCCGCCCGTTTATGTATTAATGGGTACGAGCTAGCCCGTACTCGTTAAGTACCTGAGATAGCCCGGTAATAAACGGGTTGGATATACCCGTCCAAATTTGGGCGGGTAAGGGGCAGCCCATTTAGCATATAATATTAAAAAAATCCTTGTTATTATAAAGTGTAAAACAATTCATTGCCATACTTTAAGTCCTACAGTACTGCGCTTTTGCATTTAACAAATACATAATACTCATATAACTGTCTGTAATATACCTTTTAATTTAAATTAAAACATCACATAGTAACATTCACAATAAGAATTTAAGCCTTAAATCACAACTAAAAAGAGTATTCAAACTTTGAATCTAAAAGAACAAAACTGTTAACAAAAACCATTCAATAAAAGCATTGGCATCTTTCCATAATCAGTCTTCTTAACGTGTATCATCCTTGCATTTCTATTGAATCTTCAATAAAACCAATAAATAAAAAAATAAACAGGCGGGTATGAGCAGCCCGAAGGGATACCCATAGCCTGCCCGTTTAATGCTTAAATGGGCGGGTAATTTGCCCGCCCGTTACGGACCTGTTTTGGGCGGGCCCAAAATGAGTAAATTTATTATGGGTGTGGGTGGGCTTATCGGGTTGCGAGCTCCTTGCTCAGGCCTATTTGTATTGTGTTACCCAAACACTCCCAAATTCTTCATGATATATTTTTGCAAGAAAACCATGATTTAAGGGTTGAAAACCATCATTTTTCAGAATTTTTTTTTTATATTTTTAAAAGTTATTCTCCAAAACCTATTACTTAAAATCATTTTTTTCTTATTTTCTTCCAAAATTATTCTTTAAAACCTAATCCAAATTCCAAACACTTAAGTTAACCCTATTTGATATATTGATTTTGGGCTTACGGATCTGTCCTGGAGAAACCGAACGGGCCCGCGTTTTCGACCAACAATGAACAAACGCATGTATTGCTGAAAGTTCACTGATAGGGAAGCTCCATTAACGCTTGCTCATGCGAGCTTCATTTGAAGCAAGTAATTGGTATGTTTCTTATGAAGCTAATTCTTTCTTACGCTGCTAATTTTCAATGCGCCTAACCTTTGGTTTATTTTCTACTCCATTTTCTTGGCAATCAATAGAATCACCATGATCGAGCTAGAATTTTTGCTCATATTATCATTTTGATGGCTTCATTTTGATTCAATTAGTTTTTGGCGCAGAAATCTGGGCAGTCTGGGGAAGTTTACTTTGTCATGAACTGCTTGTCGCACCTATCATCGTACACTGCTGCTTTGATTACGAGGAATACTTACTTTGTTGCCAAACGTTCTCTGTATGGATGTTCTGTCTTCTCCTTTAAGAGGAAGTTAGAGCATCCTGCTATTAGGTCTTCTCATTTAGAATTTGTGCTTACAAGGTTTCGTGTTCAGTGCTATTCATCTAGAAAAGTCGGCAAATCTTCTTCTAAATTGCGGAAGCTAGAACCTGAACCAGTGATGGAGCAAGAAAAGGATGCTTTTTTTGTCGTTCGTAAAGGGGATATCGTTGGTATTTACAATAGTCTCATTGAATGTCAGGCTCAAGTTGGATCTTCCGTAATTCTCTTGGCACCCCACACTCTTCCGTCTACTGTTTGCATCAGTGATATATATTTTCAGCATTTAAATATTCGAAACTTTTACATGATTAACATTTAAGTATTTGAAAATTTGGAGTTTGTTGGGCTGTAAATTACGGTAACAGAATGTTCTATTGAAACTGTAAAATGATCTGATTGGCAGCCAAATGGCTTCTGCTTTTTCTGAGCATGACTTCGTATTGTTTATCTCACGGTTGCACTTCTTTTAGAATTGAGTGAGCTTTTTCTATTATCTGAGAAAAGTAATATTTGTTATTCTAATTCAACTCTCATCTTCCATAGTAATTAGAAGGCTCTACAAGGTGATGCATCAAATTTTTGTTTTCCATACTATATGGTTCGTTTAATAGATGATTCTATGTCACCTGGCAGATATGCGATCCTCCTGTTAGTGTGTACAAGGGATACTCCCTGCCCAAGGAGGCTGAGGATTATCTTGTCTCACGTGGGCTAAAGAATGCTTTGTACACTATAAGAGCTGCTGATTTGAACGAGGATATATTTGGTACTCTTGTTCCTTGTCCCTTCCAGGTAAGACAATTATTGCCTTTTGTGTAATCACCCCCATCATATGTATATGTTCAAATTAAAAACTTGAAAAATTTTCGTTGATTGTGAATTGAAGAAATTGCTTTTCTGCATAACTGATAAGGGCTTGAAGAAATATCGTTGGTTCTTACCGTTGATCCTACTCATTTTAGGGAAATTTTGATTCATACTAAAACTTTAATGAGTTGTCAAACATCTAGTACTTCAGATAATTGAAATGTTCTTTAGGCATCACATAGTGATGGAAGTTATTCCTTTTTCACTTTTTGTACTTTCTCGGGCAAATTTTAAATTTAGAAGGCTTCAAACATATTTAACATTCCCACTTTTAAATTACTTCGTTTTGTTTCTCCTTAATAACAAATCTACTGAACCATTTTTGTTTTATATTTGAATAGCTAGGTGGCAGTCTTCTTGTAATATCCAGCAGATTCCTATTCTTTGATAAAAAGTTCATGCTTTCCCTGTTCCTTATGCATGTCAGAAGCATGAGATTCCTTACTCTAGTGAATGAAAATTGATTCTCATATATCTTAGGATCCAGCTTCTTCGGAGGCAGGCACATCAAGCAATGCTGTATCTAAGAAGAGATCTTTGGATGTGCTTGGACAAGAAAATGTGGTGAGTTCTGCAATTTCAGACACTGCAACTTGCTTATTAATAAAGCAACGTTATGTGGATTGTGTATAAAGCTGTATTCCTCTAAAGTTGGTTTGCATCTCCCTCAAGTAATAACATCACCATTATCTATTTTGAATCGGAATTATGATTTAATGTCCTTATTATACCCCTCTACCTCACATTCTTCCAACAATAATTGTAACAGTTTTGGATTTGAGTGCAGAGAGTTCATGCTTGGCGTGGAACCATATAATATATTTTCTTTCAAATCTATATTTTAATTATATACAGATATGCCATAGTTAAATGTGATAATAAACTTTGGATATTGATATGTTTAACTTTTCAAATAGTCAGAATGTTTGTTAATAAAATTCTACGACAATTTTGGGATTTTCAGCCTCATCAAATGTTATAACTACTTTGCTTAGTTGGTGGATGTTGATATCGCTGCATGGTTTTTGAAATATATTTTGCTTAACTATATGGATTATGTGGCAAAGCCTGATTTTCCTCGCTTCACTTTGTGCTGGCATTAGATGTTCAGATGATTTATTTGCAAAAACAATCTAATTAAAAAGATGATTATGTTGATGATTGGGTGATGCCACATTCTTACAGAAAATGTTGTGGATCTAAATCTATAAATCCTTTTCAGCCATTTTCCCCTCATAGTCTCCATGTCAGGTTTTCTTTAACGAAGCAACTTTGTGCCATAATTAAGTTGCTGCTATCCAAATCCATATTTCCCTTATTGTGTAATTTTAAAATATGATATTTCTTTTATTCTGCTTAGGATGAAGGAATTGGTCTGACATCCCCCTCTGAAGACCCATTGAAAAAACAAGCGAAGTTAGATCATTCTGCTGTGGGTCAAGTGTCATCTAAATTGGTAAGCAGAAGCCATATAGATGCTTGTACTAGCAAAATAATGTTTGCTTGAGGAACCTTTATTTCGATCACGGTTACTGCTGCATCTATACCACACGCAATGTTATGTCACCTTGAGGATTTGAAGTGTAAACTATTGGGTGACAATTAGTGTTAAATGAATTATTTGCTCCTTTTGTTTGGATGGAATCCGTTTCTTTCAACAACAACAAAGCCTTTATCTCACTAGGTGGGGTCGGCTACATGGATCGCATGACGTCATTGTGCTCTGTCGAAAACCATATCTTTAGGTATATTATTAATCAAAAGGTCTCTCTCTATGATCTCATTGAGCGTTCGCTTCGGCCTTCCGCGACCTCGTTTTGTAGGACTCCATATTGCTTGATCAACCCTCCTCACGGTGCATTCAATGGCTTTCGTTGAATATGTCCAAACTACCTCAAACGACTTTCTACCATTTTTCCTTCAATAGAGGCCACTCCAACTCGCTAATGTATATGATTATTACAAATCTTATCTTTTCTTGTATGATTACACATCCATTTCAACATCCTGATCTTAGCCACCCCCATTTGATGTTCATGTTGTCCCTTTAAAGCCAAACACTCACTATCATATAGTATTACTAGTCTTATAGCAGCGCGGTAGAACTTACTTTTTACCTTATTAGGTACTTTCCGATCACAAATAACTCTAATGACTTTTCTCCATTTATACCATCCAGCTTGAATTCTATGATTGACATCTCCATCAATTTCATCATCTTATTGTATAATTGATCCCAAATACCTAAATTTTGTCACTTGCGAATGACTTGCCCCCCAATTTAACTTCCACTTTGCTTCGACCTTATCTCTTATCATACTTGCAATGCATATATTTAGTTTTGCTTCTACTCAGACGAAAACCCTTCACTTTCAAAGTCTGTCTCCATATCTCAAGTTTAGAATTAATTTCCTTCCTGGATTCAGCCAATAGAACTATATTATCCGCAAAAAGCATGCATTTAGGGATCTCCTCTTTTATAGGTTCAGTTAGAACATTGACTACTAGGTTAAACAAATAAGGGCTCAAAGCTAATCCCTGATGTAAGTCAATCCTTATAGGAAAGTCTTTTGTTATACCTTCAGGCGATTTAACATTGGTTGTAACCCCCTCATACATGTCCTGAATGGTTTTGATATATGCAAACCATATTGCCTTATTTCCCAAGGCTTTCCAGAGTACCTCTCTTGGCACACGGTCATATGCTTTTTCCAAATCAATGAAAGCCATATGCAAATCTCTTCCTTTGCTTCTATATTTTTCCAGTAGCACCCTTAATAAATAAATCGCTTTTGTTGTAAACCTTTCTAGCATGAATCCGAATTGGTTTTCAACAATATCAGTCTCCAACCTCAACCTGTGTTCAATCACCTTTTCCCACAATTTTATTGTATGACTCATAAGCTTGATTCCTCTATAGTTTGCACAATTTTGAATATCCCCTTTATTCTTATAGATAGGAATCAAAGTACTTTTCCTCCACTCATCCGGCATTTTCTTGAATCGTAAAATCTCATTAAATAATTTTGTGAGCCACAACACACCCTCTTTACCCAAACACTTCCAAACTTCAATTGGAATACCATCAGGCCCAATAGCTTTACCATTTTCCATTTTCCATTTTCTTAAGAGCTTCCCTAACCTTGCCAACTCGAATCCTGCTGTAAAATGACAAATTAAAATCACCTTTCCGAGTTGTCAAATCTTCCCAATCACAAGGCGGCCCTCCCCCTCCATCATTGAACAACTTATAAAAGTAGGCTTCCCACCTATTCTTAATATCTCCACAGTAACCAAAACATTGCCTTCTTTGTCCTTTATACACCTCACTTGGTCCAAGTCTCTCAATTTTCTCTCCTTGTTCTTTGCGATCTTGTAGATCTTACGTTCTCTCGCCTTTGTCCCTAACTCCTTATAAAACTTCTCATATGTTTTATTACAAGCTTCACTCACTGCCTTCTTAGTCTCCTTTTTAGCCAAACGATCCCTTTCCCAATTTTCAACAGTATTACACAAGTGTATTGCTTTAAAACAATTTTTCTTATGCTTGACCTTTGGTTTTTTTTTTGGGGGGGGGGGAGATTTTCATGTCTTGACTGGTCACATCCTTCTATGCACCTCTTTTGCTTGTGATAGCAAAGCCACATGATCATATTCTCTTGTAGAGGACCTGTATTGTTGAGTTTGATGGTGCATCAAAAGGAAATCCTGGTAAAGCTGGTGCAGGGGCTATTCTGCGCTCTAGTGATGGGAGTTTGGTATATTTTTGTTATTCTACTTCTATTCACTGTTTACTTCCAATTTATACTTCTTTAATTATTATCCTTTTTTAAAGATTTGTAGGTTGCGTGAAGGTGTAGGTGTTGCAACCTGTAATGCTGCTGAATATCGTGCTTTAATATTGGGGATGAAATATGCACTTCAAAAGGGGTTTACTGGTATTCGTATCAAAGGCGACTCCAAGCTTGTTTGCATGCAGGTTTGTCATTTTATATGCTTGTCTCTATCAATTTTCTTGATGCAGTATACTTATATATGGAAGGTATCAGTTTATATCCCTTCTTCATTGTTACAGTTCTGAGGAGTTTGTTATGGAAGATTGCTTCTCTAGAATCTACATCAATCATTTCTTGTCTTTTCATTATTTCAGGTTTTATGTATTTAGTGTCTAAATCACACGTGCCCACATAATCAATTATTGCAAATTAGAAGACGTTAGCTCATTATGTAGGAAATGAATAGAGAGGAAGTTTGAGCCAATAGTAATTTTGATTCTTAACTTGCTAACAAGTTCATAATCCCTTAGGTAACTGACATGAGTCAAAGACCTACTGTGTATCTCACAGTAACGTAAATAAAAATCACAGTCAATTACCTAATAAAATTCCCCATTGAAATTCCTTCTGTGCTTAAATAGGGTTTTAGTATCTTATATGTATCCTCATCACATGCGTAAATGCATGTAATATATATCTTGAGACATTGGCCAGGCTTGGTTTGTCAGGTTGGATAGTCAAAAGGATAAAATCAGGAGATACATAAAAAAGAAAGTCAAATTTATGGCTTCTCATAGTCTCTCTCTCTCTCTCTATGTATGTATATGTATATATATATCTCTGCATGTGTGTTATTGCTTTGAGTTACAATTTTATTCTGATTTTAAAGATGGAAAACCTTGCTTCACTGGAGAATAAACATCTGATCATGTGTATGCACTCTTAAATGACTACATCGGTAGCCTTTGATTATAATTTTTGTCTCTGGTTTATCCTCTTCAACTCTTGCTACTGCATGAAACAGATTGACGGTTTATGGAAGGTCAAGAATGAGAACATGTCTAGGTTGCATAAGGTGGCAAAAGAACTCAAGGATAAATTTTTATCATTCCAGGTCACTCATGTTCTAAGGGTAGGTACATTTGATTGATACTGAGGTTCCAGAAGCCGCTTTTGATTTTTCAGCTCATGTTGTTTCCAGTTCTATTCCAAAGATCTCTTTGTTTTGGTAATAATTCAGGAAATTGAACATTGAAGTTAAACCAACCTTTATACTCATTAGGCATATGAAAATGACTAGTGTACAAGCCTTGTCCCACTAAATAAGATCAGCTTTATGGATCATAGAATGTTATTGTGCTCTATTAACAATCCAGTCCTTCAAAATAGATAGTTCACTATTAGATTCTGTTTGATAAGTTCCTTAAGCGTCTTTCTTAGTCTCCTACATCTCTTTATAGGGTTAAAGATTATCTACATAACCATTTTTACTGGCACTTACGTTGGCCTTCTATGCACATGTCTGAAACTTCCTTAAATGTTTTTCTACAATCTTTTCGTTGATCTATGTCGCCAACTCCACCTAGTGGAATAAGACTTTGCTGCTGTTGTTATACAATATTTTCCTCAATAGATGCCACAACAACTTTCTTTTTTATATCGTCATTATGGACTTTGTCTTCTTGTGTACAACCCAAATCATGCGATAAAAAGCCAAATTCTTTTTGACTTCTTGGATTATCAAATCTTCCAAATCTCTAGTTGTCCCTAATTCATCATTGAATTGCTTTTAAAAGTAGTTCTCTCATATGTCCTTAACCAGTACTTCTCCTTCATCCTTACTATAATTTACTTGTTCCAAAGCTCTTGATTTCCTATGCCTTCTCTTTGCAATTTTCTATATCTTTTGTTCTCCGTTTTTCATCACTAAATCCTTATAAAACTCCTCAAATATATTTGATCACGCCTTATTCACTGCTTTCTTAGTCTCCTTTGTTGCTGTCCAATACTCCAATGCATCTCCAATTTTCGGTGTTGTTGCACGCATGCAAAGCTCTGAACCACTCTTTTTGGTGTCTGGCTTTCTCCTGTACACTCTCGTTTCACTGGCAAGATTCTTTATCTCTAGGTCCAAAACCTTTGACTCACTGAAAATTACTTTAGTGGCCTTTCTAACCATTGTAGCCATCTCATCCTACATGATTTTGTGATTCCCAATCACCTTGTTTCCTCTTAATAGCCAGCTATTTCATTACTACTTAAACATGTTCTGAGCTTGTTGGTTATGAGTCTGCTTCTTTAAGGGCTTGTTTGGTATGAGGGATTTGGAGAGGAAGGGAGGGGAGGAAAATATTTTATGAACTGGATTTTAAAAAATTAAAGTAGTGGGGTTACAACAACAACAACAAAGCCTTTATCCCACTAGGTGGGGTCGGCTACATAGATTGCACGACGTCATTGTGCTCTGTCGAAAACCATATCTTTAGGTATATTATTAATCAAAAGATCCCTCTCAATAACTTCATTAAGCGTTCGCTTCGGCCTTCTGCGACCTCGTTTTACAAGACTCCATACGGCTTGATCAACCCTCCTCATCGGTGCTTTTAACGGCCTTCGTTGAACATGTCCAAACCACCGCAAACGACTTTCTACCATTTTTCCTTCAATAAAGGCCGCTCCAATTCGTTCACGTATATGATTATTACGAATCTTATATTTTCTTGTATGACCACACATCCATCTCAACATCCTCATCTCGGCCACCCCTATTTGATGCTCATGTAATCTCTTTAAAGCTCAACACTCACTACCATAAAGTATTGCTGGTCTTACAACAGTGCGGTAGAACTTCCCTTTTACTTTATTAGGTACTTTGCAATCACAAATAACTCCAGTAGCTTTTCTTCATTTATACCATCTAGCTTGAATTATGTGATTGACATCTCCATCAATTTCACCATCTTGTTGTATAATTGATCCCAAATACCGAAATTTTGTTACTTGCGGAATGACTTGCCTCCCTAATTTAACTTCCACATCATTTCGACCTTGTCTCTTATCTTACTTACAATGCATATATTCAGTTTTGCTTCTACTCAAACGAAAACCCTTTACTTCCAAAGTCTGTCTCCATATCTCAAGTTTAGAATTAATTTCCTCCCTGGATTCAACCAACAGAACTATATCATCCGCAAAAAGCATGCATTTAGGGATCTCATCTCTTATAGGCTCAGTTTGAACATCTATCACTAGGTTAAACAAATAAGGGCTCAAAGCTGATCCTTGATGTAGGTCAATCCTTATAGGAAAATCCTTTATTACACCTCTAGGCGTTCTAATATTGGTTGTAACCCCCTCATACATGTCCTGAATAGCTTTGATATATGCAAACCGCACCCTCTTTTTTTCCAAGGCTTTCTAGAGTATATCTCATGGCACACGGTCATATGTTTTTTCCAAATCAATGAAAACCATATGCAAATCTCTTCCTTTGCTCCTATACTTTTCCATAAACCCCCTTAATAAATAAATTGCTTCTGTTGTAGACCTTCTTGGCATAAATTTAAATTGGTTTTCAGCAATTTCAGTCTCCAACTTCAACCTGTGTTCAATCACCTTTTCCCATAATTTCATTGTATGACTCATAAGCTTAATTTCTCTATAGTTTGCACAATTTTGAACCTGCATCACTTTTTTGAGTAGTGGGGTTAAAAGTTTTAAATTAATTTTTTTTACTCTTTTATTTTAAATTTTATCTTTATTAAAATTTTATAACCCTACTTCTCCAATTTTTTTAAATCTAGCTCATAAAAATTTTCCTTCCCCTTTATTTCCCTCCTGCCAAACAGACCATCTATTTTGGAAATACTTTGTATAAGAAATCCCCCCAATTTCTTCCTCTCTCTCAGAGCTTTTAGCTGCATTCACATGAACATGAAATATCTTTGTCTTGTTCATATATGATTGCAAGATTGCTGAGGCTTGTGGGAAAACTTATTTAGTTATGTATATATTTTTGTGTCCCTTGTTAAGAATTTGAACTCTGAAGCTGATGCTCAAGCAAATCTGGCCATCAATCTTAGTGGTGAGGCCTTCTGAATTTCTAGTCTTTCTTGAGGTTTTATGCACGTGTATCTCTTCTAGCATATGGGTGTATTCTGAATATATTGTTTTTTCTACCACTGCAGATGGTCAAGTCCAAGAGGTACCAGATTAGTTCAAGAAAGCCGGCGACAATATTTTGGGTTTTTATGACAAAGTATCCGTGGGTTCTTTTCTTTTCCTTTTCCTTTTCCTTTTCCTTTTTGCTCCGCTATAAAGCATCTAATAGTTTATTACTTCAGAAATTATAGTCTCTCTAATTTAGATTGTGTTGTTTCATTTTGTAGGTGACCCGGCCAATCAGACCATTTAGAATGAATCTCTTTATTTGGTCCTTTGTCACTTGCATGATTTATAGTTCGGTTGGTGGTTCAAATTGGCTTGTCCACTGTGGTATCCCTCTAAAGTCGAGGCACAAGCTGTTCCATTTGATTTTTCTTCAGGGGAAACAAATCCCTTTAAGTTGAATTTTCTGATTTGATATGCCATCTAGGGGGTTCATTGGCACTGCAAAGATAATTCTTGTTCTATTAAACCCATCCCTTTAGCTCACATTGTCTTGTGATTTTAGTTTTCATGTACTTTTAATGTATAGAAAGCACATGCATTATTGATGCAAATTTCAGGGTCCCCTTTTATGGCTGATAGGAAATCCATCACAATTTGCTTCTTCATTGCTCACCTTCTGGTGCATCTGTATCATTTCCTTCTCTGTCAACTAAAGAAAATCTGCCATAATACTCAAATATTCTGTTCCAATTTGTTTCACCTCTTCCTCTTTTCTTCAGCATCACCAACTCGCTTCTCCTTTCTCTTAATGCCTTCATGTGATGAAAGTCAGTGTTCACCATCATTAAATCACTTTTTGCCCATTAAAAAAAAAACTTTTTTGTTGCCTTTTACTAGAAATATTTCTAACAATTTATTTTTGGGTATTTTAAGTCCGTAATACATCGTCACTTTTAATTACCTTATTAAAACCAAGGAAGGCTAATTATCTTGTTAAAATGGTCTCAAAATTGATTAAATTTTCATTTTTTATCTTTAATTAATAATATTAATTTAGGAAAGCAAAAACTGAAAAAACGTATCGGAAATGTGTAAGAAGAGTAATATTAAAAAAAAAATTACAAGCACCTAAAAATTTATGCAAAATGGCTACATTTAGGATGAGAAATTTCTTCAAAAATATAACATACGCAAAGGATTAGAGAGTATAGCATAAAATATGCATGATGGGAGAAGAATTTTGACTTGTTAAAAAAGTTTACTTCCTTGAGGTGTGATTCGTGCGAAGAACCAGGGCATCCCAGAGGAAATACAGTTTTCTCTGCTGGGAGTATTCATGTAAGCAAGCTTCAATCTTTGATGTCTCTTCATTGGGAGCTTCTAGGACTGGTCTTTATCACTCAACAACATGGTCCATACTATGTCCTTCATTTTTCTCATGCTGATGATCGTAGCTTTATACTGGATCATGGTTTATGGCTTCTCCAAGGCTTTTCCTTGGCGGTTTATCCTTGTGATCCAAATATCTCAATTTGTGATCTTTCGTTTTCATACTTTATGGCATGGATCCAAATCTTTGGTATCCTAATGGAATTTTATAATTTGGACGTGGCTCATTTTCTTGCTTCTCGGTTTGCACCCTTGCTCCTAATTGATTTTTCATCACAAATGGTTTTTGGTGGGTTTTGATTTAAAGCTGCGTGCGCTCTCAAGTGGGCGTCGAGGCTTGATTCGAAACAGATCAACTGCGTGGAGATGAGAAGGCCGAATCAGAGAACCTGTTAGAATTGAGTTGGTCCAAATTTATTGATTTAGAAGGCCTAAATGAAATCCAGAGTTGGTCCAAGTTTAGACTTTATGAGGTCTATGGCAGTTAATATGAGAGGAACGTGGCCGAATCAGAGAACCTGTTTGGTATGAGGGATTTGGAGGGGATGGGAAGAGAGTGAAATTTTTATGAGTTGAATTTTAAAAGATTAAAGAAGTGGGATAATAAAATTTTAATAAAGAGAATATATAAGATAAAACAGTAATAAAAATTAATTAAAAATTTTTAACCCCACTTCTCTAAATATTTTAAATTTAACTCAAAAAAATTTAACCCCCCTATACTAAACAAGCCCTAGGCTCTTATCTAAAACGGAAAAGGTCCAACTTAATCTCTTATTCAGTTAAACGAACGAGATTGTTACCACGTCTTTTAAGGCATTAATTAATGGTGTCATTTGGTTCGATTTGATGGATGTTCGTCTTATGATGACAATTTCTTGCTTCCCTTGAGTATGTGTCGTACGGTGCGATCTCCCCCCTTGCTTCCGATGCTATTTCCTCATGCCATTCCTTGCCACAACTCTTTTCCTACAGTGGTTTGCGTTGCTAATTTCTTTTCTCTACCCACTGGCCGGCATCGAGTCCTTTTAAATTGTTCCATACGCTCCTCTATTCATACTCAATCTTCTTTAGTGGCTCGGTTGAGGCGACGCTTGGAGCTTCTCTGTTCTACTAAGTCCATCAGCTCTCAGGTCTTGGATCATATTTCTCTTTCTTTTCTGAGCATGTCTTCTACTCCTTCCTTCACCGATGGAGGATTGTTGGTCGGATGATACTCTAATCATTGCTGGTGATATCTTTTTCTTCCTCAATCCCTCTCCCGGTGAACACGTTCCCCATCTGGCTGTGGAACGAACTGTACCTCATGCAGGGTCGGTTACTTGGTTTGACACACCATATGAATGGTTCCGGCGGCTATATAGCTTAATGCATGTTCATGGCTTCCAGGAGCCACGGTGGGAATTACTCATGCATGATGGTTACTCTGTGGTATTTCCACCAATATCATTCATTGAGCATTTCTGGGAGCTTGTACCTCA
The DNA here is from genome assembly GCA_963210345.1 of Inga oerstediana. Lineage (NCBI taxonomy): Eukaryota > Viridiplantae > Streptophyta > Magnoliopsida > Fabales > Fabaceae > Inga > Inga oerstediana. The sequence goes on from OY723409.1 coordinate 41,949,252, forward strand.
CTTGCGAACCTCTTATCCCAATGAGCTTGATAAGTCTTTGCTAATTCATAATCGTTCAAACTCTACTTATATGAGAATTAAAGCTATGACCGGGCAAGAAGCTTTGGATTTTGCTCATGAGCTCTCCACTTTTGGAGTCTCAGGTTCTCTCAATCCTTGACGTCCTAACTTCGTGAAGCTTGCTTATGCTCTTCGTGGTGGTCACCGGCATAGCCGTGGTTCTCCTTTTCCTAACAGGCATGGCCCTCGATGTATTTCACAAGTTTCCTTTGATTTTGGTTCGTGCAAAACTTCTGCCAAAACGTTTCGCCTTGAATTTGCATGAGCTAAGGCTTCCTACCCTCTCATGGAATGGGCAGTGCCGTGTGAGGTTTGCGCAAATGCAGGCTGCCCTGTTTTTCTTCTCTCCTGGCAGTATGGCTTTTGGTATGGTTTCCTTGGATCATGCATAGTTTCAGATTTCATCAAGTTTCTCTTCTACCTCCGGTTTTTGACGAACCCTCTGCTTCTGTGTTTGATGGAGTTCTTCATCTTTTACCCTTCTCTTCCTACGGGAAGCATCAAACCTCGTTGGTTAAACTGGGTGACCCATGTCCTCTGGAGACGTGTTGCAACACCCGCTCGCTGGTCCTTCTCTGGGTTTTTCTTACTCCGATTGTGGACTTGGAACTGCTTGACGTCCATCTTTTGGTCAATGCATAGTTCATGCCTACTGTGCTAGTGTGCTTGTACTTTATTATTTTTTGTTGTCTTTTTTATTTCAGTGCTGTTCTTTATGTTGTTCTGTATGTGTTTCATTTGCAGTTGTGTTGTTTGTGTTTTTTTCCCTTTCTCTTGGGTTGGTTCATGCTGCTGAGGCTTTTTGTAAGCTGGCCCAAGTTATGTTGTAATCTTTTTCCTTAATGTAGTTGTCTTTGTATCGGGAAAAAAAAGAAGGCATCCCCATCTTTATATGCGTGAATGAAGTACATTTATAATAATATGTTAAATACAAAATAATAAAGCCTTTTCAACAAGCGCTGGAGTAGCTCAGTTGGTTAGAGCGTGTGGCTGTTAACCACAAGGTCGAAGGTTCAACCCCTTCCTCTAGCGACTTTTACACATGTATTTTATAAATGAGACTCGTGATTTCATTTTTAACATGTGAATTTGAGAGGATTTGTTCATTTCTTGTTTTCTCAGCGTTAGGACCTCAACGCATTACAATATCTAATGACCTTGAAAGGGCGCAATGATACAGTAACTGCGTTATTTTTTGGGGCCAATACTTATCAAGTTCGATGGCAAAAAAAAAAAAAAAAAAAAACTTATCAAGTTCATTGCACAGTGAAGCTTTAAACTACCACTTAGACAGAAAATTTGCATGCGATATACAATACACGCCATGAAAAACTCAGAAAAAGTGAGTTTATTTCAAATAAATAGTGAATAATAAACTGAAGTAATTATCACGTGCATGTTACTTGATTGAATAATTTGGAAAGATTAATGAAATTAAATAATTTTTTTTAAAATATTTAAATTTATTATTTTTCAGTAAATTAATTTTCCTGACTTATAAATTAATACTCCATTTAGACTTAAATATGAGACCTAGTTAACTTTTTTTTAGAAAGATTAAGGAAGCTAAATAAATTACTTAATCATACCATATATTGTATATCATTAGATTATATATCAGTTTATTAATTAAATAAATTACTTTAAAGAAAAAAATAAAAATAAAAATATTTTAAAGTAATTTAATTAGTTTATTTAATCTCTCCAAAAAAAAATAATTTGGTCTTATATTCAAGACTGATGGTAATATATAATCTTATGGTACACAATTATTTTCGAAAGATCATGTAACATATAGTCTTTTTTGGTGATGTTAGAGGTTGTAACATATAATCTAATGTAACGTATTATAATACTACAATTAAGTAATTTATCTATCTTCTTTTATCTTCCCAAATTTGATAACTGAGTGTTATATTAAGGACTCAGTAGTATATCAGAAATCCCTCTCCCTCTATAACACACACACACACACACACACACACACACACACACACACACACAAGAGTCTAGAGAGATAGAGGAAAATAGTGTTACGCCTACTGTAGGAAATGAAGGCAGGCTGTGCTGATATACCATAACTGAGACAAACCTGGGCAGTACGTAGATTTGGCGGAATTTAAATAAAACATAAATGAAAGAGACACGGACTCACTTGCAAAAATCAAAATATTTATTAGGAGTAAATAAAGAAAATTAGAATGAGTTTGACCAACTATAACCTGGGTTATAAAAGGAATCATGTCCTCTTTCATACAGGAACCATTTACAGATAATCCTCCATTTAGATCTCAACCTTTCTCCTTCAGGTTATATCAGCACAGCTTGCCTTCGTTTCCTACAAGAGGTGTAACATTTTATTTTCCTCTATCTCTCCAGACTCATTTTTTTTTCATACTATCTAGTAGCATCAATTATCGAACCATTCCTATGGACCTCTGATAAAATTTTCTGCTAGATCCCCAAAGAGAGTTTAGCCACTCATACCTTATTTGTCTTCAATAATAGTTGGTTAAAAGCGATGTTGCAAACAACCACAGCTGAGAATTACTCACAAAGATAAGAAAGATTTGAGAGAGAGAGAGAGAGAGTATGAAGGAAAGTTATTTTTCATTCAAAGTTGGTGTGTGTTCCAAATAGAACTTATAGACGCTTTTATAGAGCTGAGACTCTCAACTCTAGTTACAGATTTTGAGTTACAATGACCCTGGTTACCTTAAATAAGGTAACAACTACAAAATTGATTACATGACTCAGACTTCAGCTTTTTATCCTGTCGGGAATCTACTTTACTTTATCTTCCACGTTTTTCTGTCTTTGCTTGTCTAGTTGTGCTGACGATCACTATTCGTGTCTTCTTGTGCCGACGCTTACAGGAGACTTGGATCCAAAGAGATATTTGGATTATTGTCACTTCTTCTGATTTCTTTGCAATGTTGACATTCATGGTTTGGATAATCTCCTATTATTTGATAGATTTTCTTCTCAGTTTCTTCAGTATTATCCATCTGGTTCTTCTTTATCTTGTCATACCAAAGATTAAACTGCTTGTCATTATGGAGTTGTTTTCCAAGAGAGTATACACATGTCATATTACTGGATCTGAATACCCATGGTTGCTCTTCTTCAGATATTTTGATTCTGTTCATTTCCTGATATCAACACCCGTTTCCATTTTGATAATCGGAGAGTAATAAAGATGGAATTCAATGGGCATACAGAAAATCACAAAAGAAAATTTCAATGCGCATGTTGAGATCCAAATGGTGGATTCTCCGTAAATGGTTCCTGTATGAAAGAGGATATGATTCCTTTCATATCTCGGGTTATAGTTAGTCAAACTCATTCTGATTTTCTTTATTTACTCCTAATAAATATTTTGATTTTTGCAAGTGAGTTCGTGTCTCTTTAATTTATGTTTTATTTAAATTCCGCAAAATTTACGTACTGCCTAGGTCTGTCTCAGTTATGGTATCAGAGGGATTTTGATATATATATATATATATATGTATATATATGTATGTATATGTATGTATGTATGTATGTATGTATGTATGTATGTATACATATGTATATATATATATGTATGTATGTATGTATACATACATACATACATACATATACATACATATAGATACATATGTATGTATATATATACATATATATGTATATACATATGTATGTATATACATACATACATATGTATGTATGTATATACATACATACATACATATATATGTATGTATATATATATATATATATATATTTATTTGTGATGTTAGATGGTGTGGTTAGAAACTTAGAATCAACGGGATGATAGATGCAAAAGAGAAACCCATTTTGTTTTGCTCATGCAACAACCATTTGGTTGGGCGGTATGAAATGCCATAATTAGTGGACTTGACGTTTCCATATTTTTATTTTGTGTTAATATTATGAATTCAATATAGCATGCCTTGATTTTGTGTTTCTTTGGGTTAGGTATACTGTAAGGGGAAGATTATTATCAAAAATAAGATATTAGAGTAATAGAAAGAAGGCTCTTATGAATTATTTTTCATTGTTCTCTAACCCAGACCGGAACGGCCGAACTGGACCGGAAATCAGCCAACCGGCCAGTAAACTGGTCTAGTCCGGTGACCCGGTCTGGGTCAAGTTTTTTGTAAGAATTATTGGGCGTACCTGGAGTACGACCGTTTATCTCTGGTACCCACGCTAATCGGATTACAGTTGCGGAAGTGATTATGACGCACAACAAATACACCACTGACAAGAAGAAGAAGAGAGAAATATAGTAGAGGAAATAGGGAATCAAAGTAACAGATTTTCTGTATGTTATTTCAAGTTCGTTACAACTGAATCCTTGACGCCTATTTATAGTGTTTTACGCACCATTTCCTCTTTACTAACATATCATTCCATAGAAGAGAAAAAATAACCTTTCGATTGAGAGACATATTGTTTCGGTGAAACAATACCACTTGTAGAGTCATATTCTATCGGTTAAATAATATGACTCATAATGGTTTGGGAAATATTACATATATCCACCTAATCATTTATATTATTTATATTTTAACCCCAATCTTATTGGGCTTGGGCCCAATCCACCAAGGGCGAACTAAGCTATTTTCCAACATCTCCCACTCACACCTGGTGGATTAGATATGTCTCTTTTTAATCCTTCTTTCATACTAGGTGTTTTGTTGTGACCGTGTAGGCATGACATTTGCATATAGCTGTATGTACTAGAAATCTTCTTTATAGAGACCAGCACAAAACAACCTTCATTGTGTAGCTTGATTTTTAATATTGCGCTTTAAATATCCTAGATTCACTTATATACACTTTCACATGGCTAATCTAATCCCTTTTGAGTCAGTATAAAACTCAGATTTCCTTTCTAGCATGCATAGATCCACACTTATGAAATTGTCAAAAATAATACCGTAAAAGACATGACTCAGACACTAGTATATTTATGTATATTTCAAGTAATCTTCCTTTCGACCAGATATCACTTCAATATACATCAGCCGCTTTCCTAACATAATACCATAGATCGCATCTATCATGATCGTAGGACATATGCTAAAGTATCTAACGTTGAAGTACACCTCTATGATATTGTCAAAGTCAAAGAATATCATTAGAAGAATTAGAAACTTCCTGGGACTTACACAACAATTAAGAAGGGATATTCTTACTTGCTTCCCGTTTGCGGTTCTTTAGCACATGCAGTATGAATCACATGTTATAGTGTTACTCTTACACCATAAGAGCGCACGTTTTTTTGCATTTTGTTGTTAACACTATACAGACTTAAGTCTAGACACTTCCAGCATCTAAACCCAAATTCTTCCTTTCTACTCAAACATCAATGTTGAAGAATTTGTTATCTGGCTACATACATCATGGAAATGGATGTCCATGATTCGATCCATACTTATATTCATGTTTATGGATCTCATCTTGACACGCTACACTGTTGTCAAGGCAACATAGTTTGTGTTTCTTCTCTACCATATCAGCATTTTAGCCGCTTTACTAGTGAACACAATTGTCTCATCTTTGCACACCCCTCCTGAGTGTCAAAGGCTGTTGCTAGTGTAAGAGAGACAACCTCACAAGCCTATGCGACATACTAGACATTGTATACTTTCACACAGACATTTATACTAATAATGATAATTACTTCAATTAATCATAAATGTAATAAAGTCTGAAATTTTACATTTTGTATACACCAAGTGCCCTTACATGTTTTTCAAATGTTTCCTTGGCAATTGGTTTGGTCAGGGGATCAGCGACCATACTCTTGGTTGAAATATGTTGTACTGTAATAATTTTCTATGCTATATAATCTCTTACAAAATTGTACTTAATGTCTATATGCTTGGTCTTACTATGATACTTGGGATCTTTAGTATAGGCTATGGCTATAGTGTTATCACAATGCATTAATACTGGATTGGTACTCTCATTGCCAAATCCAAGATGTTCAATGAACCTCTTCAATCATAAAGCCTCTTGTGCTGCTACAGTGCATGCTACGAACTCATATTCCATAGAATGTAAAGCAATACATGTCTGCTTCTTACTACTCCAACATATGGCGCCATTATTTAGTAAGAAAGTATAACCTGAAGTCGATTTTCACTCTTCCTCATCTCAGCCTAAATCAGCATCGGAGTATCCAACCAAGCGTAGATCGCTTCCTTCGTAGCATAGTACATAATCAGATGTGCCTTTTAATTATCTCATAATCCTTTTTACTGCTTTCCAATGACGCTCACTTGAGTTGGACTGAAACCTACTTACCAATCCTATCGCAAAGCAGACATCTGGCATTGTATACATCATTGCGTACATTAAACTAAACCTTTCGATTGAGAGACATATTATTTCGGTGAAACAATACCACTTATAGAGTTATATTCTATCGGTTAAACAATATGACTTATAATGGTTTGGGAAATATTACATATATTGACCCAAATATTTATATTATTTATACTTTAACCTCAATCCTATTGGGTTTGGGCCCCATCTATTAAGGGTGGACTAGGCTATTTTTCAACATTTTTTATTTTTATTTTAAAAAAAATCATTTTTTTATATTTTTCCTTTAGAATTTCATATTATAAGTTTAAAATCTTCCATCTCTCACCGGTTTAGCTCCGATTTGACTCCCGTCTAACTCACTGACTCTTAAACCAATACCTCAACCAGTTCGTTGACCAATTCAGGTTTACTTACCTTGCTATTTTTCACTCAAGACAGCGTTGGTTTACCCACTGTCTAGAAAATAGCTCTAGCTAGAGCCTATGTCCATAACTTCATGAGCCGGAATCAAAATGATCATGGCAGGATGTTTGTTTTTTTTTTTTTAATTTTGATAAAAGCAAGATGTTTATTTCAAATTGTATATATTCATTCTAATTTGTAAAACTTGGACATATTTATCTTAATTATTAGCTGTGATTCTTTCTAAAGATAAGCTCTAGGTGATACACACCACGCCTTTTTTTTTATCCGTACTTTTTTTTTTGGACAAATTTTTTTCCCGTACTTTAAGGGCAGCACCCACACCACTAGATTATAAGGTATTGGTAATGTAAAATAACTTTTACTTGATGAGTTGATGTATAAACCTTTAGGCTTGTTTGCTATGAGGGATTTGGAGGGGCGAAAAATTCTTTTGGGAAAATTCTAATTAAATATCATTTAAAAATATAAAACCCTAAAAATTTTATTAACACTTTGAAAAGACTTAAAGGTACTAAGTACCAAATTAGGTTTTTCAAGTTTTGACATATTTACTATTTTAACCCTCAAATTATTTTTTTAAAATAATAGTGGTGCCCCTGCCGGAATTTCATCGCCGGCCGGCCACCGCCGCTCAGGTGGCCGGCCGGGACCCCTAATGGCCGAAGCTCTGGCCGATGAGAGCTTTTTTGGTGGGGAAAGGGGTTTTTTTTTTTGAAAAAAAATTTGTTGAGAAGTGGCAAGGGGTGAGATTGAACCCATCAAACCCCTTTAGCTAAATAGCATAGTGGCCACTAGGCCACCAAAGCTCCTTTGATATATATATGCATTATTAAATATGTATAATATAATTAAATGTGTAGTAGTTTTGACAAAGTCAATAATGACTTTGACAAATTCAGTAATGGAAATAACAAAATTCGTAATGGTATTGACAAAATCGTTTGCTGATGAACCTTGACTTGCATGCTTTCATCAGCATTTTTGCATAAAACGTTTTTGTCAAAACCATTATAATTCTTGTTAAAATCATTACTAAACTTGTCAATCTCATTACTGAATTTGTTAAAATCATTTTTTTATATTACGAATGTTTTCATAATGAAATCTCATAATGGGATTGTCAAAACCATTAAAATTCTTGTCAATATCATTATTAAACTTGTTAATATAAATAAAAGGATTTTAACAAATTCAGTAATGAGATTGATAAGTTTAGTAATGATTTTGACAAGAATTGTAATGGTTTTGACAATCCTATTATGAGATTCCATTATGAAAACATTTATAATATAAATAAAAGGATTTTAACAAATTCAGTAATGAGATTGACAAATTTAGGAATGATATTGACAATAATTGTAATGGTTTTGACAATCCCATTATGAGATTCCATTATGAAACATTCATGTGATAAATAAAAGGATTTTAACAAATTCAGTAATGAGATTGACAAGTTTAGTAATGATTTTGACAAGAATTATAATAGTTTTAACAATCCTATTATGAGATTCCATTATGAAAACATTTATAATATAAATAAAAGGATTTTAATAAATTCAGTAATGAGATTGACAAGTTTAATAATGATTTTGACAAGAATTGTAATGGTTTTGACAAAAGCGTTTTGTGCAAAAATGCTGATGAAAACATGCAAGTTAAGGTTCATCAGCAAACGGTTTTGTTAATACCATTACGAATTTTGTTACTTCCATTACTGAATTTGTCAAAGTCATTATTGATTTTGTCAAAGCTACTACGCCTTTAATTATATTATACATATTTAATAATGCATATATATATCAAAGGTGCTTTGGTCACCAAAGCTCCTTTGCTAAAAGGGTGGGATGGGTTCGATCCCACCCCTTACTATTTCTTAACAAATTTTTTTCAAAAAAAAAACCCTTCCTCATAAAAAATGCTCTCATCGGCCGGAGCTCCGGCTGTAATACCCCAAATTTTGAGACTTGAGGCTAGAGAATAAGCCTGAGATTAGTGGACTGCTAAGCCCCGGTTTAGCAAGATTCCAAATTGTGATTAAGAGATAATGACTCCAAAAGCGAAAGTGATTAGTGATAAATAAACCCTTTTGGAGATTATGGTGTGAGTTGGCACCCGATGTGATTCGTATGTGCAGTAAGCAGCGTCGGAAACCCTGTATTTAAGCTCAATTATGGTTTAACATCTAAATTGACTTAAAATAGAGGGAAGGCGCATATTATGGCTAAATGAAACGATATGAAGTGTTTGGTGGTGATTCAAGAGAAATTGCCATAATCAGGGGCAAAACGGTAAAGTTACCGACCAATTGGTCAGTTACCGAAGAGGAAACTCAGTGGTAACTTCAAGATCAATGGTTAGGATTGATTTTTGTAAGAGATCAAAGGGTGGAATCATGTGTGCATGTGCCTATGTGAGCTCATGGAGGATGTTGCAAGATCATGACACATGGCACTTTTTGGACCCTTGGATCAAGTCAAATGTTCAAAGCTTGCTTTTTCCTTTTCCCTCTCTCTATTAGGTCGGTTTTCATGCTTGTGAGGGGCCAAAAATCTGATGTTCTATGTTCATTTCATCTCTCTCCTTCATTCTCCATTTTCGTTAGGCTTAAGGAGGAAAGAGGAAGAAAGGAGTTCATGGTAAGTGTCCTATATAACCTTAAATGCTCTAATCATCTTCTATAAAGTTGTTCATAGTGATGAGAGCTTCATCTCTATGGTTTTAGATTCTTGATTGATGGTGTTTTGTTGCTTGAGCAAAAGTGGAAAGATGGAAGAATCAAAGTATTGGTTTGGGAAAGAGGAAGAGGTAAGTATTTGAAGCCTTTTGATCTAAGTTTTGTGAATTGTGGATGAGTTTAGTGAATTTCGAATTTTGCCCTGATTTTCTTGTGATTTTGGATTGGATGAATTGGGTTGTGTTTTATGTTGAAAATGGTGTCATTTTGTGGTATTTAATCATTGGAATTGATTTGAATTGGATTGAACACAATGGTTGCAAAACTGGAAATTCTGTCCAGTGAGAATTCTGTCTGGGCAGTCTGTTTGTGTTGCCGTTTTGAATGGGCAAATGATGTTAGAAAATTCTGAAACTTTCCAGTATTGAAGTTCACATCCCAAAATTCAAAATGGACATACAAATTGTGTCATTTCATTTTGTGAACTGGGATTTATGTTTGCCTAAAGTTTGAGGTCGAAACTGGATTCTGTTTTGGAGCAATGTTGGATTTTGTGTAAATCTGGATTTGTGTGGTGATTTCTGGTAATGAGCCATATTTTTCCTATTAAGAGGACCTTAATAGCTTTCATTTGGCTTTGGGATCACCTCATTTCGATTTTTTTGGAATTAGTTATGAATGTTTGAAGTTGCCTTGGCTGCAGCAGAAAATCCTGGCTGCAGCGCAAAAGTTTCTGTGAGCGTTTTGGCCGCAGCCAGAAATTCTTGGCTGCAGCCAGAAACCTTCTGTGCGTGTGTTGGCTGCAGCCAACACCCCATTTTCAGCAATTTGTGATTTTGAAAGGTGATTTCCAACCTAGTACGTCCCAATCCTTTAGGCTTTCGTTGAGCTTATTTTAGCCAACTAAAGGGTGTGAATGGTAACCAACTTTAAGTGATATAAAAGTAAGGATTTGGAATTGAGATTGATCCTATATCCTTGATTTGGTTTATAGGGTTCAGTATTCGTTTGGATCGCGAGTAAGCGGAGCTGGAGCATACGTGGAAAGAAAAGGGTAGGGAACTTACCTCTCTTGCATGCTTTGATATTTGTGTTTGTGTATTGATGCATGTATTGCTTTGCTGGATTATGTGAAACATGTATGAATGATTGTAGCTCTGTTTCTAGTTATGCTATGGCCATGAGTATGTTGTTGAAACATTGAGCACGCAGATATGTCATTGTGTGAACATGAGTTTTGTATTGCAAGCATGTCATGCATTAAACACATATCATACATGCATATAGGTATTTGTTTCCTACTGAGATTCTCTCGAATCTCACCCTCCCCTACCAACATTTTAGACAGGGTAGGTGGATCAAGGATGGAGCAAACAGGCAAAGGCGACGAGGACTACTTCGGGTTATAGATTTTGGTAGTTGGTTATCATAGTTGGGATGTATATTTGGATATTGTATTTGTATATTGGATGAGTATTGAGTATGCATGTATACAGTTGAGATTTGTGTAATCCCCGTTTGAGGAATTGTAAAGGGCGAATGTGCCCTATGAATTCTATGTAAATGTATGAACCCGGAAGTTGCCGGGAAGTTATTGTTGTACACTCTGATATTTGTACAAATGTGATATTCCACGAAATGTAATTGTATTCGAAATTGAATATGAGACCAGGTAAATTATATTTCAAAAGTTATCTGTGAAAACCCTGTCGTGAGGATGAGATTTTAAATAAGTTTTGTTTCCTATTGGTCTCTATTTCATTTTAATTGAGTATTTCGGATATAATTACGGCTGGGGGTTACACCGGCCGTCGGGGGTCTGGCCAGCCGACCACCTGAGCGGCGACGGCTGGCCGGGGGTGCTCCGACAAGAGCACCACTATTATTTTAAAAAAGAAAATTTGAGGGGTAAAATGGTAAATGTGTCAAAACTTGAAAAATCCAATTTGATACTTGGTACCTTTAAGTCTTTTTAAAGTGTTAATAGACTTTTTAGGGTTTTGCAGTTTCAAATGGTATTTATTTAGGATTTTCCCAAAATTTTTTAAATGGAATTTGAAATAAATTAGAGAAGTAGGTTAAAAGTTTTTAATTAATTTTTTTTATACTCTTTTATGTTTTATTTTCTTTTTATTAAAATTTTGTAACCACGTATCTTCAATTTTTTAAAGGTTAAAATCTATTTTTAGTCCTTTAAGTTTACATGAGATATTATTTTAGTCCCTTAAGTTTATAAAGTGTCTTTTAATTCTTAAATTTTAACATCATTAATGTTATTAATACCAAATGCTAACTAAATAAAATTAAATGGTGACTGGGCAATCCTAGCGAACCAAGCTTTAATTTTTGTCTTTAAAAAAAAATCAGATTTTAATTAAAGTGATAATAATAGAAAAAACTTAGTTCTTAATTCATTTTTTTTTCCAATTAAAAAAATTCATTTTTGTTTGCTATGCTGCCTTTCCCATTGGAATCCTGCTGCCAAAACCCTTTCTTCCTCCATAAATCTCCGCAGCTCAACACCAAAAAAGAAATTAATCTCCGCCGCTCACCACCCTTCTCCATTATTACTATTATGTAAAACATACACAGTAACAGGTTCGTCTTCTTTCTGTACTAATAATAATAATAATAATAATTGGAGTTTTTATGGCCGCAACGAGGTGATCTAATTGATTACAAGGAATATATGGAGAGGGGTGCAATAATCGATTACTTCATCTATTGAATGAATAGTCACTGAGAAGCTCAAGCTGCTATGTCAAATGATCCCAAGTTTGATGATATTGACATCTCCAATAAGCAAAACTAATGCTCGTGAATTAAATTTTTGAATCTAAAATGGTTTTTCTATTAGGGAAAATTCCTCTAAAAGACAACTAAATTATTCAAATTCTAAATTAGGTTGGTAAATTTAATAAATTCTAAATTAGGTCGTATGACCTAAACTAAGATTTTAGAATTCGGTAATTTTACCTTAATACCCCTTATTTGATTCCAACTCAACTAAAAAATAATCCTATGTGCAACCTATGTGTCACTCATCCATCCATCTCTATTACAATAGAGATGATCAAGGCCAAAGGATATCGGGGAAAAAAGTCAGATTCTAACCATATTAAAAAATCAAACTGAATGTGGAGGTTAATCTATGTCTGTAACAATATTTCTCCCAAACCCGATACAAACAATGAAAACAAGAATGAGAAGTGTTGAGTTGCTAAGAGCGATGTACATGGATATCTGTGTTAAGGGACCTCAAATTCCACCATAGATACTTGCCGCTAGCCATATCCACCAATGTCCATAATCCATTTCGAATCATCTGAAACATTGGCTTCAGATGGTTTAGGGCATTAAATCCATTTAAGAGAGGAAAAATGTCAATTTAGCGTAGTCATACCTTTTTGAAATCAAGATGTTTGGTTTCGGAGGGAGATTGATGATCGAAGGAAGTAGTGTCAGGTTTAAAGGAGAAATGTAGAGTCATCCATGCGAGGTATCTAGCTAATAAGGCAGAGAAGAAAACCAACATGAACCGGAGAGGGCACATACCATGGAATTGGAAGGAAGCAAGAATATCAGAAGACATTGGGAGATTAAGCACAGTGAGTAGCGAAGAGAATCAAATGAAGGATGGTAAGATAAAATTATCAAATTCTAAAATCCTATTTTAGGACATATAACCTAATTTAGGATTTGTTGAATTTAACAACCCAATTTAGAATTTGAACAATTAAGCTGTCTTGTAAAAGGATTTTCCCTTTCTATTATTGTTCTCTTCCATTTTTGGGGAGTAATTTTCTTCACATACTTTTAGAAAATAAAGATTCCTTCGTAAGTATTATACAGTCACCATTTAACTTATTAATCTGCATTTTTTATTAATAACATTAACGATGTTAAATTTTATGGATTAAAAATATATTTTATAAACTTAAAAAATTAAAATAATACCTTATATAAACTTAAAAGAGTAAAAATATACTTTAACCTTCTTTAAACTCAACTCATAAAATTTTTATTTTCCTTCACTTTTTTAAGTAATACATTTTTTTCTAAAAAAAATCACAATGTTTTTTTTTTTTAAATAATGAAAGTTTTTTTTTTCCGCCATTAGAAAGAATATAAACGAAAGGGCGAGGGGCAATTGAATATCTATATATTTATAATCCTTTTATAATTAATTTAGTAATCTGGATTTTGAATTTATATTCTTACCGTTCAAACAAGTTCGCTTGCTTGGCCAAAAAGAAAAACGAGTCATGTTCGCGTCACTTCGACGGAGACCGCGACTGAGCTACCCCTTCTCCTCCAAACATATAAAACTTCTTCTGAGGCGAACGCTCTTCACACGGTAACAATCCAAGAAGGAAGATACGATCAAGAAGAAGAAGATGCTTCGCCGAGGATTTCCGAACTTCTCGAACGGAACTACGCCCTCGTTTTCTTCATTCCGTCGCTTGCTTTCTTCATCGCATTCTTCATCCAAGAACGTCGCTGTTCCTGCAGTGGCTGATTCTGAAGACGAAGAAGCTCTTAATCCTCCTCCTTCTTCGGCGGTTCTTTCGCAGCAAGTCATTCCTAGGTTGCTTCTTCCGAGAGTTGTGGTTTATGACGGCGTCTGTCATCTCTGTCACCGAGGTATGATTCTCTTCATCACCTTTCCTATTTGACCTTCCAATCTTTTGATTCTCTTCCTTTGTTCCATTGAGATGCTTCATTTTACTCTTTTTCTTCTTTTCTTGTTCTCTTTTTGCGTCTTCTTTGTTTCTCGGCGGCTGTGTTTCTCGTTGTGAGGTAGCCGGCTTCAGTGTTATTAGTATCTCATAAAAGGAGCAATTCCGTTGGCCCTAGATAATTTACGACGTGTTTCACCCGTAAGTGTTGATTCTTTCAAGACCTTTGTCTGTCTATAATGCCAGCTGTGAATTTTCTTGTGTTTCTTCTTGGAAATTGGCTTGTATCCTTCGTTCTTCTCCGTTTATCCTTGCATTTTATATCTTAGCGCACCTAGTTAATTTGATCCCTATGACTGAATGGCAGCTTCCGCAAAATAATTGAATTCGTTGCATTTCTATTTATTGTTATTTTCACGGCAAGTATGTGGTTTATAATCTCTTGGCTGCGGGATTCATGGTTGCGGCACCTTTTTATTTGATTCTCTTGCTGAGTATGGTTAGAAGGTTAACGTTTCCGAGAAATGTCTCAACGATGTTGGTAAAATTGGCATCCCTTGCATGCTAATTGTTTGGGCATTTGTATTACCAAACTTCAATATCAAGTTGCTGGGTTATTTTGGCTCAGAAGTGGCTTCTCTACAAATTTATGTCTAATTGATGCTGATGGAGTTTTAGACACATGTATATCTTTATTCTCATTTCGTCAGAATAGGTTCAGTTGTGGGAAGGAAGCACATTTCATATCATAGTTTATATGATGTCCATACTATTTCTATTTTAATAAGAACTGATTAAGTTGGAGGAACTGGAATATTTTAAATTTATTAACAGCTGTTTATCTAATACTTGGCATTTTAATATCCTATATTCTGCCCTTTCCCTGGGAAACAATTAGGTAAGTGGAAGAATATACTCCTGCTTCATTCGATCAAAAATGAAATTTTTTGGCCTTGAGATTAACCAGTAATTACTTAGTTTTAGTTAACCTCTAAATTTCCAATCATTTAATTACTCATGCATTTTCCAGGTTCCTTTCACATTATGTACATTTAATTGCATGGTCCGCTTTTAACATGTGACCTACAGTTATGGAGTACATTTTGATTCTATTCTGCAAGAACAGGTGTGAAATGGGTAATCAACGCTGACAAGGACAAAAAGATTAAGTTCTGTTGTGTTCAATCCAAGGCTGCTGAGCCATATTTGACGGCATGTGGTCTTGAGAAAAAGGATGTTCTCCGTCGCCTTTTATTTGTTGAAGGCCTGGGTTCATACAGTCAAGGATCTACTGGTTAGGACTTTTTCACCAATTAAATTCAGTTGTGTCCAATCAGTCTTTTTGGCTTTCTGGAAACAAATATACCGCATGCACTTGGATTTGATCAGTTCCATGTTTACTTTAAGTTTCACATAAAATCCATCAGATCTTTAGGAATTTGAGAAGAATCAGTTTAAAATTGGCATTGATATTGACTGTTTTAACATTCTGCATTTGCATACAAATTCAATTTGGCATTAACAGGTTTACAATGCTGAAGTAACCAAATCATAATGTTTTTAAGAAGCATTTCTTCGTTGTCTGTTTTTTGTGAAAACAGACCAGCCTGTTCAGATGGCAGAAAAAAAATTATTTTCAAAATCCTTGTGAAAAAAAGTCGGGCCTGCTACTATAGTTCTCCTCCATTGTTTCTTGGTCAAAGTTAGAGCCTCTTTATGCTCGGAGCACATAGACAATTTTGTTGTTGTTGTTGTTGGGTAAAAGGGCCTAGTACGTTACTCAGGAGATTGTGGGGGGTGCAAATCCCTTCTACTTGAGTCTACAAAACGACAACACTCAACAAGTGGCTCTTGCATGATGTCTGTCTCCTCACTCAACGTCCACCCTTTCCTTTCTAGTCAGTTAGCAGAGTGATTAGCTTCTCTAAGTATATCGTTCAAACTAATGTTAGCTATTGCAAACATTTACATGTCCTGCAAATTGGTTTTTTGTGGTCCTCTTTGCCTCACTTGTAGATGGTGAAGGTTAACAAATGGTTTTTTTAATTCATGCCAGGCGATTGTGCCCCGTTTTTCACTTGACAAGGATCCAGTGTATGTAACATTCTGCTCCTCCACTTTTCTAGTAGTATTTGTTTTGGTTGTCAGCTAGATGTGAACCCCCTGTTCTGCTTGTTTTCCAGTTGACACACCGATCCAGGTGTTGGTATTATTCAGACATGGTTCTTTTCTGTAGCCATATAGCCCGCAGCCAAAACATGCTAGGTTATGTTTATACATTCATACTCCACTTGGTAGACTTGGTTTCGAACAATTAATCCTGAATGAGTTTTTTCATAAGATCCTTTTCAACACTAATCCTTGCCAAACAGCCCCTCAATTCTTGCATTTTCATTTTGTCTCTGGTTCATGGTGTTTGTATCTGCTTCAATAATCTTATCACACCGCTTTCTATAATAAGTTTCTATTGTAGTAAGGTATTGGGAAGTTAGGATCCTTATCCAAACAGCAATCTTGCCTAGAATATTGATATTGGGGTTGAAATTTGGAGTCCAATGATGAACAACTATGTAGTGTTCCAATAGAACCCCTCGTACCTGGTTGAGAACATGACTATAATCACTATCCTTCAAAACAAGGAACCAAGGAGGCTGTTTTGCTAGTCTATCAGCATGAACTCTAGGATTCCCTACAGTTTCAGTAGTTTGGTCTTTTAGAATCTGGGACTCATTCTTCCGCAATAGGGTTGGAATTGAGGCTCCTTTCCATGGCTTTAACTAACTACATGATCGGGTAGAGTTTCATAAGCTTCTTTTTTCTTTCTTTCTTTTTTGGTACAAATAAGCTTATTTTTCTCTTCCATGAGGACCAACTCCTCTTCATTTCTAAGCATCATCCCATCCTTAGGCATTGGTATCACATTCTCTAATGGAGGGAGTAGGAATCTCCTAGACTTGCTTCCATCCAGGTTTCCAACGAGGCCTTTGATTGCTTTCTCCTCTGAATTCCCCTCATTCGTTCCTGGTTGTAATTCATTATGTCTCTTTTGAAGTTTCTTGATACTTCTAGTCATTATATCCTCTTCCTACTTTGAAGCCTCACGAAGGTCTTGTTTGCTCTCTTCTTGCTGCACCATCCCTCAGGTATCCTCTGGGTTCATGACCCGCTTATTTTTGAATCTGTTGGACATCATACTTTAACTGACAATATTTTTAGAATAAATATCTAGATTAACATATGCTATAGTATCCATTTGCCTATTATATTTTTGTCATTCTCTCTGCTTTCCCTATGAGCTTGAATATGCCAATATAATCGTTCAAAAATGACTGTATGCAGCTGCATTGCGGGTTCTTTCATACTTGCCACCGCCTCACTCTGCTTTGAGCATACTGCTGGTGGTTCCGACGCCAATCAGGGACCGTGTCTACGATTATATAGCAAAGAATCGCTATAAATGGCTCGGAAAGGCTGAAGCTTGCTTAGTGTTGCCAGAGAAAGAGCTGCTTGAGCGTTTCATCGATTGGGATGAATTGAGTCGCAAATGAGATTGCATGCATGGGTTTGAACTGCCTTAGCAAAATGCCATTATACGCTTTCCACACTAACTCTTTAGCTTCTTGTTGCCTTGGGCCCCACAATTTTGTAAGTGTATGGTGCTGTCATGAAGCGCATAGGTAGAATTATACCGCTTCCGAGTTAAATTTTTTTTTTCGACCTGAGAATATTGCTTTTTATATATTGTAATGATAAAGACAAAATCAACTCAGTCTAGTAAAAGCAACAGGATAAGAAGGAAAGAAGAAAAGGTTGAAGCTAAAAAGCAAGGAAACATTAAACAGTAACTAAAGCTGATTTCAGTTCTTGTATCCTAGCCAATTCCTTCCCTGTCATGGTCTTTATTGACTATCGCACTTCTGAGAGATGAGCCTCCATCGTCAGCCATATCACGCAAAAATAGAGATAAAATAGAGAGTGTTGGTGATGCCACCCACCCAAAAGGGTACACCATCTTTCTAATACAACCTGCTAGATGATCAGTAGCAGAGTTTCCTTCCCGAAGAGTGAAGGAAAAAGAGAGATCCAAGCATGATTTAGCTAGTTCAAGAGTTTCTTCCAAATAGTGCAGGCTATCCCATTCGCTAGTTAAAAGGTCTCCAGAGGACAAGCATCGGAATAGGTTCTGGTTGTCGGTCTCAACACTGACTTTGGTGATATCCAACTCAATACACATATAGATAGCCTTCCTAACAACTAATACTTCGGTTAAAAAAGTTGATTTAGCTAGGACCTGTTCGCCAAACCCCCATTGGAAAGTACCTTGGTGATCTCGGCATATTAATCCAATAGCTGCAAAATGATCCTTTGCCTAAAATGATCCATCACAGTTAATTTTAACCTAAGAGCATGGAGGGGGTTGCCATCTGCTAGACACAATCCCACTGCCCCTTATGACAGTATGATAGGGATTAGAAATAGATGACCGAAATTCACTGGCAGTTCTTCTTACATGTTCCATAACAGCAGTTGGGTTTGGATCCTTGCCGTGGAAGACTACTGCATTCCTTTCCTTCCATATATTCCAAAGCAGACAAACGAGCAGGGTGTAGTCAGACTCTTGTAATTCCTCTTCTTTACACAGCAGCCTCGTAAACCATTCGACAAAGGAGGTAGTAGCTGAGTGATCAATTCGTATAGACAATACATTCCCAAACCAAACACTGCGCTCCCACAAGCAAAGGAAAAATAGGTGTTCAATCGTTTCTGGTTCAGTTAGGCATATAGGGCAGAGGGGGTTTACAGAGTTGTGTCTAAAGAATAGGGCACTTCTAGTGGCTATGGCTTTCATGTAGCACCGCAAAAAAAAATGGAGAATTCTGGGTAGAGCTTGGATCTTCCATAATTTTGTATAGAAGTTCTTTGGAATTGATAATGATGCACTTGGCCTGTCCTCCACACTTCTTCGATTCAGCATCTAGCTCTTGTAGCCAAGTTTGACCATATACACCCCATTCTTGGCAAACGTCCATACCAGCTTATCTTGTTGTAGTTGATGTTCAACTCTGATATCATAAATCTGATATAAGATATCAGCAAGTACCATATCCACCAGGGAGGAGAGGTTCCACTGTCCTTGTATGATGAGAGAATCAATTTGAACATTAGGGACACTGTCAAAATTGAGGTGGGATTTTAATGAATCTCCTGATAATCCCGGAATCCAATTATCTTTCCACATGTTAACTGACTTGCCATTCCTGATGAGCCAATGGCTTTATTGCTTTAACATATCACGGCTAGTCAGAATAATCCTCCAAATTCAGGATGCTCTATGACCCTTCTCCGCCATCATGAAGGAATTATTTGGATAGTAAATACCTTTTAGGACCTTAAACCACAAGGTATCCTCCTCTCGCGATAATCCCCAGACCGTTTTAGCTAATAATGAGTCATTAAGGGTCATAAAATCCCTAAATCCCATTCCACCTTTAGACTTTGGATTCTTCATATAATTCCAGGATTTCCAATGGATGTTATTCCCACCGTCGGTTTCTCCCCACCAAAAGTTAGAGATCAACCGATCTAGATCTTTACAAGCATTAGTGGGAAATTTACAGCATGACATTGGATAAATTGGAATGGCATTCACAACAGCCTTAATCATTACTTCCCGGCCAGCGTAAGATAACATGTTTTTTCTCTAACCTTGTACCTTCTTCCCTACTTTTTCTCTCACATAGACAAGTGCCTGCTTCTTAGTCTTTCCCCATATACTAGGAATTCCCAAGTACTTCCCCTGATCCCTCGAAATAGGAATCTGTAGAATATGGCTCACCTGTTCCTTGATTGCATTTAGGGTGTTGAGGGAGAAGACTAATCCTGATTTGGATAGATTTGCTTGCTGCCCTGACATTGCACAATATTTGTCCAATACATGAGCAAGCCTCTCACAGTTGTCTAAACCTGCATGCATGAAAAGTAGATCATCATCTACGAAAAAAGTATGTGACAAAGTTGGGCCCCGGTTCGAAAGCTTGACACCTTTTAAATAGTTACATTTGATTTCCTTAGAGAGCATACATGATAGCACCTCTGTCACTAGGATGAATAAATATAGAGACAAGGGATCTCCTTGCCTCAGGCCGGGATAAAGGAGCTGACTGTGCGGCTTGACAAGCAAATGTTTAAGTGAACGGATGACACACATGCCATAATTAGATTGACCCATCTCTCACAAAATCCCAAGGTCAGCATCACAGCTCGAAGGAAATCCCATTCAATACAGTCATATGCCTTGCTCATATCCATCTTTAATGCAAATTCAAACTTGTTTCCTGTTTTTTCCTCTGAAGGTAGTGGAAAACCTCATGGGCAATGATTATGTTATCTTGTATTAACCTTCCATGGACAAAAGCACCTTGTGCGTCTGAAATACACTTACACAGAGTTGTTTTAAGCCGGTTTGCAAGTAGCTTAGAGATGATCTTGTACGAGAAATTACAAAGGCCTATCGGATGAAACTGTGTAATCATTTCTACCTTCTTAACTTTAGGGATCAATCTATGTTTGTATCATTAAGCTTCCTGAGATCACATTGTCCATTGAAAAAGTCTTTCACCATCCCAATCACACTGTCTCCCACCTCTACCCAGGAGTGTTGATAGAATTTACTGTGGAACCCATCTGGACCCGGTGCTTTAGTCCCCTCTAGCTGAAATACCGCTTGCCGTACTTCCTCATCAGTTATTGGAGCCATTAGCATGGCATTATCCATCTCAGAAATTTTGCTATCAACATAGCACAATACATATGAAAAATCTCGTGGGTTAGTAGCTGTGACAAGGACACAAAATAATCGCTGACACAACCCGCAATTCCAATCTCATCATCAACCCAATCTCCATTATCCCTCTTTAGTCTTAGGATATAATTTTTTCCGCGTCATTGAATAGTAGAAATATGAAAAAATTTGGAATTCCGATCCCCTGCGCTCAGCCATGCTATTTGAGACCGCTACCACCAATACTTTTCTTCTCTATCCCATGTCTTCTCAATCTCAATTTGAATTTCTTCCACCCTCATGAGTTTATCCTCAGTTAACTTCCCCTCCAGGCATTCGGCTAGTTGGCGATTAAGGCTTCCTATAAGCTTATTGCAATTTGGGAAGACTTTGTTGCTCTAACAGACCAGTACTTGACGACATTTTTCTAATCATAGTACAAAGCTTTCCAGTTTGTTGTTTTCTGGTAACTCATCTACATCCCATCCCTGCCTCACAATCTGTTTAAAGTCTAGGTGTTCTAGCCAGCTGAATTCAAATCAGAATACATAAGGAGTACGAGTATTAGAATGGCATAAGTCAATCAGCAGCATGTAGTGATCAAATCCAATCAGTTCCATGTGGAAGACTTGTGCTTTAGGGAATTGTTCTCTAAGTTCCACATTCACTAATGCACGGTCTATTCTTTCCTTCACATGTGCCTCATTCGTTCTTCTATTGTTCCATGTATATTTTGATCCTTGATAACCCATGTCCAATAAGCAACAGTCAGAAATAACTTTCTGAAAGTTAAGAATTCGACTAATTGACCTCGGTCTTCCCCCCTACTTTTCACTTTGTTCAATTAGCTTGTTGAAATCACCTACACAAATCCAAGACTCTTCTATATTCCGAGAGATAGAAGCCAGTTTCTCCCAGGTCTTTTTCTTTTCATTTTCATTAGGAGGGCAATACACACAAGTGACAAAATTAGGGGTTCTTATAGAAGAGGATTTTACCGCATCATGAATAATGGACTTGGAAGAATGTAAAATCTCCACTGTTAGTAAGTCACTCCACCAAAGAGCCAATCCTCTACTTAATCCTACTAGATTAACTAGCCATTCCTCATCATATCCACATCGTCAATGAATTTTTTTTTTTTACTTGTTTTTTCTTGTTGGTTTGATTTCCATAAGAAAAACCAAGTGGGGTTTATTCTTTTTGCACACCTCTTTCAGGTTTTTTACTGTCAAGGCCACCCCAATGCCTTGACAGTTCCACGAAATGAGCATAATTGTTTGAGGCCAGCCACCCATGCCCTCAACCATAAGCAAATCTTTCGACTCTTCAGATCTACCACCCAACTCAAAGAATTCAACATTTCTAGAAACAGAGGAAATGCATTTAGATTTCGGTGTTGAAAGGAGTTTACCTCGTAAGCTCTGTTTTGTTTGCTTAACATTACTCTTTCTTGGGGTGATTTTGAGCCCAATACCCCCAGCAAATTGATTGGGGAGATCCTCCTCATTTGGTCTGTGCTTCTTGAGACATGGTGGGGAGTCAATTTTTGGCGGAGTCCTTTTAATCTTTACCCCCTAACCTACCTACTACTTCAGAAACCGGGGAATTTGGTGTATATGGGACTATTGCTTTTTCCAGTAAATTAGCCTCCTTGTCTAACTCGATAATAGACCCGCTTTTGCCACCTCGTGGCTTGATGTTGCAGCCCCTGTCATGTTGATCATCAGGCTTCTTCCTTCTTGGGCTCATCTTGTTAGCTAGTTTCAACGAAGAGCCTATTATTGTTGATTTGCTTTGGGCCTTTGTCATTGAGCCCACAATGTCCCCTGTGTTTACCTTTACTGGATCTGCATTACTCACAGCCCTACTTTTCTGAGCCCACAATGTCCCCTGTGTTTACCTTTACTGGATCTGCATTACTCACAGCCCTACTTTTCGTAGGCCCTACCTTGCCATGCAGACTTGTTTGTATCTGCAGGATAGTGCGTTGCCTGCCAAATCCGTTATTCCCACCATAAGGCGATCCTTCTCCACTCCTCCGTACTTCCTTCCCAGGCTCACGCTCTTCTCCAAACTCAAGGCTACGCGCCACCGTCTGTGTCCTTTGCTGCCATTCGCACCACCCTTGTTCACCTTAATCAATAGTTCATCCATAAACCTTGGGGTACTGCCTTTTAGGTGACTACCATAAGACACTTCTTTATCAACGGTTGTCTCTGTTTTATCACATAATCGCTGTTCATGACCCAGTATGCCGCATTTATAGCAAAGTGTGGTTAATCTTTAATACTTCACTTCTGCCCAGATATCATTCTTCTTGTCCCTCGGAATCCAAAACCCAAGTTTTAATGGGTTTCGAATGTCCACTACAACTCTCGCCCGAAGGAAGTTTCGTATCATCTTACTCTGTTTCAAGGGAGTTTCTACCATAACAACCTCTCCTATTGCTGATCCCAGTTTAACGACATTTGCATGATTCATATACCCAAACGGTAATCCATGAAATTGTACCCAAAATGGGCAATAGGTAAAACACACTTCCTTATAAACCATATCATCATCCCAGAGCTGAAGATTAAGAAGATGATATGACTGAATCGACCATGGTCGTCCTTTAAGGACCTTTAGATAATCTCCCTTGTCAGAAAATTGAAAGACGAAGACATTCCTGTCAATGTCTAAAGCCTCCAGCTCATCTTTCAATTGCCATCCCTTCTTCACCATCAATAAAACGGTACCCCTGTTGAGCTCTTTTGGCGCTTCAACTCTTTCGATCAGAGCTCCTCCTAATTTTTGCTTCGGATTACGTTCTAGCTTAATGGCTAGCCAAGAGCTGGAAGATGGGTTTCCCCTCTCTTCCATTTCTTAGACAGCAAATCTCCGAGCCTCCCACACCAGATCACCTTGCACACTTAGCCCACAACCTCCCAGAATACGCGAACCAGTCGAGTTATCGCTCCCTTACCTCTTCTGTGATTCAGGAATAAATAACAGAAGCACTCAGATCTGTATTATCACAGTGGGTGATAATATTTCACACTAGTACAGGGGAAAATTGCCACGGCAAAGAAGGAAAAACCGCTCCAAAAGTGGCGAAGCCACTTCCCCGTACGGAGAGAAAAGAGCTCACCCTAGTGGTGAGAAAACTTTTTTCCTGCTACCGAGTTAATGGAATGCGGCCTTTTTGTCACATACAAGAATTTGAAATGATGAATGCTATATGATTAGGCAATTGTTCTATATATAGGTATATATCTTAAGGAACTTGTGTTAATATATAAATATATCATGTATCTTAACTTATTTAAGTCAATTGGTCTTATATTATTCTTTTACCAGAAATTGTCTTATATTCGGGAGGGAGTAGTATCTAAACGCCTATTTGTATTAGTGGTGGTAGAAGTGTTTTTTTTTTTCAATCTGACTTTTATAAATTTAAGATAAGATAAAAGTTATATTATAAATGTGATTTATGTTTGGATTGACAGTAATAGAGTGGCTTCTGTTTATTTTTTTTTCAAACTGAAACTTGTTTAGATGATTTGAAAAACAAGTTTAGATGAAAAATAAAAATAAAAAACATGAATTTAATTAAATAATACATATACGATTTTTCCCCTTATTAATTTCATTTGTGTTTTCCATATTATTTCTCAAACAAACCGCCAAATTTGAATTTTGTTAACAATTTAATATTGTCAATAGATTTTTTTTTTCAAATTTTCCGTATTATTTCTCAAATAAATTACTAAGTATGAATTTTTTTAATCTCCATAAATCAAGAAGTTTTTATAATTCAAAATTATAACATGGTTTAACTCAGGTAACGCTAAATTTGGATTTTGCTTTATCTACATGAATCAAGGGGTTATCATCTCTATTAAAAACAAAATGTGATAAATCATAAGTACATAAATTTTATAATTATATTATAGGTATATAATGTGATAATTCTAAAAGCAGTATTAAGATTATATTAAAAATAAAAAGAGTACAAGGCAAAAAAAAAAAAAAATAATAAAAAGAGTTAATGCATTAATAGAAAAACTGAAAATATTTAAAAAACACCTAATTAGACATCTTTAATATGATTTTGGTACATATGACTATTGAATCTTATTCTATTTTTTTTTTAATTTTTAGAGATTAATTAAATATTAATGATTGAAATTAATTGAGTTTGGGATGCACTCTCATAGTTAAATTTTATCATTTAATTTTTTTGGGTATTTTTACAAATATCAAAATATTGAGTCTTTTACAATAGTTTTATCTTCTTTAAAAAAAAAAGCTGGCACCGGCTCTTTCATCCCTGCACCTCTTCTCTCTCTCTACTTTAATGCCGAGGCTTATTCTTAGAAGCAACCAAAAATTCCTGTGCTGATATCGCTGCTTTTGGACCCAAAAGCAAGAAGGGATTAACACCATCTCAAACAGGTACAACTTCTCTCACTGCACATTGCACGGTTTCCCTCCCTCACCACTTTCTCAAATAGAGCCTAACTAGGCCGTTGTAGACATTACAAGGAATAAAGAGCACAAGAATGTATAGATTGGAGATCGGATATTACTAGTACACGAATTGTAGTTGCAACATATCTAAACCATTCCACTCGATTCGCATCTTTATCAAAGAGATTCCAAGCTCACAAATTATAGCATCAACAATATTTACCTCTTAAAAAAAAAAAGATAAGCAAAACACGTGCTGTAACATGATAACACTGTAATTAATATCTGCTTTACGAGTGTTCTTATTAGCTTTTGGAGAATAGCTTCTGGAGAAAAAATGAAGAATAGCTTTTAGAGAATAAATTATAGAGAGAATAGATTATGAGACAAGTGATTTTGAGGTAATGAGAGTGTTTGGATGTTATAATCAGAATAGCTTTTTTTTTATGATCAAATTACTAAAAAGAACATTAACTTTTGTGATAATTACATATAAAGATAAGATTATATTTTATATATTATTTAAGGGTTAAGGTCCAATTTTAACAAAACTGTTAAATTTCACCTAACGAAATTAAATTATAAGAAAAGAAAACCCCTTACGGGATTAAAAATGATACATCTTAACTCATTATTTAACATTAAATTTCATAATTAATTCCAAAAATGAAATAAATTTGTCTATATGTAATGTTAATTAACTTAACTAATTTTTCTAATATAATCAAATTAGATAAATAGGTCTTATATTAAGAATAGGAGGGGGCATTAAAATTTTAAAATTAAAAAAACAACGCTTATAGAGTAACCGGAAAACACCGAAATTCAAAAAAAAGAAAAAGAAAAGAAAAGATGAAAGAGAGTGAGTGGAGTGGGGCTCACACAAGAAAATAGAGAAAAGGACAGGGGCAGGGGCGCAGAGTGAAGCCCAACAGTCAGAATGTTCTCAGCAAAGCAATTGAAAATAGCTTCTTGTGATAATAGCTTTTTTTTCCCCAAAACCATGGTTTGGGCCAAAAACGGGATTCTCAGATTTTTTGTGGTGTTCGGCTGCTCATATGACAAAACCAAGGTTTGAACTAAAAAGCACTTTTTTTGAGGTCACCCGAACACACCTACAATAAGCCAACAATCATGCCTCCATTCCTAATTTATCCAACAAATTTTCCTTCATTAAAAGTTCAGAACTTAGGATTACAGTCATTACCAATGGATTTACTACTACTAGCCCATCTTAAACCATGACACCTGACAACTAGTTAGTAGTTAAAAATTAAGATACAAAAAAAGGGTTCTACTTGTTTGTTTAATGTATCAGTTGGTATCAGAAGCAGTCCATTCTTTCCAGTCCTTATCAACATAATTTTGAGCCCACTTGATGGCAGCACGTGCCGCTTGAGGCCCTCCTGGTAATCCCCTCTCATTTACAGTATCAGCCATGTCTATGAAAGGTAACACCAATAGTGTCCCAGGTCCTCCATATTCTGAGTGTAAGAAAGTACTGAATATCTGTTCAATATGACACTGGTGAGTTCATCTAACTATATTATTTGCAATGCGCAAGACAAGTTACAACCAAAAAAGCTGAGTATGAATTTTCCATTGATTAGATACAATGTCAACAAAAGCGGTAGAGTTGGAGAGACAGACAACATTTAATTTGAATTTGAAAATCAAATATAAACCAACTTCAAGCAAAAAACATATTTATTGAGGCCTGGTCCAGAAGAGATGAATCACAGGGCTGTCAGTATTTCAAAACATATTTTTCAATGGGACTCGCTTCTTATTCATACTAGTCTAGTCAAATAATCATATATTAGCTCTAGTCTTAAATGTAGGAGCCAATTAGTAGGACGCCTTTGGTCCTAAATGTAAAACCTCAACTTATTTGTCCCAAATTTATAAGTTTTCCTCAAATTATCTTTATTGATAGCACATATTAAAAAGGTTCCCATAAATGATATTTCCAATGTAAATGATTAAAGAGTGTATTTTAGGAATTAACTAATTTCCTTAGTCTCAGTAAATTAGTTAGCTAGCTCTTCTATTAAAAACCGGGGGTGTTAATTTAGCCTATTTAAGAGTCTCTCTCTGATAAGCAATCAGACATAAAAATTCCTGATTTACCAGTTCAACAACTAAAATGTGCAAATATTGAAATGATCGACAGATGCATATAGTTTCTGCTTATACTTTTCCTCCTATTTCTATCTCATCGTTGTCCCATGCTTTTCAGGCTAATTTTTAACTAGTTCATAGAATCTGCTTCCGCACATCAGTGACAGAATGTGCAAGCTACAAGCTCTGCAAATCAAATAGTAACAAAATCCTCTATTACTCTGCATCTTCTTTTTCCCGGGCCAATCTCTTATCCTCCATCTTATAATGTTAAATATAATTATTCTCAAGATTTTCATGAGCTCTTTCATTTTCAGGATTGCATTACACATTTCTCTATTACAGACACAATGTTTTCCAAGTTTAGTTCTATTCCACACCAGATGTCAAGCTCAATCTGAAGATAATACTTCTTCATCACGCATCATAGCAAACATCAGAAAGATCATGAACTAAACCGGTAAACAAAGCTGAACATCATTTTTTCCGAGTATAGTTGAACACATTCATAGCAGGTGACGCTAGAAGCTTTTTATCAAAGTTTGTCACACTAATAAATCAGTAGAATCATAACACATGCTATAATCCCTATCTTCATTCCGAGGCCCCATCTATGTCTCACCTTTCAAAAGTCAAGAAATGACATTTTTCACATGACTGGTACAAACCCAAAGGGGTCAAATAAACCAATCACTTCAGCCACAATATTGTTTTAGCATCACTTATATCAAAGATGAAAAACAAAGTAAGCCCTAACATTTGACAGAAAATTTTGTCGCTGAACTCATCAAGTATATCATCTGAGACAAATTTGCTGTATTTTGGAACAAAAGAGCAGAGAGAATAAGTATGGCAACTCACTTCGGTGCAAACCCCAACAACTTCTTGAACTGATTCCCCATACATATCTTTCTTCGAAAGTTTCTTCAAAAGATGGTTTCTGAACTTTTCCGTCTCCTGAAAGCAGCATAAAGAGGAGATTAAGTATCTTTCTTCATTAAGAGACAGTGAGACCCAAAAAAAAAAGTTAATAAATTGAAACAGAAACTCACAGCATCGGCGAATTCAGGAATTGGGTCGGGAAATTTGTATTCGGCGGCCCTGGTAATGAGCCTTTTGGTGGATGAGGAGGGGCGAAATCTGTGTTCCTTCGACGAAGGAGATGAGGAAGTATGTTTGCAAGTTGTTCCATATGAAGAAGATCTGTGTGAGAAGCATAATGAACGAACACAGAGCAATGAAGAAGGAGGAGGAGGAGGAGGAGAAGGAAAAGGAATTGAATCGCGTATTGAAGCGGCAAAACACGAAGCAGAAGAAGCACACCAAGACATTTTTGTGTTTTATCCTATCTCCTTTTCCGCCAACCACCCCAGCTGCGATTTTTGATGTAAACTTCAGCGAACTACAGTGCTACACTGTGCATCTCGCCGCAATAAATTTTAGGAAAAATATTTAAAAAGAATTTTAAAATTCTTAAAAAAAATAAAATAGGGTCCTGAATATTCATGATACCAATTTTTTAAAATTTAAAAGAAATGGCACAAGTATCATTATATATTTAAAAAAATATTAACCTCACCAGCTTTCTGCTAGCAATGGAGCTCCAGTGGCCGACCGGAATAATTATTTGGTAAAGTGGTGGTGATGAGATTTGAACCCCTGCTACTTGTTTACCAAAAACATATTGGTGGTAATACTTATCAAGAACTTGATAGTGAGTTTTTACTGGTTCAATGAATGTTATTAAAATCTAATGAAATGTTGTGAATTTCTCAACAAAACTTGTAAATGATCTAATATTGTGAATTTTTCACTTGGTAAATGAAAATTATTAAAATCTAATAAAATATCATAAATTCTTCAATAAAATATGTGAATGATCTTGAGTCAAAGATAAAATAAATAAATAAATATATATATATATATTTTGTTTGCATAGTATGTATTGGAATTGGGCCACCAATCCTTTTTGGGTGGGGGGTTCAAATCTCACCCACGCCATTTTGCCAAATAATTATTCCAATTAGACTTCCGGCAGCCAATTGCTAGCAAGGGAGGTTGGCGGCCGCCACCAAAACTCTGGCGGTGGAGTAATATTTTTTCTTAAAAAATATATAAGGGCAATTGTATTATTTCCTTTAAATTTTTTTTTAAAAAAAGACAAATAAGGTATTAACATCTCTTTGGTATATGAATATTCAAAAGGGAAAGTCTCATATTAAGCTGCTTGAAATAGGATAATTCTAAATCAGGTTGGTAAATTGAATAAATATCTAATTAAGTTATCGACTCAATTTAGAATTTTAAAATATAAGTTAAATAACTTTATTATCCTCTCATTGTCTCCTCTCTCGTCTTAAAAGGGTGTTAATGCTTTCTAACTTATTTTTTCAATAAGGGTATATATATAACAACATTAATGTATATAAAACAAAATATATATGATTCGCTTAAATCAAAGGATTTATTTTATAGTTTGGAAAGAACATCAAGAATAATTCAACCAAATTAAAAGAAAGGAAAGCATAACCCAAAAACAATTAATTGATTTATAGCTAAATATTGAGAATAGAAACTTCTATTTTTGACTTGAATTTTTTTGGATGAGAAGAAACTTAAACTATATTAATAAAAAAATCTTACTTGTGTGATATTATATTTCAAATATTTTCATTAATGGAATTTTAAGACAAATTTCATTAACCTTAAAAACCAAACTAAATTTCGCACACGTCAGAATTATGTGATTAATGAAGTCTGGTTTAATTTTTATTAACGAAACAAATTTAAGTGTAGCTCTCCCAAAAATAAAATTTTTTATTGACAATATTTAAATAAAAATCATTTAATTGTTATTGAGGTTATGTTTTTCTTTTTATTTTTTTGGCTTGAAATGTTCGTGATGATTCTTTCAGAAAATTCCTTGTATTTAGATAAATCACATTTTATTTTACTATATAACAATGTTAATATATACAAGTGAAATTATTTAAAATCTAAGTTTTTTTTTGCCTTTTTATTTATAAACTAAGTTATAGTCTTACTGAATGACAAAATTCTTTTAAGAGAGAAAAGAAGATAAAGGAGAGGAGAATGCAATAAAGTCATTTTACTCATATTCTAAAATTTTAAATTGGGTCGCTAACCTAATTAGAGATTTGTTGATTTTAACAACCTGATTTAGAATTTTCTTATTTCAAGTAACTTTATATGGGATTTTCTCTACTCAAAACACTTACCTTGTATCCTTTCCTATTCTTTAAAATTTCTTTTTGTGGCATGTTCTCTAAATTTTATGTTATATTTTAATATTATTTTTTTTGTCGGCAAAAAAAATATTATTTTTTATAAATTAGATAGGTTAGAAAAGTCTAAAATTTACTAATAAATTCTTGCAGATTTAATTTAATTGATGTAAATCTCATATAGGTGCTTTTGTCTGGCTCCGATTTTTATCTGGTAAAAGATGTTTTTAAAAATATTAATTAATTTGACAGAAACTAAGATTATCAACCGTTACACGAAATTGGCAAATAAATCTTAGGCTTAATTGTCTTGTGTAAGCATTGTCATGCTAAAGTTGTAGATTTTCAAATGCCATCAGATTTGTAGCAAATTAAATATTTTAAATTGAACTAAATGTAGAACCTAGTTTGTAAGGCCAATTTTGCTCCATATTGATACTACCATTATAATATTTTCTCAATGTAGGACCTAAAATGTAGTAGTAATTATATGATTATATGATTCATTGTTATATTTTATAATGGGAAAATTCTAGAAAAGAACCTAGAAATTAGTAAGGGACACAGAGGTACACAGAGGTACGTACTTCAAATATTCATAATGTCACATAAGTGTGAGAACTTCAATTATCATTTTTGAAATCAAAGCGGAATGGTAAAATTAACCTTAAGTGAGTTTTCAATTCCCGAGTGTTGAAGCCAAAATTGCGAATTGAGAATTCCATTTCTGAATTTGGAAAAATGGACTGCAAAATTTGTTAATCTCGTTTTAAGTGTAAGAATTAATCATTTTCCAAAACATGCATTCTTCTCATTTTTCATGTATGTTAAAGGTGAAATCGCGAGTTGAGAATTTTAATTCCGAATTTGGTAAAATGGACTGCAAAATTGTTAGTCTCTTCAATTTTAGAAATTAATCATTTCTCACAACATGCATTCTTCTCATTTTTGCCAAGTGTTTACGCTCATATTTTTCATTTTGCTTTGATTTCAAAAAGGACAATTGAAGTTCTCACCTTTCTGAAACATTATAAATATTGGGAGCACCTCTCTGCTATTTACTAATTTTTAGGTTTTTTTTTTGGGATTTTTCCTTTTATAATTATATAGAAAAAATGTCAATCATTAAAACTACGTTGGACAAAAACTTCAAGACTGCATGTAATAAAGGCAGTTTTAGTGCTTAAAGAATGTAGAATAGGAATCAAGAACCAATATGATAATAGTAATGAGGTCAAATTCATTTCTGAACATAACAATAGGTCTTTATATAATAATATGGTTCTCCTCATACTCTCATCTCAGTGTCAACTGTCCATTTTGCAAATCAAGGGAGTTTAAGAACAAAAATTCAACACAGAAGAAGAAGATGAAGCTTAGCAATATTGTACGAGACAAGTCCCTCCCTCTATTTCATGTCTCTTATTGTATCTTATAAGAAATCAAAATAGTTAAAGCATACACTTGGTGATAGTTAAGTATACCCTTGGTATTCTAAATTTACAAGTTTCTGTCTAGTCCCTTAAAATTATAAAATATATTCTCAGCC
This sequence comes from Inga oerstediana, assembly GCA_963210345.1. Taxonomy (NCBI): domain Eukaryota; kingdom Viridiplantae; phylum Streptophyta; class Magnoliopsida; order Fabales; family Fabaceae; genus Inga; species Inga oerstediana. Next base: position 41,981,587 of record OY723409.1, read on the forward strand.
CTTAATCTTTACTTTGTTAATTTCATTAAGGATCTTAACATTGTTAATTTCATTAATAGAAAATCCTGACTCAATAAATATAAATGATGACAAAACATGCTTAAATATTAATCCTTTAATACAATATTTTTACATTAGAAAATAAAAATATAATATTTTTAGTATTATATTTGTTTGAAAATAAAAAATTTCAAATTTATCCATATTTAAAACCATGAATTACATTTTGAAAGGTAAAAAGTAAAATTGCATCAACGTTTAAAAAGAACAATCTTAAAAAAAACATAATTAATAATATCTCACTTGGTGATTTCTAATAAGGACCACTCGTCCTTTTTAGAGAATGCTTTATATAATAGGAACCCAAGAGGGCATATCATATTGTTAAAATGCAAATTATTGAGAAACACAAGTTATTGCTTTCAAAACTTAAAAATATATATGGGTATGTTTGGTTGAGCGATTCGATTGCTTATAAGTTGCTTTTTAATAGTGATTTACGGTATACGAAGTAAGTATGTGAGAGGAGTTGTGTCTCGATTTACGTAAAAAGCAACTTATAAGTTTTTATAAGCTCAAACAAACAAGCTTATAGAATCTACAAAAGCCAAGAGCTTTAATTTAGATTCAAGAGAGAGGGCTTCTGAAAGGCATTGTTAGCACAAGTTATTGAGAAGCACAAGTTATTGCTTTCAAAGCTTAAACTTTCTTTGAAAAGGAACATGAACTTTTTGAAAAGGGGGCTAAAATGCAACCAACTAAAGGGCAAAAATGTCTCTTTTTTTAAAAGTTTATGGTCATTTTTACATCCAAACAAAGTTTATGATATTTGATGCTCTTTAGAAAAAGTTTATGGTATTTTTGTACCTTAACCCTAGAAAGTATATGGATGAATAACAAATATATATATATATATATATATATGAGAATCAAAATCAAAACTTACTAAAAATATGGGAACCTAAAGTGAGTTTAATCTTAAGGGCGTGTTTGGTTCGAGGGAAGGGGAGGTTAAAGGTGGTAAATTACATTTTTTGGCGCGTCCCCTCCAAAATTTACCCTAAACCCTTTAATAAAAAGGTTAATTTTGGATGGAACCTACCCGAAAAGGAAATTTACCCCCTTACCCTCCCCTACCCTTAAACCAAACAAACCCTAAAAGTTTTGCAGCTTTTCTTGAGTGGCGGCTCTTCTCTACAAAAGAAAATACACCATTTGCTTTGACCCTAAAACCACAATATATATATCTCTTCCGAGATCGTTATAAGTGGAAAAAAAAAAAAAAATTTCATCTAAAATCATAGTTTTCTCCAAAATCTATATCCTACTCAAAATCTAGCAAAATCAACAATGTGGAAGGGAATGAATAAGGTGGCTCTGCCTGAGGTTACAGGTGGGATCAAACCCAACTACGGTCTACCATTTAAAGAAAAGCTCTCACGCTACTAGGCTATAAAGCCTTTTGCAATTTTGGACAAGTTGAAGTTTACTTAGCTTAGCATCTTTCATTGTAGGATTTAGTGCATGTGGGTTAAAGTCCAATCTCAACAGCATGCTGATTATGGGCAATATTGCCTATTGTCCGTGGATACCTTGATAAAAAAAACTACACCAACCGAAGGATTGTTGAAATGAAACTCCTATAGTTGAAGAAATTTGGGACATGTTTGAGTTTAGCAAGGGGAGATTCATTCTGAGAATTTTTATGGTCTATTTTCCTCCCTGCTAAATATCTCTTACTTATTTGGAAACTGCTTCATAATGCATTGTCATCTTGTGATATTCTTCGTTTGCATCACCTAAAAGTTTTTTAGCAGTGTCTATTTGGCTGTCAAGTTGAGAAAATATTGAGTCATTTATTCTATTCTAGCCATTTCTTGTGAGCAGTTTGGTTTGAGTGATTCTCCATTAGATTCTCTTATTAGAGCTTTCAAGTTTCCAACCATGTTTAAGACTTAAGAAGCACCTTGGCTCAATCAGGATGGTCATATTCATCTCATTTAGGGAATTATTATTCTGATTAATTTAATTTGGAGGAAGCACAATTCCACCTTGCATGAATGCAGGATTTCCACCCCTATATTGGTTGCTCGAGAGGTCAAATCTTCACTTTCATTCTATAATACGACCTTTTCTTCTATTTAGCACACTGATCTTTCTGATCGGAGTTGCATACTAGAAAATTCTCATTTCTCTCTTAACACCTTTGACTAGATTATTATACTTAATAACCAGAAGCTAGGAAGATTCTCCTTCTGCCATGTTTGGATATGCTTTCAAGATCAAGCTATCTAACATTTTATATGGAAGAATATGCACCAGGAAGGTTCTTTCTTTATTCTTAAATGTTTGAGAGTTAGCCTGTGTTGAATTATTCATTATATTCGTCTTCATTCTAACATGCAATAGCTTCTCTGTATGTTTGGTCACTAAAAAAGCATATTAATATCTATGAGGCAAGCAACAACATTAAACAAGATCTTGTGTATGTCCTCAAATCTTTTTTTTTGTTAGAATATATTTCACTAAGAATTAAAGTAAAGGTGTTATATGCACCTAAACAAATAGTTTACGTTGTTGGATACATCACAAAATACATTAGGATGTTAGATGCACTTGGGAAAAAGCTTCAAGGTTATGTAACTCATATTTAATTGTTGCAGGTTAAAATTTACATTTGTGAAACAAATAGTTCAGATTGTTAGATGCAGCACAAAATACTTTAGGATGTTAGATGCACTAGGGAAATAGTGTTGTATCTCATATTTAATTCTTGCAGGTTAAAATTTACATTTATGAAAATAATAGTTCAAGTTGTTGGATATAGTTGGGTAAAAAACTTCAACGTTTTGTATCTTATATTTAATTGTTGCAGGTTAAAATTTACATTTGTGAAAAAAATAGTTCAGGTTGTCGGGGGTTTACTTGAACTTCCAGGTGATCAAATCTCTTGTTGATAGCACTTAGCATGGCTATCAATTGTGAAAGTGTCCTCAATAACTTTATCAATTGACTTTATGGGTCTTCTTTCATTGTTGTTCTGTACAAAGTCAATAGCCCAGTCATTTAAACATCCTTAGACATTTTTCACTGATTGCCTTGTAATTCTCCCATTAGTGACATCATTCATTTTTTATTTAGATTCAGGAGTCAACCGAGTATTGAAGATTTGAAGTAAGACTCACTTCTCTAGATTATGATCCGGCCTAACAAGCAACTTAAATATCTCCCAGGCTTTATGGAAATGCTCTCCAAACTATTGGCAGGAATTAGTAAGAGCGATTCTTGCATCCACTATCTTGTTATGTTGAAAGAATTTTGATATGAACTTTTCTTCCAAAATTGCATCCCAAGTTGTTGCACCCACCATCTTGTGATATGGAAACTCTTTTCCAACAATGCATCCTAAGAAGTTATGCTACCACCCAATGCATTCCAAGTGGAAACTGCATCCCCATGCATTGTTGATCCCAATGCATCCCAAGAAGTTCAGCGCCTCAATGCCTCCCACCTTGATAAGAATTTGTTGAGCACCTTAACCTTATAAGAACTTAAGAGCCTCCCCTTGATATTGTCCCTCAGGACAGGACATCAATATGAGGCTGACATCTCAGCGTTTTGCTCATGATATTTTTTGCTTGGGACCTAATTATCTCTCACGTTCTTTAAAACGTTTTTAGATGGGAGGTATCCATAATCTTATAAAGCATCTTTCATTTCCTCCCTAGCTAATATGAGATATCATACACATAATCTATTAGTAAAACTTTCTTTGATGTTGGTTTTGAATCTAGTCTTCATATAAGTAGTTATGGATTAACTAATTTACTAATACATTGATGAATCTCAAATGTAGTCTTGAATAATGAAACAATTTTTACAACAGATAATATTATACTTCGAACATTAGATTGATTGATATTTTTGACCCGATCATTACATTGATTTCAAAGCACTAGTACAAAAACAGTGTTTAAGACCGTTTATAGCGGATAAGGTCTAAAAAATATGACTAGTGGCATTTTTGTAATTATGATCAACTTCTAAGATCGGTTCCATTAAAATAAGGTCTTAAATATATTATTTAGACCAGCTTTATAAACAACCGGTCTTAAAACATAAAAAATTAAAAAATATAAATATATGTCATATATTTTCTAGATCGGTTTTAAATATAACAAGTCTAATATATTTTCTGAATTAAAAGCAATTAAAAAAATGATATTTTTATTATTTTAAAGACCGGTTGTAAAGGACAAACGATCTCAAATATTAAACTTTTAAGACCGGTTGTTATTAAGAACTGGTCTAAAAAGAGAGAAAAAAATTCATTATTTTTAAGACTTGTTATTTTGAATAACCGGTCTAAAAGAGTACTTTTAAGACCGGTTTTGCAAAATAACCGGTCTTAAAAGTGTCCTAAATATTTAGGGACCACTTCAGCTTGCGCCTAATTTCAATTATGAAATCTGATACTCAAGCTTCTTGTAAACCCCTCCCTCAATTCGCGACAGCTCCTCCTTCCCACATCGCTCCTCCGTCCTTAACCTTCGCCGCCATTGACGTAGAGGTACGTTTGAATACATTACCATAAGGCTTGGCGTTTGTTCCCTCCGATTGGTTTCTTCCTCAAGCTCCTCCTTCCCACGTCTCTCCTTCATTCTTTACTAACATCGCCGGTGGACGCAAGGGTGCGGTGGATTGCATTCCCATATTACCGTTGCTTGCCTCCCTTGGGTTTCTTCCTTGAGCTTGAACTCCAGGTAATTATGAGATACATTTGGCTTTTTTCGTTGCTTGCTTTGAGGCATTGTTCTCCCTTTTGAATTATCTTAACTTGTGAGCATTAATGTAGAATATTATATGTGGATGTAAAGCCTTTCTTTCCTTTCTTAGAACTGCTTCTATGTCTCTCAGCCTTAATTTTGTAACTTTGTCTTGTTGAATTATATGTTCTTTATCCCTTTATGCACTTGACTTCCCTTTAGCTAGACAAAGTTAGACTTTATTTTATTTATGGCTCCAATGAATTTAGGAGGTGCAATTGTATAGGGAGAGCACGAGGAAGAAATTTCCAAGTAAGTTAAAATGAAAGTTTCAAGAGCAAAGTTAGAGACAATTAAATTATATGTAGTTGCTGGAAAATTCCAGATTTTAAAGAGGAATTGTTTGGAGTGATTGAGAGAATTATAAAAAGTTGGAAATTTATTTAGAATTGGGTATTTTGATGCCCTGTATGATATGTAAGTGCCAACAAGGATATATCAAAGTTTAAAATGTTAATATAGTACTTGAAATGAAAATTGGAGGCTAAAATTTAAAGTGTCATGACCTCATAGGAATATAACTTAGCTCATTCAATTTCAAGTGAGGATAATGAGGCATCCTAGTGAGGATACTTTGGAGTCAGCTGGTATTAATCAGAGTGAGCCTAGCAATACTCCGAGCCATAATCAAAGTAAGCTCCCTAACTAGTCTATATGAAGGGGTAGAAGAGGCACCCAATTGAAATTGCAATTGAGTGTTTCTTGGCTCCATATGTGTATGGGTAAGAAACAAATATATATATATATATATATAACGAGCTGGTCCTTCCCGTGTATTGCACAAGGTGTTTTTACTTCTAGCTATTAAATCAATAAATATACTAACTACTTTCCGTCATTATTAAACGACATAAATGACAACAATTGATAAAGCCAATAAGCATATAGAAATAGAGAGTATTGGTCGTTCAAATGTTCGGTCCTTCAAAACCAACATGTCAATAAACAAAATTGAGAGACAAAAAATGAAAAAGAACAATTACAATTGTCATAATTGGTTGTAACTGATCAATACACATTTCTAAACACTTCCTTGTATACAACATTCTTAGTAGTCTTAATTGGTCCACCTGCATCTTCTCCCACAACAATCTTTAGACCATCCATGCTTCGCACCCTTGATAATGCAACATATAATTGGCCATGTGTGAAAATTGGTTTTGATAAATACAATCCAACATGTCTTAAAGATTGGCCTTGACTTTTGTTAATTGTCATTGCAAATGAAAGTGTAATTGGAAATTGTCTCTTTTGCATGCGAAATGGCCATCTAGATTTAGAAGGATTCATGTCTATCCTATGTATCAACACCTTTTCATTTGGTCTAGAACCATTTAGGGAGACTGCTTCAATAACCTTATTCCCTATCATAGACACACGTAGCCGTGTTCCATTGCATAATCCTGCTGCTTGATCAATATTCCTCAGTAACATGATTGGTGCCCCAACTTTTAGTACAAGCTTGTGTAGGGGCAAACCTGAAGAAGTGATTATGTTCAGAAATTTTGTTGTGTAGAGGTTGTCAAAACTGTCAGAATCTTTAGTTGATTTGCAGACTGAATCACAGTTAAGAAACTCATATTGATCTCCTGGTAGCATGGAGCATATGTACTCATTGACCTTACCAACTATTTCAATGGTTGGGGCTAGCATTGCTCTATCATTGAAGTACTCATTGACTGTAAGATTATTCAGAAGGTCTTCATATGTTGCATGGACAATTGCATTTAGTGGATCATGGAAATTTTGTACCATCACTTCATTTGGGATTTCTATATCAGGAACACCATCAACAGAGTCACCTAGATTAGCATCACCAACATCTAGTAACCATCTTGAAAACCATTTTATGTTTTCGTTCACATTACTATCATTTGAAGTATTGAGTCCTATGTTTTTTGTCAAACGAAAAACGGTACAGTGCTTCCACAAATGCGATGAACTTATGCAAGCATTAACTATGGATGCTCTTGTTCCTTTTGGAACAACATGAAGTATTTGTCTTAAATCTTCACCCATAACGATGCATTTACCTCCAAAAGGCCTTCCATAATGCATTATATCCTTTAGTGTCTTGTCAAATGCTTCAATACAGTAACGTTGCACCATAGGAGCCTCATCCCATATAATTAACTTTGTGCTTTTAATTAGGTTTGCTAATGGAGAGTTTTGCCAAATTGAGCACATTGAGAACTCAATAATTTGTATTGGTATTGCAAACCTTGAGTGTGCTGTCCGTTCGGAGGGTAGTAATGTTACAACAATCCCAACTTGATGCAACGGTAAGGACTATATCTCCTTTGGCATGAATTATAGACACCAAAGTATTTTACAAGAATGTTTTGCCCATACCACCATATCCATAAACAAAGAAGAAACCACCGTGAAGTGATTATAATGCTTCCATTACTTTCTCATACACATCCCTCTAATATGCATTCAGTGCTTGCAACAATGTTTGGCCTTCTAACATTAAAGCTTCTTTATCATAACTTAGCTCCTGCATAATAAGATGGTTGCTCACATTAATGGTTGGAAATGCATCTGGTATTGGGAGTGAGTTGAAATCATGTAAAATCTTCCCATTATGACATAGAAGGGCTTCAATTTCTTTCAGTGCTGCTTGTTCCATTGTACTTACTGAAATTTGTACACCTAATTGAGGCGACATAATAATGGTATGAAAAGTTGTCTTAATAATAATACAACACAAATATTATATGTAATATATGATGTTTTAGAAACTGTTAAGTCATAAAACGTACCTGAATTGATTTGGCTTCCTCGGTGAATGTAGAGCATATCCTCATAAAGCAATTTAGATGTTTCTTTCCAGACATAATCAGGACGTTGTAAAGAACCCTAAAGCAACATAGTAATAAATAGCTTCCTTAAGGAATGGCCAGATGCCTAGAAAGATTCTTTTTTCAAAGCAACAACATATTCGTTGTCATCATCCAATAAACCATATGCAAAACATGCCTCTTTAAATGTTTTGTATTTTATCCCATCAACTGTTTTTATCTGATCAAAAGAACAGGGGCCACGGACTTGTGTTAAAAGTATACGCAGGTAATATAGTTCACCAGAAGATGGTGAAACATGAGCCATTCTACCTACATAAAATCCTCTTTTCCTTCATTTCCATTGCCACTTATCCCTCTGATATATGTAGTGGTTTGGGAATTCAGAGTATGTAAGTATTTCTGTAAAATTATCAGTAGCATTAATTTTCATCCATGACAGAAATTGTGATTCACAAACACGGGGTTTGTCTATCAATTCAGAAACATCATCTGTATTTGAGTAAATGACAAATTGTTGATTTGGGAGATGAAAACTGAGTCATTCAACAACAGGGTACCTATGGTGAATTTTAAACTAAAAAATCCGCTAAGCTGCTTCACATGTTGAAATATAACGACAATTATAATATTGTTACATCTCATCAATGACTTTTTGACCTGTCCCATCCGTGGTACTATCAAATAATCCAACAACAACTCTATCATTTCCCTTGCTAATATACTTGAATAATTATTTAATAGCAGTTAAATGATTGCATTTTTCAACATTTATGTGTGCTTGAAACATTTATAGTATAACAGGATTATAAGGCACAACATAAGGTTGTCTAAAGGGATTCCTTTTAACTGAATTGATTTCCCATCATCCCTTCGCCTATATGTTGGATAACCTTCATCATCTATTGTTGTATTTTGATTGAACTTCTTTGGGAAATACTTTATTCATTTTTACCTTTCATGCATGGAGCATTAGGCCTATTTGTTCCACAGGGGCCATGAATAATGAATTTCTTAACTAAGTCATACAGGAGTGGTGACGACTTCTCATCAGGTATTTCTTCACAAATCATCTTGTCAATCAATTCAAGATCTTTCATCTTGTCATTTGCGTCTAAGAACAGCAGGATATGTGCATGAGGCAAACCTCTCTTTTGAAATTCAATAGTATACACCTCTGTGACATGGAAAAGAAGAAGTAATAGTTAGTAGATCTAAAGTGGTATTTCAATAAAAGAATGGTAGTACAATAACGTATGTTCATACCATACCTACACGAATAGTTCCAAAAATCTTGTTTCTCTTTAACACCTTTATTAATGATGCAAGCTTCATCTCAAATATCCTAGATAACATATATGTGTAATCTGAAGGATGTAGATCATACTCATCACAATATCGAGTTATTTCGGGTCATGCTGGATTGTAAGTGAAAGTAATGAACATGTCTGGATAACCAATAGTTTATGGCCATGGCATCTTGGTAATTTCTGATTATATATCTTGCTCCTTTTATGAAAGATGATAGAAGTATAATCCTTTTTCCTATCGACGAAGCATTCCTTTCTCCATTTATGACTGCATCGGATAATCCATGGTACAAATCAGCTCTTAGATCCTTCTGGTGGGTTCTTACCCACAACAATCTTTGTGACTCAATCATTGTATACCCATCAACAATGAATTGCTGGGGCAACCTTGAAGCATGATGTAATGAGCATAGTTCATTAGCTCATACCATTAATCTGTAACTGAAATACTCTTGAACACTAACTCTTTTATGTGTCTTCATGATAATTAGTGTCTCTTCTCTATATTGAATGTCATCCCTATAACCATCTTCACCAAAAGGAAAAAGTAGAGGGTATTGTAGAGGTAGGTATAAGGCATGCAATTCATTGATGCGTTGAAGATTACCTTCATGTGTTTCTAAAATTATATCCCTGACATGGAAATCCAAATCTATGTCACCCATAATCTGCAACCTCTGAGGCAGATGGTAAATTGTACAATTGACCATCATATTGTCTACTTCCAATCAAGATCATTTTCAATAGACTTGGACTTCTATTGCTTAGTAGGGTTGATGCTAAGAGAAATTGCTTTACATAGGGATTAATGTCATCCAATTGGTTCTTTTATGTGATCCATAATTACTGGACCAATGGACTCCTCCTTTTGATGCTTGCTATATTAACCAAAAAATATTGAAGGTTAGTAGATATATAAAGCGTTGAAGGAAACAATGGCATAAGTTGAGATTAGACAATTTACGAACCTAACAACAGCTATTCTATTAGAGACTTTATTATCAGTGTCATGAATGTAGAGTTGAGAATACATAGGGCTCACACCTTTAGGTGGCATTAAATTGCCAATTGTATGATAATTCATCCCCGACAACACAAATGTGTATGGTCTACGACCTGAATTTATTGAATTATATATTTTTCCTCCCATTGATGTGAAAGAGAACTTGTTGTACTACCTTATATTTGCATGGAAATTGTGAGACATTGCTGAATGTTTGTCAAAGAATAAACTCTCAAAGAATGGTCGAGGCATTTTTGTAGGAGGTAACACAACCTTGCCTTTCAAGCAACACAGGAAAAATGTATTCACAATGTTTTGCTTCCCATCTTTCTTCACTATTTCATTAAACCAAAGTTGTGCGTCTCAAAACTTGCATAGATATATTGGGTCCCCTTCATCTAATTAGCAATGAACAAAAATTAAATTAAATGTCACCTACAATTTTATGAAAGTTGTATTAAGTCCACTCAAGGTGAAAAAGTGATCAACAACACTTACCTTGATAATAAACTTGGTCAGAGTTTTGTCCAGATCTTTCATTATTACTTGCACAATGTTGGCCTTATGACTGGTGTGAATATTCAGCTGCCACCATTAATGATCAATATTACTTTACTTGGAGTGCATAAGTATTTAATAAATGGACTCATGTGTTGTGAAAGAGAAGAGTAATGAGAAATTGGTTGTGACCTGGACAAAGTTCAGATTCGTCGTCCTCAGAGTTGCTAGCTTCACATTTTTCAAACTCAAAATCGAACTCAATGTTCTGATAATGTTGTTGTTGTTGATCAGCTAATACATAAAAAAAACATGGCACCCAAATTAGTTTAAATGAAAAATTAATGATGTGCAATTTCCCATGTCACTATATAATGAAACCAACATGCAGATGACATAAACTCTGAAAATATACATTAACACGGAATGAGTACAAATTAATTTATTTAGGTAAAGACAATGGTAATATGCAATTATAAATGATTAGTGTATCTAGTTGGAATGCAGAAAAATGAAACCCAATTGATAGCATATGGTAATATGCATTCGTAGGATATAAATAAAAGTACATGGATTACAAAAAAGGTAAAGACAATGGTAAGATAAAGGGAAAAAACATTTCATGAATGTTTGTAATGGTATTGAACAGCTTACCAATGGGGAGCGTTTGGGAGCTTTGACTAAGGTATACTGTTGCATCCTTCTTTGTCCTTCTCTCTTGAACATAGACTTCAGTCTGCTGGAAGCCACTTTGTCTAGCACTTTTACTCATAAATACATGATCTAAAGAGGCATTAACAACATCATCTGAATGTAAACATGTATATTTTATGAAACCCTACATAAAGGTAGGCAATTTTTTTAATGCAAGTTTTTTCCTATTAGCTTCCTTTTACCCAACAAATAAGACTAATTAAAAATCTATAAAATAAACTAAGATACATATAGACTGTTGATAAAGTACTTAATGCAATGAACCATTCACCGACTCTAAACCTGTATAATGGCATACTAGACAAATGACTGTATGGGGACTGATGAAGCCTACAGTGGCTATTAGAATGTTGACCTTGGTTCATTGTGATAGACATATTTTCACTTGCATTTTCATTTTGAGCAACATAATGGTCTAACCCACTCTGCCTTGTACTCTTACATTTGAACACATACTTCAAAGACTTGTTGATGCTATTAGCTGCATGACAGAACATGTTTTGTATGACAGAACATGCTATTAGAATGTTGACCTTGGTTCATTATGATAGACATATTTTCACTTGCATTTTCATTTTGAGAAACATAATGGTCTAACCCACTCTCCTTGCACTCTTACATTTGAACACATACTTCAAAGACTTGTTGATGCTATTAGCTGTATGACAGAACATGTTTTGTATATATTGAATTATGAATTATTCCTGAGACTGCGTTTGAACTAATAAGAAAGAGTAAAATTTAATCTTGCCCGAGGTGCATGAATGTTACCTTTATAGCGTGTAGCTAAATTTGTTTGGACATTACTGACATCTTGTAAAATACACGACCTCTTTTGTCTGTGTTTACAATCCAAAAGGGTTTGATAACTCTGTGTATGGAGTATAGACGATTGTGTATAGGCATGTTCTTGTGAGGATGGTGTGCTCTGGTGGGATTGACTAATAAATTCATTACTAATATTCTGTAAGGGTTGGCAGTGATGAGCGGCATGTTCTTCATTTGTGAGGCGGCCCTTAAAAACATGTAATAGAGGCGTTGAGTTCTTTGTTACAATAATGAGAAAATAACAATAAGTAAGTAGGCCATAAATATCGGAGGAAAAATTTGTTAGACCAAGCGTTTCACCCAAGAGGGGGGTGAATTGGGTGATACTGAAAAATCGTTCGAAAATATTAAACTTTGACAAAAGAATTAAAACAGTAATGAGTAAGGAGAAATATCACCGAAGTGTACACCGAGAGTTATACTGGTTCGGTCACAACCACTTTGACCTACGTCCAGTCCTCAGAGCTTCTCTGAGAGTTTCACTATCACTTCCAAGATTCAGCGGGTTCTTGGCACCACAGTACAAGCAAGTTCCTCACACCTGGACACTCGCTCCCCCTTACAGGTTGTAATTCAATCCCAACTCAAGGTTCCACAACCTTAAGTTATCTCAATAACAAATATTGAGTTTGAATGAAATATCTCTCTCAAAGAGTAAATGATAATCACTGAAGCATATGAATACAATTTCAACGTGAAAACAGAGCAATGAACTTAATGATTTGTTCGTATGGATGCTTGGTTGTCCTTCTCTATTTGGATGTTCCCATATATATAGATATGTTGGTGATGACCGTTGGAACATTTTCTTTCGTCCGTTGGAGAGTACGCAGCCACTGTTGACTTTTCAAGTTTTTGAAAAATATCCGTTGGCGGTGGTTGGCATTTGAACGTTTGATTTGACTTTCATCTCTTGATATGATTTCTTCATTGTTTATCTGTAAATAGACTAAGAATACTAATACAATGAAATGTTAATCATATGGGAAACAAATCAATGAACGTTTGAATGATTTCTAAATTTCTGGGTAAGCTTACTCGAGTAGCTCCTCGAGTAACCCTTGAAGTTTACTCGAGTAGCTCCTCGAGTAACATCGTGAAATCATTATGTATTTGAAAGTCAATGAAGAGAAACAAGATTACTCGGGTAGTGCATGGAGTAAACTAAATTTCAAACCTTTGGAATAGTTATTTACTCGGGTAGCTACTCGAGTAATGCACTCACAACTTTATGAGTTACTCGGGTAACACCTCGAGTAATCCTTTGAAAAACTTTTGATTACTCGATGCTCTACTCCAATAATGTTGGCAGGATTAAAATGCCGAGAGCACTTACCTCATTACTCGAGTACTTACTCGAGTAATGCACTCATTCTTGCATAGGTTACTCGGGTAGCTCCTCGAGTAACTGAAGCTTTTGAATGTGACTTACCCGGGTAATGACTTGAAGTTTCCTTTGAAAATATTTGAGCATACTGGGGTAGATACTCGAGGAATCCACTTAATATAAACCATGAAAAACTTGTATACTAGAGTAAGTACTCGAGGATGATGAAATAAGAAGAAATCAAGTTAATCCGATACCAACCTCAAGTTTTCACTTACCTTAGTCTGTTACTCGAGTAGCTCCTCGAATAACATTGGCAGTGGTACAAAGTGCCGAGAGTTACACATTTTCAAATACACTGTTACTCGAGTAGCTCCTCGAGTATCATGGAAAAACTTGAAGGCAAACTGGAAGTTTCTGACCTGGTTACTCGAGTAGCTCCTCGAGTAACATTAGCAGTGGTACAAAATGCCGAGAGGTCCATATTTTAGGAAACAAAGGTACTCGAGTAGCTCCTCGAGTATCATGTGGAAAACTTGATGGCAACTGGAAGTTTTACCTGGTTACTCGAGTACCGCCTCGAGTAACATTAGCAGGCCGAGAGCAACCTTAAAGTTTTACCTGGTTACTCGAGTAGCGCCTCGAGTAATGGTGGCAGGTAACTGGAAGTTTTGCCTGGTTACTTCAAGTTTTGGCTCATTACTCGAGTAACGCCTCGAGTAATGCCTTAGAAAATGCACTTCTGATTAAGTTCCTCAGCATTTTCTCTTGGCCCATCTTCACTACTTCCATGCTTTCCTCAAGTAAAGCTTATTCCTGTCATTACTTAGTTCAAGCTTGATTATTAAACATTTTCTTTTCAAACCATTCTTTTGTTATCATCAAAACATGAGATCTAACATTCTCCCCCTTTTTGATGATGACAAAACTTGGTGATTTTGAACATGGTTTTCCAATTGGATTCTTAATTAATTATTTCTTAGTAAGTTGATTATACCTTGCATACATAACAACTTCATTAGTCCAAACATGTATCACAATTCACAAACTTAAATGAAATCAAATGAAGTCATAATTTAAACACACTTGCATTAAAATTTAAGAAATTCAAATTACAAGTTAAGTTCAAGAAAGATTAATAACAAAATGCACCCTAGAGCCCATATACAACCAAATCCCTAAAATAAACAAACCAAATCCCCAAAATAAACAAGGACATATCCACAAAATCATTCTCAAGCTCTTCTCCCCCTTTTTGGCTTCATCAATCAAGTGGAGGGCTAGGAGGCTTGGCCATGGAGATTGGTGTTGCTGGAAGGACCAAGGAATCATTTGATTCTAGAGAATCAAATGAACTAGATGGTACAGGATCAGGCAGATGAAGTGGAGGGATATGGATATCATCGCCGGGAAGAGAAGGTTGGAAGACAACCATAGTTGAGGTTTCTCCTTCCGGGGTGATCTGAGTCTCAGGTGAAATCTCAACCTCAGGTGTATGCTTTTCAGGTGATGAAGAGGGAGATATCTCCTCAGTGTGAGTAGGAGAGGGAATGGGTTTTGAAGTGGTTTCAGGCTGTGGCTTTTGAGGTGAATCATCCATGATAATATGAGTGGTTTCGTGGGTATCAGGATCATCCACTGTGAATAAAACATCTTTCTCTTGGGGCTCAAGTGGATCAGAAACCAGCGAGGTAGAAGGTTCAACCTCAGGAATAGGAATGTCTGAAGGAGGTTCTTCTGGAGGTGGTGGTGCAGATGATGAGGGACCGGCAGAAGGTCCAGGACCCAGGGAATCCAAACGTGCTAGAATCAGTCTCAAAGTCTCTCCCTGGGCACGTTGCTCAGCTAGAAGCTCCTCATGCCTTCGATCCATTCTTTCAACCAACTCACCCATTTTGGTGTTCATGTGGGTTATGAGTTCTGCATTGGTGTTGGCTATGTCCACATGAAACCCTCGGAGCATATTCTCCATAAAGTGCTGGAGAGTGGCATTCAGGAAAGATGGTGAGGATGTAGTAGCTGCTGGAGCCGATGACTGAGTGTTATCCATTCTACTGGTTTCTGCCTCAGTAGCCTTTCTCTTCTTCTTGGACCCAGACTCCAGTGGGCCTTTAAGAGGGATGTCGATGTTCAGTTTACCAATCTGGTTCCTCCCCACTGGGGTCACCCTCTCAATTGGCTCCTTACTATCCAAGTACCATATTTTGTTCTCTTTCAGGATAAGAGACACAATTTGGGGATATGGCATTGGAGTAGTCCCTTTTCCATCCACCTTATATCTTTTCATTTCAGAGAATATGTACTCTCCCAGATCCTTTTCTTCTTTCAAGAGGAGTGAAGCAAACCATCTATAGTCCCTATCCGAGAAGTGGGTATAGTTGTTGGCTTTGTTTACTAGGGACCTAGAGTAGATGTACCATAGGACCCTGTGATGATCACACATATCACTCGGTTTAAAATTGAGGGGGCCAACTAACTCACCGGGCTTAAGGATAGTGAAAATTTGGTTTGGCTCAAGCTCAGAATAGATATCATCCGGGGGATTCTCAATTCCTAACCATAGATTGATCCTAGAGGGAGATATAAGAATTTTTTGACCTCTCACTGTGGTGGTCATCTCTTCCTCAACTGAGGTTCGGTCAGGCTCATCAGTGATTTCTAGGTTACAGTAAAAATGGGTGATTACCTTTGTGCAAAAAGGCAATCTAATAGACAACCAAGGCATAAATGGATCAAGATAAGGACTAAGATCAAACTTCACTACCTCTTGAAGTAGCTTCAGATCAACGTAGTGTGTTTTACACACTTTCCTTCTGGAGAACTGTGTCAGGTACTTGGGAGACTCCACCAGTTTCCCCACATTGAATCCTTTGGGAGGAGTAGTGATCTCTGCCTCTGGGATCTTGGATTTCTTGGATGATTGACCCTTCTCCAATTGGTCAATAATCCCAGCCATTGCCTTAGCCACATTTTTGTCATACTTTGGCTTCTTGGGAGGTTTTGGTGTAAAAGAGGGTGTGGATGAGTCTGAGTGAGAAGGTGAGGGAGTTTTGACACCTTTACTTCTTCCAGTAGATGTGCTCTTTTTAGACTGAGCCCTAGTCACAATAGGCTCTTTGATCACCACACCTTTGACTTTAGGTTGTGGTTGAGGTTTAAGAGGGGTTTTGGCTTTTGGTCTAGGAATCAACTTTCTTCTCTTTGTTGGAGGAGGAGAAAGAAAATCAGGATTTTGCTGAGAATCAGAGGAGTCTGTGAAGTTAAGATTCTTGGTTTTAACCATCTTGAAACACAGAAGGTCAGAAATCTCAGAAACAGAGCTACTGTCGCGAGAATAGGGCAGACAGATTTTGAACAAAATAGGAAGTTTTTGATCTTGAAACCAGTTGGGTTTTGACGGAAATGGGGCAAGGAATCGATTGAGAAAAGTTTTTGAAAGGGTGTATAGTGATTTACTCGAGGAGATTTTGTGGAAATGACCAAGTTTGCGCAAGATAAAGACCTAAATCCCGACTTTACTCGAGGCCTTACTCGAGTAACATTCAAGTTTACTCGAGGCCTTCCTCGAGTGTTCATGCAGAAAAATTCAAAAATAATTCATTTAAATTGCGTACCTGGCATGAATAATATAGTAATTATCCATGGATGTTCCCTCGATCATTCATAGTCCATTTGGGTCAGTTTTGAGTCATTATTCAACATTTTGAGAATCTGAGCTCCGACATTACTCGAGGCCTGCCTTGAGTAAGCTTCAAGTTTACTCGAGGACTGCCTCGAGTAAATAGCTTCTCCACTTCTGACTCTTCATTTCTTTGAAATCTGAACCGTTACATTTGAAAATCAAGTAACTTGATCCGTTACTTCCAGTTTTGGGGGCCATTACTCGAGTACATACTCGAGTAAAGTGCTTCTTTACTTCAAGTTGCTCCTCGGGTATTGCTTTTCTGTTAACCATTACTTCAAGTTGGTACTCCAGTAAACGTGTCCTCTGATCACCTCTGTTTTTGTTTCCCAAAACAGAGTTTCTTTCTTCCTACAAAACACATTTCTACATACTCCGATGCTTAAGTTAGTAATCATCAAAACATTATTAAATGACTTCATCTAATATTATGAAATGCTGAAATTACTTATAACTCATTGGGATTTACCATTCCCAATTCTCTTCTAATGTATAGAAATTGATCTTTTGCAAGGGGTTTTGTGAAGATATCGGCTAATTGAAGATGAGTAGGAATGAATATCACTTTCACATCTTTCTTTTGGACATGATCTCTGATAAAGTGATGTCTGACATCGATATGCTTGGTTCTAGAGTGTTGAACTGGATTCTTTGCCAAGCTTATCGTACTAGTGTTGTCACAATAGATTGGTATTTCTTTGAGATAAATACCAAGGTCTTGTAGTTGTTGTTTTAACCATATCACTTGTGCACAACAACTTGAGACTGCAACATATTCGGCTTCCGTTGACGAAAGAGACACTGTATTTTGTTTCTTGCTGAACCACGAGACAAGAGATCCTCCAAGGAATTGTCCTTGTCCACTGGTGCTCTTTCTGTCTGTCTTGTATCCTCCATGATCAGAATCAGAGTAAGCGATTAAATATTCACTTCTTCCTTTGGGATACCACAGACCCAATTCTGGTGTGTCAGTAAGGTATCTAAAGATTCGTTTGACCGTTTCAGCATGTGATTCCTTTGGCGCCGATTGATATCTTGCACATATGCCAACACTAAATTGGATGTCTGGTCTGCTTGCCGTGAGATAGAGTAATGATCCAATCATTCCTCTATATCTTGTGATATTGTAGTCTTTCCCTTTAACATCAGCATCAAGCAACGTTGTTGAACTCATAGGCGTATCTGAGCCATTTGCTTCATCCATTCCATATTTCTTCAATAGCTCTTTTAAATACTTTGTTTGAGATATGAAAATTCCATTCTTTCTTTGTTTGATTTGCAAACCCAGAAAGAAATTCAATTCTCCCATCATTGACATCTCAAACTCTCCCTACATTATCTCAGAAAATTCCTTACATAGAGATTCATTAGTAGCACCGAAAACAATATCATCAACATATATTTGAACAATTAAAATATCATCATGTTTTCGATTTATAAATAATGTTGTATCAACTTTTCCCCGTACAAAACCTTGATCGATGAGAAACTTACTAAGCCTTTCATACCAGGCTCTAGGAGCTTGTTTTAAACCATACAAAGCCTTTTTAAGTTTGAAAACATGGTCCGGTTTAGTGACATCTTCAAAACCTGGAGGTTGTTCTACATACACTTCTTCCATGATATAACCATTTAGAAAGGCACTCTTAACATCCATTTGATAGAGTTTGAATCCTTTGATGCATGCAAAGGCTAAGAGTACACGTATAGCTTCCAATCTAGCCACTGGAGCATACGTTTCCTCATAATCAATTCCTTCTTCCTGATTATAGCCTTTGGCCACCAATCTTGCCTTGTTTCTGACAATAATTGCAGATTCATCAAGTTTGTTTTTGAATACCCATTTAGTACCAATGATCGTATGATCTTTGGGTCGGGGCACCAAATCCCAGACTTGATTCCTTTCAAATTGATTTAGTTCTTCTTGCATTGCTATGACCCAATCATTGTCTGACAGGGCTTCATCAATGTTAGAAGGTTCAATCTCAGAAATGAATGCAGAAAAACTTACTTCATTAAAAACTCTATTTCTGGTTTTGATCCCTTCATTCACATCTCCTATGACTTGATCTAAGGGATGACTTCTATTGTATTTCCAGGCTTTAGGTTGACCTAGGGATTGCTCTTCATCCTTAGTTTCATCAACCTCTGGAATAAGAGACTTAGAGATAGATTGACCATTTTCTTGATTTAAAACAACTTCCTGTTCTTCATCAATGGTTTTGTCAGAGGATTCAAATTCATCAAATACAACATGAATTGATTCTTCAACAACACAAGTTCTTTTATTGAAAATTCTATATGCTTTACTTCGATTAGAATATCCTAAGAAAATTCCTTCATCAGTTTTAGAATCAAATTTTCCTAGATTATCTTTACCATTATTATGAATGAAACACTTACAACCGAAGATGTGTAGATGAGCAATGTTTGGCTTCCTTCCTTTGAATAGATCGTATGGTGTCTTCCCAAGTTTCGTTCTGATATAGGCTCTATTTGAAATGTAACATGCTGTACTCATAGCATCAGCCCAGAAAACTTGAGACATGTTCTTTTCATTCAACATTGTTCTAGCCATTTCAGTAAGCACTCTATTCTTACGTTCCATAACTCCATTTTGTTGGGGCGTCCTTGGAGCAGAGAAATTGTGATCAATACCATTAGTATCACAATACTCTTCAAAGGCTTGATTTTCAAATTCTCCACCATGATCGGTCCTAATACCTGCAATTGACATACCTTTCTCATTTTGCACTTTCTTGGCAAAAACAATAAATTCTTCAAAGGTTTCATCTTTTGACGATAGAAAGATAACCCATGTAAATCTAGAGAAATCATCAACAATAACCAATGAATATAAGTTACCACCAAGACTTTTTACTCTTGCTGGACCAACTAAATCCATATGTAATAATTGAAGTGGTCTATTTGTTGAAATCTCATTTTTCAATTTGAAAGATGATTTAGTTTGTTTACCCTTTTGACATGCGTCACAAATCAAATCGTTTTTGAAATTTACTTTAGGTAATCCAAGCACTAAATCCTTTTTGAGTAGTTTACCTAGTTGATGCATATTGACATGAGCCAATCTCTTATGCCATAGCCAACTTTCATCGGTATTACTCAGAAAACAATTTTCAGATTCATTTCTACTAATATCTAAGGTATAGCAGTTACCTTCCCTTTTTGCTCTGAGCTTAGCCTTGATATTCTTCTTATCAAGTAGTAAGTCTTTCTTGTTGATAATTAGACATTCCTCTGAATCAAATATTATCCAGTTGTCTTTATCTGCACTTTGACTTACGCTCAGCAAATTATGACACAAGCCTTCAACGTAATATACATCTTTGATTTGTATGCCTTTGTCATTTTTGATTTCACCAATTCCTGCTATTTTTCCGGATTGATTTCCTCCAAATTTTACCTTTCCACCTTCCTTAGGTTGCAATGTGGTAAAACTTTCGAAATCTCCGGTCATATGTCTAGAGCATCCACTGTCTATGAACCACTTGTTATTTTTGGATGCTTTAAGACATACCTGCAATCAAATGACTAAGTCTTAGGTACCCACTTCTTTTTGGGTCCTTTTGGGTTATTATAAATGATTTTCTGAACATATGTGCCTTTAGGTACCCATTTGTAGGTTCCTATTGTTCTTTTCTTTTTATGAATGCATGAAGAGGTATAATGACCTTTTCTGTTACAGTAATTACACAATGCAAAAGGATTTGATATATGCACAGAATGTTGGAAATAATTTAAATATGGCTTTCCTCCTACTTTCTTTTTACCTTTCCTTTTATCTGTTTTTGGATCATATCCAATACTAGATCGGTCATTTACAAATCGTTGTTCTTTTAGAATCACACTTAGCATCTCACTTCCTTTGGTAAATTTTTCAAGAGTTTTTGTGAGATCAATGTTTTTCTTTTTCAACGAAGAACAATTTTCACAATTCTTTTCTGAACTTTCTTTAAGTTTAATTTCAAGAGCTTTGTTTTTCTTTTTGAAAACAATTAATTCTTTAACTACTTTGATGAATTCAGAATGTAAAGCATTATATTCAGAGAGTAATTCATCATAGGTAGGTTCAGAATCATTTACCTCTTCTTCCGTCTCTTCTTGAGCAACAAGATATATATTGGCTACTTCTTCCTCATCACTTTCTTCGTCTGAGGAACTATCTCCCCATATAGCAGATACAAATGCCTTCTTTTTGTTAAAGAATTTGCCTTTTCTCTTTTCTTTGCTCTTTTGATTGAGCTCTGGACATTCTGATTTGATATGTCCTGGTTTTCCACATTCATAGCAAATGATATGGTCTTTGTTGCTAGTTCCTCCTTTTTGAAAGTGTTTGAAGCCTTGACCTTTCTTGTAGAACTTTCTGAATCGTTTTATGATTAAGCCCATTTCATCATCATCAAACTCCTCATCTTCATCTTGATTTTCTTCTTTCGCTTTTAGTGCTAGACCTTTCTTTCTTTTATCACTGATGTCATCTAGTTCCCGTTTGAACTTTAGTTTGCTTTCATATTCAGAAAGACTTCCAAATAGAGAAGCAACTGATCTCATTGATTCTCCTTTTGCCTCTTCTATCGCAGTGACTTTGGCCTCCCACTCTTTAGAAAGAATATTCAAAATCTTTCGTACTTGGATATTTTGATCATATACTTTTCCAAGTGCTGCAAGTTGATTAACAAGATGAGTATATCTAAGTTCGAATTCAGAAATTGACTCACCTGATTTCATTCGAAGTAGATCGAATTTTGTGATCAAGGTGTTGATTCGATTCTCCTTTATTCCCGAAGTTCCTTCATGAGCTATTTCCAGAGCTTCCCACATTTCCTTTGCTGTTGGGAGTGTGCAAATTCTGAAGTATTCATTTTGACTCAAAGAGCTTTGTAACATCAGAATTGCCTTGCTATTGAGAGTGATAAGTTTCTTGTCATTCTCATCATATTCCGCTGGTGTCTTTGGAATTTTTTGAGAATCTACAGTCTTTGTCGGTTGATAATTTCCACTCTCGATTACATCCCATAGCCCATATTCAGTAGCCATCATGAACACTCTGAATTTTGCTTTCCAGAAAGAAAAGTGTTCTCCATTGAAATCAGGAGGTCTAGTGATGGATGCTCCGTCGGGAAGAATTCCTTCACCCATGCTTGCCATTGGATCCTTCTTAGATTGTTATACCTTAACAAGAAGACCTACGCTCTGATACCAAATGTTAGACCAACCGTTTCACCCAAAGGGGGGTGAATTGGGTGATACTGAAAAATCGTTCGAAAATATTAAACTTTGACAAAAGAATTAAAACAGTAATGAGTAAGGAGAAATATCACCGAAGTGTACACCGAGAGTTATACTGGTTCGGTCACAACCACTTTGACCTACGTCCAGTCCTCAGAGCTTCTCTGAGAGTTTCACTATCACTTCTAAGATTCAGTGGGTTCTTGGCACCACAGTACAAGCAAGTTCCTCACACCTGGACACTCGCTCCCCCTTACAGGTTGTAATCCAATCCCAACTCAAGGTTCCACAACCTTAAGTTATCTCAATAACAAATATTGAGTTTGAATGAAATATCTCTCTCAAAGAGTAAATGATAATCACTGAAGCATATGAATACAATTTCAACGTGAAAACAGAGCAATGAACTTAATGATTTGTTCGTATGGATGCTTGGTTGTCCTTCTCTGTTTGGATGTTCCCATATATATAGATATGTTGGTGATGACCGTTGGAACATTTTCTTTCGTCCGTTGGAGAGTACGCAGCCACTGTTGACTTTTCAAGTTTTTGAAAAATATCCGTTGGCGGTGGTTGGCATTTGAACGTTTGATTTGACTTTCATCTCTTGATATGATTTCTTCATTGTTTATCTGTAAATAGACTAAGAATACTAATACAATGAAAGGTTAATCATATGGGAAACAAATCAATGAACGTTTGAATGATTTCTAAATTTCTGGGTAAGCTTACTCGAGTAGCTCCTCGAGTAACCCTTGAAGTTTACTCGAGTAGCTCCTCGAGTAACATCATGAAATCATTATGTATTTGAAAGTTAATGAAGAGAAACAAGATTACTCGGGTAGTGCATGGAGTAAACTAAATTTCAAACCTTTGGAATAGTTATTTACTCGGGTAGCTACTCGAGTAATGCACTCACAACTTTATGAGTTACTCGGGTAACACCTCGAGTAATCCTTTGAAAAACTTTTGATTACTCGATGCTCTACTCCAATAATGTTGGCAGGATTAAAATGCCGAGAGCACTTACCTCATTACTCGAGTACTTACTCGAGTAATGCACTCATTCTTGCATAGGTTACTCGGGTAGCTCCTCGAGTAACTGAAGCTTTTGAATGTGACTTACCCGGGTAATGACTTGAAGTTTCCTTTGAAAATATTTGAGCATACTGGGTTAGATACTCGAGGAATCCACTTAATATAAACCATGAAAAACTTGTATACTAGAGTAAGTACTCGAGGATGATGAAATAAGAAGAAATCAAGTTAATCTGATACCAACCTCAAGTTTTCACTTACCTTAGTCTGTTACTCGAGTAGCTCCTCGAATAACATTGGCAGTGGTACAAAGTGCCGAGAGTTACACATTTTCAAATACACTGTTACTCGAGTAGCTCCTCGAGTATCATGGAAAAACTTGAAGGCAAACTGGAAGTTTCTGACCTGGTTACTCGAGTAGCTCCTCGAGTAACATTAGCAGTGGTACAAAATGTCGAGAGGTCCATATTTTAGGAAACAAAGGTACTCGAGTAGCTCCTCGAGTATCATGTGGAAAACTTGATGGCAACTGGAAGTTTTACCTGGTTACTCGAGTACCGCCTCGAGTAACATTAGCAGGCCGAGAGCAACCTTAAAGTTTTACCTGGTTACTCGAGTAGCGCCTCGAGTAATGGTGGCAGGTAACTGGAAGTTTTGCCTGGTTACTTCAAGTTTTGGCTCATTACTCGAGTAACGCCTCGAGTAATGCCTTAGAAAATGCACTTCTGATTAAGTTCCTCAGCATTTTCTCTTGGCCCATCTTCACTACTTCCATGCTTTCCTCAAGTAAAGCTTATTCCTGTCATTACTTAGTTCAAGCTTGATTATTAAACATTTTCTTTTCAAACCATTCTTTTGTTATCATCAAAACATGAGATCTAACAAAATTGTCATGGATATACAGAAGAACAAACCTTTGTCCATAAGAAGATTTGGTATTGATGTGTTACTTTGAAAGCGTAGACTGATACTTTTCGACTATGTGGGAAGCTATGCAGGGAGTTGCTAATATGTGAGCAAGAAATACCTTGCAGCCTAGGTTTTCACAAGGAAGGATCATTGGAAACCTAGTCAATAAATCAAGCGGCACATGTCAGTAATGAACAAAAGGAACACATACGAACAAAACTATTTAAATTGGTGACAATGACTTCACATGAAATATCCGCATCTTATCTAAGGCAAAAGTTATTTTATATTGAAGGAAATGTGTAGGGAAAGTTGGACTATGGGGGTAAAAAAGGAAAGTAACATGAAAAAGCCACCCTTATGTGGTTTGGATCATGAAGTAACGTGTCATAACCTTTAAGGACATTTCACCATATGAGTTTATCAAGGATTAATCTGCCAGAACTCTAAGATGTAATGAAATTGACCTATATGATCTTTTAGGTTTGTTTGGCAAGAGGGAAAGGGAGGGAAGGGATGGTTTTTATGAGTTTGATTTAAAAACATTAGAGAAGTGGGGCTATAAACTTTTAATAAATATAAGATGTGGACTAAAAGAGTAAGAAAAATTAAGTAAAGATGAAAAAAATTATGAGTTGGATTTTAAACAATTAGAGAGGAGGGGTTATAAGATTTTGATAAATATAAGATGTAAAATAAAAGAGTAATAAAATTAATTAAAAGTTAAAACAATTTATGAGTTGGATTTAAAAAAAGTAGAGAAGTGTGGCTATAAAATTACTAAATATAAGATGTACAATAAAAGAGTAAGAAAATTAATTAAAAACTTGGAACTCCACTTCTCTAATTTTTTTAAATACAAGGCCTAAAAACTTTCCCTCCCCTCCCCACCTCTCCAAATCCCTCATACCAAACAGCCTCTTAGTGGTATGATGTTAGATATAATTAACAGGTGGTAGTGTTTAAGCTTAATGGAGAATTATATAAAAAACTTTTCTCATAAATTGCTGCCACATGTAGGTTCATTATGCCTACATGTGTGTATTTATTATAAATTTTCTCAGAACTTGCTGGTACATGAGGGAAAAAGAATTGTAGCATAATTTTTTAAATTTTTAAAATATAAAATTCTTTAAAATACATTTAATAGCATTCTAACGACAATTCAAGAACTACATAAAATGTTGTAAAATATTCAAAAATTATAATTATATTACTATAAATATACACCCATATATATATGTAGCAATAATTACTATTTCTAATAATGTGCCTTATGTGGCTTGCTGTTAGTGCGAGAAGTTTTGGAAATTAAAACATGGAATTGATTGCAACAGGAAGGAAACAAAATGAAGTACAGGAGACATAAAAAACGTTCACAGACGTGTAGGGAAACAAAAGGACAAACTGATGCTGATACAAATGACAAAGGAAAGGCTAATCCTAATGTACGATAGAAAATAAATGAAGACAACTAAAGAGCTCGGGTGGGTGCAATAACAAACTACTTCTCATGCTTTATCAGTTTGAGCATTCTTTCATCTTGATTTGGAACTTTTGATTTACAACATTCACAACAATGGCATAATTTGAAAGTGAAAAGCATTATGTAAACGGCCGAACCTGTTCAGACACATTGACAGGTATCTCTCCATCCTGTAAATTGAAGTTATTAATGTACTTCAATAAGTAGAGTAAAGAATGGTTTCTAGATTGTGGCATGAAAGTCAAATAGAAATGCAATCCCACCTCAGTAAAGATAGAATCAAACTGCTCCATCAAGTCTGCAAACACTATGAATTCACAAACACTTATGCTGGACCCTGGAAATTTCTTGTTGTAGTCATTAAGTTTGAGCTTCAACAATAGTTTCTTCTCAATAGGATCCTCTATAGCTTTGGGGAACCCATTACTTTTATGTTTCTGTGAGAGAGGAAAACATTTGTTTATATTTGCATCAGTCAGTATATAACAGTAATACTTGGGAAGTGAATCAGTGACCTCAGGGACTAGTAGTTTCATTTGTACTGCATTCTCCTCCAACAATTGAACTGCAAGTTTATCCTAAAAAATAACTGAAGTTGCTCTTGTATCATCTTTGACAATGTAGTGCAACTTCTGTATCCCCCTTCACGATCAAGGCCGAGATTAGTTTGTAAAAACATAATTATATGGAATTAGAGACCGTAAGATGATTTAGGACTTTTTCAAATTAAACTTCCTAAAATCAAGGTTTACAAAAACTTTTACAAAACTTGTTCACAACGGTCTCATATCCACATGTTAAATACAAAATGGCCTGTACAGGTTTATTCCATTCATACATATCAGAGTACAACATAAATTCTTGACACACTCGGGTTCCATTAATCAGTAAAGGGATTATACAAAGGCACAAAGCCCATAATTCTTTTCCCTTATCTTGGGGATTACACAAAAGTACACTATACTTCCAAAATATACAACTATTAACCACAAAATATCCAATGAATTTTACATTGATAACCATTAACGAAAATAAAATCCTAAACTGGAGCTCTAACTGCTCTTCGTCACCCGCTTTCCTTTGGATCCTTCGGCCCTGTCTAGAATTTGTTTTTGGGAGAGTGATATTCTAAAGAATCCTCGTAGTAACAAATCACTCATAATATGCACAACATCAAAGCATGAAAGTAAATCATCTATACAACACACAACAATCACAACAACAGTTACAACAGCCAGGTAGGTATCATGAGCATTATAATATCCCAATTCGGGATTAAGGGCTAATGACTTTGAGATTAATTATAACTGTGTAATTAAGCAATATTGGAATTAATGTGATGTGAATTTGGTATAAATGTGTGTAGTATTTAAGATCAAGGGTTGAGATTCATTATTTGTGGGGTCAGAATCTGGTGTATTAAGCTTATGTGAGCTCATTGTGGGAGTGAGTAGGATGGTGACAAGTGGCACTTTAGTAGACCATTGGATGGCACAAGAGGACAAAAATCCACTTTTCTCTCTCTTCTCTCTCCTATGCATTTTTATATGAGGAAGGGTGAAAAGTTGGTGCATCTTTATCATCATCATCTCTCTCTCCTTCCTCCATTTCCGGCGCTCAAGCAAGGAAGAGGAATAAGGAAAGCTTTGCTTTTGGGTAAGCAATGATCTTCTTATGCCCTAATCCTCTTCTCTAATGTTGTGCACCTCATTGAGAGCTTCATTGTGGTGTTTTCAGAATTTTGAATAGTGGAGGTTTGTGTGTTGGTCAAAATTTGAAAGTTTGAGAACCAAGATTCTGGATTTGGCAAAGTGAAGAGGTAAGCCTTTAGTGCATTTTGATATATTGTTTGTGATTTTGGATAAGTTTATGAAAATCTAGAAATTTACCCTAGTTTATGCCTATTTTTGGATATATGAATTTCATTGAGATTGATATTGGAAATGGTCTATTGTGAAGTCATTTGAGTATTTGATATAGTTTGGAAGTTTGGAGTTAAGTAGAATGAGATTGGGGTATTGTGTGTCATAGAGACCCAAAGGCATAAATTATGGTAGAAAGGGTTTGGCGTGTTTTGGAAGTTGCCAATGTGTTCCTTAGGTCATTTTAAGTGGAAATGGGCTTTATGAGAAGTTTAGGAACCATTGGGTATGATTTTGACGATCTGGTATTTTTCTGTCATTTGCTGCGTTTTTGGTCTCTGATGCACAACACTCGAGTGAGGAAAGATCATGCTCGAGTGCTGCGTGTATTTTCCCTTTCTGCGTTTGTGTTCTGCCTGGGTTCTCATGATGATAGCTCGAGTACACTTCTTTGTCCGCAAGTGATATTGGTGCTTGCTCGAGTGAGCAAGGGACTGCTCGAGTGATGGTGTGAGTCTAGAGTTAGGGTTACTCTTGGGTAGTCACTCACTGGTCATTTGTCAAGAGTGTACTCTGACACTCGCGAGCATTGCCGTCTCACCCGAGCACTAGGGGTATGCTCGAGTGAGCTTGTCCCTCTGGTGACTGTTGTGCTCTTGGGTTGTCACTCATTGTGTTGCACTTTCAGGGACTCGAGCATATTTGGAGTCATCACCCGAGTGCATGGTTTCATGCTCGAGTGATGTGAGCACTTTCTAGTTGTAGTAGTTGCTCACTATCAAACACTCGCGAGTGAGATTCATTCTCACTCGAGTACGAGTTGCTCATCACTCGAGTGAGGTCATCTTCACTCGAGTGATCCAGCCTAAAATTACTGTTTTGCCTTTCCAAAAGGGGTCTTCAGGGTAGCTTCTTCCAACCCTTTAGGCATATGTTTAGGCCTCTATTAGTCACCTAAAGAGTCCTAAGTGATAACCAAGTGTATTATGAAATTAAGAACTTGGAAAAGAGATTGACTGGTTATCCCTAATTTGGTATAGGATTTGATATCTGTCGCCCTCGTGAGAACATGGTACCGGAGCCAGTCAGGAAAGATACAGGTAGTGACTCTTTCTTTATACCTTATGTGATATATTGTATGTGTATTATATCATTGGTTCATAATGGATTCGTATGCTGCAATATTTGTGAAATTGTGAAAGCGCCGCTATACCAATAGTCCCTGAGTCGCTAACAATGGTTCGGGTAAGGGCTGTGTGCCTTCCCGGCGTTAAAAGGGGATGATGTTAGGGTGTGATATATGTGATTATGTGGGCCGAAAGGCTAATTGTGGGCCAAAAGGCTATATGTGAGACGTAAGGCTATTCGTATGCACTGCCATACCAACAATCCCTGAGTGACTAATAACGGTTCGGGTTAGGATGGTGTGCCTTCCCGGCGGTAAAAGGGGATGAGGATGGAGTGTGATTTATGTGTTGCTGATATGTGATGATTGGTTTACATGCTATGTGATTACGTGTGATATGAATGATTTGTTACTACTGGGATTCTTTAGAATCTCACTCTTTCCAAATGACTAACCTTTTTAGACAGGGCGAGTGGCTCGAAAGGAAAGCGGACAACCAGGAGTGGTTAGGATTACTCTGAGACTTTAGTGGATGTTGGTTATCTATTTTGGTTTGAGATTACCATTTGTACATAAGATGTAAAGGTTAAATTTTGAATATGTAATCCCCATTTTGGGAACTTTAAACCCATGTTGTATATATACAAGTAACCCGGGGTTTGCCAGGATTTTAGTTAGGCACTCTGATGTTTATTAATGTGATTTGGTTTCTCAAGTAATTATATTTGAAATGTAAATGTGAGACCAGGATGAATTATGATTTTGAACCGTTTTACAGGAAACCCCATCTCTTAGATGAGGGATTGTAATTTATCACTTTGTCTTATTGGTCTCTATTTCACTTAAATTTTATAATCCGAATGTAATTACGGTGAGGGGGTTACAAGCATCACCCCCTACGACGACTCACGCTGAACTGCTTGCTATATTGCACATCCACATGAACATATCACATATCACATATATCACCACAGCTGGGATCTATATAAAACATTTTATAACATGCAGCCCCACGGGATGGATACTCAAACAGGAATCCATGATTCTATAATGCAGCCTCGGCACTTACAACGGCAGATACAACAGCCGGGGTAGGTATCATGAGCATTACCTCGAGTGATGGTAAGGTCTGCACTTCAAGTGCTAGAAAGTGAGTTTGCCAGAGAGCACAAGAACTTTCAAAGAAGAGGAGCACTCAAGTGAAGAATACCTTACTCGAGTGACAACTTAACACTCGCAAGTGTTAAAGCACACTTTTGAATTTTGGACGTGAGTGACAACCCGAGACAATAGATCATGCTGCCAAATACACCTGCACTTGAGTGAGAACCCACAACACTTGCAAGTGAGGCAACACTCTTGCCTCTTGCCCAGAAGTGCAATATGAAAACCGAAGGCCAGAGGGGAAAATACACTAACGTACTTGAGTGATTCCACCCTCACTCGAGTGATGTTATCAGAAACCAGAAAACGCAAGAAAACTGACAGCTCTTCCCAATAATTGCCCAATTGCTCCCAATGGACCTAAAACTTCTACTAAAGCTACTCCTACAGAAAACATCCAAGGAATTCAATGGAATCATCAGAATTACCAAAATCCTATTCCATTATCATTCTTTGGTTTTGGGCAACATAATCATCCAAATTCTAAAATCATCCAAACATACCATTCCCATCCCAAATCAATCTATCTATCCAAAACTCATACCAAAAACACCCATTTCTATACCAATAACATGTCAAACTACCAATGACCTTATCCCAACAAAAATGGGCCAAAAATCCCAGAAATTCAAAATTTAATCATTTGGTATAAAACATAGATAGAAGGATTGGTTTCACTTATCTTATCAACTTCCTCAAAGACACTTTTTGATTCTCCAACTACCAGATTTTTGTGATTCCTAAAATCGCCACCAATGGAGAAACTACAACTATCAAATTAAAGCTCTCACTCCAAAGAACAACATTAAAGAAAAGAATTTGAGTAATGGAGGTCATTTACTTACCCAAATCACAAGCTTTTCTTCCTTCCTTCTTTGGCCTCCAATGGCATAAGAGAGAGAGAGAAGATGAGAGAGAGATGGAGTGTTGGGGAAGATGAAGAATGATGATGACATACTCCCTCCCCTATGCTCAGCCGAAAAGAGGGAAGAAGAGAGAGAAAATATTGTTTTCAATTGCCATTTGACTTTTCCCTTATCTCTTTCTTCATCTGTGTAATATCCTGAAATGTAATCAAGGATTAATAACTTCAAAGTGATGTAATTAATGATAATTAAGCACTTTTGAAGTATGTGTTATGCAATGTGATGTAAAGGTGCTTAGTAATGGTTTAATGAGTATTGAGATAATCATGGGCAAAACGGTAAATTTACCCACCGATTGGTCAGTTACCAAAGAGAAAACTCCTTAGTAATCAAGATCAATAGCTAGGATTGAAAGAACAAGAGGTGGAATCAAGTGTGTATGAGAGCATATGAAGCCATGGAATGAAGCTTAAGATATTGACAAGTGGCATCTTGAGGACCATAGATGAAGTCAACATTTTCAAACTCATCCTCTCTCCCTCTCAAGTCGGCTAAGTGCATGAGGAGTGTGGAAAATCTGATTTTCATCAATATCTCATTTCTCTCTCTCCATTCTCTCCATTCGGTGCAGTTGAAGCAAGAAAGAGAAAGAAATGGCTTAAATTCTAGGTGAGTATTTAACTCTAGATGCTCACTTCACCTTCATTGATTTTGTTCAAATAGTCAAGAGCTTTATTTCAATGTTTTCAGAATTTTGATTTGTGGTGTGTGGAAACTTGAGGAAATTTGAAAGTGGAAGAATCAAAGTTTTGATTTCAGCAAGCTTAAGAGGTAAGTTTTTGATGAAGTTTGATATAATTGTTTTGGCTATTGGTTTGGTTTTGTAAATTCTGGATTTTTGCCCTGATTTCTTATGGTTTTAGAAGATATGAATTAAGTGATGCAATGTGGTGGAATATATGCTAAATAGTGTATGGGAGTTAATGGTTTTGGATTGGATTTGAAAAGAAGAAGTTTGGTAAGTTGTGGTTTTGAGTGGTCTTGTGAGTTAGAGTTAAGAATATGTTGTTTGAGTGGAAGTTTGGTTGTTTTGGGTTACCAATAGGATCATTGTGAAGTTTTGGATGGGAATGAGTATTGGTATAAGTTTAAGAACCATTGGAGCTTGTTTGGTCAATTCTAGAAAACTATATCAGTTGCTGTGATTTGGCATCTGATAGACATCACTCGAGTGAGGGAGGAACTCACTCGAGCATGATGTAAAATTCTGGGTATTTTGGTTAAATCTACCAGCAGAAACCGCGAGCACACTTCCTGACTTGCGAGTGAGATATGATTCCACTCGAGTGAGCATGGGCATGCTCGAGTGAGGGAATCAGTTTAAGACTTGGGAATTTATGGTTACTCTCAGGTAGTCACTCGCTGGGTCTCACTTCCTGGTGCTCGAGTGAACCTGAGGTCATTGCTCGAGTGTATGATATATCAAGGTTTGCTCTCAGGCAAACACTTTATGTGTTCCACTCGCTGGTGCTCGAGTGCAATTGAGGGTGTCACTCGAGTGAGCCAGCCCAAAGTCAGAAATTCTTCCAAGAAGGAGGATCTTCGGGGTAGTTTCACCTAACCCTTTAGGCATATGTTTAGACTTATAATAGTCACCTAAAGAGTTTAAATGATAACCAACTTAAAGTATTATAGAATTAAGAAATTGGAAAAGAGGTTGACGGGTTGTGCTTAACCTGGTTTACAGGATTCGATATTTGTCGTCCTCGAGAGCCCGCAGTGCCAAGAAACATCGGGAAAGGATCAAGTAGTGACTCTTTCTCTGATACTATATGTAATGCACTGTATGTGTGTTGTATCACTGTTTTGTGATGATCTTTGATACTGCTGCGGTTACAGCTGGTGATAGCTGTCGTTTACAGCGTAAGCTATCATTATTATGATTACAGCGTAAGCTGTCGTTATTGTGAATATAGCGAGAGCTGTCGTATTGTTTATACAGTCGTAAGTGCTGTCGTTTGTGGTGAAAGCCATGTATCTTTGAGTTGCTGCTGCTGTTGCTGTTTGTGATTTATGTACATGCTTTGTGTTTATGCATTGTGTGAGTGATTTGTTACTACTAGGATTTTCTCAAATCTCATTCTTTCTAATGACTAATATTTCAGACAGGGCTTGTGGCTCGAAAGAGAAGCGGCCAACCCGATGCGGTTAAGACCCTTAGGGGTATATATTTGATTCGGAGATGTTGGTTATCCATTTTGAACTTAGGATTACTGTATATTTTGAGATGCGAATTCTAGATTCAATTTTTGGTTGTGTAATCCCCTGGTGGAAACTTATAAACCCTCAGATTATATATGTATAGAACCCAGGAGTTGCCGGGGATTCGGTTATACACTCTGATATGAATGAATGTATATTAACTGCACAGGTAATTATATTCGAACGTCGAAATGGAGACCAGGGAAGGGGAAAACGTTTTAAAGATTTTGTAAAAATCCCACTGTACGACATAAATTTATAATGAGTTTAAATCATCTGATGGTCTCTAATCCGATTTAATTATATGTTATCGAATTATAATTACGTGTTTAAAGTCAGGGGGTTACAATCTACACTTGCCACTTGTCACTTCCCATTGGCTCCCAATAAGTAAACACCCAATTAGTCATTTAATCCCTCCATTAACCATGTAGTTGCACATCTCATTTTTCTCTTAGCCAGTAATTAATTTCTCCCTTATTTACTATCTTATGGCCAAAAATTCCATTCTTCCAAATTTTTCCACCAATTATGAAATATTAATTTATATTGTCATAAAACACATAATAATGTCAATTAAATTCATAATTATCAACAATAATCATGATTAGTCCTTAATCAAAATTTGGGATATTACAGCTTCATCTTGTAATCATGAAGTTGGTCATTGGTTTTTGCAAAATATAAGTACTGGCAGATATTCCTGAGAATGAGAGATGTGGGAATGTACTTTGGCTCAAGTGAGCCTAGTATGTTTTTACAACCGGGACATAGTAATGGACTATTGGGATTATTATCATCCTTGGGCTTGGGCTTTGAAGAGCATTTTGAGCACCCATCATAGATCCACCCATATTTGGATTCGAGCTTTTGAACCTCGCAGCTCACAATAAATGTACTTCCCTGCCACATACTTTAAATAAATTATGTCTTCATATTATGAAACTGAGTAAGAGAAAAGATTGAATATACACTATTGCTTGGTCGTTGATGTTGGCCATTGTGACTTTAGGCTGGTTATGCAAGGAAGAGCTTCCTAAAGCACAGCTCATTTGTGTGGGCATTGACTTGGTGAGGGTAATTAGTAAAGGGGAGCTTCGATCCTTTGCACTATAAGGGAATGACATGAACATTAGCATATAGGAAATGATTTAATGTTTTATGTTTAATGGATCATAATGATTGGATGTGGACAGTCAAACCTTTAGATTAACTCCTTCACCTCCTTGATTGGAGGGTTAAAAGCAACATGTGTGGCAGTGAAAGAGCTTGAAATTTGTCTCTTTTCTGCATACAAAAACAAAATATTAGACTGTCTAGAAGGAGCTTGCTAAATAGAAGTTAGGTACACTACGTAAAACTTAGTGCAGTCATGTAGGTTAAAGATAATAACTGTCTTTAGTCCATCCAGTCCTAGCAAGAGATAAAAGGACAACAACAGGAGTGTCATGATTCTCCAGCTGAGCCATGTAAGTATAAGAAGCACATTCATCAAACAGAACGCATTCTATTTCATTCTCACTGTCAAGGAAAATGTGGGATCGTTATAAGCTTGTGATAAAAAAAAGGATGACATATGGAGGGAAAATTTTAATTTATTACTCCACATCAGCCAATATCATGCATAGCCAATACTTTGTGACATTATCTTTTCGCTGCTCATCTAGGGAACCAATTGATTTTACAAAGGCTATAACATCAGCAAACAAAGTAAATTAACAAAAGGCTCTTAAATCATGTTTACTTGGTCCTTGCAAACATTGGAATTGGAAAATAGAATGACTTGAATTTGTTGGGGGAGGGAAGTTGCTTCTTCAGATATACATGTGTAGTTGATGAATGTTAACTTAAATGGATGGTTGGTTGGCCTATACTTGAAGTTGTTGGGGGAGACAACAAAGTTAGCAAATTCGTAAGTTTTGCCTTCCAAAATGGACTGACAAAATTAGGCATGCATAGACTTCAACAGCACAGATACTTGTATCTTTGTCCCCTGTGTTAAGAATGTAAGTTAGCATCAGAGATGAAAAGTTTTATCAAAGCTAAGCATGTTTACAACATAAAAAGGACATAAGGTGCATTGTTTAGAGAAAGTCACGTAAATAGAACAAAGTAGAAATGGAAAATAAAATGAGTGATAATACCTCAGCA
This sequence comes from Inga oerstediana, assembly GCA_963210345.1. Taxonomy (NCBI): domain Eukaryota; kingdom Viridiplantae; phylum Streptophyta; class Magnoliopsida; order Fabales; family Fabaceae; genus Inga; species Inga oerstediana. The sequence goes on from OY723409.1 coordinate 42,016,693, forward strand.
TCAACCAAAAGCAAGGAAACACAAAAGAGCTCAGACGGAGTTGTCTTTTGATTGCAATTCCATTTCCTAAAGACCTTCATAATGAGAGTCCACATGTCAGTGCCATCATCGATCTCTCTCAACATCGAGTGGGTAGACATGATGGAGGTAAGTGAAGTAGAATGCAATAGAAGATGTTTGGGAAGGAAATGTGTAATGGATGATAAAGGGAAGAGGACCAGAAGTGAATATATTTATAGGAAAGGGATGAAGTTGAACGAGCAGGGAAGTTTGAATTTTGGGGGCAAAAGAGAATAGAAGGCATGATGAAGAGGTAAAGGATTAACGAACCTCAAAAAATGAAGGTCAGGCTTGAATTTGATTCACATGTTTGTCGTTAATGGGAAACAGTGACTGTGAAAGTGTGAATAGATTGCATAGAGTTCCATGTTGTTTAAGGATAAAGTATAGTAGGGTGTAATGCTAAAGGGCTATGAATACATACCTGTTTTGTGTTTGGCACAGTCAACAAAGCCGACCTAGGAAGAACAAAGGTTAAACACAAACATCTGCATGGCTAAGTAGAGCTGTAAAGTAATTTTCCAGGCATGATATGGGGTAACCTATGCAGTCAAACCCCAGACGATATTGAAAGTTCATGATAAGGGTTGAGGGTCAACAATTTCATGGAAAAGGAAAAGGAAATAGTAGGTAGTATGGTGCTGACTGATTTTAATTTTTTTGCAGTCCTACAAGATGTCCCTAATTTGAGCAATATAAGGGCCAGGTAGAGAAAATTGCTAGATTAATGTAAATCTAGTGACCAAGAAAATATGCAGAAGGTCATAGACTACAGATAATGAAGTAACAAATAAGGTGAAGGTTACAGGGAATCTATATGTAGGTTGACTGTCAAATGGTTAATCGCTTTGACTATGAACTGGGCAAACCATATAAAGTGTAACCCCCTCCGTAATTATTATCCAAAATACGTGATTAAAATGAAATAAAGACAAATAATAATCAAAACTCATTTACATTCCCATCCATAAGATAGGGTTTTTACAAATTTCTTCCACAAACACTTTAACCTAGTTTCACATTCATATTTCGAATACAATTACCTCGTGAAGATAAACCACGTTCATATAAATATCATAGTGAACAACAATATTCCCGGCAATCCCAAGTTCATACCTTCACTAAAGTTTCATAGGGCACATACGCCCTTTACAATTTCTCAAATGGGGATTACACAATACTCATTCCAATTACACATTCCAACCTATCATCTGAACATATACTTCCAAACATATATAGTTTTCCCAACATCTAAGGATAACTAACTACCAAATCCAAATGCCCATAAGGAATTATCGCTGCCCCTAGTTGCTTGCTCCTTCCTCGAGCCACCTGTCCTGTCTAAAATATTGGTAGGGGAGGATGAGATTCGAGAGAATCCCAGTAGGAAACAGATACCAATATGCATGCAAGATAAGTGTTTAATGTATGACATGCTTGTATCACAATAACTGGTGCTCACATAATGATATATTAGCATGCTCAATGTTTCAAAAACATACTCATGGCCATAGCTTAAATAGAAATAGAGCTTCAATCATTCATATATGTTTCACATAATCAAGCAAAGTAATAACATGTATCAATACACAAACACAAATATCAATACATGCAGGAGAGGTAAGTTCCCTACACTTATTCTTCCACGTGTGCTCCAGCACAGCTTACTCACGATCAGACGAACATAGAACCATGATCAGGGTGAATATCGAACCTTATAAACCAAAACAAGGACATAGGGTTATTCGCTTTTCCGAATTCTCACTTTCATAACACTTATAGTTGGTTACCATTTATGACCTTTAGGTGGCTAATCAAAGCCTAAACACATGCCTAAAGGCTTGGGAAAACACTTAACCAAAGATCATCTTCGGAAGTCCAAAATGTCATTTTTGGGAGTTGGTCACAGCCCACCAATCCATTGGTCGCGGCCAACAATAGGTCAGAAACATTTGGGCCGCAGCCTAAAGTCCTTTTAGCCGAGGCCAAGAAAATCCTGTTTCTTGGCTGAACTTCCGAAAATCATAATTAATTCTAGAAAACTATAAATGAGGTGATTCCAAAGCCAAATGAAAGATATTTAAGTCCTCTTTATAGGAAAAATATGGACCATTACTAGAAATCACCAAAAAATTCCAGAATTACCCAAAACTCAACACTGCCCCAAAACAGAGTCCTGTTTCCATCCCAAACTTTGGACAATCATATCTCCCAGCACACAAAACAAAACAACACAAATTATATGTCCATTTTGAAGCTTGGGATGTGAAACTTAAGACTGAAAAGTTTCATAATTTTTAGATACCATTTGGTCATTCAAAACTTCCGTGTAAACTGACTGCCCAGAATAGAGTTAACACTTGACATATTTCCAATTTTCTACCAAAGTGTCCAATGGCTCCAAAATCAATAACCAAACTTATTCCCATACAATTTTCCACAAGGAACACAATGGTAACCTCAAAATGACCAAAATCACAACCTATCAACATGCCTTGTTTTCACCAATACACAAAACCAACACAAAGGTGCCAAACTTTACATTTAAGCTTCAATTCAGTTTTATCAATTCAAAACACTGAACAAGGCACAATTTCCATGACAACAACATACCATACTCCCCATGACCCTAAATCACAAAAATTAGGGCAAATTTTCCAGAATTTTAAGGCCTAATCAATGGCCACAAAACTTATATGAAATTAAAGCTTTCACTCACCTCAACAACTTTCCCAAAGAAGTTCCTTGGTTCTCTAACTTCTAGATTTCCTTGTGGCCACGAAACACCACCAATGGCAAATCTAAAACCGTGAAAGTGAAGCTCTCAACTCAAGGAACAACTTTATAGAAGAGAGTTTTGGCATTAGAGGTCATCTTCTCAACTTAAATCTCAAGCTTTTCTTCTTCTTGCTTGAGCTCCCATGGTAGCATGAAAGAGAGAGAAGGAAGAGAGAGATGAGAGTGTGAAATGATGAAGATGGAGGATGAAGTATGATTTTTTCCCCTTTTTCACATGCCTAAACGCACAAAGAGAGAGGGAGGGAGAGTGAAATGAATATAAAATGTTTTCTTGACTTTTCTACACTCTCTTGCTTCATCCCAACTTGACACTTGTCACATTTTTATTGGTTCTCATAAAGTAAGTAACCACTTGGTTACTTTACTCATTCCATTAGCCATTTAGTTACATATCTCATTTCTCCTTAGTTGGTAATTAATCTCTCCATTAATCACTAACTTATGGCCGTTCTTTGCATTTTTCCACTGAATATGGCATATTAACTTAAATTTCCACATAATACATAATTAATTTCTTTTCCTCTTCCATGTGCCATTTACCCTTATTTTAGCCCAATAATTATTTCATCACATAATTATGTTAAAATACTGGGTGTTGGGCATTTCCAATAATAATTTGGATCTTAAATCCACATAATTATCCACAATAATTGTCACTAGTCCTTAATTGAAATTAAATTTGGGGCATTACATAAAGAGCTGCATAATTAAATTTCATAGAGAAACTTACCACCTTTGACCAGATGAACTATAAAAGATGTCTGTGAAGGGAATGGTTTGAATGCGATTAACTTGCAATTACTGAAAGTTGAACCTTATTCGTGAATTGACAATAATAGGCTACTGTGACTATATATCTTTAGATTGTGAAAATGACCATCCATGCTCCTCCCTGCTTATCTTGTTAGGGAAAAAAACAGCACAAAACACCAGACATGGAAGGTAGGATATAACAAAAAAAGGTTAATGGCTACACAACAACTTTATGGACACTTTAACCACAGTAATCACAAAACTAAAAAAAGTCTTAAATATATCCTGAGACTACTTTGACTATACAAAAAGGAAAGAACTTAACAAAACCATTCAAAGAATAAGAAGCATAGCACGTGGAAGGTAGGATATACCAAAAAAGCCTAATGGCTACAGAACACCTTTATGGACACTTTAACCATAGCAATCACAAAACTATGAAAAGACTTAAATATATCCTGAATTACTACTTTGACTATGTAAAAGGAAAAGCACTTAACAAAAGAATTAGAAGAACAGGAGTATAGCACCAGACGTGTGGAAGGTAGGATAAAAGCCCAATGGCTACAGAACAACTTTATGGACACTTTAACCGCATCAGTCACAAAACTATGAAAAGTCTTAAATATATCCTGAATGACTACTTTGACTATGTAAAAGGAAAAGCACTTAACAAAAGAATTAAAAGAATAGGAGTATAGCACCTGATGTGTGGAAGGTAGGATATATCAAAAAAGGTTAATGACAACACAACTACTTTATAGACACTTTAACTACAGCAATCACAAAAATATAAAAAGTCTTAAATATATCCTGATTGACTACTTTGACTATACAAAATCAAAAGCACTAAACAAAACCATTAAAATAGCAATTATATCTAACCTTGGGAAAAGTGTCCAACTGGGTTATTTAATTGGTGAAGGATGTAATTATACTATACTTGATAAATGTGTCCGGTTTATGACAGTTCAGGGGACATGCATGATATATTTGATTTACTGAAATTGGAATTAATTTTGTCAACTTAAACAAAAGCAGCTGACTATTTTGAAAACTATAACCCATTATAAGAGAGTGGCCCTCAATTACTCTATTACTTGCATTAAATATCACTTGCCAGTAAACTAAAGAAACGAAATGTCTCATGAGCACCATCCTTTTGTGTTACAAATGCTTAGTTTCCTTCAAGGATGGAGAGCATGCAGGATACAACACGTACAACTATGGTGTGGACCACTTGACTTAGTTGAAGAAATAGAAGTTGATTATGCGGTCCAAAATGTTATAGTGTACTATGGATATCCGTATGCACTCCAAGACATTCAAATGGTAACATGCACTTCTGTCTCGAGGTTGGTTACAACAGAACGATCCCTTGTTCCTGTTGGCTGTCACAGATGGAATGGAAGACGATACTTTCTCTTCAAGTACGTATAGGGAGTTCTGAAAGATATGGGTTTCATCAACAATGAGTTAGAATCAAGGATCAACCCTACATACAAAGACCAATACATGCAAATGATATTGGCAAATATCTATAACCTAAGACTAAAATTACCGCGAGACAGAAGTAAACCCCTACTGATCCAAGACATGGGAAATCATGCGTACCTGAGGATAATGCTGGTCAACAGAAGAATGCTGAATCAATTACCTGAAACCTCTAGATTATGGTGGAACCCAGTGAGGCAAAACATAAGCATTGGCGACAATGGCAATGACAATGATGAATTAGCAGCTGATATAGTAGATCGACTACCTACAGCAGCTGAAATAGGAGTGGGTTTCAGATTTATTTCAAATTAATTATAGTGTTTAAGGGATGTGAGAACAAATTTGGGTTTAATCCATCATTGTTTTTTTAGGGCAAAAGTAGTGCATCATCTTCTTCAGGTTTTGAGAACCTAATGACGTGGCAACTGATGTCAGCAGAGAAATTTGCCATTCCACACTTAGTAGCAATTTTGATATGTTATGGTTGGTCAACTTCAATGGCCACTTTTTTTTCCCCGCCAACTTCTGCAATGCCCACTACTAGTTTGTCTTCTTACTATTTTGTGTTTCGCTTTACAACTTCAACAACATGTCAAAGCAACTTGGTTTAACCGGAGTGTAACATCATTAAAAGCCACTTGTTTGAACAAAATGATTTGTACATAATATAAATGAATTAAGAGATTGTATATAATAATGAAATGAAGGCCTAAATGTAGAGGTAGTGATTTGTTTTAGAGCAATTTTTTAAAAAAAAAATTGGAGGGCTCATACTAATAAGTAATGACCAAAGATTATAAGCAGGACATAGTCAACCCTATTTATAAGAGAGGTCTCAATATGAAAATTATACAAATGCTCTACATTCAGAAATGGAATGTTTAATATAACAAAAAAAGAAAAGAAAAGAAAAAGAAATGGAAGGTTTAAATGAAGCAAGTTATACATAATATCTAAAATTTAATATTAGAAAATTGAATAGATTACATTGAATATTAAAATAATCCGAAATTTTCAAACATCAAATCACATTACACCTATAATGTTGTATTCAAAAAATCACTTAACTGTTTTGACATATGTATGCATAGAAAAAAAAGATCTCATTGACTATTTTATATTCTTGTTGATATAACAAAAAAAGTAGTCTCATTTCCAGGAAAAAAAAGAAATAAAATTATTTAGAAAGCTTATTTAATTTTAGAGAAATGGTACACATTTCCTTTCTAGTTGTTCATTTTTAGAATGACCTTAAATAGTGTTTAAGAATACTTGCAACTTTGAAAAGGTTTAATATACAAATGCTCTACATTCAGAAATGGAATGTTTAATATAACAAGAAAGAAAGAAAGAAAGAAAAAGAAATGGAAGGTTTAAAATGAAGAACACATTACACCTATAATGTTGTATTCAAACAATCACTTAACTGTTTTGACATATGTATGCACAGAAAAAAAAGATCTCATTTGCTATTTTATATTCTTGTTGATATAACAAAAAAAGTAATCTCATTTTCAGGAAAAACAAAAGTAATACAATTATTTAGAAAGCTTATTTAATTTTAGAGAAATGGTACACATTTCCTTTCTAATTGTTCATTTTTAGAATGACTGATAAGTAAAATATTTGCATATTTATTTTCCCTTACATAATGATTTTATGGACGTTATTTGAGCTTAATATAATAAATTTGGATGTAATTAATAAATAAATAATGTTTTTGAAATAAATAATATTTAAAAATAAAAAAAATAAAAAAGGAAGTTACTGTAGCAATGTCAGCATTGTAGTGGTTCATTGTAGTAGCTGCCGGATACTGTAGTTGTTACCGACATGCACTATACCAGTCACTATAGCATGCGGTTTTTCCCCTATAAATAAAGATCAAGGCCAAGCTCAAGATGAGAGGGAGAGAAGCAGAGGTTTCCTTCTTCGATAGGGAGAGGTCATTTTCTGACCGAGAGAGATATTTCTCTAACATTTCTAAGTTTATTGTATTAATTTTTAGATTTAATTTCATGCATTGTATTACATTTTGCATGTCTCCATCTTGGAAGGCTTAGAATTGTATTACATTTTGCATGCCTCCATCTTGGAAGGCTTAGGATTGTATTGCATTTTACATGCCGCCTACATGGAAGGTTTTACCTCCTAAATTGACGGTTAGATTTCTCCATTTTTTATGCATCTTTTGGTTGTATAGCTATGTGAGAATTTAATATTCAAGTTTATACAGTATTTTTGAAGTTTTCATTCAAGCCTTATGCAATGTTAATTTATTTTTGTTTTATTTTTAATTTTATCATGAGCTAAATTTCCATTTTCCTAGGGTGATGACATAGCTTACTAATAATGGATTGAATCTTAACTTATTAAATCTAGTTTGAATTTCTCATTCATGATTGAGTTTTAATTATTATTCTTAATGCTTTTGATTAACTAGCCATCTTTTGATTGATTTCAATATGCATGTTGAGATCGGAAGGAGATGCATGTGTATACATCATATAATTAAAACCATAACTTGCATATGAAATAGGAATATATTCATATGAGTTGTATAGTCTTACTGAGTTCCATAAATCTTAATGCATAATTAATTGCTTAAATTCATATTGGAATATATTGGATTAGCAATTAATTATAGAATTGCTTGACCTTGGAAGTGGCTAGTAATTAAATTAGGGAAACTCGACTATCAATCATATAGAATAAATTGGGCTAGAATAGATAAGAGATTCAATTCAGAATTTTATAAGTGAAATCTGACCCCTAGGACTTTTTCTCATAATTATTTTATATCATTTGCATTCATATTTAATCATCTTTTATTTCGTACTCTCAATCACCAACTAATCGATCGACTGGATAGAGTTAAAATTACTTATTTTAATACTTAGTGACCAATCCTCGTAGGAACAATACTCTGCTTACTTCTATATTACTTGATTACGACAGTGTATACTTGCACTATTTAATTGATCATTTACACTCGTAACAATGACCTTAAATAGTGTTCAAGAATACTTGCAACTTTGAAAAGGTTTAATAATATTTTTGTTACTTCTTAATACTCATCAACTCCTCTGAATCCCAAAATAATCGAATTTCAAATATAGCTACACTTTAAAGTTTAAATTTTAAATTGAATGGCATAATGATGTTACTGGAAGATAAGGAAATGATGAAATCCTACAGTACATACAATGACAAACTAAAAAAATATGTCAAACATTGCAACGTCTGGACTGCACTTGTGAAATAGACAACATATCTAAATGCCAGAGTAATTGTATATCATCAGTATTTTCATGGACTGCACTTGTGAAATGTTGGGATCAATCTTAAAGGTGGTAGCATCACTTATTGAACTGACAGTTGGACAAACTGAAGGAAATGAAAGGAAAGCGATTTCAGCAAACCTTCAACAGTGTAATATAACATAATATAGCTTCTAACCAAACCTTCAGCAGTGGGGGAAGTGGATATCACGTAACGAAGAAGCACAAACATAGGATCGGATATCCCTTTTTTTGCCATCAATTTCCTCTTCACATCTTCAACCTAAGAACCTTGAAGATAACACTGCACTTGATCCTTAGCCCTATGTAATTGGCGACAATGAAAACACTAAGTCATATGAAATGATGAGTGAATGGAAATAGTGGCAAGGAAAATGTACAGACCCCTTGGTATCCCTCATGCAAGTCTCAAGGATAAGTGTTAGCTCCTTTTCATCATATCCCATGTTCTTCCTCATGCGCACTGGAGAGAAGTAACAGACAAACCCATACAAATCTTCAAGATGGATAGAAATCGTTTGATGTTCACAACAACAAAAAAGGAGGAAACATTATGTTAAAAAACAAAATATTAACAGACCAAAAAAACCGCTCATGTAAACCATAGCCTACGGAATATCAGACACACACTTGAGCCATAGACACTGTCGGAGAGTTTTAATCATTGTCGACCACGATAATACCAGGTGGTAATGATCATGGATATACTGTCCTCCCACCCTTACAATAAAGTCCAATATGTTATAGCACCTTCCTTTTAAAAGCCTAGACATGAAGTGGACCTTCACATCTTTGGAGTACATAGCAACTAGCATCCGAGTTCCCTGCAACATATTTTATTTGAAGATGCAATCATATGGTATTATTAGATAAGATGAGCATGTATTGCATATGATAGAACTACTAAGCATGCATAAACTAACCCGCTCGTCAAAGAGGACTACATTTACTGAAACCACTTCCTTCACAGGACGGGGTGCGTTTAGGTTTGGCAGACGAATGTTCTCCTTGCTAAAGAGATGATTAACACGCATTGTGATCAGGGTAGTAGTAACCTCAGGATGGATCTCGTCCAACAAAGCTTTTGAAAGGTGGTCTATTAAGTTTGTGTTCGATAGTAAAAGGCCACAAATGTGAAGACATCAAAAACTAGAGGTAGTTGCCATTATATAGGACAAAAGAAGAGAAGGAGATGTTTCATGGTGGGAATTTATTGTTACACCTATAATGTCTATGACATTAAATGAAGCAGGAGAGGTTTTATGGTAGGAATTTATTGTTACACAAAAGCAAAGAAGCAGCATTCATTCAACAATGACACTATTAAGTAAGTCATTTGCCATCAAAAGGGAATTAGAGATATACCATGAACTCATCATTGTGGACAGAAGTAACCCACGAAGAAGCCTCCCTCACTCTTATTGTCGTTCCATAAGATTTATTGGAATGGAAATTTGATTGTGAAAAGTGGGGAGTGAAATACGCAGCAGATTCAGACTTTGAATATGACTCGTAACCAAGAAAAGCACGTAACCCAATGATAGTAATCCGGTTGAATAGAGCCCAAAGCAGAACTGGTTGCTCTTATGAACAGTGGATTTTGTCATGTGAACAGTGTTTACTGAGAGGAGCCGAAATGGAGCTACAGCTTAGAGATGAGCTTGATGGAAGAGTATTTATATATATATTGATGCTTTGTATTTACTTAATATATAGTCATCCTTTTTTTCAAGGATTATTGGAAACTGGTTCTTCTATGTTAGAAGAGTTATAATGTTATGCTCTTGTGCTCCCTCCACTACAAATGAGGGAATGAATTGAAGAAAACCATGAACTCGTAAGTTTTCTTACAATACCTATTGTTGGCAATTCATGGAATTTGTGCAAAATAAGTAACCTTTTTTATTTTGATAATAAGGCTATGAGGACATTCTGATATGTTGCTTGTGGTATGCATGTTTATGAGGTCAAAGGCCCTAAATAGATCATCCCAAAGGTTAATACATATTTGTTTGCTTTAACAGTGTGTTCAATAAGGTATGCTTAGCTTTATACATGTTTTAATGATGTCATGTTCTTTTTCAGAGCCGTAGGCAACCACCGGGTTCCAACTTATGTGGGTTGTATGTTTTGAGACACATTTATAGTATTATCACCCTAGGCATGACATAATTTACTCAAGAGGTAAATGTATATTTCAAAACTTTTGTATTATTTTTATTCTTTTTTAAGTTAACAAGTTAATGTTTTGTCTGGTTTTGGTGTTACAGATGTTTGATCTTGTTAACCCCTTTTCGGAAGAAGATATTGATGTCATCCATAATTGTTGTGCTAAATTCATTTATGAGCTTTTACAACAATAATGAGTTTTTATAAAACTGAGGAATTTTTCTTCCCTATGCTTTTCTGCAAAACTTGTTGGTTGCATTAATTGTCATGTTGTTTTCGTGATTATGTGAAATCATGCATTTATACATGTGAACTTGTTTGAGAGATGTCATTTGCCTACGTGTTTTATAGTTAATGCATGATAGTTTTAAACAATATATTACATGATGAAGGTGCATGTTATGTTACAAGTTCCCAATGAGAAAGCTCAAGAAAAAGGAAATAGTAAGTGGAAGGAAAATGAACACCTTATGACAACATTTATTTTGTTATAAGTTAGTTATTGATTACATAATAAATTCCATATATAACTTGTATAAATTGAATATGGGGACTTGGCATGTATATTTGGATATATAAGTATTAGTGATAAGTAATTATAAGTATGGTAAATTTGTCACTTAAATCTCAACTTTGCACTTAATAAGTATGGCCTTGGAAGCAGCTTCTAGGATGTGTTCTGGTTTACTAACATAATCAAAGACAAGAAAAAAGATACTTTTAAGACTGGTTGTATAGATAACTGGTCTTAAAACACTTTTTAAGACCGGTTGTTAGGACAACCAATCTTAAAAGACATACTTTTAAGACTAGTTTTATGGACAACCGGTCTTAAAAGTGTTTCTGTAGTGCCCTAAAAAGAGGTCTTTCAAGATTGGTGGTAATGACAACTGGTCTTAAAAGAGTGTATTTTAAGACCGCCTTCCAATACAAGCAGTCTTAAAACTTTATCTTTAAAATCGGTTGCTTAACCGGTCTAAAAAGTATCAGACTTTTCAGACCGATTATATCAAGTCCTCATTCAGAACCAATCTAAAAAGTCATTTTTAACCATATAAAAAGTCATTTTTCCGTCAGTAAAGGTTAGTTTTATTTTATATAGAATGGATGAGCCATTGATATTTATTATTGGTTGTTTTTGTTATTATTGTTATCATTAAGGCATATACCAAAAGAGATAAAATAAGATGCCAAAAATTGCAATGATGAGATAGTGCCACGTGGGACACTTTATGGTTGATATTGTTATGTTGATCTTTCTCTATTTTTCAAATTTGTATGTCTTTAGGTAATGAAAGTGATCTCTTGATGATAATGGTTACTCTCCTCTCGTGAGAGTCCATAAGGCACCTTGTGGGTCAGTTCAGCCAGTGTTATTCGAACGTCGACCTAGTTTCCAGCTCTTCATCTTTCCTTTTCCTTTTGAGTTTTCTGAGTGGGTGAGTATGTGTTCTAGTGGAGTGTTTGGAGGTATGGAGGTGGGTCAAAGTAGTGGTTCTAAGAAGCCAAAGCAGGTAGTTCTAAAATTGGATCGAAAGGCCAAAAAGCAGGGGGCACCTTAGTTGGGAAGATATTAACTAGTAAAAAAATGAATGTTCCTATAGTTGTTTCTATGATCAAGAAGGGGCAGCAATTGGATGAAGAGGTGGAGGTTCACGAACTTGATCGGAGACAAATAATTTTTTTGTTTAGGTTTAATAATACTGACGACTATGCTCGTATTCTCAAAGGCAGGCCATAGTCCATACAATGTCAGCTTTTAAATCTTCAAATCTGGGAAGACTATATGGTTCTTAAAGATGCAAACTTTAGTACCACACCTTTTTGGATACAATTTTATGGTCTCCTATTGGAGGCATTTGAGAATTTTACTATAAAGACCCTTGGAGACTCAGTAGGGGAGACAATGTTGTATGAAAGGCTGGTGGTGGATGGAAAATTAGTAAGAAGTTTTATACAAGTTAAGACTCTCATTCTTCTTGATGAACCCCTGACTATAGGTTTTTGGGTTCCATGCAAGGAGAAGGATCCTGCCTGGGTCACAGTTAGATATGAGAGGTTGCAGGATTTTTGCTACAAATGTGGACGTGTTGGTAATGAGAGACAGGGTTGTAAGGATCACAATATTTCAAGAAGAGACAACGAGATAGAGTGTGAATTTGGTAGCTGGCTTAATGCAACCCCAGTGCGTACCTTTGAGGATGTGTTAGAGGTCTGTAATAAGAATTGGATTGAAGCTAAGTTCATAGATATGAAAGCTGCATCATATAGGTTTTACCGGAATAGATCGCCAGGCAGCAAGGTTGATAAAAATGGAGTTGCAAATTCTTGGCATGATTCTAGTCAAAGCAGCGGAGATTGCGGAAGTAATACAAAGTCCAATAATGGGGGATGTATGATTCAAAATAGTACTCATGAATGCTAAGGTCCCATTCCAATGTTTGAATATGCCATAAATACAATTAATTGTCAAGAAGCCAAACTTCAACCACGTGATGTGAAACTTTTTATTTCAACGGCCAAGACAATCATGTGGTGAGTGGGCCCTAACTTAAAGGTATGGAAAATAATTCTTCATTGCAACAAGCCAAGACTATGTGCCTATTAGTGTGTGTTTTGTTTAAGAGGAGGGAAGGGGTGGTAAATTACAATTTTGGATAGAAGAAACCCAAAATACCTTCTCATTCTTTTAAATTTTAGATTCCTGTGCAAAATTTACCCTCTTATTCCTTTTAAATTTTGGGTTCCTGCCCAAAATTTAAATACCTTCAACCAAAAAAGGTAATTTAACCCTCCTCTCCTTCCTTCCCCTCCCTCCCCTCCCCTCAAACCAAACACACTCGTAGTGTATGGGGGAAGATTAGCTAACCGAATTGAGCAGGTGGAATACAATGTAGAGTTCCTAAGTAAGGATGAGACAATCCAAAAAGCAATTGTTCTATACAATAGGTTATCACCGGTTTCAGCTATATCTAGTAGGCTTAATGGGGTCCACATCAAGAGACTATATGAAGAGGATATTTACCAAGATACAACTAAGAGGTGACTTCAACTCTTCATTGATGATAGTGAAGCTTTAGTCAAGCAAAAAGGAATAACGGTTCAGCCCCAAAAGGGATGACGATGAAATCTACGGACACTTAAAAATTATCTTCGACGTTCCACCATTGTAGATAGGTTCGGTACGTCAGGTAGTTTTTTGGCTCCGGGCGAAATTGATTTTCCAGAGAGCTGGTTCATTGTAAGTATCAGTAGTCATGAGGTTCAGACAAAGTCTTCTTCCCAAATCACTGGTGGTTGGATGGAACCAACCACTGGTTTGCCATGAATCTCTTAACCTGGAACTATCAAGGCCTTGGGGTTGCTTTGACAGTCAAGATTTTGAAGGAAGAATGCTTTAGGAAAAAAACCCCATAAAGTCTTCTTGATGGAGACTAAACAGAAGGCAAGAGTAGTGAGGAAGGTAAGAAGGAGGTGTGGTTTTACTGAAGAATGGCTTGTTGACTTGGTAGTTAGAAGCAGGGGCCTTGCACTTTGTAACCCCCTGCCTTAATTAGTGTAATTAAGAATCGATAATGCATAATAAGATAGATTAGAGACCGCCAAATAATTTAAAACTCATTTAAAACTCCCTCCTTGTAGTAGGGATTTCACAAAATTTTCAAAACTTCTTTTATATCATGGTCTCAAGTTCAAACATCAAATATAATTACCTGTGAAGTTATATCACATTTAAACATATCAGAGTGTACAACTCAATTCCCGGCAACCCCCGGGTTTCATCTATGTATAGATCTATAGGGTTTTAGTTCCCAATTAGGGGATTACACTAATATATTCAAAAACTATTTACAACTCAAAAATATTATACAGTAATCCCTATCCAAAATGAATAACCAACATGACCCGAATCAAATGTCACTACAGGGTCTTAACCGCTCCTGGTCGTTCGCTTTTCCTTGGAGCCACTTGCCCTGTCTGAAATGTTAGTCAATAGAAAGAATGAGATTCAAGAGAATCTCAGTAGTAATAAATCATTTATACCACACAAAATCACATAGCATGTAAGCAAATCACCAATTAGTAACAATAGCACAAATCACACTCCACCCTCATCTCCTTTTACCGCGGGAAGACACCGTCCTAACCCGTACCATTTGTAGTGACTCAAGGATTGTTGGTATGACAGTGCATACAAATAGCTTTATGGATCACATATAGCCTTTCAGCCAACAAATAGCCTTTCAACCCACATAATCATAAATATCACACCCCATCCTTATCCCCTTTTACCATCGAGAAGGTACGCAGCCCTTACCTGAACTATTATTAGTGACTCAGGGACTATTGGTATGGCGGCGCCAACACAATTTCATAATTATTGCAGCATTCAAATCCATCACAAATCAATGATATAACGTACATACAATGCATTACATATGGTATAAGAGAAAGAGTCACTACTATGTTCCTTCCTGATTTTCGTTGGGACAGTGGGCTCACGAGGGCGGCAAATGTCAAATCCTATCAACCAAAATTAAGAGGGGCAGATTAATTTCTTACTCCAATTCTCGCTTTCAAGACACTTAATTTGGTTATCTAATAGACTCTTTAGGTGGCTTCTAAATGCTTAAACATAAACCTAAAGGGTTGAGGAAATATTGCACAAGAGACCCTCCTTGGAAGCTCAAAAGTGAAAATTTCCAATGGTTGGCCGCGGCTAGCCTAACCGTGGGCCATGACCAATGGATGCACAAAAAATTTTGGGCCGTGGCCAGCTACCTTGGGCTGCGGCCAATATCAGGTTAGTAGGTTTTTGGGTCACAGCCAGCCTCATGGGCCGGGCCAACCTGTGACCCTGACTCCTGGCTGATTTCCAATCACTCATAACTTTGTTCACAAAACTTAGAATGACTTAATCTTTATATAGATGGAAAGCTTGCAATGTGTACTACAATTCTGAAATATTTAATAACATTTAGACATCATTTGCTATGTCAAAATACCATGCAAAGTTGGTCACTTGCACAGCATTTCAGACTTGGCCAAAATTCTAGAATTCCAGTTTTCACACAATGATCTCCAATGGTTCCAATCTCACACCAATTACCCTTCCTACACAATTTTGCACAAGGAATCCATTGGAGCCATCAAAACAGCCAAATTCCATTTCCATTAACATGTCACACATTGATTACAACATGTCATACTAAAACTCAATCAAATCACCATATTGCAATCCATTCCAAACCAAAATTTCAAACCAATTCTAAATGCGCAAAGACACTCTATGACATCAATTTCCACACAAAACACTAACCAAGTCATGCTTTTCAAAATCCACAAAAAATAAGGGCAAAATCACAAATTCCCAAGACTCAACTAATGGTTACAAGTTTTAGGTCAAAGTGTAGCAAATGCTTACCTCAACCTCTTCCCAAAGCTAATTCTTCAACTCTTTTACTTCCAAATTTCCACAAATCCTTAAACACTACTATTCAAAAATCTGAAACCATAGGAATAAAGCCGTCAACCTCATGATCATTATCAATGAAGGTGAGTTGAGTGGTTAAATCCTTACGTAAACTTGAGCCCTCTTCTTTCTCTTTCCTTTCTTGGTTGAACGAAAATGGAGGTTGAAGTGAGAGAGGATGATGATGAAGAAGGAAATCAGACTTTTCCTTGGCCATGAGGTCTTGGCCAACCTAAGAAAGAGAGAGGGAGAGGAAAAGAGTTTGAAATATTGACCATAATCAAATGGCTTACACATGGACACTTGGCAACATCTTGGCCTTCCTTCCATCACTTCACATAACATATAGATATACACTCCTACTCCAATGCTCATAAATCCTAACCGTTAGTCTCAAGTTACCTATGGGTTTCTTCTTTGGTAACTTGAGACTAACGGTTAGGATTCAAAATTTTACCATTTTACCCCTGATGATGGCTACTCCACCAAAATCACTTCCAAACATATTTGTATTTTTCTAATATCATAACCATACGCCCTCCTATGCATCTCAACCTATTTAGACATTAATCCATACATAGGCATAAATATAGGGCTTTGGTATCGATTAAAACATATTCACATTGTATTCAATAATAATTACATAAGCTCTAACATCATTCGCCCTTAATCCTAAATTGGGTCATTACACACTTTGGTTACAGTAAAAATTTGGTTTTTGTCTTCCGATATTATTCATACCAGTGTTGAATCTGTTGTATTAACTACTCCAGCATATATTACTTTTATCTATGGCCCACTTAACAAAGATGTAAAACTTTTATGTTGGCAAAAGGTACGCAGGATCGGTAGAAATATTAATTCTTCTTGGCTTTGTCTTGGGCATTTTAATGATATCTTATCTCATGATAATAAGTATGGGGGTAGACCGAGAGCTTGGAGAAAGATCCTTAATTTTAAGTGCTTTTGTGGCAGATTGTGAACTATCAGATTTGGGTTTTAATGGGCATCATTTCACTTGGTGTAATAATAGGGAAGGCCCAGACACTATTTGAGAACGGATTAATAAGGCACTAGGCAATTTACAGTTAAGAGAGCAGTTCCCGAATCTTCAAGTTTTTAACATAAAGCCTGTTAGATCCGACCACCATCTACTTTTTATTTAGTGCCAGCATGATTCTCAATGAAAAAAATTAGGTTTTTAGATTCTAGTCATCCTGGGCTTCACATGGTAATTTTCTACAATTCGTGTAAGACATTTGGAGGGCAATACCAATAGTGACCAATCTTCCCTTGAATCTTTTGTCTATAAATTAATGAGAAGTAGGAATGATCTATCAAAGTAGAGCAGGAAGGAATTCTCAAATAACACCAAGCTGATTGAGCAATTAAAATCTTAACTTGTTACTCTTACTAAGGGTGATTTGAACCCCGTGAGCATGCGAGCTATACCGGATGTTAAAATGGAACTTGAGAGAATTCTAGATTTGGAAGAGCATTCTGGTGGCAATGTTCATATATTAATTAGCTAGAAGCTGTAACAAAAACTCCCAATTCTTTCATCTTTCTACTATTAAGTGGAGACAAAGGAATAGTATCCTATGTATTAAAGATGACATGGCAATTGGATAATGGATAAACATGCAATTACACATAACATTGGTAGGTTTTTCCAAAATCTTTTTGCTAAATCTAGTTCACGCGCAATGGATGTAGTCTTGGGTTTCATTGATTCTAAAATCTCAACAGAGATGAAGCAGGGTCTTATGATGCCTATTTCAAAGGAGGAAATAAAAGCTACTGCTTTTAGCCTTAGGAGTTTAAAGGCACTAGGGCCTGACGGTTTCTCAGGTAAATTTTACCATTCTACCTGGTCATAAATTCTACCTGGTCATAAATTGGTGATTTTATCTTTACTATGGTCCAATATTTTTTTACAGGAAAATTTATGCTGAATGAGATTAATAAGACCAATATTACACTTATCCCCAAAACTGAGAAACCTAAACATGTGTCTCACTTCCGACCTATTAGGTTGTGTAACTTCTCATATAAGATCATTTCAAAGCTCATGGCCAACAGAATACGCTCGTTGCTTGATGCTTACATATCTCAGAATCAAAGTGTATTTATAGCTGGTCGCTGTATCCATGATAATATTATTATTATTCATGAGGTCTATTATTATCTTCGTCATAAGAAATCTGGGGTAAGTATGAATTTGCCCTTAAAATAGACATAAGCAAGGCATAAGGTTGGGTCGAGTGGGATTTCCTTGAACATGTTCTTTTGAAATATGGGTTTTGTAATGAGTGGGTTTCTCTTATTATGAAGTGTGCGAGCTCCGTTAAACTGAACATTTGCATTTTTGAAGAGAACATGAGCACTTTCTCTCCTAGTAGGGGTCTATGCCAAGGATACCCTCTCTCACCGTACTTGTTTATTTTGGTTACCGAGGTACTTTCCATCATGATTAGTAAGAGCCAACATGATAGACATACTAAGGGAGTCAAATTGAGTAATGCCTATCCTGTGCTTACTTATAGCTTTTTTGCTGATGATGCCTTATTATATATGCATGCTAGTCAGAGAAACTGTACCATCTAGCAAATATCCTCAACATGTACTTTATTGCTTCTAGTTAGGTCACTAACCTTGATAATCCAGTATTTTCTTCTCGCCAATACTCCAGAAGAAGTTAGAACTATGGTTGGTCATACTCTGGGCATTCCTGCAATTGAGGATCCAAGAAAATATCTTGGTATTCTGAGTGTCTGGGGAAAGACAAAACATTAGGCATTGGCATACATCAGGTAATGAGTGGCAAGTAAAATTCAAAGATGGGGGCATTCTCTTTTATCATATGCTGGAAGATAGATTATGATTAAAGCAATTCTCCAGGAAATCCCAATATATCCTATAAATTGTTTTAAGCTCCCTCTGAAAACATGCAGGGAGCTAAAAAGCCTTATTGGTAATTTTTAGTAGGAGGGTAAGGCCTTTGGAGGCAAAACCCACTGGAAAGCTTGGGAGATTCTTACTACAGGAGAAACTAATGGTGGCATGGGTTTTCGTGATCTTACTATTATAAATGATGCACTTCTGACTAAAACAACATGGAGGTTAATGGTAAGACTTAATGATTTATGGGTTAAAGTGTTGAAAAGTGTGTATTTTCCACTGTGTGAAAAATCGGACTGGACCGGCCAGTTCGACAGGTTGAACCGGGAACCGACTAGTGGTCCGATTTGGTTTGATGGTTAAACTGGAGAACCGATCGAACCGGTCTAAAACCGAATGAACCGGTTAAAACCGGTTGGACCAGTTTCATTTTTTTAATTTTTTAATTTTTTAATTTTTTGCTTTTTTTAGGGAAAAATTGGAAGTTGAAGACCAAAATGAAGAAAAAAAAATAGGTAAAGAAAGAACAAATCTAAAAAAAATGAAGAAGATAATGAAAAAAATTATTTAAAAAGATAATAATTATAGAAAAGGAGACATCATTGCATAAGTATATACATTATAACTCATACTAATAGATTTTAAGTATTTTTTTTCTAAAAATTTTCATTTTTATCTATAGAAGTTTAAAAATGTATTAATATATATTGCCACTAATAAATTGTAATATTTTAATATGACCGGTTCAACTACCGGTTCAATTACCGGTTAGACCCTGGTTGACCCATTAACCCTTGAACATGTGCTGTGACCGGTTCATTGCCCGGTATGGTTTTTCGTTCCTTGGTATTTTCCCAAGGCTGAGTTCATTGACGCCGACAAAGGGTATAAGGCCTCATGGTGCTGGTCTAGTATTATTGATAGCAGAGATTATCTTAAAAAAGACCCCCGATAGGATGTTGGTAATGGTTCTTCAATCAGAATTAGGGATGGAAATAGGCCAGGCCCATAATAAGGGCCTATGGCCTAGCCTATATAAAGCCTAGTCTAGCCTATTTAGTAAATAGGCCAGGCTCAGGCTCAGGCATATTGCTAGGCCTATCTAGATAAATAGGTCATGCGTATTTTCATAAGGCCTAGTCTACAAGCCTACGGCCTGGCTTATCTAGATAGGCATATTGCTAGGCCTATCTAGATAAATAGGTCATGCGTATTTTCATAAGGCCTAGTCTACAAGCCTACGGCCTGGCTTATTTAGTTTTTTTAATATATACTATTACATAAGTATATATAATATAATCTAAATAATTTTTTAAATTTATAAACTTAACCTTAATTCTAAGTTTCATATCACATCATCATTACACTCAACCATTACTTTTGCATAAATCATTCACCCTTGCCTTTCTTCTCTTCGATCGCTCGAGATAGCAACACTAACTAACTCACTCTCCCCTAATTTGCGCCCTTCCACTGAAACATAATAATTGTTATGAGTTTATTTTAGTGTTAAATGAAATATTATAATCAGAGTAAGAGGAGTTTGTCCCAATTTACGTGGGAAAAGTAAAAGAGATAGAATCTAGTTTTGTATGTTATTTGTTATGCTTAGTAAATTTTAGAAAATATATCTCATTAGTCAACAGACGATTAGTTTTTTTTTTTATTTCTATTTTCTCGAATAATTGTTGTCACTATACATTCTTTTCTTTTTCTTACTAAGCCATAATATTACTATGAGAATCGATATTAGGCTTTTAAGACATAGTGTAGGGTTGTATGTAACCGTGAAGAGTTATATATGAATTTGGAGGCATAGGCTTTAAAGGATATTTAAAAGCCTACATTATTTAAGTAAGCCTTTAAACAGGCTTCAGGCCTTGTCAGGCCTTTTGAAGGCCCAGGCTTAGACCTAAAAAAAAGCCTACTTACAGGCTCAAGCTTTGAATCTCTGTTGTAGGCCTAGGCCTATTTAGGCAAAGCCTAGACTAGCCTATTTCCACCCTTAATCAGAATATGGGAAGACAACTGGGTGCCAAGTATTAATTTCCTAGAGAAACCGACCAACAATGATGATCTTTATGTCACACATGGTAGAGTTTCCGACTTAATTGTTAATGGTGAATGAGACCTTACTCCTATTAACCAATATTTGATAGAAGAAGTTAAGTGTGCCATACATAAAATCCCTATCCCATCCAATAGATTGAAAGACAAACTGGTGTAGACCAAACCTAGAAATGGAGAGTACCAGGTGAAGTTGGGATACCACCAGGGGAAGGAAATGACCTCTGCCCATACCGCTAAAGTTAGCTCCTCCACAGTCATTCCTACAACTTGTTGGAAAGCAATTTGGAAAATTAAAGTCATCCCAAGAGCACATCAATTTATTTGGTGTGTTCTTAGCAATCCTATTGCTACTAATGCAACTCTTTTTAAAAGGAAAAAAATCCATGGTTAGTCAATGCCCCCATTGTAACCCCCTTCACGATCAAGGCCGAGATTTACGTTTATAAACATGTAATTAAGTTTGAATTAGAGACCGTAAGATGATTTGGGACTTATTCAAATTAAACTTCCCAAAATCAGGGTTTTCAAAAACTTTTACAAAACCTGTTCACAGCAGTCTTATATTCACCTTTCAATACATAAATGGCCTATACAAGTTGATTTCATTCATACATATCAGAGTACAACATAAATTCCCGACACACTCGAGTTCCATTAATTAATAGAGGGTCTACAAAGGCACAAAGCCCATAACTTTTTCCCTTTTACTTGGGGATTACACAAAACTACACTACAAATCCCAATATATACATAATTGTTTCCAAAAACATCCAAATAATTTATACATGATAACAAAATATTCCAAAAGTAAAACTCCTTGCCTGGAGCTCTAACTACTCTTCATTGCCCGCTTTCCCTTGGATCCTTCAACCCTGTCTAAAAATTTATATTTTTGGGAGAGTGAGATTCTAAATAATCCTCGTAGTAACAAATCACTCACAATATGCACAACATCAAAGCATGGAGGTAAATCATCCACACATCACACAGCAATCACAATAACAGTTGCAACAGCCGGGGTAGGTATCATGGGCATCGCCACCCCTACGACAGTTCATGCTGAACTACTTGCTATATTGTACATCCACATGAACATATCACATATATCACCACAGCTGGGATCCATATAAAACATTTCACAACACGCAGCACCACGGTCTGGATACTCAAACAGGAATCCACGATTCCATAACGCAGCCTCAGTACTTACAGGTGACAGATACAATGGTCGGGGTAGGTATCATGAGCATTGCCCCCCTACGACGGCTCACGCTGAACTACTCGAGTTGTAATGCCCTATGGCCGATAACACATTCACAATGATAAACATGAATACCAAGTATCATACACAACATGAGAGAATAGTCACTACCTTGGTCTTTCCAGGCATATTCTCGCACCGGTCTCTCCCGAGTAGGGCAAATGTCAAATCCTAGAATCATAATTAAGGACGAAGAGTTATACTCTATTCCAATTCTCAATGATTTCTTAATACTTGATTGGTTATCATTATTGCTCTTTTAGAGTCATTAAATACCCCTAACAAAACTCCTAAAGGGTTGGAAGAACTATCCCAAAGATCCCTTTTTGGAAGCACAAAAACTGATTTTTCATTGATGCACTTGAGTGAAGATGGCCTCATTCGAGTGTTGGTATGGACACTCGAGTGAAGAGGGCCTCACTCAAGTGATGGTATGGACTGCACCTCAAGTGCTAGAAAGTGAGGACATAAAGTGCTTGCCTGAGAGCACAAAAACTTTTAAAGAAGAGGAGCACTCGAGTGAAGAAGACCTCACTCGAGTGACAACTTAACACTCGCAAGTTTTAAAGCGCACTCTTGAATTTTGGATGCGAGTGACAACCCGAGACGATAGATCATGTTGGCAAATACACCCATACTCGAGTGAGAGAAGGCTCACTCAAGTGAGAACCCACAACACTTGCAAGTGAGGCAACACTCTTGCCTCTACACATGGAAGTGCAACATAGAAACTGAAACGGGAAAGGAAATTACACTATCGCACTCGAGTGATCTCACCCTCACTCGAGTGATGTTTATCCCTCACTCGAGTGAACCCACTCTCACTCGAGTGATTTTATCAGAAACCAAAAAATGTAGCAAAACAGACTAAATTTCCTAACACTTGCCCAAATGATCCTAATAAACTCAAAACTTCTAGCAAAGCTACTTCCACATAAAAACACTCAAGGAATTCAATGGAATCATTAGAATTATCAAAATCCTATTTCATTATCATGCTTTGGTTTGAATCAATATTAAACACCAAAATCCCAAAACCACCAAACTTAACATTTCAATCTCCAATCAATCTACCTATCCAAAACTCACCCCAAGGTACCATTTTCATGCCAATAACATGCCAAATACTCAATGCTACTCATTTTCGAATTTTAAGGCCAAAAATACCAAAAATTCCAAACTTCACACAATGACATGAAACATAGATAGAAAGATTGGTCTCACTTACCTCTTCAACTTTTCCAAAGACACTTCTTGATTCTCCAAACTTCAGATTTTTGTGATTCCTCAAATCATCACCAATGGAGAAGCTACAACCATCAAATTGAAGTTCTTAACTCAAGGAACAATATTAATGAAGAGCATTTTGGCATTTGAGGCCATTTGCTTATCTCAAATCAAGATTTTCCTTTCTCTCTCCTAAGCTCCAATGGCACCAAAATTGGAAGAAAAAAGAGAGAGATGGAATGAAGAGATGAAAATGATAATGATACTCCCTCCATGCCTTGTCCAGTGGAAATGAGGGAGAGGAAGAAAGAGAAAATGGATAAAATACTCCCCCATTTGAATTTTCTTCTCTTTACTCATCATATCCACTTTTGCCACATGTTACTGATAAGTAAAATATTTGCATATTTATTTTCCCTTATATGATGATTTTATGGACGATATTTGCATTTAATATAATAAATTTGGGTGTGATTGATAAATAAATACTGTTTTTGGAATAAACAGCATTTAAAAAAATAAATAAATAAAAAAAATGAAAGCACTATAGCAACCCCGAGCATTGTAGCACCCGCCAGGGGTACTGTAGCACCCGCCAGATCACTGTAGTAGTCTTCAGACACTGTAGCAATACTGTAGCACACATTTTTTCCCTTATAAATAGAGATCAATGCCAAGCTCAAATAAAGAGGAGAGGAAGAGAAGCAAATGTTTCCTTCTCCGACTGGGAGAGGTCCTTCTCTGACCAGGAGAGATCTTTCTCTAACATTTTTGAGTTCATTGTATTAATTTTTAGATTTAATTTCATGTATTGCATGCCTCAATCTTGGAAGGCTTAGGATTGTATTACATATTGCATGCCTCCATCTTGGAAGGTTTAGGATTGTATTACATTTTGCATGTCGCCTACATGGAAGGTTTTACCTCCTAAATGGACGGCTAGATTTCTTCATCTTTCATGCATCTTTTGGTTGTATATTTATGTTTGAGAATTTAATATTCAAGTTTATGCAGTATTTCTGAGGATTTCATTCTAGCTTTATATAATGTCAATTTATTTTGGTTTTGTTTTTTAATTTTATCATGTGGTAAATTTCCATTTTCCTAGGGTGATGACGTAACTTGCTAATGACGATTGAATTTAACTTATTAAATCTAGTTTTAATTATTATTCTTAATGCTTTCATTTGACTGGCCATCTTTTGAATGATTCCAATATGTATGTTGAGACCGAAAGGAGATACATGTGCGTAGACCCTATAATTAAAACCATAACTTGCATATGAAATAAGAATATATTCATATGAGTTGTGTAGTCTTACTGAGTTCCATAAATCTTAATGCATGATTAATTACTTAAATTCATATAGGAATATATTGGATTAGCAATTGATTATAGAATTGCTTGACCTTGGAAGAGGCTAGTAATTAAATTAGGGAAATTCGACTATCAATCATGTGGAATAAATTGGGCTAGAATAGATAAGTGATTCAATCCGGAATTTATTAAGTGAAATCTAATCCCTAGGGCTTTTTCTCATATTTGCTTTCATATCATTTGCACTCATATTTAATTGTTTTTCTTTTATTTTGTACTCTTAATCACCAACTAATCAATCGACTAAATAGAGTTAAAATTATCTATTTTGGTACTTAGTGCTCAATCCTCGTGGGAATGATACTCTACTTACTTCTATATTACTTGATTACGACAGTGTACACTTATACTATTTAATTGATCATCTGCACACATATCAAGTTTTTGGCACCGTTGCCGGGGATTGTTGTCACTAATATCAATACCAAGTAATTTTAATACTAATTTGGTCTTCATATTACATTTGTTTTTCTTCTTGGTGTCTTGTGTTTCTTTTCAGGTTTTTTCTTAGTGTATGACCAGATCAAAGAAGACTGAACTATTACCTTTTGATTCAGAGATCGAAAGAACTTGTCGAAGAAATCGAAGAGTTCGGAAGCAGTCTACTTCAATCCTAAGCAATCCGATGGCAAATCCGGGGGGAGGAACAACAGATACCAAAACACTCCGTGACTATGCAACACCAACAGTCATAGGGACAAATTCTGGAATCACAAGACCACCAGTAGCAGCTAACAACTTTGAAATCAAGCCGGCAATTATCCAGATGATGCAAGCAAATCAATTCAGTAGTTTACCAATAGAAGATCCTAATGCACACATAGCCAACTTCCTAGAAATTTGTGACACATTCAAGCATAATGGTGTTATTGACGATGCCATTAGACTTAGACTTTTCCCTTTCTCACTCAGGGATAAGGCTAAGAGTTGGCTACAATCACTACCAGTAGGAAGCATAACTACGTGGGAGATTATGGCGTAGAAATTTCTGGAGAAATACTTTCCTTCAGCAAAAACTGCTAAATTAAGGAAATGAAATTGCCTCATTTACCCAACATGAACAAAAAAGCCTCTATGAAGTATGGGAAAGATACAAGGAGTTGCTACGGAGATGTCCTCATCATGGGTTACTAGATTGGTGGCAACTGCAAACTTTCTATAGTAGGATGACGCACATCTCCAGAATTCTTGTAGATGCTACAGCTGGAGGATCTTTAATGGGAAACAATATAGATGATGCTTACAACCTACTTGAGGAGATAGCAGCCAATGCATATCAATGGCCTTCTGAACGTAGCAATTCAAAGAAAGTACTTGGAGTGCACGAGCTGGATGTCCTTACAACTTTGTCTTCTCAAGTTGTATCTATATCCAAGCAAGAAGGATCATTGACAACCCAAGCAAATGTAATCAACACTCCTACAGAAGCTTGTGATCAATATGGAGGACCTCATGTGAGTACGTAATGTCAAGAAGGACACTCATTCATGCCGGAGCAAGCTCAGTTCATCGAAAATCAAAGGAATAACCCATTTTCAAACACCTATAATCCAAGTTGGTGAAATCATCCAAATTTTAGTTGGAGGAATAATCAAAATGCATTCAAGCCACAAGGGAACTATCAGCAGCAAGCTTTTCAACAACCAAATCCACCACAACAGAAAGTGAATTTAGAGGATGCACTAGCTCAACTAACCATGAATACATCTCAATTTATGGCTAGGACTGATGCAACAATGCCAAGATGCCTCAATAAAGAACTTGGAGATCCAGATGGGCCAAATTGCAAATATGTTGAATTCCAGGCAACCAGGAACTCTACCAAGTGACATTGAAAGAAACCCAAAAGAACATGTGAAGGCCGTTGCACTAAGAAGTGGGAAAGAATTGAAAGATCCTTTAATTAAAAAGAAGGATGATGGAGAAGAGAAAGAAGGTGGAGAAGAACAAAAGGAGGAAGTACAACAACAGAAGGAGGATGATGTGATACTAGGAAGAATTAGCTTTCCAGACAATCTCCTCCATATGTACCACCAATTCCATACCCTCAGAGACTCGCAAAGGCAAAGCTAGACAAGCAATTTGTAAAGTTTCTAGAGGTTTTCAAGAAGTTGCACATCAACATTCCTTTTGCAGACGCTCTTGCCCAAATGCCCAATTATACAAAATTCATGAAGGACATTCTTTAAAATAAGTGTAAGCTTGAGGAATTTGAAACAGTTGCACTTACTGAGGAGTGCAGCGCTATTCTCCAAAAGAAATTACCTCCAAAGCTGAAAGATCCAGGAAGCTTTTGCATACCTTGCACCATAGGTCAATGTCACTTTGAAAGAGCACTTTGTGATCTTGGAGCAAGTGTAAACCTAATGCCTCTATCTGTCTACAACAAACTTGGTCTTGGAGAGGTGAAGCCAACCACAGTTTCATTACTTCTGGTGGACCAATCAATAAAGTATCTGAGGGGTGTCTTAGAAGATGTTCTGGTGAAGGTGGACAAACTCATATTCCCAGCTAATTTCATAATACTCGATATGGAAGAAGACCAAGAAATTCCTATCATTCTTGGTAGGCCATTCCTAGCAACTGAGAGAACGTTAATAGATGTGCAACAGGGGAAGTTAACCTTGCGAGTTCAAGATAATCAAGTATCCTTCAACATTTTCAAGGCTTTATCCTTCCCAGATGAAGGTGACACTTGCTATAGAGTCGATACATTATCCAGTTGCACAAAAGACGTGGTGAATAAAATCTGCATGGATCAACCGTTAGCAATAGGAATGGTAGATGTATCAAAATCTACTAATCCTGAAGTCTTGGAGCAGATTAAGTACCTGGAAGCAAATTCCCCAATTTTTATCAAGAAACCATCTGAAGATCTAGGGGAAAGGTCGAGTAAGCCGGTACCATTAACAGAGGAACCACCAGTACTGGAGTTGAAAGTACTACCATTCCACTTGAAGTATGCTTATCTGGGAGAAAATTCAACATTACCAGTAATCGTCTCAGCAGCTCTTACTCTTGATGAAGAAGAAAAGTTATTAAGAGTTCTAAGGGAGTATAAAGCAGCATTTGGATGGTCAATAGCTGATATAAGAGGGATTAGTCTTTCAATTTGTATGCATAAGATCTTGATGGAGGACAACTACAAGCCAATAGTTGAGCACCAGAGAAGACTCAATTCGAATATGAAGGAGGTTGTGAGAAAGGAGGTAATAAAGTGGCTAGATGCTGGCATAATCTACCCAATCTCCGACAGTCAATGGGTAAGCGCAGTTCAAGTTGTGCCAAAGAAAGGTGGAATGACAGTAGTACCCAACGAGAAAAATGAACTAATTCCACAACGCACGATAACTGGATGGAGAGTGTGCATCGACTACAGAAAGCTCAATAAAGCCACCAGAAAAGATCACTTCCCTCTACCATTTATAGACTAGATGCTTGACAGACTAGCAGGAAAAGCCTATTATTGTTTCTTGGACGGGTACACAGGATATAATCAAATTATAATTGTACCGGAGGATCAAGAGAAAACAACTTTTACATGTCCATATGGTACCTTTGCCTTCAGAAAGATGCCATTTGGTCTATGTAATGCACCAGCAACATTTCAAAGGAGTATGATGGCGATCTTCTCAGACATGGTGGAAAGGTTCATTGAGGTGTTTATGGATGATTTTTCAGTTTTTGGAGAATCATTTGATCATTGTCTTTCAAATCTGGCAAAAGTCTTGCAACGTTGTATGGAGACAAACTTGGTTCTAAATTGGGAGAAATGTCATTTCATGGTGAAAGAAGGAATTGTGCTGGGTCATAAGGTATCTGATCGAGGCATTGAAGTGGACCGAGCTAAGATTGAAACAATTCAAAAGCTACCACCTCCTTCCTCAATCAAGGGCATTCGAAGTTTTTTGGGACATGCTGGTTTCTATAGAAGATTCATCAAGGACTTTTCAAAAATCACAAAGCCACTTTGTATATTGTTGGAGAAAAACACCCCCTTTGTGTTTAATAAGGAGTGCTTATCAGCCTTCCAAACTCTAAAAAGCCCTTGACTACTGCCTCAGTTATCATAGCTCCAGATTGGAATCTTCCATTTGAGATGATGTGCGATGCAAGTGATTATGCAGTTGGAGCTGTTTTAGGCCAAAGAAAAGACAAGATCTTTCAGCTATCTATTATGCTAGCAGAACACTCTCAGAAGCACAGCTGAATTATGCAACAACAAAAAAAGAGCTTCTAGCAGTAGTGTTTACATTTGACAAATTTAGAGCATACTTGATCGGGTCAAAGGTCATTGTCTGGATGGACCACTCAGCAATCAAATACCTGATTGAGAAGAAAGATGCTAAGCTCAGACTGATCAGATGAGTACTTTTACTACAAGAATTTGACTTGGAGATCAAAGACAAAAAAGGGACCGAGAATCTCATTGCAGATCATCTTTCTCGGTTAGAACCACCTGAACGAATAAGAGAATCACCAATCTAGGAGAATTTCCCAGATGAGCAACTTTTTATCATGCAGTCACAACCTACTCTGTGGTATGCCGATTTTGTGAATTATTTAGCAAGCAGAGTAATGCCTTATGAACTTTCTAAAGTGCAAAAGAAGAAGTTTCTGGCTAATGTAAGGCATTACTTTTGGGAGGATCCGTTCTTATACAAACAATGCCCAGATCGAATTATCAAGCGATGTGTTCCTGAAGAAGAAATGGTCAGCATCTTAAATCACTGCCATTCATCCTCATATGGTGGTCATTTTAGAGCAAATAGAACAGCTACTAAAGTCCTTCAATCAGGATTTTACTGGCCTACACTCTTCAAGGATGCTCACAAAATTGTCGCAACTTGTGACAGATGTCAAAGAACGGGAAATATCTAAAGGGACATGAAGCCCCTTTAACCAACATCTTAGAAGTTGAACTTTTTGATGTATGGGGGATCGATTTTATGGGGCCTTTTCCATCCTTATTTAGCAATCAGTTCATTTTAGTAGCTGTTGATTATGTCTCCAAGTGGGTTGAAGCAGCTGTATTTCCTACAAATAATTCTCGCGTGGTTGTGAAGTTCTTGAGGAAGAATATTTTTACAAGATTTGGAATGCCTAGAGCTATTATCAGTGATGGAGGAAGGCATTTTTGCAATTAGCAGCTTCAGTCAGTATTAGCTAAATATGGAGTAACTCACAAGGTTGCAACTCCATATCATCCACAAACTAGCGGCCAGGTGGAAATCTCAAACGGAGAACTAAAGTGGATCTTAGAGAAGACAGTGAATTCCAACCAGAAGGATTGGGCTCAAAAGTTAGATGATGCACTCTGGGCTTATAGAAATACCTTCAAGACACCAATTGGTACATCCCCGTATCAATTAATCTATGGAAAAGCATGCCATCTTCCAGTAGAAATGGAGCACAAAGCATATTGGGTAGTAAAAGCATTAAATTTTGACTTAAAGGTAGTTGGTGAGAAAAGGCTTCTCCAACTCAATGAGCTTGAAGAATTCAGACAACAAGCTTATGAAAGTGCAAAGTTATATAAGGAGAAGACAAAAATGTGGCATGACAGAAGAATTTTGATTAGAGAGTTTTCACCAGGACAAAAAGTGCTTTTATATAACTCAAGGTTAAAGCTCTTTCTAGGAAAGCTGAGATCAAGGTGGTCAGGTCCTTTTACTGTGATTCAATTATGGCCATATGGAACTGTGGAGATTCAAGATGGTGATCGAAAATTCAAAGTGAATGGGCAAAGGCTCAAAGAATACAATGAAGGTGTACTCAACACTTTGAAATCTATCATCATGTTTGAGGAACCAACAGGTAAGTCCTCAATCTAGTAATTTGTTTTTCTTAAATTTAAAAAACAATTTGTTTAATTTTTGTCTAGCTAAAGACGTTAAAGAATGGCGGCTATTTGGGAGGCAAACCCAAAACTTCTTTCCTACTCTCTCAATTTTCTTTCCCACTCTCTCAATTTTCTTTCCTACTCTCATTTTTCTTTCCTACTCACCGAAACATACTACAATGTATCCTGAGCAAAACATTAAACTCCACACTAAGCAAAGAGGGATGAAAGTTGAAAGAATAGGCAAGATCAAGCTTCAAAAATCAAACTTAGCCAAATAACAAGGTATCCTCCAATTCAAATTCAATGAACATACTAAAAATTGAAGTAGTTAAAGTAATGCAAGATTTAATTACAATGAGCTTAATTTGAAACCTTAACTAGGATAATTGTTTGCACTCTTCTCTCATATGAGGTAGTTTTTCACTCACATCCACTTAAACCACACTCTACCATAGGCTTGTAGTATTTCTAGGCTCTCCACTACTCACAACAATGGCATAAATAAATCCAAAGGACTTTGTAGGGTTGTAATATTGAATAGGCCAAATGATGGAAAATGTAACAAACACTATGCTTGCACCAAATAATTTGCTAGATCACTTAGCACTATAGAACTAACTTAATTCATATATTTTACCATTATGACTTTATTTCTTTCTTTGAATTTTTCTTTCTTTTTTTTCTCACATTTTTTTTCTTTTCTATTTTCTTTATGCTTTTCTTTCTTGACTTTTTAGATGGCAATTTTTCTTTTCTTTTTGTTTTTTTTTCAATAGTGCTTGGAAGAACTTAATAAAGGATGCAACCATATCATTTGTATAATGAAATAAAAATGAAAGTGGAAGGCTCAAATGGGTAAACAAAGGTAAATGATGAATGGTTTGTGTTTGGGTAAATGGGTGATGAAATGAATACCAATGTCATCTCTATCCATACCATTGCAAAATATAGCTTCAAGCGAGAAACAAAACAAGTTCTAGAAAGTAATAATCTAAGTAGATGAATCACACAATGAAAGCAATTAGGCCCAAAATACCTTCCAACTAGGCTTTTTTTTTGTTTCCTAATAAACTCATCAAAATTAAATCATGCATTATTAAAACACTTGAATTTTGTGGCAATTCACTAATTCAAAGCAAGTTTCAACCATGAATCCAAGTAAGAGTAATTGAGATACTTGATCTTGACTAAAAGGCTTCCAAAATCTTAGTGAATTGGATAAAAAACAACAGAAGACACAAGCAGGAAACAAAGGCATATGATATCACAATGAATTCTCATGAGAATAACACACACTCCCCCACACTTGTTCAATAGCATATATCATCAAATAAAACAAGAAACAAGGTAAGGAAAGAGACTACCGTGTAATCATGGTGGCTTGTAGCTATATAGGAAAATCAAAAGGAAGCTTAGTGTTTTGCTCCTCAATAGTTTAGGCCTAAGTAGGAGTAGAGGTTCCCAAATCCAAAGATAATAGGAATGAAGGCAACCACCAAGACAATAGCCTGCAAAGAATTAACCAAAACAATAGCAGTACCTACTCCAAGGATGCCATATGAATCAAAATACTTAAATCCATGGAAGGTATTAGGACCAATGAAATGACATAATGGTGTATGTAATATGAAAAGACTAGAGTCGGGTGCATTCGATAACAAGTGCTTCTCACAACTAATAAAATCAACTAGTGGCATACAGCAAGCAACACTAGGTATCAAAGAATCAATTTGGATTTCAGTAATGGTACTGACATAGTCAAGCACTTTTCTATCATGTATAGCACAATCCAAGTCAATAGAATCACTAACAACATCAAATCCTAATAAATCAGGAGGTAAATCACATGATAAGATTTGGGAATATGCTTGACACCATCTAGTAAAGAAGTATGATCATCACAAAGCACAAAACTAGGTCCAAGCAATTCAAGTGAATAGAGGTGAATCTCACTTGCAAAATCAAAAGCACTGACAATTGAAATAATCGGTACATGCTTGTCATCATAAAATATACGCATATTGAACTCTTGCAAACAAAGATTGACCTTAGGATTAGTGATTAATTGTGATTTAACATCTTTATCTTCACTCTTGTGTGAAGTGGAAAGTGCAAAATCCAAAATAGAATTGGAGTGCATCAAGTCACTTTCATAAGTACGAGAGAGAGAAGAAGAGGAAGATAAAGGAGTTTGATTCCCAACATTATGCATGGCATGCATATCACTAAGTTCTAGAGGATGGTCATCTCTACTTCTATGCATTTTCACAAATTTAGAATATTTCTCATCAATGCAATCCATACACATTGTATTTTTATCACAAGAACATGTAATTTCAGCACTAGCATCATCATTATTATGCAAATCATCACTCAAAGTATCATGCAAAGAAGTAGAATCATCACAAGGCATAGGCTCATCCAAGCTACACTACTAGAATAAATGGGTTGAGCAATTACAAGTTCAAGCATTAGAGGGAATTCAACAATTATTTTCTCATCCATCTCATCATTACTCAAATCATTAATTACTTCATTAATCAAAGTAGTAGGAGAGTTAACTTTTTATAGGGATAGGATTATTACCAAAGGGTAAGAAAGACTCTTCATTGCTCTTTTGTAATTGCTTCACTTCTTGTGTTTGGATGGATCCATTAGATGGAATCATTGAAGGTTGAGAACTCTCCACATGTGAAGTAGCATAAAGCTCTTGATTTTGGGTTCCTTATTCCTCCTTTTGTAGGTCTTGAGGCCAATGGGTTCCTACTTCACCTCCTGTCTTTACCCATAACATGTGATCATAGTATGCCTTGAAGAATTCATCAATATCTTTCAATTACTCTTCTCTCTCCTTAGAGCTATCAATTGTTCCTTGATACATAAGTAACTGAAGGTATTGCTCTTGGAGTGTCTTATACTTTCTTGTTAAGGCACTTGTTAGGGAATCTATGTTGTCAGATGAGAAAATATTATCCAATCCACTAGGTTGTGGGTCATGAAATGGAGGTGGAGTTTCAAGGTAGGATGGTGGGGTAGGTTTACAAAGTGGTGGGTGAAATGATTGTAATAAAGATTGAAATGAGGGTTGGTATGGTGAGTAAGAGGGTAGATGGTGTAAAGGAGGTAGTTCATAGGGTGGTCCTTGTGGTGAAGGGATGGGGTCAAAATCTAGGTTGTAGGGTAGGGAACGAAAGTCATGTTGAGGTCTATATGGGGGTTGTGGTAGGAATGAAGGACTATGGAAAGGTTGGTGTGGTAGAAAAGATTGTTGGAGATAGGGTTCATGATCTAGGTTGTGGAAGGATGAATCATATTTTTGACTATTGGAACCTCTCTCTAGACTCTTCAACTTGGCTTGAACAAGCTCTAATTGATGTTGTATGGCTTTAAAGCTTTGTGAAAGAGGATCTTCCATTCTAGTAGTGTTACCAAGAGCTTCCCAAGGATGAAGAATGTAAAATTGCTTACCACAAAATAATAGTAAACCATACAATGGCCACTAAGAACATGAGAGCAAAGCAACAAAAGACAAATTTCTTTTTGTTTTTTTTAAAGATGAAAATGGAATGCAAAACAACTATGAATATGAAAAATGACTAAACCACTATTAAACACTCCAACAATGAACAACTACCTAAAACAAACTCAAAAACACACTAACAACCAAGAAAAATCAAAGAAAACCCTAAGAACAAACTTAATCAAAAAACCTAGAAAAATACCAAAACAGAAAGAAAATTCAGAAAAGTATAGCAAACCTTCGAATTTGCCTAACATCCAACAGACCTAATAGCTATTGCTATTAGTCTTGCTTAGAATGCTGAAAACCTTTCACCTACCAAATTTTAGAATTTTCTGAGCAAGAATATTTCAGTTCCAGCAAGACAGTGCTAATCGAAAATCAGAATTTTGCCAAAATTCAAATGAGTGCTACACACTTCCTACTAAACTAAGACACACTATGATAACTGAAAAAAAAAACACTTAACTACTTAAAACCTTGGCAATCATCCTCCCTAGCAACGGCGCCAATTTTGATGAACCCATGTCGTGTGAGTTCACAAAATAAAACTAGGTTAGAAAATGTAGCATAATAACTCAACCTAGGTCGTTATTGTGAGGAGATTAATTTCCAAGTTTCTAAGTAGTAAAGTGATAAAATACCTTAAAGTTGTGAGAAATCATTTTGAGAATTTGATTTTAAAACTATGAAGTAATCTAAGCTAAAACAATATTTTTGTATTTTTTTTGGTTTTTAAAATAAAGAAGCAAATGAAATCGAAATTAACACTAACAACAAGATAAATTCAATTAACTAGTATAATGATAAAATGAGATTCCCTTGAGTTGAGGTTTTAGTCTTCCTTGCTTGCTAATGATTTGAATTCCATAATGAGCCAAGAGGATGGAACTAAGCTACCACTAGCTCCATACTTGCAATAATCATTTAATTCATTCTACCGAAGTAATTAAATGAATACCACCAATTAATTGTGACTCAAGGAGATGAATAATTAACTTCCAATTCTAAATTGTAATTACCATTACAACAATTCAAAATATTCAGTTTAATCATTTAAATCCACTTAACCAAGTTGAAATAAACAATTCAACCTACTCTTAATATGAATCATACAAAGCTTAATTAATCAACTCCTAGCTCAACCACCAAGTTCATTCACTTGGCATAACAATCTAGATCATAATCACATACTTTACCAAGCCATACAATTATGAAATAGAAAGAGAGCTTAAGGAATTCCATTGAAGTTTAGAAGCTCAAACCATTACCCAACTCAAGGAAATCACCAAAGCTTAGCTATACATGGAGGAAGAAGATGAAGATTGATGAAGGAAGGAGAGAATAGCCATTGGATTGCAGTAGCCACTTCATTCTTCAGTTCTTTCTTTCGGCTCCCTTCACTATCCTCCACAGCAACGTCTTCTATTTCCCTTCTTTATTTCCGGCTCCAAGACGTCCAGTTGCCTCCTCTCCTCCATTTCATTTTGGTAGCCTCCTTACACTCCAGCCGTCAAACCCTTTTTATTTTCATTCAGTGCTGCTCTCTCTTATTCTCGTAGTCCCTCATTTCCTCTCAAATCTTGGTCCAAGTCCCTTTTCGGTCAGCCTCTCATTCCCCCTTCATTTTCAGTCTAGCCCATTACAATCAACCCTGCTGCCTCCTTTTAATCATTTGGTCCAGCTGCTCACTTTGTCTTCATTTTCCCAACATGTTGCAGCAGCTTCCTTTTTAGTCAATTCACGTGGTCCGCTCTTTTATGTTATGTGCTGTATGCTACCTCCTTTTCAATCCTTTCTTCCTTCACGGTCTATCCTCTTTAATTTGGCCCACTCTCCTTTTCATTTCAATTCCTATCATTGGTCCACAATTTCAGCTACTTCTCCATTTTATTCCA
Source organism: Inga oerstediana (assembly GCA_963210345.1). Taxonomy (NCBI): domain Eukaryota; kingdom Viridiplantae; phylum Streptophyta; class Magnoliopsida; order Fabales; family Fabaceae; genus Inga; species Inga oerstediana. The sequence continues at coordinate 42,052,846 of OY723409.1, forward strand.
TCGGTCCAGCTTAATTGCTTCTCTCCTTCGGTCACCAGCCCTTTTCACATTCGGTCAAGTCTCTCTTCTTCATTCAACCATTTTGGTCAACAGCTGCCACACGGTCCAATTGCTTCCTTTCTCTTTAATTCTTTTATTCGGTTCAGCCCTCCTTTATCTATTTATTCCCTCCTTTCTCTAATTCACAATCGGTCCACTCTCTCTTTCTTCTTTTAGTTTCGGTCCAGCTATTTTAATTTGGTCTCTTCTCTTTTCTCAGTTCCATCTACACAACCGCCACTCTAATTTGGTCCATCTTGCTCACTCAATTCTCTCTAGGTTAAATGAGTGAGTTGTGTCATGTCATCACCTACAAAATTAGATTCACAAAGATAGTATCTTTTGTTCATAATTAAGAAATAATGGGAATAACAAATATTAATTAAAAATATAACAATTTAATCACTATAATTCCCAAATCATTGTTTCACTAAAATCTCACATTAGTACTTGATTATGCCCAAAATATTCAATTAATTCCCACAAAAGCCTAAGATTAATTACTAAAAATATATAAATATTGAGCTCTATCAGCACTACACTGCATTGAGCATTTTAGTTTTTACCATTTTCATTTTAAGTTGCCATGAAGGAATCTCTTGCAAAGCTTAAGAACAGGTTCCCCACTCTTCCCAAAGATGTGCTCAGGAAGATCTATAACAGTCGACTTGAAAGGATGATGATATTCAATCGTTTGGGCCTTCCTGTGGATGTACGTTGGATCATTGAAGCTAAGGTACGTTTAGCAGGTGAGATTCATAATTCATTTGTTAAACCTTTTCCAGGAATGGGAAGAAGTTTTTACTCTAAAAAGAGAAGCTAAAAGAATGAAGGTCTGCCATAAATGTGCAAAGTGGAATTGTGATCAGCGCTGTAGGAGTAAAGGTATGGTTTTTATAAATCAAGAAGATAAAATCAAATTTATAAAGGATGGACTGAGTAAGGAGTCTTTCGATGATATCATTCAAACTCTTGATACGCATCCGAGTGGTGATGTTCATTGTATTCTTCTCGATCTAGCAGACATATTCAACAGAGAAAAGGAGCACTATTGTCTTGGGAATCTGACGTTAAAAGACCCTGTTTGCCAATTTATAAGAAAACTGGATGGGAAGCAAATCCTCGATTCATAGAAAGCGTTTAAGCCGTTTCTGGACGTAAAACCAGAGGAAGATGTGAGTCAAAATCACAACTACTATACATAATCATGCTTTTGTTTTAATCTTCCTTATCTTTTCTGTCACTTTTGTCTAATCTGTCTTATCTTTTTAGCAGCTTTTATTTAATATGTCTTTTCTTTTTAAGTAACGTTTGACTTTCTTTCCTCTTTTTCTTCACGCAAATTAAGCCAGTCATTCGTGTCAGAAATTTTTTCAAAAGTTTTTGAAAAATGCGTGATTTGTATGATTTTGTTGTCGCTGCTTTAGTGTTATATATATGTACTCTTTCATTTGTAAATATGCACACTTCCATTTGTAAATATGAATTCTTCTTCTTGTAAGCATACATGGTCCGAGAGAAACAAAGAGAAAAAGGATATTTCACAAAAATATAGATTTACATCTATTTGCATTTTTGGTGAAACTGATTTGGGCAAGAAAGGAGAGTTTATAACAGCAGCAAACGAACTTGGAATTGCATTAGCTACCAAAAAAAATCAACTTTGTGTACAGGGGAGGCATCCAGGGCCTAAAGGGAAGTGTGGCCATTTCTGCATCCATGAATGGAAGCAAGGGTTTAAGAGTAAGGGTGAAGGAGTTGGAAGATCACATTTTTTCCTTAGGACAAGAGTTACAGGTTTCAAGCTTGCCTGAACGGATGGGAGTAATGTTCTACCATGCTCAAGCTTTTATTGCTCTACCCGGTGGTTTGGAGACATTGGATGGCATTTCTAGTGTTGCATATTGGGCTAAGTTAAACTATCATAAAAAACCATTAGAATTGTTAAATGTTAATGGTTTTTTTGATAATCTGTTGTCTTTTCTTGATCATGCTGTGGAAACAAGATTCATACCCCAAGCGACTCGCCACTCTATAATTGCTGCACCAACTGCTGATCAGCTGCTCGATCAAATGCAAACCTATAAACCTAAATCAGATCTACTCGTCAAGAAAATAGGGGCAATCTTCAGATAGCAGTCAGAAGCATAACCCAGATACCACTCTTAGGTTGTAACTTTCCTTAATCTCTTGGTTTTACTTTATTGTGTGTTTATGTTAAAAAAAACACCTCCTCTGAGCTCTAAAAGACATTGGGGACAATGTCTGATTTAGGTTGGGGGAGGAGAAATTTTTTTTCTTTTGTTAGTTAGTAAAACCATTAGATGCATGGGGTGTGGAAAAAAAATGGCAGAGTAAGGGGTTATTCTTGACTCCTGAGACGCATTTCATCAGTTGCATTTTTTTATCTTTTTCAAAAAAAAAGTAAAAAAAAAATCATCATCTTGTTCAAGTGCTTTGTAATGATCTTAAGAAGTATGTAAGTTTTAAGTATAGATCAATTGAATTTAGAAATTTTATAGCATAAATGAACAACTGATTGTTGCAATTGGTGATGAATTTTGAGATTGAATAAACTGAGTTTAAAAATTCCTAGCAGTGAGCTTCTGAGCCTATAATGATTATTTCTCTTGTGTGTGATATTCACATATTAAGTTGTCACTCTAGAACTTGCTTTAAATCTGATTGAAATTACATCTCACATGCACATTCAAAAATGATAAAGGCATTCATTTTTCTTTAGCCAGAGCCAAATAGCCAACCTTGCAATTATACTGTTGATAAGCCCCTTTGTGCCTAATTGACTTTTTCTTTGTTTTCAATCCATTAACATGTGTTTTAATGATATATCAAGTGCTTTTACCTTATTCGAAAGATTAGTGGAGCATTTGAAATTTTCGTAAAATGGGCTTTTGACAAAGTGTGAGGGTATATCTATCATCAACTTTACAGTTGCAATTCAAGAAAAAAAAAGAGAAAAAAATAGAAAAAAGAAAAAGAAAAAAAGAAGAAGGAAAAAATTATAAAAAAAAAAGAAAAAAAATGTTAAGTGTTTGAATTGTGGGTTGTTGTGATAAGATAAATTTACAAGTAGCCCATTTTTCAATTGCTCTATTTCTTTAGCCTTTCATATCATGTTTTACATTCCTTTACCTTCACCCCATTACAACCCTTAATAAGTCCTTTTGATTTGAATTATGCATGTGAATTAGGTAGTGGAGATTGAGATTTTTAGCAAGCCTATGGTAGTGCAATTTTTTCGGTTGAATTTGAGTGAAACACTTACCCTTGAATACTTGAGAGATTGAGAGAATGAGCTACAAGTACGAACTCAGTTTATTCATTTTCAATTAAAGTTACCAGTTTATATTTTCATTGATTCATTAATACTATGATCTCTTTATTTTTCAATTGTGTTCTTACTTATGACATGACACTTCTGATTTTGTTGGAAACACTTATTATTTACTTCTTGTCCGAGGACTTCCAAGAGTTAAGTGTGGGGGAATTTGATAAGTAAAATATTTGCATATTTATTTTCCCTTATATAATGATTTTATGGACGATATTTGCGTTTAATATAATAAATTTGGGTGTGATTGATAAATAAATACTATTTTTGGAATAAACAGCATTTTAAAAAAATAAATAAATAAATAAATAATGAAAGTACTGTAGTAGCCACCGAGCATTGTAGCAGTCAACGGGCACTGTAGCAGCCGCCAGGGCACTGTAGCACCCGCCAGATCACTGTAACAGTCTCCGGACACTGTAGCAGTACTGTAGCACACGTTTTTTCCCCTATAAATAGAGATCAATGCCAAGCTCAAATAAAGAGGAGAGGAAGAGAAGCAAAGGTTTCCTTCTCCGACAGGGAGAGGTCCTTCTTTGACCAGGAGAGATCTTTCTCTAACATTTTTGAGTTCATTGTATTAATTTTTAGATTTAATTTCATGCATTGCATGCCTTAATCTTGGAAGGCTTAGGATTGTATTACATATTGCATGCCTCCATCTTGGAAGGCTTAGGATTGTATTACATTTTGCATGTCGCCTACATGGAAGGTATTACCTTCTAAATGGACGGCTAGATTTCTTCATCTTTCATGCATCTTTTGGTTGTATATTTATGTTTGAGAATTTAATATTCAAGTTTATGCAGTATTTCTGAGGATTTCATTCTAGCTTTATATAATGTCAGTTTATTTTGGTGTTGTTTTTTAATTTTATCATATGGTAAATTTCCATTTTCCTAGGGTGATGACGTAGCTTGCTAATGACGGATTGAATTTAACTTATTAAATCTAGTTTTAATTCTCCTTCATGATTAAGTTTTAATTATTATTCTTAATGCTTTCATTTGACTGGCCATCTTTTGAATGATTCCAATTTGTATGTTGAGACCGAAAGGAGATACATGTGCGTAGACCCTATAATTAAAACCATAACTTGCATATGAAATAAGAATATATTCATATGAGTTGTGTAGTCTTACTGAGTTCCATAAATCTTAATGCATGATTAATTACTTAAATTCATATAGGAATATATTGGATTAGCAATTGATTATAGAATTGCTTGACCTTGGAAGAGGCTAGTAATTAAATTAGGGAAATTCGACTATCAATCATGTGGAATAAATTGGGCTAGAATAGATAAGTGATTCAATCCGGAATTTATTAAGTGAAATCTAATCCCTAGGGCTTTTTCTCATATTTGCTTTCATATCATTTGCACTCATATTTAATTGTTTTTCTTTTATTTTGTACTCTCAATCACCAACTAATCGATCGACTAAATAGAGTTAAAATTATCTATTTTGGTACTTAGTGCTCAATCCTCATGGGAACGATACTCTACTTACTTCTATATTACTTGATACTTGATTATGATAGTGTACACTTACACTATTTAATTGATCATCTGCACACGTATCAGTTACAATTCTATTGGCTCTCCACAATAAGTCACCAATTAGTCACTTTTTCCCCTTCATTAGCCACTTTAATTACACTCCTAATTTTCTCTTAGTTAGTTGTTAATTTCTCAATTAATCACTAACTAATTGTACAACAATTTCATTCTTTCAATTTCCACTAATTATGACATATTAATTAAAATTGCTACAAAACACATAATTATTCCACTTTAATTCGATAATTATCCTCAATAATTATCATTAGCTCTTAATTAAAATTTGGGGCGTTATACCCATTTGTGAATTGATAGAGGAAACTATTGCACACTTAGTTTTTCATTGCTTATGGACTAGGTGTATTTGGTTTGGCTACATGCTATCTGCTAGAATTGATGTGACTAATGTGTCCAATTTTACTGCTTGGTGGATATATATGACAAGTTCGAAATTATTGAGGAAGAAGGATATTTCTTTAATTTGTTGGATCTTGTGGTTCATATGGAAGCAACGAAATGAAAATGTCTTTAACCATAGAGAACCCAGCCCCTCTGTTGTTATTGAAATGGCTATGAAGAGCAACTTTAAATACTGGATTACTTGTGATAAATTGAACTTGGGATTGAGTCGCTGAGGTCTACTAATCATTCCACTATTAATTGGATCCCTCCTTCTACAAGTTGTTTGAAAGTCAATTGTGATGGGGCTTTTAAACCTAGTAATGAAGATGCTACTATTATGGTGATATGCCGAGACAACCTTAGACAGTCCAAGTAGAGTTATGTGTATAAATTGAAATCTATCTCTATATTCATTACTGAAGCCTTGGCATTAAAAAGGGCATTGATGTTAGCTGTAGATTTGGGACATAATAAAGTTGTTTTTGAAACTGATTGCCTTCCCTTGCTCACTTGTGTTGTTACTAAAGCACCAGATTTGTTTGACTAGAGCAGCATAAGTATTGTTCAGGACATCGTTTGCCTTCTTTCTTCTGAGGTTGGGCTCTCTCTGTCATTTACCCCAAGACTGGGTAACCGTGTAGCTAATTTACTTGCAGCTGATGCTTATAAGGGGGTGTGCCCTATAGGGTGGGATTTGAACCAACACCTTCTTTGATGTCACTTCTAACCTTGGACGCCTAGGAGGCCTGTGAAGGTGCTGATGGTACTTCTATTCCCACCTCTTGAATGAGTGGTTACGAGTTTTATTTTGCATTTAGACTTGGTTTGTTTGTTTGTCTGTCATGTTAATTCTTTGTTGGTATGTTTGGGATTGATTTATTTTATTGTATTAGACATGCTTTTGTAGCGTTAATAGAAGTACCTTTTGAGCAAAAAAAAAAAAACCAAAAGAGATTAAAAAAGGAAAAATTACAGTAAGGTCCTAAACAAGAGGAAAAATAAAAAAAATAGTCCCAGAAATCTCAAAATGAAAAAATAGTCTCATTGACAACACCAGGTATGAGTTATTGACAACACCAAGGGCGCCATTGACATGTTCTTGGGACCATTTTTGCATTTTGAGATTTGAAGAGACCATTTTTTCATTTTTTTTTGCTTGAGACTTGACTGTAATTTTTCCATTAAAAAATCCTAAAAAAGGGTCATTAAATATTTCATATGTATTTTATTCAAACTTATATTCTCATCTTTTGCATGAGAGTGAGGCTACTTACCACATTAACCAAAAACAATTTGTTATATGGTGTTATTGTTAGATCTTTTATGAAATAACTATATTATAAAGCTTTATTTTTTATGTAAAAACATCAAAGTAAAACCCGGACCGGGTATTGAACCGGTCGAGGTATTGGGTTAAGGGTCAGTGGGTCAGACCGGAGCCAAATTGGAGCTAAACCGGGACCAAACCGGTGAGAAATTAAAGATTTTAGGCTTATAGTATGAAATTATAAAGGAAAAATTTAATTTTTTTTTAAATTGTAACCCGGATTGGACCGGTTTACCGACCGATTCGCCGGTTTTCGGGCTAGACCAGTCGGTCCAGTCCGGGTTACACAACACTGAAAAACATACATACGCCACTGATTATATTATTTTAGCATTTTACAGTTAAAATTTTGGGAAAATTGCACTACAATCCCACGAAAGGAAATATATGAAGAAATGGTCCCAGAAAATATCCAAATTACTATTAAGTCCCATGAGACTATTTTGTAATAAATTCTAGCTGGGAAAAGTCAGAAATACCTATGTCAATTTATTACAAAATAGTCTTAACTGGAGTTTATTTGACAGGGGTATTTTTGACTTTTCCCAACTAGAATTTATTACAAAATAGTTTCATGGGACTTGACAGTAATTTAGACATTTTTCGGGACCATTTCTTTACATTTTTCCTTCAAAGGATTTTAGTGTAAATTTACCAAAAAGTTTTTCTCTTATTTGACAAAGAAAAAGCTGAGAATAATTATACACTTGAAAAAGAAAAATTATACACTCGAACAAAAGCAAACTCCTCCTTGGTCCGTGATTAAAGTTAAGTCACCATTATTTAAATACTCTTTTCGATATTAAATATAAGATTTAATTGACTTTTTTTTGGAGAGATTAAAGAAACTAAATAAATTACTTAATCATATCATATGTTGTATATTATTAATTTATATAATGGTGAGATATGAAATAAGGAATATTTATGGTTTAATGAGGACATCTAAGGTTATCCATTAGAGATATTAAATAAAGATATTTATCTATTAAATTATGATTTATTAGATTTATTATTTTAATACCTGCAGTATCTTAATAAAATAGGACATTTATTATCTTATAATATTACTTAGGATTTGGATTTGAATTTGAATTTTAAATTTAAAATTAAAATATGAATTTTGAATTATTACTTTATTATTTCTTAAATTTTATAAATAGAGCCACAGTTCACAGTTGTAATGCTAATAAGATTGAATAAGAATTCCTTTATCATTATACTCTGATTTCCCCTGTAAACAATAAACTAATCTTATATTTGACCAAAAAAAAAATTAATCTTATATTTAGGAAATGAGAAAATCATCCTCTCATCACGGCGCCACAGGGGTTCGGCTTCGGGAGGCCTCTCCTTTTTGGTTGCGCATCAAACTGTCTCCACGATCCACAGACTCTGCGGCCAGCTGCGCCATACACACGCACTAGACCACGGCTTGGACCTGCGGCGGCGATATATGGAAGCCGCAATCAGGGTTTGACGGCGGCGGTTCCTCTCCGCTCACTATCCCTTCAGCTGTAAGAACAATTTTTCTTCGTCTTCTTCTTTCGAAGCTTTGACGAATATATGAAACCGATCACCAGAGATTCTTCTTGTAGCTATAAGAATTCTTTATATTTGTCTCCCCCGTTTTGCCCCCTCGAACATTCTTTATTTGAGCTTATTTCTCTTAGTATTTCGATTTCGATGTGGTTGCTTCTATAGAGATTTACGGATGGGCATTACCATGTGGGAATTTGGTCGAGCAGCTGAGGCATTAGAGTGCCTTCATTTTTCATATGATATTTGGCTTTATTACATCTGTTATTTGTTTGAAAACTTTTTCTACAGAGCATTGACACAATTTCATTTGATATTATGCTCGTGTGCATAAACTTTTGGAGCTTATAAGCCCTGGGGCTTCAAGTAGTTATTACAGGAAGATCTTTCTTTTCTGTTGGCATGGTTGTTTTTTTAGAGGCAAGAGAATCTAATGGATTGTAGGTTCATCAGTGCTTTGAACATGTTTTTGCACTCTGCTCATCACTCTTCCGTTTTGTTTTTTGTTTTTGTTTTTTCAGAAAGGTTCTTTTTTATTTATGTCCACCTCTTTCCTCTGCCAGATCAGCAGCTTCGAACCCCACTACACCAATCTCCAAATGATCAGCTGTAGTATGAGAATCAGAGATCAGAGCTGCAGATTTTCATGCAAGTGTTGGAATAGATTCCGTTGATTAACACTTTTTGACTTGGGACTTTTGAATTCAGGCCTCCTGGTGTTATCGAATTGGCCTATTCAGTTATTTGACATAGCCGAGCAAAATAGATCGGGCTGACACTTTTGTGTTGTAGTCTGTATTCGTCAAAATTGCAAGTTGTATCACGAGTTGTGTTCATGTTTAATGAATGAGCCCAATGCTTAAGTAAGTCAGAATCAAATTGATTGTGGACAGTTCGTTATGGATAGTCCTACTGCAATTCAACCTTCTACACCTGGTTCTGGTGCTGTACTGGGTTCAGCGCCTGGTTGCAATGATGATAGCCAGCGGGTTAAATTCTTATGCAGCTTTCTAGGTAATATAATGCCTCGTCCCCTAGATGGCAAGCTTCGCTATGTTGGCGGAGAGACACGAATTGTGAGTGTTCCACGAGATATTGGCTATGAGGAGTTGATGAGTAAGATGAGGGAACTGTATGATGAGGCATCAATCTTAAAGTACCAACAACCTGATGAGGATCTTGATGCCCTTGTCTCTGTTGTGAATGATGACGACGTGGTTAATATGATGGAAGAGTATGACAAATTAGGTTCCAGTGATGGATTCACTAGGCTCAGAATCTTTCTGTTCTCACAATATGAACAAGATATTTCTTCACATTTCATTGATGGGGATGAGAGGGATACTGAGAGAAGGTATGTTGATGCATTGAATAATTCAAACGATGCTACGGATTTTATGAAGCAACAACTAGGTGAGTTTCCTATGCTTGGTTCGATTGAGGATATGCATGGAGCTGATCAGTTCTTCAATCAAATCAGCGTCAATGGTGGCCTTCATAGCCAGAGAAGTGGTGAGGTGCCCATGACACATTTTAACTTGCATCATCCCACACTACCTTACATTGCATCAGGGCAACACCAGCAACCTGTATCCCAGAGGTATAGTGACGTAGATGCACCATGGAGTCCTGCATATTACTCTCCTAGGCATCATGGTCACCATGACTCTAGATCAGTGGTAGAATTTCCATCTTCTCCTTCTTCTGCAAGGTATCAGATGCCATTTTCAGAGCTGCCGGATAAATGTTTTGATAGAATGCCTGAAGAACATACACGGCATCAAGTAAATCACCATCCTGTGTATGACAATCAACCACAATATTCCGATAATGTTGTGTGGTATCCCACTGGACCTACATCTAGTGAGAAGTCAGGTTTTCCTGGCAATATTCTTCATGGCCCTCATGCTATTGATGGGAATGGTATTTGTGAGCACTGCCGGATGAATTTTCAGAGAAGTCAATCTCCTTTTGAGCACCCAAATATTAGTAATGGACTTCCCCAAGTTGCTAATGCAGATGTGAAGTTGCATCCGGTTATGTATCCTAATGAGCCAAATTTGCCGCATCAAACAAATAATCGGGTTGAGGAAGCAAGGAGCCATGTTTCTGGGTCAGGAAGACTGAATGATCATTATGTTCATGATGGTCCTGGCATAAGTTTCTCTCTTGGGCATGGCAGTGTGGCTGATGGACATCATTTGCCTTCAAATTACGTTCACCAAAGAGTTGGACCTGAGTTGGGGCATGAGCTGTTTCATGATCAAGCTATGGCTACTACAGCCCATCCGCAAATTCCACCTTTGGAAGAGCGCAGTGTGCGGTATGGGAACTCACCTCCTTATGGAGTTGATAGTCACTACCCTATGACACATGGACATGTACCTGGGCTTGCTTTTTGGAGAAATACTCCAGCTCCACTTCGCATTGGACCATCTTATGAGGCATCCAGTCCACCTCAACAGTTAAATGGTGTGTTGAATGCAGGCATAAGGGGTGAGAGTAGTCCAAGAATTTATGTTGGACCAGATAGTCAAAGTCCTTGGGTTGATTCCTCACACAAAATGCCAGGTCATGATGGATTACCCATCCCAGAATTTCCTTATACTCATGCTGTGAAGTTCAATCCAAGGAATCTTGGTCAAGAAAATCAACACCCAGTTGCTGTGGACGCCATTCGTTCCCCGCAGGACATGAATGTTGGCATTCGATTGGAACCAGTGCGGCTACCAAAGTCACCTTTTAATATGGCTCACAACAATGAGGTTTCAAACAATGGCACTCATATATCTGAAGCAATGGGGTCGCTGAGTTTGCATGAAGATAAACGGGCTGAAAATGCAGACCTGGTTCAGAACTCTAATGCTCAGAGCATATCTTTTTCAGAGCAAAACAAAATCACTGAAAATAATAGTGAAGCTGCTGCTTCTTTTGAGTCTAAAAATGCAAAATCAAAACCTATTGAAGAATGTGGTGATGTTGCAACACTAGTAGATGGGAATCTAACCGCTCCTGAAGATTCCAAGCATCTAGCTACTCAATTCAGTTTCTTGCCTGAGTTGATTGCTTCTGTGAAAAAGGCTGCGTTGGAAGGAGTTGAAGAGGTAAAAGCTAGAGCTAAGGAGCACACCACTTCTCAGAGTCACAATTCAGCAATCAAAGTTGACACAACAAATGATGGAGGGTCAGGGGTAAAGATAGTGAATTTGTTTTCTTCTATTTAGGGATTGATGTGGTAAAGGTTAATTTATGCTGTCTCCTAATGTCAGTTTTCCTATCTGCAATCTAGAATGCTCATGGTGATTTAGAATTGGACTCTGATAATGACAATGTGGATACTTCTAAAATTGAGCCTACAAAAGCTGAGGCAGAAGCTATTGCTAGAGGATTGCAGGTTTTTGTGCTATACTAATTGAGTCTACAATTCTTTAATCTCACCAATTTCTTCGGTCTTTCTGGCTTTATTTTTCTCACGACTTTTGTTTGATGCTGGTGTGCTGATTCCTTTTCCAGACAATTAAAAATGATGATTTGGAAGAGATCCGCGAACTAGGTTCAGGAACTTATGGAGCTGTCTATCATGGGAAATGGAAAGGTTCTGATGTGGCAATTAAGAGGATAAAAGCTAGCTGTTTTGCTGGAAGGCCCTCGGAAAGAGAGAGATTGGTAATATCTTTATTCAGTACATTTTCCTTCTTTTTTACTCATCATTTCACATATTGAAATCCATAATCTTTTCTCCTTTGCATGCCACAAAATGTTTGACCCTTGACCCAGAAGCTCATTGATGTATTAAATGTTATCCTGTATTACTTGATGGGTCTCATCAATAAGCAGCAATTTTTGGCGCCCATAAATATTTTAATAAGTTAGATATATAAAACATAGAATTTTCTTTGTGTTTGGAAAAATCCAATTGAGAAGGTCGTTATTTGATTGTCCAATTATAGAGGTTAGTCTCTATTCTTGTTCTATATAAACATAACTTGCTTATGATTTTTCCCAAGTATAAAAATGTTTAGAGAAAAATGAATAGTGAAGCATATTTGAGTATACGCTAGTGCTATTATTTTACATTGCAACAATTTGTTAGAGAAAACTATTTATAGGCATCTGTCATCTGTTGTCACAGATTGCAGACTTCTGGAAAGAGGCATTAATACTAAGTTCACTTCATCACCCAAATGTTGTGTCCTTCTATGGTATTGTCCGTGATGGCCCTGATGGTTCTTTAGCAACTGTGACGGAGTTCATGATTAATGGATCCCTGAAACAGTTCTTGCATAAGAAAGATAGGTAATTCTATAATGAGTTTACTCTTAATCAATCTTCTAACATCCTTGCCATGCTGGAATGTGTGCCATATACGTGAGTTATTACATATTAGTTACATACTGTGAGTAATTCCACAGAACTATAGATCGCCGTAAGAGGCTCATTATAGCTATGGATGCGGCATTTGGGATGGAGTATTTACATGGAAAGAACATTGTGCATTTTGATTTGAAATGTGAGAATCTATTAGTCAATATGAGAGATCCGCAGCGGCCTGTCTGCAAGGTAAGCATAACTTACCATATATTACCCCACAACTCAACTCTTAGGTAGTTAATATTGAAATCATTCCAAAATATCCTGTTGTAATAAAGTAGGTGGCTTCAATTCTGTCTAGACAATTTTTTTTTCTCTTCTATTCTAAAAAAAGAAAACTTGCTTTGGATGCATTCAATTTAATGGAATTCATATATTTCTTTTCAGATTGGTGATTTGGGTTTATCAAAGGTAAAACAGCACACTCTAGTATCTGGAGGGGTGCGGGGAACATTGCCATGGATGGCACCTGAACTCCTAAGTGGGAAAAGCAATATGGTGTCAGAGAAGGTATTACTTGCATTTGTGTTTGCCTTTGCTTGTGCGTTGTTAATATTTTTTTCCCCCATCTTTTCACATGATCTTGTTGGGTCTATTCTTACCTGTGTTGTAGATCGATGTTTATTCATTCGGGATTGTTATGTGGGAACTGCTCACTGGGGATGAACCCTATGCTGATATGCATTGTGCTTCAATAATAGGTGAGCTCTAAGTAAGAGCCAAAGTGCTCGTGTTATTGGTTTTGCTGCATGATATGCTTTCATTTTGATGTTTGAAATGTTTCTCTCACATCATTAGAATTTAGAATATCAGCTTGTAGCCCTGGTTGAAAACATGCTATTAATATTGATGTCTCCAGATTTAGAAGACTTAGAAGTTGTTCCATTATAATGTAAGGGATTTGCATGCAAGATTTGTGGTTTTGCCTAGTGGTATTAGTTTTTCCTATAGATCTCAAATCACGTTACCACAAGTTCAATCTCCTTTTAGTTGTGAAAGATGGTTTTTGCGTTCACTATTATTGTGGGTTCTTAAGATGTAGTTAAGATTGAACCTATTATTTGATATTCGTCAGCTAGTAGCTATGGCTATGTTGCCTTGGAAAATTGGAATAATACTTTATATTCTAACTTATCTCTTGTTTTCTTCCTCTTTGTTGGCTTTCATGTTCCTGAGGGAGATGTTAGTTTTGAAGATCGTTACTTTAAAAATAATGAATTTTTGTTTATGTTGTGTGGGTATACTAATGTATGAATTGAACTTGTGCCTTTTATGAATGAGAGGCCATGGTTGATCACCTTTTAATACTTAGAATATAAGATGTCTTTGTCTGTGTTCCTTACTCCAAATGCTGATTTTAGAAATCTGGACTACATATATTGTCTTAAATTTACAGGAGGAATCGTGAACAACACATTACGTCCCCAAATCCCAACATGGTGTGATCCTGAGTGGAAGTCTCTAATGGAAAGTTGTTGGGCTTCTGATCCAGCAGAGAGGCCATCCTTCTCAGAAATCTCAAAGAAGCTAAGGAGTATGGCTGCGCAAATGAATGTGAAGTAGTCTCATTTGATCTTAAAACGCATATTATTCCTTCACGTGCTCTTCACGCATTCTACGCTACCTGAAAGTGAGAAGGGATAAGGTGAAGCATGATTTTATCAATTCAATGGCCCCATCTAACATAGCTTTGAAGAGAGGGGAAAAACAGAAAAAGGAAAAAAAGAAAAAAGAAAAATAGTAACAAAAGAAAAAAAATGGTAGGGGTGGACGGGAAGGCTTAGCATGTGCATTGGCTCTGGTAGCTGTATAAATAAAGGTCATTTTTATGAAGACCTGCTTCTTTTTATGTTCAGCATGGAATGTAGCTTTGAAGAGAGGGAAAAAACAGAAAAACAGAAAAAAAAAAAAGAAGAAAAATAGTAACAAAAGAAAAAAAATGGAAGTGGTGGAGGGGAAGGTCTAGCATGTGCATTGGCTTTGGGAGCTGTATAAATAAAGGTCATTTTTATGACGACCTACTTTTTATGTTCAGCATGGAACGTAGCTTTGAAGGGAGAGGAAAAAAAACAGAAAAGAAAAAAAAGAAAAAATAGCAACAAAAGGAAAAAAAAGAAAAAAATGGTTGGGGTGCAGGGGAAGGGTTAGCATGTGCATTGGCTCTGGGAGCTGTATAAATAAAGGTCATTTTTATGACGACCTGCTTCTTTTTATGTTCAGCATGGAACGTACAATTAATTATAATGAACATTTTTTTTTGTCCACCTGACTAGAAATTCAGCGCCTTCATGGCCATGGCTTTTGCTTGTGAAACAGAGCGTTTCTTCCCTGGAAGAAAAGACTTTGTCCCTGGGAAGGAATATACTTGTACATATATACAGATTGTGATGTTTATTTGAAAGGAAAATCCTATAATCCTATTGGGATTTATAGGCCAAGAAAAATAATCCACTCCAAATAAGTTGTTATAGTTATAAAGCAATATAGCAGCATCAGCAAGAAATAATACATTGAATTCTTGTTATCTGGCCTGCTCTGTTTAATCCTCTGCCATTTGAGTCAATCCACTTAAACTTTGATGGTTTGCTTACATGATTTAGATGCAGATAGATGAAGCCACAAATTCAATGCCGCGTTGACTCTCTTAAATTAATGGTTTCTTGTTTTATTCATGAAAGATGCTATCCAATTGGTTAACACTTTAACACCACCAACTCTGATTTGTAGAACTTGTAGAAACTCTACGAGGTCAACTTCTGTTGGATCCTTGGACGGTGTACATAACACACAAGTGGATCTTTTGGTTTGAAAGTCAAAGTGGTCTCGTGCCTGTTGGATCTTCCAAGTGTCTCAATCACCGATAGCATTTTCCATATAAGTGGGGTTTAAGATTTTGGCACTGGCATTGTAATGTAGAGAAACAATATAGATGACTTCAAAATTCAAATGATGTAATTTCATTGTTGTGCAAATTAAATGTATGTTTTGGAACCTATTGAAATTGATCAAAGCCATGTTTTGGTTAATACTACTATGTTTTTTAAATGTAAGATCTAGTTTGACGGTATACTGTAGTCTTTAATATAATACTTTTTTTTTATTTGATCTATTATATTTATCATTTTTGAAACTAATTTATCTAACTTATAAAATGATATATAATATTCCCTCTGGCCCTTAACATAAGATATATTTTTTTATTTGTCAATCTTTTCCCAATTTACCCTTATTGATGTTCCCTCGGTAACAATTAAAGAGGAGATGAAATGAGGGAGTTAAAGAAGGTGTTTTAAAAAATACATGTCTTATGAACTAATTTAACTAACTTTCTTAATTTAATTAAATAAATAACTATATCTTATATTAAGAATATGAGGGAATATAATGTTGCAAAAAGGTACTTTAGAGATATCATATAAGATATGTTATAACTAAATAATTTATTTAGTATCCTTAATCTCCTCAAATTAGATAAATGTATTTTATATTAAGGACGAAAGAAATATAATATAAGGTAATTTATCGCAGAAATTGCAAAGTCATCTTTTCAATAAGCATTAAATAAACCCCCCAATAAAGTTGGAAACATATATCTAATAAAGCATTGAAATTGTACACTGTTAGAAGTTAGAAGATGACATAGCGATTATTATTAGAAGTATTCACAAGAAATAAAACAATGAGCGAGAAAGTTAGTGAGAGATAGAGCACGCACAATGGGCTTTCGATCACCACCGGAAGTCCTGTATCTACTGGGAATAACTCCAACGGAGGAGAAGGTAACTCAAAAGAAGAAGACGATTTGCTAAGGGAAAATATAAAGAAGATGTATACAGAAATGGAAATCGAGGAGAGCAGGATTATTGACAAGCAAAGAGAACAGCCCTCTGACGTAACCATGGAGGACACTGCAGCTCAAATCACACAGAAAAAACAGAGCATGAAGCAAACCATTAAGAGTCAAATCTTTTACAAAGCCAAACTCTTGGGGGAGGCGTAGAAAAACCAGGATAAGAGTTTCGATGAGCAAATGATGGAATGGTTGAAAGAAGAGGAGGATTTGTCTCCAGAGTTAATAGAGGAACAAAAGGAAAATTTGGGTTCTATCCCATCATTGCAATTACCCAATGACAAATTGAAAGAGTTGTGTCAGCCGTGGAGGATGCCCTTATCATAACTCTACTGGGAAGGAGAACTAACTTATAAATGATGAAAGACAGAGTCAAGAGGTTATTGAGATTAGAGAATTTTGAATTAATCGATCTGTCAAACAACTATTTCGTGTTTAGAACAGTGGAGAAAACGTTGTGTTCAAGATTGTTGATTGATGGTCCATGGTTAATCCAAGGCTACTACCTTGCGGTTCAATGTTGGAGCCCAAATTTCAACCCCTACTACAATAAAGTGAGAAAGGTGGCTATTTGGATAAGGGTCCCTACCCTTCCAATGCATATTTATTCAGAGGAGTGCATGTTTGAGATAGGAAATTTAATAGGGTGAACTCTTAAAGTTGATATGAATACTGTTGCCAATCAGGAGAATAGACTATGGAAAGAGGAAAATATGCTAGAGTAAGTGTTGAGGTTGATCTAAATAAAAAGCTACAATCCAGATTTTTTCTTAGAAACTAGGTTTACACAGTGGAGTATGAAGGGCTTAATTCCATATGTTTTAAATGTGGGATGTATGGACACACAATGGATTCTTGTCAAGCGCAGTCACCAGAGTTGAAAGCTATAACGACGCCAGAAAAAACACAGACGGAGGTAGAAGGTGGAGAAGGCGTCGTGAAACACCCGGTTATTTCCGTACCTAGCATATCAGTGGAAGAGGCGTACAGACCTTGGATGCAAGTGAGATCATCAACCAGATCGTGCCCATCGCGCCCCCAAATCGCTGATACAGACAGAAATCAACAGGGCAGGACGGCTATTTCTTCTTAGAAAAAAGGGAAGGATACTGGCCGAATTACTGGATCGAGGTTCGCTGTCTTGCAGGAGCGAGATTCACCTGTCTTGTCACAGGATACATCAAAACTAAATAAGAAAAATAAGGGGATTGAGGTTTAGTGGAGGAAAAAGGAGAGTCAGATCCTACCTATAACTACCAGTGATTGAAAGAAATCAAAGAAACTAGACAACATAATCTCCATCTTCGAGGTAGGTGACTGCAGATTGAAAACCGTGGAACCTGAGAGAGGAGATGAAGAAGGCGGGTATATCAACGTCAGAACCAATGAATATAGAGAAGAAGGGGTCGACGGTTTTGAAACAAAAAGAAGAATGTGAGGGTAACCATGGGCTGATGCAAGCCCAACAAAAAGGGTCCGATGGACAACCAATGCAAGAAGACTTTGGGCTGGTTCAAGCCCAAGTGAAGGAAACCTTTACTCAAGAAGCCTAACTGAAGGGAACTAAAGGACAACCAATGCAAAGTCAAGATGGACCAGATCAAGCCCCAACGAAGGAACTCTTAAGACAATAAATAAAGAAACAGAAGGGGCCCTTTTAGGAGAAATTGAAATGTAGAAAAAATAGCAATAGGGATGGGCCAAAAATTGCATCTCCATAGATTAAAAGAAAGAAAATAGGGAGGAATCACAATTTGGTGTTTGTATCTTCATCAATTAATGAATCTTTTCAATTGGATTTATCCAACCAAACTAATTGCAATCAGAGCTTATCATTATAGTTCATCGGACCAATTAATCCAGCGTGTGCACAGATGAAAATACAATAGGAGAAGGATTTCCGTTTGCCTCTTACGAAACCACCGGAAAACAACACGGTCCAACAAGCATCAAACGTGAACAAAGACAGGGATATGGAAATGAGGAGTGAGGCTGACACTCCAAGTGAATTTGAAGAGGGAATTCTTATTGATGTATAAGTGATGCAAGTGGTTGAGTCCTCTCGGGTCAGGCTTCTTATTCCAAATTTTTTCTTTTATGGATTCTATGAATATATTATCTTGGAATTGCAGGGGTTCAGCTTCTAAACCTTTTCCTAGTAGAGTTAGAGATGTGATTAAAAATAATGATGTTAAGATTATGATTCTTATGGAAACTTGGGTAAGTGGCTTGAAGGCTAATAGAATAATTAAGAGAATGGGGTTTAATACTTGGCTTCGGTTGGAAGCTACAGGCTTTATTGGTGGCATCTGGTTGTTATGGAATAGTGAAGACCTATCTGTCTAGTATATTTCCTCTTCAACCCAAGCCATTCACACAAAAGTTGTGGTGACTAAAGATTCTAAGGAATTTGTGCTTTCTTGTATTTATGCTGAACCGAATCAAACTCTTCGTCAAAATCTATGGAATGAATTAAATGATTTGAGCAGTCTCGTTAGCATGCCATGGATTGTCATAGCGAACTTTAATGCGTACTTGTATAGTGAAAATAAATGTGGGGGTTCAGGTTTGAATGTTAGATCCATGAGGCAGTTCCAGGATTGTATTTCTGAGTGCCAGCTCTTTGATATTGAAACCGTTGGAGATAGGTTTACCTGGGAATGCAGTTTGGTTAAAGAGAAAATTGATTGGGCATTATGAACTCTGAGTGGAACCTCGCATACCCGATCACGAAAGTCCATCATCTGTCTAAATTCGGTTCTGATCATCGACCTATCTTATTAAAAGTTTGTCCTTCATATGGTCGACGGTCTAAACCCTTTTTTAGATGTCAAGCTACTTGGTTCTTAGAGGAGGGCTTTCATGATATGGTTGAGGAGGCTTGGAATGGGGAAAATTGGAATGTAAAAGTGAATAATTTTACCAACAAGGCGGGGAAGTAGAATAAAAGAAGAGTTGGAAATCTTAACGAAAAAAAACGAAGGACTATTCAAAGTATCGAAGGTATTGAAAGAGCAAGGGCCAGGCGGGATAGCCAATGCTTGATCCAAACTAAAAATGAGTTATGAAAAGAGTACAACAAATTATTGGCTCAAGAAGAATTGATATGGTACCAAAAATCGAGATGTAATTGGTTAAAGTGGGGGGATCAAAATAGTAAATTCTGTTAGAGCAAGTGTTTCACCCAAGAGGGGGGGGTGAATTGGGTGATACTAAAAATTTCATTGCAAATATAAAATTTGACAGTGAAATTAAAACAGTAAGGAGTAAGGAGAAATATCACCGAAGTGTACACCGGGAGTTATACTGGTTCGGTCACAACCACTTTGACCTACGTCCAGTCCTCAGAGCATCTCTGACAGTTTCACTATAACTTCCAAGATTCAGTGGGTTCTTGGCACCTCAGTACAAGCAAGTTCCTTCACCTGGACACTCGCTCCCCCTTACAAGTTGTAATTCAATCCCAACTCAAGGTTCCACAACCTTAAGTTATCTCAATAACAAATATTGAGTTTGAATGAAATATCTCTCTCAAGAGTGAATAAGAATCACTGAAGCATAGAAATACAATTACAATGTAAAACAGAGTAATGAACTTGATGATTCGTTCGTGTGTGTTCTTGTTGTTTCTTTGTTTGGATGTTCCCATATATATAGATATGTTGGTGAAGACCGTTGGAACATTTTCTTTTCGTCCGTTGGAGAGTGTGCAGCCACTATTGACTTTTCCAGTTTTTGAAAAATATCCGTTGGCGGTAGGTAGCATTTGAACTTCTCATTTGACTTTCCTTACTTGATATGATTTCTTCATTGTTCATCTGTAAATAAGCTAAGAATACTAATACAATGAAAGATTAATCATATAGGAAGCAAAATAATGAACGTTGGAATGATTTCTGAATTTTTGGGTTTGCTTACTCGAGTAGCCTTTAAAGTTTACTCGAGTACTTACTCGAGTATCATCGGAAAAACTTTGATTAATTTCAAGTCAACACACAGGTACAAGATTACTCGGATAGTGCATGGAATAAACTAAATTTCAAACCTTTGGAAATAGTTGTTTACTCGGGTACCTACTCGAGTAATACACTCAAAACTTTATAGGTTACTCGGGTACCAACTCGAGTAAACTTTCAAATAAACTTTTAGTTATTCGATGCTTTACTCCAGTAATGTTGGCAGGATTTTAAGGCCGAGAGCACTTTAAGTTTGATTACCTTGTTACTCGAGTACATACTCGAGTAAACTTACTTTCTGTGCATTACTTACTCGGGTAATGACTTGAGGTTTTCCTTCAAACATAACACTGCATACTCGAGTACATACTCGAGTAATCCACTTAGAATAAAATATTAATTACTTGCATACTAGAGTAATGACTCGAGGAAAATTAGATAAAATTAGATCAAGTTATTCGAGTACTATCTTCAGGTTTTTGCTTACCTCAGTGAGTTACTCGAGTAGCTACTCGAGTAACATTGGCAGGGTACAAAATGCCGAGAGCAACACATTTTCTGAAACAGAGTAACTCGAGTACATACTCGAGTATCATTGGCAGGCCGAGAGCAACTTGAAAACTTTTACATGGTTACTCGAGTACCTACTCGAGTAACGTTGGCAGGCCGTGAGCAACTCTAAATATTTACCTGGTTACTCGAGTGGCTACTCGAGTAACATTGGCAGGCCGAGAGCAACTTGAAAACATTTACACTATTACTCGAGTACTTACTCGAGTAACGTTGGCAGGTTACTGGAAGGTGCCTCTAGTTACTTCAAGTTTTGTCTCATTACTCGAGTACGTACTCGAGTAATGCCTTAGAAAAAATTGCTTCTGATCAGGTTTCTCAGCTTTTTCTCTTGGCCTATCTTCATTACTCCAATGCTAACTTCAAGTGATGCTTTTCTCTGTTTATACTTTGTTCAATCTTATTTATTAATCAAATCTTTTTCATATCATTCTTTGTTATCATCAAAACATGAGATCTAACAAATTCTTCCATACTAATGCAATTGTCAGAAGATGACGTAATAGGATTGATGGTCTAAAAAAGAATAATAAGGAGTGGACCTTTGACCAAGAGGAGCTCAAGAACCTTGCTGTTGACTACTATAAAGGCCTGCTTAAATGTGGGCTTCAAAACCCTAGCAGAATTGTTACCCAGACCAATTGTACAACCTTGAGTGACATTGAACTAACCAAGATAAATGCAACTGTTTCTCAAGAAGAGATTAAAAGAGCAACCTTTGAGCTTGGGGCCTTCAAAGGTTCTGGTCCCGATGGTATTCAAGCAATCTTTTATCAAGAATATTGGCCAGTCGTTGGAAAGCATATTGTCAATTTGGTGACTGATATATTCCAGGATCCAAGCCAAATTATAGACATCAATAATACGAATATTGTGCTCATTCCAAAATCAAATGCACCAGAGACTATTATGGATTTCAGGCCTATCTCCCTATACAATGTGAGTTACAAAATAATTACCAAGATTCTTAGCTGTCGGCTTCGAGCGGTAATGGATAAACTTGTTGGGCAACATCAATGTAGCTTCATTGCAGAACATCAGAGCAGTGATAATATAATTATTACTCAAGAAGTCATCCACTCAATGAGAGTCAAGACGGGAAAGAAAAGTTGGATGGCCGTGAAGGTGGATCTGGAGAAGGCTTATGATCGGCTGGAATGGCCATTCATACATGATACACTTTAAGTTGTTGGCATAGAAGTAAAAATATGTGACCTTATTATGGCATGTATCTCGAGCCCATCCTTTTAGGTGCTATGGAATGGGGAAGCTTCTAATACTTTCACTTCGTGTCAGACAGGGGATCCCCTTTCCCCTTATATCTTCACTCTGTGCATGGAGCGGCTTAGTCATATTATTCATGATGCAGTTAATGTGGGTCTGTGGAAACCGATTCGACTTAATAGAGGAGTCCTCCTATTTCTCACCTTTTCTTCGCGGATGATCTAATTCTATTTGGGGAGGTATCGTAAGATCAGACGAACCAAATGCTGGGTTGCCTACGGAAATTTTGTGATGTCTCCGGGCAAAAAGTTAACAAAAGGAAGACTAGAGTTTGTTTCTCTAAGAATTTGCACTTTAACAGAGTGTATGATCTTAGCAGAGCTATGGGAGTTCTTTTAATAGGGGATTTGGGTAAATACCTTGGTATTCCCTTAATTCAAAAAGGGTTTCCAGGGTTCTTTTTAACCCCATTCTAGAGAAGACGCAAAAGAGATTATCAGGTTGGAAGTGGGGATGTTTGAATATGGTAGGAAGAGTTACCCTCATTAAATTAGTGCTATCGGCTCTTCCGGCATACCATATGCAGACCATGTTGCTTCCAAGAGGATTACTGAAAGAGCTTGAAAAGAAAAGCAGAAGCTTCCTATGGGATGAGAGGGACGATCAAAGGAAGTTACATCTTATCTCTAAGGAGCAAATTAAGAAAGATAAGAAAGAAGGTAAGCTTGGCATCTGCGATTTGTGTAAACAGAATGAAGCCTTTATTATGAAATTGTGTTGGCATATTCTAACTAACAAGGAGGCCTTATGGATGAGGGTGCTCAGGAGCAAGTATAAATGAGGTCAAATGAATGAACCGATACTTTGATAGGTTGCTTATTATACATGGAGGGGTATTTGTTCGGTATGGGAGAAATTCAAGGAAGGAGTGAAGCTCAAAATCGGAAATGGCTCGACGACCTCTTTTTGGTATGATAATTGGTTTGCTTTAAATAGACCATTGGTTGATCTTTTTCCTGGTTCGGGGGGTTTCATGGACATCAATGAAAAAGTTCAAGATTATGTTAATCCATGGGGCGAGTGGGATATAAGAAAGTTAAGCCATTGGTTCCAGAGGCCGATTATCGAGTAGATTACAAGCGTAAGCCCCCTTGTGAGGAGAAGGGAAAGGATAAGTATTTATGGGTTCCAGCTGTTGACGGTAAATCTTCTGTTAGTTCTGCATATCGTTTCTGTTTTGCAGGTCACCAGAACCAGAATCAAGTGTTTTGGAAACTGCTGTGGAGGTGGAAGGTACCAGAGAAGATCAAATCATTTATGTGGCTTGTTGCTCATAGGAAGGCTCATACGGCGAAGTTAAGACAACAAAGGGGTTTGATGGAGAATGCAAGTTGTTCTTTTGGATGCAATAAGGAAGATGATTTGATGCACTTACTGAGGGACTGTGCTAATGCAAAGGAGAGGTGGATCTCCCTAATTAAACCAGTCTTGTGGACTAAGGTCTCTATGCTACAAGGTTTGGAATGGATACAATGGAACCTCAGGAATGAAGCAGGAAGAAATTTCACTACAAAAGTTAGTTGGCCAATTCTGTTCGGGTATGTCTATTGGGATATCTGGATTGATCGCTGTTCGAAGCTATTTGGGAATAAGCAAGAGATGAGACACCAAAATGGCCAATCTAGTTTGTTCAGAGCCAGTTGGGATCTCGATTTAACAAACAATTTTTGTTTTTACAATCATAACATTGCTGAGGAAGGAGCTAGTATGACGGGAAGACTGGGGCTTGCTCTTGCTACTCTGGAGACAAATGGAACGGTACTAGAGTCAAGCATGGCAGGCTGCACTGGAGCGATCAAGGATGAACACGGTGGATGGATTTGTGGTTATATCAGCCGAATTATCCATGTGCCTCATGTGGTGGCGAAGATCATTGCAATTATACAGGGTCTTCAAATATGCTGGAACCAGAATTTAAAAAATATTATTGTTTTCACAGACTGTCTGGAGGCTATAAACCTTCTCACAAGAGGCTCTACTAAGGATCACTCGTTCAAGGATGTGATAGAGGATGCGAGACTTTGGCTATCTAGAGAATGACAAGTTTTTCTTAGTTTTGTATCTAGAGCATAATACTCTTGCTGATTATATGGTGGGGTTAGCTCATAGCAGTATCATGAATTTTATTATCTTTAATCACCTACCACCTCTTTTTTCAAAAGCGGTTGTTGATCATGATTGATTGTTGTTTTGTGTTTCCTCTTAGGAACAAGTTTCCATTGTAACATCTCTAAAGGTTATTGTATTCCAGTTATTATTAAAAAATAAAATAAAAGTGTACACTGTTAAAGTGGGACACAAATTTTGCTAAAATAACACTTAATATAAGATGGAGGGAGTGCATGACTTGGAATTAAAATAAGAAATTTTAATAAATAACTAGCATCAAGTTATTGAGGGTTGCTTTAAGGCGTCAATAATTAAGTGCTTTGTTAAAAAAAAAAATTGGGATGTGATTTAGGTCAAATTGCGGTTGAGTGCTGGATTAGTATGAGTTTGTTAACCGTACTGTTTAAACAAGTACTACTACAAGCAGTGATTAATTAAAAACATTGCTCTCTATAATTAAATAAAAATTTGGATCAATTTACTCTTTGAATGACCAAATCCTGTTGTTTAAAACTTGGGGGATTAAAATTAAATTAGGGCAAATTTGAGGGACTAAAAATTATATTAGCCTATAACATTTTACTAGATGTGTATAAATTTATTTAGGGCAGATTGCCAAGGAATGTTGATTATCTATATGCTGATATTAGGATTTTGTCTGGTTTTTTTAAACTGATCTGGTTTCATGCTCTATTTGTTCTTTATTTAGGAACTAATAGGTTCTAGTAGTACTGCAATTGGTTTCCATCTGTCCTGAATAGTTGTCTATTAATATATACCGCCCCTGTCCTTTTTAAAAGGTTTTTTTT
Source organism: Inga oerstediana (assembly GCA_963210345.1). Taxonomy (NCBI): domain Eukaryota; kingdom Viridiplantae; phylum Streptophyta; class Magnoliopsida; order Fabales; family Fabaceae; genus Inga; species Inga oerstediana. The sequence goes on from OY723409.1 coordinate 42,078,015, forward strand.
TTTTTAATAAACAACATTACTACTTCAGATCTTAATTATAAGACAAAATTAACTTTTTTTTTGAAGAGATTAAGGAAGCTAAATAAGTTACTTAATCATATCATATGTTATGTATCCTTATATCATATATTAGTTTATTAATCAAACTAATTAGTTTGGAGAAAAACAAATATAAATACTTTAAAGTAATTTATTTAACTTCCTTAATTTTTTCAAAAAAGTCAACTTTATCTTATAATTAGGACCAGAGAGAATATCTTTTATAGAGGTTGTCCTTAATATAAAGAACAACTCCCGTTTGTTTGAAATTTTAAATTTATCTTTTCAATTTTACCCCCATTAAATATAAGCCACTTATCATCTCTCTGCAATAAATATTCACCCATTATCTTTCATATACATAAGTACATCTTTTATAAATAAGGGTATAAAAAGCAAAATATATATTTTACATATTTCTTACTTTTAACTAATATTTTAAACAGCATAATTTTGATACTTTTAAGTAGTTTTAACTAATATTTTAAATCGTATAATTTTGATATTAGTTCCTTATAAAAAGAACAAGAGGCTTTTTTTTTTTAAAAAAAAAAAACTCAATACGTTTTAAGTTTTGTGAAAGGGGAAAAAACTACATCTAAAATACTTGCCCAAGAGCAAGTTTATTCAAATCTGAATTAACAAGTAATGTTATACTCCCTCCAGACTTCACAAGAAGTGGTTAATTTATTAAATGTTTGAAAATTTAAGAAATAAATTAACCATATTTAAAACCATCCTCATGACTTCCCAAGAAGTGGTTAATTTATTATATTTGTTTGAAAATTTAAGAAATAGATTTAATTTAAATAGGAACAATCCTGAAAAATGTAATTAATATTTCATTTGGTGACTTATAATAAAGACCACTCTTTCGTTTCAAAGAATGCCTTGTATATTGGAACAGGTTGGAGTATATCACACTGTAAAAATGCAAATTATTCAGAGAAACTCAACTTAATGCCTTTGAAAAGATAGCAATCCGCAAAAGCCCAGGAATTTTCGTTTTAGATTCATGAGAAAGGGCTCCTGGAAGGCGTTGTTACTTAGTTCATGGAAAGAGCAATACTGAAATGATACCAAAAGTGAAAAAAAAAAAAAAACTGTACATATGTCTACACACGTAAGTAGAACTGATTCACTAACTTTCACTCCAAAAAAAATAAAAAACTGATTTACTTACAAAATGGTGGGGTCCTCCTAATGCCTAGCCTCCCAGTTTCTCATAGTTAAAGATTTCTTTCATGTGGTTCAAGCCAAGGAAATCCCAGGAAATCAAACACTTCCTTTTCTGTGTGAAATTTCAAACTTGCTGTTCCTTTTCCACCCTGAAACATAAAGATGCATGATAAATAAACTTTTCATGCATAGGAGAATACATGATTTAGAGCAACAACCACTCAGGATGAAGTCATACCCGTTTACCACCTGAACCCTGAATAGCCGGGAACAAACCGGTGTCATCAAGCCGGAATCCTTTAGATTCCGCCAGCAGTCTCAACCTGTACTCACATCAAACTCAAGTGGTGACTCAGACTCAGACTCAGACAATCAATAAGGGATGAAAAGAGAACAAATTGACCACTCCAACTATAGCAATGTTTGTGTGTGTGTGTGTATATAAGCTGATGGGAATGTCCATTTTATTCCAAGGGAAAGAGAAACAGTAAGCCAAATATTTGTACCAAGGTTGGTCTTTCATAATGGTTACCAAATTGACAAGTTGTAAAATTTATACAGATGGAAAATACAATTTTGAAGTTCACATCAACATCAACATCATTGACAGTCAACTTGGCTTTAAAGATCAGGGTCATAGTAGACCTAAGTAAAATCACTGACGATTGAATTGAAACCACAAATGAATTGTGAGGACGGAAAAAGATGGACAAAATATAAGGCCAAACATGTAATTATCCCAAAAATTCAAAAAACTCTTTCAAATTCTTTAAGGTATTCAAAATGTCTCAGCAAGTAAAATTGATACACTAACGGGAGAAAAATACTAGCACGGTGATTGAAATTTATCAGAAATAAACAAGTCAAACACTTAAATCCCTGAAAAGTGCAATGCATAGAAAGCAAACATACCTCCTATTTAACACATCATTTCCTGTCCAAGCTACAAGTCCAAAAGCATATATTTCTCTTGGGTATACCTGCCAAAACATTAACATTTAAACTAAGATATGGAGGGAGGGAATGTGAGCAGACTACTTAAATATATGCACCCCAGTATCAGCTGATTTAGCAACCTATAATTCCACTAGAAGAATAGAAACAGAAATTAAAGACTTCAAATTTCAAAACCCTGAGAACATCATGCAGAAAATATGGCACTACAAATGCACATATAAATAAATTCATAACATTCCACCAAGTCAAAAAGAGAAATCAGGAAACTCCATATTTTTCCTGAACTCTCACAGAATCTTCATTAGGCATTCAATAAAAAGATAGATTACCATCTCTTACCTTTAAATCTATCCGATGCCGCAGCTCCCGTCCAGGGTAGGTACATAAACCAAAGTATGTGTCAACACCAGAATCAATACCCTGAGTTTATTTGTACAAGTTAACAAGGAAAGATTTTGCATACACAAACTCTGAATTGCATGACCAAGGCAAGATTTTGTATACACAAATCACAATTTGAAGAATAGGGTTCATAGTTCATACTGCCATTTAAAAATCAAGGACAAATTTGCGTCTTACATAATGGACAAGATAACTCCACATGCACACAACCATTGCGACAGTAATAAGATATACAAGGTATATGTAACCTCTGGCAAAAAATACTTGGTTCAATGGGAAAAGAAAACGGCCTTTAACCTGCCAAGCAAAAGGAATACTAGAAAATAGGAAAAAGCTAATAGTACCTCTTCACTATGAGTACTGAAAATCAAATCTTCTCTTAGGAAATTCATATCCTTTAAACGCTTCACAAATTTTGTCAAAAATCCTTTGTGACTGCAAGCCAAAAGCAAATCAACTTAGCCTTCAAACACAAACATAGCAACTTTCAAAAACAAAAGATATAGAGGAATACAAATAATTAGTCAGTCACTTTCTCTTTTAACAGAAGGAGCAAAGGGATGGTCATGGATGCTGCATTCCACCTCCTTTTTCCAATACCATAAATGGAAAAAGGGAAAAGAAAATATTGAAAGTAAAACTTCTGGCATCTCATTAATAGTTAAAAATGTATAGACTTAAGTGGTTTGTTTAATAGTTCAACAAACACATTCAAGTAACAAAAAGAATAACAAAAGCGCACACGCTTTAGTTATAATTCAATGAAAATCTTTATACAAGGAAAAAATTTTGTATGTGATACCAATTGAAAAATGTCACTGTGCAAATAAAATTATTAATTTAACTATATTTTCTGTTAAAAGAATATAACCAGAAAGCACTAAAAACTGACATTCACATATAAAATATATCTTTTTATTGAAAATGCCTCCATTTAATTACATTCTTTCTTCAAAGTTGAATTTAGGAATGAAAGATGTCAAATCACCTTTTTCCATCAGGATGTGTAATAATTATGTCCATATCTCCACATGTAGCTTTTCCACGTCTATATGATCCTCCACAAACAATCTCAACCTAAATAACATAACAGTGACATAACCAAGATTTCAATTCACATTTTGCTTAAAAAAGCACAGCACCGACATAAGTTGAAATTGTGAGTTATCTTAAATAACATCACGGATTGAAATTCACAACACAGAAGGTACTTAAAAAATTCATCCTAAACTTGTAACTGCATTACATGATTTGAACTGCAACAGTTCATAGATTATAATTATAACAAAATTATGACAGTAGTCTACGCCTAAAGTGCCATTCCTAGAAAAGAGATATAAGGTAAGAAAAATGCCTCCAAATCGCATACCCAAACGATAGTCTAATATGAAGAAATAGAAAGAAGTAGAAAAGAGTAGAGAGAGAACAGGAGAAAGGAATGTAAGAATACTATTATCAACAATCAAGATATCCCATTACACCCTTGCTCGACCCTTTTCATAACTACAAGCTATAGCTAGCTAACATAGTCTATAGAGACCCTTATTTTTCATATATGTCAAACAACTCCAGGAAATAAAATAGAATTGAACCAATTAATCCTGTTTGCAGAAGTAAATAACTTTTTTTCGGAAATAGTTAGAATCTTGAATGAGATCTGCTCTCCCCTGCCTGTTGACATAAAAGTTTCTTCCTTCAATGCAATCTTTTGATCATTAAGAAAATGTTAATTCAGTCGATGTACTCTTCATCAAGTTGCAACATTGGCACTATACCAAAAGGAGTCTTGTATCATCAATTGGTGGTACTGTGTATATATATACACTCCTTGACACATGGTAGATGTTTATATTATATTTAGACTAATATTGAATTTAAATCACATGTATTACATCATTGTATTACCCTATTTATAAAGGATGTCCTTCTAAGTTCTAACTTACTAATAGATCTCTAATCCTCTAACCTTATTTGTAACAATGCTCCCCCTTTAAAAAAATGATCCTTGTCCTTGAGGATCAGGACAAATCAAATTTCAAGGCAGAATTCTAACTGTAACAAAAATAGAATCCTCTAATCTAGCTAATACATTGGACATCAAATTCACACACTTACATCCTACAGTCCTAATTTCTCAGTTTGCCAGACGCCCTTCTGTTGGGCCTTTTGATTCCTTCCAAGGCCCACTTTGTTGCTGGACAAGGTCCTCAGATGCTTCTAGGTTGGTGGAGAAGCAATAGTATGCATAGGTTTGACCAACCCATGACAAGCTAGCCAATGCTTTTGATTAGAAAAATCTGTTTGCTTTGCCAACATGTATGTACAAGCCATATTCCTTCCCACTTGGCCATCTTTGTCTCAAAGCCTCAAGGGGTTTGCTCAAAGTCCGAATTGCTATTGTGAGTCTCAAACACGTAATGCATCCTAGAATGCTCATGCATAATCGAATCAAAGATCAAATTGGGGAAAGAAAATCAATGGATTTGTGGTTTCACGCATAAGCTTATAGTCGTCCCACCAGCCATAGCGGAACTGATGGGGATATATCAAGGCCTCAATATATGCTGGTTGAGGGACTTCAGAAATATTGTGATATATTCTGATTGCCTTACTGTCATTAATCTGCTCACAAGAAGTTGTGACAATAATCATCCTTATTATGACATTATTGATGATACTAGATTACTCATTTATAGGAATTGGAAGATTGTGTTTAGACATATTCATAGGGAGCATTTACAGTTAGTTGATTCGTTAGCAAAGCTCTCCCACAGTATGGAGGGTAGTTTTTGTATCCTTAATCAACCACTGCCTAGTAGCAACAAGGTGATGTTTGGTGAGAGAAGTTAAAACTTGTCCTCATGTACTTGTTTTGAGTTAATGGATTTTGGTATTTATTTAAAAAAAACCATCTCTTCTTTGTTTTCAGTTTTCACCCCCTTACACTCCTATGAAATTATAAGGAATTGAATACATTTGTGTTCTTTGATGTACCTAACAAAAAAAGAAATAAGAGCCTATAAAACTCTTATATCTATACTTACATACATCTCTCTCTCTCTCTCACATTTTTTTCTGTATATTCTTACAACATTAAGTGTGTTTGGGACAGCTTTTCCTCTCCCAACCGCACGATTGGAAGCCCCAATTGAGCTTATGGAAGCTTCTAGCTTAAATGCTATGTTTGGTGGAATAAAGAGCTAATTGGGCTTATGAGGGAAAAGTAGCTTTTCCCATAAGCCAAAAAATGGAGCTTATCAAGCTGCAAAAGTAGCTTTTTATTGCTAGCTTATCACACTTTTTTTTTGTTGAAGAAAATGGTGTCAAATATTATGAAGTATTTTTCTGGACTTATCTATATCTTAAAATGTTTTTTAAGTAGCATGCAATATGATAAAATAATTTTTAGTGCTTTTAACCCCTAAAAATATTTTTCCAATTGTACCTAGTGTGTTATCAGACTAATTGCAATTTTACCCTTAATGTACTTTTTCAACTCTAAAAATTACTTTAAAATATTTTTTTATTCTTTTAACCGTTTAAAATATTTTTTCAGTTGTACCTAGTTTTGGAAGATTGACTACAATTTTACTGTTATTATCTTTTTTTTAGTAATAACGAGCACCCAAAACTTAAAATACTAATTTATTGATTTCTACCCACTCTAAAATATTTTTCTAATAGCACCTAATATTTTAAAGTAATTTTTAAATATTTACTTCATTTTTTAAATATTTTTCCACCCACTCTCTCTTACCATTATCACATGTTAGGAAACAATGTAAATATCCCAAATAATTAGGGATAGTTAGTATCCCACATAATTAGGGATTATGATTAGTATCAATCACCATAATGAGCCATTAATGCTAAGTCTCCTACTTTGTATATAAATACCTAGTGTATACATGAATAATACATCTTCAGTGAATATTCTAGTTACATGGTATCAGAGCCTAGGAGCTCTTTGTTTTTTTCATTTTTCTGGCGCTGTTCTGTTTCTGGTTTTTTTTCCTCTGTCAATCACTGTTCCACGCACAAGGAGCTCCGGCGGTAGGGTGCATTTGTGAACACGCACCCCACAGCTGGTCTTGCCGTCGTCCGATCAGCCCTTCCCCAGAGTATCGCCGTCGTCTGACCTTCCAGCTCGCCGTAGTTCCACGCACCGGCGTGAGGGCGGTTTCCGGCGTATTTTCTGCCGCCGTTTGTTGCGTCAGGGTTGATTCATTGCCGCCGTCCTTTCCCTTGTGGTTTCGTGCCGTGGGTATCCACCGTTTGTAGTGTGGTTGTTGTTTTCTCTCTATTTGCTACTGTTGCTGCGTCCTTGCCTCTGTCTCTGGTGTGTTTCTGCCCTATTTAGCTCTATTAGCTTGTTTGGAAGCCTATTTGGTTATTGCTTCTGCCTTGTTTGGCTTTACTAGCTCTTTTGGGGCTGTTTGGTTATTGTGGTTGTGAGACCACTTTGGTTGGTTGCTTCTTTGGTGTGTATTTGTTTGGGGTTCATTTTTTTTTTTGGTTTTGGTGCTCTCTCCTTGCATTAATGGCTGATTCCAAGGCTAGTGTCACTACTGAAATTGTTCCTGTGACTAACAAAATCACTGAGCACAAATTGACCTGGATAAACTGTATGGATTGGAGTAAAACCGTCTGCATGTACTTGCTTAGTATTGAGAAGGAGGGCCATGTGACTAATACGCCTCCTACGGATGACCCTAAAATGGAATGGGCCTGAGCTGATGCTCGTTTGTTCTTGCAAATCCAGAATTCTATTGACAGCGAAATCCTTCCCTCGGTTAGTCACTGTAATACTGTTAAGGAACTTATGAGCTGCTTGGAATTTCTGTACTCTGGAAAAGGCAATATTACTCGCATTCATGATGTCTGCAAGGGATTCTATCGTGTTGAACAGCAGGGCCGTTCTTTGAACAACTTTAATGTGCAGTTTAAGAAAATGTATGAAGAGTTGAAGATGTTAATGCCGCCTACCACTGACCTTCAGCTCCAGGTTGATAATATGGAGAAACTGGCGATTATCAGCTTTCTCACTGCCCTTGATCCAGCCTATGAGACAGTTCGTTCCCAGATTCTGTCTAGTTCTGAACTTCCTTCACTTCAGGATGTGTACTCTCGTGTGCTACGTGCAGATAGTCTCTTACACCCGACTCCTACTCCTAATGCTAGTGCGTTAGCTGGCCGTGGTCCCACTGATAACCGTCACCAGAGTTTCGTGAAATCTGGAAATAGTACACCATCCTCGATCTCTGCTGATTCACGGAACCAAGGTCCTCCATACTCCTTCACCAATCCTCTAACTCCTAGTCCTGTTGTCTGCTTTTATTGTAAGGAACCAGTTAATACTAAACATTACTGTCCTAAGTTGCACAACAAGCTGCAACGTACTGGAGCTGCTCATATGACCCAATCCTTAGATCAATTTGACAATGTTCTATCCACTCCGAGTGCACTCACTACAGATAATGGTGACTCATGCCTTACTACTTCTTCGAAGTGGATCATCGATTCCAGGGCTATTGACCACATGACAGGTAACCATCATTTGTTCTCTACGTATGCATCTTATGCCAACCCCCCTTTCATAACTATTGCCATTGGCTCTTCTTCTTGTGTCCTTGGCTCCAGCGCTGTTACACCTACATCCTCTGTTTCTTTGTCCTCAGTCCTTAATGTTCTTGACCTTGCTTTTAACCTTTTGTCTCCCAGCAAGCTTATTCGCCAATTGAATTGTTTTATCTCACTTTTCCCTGACCATTGTGTGATTTAGGATCTTACGACAAAACGGATTATTGGTAAGGGATATGAATCTGGCGGCCATTACTTTCTTGATGATCGGGTGCCACGTTCCGTTGCTTGCTCTGGTGGTTCCTCTCCTTTTGGTGTTCATTGTCGTCCAGGTCATGGGTCATTGTCATCCTTGAAGAGGTTTATCCTCAGTTTTATGATTTGTCGTCCTTAGAGTGTGAGTCATGTCAATTTGCCAAACACCATCGTGTTCACCTAGCACCTCGCGTCAATAAACGGGCTGCATTCCCCTTTGATTTGGTTCATTCTGATGTTTGGGGCCCTTGTCCTGTCGTGTCCACGTCTGGTTTTAAGTACTTTGTTACTTTCGTTGATGATTTTTCTCAAACCACCTGGCTTTATTTAATGAAGAATCGTTCCGATTTATTTTCTCACTTTTGCAATTTTTGTGTTGAGATCAAAACTCAGTTTGGTCTCTGTGAAAATCTTACGAAGTGATAATGCTAAAGAGTATTTTTCTGGCCAGTTTCACGACTATATGCTCACACATGGCATGATTCATCAGTCCTCGTGTGCCGAAACACTTGCTCAGAATGGTGTTGCAGAGCGAAAAAACTGGCACTTATTAGAAGTTGCCCGGGCTCCAATGTTTTAAATGCAAGTTCCTAAATCCTTTTGGGCTGATGTTGTGTCCACCGCATGCTTCCTTATTAATCGTATGCCATCTCCTGTTCTCAGTGGTGACATTTCATACACAACTTTGTTTCCTTCTAAACCCTTGTTTCCTATTGATCCGAAAATCTTTGGTTGTGTATGTTTTGTTCGAGATTTTAGTCCCACTGTAACCAAACTTGATCCAAAATCTCTCAAGTGTGTCTTCCTTGGCTATTCTAGGGTTCAGAAGGGTTATTGGTGCTATTCTCCTGATCTTCGACGTTATCTTATGTCTACAGATGTCACTTTCCATGAGTCCACTTCGGTCTTCTCTGTCTTTGCTTGGCCTTCAGCTTCTACCCCTAACCCCGATCTTGATCACCTCTTAGTGTATGAGGTTCGTTCCCCACCAGTGCAAGCGTCTGTACCGGCCCCTGCTCCACCTCCTATCCACCATGTTTATTAGAGATGTCCTAAGGAAAGTAATGATGCTGCCCATCTTTCTGATCTACCAATGACCGCCTCGGTGCCTAATCCGCACTTAGCCTCCTCGCCTCCTCCTGCCTCTGACCCTGAACCAGTGCCTGAATCCGTGCCTACTACTCTCGATCCTACTGCCCCTTTTGCTGACCTGCCAATTGCCCTCCGCAAAGGTAAATGCACTTGTACGTACCCTATTTCCTCATTTGTTTCCTATCATCACCTGTCACCCACCTCCTGTTCCTTCATAGCCTTCTTAGACTTTCTTACCATTCCCTCCAACCTTTCCCAAGCCTTGGCCAATCCCGGTTGGCGTGCTGTGATGGACAAGGAAATGATGGCCCTTGATAAAGTTGGTACCTAAATTCTCGTTGATTTACCTCTTGGAAAGAAGGCTATTGGGTGTAAGTGGGTGTTTGCCGTTAAGATGAAAGCTGATGGCACCTTGGATCGATTGAAAGCTCGACTGGTTGCTAAAGGTTATGTTCAGACGTATGGTGTTGACTATTCCAAAACCTTCTCTCCTATGGCCAAGTTGTCGTCTGTTCGTCTCTTCATCTCTATGGCAGCTACCCATGGTTGGGATCTTCATCATCTGGATGTTAAGAATGCTTTTTTAAATGGTGATCTTCTTGAGGAAATTTACATGGAGCAACCGCCTGGCTTTGTTGCTCAGGGGGAGCATGGCAAGGTATACCACCTTCAAAAGTCTTTATATGATCTGAAACAAAGTACTCATGCTTGGTTTGACAGATTTAGTTCTGTGGTTAAGAAGTTTGTTCTGAATCAAAGTAAATGTGATCATTCTGTGTTTTATCAAAGGACGGATGCTAGCATGATTCTCTTAGTAGTCTATGTCGATGACATTGTTATTACAGGTAGTGATACGTCAGGGATATCATCACTCAAGGTCTTTCTTAATTCTCATTTCCAAACAAAGGATTTGGGTCCGTTAAAGTACTTTCTTGGGATCAAAGTTATGAGAAGCAAGAAAGGCATTCTCTTAACCCAGCGGAAATATGTCCTTGATCTATGAAAGAAACCGGGAAACTTGGAGCAACACCCAGTAGCTGTCCCATGATTCCTCATCCCTTTTTGGCCATTGATGATAGTGTGTCGTTTGATGAGCTACCCGAGGATGTGAAAAAAAGGATTGATCCTGAGAAGATTAAACCGTTTGCCTACCCTGAGCGATACCGAAGGCTAATTGGAAAATTGAACTATCTCACGGTAACTCACCCTGATGTAACCTTTCCTATCAGTAGGCTTAGTCAATTCATAGTAGCACTGACCGTAGCTCAGTGGGAAGCTTTGGAGCATGTCCTACATTATTTGAAGGGCTCACCTGGTCGTGGTATACTCTATACGAATCATGGTCACACAAAGATTGAGTGTTTCTGTAATACAGATCATGTGGGGTTAGAGACGACTAGGAGGTCCACTACAGGCCATTGCGTTCTTGTTGGTGGAAACTTGGTATCTTAGAAGAGCAAGAAGTAGGACGTGGTGGCAAAGTCTGGTGCAGAGGCTGAGTATCGAGCTATGTCTCAGTCCATACAGGAGATTGTGTGGATTCACCAGTTAATGAAGGAGGTTGGCCTTGCCATGTAATTGCCTGCGAAGCTGTGGTGTGATAATAAAGCTGCCTTACACATAGCCTCCAACTTCGTGTTCCATGAACGTACAAAACACATTGAGATTGATTGTCACTTCGTACGTGATAACATCAAGGAGAACTTTATCTCTACAGGACATGTACCATCTAGTGATCAGTTGGGTGATTTTTTGACCAAGGCCTTAGATGGCACTCGGGTTGACTATCTTTGTAACAAGTTGGGCCTGATTAACATCTATGCTCTAATTTGAGGGGGGTGTTAGGAAACAATGTAAATATCCCACATAATTAGGGATAGTTAGTAGGATAGTTAGTATCCCACATAATTAGGGATTATGATTAGTATCAATCACCATAATGAGCCATAATGAGTCATTAATGCTAAGGCTCCTACTTTGTATATAAATACCTAGTATATACATGAATAATACATCTTCTTCAGTGAATATTCTAGTTACATCACAAAAGCCACTTATACTAAAGCCAATCCAAACAAGTTCTACTTTTGCAAAAGTCACTTATACAACCGTCAATTCAAACATAAATCATATAACATAATCTGACTTTTACCCAAAAGTAAGATTATAAAAAGTCAGATTGAAAAAAGTCATTTTTGCAATTGTTGTTCCAAACACACAATAAATATATTAACTTACTTTTTGGAGAGGTGATGAGAATAAGAAATGAGGATGAAGTGCGGTATAAAATGATTGTAAATATAAAGTTTGAAGAGTAAATGTGATAATGATTGTGAGAATGTGCATGATTATGAAGGAAGAATGAGAGGAAGAAACAGGGTGTGCTGTGTAGAGACAGATAAGGGTAGAGATCTAAAGAAGTGGCTTATAAGCTTATGGGAACATCGAAGGCCGAAAATATTATCATAATCCTAGTTCTCAACATTAATTTAAGATTTCAAATCCATCAGCAAATCTAAACAGCTTATCAAAGATCCTCTTGAGCTTGGCAAAAGTATTCTCAGAACTCATGATGATGAGCTACCTACTAAACTTCAACGGAAAATCTGTCTTTGCTCAAAGAAGATGCTCAACTACAACTGAAAGATGGAGGAAGTGAAACAAGAGAAGACCATGTGGCCAAAAAATCAGCTCTAACATTTCCCCTATTACATCAATAAATTTCCCTATTTATAGAGTATTCTGTTCTTACCAACTAAGAAATTATTAATGCCCTAACCTTCTTTGTAATACTCTTGCAATATAAGAATGCATAAACAGAAAATATATCCATGCAGTGTTTATAGAAAATAAACTAACGATTTTACAGGCTCAGAAAGATCAAACATTTATGACAAGATAAAAAAACTCATGCATTCCAACCAAACTAGAGTTGTTCTCACCCCAGGCAATATATCCTCACCAACTTTCTGCAGTAAGTTCTCCATCTCTTGTACCTGTCAAATCAGAAAGGGTGTCAAAAGCTTTTGGGTAAAACAAAACAAGTTGTTTGCAATGAATATCATGCAAAAAGTATAACCAGACCTCATTGCGTGGAATTCTTTGCCTAATATCATCAAAGTATTTCAACCCTAATTTCTGTGCATTTGTTAGCGAATCATCATTCCTCAGATCATCTAATGTACGATGTCCTTTCTCATACAATTTTAGTGCTGTGGCTGGACCTATTCCCCACACTTCTTCAAATAAGGATATTGTTCGCACCTATAGTTAAGGGACGAATGAGTAGGCAATAAAATCACAATAAAGCATCCAAGATGTTATTATTTAGCAGCACATCTGAGCATTTTGTATTTCGTGTGCATCAAACAGAAAAAATTAAAATTAAAAAGCACATTCAGACAAGGACAACGGGAAGGATAAAATATAAGTTATCAGACTAAAAAAGTTAAATCATGAAAAGGAGTTCTCAAAGGTCTCAAATTGAGCCATTGTAATACCTTCTCATCAGTTTCAAAGTGCTCCAACTTAGATAACTTGCCAGTGGTTATTATCTCCTGAATCTGAACACAGTAAAATTAATTGCTTCAGCTGGTATAGGACCAAATGAGAAAGAGAAGTCTTGAATGCATATGGGAAGATGCACAAATGTGCTATGTATTCCATATTCTGATAGTTGTACGATCAAGAGTTCTATTGCCTTCAGAATGCAATCAAATCAATTAATCAGCTTCAAAGGATCATATGATCAATACATAAGAATTTAAGAGAAAATCATTTCATAGGACAGAAACAAAATGAAGCTAATAGTAGGTAGCAATTATTATTAATATATTAAAAGAAAGATTATATCGAGGTCAAAGTAATGAATAAATCCATATGTAAAACAGTCTAAGATAGCAGTTTCTTTAGCTCACTCACATGATCTTTCATTGATTTTCCAATTGATGGCAGGTTTTTGATCTGGTCCACGCTTTCAATCTTAAATGGCAACTTCTCAATCACTGCAATAGCTTTGTGATAGCTAAAGGACCTCCGATCATCACCCAATGCTTTAAAACAGTATTAGTACAATAAACAAGTGTTCAAGAAAAAGTATAAAATAATCTGAGAATAATCTGCGGGAGTTATTTGGGGCTTACCTCTGTATATGTTCACAAGTTTCCCAAATATCTCTGTTATGTTCTTGTTTAGATCAGGTGGACAGTAAGGCAAGGATGACTGTAATGTTATACCCTCCTTAGAATATTTTCCAAAGAGAACAAGGCAAAAAAACTTAGATGCCATATTTGAATTAAATGACCTTTTCGGACTATGGTGCCTTTTAACAGCAAATTCTACAATTTTAGTAGTTTCTATAAACCACATATGCTTTGGGAGAAAGCTTTTCAATCAGCTCAAACTTTTGAGGTGGTCTTTGACAATTTACATGGCACTATATGAATTTACTTGGTAAAGCTTATACTTCCAAACTAAGTCCAAAAAATTTAGGAAAGAAAATATTTTATAATATACTTCAATTATAGGCTTGTAGATCTTACTGCCTCATTTTCAGCATCAAGGCTTTGAGGTCTTGTGTTTGCATAATTTAAACAGCCAATTGAATCATCATGACTGCTTGCTGTACTTGGTGATGAATATACTTGATTTTCTCTTTTATCTTCAGTAGTGTCAAGATTTACAATTCCAGTATCCTCAGAAGAGGATTTGATCTTTTTGTTGGGTAATCCTTTATCATCACTGGAACTGCTTCCATTAACTGGTTTAGGACCCAAAGACTTGTCGGCTACATTTTCATCATCCGGGCCCACCTTCAGTACGTACATATCCTCAGATAGCTTCTCCGCCGATTTCAAGCTGTCTTCCAACCATTGATAAAGGAGAACTCTCTGCAGCAATGATCATTGAAGCACTGTCTGAGAATATATATACACAAACCCACACATTACGAAGTTTGAAGATGGGAAGCAGGTTCACCAAAGGACTGAACTTATACGCGTACAAAGTTCTTTAGAAAAATCAATCATGTAATACATTATCTTCTTTCATACAATGGTTCGCAAAAATCAACGAATCATGCTTTCATAGAAAAATTAACAGTAAAGAAATAATGGGTATGTTTGTTTTAGCGATTCGATTGCTTATAAGTTACTTTTTAATAGTGATTTACGTTATACGAAGTAAGTATGTGAGAGGAGTTGTGTCTCGATTTACGTAAAAAGCAACTTATAAGCAAATTTAAGCTCAAACAAACATGCTTAATATCTGTCAGTTAAGTTTTTCTTTCCCAAATAGCACCTTTCAGCTGCCACAAGATACACTAGATAAGCAATTCACACTTCCATTTTGATAATATAACAATTGCTTCAACCAGAAGAATTGAAATAAATTCGTCAATAAGCAACCCCAGCAAGTTCGAAAATTAAGATTACGAAAAAATAAAGTTAATTGAAGCAAAAGCAGGAAAAATTGGCGGACCCCTTTAAAACTTGACAAACGCTCACTATCCAATTGCTGGAGAAGGAAATCAGAGTCCATAGTTAAAATGTGAGTAACCCTTTTGGACAAACGCTCTTCTATGACAGCCCCCATTTGCGCCAATTTCTGCTTCCAAATCTTCAATAAAAGAGCAGAAAAGAGAAACCAAAAGAAATTACCAAAAGGAAGATGGAACAAACAGAAATGTGGGTAAGAACAAAAAAACACGCACACACAAGTACACATTGACAATGCATAATTGTATGCAGTGAAACCTGCAATCGACGACCTTGAACTCCCTTTTCAACTAAGAAAACGATCATTCCCGAGAATAAGCCATGTGGATGAGGTGAACTTGAATTCTTCGTTGCTTGAAACATTGACGCCATTGTGGCGGGATCGTTTCTTCAAAGAGGGTCGCGGGTCGTCTATAACCCAACGCCAGAAGAGTCAAATAAAAGCGTTGCCAGTAATCAAACAACGTAATTAAGGGCCAGTTTGCTGTTTGGTTCAAAGGGATGTGGTGGAGTGGAGGGATCCATTTTCTATCCCTCCAAATCCCTCAATTGAGAGGGAATAAAAATAAGGGGATGAGAGAAATTTAGAGTCCCTTCTTTGAGGCTCATTCCCTCCAATTTTTCATATCAAATAAGGGAAGGGACTTATTTTTCATCCCCTCCCCTCCAACCAAACAGGCCCTAAACCCGAACTGGTAACTGAACCTATTAGGGTACTAGGTCAAGGGTCAGTAGGTCAGATCGGAGTTAATCCGAGACTAAATCAGTGAAAAAGTGAAGATTTTAGGCTTATTAATATGAAATTATAAAGAAAAAAATTTTTAAAAAAATGATTTTTTTTTAAAAAAAATAAAAATTCCTAACCGGACCGGCCTATCGGCGGGTTAGCCGGTTTTTGGTTCGGACCGCCTGGTCTGGTCCAAGTTCCATTACATTGAGAGAATCAAATGAGACAGGCGGGCACCACCATGAAAACCTTATATGTGTCCTATGGAAGAAAAGCCAAGTCAAATTTATGTTGGATTTTCGTGCCCAAGAACCCTAAACCCCCGATTATTAACAACAAATAAAAATACCTGGATTGGCTCCACTATGGGCCAAACCAGAAATGGGCAGAGCAGTGCTGGTTTGAATTAGTCTATTTTGTCCCTTCCGGGATCTCTGATAAAATTGGAATGATATAAAGAAGATTAGCATGACCCTATGTAAAAATGTCACGCATAAAAGAAGGGATTAGTTTATTTTGAGCGACTTTGAGTTATAGCAGATAAATATGAAAGGGTTAATAGATTCTTTGGTCTATTGAATTTATTTTCATTTTAGTTTTGGTTTCAAGTTTCAAACCTTAGGTTTTCTCTCTATAAGTTTCATTTCGTTAAAACATTAGTCCTAAGATGATTTGAAAAGGACTCTCTCTAAGGAGGTTTTCTTTGACTTGAAAAATATGCTGAACTCTCTCTGTTGCCCTTATGGCGGGTGCTTGCTCTGATAACCACCTTCGTTGCCTACTATGGCGGAGGAAGGAAAGAGGAAATCTACACTACCATCATTACAGGTAGTGTAGAAGGTGAGCGACTAAGTATGACCCTACCAAATCTACATCATAGAGAAAGAAGTTAGCATTCACATTATCTCCAAAGGGGAGCTAACACCAAATTTGCATGATATGAAGACCAAAGAGAAATCCCAACTCCACGGCAAGGAGGTTGTAGCTAATACCGACATGGTAAAATGCATTGTGATTGCGAGCAATAGTGAACTATAGGGAGCTGTTCAAAAGCAGCTATTCCACGATCATGAGCCAAGTGAAACCATTAGCTCGGAGATGCATATGGGTACATAACACTCTTCAGAACAACCCTCCCCTCACTAATGGCAAGTGATGGGTGTAATGACCCAATTTGGGATTAAGGGCTAATGACTCTGATCTTGATTGTAATTGGTGTAATTAAACACTTTTGGAGAAATGTGATGTAAATTTGATATAAGTGTATTTGGAGATCAAGGATCAATGGTTGAGATTTATTGACCATGGGTCGAAATCCTATGCTTTGCACTTGTGTGAGCTCATGGAGGGAGTGAATAAGATGTGGACATGTGGCTTAAAGTGGACCAATAGATATGGCACAAAGGATAAAAGTTCACTTTCTCTCTCTCTCTTCTCTCTCCTATGCGGTTGAGGGGGAGTATGGATAAGGAAAACACTCATCATCATCATTATTTTCATCATCTGACTATCTCTCTCTTCTTCTCCCATATCCGGCAACCTTGAAGGTGGAAAGAGGAAGGGAAAGCTTTAATTTTAGGTAGGTAATGGTCCTTCTAAGCTCAAATCCTCTTCACTAATTTTGTTCATAGTGTTAAGAGCTTCATTGTGGTGATTTCAGAATCTTGAAAGGTGGTGATTTGGGTGTTGGACGAAATTGAAAGTTTGAGAATCAAGATTCTGGATTTGGCAAGTTGAAGAGTTAAGGATTTGATGCATTTTGGTATATTATTTGTGATTTTTGATGAAGTTTGTGAAAATCTGGGATTTGCCCTGGTTTTGTGTCATTTTTTAATGTATGAATATCATAGTGAATGATGTTGGAATTAGTTTATTGTGAAGTTCTTTGAGTATTTGATATGGTTTTGGAGTTTGGAATTAAGTTGAATGAAATTTGGGTGTTGTGTGTCATAGAGACCCAAGGGTATAGATTGTGGTTAAAATGGTATTTGGGTGTTTTAGAGGTTACCAATGGGTTCCCTATGGCATTTTGAGTATGAGCTTTATGTGGAGTTTGAGAACCATTGGGTGTGATTTTCACCAATTTGGGAAATTCTGTCAATTGCTCCAATCTAGCAATCTGATAGCCTCACTCGAGTGAGGGAGGAACTTATTCTAGTGCTGCCATGTATTTTCCCTTTTCTCTTTGTGTTTTGCATGGGTTCTCATGAAGGGGGCTCGAGTGCACTTTCTTTACCACGAGTGATGTTGGTGATCACTCGAGTGAGCATGGGATCACTCAAGTGATGGTGTGAGTTTTTGGTTAGGGTTGCTCTCAGGTTGTCACTCATTGATTGATGTTCAGAGTGTGCTCTAACACTCGCAAGTGAAACCTCCTCACCCGAGTGCCAAGAGTGGTGTTCGAGTAAGCTTTTCCCTCTGATGTTGCATGTGCTCTCGGGTTGTCACTTCTTGTGTTGCACTTTCAGGGACTCGAGTGGATTTGGAGTCATCACCCGAGTGCAAAGCCTTATGCTCAAGTGTTGTGAGCACTTTCTGGCCGAAGTAGCTGCCCACTGTCAAACACTCACGAGTGAGAGACGTTCTCACTCGACCACGAGTTTTTCATCACTCGAATGAGGTCATTTTCACTCGAGTGAGCCAACTGAAAATCAATGTTTTGCCTTCGAAAAGGGGTGTTCAGGGTAGTTTCTCTTAACCTTTTAGGCATATGTTTAGGCCTCTAATAATTACCTAAAGAGTTCTATATGATAACCAATTTAAAGTATTATAGAAATAAGTATTTGAAGAAGAGATTAATCAATTGTCCCTAAATTGGTATAGGATTTGATATCTGTCAGACGCGTGAGCCCACTGTGCCGAAGAATGTCAGGAAAGATACAGGTAGTGACTTTTCTCTTATACTTTGTGTAAATGTATTGTATGTTTGCCTATCATGCATTCTGTGTTGCTGCTGCTGCTGCTTTGAGATGCATTGAGATACTTTGTAGAGCTTTGTGATGCTGCTGCATAGTGTTCACCGCGTAAGCAGGCATAGTGATTACAATGAAAGCTGGCATTGAGATTACAGTGAGAGCTGGCATAGTGATTACCGCGAAAGCGGGCATAGTGTTTACAGCGAAAGCTACCATTGTGACTACTGTGAAGCGGGCATAGTGCATTATGATACAGCCGTGAGTGCTGTAGTCTGTGGTGTGAGCCATGGATCATTGTGTTGCTGATGATACTGGTAAACATGATAACATTACATGGCTTGTGTTTATATATTGTATGAGTGATTTGTTACTACTGGGGTTCTTTAGAATCTCACTCTTTCCAATGACAAACATTTTCAGACAGGGCAAGTAGCTCGAAAGGGAAGCGGGCAACCAGGAGTGGTTAGGGCTAGTAAGGATATTTTGGATTTTGGGACTGTTGGTTATCTAGTTAGATTTTGGGATTACTGTATATATGGATTGTAAATATGGATTTTTGGATATGTAATCCCCATTTTGGGAAACTTGAAACCCATTGTATACATACAAGTATCCCGGGGTTGTCAGGATTTTGATTACGCACTCTGATATTTATTATGTGATATGATTGCACAGGTAATTGTATTTGAAAGTGAATGTGAGACCAGATGAATTCTGTTTTTAAACGTTTTGTTTGGACACCCCATCTCTTGGAGATGAGTGATTATAAATGTATTTTTGTTTTATTAGTCTCTAATTCACTTAAATTTCATAATTCAGATATAATTACCATGAGGGGGTTACAATGGGTAAAAGGCTGCACCATTGTTCAAGGACATACTCATGGGTACTGCGAAAGCAAAAGATGAGTGTCCTATAGGAAGTAGATGACCTTAAACTAATGGCAGAGGACGTGACTATGGCCATTGAGGGTTTTGTACCTTCCATCTCACTCTCCAAAAGCATTAAGAACATGCTGGCATAGTGTATGGAGTATGATGTAATAGTTAAAATACTGGGGCATTTAGTAAGGTAGGATATTCTAGACTAAAAAATTATTAGCATGTGGAAACCCATTAGCAAATTTAAGCTAATGGAGCTTGTTGGAGGGTGTTTCATGGTCAAGTTCAATGAGGAATCTGATTACCAAAATGTAATGCTTAGTAGTTTGTGGGTAATCTCAAGGCACTACATAGCCGTTCATCCTTGGGAACCCACTTTCTCCCTTATGAACTTGGAGATCAAACAGGTATTCAGATGGGTTCACTTGCATGGTTTGCCATATCACTACTATCATAAAAGTGTGCTATGAGTAATTGGGGAGATGCTTGGCAAGGTCCTAAAGATCGACTATAACATTACAATAGGGGATAAGGCAAGATTCGCCATACTTGTAGTCAAGATTGATTTGACCAAACCCCTTGTCTCCATAATAAAGTTGGATGGAGTCACGCAATTTATAGAATATAAAGGCCTACCTACCATATGCTACCATTGTGGAAGGTACAACCACCTTGAAGCTTCATACCCTTAAAAGGTACCACCCCGAATAGCATCGAAAGCCACTGTAAGCACATCATAAACCATTTTGGCCATGACTGGCCAAGCCACAGTCTAAAAACCTTCGATGAATAGGCACGTGAAATTAAGGCACATGAAGAGCCGCTCTTTGTAGCTTGGATGGAAGCCCCTTCACAAGGAGGGCGATTTCACAAGGAAGGAAGGAAGATTCCTAACCTCGTGACACATGTTGGTGAAATTGGGGGTAACAGATATGACATTCTTACTTCCTTAGACGACACAAATAAGCACGAAGAAGGAAAGTTGACTATTATTGAGCATATAAAAGAGAAGAACAAAAAGGATGAAACTGTGAAGTCAACGATTCAAAAGAGTAGAAAAACTGACAAAGTGACCAGCCCCAAGAAACCCTTGCAGCCAAAGGCTGCAACTGACATAATTGTTGCATTCACAGCCTACAAGGAGGTATGTGTCCCTGTAACCCTAGACTTATCAAAGAACTCTATTGTCACTCTAATGGATACCCAATCAATGCCAAACCTATCAAATGACAAGCCACAATCACGTGATGGGCCTGCCTCAACCAAGCCTAACACTACAGGAAACCCATACAAGGAAAATTTGAAGCCAAAGCCTCTTAATAATGACCAGCCAAAAGTAGGGCTTAAGATCTAGTCCAGTGTTAAAGTAAAAAACTTGAAGCATAAAATGAAGAACAAAGTAGGGATAGCGTCATAGGAGCTTACTCAAGCTCTGGCAGAGGCTTTAGGAGCCTCTATCCAATTTGATGATTATCTAACCTACCTCGAAGAAACATAATCTACTTTAGATGAAGATACAGAGTAAGAATGCTTGAGATGGAGCATTAAGCTTATAGTTCTCCATTAATCACACCATTTTTTGTTAGAACTACCAATATGCATCCTCTACTAAAATTTTTAGAGTTCTTAAGTCTCTGCTATAGGGGTACGATCCAACTGTGACTATCCTTTTCTAACCAAGAATCTCAGGTATAAAAGCTGATAATGTCATTTCAAAAAACCGACTATTAAAATTTCCATAGTGTACAGGCTATGGGTTTTTCGGGGGGCATATGGGTACTGTGGTTAGATAGTGTTATGGTGCAGATCCTAGCCAACCATAAACAATTTGTCCATATGTAAATATGTGATGAGTCTAGTAGCAAAAAGTTTCTTTTTACAACTACATATGGAAGCCCAAACACATCCCTCAAAAGCTAGCTTTGGCATGATCTCTTTCCTAGCCCATTCAAGATTTAGATGAATGGTTACTTGCAGAGACTTTAATGCTATAGTCTCCATGGAAGAATGAACTGGTGGGTCATCTTGAAACCAATATGGGTGCCAAGCTTTGAAAAACTTCATTCACAATGTTGAATTATTAGACTTGGGTTTTGTTGGTCCAAAATACATGTGGAAGAGAGGAAGGTTACTAGTAAGGTTTGATCAAGCCTTATACAACAAGGAATAGGCTGCTAAACGCCCCAATACTATTGTTAAGCACCTCCCACATATTTAGAGTGACCACCAATTATTGATGCTTGATAATTGGAATGTTAAGAGCTCTTAATGGAACCTGGCTTGGCAATAGCCGGGATTGGAAAGGGTCATAGCCTTCTTATGGCTAGGCTTATATAATAAGCTACTTACAAATGTAGCTAGATTCAAACGACACATGTTGAGTAATGATATATGTGGAATCTGTGGGAGAGAGACAAAGGACTTAAACCATGTGCTGAGAACTTATCCCTAAGCCTCCTCATACTAGGACCTTGTCATCTTAAGTCATATCCAATCAAGAATCTACTACTGCCCCTTTAAAGCTGGCTATGTGCGAACTATATAACAAGGAAATCCAATTAAATCTTGTGTGTCACATTTGGCCTCCTTTGTTGGAAACTCTGGGAAGCATGTAACAAGAAACTATTATGTCAAGAGACCACCTAGACGCGTAGGCTAGTCAATACTATTATCTCTCTAGCTAAGCATACCATGCAAGCCAAGGATTTGTATAAGAACTTAAGTTAGGATGATCATAATGCTTTATAGTTTATTTTACTATGCAAATTTATTTCCACATATTATGACGTAATGCCTTGTAAATACTTAGTGTAATAAATAAATACCCCTTTTCACTCAAAAGAAAAAGAAAAGAAACATTAATCCTTACAATGAGATAAAACTGTAACATCCTGAATTTTGGTCATTCAAATTCCTATATTTAAGGGAATAAAATAGTGAATTAAAGAGAACATGAAATGACAAAACAAGGCAATTAAGGGTTACACGCAACATTATTATGTGGGAACACAAGTTGTACGAGTTGATGTTTGCTACCGGTGAGTTTTCCTGTGTAGCAGTCTTGTTGTATGACATTTTTAAATAAGCAAAAGTGCCTAAATATTATGAACTTTTACAAGATGAATGTAGACATCTTAAACTTTAATTCGATAGGTCATGGGTAATTTTTGGAGCTGTATGTAAAAAGTTATATATTTTTGCAGTTAGCCCCAAAAAACTGTTGATTTTCTTTAATAGCATCCAAAGAATTTAAATCTAGGAATTTTGTTCTTCCAAGTGGTAAAGGGCTATATTTTTCTTTGAAACTAGACTCAATAAGGGTTCTATAGCCTTTAGAATCACTCCAATTTAATGTCTACAAATTTAGTTATAATTTTTCAAAGTTTTGGAAGAAAATCTACCAGAATTTCCAATAAATTCGAAAATGAAGGAAAAACAACTTTGAAATTATGAGATAAATTGGAAAAGCCATTTGGGTTGATTGAAGGACCTTTAGACATGATTATGAATGGACTAAGATGGAAGGATTAGTTGGATTTTAATTGGGATTTATAACCCATTTATATGTACAAAAAACTAAAGCTTTGGTATGTTTGGGAAATTAAGACTTATGACATAAGCAAGCATATTGGATGACATAATCAAGCATATTATAAATCATTTTTCCTTCCTTCTTCCATGCTCATTCCTGACGGTTTTAACACAAAAAGAGAAAGAGAGAGTTCAGAGAATTTTAGAGAGAGAAGGAGGAAAATCTCACAAGGTAGGTTGATTTCTTCTGTGAATTCGTACCTAACGTGTATAATCCTTCTCCTAAGCTTCTCTTCTATGTAATTGAAGGTGTTTGAAAAACAAATTTGGTTGTTTTAGAATCTAGGGTTTTGGCCACATAAGAAAAGAGCCAGAGCAAGCAAAAGGTAACTTTTGAACCTTCGAATATTGATTGTTCTGGCTGCTGTGAGTAGTTTAATCGGTGAAATTCTGATTGATTTGCTCTGAATTTGAATTTGGGAAATATGGTGTCCTAGGCGTTATGCTGCCAAAATTGAGTCTAAATGGTGGTTATGACGTAATTAAATAGTTAATAAAGTGGTTAGGAGTAGAAAGGAGCAAGTCTGCCGAGTCAGATTTCAAAAACACAAAGTTTCCCCAGAGAATTAGGAATTTTGGCTAGTGTTGGTTTAAGGGGTTAGAGTTGGCTTTTTGATGTTTTGATGATTCCATTAAGTTTAGAAGGAAAATTAGGTGGGGTTACAGTTATCACTTTTTCAAAAAAGCCTGAAAAAATCATGATTATGAAAACGCCCCTGAAACCCTAAAATAGGGGCTGCCAAGGGCATTCTAGTCTTTTGGTAGTGAATTTGATAATTCCAAGGCCATAAATGGATTCCTTGGGAGAAAATAAGTCAGAATAGCCCAAGTCAAAATTTCAGAAAAAGTACGGTCGGACCGGGTAAGTCTGGGTCGGGCCCGGTCCTCGAGGGCATTTTGGTAAATTTTCACCATAGACTCACATAACCACCAAAAACACTATGAAAGTGTCTAAATTGTACATTTGATATTTTAGAACCGAGTTGAAAGCTAGCCGTTGGCAAGCATTACGAGGCATGAAGTTTAAGGAGCTTACATAAGGATTAGAAAGGGCAAAGGTAGGGGACTTACCTTATTTACATGTATTTGATATCTCTGCTTATATAGTGATGTATGTGATTGTTTTATTTGTTTGTGTAGAGCATATTTGAATAAATGAAGCTATGTTTTTGTTTTGCTGTGGCCATAGTTTTGTTGCATGAAACATTAAGCATGCAAAAATGTCATTATGGGGTATGCATCTAGTTAAAGCTAATATGTCATATATATAGCTTCTATCATGCATGCATTGTGGTATCTGTTTCCTACTGAGATTTTCTCAAATCTCACCTTCCTCTACCAACAATTTAGACAGGTACATGCAGAAGAAAGTGGCTTTAAGGGAAAATATGCAAGTTTTGGCCACATACGCTCTTGGTTCAGACCAGGAAGATGAGTTGGTTATCTGCAAACTTTTAATTATTTTAAAGGTCTGTAATCTTATGTATAACTCTGTTTGGAATTCCTATCTTATAATCAAGCAATATTGTTTCAATAATATCAGTATATTTTTTCTATTCCTGTTGTGCCCCCATTAAACCACCCATTAATATTCCGCTGCAAGTCAAAATAAGTAAGGGTGTTACAAAAACTTTAGACAATTTTGCTTCTCTTAACAGACCAAAAGTCATGGTTTTAAACTTGAGAGACAAAAATAAAATGGGGGTAAATTTGAGGGACAAAAAATTGTATCAACCTATATGTGAGAGTAAATGTAAAATGATTTTTTAAGCTGTTCCAAATAGCTTGGGTGTTCTCATCTAAAACATATTTTTTGACTACATTTTGTTGTTCATTTATCCATGTTTCCTCTTTCCTTCTAACCAATAAGAGCTTGTTCGCATAACATTGTTAAAATTTACTTTTATTTCAATTAATTTTTGCAAACTAAAGCTGGGGTGAAAGCTTGTTGATATAATATAATTTATGTTTGGATAATTTTTTTAAAAAAGTCAGTTTAATAAAATGAAACTTATTTACAAAATCAATTGACAAAATAGTTTAGATGTAAAAGGAGTAAAACATACATGAATTTTTATTAAACACACACACACACACACACACATTATGTAATCAAAAATTATTTTTGAGAAAAACAAACTATTCAAAGTTATAAAAAAACAAAATATTAAAAAAATACTCAATCATTTTTGTGAGGTTCTAATAAAACAAAGAGTATTATTCAGAAGATTAAGTGTGTGTTCCAGAAGTGGCGTTTTTTTTTCAATATGATTTGTGTAAACTTAAGATTGTGTAGAAGTCAGATTGTATAATGTGCAGTGATTTATGTTTGGATTAACTTTTGTGAAAAAGTTAATTTGACAAACTAAAAATTATTTGAATGATTAATTGAGAGGTAGGTTTTGATGTAAAATGACTAAAAATATATGAATTTACATTAAAATATTAGAATTAAAATTATAAAAAGGAAAAGAGTTAAAGTATTATTGAGAAAAATTTAAAATACTAAGACACCTATTAATGTATTTTAGGAAAAATTTAAAAATACTAAAATACTAAAATTTTAGAGAAAATTAGGGAAAAGTCTTTTATTGGCAGTTTAGTTGGTAAGAAGGACATAAAATCAAAACACCAATAATGTTTGTACAAAATTTGTAGAGTTTCAATATTATGTATATATAACAATTTATCAGGTCCTCGTCACTAATTAAATTTCTAATGGGGATTTCCTCAATCTTTCATAAATTTTATTTTTTAATTTTGTTTCCATTCTATGAATATTTTTGGGAAAATTTGCACTGAGGTCCTAAGCTACACAAAATACGATACAAAGGTCCTTTTAAATCTCCAATTTGCAAGCAAGTCCCGTGGGATATTTGGGTAATATAATCTAATTGTGAAAGACCCAATTATCCTTATATATATATATATATATAATAGATCAATAAAAATTTAAAATGGATGACGAAATCTTTGTATGGATGCTTTTTAAATCGACATTCAAATATTACATCAATATCTAATTTCGTTTCACTTCTCAGTTTCTCTCTGAGGTCATCAAAGAAAAGAGTCTCCATCGTCATCAATACCTACATATTGTTTTCATTCTTCTATGTCCTCCGCTAATCCTTACGAAGCCATTGACGACGGCGATGAAGTAAGTATTTTTAACTCTTACCTTTTCTTTCTCTCTTTGTAGTTGCACCAACTCATATAAATTTGGTTTCTATATCTCTTCCTATCTAACTTGTTTAGTTTCCCTTTTGTTAGAACAAGACTTTCACCTAAAAGTTGGGGTGAATTGGGTGATAATTAAAAACTTAAAATTTAGTGCAAACTTTAAAGAATAAAATAGAGTTGGAGATGTCACTAAAGATAAACATAGGAGATTTATACTGGTTCGGTCCAAACCACTTGATCTACATCCAATACTCAGAAGCCTTCTGATATTTCCACTATTCTCCAAGATTCGTCGGGCTCTTGGTACCTCAGTACAAGGTAGTTCTTTTTCAAAGAACAATTAGTCCCCCTTACACTTTGCAATTTAATGCCCGCTCAAGATTCTATAATCTTGTGTCTCTCAGATTATAAATGAATAAATAAATGTCTCTCACAAAAGTAAATATATGCTCACTAAAGTACATACTTGAATTCAAGAGCTTAGACTTTGCAAAGAATGTAATAGTAAGTTTTTTTTACAGAAGTTTGTTGTTTTGTCTTCAATGCTCTAGGTATTTATAGGTAGAGTGAATTAATGACCATTGTATTATTGAATATATCCATTGGAGTGTCCTTGGTCCTCATTATAGCTGTTGAAGTCTTTGAACTTTCTTTGTGTATAAGGAATTAGCTATTGAAGTAGAGAGAATGTTTGTCATTTGAATGTCCTTCACATTTAATGCTTCTGACACAAAATATTTTCTAATTTATGTGTCAATCCTTATTTGATCACCTGGAAAACACTTAAGTATCAGTATAATGAAGAGTTAGAGGGATTAGAAGCAAGAAGAACAAATTACACAATCATTCCAATTATTTAAAAAGTTTCAAAGTGATGCTCTATTTTCTGGGAAAGCATTACTCAAGTGATTTTCTCTTGGAAGATTGAAAATATCACAGAGAACTGAATAGGTAACTGGAGTTATGTGCTAGTGATGCACAAAAAGGGATCACTCGAGTGGTCACTTGAGTGAGTTTGGAACCTCTCTCGAGTGATTTTCCCTTTGAAACTTTTTACAACACTGATTACTAGATGCTTCACCATGGTGATTTGGTGGTGATGAATTTTTGAACACATCACTTGATTGAATGGTTACTCAAGTGATCTTTTTTTGTAAAACTATTTCACCAGAAAGATCACCATAATGGCTTAGCTAGGATTTATCACATCACTTGAGTGATCTTTTTTTCTACTTCCAGTGATCACTTGTAGTGATGAAATCATATCACTCAAGTGATCCAACAATTTTTGCAAAACAGTTATCTCTTCTTGTTTAAATACTTTGTTCATCTTTCAAATCCTTTACAAAACCTTTTTAAGCTTTGTCATCATCAAAACATGGAATCTAACTCCTTTTTCTTTCATTTGGGTGATGAGCACATGTGTGTTGATAATATTGTTGAGGGTAATTTCTTGGAGCTGTGAAACTAGTTGTCTAGGTTCAAGTTGTCTTTTGCTATAGTATTTGGTTGTCTTGTAGATAGATTATACTGCAACTTGCCACTATGGGTCCGTTTGGATAAAAAAAAGGTAGGAATAGAAAGGAAAGAAAAGAAAAAGAATGGAAAAGAAGGGAAAATATTTTGCCACCGACGAGTTTGGTTCACATTGATAAAGAAAATAGGTTGATAGGAAAATTTTTGTTTGGTTGGAAGAAAATGACATAGCAAAATAAGCCAAAGACGATTTTGCCCCTATGTTCAAAACATTATTTTCAAGGCAAAAAAAAAAAAAAAACCCCACGCACCCCCTGCATTGTTACTCACTCACTATATAACGTTCGAAACAAGTGCCATTGGTAGGAGCGAAGACAGTCAACTGCTATCAAAAAGTGAACACCGGTAAGGAGATGCCAGATTTTTCTTCTTGATTTATTTATCTCTTTCTAATTTCTCTCTCTTATTGCCACTTATCAAGCTTTTGAACAATTTGTGTACTCCTTTATTTGTGTCCAAAATTTTCTTATGAATGAATGTTATTAGACAACATGGGAAATTTGCATCCCTTAATAGTTCAAGCTTTTCATTATAATCCTTAGATATTATTTATAATCTAATGATTGTATGACTACATGTGATAAGAGAGCTACAAGTTTTTACTGTACATTGTTCTAAACCTAATTTCTTTCACTTCTATTATTTGAATGTGACTGTGATGAAAATAAAGGAATAAATCTTATACATGCTTGTTAACATGAAAAGTATAAGTGAACTTGGCCTTATATGGCTCACATCAAATAGAGTTTGGCTAAATAAGAAATATATAAGTCAATGTATAAAGAAGAAACATATAAGTAGAAGAGTCCATAACTTATAAATGAACTTTGTTTGCCCTTGTTTTTTTATAATGTAACAAGCAATAACTATGAGATACCCGTCAGTCGCTTGTAGTCATATATGAATGAATGAAAACAACTTTAACCATTTGCGTGTGATGGGTGGCTCGTGGTAATACGCGACCAAAACAACTTTACAACTATCCATTATATACACATCACCCGCATGTGGTCACACGCTCACACCCACTTTGTGTGGTCTAATTTAACTAATATGAACGTCAAGGTTATAGGATGTATCAATCCTTTGTATCCACAGCATGCCTATGGCGTACACATAGTGCATGCTCGTCATTGTCTTATGTTTTAAAGTTAAATCTGTTCCGCGTAACCATTCGATACCCATATGCAACCTATGGTTATTATAATTTAAAATGAAAATGGTCACCAAGAAGCATCTAAACAATGTGGTTATTAGAGTGAATGACTTTTATTAATGGGACTCGATCATAACCACGGGGGTAACCAATGGGAGAACAAATTACAACCTATTTAATCCATGTACATCTAACCATTATATGCCTATGTGTATGTGACATGAAGTATGATTTTTCAATAAGATAGTCAACCAACTAATAAAGTGGCTGTAAGTATAGTCATGAATTAAGTTTATGTGAACGGTGTACCTTGGTTATTCCAAAAGTGGTTGGCGTTCATTGATGATAACTCCTTGTATTTTATGCAAGAAGGAGGAGATTTTCTTTAGGGGATTGGCCAACATTAATTGGGACAAAAGCGGTTAGGTGGAAGTTATCAATTACTTTATTTATACATGTTCTACTTTCAAATTTACATCCATACATGACGTGCCCAACACATGCATATGGCCAAATCCCAGTTGCTATTTCTCCAATAACCTGCAGCATAACCATGACTTGCTCAAAGTCATGGATAACGTAACCATTTCTTCAAATGTGTAATGTCAAAATGTTGAGCTAATATGCATCTATGTAATTCCAATAATGAAGGGGAAAATGGCATTAACCATTGCATACCTATGGGCGGCATATAATCATCAGGTTTTAATTCATGCCGCCTTAACCATAATGTGCTCATGGGTGGCATGAACTCTTAGATATTGAAATAGTACTCTTTTTGTCCTTGTTTTGTATCATCAAAATAGGACAAATTTTTAAACAATTGTCTTCACCATAATCAGGTGTATCTCTTAAGGGTAGTTAACTTACATATATAATTGTACCTTACATAATCACATTATCAAAATAATAGTCGTATCAATGCAATTGTATATTTGGATTGCCTTTACAAAAGTATGTGGGGAAACCAAAATAGCTAAATGAAGCGTGGACGATATTTCCAGAAAATAGTGGGAATTCAAACTTTATGCCATGTTCATATATTTCCCTAAGACAAACATGGACCAAAGTTTGAATCGCTAACCTCGACTATAACCCCCTAGTTAAAATTCATGAATATAGTTTGAAAACATGTCATAAAGAAAACGGGAGACCAACAAATAATTTAAAACTCATTAGAGGTCCTGACTTCAAGACAAGATTCGGTCCTGTGATAAAGTGAGTTTTCGAAAACTCTTCAAAACCTGTTTAATAAGATCTTACTTCTACTATTTGAATCTATTTGGTCTGTTTGGTTCTGTTCCATTCATAAATATCAGAGTATTCAACAAAATTTCCCTAAACTCTCGGGTTATATTCAATAACTATAAGGGGTTTATAGGGCATGATCGTGTTAGAACTGGCTGACACCCAAGAGGGGGTGAATTGGGTGTTTGATAATAACTTAAGAACTTTGGAAGTTCTTAAGTTATTATCAAACACCCAATTTCGAATCTTAATGAAAGCAATAAGTCTGAAAGTAATGTATTATAAATCAACAGTTAATATATACTAGGAATATAAGAGTTTAAGGAAGAGAGTATGCAAATTGTGCTTTATCCTGGTTCGATTCAACCCACGATGACCTATGTCCAATCCCTATGCTCCTCCTGAGATTTCAAATCCACTATCTTCTTGTTTAATTAGGGTACAAGAAAAGCTTTTACAAACCTACAAGTTAAATCGGGCACTTGTGAAGCTTTTTACAAATCTCTCACTAAGATACTCCCCCTTACGACAAGTCTTATGAGCAGAGCAATCCTAAGGACCTTTCTCCCCTGCTTAATTATGCAAGTCTAACAAGCAACAATATTCTCTTCTGCTTATACCACTATAAGTCTTACGAGCAGCAACGTTCTCTACTGCTTGCACCTTGTAAGTCTTTACAAGCAGAAAGTCTTACCAGTAATTCTCTTTACAACTTCTCCATAAGAAAATCAACCCTCTCAAGGTCCCTCTACCTTGAGATCAATTCAAAAATAGAAGTATTTACAGACTCTCTCACAGAGTGGATAAAATGCTCACTGAAGTGCAATACAAATAACTCTATCAAATATACATGATATAGAAAATAGATAAGAATAGAGAGTAGTTAGGTCGGAGTGGATGATTCATGATATAAACATGTTTGCATTGTTGTGTTCTAATTGTTGTTTTTGAACTCTGAATGCTCTTTTATTTATAGTTGAAGAAGATTGATGGCCATTTGAGCATTTCAACATATCCGTTAGAGTGTGGCTGCTTGTTTTGTTCATTTGCTTGAGTTTGAAAAACTAGCCATTAGAATGTTGGATGCTCCGCTTTCGTAAAGTCAACTTTTATCTCTTTACACCATCTCTTTATTGCATTCTTGGAGAAATACAGTAATCACTAATACAATGAAGTGTTAGAGTAATTAGAAGCAAGATGGATGAATTACATAATCATTTTATTGATATTTAGAAGCTTCAGATACATTGTCTGTCACATTACTCGAGTGGTCCCTTGAGTAATCCTGGGTCATTACTTGAGTATCCCTTTCAAAATCTAGCCAAGAGCATTTCCAACTTCATTATTTGAGAGGTCACTCAAGTAATCCTTGGACATCACTTGAGTGATCACTCGAGTAATCTATTGATTTTGATTTGAAATATGGCAAATATATCATCAGAAAGCTCTCATCATCTAGATTCTAATGCAAGAAGAGCCACCTCCAAACTCATTGTATACAGAAAGTTATACTCTAAAGAGTATCTTTTGTACTATACAATGTCTAAAATCACGAGCATCAACTTCCAGAAGGCATAAATCTTAGTATATAGCTTCAAATATGACAAATTACCTCTCCATGGGAAGCTCTTTAAGTCTAATTTCATATGGCACTAGTTTTATTACAATCTAATGTGTAGTTTGGGAGTTATGTCTAAAATACCAAAGCTGCCTTGTATTATGAAAGCAATTTCAGTGTCTACTTTTAAAGCTGATATCTCTCTCATCTGAACTTCTTTCAATGTGATATTTGGTCAAAATGACACATTAGGAGTCTAGTTTCATATGCCATCGATTTTAGCTCAGTCCAATATGTGGTTGAGAGATATGGCCAAAATACGGAAGCTCTAATATGCTGCGTAAAAACAAAGGATGTTAGAATGCTTATCACTCAAGTGGTCACTTGAGTGATGCCTTCTAAAACATGCCAGAGAGCCAAAACTGAAGGGAACACCTTGAGGAAGTTCTATAACTTCCATATAAGTTATTTTAGCTTTGTATTGACCCATTACAACTCTGGTATCACTTCTTAGAGCTTGAATCTTGATATTCTCATTTGATCTTGCAAGTTTTTCTTTCTTCTTCTTTCTTCAATCTCTTTCTTCTTGTTTTTCCTCTTGATGATTATTGTTTATAGCCCAACTAGATATCTTTTTGAATTGATGATCATTCTTTATAAACCAACTAGATATCTTATTGAATATCTTCAATCTTCTTTCCTTGCTTGGCTTTCTATCAACTATATATCTTCTTGATGATCATTCTCCATTTATGATGCATTATAAGCAAAATAACATCAACCCACCATCGAGTTTATGACTAATCTACAAGATATACAATATTAAATATAGTAGTTAATCAGTGTAGAAGATAAGTATATTATACAAACTTTTTACTCTTAATATTTGGCATCTATATTTGACATCATCAAAACTAATCATATCTAACAGATTGCCCATTAGTAGTTTCCCATACTGGGGATTACATACAAATTCAAAAATCTATGATAAATACATCCACCATTTCTATATTGGACTTATATTTACATCATGTATATTCATCCTCAAGTTTGATAACCAACATAAAAAGGCTAATCATCTAGCCAGGAGTACTAGCCACCCTTGTTTACCTACTTCTCCTTTGATCTGCTTGCCTTGGCTATAAGTTAGTCATTGGAAAGAGAGAGATTCATACAAATCTTAGTAGTAACATTTCAATCATATAACATACAATCACCACACAGTAGCCTTCACGACAGCATCCATAGCAGCATTAACATTCATGACATTCGCCACATTCATGACATTCATGATAGCTTTCACAGTTGTATATAATAGCTTTCACAGCTATATACATAGCAGCATTCACATTCAATGATATGCATATATATACAAAGCATTATACTTGATATAAGAGAAAGAGTCACTACCTTGTTGTTTTCGTTCTTGCTCAGGCATAGATTTCTTACGCTTAGGGTAAATGTCAAATCCTATAAATCAGAATTAAGGACGACGAGTTATTACCTATTTCAATTCTTAATAACTCCACAATAATTAGGGTTTGTTATTATTTGAGTCCTTTAGGTGGCTACGATAAGCTCAAACAATTGTATGCAAACTTTGAAAGTCAATTGTATACAGAAAGTTATGATATCTTCTTGATGATCATTCTCTATTAATGAGGCATTATAAGCAAAGTAACATCAACCCACTATCGAGTTTATGACTAATCTACAAGATATACAATATTAAATATAGTAGTTAGTCAATGTAGAAGATAAGTATATTATACAAAATTTTTGCTCTTAATATTTGACATCATCAAAACTAATCATATTTAACGTTCTCCCCCTTTTCGACAATGACAAATGCTTTAAGAAAAATTTATATGAATATGACAACAATTTGAATGCAAACATATTTTTCTTGCCTTTCTCTTCCCCTAGTTGACATCATAAAAAATTTTCAAGTATAAGGAAGAAATGCTTGTAGAGAAGTAAATATGAAAACAAATTAGAAATGTCTTTCTTTCAATCAAAATAAATGTGTCAATAAAACAGTTTTCTCTTCTTCAATTTGTAAATAATTTCATTTATGCAAATGAAAAATAATTTTCATGAAAACAAAAGTGAAACAATTTGGAGAGGTTTTCAAGAAAACGTTCATAATCAAGGCAAATTAAAGTCAAATATATGAAAAGTATTTATGAAATATAAAGAGATAGGGTCTAGAAATGCGCATATAGATTGAGAAAATTTTTTATGTGCGCCATGAAGTCCATTGCTTTATTCTTTGTCAATGCTAGCTCATGATGTAGTGTTCACCACACTTCTGTTATGCAACTCTTATTCATGTTGTTTCCAGGATTCTCCTATTAAGTTGAGTGATGAACCCATGTCGTGTGAGTTCTCAAAATAAAACTAGGTTTGAAAATGTAACATAGTAGCTCAACCTAGGTCATTC
Source organism: Inga oerstediana (assembly GCA_963210345.1). Lineage (NCBI taxonomy): Eukaryota > Viridiplantae > Streptophyta > Magnoliopsida > Fabales > Fabaceae > Inga > Inga oerstediana. The sequence goes on from OY723409.1 coordinate 42,112,249, forward strand.
TTGTAAGGAGATTAATTTCCAAGTTTCTAAATAGTAAAGTGATAAATACCTTAAAGTTATGAGAAATCATTTTGAGAAATTGCATATAAACTAATGAAGTAATCTAAGCTAAAGCAATATTTTTGTATTTTTTGGTTTTTAAAACAAAGAAGCAAATGTAATTGAAATTAACAATAGAAACAAGGTAAATTCAATAAACTAGTATAATGATTAGACGAGATTCCCTTCAGTTGAGGTTTTAGTCTTCATTGCTTGCTAATGATATGAATTCCATAATATGAGTCAAGAGGATAGAACTAAGCTACCACTAGCTCCATACTTGCAATAATCATTTAATTCATTCTACTGAAGCAATTAAATAAAAACCACCAAATAATTCAGACTCAAGGAGATGAATAATTAACTTCCAATTCTAGCTTGTAATTACCATTACAAAAGTTCAAAGCATTCAGTTTAGTCATTTACAATCCATTTAACCAAGTTGGAATAAACAATTCAACCTACTCCTAATTTGAATTATACAAAGCTTAATTAATCAACTCCTAACTCAACAACTAAGTTTATTCACTTGGCATAGAATAATCTAGATCATAACTACACACTTAACCAAGTCCTATAATTATGAACAAGAAAGAGAGCTTAAAGGAATTCCATTGAAGTTTAGAAGCTCAAACTATTATCCAACTCAAGGAAATCACCAACACTTTAGCTACTTATAGAAGAAGAGCATGGAGCTTGATAAAGGCATGTATAATCAGCCATTAAGATAAGATGTAGCAGCTTAGAAGCTTGCGTCTCCTTTTTCAATTTTGCACAGCCTCTATTCACACTCTCCTCGTTATACACATCCACCTCTTTCTTCCTATTTCATTCGGTGCTCTCCTATTTTAATGTGTTGCAGCTTGCGTCTCCTTTCCTCCTACCATGTGATTCAGCAATCTTAGTTAGCCCTTCTTTTCTTTCAGTTCCTCCCCTTTCCACACTCGGTCTTCTTTTCTTCATACACATCCGCCCCTTTTCTTTTATCTATTTGGTCCAACCTCCTTTATTCTCCAGCTTGATTCTCACCCAATCGGTCAACAAAAATGACTCATCTCTTTTCTCCTTCTTCACATCGGTCCAGCTCCTTTATTCTTCATTTAACCATTCAACTCGGTTAGCTCATCTATTCCTTCCAATCTTCAATTTATGTTCAGTTGTTTCTTTCCTCTCCTTTAATTCTCTAATTTGGTCAAGCCTTTTTTTCTTCATTCAATTGGGTCTAGTTCTACATTTCTCATTGGTCAATTCCTCTCTTTTCTTTTTAATCATCATCCAATTCCATTATTTTGATTCAGGTTCTCTTCCAAACAATTCAGTCGCCACTCTCAAAAACAATGCTCCCCACATCCTTTTCTTTCTTCAATTCATCTAGGTTAAATAAGTAAGTTGTGCCATGTTTGGATGAGGAGGTAAAAATCTTGTTTGGTATTAGACACAAAATTGCAACTACTAAACAAGGCCCTTACTCATTTAACCTCCTCTTAGAAAAAATGTGAAAATTAATTCTACACTTGTGATGTTCTACTCTTGTCCTTCATTAAGATCCAAAATAACATCTTTGACCTTAACCACTCAAGTTGTGCCATATCATTACCTACAAAATTAGATTCACATAGGTAATATCTTTTGTTCACAATTGAAGAATAATAGGAATAACAAATATTAATTAAAAATATAACAATTTAACCACTATAATTCCCAAATTATTCTTTCACTAAAATCTCACATTAACACTTGATTATGCCCAAAATATTCAATTAAGTCCCACAAAAGCCCAAGATTAATTACTATATATATATATATCAAGCTCTATCAATTCCCCCGCACTCAAGTTTTTACACTCCTGAACATTTGATCGTACTTTAAGGGATATTATGCATTTTGACATGTTATTTGGTGGAAAATTCATTGTTATGGGTGGTGACTTTTGTTAAATACTTCCAGTGGTTCCAAAAGGTAATAAGGCAACTATTGTTAATGCATGCATCATCTCTTCTCCTTTATTGGATCATACCACAATCTTCCACCTAACAAGGAATATGAGGTTGACTGCTGGACGGTCAGAACAAGAGATAAATAAGCTGGAATGGTTCAGTAAATGGCTTCTAGATGTAGGTGATGGTAACTTAGGTTCATCTGAAGATGGTGTTGCACAGATTGAGATCCCTAAAGATTTATTGGTGCCTGAATATGAAAATCCAATACATTCAATTGTTTTAGCAACCTACAACAACTTGGAAGAAAATCTAGGCAACAATGAATACTTCAATGATCAAGCAATACTTACACCAACCATAGAGATGGTCAGCAAGATTAATGACTACTTGTGCTCTTTATTGCCTGGTCAAACTCATGATTTCCTAAGTTGTGATTCTGTTTGCAAGTCAACTGAGGATAGTGATAGCTTTGATAATCTTTACATAACAGAATTCCTTAACACAATTTCTAGCTCTGGGTTGCCCCTACACAAGCTTACATTGAAGGTTTGAGCTCCAATTATGTTGTTACGTAACATAGACCAATCTTCTGGATTGTGCAATGGAACAAGATTGCGTATATCAAAGCTTGGAAAGAATGTTATTGAAGCCATCACATTGAATGGGTCTAACCCAAACAAGAAAGTGTTCATTCATAGAATGGACATGAATCCTTCTGAAAGTAGATTGCCATTCCATATGCGTAGACGACAATTTCCAATCAACCTTAGTTTCGCAATGACAATCAACAAAAGTTAAGGGCAGTCACTTCATCATGTCGGGTTACATCTATCAAAGCCTGTGTTCACACATGGCCAATTATATGTTGCACTATCTAGAGTTAAGAGTATGGATGGATTGAAAATATACGTGCGCACTAATGATGAGAATAAAAGTAGGGCTACAAAAAATGTTGTCTACAAAGAGGTGTTTAGGAATTTGGATTCAAAGAGGTGTTTATGAACTCAATTTTCTATATCATGACTTGAATTCAGTACTTTAGATATGATTCATTTTATCGGTAATGTCATGGAATGAATATGTGATCTGTTGGTTGCAACTCTACTGTGAGTGTTGGAAACTGTTATTATATTTGTGTAATGTATTTAATCCTGTTGATTAGTTTGATTGGAATATTTGGTAATGCTATTAATATCTTGCTCCCCGCGCATCGCATGGGTGAGTCAGTGCTAGTTAAACTCAACACTAGGCAAAGAAGGATGAAGTTGAAAGAATAGGCAAGATCAAGCTTCAAGAATTGCACTTAGTCAAATAATAAGGTATCCTCCAATCCAAATTCAATGAATATACCAAAAATTGAAGTAGCTAAAGGAATGCAATTTTTAATTACAATGAGCTTAATTGGAAACCTTAACTAGGATAAGTGTTTGCACTCTTCTCTCATATAAGGTAATTTTTCACACATATTCACTTAAACCACATTCTACCATAGGTTTATAGTATTTCTAGGCTCTCCACTACTTGCAACAATGGCATAAATAAATCTAACAGACTTTATAGGGCTATAATGTTAAATAGGCCAAATGATGAAAAATGTAACAAACACTATACTTGCATCAAATAATTTGCTAGATTACTTAGCACTATAGAACTAACTTAATTCACATATTTTACCATTGTGACTTTATTTCTTTCTTTGAATTTTTCTTTTTTTTTTAATTTCTTTTCACTTTTCTTTCTTTTGACTTTTACATAGCAATTTTTTTCTTTTCCTTTTCTAATATATAATAGTACTCTCTCTTTTTTTTCTTTTTCAATAGTGCTAGGAAGAACTTGATAAAGGTTGCAAACATAGCATTTGTATAATGAAATAGAAACAAAAGTTAAAGGCTCAAAGGGGTAATCTAAGGTGAATGATGAATGGTGTGTGTTTAGGTTAAAAGGTTTAGAAATGAATGCCAATGTCATCTTTATCCATAGCATTGCAAAATGTAGCCTCAAGTAAGAAACAAAACAAGTTCTAGAAAGCAATAATCTAGGTGGATAAATCACACAATGAAATGAACAATGAGGCCCAAAATACCTTCCAACTAGGCTTTTTGTTTCCTAACAAACTCATCAAAATTAAGCTATGCATCATTAGTACACTTGAATTTTATGGCAATTCACTAATTCAAAGCAAGTTTCAACTATGATTCTAACTAAGAGTGATCGAGATACTTGATCATGATTAAAGACCTCAAAAATCTTAGTGAATTGGACTAAAAACAATAGAGGACAAAATCAATAGACAGAGACATATGATGTCACAGTGAAATCCATCATGAGAATAAACACACTCCCCCACACTCAATTCTTATATTGCCCTCAATGTAATTCACAAAAATAAAGAACCTAGATGAACTTATCTCTTGGGTGAAGTGAATGTTGTGAAGTCCAATTCAAGATTGAAGCACAACACATCATTGTCACAAGGAGAGAGAGAAGACAAGACATAATTGGAAATAGTTCTTAGAAATTAGGAATAAGGATATGGAGAAAAGGGTAGTGGTGGATAAGGCTAAGCACAAGAGTACGATTCCAAATGGAGTTTATTCAATTGAAAAATGTAAACAAACAAACTACTTTTAACTACTGATAAGTCCCTCCCCCATACTTGTTCAATAGCACATATCATCAAATAATACAAGAAACAAGGTAAGGAAAGAGACTATCGTGTGCATTATGGTGGTTGATGACTAGCATGGTAATGCTTCAACAAATGACCATTCACTTGAAACTTTGCACCACTTGCAAGATCTTCAAGCTTTATTAACCCAAAGCTATATACCTTGAACACTTTGTAGGGACCTTGCCATTTGGTTTTAAGCTTCCCATTTTTGAGCTTGAATTTTGCCTTGTACATAAGTACTTGCTCTCCTTCATGAAACTGCTTCTGTAAGATGCCTTGATCATGAATCAATTTGGATTTTTCCTTATAGATGTGGGAACTTTCATATGCATCCAACTGCAACTCTTCAAGCTCTTGTATCTCAAGCATTCTTTCCTCAGCAAAACCTTGGAGATCCATATTACAAGTCTTCACAGCCCAGTAAGATCTATGTTTTAGCTCAACAGGTAGATGGCAGCCCTTACCAAAGATTAACTGGAAAGGAGACATGCCAATGGGAGTTTTAAAAGCTATAAGATATGCCCAAAGAGCATCATCCAACCGGAGACTCCAATCTTTCCTACTTGGATTGACAATTCTCTCGAAGATATACTTGATTTCCCTATTAGACACCTCAGTTTGCCCATTTGTCTATGGATGGTATGGGGTAGAAGTCTTTGGAGAACACCACATTTGGATAACAAGTTGTCCATCAATTTGTTGTAAAACTTTGAGCCACGGTTACTTATAATTTCTCTTGGCACACCAAACCTACAGAAGATATGAGTACATAGGAATTTAATAACAGTAGAGGCATCATCCTTCCTTGTAGGAATGGCCTCAATCCACCTTGAAGGTAATCCACAGCCAACAAAATGTACAAATATCTATGAGATGTAAGAAATGGTGTAACCCCCTGCCGTAATTAATATTCGGATTACACAATTAAAGTGAAATAGAGACCAATAAGAAACAAATAACATTTTACAAACCCATCCACCAGACGGGGTTTTCATAAATACCTTTCGAAATCATTCATAACCTGGTCTCACATTCACATTCCGAATACAATTACTACACAAAGATAAATCACATTTAAATATATCAGAGTATGCAATATAATAATACCGGCAATCCTAGTTTCCATATATTAACTCAAGCTTTATAGGGCACATTCGCATACTACATGCCCTCATATGGGGATTACACAAATCCATCTCAAATACATAACAAATCCTCAATCACATACATATATACACATCCAAATACTCATCCCAATTAACTAAATATACATTCAAAACATGTACAATATCCAAATATACATAATCCCAACCATAATGATAACCAACTACCAAATTGACAACCCGAAGGAGTCTTCGCCGCCCTTGGTTGCTTGCTGTATCCTCGATCCACCTACCCTGTCTAAAATGTTGGTAGGGGAGGGTGAGATTTGAGAAAATCTCAGTAGGATAACAATATCAATATACACGTACGATAAATGTTTAATGCATGACATGCTTGCATCACACAACTCATGATAACACAATGACAATTTGCAAGCTCAATGCTTCGAACAATATACCTATGGCCATAGCATAAATTGAAACATAGCTTCAAATCACACATAATTATGCAAAGCAAAGACATGCACCAACACACACTAAAACAAATATCAAATACATGCAGGAGAGATATGTTCCCTACACTTGTTCTTTCCACGTAAGCTCCAGCACCGCTTACTCACGACCAGGAGAATATCGAACCACGTTCAGGGCGAACATCAAACCTATAACCAAAGTAAGGACATAGGTTTATTCTCTATTCCAAATCTTTACTTTCATTACACTTATAGTTGGTTGTCATTGAGTCCCTTAAGTGTCTAATAATAAGCTCAACAAAAGCTTGAAAGGATAGGGACGTACTAGGTTGGAAATCACTTTTCAAAATCTCAAAATGCTGAAAATGGGGGTTGGCGGCAGCCAAGAATCCTCTGGCTGCAGCCAGAACACGAACAGAAGGTTTTTGGCTGCAGCCAAGAATTTCTGGCTGCGGCCAAAACGTGCACAGAAACTTTTGCGCTGCAGCCAGGATTTTCTGCTGCAGCCAAGGCAACTTAGGAAATTCATAACTAATTCCAAAAAAATTGAAATGAGGTGATTCCAAAGCCAAATGAAAGCTATTTAAGTACTATTCATAGGAAAAATATGAGCCATTACTGGAAATCACCACAAAAATACAGAATTCCACGAAATTGCCTTGCTGTTCCAGATTTGCACCCAGTTTCTACATCAAACTTTGGGCAAACATAAATCTCAGTTCACAAAACGAAATGACACAAATTATATGTCCTTTTTGAAGCTTAAGATGTGAGATTCAATACTAGAAAGTTTCATAATTTTCTGACATCATTTGCCTATTCAAAACGCCAACACAAATAAACTGCCCAAAACAGACTTCCAAAGGACAGATTTTCTAGTTTTGCACCAATGATTCCAATGGTTCCAAATTCACACCAAATACCATTTCCACATAAATTTGCACAAGAAATCCATTGGAAATACCAAATCAACCAAATCCACATTATATTGACATGTTTCACAATGAATTGCACATGTCACACAATATCACATTTCAACTCAACATTGCACAACTTTCCATCTCAAGTTCCTAAATCAATTCCAATGACCAAATTACACAACAAAACACCATTTTCAACACAAAACACATGACAATTCATGCATTTCACAATTCCACCAAAATCAGGGCAAAAACCAAAATTCACAATACTCATCCACAAATCACAAAACTTAGATCAAAAGGCTCCAAATACTCACCTCTTCCTCTTTCCCAAATCAATTCCTAGATTCTTCATCTTTCCACTTTTGCTCAAGCCATCAAACACTTCCAATCAAGAATCTAAAACTATAGAGATGAAGCTCTCATCACTATGAACAACTTTATAGAAAGGTGTTTAAGCATTAGAGGACATTAAGCCAACAAAAAACTCACCTTTTGATTTCTCTTTCTTCCCTTAAGCATGGCGCCATAGAGAATGAAGGGGAGAGAGCATGAGATCAGTTTTGGCTCCTAATTAGCCCACTTAACTGACCTAAAAGGGAAGAGAGGAGAGAGGGAAGAGTTTGACATCTTGACCCAATCCAAAGGTCTACATTTTGCCACTTGTCTCAATCTTACCACATCTCCTATGAGCTCACATGCACACAAGCACATGGGATTCCCCCCTTTGATCTATCACACAAATCAATCCTAACCATTGATCTTTAAGTTACCAATGAGTTTCCTCTTCAGTAACTGACCAATTGGTTGGTAACTTTACCGTTTTGCCCTTATTTATGGCAATTCCCTTGGAATCACCATCAAACACTTCATATCATTTCATTTATCACCAAAACATGCCTTCCCTCTATTCTAAGTCAATTTGGATGTTAATCCACAATTGAACTCAAATATAGGGTTTCGGCGTTGCTCACAGCGTATACGAATCATAGTTCACATCATATTCCCCAAAAGGGTTCATTTATCACTAATGTCATCCACTTTTGGAGTCATTATCTCTTAATCACAATTTACGATCTTGCTAAACCAGGGCTTAGCAGTTCACTAATCTCAGGCTTATTCTCTAGCCTCAAGTCTCAAAATTTGGGTTATTACAAATGGACCCATAAAATCAATGCCCCAAACATAAAAAACTTAACAAAACACATGGGTTATTGTGGCATTTCATGCTTTCTAGATAACCCCCCAAAACGCTGACATGTATAACAAGTTTTACAAAAAGTATAACAATTCTTAAAGAGGCAAGGCCAATATAAACCACAATCTAAGATTTTCCTAGCAGTTCTCTTTGCCCCAAAGTGATCACCAGACAATAAAGAATGACAAGAGGTTATAACAGAAGAAATTTCAACATCTGGTACACATCTCCTAATGATTTGGTCACTACAAGTCCCCACAAGTATGGAGGATTCCACAAATAGCTTTGAGCTTCATGTTTTAGCTTTTGTTTCAAAAAATAAGACAAAGAATCAGGTAAGACTCCAACAGCAAGATAATTCACAATATGAGCAAACCATGGGTCATGAAGTATAATAGCAAGGAGATGGGCATTAGGAAAACCATCACAAGTAACTTCAACATCAACTACTCCCTGTGTAGCAAGGGGCAAGCGGCTTAGATGATTAGCAATAATATTTTCTGCACCTGCCTTGTCCCTAAATTCTGTGTTAAATTCTTGAAGTAGCAGCATCCACCTTAGCAATCGAGGCTTAGTATGAGTCTTCCTAGATAAGAACTTGATAGCAGAATGATCCGAATAGATAATCACTTTAGAACTCACTAGATAAGATCTAAACTTCTCAAGTGCAAAAACAATGGAAAAGAGCTTTTTCTCAGTGGTAGTGTAATTGATTTGAGCCTTATCCAATGTTTTAGAAGTATAAGCAATAACACAAGAGGTCTTACCAATTGTTTTGACCTAGAACTGCACCAACAACACTATTGGAAGCATCACAACAAAGCTTAAAATCAAGATCCCAATTAGAAGCAATGAGTATAGGTGGATAAATGAGTCTAGACTTAATTTTGTCAAAAGCCAATTTGTATGCATCATCAAAGATGAAATCCACATCTTTTTAGAGAAGCTTAAATATGGGACAAGCTATTTTACTAAAATCCTTAATAAATCTTCTATAAAATCCAGCATGCCCCAAGAAAGATCTAAGTTTTCTTAAGTTAGAGGGATAATCAAGAGATGAAATTACTTCAATTTTAGATTTGTCAACTTCTATACCCCTCTTACTTATTAAGTGGCCTAAGACTATTCCTTGATCTACCATGAAGTGGCATTTCTTAAAATTAAGCACAAGGTTCTTTTGCACACACTTTTCTAATGCTCTCTCCAAATTCAGTAAACATTCTTTAAAAGAATTCCCATATATAGAAAAATCATCCATGAATACCTCAATACCTTGTTCAAGTAAGTCACTAAAGATGGAGAGCATGAATCTTTGAAATGTCCCAGGAGCGTTGCACAACCTAAAAGGCATCCTTCGGTATGTAAACATCCCAAATGGACAAGTAAATATTGTCTTTTCCTGATCCTCTGGTGCAATAGGAACCTAAAAATAACTAGAAAAACCATCAAGGAAACAATAATGTGATTTGCATGCCAATCTTTCAAACATATGATTTATAAAGGGAAGGGGAAAGTGGTCCTTCCTAGTTGCTTCATTCAACTTCCTAAAGTCTATACAAACTCTCTAAGAGTTTTAGACTCTTGTTGGAATGAGTTTGTTCTTATCATTTCGCACAATTGTTATTCCACTCTTTTTTTGAAACAACTTGGATTGGACTGACCCACTTGCTATCTGAAATAGGATATATGATCCCTGCACTCAAGAGTTTGGTGACCTCCTTCTTAACTACATCTAAGATGAGAGGGTTGAGTCTACGTTGGGGCTGTCTCATAGGTTTAGAACCCTCATTCAAAAGTATTTTGTAAGTGCATATAGTTGGGTTAATACTTAGAATATCACTTAAAGTTCACCCTATTGCCCTCTTATATTTCTTCAACATATGGAGTAAACTCAACTCCTTATATGTACTTAAGGAACTAGAGATAATGACAGGTAATTGATCATGTTCAACAAGAAAACCATACTTCAAGTTAGGGGAAGGGGTTTTAAATCAAGTTTAGGGGGTTGCACAATTGAAGGTAAAAGTTCCTTCAACTCAAGTGCTCCAAGAAACTTCCCTTTCTTGTGAGAATCCTGAATAATTATTGGATTAAAGGTTTGTCCCCCTTGTTAAGATGTGGATTGAGATTGTGAGTCATTCACAAAACAACCTTGACTACCACCTACATCATTCAAAGAGTGAAATACATGAGAGGTAGCATCATGAAATGGTATGCGACAATTTAGTAATTGATTAGACTAAGTTTCTCCCCTATTACAGTCTTGACATGTGGTTGACCATTGTGTCCAAAATTTTCAGCAAAGAAATTTATGGCTTTTGACCTACTAAGTTCATCACCAAAAGGAGAATGTAAGTATTTCAATAATTGGAAAGATGTGATGTTACCCATACAATCATCCTTAAGGTTAGGAAAAGTCTGAAACTTGTAAGATGGAGGAATGTGAAGTTTAAACCCATGAATTTCAGTTGTGCCATTAGTAGGATATTGATTTCTTTCCTCATGTTCAACAATGACTCCATTTGTTTCCATAGGAGTAGATTCAATGATAGTGGATGTTGCTTCACTTCCAAAAGTGGAATCCACTTTACTAACATTCTCAAATTCTACAAAGCTACACAAAAACTCTTTCCCAACACCGTGATGAGTATCAAATGAAGATATAGTACTACCAAGGTTAGAAAAATAAAGAATAACAGGATTGGAAGTGGAAAGTGAGCTATCAATTGATATGCAATCAACACTCCATACATCATCATCACAATCAATAGAGGGAGAAGAATTTGAATCAATGGTAGCACACACATCATCATGACAATCATTTTTCACACAAAAAGGGAAAGTAAACACATCAATTGCTTCTTCCAAGGCCAAATCAATCAAATTCAAGCCAAGAAGGGAGTAGTCCTTAAATGGGTGATTCATAGCTTTATAAATATTGAACCGAATGACATGATCACATACTTCCATAGTTATATACCCATCCTTCATGCTAATAATAGTATTAGCTGTTCGCATGAAAGGCCTACCCAAAATCAATGGTTCCTCAACTGAAACCTCAATAGACATGTCTTGGACATAAAAATCAGTAGGAAATACTAAGTCTTTGACCTTGACTAAGATGTCTTCCAATAACCTATGAGGTTTCCTAGTGGTACGATTAACTAGTTGTAGGATGAGACTAGTGGATTTGATGTTTGTGAGGCCAAGAGAGGTGTAAACAGAGTAGGGCATGATATTTATAGCGGCTTCTAGATCAAGAAGAGCATTACTAAAAGGCATGGTACTTATAGTGCATGGAACAATAAATGAGCCAGGGTCTTTACACTTAATTGGAAGATGGGGTTTAAACATAGCAGACACATTATGACTCAACTGAACACACTCATTGGGTTTACACCTACGCTTTTGGGTACACAAATCTTTTAAGAATTTAGCACAAGCATGCATTCCTTTTAACACATCAAGCAAAGGAAAATTAACTTCAATCTTATTGAAAATATCCATCATATCAAGAAATTTCTTTTCATTTGAAACCTTTTTGTTAAGCACGTATGAATTAGGAAGTAGAATTTTAGAGAGATTTACCTTTTTACCTTCCCCTTTGCTTGTAGAAGAAAAAGTTGAAGGGTCAAGCACCTTGGTATTTTTTGGAGTCGACACTCCTTGCTTGCTATCCATATTTGAATTTGGAGAAGAATCCCTTTGTAGAAGCTTCTGTTCAGCCTCACTCTCAGGTTTTCCAATAGCAAGGTGAGTGCTTTGATCAGAATCATCACTACCATCAATATCTTCTACTTATGGTTGCAATAGAACCTCAACCTCTTCATTATGCCTATCACTAGATGCATTCCAGATTTGAAAATCCCAATATTTTCTTCTAATCGGACTTATTTACCTACTTGTTTACCACTTCTTGAGGAGATAGCATATATATCCTCAGGATTGATCACAATATTGGAAGGCAACCCTTATTCACTTTTAGCTTGTTGCTTATTGAGGCTATCAGACATTTGAGTGACAAATAAAGTAAGGTTAGCATTCTTAGAATCCAAAAACTCCAACTTGTTGAAGATTGTGTCAAACTTAATCCCAATGTCAGAAAATTTAGAATCAGTTTGAGCTCTCTCTTTATCAAATCTCAAGGCTAAGTTACCCATGGAAGATGACACATTGTTCATATACTTGAGATTAGATTGGTTTAGGTGTATCATTCTTTAGTAGCATAGGATTTAGGTGTAGCTACCACTATTTGTTCAGGATTAGATTGGTTTGAAGGTCCTTGATTTGGAGCTTGATTTGAAGAACTCCCTTGAAATTGATTCTGGTTCCTTCAACCAAAGTTAGGATGGGACCTCAAACCCTCATTGTATATGTTGGAATAGGGATTCCAAGTTCTTTGATTTTGCCCTTGTCTCCCTTAAAAAATAGCTGAGACCTCTCCAAGTTGATGTGGGCAATTAGGAGCAATATGTATGTGAGAGTTACATATGTCACAGCTAAGAGCCACCAGAGCTTGAGAATGTGACCCATGAATGTTCACATTATTTAGGTTGGCCATGAGCTTATTGAGGTTAGTTCTCATTGTAATGCCCCAATTTTTAATTAAGGGCTAATGAGGATTAGTATGGATATTTTTGAATTTAAATGGGAATTATTATGTGTATTATGGCTATTTTAATTAATATGTCATAATTAGTGAAAAAAATTGGAAGAATGGGATTATTAGCCATAAGTTGGTGATTAATGGGGAAATTAATTGCTAACTAAGAGAAAATGAGATGTGTGATTAAAATGGCTAATGGAGGGATTAAAGTGGTTAATTGGGTGCTTACTTTATGAGAACCAATAAGAGGCTGACACTTGGAAAAAGGAGAGAAGGCTTGGACAAGTCAATTGGTATTTGAAAACAATATTTTCTCTCTCTTTTCCCTTGCTTTTCAGTTGGACATTGGAAGGAGTAGGAAATCATCATTTCCTTCATCACTCTTCACTCTTTTCTCTCTCGTTCTCTCTCCTTCCCTTTCCTCCATTTTTGGCGACCTTAGTGGGCAAGAAAGAGGAAGAAAAGCTGGTGATTAAGGTGAGAAATTGAACTCCATTGCCTAAACTTCATTCATTAATGTTGTTCCATGGAATGAGAGCTTCATTTTGGTATTTATAGTGTGCCCATTGGTGTTGATTTGTGGCCACATGAAATTTTGGGAAGTGGTGAATCAAGAACTCCCTTTGAGAAAGTTGATAAGGTGAGTGAAACCTATCTATCTATCTATGTTTTGTGTCAAATGGATTAGTTTGTAATTTCTGGATATTTGGCCTTGAATCCAAAAATGAGTGCCATTGTTCATTTGGTATGTTTTGGCATGAGAATGGTATTTTGGAATGAGTTTAGGATAGATAGATTGATTGGTGATTGAAATTTGATGTTTAGATGAGATTGGAATTTTGATGTTTGTGTTGCCCAAAACCAAAGCATGATAAAGGAGAAGGATTTTGGTCATTTTGAGATTGCCATTGTGTTCCTTGTGGAAAATTGTGTGGGAGAAGTGTTGAATAAGAATTTTGAATCATTGGGAACTTAGTTTTAAAAGTGGCAAGTTTTGGTTAGTGAAAAGCTCTATTCTAGCAGTGGATTTGCATGGACGTTTTAAAATAGTAAATGGTGTTGTAAAATTATGAAACTTTCCAGTCTTAAATTTCACATCTCAACCTTCAAAATGGACATATGTTTTGTGTCATTTCGTTTGGTATGCTAGGAGTTATGACTGTCCAAAGTCTGATGTTAAATCTGGGATCAATTCTGAAGCAAGGTGGACTTTTCTTGAAATCTGTATTTTTGTGGTGATCATCAGTAATATCCCATATTTTTCCTACGAAGAGGACTTAAATACCTTTCATTTGGCTTTAGAATCACCTCATTTTGATTTTTCTACAATTATTTATGATTGTTTGAAGTTCAGCCAAGAAACAAAATTTTCCTGGCCGTAGCCAGAAAATTCTTGGCTGCAGCCAGAAACCTTCTGTGCTGCTTCTGGACGCAGCCAGAAAATTCTTGGCTATAGCCAGAAACTTTCTGTGCTGTTTCTGGCCATAGCCAGCCCCTGTTTTCAGTACCTTGTGATTTTGAAAAGTGGTTTACAACCCGATGTTTTCCAATCCTGTAGGGCTTTTATTAGAGCCAATTGTAACTACTTAAAGGACATAAATGATAACCAAATCTAAGTATTGTGAAGTCAATTGAGTATTGGAATAGAGAATAACTCTTTGTCCCTAATTATAATTATAGGATACGATATTTGCCCTCCTCGGGAGAGACCTGCAACAAAGCATGCATGGAACGAACCAGGTAGTGACTTTTCTCTCATATTGTGTTTGATGTTTTGGTATGCATAACTTATCATTGAACTGTGAACTGGATGTACCATGGTCCATTACAGCTGTGGACTGTGAGTTTTGAATCTTGCCTGTATGGCTTGTGTGATGAAATGTTTTATATGAATCCCAGCTGTGGTGAAATATATTATGTGGATTGTGTTGTGCAATGCAGCGTGAGCAATCGTAAGGGATGACATGTGTCATACTAACCATTGCCATTGTAACAGCCGTTGTAGTTGCTTTGTGTGGATAATGATTTGATTTCATGCCTTATTGTTATGCATATTATGAGTGATTTGACACTACGGGGATTCCTTAGAATCTCACTCTCCCAAAATTAAACTTTTTAGACAGGGCAAAAGGATCGAAGGGAAAGCGGGTGACGAAGAGTGGGTAGAGCTCATTGCTAGGAGTCGATTTTGGGAAAAAATTGGTTATCATTTTGTAAATCATTTGGATATATTTTGTTAGGAATTACATGTGTATCTTGGATAGTAATTATGTAACTACTTGGGCTTTGTGCCTTGTGTAACCCCCTTCATAATTATGATTCGAAATACGTATTTTAAAATGAAATAGAGATCAATAATAATCAAACTCATTTACAATCCCTTCCTTACGGAAGGGTTTTCACAAATATTTTTAAAATTTCTACCTTACCTTGGTCTCAAATTCCACAACTCAAATATAATTACCCTGTGCAGTTACATCACATTTATATATTAGAGTGTAGAACAAAATCTCGGCAATCCCCCAGGTTTCATACATAAACTAAAGGTTTATAAATTCCCATTAGGGGATTACACCACTGTCTCCAAAACAACATTTATAAGATATACGGTGATCTCCCAACAAAACTTGATAACCAATACCAAAACATAAATCTCCCTAAGGAGCCCTATCCGCGCTTGGTCGTCCCCTTTCCCTTGGAGCCACTTGCCCTGTCTGAAGATTTGTCAATGGAAAGAATGAGATTCAAAAGAATCCAAGTAGTAAGAAATCACTCATACCATATGTAATCACAAAGCATGCAAGCAAATCATCAAGCAGCATCACAGCATAAAGCACAACACACCAGCTGCCACATATGAACATAATCACATAATCTCATCCCTCGTATTCCACCCCTCCCATCGTCAACACCGATGGGCCACAGGTGAAGGTTTCACAAATAGCCTTCCGGCGTTCACATATAGCCTTACGGCTTTCATAAAGTCTTATCCCCCGGATTCCACCGCCCTGAAGGTACGATTGTCCCACCATCAACACTAATGGGCTGCAGGTGATAGACTCACAAACAATGATCAAACAAACATACCATGTATCACATATAGTATAAAGGAAAAGAGTCACTACCTTGTTCTTTCCTGACGTGCACCGGCACAGGTTGCTTGCGATTAGGACAAATGTCGAACCTTATAAACCAAAGTCAAGGATGACAGGTTATTCTCTATTCCAAATTCTCACCTTCAGAACACTTAAAGTTGGTTATCACTTGGACTCTTTAGGTGGCTATTAGAAGCCTAGACATATACCTAAAGGGTTGGGAGTACTATCTCAAAGACCACCTTTTAGTGTGCATCGTAAAACGTGCTAACCACTGGGCTCACAACTTGGTCCTACAATTCCAAAATACAATTTAGACACTTCCATAGTGTTTCTGGGGGTTATATGGGCCTATTATGAAAATTTACAAAAAATGCCCTCGGGGACTCGGCCCGGCCGTACCCGGTCTGGCTGTACTTTTCCCAAAATTTTGACATAGGCTATTTTGACATATTTTTGCCAAAGGAATCTATTTCCAAACTCGAAATTATCAAATTAAATGTCAAATAACAACATTACCCTTGGCAACCCCACTTTAAGGGTTTTATGGGCGTTTTCGTAATTATGTTTTTTCGGCCTTTTCCGAAAAATTAACCAACTGTACCCCACCTAATTTTCGCTCCTGAACTCAATGGAACCATCAAATCATTGAAAATCCAACTCTAACCCTCAGATCTAGCCCTGGCCAAAATCTTGGTATACTTTGGAAAGAATCAGTGTTTTTCAGTTTCGGCTCCGTAAACGTGTTCCTTTTTACTCCTAACCACTTTATTAATCATTACATTAGATTATAAATAACATTAAGACCCAATTTGGGCAGCATAACCCCTAGGACATATCATTTCCAAACTTTAAAACCAATGGCAATCCGGCGAAATTTCACCGATTAAATTGCCCACAGCAGCCAGAATAAGCAATATACGAAAGTTTGAAAGTTACCTCAAGCTCCCACTAGCTTTTTCTCAAGATGGCTGAAAACCCTAGCCTTAGAACACCCAAATTTGTGCTCCACAAACCTTGAAGAATGTAGAAGAATAGTTAGGAGCAGAGTTATACGTGTTAGGTAAGGATTTACCGAAGAAATCGACTTACCGTACAAGTTCTCTTCTCCTTCTCTCTCTAGAATTTCTCACACCTTCTCTCTCGTGTTGCAGCTGAATGTCACGGTTTTGGGTTGATGGAGGAGGTAGATGATGATTTAATATGATATAATATTATTTTCTAATTATTTACTAAATTTCCATCAATTTCGGATTTTTACAAAATTCTGGCAGATTTCTGCCCAAACTTTGAAAAATCATAACTAATTCTAGAAATATCAAAATGGGGTGATCCCAAAGCCAATGGAAAGCTATTTAAGTTCTATTTATTGGAAAAATATGGATCACTGCATTTAATAACCTCAAAAATACAGAATTGCACAAAAGTCCATACTGCTCCAAAACAGATTCCAGTTTCCATCCCAAATTTTGGAAAATCATAACTCTTAGCTCACAAATTGAAATGACAAAAATTATATGTCCATTTTGAAGCTTGGCATGTGAAATGTTAGACTAGAAAATTTCAGACTTTTTAGACACTATTTGCCTATTTAAAACGTCCATACAAATCGACTGCCCTGTATAGAGTTTCAATGGACAGAGTTTCCAACTTTTGCACAACTGTTCCCAATGGTTCCAATTTCACAATAAACACTCTCCCCACACGAATTTCCACAAGGAAGCCATTGGAATCATTAAAACATCCAAATTCCCATAACCCATTCTCCAAAAGTGTTTATTCAACAATAATTACATTCACTTTTGAAGTCATTAGCCCTTAATCGCTTTTTGGGATATTACACCTTGTATAGACCCTGAATTAGTAATTGAACTCTGAGTGTGTCGGGAATTTACTGTGTACTCTGATATTTATAAATGGAATCAAATTGTTTAGGCCATTTGTGTATTGGAATGTGAATAGGAGACCATTGTTGACAGGTTTTAGAAAAGGTTTTATAAAAGCTTGTTTTGGGCAAAACTTGTTGTATTAAGTCCCAAATCATTTATAGTTTCTAATTCCACATTAATTACGTGTTTATGAACTTAATCTCGGCCTAAGCGTGAAGGGGGTTACACTCATCTCTATCATTTGTGATGACAAATTATCATACTCCCTTAAAGATCTTGAAGTATATGAGACCTCATGGACTTGTCTATCATCCAACCCTTCAAATTGTTGATCATTACTAGCAATCTTCTCAGTTAAAGCCCATACTTCTTTAGGTGTAAGCAATTGAATAGTGCCTCCAGAAGCAGAATCCAAACTCTTCCTATCTTAAGAAAGTAACCCACTATGAAAGTATTGCACC
Source organism: Inga oerstediana (assembly GCA_963210345.1). Taxonomy (NCBI): domain Eukaryota; kingdom Viridiplantae; phylum Streptophyta; class Magnoliopsida; order Fabales; family Fabaceae; genus Inga; species Inga oerstediana. Next base: position 42,130,644 of record OY723409.1, read on the forward strand.
AATCGAGCTTTTGGGATTTGATGATGTGGACATTTGGCTAGGAGTTCTTGAAATTGACACCAATACTCATAAAAGATTCATGGAGGCCTTGTTTAGCACTGAAGATTTCCTTAGTAAGAGATGTTATCTTTGAAGAAGGGAAGTAGCTTTCCAAAAAGGCACTCTTCAAGGTATCCTAAGAGGCTAAGGCATTGGGATTATGGTGAGGTAACATCAAGAACCACTCCTTAGCTTTGTTTTTCAGTGTAAAATGAAAGACTTTCTGGCACATCTCATCTAGATCAACCCCCATTGGTTTCATGGAGTTGCACACAATGTACATATTCCTCAAGTTCCTGTTAGGGTCTTCTGTAAGTAAACTATTAAATTTTGGTAAGTGACTCAACAAAGGACCCTTCAACTCAAAATTAATATTAAATTCAGGATAAGAGAGGAAAGCATCAATAATATCAGTAGAAGAGGTAAGATCTTTGATATTTCTACGCTCCCCATTGTTCCTATCAATGTTGTTGTGAAACCCTATGAATAAAGTATCATTGGGTGGAGGTATGCCTTCTAGAGGAGGAATTAGATTCATGACAAGATGACGATCTAGAATAAACGAAGAGCCAATAAGAGAAGAATTATCACAAGTATGGGCAACAACTTCTATGTCAATTGTAACACCCCAAATTTTATATTCACAAAATATATTGTAATTATTTGAGAAATTCAATAAAATGGTGAATATTCATGAATTTGGAATTTATGAATTTTATAAATGTTCATTTCATGAGAAAATGGACAAAATAATTAGAGAATTAATCTGGGTAATTTAAAAAGCCCAATATTAAGGTCCAAAAATGGAGAAAAATTAGAGAAAATATTTGGTCCAAAAATTGATCGAAATTGGCCAAATAAAAATAAGAAAAGAAATTGGAATAAAAAGTTAATGGCAAAATCGTAATTTTGTCAATTTATCACGAAATTAATTATTTTCCTATTAATTGAAATTAATTTCAATTAATTAAGAAAAATAAAAAGGAAAAATTTATTTAGAATATTTTAATCAATTTAATATGAATTTATGGAAAATTTGAGCAAAAAGTGCAATTTTAACCAAAATTGAGACTTTACATGTATACGTAACTTGGACAAGTTGTGAAGCCAATTGAGACCATAGGGAGGGACCCTAGGTGCCTCCTACATGTTGTAAGAGGAAGAAAATATTGGGTGGGTTTAATGAGCTTGGTTACATGTACATAGGGTTTATGTGCATAAAAATTGATTTTGGAATTTTTGGAAATTGGTTAAATAGATGAAATAATATATGATATATTATAATATATCATTACCTCCTACTTCATTTAGCCCATTTCGTGCAAAATAGATCTGAAACAAGAGAGATAAAGTTGAGAGGGTTTAGATTGAGAAAGGGAAGAAATCTTGCAATGTAAGCCGATTTCTCCGACAATTTAGCTCTTAACGCGTATAACTCCGACCCTAAGCTACTCTACTTTATTCTTTAAGGTTTGGAGGCTCAAAAATCTGTTGTTTAAAGGTTAGGGATTTAGCCATATTAGGGAAAAGCTAGTGGGAGCTTGAGGTAACTTCCAAACCTTTGTATATTATCTATTCTGGCTGTTGTGGGCAATTTAATCAGTGAAATTTCGCCATATTGCCATTGGTTTTAAATTTTGGAAATGTGTGTGCCTAAGGGTTATACTACCCAATTTTAGTTCAAATGGTTGTAATAACTCAATTATATGGTTAATAAAGTAGTTAGGAGTAGAAAGGAACGCGCTTACGGATCTGAAATCGTAAAACCCTGATTTTTCCCGGAGGATCCCATAATTTTGGTTAGGGCTAGATCTAGGGGTAGGAGATAGATTTTCAATGATTTGATGATTCCATTGGATTCAGGAGGGAAATTAGGTGGGGTTACAGTTGGGCATTTATTCGGAAAAGGCCGAAAAAGCATAATTACGGAAACGCCCCTAAAACCCTAAAAGTAGGGCTGTTAAGGGCAATTTTGTAATTTGACATTGAATTTGATAATTTCAAGCCTGGGAATGGATTCCTTGGGCAAAAAATATGTTGGGATAGCCTATGTCAAAATTTTAGAAGAAAAGTACATTCGGGCTGAGTATGGCGGGGCCGGCCGGGGTCCCGGGGGCATTTTGATAAATTCTCACCATAAGCTAATCTAATCACAAGAAACACTATGGCGGTGCCTAAAATGATACAAGGATAGGTTATAACCTATTTCTTGTACATTTAATATTTTAGGACCAAGTCGGAAGCCAGAAGCGATACGTTTTACGAGGCACACAAAAAAAGGTGGTATTTGAGATAGACTACCAACCCTTTAGGCATTTGTTTGGGCTTCTGGTAGCCACCCAAGGGACTTTAATGATAACTAAATCTAAGTGTTTTGAAGTCATTTGAGTATTGGAATAAATGTTAACACATCGTCCTTAATTATGACTATAGGATTTGATATATGCTCGGAACGTAGAAGGCCTACGCCTGAACAAGAACGGAAAGAACAAGGTAGTGACACTTTATCCTATATCATGTTTAATGCATTGCTTGTTTGTATTTATTATTGAATGAGCGAGGGGACGTGGCGGTTAGCCTGGCCTTAAATAGTGTTATTATTGTATTGTGATATTTGCTTACTTGCTTTGTTTAATTATGTATCATATACGTAAACTGTTGCTACTGAGATTCTTTTGAATCTCACTCTTTCCAAATAACAATTTTAGCTAGGGCAAGTGGATCTTGGGACAAGCAAGTGAGCAAGGACGACTAGAAATGCCGATGGTAGTCCTAGTTGCTTTTTGATTTTTTGTTATCATTTGGATAATTGTATATATTGGATTGACTATAGATTTGTAGTTATTATGTAATCCTCGGTATGGGAAACTGAGATGGGCAATGATGCCATGTAAAACTCTTGGTTTAATGATATTATTCCGGGTGAATGTCGGGAATTTTTTTAGCACTCTAATATTGTATATGTGACAAACCTAATAGGCCAACTATTTTTATTTCAAATGAATGGAGATTGCATTGTACAAGTTTTTATAAAAATTTTTTAATTGCCTTTGATCTTCCATTTACTTATAAAATGAGTTTAAACACTAATTACGGCCTAGATGATGGTGGGGGTTACACTTTTGGTATCAGAGCAGTTTTCCTGGTAAGGGTAGATTTTGCTAGGATAGTGGCCTTAATTCCTTGGTTAAGGATGGTCAGATGATTGATAATTGTTGGTTGTATACACATGCATATTCTTATTATTGTTGGTATATAAGAGTTTAAGGAATATATGTATGCATTTCTTTGATTACTGACTTGGTGAACCCTTTGTAGACTAAAGAAAAATGATAGCTCGCCCTAGAGTTAGGAGAATTGACCTAGAGGTAGAAGAGCTTAATGACAATCCACCCGACCTTATGCAAGAAATGATGGGTCTAATCAGAGAACAAAGGGATATGATTGCTGAGCTGAGGGAAGAACTTAGGGAAGAAAGGGCTAAGCATACTGAGGAAAGGGTCCAGTCTACACATGAGGAGACCCAAGAGAAAACCCGACATAAAGAGACGACTGAGGAGTCAAACTGATCCTATGAGTCCCCAACTTACACTGAGCAGAACCAAGGATCCCATGGGGTGCCGGCTCAAAACAAGAGAGACCTTCAATTCTGGGTTTCTAAGTTCTACAAGCACATGCCTCGTGTGTTCAGAGGAAGGTTCGACCCTCAAGTGGTGGAGGTTTGGTTAATGAGGTTGGAGAAAATTTTTGAGGTGCTTGAGTGTTCATCTAAAGTAAAGGCCAAGTTAGCCATCTATAAGCTCAAAGGAGATGCAGACCGGTGGTGGAGAAACATTGCCATGACTATGCAGGCCCAAAATGTGCTAGTAACTTGGGAGTCATTTCAGGAGCTGTTCAATGACAAATACTTTCTAAAGTCTATGAGAATTGAGAAGGAGTCAAAATTTCTGGCTATCAAGCAGGAAGACAATGAGACCTTTGATGACTACCTATCTCGATTTATTCGTCTAGCCCGATAATCCTCCTACCTCCGACGGATGGATGATGAGGAATGAAGTTCCGACATGTTGATCTATGGGTTGAGACAAGAGTTTAAGAAGAGGTTGGCCACACAACAATTGAATTAGTTCAACAAAGCAGTTGAGGAGTGCCGCATCACCAAGAACAACATGAAAGATATCAACCCGGGTAAGGGTGGTGGTCATGGCGAACTTAGTAAGGGAAGCTCCTCTCAGAAGCACAAGAGCCAAGGATTCTTATCTAAGGGCGGCAGTAAAAAGCCATACCAGTCTGGGGATTGTGAGAACTAAATATCCTCAGTGCAGTGGATATGCCCTCATTATAACAAAGCACATTCTAGTAAGAATTGTGATAAGCAAGTAGTGTGCTTCACCTGCAAACAGCCAGGACATTTTGACAGAGATTGTAAGGGCCGACCGGCAGAGCCAAGGCCCAAGAATCAAGGGAGAGTATTCACTATGACTCATGAGGAAGCAAGGAAATCTCCCGACTTAATTCAAGGTAATATTTTTCTAAATGGTAGTTCATTACAAACTTTGTTTGATTTGGTTGCTAGCCATTCGTTCATAGCCTATGATTGTGTAAAGTGCCTAGGATTACATGTGTAACCCCCTTTGTAATTATATCCAAAATACGTGATTAAAATGAATTAGAGACCAACAATTAGCAAAACTCATTTTCAAACCCATCTACACGATAAGGTTTTCACAAATACCTTTTAAAATCTAATACACTTGGTCTTATATTCATATTTTGAATACATTATCTTGCGAAGATAAATCACATTCGTATAAATATCAAAGTGTACATCATAATTCCAGACAACCCTGGGTTTCATATTTTCATAAAGCGTGCCAATGATTAGGCTCACAAATTGGTTCTACAATTCCAAATATAGAATTTAGACACTTTCATAGTGTTTCTGGGGGTTATATGACCCTATTATGAAAATTTACTAAAAAGCCCCCGGGGACCCAGCCTGGCCCCGCCGTACCCGGTCGGACTGTAATTTTTCTGAAATTTTGACATGGGCTATTATGACATATTTTCGCCCAAGGAATCTATTTCCAGGTTTGGAATTATCAAATTAAATGTCAATTTACAAAATTACCCTTGATAGCCCTACTTTAAGGTTTTAGGGGTATTTTCGTAATTATGCTTTTTCGGCCTTTTCTGAAAAAGTGACCAACTGTAACCCTACCTAATTTTTACTCCTGAACTCAATGGAACCATCAAATCATTGAAAATCCAACTCTAACGCGCTCTAATAGCCCTGGCCAAAATCCTCAGGTTCTTGGGGAAGAATTGGGGTTTTTCGATTTCGGCTCCGTAAACGTGTTTCTTTCTACTCTTAATCACTTTATTAACTATTACATTAGGTTACAACTACCATTTGGACAAAAATTGGGTAGCATAACACTTAGGAAAATCACTTTCCAAAATTTAAAACCAATGGCAATCCAGTGAAATTTCACCGATTAAATTGCCCACAGCAGCCAGAATAGTTAATATACGGAGGTTTGAAAGTTACCTTTCGCTTCCTTCTGGCTCTTCTTGTCTTGACCAAAACCCTAAGCCCTTCCACAACCAAATTTGTACCTCACAACCTTTAAAATACATGGAAGAATAGCTCAAGAGCAATATTATACACATTAGGTACGAATTCACTGAAGAAATTGACCTACCTTATGAGTTTTCTTCCCTTGCTCTCTCTAAAAGCTCTCAAACCTCTCTCTCTCCTATGGCTGCTGCAACATGATAGAAATGAGAGGAAGAAGAAGATAGGAAATATTTCATAGTCCATACTGATGTCATCTTTTAATGAGTTGATGTCATAATTCCCTTCTTTACCTATTTTTGGATTTTTTTGTAGATTTTCTACCTAATCTTTGAAAAATCATAACTAATTATAAAAAAATCAAAATGGGGTGATCCTAAAGCCAATGGAAAGCTATTTAAGTCCTATTTATTGGTAAAATATGGATCAATGTAGTTTATAACCACAAAAATACAGAATTGCACAAAAGTCCATACTTCTCCAAAACAGATTCCAGTTTCAATCCCAAACTTTGGAAAATTATAACTCTTAGCTCACAAATCGAAATGACACAAATTATATGTCTATTTTTTTGAAGCATGGAATGTGAACTTTAAGACAAGAAAGTTTCAGAATTTTTAAATACCATTTACCCATTCAAAACGTCTATACAAACCGACTGCCCTGTACAGAGTTTCAATGGATAGAATTTCCAACTTTTGCACAATTATTCCCAATGGTTCCAATTTCACAACAAACACTCTCCCCACACAAATTTTCACAAGGAAGCCATTGGAATCACTAAAACAACCAAATTCTTATCACATCTACTTTTGAAGTCATTAACCTTTACCAAAATTTAGGATCCTGCTAAATCGGGCTAGCAGTCCACTTATTTCAGACTTATTCTCTAGCCTTAAATCTCAAAATTCGGGGTATTATATTTCTCTCCTCGTTCAATAAATTTCGTCCTTGAAATTTGTCTCATATCTTAAACCATAAACTCGACTGCCTCTTCATGACGGTTTCCATTTCACAAATTGCTTCTCATTGGGATGGTCCCTTCTAGACCACCCACACAAACGGTGCACCACAAATCTGATTCTCACAAGAATCTTAAACGAACTGATGTGCCGTGCTCGGTTTCACACACAAATACTCAAAATTCTCATATCACAGTACAATTTTGCTATCACCCCATGCATGTAATAGCGCCATATCTTTGGCATGAACACAGATGCAACAAAGTTGCTATGAACCCGCAATCGGCCCATTACATGATTGCTGAATGAACATATTTATCACACATCTACTAAATAAATGCAATCGTCCCCACATACGATTGCAACAACACATTATCATCACATAACATACTCTCTAGAGGCTCTAGATCATGAGCCATATCATCTTGGCAGTTGGGCGGCATGGCCACCACCGTGCTTAATTCAATTCAATCACCCCTTTCGGGTATAACTCGTAACACACAGATTCATTCCACATAACAAATAGCTCCACTGTATTCTCATGTTCCTCAGCTTTCGCCATATCCATTTTCATAGTATTACCTTCACTTGTGCACCTACCAGTGACTCTGCTAATGGTAATCGGGACTTTTGGGTATCTACAACAATATCACATTGCTGTATCAAATTTCACGGTGTCACAACAATATCTACAACAGGTTCACAATAATGCGTGACTCGTAAGTCACAAGATGACAACGCTCTCGGTTATATACACAATAATGTGTGATGATTGTCACAAGATTCACAATCACACCCCACCTTCATCCCCTTTTATCGCTGGGAAGACACACAGTCTTTACCCGAACTATTGTTAGTGACTCAGGGAGTATTGGCATGGTAGTGCTTACACACATATACACATACACTGCAGCTCACGCTGTTTGCAAGAATACCTTAGCTTTCGCTGCTTGCACACACATAACATTGCAAGAATACCCCGTCTTTCACCGCTTGCACACACATCACATTGCAAGATTACCTCAGCTTCACCGCTTGCACAAATACATATTGCCCTTCCGGTATTCACGCAACTTCAACATCAAACACACATTACCTTTACAAAAACACACATCACAGATTCTAATTTTACGCACCGCCTTTTGGCCTTGGATCAACACCGGTGCAACCAGCGTGGTGGTTAGCTAGGCTAGCCATGCCGGGGTAGTGCCCTCAGAATAGAGAACCCCCAATCATGTAGTCAAAGTAGCCATCAAATGAACTAGCTTTGCTCTACTACAAAACCACAACCTAATCCCAGCTTGTTCATAATTGTCACACCCTACCATCATCCCCTTTTACCGCCGGGAAGGCATACAGCCCCACCCGAACTGTTGTTAGCGACTCAGGGACTATTGGCATGGCGGTATATACATATAGCCTTTTGGCCCACAAATAGCCTTTTGGCTTTCACATGGCCTCACGACTCATAAATAGTCAATCCTTTGTAAACTAACTCCCTAGCGGAATGGTCCTTCGACATGGGAACCACCCTATGAGGCCGCAGGTGAGAGACATCATAAATAGCCTCTGGCTCACACAAATAATCATTCCCCCATAAACTACACCCCAGTAGAACGGTCCTCCCACCGGAATCACCCAATGAGCCGCAGGTGAAAGACATTACAAATGTTTGTCACAGTCCACTGGACAAACCCGATCCGGCCCAACAAGGGAGATCAACTCATAACATAAATCTGTCACATCCTGGGCCTATGCCAACCAGGCACATGCCACTGGACCAACCAGATCCGGCCCAACCGGGGAGATAGACTCACAATACATAATCACAACAAGTTGGAACTAGTATCATAACAACTTCACCTTCAACACCTTGAATTTTTTCCCCCACCAAGCTAGGATCCTCCAAGACCTCTTCTCACAATATAATTTAGACTTTGGGGCTATACCAACACATCTCTCATACTTCCTTGAGCTCTTACTTAGCGTAGTTCTTAAATGTATCACATTTACCACGCTTCTGCTGCACACTTTGAGGTCTATCTCCTCATCTATGCTTTAACAATGTCAGGTTGATTTAGTAGAAGTTCTATAGGAATCTTGCACTACAACTGACAACACTCACAACCTGCATTTAATTGTGCCAGACCTTGGCCCGATTCAACTTGAATCATTCTGAGCCATATAGCTTCTTATCTCAAGAAAACCCATTCCATGTGGGATTCATTACAATACACCATCATTGAGAACCAACGCTTCCATAGTGCTAATCTACGATTCAACATCATGGCAGCTGCACTCCACGGTTCTTTGTCAAGGCGGCTGTATTATAGGGTTTGTTGTCACGATGGTTCTACGATAGGGTTCGTAGTCACAGTGGCTCCATACTATGGTACCATACTCTTTGTAGGTAGCCCTTTCCAATCAGATTTCCCACAGGTAGCCCTCTCCGATTAGAACTCTCCGTAGGTAGCCCTTTCCTATCAAAATTCTCCGCATGTAGCCCTTTCCAATTTGAATCCTCTATAGATAGCTCTTTCCAGTTGGTTGTCTCTAGATGAAGGTTTCATTATATCAAGAACTCAGAAGCCATTCACATATTCTATTCTCTATCTCAACCTTGAGACCATATCTCATAATTACTCATCATTCTAACAAAACCATCCTCAGGTCACCTACATTCCAATTTCATAATATCAGGGCGATACTCCGCCACTAACTATCAGCACCCCTCTAGCTTGAACACATCTAGTCGTGCCTTCAACACTGGTTGTACTCCTCAAATTCTTAGGTGAACCATACTGATTCACCACATCTCCATCACAGATAATGTATACACTCAGTCCTTAAACTCATATATCCACAAATAGCAGGGACCTTAATGTGTATACCATAACCAATAACAAATTATTGCCTATTTTTAGGCCAAACTAGGGGAATTGTCCTAGCAAATCCTACCTTTGCCAGGAACTACATCTCTGATACCACAAATGTAACCCCCTTCGTAATTATATCTGAAATACGCAATTAAAATGAATTAGAGAGTAACAATTAGCAAAACTTATTTTTAAACCCATGTACACGATAGGAATTTTACAAATACCTTTCAAAATCTAATACACATGGTCTCATATTCATATTTTGAATACAATTACCTTGCAAAGATAAATCACATTCGTATAAATATCAGAGTGCACAACATAATTCTCGGCGACCCCGGGTTTCATATCTTCATAAAAGGGTATATATAAGGCAGATTAGCCTATACAATTTCCCAAACAAGGGATTACACAATATCCTTTTCAAATACATATCCAGATAACCAAAAATACATCCCAAAGGAGTCTTCACCGTCCTTGGATGCTTACTCCCTCTCCTTGATCCACTTGTCCTATCTAAATTGTTGGTAGGGGAGGGTGAGATTCGAGAGAATCTCAGTAGGAAAATAATACCAATATACATGCAAGATAAATGTTTAATGCATGACATGCTTGCCTTATATAGCTCATGATCACACAATGACAAATTTGCAAGCTCAACATTTCGAACAACATACTTATGGCCATAGCATAAATTGAAACAAAGCTTCAATCATTCATATATGTTTCACATAATCAAGCAAAGAAATAACTTGCATGAATATACCAACACAAATATCAAATACATGCAGGAGAGGTAAGTTCCCAACCTTAATTCTTTTACACCTCGAAATATGTGCCTCGTAATACATGCCAAGATTAGGCTTACAACATGGTCCTACAATTCAAAATATAGAATTTAGACACTTCCATAGTGTTTCTGGGGATTATATGAGCCTATTATGAAAATTTACTAAAATCCCCTCGGGGCCTGGCCTAGCCCCGCTGTCACGGTCTGATTGTACTTTTTTTTGAAATTTTTGACATGGGCTATTCTAACATATTTTTGCCCAAGGAATCTCTTTTCAGAATTAGAATTATCAAATTCAATGTCAAATTACAAAATTACCCTTGACAGCCCCACTTTAAGGGTTTTAGGGGCGTTTTCGTAATTATGCTTTTTTGGCCTTTTCTGAAAAAGTGACCAACTTTAATCCAACCTAATTTTCGCTCCTGAACTCAATGGAAACATCAAATCATTGAAAATCCAACTCTAAGGCCATCTAACAGACCTGGCCAAAATCCTCAGGTTCTCTGGGAAAAATTGGGGTTTTTCGGTTTCTGCTCCGTAAATGTGTTTCGTTCTACTCCTAATTACTTTTTTTAATGATTACATTAGGTTATGGCTACCATTTTGACAAAACTTGGGTAGCATAACTCTTAAGTAACTTACTTTCCAAAGTTTAAAACCAACAACAATTCGGTGAAATTTCATCGACTAAATTGCCTACAGGAGCCAGAATAGTTAATATATGAAGGTTTCAAAGTTACCTTTCGATTCCTTCCATCTCTTCTTGACTTGACTGAAACCTTAAGCACTTCCATAACCAAATTTGTGCCTCACAACTTTTAAAATACATGGAAGAATAGCTTATGAGCAATATTATACGATTAGGTATGAATTCACTGAAGAAATCGACCTACCTTCCAAGTTTTCTTCCTTTTCTCTCTCTAAATGCTCTCAAACCTCTCTCTCTCTCCTATGGCTGCTGCAACATGATAGAAATGAGAGGAAGAAGAAGATAGTAAATATTTCATAGTCCCTACTGATGTCATCTTTTAATGAGCTGATGTCATAATTCCCTTCTTTCCCCATTTTCAGATATTTTGGCAGATTTTCTGCCTAATCTTTGAAAAATCATAACTAATTATAAAAAAAATCAAAATGGGGTGATCCCAAAGCCAATATAAAGCTATTTAAGTCATATTTACTAGAAAAATATAGATCAATACAATTCATAACCATAAAAATATAGATTTGCACAAAAGTCCATACTACTCCAAAATAGATTCCAGTTTCAATCCCAAACTTTGGAAAATCATAATTCTTAGCTCACAAATTGAAATGACACAAATTATATATCCAATTTTTTGAAGCATGGAATATGAAATTTAAGACTGGAAAGTTTTAGAATTTTTAAATACTATTTACCCATTCAAAACCTATATACAAACTGACTGCCATATACAGAATTTTAATGGATGGAATTTCCAACTTTTGCATAATTGTTCTCAATGGTTCCAATTTCACAATAAACACTCTCCCCACACAAATTTTTACAAGGAAGCCATTGGAATTGTAATGCCCTAAATTTTGATTAAGGGCTAATGACAATTATTATTGATAATTTTGAATTGATTGGAATTATTATGTATTTTGTGGCAATTTTTAATTAATATGCCATAAGTGGTGGAAAGTTGAAAGAATGGAATTATTGGCCATAAGTTGGTAATTAAAGGATAAATTAATTACTAACTAAGAAGAAAATGAGAAGTGTAATTAGAATGGCTAATGGAGGGATTAAAGTGACTAATTGGGTGTCTGCTTTATGGGAACCAATGGCATGTGAACATGTGTCAAGATGAGAGTATGAGATAGGATGAGAAAAGTCAAAACCCCCAATTGTTTAATATTTTCTCTCTCTTCCTCCCTCATTTTCGTTGGATGAAGTATAGGTATGGAGAAATAATCATCATTCTTCATCTCCTACCTCACTCTATTCTCTATCTTTTTCTCTCTCATGCGGGCAGCTATTTTTGGCTAAGGAAGAAGAAGAAAAGCTGGAATTTGAGGTAAGTTAATGACCTCTAATGGAAAAAAATCACTTCATTAATGTTGATCCTTGGAGTGAGAGCTTCATTTTGATGTTTATAGTGTGCCTATTGGTGTTGATTTGTGCCCACACAAAATTTTGAAGGTTAGTGAATCAAGAAATCTCTTTGGCAAAGTGAAAGAGTTAAGTAAGACTAATCTATCTATCTAAGTTTTATGCCAAATGATTTAGTTTGAAATTTTTGGAAATTTTGGCCTTTAACCTAAAAATGATGACCACTGGGCTATTGGCATGTTTTTGGCATAGTAATGGTATATTGGGAATGTATATGGATGGATAGGATTGATTTGGGATTGAAATGGTATATTTGGATGATTTTGGAATTTGGATGTTTTTGTTGCCCAGAACCAAAGCATGATAATGGAGTAGGATTTAGATAATTCTGATGATTCTATTGAATTCCTTGGATGTTTTTATGTGGGAGTAGCTTTAGTAGAAGTTTTGGGTCCATTTGGATCAATTATGCAAATGTTAGGAAATATGGTCAGTTTTGCTACATTTTCTGGTTTCTGATAAAATCACTCGAGTGAGGGATGAACATCACTTGGGTGAGGGTAAGATCACTCGAGTGCATTAGTGTGTTCTTTCTTTCTGCTTTCTGTGTTCTTGTTGCACTTCCGTGGTCAAAGGTAAGTGTTACCTCACTAGCGAGTGTGGTGGGACATCACTTGAGTGAGCTTCCTATCACACAAATGCAGGTGTATTTGACACAAGGACTTGCCTTTCGGGTTGTCACTCATGGTTAAAGTGCAAGAGTGTGCCTTCTTACTCGTGGGTATGTGGTATTCACTTGAGTGTAATGGGCTATGCTCGAGTCCTCTTGATCCTTGAGAACTTTTGTACTATAGGGTCTTCACTTTCTGTGCTTCACTTCCTAGTGCTTGAGTGAGCATTAGGCTATCACTTGAGTGTTGCTTTCAGTTCTTGAGTGATCTTGCCTCTGAAAAAGTTTCTTGTGCTCTCAGGTATTTAGTTACTGACCTTTACTCTCTAGTGCCCGAGTGTAGACCGTACCATCATTCGAGTATCCGTATAATATCACTCAAGTGTCTTAGTGAAAAATTATAGTTGTATGCTTTCAAAAAGGAGATCTTTGGGGATAGTCTTCCTACCCTTTAGAGCTATTGATAGAGTTATTCATGGGTACTAAAAGAGAAATAATGATAACTAAACTAAGTGTTAAGAAGTCATTGAGAATTGGAATAGAGAATTGACACTTTGTCCCTAATTATGAATATAGAATTTGATATTTGCCCTACTCGGGAAAGACCAGCGCCATGACACGTATGGAAGGATCAAGGTAGTGACTCTTCTCTCATGTTATGTATGATGTTTTGGTATGCATGACTTGTCATTTAGTTTTTTGAATTGTATGTGCCATAGTCCATTACAACGTAAGCACTTCAGTGTGAGCCGTTTAGGGATTGACGCTGGTCATCTCTAGCTCGGCTGTTGAATTGCCGTTGTAATCTACATGGATCTTTGTGAATTCGACCCGTGGGGTGGCGTGTTGTGAATCCAGCCGTGGGTTGTGTGTTATATATATTGGCTGTATGGCTTGCATATGAAATGCTTTATATGAATCCCAGTTGTGGTGAAATATATTGTGTCAACTGTTATGGTACAATACAGCGTGAGCAAACATAAGGGTGATATGAGTCATACCTGCCCTTACTGCTGTAACTGTAGTTATAGTTGCTATGTGTGTATGATGATTTGCTTTCATGCCTTATTGTTGTGCATACTATGAGTGATTTATTACTACGGGAATTCTTTAGAATCTCACTCTCCTAAAAACATAAATTTTAGACAGGGCTGAAGCATCCAAGGGAAAGCGGGCGACGAAGAGTGGATAGAGCTCCTGGCTAGGAGATTTATTTTGAGAAATTGGTTATCATTTTGTAAATCATTTGGATATATTTTGTTAGAAATTACATGTACATATTGGATAGTATTTGTGTAATCCCCTTGTTATAGGAAACTTTATAGGCAATGGTGCCTTGTAGACCCTTTATTAATTAATGGAACTCGAGCGTGTCGGGAATTTATGCTGTACTCTGATATGTATGAATGAAATCAACCTGTACAAGCTATTTATGTATTGAAATGTGAATATGAGACCATTGTGGGTAAGTTTTGTAAAACGTTTTTTTAAAACCATGATTTTGGGAAGTTTAATTTTTAAATAACCCCAAAATCATCTATGGTCTCTAATTCTACATTAACCATGATTTCCGAACTTAATCTCGGTCTATGGTGGAAGGGGGTTACAGGAATCACTAAAACAACCAAATTCCCATCACATCCACGTTTAAAGTCATTAACCCTTAATCGAAATTTGGGATCCTACTAAACCAGGTTTAGTAGTCCACTTATTTCAGGCTTATTCTCTAGCCTTAAATCTCAAAATTTTGGGTATTACAACATGTCCATAAACTTCCATTTGATTTGGTTGAGTCAACACTAATGGGCGCTAAGACTGTGACTGTGGAAGCTTGCCTAAATTGTGTAATTACTGTCGAGGGTTATGAATCTACAGTTGATTTAATTGTTTGCCACTTTATCAACTAGAAGTTATTCTGGGTATTGATTGGTTGAAGGCAAACAATGTGATGCTGGATTGTGGAAACAGGAAAATAGTTTATACTGCTCTGTAGAGGGATGATAGTGTTAATAGTAGTTTGAATTTCCTTTCGATGGCTAAAGTTGAGGAATGTTTGAAAAAGGGATGCCAAGGGTATATGGTGTTCTTTTCTGTTCAGGGAGAGTTATATGTAGCTCTAGAGAGTATACCTATAGTGAGAGACTTCCCTGAGGAGTTTCTAGATGATCTCAGTGGATTGCCTCTGAAAAGGGAAGTGGAATTTCCAATTGAGATAGTGCCTGGAGCTGGGTCCATATCTAAGGCCCCATATAGAATGGCCCCTAACAAGATAGTAGAATTGAAGAAACAAATTAAAGATTTGCTTGAGAAAGGGTTCATTTGACCTAGTGTGTCGCTATGGGGAGCTCCGATATTATTTGTGAAAAAGAAAGATGGAAGCTTAAGAATTTGTATAGATCACAGAGAACTTAATAAAGTAACTATTAAGAACAAGTATCCTTTTCTGAGGATTGATGACCAGTTAGAACTTTTGTCTGGCTCGTGTGTATTCTCCAAGATTGATCTAAGGTTGGGATATCATCCGTTGCGTGTGAAGGCAACAGATATTCCGAAGACTGCTTTCCGACCAAGAAACAGGCACTATGAGTTCCTTGTAATGCCCTTTGGTTTGACTAATGCACTGGTGGTATTCATGGATTATATGAATCGCATCTTCTGAATGTATCTTTATCAGTTTATGGTAGTGTTTATTGACGAGATATTGATTTACTATAACAGTAATGAGGAACATGAATAGCATTTGAGAATTGTGTTGAGAATCTTACAATAAAGCAACCATGCTAAGCTAAGAAAATGAGTTTTGGCTTGCGGAAGTGAAATTTCTTGGCCATGTCATCTCACGAGAAGGGATCTTGGTGGATCCCAGCAAAGTGGAAGCAGTACTTGATTGGAAGAGGCCAAAATCTGTTTCTGAGATTCACAATTTTATGGGTCTTGCTGGTTACTATCGGAGG
Source organism: Inga oerstediana (assembly GCA_963210345.1). Taxonomy (NCBI): domain Eukaryota; kingdom Viridiplantae; phylum Streptophyta; class Magnoliopsida; order Fabales; family Fabaceae; genus Inga; species Inga oerstediana. The sequence continues at coordinate 42,146,593 of OY723409.1, forward strand.
TTCATTTAAAACTTCTCTCGGATTGTATTGTCAATGACCAAGCTCACAAGGATGGATCAATTATTTTTGTAGGATGAACATTGTAAACAGTGTTTCACGGAGCTGAAAGAGAGGTTGACCACGGTACCGGTATTGATTATACTTGATCCCAATAAGGCTTACGTCATGTACAGTGATAGGAGTAAGCAGGGGTTAGGGTATGTCCTGATGCACCAGGGATGAGTGGTGGCCTATGCCTCCTACAACTCAAACCGTATGAGATGAATTACCCCACCCATGATTTGGAGCTTGCGGCAATAGTGTTTGCAATAATGTGACGGTGGAATTGTACAGCGACAACAAGAGTCTCAAATATTTGTATGATCAGAAAGAGTTGAACATGAGACAGCGTTGGTGGATGGAGTTGCTGAAAGACTATAACCTGGAGATCAAATATCATCCGGGTAAGGCTAATGTCGTCATGGATGCTCTTAGTCGAAAGGTGGTGCTAGTGGCAATGATGATGATACAGGAAAAGAAATTGATAAAGGAGTTTTAGGACTTGAATCTCTTGAATGATATCCTGCGTGCTGTTATGGTGTTGTCCAAAGGAAGAATGGCCTGAGGACTGAAATTGAAGAGGCTCAGATGCAAGATGAGCAAGCCCAATCTTTCTGAGCTATGATTGAGCAAGGAGGGATTTAGGATTATGATTTGTCACCTAGTGGGCTGGTTCGTTACTAGAAGAGAATCTATGTTCCATTGAAGGCGAACTTGAGATAGAGGATTCTATATGAGGCTCATAAGAGTCAGTATACTCTTCACCCAAGTATGACCAAGATGTATCACAACTTGAAATCAATGTACTGGTGGTAAGGGTTGAAGAGTGATATGACTAAGTATGTGGCACGGTATCTTACCTATCAAAAGGTGAAGATTGAACACCGAGACAGCCATGATTGCTTTAAAGTCCAGAAATTCCAGAATAGAAGTGGGAGAGTGTGACCATGGATCTAGTGGTGGGTCTACCCAGGATCAAGAATTATGATGTGATCTAGGTGATTGTTGATCGACTCACGAAGTTAGCACATTTCATATCGATTAACACTAGCTATTCTCCTGATAGGCTGGCTAAAATCTACATAAAAGAGATAGTGAGACTCCATAGTACACCGAAGAACAATATCTCTGATAGAGGTTATTGGTTTACTTCAAGATTCTGGAGGGCTATACATGAAGCTATGGGTACTCAGTTGAGGTTTAGTATGGCCTACCATCCTCAGATGGACGGACAGTCAGAAAGGACTATCCAAACGTTAGAAGATATGTTAAGAGCATATATCCTAGACTTCAAAGGAAAATGATACTACTTTCTTGCATTGGCTGAGTTTGCCTACAACAGCAGTTATCATATAGCATTCAATTGGCTCCATATGAGGCATTGTATGGGAGGAAGTGTCAGTCACCATTTTACTGGATAGAGTTGTCGGAGAGGAAGTTGTATGGGCCGGATCTTGTTGATCAAACCTATGAACAGATCTGAATCATCAGGAAGAGGCTCCTTACAGCACAGAGTCAACAGAAGAGCTATGTTGATAAGAGGAGAAACCTTTAGAGTTTGATGTTTGGGGTCATGTTTTCCTGAAAGTTCTTTAGTCACAGGCATCTAGAGAGCAATCAAGCGAAGGAAGCTGACCTTGAGGTACATTGGTCCATTTGAGATTCTGGTGAGAATCAGACCTATAGCGTACTGGATGGCCCTACCCCCGAATTTGAGCAGACTTCATGATGTATTCCATGTCTCACAGCTCAAGAAGTACCAACCAGACCTTGAGCATATTATTGAGTATGAAGAGATTAAAATGCAAGATAGCTTCACTTATGCGGTAGAGCTCGAACAAATCATTGGTCGAGAAAAGCGATAGATGAGACATCAAAGCTTATAATTTGTAAAGGTGGTCTGGAAGGGAATGTCTCCAAGGGAAGCAACATAGGAAGCAGAAGTGGACATGAAGAAGCGATTTCCTTAGTTTATGCCCAATGATGTGTAACAAATTTCGGTGAAGAATTTTATTTAAGTGGAGGAAAACTGTAACACCTCAAATTTTATATTCACCAAATCTATTGTAATTATTTGAGAAATTCAATAAAATAGTGAATATTCATGAATTTGGAATTTATAAATTTTATAGATGTTCATTTTCATGAGAAAATGGGCAAAATAATTATGGAATTAATTTGGGTAATTTAAGAAGCCCAATATTAAGGTAAAAAAATGGAGAAAAATTAGAGAAAATATTTGGTCCAAAAATTGATGGAAATTGGCCAAATAAAAATAAGAAAAGAAATTGGAATAAAAAGGTAATGGCAAAATTGTAATTTTGCCAATTTATCACGAAATTAATTATTTTCCTATTAATTGAATTTAATTTCAATTAATTAAGATAAATAAAAAGGAAAAATGTATTTATAATATTTTGGTCAATTTAATATGAATTTATGGAAAATTTGAGCAAAAAGTGCAATTTTGACCAAAATTGAGACTTTATATTTATACATAACTTGGACAAGTTGTGAAGCTAATTGAGACCATAGGGAGGGACCCCTTGGTGCCTCCTACATGTTGTAAGAGGAAGAATTGGTTGAGCTTAATGAGCTTGGTTACATGTACATAGGGTTTATGTGCATAAAAATTGATTTTGAAACTTTTGGAAATTGGTTAAATAAATGAAATAATATATGATATATTATAATATATCATTACCTACTTCCTTCAGCCCATTTCATGCAAAATAGATCTAAAACAAGAGAGAGAAAGTTGAGAGGGTTTAGAGAGAGAAAGGGAAGAAATCTCGCAAGGTAAGCCGGTTTCTCTGACGATTTAGCTCCTAATGCGTATAACTCTGACCCTAAGCTACTCTTCTTTGTTCTTTGAGGTTTGGAGGCTCAAAAATCTGTTGTTTAAAGGTTAGGGTTTTAGCCATATTAGGGAAAAGCTAGTGGGAGCTTGAGGTAACTTCCAAATCTTCATATATAATCTATTCTGGTTGCTGTGGGCAATTTAATCGGTGAAATTTCGCCGGATTGCCATTGGTTTTAAATTTTGGAAATGTGTGTGCCTAAGGGTTATGCTGCCCAATTTTAGTTCAAATGGTTGTTGATAGACATATATAAGTATCATGACTTTGCTATTGATCCATATATTATCTTGACACTTAGAGTTGTGTTTTGAAGGATATGAATATTCAACTCAAGGATTTGAATACATGACACTGGTTATTTAAAGATAGTCGATATCAATTGTTAAAGTACTCGAGCAACAAAATGACTGCAAATGAATTATGAATGATTAAACACATACTCATTGGTCCAAATGACTAAAGTTTTAGAATATTATTCAAGTAAGTTATTCTACAATAATGGTTAATGCATTACGATTCAATGCATTAATGAACATTCATAATGCTTGGAATAACTTGGCCAATAAGTATTTGTGCATTAGGCACAAGGCTTTCACATATTGAATTCTTTTCTAGAAGATACACTTGAAACTCCCATAGATAGTTAACTAGTTAGATATAAGGTCTAACTTGTTAGAAAATAAAGGTTGAGGAGTTCAAGCATTGGATAACACATTTAAGATCAATGATCAATATGTCAATGCTGGGGAAATACTCTAGTGGATGAATTTGAAGCATTTTTGACTTTTAGTATACAAAAATATTAACTTCCAATTTTGAAACCGATTTGAATGCAAACAAAATATGAATAATTTTCAAATCATGTGTATGCACTAATAAGATAAATTGAAATCTAATAAAGTTTTTAAAATGAGTATTTCAAACTTCCAATGCATAAAAAGATTATTTCACTTTTGATTTATTTAGCAAACTGAAAAACATTTTGAAAACCATAAATGATTGTTTGCTAATGATATGCAATAATGAGCAAGTATTCATTACCCAATTTAGTTCATATAAGCACAAGATATGAAAAGATATAGAGTAAGGATTACATATCACCATAATTCTTCTTGTTCTTGTGATAGCTTGCTTGATTTTGGTGGAATAATATTGAGTTTCCTCCTTTGCACACATAACACCAAAATCCAAACTCCATAATTCAGCATCATCAAGATATGAATTTGTTTTCATGTGGCTATAGTCTTGATAAGCTTTTTCTTATCCAACAAAACTATATAAATTTCTTTTTTCTTTATGGTATCCAACCTTGCTTGGATCTATTTCTTGTTAGCTTGTAGAAATCAAGATAAAATTCACATGTTCTAAGAATATAATTAATTCAAGGCAATTGAGCATAACAAATTAAATGTCTTTATGCATAAAATAAATATGTTCTTTTCAAATCACTATATATGCATAAAGAATTAACCTGTTGAGCATTGCAATCCCATTATAAATAAATCTATTAAGTGGCTTTTTAAGGGATGCGAAAACATAATTTCAAAATTGTTTGCAATGCTCATTCCTAAGGTTTAAAAATATAAAATCTCAATAAATATTACAGACAATAGTATAGGAGGCTTTATCATTATGTATCTTTGCCTTAGATACTTGGAGGATTACTTTTGTTTACCTACTGCATCTTTCTATGATGTTGATACTTTGAATATATTGCTTTGGGTGCTGGCAACCTTCTCTCAAAATATATAGACTCTAGGAGTCTTTTACTTGATGCTTGAGAGATCCTCATTTTCCTATTCTCCTCAAGATAGTTGAATGGTACTCTATGGTAGTTCATTCTTTAGGTGGACCGTACTCCTTTTCTCTATTGCCTTTCTTTATGGTTAAACTTTGCAGTTCTAGCAATGGGTGATTCGAGAATTCTCCTAATTAATGTGAATCTCCATTTAGGTACATTAAAAACTCTTGGAATCGTATTTATTTTCTCAGTATCCTTTTGTCCATTCTTTCTAGAATCAATCTACACACATGAAACACCAGATAGACATTTTGGTACCTACTTTGCTTTGGGTCCTTGAACGTTAGTATTTGAACTTACTTGCATTTTAGGAATCCAAAAAAAATTATTTCTCACATCAGAATTTCTCCTAATATAGCATGTGTAAGAAATTTGACCTGATTTACCACAATAATTACAAATAATACAATGATATGCATTATGAGATTTTATTCAAATATTGTGTCGATCAAGAAAAGATGATCTCAAATGATCAGTTTGCCTAAGTTCTTTCTTCCTACATGAATTTCTGGCATGATTGAAAACCTTTTTTGCTTTTATCAATAGAATCAATAATTGGTTGAAAAACAATTTTATGCAAACTTTGAAAATCATTTTTCAAAATAACTCTAGAAGAATTGGAATTGTTTACCATATGTGCATCTTGAGCTCTAGAGAATGATCCATCAAATTCATCCATAATGAGCTCTTCTTGGGAATCATCTTCCTCTTGTTCTTCTATGTTGACAAAATCATGGAAGTGTTCTATGATTTCTCCTTCTTCATTGTCAACTTCCAATTCTTCATGATGTTAGATCCCAAGTTTTGATGATAACAAAAGTCAATTGTGTACAAATCATGTTTTTATAAGTTTAAGAAATGTTTATAAAGTTACCAAATGCATACAACAATGTTCTATGGTATCTGCTGTCAAAATGAACTGGTGTGCTTGAGCATGAGTCTTGCACTCGAGCATGGAACCCTTCTGTGCTCGAGCAGGTGCTAGTGATAGCCAGAAAGTATTTTCCCGAGAAGCATACTACTGTCATTTTTACTGATTCACTCGAGCACTAGAGACAGCACTCGAGCAGAGGAGTTTTCTCACTCGAGAACATGCGAGTGAGAGTCTGCGAGTGCTTGGCCGAGACCAAGTTTTGTCATTCTCCCTTGATGCACTCGAGCAGAGAAATCAATGCTCGAGCATGAGTGTCCTGTACTCGAGCACTAGCGAGTGAAGGTATGCGAGTGCTTGGCTAAGAGTCATGAAGATCAGAGAAGCACAAGTATGCTCGAGCAAAGCTTCATATGCTCGAGTGACACATCAGCACTCGCGAGTGAAAAATCTATCCCTCTCAAATTCTGATGCGAGTGTTGGTATTAAGGCTATATTACTTGAGAATATTCTTCTCACTCGAGCAGGAGTATGTGTGCTCGAGTGAGGGTCCACATCACCTGCGAGTACAAAATCTAACTCTTGCTAAAATGATATGCGAGTGCTGTCCAGAGAAGAAACTCCCAGTGCAAAATGCAAGGCCACTCGAGCAGAAGGAGTTGTGCTCAAGTGAGGCCCTACATCACTCGCGAGTGAGAATTTTGTCTCTCTGAAATCCTATGCGATCACAAACTTAAAACTGAAGATCAAGGAGTAAAATTGCGATATCACTCGAGTGAGCCCATCCATGCTAGAGTGATGCTCTGTCAGATCACCAAATACACCAAGTCTCATAACGTTCAATCCGAATATGGTTTAATGTTATTTATTTATCTCATCATTACTTATTATCATTACTTAACATCATTTTGAATGTATTATAAGTGTGATACAGGAGGATGAACATTTGAAATAAACTGACACGAAGAAAGTCAAACAACGGCAGATAACATCATTATAAGCACGCACGTAACTACCGCATTCAGAATATTCAAACATGCGCGTGCCATTCCACAGTTGCAAGCCCCGCTCCTCAACAATGATTACTCAAACGGGCAAAAATTGAATATCTATAAATACAAAGATTCAGAGATCGTCAAGATGAACGAAGCACAAGAATTCACAAGCATATACACGAGTCTCTGCTATTCATAATTTTTCTCTGTATACACATTGATCTTCAGTGTTCATTTATTTGCTCTGTAAGAGAGTCTTCATACAATTCAAATTCTATTTTCATTTGATCTCAAGGTATTGAGACCTTGAGAGGTAGATTTCCTTACGAGAGAAGCAATTGAGAGAATTCTTTGTTAAACCTTCCACTCATAAGACTTATAAGATACAAGCAGAAGAGAATGTTGCTGCTCGTAAGACTTACAGTGGTGTAACCAGGAGAGAATGTTGCTGCTCATAAGTCTTGTATACATAAGCAAGTGGAAAAGGTCATAGGTTGTTTTTTCTGCACGTAAGACTTGTCGTAAGGGGGAGAGAAATTTCTTAGTAAGAGAATATTTCTGCTCGTAGTCCTTTCAAGGACAATTGTTGTTTTGTGGCGTTCTGAGAGCTCATTGAATCTTGGAAGAATATTGAAAATTTTAGTAGGTCTTGATCTCTGAGGACTGGACGTAGGCCTGGTTGTTAGGCTGAACTAATATAACTCTCTGTGTTCTAATCTTCTCAACTCTACTCTATCTACTCTATTTTTTATATCACCACATCGAAGCGAAAAATTTATAACATCACCCAATTCATCCCCCTCTTGGGTGAATCTTGCCTCTTTCATTTGGTATCAGAGCGAGGTCTTCTCTGAAGAGCCTAACAGCTTGAGAAGGATCCGGTAAATGGCAACAATGGGTGAAAACATTCTTTCAGACGGAGCTTTAATCACTAGACCTCCTGGTTTTGCTGGAGAACATTTTTCGTTCTGGAAAGCTAAATTCAGAGTGTTCGTGATGGCTAACGAGTACGGCTTGTGGAATGTAATACAAGATGGTGACTATGTTCCAATGAAGAAAATCGAAGATAGAGCCGTTAAGAAGAGCCCAGATGAGTTTGACGAGAATGATAAAATTTTAGTAACATTAAATAGTAAAGCTATTTTAATGATACAGAGTGCTCTTAGTCAAAAAGAATATTTTCGAATATGTACTCTACAAACTGCCAAAGATATGTGGGATGCTCTTGAAACTGCTCACGAAGGTACATCCGGAATCAAAGAAAATAGAGTCAATACTCTAATTACAGAATATGATCTATTTCGTATGAAACCTGGAGAAGGTATATCAGAATTCGAACTTAGGTATACTCATCTTGTTAATCAATTATCTGCTCTTGGAAAATCGTTTGATCAAAATTCCCAGGTAAGAAAGATTCTTAATATTCTTACGAAAGAATGGGAAGCGAAGGTGACAGATATCGAAGAAGCTAAAGGAGAATCTATGAGATCCGTAGCTGCTCTCTTTGGGAGTCTTTCCGAGTATGAAGGAAAGTTGAGGTTCAAAAAGGAACTTGAAGAGTTCGATGATAAAAAGAAAAAGGGACTTGCACTTAAAGCTATCAAAGAAGAAGAAGAATCTTCTGAGAATGATGATGTCCCTAATGATGATGAAATGGGAATGATCGTGAGAAAATTCAAGAGATTCTACAGAAGAGGTCAAAAGAACTTCAAAAATTATCAAGGTAGACCAAGCAAGAAAGAAAATAAAGAACAACAGATAGTATGCTATGAATGTGGGAAACCTGGACACATCAAATCCGAATGCTTTAGAAACAAAGACAAAAAGAAGCAGAAAAAGAAAGCATATATATCATCTATATGGGGTGATAGTTCGTCAGACGAAGAAAGTGACAATAACGAAGTAGCAAATCTGTGCTTGGTAGCCAAGGAAGAAGAATCAGATTCTGAGGTAAGTGATTCTGAACCTACTTATGATGAATTGTTATATGAATATAATGCATTGTACATAGAATTCATCAAAGTAGCCAAAGAAATGGTTAGTTATAAGAAGAAAGTAAAAGAATTAGAAAGTACTGTCATATCATCATGTGAAACGTGTAAAGAGAAAGATAATAAAATAAGTGATTTAACAAAAATTGTTGAAAAATTTACTAAGGGAAGTGAAACTCTTAAAGTTATTTTAAATTCTCAGAAAGTTTCATTTGATAAATCTGGAATTGGATATAAATGTGCTCATGATAAGAATAAAGGATATAAGAAGAATAATTGTAGAACGTATCTTAAATATTTCAGGAATTCTATGCATACATCAAATCCCTTTGCATCATGTAGTTATTGTAACAGGAAAGGACATTATACTTCATCATGTTTTTTCAAAAAGGGACAAGTTATTGGAACATATAAATGGGTTCCGAAAGGAACATATACATCACATACTAACCACAAAGGACCCAAGAAAGTGTGGGTACCTAAAACTTGATCACTTTATTCTAGGTATGTCTCAAAGCATCTCGAGTGAACAAATGGTATATTGATAGTCGATGTTCGAGACACATGACTGGTGACAAAAATAAGTTCACCATGCTGGAAACCAGAGAAGGAGGAAAGTTAACTTTTGGAGGTAATCAATCTAGACGTATTGCTGGAATTGGTGAAGTGGGAAAAACTGATGGTGTTCAAATCAACAAAGTATATTATGTTGAGGGATTATGCCATAACCTCCTGAGCGTAAGTCAAAGCACTGACAAAGATAACTGGGTAATTTTTGACTCAAAAGAATGCTTGATAGTGAATAAGAAAGATCTGCCACTAAACAAAGAATCTATCAAGGCAAAGATTCCAGCTCAAAGGGATGGTAATTGTTATACTATTGATTTAAATTCAAATTCTTCTGAAAATTGTTTTCTTAGTCAATCAGAGGAAAGTTGGTTATGGCATAAGCGTTTGGCTCATGTCAATATGAATCAACTTGACAAACTGATTAGAAAAGATTTAGTTGTTGGTCATCCCAAACTCAAACTCAAAGATAATATGATTTGTGAAGCATGTCAAAAAGGCAAACAAACTAAATCCTCTTTTAAAACAAAGTATGAGATTTCTACTTCTAAACCTTTACAATTACTTCATATGGATTTGGTAGGACTAGCAAGAGTAAAAAATTTTGGAGGAAATTTATATACTTTAGTAATTGTCGATGATTTTACAAGATTTGCATGGACAATATTTATTGCTTCAAAAGATGAAACTTTTGCTGAATTTATTATGTTTGCTAAAAAGGTTCAAAATGAGAAAGGTATTTCTATTGTTTCTATTAGGATAGACCATAGAGGAGAATTTGATAATCAACTATTTGAAGACTACTGCAACAACGAAGGAATAGATCATAACTTCTCCGCTCCTAGAACACCTCAACAAAATGGAGTAGTGGAAAGAAAGAACAGAGTCCTTAAAGAAATGGTGAGAGCAATACTTAATGAAAAAGACATGTCACAAGTGTTCTGGGTAGATGCAATGAGTACTGCATGCTACATCTCAAATCGAGCATATATTCGCAAATCACTTGGAAAGACACCATATGAACTCTACAAGAGAAGAAAGCCAAATCTTGCACATCTACATATCTTCGGTGTAAGTGTTTCATTCACAACAACGGTAAAGAAAACTTAGGTAAATTTGATTCAAAGTCTGATGAAGGTTTATTTCTAGGATATTCTAATAGAAGTAAAGCTTATAGAGTTTTCAATAAAAAAACATGTACAGTTGAAGAATCTATTCATGTTGTGTTTGATGAACTTGAATCTCAGACAAAACATATTGATGAAGAAGAAATGGATTTAATCAAGAAAAACAAATCTATTTCAAAACAAGATGACCTTGAAATAAATGATTTTTAAAATTTAGAAGATGTCGATGATCATGCTCAACTAAAAGCATGGAGACATATGAAAGATCATCCAATTGATCAAGTTATAGGAGATATTCATGAAGGTATCAAAACCAGAAATAAAATCCTCAATGAGGTAACTTTCTCTGCCTTTATTTTTGAAATTGAACCTTCTAATATAGAAGAAGCTTTATCTGACAATGATTGGGTGATTGCTATGTAAGAAGAACTGAATCAATTTCAAAGAAATCAAGTTTGGGATTTGATTCCTCGACCTAAAGATCATACGGTTATAGGGACCAAATGGGTTTTCAAAAACAAACTTGATGAATCAGCAATCATTTTGTGAAACAAAGCAAGATTGGTAGCCAAAGGCTATAATCAAGAAGAAGGTATTGATTATGAGGAAACATATGCTCCAGTAGCAAGATTGGAGGCAATACAAGTACTCCTAGCCTTTGCCTGCATTAAAGGTTTTAAACTTTATCAAATGGATGTGAAAAGTGATTTTCTAAATGGTTATATTATGGAAGAAGTATATGTAGAACAACCTCCTGGTTTTGAAGATGAAACAAAGCCTGATCATGTTTTCAAACTTAAGAAAGCATTATATGGTTTGAAACAAGCACCTATAGCTTGGTATGAAAGACTAAGCAAATTTCTTCTTGATCAAAGTTTTGTCAGAGGTAAAGTAGATACAACTCTTTTCATCAAACATAACAAAAATGATATTCTAATTGTTCAAATTTATATTGATGATATTATTTTCAGTGCTACTAACGAATCTATGTGTCAAGAATTCTCTAAGATTATGTAAGGAGAGTTTGAAATGTCCATGATGGGAGAATTGAACTTCTTTCTTGGACTTCAATTTAAACAAAAGAAGAATGGTATATTTGTATCTCAGACGAAGTATTTGAAAGAGTTGTTGAAGAAATATGGATTAGATAATGCTAATGGAGCTGATACTCCAATGAGTTTTACAACATTGTTGGATGCTGATGTAAAATGTCCTAACTTCAACATTACTAAGTATAGAGGAATGATTGGTTCATTACTCTATCTTACAGCAAGCAAGCCAGATATTCAGTTCAGCATGGGAATGTGTGCAAGGTATCAATCTGCTGCTAAGGTATCACATACAGAGACAGTAAAAAGAATCTTCAAATATCTAGGAGACACTTCAGAGCTTGGGCTTTGGTATCCAAGAAGAGGGAACGAGTATTTAATGGCATATTCAGATTCAGATCACGGAGGATATAAAACTGACAGAAAGAGTACCAGTGGTCAATGTCAATTTCTTGGAGGCTCTCTAGTATCATGGTTCAGCAAGAAGCAAAACACAGTTTCATTATCCTCAACTGAAGCTGAATATATAGCTGTAGCAAGTTGCTGTTCTCAAGTATTATGGTTAAAACAACAACTTCAAGATTTGGGGATATACTTAAATGAGATTCCAATTTATTGTGACAACACTAGCACTATAAGTTTGGCCAAGAATCCTGTACAACATTCAAGGACCAAACACATAGATATTCGACATCACTTCATTCAAGATCACGTTTAAAAGAAGGATGTCAAAGCGGAATTCATACCAACTCATCTTCAACTTGCGGATATTTTCATAAAGCCAATAGCAAAAGATCAATTCCTATATATTCGAAGAGAATTGGGAATGGTTAATCCCAATGAGTTGTAAGTTTTCTTATTAAATATCTTAATTAAATATGTTTTTGATGATAACCATACTGACTTTGGCATCGGTGCATTAAAAATCATTTTGCAGGTCTGTCACTCGAGCACAGAGGGTGTCACTTGAGTGACAAGCTACATCACTCGAGCACGATTAGCTCTGCTCGAGCACAGCACTATTAAAAATACTCTGTTTCTTGATATGTAAAAAAGAGGCTAACAGAGGAGATAAGAATACCAAGAGATTATCTCAAAAGCAACAGTGAAAATTGAGTTCACTCGAGCATGAAGGACTCTCACTCGAGCAAGATATGAACATGCTTGAAGTGAAGAGTGTATGCTCGAGTAGAAAGAAAGAGTTTCTTTCCAGAAGCTATCCAAATCATGGTTACTCAAATGATTTTGGAGGATTTGAGTACAAAGATACAAAATATGGCAAGAAATCCATAATCCAGGTACGCTTTTACATGTTTTATTAAAATTTCCAGTTTATCACTCGAGCACAGATAGAACACACTTGAGCACTAGGGTTTATGCTCGAGCACTGCCACTTATATCAGTTACGCGATAGCTCAGACCGTCGCACTTCCTGCTCTCACTCAAGGTGTCTCATCACTCGAAGGTTACAACTCTTCACCTCCAACCGTTTCTCTTCAATCAATCGCGTCCATTTGCTTCAAATCACCATTACAACTCTTCAATCTTCTATAAAAGGTGATTTTTATCCTCTACATTTCTCATTCGGTGCCCTAATTTGCTTTTCTCTATTCTCAAAAATTCTATGAGTCTTGCCTCTTTCTATTTTGTTTCATAATGGCAAGAACTAAAATGCCCTCTATTTCTCAAAGATCTCACTCTCCCTCTCCTACTTATTCTACTGCTAGTGCCTCTGCAACCCCAGAACCAACTCCTCCATCTCCTAAAATGACTTCCTCACCTTCACCTCCTCCTAAACCCAAGACCAAAAAGAGGACTCCGGCTAAGAAACCTCTCCCTAAGCCTCAAATTGCAAAGAAGGTTCAACCTCCTCAAAAGAAACCAAAGGGTGTGGTGTTCAAGGAACCTATAGTTACCCGGTCTCAATCCAAAGAGGTTCAAGGAAGAGGGAAGAAAAAGGAAACTGAGCAATCATCCTCTTCCTCTGATGATTCATTCAACAGACAACTCCGGGAAGCAATGGAAAAATCCAAACTTGATAAGATAGTTGGAAAGATTGCTTCTCAAGCTGGTGTTTCAAGTTCACATCATGTTGGGCAATCCAGTGCCACTGCTTCAGGAGCACCTTCTGCCTCACAAGCACCAGTGGATGATCACATTACCAGTCCTCCTGAGGGATTCATTGTTGAGGAACTAAAGGCATTATCTCAGAAGGTATTTGATGATGAGTTTATTCATAGGCATTTCTGTCCAGTTGTGTATATGGATTTAGATTATTTGAAGAAGAATTGCCATTTAGATTTATATCCTTATCTTCAATACTATGCTCCCTGGCTAAATATCCATATGCCATATTCACCCATTGTCGTGAAAACCTTTTATTGCAACATGAAGACCCATAACATTATGTCTAGGTCTGGTGAATTGATTGAGGAAGCAATGTCTACTATTGTTAGAGGCAAATTCATTATGATATCTGCTAAGATCATAAATGACCTACTTGGATATGTTGCACCTCCCCCTGATCCACCTTCTTTCTCTGCCAATAAAGTCTTCCAGATTTTGAGACCAAAAGACCCAATAGGTCCTCTCAATTTTAAACCTATTGATATGCCAGACTCTCACAGAATCCTTCACTATATATATTCCCGGAGCATAGTCAATAAGTCTAAAAACTTTACCCATGTTGCTCAAAAGGACTATTATATGTTGGCCTCTTTCCTAGCCAGGCAATAAAGGAATGTGGGGGAGATTATCTTCAATGAGATGAGAAGATTTTGATTTTCTTCATCAAAATCTGCAACTATACCATACCCTCAGCTTGTATCCTTCATCCTAATGAAAAACAAGGTATGGTATTTGGAAGGAACTGAGAGGGTACTTATTTCGAGGTTTGGTAAGACTCAGTTAACTCATATGGGTATCAATCTTCCGGTGAGTCAAACCAAAGCCACATCTCATAGGGAAGCCACTCCATCAAGAGATGATGAGGCCCAATCATCTGCTCAAGGTCCTATTCCTCCTCCTTCTTTCCTTAATGCTTCTCTTTCCAACCATTTGACTGAGGAAATCAATCAAGCAGTCTCTAGTCTGAAGAAGGAATTAGTGACTGAGTATGAGAAGCTTGTGGAAACGATGGAGTCACAGGTCATCAAGTTGGTAGACAAGGCCAATATCAACTTTGACTTGATGTTCAAGACTCAGGATGAGATGTCACAGAGGATAACTGATATGGAGACCTTCTTACACTCTCATTTCCCAACTGCATCTTCAGAAGTGCCTCCTGAGACCACTCATACCTCACCTCCTCATCCACCGACACATGTTCTCTTCACTGATCCAGATTCTAATGTTGATATCACCTATGATCGGTCGCCTTCACTACCTCCCTCAACCTCTGTACCACAGCCATCACCACCATCTAGTGTACCTATTGAACCTTCCACTGCCATGGTACCCTTTATCCCATTTGATATCACTTTTCCTCAGCCCCCTTCTGATGTTGACAAAACGGGGGAGAAGGATGTGTGATAGTTTTCTGAGCTGAGCTATCATGGGATGTATTGGGTGTTTGGGTAGTGTTTCTGTATGGGGTAGGTTTTGATGTTATTATGGTTTTATACGGGGTTTATGTGTAGTTCATGATCTTTCTGTTATTATGTTATCAAGTTTATCAAGCTTATTAATCAAGTTTATTGTTAATGAACTATTTCTATGATTTAAATTTTTCTATTTAAGAATTTGATTTATACAATGCTTATCTTGGTTGTTAAGTGTCCAGAGGAAGTATTGCAGGGAAGCATGAACTTGAACCTAAAACTTGATATGCATTTGGAAACATTGATATTGTACTTCAAAAATTTTTCCATTTTAATCAATTTTTCTTAACTTCCATCACAAAGGTTTTGTCATCATCAAAAAGGGGGAGAATGTTAGATCCCAAGTTTTGATGATAACAAAAGTCAATTGTGTACAAATCATGTTTTTATAAGTTTAAGAAATGTTTACAAAGTTACCAAATGCATACAACAATGTTCTATGGTGTCTGTTGTCAAAATGAACTGGTGTGCTCGAGCATGAGTCTAGCACTCGAGCATGGAACCCTTCTGTGCTCGAGCAGGTGCGAGTGATAGCCAGAAAGTGTTTGCCCGAGAAGCATACTACTGTTATTTTTACTGATTCACTCGAGCACTAGAGACAGCACTCGAGCAGAGGAGTCTTTCTCACTCGAGCACATGCGAGTGAGAGTCTGTGAGTGCTTGGCCGAGAGCAAGTTTTGTCATTCTCCCTTGATGCACTCGAGCAGAGAAATCAATGCTCGAGCATGAGTGTCCTGTACTCGAGCACTAGCGAGTGAAGGTATGCGAGTGCTTGGCTGAGAGTCATGAAGATCAGAGAAGCACAAGTATGCTCGAGCAAAGCTTCATATGCTCGAGTGACACATCAGCACTCGCGAGTGAAAAATCTATCCCTCTCAAATTCTGATGCGAGTGTTGGTATTAAGGCTATATTACTTGAGAATATTCTTCTCACTCGAGCAGGAGTATGTGTGCTCGAGTGAGGGTCCACATCACCTGCGAGTACAAAATCTAACTCTTGCTAAAATGATATGCGAGTGCTGTCCAGAGAAGAAACTCCCAGTGCAAAATGCAAGGCCACTCGAGCAGAAGGAGTTGTGCTCAAGTGAGGCCCTACATCACTCGCGAGTGAGAATTTTGTCTCTCTGAAATCCTATGCGATCACAAACTTAAAACTGAAGATCAAGGAGTAAAATTGCGATATCACTCGAGTGAGCCCATCCATGCTAGAGTGATGCTCTGTCAGATCACCAAATACACCAAGTCTCATAACGTTCAATCCGAATATGGTTTAATGTTATTTATTTATCTCATCATTACTTATTATCATTACTTAACATCATTTTGAATGTATTATAAGTGTGATACAGGAGGATGAACATTTGAAATAAACTGACACGAAGAAAGTCAAACAACGGCAGATAACATCATTATAAGCACGCACGTACCTACCGCATTCAGAATATTCAAACATGCGCGTGCCATTCCACAGTTGCAAGCCCCGCTCCTCAACAATGATTACTCAAACGGGCAAAAATTGAATATCTATAAATACAAAGATTCAGAGATCGTCAAGATGAACGAAGCACAAGAATTCACAAGCATATACACGAGTCTCTGCTATTCATAATTTTTCTCTGTATACACATTGATCTTCAGTGTTCATTTATTTGCTCTGTAAGAGAGTCTTCATACAATTCAAATTCTATTTTCATTTGATCTCAAGGTATTGAGACCTTGAGAGGTAGATTTCCTTACGAGAGAAGCAATTGAGAGAATTCTTTGTTAAACCTTCCACTCATAAGACTTATAAGATACAAGCAGAAGAGAATGTTGCTGCTCGTAAGACTTACAGTGGTGTAACCAGGAGAGAATGTTGCTGCTCATAAGTCTTGTATACATAAGCAAGTGGAAAAGGTCATAGGTTGTTTTTTCTGCACGTAAGACTTGTCGTAAGGGGGAGAGAAATTTCTTAGTAAGAGAATATTTCTGCTCGTAGTCCTTTCAAGGACAATTGTTGTTTTGTGGCGTTCTGAGAGCTCATTGAATCTTGGAAGAATATTGAAAATTTTAGTAGGTCTTGATCTCTGAGGACTGGACGTAGGCCTGGTTGTTAGGCTGAACTAATATAACTCTCTGTGTTCTAATCTTCTCAACTCTACTCTATCTACTCTATTTTTTATATCACCACATCGAAGCGAAAAATTTATAACATCACCCAATTCATCCCCCTCTTGGGTGAATCTTGCCTCTTTCATTTGGTATCAGAGCGAGGTCTTCTCTGAAGAGCCTAACAGCTTGAGAAGGATCCGGTAAATGGCAACAATGGGTGAAAACATTCTTTCAGACGGAGCTTTAATCACTAGACCTCCTGGTTTTGCTGGAGAACATTTTTCGTTCTGGAAAGCTAAATTCAGAGTGTTCGTGATGGCTAACGAGTACGGCTTGTGGAATGTAATACAAGATGGTGACTATGTTCCAATGAAGAAAATCGAAGATAGAGCCGTTAAGAAGAGCCCAGATGAGTTTGACGAGAATGATAAAATTTTAGTAACATTAAATAGTAAAGCTATTTTAATGATACCGAGTGCTCTTAGTCAAAAAGAATATTTTCGAATATGTACTCTACAAACTGCCAAAGATATGTGGGATGCTCTTGAAACTGCTCACGAAGGTACATCCGGAATCAAAGAAAATAGAGTCAATACTCTAATTACAGAATATGATCTATTTCGTATGAAACCTGGAGAAGGTATATCAGAATTCGAACTTAGGTATACTCATCTTGTTAATCAATTATCTGCTCTTGGAAAATCGTTTGATCAAAATTCCCAGGTAAGAAAGATTCTTAATATTCTTACGAAAGAATGGGAAGCGAAGGTGACAGATATCGAAGAAGCTAAAGGAGAATCTATGAGATCCGTAGCTGCTCTCTTTGGGAGTCTTTCCGAGTATGAAGGAAAGTTGAGGTTCAAAAAGGAACTTGAAGAGTTCGATGATAAAAAGAAAAAGGGACTTGCACTTAAAGCTATCAAAGAAGAAGAAGAATCTTCTGAGAATGATGATGTCCCTAATGATGATGAAATGGGAATGATCGTGAGAAAATTCAAGAGATTCTACAGAAGAGGTCAAAAGAACTTCAAAAATTATCAAGGTAGACCAAGCAAGAAAGAAAATAAAGAACAACATATAGTATGCTATGAATGTGGGAAACCTGGACACATCAAATCCGAATGCTTTAGAAACAAAGACAAAAAGAAGCAGAAAAAGAAAGCATATATATCATCTATATGGGGTGATAGTTCGTCAGACGAAGACTTATAAGATACAAGCAGAAGAGAATGTTGCTGCTCGTAAGACTTACAGTGGTGTAACCAGGAGAGAATGTTGCTGCTCATAAGTCTTGTATACATAAGCAAGTGGAAAAGGTCATAGGTTGTTTTTTCTGCACGTAAGACTTGTCGTAAGGGGGAGAGAAATTTCTTAGTAAGAGAATATTTCTGCTCGTAGTCCTTTCAAGGACAATTGTTGTTTTGTGGCGTTCTGAGAGCTCATTGAATCTTGGAAGAATATTGAAAATTTTAGTAGGTCTTGATCTCTAAGGACTGGACGTAGGCCTGGTTGTTAGGCTGAACCAATATAACTCTCTGTGTTCTAATCTTCTCAACTCTACTCTATCTACTCTATTTTTTATATCACCACATCAAAGCGAAAAATTTATAACATCACCCAATTCACCCCCTCTTGGGTGAAGCTTGCCTCTTTCACATGAACCCTAGGCATGTAGCTTATAGTTTCACATGAACTATCAATACTTTCAACTTCAACACACTTGTTAAAAGTATAAATAGAATCAAGAGTATCCCAAATATCTCTAGCAGTAGAGCAAAATCTAATTTTCTCAAAATCATTTTTAGTTAAAGAATTATAAAATTTTTTTATTTCTCTAATGTTCAATGAAAACAATTTCTTTTCTCTTTCTATCTAATCCTTTCTCAGTTTGAAATCAAAGACATTTGTAAAAACATCCCACATATCATAATCAAAGCATTTTATAAAAGATGTCATTCTAGGTTTCCAAAACCAAAAATCAATATCTTTCAAAATAGGTGGAATTATATAGTCAAAACCTTCTGAAAGCGAATAACACCCATAATCAGCCATTGATAACTCTTGAGATGGTTAAATACTTTAAACAAGAGTCCAGCTCTGATACCAAATGTTAGAACTGGCTAACACCCAAGAAGGGGTGAATTGGGTGTTTGATAATAACTCAAGAGCTTTGGAGGTTCTTTTTGAATCTTAATGAAAGCGATAAGTATGAAAGTAATGAATTATAAATCAATAGTTAATATATGCTAGAAATATAAGAGTTTAAGGAAGAGAGTATGAAAACTGTGATTTATCCTAGTTCGGTCTAATCCATGATGACCTAGGACCAGTCCCCAAGCTTCTCCTGAGATTTCAAATCTACTATCTTCTTGTTTAATCTAGGCACAAGAAAAGCCTTTACAAACCCACAAGTTTAAGAGGCCACTTATGAAGCCTTTAACAAATCTCTCGATAAGATACTCCCCCTTACGGCAAGTCTTATGAGCAGAGCAATCCTAAAGACCTTTCTTTCTTGCTTACTTGTGCAAGTCTAACGAGCAGCAACATTTTCTTTTGCTTACACCATTTTAAGTCTTACGGGTAGCAACATTCTCTATTGCTTGCACCTTGTAAGTTTTTACGAGCAGGAAGTCTTAACGGCAATTCTCTCTATAACATTTTTGTAAGAAAATCAACACTCTTAAGGTCCCTCTACCTTGAAATCAATTCAGAAATATAAGTGTTTACAAACTCTCTCACAGAGTGGATAAAATGCTCACTGAGGTGCAATACAAATAACTCTCTCTTAAATACACATGGTATAGAAAATAGATAAGAATAGAGAGTAGTTGGGTTGGAGTAAATGATTCATGATATAAGCATGTTTACATTGTTGTGTTCTTGTTGTTGTTTCTAAACTTTGAATGCTCTTGTATTTATAGTTGATGAAGATTGATGACCGTTTGAGCATTTCAACATATATATGTTAGAGTGCAACTACTTCTTTTGTTCATTTGCTTGAGTTTGAAAAACTAGCCGTTAGAATGTTGGATGCTTTGCTTCGGTAAAGTCAACTTTTATCTCTTCACATCATTTCTTTATTGCATTCTTAGAGAAATACATTAAACACTAATACAATGAAGTGTTAGAGTGATTAGAAGCAAGATGGATGAATTACATAATCATTTCATTAATTTTCAGATGCTTTGGATACGTTGTTTGTCACACTACTTGAGTGGTCCCTCGAGTAATCCTGGGTCATTACTTAACTGATCACTCAAGTAATCCCCTTCAAAATCTAGCCGAGAGCATTTCCAACTTCATTACTCGAGGGGTCACTCAAGTAATAATCCTTAGAAATCACTTGAGTGATCTCTTGATTTTGATTTGAAATATGGTAAATTACATATCTTCAGAAAGCTCTCATCGTCTAAATTTCAATGCAACAAGAATCACCTCCAAACTCATTGTATACAAAAAGTTATGATCTAAAGAGAATCTTTTACACTATACAATGTCTAAAATTAGGAGCATCAACTTCTAGAAGGCATAAATCTTAGTATATAGCTTCAAATATGACAAACTACCTCTCCATGGAAAGCTCTTGAAGTCTAATTTCATAAGGCACTAGTTGTATTGCAATCTGATATGTAGTTTAGGAGTTATGTCCAAAATACCAAAGCTGCCTTGTATTGTTATAGCAATTTTAGTGTCCACTTTCAAAGCTGATATCTCTCTCATCTGAACTTCTTTGAATGTGATATTTGGTCAAAGTGACGCATTAGGAGTCTAGTTTCATATGCCATTAATTTCAACTCAATCCAATATGTTGTTAGTGAGATATGGCCAAAATACAAAAGCTCTATCATGCTATGTGAAAATAGAGGACGTCAGAATGCTCATCACACGAGTGGTCACTCGAGTGGTCACTTGAGTGATCACTCGAGAGATGCCCTCTAAAATATGGCAGAGAGCCAAAACTCAAGGGAACACCTTGGGGAAGTTCCATAACTTCCATATAAGTCATTTTAGCTTTGTATTGACCCACTCCAACCTCCGGTATCACTTCTAAGAGGTTGAATCTTGGTATTCTCATTTGATTTTTCAAGTTTTTTCTTTCATCTTCTTTCTTTAATTTCTTTCCTCTTGATGATCATTGTTCTTAGCCCAACTAGATATCTTTTTGAATTGATGATCATTCTTTATAAACCAACTAGATATCTTCTTGAATATCTTCAATCTTCTTTCTTGCTTGACTTTCTATCAACTAGATATCTTCTTGATGATCATTCTTCATTTAGGAGGCATTATAAGTAAAATAACATTAACCCACCATCGGGTTTATGACTAATCTACAAGATATACAATATTAAATATAGTAGTTAGTCAATGTAGAAGATAAGTATATTTTACAAACTTTTTGCTCTTAATATTTGACATTTATATTTGACATCATCAAAACTAATCATATCTAATAGATCACATATTAGTAGTTTCCCATACTGGGGATTACATACAAATACACAAATCTACGGTAGATACATCCACCATTACTATATTGGACTTATATTTACATAATGTCCATTCATCCACAAGTTTGATAACCAACATAAAAAGCCTAATCATCTAGCCGGGAGTGCTATTCACCCTTGTTTACCTACTTCTCCTTCAATCTGCTTGCCCTAGCTATAGGTTAATCCCCATACTGGGGATTACATACAAATACACAAATCTACGATAGATACATCTACCATTACTATATTGGATTTATATTTACATCATGTTCATTCATCCACAAGTTTGATAACCAACATAAAAAGCCTAATCATTTAGCCGGGAGTACTATCCACCCTTGTTTACCTACTTCTCTTTCAATTTGCTTGCCCTAGCTATAGGTTAGTCATTGGAAAGAGTGAGATTCATATGAATCTCAGTAGTAACATTTCAATCATATAATGTCACAAAGCATGTAAGCAATCATCACACAGTAGTATTCACGACAACCTCAGAGCAGCATTCATATTCGTCACATTAATCACATTTGCCACATTTGTGACATTCACGACAACTTTCACAGTTGTATACAATAGCTTTCATAGCTATATACGACAGCTTTCACAACTATATACACATTCGTGGCATTTACGACAGCTTTTATAGCTGTATACGATAGCTTTCACAACTATATGCACTGTAACATTCACATTCAATGATATGCACATGCATATAAAGCATTATACCTGATATAAGAGAAAAAGTCACTACTGCTTGTTGTTTCCGTTCTTGCTCAGGCATAGATTTCTTACGCTTAGGCCAAATGTTAAATCTTATAAATCAGAATTAAAGATAATGAGTTATTACCTATTTCAATTCTTAAATAACTCCACAATACTTGGGGTTGGTTATCATTTGATTCCCTTAGGTAGATATGATAAGCTCAAACAAAAGCCCAAAAAGGTTGGGGAGAGCTCGATCAAAAACCACCTTCCAAAAGTTTAAAATGCTGAAATTGGGGGTTGATTGGGCCAAAAATCCCCTGGCCATGGCCAAGAAGTGGTTAGAAACTTATTGGCTATGGCCAAGAACCTTTGGCTAGGGCCAAAAACAGGTCAGAAGCTTTTGATGCCATGGCCAAGAACCGTTTGGCTGCTGCCAAGAAAATTCCTGTTTCTTGGCTCAACTTTCAAAAATTATAACTAAATCCACAAAAATTAAAATGGAATGATTCCAAGTCCTACTTGAAGATTTGTAACTCCTCTATACAGGAAAAATATGAACCACTACCATATATAACCAGAAAAATACAGAGTTCCACAAATTTACATACTATTCCAGAATAGACTTTAGTTTCAACCTTAAATTTTGGAAATACATAACTTCCAGCACACAAATCAAAATGACACCCATTTTATGTCATTTTAAAGCTTGACACATCCTCTATTTATCTGAAAAGTTTTAGAATTTTTAGATACCATTTCCTCATTCAAAACTACCATGAAAACTAGCTATCTTGCATAGAGTTTTTGTTGACAAAACTTCCAATTTTCAACATTTGACTCCAATGGTACAAAACACACCACAAGCCACCATTAATACCAATAAAATACCAAGAACTCTCTAAAACCATAACATACATGAAAATATGACAAAATTCCGTACATTAAAGTTCTCAACCAATAACCACAATATACATTTCAAAGAGTTGCCTTTGCTTACCTCTATCACTTCCTCTAAAGAGTTCTTTGATTCTCCAACCTCTAGTTTACTTAAGTACACAAAACGCCTCCTTTTGAAAATCTAAAACCATACAAATGAAGCTTTCATCAAGAGGAACAATGTTAAAGAAGAGGTTTTGAGCAATAGAGGTCATTTATATGGTCAAATCTCAAGTAGAATCGCTCATTTTACCTTGATTCTTCTTTCTCTTTAATCCTCTTGCCTTGGATGACTATGAGAACTTGAGAGAGAAAGAGAGATGATGATAATAATCAGATTTTCCAGCCCTTCCCATACACTTAGCCGACTTGAGAGGAGAGAGGGAAAAGAGGCTAAAATTTTGACGTAATCTAATAGTGTCAAGTGTCACAATCTTGTGACTTCTCCAAAAGCAATTCATTATTTAGTTACTTTAACTAATTCCATTAGCCATTTAGTTACACCTTATACTCTTTTAGTTAATAATCAATTTCCTCTTCGGTTGCTGACTATTTGGCCGAGAAATTTCTTTCTTCCCGTTTTGCCCTTGGCTATGGCAATTTCAATTAGATTGCCACTTGGCACATTATTTGATTCCTTGATCACATGCCATGCGCCCTCCAATTCATTTTAATTCAATTTAGGCCTTGTCACCATAAGTGAGCTTAAATATTGGGTTTGAGCACTTTCTACTACTGATTCAGGTCATAACTCACTTTATTCTTCGAAAGTCTTTGTCTAACATTCATTACATCCATTTTTAGAGTCACGAGCCCTTACACATATTCTGGGGCATTACATCGATTGTGAAAGACCATCCACATGGAACCCACCCATTATTCATAAGTAATTGATGGGAAGCTACGTAGTTGCGGAAAAAGGCCTATCGTCACTGGAATAATCTATTAGCCTTCTTTATTCTTCAGCTTCCTCTCTTTCCCCAACTGCCCCAGTGTTAACTCACCTCCAAAGGGCTTCTTCTTTATATAATATCACTGTGACATCAGGGGTATTTGGGTCTTTTGGCCATTTTCTGGGGTGCCAAAAAATTGGTTCCCATAATTTTTTGCTGGAAATTATGAACCAAGCAGCCGTTACCACTAGTAAATTCCCATTTTCCCTTTCTGTCAACACATTTTTCGAAAACCAAACGGGACCTATGGTGTTTATTGCTGGTGGTTAAGGAGGCTTTATTTTTTTTTTCTTTTTATAGGTTATTTTGTGAGGCTCTTCGAAAATACATGTCAAAGTTCGGATTTATGTTCTACTTAGAGAACGACTGGTGAACATTATGATTGTTAGTGCAAGCGTTTCACACAATAGGAGTGTGAATTGGGTGACACCAGAAATTTTCGTTGCGTATAATAAAATTGACAGAATATTTAAAGCAGTTAAGAGTCAAGAGAAATATCACCGAAGTGTACACCGAGAGTTATACTGGTTCGGCCACAACCACTTTGACCTCCGTCCATTCCTCAGAACGCCTCTGATAGTTTTACTATATCTTCTAAGATTCAGTGGGTTCTTGATACCTCAGTACAGCAAGTTCCTTCATCTGGATACTCGCTCCCCCTTACACATTATAATCAAATCCCCAACTCAAGGTTCCAAAACCTTAAGTTGTCTCGATAATGAATATTGAGTTTTGTAATGAAAAT
The DNA here is from genome assembly GCA_963210345.1 of Inga oerstediana. NCBI lineage: Eukaryota > Viridiplantae > Streptophyta > Magnoliopsida > Fabales > Fabaceae > Inga > Inga oerstediana. Next base: position 42,171,416 of record OY723409.1, read on the forward strand.
CTCTCTTACAGAGTAAATGTATAAACACTGAACTATAAAGAATGAGTATAAGAAAACACAACACAAATAGTATATTGATTGATGTGTGATGGCTTGTTCTCAGTTGTTGTATTCTATTCTTTGAATGCTCCATATTTATAGATGATTTGTGGTATCTGTTTGAAGCATTTCAAAGAGAGTCACGCAGCAACGGTTGACCATTCTTCTAATTTGAAAACTATCTGTTTGCGGTAGGTAGCGGTAGGTGAGCGTTCGGACGTTTCATTTGACTTTCCACTTACAGCATAATCTCTTCATTATTTCTCTACAAATGTACTTAGAATTCTAATACAATGAAGGGTTAATCATATAGAAAAAAAATCAATAAACATTGGATTAAAATCATGTTTTATAGACTTCATTACTTGAGTGGCTACTGAGTGATCATGCTCATTACCCGAGTAGTACCTCAAGTAATCTTAATAAAAATCAGGCAAAAAGTATGTCAATGTTTTCTTACCATATTACTCGATTAAGCCTTCAAGTAATCTTTTCAATAATAGAAAGCAAACAAGGTTACTTGAGTAATCCCTCGAGTAAGCATATATTTTCTTCACAGGTTACTTGAATGATCCCTCAAGTAAATTGATAATAAGTTTGTATATTACTCGATTACTCCCTTGAGTAATAACATCAAATTTTTGGCTGAGAATACCTATGCTTTACTTACTTGATTACTCGAGTGATCCCTCGAGTAATACTTCAAATAACTCTGCAGATTACTCGAGTAGTCCCTCGAGTAAAGAGTTTTTTAAATGGTTATTCGAGTGGCTACTCGAGTAAAGTGTGTCAATTCTTGATCAAGAGCTACTGGAAGGTACTTGTCCTGGTTACTCAAGTGACTACTCGAGTAATACCTTTTATCATACCTTTACTCTAGTGGTTACTATAGTAATAGTCCATATAACTTTGCAGATTACTCGAGTAACCCCTCAAGTAACTCCTTCCAAATTTTGGCAGTGCCCCTCTGGAACATTTTCTCCAACATTACTCGAGTGCTTACTCGAGTAACAAAGTTCATTACTTGATTGCTCACTCGAGTAAACCTTTAAAAAATATGCCAGTGATGTTTTTCCTATGCTCTGTCTCTTAGTTCTTTTTCATTACTCGAGTGCTTACTTCAAGTAAAGCTTTTGTCTGCCATTTAGTTACTTTGTTCAAATTCTTTTCTTTGTTATCAAATCCTTTTATATTATTGATCCAATCTTTGTTATCATCAAAACACATGGGATCTAACATTCTCCCCTTTTTTTATGATGACAAAACTTGGTGATTTTGAACAAAGTTTTTGAAATTGAGTTTTCAAACATGTTTCTTTAATACTTTTCATATGACATCTTTTGTTCAATTTAAACTTGAAAACTCTTTTTAGATAGCTTAATAAAGATCCTTTCAAATGATCTTGAAAAAAATGAGTTTTTATTCTTATTTACTTGTTCACCTTGCATACACAATCAAAAACTCATTAGTCCAACAATCTAATATAACTTTGAATGAAATTTATCCCTAATAGCATATAGAAGAAAATTGCATAAAGGAGAATTTGTTACGTAATCAAACTTAGAATTCAAAATTAAAATCTCCCTAATGCCTTGTACACCCATATCCCCTATACATTTACTCAGCCATTGATCACAAAATCACTTAGGCTCTTCTCCCCTTTTTTGTCTTCATCACAAGGGTGGGATCAATCATGAGGAGGAGTAGATGGTTTAGCTACTAAGATAGGAGTGACAGGAAATGCCAAAGATTCATGTGAGCCATCTGAACTAGAAGAATCTGAAGATGATGGTTCATGTTCATGAAGGTTCACTGGAGGTGTTTGAAGATCCTCTAGAGGGTTCTAATGTGATGGATAATGAATTAGAGAAGTAATTTCTACTTCTTCTGTAGCAACAGGTGAAGACACAAGCACCTCCTCAGTGTGTGCAGGTGAGGCAATGGGAGAAGGTATTGACTAAGTCTGAATTGGCTGAGCTAGATAATCAGTGGTGATGTGGATTAGCTTGGAAGTGTTAGGGTCAGGCATAGAGAATAGAAGATTACTAGGTCCAAGCTCAGAGGGTCTATGCTCAGTAGGTATAGTATCGAAGGACTAGGCTTAGAAGGTCCAGGTTCAGAGACTGGAACTGGCTCAGGAGTAACAGAAGGACCAGGAATAAGGGAGCCAGATGCCATGGTATCAAGTCTAGCAATAATAGATCTCAAAAGCTAACCTTGGGCATATTTCTCAGCTAACATCTCTTCGTGTCTCTTATCCATCCTATCCATAAGTTGACCCATTTTCTCATTCATGTGGGTTATCAACTTTACATTGGTATTATCAATATCGATATGGAAACCCTTCTGAATGTTCTCCATGAAAGTTTGCATTAAGGTGCCAAAGAATGAAGGAGAGGAAGTGTTAGCTGGAGTAGAAGACTGTGTGTCATCCATTTTACTTGTTGTATTTTCAGTCTTCTTCTTCTTCTTGGGACTTTCTTCTAGAGGAGTCTTCAGGGGAATATCAATCTTCAACTTCCCAATTTGATTTCTCCTAACTAGTGTTTTCCTCTCAATTGGCTCCTTACTCTCCAAATACCATATCTTGTTCTTCTTCAAGAATAGAGATATAAGTTAAGGATAAGGCATTGGAGTAGTAGGTTTTCCTTCAAACCTATATCGCTTGATCTCAGCAAAGATATATTCTCCCAAGTCCTTCTGTTCTTTGAGGAGTAATGAGGCAAATTTTCTAAAGTCCCTTTCAATGAAATGAGTATAGTTGTTGGCTTTGTTCACTATAGCACTAGAATAGATATACCATAGGACTCTATGAAAATCTCTCATATCACTCGGATTGAAATTGAGGGGTCCCATAATCTCACCAGGTCTTGAGAGAGAGAACAACTGATTTGAATCAAGATTAGGACAAATATCATCAGAAGGATCCTCTATTCCTAACCAAGTATTGATATTGGAAGGTGAGGTTAGAATTCTCTGTCCTCTAACCTTAGAAGTCATTTCTTCTTCCACATACTTCATAATGGGATTATTTATAAGTTCAAGGTTACAGAAGAAATGCCTCACAACTTTGGTGCAAAATAGGAGTTTAACAGACAGCTAGGGCATATAGGAATCAAGATAAGGACTCAGGTCTTTAATACCTCTTGAAGAACCTTGTAGTCAATGTAGTGCATCTTGCATACATTTCTTCTTATAAAGTGACTTAGGTACTTCTGAGTTTCCTCAAGCTTGCTCACATTGAATCCCTATGGAGGGAATGTGATTTCCTCTTCCTTCTCTTCTGGCTTCTTGGATAATTGCCCTTTTTTTGCTTCTTTAAACTGGAAGGCTTCTTCAAGCATGCCTACCATGACTTTGGTAAGGTCCTTATCAAGCTTGGGCTTTTTCAGAGGTTTTCGAGAAAAAATAGGAGTTTCAGATGAATCAGAAGGAGGAGGAGATGGTTCTTTTGTTCCTTTACCTCTTCCAGTAGGTATACTTTTTTTTTATTTAGCTCTTGTGGCCATTAGTTCCTTAATGACAACTCCTTTTACCTTAGGCTTAGCTTGTGGCTTGGTCTTTGCTTTTGGTTTGAGAGAGAGTTTTCTTTTCTTGGTGGGAGGAGAGGAAAGTGAACCAGAGGGTTGATATGGTTTAGAGGACTCAGAAGGAGTGCTAAGATTGGAAGTTTTTGTCCTCATCATTTTGATTTGAGAGAGCTGAGATTTTATGGAAAAACACGGTCGACGGTTGCGAGAGTAGGGCATAGGAATCTGAGTAATCTGGGAGGTTTTTCAAGGTAGAAATCAAAGGGTTTTGACGGAAAAGAAGTGAAGAAGAATCTGTGAAATTTTTTTTTGAGAGCACTAGGAGAATCACTCGAGGCGATTTTGTGAAAAATAGCTAAGTATCAACTGAAATAGACCTAGGTATCAACATCACTTAAGGGCTTACTCGAGTTATCATCAGCTTTACTTGTGTAGCTGCTCGAGTAATCATACCATAAATTTCAAAAATCAGTAAATTCAAGTGTGTACCTGGCATGAATAATATTGTAATTACCCATGTATATTCCCTTGATCATTTGATGGCTCTTTAGGAAAAATTTGAGATATAGCATGCTGTGCTCATTGCATCGGCCCAGAAAACTTGAGACACATTCTTTTCATTCAACATTGCTCTAGCCATTTTAGTGAGCACTCTATTCTTAAGTTCCACGACTCTGTTTTTCTTTGAGGTGTCCTTGGAGCAAAGAAATTGTGATCAATGCCATTAGTATCACAATATTCTTCAAAGGCTTGATTTTCAAATTCTCCACCATGATCTGTCCTAATACTTGCAATGGACATAGCTTTCTCTTTTTGCACTTTCTTGGCAAAAGCAATAAATTCTCCAAAGGTTTCATCCTTTGATGATAGAAAAATAGTCCATGTAAATCTAGAGAAATCATCAACAATTACCAATGAATATAAGTTGCCACCAAGACTCTTAACTCTTACTGGTCTAACTAAATCCATGTGTAATAATTGAAGTGGTCTGTTGGTTGATATCTCATTTTTTAATTTGAAAGAAGATTTAGTTTGTTTACCCTTTTGACATGTGTCACAAATCAAATCGTTTTTGAAATTTACTTTGGGTAATCCAATCACTAAATCCCTTTTAATTAACTTACCTAGTTGGTGTATGTTGACGTGAGCTAGCTTCTTATGCCATAACCAACTTTCATCAGCATTACTTAGAAAATAATTTTCAGAGTCATTTTTACTGATATCAAGAGTATAGCAGCTACCTTCCCTTTTTACTTTGAGCTTGGCTTTGAGATTCTTCTTATCGAATTGTAAATCTTTCTTATTTACAATTAGACATTCCTCTGAGTCAAATATTACCCAGTTATCTTTATTTGTAGTTTGAATCACGCTCAGCAAGTTATGACACAAGCCTTCAACATAATAAACATCTTTGACTTGTATGCCTTTACCATTTTTTATTTCACCAATTCCTGCTATCTTTCTGGATTAATTTCCTCCAAATTTTACCTTCCCACCTTCTTTTGGTTGTAATGAGGTAAAACTTTCGAAATCACCTGTCATATGTCTGGAGCATCTACTGTCTATATACCATTTGTTGTTCTTGGATGCTTTAAGACATATCTATAATCAAATACGATTAAGTCTTAGGTACCCACATCTTTTTGGGTCCTTTTGGGTTAGTACAGATGACTTTCTGAATATATGAACCTTTAGGTACCCATGTGTAGGTTCCTATCTTTCCTTTCTTCTTATAAATGCATGATGATGTATAATGACCTTTTCTATTACAATAATTGCAATATGCAAAAGGATTTGATGTATGTACAGAATGCTGAAAATAATTCAAGTATGACTTACCTCCTGTTTTCTTTCTTCCTTTCCTTCTATCTGGTTTTGGATCATATCCAAGACCAGATCAATCATTTACAAAATGTTGAGCTTTTAAAATCATATTTAGCATCTCACTTCGATTAGTGAATTTTTCAAGAGTTTTTGTGAGATCAACATTTTTCTTTTTCAAAGAAGAATAGTTTTCACAATCTTTTTCTAAATTCTCTTTGAGTTCTATTTCAAGAACTTTGTTTTTCTTTTTGAAAACAATTAGTTCTTTAACTACTTTGATGAATTCAAAATGTAAAGCATTATATTCGGAAAGTAATTCATCATAGGTAGGATCAGCATCAGTTACCTCTTCTTCTGTTTCTTCTTAAGCAACTAGACAAATATTGGCTACTTCCTCTTCATCGCTTTCTTCGTCAGAAGAGCTATCTCCCTATATGACAGATACAAAGGCTTTCTTTTTGTTGTAGAACTTGCCTTTTCTCTTTTCTTTAATCTTTTGAGACAGTTCTTGACATTCTGATTTGCTATGTCCTGGCTTTCCGAATTCATAGCAGATGGTGTGTTCTTTACTGCTTGTTGCTCCTTTCTAAAAATTCTTGAATCCTTGACCTTTATTGTAAAACTTTCTGAATCATTTTATTATTAGGCCCATTTCGTCATCGTCAAGCTCTTCATCCTCATCTTGATTTTCTTCTTTTGCTTTTAATGCTAGGCCTCTCTTCTTCTTGTCACCAATGTCTTCTAGTTCTCGTTTGAACTTTAATTTATTTTCATATTCAGAAAGACTTCTAAATAGAGAAGCAACCAATCGCATTAATTCGCCGTTTGCTTCTTCTATTGCAGTGACTTTGGCCTCCCACTCTTTAGAAAGTATATTAAGAATTTTTCTCACTTGGGTATGCTGATTATAAAATTTTCGAACAACTGCAAGTTGATTAACAAGATAAATATATCTAAGTTCAAATTCAGCTATTGACTCACCTGATTTTATTTGAAGTAAATCGAATTCAGTAACTAGAGTATTTATTCAGTTTTCTTTTATTCCTGAAGTTCCTTCGTGAGCTATTTGCAGGGCTTCCCATATTTCTTTAGCTATTGTAAGTGTGCAGATATGAAGTACTCTTTTTAACTCAAGGCACTTTGAATTATTAGAATTGCCTTGCTGTTGAGTGTGATGAATTTCTAGTCATTTTCATCATATTCTGCTGGTGTCTTAGGAATCCTTTGTAAATCTACAATCTTTTCAGGTTTGTAGTTTTCACTTTCAATTATGTCCCATATTCCATACTCTGTGGCCATTATGAAGACTCTAAACTTTACTTTCTAGGATGAGAAGTGTTCACCATTAAAACCCAGAGGTCTTGTGATAGAAGCTCTGTTGGGAAGAATTCCTTCACCCATGCTTGTCATTAGATCCTTCTTAGGTTGTTATACCTTAAAAAGAAGACCTACGCTCTGATACCAAATGTTAGTGCAAGCGTTTCACCCAAGAGGGGGTAAATTGGGTGATACCAGAAATTTTTGTTGCGTATAATAAAATTGACAAAATATTTAAAGTAGTTGAGAGTAAGGAGAAATATCACCGAAGTGTACACCAGGAGTTATACTGGTTCGGCTATAACCACTTTGACCTACGTCCAGTCCTCAGAACGTCTCTGAGAGTTTCACTCTATCTTCCAAGATTTAGTGGGTTCTTGGCACCTCAGTACAGCAAGTTCCTTCACCTGGACACTCGTTCCCCCTTACATGTTGTAATCAAATCCCCAACTCAAGTTTCTACAACCTTAAGTTGTCTCAATAATGAATATTGATTTTTGTAATGAAAATCTCTCTTACTGAGTAAATGTATAAACATTGAAGTACAAAGAATGAGTATAAGAAACAGAGCACAAAGAGTATATTGATTGAAGTGTGATTACTTGTTCTTAGTTGTTGTATTCTGTTCTTTCAATGCTTTATATTTATAGATGATTTATGGTGTCTATTGAAAGCATTCTAAATACAGTCGCACAGCAACAGTTGACCGTTCGTCTAATTTAAAAACTATCTGTTTGCGGTAGGTAGCGGTAGGTGAGCGTTCAGACGTTTTATTTGACTTTCCACTTATAGCATAATCTCTTCATTGTTTCTCTACAAATGTACTTAAAATTATAATACAATGAAGGGTTAATCATATAGAAAAAAAATCAGTAAACATTTGATTAAAATCATATTTTCTGGACTTTATTACTCTAGTGGCTACTCGAGTGATCATGCTTATTACTCGAGTAGTCCCTCGAGTAATCTTATTAAAAATCAGGCAGAAAGTACGTTAATATTTTCTTACTATATTACTCGATTAAGCCTTCAAGTAATTTTTTCAATAATAGCTGGCAAACAAGGTTACTTGAGTGATCCCTCGAGTAAGCATCTATTTTCTTCACAGGTTACTTGAGTGATCCCTTGAGTAAATTGATAATAAGTTTACAGATTACTCGATTACTCCCTTGAGTAACAACATCAAATTCTTGGCTGAGGTACCTGTGCTTTCCTTACTTGATTACTCGAGTGATCCCTCAAGTAATACTTTAAATAACTCTACAGATTACTCGAGTCATCCCTCGAGTAAAGAGTTTTCTCAAATGGTTACTCCAGTGGCCACTCGAGTAAAGTGTGTCAATTCTTGGTTGAGAGCTACTGGAAGGTATTTGTCCTGGTTACTCGAGTGACTACTCGAGTAATACCTTTTATCATACCTTTACTCGAGTGGTTACTCGAGTCATGGTCCATATAACTTTGCAGATTACTCGAGTAACTTCTTCCAAATTTTGGCAGTACCCCTCTGGAACATTTTCTCTAACATCACTTGAGTGCTCACTCGAGTAAACCTTTAAAATATCTGCCAGTGATGTTTTTCCTGTGCTCTATCTCTCAGTTCTTCTTCATTACTCTAGTGCTTACTTCAAGTAAAGCTTTTGTCTGCCATTTAGTTACTTTGTTCAAATTCTTTTCTTTGTTATCAAATCCTTTTATATTATTGATCCAACCTTTGTTATCATTAAAATACATGGGATCTAACAATGATACTAAATTTTAGGTGGTTTATGGCTTGATATGTTTGGTTCATGGTTTACATTTGAATGGGTTACATTGACTTCATAATGTTAATTTCACTCTTTTTCAAATAACTTCATATTGTCTTAGGTTTAAAATAAAAAAAATGCATATAGAATATATGAAGAGAGACACACAGAGAAAAGACATAATGAGCGAGAAAGGGTAAAGTAGGGGTATGAATAGATGTTTAGATTTAAATTCTCCATTGTAACCCTAAGAAGGAGAAAAAAGTTGGAGTTCATTTTTTTTGTCCTTCTCAAAAGGTATGTGCATAAGTAGATACTATTCTATTTGAAATTTAGCATATATTATGCCCCTGTGTGTAGAATCTTTGAAGTTTGATTTTTTTTGCAATTTTATATTCTAAGTTGTAGGTTGATAAAATATAAAATTACATCTTGCTAATAAGTTGTTTCATCTTGTTTTATGAGCTTGGTATTTATTTTCAAGTAAAGAAGATGGAGAAGGAAAAAATTACAAAACTGGACTAAAGGCATCAAGCTTCTTTAGTTACACTTTATTTACTAATGAATTTTACAACAAGAAGAAGGAGAAGGAGAAGGGGAAGGTTAGGTTCTTGTTGTAAAACCCTTATCTTATTTTCACCTTTTTAAGAGTATTTACGGAAAATGATACGCAGTTCAGTGGGCAATGATACCCATAGGGATTGTACCAGATAATTACAATCAATATCACCGCATAGGGCTACTATGGTATCTAAACTTGTTACGATGAAACGGAGACATCTTCCCGTCTTCGTTCTACTATTGCATTCCTCTCATACAATTATTTTCTCGGTTCTTAGCATACCTTTTGTCTTCACTTGTCTAAATGGTTGGTAGGGGAGGGTGAGATTTAGGAGAATCTCAGTAGCAAATAGTATCAATATGCATGCAAGATAAATGCTTATTGTATGACATGAATGCATTACATTAACTCATGCTAACACAATGACATATCTGCGTGCTTAATATTTCAGACAACATACTTATGGCCATAGCATAAATTGAAACAGAGCTTCAATCATTCATTTATGTTTCATATAATCAAGTTAAGCAATTATATGCATCAATACACAAGCACAAATATCAAATACATGTAGGAGAGGTAAGTTCACCACCTCCGGTTTGTGAGTCCTCCTCTTGTACCTTCTCTTTTTCAACCATTAAAGATGCTTCTTCTTTGACACCTCATGGCCGTAGATGAATAATCATATCATTAAGGTCTTGAAAATGAATGTCCAATGGGCTACATGGGCCTTTAGGACATGTATTTTATGTTTGGGCCCAAATTACTTTAATTACTATAATTTTGTAGGTTTGGCCCAACTTGGCAGTTTTGCAGACCAACTTTGGAAATTCATAATTAATTCTAAAAAAAATGAAATGGGTTGGTTCTAGCAGGTACTTAATCTCTTTAAGTCCTCTTTAAGGTAAAAATATCACAGAGCATAAATTACATCCACATATTTCCCAGAAATTCGTTAAACTCAGACTGTTCTAGAATTGGTTCCGGATTCATGGTCAAACTTTGAAAAATCATAAATTTTAATATAAAAGTCTAAAAATTATGTACTACCTCTAAAATTGAAGATCTACATGTCTACTTTAATCCTGTCAAGTTTCATAATTTTTGGACCAGGTTTGGCCCTCAAAATCTATTGCTCAACAACACTGCCTCCAGTGAATTAAAGCAAACGACACCTCCCCTTAACTTCATAAATTTCCAAATTTGCATACAATTATCCAAAAACCATGAACACATGTATTCCCACACAATTGTCCCTTCTCAATCCAATAGAATCATCAAAATTATAAACTTCCAACTCTAACAGGATGAAAATGCCCTTGGATGAAAATCAGAACCTTAGAAGAGAAATTGTGTTTACTTGATTTCTCTTGATTAATTACTTCCTTTTCACTTATAATCACAAGATTAACCATTGAAACACTTAATAAACATGATAGGGTTAAGATGCAAAAATACACATGTGATGCTCCTCAAAGTGCACCCAACACCAAATACTTTTTTTTAGAAGTTACAGCGACTATGTGGTTACAAAATAGGTGCAAAACTACCCTTTGACTATTAGTTTGACTTTTTGACCGTTAGTTTGACTTTTTTTATCCTGAAAGTGATGACGTGTATGATGACATGGACGTTAGAGTGACATTTTGGAAAAAAACTTGTTGAAAATCAAAATTTCCTAATAAATCATATAATTTAATAAAAATTAGTAATATAATATATATATATATATATATATATTATAATGATTTTAATTTAATAGTATTGGGAATCTAGGGTTGGGAAAAAATTGAGCAATCAATATGTTTTTTAGGGCAGCAGCTCTGCTGAGTGAGTTAAGCACTCAACATTCAGATTTGAATATACTTCAGCGAAGGTGGTACTGAAATAGTAAAATGTGGGTAATACTAATTGCAAAGCTTCACCAGTCAGCAAGTTTTTTTCCAGAATGTCACTCCAGCATCCATGTCATCGTACACATCATCACTTTCAGGGTAAAAAAGTCAAACTAACGGTTAAAGGATAGTTTTGGACCTATTTTGTAACCACATAGTCACTGTTGCACCTAAAAAAAGCATTTGGTGTTGGGTGTACTTTGAGGAAAATCACATATGTATTTTTGTACCTTAACCCAAACATGATATATAGAAATTTTGGCAGCATAACATTCTAGCGTTTCATCTCCCAAAAATTGCAAAACAAATCAAAATCAACCAACCAAACAACCAACAACAACCAATATTCCTCAAGATAAGCTAAGTTTCTAAACTTACCTTGATTTCTTGGACTTTCTCTCTCTAAAACGTCACTGTTCTCTCTCTCTCCCCTCTTGATTTTGCCTTGCTAGACATGATTTTCATGGAGGATGTAACCCCCTACCTTGAAATCCATAATTATGATTTGAAAATGCATAATTAGAATGGATTAGAGACCGGCGGGTAATAGAAATTCATTTCCAATCCCTTCCTTTCGGTAGGTTTTTTACAAATTATTTCAAAATTTCTGCCTAACCCTGGTCACAAATTCAATATTCCAAATGTAATTACCTATGCAATTAAATCACAATTACACATATCAGAGTGTACAACAAAAATCTCAGCAAACCCCCGGGTTTCATATATGTACTAAGGGTTCATACATTCCCATTTAAGGGATTACATGACCATATCCAAAATAATATTTACATCCCAACAATATATAATAATCCCAAACCAAAATTCGATAACCAACATCCTAAATTATATTCCTACGAGAGTCCTAGCTGCCCTTAGTCGTCTCCTTCCCTTTGGAGCCACTTGCCCTGTATGAGGGTTTGTCAAAGGATAGAATAAGATTCAAAAGAATTCCAGTAGTCACAAATTACTTATTCCACACATAAACACATAGCATGCAAGTAAATCATCAAACAACATAGTAGCACACAAAACACAGCATATCAGCTGTCACATATGTATTGCCTCACTGGCATACACATAACACATTACCTTACTGGCATTCACATACACTGGCTTTCACATAGCCTCACTGGCTTACAGCATTCACAATTATCACAAAACAATGATAACACATACATACAATGTGTTTACACATAGTATAAGGGAAAGTGTTACTACCTTATTCTTTCCTGGCGTGCTCCGGCACAGGTTGATCACGAACAGGAAAAATGTCAAACCCTATAAACCAAAATCAAGAACAACGGATTAATTCTCTACTACAATTTCTTACTTTAACAACACTTAAAGTTGGTTATCATTTTGACTCTTTAGGTGGCTACTAGAAGCCTAAACCCATGCCTAACGGGTTAGGAAAAGCTTGCCCTAAGACCATTTTTTGAAAGTTCAAAATGCTAATTTTAAGTAGTTGGCTACGGTCAGGAGCTACTTGGGCCGTGGCTAATGATGGTCATAAACATTTAGGCCGCGATCAACACCTATTGGGTCGCGGCCAACAGATGGTTAGAAGGTTTTGGGTCGTGGCCAGTACTTTGGGCCTCGGCTAAACGATGACCTATCCCCTGGCTCATTTTTAAATAGTCATAACTTGGTGATTTTTAAAATGACACAATTTATATCAATGGGAAGCTTGCAATGTTAACTACAATCCTAGAAAATTTTACAATATTTAGACACCATTTGCTATGTCAAAATGCCATGCAAAGTGGTTCCCCTGCACAACATTTTACACTTAGCCTTTTAGTTTTCACACTAATACTTCCAATGGTTCCAATTTCCTATTAAATACTATTCCTACACAAAATTTCACAAGGAAACCATTGGAAATACCAAAATAACCTAATTCAACTCACATTGACATGTTTCACAATCACCACAACATGTCACACAATAACACAATTCAACATTCAACATTATAATCCTTTCCATTCCAAAATTCCAAACCATTTCCAATGACAAAAAAACACATGTACTAATTCCTCCACATTGCAAAATCCAATTCACTCATTTTGAAATTAGACCCAAAATCATGGCAAAAATGACAAATCTCAGAACTTAATCAATGATCACAATACTTAGGCCAAAATGTGCCAAATTATCACCTCTTCCTCTTCCCAAAGCAAACTCTTGAATTCTACCACTTTCAAATTTCTTCAAGCTCCCAAACACCACCTCTCACAAATCTAAATCCATAGCTAAGAAGCTCTCATCACCATGAACAAGGTTAAAGAAGATGAGAGTAGCATTCAAGGTCATATGGAGTACCTACCTTGCACTTCTTTCTTTCTCTTTCCTTCAAGCTTAGTTGAACATGGAAGATGGAGAGAAAGATGAGATGAAGAAGGTGAAGTCATATTTTGGGCATGAAAAGGCCTCTTAGGCCAACTTTGGAGGGAGTGCGAAGAGAGAAAAATGTTTGACAATTTAGCCCCAATCCATGGCTCACATATTGACACTTGTCAACATCTTGTTTCTCCTTCCATGAACTCATATAGACACACAAGCATAGGATTCCACCTCTGATCACTAAATCATAACTATTGATCTTCAAGTTACTAATGAGTTTCCTCTTCAATAACTAACCAATTGGTTGGTAACTTTCCGTTTTCCTATTTTGCCCATGATTATGGCAATTCTTACTGAATCACCATTAAACACATTTTATCATTCTTTTCACCTCAACCATACGCCCTCCCCTATACTTAGGGTTTATTTTAAGCTTTATCACACAATTAAGCTTAATTGTAAGGTTTGGGTGTAATGACCCAATTGAGATTAAGGGCTAATGACTTTGAAATTGATTGTAATTAGTGTAATTAAACACTTTGAGGAAATGAGATGTGGATTTGAAATAAATGTGTATAGTGATGATTTATTAATCATAGTGAAACCAGGGGCAAAATGGTAAAATTGGAAATTAACCGACCAATTGGTCAATTACCAAAGAGGAAACTCATTGGTGATTAGAGATCAAGGGTTGAGATCTATTGTCAATGGGATGGAATCCTGTACTATGCATCTATGTGAGCTCATGTGGAAGTGAGAAGATGTTGAGAAGTGGCTTAGTGTGGACCATTGGATGATGCTAAAAGATAAAAACCCACTTTTTCTCTCCTCTCTGCTATTCGGTTTTGTGTATGGGCAAGGGAAGAGAATCACATCATCATCATCATCATCATCATCATCATCATCATCATCATCATTTTCATCATCTCTCACCATCTCTCTCATACCTCCATTTTTCTAGCACCAAGGTAGAAAGAGGAAGATAAAGCTTGAATTTTGGGTGAGTTTTGGTTCTCATATGCTTTAAACCTCTTAACTAAATTTGTTCATAGTGTTAAGAGCTCCATTTTCGTAGTTTCAGAATCTTGAGAGGTAGTGGTTTGGGTGTTAGAGAAATTTGAAAGTTGGAGAATCAAGATTCTGGATTTGGCAAGTCAAAGAGGTAAGGATTTGATGTATTTTGGTATATTATTTATGATTTTTGGATGAGTTGGGAAATTCTAGAAATTTGCCCTGGTTTTATGCCCATTTTGGAATGTATGAATTTCATAGTGGATGATGTTGGGATTAGTTCATTGTGAAGTTTTTTGAGTATTTGATATGGTTTTGAAGTTTGGGAGGTATGATGATTGAAATTGGGTGTTGTGTGTGATATAGAGACTAAAGAGTTAGATTATGGTTAAAATGGTTTTTGGGTGTTTTAGAAGTGACCAATGTGTTCCTTAGGTAGTATTAAGTGGCTATGAGCTTTGTGTGGAGTTTAGGAACCATTGGGAGCAATTTTGATCAATCTAGAAATTTCTGTCAGTTGTTGTGATCTGGGCAATCTGATAGTATCACTCGAGTGCGGGAGGAACCCACTCGAGTGCTACCTTGTGTTTTGCCTGGGTTTTCATAAAGGAAGCTCGAGTGCACTTTGTAACCCGTGAGTGATATTAGTGATCACTCAAGTGAGCATGGGTTCACTTGAGTGATAGTATGAGTTCATGATTAGGGTTGCTCTCGGTTTGTCACTCGCTGGTCAATGTTCAAGAGTGCCTTCTAACACTTGCAAGTAAAGACCTCTTACCCGAGTGCCAAGGGTGGCGCTCGAGTGAGCTATTTCCTCTGATGTCGCATGTGCTCTCAGGTTCTTACTCTCTGTGTGGCACTTTCGAGGACTCGAGTGGATTTGAAGTCATCACCTGAGTGTAAAGCCCCATGCTCGAGTATTGTGAGCACTTTCTGGTCATGGTTATTGCTCATTTTGAAACACTCACGAGTGAGATCCGTTCTCACTCGAGTGCAAGTCTCTCATCACTCGAGTGAGGTCATCTTCACTCGAGTGAGTTAGCCAAAAATTTGTGTTTTGTCTTCGAAAAAGGGGTCTTCAGGGTTGTTTCTCCTAACCCTGTTGGCATATGTGTAGGCCTCTAATAGTCACCTAAAGAGTCCTAAATGATAACCAACTTAAAGTATTATGGAAATAAGTATTTGAGAATGAGATTAATCAATTGTCCCTAAATTGGTATAGGATTTGATATCTATCAGACACGTGAGCCCACTGTGCTGAAAAACGTCAGGAAAGATATAGGTAGTGACTTCTCTCTTATACTTTGGGTAAATGTATTGTATGTTTGCCTATCATGCATTGTGTGTTTCTGTTGCTACTTTGAGATGCATTGAGACACCTTGTAGAGCTTTGTGCCTTGAGGTTCGTTGTGCCTTGTGATGCTGCTGCATAGTGTTTACCCCGTAAGCGGGCATAATGATTATAGCAAAAGCTGGCCTATCGTTTACCACGAAAGCAGGCATAGTGCATTGTGATTACAGCCGTGAATGCTATCAGATGTGGCGCGAGCCATGACACATAGTATTGTTACTGAACATGATGAACATACATGCCTTGTGTTTATATATTGTATGACTGATTTGTTACTACTGGGATTCTTTATAATCTCACTTTATCCAATGACTAACATTTTCAGATAGGGCAAGTGGCTTGAAAGGGAAGCGGCTAACCAGGAGTGGTTAGGGCTAGTAGGGACATTTAGATTTTGGACCGTTGGTTATCTAATAAGATTTTGGGATTACTGTATCTATATGAGTTGTAGATAATATTTTTGGATACATAATCCCCATTTTGGGAAACTTTGAACCCATTCTGTATATATGGAAGTAACCCGAGGTTACCGGGATTTTAGTTACGCACTCTGATATTTATTATGTGATATAACTGCATAGGTAATTGTATTCGAAAGTGAATGTGAGACCATATGAATTATGTTTTTAAACGGTTTGTTTGGACACCCCATCTCTTGGAGATGAGTGATTATAAATGTGATTTTTGTCTTATTGGTTTCTATTTCACTTAAATTTCATAATCCAAATATAATTACCATGGGGCGATTACATTGGGCACTGATTGTAGCACATTCAGATCAAAATTCACTTCGTATTCTTTAAAAGTGTTTATTTATCAACAATTACATCTAGTTTTGACGTTATTAACCCTTAATCACTTTTTGGGGTACCTCCCCTCATAAAATAAATTTGGTCCTCAAAATTTGTCACATAACTCAAACCACAAACTTCGGATGCCTTTCATGACGGTTTTCATTTCATGAAACACTTCTCATCGGGACGGTCCTTTCTAGACCACCCACACAAATAGTATGCTATAAGTACAATTCTTGCTAAAATCTCAACAGACCAATGCGTTATGGCTCAACGCCTTTCACTTGATCATTCTACAAATTCTTGTACCCGAAGACACTCTTATGAGCATGTGATCTCCATTTTCTAACCCTAGAGTTTCCCACCTCATTCAATCATAATCCAAACAGACTGTACTCGTTCAGTCCCGCTTTGAGCCTCCTTGATCATAATCATCAAATCACTTCCCCCTTGGAAAATATTATACATAATACACACAATTGGATTTGAGAAATCTAAATCCTGGGAATCCTTCATCATTACAGGCAATAGTGTCACATCTTTGGCATGAATACCAACACAACACAATTACCAAATAAATGCAATCGCCACAACGTACGATTGCCACAAAACACCATTATTACTCAAACATAATTGCCGCAAGCAATTGGGAGGCATAGGCCACCCCTCAGCTCAATTTAGTCACCCCCTTTAGTTGTAATTCAAAGTACCACAGGTTCACTACACATAAATGATAGCTTTCACTGTATTCACATATACCCTAGCTTTCGTCGCTTGCAAAAATACCTCAGCTTTCGCTGTTCACACAAATATGTCAGCTTTCGCTGTTTACAAAAATACCTTGGCTTTCGTCGTTTGCAACAATACCTCAGCTTTTGTTGTTCACACAAATACGTTAGCTTTCACTGTTTGCAAAAGTATCTCAGCTTTTGTCATTTGCACTTTCACAACATTACCCTCACTTGTTCACCCACTAGTGACTCCACTAGTGATAACTGGGACTTTTGGGCATTTACAACAATATCGGGCCACTCCAGAATCTCAATCTCTTCTATCCAAAGCATCCTACTATAACGGCCCACCTAGAGTCTTAGTCTCTTCTATCCAAGAGGCCAAATATAAGTTTCAATCTCCCTACACCACCCTTAACCTCTTTCATCGTTGAGGAAGCACACAGCTCTCACCCAAACTGTTGTTAGCTACTAGAGGACTATTGGCGTGGCAATACAACCCAAATGGATAAACACATAACTTCACAGCAGACTCAAGTTATACGTACTGCCTTTTGGAGCTGGGTTAACACCAGTACAACCAACCTAGTGGCTAGCCATACTGGCCATGCCGGGGTAAGTGCCCTTACAAGTGAGAACTCCCGATCATGTAGTCGAATTTACCATCAGCTGAACTAGCTCTGCTCTATTGCATAAGTTATACCTCAATCTCAGCCTATTCACATCACAATACACACTATCCATCAAGCTGGGTAGGGTACACCTGAACCCTTGTTTATTTACAACACATTACAGTACACACAAAATCAAACTCGGATAAGATATATTCAACATTAATGTATTCGACCATTGCACTTTCAGCTCCATGAGCCTTCCTTACAACATACACATCATTCATCCCTACTGATGGTTGATCCTCTCACGTGAGCTTGGTTATTGGCAAAACAATTTGGAAGAAATTGTAAAGAAATTCTCAGGTAATCACAGCAAAATTCAGAAGACTATGCATCTTAACAACAACTTCTGTCTTCTTTCCCACTAACATTACTTCTACTATACTGGGATCCACTGAATCCCTTCTCACGATATCATATGACTTAGAAGTTTTCACCTCCAAAATCCAAACTTGCATTTGCACAATTCAGCATATAATCGCCTTTTCTCTTTATACAAGATTTCCAGTACTATTCTCTTATTTCCACAATTCAGTAACCCATGACTCACCACCAACTAGTTAAAGCTCAATATAGCTTTTAATTGGAAAAGCAGTAATCAACACAAATTAATCATAGCCTTGAGCCCTTCAACAACTATCACGCAATTCACATATATATTAGCATTGACACAATCATATCATATGGCAGTTTATTCTCATATAATTTCAATCATTTCTCAAAGTCATTATAATGACTAATGCCCGAATCAAATGAAACTCACAATAAACTACCAGTGAGAGAAGTTATACCTTAAACCAGATCAGGGGACTTTCACGCTTCCTAGTGTATCAAAGCAAACACCCTGCTATGATCCCTAGGCCTTCGCTCCACTGGTTGTCGTGGGCATTACTGGCAATATGTCCCTTCTGCCTGTAGTTAAAGCAGATTACTTACCCTGAGCACGTTTTGCCACTATACACTTTATCACAATTGGGACATATCCACGTCGCTGGTGGTCTTAGATTCCCACGATCCTCAGGTTGATAGGGTTTCTTATTACCAACCACGGATGAAGATTCTTACCCCTTATGCTTTTAGGAAGAAGTTCCCTTGCTAGGCTCACTACGACTATTGGTACCCTTAGCAGGATACCGATCTCTCAGATTATTCTCGGTGATTCTTCATTCCTCGACCACCTTGTTGAATATGGTGAATTGATAAGTGGCTAATCTCTTTCTTAATTCACACCTCAACCCGTGAATGAGTATACCCAAGCTCCATTCCTCATCATCCATACGCCAAAGATAAGAGGAATACCTGGATAGATGGATGAAATGAGACAGATAGTCATCGAAGGTCTCTGAATCACCTTGCTTTATGGATAAGAATTCAGTTTTCTTCTCGAGCCGTATTGACTTGGGAAAGCATTTCTCGTTGAATTGCTGCTGGAACAATTTCCAGGTCAGTGGCACATTTCTGTTCCGTAGCGTTAGGACGATATTCCGCCACCAACGATCTGCATCCCCTTTCAGTTTATACACAGCCAACTGCGCCTTTAGTTTATTTGGGCACTCCAGGACTTCAAAGATCTTTTCCAACTGATTCAACCAGTCTTCGGCTATTTGGGGATCAATCCTACCTCAGAACACCGGAGGTAGGTGTTTGCAAAATTTTGAGACCCAATACTGAAGTTCCCTTTCCCCTATAACTGGTATCCTATGTGATTCTGGGTTTGGTTCAACATAAGGAGGTAACTCAGGTAGTCGTGCTTACCCTTCTGCAGTTTCTTCCCTATAAGTCCCCTCCTGGGTCTCCTCTTGTGTGGACTAACCCCGGCCCTCATTACGTTTAGCTTTCTCTTCTCTGAGCTCTTCTCTCAACTCAGTAATCATATCCCTTTGGTCTTTAATCAAACCCATCAGTTCTTGCATAGGGTCCGGTGGATTTTCATTGACCACCTCCACCTCAGGGTCTACTTGCTATACTCTAGGGCGACCTTTTGTTTTTTTCATTCTACAAATAAATCACCCCATCAATATCATATATAAGGTATACACATATGTCCATAATTTCATATATATCCATATTAACAAAACATACATGTGTATACACAACAACCATTCACCAATCATCTTCTATCACTAAGGCCAAACTAAGGGAGCTATCCTTACAAATTCTACCCTTACTAGGAACTACAGTTCTGATACCAAAATGTAACCCCTGCCTTGAAATCCGTAATTATAATTTGAAAATACGTAATTAGAATGTATTAGAGACCAACGAGTAATAGAAATTTATTTCCAATCCCTTCCTTCCGGTGGGGTTTTTACAAATTCTTTCAAAATTTCTACCTTACCTTGACCTCAAATTCAATATTTTGAATATAATTACCTGTGCAGTTAAATCACAATTACAAGTATCAGAGCGTACAACAAAAATCTCGACAAACCCCCAGGTTTTATATGTATACTAAGGGTTTATACATTCCCATTCAAGGGATTACACAATTATATTCAAAATAATATTTACATCTAAACAATATACAGTAATCCCAAACCAAAATTCGATAACCAACGTCCCAAATTATATTCCTACAGGAGTCCTAGCCACCCTTGGTCGTCTTCTTCTCTTTGGAGCCACTTGCCCTGTCTGAAGGTTAGTCAAAGAAAAGAATGAGATTCAAAAGAATCCTAGTAGTCACAAATCACTTATTCCATACATAAACACATAGCATATAAGTAAATCATCAAACAGCACAGCAGCACACAAAATGCAACATATCAGCTGTCATATATATATGTTGCCTCACTTGCATACACATAACATATTGCCTTATTGGCATTCATATAGCCTCACTGGCTTGCAGCATTCACAATTATCACAAAACAATGATAACACATACAAATAATGCATTTACACATAGTGTAAGGGAAAGTGTCACTACCTTGTTCTTTCCTGGAGTGCTCTAGCACAGGTTGATCACAAACAGGGAAAATGTCAAACCTTATAAACCAAAATAAAGAATGGTGGATTAATTCTCTACTCTAATTTCTTACTTTAACAATACTTAAAGTTGGTTATCATTTGAGCTCTTTAGGTGGCTACTAGAAGCCTAGACCCATGCCTAACGGGTTGGGAAAAGCTTGCCCCAAGACTATCTTTCAAAAGTTTAAAATTCCAATTTTGAGTAGTTGGCCATGGCCATCCCCTACTTGGGCCGCGGTCAACAGATGGTCAGAAATATTTAGGTCGCGGTCAACACCTTTAGGCCGCAGTCAGAGATAGGTTCGAAAGTTTTGGGCCACGGCCAACAGATCGTCAGAAGGTTGTGGGTTTAGGCTTGAAGATTAATGAGTTTCCTCTTCAGTGACTGACCAATTGGTCTGTAACTCTCCTTTTTCCCATTTTGCCCCTGATTATGGCAATTCTTACTGAATCACCACCAAACACATTTTATCATTCATTTCTCCTTAACCATGCACCCTCCCTTATACTTAGGGTTTATTTTAAGCTTTATCACACAATTAAGCTTAATAGCAGGGTTCAGGCACTGATTGTAGCACATTCCGATCGAAATTCACATCGTATTCTTCAAAAGTGTTTATTTATCAATAATCACATCCACTTTTGAAGTTATTAACCCTTAATCAATTTTTGGGGTATTATAGAGGAGAAGAGATTAGAAGAGGTTTTCTATGGATTTGAGAGGCATATACACTAGAAATCATAAGTTCTTACCTTGATTTGTGCCTCTAGCTCCTCTTCTATACTTTAGCTCTTAAAGCTCATTCTCTTACTATTTCTTGTGTCCTGACTAAAATATGAGAGCAAATGAAGAGATAAGTGGTCTTAAAATATCTCTTACACCTTATTGACAACATATTATTTTAATGAAATTATCACATGGCCATTTATTTTCCATCACCACTTTCTTTTTACTTGGCTAATATGATTTCTCTTTCCTCTTCCTCTTTTCACGTCATTATGAAGTCTCAAATGAAAAGAGAAGAGCTCATGGAAATATCCTCTTTATCTCTCTTCCATTAATATATTTTATGCTAATTTTCCATGTGCTCTTATTTTATGAAATCTTATTTAATCACTTGGTTCCAAATTAAGACGCATCGTATCTTTAGCTTCCAAGTATATATTTTTCTCTCATTTCTTTTATTCAACCGAATTTATAGAGAAAAGAGGAATTAATAAATGCCTTTTTGCATCATCATAATTTCTCTTACTTACATAATTAATTAATTGAGTCATATTTACTTATTGCTTTTTGAACTTAATTTAATTGGCCACAATTGCTCTAAAATTGGGATATTTATCCCCAAATATTTAATTTCCCCCTAATTTCCTTAGTTGGCCAAAAATTACATCAAGTAATTGGGAAAATAATTAGCTCTTGGCTTAATTGGCAAAGTACCATTTTGCCCTTATATTTTTGGATTTATTTCGAACTTATTCTTTTTCTTCTTCTATTTGGCCGAAAATATCCTCAATATTTGGGCCATAAATTGTGCTATTTAAATCACCATTTTATTCCCTTAAATACAAGGAATTTTGCTGACCGAAATTCAGAATGTTACACTTGTGGTGGCTTGTCACTTATCTGAGGAACACACATGGTAACAAAGTTATGTCTTTGGTGTTAGAGCAAGCGTTTCACCCAAGAGGGGGGGTGACTTGGGTGATACTAAATTTTTCTTCGGAAATATAAAACTTGACAATGAAATTAAAACAGTAAAGAGTAAGGAGAAATATCACCGAAGTGTACACCGAGAGTTATACTAGTTCGGCCACAACCACTTTGACCTACGTCCAGTCCTCAGAGCTTCTCTGAGAGTTTCACTATAACTTCCAAGATTCAGTGGGTTCTTGGCACCTCAGTACAAGCAAGTTCCTACACCTGGACACTCGCTCCCCCTTATAGGTTGTAATTTAATACCAACTCAAGGTTCCACAACCTCAAGTTATCTCAATAACAAATATTGAGTTTGAATGAAATATCTCTCTTATAGAGTAAATAAGAATCACTGAAGCATAGAAATATAATTTCAACGTGAAAACAGAGCAATGAACTTGATGATTCGTTTGTGTGTGATCTTGTTGTTCTTCCTCTGTTTGGATGTTCCCATATATATAGATATGCTGGTGAAGACTGTTGGAACATTTTCTTTTGTTTGTTGGAGAGTGCGCAGCCACTATTGACTTTTCAAGTTTTTGAAAAATATCCGTTGGTGGTGGTTGGCATTTGAACATTCCCTCTGACTTCCATCTCTTGACATGATTTCTTCATTGTTTATCTGTAAATAGACTAAGAATACTAATACAATGAAAGATTAATCATATAGGAAATAAATCAATGAACGTTTGAATGATTTCTAAATTTCTGGGTATGCTTACTCGAGTATCCCTTGAAGTTTACTCGAGTACCTACTCGAGTATCATCGGGAAATCTTTGATTAACTGCAAGTCAATGAACAATTATAGGATTACTCAGGTAGTACATGGAGTAAACTAAATTTCAAACCTTTGGAAATAGTTATTTACTCGGGTACCTACTCCAGTAATGCATTTACAACTTTATAGGTTACTGGGGTAACACCTCGAGTAATCCTTCAGATTGTTTTTGATTACTCGATGCTCTACTCCAGTAATGTTGGCAGGATTTCAAGGCTGAGAGCAGTTACCTTGTTACTCGGGTACTGACTCGAGTAATGCACTCATTTGTGCATAGGTTACTCGGGTACCACCTCGAGTAACTGTACTTTTTGTGCATGACTTACCCGGTTAATGACTTGAAGTTTACCTTGAAAATATTTCTGCATACTCAGGTACTTACTCGAGGAATCCATTTAAAATAGAACATTAAATACTTGCATACTAGAGTAAGGACTCGAGGAAAATGAGATAAAAAGAAATCAAGTTAATCGGGTACCACCTTCAAGTTTTCACTTACCTCAGGTCGTTACTCGAGTAGCTCCTCGAGTAACATTGGCAGTAGTACAAAGTGCCGAGAGCTCCATATTTTTAGAAACAGAGTTACTCGAGTAGCTCCTCGAGTATCATTGGCAACTTGAAAGCAACTGGAAGTTTTCCACATGGTTACTCGAGTAACATTGGCAGGCCGAGAGCAACTCCAAGTTGTTACCTGGTTACTCGAGTAGCTCCTCGAGTAACATTGGCAGGCCGAGAGCACCTTGAAAATACTTACACTATTACTCGAGTACTTACTCGAGTAACGCTGGCAGTTTACTGGAAGTTGTCTCTGGTTACTTCAAGTTTTGTCTCATTACTCGAGTAGCTCCTCGAGTAATGCCTTAGAAAACTTGCTTCTGATCAAGTTCCCCAGCATTCTCTCTTGGTCTTTCTTCATTACTTCAATGCTTACTTCAAGTGATGCTTGTTCCTGTTATTACTTTGTTCGAACTTATTTATTAATCATTTCCTTTTCAAACCATTCTTTTGTTATCATCAAAACATGAGATCTAACATTTGGTACAAAGGAACAGTTAGAGGAAGAGATCAAATAGGCTTTTAAGTTCAATTGTAACTTGGATTAGTAGTTAATGTTCATGAAAATCTTTTTATAACTTAATTTATGATCAGCATATGGACTCATTGTATTGACTTGATTATAGTACATGTAATGACCCAATTTGTGATTAAGGGCTAATAACTCTGATATTGATTGTAA
This sequence comes from Inga oerstediana, assembly GCA_963210345.1. Taxonomy (NCBI): domain Eukaryota; kingdom Viridiplantae; phylum Streptophyta; class Magnoliopsida; order Fabales; family Fabaceae; genus Inga; species Inga oerstediana. Next base: position 42,195,914 of record OY723409.1, read on the forward strand.
TTAGTGTAATTAAACACTTTTAGAGAAATGTGATGTAAATTTGGTATAAGTGTAATTGGAGACTAAAGATCAATGGTTGAGATTTATTCACCATGGATCAGAATCCTATGCTTTGCACTTGTGTGAGCTCATGGAGGGAGCGAATAAGATGTGGACATATGGCTTAAAATGGACCAAGGGATCATGCTAAAGGACAAAAGTCCGCTTTTTCTCTCTCTTCTCTCTCTTATTTGGCTAGATGCTTGGGCAAGGGAAAAGTTGTACATCATCATTATCATCATCTCACCATCTCTCTCTCTTTAGCCTCCATTTCAGGCATATACAAGCAAGGGAAGAGAAAAGAGAAAGCTTGAATCTTTGGTGAGTAATAATCCTCCTATGCTTAAATCCTCTTCCTTAAACTTGTTCATAGAGTTGAGAGCTCCATTTTGGTGTTTTTAGAGTTTAGAAAGGTAGTAGATTGAGTGTTAGAGAAATTTAAAAGTTGGAGAATCAAGATTCTGACTTTGGCAAAGTGAAGAGATAAGCATTTGGTGCTTTTTGATATATATATTATGATTTTTGAATAAGTTTGAGAAATTCTGGAATTTGATCTGGTTTATGCCCATTTTTGATTGTATGAATTTCATAGTGATTGATATTGGAAATAATTCATTGTGAAGTTAGTTGAATGTTGGTTATAGTTTTGAAGTTAGGAGGTTTGTTGATTGGAATTGGGTATTGTGTGTCATAGAGACCCAAGGGCATAGATTATATTTAAAATGGTATTTGGGTATTTTGGAGGTTACCAATAGGTTCCCTATGTCATTTTGAGTGAGTATGAGCTTTATGTGTAGTTTGGGAACGATTGGGAGCAATTTTGATCAATCTGGAAATTTCTGTCAGTTGTTGCGATCTGGGCAATCTGATAGTATCACTTGAGTGAGGGAGGAACCCACTTGAGTGCTGCCTTGTGTTTTGCCTTTCCCTTTTTGTTTTACCTGGGTTTTCATGAAGGAAGCTCGAGTGCACTTTGTAACCCGCGAGTGATATTAGTGATCACTCGAGTGAGAATGGGTTCACTCGAGTGACAGTGTGAGTTCATGATTTAGGTTGGTCTTGAGTTGTCACTCGATGGTCAATGTTCAAAAGTGTGTTCTAACACTTGCAAGTGAAGCCCTCTCACCCGAGTGCCAAGGGTGGTGCTCGAGTGAGCTATTTCCTCTGATACCGCATGTGCTCTTGGGTTATCACTTTCTGTATTGCACTTTTGGGGACTCAAGTGGATTTGGAGTCATCACCCGAGTGTAAAACCCCATGCTCGAGTATTGTGAGCACTTTCTGGCCATGATAGTTGCTCATTGTCAAACACTCGCGAGTGAGAACTAGGCTCACTCGAGTACGAGTCTTTCATCACTCGAGTGAGGTCATCTTCACTAGAGTGAGCAAGCCAAAAATCAATGTTTTGCCTTTCGAAAAAGGGGTCTTCAGGGTAGTTTCTCCTAACCCTTTAGGCATGTGTTTAGGCCTCTAATAGTCACCTAAAGAGTCCTAAATGATAACCAACTTAAAGTATTATGGAACTAAGTATTTGGGAAAGAGATTAATCAGTTGTCCCTAAATTGGTATAGGATTTGATATCTATCAAACGCGTGAGTCCACTGTGCCAAAGAGCGTCAGGAAAGATACAAGTAGTGACTTCTTTCTTATACTCTGTGTAAATGTATTGTATGGTTGCCTATCATGCATTATATGTTGCTGCTGCTGCTTTGAGATGCGTTGAGATACCTTGTGGAGCTTTGTGCCTTGTGATACATTGTGCCTTGAGATACTTTGTGCCTTGTGATGCTGCTGAATAGTGATTACCGCGAAAGCGGTTATAGTGATTATAGCGAAAGCTGGCATAGTAATTATCGTGAAAGCGGGTATAGTGTTTACTACGAAAGCTACCATTGTGATTATCACGAAAACGACCATAGTGCATTATGATACAGCCATGAGTGCTGTTGTCTGTGGTGTGAGCCATAGATCATTGTGTTGCTGATAATGCTGGTGAACATGATAACATTACATGCTTTATGTTTATATATTGTATGAGTGATTTGTTACTATTGAGATTCTTTAAAATCTCACTCTTTCCAAATGACTAACATTTCAGACAAGGCAAGTGGCTTGAAAGGGAAGCAGCCAATCAGGAGTCGTTAGGACTAGTAAGGACATATTAGATTTTGGATTGTTGGTTATATGTTTTAGATTTTGGATTTTGGGATTACTGTATGTATATGATTGTAAATATAAATTTTTGGATATGTAATCCCCGTTTTGGGAAACTTTAAACCCATTGTATATATATATACAAGTAACCCAGAGTTGCCGTGATTTTGGTTACGCACTCTGATATTTATTATGTGATATATCTGCACGGGTAGTTATATTCGAAAGTGAATGTAAGAACATATGAATTCTGTTTTTAAACATTTTGTTTAGACATCCCATCTCTTGGAGATGACTGATTATAAATGTGATTTTTGTCTTATTGCCCTCTATTTCACTTAATTTCATAATCCAAATATAATTACCTTGATGGGGGTTACAGTACCCTACTACAAATAGGAGTTTTAATGTCCCTATTTTGGCACTTTTAACATCTAAAAACATGGGGCGTCTATGTGAGGGGCGTAGTATATTTTAGAAAAGACGTCCCTAAAAAAGGGATGTCTAAAGTAGGACTTTAGACGTCCCAATTTTGAAATTGGGACGTCTAAAGTCCCACTTTAGATATCCCTTTTCTCTATTTGGGACGTTAAAAGATATTGTTTTTTTTAAATGATTATTTATATTCTTCATTACCCAGCAAATTAAAATTGCAAAAACAGAATTGAAGATAGATTCATAAACCACAAAATGTCCCTTACAAAATAGTAAGGACATTTAGCACTGTAATCCTTTTACTATATATATATGTACAATAACAACAACTCATACAACCTAATATTATATATGTATAACAACAACCAGAAAGTGTCAAAATGTTTGTCACCACACAACTACAAACTAATTGTTGTTTATTTCATCAAAATAAATATACATATGTATTTTCCTTGATTTCTAAGCTCCAAACGTATAAAACAAAAACATTAATAGTATTGCACAACCACTAACAACTAGTTTATGATTCTGGCCCAAAAAAATAATTAATGGAAAAACACTCCAATAACTAGAATCATGTAAATAAATTGAAAGGATTATAATAATTTCACATTGGAAGTTTAACTTAATTCTTCATGTAAATTTATATTTTAAAAAAAAAAAGCAAACCTGATGAAAGTAGGGGAGAGGGCAGCCAACGGTGTATATGTGCTTCCAAGGTAAAGAGAAGTTAGAGGAGTTGTGTATGCACGGTGGAGAGGAGAGGTATGCCGGAGGCTGAAAGCAAAGAAGAAGGTGGGAGGTCTATGCTGGAGGGTGGAGGGGGCAAAAGAAGGTGGAGGAGGTGTACTGAAGAAAAGGGAAAAGAAAAGGAAGAGAGGAAGAAGATTGAGGAAGACGAAGTGTAATGAAGAAAAGGGAATAATGAAAAAGCTTACCCATGGTGTAGAGAAGACAAAGTCACGGGAATGAAAGAAAAAAGGGAATGAAGAAAAAAGGGAAGAGAAGTCACAGGGGATAGGAAAGATGGAAAAGGAGGGATGGGTTTCTAACATAGGAATGAAGAAAAGGGAAGAGAAATCTCACGTATGTCAGAATTTCTGACATGCCTTTAGGAATCCCAAAAAAATTTGGGACACTTAAAGTAAGACTTACCTTAAGTCTTACTTTAGGTGTCCCAAATTATTTTGGGACACCTAAAGTAAGTCAAATTTTTCTAATTTAGTTTTTTGGCGCCAATGGAAATCTTTAGGCGTCCCAAATAAAATTTGGGACATCTAAACTCTACTTTAGGCGTCCCAATTCATATTTAGGATGCTTAATGTTGTGATTTCACTACTTTATTTACAAAAATGCTACCGCCTCTATGTTTTAACATCCCTTTTTAAAAAAGGGACATCTATAGGGGTAGTAATATTTTCAACCTGTAGTAGTGGTAGTTAAGTAAGATTATGCAAAATTTGTGTACATGACTGGTTATTACTATCAAAGCATTTGTTTATTGAGTGTTATCATTGCTATATGTCCATATTATAAACAAGTACATGGGATTGCATTGATAAGAACATTGGCATCCATTGACAAGGCCATAGACATCCTTTGACAAGCTCTTGGACGTCCAGTGACAAGTCCATGGGAGTCCATTGATAAGTCCATACTTATGTGTTAACAGGTGAGGTAGCTGACAATGACACCTCTTATGTTTGCCCAAATAATATCAGGTGAGACATTGTCCAAATAATATGCCCACCAAATTAATAATAAAATTTCAATAACAAAGATAGTCTATAAATATGTCCACACTTAACATAAATATATATTAACAATTTAGGGGAATGAACTAACAAGTCCATAGGAGTCAATTGACAAGTTTATGCGTTTATTTTAACAAGTTCTTGTCCATCCATTGATAACTAAATTTATATCAGGATACAAATTTTCATAAATGAAAGTTGGATATATACTGGTTATTGAATCTTTGTAGACCATTTCGATCCATTGATGTTGGTCGTTAATTTTTTAACGGTAAATCATTTTAATGCTTCTGGGGTAACATTGAAGTTAAAAAAACTTCCAGGATAACATTGATCCTCAATGAAAACTTTCATAGCAAATTTGCACCTTAATCCCCACCATTAGAAATTCAACAACTCTAAAAGCAACAATTTCAACTTCTGCTTTAACCTAGCTTTTCAAGTAAAAGCCCAATTGCCTTGCCGCCAATCCAACCAAGAGAATTTGGCCCCATCGTGCTTTTATGGTCTTGATTGCACAGTTTACTTAGCAAAACTTCGATCCAAACATTATAGCTTATTCTACTAAACAAAAATAAAAATTTTATGGTATTACAAATAAAAAAATTATATTGTCATTCAAACCTTGTATGATCATATTCTACAACAACCAAAAAGATATTACTGTTAGATCCCAAGTTTTGATGATAACAAAAGGCAATTGTGTGCAAAGAATAGTTTTATAAGTCTAAGGAATAATTACAAAGTTACCAAATGCATATGGCAAAGTTCTGTGATGTCTACTGTCAGATTTAATTGATGTACTCGAGCATGGAGCTCTTTTGTACTCGAGCAGATGCGAGTGATAGACAGAAAGTGTTTGCCCGAGAGCAAACTACTATCATTTTTACTGATACACTCGAGCACTGGAGATAACACTCGAGCAGGAGACTCTTTCTCACTCGAGCACATGGGAGTGAGGGACTACAAGTGTTTGGCCGAGAGCAATTCCTATCATCCTTACTGATGTACTCAAGCATTGTAACCAACACTTGAGCATGAAGTTGATTTGTACTCGAGCACTAGCGAGTAAGGGACTGCAAGTGTTTGGCTGAGAGTCATATAGGTCAGAGAAGTACAAGTATGCCCGAGTGAGACTTCATATGCTCGAGTAACACATCAGCACTCACGAGTGAGAAATCTAACTCTCTCAAATTCTAATGTAAGTGCTGATAACAAGAGTATATTACATGAGAATATTCTTCTCACTCGAGCAGGAGTATGTGTGCTCGAGTGAGGGCCCACATCACCTACGAGCGCAAAATCTCACTCTTGCTAAAATGGTATGTGAGTGTTGTCCAGAGACGGGTCTCTTAGTGTAATGAGCAAGGCCACTCGAGTAGAAGGAGTTGTGCTCGAGTAAGGCCCCACATCACTCGCGAGTGAGAAAATTAACTCTCTGAAATCCTGTGAAAGTGCAAGCATAAAACTGAAGAACAAGGAGAAAATTTGTGAGTTCACTCGAGTGAGCCTATCCATGCTCGAGTGATACTCTGCCAAAAGACAAAATGCACCAGTCTTATAACGTTCAATCCGAATTTGGTTTAATGATATTTATTTATCTCATCATCACTTATTATTATTATTTAACACCATTTTGAATGTATTATAAGTGCAATACAAGAGGATGAACGTTTGAAATAAACAGACATGAAGGAAGTCAAACAACGACAGACAACATCATTACAAGCACGTACCTACCATATTCAAGGTTTTCAAACGTGCGCATGCCATTCCACAGTAACATGCCCCGCTCCACAGTAACATTTCCAAAAATCGTCAAGGACAACGAAGCACAAGAATTCACAAACAAATCCACGAGTCTTTGTTATTCATATTTTCTCTGTATTCATATTGCTCTTCATTGTTTATTATACTTGCTCTGTAAGAGATTTTATATTCATTTCAAATTCTATTTTCATTTGATCTCAAGGTATTGGGACCTTAAGAGGTAGATATCCTTACGAGAGAAGCAGTTGAGAGAATTCCTAGCAAAACCTTCCACTCATAAGACTTATAAGATACAAGCAGTAGATAACGTTGCTGCTCGTAAGACTTACAGTGGTGTAAGCAGGAGAGAAAGTTGCTACTCATAAGACTTGTATACGTAAGCCAGTAGGAAAGGTCATAGGTTGTTTTTCTGCACGTAAGACTTGTCGTAAGGGGGAGAGAAATTTCTTAGTGTGAGAATATTTCTGCTCGTAGTCCATTCGAGGACAATTGTTGTTTTGTGGCATTCTGAGAGCCTATTGAATCTTGGAAGAATAGTGAAAATCTCAGTAGGTCTTGATCTCTGAGGACTGGATGTAGGCTTGGTTTTTAGGCCGAACCAGTATAACTCTCTGTGTACTAATCTTCTCAACTCTACTCTATCTACAACTATTTACATATCACCACATCAAGCAAAAAAATTTATCACATCACCCAATTCACCTCCCTCTTGGGTGAAGCTTGCCTCTCTCAATTACTTCTCTGGTACTATGCTTATTATAGGATCTAATTTGGGAGTTGATCTTAATCCTAAATATATTATCTATTTTCCCTATTTTGTCAATCTTTTTTCATAATCTACCCATATTGATGCTTTCTCAACAATAATCAAGAGAGAGATATAGGGAATTAGGAAATATAACTATTGTGTTTTAGAAAGAAAACATATCTTATTAACTAGCTAGCTTCATTATCTAATCAAATTAGGTAATTATGCCTTACATTAAGGATCAGAGGGAGTAAACTTTAATAACAATAATTGCAAACTTTCGGTAAGCACAAATATACTCTATCCATTCTAAATATAAGCTTCAATTTTGAGAATAGACTTGTCCTAAAATATAAGCTTCTATTTCAGTTTTGTCTCAATATTTATTGTGTTTTTTTTCAGTTTTACCCTTGTTGACTGTTTATATTTATTGAATATATATTTTTTACTAGTGATTGTGAATTGTATTAATTAACATGGTGGGTGAGCATTATATTTATGAGGGAGGGCATAGTTAGGAAAAATATATTACTTACATATTTATTGCTTTTAACTATTTTATTGATAAACAAGAAACAATTATTTGAAGTTTATATTTAGGGATAGTGGGAGAACTTATTAATGTATTTTTCATATTAGACAATCCAGCAGCAACAAACTCACGAACTGTAAGAAAAATATAACTAAAAGGAGATTAGGCGTACCTGGGCGAATCCATGTTCGGATCCGGGTCAAAGCTCCAATACTCCATACTTGTGCCCACACAATTATTAGACTACTAGAGCCTAATTGTGATTTACACAGCAGATCACCAGAACCAAAAAGATGGTAGGAGAGAAGAGAATTGCTAGAAAACTCAATGGCGGGGTGAGTTGCAATTGAGGAGGCACACCCTATTTATAGTGGTTTATGGAGGCCACTAATTAGGAAACGTGTCCACACCTTCTTGCCCTCCAAGACAGCAATTAATTGATTCTCAATTAAATCCCTAATTATGGTGATTTATTCCTCTTTTAACAAATCCATAATTATTGCTGAATTATTCCCCAATCTGTAATTAATTCTGATTTTTGTTCTTATTTGATTAGGCTACTTATTTCCTAATCAAATAGTCCGGCCCATCAAGGGCAGACTTGGACCCAAAGTCTAAAATCTCCTACTCACACTTGATGGGCCTCCCATCGTGCGTGCATTACTCTTTCTTGTTTCATACTTGGTGTCTGCCGTGACTGCGTGGGCAAAAACGTCTTTAAGATTTGGTGCTTGTGCAATTAATTCTGATTTTTGTTCTTATTTGATTAGGCTACTTATTTCCTAATCAAATAGTCCAGCCCATCAAGGGCAGACTTGGACCCAAAGTCCAGCATCTCCCACTCGCACTTGATAGGCCTCCCATCGTGCGTGCGTTACTCTTTCTTGTTTCATACTTGGTGTCTGCCGTGACTGCGTGGGCAAAAATGTCTTTAAGATTTGGTGCTTGTGATACTAGAAATCCCTCATATTAGATCAGCATCCAAGGATACCCTTTATATATAACTATAAGCTATATGTTCATTGCCTCATATGCCCCAGATTCTCCTATACATATTACTCATGGCATATCTAATCCCTCTCGAGTTAATATGTTGATTAACTCAGATCGCCTTCCATGCACATAGTATCCGCACTTACAAGCTACACATAGGGCTAGTAAGGATTCGACCACAGACACTAGCATATCTTATGTATCTAGGAGTAAATCTTCCTTTTTGACTAAACATCAGTCCATCTTGACTTGGTCGCTTTCCTAGTTTTCACTCGTCTGACTGAATCGAGTGTGCTCATGGAGCTTCAGCTAAAGTAGCTGTCATCAAACCAAGCTTTCATGATGTCGCCTAAGTCTTAAGGGCATCGTGGAAGGATTCTTCCTTCGTGAGACTCACACTGTGGTGAACTAGGGATCTTTCACCCACATCCTGTATTGTAGTTTAACTCTTAAGTACATGCAGTATGAATTGCATGCTACGTGAGGTGTACGTCGATTTCTTTATCTTTCACTGTACAGACATTAGTTCCAAAATGTACTCAACATTCGAACCTAAAACTTTCTTTTTCAAAATATCTCTTTTACAATCTCATTTGTCAAAAAAGAGTTCTTTGCCTGGCTACAGGTCTATATTTATGCTTCGATCAATTTTCTGGATCATTTGCTCGTCTTACCCTTCCATGCCCCCACAAAACATAGGAAGATAGTTGTTCGTGTGAGTGAACCAACCTTTTCTGACCTGTACGACATACAAACTTGTATACCTTATATGTATTTACTCATAAAATATATACTATTTCTTTTATCTTCATATAAAAGAAGTTCATGACCTTACATTTTATTTGATTAACTCAATGAAAATCAAGCTATGGGCTCAATAAGGGGATCTACCAACATTCTATCAGTAGAAGGTCATTGAACTGTCGCTTTCCCTCTTTGAAAGCATATCTCTTATAGAGATATATCAAAAAGTATGTTTCGCCTTGCTGTGATACTTAGGATCCTCATCATAAGATGTTATCGCTTGGATCCTTCTATCTACCATTCATTTCCAATCTCTCATAGGAATTACTTTAGCCATATGGCACTTTGAATGATAGCAGAACACACCTTGTGTTGTATTTCCATAAATAACAGGAAAAAAATACTTTGTATATTTCCTTACTCCATCACTATTTGCCTAGGTCTTGTATTAGAGTATCCTTTCAAAAAGAAAAGTTGTTGTTTTGACAACTTAATCCATGGTTATTCTCATAACCTATTTCACAGCAGGACCAAAAACAACTTCTAAGTCTGACAAAAAACATTTGGTCTTATGTACACCAATGTGTACATTCATATTATCAACTATAGTCTCACATGGGACTCTATCCACCTTTCTTATATTGGATTCCTCATAGGACATGTAACCTTTTTAGGTTTACGCCCTTAACTTTAGGGGTGTCCATGGGTTTGCAATTTGACATCCTAAGATGTCTAAGGATTACACTTGTACATGTCTTAGGTGGAAAAGACTGTATCTTTCTTGTGCAACTCCATTTATCTTATCAATCAAGATATTTATTCAACCCATGACTTTCTTAAATCATAATTTAAGGATTCTCTGATCCTTTATTCCTTTGACTCCCTTGACACTTGTTTCATATGTCATTTGACAAAGGATGACTTCACAAAGAATCATCATTAGACCGTTTGGGACTTATGTAGTGTTCTTTGATTATTTCGAAGTTGATGAGGCTTTCACCTTGTGAAAACCTCATATACTATTATTTGGGTGATTGTTTCTACGAAGCCCATAAGCTACTTCATGTAGAGTTCATCATCCAATTTCCAAAAATTCCAAATTAGAAAGTAGTCTTTACATCATCTTGATGCAATTTCAAGACTAAGCTTGTTGTCATAGCCAAAGTTCAGAGTTAAAACGCACAACGGATAACCTTCCATTGTATTACCCCCTAGCCATTAAGTGTTTTAGGTTCTACATGCCCCCAACAGATTTGAGAACCTACTTGTTCCCAATTGCCTCTTGTCTAGGTGACAAATTACCCAAACACGTATTTGGCTTAAAAAGAATCCAAATCTTCCTGCATGGCACTTTACAATTCATCTTAGCAGGTCCTTCTAGTGTCTTTCAGACACTTATAGGTAGTTATCATCACCTTCTAAATGATGAAGAGAGCATTCAATCCATTAGGGAATCTATCCCTTATAGTCATTCGCTAGATGACAATTTGCTCCGAGGTGGATTTCATAGGATTCTTTTCTTATATATGAGTGAGGTAATTCTCTCGTAACTTACCTCTTACCTCTTACTTCTTTCGTTGTAAAAATGGTCTCAATCCTTCTACTCGGATCAGTGAACTTAGGAACACTTGGTTATTCCTTGTCACTTGTGAACCTCCTAAAGAGATTTATTGTGATTAATGCTCATTCCTGCTGGGAAATCTGGGTTTTATGAACGTTGTGTCCCACAGTTTTCTATCAGTCACTGAACCGCCATCATTTTCACTAATGAAGATGTGTCATGTCAAATTCTCATGTCATCTCACAAAGAGATACCTTGTATACTTTGGCCTTAATCTTCCTTACTTATAGGAAGAATTGTGAATATAAGGTTGATGACCCTTATGGTCTTAACAAGCTTGGCCCTGGTCTAAGGCCTATCCACAATTCATAGGGTAAGGTCGTGACTGATATAGAGGGCATTTGGTTAAGTGTGAATATAATAGCTATGAGTTCACCTACCAACATATGGCTGATAGCCTTATTAATGCCATTATGTTCATAACCAAATCAAGGAGAGGTCTATCTCTCTATTTCAACAACTCTATTATGTTGAAGGGTTCTAGGTATTGATAGTTGCCTAACAATACCTACACAAAGCAGCTTGAACTAATCACATGGGTGTATCTAACCCTTGTCAATTCAAAAAAGGTCTTGTCCTTTTAGTTTAACTGATTCCTGACTAGTTCAGCCATTATCTGACAGCTTCACACTTGCAAAAAATCAAGTAAACATTACTGTATTTTGAGTAAACGTCCACAACATTAATGAAACACCAAGCTCTTTGTGTTTTGCCCTCACGTTCATTGGTTAACTAACGTCATAATTTGCCAATTGCAGTGGATATTCTCAAAAAAATGTTTCTTTGTCTTTCTTGCCAGGTAGAATAAGTTTTCAACTTATTTATAAGGGTATTAACCCTTTAGCACGCGTTATTTAGCAAATACTCTTTTGCTAGTTTGATCATTCCCTTTGATCAAGGTGTACGTGTGGCTAGAAATGGAATCTTTTATCCCTAAAAAGAAACATCAAAATCCAACGAAGGATTTGAGAATCATAGTCCTATCGATCCTTAACTAAAGAGATAGCAAAGATGTGATTTTGTCAGTTGTAATTGCATGGAGTAAATCAGGGTGGTTTATCTATGCAGAGTTAATGTGCAAGTTCTAATCCCTTGATTCTATCTCTTTGTTGCTTTGCATTTGACATGAAACCATATGCTTCTCTAAAATATCCACAACTCATGTGGATTGCTACTTTTTACAACCCTTAAGGATTACGAATGTAGCTTTTCATCTTTGTAGAAACCATTTGACCTCCTCTAGATCAAGTTTACCTCATAGGTTTCTTGCCCTTAGGCTTAGAGGATGAATCCTCCCACTCTTTAGCTAAGTTCATCTGACTTATGGATCTTGAATCCTTTAGTCTTTCACACTCAAGTTCAATGTGGCGAATCACATTACTGAAGGTTATAATATGCATATCAGAGGCAATCTTTACTTTCGTATACGCCCACTCACTGGGAGTGTCTTATCACAACATACACTTGTTGTTTGTTAGAAAGAACTTGGCATTTAGTTGTGTCTCAACTTCTTAGTTTGACATCTACCTCAAGTGTTGCCTAAACAACATGTTAGGACTTAGTATACTATGTTAAAACTTAACTTAGTTTTAACTTTATGGAAGAAGATCACCTATTCCACTATCTTCCAACACTATCCACACGGTTTGGATAAGGTTACATTGCTCATACCAACATAAGTTTAAGCAATGTTGTTCTTTCTATACTTGATAGCATAAACCTTTTGTATCCTTCGGTTGCTTCAGCCTCTAAATGCTAAAGACTAGTTGGTATGATGTCCCTGACATATCATTCTTCTAGAATAAAAGAGATTTGAGAGTTTTTAACTCCACAGATATCTCTATTGAGCTTGCCTTCATAAGCTCAGTCAAATAGACTTTGTCATAATTGGTCACTCAGACGATTATGGTATACAAATCTTAGTTGTTCAAATAAGACAAAGTATAATTTGATAATAAGTTCACTAGTTTTATGCTCAGGAGACAACTATGTTGACTCCCATCCCAATCATACTAGTTAGCTTATCACCTTTTTAACCACAGTCTTCATTTGAACACTTTCCCCTTTGGATTTCTAGATACATTCCAGAAAAACTCTCACACAATCAAAGAGCAGTTATATTAACAAGATAATAACACAATATCATCTAACTAGCATCAATGTTCAAGGAAATAGTAAGTGAACATACTTAATTCAATTAAAAAAATAGAGAATTAATCATAAATTCAATGTAAAACAAGAACATTCAAAAATTTAATCCTCATATTGTCGTCTCTTAACAGATTCTCCTTCTCATAGGCCCTTCTGACCATCTTAACCCATGTAGCTCCTAGCTACAATGTTCAGCTCCTCTTTGCCATGTTTACATCCACTTACTTGGATATATTTACAGCATACCTCCCACTTGATGAGATAATTCTCACATCTCTATCTATCTTGTCCTTTGTCACAACATATGTGATAAAATGTTAACTTTTAGAAGTCACTGATTCAATCCCAATTGAATCAATATGGCTAAAAAAACATAGGAAGACTTGTATTATTCAATAATTATTGAACAATTTCAGGTTGCTGCAATTTTCAGGTTTTATCTCTAAGAATTTGAGTCAAGGCTGGATAGGATTTTATATTCAAAAACTCATTTGAATAATCCCTTACATTTAAAGAATCTTTCAGCATTTAACCTTATGTTGCAACTGAAAATACTCTTAAAAAAATAAGCCAACCTACCCAAAAAATAATAGAACCAACATTGATTCAATTCCAACATTTTTGGGAATCTCTAGGTGCATACAAGCACCTTTTTGACTCAAAACAGATACAAACGTGCTTCAAATATATGCAAATAATATATCAAATTGAATCTCTCGAATTTAGGGATTTTTAGGACTAAAATGCGTCTCAATCGGAGGTCCCACACACTCTCACGCTCCCCTAGAAAGTCTCTGGATCAAAAAATCCTGAAAAATTGGAAAATTCCAGCATTGGCCACCCTCGGCGGTGGCGCGTGACCTCCACATGCCACCCTCTCTCCGACGATGCTTGCCACATGTCAAACGGAGGTCCCAGTGGGCCCCACATGTTGGAAATTGTGCCCTAAGGGCCAATCATTATACTTTAAACATTATTATTTTAATGAAATTTCTCCATTCTGTTATCATATTAATTGCATGTTAACTGTGATAATTGTATCCTTGGATAATTCATAAAGATTGTCCTAAAATGTCCCTGTTCGGTCATCTATGCAGGAGCAGAGATGAAACAAGATCAGTATGACTTTGATAAGATATGGAGATACGAATCAAAGTCTTAGGCACTTGTAAGAGTACAAGGTGCTGGACCGACCCACTATGAGAAAGCTACATGGATCAAGTCATAAGCTTTTCTCATGTATAACCATGACACAATGCCCTTAGACCTGAGGTCATCATGGATTCCTACATGAGAGTTGCTAAGCTTTGAACCAGTCAAAAGTCACTTTTGACTGGGTGATGATAAAGGCTACGATCGGGCTTGGTAGTTTTTCATGCAGAGGAATATGAATGATCAAGATGGAATTTGTACCTCACATTAGTAGAGAGATATTACTGGGCCCCTCGATGAGTGAGTCTGAGAAATGTATAGCCATACTATGATGAAAGGGGTTTCTGTCTCTATTATCAGGCTACTCAGGAATCGAGAAAGTAATGGTCAGGAACAAGAGGATGACATTATCCATGCCTTATCCTTGATCAATATATCGTGTGACAAAAGGGACGTGACATGGTTGTATGACAGGTTGCATCATGATAACGGTCCTCATATGAATTGGGTAGTCGTAATGTCTTGCTAGAGGCCGCTTGCGACTTTTGGGTTAGTATAGTTATTGGCCCACTGCCAACTTCATATGGGCCTACAGGGTTGCACACAAGAATGGCCCAACACGAGATAATGTTTAATTTAGGGTGGACGAATTTTATATTTATATATATATAATATAAAATTCATTAATAATATTATATAGATATCTATATTTTCGAAATATATATCTTATATATATATATATGTACATATATATATATTATATGATATTATTATATTGTGTTAGTTTTAAATTTAATTTATTAAGATATATTAAATTTAATAACTAACATGATAGAGATATAGTATCTCAGATTTAATTTATGAAGATAAATTAAATCTAATGGCTCTTTATTTGGATTAAATAAATAGGTTAAATTAAAACTGTTGGACAGATTTAATTTAAACTGAATTTATTTAATTAGCTCATCAAGATAATTAATTGTTAATTAATTTCAAAATTAATGATGATTAATTTTGAAATTTGAAAATAGCCCTCATAGGTTATAAACTTGATAGAGCATATATATTGGTACACACATGAGAACTGAGAGCCACAAGTGAAACCCTAGGAGACATTAGAGGCGCTAGCATGCAGTCTCGGTTGGAGAGCATTCGTGTGGATACCGGTAGAGGGAGCGGACCTGACGTGTTGGCTCCTAGAGATCGTGAAAACTCTGAATCATTAAAAGGTATGAATCCTTCCAACTTGGTTTAAACGCCGTTGATAGATCCTCGATTAGGATCGGTGAAAATTTTTAAAATTCTTCCGCTATGCCTACCGATTCTAATACCACACACCACTTGTCAATTTCCCTTTTTTTTGGTGTCAACTGTCAACGAATGACTGTTGACTTTGACCAGTGTTGACCGGTCAACGGTCAACATTGACCAGTCAGCGTCGACTAGTCAACCTTGACTTGTCACTGCTGACGTGTCGACGACGTGGTGCTGACATGGCTGGTCAGCAGATGACGTGGCCTCATTGACCGATATTGACGTAGTGACCTCTTATTTGTGCCACGTGGCATTAGTTGACCGATGATGTGGCATTGATTGCCACATCATCATCTTCAACCTCCAGCCGGGTCAACCTGACCTTGTTGGAGCTCCGACGGTCATCGCAACCCGCCAACTTCGGGAGGCCATATCTCCCTCGTTTTAGCTCCATTTTTTGCGTTCTTGGTGTCGTTGGAATTGTAGTTCAGCGTACTACAAATCTATGGGATTCATTTGATCTGAAAACCTTTGTTTCATTGATCAAATCATGAGTGAAGTGGTGGCGGCAACTAACAACTTGCCAAATTCTTTCCTTTGTTTCTCCCTCATCCGGACTCCGTTTGACGCGTCTAAGCATCGTTGGAATCGTCTTTCGAGATCTACACATCCATTTCCTTACTTTGCGCAAAAACACCGAGTTTCAAACACCCAATTTTTCTCGACGTTGTCGGCGTGACGCAATTCGACCGGATATGTGTCTTTGTGTTTCAAAGGATCTTTTAACCTTTGAGGGGTCAAGTCTTTTCTGTTTTTAGTTCCACATAGGTTCCAAAAACATCCAACTTGAAAGAGATCGAAGAAGTGAAGAGAAGACGAAGGAATTGCGCCATACAATATATATACACATGCGCATATATATATATAATAGTCAGAGAAGCAGAGAATCTTCGACTAGCACGCATTCAACATATATTCATAACACCTAGCGAAATATATCATGTCTGGAGCTTTAAAATATGCAGAAGCAATATATGTATATATATATATATTCACATTTTTTGTTACATACAGACACGCATATATATATATATGGAGGCAGAGACATAAAGCATTGTATACAATCATATGAAACAAATATATATATACATGTGTGAGGCTTTCAAAAGAACGAACTAACTGGGAGTATCATTTTCTTTTGGTTCATGGGTATATCAATATGAGAACAAGGTGATTTTGTGCATAAAAAATAATTTCATATTGGCACCCCAAAAATATATTGTTGTACGCATTCGTGGGAAAATTTGAAGCAACATATATTTTATCATTATATAATCTCATGTATATGATTGCACAGCGGAAATAAAAAATTATGATGGGATATAATTAAGAAATTATAACACATGTTTATTCACATAGAATAATCACAGCCTCAAGGATCAAATGGCTCTGATGCCAATGTAAGAAAAATATAACTAAAAGGAGATTAGGCGTACCTGGGCGAATCCATGTTCGGATCTGGGTCAAAGCTCTAATACTCCATACTTGTGCCCACACAATTATTAGACTACTAGAGCCTAATTGTGATTTGCACAGCAAATCACCAGAAACAGAAAGATGGTAGGAGAGAAGGGAATTGCCAGAAAACTCAATGGCGAGGTGAGTTGCAATTGAGGAGGCACACCCTATTTATAGTGGTTTATGGAGGTCACTAATTAGGAAGCATGTGCACACCTTCTTGCCCTCCAAGACAACAATTAATTGATTCTCAATTAATTCCCTAATTATGGTGATTTGTTCCTCTTTTAACAAATCCATAATTATTGCTGAATTATTCCCCAATATGCAATTAATGCTGATTTTTGTTTTTATTTGATTAGGCTACTTATTTCCTAATCAAATAGTCCGGCCCATCAAGGGCGGACTTGGACCCAAAGTCCAACATGAACAAATCTAGATCTTTAGATCCTTTTCTTTACATAACATGGTTCATCTGGATTAAACTAAGGTTTAGTCTTAGTTACCAAGTGAAAGAAGGCTATTGTTAATGGAGCATAATTTGACGACTAGAGTAGATAGATGGAAAACAAAAGAAACATGGACGAATGGGCATAGAAGAAGTCGAACACTGCAAGCAAATGATATCATTTGAAGAACATGAACTCATGGACACAAAACAAGCAAATCTGGTGATCGATGCCAACAATGAATTGCGATGTGACCACGATTTCAGCCCAATGTACTCACTAACTACTTACATGCACAAATAGGCTTAAGAGAAGTGAGAGACGTGCAATCGGCCATAGAAAAGGGAGAGACGATACAATTGAGGGACAAGAATGGGCAAGTCAAAATTTTAAGAGTTAAGGTATAAAAATACACATGAGATTTTCCCAAAAATACACCTAATACCAAATGCTTTTTTGAGGGTAAAAACTAAATACAAACTTCTAAAGTAGGTGCAAAAATACACATTGACCATTGGTTGGATAAACTCTAGAAAATTTTGGAAGACAAAGTGGTGAGGCATTTGTCATAAAACTTTGTTGGCATATATCATTTATACATGAAAATGTACTACTTTAATCTTTTATATTTCCACATGGTATCAGCTCTGGTTCTTTAGGTATATTTAGAAGATAAATTTTATAATGGGGGAATTTTCAACAATTTTTCGTATACATGTAAGTTAGATTTAAATAGTTGCACATATATATACATGCAAGTGCTTGTTTGGGAAACCCAAAAAAGCATCTTTTTAAGTTTTTTTCGCAAACCAAGACAAAACTCCACTGTTATACTTACCTTGAAAGTCGTAAAGTTACTTCTAGAAAGCTAAAACAAATGGACTTTAAGTTAGATTTAAATACTTGCACGCATATGTAAGTGGATTAAGAATGTACATATATAATGTCAATATCAAGATCACAAGACTTGATCTCTTCAACAGGTGTTTGCAAAAGGAGCTTCTTTCGCTTCTAGAATATTGAAGGATGTCACTCTTTTAATAGACTTGTTATATCGAGCATTTTGGTTTATGAAACCAGAGCCACCGAATCTATCCATCACCCATATGTCAATCCGTGACACTTTAGGACCACAATCATAATAGCAAATCAAATCAAAGACATTGATTCTTTCCACACAGCTAGGTTTCTCCAACCAAGTTTGCTCTTGTCAAATTCACGTGGCACTGTTACCCTGTGGAAAACCTTGTCTCCCATCTCCAATCCCAGAATCATTTTTGAGGAATCCTCATATTGTCTTGGTGAAGCATGCTCATAAATAATCCATGGTCCACATCCATAAAACTTTATAATCATTGTTCATTCACTCTGAGAATAATAACCCAAGGCAACAGTGATCAGAGGACAAGAAGGTGTTGATTCTATATTTTGTAGACTCTCAGCGGTCTTGTTATTTGAGGATATTTTTACTTCCAATGAAGTTTATCAACTTTACAACCTAGCTACTTTTAAAAATGCTAAGAAGCTATTGTTGTACTTGTCCCCTTTATGCTTGGTTGTAAAACCCCAATTAATTCTGTCTTTTGAATACTCTCAAGTCTCAGCATTGCTGTGTTGGGTGGAACTTGTTATTTGAAGACATTTTTACAGCCAAAAAATGTTTATCAGCTTTACAACCTAGCTATTTTTGAAAATGCTAAGAAGCTATTGTTGTGCTTGTCCCCTTTATGCTTGGTTGTAAAACCAGTAACATCATGTTTGGTTGTAATTAGTTGTGGGAAAAGAAAATGAGTGTGTCTTCTTGGTCAATCTTCTTAGAAAATATCCGTTAGCATCCGAGCTAGAAGATTGACTGAAAGAAGGGAGAAAGCTCATTGAAAATAGGTTGAAGCACATATTCCTCTCCCAAGAGACAGCTTGGTACAAGGATCTGTCTTTGAAGATTCTTTTGAAGGTGACTCACTATAAAAAACATTGAATTTCTGACGGAATTTGCCTCGATATTCAGAATTTCTGATGGAATTTACCCCGGATTTCCGATAGAATGGATTACATTTCTACTAATAGCGTAACAAACCAATTTCCAATGGAATTCAGAATTTGTGACGGAATTTCTGACGAAATCAGATTCTGTAGCAAAATTTCCGCAGAAATTCAATTCCGTCAGAAACTTAGGGCTTGTTTGATTTTGTTCTCTATTTTTTTGTTCTAATAAACATTTTTATAAAACAGTTTTTGGAAAAAAGTTTTAAAAATAAAAAAACAAAAAAAAATCTGTTTGGGTAGATTGTTTTGAAAAATCTATTTTTGAAGTGATGTGGTGGTGATCATCATTGATAGTGTAGTGTCAATAGTGGATAAGTGGCAGACTCAGGAAATAAAAAATAAGAAAATAGCTAAAAGCTGTTTTTGTTGTTTAGTTTTTAAAAACAACTTTTTGTTTTTAAAAATATTTTTTTGAAAACAGCTTACCAAATATGTTTTATTGTTTTTAAAAACCAAAAAAAAAAATTAAAAATTAAATTAAACAACCCGTTATTTTTTATTTTTTAATTTCAAAATGCCACGTGCCATTTTTAGGAGAAGTCACATGGCAGCTCTAAAGGCCGCCACCTCATCACCTGTGCCTAGCTCCCACCACATATCACTGCCTCGCTCTGCCATGTGTCGCGCTCATGATGTCTTACCAGTTTGTCTGTAATGCTTTGGTGTTTTATTATTACACAATTATATATATATATATATATATAATCTTATTACATATAATCAATTATTATAAACATATATATATATATATATATTTCTTATATAGAAATATATATTATTATAAAAAACTAAATATAAATTTAATAATATTTCAAAATAATTTTTTATAGTCTTGTTATTTTTAATATACATTAATTTCAAATTAAACAATTTTACATTTTAAGTAAATTTTCATATATGACTATATTTTTGTCCAATTTCTAAATTTAAAATTTATATTTAATTAAAATTATTTTATAACTAATAATATATATATATATATATAATTTTTAATAATTAAATATATCTAAAAAATAATAATTTTTAATATTTCTGACAGAATTCTGTGACAAATAGCTATGAAAATTTTCATGATTAATTCCGTGGCAAAATTAGTTAGGGAATAATTCCATGGGAAATTGGAATTTCTGTCAAAATTTGCCACGGAATATTTTTCCGTAGCTAATTCCATGGCAAATTTGGCCACAGATTATTTTTTTCCGACGGAAAAAAATTCCGCAGCAAATTCCATACAAAATATATTATTTTTTTGTAGTGACTATATTTTGATTCTGCCTTTCTTGGTTACTCTTGGCCTTCACATCCTCGCTTGACAAAGCTAATGCCCGGCCAATTATAACAAATTGCCCAACCACGCTTTTTATTTCATCATCTTCATATTACTATTGCTGAGAAAAACTACATCGTCATAATTTTTGTGGTATATATCATATCAATTAATGACGATAACAAATATAGAAAAGTACTCCATAAAGAGCCATATTATTTATGTTTCTGTTTTGCATGTCCGTTTTCCAAAAAACAATAATAAGCAGCAGAAAATTAGTATGATAGCTAATACCAGCTAACTTTTATTTGTGGATCTATTTTCTATAATATACATATTATTTTTGAGGGAAAATCATTTTTGAAAGCATGTAAGTTCCTTTAATTTTTAATTTGGTGTCTGTGAACTTTTCTCCTTATTAATTTTTTTAATTTTACTCTTTTAGCACTGTTAGCCCGGTAACTTTTAGCATTGTTAAACCTTGTACATAAGCTAATTGTGCTAACAAAGTAAGATTAAATAATTTACTATAAGAGGAGAAACACAGGTACCAAATAATAGTTTTTGGAAAAATCCTAGAAAAATTTGTTTAAAATTGACAAAAGACAAATAAGGCTGCCCAGTTTGCAAAATTCCGTGTCTGACAAAGGGGAGGTATTTTCGCACCGTAAGTGCATGGGTCACGCCATGTAATAAAGTGATAAGTAGATATTGTTCCCATGGAGATTTGATTAACAAAATGGTCAAGTAAGAGGCTTAGTGAATTCAATTAAGTTGAGCCAAAACAACTTATGATATGGAAAGAGAATGTTGAAAACTACTTTTAAGACTAGAAATCAATAAAGGCAAATGATTCTTTAACTTCAAGGATTAAATGGAGCCTAGGATTTTTTCTCCCCTTTGTATTTCATAAAACTTGATTAACTTCCTCTCTACTAATATTTCAATGCATATATGTGTTAGTCTAAGGTTCAAAAGCACTTGACAAACTCTTTCAAGTCAAAATCAAGTTTCTTTTCTCATTAATTTAAATGCACAATCTCTTGCTACAATTAATGAAAATCAATCTGTAAGCAACAATCTTACAGTGACAAAGCAAGGTTAGTAAGTATATCTCTATTTTACCAACAAACCATCTATTTGTCAAGTAACCTTCAAGTCAATCATGATTTTAACCAAGTTCTACCCCTAGATTAGAGCTCTCAAGTCAAACTCAAGTAAACAAATCAATGTAAATGGTGGTCAATCACTTAGAAGTATTAAGCAAAGGATAAAATCAACACATATATATCATTACATTCCAAAAGAAAGGAATATTCAAGTCTTAATCAGTACAAAGGTTTAAAGAAATCCTAGAATGAAAAGTTCAGCCATTCATGTTCAGCAAATAGCCATAAATATACCAAATATCTACAGCTATATCAGAAAAATGAAGAAGATATGGAAAGGAATCAACAAAACCAAGGAAAACGAGCTTGAATCTCTTCAAATATTCAATCTCCATTGGAATCTCCTTCTAGATCACTAAACCCTAGCAAAGAGAGGCTCTGAAATCACCCTCCAAATCACCCTAGAAGTAATTTAGCTACACATAATCAGCTACAAGCTACAACTATATGAGAAAATCACAGCCATAGCAGATTATAAGAGAGAAAATGGAGAAGAGGAAGAAATAAAAACCAAGCAAATGAAGCTGTAAATCCTTCCAAAGCTCCCTCCTTTGCTCCAAGCTCCTCAAGAACACAAACTCTAGTAGAGAAATGCTCCAAGAACCCTTAGGAAGTGCAGAATGATCAATTTTCAGCCTATCCCTTGATAAAAACCCTCAAAATGCATTTCAACAAGTGAAATACATAGATATACTTTTGCCTTTGCCTTTGGCACACATGTCGTTGGCTGAAGCATATGACACAGTAAGTTCAAATCCTCGTTGGCTTCGGGTCACGTGTTGTTGGCTGAAGCATATAACACAGTAAGTTCATATCTTTGTTAGCTTCAGCTAACTTGTTGTTGGCTGAAGCATATAGCATAGTAAGCTTTTTTTCATTAAGTCTTGTTTACTTTAGCGCATGTATTATTGGCAAAAGCCAACAACATAGCAGCTTTCTTCCTAGCTTCATGCGCTAGCCTTTGTTAAAGATATAAGCTTTGTTTCTTAGCCCTTGAAAAGCTTCCAAATTTGTCTCTACCCCCTACAAAAGAGAGAATCTATAAGTTCTCAATTTCTTGAAATAAAAGCACAAAATATAAGGTTTTAAACAAGCATTTCTTTAACTTTGGTTTGACATTTTGATATGCATATTTTCCTTTATAAACTCTTTCTATGGTCAATTTGAATATAAAAATAACTAAAAAGAGAAGAAAATGCGATAGAATATTATTAATTTCTAAAAGTTAATAGGAGGAATATGTGATAATGAAATGTTTTAAAATTACTTCATTTCCCCTCCCTCTCTCTCTCTCTCTCTCTCTCACTCATCCTCCCGAGACTTTCCTGTGATCTGCCTTGTTCTCAACTTATATCCAATCTTCTTCTTCATCAGTAGTAGCATCTATAGAAGATTCGATGCCAAGAACACTCTGGTTACCATCACTTTAGGTTTCATGACCATACTAGTTACCATCACTTCAAGTTTCATGGCCACACTCTAGTTACCATCACTTCAGGTTTTATGGCCACCACTGGCCATGGACTTTCGGTGATGACACTGGCATTTCAATTGCATATCTTCAACTTCTTTCCCTTCTTCCTTCTCCTTTTCTCATAGTAATGGAAATCATGTTCCCATTTTAGACATTACTTGATTTAAGCTCAATCCTTGTAGACTTCAAAGTCTAGTCTCAAAACCACGATGATGTTGTGAGATTGATGGGTTCAGAGAACAACTCGTTAATTTTCTATTTTAGAGCACTAAAGATGTCTTTGAAGATTTTGGAATAGGTGAAGAAAAACCTCAGAGCTCTTCTTTTATTTTTTGTCTGTCATTTCACTTCTCTCTCTACTACTCCATATGTTGTTCAAAGTTCAGAGCACTACATTAAGGCTTGGCTTGCAAAATTTCCCTAGCCTCTAATCACCTAGCAATCACTACTACAGAATATACATATTACTACCCTAAAGGACATCCCTTTTTTAAAAAGGGACGCCAAAAACACTAAGACTTTTAAATTTCACTCTAAAATATTTGATTTTCGTGCCAGAAGAAAGCTTTAGGCGTCCCCAATTTGACTGGGGACGCCTAAAGCCATGTTTAGGCATCCCAAGTCAAAATGGGGACGCCTAAACCTATATAAGACGTCCCCAATATCAGTGGGGACGCATAAAATTATTATTATTTTTTAAAAAAAGTTGGTTTAGGCATCCCCAACTTGGTTGAGGATGCCTAAATGTTCACATGCTCAGCTAGTTGACATGACCAGTGCATGTGACTTCTGTCAGAAAAACTTGTACAAAGGTAAAGAAAATAGGGAACTTTTCAGTAAGTAGGCGTGTGTGAGAGAGAGAGATATATATGAGGCTCTCAAATTTTTTTTTTGAATGGGAATGGCAAATTATATTGATAAAACAATATGTACATCAGTAGTTGAGAACGTTATAGAAAACTAAATCAAGACTTTTAACAGGTAAAATATTATGACTTGTGTGCGTTTCAGTGAATGTTTAAGTAAGCTAGAGTTTCCTTTGCTTGGCTGATATGGTTAGAGAGGGAGAGTACTTCATTTACTTGTCGATGTGGCTCTGTGATCGCCTCATTGAAAATGAGGCCCTCAACTTTTGACTATGCATGAAACAACCTTTGAAAACCAAGCCCCAAAATACAGGACCTTCTCCACAACTAGTTAACACGCAAGCAAAAAAAACAATAAAGAAAAAGAAAACCTTTAGACGTCCCCAGAACAGTTGGGGACACCTAAAGATCTAACTTTAGATGTCCCCATATGTTGTGGGGACGTCTAATGGAAGCTTTAGATGTCCCCAGCATAGCTGGGGACGTCTAATCTTCATCGACATCATGTAAGAAAAGACTGAAAAGTCTAGCTCCTCCCCTGCTACATCACTCCTCCTAACTTCACTCCATCCGCATTTCGGTCTCCTCTCCCCTTCTTTGTTTTCTTCTTTAACCAAAGCATTTTCGTCCCCATCTTCGTGCTCTCCTCTCCCCTTCTTGTTTTTCTTCTTTATCCAAAGCTATACTTCACTTTCGTCCCCATCTTACCACCGTCTGTGCTCTGGGTTTGCAGCATTTTCTCCCATTCTCTCCACCATAGTTTATCTCCCTCTAAAGTTTCAGCTACAAGTTAGCATTTACCCACTGAACTTGTTAATGCTTAGTAAAATGCATTTGGTTTATCTCCCTCTTTGTTTGCAATTTTTTTTGGTTTACCTATCTTCTGCATCCATAACGTGATGGGGTTGCCCAGTTATTGTTTTCAGTTTTCTTTCTTGATGATGTTACTTGAAACATCTATAATTGATGGGAGTTATCTAGTTATGGATTCTATTATACTATTTTGGACTAATGAATGTATTTCCCTTTTGATTTGGTTGAGTTCAAGTTTTTCCTCTCTTGCATGACCGTTTGATATTCTAAACTTCTACATTGTTAAAAGTGGAATCTTTTATTGGAAGTGCACTTCATTAAGATGTCACAATTTGCTTTCAAGTTTTGTTTAGTCATTCATATATGTCTGTTCCAACACCCCTAAACTTGTTGCTGTGGATTGGAGTGGAAATTTTTAAAATTTAGTTATTCGAGCAGACATATTCATGCTAACTTTGCTGTCCTCAATTGAAAAATATTGAGTTTAATTGGTGATTAAAAGAATCAATTAAAGTATGACTGTGAATGGCTTGCAAGGTGTAAAATGGCTAAAGAATTTAGAATGTGCTATTGATGGTATTTGGAGCTAAACATTGCTTGTTGTAACTTAGTGCTAGAATTTGCTTGCTATCATTGACTCCTGGAGTGTGAATTAATTGTTCGAGTTCCACTTTATTGTCATAAACCTATTCCATTATGATTTTAATTTGGATTTTTGGAACTTCATTGCTGTGATCAATCTTGGAACACTTCTGAATCAAAAATTGTTGTGCGGAAGAAAAATATAATATTGCTGTTGAGATTCGCCATTTGCTAATTGAACTTGGGAAGAATTTTTTGATGTCACATATCTCACTCATGGTACATATCTGATTTAATAATTTGTTTGCTAAAAATATAAGTGTATTTTGTTTATGCTTTTTGCTATAAGCTAAAGTTTTGTTTCATTTAAATTAAGCTGAGATAGTTTGTTCTTTGATTTTGTGATGTCTCACTTTTAAGGGGAAATGCTGCCAAAATTTTTACAAACAAAATAGTAAATGGCAATCCTAGTGTTGACAATTATTCTTAACTTGAGTGTAAATGGGAATGACGTAGGTGGTAATAAAATGGATCATAGTTGGATGAATGCTTTGAGAACAAGTGAAGAATATGAGAATGGGGTTAAAGAGTTTATTGAATATGCTAGAAGGAACGCTCCAACCAGAAATGTGATGTATTTTTGTCCTTGTGTTAATTGTTTAAATGAGAGAAAACGGGATGTTGATGTTATAAGGGATCACTTACTTTGTGATGGAATAAATCTTCGATACATAATGTGGATATGGCATGGTGAGGAAGTAACTGATTGTCCGTCGCACAAGAAGGAAGCTATAGATGTCATGCATGAAGATAGAATAGAGAGAATGATTCACGATATTGAGGTAGAATCCTTTGCCCAGTAGCATGAATATGACAGCCTGCGTAGTGATGCAGAGACACCATTGTACCCAGGGAGTAAATACACACGGCTGACAGGAACATTACATTTGGTTATCTTAAAAGCACCTTGTGGGTGGACCGATAGTAGTTTCACAATGCTGCTTGAACTATTGTTTGATATCTTTCCAGATGATAATGTACTTCCAAATCGTATGTATGAGGCCAAGAAAATCCTATCTACAATGGGTATGAAGTATAAAAAGATACACACTTGCCCTAATGACTGTGTACTGTACAGAAAGGAGTATGAAGGTCTAAGTGAGTGCCCTAAGTGTCAAACTGCACGATACAAAGTGAAGAAAGATGGTGATTTTGGTAATGGAACAACTAAAAGGCAACCTGTAAAAGTTTTGTGGTATCTTCCAATAATACCGCGTTTTAAGCATTTGTTTGGCATTGCAAAAAAAGCAAAGAAGTTGAGATGGCATTCGGATGATAGAATATCCGACAGAAAATATCTTCGGCACCCAGCTGACTCTCCACAGTGGAAGAAAATAGATGAAATGTTCCCTTAATTTAGTAGTGAGCCGAGAAACCTTCAGCTTGGGCTTTGTACAGATAGCATCAATCCATATGGAACTCTTAATAGTACACACAGTGCGTGGCCAGTACTCCTTGTAATATACAACTTGCCTCACTGGCTTTGTATGAAATGCAATTATGTGATACTTTCTTTGATGATTTCTGGACCAAAACAGCTAGGAAATGATATCGATGTCTACCTGACACCTTTGATTGAGGACTAGAAGAAGTTGTGGGAGGATGTGTTTGATGCATATAAGAATGAGTCCTTCAAGCTACGTGTAATGATTTTCATCATGATAAATGACTTCTCTGCGTACGGAAATCTCTCAAGATACAGTGTGAAGGGACATAAAGCATGTCCAATCTGTGAATCAGACACTCACTTCCACCAACTTAAACATGGAAGAAAAATGGTTTACCTTAGTCACAGGAGGTTCCTTCCTAGGTTCCACCTGTATCGTAGGTTAAGAAAGAGTTTTAACGGCTTACCAGAGTATGGAATGGCTCCAAAGGCATTAACCGGAGAGGAAGTTTATAGTCGATTTGAATGTATCAATGTCTTACTTAGTAAGAATCAGAAGACTGCGGGTGAGAAGAACATATGGAAGAAGAGATCAATTTTCTTTGATCTTCCATATTGGCGTAGTCTTAACGTGAGACACAGTATTAATGTAATGCACATGGAGAAAATCGTTTGTGATAGCCTTATCAGTATATTTTTGTATATTTCAGGGAAGACCAAGGATGGGATTGGTGTAAGACTAGACCTTGTTGATATGGGAATAAGAGAACGGTTACATCCACAACTAAGAGATGATGGTAGGAGGGCATACATGGAGCCAGTAGCATATACACTATCAAAAGCGGAGAAAAGAAGTTTGTGTAGGTGTTTGCATGAAATTAAGGTACCACAAGGATATTGTTCTAATATGAGAAGGTGTGTGTCAATAGACGATTTGAAGTTAGTAGGAATGAAGTCCCATGATTATCATGTGTTGATACAACAACTATTACTAGTAGCTATTAGAAGCATTATGAAAGATGAAGTTCGAAGCACTGTGAGAAGATTGTATTTTTTCTTTAATGTTATCTGTAACAAAGTTATTGACACTGAAAAGCTGGATGAACTGGAAGCTGAGGGTTATATTATTTTGTCCCAATTATATATGCACTTTCCTCCTTAATTTTTTGATATGATGGTGCATTTGATAGTTCATTTGGCAAGGGAGGTAAGGCTCTGCGGTCCAGTTTACTTGAGGTGGATGTACCCTTTCGAGCAATACATGAAGATCTTAAAAGGGTACTTTAAAAATCCCTATAGACCAGAAGCCTCAATAGTTGAAAGGTATGTTGTTGAAGAGGCTATGGACTTCTGCAGTGATTATCTATCAGGGAAGAAGGAACAATCTTGGCATGAAGAGGGGAGGATCAAGGGAACATGAGGACTAAAAGTGAAGACTATGCCTCGTGAAGAGGTGTTGCAAGCACACCTTTATATCCTGAATAACATGGCAGAAGTTCAACCATACATAGATGAACACATAAAGAGATTGAAGAACATGAATCTGAGGAAGAATGACATGCAGATTACTATTGAGCAAAACAAGACATTCATTCAGTGGTTTTAGGAAAATGTTTTGCATGAGACCGGTATGTCTGAGACAATAGAGTGGCTAGCCTGGGGGCCTTCATTTCAGATCATTACTTGGAGTGGTTATGATATAAACGGGTATTCTTTCTACACAAAAGACCAAGATGACAGAAGTACCATGCAAAATAGTGGGGTGATGGTAGAAGCTAAAGCCATGTACTTTTTCAGTTCGAAAGACAAAAACCCCATATTAGCATCCATGGCCTATTATGGAGTGATAGAAGAAATATGGGAAATCACTTACAACAAGTTCAAAGTTGCTTTATTCAAATGTAAGTGGGTTAGCAATAATGCTGTGGTAATAGATCAACAATTTGGATTTGTCTCAGTTGATCTTGAAAGAGTAGGTTATAGGGATGAGCCCTTTATTCTAGCAAGCCAGGCGAAACAAGTATTTTATGTCACAAATCCTGCAAATAAAAAAATTTCCATTGTACTTCAAAGCAAAAAACAGAAGCATGGTGATCTGACCTTCAACCTTGACGAGACACCACCTTTCACAATTAATCCACCTACAACAAGTGAAGTAGAATTGGTAGATGATGAAGAATATGCTGTAAGAAATAATCATGGTTAAGGAATATGGGAAACAATCTAGAGTAAGAGCTTAACTTAGAAAATATTAATGTGTGCTGTTTGTTTTATAACTAGTTAGTTTATTTATTTACTTACAATTTATTCACCTATCTGACAATGATTTTTGTGCTTATAGGAATATGGACAATTCTAGTAACTCACAAAGTGATAGGGACAATGAAATGAATAGGCCTGAACCTGCTTTGAGACCTGAATCTGCTGCGAGAAGAAGGGTTAGAGGTAGTACAAAAATGCTTGCATTGGTAGCACGTCATCACCATCAACAAGAGAGGTTACATATTGACTTTGATGAAAATATGAAACCAATTGGTCCAGAGGAAGACCATTTCATTAGCTACTTAGGTTTTTTGGCTCGAAGCAAAGTTCGCATTACCTATGATAATTGGAAGTTGGTTCCACCAAAAACAAAAAACTTGATTTGGCAACAACTTTTGGTATATAAGTTTTGATAAATCTGCATATATATCTTTATTCCTATTGCTTCAAATATAATTAACTTATGTGTTTACCTTACAGTAAACCTATGATGTCCCTAACACTGCGGAGATGTACAAGGAGTGGATGATGGAAGTTCGTCTACGATGGAAAGATTTCAAGAACAGGCTTACATGAGATTACATTCAAGGGGACCTGAGGGGTAACAATCCATGTCAGGAGTATACGTATTTGTCTCCAGAGGACTGGAGGTTGTTTATGGTATCACGAGAAGATCCAAAATTTTTGGTAAGATTTATGTCATCATAGTGTTTTATTTGAATATAGTTGACATTATTGATTCGGTGTTTGTTGTTTTCCTCTCACAGGAATTAAGTGCTACAAATGCAGAGAGGCAAGCAGCTAATAAGTATCAACATTACATGTCTCGTGGTGGTTATCGGAAGCTTGAGTGAAAGATGATGGTAGAAGAGTTGGAGAAATTGAAGGAAGCAGCCACATCAGATCCTATCATTATGGTCCAGGCCCCGCCACTACCTCTACGTCACAAAAAATGGAAAGTAGGGAGGATTAAGGGTGGGAAGTACGTAAATCTGACTGTTGCTGAGGTTGCCGTAAGAATTATAAGTAGTTAGAGTATAAGTACAAAGTTTTTTTTCATATTGGGAGTGCTTAATTTTCATATACGATAACTTTTATACTGCAGGATGAACTGGAAGATCATAGTAGCCAAGGTTCGTTCACTCCAAGTGGATAGATGGACATCTTGTCAACTGTGATTGGGAAGGCAGATTACCCCAGTCATGTTCGAGGGGAGGCAGGGGGAGTTCGTGTCGTGAAGTATTTTGGCCGAGCCTCACATCCTTATTTGTCACAAGCTGAACCCAGTAGGGAGCTTGTGGCTAAGATTCGCCAGGAAGTCTCACAAGAGCTCGAGGCCAACCTTCGCAACAAGCTCCGACAAGAGTTGTTGCCAGAGCTACATCTTGAGTTGATGCCTGAGATACGAGCTGCAATGATGAAGATGTTTGAATCGCATATGGCAACTACCGAGTATAGAACCCATTTATCCTCGGCCTTTCACAGCACCAAAGGAAGTTACAACCTAGTGGAGGAACCACTTGGCGACCCTTCTCCCACTCAAACGCTGGGAGAACCTGTCGTCCTCTCTTTGGATGCCCCAGTGCTGTGTGTAGTTGCAGATGCTCTCGTTCACACAGAAGCTACCACCCACCATCATCAGTAAATTCCATAGCATTTACGTAGGGTGACTGTGACGTGTGTTTGAGAGGGGGAAGAAGGTACATCTATCCCTGTTCCTGATGACGAGGTTGCCACAATAGCTCAGGTGAGAGGATCTTTCATCCTTTGGCCTGTACATCTTATTGACTTAGTAGCAACACCTCCAATGGTATGGAACTACCTCACTTTTACTTGAGATGTGTTGACATCCTACTAACAATATGTTTTTTTTTATGTTGTAAAAGAACGAGTAGGAGGCAGGAAAATGGCCCTTCTTAGCACGACTGCAGCAGATCTATAAAGGCATTCACCAGATTGATTTGCATATGCCGACAGGGATTGTGGACTAGGAATTAGAGTATCCCTTCACAATTGATAAGGAAGATCTTAAATAGTTCATTAAGTTGGAGGAGCTAGTATTGGATGGGGAAAATTTGCAATCCTGTAAGCTTTTTTATTTCCCATTTTCCCCTTCATTTAGTTAAGTTAATTTTAACTAGCTAATACAGTCATCATTTTAATTCTATTATAGCTCCTTCCGTCGTATATGCATTGACTTCCAAAGAGTTTATTTATATGGATTCTTGTCTCCTGCACATACGACAAGGAGTAGGAATACATTGAAAAGAAGGACGCATTATGTGGGATTCATAGTGGGAGAGAACGAATATCGTTGTTATCTAGCACCGTTTGTTCAAGGGTACGCATTTTAATTTTGTGTATTTGATATTTTTAATAAATAATTGCCTTGCCATCTAACTTCTTTTTAATCTATATATGTTGTTATAGTTACCACTGGAGTTTGTGTATTCTTTGTCCTCCGCCCCATGTAGTTTACTGGTTTGATTCCTTGAGTAAAAGACCAGATAAAGAAACTATAAGCGTCTTCAACACGTAAGTTATTTTTTTGTGTTTCAATGCTTCTTGATTCTTGACTTAAATGAATTATTCTAATTTCTGTTGATTTTCATTTTAATGATAGGGCATGCACGACGTATCGAGTGCTTAGGGGGCCACACGATCGTAAAGGTGGCAAAAACCCGAGATGGTTGTTTCCAAAGGTATGTAGTTTCAAATCAAGTTCTTTTGATTGACGGTCGTTCTAGATATGCCTTTATTGATTTTAACCATTTGCTTTTGATTTATAGTGCCCTCAACAATCTGGTAACTGGGAATGTGGATACTATGTCTTACTTTATATGTTTAACATCATTCAGAGTGGCATTACGACAGATTTTCAACAAGTAATTGCTTCTTCATTCTTAGAGGATAATATTCTTGGTATTGTAATTCAATGGCAATTCATTCACTTGATTCATTATTTCATCTAAGCTTACTTTCTAATTTACAGATTTTTGACAATGAAGATGGCTACTCATATGAAGACATAAATATGATCAGAGACTTTTTGGCTGGACATCTTCTTCAATGTATACCAGAGTAAAGTCTTTAATAGTTTGTGTAGGACATACTTTTGTGGTAGTTATATATATTGTACATATAATTAGCGTTGTTGTTGTTATTACATGTAGTAGAGCCTTGGGATGATCACTGTGTTTCAAGTTGTTGTTTCCATTCTGTTGAACTGCTGTTGTTTTATTCTGTTGTTTCCATCTTATTTCTGCAGTTTACATTTTCTAGACAGTGAAAAATATATAAAAAGGCCATTTAAAAAAAACTTTTAACGTCCTTAAAAATAAAAAGGGACGTGGTAGTGGTGGGGGCGACACTTTAGACGTCCCCATTTTGTACTAGGGATGTCTAAAGTTCCATTTAGACGTCCCCACTCTAAACAGGAGACGTCTAAAGGTCCCCAGTATGAAATGGGGACGTCTAAGGTCACTTTAGATGTCCCCAGTGTGGTGGGGACATCTAAAGCGCATACTTTAGATGTCCCCAATTCACACTGGGGACGTCTAAAGTGCATTCGAGACATTAGACGTCCCCAGTCTGAAGTGGGGACGTCTAAAGTCCTGCCTATTTAACTCCCCTATTTTACGGACATTATTGACGTTTTTTTCCATGACCCTCAGATAGATGTCCCTATGTTTTCAGACGTTAAAAGGTCAAAAAAAGTGATGTTAAAATCATTTTTTCTAGTAGTGAATTGCTTTTGATTTTTATGATTTGCCAAAGAATTCACCCAACCCCAAAGCCAGAGGTAGCATCTCCTTTCTTCCTATTCTCATTTTCCTATTAGATTATATACTCTTTAAGTCCTTTAATTTCTAATTTGATATTCACATCTCCAAAGTTTTCCTATGTCTAAATATTTTTGGAATGTCAATGCTCTTTCTTTGGTGAAAGCCATTATGAATGCATCTCATTACTGTAACCAAATATGCCCATTTACAAGAAAATGCCCTGCATGAAATGCGAAATGCTCTGTGCTGTTAAGTTAATTACAATAACTATAAAAGTGAAGTACTAATTTCCTTGATAGCAATAGTAGGACACTTAATTGTGAAGTTAGTTTCTTTTTTGGAAAGAGCAATGGCAGAACACTAAAATAGTGAGGAACTTCTTGGAACTGACATTTTCATAGCCACCTAGAGTCTTTTTTTGCCATACCCACCATGGCCCTGAGGATGGTGGACGCAGTTGATCATCTGTTCATAAAGGAGTTGTTAATTGTGCATCAATCGATAGCCTTGGATAATAAAGCTTTTTTCCAGATTATTTTTTGAGTTCATCTAGTTGTTCGACGATGTTAGAGTTTTTTTTTTCAGATAAAGCTTGTTTCCAATTTTCTACATATCATTTCCACCAATCTGTTTGCAATTATTTTCATTATTAAATGACTTATTATTTCTGCATAGCATGATTTTCATTATTATTATTTTTAAATCAAAAGGTAACTTAAGAAAGGGCCTTTTGTAGAAATTTATCTCATTATGTGAGGCAATGGAGCTTGTACGTGAAGAGGAGTTAGAATCTTATATTCAAGAGGCGCCAAAATCTGTTGTAAATCAAAGGGCTAGAAAAGTTCCATTTATTTCCTTCATAAAGTGTTTACTTGCTCTAAAGTTCATATATTGGAATTTTGCATTTAAACCTTCTCTATCTTGAAATTTACTTGCTCTTTCTCTACTTTGTTGACAATGTTGTTGCAGTAATGAATATAATTTTTGCGTTGCAGGTATAACATCTTCTTTGTGATGTTCATAGCATGCATCATTAGTGAAATAATCTAATTAGCAGTGCCTTGCCTTTTATCAAGGGAATGAATTTCAAGAATTGATAGCCGAATTTATAACTTGAAGGAGATATTTCAAGGAGTAGAATTTCAATTAACCTCTTGTGAGGTGGAGACCAAGAAGATGGAGAGACTCATCTTGATGAGAAGAATGCAAATATGTTGGATCATTTGATTCTCTTGTGTGCAAAAATGATGTTGATTTGATTGTTACAATTGATTACACAAGTGTAACTAATTTGCTTTAGATTTATGTCAATGTTTGTTTTGTATTGGATGTACATTAGACTAAACAATTGATGTTTGCCATGGCTACAATAACAAGTTAAACAATATAATTCAAGCGGGATATTTTACGGAGGCTAGTAAATCATCCACTACGAGAAAAATGACTTTCGGTGGAAACAAAAGTCGCCGCTGAAGGTTTCAGTGGTAACAAAAAAGTCGTTGCTGTTGCGATTGTCACTAAAAGTTTTAGCAGCGATAATTTTTGTCGCCACTGAAAGTATACTTTCAATGGCGATAAAAGGTGACTTTCGCCGCTAAAAGTGTCTAATTTTTTTTTTTTAATTACAATTCCGTTGCAAATTTTATTTTTTAAAAAAGTACAAATTCCTTGTGTCTCTCTCCTCCACTTGCTGCCACTTGTCTTCTCCACACGCTACCACGTGTCGGCGTCACATAATTCTTGAAAGTGCTTCTCCTCCAGTTCAAACCCGTGAGCTCATGGTGTCGACGCCTTCACGCTAGTGCGTTTGCTAGTTGCGCCGAAATGAATATGTGTTAAATTATTACATATTGTTATATATATAATATTATTATACACACACACATATATAATTAATTAATCAATTATGTATATAAATATATATGATAATTAATTATTAATTATATATATAATTATTAAAAATAATGATAAATTAAATAAAAAATGTAAAAAATTATTTATATATTTAATTAATAAACTTTTTAATTAAAATTAATTAATAAATAATAATTTAATATTATAAATATTATTTTTAATATAAAATGATACATATAATATTACTAACATATAATTTATTTTTAAATAAAATAAAATAATAACTAATATCATAATATCATAAATATTATTTTAGTAGAAAATTTAAATATATAATATTAATAAATAATAATATAATTCTGATAATTAAGATTAAATAGAATTATTTAGAAATTAATATTATAAATATTATTTTAAAATTAAAATTAATAAATTTTAATTTTTTCCACGGAATTTCCAATGGAAAAATTCGGTTGCAACGAAAATTTTTGAATCGAATTGCTTTTCATCCATTCATCTTAATATGCAAGTATGCAAGAGAAGGAAGCTTGTGTAGAGAGATCTCACACACATGCAAATGTATAATTATCTTATTTGTTTTATAATAAATAACATATTTAGTGTCCTCAAATATTAAATATCAAATTTAAACCAAATATATAAAAACAAATAACATTTATTGGTGATAAAAAAATCCATAAAAAAAATTGAAATTGACTTTCAGCGGCGACAATTACAGTCGCCGCTGAAAGTATGGTTTTGACGGTGACATTTCATAGTCATCGCTGAAAATGGCACTTTCAGTGATGACAATTCAGTTGCCATTGAAAAAGTCTAGGTTTTAGCGGTGACTATCAAATGTCACCGCTAAAACCATACTTTCAGCGGCGACTAAATGTGCCATTTTCATCGGTGACTTACCATACTTTCAGCAGTGACTCTAAAATGATAACAAAAGAATGGTTTGAAAAGGAAATGTTTAAATATCAAGCTTGAACTAAGTAATGACAGGAATAAGCTTTACTTGAGGAAAGCATGGAAGTAGTGAAGATTGGCCAAGAGAAAATGCTAAGGAACTTAATTTGAAGTGCATTTTCTAAGGCATTACTCGAGGAGCTACTCGAGTAATGACCCAAAACTTGAAGTAAATAGGCAAAACTTCCAGTTACCTGCCACCATTACTCGAGGCGCTACTCGAGTAACCAGGTAATACTTCAAGGTTGCTCTCGGCCTGCCAATGTTACTCGAGGAGCTACTCGAGTAACCATGTGAAAACTTCCAGTGGCCTTCAAGTTTTCCCCATGATACTCGAGGAGCTACTCGAGTACCTTTGTATCCTTAAATGTGGACCTCTCGGCATTTTGTACCACTGCTAATGTTACTCGAGGAGCTACTCGAGTAACCAGGTCAGAAACTTCCAGTCAGCCTTCAAGTTTTCCATGATACTCGAGGAGCTACTCGAGTAACAGTATATTTGAAAATGTGAAGCTCACGGCACTTTGTACTACTGCCAATGTTACTCGAGGAGCTACTCGAGTAATGCACTAAGGTAAATGAAAACTTGAGGTTTGTACCCGATTAACTTGATTTCTATTTATCATCTTCCTCTAGTATGTACCCCAGTATATGCAAATGTTTTAAAGATAAACTTCAAGGCATTACCAGAGTAAATCATATGCAGAAGTCTCAGTTACTCGAGGAGCTACCCGAGTAACTTATGCAAAAATGAATGTATTACTCGAGGAGCTACCCGAGTAATGAGGTGATTGCTCTCGGCCTTGAAATCCTGCCAACATTACTGGAGTAGAGCATCGAGTAATCAAAAGTTTTCAAAAGGATTACTCGAGGTGTTACCCCAGTAATCCATAAAGTTGCAGAAGCATTACTGGAGGCACTACCCGAGTAAATAACTATTCCAAAGGTTTGAAATTTAGTTTACTCCATGCACTACCCGAGTAATCTTATACTTGTTCATTAACTTGCAGTTGATAAATGATTTCCCGATGTTACTCGAGGAGCTACTCGAGTAAACTTCAAGGGTTACTCGAGGAGCTACTCGAGTAAGCATACCCAGAAATTTAGAAATCATTCAAACGTTCATTGATTTGTTTCCTATATGATTAACCTTTCATTGTATTAGTATTCTTAGTCTATTTACAGAGAAACAATGAAGAAATCATATCAAGAGATGAAAGTCAAATCAAACGTTCAAATGCCAACCACCGCCAACGGATATTTTTCAAAAACTTGAAAAGTCAACAGTGGCTGCGCACTCACCAACGGACGAAAGGAAACGTTCCAACGGTCATCACCATCATATCTATATATATGGGAACCTTCAAACAGAGAAATATAACCAAGCATTCACAAAAACGATTCATTGAGTTCATTGCTATGTTTTCACGTTGAAATTATTTTCATATGCTTCAGTGATTATCATTTACTCTTTGTGAGAGATATTTCATTCAAACTCAATATTTGTTATTGAGATAACTTAAGGTTGTGGAACCTTGAGTTGGGATTGGATTACAATCTGTAAGGGGGAGCGAGTGTCCAGGTGTGAAGGAACTTGCTTGTACTGTGGTGCCAAGAACCCACTGAATCTTGGAAGTTATAGTGAAACTCTCAGAGAAGCTCTGAGGACTGGACGTAGGTCAAAGTGGTTGTGACCGAACCAGTATAACTCCCGGTGTACACTTCGGTGATATTTCTCCTTACTCATTACTGTTTTAATTCTTTTGTCAAAGTTTTATATTTTCGAAAGAAATTCAGTATCACCCAATTCACCCCCCCTCTTGGGTGAAACGCTTGATCTTACATTTGGTATCAGAGCGTAGGTCTTCTTGTTAAGGTATAACAACCTAAGAAGGATCCAATGGCAAGCATGGGTGAAGGAATTCTTCCCGACGGAGCATCCATCACTAGACCTCCCGGTTTCAATGGAGAACACTTTTCTTTCTGGAAAGCTAAATTCAGAGTGTTCGTGATGGCTACTGAATATGGGCTATGGGATGTAATCGAGAGTGGAAACTATCAACCTACAAAGACTGTAGATTCTCAGAAAATTCCAAAGACGCCAGCGGAATATGATGAGAATGACAAGAAACTTATCACTCTCAATAGCAAGGCAATTCTGATGTTACAAAGCTCCTTGAGTCAAAATGAATACTTCAGAATCTGCACACTCCCAACAGCAAAGGAAATGTGGGAAGCTCTGGAAATAGCTCATGAAGGAACTTCGGGAATAAAGGAGAATCGAATCAACACCTTGATCACAGAATTCGATCTACTTCGAATGAAATCAGGTGAGTCAATTTCTGAATTCGAACTTAGATATACTCATCTTGTTAATCAACTTGCAGCACTTGGAAAAGTATATGATCAAAATATCCAAGTACGAAAGATTTTGAATATTCTTTCTAAAGAGTGGGAGGCCAAAGTCACTGCGATAGAAGAGGCAAAAGGAGAATCAATGAGATCAGTTGCTTCTCTATTTGGAAGTCTTTCTGAATATGAAAGCAAGTTAAAGTTCAAACGGGAACTAGACGACATCAGTGACAAAAGAAAGAAAGGTCTAGCTCTAAAAGCAAAAGAAGAAAATCAAGATGAAGTTGAGGAGTTTGATGATGATGAAATGGGCTTAATCATAAAACGATTCAGAAAGTTCTACAAGAAAGGTCAAGGCTACAAACACTTTCAAAAAGGAGGAACTAGCAACAAAGACCATATCATTTGTTATGAATGTGGTAAACCAGGACATATCAAATCAGAATGTCCAGAGCTCAATCAAAAGAGCAAAGAAAAGAAAAAAGGCAAATTTTTTAACAAAAAGAAGGCCTTTGTATCTGCTATATGGGGAGATAGTTCCTCAGACGAAGAAAGTGATGAGGAAGAAGTAGCCAACATATGTCTTGTTGCTCAAGAAGAGACAGAAGAAGAGGTAAATGATTCTGACCCTACCTATGATGAATTATTATCTGAATATAATGCTTTACATTCTGAATTCATCAAAGTAGTTAAAGAACTAATTGTTTTCAAAAAGAAAAACAAAGCTCTTGAAATTGAACTTAAAGAAAGTTCAGAAAAGAATTGTGAAAATTGTTCTTCTTTGAAAGAGAAAAACAATGATCTCACAAAAACTCTTGAAAAGTTTACCAAAGGAAGTGAGATGCTAAGTGTGATTTTAAAAGAACAACGATTTGTAAATGACCGATCTGGTATTGGATATGATCCAAAATCAGATAAAAGGAAAGGTAGAAAGAAAGCAGGAGGTAAGTCATATTTGAATTATTTCCAGCATTCTGTACATATATCAAATCCTTTTGCATTTTGTAATTACTGTAATAGAAAAGGTCATTATACCTCCTCATGCATTCATAAAAAGAAAGGAAACATAGGAACCTACAAATGGGTACCTAAAGGCACATATATTCAGAAAATCATTTATACTAACCCAAAAGGACCCAAAAAGAAGTGGGTACCTAAAACTTAGTCATTTGATTGCAGGTATGTCTTAAAGCATCCAAAAATAACAAATGGTTCATAGACAGTGGATGCTCTAGACATATGACCGGAGATTTCGAAAGTTTTACCACATTACAACCTAAGGAAGGTGGAAAGGTAAAATTTGGAGGAAATCAATCCGGAAAAATAGCAGGAATTGGTGAAATCAAAAATGACAAAGGCATACAAATCAAAGATGTATATTACGTTGAAGGCTTGTGTCATAATTTGCTGAGCGTAAGTCAAAGTGCAGATAAAGACAACTGGATAATATTTGATTCAGAGGAATGTCTAATTATCAACAAGAATGACTTACAGCTTGATAAGAAAAATATCAAGGCTAAGCTCAGAGCAAAAAGGGAAGGTAACTGCTATACTCTAGATATTAGTAGAAATGAATCTGAAAATTGTTTTCTGAGTAATACCGATGAAAGTTGGTTATGGCATAAGAGATTGGCTCATGTCAATATGCATCAACTAGGTAAACTACTCAAAAAGGATTTAGTTCTTGGATTACCCAAAGTAAATTTCAAAAACGATTTGATTTGTGACGCATGTCAAAAGGGTAAACAAACTAAATCATCTTTCAAATTGAAAAATGAGATCTCAACAAATAGACCATTACAATTATTGCATATGGATTTAGTTGGTCCAGCAAGAGTAAAGAGTCTTGGTGGCAACCTGTATTCATTGGTCATTGTTGATGATTTTTCTAGATTTACATGGGTTATTTTTCTATCATCAAAAGATGAAACCTTTGAAGAATTTATTGTTTTTGCCAAGAAAGTGCAAAATGAGAAAGGTATGTCTATTGCAGGTATTAGGACTGATCATGGTGGAGAATTTGAGAATCAAGCCTTTGAAGAATATTGTGATACTAATGGCATTGATCACAACTTCTCTGCTCCAAGGACGCCCCAACAAAATGGAGTTGTGGAACGCAAGAATAGAGTGCTTACCGAAATGGCTAGAACAATGTTAAATGAAAAGAACATGTCTCAAGTTTTCTGGGCTGATGCTATGAGTACAGCATGCTATATTTCAAATAGAGCCTATATCAGAACGAAACTTGGAAAGACACCATACGAGCTATACAAAGGAAGGAAGCCAAACATTGCTCATCTACACATCTTCGGTTGTAAGTGTTTCATTCATAATAATGGTAAAGACAACCTAGGAAAATTTGATTCTAAAACTGATGAAGGAATTTTCTTAGGATATTCTAACCGAAGTAAAGCATATAGAATTTTCAATAAAAGAACTTGTGTTGTTGAAGAATCAATTCATGTTGTATTTGATGAATTTGAAACCTCTGACAAAACCATTGATGAAGAACAGGAAGTTGTTTTAAATCAAGAAAATGGTCAATCTATTTCTAAGTCTCTTATTCCAGAGGTTGATGAAACTAAGGATGAAGAGCAATCCCTAGGTCAACCTAAAGCCTGGAAATACAATAGAAGTCATCCCTTAGATCAAGTCATAGGAGATGTGAATGAAGGGATCAAAACCAGAAATAGAGTTTTCAATGAAGTAAGTTTTTCTGCATTTATTTCTGAGATTGAACCTTCTAACATTGATGAAGCCCTATCAGACAATGATTGGGTCATAGCAATGCAAGAAGAATTAAATCAATTTGAAAGGAATCAAGTCTGGGATTTGGTGCCCCGACCCAAAGATCATACGATCATTGGTACTAAATGGGTATTCAAAAACAAACTTGATGAATCTGCAATTATTGTCAGAAACAAGGCAAGATTGGTGGCCAAAGGCTATAATCAGGAAGAAGGAATTGATTATGAGGAAACGTATGCTCCAGTGGCTAGATTGGAAGCTATACGTGTACTCTTAGCCTTTGCATGCATCAAAGGATTCAAACTCTATCAAATGGATGTTAAGAGTGCCTTTCTAAATGGTTACATCATGGAAGAAGTGTATGTAGAACAACCTCCTGGTTTTGAAGATGTCACTAAACCGGACCATGTTTTCAAACTTAAAAAGGCTTTGTATGGTTTAAAACAAGCTCCTAGAGCCTGGTATGAAAGGCTTAGTAAGTTTCTCATCGATCAAGGTTTTGTACGAGGAAAAGTTGATACAACATTATTTATAAATCGAAAACATGATGATATTTTAATTGTTCAAATATATGTTGATGATATTGTTTTCGGTGCTACTAATGAATCTCTGTGTAAGGAATTTTCTGAGATAATGCAGGGTGAGTTTGAGATGTCAATGATGGGAGAATTGAATTTCTTTCTTGGTTTGCAAATCAAACAAAGAAAGAATGGAATATTCATATCTCAAACAAAGTATTTAAAAGAGCTATTGAAGAAGTATGGAATGGATGAAGCAAATGGCTCAGACACACCTATGAGCTCAACAACGTTACTTGATGCTGATGTCAAAGGAAAAGACTACAATATCACAAAATATAGAGGAATGATTGGATCATTACTCTATCTCACGGCAAGCAGACCAGACATTCAATTTAGTGTCGGCATATGTGCAAGATATCAATCGGCACCAAAGGAATCACATGCTGAAACGGTCAAACGAATTTTTAGATACCTTGCTGACACACCAGAATTGGGTCTGTGGTATCCCAAAGGAAGAAGTGAATATTTAATTGCTTATTCAGATTCTGATCATGGAGGATACAAGACAGACAGAAAGAGCACCAGTGGACAAGGACAATTCCTTGGAGGATCTCTTGTCTCGTGGTTCAGCAAGAAACAAAATACAGTGTCTTTGTCGTCAACGGAAGCCGAATATGTTGCAGTCTCAAGTTGTTGTGCACAAGTGATATGGTTAAAACAACAACTACAAGACCTTGGTATTTATCTCAAAGAGATACCAATCTATTGTGACAACACTAGTACGATAAGCTTGGCAAAGAATCCAGTTCAACACTCTAGAACCAAGCATATCGATGTCAGACATCACTTCATCAGAGATCATGTTCAAAAGAAAGATGTAAAAGTGATATTCATTCCTACTCATCTTCAATTAGCCGATATCTTCACAAAACCCCTTGCAAAAGATCAATTTCTATACATTAGAAGAGAATTGGGAATGGTAAATCCCAATGAATTATAAGTAATTTCAGCATTTCATAATATTAGATGAAGTCATTTAATAATGTTTTGATAAATACTAACTTAAGCATCGGAGTATATAGAAATTTGTTTTGCAGAAAGAAAGAAACTCTGTTTTGAGAAACAAAAACAGAGGTGATCAGAGGACACCATTACTGGAGTACCAACTTGAAGTAATGGGTGACAGAAAAGATTTACCCGAGGAGTAACTTGAGGTAAAGTAGCAGTTTACTCGAGTATGTACTCGAGTAATGGCCCCCAAAACTGGAAGTAATGGATCGAGTAACTTGAAATTTAAATCTAACGGTTCAGTTTTGAGGAAATGAAAAGTCAGAAGTTCAAAAGACAGGTTACCCGAGGCAAGCCTCGAGTAAATTTGAATATTACTCGAGTAAGGCCTCGAGTAAAGTCGGAGTCCAGATTCTCAAATTGATAAGGAATGATGCAAATCTGATCAACATGAGTTATAAATGAACGAGGGAACATCTATGGATAATTACTATATTATTCATACAAGGTACGCAATTTAAATGAATTATTTTACAATTTTTCTGTGTGATTACCCGAGGAAGGCCTCGAGTAACTTTGAATGTTACTCGAGTAAGGCCTCGAGTAAAGTCGGGATTTAGGTCTTTATCTTGCGCAAACTTGGTCATTTCCACAAAATCTCCTCGAGTAAATCACTATACACCCTTTCAAAAATTTTTCCCAATCGATTCCTTGCCCCATTTCCGTCAAAACCCAACTGATTTCAAGTCCAAAAACTTCCTATTTTTCTCAGATTCTCTGTGCCCTAAACTTGCGACAGTTACCTCATTTTTTTTCTAAAAATCTGAGTTTCTCAATTCTTCAAGAAGATGAGAACCAAAAATCTTACTCCCTTAGATTCCTCTGAATCCGAGCAACACTCTGATCCTCCTTCATCTCATCCCAAGGGAAAAAGAAGAAAATTGACCCCAAGACCAAAAGCCAAAATCCCTCTTCAACCTCAAGCTCAACCAAAGGCCAAAGGGGTGGTAATCAAAGAGCCTATTGTGACTAGGGCTCAGTCTAAAAAGAGCACATCCACAGGAAGGAGTAAAGGTGTCAAAACTCCCTCACCTTCTCACTCAGACTCATCCACACCTTCTTTTACTCCAAAACCTCCCAAGAAGCCAAAATATGACAAAAATGTGGCTAAGGCAATGGCTGGGATCATTGACCAACTGGAGAAGGGTCAATCATCAAAGAAATCCAAGATTCCAGAGGCAGAGATCACTACCCCTCCCAAAGGATTCAATGTGGGGAAATTGGTGGAGTCCCCCAAGTATCTGACACAGTTCTCCAGAAGGAAAGTGTGTAAAACACACTACGTTGATCTGAAGCTTCTACAAGAGGTAGTGAAGTTTGACCTTAGTCCTTATCTTAATCCATTTATGCCTTGGTTGTCTATGAGATTGCCTTTTTGCACAAAGGTAATCACCCATTTTTACTGTAACCTAGAGATCACTGATGAGCCTGACCGAACCTCAGTTGAGGAAGAAATGACTACCACAGTGAGAGGACAGAAAATCCTTATATCTCCCTCTAGGATCAATTTATGGTTAGGAATTGAGAATCCCCCGGATGATATCTATTCTGAGCTTGAGCCAAACCAAATATTCACTATCCTTAAGCCCGGTGAGTTAGTTGGCCCCTTAAACTTTAAACCGAGTGATATGTGTGATCATCACAGGGTCCTATGGTACATCTACTCTAGGTCCCTTGTGAACAAAGCCAACAACTATACCCACTTTTCGGATAGAGACTATAGGTGGTTTGCTTCACTCCTTTTGAAAGAAGAAAAGGATCTGGGAGAGTATATATTCTCAGAGATGAAGAGGTATAAGGTGGATGGAAAGGGAACTACTCCAATGCCATATCCCCAAATTGTGTCTCTTATCCTAAAAGAGAACAAAATATGGTATTTGGATAGTAAGGAGCCTGTTGAGAGAGTGACCCCAGTGGGGAGGAACCAAATTGGCAAGCTAAACATAGACATTCCTCTCAAAGGCCCACTGGAGTCTGGGTCCAAGAAGAAGAGAAAGGCTACTGAGGCAGAAACCAGTAGAATGGATGACACTCAGTCATCAGCTCCAGCTGCTACCACATCCTCACCATCCTTCCTGAATGCCACTCTCCAGCACTTCATGGAGAACATCCTCAGAGGCTTCCATATGGACATAGCCAATACTAATGCTGAATTGATTACCAATACCAACTTCAAGATGGGAGAACTGGTTGAGAAAATTGACAAAAGGCATGAGGAGTTGGTTGAGAGAATGGATAGGAGACATGAGGAGTTGCTAGCAGAGCAACGGGCTCAGGGAGAGACCCTAAGATTGATTCTGACACGTTTGGATTCATTGGGTCCCGGACCTTCTGCCGGTCCTTCTTCATCTGCACCACCACCACCT
This sequence comes from Inga oerstediana, assembly GCA_963210345.1. Taxonomy (NCBI): domain Eukaryota; kingdom Viridiplantae; phylum Streptophyta; class Magnoliopsida; order Fabales; family Fabaceae; genus Inga; species Inga oerstediana. The sequence continues at coordinate 42,240,823 of OY723409.1, forward strand.
CCTTCAGTAGACCCGCCTTCAGACATTCCTATTTCTACCCCTACTCCTGAGGATGAACCATCTACTCCTTTAGTCTCTGATCCACTTGAGCCTCAAGGTAAAGATATCTTATTCACAGTGGATGATCCTGATACTCATGAGACTACACATATTGTCATAGATGATTCACCCCAGAAGCCACATCCTGAGACAGCTTCTAAACCTATCCCCTCTCCTACTCAAACAGAGGAAGTATCATCTTCTTTCTCCTCTGAACATATCACTCCAGCTTTTGACACATCTCCAGAAGCTCAGACCACTATGGTTGTCTTTCAACCTTCTCCTCTCCTGCCTAGAGATGATATCCAAATTCCACCTCTAAATCTTCCTGAACCAGAGTCATCTAGTTCCTTTGATTCATCCAGTTCAGATGATGGTGGGTTGGTCCTTCCAGTAAAACCCATCTCTATGGTGAAGCCTTCTAACCCTCCTCTTGAATGATGAAGCCAAAAAGGGGGAGAAGAACTTGAGAGTGATTTTGTGGACTTGTCCTTGCTTTCTTTGGGGATTTGGTTGTATATGGGCTTTAGGGTGCATTTTGTTATTAATCCTTGTTGAATTTAACTTGTATTTTGAATTTCTTAAATTTCAATGCAAGTATGTTTTTAATTATGACTTCATTTGATTTCATTTAAGTTTAAATTGTTTGGACTAATGAAGTTGTTATGTATGCAAGGTATAATCTTCTTAAAAAAGAAATAATTAATTAAGAATCCAATTTGAAAAACCATGTTCAAAATCACCAAGTTTTGTCATCATCAAAAAGGGGGAGAATGTTAGATCTCATGTTTTGATGATAACAAAAGAATGGTTTGAAAAGGAAATGTTTAAATATCAAGCTTGAACTAAGTAATGACAGGAATAAGCTTTACTTGAGGAAAGCATGGAAGTAGTGAAGATTGGCCAAGAGAAAATGCTAAGGAACTTAATTTGAAGTGCATTTTCTAAGGCATTACTCGAGGAGCTACTCGAGTAATGACCCAAAACTTGAAGTAAATAGGCAAAACTTCCAGTTACCTGCCACCATTACTCGAGGCGCTACTCGAGTAACCAGGTAATACTTCAAGGTTGCTCTCGGCCTGCCAATGTTACTCGAGGAGCTACTCGAGTAACCATGTGAAAACTTCCAGTGGCCTTCAAGTTTTCCCCATGATACTCGAGGAGCTACTCGAGTACCTTTGTATCCTTAAATGTGGACCTCTCGGCATTTTGTACCACTGCTAATGTTACTCGAGGAGCTACTCGAGTAACCAGGTCAGAAACTTCCAGTCAGCCTTCAAGTTTTCCATGATACTCGAGGAGCTACTCGAGTAACAGTATATTTGAAAATGTGAAGCTCACGGCACTTTGTACTACTGCCAATGTTACTCGAGGAGCTACTCGAGTAATGCACTAAGGTAAATGAAAACTTGAGGTTTGTACCCGATTAACTTGATTTCTATTTATCATCTTCCTCTAGTATGTACCCCAGTATATGCAAATGTTTTAAAGATAAACTTCAAGGCATTACCAGAGTAAATCATATGCAGAAGTCTCAGTTACTCGAGGAGCTACCCGAGTAACTTATGCAAAAATGAATGTATTACTCGAGGAGCTACCCGAGTAATGAGGTGATTGCTCTCGGCCTTGAAATCCTGCCAACATTACTGGAGTAGAGCATCGAGTAATCAAAAGTTTTCAAAAGGATTACTCGAGGTGTTACCCCAGTAATCCATAAAGTTGCAGAAGCATTACTGGAGGCACTACCCGAGTAAATAACTATTCCAAAGGTTTGAAATTTAGTTTACTCCATGCACTACCCGAGTAATCTTATACTTGTTCATTAACTTGCAGTTGATAAATGATTTCCCGATGTTACTCGAGGAGCTACTCGAGTAAACTTCAAGGGTTACTCGAGGAGCTACTCGAGTAAGCATACCCAGAAATTTAGAAATCATTCAAACGTTCATTGATTTGTTTCCTATATGATTAACCTTTCATTGTATTAGTATTCTTAGTCTATTTACAGAGAAACAATGAAGAAATCATATCAAGAGATGAAAGTCAAATCAAACGTTCAAATGCCAACCACCGCCAACGGATATTTTTCAAAAACTTGAAAAGTCAACAGTGGCTGCGCACTCACCAACGGACGAAAGGAAAACGTTCCAACGGTCATCACCATCATATCTATATATATGGGAACCTTCAAACAGAGAAATATAACCAAGCATTCACAAAAACGATTCATTGAGTTCATTGCTATGTTTTCACGTTGAAATTATTTTCATATGCTTCAGTGATTATCATTTACTCTTTGTGAGAGATATTTCATTCAAACTCAATATTTGTTATTGAGATAACTTAAGGTTGTGGAACCTTGAGTTGGGATTGGATTACAATCTGTAAGGGGGAGCGAGTGTCCAGGTGTGAAGGAACTTGCTTGTACTGTGGTGCCAAGAACCCACTGAATCTTGGAAGTTATAGTGAAACTCTCAGAGAAGCTCTGAGGACTGGACGTAGGTCAAAGTGGTTGTGACCGAACCAGTATAACTCCCGGTGTACACTTCGGTGATATTTCTCCTTACTCATTACTGTTTTAATTCTTTTGTCAAAGTTTTATATTTTCGAAAGAAATTCAGTATCACCCAATTCACCCCCCCTCTTGGGTGAAACGCTTGATCTTACATTTGGTATCAGAGCGTAGGTCTTCTTGTTAAGGTATAACAACCTAAGAAGGATCCAATGGCAAGCATGGGTGAAGGAATTCTTCCCGACGGAGCATCCATCACTAGACCTCCCGGTTTCAATGGAGAACACTTTTCTTTCTGGAAAGCTAAATTCAGAGTGTTCGTGATGGCTACTGAATATGGGCTATGGGATGTAATCGAGAGTGGAAACTATCAACCTACAAAGACTGTAGATTCTCAGAAAATTCCAAAGACGCCAGCGGAATATGATGAGAATGACAAGAAACTTATCACTCTCAATAGCAAGGCAATTCTGATGTTACAAAGCTCCTTGAGTCAAAATGAATACTTCAGAATCTGCACACTCCCAACAGCAAAGGAAATGTGGGAAGCTCTGGAAATAGCTCATGAAGGAACTTCGGGAATAAAGGAGAATCGAATCAACACCTTGATCACAGAATTCGATCTACTTCGAATGAAATCAGGTGAGTCAATTTCTGAATTCGAACTTAGATATACTCATCTTGTTAATCAACTTGCAGCACTTGGAAAAGTATATGATCAAAATATCCAAGTACGAAAGATTTTGAATATTCTTTCTAAAGAGTGGGAGGCCAAAGTCACTGCGATAGAAGAGGCAAAAGGAGAATCAATGAGATCAGTTGCTTCTCTATTTGGAAGTCTTTCTGAATATGAAAGCAAGTTAAAGTTCAAACGGGAACTAGACGACATCAGTGACAAAAGAAAGAAAGGTCTAGCTCTAAAAGCAAAAGAAGAAAATCAAGATGAAGTTGAGGAGTTTGATGATGATGAAATGGGCTTAATCATAAAATGATTCAGAAAGTTCTACAAGAAAGGTCAAGGCTACAAACACTTTCAAAAAGGAGGAACTAGCAACAAAGACCATATCATTTGTTATGAATGTGGTAAACCAGGACATATCAAATCAGAATGTCCAGAGCTCAATCAAAAGAGCAAAGAAAAGAAAAAAGGCAAATTTTTTAACAAAAAGAAGGCCTTTGTATCTGCTATATGGGGAGATAGTTCCTCAGACGAAGAAAGTGATGAGGAAGAAGTAGCCAACATATGTCTTGTTGCTCAAGAAGAGACAGAAGAAGAGGTAAATGATTCTGACCCTACCTATGATGAATTATTATCTGAATATAATGCTTTACATTCTGAATTCATCAAAGTAGTTAAAGAACTAATTGTTTTCAAAAAGAAAAACAAAGCTCTTGAAATTGAACTTAAAGAAAGTTCAGAAAAGAATTGTGAAAATTGTTCTTCTTTGAAAGAGAAAAACAATGATCTCACAAAAACTCTTGAAAAGTTTACCAAAGGAAGTGAGATGCTAAGTGTGATTTTAAAAGAACAACGATTTGTAAATGACCGATCTGGTATTGGATATGATCCAAAATCAGATAAAAGGAAAGGTAGAAAGAAAGCAGGAGGTAAGTCATATTTGAATTATTTCCAGCATTCTGTACATATATCAAATCCTTTTGCATTTTGTAATTACTGTAATAGAAAAGGTCATTATACCTCCTCATGCATTCATAAAAAGAAAGGAAACATAGGAACCTACAAATGGGTACCTAAAGGCACATATATTCAGAAAATCATTTATACTAACCCAAAAGGACCCAAAAAGAAGTGGGTACCTAAAACTTAGTCATTTGATTGCAGGTATGTCTTAAAGCATCCAAAAATAACAAATGGTTCATAGACAGTGGATGCTCTAGACATATGACCGGAGATTTCGAAAGTTTTACCACATTACAACCTAAGGAAGGTGGAAAGGTAAAATTTGGAGGAAATCAATCCGGAAAAATAGCAGGAATTGGTGAAATCAAAAATGACAAAGGCATACAAATCAAAGATGTATATTACGTTGAAGGCTTGTGTCATAATTTGCTGAGCGTAAGTCAAAGTGCAGATAAAGACAACTGGATAATATTTGATTCAGAGGAATGTCTAATTATCAACAAGAATGACTTACAGCTTGATAAGAAAAATATCAAGGCTAAGCTCAGAGCAAAAAGGGAAGGTAACTGCTATACTCTAGATATTAGTAGAAATGAATCTGAAAATTGTTTTCTGAGTAATACCGATGAAAGTTGGTTATGGCATAAGAGATTGGCTCATGTCAATATGCATCAACTAGGTAAACTACTCAAAAAGGATTTAGTTCTTGGATTACCCAAAGTAAATTTCAAAAACGATTTGATTTGTGACGCATGTCAAAAGGGTAAACAAACTAAATCATCTTTCAAATTGAAAAATGAGATCTCAACAAATAGACCATTACAATTATTGCATATGGATTTAGTTGGTCCAGCAAGAGTAAAGAGTCTTGGTGGCAACCTGTATTCATTGGTCATTGTTGATGATTTTTCTAGATTTACATGGGTTATTTTTCTATCATCAAAAGATGAAACCTTTGAAGAATTTATTGTTTTTGCCAAGAAAGTGCAAAATGAGAAAGGTATGTCTATTGCAGGTATTAGGACTGATCATGGTGGAGAATTTGAGAATCAAGCCTTTGAAGAATATTGTGATACTAATGGCATTGATCACAACTTCTCTGCTCCAAGGACGCCCCAACAAAATGGAGTTGTGGAACGCAAGAATAGAGTGCTTACCGAAATGGCTAGAACAATGTTAAATGAAAAGAACATGTCTCAAGTTTTCTGGGCTGATGCTATGAGTACAGCATGCTATATTTCAAATAGAGCCTATATCAGAACGAAACTTGGAAAGACACCATACGAGCTATACAAAGGAAGGAAGCCAAACATTGCTCATCTACACATCTTCGGTTGTAAGTGTTTCATTCATAATAATGGTAAAGACAACCTAGGAAAATTTGATTCTAAAACTGATGAAGGAATTTTCTTAGGATATTCTAACCGAAGTAAAGCATATAGAATTTTCAATAAAAGAACTTGTGTTGTTGAAGAATCAATTCATGTTGTATTTGATGAATTTGAAACCTCTGACAAAACCATTGATGAAGAACAGGAAGTTGTTTTAAATCAAGAAAATGGTCAATCTATTTCTAAGTCTCTTATTCCAGAGGTTGATGAAACTAAGGATGAAGAGCAATCCCTAGGTCAACCTAAAGCCTGGAAATACAATAGAAGTCATCCCTTAGATCAAGTCATAGGAGATGTGAATGAAGGGATCAAAACCAGAAATAGAGTTTTCAATGAAGTAAGTTTTTCTGCATTTATTTCTGAGATTGAACCTTCTAACATTGATGAAGCCCTATCAGACAATGATTGGGTCATAGCAATGCAAGAAGAATTAAATCAATTTGAAAGGAATCAAGTCTGGGATTTGGTGCCCCGACCCAAAGATCATACGATCATTGGTACTAAATGGGTATTCAAAAACAAACTTGATGAATCTGCAATTATTGTCAGAAACAAGGCAAGATTGGTGGCCAAAGGCTATAATCAGGAAGAAGGAATTGATTATGAGGAAACGTATGCTCCAGTGGCTAGATTGGAAGCTATACGTGTACTCTTAGCCTTTGCATGCATCAAAGGATTCAAACTCTATCAAATGGATGTTAAGAGTGCCTTTCTAAATGGTTACATCATGGAAGAAGTGTATGTAGAACAACCTCCTGGTTTTGAAGATGTCACTAAACCGGACCATGTTTTCAAACTTAAAAAGGCTTTGTATGGTTTAAAACAAGCTCCTAGAGCCTGGTATGAAAGGCTTAGTAAGTTTCTCATCGATCAAGGTTTTGTACGAGGAAAAGTTGATACAACATTATTTATAAATCGAAAACATGATGATATTTTAATTGTTCAAATATATGTTGATGATATTGTTTTCGGTGCTACTAATGAATCTCTGTGTAAGGAATTTTCTGAGATAATGCAGGGTGAGTTTGAGATGTCAATGATGGGAGAATTGAATTTCTTTCTTGGTTTGCAAATCAAACAAAGAAAGAATGGAATATTCATATCTCAAACAAAGTATTTAAAAGAGCTATTGAAGAAGTATGGAATGGATGAAGCAAATGGCTCAGACACACCTATGAGCTCAACAACGTTACTTGATGCTGATGTCAAAGGAAAAGACTACAATATCACAAAATATAGAGGAATGATTGGATCATTACTCTATCTCACGGCAAGCAGACCAGACATTCAATTTAGTGTCGGCATATGTGCAAGATATCAATCGGCACCAAAGGAATCACATGCTGAAACGGTCAAACGAATTTTTAGATACCTTGCTGACACACCAGAATTGGGTCTGTGGTATCCCAAAGGAAGAAGTGAATATTTAATTGCTTATTCAGATTCTGATCATGGAGGATACAAGACAGACAGAAAGAGCACCAGTGGACAAGGACAATTCCTTGGAGGATCTCTTGTCTCGTGGTTCAGCAAGAAACAAAATACAGTGTCTTTGTCGTCAACGGAAGCCGAATATGTTGCAGTCTCAAGTTGTTGTGCACAAGTGATATGGTTAAAACAACAACTACAAGACCTTGGTATTTATCTCAAAGAGATACCAATCTATTGTGACAACACTAGTACGATAAGCTTGGCAAAGAATCCAGTTCAACACTCTAGAACCAAGCATATCGATGTCAGACATCACTTCATCAGAGATCATGTTCAAAAGAAAGATGTAAAAGTGATATTCATTCCTACTCATCTTCAATTAGCCGATATCTTCACAAAACCCCTTGCAAAAGATCAATTTCTATACATTAGAAGAGAATTGGGAATGGTAAATCCCAATGAATTATAAGTAATTTCAGCATTTCATAATATTAGATGAAGTCATTTAATAATGTTTTGATAAATACTAACTTAAGCATCGGAGTATATAGAAATTTGTTTTGCAGAAAGAAAGAAACTCTGTTTTGAGAAACAAAAACAGAGGTGATCAGAGGACACCATTACTGGAGTACCAACTTGAAGTAATGGGTGACAGAAAAGATTTACCCGAGGAGTAACTTGAGGTAAAGTAGCAGTTTACTCGAGTATGTACTCGAGTAATGGCCCCCAAAACTGGAAGTAATGGATCGAGTAACTTGAAATTTAAATCTAACGGTTCAGTTTTGAGGAAATGAAAAGTCAGAAGTTCAAAAGACAGGTTACCCGAGGCAAGCCTCGAGTAAATTTGAATATTACTCGAGTAAGGCCTCGAGTAAAGTCGGAGTCCAGATTCTCAAATTGATAAGGAATGATGCAAATCTGATCAACATGGGTTATAAATGAACGAGGGAACATCTATGGATAATTACTATATTATTCATACAAGGTACGCAATTTAAATGAATTATTTTACAATTTTTCTGTGTGATTACCCGAGGAAGGCCTCGAGTAACTTTGAATGTTACTCGAGTAAGGCCTCGAGTAAAGTCGGGATTTAGGTCTTTATCTTGCGCAAACTTGGTCATTTCCACAAAATCTCCTCGAGTAAATCACTATACACCCTTTCAAAAATTTTTCCCAATCGATTCCTTGCCCCATTTCCGTCAAAACCCAACTGATTTCAAGTCCAAAAACTTCCTATTTTTCTCAGATTCTCTGTGCCCTAAACTTGCGACAGTTACCTCATTTTTTTTCTGAAAATCTGAGTTTCTCAATTCTTCAAGAAGATGAGAACCAAAAATCTTACTCCCTTAGATTCCTCTGAATCCGAGCAACACTCTGATCCTCCTTCATCTCATCCCAAGGGAAAAAGAAGAAAATTGACCCCAAGACCAAAAGCCAAAATCCCTCTTCAACCTCAAGCTCAACCAAAGGCCAAAGGGGTGGTAATCAAAGAGCCTATTGTGACTAGGGCTCAGTCTAAAAAGAGCACATCCACAGGAAGGAGTAAAGGTGTCAAAACTCCCTCACCTTCTCACTCAGACTCATCCACACCTTCTTTTACTCCAAAACCTCCCAAGAAGCCAAAATATGACAAAAATGTGGCTAAGGCAATGGCTGGGATCATTGACCAACTGGAGAAGGGTCAATCATCAAAGAAATCCAAGATTCCAGAGGCAGAGATCACTACCCCTCCCAAAGGATTCAATGTGGGGAAATTGGTGGAGTCCCCCAAGTATCTGACACAGTTCTCCAGAAGGAAAGTGTGTAAAACACACTACGTTGATCTGAAGCTTCTACAAGAGGTAGTGAAGTTTGACCTTAGTCCTTATCTTAATCCATTTATGCCTTGGTTGTCTATGAGATTGCCTTTTTGCACAAAGGTAATCACCCATTTTTACTGTAACCTAGAGATCACTGATGAGCCTGACCGAACCTCAGTTGAGGAAGAAATGACTACCACAGTGAGAGGACAGAAAATCCTTATATCTCCCTCTAGGATCAATTTATGGTTAGGAATTGAGAATCCCCCGGATGATATCTATTCTGAGCTTGAGCCAAACCAAATATTCACTATCCTTAAGCCCGGTGAGTTAGTTGGCCCCTTAAACTTTAAACCGAGTGATATGTGTGATCATCACAGGGTCCTATGGTACATCTACTCTAGGTCCCTTGTGAACAAAGCCAACAACTATACCCACTTTTCGGATAGAGACTATAGGTGGTTTGCTTCACTCCTTTTGAAAGAAGAAAAGGATCTGGGAGAGTATATATTCTCAGAGATGAAGAGGTATAAGGTGGATGGAAAGGGAACTACTCCAATGCCATATCCCCAAATTGTGTCTCTTATCCTAAAAGAGAACAAAATATGGTATTTGGATAGTAAGGAGCCTGTTGAGAGAGTGACCCCAGTGGGGAGGAACCAAATTGGCAAGCTAAACATAGACATTCCTCTCAAAGGCCCACTGGAGTCTGGGTCCAAGAAGAAGAGAAAGGCTACTGAGGCAGAAACCAGTAGAATGGATGACACTCAGTCATCAGCTCCAGCTGCTACCACATCCTCACCATCCTTCCTGAATGCCACTCTCCAGCACTTCATGGAGAACATCCTCAGAGGCTTCCATATGGACATAGCCAATACTAATGCTGAATTGATTACCAATACCAACTTCAAGATGGGAGAACTGGTTGAGAAAATTGACAAAAGGCATGAGGAGTTGGTTGAGAGAATGGATAGGAGACATGAGGAGTTGCTAGCAGAGCAACGGGCTCAGGGAGAGACCCTAAGATTGATTCTGACACGTTTGGATTCATTGGGTCCCGGACCTTCTGCCGGTCCTTCTTCATCTGCACCACCACCACCTCCTTCAGTAGACCCGCCTTCAGACATTCCTATTTCTACCCCTACTCCTGAGGATGAACCATCTACTCCTTTAGTCTCTGATCCACTTGAGCCTCAAGGTAAAGATATCTTATTCACAGTGGATGATCCTGATACTCATGAGACTACACATATTGTCATAGATGATTCACCCCAGAAGCCACATCCTGAGACAGCTTCTAAACCTATCCCCTCTCCTACTCAAACAGAGGAAGTATCATCTTCTTTCTCCTCTGAACATATCACTCCAGCTTTTGACACATCTCCAGAAGCTCAGACCACTATGGTTGTCTTTCAACCTTCTCCTCTCCTGCCTAGAGATGATATCCAAATTCCACCTCTAAATCTTCCTGAACCAGAGTCATCTAGTTCCTTTGATTCATCCAGTTCAGATGATGGTGGGTTGGTCCTTCCAGTAAAACCCATCTCTATGGTGAAGCCTTCTAACCCTCCTCTTGAATGATGAAGCCAAAAAGGGGGAGAAGAACTTGAGAGTGATTTTGTGGACTTGTCCTTGCTTTCTTTGGGGATTTGGTTGTATATGGGCTTTAGGGTGCATTTTGTTATTAATCCTTGTTGAATTTAACTTGTATTTTGAATTTCTTAAATTTCAATGCAAGTATGTTTTTAATTATGACTTCATTTGATTTCATTTAAGTTTAAATTGTTTGGACTAATGAAGTTGTTATGTATGCAAGGTATAATCTTCTTAAAAAAGAAATAATTAATTAAGAATCCAATTTGAAAAACCATGTTCAAAATCACCAAGTTTTGTCATCATCAAAAAGGGGGAGAATGTTAGATCTCATGTTTTGATGATAACAAAAGAATGGTTTGAAAAGGAAATGTTTAAATATCAAGCTTGAACTAAGTAATGACAGGAATAAGCTTTACTTGAGGAAAGCATGGAAGTAGTGAAGATTGGCCAAGAGAAAATGCTAAGGAACTTAATTTGAAGTGCATTTTCTAAGGCATTACTCGAGGAGCTACTCGAGTAATGACCCAAAACTTGAAGTAAATAGGCAAAACTTCCAGTTACCTGCCACCATTACTCGAGGCGCTACTCGAGTAACCAGGTAATACTTCAAGGTTGCTCTCGGCCTGCCAATGTTACTCGAGGAGCTACTCGAGTAACCATGTGAAAACTTCCAGTGGCCTTCAAGTTTTCCCCATGATACTCGAGGAGCTACTCGAGTACCTTTGTATCCTTAAATGTGGACCTCTCGGCATTTTGTACCACTGCTAATGTTACTCGAGGAGCTACTCGAGTAACCAGGTCAGAAACTTCCAGTCAGCCTTCAAGTTTTCCATGATACTCGAGGAGCTACTCGAGTAACAGTATATTTGAAAATGTGAAGCTCACGGCACTTTGTACTACTGCCAATGTTACTCGAGGAGCTACTCGAGTAATGCACTAAGGTAAATGAAAACTTGAGGTTTGTACCCGATTAACTTGATTTCTATTTATCATCTTCCTCTAGTATGTACCCCAGTATATGCAAATGTTTTAAAGATAAACTTCAAGGCATTACCAGAGTAAATCATATGCAGAAGTCTCAGTTACTCGAGGAGCTACCCGAGTAACTTATGCAAAAATGAATGTATTACTCGAGGAGCTACCCGAGTAATGAGGTGATTGCTCTCGGCCTTGAAATCCTGCCAACATTACTGGAGTAGAGCATCGAGTAATCAAAAGTTTTCAAAAGGATTACTCGAGGTGTTACCCCAGTAATCCATAAAGTTGCAGAAGCATTACTGGAGGCACTACCCGAGTAAATAACTATTCCAAAGGTTTGAAATTTAGTTTACTCCATGCACTACCCGAGTAATCTTATACTTGTTCATTAACTTGCAGTTGATAAATGATTTCCCGATGTTACTCGAGGAGCTACTCGAGTAAACTTCAAGGGTTACTCGAGGAGCTACTCGAGTAAGCATACCCAGAAATTTAGAAATCATTCAAACGTTCATTGATTTGTTTCCTATATGATTAACCTTTCATTGTATTAGTATTCTTAGTCTATTTACAGAGAAACAATGAAGAAATCATATCAAGAGATGAAAGTCAAATCAAACGTTCAAATGCCAACCACCGCCAATGGATATTTTTCAAAAACTTGAAAAGTCAACAGTGGCTGCGCACTCACCAACGGACGAAAGGAAAACGTTCCAACGGTCATCACCATCATATCTATATATATGGGAACCTTCAAACAGAGAAATATAACCAAGCATTCACAAAAACGATTCATTGAGTTCATTGCTATGTTTTCACGTTGAAATTATTTTCATATGCTTCAGTGATTATCATTTACTCTTTGTGAGAGATATTTCATTCAAACTCAATATTTGTTATTGAGATAACTTAAGGTTGTGGAACCTTGAGTTGGGATTGGATTACAATCTGTAAGGGGGAGCGAGTGTCCAGGTGTGAAGGAACTTGCTTGTACTGTGGTGCCAAGAACCCACTGAATCTTGGAAGTTATAGTGAAACTCTCAGAGAAGCTCTGAGGACTGGACGTAGGTCAAAGTGGTTGTGACCGAACCAGTATAACTCCCGGTGTACACTTCGGTGATATTTCTCCTTACTCATTACTGTTTTAATTCTTTTGTCAAAGTTTTATATTTTCGAAAGAAATTCAGTATCACCCAATTCACCCCCCCCCCTCTTGGGTGAAACACTTGATCTTACAACTATCAAATGTCACCGCTAAAACCATACTTTCAGCGGCGACTAAATGTGCCATTTTCATCGGTGACTTACCATACTTTCAGCAGTGACTCTAAAAGGGGTCACTGAAAGTTAATTTTTTTGTAGTGATCTTTGGACTTCAACAAGAACTGATGTTTTGAGTCTTATGTTAGACCAAACAAGCAAACATCCCCGATTTATACAATAGTGTATAGGCTGTTTTATCCACCTGTATCGCAACATGTTGTAAATCTTATTGTAATGGGTTATCTTATTTTACAAATATCAGATTTTGTCAATATTATCATACTTTTGTCCATATGTTGTTACCTATTTTGTATGGATGATATACGGCTTTTTATGCACATGTAGGTGGTGTTGGTTGCATAATTTACTTTAGACATTGACAAGTTAAAAATTAAAATTAACAACATCTGTATAGGAATTAACAACATGAGAAATTTATTTAACAACTTAATTTAGTGTCATGTTTCACAAATTCATATCTAAAAAACCAACACTTATATATTCTCGGGAATAATTTTTAGGGCACAAGTTTCAAAGGCCAACAACAACTGTATAGAGATTAACGACATGAAAATTTAGATTAACGACTTCAGTATCATGTTTCACAATTTCATATCACAAAAATCAACACTTATATATACCTAGGTATAATTTTCAGGGTATATATTTTAGGGGTCAATAACAACATTTGTGTAGAGATTAACGATATGTGAATTTAGATTAATGACTTCAATATCATGTTTCACAACTTAATATCCCAAAAACCAACACTTATACTGAGGTATAATTTTCAGGACACAAGTTTCATGGGTCAATAATAATATCTATATAGATATTAACAGCATCAGAATTTTTATTAACAACTTTAGTATCATGTTTCACAACTTCATATCCCAAAAACTAAAATATATCCAGTCATAATTTTAAGGGCACAAGTTTCAGGGATCCATAACAATATCTGTGTGTATATTAACAATATAAGAATTTATATTAATGACTTCACTCATGCGCTTCTATGTTGTTTTCATCTACCACATAACTTAAGGGTAATTTGGTCATTTGGTGAGATTTGGAAATCCCGGATTTCTCCATCAATTCTGATATGAGATTTCATATATTGGCATCATTTATTTGTCTTTTGCCTATTTTAATTGTATTTTTTTGGGGATTTTCCCATAGTTTTCTTATCTTTGATACATTATACATTATGAGGGTTTAGATTTTGACTATATGTTTGGAAAGATAAAACTATACTTTGACTATAAAGAAAATAAAGCACAGTCCCTAAATCAAAGGCACACGTATATAATAAAGGGTCTGGCACACATTTTTTGTTGTTGTAATTTTGTAATTAGCGGTCAATATATTACTTTTATCTTATTTTGATTTTGTGTAACTTTCAGATTAAATAAAAATAGTTTTGTGATATCATATAACTCAAAAGCATATAGAATTTGTCCAAACAAAAGCATATAGAATTGACCAGATTTTGCCCACAGAATTCATGAACGCAACAACACAGCGCTCATAAATTGACAAGATTTTGTCCACAAATTTCATAAACTCAACTGCAAATCAAACGCAACAACACAGCGTTCATAATTGACAAAATTTAACCTACAATTTCTCCCTTAGCTTTTCAAAACCACTTTCTCTCTTTATTATATGCCATGTTTAGGTCATCATGCCTTCAACTACATATATACAAGAATTCAACCACAATATCTCAACACACATTCTACATATGAGCAAATCAGCTAAAACAAATTAGAACCGCTTATAATGACTTCAAAGTAAACTTCAATGCTGAGAATAATAGCACTACCTGATTATCAAACCGGCGGAATACCAAAGGTGAGTCTAACATTACTATTCATCTTCTCTTCCTTCTACTCTCTCTTGTAGATAATTTGGCAAGCATTCTACACAAATTGATGTTAAGTTTTATGTATATAGGATGGTAATTTTACTCTTGTGATGCAGAAGTTGGGGAAGAAAGAGCTACAATATATGCGGATGACTCTTCCTTTTTTGGATGGGCATTTGGTGGAATGTCTTGAAGAGGAGAGAGAGTCTTCTATTCCCCCTCAAGGCCATATTGAAGAAGGAAAAATCTCAAACAAACAAGAATTCTCCTTTCGCTCACATTTCAGAAGTCAATATATATCGAGTCTTGAAGAAAAGAGTAGGATCTACGAGCAAGGGGAGATCTATAGACCATATCAAAGATTGAATCAATTTACTCAAAGTTTTAACTCAAGTTTCCAGATTCTTTTGTATGCATATATCAAAACGCATAAAGCTTTTTCCCCCCCCCCCTTTTTAGATCTCTCTCGTTTTCTTTTATTACTTTTAGATTTTTAGTTGCGTTCTAAACGTTTTAAAGCATATATACAGACAAAGAAATATATTCAAGAATCCATATTACTATTTTTACCTACAGTTTCTCACTTTTCAAAACCACCGTCTCGTTTTTATACCCCATGTTTATGTCATCATACCTTCAACTATATATACAAGAATCCAACTACAATATCTCAACACACATTCTACATGAAGGAATAAAAGCACTAGATATAGTGTAAAAACGCGTACCGGGTAGAGTCAAATCTGAGTTTGAGAGTTCACGCAAGTATTAGACTACAAGAGCTTCATATAGATTTGCACAACAGTGCACCAGAATAAGCAAGATGGTAGATAAGAGAAAATTGCTAGAAGTCTCAATGGCAAAAGGTGATTTGCAATGGTAGAGGCACACCCTATTTATAGTGATCAGAGTGACCACTAATTAGGAAGTGTGTGTGTAATACCCCGAATTTTGAGACTCGAGGCTAGGGAATAAGCCTGAGATTAGTGGACTGCTAAGCCCTGGTTTAGCAGGATCCCAAATTGCGATTAAGGGTTAATGACTCCAAAAGTTGATGTCATTAGTGATGAATGAACCCTTTTGGAGATCATGGTGTGATTTGGCACCCGATGTGATTCGTATGTGTTCTGAGCAGCGCCGAAACCCTGTATTTGAGTTCAATTATGGATTAACATCTAAATTGAATGAAAATAAGGGGAAGGGCGTATATATGGTGGGAATGAATGAGAAAATGTATTTGGTGGTGATTCAAGAGGAATTACCGTAATCAGGGGCAAAACGGTAAAGTTACCGACCGATTGGTCAGTTACCGAAGAGGAAACTCACTAGTAACTTCAAGATCAATGGTTGAGATTGATTTGTGTATTAGATCAAGGGGCGGAATCATGTGTATGTGTGTGCATGTGAGCTCATGGAGGATGTGTCAAGATGGTGACACTTGGCAAATTGTGGACCCTTGGATTTGGGTCAAATGTTCAAAGTTTTCCCTCTCTCCTCTCCTCCCTTAGTTGGACGGTTTGTGGCCCTAAAATCTGCTCCCTTTCTTCATCATCTTCATTTCATCATCTCATCTCTCTCTCTTGTTCTCCATTTTCGCCAAGAGCAAGCTAAGGAAAGAGAAAGGGAAAAGCTTGAGTTTTGGTAAGTTAATGCCTTCATATGCTCAAGTGTCTTTCATTAATGTTGTTCATGAGGTTGAGGGCTATATTCCTATGGTTTTAGATTTGTGAGAGGAGGTGTTTTGTTGCTTGAGCAAAAGTGGAAAGATGAAGAATCAAGAAATTGGTTTGGGAAAGAGGAAGAGGTGAGCATTTGCTTCCTTTTGATCTAAGTTTTGTGAATTGTGGATGAGTTTAGTGAATTTCGAATTTTGCCCTGATTTTCTTGTGATTTTGGATTGGATGAATTGGGTTGTGTTTTATGTTGAAAATGGTGTAATGTTGTGGTATTTAATCATTGGAATTGATTTGAATTGGATTGGAATCATTGGTTGCAAAACTGGAAATTCTGTCCAGTGTGAATTCTGTCTGAGCAGTTTTGTTGTGTGGACGTTTTGACTGGGCAAATGAAGTTAGAAAATTATGAAACTTTCCAGTTTTGAAGTTCACGTCCTAAGCTTCAAAATGGACATAAACTTTGTGTCATTTCGCTTGGTGAGCTGGGAGTTTGAACTGTCCAAAGTTTGAGGTCGAAAATGGGTTCTGTTTTGGGACAGTCTTGAAGGTTTGGGAATTCTGTACTTGTGTGGTGATTTCTAGTAAAAGCCAATATTTTTCCTGTGTAGAGGACTTGAATAGCTTTCATTTGGCTTTGGGATCACCTCATTTCGATTTTTGTGGAATTAGTTATGATTTGTGGAAGTTCAGCCAGAAACTGGATTTTCCTGGGCCGCGGCCCGTGGATTCTGGGCCGCAGCCCAAATGTTTCTGGGCAGTTTTGGGCCGCAGCCCATGGATTTTGGGCTGCGGCCCACCCCCAAAAATCAGCATTTTACACTTTTAAAGGTGATCTTTGGTCAAGTGTTTCCCAAGCCTTTAGGCATATGTTTAGGCTTTGATTAGCCACCTAAAGGTCATGAATGATAACCAACTTTAAGTGATATGAAAGTAAGAGTTTGGAATAGAGAATAACCCTATGTCCTTGCTTTGGTTATAGGGTTGATATTCGCTCTGGATGTGGTTTGGTATTCGTTCTGATCGCAAGTAAGCGAAGCTGGAGCATACGTGGAAAGAGGGTAGGGAACTTACCTCCTTGCCTGTATATGATATTGTGTTAATGTGTTGATGCATGTTATTGCTTTGCTTGATTATGTGGAACATATATGATGTTTGAAGCTCTGTTTCTATTTATGCTATGGCCATGAGTGTGTTGTTGAAACATTGAGCATGCAGTTGTGTCATGGTATGGGCATATGATATGTATTGCAAGCATGTCATGCATTATACACTTATCATACATGCATTTTGGTATTTGTTTCCTACTGAGATTCTATAGAATCTCACCCTCCCCTATCAACCATTTCAGACAGGGTAGGTGGATCGAGAATGGAGCAAGCAGTCAAGGGTGGCTAGGGCTCCCATTGGAGTTTG
This sequence comes from Inga oerstediana, assembly GCA_963210345.1. Lineage (NCBI taxonomy): Eukaryota > Viridiplantae > Streptophyta > Magnoliopsida > Fabales > Fabaceae > Inga > Inga oerstediana. The sequence goes on from OY723409.1 coordinate 42,258,433, forward strand.
GTTGTGGTAGTTGGTTATCATAGTTGGGATGTGTATATATAGATGTATATTTGAATATGTATGGAGATGAGATTTGTGTAATCCCCGTTTGAGGAATTGTAAAGGGCGAATGTGCCCTATGAATTCTATGTAAAGGTATGAACCCGGGAGTTGCCGGGATGATATTGTTGTATACTCTGATATTTGTATAAATGTGATATTCCACGTAATGTAATTGTATTCAAAATTTGAATACGAGACCAGGTGTAAATTATATTTCAAAAGTCATCTGTGAAAACCCTATCGTGAAGATAGGATTTCGAAATGGTTTTGTTTCTTATTGGTCTCTATTTCATCTTAATCGCGTATTTCGGATATAATTACGGCAGGGGGTTACAGTGTGCACCTTTTCTTGCTCTCCAAGACGGTAATTCAATTTGATTGATTTTCAATTAATTTCTTAATCATGGCGATTTGTTCCTTAATTCACAATCCCACAATTAATTACCGACTTATTTACCAAGGCACAATTAATGCTAATTGATTTATTATTTGATAAGGTCACTTATATCCCTAATCAAATAGTCCGGCCCAACAAGGGCGGACGTGGACCCAAAGTCCAACACTACATGTGAGCAAACCAGCTATCAAACCAAATTAAAAGTTCTTAGCATGAGTTCAAAAGAAACTTCAATGCAGAGAATAATGGCCCAACTTGATTATCAAATTAACTGATGAATACCAAAGGTGAAACTAACATTACAATTGATCCCCCCTTCTTTCTACTCTCTCTAGTACATGTATAAAATTTATGTAAATTTTTATGTACAGGATGATATTTTACTCTTGTGGTGTAGATGTTGGGGAAGGAAGAGTTGTGACGAGGATGACTCTTCTTTTTTTTTTTTTTCAGATGGGCCTTTGGTGGAATGTCTTGAAGAGGGTGAGAGGGCGCTTTGCTTCCCTCATGGAGATACCGAAAATGGAAATCGCCACTCACATACTATTCAAAAGCCTAATTTTGAGACTTGACGAAATTAAAAGAGTAGGATTTATCAACAAATCTTAGAGCATATATATATGTTTATCTATAAAAGATTGAATCCAATATTATAGAGTTCTCTTAAGTATTTTAAGTATATGAATAGGACATGTGAGAATGGGTGAGGCTAGCTAGCTTCATAACATGACTTTAATGCCTAAACTCTATATCAAACCATAAAGGTTCTCTCTCTCTCTAGATGTATATCTCTAGTTTTCTTTTCTAATTTCCAGCTTTTAGGTTGCGTTCTAAATGTTTTGAAGTACATACAAGGAAAAAAAAGAATATTTTTAATTGGATTTGTTTATTAGATGAACTACGAACATAAACATGGATATAGTTATATCAAATTTCTTTGCCAAAGTTTTACACATATATTTCGATCATTTTCATATTGCTGGCTGTGTACAATTGTCAGATAAATAATGTAGAGAATATATCAAGATCCGTTCCAAATTGATAAATTCAACTTTCACAATTTGTTTCATTCAATCTTATCAATTAATATGAAACATAAAATGCCGAGCTATGTCATGATGATGTACCGTGTAACATCATTAATAGAAAAAAATATAAAACATAAAAAAACATAGAGATATGTGTTATACAAATTACATTCATCATCTCTTAATACTCAAATATTAATAGAATCCTATCATTACAGAATTTAAAATTAAAAGGGTTAAATGGTGAAGTAATGATTTTGATTTCATTCACAATTAAAATGAAAAATATATGCTAAAGACTGGTTGATTTTGATATCATCATTTTCCCTTCAAAATATCACATTTGACAATCTTATTTTATTATTATACACACTACTACAGAAGATACTTATAAAGTCCCTAAAGGACGTCCCTTTTTGAAAAAGGGATGCCCAAAATATGGTCAGGTTCAAATTTTATCTTTTGGTGCGTCTGATTACCATTAAACGTCATAAAAAAAAAACAAAGAAATCCTTTAGACGTCCCCAGCCCATCTGGGGACGTCTAAAGGTACCTTTAGACGTCCCCAGCCCGGCTGGGGACGTCTAAACACAACCTTTAGACGTCCCCAGCCCAGCTGGGGACGTCTAAACACTACCTTTAGACGTCCCCAGCTGGGCTGGGGACGTCTAAAGGTATGTATAGACGTCCCCAGCCCAACTGGGGACGTTGTAGACCATCACATGCGCCTGTTATGAAGTGACCGGTGCATGTGATTATGTCAGAGAGCTCTTCTTCCTCCCATCTATCTGTCCTCCTCCCAACTTTACTCATTCACTCCCATCTCCGTTAGACTCCGCGCGTCCCCATTGCTGCAGTTTTTTCATTGTTTCTCCTTTCCCATTCCACTCCCCTGCTGCATCTCCTCCCAAATTCATCACTCCATCCCCATTGATCGGTCTCCTCTCCCTTTCTTGGTTTTTTAATTTCTTTCTCCAAAGCTTCCTCAGTTCCGTCACCAGGCCATCTTCTTTGCTCCCCTGCTGCAGTTTTTGAGATTCTTGGTTTGCAGATTCTCCACCACCGTCAGCCTCCTCCAAAGCTGTGAGAAATTTTCAGGTTAGCATGCATTTTCGTTTTGAATAAGATGACAGGGCGTTTTATTATTAGTTTTGTATGAGTATACTTGTTATCTAGCACCGATTGTTCAAGGGTACTCATTTTAATTTTGTGTATTTGAGATTTTTAGTAAATAATTGCCTTGCCATCTAACTTCATTTTAATCTGTATATGTTGTGATAGTTATCACTGGAGTTTGTGTGTTGTCTGTCCTCGGTCGCACGTTGTTTACTGGTTTGATTCCTTAAATAGAAGACCAGACAAAGAAACTAAAAGCGTCTTCAACCAGTAAGTTATTTTTTTGTATTTCATTGCTTCTTGATTCTTGACTTAATGAATTATTCTAATTTATGTTGATTTTCATTTTCATGATAGCGCATGCACGACGTATCGAGCGCTTGGCGGGCCACGCGAACGTAGAGGTGGCAAAGATCCAAAATGGTTGTTTCCAAAGGTACGTAGTTTCAAATCAAGTTCTTTTGATTGACGGTCGTTTTAGATATGCCTTTATTGATTTTAACCATTTGCTTTTGATTTATAGTGCCCTCGACAACCTGGCGGCTGGGAATGTGGATATTATGTCTTGCTTTATATGTATAACATCATTCAGAGTGGCATTACGACAGATTTTGAACAAGTAATCGCTTCTTCATTCTCTGAGGATAATATTCTTGGTGTTGTGATTCAATGGGAATTCATTCACTTCATTCATTATTTCATCTAAGCTTATTTTCTAATTTACAGATTTTTGACAATGAAGATGCCTACTCATATGAAGACTTAAATATGATCAGAGACTTTATGGCTGGACATCTTCTTCAACGTGTACCAGAAGAGTAAAGTCTTTAGTAGTTTGTGTAGGACATACTTTTGTGGTAGTACATATAATTAGCGTTATTGTTGTTGGATATGGATTGGATTTTAGTCTTGGTTATTGTACAAACTGGGGACTTGGATATAGATTGCTGTGTAGTTTGTCTGGTTTGAAAGTTTGTGTGGCATGTAGTAGACTTGGATATAGATTGTTGTGTAGTTTGTGTGGTTTGAAAGTTTGTGTGGCATGTAGTAGCCTTGGGTTGATCACTGTGTTTGTTGTTGTTTTCATTCTGCTGAACTGCTGTTGTTTTACTCTGTTGTTGGAATTCTATTTCTGCAGTTTACATATTTTCCAGACAGTGCAATATGTATAAAAGGTCCATTTAAAAAAAAAAAAACTTTCAACGTCCTTAATAAAAAAGGGACGTGGAAAGTACTGCTGGCGACACCTTAGACGTCCCCAGTGCACTGGGGACGTCTAAGGTCTCACTTTAGACGTCCCCAGTGAACTGGGGACGTCTAAAGTCCACTTTCTACGTCCCCAATTTTACAGACGTTAATGACGTTTTTTTCTACGACCCTCACATAGACATCCCTCTGTTTTCAGACGTTGAAAGGCCAAAAAAAGGGACGTTAAAACCCTTTTTTCTAGTAGTGACACAATACTATTTGATTTTCTCTCAATTAGTAATAGCCCAATAACTTCCTTTTTACAATAATATCCCAATAAATATTTGTTGAGGATTCTTATTTAATTCTTTTAATGCTATTAATGAGATGTTAATGATTATTTCTTTATTTCCTTTTATTTATATGCGGCAATGAGTAATTCCCATTTACATTAATAGCAAAGCAAGAGCAGTTATGGTGAAGGATTGAAGATGGAGCCCCCCCTTTTTTTTAGCTAGAGCTAGGCTGCCTCTCCTTGCTTTTTTATTCTTTTTCCACCTACTCTCGCAGTTGTTGATGATCTACAAGAGCATAGAATAGTGGTTTCTAAATAGTGGGACACATTACTTAGCATTTTTTGATTGTCTTACTGGGTGGAGGGGCTTTTGTCATTTATGATTACCTTCTACTTTGAATTAATGGAGCATAGCTTATCATTTTTTGACAGTATATAATAATATATTGAATATTTTAATTTTATGTGCTATCATTTTCATTATGATGATGATGTTAGGGAAAATTTCATTTTGAGTGATATTAGTTGATTATTCTAAGTCCTAAATGCTTGTCTCTAGGACAATAGAAATTGCTATGTGACATCTAATTTATAATCAATTAATTTACATTTTGTTTTATTATTGTTGAATTATGTTGAGTTTAATAAGTTCTATTATTTTATAAATGCATACATAGATTTGTTGCGTGTAACTACAATCTCTTACTGTAATATTAACTACATTCATATTTCATGATTCATTTGGAGAAATCCCATTTCCAGCAATACATATCCCTTAATTTTGGGTGATGTAGTTTATTTTTATATTTGTTTGTATTATTATTTTTTTTATGATTTTCTCTTTAGGGGTGTGGGGGGTTTATAAAAGGAAAAATTCCAGAAAAATACATTTAAAATAGAATAAAGACAAAGCAGAGAGTATAATATCACAAATTCCAAGTTAGAAATATGAGAGAAATCTAGGATTCTAAAATGTTTCCAAATGACCAATATGCCCCTGACAACATTTGGGGAGCTCAAGTTGTCAATATTTATACTAAAATTGTTAATTGCAATTTTAAATTTGTTATATCTATGCATAAGTGGATTACACATCACAATTAATAACTTCAGTATACATATTAAGAACTTGAGCTCCCCACATATTAACAACATTGTAGATAATATTTTGAAGCCACTCATGTCAGGCGTCATTAACTACTTAGGAATAGAGAATAACAACCTAAGGATCACAATTAACAACTTTCATATACATATTGACAACTTAAGCTCCCCAAATGATGTCAGGGGTGGATTGGTCATTTGAAAACATGTGCAAATCCTAGATTCCTTCCACAGGTTGACTTGAGATTTGTAATATTGGTTTCCTTGATTTGTCTTTTCCCTATTTTAAATGTATTTTTCTGGGATTTTCCCTTTATATTTCTTTCAATTTTACATTGAATTATATTCATCTAGTACAACAGGTGAGGTGTAAATGCTTATTTCGCTTATACCAAAAAGAAATGAAATAATTAATTTCAAAGAAAAAGGAGTCTTTTTGTCATGAGGTACAACTATAAATTCATAATTATTTATTATATACATTTATGAAGAGTAGGAATATATTCAAATATGTTATTTTCTCGTGGGCACATGTGGAATTGATCAGCTGTGGACTAAATAGGTAAGCCAGTGACTAAATCTTTCTTTATTAGTTTCCCTAGTTGGTTTATATTGACATGAGTAAGTCTCTTATGCCATAACCAACTTTTATTGTCATAGCTAAGAAAACAATTTTCAGCATTATTCGTATTAATATCAAGAGTATAACAGTTACCATCCTTTGAGGCTCTTATTTTGACTTTAAAATCTTCCTTGTTGAGTTTTAGATCCTTTTTGCTTACAATGAGGCATTCCTTTAAGTTAAAGATGACCTAGTTGTCTTTGTCTATGGTTTGACTGACATTGAGGAGGTTGTGGCAAAGTCCTTCTACATAGTAGAGATCCTTCACTTGCACTTCATCTTTCTTGCCAACTTCACAAATTCTAGCATTTTTTCTGGATTGGTTTCCTCAAAAGCTCACTTTACCTCTATCTTTTGGTCTCATTGTGGCAAATTTGTTTCTATCCCTAGTCATATGTCTCAAGCATCCACTATCAATATATCATTTACTTACTTTCGATGCTTTGAGGCATACCTATAATCAAAGGCAAGCAAGTTTTAGGTACCCACACTTTCTTGGGTCCTTTGTGGTTACTGTGGATCACTCTTGGTACATGTAATCCTTTAGATACCCATTTATAGGTGCCTATTATTCCCTCTGTTTTATGAAAATAAGAAGTATAACGTCCATTTCTATTACAATAATTATAATATGCACAAGGGTTAGAAATATGTATATAATGCCGAAAATAGTTTAAGTATATTTTACCACCCTTCTTCTTTTTGCCTTTCTTTTTATCTAAGTCTGGATTATATCCAATGCTAGACTTGTCATTAGTAAACATTTGATCCTTCAAGATGACCTTGAGCATTTCACTTTCCTTAGTGAATTTCTCAAGTGTCTTGGTAAGATAAGAGTTTTTCTCTTCTAAAACATGGCAAGTTTCACAAGCACTCACAGAAGTTCCCTTGAGTTCTTCCTCAAGTAACTTGACTTTCTTTTTAGAACTTACCAATTCTTTAACTACTTTACTAATTTCAAAATGTAATGCATTATACTTAAAAATTAATTCATCATAGGTAGGTTAAGAATCATTTACCTCATCTCCATTAGAATCTTCATGGGGCACTAAACATACGTTGGTGATTTCCTCATCATCGCTTTCTTCATCAGATGAGTTGTCTCCCCAGATAGCTGAGACATATGCCTTCTTGTTGGAATAGTTCTTCTTCTTCTTCTTCTTCTCACTACTACAAAAAAGCGGTATAATAGCGCTTATTTTAAAACATATTTTGGCGTTTAAGAGACGCTAAAGCTGTTGACGTCATTAAAAATACCTATGGCGCTTTTCAATCTATAAAAACGCCATACATTACTTTATCAAATTAAATAAATAAATTAATTACTTATGGCGTTTTATTTAACAAGTGCCAAAGGTGGAGGTACCCTCCTTTGGCATTTATAAAATAAACGCACCTCCTTTGGCGTTTATATTATACCCTCCTTTGGTAAGTGCCTCCTTTGGCACTTATTTAATAAGTGCCAAAGGAGGACATTTAATTTTTTTTTTAAATAATTTTTTTAAATATTTCTTTTTCTATACGGTGTAATGTAAAAATAAATGCCTGATAATCATATATAATTTTTTAGCAAGTAAATGACTATACATTTCATCTAGTAGGTAAATTACAATATAAAACGATGATGATCATTTTTTTAATTATTTTATTTTCTTGATAAAACAAACAAATCACAATACAATGGTAAAAAATACAAAACATTAACTACAATGATGATCATTTTGATGATCATCTTTTGCTTGTTCAAAATACTTTATTCATCTTTCAAATCCTTTGCAAAACCTTTCTAAGCTTTGTTATCATCAAAACTTGAAATCTAACACCTGTCACCCCTCACGGTTTTAAAGCACGTCACGAGAGGGAGGTATCTAGACCCTTATAAGGTGTCTTTTGTTCCCCTCCCCAGCCGATGTGGGACATAACACTCCCTCTACCTTTAGGCCTAGTGTTCTCGCTGGCACATTGGCTCATATTGACTCAAGCTTGGCTTTAGAAAACTTATGTTGTAGCTTGTAGTGCAATTAGTATGAGGTAATAGGTCACAAAGATTGAATATTGTCAAGATCAAAAATAGAAAGTTATTAAACAAAATTGATTACCAAACACATACTTTCCACCAGAATTTAATAAAATGTCACAAGATTTGTGGGATTTATTCTAGGAGAAGGGAAGAACGAACAAAGTTGTGATGTAGTTTGTACTTGGATGCTTGACAACAAGGAAATGTTGGACACCCAAAAAAAACTTATAGGCTATCATAATGAATTAAAATTTTTAGTGAAATTGTGACCCTAAATCCTGTTACTAAGTTAACTAAGATACTTGAAGGTTATAACTCTATTTAAGTGATTTTTAAGTTCGTACAACTTTTTTACTACCTATAGTATAACTCTGTATGCTAAACTAACTAGGCCAATACAAAATAAAAAAAAAAACTTTCCTCTTTATGATGTGTTAATATTAGAATCTTGGACCTATGAATCACATGTTTTAACTAATAACAAGAAGCCTTCCTATGAGACTATGAGAACTATCTAGGATTTAATCACCATTCTTTTATCCTCATAGTACAAGGAAAAAAATGTACATTTCAAATAAATATAAATCTTATATGAGTGTTTTTGACCTTAGTGGAATTATGGATGAATACATACTCTTCATGGAATGTTCCAATAATCATAAGTATTGTGTGATATTAATAGGGATACCAAACCCTTGTAGAGCACCAATAAACTAATTTAATATAGGAGCACCTAAAGTCTCAACCCTCAATTACCCAAGAGCTAATAGATAAGAAGAAACCTATCTTAAAGGAAAAATTGTTATTTATGAATGGTGAGACTTAGATTTCAAAATTTGATATTTATGGAGCCATAGGTTGCACTAAGTGGAAAATATATTTATTGACTCATCTAAAAGTGTTGGGACTTCTTGTGTGCTTGTGGATGTTTGAGACATTATGGTTTGGGATAAGACATACATATTTTCAAGGTCTAAATTAAGCAAATGTTTCATTGTTGGAAATATAGAAAGATTTCTTGATATTTTAAAGGTTTAAATTATGATTGCCTCTTTGGACCCGAATCATCAGCAATGAGAGGATTTTCTTATTTTCCCATTTTTGTATTATTTTTTATTTTTTGAGTGAGTCCTGGACAAAATAGGGTGTTCACAGTTGTCTCTCTTTACTTGTTTCGTAGTTGAGAAAAGTGAGATTCTCATTTAGAAAACAAGTAAAGATAAGAACGCATATTTCGTCTGACCAAAAGAAAAGGGTACCCCCTCAGAACCAAAGACAAAGTATAGTGTCCATGCCCCTCTTTACTTGGTTCATATGGGAGAAGGATGCTAGTGGAGTTGGATGATCACCTAGAATGGAAGTGAAGCGCCTGGTCTTAAATAGGTGCTAGCCATTACAGGGCTTTCAGGGTGCCTTCTGATATAGGGCTTTAAAGGGTATCAGCCGTTACTGGGCTTTCAGGGTTCCTATTGTTACAAGGCTTAAAAGGGGTGCCAGTCGATACAAGGCTTTAAGGGTGCCTACCTATACAGGGCTTGAAAGAGTGCTAGTTGTTAATAGGCTTTGAGGGTGCCTAGCGATACAAGGCTTTAAAAAGGGGTGCTAGTCAGTACTTGGCTTTGAGAGCGCCTTCCATTACAGGGCTTGAAAGGGGTACCAGCTGATGCTGGGCTTTGAGGGTGCCTGTCGTTATAGGGCTTGAAAGTGGAGCTAGTCGATACTAGGTTTGAAAGGGGTACTAGCCAATACTAGGCTTTTAGAGTGCCTGCCGATATGTGGCATTAAAAGCGTACCAACCGTTACTAGGTTTTGAGGCTGCCGGCTATTACAGGGCTTGAAAGGTATGCTAGCCAATACAGGGCTTTGAGAGTACCTGCCGATACAGGGCTTTAAAAGGGTTTCAGTCGTTACAGGGCTTGAAAGGGGTGTCAGTTGATACTGGGCTTTCAGAGTGCCTACCAATACAGGGCTTTAAAAGGGTTCCAATTGTTACTGGACTTTGAAAAGGTGCCATAACAATGAACATGCGATGCCCCTTGGACTAATGATTATGATAATGCCAATGAAGATGTTGACACTGATGGTGAAGATGATGATGAAGTATTAATAATGATATCATGAATGATGATGAAAATGGTAGCTAGTGATGGTGAGACACCAAGCACACGGTGCTCTAAACATACAATTTGTAATGATGCTAATAATTAGGGGAGTGATGAAAACAATAATGAGGATAAAATGATGATGAGAATGAGTACGGTGATGGTGATGGGGTGATATAGACTAGCCTGATAGGTGATATTGCTCTTTCTTTGTCTAGGGTATTAATATATTTAATTATGAGCTTCATGATACTCACCCCAAGGGACATGTCAAATCCACGACTCCCAATTCGATTGAATGGAATGGCTTCACTTACCTTGTAGGCTGATTGGTCCACCACTAGAATAATTATCCTTAGAACATAAATACTAGATAGGATCATTTATTTATGTTCTTTTATGGCAAACTAAGAAATCACAACAAAATCCTACAATTCCAATTGATATTATCTAATATGAAAATTAAAGCAGTCATTTTATTTCCTAAAATTCTAAAGTACTTTGTTTGCCAATCCTAAAATTCTCAAGTAGATTGATTCATGCAGAGCACAAAATCAAAGATAACTAATTCTTATCTCATTATAAAGCAGTTTATGTATTAAAAAATGTTTTAAATACATTTATATTTAATTTCTCATATCCTTGTGCCTAAAACGTTTTGATATAATATAATATTATTTTAATTACAATTTTTCAAAGATTTCATATAATTTTTTCATGGAAATTATCCTCACCTTATTGTTCATACCCTAAAGTTTATACAATAGAAAATTTATTATGATAATTATTATAATTAATTTCTCCTATATTTATGCATGTGTTTCTGAGAGAGTAATTAATTAGTTGTCACTTTTACTTATTGTGATATCGTGTAACTTTCAGCTTTAAAAAGTAGTTTTGTAAAACCACGACTTAGCAGCACATAGAATTGGCAAAATTTTGCCTACACGTACCAGGATCCGGCTGCTGTTCTTTTCCTCTCCATTCGCATCCTATCCTTTTCTCAATTTGGGCCGTTTGATTAAGATCTCAACGGTCCAAATATTTCCTTTATCATGAAAATAATATTTTTATAATATATTAAATCTGGACCATTAAGATCTTAATCCAATGGCCTAGATGGAGAAAAGGACTGAAAGAGGATGGAAAAAAAAAAAGATGGAAGCCGGATCCACATACTATAAGCACAAAAATATAGCACATAGAATTGACAAAATCTTACCCACAGATTTCATAAACTTAACAGCACAGCACACAGAATTAACAAAATTAAATATATGTTTTTCCTTTTCAAACCCACCGTCTCTTTACCGAAAATGTTACCCCAAGTTTATGCCTTCACATTTTCAACTATATATACAAGGATTCAACCTTAAGATTTCAATACACTTTCCACATATTATCAAATCCCAAAGAAAAAAAATTAGAGGTGCTTGGAATGACTTCAAAGGAAACTTTAACGCTGATAAGAGTGCTACAAACTTATTATCAAATCAACGATGTACCAAAGGTGAGTCTAACATTCATTCGTCTTATATTAGATTAATACACTACAATTTACCTTTCCTTTTGATCTGTCCACTATCCTGTACAAAATTTGAAAAAGATGATCTACACAAAATTTATGGAGAAATTGTTGTGTGAACTTGGCGTGCCACATTATTTGTGGTCTCACCAATCACAACCCAACAACTCTTTAGCATTTTAATTTGATATGGAACTTCTAAATATTAGTTGGCAGATAAAATCGAGAAAAAAAAAAGCAAAAAAGAAGAAGAAAAGCATAGTGGGAATCGACTGATCGACCGGAGAACGCTCCTCTTCTCTGTTTAACGCATCCCCTATAATCGCTGACATGAGAGAATGCATGCCCCCAAAATGTTGAGATCGCGACAACAAGGGATCTGAGATCATGATGACGATGAGGCGTTGCTTCATCAAGTGGCCGGAATCTAAGATCACTACAACAAGAGACCAGGAATATCGATTATTAGAAAATTGCTGCATGTGGATATTATTATATTGTTTCAGATTCCATACTTTCAATGCTGTTGTTGCAGGGATGTCTTTCCGTCATTATTGAAAGGTGGAAAATTTGATGCCCAACTATCACCTATTGATTCCTTATTTTTCTATTATCCGTGGCTATAGTTGTTATTTATTTTACACATATGGTGTTTTTGCCATTTCTATATGTTTTTTGGGGCATGTTATTCAACAGTTGCCTCCCAAGACATTGGTTGAAATTACATGAAAACTGGGATAAATTAAAATCCTGAGAGAGAATGTTGGCATTAAGTGACAGTTATATTTGATTTATAACAAATTCATGAAGGTTGTGATTAGCTTATTGAGACTCCCTTAGGCCATCGGATTAGCTTATTGAGAAATGACACTGACTTTATTTAAATTATAATATTCTTTGGTGGGAAATTGAGTTTTTTTTTTTATCTTAACCTTTAAATGTAATATTTATATTTTATTCATTGTATATGTGATAAATGAAAATGCAGAGGACTTTTAGAAACTATTGAAGGAATGGGAAAAGCTATGCAAACGGTATAAAGGTCAATGATGCAGAAAGAACGGTTCTAGTACGATCAAAGAGATCAGAAGAAAAGATGTAAAGGAACCTCATCAAGCGGATGATCTGCCGAAGATTGAGTTCAAAGCTGGCATAAGCATAAGAGATGTTGCTATAGAAGGAGCAAGCCAATCCTTTTAAATTTGGTTAACACTTCTTAGTAATGGTGCCGTTTGTGCTTCCCATACGCTTGAAAAGAATTGTGAACATGAAGATATTTAGGAACCTTGTCAGATGAGCTTGAAGATGTGATGTCTTCTTTTTAGTTAAAGACATACACCTCTCAGTAATTAAAAAAGAGGACACCTCTCCAGTGTTGGTTCTAAAACAAAAGCATATTTGAAATTGTTGATGCCGGATGTTTTTTTTATTTGTTTCTTATAACTTGTAAGATGGATGGTTTTTTTGATTCCCAACTCTCTTTTACGCATAGTCAGGTTGGAGCACCCCCTTCCCAAATGATTATTTTATGTTTCTTCTGATAATTAGATTCAACATAAAATTATTGACTTTTTTATCTCTTGTAGGAAACAATGGTTCAGCTTTCAATTTTTTATGATTCTTAAATATTTAATTCTTGAAAAATGAGTAACACTTAGATATCTTCAAGCATTAAGTCACATAAAGGTGATGGTATCATGATAATAACTTTACCAACAAAAATGATAGATATTATTTATGATGCACATTCCCTTCGAATGAGGAATCCCTTTAATTCTTAATTTAAAAAAAAAAAGAAAATCTTAGTTGAATAAAAATACAGGAGTACACTGTAATTTATAAGAGATTTCTTTATCTATGTATCATTCCATTCGATCTTTAAGGTTCATACCTCACCCCAACGGTTATGGCACAATGTCCTAATTAAAGAATATAAGCAATGGATAGACTTCCAAAACCATGATATATATTTGCTTAGTTGATTTAATTTTAATGAAATTTCACTTCTATCTATGAGAAATGAAATAATTAATTCCAAAAGAAAAAGAAGTCTTTTTTCCTCAAGGTAACTATTAATTCATATTTATGTGTTACTAAATCGATCTTAGACGTATTCCCTTTTGGTTTGGGAGTTTTAAATACACCCATAATTATGAGCTTCTTGATACTCGCCTCAAGGGACATGTCAAATCCATGACTCCCAAATTAGATTGAGTAGAATGACCACTACTACAGGTTGAAGATACTACTACCTTTATAGACGTCCCTATTTTAAAAAGGGATGTTAAAAGGTAGAGGCGGTGACATTTTCGTAAATAAAGATGGGAAATGGGAACATTAGGCGTCCCAAATTTGAATTGGGATGCCTAAAATAGAGTTTAGACGTCCCAAATTTAAATTGGCATGCCTAAAGATTCCTATGGGTGCCAAAAATCTAAAACTAAAAAAATTTGACTTAGTTTAGGCATCTCAAAAATTATTTGGGTCGCCTAAAGCAAGACTTTAGGCGTCCTAAAAAATTTTGGGACGCCTAAAGTCTTGCTTTAGGCATCCCAAATCCATTTGGGAGGGATGCCTAAACCCACCTTTAGGCATCCCAAATACCATTTGGGCGTCCCTTGCACCTGCACACGCATGTCAGACACTTGTCTGACATGCGTCTTCTTACACCACCCCCCTCCTTTACTCTTTTCTTTTGACCAACACCAACTCCCTCCTTCCTTCATTAAGACCGTCGCGCGTTCACTCTTCCTCCTCCTTTCTTGTCTTGTTCTTCAACTTTACTCTTCCTCCTCCTCCATTGCCTATTCTGTGATGTGCTCTTTGATTCACTTCCTCATTCGGAGATAGCGTTTGAAACCCTTCTTCTTGCAAAAAAGACCATTTCCTCACTGCTGATTCAAAAACTGCGGATTCTCGGCATCAAGACAAGACCGACCCTTTCAAAGGTTAGCATCCCCCTCCCTAACAAGGTATTCAAACACAAGAAATGGCCATGCAGGGTATTCTGTTGATTAAGCCTCTTTTTAGACCTTGACGCACACACCACCCTTTCCTCCATAGTGTCTTGGTCCTCCACTTCCCCCCTTCATCAGGTTAGTTTTTTTTTTTGAAATATGAATTTACTTGAAGAATTAAATTTAAACTTGCAATGTTAAATTATTTTATATGTTCTAGTTATTGGAGTGATTTTACCTTTTGATTGATTTTTTTTTTTTTTTTTTTTGGCCAGAATCATAGAATCGTTGTTAGCTAGTAGTTATGCAACAATATATTGTTTGTTTGATATGTTTGGAGCTTGGAAATTTAGAGGAAAAATACGTATGTATATTATTATAAATAAATGGAGCTATTGATTGATTTTGATGAAATGAACAACAATTAAACATAGTAATTTTTGTTTCTTTAATATGGTTGGTTTTATTTTTTTTTAGATTAGATTAGTATGATTATTAATGTAGTTTCCTTAATATTAGTAGTATGATTATTATTAGTGTAGTGGAGAAAATCTTATTTTAAGATAAAAAGATTAATAAAATAAAGATATTGATCATTAATAAACATATAATTGATTATTAAGAAACACAATATACTTAATAAATAGATTAAAATATATTCTATTAATCCTTCTCTTCAAATTGTTATAAGTTCTTTATGTCCTAGAATAGAAAAAAAAAATTGAATATTTATTTGAAATTCTATATTCATTTCTATATTAATAGGAATTATGTTATCAATAGCTAAGAATACAGAGTTAATAACTAAGATAGGATTGCTTGAAATTTTGGGATGTCTTACTTTTAAGGGGAAATGTTGTTGAATTTTTTGTTGAAAAAAAGAAAAAAGGCAATCCCATCATATATCATTGACAATGGTACTAAATGTGTGAGTGTTATTGGGAATGGCTTAGGCAGTAACAAAATGGATCATAGTTGGATGAATGCTTTGAGAATTAGTGAAGAATATGAGAAAGGGGTGGAAAAGTTTATTGAATTCGCTAGCAAGAATGCTCCAGCAAAAAATGGGAAGTATTTTTGTCCTTGTGTGAATTGTTTAAATGAGAGTCGACGGGATGTTGATGTCATAAAGGATTACCTACTTTGTGATGGAATAAATCTATGATACATAAGGTGGATATGGCATGGTGAGGAAGTAACGGATTATCTGTCACGTAAGAAGGAAGATGTAGATGTCATAAATGAAGATAGAATGGAGAAAATGATTCATGATGTTGAGGTAGAATCCTTTGCACAATCGTAGGAGTATGACAGCCTGCGAAGTGATACAGAGACACCGTTGTACCCTGGGAGTAAGTACACGAGGCTGACAGGAACATTGCATTTGGTTAACTTAAAGGCAACTTGTGGGTGGATCGATAGTAGTTTCACATTGTTGCTTGAATTATTATGTGATATGTTTCAATATGATAATGTACTTCCAAATCGTATGTATGAGGCTAAGAAAATCCTGTCTACGATGGGTATAGAGTATAAAAAGATACATGCTTGCCTTAATGATTGTATACTGTATAGAAATGAGTATGGAGGTTTTAGTGAGTGTCCTAAGTGTAAAACTGCACAATACAAAGTAAAGAAAGATGGTGATTGTGGTGATAGGACAACTAAAAGGCAACTTTTAAAGGTCATGTGGTATCTTCCAATAATACCACATTTTCAATGTTTGCTTGCAACTACAATAAAAGAAAAGAAGTTGAGATGGCACTCTGATAAGAGAATATCTTATGGGAAATATCTTTGGCAGCCAGCTAACTCTCCACAATGGTAAAAAATAGATGAAATGTTCCCTCAATTTACCAGCGAGCCGAGAAACCTTTGGCTTGGCCTTTGTACAGACGGCATCAATCCGTATGGAAATCTTACTAGCACACATAATGTGTAGCTGGTTCTCCTTGTAATATACAACTTGCCTCCCTGGCTATGTATGAAACGCAACTATATGATTTCTGAACCAAAATAGCCAGGGAATGATATTGATGTCTACTTGGTGCCTTTGATTGAGGACTTGAAGAAGTTGTGGGAGGAAGGCGTAGATGTGTTTGATGCTTATAAGACGGTGTCCTTCATGTTACATGCAATGATTTTCACAACGATAAATGACTTCCCTGCATACGGAAACTTGTCAGGATATAGCGTGAAGGGTCATAAAGCATGTCCAATATGTGAAGCAGACACACTTCCATTAATTAAAGCATGGAAGAAAAACTGTCTACCTTGGCTATAGGAGGTTTCTTCATCGATTCCACCCGTATCGTAGGCTAAGAAAGCATTTTAACGGCTTACCAAAGCATGGAATAGCTCCAAAGGCATTAACTGGAGAGGAAGTTTACAGTCGAGTGGAACGTATCAATGTTACTTTTGGTAAGAATCAAAGGACTGCAGGTAAGAAGAACATATGGGAGAAGATATCCATTTTCTTTGATCTTCTATATTAACGTTAGCTTGACGTGAGACATAGTATTGATGTGATGCATGTGGAGAAGAACATTTGTGATAGCCTTGTCAGTACATTTTTGCACATACCAAAGAAGACTAAGGATGGGATTAGTGTGAGATTACACCTTGTTGATATAGGAATAAGAGAACGGTTAATGTGAGAAGTTGTGTCTCAATGGATGATTTGAAGTTAGTGGGAATAAAGTCCCATGATTATCATGTGTTGATGCAACAACTATTACCAGTAGCTATTAGAGGCATAATGAAAGATGAAGTGTGAACCACTGTAACAAGATTGTGCATTTTCTTTAATGCTATCTGTAACAAAGTCATTGACACTGAAAAGTTGGATGAATTGGAAAATGAGGGTTATATTATTTTGTCACAACTAGAGATGCATTTTCCTCCTTCATTTTTTGATATAATGGTGCATTTGATAATTCATTTGGTAAGGGAGGTAAGGCTTTATGGTCCAGTTTATCTAAGGTGGATATACCCTTTCGAGCGATACATGAAGATCTTAAAAGGGTATTCTAAAAATCCTTATCGAACAGAAGCCTCAATAGTAGAAAGATATGTAGTTGAAGAGACTATGGAGTTTTGCAAAGATTATATATCAGGGAAGAAGGAACAATCTCGGCATAAAGAGGGGAGAAGCAAGGGAACACGAGGACTGGAAGTGAAGAATGTTCCCTATGAAGAGGTATTGCAAGCATACTTGTATATCCTGAATAATATGGAAGAAGTTCAACCTTACATAGATGAACGTAGAAAGACTTTGAAGAACAAGAATCCAAGGAAGAATGACATACAGATTGCTATTAAGCAAAACAAGACATTTATAAAGTGGTTCAAGGAAAATGTTTCACACGAGATCGGTATGTTTGAGACAATTAAGTGGCTAGCTTGGGGGCCTTCGTTTCAGGTCATTACTTGGACCGGTTATGATATAAATTGCTATTCTTTCTATACAAAAGAGCAAGATGACAGAAGTACTATGCAAAATAGTAGGATGATGGTAGAAGCTGAAGCCATACACTTTTCCAGTTCGAGAGACAAAAACCCCATATTAGCGTCCATGGCCTATTATGGAGTTATAGAAGAAATATGGGAGATTACATACAACAAATTCAAAGATGCTTTATTCAAATGTAAGTGGTTTAGCAATAATGCTGTGGTAATAGATAAACAATTTGGATTTGTCTCAGTCGATCTTCAAAGAGTTGGCTATAGAGATGAGCCATTCATTTTAGCAAGCCAAGCAAAACAAGTGTTTTATGTCACAGATCCTGCGAGCAAAAAAATGTTTGTTGTACTTAAAAGTAAAAAATAGAAGTATGGTGATCCGACCTTCAACCTTGACGACACACCACCTTTCACAACAAGTCCACTTAGAACAAATGAAGTAGAATTAGTAGATGATGAAGAACATGTTATACGAAATGTGTAACCCCCTCCATAATTATATCCGAAATACACGATTAAAATGAAATAAAGACCAATAATAATCAAAACTCATTTAAAATCCCATCCTTGAGATAGGGTTTTCAAAAATACCTTTTAAAATCTAATTAACTTGGTCTCATATTTACATTTCGAATACAATTACTATGCGAAGATAGATCACATTCATATAAATATCAGAGTGCACAATATAATCATCCCGACAATCCCGGGTACATACCTTTGCTAAAGATACATAGGGCACAATTGCCCATTACAATTCTTCAAATGGGGATTACATAATCTCATCTCAAATTCATAACCATATATTCAACCGAATAATATACAGTCTTCACAACTCATTGATAACCAATTACCAACTCTTATTTCGAAGGAGTCCTAGCCGCTCCCTCCACGAGCCACTTGCCCTGTCTAAATTGTTGGTAGGGGAGGGTGAGATTTGAGAGAATCTCAGTAGGAAACAGATACCATAATGCATGCATGATAGATGCTATGTGTATGACATGTTAGCTTTATCTAGATGCATGCCCCATAATGACATTTCTTCATGCTCAATGTTTCATGTAACAAAACTATGGCCACAGCAAAATAGAAACAGAGCTTCCTTTATTCAAATATGTTCTACACAATCAAGTAAAGCAATCACATACATCACTACACAAGCAAAGATATCAAATACATGCAATTAAGGTAAGTCCCCTACCTCTAGTCTTTTCTCCTCGATTTGCATGCCAGCAACTCAGGGCTTCACATTCGATCCTACAATGTCAAATGTACTATTTAGACACTTCCATAGTGTTTCTGGGGATTATATGAGGCTATATTGAAAATTTACTAAAATACCCCGGGGACCCGGCCCGGCCCCGCAGTACTCGGTCCGGCTATACTTTTCCCGAAATTCTATCCTGGGCTATCCTGACATATTTTCGCCCAAGAAATCCATTTCCGGATTCAGAATTATCAAATTCAATGTCAAATTACAACATTACCCTTGGCAGCCTCACTTTAAGGGTTTCAGGAGCGTTTTCGTAATTATGCTTTTTCGATTTTTTCTGAAAAAGTGACCAACTGTAACCCTACCTAATTTTTGCTCCTAAACTTAATGGAATTATCAAATCATTGAAAATCCATCTCTAACCCCCTCCAAACTAGCCTTGGCCAAAATTTTCAATTCCCCGGGAAAAATTGCGGTTTTTCGGTTTTGGCTCCGTAAATGCGTTCCTTTCTACTCCTAACCACTTTATTGACTATTCCAATAGGTTACAACTACCATTTTGGTACAAATTTTGGCAGCATAACAGCCCCCACAACCCATTTTCTATTTTTACACACAAAGACAATTCGGCAAAATTTCATCGATTAAATTGTCTATAACAGCCAGAATAGTCAATATGCAAGAGTTTGGAAGTTACCTCAAGCTCCCACTAGCTTTTCCTTCTTGTGGCTGAAGACCATAACTTCAAAACACCAAGATTTGTGGTTCAAACACCTTACATAACATAGAAGAGAAGCTTAGGAGAAGGATTATACACGTTAGATACGAATTCACCAAAGAAATCGACCTACCTCGCGAGTTTTCTTGCTCTTCTCTCTCTAAAACTCCCTCTCTCTCTTTCTCCATGGTGCTGCACGGTTTTTGGCTGATGGAGGAAGAGGATAATGACTTTATAACATTTAGCTTATGTCATCTTTAATTATGATGATGCAATAATTCCAAAATTGACATTTTCGGATTTTCTGGCAGATTTTCTGCCCAATCTTTGAAAAATCAAAACTAATTCTAGAAAAATCGAAATGAGGTGATTCCAAATCCAAATGAAAGGTATTTAAGTCCTCTTTATATGAAAAATATGGGCCATTACCCAAAATTATCACAAAATTTCAGAATTACATAAAACTCATCACTGCTCCAAAACAGAGTTCAATTTCCATCCCAAATTTTAGACAGTCATATCTCCTAGGTCATAAAACGAAATGGCACAAATTATGTCCATTTTGAAGCTTGGGATGTGAACTTCAAGACTGGAAAGTTTCATAATTTTTAGACACCATTTTTGTCGTTCAAAACGTGCACACAAACTGACTGCCTAGAATAGAGTTTCACTGGACAGAATTTCAGATTTTGCATCTTTGCTTCCAATGGTTCCATTTTCATACCCAACATCATTCCCACATAAATTTTCACAAGGAATCCATTGGAAACACCAAATCAATCAAATTCACATCTCATTGACATGTTTTCACAACAATCTCAACATGTCAACACAATTCACATTTCAAAACCTAACATTACAAATTTTCCATTCCAAAGTTCCATACCAATTTCAATGACATCAAAACACACTATGACACCATTTCCAACACAATACCCCATTCAATTCTTCCCTCTATTCTAAGTCAATTTGGATGTTAATCTACAATTGAACTCAAATATAGGGGTTCAGTGCTACTCACAACACACACGAATCATATTCGAGTGCCAAATCACATCATATTCTCCAAAAGGGTTATTTATCACTAACCACATCCACTTTTAGAGTCATTAACCCTTAATCACAATTTGGGATCTTGCTAAACTAGGGCTTAACAATCCACTAATCTCAGGCTTATTCTCTAAGTTCAAGTCTCAAAAGTCAGGATATTACAAAATGACCATGGTGAAGGAATATGGGAAACAATATAGTGTAAGACCTTAACTTATAAAAGAGAACTGTATGGTTTTTTTTGTTTTACTCCTGCTTATTTTATTTTATTTTTATTGCAATTCATTTACATATATGACAATGCTTTTTGTGTTAACAGGAATATGGACAACTCTAGTGACTCATTACAAAGTGTTGGGGTTGACAAAAGGCTTAGAGATGACGAAAACCCTAGAGATGATGAAAGGCCTAGAGATGAACCCGTTGCAAGAAGGGTTAGAGGTTGTACAAAGATGAGAGCATTGGTTGCACGTCATAAATATCATTAAGAAAGGTTGTATATAGACTTCGATGCCAATCTGAATCCAGTTGGTCCTGAGGAAGACCATTTCATTAGCTACTTAGGGTATTTGGATCAAAGCAAAGTGCACATTACCTACGATAATTGGAGATTGGTTCCTTGGAAAATGAAAGACATGATTTAGCAAACACTTCTGGTATATAAGTTTTGATACATCTATGATAACTGTATCTTTATTCCTATTGCTTCAAATGTAATTATCTTATGTTTTACCTTACAGCAAACATACGATGTCCCAGACACCAAGGAGATGTACAAGCACTAGATGGGGGAGGTTCATCGACACTAAAAAGGTTTCAAGAACAAGCTAACAGTGAGGTATATTCGACGTGAACTTAGGGTCAAGATCCATGTCAGCACTATTCATATTTGTCTCCAGAGGACTAGAGGTTGTTTGTGGCATCACAAGAAAATCCTCAATTTTTGGTAAGATTTCTATCATAATGATATAGAGCTTTTGATTTTTATATACTTGATATCATTGATTTGTTTTTCATTCATAGGAATTAAGTGCAGCAAATGCATAAAGGCAAGCAGAAAATAAATATCAGTATTACATGTCTCGTGGTGGTTATTGGAAGCTTGAGTGGCAAATGATGCTAGAAGAGTTAGAGAAAATGAAGGAAGCAATGGAATCAAATCCTAGCATTGTTATCCAGGCCCTGGCACCTCCTCCACGTCACAAAAATGGAAAGCAGGGAGGATTAAGGGTGGGAAGTACATAAATTCGGTTGTTGCTGAAGTTGCTGTGAGGATTGTAAGTAGTTATACCATAAGGACCTACTTTTTTTCATATCGAGAGTGGTTTCGATACATTTATGATAAACTGTATGCTACAGGATAAACTAGAAGATCTTAGTAGCCAAGGTTCATTCAATCCAAGTAGACGGATGGATATCTTGTCAATGGCTATTGGGAAGGCAGATGACCCGATCGTGTTCTAGGAGAGACATGGGGAGTTAGTGCAGTGAGGTATTTTGGACGAGACTCACGTTATTCGTCACAAGCTGGACCTAGTACGAACCTTATGGCTAAGCTTTAAGAGAAAGTCGAACAAGAGCTCGAGGCTAAACTTTACGACAATCTCTGACAAAAGTTGTTGCTAGAGCTTCAACTTGAAATGATAAAGATGTTCGAATCGTATAGGGCAAGTGACGAGCATAGAACTCAGGAATACCTAGCCTTCCCTAGCACCAAAGGAAGTTACAACCCTCTTGAGGAACCACTTGGTAACCCTTCTCCCACTCCAGCATTGGTAGACCCTTCCACCCTCTATTTGGATGATCCACTATTGTGTGTTGTTACCGATGCTCTCGTTTACACACGTGTTACCACCCTCCATCATTAGTAAATTCTGTAGGATATTTGTAGGATGAATGTGATAAATGTTAGAGAAGGAAAAGAAGGTACAACCATCCCTGTTCCTGATCTAGAGGTTGGCATGTTAGGTTAAGCGATAGGATCTTTCATCCTTTGGCCTCACAATCTTATTGGTTCAGGGGCAACACCTTTAATTGTAGGCATCATCTTACTATTACCGAATATCTGTTAGCATCTTAATAACAATTTGTTTTTTGATGTTCTAAAAGGATGATGAAGATGTGAGGAAATGGCCCTACTTAGCACAACTGCAACAGAGCTACAAAGGCATTAAACAGGTTGACTTAAAGATGCCTCAAGGGATTGTGGGCCTTATATTAGAGCATCCCTACACGATTGACAATATAGATCTCAAGCAGTTTATCAGGTTGGAGGAGATAAATGTAGGATGGGTGAAATTTGCAATTTGATAAGTTTTTTTTTTCCAATTTTCTCGTACAATTCATGTAGTGGTTTTTTTAATTTCATACATTCAATAATTCATTCCTTATTTTAATTCTATTATAGCATCTTCCACCGCCTCCTCTGCACAGACATGGGAAGACCTGATTTGTATGGATTCTTATGTCCTGCAAATACGACAGGGGATACTAATATTGTGGCAGCAAGGACTCACTATGTGGGCTACACAATGGGAGAGACCAAACTTCATTGTTATTTAGCACCCATTGTTCAATAGTTCGTATTTTCATTTTGTCTATTTAAGATGTTTAATAAATAATTGCCTTATCATCTAACTTTATTTTAATCTGTATATGTTGTTATAGTTACCACTGGAGTTTGTGTGTTATATGTCGTCACCACAATGTAGTCTATTGGTTTGATCCCTTGTGTAAAAGGCCAGACAAAGATACAAAATCCATCTTCGACACGTAAGTTATTTTGTTTGTATTTTATTGACTCTTAAAAAAATGAATAGTTCTAATTTCTGTTGATTTTGATTTTCATGATAGTACGACTCAAACATATAGAGTCCTAGGCAGGTCACGTGAGGGTAAAGTTGTTAGATACCCAAAGTGGTTTTATCCACAAGTAAGTAGTTTCGATTCTAATTCTTTCATTGACGATCTTTTTAGATATACCTTTATTGATTTTAACAACCAATTGGTTTTGATTTAAGGTGCCCTTGACAACCTGGTAATATTGAATGCGGATATTATGTTATATTTTATAACATCATTCAAAGTGGAATTATTAGTGATTTTGAAAAGGTAATCACTTCTTCATTCTCAAATGATAATATTTTTAGTGTTGTAATTGAAATGCTAATTAATTCATTTGCTTCATTAATTTCATCAAAGCTTATTTTCTAATTTTCATATTTTTGATAATGAAAATGCCTATCTACATGAAGACATTAATTTGATCAGAGACCTTTTGGCTGGACATCTTCTTCAACATATAGATCAGTAAAATTTTTATTTATATTAGTTAGTAGGTGTGTGATAACAGCATTTTGACACTTTCTGGTTGTTATTGTACATATATAGTAGTAGGTTGTATGAGTTGTTATTGTACGTATATATAGTAGTAGTGCTGGATGTCCTTACCATTTTGTAACAGACATTGTGGTTTATGAATCCATCTTCTATTATGTTTCTGCAGTTCGAATTTGCTGGGTAATACAGAATATAAATACTTATTTAAAAAAAATAAAACTTTTTAACGTCCCAAATTTAGAAAAGGAATGTCTAAAGTCCCCTGTGGAGGGACTTTAGATATCCCAAATTGAGAATTGGGACGTCTCAAGTCCTACCACAGGGAGACTTTAGACATCTCAAATTGGGAATTGGGACTCCTAAAGTACCTCCACAGGGGGACTTTAGACGTCCCTATTCAGAATAGGGACGTCTAAAGTCCTCACTTTAGATGTCCCTATTGAGAATTAGGACATCTAAAGTACTCCACAGGGGATTTTAGACGTCCCAATTCGCAATAGGGACATCTAAATTGAGGAATTTAGATGTCCCTATTTTAAATAGGGACGTCTAAAGTCCTCACTTTAAACGTCCTATTTTTTTGGGACGTCTTTTCTTAAACGTACTACGCCCCCCACATAGACGTCCCCCAGTTTTTGGATGTTAAAAGTGCCAAAATAGGGACGTTAAAACCACTGTTTGTAGTAGTCTTACCTCGTAGGCAACTGGTGCACCACTAGACTAATTATCCTTAGATAACACATCTACTAGATAGGATCATTTATTTATGTTATTTTATGAGAAACTAAGAAAATCACAACAAAATCCTACAATTGCAATGATATTATCTAATATGAAAAGTACTTATTTTATTTCCTAAAATTCTAAAGTACTTTGTTTGCCAATCCCAAAATTCTCAAGTAGATTGATTCATTCAGAGCAAAAAATAAAAGATAACTAATTCTTATATCATTATAAAGCAGGTTTATGTATTAAGAAATGTTTAAAATACATTTATATTTAATTTCTCACATACTTGTGCCTAAAACTGATATAAAATAATATTATTTTATTTCAATTTTTCAAATATTTCATATAATTTTTTCACGAAAATTATCCTCATGTTAATGTTCATTCCTTAAAGTTTATACAATAAAAAATTTATTATGATAATTATTATAATTAATTTCTCATGCATTTATGCATGTGTTTCTGAGAGAGTAATTAACTAGCTGTTACTTCTACTTAGGGAAAATGACACATAGGTCCCAAGGACCAAACAAAATAATAAAAAAGTCCCTTTGAAAAGTCAAAAATCAGAAAATTCCCTAGGAACTTTTCTGTGATTATTTTCCAAAGTCAAATGATAAAGTTGCCCTTATAGAAATTGCTAAACCAAAGGCATAGGAGGAGAGCAGGGAAGGTGTGGTTTTTGTCATGAAGGAGAAAGAGAAAACAGACGAACGCTACGTGTTGGAGGTGCAACATTGAAGAGATAAAGTGTGGTGTTAATGTCGTTAGCAAAGGATAGAATTTGCAGCCTCCATCTATGGGTACAGAGGTAGAACAGCAAATTGAAAATTTTTTTTCCTGTGTGAACGTTGGTTGGATTGATATTAAGGGGTTGGTCAAAGGTTGGAGCTTGGGCTCAATAGTGGAGTAAGTGGTAGCTGGTAGATAAGAAATGTTAAGATTTTGCTAAAGGTATGATCTTGACCATTGAAGTTGAGGTTTCACTTTGGTTGGGTTGTGTTAACGTTATAGTGCTCTATTTTTTAGGAAGGTTACAGAAGGAGTGCTGTGTTTTAAGTGGGAATGGTTGAATGTGATGGTGGTTCTTTGCTGTGAAAACGATGATATGAAAAAACGTGTTGTAAATTCGTGCAGTTGTAGTTATTAATATGGCTGGTGTAGTTGTTAATACAGAACCTGTGCTCTGTTTTTGGGCAATGTAATATAGGGAATGTTCTGTTTTTGGGGAAGCAAACAGAGGGATGGCCTTGTTTTAAGTGGGACTGATTGAAGGTGATTGTGGTTTCTTTGATTACAAAATGCTGATATGATGTTAAAAAAAGTGTTGTTAATATGTGCATTTGTAGTTGTTAATATGAAGTTTATGTTGCAAATTGTCATGAAAGATGGGAACTAGTTCGGGGAAGAATCTATTCTGTTTCTTTCATGGGGGAATTTTTAAATGGTAGAGAAAATGAAATGCAATATGTTGGTGGTTTGGTAAGAACAAGATGCGTAAAGAAGGGCACAGCATATGAGGAGTTTCGAAGAATCATATAATCTATAACAGGAAAAAAAGTAATGAAATCCAATTGAAGTTTAAAGTTACCTTTGATACATCAACATTCACTAGTAGAAAAAACGCATTTTAGACCGGTTGTAGTGGATTAGGTCTAAAAGAAATGCGCGGTGTCATTTTTGTAATTACAAACAAGTTGGGAAACCGGTTATTATAATAACCGGTCTAAAAAAGATTATTTAGACTGGTTCTATACTAATCGGTCTAAAAAAGTTAAGGATTTTATTTTTTAGACCGGTTACTGAGAGAACCAGTCTAAAATATATTTATTTTAGACTGGTTAATAGGATAACCGGTCTAAAAAATCTTCCCCAATTTAATTTCGCCGCGCTTCTCACTCCTATCCTTTTCCATTCTGAATTCCCTTCCATTCTGAATCACCCCAAGCAAATTGATCCCAATCTTTTCTCTTCTCAGCCGTTGACTCCCCGTCCCTTACTTGATCCCATTCTGAATCGAGTCCGATGTCACTCTTCGGTTACTGTGATACATTGCTTCAACTGCTCGTGGTTGTCGTCGTGGGTGCTGTCATCCCTTATTCACTGCATTTCTGGGACATCTTCATCTTCAATCTCTTTTTTGAGGTATGCTTCATCGTCCTCTACATTTCCCCTTCTACAATTACTATATAGAAGCGATTACCTCCAGATTTGGTCATCGGCCTAGGCTGGCGAACGGGGTGATCTAAACAAAACAGTAGCTTAATATAAATTTGTTGGTGTGTTTGGTGTTTAAAACCCTCTCAAAGATGATCCCTGATGAGTGCCCTATATGTATATATTGAGATATTGAATAGATTTTATAACTTCAAAGCTGACCCACATCGGAATTTTTGGCCTTGCTAAGTACTAATTTGGTTATTGCTGAATGCTATTGCTGTTGCACTTAACTCGTTCTAGATTGATGTTGCTGTGATTGAGCTTTGGATATTGTAGAAATCAACTCTAAATTTCTTAAGTTGAGCTGTTATGAAATCAAGTTTCTTCAGTGAATTTTCACTGGATATTTTATGAATCTGATTGTTACGTTGTGAAGAAAATTGCTGTTGAGTGCTTGAGTGACTGTCATTGGTTCTTAACAATTTTCTGCTTGAAGAACGATCTTTGGCTGAATATGAGAAGCTAATATGATCTTATTCTGCATTTGAAATTGCCATTTGGATTGAATACTTATTTTGATTTTGGTAATGACATTTATTTGTTGCAAACCAAAACAAGCCTCCTGAGATTGTCACCATACTTGTTACCAACAAGACCAAGCTTTTGCAGTTATTGGCAAGTATCAAGAAAGGTATGTAGAGCTCTCTTTTGTGCGTGTGTTTTCTGTGATTGACAAGTGACAATTCATTAATGTGGGTATTTTTATTAAGTAAAGGAGGGAGTAATGTATATATGCATGTCAAGAAACCATAGTACCTTTCTTAGGTGATATCTCAGGATAATGATGATGGGAGGCCGAACAATGTGAAATATTTACTCCTTTGGTCTTGGTTTGAGAGGTTTTAAAGGTGAAATATTTATTTTGGCCTTGGTCTGAGAGGTTTTGATGCTTTTTTTTTTTCCAGAGGATGAGCAATTTCAGGTTGTTCAAGCAGGATTTGGTTTATTATATATCCCTCTCCCTCTATACCGTTGGCCTCCCTCCAATTGCAGGTTTGTTTGTTTTTTAAATACAATACGTTAGTTTTAAAACATTTAGTATATAATTTTCATTTTAAGACATTGGATAAGTTAACTGTTATTTTTTTAGTTGTGCTATATTGATAAAACATTATCCTTAATTACTATAATAGTATTACTAATAAGGAAGCAGACATAAAAAACCAATGTGAAGGAAATTGGGAAATATAGGGGTATAGACTTATAATGTGAGAAAGTTCCTATGGTCCAAAGATGTTAAATTATGTTATGAGCAATTCACATATTGAAAGGTTATCAATATGAGTTTTTATTTTAAAAATAGGTGCATATGTCTTGATTGAATCGAGGAATTTGACTTAATGGATATAAATAAATGGACTTAAGCTTCATCTATTTCTTTTTCATTGATTATTATATCAAATAGGTTCATGAAAATTTAATCAAAGTATTATTACAAACCCCTGAATTGGGTGAAAGGGATTCAATTTAATTAAAACTTTGAATCCATTATTGATGGTGACCGAATAAATCTAATTCACATATATTGGATGCCAATGTCAGTGCCTTACCTTAAATTTAACATTTGCAGTTAATTTGACTATTTTTGGGCCTTGAAGTGCGAGTGTGATAGAAAATGATTATAAGAGAAATGTTGCCAGCTCTTGTCATTACACATTCAATATGCATGATTGGGGTTGAGATCTAACTTCTTCAACCCCATTCATATAAATTTGTGGCCGAAATCTTTCTTATATTTCAAAGAAGTAAAAAAGTCAGCACTCTTGTTTATTCCATTTCTTGCTTTCCTCCTGACTTACAAGCAAAGTTATATAATAATGATTGTGAATTCTGTTTTGAGCTGAATTCTGTGTTAATGGATCACAACTAGCGAACCTTTTCAATCCTGCCTTTTCTAAGGGAAAAAGTAGAAAACAAAAAAAATGTGTTGGAATATATGGATCGTAGTTGGATACAAGCTAAATGGACGAGTGTTGAATATGATGTTAGGGTGAGGGGTTTTTAGACTTTGCAAAAAGAAATGCCAATGATGATAGTGGGATGTTTTATTGCCCTTGTGTAAAATGTTTGAATGAGAAGCGATTAAGTGCTGCAGATATATATACACATTTAATTTGTGAAGGGTTTTGTAAGACGTATGTAGTATGGGTATGGCATGGTGAACAATTAGAAATGCCAAGTGCATCTCAACAGGGGGAAGTGACTTGTGATGATGATAATGACACGGATATGGATGATCGGATAGAGGATATTATTCGTGATGTATGAGAAGAGGCTTTTGAACAATCACATGCATATGGTAATATGTGCAGTGATACTGAGATGCCGCTGTACCCAGGGTGTAAAAAATACCAATTGCTGAATGCTGTATTGAAATTGGTAAGCTTGAAAGCACGGCATAGATGGAGCGACAAGAGTTTTTCAGAAACACTTGAGGCCTTTAAAGACATGCTTCCTGATGATAATGTGTTGCCTTGTCGAAACTATAATGCTAAGAAAATACTGTGTCCACTAGGGATGAAGTATAAAAAGATCAATGCTTGCCCTAATGATTGCATATTATATAGAAAAGATCATGAAGAGAAGGAACAATGTCCGATATGTGAAACTCCGAGGTATAAATCAAATAAGGGCCCTGCAAAAGTGTTGTGGTATCTTCCAATCATTCCAAGGTTCAAGCACCTGTTTGCCAATGAAATTAATGCCAAAAATTTGAGATGGCATGCAGATGAGAGGATTTCTGATGGAAAGTTTCGACATCTAGCTGATTCTTCTCAATGGCAGAAAATCGATCAATTATTTCCTAGCTTCGGTGAAGAACCTAGGAATCTCAGGCTTGGGCTTAGCACAGATGGCATGAATCCTTATGGTAGCCTAAGCAGTATACATAGTTCATGGCCTGTTCTATTGGTAATTTACAACTTATCTCCTTTGTTATGTATGAAACAAAAGTACATTATGTTGTCTATGTTGATTTCAGGACCAAAGCAACCTGGAAATGACATAGATGTTTACCTAGAACCCTTGATCGAAGACTTGAAAGAGTTGTGGGATAAAGGTGTTGATGTTTTTGATGCGAACAAGAAGGAGACTTTTAATATGCGAGCAATGATCTTTTGTACTATAAATGACTTCCCTGGATATAGGAACTTGCTAGGATATAGCGATAAAGGCCACAAAGCTTGTCCGATATGTGAAGAAGGCACATTCTACCATCAACTTCAACATGGAAGAAAGACGGTTTACCTTTGCCATAGGTGATTTCTTAGATGAAGACACCCTTATCGTAGATTAAAAAAAGCTTTTTTTGGTGGCCAAGAGTTTGAAGATGCTCCAGAGGCATTGACTGGAGAGAAAATTTATGAAAAGGTGAAAAATATCAATACTATGTTAGGTAAGTCATCAAAGAGTAGAAATGAGAAAAATATATGGAAAAAAAGGTTCGTCTTCTTTGATCTTCCATATTGGCGCAATCTTGATGTCAGACACTGTATTGATTTCATGCATGTGGAGAAAAATGTATGTGATAGTATTGTTGGGACATTGCTTAACATACAAGGAAGTTCTAAGGATGACATGAAGGCAAGATTAGACTTGCAGGAAATGGGAATACGAGAAGATTTACATCCAAGGCCATATGGTAATAGAACTTTTTGTCCTCCAGCTGCTCATACTTTGTCTAAGGTTGAGAAAAGAAGCTTTTGTTAGTGTTTACATGGCGCTAAAGTTCCCTCAGGGTATTCTTCAAATTTTAAAAAGCTTGTATCGATGAAAGACTTGAAGTTAATAAGGCTAAAGTCTCATGATTGTCATGTCTTAATGCAACAACTACTCCCAGTAGCTATTCGAGGCATTGCTGAATATGATCTTCAACACATATTAACTAGACTTTGTTTCTTCTTCAATGCCATTTATTGTAAAGTCATTGACACGAAAAGATTGGAGGAATTAGAAAATAAAGGATATATGATCTTGTGCCAACTTGAGAAGCTTTTTCTTCCTTCCTTTTTTGACATCATGGTACACTTGATTGTTCATCTAGTGAGGGAGATAAAGTTGTGCAGCCCTATCTATTTCTGGTGGATGTACCCAATTGCAAGAACTATGAAAATACTAAACGGGTATGTAAAGAACCCCAACCGGCCTGAAGCATCTATTGTTCAAAAATATTTTTCTAAAGAAGCTATGGAATTTTGTCAACATTATTTGTCAAATGTATGACATATTGGCCTTCCTAAACGTCATGATCAAGAAGGGGGTAGACGCGGGGCAACAGTAAAGAGCATAGATGCTGATTAATTGCGACAAGTACACTTGTACATCTTGAACAATGTTGATGAAGTTCAATATTACATGAATGCCCATAAAGAAATTGTACGGAAACAAAATAGTCGAATGACTGAATAAAGGTTAATTAGGGAGCATAATAGAACTTTCACACATTGGTTCAAACAAAAGGTTGACGGAGAAGAATGTGTTTCTGATACAATAAATTGGTTAGCACGTGGTCTTGAAGTTGATGTCATAAGTTGGACTTCATTTGTGATCAACGGTTATACCTTTTACATGAAGTCCCTAGATGATAAGAGCACCGTCCAGAACAGTGGTGTTGTATTAGTAGCTTAATCTATGCACTTCTCTAGTTTAAAAGATAAGAACCCTACATTGGCTGCCATACCTTATTATGGGGTGATTGAAGAGATTTGGGTGGTTGACTATGTTAAAATTAGATTTCCTATTTTCAAATGCAAGTGGGTTGATGTCAATAATGGTGTGAAGATCGATAGATTAGGATTTACATTAGTATATCTGAATAGTAGAAGTTTTTGAGATGAACCTTTCATTATGGCAGATCAGGCGCAACAAGTGTTATATATCACTGATCAGGCAAATAAAATGTGGTCTGTAGCTCTTCAAGGAAAAATGGTCGTTGATATTGATGAGAAAAGTCACTCAAATTATGATCTTCTTGAGACTCCTTCTTTTTCCAGGGGTCTACCAGAATTAAACGAAGAAGATGAAGCAGATAATGTACACGGCACAAGAAATGATCATCACGAGGGAATATGGGATGATATATCTTTATGATACTACTTTGAACTTAACTAACTAAAGTAATTATGATTATGATTTATATATGAAGAATATGTTTACTTATTTTATTGATATAGTCTTCACATGTCATACCTTAGGATTTATCTTTCTTTGTTGTCGTTACAGGCAAATGATGAATCCCCAGCGTCCTAATGCAGAGGATCAACCACCTACTGTGTAACCCCCTTCCGTAATTATATCCGAAATACTCAATTAAAATGAAATAGAGACCAATAGGAAACAAAAATTATTTAAAATCCCATCTTCACGATAGGGTTTTCACAGATAACTTTCGAAATATAATTTACCTGGTCTCATATTCAATTTCGAATACAATTACATTACGCGGAATATCACATTTATAAAAATATCAGAGTGTACAACAATAACTTCCCGGCAACTCCCGGGTTCATACCTTTACATAGAATTCATAGGGCACATTCGCCCTTTTACAATTCCTCAAACGGGGATTACACAAATCTCAACTCCATACATGCATACTTAATACTCATCCAATATACAAATACAATATCCAAATATACATCCCAACTATCATCCGAACATATACAATTATCCCAGCATATAACGATAACCAACTACCAAATACAAATACCCATAAGGGATTCTCGCCACCCCTAGTCACTTGCTCCTTCCTTGAGCCACTTGACCTGTCTAAAATGTTGGTAGGGGAGGGTGAGATTCTAGAGAATCCCAGTAGGAAACAGATACCAATATGCATGCAAGATAAGTGTTTAATGCATGACATGCTTGCATCACAATAACTCATGTTCACATAATGATATATTCGCATGCTCAATGTTTCAACAACATACTCATGGCCATAACATAAATAGAAACAGAGCTTCAATCATTCATATATGTTTCACATAATCAAGCAAAGCAATAACATGCATCAATACACAAACACAAATATCAATACATGCAGGAGAGGTAAGTTCCCTACACTTTTCTTTCCACGTATGCTCCAGCTCCGCTTACTCGTGAACCAATGAATACTGAACCCTATAAACCAAATCAAGGATATAGGATCAATCTCAATTCCAAATTCTTACTTTTATATCACTTAAAGTTGGTTATTTTCATTCACACCCTTTAGGTGGCTAAAATAAGCTCAACGAAAGCTTAAAGGATTGGGACGTACTAGGTTGGAAATCACCTTTCAAAATCTCAAAATGCTGAAAATGGGGGTTGGCTGCGGCCCAGAAAATCCAGTTTCTTGGCTGAACTTCCAAAAATCATAATTAATTCAGGAACAATCGAAATAAGGTGATTCCAAAGCTAAATGAAATCTATTTAAGTCCTCTATCTAGGAAAAATATTGGCCATTACTAGAAATCACCACAAAAGTCCAGATTTACCAAAACTCTACCGTTGTGCCAAAATAGAGTCCAGTTTGGATACCAAACTTTGGTCAGTTCAAACTCCCAGCTCAAAAAGCGAAATGACACAAAATTTATGTTCATTTTGAAGCTTGAGATGTGAAATTTAAGACTAGAAAGTTTCATAATTTTCGAACATCATTTGCCCAGTCAAAACGTCCACGTCATCTGACTGTCCAGAACAGACTTGCCAAAACAGGGTCCAGTTTGGATGCCAAACTTTGGTCAGTTCAAACTCCCAGCTCACCAAGCGAAATGACACAAAATTTATGTCCATTTTGAAGGTTGAGATGTGAACTTTAAGACTGGAAAGTTTCATAATTTTCTAACATCATTTGCCCAGTCAAACAGTCCACGTCATCTGACTGTCCAGAACAGACTTGCCAAAACAGGGTCCAGTTTGGATGCCAAACTTTGGTCAGTTCAAACTCCCAGCTCACCAAGCGAAATGACACAACATTTATGTCCATTTTGAAGCTTGAGATGTAAAATTTAAGACTGGAAAGTTTCATAATTTTCCAACATCATTTGCCCAGTCAAAACGTCCACGCCATCTGACTGTCCAGAACAAACTTACACTGGACAGATTTTCCAGATTTTTACATTTGATCCCAAATGATTCCCAAATCAATTCCAATGGCCAAAATGTTCAACAAAAGACCAAATTCTACACAACACATAAGCCAATTCATACCATTCAAAATTGCACAAAATCAGGGCAAATTCATAAATTCCCAATACTCAACCAATGATTACAACAACTATACCAAAATGCTTCTAATTCTTACCTCTTCTTCTTCCTAAAGCCAATTCTTCAACTCTCCAATTTCCAAATTTCCACAAGTTCTCAAACTTCACCAATCAAAATTCTGAAACCATAGGAATATAGCCCTCAACCTCATGAATAATATTAGTGAAGATGAATTAGGCATTCATGGTCATTTAGGGCACTAACCTTAGGTTTTCTTCTTCCTCTTTCTTGCTCAACTTGGACGTCAATGGTGGAGAAGAGAGATGAAGTGAGCTGCTGGAAAATGATGAAGAAAGTCTTATTTTAAGATGAGCTAAGTCACTTGGCCGACATTTAGAAGTGGAGAGAAGAGAAAAAATGATTAGAAAGCTTAACTTTAATCCAAGGGTCCTTGTTTTGCCACTTGGCACCATCCTATACTTCCTACTATGATTTCATATAAACTTGCATGCATAGGATTCCACTTCTTGTTCTTTCAATCCTAGCCATTGATCTTGATTACTAAGGAGTGTTCTCATCGGTAACTAACCAATCAGTCGGTAAATTTACCGTTTTGCCCCTGATTATGGCAATTCCTCCTGAATCACCACCAAACACTTCATATCTTTCCATATCACCACATTATGCGCCCTCCCTCTATTTTAAGTCAATTTAGAGGTTAATCCATAATTGAACTTAAATACAGGGTTTCGGCGCTGCTCACAGCACATACGAATCACATTCCGGAACTCAAATCACATCGAATTCTCCAAAAGGGTTATCAATCACTAACCACATCCACTTTTGGAGTCATTATCTCTTAATCACAATTTAGGATCTTGCTAAACAGGGGCTTAGCAGTCGACTTATCTCAGGCTTATTCTCTAGCCTCAAGTTTCAAAATTCGGGGTATTACATACTGCACCTTTGTGTCAGCCACCTAGTGCTCAGGAGAGTCAGCCAACTAGTGCTTAGCAGAGTCAGCCAGCTAGTGTTAATCAGGGCAAGCCTAGCAATACTCGGAGCCCGGGTCATAGTTAGCGCAGTAGCCAGTCTATACGAAGGGGTAGATATGGCACATGGTTGACAGACGTTTCCCTCAGTTGGAGTGCAGGCCAAAAGATACCGATTTAGTTTGATAGATATTGGAAACCAATCGGTCCTAATGCCCAACGGTATAGGAGTTTTGTCAGCCTCCTTGCACGCAACAAGCCGAGCATCTTGATAGAGGAGTGGAGAAATGTCGATGAAAAGGTGAAGAAACATATTTGGGACACTATCCAGGTATATAATTCCCTTATGTATGTAATTAATTATTATCAAATATGTCACAAATTTGTCACTTACTCCTTCAATGCATGCATTCCAGCTCATGTACGACGTTCCTCAGAGTGAGATCTTGTACAACAAGACAATGACGTATTGTTATGAGTGCTGGAGCAAGTTTAAGACAAATCTGACCAACAATTACATTCATATCGAGGTGAAAGATGGTCAGCCTTGTCCTAATCCCTGCAACCAGTATACATTTCTTGATCAAGCGACTTGGCAAGAATTTGTTAGGCTTCGGACTACACCAGAATCTTTGGTTAGTTGACTTATTTTTTGTTTTATTTACTTAGCAATTATCTTAATTGATTATAACACTTTACTTTTATATCATTTTTTATTCACAGGCAAAAAGGTAAAAAGCACAAGAGAGTGGTAGAAAGAATGATTGCCCTCAAACAATGTCTCGTGGGGGTTATGCAAAGGCTGAAAGAGACTTGTTGGTGGCCAAACGGAAGAGATTGGAAGAAGCATCTCAATCTGATCCTTCTGTTCTTCTTTCTCCACCATCTCCGATTCGTCGCAAAGAAAAATGGCAATTTGCCCACCAAAAGAGGAGTGGGTCTTATACGAGTGAACAATCTCGTATAATAGGTGAAAGAATTGTAAGTATATATCGTTGCTGTTATTAATTACATAAGAAACGTACATCATTACTTATGTTTGTTATTTTGTATTATCTTACAGGAAGAACTTAGAAAAAAAAAGTTGAGGGATCTTTTAAGTCAGAGGGCAGGAATGATATCCTAACAGTTGCTACTGGCAAACATGAGCATCCAGGCTGTGTCAAGGGAGTTGGAGGAGGGGTAGGGATACGAGATTACTTTGGAGCCCCCATATGCCATTCCTCAAACATCATGACTAGGGAGGAATTGGAGACTATGTTGGCCACTACAAGAGCAGAAGCAAAGACTGAGGCTGAAGGATCATTTGATACACTATTAGAGACCCAGTTGAGCAAGATGAAAGAGGAAATGATAGTGTTTATGAGCTCAAGACAAGATACCAGTGCTCCCCAGCCACAATCGATTGATCCTAATAAGCAGAGCACTAAAGGGAGTTGTTGCAATATCGGGCAGTCATCAGAGGGTACTGTAAGATAAATTACTGAGCCTTATGATATTTTTGTTGAGGATCCTCTGAGACGGTTAGTTGCACGGGGTAGTGTGCATAACCTGGGATCAACTGTCCACCACCGACAAATGGAGGCTGATCAAGTCCGAGTGTCAGTTGATGAGGTGATCATTGCAGATGCACCTGTCCCTATCCCTTCTGATGAATCCAAGATTGTAAGCGATGTCCTGGGTACGTTCATCTTGTGGCCAACGAACCATGTTTCTATTCGAGCCGACAAAAGTCCGATCAAAGCCCCACCAAGAGATTGGCCTACGGATTCAGTTGTTGGACAGGCAGGGGTGACATGCTATCTTGAGAGGGATGATTTGATGTCCCTGGTAGCTCCTAGATAAAATATTATGATTGGGATTGTCCAACTATTCTTAATGTAAGTATCTTCTACAGTTCAAAGTAAATATTTTAAAAGTTTCACCGTTTACCTTTTATTTATGTGCTTGCATTATTGTAGGTACATGTATCGTAGGTTGGTCTCCTCTGGCAAAAGCGAAAAATTTGGATTCTTATGCCCCATCACATCCAAGAGAAAGGGACCACTGCTGCTATCAGACATAGATACTTATCAGAGAGACTTAGTGAAATTGGAACTGAGTGTTTCTTGGCTCCATATGTGCATGGGTAAGAAGCAAACTGATATTTTATAATTTATATAATTTTTTATTTTTGCTTAATATTCTTCTTTTTTTTTCAATGATCATTGGCAGTTGCTTCTTCTATGCAAGAGTAGTTACACTGTCATCCTCTTATGTTACCTCCACTTCAAACTAGGGAATGATTTGAAAACGACCATAAACTCGTTAGTTTTCTTGCATTATTACCTTTTGTATGCAAATTTTATGGAATTTGTGTAAAACCAATAACCTTTGTCATTGTGGTGATCATAGGGCTATGCGGACATTCCTACACACTGCTTGTGGTAAGCATGTTCGTGACTTAAAGGACCCTACATGGATCATGCCAAAGGTTAGTACATATTGATTTATTTAAAGAATGTAATAAGCCATGCCTTTATATTTGTTTTAATGATATAATGTTTTTTCTGAAAGCCGTAAACAACCATAAGGGTCCAACTTATGTGGTTTTTATGTTTTGAGACACATTTACAATATGATCACTCTAGGCACAACTGATTTTACTAAAGAGATAAATTTATATTTCAGAACTTTTGTATTACTTTATTGTTTTTAAGTTACTAAGTTAATGTTTCATTTGGTTTTGGTGTTACAGATGTTTGATCTTGCTGATCCCTTTCTTGAAGAAGATATTGATTTCATTCGCACATGTTGTGCTGAATTCATCTATGAGCTATTACAAAAATAGTGAGTTTTGTAATCCAACTTTGGATTGTACATTATTGTTCTCATATGTATTGCTAACAAGGTTTATGTATCTGTGTTGGACAATTTCTGTGATATGGGTTATACAGGAGGAATGGGATTTGAGGGACTGACCTTTGTAATTTTTCTTCCCTTTGTATTCTGTAAAGTTGAGGAATTTCTACTGTTGCTTGTATTAATAATTGAATTTTATTGCTGCCGTTGTCATTTCAAAGTTTTGCATCCATTTCTGAGCAAATTATTCTGTTGGACATTCCTTCATGTTTTTAGTTTTAGACAACTTCATGTTGCACATTGAAATTGCAAGAAATGGAGTAAATTTGGAGTTCCTAGAATCTAATTTTAACTTGTTGCTTAAATTGTTACATTTGATCTTGAACCTTGTTCTACACTAATTACCATTTGTTGGAAGTTTATTTAAAGTCACCTGGCTTACACCTTTATTTGTGCTTGTTGTTGATCTTGCAACTATCATTGCTTTTATGAAATATGTTATGTTGCTTCTGTACAATCTATTACTTACTTCATACTTAGGGAGTTGCATATAGATAGACAAATACATGCACTCCATTTCATTCATTGCATTTTGCATTGTTCTCTGTTGCTTCAAGATTCATTACTGCTGTTATTTGGTCCTCCTTACTGTCTAATTGCATTGTTGGTGTTATTTAGTGTTAAACTAAGGTTGGTCATTACCTTTGGCTAAATTCTTAACAAATTTGCTTGCACTCTACTTGTGACTTAGGGACTGAAACTACAAGTGCATTTGGGCTAAAATTGAGCCAATGGAGTTTACATTAAATGCTGCCATATTTTCCATACTGTAATTAAAGTGCTGCAAATGAATCATCTGTAACCCCCTCCATAATTATATCCGAAATACGCAATTAAAATGAAATAGAGACCA
Source organism: Inga oerstediana (assembly GCA_963210345.1). Classification (NCBI taxonomy): domain Eukaryota; kingdom Viridiplantae; phylum Streptophyta; class Magnoliopsida; order Fabales; family Fabaceae; genus Inga; species Inga oerstediana. The sequence continues at coordinate 42,297,491 of OY723409.1, forward strand.
ATAATAATCAAATAACATTTACTAACCCATCACATGACGGGGTTTTCACGAATACTTTTTGAAATCATTTATAAACATGGTCTCATATTCACATTTCGAATACAATTACTACGCGAAGATAAATCACATTCATATAAATATCAGAGTGCACAACTTAATCATCCCGGTAATCCCGGGTACATACCTTCGCTAAAGATACACAGGGTACAATTGCCCATTACAGTTCTTCAAATGGGGATTACACAATCTCATCTCGAAGGAGTCCTAGCCGCTCCCTCCACAAGCCACTTGCCCTGTCTAAATTGTTGGTAAGGGAGAGTGAGATTCGAGAGAATCTCAGTACGAAACAGATACCATAATGCATGTATGATAGATGCTATGTGTATGACATGTTAGCTTTATCTAGATGCATGCCCCATAATGACATGTTTGCATACTCAATGTTTCATGTAACAAAACTATGGCCACAACAAAACAGAAACAGAGCTTCATTTATTCAAATATGCTCTACACAATCAACTAAAGCAATCACATACATCACTACACAAGCAAAGATATCAAATACATGCAAGTAAGGTAAGTCCCCTACCTCCAGTCTTTTCTCCTCGATTTGCGTGCCAGCAACTCGGGGCTTCACATTCGATCCTACAATGTCAAATGTACCATTTAGACACTTCCATAGTGTTTCTGGGGGTTATATGAGGCTATATTGAAAATTTACTAAAATGCCCCCGGGGACCCGGCCCCACCGTACCCGGTCCGACTGTATTTTTTCTGAAATTTTGACATGGGCTACTCTGACATATTTTCACCCAAGGAATCCATTTCCTGACTCAGAATTATCAAATTCAATGTCAATTACAAAATTACCCTTGACAGCCCCACTTTAAGGGTTTCAGGGGCGTTTTCGTAATTATGCTTTTTCAGTCATTTCCGGAAAAGTGCCCAACTGCAACCCTACCTAATTTTCGCTCCTGAACTCAATGGAATCATCAAATCATTGAAAATCCAACTCTAAGACCCATTTATAGAGCTGGCCAAAATTCTCAAGTATTCCGGGGAAAATTGGGGTTTTTCGGTTTCGGCTCCGTAAATGCGTTCCTTTCTACTCCTAACCACTTTATTAACCATTACATTAGGTTACAACTAACATTAAGACCCAATTTGGGCAGCATAACCCCTAGGCCATGTCATTTCCAAACTTTAAAACCAATGGCAATCCGGTGAAATTTCACCGATTAAATTGCCCACAATAGCCAGAATAAGCAATATACAAAAGTTTGGAAGTTACCTCAAGCTCCTAATAGCTTATCCTTGACTTGGCTGAAAACCCTAGCCTCTTGAAAACCAAATTTGCTTCTCAAACACCTTAAATAACATAGAAGAGAAGCTTAGAAGCAAGGTTATACGTGTTAGGAGCTAGATCGTCGAAGAAATCGGCTTACCTTGCGAGATTTCTCCTCTTTCTCTCTCTAAGAGCTCTCAACTTTCTCTCACTAGTTTCAGCTGGTTCATCACGACAGAAAATGATAGCTGAAGAAGATGAGAAGATATTTAATTCCATGCTGATGTCATCTTTTAATGAGATGATGTCATAATTCCCATTTTCGGATTTTCTGGCAGATTTTCTGCCCAAACTTTGAAAAATCATAACTAATTCTAGAAATATTTAAATGAGGTGATTCTAAAGCCAAATTAAAGGTATTTAAGTCCTCTTTATAGGAAAAATATGGACCATTATTAGAAATCACCACAAAATTCCAGAATTACACAAATTTCATCACTGCCCCAGAACAGAGTCCATTTTAGACCTCACACTTTGGACAGTCATATCTCCCAGTTCCCAAAACGAAATGGCACAAATTATATGTCCATTTTGAAGCTTGAGATGTGCACTACAAGACTGGAAATTTTCAGAATTTTTAGAGACCATTTTCTCATTCAAAATGCTCACACAAACGGACTGCCTAGAACAGAACTTCAAAAGACAGAATTCCAGTTTTTGCAATTTGGCTTCCAATGGTTCCATTTTCATATCAAACATCATTCTCACACAAATTTTCACAAGGAATCCATTGGAAACACCAAATCAATAAAATTCACATCTCATTCACATGTGTTCACAAAAATCTCAACATGTCAACACAATTCACATTTCAAAACCTAACATTGCAACATTTCCATTCCAAAGTTCCAAACCAATTTCAATGACATCAAAACACACTATGACACCATTTCCAACACAATACCCCATTCAATTCTTCCCTCTATTCTAAGTCAATTTGGATGTTAATCCACAATTGAACTCAAATACAGGGTTTCGGCACTGCTCACAACACACACGAATTATATTCGAGTGCCAAATCACATCATATTCTCCAAAAGGGTTATTTATCACTAACCACACCCACTTTTGGAGTCATTAACCCTTAATCACAATTTGGGATCTTGCTAAACCGAGGCTTAGCAATCCACTAATCTCAGGTTTATTCTCTAGCCTTGAGTCTCAAAATTCGGGGTATTACATAATCAATATGTGACTGGCTTGTATGAAAATTTGTTGCTGCTATAGACTGCTGCTTTTGAATATTACAATTGAAATATGTGATTGTTCTGTACTGCTATTAAAATTGGAGCATCCAGTGCGTGTATATATAAAATGGATGTTTTTAAAAAAATAGAAGCTTTAAGACCATTCTTAAAGGTCAGACCTTTTAAGACCGGTTGTGCCCACAAGCGATCTTAAAGGTGGATTTTTAAGACCGGTTGTGCTTACAACCGGTCTTAAAAGGTTTGACCTTTAAGACATGTTATGGGCAGAACAAGTCTTAAAGGTGACCTTTAAGACCGGTTTTAAGAACAACCAGTCTAAAAGTAGGACTTTTAAGACTAGTTATAACAACCGCTCTAAAAAATAACAGACTTTTTAGACCTGCTGTAACAAGACCTATTTCACAACCGGTCTAAAAAGTCTTTTTTAACTGGTCTAAAAAGTCAATTTTCCATTGGTGATTTGTGGATCTTATAGATGATGAAGGGGTGGATCATTTAATAAAATTTAATGAACAATATGGTCATGTGTACATTGAAGAGGATGGTGATAATGACAATACAGAACCAACAATGAATGGTTAAATGGAAGAGAAAGAAGTGTAAGTCGAGTGGTCTTGAGAAAAGTAATTTGTTGCAACGTTAGTATGTGGAAGAGCACTTTAACTTGTCAGTTCTTGCAGGATTGATCATTTGTTTGGAGGTGTAAGAGGAATGTGTATGTACCCACCTGGTTTGTTAAATGAAAGTCAAGCAATCCCATAATTGACATTGTGTCTTGTCCGCTGACATTGTAGTTGATCCCCCACTAAGGTCTTCGCAACCATTGACATAAATTGTGCACCATTACATAAATGTAAGTAATTTGCAGACTTAAAGTAACAAAGTATGAGTTTATTATACATGTAACTTACCTTATTATTAATCCACCTTATTTCAAGTAAACAATATAGTTCACCCCAGGTGACAAAATAATCATACATATCTACAAACTCCCTAATAGAGAACAAGCATAGCAAGTTAGTTTTTATGGTTTAAATTGATTTAGATAGAAATTTAATGACGTACTCCTAACCCTCCTCTTTATTACATCTTGTTGTGCACAATCGATATAAAGCTTCCTTCTCCTTGTCATCTTTTCTTTTCTTCTTACCCATGGTTGCCACCCAGGGAAAGGCAATAATAGGTTTTTTTACCCTTGTAGATGTCCTTAATTGTAATTGTTGCTTTCGTTTCAATTCATCTTCATCACACTCATCTTGGCCATCGCCTTCTTTCCATTCAGTTTTTTTAGACTCCAATTCCTCTTTGTCTCCCCTAGTAGCTGCACCTTCATTTTCTTCCTCGAATCCTTCATCTTCATTTATAGATTGAACTTCGTCATCTTCTCTTTTTCCTATGTCAACCCTGTCATCTTCACTTTCTGATGAAGGTTGTTCATCTTCACTTTCTGATACACATTTTTTCGTCTTCCAAATTTTCTTCCCCTTCATCGATTTTTCCCTGCCAAATAGCCTTTCTTAAAGGGAAACCAATTCCTCTGGCACCATTGACACTACCCTTGACATCAGTCTTTCATATGTTCTCTTGATTTCCTGCAAATTAGGCAGAAAAAAATCATAGAATAATTTGGACGGAATGTGAAGCTGACGTCATATTTCAATACTTACTAGGTGTGTTAACATAGTTTGTTAATGCAATTCTGAAGAGGGAGCCCCAACTACATTACCCATAGAATGTATCAACCCTTGGTTGCTTTCCTTCTCTATTTGCACTCTACTCTTGACATTATTATCATTCTAAAATCCAATCGTATTGTCATTTGTAGAGGCATGTAGTTGGTCGAAGGGAAAATATTGCAAGCAAAAAACCTGTATAGAAATAAATTAATAACTTAGCAGCAATAAATGTCAACATGCAATGCAGCAATTTACAACTCATTTTATAAATCCAACTAAGGTTACGTGAATAAAACTTGCACTTGCCATCAAAAAATATATACATCCTCCTACATCGATTCTTTCTAAAGCTTTCCCTTTCCTGACTTTTTTCTTATACTGTGCAAATGAATTGGATAGTTCATTCAACATGAAGGTCGACTAATCATAGTCCCCAAAAGCTCTATTTGTTGCCACCATCACCTTCAACACTCAGTCAATCACTTTAATACCTGCTTCAGGACACAAGAGGATTCCCAATGCATACATAACAAATAGGAATTCAAATTTTGGATCATTTTCTCTCTCAATTAGCCATTTTTCAATCATCTTGTATGGCATTGTCCCATACAATGTCTTCAATTGCTGAAAACCTTCTTCTTCTTCTTGACATTTCTTTCAATGTCCCCCCTTACACAGTAAGCCTATAAATTCTTTTACATATTCCTGGCGGATGTGATTTGACCTCTCTTCACTAGTAGAAAAATGACTTTTTAGACCGGTTAAAAATGACTTTTTAGACCGGTTCTATATTAGGTCTTGATACAGCAGGTCTAAAAAGTCTGTTATTTTTTAGACCGGTTGTTATAACCGGTCTTAAAAGTCACACATTTAAGACCGGTTGTGGGAACAACCGGTCTTAAAGGTTAGACATTTAAGACCGGTTGTGGTCACAACCGGTCTTAAAAGTGTGACTTTTAAGACCGGTTATAACAACCGGGCTTAATAAAAGGGACGTTTTTTAAAAAAAAAGAAGTTTTAAGACCGGTTGTAGTCACAACCGGTCTTAAAAAGTACTTTAAGACCTGTTGTGGGAACAACCGGTCTTAAAGGTGAGACCTTTAAGACCGGTTGTGGCACAACCGGTCTTAAAGGTCTCACCTTTAAGACCGGTTGTTCCCACAACAGGTCTTAAAGTACTTTTTAAGACCGGTTGTGACTACAACCGGTCTTAAAACTTATTTTTTTTTTAAAAAAAAGGTCCCTTTTATTATATGTACACGCACAGAATGCTCCAATTTTAAACAGCAGTACATAACAATCACTTATTTCAACTTCAAAATTCAAAAGCACCAGTCTATAGCAGCAACAAATTAATGTTCATATAAGCCAGTACAGTCATACATTGATGATTCATTTGCAATTAGACAGTAAGGATGACCAAATGACAGCAGTAAAACAAAAGCAATGAACATGCAAAGAAATGAACATGCCCTTTGGTCCATTGTTATTGTCATCAGAACCATATTGCATTGCATAACCTGCTTGATCTGCCAAGCCCTTCTTCTTTCCCTTTGACTAATATGAAGAATCCATAATCCCTGCATATATCACCAATTCACTCACTTCATTCATTACTCATCAAAATTAGAACATGTTAATTTCTCTCTGCTAGAAAATAATATTTGGAAATGAGTGCTTTGTGAAGGAAAGAAATCGCTTATATCATCAATACAACTATTGAAGCATTGTGATGCACACAGAATGCAATTTTGTGGAACAGAGGGTGAGAGATAATACATAAGGAATGAAACAGTCCATGAGAAGAAACAAACATTTTCACATTATAGAAGACAAGATCATATAACAAAAATTGCTTCAAATAAATGAAACCAAGCAATCACAAAAATAAAATAAAACATACAAATCAGAGCCAAATACATGCAGAATGAAATAAAATAATGTACAATGTAACATTGGATTAAAAAACTCACTATTTTTGTAATAGCTCATGGATGAATTTAGCACAACATGTGCGAATGAAATCAATATCTTCTTCAGGAAAGGGATCAGTAAGATCAAACATCTGTAACACCAAAACCAGACGAAACATTGACTTAGTAACTTAAAAACAATAAAGTAAAACAAAAGTTCTGAAATATAAATTTACCTCTTGATTAAAATCAGTCGTGCCTAGAGTGATAATATAGTAAATGTGTCTCAAAACATAAAAACCACATAAGTTGGACCCCTTTGGTTGCCGACGGCTCTGAGAAAAAACATGATATCATTAAAACAAATATAAAGGCATGTCTTATTACATTCTTTAAATAAATCCATATGTACTAACCTTTGGCATGATCCATGTAGGGTCCTTTAAGTCACGAACATGCTTACCACAAGCACTGTGTAGGAATGTCTGCATAGCCCTATGATCATCACAATGACAAATGTTATTGGTTTTACACAAATTCCATAAACTTTGCATACAAAAGGTAATAATGCAAGAAAACTAACGAATTCATGGTCTTTTTCAAATCATTCCCTGGTTTGAAGTGGAGGGAACATAAGAGGATGACAGTGTAACTACTCTTGCATAAAAGAAGCAACTGCCATTGATCACTGAAAAAAATAGAAGAATATTAAGCAAACATAAAACATTATATAAATTATAAAATATCAGTTTCTTTCTTACCTATGCACATATGGAGCCAAGAAACACTCAGTTCCAGTTTCACTAAGCCTCTCTGACAAGTATCGATGTCTAGTAGCAGTAGTGGTCCCTTTCTCTTAGATGTGATGGGGGCATAAGAATCCAAATTTTTCGCTTTTGCTAGAGGAGACCAACCTACGATGCATGTACCTACAATAACGCAAGCACATAAATAAAAGGTAAACGGTGAAACTTTTAAAATATTTACTTTGAATTGCAGAAGCTACTTACATTAAGAATAGTTGGACAATCCCAATCGTAAGATTTTGTCCAGGAGCTACCAGGGACATCAAATCATCCCTCTCAAGATAGCATGTCACTCCTGACTGTCCAACAAATGAATTCGTAGGCAACTCTCTTGTTTTGAATGATGTATCAAAAGCCATCAGAATCACTTGCTGCATGATATTCAATGGAGGCTGTGAAACTTCTTGCTGAGTGAAGGGAGCTGGACTTGGTGGGGCTTTGATCGGACTATCCTCAGCTCGACCAGAAACAAGGTTCATTGGCCACAAGATGAATGTGCCCAAGACATCGCTAACGATCTTGAATTCATCAGAAGGGATAGGGACAGGTGCATCTGCAATAATCACCTCGTCAACTGACACTCGGACTTGATCACCTTCCATTTGTCGGTGGTGGACAGTTGATCCCAGGTTATGCACACTACCCCGTGCAACTAACCGTCTCAGAGGATCCTCGACAAAAAGATCACAAAGCTCAGTAATTTCTGGGTTAGGACCCTCTGATGACTGCCCGATGTTGCAACAACTACCTTTAACGCTCTACTTATTAGGATCAATCGATTGTGGCTGGGGAGCACTGGTATCTTATCTTGAGCTCATAAACACTATCATTTCCTCTTTCATCTTGCTCAACCAGGTCTCTAATAGTGCATCAAATGATGCTTCAGCCACAGCCTTTGCTTCTGCTCTTGCAATGGCCAACATAGTCTCCAATTCCTCCCTAGTCACGATGTTTAAGGAATGGCGTACGGGGGCTCCAAAGTAATCCCGTATCCCTACCCCTCCTCCAAATCCCCTTACACGGCCTAGATGCTCATCTTTGCCAGTAGCAACTGTGAGGATGTCATTCCTGCCCTCCGACTTAAAAGAGCCCTTAGCTTGTTGTTTTCTAAGTTCATCCTGTAACATAATACAAAATAACAAACATAAGTGATAATGTACGTTTCTTATGTAATTAATTACAATAACGATATATACTTACAATTCTTTCACCAACTATATGAGATTGTTCACTCATATAAGTCCCGCTCCTCTTTTGGTGGGCAAATTGCCATTTTTCTTCTCGACGAATTAGAGATGGCAGAGAAAGAAGAACAGAAGGATCGGATTGAGATGCTTCTTCTAATCTCTTCTGTTTGGCCGCCAACAAGTCTCTTTCAGCCTTTGCATAACCCCCACGAGACATTGTATGAGGGCAATCATTCTTTCTACCACTCTCTTGAGCTTTTTGCCTTTTTGCCTGCAAATAAGAAATGATACAAAAGGAAAGTGTTAGAATCAATTAAGATAATTGCTAAGTAAATAAAACGAAAAATAAGTAAACTAACCAAAGATTCTGGAGTAGTCCGAAGCCTAACAAATTCTTGCCAAGTCGCTTGATTAAGAAATGTATACTGGTCGCACGGATTAGGACGAGGCTGACCATCTTTCACCTCAATATGAATGTAATTGTTGGTCAGATTTGTCTTAAACTTGCTCCAGCGCTCATAACAATACGTCATCATCTTGTTGTACAAGATCTCACTCTGAGGAACGTCGTAGGTGAACTGAAATGCATGCATTGAAGGAGTAAGTGACAAATTTGTGACATTTGATAATGATTAATTACATACAGACGAGAATTGTATACCTGAATAGTGTCCCAAATATGCTGCTTCACCTTTGCATCGACATTTCTCCACTCCTCTATCAAGATGCTCGGCTTGTTACGTGCAAGGAGGTCGACGAAACTCCTATATCGTTGTGCATTAGGCCCGATTGGTTTCCAATATCTATCAAACTCAATCGGTATCTTTTCACCTGCACTCCGACTGAGGCAAACATCTGTCAACCATGTGCCACGTCTACCCCTCCGTACAGACTGGCTACTGCACTCACTATGACCCTGGCTCGGAGCATTGCTAGGCTCGCCCTGGTTAACACTAGTTGGCTGACTCTACTGAGCACTAGGTGGCTGACTCTCCTGAGTACTACGTGGCTGACTCAGAGGTGGAGGAGGTGGCTGATCCTCTGCACTAGGACGCTGGGGATCCGTCATTTAACTATAACGACAACAAAGAAAGATAAATCCTAAGCTATGACATGTGAAGACTATATCGATAAAATAACTAAACATATTCTTTGGATAATAATCATAATCATAATTACTTTAGTTAGTTAAGGTTAAAGTAGTATCATAAAGAGATATCCTCCCATATTCCCTCATGATGATCATTTCTTGTGCCGTGCGCATTATCTGCTTCATCTTCTTCGTTCAGTTCTGGTAAACCCCTGGAAAAAGAAGGAGTCTCAAGAATATCATAATTTGAGTGACTTTTCTCGTCAATATCAACGACCCTTTTTCCTTGGAGAGCTACAAACCACATTTTATTTGCCTGATCAGTGATATATAACACTTGTTGCGCCTGATCTGTCATAATGAAAGGTTCATCTCCAAAACTTCTACTATTCAGATCTACTAATGTAAATCCTAACCTATCGATCTTCACACCATTATTGACATCAACCCACTTGCATTTGAAAATGGGAAATCTAATTTTAACATAGTCAACCACCCAAATCTCTTCAATCACCCCATAATAAGGTATGGCAGCCAATGTAGGGTTCTTATCTTTCGAACTAGAGAAGTGCATAGATTCAGCCACTAATACAACACCACTGTTCTGGACGGTGCTCTTATCATCTAGGGACTTCGTGTAAAAGGTATAACCATTGATCACAAATGAAGTCCAACTTATGACCTCAACTTCAGGACCACGTGCTAACCAATTTATTGTATCAGAAACACATTCTTCTCCGTCAACCTTTTGTTTGAACCAATGTGCGAAAGCTCTGTTATGCTCCCTGATTAACCTTTGTTCAGTCATTCGACTATTTTGTTTCCGTACAATTTCTTTATGGGCATTCATGTAATATTGAACTTCATCAACATTGTTCAAGATATACAAGTGGACTTGTTGCAATTCATCAGCATCTATGCTCTTTACTGTTGCCCCGCGTCTACCCCCTTCTTGATCATGACGTTTAGGAAGGCCAATATGTCGTACATTTGACAAATAATGTTGACAAAATTCCATAGCTTCTTCAGAAACATATTTTTGAATAATAGATGCTTCAGGCCGATTGGGGTTCTTCACATACCCTTTTAGTATTTTCATAGTTCTTTCGATCGGGTACATCCACCGGAAATAGATAGGGCCACACAACTTTATCTCCCTCACTAAATGAACAACCAGGTGTACCATGATATCAAAAAAGGAAGGAAGAAAAAGCTTATCAAGCTGGCATAAGATCATATATCCTTCATTTTTCAATTCCTCCAATCTTTCCGTGTCAATGACTTTACAACAAATGGCATTGAAGAAGAAACAAAGTCTAGTCAATATGTGTTGAAGATCATATTCGGCAATGCCTCGAATAGCTACTGGGAGTAGTTGTTGCATTAAGACATGACAATCATGAGACTTTAGCCATATTAACTTCAAGTCTTTCATCGATACAAGCTTTTTAAAATTTGAACAATACCCTGAAGGAACTTTAGCGCCATGTAAACACTCACAAAAGCTTCTTTTCTCAACCTTAGATAAAGTATGAGCAGCTGGAGGACAAAAAGTTCTATTACCGTATGGCCTAGGATGTAAATCTTCTCGTATTCCCATTTCTTGCAAGTCTAATCTTGCCTTCACGCCATCCTTAGAACTTCCTTGTATGTTGAGCAGTGTCCCAACAATACTATCACATACGTTCTTCTCCACATGCATGAAATCAATACAGTGTCTGACGTCAAGATTGCGCCAATATAGAAGATCGAAGAAGACGGACCTTTTTTTTCATATATTTTTCTCATTTCTACTCTTTGATGACTTACCAAACATAGTATTGATATTTTTCACCTTTTCATAAATTTGATCCCCAGTCAATGCCTCTGGAGCATCTTCAAACTCTTGGCCACCGAAAAAAGCTTTTTTTAATCTATGATAAGGGTGGCTTCGTCTTAGAAATCGCCTATGGCCAAGGTAAACCGTCTTTCTTCCATGTTGAAGTTGATGGTAGCATATGCCTTCTTCACATATCGGACAAGCTTTGTGGCCTTTAACGCTATATCCTGACAAGTTCCCATATGCAGGGAAGTCATTTATAGTACAAAAGATCATTGCTCGTATATTAAAAGTCTCCTTCTTGTTCGCATAAAAAACATCGACACCTTTATCCCACAACTCTTTCAAGTCTTCGATCAAGGGTTCTAGGTAAACATCTATGTCATTTTCGGGTTGATTTGGTCCCGAAATCAACATAGACAACATAATGTACTTTCGTTTCATACATAGCAAAGGAGATAAGTTGTAAATTACCAACAGAACAGGCCATGAACTATGTATACTACTTAGGCTACCAAAAGGATTCATACCATCTGTGCTAAGCCCAAGCCTGAGATTCCTAGGTTCTTCACCGAAGCTAGGAAATAATTGATCGATTTTTTTCCATTGAGAAGAATCAGCTGGATGTCGAAGCTTTCCATCAGAAATCCGCTCATCTGCATGCCATCTCAAATTTTTGGAATGATTGGAAGATACCACAACACTTTTGCAGGGCCCTTATTTGATTTATACCTCGGAGTTTCACATATCAGACATTGCTCCTTCTCTTCATGATCTTTTCTATACAATATGCAATCATTAGGGCAAGCATGGATCTTTTTATACTTCATCCCTAGTGGACACAGTATTTTCTTAGCATCATAGTATCGACAAGGCAACACATTATCATCAGGAAGCATATCTTTAAAGGCCTCAAGCGTTTCTGAAAAACTCTTGTCGCTCCATCCATGCCGTGCTTTCAAGCTTACCAATTTCAATACAGCATTCAGCAATTGGTATTTTTTACACCCCGGGTACAACGGCTTCTCAGCATCACTGCACATATTACCATATGCATGTGATTGTTCAAAAGCCTCTTCTCCTACATCACGAATAATGTCCTCTATCCGATCATCCATATCCGTGTCATTATCATCACAAGTCACTTCCCCCTGTTGAGATGCACTTGGCATTTCTAATTGTTCACCATGCCATACCCATACTACATATGTCTTACAAAACCCTTCACATATTAAATGTGTATATATATCTGCAGCACTTAATCGCTTCTCATTCAAACATTTCACACAAGGGCAATAAAACATCCCACTATCATCATCGGCATTTATTTTTGCAAAGTCTAAAAAACCCCTCACCCCAACATCATATTCAACACTCGTCCGTTTCGTTTGTATCCAACTACGATCCATATATTCCAACACCTTTTTTTTGTTTTCTACTTTTTCCCCTGGAAAAGGTAGGAGTATGATGAGAGCATGCAATCATTACACCCAAGTACCTAGTTTAACTACTACATAATGATAACGTGGGCTTGCAAGTTGAGTTGGGACTTGTCTTACTATTGCAAGTAATCAAAGAAAATAAAATCAGAGAGGCAATTTGTAGGTGATGGAGAGGGGTTGGTGTGTCTAAATTTGGCTAGTTAGTCAGTAGGAAGTTATATTCCCTCAATATATGCAACTAATAAATTGTATGAAGAAATAATCTAACTTCATCTACAATACCGTTAAAATGGTGGGAAGAGTCACAAACCCTATTTAGTAGGTTGATAACTTCAAAAGAGACCATGAAGATCCCTATCATCAAATTCGCTATTACTGGAGGTAGGGAGGATGATTTAGCTGAATTTATTAATAGAGTGATAGTTAACTACCACACCTTTTCCCATAAAATAAATAAAGTTTTGTTGGATTGAGACGGAGGGAGGGAGGATGAGGACCCCTATAGAGACTTGCAGCAGTTATAGCAAGGTCAAGAGTCATGACAGAGGGTTTTATTCGATTTCATCACAACAAAATTGCCTTTGGCAGGGGGAATATATGTACATATACCATTATTTATTTAAGTGAAAAAAATTAAAAGGGAAGGAATAGAGGGGAAAGGGAAATCAAACTTGAAGAAGAGGGAGAGAAAATGGTCCCCTATGAGAGTTAGAGATGATAAACCAGAAGAGCCTAATAATTTCTACTCTTCTCGATATCTCTTCTTCCTATAAATATGTGTGTGTGTCTGTAGACTCAACTATTTCTTTTGCAAGTTTGTTGATGTTATGAATCAATAACTTGATTACTACTTAGTGATATATATATAACTATCATATTTTGATGTCACAACCATTGACATTTGCGAATGTAGGCACATGGTAATGAAATTCTCTAACTTGAAACCATAGATCTTTTCGAAAACTACACACAAGCTAGGTAATGAATAGAAAAATAGATGCACACAATTTGCATAAAAATAACATTTTATTCTTTTTAATAATGTCATGTACAATTAGCTTCTAATATATAGAACCAATCTTTGTACATTTCAATCTCTTTATAGACTTTACATGTTATAGGCCGAACTAAATATATAAATTTATTTCTTCATATAGGACAATAAAATGCACATTGAACTCTTCTTGATTGTTAAAAACATCATTGCACAGGACAACTTAACAATTTTGACTTCTGGTGTTAGAATTGAATAGGACAACATATACTTTAAATATTTTGCTTACTTTGCAAGGAAAAATGAGCTATATAAAATTGTTCCTAATATAATCCATTTCAGATTGGATTTTTATTCTTATGTCCTTTGGTTCAAGTCGTAATCCTGAATGCCGTATCTATCAAACACAACATTATTACAGTGAAAAAAATTGTGAGAGACACATATACATGCCTAACTTCTGAAGAATTCACGATTTTGACTTTCAAACTTGCTTTTAGTTTTTGGGTACTCATAAGGATGTTGTCATACCTTCAACGGAGTTCAGTTGACCTAGAAACTTCGTTTTATGCAAGTTCAAAAAATTAGACCATTATGTTTTTTTATTTGATCAATGGCATCCCTAAACCATTTTCAACTTGATGAGATTAATCATGTTTACCTGTCCCAACAAAAATACCTTGAGTGAAGAACACAATCAAATAAGAAGGGAGGATTATATTACATTCTCTGACTCAAATTTTAACCAATTTCAACAAGTGGATCACAGAGCAGCAATGCAGTTCATGAAATTGCACTATAGCTCACGCAACAACGATCAAGGAATGAACATATGGACACAATAAACTATCAGACAGGGGGCCAAAGGATACCAAACACCAAACACACTAGAAAATTTATATTAAGCCTAGGCCGATAACCTTGTTTTCCAGAACAGAAATACTGGAAAACCAACTTCTATATAGTAATTGTAGAGGACGATGAAGCATACCTCAAAAAAGAGGATGAAGACGTGAATGACAGCGACCAACGAATGACAGACGACAGCACCAGCGATGACAACCACGAGCAGCTGAAGCAGTGTATGAAGGCGACCGAAGAGCGACGACGGAAACGATTAAGAATATATGACAGCCACCGACAGTGACGACGGAAAAGATTAAGAATATCTGACAGCCACCGACAGCAACGACGGATGGGGAGTCGACGACTGAGGAGAGAAAAGATTGGGAGGGATTTCAGATTGGGAGAAGCGGGAGGAAGAGCAGCGCGAAAATCAATTTGGGGAAAACTTTTTAGACCGGTTAGTTGGATAACCGGTCTAAAATAAAGGATTTTAAGACCGGTTCTCCTAACAACCGGTTTTAAAAGTCCACTTTTAAGACCGGTTGTTAGGAGAACCGGTCTTAAAACCATATTAAAATTATTTTTAAGACCGGTTCCCTAACAACCGGTCTTAAAAGTGGACTTTTAAGACCGGTTGTTAGGAGAACCGGTCTTAAAACCATATTAAAATTATTTTTAAGACCGGTTCCCTAATAACCGGTCTTCCAAGTTGTTTATAATTACGAGAATACCACCGCGCATTTCTTTTAGACCTAATCAACTACAACCGGTCTAAATGGCCCGGTCTAAAACGCCTTTTTTGTACTAGTGCTTGAATCGAAACATTGTTAGTTGGAGAGTCAAATGCATACATAAACTGACCACATAAATCTCAGAGGATTTGTAAGCAGTATATGTTAACCAACTTATCAAATCTAACTTTCTTGAGCTGCTCCATCCTATCTTCTCTATTCTTCACACTTCTGCATACTTTCATAAACTGATTTAGAGCACAGTGAGTCAATTTGTCCCTTTTGTCCAACTTCTTAATTTCTTTGCCCTCACCCTATATGTCTCCTTCTCCACATCTTTCAATGCGTTCCAAGCTTCTTTTCAATGACTGAGTCTCTTCTGTTAAACGCCTGCATACCTCATTCTTGTTCTTCTTATTCTTATAATACTCTTGTGTGAACAATATATACCTAGACACTTTTGGCTGCCTCTCTCTGTCTCCATCTTTCCCTTTTCTATTCTTTAGTATTTTCTTCTTCACTTGAAACATAATTACTACTTTAATCACCTACCAGCACAAACATAAGACATGCATATCCAAACAATTTTCATTGACCAAAATTCATCAATATAAGGATATATCAATATCAATATGACCTCATAAATTCTAATCATAAATTGCCAAGGAATGAGTAATTTATGAAGTAAATTGTAATTTAAGAACAGTAATGTAGAGAATAGAGTCAGTCTGTGTTATGTTCAGTGTCAATACCCATTTCCATTTCAATATGAGTAGAGTGATAAAGACCAATTCCACAGGCATATAGAAAAAGTACAAATATATTGATAAAAGTATTTGTTTACATACAGAAATCAACAGTGCAGAATTTGATAACATTTACAATGTTACCCAAAATATTTAAATATAACTACAGATAACCACTCATCCACACCTCGGGATCCTGTGCTTGTCAATTCCCCATATATGCACCCTTGCCTTTGGATCTGTTAGTTCTCGCTGGCACATTTTTTGTTTATAAAAAGGGGTGAGATTACAAGGAATCTCAGTAGTAACACATAATCATTCATAGAAGATGCAATAAATAAATATGCCAAATACAAGATAATGCAAATTATATTAACACAAAAATCAGTTCAATCAGAAATGTGTTAAGAGCTAACCACAGTTACAACCCTACATATTTCGTACCTCAGTCCTTGACTGGGTATATCAGTGCACTCGTAGCACTGCCCGTAGGCACTATTTATCACTATGCAATGTGTATAACACATATTATAGAAGATGGCATATACAAAGCATATAAACATTGGCAAGTGTATAAAGGATAAAGTTACTACCTTAACCCCTTTCCACCTTGAAACATGTGTCTCGTAAAGTGCGTCAATGTCTGGGCTCTCAATTTTGTCCTAAAATATCAAATGTATAAGAACTAGGTTAAAACCTATTCATGTACCATTTTAGGCACTTCCATAGTATGTATAGTGGTTATATAACCTTACTGTGAAAATTTACCAAAATGCCCCCAAGGATTTGGCCTGGTCATACTTTTCCTGAAATTTTGACCTAGGCTATTCGGACATATTTTGGCCCAAGGAAACCATTTCCTGACTTGAAATTACCAAATTCACTGTCAAAAGACAAGAATGCACTTGGTAGCCCCGATTTCAGGGTTTCATGGGCATTTTCATAATTATGCTTTTTCGGGCTTTTCTGAAAAATTGTTCAATTGTAACCCCACCTAAGTTTCCCTCTTAAACTAAATAGAATCATAAAAACATCAAAAATCCAGCCCCAACCCCTCCAATTAGTCCTATCCAAAATCTGAAATTCTCTAGGGAAAATTGGGATCTTTGAAATCCGACTTCATAGACTTGTTCCTTTATGCTCCTAAACACTTTATTAAATTTTTAATTATGTTTAAACAACTATTTAGGCCCAATTTGGGCAGCATATCATTTATGACATCTCATTTCCCAAATTTAGAATCAAAGCCAATTTGACAAAATTTTACTGATTAAACTACTCATAGCAGTTAGAACAATCGATATGCAAAGTTTCTGAGTTACCTTAAGCTCCCTCTTCCTTTTCCTTCCTATGGCCGAAACCCTAACCCTTGAAACACTAAAATTTCGGCTTCAAACACCTTCAATAACCTAGAATAGAAGCTTAGGAGAATAATTATACATGTTAGGCACGAATTTATCAAAGAAATTGACCTACCTTGTGAGATTTTCATCCTTATCTCTCTAAAACTCAAGCAACTCTTCTCTCTCTCTAGGGCTACATAAGGCATCAGTTAAAGCTGAAGAAGGAAGAGGAAAAATGCTTTTATTATATATTATATTTTATTTTAATAATTTATTTAATTTCCAAAAATTCCAAACTTTGAATTTTCATGTAATAATTTCCATCTTTATCCAATTGTATCATAGGCTCAATTAACATGTAAATAATATTTCCTCCTTTATGTTACATGTAGGAGACGCCTAGGGGTCCTTCCCTTTGATCTCAATTGGCTTCAAAACTTATTCAAGTTATGTGAACACTTTAAGTCACGATTTCGATCAAATTTACACTTTTGCTCAAATTTTCCATAAATTCATATTTATTTGACCAAAATATTCCAAATATATATTTCTCCTTTATTTCCCTTTCAATTAATTGGAAAATAATTAATTTGATGCTTGTTTGGAAAAATTACAAATTTGCCATTGCATCTCTCTCTTCCTTTTCAGATTTCTGATAGATTTTCTGCCCAAACTTAAAACAATCATAACTAAATTTGTAGACATCGAATTAGAGTGATTCGAAAGCATATAAAACCCTTATTGAGTCTAGTTGCAAGAAAAAATATAGTCTTTAGACAACTAGAAGCTGAAAATTCCTAGAATTTAAGTTTTTGAATGTTGTTCCACAAAATCAACAGTTCTTCTGGGCTAACTTCAAAAATTCATAACTTTTTGTATACAGCTTCAAAAATTACCTATAATCTCTCAAATTAAAGCTTAAGATTTTTACTTGCATCCTGTAAAATTTTATAATTTTTGCACATCATTTGATCTTATAAAATTACCTGACAAAATAACTGCCTCACGAGGAATTTTCACCAGCCACAAAATCACATCCTCCAAAATTCACCCTTCCATTTTATTGAATATTTCCACATATTATTTCCAGATATTTATAGTATATATTGGTGAATAGAATTTAGGGCGTTACAGTTCTCCCATACATAAATAAATTTCATCCCTGAAATTTACTATACTTGTATAACTATAACTTCTGGGTAACGCTTTCGCATATTCATTCCTTTTTTATTATTTCAATACTTCAAATCCTGGTGGTCGCAGTATAGCACTACAGTTGAACCATAACGATATGTTTCTAAATTTTTAGCACAACACAATTACTGCTAACTCAAGATTATGTGTGGGATAATAATTAACTTTTTATTCATGAGGCTAGATGCATAAGCGAATACAAGGCCATGCAGGATTAAACAATTGGCAATCTTGCCTACTGGCATCAACAAGGACAACAAAGGTCTACAGTGGATTTGGGATTATCAATATTGGTGCCGACGTTCATTTTCATCTCAACTTAGTGAAGCCCTTCTCCAAGTTATGGCCCCACAGATAATGTTGATTTTTTAATACTATTTTGGAGAAATTCAATACGCATCTTTTGTAATATCTAGAAAGATCCAGAAAAATGCGCACTTCTAATACAATCTCTGGCCTATTCTAGCTCAGCACTGCTTCCACCCTGCAAGGATCCATCAAAACTCATTACTATGAGACTATATGGCCTAGAAATATAACTTTTGAAGCCAAATCCCATATTTACTTAAATCTTAGTGTGTTCAGTACAGTTTTCAAATACTGTTCTAGCTTTCGATTACATGGAAAAGAATACGAAATCCATAGTTGATTCATGCCCCTCGGCCTTTATCATACAATTTAGACGATCATCGGCCGTGACAATTTTTAACATCCATGGGTGTAGACACAACCAGAACATTAGAAAGTTTACATACTTTCAGGCCTAGCTGTCTCACACAATTATATGCCATAAATGAATGAATAACTAGCACCTGAATCATGCATCAATTATATTGAGCTGCCATTATAATAAATCGTACCTTGAGTTGGTTTAGGAGATTTCCTAGCCTCCTCCTAAGTAATCATATATGCTCTGCCCTATACTCTTAGTCTTGGCTTAGCAGGACGTTGCTGCTTCAGTGGGCAATTATTAGTATAATGCCCCCACCTACCATAGATATAACAATTATTTAGCCGGTTTGGGTCCTTCTAATGGAGAGCCATTACATGCTCTTCCAGGATGGTGCGGCTTTTGAGAAAACCAACATGTTCTGCTTTATTGGGATCCTTGATTCTGATGGCCTCCAGCTTGATATGGTTTCTTATCACCACTCCAGAGTGGTTCACTTGGTTCTTTTCATTTCTAAGATGAAGTACTACTTTCATAAGTACCCTTCCTGTTGTTTTTGGCAACTAAGCTCAACATGCGTTTCTTGATGCAACGACATTCTTCTACTGCTTTGCTAAACTTAGTGAAATACTGTGAAATTAGTTTCTATTTCATCTCCGGTCTTAGCCCCTCAATCAACATATCAGCACTCCATTCATCACTATCACGAAGCTTGAGGTATGCCGAATATCGAGATAATCGAATATACCATGACAGATAGTTATCAAAACTCTCTCGGTCTTGTTGTTAGATGCTTATAAGCTCTTTCTCTTTTTCTCGTCTAATAAAAGGGGGAAAATATTTCTTGTTGAACTTCTCTTGGAATAATTTCCAGGTGATTAGAATATTCCTTCCCCTTAAAATCTGCTCTGTGTTTTTCTACCACCAGTCTACATCACCCTTCAACTTGTAGATGGCTTGTAGAACTTTTACCTCATCCAGGCATAGCAGAATATTAAAAATTTTCTCTAAACGGGATAACCAGTCTTCCATAATCTATAGGTAAAACCTCCCTTGAAAGATAGGAGCCTGTTGTTTACTGAACCTACCTACCTAGGTTTGGATATCCGCTTCGAGCTTTGGTATGATGTCCTCTGGTTAAGGCCCCTTCGGTGGTACTTCTTCACCAATACCCCTCACATATTCTTCCAGGTGATATTGCCTCCATTGTACCTCCTAAAGCTCCTCTTAGATCTCGGTCATAGTTGCTAGCTGCTGCGTTAACATTTTTAGAATTTGCTGTTGGATTGAATCTAGTCTAGCACTCCCTTCTTCCTTGTTATTTCTATGCCAACCTCCAACCCTTGCTCAAACTCGGACTTGACCCCAAGGTGTATCATGCTCCATCTCTCTATTTCCAACTACATGAAAATAGAGAAAAATTACGTTTCACATAAGAAAAATGGCATTTTCATCATTTTATAAAAGTCAGGGTACACAGATATGTCATATATAGCATATATTAACTATTTGTAGTAGTTACAGTAAGTTAGAAACATCATACCACCTAAAAACTATTGTACATGACATATTATTCTTTTTTACATTTCAAAACTCTAAGTTCATGCAACTTCCTAGAGGGTCACCTATCCTAGATTACCTTAGGTCAAGCACGATTAACTTTCTATGTACCCTCCCAAAATACCAACTCAGGCTAAATCATTTTCTGTCTGTCGGTACCACCTGACTGCCCTGTCTTTAAAAACATACCGGTTGTCAGCTCTGGTCACCAAAATATACTGCATAGGCTCCACATTACCTGACACACATAAACCTTGGTACTAAGTCTCAGATGTGCCTCAGAAGCGTCTAGAAGTTCGTGCTCGGGCCTTAATGAATGATGTGAATCTTCTATTGGTTTCAATATGCTGAGTCTGAGAAGAAATACATGGTGGTGTAAACCCAGAACACATCGGGCAATACGAGCTCCAGCTGTATCTGAATCCCGTACAGTGGCTTTATGCCTCTCAGGAATGCTGGATACTGGCCTCTGGGTGTATCACGTTCCCATAGCACTCTGTGGTATTTGCCCCTGATATAATTCCCCAGCTCTAGGTCTAGCTTTAGATCATACTCCACCTCCACTGACTCTACTGGGGACTCACAATCGCTCAGTTCATCCTCCAGGATCTCCTTTGGATCATCCTCCTCTAGTCATAATCTGGGTCCTCTCCTATCTCCCCACTAGTGACTCTACTGGAGATACCGGCCTCGGCTCCAGTCCATATACTCGTAATACCGGCATACTCTTCCTCACCGTTCGTCTAATCTAAACACCTCCCCATGCATAATACTCCACATACAGTTGCCCCTCCGGTATTCTCTGCTTCGGTGGCAACTGGATCACCGATGGTTCTTCCTCAGATGACTTGCTCAAACTGCTCATGATCCTGTCATCATGCATACAATACCATATCAGCATAACATTCTGATAATGCCAGAATCGCTTTGACGTTAGTATTTTTGCCCCTTCTAAAACATATTTGTGCCAGACGCTCCTCGTACAAAACTTCATTAGTAAATTTGCTCTTTAATCCTAGAAGTATTTGTTTACACATAAGAATCAATAGTACAGAATTCGATAATATTTACAATTTTACCCAAAATATTCAAATATAACTACATATAACCACTCATCCACGCCTCAGGATCCTGTGTCTGTCAATTCCCTATGTCTGCATCCTTGCCTTTGGATCCGTTAGTTCCCGCTGGCACATTTTTTGTTTATAAAAGAAGGGGTGAGATTCCAAGGAAACCTAGTAGTAACAGATAATCATTTATACAAGATACAATAAATAAATATGCCAAATACCATATAATACAATATTATATTAACACAAAAATCAGTTCAGTCGGAAATGTGCCTAAAGCTAACCACCGTTGCAATCCCTACACATTTTGCACCTCAATCCTTTACTTAGTATATCAATATACCCATAGCGCTGCCCGTAGGCACTATTCATCAGTGTGCACTATGTATAACACATATTATAGAAGTGGTATATACAAAGCATATAAACATTGGCATAGTGTATGAGGGATAAAGTTACTACCATAACCCTTTTCTACCTCGAAATGTGTGTCTCGTAAAGCATGCCAATGTCTGACCTCTCAATTTTGACCTAAAAATATCAAATGTACAAGAACTATGTTAAAACCTATTCATGTACAATTTTAGGCAGTTCCATAGTGCTTATAGTGGTTATATAACCTTATTATGAAAATTTACCAAAATGCCCCTGAGGACCCGGTTAGCCGTACTTTTCCTGAAATTTTGACATAGGCTATTCAGACATATTTTGACCCAAGGAATCCATTTCTGGAATCCAAATTACCAAATTCAAGACCAAAAGACAAGAATGCCCTTGGCAGCCCTGATTCAGGGTTTCAAGGGTGTTTTCGTAATTATGCTTTTCGGGCTTTTCTAAAAAAGTGATCAACTATAACCCCGCCTAATTTTCCCTCCTGAACTCAATGGAATCATTAGAACATCAAAAATCTAACCTTAACCCTTCCAATTGGTCCTATATAAAATATGAAATTCTTCAGGAAAATTTGGGGTTTTCGAAATCCGACTCCACAGACTTGCTGCTTTCTACTCCTAACCTCTTTATTAACTATTTAATTACGTTAAAACCATTACTTAGGTTCAATTTGGGTAGCATAACATTTATGACATCTCATTTCCCAAATTTAGAATCAAAGCCAATTTGACAAAATTTCATCGATTAAACTACTCATAGCAGTCAGAACAATCGATATTCAAAGTTTCGGAGGTTACCTTAAGCTCCCTCTTCCTTTTTCTTCCTATGGCCGAAAACCCTTGAAACACTAAAATTTTTGCTTCAAACACATTCAATAACATAGAAGAGAAGCTTAGGAGAAGAATTATACAAGTTATATACGAATTCACTGAAGAAATCGACTTATCTTGTGAGATTTTCCTCTTTCTCTCTCTAAAACTCAAGCAACTCTTCTCTCTCTCTATGGCTGCATAAGGCGTCAGTTATATTTTATTTTAACTTTTATTATATTTTAATCATTTATTTAATTTCCAAAAATTCCAAACTTTGAATTTTCATGTAATAGTTTCTATCTTCATCCAATTGTGTCATAGGCTCAATTAACATGTAACTAATATTTCCTCCTTCATGTTACATGTAGGAGACGCCTAGGGGTCTTTCCCTTTGATCTCAATTGGTTTCAAAACGTGTTCAAGTTACGTGTACACGTTAAGTCACAATTTCGGTCAAATTTGCACTTTTGATCAAAATTTTCATAAATTCATATTTATTTGACCAAAATATTCCAAATATATATTTCTCTTTTACTTCCCATAATTAATTAAAGGTAACTTCAGTTAATTGTAAAATAATTAATTTGGTCCTTGTTTGGCAAAATTACAAGTTGTCCATTACATCTTTCTCTTCATTTTTCGATTTTTGGCAAATTTTCTGCCCAAAATTTAAAAAATCATAACTAAATTTATGGACATCAAATTGGAGTGATTCCATATGTAACTTTTGAGCAATCTCAAGATGTACCTTCATGAGCAGTCTTAAGAGTATCCCATATGTCTTTGGCTTTGCGTAGTATGCAGATTCGGAAATACTCCTTCTAATTGAGAGCACTATGTATTATTAGAATAGCTTTACTATTTATTGTTACTAACATCTTGTCATCATCGTCAGATTCCTCTAGACTCTTGTCCACAACTCTATCTTCAATTTTCTTCTTTGAAACATAATCACCATCTTGTATCACATTCCATAGACCGTATTTGTTAGCCATCATGAATACTTTGAACTTAGCTTTTTAGAACAAAAAATGTTCTCCTGCGAAACCAGGAGGTCTAGTGATAGAAGCTCCGTCTAGAAGAATGTTCTCACCCATTGTTGCCATTTACTAGATCCTTCTTAAGTTGTTAAGTTCTTCAGAGAAGACTAGGCTCTGATACCAAATAAAAGAGGCAAGCTTCACCTAAGAGGGGGTTGAATTGGGTGATGTGATAACTTTTTGAGTTTATTTGGTGATATGAAAATTACTATAGATAGAGTAGAGTTGAGAAGATTAGTACACAGAGAGTTATACTAGTTCGGCTCAAAACCCAAGCATACGTCCAGTTCTCAGAGATCAAAACCTACTATGATTTTCACTATTCTTCCAAGATTCAATGGGCTCTCGGAATTCCATAAGACAACATTTGTCTGTGTATGGACTACGAGCAGAAATATTCTAATACCAAGAATTTTCTCTTTCCCTTACGATAAGTCTGATGTGCAGAAACAATCCTATAACTTTTTTCTCTTGCTTACATATTCAAGTCTATGAGCAACAACGTTCTCTCCTGCTTACACCCCTGTAAGTCTTACAAGCAGTAATGTTCTCTCATGCTTGCACCTTGTAAGTCTTATGAATAGAAAGTACTCTTAGGGATTCTCTCAACTACTTCTCTCATAAGGATATCTACCCTCTCAAGGTCCCTGTACCTTAAGATCAAATGAAAATGTGATTTGCAATGTATACAGACTCTCTCATAGAGCAAATATGATAAACACTGAAGTACAATATGAATATAGAGAAGATATGAAAACAGAGACTCTTGTGAATGTTTGCTTTAGGCTTTTGTAGGAAGTTCTAATTTTTGGTCTCTTGAAACTGCATATTTATAGCACATTGGTTTTGGTCTATTGAATGATAGTCGTTGTGGAGTGAAGCATATCATTGTAGAGCAGCATGTATGTGTTTAAAATCTTCAAACAATATATTATGGTAGGTCTGTAATGTGCGTGCTTAGCTGGTTGACTTTGAATGAAATGACTATGTCTACCATTTTTTACTTCCCATATGCATCTTTGGTTCAGACTTTCAATCTTCTGTTTCATACTTGAAGTATATGTTAAATGATATTTAAGAATAACAAGTGAAAAATTTGTGAATAAATAGCATTTAATTTTGTTTGGATTGATCACTATAAGTTTGTTGCATTTTGGTTTATGATAGAGCATCACTCAAGTGCACATTTGCCTCACTCGAGTGCAACATCATATTTCCTCTTCTACTTCAGCTTCTGGTTTGCATTTCCATGCTAAAAAGCAAGAATGCATTTTCTCACTTGTGAGTGTTATGGGTCCTCACTCAAGTAAATCTTGTCTCACTTGAGTGCATGTGTATTTTGCACTGTAGGCTCACATCTCTAGATAACACTTGCAACATATTTTTCAAGAGTGTGCTTTTGCATTTGCAAGTGATATGGGTCCCTACTTGAGTGATAATGTCTCACTCGATTGCACCATTGTATTTCAGCTTCAGGCATCACTTCTGGATAGCACTAGCACCAAGTTTTACAAGTGTGAGATTTGCATTTGTAGGTGATGTAGGGCCTCATTCAAGTACTGAGATGCTCACTTGAGTGCATCAGTATTTCCTCACATCTGGTCAACCTTATCATCATCACTTACAGCAATATTGGAGAAAGTATGTTTCCTCACTCGTGAGCATTGCTCTATCACTCGAGTAATAAAGCCATTGCTCGAGTGCACTTCTCACTTTTAGCTCTTCCTTGCTCTCAGGTAATTACTTCTTGTACAACACTTGCAGTATTTAAGTGAGCTTGAGGCTTTCACTTGAGTACTAAGTCTGTGCTCGAGTGCAATGACCATTTCCTATCTCTGACTTTGATTTTTGTCAAACACTTTCACGAGTATGCCTTCATGCTCGAGTGGAAATTAGATCATCACTCGAGTAGTCCTATAATTTTTAGCTGGAAGATTGCTTCTGTAAAACACTTTCAGTCCCACACTTGCTGTAGTCGAGTGCAAAACTGTTTCTCTCTCAAGTACAAGCTCCATCACTCGAGTGCATCAGTTAAAATCATAGCATTATCTTCTAAACTTTGTGAAATGCATTTGGTAACATGTTGAATTAATTTTTATACTTCCAAACCATGAGTTTCTTACCAAAACACATAATCACCTTTTGTTATCATCAAAACTTAGATTCTAACATTCTCTCCCTTTTTGATGATGGTAAAACCTTTGTGATGGATTTAAAGACTTGATTGAATTAAAAAATTTTTAAAACACTTTCAAGATTTCCAAATGCATATTCACTAAATTTTTGAGTCATTTTTCAGATTTTTACACTTTTCTTTAAAAACTTCTTGAAATGCTTCCAATGTATACTTAAGGCAAAGATAAGTCATAGTACCATAAGGATTGAATAGAAAGCTTACGAAATATGAAAATAGCCATATATGTATTGATAAATTTATAAAGTAAATTGGCAAATTTAAAACACAATGTTAAGTTGAAAATAAAAAACTACCTAAACTCCCCTTTAAACTAGCCCTATCCCACATTAGTCTAATAAACAGCAACAACTAAAACTACATCACACATTCTTCTCCTATGTTTCGTTAATATCAAAAAGGGGGTTAAGGATAGGTAATGTTGGATGGAAGTGGAGTATACAACACCATAGCGGTGGATAGATCAATAGGATCAGGCTCAAATGGTGGAGATGAAAACTGAGAAGCAGAGGTAGTAGGTTGGGATGATGATGGTTGTACAACAGTACATCAATCAAGGTATCTGTCTTGGGATTGGTGAAAGTAAAGAGTACATGGGTCTATGTTTGGGAAGGTGAAACAGTGGTAGGTATAGAATCTGGAGGCATATCAGGCTGAGAAGTCAGAAGTCAAGTATGAAAGAAAGTCTTCATTTCAGTAATTCTCCTCGACTGATGTTCTTGAGCCTTGAACATCAAGTCAAAGTTGGCATTTGCCTTGTCTACCAACTTGGTGACTTGAAATTCCATCTTTTTGACTAGTTTCTCATATTTATTAAGCAATTCCTATTTCAAACCAGCAACTGCTTGGTTGAATATATCTGTTAGAAATCCTGGAGAGAAACACTGAGGAATGATGGAGGTGGAAATGGACCTTGTGCTGAAGACAAAGCTTCATCACCTCTCGATGGTATGGATTCTCTCTGAGATGTAGCCTTTGTCTTATTGATTGGAAGAGTGATCCCCATGTGTGTAACTATATATGGCTAAACCTGAGAATCCTTACCCTTTTGGTTCCCTCCAAGTACCAGAATTTTTTGTGCCAAAGAATGAGAGAGACAAGTTAAGGTATAGTATTGTGGTGGTTCGTGATAAAGAAAATCAAAATCTTCTCACTCACTAAAGATAAGTTTACCAATATTCCTCTGTTGGCCGACTAGGAAAGAAGCCAACAAGTAGTAATCTCTGTGGGCAAAGTGGGTATAATTTTTGGATTTGTTGATTATGCTTCAATATAAATATAATAAAGGACATGAATTGAATTAGGCATAATAGTAGGCTTAAAAGTTGAGAGGTCCTATAGGGTTATTTGGCCTTAATCTCTAGAAGGCTTCATTAGCTGAGAATAAGGGTGGATTGCTAGGAGGAGCTACATAGCCAAGGATGTGGTTGATGATAGAAGGGGAAATCATAATGTGTTGGCCTCTAATAGTAGTGGATATCCCTTCCTCTATTGTCTCTCCTATTCTAGATATAATGTTGTGCACTTTCATATTACAGCAAAAAGTTCTCACAATAGTGGGTGAATATGAAAGGTGTACACTTAACCAGGGATCATAAAATCTAAGGAAATGTTGGAAATCCAAGCTACAATTTTTACTTAAATAGTCTAAATCCACATAAACCATAGGACAAAAGCTTCTATGTGCAAACTCAGAATTATATACCTTCTGGTTAAATGGCTGCAGTTCCTGAGTGTTGAAGCCTTTAGAGGAATTATGTCTTAGCCTTCTTCCTTTGGAGCCTGTGAAGTAGAAGGCACTCCTGACTGTGAACTAGTATAGCTGGACTGAATAGCATGATGAGAGCTTGAGGCACCCACTTAGGAGGTAATCTGGCCAACCAAGGCATCTAATTTGGATTTCTCCATTGCTTCTTAAAGTTGCAGGTTGAAGGAATCATCAAAGGAAGACTCTTGAGGTTCCTCTATGCCAGTCTTCTTTCCTCTTCCCTTCACTTAGATAGTAACTTTGATCGCTGCACAATTGGGTCTTTGAATGCTTACCCCTTTTGTTTTCTTTGGTGGAGGTTGAACTTCTTTGGCCGCCTTTGGCTTAGGATGCTTCTTCTTAGCCAGGGTTGCCTTTTTCTTAGTTGTTTTTGTTAAATCCCATATGTTTTGATGATAACAAAGATTAGATCAATGATATAAAAGGATTTGATAACAAACAAATGAATTTGAACAAAGTAGGAAAGCATTACTTAAAGTAAGCACTGGAGTAATAAACAAATTTTGTGAAGGCTTACTCGAGTAGCCCCTCGAGTAAGGGAAGTTGTTACTCGAGTAAGCACTCGAGTAATCATGAAGAATTTCATCGAGAGAAGCACTACCAAAATTTGGAAGTAGTTACTCAAGGGACCACTCGAGTAATCTGTAAAGTTATATAGACCATTACTCGAGTACCCACTCGAGTAACATTATTTTCATAGGTATCACTCGAGTAGCCACACGAGTAACTAGGTCAAAAATCTTCCAGTAGCTCTCGGCCAAGAAATGCAACACTTTACTTGAGTAGCTGCTTGAGTAACCAGGTGAGAAAAAGGCATTACTCGAGGGACCACTCGAGTAATCTGCAGAGTTATTTGAAGCATTACTCAAGGGGTCACTTGAGTAATCAGAAAGCAAACTCTCGGCTAGAAATTTGATGCAATTACTCGAGGGAGTAATCGAGTAATCTGCAGAGTCATTTGAAATTTACTCGAGGGCTCACTCAAGTAACATGTGAAGGAAAGGGAAGGCCACTCGAGTAATCAGATTACTAAAGTTAGCACCCGAGTAACTTGTGAAGTAAAGATATGGCCACTCGAGTAGCCACTCGAGTAATCAGGTATTTTGAAGGTTTGTGATATATCTCACTCCATGTCTTACCCGAGTAATTTCTTATGTAAAATATTGAATTAGTCACTGCTATATTTTTGATATCTTTACTCTAGGGACTACTTGAGTAACCAATATGATCACTCGAGTAGCCACTCGAGTAAGACAGTCCAAAAATTAAGTTTTTGATTGAATGTTTATTAAATTGTTTTCTATATGATAAACTCTACATTGCACTAGTATCCTAAGTACATTTACAGAGAAACAATGAAGAGATCATGCAAGAAGAGATAATTCAAATGAAATTCTGAGATCTCACCTACCACTACCTACCGCAAACGTATAGTTTTTTAAATTTGAAGAATAGTCAACCATTGTTGTGCAACTCTAATAGGTAGGGGTGAGTAACGGGTGGGCGGGTCTGACCCGTGGGTCAACCCGTGACCCGCCCGTTTATTTTTCACAGGTACGGGTTACCCCGTACCCGTGCCTTAACCCGTATTCAAACGGGTACAGGTTAAACGGGTTCTGGTTAAACGGGTCCAGGGAACCCGTTTAGCCAAAAAACTTTTTTTTTTTGGGCCTCCAAAATGGGAGCCTGTTCGCACAGTTTCAGGTTTTTTTTTTGCCCTCTACAAAGGGAGCCCATTTGACAGCCCAATTCAGGTTTTTTTCCTCTACAAAGGGAGCCCATTTTGAAAGCCCAGTTAGTTTTTTTTTTGCCATTACCTATTTGACAGCCCAATTATAGTTTTTTTTGGCCCTCCAGAAGGCAGAAGGACAGAATTTATACCTGCTGCCTGCTGAAATGCCATAAATACTAGTATAACATGCTAAATTGCTAATGATAAATTGATAATATGCTATGAAGTTTAAACTTCAATTATTACAAATTCACAAGCTACAAAACAATAGCAATATAACATGCTAAATTGCTAATGCTAATATGCTATGGTGACTCGTGAGGACTGAGGACCCAGTTTTGCAAATCTTCATCTTTTTGTCAATTCACCTCCTCCCTCTGCTTTTGCATCTTCCTCTACAAAATGAACAAAGATATCAATATGTATTAATATTAACTAATAAGAAGATGAAATGAAACGTTAATTATTGAAAATAGAGAATGCAAATTAAGATACCGATAACAATAGCTGCAGTCTCATCAAAATTATCAACATCAAAATCATTCAAGTTGGGTGGTTTCACTGATAGCCAATTTTGTGCACATATGAGTGCCTCAGCCATCCTTGAGGATAAAGAGCTCCTGAAAGCATCTAATACTCTACCACCCGTACTAAAGGCAGCTTCTGAAGAAACTGTAGAAACTGGGAAAGCTAACAAATCACGTGCCATCAAGCTTAACACTTCATACTTAGAAGCATTCCCTTTCCACCATGACAAGATGTCAAATTTTGCATCGCGATAACCAACCAATTCAGCTTGAAGGTATTCATCCACTTCTGAAAGTTTCTCTACACTACTCTCTGCATCTGCCTTGGCTAAAAACTTTTGATATGTAGCATCAACAGATGACAAGGCCACTTCAACTTCTAACTCTGGTAATGGAACATTATTCCCACCACCACCACTATTATCCCCATATTCCATTGATGGTTGAGATCCAGAATTTTCACCAAGATGAACACTAGTTGAATAATGGTCATATAAACGATACATCACACCCATAACCTTCCTCATCATAGCTTCACACTTTGTTGGTTCATGGAAAATGTCAGCAAAAGCGACTTTGACATATGTCAATTTATATCTAGGGTCTAATATCAAGGCCACAACCAAAAGTGGATTCATTTTCTCAGCTGCTCCCCAGTATTTGTTAAATTTAGATAACATTCTTATTGACATGTCATTCAAGAGAGAGCAGGAATTACTTGCACTTCCATTGAGGCTTGTCTGAATTGCAACTATATGCTGGAAACAGGTGTTACTTGTAACATAGTTTGATCCAGAAAACTTCAATGTCATGTTGTAGAACAACTTTAAGAAGCCAAGAAACTCACTCGCAGTGCTCCAATCATATGCACTAGGAGGCAAAATGGTAGGTTCTATTGTCCTTCTTGTAATTGCATCATCAGATACATCATCAAAACCTTCAAGGTAATCAATCAATGCATAAGTATCTCGACTGGACCCTACCTTAACCTTTTTCTTGAAGTATTCTTTGTACTCTTGATCTTCCTCTTCCATCCGAGTAAAAACTTTGACAAACTTAACAGCACTCTCAAGCATAAGATATGTTGAATTCCACCTAATCACAATTCACAACATAGAAATGAAAAACAATTGCACATCAATTATCAATACATAATAATAGATTCATATCAAAGCTCATTCAAACTAATTATAAATAAATTACCTCGTAGGACAATCCAAGGTAAGTAGACGTTTTGATTCAACTCTCTCCCTTTCAGCTAGTATTATGAACTTACGCTTCCTTGATAGAGAAGATTTAACAAATTTTACTGCATGTCGGATGAGCTCAATGGACTTGTTCATTTCTTTGAGACCTTCAGAAACAACCAAATTTAATATGTGAGCAGCACACCGCATTTGCAAAAATTCTCCATCACAAACCAAACCATCCCAACTCCTGAAACGCTTTTTCAAAATTGCAATTGCAGAATCATTGGCAGAAGCATTGTCAACTGTGATTGTAAATACTTTGTCAATGCCCCAATGAAATAAGCAATCCTCAATTTGTTTAGCAATTGACTCCCCTCTATGATCCGTAATCTCACAAAAATTAAGAATGCGTTTCTGTAAAATCCAATCCTCATCAATCCAATGTGCAGTCAAACACATATAGTTGTTTTGTTGTACAGATGTCCAACAATCAGTGGTGAAGGACACACGGACTTTCGAAGTCTTGAAGTATTTTCTCAAGATATCTGCTTGTTCTCGATATATATTGTAGCAATCTCTAGCGGCTGTCCACCTTGAAGGCATTTGAAATTTGGGTTGAAACTCTTGCAACAGTTCTGTAAAACCCTCCTTTTCCACAGTTCGGAAAGGCACCTCATCCTTTATGATATACTTAGCAACAGCCTTTCTGCCTCGTTCTTGACTAAACAAGTGATGAGTTAATGATTGATTTGTTGTAGCCGCGAACAAGCTCTGGCCCTTGCTTGCTTTGTTAGGATTCCTTGGACACTTTTCGAAATGTCTCCATAATTGTTTAGTGCCATCTTGCGAAGGATGACTTGCATAAGTTAATCCATAATAATTGCACTTGGACCTATGTTTTCCTTTGGTTTCTGCTAGTGACAGCCTTGTAAAATGGATCCATATATCAGATGAGTCCTTCCTTTTTGTCCTAGGTCGTGTTTCTTCTGTTTTCTCCTCATCGTTGGTTTGACTCTTAACATTAGTGCCATCTTGTGTTATTCCTGTTGTTGTTAGTCCAGTCTCATCATCCACATTTTCAAGTGCAATTGGTGGTTGTGCCATGCTATTTAACCTTCTCAAACAAATCAACAACTTTAAGATAAAAACTGACTATTGAAAATTTTGGTAATGATAAATATCCTCTATCTTACCCATGATAATTGATAAATATATGTTGCATAATATAAAAAAAATGGATAGGTTGCACAAATATCAGGACGTCTGTCTGCTTTTAACCACAAAATTAAATGAATCATATCATACTATCTACTTTTAACCACAAATATAGCCACAAATATCAGTTTTTTGAAATCCAATCACAAACCAGAGACCCAAATAAGACCAAGGATGATGTTGATTCAACCGAAAAACCACAGGACAAGAGAAAGGAAGCAGATCTAAATGGGAGACTCACCCTAAAGCAGATTCACATTAACAGATTCACAACACAATGGTAGCTCAAAACAGATTCACATTAAAACAGATTCACATTGCTACCCAAAGCAGATAAAAAACACAATGCTATATCAAAACACAAAATATAAAAATCAGATATCAAAGAGAGAGAGAGAAGTGGAAATATAAAAAACGGTGACACCTTGAAGGGACCGACGAGCGACGACGGTGAGACCTCGGTCGACGGGGAGAGACCTCCTCGGTCAGCACAGCAGCAGGCCTTGACGCTGGACGAGAAGAGCTATCTGAGTCTGACGCTGGACGAGAACGAGGGGATGGGATCTGATCATCTCTACTACCTTCCTCTATCCCAGCCGGCGGCACTCACACTTTCAGAGTTTCAGATTTTAAAATCTCTCGGACGGTGTTGAGCTTGAGTTGAGAGTGTTGAGCTTGAGACTTCTGCAGTTTTTTTTGTTCAAATGAGACTTCTGCAGTTGAGAGAAGACAGAAGACAGAAACAGAATGATCACGGACTGGTGGGACGGTGTTGAGCTTGAGTTGAGAGTGTTGAGCTTGAGACTTCTGCAGTTGAGAGAAGACAGAAGACAGAAACAGAATGATCACGGACTGGTGGGACGGTGTTGAGCTTGAGTTGAGAGTGTTGAGCTTGAGACTTCTGCAGTTTTTTTTGTTCAAATGAGACTTCTGCAGTTGAGAGAAGACAGAAGACAGAAATAGAATGATCACGGACTGGTGGGCCAGAAGACAGAATGATCACGGACGCTGATGACACGCTTTTGTGCTATGCCTGTGCATGTGGTGATGCAGTGATGTGGGTCAAAGTTTCATATATATTAATCATAAATTCATATTCGGCGAGAATGAGTGGGTGACACTGTGACTAGGGGTGAGTGGGTGACAGACTGACGGGTATTAAACGGGTAATGGGTAACCCGTTGGTTAACCCGTTACGCGCCCGTTTTTAATAAACGGGTACGGGGTAACCCGTACCCGTTACGGGCCCAATTCTGGGCGGGTACATACGGGAA
The DNA here is from genome assembly GCA_963210345.1 of Inga oerstediana. Classification (NCBI taxonomy): domain Eukaryota; kingdom Viridiplantae; phylum Streptophyta; class Magnoliopsida; order Fabales; family Fabaceae; genus Inga; species Inga oerstediana. The sequence goes on from OY723409.1 coordinate 42,331,276, forward strand.
AAATTATACGGGTTGCGGGCGGGCGGGCGGGCGGGTCGCTGATATTTTGCTCACCCCTACTAACAGGCATGTTTGAATTGCTTCCAACGGACACTACAAATCATTTATATATATGGAGCATTCAAAGAAAAGAAAACAACACACAAGAACTAAGAACACACGAACATACATCGATCAACACACTCTTAGTGCTTTGTTTTCTTATACTCATTTATCGTACTTCAGTGATTATATATTTGCTCTGTGAGAGAGTTTTTCATTTCAAACTTAATATTTGTTATTGAGACAACTTAAGGTTGTGGAACCTCGAGTTGGGGATTTGATTGCAACGTGTAAGGGGGAGCGAGTGTCTAGGTGAAGGAACTTGATGTGTACTAAGTGTTAGATCTCATGTTTTGATGATAACAAAAGAATGGTTTGAAAAGGAAATGTTTAATAATCAAGCTTGAACTAAGTAATGACAGGAATAAGCTTTACTTGAGGAAAGCATGGAAGTAGTGAAGATGGGCCAAGAGAAAATGCTGAGGAACTTAATCAGAAGTGCATTTTCTAAGGCATTACTCGAGGCGTTACTCGAGTAATGAGCCAAAACTTGAAGTAACCAGGCAAAACTTCCAGTTACCTGCCACCATTACTCGAGGCGCTACTCGAGTAACCAGGTAAAACTTTAAGGTTGCTCTCGGCCTGCTAATGTTACTCGAGGCGGTACTCGAGTAACCAGGTAAAACTTCCAGTTGCCATCAAGTTTTCCACATGTTACTCGAGGAGCTACTCGAGTACCTTTGTTTCCTAAAATATGGACCTCTCGGCATTTTGTACCACTGCTAATGTTACTCGAGGAGCTACTCGAGTAACCAGGTCAGAAACTTCCAGTTTGCCTTCAAGTTTTCCATGATACTCGAGGAGCTACTCGAGTAACCGTGTATTTAAAAATGTGTAACTCTCGGCACTTTGTACCACTGCCAATGTTACTCGAGGAGCTACTCGAGTAACAGACTAAGGTAAGTGAAAACCTGAGGTTGGTACCAGATTAACTTGATTTCTTCTTATTTCATCATCCTCGAATACTTACTCTAGTATACAAGTTTTTCATGGTTTATATTAAGTGGATTCCTCGAGTGTGTACCCCAGTATGCTCAAATATTTTCAAAGGAAACTTCAAGTCATTACCCGGGTAAGTCACATTCAAAAGCTTCAGTTACTCGAGGAGCTACCCGAGTAACCTATGCAAGAATGAGTGCATTACTCGAGTAAGTACTCGAGTAATGAGGTAAGTGCTCTCGGCATTTTAATCCTGCCAACATTATTGGAGTAGAGCATCGAGTAATCAAAAGTTTTTCAAAGGATTACTCGAGGTGTTACCCGAGTAACTCATAAAGTTGTGAGTGCATTACTCGAGTAGCTACCCGAGTAAATAACTATTCCAAAGGTTTGAAATTTAGTTTACTCCATGCACTACCCAAGTAATCTTGTTTCTCTTCATTGACTTTGAAATACATAATGATTTCACGATGTTACTCGAGGAGCTACTCGAGTAAAGTTCAAGGGTTACTCGAGGAGCTACTCGAGTAAGCATACCCAGAAATTTAGAAATCATTCAAACGTTCATTGATTTGTTTCCTATATGATTTACCTTTCATTGTATTACCATTCTTAGTCTATTTACAGATAAATAATGAAGGAATCACTTCAAGAGATGAAAGTCAAATCAAACGTTCAAATGCCAACCACCGCCAACGGATATTTTTCAAAAACTTGAAAAGTCAACAGTGGCTGCGCACTCTCCAACGGACGAAAGGAAGTGTTCCAACGGTCTTCACCAACATATCTATATATATGGGAACCTTCAAACAGAGAAGAACAACCAAGCATCCATACGAACGAATCATTAAGTTCATTACTCTGTTTTCACGTTGAAATTGTATTCATATGCTTCAGTGATTATCACTTACTCTTTGAGAGAGATATTTCATTCAAACTCAATATTTGTTATTGAGATAACTTAAGGTTGTGGAACCTTGAGTTGGGATTGGATTACAACCTGTAAGGGGGAGCGAGTGTCCAGGTGTGAGGAACTTGCTTGTACTGTGGTGCCAAGAACCCACTGAATCTTGGAAGTGATAGTGAAACTCTCAGAGAAGCTCTGAGGACTGGACGTAGGTCAAAGTGGTTGTGACCGAACCAGTATAACTCTCGGTGTATACTTCGGTGATATTTCTCCTTACTCATTACTGTTTTAATTCTTTTGTCAAAGTTTAATATTTTCGAACGAAATTTCAGTATCACCCAATTCACCCCCCCTTTTGGGTGAAACGCTTGGTCTAACATTTGGTATCAGAGCGTAGGTCTTCTTGTTAAGGTATAACAACCTAAGAAGGATCCAATGGCAAGCATGGGTGAAGGAATTCTTCCCGACGGAGCATCCATCACTAGACCTCCCGGTTTCAATGGAGAACACTTTTCTTTCTGGAAAGCAAAATTCAGAGTGTTCGTGATGGCTACTGAATATGGGCTATGGGATGTAATCGAGAGTGGAAATTATCAACCGACAAAGACTGTAGATTCTCAGAAAATTCCAAAGACACCAGCGGAATATGATGAGAATGACAAGAAACTTATCACTCTCAATAGCAAGGCAATTCTAATGTTACAAAGCTCTTTGAGTCAAAATGAATACTTCAGAATTTGCACACTCCCAACAGCAAAGGAAATGTGGGAAGCTCTGGAAATAGCTCATGAAGGAACTTCGGGAATAAAGGAGAATCGAATCAACACCTTGATCACAGAATTCGATCTACTTCGAATGAAATCAGGTGAGTCAATTTCTGAATTCGAACTTAGATATACTCATCTTGTTAATCAACTTGCAGCACTTGGAAAAGTATATGATCAAAATATCCAAGTACGAAAGATTTTGAATATTCTTTCTAAAGAGTGGGAGGCCAAAGTCACTGCGATAGAAGAGGCAAAAGGAGAATCAATGAGATCAGTTGCTTCTCTATTTGGAAGTCTTTCTGAATATGAAAGCAAACTAAAGTTCAAACGGGAACTAGATGACATCAGTGACAAAAGAAAGAAAGGTCTAGCACTAAAAGCGAAAGAAGAAAATCAAGATGAAGATGAGGAGTTTGATGATGATGAAATGGGCTTAATCATAAAACGATTCAGAAAGTTCTACAAGAAAGGTCAAGGCTTCAAACACTTTCAAAAAGGAGGAACTAGCAACAAAGACCATATCATTTGCTATGAATGTGGAAAACCAGGACATATCAAATCAGAATGTCCAGAGCTCAATCAAAAGAGCAAAGAAAAGAGAAAAGGCAAATTCTTTAACAAAAAGAAGGCCTTTGTATCTGCTATATGGGGAGATAGTTCCTCAGACGAAGAAAGTGATGAGGATGAAGTAGCCAATATATGTCTTGTTGCTCAAGAAGAGACGGAAGAAGAGGTAAATGATTCTGAACCTACCTATGATGAATTACTTTCTGAATATAATGCTTTACATTCTGAATTCATCAAAGTAGTTAAAGAATTAATTGTTTTCAAAAAGAAAAACAAAGCTCTTGAAATTAAATTTAAAGAAAGTTCAGAAAAGAATTGTGAAAATTGTTCTTCGTTGAAAAAGAAAAACATTGATCTCACAAAAACTCTTGAAAAATTTACCAAAGGAAGTGAGATGCTAAGTGTGATTCTAAAAGAACAACGATTTGTAAATGACCGATCTGGTATTGGATATGATCCAAAAACAGATAAAAGGAAAGGTAAAAAGAAAGTAGGAGGAAAGCCATATTTAAATTATTTCCAACATTCTGTGCATATATCAAATCCTTTTGCATTGTGTAATTACTGTAACAGAAAAGGTCATTATACCTCTTCATGCATTCATAAAAAGAAAAGAACAATAGGAACCTACAAATGGGTACCTAAAGGCACATATGTTCAGAAAATCATTTATACTAACCCAAAAGGACCCAAAAAGAAGTGGGTACCTAAGACTTAGTCATTTGATTGCAGGTATGTCTTAAAGCATCCAAAAATAACAAGTGGTTCATAGACAGTGGATGCTCTAGACATATGACCGGAGATTTCGAAAGTTTTACCACATTGCAACCTAAGGAAGGTGGAAAGGTAAAATTTGGAGGAAATCAATCCGAAAAAATAGCAGGAATTGGTGAAATCAAAAATGACAAAGGCATACAAATCAAAGATGTATATTACGTTGAAGGCTTGTGTCATAATTTGCTGAGCGTAAGTCAAAGTGCAGATAAAGACAACTGGATAATATTTGATTCAGAGGAATGTCTAATTATCAACAAGAAAGACTTACTACTTGATAAGAAGAATATCAAGGCTAAGCTCAGAGCAAAAAGGGAAGGTAACTGCTATACCTTAGATATTAGTAGAAATGAATCTGAAAATTGTTTTCTGAGTAATACCGATGAAAGTTGGCTATGGCATAAGAGATTGGCTCATGTCAATATGCATCAACTAGGTAAACTACTCAAAAAGGATTTAGTGCTTGGATTACCTAAAGTAAATTTCAAAAACGATTTGATTTGTGACGCATGTCAAAAGGGTAAACAAACTAAATCATCTTTCAAATTGAAAAATGAGATTTCAACAAATAGACCACTTCAATTATTACATATGGATTTAGTTGGTCCAGCAAGAGTAAAAAGTCTTGGTGGTAACTTATATTCATTGGTTATTGTTGATGATTTCTCTAGATTTACATGGGTTATTTTTCTATCGTCAAAAGATGAAACCTTTGAAGAATTTATTGTTTTTGCCAAGAAAGTGCAAAATGAGAAAGGTATGTCAATTGCAGGTATTAGGACCGATCATGGTGGAGAATTTGAAAATCAAGCATTTGAAGAATATTGTGATACTAATGGTATTGATCACAATTTCTCTGCTCCAAGGACGCCCCAACAAAATGGAGTTGTGGAACACAAGAATAGAGTACTTACTGAAATGGCTAGAACAATGTTAAATGAAAAGAACATGTCTCAAGTTTTCTGGGCTGATGCTATGAGTACAGCATGCTATATTTCAAATAGAGCCTATATAAGAACGAAACTTGGAAAGACACCATACGAGCTATACAAAGGAAGGAAGCCAAACATTGCTCATCTACACATCTTCGGTTGTAAGTGTTTCATTCATAATAATGGTAAAGATAACTTAGGAAAATTTGATTCTAAAACTGATGAAGGAATTTTCCTAGGATATTCTAACCGAAGTAAAGCATATAGAATTTTCAATAAAAGAACTTGTGTTGTTGAAGAATCAATTCATGTTGTATTTGATGAATTTGAATCTTCTGACAAAACCATTGATGAAGAACAGGAAGTTGTTTTAAATCAAGAAAATGGTCAATCTATTTCTAAGTCTCTTATTCCAGAGGTTGATGAAACTAAGGATGAAGAGCAATCCCTAGGTCAACCTAAAGCCTGGAAATACAATAGAAGTCATCCCTTAGATCAAGTCATAGGAGATGTGAATGAAGGGATCAAAACCAGAAATAGAGTTTTCAATGAAGTAAGTTTTTCTGCATTCATTTCTGAGATTGAACCTTCTAACATTGATGAAGCCCTATCAGACAATGATTGGGTCATAGCAATGCAAGAAGAACTAAATCAATTTGAAAGGAATCAAGTTTGGGATTTGGTGCCCCGATCCAAAGATCATACGATCATTGGTACTAAATGGGTATTCAAAAACAAACTTGATGAATCTGCAATTATTGTCAGAAACAAGGCAAGATTGGTGGCCAAAGGCTATAATCAGGAAGAAGGAATTGATTATGAGGAAACGTATGCTCCAGTGGCTAGATTGGAAGCTATACGTGTACTCTTAGCCTTTGCATGCATCAAAGGATTCAAACTCTATCAAATGGATGTTAAGAGTGCCTTTCTAAATGGTTATATCATGGAAGAAGTGTATGTAGAACAACCTCCAGGTTTTGAAGATGTCACTAAACCAAACCATGTTTTCAAACTTAAAAAGGCTTTGTATGGTTTAAAACAAGCTCCTAGAGCCTGGTATGAAAGGCTTAGTAAGTTTCTTATCGATCAAGGTTTTGTACGGGGAAAAGTTGATACAACATTATTTATAAATCGAAAACGTGATGATATTTTAATTGTTCAAATATATGTTGATGATATTGTTTTCGGTGCTACTAATGAATCTCTGTGTAAGGAATTTTCTGAGATAATGCAGGGAGAGTTTGAGATGTCAATGATGGGAGAATTGAATTTCTTTCTTGGTTTGCAAATCAAACAAAGAAAGAATGGAATCTTCATATCTCAAACAAAGTATTTAAAAGAGCTATTGAAGAAATATAGAATGGATGAAGCAAATGGCTCAAACACGCCTATGAGCTCAACAACGTTGCTTGATGCTGATGTTAAAGGGAAAGACTACAATATCACAAAATATAGAGGAATGATTGGATCATTACTCTATCTCACGGCAAGCAGACCAGACATCCAATTTAGTGTTGGCATATGTGCAAGATATCAATCGGTGCCAAAGGAATCACATGCTGAAACGGTCAAACGAATCTTTAGATACCTTGCTGACACACCAGAATTGGGTCTGTGGTATCCCAAAGGAAGAAGTGAATATTTAATTGCTTATTCAGATTCTGATCATGGAGGATACAAGACAGACAGAAAGAGCACCAGTGGACAAGGGCAATTCCTTGGAGGATCTCTTGTCTCGTGGTTCAGCAAGAAACAAAATACAGTGTCTCTTTCGTCAACGGAAGCCGAATATGTTGCAGTCTCAAGTTGTTGTGCACAAGTGATATGGTTAAAACAACAACTACAAGACCTTGGTATTTATCTCAAAGAAATACCAATCTATTATGACAACACTAGTACGATAAGCTTGGCAAAGAATCCAGTTCAACACTCTAGAACCAAGCATATCGATGTCAGACATCACTTCATCAGAGATCATGTCCAAAAGAAAGATGTGAAAGTGATATTCATTCCTACTCATCTTCAATTAGCCGATATCTTCACAAAACCCCTTGCAAAAGATCAATTTCTATACATTAGAAGAGAATTGGGAATGGTAAATCCCAATGAGTTATAAGTAATTTCAGCATTTCATAATATTAGATGAAGTCATTTAATAATGTTTTAATGATTACTAACTTAAGCATCGGAGTATGTAGAAATGTGTTTTGCAGGAAGAAAGAAACTCTATTTTGGGAAACAAAAACAGAGGTGATCAGAGGACACGTTTACTGGAGTACCAACTTGAAGTAATGGTTAACAGAAAAGCAATACCCGAGGAGCAACTTGAAGTAAAGAAGCACTTTACTCGAGTATGTACTCGAGTAATGGCCCCCAAAACTGGAAGTAACGGATCAAGTTACTTGATTTTCAAATGTAACGGTTCAGATTTCAAAGAAATGAAGAGTCAGAAGTGGAGAAGCTATTTACTCGAGGCACTCCTCGAGTAAACTTGAAGCTTACTCGAGGCAGGCCTCGAGTAATGTCGGAGCTCAGATTCTCAAAATGTTGAATAATGACTCAAAACTGACCCAAATGGACTATGAATGATCAAGGGAACATCCATGGATAATTACTATATTATTCATGCCAGGTACGCAATTTAAATGAATTATTTTTGAATTTTTCTGCATGAACACTCGAGGAAGGCCTTGAGTAAACTTGAATGTTACTCGAGTAAGGCCTCGAGTAAAGTCAGGATTTAGGTCTTTATCTTGCGCAAACTTGGTCATTTCCACAAAATCTCCTCGAGTAAATCACTATACACCCTTTCAAAAACTTTTCCCAATCGATTCCTTGCCCCATTTCCGTCAAAACCCAACTGGTTTCAAGATCAAAAACTTCCTATTTTGTTCAAAATCCCTCTGCCCTATTCTCGCGATAGTTACCCTGTTTTCTGAGATTTCTGTTTTTTTCTGTGATTCAAAATGGTTAGAACCAAGAATCTCAACTTCACAGACTCCTCTAATTCTCAGCAAAAACCTGATCTTCTTTCTCCTCCTCCAACAAAGAGAAGAAAGTTGATACCTAGACCAAAAGCCAAAACCCCTCTTAAACCTCAACCACAACCTAAAGCCAAAGGTGTGGTGATTAAAGAGCCTATTGTGACTAGGGCTCAGTCTAAAAAGAGCACATCTACTGGAAGAAGTAAAGGTGTCAAAACTCCCTCACCTTCTCACTCAGACTCATCCACACCCTCTTTTACTCCAAAACCTCCCAAGAAGCCAAAGTATGACAAAAATGTGGCTAAGGCAATGGCTGGGATTATTGATCAATTGGAGAAGGGTCAATCATCCAAGAAATCCAAGATCCCAGAGGCAGAGATCACTACTCCTCCCAAAGGATTCAATGTGGGGAAACTGGTGGAGTCTCTCAAGTACCTGACACAGTTCTCCAGAAGGAAAGTGTGTAAAACACACTACGTTGATCTGAAGCTACTTCAAGAGGTAGTGAAGTTTGATCTTAGTCCTTATCTTGATCCATTTATGCCTTGGTTGTCTATTAGATTGCCTTTTTGCACAAAGGTAATCACCCATTTTTACTGTAACCTAGAAATCACTGATAAGCCTGACCGAACCTCAGTTGAGGAAGAGATGACCACCACAGTGAGAGGTCAAAAAATTCTTATATCTCCCTCTAGGATCAATCTATGGTTAGGAATTGAGAATCCCCCGGATGATATCTATTCTGAGCTTGAGCCAAACCAAATTTTCACTATCTTTAAGCCCGGTGAGTTAGTTGGCCCCCTCAATTTTAAACCAAGTGATATGTGTGATCATCACAGGGTCCTATGGTACATCTACTCTAGGTCCCTAGTGAACAAAGCCAACAACTATACCCACTTCTCGGATAGGGACTTTAGATGGTTTGCTTCACTCCTCTTGAAAGAAGAAAAGGATCTGGGAGAGTACATATTCTCTGAAATGAAAAGATATAAAGTGGATGGAAAAGGGACTACTCCAATGCCATATCCCCAAATTGTGTCTCTTATCCTGAAAGAGAACAAAATATGGTACTTGGATAGTAAGGAGCCAATTGAGAGGGTGACCCCAGTGGGGAGGAACCAGATTGGTAAATTGAACATCGACATCCCTCTTAAAAGCCCACTGGAGTCTGGGTCCAAGAAGAAGAGAAAGGCTATTGAGGCAGAAACCATTAGAATGGATGACACTCAGTCATCGGCTCCAGCTGCTACCACATCTTCACCATCTTTCCTGAATGCCACTCTCCAGCACTTTATGGAGAATATGCTCCGAGGGTTTCATGTGGACATAGCCAACACCAATGCAGAACTCATAACCCACATGAACACCAAAATGGGTGAGTTGGTTGAAAGAATGGATCGAAGGCATAAGGAGCTTCTAGCTGAGCAACGTGCCCAGGGAGAGACTTTGAGACTGATTCTGGCACGTTTGGATTCCCTGGGTCCTGGACCTTCTGCCGGTCCCTCATCATCTGCACCACCACCTCCAGAAGAACCTCCTTCAGACATTCCTATTCCTGAGGCTGAACCTTCTACCCCGCTGGTTTCTGATCCACTTGAGCCCCAAGAGAAAGATGTTTTATTCACAGTGGATGATCCTGATACCCATGAAACCACTCACATTATCTTAGATGATTCACCTCAAAAGCCACAGCCAGAAACCACTTCAAAACCCATTCCCTCTCCTACTCACACTGAGGAGATATCTCCCTCTTCATCACCTGAAAAGCATACACCTGAGGTTGAGATTTCACCTGAGACTCAGATCACCCCGGAAGGAGAAACCTCAACTATGGTTGTCTTCCAACCTTCTCTTCCTGGCGATGATATCCATATCCCTCCACTTCATCTGCCTGATCCTGTACCCTCTAGCTCATTTGATTCTCTAGAATCAAATGATTCCTTGGTCCTTCCAGCAACACCAATCTCCATGGCCAAGCCTCCTAGCCCTCCACTTGATTGATGAAGCCAAAAAGGGGGAGAAGAGCTTGAGAGTGATTTTTGAGTGATTTTTGTGGACTTGTCCTAGTTGTACTTGCTTATTTTGGGGATTTGGTTGTATATGGGCTCTAGGGTGCATTTTGTTATTAATCTTTCTTGAATTTAACTTGTAATTTGAATTTCTTAAATTTCAATGCAAGTATGTTTAAATTATGATTTGATTTCATTTAAAGTTTGTGATTTGTGATACTTGTTTGGACTAATGAAGTTGTTATGTATGCAAGGTATAATCAACTTAATAAGAAATAATTAATTAAGAATCCAATTTGAAAAACCATGTTCAAAATCACCAAGTTTTGTCATCATCAAAAAGGGGGAGAATGTTAGATCTCATGTTTTGATGATAACAAAAGAATGGTTTGAAAAGGAAATGTTTAATAATCAAGCTTGAACTAAGTAATGACAGGAATAAGCTTTACTTGAGGAAAGCATGGAAGTAGTGAAGATGGGCCAAGAGAAAATGCTGAGGAACTTAATCAGAAGTGCATTTTCTAAGGCATTACTCGAGGCGTTACTCGAGTAATGAGCCAAAACTTGAAGTAACCAGGCAAAACTTCCAGTTACCTGCCACCATTACTCGAGGCGCTACTCGAGTAACCAGGTAAAACTTTAAGGTTGCTCTCGGCCTGCTAATGTTACTCGAGGCGGTACTCGAGTAACCAGGTAAAACTTCCAGTTGCCATCAAGTTTTCCACATGTTACTCGAGGATCTACTCGAGTACCTTTGTTTCCTAAAATATGGACCTCTCGGCATTTTGTACCACTGCTAATGTTACTCGAGGAGCTACTCGAGTAACAGACTAAGGTAAGTGAAAACCTGAGGTTGGTACCAGATTAACTTGATTTCTTCTTATTTCATCATCCTCGAATACTTACTCTAGTATACAAGTTTTTCATGGTTTATATTAAGTGGATTCCTCGAGTGTGTACCCCAGTATGCTCAAATATTTTCAAAGGAAACTTCAAGTCATTACCCGGGTAAGTCACATTCAAAAGCTTCAGTTACTCGAGGAGCTACCCGAGTAACCTATGCAAGAATGAGTGCATTACTCGAGTAAGTACTCGAGTAATGAGGTAAGTGCTCTCGGCATTTTAATCCTGCCAACATTATTGGAGTAGAGCATCGAGTAATCAAAAGTTTTTCAAAGGATTACTCGAGGTGTTACCCGAGTAACTCATAAAGTTGTGAGTGCATTACTCGAGTAGCTACCCGAGTAAATAACTATTCCAAAGGTTTGAAATTTAGTTTACTCCATGCACTACCCAAGTAATCTTGTTTCTCTTCATTGACTTTGAAATACATAATGATTTCACGATGTTACTCGAGGAGCTACTCGAGTAAAGTTCAAGGGTTACTCGAGGAGCTACTCGAGTAAGCATACCCAGAAATTTAGAAATCATTCAAACGTTCATTGATTTGTTTCCTATATGATTTACCTTTCATTGTATTACCATTCTTAGTCTATTTACAGATAAATAATGAAGGAATCACTTCAAGAGATGAAAGTCAAATCAAACGTTCAAATGCCAACCACCGCCAACGGATATTTTTCAAAAACTTGAAAAGTCAACAGTGGCTGCGCACTCTCCAACGGACGAAAGGAAGTGTTCCAACGGTCTTCACCAACATATCTATATATATGGGAACCTTCAAACAGAGAAGAACAACCAAGCATCCATACGAACGAATCATTAAGTTCATTGCTCTGTTTTCACGTTGAAATTGTATTCATATGCTTCAGTGATTATCACTTACTCTTTGAGAGAGATATTTCATTCAAACTCAATATTTGTTATTGAGATAACTTAAGGTTGTGGAACCTTGAGTTGGGATTGGATTACAACCTGTAAGGGGGAGCGAGTATCCAGGTGTGAGGAACTTGCTTGTACTGTGGTGCCAAGAACCCACTGAATCTTGGAAGTGATAGTGAAACTCTCAGAGAAGCTCTGAGGACTGGACGTAGGTCAAAGTGGTTGTGACCGAACCAGTATAACTCTCGGTGTACACTTCGGTGATATTTCTCCTTACTCATTACTGTTTTAATTCTTTTGTCAAAGTTTAATATTTTCGAACGAAATTTCAGTATCACCCAATTCACCCCCCCTCTTGGGTGAAACGCTTGGTCTAACACTAAGGTGCCAAGAACCCACTGAATCTTGGAGAATATAGTGAAACTCTCAGAGATGCTCTGAGGACTGGACGTAGGTCAAAGTGGTTGTGGCTGAACCAGTATAACTCATGGTATACACTTTGGTGATATTTCTCCTTGCTCTCAACTGCTTTAAATATTTAGTCAATTTTCTTATACACAACGAAATTTCCGGTATCACCCAATTCACCTCCCTCTTGGGTGAAATACTTGCACTAACATTTGGTATTAGAGCATAGGTCTTCTTGTTAAGGTTTAACAGCCTAAGAATGATCCAATGACAAGCATGGGTGAAGGCATTCTTCTTGACAGAGCTTCTATCACAAGACCTTCAGGTTTTAATGGCGAACACTTCTCATTCTAGAAAGCAAAGTTCAGAGTTTTCATAATGGCTACTAAATATGGGCTATAGGATGTGATCAAGAGTGGAAACTACAAACCTAAAAAGCAATTCTAATAATTTAAAGTGCCTTGAGTCAAAATGAGTACTTCAGAATCTGCACACTCCCAATATCTAAAGAAATATAGGAAGCCTTGGAAATAGCTCATGAAGGAACTTCGAGAATAAAAGAAAACCGGATCAATACTCTGGTTACTAAGTTTGATTTACTTCGAATGAAATCAAGTGAGTTGATAGCTGAATTTGAACTTAGATATACTCACCTTGTTAATCAACTTGCAGTACTTGGAAAAGTCTATGATCAACATACCCAAATACAAAAGATTTTAAATATTCTTTCTAAAGACTGGGAGGCAAAAGTCACTATGATTGAGGAAGCAAAAGGTGAATCAATGTGATCGGTTGCTCTAGACATATGATCGGTGATTTCAAAAGTTTTACCATATTGCAACCTAAGGAAGGTGGAAAGGTAAAATTTAGAGGAAATCAAAAATGACAAAGGAATACAAGTCAAAGATGTATATTACATTGAAGGCTTGTGTCATAATTTGCTGAGCGTAAGCCAAAGTACAGATAAAGACAATTAGATAATATTTGATTCATAGGAATGTCTAATTGTCAACAAGGAAGACTTACAACTTGATAAAAAAAATATCAAGGTAAAGCTCAGAGCAAAAAGGGAAGGTAACTGCTATATACTTGATATAAATAGAAATAATTCTGAAAATTGTTTTCTGAGTAATGCTGATGAAAGTTGGTTATGGCATAAGAGATTAGCTCATGTCAACATGCACCAACTAGGCAAACTACTCAAAAAGGATTTAGTTCTTGGATTACCTAAAGTAAGTTTTAAAAACGATTTGATTTGTGACGCATGTCAAAAGGGTAAACAAATTAAATCATCTTTCAAATCAAAAAATGAGATTACAACAAATCGACCACTTCAATTGATACATATGGATTTAGTTGGTCCAGCAAGAGTTAAAAGCCTTGGTGGCAAGTTATATTCATTAGTCATTATTGATTATTTCTCTAGATTTACATAGCCTATTTTTCTATCATCAAAGGATGAAACCTTTGCAGAATTTATTGTTTTTGCCAAGAAAGTGCAAAATGAGAATGGTATGTCCATTGCAGGTATCAGGACAGATTATGGTGGAGAATTTAAAAATCAAGCCTTTAAAGAATATTGTGATACTAATGGCATTGATCACAATTTCTCTGCTCCAAGGACACCACAACAAAATAGAGTTGTGGAACATAAGAATAGAGTGCTCACTAAAATGGCTAGAGCAATACTAAATGAACAGAACGTGTCTCAAGTTTTCTTGGCCGATGCAATGAGCACAACATGCTATATTTCAAATAGAGCCGACATTAGAACAAAACTTGGAAAGACACCATACGAGCTATACAAAGGAGGGAAGCCAAACCTTGCTCATTTACACATCTTCGGTTGTAAGTGTTTTATTCATAATAATGGTAAAGATAACTTAGGAAAATCTGATTCAAGAACAGATGAAAGAATTTTTCTAGGATATTCTAACCAAAGTAAAGCAAACAAAATTTTCAATAAACAAACATATGTTGTTGAAGAATCAATTCACGTTGTATTTGATGAATTCGAATCCTCTGACAAAACCATTGATGATGAGCAGGAAGTTGTTTTAAATCAAGAAAATGGTCAATCTATTTCTAAATCTCTTGTTCCAGAAGTTTATCAAACCAAGGAAGAAGATCAGTCCCTAAAACAACCTAAAGCCTAGAAATATAATAGGAGTCATCCCCTAGATCAAGTCATAACAGATGTGAATGAAGGAGTCAAAACTAGAAATAGAATTTTCAATGAAGTGAGTTTTTCTGCATTCATTTCTGAGATTGAACCTTCTAACATTGACGAAACCCTATCAGACAATGATTGGGTTATAGCAATGCAAGAAGAACTAAACCAATTTGAAAGAAATCAAGTTTGGGATTTGGTACCCGGACCTAAGGATCATCCAATCATTGGCACTAAATGGGTATTCAAGAACAAACTTGATGAATCCGTAATAATTGTCAGAAACAAGGCAAGATTGGTGGCCAAAGGCTATAATCAGGAAGAAGGAATTGATTATGAGGAAACGTATGCTCCAGTAGATAGATTGGAAGCTATACGAGTACTCTTAGCCTTTGCATGCATCAAAGGATTCAAACTCTATCAAATGGATGTAAAGAGTGCATTTCTAAATGGCTACATCATGGTACAAGTATATGTAGAGCAACCTCCAGGTTTTGAAGATGTAACCAAACCTGACCATGTTTTCAAACTCAAAAAGGCTTTATATGGTTTAAAACAAGCTCCTAGATCATGGTATGAAAGACTCATTAAATTTCTTATTGATCAAGGTTTTGTATGAGGAAAAGTTGATACAACACTTTTCACAAAACTAAAACATGATAAAATATTAATTATGCAAATATATGTTGATGATATAGTTTTCAGTGCTACTAACAAAACTATATGCAAAGAATTTTCTGAGATAATGCAGGGGGAGTTTGAGATGTCAATGATGAGAGAATTGAATTTCTTTCTCGGTTTGCAAATCAAACAAAGAAAGAATGGAATTTTCATATCTTAAACAAAATATTTGAAAGATCTATTGAAGAAGAATGGATTTGATGAAGCAAATGGAAAGGACACACCCATGAGCTCAACCACATTGCTTGATGCGGATGTCAACGGGAAAGATTACAACATCACAAAATATAAAGGAATGATTGGATCATTACTCTATCTCACTACAAGTAGGCCTAATATTCAATTCAGTATGGGCTTGTGTGCAAGATATCAATCAGCACCAGAAGAATCACATGTTGAAACCGTTAAACGTATCTTCCGATATCTTGCTGACACGCCAGAATTGGGTCTCTAGTATCCCAAAGAAAGAAGTGAATATCTAGTTGTATACTCAGACTCTTATCATGGAGGATACAAGATGGATAGAAAGAGTATGAGTAGATAAGGCCAATTTCTTGGAGGCTCACTTGTATCATGGTTTAGCAAGAAACAAACTACAGTGTCTCATTCATCAACGGAAGCTGAGTATGTTGCAGTATCAAGTTGTTGTGCACAAGTAATATGGTTAAAGCAACAACTCCAGGATCTTAGTATTTATTTGAAAGAAACACCAATATACTATGACAACACTAACACGATAAGCTTGGCAAAGAATCCTGTTCAACATTCTAGAACCAAGCATATTGATGTTAGACATCACTTTATCAGAGATCATGTCCAAAAGAAAGATGTCAAAGTGATATTCATTCCAACTCATCTTCAACTAGCTGATATCTTCACAAAACCTCTTGCAAAAGATCAATTTTTGTATATTAGACGAGAATTGGGAATGGTAAATCCCAATGAATTGTAAGTTATTTAGTGTTTACAAAATGTTAGATGATATTATTTATTGATGTTTTGATGATTACTAACTTAAGCATAGGAGTTTCTAGCAATTTGTTTTGCAGGATCATAATATTCTATTTTGGAATATGGAAAGCAGAGGTTAACAGAGGATAACATTACTAGAGGGATAACTTCAAGTAATGGGCATTACTGGAGTGACACCTTGAAGTAATGGATGTATTACTCGAGTAATGAACTTGGAAATGTGCCAGTGAAGCATTAATTTCAAACGAAATGGTACAATGGTTGGAAATGAACAGTCAGAAGGTGAAGAGACAGATTTCCTAAGGGAGGCCTCGAGTGAACTTCAACATCACTCGAGTACGGCCTTGAGTAAACTTGGGTATAGATTTCAAATCTGCTAAGTTTCAGCTTAAATCTATTCTAAAGAGTTATCAAATGATCGAGGGAATATATATGGGTAATTACAATATTATTCATGCCAGGTATGCTCTCAAATTTACTATATTTTAAAATTTTTTGGTATGATTACTCGAGTAGCTACTTGAGTGAGGCTGATGATCACTCGAGTAAGCCCTCGAGTGATGTCGGGCTCTAGGTTATTTCAGTCGATACTCAGTCATTTCTCACAAAATCTCCTCGAGTGATTCTCTTAGTGTTCTCACAAAAACATTTCAAAATTTTTTTCTCTTCCTATAAGCGTCAAAAACCTCTCAGATAGCACTCCTTCTGAGTCTTCTGAACCATATCAACCCTCTTATTCACTTTCCTTTCCTCCTACCAAGAAAAGGAAAATTTCTCCTAAACCAAAGACTAAAGCCAAACCACAAACCAAGCCAAAGGTGAAAGGGGTTGTGATTAAGGAGCCCATTGCAACAATAGCTCAATCCAAGAAGAGTTCACCTCCTAGAAAAGGCAAAAAAACAAAAGAGCCATCTCCTCCTTCTTCTGATTTATCCGACACACCAACCTTTTATCCTAAGCCTCTGAAAAAGCCTAAGGTTAATAAGAAGCTTACCAGAGTCATGGTAGGTATGCTTGAAGAAGCTTTCCAATCTAAGGAAGCAAAGAAAGGGCAATCTTCAAAGCAAACAGAAGAGAGGGATGAAGAAATCACATTTCCTCCAAAGGGATTCAACGTAAGCAAGCTTGAGGAATCTTAGAAGTACCTGAGTCATTTTGTAAGAAGAAATGTGTGCAAGATGCACTACATTGACTACAAGGTGCTTCAAGAGGTATTGAAATTTGATCTGAGACCCTACCTTGATTCCTATATGCCCTGGCTATCTGTTAAACTTCCATTTTGCACCAAAGTTGTGAGACATTTTTATTGTAACCTCAAACATATTAATGATCTCGTTAAGAAGTCTGTGGAAGAAGAAATGACTTCTAAGGTTAGAGGACAGAGAATTCTAATCTCACCTTCCAAAATCAATACCTGGTTAGGAATAGAGAACCCTCCTGATAATGATTACCCTAACCTTGATTCAAACCAGATATTCTCTATCCTAAGACCTGGAAAGATAGTGGGACCTCTCAATTTCAATTTGAGTGATATAAGTGATTTTCATAGAGTCATATAGTATATATACTCTAGAGCCATGGTGAACAAATCCAATAACTTCACTCATTTCATTTAGAGGGATTTTAGAAAATCTGCCTCATTGATTCTCAAAGAGCAAAACGACTTGGGAAAGTATATCTTTAATGAGATCAAGAGGTATAGGTATGAAGGAAAACCTACTACTCCAATGCCTTATCCTCAACTTATTTCCTTGTTCCTCAAGAAGAATAAGATTGGGTATTTAGAGAGTATGGAGCCGGTTGAGAGGATAGCACCAGTGGGGAGGAATCAAATTGGAAAGTTGAATATTGAGATTCCCTTAAAGACTCCTCTAGAAGCAAGTCCTAAGAAAAAGAAGAAGACTGACACAGTAACCAGTGGAATGGATGACACACAGTCTTCTGCTCCAGCCAACACATCTTCTCCATGCTTCTTTGGTGCCACAATGCAAACTTTCATGGAGAATATTCTGAAGAATTTTCATATCGACATTATGAATACCAATGCGGAGTTGGTGACCTATATGAATGAGCAAATAGGACAACTTATGGAGAGGATGGATAAGAGGAATGAAGAGTTGCTAGCTGAACAACGTACCCAGGGTGAGCTTCTGAGATCCATTGTTGACAGATTGATGCTATGGCATCTGGCTTCTCTATTCCTAGTCCTTCTACTACTCCTGAGCCCATACCTGTCTCTGAACCTGGACCCTCTATACCTACTGAGCTTATACCCTCTGAGAGTGAACCCAACAATATCTTGTTCTCTATCCCTGACCCTGACATATCCGAGCCAATCCACATCACCACTGATGATCCACCTCAGCCTGTTCAACATACCTACTCCCATTGTATCACCTACACACACTGAGGAGGTGCTTGAGTCTTCACCGATTGCTACAGAGGAAGTAGAAATTACTTCTCTGGTTCCTTTCCCTTCATCTCTGGTGAAACCTCCAGAGGATCTTCAGACACCGCTAGTGAACCTTCCTGACCCTGAACCATTATCTTCAGATCCTTCAAGTTCAGATGGTTCTTATGAATCATTGGCATTTCTTATCACTCCTATCTCAGCAGCCAAGCCACCTACTCCTCCTCATGATTGATTCCACCTTTGTGATAAAGACAAAAAGGGGGAGAAGAACCAGAGTGATTTTGTGATGAATGGCTGAGTTGATGAATTGGAATTTGGGTGTATGGGGCTTTAGGGTGCTTTTAAGCTTTTATTTTTGAATTCTAAAGTTTTGGTTATGTAATGAATTCTTCTTCTTTATGCAATTTGTTTCTTTATGCTATTACAGTTAAATTTCATTAAAGTTATATTTTTTTGTGGGACTAATGAGTTTTTGATTGTGTATGCAATGTGAACAAGCAAATAAGAACAAAAACTTTGGAAAGATCTTTAATAAGCTATTTCAAAAGAGGTTTCAAGTTTAAATTGAACAAAAGATTTCATATGAAAAGTATTTGAGAAGCACATGTTTGAAAACTCAATTTTAAAAAACTTTGTTCAAAATCACCAAGTTTTGTCATCATCAAAAAGGGGGAGAATGTTAGATCCCATATGTTTTCATGATAACATAGATTGGATCAATGATATAAAAGGATTTGATAATAAATAAATGAATTTGAACAAAGTGGGAAAGCATTACTTGATGTAAGCACTGGAGTAATAAAAAAATTTTGTAAAGGCTTACTCGAGTAGCCACTCGAGTAAGGGAAGCTGTTACTCGAGTAAGCACTCAAGTAATCATGAAGAATTTCATCTAAAGAAGTACTGCCAAAATTTGGAAGCAGTTACTCGAGGGACCACTCGAGTAATCTGCAAAGTTATATAGACCATTAGTCGAGTAGCCACTCAAGTAACATTATTTTCACAGGCATCACTCGAGTAGCCACTTGAGTAACTAGGTCAAAAATCTTCTAGTAGCTCTAGGCCAAGAAATGTAACACTTTACTAGAGTAGCCGCTCAAGCAACCAGGTGAGAAAAAGGCATTACTCGAGGGACCACTAGAGTAATTTGCAGAGTTATTTGAAGCATTACTCGAGGGGTCACTCGAGTAATCAGAAAGCAAACTCGCAGCCAGAAATTTGATGCAATTACTGGAGGGAGTACTCAAGTAATCTGCCAAGTCATTTGAAATTTACTCAAGGGCTCACTCAAGTAACATGTGAAGAAAAGGGAAGGCCACTCGAGTAACCACTCGAGTAATCAGATTACCAGAGTCAGCACCGGAGTAACTTGTGAAGTAAAGACATGGCCACTTGAGTAGCCACTCGAGTAATCAGGTATTTCAAAGGTTTGTGATATATCTCACTCCATGTCTTACTCGAGTAATTTCTTATGTAAAATTTTGAATTAGTTACTGCCATATTTTTTATATGTTTACTCGAGGGACTACTCGAGTAACCAACATGATCACTCGAGTAAGGCAGTCCAGAAATTATGTTTTTGATCGAATATTTATTAAATTGTTTACTATATGATAAACTCTTTATTGCAGTAATATCCTAAGTACATTTACAGAGAAAATTCAAGAAGAGAAGACAGATAGTTTTCAAATTTAAAGAGATCATGCAAGAAGAGAAAATTCAAATAAAAGTCCGAGATCTCACCTACCGCTACCTACCACAAACGGATAGTTTTCAAATTTGAAGAATAGTCAACCGTTGCTACGCGACTCTAACGGACATGTTTGTATTGCTTCCAACGAACACTACAAATCATCTACTTATATAGAGCATCCAAAGAAAAGAAAACAACACACAAGAATTGAGAACACACGAACATATATCGATCAACACACTCTTAGTGCTTTATTTTCTTATACTTATTCATTGTACTTCAGTGATTATATATTTTCTCTATGAGAGATTTTTTTATTACAAACTCAATATTTGTTATTGAGACAACTTAAGGTTGTGGAACCTTGAGTTGGGGATTTGATTGCAACGTGTAAGGGGGAGCGAGTGTCCAGGTGAAGGAACTTACTGTGTACTGAGATGCCAAGAACCCAATAAATCTTAGAGAATATAGTGAAACTTTCAGAGATGCTCTGAGGACTGGACGTAGGTCAAAGTAGTTGTAGCCAAACCAGTATAACTCTAGGTGTACACTTCGGTGATATTTCTCCTTACTCTCAACTGTTTTAAATATTCTATCAATTTTCTTATACGTAACGAAATTTCTGGTATCACCCAATTCACCCCCTCTCTTGGGTGAAACACTTGCACTAACAGTTTTGGGCTTTAGAGTTGGTGTAGGAGTCAGAGTCGAAGTTACCATCGGAGTTGTCGATTTACTAGCGGTAGAGTGAGAAGGTGAAGGAGTGGGAAACTTCTGAGAGATTTGAGGAATCTTTGTTTCGACCATTTTGAAAGATTCAAAAAGAGATTGGGAGTAAAGATTTTGTGAAGACTTGAAGAATGATTTTCAGAGGTTTTGCTTCGGTTAGGGCAAGAATAATATATTTATAAAGATTAATCTATCCTTTTTGGAGGTAATTGGAGGGTTGCAACTAAAAACTGAAGAGATTAGAGACATTTAATCAGTAAGTAACGATCGGAGGTGAAGAAGTATGGCTATCGAGTGAGGAGACACTTTTGAGTAAAAGAAAGAAGTGTGATGGTTTGACTTGTCGTGAGTCTGATATATGTCCTGACACTTGAGTGCTAACCCTAAGTGCTCGAGTGTTATTCATACTTCACTCGAGTAAGCTATTTTTGTGCTTAAGTGCTGCAAGAAAAATTTTACAAAATTTGTAAATGCGTATCTGGTCTGAGTATATCTTGATATAATGTTCACCTTTACACTCAAGTCTTCTAAGATCACTTGAGTAGATCATTTTTAGATGCTAATTCTTGTATTTGTACCTGTAGTGCTCGATTATTCTTGCTATACTTTTAGGTATGTTCTTCTGTCACTCGAGTGGACTCTTTTATCACCCAAGTGAGGATCAACACTTTTGATGTGCTTAGGTGTTCCACAAGAGTTCTTAGATACTCAGTTAATCCCTATTTTACATAGCTAAAAGCAGAGTATATTGGTTAATAAGTGGACTCGAGTGAGAGCTATTGTGCTCGAGTGAGAGTGGCTTGCATTCGAGCCATCCATAGTGTACTTGAAGTGCAATCCTACAAAACAGCTTTGAACATTCTCTGAGGCTTAAGTTAGTATGGTAATCATCAAAACACATATTAAACATAACAATTAACAATAAAATCTTACAACTCATTGGGATTGACCATTTCCAAGTCTCTTTGATATATAAAATTTGATCTTTGGCAATCAGCTTTGTGAATAAATCGGCGAGTTGAAGATGAGTAGGAATGAATTCTACTTTGACATCTTTCTTCTATACATGATCTCATATGAAATGATGTTAGATATCTATGTACTTGGTTCTTGAATGTTGTATAGGAGTTTTAGCCAAGCTAAATAGTGCTAGTATTATTGCAGTAGATAGATATCTCTTTCAAGTACATTCCTAAGTCCTGAAGTTGTTGCTTCAACCATAGTACTTGAGAACAACAGCTTGTTGTAGCTTTATATTCAACTTCAGTGGAAGAAAACGACACTGTGTTCTGCTTCTTGCTGAACCATGATACCAAAGAACCTCCAAGAAATTGACATTGTCTACAAGTAATTTTTTTTATTAGTTTTATATCCTCTATGATCTGAATTTAAATAGGCTATCAAATATTCACTTACTCCTCTTGGATACCATAGGCCAAGTTCTACAGTGTCTCCTAAGTATTTAAAGATTCTGTTTACAGTTTCTGCTTGTGACACCTTAGGAGCAGATTGATACCTTGCACACATTCCAACACTAAATTGTATATTCAGCCTACTTGCTGTTAGATAGAGTAATAAACTAATCAATCCTCTATATTTAGTGATATTGAAATCAAGGCCTTTAACATCAGCATTCAGCAGTGTTGTAGAGCTCATTGGAGTATCAGCTCCATTGTCATTTTCCATCCCGTACTTCTTCAATAACTCCTTTAAATATTTAGTCTGAGATATAAATGTCCCATTTGTTCATTATTTGATTTGAAGTCCAAGGAAGAAGTTAAATTCTTGCATCATGGATATTTCAAACTCTCCTTGCATAAGCTAAGAAAATTCTTGACATAGAGATTCGTTAATAGCACTAAAGATAATATTATGAACATAAATTTGAATAATTAGAAGATTATTTTTGTTATGTTTGAAGAAGAGTGTTGTATCTGCTTTTCCTCTGACAAAGTTTTGATAAAAAAAATTGCTTAGCCTTTCATACTAAGCTCTGGGTGCTTGCTTCAAACCATATAAAGCTTTCTTAAGTTTGAAAACATGATTAGGCTTTGTTTAATCTTTAAAACTAGGAGGTTGTTCTACATATACTTCCTCCATAATATAACCATTTAGAAAAGCACTTTTCAGATCCATTTGATAAAGTTTAAAACCTTTAATGCAAGAAAAACCTAAGAGTACTTGTATTTCTTCCAATCTTGCCACTAGAGCATATGTTTCCTTATAGTCAATACCTTCTGCTTGATTATAGCCTTTGGTAACCAACATAGTCTTGTTTCTCACAATGATTGCTGATTTGTCAAATTTCTTTTTGAAAATCCATTTGGTTCCTATGATTGATTGACCTTTTGGTCAAGGTACCAAATCCTAAACTTGATTTCTTTGAAATTGATTTGACTCTTCTTGCATAGCAATCCCCCAATCATTGTCAGAAAGTGCTTCTTCGATATTACAAGGTTCAATCTCAAAAATAAAAGCAGAAAATGTTACTTTATTAAGAATTCTATTTCTGATTTTGACACCTTCAAAAATATCTCCAATTACTTGATCAATTGGATGGTCTTTAATTTGTCTCCATGCTCTTGGTTGAGCATGATCATCTACATATTTTTCATTTTGAAGATCATTTGTTTCAAAATCATTATGATTTCAAATAGTTTTGTTTTTCTTTATCAAATCCATTTCTTCTTTATCAAAAGACTTTATCTGAGAATCAAGTTCATCAAACAAAACATGAATGGATTCTTCTGTTAGATTCTGAGTTTTGATGATAACAAAAGGTAATTATGTGCAAAGTATGTTTTTACAAGTCTAGAGAATGATTGCAAAGTTACCAAATGCATATGGCAAAGTTTAGAGATGTCTGCTATCAGTTTTTATTGATGCACTCGAGCATAAACCACTTTTGTACTCAGCACATGCAAGTGTTGGACAATAAGTGTTTGACAGAGAGCAATTGTTGTCAATTTTACTGATGCACTCGAGCACTATAACCAACACTCAAGCATGAAGCTGTTTTGCACTCGAGCATATGAAAGTATTGAACTGAAAGTGTTTGACAGAGAGCAAAGTCAGAACAAGATATCAATACTTCACTCGAGCATAGGTTCTGTACTCGAGTGATGGTAATATCTGCACCTGAGTCCTAGCAATTGAGGGTCTGTGAGTGTTTGGCCGAGAGTCATGGAGAACAGAGAAGCACAAGCATGACCGAGTGAGAGTTCATGTGCCTGAGTGATACATCAGTACTCGTGAGTGAGAAATCTAACTCTCTCAATTTTGATGCTAGTGCTGAAGACAAAGTATATTATAGAAGAATATTCTTCTCACTCGAGTAAGAGTATGTATGCTCGAGTGGGGGCCCACACCACCTGCGAGTGCAAAATCATACTCTTGATAAAACTAGGTACGAGTGTTGTCCAGAGACATGACTCATAGTGTAAAATGAAGCAGCATTCGAGTAAGGGGACCAGTGCTCGAGTGATAACCCACATCACTCGCAAGTGTGAAAATGCACTCTCTCAAAATCCGTGGAAGTGCAAGTGTAAAACTGAAGAAAAAGGAGAAAATATGGTATTGCACTCGAGTGAGACATCATAGTGCTCGAGTGATACTCTGCTAGAAGCCAAAACGCACCAGTCTTACAGTGTTCAATCCGAATATGGTTTAATGATATTTATTCATTTTATTTTCACTTATTATTAGATAACATTATTTAACATGTATTATGAGTGTGATACAGGAGTTTGAACGTTTGAATCAGAAAGACATAGAAGAAGTCAAACAACGGCAGACAGCATCATTACGACCATCCAAGCACGTACGTACCGCATTCAAAGATTTCAAACATACGCATGCCGTTCCACAGTAACATGCCCCGCTCCACAATGATCATTATTCAAACAGGCAAAAGATAATGTCTATAAATACAAAGTTCCAGAGACCATAAAAAACAACGAAGTGCAAGAATTCACACAAGCAAATTCATGAGTCTCTGTTATTCACATTTTCTCTGTATTCATATCATTCTTCAGTATTTATCATATTTTCTCTATAAGAGAATCTGTATACACTTTAATTTCTATTTGATCTCAAGGTACTGGGACCTTGAGAGGGGAGATTTCCTTACGAGAGAAGCGGTGAGAGAATTCCTAGTAAGACTTTCTGCTCATAAGACTTACAAGATACAAGCAGAAGAGAACGTTGCAACTCGTAAGACTTGCAGTGGTGTAAGCAGGAAAGAACGTTGCTGCTTATAAGACTTGTATACATAAGCAAGAGAGAAAGGCCATAGGTTTGTTTTTCTACACATAAGACTTGTCGTAAGGGGGAGAGAAATTTCTAGTATTTTTACTAGTAGTCCTTTCAAGGACAGTTATTGTCTTGCGTCGTTCCGAGAGCCCACTAAATCTTGGAAAAATAGTAAAAATCTCTGTAGGTCTTGATCTCTGTGGACTGGACGTAGGCCTAGTCTTTGGCCGAACCAGTATAATTCTCTGTGTGCTTATCTTCTCAACTCTACTCTATCTACAGCTATTACTATGTCACTATATCAACCAACAAATTTATCACATCAACCAATTCACCCCCCTCTTGGGTGAAGTTTGCCTCTTTCATCTTCAATCGTACATGTTCTTTTATTAAAAACTCTATATGCTTTACTTCTATTAGAATATTCTAGAAATAAACCTTCATTAGACTTTGAATCAAATTTACCCAAGTTTTCTTTATCGTTGTTGTGAATGAACCACTTGTATCCAAAGATGTGTAGATGAGCAAGGTTTGGCTTTCTCCCTTTGTAGAGTTTATATAGTTTCTTTCGAAGTAACTTGCGAATATATGCTCGATTTGAGATATAGCATGTAGTACTCATTGCATCCGCCCAGAACACTTGTGCCATTTCTTTTTCATTGAGTATTGCCCTTACCATTTCTGTGAGGACTCTATTCTTCCTTTCTACTACTCCATTCTATTGAGGCGTTCTAGGTGCAGAGAAGTTATGATCTATTCCCTCGTTGTTGTAGAAGTCTTCAAATAGTTGATTATAAAATTATCCTTCACGGTCTGTCCTGATGGAGACAATAAAAATACCTTTCTCATTTTGAACCTTCTTAGCAAACATAATAAATTCAACAAATATTTCATATTTTAAAGTAATAAATATAGTCCATGTAAATCTTGTAAAATCATCGATAATTACTAAGGTATATAGATTTCCTATAAAACTTTTTATTATCGCTGGACCTACCATATCCATATGAAGTAATTGTAAAGACTTGGAAGTAGAAATCTCATACTTTGTTTTGAAAGAAGATTTAGTTTGTTTGCCTTTTCGACTCGCATCACAAATCATGTTGTCTTTGAATTTAGTTTATGAAAACCAACAACTAAATCTTTTCTAATCAATTTGTCAAGTTGGTTCATGTTATGATGAGCCAGAGGCTTATGCCATAACCAACTCTCCTCTGATTTTCTAAGAAAAAAAATTTCAGAAGAATTTAAATTTAAATCAATAGAATAACATTTACCATTGCCTTTGAGCTCGGATCTTTGCTTTAATGGATTATTTGTTAAGTGGTAGATCTATCTTGTTTACTATCAAGCATTCCTTTGAATCAAATATTACCCAGTTATCTTTGTCAGTGCTTTGACTCACACTTAGGAGGTTGTGGCATAATCCTTCAATGTAATATACATCATTGACTTTGAATCAAATTTACCCAAGTTTTCTTTATCGTTGTTGTGAATGAACCACTTGTATCCAAAGATGTGTAGATGAGCAAGGTTTGGCTTTCTCCCTTTGTAGAGTTTATATAGTTTCTTTCGAAGTAACTTGCGAATATATGCTCGATTTGAGATATAGCATGTAGTACTCATTGCATCCGCCCAGAACACTTGTGCCATTTCTTTTTCATTGAGTATTGCCCTTACCATTTCTGTGAGGACTCTATTCTTCCTTTCTACTACTCCATTCTATTGAGGCGTTCTAGGTGCAGAGAAGTTATGATCTATTCCCTCGTTGTTGTAGAAGTCTTCAAATAGTTGATTATAAAATTATCCTTCACGGTCTGTCCTGATGGAGACAATAAAAATACCTTTCTCATTTTGAACCTTCTTAGCAAACATAATAAATTCAACAAATATTTCATATTTTAAAGTAATAAATATAGTCCATGTAAATCTTGTAAAATCATCGATAATTACTAAGGTATATAGATTTCCTATAAAACTTTTTATTATCGCTGGACCTACCATATCCATATGAAGTAATTGTAAAGACTTGGAAGTAGAAATCTCATACTTTGTTTTGAAAGAAGATTTAGTTTGTTTGCCTTTTCGACTCGCATCACAAATCATGTTGTCTTTGAATTTAGTTTATGAAAACCAACAACTAAATCTTTTCTAATCAATTTGTCAAGTTGGTTCATGTTATGATGAGCCAGAGGCTTATGCCATAACCAACTCTCCTCTGATTTTCTAAGAAAAAAAATTTCAGAAGAATTTAAATTTAAATCAATAGAATAACATTTACCATTGCCTTTGAGCTCGGATCTTTGCTTTAATGGATTATTTGTTAAGTGGTAGATCTATCTTGTTTACTATCAAGCATTCCTTTGAATCAAATATTACCCAGTTATCTTTGTCAGTGCTTTGACTCACACTTAGGAGGTTGTGGCATAATCCTTCAATGTAATATACATCATTGACTTTGAATCAAATTTACCCAAGTTTTCTTTATCGTTGTTGTGAATGAACCACTTGTATCCAAAGATGTGTAGATGAGCAAGGTTTGGCTTTCTCCCTTTGTAGAGTTTATATAGTTTCTTTCGAAGTAACTTGCGAATATATGCTCGATTTGAGATATAGCATGTAGTACTCATTGCATCCGCCCAGAACACTTGTGCCATTTCTTTTTCATTGAGTATTGCCCTTACCATTTCTGTGAGGACTCTATTCTTCCTTTCTACTACTCCATTCTATTGAGGCGTTCTAGGTGCAGAGAAGTTATGATCTATTCCCTCGTTGTTGTAGAAGTCTTCAAATAGTTGATTATAAAATTATCCTTCACGGTCTGTCCTGATGGAGACAATAAAAATACCTTTCTCATTTTGAACCTTCTTAGCAAACATAATAAATTCAACAAATATTTCATATTTTAAAGTAATAAATATAGTCCATGTAAATCTTGTAAAATCATCGATAATTACTAAGGTATGTAGATTTCCTATAAAACTTTTTATTATCGCTGGACCTACCATATCCATATGAAGTAATTGTAAAGACTTGGAAGTAGAAATCTCATACTTTGTTTTGAAAGAAGATTTAGTTTGTTTGCCTTTTCGACACGCATCACAAATCATGTTGTCTTTGAATTTTGTTTAGGAAAACCAACAACTAAATCTTTTCTAATCAATTTGTCAAGTTGGTTCATGTTATGATGAGCCAGAGGCTTATGCCATAACCAACTCTCCTCTGATTTTCTAAGAAAAAAATTTTCAGAAGAATTTAAATTTAAATCAATAGAATAACATTTACCATTGCCTTTGAGCTCGGATCTTTGCTTTAATGGATTATTTGTTAAGTGGTAGATCTATCTTGTTTACTATCAAGCATTCCTTTGAATCAAATATTACCCAGTTATCTTTGTCAGTGCTTTGACTCACACTTAGGAGGTTGTGGCATAATCCTTCAATGTAATATACATCATTGATTTGAACACCATCAGATTTTCCCACTTCGCTAATTCTAGCAATATGTCTGGTTTCCTGATTTTCCCACTTCACCACTTCATCATATCGGTTACCTCCAAAATTCTCCTTTCAAAAATGTAACCCCCTCACTGTAATTACATCCGGATTACGAAATTTAAGTGAAATAGAGACCAATAAGACGGTTCAACAATTTATAATCCCACATCCAAAAGATGGGGTATTTCGAAAATCTTTTTATAATATAATTAACTCTTGGTCTCACATTCACGTACGGATATAACTACCAGAGAAATCAGAGTACATAATAAATATCAAAGTGCGGAAACCAAAATCCCGGCAAACCCTGGGTTACTTACATAAATAATATGGGTTTAAGAGTTTTCCCATAAAGGGGATTACACGATCAACTAATCATTTACATTTAATGAACATTTGGAAATCCCGAATCCAAAATGAAGATAACCAACTATCCCAAAAGCCTGAATGTCCCTAAGAGATCCTAACCACTCCGGGTTGGTCACTTCTCCTTCGAGCCACTTGCCCTGTCTGCAAAGATTAGTCATATGGAGGAATGAGATTCTAAAGAATCCCAGAGCAACAACTCACTCATACGATATATAAACATAAAGCATGTATGTTCATCATAAACAGCAGCTTCACAATGATCTCTGGCTCACGCCACATACGACAGCACTCACGGCTGTATTCACAATGCACTACGCCCACTTTCGTGGTGAACACTATGCCAGCTTTCGCTGTAATCACTATGCACAACGCCCGCTTTCGAGGTGAACACTATGTAGCAGCAACACAAAGCACAAAGCACAAAGCACAAAGCACCACAAAGCATCTCAACGCACGATGTATCACTATGCTCCACAAAGTATCTCAATGCACAAGGTATCACAAAGTAGCAGCAGCAGCATCCACACAATGAATGACAGACAAACATACAATACATCTACACAAAGTATAAGAGAGAGGTCGCTACCTGAAGCTTTCCTGACAATCTTTGGCACAGTAGGCTCACGCGTTCGGCAGATATCAAATCCTATACCAAATTAGGGACAATTGATCAATCTCTTCTCCAATTACTTAATCCCATAATACACTAAGTTGGTTATCATTTAGGACTCCTAAGAGGCCACAAATGTCTCTAATGAAAGCCCTAAAAGGTTGGGAAACAATAGGTTGAAGGTCCCCTTTCAATAACACAAAGTGCTGGAAAACAGGGTTGGGCCCCGGCCTACCATTCCTTGGGCCGCGGCCCAAATATGGTCAGAAGGTATTGGGCTGCGGCCCACCACTCTTGGGCCGCGGCCCAAAACAGGCCAGAAAGTCTTGGGCCGCGGCCCACAACTCTTGGGCCGCGGCCCAGAAGTTTCCTGACTCTGGGCTGCACTTCGAAAAACCATAACTAATTCTAGAAAAATCGAAACGGAGTGATTCCAAAGCCAAATGAAAGGTATATAAGTCCTCTTTCAAGGAAAAATATAGCCATTCACTGGAAATCACTACACAAATCCAGAATTACCAAAAACTACACATTGCTCCAAAACAGAGTTCTGTTTAAATCCCAAACTTTGGGCAACCATATCTCACAGAATTCTCAACGAAATGACACGAAATATATGACCATTTTGAAGCTTGGGATGTGAACTTTAAGACTGGAAAGTTTCATAATTTTCCAATACCATTTGGTCACTCAAAACGCTCATCCAAACGGACAGCGAAAAACGGAGCTTAAACAAAACAGATTTTCCAACTTTTCCCAAGTGACCCAAATGAATCCCAATCAATTTCTATCTATCCAAAATGCATCAAATGTTCATATATCTCCAAACTAAATCATTTCCAATCATCAATCATAATGAACTTCATATTTCCATATTTGGTGCAAATTAGGGCAAAATTCCATATTTGACTACACTTAGCCAAAAATCACAAACAATACATTAAAATGCTCTAAATTCCTACCTCTTCACTTTACCCAATCAAGAACCTTGATTCCTCAACTTCCAATTTCGAGCAAATCACCAAGCACCACTTCTCAAGATTCTACAACCATCACAATGTAGCTCTCATTGAGATGAACAATATTATAGAAGAGGTTTTGAGCAAAGGAGAGTCACAACTCACCAAAATCAAAGCTTTCTTCTTCTCTTTCCAAGCTCAAACCAGCGCCAGAAATGGAGGAAGGAGAGAGGGAAAATGAGAGAGAAATAGGAGGGATGATGAAATGAATTTTCTTTCCCTTGTGCACACACTTTACCGATGGAGAGAGAGAGAATGAGGGAAAAAGTGAAGCTTTGTCTTCTTGTGGCCTCATCCAACCACTACCACAATGCCACATGTCCACATCTCAAGCACTCCATCAAAGAGCCCACATAAATTCAATGTATAGGATTCCGACCCATATGAAATGCATCTCAACCCTTGATCTTAAATACTACATGTATTTATTCTCAAAATTCATATTACATTGATCCCAAATGTATTTAAATCAAGATAATTACAATAATTATCGGGGTCATTAGCCCTAATTACAAATCGGGATATTACAATTCTCCCCCCGTCAATTAAATTTCGTCCTCGAAATTTCTATACCCCTTGAGCCATAAACTCCGGATATCGTCTTCGCAAATCTTCTTCTGCTTCCCAAGTTGCTTCCCGCTGGGTCATACCCTTCCAGATCACTTTCACATAAGGAATGCTCCGGTGTCTGAGCCGTCGTTCCTCTCGATCAATAATTTGTTCTGGCTCCACCGCATACGTGAAGTTATCTCGCAACTCCACATTCTCATACTCAACGACATGAGATGGATCCGGTTTATACTTCTTCAATTGGGAAACATGAAATACATCATGCAATCTGCTCAAGTTCGGAGGTAGGGCTATACGATACGCAACAGGCCCAATCCTATCAAGGATCTCAAAAGGACCTATATACCTCGGGCTCAGCTTCTTTCGTTTGATAGCTCGCCCAATACCGGTGACAGGTGATATTCTCATAAATACATGGTCACCAACTTCAAACTCTAGAGGTCTTCTCCTCTTGTCCGCATAACTCTTCTGCCGACTCTGAGCTGCAAGAAGCCTCTTACGAATGATTCGAATCTGGGCTGAGGTTTGATCCACAAGATCCGGCCCATAGAGCTTCCTCTCGGACAACTCATTCCAACACAATGGCGATTGGCATTTTCTTCCATACAACGCTTCATACGGCGCCATCTGAATGCTCGCATGATAGCTGTTGTTGTAGGCAAACTCCGCAAGTGGGAGAAAGCGATCCCAACTCCCTTTGAAGTCAAGAACACATGCCCGCAACATATCCTCTAAGGTCTGAATAGTCCT
The DNA here is from genome assembly GCA_963210345.1 of Inga oerstediana. NCBI lineage: Eukaryota > Viridiplantae > Streptophyta > Magnoliopsida > Fabales > Fabaceae > Inga > Inga oerstediana. The sequence goes on from OY723409.1 coordinate 42,363,171, forward strand.
CTCTGACTGACCATCTGTCTGAGGATGATAGGCTGTACTGAATCTCAATTGAGTACCCAGTGCCTCATGCAATGCCTTCCAGAATCTCAAGGTGAAACGGGGATCTCGATCAGAGATGATATTCTTCGGTATGCCATGGAGCTTCACAATTTCACGAACATAAATTTCTGCTAGCTTGTCCGGAGAGTAACTAGCCTTGATCGGTAAGAAGTGCGCTGACTTCGTTAACCGGTCCACAATGACCCAGATCGCATCATAATTCCTGATCTTGGGCAATCCCACAACAAGATCCATGGTCACACTTTCCCATTTCCATTCCGGAATTTCAGGACTTTGTAACAAACCAGGTGGTCTTTGGTGTTCAATCTTCACTTTTTGACACGTGAGACACCTCGCCACATATTTCGTCACATCACTCTTCATACCCTGCCACCAATACTCAGATTTCAAGTTATGGTACATCTTGGTCATACCAGGATGAAGAGTATATTGGCTCTTATGCGCCTCATCTAAGATCTTCTGTCTCAACTCCGCCTTAAGTGGAATACAAATTCTCTTCTGATAACGAATCAATCCACTAGGCGACACATCATAGCCCTGAGCTTCACCACGCTCTATTCTGGCTAGATTACGCTGAATCCAGTCATCTTGCCTCTGAGCTTCTTCAATCTCAGCTCTCAAGTCACTTTCCCCTTGGGAAACATTATAGTTGGCACAGATGATCTGGTTCTACAGATTCATATCACGAAAATCCGCAATCAACTTCCCCTCGTGTATCATCATAGCCGCCACAACCACAGTCTTCCGACTAAGAGCATCAGCGACTACATTTGCCTTACCCGGATGATATTTTATTTCCAGGTTGTAGTCCTTAAGCAACTCCATCCAGCGCCGCTGTCTCATATTCAATTCTTTCTGATCATACAGATATTTGAGACTCTTGTGGTCGCAGTACAATTCCACAGTCACACCATACAGGTAATGACGCCAAATCTTCAAAGCAAACACAATGGCCGCAAGCTCCAGATCATGAGTGGGATAGTTCAATTCATGGGGTTTGAGCTGTCGAGAGGCATAGGCCACCACACGTCCCTGCTGTATAAGGACACACCCTAATCCCTGCCCACTGGCATCAGAATACACAACGTATATCAAATTGGGATCGGGCAAAATCAACACAGGTGCCGTAGTTAACCTCTGTTTCAGCTCCACAAAGCTATTTTCACAATGTTCATCCCACACAAACAGATGATCTTTTCTCGTGAGCTTGGTCATCGGCAACGCAATGCGGGAGAAATTCTGAATGAATCTCCGATAATAACCAGCAAGACCCAGAAAACTGCGTATCTCAGCAACAGTTTCTGGCCTCTTCCAGTCCAGTACTGCTTCCACTTTACTAGGATCTACAGAGACCCCTTCTTGCGAAATAACATGGCCTAGGAATCTCACTTCCGATAGCCAAAACTCGCACTTACTCAATTTAGCGTAGAGTTGCTTCTCACACAATGTGTTCAACACAATTCTCAAATGATGCTCATGCTCTACTCTACTCTTAGAGTATATCAAAATATCGTCGATGAATACCACAACAAACTGATCTAGGTATTGTCGAAAAATACGGTTCATGTAATCCATGAAAACCGCAGGTGCATTGGTTAACCCAAATGGCATCACCAAAAATTCATAATGACCATACCTGGTCCGAAAAGCAGTCTTCGAAACATCGTCCGCTTTCACTCGCAGCTGATGATACCCCGACCTTAGATCAATCTTCGAAAACACACATGCGCCAGATAATTGATCTAAGAGATCATCGATTCTAGGGAGAGGGTACTTATTCTTAATGGTAACCTTATTCAACTCTCTATAGTCAATGCACAATCGAAGACTTCCGTCTTTCTTTTTCACAAACAAAACTGGAGCACCCCAAGGCGACACACTGGGTCTAATAAACCCTTTCTCAAGCAAATCTTCAATCTGCTTTTTTAATTCCGCCATTTCATTTGGGGCCATACGGTACGGGGCTTTAGATACAGAACCCGCTCCAGGCACAATGTCAATCGGAAACTGAACTTCCCTTTCCGGAGGTAATCCGCTTAAATCATCCAGAAAAACCTCAGGGAATTCATTCACTACGGGTATACTACTCAAAGTTTCACTGGGTTCTCCTTGTACAGAAAAGAAAACCATATACCCTTGACAACCCTTTTTCAAATACTTCTCAGCCTTAGCTGTCAAAAGGAAATTCAAATCAACATTGTCATTCTCAATGCTCTGAGGAACAGGATATACAATCCTCTTGTTTCCACAATCTAATAACACATTGTTAGCTCTCAACCAATCAAAACCCAAAATGACTTCTAACTGGCAGAGCGGTAAACAAATCAAATCTACTACTGATTCATGACTCTCAACGGTTATAACACAATTTAAGCAGGCTTCAGTAGTCACAGCCTTAACACCCATCGGTGTAGACACAATCAAATCGAATGGCAACTTGTGCACATTCATTCCCAGACGCTTTACACAAGCATAAGCAATAAAGGAGTGACTTGCACCCGAATCAAATAACGCTTGTAACTCAATGCCATGGATAAGGACTTTACCTTGTATCAGCTCTGGGGATTTCCGGGCCTCTTCGTGAGTCATAGCAAATACGCGGCCCTGCGTCCTCTGTCTCTGCTCTGGTCGTGGTTGTCCACACTCAACAGATATATGCCCCACTTGCTTACATTTGAAGCAAATCACCCGACCATCACACGTCTTGCCATGATGTGGCTGGTTGCAACGAGGACATGTCCATACACTAGGAGTTCTCTGCTGATCACGACTCCAAGACTGATAAGGCTTCTTACTTCCCCCTCTAAATGAAGAGGATGATCCGGAGCCCTTCCGCTTCTGAGAAGCACCGCCCTTACTAGGCTCACTATGACCACCACCAGTCTTAGCCGGATACAACTCTCTAAGATTACTCTCAGTGATCCGACATTCTTCAACAGCCTTGTTGAACTTGGAAAACTGATGGGTGGCGAGTCTCTTTCTCATATCACGCCTCAGCCCCCGAATTAACATGTCTGAGCTCAACTCCTCATCATCCATTTTCTGAAGATAAGAGGAATATCGGGATAGGCGGGTAAATCGGGACAAATATTCGTCGAAAGACTCTGTGTCCCCTTGCTTGATATTGAGAAACTCAGTTTCCTTTTCAAGTCTCACTGACTTGGGAAAATATTTCTCATTGAAGTGTTGTTGGAACACCTCCCAGGTCAATGGCTCATTTTTTAACCGCAAAGACAAGGCAATGTTACGCCACCAACGATCAGCATCGCCTTCAAGCTTGTACACCGCCAACTTGGCTTTCACTTCGGAGGGACACACTAGGACCTCAAAAATCTTCTCAAGACGGTGTAGCCAATCTTCAGCCGCCTGAGGATCAAACTTCCCTTTAAATGCCGGAGGTAGTTGCTTGCAGAATTTGGAGACCCAAAACTCAAGGTCTCGCTCCTCCTTGACTGGCACTCCATGGGATTCTTGGTTCGGAATCACACGAGGAGGGGATCCAAGCGGTCGTGTTGACCCTTCAGCAGTATCTCCCAGTCTAGTCTCCTCTCGGGTTTCCCCTCGAGTTCCTTCTTGAGTAGACTGGCCTCTACCTTCATTGTTCTTGGCTTTCTCAGCTCGGAGCTCTTCTCTAAGCTCCGTAATCATATCCCTCTGATCCTTTATCAAGCCCATTAGCTCTTGCATAGGATCCGGTGGATTGTCATTGACCAACTCCACATCGGGATCTATTTGTTGTCCTCTGGGGCGACCTTTCGTTGTTCTTTTCATTCTACAAAGAACTCACCCCATTATTCCAACAATCATAGTATTCACATAATTCTACAAAGTACATATATCCACATAACCAAACAGATATATGCATACGTCACGTATTCACAGATGGTTTTCGATTATCACTAAGATCGCACTATGGGAGCTATCCTAGCAGATTCTACCCTTGCCAGGAACCACTGCTCTGATACCAAAAATGTAACCCCCTCACTGTAATTACATCCGGATTACGAAATTTAAGTGAAATAGAGACCAATAAGACGGTTCAACAATTTATAATCCCACATCCAAAAGATGGGGTATTTCGAAAATCTTTTTATAATATAATTAACTCTTGGTCTCACATTCACGTACGGATATAACTACCAGAGAAATCAGAGTACATAATAAATATCAAAGTGCGGAAACCAAAATCCCGGCAAACCCTGGGTTACTTACATAAATAATATGGGTTTAAGAGTTTTCCCATAAAGGGGATTACACGATCAACTAATCATTTACATTTAATGAACATTTGGAAATCCCGAATCCAAAATGAAGATAACCAACTATCCCAAAAGCCTGAATGTCCCTAAGAGATCCTAACCACTCCGGGTTGGTCACTTCTCCTTCGAGCCACTTGCCCTGTCTGCAAAGATTAGTCATATGGAGGAATGAGATTCTAAAGAATCCCAGAGCAACAACTCACTCATACGATATATAAACATAAAGCATGTATGTTCATCATAAACAGCAGCTTCACAATGATCTCTGGCTCACGCCACATACGACAGCACTCACGGCTGTATTCACAATGCACTACGCCCACTTTCGTGGTGAACACTATGCCAGCTTTCGCTGTAATCACTATGCACAACGCCCGCTTTCGCGGTGAACACTATGTAGCAGCAACACAAAGCACAAAGCACAAAGCACAAAGCACCACAAAGCATCTCAACGCACGATGTATCACTATGCTCCACAAAGTATCTCAATGCACAAGGTATCACAAAGTAGCAGCAGCAGCATCCACACAATGAATGACAGACAAACATACAATACATCTACACAAAGTATAAGAGAGAGGTCGCTACCTGAAGCTTTCCTGACAATCTTTGGCACAGTAGGCTCACGCGTTCGGCAGATATCAAATCCTATACCAAATTAGGGACAATTGATCAATCTCTTCTCCAATTACTTAATCCCATAATACACTAAGTTGGTTATCATTTAGGACTCCTAAGAGGCCACAAATGTCTCTAATGAAAGCCCTAAAAGGTTGGGAAACAATAGGTTGAAGGTCCCCTTTCAATAACACAAAGTGCTGGAAAACAGGGTTGGGCCCCGGCCTACCATTCCTTGGGCCGCGGCCCAAATATGGTCAGAAGGTATTGGGCTGCGGCCCACCACTCTTGGGCCGCGGCCCAAAACAGGCCAGAAAGTCTTGGGCCGCGGCCCACAACTCTTGGGCCGCGGCCCAGAAGTTTCCTGACTCTGGGCTGCACTTCGAAAAACCATAACTAATTCTAGAAAAATCGAAACGGAGTGATTCCAAAGCCAAATGAAAGGTATATAAGTCCTCTTTCAAGGAAAAATATAGCCATTCACTGGAAATCACTACACAAATCCAGAATTACCAAACACTACACATTGCTCCAAAACAGAGTTCTGTTTAAATCCCAAACTTTGGGCAACCATATCTCACAGAATTCTCAACGAAATGACACGAAATATATGACCATTTTGAAGCTTGGGATGTGAACTTTAAGACTGGAAAGTTTCATAATTTTCCAATACCATTTGGTCACTCAAAACGCTCATCCAAACGGACAGCGAAAAACGGAGCTTAAACAAAACAGATTTTCCAACTTTTCCCAAGTGACCCAAATGAATCCCAATCAATTTCTATCTATCCAAAATGCATCAAATGTTCATATATCTCCAAACTAAATCATTTCCAATCATCAATCATAATGAACTTCATATTTCCATATTTGGTGCAAATTAGGGCAAAATTCCATATTTGACTACACTTAGCCAAAAATCACAAACAATACATTAAAATGCTCTAAATTCCTACCTCTTCACTTTGCCCAATCAAGAACCTTGATTCCTCAACTTCCAATTTCGAGCAAATCACCAAGCACCACTTCTCAAGATTCTACAACCATCACAATGTAGCTCTCATTGAGATGAACAATATTATAGAAGAGGTTTTGAGCAAAGGAGAGTCACAACTCACCAAAATCAAAGCTTTCTTCTTCTCTTTCCAAGCTCAAACCAGCGCCAGAAATGGAGGAAGGAGAGAGGGAAAATGAGAGAGAAATAGGAGGGATGATGAAATGAATTTTCTTTCCCTTGTGCACACACTTTACCGATGGAGAGAGAGAGAATGAGGGAAAAAGTGAAGCTTTGTCTTCTTGTGGCCTCATCCAACCACTACCACAATGCCACATGTCCACATCTCAAGCACTCCATCAAAGAGCCCACATAAATTCAATGTATAGGATTCCGACCCATATGAAATGCATCTCAACCCTTGATCTTAAATACTACATGTATTTATTCTCAAAATTCATATTACATTGATCCCAAATGTATTTAAATCAAGATAATTACAATAATTATCGGGGTCATTAGCCCTAATTACAAATCGGGATATTACACTCCTTCTTTGGTTTCCAACATGGTGAACTTATTTCTATCACTAGTCATGTGTCTCAAGCATCCACTATCAATGTACCACTTGTTTGCCCGTGATGATTTGAGACATACCTAGAGTGATATGATCAAGATTTAGGTGCCTACACTTTCTTAGGTCTTTTATGGTTAGTATGAATTACTCTTAGTACATGCGTCCTTTTTCGAAACCTATTTGTATGTGCCAATAATCTTGCCTTTAATAAAATGACATGATGAAGTATAATGACCTTTCCTATTATAGTAATTACATGATGCAAATGGATTCGAAGTATGCACTGAATTCTTAAAATATTTGAGATATGCCTTACTGCGTTTCTTCTTCTTTACTCTGTTTCTATTTTGACTCGAATTATCCAATTCCAAATTTATCATGAGTAACTCTTTGTGATTTCAATATTACTTTAAGAGTTTCACTTCCTTGAGTAAATCTTTCCAATGTTTTTGTTAAATCACTTATTTTCTTATCTTTTTCTTCACACAATGCACATGAAGACATGACAGTACTTTCTAACTCTTTTACTTTCTTCTTATGACTAATCATTTCTTTAACTACCTTGATGAATTCAGTATGCAATACATTATATTTCTATAATAACTCATCATAAGTAGGTTCAGAGTAACTTACCTTCAATTCTTCTTCCTTGGCTATCGAGCACAGATTTGCAACTTTGTCATTGTCGCTTTCTTTATCCGACGAACTATCACGCCATATGTATTATATGTATGCTTTCTTTTTCTGCTTCTTCTTGTCTTTGTTTTTGAAGCATTTAAATTTGATATGTCCAAGCTTTCTACTTTCATAGATACTATCTGTTGCTCCTTATTTTCTTTCTTGCTTGGTCTACCTTGGTAATTCTTGAAGCTCTTTTGGGCTCTTCTATGGAACTTCTTGAATTTCCTCATGATCATTCCCATATCATCATCATCATCAGGAACATCTTCATTTTTTGAAGAATCATCTTCCTTGATGACTTTAAGGGCGACTCCTCTTTTCTTTTTGTCATCAAACTCTTTTAGTTCCTTCTTGAATTTTATCTTTCCTTTATACTCAAAAAGACTTACAAATAGAGTAGTCGTAGATCTCATTAATTCGCCTTTAGCTTCTTTGATAGCTGTCACCTTTGCTTCCCATTCTTTCATAAGAATGTTAAGGATCTTTCTTACCTAGGAATCTTGATCAAATGTTTTTCTAAGTGCTGATAGCTAATTAATAAGATAAGTATACTTGAGTTTGAATTCAGAGATCCTTTCTCTAACTTTCATCTAAAACAAATCATACTCTATGATCAAAGTATTAACTCTGTTCTCTTTGATTCCAAATGTACCTTCGTGAGCAATCTCAAGAGCATCCTTCATGTCTTTGGCTATGGGTAGTATGCAGATTTAGAAATACTCCTTCTGGCTGAGAGCATTCTGTATCATTAGAATAGCTTTACTATTTAATGTTACTAACCTCTTGTCATCATCGTCAAATTCCTCTAGACTCTTTTCCACAACTCTATCTTCAATTTTCTTCTTTGGAACATAATCACCATCTTGTATCACATTCCATAGACCGTATTCATTAGCCATCACAAACACTCTGAACTTAGCTTTCCAGAACAAAAAATATTCTCCAGCGAAACCATGAAATCTAGTAATAGAAGCTCCATTTAGAAAAATGTTCTCACCCATTATTGCCATTTACTGGATCCTTCTCAAGCTATTAGCTCTTTGTAAAAGACTAGACTCTGATACCGAATGAAAGAGGCAAGCTTCACCCAAGAGGGGTTGAATTGGGTGATGTGATAAATTATTTGGTTGATTCGGTGATATGAAAATTACTGTAGATAGAGTAGTGTTGAGAAAATTAGCACACAGAGAGTTATACTGGTTTACCTCAAAACCCAAGCCTATGTCCAGTCCTCACAGAGCAAGACCTACTAAGATTTTTACTATTCTTCTAAGATTTAGTGGACTCTCAGAACGCCACAAGACAACAATTGTCCTTGTATGGACTACGAGAAGAAATATTCTAATACCTAGAATTTTCTCTCCCCCTTATTACAAGTCTTATATGCAGAAACAATCATATAACCTTTCTCTCTTTCTTACGTATGCAAGTCTTATAAGCAATAACATTCTCTCTTGTTTACACCCCTGTAAGTCTTATGAGTAGCAACTTTCTCTCTTACTTACACCTTGTGAGCCTTACAAGCACAAAGTACTCCTAAGAATTCTGACACCGTGAGTGTTGCTCCATCACTTGAGTACCAAAGCCATTGCTTGAGTGCACTTCTCACTTTCAGCTCTTTCTTGCTCTCAGGTAAACACTTCCTGTACCACACTTGTAGGACTCGAGTGAGCTTGAGGCTCTCACTCAAGTATTGAGTTCATACTCGAGTGTAATGACCATTTCTTGTCTCTGACTTTGCTCTCTGGCAAGTACTTACACAAGTATGCCTTCATGCTCGAGTGCAAATTAGATCATCACTAGAGGGCTAGGTTTATCACTCAAGTAGTCCTGTAATTTTTAGCTAGAAGACTGCTTTTATAAAACACTTTTAGTCCCATACTTGTTGTGCTTGAATACAAAACTGCTTCTCACTCGAGTGCATCAATTAAAATCACAGCATTATACTTTGAACTTTGTGAAATGCATTTGGTAACATTTTGAATCAATGTTTATACTACTAAAACACGAGTTTCTTACGAAAACACATAATCACCTTTTGTTATCACCAAAACTTAGATTCTAACAACATTCAGTACACAAATAAATTAATAAGCCAAGAAAGTTAAAAAGGGACAATTCAACTGCATTATCAGAATTCTTTTCACTACAAAGTTAAGCTCTATATACATCTTCATTTGAGCACAACCTACAATCAAGCTTCTTGAATTGATAATAGGCAATCTAGTTATGGAGCATCAAGTAGTCAAATCAATAAAACCAGTACCTATGTATAAATTGAAAGCTAATTAACATATTATTGTTTAAATTAACGACATGGACCATGACCAAACTCACATCTACTACCAATTACAAACAGTGCTTAGCCATAGATCTTAAACTGATGTTCGCTTTATATTCCAACTCACTCGCCAAACAAACAACTACAATCCCACTACACATAAATAAGCTATTCGCCTATACTCAGTACTATGCTAAAAAAGCTATTATGCGCACTCATTGCTCCCGAAAACAACCATTAACAAACATTAACAAACATTAACCATTAACAATTATCTCTGAACAAACACACATAATAAGCTATTATGACAACTCATTACTCCCACAACCCTACATTGTACTAAACAATCTTTTAAAATCAACGACCAATTCTTCTTCATACTTCTCAAACTAGTTTAAAAATCCAAGAATTTATTGTGACTTTTCACTCACCTTCTTGATTCTGCTTTCACGACTCAGTGGAGGAGTGATGATGGAGGCTGGGTGTTTCAGGGAGCGACGAATGGTTGGCTTTTAGAGGAGTGATGAACCCTACAGCTTTAGAGGAGAGATAGAGGATGGGTGTTGGGGGGACCGACGTATACTAGGGCTTCGGAGGAATGACGGAGCTTGCGGAGTGGGATGACCAGCTTATGCTAGTGTAAAGAGGAACGCTGGAGGCTTAGCTAGTGGAGTGTAATAGAGGCTTGGGCACCAGAGGAGGCATGGACATTGACTCAAATGGCATAAAGTGAGACGTAGAAGCAAAGCAAGTTCCTTCTTTTGCTAATGAAGGTTAATGAACGAGACCAATTCCTTTGAATGCCGGAAGAGTTTAAAATTCTTGAGGGCAACTTTGTCATTTGACATTAGGAAATAATCATAGAAAAGTCCCTAGGGACTTTTATAATCATTGACTTTTCAAAGGGACTTTTTTGTTGTTTTGTTTGGTACTTGGGACCTATGTGTCATTTTCCCTTCTACTTACTGTAGTATCTTTTAACTTTTAGCTTTAAAAAGTAGTTTTGTAAAACCAAGATTGAGCAACACATAGAATTGGAAAAAATTTTCCTGTACATACCATAAGCACAAAAATATAGCACATAAAATTGACAAAATTTTACCCACATATTTCATAAACTTAATAGCACATCACATAGAATTAACAAAATTAAGTACATGGTTTTTCCCCTTTCAAAACCACCATCTCTTTATTGAAAATGATACCTCATATTTATTGCATCACATTTTCAACTATATATACAAGGATTCAACCTTAAGATCTCAATACACTTTCCACATATCAGCAAATCCCAAAGAAAAATAATTAGAGGTGCTTGGAATGACTTCAAAGGAAACTTTAGTGCTAATAAGAGTGGTACAAACTAATTATCAAATCAACGATATACCAAAGGTGAGTCTAACATTCCTTTGTCTTATATTAGATTAATACACTACAATTTACCTTTCCTTTTGATCTATCCACTCTCCTATACAAAATTTGAAAAAGATGATCTACACAAAATTTATGGAGAAATTGTTGTGTGAACCTGGTGTGCCACATTATTTGTGATCTCACCAATCACAACCCAATAACTCTTTAGTATTTTAATTTGATATGGAACTTTTAAATATTAGGTGGCAAATAAAATCAAAAAATAAAAACAAAAAGGAAGAAGAAAAACATAATGGGAATCGACTTATTGACGGAGAACCCTCCTCTTCTCTGTTTAATGCATCCCCTAAATTCGCTGACGTGAGAGAAAACATGCCCTAGAATTTTAAGATTGTAACAACAAGGAAATTAAGATCATGATGGCAAGGAGGCATTGCTCCATAAAGTGGTCAGAATCTAAGATTACTACAACAAATGACCAGGAATATGGATTATTAGAAAATTGCTATGTGTGGATATTAATATATTGTTTCATATTCCATACTTTCAATGCTGTTGTTACAGGGATGTCTTTCCGTTAGTGTTTAATGGTGAAATATTTAATGCCCAAATTTCACATATTGATTCCTTATTTTCTTTTTATTATCCGTATGTCAAATAATTAATAAAACTCTAAACCTAGAACTTAGGATCAGGGGTGGGTGGTGCGCCCTCTAATATGTTCCTTGCTGTGTAACCCCCTCACCATAATTACATCCGGATTATGAAATTTAAGTGAAATAGAGACCAATAAAATGAAATCAACAATTTATAATCCCTCATCACAAGATGGGGTATTTCCAGAATCCGTTCAAAACATAGTTGCCCGTGGTCTCACATTCACGTGCGGATATAATTACTTGAGAAATCAAATCGCATAATAAATATCAGAGTGTAGAAACTAAAATCCCAGCAAACCCTGGGTTACTTACATACATATAATAGGTTTAAAGTTCCCAAAATAGGGATTACCTATCCAAAATCATCATTTACACTACATATACAAATGGTAATCCCAAATCCCAACTAGATAACTAACATCCAAAATACAAAATGTCCCTAAAGCCCTAACCACTCCTGGTTGAACGCTTCCCTAAAGCCCTAACATCCAAAATACAAAATGCCTTTCGAGCCACTTGCCCTGTCTGAAAAAGTTAGTCATTTGGAAAAAGTGAGATTCTAAAGAATCCCAGTAGTAACAAATCACTCATACAATATATAAACACAAGGCATGTGATATATCATGTTCACCAGCATCATCAGTAACATTATGTTATATGGCTCACGCCACAGTCGACAGTACTCACGGCTGTATTACAATGCACTATGCCCGCTTTTACGGTAATCACAATGATAGCTTTTGCTACAAACACTATGCCCACTCTCGCTGTAATCACTATGCCAGCTTTCGCTATAATCATAATGCACAAGGTATCTCAAAGCACAACGTATCACAAGGCACAAAGCTCCACAATGCACAAAGCGTCACAAGGCACAAAGCAGCAACATCACACAATGCATTATAGGGAAACATACAATACATTTACACATAGTATAAGAGAGGAGTAACTATCTGTATCTTTCCTGACAATCTTTGGCACAGTGGGCTCACGTGTCTGACAGATGTCAAATCCTATAACAATTTAGGGACAATTGATTAATCTCTTTTTCAATTACATATTTCTATAATACTCTAAGTTGGTTATCATTTAGGACTCTTTAGGTGACTATTAGAGGCCTAAACAAATGCCTAAAGGGTTGGAAGAAGCTACCCTGAAGACCCCTTTTCGAAAGGCAAAACACAGATTTTAGACTAGATCACTCGAGTGAAGACGACCTCAATCGAGTGATGAACGAATCGTGCTTGAGTAAGAATGATTCTTACTCGCGAGTGTTTGACAGTGAGCAACTACAATGACCAAAAAGTGCTCACAATACTCAAGCATGAAACTTTACACTCGAGTGATGACTCCAAATATGCTTGAGTCCCCGAAAGTGCAACACAACGAGTGACAACCCGAGAGCACATGCAACCATCAGAGGGACAAGCTCACTCGAGCATACCCTCCATGCTCGGGTGAGACAGCCGTGCTTGCGAGTGTCAGAGCACACTCTTGAACAATGGCCAGTGAGTGACAACCCGAGAGTAACCCTAACTCTGGATTCGCACCATCACTCGAGCAAGCCCTTTCTCACTCGAGTGATCATCAACCTCACTCGCAGATACAGAAGTGCACTCGAGCCTCATTCATAGAACCCAAGCAAAACTCAAAGCAGAAAAGGGAAAATACACACAGCACTCGAGCATGATCTTCCTTTACTCGAGTGTTATGCATCAGAGACCAGAAACGCAGAAAACAACAGAAAATACCAGATGGTCAAAACCATACCCAATGATTCCTAAACTCTACCAAAAGCTCATACACACTTAGTACTGACTAGGGAACATATTGGTAACCTCTCAAACACCCCCAAAACCTTTTTTACGACAATCATGCAAACACAACCAATGTCCAAATTTCATTTAATTCATTTCCCACATTCCAAACTAAATCCATTACTCAAATATCTTCACAATGAACCAATCCCAACATTAATCACAATGAAATCCATACTTTTAACATTTACACAAACTCAAGGCTAAATTTCCAGATTTTCCTAAACTTATCCAAAAATCACAAACAATATATCAAAATGCACTAAATGCCTACCTCTTCACTTTGTCAAACCCAGAATCTTGATTCTCCCACTTTCAATTTCGAATCAACACTCAAATCACCACCTTTCAAGATTCTGAAATCACCAAGTTGAAGCTCTCAATGAGATGCACAACATTAGAGAAGAGGATTTGAGCATAGGAGGATCATTACTCACCAAGATTCAAGCTTTTCCTTTTCTCTTTCATGCTTGTGACCAGCAAAAATGGAAGAAGAAGAGAGAGAAAATGAGAAATGAAGCAAATGATGAGGATGATGTGATTTTTCTCTTCCCTTACCCATACCAACCGAATAGGAGAGAGAGAATGAGGGAAAAAGTGGACTTTTGTCCTCTTATGACTTCATCCAATAACTCACACAATGCCACTTGTCACCATCCCTACACTTCCACTAAGAGCTCACATAAACACAAAACATAGGATTCCGACCCATAGCTAAAAGATCTCAACCCTTGATCTCTAAGCACCAATGAATATTTATAACAAATTCATATCATATTTCACTAAAAGTGTTTAATTACATTAATTACAATGCATCTCAAAGTCATTAGCCCTAATAACAAATCAGGATATTACATGCTGCGCCTCCATTTTAGAGGCTTTCCCAAATGTATTTTTCATGATTCTTTATATCATTAGATTTTACACAAAATGGGTGACATTTTGATATTTTATGGGTAAAAAATAGAGTTGTTTTCAATTTTTTATGATTTTCCAAAGATATTTAAAAAAAATGGTGAAGTTTTATTTTTCACTTTGAGCACTGAATCTTTGGAAAATCATAAAAAATTGAAAACAACTCCATTTTATGCCCATAAAATATCAAAATGCCGCCAATTTATGTAGAATCTAATGATTCAAAGAAATAGAGGCGCAGTAGGGAGCCCATCGGGGGGTACAACAACCACCCCTAGTCCTAAAACTTAACTAATACAAAGAATTAAAGCTAGAAATTAAATGGTAAAGCACCCACTATAAGGGTCTATTTGGTTTGAGGGTAGGGGAGGGATTTTGCTTCCCTTCCCTTGTTTAGCAACATAAAAATTTAAGGAGGGGATAGAAAATTTTTTGAAATTTCCTCTCCCTTCCTAAAATGGGGGGATTTAGAGGGGAAAGGTAATATTTGGGCATGATGTGACTATTATACCCATGAAAGTTTTTAATATTCCTATTATACGCTTCTGACTTTCTTCCTCATCCCCATCTTCACTTTAATATTTTGGCATGCTGTGACTATTATGCCATGAAAGTTATAATTATTTAATTTAATAATTACAAAATTATAATTTTATATAATTATTAAAAAATTCTAAAAAATTCAAAAAATGACTTAAATAAAATAAGGATAAAGTTGTCCATATGAAAATATTTTACCTTCTCTCCCCTTATCAACCAAACAAGGTAACATTAAAATCTCTCATCTCCCATCCCTTCCCCTCATCAACCAAACAAGATAACATTAAAATCCATCCCCTCCCCTTCATTAAATCCTCCCCTTCCATCCCCTATTGAACTAAACAGACCCTAAAGCTCCAAGCTCAAGAATCAATCACTTGTCTAGGAGAAGAGAAACTCAGCCACACATACCATAGAAACAGCCCTAAAGACTTCTAGATGTTCAGCCATAATTAATTAATGGAAGAATGAGGTGACTTATGGAGGATTAACACATAGACAAAGAACAATGGTGAGATAGAAAAGGGTAATGGTGAAAAAGGAATAGAGGGGAAAGTGAATAATGAAACACAAGAATGAAGGTTCGATGGTGATGAGATGGAAACTCGATGGAATGGGTGAATGGCTGAAGAATGGGGCTGAGTGAAAATCACTAGCCAAGATGATGAAGGTGAAGGTGTAGTGGTGATAGTGGAAGCATTCTTGATGGTAAAGCCATGGTTACTTACAACTCTCTTTCTCTCTCAAAATCAATAGAGCTTTCTTCTTCTTGGTCGTCGGAGTGAAGGCAAGGTGGTGAAAGTGAAGAATGTGAGGTCCTTCGATATGAAGCTTACGGCTTTTCTGGCCTCTGTTTTGTTGTGCCTCCTTTTTTGATCTCTATAAGTTTCTAGCGTTGTGGTAGTATATTGATGGGAGAATGTCGTCAATGACAGTAATGGTGAATGATATTGTCGGCTAGGAATAAGATAGGCGAAGGTAAATGAAGGTGATAGTGAGCTTGAAAGGTTCTCTCGTGACGCTTCACTCTGGTTTAAAGTTGAGCTTCAATTTGATTTTTAAGACCTAATCTATGTCAAAATACATCAGTTTAATGTAGGGACCTAACTATACAATATAAAAGTTTGTAGAGGGACTAAAATGCAAACATTAAAATGTTTGTAGGGCTAAATTGTAATTTTTGCAATTTGAGCCCAAACTTCCTTTTTCAAATTTTTCTCAATTTCTTTAACCAACTACAATAAAAAACAACTAATTCAATATCAAATATTCTCAAAAAAATCAATGATTAAAAGTATTTACAATTTTTTGACAAGTTTACCCTTTTTAGTCCTAATTTAATGTATTTACTCTTAATCCCTACTAATCACAAAGACGGAATTTTAAGCTCAAGTATTATGACAAAAAACCAAATAAAATATGAATATATGTAATAAAACTAGGGATTTGTCAAGAGGACTTTCTGAACCTATTAAAGGAATCAGAAAAGCTATGCAAATAGTGTAAAGGTCAATTATGCAGAGAGAACAGTTCTATTACGAATAAAGACATCAAAAGAAAAGATGTAAAGGAACCTGATCAAGCGGATGATCTATCAAAGATTGAGTTCAAAGTTGCATAGGCATGAGAGATGTTGCTATAGAAGGAGCAAGCCAATCCTTTTGCATTTGGTTACACTTCTTAGTAATGGTGTCGTTTATGCTTTCCATATACTTGAAAAGAATTATAAACTTGAAGATACAGAGGAACGTTGTTGGATGAGCTTAAAGATGTGAAATTGTTGCTGCCGGATGTTTTCTTTTTGTTTGTTAATTTTTTGTATACCTTGTAAGATGCATTTTTTAATTGCCAACTCTTTCTTGCACATAGTTTGGTGGGCAACACAGGAATAGTGAAAATATACTGATATTATTGAAATAATAGGCTTGATAACATTACCAGTTTTCCCCTCGGGATTTCATAATATATATACAAATTGTCCAAAATATCCAAGATATTCAAACAAAATAAACTACATATAGTGTAAAATAAAAATTCATAGTATGCCATGTGTGTACTCAAAGCTCAGGGTCAAATCGCTGTTTGGATCCCCTACGTGTACAGTAGCTGGGCCCCTAACCATAAATAGGTAATGTACCCCAGGCGTAACTCAACTAGGTACCTAACCACAGCTAAGTAACATACCTCATGCACCATGTTCATATCACAGAATACAGCAACATACATCATATCAACAATTATATTGTACATGAGAGATAAAGTTACTACCTTAGACTTTTTTCACCTAGATAGGCGTTTCTCGTTATGCGTGCCAATGACTTGGGCTCCCAACTCGATCCTAAAATTGCAAATGTATAAGAATTAGGTTAAAACCTATTCATGTACTATTTCAAGCACTTCCATAGTGTTTCTAGTGGTTATATGAGCCTATTGTAAAAATTTACCAAAATGCCCTCGGGGACCCGGCTCGGCCTCAACCTGCCCGGTCCGATTGTACTTTTTCTGAAATTTTGACCTAGGATAATCTGACATATTTTTTCCCAAAGAATCCATTTTCGGCCTCAGAATTTCCAAATTCACTTCCAAAAGACTAGAATGCCCTTGGCAGCTCCTATTTTAGGGTTTCAGGGGCATTTTTGTAATTATTCCTTTTCAGGCTATTTTAAAAAAATTATCAACTATAACCAAACCTAATTTTCCCTTATGAACTCAATAGAATCATCAAAACATAAAAAATCCAACTCTAACTCCCTAAACCATCATTGGCCGAAATTTCCAATTCTCCAAGAAAAATTGGGGTTTTCTAATTCTAACTCCGCAGACTTGCTCCATTATACTCCTAATCACTTTACTAACTATTTAATTATGTTATAACCACCATTTAGACTCAATTTTTGGGCAGTATAATGTTTAGGATGCAACTTTTCCCAAATTTACAATTATAGCCAATCCAACAAAAATTCATCGATTAAACTAACCATAGCGGCCAGAATAACCAAAGATTGTTGTTTAGAAAGTCACCTTAGCTTCTGTCTGGCGTTTCCCCTTCTTGGTCGAAAACCTTAACCTTTGAACTTCAAAATTTGTGCTTCAAACACCTTAAACCATATAGAAGAGAAGTTTAGAGGAAGGACTACGCATGTTAAGAGCTAAATCACTGAAGAAATCAAGCTTACCTAGCGAAATGGCTCCTCCTTCTCTCTTTAAAATTCTGAACTCTCTCTCTCTCTTTGAAGGATGAAGGACGTCAGTTTTGGGGAGGAAGAAGGAAAGAAATGTGATTTTATAATATTTGATATTATCCCTTAATTTTCGGATTAATTGTAAATTCTAACAAATTTTCTGTCCAAACTTTGAATAATCATAACTAAATTTGTAGACATCAAATTGGAGTGATTCTAAAGGCTATGAAATCTTTATCAAGTCTAGTTTCAAGGAAAAATACAACCTTGAGCCAACTGGGAGCTCACAATTCACAAAATTTAAATCTTTAGATGTTGTTCTAGAAACTTTCCAGTTTTTCTGGGCTAACTTCAAAAATTCATAATTTTTTACCATTATTTGGTCATCCGAAACTACTTGACAAACTTACTGCCTTAGAGGAAATCTCATTAACCGCACTATTCACATTCTACAACATTCACCATTTTATTTTATTGACTATTTCTAACAATTACCACACATATTGGTGAATAAAATTTGGGATGTTACATTTCTCCCCCATTTAAATAAATTTCATCCTCAAAATTTGCTATATATACATAGCCTTAAACTTTAGGTGACATATCAAAATATCTTTCTCTATTTCCCATATTACGCCTCTAGGAGATAATCTCACATAACACTCGTACTTATTACCCTTGGGTCGAGTGTTCGAGGCTGGGGAAAGAAAAAGAAAGGTAAGTGGGAGGGGGCCGCCGATAGCCTTGTAAGTCCTTCGCCACGCCACGACCGGCGACTAGGCTATGTCGTTAGGTGGGGTGTGACAATAAAAAAGGCGCCTTTTTATTGTCACACCTTACCCAACAACACGGCTTAGTCACCGGCCATGGAGTGGCGATAGACTCACTAGGCTATCGTTGGCCCCCTCCCACTTTCCATTCTTTCACCTTCCCTAGCCTTGAACACTCAACCCTTGGGTCATAAGTACGAGTATTATGATCGAGGCTGCAGGGCTGGCCTGTTTAGGCCCGTTTAATAATTTTTTTAAATAACTAAATAAGGCCATAAGAGTAAATGACAGGGCAGTGTGCAGACTTAATAACCTAACCTTTAGACAGTCAGATGCTCTCACACTCCACTAGGACCTTACACTCCATTTATATTCCTATATGCTTGAAAACTAAAATACCTAATTTTAAACATAAATATTATCAAAACTAAGTTAAAATATCAAACAATATCGATTTTTAACAAAACACAAACATTAAGACTTAAACAGGCCAAGCCTAAAAAATGAGGCCCTTTTATGGATCTAGTTAAACCCTAAAATTAAATCTAGTTAAACAGGTCGATCGTAAAAAATGAGGCCTTTTTCTGTGGTCAAGCCTAAACCAGCCAACCCGCTTAGGCCTGAGCCCATGACAGAGTAGCCCTATAAAGCCGGGCCAGCCTATTTTCCCACTAATAAGTGGGAGGGGGCCACCGATAGCCAAGTAAGTCCATCGCCATGCCACGACCAGTGACCAGGTTGTAACGCCCCAAATTTCAATTAAGGGCTAATGATAATTATGGAGGATAATTATTGAATTAAGGTGGAATAATTATGGGTTTTGGCAATATTAATTAATATGCCATGATTAGTAAAAATTGAAAGAATGAATTGTTGGGCAATTAGTTAGTGATTAATAGAGAAATTAATTACTAGCTAAGAGAAAATAAGAAGTGTGATAAAATGGATAATAGAGATATTAAGGTAGCTAATTAGTGACTTATTTTAGGTAACCCAATAGCAAAGTGACATGTCGTAAGTTGGTAAAGTGATAGAGCATGGGAAAAGTCAACATCTGATATTTTAATATTTTCCCTCTCTATTCCCTCCTATTTTCGCTGACAAGAGAGGCATGTAGGGAGTAGATTGATCATTTCTTCATCCCTTCAAGCTATCATATCTCTCTCTTCTCTCTTATGCGTGCAACCATTGGGGCTTGGGAAGGAAGAGGAAAAACTTGATTTTGAGGTAAGTTAAAGACCTCTAATGCCACAGTTCACTTCATTAATGTTATTCCTTGGAGTGAGAGCTTTAATTTGATGGTTATAGTTTCTCCATTGGTGGTGCTTTGAGGAATCACAAAAATCTGAAGTCTGGAGAATCAAGAAGTGTCTTTGGAAAAGTTAAAGACGTAAATGAGACCAATCTTTCTATCTATATTTTAAACCATTGTATGAAGTTTGGAATTTTTGGTATTTATAGCCTTGAATTCGAAAATGATTATCATTGGGTAGTTTGGCATGATATAGTTATGGAAATGGTGTTTTGATATAAGTTTGGGATAGATAGATTGATTTGGGAATTGAATGATTGAGTTTAGTGATTTTGAAAAATTGATTATTTGTGTTGCCCAAAACCAAAGAATGATAATGGAATAGGATTTTGGTAATTCTGATTATTCCACTGTATTCCTTGGGTGTTTTTGTGTGGGAGTAGCTTTGGTAGAAGTTTTGTATCTATTGGGATCATTTGGGCAAGTCTTAGGAAATATGGTTAGTTTTGCTGTATTTTCTGGTTTTTGATAGAATCACTCGAGTGCAGGATGAATAACACTCGAGAGGTGATGAGTCCCATTCGAGTATGGTAGTGTAAACTTCATTTTCTGCTCTTCCATGGTAAAAGGCAAGTATTGTCTCACTTGCGAGTGTGGTGGGACATCACTCGAGTAAGCTTCCTATCACTCGATTGTAGGTGTATTTGACACCAAAGACTTTCCTCTCAAGTTGTCACTTGCGATTCTGGTGCAAGAATATGCCTTCTCACTCGCGGGTATAACGTATTCACTTGAGTGCAATAGGTTGTGCTCGAGTCCTCCTGATTCTTGAAAACCTTGTGCTCTGGGTGAGCACTTCCTATAATACACTTTTGGGGACTCGGGTAAGCATCTGGCTTTCACTCGAGTGAGTTGTATTTTGCTCAAGTGTAGTGAGCCATTCTAGCTACTGCCATTTTCTTTGTGCTATTGGGTGTGCAATCGCTATCCTTTACTATCTAGTACCCAAGTGCAGGCCATACCTTCACCTGAGTGTGGCCTTCTTCACTCGAGTGTCCGTAAAATCTCAGTCGAGTGAGGTCATCTTCACTCGAGTATCGCAGTGAAAATGTCAGTTTGGAGCTTCCAAAAGGGAATCTTTAGAGATAGTCTTCCAACCCTTTAGAGCTATGGATAGAGTGATTCGTGGGTACTCAAAGAGCAATAATGATAACCAATTAAGTATTAAGAAGTAATTGAGAATTCAATACAGAATAATACTTTGTCACTCATTATGAACTATAGGATACGACATTTGCCCTACT
Source organism: Inga oerstediana (assembly GCA_963210345.1). Classification (NCBI taxonomy): domain Eukaryota; kingdom Viridiplantae; phylum Streptophyta; class Magnoliopsida; order Fabales; family Fabaceae; genus Inga; species Inga oerstediana. The sequence continues at coordinate 42,384,454 of OY723409.1, forward strand.
TGGGAGGGACCAGTGCCAGAGTGTGCACGGAAGGAACGAGTAGGTAGTGATTTCTCTCTCATATTGTGTATGATATCTGGTATGCATGATTTATCATAGTGTTTGTGAAATGTGAATTTGAGCTTAGTGAATATTGAAGGAAAATGCACCATAGTTCATTACAGTGTGAGCACTTCAGCGGGAGCCGTCGTAGGGGGTTGATGCTTATCACATCTACCTCGGCTGTTAAACTGCCATTGTAATCAACATGGATCTATTGTGAACTATTATATGAAACCCAACTGTGGTGAAATATATGCATTGTTGTGAACTGTGATGTGTGCGATACAGCGTGAGCAAACGTAAGGGTGCCATTCATAACACCTGCCTTTACCGCTGTAAATGCCGTTGTAATGCGATGGGTGTTTTATGATTGTTTTAATGCCTTATTGTTGTGCACATTATGAGTGATTTGACACTACGAGGATTCTTTAGAATCTTACTCTCCTATAAACCAAATTTTAGATAGGGCTAAAGGATCGAAAGGAAAGCGGGTGACAAAGAGTGATTGAGCTCCGTATCGGGAGTTTATTTTGATTAATGGTTATCATGTATAAAATCATTTGGATATTTTATGCTAAATAGTTGTGTATAATTGATGGATAGTATAGTTTTGTGTAATCCCCTAGTAAAGGGAAAGAGATTATGGGCATTGTTATTTTGTAAGACCCTTTACTGATTAATGGAACCCGAGTGTGTCGGGAATTTATGCTATACTCTGATATGTATGGATGAAATCAACCTGTACAGGCCATTTTGTATTTGTAATGGGAATATAAGACCTTGTGAGCAGGTTTTTGAAAAGTTTTTATAGACTCTGATTTTGGGAAGTTTGATTTTGTTTAAGTCCCAAATCAACTAAGGTCTCTAATTTTACTTAATTACTTGATTATAAATGTAACTTCGGCCTATAGTTGGACGGGGGTTACATTTATGGTATCAGAGTTGTAGTTCCTAGCAAGGTGAGGATTTGCTAGGATAGCTCCCTAGTTGGCCTTAGTTCTTTAACTTAAGGTAGCTTGATAATTGATAATTGATGGTTGTATACACATGGATATTTCTGCTGGTTGTGGATATATCTAAGTCTTATGGATTATGTGTATACATTTGCTTTGAAACTGACATGGTGAATCATTGTAGAGTTAAAGGACAACATAGTTCACCCTAGAGTCAGGCAAGAGGACCCAGAGGTGGAGGAATTGAATGACAACCCTCCTGACCCAATGCGGGAGATGATGGATCTCATAAGGGAACAAAGAGATATGATTACTGAGCTCAGAGAAGAAAGAGCCAAGCGAAATGCTAAGAGGGGTCAATCTACTCAAGAGGAAACCCAGGGAGAGACTGGTCATGAAGAGATGACTGAGGGGTCTAGTAGATCTAATGAGTCCCCACCTCACTCGGTGCCCAATCAAGAATCCCAAGGGCTGCCAGTTCGTAAGGAAAGAGACTTGCAATTTTGGGTCTCCAATATTTGCAAGCATATGCCTCCGGCGTTTAAGGGGAGGTTCGAGCCCCAAGTTGCTGAGGACTGGTTAAATTGTTTAGAGAAAATCTTTGAAGTCCTCGAGTGTTCATCGGAGGAGAAGGTAAAGTTGGATGTGTATAAGCTTGAGGGGGACACAGACTAATGGTGGCGGAATATCGCCATGTCATTGAGAAGCCAGAATGTGCTTGTGACTTGGGAGGTATTCAAGAGAAATTTAATGAGAAGTACTTCCCCAAGTCGGTGAGACTTGAGAAGGAGTCTGAATTCCTGGCTATCAAGCAGGGTGATACAGAAAGTTTTGATGAGTATCTGTCCAGTTTCATCCAGTTATCTCGGTACTCTACACATCTCTGGGATAGGGATAATCAAGAGTGGAGCTCTGATATGCTTATCCGGGGCTTGCGGAGTGATTTGAAAAAGAGGTTAGCCACTCAGCTGTTCACCAACTTTAACAAGGCGGTGGAGCAGTGTAGAATTGTTGAGAACAATTTGAGAAAATTGTACCCGACCAAGGGTAGTAGTAGTCACAATGAGAGTAGTAAGTCAGATGCTTCCCAAAAGCAGAAGGGGCAATTGTTATCGCCTATAGGCAGTGGTAAAAAGCCCTACAACCTGGGGGTCATGATGATCTAAAACCTCCAGTAGGGATGATGTGCACTCAATGCAAAGGTTATCATCCTGGCAGAACTTGCTCGGGGCAAGCGATTTGCTATAAGTACCAATAACTTGGACACATTACTAGAGAATGCAACCGATCGATGGCTGAGCAGAGACCTAGGAATCAGGGTCGAGTGTTCATAATGACACATGAGGAGGCACAGAAGTCCCTTAACCTCATTCAAGGTAAATTCTTGTTCAATGATAATTCATTAAAACTATTGTTTGATTCGGGTGCAATCCAATTTTGCATTATGAGGATTGTGTGAAGCTCCCGGGATTGTGTGCATGTGTAAACTGCTATTTGATTGTTTGTGGTAATGTTGATGATTATGAAACCTAGAAGTCATATTGGATTTAATGGGTTGATGGCGAGAAATGCATTTACTATGTATGTGAACTTGATGAATCGTATCCTCTGACTGTGTTTAGATCGGTTCATGGTAGTGTTGTGGGAGATATTGTGACATAGTATTCAAGTATGATTGAGGATACTGATAAAAAGGGCTACCTATGGAGAGGTCTAATAGGAGAGGGCTACCTATAGTCAGGTTAGATCGGAGAGGGCTACCTACAGTGAGATTTGATCAGAGAGGGCTACCTACGGTGAGATATGATTGGAAAGGGATACCTATGGAGAGTTCTGACCGGAGGGGCTGACCAGTCAGTAGACTGAGTGAAGCACTACTGTAGTGTGGAGCCAACGTGACGATGAACCTTAGTGTGGAGCCACCGTGATGATGAACCCTAGTGTGCAGCTACCTTGACAACGAACCGTGGAGTGCAGCCACCATGATGTTGAATCGTATAGTAGATAGAAGTATGAGCTCAAGGCAATAAGTGCAATGTGTGTATAGGGCCTTAGGAGATAAAACTTAGGGGCCGAATTATGTGGTGAGAAGGGGTCTTAGAGGATCCCAATTTGATGAAAAGAGTTAGGGTGTGGAAGTCATAGTGTTTAAAAGGCATTAGTGTTGAGCATATACCCAGTTCCAGCTTGATGTGATTGTATACAGTGAGCCTTTAACCTGCGGCCCATCGATGGTTCCGGTGGGAGGACCGTGCCTGCGGGGCGGTGGGATTACGAGGGATTCGCTATTTTTGTGTCTTTCACTTGCAGCCGTATGGGGGATTCCTATGGAGGAAGACCGTCCCGTGGGGGCGGAAATTTACGGGGGATTGAAGCCGTCATGAGGAGGAGTCCAAGGTTTATGTCCCCAATGGTGTATCAAATTTCAAGAACGAAATTTATTGAACAGGGGGAGAATTGTAACGCCCCAAATTTCAATTAAGGGCTAATGATAATTATGGAGGATAATTATTGAATTAAGGTGGAATAATTATGGGTTTTGGCAATATTAATTAATATGCCATGATTAGTGAAAATTGAAAGAATGAATTGTTGGGCAATTAGTTAGTGATTAATAGAGAAATTAATTACTAGCTAAGAGAAAATGAGAAGTGTGATAAAATGGTTAATGGAGGGATTAAGGTAGCTGATTGGTGACTTATTTTGGGTGAGCCAATAGCAAAGTGACATGTCGCAAGTTAGTAAAGTGAAAGAGCATGGGAAAAGTCAACATCTCATAGTTTAATATTTTCCCTCTCTCTTCCCTTCTATTTTCGTTGACAAGAGAGGCATTGGGGGAGTAGAGTAATCATTTCTTCATCCCTTCAAGCTATCATATCTCTCTCTTCTCTCTCATGCATGCAGCCATTGGTGTAATACCCCAAATTTTGAGACTCGAGGTTAGAGAATAAGCCTGATATTAGTGGATTGCTAAGCCCTAGTTTAGCAAGATCTCAAATTTTGATTAAGGGTTAATGACTTCAAAAGTCGATGTGGTTAGTGATAAATAACACTTTTGGAGATTATGATGTGATTTGGCACTCGAATGGGATTCGTGTGTGTTGTGAGCAACGCTGAAACCCTATATTTGAGTTCAATTGTGGATTAACATCCAAATTGACTTAGAATAGAGGGAAGAATTGAATGTGAATTGTGTTGACATGTTGAGATTGTTGTGAAAACATGTCAATGTGATGTGAATTTGATTGATTTGGTGTTTCCAATGGATTCCTTGTGAAAATTTATGTGGGAATGATGTTTGGTATGAAAATGGAACCAATAGAAGCAAAGATGCAAAATCTGAAATTCTGTCCAGTGAAACTCTATTCTAGGCAGTCAGATTGTGTGAATGTTTTGAATGACCAAATGGTGTCTAAAAATTCTGAAACGTCCCAGTCTTATAGTTCACATATCAAGCTTCAAAATGGACATATAATTTGTGCCCTTTCGTTTTGTGAACTAGGAGATATGACTGTCCAAAGTTTGGGATGGAAACTGAACTCTGTTTTGGGGCAGTGATGAGTTTTATGTGATTCTAGAATTGTGTAGTGATTTTTAGTAATTGTCAATATTTTTTCTATGAAGAGGACTTAAATATCTTTCATTTGGCTTTGGAATCACCTCATTTTGATTTTTCTAGAATTAGTTATGATTTTTCAAAATTTGGGCAGAAAATCTTCCAGAAAATCCGAAAATGGGAATTATGACATCACCAAAATAAAAGATGACATCATCATGGAATTAAAATATTTCCCATCTTCTTCTTTCTCTCATTTCTGTCGTGAGTTTCAGCTGAAAAGAGAGATAGACGTTTGAGAGCTCTTAGAGAGAGAAAGAGGATAAATCTCACAAGATAAGCCGATTTCTCCGACGATCTAGCTCCTAACGCGTATGACCTTGCTCCTAAGCTTATCTTTCATGTTCTTTAAGGTGTTGGAAGTTCAATTTTCATAGTTAAGAAGGGCTAGGGTTTCAGCCACTCTTGAGAAAAGCTAGTGGGAGCTTGAGGTAACTTCCAAACTCTTGTGTATTGACTATTCTGGCTGTTGTAGACAATTTAATCGGTGAAATTTCGCCGGATTGTCATTGGTTTCAAAAATGGAAAATAGGTGTGTGGGGCTATTATGCTGCCCAAATTGGTACTAAATGGTAGTTGTAAACTAATGGAATAGTCAATAAAGTGGTTAGGAGTGGAAATGAATGCGTTTACGGAGCCGAAACCGAAAAACCCCAATTTTCCCCGGAATACTTGAGAATTTCGGCCAGCTCTAGAAATGGGTCTTAGAGTTGGATTTTCAATGATTTGATGATTCCATTGAGTTCAGGAGCAAAAATTTGGTGGGGTTACAGTTGGGCACTTTTTCGGAAAGGGCCGAAAAAGCATAATTACGAAAACGCCCCTGAAACCCTTAAAGTGGGGCTGCCAAAGGTAAATTTGTAAATTGACGTTGAATTTGATAATTCCGAGTCCGGAAATGGATTCCTTGGGCGAAAATATGTCAGAATAGCCCATGTCAAAATTTCAAGAAAAGTACAGCCGGGCGGGGTACGGCGGGGCCTGGCCGGGTCCCCGGGGTTATTTTAGTAATTTTTCAATATAGCTTCATATAACCCCCAGAAACACTCTGGAAGTATCTAAATAGTACATTTGACATTGTAGGATCGAATGTGAAGCCCCGAGTTGTTGGCACGTAAATCGAGGAGAAAAGACTGGAGGTAGGGAACTTATCTCTCCTGCATGCTCTGATAACTGTATTAATGTGTTGATGCATGTTATTGCTTTGCTTGATTATGTGGAACATGTATGAATGATTTAAAGCTATGTTTCAATATATGCTATGGTCATATGTGTATCGTCCGAATCATTAAGCTTATAGATTTGTCATTGTATGTGTGCATGAGTTATGTGATGCAAGCATGTCATGATTAAACACTTATCTTGCCTGCATATTGATAATGTTTCCCTACTGAGATTCTGTAATACCCCGAATTTTGAGATTCGAGGCTAGAGAATAAGCCTGAGATTAGTGGACTACTAAGCCATGGTTTAGCAAGATCCTAAATTATGATTAAGAGATATTGACTCCAAAAGTGGATGTCATTAGTGATAAATGAACCCTTTTGGAGATTATGGTGTGAGTTGGCACCCGATGTGATTCGTATGTGCTGTGAGCAGCGCTGAAAACCCTGTATTTAAGCTCAATTATGGATTAACATCTAAATTGACTTAAAATAGAGGGAAGGCGTATATTGTGGCTAAATGAAACGATATGAAGTGTTTGGTGGTGATTCAATGAAAATTACCGAAATCAGGGGCTAAACGGTAAAGTTACCGACCAATTGGTCAGTTATCGAAGAGGAAACTCATTGGTAACTTCAAGATCAATGGTTGAGATTGATTTGTACAATAGATCAAAGGGTGGAATCCCATGTGGTTGTGCTCATGTGAACTCATGGTTGATGGAACAAGATCTTGACACTTGGCACAATTTGGACCCTTGGATCTTGGTCAAAAGTTCAACACTCTTTTTCTCTTCTCTCTCCCTTATTTGGTCGTCCATGTGTGTCTTTTTGGGGCTAAAATCTTATCATCATCTTCATCTCTCTCTTGTTCTCCATTTTCGCCAAGAGCAAGGTGGAAAGAGAAAGGAAAAAGGTGAGATTTTGTTATCTTGGTGTCCTCTTTAGCTCTAATCACCTTCTATAAAGTTGTTCATAGTGATGAGAGCTTCATCTTTATGGTTTTAGATTCTTGATTGAAGGTGTTTGATGGCTTGAGGAAATTTGGAAAGATGAAGAATCAAAGAATTGGTTTGGGAAAGAGGAAGAGGTGAGTATTTGAAGCATTTTGACCTAAGTATTGTGATTTGTAGAATTTGCCCTGATTTTGTGCTGAATTTCGTGTGGTTTGGATTGGATGAATTGGGTTGTGTTTTATGTTGAAAATGGTGCCATGTTGTGGTATTTGGCCATTGGAATTGGTTTGAGAACTTGGAATGAAAAGAATGACAATGTGTGTTTGTGTTATGGTTTTGTGATGACATGTTATGATTATTGGTAAAACATGTCAATGTGATGTGAATTTGGTTGATTTGGTATTTCCAATGGATTCCTTGTGAAATTTTGTGTGAGAATGATGTTTGATAAGAAAATTGGACCATTGGAAGCCAATTGTGCAAATTTGGGAATTCTGTCTTTCGAAAGTTCTGTCTGGGCAGTCTTGTTGTGTGGCCGTTTTGACTGGGCAAATGATGTTAGAAAATTCTGACACTTTCCAGTCTTGAAGTTCACATCCTAAGCTTCAAAATGGACATATAAATTGTGTCATTTCGTTTTGTGAACTGGGATTTATGTTTGCCTAAAGTTTGAGGTCGAAACTGGATTCTGTTTTGGAGCAATGTTGGATTTTGTGTAAATCTGGATTTGTGTGGTGATTTCTAGTAATTAGCCATATTTTTCATATGAATAGGACTTAAAAATCTTTCATTTGGCTTTGGGATCACCTCATTTCGATTTTTGTGGAATTAGTTATGAATTTTTGAAGTTGCCTTGGCTGCAGCAGAAAATCCTGGCTGCAGCGCAAAAGTTTCTGTGCACGTTTTGGCCGCAGCCAGAAATTCTTGGCTGCAGCCAAAAACCTTCTGTGCGTGTTCTGGCTGCAGCCAGAGGGTTCTTGGCTGCAGCCAACCCCCATTTTCAGCATTTTGAGATTTTGAAAGGTGATTTCCAACCTAGTACGTCCCAATCCTTTAAGCTTTCGTTGAGCTTATTTTAGCCACCTAAAGGGTGTGAATGGTAACCAACTTTAAGTGACATGAAAGTAAGATTTTGGAATAGAGAATAACCCTATGTCCTTGCTTTGGTTATAGGGTTGATGTTAGCCCTGGTTGTGGTTCGATGTTCGTTTTGTTCGTGAGCGGCCGGAGCTGGAGCTTACGTGGAAAGAGTGTAGGGAACATATCTCTTCTGCTTGTATTTGATATATGTGTTAGTGTGTTGGTGCATGTCTTAGCTTTGCATAATTATGTGTAATTTGAAGCTATGTTTCAATTTATGCTATGGCCATAGGTATATTGTTCGAAGCATTGAGCTTGCAAATTGTCATTGTGTTATCATGAGTTGTGTGATGCAAGCATGTCATGCATTAAACATGTATCGTACGTGCATATTGATATTGTTATCCTACTGAGATTCTCTAGAATCTCACCCTCCCCTACTAACCTTTCAGACAGGGTAGTGGATCGAGGATTGAGCATGCAACCAAGGGCGATGAGGTCTCCTTCGGGATTGAAGTTGGTAGTTGGTTATCTTAGTTGGGATGTATATTTGGATAATTCTATTTGGTTATTTGAATGAATATATGTGGAAGAGGTTTTGATTATTTGTATTGAGATTTGTTGTGTAATCCCCATATGAGGGCTTGTATAGGCTAATGCGCCCTATGAAGCTTGATTAAATAAATGGAATCCGGAATTGCCAGACTTATTACATTGCGTACTCTGATATATTGAATGTGATTTATCTTTGTGTAGTAATTGTATTCGGAAATGTGAATGTGAGACCAGGTTATGAATGATTTCGAAAGGTATTCGTGAAAACCCCGTCTGGTAGATGGGTTTGTAAAATGTTATTTGTTTCTTATTGGTCGCTATTTCACTTTAATTTTGTAATCCGAATATTAATTACGGCAGGGGGGTTACAGATTCTCTCGAATCTCACCCTCCCTTACCAATAATTTAGACAGGGCAAGTGGCTTGTGGAGGGAGCGTCTAGGACTCCTTCGAGATAAGAGTTTGTAGTTGATTATCAATGAGTTGTGAAGACTATATATGATTCGATTAAATATAGGGTTATAAATTTGAGATGAGATTGTGTAATCCCCATTTAAAGAATTGTAATGGGCAATTATGCCCAGTGTATCTTTAGCGAAGGTATGTACACGGGATTGCCGGGATGATTATGTTGTGCACTCTGATATTTATATGAATGTGATTTATCTTCGCGTAGTAATTGTATTCGAAATGTGAATATGAGACCAAGTTAATTAGATTTTAAAAGGTATTTGTGAAAACCCTATCTCAAGGATGGGATTTTAAATGAGTTTTGATTATTATTGGTCTCTATTTCACTTTAATCACGTATTTCGGATATAATTACGGAGGGGATTACATTTTTAGGTAGCTCAAGTGGTAGTAGGGATGCATTGAGGTGCTACTTACCCCCAGGTAGTGGCTTCAATCCCCACGGAGGCGAAAAACCTCGCTTGGGAAGCGACGGACTCTTGTGAGTCCGCCACCATCGGTGAGGGCCACGGTGGAGCTGTGTGTGTGGGCCGGTGGGGTGTGACAATTGGGTCTTAGGAAGGAAGAGGAAAAACTTGATTTTGAGGTAAGTTAAAGACCTCTAATGCCAAAGTTCACTTCATTAATGTTATTCCTTGGAGTAAGAGCTTCAATTTGATGGTTGTAGTTTCTCCATTGGTGGTGATTTGAGGAATCATGAAAATCTGAAGTCTGGAGAATCAAGTGTCTTTGGAAAAGTTAAAGAGGTAAGTGAGACTAATCTTTCTATCTATGTTTCATGCCATTGTATGGAATTTGGAATTTTTGGTATTTATAGCCTTGAATTCGAAAATGATGATCATTGGGTAGTTTGGCATGATATAGGTGTGGAAATGGTGTTTTGGTATAAGTTTGGGATAGATAGATTGATTTGGGAATTGAATGATTGAGTTTAATGATTTTGGAAAATTGATGATTTGTGTTGCCCAAAACCAAAGCATGATAATAGAATAGGATTTTGGTAATTATGATGATTCCATTGAATTCCTTGGGTGTTTTTGTGTGGGAGTAGCTTTGGTAGAAGTTTTGTGTCTATTGGGATCATTTGGGTAAGTGTTAGGAAATGTGGTTAGTTTTGCTGTGTTTTCTGGTTTCTGATAGAATTACTCGAGTGATTGGAGTTCACTCGAGTGCAGGATGAATAACACTCAAGTGGTGATGAGTCCCACACGAGTGCGGTAGTGCAAACTTTGTTTTTTGCTCTTGGTGTTCTTATTGCACTTCCGTGGTGAAAGACAAGTGTAGTCTCACTTGCGAGTGTGGTGGGACATCACTCGAGTGAGCTTCCTATCACTCGAGTGTAGGTGTATTTGACACCAAGGACTTACCTCTCGGGTTGTCACTTGCGATTCTGTTGCAAGAGTGTGCCTTCTCACTCGCGGGTATAGGGTATTCACTCGAGTGCAATGGGCTATGCTTGAGTCCTCCTGATTCTTGAAAACCTTGTGCTCTCGGATGAGCACTTCCTATAATACACTTTTGGGGACTCAGGTGAGCATCTGGCTTTCACTCGAGTGAGTTGTGTTTTGCACAAGTGCATTGAGCCATTCTGGCTACTGCCATTTCCTTTGTGCTCTCAGGTATGCAATCGCTATCCTTCACCCTCTAATACTCGAGTGTAGGCCATACCTTCACCTGAGTGTGGCCTTCTTCACTCGAGTGTCCGTAAAATCTCAGTCGAGTGAGGTCATCTTCACTCGAGTGTCGCAGTGAAAAATGCTAGTTTGGAGCTTCCAAAAGGGAATCTTTAGGGATAGTCTTCCAACCCTTTAGAGCTATAGATAGAGTGATTCGTGGGTACTTAAAGAGCAATAATGATAACCAATTAAGTATTAAGAAGTAATTGAGAATTCGATAAAGAATAATACTTCGTCACTCATTATGAATTATAGGATACGACATTTGCCCTACTTGGGAGGGACTAGTGCCAAAGCGTGCACGGAATGAACAAGTAGGTAGTGTTTTCTTTCTCATATTGTGTATGATATCTAGTATGCATGATTTATCATAGTGTTTGTGAAATGTGAATTTGTGCTTAGTGAATTGTGAAGGAAAATGTGCCATAGTCCATTACAGTGTGAGCACTTCAACGGGAGCCGTCGTAGGGGGTTGATGCTTATCACACCTTCCCCGGCCATTAAACTACCGTTGTAATCGACAGGGATCTATTGTGAAATGTTATATGAAACCTAGCTATGGTGAAATATATGTATTGTTGTGAACTGTATTGTGTGCGATACAGCGTGAGCAATTCAATGTGAGCAAACGTAAGGATGGCGTTCGTCACATCTGCCTTTGCCGCTGTAACTGCCGTTGTAATGCGATGGGTGTGTTATGATTGCTTTAATGCCTTATTGTTGTGCACATTATGAGTAATTTGACACTACGGGAATTCTTTAGAATATCAATCTCCCATAAACCAAATTTTAGATAGGGCTTAAGGATCAAAAGGAAAGCGGGTGACGAAGAGCGCTTGAGCTCCTGATCGGGAGTTTATTTTGATTAATGGTTATCATGTATAAAATCATTTGGATATTTTTGTGCTAAATAGCTATGTATAATTGATGGATAGTATAGTTTTGTGTAATCCCCTAGTAAAGGGAAAGAGATTATGGGCATTGTTATTTCGTAAGACCCTTTACTGATTAATGGAACCTGAGTGTGTCGAGAATTTATGCTATACTCTTATATGTATGGATGAAATCAACCTGTACAGGCCATTTTATATTTGTAATGTGAATATGAGACCTTGTAAGCAGGTTTTTGAAAAGTTTTTATAGACTCTGATTTTGGGAAGTTTGATTTTGTTTAAGTCCCAAATCAACTAAGGTATCTAATTTCACTTAATTACTTGATTATAAATATAACTTCGGCCTATGGTTGGACGGGGGTTACATAGGTTGTGATGTTGAGTGGGGTGTGATAGAGCACCTCCTGCTGCCCCTAAAAATTTCCGCTTCCGAAATGATTTTATTTTTATGTTTCTTTTAATAACTAGATTCAACATAAAATTAGTGACATTTTTATATCTAATGTGAGAAAGAATGGCGCAACTTTCAATTTTTTATGATTCTTAAATATTTAATTCTTAAAGCATGAGTGACATTTAGATATTTTAGAGTATTAAGTCATAAAGATGATGGTATCATGATAATAACTTTACCAACCAAAATGATAGATAGTATTTATGATGCATGTTCCCTTCGAACAACGAATCCCTTTAATTCTTAATTAAAAAATGAAAAATCTTAATTTAATAAAAATAAAGGAGTACACTGTAATTTATAACATATTTCTTTGTCTTTATATCATTCCATTCGATCTTTTAGGTCCATACTTCACCTCGACAGTTATGCCATAATGTCCTGAAGTCTATAGAGAAATACTTACATACTCCAAGAGTACTACTTCATATGAACTTCGTCCAATGAAAATATAATAATTCTTTTAATCTTATTTGGCTGATGACTCATCTAAAAAATTTCAAATTTGACCTTGTTTTTTGGAAAAACATCTTCATTTGAAAAAAAATAAAAGAAAATGATCAACAAATATTTTTCTTAGAAAAAAGATAAAATTTGAAAATTTTCAATTGAGTTATCAGCCAACTGGGGTTAAAATGATCTAAATTGTTATGTTTTCATTGGACAGAGTTCAGATGACGTAGTACTTTTAGAATATATAAGTATTTCTCTAAGTCTATAAGCAATAGATAAACTTCCATAACCATGATATATATATATATATATTTGCTTAGTTGATTTTATTCTATCAAAATTTCACTTCTATCTAAGAGAAATGAAATAATTAATTCCAAAAGAAAAAGAAGTTTTTTTTTTCAAGATACAACTATAAATTCATATTTATTTATTACTAAATCCACGTTAGACCTTTTACCTTTTTTAATTGGGAGTCTTAATTAATACACCCATAATTATGAGCTTTGTGATTCCCGCCCCAAGGGACATATCAATCCACGACTCCCCAATTCAATTGAATGGAGTGGCTTCGCTTACGTCATAGGCTGACTGGTCCATCACTAGACTAATTATCCTTACATAACATAACTTTTAGGTAGAATCATTTATTTATGTTATTTTCTTTCAAACTTGAAAAAATCACAACAAAATCCAACGATTCCAATTGATATTATCTAATATAAATGGGACTTATTTTATTTCTTAATATTCTAAAACACTTTCTTTGCCAACCCTAAAATTCTCAAGTAGATTGATTCATTCAGTGCACAAAATCAAAGACGGCTAATTCTTATCTTATTATAAATCAGGTTTGTGCTTTAAAAATGTTTTGCATACATTTATATTTAATTTCTCATATCCTTGTGCCAAAAAATTTTGGGAGATTTACACTTAGGTCCCATACAAGGAAAAAAAATGAAAAAATGGTCCCTATTGATTGCAAAATGAAAAAATGGTCCCATGGAGTTGTCAATACAGGCTCCTGGAGTTGTTAATGACAACTCCAGGAGCCTGTATTGACAACTCCATGGGACCATTTTTTCATTTTGCAATCTATAGGGACCATTTCTTCATTTCTCTTCTTCCTTGGGACTTCACTGTCATTCTCCCAAAAATTTTTGATATAAAATAAGATTATTTTAATTATAATTAAACCAATATTTCATGAATTTTTTTATGCAGAATTATCCACACGTTAATATTTATTCCATAAAGTTTACACAATAGTAAATTTATTATGACAATTATTATAATTAATTTCTCATATATTTAAGTGTGTGTGTGTGTGAGAGAGAGAGAGAGTAATTAATTTGGTGTCACTTTTACATATTTTGATAGTGTGTAACTTTTAGGTTAAAGAAGTAGTTTTGTAAACCAAAACCATAAACACAATAATGAAGCACATAGAATTAACAAAATTTTACCCATAGATTTCATAAACTTAACAACACATCAAATAGAATTAACAAAATTTAGAACACAACTAGTGTTAACCCCCGTGCGTTGCACGAGAATGTGAATTCTGATTAATAGTATATTGCAGGATTAATTTTTTATGACTATAATGCATTTATTTGTACATTTATAAAACTAAATTTTCAATTCAAAAATGCATAAAGGTTGATTATAATCATGCTTATATATCACATTTTGAGGGAATATTTTTTTGGAGAATTTATTATGCCTGGTGTATCAACAGAGTATCAATAAATTAATAAATGGAAGGCTATGTGGGGGACAAAATTTGATAAAGCAAAGGTAAAATGCCTACAATTTCGGTTTTTTTACTAAATATATCACCAAAAGAATCTTTCAACAAAAAAATGAATCTTACATGATATTTTGAAAAATTTCTCTATAAACCACATTGGTTGTCTTGTTGGTGGGTTTCTTGTCCAAATCAAGTATTAAAATCTTGATGCCGTCCATTGATTTAACCTTTGACAAAGCAACATATAACTGACCATGTGTGAAGACAGGTCTGGGTAAATATAGTCTGACATTAGCCATTGATTGTCCTTGACTCTTATTTATTGTCATAGCAAACGATAGTATGATGGGAAACTGCCTACGTGTCAATGTGAATGGGAGTTTAGACTCCGATTGATTCATATTCATACGATGAATTAGAACCTTTTGACCTGTACTTGTACCATTGAGCGCGATTGCTTTAATAAAGTGTTTCCCCAGAAATGTGACCTTCAACCTGGTTCCATTGCAGAGTCCCGCAGCTTGATCTATATTTCGCACGAGCATTATAGGAACGCCAACTTTCAATGCAAGCCTATATGGAGGTAAGCCAGAGCGTTTTATTGTGTTCAAGAATTCTATAGTGTACAACTCTTGAAATGATGCATAGCCTCGATCTGCTGAACTCACAGAATCAAAGCTAAAATATTCAACAACATCACCAGGTAATAAAGTACACATGCGGTCATTGATTTGCTCTACAACTTCTACTGTTGGTGACAAAATAGCCCTATTAGTAAGATATTCAGAATCAGACAAATGATGGAGTAGATCAGGATATGTAGCTTCGATGATCGATTGCAGAGGATCATGACAGTCTAGAATTAAGAAATGTTCTGGTATTTCTATCTCTAATAGTCCATCATGGGGAAAACCAATCTAGCCATCACCAACATCTAGAAGCCAGTCTGAAAATTGCTTCAGCTGAACTTGAAGATAACCGCATGTTCTTGGTAAGTTGGAACAACTTACAATGACCCCATAAATAAGAAGAGCTTATGCTCAAGTTGACAATATCTCCACGATTACCTCTTGGGACCATAGGCAATATTTGTCTAAAGTCCCCTCCCATGACAATACATTTACCTCCAAAGAGACGATTACACTTCATTATATCTCTAAATGTCCGATCAATAGCTTCTGCACAAAATCGTTGAACCATTGGGGCTTTATCCCAAATAATCAATTTGGACACCTGATGAGCTCAGATAATGGTGAACTTTGTGGTATACTGCACATAGAGTCTTCATCGACATTTATTGGAATCGCAAATCTTGAATGCGCAGTCCTACCTGAAGGTAGCAAAGTTGCTGCTATTCCACTTGATGCCACATTAATCACTACTCCTCCTTGGGATCTAACTGATGCTGTAAGTGCATTCCATAAGAAAGTTTTCCCAGTACCACCAAAGCCGTAGACAAAAAAGAACTTATTACTTGGTTGAATCATTGCATGCATGACATGTTGGAATATATTTTTTTGCTCATCTGTCAATGATGTCACCAATCTATCTGCTTCTTGTTGACATGTTTCTTTGTCAAAATTTAGTTCTTGTAGTACTAAATGATTCCTACTACTAAAATACTCAGTAGATGTTGCCATTTGCATTAATGGGTAATCACGAAGAGATCTCCCATTCAATTGTAGAAACTTCTCAATGTCAATTAAACCAGCTTGTTGCTTGTCATCATCACTAAGATTCAAATCTGTTTTGATTAAAACAAACAATAATTTGATAAATTGAAAAAGACAAAACAGACATCATACTAATGGCAATTACAAAACAATAATTGGATGGAAGTACTTACCGGCATATTGAGGATTATTACGAGGCACATATAGCATGTCCTCACACAAGATTTGTTTAGTTTGTTCCCATACCATGTATGGTTGTGAGATGCAATGACTTAACAACATGGATACAAAGAATCTTCTAAGATAACTTCTTGTAGCCCAAAAAGATGCCTCCTTTATAGCATCAATGAATTCCTGGTCATCATCTATTAACCCTAGAGCATAGCAAGCAGACCTAAAAGTTGGATGGACAACATTATCTACATTTTTTATCTGTTCATAACTGCAAGGTCTCCTCACTTTTGTTAAGAGTATTCTGAGATAATATATTTCGCCTTGAGAAGGAGATGCATGTGCCAATCTTCCAACAGCAAAGCCTCTTTCTGTAGTCTTCCAAATCCTTTTTTGTTTGTTAAATGTATAATAATGTGGAAACTCAATGTACGTCAAACTCCTAGAAAATGTGTCATCTTTATTTTGCACCATCCATGCAAGAAACATTGATTCCTTAACTCTGGGTTTGTGAACTATTGAGGAAACAAAATCTTTCCCCGAATAGAAAACTGCTTGTTGGCCTGGTAAGTGGAAACTCAAGCGCTCGACAAGGGGATATCTATGGTGGATATCAAATGAAAAAATACGCCATGCACCCTTTGCTCACATACTTGAACAAATAATGTGAGATTTCATCAAAGTCATTGTCTCCATTTTCAGACCGATCACTATTGTAGATGCCAGCAATAACCTGATCACTTCCTTTGCTCACATACTTGAACAAATATTTTATGGCATTTGATTGATTTGTTTTCTCAACATTAATATGGGCATGAAATAGCTTCAACAATGTCGCATTGTAAGGAACGACATATCTATTATCAAGCGATACACCCTTTTTGATGACAGTCTTGCCATCATTTTGTCGCCGGTAAGTAGGATAACCATCTTCGTCTACCATGGTGTGGTTGACAAATTTCTTAGGGAAGTACTTGGAACATTTCCCATCTTTCATACAGGGCGATCTCTTGTTGGAGGTTCCACATGGTCCATGTATCATGTAGTTGCTGACAAGATCATAAAGTAATGGGTCTTTCTCTTTGTCTGGAATTTCTGCACAAATGATTCTATCTACATCATCAGGAGTAGTTGGTTTATCTGATGGATCCAGGAACAAAATAATGTGGGCATGTGGTAGGCCCCTTTTTTGGAACTCAATTGTGTAAATTTCTGCATGAGTAGAAAATGGTATTACTTGAGTAATTTCAAAATGAATAATTAATGCAATAATATTCTAACAAAATCATTTGGGTAATTAATCAAGTAATTAATATTATTTGTGATGCAAATACCCCAATAATTAGGGAAACCAATAAGTAAATTATAGCAAGTAATCAGTGACGAATATGTGACGGGATTATGCCAAATTAAAAACATACGGTAATTATTGCAATGTTATTAAAAAAAAGTATGGTAATTATAGTAATAATAATTTAAATCAGTGAGATAATAATTGAATGGTGTATTTCATCACATAAATTATAATTATTGTCAAGGTTGAAAATTAATTTTATTTTGATAATGGCACTTTTATGGCAATAAATAGTGTTTTTCGAAAATTCATTGATTTAGGTAGAAAAGGAATAGAGATTATTACTAAAATGGTTTTAATTAGATTTTGAATGAGAGTCAATCTCTTTGATTTTAATGTGTTGTTTTAAATTTGATTAGTTACCAAAACCTACAAAATGAATAATTAATGGAATAATATTCTAACAAAATCATTTGGGTAATTAATCAGGTAATTAATATTATTTGTGATGCAAATACCCCAATAATTGGGGAAACCAATAAGTAAATTATAGCGAGTAATCAGTGACGAATATGTGACGGGATTAGGCCAAATTAAAAACATACGGTAATTATTGCAATGTTATTAAAAAAAAGTATGGTAATTATAGTAATAATAATTTAAATCAGAGAGATAATAATTGAATGGCGTATTTCGTCACATAAATTATAATTATTGTCAAGGTTGAAAATTAATTTTATTTTGATAATGGCACTTTTATGGCAATAAATAGTGTTTTTCGAAAATTCATTGATTTAGGTAGAAAAGGAATAGAGATTATTACTAAAATGGTTTTAATTGGATTTTGAATGAGAATCAATCTCTTTGATCTTAATGTGTAGTTTTAAATTTGATTAGTTACCAAAACCTACAAAATGAATAATTAATGGAATAATATTCTAACAAAATCATTTGGGTAATTAATCAGGTAATTAATATTATTTGTGATGCAAATACCCCAATAATTGGGGAAACCAATAAGTAAATTATAGCGAGTAATCAGTGATGAATATGTGACGGGATTGGGCCAAATTAAAAACATACGATAATTATTGCAATGTTATTAAAACAATTATGGTAATTATAGTAATAATAATTTAAATCAGCGAGATAATAATTGAATGGCGTATTTCGTCACATAAACTATAATTATTGTCAAGGTTGAAAATTAATTTTATTTTGATATAGGATTAATAAATTATCTCTTCTTTATTTAATTATATTAATTATAGTAAAAATTATTGAAATCAACCAAAGTGATAATTAAACTATGTATTCTATCGCATAATTATTGAAATCAACACCGTGAAAGTAGATGTTAATATTATAAATTGATTAATGTTAAATCTAAAGAGTATGTTACTTAAGATTTGCAATTGTGAAATTCAATTTCTTCGTCGTGCCAAAGTCTCTCCTTAGATTAACTAAGTTCCCAAATGCTTGTAGGTAGCCCTTCACATCTGGATGAATTTGTCGTCCAGGTTAGAATAAAACATGCAGAATAAAAACCATGGTAGAAATATACACTAACCAATTAACTCTTCATGTGTGGCTTCACCGCTAGCGATGTCATTGACTGGGACAAAGTTGAATG
Source organism: Inga oerstediana (assembly GCA_963210345.1). NCBI lineage: Eukaryota > Viridiplantae > Streptophyta > Magnoliopsida > Fabales > Fabaceae > Inga > Inga oerstediana. Next base: position 42,403,290 of record OY723409.1, read on the forward strand.
CATGAAAAGGGATTTGGAAGTCATGTTTCTGAAAAAATGTGTTAGTGTGAAACGTAATCTTCCAACGGTGTGAGCACGTTTTGTAGTCATTATTGTTGGCTAACACTTCAAAGTTCTCAAATTGGTACACCTCACCCTCTTTTAAATCCTCAATGTACCTACGGATTTGTCCCCTCTGGACAATTGAAGCCTCAATTCGATCACACTGTTTGCAAATAGTTAGATGAAATATGAGTAACAATATAATGTTCACTTGAAAAATGTGATAATTACATTAGATACTTACTTGTTCGTCAACTAATAGCATACTGACTTTCCAAACCTCAAATGGTGCAGCCTTCTTTGCCATTGTCCACTTCCTAAGTACCCTAACAATAATGCTCCAGGTTTCCTTGCTATCATCAATGTCCTTGAGTAAAGCATAAGCAATGTTTGCCATTGATTGAATTGATGTAACTAATTCTTCAAGAATGGTCCTCTTAAGCTGGATATGAGGATGGGAGGCTTATACTGAGATATATAATTGTACGTGCATGTGAAGAAATTTTCAAGAAAAACAACTTTCAATGACATGCATGGGCTAAATGGTAGTAATTTAATTAGGATTGGAATGTTAGCCATTATTCCCAACAATCTTGAAAGATTAAGGTTATTATTTAAATTGTACGATAATTATAACATGTGTAATGCTACGTAGATGCGTGGACTCAATTGCTCACATTGTATGCCGCATTTTTAGGAAAAAGCCAAGATTAAGGTACTAATTGATAAATTGGAATTGTATGGCCTGGAGAGAATGAGCGTTAAAGTCGTGATCCCTACACCAAAAATGCTTTGAATTTCCCAATTGATTCATGTTATTAATTGATCTATTATTAATTCAATTATTAATTTAATTAGGATTAGAATGTTAAAGTTATTATTTCCTACAGTCATGAAAGATTTTGAAATTTGAAAGGATACACCCAATTATTCTTTGCAAATCATTATAAATGCGTTTTAATGTAATTGGATTATTTGAATTTTGAAAGGCTACACCCAATTATTATTTGGCAATTATCATAAAAGTATAAGATCAATACTGCGTATATCTTTTCAATTGCTCACATTGTATAGGAAAAAGCCAAGATTAATTAAGGGACTAATTGATAAATTGGAATTGTATGGCCTGGAGAGAATGAGCATTAAAGTCGTGATCCCAACACCAAAAATGCTTTGAATTTCCCAATTGATTCATGCTATTAATTGATCTATTGTTAATTCAATTATTAATTTAATTAGGATTAGAATATTAAAGTTATTATTTCCTATAGTCATGAAAGATTTTGAAATTTGAAAGGATACACCCAATTATTCTTTGCCAATCATTATAAATGCGTTTTAATGTAATTATATTATTTGATTTTTGAAGGGCTACACCCAATTATTATTTGGAAATTATCATAAATGAGTTTTAATGTAATTAGGGTTGTGATTATTTATAAGGACAAATTACAAACGTGTCTCAAAACAAAATAATATGTATATCAAAATAAAACTTCAATTGTAGTTTTAAAAAAAAGGTGTTCAACTTTTTCAAACTAACTTTAAAAAAAATAACGTATTGCTCAAAAAAATATAGATTTTTCAAATAGAATCTAAAATAATAAGATAATGATTTTCGAATATTGAAAGGCTACACCCAATTATTATTTAGCAATTAATTTAATTATTGAATTAATTAGGATTGGAATGTTAAAGTTATTATTTCCTACAGTTATGGAAGATTTTGAAATTTGAAAGAATACACCCAATTATTCTTTTCCAAAATATAATTATATTATTTGAATTTTAAAAGGCTACACCCAATTATTATTTGGCAATTATCATAAATGAGTTTTAATGTAATTAGGGTTGTGATTATTCGACCCGGGTCAAGTATAAATGGGTTATAGAGCGGGTCACACGAGATTTAGAGTGTAAAGTTGATTTATTGATTTTTGCCTTTTCAAAACCACCATTTCTTTACTGAAAATTATACCGCATGTTTACGCCATCGCACCTTCAACTATATATACAAGAATTCAATGATAATATTTCATTACACATTCTCCATATTAGCAAATCCCTAAGGAAAAAAAATAGAGGGGTTTAGGATGACTTCAAAAGGGATCTTCAATGATGAGAAAAGTCACACAACCTTATTATCAAATCAACGAGGTACTAAAGGAGAGTCTAACATTACTTTATTATCTATATTAAATTAATACTCTGTATCTTTCCATTTTCTTGTACATAATTTGTAAAACATGGTCTACACAGAAACTTGTGTTAAGTTTTATGCTAACAATACTATAGAATCACACAAGTATGACGATTATTATCGGTTATATATGATGGTTCATAACCGTCATATATGAAGGTGCTATATATGCTTGGCATAGATATGTAATGGTTTTGAACCATAATGTATTTAGGGCATACATTAATGGTTCTTTGTTTATAACCACAATATAGCTTTATTTTTTATTATATTTAGTTATTTTTAATACTTGATTTTCTTAAGTTTTGCTATTAATATTTATTATATAAGGCACAATATAATCATTAATAATAACAAGACAATAATATTAAATAAAATATTATATCTATTGTATTCAAAATTCAATACATTATAGATAAATATCATACAATAATTTAAATGAAATTAATCACTTAAACACTCTCACTCATCAGTGGAAAAATAACTTTTTAGACCGTTTAAAAATAACTTCTTAGACCGGTTCTGGATTAGGTCTTAATACAATCGGTCTAAAAAGTCTGTTACTTTTTAGATCAGTTGCTAAAAAGTCATACTTTTTAGACCGGTTATAGATACAATCGGTCTAAAAAGTCACTTTTTTAGACCGGTTGTGTTTACAACACGTCTAAAACATATCTAAAAACTCTTACTTTTTAGACCAGTTGTGTCTACAACAAGTCTAAAAAGTAAGAGGTTTTAGACCCGTTGTAGACACAACTAGTCTTAAAAGTCTTTTTTTTTTCAAACATCTACATTATTTCTTCTTCTAATCCAGCATATAGCACTTGAGAAGTAACCCAACATTTTTAAGAGTATAATTCAATATATAATTTCAACATTCTAATTCCTACAACTCAATATTTTCAAAAAACAATTCAAAAGTTTCAAAATGAAATTTAATACTGACAATCTTCCCATTCAAATATCTTTTAATGTACATATGTCTCATTTATCTCTTCTAACTCTTTATATTATTCCTCCTCTCTCCTCTGCTGATCTAAAGCTTCCCTTTATTGAGCTTCTTCAGCCTTCCTCCGGTTCTCCTCATGCATCCTTCACCAAGCTCTTCTTTCTCTTTTTGAGCTTGCTCCTGGTAAAAGTAACAAACTTTTTGAATGGACAAATTATTTAAAATTACAGGATTACAGTAATACCTTTATTGAATCTTGATCCAAACAAATGAGTATCAAATCTGGTGAACAAATTGAATTATAGTAAACTGTTAAATAAGCTTAAAATGATGAGAATTTTTCAAAGAATTCCTTTTAATGAAAATATGGAAATTGGTTTATTTAGATAAATAGTTTTCTTTCACTTAATATAGATTGTTAGAACTAACTTATTTTAATCCTCAGACTTGAATTGATCTTGACCGAGGACTTATTAAGTCATCTCCAAGTATTACAGAGGTTGACTGTCTATAAACATCATAAAGTTCTTAATTTGTTTTAAACCCATTTTTAAATAGAATGGAATGTGTAATATCCCAAATTGTAATTAAGAGCTAATAACTTCAAAGTGATGTAATTAATGTTAATTAAGCATTCTGAAGGATATGTGTAAATTGTGATGTAAAATGTGCTTGATGAGGGTATCGTATATGTTAGGACAATCAAGGGTAAAATGGTAAATTCACCGACCAATTGGACAGTTACCGAAGAGGAAACTCATTGGTAATTGATATCAATGGCTAAGATTGAATAAGCAAAGGAGTGGGATTGTGTGTGCATGTGCTTATGTGAGTGCTTAGAAGGAGAAACAAGATGTTGACACATGTCAACACAAGAACCATGGATTGAGGTCAAAGAGTCAACAATTGCAACTCTCTCTTTCTTCCTCCATTTCAAGTCGACCAAGGGCCTTATTGCACCCCAAAATTCTGATTTCTCCATCACCTTCTCACCTCTCTCCTCTCCTCCATTGTCGCCAAGATCAAGCAAGAAAGAGAAAGAAGAAGCTTGAGTTTTAGGTAAGATTTTGTCCCTAAATGCTCAACTCACCTTTATTAATATTGTTCAAGGGGTTGAGAGCTTTATTCCTATGGTTTCATATTTTTTATTAGTGGAGTTTGATAACTTGTGGGGATTTGAAATTAAGAGAATCAAAGAAATAGCTTTGGAAAGAAGTTGAAGTGAGTATTTGATACCTTTTGGTATAATTGTTGTGGTCATTGGTTTGGTTTTGAGAATTTTGAATTTTTTCCCTGATTTTTGGTCTAATTTGAATGCTTGAATTGGTTAGTGTGTTGTGTAGAATGTGGTGTTAAATTGTGTCTTTGTGCCATTGGAGTTGATTTGGAATTTTGGAAGAGAAGGAATTGCATTGTGGTGGATTGTGTGTATATTGTGTTGACATGTTAAGATTTCTGTGGAACATGTCTATGTGGATGGAATTTGATTGCTTTGATGGCTCTAATGGATTCCTTTGGCAAATTTGGTGTGGGGATGGTGTTTAATGTGAAAATGGGAACTATTGGAAGCTATTGTGAAAAACTGGAAATCTGGCCATTGAAAGTCTGTGCTGGGCAGTCTTTTTGTGTTGGCGTTTTGAATAGGCAAATGATGTTAGAAAATTATGAAACTTTCCATTTTTAAAGTTCACATCCCAAGCCTCAAAATTGACATATAATATGTATCATTTCGTTTTGTGCACTGTGAGTTATGGTTGTCCAAAGTTTGGGATGGAAACTGAACTCTGTTGTGGGGGCAGTGGTAAGTTTTGTGCAATTCTGTACTTTTGTGGTGATTTCCAGTAATGGCCAATATTTTTCCTAGGAATAGGGCTTAAATAGCTTTCATTTGGCTTTGGAATCACCTCATTTCAATTTGTCTTGAATTAGTTATGATTTTTGGAAGTTCAGCCAAGAAACAGAATTTTCTTGGCCGCGGCCAGAAGATTGTGGGCCGTGGCCCAAATGTTTCTGACCACTTTTTGGCCGCGGTCAACCCCCAAAAATCAGTATTTTGCACTTTTGAAAGGTGATTTTTGGTATAGCCTTTCCCAACTCTTTGGGTATATGTCTAGGCCTTTAATAGCCACCTAAAGAGTTCAAATGATAACCAACTTAAAGTATTATAGAAATAAGAACTTGGAAAAGAGATTGACGAGTTGTCCCTAACTTGATTGACAGGATTTGATATTTGCCGTCCTCGTGAGCCCGCAGTGCCAAGGAACGTCGGGAAAGGATCAGGTAGTGACTCTCTCTCTTATATTATGTGTAATCCTTTATATGTGTGTGTTATCACTGTTTTGTGATGATCTTTGATGCTGCTGCAGTTACAGCTGGTGATAGCTATCGTTTATAGCGCAAGCTATCGTTATTGTGATTACAGCATAAGCTGTCGTGATTATGATTATAGCGAGAGTTGTCGTTATTGTGATTACAGCGTAAGCTGTCGTGATTATGATTACAGCTAGAGCTGTCGTATTGTGTATACAGCCGTGAGTGCTGTCGTTTGTGGTGAAAACCATGTATCTTTGAGATTGCTACTGTTGTTGCTGGTTGTGATTTATGTACATGCTTTGTGTTTATGCATTTGTGTGAGTGGTTTGTTACTACTGGGATTCTCTCAAATCTCATTCTTTCCTACGACTAACATTTCAGACAGGGTGTGTGGCTCAAAAGAGAAGAGGCCAACCTGGAGCAATTAGGACCCTTAGGGGTATATTCGATTTTGGAGACGTTGGTTATCCATTTAGAACTTGGTTGTTATCCATTTAGAACTTGGGATGACTGTATATTTTGAGATATGAGTATTATATTCGGTTTTGGTTGTGTAATCCCCTAATGGATACTTATAAACCCTCAGGTTATATATGTATAGAACCCGGGAGTTGCTGGGGTTTTGATTATACACTCTGATATGAATGAATGTATATTAACTGCACAGGTAATTATATTCGAACATTGAAATTGAGACAAGGATGGGAAAAAGATTTTAAAGATTATTGTGAATATCACGCTGTGACACATCAATTTAAAATGAGTTTAAATCATCCGATGATCTCTAATCTGATTTAATTATGCATTATCGAATCATAATTACGAGCTTAAAGGCAGGGGGTTACAGAATGCATGTCATAGCAAAATGATTTGCATAAGAAAAAATTAGTTTATGTAGCTAAGTATACATACTTTCATATTACTAAATCTGGTTGGATTGGATTCTTTCTGAGTTTTAGATTATTGACACTCATTATAGTCAAACTTCCTAGGAACTGTTACCTCATGCAAGGAGGAACATTTCTATTTGTTGTAATAACTTTAGTAGTTTATAAAATAAAGAAGCAAGTCCAGAGTGAAAATTACCATGAAGCCTAGAGAAAAGATTTCCCTTCTCTGTATATATGTAGAGTAGAACCTCATCTTTGGAATAGCGGTAAGCAAGCAAAGGCAACAAATTTGGATGGTTCAGGTCAGCAATTTCATGCAATTGCTTTGCAAAATCCTCTCCCGTCATTGGCTTCAAATTCTTTAGCCTCTTTACAACAATGGAAGTGCCTCTATTCAGCATAGCCTTATAAGTAGTGCACTTGATGCCCGTACCCAGTACTTCTGCAGAAGCTTGCAAGAGTTCATTCAATTGAAACTTCATTTCATCTATAAAGAATATAAGCTCCATCTTCTCTTCCACTGCCATCACTACTTAACTATGATGATCTCTCATGTCGGTAGTCTGCAACATATGAGAGACCACAATAAAATTAAAAGGTTTGGTATGTAATTTATTAATATTGCACCATAATTTGTAAGCAAACAAAAGGGCAATAAGTAAAAGAGAAATATAATTGCTGGCTTCTTAGGTGTAGTGGATTATGAGAAGGTATAATGTACATACATTTGTTGAATTATCGTTTTGTTGGGCTATTGGCGGATCTCTCTTTATAGTCTTCTCTGCTACTTCTCTCAACCTCTGGACAATAACAAAATATATTAAAGAATATGGAATGAGTTGAAGTCATTCATTAATGAACATAGCAAATCATAGAAAAAAAAAGTGAAAAAGTTTGTGGATTAAATGAATTAATTTGTAGGAAATTAAATCAGCAAGGGGGGAAGTTTTATGCCTCTATGGGTGTGGGCTTGATAAATTTGAGTTTGGTGTACGAATTGTCAATTTTATTGTCTCCATGTTCATATTATTTCATTTGATTAGACCATTTTATTTTAGTTCTTATATGAAGAAGCTATACGAAAAGATCAAGTTCATCCATCTTGCCCTTTTTACTCTCAGATTCTGTCAACCAGTTATAATAACCTAACCAAACAAAACAATTCCAAATATATATTATAATGAAAAAATTCATAGAAAGTATGTAGAAAGTATAAATCATTAATCAATCTTTTGGATTCTTATTGTCAAGGAACTCAGTATCAATTGAAGTTAAAGAGATGTTGGGACAATCTTCTACTTAACAGTATATCACGGTTGATGTATGTTTTAATCTTCTACTTGACAGTATATCATGGTTTATGTATGTTTTTAAGTCATACCTCTATTGAATCATGATCCAAACAAATGAGTATCAAAACTGGTGAACAAGTTGAACACAAATTTCAATAACAACAAGCATTTGAGATAACATCTATAACTTTGATCTAAATATCTTATAAGAATATAAAATTGGAATATACATAATTGTTTTCTAAATGTTCTTCATCTTAGAACCAATAATTGTCATAACTTGTCATTTGACAACATGTTTAGGAAACTAATTAGAGACAATTCACCTCACATACCCATACTAATTAATAAAATCTTTGGATTGGAAGTTCAACTGATAGAATTTTAATTAATAATCAAACCAACATTAGGAATAGACAAAATCTTTGGACAAATGATAGACTGCACCTTAAATCAATGGCCCTCACAAGGAGCATATCAACAATAGAATCAATTATGGACATGTCTAGTATACATCATTGTGATATGCTTAGAAATTCATATTCAACTATATATGTCTATGGCACTTATTGTAACTTCCTGGTTGAAACATAAGAGAACAAGACCCTCCTGTCAATTTTTTCAATGAAGTGACCAAGATGTTAGCAATTTTTTCTTCTTTAATAGTCTTTGCATCAATTATAAAGGAATGGAATTGACAAAATGCTTCTAATTGAACCCAGAATTTATCAGCATAGAATAAAAGAAAGTTGCCATGAAGCAAAATAAAGTGTTGTCTAAGGCAAAATCAAAGACTTGGCAAATGATTAAAGTAGCAGATTTAGGGAATTGATATAGAACAGAAAGGAGTAAAGCCTCCAATAATAATTTTAAAAAAATCTATTCTTCAAAAACATTTAAGCTTGGGACTTTAGATGCGAACTTCCCCAAAACCCAAAGAAGAACAAGGGCACCGTCAATAACTAAGAATAAAATAAAAAATTATAGTGAAATTTGTACCTGGTAGCAAGTGATAGTTTGGAAGCATTCATGCTTCTGGCTGAAATCGGGCAAACCTAAGTGTGATGGATGATCCGGTTGCTACTATAGTCATTGGTGTTATGACCAATGACGAAACAAGCGATGATACAAAGGAGCGATGTGCGGCGGAGACTAAGAGCGAGGTGCGATGGTGGAGTGAGGTACGACGGAGAGCTGAAAAGAATCCCTCAGTAAATTACGCGAGAGAGGGATCTAGATTTTAGGGATTCATTTTTCCAGACTGGTTATCTTGAGCATTAGGTATAAACAATTCATCTTTTATACCGGTTATATTAAAGATCAGGTCTAAAAAGTAATTATTTTTACTGCATAACATATATTTACACCAATTATATAGATAACCGGTCTAAAATATGTATTATATATATAATTTTTAATTATTATTATCTTTTTAGACCAGTTGTTTAAAAATTAGGTCTAAGTAATATCTTTTAGACCTTATCTGAAAGGAATCAGTCTAAGAAGTTCATGATAATTACAAAAATGCTACCAGTCATACTTTTGAGACCTTATCCCCCTAAAACATAATTTGTTTGATCATTCATCCTCGCCATCCCTATAGAAGTTGTGTAGAAAAATTGTTAGTGATGTATTATTTTATTAAAAACATTTAATTTAAATGATGTGAACTTAAAAAAAAGCACCAAAGTAGAGGTAAATTGTCATCGCTTTCAGGGAAGAAGTTTTTGAAATTGGCGGGCTGAAATGGCTCACTCTTGTAGGTGATGTTATCACCTTTACCCATGTCATAAAGGACTCGTGGCTTTAAATAAACGATCATGTGCCAATCCTTGTGCATCTCGTCCACGACATAATAAATTTGGTGTACCTATGAGTCAAGAATATATGGCTTATCATCTTGAGAATTACCAGCATGAATTGGCCATGAGAAATTGACTGATGTGATCCCTGAGTCATCAGTTGTCAGTCCCCGGGAAGTAGTGGTATTTGCCCACAAACAATTGAACAGCGTTATGGTGAAATGACCTTGGTAATTAAGTTTGACGACATCAAGAAGCTTTCCATAGTAAGGGACACCTCCGAACTGCATGTTGGCATCACTGCTGCTCTCATAACTCCTTGTCCCAAAGGTGCCATAAATACCTGAATTTTGAGTTTGCAGTCCTTGATCCCTTGAAACCATGCAAAACTTGAAACCATTGACATTATATGTTGTAAACCTTTTTGCATGGTCAAGAGGGCCGATTGTAAGAGCTCTGAAATCTAGTGAGTGTAGGTTGTGGTCATTTAGTATTCTGCGCGTAAACCAGCTTAGGAATTCTCTGTGGTCCTTTTTGTCAATTTCAGATGATGTTTGTGTATGGATCTTGAGTTGACGCCTAACATGACTTTTGAATTCCCTGCAATTAATCATAGGAAGGCAATAGTGAAATGAAAGTGAAAAATGTTATGAAAGATATAGAATAACATGTGAGTGTACAATTCTAACTGTATGAAAGGTTCAACTTGAGTGCAATTAATCAAGATATGTCTATGTGCTTGCAACTTCTTAGTTGCCGTTAGTTTGAAGTTCTCAGCTCCTCCAACTAGTTTACCAACACGAGGGATAAATTCTTTTGATGTTGGTGCAGGTTCAGGACAATCATCAGCATGAGGTGGGCGGTTGAAAGTCGTCTCAAGGTCATCAAAGTACCTTGAACAAAAATATAGCACCTTATCCCCTATATAGCCTTCAGCTATAGAACTTTCTGGCCATGCCTTATTCCTTATGTAAGATTTTAATTTCCCAAGAAACTTATGAAGTAAAGAAGGGAAAAATGATACTAAATGCTAAAATGGTCACTAACAAACATAAGATCTAATAATGAAGCACATATTCAAAATGAGTACCTCTCAATCAGATATATCCATCGATATTGAACTGGGCTAGTGAGCTTTGTTTCATGAACGAGGTAGACTGTAAGGTGAACCATCACAGTAAAAAAGGAAAGAGGAAAGATTATCTCCAAATGACAAAGTGTAAATATGATTTTGGACTACAGCTGATCGAGCTCCTCAATGATCAAAACCTTGGAACACAACTTCCAAAAGAAAGAACAAAGTTCCTCCAAAATGATAGACACATCGGGAGGAAGTGCATTCTTTATAGCCAGAGGGAGTAACTGTTGCATAAGAACATGTGAGTCATGACTCTTCAGGCCAGCAACCTTTCGAGCCTGCAAATCAATACATCGAGAAATGTTGCTTGAATACCCATCAGGAACTTTTAATTTCTTCAACGTCGTGAGGAAGACATCCTTGTTCGGCTTTGTGAGGGTAAACTTTGCCGGATGAAATTTGTCATGCCCATCTAGCCAAGCATCTTCATGAACTCCCATGGCACGTAAATCTTTCCTTGCTTGAAGATGATCTTTTGTCTTGCTGGGTTCATTAAACAGCGTATATAGCACATTATCATGAACATTTTTTTCAATGTGCATGACATCAAGACTGTGGTGAGGTGAATTAGATTTCTGATATGGAAGAGTGAAGAAAATATTTATCTTCCTCCATTGCAGAGATGCCGAAGTCCTGGTGTCTTTTAGCGAACTTGTGCTGAATCGTCGCTTTTTTTGAACTCGAATTCAACATTCTCAAGCTGATGTAAGATATCTGTACCGGACAAAGTCTAAGGTGGTCCTCTTTTTTCTAGTTTCCCATTGAAGCGATTCCGTTGCATTTTGAACTTATGCCTTCCATCAGAAACCTCTGATATCCCATAAAGCACCACTTTTGGCTGTAGGGAAGGCACACTGCGTCAGAGTCAAAATTGCAACCTGAACACGCGACCCAGTATGTACATTCCAACCAGATAATGTGCCAAGGTCAAGAAAGTCACTAATCGTCCATATCAAGGCTGCACGTAAGTTGAACAATGTCTTCCCGTAAGCATCGTATATCTTGATGCCGATATTCCACAGGTCAAGTAATTCCGCAAATAAGCAGTTAGAGATACACATCGATGTCATTACCTGGTGCCTTTTTGCCTGAAATGATCATAGACATAATGAAAGAGTTTTGTTTCATACACATCCAGGGGGCAAGTTGTAGGGAACTAAGACTACCAACCAAATACTGTAACTTATGCTAAGATTCCCAAATGGATTGAAACTGTCGGTCGCCAAAGCAAGCCGAACATTTTTGGGGTCAGCCGCAAAGGATGGAAAGTTGTTATCAAATGTTTTCCAGGCATCTGCATTCCGGGGATGTCTTAATTTACTGTCTTCATTCTTATCAATGTCATGCCACCTCATGTGCTCCACCGTTTTGGACAACATAAACAATCTTTGTAGGGGTGTCTTCAAAAGTAAGTACCTCAAAATCTTTACAGGTTTCTTCTTCTGCTTTTTCCCCTTTCGAATTGTCTTGTACCTTAATGTGTGACATCTCTTACAATATTCCTTGCTGGAATCATCTCCCCAATACAACATACAATCGTTCGGGCATGCATTAATTTTTAGATAGTTCAACCCCAACCTATTGATAATCTTCTTGGCATCATAGAACGTTATGGGAATCTTCGCGTCGGAAAATGCATCTTGTATAATTCGAGCAACATTGACATCCCCTTATCTATGATTCTACATAAGCACTTGATATGATACAACTTGATCAAGAAAGATAATTTAGAGTATTTTTGACAACCTTGATATAAAGGACAATCTGCTTCATCCATCAAGCTGACAAAATCCCAAGCTACTTCATTCCTCATGAACACCGGCTCTAAACCGTGCACTTCTTTATTGAAGTTATCGCCTTGAAATCCAAAAGCATCATGCATAGTATAACCCCCTCCGTAATTATATCCGAGATACGCGATTAAAATGAAATAGAGACCAATAATAATCAAATAACATTTACTAACCCATCACATGACGGGGTTTTCACAAATACTTTTCAAAATCATTTATAAACTTGGTCTCATATTCATATTACAAATACAATTACTACGCGAAGATAAATCACATTCATATAAATATCAGAGTGCACAACATAATCATCCCGGCAATCTTGGGTACAGACCTTCGCTAAAGATACACAGGGCACAATTGCCCATTACAATTCTTCAAATGGGGATTACACAATCTCATTTCAAATTCTTAACCATATATTCAACTGAATCATAAATAGTCTTCACAACTCATTGATAACCAACTACCAACTCTCATCTCGAAGGAGTCCTAGCCGCTCCCTCCACGAGCCACTTACCCTGTCTAAATTATTGGTAGGGGAGGGTGAGATTCGAGAGAATCTCAGTAGGAAACAGATACCATAATGCATGCATGATAGATGCTATGTGTATGACATGTTAGCTTTATCCAGATACATGCCCCATAATGACATTTCTGCATGCTCAATGTTTCATGTAACAAAACTATGGCCACACCAAAACTGAAACAAGCTTCATTTATTCAAATATGCTCTACAAAATCAAGTAAAGCAATCACATACATCACTACACAAGCAAATATATCAAATACATGCAAGTAAGGTAAGTCCCCTACCTCCAGTCTTTTATCCTCGATTTGCGTGCCAACAACTCGAGGCTTCACATTTGATCCTACAATGTCAGATGTACTATTTAGACACTTCCATAGTGTTTCTAGGGGTTATATGAGGCTATATTGAAAATTTACTAAAATGCCCCCAGGGACCCGGCCGGGTCCCACCGTACCCGGTCCGGCTGTACTTTTCCTGAAATTTTGACATGAGCTATTCTAACATATTTTTGCCCAAGGAATCCATTTCTGAACTTGAAATTATCAAATTCAATGTCAATTACAAAATTACCCTTGACAGCCCCACTTTAAGGGTTTCAGGGGTATTTTCATAATTATGCTTTTTCGACCTTTTTTGAAAAAGTGCCCAACTGTAACCCCACCTAATTTTCACTCCTGAACTCAATGGAATCATCAAATCATTGAAAGTCCATCTCTAAACCCCTCCAAACTAGCCTTGGCCGAAATTCTCAATTCCCCGGGAAAAATTAGGGTTTTTCTGTTTCGGCTCCGCAGACGTGTTTCTTTCCACTCCTAACCACTTTATTAACCATTACATTGGGTTAGAACTACCATTTAGTATCAATTTGGGCAGCATAACAACAAGGCCAACCCATTTTCCAAATTTACAAACAGACAATCCAGTGAAATTTCATCGATTAAATCAACCACAACAGCCAGAACAATCAAAGATTGAAGTTTCAGAAGTTACCTCAAGCTCCCTCTGGCTTTTCTCTAAAATGGCTGAACCCTAACTCATTTTCAATCAGCAAAATTCTTGCTTCAACACCTTAAATTACATAGAGTAGAAGCTTAGGAGAAGTATTGCACCGGTTAGGAGCAAAATCATAGGATGAATCGCCTTACCTTGCAATTTCTTCCTCCTTCTTTCTCTAGAAACCAAACCAGCTCCTCTCTCTCATGTTTCACAAAAAATGACGGAAAATAACTGAAGAAGATGGGGAAATATGTTTTAATTCCATACTGATGTCATGTTTTATCTTGATGATGTCATAATTCCCATTTTCGGATTTTCTAGCAGATTTTCTGCCCAAACTTTGAAAAATCATAACTAATTCAAGAAACATTGAAATGAGGTGATCCCAAAGCCCATTGAAAGCTATTTATGTCCTATTCATAGGAAAAATATGGTCCATTACCCAAAAATCACCAAACAATTCCGGAATTACATAAAACTCATCACTGCCCCAAAACAGAGTTCAGTTTCCATCCCAAACGTTGGACAGTCATATCTCCTAGTTCAAAAAATGAAATGGCACAAATTATATGTCTATTTTGAAGCTTGGGATGTGAAATTTAAGACTGGAAAGTTTCATAATTTTTAGACACAATATGGTCATTCAAAACGTTCACACAAACTGACTTCCCAGAATAGAGTTTCACTGGACAGAATTTCAGATTTTGCATCTTTGCTTCCAATGGTTCCATTTTCATACCAAACATCATTCCCACATAAATTTTCACAAGGAATCCATTGGAAACATCAAATCAATCAAATTCACATCTCATTGACATGTTTTCACAACAATCTCAATATGTCAACACAATTTACATGTCAAAACCTAACATTGCAACTTTTCCATTCCAAAGTTCCAAACCAATTTCAATGACATCAAAACACACTATGACACCATTTCCAACACAATACCCCATTCAATTCTTCCCTCTATTATAAGTCAATTTGGATGTTAATCCACAATTGAACTCAAATATAGGGTTTCGGCGCTCCTCACAACACACGAATCACATTCGAGTGCCAAATCACATCATATTCTCCAAAAGGGTTATTTATCACTAACCACATCCACTTTTGAAGTCATTAACCCTTAATCACAATTTGGGATCTTGCTAAACCGGGGCTGAGCAATCCACTAATCTCAGGCTTATTCTCTAAGCTCAAGTCTCAAAAGCCGGGGTATTACACATAGCGTCATTAACTGGATCATCTTCATCTAGTTGAACTCCAACTTGTGAACTTCGAGGGAAAGAATCATCATATCTCATACCGGCCTTCTTACCATGAACTGCCTAGAACGTATAGTCTTCCGAGAAAGGCTTCACAAGCAAATGTTCCTTAATAAATTGTTGTGCATGCCACTTCTTGAACTTGCAACTCTGACATGGACATATGATCTTGCCATTACAGCTGGCGTGAGTGAATACGAAATCCAAGAAATTGTTTAATCTGTACAAATATTCTGGACAATTGCATGGCAATCTGATCCATGATTTATCCATAGCTATTGGTGAGAGAGAATAAAGTATAGTGAAGAAGATGAGTGAATAGAGAATTACAAATGCCTAGAAGCTTATATAAAGCTTTTCCAATGTTTAACATTTTGTGGTAGTTACAAAACCGCTACTGAATTCAATATTTGTAGCAGTTTTACGCATATAACCACTACAAAATTTAAACTCTTTGGAAGGATTTAGAAATTTTTTTGTTATACTTGTAGCGGTTTAGTTAGTGTAACCACTATTAATACATATTTGTAGCGGTTTTATTTTATCAACCACTACAACTTTCGGCACTAAAAGAATTTCAAATTTCAAATTTCAAATTATTTTGACCTTGTAGTAGTTATAAGAAAAAGACTACTACACATGTTCATGATCTTTGAAAAAAATTGGTTTTCACTTTGTAGCGGTTATTAATGAAACCACTACAAAATTAGAAGACAGTGGGAGGAAATTTCAAAATTCAAATGTTGAATATTTATAGCAGTTGTTACTGTAATAACTACCAATATTCAACATTTGAATTTTGAATTTTCCTCCCATTCTCCTCTAAAAATTTTTGTAGTGGTTTGGAAAATTTAACCCCTGCAAAAATATTAAAATTCATTTTTATTGAATATTTAATTTCTTCTAGCAGTATGGAAAATTTAACCACTACAAAAATTTTGAAATTTGAATATTTGTAGTGGTTTTAGAATAAAACAGCTACAAATATATGTTAATTTTTTATTGTTTTTGTTAGTTTTAGAAATATAGATATAACTATCGTAAATGCAACAAGAAAAAATATAAATATAACTATTGTAAATGCAACAAGAATTTAAGTTTTGAAAATAAAATATCTAGGTTTATTTACAAATGTTTCAAAAAAAATATAAATGTCCTAAACTAACTAGAAAGAGGCTGATCAGGTAGGGCTCCCTCAGGTGGGGCTATATCGGGGCACTGGGTAGAGTTAAAAGCACCACATCATTATCAGCAGCAGGAGGCTAGATGATGAACTGAGGGACAGGGGGAACCTATGGATGCTCCTCGTCTGGGAATAGGCGACTTCACGACTGCTTGAGCATATAGTTTGTGATATTACACCACTGCGCATGCTGAGAGTAGTAGAAATCAGCCTGCTGCTGCTGAGCAATTGCAGCTTGTGTCCTGGCCAAATCTAAGCGCAGCTCCTTAACAGGCTTGTCCCTCGGACGTCTAATCCTGAATATTTGTGCTCTAGAGCTACCAGACTCAGAGGCGGCGATTCTGCCGTAGATCATGCTAGGTCTGGCGCCTATCTCCATTCCCCACACATGTCCGGGGTAATCAACTTGACCCAGACCTGCCTTCAAAGGAGTCGTGGGGTTCACAGACCATTGTGACTCCTGGGTCTGGGTCTCTTACAGCTTAGCCTACAACTGCTGCATCTACTCCTGCCATTATATGAAACAATTAATTATAAATTATTTTTCATAATAAAGTTGGTTTAAGTTTATAAACAATATAATAATGAATTAACTTACAATGGCCACCTCTACCTACTGAGAGGTCGGAGTCCTGTCATGGTGTCTATGGGTGATAGCGAATAACTCCTCGTAATCCATCTGACAGTTCTCTTACTGTGTGTAACGCCCCAAATTTCAATTAAGGGCTAATGATAATTATTGAGGATAATTATCGAATTAAAGTGGAATAATTATGTTTTTGGTGGCAATATTAATTAAAATGCCATAATTATTGAGAAATTGAAAGCATAGCCATAAATTAGTATTAATGGAAGAAATTAATTACTAACTAAGAGGAAAATAAGATATGTAACTAAATGGCTAATGGAGGGATTAAAGTAACTAATTTGGTTACTTACTTTATGAGAGCCAATGAGGTGGAGACATGTGGCAAGTAGTTAGGATGAGAGAGGGTGTTGGAAAAGTCAAATGGCCTTATTTTATTGTTTTCTCTCCCTCTCCCTCTCTCTTATGCGAATTGACATAGGCATGGGGGCAGATTTTTCTGCCATTCTTCATCATTTCACACTTTCTTCCTTCTCTCTCTTTCTCTCAGCCATGGCAGCCATGAAGGGAGGAAATGCTTTGTGAAAAAGGTGAGTTTTTGACCTTCTTAATTGCCTCTAATGGAAAAACTCCCTTCTATAAAGTTGTTCCTTAGGTTGCGAGCTTTACTTTAATGGTTTTAGATTTGCCATTGGTGGTGTTTTGTGGCCATAAGGAAATCTAGAAGTTAGAGAACCAAAGAACTTCTTTGGGAAAGTTGTTGAGGTAAGTGAAAGCTTCATTTTCATATAAATTTTGTGGTCATTGGTTAGGCCTTGAATTTCTGGAATTTTAGCCCTAATTTTTGTGATTTAGGGTCTTGGGGAGTATAATATGTTGTTGTCATGGAAATGGTGCCTTGTTTGGTGTTTTGAATTAATAGAATTGAATTGAATGAAACCCGAGTGATATACATGATAACCAATAACCCAAAATATACTTCTAAACCGGAGCTCTATCCGCTCTTCATCGCTCGCTTTCCCTTTAATCCTTCTGCCCTGTCTAAAACATCTAAGGTCTGAAATGTGAATATGAGACTGTCATGAACAGGTTTTGTAAAAGTTTTTGTAAGCCATGATTTTGGGGAGTTTGATTATGTTTAAGTCCCAAAATCATCTAAGGTCTTTAATTCTACATCAATTACGTGTTTATGAACTAAATCTCAGCCTATGATGGAAGGGGGTTACATTTGTGGATCAGAGTTGTAGTTCCTGGCAAGGTGAGGATTTTCTAGGATAGCTCCTTAGTTGACCTTAATCCTTTGAGTTTAGGGTAGCTTAATGATTTATAAGTGCTTGTTACGTATACACATGAGTATTTCTGCTAATTGTGGATTGAGATGAATTTTATGGATTATGTGTCACTACTACAAAAAAGCAAAGTTGTGGCGCTTATAAATTAATTAGCTGTGGTGCTAGAGAAGTGCCACATATCTGGACACCACTAAAAGAAGCTGTGGCGCTTGTAAGCCCCATAGCATTATAATTTTTTTTTTAAAAAAATACCCTCCTGTGGTGCTTGGTGGGGCAAGGGCCACAGGAGACCCCCTCCTGTGGCCCTTGCCCCACCAAGCGCCACAGGAGACTCCCCTCCTGTGGCACTTGGTGTGCCAAGCGCCACATGAGGGTTTTTTTCTCTCATTTTTTCTTTTTTTTGAGCTCTTCCTGTGGCCTTTATTTAAAAAAGCGCCACAAAAACTCTTTTTTATTTATTTTTATTTTTTGTTCAATCATATCTCCCATAATTGTACAATATTTCACACTACATGATTTAATAAACATTTTGTATCTATATCTACAATACTGCAGAATGAAGAAAATCAAACGACAATAATAGATATAACTTCAAAATGATACAAATAAATGATTAATTAGTTAAAGTAGAACATAAAATAATTATACAATATATTATATGTGAATGAATTATATAACAAATTCAACTTGATTACATGCATGAATGACACAACAATTGCCAAGAAACAACACAACAAAGGCCTGCAGCTAGTGAGGAATTAAATAATATAGCTACCCAAAGATTTGCCTAAAAACATATTCACACCATTCCTCGATCACTTCATCAAGCTGATGGTCAGTCAAAGTGTCACAACGTTGATCTTCATAATACTACACATATATACAATCAGCCACAAATTAAAACGACTTAAAATCAGCAAAATGTAATTATCAGGAACTAATTAAATTTAATTAAAACTCAATATGGAGTGCAACTAAATGACTTACTTTTTGAGGATAAATGCCTGATCATGCGTAATTACATCCTTCATAAATTTCATGACATAATACCCACAATCATTATCATTGGGTTGGAAAGGGCACTGCAAAAATATAATGCAATATTTAACTCTGTTTATGAATAAAAATTTTTTACTAACAAAATTTGAGTAAATTCATATATTAATACCAGTATCTTCTTCAAAGGATAGCTAAATTGAGGGTCAGCAGTTTTAGAGTAGCTTAACGAGACAGAGGACCGATATGCAGTCAATGCACTAACAAAACAAATAGAAACTGATGACTTTTGATTATTCAATCACATGCAAATATTTACACATATGCACGTACGCTTACCCATTGAACAATAGTAACATATCAGAACGGTTTTGTAGAAGACCATCTTTTAGAGGATCCACATAGTAAATGCGAGGGCCTGAAGGTTCCGCTGGATTGATAACTATCAATATCCAATGGTGCCTAAAGTATTTTAAAAAATTAGTTTCAACAATCATGGTATGATAAAAGTTAAATAATAAAAAGAAAAATTGTACCACTAATAACTTACCCTGCATTGTATGGCACTAAAAATAGCGTAGTCGGTGTCGCTCTCTTTCTAAAGTAATCTTTTAGATCATTAGACTGCGCATGTATATCTACTTTACGCCCATGGTGGCCAACGAGATAAGGGTTGACAAATACGAATTGGACCCTATTTGTATCCATTAAGCAGTCATTGTATAAATGCCTGGTATAAAACAAACAATGTCATGACAAACAAAAGAAATGGAACAAGAAATATTAATAACAGTGATAAACGATAATGGTCAAGTACCTTATCTAGAAGTTGATAGCTGAAGCACTAACCCAATCACGAGTACATATGTCGTGCACAACCTCGACAGTAACATAATCAACTAGACCGCCAACATTGTAGATATGTCTTTCAAGACGTATTTCCCGTCCTCCTGCATCGATCAATTGTGGTGTAATCGATACTAATTGATCACGATATGAGGTCGGTCTCCTTCTGTTCTGTTGGCTAGCTGAAGCTTTAGACTTGGGTTGTGTTGTCGAACACTTTGACATCTTGCCCTGCGAAAATTAAAAAATTAAATCACAGTTTTATATGGAAGTACGAAGGAAAAATGCAGGGAATTGTAAATGAACGACCTTTTCATATGGCTCTATAAAACCTATTGGCCAAGAAACATAGCCACCTACAATACCTCTGACCATTATTTGCTCATCCCGAGACGGGATCGGTAAGAGGGCTTCTTCATTCTTGCAGACGTCAACCCTCACTCGGAGTGTGTTGTCAGGCAGTGGTGAATTGTGTAGTATGTCTTTATCAGTGTTGTAGGCAACACCTATTGCAACCGTGTGCTTGTGAGCTTGCTCGACATATAGCTTACATTGGAATTCACCCTATAGAAAATAGACTTAATATGTCATAGTTCGCTAAATTATAATATAACATAAAGTTAAGTAAAGAAGAAATTAATTACCAAAGGAAAAGGGACTTTAGGCATGGAAGTGCAACTATCTCTGACACTTCGACTATCACAGAAGGGAACATTTTGTGTTGTCCTACATTGCACAAACTGTTGTATTTGTGTTGTTAACAACACATTTTATTCTTGCAACAAACGCATTTGTTCTAAGAATTGTTCTTCTCGTTGTTCCTTATGGCGCATTTGTTTTTGAAGTTCTTGAATTTGACTCTTGAAACTAGTCATCTCGTCACGCAGCTGGGAAACGTCACCTCTACTATGGCGCTTCTGACGTCCGAAGTATGCTGATTGGGTGACAGCAAAACCAGTACCCAGAACACTACCATCATACTCGGGTACTCCCATAGCTCTGCTCAACAAATCATCCTAACCAACATAGCTCGCCAACGCAGGATCCTCCTGTGACACTTATCGCTATCACAAAAAGAATTACAACAATATTAGTTATTATAAATCAAGTTCATTTAAGTAAAGCCAATTATTTATTGTACACATAATCCAATACTTACACAATATTCAGCTACTCTTCTTGCTTCCTCACTATGAATTTCACCTTTCTTATTTGTCACACCGGCTATCCACAAATCATGTCGTGGAACCTGTGTAATACCTGAACCTGATTCTTCTATCTGCACGGCAAATTTAGTTAAAGTTAAATGATATTCAAACAATTTATCTACAAATGAAATAATAATTAGTTCGTACCAGTTTTCTTTTTAACTGTGCATATGAAATAGGTCCTTGTGTGTACCGGTATGGCATATTGAGTGCGTTAGCGTGATTTTTCTCGCTCAACTCCTGTTTAGATCAAAATGATTCATATCAATGTACAAATGTTAATTACAAATACGTATATTACAAGTAATAGGGAAAGTAAAACAGATTATATTACCATAAATTCCTGAGTTGTATGTGTTTTGATAAACTCATCCCACATTTCTTGATTGATGATTCCTTTGTACAATGGATAAGGCGGTGTATCAATGATATTGTTATCATCATCCCTCAAGTAGTATTTGACAAGATCATATCAAAATTTTCTCATAAGTTTTCTGGCTTTTCTTAGCACGAAGTTCTTCCGATCATCATCAATAATAAAATTGATCTGTAACAAAAAAAACATATATAATATGTAAGATTGAAATTAAGTGAAACATAGCAAACCGAACAATGATATAATTAATATGTTACCTGAACTTTACCCCATATCTCATCCTCATAATCTTTTTTGACCATTTTCTAGTTTTGAACTGTAATAGGGACTCTGTCTCGAACTGTAGTCCCAATCAAGTTATTTAATGACTTGTCGTTCTCACCGAACGGGTTTCTATTTTCATTCCACTCCAGATGTAACTTGATTCCACTACTTCTCAATTTGATCAATCTCGCCATAACTGTCCTGCCATGTCGTATGTTCGCCTCAAATCTTTGTCTGCCAATATGCTGAGGAACATTATCAGCAGTTTCATCGTGTGGTGAGTCCATACTTCTGAAAGTGAAATACACTAAAATAAAACATTAGTGTTTAATGTCAACCATATCAACGAAAGCAAATTATTTTGAAATTTATAAAAACGTACATACAAGTAAACAAGTCAAGGCACTTATTATCTTTTCCTTTTTCTGGTTTGATTTAAAATTTTATTCTTCAGAATTCGTGTTGGATTGATAATTGTGTTTCTCTTGACCTAAGTTCCCTCTTCATGATCATGTCTCACGTATACGAGTCCATCTTCATCTTCATTTGCATCTCCATCTATATCAATCTCTACTGACCACAAATTTTCAAACGAAGGATCATCATCATTGATGTTCAAATTTTGATTACTTTCAAGATCGACTTGTTCTTGACGATTCTTGTTGGATGGGAGTACAATAGACCAATTTTTTCTAGCAGGATCCGGAATAAAAAATGCTTGTTCTGCTTGTGCTGGTAAAATAAAAGGATCATCTTCATACCAAACTTTAGAAGGATCCACTTGAACAAAGCCTAAGTCATCTATCCTCAATCCACTGTTGTTGTTAAACCACTTACATTTGAAGACAGGGACCCTGAACATAGAGTAATCTAACTCCTATATGCGTTCAATGACACCAAAGTATGACATTGATGCATAAATAGGGTGTATGTCTTTAGCACTGGATCTATGCCAAGAATCAGCAACAAGTGTTACCCAACTATTCTGGATCGTGCTCTGTGTATCATGATAGTGTGTATAGAATGTGTAACCATTGATTGCATAACCATTATAAGATAATACATTTAAGCTCGGTCCCTTCGACAACCACTTTAATTTTTCAGAAACTGAATCAGGATTCTACTCCATCTCATCATTAATGCGATTTTTCAACCAGCCTGAAAATTGTTTATTGTGTTCTTTTGTTAACAAATTTTCATTCCTATCACCATGTACCAATTGAAGAGCATCCTTGTGTTCTTCTACATACGGTTCGATCTCATCAGTGTTATGTAGCACATACAAGTGAGCTTGTTCCCGTTCAATCGCCGATATCGTTATTACATTCCTCCCAGTTGTTCCTTTCCCTGATCTTCGCCCATCATGACGGGACTTGGGGATCCCTACAAGGTCAACATTTGATAGAAAATCAGCACAGAAGTCACTTGCTTCTTCAACCATATACCTTTCAACGATACAACCCTCTGGGCGATATCTATTTTTCACGTACCCTTTTAATATTTTCATGAATCGCTCATTCGGGTACATCCATCTCAAGTACACTGGACCGCACAATTGAATCTCTTTGACCAAGTGTACGGTTAGATGTACCATAATGTCAAAAAAAGGTGGAAAATACATTTCAAGTTTACATAGAGTACATACAATCAGCCTTTGTAAATATTGTAACTTAGTTGAATCTACCACTTTACTGCAGATCAACTTGAAAAACACGCAAAGTTTAGTGATGGCATTTCTTAAATTTTTGGGAAAAATGGATCGTATACCAACCGGTAGGAAATTCTGCATGAGCACATGGCAATCATGAGACTTGAGGTTCTTTAACTTCAACTCTTTCACTGATACAAGGTTCTTTATATTTGAAGAGTAGCCCTCAGGAACTTTAATTCCTTGCAGAAACTCACAAAACAATTTCTTCTCTTTCCTCGACAGAGTGTATGCCGCTGGCAGTAGGTAGGTATGATGCCCTTGATCAATCGGTGCCAACTCTTCTCTAATTCCCAAGTTTACCAAATCCAACCTCGAATTGACACTATCCTTGCTTTTTCCTTGGATATTGAGCAACATGCCAATTAGACTATCACAAATATTTTTTTCTATGTGCATCACATCAAGAAAATGTCTCACATATAAAGACTTCCAATATGGAAGTTCAAAGAAAATAGACTTTTTCTTCCAACCACTTGTCTTGATTTGTTTTGTAAAAGGCTTGCCAAAATTGTTATCCAAATCTTTTACCTTTGAATACACTTGGGCACCGGTCAACATCTTTGGTGGGCTACCTTCTTCTGAGTCACCATTGAAAGGATTTTTCCACTTCCTCCAACGATGTTGTGATGGTAAGAATCTTCGATGCCCCATGTAAACATTTTTCTTACAATGATGAAGTTGCACTGAATGAGTGTCATCTTCACATATAGAGCATGCACCATATCCTTTGATGCTGTATCCCGACAAATTACCATAAGCAGGGAAATCATTAATTGTGCCAAACAACATGGCTTTCAAAGTGAAACTTTCTTCCCTATACCCATCATACACATTGACGTCTTCTTCCCAAAGCAGCTTCAAGTCATCAACTAAAGGAGCCAAGTATACATCTATATCATTCCCAGGTTGCCTTGGCCCAGAAATTAACATGGACAATATCATAAACTTACGTTTCATGATCAAGTGCGGAGGAAGGTTATAAATCATCAATATCACTGGCCACGTGCTATGTGTACTACTCTAAACACCGTGCGAGTTAATTCCATCAGTTGACAGTGCAAGGCGAAGGTTCCTTGCTTCATCCGTAAAGTCAGGGTACTCATGATCAATTTTTTTCCATTGAGGAGCATCTGCAGGGTGCCTAAGCTTCATGTCTTTAATCCTTTCATCTGTATGCCATGTCAACTGCTTAGCAATCTCTGCATTACTGTACACTCGCTTGAATCTCAAAATAATGGGAAAATACCATAGGACCTTCAAAGGACTCTTTCCTTTCTTCTTCCTATAGCGAGATGCATTGCATTTAGGACACTTCTCCAACATTGCAAACTGATTTTGAAAAAATACACAATCGTTAGGACATACATATATCTTCTCATATCCCATACTAGTTGTAGAGCAAAGAATTCGCTTTGCCTCGTATGTCTTGGTAGGAAGTACATTTTCTTCTGGAAGCATATCTTGCAACAGTTCAAGCAGTGCGGTGAAACCTGAATCACTCAATCCGTAGTGAGCTTTGAAGTTGTACAACTTCAACACTGCTAGCAATCTTGTGTATTTAGTACTACCGGCATATAATGGTTTCTCTGTATCACCTTTCAACTTCTCAAATTCGTTGGGGCAGTTATGATGCACCCCTTCAACCACATTTAGCATTTCTTCAAGACCATAATCTTCATCAAACATGCTTTGATCAAATTCATCCGAAGCACCACTCATGGTATGCACCCGATCACTACATGCATTGTTCGTCTCACCATGCCTTGTCCATCGTATATATGTTTGATCAATACCGTAACACACTAAATGATCTAGTAAATTAAGTGGACTAATTTGCTTTCCAAAACAACAAGATAAGCAAGGACATAAGATTTTGTCAGGATCTTTTGTGTGCTCAATTGCAAATGTAATAAAATCTTTCACCCCATCTATATATTCCCTTGAACACCGATTAGATGACATCCATTTATGATCCATCTATGCCTTCAATCTATTTTTAAAAAAGGTATGTGGTTAGTTGTATGACTATTGCATTAACTAATTACTTTTATATTCTCTTACCAATTTTAAAATAAATTCCCAACATGAAATCTTCAACATAACGAAAGAAACCATATTGGCCACAACATATCATAGGTAAATTAGAAAACATTACAAGTCAACAAATAAAATACAAGTGTTAAGAATATATAAATAATTATTTTACTTATACAACTAATCCATAACAATCATTAGAACACCTACAAATTATAACTAACTAGTACTATTATTAAATTTAACTAAAATCACATTTGTAAGCTCAAAATTTCAAAAACATACCTTAAGTAGAAGCTTTAATAGACTGATGAGCTGAAACTACAAACACAAATTACACATAAAAAAAGTCAATAAAATATTAGTGGTTGTAAATTTTTTTATTAATAATAATGTGTACAAAACATCAATATATAATGAAATAAAATATGATTAATTAGCTTAAATCAAAAAATATGATTCAAAAAAAAAAAAGGAAGAAAATAAAATAAAACAAAAAGGAAAGCATATATAAATGTTGAGAATATAAAAAAAAATTAATTTTTTACTAGCTTAATTACTTAAAAAAAAGAGAGATACTAATCAGCAAACTTTAATTAATTAAATTAAGGGTACGTTAAAAAATTTAAAATAAATTTAGACATCAATTGTATTTCTGAATTATTCCAAACACATAAGTCACAAATTTTTTTTTTTGCCAAAACATAAGTAACAAATAAAAATAAATAGAGAAGAAGCAATGGTAAAATAAATTAAAGTGGAAAGATAATCATCATATGTTTTCCTTTAGGTCCTCACCCCTCAATGAAAGCATAAACAAACCAATAACAAATTCTATAAATAAATATGTCATTAAATTTCAGCTACTTTTTGAACTGTGAATTATATAGAAAAAATTTCCTGTCTATCAAAATTTGGTAATAATCCCATGAAAATAAATTTGTCCGAACAATCATGCATCCGATATACCGTCATTAATTAACAGGTAAATTTATTAATAGAATGTGAAGTTTAAGAAAGTTATTTCTACAAATTCAATTAAAAAAATTCTATTAATTTATCATGTTCTGTTGACTATAAATGATAGATTGATTATCACCAAAAAAAATAAAAAAAGACCGATTGATCAACTAATTAATTAAATCAAACAAATATGAATTGTTTATGCTATATATATATATATATAATCACGTGTTATGGATTAGTTAAACATTAATCGACAATAATATATAATCATTAGAAAACACTAATCGACAATAATAGGAATTCCTATATATATATTTAATCATTAGAAAACACTAATCGACAATAATATACTATATATATATAATCACGTGTGGCGCTCTTATATAGGCCCACCAACAATTTTCATAGCAAGCACGCAGTCAGCAGCACTTAGAGACATGAGTGGACAGGAATAACATTTTTTCCACTTTAGCATATGAGATATAATTGTCTATATGCTCCTCTAACTATATATATAGATAGATGCAGATATAGATGAAAAAAAAAACCAAACGATTATGTATAGTATATGCGGAGAGGTTGGCAAAAAAAAATGCGGAGAGGACCATATAGGAATTGAATCAAACAAATTAAAGAGATGTGTGGTGGATAGCTAAGCATTAGTAGTTTTTATTTTAATATATAATCAACATATTTATATATACACACGTGCGTGTGATAACAAAAATAAGCAGAACAACCTGAAAAAAAAGGAAGCACGTTGAACTTACAGCTTAATTGATCAGTGCAGTGCAGTGGGGGACCACGTTGCCCGTTGGTGACGCAATCTTGAGTGAGGAGGAGGAGGAAATTTGAGCAGCTGGGACCAAGTGGATGGAGTGGGGACCAAAAGTGGATGGAAGACAGTACAAATTAGCCAAGGGAAGGGACATGAGTGGAGATGGATGGCAGTTGGAACAAATTAAAAAAAAGTATAGATTAGCTGATGAAGACGTGTGAGCGTGTGGGTGTGTTTTTTAGTGTGAAGATAGGAAAAGGAGGGAGGGGGCGACGGATAAAGATAGAAAGGGAAAGGGAGTTGTTGAATAATAATGTAGTCAAAAGAGAAGGAATAATGAGGAAGGACGTACGCGGGAATTGAAATTAGAAGATAAGGATAGGGCGGGAGGAGTTCCTATTGGCTGGGAGGATTACACTATCCTCCTTTATTGAAATTTCTTTTTTAATTTTAATTAATAGGCAAGTGTGGCGGCACTTGCTTGAATGCAGGGCCATGTGTGGCGCCTACCTAGGCAAGGCCACACTTGGCCATCCCAAATGTGGCGCCTATCCTACTAGGCGCCACAGCTGGTACCAAAAATTAAAAAAATTATATATATAGAAAAAGAAAAAAAAGGCAGCTATGGCACTTCTTTAAAGAAGGGCTACAACATGTGCGCCACCTTTCAACCTTTTTGTAGTAGTGTATATACATTGGCTAAGGTACTGACGTGGTGAATCAATTGTAGTGATAAAGACAAAATGGTTCGTCCTCTTACTAGAGTCAGGCAACAGGACCCAGAGGTGGAGTAGTTGAATGATAATCCTCCTGATCCGATGAGAGAAATGATGGATCTTATTCGGGACCAAAGAGATATGATAGTTGAGCTAAGGGAAGAGCTCAGAGAGGAAAGGGCCAAGCGCAATGAGGGAAGGGTCCAGTCAACTCATGAGGAAACTCAACCAGAGACTCATCATGAGGAATCAGTTGAGGGGTCCAATGGATCTCATGAATCCCCACCTCACACGGTGTCTAATCAAGAGTCTCAAGGGGTGCCAGTTCGTGAGGGAAGAGACTTTCATTTTTAGGTCTCCAAATTTTGCAAGCATATGCCTCCGGTGTTTAAGGGGAAGTTTGAACCCCAAGTTGCTGAGGACTGGATAAACCGATTGGAGAAGATCTTTGAAGTCCTCGAGTGTTCTACGGAGGTTAAGGCAATAAAGAGCAGGTAGAGCTCCGGTTTAGAAGTATATTTTGGGTTATTGGTTATCATGTATATCATTTGGATGTTTTTGGGAAACAATTGTATATATTGGGATTGGAGGTATAGTTTTGTGTAATCCCCAAGTTAAGGGTATGAATTGTAGGCTTTGTGCCTTTGTAAAACCTTTATTAATGAATGAAACCCGAGTGTGTTAGAAATTTGCATTATACTCTGATATTTGTGAATGAAATCAACCTGTACAGGCCATTTAGTATTGAAATGTGAATATGAGACCGTTATGAACATGTTTTGTAAAAGTTTTTGTAAGTCATGATTTTGGGAAGTTTGATTTTGTTTAAGTCCCAAAATCATCTAAGGTCTCTAATTCTACATCAATTACCTGTTTATGAACTAAATCTTGGCCTATGGTGGAAGGGGGTTACTTTGTGCCTTTCTCTCCTAAAACAATTACAATTTCAAAATTAAATTAGTATTATGAACAACTATATACTAAATTTATATTATGAAATAACTAGCTAAAAGTAATTGATAACATAAAAAGTTACCAGCTCGCTGTAAGTGATAGCAAAGGTCTTCGATCTTGCCGTGCGGTGGATCGTCTACTGCATTTGGTACCTCGCATTCCTTTGAGAAAGCGCCGAGAAAAAAACAATATTAAAAGTATAAAAGTAATATAAAACACTTATAATTAATAAAAATATAAAATTTATTAAATTTATAATTTAAATTTAATTTAATAATTATAAATTAAAAAATTATATATAATTAATTAATATTTTATAATTCATATTAATATTTATTAATAATGATTTTTATATTAATTTTTTATATAATCTAATCTAAATCTAATATATACATTACTTGCCCCTCTACGCTGCTCCTGAACTGGACAAAACTTACCCAGTCATTCGATGAGACACTGTCCGGGACGTTCTTGATCAACTGCTGCAAAGGTATCGTCTCATCCTTATCCATACTATAAAAGAGATGATTCCTCCTATTCCTCCAGCCATCACCCAACTTCATCAGCGTGTACCTCTTCCGGTTGTCCCGGACGGCAAACCTAAGCTTTAACACCATTGAAAAAAAATATTTAAAGATGAATAATTACAAATAAGAAAATTTAAAAATATTAATTAAATATAATTAATTACATAAAATATAATATAATGAAATATTATTAATTATCTGCACCATCTCATCCTATGTCAGGTCTTTCGGCCCTTCCGGAACGTTCCTCTACCTCCTGAAGTGAAGTGGGAACCGCATCCAATTTGAGCCTAGCTCGTTCAGGAAGCAATTGAATAGGTGACCCCCATTGTTGATGGGCCGATCCATGGCCTCATTCCACGAAACTACAACACGTAGTGTCGGGTCAAGCTGTTCAAACCGGCCACGTCCAGGCTCCTCATGGACACGTTCCCCTGCTCATCTACATAATTTATTGTATGTTAGATAAATTGCAATTCAAATTTAAAATTTTGAATTTAAATATTTAAATAAAAAAAATCCAGTAGACCGAGAATATGACCGTCGTGGGTTGTTCTGGTCCTGCGCCTCTTCCTTATCCAGGAACCGCTTCATGTCTCTGATTGTAATCAGGATCTCGAATTCCCCGTTCGTGTCATAATCATTGACACTGATATCTCCCTCTCCCAGATCAGGCACCTCTGGTGCGATCGTCTCCTATGGGACCGTCTGTGATGACTGTGGTAGGGCCGACTCCTGTGGTTGTTGTGAGGAGATTGGCTGAAAAGGCCCGGTTGCTCTCCTTCAACACTACCCCTTCTGACTATCCCCTCCTCTACTACTACTACCCCGCAGAATTGGTCTAGGGACCTCGGGCTCCTTCCCCTTGTCCATCCCTCAAGCCATATCAACTGTAAAAATTTAAAAAAAAAACCAATTAGTCAGCTTTATATGTAAAATTATAAATAAAAATAAAAATAAAATATGTATTGTCCGTACCTTAAGTGAGAATAATGAGAAATGCTGCAGTGAAAACTCTCCGACAGATGTCAGAATGCTCAGATCTAAAGGAAGACTCTCAAAGAAATGTCAAAAAACTTTGTAGCCATTATAAAATAACTGCTACAAATGCGATGACCTTTGAAGTTCTGTAGCGGTTATGAAATCCTAACTGCTACAAATATAATGACCTTTGAAGTTATATAGCTATTATGAAAACCTAACCGCTACAAATAGGCGACCTTTGGTATTTTATAGTGGTTCAATTCGTTGTAACCGCTACACTATTTGCATGTCTTGGTGGAGCCAAGTGACTCAAACTTTGTAGCAGTTTATATGTTGTAACCGCTACAAGTTAACAGCGACAAATTTTGGTGGGAAACTCATGCCATATTTGTAGCGATTTTATTCTTTTAACCATTACAAATAACATTGCCAATCATTTGCACTACTTGGTGCATAGCTTACCGCTACAAAGTTGTAGCGGTTTATCTTATAGCTGCTACAAATTCACCGCCACGAAATCCCTCTTTTTTTGTAGTGATTATATAGTAGTGATAGAATGATATTTAACTTGTGTGATCTATGTAGATGTTGCCAAAGGTAAAGTTCCACTAGGGACTCTACCTTTTTGAATGGCCCTTCTGTGGATGGATGTTTTTTAGGAGGGACATATATTGAGTAATTGAATCTCAAGATGATTAAGAACTCACCATTTGGTCCTATTTCTAAAACTCCATTAGTGGAAGCTTCAACAATATGCTATGATTTGAGACTTGAATAAGAGAGTATATGGTTTATCCCTCTTCAAATCTCTCTTTCACTCAAACTTCTACATCCTTCTGTATGTATATAATCTTTATATAATACTTTAAGGGCTTCTCTCTCTTTAGATCTCTCTAGTTTTAATTTTTACTTTCCATATGCTTGGTTGCCTTCTCAACGGTTTGAATAATCTATGTGGATGACGAAAAACGGAATATGTCCGTAATAAAAATTTTCGTTTTTATTGGATTTGTTTTAGATGAACTAGAAACTATAAATGTAATTAAACAATGATAGTTATATCAAATTGCGTAGCTAAACGTTTCGTATCATATTTCCTTCATCTCCATGATGCTATCTATGCGTGTACCGTTGTCAGATG
This sequence comes from Inga oerstediana, assembly GCA_963210345.1. Taxonomy (NCBI): domain Eukaryota; kingdom Viridiplantae; phylum Streptophyta; class Magnoliopsida; order Fabales; family Fabaceae; genus Inga; species Inga oerstediana. The sequence continues at coordinate 42,435,064 of OY723409.1, forward strand.
TAGAGAATAGATCAAGAAGCGTTTCAAATTCAACTTCCATAATTTGTTTCATTCTATTTTAATATATAAATCACTTCAATTTTGTTTTCCCTTTTTAGGACAAAAGATAGTATGACAACTAATATTTTAAGAGACGTCTATTTTTATCTCGTATATCACTTCATGGCTTCTTATAATGTAGGACAAATTTTTCATAGATGCGTGCTTTTAGTTTCTCTACAAGGCTATAGTGAAAATCTTCTAACAAGGAATTAAATAATGGTGATAAAACACACACACACTGGATGATTCATTTTGGAGAAATTAACTAAGTTGCCAAATTTCTTGACTTGATACCCACTTTAAGACTTAAATTAGATACGAGATTTCCCTGCATTGGTATTGTCTAATAAATAACTTACATTGTTTATAATTTATGGATGGTTTCACTTCTTATAATTAAATTTTATACTACCTCCAGTCCTAAATATAGGACATAGTTTGTACAAACTATGTCCTATATTTAGGACCGGAGGGAGTAGTATATAGATATAGATAAATAATTATAGCTATATTTGAGTTTAATCTCATCAATAAATAACATGTTATTTTATTGAGCACTATTTATTTCCAACCAAAATGATCTACTGTGTTCATGAGTGTACACTCGTGGTTGTATCCCAAATTAATTCATTTCAGACACTTCCCCATAAAATCACGTATCATATCCAATAATATATCCTAAGCGATGGTTAAATAGGTGAAATCTAGATGCAACGTGCACTTTCTTAGATTAAAAGAGTCATCACGGCTTTATAAAATTTAATAACACGGGCCTGGTTTTGGTTTTAGATATAAATTCATCCATCCAAATTCAAATAGACTATATCATCACTTTACTGTCTGTATTATATATTTATTAACATAAAAAAGGGTACGGTGTGTTCGTTATGTTGTTTCAAAAAAGGGTCTGGTTTGACATTTAGGACAATATTTGTGTATTGTTTCCTATTTTTGTGTGATGTTTTCAAGGATGAAATAAGTGCTCTGGTTTCGATTTAGAGACTATGTGCTATTTCCTATTATTATAAAAAAAATACTTATTTTATTTCCTAGAATGCTCAAGTAAATTCATTTATCTGGACAAAATCGTATGAAAGTTTTACTTGAAAGTTGTTTTTTTATATAGGTTAAGTATTAATATATTTGATATATAGTGTCACACCCTTATCTTATTTTCTCATTTTTCAGAGTCTTTGTAGAAAACGATATGCGGTTCGGTTGGCAACACAGGAATAGCAGAAATATACTGATATTATGTGCATAATTACAGAAATTTCTCATAGGGGTTTGTACATAATAATTACAAACCTTGTAGTCACACAGGGTTCTAGGGTACCTAAACCTATCACAGTGAAACGGAGACATCTTCCCGTCTTCATTGCACCACTGCAATCCTCTCGTATAGTTCCCTTTTCTGATCTTTGCGTACCTTCTATATTCACCTGCCTAAATTGTTGGTATGGGAGGGTGAGATTCGAGAGAATCTCAATAGGAAACAGTACCAATATGCATGCAAGATAAGTACTTAATGCATAATATTCTTGCATTACATAACTCATGCTTACACAATGACATATCTGCGTGCTCAATGTTTCAAACAACATACTTATGACCATAGCATAAATAGAAACAGAGGTTCAATCATTCATATATGCTTCACATAATCAAGCAAAGCAATAACATGCATCAACGCACCATCATAAATATCAAATACATGCAGAAGAGGTAAGTTCCGTACCTCAAACCTTTTTCCACCTCGAATTACGTGCCTCATAATACGTGTCGCAGTTTGGCTCTCCACTCGGTACTACAATTCCAAATGTAACATTTAGACACTTCCATAGTGTTTCTGGTGTTAATATGAGCATATCATGAAAATTTACCAAAATGCCCCTGGGACCCGACCCAGCCCCACAGTACCCGATCCAGCTGTATTTTTTTCAAACTTTGGACTAGGGCTATTCTGACATATTTTTACCCAAGGAATCCATTTTCGGACTCAAAATTACCAAATTCACTATCAAATTACCAAATTGCCCTTGGCAGCCCCGCTTTAAGGGTTTTAGGGGTGTTTCCGTAATTATACTTTTTTGGGCTTTTCCAAAAAAGTGACCTACTGTAACTTCACCTGATTTTCCCTCCTGCACACGATATAATAATCAAATCATTAAAAATCCAACTCTAACTCCCTAAATCAGCACTGGCTAAAATTCCCAATTCTCCGAAAAAAATTGAGGTTTTTCACTTCTAACTCTGCAAACATGTTCCTTTATACTCCTAACCACTGTGGTAACTATTTAATTAGGTTAGAACTACCATTTAGTATTATTTTTGGCAGCATAACACTTCCAAAAACCCATTTCATATTTTCACGAACAAACACAATTCGGCTAAATTTCACCAATTAAACTGTCTACAAAAGCCAGAATAGTCAATATATGAAGGTTTGAGAGTTACCTTTCACTTCTTCTGGCTTTTCCATAAGGTGGCTGAAACCCTAACCCTTGAAACAACAAGTCTTTGCTTCACAACACCTTCAATAACATAGAAGAGAAGCTTAGGAGTGAAGTTATATGCGTTAGGTAAGGATTTACAAAAGAAATCAACTTACCATACAAGATCTCTTCACTTTCTCTAGGAAAATCTGCTCTTTTTGTCTCTATTTCAGGGCTGTTTGACACTGAAATGAGCTAGGATAAAGATGATGATATATTTTATACCATATCTTATGTTATTTTATTTATTTGCTTTATTTTTGGATTTTAGAAATTCTGGCAGATTTTCTGCTGTAACTTTGAAAAATCATAACTAAATTTGTAGACCTCGTATCAGAGTGATTCCAAAGGTTATAGAACTTTTATTGAGTATAGATTCAAGGAAAAATATAGAAGTTCGCTAATTGGGAGCACAAAATTCCCAGAATTAATTTCTTTGAACGCTGCTCCAAAACCTTTCCAGTTTTTCTGGGCTAATTTTAAAAGTTCATAACATTTTGTATATAGCTCTAAATGATTTATATACCTATCAAATTAAAGTTTAGGATGTCTAATTTCACCCTATAAAATTTCATAATTTATGAACATCATTTGGTTATTTAAATTCACATGACAATCTCACTGCCTCACTTGAAGCAATGAAACGACATGTTCTTGCAACTCCAATAAATTCCCTTTTTGTATACATATTTTTCATATTCTTTAATTAATTATTTTATTCCTTTTCATACCCCAAAGGTATAAGAAATGTAACACCCTGAATTTTATATTCACCGAATATATTGTAATTATTTGATATATTCAATAAATGGTGAATATTCTTGGCCTATGTTTCGGCCAGCACTATTCTGGGGGGAAGAAGTTGGATTTTTATGAAATTTATGGTTTCATTAGATTCAGGAGGCAAAAATAGGTGGCTTTACAGTTGGTCATTTTTTCGGAAAAGCTCGAAAAAACATAATTACGAAAAAGCCTCTAAAACCCCAAATCAGGGCTGTCAAGGGAAATTTCATAATTTGACATTGAATTTGATAATTTCGAGCCTAGAAATGGATTTCTTGGGCAAAAATACATCAAGAAAGCCCTAGTCAAAATTTTGGAAAAATGTGCTATCGGGCCGGCAAGGTCGAGCCGGGCCAGGCCAGGCCGGGGTTCTAGGGGTATTTTGGTAAATTTTCACTATAGACTAATATAACCACAAGAAACACTATGAAAGTGTCTAAAATGATACTTGGATAGGTTATGACATATTTCTTTTATATTTAATATTTTAGGACCAAGTTAGAAGTCGAAAGCGACATGTTTTACGAGGCACACTAAAAGGGGTTGAAAGAACTTTGAGGTAGGGACATTATCCTTCATACATCATGCCATAGTTATATGATCGTGTGAATGCCATTATTTATAAATGTGCCTTATTAATCAACATGTTTTGCCTAGAGAGGGGCAGTTAGGGCTAGAGGTGCACTTACACTATGAGTTGGTGAGAATCCAACTGATGTAGATTAGTGGGGCTGGGCCCTACTTATATATACATGATGATGATGTGTTTATATTGTTCTTTAATTGGTGCATACATGGCGCATATCATATTTACTTTTCGCATTTTCTATGAATGATAGCATGTTTATACTGAGATTCCTTGGAATCTCACCCTTTTTTCTAAACAAATATCTTAGCGGGTGCTAGTAAATCGAAAGGCAAAGGCGTAGACTCTGAGAAGTGATTGGCACTTTTCTCGAGGCAAGGTTGAAGAGGGCTGTTATATATAGTTAGTTTATGTTTAAGATATTTTAGGAAATATTGTAATTATTGGAAATATTGTAGTATTATGTATTATGTCGATGAACAATGTTGGATTGTAAATGAATACTTTTATCAGTATATATATACTTTTCTGTATGCTCATAGAATCTAGTCGTTATTACTCTCCGTATATTGAAATGGAAATGGATATTGACAAGAAATATTAGGGAATACCTGCTAAATAGGGACTTAGCAGTCCACTTAATCTAGGCTTATTCCCAAGCTTTCAAATCTAAAATTCGGGGTATTACATATAGTTCTTACAGTGAAATCTTACATGTAAGATTTCTTTTATTTGATGGTTTTATGCATTGTTGTCAAACTCGCGAGTTGACTCTCCGAATTTACCGTTTTTACGTTTCTAACTTATAAAATCGAGTCGAGTCATTGATAAACTCGTGACCTTTGTAAACTCGATTAAATTCACGAGTTTATACACCGAGTTTACCGTTTTTACATTTCTAGCTTACAAAATTGTGTTAATGCACCCTTAAACTCATGTTAACTTTTTCAATTTGATTATACTCAACGGTTTTATATGTGAATTTTATAGAAATTTCTTTGTTAAATATGATAAATTATGAATGTTGATAGATTTAATTTCAATTATTTGAATTTTAAATATATTTAAATCAAATTGTTGTCAAATTTTTATATTTTAATTATTTAATTATATACTAATAATATCTATTTAATGGTAAAACTAAACTCTTATGAGTTTACGATTTGAGTTCACGATACGAATTTACATCACTATCACGAGTTTGCTTAAACTCATGAGTTTGACAACCTTTGTTTGATGCATAAAACCGTTAACTATGATTTTGTTGTTTTCATGTTTTCTTTCTTTCTTTCTTTTTTTCCAAATAGATTATGAAAGCAATATTGAACGGTTATCACCTTTAAACAATAAGGGCCCGTTTGGTTAGATTGCAGACCCCTCTGGTAATGCAATGGACTGCAATGCAATGAGGTGCAATGCAATAATGATTACCATCATCATGTTTGGTTGTTTAATAATAAGATGTGGAGAAATTTTTTTTATATTTAAATTGAATTATGAAAGGTCCAAAATACCCCTTAAACATAAAAAAAACCTTCATCACCAATCATCTCCTTCCTCACCCCAAATCACAGCGTCAGTACATAACTCAAACAAGAATAAGCAAGTTAAAAAATTTTTGAGCAGATCTGAGCAGTAAGGTCGCATACTAACAATAGTGGAGGATTGTTTTAAATTCTGATTGATTTCGTTCTTCATGAACGAAAGCTTGTTATTTGGATTTGGTACTGGAAGCTGTGCAAAACGAAGTTTCTTTGCCAAAGTGATTTTGAATTGCGGCTGACTGAGAATGCGACTATTTTCTTATCATAGACCAGCCTGTAGGGTTTGCTAAATATTTCTAGCTGTAAGGCCAAAGTTGTAAGACCGAGACCATATTTATTGTGGCTGGAACTCACCAATAAACAACGTTCGACCATCTTCCGTCTCTCAACGTTGTTCTGCTCTCTGTTAGGGCTTTTCAGAAGAGAAAGACGATGATAGCATGTTTTTATTTTTTATTTGTTTGGTGAGGATATATCTTGTCATTTTATTATATTAGTGGGGTTAAATTTGAGATTTCATCAATGATTACAAGCCTGCAATGAGTTTTTATAGGGGTCCCCCTATGAATGGAGATTACCATAAAATATGCAATCTATTTTACAATTGTAATCTACATTACCATTAATAAGCCCAACTAAACAGGCAGCCAATGGTAATATAATCAAGATTACCATCGCAGGTGTGCAATGCAATCTAACCAAACGGGCCCTAAGTATTTTTAAGAATATTTGACCGTTTGTATTGTAACGGCCATATATTAGTTTGTGGAAACTTCTTTTTACCATACTTGACGGTGGTTCTATTTAAACATCAAATGTTAAGCGTTATGTATTTACGATTTTGTGGTAGTGATCAAAGAGAGCTAATATATTCTTGTCTATCTTATAAATCAATTTTATGTATCACAACTATGCTTTGTTTTTCACACGATTACAAATATATTTTACATATAGTTATATTTTATTTCCCGCATTCAGCTTCTTATATTTTTGCTATAAAATAAGATTACTTTAATTACATTCTTATAGAAAATTTAGATATTTTTTTCAAACGGTTGACATGATTTGTTTCTTGCAATTTATAGTTTTATACTACAAATAGTACATTTATTATAATAATCATTGTTGTAAGTAATTTATATATCATATCTATAAGGGAAAACCCTCCTCTGCCTCCATGTTTAACCTCTTATTTCTACTGTGAGTAGGGATGGATGGTCTTTAGTTCTTCAAAGGGTACGATAAAGCTACGCCAAAGAAAAATTACACGCCATGCATGGATTTCTTTTTATGCTCAACCACTTCAATATTTTTAATGGATTCGGAAAAATAGGGGTGACATTTTCTTCAATTATAAATGTTTTAGATCTACTTTTTGCTGGATTATCAACTCTTTTTTCTTCTCTCCTGGTCTTGCGGCCTCTTTGAAAATCATGGCTTGTATGAAACAGCTTGCTAGACTTGCAGATTCCTCAGCCCACATCAAGGAACATATTTATGGATGATATTATTGCTCTCTTTTCTTCCTTTTCTCATTTGAAAGCTGAAGTTGTTAGGTTTTTTTCCTAATTCCTTTTATGATTTCCTTTCTTCTTGTCCTACTACTATTAAGGCTATGCAGTGTAGTTCTTTATAATTAATATCATTTTGACTTTTTATGAAAAAAAAAGTAATTTATCATGTCACATAGTTTGTGTATTGAGTAATTATTATTTAGCTGTTACTTTTACCTTAATTAATTAGCACATAGAATTGACAAAATTCAGCCAACAAATTTCATAAACTTAATAACATAGTACATATACGTGACAATTTTGCCCTCAGGTTTAATAAACTCAACATCACAACACATAGACACTACAAAAAAAAAACATGAAATTACTGATGGAATTATTTTTCGACAAATTACTGACGGAAATTCTGTTTGCTGACGAAATTTATGAAGGAAAAATTCTATCAGTAATTTGTCTGCTATTTTTTAAATTTTTATTATATTATAATAATTTATATAATATAATTGTATAATAATTTATTAAAATAAAAAAAATTGTGGTTCAATATGTAAACATCTTGTAAATAATTATATTAGATAATTATCTTATTAATAAAATTTCGGATTATTAGGCTATTATTATGGGATATCATTACTCAAAATCCCACCTATTATCGGTGAATCTCCAGCGATCACCGCTTGTTCTATATATGCCGATAATCTCTCATGAAAAATATCATCAGACTATTCATAATTCTCTATGTCTAAAAAAATATATAATGAAAATAATCTAATATTAAAGGCAATATCTCTATAAATATGAAAATTATAATATAAATAGAATAGGGAAAAAGACAAGAAAATGCCACTTAAACTTCAAAATTCAAAATAAGTCTTGTTGCCTATAAGAGTTTTGGTATTCACTTCATTTGAATAGTAATTGACAAGCCATTTTAGGAGAAAATCACTGATATGAGATTTTGAAGTTAAAATGATATTTTCTTGCCTTTTTCCCAAAAAAATAATAAGATAAATATATAAAAATTATTTTTTATTTAAATTACAACATAAAATAAAATATTTTCGATTTTAAATATTATATTATATAAATAAAAATAAAAATATTTTAAATAAAAATTGAAATTGGAATATATAATATAAATATTATTTATATTTTTAAATAAAGAATATTACATAAAATTAGAAAATTAAAAATAAATATATACTAATATATTGCATTATATATATATTTATAAAGGAAAAAAGATAAGAAAATACCACTTGAACTTCAAAATCTCAAATAAGTGATTTCCTACTAAAATGAGTAGTCAATTGCTATACAAGTGTAGTTAATACCTATATTCTTGTAGGTAACAGGAATAATTTGAGATTTTAAAGTTCAAGTGGTATTTTCTAATCTTTTCCCATTTTATATATGTTTGTATAATACAATTATTATATTTGCTTTAGTGAATTGAAATATTATATATATATATATATATATAAAATCTCGCAAACAAAGATGGTATGTTCATTTTAGCTCAACTAGTTAAGGTTTCAACATGCACGTAAGGAAGTGGGTTTGAATCCTCACCTGGTCACAAAAATACAATCAATTTGTGGCCTGGACGACACGTTGACGTGGATGCATGGTGAAGGGACACGTTGACATGGAAGCATGCGGAGCTGACACATGGCGGCTGACGACTAGTCGGAAGTGACATGACTATTGATGGACACGTGACACTAGTGGAAAAATGACTTTTTAGACCGGTTTTGGATCCAGTCTTGATACAGCGGATCTTAAAAGTATGTCACTTTTAAGACCGATTGTATTAATAACCGGTCTTAAAGTAACAATTTTAAGACCGGTTGTTATGAGCACCAGTCTTAAAAGACCTCTTTTGAAAAGTAAATTACATAACATTTTTAAGACCTGTTATAATTATAACCGGTCTTAAAATAAGTTTTAAGACCGGTTATTTTAAGACCGGTTATATGTGTAACTGATCTTAAAATAACTTTTAAGACCGGTTATTTTTCTTCCCTCCTCCGATTTCTCCTTTTGTAACTGCTTATGCTTTCTTTTCAATAAAATTAATCAGTTCCTTCTACTTTTCTTTGCATCATATCCTTCCCTCCTCTGATGACCCGGGATTAGCAGATTTAATGAGTTAATCACTGGCAGGTTCTACCGCCACAGATTAATTTCATTCACAATCTCAGTGGACATTACAAAGCATCCTCTCTGCATGCATCATTTAATACGTTAATTATGTTTGTAATTTTGCCTTAAGAAGTCCGTCTTCTTCCCTCTTCACATGCTCCTCCCTTTCTTTAGTTAGATCCACCTTCTGGCTTTGAGACTCATCGAGGCCCCTCCCCCGTCTTGGTATCAGAGCCAGAAGGTGAAGTAGGGATGTAATACTTAGATCTGGATATGTTTTTATGGCATTAAAATTTTTGTTAGCGGATTAGTATGACTTAAAGGTCTGTACTTGATAGCACTTTGTATATAGTTCTTGTTTATCATACATGAGTCCATCCATGGGTTGAGGTTGCCATAAGTCCCATGTGTTGAGGCAGGCGTTTGTGCCCCCACAAAGTAGTGTGTGATAAATAAAGATTTTATGTACTATAAGTCTAGCTAAAGTTAGATCTAAGAAATCTTACTAATTTCTTAACAAAACATTTTAATCCATAAAAACTGATACATTTTTAATTATTATACCCCTATGGATCCAGAAGGTAATGATACTTAGACAAGGGAGAATTACAATTATCTTCCTTTCTTTAAGCTTTCTTCAACCTTAATTTCAACTTTTACTTATTTACTTTCAACCTTTATATTCTGCTCTTTATTTCTGTCCTTTACCTCCTGCACTCTTTCCTTTCAGTCTTTTAAATTCTGTCAATTTAAATTTTGCAATTTAAATTATGTCTTTTCTTCTCCGTTCCTTTTCTTCTAAACGCGGTAATAGTAGCTCTTCTTCTACTCCATTAAACAACTCTACGCTAAACGATGAGGAATCAAAGTCTTCAACTTCTAAACAAATTTTTAAAGAAGAAATTTCTTTTGAAAATATAAACCAGAACGTAGACGATTGGGTTTTACCTCCAATTGCTCTAAACGCGCTTTATCAAATGCAAACTCAAGATAAGAAGTGGTTCTCCAAATCTGATTACATAATCAGAATAGTTGAAGAATCAATTCCTATCAAACCAGAAAAGGAAGAATTTTACCTTCTTTCTCAAAAGTCAATTGACAAACATAAGAAAGATTACAACTTTTTGCATATCGGAAGTGTTCAAGTTGCCATTAAACTATTGATAAGAAAAGGATTAAACGTATCAGGACTAGTATGCCTCATTGATGCTAGACATTATGAATTTTTGGATTCTCTGCTTGCAGTAGCATAATTTAGACTTCATAATGGTCCTGTCTACTTTAACTGTTATCCAGATAGGATGGCAGATTTAAAGGATGAACATGTTCTTGAAGTTCTTAAACTTAAACTTCAGTTAAACAGTTTGAAAATGAAACTAGGATCTATACCTGCTACCCTAACATATAGGATACATTATAAGGTCTTAAACTCATCCAATTCCTTAGTTTTAATACCACCTGATAATGGCCAAACAATATTCTTTTTATCAAATGAACAAAATGCAAACTTGACCGTTCCAAAAACAATTATGTGGGATGATGTTGAATTACCAGATGATTGGACAATGGATAAGGCCACAAAGCCGATTCCTAAACCTATATCTCAGGTAAGCAAGATCATTCAAACATCATATGGAACTGTCAAACTATCTTTTGATAGACCAAGAAGATCTTGTAGTCAAGCTACCAGAACTGAGCCTTCATTATATGAAGACTGTAGGTCTGTTAGATCTGAATCTTCAAGATATTCTTGTTCTTCTTTACCTAAACCACCATCTGTCATCTATATGTCAGCCCCCAACACATTAACTCCCCAACAAACTCTACCAAAGGTACCATCGGTCATATATGCACCCGCACCACCCACGGTAACCCCACAAACAACCACAAACATTTCAATTCAAGGAGTTGACAATTCCTTAAATATCCCACAAACAAGTTATGAAAAGGATGATGACTTGAAATCAATCGAGTCTCTAACCTATTCATCTCTTGGGGAACCAGGGGAACCTTTTATCATAAACGTTTTAGAAAATGCTTTCCAAATTGACAAACAAACTTTGTAAAAGGAATTTTACTTTGAGAAATATACCCTTAAGAGAGAATGGTTTCTACGAAATTTCAAAAAATCTGCTAGAAAAGAAATTCAAGAAAAATTCTACTGATTTCTTGAAAAAATACAAGAAAATATTCCATTCTTTGATTGGTTTAATGCTTATTCAGAAGATCAAAACTTGGGATATCCTTTCTTACAAACCATCAATATGACAAAGAAACAATGGAAAACTTCTGAAGGTGAAACTATTTCTTCTGAGTTTCTTGCTCCAAAACCAGTGCAAATACCACAATTGGCTGATGACAAACGTCAACCAATTATGGTTGCACCTTTCAAATTTAAAAATATTGAAAAACCCATTGACCCAATGGATATTAAGAACATTGTTGAATAAAACAATTACACAAACCAATACCTTCAGGTATTATGTGATTATTTTGTTCAAACACCAGTTTCTTCAAGAAAAGTCGAAACTAGAATTAAAACACCTCTTTTCAAACCTTTTCAAATTAACCCGAAAATTAAGTCAGATTTTCAGACTAAAAGATCTGATTTATTAAGAAAGGTTAATCAATAAATTAGCCAACTTCAAACTACGACTGTCCCAGACACACCCCAAATGTCATCAACCAAATCAAAAGTCGTCATGACTTTTGAAAAAGATTCCCAAATTGGAGATACAGATTCTAACCCTTCTGAGTCGCAACTCCAGATCAACCATCAACACTGGAAAAAGCCTTCAAAACTCTATTACCATAGAGCTAGCCCTCCAGACATTCTGGTTGAAGAACGAATAAATCAAAACTTTAAGTCCTTTAACGCTGACAATATCTATGAATGGAACATAGATGGTCAAAGTGAGTCAAACATTCTCCAAACTCTTCAACAAATGTCCATGGTAAGTACTGCATACCAAACTCAACATGATTATTCAGATGAGATGATTACCAATCTTATAGTTTTCGGGTTTACTGGACAACTCAAATGTTGGTAGGATAATTATCTTTCTTCTGAAGATAAACATACCATCTTTACATCTATTAAAACTGAATATGATGGAACACCAATTACCTCAAATGACCAACCCATTCCAGATTCAGTAAACACTCTTCTTTTTACAATTATTAAACATTTTGTTGGAGATCCATCTATCTGGAAAGATAGGTCGGCTGAACTTCTTTCAAATCTTAAATGCAGTACCTTATCTGATTTCAGATGGTATAGAGATACTTTTTTGACTAGAGTACTCACTAGAGATGATGCTCATCAGCCATTTTGGAAAGAAAAATTCCTAGCTGGATTATCTAAGTCGTTAGGTGATAAAGTTAGAGAAAAATTTAGAAACCAAAATGATGGTAACATCCCTTATGAGCATTTGACGTATGGTCAATTAATCTCTTATGTCCAAAGAACTGCTCTTAAAATTTGTCAAGATGATAAAATGCAACGTCAACTTAAAAAAGAAAAAGATACAAGCAGGAAAGAATTGGGAACCTTTTGTAAACAATTTGGCTTTCCTCCTTATAAGCAATCTAAACTTCACCGCAAGCCTTACTACAAAAAGAAAAAACATATCTTCCAAAGATATAAGCCCAATACACCTCCTCGTAGACTTGAAAAGGAATTTCGCTCTAAACCAAAAGTTGATTTTCCTAAACAAACAAAAGTTAATTGTTTTAAATGTGGTAAACCAGGTCACATTTCCAAATATTGTCATTTGACTCGAAAATTGAAGAAGATTAAGAGTATTGAAGAACCTCTTCTAGAACAAATAAACAATCTTTTGATTGAAACTTCTGAATCTGAATCTGAAAGTAGTTCTTCTGAGGATCTTAACCAAAATCAAAATGAAGATCTTCCAGAAAACTCTTCTTCAGAAATTAATGTTATCACGAGGGAACATGATTTACTTCTTGATATCTTTACTAAACTCCCAAATTCTGATAGAGGAGAGTATTTGTTCAAACTGAGAGAAATTCTCAATCAAACTCCGACTTCTTCAAACTCTAAACCTCCTATTCTTTTCAACAAATATGATTTAACAAATGTTTTAAACAAGTTTAAACATTCTGTCAAACCTACAACCCTCCAAGACCTTCAGTACGAGGTAAATAACCTCAAAACTGAAATCAGTCTTATTAAACTTTAACAAGACACCCATGCAACTGCTATATCCCAAATACAGGATATTCAACTTGCAACTCAAACTGAAGAGCAACTAAAAACATCATCCGATCAAGAAGACAATAATCTTTCTGAACCATTTTTAAATTTGATTTCAAAAATATCAATTCAAAAGTTTTATGTTCAAGCCAAGATTATTATTAATAATGATTTTGTCTTGGACCAAACTGTTCTGTTTGACACAGGAGCTAATTCTAATTGTTTTAAAGAGGGAATCATTCCTACAAAATATTTTGAGAAAACAATCGAAAGGTTTAACGGCGTCAATGGCTCACGCTTAGATATCAGATACAAAGTTTCAAACGTTATTATTGAAAATGAAGGTTTAAAGATTCAAACCCCATTTATATTAGTTAAAGATATGGGAACCCAGATTATTCTTGGGGCGCCATTTGTAAGGCTATTATTCCCATATATGACTAATGAAAATGGAATTTCAAAAGAACATCTGGGTAAAACCATCTTATTTCCTTTTACTCAAAAGCCCAGAGTTAAGGAATTAAATCTTCTTTCTTCAAAACAACAAGAAGTTAATTTTTTGAAGGAAGATATCTCTTTTAAACATATAGAAACTTACCTATTTCAAGCACAAATTAAACAACAAATTCAAACTTGTCTTGCGAAAATCCATCAAACTATTTGCTCGGACTTACCAAATGCGTTTTGGGATCACAAAAAATATGTTGTTGACTTGCCTTATGAAACAGGTTTTTATGAAAAACAAATACCAACTAAGGCACGACCAATTCAAATGACTGCAGAACTTCTTGAAACCTGTAAAAAGGAAATTCAAGAACTTCAGAACAAAAAATTGATTCGCAAATCTAGAAGCCCTTGGTCTTGTGCTGCTTTTTATGTAAATAAAAATGCAGAAATAGAGCGTGGAGCTCCTAGACTTGTAATCAATTACAAACCTTTGAACGAAGCGTTACAATGGATTAGGTATCCAATTCCAAACAAATCTGATCTACTTAAACGTTTGTATTCTACAAAAGTCTTTCCAAAGTTCGACATGAAATCTGGATTTTGGCATATTCAAATTTCTGAAAAAGATAGGTATAAAACTGCTTTTACTGTGCCTTTTGGTCAGTATGAGTGGAATGTTATGCCTTTTGGTTTAAAAAATGCTCCTTATGAATTCCAGAGAATCATGAATGAAATCTTTAATGACTATAGCCAATTCATCAATGTATACATTGATGATGTTTTGATCTATTCTCATTCTATTGAACAACATTTCAAACATGTTAATCATTTTATTAAAATTGCAGAAACAAATGGTTTAGTAGTTTCTAAGCCTAAAATTAGTCTTTTTCAAACTAAAGTTAGGTTTCTTGGTCATTGGATTTACCAAGGGTCCATAACGCCAATTGAACGTGCAATTCAATTTGTAGATAAATTTCCCGATCAAATCATTGACAAAACACAACTTCAACGATTTTTGGGATGTTTAAACTATGTTGCTGAGTTTATTCCTCATCTTAGCAATTTCATTAAACTGCTACACCAGCATCTTAAAACGAATCCTCCTCCATGGACAGATATTCATTCAAATGTTGTCAAGCAGATTAAACTCCAGGTTAAGGAACTTCCTTGCCTTAGCCTTCCTGATCCTTCTGCTTACAAAATTGTTGAAACTGAAGCCTCTAACATTGGTTATGGTGGCATTCTTAAACAATGTTTAGACGGAAAAGAAAAAATTGTCTCTTTCACATCTAAACATTGGAATACTGCACAGCAGAATTATTCCACCATTAAAAAAGAAATTTTGGCAATCGTTTTATGCATTTCTAAATTTCAATATGATCTTTTAAACCAAAGGTTTTTAGTTCGTATTGATTGTAAATCGGCAAAAGATGTTTTGCAAAAAGATGTTAAAAACCTTGCATCAAAACAAATTTTTGCCAGGTGGCAAGCAATTCTAAGTGTTTTTTATTTTGACATTGAATTTATCAAAGGCACTTCAAACTCCTTACCAGATTTTCTTAACCCGTAAGTTTCTTCAGGGTAGGTAGTGAGTGAACCAACAAAATGCCCAGAAAAAAGAAAGAACCTAATGATAAACAAAAGAGTGATAAACTCCCGAGTGTCATGCAAGATGCTCAAAATCAAACAGTCTCTAGTGCAAGTCTGGAGGTGATTATGCAATAACTTCTACAACAATATGGATCCCAAACACAAGGATCCCAGTAGTAGAAGCAGTCTCAAATAGAGTCATTTACTCCATCTGGGTCATCGATCCAGAAACCTCAAACAGAAGCAACCTCTACAAATGAGATTTTAAAATCTTATGAACATGCATATGCCCAGAGGAAACTTCCAAACCAAATATGGGAACATGTAGTGAAAAAAGGGAAAAACACAGCCCTTGTACAATTTTCCCCAATGACTAAACAAGAGTATGACAGGTTAAACTAACACCCCAAAGTCTACTAGTTTGGCCAAGACCTTCTACTCCTCCAACTCAAAAACAACTGACAACTGCAGCTTCTTCATCCAAAGCAATTGTTAGTCAACCCCAAACACAAGCCAGCACGCATACGCCTTATTTCCATAAAGAGGCTTATGCAAAACACATTATACAGGTGGAACCAGAGTTTTTTCACCAAAATCCAAATCAGGTAGCCTTGAATATCTTTCCTCTGGGATTTCATTTCAGGCCTTCTGATTTGTCAAAAACTCGAGAATGGTATGAGATAATACTGGTTCATACTGGGTCAATTAAAATTAAACGAAAAATGGACAAAAGAACTGGACTAATGATTACTCATTCCTCTCTCCAGATTTTAAAAGTTTTCACCCCTTCCCAGTAGGGACAAAATTTATTTAAACCAAAATTTTAGGAAATTGACTATGAACCCAAAGGATATACTTTCTGGGATTATGTTGATGCATGGTCTAATGTCTTTTGGGATCAAAATGAACTTTTTACACATACTTGGTTAATCTACTTCAAAACAAAAACTGTGTATGATTTTCCTCAATGGTTTGTTCATTTGTGGGGATCCTTTGGTCTAGTACTAGAGATATTACCCCCAAAGGTTGTACAAGCCTTTGAATTATTTAAACAAAAATTCAACATTGGTGAGGCTCCTTTCCCAATTTATCTTTACTATTTTTCAAAATTATCTGTATCTTGGGTCTTTGCCTGGAGTTACAGATTTTCTAGAACAAACTAAGGATCTACCCTCTTACCAACTCTACAAAGACTTCCCTCGATAAGATGGTGGGCCAAATTTGACATCAGCAGAATTGACAGTAGAGCAGTTGATAAATGGTTCAAAGAAAATCCTCAGCATCTTTGTATGATCGAACAAAGAAAATTCCTGAATCAAAAATCAAGGATTACGTTCATCTTAGCTGGAACCACAGATAAGGCTAATCTTATCTGTCAACTCAGCTCAATGCTACAAGTTCTACAACAACAACAAGACCAAACGGCTTCGACCAGCCAACCAGTCTCTTCAGCAACCTCGGAAAATCAAGAGGATGATGAAGAAGAGTTTGTTGTAGATTTAAGTGAAGATTAAACTCTCGAAGACTTAGAATTATTTTTAGGTTTTTGATGTAAACATACGAAAGCACTGTAGCACTATACACCGTAGTATACACAGTAGCTTTCACCGTATAGTACTGTAACACCACATGTCAAACAGTAACACTGTAGTGTTGGCAGTACTGTGCAAATAGTACCAATCGAAATTGTTTAAACAGTAACAAGTCACCGGTCAACTGTTCACCAGAACTGTGCAAATAGTATAGGTCACTAGCCGGTTACCAGTCACCCTGAATAGTGTCCTCGCCCGTATATTTAAAACCAATTCAGTCTCATTCTGAGGCAGGTTCGGTTAGGCACTTAGAGAGAGAAGTTCCGAGCTCCTCCAACGAGTCTCCTCCCTCTCCTCCCTCCGGCGAGTTTTCTTCCCTCCTCCCCTTTCTCCTTTTGTAAGTGCTTATGCTTTCTTTTCAATAAAATTAATCAGTTCCTTCTACTTTTCTTTGCATCATATCCTTCTCTCCTCTGATGACCCAGGATTAGCAGATTTAATGAGTTAATCACTGGCAGGTTCTACCGCCACCGATTAATTTCATTCGCAATCTCAGTGGACATTACAGAGCATCCTCTCTGCATGCATATTTAATACTTTAATTATGTTTGTAATTTTACCTTAAGAAGTCCGTCTTCATCCCTCTTCACATGCTCCTCCCTTTCTTTAGTTAGATCCACCTTCGGGGCCCCTCCCAAATAACCGGTCTTAAAAGTGTTATATTTTTTCTAATTGTGTGTAATTAGGTTAGTTACCAGAACGCATCCTAGAATTGCTATCTCCAATACTATACTTACCATGTAATTAAGTGCCATATAATGTTCAGTTTGCTTCTACTTACCATGTCCTTTTGCTTTAACCTTCCACTTACTATTTTCTTTTACTTTAACCTTCTCATTGAATTGGGAACTTGTAACATGTCATATATCCTTATGTATAATGTTTTGTTTAAAATCATCATATATATATATATATGCGCATAAATGAATTCAACCATGTCATATCATGCAACCAACAAGTCAATTCATCAAAATATACAAAAACCATGTTAAAACAAATAAAAATTCTTCAGTTTTACAAGAACTTATTGTTGTAAAAGTTCATAAATGAATTCAGCACAACAATTGCGAATGTGCTCAATATCTTCTTCTGGAAAGGGGTCAGCAAGTTCAAACATCTAAAACACCAAAGCTAGGAAAAACATTAACTTCACTTTAAAAAAATAAAAGTAATACAAAATTTTTGAAATATATATACATTTACCTCTTCAGTAAGTTTTGTCGTACCTAGAGTAATAATATTATACATGTGCTCAGAATATACAACCCATACAAGTTGGACCCCGGTGGTTGCTTACGGGTTTGAAAAATAATATGATATCATTAAAACAAGTATAAAATTAAAGCATGGCTTATTATTGAATTCATTCTTAAAACAAACCAATATGTAACTAACCTTTGGCAAGATTCATGTAGGGTCTTTTACCTCACGTATAGGCCTACCACAAGCAGTATGTTGGAATGTCCGCATAGCCCTATATCATCAAAATCATAAAGGTTACTTATTTTTACACAAATTCCATAAATTTTGCACACGAAAGGTAATTAATAATTCAAGAAAACTTACGTGTTCAAGCTCTTCTTCAATTCACTAGTTGGCTTGCTGAGGTGGAGGGAGTATAAGAGAATGACGAAATAACTCTTCTTGCACAAAATAGCCAATTGCTAATGACCACTGAAAAAGGGAAAACTTTTAAACAAATATAAAACATTATGTATATTATGAAATATAAATTTGTTTCTTACCCATGCAAATATGGAGCCAAGAAACACTCAATTGAGGTTTCACTAAGCCTGTTTGATAAGTATGTGTGTCTGATAGAAGCAGTGGTCCCTTTGTCATAGAGTTGAACTGGGTATAGGAGTCCAAATTTATTGGTTTTGTCAAAGTCAACCAACCTATGATGCATGCACCTACAATAAATCAAGCAAGGACATTAAATCAAAGTTTAAAGGCGTAATTTGTAAGGTATTAACTTTCAATTTGAGAAGATACTTACATCAAAAAGAGCTAGACAATTGAAATCATAAAATGTTGTAGAAGAGCTACTAGGGACATTAAATCATCCCTCTCAAGATAGCATTGCGCCCCTGACTTGCCAACAGCTGCCTCAGTAGACCAATCTCTTGTTGCAAAGGATGTATCATATGCCATCAGAATCACTTGCTGCATGACATTCAATGGAGGCCGTGAAACATCTAGAGTAGAGGGAGGTGGAGGTGGAGGTGGCGGGGATTCCTCAGCTCAATCAGAAACAAGATTCTTTGGCCATAAGATGAAAGAGTTCATGACATCGCCCACAACATTGAAGTCATCAACACGAGATATTGTATGGGGGCAATCATTCTTTCTACCACTCTCTTGGGCTTTTTTCCTTTTTTCCTGTGAATAAGAAATCAAAATTAAGTCATTGTAAATCAATAAAAACAATTCATAATTCATAATCAAATCAAATGCAAAATAAGTCAACTCACCAATGCTTCTGGAGTAGTCCGAAGCCGTCTAAATTCTTGCCAAGTCTGTTCGTCAATAAAAGAATACTGATGACACGGATGAGGATGAGGCTGACCTTTTTCCACCTTGATATGCACATAATTGTTGGCTAGACTTATCTTAAACTTCCTCCAGCATTCATCACAATACGTCATTGTCTTGTTATACAAGACTTCACTCTCAGGAATATCGTAAGTGAGCTGGATAGTTTCCCAAATATGTTGCTTCACATTTTTATCCACATTTCTCTACTACTCTATCAAGATGCTAGGCTTGTTGCGTTCTAGAAGGCCAACAAAACTCCTATACCGGCTTGCATTAGGCCCGATTGGTTTCCAATAACTATCAAACTCAATCGGCATCTTTTCCCCGGTATTCCGATTGAGAGGAATGTCTCTCAATCTAGTGGCTCTCCTAGCCCTTCATCTAGGCCGGTTATGTGGCTTACTGTGTTCCTGGCTAGGAGCATTGCTAGGCTCGCTTTGATTTGGATTAGTTGGATCGGGAGTACCCTTATTAGAACGACTCATTGTCTAAAAACACTTTAAGGACACTATTTAAGGATAGCTAGTAATGGTTTAAGGAAATTTTGCTACACGGCACTATCTATAAAGGCATCGTTCAAAAGCAATTCCCAAGTTATGCAAACATGAATAAATAATTAATTGCAATGCATAAGTTAAACATACATGCAAAAATAGGAGGCAATGTCAGTATAAGTTGAACAAAGTTGAACATAAATGTATTAGGAGGCAGACTCAAAAGCAAAAATAGGAGGCAGTTTGAACAAGTTGAATAAACATAAATGCATTAGGAGGCAGACTCAGAAGCTAAGCAACACTAAAGTTCATATCAAGCAATCTCAGTACTACCTTATCCAGAGTTTTACTATATTGAACATGCAAAATTACAAAACCAAAATCGAACCCTTCTCATACACAACCAAAATAAACCCAGGTCCATAGAAGAATAAGTACATTAACCTCGGACATACATGCATTATGTAAAAATCTTCAGAATAATTAATGGTACCTTCAACCTTTGCTTGAGGATCCTCTTCTTTCTCTGGATTTGAACAGTCTTTGGCCACTTTACAATTTGAGTAAGGTCTCTCTTAGGAGGCAATGGACGGTTCTAAAAAGTGGGTTGACGACTTGTTGCAAGAATCAAACAAACAAAATGGAGGCAAAGTCATCTCAATATTTCAATAAAATACCCAAAAATGAAACCATTAATTAAATTGAACGCTTGGCAACTGAAACATAAACCTGACAATAAAAATGAGGTTGAGAACGAAACCAATCAGAGGGAACAAACGACGATAGCCTTATGGCAATGTATTCAACCGTAAATGTCCGTTGATGGTGGCGAAGTTAAGGACGGAGGAGAGAAGGGGAAAGGAGGAGCTGCCGCGAACTGACGGAGGGGTTTTGCTGATGTGCTTGAGTCTTAAATTTCAGAGTTAAAATTAGGTGCGTTTTGAAATCCAGGTCATTTTTAAGACCGGTTGTAATTCAGAACCGGTCTTAAAAGTAATATTTAAGACCGGTTTCAATTAGAAATCGGTCTTAAAATTAATATTTAAGACCGGTTATTAATAAATAATCAGTCTTAAAAAGTTTCTATTTTTAGGACAGGTTATTAAATAATAACCGGTCTTAAATTTTTAATATTTAAGACTGGTTTTCATATACAGCAGGACTTAAAAATAATAACCATTTTATTTTTTTTAATTGTCTTTAATTCAAATAATATTTTCTAGACTAGTTATATTTAGAATCGGTCTAGAAAATATATTACATGTATTTATTTTTTTATTGTATATATTTTAAGACCGGTTTTTATTACAATCAGTCTTAAAATTATTTTTAAGACTGGTTATATTATAAATATAACCGGTCTTAATTTTTCATCATAATTACAAAAATGCCACCAGTCAAATTTTTAAGACCTTATCCGATATAACTGGTCTAAATGTTCAGGTCTAAAAACCCTTTAATGTACTAGTGTGGCATCATCTGGATGTGCCACATGGGAGCTTTTAAGGGTGCCACATGGCTTATTTTTTCCCATAACACCCCATTTTTAATCCCCAATATGCCTTGTGAATACTTATGGCATTCAATGAAATAAGATGGTGGATTTTAATGCAATTGAAAGGATAACAACACTTTTAGTTGAAGTCAAATGGAATTGGGGTAAAGCAAGACATAAACTAAGTTATTGTCTTTCAAAAAGGGCATTACTCCATTGTTAAAGCCCAAATTGGAGAATAAAAGAGCATAACTCTTGGCCCAATATTAAGGGTTAATTTCAACCCAAAAGGAGGAAGCAACAGTTTGGCCCCATTAAATGCAAAATGTAAGGGCAAAATAGCAATTTGTCAATTAAGCCAAGAGCTAATTATTTTCCCAATAATTTGGGGCCATTTTCGGCCAAATGAAGAGAAGAAGGGGAAAATAAATATTTATGGATAAACATCCCAATTTTAGAGCAATTGTGGCCAAGTATATAAGGTTTGAAAAGTAAAAGGAGAACTTGTACACAAATTAATTAGAGAGATTATGGAAATTGTTGAAACAATTATTATTTCCCTTTTTCCCATGATATTTTCACCCAAATAAGGAAATAAGAGGGAAAAAATATTTGCTTGGATAATAATTATTGCAAGTGTCATTATCACAAGCCAAAGGATTAAATAAGAATTTATTAAGGATATGAGCAAATGTCCAATTAGCATAAAATGCAATATCTTGTGCAATTGGTTAGGCTAAGTGAAGGAACCAAATTGGGTTGACGAAGGGCCCTAGTTGGCGTCATTTTGGGCCAACAAGAGAGGAGGAAAGATTGTTCAAAATCAATGGGAATCTTATGACATAATTAAGAAAGGAAAAGGCCAAGTACTAAAGCCACGTCATAAATCCAATATATTAATATTTAATAAAGTTGGATGAAGATATTATTAAAACTCTTGGTCATCTCTTTCCTCTTCATTTTTCATGCCTAACACCAAAATAGAGAGGGAGAGGAGAGATTTAGGGAAACTTGTTAGATTCCAAGTTTTGATGATAACAAAAGATTACTGTGTGATGTAGTAAGAAATTCATACTTTGCAATGCTGAAAAATATTACCAAATGTATTTCATAAAGTTTAGAAGTGTTTGCTGTCAGTTTAACTGATGCACTCAAGTAATGGAGCTATCACTTGAGCATTAGGCTATTTTGCACTCAAGCACATGCAAGTCTTGTACAGAAAGTGTTTGATAGAGAGCAAAGTCAAAGATAAGATATCAATACTCCACTCGAGCATAGACTCTATACTCGAGTGCTGGCCTCATATGCACTCGAGTCCTTGCAAGTGTGGCACAAAGAGTATTTACTCGATAGCAAGGTAAACTCAAAATGTAAGCTGCACTCGAGTCCAAGCGAGTGAGGGACTGCAAGTGTTTGCCTGAGATTCATGCAGAGCAGAGAAGAATAAGCATGCCTGAGTGAGAGTACTTACACCCAGTGATACCTCAGCACCCGCGAGTGAGAAATCTAACTCTCTTCATTTTGATGCAAGTGCTGAAGATAAAGAGTATCTTATAGAAGAATATTCTGTTCACTCGAGTTAGAGTAAGTATGCTCGAGTGAGGGCCCACATCACCTGCAAGTGCAAAATCACACTCTTGATAAAATGGGATACGAGTGTTGTCCAGAGACGTGGCTCATAGTGTAAAATACAAGGGCACTCGAGTGAGGTCTCATATCACTCGCAAGTGTGAAAATGCACTCTCTCAAAATCACATGGAAGTGCAAGTATAAAAATGAAGCAGGAAGAGAAAATATGGTATTGCACTCGAGTGAGCCCTCTTTATACTCGAGTGATGCTCTGCCAGAAGCTAAAACACACTAGTCTTACAACGATCAATTCGAATATGGTTTAATATTATTTAATTATCCTATTTCCACTTGTTATTATTATTTAATATCATTTAACATATATTACAAGTGTGATACAGGTGGTTGATCGTTTGAATTAGAAAAGCACAGAGGAAGTCAAACAACGGCAGACATAATCATTACTACCAACCAAACACATACCTACCACATTCAAAGATTTCAAACATACACATGCTGTTCCATAGTAAAATGCTTCGCTCTGGAAAAATTATTATTCAACGGGAAAAATCATCTGGCTATAAATGCAGAGCTTTAAAGACCATAAAAAACAACGAAGTGCAAGAATACATATAAGAAAATTCATGAGTCTCTGTTATTCATATCTTTCTTCAGTACATATCATATCTACTCTGTGAGAGAGTCTGTATACACTTCATATTCTATTTTCTATTTGATCTCAAGGTACTGGGACCTTGAGAGGCTAGATTTTCTAATGAGAGAAGCAGTTGAGAGAATTCCTAGTAGGACTTTCTGCTCATAAGACTTACAAGGTGCAAGCAGTAGAGAACATTCTTGCTGGTAAGACTTGTAGTGGCGTAAGCAGGAGAGAACGTTGATGCTCATAAGACTTGTATACGTAAGCAAGAGAGAAAGACCATAGGTTTGTTTTTCTGCACGTAAGACTTGTCGTAAGAGGGAGAGAAATTTCTAGTGTTAGAATATTTCTGCTCATAGTCCATTCAAGTACGATTGTTGTTTTGTGGCGTTCCGAGAGCCCACTGAATCTTAGAAGAATAGTGAAAATCTCAGTAGGTCTTGATCTCTGAGGACTAGACGTAGGCCTGGGTTTTGGGCCAAACCAGTATAACTCTCTGTGTGCTTATCTTCTCAACTCTACTCTATCTACAGCTACTGCTATATCACCGCATCAACCAAAAAATTTATCACATCACCCAATTCACCCCCCAATTCACCCGAATGGATAATCCCAATGAGTTGTAAGTTTTTC
The DNA here is from genome assembly GCA_963210345.1 of Inga oerstediana. Lineage (NCBI taxonomy): Eukaryota > Viridiplantae > Streptophyta > Magnoliopsida > Fabales > Fabaceae > Inga > Inga oerstediana. The sequence continues at coordinate 42,459,408 of OY723409.1, forward strand.
TTGTTAAGTATTATGTTTATTGAGTTTTGATGATAACCATACTGACTTAGGCATCGGAGTATGTATAAATTATTTTTGCAAGTCTGTCACTCAAGCACTGGATGCATCACTTGAGTGCCAAGTATATTCTTACTCGAGTCAGACAAAAATGCTCGAGTACCAAACTATAGCTTATACTCTGCTTTTCAACTTGCAAAACAGGGGTTAACAGAGGAGATAAAAGTACCAAGAGGTTACTTAAATGCAATGGGTAGGATGGCTCTCACTCGAGTGGAGGTTCTCATCACTCGAGTAGAGTATGAACACACCTGAAGTGAAGCAAGAACAGTTGAGCAGAAGAGAAAGAGTTATGCTAATACTCATTCAAAGCATGGTTACTCAAATGATCTTGGAGGATTTGAGTACAAAGATGAAAAATATGACAAGATACATTTAAATCAGGTACGCTTGTACATGCTTTATGAGATTTCTTTAAGTATCACTCAAGCACAAAATTGTGTCACTTGAGCACTGTATGAACCATACTCAAGCACTAGGGTTGTCACTAGAGTGTTGGCACTTATATCGGTTGCGCGATAGCTCAAACCGTCTTACTTCCTCTTCTTACTCAAAGCGTTGCATCACTCAAAAGAGATACCCCTTCACTTCCGACAGTTACCTATCGATTAATCGACTCAATTTGCTTCAGATTTATGTTACAACTCTTCAATTATTCTCAAAAAGGTCAAACTTATCTCCATAAATTCTCATTGCTTGCCCTAGCCGAAGACTTTTTCTGAAAATCTTCTGAGTTTTTCTTATCACTCTTTGATGCCCATTTCTTTTCTAAATGGCTAGAACTAAGATGCCTATTGTTCCCCAAAGATCTCATTCATCTTCACCAACTCGATCTGTGGCTAGTACTTCAGATACTCCGGTAGCAACACCTTTATCTCTGACACCTTCTCTATCTTCTACAACAACACCTCCTCCTAAACCCAAAATCACCAAGAAAAAAACTCCAGCCAACAAACCTCATCCTAAGCCTAAGGTGGCTAAGAAGGATCAACCTCCGCAAAAGAAACAGAAAGGAGTAGTTTTCAAACAACCAATTATGACTCAGTCTCAATCCAAAGAAGTTAAAGGAAGAGGAAAGAAGAAGGACATAGAGCAACCACAACAATCTTCTTCCTCTGACGACTCTTTCAATATGCAACTCTGGGAAGCAATGGAAAAGTCAAAGCTTGATACATTGGTTGGCAAAATTTCCTCTCAAGCTGGTGCCTCAAGTTCACATCATGTTGGCCAGTCCAGTACAATTGCTTCAGGGGTTCCTTCTACCTCACAAATTACAGAGGAAGAACAAGTCACAAATCCTCTTGAAGACTTCAATGTTAAGGAACTGAAGACATTAAAATAGAAGGTATATGATTTTGAGTTTGCACATAGACATCTGTCCTATAGTTTATGTGGACTTAGATTATCTGAAGAAAAGCTTTAGTTTGGATTTTCATCATTTTCTTGGATTATATGATCCCTAGCTAAATGTGCATCTCCCTTATTCACCCTCTGTTGTGAGAACCTTTTATTGCAACATGAAAACCCATAACATATACTCTAGGATTGAAGAGTTGATAGAGGAAGTAGTATCTACCACTGTTAGAGATCAATTTATTATGATATCTGCTACTATCATTAATGATATACTTGGGTATGTTACACCTCCTTCTAATCCACCCACACTTTCAGCCAATGAAGCCTTTCGGCTTTTAAGACCAAATGACCCAATAGGCCCTCTAAACTTTAAGCCTATTGACATGCCTGATTCTATTCGTGACCTTCATTATATATACTCTAATAGTATTGTTAACAAATCCAAAAATTAGACCCATTTTGCTCAGAGAGATTATTATTTATTGGCCTCCTTCCTAGCTGGGCAACAAAGAAATCTGGGGGAGCTTATTTTTGGTGAGATGAGAAGATTTCAATTTTCTTCATCAAAATCCGCCACCATACCATATCTACAACTTGTGTCTCTCATTCTCAAGAAAAACAAAGTGTGGTATTTGGAGGGAACTGACAGGGTAACCATTCTGAGGTTTGGCAAGACTCAATTGACACATATGAGTATCAATCTTCTAGTGAGTCAAACCAGGGCTACATCTCAGAGAGAAGCCACTCCATCAAGAGGTGATGAGGCTCAATCTTCTGCTCAAAGTCCAATTCTACCTCCATTTTTCCTGAATGCATCACTATCAACCCATCTGCTCAAAGTGATTAATCAAGCTGTGACTGGTTTGAAAAAGGAATTGATGAGTGAGTATGAGAAATTGGTAAACACGATAGAGTTACAAGTCTCAAAGTTGGTGGACAAGGCAAATACCAACTTTGACTTGATGTTCAAGACTCAAGAAGATATGTCAAGAAGAATCACTGATATGGAAATCTTCTTGCGCACTCATTTTCTGACTACTTCTCCTGAGGTGCCACTTGAGTCTACTCCTACCACAGCCTCACCTTCTCAGACTCAGACTCATGTTCTCTTCACAGACCCGGATTCCAATGTTGATGTCACTTATGATTGGTCACCTTCAACACTACTTGCAGCCTCTGTTCCTCAGCTATCATCTCCACTTTTTGAGCCTGAGCCAATTGATCATTCCACTACCATGGTTCTTTTTACCCCACCATCTAATGTCACTTTTCCTTAGCCCCCTTCTGATGCTGACAAAATGGGGGAGAAGGATCTGTGATGGTTTCTCAGCTGTTATGGTCTAATATAGGGAGTTGGAGTTTAGTTTTGGGTAGCTTTTCTGTATTGGATTGTTATTTAAGCTTTTCTGGTTTATTTTTGCTGACATGGTTGTATATGGGGTCTCATAGGTAGATGTTGATTCAAACTTGACATTTGTACTTTACAAGTTCATTAATGGTTATTCTCAAGTTTATTAAGTTTTCTGTTCAGATTTAATGGTTTCTGTGATACTATGACTTATCTTGGTTTTAAGTATCTATTGGAAGTATTACAGGAAACAATTGAGATTAAGTGCAAAAATCTAAACTTTGGTGAAATATGTATTTGAAAATGTTTTCAAAATCAAGTTGTTTTAAACCCCATCACAAATGTTTTTTTCATCATAAAAAAGGGGGAGAATGTTAGATTCCAAGTTTTGATGATAACAAAAGATCACTGTGTGTTGTAGTAAGAAATTCATACTTTGCAATGGTGAAAAATATTACCAAATATATTTCAAAAAGTTTAGAGTTAGTTTAACTGATGTACTCGAGTGATGGAGCTATCACTCGAGCATTAGGATATTTTGCACTCGAGCACATGCAAGTCTTGGACAAAAAATTTTTGACAGAGAGCAAAGACAGAGATAAGATATCAACACTCCACTCGAGCACAGACTCTCTACTCGAGTGCTGGCCTCATATGCACTCGAGTCCTTGCAAGTATGGCACAGAGAGTGTTTGCCCGAGAGCAAGGTAAACTCAAAATGTAAGCCGCACTCAAGTCCAAGCGAGTGAGGGACTGCAAGTGTTTGCCTGAGAGTCATGTAAAGCAGAGAAGAATAAGTATGCCTGAGTGAGAGTACATGCACCCGAGTGATACCTCAGCACCTGCGAGTGAGAAGTCTAACTCTCTTCATTCTGATGCAAGTGCTGAAGATAAAAAGTATCTTATAGAAGAATATTCTGTTCACTCGAGTGAGAGTAAGTATGCTCAAGTGAGGGTCCACATCACCTGCAGGAGCAAAATCACACTCTTGATAAAATGGGATGCGATTGTTGTCCAGAGACATGGCTCATAGTGTAAAATATAAGGGCACTTGAGTGAGAGGAATTACACTCGAGTGAGGTCTCACATCACTCACAAGTGTGAAAATGCACTTTCTAAAAATCATATGGAAGTGCAAGTATAAAAATGAAGCAGGAAGAGAAAATATGGTATTGCACTCGAGTGAGCCCTCTTAGCTCTCGGTGATGATCTGCCAGAAGCTAAAACGCACCAGTCTTATAACGATCAATCCAAATATGGTTTAATATTTTTTAATCATCCTATTTCCACTTCTTATTATTATTTAATATCATTTAACTTATATTCCAAGTGTGATACAGGTGGATGATCGTTTGAATTAGAAAAGCACAGAGGAAGTCAAACAATGGCAGATAGAATCATTACTACCAACCATACATGTACCTACCACATTCAACGGGAAAAATCATCTGGCTATAAATGTAGAGCTTCAGAGACCATCAAAAACAACGAAGTACAATAATACATACTAGAAAATCCACGAGTCTCTATTATTCATATTTTCTCTATATTCATATCGTTCTTCAGTGATTATCATATCTAATCTGTGAGAGAGTCTGTATACACTTCATATTCTATTTTCTATTTGATCTCAAGGTACTGGGACCTTGAAAGGGTAGATTTCCTTACGAGAGAAACACTTGAGAGAATTCCTACTAGGATTTTCTGCTCTAAGACTTACAAGGTCCAAGCAGTAGAGAACGTTGCTGCTCGTAAGACTTATAATGGTGTAAGCAGGAGAGAACATTGATGCTCATAAGACTTGTATATGTAAGCATGAGAGAAAAGTCATAGGTTTGTTTTTCTGCACGTAAGGCTTATCGCAAGTGGGAGAGAAATTTCTAGTCTTTGAATATTTCTGCTCATAGTCCATTCAAGGATGATTATTGTTTTGCGGTGTTCTGAGAGCCCACTAAATCTTGGAAGAATAGTGAAAATCTCAGTAGGTCTTAATCTCTGAGGACTAGACGTAGGCCTGGGTTTTGGGCCGAACCAGTATAACTCTCTGTGTGCTTATCCTCTCAATTCTACTCTATCTACAACTACTGCTATATCACCGCATCAACCGAAAAATTTATCACATTACCTAATTCACCCTCTCTTTGGTAAAGCTTGACTCTTTCAAAACTTAGACAAAGAGAGTGTCATACCCTTATCTTATTTTTCTATATTTTCAGAGTGCTTACACACATTTCGGTGAGCAACACCAGAATAGGGTAAATATACTGATATTTTAATATATGATACTTGATTACATCACAGGTTGACCCTGGAGGGTTTGATAATATTTACAATTTTATACAAAATGTCCAAAATAATGACTGCATATAATAATCTATCCTCACCTCGAGATCCGTTCTTATCAGTTCCCTATATCTACAACCTTTCCTTTGTGTCCGCTAGTTCCCACTGGCACTTTATCATTTTTTTTAAAAAGAATGAGATTCCAAGGAATCCCAGTAGCAACATACTATCATTCATATAAAATGTGGAAGGTAAATATGTTATGTACCATGTATGCATAAATTAATGAACAATATAAACACATCGACATGTATACATGTATAAGGCTTCCACCCCATTTTTCGTACACTGGTTGGATTGACACCCAACCCCCAGGTGTAAGTGCACTTCTTACACTAACTACCCCTACTCGGCAAACCATGTTGATTAATTAAGCAAAACAATGGCAACCACAAAACATATTAACCATGGCATCATGCATAAAGGATATAGTCACTACCTTAAGTCTTTTTCACCTTAAAGTTCGTGCCTTGATTGCGTGCCAATAGCTTGGCTTCCAACTCGGTTTTAAAATGCCAAATGTACAAGAATTGGGTTAAAGCCCATTCATGTACTATTTTAGACACTTCCATAGTGTTTCTAGTGGTTATATAAGGCTATTGTGAAAAGCTGCTAAAATGCCCCTGAGGACTCGACCCAACCCCACCGTACTTGGTCCAACTATACTTTTTCTGAAATTTTGACTATGGCTATTCTGACATATTTTCACCCAAGGAATCCATTCTGGACTCAGAATTACCAAATTCACTACCAAATGACAAAAATACCTTTGACAGCCCCTATTTCAGGGTTTTAGGGGCGTTTTCATAATTATGCTTTTTCAGGCTTTTTTGAAAAAGTAACCAACTGTAACCCTACCTAATTTTCCCTACCAAACTCAATGAAATCATCATATCACAAAAAATCCAACTCTAACCCCTTAAATCATCACTGGCCGAAATTCCCAATTCTCTTGGAAAATTGAGATTTTTCAATTCCGACTCTGCAGTCGTGCTCCTTTCTACTCCTAATCACTTTATTAACTATTTAATTACATTATAACTACCATTTAGAGCCAATTTTGGTAGCATAACATTTATAACATCATGTTTCCTAAATTTGAAATCAAAACCAATTCGACAGAATGTCACTGATTAAATTGTTCACAGTAGTCAAAACAATCAATATTTGGAGTTTTGGAAGTTACCTCTTCTTCCTCTAGCTTTTACCCTTTATGCTAAAACCCTAGCTTCTCACAATACAAAAATTTGAGCTTCTAACACATTAAATCACATGAAAGAGAAGCTTAGGAGAAGAGTTAAATACGTTAGGAATGAATTCACTAAAGAAATCGACCTACCTCATGAGATTTTTTCTCCTCTCTCTAAATGCTCTCAACTCTCTCCCTCTCTCTATTATGGCTGAACTTAGGTGATGAATTTTAGAGGAAGAAGATGGTAAATGTTTTATAATCCCATGCTTATGTCATCATTGTGTATGCTTATGTCATTTTTCTAATTTCCAAAATTGAACTTTTTGTGTACATATAATGTTGTACCATAAATCCAATTGACATGAACTAATATTTCACTCTTCATGTTACACGTAATAGCATCCCAAAGATCTCTCCTTTAGATCCAAATTGGCTTCACAACTTGTTCAAGTTACGTATACACGTAAAGTCACAATTTTGGTCAAATTTGCACTTTTGCTCAAATTTTCCATAAATTCATATTTTTTTACCAAAAATACTTCAAATATATTTTTCCCCTTTATTTTAGTTAATTAATTGAAATTAACTTCAACTAATTGAAAAATAATTAATTTTGTGCTTGTATGGCAAAATTACAAGTTTACCATTACATTTTCTTTTCATTTTCGGATTTTGTGGTAGATTTTCTGTCCAATCTTTGAAAAATTATAACTAATTTTCTAGACATTAGAAATCTTATTGAGTCTAGTTTCAAGGAAAAATATAGCCTCTCACCAGTTGAAATCGCAAAATTCCCAAAATTAATTTCTTTGAATGTTTCTTTAGAAAATCCACAGTTTTTCTGGGCTAATTTCAAAAATTTATAACTTTTTGTATATTGCTTTAAATTATTCATATGACATATCAAATTAAAGCTTTGGATGTCTACTTTCACCTTGTAAATTTCATTTTTTTAACATCACTTGATTATTCAAATTCACATGACAATCTCACTGCCTCGCCGGAAATTACACTAGTAGAACTATTCACATTCCAATTCTCAATGTTTAATTCCTATGATCCAGAATTTATATCCAGAGGCTATTCTAAGTGTATCAATACTCACCATTTTATTCTTTTAAATATAAGGAATTTTGGTGATCAGAATTTAGGATGTTATAGAGAGCACAAACAAGCAAAAACTCAAGGTAAGTCTTGTGATTTCAAGAGTTCATACCTTCTAACTTGTGTAGATTCTCTCCTAAGTCCTTTTCTTCATAGCAATCATGTGTAGCCAAGCAAAAAATCAAGGGAAGAGAGAGGTGGAGGACGCCTAGAGAGAGAAATCTTGAAGATCAAGAGGTAACTTTAAGAACTTCAATCCTTTTGATAGTATGATGTTGTTGTTGTGGTTCTTGACTTGATTTGTGGTTTGGTTGTTGATTTTGAAATTTTGGAATGTTGAAACCCTAAGGGGTTATATTACCCAAATTTCCTCAAATCATGTCTAATAAGTGTTTAAAAGGTTTAACAAGTAGTTAGGAGGGAAAAGGAGCAAGCTTTAAGGGTTGGATCACAAAATCAAAATTTTTTCCTTTTTCCTTCAAGTGTTGGTCATCTCAATAAATAGGGGTAGGAGCTAGAATTTCACTAATCTAATAGTTCCATTATGTCTAGGAGGGAAAATTGTGTAGGATTGATGTTGATCATGTTGTGAGAAAAACCCTAGCAGGTTAAATGACAAAAAGACCCCTAAAACCCTAAATGTGGGCTGTCAAGGGCAAAACTATCATTTGGCAGTGATTTTGAGAAAAATTGAGGTACAAAACATGGATTCTACTTGTAAAAATATGTAGGAAAAGTCTAGGTCAAAATTTTTGAAAAAGTACAATTGGACCGGGTAAAAGGGGCTTGATTGGGTCCTTAAGGGTATTTTAGTAATTTTGTAGAATTAGACTAATATAACCAAAAAATTAATTTAAAAGAGTTTAGAGTAGTACATGAATGGGTATTAACCTAATTCTTGTAAACTTAGAATTTTAGGACCAGACTGTGGAGCCCGAGACGGATTGAACTAAGAATTTAATTGGATATAAAGTAGTAGCACTTTCTTTCATATACTATGTAATTGTCTATATGCTTTGTTTATGCCATCTTCTGTGGTAAGAACATTGTTTTCCCTGGAGGGGAAATTGTGTGTGGGGCACACTTACTTGGTTATTGAGTAGGAACCCAACCGAGGTGTTTACAGGTAGTGGGGCTGGAGTATGTGGAGGCACACTTACCTAGTTGTGAGAAAGAACCTAACTGAGGTGTTTAAGAGTAGTGGGAAACCAACCCAGACTCATGTGCACATGCCATATTGTTTGTGTTATGTTGCATTACATGGTATAGGGCATATTTATCTGTCACATTTTATATGACCAGTTGCATGCTACTATTAAGATTCCTTTGAATCTACCCTTTTTTTTAAATTCAAAAATTTTTCAATAGAAATTAGCGGCTCTTGGGGAAAACCTACAAATACTGGTAACTAAGGTGTCTGGGTTAAGATGAGGGAGCTGTTGGTTATAATTAGTTTATTTTGAGATTTTGGACAAAATTGTATATATTATCAAACCCTACAGTGAGACTCCTATATTGTAAACAAGTACTTAATGTCAGTATGTTTTTGCTATTTCTGTATGCCTTATGGAATTATGCGGTTATACTCTGTGTATATTGAAATGTTAAGGGGTTTGACATTTTCCATAGGTTATTTTCTGATAGAGAATTCTGTCGTTATTATATCAAAACATTATCAATGAAAGATTCCGTTTAAACCAATTTTCCATGTAAGATGTAGTGACAAAATGGTTTCTGTCGCTATTTCATCTCCGTCGCTAATCCATCTATAAATTGAAATTCTTTCAGTAATTTTCTATTTCTTTTATAGTGAGAATTGCCTAAATTTGACTAACAAATTTCATAAACTCAATAACATAGTATACACAATTTCCAAAATTTAACCAACAAATTTCATAACTCAACAACACCTCACACTAAATTGCCAAAATTTGACCTGTAATTTTTCACTTTATAAAATCACCATCTCTCTATTGAAAAGTGCACCTCTATATCCATGTCATAGCTTACCTTCAACTATACATTACACACACGCACAAAAATTCAACCACAATATTTCAATACAAATTCTACATATAACCAAATCAGTTGTAAAAACAAAGTATAAGTACTTAACATAATTTCAAAGGAAACTTCAATACCAAGAGTAAGAATTATGACATGAACTTATTATCAAATCAATCAAATGCCAATGGCAAGTATAACATTACAATTTTAACTTCCTTTCTTTCTGTTCACTTATATACTTAATTTAAAAAACATTCTACATAAAATTATATTAGTGCTATTAAGTTTGTGTATAGAATGATATTTTACTCATGTAATGCAAATATTAGTGAATGAAGTGTTCCAACAAGCATGACTCTACCTTCTTGGATGGGCCTTTAGTGGATGTTCTTGAAGAATGGGGAAAGAATTGTACTTTATTTTCCCTCAAAGACATACTGAACAAAAAAAACCAAACAAACAAGAAATCACCATTTAGCCACATTTAATTCAAAAGCCCAATTTCGAGACTTAAAGAAAAGAGTTGGATCAACAAGAAAAGGGCATATCAAAGATTGAATAATGAGTGACAAGCCATGTCGTAGGGGCTTCCATGTAAGCTAGATTGATATTATAATGTAGTGGTGTTAACCTAGGTTGTTTCTCAATGTGAAGCCTATGTTAAGTTCCTATAAAGTGTGTAATGAAATTAATTAACTATTCTATACTAGGCTAAGCTACTTGTTTATAGGTTTTTCCAAGTTCAATGAGTAAAATGGAGTGTTGTTGAATGTGAATTTGAGCTTCCATGATGAGTGAATCCACTTGTTATCCTAGTTCTAATTGATTGAGTTCAATTCCTTTATTAAATACTTAGTACTTTTGAAGAGACCTTCCCAAACAAATGCCTACCTAAACTCACCTATCCACCTAGATTAACCCTAGTTCATTATAGTCACCATATGGAACTTAACATGTATTAAACCTTGTAGAAGGCATTCTCAACTCAAGTTAACAATTACTAGAAACCTAGCTGGCTAACAAGAGTTTCAAACACATGAGTGATAGAATAAGGCTAACACATCATGCCATCAAAGTGCAAAGTTCAATACAAATCTCAGTCTCAAAGTGCAATAATCAAAACAAAACTCAATTAGAATAAAAAATCAAAATCATAAAGACCTATGTATCACAATTCATAATTATAAACGAGTGAAAGAAAAAATAAGGGAGAATAACTCACTAATGAACAAGGAACTCTAGGTAACTTCACCAAATCATCTAGGAGTGGAAGAATTATGTGTTCATAATGGAGAGCAACTATACCTTGTCATATCCAATATTTTGGGCCTAGAAGTTCAAGAATTAGCAAGAAATAAGTAGGCTACCAATTTCTGTTGGGCAAGAGTCCCGAAAGGGCCTCAGAGATATAATGATGCCCAAGGACTATGTAATATCTGGGCTTCTCAAATAAAGGCTAAATGAGTAATTAAAGGTCATTATAAGGTCAAATAAAATAGTAGACTGACCAAGGTAACATTGAACATCTATCGTCGTGGGTTTGGGCAAACACATAATATATGAAAATTATGGGTACGTAAGGTAATTTTGGAAATTATGCCCAGGAATTAAGGAAAAATTCCTTGAGATACAAGAAGATAAAGAATGATTCTTTAGAATATATTTGAAGCTTAATTGAGGTATAAATGAAAACATTACCTCAAAAAGGACTTTTAAAGAATTATTAGAATTTTGGTTAATTAAAGGGAAATGAGCAAATTTAATTATAAAAAAATATTAGGATTCCTTGAATAATTGGACAAAAATAGGGGGAAATTTTAAGGTTAAGATGAATTTATTAAAAAGTTTAATGCCCTAGAAATGGAAATTTTATCTCAGAAAATTTTGTTGTCATTACATCCAAGAATAAGGCATTTCTTGGAAAATTATGGGAAAAATCCTAAAGGACCAAATTTAAACTTGAGAAAAATTAATGAATGAATCCCTAATAAATTTGAATTACTAATAGCCTTACATTGGTTATGTAATCAAAGAATTATCAAAAAACATTTGTAGAAGATTAATCTCATATTAATTAGAGAATAAGAGTTAAGCAAGATAATTAAGCATTGGCAAAAGAATTTCCTGACTCTCTCTATAACACCCTAGATTTTATTCACCAAGAGTACATTGTGATTATTTTATATATTCAATGAAATGGTGAATATTTAAGGCCAAAGGAATTAAATATTGAAAATCGAAAGTTGAATAGTTTTTTCAGTGAAATTGCCTGCAAGACATTAAGTTTGTCATGCGGTTTTGGAAGATCAAAAGATGAGCCAAAATTATGAAATTTTACAGGGTGAAAGTAGATATCAAGATTTAATTTGATAGGTAATATGAATCAATTGAAGCTATATACAAAGAGATATAAATTTTTGAAGTTAGTCCAGAAAATCTGGAAAGTCTAGAGAGTAACGGTCAAAGAAATGAAATCTGGAAATGATATGCTTCCAGCTGGCTAAAGTCCATATTTTTCCTTGAAACTAGACTCAATAAAGGTTCCATAGCCTTTGGAATCACTCCGAAATGATGTCTACAAATTAGTTATGATTTTTCAAAGTTAGGGAAAAAAATATGCCAGAATTGGCATTATTCCAAAAATTTAAAATAAAATGTGTTAGATATTGATTAATGAATTATAGATGCTAAGTGTCATGATCATATGAGGAGGGGTTTAAATTATAATGGATTTGTATGAGCACATGTCAAATTTCATTAAAATAATACTACATGGACATAGTAATTAAGGTTAATGATGAAATGGTACACGACCTTGAGTGTGAAGTTGGATTAGTTGGACTACTTGAGTGCAAGGTTGAGTGCAAGGTTGGGCGCAAGCTTGAGTGCATGGTTGAGTACTTGATTGGGGAAAACTCATTTCACTACTTGAGTGCATGGTTGGTTTAGGTGGAAAAGGCAATTTGGTTTATGGAGCATGTGAGAGGGGACGAATTTGAGCCAACCAAATGGAGAGAAAAATTAGTTCCATGCTAAGGGATGCTAAATGGAGCTATCATGACATAAACTTGAAGGAGGAGAGGATTGTGACAAGCGTCACAATAATAACCCTTGATGAAATCAAATGGTGTAGAATGAAGGGAGAAATTTTATGAAGGCTCTTCCTTCCTCTTTCCTTCATACATTTCAGCTAGCACAAGAGGAAAGAAGAGAGAGAGAGAGAGAGAGAGAGCATGAAGAGTCTTGAAGTTCTAAATAGAAGGAGAGAAAGCTTAAGGTATGTAGTAATATCTTATGCCTTTTTCTTATAATCTTGCTTAGAAAACCTTCTCTAAACCTTTTTCTTCATGAAATCTATAATCTTGAAGACACATCTTGAGCTCAAGGAGAGAGAGAGGAGGACGCCTAGAGAGAGAAAGTCCAAGATCTTAAGAGGTAACTTCATAAATCTTAGATCTATACAAGTATGAAGTTGTTGTTGAAGTGTATGGTTGGTTTTTGTGATTTTTGGTTGAGTTGTAAACTTGAAAAAGTCATAACCCTAAGGGGTTATGCTGCCCAAATATCTTTGAATCATGGTTAAGATGTTTTTAAATGAATTAATAAGGGATTAAAAGTGGAAAAGTACAAGCTTTGGAAGCTAAAAAACAAAAGAGCAATTTTTCCATTTATTGCCTAAGTTTTGACTAGAGATAGAACAGGGGGAAGGAGCTAGATTTTCATGAAATAGATGATTCCATTGGATTCTATAGGCAAAAATAGGTGGAGTTACAATTGGTCACTTTTTCGGAAAAGGCCGAAAAACCATAATTACGAAAACGCCACTAAAACCCTAAATCGGGGCTGTCAAGGGTATTTTTGTAATTTGACACTGAATTTGGTGATTCTGATCCCAAAAATGGATTTATTGGGTGACCATAGACTAATATAACCACAAGAAATACTATAGAAGAGTCTAAAATGATATTTAGATAGGTTACGACCTATTTCTTCTACATTTAATATTTTAGGACCGAGTCGGAAGCCGGAAGCGATACATTTTACGATGCACACTAAAAAGGGATTGAAAAGACCTTGAGATAGGAACATTATCCTTTATACATCATGCCATAGTTATATGCTTATGTGGATGTCATTGTTTGTAAATGCGTTTTATTAATTAACATGATTTGCCTAGAGAGGGGCAATTAGTGCTAGATGTGCACTTACACTGGGAGTTGGTGATAGTCCAACTAAGTGTAGATAGTGGGGCTGGGCCCTACTCATGTTTACATGATGATGATGTGTTATGATGATGAGTTACGATGATGATGTGTTTATATTGTTCATTAATTGGTGCATACCTTGGTGCATATCATATTTACTTTTCGCAATTTCTATAAATGATATCATGTTTCTACTGGGATTCTTCATAATCTCATCCTTTTTTTAAAATAAACATCTCAATAGGTGTCAGTGGGTCTAAAGGCAAAGGTGAAGATACAGAGAAGTGATTGGCACGTGTCGCGAGGCAAGGTTAAAGATGGTGGTTATAATTATTCTAATCTTAAGATATTTTGGGGAATCTTATAATTATTAGAATGATCGTTGTATTTTGTATTTGGTTTACGAACCTCATTAGGATTGTAAACGAATACTTTTATCGGTATAGTTGTACTATTCTGTATGCTCATGGAATTCCGTCTTTATTACTCTTTGATTATCGAAATGGAAATGGGTGTTGACATTCTCAAGTACAAAGGTGGCAGAAGCTATAAGGAATAGAACAAATATTTTCAGGCATTTGTTTAAAAGGAGGCATTAAAATAATATTTTGGATTTGGAAAATTATATAATTTAGATTTGTGATATGTCCCTATTTTACTATATCTATTTATAGGATTTTATCATCATTATTGTGCTTAAATATCATATTTTGATTAGAAAGCGTTGCACAAAATAAATGGTAAAATGGGTAAAATTTTCATATTTTTATTTTCCTAATAAAATTGATTTGTATGAAGGTATTTTTGGTTATGTTTATTGTAGGAAAGTTAAAGAACTAAAGTCAAAAAGGCAATCGAACACAAAAAGATGATGAAGAACTATCAAAAGAGGGAGGAAATTCACATGGGTTAAAAGATCTATGGAAACAATGCTTTAAGATTGCTTTCGGCCAAAATTACATCATGGTTATGGCCCATATGTGTTAATTTATAACTTATGCTCCTTAAATGGGCCATATGATCACATCTTAAGCCCAATTGCATATCTTTCATGACCCATGAAGAGCAAAAATGTGACCACACACCACAACTATTTTCTTCTTCCATTACCATGTGTGGTTAATCCTCATTCTTGAGGATGGATCTTGTGGCATAAGTTCTCTATTCTTTAATTGGGAGTTGTTATCTAGTTTAATCTTTTCTTATATTTTGATTTCCTAGTTCTAGAATTTAGTTTCTATTTTTAAGACTTTGATTTCTATTCAGATAATCTTTCTGATTAAACTCTTGTGAATTTTATGTACAATTATGATTTCAATTATTAATCCATAATTTTAGTTTCCTCCTATGATTAATCTTGTTATTATTTTATCTTACTAATTTAATTGCATGGTTGATTATATTTTTTTTTAATATAGTGTTTGCTTATTCTTTTAGGATATATTGTTTGATTATTCTAATTAGATGAACAAATTATAATTGAGAATTTAATTCACATGATAAGTGGCATTTAACAATTATTTAAGATGTAATTATATACACTAGGTTCATATGTATAATTATTGAATATATAATTGAGATCTATGGCGTTCGTCTAGATTTTTTATGTTTAGGACTTAATAGATTAATAATTCCATATCTATTACAACTATGATGGCTACCGATATGTTCTCAAGAAAATCCATCATTCGTTTTCTTTATTTTCTTTTATATTTTTGTTTTTTATTAAAGGGAGAATTGCTGATAAATACCTTTTTGGTAAATTAATTGCTGAATGCAACCATAGAAGATCTGTTGCACATAATGGAAGACATTTTGTACACAACGGAAGATTGTTTGCACATTTATATGGAAGAATTTTACACACACGGAAGATGATTTGCACAAAATGGAAGATCGCTTACATATATAGAAGATCGCTTGCACGCTTGGTAACAATCAGCAATTAATTTGCCCCAAAGGTATTTTTAGGCAATTCTCCCTTTATTAAATGCCAATTTCCCCCTTTGGAACTTATAATTTTCCTATATCAAGTACTCCAATATCTTTCAATTGGATCTTAGAGTACCCTCATACGAATTTTCTAAATTTAGTTATGAATTTTCATATAGACCGAAAATTGAATATTCTACATGAATAGTAACCCAAAGATAAATATGCAAGTTTCAGTTTATGGGCTTTTATTTAAACTTCTCCTAAATAGTAGTACTTCTCGATGTATAGTAAAAATTTTAAAAGTAATAACGTTATACACCGAGCCTTAGGCTCTCCTTTAGCCATCAAATAATGATAGACAATTGAGGTGTGTGGATAATTGATGGTGGAGATGACGGAAGGTGTAAGATGAAAATAGAAAGCAATGGAAGGATGGATGATAAATGGAGGTAGAGGCAGAGTGAGCGATAGTGATCAAGGGTGGAGTGGAGAGATGGAATGATGTTTCTCTCCATTTTGTGCATGTTCAAGAGGCTAAATTAATGAATAGAGTGGCAGGTTTTAGTGAATGGGTCGGATCCTCCATTTATATCACCCCAAATCAGAAATTCAGCCCTTATCTTAAGCTAACTGTACAAGACTATATTTAGTCCTTTTCTGCTATATGTTTTTTAGTTCTGATGGTTCTTCATAGCTATATCTTTAGTCCTGAACAACCATTTGATGTTTTATAGTCTTAAATTCCAATTTCTTACAAGTAACCTACAAGGAAATTCAAGATAATGTGATAATACAATATATTCCAAAACTCAATTAAGGAATATCATAAAAATATAACATTTTTGCCCTTTTAATTCTATTTTCATGCAATCATTATTAATCACAATAAATACATTTTTTACAAAATAACATGATAAAATCCCAACATAATGTATAGAAATATATAATTTAATAGGGATTTGTCAATTCCCCCATACTTAAACTCTTACACTCATAGGCAAGACCAATTCAAAGCATAATGAGAATGGAGATGAACAAGTATGATCAAGCTTCAAGAATAACATGTGGTAAACTATGAAATATCTACTTATCACTGTTAGAATCGGTAGGCACAGCAGAAGAATTTTAAAAATTTTCATCGATCCTAATCGAGGATCTATCAACGGCGTTTAAACCAAGTTAGAAGAATTCATACCTTTTAATGATTCATAGTTTTCACGATCTCTAGGAGCCAACACATCAGGTCCGCTCCCTCTACCGGTATCCACACGAATTCTATCCAACCGAGACTGAGTGCTAGCGCCTCTAATGTCTCCTAGGATTTCACTTACGGCTCTCAATTCTCATGTGCGTATGAATATATCTGCTTTATCAAGTTTATAACCTATAAGGGCTATTTTCAAATTTCAAAATTAATCATCATTAATTTTGAAATTAATTAACAATTAATTATCTTGATGAGTTAATTAAATAAATTCAGTTTAAATTAAATCTGTCCAACAGTTTTAATTTAACCTATTTATTTAATCTAAATAAAGAGCCATTAGATTTAATTTATCTTCATAAATTAAATCTGAGATACTATATCTCTATCATGTTAGTTATTAAATTTAATATATCTTAATAAATTAAATTTAAAACTAACACAATATAATAATATCATATAATATATATATATATATACATATATATATACATATATATATATATAAGATATATATTTCGAAAATATATATATCTATATAATATTATTAATGAATTTTATATTATATACATATATATATATATATATATAATTCGTCCACCCTAAATTAAACATTATCTCGTGTTGGGCCATTCTTGTATGCGACCCTGTAGGCCCATATGAAGTTGGCAGTAGGCCAATAACTATACTAACCCAAAAGTCACAAGCAGCCTCTAGCAAGACATTACGACTACCCAATTCATATGAGGATCGTTATCACGATGCAACTTGTCATACAACCATGTCACGTCCCTTTTGTCACACGATATATCGATCAAGGATAAGGCATGGATAATGTCATCCTCTTGTTCCTGACCATTACTTTCTCGATTCCTGAGTAGCCTGATAACAGAGACAGAAACTCCTTTCATCATAGTATGGCCATACATTTCTCAGACTCACTCATCGAGGGGCCCAGTAATATCTCTCTACTAATGTGAGGGACAAATCCATCTTGATCATTCATATTCCTTTGCATGAAAAACCACCAAGCCCGATCGTAGCCTTTATCATCACCCGGTCAAAAGTGACTTTTGACTAGTTCAAAGCTTAGCAACTCTCATGTAGGAATCCATGATAACCTCAGGTCTAAGGGCATTGTGACGTGGTTATACATGAGAAAAGCTTATGACTTGATCCATGTAGCTTTCTCATAGTGGGTCGGTCCAGCACCTTGTACTCTTACAAGTGCCTAAGACTTTGATTTGTATCTCCATATCTTATCAAAGTCATACTGATCTTGTTTCATCTCTACTCCCTCATAGATGACCGACCAGGGATATTTTAGGACAATCTTTATGAATTATCCAAGGATACAATTATCACAGTTAACATGCAAATAATATGATAACAGAATGGAGAAATTTTATTAAAATAATAGTGTTCAAAGTATAATGATTGGCCCTTAGGGCACAATTTCCAACATCCTCCCAATTGGCCTAGTTGCAATCATTAATTTTCCTAATTCCCATTGCCCTAACATGACGCTCATGCTTTGCCTGTGCAAGTGGCTTAGTAAGAGGATAAGCAACATTATCTTCTCCTGCTACTTTGCATATCTTTATATCACCTCTATCATTGATTTCTCTAATAAGATGAAATCACCTGAGTATATGTTTGGTCCTTTGATGTGACCTAGGCTCCTTAGCCTGTTCAATAGCACCGCTATTGTCATAGAATAAATCTATTGGATTTGAGATGGTAGGCACCACCCCTAGTTCAGAAAATGAACTTTCTGATCCAAACAGCTTCTTTAGCTGCATCTGATGCTGCTATATACTTAGCTTCTGTTGCAGAATCTACTATAGTACTCTGCTTGGAGCTCTTCCAGCTTACTGCTCCACCATTCAGGAGGAATACATATCCAGATTGCGATTTAAGGTCATCTTGGTCAGTTTGGAAACTTGCATCTGTGTAACCGGTTACACAGAGCTTATAATCCAATCCACCATAGACAAAAAATAAGTCCTTAGTCCTTCTTAAGTACTTTAGGATATTCTTAACGGCAGTCCAATGACCCTCACCAGGATCTTGTTGGTATCTGCTGGTCATACTTAAGGCAAACGAAACATTCGGTCGAGTACATAATATGGCATACATGATGGATCCAATGGCCGAGGCATATGGAACCTTACTCATGCGATCTCACTGATCAGGTGTACTAGGACACAGATCCTTGCTAAGATGGATGCCATAAGACATAGGCATATAACCCCTTTTTGAATCATGCATACTGAACCTATGCAGTATCTTCTCTATGTATGTGCTCTGACTTAGGCCTATTAGTCTTTTGGATCTATCCCTATAGATCCTAATCCCTAGGATATAGGTGGCTTCACCTAAGTCTTTCATTGAAAAGGACTTTCCTAACCAAGACTTAACACTCTGCAGGGTAGGAATATCATTCCCAATGAGTAGGATGTCATCTACATAAAGCACTAGAAATACAACTATGCTCCCACTAACCTTCTTGTAAACACAAGGTTCATCGATATTTTGAATGAATCTAAACTCTTTGACTACTTCATCAAAACGCTGATTCCAACTCTGAGATGCTTGCTTTAATCCATAAATGGATCTTTGAAGCTTGCAAATTTTACCAGAGTCCTCTGGACGCATAAAACCTTTAGGTTGTGTCATGTACACATTCTCAAGCAGATTTCCATTAAGGAAGGCTATTTTGACATCCATTTGCCATATTTCATAGTCATAATATGCTGCAATGGCAAGAAGGATTCTGATTGATTTAGCCATTGCAACTGGAGAAAAGGTTTCATCATAGTCTATACCATGAGTTTGAGTGAATCCTTTTACAACCAGTCGTGCCTTAAAGACATTTACATTGCCATCCATGTCAGTTTTCTCCTTGAAAACCCATTTGCACCTAATGGTTTTTACACCTTCAGGTGGATCGACTAAGGTTCATACCTGATTGTCATACATGGATTGCATTTCAGACTTCATGGCATTTAGCCATTTCTCAGAGTTTGGTCCCACTGTGGCTTCTCGATAGGTGGTGGGCTCATTTTGCTCAATGAGCAACACATCACGGCCTTTAGTAATCAGAAATCCATATCTCTAAGGCTGATGCCGTGTCCTATCAGATCTTCGTGGACCTTGTGTTACTTGAGGAGGCTCAGCAACTTGTTGTGAGTCTTCTCTAATTTCCATATGTGGTTCTGTACTATCTTGTGGCTCTCGAATTTCTTCAAGATGTACGTCGCTCCCACTGGTTGTTTTAGAGACAAACTCTCTTTCCAGAAACTTACCATTTCGAATAACAAATACTTTGTTATCGATGGGATTGTAGACATAGTATCCTTTCATTTCTTTAGGATACCCCATGAAAAGGCACTTTATGGATTTGGTCGCTAATTTATCAGAGGCTTGTTGCTTAACATATACCTCACATCCCCAGATCTTGAGAAAAGATAAACTTGGTTTCTTTCCAGTCCATATCTCATATGGTGTCTTTTCAATTGCCTTAGATAGAACACGATTTAGTGTGAACGCAGCTGTTTCTAGGGCATGTCCCCAAAAGGATGGTGGAAGATCTGTTTGACTCATTATAGATCGAACCATATCTAATAGTGTTCGATTCCTCCGTTCAGAAACGCCATTCCATTGTGGTGTTCCTGGAGGAGTCAATTGTGAGATTATCCCACAACTCCTAAGATGGTCAATGAATTCTTGGCTCAAATATCCACCACCTTGATCAGATCGAAGTGCTTTAATTGTTTTACCAAGTTGGCTTTGTACTTCATTTTGGAATATTTTGAACTTTTCAAAAGATTTAAATTTATGTTTCATTAGATAGATATAGCCATATCTACTAAAGTCATCTATAAATGTAATGAAGTAGATATAACCTCCTCTGGCAGCTATATTTAATGGTCCACATACATCTGTATGTATGAGGCACAATAATTCAGTAGCCCTCTCACTGTGCCCAGTAAAAGGTGCCTTAGTCATCTTTCCTAATAAGCAAGATTTGCATGTATCATATGATTCAAAATCAAATGAGTTTGGAAATCCATCTTGATGGAGTTTAGAAATGCGTTTCTCATTTATGTGGCCTAGACGACAATGCCAGAGGTAGGTCGGATTCAAATTGTTTGATTTTATCCTCTTAGTAGTTACGTTATAGATATTCCCATTATTAAGATGTTCCAAATTTAATATATAATGACCAACATGCAAATCACCATCAGCATAGAAAATGTCATTACGATAAACAGAACATTTACCATTCTTAGTAATGGAAGTATAACCTTCCTTATCCAAATAAGAAAGAGAAACAATGTTACTACTCAAAGCAGGAACATAATAGTAATTGTTCAAAACTAACAAAAGCCCACTGGGCAGAACTAATTCATAAGTGCCTACGGCTAAAGCAGCAACTCTTACTCTGTTTCCAACTCGTAGGTCCACCTCGCCCTTCTTCAGCTTTCTACTTTCCTTTAGACCCTGCACATTTGTACAAATGTGAGAACCACATGCAGTATCTAATACCCATGTAGAGGAAGTAGAAAAATGAATGTCTATAACATAAATACCTGAAGCGATAGCATCGCTATCCTTCTTGTTTTTTTTTCAGATCTTCCAGGTAGAGTTTGCAATTCCTCTTCCAATGACCGGGTTCATTGCAGAAGTAGCAGACTCCTTCCTTTGGAGGCTTTGCCTTCTTGGGTGTAAGCTTGGTTTCGGGCTTGTTTGACTCTTTGGTCTTACCACCTGAGTCATTACCCTTCCATTTTCCATTCCCTTTCTAAACCATCAAAACTGTGCTAGGCTTTTTCTTAATGCTTTGCTCAGCAGTTTTGAGCATCCCATGCAGCTCAGAAATTGATTTCTCCATGTTGTTCATGTTGTAGTTCATAACAAACTAGTCATAACTCTCTGAGAGTGAGTTGAGGATCAAATCCGTAGCTAACTCCTGGCTCATGGGAAATCCAAACCTCTCAAGGTTATCAATATAGCCTTTCATCTTTAACACATGAGTACTAACTGATGCACCTTCAACCATTTTGCAGGAATGTAAGGCCTTTGTGGTCTCATACCTTTCTTGCCTTGCCTATTGCTGGAACATTTCCTTGAGATGTACAATTATCTCATGAGCCTCCATGAGTTCCAGATCTCTTTGGAGCTCTGGAACCATAGTGGCAAGCATCAGGCAACCTACATCCACAGAGTCATCCTTATGCTTTGTGTAAGCATCTCTCTGAGCTCTTGGAGCATGGCTGTAGGCTCCTCAAGAATGGGTTGATCTAGGACATAAGCCTTTCTTTCCTGCTTGAGAACAATTCTAAAGTTCCTGAATCAGTCAAGAAAGTTTGTCCCATTGAGTTTGTCCTTCTCAAGGAACGATCGCAACGAAAGTGTAGCAGTATTACTAGTCGACATGATTCTACAATTAAAATATGCAAAGTTAGTTAGTAATCTCCCACTAAATGAACAACCCTCAATATAATAATTAGTGAGCTAAGATCCATATTTGGCTTAAACTTAAGTCCGCTTTGGCAAGACACTTAAATTCAAGTTATTTAGGTAGGTAACCTATTTACCAATTACATCACATGTAACTCTTAGATCTTTATGGGATTTAATCATCATATGATCGGCATGTTTAATCCCATCTAATGCCTTGAGATTCAAAACCGTTTTGTTAATCTCAATTAAGTCAAAACAATAATGAATATTATGAGCAGCACCATTACTCAAGCTTGTCTCATCAAGATAACTCAAGTGCATCCACTTTGGTGATTTCCACAATTGAGAGATCTAGGTTTTGACAAGTATTCATTAATTGATAGCATTATGACTTGAGATTTGATTCAGAGGGCTTAATTAATTAGTTTTGTTTATATGGATGCAATCATGGTCATATCTCATACAGATAAATACATATAAACGTAAAAGTGATCATGAATTGATCTTATCAAAAGCATAATTTAAACGTGACACAACATGGCTTACCTAACCTAAAATCCTCCCAAGCCAATGAGAGGACTTCTCTAAATAAAAAAAGAAATACATTGAGAGAAACCTCGTTTAAACATTCAAGGGGAGTGAGATGAGAAGAGAATGTACATCGAGAGTATTTAGAGAAAGGCATGGCACGCAGGCCATATTTAAATATTACAACCTTTGTAAAATTCTAAAGTCATGTTGTTCACCATACCCAAACAAGGATAAATAATAAACCACAACAAGAATTCATACAATATGAAAAGCAATAAATGTCGTGATCAGATTATATTGCGCTACGCAGAGGTGGTCACGACGGCCCAGAACACTTTTAAAAGAAATATTTGAAAACTTTAAATTTTTAAATTTCGGACCCAATTTTTTAAAACAAAAACAACAATGGCCCAGAACGCTCCTGATCCAGATTGTCTTCCCCATAGTTCGGATCCCTATTACCCAAATAGATATCCGAACCTAGACCCGATTTGATTGCCGCCAACTACGATCTCAGGTACCCTACCCAATTTCATGCTTGTTCCAAAACGAGAATCACATACATGTTTTAAAACTGCAAAACAAAATAATTTCAAGATTCAATTCAAACAAAAACAAAAATCAAGGGAATTACAAGATCACATCTTTCTAAATAATTTCGTTTCGTATTAACCAAATCACATGCATATTCGAGTGTTTCTTATAAACATAAGAACACATCCCAACCGAGACTGTGTGCTAGCACCTCTAATGTCTCCTAGGGTTTCACTTGCGGCTCTCAATTCTCATGTGCGTATGAATATATCTGCTCTATCAAGTTTATAACCTATGAGGGCTATTTTCAAATTTCAAAATTAATCATCATTAATTTTGAAATTAATTAACAATTCATTATCTTGATGAGCTAATTAAATAAATTCAGTTTAAATTAAATCTGTCCAACAGTTTTAATTTAACCTATTTATTTAATCCAAATAAAGAGCCATTAGATTTAATTTATCTTCATAAATTAAATCTGAGATACTATATCTCTATCATGTTAGTTATTAAATTTAATATATCTTAATAAATTAAATTTAAAACTAACACAATATAATAATATCATATAATATACATATATATATAAGATATATATTTCAAAAATATATATATCTATATAATATTATCAATGAATTTTATATTATATATATATATATATATATAATTCGTCCACCCTAAATTAAACATTATCTCGTGTTGGGCCATTCTTGTGTATGACCCTGTAGGCCCATATGAGGTTAGCAGTGGGACAATAACTATACTAACCCAAAAGTCGCAAGCGGCCTCTAGCAAGATGACCGACCAGGGACATTTTAGGACAATCTTTATGAATTATCAAAGGATACAATTATCACAGTTAACATGCAAATAATATGATAACAGAATGGAGAAATTTCATTAAAATAATAATGTTCAAAGTACAATGATTGGCCCTTAGGGCACAATTTCCAACAATCACATGTTTTTCCAAGAGTGTACCTCATGTTTAAAAAACAAATAAATGATGCAAGGCTTGATTTAGAATGAATTTGAATTGAAAACCTCTTAAGGATAAGTGTTTGCTCTCAACTCTCATGCAATGTACTTTATCTCACATCTAATTAGCTATACTCTCCTACATGCTTGTAATGTTTCTAAACTTTCCACCACTTTTAGCAAATGGCAAGGTAAATCCAAAGGATTTTAATAGTGTTGTAATGTAGGAGAGTTTACTTTACGAAAAGGTATAATGAATGAGTGAAATAAAGTACATGGGATGCAATCATGCAATGAATGAATGGAAACAAAACCAAGTGAACACATGTATGAATGGACAGCACATGATAACTTTATCAAATACTTATGTATCATTAGATTCACTACTACAGATTTAGGCAGTTATAACGCCTAACACATAATGATTACAACTAATAAACGTCATGTATGTTGAGGCGAAGGTTGTGCAAGAATATATAACATTTAAACTCAACAGTTAATTACGTGAACTATCATGTATTGTAAGGCGGAATTTGTGAACACACAAACATAATGGTTGTAGCTAATAACTGTCATTTATTTAGTGACAAAAATGATGGTTCTAAAGAAAACTGTCATGTAACACTTATAAATTATTCATCTTCCCAACACTTATATCAACGATGACAAAACATAATGGTCTTTAGAAACAACTGTCACCTAACTCCTTCACAACCCTTCATAACATTCAGACCTTCAATGTCATAACTCATCATAACCCTTCTTAATTCTATTATACCTTAAGTCTCTATGGGATGACCTTGATGTTCCAGTTTACTATTTTATGGCCCATACACTTTCAGTGTTTACTTAAAATTTGGTAACATCATAAATCATGTAGTTTTAGATGGAAGTACAGAAAAAAAATACTACATTCTTTAATAACTCTATTAGATCTATTGGTCATGTAACATAACCACCTATAACACCTTTGACCATTATTTCTTCATCCAGAGAAGGGGTTGATATAGTGTAACACCCAATTTTTGATTAAGGGCTAATGATAATTATTGAATTGAAGTGGAATTATTATGGGTTTTGGTGGCAATATTAATTAATATGCCATGATTAGTGGAAATTGAAAGAATGAAATTGTTGGGCAATTAGTTAGTGATTAATAGAGAAATTAATTACTAACTAAGAAAATGAGAAATGTGATTATATGACTAATGGAGGGATTAGGGTAACTAATTAGTTACTTATTTGAGAAGGACCAATGGGAGGTTAACACTTGGCAAGTTTGGATGAACAGAGAGTGTAGAGAAAGTCAAATAGAATTTTTATTTTTTTTCTCTCTCTTCCCCTCTCCTTGTTTTCGGCTGCACATAGGGAGGGAGTAGTACCATCATCATTTCTCATCTCACTCTTCTCTCTATCTCTTGCACCATGGTTGAAGGAAAAAGGGAAGAAGAAAAGCTTGTGATTAAGGTAAGATAATAACCTCTAATGCCAAAGTTCACTTTATTAATGTTGTTCCTTGGCTTGAGAGCTTCATTTGGTGGTTGTAGATTTTCAATTGGTGTTGTTTCGTGACATCAAGAAAATCTAGAGGTTGGAGAATCAAAAAGTGTCTTTGGAAAAGTTGAAGAGGTAGGTCAATCAAACCTTTCTATTTATGTTTCATGCCATTTGATGAAGTTTGGAATTTTTGGTAATTATAGCCTTAAATTCGAAAATGAGTGTAATTGGGAGTTTGGTGTGTTATTGGCATGAAAATGGTATCTTGTGGTGAGTTGTTGATAGATAGATTGATTTGGGATTAAATGATTAAGTTTGGTAAGTTTGGAATTTTGGATGTTAATGTTGCCCTAAAACAAAGCATGTTAATGGAATGGGATTTTGATGATTCTGTTAATTCCATTGAATTCCTTGGATAGTTTTGTGTGGGAGTAGCTTTGGTAGAAGTTTTAGGTCTATTTGGATCAATTGGGCAAGTATTAGGAAATGTGGTCAATTTAGCTGCGTTTTCTGGTTTCTGATAAGATCACTCGAGTTATCTAGGGTTCACTCAACTTTTGGATAAATGTCACTCGGGTGAGGTTAAGTATCACTCAAGTGCTGCGTGTATATTCTATTTCTCTTCAGTTTTCTGTTGTGCTTCTGTGATCAAAATCCAAAACTGTGACTTGACACTCATGGGTGTCAAGCCATCACTCGAGTGCTCTTGTCCCTGCTCGAGTTATTTTCCTTTCTGAAAGTCTCTGTGCTCTCAGGTGAGCACTTCCTGGACCTCACTTTGCGGGACTCGGGTGAGCATTAGGCTTCCACTCGAGTGATTGTGTTTGTACTCGTATGCAGCGAGCAACTATAGGTTCTGTTGTTTCTTTGTGCTCTTGGGTATTTACTCGCTGTTCTTCACTCTCTAGTGCCTGAGTGTAAATTGTACCATCACTCAAGTAAGGTCTCATTCACTCGAGTATCCGTACAATATCATTCGAGTGAGGCCATCTTCACTCAAGTGTCTCAGTGAAAAATATCAATTTTGAGTTTTTAAAAAGGGGATCTTTGGGGATAATCTTCCAACCCTTTAGAGCAATGGATAGAGATATTAATGGGTATTAAAAGAGCAGTGATGATAATCAACATTAAGTGTTATGAAAGTGAGAATTTGGAATAGTGAATAACCCCATATCCTTGATTTGGTTATAGGGTTGGGTTTTCGCCCGGATCATGGTTCGATTGTGACCCCCTGCCTTGATTAGCGTAATTAATGTTTGATAATGCATAATAAAATAGATTAGAGACCGTCGGATAATTCAAAACTCGTTTAAAACTCCCTCCTTGTAGTAGTGGCTTCACAAAATTTTCAAAACCTCTTTCTAAACCTGGTCTCAAGTTCAAACATTGAATATAATTATCTGTGCAGTTATATCACATTTAACATATCAAAGTGCATAACTTAATCCCCGGCAACTCCTAGGTTTCATCTATATATAGAACTATAGGGCTTCAGTTCCCAATTAGGGGATTACACCACCATGTATTTAAATACTATTTACAACCCAAAAATATCATACAGTAATCCCTGTCCAAAATGAATGACCAACACGGCCGAATCAAATGTCCCTATAGGGTTCTAACTGCTCCGGGTCATTCACTTTTGCTTGGAGCCACTTGCCCTGTCTGAAATGTTAGTCAAAGGAAAGAATGAGATTCGAGAGAATCCTAGTAGTAACAAATCATTCATACCACACATAAGCACACAGCATGTAAGCAAATCATTATACATCAGCAGCAACACAAATCACACTCCACCCTCATCCCTTTTTACCGCCGGGAAGGCACACCGTCCTAACCCGAACCGTTGTTAGCGACTCAGGGACTATTGGTGTGGCAGTACATACAAATAGCCTTACGGCTCACATATAGCCTTTCGGCCCACAATATAGCCTTTCAGCCCATGTAATCACAAATATCACACCCCATCCTCATCCCCTTTTACCGCCGGGAAGGTACGCAACCCTTACCCGAACCATTGTTAGCGACTCAGGGACTATTGGTATGGCGGTGATTACTCATATCCACAATCATTGTTGTATTCAAATTCATCACAAATCAATGATATTTCACACATACAATCCATCACATATGGTATGAAAGAAAGAGTCACTACCTTGTTCCTTCCTGACGTTCGCTGGTATAATGGGCTCACGAGGACGGCAGATGTCAAATCCTATAAACCAAAATCAAGGATGGCGGATTAATTCTCTACCCCTATTCTCACTTTCAAACACTTAAAATAGGTTACCACATGAGTTTCTTAAGTGACTATAATAGGCTCAATGAAACTCTAGAAGTATTGGGAAGTACTAGATTGGAAATTACTTTTCAAAATCACAAAGTGCTAAAAACAGGGTTTTGGCTGCAGCCAGGAATTCTCTGGCTGTGGCTAAAAATAGCACAGAAGTATTTTGGCTACAGCCAAGAATTTTCTGGCTGCGGCCAAAACGTGCACATAAAGTTTTGTGCTGCAGCCAAGGAAACTTCAAAAAATCATAACTAATTCTAGAAAAATTGAAATGAGGTGATCTTAAAGCCAAATGAAAGATATTTAAGCCTTTTTATAGAAACAATATGGACCATTACCAGAAATTATTACAAAATTACAAAGTTACACGAAATTTACCACTACTCCAAAACAGATTCCAGTTTTAATCCCAAAATTTGGACAGTCATTACTCTTAGCTCAAAAAACGAAATAACACAAAATTTATGTTCATTTTGAAGCTTGGAATGTGAAATTTAAAACTGGAAAGTTTTAGAATTTTTAGAAACCATTTGCCTATTCAAAAAGTCAAGACAACCTGACTGCCCTGTACAGAGTTTTAAGAGACAGAATTTCAATTTTTTGAGTAATTGCTTCCAATGGTTCCTAATTCACAACCAATACCATTCCCACACTAATTTTCCACAAGGAATCTATTGGAAACACCAAAATGACCAAATTCAACTCTCATTGACATGTTCTACAAGAAACACAACATCTCACACAATAACCCAACTCAAAACTCACAATGAAATTCCTATTCATTTAACGTTCCAAACCAATTCTATTGGCACCAAAGCACAAAATGACACCTATTCCAACACATCACACAATTCAATTCTTCCAACCCAAAATCACATGAAAATCAGGGGGAAAATTCGAAAATTTCAAAACTTGATCAATGGTTACAAAACATAGCTCAAAATGTGTTAAATTCTTACCTCTTCTTCTTCCCCAAAGCAACTTCCTTGTTTCCCCAACTTTCAATTTTTCTCAAGTTCTCAAACACCACCTTTCAAAAACCTAAAACCATAGCCATGAAGCCCTCAACATCATGAACAATATTAATGAAGGTAAATTGAGCATTCATGGACAAATTCTCACCTTTCTTTAAGCCTTCTTCTTTCTCTTTCCTTCTCTAGTTGAACGAAAATGGAGGAGAGGAGAGAGATGAGATGAGATAAAGAAGATGATATGAAATTTCTGCCCTCAATTGCTTGCCCAACATCCTAAATGAGAGAGGGAAGAGAAAAAGCAAATTTTGACACTTTGACTTAATCCAACGGTCCATATAGTGCCAAGTGTCAATATCTTGTTCTCTCTTCCATAACCTCACATAGGCATGCAAACATGTGATTCTAACCTCTTTATCTCTTAGCAATGCATCTTAACCATTGATCTTTAAGTTACCAATGAGTTTCCTCTTCAGTAACTGACTAATTAGTCGATAACTTTCCCACTTTGCCCTTGACTATCACAATGCTTACCACACCATCACCAAAACACATTTATATAGTTCATATCACTCAACCATGTGCCCTCCCTCTTATTTGACTCAATTTAGATATTAATCCAAACTTAATCATAAATATAGGGTTTAGGCATTGATTAAGACATATTCACATTGAATTCAACCATAATTACATCGCTTCTAACATAATTAGCCCTTAATCCCAAATTGGGTCATTACATCGATATCTGCTCGGATCGTGAGTAGCCGATGTTGGAGCATATGTGGAAAGAATAAGTGTAGGGAACTTACCTCTCCTGCATGTATTTGATAATTGTGTTAGTGTATTGATTCATGTTATTGCTTTGACTGATTATGTGAAATATATATGAGTGATTGAAGCTCTGTTTCAACTTCTACTATGGCCATGAGTATATTGTTTGAACATTGAGCATGCTGATATGTCATTTTGTGAACATGAATTATGTATTGCAAGCGTGTCATGCATTAAACACTTATCTTGCATGCATATTGGTATTATTTTCCTATTGAGATTCCCCAGAATCTCACCCTCCCCTACCAACAATGTAGACAGGGCAAGTAGATCAAGATGGAGCAAGCAACCAAGGGCGGCTAGGTCTCCTTATGGGCAAGTACATTGGTAGTGGGTTATCATTATAAGTGGTATAATTGTATATGTTTGGTTGTATAGATATTCATATGATAGATTGGAATGTGAATTTGGAAAGAGTATTGTGTAATCCCCATTTGAGATATTGTAAAGGGTGTATGTGTCCTATGAATCTTTAGTGAACGTATGAACCCGGATTGCCGGTATTATTATTGTGCACTCTGATATATTCTGAATGTGATTTATCTTTGTGTAGTAATTGTATCTGGAAGGTGAATATGAGACCTGGTGAATTATCTTTTGAAATGTATTTATGAAAACCTCGTCTGATAGATGGGCTAGTAAATGAGTTTTGATTGTTATTAGTCTCTATTTCACTTTAATTGTGTAATCCGAATATTAATTATGGTAGGGGTTACAAATAGCACATATTCATTAGTGCAAATGTCAACCTTTACGTAGAGTATGTTCTCAGGCAATAGTGAATTGTGCAGTATGTCATTAGCGGCATGGTAGGCAAAGCCCTCAGCAACTGCGTGCTCAAAAGATTGATCCACATGTAACTTGCATATGGATTTTCCCAACAAATATTTAAAAAAGTAGAGTTAATATATTAAGGTACACTAATTTATAATGTAAGGAAAAGTTAACTCGAGAAGAAATTAATTACCAAAGAAAGAGGGAATTTAGGTAGGGAAGCACTATACTATCCTTCACAGTTGGGTTATCACATGTTGGAAAACTTTGCGTTGGCCTACATTGCACTAAGTTGTCAATTTGAGTCCTCAATTATGCATTTTGTTCTTGCACTAAATGGATTTTTTTTGTCAAATTGTTCTTCCATTTGATGCTTGAAGCAATTCATCTTCTCCCTCAGCTGCAAAAAGTCACTTCTGTTGGAGCACTTTTGGCGTCTGAAGTATTATGTCTGTGTGATTGCAAAACCAGCACCCTGAACATGACCATTATACTCAGGTAAATAATAGCACTCTGCTTAGCAAATCATCATGACCAATATATTACACCAACTTTGGCATCTCTTATGTCATTGATCGCCATCACAAAAAGAATTACAACACTATTAGTTATTATAAAATAGAATCATTTAAGTAAATCTAGTTCTTTATTGTATAATCCAATACTAACACAATATTTTGCAACTCTTCCGGCTTCTTCACTAGGAATTTCACCTTTTCTATTAGTGCAACCAACTAGCCATAAATCACATCATGCTACCTCTATAATATTTGAATTTGATTCTACCTCTGTAAGCCTATTTAAAGCCTACATTTTAAGTAGGCCTTTAAATAGGTTTTAAGCCTTATCAAGCCTTTTGAAGGCTCAAACTCAAGCCTAAAAAGAAGCTTACATACAAACTCAGGCCCAAGTTCAAACTCAAGCTTTGGATTCTCAGTCTTAGGCCTAGGCCAACTTAGCTAAAGCCTAACCTAGCCTAACCTATTTCCACCTCTACGGAAAAACTTATGATTTGAAACTATGAAAATCAAAACTAGAATAAGGACAAAATATAAGGACCAAATGTTGTATTAACCATTTTAATTAGAGATATTTGTTTAAATGTTTGATAATGTTACTAGTAAGGTGTTAAAACTAAACAATAATCATGCTAAAACAAGCTACAAGCCTACTAGGTTCTCTTTAAGTAGAGGAACTTCGCTTAGGTTCTATGACTTCAAAAGTAGAAGGAGTTTTAAAGGTAATGCAAATAATCTTGATCTTAATTTTTTCTTTGAGATAATTTTCCCCAATAAAAGTCATACTACATATTTTTAGTTTATAATACATATCAAAATGTAGAGTTACCTTGTTTGACATGTAAACTGTCACACCCTTATCTTATTTTGACTTTCAGTGGAATATTAATGCGTGGTTCAATAGGTAAGATAAGAATAGCATAATTATACTGATAATATGTGTATGTTTACAGAAATTCCCCATAGGGGTTCGTACATGATAATTACCATCAATGTAGCTGTATAGGGCTACTTGGGTGTCTAAAACCATCTCAGTGAAATGGAGACATCTTCTCGTCTTCATTCAACTACTGCAATCATCTTAAATAGTTCCCTTCATTGATCTCTGTGTATCTTCCGTATTCACCTTAAATCTTTTTCTCCTCAAAACATATGTTTCGATTTGCATGCCAACCCCTTAGGCTCTCTACTTTGTCCTTAAGCTCCTTCTTGCTTTTCCTCTTATGGCTGAAAACCCTAGCCCTTCCCGAATTTCTTGCTTCAAAACCTCAAGAGATTTCTTCCTCCCTCTCTCTTTAAAATTTTAGCTGCTCCCTCTCTCTCTTGAAGGCTGTGAGTTTTTAGGGAAGAAGAAGATGGGAAAATGATTTTTATAAACTTTCTTTATGACATAATAAATAAATTAGCCAAAATTTCATTTGTTTGACTTTTTGTTTACATAAACCTTATATACATGTAATAGGTCATAAAGCCCAATTGACATGAAACTAACATTTCCCCCTTCTAGGCCCATGCAAAAGATGTCTAGGGTCCTTCTCTTTAGGTCCAAATTGGCTTCATAACATTGTTCAAGTCACATGTATACTTGTGTCACATTTAGTCCATTTTTGGATTTTGTGACAATTTCTAGCAGATTTTCTGCCTAAACTTTGAAAAGTCATAACTAATTTGTAAACATCATATTGGAGTAATTTCAAATGCTATAGAACCCTTATTGAGTCTATTTTCAAGAAAAAATATAGTCTTTAGCCAATTGGAAGCACAAAATTCTCAGAATTAAATTCTTTAAGAATTAGGCAGTTTTTCTGGGCTAAATTCAAAAATCCATAACTCTTTACATACAGCTCTAAAAATTACCCATTACCTATCAAATTAAAAATTAGGATGTTTACTTTCACCCTGTGAAATTGCATAATTTTTTATCATCATTTGGTCATCCAAAAACACATGACAAACTTACTGCCTCACAGGAAATCTTACTAGCAGTACTATTCACATTCTATAAAATTCACTCTTCCATTTCACTAAATGCTACAAATGTTTACAAGGCAAATTGGAGAATAAAATTTGGGGTGTTACAGTTCCCCCCACTTAAATAAATTTTGTTACCGAAATTTGAACGTCTTTAATTTGGGAACTATTTCTTATCATTCAATCTATCTCTTAGTATTCAATATATTCAATATGATGTCCACGAAGCATATAACCATAATCCACGTATACAGCTCCCCTGCTACCACACAAGGGCTCATTGCCATTCCGCCTACATATTTCGCTATAAACCACACAGATAATCAACCCCACAATTTGTACCTCACAGATCACATACCACCTAGAGGTTGCATAGAACACATATTATACCCCACAAAGAGTACATAAGTGACTACGACGAGGAGGACTTCACCACAGTCTTGATGTAATGCACATTGAAAAGAATGTTTGTGACAATGTGCTGTATACGCTGCTTAACGAACCCGACAAGACAAAAGATCACCTTCAAGCGAGGAAAGATTTACACGACATGGGAGTTCGTGAAGACGCTTGGCCAGATGAGCATGACAAATTTCAGCCGGCAGAATTTACCCTTACAAAACCGAACAAGGAAGTCTTCCTCCCGACGTTGAAGAAATTAAAAGTTCATGATGGGTATTCAAGCAACATTTCTCGATGTGTTGACTTGCAAGCTCGAAAGGTTGCTGGCCTGAAGAGTCATGACTCACATATTCTTATGCAGCAGTTACTCCCTCTGGCTATAAAGAATACACTTCCTCCCGATGTTTCCATCGTTTTGGTGGAACTTTGTTCTTTCTTTCGGAAGTTGTGTTCTAAGGTTTTAATCATTGATGAGCTCGATCAGCTACAGTCCAAAAACATTCTTACGCTTTGTCATTTGGAGATGATCTTTCCTCCGTCCTTTTTTACTGTGATGGTTCACCTTACAGTCCACCTCGTTCATGAAACAAAGCTTGCTGGACCAGTACAATATAGTTGGATGTATCCGATTGAGAGGTACTCATTTTAAATATGTACTTTATTCTTCATATTGAATGTTTGCTAGTCGTCCTTTTCAGCATTTTATATCAATTTTCTCTTCTGTACTTTGTAGGTTCCTTGGGAAATTAAAATCTTACGTAAGGAATAAGGTGTGGCCAGAAGGTTCTATAGCTGAAGGCTATATAGCGGATGAGGTGCTATATTTTTGCTCAAGGTACTTTGATGATCTTGAGACGGCTTTCAACCGCTCACCTCGTGTTGACGATTGTCCTGAACCTGCACCGACATCAGGAGAATTTATCCCTCGTGTTGGTAAACCAGTTGGAGCAACTTAGAACTTCAAACTAACGGCAACTGAGAAGTTGCAAGCACATAGAAATGTCTTGATTAATTGCACTCAAGTTGAACCTTTCATACGGTAAGAATTGTACACTCACATGTTATTCGATCTATATCTTTCGTAACATTTCTCACTTTCATTTCACTATCGCCTTTCCATTATTAATTGCAGGGAATTCAGAAGTCATGTTAAGTGTCAACTCAGGATCCGTACACAGACATCCTCGGAAGTTGATAGGAGGGTCCATAGAGAATTCCCGAGCTGGTTTGCACGCAGAATACTAAATGACCATAACCCACACTCACCAGATTTCAGAGCTCTCGCAATCGGCCCTCTTGATCATGCAAAAAGGTTTACAGCATACAATGTTAATGGTTTTAAGTTTTGCACGGTTTCACGGGATCAAGGATTGCAAACTCAGAATTCAAGTGTTTATGGCACATTTGGGACAAGGAGTTATGCGAGCAGCAGTGACGCCAACATGCAGTTCGGAGGCGTCCCTTACTATGGCAAGCTTCTTGATGTGGTAGAACTTAATCATCAATGCCGTTTCACTGTGACGTTGTTCAAGTGTTTGTGGGCAAATACCACTACTTCTCAGGGACTGACAACTGACTACTTAGGGATCACATTAGTCAATTTCTCACGGCCGATTCATACTGGTATTTCTCAAGATGATGAGCCGTATATTCTAGCTTCAGAGGCACATCAGGTTTATTATGTCGAGGACGAGAGGCACAGGGATTGGCACATGGTCGTTCATTTAAAGCCACGAGACCTTTACGACATGGGTGAAGGCGATAACATTGCCTACGAGAGTGAGCCATTTCAGCCAGCCGATTTTGAAAACTACTTCCCTGAAGGTGATGACAATTTACCTCTACTGCAGTGAGTTTTTTTAAGTCCACGTCATTTAAATTAAATTTTTTAAATTTAATAATACATCCCTAACAATACTTTTTCTACATAATTTCTGTAGGGATGGCGACGATAATTAATCAAATTCAAATTATGCTTTTGTCTTTAAAAAAATGGAAAATAAAAATTTTAAAAAATAAAATAATAAATAACCGCTACAAAATTAAAAATAACCGCTATTAAGAAAAACCGCTACAAAATGGATACATTAACCGCTATAAATAGTACGTGGATCCCTATAAATACCCTTACACAACTCATTTCAAACACTCCCCAATTTCTTTTCACCTTACATTTCTTTCATTTTCTCTCATTTACTTCTTTTGTATGAGTAGAGGAGCTGAATAATACGATCAAATATGGTAACAAGTTTTTTTATTTTTTTTACAATACTTCTTTCCTTGATATAAAATTTATTCTCACCATTTTTTTTCCAGATATTTTAGAGCTATATCTCATTTTCATCTATTTTTCATAAACAATTACATTATATTAGACAACATAATAATTCCTTATTACCTACGTATCTTTAATAATATTATTAATATAACTTTTATACTAATCCAATTAAATTAAATTTTTCCTTTTAATTTATTCATAAGTTAAACTATTGAATAATAAGCTGATTAAATTAGATAAACTAATAAAAAAATAAACTAACTAATTTAATATTAAAAGAACAGAAACAAATAATCATATATTTTTTAAAAAAATTTAAATATTTGTAGCGGTTATCAAACTGCTACTAACAAGTGCGCCTTTTTAAACTCAAATTAAATTTTTTAACGCTAAATTTGAATTTCATGAATTTAGTAGCGGTTTTATAACCGCTACAAATTTCATAAAAATTCAAAATTAGTAGCGGTTTCTTAACCGCTACAAAATTAAAAAAATGTCATTTTTCTTTTCCCGCCTTTAAAATTTCAATTTTTTATATTTGTAGCGGTTATATAACCGCTACAAATATCTCTAAAAAAAATTTCATTCATGGGGATATTGTAGCGGTTTTTTGTAACCGCTACAAAGAATGTAACGATTATTTTTCGTGAGT
Source organism: Inga oerstediana (assembly GCA_963210345.1). Taxonomy (NCBI): domain Eukaryota; kingdom Viridiplantae; phylum Streptophyta; class Magnoliopsida; order Fabales; family Fabaceae; genus Inga; species Inga oerstediana. Next base: position 42,495,858 of record OY723409.1, read on the forward strand.
AGTGGTTTTATAGAACCGCTACAAAACCGCTTGCAACATACGATTTAGTAGTGGTTTTCATAACCACTACTAATGTTGTTTGTAACGGTTAAAACCACTATTAATACCCATTTTTAACCGCTACTAAATCACTTTTTTTTTTGTAGTGGATGTTGGTGTTTATATATATATATATATATACAGGTATATTTTTATCCTATTAATTACACACACTCGGCCCTAATTTTTCACTTTGTCTAATTAAAGATTCATTAAATTTCTTAAGTTCCATAATTTGGCTAATTATCTAATTCCCACAAATTAATCCTTAAATAATTTTAAGGACTCTCTTCCATATATAATTAACTTCATCAAGTCTTAAAAATAATTTCTCAAAAATTTATAAGTCAAATTATGACTGTTAACCATTGTTCCTCAAATTCCCGAAAAATAGGCCTTTAAATTCCAAAATTTATCTCTAACACCATTTTATTTTATTTTATTTTTGAAAAATTTAACCTTTTACTAAATTTTAGGATATTACATGACTTTAGTGTCACTGTTGAAGGTTAGCTTTAGCATGTCGCCTCCAAAAATCAACTTTTAGCGGCAACAAAAGTCACCGTTAAAAGTGCATTAAGAAAAAAGAAAAATATTTTTCCATGTCAACTACACATCCATCACATCACCTTCCACCTACCTTGTCCACTTGTCACCTGCCACAATCCACATCACCCGCCTTCCACATCACGCCACGTCACCCAACAATATTTTTCTCCCATAAGTGCTTCACCCAGGTTCGGACCTCCTTGTTAAGGAGGAAAGCTCCTAACCATGTGAGCTATGATGAATTGGCATCCTTTATGTCGAAAATTATATATAGATGTTTAACAATATATATATATATATATATATTGTTAAACATCTCACACACACGTATTATTTATAATATATTAAATCTATTTGTTTAGATAAATTTTATTAATATTAATATAAAAATATATAATACTAATACACACACATATATATTAACTTATATATTAATATAATACCTAAAAAAATTTTAAATTAAAATATGGGTATAAATAATATAATACCATTAATATAATATATTTTTCATTTATATTAGATAGGGGTGTGCATTCTTTTCCCGTCTCGATCTTCTCGTCCCGATCTCGAGCAAATCGGGACAGGAAAATCCCGTCCCGAAAGTTTCGGGACGAGAAAAAATCGGGATCGGGAAATTTCAGTTCGGGATCGAGATCGGGATCGGTATTTCCCGATCCTAAATATTTCCCGATCCCGAAATTATTACTATTTATTTTTAGTATCTATTACCTAACTCACTCACACCAGACACCAGACGTCCACACTCAATCTCAGGCTTATTGAACTCGACACAGACCCATGACCCATCTCATCTCATCTGAACTCTGAAGGCTTCTGCGGTTCTGCTGCCTTCTAGTTCAAAGTTTCGAGCCCTAATAATTCCTTTCCCAGTTCGGCAGTTCCCAGCTTCTCTCGACGTCGGCGTCTGCAATGGCAAATCTTCCTGAGGACGCCTGATCTAGGTCTCTCGTCCCCTCCCTGTGCGACGGACGACGCGATCTCTCGGTGTCGATGACGGTGACTCTACCTGAAGACCCTAATCTCGGTCTCTCATCCCCTCCCTGTGCGACGGACAACGTGTCTGACTGTGCTCCTGGCGTGCATCCCTCTCTGAATTTATTCTCCAAATCACCAATCTCCATATTGGAAGATCTGCAACTCCGCAAGTGGTAATTGACTAATTGTTTGTTTGAATTCGCTTTTTCTTCTTTGGTATTTCTACTTGTAGTTGTAGATTTTATATGTCAGAATTCTTTTGTCCAGATTTTATATGTGAATTTGATCTTCAGCAGAATTAATACAGAATTCTTTTGTCCAGATTTTTGAAACAAACAATTTGTTTAATCCTTGAGCTTGTAATGCCCTTATTTAGTTATTCTATTGACATAATGATTATGTGATCATAGTTTAATCCACTGTCTAGTTTCCATAGTCACACTGAAAATTTTTCTTTCCCTTCATGTTTACATAGATTAATAAGTGAATAGATCATTAGTGGACCAAATAAAGAGTCTTAAATCTTAACACTAAATTCACTAATAAGCAAGGGCAGATAATGTTCAAAATACAAATCATAAACATCAAAGACATGCCTAGTCCTCCTATACTATGTCTATAATTAAGAAACAAAAAATATCTACTTGATAACTACTTGCCTACACATAGTGGTTTCATTCCATACATCCATTACACCTAATACATGCTATAACTGTATTGATTATTCAGTTGTTCACGAATTATTGCTCTGGTTCAGTGATTTTTTTTCCTTCTAATTTTTTATAGATTATCTTTTTAAACATGTTGAATCAATACTTGTTAATATCTCAAAGCAGTGGAATATGAGCTCTTGAGTAGTATAAAGTAGTATACTATTTCCATTTACTCTGTTATCTTACATACTCTTGAAAGAAGTGGAAATTCAATTTAGAGGTTGCTATATATGCTGGTACGGATGACATGGGAAAATAAGCAATATATGATGGTCTTTGTGAACCCCTTAATCTGATATATGTGATTCCCTTATTTTCCTTCCTTTTATAGAAATAAATGGATGCTAAAGGATATATTGAAGTATGTCAGGTAGAACCTAAAGATCCTTCTACACAAGGTAGTGAAGCTACTCATACAAATGAGGAGGGAAATGTCACAAGTGATACAAATGATAATAAGGGAGATGAAGAAGTTCAAGGTCCAAGGAAGAAACACAAATCTTCAGTTTGGGATGCTTTTGAGAAGCTACCCATAGAACAATTTAAAGATGGACAACTTCAGGCCAAGTACAAGTATTGCAACAAGCTACTTAAATGTGACCCTGTACATCAAGGGACAAGTAGATTGTTGAAACATTTACAAACATGTCTCAAAAATCCAAACAGACCGAACAAGGCTAAACAATCTTTGTTGGCATCCACTCTTGAAGGAAGTAGCAAAAAGCTGACTCATCATTTGTTCAATCAAGAAGAATGCAGATTGTCGATTGCAAAGTTTTTTATACTGGATGAAATGCCATTTTGAGTGGTGGACGGTGTGGGGTTTAAACAGATGATGATGAAGGTTGAACCTCACCTTCAAATTCCTTCTAGGATGACAGTAACAAGGGATTGCTTGAGGTTGTATATGCAAGAATCAATCAAATTGAAGAGGTATTTTAAAAGAACAAAAGTTCGTGTTTCCCTCACAACAGATACTTGGACTTCTTGTCAAAATGCCAACTATATGTTCTTGACTACTCACTAGATTGATGAGGATTGGACATACCAGAAGCGAATCTTGAATTTCTGTATAATAGAAAACCATAAGGGTGAGACAATTGCAGCAAATTTGGAGAGATGTTTATTAGCTTAGAACATTGATAATGTTTATACAATTACGGTTGATAATGCTGCTTCAAATGACAATGCAATGGCAAGATTGAAAAAAGTTTAAAGGCATTGGAATGGTTTAGTTTGTGATGGAGACTTCTTGCACTTGAGGTGTTGTGCACATATTTTGAATTTGATTGTTTCTGATGGTGTGAAGGAATTGCACAGCAGTGTTGAAGGCATTAGAAATGCAGTTAAATATGTTAGATATTCTCCTTTGAGGCTTAAAAGGTTCAAAGAGTTTGTTGAGAAAATGAAAATTGACTCAAAAATCCTACTTACAATGGATTGCCCAACTAGGTGGAATTCAATTTACCTTATGTTGGAGAGTGCCATTAAATTCAGCACTTTTTTTGAAAGGATGATCAATGATGATAAAGATCACAAACCGTTCTTTGCAGAAAAAAAGATAGTTGGTCCTCCTTTAAGAGTGGATTTTAAAAAAGCTACAGAATTTGTTGAGTTTTTGAAAGTCTTCTATGACGTGACTTTACAATTTTCAGGATCACTTCATGTTACCTCAAATGAATGCTTCCAACAAATAGCTGAAGTTTATATTATCCTCAAAGATGCAGCCAATGATCATATGAGTTTGTTATCTAATATGGCTGAAAATATGTTGTCTAAGTATGAAAAGTATTGGGGAAATCTTGGTGACATTAATCCTTTGTTGATGATAGGGATTTTACTTGACCCTAGGTATAAAACAACATATTTGCAGTATGCTTTTGAGGCTATCTTTGACGAGGCCGCATAGTGTGAGGCAATGATCAAAATGGTCTTAAATGTTTTGTACCGTTTGTATGATCACTATGTGGTGGAGCCAGACACATCTCAATCTCAAATTGTAAACCAACCTCAGTCACAAGTATCGAGTCAGAGTCAAAGTACTACTAGTAGTACTTCTATTCAGTCTCACATATCTTCATTACGTCAAAGAATGCCTATAATGAGGTAATTTATGGATCGATCTGAGGCTGATAATCAGCTAGATAAGTATGGAGAAGTGGATAAGTATCTTAAATCTGAGTTGACTGCATTAAAAGATGAAGAGTTTGATATTTTGGCCTGGTGGAATGAAAATGGTTCTAAATACAGAGTCCTTTCATTGATTGCACGTGATGTGCTGGCCATACCTGTATCCACCGTCACTTCTGAATCTGCATTTAGTATGGGAGGTTGTGTCATTTCTGAATACAGAAGTTCTCTCTCACCAAAGACAGTTGAGGTACTCATTTGTACGCAAAATTGGTTATCTTCATCTACTTCTGCTTTGTGTGATCAACTAAAAAGAACTTCAAATTGATAACTTCAATGACACTATTGCTGTAGAACAAGGTAATATCTATTCTTTTGGTTTGTTTAGTTCATTTCATTTATTATTTATTAATTATTTGTAATTTTTGTTTCTTTTCCTTGTACTTTTCATAGCTGAATCGGCAACTTCAAGCATATCACATTCAGAGGAAGCACTAGACAACTAATCAATGGTTAGTTTTCTTCTTTTTTCATTTAGTTTAATTTAATCTTAATAGTTGTCTGAAAATTAAGGAAATGGAATATGGCATTTTGCCTATCTATGGTTGCTGGAATTTCTTGCCTATCGACAGTTTTGTTGATGGCTTCTTCCTTTGTATTTCTTGGCAGTTGCTACTTGCTGGTTTTGGGTTCCTGGCTTCTAGCTATATGAATTGCATTATGCTCCACCATTTTTGGAAATGATTGGTGATCTATTCGACTCCTAGGAAGCCAACATATTGAATTTGTGTTTGTTGTATTTTCTGCTACACTCATGCAGAAGAAGCTTTGGATAAATTTCATTATATATTTGATTTCTATGGCTTTGTGGATGCTGAATTGAGTTAATTGTAGTGTTAGAGGTTCAGTATATTGATTTTCTTGCTATTTGGGATAAATTAGTGAATATGACAACAACTATGTGTTGGAGACTCATTTCTGGGAAAGTTCAGACAGCAATATGGATTAAAGAAAATATTTGGGATTTTTAGTAGTATGATATAAAAATCTACAATAACAACAAAAACTTTAGGCTTCAAACTTTGGTAGTTCGTATGCAAGTCATCTTTGGTCACTGTCATTTAGGAATCTCTACACTTGCTAGCCAGATATTCCCTCTTTTTATGTTTTCTTGAACTAGTCATATATTTATTTGGTTAAACTGATGATTAGTTGTTTTGATGTCCAGAGAATATATTTGGTGATATTTTTTTTATATCTATTATTAGTTAGCAGCAAGCAGATAATAGATGTAGTTTTCTATTGTTGATTGTTGAACATCAAGAAGGTAATCCAAAAGCATTAGATCAACTCAAACTTTCTGATTCTATTTTGGTTCACTAAAGACACGTAAGATTTCATGACAAATAAATCCACAATAAACTACAGAACCTTATTAGAGTTATTTGTCTTTTTTCCTTTTAGTAGAAAGACACTTCATGTAGTCCGTTTGGATCAATAAACCATTATGTAAAGCAGCAAATGTGAAGCATTTTCCTAAAGCATTTCCACCTCTGAAAATTTGGGAAATTCCCGATCTCGATTTCGGGATTTCCCGTCCCGTCGGGACAGGAAATTCTCTGGATCGGGATCGGGATCGAGAATGGGATTTCCCGATCCCGAACAGGCCTAATATTAGATTTAAAATGTTCTATTACTATATTAATAAATGGTTTAAAATATAATTTATATAAATAAAGAATAATATATATATATATATATATATAGTTCAAAAAAGAAAGTTAATTATAAATTAGATTATATGTATTTTTTTATTACTTGGATTTTTTTATTTGAAAATAATTATCTAATTTTTTTTGAAAGGTTATTGCTAAATTTTTATAATGTTTTCTGTTTTTTAGTATTATTAAATATTAAATTATATGATTCATCTTATATTTCAAGATAGTATTAAAAAAGCATATAACATGATATAAATATATTTAAGTATATTGTTTAGACATTCATTTTGGCCTAATTAGCCATTTGAGTCCTCAATCTCGCCTAAAATTTTCATGTACAGCAGTTCACATTTGTTTGGTCCAATCTAAGCAATCTTGATCAAGTAGACAATCAGATTTTGTGCTCGATTAAGCTAAAAAAATTTTTGGGTGATTCAAAACACCCTATTTTCAAATATAAGAGCAGTTGGATTGTCAATTGGTTTCTTATCTTCCCTATACTTGTCTTCTGTTTTGGATATGAGAATGAAAGAAACTGTAGTGGGAAGACGCGTGTACACGTACCATATTAAATTTTACATATCAAATTAGTAGAATAATTGTTTTTAAGTAGACACCATTACAATAAAGATTGAAATTGGAAAATTTATGTGTGGATGTATCATTTGTTTCAAATTAAAGTATCAATTTAAGCGTAAAATCATTGAAAAAATGAAAGCTCATTCCCTTTTTTTTCATGATAAATAGCATATTTAAATAGTTAGATGTTAAATATTATATTTAAATTAAAAAAAAATTGCTTTCCTCATTAATTGAAAATTGCCTTAAAAAAAAGTCTTGCCTAAAAAATCATCACTAAAAGTATGACCTTTAGCCGTGACACAAAAATGTTGCCGCTGAAAGTATGACCAAGTCGCCGCTGAAAGTATCACCTTTAGTGGTGACTAAAAAATGTTACCACTAAAAGTATGACTTTTAGCGGTAACAAAAAAAGTCACCACTAAAATTTAACTTTCAGCTGCGGCAAAAATTGTCCCCTGTCATCACTGAAAGTTTGTCTTTCATGACTTTCAATGGCGACTGTTTGAGTCGCCCCTAAAAGTCATCGCTGAGAGTTTTTTTTTTTTTTTTTTTTTTTTTTTTTTTTTTGTTGTAGTGAGGGTTGTTTAAATGATACAATTTGTAAATATTATGTTTTGAGGCCTACCAAAAGCCTACATTTATGTAGGTTTTGGTAGGCTTAAAGCCTACATTTAGCCTTCAAAAGCTGCAATATGAAACCTTTTTAAAGGCTTACATTGTAATTAGGCTTTCAAAAAGGTTTCAAGCTCGAGTAGCCTTTATGAGGCTCAAATCTGAGATTAAAGAAAAGCCTATATTTAGGCTTAGACCTAAAAAAAATTAGTCTTTTTTTCAACAAAAAAAAAAGTCACATTTATAGCACTTTCTCATGGCAGTGTTGCATAAGACATTTTTTAAAAAAAATAAATAAATGTCTCATCTTCTCGTTGTGCACCTTGGGAAAGCGCTATTTAATGTTTTTTTTTTTAAAATGAGGTTTAACCTTCTCGCTACAGCTATTTAAGCTTTTAAAAAATAGTTAATATCATCTTTGATCCATTAATAGTGCTCTCATTTTAATTTTAACCCCTCAAGTTTCAAACCATTGATTTTAGTTCCTCTAGGAATAAAATGGTTCAAGTTTTTATTAAGTTATAGGAACTAATGTTTTAAACTAAATGAAATTTAAGGGTCTAAAACCAAAATAAGAGTAAATTTGAAGGAACAAAGAAAGGATATAGGAGCGGCAACGTTTTCTCAAGGGAACGCTATAAAATGTGTGTTACTTGTTTAACTCACTGATGAACTTGCACCGAACGAATCCATTCGCAACTATTACAAATACACAAGTTGGATATGAAAGTTGTAAAACGTCACTGATAAAACTGCAAAAGTAGTAACCTCATTAATAAATTCACCTACAGAAAAATACACAAGGTTGAAGCTAAAAAATGCTTGTTTGGCTCAAGCATAATTCAAGTTAGGTATAGTATATATATAGTAAAATGGAATGAGTGTAATAAGAGCGTTACATTAGTGGTGCGAAATTAGGATTTTGTTTTAATTTTTAAGGTTTAATAGTGTACGCATGGTTAATATAATCAATTGCATGGGCTAGCACAAGAGCATCTCAAGCCTTGCAAGGGGCTAGATACAAATGTAGAACGTGAATTATTCGTCCAATTATACTTTTTGTGTTAATTTTCAATATATAAAAACATATAATTGTATATATTGAATTTGTAAAATTACAAGTGACATGCGATAAGTTTCTGCTTCACAGATAAGAAATATCCATAATCCATATATATCAACAAGTCCAAAAAGATAAGAAAATCATTCGATGTAAAAGCTAATTATTGAGGGAATTTGTTAATTCTAAATATAAGAGCTTAATCCATTTTGTTTCCAAATTTATACTGTCTTTTTCCGAACTTATCCCTATTGTTTGCAAACATATAAAGATAGTTTCTATCAATATAATGTAGATATATAGTTTCCAAAATATAAGTTTTTTTTTTTTTTTGCCAAAATATCCTCATTTATGTGGAAGAGAGAGAATGTGTGGTGGAAAAAGAATATGGGAATTAAATGCAATTATATGAGTAATATAAATAATTAAATGGAGCTAAAACAAAAACTCAGCAAAAAAATTGAGACAACATCTAAGTGTCTCTTATAAAACCAAGGTACTGAAAACCGGACTGGATACTGAACCGATCTAGGTATTGGGTTAAGGATCAGTGGTTCAGACCGGGGTTAACCCGAGGGTCAGATCGGGGTAGACCGGGGTCAATTAAAAATATATATATATATATATATAATTTAAATGTTTATATATACCACTCAAAAAACCACATGAGAGTTTTTTTTAATCAATAGTCTAATATAACCTTTTGAACCTGATACCCACAAAATTATTATTAAATAAGGAGTTTTCTCCCACCAAACAATCCTTTTAAAGCCAGTTACAAATTAACAAATTTTAAGAAAATAATATTTTCCCCTTTCATTATTCTCATGGCCCCACCTCACCCCACCCCTTTTTTGTTTTTTCCCGTGACCCCTCACTTTATCTCTTCCTCTCTCTCTCTCTCTCTCTCTCTCTCTCTATTTCTTTGGTTTTCCTCTTTTGGTCAACACCAACTCTGGCTCTCTGCTTCTTCTCAATTCTCACATGGCTTCCATTTCCCAAGATCTCGTTCTCACTTCTCACCACCGCCATGCTTGTCTCCAGCACTGGTCTCAATCTTTGCTTCCTCTGGCAGAAGACTTTCCCTCTTCCCCATCATTCAAGTTCAAATTCTAAGAAAGCCCTCTCATCTTGCTTATACTCAGATCAGTATGCTTTACTTTTCTTCCCCTAGTTTTTCTTTTTTCGTTTTCCTTTCTGATCGATGCTTCTTCGAGAAAGTTTCATTCTTTGTTCATTTTTTTATGTGGATTTTATGTCTACAACTGCTCGATACTCTTTCTTCTTGGTTTCGGCTTCGCTTTCTTCTTCCTTGACATTATTTGCGAATTTCAGCCTCTTCTTCTTCTTGCTTCCCCTTTTCTTTTCCTTTGCAAAAAACCTCAGAAATCAGAGAAATTCCTGAGAATCGAATTGCTTTTTACAAATAAGTAAAAAAAAAAAAGGGCAACCTGTGACTAGGCCGGGTCACCTCGGTTCAGTCCGGGTCACAACGGGTCGACCGGTTCAGTTGACCCCGATTTTTCCCCCTCAACCGGATCGGACTGATGACCGGTTCACTGGTTTTCGGTCCGAACCAGCCGGTCCGGTCTGGTTTTCAATACACTGTATAAAAGACAAGATGGCATACCAAAAAAAAAAAAGAAGCTATCTCTAGTAAAAGGTAATGGCTGGGGTATCTAACTTCTAAATTTAAGACTGGAGGAATTATCAAATAAGAAAAATATGTTCAAAAACTATAATAATGATGACTAGATAAATGGTGTGTTGAAAAACTCCATGGGTTAAATATTGATCGAAAAACAAGGTTGAAGAAACCATATATGAATATAAACCCACTAAATAAATTAGCCTGCAAGAGGATTGAGCACCTGCCCAACAAACAACACTGCTCCACTTACTTCTTCCCTAATTACAAAAAGAAAAGGGTGATCAGCTACAAAGTCTATTTTAGGAGGAGGATTTGATATCTTGATTAAATATTTGGCACTGGCTGGTTGAGCTTCCCTGCCTTCTTCATCTACTTCAATGGATGCCTTTTGAAATATGTTCGAAACCGACAGTGTTTCGCCATCAATAGAATTTGCCATTTCCGTTAATTCTCCTCTGGTGAATGGCAAAGTAAGCCCTAGTTCCTTCAATTGATTGGAAGCCATGACCTCATATGAAAATTTAAATTTTGGGATCCTTACGTGTCCTACTTCGTGCAGAGTGTGAGGAAGGTTGTGTTCCAAGAAGCTAGATTGATGAGAACCAACCTTCTCAACCAATGAAGCGAGTCCATCATGTGAATCTGGAAGAAAAATATACATTGTGAAAAAATGCTCACAAGGGAGACTAAGGACTTTAAAACCATCACAAACTCTAATATGTTGTCTCTTCTTGCTGGTCATGAAGGGAACTTTCACTGAGCTCCCACATAAAAGATGAAATTCATAGTCTTTAGTTTTTGATGGTTTAAACTTCTTCAGCCATGACCCTTTGAAGTGTAGTGCGTTTACAAAGACAAGTCTATCTGAGACTCCAAGAGAGGACTCATGAAAAGCATTTTTAACAAGGCCATTCGTATTTTCTTCCGCCCATGAATTAATTTGTTGGGTCACTTTAACCTGAATAAATTATATATTATAACCATCATCTCATTAGTACGAAGTTGATTGTTTCTTATAATAGCACTTCAACATATAATATTTACTCCTCAATAATATGAGGCAAAAAACACACAAATCAAAAAGATATTAAAATCTGTGTATTACATAAAAAAATTTCCTTTTCCTGTTTTTCAGTTTTACCTTCTCTAAGTTGAAAGAAAAACTGATACTCTCATAAGCTGATAAGCGCCCCAGGGAAAATGGCATTCAAGTCTTAAGTAAGACAAATTATTATTTTAAGGTCTTTTGAAATCTCCAAATTACTAATAAGTCCCAAAATCTGTGAGTAAGAGATTATAATTGTGAGAAGAAGCACTTACCCTTGCACTCAATTATCATTACTTTCTCTCTCACTTGTCAATAAATTAAAATATAGTGTATGTTTTAATTAATTTCTCTTGATTTGGACTTGTATGCTTAGATTTTTTTTTCCTTCGCCCAACTCATGTGTGCTTAGAATATATAAATCAAAACAAAATTATATGGTAGATTTATATCATATTTTGAATCATGACTGCCATATAATTTTATTTTGGTTGACAAGTAAAAGAGTATAAATTAACAAGTGAGGGAGCTGAATTGACAGGGTAATGAGGGCAAGGAATAATTGGAATCTCTTAATCTCAGGTTTAGGGGAGAGGGGTGTCTCCATTGATTTCCCTCTCCATTTACTCTTCATTGAGGGTATCTACCATTAGATCAACTTTCAACGGTTGAGATCATTATAATAAAAATCTACCATGTAAATCTCAACCATTGAAAGTTGATCTAATGGTAGATACCTTGGAGAGTAAATGGAGAGGAAAATCAATGGAAACATCCCTACCCCCAGGTTTAGGTGCTCTGCGACTTGTTAGTAATTTAAAGGTTTTAAGTTACCTTACTTACAACTGAGTGCAATTTTCTCAAGAATAAATCAATCAATTACAAGAGTACCATATTCTCTATCCCTGACTATAAGAATTTTTTTTTAAAAAAAAAAAATTTTTAGGGGGAAAAATAAGAAATTATTATTAGTGCAGATAGAGAATAATGGTGAGAATGTACCTTGTTTCGGAAGTCAACCTGAGCCAGAGCAGCCCGACGATGAGAATCTACAATCTGTTTAAACGAAGGCTTTGGAATTAGGGATTGATCCAACCAGATGCCATTGGCAAAATTCAAGTAAGTGCCGCGACCGGGTAACCCATCGACGAAGGTGCTTTTGGAGAGCTTAGAGGCGAAGTGATTGAGATCATCGGCGGAAGGGATCTTGAGGAAGGAGAGAAGCTGACTGAGGGTGGGACCGTCGGATCCGGCGGCCACTAAGCTGAGCGCCACCTGTATCAACAATGGCGAAACTACAATGTTTTTGTTGGCTTCCTTCAAGAATAGATGCTTCGCGAAGCTTAACGAAACGTCAGTTTGGTTGGCCGTTGCTTCCGCGAAGGGTATAGAGGTGGACTTAAAATCGGTATTCTCTTCGTAGTTAGGAAACATTTGATTTTGAGAAACTGGGGAGAAGTAGGAGGAAAGGACATTACTCCTTTTCAGGAGTTGTGCTGTTTGGTTGCTGGAGAGCCAATTCCAGCGAGAAACGAGATTCCGCCACATGATGAAAAGGTAAGATCAGAACGATGGAAGACTAAAACGAGGGAGAAGATAAAAGTAGGAAAAATGGGTCATACAAATTAATTGACGAGGAACCCCTGAAAAGCTTTTCGTTCAAGAAAACCCAAACGGGAGTCATTTACTTATACTGATAACTTAGAGATAGTTAGTTGTGATATAAGCTAATCTTTTTTTCAACAAATAATATTAGCTTATCCATTAGATATTCATATAATCGTAATCTATCTGTTGATTTCAAAATCTAAGTGAGTATGGTAATATTTTTAGTATACACAATCAATCACAATAATCTTCTAATTATTTATAATCACCCTAAATATTAAATGAATCAAACGCAATCAACAACTTCAATCCGATCAAATGGTTATATCTTATTGTTTGTACGTGGATATTAATGTTTTCGCAACAGCTATATTTACTGATATTATTACATATTTATATTGTCACACTCTTATTTTATTTCCACATTTTTCAGAGTACTTACGTGTTGCTCAGTGAGCAGTACAGAAATAACATAAATATACTGATATATTGATACAACGTACTTGATTACATTATCGGTTTTCTCCGCAAGGTTTGATAATATATACAAATTATCCCAAATATTCAAAAATAAGCTACACATAACCAAACAGCTCCGGTCTTGGGATCCGTACCCTTCAATTGCCCATATTTACCGCTTTGCCTCTGCTGGAATATTTATTTATTTGAAAAATGATAAAATTCAAAAGAATCTCAGTAGTAATATGCAATCAATCATATAAAATACGAAAATTAAATATGTCATGTTCCATATTATACAACAAATTAATAATAAAAACACGGCGTATATATATGAGTTAGAGGTTCAATCCCCCACTATCCGTATAACTCGGTTGGGATTTTACTCCACAACCAGGTAAAAGTGCCTCCTCACACTATTTGCCCTTATCGGCATAAACCACATTTATCAATTATATCACAAAAGATAGCATACACAAATATATAAATATTGGCATAATGTATGAAAGATAGAGTTATTACCTTAAATCCCTTTTGTTTGAAAATTGTTCCTTGAATTTCGTTCTGACGGCTTGGGCTATCAATTCGGTCCTAAAATTCTAAATATATAAGAATTAGGCTAAAACTTATTCATGTACTACTTTAGATTCTTTCAAAGTATTTTTTTTGGTTATATTAGTCTAAGACTATAAAATTACCAAAATGTCCCTAAGGACCCGATCCAACCTTGATTTAACCGATCCGACTGTACTTTTCTATAAATTTTGACTCAGGCTATTCCTACATAATTTTACTTGTAGAATCCATTTTTGACCTTGGTTTTCACAAAATAACTGCCAAATGACAGTTTTACCCTTGACAACCCCTGTTTTTTGGATTTTAGGGGTACTTTTGTAATTTCGCTTTCTAAGGCTTTTCTGAAAAAAAATTCAATGTCAACCCTACACAATTTTCCCTCTTGAACACAATGGAACCATCAGATTGATGAAATTTCAGCCCTAGCCCCCCTTTCTAGCTCTAGCCAAAACTTGTGTCTTACAAAGGAAAAATGTGATTTTTGATTTTTAACACCAAAAGCTTACTCCTTTCTACTTCCAATCCTTTATTAAGGCATTTAATCACATACTAAACAATATTTGAGGGAATTTGGGCAGCATAACCCCTTAGGATTATCACTTTTCAAATTTGCAAAATCAACCAACAAACCACAAATCACAACCAAATCAACAACACCCTCACAACATTATGAGAAGGAGATTATGGAAGTTACCTCTTGATTTTTCACTTCCTGTCTCCTAGCCGAACACCCTCCCTCCCTCTCCTTTGAAAATTAGCTTGCTAAACATGGAGATTCATGAAGAAAAAGAGATTAGAGGAGCTATTTTGCAAAAGAGGAAGCTTGTACCCAAGATTACAAGTCTCTCTCTCTCTCTCTCTCTCTCTCTCTCTCTCTCTCTCTCTCTCTCTCTCTCTCTCTCTCTCTCTCTCTCTCTCTCTCTCTCTCTCTCTCTCTCTCTCTCTCTCTCTCTCTCTCTCTCTCTCTCTCTCTCTCTCTCTCTCAGTTGTCCAAATAAAGCAAGAAAGATGAAGCAAAAGGCTTCATAAATCTCTCTCTCTCTCTCTCTCTCTCTCTCTCTCTCATCCAAATAAAGCAAGAAAGATGAAGCAAAAGGCTTCATAAATATCTTACTATTTCCCTAATTAATTTTATTACCAAAAATCCAGTTTATGACACACTTTTGTACTTGGGCTTATCCCTCCATAATTTTATGTCATAAACTCCAATCTTATTTTTATACTCATAAACCCCAATTACAATTGAACCAATTCCCTTCTCTTCCTTTAGCCCATAAAAACGCATAAGGGTCCCCTTTAATGACCCAATTGGGCTTCTCCCATTAACATTGAACTACATGTACACTTAATAGTATTTTAATCTAATTTCGCATGTGCTCATACTTTAACAATTATAATCTAATCTCTTGGCTTTAGATTAATGACACTTGGCCTGCCTGTTTATAAGCCAAATAATCATTTTCCCCTCCTATTTCTTTATTCCACAATTTACCAAATTTTCCATTACGTTTTTTTTTTCAAATTCACAAAATTGGCAATTTTGGCAGATTTTCTGACAAAATTTTGAAAATCATAACTTTATTTGTAGAACTTTAATTGGAGTGATTCTAAAGGCTATGTGACCTTTATTGAGTCTAATTTCAGGAAAAAAAATATAGCCTTTAGCCAATTGAAAGCTCAAAATTCAAGAATTTAAATCTTTGGACGCTGTTCCAAAAAATAGCTAGTTTTTCTTGGCCAACTTCAAAAATTCATAACTCTTTGTATACAGTTCCAAAAATTACCCATCACCTATCAAATTAAAGATTATAATGTCTACTTTGTTCTTGTAAAATTTCATAATTTTTGGAT
This sequence comes from Inga oerstediana, assembly GCA_963210345.1. Taxonomy (NCBI): domain Eukaryota; kingdom Viridiplantae; phylum Streptophyta; class Magnoliopsida; order Fabales; family Fabaceae; genus Inga; species Inga oerstediana. The sequence continues at coordinate 42,511,450 of OY723409.1, forward strand.
ATCATTTGATTATACAAGCCCATATGACAAACTCATTGCCTAGTAGGAAATTTCACTAGCAACACGGTTTGCATTTCAAATTCTCAGTGTTTTAAATTCCTATAACCAAGACTTTATAGCTAGAGGCTTTTCAAAGTATATCAATATTCACCATTCCATTTCATTAAATGCCACAAAAATTACAAAGCATATTTGTGAATAAAATTTGGGGTGTTACATATATCAGCCTATTCTTATTATTTAAATCTAATTTTCTCTACTTTATTTTGCTAGTTAGCTTTTTATTTTGTCTCAAAAAAAATTATCATATAACTTTAAATTATTGATAAAGTCCATAAAGATATTCAAATTAATTATTGAAATTCGTAATTTCGTCCTTACCAATTCCTTTCATTTCCATTCATTGATTGAATGTGTGTATTGATTTTTTTAAAAAAATTACAAAATTGTTTCGGTAAATTTAAATTGTTAAAAAATTTTAATTAAATTCAAACACAATAAATTTGATAATAGTAGCATTATGCAATTTTGATTAGAAAATGTCTGATAGGCTTTCAAGTTTTAATTCACTTATAACTTGGCCCCTCAACTTTAATTTGGTCCAATTCAGTCCTAAATTTTTACTTGTTTGTGACTCAGTGGTCCTTCTCTCATTTCATTGGAGTGCCACATCAGATCTCACCTCCTATAAGCGTTGGCGAGCACCACTAGGGATGGAAATAGGCTAGGCCTTTACCAAGATCCTATGGTCTAGCCTACATTAAGCTTAGCCTAGCTTATTTAATAAATAGGTCTTGTGAAGGCTCAAGCCCATTGTCAAGCTTATTTAGGTAAACATGACTGACCTATTTAACTTCCTTTAATATATATAATTATATATCATATAATCTAAACCAGTTTTATAAATTATTCTTACAATTACTAACTTAGTCTTTATATTAAGCTTCACATCTCATCATTCACACACAAACTCAAATTTTTATTCATTAGTCGAAAACATTTACACCTCTTTTATTCAGTCACTCAAGATTGCAACTCACTCTATTTATCCCTCGATTTGTGTTGTTGGTTGAAAAATAATAATTGCACTATAAGTTTATTTTAGTGATGCCACAATAAAATATTACAATCTTAGTAGGAGGAGTTTGTCTCGGTTTCAATGGAAAAATTAAAAAAAAACCAAGGTAAAATCTAGTTTTATATGCTACTACTTGTTGTACTTGGTATGTTTTAGAAAATATATTTTCTTATTTTGACTTGCTTGGATAATTGTTGCTACTAGATGTTATTTTTCTTACTAAACTCTTATATTGCAGGTGAGAATAAATCCCAAACTTTTAAGACATAATGAACACTACAAAAAAATTGTTATTTAGTGGCGATTAAAAGGTGTATTCATAGCAGTTTTGACCGCTACCAACATAATTAGTAGCGGTTCATAAAACCGCTATTAAATCCACTATTGCAAGCGGATTTGTAGCAGTTATTTCAACCGCTACTCACGCACAATAACCGCTACTATATTTGTAGCGGTTAAAACCCACCATTACAACATTGCCAAGGGTAATAATCATTTTTTGGGAACTTTGTAACCGCTACAAATCTCAAACCCTAAAATTTGGAAGGTGGGAAATAAAAAATAAAAACTTGTCTCAGTTTTGTAGCGGTTCAACAACCGCTACTAATATGGATTTTAAATTGTGCCGTTAACTAGTAGCGGTTCTTTAACCGCTACTAATTTCATTGAAATTCAAATTTTACGCCAAAAAATTAATTTTCGTTTTAAAATGGTGCCGTAATTAGTATCGGTTGAATAACAACTACAAAGGTAAGTAAAATTTTTAAAAAAATACAATCATTTGTTTCAGTTTTTTATATTAAATTAAATAGTTTATTATTTTAGTAGTTTAGCTAATTTAATTAGCTTATTATTCAATAGTTTAGCTCATTTATAATTTAAAAGCAATGATTTAATTTAGTTGAATAAGTATGAAGATTGTATTGATAATATTATTAAGGATACCTAGGTAACAAGAAACTATTATGTTGTCTACTATAATGTGATTATGATTGTGTAAGAAAAATTGGTGAAAATGAGAAAATGCTCTTAAATATCTGCAAAAAAAATATATAGTGAGAACAAATTTTATGTGAAGGAAAACAGTATTGAAATCAAGAATTTAAAAACTTGTTATCATATTTGATCACCTTGTTCAGCTCCTCAACTTATAGAAAAAAATTTGTAATGAGAGAAAATGAAAGAGGGGTAAGGAGGAAATAAATGGGGGAGTATTTGAAATGAGATGTCGTGGCGGTATTTATAGGGATATACATAGCACTTGTAGTAGTTAGTGTATCGTATTTTGTAGCGGTTTTTATTAGTAGCGGTTATTTTTGTTTTTGTAGCGGTTTATAAATGGCTACAAATATTTTATTTATTTTTTTAAAATATTTATTTAAAGACAAAAACATAATTTGTTTGATCATTCATCCTCGCCATCCCTACGGAAATTGTGTAGAAAAATTGTTAGTGATGTATTCTTTTGTCAAAAAAATTAATTTAAATGATGTGAACTTAAAAAAATGCATCGAAGTAGAGGTACATTGTCATCACCTTCAAGGAAGAAGTTTTCAAAATTGGTGGGCTGAAATGGCTCACTCTCGTAGGTGATGTTATCACCTTCACCCATGTCGTAAAGGTCTCGTGGCTTTAAATGAATGACCATGTTCCAATCCCTGTGCCTCTTATCTTTGACATAATAAACATGGTGTGCCTCTGAGGCAATAATATACGGCTCATCATCTTGACAATTACCAGTATGAATTGGCCGTGAGAAATTGACTGATGTGATTCCTAAGTTGTCAGTTGTCAGTCCCCGGGAAGTAGTGGTATTTGCCCACAAACACTTGAACAGCGTCACAGTGAAATGACCTTGGTAATTAAGTTCAACGTTATCAAGAATCTTTTCATAGTAAGGGACGCCTCCGAACTACATGTTGGCATCACTGCTGCTCGCATAACTCCTTGTCCCCAAGGTGCCATAAACACCCGAATTTTGAGTTTGCAATCCTTGATCCCGTGAAACCATGCAAAAATAGAAACCATTGACATTGTATAATATAAACCTTTTTGCATAGTCAAGAGGGCCTAATGCGAGAGCTCTAAAATCTGGTAAGTGTGGGTTGTGGTCATTTCGTATTCTTTACGCAAACCAGCTTAGGAATTCTCTCTGGACCTTTTTGTCAACTTCAGAGGATGTTTGTGTATGGATCCTGAGTTGACGCTTAACATGACTTCTGAATTCCCTATAATTGATCATGGGAAGGCGATAGTAAAATAAAAGTGAAAAATGTTATGAAAGATATAGAATAACGAGTATGCAATTATTACTGTATGAAAGGTTCAACTTGAGTACAATTAATCAAGACATGTCTATGTGCTTGCATCTTCTCAGTTGTCTTTAGTTTGAAATTCTCAGTTCCTCCAACTGGTTTACAACACGAGGGATAAATTTTCCTTATGTTGGTGCAAGTTCAGGACAATCGTCAACATGAGGTGGTCAGTTGAAAGCCGTCTCAAGGTCATCAAAATACCTTAAACAAAAATATAGCACCTTATCCCCTATATAGCCTTCAGCTATATAACCTTCTAGCCATGTCTTATTACCTACATAAGATTTTAATTTCCCGAGAAACTTATGAAGTAAAGAAAGGAAAAATGATACTAAATGTTGAAAAGGGCGACTAACAAACATAGAAACTAATAATGAAGCACATATGTAAAATGAGTACCTCTTAATAGGATACATCCATTGATATTGAACTAGGCCAGTAAGCTTTGTTTCATGAATGAGGTGGACTATAAGGTGAACCATCACAGTGAAAAATGACGGAGGAAAGATTATCTCTAAATAACAAAGCGTAAGAATGATTTTGGACTACAGCTGATAAAGCTCCTCAACGAACAAAACCTTGGAACACAACTTTCGAAAGAAAGAACAAATTTTCACCAAAAAGATGGACACATCTGGAGGAAGTGCATTCTTTATAGCCAGAGGGAGTAACTATTGCATAAGAATATGTGAGTCATGACTCTACAGGATAGTAACCTTTCAAGCCTGCAAGTCAATACATCAAGAAATGTTGCTTGAATACCCATTAGGAACTTTTAATTTCTTCAACATTGCGAGGAAGACTTCCTTGTTCAGTTTTGTAAGGGTGAACTTTGCTGATTGAAATTTGTCATGCTTATCTAGCCAAGAGTCTTCACAAACTCCCATGGCGCGTAAATCTTTCCTCGCTTGAAGATAATCTTTTGTCTTGCCAGGTTCATTAAGCAGCATATATAACACATTATGGCAAAAAAAAAATTTTCTATGTTCATGACATCAAGACTGTAGAGAAGTAAATTAGATTTTCAATATGGAAGAGTGAAGAAAATACTTATCTTCTTCCATTACTGAGGTACCGAAGTCCTATGCCTCTTTTGGCGAGCTTGTTCTGAATCGTCACTTTTTTTGAACTCGAATTCAACATTCTTAAGCTGCTGTAAGATATCTATACTGGACAAAGTTTGAGGTGGTCCTCGTTTTTCTGGTTTCCCATTGAAGTGATTCTGTTACAATCTAAACTTATGCCTTCAATCGAGAAACCTCTGATGCCCTATAAAGCACCACTTTCGGTTGTGGGGAAGGTGCACTGCATCAGAGTCAAAATTGCAAGTTGGACACGCCGACCTAGTATGTACATTCCAACCAGATAATGTGCCAAGGCCAGGAAAGTCACTAATCGTCCACATCAAGGCTGCACCCAAGTTGAACAAAGTCTTCCTGTAAGTGTCGTACATCTCTATGCCGACATTCCACAGGTCAAGCAATTCCGTAATAAACGGTTGGAGATACACATCGATGTCATTGCCCGGTGCCTTTTTGTCTGGAATGATCATAGACATAATGAAAGATCTTTGTTTCATACACATCCAGGGGGTAACTTATAGGGAACTAAGACTACCGACCAAATACTGTAACTTGTGCTAAGATTCCCGAAAGGATTGAAACCGTTGGTCGCCAACACAAGCCAAACATTTCTGGGGTCAGTCGCGAAATCTGAAAAGTTGTTGTCAAATGCTTTCTAAGCGTCCGCATCCCGGGGATGTCTTAATTTACCATTTTTATTCTTATCAACGTCATGCCACCTCATGTGATCCGCCATTTTCAATGACATAAACAATCTTTATAGGCGCGGCTTCAAAGGGAAGTACCTGAGAATCTTTGTAGGTTTGTTCTTTTACTTTTTCCCCTTCCAAATTGTCTTGTACCTTGATGTGTGATTACAAGTCTCCCTGCTGGAATCGTCTCCTCAATACACATACAATCATTGGGGCATGCATCAATTTTTTTATAGTTCAACCCCAACCTGTTGATAATCTTATTGGCCTCATAGAACGTTGTGGGAATCTCCGCGTCAGGGAATGCATCTTCTAATAATTCGAGCAACATTGACAATCCCTTATCTGTGATTTCACACAAGCACTTTATATGATACAACTTGATTAAGAAAGATAATTTAGAGTATGTTTGACAACCTTGATATAAAGGATGATCTGCTTCATCTATCAAGCTGAAAAAATCCTGAACTTCTTCGTTAAAGTTGTCGTCTTGAAATCCAAAAGCATCACACACAACATCATTAATTGGATCATCTTCATCTAGTTGAACTCCTACTTGTGGGCTTCGAGGAAAAGCATCATCATATCTCACACAGGCCTTCTCACCATGAACTGCCTAGAACGTATAGTCTTCAGCGAAAGGCTTCACAAGAAAATGTTCCTTAACAACTTGTCGTGCATTACACTTCTTGAACTTGTATCTCCAATACGGACAAACGATCTTGCCATTATAGCTGGCATGAGTAAATGCAAAATCCAAGAAATTTTTTAATTTGTACAAAATTTCTAGAGAATTGAATGGCAACCTGATCCATGATTTATCCATAGCTACTAGTAAGAGAGAAGAAAGTATAGTGAAGAAGATGAGTAAATAGAGAATTACGAATGCCTGGAAGCTTATATACAGATTTTCCAACGTTTAACATTTTGTAGCGCTTACCAAGCCGCTACCATAACCGCTACTACATTCGATATTTGTAGTGGTATTATGCAAATATCAGCTACAAATTTTCTGCCCATTGGCAGGATTTAGAAAACTTTATGTCAAACTTTTAGTGGTTTAATTAGTGTAACCACTACTAATATATAATTGTAGCGGTTACATTTTACTATATTCTGGCGGTAGAAGAAATTCAAAATTCAATTTTTTTTTCACCTTGTAGCTGTTATAAGAAAAAGACCATCAGAAAAATTTGGTTTTCACTTTGTAGCAGTTATGAGGGTAACCCTTACAACATTAGAAGATAGTAGGAGGGAAATTCAAAATTCAAATGTTGAATATTTGTAGCGGTTATTACTGTAACCGCTACTAATATTCAATATTTGAATTTTGAATTTCTCTCCCACTATCCTCTACATTTGTAGCGGTTACCCTCATAACCGCTACAAACAGATTAAAAATATTTGTAGCTGTTTGGAAAATTTAACTGCTATAAACATAATAAAATTTATTTTTTGAATATTTATAGCAAGTTTACAATTAAACTGCTACAAATATATATTAATTTATTTTTTTTATTTTTGTGGTTAGTTTTAGAAATATAAATATAACTGTCGTAAATGCCACAAGAATTTAACAAGGCATTGAAAATATAAATATAACTATTGTAAACGCCACACGAATTTAAGTTCTAAAAATAAAATATCCAGTTTTATTTACAAATGTTAAAAAAAATATAAATGTCTTAAACTAACTAGCAGGAGGATGATCATCTGATCCTCCCTCAAGTGGGGCCCCCTCAGGTGTAGCTGTATCGGGGTGTTGGGAAGAGTTAACAGCACCATCATCATCAGCAACAGGAGGAGGCTGGACAATAAACCAAGGGACAGGGGCAACCTATAGATGCTCTTCATTAGGGAACATGCGACTACACGACCGCTCGAGCAAGTAGTTCGTGATATCGCGTCACTGCGCATGCTGGGCGTAGTAGAAATCGGCCTGCTGCTGAGCCACTACAGCTTGTGTCCTGGCCAAAACTGAGCATAGTTCCTCAACAGACTCATCCCTCTGATGTCTGACCCCGGACGTTTGTGCTCTAGAGCTGCCAGCCTCAGAGGCACCGCTCCTACCATAGACCATGCTAGATATGGCACTTATCCCCATCCCCCTCACTCGTTCAGGGTGCTCAACTTGACCCAAACCTGCTTTAAATGGTGTAGTAGGGTCCACAGACCCTTGCGACTCCTGTGTCTAGGTCTTTCACTACTCAACCTGTGACTGCTGCATCCGCTCCTGCCATTTTATGAAACAATTACTTATTATTATTTTTCATAATAAAGTTGGTTTTATAAACAATATAATAATGAATTCACTTATAATAGCCGCCTCAGCCTGTGAGAGGTCGAAGTCCCGTCACAGTATTTATATGTGATAGCAAATAGCTCCCCATAGTCCGTTTGACGGTTCTCCTGTTATGCCTTCCTTTCTTAAAACAATTACAACATGAAATTAGTATTATAAAAAAATACTAGATTTATAATATGAAATAACCAGCTAAAAGTGATATTGTGAAAAGTTGCCAGCTTGTTGTAAGTAACAGCAAAGGTCTTTGATCCTGCTATGTGGTGGATCGTCTACTGCCCACAGCACCTCGTGTTCCTTTGAGAAAGCGCCTGAAAAAAAAACAATATTAAAAGTATTAAAACAATATAAAACACTTATAATTAATAAAATCATAAAATTAATTAAATTTAAATTATAGTTATAATTATAAATACACTACCCACCCCTCAGCGCTCCTCATGAACTGGACGAAACTCGCCCAGTCGTTCGATGGGACACTATCCGGGACATTCTCGATCAACTGCTATATAGGAATCATCCCATCCTTATCCATACCATGGAAGAGAAAGGTTCCTCCTGTTCCTCTAGCCGTCGCCCATCTCATCAGCGTATACCTCTTCCGGTTGTCCCGGACAGCAAACCTAAGCTGTAATACAATTGAATAAAAAATAATTAAATATAAATAATTACAAATACTATTAAATACTATTAATTACTTCCACCACCTCATCCCACCCCAGATCCTTCGGGCCCTTCGGAACGTTCCTCCATGTCCTGAAGTGAAGGGGGAACCGCATCCAATTTTAGCCCAGCTCGTTCAAGAAGCAGTTGAACAGGTGACCCCCATTGTCGATGGGCTAGTCCATGTCCTCATTCCCCAGCACTACAACTTGTAGTGTCCAGTTCAGGCTGTTCAGGCCGGTCACGTCAAGCCTCCTCTTGGACAAGTTTCCTTGCTCATCTGCACAATTTACCATATATATTAGATAAATTGAAATTCAAATTTAAAATTTTGAATTTAAATATTTAATTTATTAATTAAAAAAGATATTCTGGTCCTGTGCGTCATCCACATCCAGGAACCACTCCATGTCTACGATCGGAATCGGGATATCGAAATCCTTATTCATCGCATAGTCGCTGACACTGAGCTCTCCCTCTCCCAGATGAGGCCCCTCTGGTACAGTTAGCTCCTGTGGGACCGTTTGTGGTGGCTGTGGTAGGGGCAACTCCTGTGGCTGCTATGAGGAGATGGGCTGAAATGGTGCGGTCGCCCTCCCTCGGTGATGCGCCCTCCTCTGCTATTGCCACCCCGCAGAATCAATCTGGGGGCCTCAGGTTCCTTCCCCTTATCCCTCCATGAAGCCATATCAATTGCAAAAATTCAAAAAAAAAACAATTAGTCACATTTATAATATAAAAATAAAATAATAATAATAATAATAAGTATAAACAGAAAATATATATTTTTCATACCTCAAGTGAGATAAATGAGAAATGCTGCAGTCAGCGAAAACTCTCAGAAAGTCCCTAAACGCTCAGATCCAAAGGTAAACTCTCAGAGAAACTTCAGAAAATGAAATGTCCAAACAAAAAAATAAGTAAGGCGGTGGGTATTTATAGATCTGGATTTTGTAGCAGTTTTAGAAAATACCATTACATAAACCACTACTAAATAGCTACACGTTGTAGCAGTTATATAATAACGGCTACAAATATGTGACTTTTGAAGTTCTGTAACGGTTACCATAACTTAACCGGTACAAATGTGATGATGACCTTTGAAGTTTTGTAGCGGTTATAAAAGTATAACCGCTACAAATAGGCGTCTTTTGGTATTTCGTAGCGGTTCATTTGAAGTAACAACTACAACCAAACTGACACTATTGTTGTGGCTAGTTGGTGCCAAGTGGCACCACATTTTGTAGCAGCTACAAAAAAAAACCACTACAAAATAACAGCAAGAAATTAAGGTGGGATTCTCATGCCATATTTATAGCAGTGTTATCCTTTTAACTGCTACAAATTACATTGCCAATCACTCCCGCCACTTGGCTCATGGCTTACCGTTACAAGTTTATAGCGGTTTATGAAATAACCGCTATAATATCAATATTTGTAGAGGTTAAATATAACCGCTACAAATTCACCGCTACAAAATAGCTTTTATTTTTGTAGTGGAAGGCTTTAAAATAGGTTTGGGAGGTTGTAAATGGGCATAGGCTTTAAGCCTATTTAAATGCTTACATTTTAAGTAGGCCTTTAAACAGGCTTCAAGCCATGTCAGGCTTTTTGCAAGCTCAGACCCAAGTCTAAAATAAAGCTTATATATTGGCTCATGCCCAAGCTCAGGCTCTTACAGGCCCTAACTTATTTAGCTAAAGCTTAGCTTGGCCTAGCCTACGTCCATTCCTAAATGCTTCATTATACTGTGAATCTGCATGAGCTAAAGCAAAAAGAAAATTTTTCCCCCTTAAAAGAAAGATGATTACTCCGTCCATAATATTATAATCAGGTTTTATGACTTACAAAGTTAATTAATTTTAGCTTTAAGTTGCAAAAATACCCATGAGGTTTTATCCAAAGTGCACCCAACACCATTTGCTTTTTAGAGGTGTAAAAATACCTATACGCTTTAAAAATGGGAGTAAAAATACCATCTCCGTTATGTTAACCATTAGTTTGACTGAGAATGCTGACATGGATGATGAGTCAGCTAATTTTAATCCAAGCTGGCAGTGGAGGGAAGAAAGAAAACACTCATCAGCTCACATTGCACTGCACCTCCACTCCTACAACCCACATAAACCTTACCATTACCAAAGAAATCAAAAACCCATTCACTTCGAAGAACACATCATCCATGAGATCAACATACTCATAAATCAAAATCCACAAGAACAAATCAAACCCAAAACCATCAATTGAAGAGAAATCAAGAGGGGAGTGGTTGTGACTGAGGGGATTCAATGAAGGAGTGCACGAGTTTGGATGGGGGTTGAGATTTTTTATATTGTTTAAATAATAAATTAATATTAATAACATAGCTGGATTATTTTATCATTATTTTTTCCCTCCACTGGACATTATTACCGCTACATCATCTTCAATGTCAACATTTTCTGTCAAACTAATGGTCAACTAACCGGGATTAACGGAGACGATATTTTTGCTCCTATTTTGAAAGCTTATGAGTATTTTTGCATCTCTAAAAAGTACATGGTGGTGCCCACACTTTGGGTAAACGCTCATCGGTATTTTTGCATCTTAACCCTTAATTTTATAATTATAAATTTTTATTTTTTAATAAATGTAAATGTTTAATCTTGTTTATCTATTAAAACTTATGATGAAATCTTTTAAATATATATGTTGGCTAAAATATTTGGATCTCACTTCTATACTTTGCTTGTCCCATCCGCTGTCATCCTTTCCCCCTTCATAGCCATTGGGTCAAACTCTAATGGTCCATATTTAATATTTCCTTCCCATTCTTTTCTCCATTTCCTTCCTATCCTTCTCTCTATTGATCCATTGTAATAATATTTTATAAAATATTAAATATGAATCATTAGATTTTGATCCAATAATCATGAGGGGAAAACAGACGATAATAGATAGGAAAAGCAAAGGAGAGAAGCCAGGTCCAAAATATTTTGCAATCATACGTATGTATTTTCAATTAAAGTATAAAGTTATAAAATAATATAATTTTGAGATCTTTATATTAATATATTATTCAATTATTTATATATATTTTATCAAACATATATTTGTTAAAAAATTTGCTCAATATTTTTACCAATATGTTAATATTTATCTAATAAAAAATTAATTACTTTTTTTCTAAACTTAGTAAAGAATATTTAAATATTATTAATAAATATTAATGTTAAAAGATAAATGAGGGATTTGGTATAATGAGGGGTAAATTAAATTACTAAACAAGATTTATTCTAATATGGTTTTTAATTAAAAAACTTTACTTCAAGAATCTATTTAGAATAGTCATCAAAGATGTTAATGATTTAGACTAAAATATATGTTTTCAAAATAAAGAGGTCATGGGTGGTCTGGTATGAAAAATTGAGGGGTAGTCTATATAATAAAAGTAAAATATAAGGGTGGTTAGAGTATTTTATCATAAATTATAAACAACTCATTGGTTGATTGTTTCTTAAGCACTTAAGCAGGCCTACATTCCCGCAATCCGGATAGTAGGTTGCTATAACGTTGAATACTAGTGGATTAATATAAAAAACACAATACTTCCTCCCTTTGGACTAGAACTGGTAATTTAGGTCAGGCTGGCGAGTTGAGCCCGTTAACTCGTGAAAAAAATCAGTTGCCGGTGAAGAAACAGGCAGCCAGTTTAATTTTGAGCTAAACGGGTTGAACCCATTTAACCTGCGCATTAAACGAGTTAGCCTGATTAAATTATTAAAAAAAATGTCACAGACTCACACTCACACAATCACACTTGATTACTCGAGACACTCGGTTACAGCCACAGTCACTCCACTCTCCTCTCGTCTCCTTTGACTCTAATCCCTTGAAAGTTGAAACCAAACACTAACACTCGTCATCCTCATCGTCTCGTCTCCTCCCCTCTCAAAGGCACGATAGAGCTTGAGTCATAACTCATGGCACAAGTGACTGGCGTAATGCCGCGATCTCCTTCCTTAGTCACCCTCGCTCAGTTGCTTCCTCCTCTTTCATCCTTTACAAAACTACAATGAAGATCAATTCAATGATTGTCTATTGTGATGTTGCCGATAGTGGACTGGTGGTGGTCTTAGCCCCTTTGATCATAATTCATGAACCACTGAAGCCTGACCATGATTTTCCTTCCCCCTCTTTGATTTGGCATTCTCCAGTGTTTGGCGTCCGCAGTGTTACTGTGTGTGTGACTCTGAAATCTCAACTATCCTTTCTTTGTTTCTATATCTATGATTTCCAATTATAGTTGAGAATTGCTTTCTTCCTCTCGGAACAACTTCCACATTCAGCAATGGCATCACATATGCACGAACACATATTCCTTAAATAAGTATGGCTGGAAGTTTCATGATACAATTGTTGTAACACCAAACTAGTTATTGCATGCGAGATTTCTTATTTCAATTTAATATAGGAAGCTCTGATTGAAACTTGTATTAACATAAGTTGAACTTGGAAGCTGGAACCCAATAAGGACTGTAGAATTGGCAAGACTGAGCTGCGAGGAGTATGAAAAAAATATTGAATTAACATATTGTTGGTAGCCATATTAATTGATGGATCTTATTTTCCCTCATTCACCATTTTTATTTGCTTGTAGTCTCTAAATACAAGCTAGTTCCAACTTATTGCTTGTCGCGAGTCATTAAGGTAGTGGTCAGTGGAGGACAAATTGAATATTTGAATATGTGATTGGTATTCCCACTCACTAGGCCATGGGTAATAGTTGCTTTGATTTGGTTGTCAATGGTACTGTTAAAGTAATATGTTTGCTATTGTTATTATCTCTAAGCTAAATGAATGAATTGTCTTAGGTATCCTTTTAAGATGCATCTCACCTGTAGTTGTCCCAAGTCTCTAAAATCTAAATGAGTGGGTATCTCTACTAATTCCCTAACACTCTTGTCTCCTCTAATGTCCATTCTCTCACTCTCAGACACTCATATATCTTTCTCAAAATGACATAAATCATTGAAGTAAATGTTGGAAACTTGATTTCTACTGCCTGTATCTTTGTGCTAAGTTCTGTCCTGGCTGTATCTTTGTGCTTGTTGCTGGATTTTTTTTGTAATTATGCTTCTAATCTTGATTTCTATTGTGATTGTGCTTGTGGCTAGATTTTTTGATTAATTTATTGCTATAAAAAGATGGCTACCATTACAAATGTTAATGATAAGGATAAAGATAATAAAAGAAAGAATGTTGACAGTACTACAACTTCTGCAATAGATGTTGACAATGTGGCAACACAATGTGAACAACCTGCTGAACCTGACTCTTCTTGTGTGCAAACACAAAATAAAGATGCTCCTGCTCTAAGTAAAAAGGCAAGATGTACCACATATGATGTTTGGAGATATTTTACAAAACTTGGCATAATTGATGGCCAAGAAAAAGCTAAATGTAATGGGTGTGGGAAATCATATGTTGTGGGAAGCAAGGATTGTGGGACTTTACACCTTTGGCATCATAGTAAAGATTGTAAATCACTCCTAAAATACAAGGATATTGGTGCCATGATGATAGACCAAGCATGGATTGTTAGAGCTAGAAATATTGACTCGAACAAGGTGTGAGAAATCATTGCTTATTCCATCATTAAACATAATCTTCCATATTCTTTTGATGAGTATAATGGAATTAGAAAGTTGCTCACATATTGAAATCCTGTTATGGTGGATGTCTAGAATTTCTATCTTCAACAAATGATAACCTGAAGAAAAAACTATCGATAAGTCCAAGTAAAATATGTTTGACTTTTGTTTGTTGGATAGCAAAAACAGCTAAAGGCTATCTTTGCTTGGCTTCTCGTTTTGTTGATGAGAAATGGAATCTTAATAGCAAAATACTTTTGATTTCTAATATAGAGCCTCCTAACACTGGATCTGAAATGGCAAAAACGGCTCATGAGATATTGATAGAATGGGGGATTGCAAAGAAAGTATTCTTGATCACTATGGATAATGCTTCAATAAATTTTCATATGCAAAGAATTTTGAAAGAGAAATTGAATTTGAGTAATAGCTTGAGATGCAATGGGGAGTTCTTCCATGTTTAATGTTCTACCCACATCTTGAATCTCATAGTTCAGGATGGCTTAAAAGTAGCAAAAAGTACTTTGAACAAGATTAGGAACAACATTATATATGTTAGGAAATCAGAGGCAATGATGATAGAATTTAGGAAAAGGGTTGAGCAAGTTGGGGTATTGACACTTCAGTGGGTTTACGGTATGATGTCTCGACTAGATGGAATTCGACACATGCAATGCTTGAGAGTACACTTAAGTATCATCATGCTTTTGCTAGCTTAGCTCTGAATGACACAAATTATAATCATTGTTCAATAAATAAAAAGTGGTCTCGAGCAGAGGCTATGTGCAAATTCTTGAAGACTTTTGCAATGATAACAAACTTGATTTCTAGACATCATATCCCACTTCTAACATGTATTTCACACAGATATCGAAGATTGAGTTGCTACTGAAAGGACATTTGAATAACAATGATTTTGTGATTTAGTAAATGGCTAAGATAATGCTTGACAAGTTTGACAAATATTGAAGTGACTATAAAGTCATCCTTGCTCAAGCAATTATCCTTGATCTACGATGAAGCTTGATGTCATTAAGTTCACTTTTCGGAAAATTGATCCCATAAATTCTCAAGAAAAGATTGAAAACATAAGGAGCAAGTTGTACTATGTTCTCAATGAGTATAAAAATGGAAGATCATCTCCATCTTCATCTTCAGTCCCAATTGTTAGAGCTGAATCAAGCTCTAACACCAACAAAGTGTTAATCACATAACCAGTTGTTGCCCCTAACTCGAATGAATTATATGACTATGATGTTTTTTATGTAAGTTTGAAATCCTTTACGCGTTGAATGTTTAGATTTATTGTTATTTTGATTGGCACTTTACTATGTTGATTTTTGTTGACCCTTTATTATTTATATGTGGTGCAGGATTTTTTTTTTCATTCAAGAGTCAAGATGAGTCAACAATTGAAAAGTTTGAATGGAATTACTATTTGGAAGAAGTGACACTTGATAATAGATTGGCTACAAGATTTAATATCTTGAATTATTGGAAAGCTAACTCTGCTCGATTCTCTGTCTTTCAAAGATGACATGTGATATTCTTAGCATCCAATTATTGTTGTTGTTAGTGAATCAGCTTTTAGCATTGGATCTCAAGTTCTCACAAAGTATTGATCTTCTTTTCTTCTAGATAATGTTGAAGCTCTTATTTGCACTTGAAATTGGCTTCTTGGTTTTCCATGGGATGGTAATATCTATTTAATTAATTTTTTAGTCTGTACTTTAGGGCAATTAAGAAAACTAATTATCTTACTAACATTCTTTGTTGTTTATGTCATTATGTGAGGCAGAGGATTCTGAGACAGAGAAAAGGGAAACTGTTCATGTTCCTATTTTTGCAAATTTAGATAATGCTTTAAATATCATTATTGATGATTGAAGAATCAGGATGATTATAAGTTTCTTGTTATATCCCTTATTCAATCATTCCCTTTTTATGTTTGTCATGTGTTGTGGTTATTTTGATTTCATAAGACTTAAGTGGAGACATGGAGCGAATTGGACTTGGATGTTGTATATTGCATCTTGGCATCTTGGTTGGATGCATTTTAAGTTTAATTTCGATTAGAATATCAAATTATCATTGCTTGAATTGAATTGCTGGTGACTAGACTATTCTTGACCATTTGAGTTTGGCTCAAGGAGCAAGGGAAGATTTTGGGCTTTTTTTTTGGAAGAATGCTCTTCATCATTTTTATTCAAGCTAGCGAGCTCTAATTGGGCTCAAGTTACACAAATGGCAGCTTGTCAAAGCAGTCTGACCAGCCTAGCCCTTGACTTATGTCAGGTTGGCCCGAATTCTTAGTACTACCTTGGACCCAAAAAACACAATATTCTTCCATCCTAATTTGAAAAAACACACAAATCTAGGACACAATATAATCTATGTACTCCTTCCTATTCATTTTTATAAGAGCCCAAAATTTGAATTATTTTAGTTGCTTTTTTATAAGAGCCCGACAAGAGTTATTTGAGCATTTAATGTGCTTTTTTATTTTTGCCCCTTATTAATTATGTATATTTCATTAATTAAAAGATTGATTATACTTATATGTAATTTATTTCTTTTTCTTACTTACCCCATATAAATAAGGGCATACTTGAAAAAAAAAAGTTTATTTCAGGCTTACTTAGCATTTTTTAACTAATTTTAACCGGTTTCTTAAATTACATAATTCAGTTATCGGCTCTTCCAAATAAGATCTGAGGAGTACTATGTAAAAAATTTTCTTCATTTTCATTTTCACAATGCTATAATAGTTTAAACCTCAACTACTTTTAACAGATGTTTTTAAAACCAAGTATTAACTATACCTAAAAATTTGCATCAAGACTTATATATTTATGGACAAAATGAAAATTGTCCTATCTTAGAATCCTATTCCAAGTGATCCAATAACTTACAATGCACCACATGATAAAGTTTATTAAAAATGAATCTTCCTCAGTGCTTGGCTTCTATCTCCTCCAACTAAGCTTGTTTGTTAACTAGTCCAGTAATACCTATCTCCCAAGTGAAGCCTTATTACTCGGCTGTTTGTAGACCAAATCGTTCTACCTTCACTATTGTCTCTTGGAAACCAAACATAAACAACCAGATCCAAATTAAAAGGCAAAACACATAAAGGGCCAAAGCCCAAAGAATATAACCTTAAGCCAAAATAACTCAACTATAAACCCTAACCCTAGGTCAAAGATAGAGGGCTACTTGTGTTGTCGCCACCTGAAAAGCAAGGACCACCAGTAACTATAATGAAAATAAGGATAAGGATTCAAAGAACCATCCTATTAGTCCCATCTCTTTTGATATCTTATATATGTTGCCATGAGACCAAAGATACAATCCCTACACAACTACCACAACACATAGAGAAGCACAAACATTAACAATGGCCACATAGCAACCCACAAAATCCAACCAACACCACTAAATCCGTCCCAACCCAAAGCCACTAAATACATGAGGGTCATCTAGAAATCAAATCCAACTAGACTAAATTGCAAAAGATAAGGAAAGAAACCAGTAGCGGCGAGGAGAGAAGAAACAACTTAAGAAGAACCTTCAAATCTACAATCATCTACCCACCCCTTCAGTGCTAACATTCTCATGGTCATTGGGCTCTCTAGCCTTCAATTTCCCTTCCTCCCCATAACTGTCATCTTGCTCTCCATCTTCAATAGAATTGTCCTTCCCTTAAGCCCCACCCCAAATATCACAACAACCATTAACAAATTCTGAAGAAAAAAGAAACCTAAATCCAAAAAAAACATAACTCCTAGCCAAACAACCTCTTCTTTGCCCTACGCTGGGGAGAGAGGTGTTGGAACCCTAAGCACAATGGCACAAAATCACTCACAACGGAGGGATTCAAAACTCTAACCCTGGAGAGACTTGAGAGATCTCATTTTCTAACTTATATTAGATAGATAGTTACTACTACATTCGATCTTAAATATAAGATCCAATTGACTATTTTAAAGAGATTAAGAAAGCTAAATAAATTATTTAAAAATATTTATATTTATCATTTTTCTCCAAACTAATTAGTCTGACTTACAAACTGATATATAATCTAATTATATGATACTCAACATATGTTATGATTAGCTAATATATTTAACTTCCTTAACCTCCTTAAAAGAAGTCAACTGGGTCTTATATTTAGGACTAACGGGAGCAATTCTTTAAATTAGCTTGGAAAAAATTAACCAAGTAGACACATATAAAGCCGATAAAATGGGTTAGGCCTGCCATTTTGGCAGGCTTAGGCTGGCTAAATGGCAGCCTGCCAAGGGACAGGCTGTACTAGCCAGCCCCGTTCAGCCCGCGAGCTACAGCGGGCTGGCCTGCTTAATACTTCTTTTAGTTTTTCTTATAAAATAAATCCAGTTTTCCTTTGATGTTGTGTTTAACTAATTCCTTATACTTTTTATTTGACACTTTTATTTTTATATTATATTTATTTATTCTACAATTATTAAATTTAAAAGAGATGTGTTTATATATTTTTGTGATGTAAGTATATGAAAAAAAAAGGAAGTAAGAATGAAATTGCCAATTGGCTTCCTAACACAAATGTATAAAAAGAAAATAAGTGTGATGTGAGAGGGTGAAAGAGAAAGGGAGTGAGAATTAAAAAAAAAGGAGTGAAATAATTTTTTTTAAAAAATAAAGGTAGGCCTTGGTGGTAAATGCCAACCTGCGAAGGGGCGGGCTAGCCCACAACATGTGAGATGGCCCGAATTCCCAATGCTAGACGCGCATATGAAATCAATTGGTGTGCATTGCTTCAAAATCCTTAGAGCCCGTTTGGTATTGCTTCGCGCACCTGCGATGATAATCCTTGTCACATTACCATAGGTGGCCTGTTTGATTGAGCTTATTGATGGTAATGCACATTGCAATGGTAAAATGGATTGCATATTTTTTGGTAATCTTCATTTATAAGGGGACCCCTATGAATATTCATTGTAGGCTTGCAATCCTTAATAAAATCTCAATTTTAACCTTGACAAAACAATTAAAAGACAAGCTTTGCCCTCAATGAACAAATAGGGCAATCAAATCATTTTTTTCAAAAGCATTAACACAACACAGGAACAAACAATTAAAAGACAAGCTTTGCCCTCAATGAACAAATAGGGCAATCAAATCATTTTTTTCAAAAGCCCTAACACAACACAGGAACAAACACACGAGTAGAAGATAAGTTAATGGTGTGAATTATTCCATATGGGTAATAATCATGGGTTTATCTCATATGGGAGTTTTTCACCAAATCGACTTTGTGTTTGCAGCCTCACACATATTAGTGGCGTCAAATCGATTTGCTGATGGCAATAATCTGACCTTTTTTCCCACTGAAACTGCTCCTTTTAGAGTAAATGACCATGGGAATGTGTAGGAGGATGGAAGAGAGAGAGGGTATTTCAACGAGGATAACTTTCTCAATTAATTTTTTAAGGAAAAATCCCTATAAAATACCTTTAAAATAGGGAAATCCCTAATCAGTACTCTGAAATTAAAAAATTTGGATCACTCTCGTGTCAGTACGGATGAACAGTGCAGGCGGCACCAAAAGATGATTTTGCCCTTTAGCCCTCATTCTCGCTACTTCAAAAATAACAACACACGGTTCTTAATTAACAACTCCGGATTTTTGATTAACAACTCTGTATTCTTAATTAACAACTCCAGTTTCATCTTTTTACTTTCACATTAACAACACCGGTCTTGTTATTAACAACTTCGCTTTATTCTTCCACATATTCGCATCTCAAAAATATAGTGTTATTAATGTAAAATACGGTGTTAATAAAGAAATAGGTGTTGTTATTGGCTCTGAAACTTAAATTACGAAGTTGTGAAACAAGAAATGGGAGTTGTTAATGTAGAATATGGTATTGTTAATAACAACACCGGTGTTGTTATTGTGAAAGTAAAAAGATGAAATGGAGTTGTTAATCAAGAATACGGAGTTGTCAATAAGGAATATGGAGTTGTTAATCAAGAATCTGGAGTTATTAATTAAGAGGGCGTGTTGTTAATAAAAAAAGAGGTGTTGTTATTAGCCTTGAAACTTAAATAAGGAAGTCGTGAAACAAGAATATGGAGTTGTTAATTAAGAACCGCGTGTTGTTATTTTTTAAGTGGCGAGAATGAGGGCTGAAGAGCAAAATCGTCTTTTGGCGCCGCCCGTACTGTTCATCCGTACTGACGCGAGACTAATCCGGATTATTTGATTTCAGAGTACTGATTAGATATTTCCCTATTTCAAAGGTATTTTATAGGGATTTTCCCATTTTTTAACTTGCTAATTCTTGTTTAGGTTCTGCATCGACGATGGTATTATGGCGGAGGAAGAATAAAATTGGGGATGGAGATGTTTTTTGTTTAATGGCCATTTTGGACCTTTACTAATTCTGATCCAAGATAAAAATAAAATAATTTTCCATGTCTAGTTAATAACCAACCAAACATATTGTTGGTAATTATTATTGCATTGCACTCTATTGTATTGTAGCCCATTGCATTACCAAAGGAATCTGCAATTGAACCAAACGGGCCCTTAGTGGCATACAAAAGGATAAGAGTAGTCACATCTCCGTCAAATTGGAACAAAGATTAGGGAAAATCCCTTTAAAATACCACCAAATTAGCTAAATCCTGATTCAGTACTATGAAAATTGAGAAATCCAGTTTCAATACTGTCTCAATACGGATGAACAGTGCAGGTATGCGAAAAGACTATTTTGCCCTTCAGCCCTCCCTCTCACCGCTTCAGAATAACAATATAAGACTCTTAATTAACAACTTTTGCTTCTTGATTAACAACTCCCGTTTCTTCTTTTTACTTTCACAATAACAACACCATATTTTACATTAACAACTCTCTTTTCTTATTTCACAACTTCGTAATTTAAGTTTCAGAGCCAATAACAATACCTCTTTCTTTATTAATAACACCGTATTTTACATTAACAACACTATACTTTTGAGATACAAATATGTGAAAGAATATAGCAGAATTGTTAATTAAGAGTCTCGTATTGTTATTCTGAAGTGGCGAGAGGGAGGGCTGAAGGGCAAAATTGTCTTTTCACATACCCGCACTGTTCATCCGTACTGACACAACACTGAAACGGGATTTCACAATTTCGCAGTACTAAATCAAGATTTTGCTAATTCAATGGTATTTTTAAGAGATTTTCCCTAAAGATTAATACAGGAACTAATAATGAGCTTCTGAGGGAAAAAGAAATCAATCTTTAAACTTAACTGGTAGAATTCACATAGGTTGCGATTACATTTAAGACGAATATACTCCCTCTGGTCCTAAATATATATATATATATATATATGTAAGATTCATTTAAGCTTGATAGACTTTTTTCCCAATATAAAATTTCTTGATAGATACGGAATGAGGAAGGTCAGAAATTTCTTATGAATCGACACTCAAAATAGCACTTGCCTTGGTGAAAAATTGAAGAAAATGCGTACGCTATACTAAAAAAAATGACAAATGCATTGACATGTAGAATTAATTCTAATAAAGTCGTAGAATTCCTATTAGTTAATTTGAAAATCTACACCAAACGACCAATTAATTCTAGGTTGAAATAAATCTTGAGCACCATAGACAAGTCGAAAAGGATGAAAAGAAGCTAGCTTGTCGTGTGCTGGCTTCTTTTGTTTATCAGATCTGGCTAGAAGGGTAGTCTAGCCTTGCTTTTAATCTCAAGCTTCGGTTTGCCATCACAATTCAAAAAAAAAGAAAAAGAAAATCATGTCATGAAAAGCATATATCAAATAAAAAATATGTTAAAAAAATATACACCTATATAGGGTCGATATTTTTCCCTATTTTGTGTTTCCTTCGGTTTTAGCCTGACCTCTAGCCCAAAGCAGGACCGAGCAAATTAAAGCAAGGCAGCTTGAACATCCATATAAATCATAAGTAAATAAATAATGTGATAAAAACATTCATATGTTAAATGTTGACCAAAAAACAACGTTCAAGAAACAATATATAAAAGTCTAGTTCTGCTATAAGCGGGTAGGAAGTAGAGTTGGACATCTCTAAAACAGGGTTTGCTACAGCATACGAGACCCATTGGAATCCATATATGTAACTCATAATTAAACAAATTAGTGATAAAGAGGATTGACCATCTGCCCAACAAACAACACTGCTCTAGTTATGTCTTCCCTAATTATAAACAGAAGAGGGTGGTCAACAACAACGTCTACCTCAGCTTTTGTACCTTCATTTACTTCAAGCATTGTCATGGCATTGGCTGCTGTAACTCTTGTGCCTTCTTCATCGACATCAATGAAAGCCTTTTGAAATATGTTCGAAACAGACAGTGTTTCACCATCAACAGAATCTACCATTTCAGCTAATTCTCCTTCAAGGAATGGCAATGTTAGCCCTAGCTCCTTCAACAGATCAGAAGCCTTGAATTCATAAGAGAAACTAAATTTTGGGATCCTGACGTCATTTACTCCTACTGGTTTTTTGTCAGGAAGGTATGCGTCCAAAAAGCCAGATTCTGAACCAAACCTCTCAATCAATGAAGGAAATCCATCTTTTGAAGATGGATAAAAGATATACATTGTGACACTACGATTTTCCACGCTATAAGGGTGGCCAATGACACTAAATCCATCACAAAGCCTAAAAAAATGTTTCTTCCTGGTGAGACTGGTAGTCATGGAAGGAGCTATCACTGATTTCCCATCATTTTTCTGATAATGAAAGTCATAGTGTTTGGTTTTTGATGGAAGAAGCTTGTGCAACCATTCACCGTTGAAATACAGTGCACTTGTAAAGGAAAGTTTATCGAAGCGGCCAAGAGACCCCTCCTGAATAACATCTCTAATAAGGCCATTTGTGTTCTTTTCCACCCATGAATTAATTTGCTGGGGCAATTGATCAACAGCCTGAAAAAAATTATAACCAACGTCTCATTAGTTGGGTGTTTCTTTAGCACTTCAACATAATAACAATAATATTTCCTCCATTCAAATAAGAAAAACACACTAACTAAGAAGGTATCAAAAGTAATGTATTATATGAAGGACCAAACTTGGGTCAAGTATCAGGTGAAAAAAGCTTAGGTAAAGCGTTTGAACCCCCCTGTTAGCCTACTAAAATTTCTGGGGAACAAGAGAAAAGAAAAGAGAGGTCCATGGACAGTGCAATCGGTGAAGAGGATTGCCAACCATGAATCGTTTATCATGCTCATCTCCATAACCATCAGATGTATCAAAGAAGGTTATACCCTTGCTCAATGTTTCCCTAATAACAGAACATCCTGCTTCATGCTGCGAAAGAGGGACATTATAAATTCCAGAGAATCCTCCACGTCCAAAGCCCATTCTAAAATCCTGCTTACATACATACAGACATATATATGACATAAACACGAAGCATTTCATTTATTGGCTTTGCATAATAGCTACATTGACCCAAATACTGTATATTGAAATGAAAGCAACAGTGCCCAGCCATTCACTCATGAGAAACGTTTGAGAAACAGAAATCCAATTTATGAGCGATGAAAACTGTATAGTGATGGCCCTTTTGACCATAAAAATTTATACACAAAAGATACAAGGCTACTAGTTTGATCGAGAAAACACCCCAATTTCAGAAACAACTGACTTTGAACATTCTCACGCAAAAATTCAGCTATTTTCAAAATAAAACTTTTGTTCTTCTTTCTGTTGAATCGTAGCAAAAAACTTGTGTAATCTTCCTTGGCCGCCGATCCTCTTGGCCGGTCGCGCCGCCGCCGTCCTCTCTTCACGATCGCCGTACCCTAACGCGGCTCATCTGTTTCTTTTCCTTTATGATTTTTTCTTTTCAAGAAATTTAGTAGCTTAACGGAGGGTTAACAGGGTTAAGTGCTGATGTGGGTAAATAACACATGTGACACCATATGATTGGCTTACTAAACGACCTAAATTTTTCTCTACGAGTATCTTCAATATTTTAATTCGCGGTATTTTTGGAAGTAAGTATTAACTATTCCAAATTTTTTTCTTCAATTAAAAGTTTAAAACAGGGATGGGGGACGTAAGATTTTTTTTATTTTTTGTCCGAGGGGCAGTAAGATTTGTTTTTTTTTTTTTGGCCAACAGGGGGCAGTAAGATTTTGATTGCCCTAATTTCGTTACATATTTTAGATTAGTTACTACGCAATTCTTTAAGAAATCAGATGAGAAAATTAACCAAGTCGACGCACAGATTCTACAGCTCATAAGCTCCTCAGGAAATAACAAATCAATCGTTCCACTTCACATTTAGAATCAAATAAAAAATTGATATATGCAAATAAAGAATCGTGATCCTGTACCTTGTTTCGGAAGTCCCCTTGAGTCCGTGCAGCCTTATAATGAGAGTCCAAAATCTGTTTAAATGTAGGCTTCAAAATTAGGGATTGATCGAACCAGAGGCCATTGGCAAAACTCAAGCCAGGGCCGCCGTCGGCAAAGACAACGTCGGAGAGGTGAGAGGCGGAGAAATTGAGATCATCGATGTAATCGGCCTTGAGGAAGGAGAGAAGCTGACGTCGGGTGGAACGCTTGGATCCGGCGGCGGCAAGGCCGAGCAACACCTGGATTAACAGTGGTGAAACGACAACGTTTCTGGTCGTTTCCTTCAAGAGTAGATGCTTCGCGAAGCTCAACGAGAAGTCAGTTTGCTCGAGGTCCACCTGATTTGCTGCGCCGTCAGGGGCCGTTTGGTTTAGCGAAACAGAGGAGAAGGAGAGGGAAAGGACAGTACTCCTTTTCAGGCATTGCGCTGTTCGGTTGACGGAGAGCCAGTTCCGGCGAGAAACGATGTTCCGCCACATGACGGAGAGCTAAGTTCAGGCGACGGAAAGTGCCGAGAACACGGAAGGGCAAAACTAGAGAGGAGAATCCCAAAATGAGAGTACAAAAGAAAACGAATGCCAAAATAAATAAGAGAAGTTATGATAAATAGCTAATCTTTTTTTTTTTCCCCACCTGGATGATATTATATATAGCTAATCCGAGCCGTAATAATAATAATAATAATTTTTGTATTTTTTTTATGGTTATAATAATCTTTCTATTAATTTCTCAATCAAATCGATATGGCGGTAATATTTTGAGTATTTTCAATCAATTACAATCATCTAATTATTTATTTATTTATAAAACAAAGCTCTTCAAACTATTTATAATCAACCAAAAATTAAAGGAAACAATCAGACTCAACACATTCAATCAGAATCAAGTGGTTATGTTTAAATCTAATTTTCAATGCGTTTTGCTCTTTTTTATTTGGCCAGCTAGAATGGTGGTAAAATTTTTTTTTGATTACAATCTGGAAATCATCTATAAAACGTCCAAAAACAAAATGACACAAACATTTTGGATAAATTAATTTTAAAAGGGAGAATTATGAATTAAAAGGGAGAATTATGAATTATGAATTAAAAGGGAGAATTATGAATTAATACATTTTGGATAAATTAATTGCTAAATGCTACGTTGAAAGATCTATTACACTTGAATGAAAGATATTTTACACACAACGGAAGATATTGTACATACAACGGAAGATTATTTGCACATTCATATGAAATATGTTTACACACAAGAAAGTTTGCTTGCACGCTTGGTAGCATTCAGTAATTAATTTTCCCTAAAGATATTTTTGGGCGATTTTTCCATTTTAAAATATTGACAATTTTCAGAAACATATTCACATTAATAATTGAAATTTGCAATTGCTTCCATGCCGATTCCAATTATTGCACGTCTTTATTTTTAGAAATGAAAAATGGTTTAGTTAAATTTAGATTGTTAACAAATCTATCTATTATATCTATAAAAAAATTGGTAGAAACTTTGCTACTAACAACATTCATTAAAATATTGTTACTAAAGAAATTAATATTAACGGTGTTAAATAATGGTTTTCCGCAAGCAAGACTGAACAACAATTGACCACTAATAATAATGACGACAACAACAAAACCGAAATTGAATGCAACAAAGAATCATAATTTAGGTAATTAAAGGTTTGAGAAGGCCAAAGGTATTACTCACACCCCTTTCTTTTTTTTCTTGAATTACCCACTCCCTTTCACACTCCCTTGTACAATTGAGTGTTATCTTTAAAAAGTCATTTAAATGTTAATTATGAGTCGTTCAAAAAATGAAAAAAGATGCTTGAATATTAACTTTAAATAGTAAATGTCAATATGAAACAAGTGCATTTGATTCTTAACTATACATATTTCATATGTCTTTGTAAATTGTAAATATTATGATCTATGTTTGTGGTTACATCCAAGCAATCTTTCAACTCATATTACTTTTGCTCTAAAAAATATTATAATATGACAAAGGTTCTTCAAAATCATTTCAATGAAATGGATACCTGAAAGGATATATGTGTCATTATATTACACGTGTTTTGATGAAGTTTATTTCCTCCAAGAAGATCCTATTGTATGATCCTTGGTAGGCTAGCATGATTTTGGTGAATGTTAGGTATGTCAATAATAAAAGTTTCCTTACATATGTTTTGTAATGTATAGGAGAGTGTGTGAACATTATATGAAAGAAATCAATGAGGGTGAAATTCATCATTTTAAAAATTTTGAGGTACTTCACAAATGATCAAATATAAAGCGATCAAACACATTTGAAAGCTCATATTCCACAACAAAACATATTTTCAAGATTTAGATTTTTAAACTTTTAAGGAAGTATTTAACTTTGTTCATATAAAATCAATTACAAATCATAGAAAACAATGCAGAACTAATTGGTTAGAAACATTAAATATTTTTATTTTTGGTAGTTTGCTTATTCCAAATT
The DNA here is from genome assembly GCA_963210345.1 of Inga oerstediana. Taxonomy (NCBI): domain Eukaryota; kingdom Viridiplantae; phylum Streptophyta; class Magnoliopsida; order Fabales; family Fabaceae; genus Inga; species Inga oerstediana. The sequence continues at coordinate 42,538,091 of OY723409.1, forward strand.
GTAGTTGGTACATTTAATATTCACTAGTATAGAAAGTGGCTTTTAGACTGGCACATTTAGACCGATTATATAGGATAAGGTCTTAAAAATATAAATGATGACATTTTTGTAATTATAATAAACTTTTAAGATCGGTTATATTGAAATAAGGTCTAAAAAAATACTTTTTAGATTGGTTCCAAAAATAACTGGTCTTAAAATATAAATAATTAGAAAATATAAATATATATAATATGTTTTCTAGACTGGTTCTAAATATAACATGTCTAATATATTATCTGAATTAAAGACAATTAAAAGAATAATATGTTTATTATTTTTAAGATCGGTTGTAAAGAAAAATCGATCTCAAATATTAAAACTTTAAGATTGGTTGTTAATAAGAACCGGTCTTAAAAGGTTTCATTTTTTTAAGACTAGTTATTTTGTAAAAACCGATCTAAAAGATTACTTTTAAGACCGGTTTTGTATAACAACCGGTCTTAAAACTAACCTAAATTTCAGCTCGCGCCTAATTTCAACTTTGAAATCTGATACTTAAGTACATCTTTCAAACCCCTCCCTCAATTCGCGGCAGCTCCTCCTTTCTACTCCTTTCTTCTGTCCTTAACCTTCACCGTCGTCGACGCAGATGTACGGTTGAATATATTCCCGTAAGGCTTGTCATTTGTTCCTTCCGATTGGTTTCTTTCTCAACCTCGTTTTCTTGCCTCCCGTGGGTTTCTTTGTTAAACTCCTTCCCACGTCTCTCCTCCATTCTTTACCAACGCTGCCGGTTGACGCAAGGGTACTGTGGATTGCATTCTCTCGTTGCCGTTGCTTGCCTCTGCAACCCTTTTCACGATCAAGGCCGAGATTAGTGTTTAATAAACATAATCATGTTGAATTAGAGACCATAAGATGATTTGGGACTTATTTAAAAGTAAATATCCCAAAAACAGGGTTTACAAAAACTTTTCAAAAGTTTGTTCAATAACGATCTCATATTCACATTTCAGTATACAAATGGCCTATACAAATTGATTCCATTCATCAATATCAGAGTACACAGTAAATTCCCGATACACTTGAGTTCTATTAATCAAATGAGGGTTTACATGGCACAAATGCTCATAATCAACTTCCCATTCTAGGGGCTTACACAAAACTAATCCAATATCTTCAATATATACATTTATCCATAAATGATAACCAAAAACCAGAATAATTAAATTCCAAGCCCGGAGCTCTATCCACCCTTCGTCACCTGCTTCTCCTTAGAACCACTAGCCTTGTCTAAAAATTTTTAATTGGAAAGAGTGAGATTCAAAAGAATCTCAGTAGTAACAGTTCATGTATATAATGTATAATGAAACATAGCAAGTAAGCATATATCACAAATCAACAACACAATATTTAATGTTTCTTGTCATGCCCCGTATTCCCACCGGCCCGCAAGCACGATCCTTTAACATGGGTTGATCCCCCATGTGGCCGCAGGTCACAGCTCTTCATTGGTATGCCTCGTATTCCCACCGACCCGCAAGCACGGTCCTCCACCATGGGTTCATCCCCCCCCATATGGCTGCAGGTCACAGCTCACAAGATTCAATGATAAATACACATATTAAGGATGACAAGTTATGCCTTTCCGTTCTTGTTCAAGCGTATGCCTTCTACACTCTAGGCAATTGTCAAATCCTATAATCAATATTAAGGATGACAAGTTATCACTTATCCCAATACTCAAATGACTTCAAAACCCTTAGATTTGGTTATCATTAAAATCCCTTAAGTACCTATGAAAGGCCCTAACAATAGCTCTAAAGGGTTGGAAAGTACTATCTCAAAGACCACTTTACAATAATGAAAATTTTTGATTTTTGGATGTTGGCCTTGGCCAAGGATCTTTAGCTGCGATATAAAATAGGTTAGAAACTTTTGGGCTGCGGCCAAAATCAGGATAGAGAGTTTTTGGCTGCAGCCAAGAGTCTCGTGGTTGAGGCCAAAAGCAGGTCAAAAGCTTTTGGGTTGCGGCTAAGGACTTTTGGCTACGGCAAAAGAAAATTTTAGTTTCTAAACTGAACTTCCAAAAATCATAACTAATTCTAGAAAAATCGAAATAAGGTGTTCCTAAAGCCTATTGAAAGGTATTTAAGTCCTCTTCATTGGAAAAATAAGGGCCATTACCAAAAATTATCACACAAATACAGAATTGACCAAAACTCAATACTGCTCCAAAACAGTCTAATTTCCATCCCAAACTTTGGACAATCATATCTCCTAGCACAAAACGAAATGACACAAATTATATGTCCATTTTGAAGTTTGGGATATGAAATTTAAGACTAGAAAGTTTCATAATTTTTTAGACACCATTTAGTCATATAAAATTATCATGCAAACTGACTGCCCAGAACAGAATTCACACTTGACAGCATTCCAATTTTCTACCAATGTGTCCAATGACTCCAAAATATATAACCAAACCTATTCCCATACAATTTTCTATAAGGAAATAATGGCAACCTCAAAATGATCAAAATCACAACCTATCAACATGTCCTATTTTGACCAATACACAAAACCAACACAAAGGTGTCAAACTTTACATTTAAGCTTCAATTCAATTCTGTTGATTCAAACACTAAACAAGGCACCATTTCCATGACAACAACATACCATACTCCCCATGACCCTAAATCATGAAAATTAAGGAAAATTTTCCAAAAATTTAAGGCCCAACCAATGGCTACAAAACTTATATGAAAAAGGAGCTTTCACTCACCTCAACAACTTTCCCAAATAAGTTCTTTGGTTCTCCAACCTCTAGATTTCCTTGTATGCTCAAAACACCACCAATGAAAAATCTAAAACCATGAAAGTGAAGCTCTGAACTCAATGAACAACTTTATAGAAAGGAGTTTTGGCATTAGAGGTCATCTTCTTACCTTAAATCCCAAGCTTTTCTCCTTCTTGCTTGAGCTTCCATGGCAGCACGCAAGAGAGAGAAGGAAGAAAGAGATGAGAGTGTGAAATGATGAAGAAGAGCACAGAAATTCTGCCCCCATGCCTACTCATACGTATAAAGAGAGAGGGAAAGAGAGAGAAATGATAAAATATGGTACTTTGACTTTTCCTCACATCTCTCTTTATCCATCAAGTGACACTTATCCACATCTTATGCATTCTCATAAAGTAAGTAACCACTTGGTTACTCTACCCATGCCATTAGCCATTTAGTTACATATCTCATTTCTTCTTAGTTAGTAATTAATCTCTCCCTTAATCACTAACTTATGGCCATTCTTTCAATTTCTCACTGATTATGGCATATTAATTAAAATTGCCACAAAATAAATAATCAAATTCTTTTCCTTCTTCCATTCGCCATTTACCCCTATATTTAGCCCAGGTAATTACTTTGTCACATAATTATGCTAAAATACAGGGTGTTGGGCATTTCCAATAACAATTCGGATCTCAAATCCATATCGATTTACAAAATCATCCACAATAATTATCATTAGCCCTTAATCAAATTTGAGGGGCTACAGCCTCCTCTGGTTTTGTTCCTCAAGCTCAAACCACAGGTATTTATGACTCAATCAGACAAGATTTGTAATCAATTTCTTTTAATTAATTAAGAGTTGCATTATTGTTGTTGGCTTGCTTCCTTCACATGCAATTGGGGGATTGAATTGTTGTTAGACTGAATTGCCATTATCTCTAATTTAACTTTAAGTTTCACTTGGTTTTGTCATTGCTGGTGGACTGAATTGCCATGATCTCTAATTTTAAGAGTTACAGAGTTTTGTCATTGCTAAAGTATACAGTTTGAAGTGCTATATGTTTGAAAAAGGAAGTGTTGTAAATTGATTATCAACTTGTGCATTGCAATTAATTATCGACTTGTCTATGAATTGTCACTTTAATAGTAGTATTTTATTTCTCAAGTGCTATATATTGATTATGAACTTGTGCATTGCAATTAATTATTTGTTCATATCTGCATAACTTGGGAATTGCTTTGGAACGATGCCTTTATAGAGTGTGCCTTGTTATGCTATTAAGTGGTGTAGAGTCTTATTGGGATAGCATGAGGACCCCAATTATTTACTATCCTTAAACCTTCACTGTCCTTAAATAATGTCCTTAAAGTGAGGATAATGAGGCATCCTAGTGAGGGTACTCCAAATCCAACTAATGTTAATCAAAGCAAGCCTAGCAATGCTCCGAGCCAAGAACAAAGTGAGCCATATAAGCAGCCCATACGAAGGGGTAGAAGAGGCACCCGATTGAGAGACATTCCCCTCAATCGGAATACCGAGGAAAAGATTCTGATTGAGTTTGATAGATATTGGAAACCAATCGGGCCTAAAGCAAGCCGATATAAGAGTTTTGTTAGCTTCCTAGCACGCAACAAGCCTAGCATCTTAATAGAGGAGTGGAGAAATGTGGATAAAAGTGTGAAGCGACATATTTAGGAAATGATCCAGTTTACTTACAACATTCCTGAAAGTGAAATTTTGTATAAGAAGACAATGACATTTTGTGATGAACCCTGGAGGAAGTTTAAGACAAGTCTAGCAAACAATTATGTGCATATCGAGGTGAAAGAAGGTCAGCCTCATCCTAATCAGTGCGACAAGTATTCTTATATTGATGAACATACTTGGCAAGAATTTAGACGGCTTTGGACGAACACAAAGAATTTCATCCTAATCCGTGAGTTGACTTATTTTGTAACCCCTTCCGTAATTATATCCGAAATACGCGATTAACATGAAATAGAGACCAATAATAATAAAAAATCATTTAAAATCTCATCCTTGAGATAAGGTTTTCAAAAATACCTTTTAAAATCTAATTAACTTGGTCTCATATTCACATTTCGAATACAATTACTACGCAAAGATAAATCACATTCATATAAATATCAGAGTGCACAACATAATCATCCCAGCAATCTCGGGTACATACCTTCGCTAAAGATACATAAGGCACAATTTCCATTACAATTCTTCAAATACGGATTACACAATCTCATCTCAAATTCATAACCATATATTCAACCGAATCATATACAGTCTTCCCAACTCATTAGTAACCAACTACCAATTCTCATCTCGAAGGAGTCCTAGCCGCTCCCTCCACGAGCCACTTGCCTTGTCTAAATTGTTGGTAGGAGAGGGTGAGATTCGAGAGAATCTTAGTAGGAAACAGATACCATAATGCATGCATGATAGATGCTATGTGTATGACTTGTTAGCTTTATCTAGATGCATGCCCCATAATGACATTTTTGCATGCTCAATGTTTCATGTAACAAAACTATGGCCACATCAAAACAGAAACAGAGCTTCATTTATTCAAATATGCTCTACACAATCAAGTAAAGCAATCACATACATCACTACACAAGCAAAGATATCAAATACATGCAAGTAAGGTAAGCCCTTACCTCTAGTCTTTTCTCCTTGATTTCCGTGCCAGCAACTCGAGGCTTCACATTCGATCCTACAATGTTAAATATACTATTTAGACACTTCCATAGTATTTCTGGGGGTTATATAAGGATATATTAAAAATTTACTAAAATACCCCCGGGACCCGGCACGGCCCCGCCGTACCCGGTCCGGCTGTACTTTTCTTGAAACTTTGACATGGGCTATTCTTACATATTTTCGCCCAAGGAATCCATTTCCAGACTCAGAATTATCAAATTCAATGTCAATTTACAAATTTACCATTGGCAGCCCACTTTAAGGGTTTCAGGGGTATTTTCGTAATTATGCTTTTTCGGCCTTTTCCGAAAAAGTGACCAACTGTAACCCCACCTAATTTTCGCTCCTGAACTCAATGGAATCATCAAATCATTGAAAATCCATCTCTAACCCCTCTAAACTAGGCTTGGCCGAAATTCTCAATTCCCCGAAAAAAATTGGGGTTTTTTGGTTTCGGCTCCGTAAACGCGTTCCTTTCTACTCCTAACCACTTTATTGACCATTACATTGGGTTAGAACTATCATTTAGTATCAATTTGGGCAGCATAACACCTAGGCCAACCCATTTTCCAAATTTACAAACAAAGACAATCCAGTGAAATTTCACCGATTAAATCAACCACAGCAGCCAGAACAATCAAAGATTGAAGTTTCGGAAGTTACCTCAAGCTCCCTCTGGCTTTTACTCAATATGGCTGAACCCTAGCCCCTTTTAAACCTTGAAAATTGAGCTTCCAACACCTTAAGGAACATGAAAGAGAAGCTTAGAAGCAAGGTTATACGTGTTAGGAGCTAGATCGTCAGAGAAATCGGCTTACCTTGCGAGATTTCTCCTCTTTCTCTCTCTAAGAGCTCTCAACTTTCTCTCACTAGTTTCAGCTGGTTCAACACGACAGAAAATGAGGCTGAAGAAGATGAGAAAATATTTAATTCCATGCTGATGTCATCTTTTACTGAGATGATGTCATAATTCCCATTTTCGGATTTTCTGGCAGATTTTCTGCCCAAACTTTGAAAAATCATAACTAATTCTAGAAAAATCTAAATGAGGTGATTCCAAAGCCAAATTAAAGGTATTTAAGTCTTCGTAATTGAAAAAATATGAGACATTACCAAAAATCACCACAAAATTCCAGAATTACACAAATTTCATCACTGCCCCAAAACAGAGTCCATTTTCGACCTCAAACTTTGTACAGTCATATCTCCCAGTTCCCAAAATGAAATGGAGCAAATTATATGTCCATTTTGAAGCTTAGGATGTGAAATTTAAGACTGGAAATTTTCATAATTATCTGACATCAGTTGCCTAGTCAAACCATCCACACGAGAAGACTGCCCAGAATAGAGTTTCATTGGACAAAATTTCAGATTTTGCATCTTTGCTTCCAATGGTTCCATTTTCATACCAAACATTATTCCCACATAAATTTTCACAAGGAATTCATTGGAAACACCAAATCAATCAAATTCACATCTCATTGACATGTTTTCACAGCAATCTTAATATGTCAACACAATTCACATTTCAAAACCTAACATTGCAACATTTCCATTCCAAAGTTCCAAACCAATTTCTATGACATCAAAACACACTATGACACCATTTCCAACACAATACCCCATTCAATTCTTCCCTCTATTCTAAGTCAATTTGGATGTTAATCCACAATCGAACTCAAATACAGGGTTTCGGCGCTGCTCACAACACACACAAATCATATTCGAGTGCCAAATCACATCATATTCTCCAAAAGGGTTATTTATCACTAACCACATCCACTTTTGGAGCCATTAACCCTTAATCACAATTTGGGATCTTGCTAAATCGGGGCTTAGCAATCCATTAATCTCAGGCTTATTCTCTAGCCTCGAGTCTAAAAATTTGGGGTATTACATATTTTGCCTTGGATTTACTTATGAATTGTGAATTGTCTTTATTGATTGTAATCTTAATTTTGATTTCTTATTCATAGGAAAAAAGGCAAAAGGCCCAAAAGAGTGGTAGAAAGAATGATTGCCCCCATACAATGTGTCGTGGGGGTTATGCGAAGGCCGAAAAAGTCTTGTTGGCTGCCAAATAGAAAAGATTGGAAGAAATAGCTCAACCGATCCTTTTGTTCTTCTTTCTCCACTATCTCCGATACGTCGCAAGGAGAAGTGGTTGTTCGCTCACCAAAAGAGGATCGGGTCTTATACGAGTGAACAATCTCATATAGTTGGTGAAAAAATTATAAGTATTGTTGTTGTTATTAATTATTTAGTAAACAAATTTCATTACTAACGTTTGTCATCTGTGTCTTACAGGAGGAGCTTCAAAAAAACAAGCCAAGGGATTGTTTACGTTGGATGGGAGGAATGACATCCTGATCGTAGCTACAAGAAAATATGAACATCCCGGCCGTGTCAGGGAGGTTGGAGGAGGGGTAGGCATAAGGGATTACTTTGAGATAGCCCCCTGCAATTCCTCAAGTGCGGTGACTAGGGAGGAGATAGAGCATATGTTAGCCACTGTGAGGGAGGAAGCAAGGGCCAAGGCAGAAGCATCATTTGATGGACGATTTGAACAAAGGTTTAGCAAGATGAAAGAGGAATGGATTATCATAGCGAGCACAAGACAAGATACCAGTACTCCCTAGGCACATTCCCTAAGCCCTAAATAGTGCACTAAAGGGAGTTGTATTGGTCAGTCATCAGAGGGTCCTAGAAAAGAAATTGGTGAGCCTGCTGAGCCTTGTACCTGTTTATGGAGGATCCTCTGAGATGACTAGTTGCACGAGGAACGTGCACAACTTGGGATCAACTATCTACCACCAACAAATAAAAGATGATCAAATTAGAGTGGCAGTTAAAGAGGTGATAGTTGCATATGCACCTCTCCTATCCCCGCTGATGAGTTCAAGATTGAGGGCGATGTCCTCAGCTCTTTCATCTTGTGGCCAAAGAACCATGTTTCTGATCGAGTTGAGGAAGCCCCAATCACAGCCCTGCCACCTACACCTCCCTCTACTTAAGAAGCTTCACAGCCTCCATTAAATGTCATAAAAAAAGTGATTCTGATGGCATATGATATGTCCTTTCGCACAAGAGATTGGCCTACTGATTTATCTGTTGGCAAGTTAGGGGTGTAATGCTATCTTGAGAGGGATGAATTAATGTCCCAGGTAGCTCCTTGACAACAACTTATGGTTTTGATTGTCCAACTATTTTTAATATAAGTATCTTCTTCAATTGAAAGTAAATATTTTACAAATTATGCCGTTAATTAAACTTTGATTTGTGTGCTTGCATTATTGTAGGTACATGAATCATAGGTTGGTTTTCTTTGGCAAAAGTGATAAATTTGGATTCTTGTGCCCAGTTCAACTCCACGACAGAGGGACTACTGCTGCTATCAAATATACATACTTATCGGAGAGGCTTAGTGAAACCCCAATTGAGTATTTCTTGGCTCCATATGTGCACGGGTAAGAAACAAATATATATTTCATAATATATATAATGTTTTATATTTGCTTAATATATAGTCATCCTCTTTTTTAGGGATCATTCGCAATTGGTTCTTCTATGCAAGAAGAGTTATATAGTCTTACTCTTATGCTCCCTCCACCTCAAACCAAGGAATGAATTGAAGAAGACCATGAACTCATAAGTTTTCTTGCATTGCCTTTTGTTGGCAATTCATGGAATTTGTGTAAAATAAGTAACCTTTGCGATTTTGATGATGATAAGGCTATGAGGACATTCCTATATGCTGATCGTGGTAAGCATGTTTGTGACTTAAAAGACCCTACGTGGATCATGCCAAAGGTTAGTACATAGTGGTTTAATTTTTTTTAAGAATGTATTCAATAAGGCATGTTTTTATACTTGTTTTAATGATATCATGTTATTTTTTAGACCCGTAGGCAACCACCGGGGTCCAACTTTTGTGGGTTGTATGTTTTGAGACATATTTATAACTTTATCACTCTAGGCATGACAGACTTTACTCAAGAGGCAAATGTATATTTCAAAAATTTTGTATGTACTTTTATTCTTTTTTAAGTTAGCAAGTTAATGGTTTGTCTGCATTTGGTGTTACAGATGTTTGATCTTACTGACCCCTTTCTGAACGAAGATATTGATTTCATCCGCAATTGTTGTGCGGAATTCATTTATGAGCTTTTACAACAATAGTTAGCTTTTGTAAAACTGAAGAATTTTCTATATATACTAAGAAATTTTTCTTTCCTCAGCTTTTCTTTAAAACTTGTTGGTTGCATGAATTGACATGTTTGTTGTTTTTGTGATTATGTGACATCATGCATTTTTCCATGTGAACTTGGTTGAAACATCCATTAGCCTATGTTATGTTACATTTTGTGATTATGTAACATCATGCATTTATCCATGTGAACTTGGTTGAAACATCCATTAGCCTATGTTATGTTACAAGTTCCCAATGAGAAAGCTAAAGAAAAAGGAAATGGTAAGTGGAAGGAAAATGAACACACCTTATGGCAACATTTATTTTGTTACAAGTTAGTTGTTGATTGCATAACAAATTTCATATATATATATATGGCATGCATAAATTGAATATGGGGACTTGTCACTTAAATCTCAACTTTGCACTTAATAAGTATGGCCTTGAAAGTAGCTTCAAGATATGTGTTCTAGTATACAAACATAATCAAAGACAACAGAAAAAAATCATAAAGCAAACTTTTAAGACCGGTTGTATAAATAACCGGTCTTAAATATATTTTTAAGACCGGTTAAATATAAAACCGGTCTTACAATTTTTATTTTAAAACCGGTTGTCAAAACAACCGATCTTAAAAATGAAACTTTAGAGACTAGATTTAAGTACAACCGGTCTTAAAAGTGTTACCGTAGCTCTTAAAATGAGGTATTTTAAGACCGGTGGTTATGGCAACCGGTCTTAAAATAATGTATTTTTAAGACCAGTTTATATTACAATCGGTCTTAAAATGTTTTCTTTAAAACCGGTTGCTTAACCGGTCTAAACAGTATCAGACTTTTAAGACCAGCAGTATCAAGACCTCATCTTGAACCAGTCTAAAAAGTCATTTTGAACTGGTCTTAAAAGTCTTTTTTGTACTAGTGATTGTTGGCAAAAAAAATTGGTATATTTAATATATTTTGACAAAATCATTTTTGCGAAGATACCTGACAAAGATGCAGATCCAGTCCTCTATAACTTGGTTATCGATTACATGATACATGGACCTTGTGGGGTTTCAAATCGGATTAAGAAACATTTAACTTTGTTCCTGTAAAACACATTGCAAATTGCATATCAACCAATGAAGAACATAGTTTACTTATTCCAAATTGTAGTTGGTATATTTACTATAGCTTGACAAAACCATTTTTGCAGGGATACCTTGTAAAGACATGGATCCAGCACTTTGTGAGTTAGTTAGCAAGAACATGATACATAGACCATGCGAGGCTTCAAATCGGATTAAGAAGGAGAAATGAATATGGGGAATTAATAAAACAATTATAGGCATGAATCCAGCTTATTGATACATTTTAAAAAACCACATACTAATGCCATTTTTTGTTTCGTTTATTATTTTATTTATTTTTATTATAGGCCATTTCTGTAGTGTGATTGTGTTTTTTGGTTAAAGGTGCAAATTCACTTTAATGAATCTAGCAACCTTATAATACGAACTGCCATACGTAAGCAAAATGTAAGCAACATTAAAAGGAATAAATGAAATTTAAAGACCACATTTAATAGCCATTAAACATTTAATTTTGGGAAATATAAAGAGATTATTCATTTATATATTATTAATTATAATATGAGTGACCATTAAAAAATTGCCTCTGTGCAATCCCGAAATATGAGTAGTCAAATGCGGGCAATAACATATGCAACATGAAATTGGGATAATACCAATAACAATCCTTATAGTTTAACTTATTTTGGTATTGGTCCCTAAAGTTTAAAATTCATGTTTTCGGTCCTTGAAGTTTGCTCCCTCTAGAATCGTTAGTCCCTATATAAGGACCAATAATGGTATTAACTTAATGAAATTAAAAGCAACATTTAACATCAATTAGACATTCATGTGACTATAGGATCCATCCAAATTTAGAATTACAAAATTGTCATGAAGAACACGCTGAATCATGTGTTACATCTAGATATATTATCAAACTATATACATCAATCCGTGCAACGTACAAGGGAAAATAATATATGATTAGAAAACATCGTAGCAAATCAATTCCTTTAAAAATAATTTAAAATATAAATTTGATGCCTTCTTGATTGTCATTAGATTTAAAAACTTTGGATATGCCATTGAACTGATGGAAGCAATAATTCAAAGTTCAATGATCATATGAGGTAAAGTCATTGTTAAATTAATCAAACCAATGTAAAATCATGCTTGTACTACTACAGATTTGGGCTTTTATAATGCTTTATATATAACGGTTACAGCTAATAAATGCCATGTATGTCAAGGTAGAGGTCGCGTAAGGATACATAACGATTAAAAATAATGGTTAATTATACGCACCATCATATATTAAGAGATGAAATTCATGAAAACATAAAAATAACGGTTGAAGTTAATAACTTCCATTTATTTAGTAACAAAAGTGATGGTTCTTTCAAAATAACCACCATGTAACACTTACAAACGATTGGACTTCCAACCTCTTATCTCAACAAAGACAAAACATAATGATCTTTAGAAACAACCGTCATCTAACTCTTCAAAGTCATAACCCATCATCACCCTTCATAATCCTATTAGACTTTCATAAGTCATAACTTATCATAACCCTTCACAATCCGTTAGACCTCTATTTAAACTCAACTATTCCTTGTGATTCTTACTACTTTTCTTTATCGGCTTGCTCCTTTTCTAGTTTATCATCTTAAGATCCCAGGGAACTCCTTCACCACTGTCACCCCCTCCTCCACCATCTCCTCCTTTAAAAATGGCTCTAGTACTGAGGATCCTAACCACATCGCCCCCTCTGTTGTAGCTGACGCCTCCTCCCCCTCTACCAATCCATCTATTGGGTCAAATTACGAGATGTATGGCACAAGATAAAAGAACACTGGGGAAGGATTTTATTGTCATGAAGGAGGTATAGAAAGCAAATTAAGAGAGAGAGGTGGAAACTTACTGTAGATAGAACAAGAAAGGTCAAATTTTAAAAACTGATAAGTTCATAATTTGTCCTTTCTTGTTCCATCTCACAATAAGTTTCCTCCTCTCTCTCTCTCATAGTTTGCTTTCTAGACCTCCTTCATGACAACAAGACCATTCCTCAATGTTCTTTTGTCATGTGTCATCTCGTCATTCGGAGCAAAGATGAATTGGCGGAGGAGGTAGAGGTGACGGCAATGGCGAAGGGGGCGACATGGTTAGTTCTTGAGATACATAATGGTTAGTAAGTAAAATCAATCACTTAATAGAAGTACAAGCAAATAAATAACGGTGGTAATCAATAACCATCATATTTTGTCTCACAGGAATGAAAGTTGTTAAGAAAAACTTGTCATGAAACAACAAATGCCGTGATGGTTAGAAACATTTCCCCTTCCCCACCCTGATAATAATACTCTAACCCAGCCTTCATCTCATTCCTTCAATGATGAGAATGAGGAAGAGGATGATGATTAAATTGAGTTGTTAACAAATTTTGATTAAAGTAAACCACAATAAATTTGATAATCTTAATCATACTTAGTATTGATTAAAATAATTAATTACAATTATAATAGTATTAAAGCCTATTATAATGATTTTAATCACATGTTATGGATTAAAGCCTTGTAAGGCCATGATATGTGTATTGATATGATAATAATTAATGGGCACATGTAAACAACCATGATAATATATGGTAATACTTGAATGATACATAATGATCTCATTTTAACAATCGTTATTGATTCAGTAACATAGATAATGAATTTTATGTAACAACCTTGACTTTTAATAAAAACAAATAACAGTCTTACGTAGACAACATTTACGTATTAAGTATATAGATAACAGTTTTTAAATAAGAACCATGAATTTTTACAATACATGACAATTTTTATATAATAACTATGATGTACAGATGTAAGACTCTTCAAGTGAGAGTTTATGAACGAGTTGGATTCATCAGTATATAATAGAACAGTACCTCTCACATTGAGTGGCTATGCAATTTGGGATAAATGAATACATTCCAAGCTTTATGGAAAGAATCAATGGCAACTATAGATGTATATAAGTGGTAATGTAACTGTTGACCTATAATTGTGTCTTTACACAGGAATTAACCCTGGAAAGCAAAGGATGAGGAGAAAAAATGTATGAATATCCGTATAGGAAAGGATGCTTGGGGTATTATGCAAACCCTTGAGCTGCTCAAGTATTTGTATACTCCATGCGGCCTTTCCTATACTAATATTCATGTTTTTTCCACTCAGCCATTGTTTTGCTGGCTCAATTGCTGAAGAGACATAAGGTATAGGTGAACAATTATATTATGAGATATATAGGTCAGGAGTGTGATTAATTCAAGCAATAGGGCCTAGAAAATCTTGATAAACTGTATCGCTACTCGATGTGGGAAATAGTACTCTAATACATAGAGTCAAGACCAAGTAGCTCAGAAATTCTCACACTAAAGAGTCTAGGACTTATCACAATGTTGAATTTCAAAGCTTTTAACTTTGTGCCACATGCTCAATACAAAAACAGGAGAGGAACCTTTGATCAAACTAATAACAGATTTTTCAAAAAAACATAACTTCACAAAAGCAATTTAATATGTTACCTTGCGTCGTGACTTCACAAATGCTCTAGGTATTTGCTTGTTCATGTATGACTCTCGGTATATCTGAACTAGTTTAGTCTTCACATCCCTATTGATATTTTAGAAGTAACTTTCAGAGATAAGGATACTTCCAAAAAGGAGATGTATTTGCTTAGGGATCCATTTCTCCAGAAGTTACCCCTAAAAATATCAAAAGAGTAGGATGTTTCAGTCAAAGCAATGGGTTGACAACTTCCTACAATAGAAGAGGAACCTTTGATCAGAGCAATAATGAGTTTTCCAAAAAAAAACATAACTTCACAAAAGTAATTTAATATCACTTTGAATACTTTATCGCATCTCAGTACAATTGGACTACTTTATTCATCATATCCCTATTGATCTTTTGGAAGTAACTTCTGTAGAAATGGATACTTACAAAAAAAGTAGAGGCATTTGCTTGGGAATCCATATTGTAACCCTCATCGTCATCAAGGCCGTGATTAGTGTTTAAACATGTTTTATAATTGAATAAGAGATCAAGGATAATTTCAAATTTTTTACAAAACTCGTATACTACAATCTCTATTCATATTTAAATAAAAACATTTGGCCTGTTTGGTTTGTCACATACATAATATCAGAGTGCTAGCAAATTTCCCAACATTAACCTAGAATATATTCAATAACCAAAGTGTTTTATAGGGCATCTTTGCCTATCTCAGTTTCCCATACTAGGGATTACACAACAACTACAATTCTATGGTCAACATGTTTATACAATTGTCCAAAATGATAACCAAAAACCAAAACACTAAAACTACAACCGGCAATCCTAATCGCCCTTATCCACTTGCTTGCCTCTCGATCCACTTGCCCTGGCTAAAATTGTTAGTTAGAAAGATGAGATTCAAAAGAATCCTAGTAGCAATAGTTTACATATATGATGCATAATTAAACAAAGCATGTAAACATATATCACAATGCAATAATAACAATATTCAAAGCCGAGCTAACCGCCACGTCCCCTCAATCATTCAAGGCCGGGCTTACCGCCACTTCCCCTCATACATTCAATGATAAATACCAAACAAGCAATGCATTACACATGATATAGGATAGTGTCACTACCTTGATCTTTTCATTCTTGATCAGGCACAAGCCTTCTACGGTCCAAGCAAATATCAAATCCTAAAGTCATAATTAAGGATGACAAGTTATCACTTATCCCAATACTCAAATGACTTCAAAACACTTAGATTTGTTTATCATTAAAGTCTCTTAGGTGGCTACTAGAAGCCCAAACAACTACCTAAAGGATTGGGAAGTACTATCTCAAAGATCACCCTTTTTAGTGTGCCTCTAAAACATGTCACTTCTAGCTTCTAACTCGGTCCTAAAATATTAAATGTACAAGAAATATGTCATAACCCATCTAAGTATCATTTTAGGCTCTTCCATAGTGTTTATTGTGGTTATATTAGTCTTTGATGAAAATTTACCAAAATGCCCCCGGAACCCTGGCCCGACCCGGCCTGGCCGTACTCGCCCTAATGGCACGTTTTTCCAAAATTTTGACCAGGGCTATCTTGACATATTTTTGCCCAAGGAATCCATTTCTGGGCTGGAAATCACCAAATTCACTGTCAAATTATGAAAATGCCCTTGACAGCCCTGATTTAGGGATTTTATGGGCGTTTTCATAATTATGCTTTGTTGGCCTTTCCTGAAAAAGTGACCAACTGTAACCCCACCTATTTTTACCCACTGAAACCAATGGAACCATTTATTTCATTAAAATCCAGCTCCTACCCCCTAAAATAGTGATGGCTGAAATATTCAAGAAAAAATGGAAAAATGGAGTTTTATGTTTTAGCTTCCAAAACTTGTACTTTTCTACTTTTAATCCTTTATTAACTTATTTAAACACATATTAACAATGATTCAAAGAAATTTAGGTAGCATAATCCCTTAAGGTTATGGCTTTTCCAATTTTATAACTCAACCAAAAATCACCAAACTATCAACAAACTTCAAAACCAATTTCATATAAGTATAGATTTGAGTTTGGTGTAGTTACCTCTTAAACTTCTTGTTCCTTTCTCCCTATGCGTCCTCTATCTCTTTTCCTTGAGTCAACAATGTATCTTCAAGATCATAGATTCATGAAGAACAAGTGTTTAGAGAAGGATCTAGGGAAAAGCTTCAAGAAAAACTTAGGAAACCAACACTTACCTTAGCTTCTCTCCCCCTTGGTTTGGCTCCAAAAAAACATGCTCCCTCTTGTCTTCCTAACCAAACCAAGTGTCCTTCCAATTAAACTAAACTTGCACTCAAGGTAGCATACCATTTCATCATTATTTGTCCATGTAGCATTATTTTAATGCAATTTGACATGTGCATATACAAATCCATTATAATTTAATCCCCTCCTCATATAATCATGACACTTGGCATTTTATTTCCATTAATCAATTTCTAACATATTTTATTTTCAATTTTCGGAATAATGTCAATTCCGGCATATTTTTTCCCTAACTTTGAAAAATTATAACTAATTTTGTAGACATCGTTTTGGAGTGATTCCAAAGGCTATGGAACCCTTATTGAGTCTAGTTTCAAGGAAAAATATGGAATTTTACTACTAGGATCATATTATTCCCAGATTTTCAATCTTTGACCTCTGCTCCAAAAACTTTCCAGATTTTCTGAGCTAATTTCAAAAATTCATATCTTTTTGTATATAGCTTCAATTGATTCATATGACCTATCAAATTAAAGACTAGGATGTATAATTTTAACCTGTAAAATTTCATAATTTTTTCTCATCATTTGTTCTTCCCAAAATCTATGACAAACTCACTGCCTCACAGACGATTTCACTGAAAACACTATTCAACTTTCAATTTTTCCACTAGTTATGGCATATTAACTTAAATTGCCACATAACATATACTTAAATTCTTTTCCTTCTTCCATACGCCGTGTACCCCTATTTTAGCTCCCAAACTTACTTTGTCATAAAATTATGCTAAAATACAGGGTGTTGAGCATTTCCAATGATTAATTCGGGTCTCAGATTATCTTTAATTCACAAATCATTCTCAATAATTATCATTAGCCCTGAATCAAAATTTGGGGTGTTACACATATCTCCAGAAATTACTTCAAAAAGAACAATAGAGAACAAAACATCATTCAAAGCAATGGGTTGACAACTTCTTATAATAGGAATGGAACCTTCAATAAGAGCAATACAAGGTTTTCTTAAAAATCATAACTTCATAAAAGTAGTTTAATGTTACTTGGGTGCTTTATCGCATCATGAAAATAAAATTAATAATATTATATATATGTATTATCGAAATACATACATACATATATATATATATATATATGATAATATTATTATATCAGCTTTAAATTTAGGTTTATTAAGATAAATTAAATTTAATAACTAACATGATAGAGATATAGTATCTCAAATTTAATTTATCTAATTTATGAAGATAAATTAAATCTGTTGGCTCTTTATTCGAATTTAATAAATATGTTAAATTAAAACTGTTAGACAAATTTAATTAAACTGAATTTATTTAATTAGCTCATCAAAATAATTAAGGGTTAATTAATCTTGATTAATTTTGAAATTTCAATATAGCCCTCATGGGTTATAAAATGATGGAGTAGAGTATGGATGAGAGTTCAGAGCCTTAAGGAAACCCTAAGAGATATTGGAGGTGCTAGCACGCAGTTCATGTTGGAATAGCATTCATGTGGATACCGATAGAAGGAGTTGATTGACGTGTTGGCTCCTGAAGATCGAAAACTCAAAACAAAAAGAAAGGTACGATTCTTTCTAACTCGATTTAAACGCCTTTGATAAATCCTCGATTGGGATTGGTGAAATTTTAAATTATTCCGCTGTGCCTACTAGTCCCAACAGTTTTTTGGGTTATCGTGCCTAATACTTTATATAATGGATCGTTCATAAGAGCTATCATTTATTTTTTTATATTTACGATGGTTATTTGTTAATAATTGTGAGATACGTTATATTTTTTTAAAAAAAAATTTAGGCAAGTAGTGCTAGGATAATTAAATTTTTATATTTTATAAAAATAAAACAAAAAAAATCAGCCTCTGATAGATTATTTGAGGTCTGCTACAAATTTTAAAGCTTTTGTTTCCTTTAATTTGAATGAATCAAAAGTTCTAAAAGTTTGTAGCATACCTCATATCATCATGCTACTCGTCACTAGAGGAGTGGCTTGAATCAACTGGGAGTATGTTAGGATCATAGTGGCCAATTCCATACTCATCAAGAACAAGATTGGCTTTCTTATTCAAACTCGACAAATATCAGGCCAACCTCCTTACAACATGGCTAATGTGTTCTGCATGACGGACTCTACTTAAGGGAGTAGAGGATATGAAGGCAAAGGCGGAGGAGTGGTGGAAGTTGTGGGGGAGGATCAGAAGGAGGAGAAAAAGGTAGAGGTTGTGGGGGAGGAGCAAAAGGTGGAGAAGGAGGATAAAACCAGGGATTCTCTAGAAAGTCTTGTTGGAAATTGTGCCCTAAGGGCCAATCATTGTACTTTAAACATTATTATTTTAATAAAATTTCTCCATTCTGTTATCATATTATTTGCATGTTAACTGTGATAATTGTATCCTTGGATAATTCATAAAGATTGTCCTAAAATGTCCCTAGTCGGTCATCTATGCGGGAGCAGAGATGAAACAAGACCAGTATGACTTTGATAAGATATGGAGATACGAATCAAAGTCTTAGGCACTTGTAAGAGTACAAGGTGCTGGACCGACCCACTATGAGAAAGCTACATGGATCAAGTCATAAGCTTTTCTCATGTATAACCACGTCACAATGCCCTTAGACCTGAGGTCATCATGGATTCCTACATGAGAGTTGCTAAGCTTTGAACTAGTCAAAAGTCACTTTTGATCGGGTGATGATAAAGGCTACGATCGGGCTTGCTGGTTTTTCATGTAGAGGAATATGAATGATCAAGATGGAATTTGTCCCTCACATTAGTAGAGAGATATTACTGGGCCCCTCAATGAGTGAGTCTGAGAAATGTATGGCCATACTATGATGAAAGGAGTTTCTGTCTCTGTTATCAGGCTACTCAGGAATCGAGAAAGTAATGGTCAGGAACAAGAGGATGACATTTTCCATGCCTTATCCTTGATCGATATATTGTGTGACAAAAGGGACGTGACATGGTTGTATGACAGGTTGCATCGTGATAACAATCCTCATATGAATTGGGTAGTCGTAATGTCTTGCTAGAGGCCGCTTGCGACTTTTGGGTTAGTGTAGTTGTTGGCCCACTGCCAACTTCATATGGGCCTACAGGGTCGCACACAAGAATGGCCCAACACGAGATAATGTTTGATTTAGGGTGAATAAATTATATATATATATATAATATAAAATTCATTAATAATATTATATAGATATATATATATTTTCGAAATATATATCTTATATATATATATATATATATTATATTATATTATATTATTATATTTAATAATATTATATAGATATATATATTTTCGAAATATATTATATATATATGTATATATATATTATATGATATTATTATATTGTGTTGGTTTTAAATTTAATTTATTAAGATATATTAAATTTAATAACTAACATGATAGAGATATAGTATCTCAGATTTAATTTATGAAGATAAATTAAATCTAATGGCTCTTTATTTAGATTAAATAAATAGGTTAAATTAAAACTGTTGGCCAGATTTAATTTAAACTGAATTTATTTAATTAGCTCATCAAGATAATTAATTGTTAATTAATTTCGAAATTAATGATGATTAATTTTGAAATTTGAAAATAACCCTCATGAGTTATAAACTTGATAGAGCTGATAGACTCAGGGTACATCAGAATTGAGAGCCGCAAGTTAAACCCTTGGAGACATTAGAGGCGCTAGCACGCAATCTCGGTTGGAGAACATTCGTGTAGATACCGGTGGAGGGAGCGGACCTAATGTGTTGGCTCCTAGAGATCGTGAAAACTCTGAATCATCAAAAAGGTATGAATCCTTCCAACTTGGTTTAAACGTCGTTGATAGATCCTCGATTAGGATCGGTGAAAATTTTTTCAAATTCTTCCGCTGTGCTTACCGATCCTACAGTGGCATCAGAGACAGGTCAATTGTGCGTTTAAATTGAGTTTATGATTCTTATACATGTGATATATATGGGATGTGTACGTATGTTTATAAGAAACACTCGAATATGTATGTGATTCTCGTTTTGGAACAAGCGTGAAATCGATTCCGAACATGTATATCTTGAAACATGTATGTGATTTTTGTTTTGAACAAGCATGAAATTGGGTAGGGTACCTGAGATCGTAGTTGGCGGCAATCAAATTGGGTCTAGGTTCAGATATCTATTCGGGTAATAGAGATCCGAACTATGGGGAAGACAAATTGGATCAGAAGCGTTCTGGGCCTTTGTTGTTTTTTGTTTTGAAAAATTGGGTCCGAAATTTAAAAATTTTAAATTTTCAAATATTTCTTTTAAAAGGAATGTGCCTTTTTCAAAAGCTTCAGGGGCGCTGCCCCTTGCAACCCCGCAAGGGCGGCCCCCCTTGACCCCGCCCGCTAACCAGCTAGCGAGACCGCCGTGACCACCTCTGCGTAGCACAATATAATCTGATCATGACATTTATTGCTTTTCATATTGTATGAATTCTTGTTGTGGTTTATTATTTATCCTTGTTTAGGTATGGTGAACAACATGGCTTTAGAATTTTACAAAGGTTGTAATATTTAAATACGGCCTGCGTGCCGTGCCTTCCTCTAAATACTCTCGATGTACATTCTCTTCTCATCTTACTCCCCTCGAATGTTTAAACGAGGTTTCTCTCAATGTATTTTTCTTTTTTTTTTAGAGAAGTCCTCTCATTGGCTTGGGAGGATTTTAGGTTAGGTAAGCCATGTTGTGTCACGTTTAAATTATGCTTTTGATAAGATCATTGCATGATTACTTTTACATTTATATGTATTTATTTGTATGAGATACGACCACGATTGCATTCATATAAACAAAACTAATTAATTAAGCCCTCTAAATTAAATCTTAAGTCATAATGCCGTCAATTAATGAATACTTGTCAAAACCTAGATCGCTCAATTGTGGAAACCACCAAAGTGGATGCACTTGAGTTATCTTGATGAGACAAGCTTGAGTAATTGTGATGCTCATAATATTCATTATTGTTTTGACTTAATTGAGATTAACAAAACGGTTTTGAATCTCAAGGTATTAGATGGGGTTAAACATGCCCGATCATATGATGATTAAATCCCATAAAGATCTAAGAGTTACATGTGATGTAATTGGTAAATAGGTTACCTACCTAAATAACTTGAATTTAAGCGTCTTGCCAAAGCGGACTTAAGTTTAAGCCAAATATGGATCTTAGCCCACTAATTATTATGTTGATGGTTGTTAATTTAGTGGGAGATTACTAACTAACTTTGCATATTTTAATTGTAGAATCATGTCGACTAGTAATACTGCTACACTATCATTGCGATCGGTCCTTGAGAAGGACAAACTCAATGGGACAAACTTTCTTGACTGGTTCAGGAACTTGAGAATTGTTCTCAAGCAGGAAAGAAAGGATTATGTCCTAGATCAACCCATTCCTGAGGAGCCTGCAGCCAATGCTCCAAGATCTCAGAGAGATGTTTACACAAAGCATAAGGATGACTCTATGGATGTAGGTTGCCTGATGCTTGCCACTATAGTTCTAGAGCTCCAAAGAGATCTAGAACTCATGGAGGCTCATGAGATGATTGTATATCTCAAGGAAATGTTCCAGCAACAGGCAAGGCAAGAAAGGTATGAGACAACAAAGGCCTTACATTCCTACAAAATGGATGAAGGTGCATCAGTTAGTACTCATGTGTTAAAGATGAAAGGCTATATTGATCACCTTGAGAGGCTTGGATTTCCCATGAGCCAGGAGTTAGCTATAGATTTGATCCTCAACTCACTCCCAGAGAGTTATGACCAGTTTGTTATGAACTACAACATGAACAACATGGAGAAATCAATTTCTGAGCTGCATGGGATGCTCAAAACTGCTGAGCAAAGCATTAAGAAAAAGCCTAGCACAGTTTTGATGGTTCAGAAAGGAAAGGGTATGAAAAAGAAAGGGAAGGGCAAATGGAAGGGTAATGGCTCAGGTGGTAAGACCAAAGAGTCAAACAAGCCTGAATTTTTCTACTTCCTCTACATGGGTATTAGATACTGCATGTGGTTCTCACATTTGTACAAATGTGCAGGGTCTAAAAGACAGTAGAAAGCTAATGGGAATATCTATAACGTAACTACTAAGAGGATTAAATTAAACAATTTGAATCTGACCTACCTATGGCATTGTCGTCTAGGCCACATAAATGAGAAACGCATTTCTAAACTCCATCAAGATGGATTTCTAAACCCATTTGATTTTGAATCATATGATACATGCAAATCTTGCTTATTAGGAAAGATGACTAAGGCACCTTTCACTGGGCACAGTGAGAGGGCTACTGAATTATTAGGCCTCATACATACAGATGTATGTGGACCATTAAATATAGCTGCCAGAGGAGGTTATGTCTACTTTATTACATTTATAGATGACTTTAGTAGATATGGCTATATCTATCTAATGAAACATAAATCTGAATCTTTTGAAATGTTCAAAATATTCCAAAATAAAGTACAAAACCAACTTGGTAAAACAATTAAAGCACTTAGATCTGATCGAGGTGGTGAATATTTGAGCCAAGAATTCACTGACCATCTTAGGAGTTGTGGGATAATCTCACAATTGACTCCTCCAGGAACACCACAATGGAATGGCGTTTCTGAACGGAGGAATCGAACACTATTAGACATGGTTCGATCTATGATGAGTCAAACAGATCTTCCACCGTCCTTTTGGGGACATGCCCTAGAGACAGCTGCGTTCACACTAAATCGTGTTCCATCTAAGGCAATTGAAAAGACACCATATGAGATATGGACTGGAAAGAAACCAAGTTTATCTTTTCTTAAGATCTGGGGATGTAAGGTATATGTTAAGCAACAAGCCTCTGATAAATTAGTGCCCAGATCCATAAAGTGCCTTTTCGTAGGGTATCCTAAAGAAACGAAAGGATACTATGTCCACAATCCCACCGATAACAAAGTGTTTGTTATTCGAAATGGCAAGTTTCTAGAAAGAGAGTTTGTCTCTAAAACAACCAGTGGGAGCGACGTACATCTCGAAGAAATTCGAGATCCACAAGATGGTACAGAACCACAGATGGAAATTAGAGAAGACTCACAACAAGTTGCTGAGCCTCCTTAAGTAACACAAGGTCCACGAAGATCTGATAGGACATGGCATCATCCTCAGAGATATGGATTTCTGATTACTGAAGGCCGTGATGTGTTGCTCATTGAGCAAAATGAGCCCACCACCTATCGAGAAGCCACAGTGGGACCAAACTCTAAGAAATGGCTAAATGCCATGAAGTCTGAAATGCAATCCATGTACGACAATCAGGTATGGACCTTAGTCGATCCACCTGAAGGTGTAAAAACCATTGGGTGCAAATGGGTTTTCAAGGAGAAAACTGACATGGATGGCAATGTAAATGTCTTCAAGGCACGACTGGTTGCAAAAGGATTCACTCAAACTCATGGTGTAGACTATGATGAAACCTTTTCCCCAGTTGCAATGGCCAAATCAATCAGAATCCTTCTTGCCATTGCATCATATTATGACTATGAAATATGGCAGATGGATGTCAAAACAGCCTTCCTTAATGGAAAGCTGCTTGAGGATGTGTACATGACACAACCTGAAGGTTTTGTGCGTCCAGAGGACTTGGTAAAATTTGCAAGCTTCAAATCTATTTATGGATTGAAGCAAGCATCTCAGAGCTGGAATCATCATTTTGATGAAGTAGTCAAAGAGTTTGGATTCATTCAAAACATCGATGAACCTTGTGTTTACAAGAAGGTTAGTGGGATCATAGTTGTATTTCTAGTGCTTTATGTAGATGACATCCTACTCATTGTGAATGATATTCCTACCTTGCAGAGTGTCAAGTCTTGGTTAGGAAAGTCCTTTTCAATGAAAGACTTAGGTGAAGCCACCTATATCCTAGGGATTAGGATCTATAGGGATAGATCCAAAAGACTAATAGGCCTAAGTCAGAGCACATACATAGATAAGATACTGCATAGGTCCAATATGCATGATTCAAAAAGGGGTTACATGCCTATGTCTCATGGCATCCATCTTAGCAAGGATCTGTGTCCTAGTACACCTGATCAGCGAGATCGCATGAGTAAGGTTCCATATGCCTCGGCCATTGGATCCATCATGTATGCCATGTTATGTACTCGACCGGATGTCTCGTTTGCCTTAAGTATAACCAGCAGATACCAACAAGATCCTGGTGAGGGTCATTGGACTGCCGTTAAGAATATCCTAAAGTACTTAAGAAGGACTAAGGACTTATTTTTGGTCTATGGTGGATTGGATGATGAGCTCTGTGTAACCGGTTACACAGATGCAAGTTTCAAAACTGACCAAGATGACCTTAAATCGCAATCTGGATATATATTCCTCCTAAATGGTGGAGCAGTAAGCTGGAAGAGCTCCAAGCAAAGCACTATAGCAAATTCTGCAACAGAAGCTGAGTATATAGCAGCATCAGATGCAGCTAAAGAAGCCGTTTGGATCAGAAAGTTCATTACTGAACTAGGGGTGGTGCCTACCATTAGAGGTGGGAATGCGGGCTGGCCCGCGAAATTATTATTATTTTTTTTAAATTTCACTCTTTTTTTAAAAAAAATCTACCCTCTTTCTTTTTCACCCTCTCATATCACACTTCTTTTTTTTATATATTTATATTATAAAGTCAATTTCATTCTTACTTTTCTTTTTTTATCACAAAACTATATAAACACATATTTTTTAAATTTAATAATAGTAGAATAAATAAATATAATATGAAAATAAGTGTCAAATAAAATATATGGGGAATTAATTAAACACATTATCAAAGGAAAGAAGATAAAAGATACTAAGAGAGCATTTGAGGAGGAAAAAAAATAAAAAAAAATAAAAAAAATTGCGGGTTGGCGGGCTGGCCCGCCAGCCCGCCCCAACCCGCGGGCTAAACGGGCTGAGCCCGTTTAGCCCGAATCTAAACGGGCCGCCATTTCGGCGGCCCGAACCCGCCTATTTTTGGCGGGCTGGCAGGCCAACCCGCCAGCCCGCCCCGTTTTACCGCCTCTACCTACCATCTCAAATCCAATAGATTTGTTCTGTGACAATAGCGGTGCTATTGCACAGGCCAAGGAGCCTAGGTCACATCAAAGGACCAAACACATACTCAGGCGATTTCATCTTATTAGAGAAATCAATGATAGAGGTGATATAAAGATATGCAAAGTCGCAGGAGAAGATAATGTTGCTAATCCTCTTACTAAGCCACTTGCACAGGCAAAGCATGAGCGTCATGTTAGGGCAATGGGAATTAGGCAAATTAATTATTGCACCTAGGGTAAGTGGGAGGATGTTGGAAATTGTGCCCTAAGGGCCAATCATTGTACTTTAAACATTATTATTTTAATGAAATTTCTCTATTCTGTTATCATATTATTTGCATGTTAACTGTGATAATTGTATCCTTGGATAATTCATAAAGATTGTCCTAAAATGTCCCTGGTCGGTCATCTATGTGGGAGCAGAGATGACATAAGACCAGTATGACTTTGATAAGATATAGAGATACGAATCAAAGTCTTAGGCACTTGTAAGAGTACAAGGTGCTGGATCGACCCACTATGAGAAAGCTACATGGATCAAGTCATAAGCTTTTCTCATGTATAACCACGTCACAATGCCCTTAGACCTGAGGTCATCATGGATTCCTACATGAGAGTTGCTAAGCTTTGAACTAGTCAAAAGTCACTTTTGACCGGGTGATGATAAAGGCTACTATCGGGCTTGGTGGTTTTTCATGTAAAGGAATATGAATGATCAAGATGGAATTTGTCCCTCACATTAGTAGAGAGATATTACTGGGCCCCTCGATGAGTGAGTCTGAGAAATGTATAGCCATACTATGATGAAAGGAGTTTCTGTCTCTGTTATCAGGCTACTCAGAAATCGAGAAAGTAATGGTCAGGAACAAGAGGATGACATTTTCCATGCCTTATCCTTGATCGATATATCGTGTGACAAAAGGGACATGACATGGTTGTATGACAGGTTGCATCGTGATAACGATCCTAATATGAATTGGGTAGTCGTAATGTCTTGCTAGAGGCCGCTTGCGACTTTTGGGTTAGTGTAGTTGTTAGCCCACTGCCAACTTCATATGGGCCTACAGGGTCGCACACAAGAATGGCCCAACACGAGATAATGTTTGATTTAGGGTGAATGAATTTTATATTTATATATATATAATATAAAATTCATTAATAATATTATATAGATATATATATATATATATTTTTTTTTTTGAAATATATATCTTATATATATATATTATATTATATTATATTATATTATTATATTTAATAATATTATATAGATATATATATTTTCGAAATATTATATATATATATATATATATGTATATATATATATTATATGATATTATTATATTGTGTTGGTTTTAAATTTAATTTATTAAGATATATTAAATTTAATAACTAACATGATAGAGATATAGTATCTCAGATTTAATTTATGAAGATAAATTAAATCTAATGGCTCTTTATTTAGATTAAATAAATAGGTTAAATTAAAACTGTTGGATAGATTTAATTTAAACTCAATTTATTTAATTAGCTCATCAAGATAATTAATTGTTAATTAATTTCGAAATTAATGATGATTAATTTTGAAATTTGAAAATAACCCTCATGCGTTATAAACTTAATAGAGCTGATAGACTCAGGGTACATCAGAATTGAGAGTCGCAAGTTAAACCCTTGGAGACATTAGAGGCGCTAGCACGCAATCTCGGTTGGAGAACATTCGTGTGGATACCGGTGGAGGGAGCGGACCTGACGTGTTGGCTCCTAGAGATCGTGAAAACTCTGAATCATCAAAAAGGTATGAATCCTTCCAACTTGGTTTAAACGTCGTTGATAGATCCTCGATTAGGATCGGTGAAAAATTTTTCAAATTCTTCCGCTGTGCTTACCGATCCTACAAGTCTACCTTATGGCGTTTCATCTTGAGAGAATAGAGGAGGAGAATGAAGAAATAGTACGAAAAACAAAAGGAAATAGGGAGTTTATTGGAAGTGACAAGTTTGAACTATCATTGTACACGTTGGAAGTTGAAGAGGAGCAGTCACACATAGTGGTGGGTAATGAATGGGTGCTTGGTACTTGTGCCTGATCATTGAAGAACGAAGAAGCATATACAGAGTATTATCACTAGCATAGGGAAGGGAAAAGGTTTTGAACCATCATGGCATTTGTTATTTCATGACAGTTTTTGCATAACAACCATAATTCTTTTGAGACAAAATATGATGGTTACTAATTACAACCGTGGTTTATTTCCATGTTATTCTTATAACTAAAAGATTTTACTTAATAACCCTTATATATTTGACTTTGTTTTAAAAATTTTGATGGTTATGCAACTACCATATTTTACAAACAAAATAAAAAGGAAAGAAAATGCATATAAAAAAATAAAAAATAAGTTATGTGGATGTTTTAAGAATTTGATGCATCATCATATTCTTCCTTCTCCATTAACTTGTCTACCATCTTGTTCAAAGAGTGAACGAGAGTGGTAAATTCCTTTAAGCGCTAGTCCATGCGTCCTTGCTCTCGTAAGTAAACTTGGACCATATAATGGAGCTCGTAGTTGTGTGGATGAGCCCTTCAAGGCTTGTTGGTAGAGGAAGTTTGTTTTTCAATTTGTTCCTGGATGATGAAGCGGAAGTTCTCTTGCATTTGTCCATGATGAAGCAGTTGGCTATGAGAAGTTGAATAAAAGTGGATAAATAGAGTTTAGTTTTAATATGTTTATATAGAAAAGGTTTTGTGGATTATCAAGCCGTCGTGTCCTTTAGTTTTACAAATCATTATATGTTCTAAATGTTGATAGTTTTTTTAATAATCGTTAGGAATTTAAAGTAGTATTCTAATTAGTGACGGGGTTTTCAAGAGAACCATTATTTATCTTCATCTTCATGATGATTGTTTTGAAAGAACAGTTAAAGAACCCACTACAAAAAAATAGTATTTTGTAGCGGTGACATTGTAGCAGTTACATTTAACCGCTACAAATATTAACATTTGTAGTGGTTAAAACCTAAACCGCTACAAATTTGTAGTGGCAAGCTATACGCAAGAGATTAGCAACGTTTTTTTGTAGCGGTTAAGTATAAAAAAATCGCTACTAATATGGCACGCGATTACCGCTAAAACTTGTAGCGGTAAAATTGTAGCGGTTACTAAATAATAACCGCTACAAAGTTGCCGCCAATTGGTGCGACCAAAACACACCAACAATGTAGCAATTATTTGTAGTGGTTTGGCCAATTAAACCGCTACAAAATGCTAAAGGTCGCCTATTTGTAGAGGTTATAAAGTTATAACCGCTACAGAATTTCATATTTCTCAAAATTTGTAGCGGTTTTGTACCATAACCGCTACAGAACTTCAAATGTTTTTATAATTTGTAGCGGTTATTATAGAACTGCTATAAAATTTAGCTGCCTTAGCTTATTTGTAGTGGTTAATGTAGAGGTTATTTCAAGAATCGCTACAAATGTCGCCCCTATATAAGGCCTCCGCCCCCCTTCACTTTTCCATTTGGCCATTTTGTTTCTTGAAGTTTCTTTGTGGAAGAGTTTTTGCTGTAGTATTTCTCATTATTTGTACTTGAGGTATGAAGACAATACGTATTTTATTTTTATTTTTATTTTTATTATATTTTTGCATAATAATGTGACTAAAATGTTATTTTTTTTAAATTTTATAGTTGATATGGCTTCAAGAGAGGATATGGGGAAGGAGCCCAAGGTCCCCAGACCAATTTTACGGGTTGGCGGTAGTAGATCAAGGGGTAGAGGGAGGGGCAGGGCGGAGGGAAGGCGACCGTGGCATTTTAGCCCATCCCCTACAGGAGTCAGCCCTACCATAGGCACCACAGACAATCCCACAAGAGACAATCGCACCTCAACAATGTTAAATTCGAAATGTTAAATTTGAATTACAATTTATCTAATGTGCGATAAATTGTGCAGATGAGCAGGGAAACGTGTTTATGAGGAGGCTGGATGTGGACGGTTTGAACAGCATGGACTGGACACTACGAGTTGTAGTGCCGTCAAATGAGGGCACGAACCAGCCCATCGACAATGGGGGGTCACTTGTTCAACCGCTTCCTGAACGACCTAATCTCGAATTGGATGCGGTTCCCCCTTCACTTCAGGACATAGAGGCACGTTCCGAAGGGGCCGAAGGACCTGGCTTGGGAGGAGGTGGTGCAGGTAATTAATACTATTTAATTAATATTTTTAATAGGATTTTTGTAATTATTGATATCTAAATAATTTTTTTGCTACTGCGGTTTGTCGTCCGGGCCAACCGGAAGAGTTATACCCTGGTGAAGATGGGTGACGACTAGAGGAATCGTCTCTTCCACAGTGTGGATAAGGATGGAACGATGCCTCTGTAGTAGTTGATCAAGAGCGTCCCAGACGGTGTCCTACTGAACGACTAGGCAAATTTCGTCCAGTTCAGGAGGAGCGCTGAAGGGCAAGTAATGTATTTATTATATTATTTATATATAATTTTGTAATTGTTAATTATTAAATTATAATTTAAATTTAATTAATTTTAATTTAAAATTTATTAATTTTAAATGTTTTATATTGTTTTAACACATTTAATATTGTTTTTTTCTAGGCGCTTTCTCAAAGGAACACTAGGTGCCATGGGCAGCAGACGATCCACCACATAGCAGGATCGAAGACCCTTACTGTCACTTACAATGAGCTGGTAACTTTTCATAATATCACTGACTTTTAACTGGTTATTTCATAATACTAATTGAATTTTGTAATTGTTTTAGGAGAGGAACGCACAGCAGGAGAACCGACAGACGGACTATGGGGAGTTGTACGCTATCACACACATACACCGTGACGGGACTCCGACCTCTTAGTAGGCAAAGGTGGCCATTGTAAGTATTTTCATTATTATAATTTTTATAAAACCAACTTAATAATTAAAAATTCTAATAAGTAATTGTTTCATAAAATGGTAGGAGCAGATGCAGCAGTCGTAGGCTGAGCTGTGAGAGACCCAGGCCGAGGAGTTACAGGGATCAGTAGGCCTGATAGCTCCTTTGAGGTAGGTCTGGGTCAGGCTGAGCACCCTGAACATGTGCGGGGAATGGGGATAGGCGCCAGAACTAGCATGGTTTACGGTAAGAGCGCCGCCTCTGAGGCTAACAGCTCTAGAGGGGTCAGACATCTGAAGGATGAGTCTGTTGAGCAGTTACGGTCATATTTGGAGCAGACATAGGCTGTAGTGGCTCAGCAGCAGCTGCAATGGCTCAACAGCAGCTGCAGTGGCTCAGCAGCAGCTGCATCTGTAGCATATACAGCAGATGTAGCAGTAGGCTGATTTGATTTATGCTCAGTAGATGCAGTGGCGTGATATCACGAACAATATGCTCGAGTGGTCGTGGAGTCATCTGTTCCCGAATGAGCAGCATCCACAAGTTCCCCCTGTCCCTCGGTACGTTGTCCAAACTACTCCTCCTCCTCCTACTGATGATGATGGTGTGGTTAACTTTGTCCAGCGCCCCGATCTAGCAGCACCTGAGGGAGCACCAGATGATCAGCCCCCAGCTACTTAGTTTAGGACATTTATTTTTTCTTGTTGAAATATTTGTAAATAAATATATATAATTTTTTATTTCAGAACTTAGATTCTTATTGTGTTTACCATAGTTATGTTTATATTCTTAGACTGCGTTGTTGAATTTTTGAATTAATTGCAACAGTATTATTTATATTTCTAAAACTAAAAAGAATAAAATATATATATTTGTAGCAGTTATATTATAAAACGCTACAAATATATATATATATATATATTAGTAGTAGTTTAATAATATAACCACTACAAATATATATATATATATGTATATTTTGAAATATAGTTCCATATTTGTAGCGGTTAATGCAAAAACTGCTACAAATGTAAAGACATGTGCGCGGCAAACTTCAAAATTGAATTGTTGAGTATTTGTAGCGGTTATATAAATAACCGCTACAAATACTCAACTTTTCAATTTTGAATTTCTCCCCACTTTTTGCAAATATGTAGCGGCTACTTATGTATAACCGCTACAAATGTATATTAGTAGCAGTTTTTCACATAACTACTACAAGTTTAAAACTAATTTTTCAATTTGATTTCCAGCGGTTTGAAAATTAGTAGCGGTTTGATACATATAACCGTTATAAATGTTTAGCACCATAGCAGTTACTGTAGCAGTTATGAACCGCTACAAAATATTAAACGTTGGAAATTCAAAATATAAGGTTCCAAGAACTCGTCATTCTCTATTCACTCATCTTCTTCACTATACTTTCTTCTCTCTCACTAGTAGTTATGGATAAGTCATGGATCAGGTTGTCACGCAATTCTCTAGAATATTTATACTAATTAAACAATTTCTTGGAGTACGTATTCACTCATGCCAGCTGTAATGACAAGATCGTCTGTCCGTGTCAGAGATGCAAGTTCAAGAAGTGGCATGCACGAAATGTTGTTAAGGAACATTTGCTTTTGAAGGCCGGCATGAGATATAATGATGCTCTTCCTCGAAGTTCTCAAGTAGGAGTTCAACTAGATGAAGATGATCTTGTGAATGATGCTATGCGTGATGCATTTAGATTTCAAGGCGACAACTTCAACAAAGAAGTACAAGGTTCTGAGCCGGTGTTCATGAGGAATGAAGCAGCTTAGGGTTTTTTCAGCTTGATGGATGAAGTAGATCGTCCTTTATATCAAGGTTGTCAAAAATATTCTAAATTATCTTTCTTGATCAAATTGTATCATATCAAGTGCTTGTGTGGAATCACAGATAAAGGAATGTCGATGTTGCTCGAATTATTACAAGATGCATTCCTCGACGCTGAGATTCCCACAACATTCTACGAGGCCAAGAAGATTATCAACAGGTTGGGGTTGAACTATCAAAAGATTGATGCATGCCCCAACGATTGTATGTTGTATTAGGGAGATTATTCCAGCAGGGAGACTTGTAAGAGATGCCATACATCGAGGTACAAGACAATTCAGAAGGGGAAAAAGCAGAAAAAAAAACCTATAAATATTCTCAGGTATATCCCTTTGAAATCTAGCCTACAAAGATTATTGATGTCGTCTAATACTGCGAAGCGCATAAGGTGGCATGCCGTTGATAAGAATGAAGATGGCAAATTAAGACATCCCCAAGATGCAGATGGTTAGAAAAATTTTGACAATGACTTTCCAGATTTCACAACTGACCCCAGAAATGTTCGGCTTGTATTGGCAATTGATGGTTTCAATCCTTTCAGGAATCTTAGCACAAGTTACAGTATTTTCCCGGTAGCCTTAGTGCCCTACAACTTACCCCCTGGATGTGTATGAAACAAAGCTCTTTCATTATGTCTATGATCATTCCAAGTGAAAAGGCACCAGGCAATGACATCGATGTGTATCTCCAACCGCTTATTGCGGAATTACTTGACCTATGGAATATCGGCATAGAGATATACGATGCTTACGGGAAGACTTTGTTCAACTTGCGTGCAGCCTTGATGTGGACAATTAGTGACTTTCCTAGCCTTGGCACATTATCTAGTTGGAATGTGCATACTGGGTCAGCGTGTCCAGCTTGCAATTTTGACTCTGACGCAGTGCGCCTTTTCCACAGCCAAAAGTGGTGATTTATAAAGCATCAGAGGTTTCTCGATGGAAGGCATAAGTTCAGATTGCAACATAATTGCTTCAATGGGAAACCAGAAAAAAGAGGACCACCTCAGACTTTGTCCAGTACAGATATCTTACAGCAGCTTGAGCATGTTGACTTCAAGTTTGGAAAAAGCAACGATTCAGTACAAACTCACCAAAAGACGCGCAAGACTTCGGTGCCTCAGCAATGGAAGAAGATAAGTATTTTATTAACTCTTCCATATTGGAGATTTAATTTACCTCGCCACAGTTTTGATGTCATGTACATTAAAAAGAATGTTTGCGATAATGTGCTATATACACTGCTTAACGAAACGGTAAGACAAAAGATCACCTTCAAGCGAGGAAAGATTTACGCGCCATGGGAGTTCGTGAAGAGGCTTGGCCAGATAAGCATGACAAATTTTAGTCGGAAAAGTTTACCCTCACAAAACCAAACAAGGAAGTCTTCCTTGCAACATTGAAGAAATTAAAATTTTCTGATGGGTATTCAAGCAATATTTCTCGATGTGTTGACTTGCAGGCTCAAAAGGTTGCTGGCCTGAAGAGTCATGACTCACATGTTCTTATGCAATAGTTACTCCCTCTGGCTATAAAGAATGCACTTCTTCCCAATATTTCTATGTTTTGGTGGAACTTTGTTCTTTCTTTCGGAAGTTTTGTTCTAAGGTTTTGATTATTGAGGAGCATGATCAGCTGCAGTCCAAAATCATTCTTACGCTTTGTCATTTGGAGATGATATTTCCTTTGTCCTTTTTAACTGTGATGGTTCACCTTACAGTCCACCTCGTTCATGAAACAAAGCTTGCTGGCCTAGTATAATATCGATAGATGTATCCAAATGAGAGGTACTCATTTTAAATTTGTGCTTCATTGTTAGTTCTTATGTTTGCTAATCATCCTTTTCAGCATTTAGTATCAATTTTTTCTTCTTTACTTCGTAGGTCCCTTGGGAAATTAAAATCTTATGTCAGGAATAAGGCGTGGCCAGAAAGTTCTATAGCTGAAAGCTATATAAGGGATGAGATGCTGTATTTTTGTTCAAGGTACTTTGATAACCTTGGCACGGCTTTCAACCGCCCACCTCATGTTAACGATTGTCCTGAACCTGCACCAACATCAGGAGAATTTATCCCTCGTGTTGCTAAACCAGTTGGAGGAACTAAGAACTTCAAACTAACGGCAACTGAGAAGTTACAAGCAAATATATATGTCTTGATTAATTGCATTCAAGTTGAACATTTCATACAGTAAGAATTGTACACTCACATGTTATTCTATATCTTTTATAACATTTTTCACTTTCATTTCACTATCGCCTTTCCATTATTAATTGCAGGGAATTCAAAAGTCATGTTAAGCGTCAACTCAGGATTCGTACACAAACATCCTCGGAAGTTGACAGAAAGGTCCATAGAGAATTCCCGACCTAGTTGCGTGCAGAATACTAAATGACTAAAACCCACACTCACCAGATTTCAGAGCTCTCGCAATCGGCCTTCTTGATTATGCAAAATGTTTTACAGCATACAATGTCAATGGTTTTAAGTTTTGCACGGTTTCACGGGATCAAGGATTGCAAACTCAAAATTTGGGTGTTTATGGAACATTTGGGATAAGGAGTTATACGAGCAGCAGTGACGCCAATATGCAGTTCGGAGGCGTCCCTTAGTTTGGAAAGCTTCTTGATGTAGTCAAACTTAATTATCAAGGCTGTTTCACCGTGATGCTATTCAAATGTTTGTGGGCAAATACCACAACTTCTCGGGTACTGACAACTGATGACTTAGGGATCACATCAGTCAATTTCTCACGACCAATTCATACTGGTATTTCTCAAGATGTGAGCCATATATTCTTACTTCAGAGGCACATCAGGTTTATTATGTCGAGGACGAGACGCACAGGGATTGGTATATGGTCATTCATTTAAAGCCACGAGACCTTTACGATATGGGTGAAGGCGATAACATCGCCTACGAGAGTGAGCCATTTCAGCCAACTGATTTTGAAAACTACTTCCCTAAAGGCGATGACAATTTACCTCTACTGCAGTGCATTTTTTTAAGTCCACATCATTTAAATTAAATTTTTTAAATTTAATAATACATCACTAACAATAATTTTTCTACATAATTTATGTAGGGATGGCAAAGATGAGTTATCAAATTCAAATTATGTTTTTGTCTTTAAAAAAAACTGGAAACAAATATTTAAAAAAATAAAATAATATTTATAGCGGTTTTTTAACCACTACAAAAATAAAAATAATCGCTATAAAATGGATACATTAACTGCTACAAATGCTACGCGGATCCCTATAAATATTTCTACCACAACTCATTTCAAACACTTCCCCATTTCTTTTCACCTTACCCTTCTTTCATTTTCTCTCATTTACAAATTTTTTTGTATGAGTTGAGGAGCTTAATGATACGATCAAATATGGTAACAAATTTTTTAATTTTTTATTTCAATACTTCTTTCTTTTGCATAAAATTTATTCTCACCATTTTTTTCAGATATTTTAGAGTTTTATCTTATTTTCATCTATTTTTCATATACAATTACATTGTCGTAGATAACATAATAGTTCTTTATTACCTACGTATCTTTAATAATATTATCAATATGATTTTTATACTTATCCAACTAAATTAAATTATTCCTTTTAATTTATAAATGAGCTAAACTATTGAATAATAAGCTAATTAAATTAGCTAAACTACTAAAAAAAATAAACTATTTAATTTAATATAAAAAAATGGAAACAAATGATTGTATTTTTTTAAAAATTTTCTTAATTTTTGTAGCGGTTACTAAATCGCTACTAATTAAGGCACCTTTTTCAATTGGAGGATGACACTAAAAGTTTTCTGGAAAGTCTTCCGCACGATGTTTCATCTTGGAGAATGAGAGAACAAGGAGGAGGATGATAAAGAAAATGCAGGAAAAAAAATGAAAATGGGGAGTTTAAATAGACATTTGGAAGATATGAAAAAAACCATTATTACACACGTTAGAAGTTGAATAGGATGTAATGAAAGGGTACCTGGTTCTCCTGACGATCATCAGATAACGAGGAGGCACCTAGAGTCAAAGTGGGAAAGAAGAAAGGTTTCAAAAGCTTTAATTAAAGTTTATTAAATTAGAGCTATTAAGTATATTGGTGTTACCATTACAATAATACTTTACGGTTTTTAAGTAATAATTGTGAATTATTGAGTTTTTTTCAGTTAACATTTTTTTTAATATTTTAAGAAAATAATAGTGATGCTCACTCATCACCACCACTGTCGTCCTCTTCATCCTCATCCTCCTCTTCTTCCTCCTCATTCTCATCATTGGAGTAATGAGATGAAAGGTCTAACTATAAGTCATATTCAACATCATTGTTATGAAGTATGACATTCAATTTCCTATTCAGCTTGTTGGCATATGCCGTGAGGCACCTTGTGTGGCGCTCAAGACTTGCCAACATCTGCATCAAAGTCTCCATTTCAGGAGGCAAAGGAGGTGGTGGTAGTGGAGGAGCTCTCTGGTATCTTAACACGATGTAGGAAAGAAGGAGGATGCCAATAAAGAAAAGTAGTAAGAATCACAATGAATAGATAAGTTAAATGGAGGTCTAATAGATGTTATAAAGGGCTATGACTTATGAAAGTCTAATGATATTACGAAGGGTTATAAAAGTATTAGATCAAGGTTGTTTTTAAAGATTGTTATATTTTCTCTTCACTGATGTTAGAGGTTGGAAGACGAATTGTTTATAAGTGTTACATGGCATTTTTTTCGTAAGAACTATAATTTTTGTCACTAAATAAGTGATAGTTATGAATGATCACAACTGTTATTTTTATGTTATTGCGGATTTTGCATCTCAATACATAACGGTTCGCATATCTAACTGTTATGTTTTAGCGTTATACATTCTTGCTCGACCTCCATCTCAACTACATAATGTTTGTTTTCTGTAACTATTATTTATTAAGCATCATATATATCCGAATATGTAGTAGTGTGATAGTACTCTTTCCAGTCACATTTTCCCACACAGGAAGTTAGCTAAGCCTTCTTTCTTCTTTGTACAACCCTACTGCCCCTTTTGTTGTTTTTATTTTGTCTCTTTTAACCTAAAGTTTATGGGGTAGTTGATCATGGTCTTAATTTATACTTCCTCTGCTCCTTAATATAAGATATATTTAGAGAGTTGATCATGGTCTTAAATATAAGATACAATTTTCATATTTGTAAATATTTTCCTACTTATGTCATTTTGTGTTCTTTATTGTCTTTTGGTTGGTTTTTCTTTAGTGTTATATCTATTTGATGATTTATTGGTGGCCTTGGTTAAGGTTAATCATGAAATCTTATGCTAAATTGGTTGGACAATTAATCTTATTTTTGTAATTTGTAATAGACAATAGATACTATTATTATAATATGTAATCAATCATTGAGCATGAATTTCTCATGCATGACAAGGATATAGATAAATTTTATTTGAAATATTTTATATTTCATACATATTCTTTGAATTATACTAATTTAATTAAAACCAGTCTGACCATTTAATTGTCAAACCACTGATTTAAGATTTTGATGTTCAAATGGTTTTTTCTTGGAATTTTCCCTATACTTTTTGTGTTACATTTCCAATATATATTTTTAACAGAGTCTTATTTCCAATATGTTAATACATATAATTGCATATATTTAATTTTTAAAAAAACATTTACAAGTAACATGCCATAGAAGAAGTATTGAAGATAATGGTGTAGATTTTTAATGTGGTATATATTTTCTAAAAACCCTAATCATCTTCCTTTATTCCTCCATACCATCTCCTCTTCGATTATTGTTGAGGGAGATTAATAGGCATAAATTAAAAAAATATTGGCCAATATCATAAATAGATCTTATATTTAGGATCAAGATCAATTTATCTAATAAGTCCTATATTAAGAATTGGAGGGAGTATTGAAGATAATGTACATACTATACTTTTATTTTGGCCAATAATATGTAAACTATATTTAAAGATAAATGCATTGACATGTTGAAATAATTAATTATAAGGGTAAAGGTGTAAAAATACATATTATCCCAAAAAAAAAGGAAGGAAAAAGAGGAGAGATTTGATAAAAGAAATTATTAAATTATTTAACAAAATTGAATTTTAGAAGAATTATTTTATAATGACAAATGATCTCACAACTAGGATTAAAATAGTGTGAGGTACGGTGTTCTGACTGGCCAGAATACATATGATGTAGCACATCATGAACACCTAGTGGTGATGGCGGCATGCTTAGGGTGTGTTTGGTATTGAAGGGAGGGGAGGGTGAGGAAATTATCATTTTGGACAAAAGAAACCTAAAATTTACCCTCTCATTTTGTTAAATTTTGGGTTCCTGCCCAAAATTTACTCTTTCATTCCTTTAAAATTTTGGATTCCCGCCCAAAATTTAAATCTCTTCAACCCAAAAATGTTGGAGGAGGCAAAGAAGTTCGGGACACTGAGAGAAATTCTTTTTAATATTTGAGAAGAGTTTTAGAAGAATTATTTTGGAAAAACTGGAGAACTCCTTGGAGGAAGGCTTGATAAATTTTAGAAGAACTATTTTTAAATGATAGATGAGCTCATAACTAGGATTAAAATTAAGTGTGGTATTGTATTCTGACATGCCAAAATACAAGTGATGTGGCACATCATGAATACTTAGTGGTGATGGAGGTAGGCTTGATGAAGATGATGGAGAACTTGCCGGAGGAGGTGAAGAAGAACTGGAGAAGAAGAGAAATTCTTTTTTTTAAAAAAAGTTTAAAAATAATTAGAAGTGTTGTAATTATAGAGAAGAGAGTAAAGATGACATAAGATTAATATGATATATGCACTTTTGCACCTGAGGTTCGATTATGGTGCCAACAGTACTTTATGAAAAAAAAAATGATGGGTAATTTTGCACATTTGTAAAATTATGTTTTGAACAACTAACGGACGTTTAACGAAATTAGCGGAAATGACATGTTTGCTATATTTTGAAGAGTTCATGTATATTTTTGCACCCGAAGTTTGACTATAGTGTTAGAAGAACTTTTTGAAAAAAAAATACAAATCATAGGTATTTTTGCATATTTACCTAATTATAATAAAGTCCAGGTATTTTTATTAACTAATTTGACATTTGCATCAGAAGACCAATTAATTCTAGGTTTGAATAATCTTGAGGTCTATAATTCGCAACAAGTCAAAATAGATAAGAAAATCATGTTATGAGAAATTATACTCCCTCCAATTTTAAATGTAAGAGGACTAAGAGCTAGTGGAAGTTTTTTTTAGTCTTAAATATGTAAAACTTCAATGTGGGTTGTTTCCAATGCAAATGATTAACTTATTTTTAATAAATGTAAATTATTTGTTTAACTCTTATATTTGGGATATGAGAGAGTATCAAATAAGAAAATACATGTTAAAAAAAATATACACATAAGTGGCATGAACACCCATATCATGATGACTAGATAGATGATGTGTTCAAAAAGTTCATAGGTCAAATGTTAGACATCTAACGATATATATAATGATGCTAAGTTATCCTACTAGTATAAGTAAGAAGTAGAGTAGACATCTAAAACAGTGTTTGCAATAGCATGATTAAGACCCATAGGAATAAATGCAACTCATTAAACAAATTAGTGTGCAACTTCAAGAGGAACTAACACTAGTGCTCCAGTAATGCCTTCCCTAATTACAAAGAGAAATGGGTGGTCAGCCACAAGTCTATTCTACCACGAGGCTGCAAACTTTGCACACACCCATGCATTTTCGTGGCATTAGTTGTTGCAGGTTTTGTGTCTTCTAGATTTACTTCAATGAATGACTTTTGAAATATATATGAAACAGATAGCCTTTAACCATCAATAGAATCTGCCATTTCTGTTAAAACTCCTTCAAGAAATGGCAATGTTAGCCCTAGTTGTTTCAACAAACCGGAAGCTATCACCTTATAAGAGAACTTAAATCTTGGGATTCTGAGGTCACCTACTCTTGCAAGGAATTTAGGAAGGCGTAGTTCCAAGAAGTTAGACTGTAAACCAAACTTCTCAACCAATAAAGCAAGTCCATCATTTGAATATGGAAGAAAGATATGCATTGTGAAATGAGGGTTTAAACCCGGGTTACAATGAAGACCGAAGACTTTGAAACCATTAAAAACTAAGAGGATGTTCCTGCTTCCTGGTCATGAAAGGAGCTTTCACTGAGCTCCCACTGGAAAGATGAAATTCATAATCTTTGGTTTCTGATGAATCATACTTCTGCAACCGTGCCCCTTTAAAGAATAGTGTATTTACAGAAACAAGTCTATCTCCTAGAAATGGGTCTTTAATAAGGCCCAATGTCTTGTTTTCCACCCATGAATTAAATCGTTGTGTCACTTGATCAGCCTGTAAAAATTATAACCATCATCTCATTAGTATTGTTTCTTAATTAATCACTTCAACGTGATACTTCTTAAGTACTTAATGATAAAAATAACACACAAAACCAATGAGATTACAAAACCAATGTATTATATAAAAATTATTTTTTTCCATTTTCATTTCACCTCTATTTAATGCCACAATAGTTTAGAACTCGACCACCCTCAATATTTTAATTGGAGTTCTTTAAGAAATAAGTATTAATAATATATAAAAACTTATATCAAGCCTTATATTTAGGGACAAAATGAACATCAGAACAGAATTTAAATACGGACGTACAAAGCAAGTCCTTGATTCCCTTCATTTCCTTTTGTTAGATAGTTACTAATTTTTTAAATCAGTTTGGATAATCAACCAAGTGCACCATATGAAATCAATTATTTTTGTAGTGCTTCAAAAGCATTAATGGCATTGCCAAAGGTTCTCTCAAATTGAAAGAAATTTTGATACTCGAGCTCATAAGCTTCTCAAGGAAGAACAAAAATCAATCGTTTTGACTTTACATTAACAATTCACATAGGTTGGTTACAGATGTAAGAAGAATATAATATAATTAACATTAATGATGCATCAATTTCAAGAAACCTATATTCGCTACTCCCTGACTATAAGAATTAAAGAAATGCTTTGTCAGAGGAAAAACCATGGAGAGAAAAGAGTGGATATTTTAAAATTAAAAGACAACGAAATTGGAGTTAAGTTACATTCTTTCTGATAAGATCCCCAACCTCCTACTACTGGTTTAAAAGATTATCCAATTGATCCTAGCCACAAGGGAAAAGAAGAGTTACATGGGTAGGCCTTAGGGGCAGCTAGGAGTAGGGGTAATGCCTGTTGTAACTTTTTGGGGTCTATAAATCATCTTTTGGTTCAGCGGGAGAGGAGAGATGAATTTTGACTTGTGTGGCTTAGTCCTCTTTTTGGGTGGAGAGTGCCATTTCTCTCGAAAGAATGGCAAATCTGTTGTATGTGTATTTTCTAAAGTTTCTGTGTGAGAGATGTGGTTTTATGTGTAATCTGTATCCTCTATTCATTGTCGTTGGAGTTGTAATCATTATCCTTCCTGTTTCAACGTAAGGGTAGAGTTTTATCTTTGAATGTGATGAGTTTTAGCTGCTATTCTTACTTATGCGTGTAATTTCTGTCTTAATATATTATAATTTAGAAGCTTCTGTGTTGGGTCATAACACTTCCTCATGTAATCTTAGGTAGCGTCCAAGTAGCAGCTAAGTCCTAAGTGGCACATACGCCAAGTCATCAATTGATATGAAGGCAAATCATCCAATGTTATGTCATTCAAGTGAAGAAATGCCCAAGAGAAGAGATTTAAATTCAAGAGACTAAATAAAGACATCATATTATGTGCAATTGGAGCCCAAAACATCACATTAAAGGTTCAAGAGAGCATTTGGATAGCTTAAGTGATAGTAATACCAAGTGGTCCAAGAGAAAAGCTTAAGTGGCATATAAATGTCGTAAATAAAGACAAGTGGCGTGATTTGAATAATACTTCCTCTTATTCTTAATATAAGACTTATTTACTTAATTTAATTAGATTAAAGATGTTAGTTAATATAATTAATATGACATATTTTTTTTCTAAAACATCCTAATCAATTTTCTTAATTTCTTTCATCTCTCTTTTAGTTGATAATAGATAAAAGAGCATCAATAGAAGCAATTTAAGAAAAGGTTAAAAAATATGAGAAATAGGTATTATATTTAATTAGAGTTTATTTGTTTATTTTAATTATGTTTTAGTTTTATTTTAAGCCCAATATATGTAAATAAGTATGTCACTTGCAAAGTACAGGTTGTTCTACTAGGTAATTTCATTAATTAAGTGGATGGCATGTGTAATCAGAGGATAGGCAAACTAATTTTGTAGGACAAATTTGCAACTCACATTTTTATCAAAATTAAAATTTCGCCGCAAGTTATTCTTAAACAAATAATCGAAGAGAGCATTTCAAATTGCATCAACATGTATGATTATTGATTAATTAACCAGTGCAAATAAAGAATCGTGAGACTCTTCCTCATTTCGGAAGTCCACTTGAGAAAGTAGCCTTATAATGAGAGTTCACAATCTGTTTAAACGAAGGCTTCAGAATTAGGGGTTGATCGTAGCAGAGGCTATTGTCAAAATACAAGCAAACGCCACCACGGAGGCCACTGTAGGCGAAGAAAAGGGCGGAGAGATAAGAGGGGAAGGAATTGAGATCATCGACTGAGGAGGCCTTGAGGAAGGAGAGAAGCTGAGCACCAACGGGATCAACAATGGTGAAACGACAACGTTTTTGTTCGCTTCCTTTAATAATAGTTGGGAATATGCTAGTGCCTCCGTAACAAACTAAAACCCAGTTGACTTTTTTTTTAATATTTAAAAAAAATTATTTAAATTATTTTAAAGTATTTATATTTATCATTTTTCTTGAAATTATTTTGTCTAATTTATAAATTAATATATAACCTAATAAAATATAATATATAATATTTTTTTATGATTTGAAACACAATATATAATATGATTAGCTAACTTATTTTGTTTTCTTAATTT
Organism: Inga oerstediana; assembly: GCA_963210345.1. Lineage (NCBI taxonomy): Eukaryota > Viridiplantae > Streptophyta > Magnoliopsida > Fabales > Fabaceae > Inga > Inga oerstediana. Next base: position 42,581,497 of record OY723409.1, read on the forward strand.
CTCAAAAAATATTAATTGAATCTTATATTTAGCATTAAGAGAGTATTATACATGGGCTGGCAAAAAAAAAGTATTATACATGGATAGTCTGATAGTAATAAGTAGGGTTTGTAACCACTTGGTAAGGCTTAGTATATAGATATATGATTCAATAATCAATTCTATTTGGAAGTGTTTAAGAAAAAAGGAATAAATTGTCTCTAACCATTAATTAACTAATATTAATAATTAAAAAAAATTGACATTGACCCCTTTTTTTTTTTTTGACCTGAGACATTGACCCTTGATTTTTGACCTGAGACATTGACCCTTTAATTACTTTCTTAATAAAATTACTTCTAAAAAAATTTTTACATACCAATTGAGTGTTACTTCTAAGTTCTAAGATGAGATTTTCACCTTAAACGTAATAGTTGTAATAGTTTTTACCCCCATCTCAAAATCAACCCAATATTAAATGATAAATCAATCACATACAATCAGAATTAATTCGGATATGTTTTGTAATATAACATTCGTTATATTCATTTCAAAATCAACCCAATATTTTTAGTTGTGTGTGGACTGTGGAGATTAATGTTTTCACTATTAGCTCCAATTAATTAATTTACATATAATTATTTAAATATAATTTTCAATACTTTTTGCTAGTTTCTTGTTTGGTCAGTAAAAATGATATTATAATTATAAATAATTCACTTATTCTAGAAAGATATTCACATAAATTATTGAAATTTGTAAATTTCTTCCTTGCCAATTCCGTTCGTTGCAGATTTTGAATTTTAAATTACAAAATGACTTAATCAAATTGTAAACAAATTTTGAGTAAAGTCAATCACAATAAATTTGATAGTATTAATAATATTTAGCACCCATTAAAAGATATTTATTTTGCCATAAATAAAATTGTATTGAAATAAAACTAAAGATTGGAGGAAAGAAGGTCCAAAACATAACAAATAAAAAACCTAAAGCCCAACAAAAATAACCCTAAACCCAAACAACATCGCCATTACTTAACCCGAAGTCAATGCTATTTAAAATTTATTATCACAAAAAATTTATTCCTTTTTTATTTGTCATATTGGCAATGTTACTCACCGAAACAACAACCTCTTTTTCTTTTTCTTTTTTTTTCTTATTTCTTCCTTTTTTTTCCCTTTAATATCTCATCTTTATCCTTAAATCGAAAAATAGGCTATTTGTATTTAATATTTTATAAAATTATTATTATAATAATTTTAAAATTTTTATTTTCTCTATATAGCAGTTATGATAATAATTATTTTGTCTGTACCTAAGATTTTTAACAGTCTAAATTTCTTTATTTATGTTTATAATAATAATTTTATATAATATTAAATTTGAGCTATCTATATTTTTCATCTAAAAGTGATTATAAGATTATAAAAACAAAAGGAAAAGAACTAGAGAACTCAACCCACCCAATAGTTCATAGTTCAATGATCCGACTATTGTAAACAGTAATTAGATTGGTCTTAAATAAATTAATGCATTTTGAATAACATAAAGTTTTTTTCAAAAATTTCGAAAGGGATCCCTGGATTTTGTCATTCTAACTGAATTGCATCGCATTAATTCTAAGTGAAATCAATTATCAAGAATGTTGTTACATTTTTTGTAACGCTGGCTTTTTGGAATAACCGAGAATAGTTTCGGGCTTCAAATTGTGCCCGAGCCCACTCTTTAATACAAGTCGCACAAAGCCCAATTTCCCCCGACCATTAAATGTTGTTCCTTTTAAAACTGGTAGGCTTATTTCTATTGGTCACATTTTTACTTGGGAAAATCCTCCTAAAATACATTGAAAATAGGGAAATTCATATTCAGTGTATTGAAATTGAAAAATCCGGTTCCGTCCAGTGTCAGTACGGATGAACAGTGCGGGCGGCGCCAAAAGACGATCTTACCCTTCAGCCCTCATTCTCGCCACTTCAGAAATAACAACACGCAGTTCTTAATTAACAACTCCGGATTCTTGATTAACAACTCTGTATTCTTATTTCACAACTTCCTAATTTAAGTTTTAAGGCCAATAACAACACCTCTTTTTTTTTATTAACAACACGCGCTCTTAATTAGCAACTCCCAATTCTTGATTAACAACTCCATATTCTTGATTAACAACTCCAGTTTCATCTTTTTACTTTTACAATAACAACATCGGTCTTGTTATTAACTACACCATATTCTACATTAACAACTTCCATGTCTTGTTTCACAACTTCGTAATTTAAGTTTCAGGGCCAATAACAACACCTTTTTCTTTTTTGACAACACCGTATTTTACATTAACAACACTATATTTTTGAGATGCGAATATGTGGAAGAATAAAGCGGAGTTGTTAATCAAGAATTCGGAGTTGTTAATAACAAGACCGGTATTGTTATTGTGAAAAAAAAAGATGAAACTGGAGTTGTTAATTAAGAATACGGAGTTGTTAATTAAGAACCGCGTGTTGTTATTTTTGAAATGGTGAGAATGAGGGCTGAAGGGCAAAATCGTCTTTTGGCGCCGCCTGCACTGTTCATCCGTACTAACACTAGACTTATCCGGATTTTTCAATTTCAATGTACTGAATAGGAATTTCTCTATTTCCAATGTATTTTAGAGGGATTTTCCCTTTTTACTTAGAGTAGCATTTAAGTCTTGGCCTTAAAACTTTTCTTCTGCAGACTCTTTTGTTATTTTATAAGTTATTTCTAACATGTTTCATTGTTAACATAGATTAAGAAAAAATGAAAAACTTTAAATTTCATTAACTCTATCTTTAAAATTCAATAAGTTTTTAACTCTACCTCTATTTAATACACATTATATACTTATTCTAGTTCTTTTTATAAGCAACACATAACAACTGCCGTGATTGATCAAAACGAACTAGTGGTTTAAATTTGTTAAAAATAATAAATGTAATGTTTTTTTTCCAAATATACCCTTATTTATGAAAAAAAAAATAGAAGAGAAAATGAGTAAAAAATGTGAGAGAGAATGAGTATAAAATATGAAAGAAAGAGTAATAAATGATTAAATAAAAGAGTATAAGTCATTCATTAATATAAAGATATGTATCACATCGGACTAACTGATTTGATCGAACAAACCAGAAACTCACCATATGGCTAGTCCTAATTCCGATGCATCGAGAGACAAAAATGTAAATTCACATTTGGAATCTATATCACTGATGTCTCTAGGGACTTTTTTTATAAAAGAATTTATATTGGGATTTTTTTTGATAATTTTTATGGTCTTTGGGATCTAAGTGAGATTTTTCCTATATTTTGGTTATTATTAAGGCTCAAGATGAGTTGATTTTAGGGGAAATGACAAAAAAATACTATCGCAATATGTAAAAAACAAATATTTTCTTTGAATATTTTGGGCACAAGTAGTCAATATGGATACTTAAGTTGTTAATAGTGATACTAAAGTTGTAAATGAGATGTTTGTTAAATATTTCTTAATAACTTTCACCTTAGCTCCAACTGTCTAATATATATATTTTTTCAACATTTCTCAAGCAAAAGTCGTTAATACTGATACTTGAGTTATTAACAGTGGTGCTAAAGTTATAACAGGATATTTGTTGAATATTTCCTAATAATTTCATTAAGTTTTGGCGGTCTAATATTTGTTTTGCGTTTCTCAAGAAAAAATCATCAATATTGATACTTTAGTTGTTAATAACGTTAATAAAGTTGTAAACGGGGTATTTGTTGAATATTTCCTAATAACTTTCACCGAAGCTCAGGCGGTCTAATTTTTTTTTTTTTTTTTTGAATTTCTCAGACAAAAGTTGTCAATATGAATACCTGAGTTGTTGAATATTAAATATTCAACAAATACCTCGTTTACAACTTTAGTATCACTATTAAAAACTCAGATATCCATATTGACAACTTTTGCTTAAGATATTTAAAAAACAATATCAGGCCTTCAGAGCTCCGGTCACCGGTTGCCATCGTTGAAGCTCTAGCAGCTGGTCACCGACAAGGACAACGGAGCTCCGATGATGGGCCAGCAATGGCGGTGGGCACCAGAGCTCCGACGGTCAACAAGGGATTTTTTTTAGAAAAATAAACAATAAGGGCACTCATGTAATTTCACACATTTGTCAACATTTCAAAATTCTAAATAAGTCAATTTGGAATTAGTGAAATTCACCACCGTTATTTATCTTTTACATTTTTTGATAGTATTTTTTGTCATTTTCCCTTGATTTTATTAAAAAATATAAATGAGCTTCGTTAAGAATTAGTTCATCTTTCTGTTTTAGTAAGTATCAATTGATGATATCAATGTTGGTGCTCTAGTTATTAATTATGCTATTACATAAATTGTTGTATGATTAAAATATAAAATTATGAAATTTGAAATTAGCAATAGAATTAATGACGAAATTACAATATAATTCAATTAACGATGGAAAATTTCCTGACAAGCAATTTGGGGATTAAAATGAGTGACGAATGAAATTTTATCTTTTATCCATCGCTAAATTCTATCAGTAAACTAAAATTAATTATCCTTAAAGTTAGCTAGAACAATTTTGTTACTAACTTTTGTCCCAAAATATTTTGGGACAAAATTTTGTTGTCACAAATTCTGTTGCTAAAAGCTTGCAATGGATTAGTGATGGTGATAAGTTAAGAGTACCTTTGATTTCTTTGATTGACAACTCAGGATTCAAGATGATTCATTGATGAATTGCACTATTCCTTATGGAAATATTGTGAAATTAGTTTGTTGAGAAATATTACGAATGATCATTATCTGAATTTGAATTTGGTATGATATGATCTTATCGTTAGATAAGATTATGATAAGAGACTAGGGTTAGGGTTGGTTGTCCTCGCTTTATATGAAGATATATAATGTATCCAATTTGATCGATGGAAATAATACAGAACAAGAGGCGCACTTTACCTTTGTTCCCACATGGTATCAGAGTGGGATTCTCAAATCCTCCTTCCAAGTATTCTCCATACCAAATGCTTCTAGTACTTTGCATAGTGCTTTTCTTTCTGCACGCTCTTAGTCTCTTTCTCCAAAATTGAAACCCATTCTCTCAACTATTCTCTCGGCTTCTTGAATTTTATTGCAGGCCCACCCTCTTTCATGATCGCAGTCCCTCCTATTCACTATCATCACATGATCAAAGTTGTTCTCCCTCATTAGAATACTCTATTGCATTCCGACTAGAAGCCTGTCACTTAAAGCCAGCCACTCGAAACTTTTGGTTGTCTCTCGCTCAGGTTCTAACCAGACACTTGAGTTCTCTAGATTCTTCAGTTCCTCGAGTCCTTTCATTGTTTATCTCAAACCCTGTCTATCCATTCTCAACATCTCTAGTTTCGTTCAATTTCTTAACAGTTTTCTCAGATTTTCGTATGATATAATTTATTGTCAATCTCTCACATGATCCAATTTCTTATCAATTTCTCCCTAGATTCACTCTTTCGGAAGTTTCTCTCCATTTCTTGGAAATTTCATATTTGGAAACCTTGGCCATTTCCAAGCTCTACATACCACAATGAAGGTTATGATCTATCTCTCAATATTTCTCAACCTCCTATATTTGGTCAGTAACAATTTTCTTATTTTGTGCCGATGGCTTCTTATGAGAAATTGTTCGTCGTTTACCTTACCATAAGTGTATGGGTCGCAAGTAATAGTATAGTGATAAGAAAGTGTTGTTCCACAAGGACTATTACGGAAATGAGCTAATTAATGTAACTATGTTCTTAAATATGTTGAATGCAATCATTTAAAATTGGGCGAGTTAAATAAGGATTTTTATGAAAACAATAAAGTAAAACAATCGCAATTTGAAAATTGATTCTACTTCAATACTTACATGCTTAGGATTACTTCTTCCCTATTGTATTTCATGGAACTATGCAATTAAATCACTTATGCTAGTTAAGTGAGTCTATATGCTAGTCAAAGATTCTTAAACCATTAACCAAGCTTTCTCAAGTCAAGATTGATTTTTAATCTTCATTAAAAATATTCAATCTCTTATTTATAATTAATGAAAATCATCTTTCCAAAGTAGCTCTTCAATAGACTATGTTAGGTTGTTAAATATATCTCTATTCTAACAACAAACCATCCATTTAATCATTAAAATTCAAGTCTAACATGATTTCTCTCAAGTTCTACAACCAAAATAGCTCTCTCAAGTATCATTCAATTGAATTAATCTAATCATGTGGTGATCAAGCACAAGATAGCATTAAGCATATAGAAAAATTAATATATATTCTCAATAACTAACAAAAGTAAGATAATCTAGTAGTTCTAATCCATACAATGGGTAAAAGCAATCCTAATTGCAGCCATTAAATAAACTAGTAAAGAAAAGGAAGAAGAATGAGAAAACTTAAGAATTGAAGCTTAAAATCCCTTCTTAATCCAATCCCATGCTTTAAGCTCTTTTAAATGCAAAGCCCTAGCAGCCAAAATGTCCAAGAAGTCCAGAATAGGTGATTTTTGGCCTATCCATTGCTTTTATACTAATTTTTTTGCTTTAGTTTTCAAAACATAGAGTATCAGTTTTGCACATTCGCTGTCCGTTCCCTATACAAATGCCATAGGAATTGTCAGATAGAAAGAGATAGAAGTAGTGCTTTTTTTAGGTGGTTTTGCTATGACTTTGGCTATGCGGATCCACGGCCAAAGGGTAGATAGAAAAGTCATCTTTTGAGGCAGTTTTGTAATGGCTTGGCTACAGTACTTCCACGGAAAATGCAGGCTTCTCTTCCATAGTGTCATTTTTCATCTTCATCTTACATTTTTCCTTCCCTTCACAACTTCCCATGACATTTGAGAGCTTTTATAACTTGTCATCTTGCACCTACAAGAAGGAGGACTTCATGGGCTCTTTAACTTTCACAAATAATCATAATTAATTGCATTTAACTCATGGTTTGACAAAAGTTTGTTTTGCTTATGTCCTATCACATTTTCTTCTATAATCTTTTTATATGCACAATTTGAACCCAAAAATAAGTAAAAAGAGAAGAAAATATGATAGAATATTCTTGATTTCTATGAGTTAACAGAAATACTAATTCTCAAATGGAAGCTAAAGTATTCATAGGTCATCCGGTATTTGCACTCTTGTCTCAAAAATGAGACTTCCTTCGAGCAGTGAAAACATCAAGGAATGATATTATGGATTTTTTATTCTGCAGCATCGGATCATATGAGTAGTTGTCACCAATTGTTTACTACTTATACCCCATGTGATGGGAATGTTAAAGTGAAAATTATGGATGAGTCCTTTGCACCGGTTGTTGGCAAAGGGAGTATTTGCATTTCAGATTCCATCATTCTAAAATTTTCTTTCACGTGCCTAGACTAGATTGTAACTTGATATCAGTTAGCCAATTAACCAAGAAGTCAAATATTTTTGCTAAGTTTTTCTCCTCTTATTGCGTTTTTCAAGATCTATAATCGGGAATGTTAATTAGAAGTGCTAAAGAATACAAGGGGCTCTACCTCTTTGAAGATGCTAGAGAGATAAACCAACATCTTGTTGGAATAGGTAACTCTGCATCTACCCCCTAAAAATGGCATAATGTTGTGGCATATGAAAATGGGTCACCCTAATTTCCATTACCTATCTCGTATGTATCCTTTGTAACCCTCTACCTTAATAGTCATAATTGTTGTTCAAAAATGTGTCATAAAGCTAAACTGAAGACCAACGTATAATTCAAAACTTATTAAAAGTCCCAACTTTAAGACACGGTTTGCTCTTGTGGTAAAGCGGGTTTTCCAAAAACTTCCATAACCTATTTAACATGGTCTCACATTCAACTTTTGAATATATTTGGACTGTGCAGTTTGGTTTTATTCTTAAATATCAGAGGGTTTAGCAAAATTTCTGACAACTCTCGGGATTCATCTACTCACAACAAGGGTTTACAGGGTATATTCGCTTGTATCAGTTTCTTATATTGAGAATTACATCATACTAACCAAATTTACAACATTTATAATATGTATAATAATCACAAAAATATGATAACCAACTAACAAAATACAAATCTCTTAGTTGGGAACTCTAGCCGCCCTTAGTCACTTATTTCTCCTTCGATTCGCTAGCCCTGGCTGTAGGTTAGACATTGGAAAGAGTGAGATTCATAGAAATCTCAGTAATAACCATTCACTCATATGATATATACGAACAAAGCATGTAAGCAATTATCATAAAGCAGCAACACAATAATAACATTCACAACAGCAATAAAACAACGGCATTCACAACAGAAATAATATGCATGACTTTTGTCATATTCATGACAAGTTTCGCTGTAATCATGGCATGACAGCTTCGGCTGTATTCACTTTCACGACAACTTTCACTGTATTCACAACGCATAACCAGCAACATTCCCATTTATCACAATTCAATGATAAACACCAACATACAATACAATATATATGATATTAGAGAAAGGGTCAATACCTTGTTCTTTCTGTTCCTGCTCAAGTACCGGTTTCTTATGCTCAAGGTAGATATCAAATCCTATTAGTCATAAGCAAGAACGACGAGTTATTCCCTATTCAATTCTCAATTCTAAAATACTTGGGGTTGGTTATCATTCGAGACCTTTAGGTAACTATGAGATGCTCAAACAAAAGCCTAAAGGGTTGGGGAGAACTAGACCAGAAACCGCCTTTCAAAAGTCCAAAATGCTAAAATTGGGGGTTGGCCAAGGCCAAAAATCACTTGGCCACTGCCAAGAAAAATCTTGTTTATTGGCTGAACTTCTAAAAATCATAACTAAATCTAAAAAAGATCAAAATGGAGTAATTCCAAGTCTTATGGAAATATTTTTAAGTCCTCTTTATATGAAAAATATGAATCACTATCATCTACAACCACAAAAATACAGAATTCAACAAATTCCAATACTGCTCCAGAATTAAGTCCAATTTCAACCTCAAACTTTGGAAATGCATAACTTCTCACACGCACATCAAAATGACACCCATTATATGTCTATTTTGAAGCTTAACACATCCTCTATTCAATTGGAAAGTTTCAGAATTTTTAGACACCATTTACTCATTCAAAACTGTCATATAAACTAGCTTCCTAGTATAGAGTTTTCACCGATAACACTTCCAATTTTTCAATATATGTTTCCAAAGGTCAGAATTCACAATCAGGATGCTCCACACATAGTTTTTTTTTTGTATAAAATCCAATGGAAATATCAAAACAACCAAAATCCCATTCCTTTCACAAATTCACATAAAATCCAGAATTTACCACACTTTCCATTCAAACTTCAAATCAATTTCAAACATCCAATGGACACCACAAGACACCATTTCCACAATCAAAACATCACGAACCCTCTAACACCCTAATTAAAAGAAAATAGGGTAAAAATCCACAAGTTAAAATACTCAACTAGTTACCACAATATGCATATCAAAAGGTTACTTTTGCTCACCTCTATCACTTTCTCTAACTTGTTCTTTGATTCTTCTTCCACTAGATTTTCTTGAGTTCACCAAACACCACCTCTTGAAAATCTAAAACTATATAATTGAAGCTTTCAACAAGAGGAACAAGATTAAAGAAGAGGATTTTGGCGATAGAAGTCATTTTCAAGGTCAAATCTCAAGGAGAAAGGCTTGATTTTTTCACCTTCTCTTTCTTCTTTTATGCACTTGGACGACTTGAGAGCTTGAAGAGAGAGAGAACAACGGTGAAATGAAATATCTCTACTCCTTCCATGCACTTAGTCGTCCAAGAGGGGAGAGGGGAAAGGAAAAAGAATTTAAAATGGCATTTGACTTTTCAACACTCCTAACTTGGTCCATGTCATGCCACTTGTTCAAATCTTATGGCTCCTCTTAAGACATGTAACCATATAATTACACTAACTATTTTCATTAGCCATTTGGTAACACTTCTCATTTCTTTTAGCTAGTAATTAATTTCTTCATCAGTTACTGACTAATTGGCCAGTAAATTTTATTCTTCCTGTTTGGTCCTTGACTATGGCAAATTCACTTGAATTGCCACTTAACACATAATTCAATTTCTTTTTCTCCTTCCATGTGCCATTCCCTCACATTTAAGTTTACTAAAGATATTGCCACATAATTAAACTTAAATACAACATTTAGGCATTTTCTATTGCAAATTCGGGTTACAAATCATACTTTATTTCCCCAAAAGTGTTTTCTCACATTAATTACATTCTCATTTGAAGTCATTAGCCCTCACACAAAATTTGGGGCATTACATCCTTTACTTTGTTCAAACAGCACCCTTGACCTAGAATGTGAGGTTTGTTAGTTAGCTAAACACTACCGAGCGTGCTTTTCAAGAAATCAATACACACCGACTGTGCCATTTACCACTATCCCAAGCGATTTATGGGGACCATCCCACATTTCAAATCACAAAAAAAAAATGGTTTATTGCCTTTATAGATGATCACACCCACTTCTCTTGAGTTTATCTATTAAAAGATAAATATGATGTGTCATCCATGTTCCAAAATTAAAATGCCATGATAGGAAACAAGTACAATGCTAGCATCAAAGTCTTGTGTTCGGATAATGGTATTGAATACTTCAAACCAAACTATGAGTGTTTTTCTCCAAACGCATGGTATTGTCCACAAAAGTACATGTGCTCATACACCTCAACAAAATGGGATTGCATAAAGAAAAAAATAGACATATCTTTAAAGTTACTAGAACAATCATGCTTACGTGTAATGTACCCAAGTTCTATTTGGGGATGCTATCTTGATTGCCACCCACGTCATCAATCGAATGCCCATTTGAATTATATTATTCGAGTTTCCCTTAAACAAGTTGCATGGTTCCTTTCCTACTTCACCTCATGAAACCATATTTCTTTTTTCTAGTATTTCGTTGCACCACCTTTGTCCTTATCCACCACAGTAGTAAATTTGATCCTCGTGCTGTTAAGTGCATATTCAATGGTTATTCCACTACTAAAAAAGGATACAAATTCTTTGACCCCATTAAAAACATAATTTCTATCCCAAATGTTCAATTTAGGAGGAGAGCATAAGTGAATCTCAGACTTAGGAACTAACTTAATAAAGAACAGATCTCAGCTAAACCATGTGTTATGCCAATAGAGCTATCCTTACCTAAATCATTATCATTGCTAGAATTCTCACATGAACATCACCAAAGATCTCACCAACACCATCACCTTCCTTATCTCTTATGCTAGTCATAAAGGAAAAATTTAGAGGGAGAAGTAGATGAATAAAAAGATAAAGATGTGATGGTCTACACAAAAATGCAAAAATCAACAGAGGGAGAGCACCTCGTACCTAAAGCACCAAAGAAGTTACAACTTGTGGTAGCTCCTGAAGAACTTGATCCTAAGTTGCCACAACAAATTCCTGAACATATCAGTGAACAATTTGATCTTGATTTACCTATTGCTCTATGAAAGAAGCCTCAATCATCCACATTGCACCCAAATCAAAAACACATATCCAACAAGGCTCTCTCCCTAAGTTGCTGGGCATTTGTCACTAACCAAGATGTATGTATTCCCAACAACATTCAGGAGGCAATAAAGATACTAGAATGAAGGAATGCTACTATGGCAGAAATGAAAGCACTAGAAAAGAATGGAACATGGGAGATTGTTGAAAGGCCTAGAAATAAGAAACTCATTACTTGCAAGTAGGTCTTAACTCATAAATATATGAGTAACGGTACTGTAGACAAGTTAAAAGCACATCTTGTAGCAAGAGGGTTCACTCAGACATTTGATCTAGATTACTAAGAAATGTTTGCACCAATGGCGAAGCATAACACTATTAGAGTTCTATTATCTATTACAGCTAATCTAGATGGCCACTTCACCGACTAGATATCAATAATGACTTCCTAAATGGAGAATTAAAAGAAGAAGTCTACATGACTCTACCTCTAGGTTTTGAAAGAGGCAGAAAAGATCAAGTATGCAAGCTTAAGCAATCTCTATATGGTCTGAAGTAATCTCCTAAAGCATGGTTTTATTGGTTCTCCAAAGTTCTTAAGTCAATGATTGTCAAATCATACGATGTTTGTAAAAGTTGAGAAATGAAAGAAGTGCATCCTCACTGTGTATGTTCATGTCTTATTCCCTTATTTGAGTCTAATTTTCAATATTTTTTGCTTGTTTATTATTTGGTCACTAAAAATAATATTATAATATTAAATTATTGACTTATTCTAGAAAGATATCCACATAAATTATTGAAATTTGAACATTCATTCCGTGCCAATTCCATTCATTGCGGACATTGATTTTTTAAATTACAAAATGACTTAATTTAATGGGAAAAACAAAACAAAATACTATTAAAATTGGGACAAGTAAGCATGTTCAAAGGGGATAATTTGGAATTTAGAAATGTTGCAAAATTTGAGAAATTACCTGACTACCCTTAGTATTTTAATAAAAAATCCTCAACCCCCTGTTGGCCACCGGAGCTTCAGCATCGGCTACTAGTTATCGAAACTTTGGTGGTCTCATATATATTTTTGAGTTTCTTAAACAAAAGTTGTCAATATGAATACTTGAGTTTTTAATATAAATACAATTTGTAAATAGGGTAGATTGGAGCTACGACAGTCATATATATATTTTTGAATTTCTCAAGCAAAAGTCATCAATATGGATACTTGAATTGTTAATATAGATACTAAAGTCATAAATAGGATTGAACAGAGCTCGGCAGTCTCATATATATGTATATATATATTAATTTTCTTAAGCAAAAGTCGTCAATTCATATACTGGAGTTGTTAATATGTATACTATAGTCATAAAAAAGATATGAGACCACCGGAGCTCTGGGCAGTCCTATTTATGACTTTAGTATCTATATTAACAATTCAAGTACCCACACTGACAACTTTTGCTTGAGAAATTCAAAAAAGAATATGAGACCACCAGAGCTCTGGCCAACCCTATTTACGACTTTATTATCTATATTACAACTCAAGTATCCATATTGACAACTTTTGCTTGAGAAGTTTAAGAAAATATATGAGACCGACGGAGCTCCTGTAGGCCCTATTTACGAATTTTGTATCTATATTAACAACTTAAGTATCCATAATAATTTAGAAATCCAAAAAAATATATAAGATCGTCAGAGCTCTAGTCTACCCTATTTACGACTTTAGTACCTACATTAACAATTAAAGTGTCTATATTGATGACTTTTGCTTGATAAATTCAAAAAAATAAAATAAAGGAAACCCCCGAGCTCCGATCAACCCTTTTTATGACTTTAGTATTCATATTAACAACTCAAGTATCCACATTGACGACTTTTATTTGAAAAATTCAAAAAAAAAAATGATACCACTAGAGCTACGGTTGACCCTATTTATGACTTTACTATATATATTAACAACTTAAGTATCCATATTAATGACTTTGCTTGAGAAATTAAAAACAATATATGAAATTTTCAGAGCTTTAGTGACTGGCAAGGGGGTTAACGATTTTTTATTTAAAAAAAATAAGGTAGTTAGGTAATTTTCTAAATTTTGTAACATTTCAAAATTTGAAATAAGTTTATTTGGAATTATTGAAATTTAACATACTTATTTGTCTTTTATCAATTTTGGCAATATTTTTTCTCTTGTTCCCTAATTTTCTTAAAGTTGATCACAATAAATGTTATAATCTTAATGCTCCCTCCAACCCTATTTATATGAGTCCAATAATCGAATTACACAGTTTAAGAAAGCAGTTAAAATTAGTTCAAGTATGCCCTTATTTATAAAGGGCAAGTAAGAGAGAGAAATAGAGTAAACATAAGTATTACCAACGCTTAATTAATGCAATATATATAATTAGTGAAGAGCACAAATGAAAAAAATTCATTAAATGTTGAGACAATTTTCGTCAGGCTTTTATAAAAAGAACCAAGCCAATTCAAATTTTTGGCTCTTATAAAAAGGACCGAAGGGAATACTATTTAGCTTGGGTGTTCACTTCTGTCCCATCTTGATCGTTTCGTTCCAATCCTAGTCATTTTGGGACGGGACAATCTAGTCCCAAAAAAATTTAGGACGGGACAAAATTATTATCCGGACGGGACGCAGGACGGGCTTTTTCCCATCATGGCTTTTTGTCACATCTTGAAAGCATATTGTTATAAGTTTAATATATATAATATATCTAATATTTTTATTTTTTTATGAGAATATATAATATTTTTTATTAAAGATATAACTAATATCTATCTCAGATAGATATTAGTTATATAGAAAATATTATCATATATTAGTTATATCTTTAATGCAAAATACTAAAAATATTTAAGAAAACTCTCACAATTACTAGCACAGTGTCACTGCTTGCCTAATTCTCTATAAAATACTATAACTATTTATGATCTCACTCTTATTAAGCTTAAGTTTTAATTATTTCTTATTTTTATTATGCTTTCTATCTAAAAATAATAAAAGAGGATGATTACATATTTGTATTATATATTTTCAATTATTTAAGTTTAACGCCTAACTCATACCCATACATTTTAGACTTTAGTTTTTACAAATTCAAAAAAGAAGAAAAATTTGATCTCCAAATCCTCAAAAAAAGGGGGACCTCCCGTTCCCTTCCCAGTCTTGGCCTGATCTTGACGATAATAGGATAGGACACGGGACAACTTTGCTATCTCAGACCCTTTTTCGGGATGACACGTTGCATAGGTGTAACACCTTACTTCTATAATCGATTTGATGAGTTTTACCCTGTGAATTCGAACCACAAAGTGATATTCATTTATAAAGTTCTTTCAATTCTTAAACTCAGGATAGGATTTGAACCTGTAGTTGAGTAGGTTTTTTAGAAAATTTCAAAACTTTTCAAAAATTATCATAAAGTGGTTTGTAACTTCTTCATAACTCATCATTTCTTAATTCACTTTATTATCTTAATCAGAGTGATTCTTTGCTCATTTTTATGTGTGGAAGGTTTCTTAATTAATGTGCTCGTACTGTGCGATTACCCATTTCTAATTCAATTACCATGCTTAGAAAAATTTGACTTGTCTGTCATGCAATGATATACAATTAATCACTCAACGTTTATTACACAATGGTTTAAAGCGTAAATAATTCGTCTCCTTTGTTGTAACTTCTTCTATTGGCACAGTGTCCTGCACTTCTCTTCAGTGATATACAAAGTGATATTCATTTATAAAGTTCTTTCAATTCCCAAACTCAGGACAGGATTTGAACCTGTAGTGAAGTAGGTTTTTTTAGAAAATTTCAAAACTTTCAAAAACTATAATCAAGTGGTTTGTAACTTCTTCATAACTCATCATTTCTTAATTCACTTTATTATCTTAATCAGAGCGATTCTTTGCTCATTTTTATGTGTAGAAGGTTTTTTAACTAATGGGCTCATACTATGCGATTACCCATTTCTAATTCAATTACCATGCTTAGAAAAATTTGACTTGTCTGTCATGCAGTGATATACAATTAATCACTCAATGTTTATTACACAATGGTTCAGAGCGTAAATAATTCGTCTCCTTTGTTGTAACTTCTTCTCCTGGCACAGTGTCATGCACTTCTATTCAGTGCTCTATTGCCCATATGGTTAGTGAGGTAGAGTGAGATTCAAGAGAATCTTAGTAGCGAATAGTGCTAACAAATACATACAAGAAATGCTTTATGCATGATATACTTGCTTACATAAATCCATGCTAATATAATGACATCTATACATGCTCAATGTTTAACACATTACACTAATGGCCATAGTATAAGTAAAGCAGAGCTTCACTCATTTACATATACTTCTTACGATTCATCAAAGGAATTAACACATCAATACACAAGCACACATATCTAGTTATGCAAGTTAGGAAAATTCCTTACCTTTTGTCTTCAAGTTCCCTCCTTGTACCTTTTTTTCCAACCATTGAAGCTTCTTAGAACTTCTTTCACTTTTCTTCTTTCTTTGCTTCTCATGACCCTAGATAAATGGCCATATTATTAGACCCTTGACAAATAAATGTCCAATGGGCTACTTTAGCCTCTAGGACTTGTCTTTATTCTTTGGGCCCATACTTGTCTCAAATTTTAATAACTCATGACACCTTGGTTGGTTAACTTTAAAGTTAACACATTAGACCCAATGGGTATTTAATGGGCCCACACTAACTTTATGGGCTTTACTTAACTCTTGAAGTTCAAATTAATTACCAATTTCCCTTATTTTCGCCTAATTACCAAAATCTACCAGAATTTTCAATAATCTTTGAAAATTCATAACTAATTGTACAGATGTCCAATCGAGATGATTCCAAAGGCTATGTGATCCATAATCAGTCTAGCTTCATGAAAAAACATAGCTATTACACTTCTAGATGCAAATCAATACATTATCTCACTTAATTGATCACTGCCCCAAGAATTTGCCAGTTTTCCAAACCAAACTTTGAAAATCCATAATTAATTCTACACAAATCCAAATAGAGTGGTTCAAATTTTTATGTGATTCTATTTAAGTATAATTTCAATAAAAAATATCATAGAGCTCCAATTACAGCAACATAATTCCCAGAAATTCGTCAAACTTATATTGTTACAGATTTTGTTCCAGAATCAAGGTTAAACTTTCAAAAATCATAACTTTCAATCTACTAGTCCAAATGGCTCATATTACCTATCAAATTAAAGCCTAAGATGTCTACTTTAATCTTATAAAATTTCATAGCATTTAGACTAAGTTTGACTGATCAAAAAAACTTTTCAAGTTCTCTACATCCAGAAAAAGAATTCAGGTAGATTAAACACAAACTTCCAAAATTATCATAGATCATCATCTAACCATAAAAACATGATTAAACCTCAAAAATACCCCCTGGACGAAACATGAATAGTACCCTACCCTCATGAAAACTCATCCAAAACAACAAACTAATCGGTTCAAAATGAAGCCCACGCTTACCTTTACGTGTTTCTGCAATTGGTTTGGAAATTTGGTAGTACTCCAGCCTGCAAGACGGCACCAAACCCCTCCAAATGAAATCTGAAATCATAGAAATAAAGCTTGGGATGAGTAGACGAAGGTTTGTGAAGGGTATTTTTGAGAGAAAACGCCAATTCGGTAGTGTTTCGGCAGATTGAACTAAGAACGGTTACTATTCACCCTTTCTCTATCCTTTTCCAATTTCTCTCTATTTTTGGCAATTTTTCTGATTATTTTGGATAGTTGGTTGAAATTATAGGCTAGGGAGGACTTTTGGAAAAATCATGCCAAGTGTCAAGCTCTCATAGTGACATTTGTCCGGTGATCCAGTGAGTCGGTGACACGTCACTTGCTTTAATAAAGTGGGTCTCGCCTTCTTTCTCGGGCTTTTAGCCATCCAATTTATCATGGAAATTAAGGGTCTGAATATTTTCCCTGGCTCCCGGGTTTGGTGTTCGAGAAAGTTAGTCGAGTGATCGGACCAGAGACTGGTGGATTTCCTCGGCTCAGGTGATGTGTGGCGCCTCATGAGTATGCCAACACAAAAGGCAAAAAGCAACCCTTATCATTAGGGCACTTGTTACTCTCTTAATATGCCAATAAAAAAGTTGATTTGTACTTTGTCATAATGAATGGACAAGTGTCACTTTCTTATTTGTCCAACATAAAAGTTGAGTTATCATTATTCATCATGACTTACTTTATTAAAGCTAATTTAATAAAGTTACTTTATCGGTGATCACTCGAGAGTCGAGACTCTACTCAGGATTGTTTCACATATACCGAGGCCCGTCAAATGATGTCATGTCAGAGTATATGTGTATGGGCTCCACATGGCACCATACACTGGTGTCTACTCTAAAAACGCAGGGTACACATGTCTACCCTGAAAATATCATGTGCACACCTACATTGGCATATTTCACTTGACCAATCAGTCCCATACCTCATGACTTAGCTGGGTGGCATCTTTCAACCAACCCAATGGCACCGTATGTGTCTTGTACACATCTGCACTGACATTTAATCATATTACCTACAAATACTGAGCCCTCTGCCTGGCAGGGCCAAATCACATAGTCCCTGAGGATCTTTTTATCTCCCATCATTCTTGGAACTCTTCTCAAACTGGGCTTAGTAGTATTTAGGCTTATTCTTTAGCCTTTAGTTCTGAAATTTAGGATATTACAACAAGCTTATACCATTAACGTCCCATGAATACCCCTACTATTTAGTATTGATTAAAAGATATTAAAGAAATCAATTCCTTAAAAATTTATTACTAAAATAAATTTGTTGCTTAGCAATGTTAAGAAAATTAAACTCAATGAATCCACAAAACAATAGCCTATTATTTGTTTCTATTTTTCTTTTCTTGCTCAATATCCCACCTCCATCGTTATATATGGTTCATAATTAATATTTTATAAAATTAGTATTATAATATTTTATAAATTAAAAATTTTAATTTGTTTGTATAGCTATTATGAATTGGGTAGATCATATTTTAGCATATTAAATTTATTTATTTATATTTATAATAATAATTTTATATCATATCAAATTTGAGCTACCCATTTTTTCATCTAAGAGTGTGTATAAGATTCTTAAAAAAAAAGAAAAAGAAAATTTGTGTAACTAGTGTAAGAAGCTCTAGAGACTGTGTTGTATTTGTTACGTGACTACACCAAGACAAAATGCTTGTGGATGGAAATGATAATCTTGCCACGGGATTGATGATTCTTTGAAGGTAACTTGAAGGAGTGGTTGCATTGTAATATTCATCATCCAAAGTGGGGAGATTGGTTTGCGACTTTATGATGGTTATTTTGGAAAAGGAGGAATGAACCATTGTTTAAACATAAAAATGAGAGCAACGAGGGCTGCGAAATTGTGCTCATGCAATCCTAGCAAGCATTAAGTAGGCGAGCAAGCGACTTGTCGGAATCAACCTATAGGGAACTTTAATCACGGACAGGGGGGCTATATGGTTGCCACAGGAAGAAGGGCGGACAAAAGTGAATATGGACGAGGCCTTTGCTGGTCAATAAGGTGTAGGGTGCGGATGTATTATTCGAGATGCCAACCGGAACTTTATCATGTCTTCCATGCATGGTTTGGCTTCTACTCGGTCATGGCTTCTATTCCAAAATGCCAACCGGAACTTTATCATGGCTTCCATGTTTCGGCAAAATTGTGGGCTGTCCTACTCAGTTTGAAGACAGCTTGGGATTAAGAGGGTTGCATCAAGTGGTGTTAGAAACTGATGCAAAAGAGGTTCTCCACTTGATAAATAATGGCGACTGTCAAAATCATCCTGATGTTGGTACCATAGAAGAAATCCGTGTTACGCTTCAACGAGGATGGAATGTAGAGTTGTAGTTCATTCCTAGGGACGCAAATGATGTCACAGATTTCCTTGCAAACCAGGCTTTATCTGTTGTATGGAGTTTTCACAATGATATGTGCATCGCCGAATTTGGAAGTCGAAATGGTGCTGGATTAGGGTACTCCTTCCTACAGATAGAGGCTAATGTTGGGAAGTCTCTCCTTTTAGTGCAAAAAAAGAAAAAAAGAAAAAGAGAAGCAAAAAGAGAACAAGTAGGGAACCCAAAGCTAGCTTCACAATTCAATGATCGGACTATTGTTGAACCATAATTAAATTGGTCTTGAATAAATTAATGCATTTTGAATATCATAAATTGTTTTTTTCAAGAAATTTGAAAGGGATCCCTCAGTTTTGTCATTTTAAATTTTTAATTGAATTGTATCACATTAATTCTAAGTTAAATCCATCTATAAAGAATGTTGTTTCATTTTTTGTAACACGGGTTTTATTGAATAACCGAATAGCTTTGGGCTACAAATGGTGTGCTAGCCCACTGGCCTAAAAATAAATTGTGCCCTAGCCCACTCTTTAATCCATGTTGCATAAGGTTCCAAGCTACCTGGGAAAGATATCTATATTTTGTATTTGATAATACCTTAAATAGGATTATTTTCAATAAGAAAATACATGTACCTAGGAGAAAAAAATACATGGCGTATAGAGCACAATTTTACTTTGACTAGCATTTAAGTCTCTTGACTTTAAAACCTTTTTACAATATACACTAAAAAAAAATTAATTTCCGACGGAATTTTTCCATCACTAAATTAACTATAGAATTTCGTTGCAAATTTTTTAGCCAATATTTTTGTCACGGAATTAGCCATGGAAAAGTTCAGTGGCAATTGGCCAAGGAATTTTTCCATGGCAAACATTAAAAATTTATTAAATTTTATATTAAATATAGTATTTATAATATTATAATATTAAATATTAACTAAGCTTAATTTAAAATAAAATATTATTAGTCATTAATATTAGGGAGAATCACTCATAGGTCCCAAGTAAGGAACATATTATCACAAAGCTCCTTATTTACAACTCTTCTGCGTGTATTAACAACATGTTAAGTGTGTTTTACAACCTCAAAGGACCTTTTTGATAATATGTTCCTTGCTTGGGACCTAGGAGTGATTCTCCTTTAATATTATATTATTATTTATTAATATTATATTCATAAATTTATAAAAAAATAATATTTATAATATTAAAATATTAGTTATTAATATTATATTTATAATTTTATTTTAAAATAATATTTATGATATTATGATATTAGTTATTAAATAATTTTAATTAAAAATAAATATTTAGTTATTAATATTATATTTAAAATTTTATATTCAAAATGTTCAAACTAGAGACAAATTTCACTCTGAATGTGTTGATCTTATTCAACTAGGAAGGGTACATTATATAGGCTGAGGAGAGTCATCAAAGGAGTATATAAGGGGATTACAATAAGCAATTAGGAGATTACAATGAGCAATTATTTCCTAAATATTTCCTAAATTAAACAGTAAAGCACTAAAGCAGGGATTATGATAAATAGGAGATAATTGAAATATCATCAAATCTGAATTGATTAATTGAGATATCATCAAATTTGAATTGATTTGATTTCGAACAAAATATAATATTTATAATATTAAGTTATTAGTTATTAAATAATTTACTTAAAAATAAAATTCAATTTTAATAAAATGGCTAAAAATATAATTTTAAGAATATTTATTAGAGATTTAAATTTTTTTGAATTTTAAATTAATTTATCATAAATATAAATACTATTTAAAATTTTTATTTAACTTATTATTAGTTTTAATAATATTACACATATATATAATATTAAGATATAATTAATTATATATGATAATATTATATATATAACATTATGTAATAACATAACACAAGTTTATTTCGGCGCAACTAGGAAAGGGGCGCACGCGAGGGAACCAAGAGCATGTGGTCATGGGTTAAAATGAGAGGAGACACATTTTCAAGAATTAAAAGGCGTGGACACGTGGCGTACGGTGGAGCTAACATGTAGTAATTGCTAAAGCTAACACTTGGTGCTGCCGGTGATGGGGGTGGCTTTCTAGGAACGTGACACATGGCTTCTCCTGAGAACATCCACATGGCATTCGAAAATGAAAAAAATAAAAAAATAAAAAAATAGTGATAGAGTAAAATTCCGTTGTAAATTTTTGAGAAATTTTCTTGGAAATTCATTTGCAACGCATTTGTTAGCAACGGAACAAATTCTATCAGAAATTCCGTCGCAAATCTATAGGAAAAGTTGAATTCCGTGGTAAATTCAATCGAAAATTCAATGTTTTATTTTGTAGTGATACTATTCTAATCCTATTTATAAGAGGATGATAACCAAATTACATAATTTAAGAAAACGGTAAAAATTAGTTAAAAACAACAAGTATGTTTGAAATAAATTTTTTTTCCAAATATGCATTTATTTATAAAAATAAAAAATGAGAGAGAAATAGAGTAAATATAAGTATAATCAATAAAATAGTGTATTCACTAACCCCTCTCACCACTTCATCTCTACTTAATTTCTCCACAATTGGATTGAATTTTAATGATTGAGATTAATGCAGTGTATATAATTAATGAGGGGTACAAATGAAAAAAAAACTCATTAAATATTCAAATAATATTTGTTGGACTCTTATAAGAAGGACTAAGGCAATTCAAATTTTAGGCTTTTATAAAAAGGACTTAGAGGGAATACTCGTCTAGTCCTATTTATAATAGTACCTTTACATTCAACAGTTTTTTCAACTTTAGCCTTATTTAATATACATTTAACCTTTAAGCACAAAGTCAAAAACCGAAATATTTAGAGACTAAAATCAAAACTCATTAAAAGTATAGAGTCAAAATCAAAACTTATTAAAAGTATAAATAAAAAAAGGCAACTTAAATAGCTATAGAGAAAAAAGAAATAATTTTGAGCAGAAAATAAAATTTAATTTCCAACATTTGAATTCATCCTATATAGCCCCCGAAGCAACACCTATATAATGATAACTAAATAAATAATGCTCAATGTTGATTGGAAAACAACGTTCAAGAAAATATAGTCTATAAGTAGGCATTAGAGTTAAACATCTCTAAAACAGTGTCTGCAATAGCATGATGCCATATGAATATAAATATAAAATATTAAACAAATTGGTTAAGAAAAGGATTGGTCACCTGCCCAATCAACAACATTTCTCCCATCAAGTCATCCCTGAGAAAAGGATGGTCAGCTACAAACTCTGTTGCACGGGGATGTTGGTAATAACTTATGGACATCCCAGAAACAGCACCAGTGGCCGCTGCAGCTTCCGTGCCTTCTCCATTCACTTCAATAAATGCCTTTAGAAATATGTCTGAAAGAGAAAGAATGTCACTCGCAATAGGACCCGCCAATTTTTTCCGCCCTAGTACCTTCAACATAATGGAAGCCATGACCTCGGAAGATCATTTAAAATCTGGGATGCAAAAGTCACAGGGTTTTAGGAAGGTGTTGGTCCAAGCTAGATTTAGAAACAATTTTCTCAACCAACGAAGGAAGTCCATCATTTGAATCTGGAAGGAAGACAAACATTGTGAAATGACGCTTATAAGGGAGACCAAGGACTTTGAAACCATCCTAAAAAGATGTTTCTTCTTTCTGGCGGTTATGCAAGGAGATATAAGACTTGTTTGGGATTACGTTTATGGTCCTTAAAAGTGCTTATTTATGTAAATTGAGACAAAACTTCTCTCACATACTTACTTTATACTCCGTAAATCATAACTAAAAAACTACTTTTTTTTGAAAGCTTCAATCACTATTTCAAACAAGCACATAATATAAGTCCCAGTCCCATCACTTTCAAAATTAAATACACCGACTTTGGTTATTGATGAATGAAACTTGTGCTTCCATGTCCCTTTGAAGTATAGTGCATCAAAGCGGCAAGACCCATCATATACAACATCTTTAATAAGGCCATTCGTGTTCTTTTCCAACCATGAATTAATTTGTTGAGCCACTTGAGCGGGCTGTAAAAGTTATAACCATGATCTCATTAATTAGTTCGTTAATGGTTAATCACTTAAACATAAATCTTCTTTCCTTCATTGAAAGACTCTAATTAAGAAGGCATCAAAATTTATTTAGTATATAAAAATTATTTTTGTCATTTTCATTGTTACCATATATTTAATTTCATAATTAATGCATTTTAAACCTTAACTATCCTTAATGTTTTAGTCGTATTTTTGGAAATAGGTATTAATTATTCCTAAAATTAGGGTCAAAATAAAAACCATAGCAGCACTTAAAAATAGGCATGGCTAAGTGGTATATAAGTTATCGGTTCCATAAATTTCCTTAGTTATTTTATATTAGTTACTAATTCTTTAAATTAAATGAGAAAATTAACCAAGTCGACGCACATACGAAATCGATCAATTATTTTGTGACGCTTTAAAAGCATTAGTGTAAAACTGAAGGAAAAGTTGATGTTCTAGATTGATAAATTCAAATTTAATATATTTTATCCCACATTATTCATATATTTTAGAGATTATTTTAGGCTAATTTGAATTTATTAGATAATATTTGGATAGTTAGTTAATTTTGGGAAATAATATAAATCTGAATTGATTATGATATTATTGGGCTTAAATTGATAATATTTTAATTGTTATCTTGTGATTGGATAATATTTTCAAATATATAATAGATCATGATTTTATTTAATTCTTGCAAAGTAAGAAAAAACATATTAGAAGATCCTATAGTACAGAATTTTTCTTAAAAGCTAAAAGAATATCCAATGATTGAATTTTATTTGGGCTTCTTAAATTTTAATTGGCTCAAGTTGATACCCAAAACTCTCCCCTCCTCTCTTAAAAATTAACCTAGCAGCTGCCACCAAAGGAGATACACGGACTGACGCTGGAGAGAGACTGAGACGGACTCGCAGAGAAGGGACGGAGGCAGCCACTTGAATTGGTTCAGCCAAGGATGTCAACTAAATAGGAATTATCATCAATTCCCATCTTCTAATCTCACACAGACTCCACCAGCTCCGTTACCTACTTTCATTCCTCTTCTCTATTCACGGACCCCACCACCATTCCATTCACATATACTTAATCTCCAACATCAACCTTATCATTCAAGAAGGATGGACGTGAGTTTCATGAAGGAGTCAGAGCAGGAGGAAAATTCTACGGCAGCTTAAACTCTTTTGGGAGGCAATTTGGGAGGAGTATGGAGGAAGCTAGAACCTAGGAGCTTATACTTGAAGATCACAATGGAGTGTCTAATTTCTTTTATCTTTTTGATTCCAGACTTGAGATTGTTTAGTTTTAAATGATTTGAGTTGTAATAATTGATAACAATTTAGTTTTAGATTGTAGACTTGTTATTGATTTGAATTGAATTGATATTTTGGATTTGATCTGTTCTTAAATGATTTTTTGGGATTTTTGTTTGCAAACCTTTTGACTGTCAATTAGATTATTAATTGAGTTTTTATTATTAATTTAATTGTCAATTTATGTTTAATTTCTTGATTGTTTAATTAGATTGATTAATTGTCGAATTGTTTAATTAGGCAATTGTGAACATGATTTTTAAAACTATATTAAACTATTGTGATTAGTTTTTAATGAATTTAATTAACCACCACTCATTTCATTATGACTTTTCTAGTGAAATAAGTATTATTGAGCTTGAGGGTTTCCCATCACTATATTAAACTATTGTGATTGGTTTTTAATGAATTTAATTAACCACCACTTATTTCATTACGAGTTTTTTAGTGAATAAAGTGTTATTGAGCTTGAGGGTTTCCCATGTCTCAATTAGGTGATTAAGTTTATTAATTCCAATTTTTCATCAATCACCCCTTGGTCTAATAAATTGAATGGCTAAAAAAGTTAAATCCATGTGAATTCTAAGTTGTCCCTTTCACCATCATAACTGAACCAAATCTTTGTTGATTGTCTTGCTTTTGATTATTCTATTTGCTTAGCATTTTAATTCCTCTTCCATAAACAACCCAAAAAATTGCATTCAACTTCATATAGATTAGTTTCATTCTCATATAGGTTTTAGAATTAACTGCATTAGTACATTTAGTTAGTCTAGTTGCATTTAAATAGTAGTGTCTTGCCTTCTAGTTTAGGTCAATTCCACTACATTTTTTGTCACTTGAAAATCAATCCTAAAGAAAACTCATAGCTTACTTTTTTGGAGAATGACCTAGGTTGACCCTAAACTGTATAATAATTTAAGACCTAGTTTAATTGATTGCTTTAGGGACAGAAGCAAACATCAATTTTAGATCATCATAAGCTCCTCAAGAAATAACAAAACAATCGTTGAACTCTACATTAATAATCCAATCAAAAATTGCTGTATGCAAATAGAGAATCGCAAGACTGTACCTTGTTTTGTAAGTCCCCTTGAGTCAGTGTAGCCTGTTGAGTTCGATCGAACCACAGGCCTTTGGCCAAACTCAGTTAAGGGCCACCGTCGGAGGAGAAAACACGAGATGCAGAGGAAGTGAGATTATCGGCGGTGGAGGACTTGCTGAAGGAGGCAAGCTCAGGGGCGGAGAAACCATCGGATCCGGCAGCAACAAGGCTGAGCAACTCCTGGATTGACAATGGTGAAACAACAACGTTTTCGTTCTCTCCCTTCAAGAGTACATGCTTTGCCATGATAAACGAGACGTCAGTGTGACTGAGACCCTCCACCTGATTTGCTGCCAGGTAAGGAGCCGTTTGGTTCAGCGGAACTGTGGAGAAGGAGAAGGAAAGGGCAGTGCTCCTTTTCAGGCATTTAGCTGTGTGGTTATTGGTGGAAAGCCAGTTCCCGTGGGAAACGAGATTCCGCCACAGAGTAGAGAGCTGTAAGTTCAGGCGAAGTAAGGAAGGCGGAGATAACGATGGAAAAGCAAAACGAGGGAGGAGAGAATGCCAAATTAGAAACAGTTAGTTATTTTTTTTTTTTGTTCAAAAGAAACAGTTAGTTATGAATTATGATATAAGTAATACCTTATATATATAGTAGTTAGGATATGTTATATTATAGTAATAAATAGTAATAATAATGGAAAATATACCAAAACCAAATAATAATAGTAGTAGTAGTGGGAGCCTGGGAGGAAGGTAATCCGGTTGAAGGCAGATGCATGTAGTTATGATTTTGGATTTTTTTGGTTAAAAGAAAGATATGATTTCGGTTTTGATTGAATGAATCAAATCTTAACAGATCATATTAATCCATCAATTTTTCTGAAAATTGACATATAAATCGATTAACTTATGAACTCACTATTAATTTATTGATTCTCCATAAAATTCCTGAGGACGCGATAGTTTTACTTTATAGAAAATCTAGTGAATAAATTCCTATATATTTTATAGGAGAAAGTTACGCTGTTCATATATATTGTAGATCTCACCCAACGATGAGCACGGGATGGAAGGTGATATTGAATTTGAAGAAATGCTGCAAGCTGATGAGGTTTTCTGCACTGGAACTGGTATGGGTGTCCAAGTCTATTGTATGTGACCTATAATAACGGAAGGCAGAACATATTTTTACACTTGTGACACAATTTTATTTATCTAATCAAAATTGATATCAGGGTTACACCTGCCTTCATTTTTATTCTTTTAAATATAGAGGGGCATTATTATCTTTTAATAGCACAGAATAATAATCTCTTAAGTAATGAGGCCTCTTGACCTAATTAGGAATTTATTAAAAGTGTATGCACAAATTTAGATTATGGTATTTCAGATGGATTTAATTGGATTTTTTTTATAATAATAATAATATTTCTATTAATTTCAAAATCAAATCAGTATGGTAATATTTTGAGTATTTACAATCAATTACAATCTTCTAGTTATTATTTATAATCAGCCAATACTCTATCCAATGCATTCAATCAGAATTCAGAATCAAATAATGTATTTCCATTGTACCCAACAAGCAAGAATGGTTATGCTTGTATGGTATGGGCGTGTAGGGTTAAGGTTTTGACAGAATTAACGGCATTTTATATGGACAGAAAAACTGATCTTATAATTTTACATTATTGACAAATTCTAGAAATATTCACTTTAATTATTGAAATTTGCAATTGCTTCCTTGCCAATTCCATTCATAGCATATATGAAAATTTAAGCAAACTTGTGATAGTGATGTAAACTCGTAAAAGTTTATTTTTATCAATAATAGGTATTAAAAATGTATAATTAAATAATTAAAATATTAAAAATCAACAACAATTTGACCTTAATATATTTTAAATCCAAATAATTGAAATCAAATCTATAAATATTCATAATTTATCATACACAATTAAGAAATTTCTATAAAATTCATATATAAAGGTATTGAATATGATCAAATTGAAAAAGTTAACTCAAATTTAAGAGTACGTTAACACTATTTTATAAGTTAGAAACATAAAAATAGTAAACCCGGTGTGTGAAGTCACGAATTTAATCAAGTTTACAACTATTACAAGTTTAAAAGTGATTTGATACATTTTTATAAATTAAAAATGTAAAAATGATAAATTAGGAGAGTCAACTTGTGAGTTTAAAAGAAATGATGGCATGTATTGATTTTTAAAATTACAGAATTATTTAATTAGATTAAATTGTTAACAAATTTTAATTAAAGTCAATAATAATAGGGAAAATTATTAAAATAAAGGACCTAGAGAAAATCATATTTATTATAAAGGACCATAAAATTGTAATTACTTAGCAGGACCAAATATTATAATATAAATTTTGAATTAATAAATTTCCCCTAACTAAACTTCCTGCAATATCTCTTGTAATCATAATTAAAAAATAACTAAAATCAAAACTAAAACTGCCCATCATTATCCTATCTTTTTTTTTTCCACCAAGTTTCATATTCATGTAATCAATACATTATTCAACTAACAATGATTAAACTCATATTTTTTTAATGTTTTTTCACCAAGTTCCATATTCATTAATCAATGTATCATTTAATTATTTAGATAAAATAAACTATTTAGATTTGTTTAAAAAATTTTATTAACATTAAATGAATTTTCTTAACGAACATAAATTTTCTTCTAAAATGAAAATAAATTGTATAAACTTTCTTGGCATAACATATATAATAAACTATAAAATACCTTGAGTTTTGTTAAAATAATATAGTTTTTATTTTTAATTATTTTTTTTTTGATTTTTAAGAAATTATAATTTTTTACAAAATTAAAGAATCTGTAAATTTTTTCCATGGATATATATGCAAGTTGTAAAAATAAAAATTGAGAAAAATTTTATTTAATGCAGTAAAATTTAGAATTGTGTATTGATTTTAAAAATAGAATGTGGGAAAGAATGTAGGAGGGAATGCAAAAGATTTCATAGGGGCGTTTTAGTATTTTTATTTTTATATTTTTACATTCGGTCCTTCTAATAATTACAATTTTTATAGTCCTTATCAATAAATATCTTTTCACCTAGGCCTTTCATTTTAATTTTTCCATAACAATATATCTGGTCATCTTACATTTAATGTATAGATAATTAAACTGGCCATTGAACTAATCAAAACAATGGTTCATTAGTTCAATGATTAGACCATAGTTCGGTTGGGAAGAGGGTTATATACAAGGTTATCAAAGTCACGAGTTTAAGCAAATTTGTGATAATGATGTAAAATTATATCGTACACTTGAATTCTAAACTCATAAAAATTTACTTTTATAAATATATAGGTATTAATAGTATATAATTAAATAATTTAAATATAAAAATGACAAAAATTTGATTTAAATATATTTTAAATCCAAATAATTGAAATTAAATCCATCAACATTTATAACTTATCATACTCAACAAAATTTTTTTTTTTATAAAATTCATAAATAAAATGACTAATTTAAGAGAGTTAACATGATTTTTTAGAACTTTAATCAAATTGAAAACATTAGCACAAGTTTAAGAGGGAATTAACATGATTTTGTAAGCTAGAAACATAAAACGTAAACTCGACGTGTGAACTCGAGAGTTTGACTGAGTTTACAACTATTATGAGTAAGGTTTTTAAAATCGGATCAGACCGGACGGTCTAGCTTTCTCCCCCTCAAGCTGAAATCTCATAGTAAAAGATGAAAACAATAAGAGGAATCAATTGCAAAAAACTTATCTCCTATTATTGAAATTCATTTTCTTGTAATAATGAATAGAGAAGAGTGATAAGGAGAGATGAACCTCGTTTTCTCAGCAGGAATGTGGCCATGAAGCATGTTTTAGAATCTCGATCTACAAGCCATAACAACACAAGTTAGAAGATAAAATAGAAGGGAAACCTAAAGAAAAAAGAGAAAGAAGATAAAATGTAAGAAAGTATAACAAATATGAAGGTGAAAAAAGGAGAGAGAAAGGAAGAAGCAAGAGTAAAAAGAGGATATAAAGAAGAAGAAGTAAGAGTTAAAAGGTATGGTGGTAGTGACTCTTCTTGTGTTTGCAGTGATGGGAAGAGAAAGATGAGTGTAAGAGTAGTACAAAATGGACAAATAAAGAATATCAGTATAAATTTGAATTATTTTTGGCATCTCAAATTTAATTTAGGGACTCCTAAAGTTGTCCAACTAATTTTTTTTACTTTAGACGTCCCCCATCCAAATAGGGACGTCTAAAGTCACACTTT
This sequence comes from Inga oerstediana, assembly GCA_963210345.1. Lineage (NCBI taxonomy): Eukaryota > Viridiplantae > Streptophyta > Magnoliopsida > Fabales > Fabaceae > Inga > Inga oerstediana. The sequence goes on from OY723409.1 coordinate 42,611,666, forward strand.
AGACGTCTCTATATACATTGGGGGCGTCTAAAATTCAATTTTTTTAAAAAAAAATTAGGGACACCCAAAGGACGTCCTTGGTATCAAGCGTCCCCAATATAATATTAGGGACGCCAAAATGGCGTCCTTGGTGTATTATATGTGGGGCGCCAAAAATATTATATTAGGGACGCCAAAGGGTGTTCCTGATTTAAAAAAAAAATCTTTTTTTAACTTTAAACATCTCCAATCTAAATAGGGACGTTTAAAGTGTGATTTTATACGTCCTTATTTGGATTGGAAACATCTAAAGTAATTTTTTTTTTACTTTAGAAGTCCTCAATTTAAGACTTTAGATGTCCCTATTTCAATTGGGGACGTCTAAAGCTATTCAGTTCTCACCCATAATTATAAAAATGCCACCGCCTTTCTTTTTTACTTCCATTTTTAAAAAAAGGGCGTCCTTTAGGGTAGTAGAATCTATATTCTGCAGTAGTGCTTGGTGCAGTCTTGCCACAGAGACGTAACCCATGGATTTTGTCAGTGGTTATAAGGAAGTTATAAGGATGATTGAGGGAGTCCTATACATACTTAATTACTCCTTGAACTACTATTGTTTGTTTGTGGAAAAATGTTTATACTTTATATTATATAAGTTTATATTTAGTCCGCTTAACTATATTGTAATCATTCCTTGTATACTTGTTAAATTGGAATTGTTGTTACTGGGTCCATGTGACTCACCCTGTAGTTGATTATTATTATTTTTAGGCGTGGTTCCTCATGAGATACATACAGGGATGATACTTGAGGTTTATGTTGGCAATTGCTCTTTATAAATCCTCCTCTGTTTGTTAATTATGTGTTGACTTTGTATATTGCTATATAGAGCTCATTCATACTCCGATGTGAACTATGAAATAGTTTTCAAACTCGCATGATTGGTTTACATTTCTACACTTTGGCAAAGTATTGATGGAGGAGGTTTTAGACTAGGGATCTTAAATTGAGATTTTTATTGTGGATCCACTTTTGTGAACTTTTGACAGTATTATGGTTCTATATAAAATGAGTTATTTAGGAAAGTTATGAATTGTGATCATTGAGATTATTTTTGTGATAAATGATATTGGACCTATCGATAAATTGTGTTATCGGGTTTCAACTGCCTAAGGCCTAATTATCATATTATCAACTGATATGTGATTTTGAATAAGATATTCAATAGATTTTAACAATGATAAACTAACATCTTTTTTTGAAAAAAAAAAATACTTACTATGGTGCTTCTTTGGAGAAGCACCATAGGAAGCTATTTTTTTTTATACAAAAAGAAATAAGCTATGGTGCTTCTATAGATTTAAGAAGTGCCATAGCTTTCTTTTATGACACTAGAAGCTATGGCGCTTCCCAAACACCATAATATTTTTAAAAATAAGCACCGCTTATTGTGTTTTTTTTTTTGTAGTAGTTCTCCAACAATTAGCATCAATGGCACCAGATTTGATCCGCCAAGGAAGTCAGCCAATATCTTTTGATATCAACATCTATAATACAGATATAACTGATCATGTCGATGGTAGTGTTCTGAACGAAGTGCTTGGTCGTGGATGGCTTAGTGCGACAACCATCAACATATAGATTATGTAAGTTATCATAATCATCTATCACTGTTATTATTATTTATCATTCATATTTTTGGTTTTAAAGACATTGTTTGTTTTCTATAAAGGCTCTTGTACCATGATGTGTTACTGGGCACAGATAGGGTGCATACATTCATATTTGTCAGCCAACACCTCCTTGGCCAGCATAGGGGGATATTAGATTTAAAAACACAATCTAACTATCTTAAAGGCTGCTTCATGCAAAGAACAACCTCTAATAAGCTCTTTATTGTACCATACAATTTAGGGTAAGTTATTTGAAACAATATTTTAATATATGTTTTTTTTATTCTTTCATTTTTACCATAGTTCATATGGGATATTGATTGTTATCTATCTAGTGCCATCTGAAGGCTCCCACATTTTCTATTTGGATCCTCTAGTGGTTGGTTATCCAGAGAACCATCTTGATATGATGATTATGTTCAATAAGTAAGTGTATGGGTGTATGTGTAAATATTTTCATGTGTGATTATTGAATAACCAAAATTAATCAGTCACTACTTGTTTTATTAGTGCATTGACTGTCTATAGAAGCTAGGTTGGATTGAACTATTCTAAACACAATGACCCAGTCAATAGCCATGTCTGGAGGAAGATTGTGGTACTTATATATGAATTTACTCAAATTTTGTTATTCAATAATTTTTATTCAACAATTGACTTAACTATTTTACTATATTGTTGTAGTGCCCATTCCAACCAAACATAATGATTGCGGTTATTGCATTATAAAATTCATAAAAGATGTAGTTACTCATCATCAAAAATTTGTTCCTGTGAAAGTAAGTTATTTTACTTGCAATTCATATTGTGTTTTAATTTTAATTGACAAGTGTCTAAGCTAATTGATTTTTAATTATTTTAATTCATTGTGTGCATGATTATTCATGAAGTATTATGAAGATCAACATTTTGCTGAGTTCACTGACCAGCAAGTGGATGAAATCATTGAGGAATTGTGTTAATATATGGTCAGACAATTAGCTAATATTTAGGTATGTAGGTTGTTTCTTTCCTATTCTTGTATTGTTTATTCACTTAAAATTAGTTGTACATTACAATTGTTGTAATTAAATACATTTAGTAGTGATTTTACGAATTAGTTATTTGCTTCAAGTTATTTCATTATAGTTTGTTTTGATTCTGATTTGGTTTTGTTCATTTTGCTATGGATTTTTATTGCAAATTGCGATGGATTTGGATTGTAAATATAGAGAGTTTCACTAAGAAAAGGAAACAATTACGCAAAATTATTTTTTTAAAAAAAGACTTACTCTAACGCATTTTTGGGAAAGTTCTATAGGAAGTTACACCACTTCCTACGACGCTTCTTTGGGTAAGTGCCATAGGAAATGACACCACTTCCTATGAAGAAGCGCTATAGGAAGTGGTGGCACTTCCTATAGACTTCCTTAAGCAAGCACCATAGAAATCTATTTGTAAAAAAAAAAAGTAACAAGCTATGGCGTTTTCATAGATTCAAGAAGTGTCATAGCTTTCTTTTATAGGTCTGGAAGCTATGGTGCTTCCAAGCGCCATAGTATTCTTAAAAATAAGCGTCATTTATTGTGTTTTTTTTGTAGTAATGGAAGTAAATTGAATTTGAAATTATACATTAAATCATGAATTATAATTATATTAATATGGTCAAAGCATACCAAAGAGGGAGCTTCATATTCCATGATTGTAGGGATCTTCATAATTAGGTTATTAGTGCAATAAATTATATTAATGTGATCATATTTGGGTTAAATGGTTTACTTCATATTTGGTTGACGGGCAGATAATCACACCATCAAAATTGCCCATTCGTTATTATTGGGTTTAACTATAAGGAAGGGAGCAAATTGAATTTGAAATTATACTTTAAATCATGAATTATAATTATATTAATTTGTTCCAAGCATACCAAGGAGGGAGCTTTATAGTAGGGATCTCATAACTAGGTTACTAGTATAATAAATTATATTAACGTGATCAAATTTGGGTTAAACGGTTTATTTCATATTTGGTTGACTAATAATCAGGCCATCAAAATTGTCCATACGCAATTATTGGAGTTTGAATATAAAGAAGGAAGTAAATTGAATTTGAAATTAAAGGATGAATCAGGAATAATAATTATATAATTGTGATCAAAGCAAACCAAGGAATTTTACCTTCCATGATGGTAGGGATCTCCATAAATTATATTAATAATTAGGTTATTAATGCAATAATTTTTAAAAATTCTATCCTAATAATAATGTTTTGATTTTAAAATAGTGATTTCCAGTTTTTATTATTGGTGAATGAAAATTGTATCTCCATCAATGGTATTAATACCGCAAAGGTGGAAAATGAAGTTTTCGAATATTGACTAATAATTGGGATATTAATACTACAATAATTACAATTAGGTTATTAATTGAGAAATTAAAAATATTTCAAAATAATATTGTTGACTTCAAAAATAAATTGGCTTTTGACTTCTGTGGATGATAATAATTATCGCATGAGCAACCAATTAGACCTCACAAAAAGAAATCCATTATTTTTCATATGCATTATAGATTTTTGGAAATATATAAAAGGAAGTTTATAGAATATAATATTATCAATTAGTACATTAATCAGGATACTAATATAATGACAAGGAACAAAAAATCGGACCAATCAATGAATTGGTTGAGGCACAGGTTTAAGGGTCAATGGATCATCCGGGGTCAAACTAGTGGTTGAACCGGTCATATTAAAATATTACAATTTAATTAACAATAACAAAATAATCAATATCATAACTCAAAAGTCACCACTAACATGAAGATAGTTAAAATATCTAGTTAGTTTTTCAAAAAAAAAAAAAAACCCATAACTAACATCAAAATATAGTTAAAACATAACAATGTCAATCATTATTCATCAAACATAGCCAATAATATCAAAATAGTAAAAAAGATAGCAATTTTAATTATTACTCCTCAGGCATCCCTAGCTAGTTCTTCTCACTAATAATAATTGATAACAAACTCTACAACTCATCAAGCTAATCTATTAGAGATGAGTCAATAGGTGCTAGATTAAGGAAAGGGTAAGTGGTAGTAACATCATCATTTAAAGCCGGGGGATAAAAATGTCCCTATCTTCATCACCTATGCATATGCATAACAATAATTAATATCAATTGTTATGTATAACAAATAATTATATCGATGGATAATAAATTAGTAATAGGATATTAATAGGACATATAATTATATAAACCTTCATTAATCCTATTCAGAGTTGATGAAAGTGCAACACCTTCATTATTAAGAATACTTTCAAGATTTTCTGCATCTTCATCATTAAATTCTGGAATGGGATCTTCTTCATTCACCCAAAAATCCACCTCATCAATAGACTCATAGTCAATGGGATCATAACTTGTATTCTTTTTATTCAATGCACTCCTTCAATTTTCCAATGACAAATGATTTTAGTTAAAATTTAAAACTTAATCCATATTAATTAAAAGCATTTTTCATAATATCTAAAGTTACCTATGCTTTAATCGTAGGTTATAGTTAGTGTAAACCAAATCATTCAGTCTTTGATGCTGCAATCTATTTCTGCTTTTTGTATAGATGCGCTCAAATAAGCTCCAGTTTCTCCCGCAACAAGAAGAAGCACAGTTTGCCTAAGAATACGTGTTGCAACACGTTGCAATTCTGGAACTGAATAGCCATGGTACATCCACCATTCATCTACAAAATAAAACATGTACATAATATTAGTTGTAATCAATTAATATGTTGCTAATTAAACATTAAACAATAAAGATGAATACTTAGTTACTTACAAGGTTCTAGTTTTTTAGCTCCCTTTTTACATGTCTCTCTGCTGAAAGATTCGTTCTCATCAAGATATAATGTCACTTGCTTCATTATCTTGTAGCAATCAACATTTTTATTTGAGTTAGCCTCTACCACATCAATTAAAGCTTGTACTAACACTCCCTTGTGAACAAAGTTTGGACCATATACGAATACCGGGTTCAATAAATAGGTAGCTGCATGGAGATTGGTCTTTAAATGTTTATCCCATCTCACTTGAATGATACTTTTGTAGGGCTTATAGTGATCTTTATTCCTCTTGAACATCTCCTTAATTCCACTTTTTGCCATTTGCATGCCTTCATAAATATATGGAAGTAAGGGCTTCTCATCCGAGTCAACAATTCTCAACAATTTTATCAGAGGAGTTACAATCTTCACAATTTGGTAGTACTCATTCCAAAACCGGCTATCTAATATGATCATACTAAATATTTTTGTTGGAGTAGTCCTAGATAGCTTATGGTCCACAAATTGTTTATCGACAACAAGGACTTGCAAGTCATGCTTGTGTATGTATATGATGTGCAATGTAATAAAGGTAGTGGTAAACCTTTTAGTACTAGGACGCACAATTTCTTTCCAACCTTGCTTTTTCCTCAACCAAGACAAGAATATCATGTGATTGTAAGCAAATACTGTTATCTTTGATGCCTTTGCTGCAATGTTCGACATATGAAGCATGCTTGAAATGTCTTTTAATATAAGATTTGAACAATGAGCAGCACAAGGAGACCAATAAATATTTCTATATTTCTCCTTGATCAATCTTCCATATGCCACATAGTTGGCAACATTGTCAGTCACCACATGAACAATATTCTTGGAACCAACCCACTCAATTACTTCAGAAAACAACGAGAACAAAGTTTTAGCATCTTTGTCTAAATCTAATACATCAACAGATTTAACAAACACCATTCCATAGGTAGAATAAACTAAGAAGTATATCAAAGTCTGTTGTCTCATATTGATTCATCCATCCGCTATAAGTGTGCAGTCGTTATTCTTCCATTTAGCTCTATGACCGTCAATGAGTAACTAGCATTCCTTTTTCCAATCTCTTAACAATTTGGTTTTAAAATCATAAGCACTAGGGGCTTTAAACCCAGGCCTTATAGAGTACATTCCATCCACAACTCTTTAAAATAAAGGGCACTCCAATACTTTAAATGGAATGTAGTTGACTATAGCCCATTCTGCAATAAGCAACTTCACATTGTGTTGTACTTCTTTCAATGCTAAGGCACTCTTGATGGTTGGTTGAGCTCCAAGAGTTGTCCTATAAGCGAAATATTTATCCATTGTCCCAGGAGGTTTCCACTTCTTAACTCCACTATCAACCTCCTTTTCTTGAACTTCCTCTTCTCTTATATCTTCAACTAACTTTTTCTTTGAACTTTCTTTCAAAGACTCTACAATCCTATAATACACATCAAAAGTAACCTTTTTACAAGAAGTAATTTGACCAAACACACCAACAAGATGTTGCTTCATCCTGTGTATGCCTCCTCCTCTATAGCTATTAGCATAAAAGAGACATGTGTATACATTCTGCGTCCCCTCTTTTTTGTAGGCAACATATGCCCATACTGGATTAGTTTTAGAATGAATTGAGATATTGGAAGCAAAAGTAGGATTAGTGTTGGAATTGGAAGTGTGAGGTTCAGTATTAGGAGTATTAGGTTCAGTATTAGGCTAGGAGTGACATTTTCATTTCCTGAACTAGATATATCTATCCTTGCAACAATTAAGAAACAAGCTCAGGTTGAAATGGGAGGCCCAAACAGCATCAATACATATTACAATACATATTAAGAAGTATATAAACAAAAATTAATCTACTAACTCAAATTGCCAAATTTATAATAATACATCCCAAACTGTCACTTCTATATATTTCAAAACTTAAAGTAGTTACAAGTTACAGCTTAATATATTTTCTCTTCCCAATTTAACACATTAACTTCTACATGTAAGCCATTTAATGACACATTAACTCTTATAATACCAATTATGCAGCCTTTAACTAACCCACATTTATTACCATCTTTGTGTACTCTTTCCTTAATCCACCAACCACATCCATTCACACCTCCCACTTCTAGCTACCTTAGTTTTGAGTTCACATTTAGCAATGAACAAATACTAGTCGCAAGAACAAAATATAAACTAGCAATGACCAACTATAAGAACATCATAAGTCAGAATAACAGTTACAAAAGCTTAGTTACTACTACTTGCAGCTCATCAGATTTAGAACAGTGACGATAGCGCAACAACAGATAAATCAAAACAGAAAAGAAAAAAATACCTAAACTAGTTGCAGCTCGCCTTCATAGTCTTGGTCAGATAAGAGTTTAGATCAGTTTTGGAATTTCAGTTTTCACGGTCCCAGCTTGCCTCTCACAGTCACAGGTCACCATCCACCGCTTACGTGGTCACATTCACCGAGTGAAGTTACTAAAGCTCGCCATCAACTTCATTTCTGGGTTTCGACAACCAATTACGGAAAATGGATGAAGAGATTTGGTTCTGATTCTGACTAAGAACAGAGGAACCGAGGGAGGATTCTGAGAATTTAAGAATATCTAATTCAGCCATTCAGGAGTCAAGCCCCAATTCGATTAGGGTGAAAAAATCGGGTTGGGTTGTTCGGGTTAGGTCAAGTAGGGGAGCTTTAGGCTGCTCCAAAATAACCCAAAACGACGGCATTTTAGGGTATTTTTTTTAAGAAAATTTCAACTCGGCCAAACCGCCCCACCCGCCAGTTTTGCCGTGTCGAACTGATTTTTCCTAGTTAAAATTGGGTCGACTCTTCTTCCTTCACAAGCAGTGAACCGAACAAGACTGGAGACCAGTTCACTAGTTTTTCGGTCAAATCGGTCGGTCCGGTCTGATTTTTGGGTTAAACCGGCCGATCCAGTTCGGTTTTTCATTCCTTGTATAATGATAACTCTTGTTTAAACTTTTAATGGTAATCAGATATTAATTGATATATTGATAAATTTAAAATTAAATTTTCTTTTGTTTTTCATGAATGATAGTATTTAACTTCATAAGCAACCAATGGAATTGCTAAAGAATAAATTCATAATTTTCCAAATGGTTAGAGATTCTTACTAAATTTTATTTTTATATGTCTAAATCAAATAAATAATATTCTGATATGTCTCACCTCAAGCAACACTCATCGTGCAACTCATGTTGAGATATATCTTGTTAATTATTGAAATTTGTAATTACAACTGTGCAATTTAACTCTTGGGTTGATTTTTAAAAGGTAAAATCTCAATCAAATCCAGCTAAAATATTAAAATTTAAATTTAGGCTTATGTTTTTGACAAATTCCTAAAGAGGCTAAGTGGCCTAATTAGTTGTTAAAATACCAAAATGTCCCTCAAGAGCAAATAAAATTGAAGATATTTTAGTCATGATTTTGATTTCTTTTATTCCATCTGAATTTAGTTGGGATTTGAAAGACAATTTTAAAAGAAGATTAATTGTGATAATGAAGATATCGAACAAAACTACTATGAGGATCGAATTGGAGAGAAGTTATACAGAACCTCAAAGCTTATGTTTGGTTCAGTTTTTGACATATTCTTACGGCTTTCTACTATGAGATCGACATGGTTATAATTTGTGGCTATCTAGTGAGAAGGATAATATAGAAAGAGGATTAATACAAGAGGGAAGGAATAAAGGAAAATAAAATGTATTATTTCCTGTACTTTCTTGCGAGGCTCAAATATAAACACACTCTTAAAATAATTGGATAGAACCCATAATGCGTGTGAAGACAATAATGCGTGTGGGAAATTATGGTTTAAGCATAACCTATAACTAGATCCCCCACTACAATAGATTTGCATATTTTTAACGCTTAGTACATAATGGTTACATTTAATAAACGTCATATATGTTGAGGCAGAGGTTGCAAAAGGATATATAATGCTTAAAAGTAACGGTTAATTATGCATACCATCATCTATTGCAAAGTAGAATTTGTAAAAACAAAAAAATAACGGTTTTAGTTCACACTATAAAAAAATGTGATTTAGTAGCGATTAAAAAGGTATATTTGTAGCGGTGTTCACCATTACAAACAACATTAGTAGGGGTTGATGTAATATCCCGAATTTCAGTCCTAGAAACTTAAAGAGATGCCTATATCGGGTAGACAACTAAGCCCAATCCAGGAAGAGTCCCAAAAAAGTCAAGAGGTAGAAAGACTCTAGGGGGCTATATGATCCAGCCCTATTGAGCAGAGGGCCCAGTATGCATAGGTAGTAGGATCAATGTTTCAGTGCAGATATGCACAAGACACATATACGATGCCATTGGGTTGGTAGAAGATACCACCCAGCTATGTCATGAGGTAAGGGATGGATTAGTTAGGCAAAATAGGCCGATATAGTGTGCACGTGGCATTTTCAGGGCAGAGATGTGTACACTGCGTTTTTGAAGTAGACACCGATATGTAGCGCCAAGTAAGGCCCACACACATCTACTCTGACTTGGCATCATTTGGCAAGCCTCGATATACATCTCACATTCTCAAGCAAAACACAAATAGAGTCCCGAGTGACATCGATAAAGTAACTTTAATATAGTAAGTCATTACAGCAAATGATGACACAACTTTTGTGTTGTATGAATAAGAGAGTGACAAGTGTTCTCTCATCATGAGAAAGTACCATGTCACTTTTGTGTTGGCTTGATAGAAAGGTGACATGTGTCCCTCATGATGACACTTGCTTTATGCCTTTTGTGTTGGCATCTTCCAAGAGCGCCACCTAGCACCTAAGTTCGGGGAATCCGTGGGTCTCCGGTCCTGTCGTGTATTGGACTTCTTGAACACCATACCTGGGAGTCCAGGGAAATTGTTAGGCCTCTCCTTCCCCTAACCAAAAAGGATGGATAGAACCCAAGAAAGGAGGTGTGACTCACTTTATTAAACAAGTGACACATGTCACCGAACCAGTGGATTACTGAACAAATGGCACCATGAGAGCTTGACACTTGGCATAACATTTCAAGACTCCCTATTAGCCATATATTTTGGTGTAGCTGCCCAAAATTCAAAAAAGAATATCCCAAAAAATGTTGAGAAAAATGGTAGAGGAGAGAAGGTGGATGAATAGTGAAAGTTCTTAAACTCCGGAGCCGATTTCACCCCCCAATTTGGTGTTTCCAGCTTGTGGAGTCTTTTGTAATGTTGTTCCACTCAGTAAGAGCAATATTTCTATAGTTTTAGATGTCATTTGGAGGGGTTTGGTGTCGTCTCACCAGCCGGAATACTGCCAGATTTTCTAACCGATTGCGGAAATACGTGGAGGTAAGTGTAGGCTTCATTTTGAACCGATTTGTTTGTTGTTTAGATGAGGTTTCTCGCAGGCTATCATACTATTCATTTTCATCTAGAAGGTGTTTTTAAGGTTTAATCATGTATTTATGATTTTATGATGATTTTGGAAGTTGTGTTCAAAGCTACCTGAATTCGTTTTCTAGAGGCAGTGAACTTGCAACATGTTTTTGATAGGACAAACTTAGTCTAAATGCTATGAAAGTTTACAGGATTAAAATAGACATCCTGAGCTTTAATTTTATAGATAATATGAGCTATTTGGACTAGTAGATTGAAATTTATAATTTTTCAAATTTTGACCTTGATTCTGGAATGAATTCTGTCACAGTCTGGGTTTATCAAATTTCTAGGAAATGTGTCGTTGTAATTGATGCTCTAGGATATTTTTAAATTAAAGTAGACTTAAAGTTGTTTTTTATAGAAATTGGAAGGATCCCATTTGGATTTTTGTAGAATTAATTATGAATTTCCAAAGTTTGGTCATCAAAAATCTTCCATGTTCTGGACAGAGATTGGTGGCAGGGGTGAATAATCATGGAATCTAGAATTTTATGCATCGGAACTGAATGGATGATTATTTTTTCATTAAATTAGACTTAATAAGGGTCATATAGGACTTGGAATCACTGTAATTGGATTTTTTTAGATTTAGTTATGATTTTTCAAAGTTAAGTGAAAAATTTGGCAGAATAGGCGGACACATGAAATTATGGCATTTTAGATAATTTGTGCCAAGTATGGGTCCAAATAATAGAGTCAAGTCCTAAAGGCTAAAGTAGACCATTAGACACTCAATTTTCATGGCTCTAATAATGTGGCTATATATATCTAGGGCCATGAGGTGACAAAGAAGAAGTAACTTCAATGGTTTGAAGAAAAGGTACCAAAAAGGGGACTCGAAGATAAAAGATAGTGAACTTACTTACTTGTAAGTATGTGATGTTTGTGCTACGTATTGATTTGTTGTTTGATTTACTTGATTGTGTGAAGCATGTATAAATGAATGAAGCTCTATTTTTATTATTGTTGTGGTCATAAGTATGTTGCATGAAACATTGAGCATGCAAAATATCATTTTATGAACATGAGCCTATGTGTGGCAAGCATGCACTAGCATTCATTTTACATGTATTGTCTGTAATGTTTGCTACTGAGGTTCCCCCGAATCTCATCCTCCCACCACCAACCATATAGGCAGCTAAGCACAAAAAAGGAATGTAGGACACTGTTCCAAGAAAGAAGTTGTAATGAAGAAGAGAATAATTATTCACGCACTAGTCCATTATGTAAATTAATATATTTGTAATGAATAACTGTATAAACCGCATGACTAATAAATTAATTATCCAAGCTCGATAATTGAATTTGAAGTGGGTAATCGCACAGTACGAGCCCATTAGTTAAGAATATCTAGTAAGAATAATGGCTCAACAGCCAGAAATGAATAATAATCCCCAATAAGAATTGTATAGAAATGTTTTCATGTACATAATCAAGAGAATTAAGGAAAGAGGAATCACAATGAGTGGGGAACCACGGTGAACAATCTTTGAAAATTTTTAAGTTATTCAGAAAACCCCCTTCAAATGTAGGTTCTAATCCTGTATTGGAGTTGGGATTTGAAACTATTTACCAAGAAATATCACTTAGTAGTTCAAATTCACTATGAAAGACTCATCAGAATGATAATATAACTAGGGTGTTATATTTTGTGGTATGAGAGAATAGATTTTGACATTTGGCTAGTATGCTCTGATGATGTGAATAGTATCCTTGTTGATACTTAGATAATCCTGAGTGATACTAGGATTAAGAAGTATGGGTGATAGCTGAGTCCAGAGAAATAGAATTTTCCTTGACCACTAATTGGCAAGCTGGTATAGAGAAAGGGTAGAGCCTTATATCAGTGAATCGGATAATTGTAGAATCCCCTGCCAAAGGAAGGGGTAGAGTTGTATATAGAGATTGAAACAGAGCAATAGGGATGTTTACCCACTAGATAAGGGTATGATCTCTGAAGAATCTAATGCCAAGGTGGTCTGTGACTTAGATTTCAAAGTTGGCTCTGTGTGTGTATAGGACAAAGAAAAATTGTTCCATCATCATCTCTCATCTCTCTCCTTATTCTCCCTCCATTTCCGGTGAGCTAGGCAAGAAAGAGAAAGAAAGGGTTTGAAATTTGTGTAGGTAAATGACTTCATATGCCTAAACATTCTTCATTGATATTGTTCAAGAGGTTGAGAGCTTGACTTCTATGATTTCAGAATTTCCATTGGTGGTATTTGAGAGGTTGTGAAGTTGAGAAGTAGAGGAATCAAGGAACTCACATTTTGGGAAAGGAAGAGGTAAACATTTGATGAAGTTTGGTATAATTGCTTTGGCTATTGGTTTGTTTTTGTAAATTGTGGATTTTTGCCCAGATTTCTTGTAATTTTAGAAGATATGAATTGAGTAGTGTTTAGTGGTGGAATAGATGCCAAATAGTGTCTAGGTGTCAATGGTTTTGGGTTGGATTTAAAAAGAAGAAGTTTGGCAAATTGTGGTTTAGGTGATCTTGTGCTTATAGAGAGGGGAATGTGTTGCTTGAGTGGGAAGTTGGTTGTTTTGAGATTATCAATAGGTTCTGTGTTAAAATAAGGGAGAATGAGTTTTAGAACAAGTTTTAGGACCATTGGTAACAAATTGGTCAATTCTGGGAAAACCATATCAGTTGCTGTGATTTGGCATCTGATAGGCATTACTTAAGTGAGGGAGGATCTCACTCGAGCACGACATGAAATTCTGGGAATTTTGGTTAAGTCTTTAGGCAGAAACTGCGAGCACACTTCCTAACTTGCGAGTGAGATATGATCATGCTCGAGTGAGCATGGGCATGCTCGAGTGAGGGAGTCAGTTTAAGACCTGGGAGTTTATGGTTGCTCTCAGGTAGTCACTCGTTGGGCCTCACTTCCTGGTGCTCGAGTGCACTTGAGGTCATTGCTCGAGTGCAGCTTCTTGTGCCCAAGTGAGTGTGAGAAATATTTTGAGGTTTGCTCTCGGGCAAACACTTTCTGTGTTTCACTCGCTGGTGCTTGAGTGCAATTGGGGGGTGTCACTCGAGTGAGGCTTCTATCACTCGAGTGAGCCAGTCAAAAATCAGACATTTTTCCAAGAAAGAGGATCTTCGGGGTAGTTTCTCCCAACCCTTTAAGCATATGTTTAGACCTATAATAGTCACCTAAAGAGTTTAAATGATAACCAACTTAAGGTATTATAGGATTAAGAACTTGGAAAAGAGATTGACAGTTTGTCCCTAACTTGGTTTACAGGATTTGATATTTGCCGTTCTCGAGAGCCTACAGTGCCGAAGAATGTCAGGAAAGGACCATGTAGTGACTCTTTCTCTTATACTATGTGTAATGCACTGTATGTGTGTTGAATCATTCTTTTGTGATGATCTCTGTTGTTGCTGCAGTTACAGTTGGTGAAACTATTGTTTACAGTGCAAGCTGTCGTTTACAACGCAAGCTGTTGTTATTGTGATTACAGCATAAGCTGTCGTGATGGTGATTACAGCGAGAGCTGTTGCATTGTGTATACAGCCGTGAGTGCTGTCGTTTGTGGAGAAATCATGTATCTTTGTGTAGCTGTTACTGTTGCTATTTGTGATTTACGTACATGCTTTATGTTTATGCATTGTGTGAGTGATTTGTTACTATTGGGATTCTCTCGAATCTCATTCTTTCCAATGACTAACATTCAGACAGGGCAAGTGGCTCAAAAGAGAAGCGGGTAACCCGGAGCGATTAGGACCCTTAAGGGTATACTTGAGTTTGGAGATGTTGGTTATCTATTTTGAACTTGGAATTACTGTATGTCTTGGAGATGTAATTATAATTGTTGATCTTGGATATGTAATCCCCTAATAGAGACTTATACACCCTCAGATTATATATGTATAAAACCTGGGAGTTGTCGGGGATTTGGTTATACACTCTGATATGAATGATATGAATGATTGTATATTAACTGCACAGGTAATTATATTCAAACATTGAAATTGAGACAAGGATGGGAAAAAGATTTTTAAAGATCTTTGTGAAAATCCCACTGTAAGGCAGAAATTTAAAATGAGTTTAAACCATTCGATAGTCTCTAATTCGACTTAATTATACGTTATCGAATTATAATTACGTGTTTAAAGGTAGGGGGTTATAGCTGCAATCAATTGAATTGTAACCTAAGAATCAAACCAATATGGAGCCACAATTTTGCGTGGCGTAAAATGGAAAATGAAAATTTAGCTACATGTTTATAGCGGTTACAAAACTGCTACTAAATTGAAATTGTAAATTGTAAAAAAAATGGTGCCAAAAGTTAGTTGCGATTGGATAACCGATAGTAATATCATATGAAATTTCAAACTTGGCGCCAGAAATGTAATCCCATTGTGTTTTAAAATTTGTAGCAGTTGTATTTCTTAAACACTCACGGTTCTTATTTAGAAATCGTTATTTATGTACAAAATACATAACAGCTGTCTACGTGAGACTGCTATTTAGTTTTCTTAAATGTCACGGTTCTTACATAAGAATCATTATTTATATTACTAAATAAATAAAGGTTGTCAAAATGAAACCGTTATGTATTTTGCAAGTATTACCATATATTATGACGGTTGTTTACTTGTGCCCATTAATTATTATTACACCAATGTGCATATGATGGCCTCATCAAACCTCAGTACATAACGGGTATTATATTAGAATCATTGTAATAGATAAAGAATAAATAACAGTTTAGAACCGTAATGTATCTGTGTGGAGCATATATAGAGCTCACATATATGACAGTTCATAACTGTGATGTATAGCAAATAAGAACCATTATATATCACCATTTCTATAGTAGCGCCCATTCAAATCCGAATAGTTAAATGGGTATTTGTTAAGGATATCATTATTTTAATCAAAATATTAGTGTTTGATTGATGATGTCATAATTGACTTAATCAAATTAGGGGTGTTTTTTAAATATGCAAAATAGGGGTTTTGGAATAAAATTTTATGAACCCACCGTTTTCTCTTTTAAAGTTGTTTTTAAAATACCAATTAAATCTAATTGAAATAATCAAAACCAAAATCAGGACATTGAACCTACCTTGAAGATATTCTGATCTTTTAACTGCCTTCATGAATTCCTAATTAGGCCTCTTAACTTTTAGGAATTTGTTAAAAGTGTATATATGAATTTAGAATTTGGTATTTTGGTTGCATTTAATTGGAATTCTTCCTTTTTAAAATTATAAAAAGATTTAATTAAACTTAAATTTTTATCAAATTTTAATTAAAAGCAATCACAATAAATAATTATCAAAATAAATATGTAGCATCTTGATTGTCATTTGCAATCTTAAGAAAATTGGATCGGCCACCAACAAGCTCTTGGCTGATTTAATAAGGTGAAAACTCATTGTCCTTTAAGATTTGAAAGAAGAAACCCTTGATTAAAAAACCTAGATCGGCCATTGAACTAACGGAAAAAAGAAGAAGCAATGGTTCAACGTTCAATGATGGGAGCAGGGTTAAAACTTACTTAAACTAGTCATGAATAAATTAATATATTTTGAATAAGATATGATCAAAATAGAAAATTATTATCCATAACAACAAAAATTATATTTCAACAAAAAATTAAATATATATATATATATATAGAAAATGTAATATTCATCAATCCTACGTATCTAAAATGTAAATACTTAGTTTTGATAAAGGTAAAATAATGTTTTCAAATTTCAATACTTGTGTCTATATACTCCCTCTAATCCATAATATAAGTCACTTTAACTCATTAGAATAAAAAAAACTATTAGTCAACTCATTAATTCTGCCTTAAATTAATCTTTTTCCCACCTTTACTCATATCAAATAAAGTTTTGAAGGGAGAGAAAAATATAATGAGTCACATTTAAACATTAATTACAATGGTAAAATTGATAAATAAGTATTAATTACTCTTCAAGTTAGGACCAAGCAATTATTCTAAAAATGACTTATATTGTAAATCGTAGGGAGTAGTTTATATTTTGTTATTAAAAATTTTTCATGTTATAATAAGACTCGATATATGTAAAAAAATGTAGAATTTGTAATTTATTCTTTCAAAAGGTTTTCATTTTATTCTTTTTTTTTATAAACAAAAAATTTAAGTGAGTTGGGTCTCGGGCTCACCATGGCTAAGGCATGTTTTTGGGCTAAAAGTGTGTACTTATAAAGGTATTTAACTCCTTACAAACTAGACCAATTTTTATTGGCATTCTTATTTTATTCTTCATGCAGTGTGCCCTAGGAATAACAGCAAGGCTTTGTTTGGTTCAATTACACAACTTCCCATATAGTGACTACTTCCCGTCTACCAAAGAGTTCACTTTTCAGAAAATTAATATATAAGTTGCTTGGCTAATTTTGTATTTCTCATTAAGTTACAATTATGTTCTTTAAAATATATTATTTTTTATTTGAATGGAAAAAATGTTAGAGAAGTAGAATCTACCTAAGTTATGCATTTATTCCCCCGTCTATGAAAGCAAATGCTTTATGCAACAATAGAGAAAATAGATCAAAACTATTTTCAGAAGAGAAGGGGAGGTTCCAGAAGAAAATTAAATAAGCACCTTATTTCAGGACTTTTTTGGGGTCCAATATGAACATCTTCAATGGGATAAACAACATATGCAAATGTTGTATCTTGTTCCAATCTCCAAGCTTTAAATTCTACCCCAAATCTAATTTTAAAAAAAAAACTATATGAAACACTAATTATATAGGTAAAATCCCATATAAATACCATTTAAAATAGCAAAACCTCCAAAAGTCTTTTATAACATCAAAAAGACAGAAAAGTGATCAGGTATGTTTTAGGGATATTGAAGTGTTGTGTAAAATACCAAAATACCCTTTTTTTACATTTTTTTCACATATGAGGTGGCTGCTGTGGACAAAAGCTAAAGAAAAAAAAAAACACAGTCGAAGGGTGTGTGTAGAGCAACGTTGAAGGTAAAGAATAAGGAGTCAATCAAGGTTGAATCAGACAAGTGTAAGTAATTTTCTTAGAAACATAATGTTTTTTAGATAAAGCAGACTATATCCATCTTATCGTCATTGTTCATGTTGGTGGTTATTGGTTGTGGTTCAGTGGGTAAGAGGGTGCATGAACAGTAAATAAATGGGCAATCACGTGGTGTAAGGAAACTAACTTATTTGTGGTTGTCAATGAGGGGTATGGAATGACAATGGTGCTGCGATTGTAGATTATTTATGGCAGTTTTGGTTATGGGTAAGTGGGTTTATAGGTTGAGTGAGATTAAAGGTTCGGACTTGACGTACCTATGGCTGCATCGACGGTGTGGTGTGGGTTATTTATGTCTTGGGTCTTGTTAGCTGTGAGAGGGAGCATAATGAAGAGGTTATTGATTTTAAATAGGTAGCATTGAATTGATGTAATGACTGATCGTTGAGTAGGTATAAGTGGAATGAATGATCTGTAATAAAGATGTTATAAGCATATCTGTACGTGCATGGTAGTTGCTGTCATTACCACATCTGGTTTGTTGTCAATGCCATTACAGGATTTGTCATTACCATTACTAAATTTGTCATTAGCGTTAACAATAATAGTGAAGGCAATAACTCATTTTGTCAGGCAATAACTTGCATAACTTAATTGATGACAAGGAAATAATGTTGCTTAATCGTTTGGCACATGTTATAAGTTAGTAATTCTTGTCAAATCCATTACAGACTTTGTCAACACCTTTACATTGTTGTGAATCCCAAAACAAATTCTGTTAAGAGTAGCAGTAAGTTAGTGAATGCCATATATATTGAGAAATGTATGATGTCATGACATGGGTGTGGAGTTGGAGGTTAAATAGTTAGTAAAGGCTTAACATTATTATTAATTGGGAATAAAGTGATATTATCAAATATATAGATGAAGCAGTCAATGGTCGAATAAGGTGTGTTAAGGGGAATTTTTGTAGTGATGAATTTTTGTTGGTATGAGACTAACAATGTCATGAAATCTGAAATCTGAATTTTTTCTTGCAGTTATCATGCAAGATGACATCAAATATTCAAGCAACACCTTCCTCAAAGTCACTTATATGTTTTTTCCACATTGAGGGGGAGTTTGTAAGTAATGTTGAAGGTGAAGTTAAATATAGTGGTGGGAGAGTGATGGTAAAATCAATGAAGGAGGGGATGACAATTTAAGAATTGAGGGTAATGATAGGAGAATGGTTTGGTGTAGATGGGCATAGGTGCGACATTAAATACACTTTGAGCTTTGATGAAAAGGTATTAGTAGATCTCATCGATGATTCTAAAATGGAAAATCTGTTTCATTATAATGATAGTAGTGCACATGTGTATGTATCATGCAAAAGAAGTGATAATGAAGAAAGGGCCATGGATGATACAGAAAGGCAAGTGTCAGTTTTTTTGGTTACATAAAAAGTTATTTGGTATAATGTTATTGGTAATATGTGTTCACAACACTTGTTAATATCCATGCAGGGTTGATCAATTATTGGGAGCTGCGGAGCAAATGTCGTATATTGATGAGGCTGTGTTATGGATTGAATGATGAATCTATACAAAATGAGTGCAATACAAGACCTCTTCTTAGCCTTCCTAACCTTCCATGTGCAGTTGAGAGCGCCCCAACACCGATGCCAGAGATGAACTATAAGAAGTAGAAGGATTTGTTGGTCGGAGTAAATCAAATGTTTGCACATGTGGATGATTTCAAGAAGGTGCTGCACAAGTTCAGTATTGCGCACAAATTTGAGTGTACATATGTGAAGAATTGTAGAGATTGTGTGTACGTTAAATGTAAGGTTGAAGATTTCCATGGAGAATAACTGTGAGGGAAATTGGGAAGAGCACTCGTTTCGTACGTGTGACGAGATACACCAAAGAACATGTTCATACAGCCCAACACAATCTTGATGTGACACATGCTCGAAGTGCTAGCTTGACACCATCAATTATCATTGATGAGCTTAGAAATAACACAGACAAGCGTGCAAATGAAATAAGGAAGAGTTTGGCTAGAGATTATGGAGTGCAATTGACATATAAGCAAGCATATAGGGCAAAGGAAAAGGCTATGGAGGAAATTCATGGTAGACCTGAACAGACATACATGTTTATAGCATGGATATGTGATCGGTTAAAGCAAAGTGATGACAAGACAGTGGTTGAATGGGTTGTTAGTGGGAGGAACACCTTTGAGCATGTATTTATAGCCTACAGTTGTTATATAGAGGGGTTCATTGCTAGTGCTAGACCTATATTGTATATAGATGGATCCCATTAAAGAGGACCATACAAGGGAACTCTATTGTCAGCTTCAACATTTGATGCAGACAATGAATTGTTGCCATTTGCCATTGTTATAGTGAAAGGAGAGACAATTGAAGACTGGAGTTGGTTCTTTGAGATGATTAAGAAGATATTAGGTTCGTTACATATCACAATTGTTTCAGACCGACACAATGCGATAATCACTGCTGTGTGAGGAGTTTTTGGAGGTGAGAGGCATACATATTGTTACAGGTACATTAAGGAAAACTTCAGTGCCTAAGTCCTTAAGTTGAATAGAGGAAAGAGGAAGATAGGGTGACAAGGAAGGCAAAATGCACCGGACTTGCTTGATGCAATTGCATATGCAAGGCTTGAAAGCAACTTCAAGACTGCAATGGAACACATGAGGCTTTTAAATAAGGAAATATATGAGTGGTTGATCAACTATGGTGATATTGAAAGGTGGGCCATGAGTAAGTTCCTATTTAAATGTTGGGATAAAATAACGACAAACCTTGCTGAGTCATTCAATGCTAGGATGGTAAAGGAGAGACGTCATAATGTTGCCCAGCTTATCCATGAGCATCGTGACAAAGTAGCAAAAAAGATGTATGCAGCAAGTTTGGGAATAAGTAAATGGAAAAATGTTGTTGGGCCAAACATAGAACAACAAGTGAAGGAAAATGTTAAAAGGGCTTAATACATGGATGTAGAAGTATATGGAGGTGGTAGGGTGAAAGTCCATACACCAAGTGGATCACTAAAAGTTGAGCTGTCCTTACACGAGTGCACATGTAGAGGATGGTAAATGTCAGGTATTTCTTGTCCTCACGCTTGTATTGCCATAAAGGGAGTTCATGGAAATGTCTAAAATTTTGTTGATGAGTGGTTCAAGAATACATGTCAAGAAAAGATATATAGCATAACAATGATCCCAGTCGTCACAATAGACATGCCAAATCCAAATGACTACCGGCTAGATAATATAGCAACTCAACCGTTCCTTGCACCACTTAAGACAAGTCAACCTCCCAGTAGGCCAAGATTTGTAAGGAAAGAGTCATAGTTCTAAAAAAAAAGAAAGTATACCATTGCAGCTCATGCCATCAAGCAGGGCACTCTAGAAGAACGTGAAAAAATCCTAACCCAATTTAATCCTGGGTGTGCAGACCTGGGAGTAGGTATTTTGCAAGTCATATTTTGTTTTATGTATAATGATTTGGATCCCTTTTGATATTTTGGTTAGAAGGGGTATGACATATATGATCTCCTTTATGTAAGTACTGTTTTTAGGTTAAAAAATAGGTTATACCATGGGAATGACAAGAAAACATTAGGTGCTGGTCGAATCGTAATGTTCACTTGTCATTCGACAATGTATATGGTAGTTGCTGTCATGAAGAATCTGGTGTTATGTAAATTCCATTACTGCACTTGTAATTCCCATTACTACTCTTGTTAATGATGACAGCTTATTGTAATTAAAGTATACATGAAGGGACACCTTATTTTGGGTTAATGACTTCTATGCATTGGGTGTAGGTGGAATTAGTAATGTTAGATTTTTTTTCACAATGCATATGGTAGTTATTGTCATGAAGAATCTGGTGTTTTGTAAATTCCATTATTGCGCTTGTAATTCCCATTACTACTCTTGTTAATGATGACAGCTTCTTGTAATTAAGGTATACATGAAAGGACACCTTATTTTGGGTTAATGACTTCTATGCATTGGGTGTAGGTGGAATTAGTAATGTTAGATTTTTTTTCACAATGCATATGGTAATTGTTGTCATGAAGAATCTGGTGTTTTGTAAATTCCATTATTGCGCTTGTAATTCCCATTACTACTCTTGTTAATGATGACAGCTTCTTGTAATTAAGGTATACATGAAAGGACACCTTATTTTGGGTTAATGACTTCTATGCATTGGGTGTAGGTGGAATTAGTAATGTTAGATTTTTCTTTTCACAATGCATATGGTAGTTGCTGTCATGAAGAATATAGTGTTTTGTAAATTCCATTACTGTACTTGTAATTCCCATTACTACTCTTGTTAATGATGACAGCTTCTTGCAATTACATTTTACATGAAGGGACACCTTCTTATTTGATTAATGACTTTTATGCATTGGGTGTAGGTATAATACGTAATGTTAAATTGTCATTTGGACCCTTTACTTCCGAGTTGTTGTCATAAACATTTGTGGTTTTTGTCAATGTCAGAATAGAACTTGTCATTCCCATTACCATTCTTGTCAAAACCATTAAAACACTTGTCATTCCCATTATTAAACTTGTCAATGTCCTCCCCTTTTGGGGAAACACTCAGTGACAAAGTTTTTAAGCCTAACTTGTCATTCCTATTACCATTCTCGTAATTCCATTATAAAACTTGTCAGCGACCTCCCCTTTTGAGGAAACACTTTCAGTGACAAAGTTGGTAAGCCTAACTTGTCATTCTCATTACCATTCTCATAAATTCCATTATAAAACTTGTTATTCCCATTATGAAACTTGTCAGAGGCCTCCCCTTTTGGGGAAACACTCTAACAAAGTTTTTAAGCCTAACTTGTCATTCCCATTACCATTTTCATCAATTCCATTATAAAACTTGTTATTCTCATTATGAAACTTGTCAGCGACCTCCGCTTTTGGGGAAACACTTTCAGTGACAAAGTTGGTAAGCCTAACTTGTCATTCCCATTACCATTCTCGTCAATTCCATTATAAAACTTGTTATTCCCATTATGAAACTTGTCAGTGGCCTCCCCTTTTGGGGAAACACTTTTAGTGACAAAGTTGGTAAGCCTAACTTGTCATTCTTATTACCATTCTCGTCAATTCCATTATAAAACTTGTTATTCCCATTATAAAACTTGTCAGTGGCCTCCCCTTTTGAGGAAACACTATAACACACAATATTTCTTCAGTTACCTGTTTCCTGTATAAGAGAAGTGCATATTGCCATAGTGTGGGAATAAAGGGACTTGCACTTTAGTAACTTGAAATACACAATAACATTACATGGAAAAGGATATTGCTATGAAGTGCTATACAAGATCAGTTACAAAAATATCAACTTTACAATGTCACCCCAAAATGCAATGCTTGGTGACTAAGTTAGACAACAGGTGTTAATCTCTTTACAACAGTGGTTAGTTCAAAAATAAACAATTGTTTCTGGAAGAACAAAAAGTTACATTAAGAATAGAATTTTGTCAATCAGTCATATCCTGTTGGTCAGCGTCATTTATGAAGGCAGCAGTCTCAATGCATCCTCCCTCTTCTTATTCATTTCATAGTTAACAACCCACCACATTAGGTCTCGCCTATATGCCCCAACCTCATCAGCACCATTGTCGAAGGTTACACCTGGCTTCTAATTGTTCAGCCAAATTAGCACATGGATGCCACAGTCACGCCTGCAAGACATAGTGACATGAAAACACTCACATGGATGCCACAGTGATGCTAAACCATATTATAACCATAATCTTATTCTTGTGGACATACAAAAACACTCACAAGTTGTTTTGTTATGGAATGGGTGCCCAAATAAAGTCTTCAACAGGCTTTTTCCCAATATGCCCTGGTTTCACAAGCGCGATGATAGCATGAAATCGATCCTTCTGCACAAAAAACACATGCATATTATATCCACATTATTAACTCAATACCAGAAAATTTGTCACACAATTTTCTTACAAGGATATTTAGAGTGGATTCCTGGGAATTTGCAAATGCACTTTGTTTATTTCGCTATTTACTCTTGCTTGTAAAAGTTAGTGGCCTCATTAAATCAAGCATGTAAAAGTTCATCATTTTTGGTTCAAGGGCTACACAGAACCAGTGTTCTGTAACCAACATGGGTCCCAAAATCAGATCACACTCTGCAATATTGTAGCCAACTTGTGCAGGCAGTAGCTGGTCTTCCCATTCAACAACTGACCATCCTATAGGTTTTCTGGCCAATAGTAACTGAATGAGGAATAAACTTGTTAGGGTCATATTAAAACGTCAATACAACAAGTAATGTGTAAAATTACAGCATTCTCACCATAAAATCCGCATCAAAAATATGTCTTCCTACTTGTCTCGGGCTTTTCATTTCTTCAATTAACATCTTACACATAAGAGATATTACCTGCATGCGGAGTCACGTGTATTAGATGCATTACAGAAATTTTAAAAACAATTTAGCTATTATATAACTTACATGGTTACTGATATTGTTAAGTCCACCGAGTGTCCACAGCTGGTCCCTTGTAGTGTACTCATCACCTATGTCAACCAGTACCCTATAAAGTGTAAACACTATCATTATCCATTTACTCAATAACAAATTTACTCATTAGTAAAGTAAGAAGAACTTTACAACTTACTCTTCACCCTTATCAGCATGTGTCATTCCAGATATGACCTCGAAAAACTTATCCTTGTCATCTTTAGCCCTCTTCGTTCGCTTAACTGGCTTTGTTAAAGTCCACGGGGATATGTTCTTAGGCATCCTTGGCCTCTTTGATCTCCTTGGACCTTGTTACTTTTGTCCAAACTCATCATCCCCGAATTGTTATTGTTCATTGTTTATAGGCTCTTGTTTTGGAGTCTCTTCATTAAATGCACAAATGGTTATGGGTGAGGCCACCGATGTATCTACATTATCCCCGGCTTTATCATCAACACCATCATCATTGTCATCACGTCCCTTATCCTCCTCACCATGTACCTTATCACTTCCCTCATGTCTCTCCGGATTGTCATCGTTTATTTCGTCACAATCAATAGGGTCCTGAGCTTGCTGCTTGTGCCGCCTTTCAATCTGCAGTTGTGCTTTAACCAACTCGTCTTCAACAACAGCAACAAGTTTCTTATAGTTGTCCTCAATAATACCCATCAACCGTCCATGCAATGCCTTCAATTCCTACAAAACACATTCACAAAAATGGTCAAAGGCATTGGAAACTCATGTAATTAATGTAACATAATGTGATGACATACAAGGTCTAAATAAGCGACTCACTTCTTGTTGGGAAAGTCCTTATCTTCGTTCACTTTTGTTGCCTCCCTCAGGTATAGCAGCCCAATGTCACTCTTGCGCTCTTTGTCGATCATCTCCTTGACCTTCTCTTTTGTCCAAAACTGAATTACAGACGTCGACACATGGCAAACAGGTTTAGACAAAGGGAACCGCTCACTAAAAAATATCTATATCAACAATGACAAACATTTAATATTTCGTGGTTGGATAAAGGAAAAAGCAAATAAAAAACTGCTCATACTACATACCAACAACATGTATAAACAGCCTCCCACATTGCAGCTTCCCTTTTTGTTCACTTTAATTGTGTCAATGTAATCTGCCATCTCTTTGCGTAGTTCATTAACAATTTATGGTACAGCACATGAGCTTGAGCAACTTGTCACTGATTATGGAGCTTGCTGTGGGAGCTAAAAACAATACCCAACATATGCAACATGTATAAAAATTCAAACTTGTCATCAGCTTAGCTAGATGTTATGTCACTAAGTATGTTCTCATACTTGACCTTGCCATACTCAGCCTTCAATCTCTTGTACGTGTCATCTGTGTCACTAATGTCTACTCTCACCTCCTTCCTACTATTTGGGACCCCAAGGAATTCAGCAACATCTTTTGCTTCTATTTCAGCTGTCTTCCCCCTAATTCTAAATTGATTGGTAGGGGGATCATACGCTCTCATTATAGCAACTAAAATTTCCCGGGGGAGCCTCATACATTCCACATCTAGTAGAGCTCCAAATCCTAATCTTTGTACCTTAGCTTTTAAGTGTGGATTACAATTTACATGAGCAGCTAGCTTGGTGAATTGATTTAGGGATCAACAGGAGTGAAAAGAAACTGGATAGTTCCTCTTCTGCTTATCCGGCCTTCCTTGCTTGGCCCTATTATTATATTTTTTTCCTCTCCTCCTTAATCATATTCCTCCAGGCCTTTGTTGACTCCCTAACCTTCTCATGAAAATTTAGCCCCTCCTTCCCCTTTTCAAACTCATGGTGAAACAAAATATAACCATTTTTTACATCTTTTGTCTGCATATCCACTTCACTTGTCATTGTATAAGACCCAATAAATTACAGCTACAAATTAACATCATATTTTAATTCAACTGAACTGAAGGAATCTATTACAACTCAATGAGTTTATGCATAAGATTTTAGCTAATTCTAACATGCAGAATAAAAAACCAATCTTGTTTCAGCAAACCAGTAGCTAAATCTGACTTGCAGCAAAAGAGAATACTAAAAAGACAACAGGTAATCAAACAATTGGGTCTACAATGATAATAAGTGTTAATTAGTTCAAATACCTAAAGGGAAATATCCAAATTTCAATGTATTTCTGAATGAAATTTTCTTCTTCCAAACATTTTAGAGCATTTTATTTCAATGAAATTCAACCATTTCTTAATAAAATAATGGCTAGCAGTAATAGGGAATAGGGGCAAAAAGTTTGCAACATCCAATTTCCTCACGCAATATACTTTAGACACTATGCAGATATAATTCTTCAATTCCATATAACTCAATGTACCTGACTATATAAACTATACAAATAGTGAGCATTTTTACCATTTTCAACTTTCAAAAATCAATCCAACAAGCATTCATCTTCATATATTCATAAAAGTTTCATTATCATAATCAATGCTTTCAAGTTTGGGCTCTTAGCATTTTACCCCACATGACTTTGCAAATTGGGCCCTTCTTTTTGATTCATGCACACAAGTATAAGTCTCCATTGAATATATTAGCAAAAGAAGAAAGCAACTTTTCATGTGACAAAAATAAAATATATATACAGCATTCTTCTCTTTGCAAATTATACTTATATCTAATACTTCAGTAACTCACTGCATGAGTATTTATTGTAAAATGCAGAGAGGTGAGTAATTCAGATGGCAAAACCACTATTAACACATGAACATTTTCAATCTCAAGCCAACATCATAGAATACAGGGAGGAAACGAAAAAATGGCATACACGTCTACATCTTCGAGAAGTAATCTCAATAGAAAAAAATGCCAACAATTAGCATCAAGAACACAATTCAATCTCAAGCCAATATCGCAGAATTAGTGGAAGCAAATGATGTTTTTAATGTAAGACTTGAATCCAATAAGCCAAGGAAACGGAACTCAGAACTTGTACATTGACCACGAGAAAGTATTTCAAAAGCAAGTTCAACCATCGCAAGAGAAGTAGCAATAAATCATGGTAAATCATGGTACATATTCAAATCTTACCTAAACGAAGGATCAACTGACAAAGTAGGCTGCGAAGGAGACGACACTTAACAATAGAAAGTCGCGCGAATGAGACGAGGGAAAGGGATTTCAAGGGGGAGAACTGGATAAAAAAAATAGATTGGAGAGGGATTGCCACTTACACGCACCAACCAACAGACTGAATTGACACTTGAAAGGTACAATGTATTGAGGGAATACAACATACCAACAAAGATATTATTCATTGATAACCATTGTTGAAGCAATAATAAAGATCCTAAAATGCAAGCTGATTGTTTACGGTAACTGAAAGCATGTCAAAATATGTACTTTTTCTTCTTCAGTACGCAAGGTTCTGGCTTGAGACCTTTCACACAAGCCTGGATAACCTCAACTAGCCTTAGTGTTAGAGCAAGCATTTCACCCAAAAGGGGGGTGAATTGGGTGATACTAAAATTTTGTTGCAAATATAAAAACTTGACGGTGAATATAAAGCAATAAAGAGTAAGGAGAAATATCACCGAAGTGTACACCGAGATTTATACTGGTTCGGTCACAACCACTTTGACCTACGTCCAGTCCTCAGAGTTTCTTTGAGAGTTTCACTATAACTTCCAAGATTCAGTGGGTTCTTGGCATATCAGTACAAGCAAGTTCCTTCGCCTGGACACTCGCTCCCCCTTACAGGTTGTAATCCAATCCCAACTCAAGGTTCCACAACCTTAAGTTACCTCAATAACAAATATTGAGTTTGAATGAAATATCTCTCTCACAGAGTGAATAAGAATCACTGAAGCATAGAATTACAAGTATAATGAAAAACAGAGTAATGAGCTTGATAATGCGTTTGTGTGTGTTCTTGTTATGTGTTCTCTGTTTGGATGTTCCCGCATATGTAGATGTGTTGGTAATGATTGTTGGAACGTTTTTCTTCATGTCCGTTAGAGAGTGCGCAGCCACAGTTGACTTTTCCAGTATTTGAAAAATATCTGTTTGCGGTTGGTGGCGGTAGGTGACATTTGAACGTTGCATTTGAATTTCCTTATTTGGTAAGATCTCTTCATTGTTTATCTGCAGATATGCTAAGAATACTAATATAATAAAAGGTTAATCATATAGGAAACAAATCAATGAACGTTAGAATGATTTCTGAATTTCTGGACTTGCATACTCGAGTAGTTACTCGAGTATTCATTTAAGTTTACTCGAGTACATACTCGAGTATCATCGGGAAAACTTTGATAAACTGCAAGTAAATAAGCAAACATAACATTACTCGGGTAGTGCATGAAGTAAACAAAATTTCAAACCTTTGGAAATACTTGTTTACACGGGTACTTACTCGAGTATAGCATACTTTATCCATAGGTTACTCTAGTAGCAACTCGAGTAAATCCTTAAATAAACTTTAGGTTACTCGATACTTCACTCCAGTAATGTTGGCAGGATTTCAAGGCCGAGAGCACTTCAAGTTTAATTACCTTGTTACTCGAGTACATACTCGAGCAAACACAAATTTTCTGCATAGCTTACTCGGGTAATGACTTGAAGTTCTCTTCAACTAACTCTGCATCCTCGAGTAGTAACTTGAAGTTTTTCTCCTAAATAACGCTGCATACTCGAGTAGAGACTTGAAGTGAAGGGTGAGAAAAGCATTTCATGTTATTCAAGTAATACCTTCAGGTTTTGCTTACCACAGTGAGTTACTTGAGTAGCGCCTCGAGTAACGTTGGCAGGATTGAAAATGCCGAGAGCAACACATTTCTTGAAACAGAGTAACTCGAGTACAGACTCGAGTATCATTGGCAGGGTTGAAAATACCGAGAGTAACTGGAAGTCTTTGACATGGTTACTCGAGTACTTACTTGAGTAACGTTGGCAGGCCGAGAGCAACTGCCAGTGATTTACCTAGTTACTCGAGTACCCACTCGAGTAACATTGGCAGGCTGAGAGCAACTTGGAGTCATTTACCTTCTTACTCGAGTACTTACTCGAGTAACGTTGGCAGGTTACTTGAAGGTTGCTCTGGTTACTTCAAGTTTCTGTCCATTACTCGAGTACTTACTCGAGTAATCCTTTAGAAAACTTGCCAGTGATAAAGTTTCTCAGCTTTTTTTCTTGGCCTTTCTTCATTACTCCAATGCTTACTTCAAGTGATGATTTTACCCTGTTATTACTTTGTTCAAAACTTATTTGTTTATCAAATCTTTTCATACCATCCTTTGTTATCATCAAAACATGAGAGATCTAACATTCTCCCCTTTTTAGATGATGAGAAAACTTGGTGATTTTGAACAAGATTTTTGAAATTAAGTTCTCAAATAAACACTTCTTGAAATTAATGATAAATTTGAAAACCTTGTTAAGTTTAAATTCAAAGTGTTTTGGAAAAGGTTGAAAACATAACATATTCACCTTGCATACATAATAAACTTAATTAGTCCAATAATGTATCATAATTTAAAAACTTAAATGGACTTAAAATGAAATCATAACTTAAGTAAACTTACATTAAACTTAAAATTACATTACAAGATGAAAATTTGAAAAACTCCCTAAATCCCATATACACCCATATACCCAAAGAGAAAAAGAAACTCAGAAACTCCACAAAATCATACTCAAGCTCTTCTCTCCCTTTTTGTCTTCATCAATCAAGAGGAGGATCGGAAGGCTTGACCATAGTAATAGGTTTCACAGGAAGAACCAAAGAACTATATGAACCAGAAGAATCAAAAGATGAAGAACTGGAAGATTCTGGTTCAGGAAGATTAAGTGGAGGAATATGGATGTCTTCTCTGGGAGTAATAGGAGAAGGCTGGTAGACAACCATAGTAGTGGTCTCAAACTCTGGAGTATGATGATCAGAGGATGAGGGAGAGATTTCCTCTGTATGGGTAGGAGATGGAATAGGTTTAGGAGAGGGTTCAGGCTGAGGTTTGGGTGGTGAATCATCAATGATGATATGGATGGTATCATTGGTTTCAGGGTTATCCACTGAGCATAGGATATCTTTGGGTCTTGGCTCAGGTGGACTAGAGACTGGAGGGATAAGTGGTTCATCCTCAGTGTGATGAAGGTCAGATGGGATATTCTCTGGAGGTGGTGGTATATGCTCTGGGGATAGTATATGCTCTGGAGATGAAAAAGTCTCATATGCAGAAGATGATGGACCGGCAGAAGGTCCAGGACCCAAAGAGTCCAATCGTGCCAGAATCAACTTCAGGGTCTCACCCTGGGCATGTTGCTCAGCTAGCAACTCTTCGTGCCTCTTATCCATCTTCTCAACCAACTCACCCATCTTGTGATTCATGTGAGTTATCAGCTCAGCATTGGTATTGGAAATGTCCACATGGAATCCATTGAGCATATTCTCCATAAAGTGTTGGAGTGTGGCATTGAGGAATGAGGGTGTAGAGGTAGTGGAAGCTGGAGCCGAAGATTGAGTGTCATCCAATTTACTCGTCTCAGTCTCAGTCTTCTTCTTCTTCTTCTTCTTAGATCCAGATTCCAGAGGAGCTTTGAGAAGAATATCAATATTGAGCTTGCCAATTTGATTTCTCCCAACTGGAATAACTCTCTCAATGTGCTCTTTACCCTTCAAGTACCATATCTTATTTGCCTTCAGAATGAGTGAAACAATCTAAGGATATGGCATAGGCGTTGTAGCTTTTCCATCTACTTTGTACCTCTTCATCTCAGAAAATATATACTCCCCTAAATCTTTTTGTTCCTTCAGGAGTAAAGAAGCAAATCATCTAAAGTCCCTATCAGAAAAGTGGGTATAATTGTTGGCCTTGTTCACAAGGGATCTAGAGTAGATATACCATAGAACCTTGTGATGATCGCACATGTCACTAGGTTTGAAAATAGAGAAAATTTGGTTTGAATCAAGTTTAAAGTAAATATCATCTGGTGGGTTCTCTATTCCTAACCACAGATTGATCCTAGAAGGTGAGATAAGTATCTTTTGGCCTCTAACAATAGTAGTCATTTCTTCCTCAGCTGAAGATCTATTTGGTTCATCTAGAATCTCAAGATTGTAGTAAAAATGTGTGACTACTTTGGTACAAAAAGGAAGCTTAATAGATAGCCAAGGCATAAATGGTTCTAGAAAAGGACTAAGATCATGCTTCAATACCTCCTGAAGTACTTTGAGGTCTAAATAGTGAGTCTTACAGACTTTTCTTCTTGAGAATTGAGTGAGGTACTTCAGGGACTCCTCTAGCTTGTTGACATTAAACCCCTTTGGTGGTTTGGTGATCTCCTCTTCTGCCAATACAGATTTCTTTGAAGATTTCCACTTCTCAAGCTGATCAAGAATGCCAGCCATTGCCTTAGCCACATTCACATCATATTTAGACTTCTTGGTAGGTTTTGGTGTGAAAGAGGGAGTTGAGGAATCAGAAATTGGAGGAGAAGGAGATTTGGCACTTTTGCCTCTCCCAGTAGAGGTACTCTTCTTGGATTGAGCCCTTGTAACTACTGGCTCTTTGATAACAACACCTTTTGGTTTCGGTTGAGGTTGAGGTTTGAGTTGGATTTTTGCTTTTGACCTAGGTGTGAGTTTTCTTCTCTTTCTGGGAGGAGAAGAAAGAGGATCAGTGAGTTGTGGAGATCCAGAAGAGTCTGTAGGAGTGAGGTTTTTGGTTCTAACCATTTTGAATTAGTGAAAGCTTGAAATTTTAGAAAATAGAGGGATAAGTCGCGAGTTAGGGCTGGAAGAATCTGAACAAAATAGGAAGTTTTTGGAGCTGAAATTTGATGGGTTTTGACGGAAATCAAGTAAGAAAGAGATTGTGAAAAGTTTTTCAGAGAGGACTGGGTGATTTACTTGAGGAGATTTTGTGGAAATGACCGAGTTTGCGACAGATAAAGACCTAGAACCCGTCGTTACTCGAGTAAATATCATGTTTACTCAAGTCCCTACTCGAGTGATCATATAGAAAATTTCCAAAATAATTCATTTAAATTGCGTACCTGGCATGAATAATATTGTAATTATCCATGTATGTTCCCTCGATCATTTTATATCCATTTTAGATCAGATTTGAGTCGATTCTCATCAAATTTGTGATCTGGACCTGTAGTTACTCGAGGCCTTACTCGAGTAACCTTCAAGTTTACTCAAGGCTCTCCTTGAGTAACCTGTCATTTCTTGTTTGGACTGTTCATTTCTCACCAAATGAACCGTTTGATTTAAAATCCAGGTAACTTGATACGTTACTTCTAGTTTTGGAAGACCATTACTCGAGTACATACTCGAGTAAAGTGCTCTTTTACTTCAAGTTGTTCCTCGGGTAATACTTCATTGTCAGTTATTACTTGAAGTTGGTACTCCAGTAAAGGTGTCCTCTTATAACCTTTGTTTTTATTTCTCAAAACAGAGTTTCAATCTTCCTGCAAAACAATTTTCTACATACTCTGATGCTTAAATTAGTAATCATCAAAACATTATCAAATGACTTCATCTAATATTATGAGAAACTGAAATAACCTACAATTCATTGGGATTTACTATTCCCAATTCTCTTCTAATGTATAGAAATTGATCTTTTGCAAGAGGTTTGGTGAAGATATCAGCTAGTTGAAGATGAGTAGGAATGAATATCACTTTCACATCTTTCTTTTGGATATGATCTCTGATAAAGTGATGTCTGACATCGATATGCTTCGTTCTAGAGTGTTGAACTGGATTCTTTGCCAAGCTTATTGTACTAGTATTGTCATAATAGATTGGTATTTCTTTGAGATAAATACCAATATCTTGTAGTTATTGTTTTAACCATATTACTTGTGCACAATAACTTGAGACTTCAACATATTCGGCTTCTGTTGACGAAAGAGACACTGTATTTTGTTTCTTGCTGAACCATGATACAAGAGATCCTTCAAGAAATTGTCCTTGTCTACTGGTACTCTTTCTGTCTGTCTTGTATCCTCCATAATCAGAATCTGAATATGCAACTAGATATTCACTTCTTCCTTTGGGATACCACAGACCCAATGCTGGTGTGTCAGCAAGGTATCTAAAGATTCGTTTAACAGTTTCCGCATGTGATTCCTTTGGTGCTGATTGATATCTTGCACATATGCCAACACTAAATTGGATGTCCGGTCTGCTTGCCGTGAGATAGAGTAATGATCCAATCATTCCTCTATATTTTGTGATGTTGTAGTCTTTCCCTTTGACATCAGCATCAAGCAACGTAGTTGAGCTCATAGGTGTGTCCGTTCCATTTGCTTCATCCATTCCATACTTCTTCAATAACTCTTTTAAATAGTTTGTTTAAGAGATGAAGATTCCATTCTTTCTTTGTTTGATTTACAAACTGAGAAAGAAATTCAGTTCTCACATCATTGACATCTCAAACTCTCCTTGCATTATCTCAGAAAATTCCTTACACAAAGATTCATTAGTAGCACCGAAAACAATATCATCAACATATATTTGAAGAATTAAAATATCATCACGTTTTCATTTTATGAAAAGTGTTGTATCAACTTTTCCCCGTACAAAACCTTGATCAATAAGAAATTTACTGAGCCTTTCATACCATGCTCTAGGAGCTTGTTTTAAACCAGATATAGCCTTTTTGAGTTTGAAAACATGGTCAGGTTTAGTTACATCTCCAAAACCTGGAGGTTGCTCTACGTATACTTCTTCCATGATGTAACCATTTAGAAATGCACTCTTTACATCCATTTGATAGAGTTTGAAACCTTTGATGCATGTAAAGGCTAAGAGTACGTGTATAGCTTCCAATCTAGCCACTAGAGCATACGTTTCCTCATAATCAATCCCTTCTTCCTGATTATAGCCTTTGGCCACCAATCTTGCCTTGTTTCTGACAATAATTGCGGATTCATCGAGTTTGTTCTTGAATACCCATTTAGTGCCAATGATCGGATGATCTTTGGGTCGGGGTACCAAATCCCAAACTTGATTTCTTTCAAATTGATTTAGTTCTACTTGCATTGCTATAACTCAATCATTGTCTGATAGGGCTTCATCAATCTTAGAAGGTTCAATCTCAGAAATGAATTCAGAAAAACTTACTTCATTGAAAATTCTATTTCTAGTTTTGATCCCTTCATTTACATCTCCTATGATTTGATCTAGGGGATGACTTTTATTGTATTTCCAGGCTTTAGGTTGTCCTAGTGATTGCTCTTATTCCTTGGTTTCATCAACTTCTGGAATAAGAGACTTAGAAATAGATTGACCATTTTCTTGATTTAAAACAACTTCCTGTTCTTCATCAATGGTTTTATCAGAGGATTCAAATTCATAAAAAACAATATGAATTGATTCTTCAATAACACATGTTCTTTTATTGAAAACTCTATATGCTTTACTTTGGTTAGAATACCCTAGGAAAATCCCTTCATCAGTTTTAGAATCAAATTTTCCTAAGTTATCTTTACCATTATTATGAATGAAACACTTACAACCGAAGATGTGTAGATGAGCAATGTTTGGCTTCCTTCCTTTGTATAGCTCATATGGTGTCTTTCCAAGTTTTGTTCTAATATAGGCTCTATTTGAAATATAGCATGCTGTACTCATAGCATCAGCCCAGAACACTCATAGCATCAGCCCAGAACACTTGAGACGCGTTCTTTTCATTTAACATTGCTCTAGCCATTTCAGTGAGCACTCTATTCTTGCGTTCCACGACTCCATTTTGTTAAGGTGTCATTGGAGCAGAGAAATTGTGATCAATGCCATTAGTATCACAATATTCTTCAAAGGCTTGATTTTCAAATTCTCCACCATGATCGGTCCTAATACCTGCAATGGATATACCTTTCTCATTTTGCACTTTCTTAGCAAAAACAATAAATTCTTCAAAGGTTTCATCCTTTGACGATAGAAAAATAACCCATGTAAATCTGGAGAAATCATCAACAATGACCAACGAATATAAGTTGCCACCAAGACTCTTTACTCTTGCTGGGCAAACTAAATCCATATGCAATAATTGTAATGGCCTATTTGTTGAAATCTCATTTTTCAATTTGAAAGATGATTTAGTTTGTTTACCCTTTTGACATGCGTCACAAATCAAATCATTTTTGAAATTTACTTTGGGTAATCCAAGGACTAAATCCTTTTTGAGTAATTTGCCTAATTGATGCATATTGACATGAGCCAATCTCTTATGCCATAGCCAACTTTCATCGGTATTACTCAGAAAACAATTTTCAGATTCATTTATACTAATATCTAGAGTATAACAATTACCTTCCCTTTTTTCTCTGAGCTTAGCCTTGTTATGCTTCTTATCAAGTAGTAAGTCTTTCTTGTTGACAATCAAACATTCCTCTGAATCAAATATTATCCAGTTGTCTTTATCTGCACTTTGACTTACGCTCAGCAAATTATGACATAAGCCTTCAACGTAATATACATCTTTGACTTGTATTCCTTTGTCATTTTTGATTTCCCCAATTCCTGCTATCTTTCCGGATTGATTTCCTCCAAATTTTACCTTTCCACCTTCCTTAGGTTGCAATGTGGTAAAACTTTCGAAATCCCTGGTCATATGTCTAGAGCATCCACTGTCTATGTACCATTTGTTGTTTTTGGATGCCTTGAGACATATCTGCAATCAAATGACTAAGTCTTAGGTACCCACATCTTTTTGGGTTAGTACAAATAATTTTTTGAACATATGATTCTTTAGGTACCCATTTATAGGTTCCTATGTTTCCTTTCTTCTTATGAATGCATGAAGAGGTATAATGACCTTTTCTATTACAGTAATTACAAAATGCAAAAGGATTCGATGTATGCACAGAATGCTGGAAATAATTCAAATATGACTTACCTCCTGCTTTCTTTCTACCTTTCCTTTTATCTGATTTTGGATCATATCCAATTCCAGATCGGTCATTTACAAATCATTGAGATTTTAAAATAACATTTAGCATCTCACTTCCTTGTGTAAACTTTTCAAGAGTTTTTGTAAGATTAGTGTTTTTCTTTTTCAAAGAAGAACAATTTTCACAATTCTTTTCTGAACTTTCCTTAAGTTCAATTTCAAGAGCTTTGTTTTTCTTTTTGAAAACAATTAATTCTTTAACTACTTTGATGAATTCAGAATGTAAAGCATTATATTCAGAGAGTAATTCATCATAGGTAGGATCAGAATCATTTACCTCTTCTGTTTCTTCTTGAGCAACAAGACATATATTGGCTACTTCTTCCTCATCACTTTCTTCGTCAGAGGAGCTATCACCCCCATATAGCAGATACGAAGGCCTTCTTTTTGTTGAAGAATTTGTCTTTTCTCTTTTCTTTGCTCCTTTGGTTTAGCTCTGGACATTCTGATTTGATATGTCTTGGTTTTCCACATTCGTAGCAAATGATATGATCTTTGCTACTAGTTCCTCCTTTCTGAAAGTGTTTGAATCCTTGACCTTTCTTGTAAAAATTTCTAAATCATTTTATGATTAGGCCCATTTCATCATCATCAAACTCCTCATCCTCATCCTGATTTTCTTCTTTAACGTTTAGTGCTAGGCCTCTCTTCTTCTTGTCACCGATGCCATCTAGTTCCCGTTTGAACTTCAGTTTACTTTCATACTCAGAAAGACTTCCAAATAGAGAAGCAACTGATCTCATTAATTCTCCTTTTGCTTCTTCTATTGCAGTGACTTTGGCCTCCCACTCTTTAGAAAGAATATTCAATATCTTTCGTACTTGGGTATGTTGATCATAAACTTTTCCAAGTGCTGCAAGTTGATTAACAAGATGAGTATATCTAAGTTTGAATTCAGATATTGATTCACCTGATTTCATTCGAAGTAGATCAAATTCAGTGACCAAGGTGTTGATCCGATTCTCCTTTATTCCCGAAGCTCCTTCATGAGCTATTTCCAGAGCTTCCCACATTTCCTTTGCTGTTGGAAGTGTGCAAATTCTGAAGTATTCACTTTGACTCAA
Organism: Inga oerstediana; assembly: GCA_963210345.1. Lineage (NCBI taxonomy): Eukaryota > Viridiplantae > Streptophyta > Magnoliopsida > Fabales > Fabaceae > Inga > Inga oerstediana. Next base: position 42,649,112 of record OY723409.1, read on the forward strand.
GGCACTTTGTAACATCAGAATTGCCTTGCTATTGAGAGTGATAAGTTTCTTGTCATTCTCATCATATTCTGCTGGTGTCTTAGGAATTTTCTGAGAATCTACAATCTTTGTAGGTTGATAGTTTCCACTCTCAATCACATCCCATAGCCCATATTCAGTAGCCATCATGAATACTCTGAACTTTGCTTTCCAGAAAGAAAAGTGTTCACCACTGAAACCTGGAGGTCTAGTGATGGATGCTCCATTGGGAAGAATTCCTTCACCCATGCTTGCCATTGGATCCTTCTTAGGTTGTTATACCTTAACAAGAAGACCTATGCTCTGATACCAAATGTTAGAGCAAGCGTTTCACCCAAGAAGGGGGTAAATTGGGTGATACTAAAATTTCGTTGCAAATATAAAAACTTGACGGTGAATATAAAGCAATAAAGAGTAAGGAGAAATATCACCGAAGTGTACACCGAGAGTTATACTGGTTCGGTCACAACCACTTTGACCTACGTCCAGTCCTCAGAGCTTCTCTGAGAGTTTTACTATAACTTCCAAGATTCAGTGGGTTCTTGGCACCACAGTACAAGCAAGTTCCTTCGCCTTACAGGTTGTAATCCAATCCCAACTCAAGGTTCCATAACCTTAAGTTACCTCAATAACAAATATTAAGTTTGAATGAAATATCTCTCTCACAGAGTGAATAAGAATCACTGAAGCATAGAATTACAAGTATAATGTAAAACAGAGTAATGAGCTTGATAATGCGTTCGTGTGTGTTCTTGTTGTGTGTTCTCTGTTTGGATGTTCCTGCATATATAGATGTGTTGGTAATGATTGTTGGAAGATTTTTCTTTATGTCCGTTAGAGAGTGCGCAGCCACAGTTGACTTTTCCAGTATTTGAAAAATATCCGTTTGTGGTAGGTGGCGGTAGGTGACATTTGAACGTTGCATTTGACTTTCCTTATTTGGTAAGATCTCTTCATTGTTTATCTGCAGATATGCTAAGAATACTAATACAATGAAAGGTTAATCATATAGGAAACAAATCAATGAACATTAGAATGATTTCTGAATTTCTGGACTTGCATACTCGAGTAGTTACTCGAGTATTCATTTAAGTTTACTCGAGTACATACTCGAGTATCATCGGGAAAACTTTGATAAACTGCAAGTCAATAAGCAAACATAACATTACTCGGGTAGTGCATGAAGTAAACAAAATTTCAAACCTTTGGAAATACTTGTTTACTCGGGTACTTACTCGAGTATAGCATACTTTATCCATAGGTTACTGTAGTAGCAACTCGAGTAAATCCTCAAATAACTTTAGGTTACTCGATGCTTCACTCCAGTAATGTTGGCAGGATTTCAAGGCCGAGAGCACTTCAAGTTTGATTACCTTGTTACTCGAGTACATACTCGAGTAAACACAAATTTTCTGCATAGCTTACTCGGGTAATGACTTGAAGTTCTCTTCCAAATAACTCTGCATCCTCGAGTAGTAACTTGAAGTTTTTCTCCTAAATAACTCTGCATACTCGAGTAGAGACTTGAAGTGAAAGGTGAGAAAAGCATTTCTTGTTATTCGAGTAATACCTTCAGATTTTGCTTACCACAGTGAGTTACTCGAGTAGCGCCTCGAGTAACGTTGGCAGGATTGAAAATGCCGAGAGCAACACATTTCTTGAAACAGAGTAACTCGAGTACAGACTCGAGTATCATTGGCAGGGTTGAAAATGCCGAGAGTAACTGGAAGTCTTTGACATGGTTACTCGAGTACTTACTCGAGTAACGTTGGCTGGCTGAGAGCAACTGCCAGTGATTTACCTAGTTACTCGAGTACCCACTCGAGTAACGTTGGCAGGCCGAGAGCAACTTGGAGTCATTTACCTTCTTACTCGAGAACTTACTCGAGTAACGTTGGCAGGTTACTTGAAGGTTGCTCTGGTTACTTCAAGTTTCTGTCCATTACTCGAGTACTTACTCGAGTAATCCTTTAGAAAACTTGCCAGTGATAAAGTTTCTCAGCTTTTTCTCTTGGCCTTTCTTCATTACTCCAATGCTTACTTCAAGTGATGATTTTACCCTGTTATTACTTTGTTCAAAACTTTTTTGTTTATCAAATCTTTTCATACCATCCTTTGTTATCATCAAAACATGAGAGATCTAACACTTAGTTGGTCCAGGTTCACCGGAGAAGGAAACAAGGAAGGTTAATATGACAAAGTAGCATTGCACTCACCCTTTGCGCAAATATGCCTTGGCTAGTTTATCATTCAAGTCAATTTCCTTGTTCGCGTCAACAACAACTTCTGCTAAAATAATTTACAATTAGTTGCAATAATACATAAATCTTATCCAATTCAAGCATACAATAAAGAAGAGATCCTGTAAATACAAATGCAACCAAAAGGCAAATCCAACACACAAAAGCTCAGTGAGGTCTATAGACACACGTGCAGAGTGAAATAGGGTCACGAATAGACAGAAATTCAAAGCATCACTGAAGAGAGAGAACCATACTTAGCACCCACTATATGACAACTTCTTAAGGAAAATACATAATCGTCTAGGAGAACCAACTAGCTTAAACAAATTTTCTATCTCAACTATAAAAAAAACGAATACACGCGTATCCCCTTAATAGACCCCTCACATAAAAGAAAATTCCATCTTGATTATTCTTGCCCTCCTACCTGATTTTACCTCGCATAATAAGATTCTGTAGAATATAAAACCCATCAAGCGTAATTCGAATTCCTAATCAAGATTTAATTGCTTTCGTAATAAAAAGAGATTTAAAAAACATGAGGATCCAAGAGATTTGTTCACTACTACAAAATATTGCTTTTACGACCCTAAAGGACGTCCCTTTTTAAAAAAGGGACGTAAAAAATAAAGGCGGTGGCATTTTTGTAATTCTGAGTGAGATTTGAATAGTTTTAGACGTCCCCAATTCAAAAAGGGACGTCTAAAGTCACTTTAGACGTCCCCAATTTAATTGGGGACGTCTAAAGTTAATTTTTTTTTTAAAAAAAAATCAGGAACGCCTTTTGGTCACTTTAGACGTCCCCAATTTAATTGGGGACGTCTAAAGTAAATTTTTTTTTTTTTTAATCAGGGACGCCTTTTAACGTCCCTAATATATATTAGGGACGCCAAAAGGCGTCCCTTAAATATCAGGGACGCCACTTTTGGCGTCCCTAATGTTATCAGGGACGCCACTTTAGGCGTCCCTAATAGGCGTCCCTGATTTTTTTTTAAAAAAAAAAAAAAACTTTAGACGTCCCCAATTAAATTGGGGACGTCTAAAGTAACTTTAAACGTCCCTTTTTTAATTGGGGACGTCTAAAGTAAAAAAAAAATAAAAAAAAATTAACTAAACAACTTTAGACGTCCCTAAATTAAATTGGGGACGTCAAAAACAATTCAAATCTGTACTGACAGTCTTTATTTGTCAGTTTTATAGATCCACACTCTTCTTTCTCATCAACGCAACCACTACCACTAAACATTTAACTTTTACTTCTTCTTCTTCTTTGTATGTTGTTGTTTCTTCTTTTCTCTCTCTTTATTTTCACCAGATCTGTAATGCTTACCACCACGCATTTAACTCTTGCTTCTTCTTTGCTCTCTCTCTTTTTCACCAGATCTATTATGTTTCTTACTATTTTATCTTCTTTCTCTTTTTTTCTTTGGATTTCCCTTCTATTTTATCTTCTAACTCGTGTTGTTATGGTTTGTAGATCGAAACTCCAAAACATGCTTCATGGACACGTTCCCACTAAGAAAATGAGGTACATCTCTCTCTGTTGCTCTTCTCTATTCATTGTTATGAGAAAATGAATTTTAATAATAAAAGGAGATAAGTTTTTCGCAACTGATTCATCTTATTGTTATCATCTTCTGTTTATGAGATTTCAGCTTTAGAGTTATTATTGTGTAGATTTTGGATTTGGAGTTCAGATACTAGATCTATAATTTTATTGACGATGATATGTAATTTCTGAGTTTAAATACTGTTTAGTCCAGATCTGTAATATAAACGAATTTTTTTTTTTAAAAAAAAAAAGCACTTTAGACGGGACTTTAGAAGTCCCCACTTTAAAGTGGGGACTTCTAAAGTGGGACTTTAGAAGTCCCCACTTTAAAGTGGGGATGTCTAAAGTCCCACAGTGGCACTTTAGACGTCCCCAATTTAAAGTGGGGACGTCTAAAGTCCAGATTTTAGACGTCCTTTTATCTACGGACGTTATTGCCATTTTTTACTACGTCGCTCACATAGACGTCCCCTTGTTTTCAGACGTTAAAAGGCCTAAAAAAGGGACGTTAAAAATGTTTTTTGTAGTAGTGGTTGCTGATGTGAGTTCCACCTTTTGATCACAGAAATGGATCAGCAGCGGCATCCAATAACGTGGAGAAGGAAGCTCAGTTTCGAAGATTCCCTTTTTTGCTCACAGCAACATCTGCAGATAACCACGAAACGAGGAGGAGGAGAAATCGAACACAAAGCTTAAACGAACAAAGCAACAGCTGAACATTCCCTCACCCACATCCACGTCACCGGCAGCAGAAGAGAATGGCACCTACAACCGATTCTGATTTGGGGACGACGACAGGCTAGGGCTCGACCGAGTGTGTTTCTAGGAGAACTGAAAAAACTCTCTATAAGTGTTGCCTTGACCGAGTGTGTGGAACGAGTAAAGGGGGAATTTTGGTATTTTACACAACACTTCAATATCCCTGAAACGTCCCTGATCACTTTTCTATCTTTTTGATGTTATAAAAGACTTTTGGGGGTTTTGCTATTTCAAATGGTATTTATATGGGATTTCCCCAATTCTATATGATGATAACTCATTATTAGTCTATAAGAGGATTGAGCACTTGCCCAACAAATAACACTGCTCCACTTACATCTTCCCTGATCAAAAAGAGAAAAAGGTGGTCAGCTACAAAGTCTATTTTTGCACGAAGCCAGTGACTTGGCGCACACTCCGTCTCCACTTCAATGACAGTCACTGCTGCAGTTTTTGTGCCTTCTTCATTTACTTCAATGAATGCCTTTTGAAATATGCCTGAAATAGATATTCTTTCACCATCAATACAATCTGCCATTTCTGTGAGTTCTCCTCCAAAGAATGGCAATGTCAGCCCCAGTTCCTTCAACAGATTGGAAGCTACCACCTCGTAAGAAATCTTAAATTTTGGGATCCTAAAGTCACCTACTCTAAATAGTTTTTTAGGAAGATGTAGTTCCAAGAAGCTAGATTGAGAGCCAATCTTCTCAACCAATGAAGGAAGTCCATCATTTGAATCTGGAAGAAAGATATACATTGTGAAACAATGCTCCTCCGTATTATAAGGGAGACCAAGGACTTTGAAAGCATCGCAAACTCTAATACGATGCTCCTCCTTGCTGGTCACAAAAGGAGCTTTCACTGATCTCCCACTTGAAAGATGAAATTCTTAGTCTTTGGTTTTCAATGAATCAAACTTCTCCAACCATGCCCCTTTGAAGTATAGAGCATTTACAAAGACAAGTCTATCTAAGTTATCAAGAGACCCCTCTTGCAAAATATCTCTAATAAGGCCACTCGTCTTCTTTTCCACCCAAGAATTAATTCGTTAGGTTACTTGAGCAGCCTGTATAAATTGTCACCATCATCTCACCAAAATTAAAACAAGACAAGAAAATAAGCACGGAAGAAGTTCTTGATTCCCTTAATTTCCTTAGTTATGTAGATATATGGTTTCTATTCTTTAAGGAAAAATTAACCAAGTGGACAAACAAATGAAATCAATTATTTGTAGTGTTTCAAAATAATTAATCGCAATGCAAAGGATATGAGAAGTCGCATTCTCCCAAATTGAAAGAAAACTTGATGTTTTAGCCAATAAGCTCCTCAGGTAGGAACAAATCAATCGTTGGACTTTATATTTAGAATTCACATGGGTTGATTGCACATTTAAGAAGAACATAATTAAATAGGCCGGCCACATACATGGGAAAAGAATGTCCAATGAAGAGGAAATAGCGAGAGAGATCAATAGAGATATTAATCTCCGTTCTTTTTCATGTGATTTAGGTGGCGCCCAAAGTTACAGCCTACATATCTTAGGTGGCATGCCAAGCTATCAATTGATACAAACTCAAATCATTCAATTGAATGTCATTTAAGTGGAAGACTATGCTCAAGTGAAGAGGTTCAAATTCAAGAGGGCTACATGTATTTGGGACACGAAACATCAGGTTAAAGGTACGAAATATAAATATACACTTGTAGGAGGTAAGTTCCCCCATAATCTTTCATATTTAGGGCCAAGTAACAATGAGCCGTAAATATAAATGCATTTAGGCCTATCTTAAGTAGAGGAGTTTTTTTTAAAAGTACTATCACTCATGATTTTTCTCATGATTCAAATGCGGTATACAAATAGTTTAAAAAGTAATGAAAATAATCTTAATTTGAAATTTTATTTTGAGATAATTTTCTAAAGCCTAAAGTATAGGTTTGGTCTTTTATATTTGTATAAAATATCATTTTAGTCCCTTAAGTTTATAAAGTACATCTTTAGTTCTTCAAGTTTAAGGCCGTTTGTTTTATTTAATGGAAAATATTGAGTCATCAAACTTAAATTATAACCACAAATAATGTTGACAAAAAATTTTTTAAATATAATATTTTTATATTTTTGATTGTGTAAATTTAAAATGAAAATAACCTATATTTTTTTCACCCTAATTTGAATATGCCAGTTGCTCTAGGTTTCATCCTTGCTGCTCATCAACTAACTGTCCAATTGTCGGAAGACATTTTCAGATCATAAAATTGATTCCACTGTACATACAAAAGTTCTTCATAGGGTGCCTAATAACTCACTTGTTTTATGCTAGAAAAAACAAGCCACGTTAAATAAGATTGTGCCACAGGAATCTTACCAAAATAAAGAGAGCATCAGTATATTGCAATTGCAAGATTGCAAGATGCCAAGGAGATATCAACGAACAGTGACAAAAGAACAATTTCTAGAAGCAAATATCAAATGGAGAAGTATATATGGACATGAAGGAAAAAATGGGGATGAAATTTACACAATTTAATTTTTTTTACGTTATTGCAAAGATGAAACCTGGAGCAATTGGCATACGCGAATTCGGGTTGTTTAAGTTGTACGCTGAGCTTCTGCCTCTTTGGCCCAAAAAAAACATATAGGGTTGTTTTCATTTTAAATGTACACCATTTAAAAACAAGTTTGATTAAAAATATTATATTAAAAATGCTTTATGGAGTTATCATTTAAGTTTGATGACTAATAAGACTGATATAATTAAACTTAAAGGGTTAAAAATATAATTTCTAAATTAGGGACTAAAATGATATTTGATGTAAATATAAAGGAGTATACTTTAACCTTTTTAAAATAAAAGCATATACTATATCAGGAAGCGCATTTGTTGGAAGAGCTGAGAACCCTTTACCCTCTGAACCTCAAGGGAAAACCCTTGATCAAATAAAAGAAAACTATATATTTTTATTTTATATTAATATATGTCAAAATGTATAGTTGCCCTAAATTTGACATCTTTGTAGGCTAAAATTTTCAACTCAAATCATCGTCAAAATTTAAGTTTCGCCTATGCCTTATGGTAAATGACGTTAACTAGAATCCAATCAAATTGGTGAGCAAGTTAATATTAAACAAGTCATCGAAAATATTTGAAACTGCATCCACATTTATGATTATTGATTAATAGAGCCAAAAACAAAGACAAAACAAAACGTGAGACTCTTACCTCGTTTTGGAAGTCCACTTTAGTCAGAGTAGCCTTGTAATGAGAGTTCATAATCTGTTTAAACGAAGTCTTCAGAATTAGAGATTTATCGAACCAGAGGCCATTGGCAAAACTCAAGCAAGCTCCACCACCGGGACTACAGTAGGCCAAGACAACGTCGGAGAGCTAAGAGGCGAACCAATTGAGATCATCGACAGAGTTGGCCTTGAGGAAGGAGAGAAGCTGACGGAGGGTGGGACCCTTCGATCCGGCAGCGATGATGCCGAGCACCACCTGTATCGACAGCGGTGAAACGACGATGTCTTTGTTGGCTTCCTTCAAGAATAGATGCTTTACGTAGCTCAACGAAACGTCAGTTTGGTTGGCCATTACTTTCCGAAAGGCCTTCGAGGTTTCAAATTCTTCCTTAAGTTTCCGAATTGCTACCAAGTTAGGAGCCGTTTGGTTTGGGGAAACAGGAGAGAAGGAGGAGGAGAAGGAAAGGGCAGTACTCCTTTTCAGGCATTGAGCTGTTTGGTTGGCGATGAGCCAGTTCCGGCGAGAAACGAGATTCCGCCACATGGTGGGAAGCCAAGTTCGGGCGATGGAAAGTGGAGAGAAGGAAACGATGGAAGCGCAAAACGAGAGAGAAGAGAATGCCAAAATGGTCCGTCTTGTAAATTTAAACTATTTGAAAAAATCTGGAAAGATATTCATATTAATTATTGAAATTTGTAATTAATTCTGGATTTAATTTATGGATTATTTTTTTAAAGGGAAAATCTCAAATTAAATATACCTGAAATATCAAAATTTAAATTCAAATCTACAAATTTAATAAATTCCTAATGAGACTAAGAGGCATAAATAGAAATTTATGAACGTTACTAAAATATCAGAATGCCCCTTTGAAGTAAATAAAATTGAAGGCACTCTAGGTATGATTTATTTTAATTATTTCATCTAAATTTAATTGGTATATAAATATCAATTATTTTAGAAAAAATCAATTGTGATCCCGAAGATTTCGAATACAGCTGCTATGCGGATTTGCTTGGAGAGAAGTTACGCACGCGTAGAGAGGTCAAATGAGTTGACTTCTTTATTATTATTATTATTATTATTATTATTATTATTATTATTATTATTATTATTATTATTTTGAAAGGGATATCGTAGTCTTTCATAATTTTTATATGACTATAAAATAAAATTAATGCAACCGTTCCCCTCAAATAATACCTTGTGCCAAACATGAAGTTTAAAATCGTGGTTCAGGCATGACCAATATATAACTAGATCACAATCACATTCAAATCCGTACAGTTAAATGGGTGTTTGTTAAGGAAAGGATATCATCATTTTAATCAAAACATCAGTGTTTGATTGATGATGTGATAATTGACTTAATCAAAATAGGGGTGTTTGAATAAAATTTTAGGAACCCCACTATTTTGTCTTTAAAAATTGGTTTTTAAATCCTAATTAAAATAATCAAAATCAAAATCAGGCATACACTTGGGTATTCTGTCATTTTAACAATATTCATAAATTTTTAATTAGGCTATTATGAATTTGTTAAAAGTACATATTTAAATTTAGATTTTGATATTTTGGTGGGATTTTATTAAAACTCTACCCTTTTAAAATTATAAAATATTTAATTAAACTTAAATTGTAAAAAAAAATTTAATTAAAGGCAATATATTCACAATAGATGTGGGGGAAATTTGGAATAAATCCCCATTTGAGAAATTAATTGGGGAATAAGACCTTAAAAAAAGTAAATTTTTAAGGTTCTTTGGGAGAAATAAGTAATCATACAAAAATGATTACTCTATCCTTTGTGAAATAAAGATTTTCCCTTTCACCTTTTCCACCTTTAAGTTTACTTACTACCATCTACTCCCTCATCATCTTCTTCATCTTTCCAATTTCACTCTTCACAAATTCCATATCAACGAACAATAGTGACTCCGGCAACTAATGACGGCAACCTCCATCTTGCAACACCACATCAGATCTAGCGACCTTGTCTGCCATCATTGCAACTTCCTTCTTCACCCCCCTAATTCTTCGATATTTGTGCCGCTCCCTCCCTCCTCCATCTTCTTGGTTGAAAACAAAAATCAAATTTCAAAAAGAAAAATAATAGATCTTGTTTAGTGACAAGCCATGACAGATTTGGTGATGGAGGGAGACGAAGAGTGAGATGAAGGTGAACCATGGTATGCAAATCAATAGAATAGAAGGTGAACCACATGAATTGCAATTGACCTTTTACAAATTGTGAATGATCTTCAGTGAATTGCGGCGATCTTATGTGGTGTGCAAATTAAGTTAAAATGCAAGTGACCTTCTCTCAAATGCAAATGCAAATGACTTTCTATGAATTGGAAATAACCTTTCATGATGTGAAAATTTAAGTTAAAGTACAAAGGCAAATGCAAATGTCTTTCCACAAATTGCAAATAACATTCTAAGAATTGCAACTGAGCTTCTATGGTGTGTAAATTAAGTTAAAATACAAGTGACCCTCCACAAATTGCAAAATGACCTTCCATGAATTGCAAATTACCTTTCATGAGTTGCAACTAAGCTTCCAGGAATTGCAATTGAGCTTCCATAGTGTGCAATACATATATATTTCTCCTAAACGACCACAAATATTACAAAGATTAAGAATGGTCTTCAGTGACCACTTATAGATTCTTCGCACATCAAAATATCAAAATAGTGATTCAACACAACACAGACCAACTCAACCCCTCCAACTGTCCTCCAACAATGCTTGTTAGGTTCCAGAATACCCTTGTTATAGAAAGGTAGTTTGTCAACGATGAAACCTGAAGATAATCAGATGAGAGGATAATTGTTGTGTTTTATTCAGTGAGGCAATGATTACATTTATACACAAAGAGAGAATCGGATCATTTAATGACATCTTGATTTGATGCTATACAATCACTATATAATCAGGAAATAATCAAAAATAATAATCCTAATTATCAATCCCTATAATCATGGGATTCCTATAATTATGGAATTCTATACTCCCCCTTAAGTTAGACTATAGATATCAATTATGTTCAACTTGCCAATAAAATATTCAAACTTGTCCCTTGATAGTCCTTTAGTGAGGTTATTTGTGGCCTATTCCTTGGATGGTAAATATCGTAGATCAATGATACCTTCATGCACCTTCTCTCTTATGAAATGTCTATCTATCTCAACATGCTTGGTTCTGTCATGTACCAAATTGTGGGCAATATTGATTGTAGCCATGTTATCATAATAGACCTTGATTGGCATATTTATGCATTTCCTTAAGTCTTCAAGAACACTTTTTATCCATATGCCTTCATGAATTCCAAGTGCTACAGCTCGGTATTCTGCCTCAGCACTGCTTCTTAATTCTTATGACTACACTTTGCTTTTTGCTTCTCCATGTGACCAAGTTACCCCCACACATACATATAGTATCCAGATGTGGATTTCCTATCATCTTGATCACCTGCCCAATCAGCATCTGTAAACAATTCTACATTCCATTTATCTGACTTCTTGAATAGAAAGCCACATCTTGGAGATCCCTTTAAATAGCGAAGAATCCAATATATTTCATTTAGATGCTTTTGTTTAGAATCATGGGAGTGCTGACTAACCACACTAATAGCAAATGAGATGTCTGGTCTGGTATGAGACAAGTATATTAGTTTGCCCACCATTTGCTGATAGTTCCCTATGTCCACACCCTTGCCAAGGTCTGCCTCTTTATCTATTTTATCAACCTGAATAGGTATGTCACTAGGCCTATAGCCTATCATCCTTGTTTCCTTTAAAAGATCTAGTATATACTTTCTTTGGGAAATATAGATTCCTCCTTTTGACCGAGCAACTTCCATCCTAAGAAAGTACTTCATCTCTCCAAGGTCTTTGATTTGAAATTCTCGTGTAAGGGCTCCCTTGATTTGATTGATCTCTACCTCATCATCTCCTATAAGGACTATATCATCAACATATACTGCTAGAACAACCATCTTACCCTTATAATGTTTAATGAACAAGGTATGATCACTCTGCACTTGAGTATATCCATGTCTCTTAAGGACCCGAGTGAATCTATCAAACCAAGCATGTAGAGATTGCTTCAATGTATAAAATGATCTCTTGAGCTTACAGACTTGATTAGCTTTCTTCCCTAAGAACCTTGGAGGTAATTTCATATACACCTCTTCCTTAAGTTCTCTGTTGAGGAAGGAATTCTTTACATCGAGTTGGTGTAGATCCTAATCTTGGTTGACTACAATCGATAAGAGAATTCTAATTGTATTCAACTTGGCCACTGGTGTAAATGTTTCAGTGTAATCTTCCCCATATACTTGAGTGAAACCTTTTGCAACCAGTCTAGCTTTATATTTTTCAAGAGTTCCATCTGCTTTATACTTAGGAGCTAACACCCATTTACATCCAACAGGCTTTTTTCCTCGTGGTAGACTACTACATCCCATGTCTTATTACACTTAAGGGCTTCCATCTCCTCCAAGACAGCTTGCCTCCATGCAAGTATAGCCATGTCCTCGTCAATTGCATCTGGAACCTTGATACTGTCAAGATGAGAGACAAATGCCCTATATTTGGATGAAAGGGCCTTATAGGAAACAAACCTTTCAATAGGATGTAGGGTGCATGATCTGGGCTTCTTTCTTACTGTAATGGGAAGATCAAAGTCAGACCTCTCTGTTACTATTATTTCCTCATGACCTGCCTCTGGATTTGACTCTTTGGTGAGTGCTAATAGTTTGTAGCTCATTACCATTTTTGTGACATCGTATATAGGTTTTACCCCACTTATTTATGTCTCCCCCTAAAACCGAATCATCCAAAGTATTAGGATTGGGTTCTATTTGGGTAGGGGTATAAACTGTAAAGGTCAAGTCATTTTCTGGTGTCGCTTGTGTCTAGAATTCACCATTTCTCTCCCCTTGAATGGTAGACAGGGAATAATAGGCAGTGTTCTCATGGAATGTGACATCACAAGTAATGAAGATATGTTTAGAGACTGAGTCATAACGCCTGTATCCCTTTTGAGAATTGGAATAGCCAAGAAAGATACATCGAAGAGCTTTGGGATCAAGTTTGTGGGTGTGATGGAGATGGATATAGGATGTGCATCCAAACACCCTGAGTGGTAGAGTGATTTTTAGGTACGAGAGGTTAGAATATTTATGCAGGACTTGAAGTGGTGTTTTGTATGACAGTAGTCGGCTTGGCATTTGGTTAATGAGGAAGGTGGAAGTGAGGACAACATCATCCCAATGATATTTAGGAACATTGCTACTAAACATAATGGCTCTGGTTGTCTCGAGAATATGACAATTCTTTCATTTGGCAATGATATTTTGCTAGGGTGTATTGGGACAAGTGCTTTTATGAACAATGCCATTGTCAGTTAGGAAAGTGGATAGGGCCTCATTGAAGTATTCAGTCCCATTGTCAGTGTGTAGGATCTAGATTTGGGTTTGGAACTAGATCTGGATTATATTATGGAAGTTAAGGAAGGTTTGATAAACCTCTGTTTTATCTTTCAACAGGTAAATCCAACTGACACATGTATGGTCATCGATAAATGTGATAAACCATTTGGAATTTGATCTGTTTAGTGTGTGTGATGGTCCCCATAAATCACTATGAATCAAGGAAAATGGTTTAGATGCTTGGTATGGATGTTTTGGAAATGAAGTCTGATGATGCTTAGTTTTTTTCACATGAATCTTAATGAAAAACATATGGTTTTTTATTAGAAATGAGAGATGGAAATATTTGAGACATGTAATTAAAATTTGGATGACCTAAACATTTATGCCATAACTCCAAGTCATTAGTCCTAGGGAGAGACACGTTATTGCAAGACTTAATCCTACAACTATCACTTTCATCAAGATAATAGAGACCATCATGCTCTTTAGTACTCCCAATCGTCATCCCCGTCAGTAGATCTTGAAAAAGACAATAAGTAGCAAAGAAGTTAGCATGACATCTTTTATCATTTGCTAATTGACTCACTAATAGTAAGTTACACTTTAACTTTAGAACATATAATACAGAGTACAGAGTAAGTATAGCAGAGATTTTAACAAATCCAATTCCAGACACAATAGACTCAGAGTCATCAGCAATCCATACAGTCATCCGCTTGGAAATAGGAGTATAGGATGAGAAAAGAGTCTTTTTGTCAATCATGTGATCCGAGGCACCTGAGTTAACAATCCAGCAATTACCTATATATAGACCTTTTATTACAGCTAAGGCTTGCAAGAAATTACCATTCCTTACTACTATGGCAATAAGATATTTTGTAGTCTGAAGTGCTGCAAGCATTTTCATGATTTTGCTCGGTTGATCACTTTGAGATGTCTCACCTCCTTTTGAAGCTTCATCCACATGGCTTCTTCCTTTCCCTTTTTTGGGCTTATAGTCAGCAGGTTTACTATGGAGGTCTCAACAAGTGTCTTTCGTATGCCCATATTTCTTACCATGATTATAAAATGGTCGACCTTTGGAGCCTTTTGACTATGTAGATCTAGTAGCAAGAGTCAAGGCCTCAGGAGATGCGGGAGTAGTAGTGGAATTATTCTAAAGCATTGATTTGCAATTATCTTCTTTATTGTGTAGAATGGAGTAAACTTCACGCACAGAAGGCAAGGGTTCTTGACTAAGAATCCGAGCCTAAACATCATTATAAATCACAATAAGACCAGCCAGTAGCTCATATACTCTCTCCTCTTCTTTTTTATTGCAATCTTCTGAAGCATCAGCTCGGTAATAATGAGTTTTATTCTTTAGGGCATCAAACTCTTGCCAAAGAGCAGAATTTTTGAGATTGTAATCATCAAGTAACATGAGGGTTTGTTTCAACTTCCACAACTTTTTCTTAACATCAAAGATGCGAGACCTATTTGCAACAATACTGTATGTCTCTCGAAGAGTGTAATACCCTGAATTTTGAGATTTGAAGCTAAAGAATAAGCCTGAAATAAGTGGACTGCTAAGTCCTGATTTAGCAGGAGCCCAAGTTTATTCCCTAATGATTCTTATATCTTTGGGGTATTAAAGAAAGTAAAATGATGAATTTTTGAGAATACGATATATGTTGTGATTCTAATGTGTTGTAGCCGGTGCCCAAGACCTGTATTTAAGCTTAATTGTGTGACAAAGCTTAAAATGCATTAAAGAGAAGGGTAGGGCACATGGCCTGAGGAAATATGGTATAAAAAATGATTGGTGGTGATTCAAGAGGAATTGCCATAATTAGAGGCAAAATGGTAAAGTTATCGACCAATTAGTCAGTTACCGAAGAGGAAACTCATTGGTAACTTCAAGATCAATTGTGGAATCATGTGTATATGGGTTTATGTGAGGTCATGGAAGATGTTCCAAGATTGTGACAAGTGGCACAATGTGAGCCCTTGATCTTGGGTCAAAGTTTCAACCCATTTCCTCTCTCCTCTCTTCTTTAAGTCAGCTAGGGAGCTTGGGGGAGAAAAATAACTGATCTCATTCTCTCTCTCCTTCATTCTCTATGGCGTAAAGCTTAAGGGAAGAAAGTGAAAATGAAAGGTGATGTTTTAGCCTTCTTCTTGTCCTCTTTAGCTTAAACACTCTTCTTTAATGTTGTTCCTAGTGATGAGAGCTTCATTGTTATGGTTTTAGATTTATGAAAGAAGGTGTTTGAGAGCTTGAGGAAAGTTGGAAGATGAAGAATTAAGAATCAAGCTTGAGAAAGAAGAAGAGGTGAGTGATATCTCCCTTTTGATATATATATATATATATATTGTGATTGTTTGATGAGTTTTAAGAATTGTGGATTTTGCCCTGCTTTAGTGTAATTGTCAAATGGATGAATTGTTTAGTGTTTTGTTTTGAAAATGGTGTCATATGATGTTTTAGTGCCATTTAGATTGATTTGAAACCTTGGGAGCAAAAGTAGTGGAATTGGGTAATGTGTGTAATAAGTGTGACCAATGTGGAAAAGGTCATTGTGATGTGATTTTGGGTGTTTTGAGGTTTCCAATGGGTTCCTTGTGTAAACTTATGTGGAAGTAGCTTTAGGTTAGAGTTTTAGAACCATTGGAAACATGTTGGAAGTTAGGAAAAATTATGTTGTCTGCTGCAGTTTGGCTTCTGATAGAGCCTCACTCGAGTGAACAGGGGTCTCACTTGAGTGTAGCACCAAGTTCCTACTTTTCCCTTTTATTTTTAGGTGCACTTACATGCGGAAAAGCAAGAGTGCATTTTCTCACCTACAGTGATATGGGTTATCACTTGAGTGCAGTTGGTCTCACTCGAGTGAGCTTGTATTTTGCACTATGAGCTCGCTTCTCTGGATGACACTCGTAGTCAGTTTGTCAAGAGTATGTGTGTGCACTTATGAGTTTTGTCTCCTCACTCGAGTGCCAGAGCTAGTGCCCTAGTGCACTTCTGGCTCTTGGTTTTCTGTTGTTCTCAAGTGGTCACTTACTGTGCCACACTTTATAGGACTTGGGTGAGTGTGGGGGCATCACTCGAGGGTTGATCTTGGTACTCGAGTGCAACGAGCATTTTTGGTCTTTGTCTGTGCTTTCGGTCAAGCACTCGCACGAGTGAGCTTTCATGCTCGAGTGCAAGTCATCCATCACTCGAGTGCGTCATCCATCACTTGAGTGATGCAGTCAAAAATGGGATTTTAAGGTTTCGAAAGATGGTCTTTGGTCAAGTTTCTACCAATCCTTTAGGCATGTGTTTAGGCTTTAAGTAGCCACCTAAAGGTCGTAAATGATAACCAATGTAAGTGTTTGAAATTTAAAGAATTGGAAAAGAGAATAACCCTATGTTCTTGATTTTGGTTATAGAATTGGATATTCGCCTTAGTCGTGAGTTGCTATTGTTAGATTATACGTGGAAGGAACAAGAGTAGGAAACTCACCTCTCCTGCATGTATTTGATATTTGTGTTGAAGTGTTGATGTGTTGATGCATGTTATTTCTTTGCATAGTTATGTGTAATATATATGAATGTTTAAAGTGATATTTTTGTTTATGCTATGGCCATAAGTATATTGTTTGAAACATTGAGCTTGCAAATATGTCATTGTGTGAGCATGAGTTATGTAATGCAAGCATGCCATGCATTATACATTTATCATACATGCATATTGGTATTGTTTGCCTACTGAGATTCTCTCGAATCTCATCCTCCCCTAACAACATTTTAGACATGGTAGGTGGATCGAGGATGGAGCAAGCAACCAAGGGCGGCGAGGACTTCCTCGGGTTGTAATTTTGGTGGTTGGTTATCAATATGGGTTGGGATAACTGTATAAGTTTGGATGTGTGTGTTTGAATGAGTATTTGGATGTATTTGGAAAGGATATTGTGCAATCCACGTTTGAGAACTTGTATATAGGCTAATGTGCCTTTGAAACTCATTGGTGAAAGGTATGAACCCGGGATTGCAAGATTTATGTTGTGCACTCTGATATTTATGTGAATGTGAATTATCTTCATGAAGTAATTGTATTTGAAATGTGAATCTGAGACCAGGTGTATTAGATTTCAAAAAGTATTTGTGAAAATCCTATTTTAAGGATGACGAATTGAAATGAGTTTTGTTTATTCGTTGGTATCTTATTCATTTTAATCACATATTTCGGATGTAATTACGGAGGGGGTTACAAAGAGCCTCCCAAATCTCTTGGATTAAAGGAAGATACATAAAACTCTTCTTGATTGATAATGAGATCACATTAATCAGCAAAAATGATATCAATGCATTCTCAAACTTCCAAACTCGAAATGCCTTGGTTTCTGTTTCAGGCTGCTTTTTTGCTTCACTAGTGATATATTCAAGTTTATCCCTTCCATCAAGAGCAAGGATCATGGATTGAGACCACTCTCGATAATTTTCACTAGTGAGTTTCTCAAAGACAATAGGATAGTAGAGATATCGTTAGACCGTGTAACAGAGAAAGATCCTTCAGTGACATACTGGTGTTAAAAATGATAATTGGTTCCTTAAATTTCAGAAATACCAATTCATTCCTCCAAATTTTGAAAATAATAGATTGGTTTTTCAAATTTCAGAAATACCTGTTCAGTCCTCTGAATTTCAAAAATGGTAGATTGGTTCTCGATTTAGAAATAGTACTTAAATAATTAAGTTGGAGTGAGAGATTGATCTTGAATCTTGTCTGAAGCTTGATACCCGGTCGATGATACGACCTCCTTTGTGTCTCGGCTGTGACGGCTTTGACAATAGCTATAGTGGAGGATGAGTGACGGTGGGGATGGTGCGACATGGTGATAGCTCAACGGTGGTGACGGTTCAACTCTTAACCTTAGCTGCAACGGTGGCAAGGATCAAGGGTCGATATCTGAGCCAAGAGACCAAGAGTAGTTTGCTTCACGTCACTGAATTCATAGGAGCTACGGTACAGGGACATTAGTGTGTAGACAAACGGCGAGCACACGTCGACTTCATGGTGACCCTGATATGATGGCAGGATAGATGTCGCTGGAGAGGCCTGAACTAGACACTGGGAATTATAGGCGATACTCGACAGGAAACAAAATCTCTAGTAATTTTCTTCAATACTCTGATACCATAAAGAGAATCAGATGAGAGGATAATTGCTGTGTATTATTCAATGAGGCAACAATTACATTTATACACAGAGAGAATTGGATCATTTAATGACATCCTTATTTGATGCTATACAATCACTATATAATCAGGAAAGAATATGAAATAATAATCCTAATTATCAATCCCTATAATTATAGGATTCTACAAAACCCCTACAGGCAAAACAAAAAACAACCAATTCTACTTATATAAACTTTGATAAGCATAACATAAAAAAAACAAAAAACAATCAATTACACTACCTTGCTTTCTCTTAACCTATGTACCTATGAAGTTTGCTAAATGCCTTGAACAAAACATCTGCATGAATTCACTATATTCATTATGATATTACCATCAGCTCTAGCATTCTCTATAGCATGAGTTCATGACAAACAATGGCAAAAAACCACATATATGCCACACCAATCATTGGCTTGTGTAAATTTAAGTTAAAGTGCAAATGCAAATATCTTTCCACAAATAGCAAAAAACATTCCAAGAATTGCAACTAAGCTTCTAGGAATTGCAACTGAGCTTCTGTGGTGTGTAAATTAAGTTAAAATGCAAGTGACCCTCCGCAAATTGCAAAATGACCTTCTATAAATTGCAAATGACCTTCCCTAGTGTGAAAACTAAGTTAGAGTGCAAATGTAAATGAACTTCCATGAGTTGCAGCTGAGCTTCCAGGAATTGCAACTAAGCTTCCATAGTGTGCAATTTTGTCATTTTCTCTACATATATATTTCTCCTAAACGACCACAAATATTACAAAGATTAAGAATGGTCTTCAGTGACCACTTATAGATTCTTCGCACATCAAAATATCAAAATAGTGATTCAACACAACACAAACCAACTTTGTAACCCCCTTCACGACATAGGCCGAGATTAGTTCATAAATATGTAATTATGTGAAATTAGAGACCGTAAGTTGATTTGGGACTTATAGAAAATTAAACTTTCCAAAATCAGGGTTTACAAAAACTTTTACAAAACTTGTTCACAGCAGTCTCATATTCACATTTCAATACATAATGGCCTGTATAGGTTGATTTCATTCAAACATATCAGAGTACAGCATAAATTCCCGACACACTCAGGTTTCATTAATCAAAAAAGGGTCTATAAGGAACAATTGCCTATAGAGTTTCCCATAATTAGGGGATTACACAAATACTATCCACTATGTACAGGTATTTCCCAACAAAATGTATCCAAATGATTACAAAATAATAACCAAATATTCCAAAAGTAAAACTCCTTGCCCGAAGCTCTAACTACTCTTCATCGCCCACTTTGCCTTGGATCCTTCAGCCCTGTCTAAAAATTTGTGTTTTTGGGAGAGTGAAATTCTAAAGAATCCCCGTAGTAACAAATCACTCATAATATGCACAACATCAAAGCATGAAAGTAAATCATCCACAACACACAACAATCACAACAACAGTTGTGATAAAGCTCAATATTTATATCTTTTTATTAATTAATCTTAGGCTTTTGTGGGACTTAATTGAATATTTTGGGCATAATCAAGTGTTAATGTGAGACTTTAGTGAAAGAATAACTTTGGAATTGAAGTGGTTAAATTGTTATACTTTTAATTAATATTTGTTATTCCTATTATTCTTTATTTGTGAGTAAAAGATATTACCTTAATGAATATAATTTTGTAGGTGATGACATGGCATAACTCACTTTTAACCTAGAGAATTGAAGAAGCAAAAGAAAAGTGGGACCATTATTTTGTGAAGAGGTGGCGGCTGAATGAATTAAAAGGCAAGGGGATTACACCGAAATGGGAAGAGAGCAATTGAGAGCAAGAGAAAATCTGGACCGAGATTGAGTATTGAAGGAAAAAGCAAGCATCCGTTTTTGTTGACCATATTGGAGATGGGCTGAAATGAAAATAATAATGGATCAAATTGGGGAGGTGTGAAGAAAGCATAGCTGGACCGAAATGTGAAAAAGGAGAAAGAGGAGCTGACCCAAAAAGCTACTGGACCAATTAATAGAAAGGAGCAAACAATTGAGAGACATGAGGTTTTTGGGCGGCTGTGCATAAGAGGAGAGGGGGGACCACGTGAATTAAAGGCAGCAGCGGCTGTGTGGTGAGGAATGAATAAAAAGTAGGGCTGTGCGTGAGAGGAGGTTAGCACACGATGGAATAAAATGGAGGGAGTGAGAGCAGCCGTCATTGTGGACCGAGAGGGTTGAAGAAAAGGAAGACAGCACAAAATGGGAATATAGAAGAGAAGACGCAGCTGTGCAAGGAGAATGAATGATCAGCCGAAACCTTTGACCAAGGGAGAGATGCAGATTTGAAAAGCATTGGAGGGTGACGGCTGTGTGTGTGAAAAGAGGGAGCAGCACCGTATGGAGGAAAGTATTGTGCGCCGAAGAGGAAGAATTGAGAATTGAAGGCTGTTCGTTGCTGCATCCATGGCTGATTCTCTCTTCATATATCAAGCTTCATCCTTCTCTTCCTCTATGAGTAGCTAAGTCTTTGGTGATTTCCTTGAGTTGGGTAATGGTTTGAGCTTCTAAACTTCAATGGAATTCCTTTAAGCTCTCTTTTTAGTTCATAATTATGTAGCTTGGTTAAGTATGTAATTGTGATCTAGATTGTTATGCCAAGTGAATAAACTTGGTTGTTGAGCTAGGAGTTGATTAATTAGGCTTTGTATGATTCATATTATGAGTAGGTTGAATTGTTTATTCCAACTTGGTTAAGTGGATTTAAATGATTAAGCTAAATGTTTTGAATTGTTGTAATGGTAATTACAAGCTAGAATTGGAAGTTGATTATTCATCTCCTTGAGTTTGAATTATTGGTGGTATTCATTTAATTGCTTCGGTAGAATGAATTAAATGATTATTGCAAGTATGGAGCTAGTGGTAACTTAGTTCCATCCTCTTGACTCATATTGTGGAATTCATATCATTAGCAAGCAAGGAAGACTAAAACCCCAACTCAAAGGAAATCCCATTTCATCATTATTCTAGTTTATTAAATTTACCTTGTTGTTAGTGTTAATTTCAATTCCTTTTGCTTCTTTGTTTTGAAAACCGAAAAATACAAAAATATTGCTTTAGCTTAGTTTAGTTCATTAGTTTACAAATGCAATTTCTCAAAAATGATTTCTCACAACTTTAAGGCTTTTTATCACTTTCCTACTTAGAAAATTGGAAATTAATCTCCTCACAAGAACGACCTAGGTTGAGCTACTATGCTACATTCTTAAACCTAGTTTTATTTTGTGAACTCACACGACATGGGTTCATCAAATTGGCGCCGTTGCCGGGGAGGATGATTGCCAAGGTTTTAAGTAGTTAGGTGTTCTTTTCTATTGTCTTAGTGTGTCTTAGCTTAGTAGGAAGTGTGTAGCACTCATTTGAATTTTGGCGAAATTCTGATTTTCGATTAGCACTGTCTTGCTGGAACTGAAATATTTGTGCCCAGAAAATTCTGAAATTTTACAGGTTAATGTTTTTCCGCATTCTGAGCAAGACTAATAGCTTTAGCTATTAGGTCTGTTGGAATTTAGCCAAATTCGAAGGTTTGCTATACTTTTCTGAATTTTCTTTCTTTTTTGTTATTTTTCTAAGTTTTTGATTTAGTTTGTTCTTAAGGTTTTCTTTGATTTTTCTTGGTTGCTAGTGTGTTTTTGAGTTTGTTTTAGGTAGTTGTTCATTGTTGGAGTGTTTGATAGTGGTTTAGTCATTTTTCATATTCATAGTTGTTTTGCATTCCATTTGCATTTAAAAAAAAAAAAAGAAATTTGCATTTTGTTGCTTTGCTATCATGTTCTTATTGGCCATTGTGTGGTTTACTATTGTCTTGTGGTGAGCAAATTTGCATTCTTCATCCTTGGGAAGCTCTTGGTAATATTGCCAAAATGGAAGATCCTCTTTCACAAAGCTTTAAAGCCATACAACATCAATTAGAGCTTGTTCAAGCCCAGTTGGAGAGTCTAGAGAGAGGTTCCAATAGTCAAGAATATGATTCATCCTTCCACAATCTATGTCATGAACCCTACCCCCAACAATCTTTTCTACCACACCAACCCTTCGATAGTCCTTTATTCCCACCACAACCCCCATATGGACCTCAACATGACCTTTGTTCCCCACCCTACCACTTAAATTTTGACCCCATCCCTTCACCACAAGGACCACCTTATGAACCATCTCCTCTACACCATCTACCCTCTTACTCACCATACCAACCCTCATTTCAATCTTCATTCCAATCATTTAACCCACCACTTTGTGAACCTTCCCCACCATCCTACCTTGACTCTCCACTTCCATTTCATGACCCACAACCTAGTGGATTGGATACCATTTTCTCACCTCATAACATGGATTCCCTAACAAGTGCCTTAACAAGAAAGTATGAGACACTCCAAGAGCAATACCTTCAATTACTCATGTATCAAGGACCAATTGATAGCTCCAAGGCGAGAGAAGAGCAATTGAAAGATATTGATGAATTCTTCAAGGCATACTATGATCACATGTTATGGGTAAAGACAGGAGGTGAAGTTGGAACCCCTTGGGCTCAAGACCTACAAAAGGAGGAACAAGGAACCCAAAATCAAGAGTTTTATGCTACTTCACATGTGGAGAGTTCTCAACCTTCAATGATTCCATCCAGTGCGTCCATCCAAGCACAAGGAGTGAAGCAAGTACAACAAAGCAATGAAGAGTCTTTCTTACCATTTGGTAACAATCCTATCCTTATAAAAGTTGACTCTCCTACTACTTTGATTGATGAAGTAACTCATGATTTGAGTGATAATAAGGTGGATGAGGAAATAATTGTTGAATTCCCTCTAATGCTTGAACATGTAATTGCTCAACCCATTGATTCTAGTAGTGGTAGCTTTGATGAGCCTATGCCTTGTAATGATTCTACTCCTTTGCATGACACTTTGAGTGAAGATTTGGATGATAATGATGATGCTAGTGCTGAAATTACATGTTCTTGTGATGAAAATACAATGTGTATGGATTGCATTGATGAGAAATATCCTAAATTTGTTGAAATGCATAGAAGTAGAGATGACCATCCTCTAGAACCTAGTGATATGCATGCCGTGCATGATATTGAGAATCAAACTCCTTTATCTTTCTCTTCTTCTCCCTCTCTTACTTGTGAAAGTGACTTGGTGCATTCCAATTCTATATTGGATTCTGCACTTTCCATTTCACACAAGAGTGAAGATAAAGATGTTAAATCACAATTGCTCACTAATCCCAAGGTCAATATTTGTTTGCAAGAGTTCAATGTGCACATATTTTATGATGACAAGCATGTACCCATTGTTTCAATTGTTAGTGCTTTTGATTTGGCAAGAGAGATTCACCTTGATTCACTTGAATTGTTTGGACCTAGTTTTGTGCTTTATGATGATCATACTTCTTTACTAGATGATGTCAAGCATATTCATGAATCATACTCCCAAATCTTATCATGTGATTTACCTCCTGATTTATTGGGATTTGATGTTGTTAGTGATTCTATTGATTTGGATTGTGCTATACATGATAGAGTGGTGCTTGACTATGTCATTACCACTACTGAAATGCAAATTGATTCTTTGATACCTAGTGTTGCTTGCTGTATGCCACTAGTTGATTTTATTGGTTGTGACAAGCACTTGTTATCGAATGCACCCGACTCTAGTCTTCTCACATTACCTACACCATCATGTCATTTCATTGGTTCTAATGCTTTCCATGGATTTAAGTATTTTGATTCATGTGGCATCCTTGGAGTAGGTACTGTTGTTGTTTTGGTTAATTCTTTGCAGGCTAATTCTCTTGGTGGTTGCCTTTATTCCTATTATCTTTGGATTTGGGAACCTTTACTCCTACTTGGGCTTCAACTGTTGAGGAGCAAAATATTGAGCTTCCTTTTGATTTTCCTCTCTAGCTACAAGCCACCATGATTACACGGTAGTCTCTTTCCTTACCTTGTTCCTTGTTTTATTTGATGATATATGCTATTGAACAAGTGTGGGGGAGGGACTTCTCAGTAGTAAAAGGTAGTTTGTTTGTTTGCATTTTTCAATTGAATAAAATCCATTGTGAATCATACTCTTATTCTTAGCCTTATCCTATACTACCCTTTTCTCTTATCCTTATGCCTAATTTTTGAGGACTATTTCCACTTATGTCTTGTCTTCTCTCTCTCCTTGTGATGATGATGTGTTGTGCTTCAATCTTGAATTGGACTTCACAACATTCACTTCACCCAAGAGATAAGTGCGTCTAGGTTCTTTGTTTTTGTGCATTACATTGAGGGCAATGTAAGGATTGAGTGTGGGGGAGTGTGTTATTCTCAAGAGAATTCACTGTGATATCATATGCCTCTGTCTCCTGCTTGTGTCCTCTGTTGTTTTTGGTCCAATTCATTGAGATTTTTGAAGCCTTTAGTCATGATCAAGTATCTTGATTACTCTTAGTTGGATTCATGGTTGAAACTTGTTTTGAATTAGTGAATTGCCATAAAATTTAAGTGTTTTAATGATGCATGGTTTAATTTTGATGAGTTTGTTAGGAAACAAAAAGCCTAGTTGGAAGGTGTTTTGGGCCTAATTGTTCATTTCATTGTGTGATTCATCTACTTAGATTATTGCTCTCTAGAACTTGTTTTGTTTCTTGCTTGAGGCTACATTTTGCAATGGTGTAGATAAAGATGACATTGGCATTCATTTCATCACCCATTTACCCAAACACAAACCATTTACCATTTACCTTTGTTTAGCCCCTTGAGCCCTTCACTTCTATTTCATTATACAAATGCTATGTTTGCATCCTTTATCAAGTTCTTCCTAGCACTATTGAAAAAAAGAAAGAAAAGAAAGAGTACTATTATATATTAGAAAAAAAATAATAATACAATGTGAATAGTCAAAAGAAAGAAAATAGAAAAGAAAAAAAAAACAGAAAAGTGTAAAAAAAAAAGAAAAAAGAAATCAAATCAAAGAAAGAAATAGATTCACTATTGTGAAATATGTGAATTAAGTTAGTTCTATAGTGCTAAGTGATCTAGCAATTTATTTGGTGCAAGCATAGTGTTTGTTACATTTTCCATCATTTGGCCTATTCAACATTACAACCCTACAAAGTCCTTTGGATTTATTTATGCCATTGTTGCAAGTAGTGGAGAGCCTAGAAATTCTACAAGCCTATGGTAGAGTGTGGTCAAAGTGGATGTGAGTGAAAAACTACCCTATATGAGAGAAGAGTGTAAACACTTATCCTAGTTAAGGTTTCCAATTAAGCTCATTACAATTAAACTTTGCATTGCTTTAACTACTTCAATTTTTGGTATGTTTATTGAATTTGAATTGGAGGATACCTTGTTATTTCACTAAGTGTAATTCTTGAAGCTTGATCTTGCCTATCCTTTCAACTTTCATCCCTCTTTGCTTAGTATTGAGTTTAATGTTTTGCTCAGTAGTGCAAAAGCTTAAGTGTGGGGGAATTGATAAAGCTCAATATTTATATCTTTTTATTAATTAATCTTAGGCTTTTGTGGGACTTAATTGAATATTTTGGGCATAATCAAGTGTTAATGTGAGACTTTAGTGAAAGAATAACTTTGGAATTGAAGTGGTTAAATTGTTATACTTTTAATTAATATTTGTTATTCCTATTATTCTTTATTTGTGAGTAAAAGATATTACCTTAATGAATATAATTTTGTAGGTGATGACATGGCATAACTCACTTTTAACCTAGAGAATTGAAGAAGCAAAAGAAAAGTGGGACCATTATTTTGTGAAGAGGTGGCGGCTGAATGAATTAAAAGGCAAGGGGATTACACCGAAATGGGAAGAGAGCAATTGAGAGCAAGAGAAAATCTGGACCGAGATTGAGTATTGAAGGAAAAAGCAAGCATCCGTTTTTGTTGACCATATTGGAGATGGGCTGAAATGAAAATAATAATGGATCAAATTGGGGAGGTGTGAAGAAAGCATAGCTGGACCGAAATGTGAAAAAGGAGAAAGAGGAGCTGACCCAAAAAGCTACTGGACCAATTAATAGAAAGGAGCAAACAATTGAGAGACATGAGGTTTTTGGGCGGCTGTGCATAAGAGGAGAGGGGGGACCACGTGAATTAAAGGCAGCAGCGGCTGTGTGGTGAGGAATGAATAAAAAGTAGGGCTGTGCGTGAGAGGAGGTTAGCACACGATGGAATAAAATGGAGGGAGTGAGAGCAGCCGTCATTGTGGACCGAGAGGGTTGAAGAAAAGGAAGACAGCACAAAATGGGAATATAGAAGAGAAGACGCAGCTGTGCAAGGAGAATGAATGATCAGCCGAAACCTTTGACCAAGGGAGAGATGCAGATTTGAAAAGCATTGGAGGGTGACGGCTGTGTGTGTGAAAAGAGGGAGCAGCACCGTATGGAGGAAAGTATTGTGCGCCGAAGAGGAAGAATTGAGAATTGAAGGCTGTTCGTTGCTGCATCCATGGCTGATTCTCTCTTCATATATCAAGCTTCATCCTTCTCTTCCTCTATGAGTAGCTAAGTCTTTGGTGATTTCCTTGAGTTGGGTAATGGTTTGAGCTTCTAAACTTCAATGGAATTCCTTTAAGCTCTCTTTTTAGTTCATAATTATGTAGCTTGGTTAAGTATGTAATTGTGATCTAGATTGTTATGCCAAGTGAATAAACTTGGTTGTTGAGCTAGGAGTTGATTAATTAGGCTTTGTATGATTCATATTATGAGTAGGTTGAATTGTTTATTCCAACTTGGTTAAGTGGATTTAAATGATTAAGCTAAATGTTTTGAATTGTTGTAATGGTAATTACAAGCTAGAATTGGAAGTTGATTATTCATCTCCTTGAGTTTGAATTATTGGTGGTATTCATTTAATTGCTTCGGTAGAATGAATTAAATGATTATTGCAAGTATGGAGCTAGTGGTAACTTAGTTCCATCCTCTTGACTCATATTGTGGAATTCATATCATTAGCAAGCAAGGAAGACTAAAACCCCAACTCAAAGGAAATCCCATTTCATCATTATTCTAGTTTATTAAATTTACCTTGTTGTTAGTGTTAATTTCAATTCCTTTTGCTTCTTTGTTTTGAAAACCGAAAAATACAAAAATATTGCTTTAGCTTAGTTTAGTTCATTAGTTTACAAATGCAATTTCTCAAAAATGATTTCTCACAACTTTAAGGCTTTTTATCACTTTCCTACTTAGAAAATTGGAAATTAATCTCCTCACAAGAACGACCTAGGTTGAGCTACTATGCTACATTCTTAAACCTAGTTTTATTTTGTGAACTCACACGACATGGGTTCATCAAGTTGCAACGGCCGGGGTAGGTATCATGGGCATTGCCCCCCTACGATGGCTCACGCTGAACTGCTTGCTGTATTGCACATCCACATGAACATATCACATATATCACCATAGCTAGGATCTATATAAAACATTTCGCAACACACAGCCCCACAGGCTGGATACTCAAACAGGAGTCCATGATTCCATAACACAGACTCGGCACTTACAGCGGTAGATACAACGTCTGGGGTAGGTATCATGAGCATTGCCCCTACGACAGCTCACACTGAATTGCTCGCACTATAATGCCCTATGGCCGATAACACATTCACAATGATAAACATGCATACCAAGTATCATACACAACATGAGAGCAAAGTCACTACCTTGATCCTTCTGGACGTGTCCTAGCGCCGGTTTCTCCCAAATAGGGCAAATGTCAAATCCTAAATTCATAATTAGGGATGAAGAGTTAATGCTCTATTCCAATTCTCAATGACTTCATAACACTTAATTTGGTTATCAATATTGCTCTTTTAGAGTCATTAAATACCCCTAACAAAACTCTTAAAGGGTTGGAAGAACTATCCCAAAGATCCCCTTTTGGAAACACAAAAACTGATTTTTCACTACTGCACTTGAGTGTTGGTACAGACACTCGAGTGAAGAAGGCCTCACTCGAGTGATGGTACAGACTGCACCTCAAGTGCTAGAAAGTAAGGACAAAAAGTGTTTGCCTAAGAGCATAAGAACTTTCAAAGAAGAGGATCACTTGAGTGAAGAAGACCTCACTCGAGTGAGAACTTAACACTTGCAAGTGTTAAAACGCACTCTTGAATTTTGAACGTGAGTGACAACCTGAGACGAGAGTTCATGGTGTCAAATACACTTTCACTCGAGTGAGAAGAGGCTCACTCGAGTGAGAACATATAGCACTTGCAAGTGAGGCAACACTCTTGCCTCTCGCCCAGAAGTACATCATGAAAACTAAAGCAGAAAATGAATTTACACATAGCACTCGAGTTAACCCACCCTCACTCAAGTGATGTTCATCCTTTACTCAAGTAAACTCACTCTCACTCGAGTGATTTTATCAGAAACCAGAAAACGCAGCAAAACTGATAGCTCTTCCCAACAATTGCCTAAGTGATCCCAATGAACCCAAAACTTCTACCAAAGCTACTCCTACACAAAAACACCCAAGGAATTCAATGGAATCATCAGAATTATCCAAATTCTACTATATTATCATACTTTGATTTTGGGCAACATAATCATCCAAATTCCAAAATCATACAAACATACCATTTCAATCCCAAACCAATCTATCTATCCCAAAACTCATACCCAAACACCCATTTCTATACTAATAACATGTCAAACTACCAATGACCCTATTCCAACAAAAATGGGCAAAAAATTCCAGAAATTCAAATCTTATTCATTTGGCATAAAACATAGATAGAATGATTGGTTTCACTTACCTTATCAACTTTCTCAAAGATACTTCTTGATTCACCAATCTCCAAAATTTTGTGGGAGTTAAAACTAACACCAATGGGCACACTATACACATCAAAATGAAGCTCTTAACCCTAGGAGCAACATTAAAGAAAAGAATTTGAGCAATGGAGGTCATTTACCTACCCAAATCACAAGCTTTAACCTTCTCTTTCTTGGCCAACAATGGTGTCAGAATTGGAAGAAGGAAAGAGAGAGATGAGAGCTTGGAGATGATAGGGAATGATGATTCTTTTCCCCCTAGCCATGCCTCATCAACGAAAAGGAGAAAAGAGAGGAGAGAGAAAATCATAAAATAACCCATTTGACTTTTCTAACTCTACTCCCTCCACCAACTTGCCACTTGTCAATTCATCATTGGCTTTCATAAAGGTAAACACCCAATTAGCCACTTAATCCCTCCATTAGCCATTTAATCACACTTCTCATTTTTTTCTCTTAGCTAGTAATTAATTTCTCCATTAATCACTAACTTATAGCCAATAATTTCATTCTTCCAATTTTTTTTCTAATTATGACATATTAATTAATATTGCCATAAAACACATAATAATTCCAATTAAATTCATAATTATCCACAATAATCATGATTAACCCTTAATCAAAAATTAGGATATTACAAACTCAACCCCTCCAACTGTCCTCTAACAATGCTTGTTAGGTTCCAGAATACCCTTGTTATAGAAAGGTAGTTTGTCAAGGATGAAACCCCTAAAGACAAAACAAAACCAACCAATTCCACTATGATATAAACTTTGATAACCATAACATAAAAAAACAAAAACCAATCAATTCCACTACCTTGCTTTCTCTTAACCTATGTACCTATGAAGTCTCCTAAATGGCTTGAACAAAACATCTGCATGAATTCACTATATTCATAATGATATTACCATCAGTTCTAGCATTCTCTATAGCATGATTCCTGACAAGCAATGGAAAAAAGGCCACATATATGCCACACCAATCATTAGCTTGTGTAATATACATCATATTAGCAATCACATTACAATCCAAAGAAAACTTTTATTCAAATATAAAATATCATTTAATGGATTCAACAAACTATCTGGCTCCATAAAGCTGCATAAGGAAAAAAATGTGATTATGAAAAGAGTGGAATAGATTATTACATGTATAATACAATTTTCACAATTAAAAATGTAATTTATTAGATAAATAAATGATAAATGATAAATCATATTCCAAATAAAGAACAAAATGGCAGCTACTTGTAAGGATCTTTAAACTGAATGTATATGAACTACACCAACTATCAAATAGTCAACCTCTTCTGATAATCGTGCCATAACTGAGGCAACACCAGACCTTGTGCCCCCACCCATACCAGCTGTTATGAACGTAGGATCTATGCCTTTAAAAACATTAGCAATTGCTTCTTTTAACTCCTCTGCAGCTTGATTCCCTAAAAGTTGGATTCCCACTAATACCTACACTTCTCTATCAAGTAATTTGAGTCAAAGGCCACACAAGTATGGATTTTAGTCATGTGTATAAGCTTTGATTCACAAGAAATTAAGTCAAATAAAGGAGGCTCCAAAATAAATGAGAAAGAGTGACTACCTAGTCCATAAGTAAGAAGTTCCCTAATTTTAATTGGATTCTTTGAAGTAGAACGTAACAGTGTCTGGGCATCAGTATTTATTGCATACAAATCTACTCCCTAATCAAAATGAAGTAGAGTTGAACTTTAGTAATCACATTTTTTTGTCTAAGAACTTTAGTAATCACTTAAAGATATAGCAAAACACGGAGGCTTCTAGGTAATAGGATAACATAACAAGAGATTGGGGGGGAAAATAGCATATGGGAGGCTTCTAGGTAATAGGATAACATAACAAGAGATTGGGGGGGAAAATAGCATATGACAACTTCACAAAATTGCATTCACCAAAAACAAATATTAAAAAACAATATTATCAAGGTGGAACTGTTTGGAATCTGATTTAGACTAGCCATCTGGGAGATTTTGGTATAAAAAGTAAAAAAATGAGTCCTATAAAATCAACAATGGAAACTATAAGGTTATAAAAATCAAGATGGAACAAGAGCATATTAAATTAAAGTTCCACACATGAAGAAGACATGGATAGCCATTTTACAGATCCCACGCCAACCCCACCCAAAAACCAACAAAGCGTGATCATTCATTCACTGTCCCAATTATATGAATATTAATGCCTCCACTTTCATGGTGTAAAAACTATAAAAGAAAACAAAAAGAAGATGATTGCTTTATGGTATATAACATCCAAATAATTCAAATACCAATTACCTTCCATTTGCATGACAATATATATGCCTTGGTACGACAAAATTGGCAAGTGCAAAAGAAGACACACACAATGTATAATGGCCAGTCCATGAATACCTTGTAAATGCAAATATTTCTTTGAAATTAATGGATCAAATTTTCACAAAAACAATTAGATAGAGCCGCATGACCAAATGTTGGCATGATGACATTTTATTAGGGACTCAAATATTGTAGCTCAATCCTCAGTGTAAATAGATCATTCAAAATCTGTCCCTTAATCGCCCATGGAATGCCTAATCAAGAACCCACAAATATCACTTATCATACTATATCAAAAGGCATAGTTTGTTTTCAAGCAATCTGGAGATTTCAAAACTATAACATTATCCAAATAAGCTAGAAATTTCAGCAGAGAAATAATTGTACTCTTGCAAATAACAAATTTCAAATAATAAACTATGACAAAGATATTTAGAATTGAACATACCATTTTCAGAAATCTATGGAACATAAAATACCCAAGGAACAAAAAACTAGATCGGACCTACCAATTCAACTAGAAACCTAGTGAACCGGTATTTAGTCCAATCTGGTTCACACCATAGACTGGTGGGAGCATCGAACATGTGAAAGCTAGGTTGGCTTAGTCAATTCGACATAAAACCAGGAAAACCACAGGGTGGAGTTGGTTGGCCAAGCTAAATTTTTCTGGTTGAAATTGTACTAAAACAACATGGTTTGGGACAATTATTTAAAAAAACTGAAAAATTGAAAAGCAGGGCGTGACCTAAGCCCTCCAACTCCTTCCCCCTAATTATGAAAGGTCATACCAAATCGGGACGTCACTTCCTTCCCACTGAAAATCATCTTGTACGACAACAACCAACAACCTACTCTTATGTGACAGCAACCTCAAATCTTCTCTACTAATGCTCTGAGCTCTCCTTCAATCTTCATTTTAGTCACCGAGATGTTACTTCTTTAATGATTCTAGGCCATGATTATAGGTGCTTTACTAAATTGATTATGAACGGTTAACAGAGTCAGATTTGTTACATAATCACTACAAATCTAACCATATTAACCAAAAATCATTGTCGGATGTTATCCCATGATTTTTTTCCATAATTATAGGTGTCAAATACATAAATATAAATGAAATCAGAGATTTTAGCAACAATGTAGAATCTGGAATTATTGGGCCTGATTTCTAACACCTACGAATCAAGAAATAGAGGATTTATAGCAATGGTCATATTACAGTTGGTAAGGTCTTCAATTTCTTTACAAAAAAAATCATATTTTGTAGGAGAAATAGTTACATACTCCCAGAGCACTACCTCATATGTACTCTGACTAATTAAAATATAACAACTCATCTTATGTTAATCTTACATGGCAGATGAGTCATCTGGAGAAATTCAAATTTTATAATTTTGAAAAACATAAACGCATAATTTAGAAAACAAAAAACGTAATTTCCTCCCATTAGTTGTTTTTTAAAAATCATAAAATTTGAATT
This sequence comes from Inga oerstediana, assembly GCA_963210345.1. Taxonomy (NCBI): domain Eukaryota; kingdom Viridiplantae; phylum Streptophyta; class Magnoliopsida; order Fabales; family Fabaceae; genus Inga; species Inga oerstediana. Next base: position 42,682,176 of record OY723409.1, read on the forward strand.
TCTCTAGATGACTCGTCTACTATGTAGGATTAAGATAAGATGAGTTGTCATATTTTAATTAGTCAGAGTACAGATGAGGTGGCACTCCTGGAGTATGTAAGTATTTCTCATTTTGTAGTGCGTATATATATTGAGTATTTGGAAACAATAATTTCCTCTCTTAATTAATTAAGTTGGAGAGGCTAGGATAGTATTGGTGGTACGAGACGGTTCAAAGTTGCTGATATCACCAGAGGAGGAAGATGTGTTGAAATGAAGTTGCAAGAAGGTGAGGGCATGGGATGGGGAATTCTCAAATTATCAATCTATAATCCCTTAGGATGAGGACTAGATGCATGATGAGGAGAGTCTGGTAGAGTAGCCACCAACGAATGGTTCATAGCGGAAGCCTTTCAAAGAAATGATCGCTGGATGGAACAATGAGAGTCCTTATAAAGAGGAATGGTGGAATAAGGAAGGATGGCAAGCGAGGCGCAGAAATGAATTGACTAGTAAGGGACTGAATGTCATCTTCATGGATCAAGAAAGGGAGAGGTTAGCCAAAAGGTGGAAGAATGCATTGATTGTCTCTTTATTGGGAAGAATGGTTAGCGCTGAGTATTTAGACAGAAAGATCCAACAATTGTAGGCCTAATATGGTGACGTAGAGCTGATCGATGTGAGCTCTAGTTTTTATGTAGTTATATTTTTGAATAAGTATGACTATGAGTTGGCTCTGATGGGGGCACCGTCGCTGGTGTTTGATCATTATTTACTAGTGCAGCAATGGAAGCCAGATTTCAATCCCAATACTAAAGTGATATCCAAAATTCTGCACAGATCAGAATTGCCAAACTACCTCTTGATTATTATGATAAGGGAACGTTATACGTGATCGGATCTCAGGTAGGGAAAATTTTGAAGGGGATATGAACACGCTCTGCAAGAAGAAGGGTTGGTTTGCAAGAGTTTGTGTTGAGTTAGATCTTAATTCTCCATTATGTCCGATGATCTTGGTGATTAGGCATAAGCATAAAATCCAATATGAGAGTATTCATATTGTATGCTTGTGGTGTGGACAATACGGATATGAAAAATCTTAGTGCTCATATGGGAAGGAACAACAGTATGGGGGAGTTAGGGCTGATGATGGGAGTAGGCCACAGGGGTTCTCGAGGAGATTGGCCATGGCTTCAACGAGAACGTCTCAGAGGTCGGTGAAGGGGAACACGACGGAGAAGTCATAGGCGTCTGCCACGGTGGAGGAGATAGTGGCTAGTTATGATTCTTGGATGGTGTTGCAACGACCTAGGCAGAATCCTCGGCAGGGTGGGAAGTTTAGGAAAGGGAGAGAAATGGGGCATTCATGGAGGGAGCAAATCAGGGGGGCGTTAATAGGTCACAATTTAATGCCTTAAAAGTAGAAGATATGGAGGTTTTGACTGAAAATATTTTAGGTAGGATTGGGGTGAAGTAGGCGGAAGTAGTAGAAAGGAAGAATGATTTAAATACCAACGGTTTCTCACTATTAAAACGTGCTGAAAATTTCTTGAGAAATTCACATGGGCTTGGGTAGAAGAATATAAATGGACTGGGGCCGAAAGTGGGTTTTAAAATGTTAAAGGAGGTTGTGGGCGTGGGCCAAGTTTCTGATATGGACATCATGCAGAGGGCAAAAACACAGTTGGCGGTTAATCCTAGTTCAAATATAGCATCGGATAAGTCTTTCCACGCTGTTGTTAGTGAGGAATTAAAGAGTGCTCTCTGTAGTGTGTTTGAAGATAAGGTTGCACACACTATGGAGATGGGTGTCAGCAAGCAATAACAGGTGTGGAGGGCGGAAGTAGGTGCATCCAATCCGTGTGACCCTAGAGCACTTTCACGTGACAATTCAAAAGGGGAGAGGTGGTCGCCGATTACAAGCATATCAGATGGTGTGGTGGATATGGATGTTGCTTCAACTAGGATGCATCAATTGGAGGAGCAGAGCTCTCATGAGAGAGCTACAGGTCAGTGCTAAGTATGATTTACTTGTTTTTTTAATGGATATGTCAAATCATACACTGGTAAAAAAATAACTTTTAGACAGTTAAAAATGACTTTTTAGACCAGTTCTAGATGAGGTCTTGATACAGCCGATCTAAAAAGTCTGTTACATTTTAGATTGGTTAAGCAACCGGTCTTAAAAATCATTTTTTTAGACCAGTTGCTTGAAGAACAGGTCTAAAAAGTCTAGACTATTTAGATTGATTGTTTAAAAACTGGTCTAAAATTTTTTTTTCAAGACTTTTAAGATCGATTATTCTAATAACCGGTCTTAAAAGTACTTTTAAGACCGGTTATTATAAAAACTAGTCTAAAAAGTGACATTTTAAAAAAAATAAATAGAGCTTTTTTTTTGGATTGGAAGGATTTTAAAATCATCCCAATCCAAAAAAAAAAGTGCCCTATTTTTTTTACTATCATATAATTTTAAGTAAGCTATGACAACCGTAACTAAATGATGAAAAACAACAATTCATAAGATAAAAAATTGACAATAATTAATAAAAAATATCTCAATCTTTGCAATTAAAGTGTGAACAAATTTAATAAAACAACTATTCATCATACAAAGGTTCATGAACTACATACATGAATTAACATGAGCTAAAATACATGTAAATGAAAATGAAATAAATAGCATCATGTATCTTAACAACCACATATTTCTAAGAATTGGTAGAATTTGTGACAGAACACATTTCCAATAGTCTTGGCTTTTGAAGATTCAATAGTCTTCCTATAAGAGAGAGAGAGAGAGAGAGAGACCACCTAAAAGACTGGAAAATTGCAGCTCAACTATTATCACCTTTATAAGTACATATTTTTTGTCAAGCTCATACTTGACCTTGCTTCCTTTCCCAATTTCAACAACTTGCATGTTGCACAAGTAAGCAAATAACTGAATAAGATAACCACTTTAAGTCCAACAAGGTATTTGATCCCGTGTATATGCAGAGAGTTTGGAAATGATGCGCATTATACATGGCTTTTAAACAAAGTGACTTGCTATGAGTTTTATATCCTAACACAAATCCATGTATGTCATATAAGATTGGTCAATAGTGCTTTTGGGTACCCTAATTGTCAGCATAGAAAGGTCTATAAGACAGCAATAAAATATTAATAACTTCAGTATTATAAAATGTTCCTAGTTCTACCCATTAATGTTAACTTTGGTAAACTGCGTTGCCAGTCATTAATTGAACAATTTAACATTGATTAAGAATGATGTGCACTTTGTCATATAAGTTTAAGTTCAGAATGCTTACACCGTTGAACATTCTTGGAGCTTCAGGTCCTAAATCATGGTGAAAATTCGGTTAGAATGCCAAAGAAACAGAACATGAAAATTTTACATGGTTGTATCGAAGTTTAAAACAGTGTTCTGATAAACTAATAAAAAAGATCAAGAACATTAATTGTGCTGCACAATACCTCTATCTTGGACTTGATTGATCTCCATACAACTTCTGAAAATTTTACATGGTTGTATCAAAGTTTAAAACAATGTTAACAAAAAACCTTACACTCCTCACTCTACAATCATCTCACTATCAATCAACCATTTCAAACACTAGAAGTATCCTATCTAATCTAAGGAAATGAGCATAATATACCAATTTCAACTCTTCTAGAAAGTTACAGAGGCAGAAATCTGCAAAATGAAATTCACAAACCCTATATTTTTTCTACAGACTATGCACATATGAGCTTTTTTTGTGTCTCTACACTGAACTCAATTGATTAAATTCCTTGTCTCCTTGCATTTTGTGATCCATCAAATATAGGAGTTGAATCCTAGTTATTGCCTCGAGCAATATTCCGATCACAACGAAGTGGAATACTTACAATATACATCTCACCAGGTCGTAGTCTGACAATGTGCGGGCTCATAATGTCAGTGTTCACAATATATAAGAATTGAGCTCCATTCTGAGATTCAGCCAACATCAGAAAATATGTGTAAGGGCCCCAACTTACACACATAAATATATGGAAAATGATAAATATTAGAAAGTCATGAACAAATATCTCAAAGTCTATTCCTTCACTCATTCTTTAAAAGAAATAGAACATGGAAAGAAACCATAGGAAAAACCCAAAGAAGCTACAGATCTGGACAAATAGAGTCCAAGATTTATTCAAAAAATTACAAGAACAAATTTTCACACAATAAAGGTTCTCAAGTTTGAGCCGCCGCCACGATGTAAAACAAATGTCACTTCACAGACATGATGGAGGAGCAAAGTGTGAAATAAGGAAGGGCGAGATGGAGGAGTTCAAGCTACAGAACTCACTGAGAAATTACGACAAGAAGAGAAGCAAGGTTCAAATCGCTAGGGCGGGATTCAACAATTTTAGCACAGGTGGAAGCGGATTTAGGGAAACCTTTTAGACAGGTTGTGAATTACAACCGGTCTTAAAATTGGGTAAAAATGTTTTAGACCGGTTTAAAATACAACCCGTCTAAAATATTTCACATTTAAGACTGGTTATTAGTGAAAACCAGTCCAAAAAATAAATATATATTTTTTTGAATATTTTTTAAATCTTTTTAGAACGGTTTTTTATCTTTTTAGACCGGTTATTAAAATAACCGGTCTAAATGATTAAATAACCGATCTAAATGATTTATTTTAGACCGCATATCTTAAGAACCAGTCTTACAAGTTCTTTATAATTACAAAACTATCACCGCTCATCTTTTTAGACCTTGTCTGCTATAACCGGTCTAAATGTGGTAGTCTAAAAAGGCAATTTTGTACTAGTGGTAGTATGCTGGTGTGGGATTTATGTGCGGCTAAGAAGAGTTTTGGACCTTTGTTGATAAAGTTATGTCATATCCACAAGCTTCAATTTGTTACTATTCTTGAGTGTAGGCAAAATAGGAACAAGGTTAAAGGGTTGGCTAAAAGGATTGGCTTTGATGAGGTTGACGTGGTTAAGTGTGAAGGGTTTAGTGGAGGCATATGGTGCCTTTGGACGAAGGAGTTCCATTTCTCAGTAGCAGCTAAGTATGATCAAGTGTTGCATGGAGTGGTGAATGAAGGCACACGTGATGAATGGCATCTGTCTCTAATTTATGGTAACCCATTGGTTATTCAAAGAAGAGGCCTATGGACTTCTTTGAATGACATAGCTACTGGCATTTCATCTCGTTGGTGTATTTGTGGTGATTTTAACACCACTCTTAAGAAGAATGAAAGGATCTCTACATCTACTAGACCTCATGGTCCGGATAGGGATTTTTGTACTTGGTTTCGGAGGCTTGGTTTATTGGATATTCATTTTAATGGACCAAAATTTACTTGGAGTAGGGATGGGAGTTGTAGTAAGATTAATAGAGTGGTAGCAAGTTTAGGATGGATGAATTCTTTTCCCACTGCAACAGAAACACATCTTCGTCAGTATAGTTCAGACCATAATCCTCTTCTGGTTTGTTTGAATGGGCGCTATAGTCAAAGACCTCCTCGCTAGTTTCAATTTTTTGCTCCATGGATTGCTCATGAGGACTTCTTGAACTGTGTTAAAGATTCATGAAGTAGAACGAGTAGCTGGGAGGAGAATGTCAGGAGCTTTACTCAGAATGTATCTAAATGGAATAAATAAGTCTTTGGTAACATTAATAGGCAAAAAGCGGAAATATTGTGAAGGATGGAATTCCTAAGTATAAATAGCAAGGGCTCCCGATAATGTTTGTTAGGAAGGTCATCAAAAGAAGCTGTGGGAGGATTAAGAGGAAATTCTAATGCAGGAGGAGGTAATGTGGTGCAAAGGGCACAGAGTAGTTGGTACATCGATGGTGATAGAAATACCTAGTATTTTCATTCGGCGGAAAATTCAAGGAGAAGATGAAATAATATTGAGACATTGAAGAGGGAGGATGGTGTTTGGATATATAACAGGGAGGAGATTCGTGACTTCCACCGATTAGTTTGTGCAATGTCGTGTATAAAACCATGACAAAGGTGGTTGTGAATAGATTCTGTTCTATCATGCCAACTGTCATTTCACCAAATCAGTGTAGTTTTGTTCCAGGTAGACGGGGGGTGGATAACATTGTATTGGCACAAGAGATTTTTCACTATATGTGAACAAAAAAGGGGCGAAACGAGCTTATGGTAATTAAAATTGATTTGGAGAAAGCTTATGATCGAGTACTTATTTCTTGTATGAATTTGACTATTATAAAGTTGTTTTGGAATGGTGAGCATGGGGATGAGTTTATCCCATCAAGAGGGCTAAGGCAGGGTGATCCTATTTCCCTGTACTTATTTCTTATTATTATGGAGAAACTAGCTCATTTGATTTAGGCTGAGGTAGAGGAAGAAAACTAGTTGCCCTTCCTTTTAAAGAGGAATGGTACACCAGTATCGCATTTATTTTTTGCAGATGATCTCCTTTTGTTTGCAGAGGCTTCTCTAGATCAAGCAGGCAGTTTAAAGGCAATTTTAAACGATTTCTGTGCAATGTTCGGTGAGAAAGTTAATAATCAAAAGTCTTGGATATTTTTTTCAAGGAATGTGAATCATACTAGACCTACAGAGATTAGTGATTTTCTAGGCTTCTCACACACTGTAGACTTGGGGAAGTATCTCAGGATGCCTCTTCATCATAAGAGGGTGACACATTCTACCTATGACTATTTATTGGAAAAAATGGATAAGTGTTTAAGCAGGTGGAAGGCTAGGTCTCTCTCATTTGTAGCACGTTATACATTAGTGGCTTCTGTTATGTCATCAATCCCAGTGTATGCTATGCAATCAGCTCCTTTGCCTTATTCTGTCTGTTATGAAATTGATAAGCGATGTTGCACGTTCTATGGGGTGGTATAGCTGAGAATAGAAACCTTCATCTACTGTCTTGGGACAAGGTCTACCAGAAGAAAGACGAGGGTAGTTTAAAGTGTGCCAAGGTGCAGAATGAAACTCGGGTGGGGTTTGCTAAAGAAACCAAACTCGTTATGGGTGAGGATGTTAAAGAAAAAATATTGTTGTGGAGGTGATATGCTACCAAAAATTAAGAAGCGTCGAATGGAATCACAAGCTTGGAAGGGTATTAGAAGTTGCTAGCCTAAAGTTACTGCGAGGTTGAAGTGGTTAGTGGGGAATGGGAAAAGTATTAGCTTTTGGTTGACCAATTAGTGCTCAGGGGCTATACAGTTCGGTGATTATGCGTCTCTGGTCATCTCAGAGTCTGATCTGGAAAAGAAAGTTGCTGATTATATAGACAGCACAGGAGCTAGGAAACCCTATATACTTGCTAGCTTGCTCTCGAAGGAGGTGGTGTCATCGATTATTAAGATTCAGATTGATGTAACACAAGATGATATCCCCTTATGGAGTAAGATTTCCTCGGGCAAATTCTCTATGAAGTCTTCCTATAACAACATTGGGAAGAAGGGGGATTTATATGGGAAGAGTTTGTGGAAATTGATATGGAGATTACGTGTCCCCCAGTTGTGTAAGACCTTTTATGGTTGGGAGCGCAGGATAAGTTGATAACAAATGAGATTCGGAGTCATAGGGGTTTTGCAATATCCTTGGGTTGTGCGGCATGCTCTAGTTGCATTGAGACTATCTTACACGTGCTGCGTGGGTGTACGGTCACGGAGGAAGTATGGAATAGGATGCTACCAAGTCATCTGGTTTGGAAATTCTATTCGTTCTCGAATATTAAGGCATGGGTGGAGCGGAATCTACAACAACGATTCTCGATCATGGAAGGATGGTGGGATGTAGTCTTTAAGTTGATTTGTAGATAGCTATGGCTAGCTCAAAATTCCTCGATATTTGAGCAGCATCAGGAGAGTGCAGTAAGTATCATTTTGAAGGCCTGTGCATGTGTGAAGTTGGGGTCGGGTTTAATCGGCACTAGCGGTAGTACATCAGAAGTTTCGGGGTTGTGGAGGCCGCCTTCTGTAGGCTTTATTAAAGCAAATGTTGACAGGGCGGCAACACATTCTGAAGATCAGTTGGCTTGTGGAGGGTTGGTTTGTGATCATGCAGGGAGGGTCATGGGTGGGTTCCTCATGAATATTGGACCTGGAAGGAGCTATGACACTAAGGTATGGAGTGCGTTGTGGGGTTTGAAATATGCATGGGATCGAGGTTGGAGACGATTGGTTCTCAAGTCAAATTGCTTAAAGCTAGTAGAAAGGTTGAACAGTAGGGGAATTTCCAATGTCGAACATGATGGCATAAAGAGTCAAGTTTGTGAGCTGCTAGATCGGAACTGGGAAGTGTGCGTTTGGTGGTGCACCAGAGAGGCGAATGGCGCAGTAGACCTTCTTGCCAAGGAGGCCTTGACGTTTTTGAGTGGTTTTATGGCATTTACGGAAGCTCCATCCTGTGTGCAGCAATATGTTAGGAGGGATTCTTAAAGTCTTTCTTAGTGTAGGTCCAATGCTTATTTTCAATAAAAAAAAAAACAGAATTTCCTCTCTCATATATACATGATGTCCTTCACAAGTTTTCATTATTCTGTGTGTTAAGTCATTTGGTTTGATGATGGATGTTATCCCCTTTAATGATAATTATATAGATAATAGATAAATGGACAGTGAAGTTTTGTTTTTTTCTTAATGGGTTTACTTTGAAATTAATATTTAATAGCAAGTTTATGAGAAACCAAGCGTTGTTGGATATAACATTTGTCTAATATATATTAGGTAGTTTGGTGGCATGTGTTGCGGTTTTGATTTAAATAAAGTCGATTATTGTTGTATTTTTTCATTATTAATTAAATTATACTATTTTCATATGGCCAGTTTGACCCCGACTTGACCCACTAACCCTTAAACTTGTGTCTCGTCCGGTTCAATGGCCGGTCAGATTTTTTGTTCCTTGATAATACCAAAACAAAGCAAGCAAAAAGGAATTTCAAATACTTTAATCATCAAGGAAATTAATCCAACCTTGTTTGCACTCATGCTCGCGATGCTTTCCAAAATTGTGAATAATAGCATTGTCGGCGAAGGCATAACCGGCAGCGAGAACATCTTCCTTATTATTATTCAAGCCATTTTGAGGATGCTCGTGCTACAGAGATTGTTCATGCTCACACTCTTCCACATGGAAACAACATGATCTCGCTAGGCAGTGGTAGGGGAAGAAGCACCGCCGTCAGTGGAGGTGGCGAAGAATGATCAAGACATTCTGTGATTAGAAATGCTTGAGCTTGGGCAAAGTGATGAAGCAACCTCATCATTCTTTTGGAGCGAGTCAGGGAGATGGAGGATACCGAGAGAGGTTAGAGAAAGACATATCCTAAGAGAGAGGTGAGATAGAAGGATGCAGGAAAGAAAAGTGAAACTAGAGGGGAGAGAATGAATATTCTTGAGAAAAAGGACCACTAATGGAGGGAATTTTAAAATTTGAATTTGAGATTATTTAGGAGGGAAAAAGTATGCACGGAGCCAGATGCACAAGCCGACACTGTTCACAAGCTAGTATTGTTCATTTGAACAATAAAATTAAAGAGAAGCCACTTAGATTGTGTTATTAGCTCGGCTCAATAGTGATTGAGATTTATTATTGTATATAGATTTTTGTTAAAAAAAAACAGGTAGAGCTAAGTTAGAAGGGTCATATTAGGCATTTTTGCCAATTAAGACTGAGTTATGATGATAAAAGACAACAATACAAAAATAAAAAATAAAAAGATCAAGAATTGAGTTAAGGCGAATCAAAAGTTCAGGAATTGAGTCAAACCGAGTTATAGTTGAGGGATTTTCAACATAAATTTGCTCCTTCTCGATTGTCATTTGGAATGTTAAGAAAATTGGATCGGCCATTGAACCATAGTTAAAACCAGGGTTCTTAAGACCAGACCGGACTGACAGGTTCGACCCCGAAACCGTGGAACCGACGGTCCGACAAGTTCGGTCTGGTAAATGACCCCGGTTCGACTGGTTTTCATGCAGTTTGACTGATTTTTTTTTTATGTTTTTAATATTTTATTCAGAATTTCATAGAAATAATCCTAAAATCTTTCATTTCTCATTGGTTTAGCCCTAGTTTGACTCCGATCTGACCCACTGACCCTTGACCTAGTACCCCGACCGGTTCAGTGACCGGTCTAGGTTTTAAAACCTTGGTTAAAACGTACTTAAACTAGTCTTGGATAAATTAAAATATTTTGAATAACATAAGAACAGAATAAAAAAAAATATCCATAACAATACAAATCATATTTAAATAAATATATATACACATTATATACGTGCGCGCGCATATATATATATATATATATATAATGTAATATCCATCAATACTTCTATAAAAAAAAATCACTGTATGAAAAACTGGACCGGACCGGCCGGTTCGACTGGTTGAACCGGGAACCGGCCTGTGGTACGGTCTGGTTTGATGGTTGAACCGGAGAACCAGTCAGAAACCGGTTGAACTGGTTAAAACCGGTAAAACTGGTGGTTCAATCGGTCAGACCGGTTTCATTTTTTTTATTTTTTTATAATTTTTTTTTTCTTTTTTAAGGGGAAAATTGGAAGTTGAAGACCAAAATGGAAAGAAAAATAGGTAAAGAAAGAACAAATCTAAAAAAAATGAAGAAGGCAATGAAAAAAATTATTTAAAAAGATATAATAATTATAGAAAAGGAGATATCATTGCATAAGTATATGCATTATAACTCATACTAATAGATTTTAAGTATTTTTTTCTAAAAATCTTCATTTTTATCTATAGAAGTTTAAAAATATATTAATATATATTGCCACTAATAAATTATAATATTTTAATATGACCGATTTAACTACCGGTTCAATTACCGATTAGACCCCGGTTGACCCATTAATCCTTGAACCTGTGCTGTGACCGGTTCATTGCCCGGTCCGGTTTTTCGTTCCTTGAAAAAAATATCCATCAATGCTCATCATCATTATCTAAGATGTGTATACTTAGTTTAGATAAATGTAGAATTTCTCAATTAAATTATATATTTTTATCATAAATTTTATATAGTTTACTTTAGCATACATGTGTAGGGATTTGTAATTTATCCTTTCAAAAGATTTTCATTTTATTCTGTTTTTATAAACAAAAACTAAAGATAAGTTGGGTAAATAACTTATTAAGATCAGGACATGCCTCAAAGTTCAAAAAATATTTATAGAAATACTTACAGATCGTTTATCAATAAGGTCCTCACATCGGCAACAGGATACGAACTCAACCTTATGATTATAAGCTAATTTCTTACCCACTAGACCAACTTTTATTGACATTTTCATTTTATTCTTCATTCAGTGTCCCCCAAGTTTAACAATAGGGTTTAAGTGACACTTCACGTAAAGTTCACTTCTCATAAAATTAATATATAAGTTGCTTGGCTAATTTTGTCTTTCTCATGAAGTTTACAATTAAGTTTTTCAAAATATATTTTTTATTTGAATTAAAGAAAATGTTTGGGAAGTAGATTCTACCTATGATTAGGAAGTTATTTTGACAGATTCAATGCCCCCGGTTACGAAAACAATGGTTTTATGCAACAATAATGAAGAAAATAGATAAAACTATTTTGAGAAGGGAAGGGAAAGTTCAAGAAGAAAATAAGCACTCTATTGCAGGATTTTTTTGGGTCCACTGTCAACATCTTCAATGCGATAAATAGTATATGCAAAGCTTGTATCCTGTTCTAACCTTCAAGCTTTAAATTCTACCCCATATCTAATCTTCAAAAACAACTCTCAGAAACACTAATCCAAATAATTTCCCCTCAATCAATGGTCAGAACTCAAAATTGATGAAAACGGAGTCCTTGCCAGAAAGCCCCCCTCAAAAACAAAATTCTTGATCTTGTATACCAACAATACTTCCTTAAATGGAAACATAATATATATTCACTGTAAATTATGAATTCTACAGAAAAATGTTGATTTCCTTTTCAGTCATCTCTAAAACATGGTCTCTTGCATCAGCTAGCGCACTCTGCACGATGCAAAAGCGTGTATATTCAGATCCATTTAACTGAAACAGAAGAGAAGGCATAAACTGGGAAGAAATAAATTGCTCAAGAGATTGATTACCTGCCCAAATTTTGTAAGGAAGTTACTGGAAATGTTTAGGGAAGTGATGGCTATATCATCATTAGACTTAAGTGCCTGGGCAATTGCAAAAGCCCCATCATCCTGTGCATTGGATGCAGAAGACATTATGGGATATAACTTGGGTTTAAGAAGGAATTAAAATAAAAAAAAGGAAAATCATTTTGCAAGTACCTATACTTTCCCTCAATTTTTTATTTGGTACCTACGTGCTTTTCTCTATTGATTTAATCTTTTAATTTTCCTCTATTTATACCGTTAAACCCCTACAACTTTTCTCTGTTAGTACCTGCAGGAGCTAATTGCGTTAATAGAACAAAGATAAAGATCGAATTAAAAGAGATAGATAACAAATTAAAAATTGAGAGAAAGTATATGTACTTGCAAAATGTTTTTCCCTTAAAAAACACAAAAAAAAAAAAACCATATACAGACAATTATACCCTTATTTCGTTGAATCCTAAATCTATTGAGGTCAAAGCTTCATTGACCACTTTCAAGCTGCGGGCCAAACAGGCAGCACCCTGCAATAGTTGGTTCACAATGCAAAGAGGCAAACACACATAAGATTGAATGACAATATTTTAAATTCCAACGGAAGAAAAATGATCAAGGTACTGAAACAAACCTCATCTCTCAGTCCATTAGCCCGCAAGTCCAGAACTGATATTGTAGTATTATATTTCAATGCATCGGCAACGAACTCGGCCCCCTTTGCTCCTATCTGTGCAAAAGTTTCATAAAAAAAGGAAAACTGATTGACCAAGGAATATACAATAATTTTCAAGTTATATAGGTTACCTGGCACCAACCAAGCTTAAGGATTTTTACACTTCCATGAAATTTTAGAACTTCAGCCAAGGCCTTGGCTCCATCTGGACCAATGGGATTATAACTAAGTTCTAACTGAGAAAGAGATAAACTTTGCGTTAGAAATAAAATAATGAAGACAAACTACTAGACAGAAGACAAGGAAATCTGCAGGCTTACAGTGGTAATGACGGAATTATCTTGCAAAACTTGAGCAACGGCATTAACTCCTGCAGCATGAATGTTATTTCCTCCCTGTAATTATAGTAAGGCTAAAGTCATATTAGTAGTGGTTTTCCCATTTTCATTATGTTGGGAAAAAGAGGGGGGAGGGCAAATATACATAAGTGAGCTGCTCTCACCAGGTCTAATGTCGCTAAGGACCGATTTTCCTTTAAAGCATCTGCAATTTTTTCAGCTCCCTGACAATTTTTCATCAGTTGATTCCAAGTTCAGAGCATGGAACTCAACTCAAACATAAATTATCAAATCCAAAATTGATCTTTCTAAAATAGAAAACCATAAATTTTGTATTTTCCTGTTCCATATGGCAATCTGTCCAAAAATGCTCTACAGATTTTTCCCCTTTAAGAAGCTAGAGATGGTTAAGAAAATTGCTTGTTCATCAGAGTGTATCTCCATTGTTTGGATAAAAACATGTATTGTCTTCTAAGAAATTTAGATTCAGCAGACTTGTTACATTTTTGTAATCTATAATGAATCTCCATTTTCTATGACATAATACCATTTTACTAAGCATCTTCATGCAGCTTGTTTCTGGCATGGCCCCACTATGTTTAACACTATTTTATAAAATTAATGATTTATCACACTAAATACATGAATTAAAAGACAACTGAGAGATATGAATACCTCATCACCAATGTCATTCATGTAAAGATTCAACCATAAAAGACTCTTGCTTTTTCTAATATACTCAGCAACATGGAACGTGCCTTTAGCACTTAATGAGTTGTTGCCAAGGTCTAAAACCGTAAGTTTCCCTAGAGAACAAAGGTCATTGTCAGATTATTTGCAAGATGATAAAGTGAAGTTATTGAAGCATGAAGGATACACAGCCTACATAAGTAGCTAGTACAGCACAAGTACCTTTATGTGAAGACAATCCTGACATCAAGGCACGGGTTCCTTCATCTAGAATAGAATTTCCATGCAAATGAAGTTCCTGATCAGTGATCACATTTGCCTCAGAGTCAATCATGCATGTCTTAAACAAACTACATGGCAAACATGCCATGAGTAGAGGTCACAATAATCAGTGGTAAGAATGTAGGAATCTCTTTTTGAGAAGATGAAAACGAATATTTCTTTAGGACCAATTAAAAATTCGGATGGCATGCTGTGTTAACTGTTTGAATTTTGGAAATGAATAACATGATAGGATATAGTGGGCTATATGATTATTTCAAAATTAGTACCTATCACTTTGCCACGGGAAAAAAGTGAACAAGGCTGAATATTTCATCAAAAAGAAAACAGATGAGAAAAGTACCCTTAAAGACTTGTTCGTCTCAAGTGCTTTAGCCAATGCATTAGCCCCCAATGCACCGCCATAATTCCCACTAGAACAGTAATAATGGCAGAAGGAGTCACAAAAGAGAGAAATAATATGTGAAGGACAAAAAGATGTCCCTTAATGAAACAACTCAAGGTAAAAGGATAACGCAACATGATAATTGCATATACGTTGAACTGTATCACTTTTCATTTTCAAGAAGCAATAGGGAAGCTTCTAAGACTAAGAGGAGACATCAATGTGACACTTTCCACTTACTTGAGATGTATGTTCCTTATGCTGTTATTCTCGAGAAGTGCTCCAGCTATGCTTGTAAATCCCTACCTCCATTTCCAATAACAAATTATATAAGAATTGACCACCTTGATTTGGCTAACTAAGGTCATTCCTACAGTCCACAAAAATGCCAAAGTAAATTGCATACAGAATATTCAATCATATTGTTGTTTAGCTCAAGAACCCGTAAAGTTGAATTCTTCTTCAACATTTCTGCTAGAGCTTTTGCACCCTGCAAAACACAGGAGGATTAATTAAGGCAACAAGAAAGGCTATCTCCTACAAATTATTTATCATGAAACTCACCTCATCACCTAAGTCAGCACTGTTCAACTGAAGCTTTTCAATACTGGAGTTGCCCACCAATATGTCACATAAGCACTGTAAACATGGATGGCTATGCTAAATTAAACTTGACTGTATCTTATAGTAACATTTTCTTAACACGGTCACCGTAATAATATATAAGCCATCAAATTCATGACCTTAGTCAGAATATTGAAGCTAAAACCATGAAGAGAAAGGAGTGTTTCTAACAAATAAGTATCAACAGAGGAACATTTCACCCTATCAAAAAAAGAGAAAACATTTCAAGCTCCAAATCAATACTATATTTAAAAACAAGCAGCTTTAAACACTTGGAAAATACACTGTCAGATCTGAATAACAACGGATTGCAATAAGACATTAGGAGGTCACTGTAAGACGTATCATTTATTAATGACCATGTAATTGCTGTGGACTAGGCCAGTAAATGGATTGCAATAATACAGTAGGAGGTCAGTGTAAGATATATCATTTATTAATGACATGTAATTGCTGTGGAATAGGTCAGCAAATGTTGAATCAGAAGCCTTTAGCTATGGCAAATATTTCATTAATTGATTCGCAATGTACAAGGCAAACATATTTACACATCAAAAGGATATACTTGCAGTAAATGCGAAGATATCCTGTACAGTCAGCATCTACTCAGAGAAGAATACAAATATGGTTTTTCACAGTGAAAATTAAAGGTTCGTGTAAAGTAGTGTCCAAGCAAAATATTTCATGGGCTGAATCCACTTGGTGTTATTCAGTTTCCTGTAAAAGACTGACTAGTTTTAGTGCTTCTAGTGTTTCCATCAAAAGTAGGTCAAGCAACATAGAATTAAGGCAATGTTTGGTAGGATTGAGCCATTTTTGAAGGAAATGGAAAGGGAGGAGAGAACTCCATGGAAATGTGATTTCTGGACTATAAATATGTTTGACAGGTACAAAGAAATCATGATTTTCTTTATTGGAAATTTGGTATAAAGCAATCATGAAAAGGGAAGGAAGGAATCAAAGTGGTCAGATGAAGTAAATATTTCTCAATAAAATACCCCAATTGGGTTTCCAAAGACACTACTTCAATATAAAACAAAAGGATAATATTTTTTAGAGAAATGACATTAGTAAATATTTATATAAATAATACTTTTTTAAAAAATTAACATTAAAAAATTTTATACCAAGAAAAGGCAAAACAATCAAAATTCTTCATAACCCAGAAAACTTTGCAACAATATATTTTTGTCTTATGGTCTGAAGCACCTTTCCTTGGCCAAGTAAAGGAGGCCTACTTCCTTTGCATGGTGGAAGCACCAATTCCTTGGTTACTTAAATAATGTGTGCCAAACATCAAGATCCTCCCATCTCCTTTCTTGAAACCCCTTTCACCTACTTCCTGGCCCCTATGGGTTAGTGCAATGGTCTTTTTAGGAGTCATCCCTCAGGATGGATAAAGGTATTGGAAAGCTATTTATGCCATGTTGGATGGCAAATAAATCCTGAGAATAGAAAAGGAATTGGACAAGGATTCCCAATGTACACATGTTTGGTAGAGATGAATAAAAGTTCCATGGAATAAAAATACGGGGGCATGCTTCCTCTGGTTTAATCATGGAATGGGGGTGGCTTCCATGGAAAGCAAATTTTTCAAACACTCTTGCCCTCACTTGAGATTTTGTAAGGTATAAAGCAATAATCATGCCTTCAGGTCTAGATTGAAGATGTAATCATCTGCAAAACCAGGTCCAGAAGGATTGGTTCATGTAAGTTATCTCATTAATAACTGGGAAATTTTCTGATGAGATCGCAAGCTGATGGCATGATGAAGTGCTCCGTCTTCTAGGTCGTCTGCTGCTATGATCACAAAAGGAGAAAGGGTTTCAGTTGTCTACCTCAACTCCCTCTACTCTTCCTTCCCATCAGAGTCCTCGTTGGCAAGGCGTGGCAGTGAGAGTGAGAATGAAGGTCATTGTAGAGGGCACAGTTGTAATATGACAGTGATCAACAAGGGATTGTCTCAACAACTAGAGTTCTTTGGGTTCTTTATTTTCAATTTTGACATGAAAAGTTTTTTGGCAAGGATATTTTTGTATTCAGATATCATAAAAATTTCATTCTATCAATCTAATACAAATACCAAACATTATGTATACAACCATTCCATATTTTTCTTACATATCAAACATATTTAAAAACGGTTCCATTCATTCTCATATTCACAATTCTTTTCCTATTCCGTTTCCCTTAAGAAGTCTTTCATCATACCAAACAGGACATTACAGCAATTGAGTTTGTAATCTTTATTCCTTCATTTTAAGAGGACTTCCCCCTGTTTGGTATGTAGTATTAGAGGGGTCGGAACTAGGCTTGACATTAGTATTGTCCATTTTGCGACGTTTGGTACAAGGGATTGATAATAACCTGGAATTGGGAGTACCATGAAAGTGAGATTGCTACAAAGCCACCCACCCCCTGGTATTTACAAAGCAGTGCTGGGATTGGAAAATTTTGGGACAAAATTGTCCTGTTTATAATAATTTTCAAACCAAAGCACCCTCTTCTTATTCCTCACATCACCGATGTTCTCTCATCTCTCACCTTCACCCCCATCTCTCATCTCTCCCTCCGCACCCATCTTCTTCTTCCCTTGTTGTCGACATCTTTGCCGGCGGCGACCACCCGCGATTTCTTCCATTCTCTTCATCCATAAATTGTTGTGAGAACCTTCTAGAACCTCCATAATTATCCCCCTCATCATCTTCTACAAAATCTCAGATCGAATGAAAATAATGTGCCACACCTTATATATCTTACCATTCATTTGAACAGGTTCAATTAAATTAGACTGAGTACCCAGTTCAACCCGGCTTTTGGATTCTTCTCTTCGAAAAGTATTTATGCATAAAGTACATCATAAGACCTTATACCATAGACGATTTTATAATCTGGGTCATATTTTCAGGGAGAGTGAGACCGCAAAAATGAGGTGCAAGAGAGTCATACAATGGTAATGGGTTAGAGTTAGAGAAGGATATTATTGTACTTTTATAATTTATTTTATATTATAAAATAAAAATTAATGAAAGCATTCCCATCAAATATTACTTCCTACCAAACATAATTTTAAAATCCCAATCTCAGTCCTCGTCCTAGTACTAGTCCTAGTCCTACTTCCAATCCTAGTCCCACTCCATCAAAACTCAAGCCCACATACCAAACAGGGCCTTCTTGTCCTTGGTTCTGTTTTGTTCTTTTCTTCTCTTCAGTAAATTATTTTTTCTCATGCCCAATATATTAAAATTTAGTTGGGCGCAAATGAATACAAGAGAAAACAAATAACACCATTTCTCTGAATGAACCATAAGCAACAGTTAACACAAATTTTAGAAGGATTAACTCTGAAATAACATACTTTAAAGTTCTCACTTCATATCATTACAATCCTTACCTCAGCAGTCAGACTAGCGAAAAAATTAAAATTAGATTTATAATGTGTTATAGGAAACTGATAATTAGATTTAGTATACATTGAAACAGTTAGGCCTAACCTTAGCTCCTTCATCTCCAATAGGATTTCCAGAAAGATCAAGAGTCTTCAATGTGAAATTCGATTGAAGAACACCATCAAAAGCTTTCATTCCAGCTGCAGTTATACCATTTGCAGAAAAACTCACCTCCTCCACAATCTATGTACCAAAAAAACTAAAATCAACATTTAGCACATGGCCCAAAGCGCACTGATACAGCAACGCAACATAATCTTCAGTGCACTAATAGCTTATTGAAGACCAAAAACATAGTTGAGTTCTTAACTTATTAAACACAGGAGATCAAAATGAAATTTTAGAAAGCTACAATATTTGATTTTTCCATCTTTTCATGTATGTAAGGTAGAAAAAAAGAAAGCAATGACAAATATCAAAAGTTTCTCACCTGGTTAAATGCCAAACTCTCAGCAAGAAAGAATAATCCCTCATCCCCAAAGTTACGTCCTGCCAAAATTCATTAGATGATAAACAACTTTTTGTTTTTATATTTATGAATCTCTTTTGAATTACCCAAGACTAGATGCTAGTCACGTCACATAGAATCAAGTATCAACCACAACAAAGTATGAAATCAATGAATGACAAGAATGAGGTAAACATAAAGATAACAAAAGCAAGTGCAAAATTACATGAAAACATGTTCATAATCATATAAATCCAAAACCAATTAGGATAATAAGTGAACAATATGATACACATAAAAGCAAACCCTTTGGCCAAGAAAGCATGCCAAAAATGTTATCCAAAACATTCTCTATATACAATGAAAAAACTTCATTTACAATGAGGTTCATCATATAACCATCACATTGCTTTCTATAATATTCTGGCAGGCATACCTGACATATCAATGCTTGGAAATGACTTCAGTTCACGAGCAAACTCATTGAGCTTCTGCTTAGATTCCCTCTCAATCTTTGCCCCAAGTTTAGACAACAAATTTGTCCCAGGTGCAACAGACCATTTCATTCCTTGTGAAGAAGATTGGTTTTCTACAGATAGAGGCTTTGATTGCTTTGGAACAACAAGCTTTTCTACTAATTTCCACAAAACTGTAGACTAAAGACATTAGTACAACCATTATGTAATATAGCAAAATATTATACTTGATTACTAGCAATTGCAACGAAAGAAAACCTACAAAATTGTAACTATAGAATTAGGATAACATAGCAGATTCTAGTTTGATTATATGGCAGAAACCCCACAAAAAGTTGCAAGCAAAAGCATCAGGCGTTAAGATAAACTAGTTCATAGGGTCCATGCATTGCACAGAACCCAACATAACAAGCAGTTCTACTCACATCCTGTGAACTGTATCTTTCTATAAGATTTATTAGATATATAGATAGAATATGGATCACTTCCAGCTTTCTTACATGTAACTGTACAGAAGCGTGCTTAATCTATACTTATATATCTATAAACTCTGTAAGAATCCACTTTGTGTTTTTGTGTTATGAATAGTGTTGTAAACTGAGATACCTGAATTATATTGAGCTTCATGTTTTATACTTTTCTTCCATTACTTATTATGTATTTTTTTAATTTAATATTGTAGGGCTTACAGGTATGTTCAAATCAGCTAATGACTTGCGCAATTATTAACCTTTGCTTATTTATCTTCACACATCACTATTACCTTTCGTGCATGGGAAAAAATTTTAGTTTGGTATGAAAAAACTTCACTTTTGAGTTTCAAATGCCTGCCTCAAGAAAGTACAATCTTCTCATCAAAAGCTCTTTAAGTGGAGTTTCAATTATAAGGTAATAGGCGACACCTAACAGCAGATGCCAGCACTCCAGCAACACATGACTGTCTGGCACAAGCTAGTGACATCTAAACTACCAGAAGTCAGCCTTAAAGTGATCAACGTTGGTCCTCATGCAAATCATATTAAAACAGCAGGGACGCAGGGAGGTAAGGACTCAGAAAAGCAGCCAGTTCAATCCAAAACAGAATGCACGTAGATGTTAAAACGACAATGTGCATTGTGCAGCTCAGATTTTTCTTACACAATAAGAAACTGTATTAATTCTTTAAACATTGCAGTAACCTGTTATGAAAATATATAAATAAAGCTAACCAGTGGCAATTTGAAGTTAAACAAATACAATTATAATTGGATGATAAAGCAGCATACATGTCAATTCAACTCAAATTTCAAAGAAAGGCAGAAACGTCAAAACAAGTAGATACAAAAGCACTCGTACCGAAAGTGGCGGCAATGAAAACTCCAGCGGGCACAACAACGGAGGCAAGCTGCTTCAACGGGCCACTGGATAAAGGTCCTTCAGCCTGAGACTGCCGGTAAACTCTCCGAGCACCACTAGGCCGATTCTGAGTGCCATGGACGCCGGAAGCAGCCGTAACCATCAAAATTCTGAAACCGCGACGCTTTCTTGCTGAGTAAAGACTTGGAAGACGCACAAAATGCCCACAAATTCCCAAGCATTGCCGCCTCTGGATATGCAAGGCCACCTGCAGATGAATATGGAAATTGTTAGGATTTTCGAGGATAAGAAGAAGAAGAAGAAGAGAGAAAGGATTACCTGTGGATGGGAGTAGAGAGAAACGGTGGACGCCGAGCCCATAGGTTCTAGAAGCTCATATACATAAGAACGTTGACTTAATGTTTTTTCTTTGTCGTACAAGAGGGAAGATGAGGCGAAGAAGAAGAAAGTTAGAGTGGATAGAGCAGAGCTGGGACGTCTATAGGTGTTCCCAGCGTTTTAAAGTTCTCCAGAAAGGCTGAAACTGACGAGTCTGAGAGAGAGGCGGCAGCTTCATCGACTGCTGATTTGCAGTGCTGCGCTGTCGTTGGGCCTATTTTAAGAGCCCAGAGATTTATTCTCATTGGACTCGTCATACGCCCAAAAAATTCACATCAGTAATTTGTTCAGCTAAAGGTCTCTCCAAAATCCACATGCATTTCTTTGGAAGTTCAATAGTCCACAGAGGTTAGGGTTCAGTTGCTAAAGTGATTGGCTCATAACTATAAAGTTGTAAGTCTGTATCCTGTTAATGTAAGGATCTTATTGGTAGGTGATCTATAAAAACCTATGCAAGTGCCCCTCATGCAATTCTAAAATGTATGTGTTAAATTTTATTTAGTTTAAATTTATTTATATATATTTGTTATCTAAGGTTATAATTTACTGTTATAAAATATTAAATCTAATCATTAGAAGTTGATCAAATGGTGAAGATAATAAATGGAGAGAAAATGGATATGGAGGTAAATAGAGACATCCCTCTCCCGGCCTTATTAGTAGGTGATCTAAAAAACCCTATGTAAGTGCCCGGGGGCATGTCTTCTTTTATAATTTTTTCACTTTTTATCTCAAGCAATTCTAAAATGTATATGTTAAATTTTAATTATTTTAAATTTATTTATATTTTTTTTATTTAAGGTGATAATATACTGTTATAAAATATTAAATCTAACCTTTAGAAATCGATCCAATGGTAAAAAATAATAAATGAAGAGGAAATGGATACAGAGGTGAACAAAGATCGACGCCCCTCTCTCTCTCTCTCCCCTGCAGAACTGTTCTGAATTATAAGCAATGAGGAACTTGAGCACAGATTGTGAAAAGAATTTAGAAATGACCTAAAATTAATGGCCCGTTTGGTTCATGGGATCAAAAGAAATGTAATGGAATATAATAAGATGTAATGTCATGTAATACAACGATGATTACTTAAGTTTGTTAGGTAAAATGTTAGGAATGGGATGATGAATTATAGTTTTTTTATATTTGCTTAAAGATATATAAAAAGACAAAAATATCCTTTCAAAAAAGAGAGAGAAAAGCCTCCTTCCTGTGATTCTTCCTCATCCCAAATGAACATGGAAAATCTCATCCTGTTCACACAAAATCAGAAATTATCCATAGAAAGCAACAATAAAAAAGATTTCTTGAGGTAAAATGAAGAAAAAAACGAGTAAGGGAGTGGTTGGTCGAGAATGGAGATTTGAGAACGGACTTGGCCAATGATTAATGGATCTACAAGATGAATGATCTTTGAGAATGGGTGGCCAGCAAACAGATTTGACGGTGAGCTCAAGTCACAAAAAGAGGAGTTGTAGGTCATCAATTTGGTCTGGGGGTTCGATGGATTTAATCTTGATTTCTCTAAATGAAATAGTATAGTTGGATTCCATGAGAGATGATTATATGTAGTCCTGATGTAATAAACTGATTACGATATTTAGTTGGGCTTATGTAATTTAAAGAGAATTATATTTTGTAATATTAATTACACAATTTGATATAATCAAGATTACCTGCTAAGATTGATAAATGGAGATATAGATATCATGTAATGAATTGAAAAAGACATTATTGACATTATAATTTTTTAAATTGACTAATGTGACCGCCCATAAATGTTGTTAAATATTAAATAATTATCACCATTAAACTTTAAAAAATTAATTAATAATATATAATTTTTAAAATATTCCCCATAAAAAAATTATATTCTATAGTTAAAAAATATTAAATATCACAATAAATAATATTCCAACTATTACATATTAAACCATGAACCAACTTGTACACTCCATCATATTTTCACTATTATATATTAAAAATTACCATGAACTCAAAATGTACATTATACATATATGTGTAGAGAAGGGAAATTTTTTCTCTTATTATATTATCACTAGTACAAAAAAGGCCTTTAAGACCTGCACATTTAGACGTGTTTTAGCGGATAAAGTCTAAAAGGTATAGGCGGTGGCAGTTTCACAATTATGCAAAACTTGAGAGACCAGTTCACCTAAAATAAGGCCTAAAAGTATGTTATTTAGACCGGTTATAATAAGAACCGGTCTAAAAAGAAATAAAATAAAATAAAAAAAATATAAACAATACATTTTATAGACGGTTGTAATATAATAGATATAATATATGTTCTAAATTTTAAAATAAAATAAAATATTCATTATTGTTTAGACCGATTGTCGTTCAAAACAAGTTTAAAATGTTAAAATTTTTAGACCTGTTGTCATTTAGAACAGGTCTAAAACGTGTAGGAGTAAAAAATAAATATGTGGCCCACTTTTAAGACCAGTTGTTGGGAACAACCGATCTAAAAAGTTTGATCTTTTAGACCGGTTGTTCCCTTTAACCGGTCTAAAAAGGTGAACATTTAAAAATAAAAATGTGGCCTACTTTTTAGACCGGTTGATGGGAACAACTGGTCTAAAAAGTTTGATATTTTAGACCGGTTGTTTGCTTCAACCGGTCTAAAAATGTTTTTAAGACCAGTTGTTGGGAACGACCGGTCTAAAAGTTGCGGTTCTTAGGAACAACCGGTCTAAAAGTTTCAACTTTTAGACCGATCGTTCCCAACAACAGGTCTTAAAAGTGCCCGAAACCTAAATCCTCAATCGTGTGTGCTTTTTTTCATATTCTTGAATCTGAAACTTTCCCCTCTTCTTCTAAATTCCTCCTCTGCCTAGCCGTTCCTCTTGCACACACCCCTCCTCCGTCCTTAATGCTCCTCACCGTTCCTTTTGCACACATCCCTCCTTCGTCCTTAATGCTCCTCGTCGTTCCTCCTGCACACGAAGACCGCCAACGAACGCAGATCTAGATTGCATTACGGTGTTCCCCGCCGTATCTCCTTCAATGTCTTCCTGAAGCTCCTCGTCGGCCGTTTCTCCTTTGGTGTCTTCTTGAAGCTCCTCGCTGTTTCTCCTTCGATTTCTTCCTGCAGGTAATTAGAATGTTCATTGGGTTTGTTTCTTTGCTAAATTGGTTAAGGCATTGTTCGCCTTTTTCCCCTTCTTTTTCTTCGATTTTGTTATTTGAATTTGAGATACAGATGCATGAGAAATGTTAAACCCTAACTATGAGTGAAATTTCTGATGAACTTGGTGTTAGCGAATTGTGCTTTTGTGCTTATTGGTTGTTTATAAGAAGCATTGTACCGTGAAGGTGTGAACTATGAGTAAGTTAAGTTGTCTTTCTTTGTTGGTGATTAGTGGCAAATTAGAAACAAGTTCCATCTTTCATGGATTCCAATTAGCTAATTTAATTTTTTTTTTGTATTGTACTATAATGTAAGTTGAACATACCTGCGAGCTATTAAGAAGCATGCATCTATTTTGAAAGAAGGATTAGCTAGAGAGTGCTCGTAGCATCACTAAGAGAAAGAGTGATGAGACCTTTTGCTGTGATCATGTTGTTGGTTACTCTCACATGGGGTAAGAGAAATGTGTATTTAAATTTTTAGTAATTAATAACTTGGTTAATGCACATAATTTTATTGAATATTAAGACGATTTTGTTTTTATTTTGCAAATGATATAGTACAACTAGCTGATGCAAATGAATGCGACAAGTATGGTGTATTCTGGGTTAGTTTGAATAAGCCATTTTCTAAACTTATTTGGATCACCCCCAATAAGTAGGGGTGTGTTCATAAGGCAAGACGGGATTAAAACAATTCTATCTAACAAAAAGGTTAGACGATTTTTTGTTTTGTATTGTGTCCTGTATGAGATGACCCATCCATATTCAATTTTTAATTTTCTTTACCTCACCAAAACCACGTGATTTCAAACACATCTAAAGTAATGAGTCCAATGTAAATATGATAATTGAGAGAATTGCATCCCACAAAATTACATTAGACTCATTTCTACAAATTTGATAAATTTCTCTCTCATGTTTTTGCTGTGGAACTTAACATCATTTAAACCAGTGAGTTTAAGGATATCAATGATAACCAGGTCGGAATTGATATTAATGGTTTGAATTCAAAGAAATAAAATCCTGCTCGATATTATGATTGTTAGAGCAGAAAAATTAGAGATCTCATAACCTACGAATCTAGAAACACTAGTAACGTAGGAATCTCATAACGCTCATAACGTTTAGGAAACGTTTCTTCGGATGTATGTAAATATTCTTGTACATTACAATTAAACATACATAAGATTATGTTGATTGGTCTCAAAATGGGCATGCTGAAGGCACTATATATAATGTTCATGCCTCTATGGAAAATGAAAATTTTCAGACTATTCAACTGCTTCACTGTCGTTTTTAGATGTCCACTTTTAAAGTTTTATTGACATATAATCTTAATGCCCTGTTTAATTCACTAAGGAAGAGCTAGAGAGGGATTCACTCATCTTCCTCCTTGACTGATGTTTAATTTTTTCCCCCTATAATCATTACTTGGGAAGGCCATTTTTATCACTAAAACTACTTTATTTCATTTCATTTTTCAATTCCATTCCTTTTGTTTTTGTAGATACCATTGTTTATACTTAGGTGTGTTAGGTTTGTGAGACCAAGGGTTATGGTCAAGTTAAAAATTAAATTGTATTAATTTTACTAACATTATTGGTTAGGGTGTTATCTTGCCGTTTTATTGGCATCTTCCTTGCTTTGCATGCTCTTGGGTGTAATGATTGCATGCTCTCATCATAGTCTTGCCTTTTCTAGGGGTAAAAGTAGAAAACAAAAAAAGGTGTTGGAATATATGGATCGTAGTTGGATATAAGCTAAACGGACAAGTGTTGAATATGATGTTGGGGTGAGGGGTTTTTTAGACTTTGCAAAAAGAAATGCCGATGATGATAGTGGGATGTTTTATTACCCTAATATAAAATGTTTAAATGAGAAGCGACTAAGTGCTGCAGATATATATACACATTTAATTTGTGAAGGGTTTTGTAAAATGTATATAGTATGGGTATGGCATGGTGAACAATTAGAAATGCTAAGTGCATCTCAACAGGGGAGAGTGACTTGTGATGATAATGACATGGATCTGGATGATCGGATAGAGGATATTATTCGTGATGCAGGAAAAGAGGCTTTTGAACAATCACATGCATATGGTAATATATGTAGTGATGCTGAGAAGCCGCTATACCCAGGGTGTAAAAAATACCAATTGCTGCAAGCTGTATTGAAATTGGTAAGTTTGAAAGCACGGCATGGATGGAGCGACAAAAGTTTTTTAGAAATGCTTGAGGCCTTTAAAGACATGCTTCCTAATGATAATGTGTTGCCTTATCGATACTATGATGCTAAGAAAATACTGTGTCTACTAGGAATGAAGTATAAAAAGATCCATGCATGCCCTAATGATTGCATATTGTATAGAAAAGAGCATAAAGAGAAGGAGCAATATCCGATATGTGAAACTCCAAGGTATAAATCAAACATGGCCCCTGCAAAAGCGTTGTGGTATCTTCTAATCATACCAAGGTTCAAGCGCTTGTTTGTCAATGAAATTGATGCCAAAAATTTGAGATGGCATGCGGATGAGAGGATTTCTAATGAAAAGCTTCGACATCCAGTTGATTCTTCTCAATGGCAGAAAATAGATCAATTATTTCCTAACTTCGGTGAAGAACCTAGGAATCTCAGGCTTGGGCTTAGCACAGATGGCATGAATCCTTATGGTAGCCTAAGCAGTATACATAGTTTATGGCCTGTTCTATTGGTAATTTACAATGTATCTCCTTTATTATGTATGAAACAAAAGTACATTATGTTGTCTATGTTGATTTCGGGACCAAAGCAACCCAAAAATGATATAGATGTTTACCTAGAACCCTTGATTGAAGACTTAAAAGAGTTGTGGGATAAATGTGTCGATGTTTTTTATGCGAACAAGAAGGAGACTTTTAATATGAGAGCAATGATCTTTTGTACTATAAATGACTTCCCTGCATATGGGAACTTGTCAGAATATAGCGTTTAAGGCCACAAAGCATGTCCGATTTGTGAAGAAGGCACATGCTACCATCAACTTCAACTTGGAAGAAAGACGGTTTACCTTGGCCATAGGCGATTTCTTAGATGAAGCCACCCATATTGTAGATTAAAAAAAATTTTGGTGGCCAAGAGTTTGAAGATGCTCCAGAGGCATTGACTGGGGAGAAAATTTAAGGAAAGGTGAAAAATATCAATACGATCTTTGGTAAGTCATCATAGAGTAGAAATGAAAAAAAAAATATATGGACAAAAAGGTCCGTCTTCTTCGATCTTCCATATTGGCACAATCTTGACGTCAGACATTGTATTAATTTTATGTATATGGAGAAGAACGTATGTGATAGTATTGCTGGGACACTACTCAACATACAAGGAAGTTCTAAGGATGGCGTGAAGGCAAGATTAGATTTGCAAGAAATGAGAATACGAGAAGATTTACATCCAAGGTTATACATATGGTTATAGAACTTTTTATCCTCCAGCTGCTCATACTTTGTCTAATGATGAGAAAAGAAGCTTTTGTGAGTGTTTACATGGCGCCAAAGTTCCCTCAGGGTATTCTTCAAATTTTAAAAAGCTTGTATTTATGAAAGACTTGAAGTTCATAGGGCTAAAGTCTCGTGATTGTCATGTTTTAATGCAACAACTACTCCCAATAGCTATTCAAGGCATTGTCAAATCTGATCTTCGACTAGACTTTGTTTTTTCTTCAATACCATTTGTTGTAAAGTCATTGACACAAAAAGATTAGAGGAATTGGAAAATGAAGGATATATGATTTTGTCCCAGCTTGATAAGCTTTTTCTTCCTTCTTTTTTTGACATTATGGTACACCTAATTGTTCATCTAGTGAGGGAGATAAAGTTGTGTGGCCCTATCTATTTCCGGTGGATGTACCCAATCGAAAGAATTATGAAAATCCTAAATGGGTATGCGAAGAACCCCAACCAGCCTGAAGCATCTATTGTTTAGAAATACATTTCTGAAGAAGCTATGGAATTTTGTCAACATTATTTATCAAATGTATGACATATTAGGCTTCCTAAGCATCATGATCAAGAAGGGGGTAGATGCGGGGCAACAGTAAAGAGTATAGATGCTGATAAATTGCAACAAGTCCACTTGTACATCTTGAATAATGTTGATGAAGTTCAATATTACATGAATGCCCATAAAGAAATTGTACGGAAACAAAATAGTCGAATGACTGAACAAAGGTTAATTAGGGAGCATAATAGAACTTTTACATATTAGTTCAAACAAAAGGTTGACGGAGAAGAATGTGTTTTTGATACAATAAATTGGTTAGCACGTGGTCCTGAAGTTGATGTCATAAGTTAGGATTCATTTGTGATCAATGGTTATGCCTTTTACACGAAGTCCCTAGATGATAAGAGCACCGTCCAGAACAGTGGTGTTGTATTAATGGCTGAATCTATGCACTTCTCTAGTTCAAAAGATAAGAACCCTAAATTGGCTGCCATACCTTATTATGGGGTTATTGAAGAGATATGGGTGGTTTGACTATGTTAGAATCAGATTTACCATTTTCAAATACAAGTGGGTTGATGTCAATAATGGTGTGAAGGTCGATAGGTTAGGATTTACATTAGTAGATCAGAATAATAGAAGTTTCGGGGATGAACCTTTCATTATGGCAGATCAGGTGCAACAAGTGTTCTATATTACTGATCAAGCAAATAAAATGTGGTCTGTAGTTCTCCAAGGAAAAATGGTCGTTGATATTGATGAGAAAATTCACTCAAATTATGATCTTCTTGAGACTCCTTCTTTTTCCAGGGGTCTACTAGAATTGAATGAAGAAGATGAAGTAGATAATGAACACGGCACAAGAAATGATCATCATGAGAGAATATGGGAGGATATCTCGTTATGATACTACTTTGATCTAAAGTAATTATGATTATGATTTATATCTGAATAATGTATATAATTTTTCCATAGATATAGTCTTCGTCTTCTCATGTTTAAGATTTACAATTTATCTTTATTTGTTGTCGTTACAGGCATATGATAGATCCCTGGCGTCCTAGTGTAGAGGATTAGCCACCTACTACACCTCAGAGTCAGCCACCTATTGCCCAGCTAAGTCAGCTAACTAGTGCTCCTCAGAGTCAACCACCTATTGCTCAGTAGAGTCAGCCATCTAGTATTAATCAGAGCGAGCCTAGCAATGCTCGGAGCTAGGATCATAGTAAGCCTAGTAGCCAGCCTGTACGGAGGGGTATACGTGGCACATGGTTGATAGACATTTATCTCAGTCGAACTGCAGGCCAAAAGATACCGTTTGAGTTTGATAGATATTGAAAACCAATCGGGCCTAATGCAAGCCAATATAGGAGTTTTGTTAGCCTCCTTGCACGCAATAAGCTGAGTATCTTGATAGAGGAGTGGAGAAATGTCGATGAAAAGGTGCGGCAACATATTTGGGACACTATCCAGGTATACAATTCTCTTCTATTCTATATGTAATTATTATCAAACATTTCACAAATTTGTCACTTACTCCTTCAATGCATGCATTCCAGCTCACCTACAACATTCCTCAAAATGAGATCTTGTAAAACAAGACAATGACGTATTGTTATGAGTGCTGGAGCAAGTTTAAGACAAATCTAACAAACAATTACATTCATATCGAGGTGAAAGATAGTCAGCCTCTTCTTAATCCATGCGACAAGTATACATTTCTTGATCAAGCGACTTGGCAGGCATTTGTTAGGCTTCGGACTACTCTAGAATCTTTGGTTAGTTGAGTTATTTTTCATTTTATTTACTTATCAATTATCTTAATTGATTGTAACATTTTCCTTTTGTTTAATTTCTTATTCACAGGCAAAAAGGCAAAAAGCACAAAAGAGTGGTAGAAAGAATGATTGCCCTCATATAATGTCTCATGAGGGTTATGCAAAGGTTGAAAGAGACTTGTTGGCGGCCAAACGGAAGAGATTGGAAGAAACATCTCAATCTGATCCTTTAGTTCTTTTCTCTCAACCATCTCTGATTTGTTGCGAAGAAAAATGGTTATTTGATCACCAAAAGAGGAGTGGGTCTTATACGAGTGAACAATCTCATATAATATGTGAAAAAATTGTAAGTATATATCGTTGTTGTTATTAATTACATAAGAAACATATTTGATTACTTATGTTTGTTATTTTGTATTATCTTACAGGAGGAACTTAGAAAAAAACAAGCTGAAGGATCTTTTAAGTCGAAGGGTATGAATGATATTCTAACAGTTACTACTGCCAAACATGAACATCTAGGCTGTGTTAGGGGAGTTGGAGGAGGGGTAGGGATACGGGATTACTTTGGAACTGCTGTACGCCACTCCTCAAACATCGTGACTAGGGAGGAATTGGAGACTATATTGGCCACTGAAAGAGCAGAAGCAAAGGTCGAGGCTGAAGCATCATTTGATGCACTATTAGATACTCGATTGAGTAAGATGAAAGAGGAAATGATAGTGTTTATAAGCTCAAGACAAGATACCAGTGCTCCCCAGCCATAATTGATTGATCCTAATAAGCATAGCACTAAAGGGAGTTGTTGCAACATCGGGCAGTCATCAGAGGGTCCTGCAAGAGAAATTATTGAGCCTTGTGATATTTTTGTCGAGGATCCTCTAAACAGGTTAGTTGCACGGGGTAGTGTGCATAACCTGGGATCAACTATCCACCACCAACAAATGAAAGCTGATCAAGTTCGAGTGTCAGTTGACGAGGTGATCATTGTAACCCAAATTTCAATTAAGGGCTAATGACTTCAAAAGTGATTATAATTATTGTTAATTAAACGCTTTTGAAGAATAAGATGTGAATTTCGATCTGAATATGCTTTTGATCAGTGCCTAAACCCCATATTTAAGTTCAGTGATGGATTAACATCTAAATTGAGTTAAATAAGAGGGAGGGCGCATAGTTAAGTGATATGAACCCTAAAAATGTGTTTGGAGGTAATTTGGTAGAGATTGCCTTAATCAGGGGCAAAACAGGTAAAAAGAAAAGTTACCGACCAGTTGGTCAGTTACCGAAGAGGAAACTTATTTGTAATTGGAGATCAATGGTTAGGATTGATTGGTCAAAGGGTGGAATCTTGTGCAATTGAGTTCATGTATGACATGAAAAAGGAGAACAAGATCTTGCCATGTGTCAAAACATGAGCCATAAGATCTAAGTCAAGCATTCAACTCATTTTCTCTTCCCTCCCATTTTTTTTAGGTCAGCAAAATGGGCTTGTAGAGACCAAAAATCTGACTTCTCTTATCTTCATCATCATCTTCACCAACTCATCTCATCTCTCTCCTCTCCTCCATTTTCGTTGAAGCTAAGCAAGAAAGAGAAAGAAAAAGCTTAGGTTTTAGGTAAGAAAATGACTTTGAATGCTCAAGTGTTCTTCATTAATATTGCTCATGGTGTCAAGAGTTCCATTCCTATGGTTTCAGATTTTTTATTAGTGGAGTTTGAGAATTTGTGGGAATTTGAAAGTGAGAGAATAAAAGAAATAGCTTTGGGAAGAAGTTGAGGTGAGTATTTGATACCTTTTGGTATAATTATTATGGTCATTGGTTTGGTTTTGAGAATTTTGAATTTTTGCCCTGATCTTTGGTCTAATTTGAATGCTTGAATTGGTTAGGGTATTGTGTAAAATGTGGTGTTAAATTGTGTCTTTATGCCATTGGAGTTGGTTTGGAATTTTGGAATAGAAGGAATTGCATTGTGGTGGATTGTGTGTATATTTTGTGTTGACATGTTGAGATTTCTGTGGAACATGTCTATGTGGATGGAATTTGATTGTTTTGATGGCTCCAATGGATTCCTTTTGCAAAATTTGTGTGGGAATGGTGTTTAATGTGAAAATGGAAACCATTGGAAGCAATTGTGAAAAATTGAGAATCTGTCCATTGAAAGTCTGTTCTGGGCAGTATGGTTGTGTTGGCTTTTTGAATAGGCAAATGATGTTGAAAAGTTATAAAACGTTCCAGTTTTAAAGTTCATATCCCAAGCTTCAAAATGGACATATAAGTTGTACCATTTCGTTTTGTGCACTGAGTTATGGTTGTCCAAAGTTTAGGATGGAAACTGAACTCTATTGTGGGGCAGTTGTGAGTCTTGTGCAATTCTGTACTTTTGTGGTGATTTCCAGTAATGGCCAATATTTTTCCTAGGAAAAGGATTTAAATAACTTTCATTTGGATTTGGAATCACCTTATTTCAATTTTTCTTGAATTAGTTATGATTTTTGGAAGATCAGCCAAGAAATAGAATTTTCTTGGCCACGGCCCAAATGTTTCTGACCTCTTTTTGGCCGCGGGCAACCCCCAAAAATCAGTATTTTGTACTTTTGAAAGGTCGTTTTTGGTATAGCCTTTCCCAATCCTTTGGGTATATGTTTAGGCCTCTAATAGCCACCTAAAGAGTCTAAATGATAACCAACTTAAAGTACTATGGAATTAAGAACTTGGAAAAGAGATTGACAAGTTGTCCTTAATTTGGTTATAGGATTTGATATTTGCCGCCCTTGTGAGCCCACAGTGCCAAAGAACGTCAGGAAAGGACAAGGTAGTTACTCTTTCTCTTATACTGTGTGTGAAACATTGTATGTATGTTTGTCATGCATTGAGAATACATTGTGATACATTGTGATGCTTTGAGATCGCAGCGAAAGCTGACGCATAGAGTTTATAGCCATGAGTGCTGCATTTATGGCGTGAGCCATGATACATTGTGATGCTGCTTAACATGATCATATATGATATGTGTTTGTACACTGTATGAGTAATTTGTTACTACTAGGATTCTCTTGAATCTCATTCTTTCCAATGACTAAGATTTCAGACAGGGCTAATGGCGCTAAAGAGAAGTGGACAACCCAGAACAATTAGGACCCTTTGGAGTACATTTGATTTTGGGATGTTGGTTATCTACTTTTGAACTTGCGATTACTGTAAATTTCGAGATGTAAATATTACATTTGATTTTGGTCATGTAATCCCCTAGTTGAGACCTATAAACCCTTAGTTTATATATGTACAAACCCGGAAGTTGCCTGGGATTTGGTTATACACTCTAATATGTATGAATGTAAATTAACTGCACAGATAATTATATTCAAAATTCAAAATTGAGACCAGGATGGGGAAGATTTTTTAAAAGATTTTGTGAAAACCCTACGGTAAAGTAGGAAGTTGAAAAGAGTTTAAATTATCCGACGATCTTTAAACCAATTTAACTATGCGTTATCGAATCATAATTATGCTAATTAAGGCAGGGGGTTACAATTATTGTAGATGTACCTGTCCCTATCCCTTCTGATGAATTCAAGATCGTAAGCGATGTCCTGGGTACGTTCATCTTATGGCCAAAGAACCTTGTTTCTGTTCGAGCTAAGTCCGATCAAAGCCCCACCAAGCCCAACTCCTTTCACTCAAGAAGTTTCACAGCCTCCATTGAATATCATGCAGTAAGTGATTCTGATGGCATATGATACATCCTTTAAAAAAAGAGATTGGTCTACGGATTCAGTTGTTGGATAGTCAGGGGTGACGTGCTATCTTGAGAGGGATGATTTGATGTCCCTGGTAGCTCCTAAACAAAATCTTACGATTGGGATTGTCCAACTGTTATTAATGTAAATATCTTCTGCAATTCAAAGTAAATATTTTAAAAGTTTCACCATTTACCTTTGATTTATGTGCTTGCATTATTGTAGGTACATGTATCATAGGTTGGTCTCCTCAGGCAAAAGTGAAAAATTTGGATTCTTATGCCCCCATCACATCCAAGAGAAAGGGACCACTACTGCTATAAGACATAGATACTTATTAGAAAGGCTTAGTGAAACTGGAACTGAGTGTTTCTTTTTTTCAACGATCATTGGCAGTTGGTTCTTCTATACAAGAGTAGTTACACAATCATCCTCTTATGCTCCCTCCACTTCAAACCAGGGAATGATTTGAAAAAGACCATGAACTCGTTAGTTTTCTTGCATTATTACCTTTTATGTGCAAAGTTTATGGAATTTGTATAAAATAAATAACCTTTATGATTTTGATGATCATAGGGCTATGCGGACATTCCTACACACTGCTTGTGGTAAGCATGTTCGTGACTTAAAGGACCCTACATGGATCATGCCAAAGGTTAGTACATATTGATTTGTTTAAAGAATGTAATAAGCCATGCCTTTATATTTGTTTTAATGATATCATGTTTTTTCTCAAAGCCATAGGCAACTACAGGGGTCCAACTTATGTGGTTTTTATGTTTTGAGACACATTTACAATATTATCACTCTAGGCACGACTGATTTTACTCAAGAGGTAAATTTATATTTCAGAACTTTTGTATTACTTTATTGTTTTTAAGTTACTAAGTTAATGTTTCGTCTGGTTTTGGTGTTACAGATGTTTGATCTTGCTGATCCTTTCCTGAAGAAGATATTGATTTCATTCGCATATGGTGTGCTGAATTCATCCAGATCTATTACAAAAATAGTGAGTTTTTGAATTCAACATTACATTGTACATTGTTCTCATATGTATTGCTCCTGCTGTACGAATTTCTAATTGGGTTTATGTATCTGTGTAGGACAATTTTTGCGATATAGGTGATACCGGCATGGGATTTGAGGGAATCTGTACTTTTTCTTCCCTTTGTATTCTGTAAAACTGAGGAATTTCTGCTGTTGCTTACTTGTATCCAACCTTCAATTTTATTGTTGCCATTGTCAGTCAAAGTTTTGCATCCATTTCTGGGCAAATTTGTCTGTTTGGGCATTCCTTCATATTGCACATTGAGATTGATTCATAAGCTATGTTGAGTGCATTTTGGAATCTGATTCATATTGAATTGCACATTCATTCAAAGTTTTAGACAGTTGTTGAGTGCATTTTGGAGTTCTTGGAATCTGATTTAAGCTTGTTGGTTGAATTGTCCACATTGAAATGATTGTCAAGTTATGTATATGAATTAATATTGCTCCAATTTGCAAAAATCTGATTCTACACAGTGGAAATTCATTATTGCTTATTTTGATATTGAACCTTGATATCTTGCAACATTTCACCAATTGTTAGCTAAATCATTTGATTTGTGGCTCAAAATTAAGTGTACGTTCTACACTTAGCATTTGTTGGAAGTTGATTTAAAGTCACCTAGCCTACACCTTCATTTGTGCTTGTTGTTGATCTTACTGTTGTCATTGCTTCTGTGAAATCTGTCATTGCTCCTGTGTTACGTTGCTTCTTCTGTGGAATCTTGCTTATGTGAACTCTGTCATTTATTCTGTGCTACGTTGCTTCTTCTGAGGAATTTGGGATAGAAATGGCTTGCTGGGTAGTGTGTATATAAAAAGGGACGTTTTTTTTAAAAAAAATAACTTTTAAGACCGGTTGGACCTACAACCGGTCTTAAAAGTCAAACTTTTAAGACTTGTTGTTTCTACAACTGGTCTTAAATGAACTTTTAAGACCGGTTGTAAGTATAACTGGTCTAAAAAGTCATGGCTTTTAAGACCTGTTGTTTCAACAACCAGTCTTAAAAGTCATGGCTTTTAAGACCCGTTGTAGGTACAACCGGTCTTAAAAGTTCATTTAAAACCAATTGTAGAAAAAACCAGGTCTTAAAAGTCATGACTTTTAAGACCTATTGTAGTTTAAACTGGTCTTACCGGTTTGATCTACAACCGGTCTTAAAAGTGTAACTTTTAAGAACGGTTGTGACAACCAGTTTAAAAAATAACACACTTTTTAGACCTGCTGTAACAAGACCTAATACACAACCGGTCTAAAAAGTCTTTTTTCCATTAGTGTATTCTCATACATTCTCATATTCAATGTAATCCAACTAAATTTTTGTATGCATATGCATCGCATTTCTTTAATGATGAACCAAGCAAATTCATCTAATCATCATTTCATTACATTCAATTACATTGCCTCTGATTGCATGAACCAAATGGATGGTCAATGGTGTTTGAGGTCGTCAATCTAGACAAAGGTGGAAAATATGTTTATCACAGTCACTGGCTCACTACTACATATTTGGCATTTATAATGTCTAATGCATAATGGTTACAACTAATAAACGTCATGTATGTTGAGGCGAAAGTCACACAAGGATATACAAATATTAAACGTAATAGTTAATTATGTGCACCGTCATGTATTACGAGGCGGAATTCGTGAAAATATAAACATAACAGTTGTAGCTAACAACCATCATTTATTTATTGACAAAAGTGACTGTTCTTAAGAAACAACCATCATGTAACACTTACAAATGATTTGTCTTACAAACACTTGTATTAGTGAAGAAACATAACGGTCTTCAGAAACAATCGTCATCTAACTCTTTCATAACCCTTCATAACATTCAGAGCTTCAATGTCACAACTCATCAAAACCCTTCGTAATCCCGTTAGACCTTCATAAGTCATAACTCATAACCATTGGCAATCAATTAAACCTCTATTTAAACTCAATTATTTCTTGTGATTCTTACTCCTTTTCTTTATCGGCCCCCTCCTTCTCAAGGCTTGTTAAGATCCTAGGGAACTCCTGCGCCGCCGCCCCCGTCCTCCACCACCTCCTCCTTCTCAAGGCTTGTTGGTGGTAACAAATGGCTCAAGTACTGAGAATCCTAACCACGTCGCCCCCTCAGCCGTAGCCAGCGCCACCAGCCCCTCTGCCAATCCATCTATTGCGCTGAATGACAAGATGACACAAAAGACAAGAGTATTGGGGAAGGGTCTTGTTGTCATGAAGGAGGTCTAGAAAGCAAATTAATAGAGATGGGATGAAACTTACTATAGATGGAACAAGAAAGGATGCCTGCTTGAGATATATAACGGTTATTAAATAAAACATGTCACTTAATAAAAGTCCAACCAAATAAATAACGGTGATATTTAATAACCATTATATTTTGTCTCATAATAATAATGGTTGTTAAACAAACATCGTGATGGTTCGAAACTTTTCTCCTTGCCCATGTAGATGATAATACTCTGGCCCAACCTTCTACTTCCAATTCAAATTCTCAAAGCCAACTTTTGATTTAACAAAACATAATGGACAAATGCAAGAGAACTTTTGATTCATCATCTAGCAAAAAAAAACAAAGATGAACTCCTTCCACCAACAAGCATTTAAGGTCTCATCCATGCAAACTACAAGCTCCATCATATGGTCTAGGCTTACTTGCGAGAGCAAGGACACATGGACTAAACCTTGAAAGAACTTACCTCTCTCGTTCGATCTTTGAACGATAAGGTGGACAAGTTATTAGAGAATGAAAAATCAGATGACGCATCATATTCTTAAAACATCTCCGTAAATTTTTATTTTTAGGTTTTTTTATTTACTTTGTCTTTTTTGTTGTTGTAAAATGGGGGTTGTATAATCAACCACCAAAATTTTAAAACAAAAAAGGTATATACATTGCAATTATTAAATAACAATCATCATTTATTAGAATACCATGCAAATATAGAACGGTTGTACTTTGTAACAGTTATATACTGTCTAATGGTTCTTATAGTAAAACCCTTATGAAATGTTAGAACAACATACAAATGATTTATCTTCTAACTTCATATCAGAAAAGCAACACAACAGTTTCTCTTAAATAACTATCAACTAAAACAATCCAAACCTTTCCCCTTCCCCACGCTCATTATGAGAATATTTTATGCTTCTTTGTTCTTTAATGATTAGCATGAGAACCAAGTACCCTTTCATTACTTGCCACTGCATGCGACTGCTCCTCTTCAACTTCTAATGTGCACAATGATGATCCGAACCCGCCACTTCCAATCTATATAAACTCTCAATTTCCTTATGTTTTTCATCCTCTTTTGTTCTTTCAATCGCCAAGATGAAACACCATGATAAAGACTTGCTAAAACATCCATAACATCATCATCCTCCTCCACAACCACCACCACCTCATTCTCCCTCTTCTCCTCTTCCACAACCTCTGCCTTTGCCTCCACATCAAGTAGTGGCAATGATGCAGCATGCAAAATGTTATAACCTGCTGTCACCTAAAAGGGGGTGAATTGGGTGTAAGTTAAAAACTTAACAACTTTAAAAA
Source organism: Inga oerstediana (assembly GCA_963210345.1). Classification (NCBI taxonomy): domain Eukaryota; kingdom Viridiplantae; phylum Streptophyta; class Magnoliopsida; order Fabales; family Fabaceae; genus Inga; species Inga oerstediana. The sequence goes on from OY723409.1 coordinate 42,720,624, forward strand.
TCTTTTCAGATCTTAGTGGAAGCAATAAATATGAAATTAATGAATCATAAATCAATAGTAAGATTAAATAATGTAGGCTGGAAATATAAGAGCTTAGGGAAGAGAATATGCAAACTATGATTTATCCTGTTCGGTCTAATCTGTGATGGCCTACGTCCAGTCCCCAGGCTCCTCCTGAGATTTTCAAATCCACTATTTTCTTGTTTAATCCAGGCACAAGAAAAGCCTTTACAAAGTTCTCACGAAGATACTCCCCCTTACAGCAAGTCTTACGAGCAAAGCAATCCTGAAGATCTTTCCTTCCTGCTTACCCGTGCAAGTCTTACGAGCAACAACGTTCTCTCCTGCTTACACCCCTGTAAGCCTTACGAGGAGCAACGTTCTCTACTGCTTACACCTTATAAATCTTACGAGAAGAAATTCTTACCGGCGATTCTCTTTACACTTCCCTTTAAGGAAATCAACCCACTCAAGGTCCCTCTACCTTGAGATCAATTCAGAAATACAAGTGTTTACAAACTCTCTTACAGAGTGGATAAAATGCTCACTGAAGTATAATACAAATAACTCTCTCTCAAATATACATGATATAGAAAATAGATAAGAACAGAGAGTATTCGGGTAGAAGTGGATGATTCATAATCTTTGCATGTTCTTCGTTGTTGTCGTCTGCTTGAATCTCTTGCATTTATAGTTGAGTAGGATATGACGGTTATAAGTATTTCAACCTATCCGTTGAGTCCCATTGCTTTGTTTGGCTGTTCTTCACATTTGAAAAACTAGCCGTTAGAACGTTGGACTCTCTGCTTCCGTAAAGTCAAGTTTTGTCTCTTTACATCATCTCTTCATTGCATTCCTAGAGAAATACATTAAACACTAATACAATTTAGTATTAGAGCGATTACAAGAAAGAAGAGTAAATTACATAAATATTCCATGATTTTTAGAATCTTTGGATACGTTGTTGGTCGCGTTACTCAAGTGGTTACTCGAGTGAGCATGTCTTTTCTTCACAAGTTACTCGTGTGAGCCCTTGAGTAAATTTCAAATAAGTTTGCAGATTACTCGATTACTCCCTCGAGTAATGTTGTCTAAATCTTGGCCGAGAGTAATTCCAACTTCATTACTAGAGTGATCCCTCAAGTAATTCCTTTCAAAATCTGGTTTCTGGTTACTCTAGTAGTCCCTTGAGTAAAGTCTGTGATTTTTTGGTCGAGAGCTACTGGATGATTTCTTCTCTGGTTACTCGAGTAATCCCTTGAGTAAACTCTTAAATAAATTTGTAGATTACTCAAGTGGTCCCTTGAGTAATGTCATTCAAAGCTTGGCCGAGAGCATTTCCAACTGCATTACTCGAGTAGTCCTTCGAGTGAGGTTTCAAATAATTTTGCATATTACTCGAGTAAGCCTTCAAGTGAATTCTTGATTTTTATTTGAAACATGACAAATCATATATCATAAAAAATCCCTCATCATCTATATTCCAATGCAACAAGAATTAGCTCCAAAATAGTTGCTCACAAAAAGTTATGATCCAAAGAATATCTTCTGCACTTAGAGAAAGTCTGAAATCATGAGCATCAACTTCCAGAAGGCATAGCTCTTAGTATATAACTTAAAATATGGAATTATATATCCATGGAAAGCTATTTACGTCTAGTGTTATATGGCACTAGTTTCATATCAATCCAATATGTATTTTGAGAGTTATATCCAAAATACAGAAACTTGTTCTGGTAAAAGACACTGATTCATGTGTCAACCTCAACAGATCATATCTCTATCATCAGAACTCCTTTTAATATGATCTTGGTGTCCATAGTTCGTGTTGGGAGTCTAGTTTCATTTGCCACTAGTTTCAATTCAATCTGACATATGATTGGAGAGATACACGGAAAATACTGAACCTCTATCCTACCACGCGAAAACAGAGTATCATTACTCGAGGGCTCCGTCGAGTAATCTTCAAGTAACTCTATAGATTACTCAAGTAGCCACTCAAGTAATCACCTCTAAAATGAGGTAGTGCCATATTACTTGAGTAATTACCCGAGTAATCATCTATGGAGGTGCCATAACTTCCGTGTATGTCATTTTAACTTCGTATTGACCCATTCTAACCTCCGGTATCACTTCTAAGAGCTTGAATCTTGATATTCTCATTTGATCTTACAAGTTCTTCTTTTTTCAATCTTTCTTCTTGTTTTTCCTCTTGATGATCATTCTTCATCACCCAACTAGATATCTTTTTGAATTGATGCTCATTCTTCATAACCCAATTAGATGTCTTCTTGAATATCTTCAATCTTCTTCAATCTTTTCTTGATATTCCCATTATTTCTTGCAATGCCTTCTTTCTTCAATCCCTTGCCTCTTGATTTTCTTCTTAATGATCATTCTCCACATATGAGGCATTATAACATCAACCCACCATCGAGTTTATGACTAATCTACAATATATATAACATTAAATATAGTAGTTAGTCAATGTAGAGAATAAGTACATCATACAAACTTTTTGCTCTTAATACTTAACATCTAGATTTGACATCATCAAAACTATTCATATCTAACACAAAACACATTGACCATGCAATAAGGAGGCTGGTTGGATATTTGTCGAGTATGAACAGGAAGGCCAATCTCATTCTTGATGAGTATTGGATTGGCCACCATGATCTTGACTACTTCTAGATGATTCAGGCCATTCCTCTGGAGATAAGTAGCGTGACGATATATGGTTTTCTATGAATTCACAAAATTTTTGATTCATTCAAATTTAACAAAACAAAAGTTCCTAAATTCGAAATTGGCCTAAGATAATCTATCAGGCAACTAGTTAGCTGAGGGTGATATTTTTTTGTTTTATTTTTATAAAATATAAAAACATAATTATCTAGGCACTAGCTGCCCAAAAAAATTAAAAACAATAATAATATACCTCATGGTTAGTAACTAATAACCGTGATATATGTATATGTTAAAATAATAATATAACTCACAGTTATTATTAAAGAATCGTAATAAATATAAACAAATAAAAAAAATTTATTGATACAACCATTGTGTAAAGTCTTCAACACGACAACCCAATAAACCCTACAATTCCTCTTCTATTTAAGTATCTGAAAAAGAAACACACTTGACACTTAGCTTGTTAGAACGAAACCCTATAACATCGTAACCCTAATATTCCTATTGTCTTTTTTGTCCATCGAGAGTCATTTTCAATCGAGCCCTACCACAAAAAGCCTTCGTCCTACTTCTTAGTAGCAGTCGTACTAGTCAATACTTTATACTTGTCTCAGTGATTGCCAAGAAAGTTGCTTTCTCTTGCACTAACTCCTATTTTCGTCATTCGTGAGCCCTAGCTAGGCTACATTCATTTTGTGCTCTATTCTCCTTATTCGATTGACGTGCCTTTGTGAAGTCATGCAGCGATAAACCATTCAAGGTGACATTAACTTGCTTTTGTGAAGTTGTTGTTTTGAAAAACCTATTATTGCTCTGATTGAAGGTTTATGTCCTATTACAGGAAGTTGTCAACCCATTGCTTTGACTAAAAGTTCCTACTTTATTGATATTTTTTGAAGTAACTTCTGGAGATATGATTCCTAAGGAAAATAAATCTCTTTTTTTGAAAGTATCCATTTCTCAGAAATTACTTCAAAAAGTTCAATAGGTGTAATGAATAAACTAGTTCATGTGTACTAATAAAAGTCATACATGAACAAGCTCTGTGAATAAACTAGTTCAAATGTATTGAGAGTCATACACGAATAAACTATGTGAATAAACTAGTTTAGGTGACATATTGAATTTATTATTGTGAAGTTTTTTTTTTTGGAAATCCCATATTGCTCTAACTGAAAGTTCCTCTCTTGTTTTTTTATTGAGTATGCAGCACTAAGTTAAAAGCTATGAAATACAACATTGTGATCGGTTATTGACTCTTCAATATGAGAGTTTCTAAGCTACTTAGTCCCATTTCTATATATATAATAGAGTAGTACTTCTAACATCGAGTAGCCATGCAATTTGGATGGATCAAGATTTTCTAGGCTTTGTGGCTAGAATTAATTGCATTCCTGATCTATATATATAATAATGTAAGTGTTCACCTATATCTTGTGTCTCTTTAGCAATTAAGCCTAAAAAGGAAAGGAAGATAGGGACAAAACAAATTACCCTATCAGAAAAGGGCGCAAGGGTTATGCAAACCCTTGAACTGATTCCTATAAAAGGACACAATTATATATAGGTCACCAATTACATTATGACTTATATACATCAACAATTGCCATTGATTCTCCCCACAAAACCTTAAATGTCTTGATCCATGCCAAATTGTATAGCCACATGGTGTTGGAGGTACTGTTGTTCTATTATATATATAGAGAAGGTCAACTAGCTGAGAAACTCTCACTTAAAGAGTCTTATATCCATACATCATAGTTATTATATAAAAATCATCCTGTATTATAAACGTTCATAGTTCTTATTTATAAACTATTGTTTATGTACTTATTTCATAACAGTTGTCTACGTGATACCATTATTAAAGTTTATTAAAAGTTATGATTCTTATAAACAATCCGTTATGTATGTTACTGAAAATAATGGTTGTAAAATAAGACAGTTATGTATCATACAAACATTACCATATATTATGATAGTTGTTTATGTGTACCCATTAATTATTATCACATCAATTAGCAGATCATGGCCTTACCAAACCGCAATACATAACGGGTGTTAGATTATAACTGTTATAATTTGTCCATAATAAATAACAGTTTGGAATCGTAATGTATTTGAGCCGAGCTTTTATATCACCCACATATATGACGATTTGAAACTGTATATATGACCGTTAATAACTGTCATATATCATGATTTCTATAATAGTGACCATATTCTTTGGAGTCAGTGAAGGTCAAATGTTGCCATAGTTCTTCTGAGAAGATGGGAGAGGAAGAAAAGGATGGATGCTTACAAAGAATGAGGGGCATTTAAGGAAAAAGTGGATTACAACATGTGGGGAATGAGGATTACATAAGTTTTTTCATAAAATCCCTATTACAACTTTTAAGGTTATCATGGTGTTATTAGGTAATATCCATTACATTATACCAACCAAACAATGTAAATATGGGGATACATCAGGACTGTTACCCCTACCTTGATAGTCGTAACTATGGTTCGAAAATATGCTATTAAATTAAATTGGAGACCAACGGATAATTTGAAACTCATTAAAGATCCTGACTTTAAGATAGTATTCAGCCCTGCGATAAAGTGGGTTTTCAAAACTTTTCCAAAGCCTGTTTAATACGGTCTCACAAACACTTTTCGAATATATTTGGCTTGTGCAGTTCAGTTCCATTCATAAATATCAGAGTGTACAACAAAATTCCCAACGCCTTTCAGGTTTCATTTATTCTAAAAAGGATTTACAGGGCATATTTGCCCATTTTAGTTCTCATATCGGGGATTACATACAACTTCACATGTTTGTAACATAAACAATTTATACAATCATCCCAAAAGTATGACAACTAATACAAAAGCTCAAAACTTCTAGCTGGGAGCACTAGCCGCCTTTCATCACTTGTTTCTCCTTAGATCCGCTTGCCCTAGCTATAAGTTAGTCATTAGAAAGAGTTAGATTCAGATGAATCTCAATAGTAATAATTCACTCAAAAGATATATAATAACAAAGCATATAAGCAAAATCACAATAGAATTCACAACAATAATCACATTCGTGACTTTCGTCACATCATGACAGTTCTCACGACTGTATACAATATGATAGCTTTCATTGTATTCACTGCAGTATTCATCTTAATTCAATGATAAGCACGTACATATAAAGTATTATACATGATATAAGAGAAAGAGTCATTACCTTGTTCTTTCCGTTCCTGCTCGGAAGCCGATTTCTTACTCTCAGGGCAGATATCAAATCCGCTAAATCATAATCAAAGACGGAGAGTTATTTCCTATACCAATTCTTAACTCTAAGACACTTAGGGTTGGTTATCATTTGAGACCTTGAGGTGGCTACTAAAAGCCCAGACATATGCCTAAAGGATTGAGGAGAACTAGGCCATACACCACCTTTCAAAAATTCAAAGTGCCAGCTTTTAGGGGTTAGTTGCGGCCAAGGGAATGTCAGAAAATTTTAGGCCGCAGCCAAGAACTGGTTCGACACTTTTTGGCTGCAGCCAAGAACCACTGGCCACAGCCAATAAGTGACCTGTTTCTTGACTGACTTCCAACGACTATAACTTTTCGTACACACATCGAAAATGACACAAACTTTATATTATTTTAAAGCTTGCAATGTCTACTACAAAAATGGAAAGCTTCACAACTTTTTGACATCATTTTCTATTTAAAAATACCATGCAAAGTGGCTCCCCTGCACAAAATTTCCATTTAATAGAATTTCCAGAATTTTCAATTTTTTGACAAATGTTTCAAAAGGCCAGGATTCACCACCGGGGCTCCTCCCCACATAGTTTTTCAAATATAATCCAATGGAAACACAAAACAACCAAATTCTCATTCCTTTTACATATTCTATTTTGGCACAATTCAACACAAAATCTCACAATTCTCCAAACATCACATTCAAAACTCCAAGTCAATTCCATTGTCCAAAACACAAAACAAGACACCATTTTAACTATTAAAACATCATGACTTCTAGAACCCTAATATACATGAAAATTAGGGAAAAATTCAAAAAATTCATTTCCTCAACCGATGACCACAATCTACATATCGAAGAGTTGCTTGTGCTCACCTCTTCCTCTTCTTCTTGCTTGTTCTTTGATTCTCTAACCACCAATTTTCTTTTAAATTCACAAAACACCTCCTCTTGAAAATCTCATAGTCTTAGTTTTGAAATGCTATTCGAATATTAATAACACTATTCGAATAGTGTATTTACTATTCGAACAGTCTTCATGTTATTCGAATAACAAAATGTGAAAAACCTTTAAACGTACAAAGTAATATTCTGATAATGATTATACTATTCGAATAGTTATACTATTATCCAGATAATGCATTTGAAACTCACTTTGGGAAATATAAGCATTAATCGAATAACGTGCAAGCTATTCGAATATTTTTAGTTCAGAAAAACTTTCAACTGTTATATTAGTTCATACTATTCGAATAGTCAAGGACTATTCGAATAATACAACTATTTATCAGTGTATCATTATTCAAATAGCATATGCATTATCATGATAACTATCTGTGTATCCGAATAGTCTAAGAGTTATCAGAATATTAGCTAATAAAAACTGAGTAACAGTATTCGAATAGTAAGTATACTATTCGAATATTTTCTCAGCAAAAACTTGTAAGTGAAAATGCAGAGACAAATTAAACTAAACTTAGGTTTGTTATCATCAAAACTCTGAATCTAACATTCTCCCCCTTTTTTATGATGACAAAACTAAGTGATATAAATCAGAATGCAGATAACTGGCAAGAATAGATATATATATATATATATTAAAGCAAAGGTCTCAGGTTCAATAAACTAGATAACATAAGTGAAGATAAACAATCTAAACACACTAAATATTTAGGAAACTAAATATCTCAAAAGCTCTGATAAAATTTTATGGATGAAACAACAAGGTTGAGAAGGTTATTGTGTCTGACCATGTTGTTGATTCTCCATGTTGTCTGGTGACTGGTGAGTTATGAAGAGGGTGATGGCTGAGAACTATTCTCCCCCTTTTTGTCATTATCAGAAAGATTGGGGGGAAGAGGGAGCGAAAAGTCAGAAGGAGGAGCAACATCTTTGGTAGGAGCAGGAGAGGGAGTGGAGGTGGAGGGCAAGATGTGTTCAGAGGAAGTATGAAATTGGTCTGAGGAAGGAATAATGGTAAGTGAGGGGGAAGTAGGAAGAATATCAGTGGGTGTGATAGCAGAGATGGATGGAGAAGAAATGGGGCAAGGCTGGTTGGATGATTCAAGTTGGGGAGTGTTTTCAGGATTAGACACTTCCTGTGTCTCACCAGAGGAGCTAGAGAGAGGTTGAGGTGTTGGTTGAGGAGAGGAAGCAGGCTGGATCACTGGCTCCACAGTGATATGAACAGGGGTAAAGGTGGAGGTTTCCTGGATAGTATAGAGAACATTGGAAGGTTCAGGAAGTGGAGGAGAGGTGGTTGGAGGTGGTTGAGATGGAGGAGTAGAAGGTATATCAGTGTATGGAGGCATGATAAGAGTAGGAGCCCTGGCAAGAAGAGAACTAGTCATACTGGTCTCTAAACAGTTAAGTTTATGCCTGATGTCACAAAGTTACTGAAGATAATTGGCCTGAAGATTGTAGAGAAACTTGAAGTTCTCATTGACTGCGCCGATGATGCCTTGAATTTGATTCTAAAGATCTTCTCTTAATTGTTGATTGGACCTCATGAGTTGCTCAACCATAGGTTTGAGAGCTTCCTGAATGTGAAGTTGAATGGAGGTGCTAAGGAAAGAGGGAGAGGGAGAAGCTGCTCTAGAGGAATGAGCTTCATCTGCCTTAGAAGTCTCAGCCTCCACTCTCTGTCTTTTGGATTGGGGTTCCTCAGGGACATCCAATGGCAAGGGAATTTTCATCTTTCTAATTTGAGTCTTGCCAAATCTGACTATTCTCTCTTGTTCTCCATCTAGGTACTAGATGTTATTCATTTTGAGGAATAAGGAGACAAGTTGAGGAAAAGGAGCAGGAGTAGTTTTGTTGGATCCCATTCTGTATCTCTCAATTTCTCGGTATATGAATTGCCCAATATTTAGCTTCACTTTAGACAATAGGCAAGCCAAAAAGTGGAAGTCTCTGTATGAGAAGAAGTTGAAATTCTGGAATTTGTTGACGATAGCTCTTATATAGATGTACCACAGAATTCTTTGTTCATTATTGAGACACATTGAAGAGAACTTCTTTGCTTGTCTTATTGGCTTAATAATCTGATGAATCTGTTCACTAGAGCACTCAGGAATTACATCAAACTCATCTTCATCATATCCCAGGTAAGTGTTGATGATAGAGGGAGATAATTGCATTTTCTGACCTCTCATTGTAGATTCCAATCTCTCCTAAACTAGTTCCTTTTTATTTCCTTTGATTTTGACAGAGTACAAATTAGAATAAAAGGCCCTTACCACAGAGGGACTATAGGATAAATCAATCTGAAACCACCACTGGTAATGTTCTAAGTACTCATGCAAGTTGAAATTAAGGTTGTCTCTTAAATAGGAAAGGTCTATATGAATAACAGGGCACATAGGACGGGAAGAGAATAGATCTCTGTACCTCTTTTTCTCCTCAGGTTGAAGAAGAGCTCCATTATTGAAATCTACAGGGGGTCCAGCTCTTTATTCCTCTATTAAACTTCAAGATCCTTCAGGCATACTTATCTGAGATTGTACTTGAGGAGTCTTGCTAGGCCCAGCTTTAACATTTTGCATAATGTTTTTGACAACATTCCTCACTGTTTGATCCAGGCTGTCACTCTCGGTAGAAGAATCATTGGAAGATGCACTTGCAGTGTCTTTGTCCTTAGTGGTTGCAGTAGCTTTAAATACAGACCTAGTCTCCATTGGCTCTCTGATAACAACTCCTTTAGCTTGAGAAGGCCCCTTGAATGAAGTATCAGCTACCTTAGGTTTGAATTTCTTTAGAGTTTTCTGAGTTGAAGTCTTCTTCGAGGATGATTTTAGAGGAGGAGTGTAACACCCCGAATTTTGAGACTCGAGGCTAGAGAATAAGCCTGAGGTTAGTGGATTGCTAAGCCCCGGTTTAGCAAGATCCCAAATTGTGATTAGGAGTTAATGACTACAAAAGTGGACGTGGTTAGTGATTAATGAACCCTTTTAGAGAATATAAAGTGGATTGTAGTCGCTTGTGTTATGAGCAACGCCAAAACCCTGTATTTGAGTTCAATTGTGGATTAACATCCAAATTGACTTAGAATAGAGGGAAGAATTGAATGGGGTATTGTGATGGAAATGGTGTCATGTTGTGGTATTTAATCATTGGAATTGATTTAAATTGGATTGGACACATTGGTTGCAAAACTGGAAATGCTGTCCAGTGTGAATTCTGTCTGGGCAGTCTTCTCGTGTAGACGTTTTTACTAGGCATATGATGTCATAAAATTATGAAACTTTCCAGTCTTATAGTTCACATCTCAAGCTTCGAAAAGGACATATAATTTGTGCCATTTCGTTTTGTGAACTAGGAGATATGACTGTCCAAAGTTTGGGATGGAAACTGAACTCTGTTTTGGGGCAGTGATGAGTTTTATGTAATTCTGGAATTGTGTGGTGATTTTTAGTAATGGACAATATTTTTCCTATGAAGAGGACTTAAATATATTTCATTTGGCTTTGGGATCACCTCATTTCGATTTTTCTAGAATTAGTTATGATTTTTCAAAGATTGGGCAGAAAATCTGCCAGAAAATCCGAAAATGCCAATTTTGGGAATTATGACATCATCAAAAGGCAAGATGACATAAGCATGGAATTAAAACATCTTCTCATCATCTTCAGCTGCTCATTCACGCACAGCACCTGAACATAGTGTGAGAAAGTTGAGAGAGTTTAGAGAGAGAAAGAGAAGAAAAATCACAAGGTAAGCCGATTTCTCCGACGATTTCGCTCCTAACGCGTATAACTCCGACTCTAAACTACTCCTCTTTGTTCTTTAAGGTTTGGAAGCTCCTCTTTTGGTGTTTTGAAGTTAGGGTTTTCAGCCACAAGAAGGAAAAGCTAGTGGGAGCTTGAGGTAACTTCCAAACTCGTGCATATTGACTATTCTGGCTGCTGTGGTTGATTTAACCGGTGAAATTTCACCGGATTGTCTTTGTTTGTAAATTTGGAAAATGGGTTGGCCTAGGTGTTATGCTGCCCAAATTGATACTAAATGGTAGTTCTAACCTAATGGAATAGTCAATAAAGTGGTTAGGAGTAGAAAGGAACGCGTTTACGGAGCCGGAACCGAAAAACCCCAATTTTTCCCGGGGAATTGAGAATTTCGGCCAAGCCTGGTTTGGAGGGGTTAGAGATGGATTTTCAATGATTTGATGATTCCATTGAGTTCAGGAGCGAAAATTAGGTGGGGTTACAGTTGGTCACTTTTTCGGAAAAGGCCGAAAAAGCATAATTACGAAAACGCCCCTGAAACCCTTAAAGTGGGGCTGCCAAGGGTAATTTTGTAATTGACATTGAATTTGATAATTCCGAGTCCGAAAATGGATTCCTTGGGCGAAAATATGTTAGAATAGCCCATGTCAATATTTCAAGAAAAGTACAGCCGGACCGGGTACGGCGGGGCCGGGCCGGGTCCCCGGGGGTATTTTAGTAAATTTTCAATATAGCCTCATATAACCCCCAGAAACACTATGGAAGTGTCTAAATAGTACATTTGACATTGTAGGATCGAATGTGAAGCCCCGAGTTGCTGGCACGCAAATCGAGGAGAAAAGACTGGAGGTAGGAAACATATCTCTTCTGCTTGTATTTGATATATGTGTTAGTGTGTTGGTGCATGTCTTAGCTTTGCATAATTATGTGTAATTTGAAGCTATGTTTCAATTTATGCTATGGCCATAGGTATATTGTTCGAAGCATTGAGCTGGCAAATTGTCATTGTGTTATCATGAGTTGTGTGATGCAAGCATGTCATGCATTAAACATTTATCGTACATGCATATTGATATTGTTATCCTACTGAGATTCTCTAGAATCTCACCCTCCCCTACTAACCTTTCAGACAGGGTAGTAGATCGATGATGGAGTAAGCAGCCAAGGGCGATGAGGACTTCCTTCAGTAGTTGTTTTGGTAGTTGGTTATCATCCCAGATGGGAGTATATAGATTTGGATGTGTATATAAGTATGTGGATGAGGATTTGCTATGTATTTGAGAAGACTTTGTGTAATCCCCATATGAGGGCTTGTATGGGCGAATGTGCTCTATAAAGCTTGAGTTAATATATGGAAACCGGGATTGCCGGGATTATTGTTGTGTACTCTGATTTGTTATGAATGTGATATTCCGCGTAGTAATTGTATTCGGAAATGTGATTCTGAGACCAAGTTTATAAATGATTTCGAAAGGTGTTTGTGAAAACCCCGTCTGGTAGATGGGTTTATAATATTAAATTTTGTTCTTATTGGTCTCTATTTCACTTTATTGCGTAATCCGAATATTAATTACGGCAGGGGGTTACATTTTGGTATCAGAGCTGCAGTTCCTGGCAAAGATGGATTTTGCTAGGATATTTCCCTTAGGCCAAGCTAGGGAATGAGTGATGAGTTATGATTGCCTAAGGAATAGGCAATGATTTGTGATTTTGGTTGTTTGTGGTATACACATTTATATCTCTGGTGTTGTGGATATCTGAGATTTGTGGATTATGTGTATACATTATTTGGTTGTCCTGAATTTGTGTGTTTAAAGTCCTTAAGACCTAGGGGACCATGGTGCCTTAGGCTGGCAAAGATATTTGGATTTGTGTTGGGGTTGATAATGCTCCGTGGAATTGAGGGAAGTGATTTCCCAGTTCAACTAAGATTGAGGTTTGGATAGATGAGCTGTGATCCAAGGATCAGACTCCATAGCTGGGCTGATTCATAGGAATTGCATTTGACCTGGATGGTCTGTGGTGCTAGAGCATGGTACTAGAATTGAATTGAAATATGTATCAGGTACCCGAGATTGCTAGTTGTAAATCTAGCAGAGGGAAAAGTTACCTATGGAGGATTCGGATCGGAGAGTGCTACCTACGGGGAGTTGTGATGGAAGAGGGCTACCTACGGTGAGATCTGATCGGAGAGGGCTACCTACGGTAAGATCTGATTGGAAAGGGCTACCTACGGAGGATGCTGACCGAAGGGGCTGACCAGTTAGGTGACTGAGTGAAGCATCGGGTACAGTACCATAGTGTGGAGCCACTATGACGATGAACCCTAGAGTGGAGCCGCCGTGACGACGAACCTTAGTGTGCACTCGCCATGACGTTGAATTGTAGAATAGAGCTCTGGGAACGTTGGGAGTATGGGATCTCAACGATGTGTTGGTTATGGCTCTGAATGATTCGAATTGAATTGAGCCAAGGTCTGGCACAGATTATGTGTGTGGACAGGGGTAGTAGGAGATTCCTATGGGACTCCTATTGAGTCACCCTGACATTGTGAAGGCACAGATGAGGATAAAGACCTCAGAGTGTGCAGCGGAAGCGTGGTGAATGTGGTGTTTGAGAATTGTGTTGAGCAGAAGCTCGAATTTGCAGAAAGTGCAATGTGTTAGTGATGGCTTCAGGAAGTAAAACTTCGAAGTCTAGATTATTTTGTGAGAAGGGGTCTTGAAGGATCCAATATGTGAAAAGAATTCAAGATGTTGAAGATGAAGTTGTTAATATGCCTGATTCCAGCTTGTTACGATTGTGTACTGTGAGTCCATCTCCCTGGTTGGGCCGGATTTGTTTGGTCTGGTGGGCTGCGCCTGGTAGGCATAGGCTCAGGATGTGACTGATATTTGTGAGTCTCTCACCTGCGGCAGCATGGGGTGATTCCTATAGCGGAGGACCGTGCCTTCGGGGCGGTAGTTACGGGGGATTGACTATTTGTGAGCCGCGAGGCTACGTATATGCACTGCCACGCCAATAGTCCCTGAGTAGCTAACAACAGTTCGGGTAAAGACTGTGTTCTTCCCGGCGGAGAAAGGGGATGAGGGTGGAGTGTGATGTGGAAGCCGAAAGGCTATTTGTGAGCACCGCTACGCCAACAGTCCCTGAGTAGCTAACAACGGTTCGGGTAAAGACTGTGTGTCTTTCCGGCGGAGAAAGGGGATGAGGGTAGGGTATGATAATGGATTTTCTTATGAGTCCTGGGTGAAATGTGAGTAACCCAGCCACTGTCGCGGGGCATCCCCAGCGGGGGGTAAAACCGGGGTGGGCACCACCGGCACGGGGCATCCCTAGAGGGGGTAAAACCGGGGTGGGTGTGACAATAATTGAGTAACCTAGCCACCGTCGCGGGGCATCCCCAGCGGGGGGTAAAACCGGGGTGGGCACCACCGGCACGGGGCATCCCTAGAGGGGGTAAAACCGGGGTGGTTGTGACAATAAAATTGTGAGTCCGATAACCCACGGGCATCCATCGGACGGGTGTGATGTGGGAGCCAGCCACGCAGCGGAAGCGTGGGCACCCATTAAGGGGGGTGTGACAATAAAAGGAGCCTGGATAGAAGAGATTGAGACTCTAGGTGGGCCATTACGGTCAGGTACTTTGGATAAAAGAAATTGAGATTCCGGAGTGACCAGATGATGTGATATTGTGTTGATACCCAAAAGTCCTGGTTACCACTAGTGGAGTTACTGGTGGGTGTACGGGTGAGGGTAAAGCTGTGAAAGTGGATATAGTGAAAGTTGAAATGTTTGTGTATACAGCTGAGGCTGTCGTTTGATGTATTGAGGTTGTGGTGTTTTGGTGTTACTCCCGGAAGGAGTAACTAGATTAAGTTGAGCAGAGTGGTGGCCTATGCTGCCAAACTGCCAAAATCTTATGATATGGCTCATGATTTAGAGCCTTCGGATATTGAGATACGCTAGCCACTCATGAGTTAGAAGGGCTTGCGACGATTGTGATTATGTGATGATGGTTTTGATAGCAATCGTATATGGAAACGATTGTATTTGTTTAATAATCGTGAGGTGATTGTGTTTGTGCTGCAATCGTGAAATGGGCCGATTGCAGTTTGTGGCAACTGGGTTGCATTTATTGTGTAAGTTTCTTCTGAGAATCAGATTTGTGGTGCACCGGTTGTCTGCGTGGTCTAGAAGGGACATCCCAATATGAAATGAATTGTGAAACGAAAGCTGTCGTGAAGAAGCATCCATAGTTTTTGAATTAAGTGGTATGACAAATTTCGAGGACGAAATTTATTGAACGGGGGGAGAAATGTAACACCCCGAATTTTGAGACTCGAGGCTAGAGAATAAGCCTGAGGTTAGTGGATTGCTAAGCCCCGGTTTAGTAAGATTCCAAATTGTGATTAGGAGTTAATGACTACAAAAGTGGACGTGGTTAGTGATTAATGAACCCTTTTAGAGAATATAAAGTGGATTGTAGTCGCTTGTGTTATGAGCAACGCCAAAACCCTGTATTTGAGTTCAATTGTGGATTAACATCCAAATTGACTTAGAATAGAGGGAAGAATTGAATGGGGTATTGTGATGGAAATGGTGTCATGTTGTGGTATTTAATCATTGGAATTGATTTAAATTGGATTGGACACATTGGTTGCAAAACTGGAAATGCTGTCCAGTGTGAATTCTGTCTGGGCAGTCTTCTCGTGTAGACGTTTTTACTAGGCATATGATGTCATAAAATTATGAAACTTTCCAGTCTTATAGTTCACATCTCAAACTTCGAAATGGACATATAATTTGTGCCATTTCGTTTTGTGAACTAGGAGATATGACTGTCCAAAGTTTGGGATGGAAACTGAACTCTGTTTTGGGGCAGTGATAAGTTTTATGTAATTCTGGAATTGTGTGGTGATTTTTAGTAATGGACAATATTTTTCCTATGAAGAGGACTTAAATATCTTTCATTTGGCTTTGGGATCACCTCATTTCGATTTTTCTAGAATTAGTTATGATTTTTCAAAGATTGGGCAGAAAATCTGCCAGAAAATCCGAAAATGCCAATTTTGGGAATTATGACATCATCAAAAGGCAAGATGACATAAGCATGGAATTAAAACATCTTCTCATCATCTTCAGCTGCTCATTCACGCACAGCACCTGAACATAGTGTGAGAAAGTTGAGAGAGTTTAGAGAGAGAAAGAGAAGAAAAATCACAAGGTAAGCCGATTTCTCCGACGATTTCGCTCCTAACGCGTATAACTCCGACTCTAAACTACTCCTCTTTGTTCTTTAAGGTTTGGAAGCTCCTCTTTTGGTGTTTTGAAGTTAGGGTTTTCAGCCACAAGAAGGAAAAGCTAGTGGGAGCTTGAGGTAACTTCCAAACTCGTGCATATTGACTATTCTGGCTGCTGTGGTTGATTTAACCGGTGAAATTTCACCGGATTGTCTTTGTTTGTAAATTTGGAAAATGGGTTGGCCTAGGTGTTATGCTGCCCAAATTGATACTAAATGGTAGTTCTAACCTAATGGAATAGTCAATAAAGTGGTTAGGAGTAGAAAGGAACGCGTTTACGGAGCCGGAACCGAAAAACCCCAATTTTTCCCGGGGAATTGAGAATTTCGGCCAAGCCTGGTTTGGAGGGGTTAGAGATGGATTTTCAATGATTTGATGATTCCATTGAGTTCAGGAGCGAAAATTAGGTGGGTTTACAGTTGGTCACTTTTTCGGAAAAGGCCGAAAAAGCATAATTACGAAAACGCCCCTGAAACCCTTAAAGTGGGGCTGCCAAGGGTAATTTTGTAATTGACATTGAATTTGATAATTCCGAGTCCGAAAATGGATTCCTTGGGCGAAAATATGTTAGAATAGCCCATGTCAATATTTCAAGAAAAGTACAGCCGGACCGGGTACGGCGGGGCCGGGCCGGGTCCCCGGGGGTATTTTAGTAAATTTTCAATATAGCCTCATATAACCCCCAGAAACACTATGGAAGTGTCTAAATAGTACATTTGACATTGTAGGATCGAATGTGAAGCCCCGAGTTGCTGGCACGCAAATCGAGGAGAAAAGACTGGAGGTAGGAAACATATCTCTTCTGCTTGTATTTGATATATGTGTTAGTGTGTTGGTGCATGTCTTAGCTTTGCATAATTATGTGTAATTTGAAGCTATGTTTCAATTTATGCTATGGCCATAGGTATATTGTTCGAAGCATTGAGCTGGCAAATTGTCATTGTGTTATCATGAGTTGTGTGATGCAAGCATGTCATGCATTAAACATTTATCGTACATGCATATTGATATTGTTATCCTACTGAGATTCTCTAGAATCTCACCCTCCCCTACTAACCTTTCAGACAGGGTAGTAGATCGATGATGGAGTAAGCAGCCAAGGGCGATGAGGACTTCCTTCAGTAGTTGTTTTGGTAGTTGGTTATCATCCCAGATGGGAGTATATAGATTTGGATGTGTATATAAGTATGTGGATGAGGATTTGCTATGTATTTGAGAAGACTTTGTGTAATCCCCATATGAGGGCTTGTATGGGCGAATGTGCTCTATAAAGCTTGAGTTAATATATGGAAACCGGGATTGCCGGGATTATTGTTGTGTACTCTGATTTGTTATGAATGTGATATTCCGCGTAGTAATTGTATTCGGAAATGTGATTCTGAGACCAAGTTTATAAATGATTTCGAAAGGTGTTTGTGAAAACCCCGTCTGGTAGATGGGTTTATAATATTAAATTTTGTTCTTATTGGTCTCTATTTCACTTTATTGCGTAATCCGAATATTAATTACGGCAGGGGGTTACAAGGAGTAACTTCTCCTTTCTCAACATTAGCTCCCTTTGTTCTCATTCTGGGTTTACTGAGGTATGTCAAAGGTTTGGGTTTTCTGGTAAACTAGGAATTATTGGAGATTTGGAGGAGGAAATGGTGAGATTTTTAGAGGGTTTTGATTGCAAGAGAGAGTCAAAGAAGATTGGAAGAGTTTGTATGTGGAGAGAAATGGAGTAGTAATCGAATAATGATCATAGACTGAGCTTAGTTCCCTTATATTTAGGTCTATTTTTATTCGGATAATTACATGTGTATTCGAATAAAAGGGGTACTATTCGAATACTCAAGAAATCATTCAAATTCTAAGAGAGTAAATGAGCATACCTGTATTTGGATAGTTATGGTGGTATTCGAATATTCCTGTCTCTGAAGATTATAACTATTCGAATAGTTGTCCAAGTATTCGAATAGTCTCTGTTGTCCTGTAACTTCTGATTAACCGAATAGTAAGAGTAGTATCCGGATAATTCTCCTTTGGTCAGTTATTCATGTGTTTTATTTGAATAGTTTACCAACTATTCGAATAATCCTCTGTTCCTTGCTTCTAGTTGTATTCGAATAATGACTTTGGTATTCGGATATGCTATATACCTGTGAAATATGAAAAGTGCAATCTATTCAACTACAAGTTGTCACTATTCGAATAATCAGTTGTTATTCAAAATCAATTTTATTCGAATAGAGCTTTGGTTAATTGAAAAAATAATAATGATACTATTCGAATAGTTTTTAGAACCTTCGATTATTTTGACAACAATAACCACTATCACTATTCGAATAGATTGAGTTATATTCGAATAACATTTTAAATTGAAATCTCATATTTAATTGGTTACTATTCGAATAATAGATGCACTAATCGAATACTTCCAATTGAATCTTGACTTAGTATTCGAATAGTGACTTCTGTTATTCGGATAGTTCCCCTTTTTAAGCTCTGAAGAAGAATAGTAATATGCGAATAATATATTGATTATTCGAATAGTTCTGTTGAAATTCTCACCTTTTGTATTCAGATAGCAGTAAGAGTATTCGAATAATGGTTTATATGTTCTAAAGTTGTATTGTTATTTGAATATCATCTCTTTTATTTGAATAGTTCTTTTTGACAAAAGTGCTTTATTATTCGAATAGCTCTTGCTTTATTCAAATAGTTTTTACAAAACTTTGCAGTATTCGAATAGTAATTTATGTATTCGAATACTATCCTTTTGAAACCTTGATTGAGTATTCGGATACCATAATCATTATTCGAATACTTCCTCTTTTACTCAGATTTCTCCTTTAGAATTTATCCTGCAAAATACATAACTAAAAACTCCGATGCTTAAGTCACTAAAATACAGAATTTCTTACAATTCGTTTGGATTTACCATTCCTAATTCCCTCCTTATGTAAAGAAACTGATCTTTTGCCAGAGGTTTGGTGAAAATATCAGCTAACTGTAGATGTGTTGGAATAAATACAACTTTGACATCTTTCTTCTGGACGTGATCTCTGATTATGATGCCTCACATCAATATGTTTAGTTCTTGAATGCTGTACTAGATTTTTGGCCAAGATGATGGTACTCGTATTGTCACAGCATATGGGAATTTCCTTGAGATAGATACCAAGATCTTGCAATTGTTGTTTTAACCATAGTACTTGAGCATAGCAACTTGAGGCAGCTATAATTCAGCTTCTGTTAAGGATAATGATACTGTGTTCTGTTTCTTGCTAGCCCAAGAGACCACTGCTCCTCCCAAGAATTGGCATTGTCCACTTGTACTTTTTCTATCTGTCTTATAGCCACCATGATCTGAATCTGAGTAAGCTACAAGATATTCACTTCCTCTCTTAGGGTACCATATTCCCAAATCTACAGTGTCAGCGAGATATCTGAAAATTCTTTTTACTGTTTCAGCATGAGATTCCTTGGGGCATGATTGGTATTTGGCACATATACCCACACTGAACTGAATATCTGGTCTACTGGCTGTGAGGTAGAGTAATGACCCTATCATTCCTCGATATTTTGTTATATTGAATTCAGGTCCTTTTACATCTGCATCAAGTAAGGCTGTTGAACTCATGGGTGTGTCAACTCCATTAGCTTGATCCATTCTATATTTCTTGAGAAGTTCTTTGAGATATTTGGACTGAGATATGAATATTCCATTCTTTCTTTGTTTGATTTGTAAACCCAGAAGGAATGTTAATTCACCTATAATTGATATCTCAAATTCTCCTTTCATAGTGTCAGAAAACTCCTTGCATAGAGAATCATTACTAGCTCCAAAAATAATGTCATCAACATATATTTGAACAACTAACATATCATTTTTCTTTCGTTTTATAAACAAGGTTATGTCCACTCTTCCTCTGACAAATCCATGATCGATGAGAAAGTTGCTTAGTCTTTCATACCAAGCTCTTGGAGCTTGTTTAAGACCATAAAGTGCTTTTCTTAGTCTATAGACACCTTCTGGATTATAAACATCTTCAAAACCAAGGGGTTGTTCAACATAGACTTCTTCTGAAATATAACCATTAAAAAAAGCACTTTTTACATCCATTTAATAAAGTTTGAATCCTTTGATACACGCAAAGGCTAAGAGTACACGTATGGCTTCCAATCTAGCCACTGGAGCATACGTTTCCTCATAATCAATTCCTTCTTCTTGATTATAACCTTTGGCTACCAATCTTGCTTTGTTTCTGACAATTATTGCGGATTCATCAAGTTTGTTCTTAAATACCCATTTAGTGCCAATGACCGGATGATCTTTAGGCCGAGGTACTAAGTCCCACACTTGATTTCTTTTAAACTGATTGAGTTCCTCCTGCATTGCTAAAACCCAATCATTGTCTGTTAGGGCTTCATCAATGCTTGAGGGTTCTAGTTCTGAAATAAAAGCTGAAAAACTAACTTCATTGAGAATACTATTTCTGGTTTTTACTCCTTCTTCAACATTACCTATTACCTGGTTTATAGGATGATTTCTATTAAATCTCCAGGCTTTAGGTTGATCAGAAGAAGGAGGCTGACTCTCTTTTTCTTCAAAGTTAAAAGACTCATTTGAGGATTTTGAAATCATTTGATTTATTCTAGAACTGATCAACTCTGACTCATCAACAACAGATTTGGCAGGGGAATCTATTTCATCAAACATAACATGAACAGATTCTTCAACAACACAAGTTTGTTTATTAAATATTCTATAAGCTTTACTTCTATTAAAGTAACCTAAGAAAATACATTCATCAGCTCTAGAATCAAATTTTCCCAGATTATCCTTACCATTATTGTGAATAAAGCACTTACATCCGAATATGTGCAGATGACTGAGGTTTGGCTTTCTTTCCTTATAAAGTTCATATGGTGTTTTTCCCATCTTTGATCGGATATAACCTCTGTTAGAGATGTAGCAGGTAGTACTCATTGCATCAGCCTAGAATACTTATGAGATTTCCTTCTCATTGAGCATTGTTCTTGCCATCATCGTGAGAACTCTATTCTTCCTCTCTACAACACCATTCTGCTGTGGAGTTCTTGGTGCTGAGAAGTTGTGCTCAATTCGGTTCGTGTTGCAGTAATCTCCAAATGCTTGGTTTTCGAATTCACCTCCGTGATCTGTTCTAATTGCTGCAATTGACATACCTTTCTCATTTTGAACCTTCTTAGCAAAAATAATGAATTCACTAAAAGTTTCATCTTTTGAGGATAAAAAGATAGTCCATGTAAATCTTGAGAAATCATCAACAATGACCAAGGTATATAAGTTTCCCCCAAGGCTTTTCACCTTTGCTGGTTCAACTAGATCTATGTGGAGTAGTTGTAATGGTCTTTTTGTTGATATTTCTTTTATGGTTTTGAAAGAAAATTTAGTTTGTTTTCCTTTTTGACAAGAATTGCAAACTGAATCATTTTTAAATTTCAGTTTAGGTAAACCTATCACCAAGTCCTCTTTGATGAGTTTATCTAACTGACGCATATTTACATAGGCTAATCTTTTATGCCATAGCCAGCATCCATCATCATTACTAAGAAAGCAATTTTCAGAAGTATGATTATCAATATTAATAGTATAGCAATTACCTTCTCTATTGGCTTTGACTTTTACCTTAATTTCATCTTTCTTGATGGATAAGTCTTTCTTACTGACTATAAGGCATTCCTTAGAGTCAAATATGATCCAGTTGCCCTTGTCAGTACTCTGACTCACACTCAGAAGATTGTGCATAAGCCCTTCTACATAGAAGACATCTTTGATATGAATTTTGTTCTTGATTCCAACTTCTCCTATACCAGCAATTTTTCCTGATTGATTTCCCCCAAACTTGACTGTGCCTCCTTCCTTTGGAATTATGGAAGTAAATCTTTCTCTGTCACCAGTCATATGATGTGAGCATCCACCATCTATAAACCACTTGCTTCCTTTGGATGCTTTGAAACATGTCTACAAAGACAAAGAATTAGGTTTTAGGTACCCATACTTTCTTGGGTCCTTTGTGGTTAGTTTGAAAATATGTGTCTTTGGGTATCCATTTGTAAATTCCCATAGTGTAGTGTCCCTTTTTGTTGCGAAAATTGCAATGAGCAAAAGGGTTAGAAACATGCACAGATTTTTGAAAATGATTCAAATAAGATTGGTTTCCCAACTTTTTCTTTCCTTTTGACTTATCTGTTTTTGGGTCATATCCAATTCCAGATTTGTCATTAGTAAATTTTTGGCTTTTTAAAATTACCTTGAGCATTTCACTTCCTCTAGTGAACTTCTCAAGAGTTTTGATAAGATCATCAGTTTTCTTTTCTAAACTTTGACAGGAGTTACAAGAAACTGGTTTTGGTTCCTTGAGCTGTTCCTCGAGTAACTTCACCCGTTTCTTGTGACTCACAAGTTCTTTGACAATTCTAATAAATTCTGTATGTAAGGCATTATATTCATCATGCAATTCATCATAAGAAGGATTTTCAGTTACCTCGTCTTCTTCTTCTGATTGTTCTTGAGCTACCAGACAAAGGTTGGCCGTTTCTTCATCATCACTTTCTTCGTCCGAGGAACTGTCTCCCCATATGGCTGAGACAAAGGCCCTTTTCCTTGCAAACTTGTTCTTCTTTTTCTCTTTGTTCTTTAGATATTCAGGGCATTTGGATTTAATGTGTCCAGGCTTCCCATATTCGTAGCAAATGATTTGATCCTTAGTTTTGTTGCTACTTCCTCCTTTGTTGAAGTTTTTAAATCCTTGTCCCTTTTTATAAAACTTTTTGAATCTTCTTATAATCATTCCCATCTCATCATCTTCAACCTTTTCTTCTGATTATAGTTGTGTTTCCTCCTTGATGACATTTAACGCTACTCCTTTCTTCTTCTTGTCATCAATTTCATCTAGTTCACGTTTGAACTTCAGTTTGCTTTCGTATTCCGATAGGCTGCCAAATAGAGAAGCTACTGATCGCATAGATTCTCCTTTGGCTTCTTCTATTGCTATGACTTTGGCCTCCCATTCTTTGGAAAGAATGTTTAGTATTTTTCTCACATGGGTGTTTTGATCATAGTACTTACCAAGTGCCCCAAGTTGGTTCACAAGGTGAGTATATCTGAGTTCGAACTCAGCTATTGATTCTCCAGTCTTCATGCGAAGTAGGTCATACTCAGTGACAAGAGTATTGATCCGATTCTCCTTAATGCCTGAAGTTCCTTTATGTGCTATTTCCAATGCTTGCCACATCTCCTTGGCGGTTGGAAGAGTGCAAATTCTGAAATACTCCTTCTGACTCAAAGCACTTTGAATCATGAGGATTGCTTTGCTATTAAGGGTCACGAGCTTTTTATCATTATCATCATATTTAGCTGGTACTTTTGGAACAGCTCGCCCTTCTAACGTCTTTTTGGGAACGTAGTTCCCTTCTTCAATGACCTCCCAGAGTCCATATTCTGTTCCCATGACGAACACTCTAAATTTAGCTTTCCAGAATGAGAAATGTTCTCCATTAAAGCCTGGAGGTCTGGTGATTGAGACTCCGTCTGGAAGTATTCCCTCACCCATGCTTGCCATAGGATCCTTCTGAGGCTATTAAACCTGACAAAGAAGACCAGGCTCTGATACCAAATGTTAGTACAAGCTTTTCACCCAAGAGGGGGGTGAATTGGGTGATAATAAAAATTTATGATAAGACAAATAAAACTGAAAACTACTACGGAGAAGATTAAAGTGTTAGGAAAATTTCACCGAGGTATACGCCAGGAGTTATACTGGTTCGGTCTAATTCACAATGACCTACGTCCAGTTCACAGACAGAATCTGTGCCTTCACTATACTTTCCAAGATTCAATGGGTTCTTGGCACCTCGTACACAGCGATCTATTCCTCACTTTGAATACTCGCTCCCCCTTACACCACGTAAATTGATGCCCAACTTAAGGTCCCACAACCTTAAGATATCTCTCAAACAAGTGTATTAAATCAATGAATGTTCTCTCTTATAGAGTTGGTAATGTAAACACTAAAGCGTATTAAAACAAAAGAGTAAGAGCTCATAAAATGAATATTCGTCAGTTTGGTAGTTCAGCGTCTTAACTCCTGATTTGAATGCTTTTGCTATTTGTAGTTGGAGAGATTTCAATGACCGTTTGAGGCATTCTGTTTTCCCGTTACTCACTGAGCATTACTTGGAACATTTTTTATGTTATTTGGATATAGCCGTTGAGGTGAAGAGAATGCGTTGGTAGAGACTCAGAGGGCATTTAATGTCTCTAACACAGTATATCTGCTTTTCTTGGAATTAAGATATCTAAATTGTTAAACTCCAGAAACTTGCTTTGAGAATGTTAATCATGAGAGAAAATGATAATGAACAAGATTAATGAAAGTACACAATGATCTTGTGAAATTGTAGACTTAGATTAAATGCTCTGTTTTATATGAAGAACAAGTATTCGAATACTATCATAATTATCAGGATAATTTGACTCTTTTCAGATAACACATTATTCGAATACCTTCTTCTTTATTCGGATAATATTTGAGATTTTACACTAAGACTATTCGAATAGTTGATATACCTATTCGAATAGTGATCTCTTGAATATAAGAAGGATTATCCTGATACTTTAGCGATTATTCAAATACTTGCTTCTAATTTGATCAAGAAATAATTTCCTTTCAGCTTTCTATATTATTCGAATAGTTTTCTTGCTATTCGAATAATTTCTCATCTTAATCTCATAGTCTTAGTTTTGAAATGCTATTCGAATATTAATAACACTATTCGAATAGTGTCTTTACTATTCGAACAGTCTTCATGTTATTCAAATAACAAAATGTGAAAAACCTTTGAACGTATAAAGTAATATTCTGATAATGATTATACTATTTGAATAGTTATACTATTATCCGGATAATGCATTTGAAACTCACTTTGGGAAATATAAGCACTAATCGAATAACGTGCAAGCTATTCGAATATTTTTAGTTCAGAAAAACTTTCAACTGTTATATTAGTTCATACTATTCGAATAGTCAAGGACTATTCGAATAATACAACTATTTATCAGTGTTTCATTATTTGAATAGCGTATTCATTATCATGATAACTACTGTCTATCCGAATAGTCTAAGAGTTATCAGAATATCAGCTAATGAAAACTGAGTAACAGTATTCAAATAGTAAGTATACTATTCGAATATTTTCTTAACAAAAAATTGTGAATGAAAATGCAGAGACAAATTAAACTAAACTTAGGTTTGTTATCATCAAAACTCTGAATCTAACATAAAGCTCTCATCAAGATGATCAAGATTAAAGAAGAGGATTTGAGCATTAATGGTCATCTTCAAGGTTAAAATGCAAGAGGAATAAATCACCTACTTAATTTCTTTTATCTCTTTCCTTCCCACCATGGACGTCTATGCAAGCTTAAGAAGAGAGAGAAAAGATGATGAAATAAGATTTTTCCAACTCCCTCCATGCCCTAGCTGACTTTAAAGAGAGAGGGAAGAGAAAAATGAGTTGAAACTTTGACTTCCATCCAATGGTCCAAGTGATGCCAAGTGTCCTCATCTTGTAGCTTTTTCCAAATGCATGCAACCATGTGATTATTCCTTCTAATTTCATTAGCCATTTAGTCACACCTCATGATCTTTTAGTTGATAATAAATTCCCTCTTCAGTAGCCGACTAATTGGCTGATAAATTTCTTTATTCCCGTTTTGCCCCTAACCATGGCAATTTCTATAGAATTACCACTTAACACATTATTTGACCCCATTTCCTCATGTCATTCACCCTTCCTTCTCTTTTAATTCAATTTAAGCTTTGACAACACAATTGAGCTTAAATACAGGATTTGGGCATTGTCTCCTGCTAATTCGGGTCATAATTCACATTGTATTCTCCAAAAGTGTTTGACTATATTAATTACATTCACTTTGAAGACAACGAGCCCTTGTACATGTGTTGGGGTATTACAAGGACTACATGTGTAACCCCCGCCACGATCAGAGCCGTGATTAGTGTTTAAATACACTTTATAATGAAATGAGAGATCGAGGGTAATTAAAATTTTTTTACAACATTTATACAAGGGTTAAGGGGCAAAACTATCCTTAAACTTTTCTCAAAAGTGCATCCACCACCATAAACTTTTTTTTGGTGCAAAAGTAACCATGAACTTTTAAAAAAGGGGAAAAAGTGACACTACTGTTAACAGCCGTTTAGTCAAAAGTTTTAAGGGGCAAAAATACCCATAAACTTTTCTCAAGAGTGCACTCACCACCATAAACTTTTTTTTGGGTGCAAAAATAGCCATAAACTTTAAAAAATAGGGCAAAAGTGATGGTTATCTTACTGGTTCAAATGTAATCTTTTGATTGTTCTATGTCCAGGAAAAAAACACATCTACTTGTCTACCATGATTTTTCCAAGCCAAAAATTGAAAAACTCATCTTCAATGAAGATGACATCGCTATCTTGCTCTCACCGACGTGCAGTAAATGGAATTATTGAGATCCTTCCCCATCAACAATTTTGGCAACTACGTTTACGACACCATTGATATCAACAATTCCATTTACGACATATTGGTGAGAGCAGAATGACGACGTCATCTTCATTGAAGATCAGTTTTTCAATTTTTGGTTTGGAAAAATCATGGTGGACAAGTCGAGGTGCTGTTTTCCTAGACTTAGAACAATCAAAAGATGACATTTGAACCCAGTAAGATAACCGTCACTTTTGCCCTATTTTTGAAAGTTTATAGCTATTTTTGCACCCAAGAAATATTTTATGGTGGTGAGTACACTGTTGAGAAAAGTTTATGGGTATTTTTGCCCCTTAAAAACTTTTGACTAAACGACCTTTAACGGTAGTGTCACTTTTGCTCATTTTTTAAAAGTTCATGGTTACTTTTGCACCATTTTTAAAAGTTTATGGTTACTTTTGCACCAAAAAAACTTTTATGGTGGTGGGTGCACTTTTGAGAAAATTTTAAGGTTAGTTTTGCCCCTTAACCCTTTATACAAATAGATCTCCATTCATTCATTCATAAAAACAATCGACCAGTTCGGTTTGTCACATGTACAATATCAGAGTATAAGCACAATTCTTGACATTCACCCGGGATAATAACATTAATCCAAAGGTTTATACAAGGCATCATTGCCCATCTCAGTATCCATACTGGGGATTACACAAAACTATAATGCTATGATCTATTCAATATATATACATTTATCCAAAATGATAACCAGTTCAGTATAAAACCAAAATATCTAACTAAGACTACCGCTGGCAGTCCTAATCGCCCTTATCCACTTGCTTGTTCCTCGATCCACTTGCCCTGTCTAAAAATGTTATTTGGAAAGAATGAGATTCTAAAGAATCCCATTAGCAACAGTTTACGTATATGATACATATAGACAAAGCAAGTACACATATATCACAATGCAGCAATCAATATTCGTGGTCGGGCATAATGCCACATCCCCTTCACTGTATTCAAGGTCGGGCTTTCACCACGTCCCTTCACTGTATCTGTATTCAAGGACGGGCTTTCGCCACGTCCCCTTACTGTATTTGTATTCAAGGCCGGGCTTTCACCACATCCCCTCACTGTATCTATATTTAATGACTAATGTAAACAAGCAATGCAACATACATTTTATAGGATAAAGTGTTGCTACCTTGGTCTTTTCGTTCTTGAGCAGGCATGAGCCTTCTACGCTCTGGGCAAATATCGAATCCTAAAGTCATAATTAAGGATGATGCGTTATCACTTAGTCAATACTCAATACCTTCACAATACTTAAATTGGTTATCATTACTGTCTCTTTAACATTCATATATGCTTCTAATAAAAGCCCTAAAGGGTTGGAAGAACTACCCCAAAGATCCCTTTTTGGAAGCACAACACTGATATTTTTCATGGTTTCACTTGAGTGAAGATGGCCTTACCGAGTGATGGTATGGTCTGCACTCAGGTATCAGACAGAGAAGGCTAGCGAGTGAGCACCTGAGAGCACCAGAACCTTTTAGAGATAGGGACACTCGAGCACACAAGACCTCACTTGAGTGATAGCCAAATGCTTCACTCGAGCACTAGAGAGTGGAGTCCAAGAAGTGAGAACCCAAGAGCAATGGGAGTTTTTAGATAAGAAGATCACTCGAGCATGAGACTTCTCACTCGGGTGGAGATTGAATTCTCGCGAGTATTGAGAGACACTCTTGCATTCAACCGCGAGTGACAACCCGACAGGCAAGTCCTAAGTGTCAAATATACCAGCACTCGAGTGAGAACCCACCACACTCGCAGGTGAGGCATCACTCTTGCCAAAAGTGCAAATGAAAACTAAAGGGAAACGAGAAATCACACTACCACACTTGAGTGAGACCCATCCTCACTTGAGTGATGCTATCAGAAACCAGAAAACGCAGAAGAGCTGACAGCATTTCCCAGAATTTTCCCAAGAGTTCCCAAATGACCTAAAACTTCAACCAAAGCTATCCCCACACAAAATCACCCAAGGAATCCAATAAAACCATTCAAACAACCAAACTCCTACTCCATTACCATGCTTTGGTTTTGGGCAACATTAAACACTAAATTCCAAAATTACTAAACTCAAACATTCAATCCCCAATCAATCCTATCTATCCATATACCTTCCAAATATACTATTTCCAAACCAATAACATACCAAACTTCCCATTATCCTTCATTTTCGAAAACAGGCAATAATTTCCAGAAATCCAAATTTAATTCATTTGGCATAAAACTTAGATAGATAGGTTGGTTTCACTTACCTCTTCAACTTTTCCAAAAGGACTTCTTGATCCTCCAACTTTCACAATTCTTTGAAGTCTAAAACCAACACCAAATGGCAAACTATAACCATCAAAATAAAGCTCTTTATTTAAGGAACACTTTTAGAGAAATGAGTTTGAGCATTTGAGATCATTTTCCTTTATCGTTTCAAGCTTTACTTCCTTCCCTTTTGGTCTTCAATGGCGCTGGATGAGAAGAGAAGAAAGAGAACGAGAGAGATGAGAGTGGTTGAAGATGATGATGATACTCCCTCTAGTTCTCATGTCAGTGAAAAGGAGGGGGAGGGAGAAGAGAGAAATGATTTTACAAAATACATTTGACTTTTCTTAATACTCTCTCCACATGTGAACTTGTCAAGTGTCCTTCTCTCATTGGTCCTCACACACTAAGTCACCAATTAGCTTATCTAATCCCTCCATTAGCCATTTAATCACACATCTCATTTCCTCTTAGTTAGTAATTAATTTCTCCATTAATCACCAACTTAAGGCCAATAATTTCATTCCTTTAATTTCTCCTTTATTTTTGGCACATTAATTAAAATTGCCATATAACACATAATAATTCACTATAATTCACAATTACATTCTCAATAATCAACATTAGCCCTTAATCAAAATTTAAAGCGTTACAACATGTACTCCCATTGATGTAGTGTAGCCAAACTAACCATAAGTGTTCCTTTTATAAGGCTCCTTGTCTCCAATAACCCCGACCCCCCCCCCCCCCCCCACCCAAAAAAAAAATTCCAAAAGAAGAGTTGAGAATTTGGGTTGGGTTCGTGGACTAGCTCGTAAGTGCTTGGTAGATTGGAATTTTATAAATCCATTTTAAAAGCAGACTAATATTATCGGCCATGATTAGCCAGCCAATACAAAGACCTCATTTCATGTTATTCCACTACATTACAGATTCTCTCTAGATGATGCCCTATTTGTTTCCGTTGTAACCCTCATTTGGACAATTTATGCAAATTTAATCACTAGGTGTACCCCTCTTGGATCTTCACATCATTGCCATCCTTCAAAACAATTGAGGCATGCGTGGTTACAATAACATCAATAGTGGTCTCCACTTTCATATTAGGGCTTGTTTGGTCTGAGGGGAGGGGAGGGAAAGTGGGGGGAGGAAAACTTTTTTTGAGTTGAATTTAAAAAAATTAGAGAAGTGGGGTTACAAATTTTTAATTAATTTTTCTTACTCTTTTATCTTATATATTCTCTTTATTAAAATTTTATTACTCCACTTCTTCAATCTTTTAAAATTCAACTTATAAAAATTTTCCCTCCCCTCCTTTTACCTCTAAATCCCTCACACCAAACAGACCCTTAAAGGACCACCAACTTTTGTTGGAATGGAATGATGAGAACTAAAATCTAAACTTTTCAGATTAAATCTAAACGGTGCATATTTAATTTTTTTTATATAAAAAAAATTATTTTAACGTGTAAAGAATCTAAAATAAAAAAATTAAAAAAATCATTAACTGAAAAATGTAATCTAAACGATTGAAATTGTATTTAAATGGGGTAGATAGTAATACAATCATGAGCCTAAAATGTGGTCTCCATCAATTTGGTTTTTTTACTTTCCAAACTTGATGAGTTTTTTTTTTTTTAAATCATAAGTTTTAATTTAATAATTCTAGATGAGAAATAATAAAGAGATATAAATAATAAAAAATTTAATATACTAAATTTTACAAAAATAATGGTATCAAACAACAATAATTCTTTAATAATCATAATAAGTTTATCTTATTATTTTTTGTAAAAAATATATATAATATCCATTTCGTACATTTTAATTATACTTATATATTCATCTATTATATATATATATAATAGATGTTAATACAATGTTATATATTTGGTGATATGCATGCATGCATGCATGCATGTGTATAACATCTTGATAAAATGTTTATATATACTATGACCAGATGTTTAGACACGTTTAAAACTATTTTTCCACAAATGGATAAAAAAAGTGTATTATAAAGATTAAAATTCTGTAATTTTAAGACTAAACTTTAATATTGAATATACATTTTATTAAAATTCTGCAATCCATTTACATATTGTAAATAATAACCGATAAATCGTAGCTGACAAAATAACATTCCTAGATCTAAACGGTTGATATTTAATTGTTTTTCAAATTTTTTTAAAAATTATTTTAATGTGTTGAAAATATAAATAAAAATAATTTTTTAACTTTCAATCTTTTTTAAAAAAATTTACAAAAAATTATTAGCTTAAAATTGAATTTGACAGATGTAAAGATTCAATGGGCACTACAAAAACATATGTTATTGCCAACGGAATTACCCACGGAATTATTTCCGTCGGTAATTTCTAACGTTTTACAGATGAAAATTCCGTCAGAAAAATTACCTACGGAAAACAATTCCATTTCTAATTACCCATGGAATTAGAGACGGAAAAAATTCCGTCAGTAAATACTGACGAATTACCCATGAAATTTTTTCTGTGGGTAATTACCCACGCCTTACCCACGGAATTCTGTGGATAATTTGAATAAGAAATTACCGACGAAATTTTGTGGGTAATCCGTCTCGAATTACCGACGGAAAAATTCCATAGGTCATTTTAGACAATTACCTACAAAATTTTTTCCGTTGGTAATTACCCACGCCTTACCCACGGAATTCCATGGGTAATTTAATGCGAAATTACCGATAGAATTTCGTGGGTAATGCGTCTCAAATTACCGACGGAAAAAATTCCATCGGTAAATACTGACAGATTACCCACGCCTTACCCACAGAATTCCGTGAGTAATTTGAATGAGAAACTACTGACGGAATTCCATGGGTAATCTGTCGGTAAAACTAATAATTTTTTTATTATCTTTTAATAACTTATATAAAATAATAAAAATAAAAATAATATATAACAAATAAAAATTTAAATATCATAAAATTAATATTTAATATAATATATTAAACATATATAATATTAATAATAAAAATTTTAAACGAAATAAGAAATTAAAAATTTTAAATTTATATCATAAAAAAAATATATAATTATATATAAATATATATTTAATATTATATATATTTTTATTAATATTAAATATTTAAATGAAATAAGAAATTAAAAAATTTTAAATTTATATTATAAAAAACGAAATATATAATTATATATAAATATATATAATATTATATATATATTTATATTAATATTAAATATTTAAACGAAATTAGATATTAAAAAATTTTATATTTTATATTATAAAAAATGAAATATATAATTATATATAAATATATATTTATCATAATATTATATTTTTTTAAAATTATTACATTATATATATTATTACATGAATAAATAACGCAAGGTTAAAGCAGCTCAACTGGCAAAGGCATCAGAACACTTGTCTCGAATCTCACCTTTGTCACAAAATGCAACAATTATCTCACAGAGACGCATGGCACAAGGTTAGAAGGACACATGGCCCTTGCTTAAATCCGCCGGGCCCAAATGCGGGGGTGGGCGGTGGGGGGCTTTCAGTGATGTCCACGTGACCTCTTTTAAGGTAGCCACGTGGATTTTTTTTTTTAAAAAAAATAATATTAAATTACCGACGGATTACCCACGGAAAACTTCTGTGGGTAAATTCCGTCGGTAATTACCGACAGAAAATTTTCCGTGGGTAAATTTCTTCTGTAATTTCCGACGAAAAATTTTCCGTGGGTAAATTCCTTTAGTATTTACCGACAGAATTTTTTCCGTAGATAATCCGTCGGTAATTTCCAACGGAATAAAAATTCCGTCAGTAAATCAATTTGCCACGGATTTTTTAGAGATGGAAAAAATTTTGTCTGTGATCCATCGGTAATTCCGTTTCCATCCCTAATCCGTCGGTAATTTGATTTGAGAGATGTAATTCCGTAGGTAATTTCCGTGGGTAATACGCTGTTTTTTTGTAGTGATGATTCAATAAGAGTATAATTAAAATTAACCTATTAACTAATATTTTTAGCCTACATAAAGTGATAAAGATCTATTTGTATTCTGATTGATCAATGATAAATTAATCGGAGCCTTGAGTGTTTATATTGTGTTCTACATATCTGCCGGTGAGATAATAGTGAAAGATCGAAATGACCGGAGGGCACACCGGTGTTAACAAAAATTATCCCGGCAAACTCACTGCAAGAGTCTTCTTCACCTGCGTTGTTGCCGCCTTTGGAGGCTTAATATTTGGCTATAGCCTCGGAATCTCAAGTTCGATCATGTTTAACACCTCGTGTTTTTCATCTAAGGATTAAGGATTGGAGATATATACTATTGTCTTAAATATAAGATAAAACTGATTTTTTTTTAAAAATTAAGGAAGCTAAATAAGTTACTTAATCATGTCATATGTTATGTATATCCTTAGATTATATATTAATTTATTAGTTAAACTAATTAGTTTGAAGAAAAAAATAAAAAATATAAATACTCTAAAATAATTTAACTAGCTTCCTTAATTTTTTCAAAAAAAATCAACTTTATCTTATAATTAGAAAAGGATGGAGTAGTTCTTATCTTGTAGCCCAATGATATTAAACTTATTTCTTTAGGTTTTTATTAAATGCGACTTCAAACCCTACTTGGACATAATCAGTGCAGAACCAATTTCGATGCTCAAGTACAGTTTCAATAATTTTAATTTTTAACTACCGAATTTTTAGTAAAAATTTGATTTTTTTTTTTTTTTTTACCAAAACATTAACAATTGAGAGATTATCAGTATTTTAACTTTTTTTTATGCGTTAAAATAAGTTTTTTTAAAAAATAAAAGTAAAAATTCAAATATGGAACTATTCAGATTTTGGTGATCATCGAGAGTGATGACCAATGAGCATTGGTGTATAAACCAGAATTGAGTTTCCCTCACATATAACACTCCCGAGTAAAAAAAAAAACACCCAAATCAGCCGCCCGGCCTGTTTAGGTAAAGTCCGCAGGCTTCAGGCCCATTTAGCTTCTTTTTTTTTTTTGTCATGACTTTTTTTGTTTATTATTCTGCTAAAGACTAAAATATCTAATTTAAAATATAAATATCATCAAAACACTACTACAAAAAAATAAAGTTGTGGCGCTTATAATTACATTAACTGTGGTGTTAGAAAAGTGCCATATATCTGGACTCCACTAAAAGAAGCTGTGGCGCTTGAAAGCGCCACAGCATTTAAATTTTTTTTTTAAAAAAAAAATATCCTCCTATGGCATTTGTTGGAGGAAGTACTACAAGAGGGAGTCTCCTGTGACGCTTGCTGGAGTCTAGTAACGGCAGAGGCTTAAAGAGATGAGACTAAAGCAGCAAGATAAAGGGAAGAAGTAAAGAGTGTTAATATTTGACTGTGGATTAGTTGAAGCTTTAATGCCACATTCCTTCTTGTAAACTGTATCAAAAACTTTAGAGATGGAAGTAGGATCACTGGTGGATTCCTCTCTCTCGCCGATGCTCTCTTCAGTGGATTCGCCGAATCTGTCTGGACGCTCATCGCATGTCGCATGTTACTTGATTTCGGCATCGGATGAACCAATCAGTCTGTGCCGATCTACCTATCAGAGGTGGCGCAGTACAAGTACAGAGGTGCTCTGAACATAATATTCCAATTCTCGATCACCATAGGCATATAGGTAGCTGATATACTGAACTACTTTTTCATTGAGTTGTGGGCGGCGAAGGGAGGGGATACAGCTTGGGGTTGGCTGGAGATTCTGCAATAATGGTTATTATTGGTGCCATCTTTCTTCCTGAGTCGCCAAACTCTTTGATTGAATGTGATTATCAAGGGGAAGCCACAAAACAAGAGCTGGCTAAAATTCGCCATCGCCATCCCCTTCTTCCAGCAGCTCACCGGCATGAACATCATCACATTCTATGCTCCAATTCTGTTCAAGATCATCGGTCTTGGAACCTCTGCTTCCCTGGCATCCGCCATTGTCATCGGTGCCTTTAATATGTGTGCCACGCTTGCTGCCATTTTCAACGTCAACAAATTTGGAAGATGATTCCTTTTCTTGTAAGGTGGTCCTCAAATGTTGGTCTGCCAAGTACAAAATTTAAGCCATATCCTTTTGCCAATCTTAATTATTTAAGCCCATTAATTATTTATTTTGGATGGTGTAGATTCAATTTAATTTTTTTTTAATTTTAATAACTCTAGAGTTTAAGTTTTTTTATTTTATTTTAATAACTCTAGAGTTTAAGATAAAGATAATCTTGTAATTAATATTGTTGAAGATATATAAAATCATTGTTTTAGTTGAGATTCTTATTAGTTAGTTAATCATTGTAAGACCCTATAAATAGAGGTCTAATTGTATGGATCAAAGTATGAAGGATGGTAGGATCTCACCAAATGAGGGAGGTTAATTTGCTCCTCACCTCTCATTAATCCTAGAGTTTAGGGTTAATAGTAGAATCACTCAAGAAGGGTTTGTTGTAATGTCATTGTGGTATGCAATTCTCAAGAAGAGATTAGTATATTTTTCCAAATTCTAGATTTGTTAACATGGTATTAGAGCAGGCTGTTTTTGGGCTTGATCAATTGATTTTCTAATGGGGTACTTATTCTTCTTGATTCAACGGTGCATTTTTAGAGTTTTTCTTGATCTGCTGCCTTGAAACCTTACACTGTGGCCATTCATCCCTTTGCATGTAATCTTGGTGATGGATTTCCATTGAAGGTTGCTTCCAAATCTACCCTAAATGCCATCGAGTTCCTCATTCTTGTTCTAGTTTTTTGGTTCAAGATCCAATCGTGTGTGTCTCAATCGTTGTTGATGTTTGCAATCTCTATTGAAGTCTCCATTAAAACTCCACTGCAAGTTCTCCCTGTTGAATTCGTTTCTATTTCGAGATTCACCAAGATTGTGTCATCTCCTTTGTTCTTCAGTATTTTTTGTCACGTGTGGGTCTCCGAACGCCAATATCGTCCCTATCAAATTCATGGTTCAAGATTCCTCAAGCAATGTGAAGGTCGCTGGCTATTATGGTTCCCTATTCAAAAGCATAGCTCGTTCTCAAACATTTCAAGCATAGGTTCTTGCACTTTTGATTCTGTCATTGTCACACAATCATCCTTCTTCTTCTCTGTACATGCTGCCAACATTTCTCTTTCATGTTCTCATTACTGCAAGAACATTTCTGCTAATGTGATTCCACTGCAAAGAAACCATTGGTTCATATTTTCTGGAAGATCTGGGTGACATTGATGAGGTCTTTGTTGTTATCCTTCCATCTCAATCTTTCTAACAATGGCTTCTTTTCTTGGAATGTAAATATCTTTTAAAGAGACTCTGATGAATATTTTCTGGAAGATCTGAGTAACATTGATGAGGTCTTTGTTGTCGTCCCTCCATCTCAATCTTTCTAACAATGGCTTCTTTTCTTGGAATGCAAATATCTTTTGAAGAGACTCCGATAAATATTTTGATCCAGCGAGTATCTCTCTGATTGGGTCATAGTACCAGGAGGGAATTAGATCTGGGTATGACTGTATTGGTGAGTCAGTTCAACAAATTACAAAAAATAGAGCGACCTCTTGTGGGTGTTAGTTGTGCTTCTACACATGATACTTCTATTGCTTTATCTGCTTATTGTGCTTCTGTAGAGATCCTATCAATTGTTTGCTTGCTTGCATATTGGATTTCCATTACTCAGTTGGTCCAATGAATTATAGATGGTGCTTTTGTGAGTATTGATACTAATTTTGGCGGGTGTATGTAGTTTCTCTAATACAAAATCAGTCATGAAATCTTGATATTCTCCCGTGTTTGTCTTTGTTCAAGGTTCTTCAAGATCCAAAATGCGATCAAGAGGATTTGCTGCAAATAAAAACTGCATTTCAAAGACCATTTGTTGTCATAGTGGTCTAGTGTTGAGGTGGGTCTTTCTGTACCCCCTTCCTTATAAACAGTAATTATGATTTGAAAATACGTAATTAAGATGAATTATAAACCAACGAATGATAAAATTTTGTTTCTAATCCTATCCTTGAGATAGGATTTTTTTAAATTTCTTTTGAACTCGGTTTAACCTGGTTTCCTATTCATATTTCAAATATAACTACCCTATGCAGTTAATCACATTCATACATATCAGAGTATATAGCAAAAATCCCGGCAACTCTCTGGTTTCATTTATATAATACTAAGGGTTTATAGTTTCCCTTATATGGGATTACACAAAATCATACCAACATTTACATCCCAAATATATATACAATAATCCCATCCAAAATTCATAACCAACAACTCAAAATCAAATGGCCCTATAGAAGATTTAGCCACCTTTGGTCGTCTCCTTTCCCTTGGAGCCACTTGCCCTGTCTGAAAGTTAGTCAATGGAAAGAATGAGATTCAAAAGAATCCCAGTAGTAACAAATCACTCATACCATACATAATCACAAAGCATGCAATGACATCATCAAGCAGCATAACAACACGAAACACAACATATAAGCTGTCACATATACACATAGTCGCATAGTCTCATCCCCCGTATCTCCACCACCTCGAAGGCACGGTCCTCCCACCAGAACCACCGATGGGCCGCAGGTGAAGGGTTCATAAATAGCCTTTTGGCTTTCATATAGTCTCACCCCCCGTAAACTACCGCCTCGAAGGCACGGTCCTCCCACCGAAAACACTGATGGGTAGCAGGTGATAGACCCACAAACAATAATAAATCAAACATACAATGTATCATATATAGTATAAGGGAAAGCATCACTACCTTGTTCCTTCCGAGCATGCTCCGGCACAAATAGCTCATGAGCAGGGCAAATATCAAACCCTAAAAATCAAAATAAAGGACAACGGATTAATCTCTATTCCAAGTTTTTGATTCCATAACACTTAAAGTTGGTTATCATTTGAACTCTTTAGGTAGCTAGTAGAAGCCTAAATACATGCCTAAAGAGTTGGAAGAACTACACCAAAAATCCCTTTTTCAGAAGTATAGCACTAATTTTTTTGACTCATGCACTCGAGTGGAGAAGGCCTCACTCAAGTAATAATAAGATTTGCACTCGAGCATAGAAACTCACTCGGGCGAGTGCTTGCCCAAGAGCAACCACAGAGATAGAAGTTGATTACAACACTCGAGTCCTAACTACAACACTCGAGTGGTAGCCTCATGCTTACCCAAGTCCTACCAAGTGAGGCCCAAAAAGTGACTATTTGAGAGCAAAGGGAATCTTGAAATAGGAAGTGCACTCGAGTGGCAATCCTAGCACTCGAGTGACAACATATTACTTGCAAGTGCCAACACACACTCTTGACAGTTTGGCTGTAAGTGTTATCCTGAGACGCGAGTTCATAATGCCAAATGCACAGGCACCCGAGTGAAACCATATGCACTCGAGTGATAGCCCAAATCACCCCGCAAGTGAGAAAATGCACTTTTGCTTTCTCTGCGTGAGAGTGCAACTGAACTTGAAGGAGAAGACATGATGCTATACTCGAGTGAGACCCCAGATCACTCGAGTGAGGCTTATCAGAAGCCAAAATGCAACAGATGACAGAATTTTCCAAATCCAACCAATATGCTTCCAATGGTCCCAAAATTCTTATCTAATACTACTCCCACACAATTTTATATAAGGAACTCAATAGAAACCCCAAAACATCCAAAATCACATCCTAACAAGTTTTTGCTTTAGATACCATATTACCACACATTACCCAAATGCATCAACTTTCGTTCCAAGGTTCCAAATAAATTCTAATGACACAAACACATAATATGCCACCAATTCCAACACCACACACTAGGCAATTCATCCATTTCAAAATCACATGAAAATCAGGGCAAAATTCACAAATCTTAAAACTTAACCAATGATAACAATAGATATATCAAAATGCATCAAACACTCACCTCTTCCTCTTTCCAAAGCTAGTTCTTTGATTCCTCAACTTTCAAATTTCTTCAAGTACTCAAACACCACCCTTTCAAAAATCTAAAACCATAGCAATGAAGCTTTCATTACTATAAACAATATTAATGAGGAGTATCTGAGCATTAGAGGTCACATGGAGTACTAACCTTAACCTTTTCTTCTTTCTCTTTCCTCTTGAGCTTGGCGAAAATAGAGGCAAGTGAGAGAAGATGAGATGATGAATAAAATGCAAATTTTTCCCTTCCTCCCATGCCACTAGCCGACCTTGAAGGAGAGAGGAGAGAGGGAAATGTGTTTGAACATTTGACCATTATCAATGGTCCACATTTTAACACTTGTCAAAATCTTGTTCCTTCTTCTATGAATTCACATAAGCACCCACACATACAATTATGTTCTCTTGCTCATTAAATCTTAGCCATTGATCTTTAATTTACCAATGAGTTTCCTCTTCGGTAACTGACCAATTGATCGGGAACTTTCTATTTTCCCATTTTGCCCCTGATTATGGCAATTCCTTACCGAACCACCACCAGACACATTTTATCATTCATTTCTCTCAACCATGCACCCTCCCCTACATTAAGGTTCATTTTAAGCTTTATCACACAATTAAGCTTGAAAGCAAGGTTTAGGCACCGATCAGAACACATTCAGATCAAAATTCACATTATACTCTTCAAAAGCGTTTATCAACAATAATTACATTCACTTTTGAAGTCATTAGCCCTTAATCCCATTTTTGGGGCATTACACTTTCTATGTCTAAGGCCATAAAACTTTATTCTGCAGCAATATACAAGTTTGCTTGGCACTTGCACATACACTAAGATTTCAAGCAAAGGACAATTTGGTAGCTTTGTTATGGTGCTTTTGGGTTTGCAATGTGATTTGAAGGAGTTGGTTCACAAGTTTATTTCAAAGATGATAATAGATATTTTATGGTATTTTAGGATTCTTGGCTCGTGATCGTTCATTACAAGCTGTACTTTCTTTTGTCTATTTCAGTAAAAGAGCATGCAGTTTGTCAAGAAGCTGCAGAAGGTAGAGAATTACAAGTAGTGATTCTATTGGTATGTTTCTCAGTAGTACAACTTGTTTGCCATAAGTGGGTCAGAAAATTATTTTCCTTGAAGGTTATTCATATAAACATACAAGAGGACATTTAAAAATAGATTGTACAGGAGATAAAAATTAACCAAGCATCACAGTGGTCATGCAGTAGTTTATTATCACTCTTTCTACCATAATGGAGCCATATCTCTGGTGTTAGAATACATAAATTGTGGTTCCCTAGCGGATGTAATCAGATAAGTTAAAACAATCTTGGAACCATATCTTGCTGTTATTTATAAGCTAGTCTTGCAAGATCTTGTTTACTTGTATGATCATCTAAAGTTGAAAGCATAAGAATATATTAGAAGCAAGTAGTGGCTGTTTGTGCATCCCAAATTATTGGCGTATAACTATTAGGTTGTCCTATTGAAAGCTTGTAAAAAAAAGGAGAAAATGGTTAAGTCAAGAATATTGTCATGTCAATAGGTAAACAAAGAAATTATGGGTTCATGAAAGTCAGACATTCTTGCAATAATTGAAGAATGAAGTGTTAAAGAATAATATTCTAAAGATCAAGAGGAAGATGTCTCCATGAAGGCAAAGAGGAAGATGTCTCCTAAAAGTGTTGTTCACAAGAACAAAATGATTGGTTTAATCTCACTTCATTAAATCATATTTATTGTATCAGCAAGTTGACACTTTCATGAATAGAACAAGTGTCAACTTGAGGGGGCGTATTGGAGATATATAAAATTATTAGTTAATTGAGATCCTCATTTGTTAGTTAAGATCTTAATAAGGTAGTTAATCATTGTAAGACCCTATAAATAGAGGTCTAATTGTATGGATCAAAGTGTGAAGGATGACAAGTCCTCACCAAATGAGGGAGGTTAGCTTGGTCCTCACCTCTCATTAATCCTAAACTTTAAGGTTAATAGTAGAATCACCCAAGAAGGGCTTGTTGTAATGCCATTGTGGTATGTACTTCTCAAGAAGAGATTAGTATATTTCTCCAAATTCTAGGTTTGTTAACAAATATTTTATAAAGAAATTATTATTAAAAATTGTAGGAAAAAAAATTTAAATATGAGTCGTCCAAATTAGATTTTAAATGTTTAAGATTTCATTACAACAAAGAGTACATGGTGAATCTAATAAGCATTGAATAATGATATGAGCTTTATCATGTGTATTGATTTTGTTGTTTAATGTGGTTATAGTAATTGCAATTCGAATGAAGTTTGGGGTGGATGGGAATCCGAGAGTGTTACCGACATGGTATGCATATCTAGTAGGGGTATGCATATGCATATATGTGTTGGGGTTCGCATGATCATAGGGTCCACTGGGGTGGTTAGTGCCAAGTGATATATTCCCATTAAAAGTTAGATCGGTGACTTAGAGAGTGAATGTTTCAATAAACATGATCCTCACATTTGCAGTGGCGCAAGCATTCACAATGATGTTATGCCAAATGAATTTTGGACTCTTAATATTATTCGCTTGTGTTGTGATCATGATGAGTATCTTCATCTACAAGTTTTTGCCTCGAGACCAAGAGAATTCCAATTGCAAAAATGGCTAGTGCTTGGAAGAAGCACCCTTACTGGTCTAAGTTTGTTCAGCCCCCACCACCAAAAGTTTCCAAAGTAGAGAAATCCTTGTATAAACCCAGTGCGCCACCTATAGAGAAATCCTTGTATGAACCCAGTACACCACCAAATCCTTCGCTTAATTTTCTTTTTTTAGACATATTTTTATAAGCACATGTATCTTCCTCCTATTAGAGGTAATTATGTTTGAAAAATGGATAGGCACTAAACGTGGCACTAAACAAATTTAATCGGTTTTGAATTATTTGCATATCATAAACCCTAGAGAGAAAACCTCTCCCTTCTCTCTAGATCAATTCATTGGAGAGCCCTATCTCTCTTGTTAGAATCGGCAGGTACAGCGGAAGAATTATAAAAATTTTCACCGATCCTAATCCAGGATCTATCAACGGTGTTTAAATCGGGTTAGAAAGAACTTGTACCTTTTTTTAACTTAGGGTTTTCATGATCTCTAGGAGCCAACACGTTAGATCTGCTCCCTCTACCAATATTCACACGAATGCTCTCCAACAGAGACTACGTGCTAGCGCCTCCAATGTTTTTAGGGTTTCCCTTACGGCTCTAAATTCTCATGCACATATGAGTCTATCTTCTCTATCAAGTTTATAACCGATGAGGGCTATATTCAAATTTCAAAATTACGCATCATTAATTTCAAATTTAATCAACAATTAATTATCTTGATGAGCTAATTAAATAAATTCAGTTTAAATTAAATCTGTCCAACAGTTTTAATTTAAATTATTTATTTAATCCAAATAAAGAGCCATTAGATTTAATTTATCTTCATAAATTAAATATGAGATACTATATCTCTATCATGTTAGTTATTAAATTTAATATATCTTAATAAATTAAATTTAAAACTAACACAATATAATAATATCATATAATATATATATACATATATATAATATGTATTTCGAAAATACATATCTATATAATATTATTAACAAATTTTATATTGCAAATATATATATATATATAATTCGTCCATCCTAAATTAAACATTATCTCGTATTGGGCCATTCTTGTGTGCGACCCTGTAGGCCCATATGAAGTTGGCAATGGGCCAATAACTGTACTAACCCATAAGTCACAAGCGGCTTCTAGCAAGACATTACGACTACCCAATTCATATGAGGATCATTAATACTATGCAACCTGTCATACAACCATGTCACGTCCCTTTTGTCACATGATATATTGGTCAAGGATAAGGCATGGATAATGTCATCCTCTTATCTTGACCATTATTTTCTTGATTCCTAAGTAGTCTAACAATAGAAATGGAAACTCCTTTCCATTGTAGTATGGCCATACATTTCTCAGACTCACTCATCAAGGGGCCCAGTAATACCTCTCTACTAATATGAGGGACAAATTTCATTTTGATCATTCATATTCATCTGCATGAAAAAACACCAAGCCCGATCATAGCCTTTATCATAACCCGGTTAAAAGTAACTTTTGATTAGTTCAAAACTTAGCAACTCTCTTGTAGGAATCCATGATGACCTCAAGCCTAAGGGTATTGTGACGTGGTTATACATGAGAAAAGCTTATGACTTGATCCATATAGCTTTCTCATAGTGGGTCAGTCCAGCACCTTGTACTCTTACAAGTGCCTAAGACTTTGATTCGTATCTCCATATCTTATCAAAGTCATACTGGTCTTGTTTCATCTCTGCTCCCGTATAGATGACCGACCAGGGACATTTTAGGAGAATCTTCATGAATTATCCAAGGATACAATTATCACAGTTATCATGCAAATAATATGATAACAGAATGGATAAAATTCATTAAAATAATAATGTTCAAAGTACAATGATTGGCCCTTAGGGCACAATTTCCAACATCTCTAGCAACACCATCACTAACATCATTCCACTTGCCTTTTTCACCCTATCAAAGCTATCACACCAGTTGCTCAAAGATTCAATTTTCTAGAGAGCTCATGTCTCTCTACTAAAGCCACCACTATCCCCTCACCACAGTATCGTCTCTTGTTCTTTCTTCTTTTTCCAACCAGCATGCCGATAATGCTTTCTTCTCTAATTTTTGTTTGCTATCTCTCGCTTAGAATTTTGTATTGGAAAAATAAGGAAGAGCCCTACTTATTGCTTGTTACTTTCCTCCCTATTCTTTCACGCTTTTGTCATCAAT
This sequence comes from Inga oerstediana, assembly GCA_963210345.1. NCBI lineage: Eukaryota > Viridiplantae > Streptophyta > Magnoliopsida > Fabales > Fabaceae > Inga > Inga oerstediana. The sequence goes on from OY723409.1 coordinate 42,764,219, forward strand.
CACCTTTACCTTCTACTATCTCCATTATCATATTCCTCATCTTGGAGAGCTTGGTGTCTCTCCTCCCATCAGAGGTCTCCTTCTATTTCCTTTGCCATGGTGCCAATGTTTGATTAAGACCTCCTTAAAACTTATTGTTCTTGCATCAATTGTTATATCAACTCTATTAGCCAAATCTTCAACTACATGTGCGTTTGAGGTGTAAGCTTTCATTTTCTTACAAGGAGATCTGAATACTTTAGTGATTTTGAGTTGTTTCAAGTTTTCTGGTTCTTTATTGTCTTTGAAATCTTACTCATCATCATTCTCTACTAGTTTATTTGCCTTTACGATTATTGTGCATGTTTTCTCATAGTTGTTTGTAGTTTGTCATTCTCAACTTTTATAGAAGAAAATGTTACCCTTATATGGATCTCACATACTCTCTTTTAAAGAGGTTATTTTGCTTTTGATAAGGTGAGATGGACACAAGATTCACACTTTAAAATTACAAACCTTGATTAGGATTCACTGGAAGTTCCAAGGAATAGTATTGGTGGTTCAATACTTCAATAACTTATATGCTGTCACAAGATTCATGGTTATTACAAGGCTACTTTATCAATTTAACTCTATGGAAGCTAAATGCCACTTTGTCTAATCTTCATGATGATCACTTTCTAGTATGGATTCAAATTCATGACTTGCCTTCACAACATTGTAATATGGAGAGTATTGGTGAGCAGTTCAGAACATTATTTGAATATGATGATCAGAGTCAATTAAATTATTGTGGTTCATGCCAATTTGCCTCTCAAAATTTGGTTTCAGCTATATCAATCTTAATAGTTTTCAAATGCTTGATAGCCTAAGTTTAAAGATGTCACTTATTTTAGAACAAATTGAAAGAATGTGTCCTTCTTGTACAGGTATTGGACATGTTACTAGGAAGTATACATAAGCTTCCAATTTCCAACCCCAAGCTTTGGCATATGTTATGGATTCCAGATCATTGGGTGTCAAATATGATGTTTTTTATTGCCTTTACACTTTTACTACTCAAGTAACCAGTGTTCAAATCTCTGAACACTGTGGTACACAAAATACTTAAGTAAAAGAGGTTTTCATAAGTCAAGGATCATCGTATTTCACGGGGATAAGTGATAGATTCCAATAGAAGCTATAACATCCTGAATTTCAGTCACCAAATTGTTTTATTTAGGGAATAAAATGGTGAATTAAAGAGCATATGAAATGGCAAAACCAAGCAATTAGGGATTGCACACATGATTATTCTTCGAACATAAATTGTAAACATTTGAATTTGCTGCCAGTGAGTTTCCCTCTGTAGCAATCATGTTGTGTGACATGTTTAAATAGGCAAATGATGTCTAATGCCTATGAAATTTTTCAGTATGAAAGTAGACTTATTAAGCTTTAATTTTATAGGTCTATAGGTCATTTGGAGCTGTACACAAAGAGTTATGAATTTTTGAATTTAGCCTAATGAAACTGGCCAGCTTATGTGATAGCATCCAAAGATTTAAATTCTGGGAATGTTGAGCTTTTATTTGGCCAAAGGCTATATTTTTCCTTGAAAATATACTTAATAAGGGTCATATAGCCTTTGGAATCACACTAATTGAATCTCTATAAATAAATATATGAATTTTCAAAGTTTAATGAAAATTCTGTCCAGTTTTTCAACAAGTGCAAAAATGGAAATAAATGTAAGGGCAAAATAGTCATTTGACCAATAAAGCAAGCAGCCATTTAGTTTCCCTTTAATTGGGATAAATTTTGGCTGAAGTATAGAGCAAGAAAGGGAAATATATATACTTGGTCCAAATTAGAAGTAAGAAGGAAGCATTTTTGGCCAAGTAAAAAGAAGATGCAATTAGTCAAAGATCATATGTTAATTGCATTAAAATATTATTATAATTAAGGAGGTGGAGAGGATATTTCAAGAAGAAATTAATCCTCTTCCAAAGCCTCATATTCGTCCAACTAGAGAAAGAGAAAAAGGCAGAAACCAATTAGTCAAACATCTCATGCTAAATGACAAATTTAATATTATTAGTTAAGGAAGAATTTGGGCCACACCTTTTGCCTTTTCTCTAAGGCCAATTTTGGCCAAGTACTTGGGTTAAGGAGGGAGGAAAAATCTGAACCTAATACACTCTCTCCTTCTCTCAAAAATCGTGGCCAAGGTTAAGAAAAGAAAGAGAAAAGAAGGCAAGTCTTAAGGTAACTCTTCTAGCTCGAATTTCACCTTCTAAATCACTTCTTTAGATCAAAAGCACTTCATGAATCTTGTTCTCCTCTTCAAGAGCTTCATTTCTATGGTTTTTGTTTTGAAGAGGAAGTATTTTAAGGCATCTTGCAAGAGCTAAAGTTAGATAATCAAAGAAAGAGCAAGAGGTGAGTATGAGCATCATTTTGACATATGTGTTGCTTGATTTGGTTGAGTTTTTGGGTGGGTCATTTGATAGCTCTAAATTCGGTCTTTCAGGGTTTATTAGGGTCTATGATGCTTTCATCGCATACATGTGATTATATGTTGATTTGGAAGCAAATGAACTAAGTTTGCTTATTAAGTTGAGAATTAGTTGCTTGTTGTAGAAAACCCTAAAATTCTATTCTGAACAGGGCATTAAGAAGCAGTAGGAATTTGATCATTTTGACATTACCATTGTGTTTAGAATGCAAAATTTTGTGGAAATATGAGTGTTCATGATTTTTGGAAATTTGTATGCAAATATGGAATTTATTGAAGTTTAAAGTAAATGCTTTTTGCTTGTTTCACAGTGAGGCAATGTTGTTGTGCAAAGCATTTTGTTAGTAAAACCAAGTCCAAATGTAATGAAACTTTCCAGGATTAAAGTAGACATCCTGGGATTTAATTTGATAGGTGGTACAAAATTTTTGGACTCATATACTGTAAGATATAGATTTTTGAAGTTGTGCCTTGTTTCTGGAATGTAACCTGAAACAGGGGAGGTTTTACAAATTTTTGGCCAAAATATGATAATAGTGGCTAGCATTGGGTATTTTTCCATAAAAGTACATTTAACAAGCTTCACTTAGGCTTAAGAATAAGTCAATTTGGAATTTTCTAGAAATAATTGTGATTTTCAAAAGTTGACTGAAAAAATACCAGTTTTCTAGAAAACTGTGAAACTGCAATGTGCAGAGTTGTACTGTACAGAAATTGTTGAAATTGTGATAGATAACCAACAGACTGAGTTAAAAGAGTTAAGACTAATATATGGATGGGTCTTGACTCAATTCTTGTACATTTGGAATTTTAGGACTTGGTAGTAGCCCAAGCCGGATATAAGATTGGACAGACAGTGGAACAATTCCAGGATCAGGGAAGAGCAATTAAGGTAGCGAACTTACCTATCTTACATGTAATTGATATTTGTGCTTGTGTACTGATGCATGTAATTGCTTTACTTGATTATGTGAAACATATATGAATAATTGAAGATATGTTTCTATTTATATTATGGCCATAAATATGTTATTTGAAACATCGAGCACACAAGATATGTCATTGTGTGAGCAAGAGTTATGTAACGCAAGTATGTCATGCATTAAGCACTTAACTTGCATGCATATTGGACTGTTTGCTACTGAGATTCCCTCGAATCTCACCCTCCCCTAACCAACCATTTAGATAGGTTATCATAGAAGGCATTCTGAGAACAGAGAAGAGGACTGCACGCAGAGAAATGCTTAGTGGAACGAAGATGGAAGGATGTCTAAGTTTCATTAAACAGGAGTAGAAACCCTGGTAGCCCTTTATAGTAGAAACCCTGGTAGCCCTTTATGGCTACATTATTTGTAATTGTTATTACAATCCCTATGGGGAATTTCTGTAATTGAACACTTTTTATTAGTATATTTATGCTAGTCCTGTGTGCCTACTGAATTGCGCAATTGCGACTCTAATTAATATCAATAATAAGTGGTATGTAAGGCGGGTCTTATGTTTTTGGTACCAAAGAAATTATTATGGCAACAGAATTGTCTGATCAAAGCTAATGGCCTAATCAGAGCCTAAGCGGCTCTGGCAGAGCAAGCGGTTCCATCAACATGATAGTATACCGATAAGGTCTTGATTGTATAGTGACAAAACATATGTACAGAAAGGGAGTATTTATGTGAATTAGCCTCTAAAGATTAGAGAATACCTAAAGGCCAGTGGGTACTCCAATACTAGACTGAGAGAGGTACAAAGAGGTTGCGAAACCTGAGGAAGTGGGTACAGATAAGGTTAATAGAATGACCTAGTATCACCTGTGAGCTTACCAATGGGGGACAGAAAGACAAATTTTATTGATTTCATGGAATATATCAGGGTACGTGTTCAAGTATATGTATCGGCACTGATATGTAGTCTATACAAGGTATTTTGATGCCAGGAGAGAGTGGGCATGAATTTTGAGACAAGGACAGTCACGGGGTACCGGTGGTCAGAAGCAACTGAAGCCGATATATGTGTTTTGACATGGGTACATAAAGGTTAAGTGTGCTCAATCCAGGGAAATGTTATGATGGGTAACCCCTTGGGAAGTTACATGAACATGTTATGTTATGTTATGTAACAAAAAGGAGCAAGAACATGTTGTATAGTAGTTTATAGGCTATATATTGTTACAAGTTTTTCTTGTCCACTGTAAACATCTATTATGTGTTATTACAGGAGTATCTGTGTAACATATTGTGAAATGATAGATATGCCCTTGTGTTATGTGAAGTTTTCATCTTTCTTATTTTCATGTAGTGAAACATAAAGGTGATGAGACCAAAAGTACAGGTGCTAGGCTAGGTCGAGAAGTTAGACCTAACTCAATACAGTAAATATTAGGTATGTTAACAGTGAGAATATATTAAACAGTGGGAGTCCTTCCCAGAAACATATGAATTAAGACGTTCCCTCTAAGAGGAATAAGAGAAAGCCGTATCAGGCTGATAGCCACAGCAAGTAAATATTCTTTGAGAAACGAAACATGATAGTGCTGAGGCCAATCATATAATTGCAAATAGGAGCCTCTGCTTAGACTTGCTCCTAAGGGATAATTTTTCACGGCATGGAATTATTGACAATATTTAGATTAGTTGTGATAGACTCAGTATTGATATTCTAATCTACTTAAAGAGATAGTATGCGAACATAAGAGCTCCTATGAGTGGTGTTGGGAAGTCACATATAAGCTTTAGCTTTCAAAGCTTAACTTGCTATGTGGTGACTTATATGGTCTACTGTGTGGTGAACTAAGTGGTTTGCTGTGCGATATGTAATAAGGGGAACTGTGTGGCCTTTAATGTAGTGATCTATGTGGCTGTGTAGTTTAGACTAGTACATGAATGGGTCTTAACTCAATTCTTGTACTTTTGAAATTTTAGGACTTGGCAGTAGCCCAAGTCGGATATAAGATTAAACAGACAGTGGAACAAGCTGAGGAGCAGGGAAGAGCAATTAAGGTAGTGAATGTAATGACCCAAAATGTGAATATGGGCTTATGACTCCAAAAGTGGACGTAATGGACGTTAGCTAAACACTTTTGGAGAATACATTGTGTATTGACCCGAATAACCCGAATTAGTAGTAGAAAGTGCCCAAACCCAGTATTTAAGCTCAATCATAGTGACAAAGCTTAAATTGAATTTAAAATAAAGGGAATAGGGTATGGTATGAGAAATGGGGTCAAATAATGTGTTAAGTGGTAATCTAGTTGAAATTGTTGTAGTCAAGGGAAAAACGGAAAGAAAAGAAATTTACCGGCTAATTAGTCATTAATGAAGAGGAAATTGACTAATAACTAAAAGAGTAAGTGGTGTGATTAAATAGCTAATAGAAGTGGTGAGAATAATCCTATGGTTCATGTATGTTGAGAGATGCCAAGGGATGGAGACACATGGCACCACTTGATTTAATCAAAGAGTTGAAAAGTCAAAATTTCAACTCCCTTCCCTCTCTCCTTGCAAGGTCGATTTATGGGCTAAGAGGGATTAAACAAAAAACTGATTTAATCACGTCATTCCCTCTTTCTCCAAGCTCTTGGATGTCTATGGTAGAGGAAGAAAGAGAAAGAAGAAATCAAGGTATGTGTGCTCCATTTGACCTTCTAGATGACCTTTTATGCTCAAGACCTCTTCTCTAAACTTGTTCCTCTTGATGTAAGCTTCATTCCTATGGTTTTAAATTTTTAAGAGGAGGTGTTTTGTGAACTTAAGATAAGCTAGTGGTTGAATAATCAAAGAACCAACAAAAGGAAGAGGAAGAGAAAGAGGAGAGCAAAAGCTATCTTTTGACCTATATATTGTGACCATTAGTTGAATATTTTGGCTTGTGGATCTTGCCCTAATTTTCATGTACATTAGGATTTAGAGGGTTTATGATGTTTTGATGGTGTTAATGGTGTCTTTTGTTTTGTTTTGGATAAATGGAACTAGTTTAAGACTTGATTGGAAAGTTTGGAGAATTCTGGATTGTGTTTATGGCTGCCCAAAATAGAAATTTTGAAAGGAATGGGATTTTGGTTGTTTTGATGTTTCAATTGGATTCTATATGAAAAATTGTGTGGGGAGTAGTCCCGGTTGTGAATTCTGACCTTTGGAAACATATGTTGAAAAATTGGAAGTCTTGTAGGTGAAAACTCTGTGTCAGGCAGCTAGTTTGCATGGCAGTTTTGAATGAGTAAATGGATTCTAAAAATTTTGAAACTTTTTATTTGAATAAAGGATGTGTCAAGATTCAAAATGAATATATAATATGTGTCATTTTGATGGGTGTGCTGGAAGTTATGTATTTCCAAAGTTTGAGGTTGAAACTAGAGGCTATTCTGGAACAATATGGGAATTCATTGGATTCTGTATTTTTGTGATTGTAAATGGCAGTGGTTCACATTTTTCTTGTATAAAGGACTTAAATAGATTTCTATATAACTTTGAATCACCTCATTTTGATTTTTGTAGAATTATTTATGATTTTGAAAGTTCAACCAAGAAACAGGATTTTTCTTAGCCGCGGTCCAAATATTTCTAACTTGTTTTTGGCAGCAGCCAACTGTTCTTGGCTGCAACCAAAATGTTTCAGACCATTTTTTGGCCTCGGCCAGGGGATTTTGGGCTCAGCCAACCTCAAATTTCAACATTTTACCTTTTTGAAGGGTGGTTTTTGATCTAGTTCTTCCCAACCTTGTTGAGTTTTTGTTTAAGCTTCTCATAGTCACCTAAAGGACCTAAATGATAACCAACCCTAAGTGTTTTGTAGTTGTTTAAAAAGTGGGAATAGTGAATAACTTGTCGTCCATGATTATGATTTATATGACTTGACATCCGCTTAGAGTGAGTAAAATATGTTCCTGAGCACGAACAGAAAGAATAAGGTAGTGACTCTTTCTCTTTGGTAGTGACTCTTTCTCTTATATCATGTATAATGTTTGCATGTTCGTGCTTATCATTGAGTTGTGACAAATGTGAAAGCTGAGGCAATGTGTATACAACAAAAGCTGAGGTATTTGTGAAAACAGCGAAAGTTGAGGTATATGTGAATATAGTAGAAGCTGTCGTTCATGTGATGACGCATTATGTTATTGCTGTTGTGGATGCCGTTACGTTTGCTACTTTGTGATAATTCCTTACATACTTGTTTATTATATATCATATGACTGAAAATATTGCTACTGAGATTCGTATGAATCTCACTCTCTCCAATGATCAACCTACAGCTAGAGCAAGCGGATCGAAGGAGAAGCAGGTAACCAAGGGTGGCTAGTTCTCCCGGCTAAGAGATTTAGCTTTTTGTGGTGGGTTATCAGCTTTTGGGGAAAATGTATATATCGTATATGATGTAAACATGTGGAATTTTATGTAATCCCTAATACAGGAACTGAACCAGCATATGAGCCTTGTAATCCTTTTGGTGAATGAATATGACCCAAGAGCTGTTGGGAAATTTTGATTTAGTACTTTGATATTTATGAATGGAACCAAATTGAACAGGCCAAATAGATTTGAAAAGTAGAAACGAGACCATATTTAACAGATTGTGAAAAGTTTTAAAAACCCATTATACCAGAGGATCAAATCCTGTCTTAAAGTTAGGACCTTTTATAAGTTTTGAATTTTTCATTGGTCTCCGATTTTAATTAATGACATGTTTTTGAAACATATTAACGGCTATCAAGGTAGGGGTTATAGTAAACCTACCTCTCTTGCATATATTTGATATTTGTGCTAGAGTGTTAATGCAAGTGATTGCTTTGCTTGATTATGTGAAACATATATGAATAATTGAAGCTCTATTTCTATTTATGTTATGGCCATAAGTATGTTGTCTGAAACATTAATCACACAAATGTCATTGTGTGAGCATGAGTTATGTAACGCAAGCATGTCATGCATTAAGCACTTATCTTGCATGTATATTAGTACTGTTTGTACTGAGATTCCCCCAAATCTCACCCTCCCTCAACCAACCATTTAGATAGGTGATCACAGGAGCTGTGCTAAGAACAAAGAAGAGGACTGCACCCAGAGAAATGCTGTTGTAGAACAAAGACAAAAGGATGTTTGACTTTCATTAAATAGGTGTAGAAACCCTGTTAGTCCTATGCGACTACATTATTTGTAATTGTTATATATAATCTATATGGGGAATTTCTGTAATCGAGCACTTTTATCAGTATATTTATGCTTTTCCTGTATGCACATCAAACTACACAATTGCTACTCTGATTAATATCAATAATAAGTGGTATGTAAGGTAGGGTCTTACACAAGCTAAAAGCAGACTTGTTCGACATGGCCAAACAAGATATTAGAAGGATTAGAATACAATTAATTGACATTTTCCCTACTAAAGATTACACTTATGGTATTGATAAAGGGAAGCATTCGATTTCAGAACAATCTCTTATAGCCATAATTAGAAAGCAAAAGTATTATGGGCAATCAATCTGTATTTTCCTAAATCATCAAAAGGGTTAAAGCTACTTTAAAGGATACAATTGGGTTTCAGGCTCCAGGTCTTCCATTGGAACACATGCTTACTTAGAGGAGCTAAACCGAATTGTGGATGAAAGTAACAAGAATGCTGATGTTCATAGTCCCTTACCTAGAAGAGGTACAAAGTGCTTGTTGCAAGATATAAATGGTGGTTTTGGCGAGATTGAGGCCATTTGCAAGATTTACTTCTTAGGTGTTGGTGGATTCATAAGAAAACCTGTCGGTAGATACAATGAAGTTAATGAGTGGCCACCATAGTCGGGGGTGTAATGCCCCAAATTTTGATTAAAGGCTAATGACAATTATTGAGAATTAATTGTGATTTAAAGTTTGAATTATTACGTGTTTTATGGCAATTTTCGGTAAATGTGCAAAAATCAGTTGAAAATTGCTGGTTAATTAATCAGTTATTAATGGGGAAATTAATTACTTACTAATTGGAAATGAAATGTGTGACTAAATGCCTAATGGAATGGTTAGAGTAACTAATTTGTTATTTACTTTATGAGAGCCAATGGAATTGTGATATGTGGCAAGTCTATAGGATAAAAGAGAGGATGGAGAAAGTCAAATGGGATTAAGAAATCATATTTTCTCTCTCTTCTTCCCTTCTTTTCACTGAGCATGGTATGGGGGAGGGAGTGTCCTCATTTTCTTCATCTCCTACCTCACTCTTATCTCTCTCTTCTTTCTCTCTCTATTTTGGCAGACATGGAAGCTTAAGATGTAACCCCCTGCCTCAAAAACCGTAATTATGATTCGAAAAGGCGTAATTAAAATGAATTAGAGACCAACGAATAATTAAACTCATTTCAAACTTTCCTCCTTAAGGTAGGATTTCCACAAACTCTTTCAAAATTTTATTACTATTCTGGTCTCAAATTCAAGTTTCTAATATAATTACCCTGTGCAGTTGAATCGCATTCATACATATCAGAGTGTACAACAAAATCCTGGCAACCCCCGAGTTTCATTCATTCACTAAGGGTTTACAGTTTCCCATGTAGGGGATTTCACAAAATCATTCCACATCTATACAGTAATCCTAAATCAAAATGGATAACAACAACCAACATCAATGATCTCTAAGGAGTCCTAGCTGCTCTTGGTTATCCTCTTCCCTTTTGAGTCACTTGCCCAGTCTGCAGGTCAGTTCATGAAAAGAATGAGATTGAAAAGAATCTCAGTAAATCACAAACAGCAATAACAACAGTAGCACAAAGATACATGATTTTTACCACAAACGACAACACTCACGGTTGTATACACAATGCGACAGCTCTCGCTGTAATCACAATCACGATAACTTACGCTGTAATCACAATAACGATAGCTTGCGCTATATAACGATAGCTTACACTCTAAACGACAGCTTACATTATAAAAGATAGCTTTAATTTTATAACGACAGCTATCACTAGCTATAACTGTAGCAGCATTACAAATCATCACAAAACAGTGATACAACACATATACAGTGCATTACACATAGTATAAGAGAAAGAGTCACTACCTGGTTCTTTCCGAAGTGCTCTGGCATAGGTCGTTCACGATCAGGGCAAATGTCGAATCCTACAATTCCAAATGCACCATTTAGACACTTCCATAGTGTTTCTGGGGGTCATATGAGTCTATAATGAAAATTTATAAAAATGCCCCCGGGTACCCGGCCGGGCCCCGACGTACCCAGTCCGGCTGCAATTTTTCTGAAATTCTAACCTAAGATAAACTAACATATTTCTACCCAAGAAATCAATTTTCAGACTCAGAATTATCAAATTCCATGTTAAATTACAAATTTACCCTTGGCAGGCCCACTTTAAGGGTTTCAGGGGTGTTTTCGTAATTATGTTTTTTCGGCCTTTTCCGAAAAAGTGACCAACTGTAACCCCACCTAATTTTCCCTCCTGAACTCAATGGAACCATCAAAGTATTGAAAATCCAACTCTAAGATCCATTTCTAGAGATGGCCAAAATTTATGTGTTCTCCGGGGAAAATCGAGGTTTTACGATTTTGGCTCCATAAACGCGTTCCTTTCTACTCCTAACCACTTTATAAACTATCCAATTGAGTCATTACTACAATTTGAACTAAAATTGGGCAGCATAACCCTTAGGCACATACATTTCTAAAGTTTAAAACCAATGGCAATTCAGTGAAATTTCACCGATTAAATTGCCCACAGCATCTAGAATAGTCAATATACGAAGGTTTGGAAGTTATCTCAAGCTCCCACTAGCTTTTCCTCTTCTTGGATGAAACCTAACTGTCTTTAAATAGCAAATTTGAGCTCCAACAACCTTGAACTACATGAAAGAGAAGCTTAGGAGTAGAGTTATACACGTTAGGAACTAGATCATCGAAGAAATTGGCTTACCTTGCGAGCTCTCTTCACTTTCTCTCTCTAGACTCTCTAAACCCTGCTCTCTCTAATTTCATATCTTAGTGCGTGAAAATCATTGGAGAAAGAAGGATGATGATATTTAATATCATATATTATATGATATTTAATTATTAATTTAATTTCCAACAATTTTGGATTTTTGAGAAATTCTGGCAGATTTCTATACAAACTTTGAAAAATCATAACTAATTCTAGAAAAATCAAATTGGAGTGATTCCGAAACCTATAGAATCCTTATTGAGTTTAGATTCAAGGAAAAATATAGACGTTTGCTATCTAGAATCACAAAATTCCTAGAATCTTAATCTTTACCTGTTCTTCCAGAAAATAATCAATTTCACTGGGCAAACTTCAAAAATTCATAACTCCGAGATCACAAATTATATATCTATTTTGAAGCTTGACATGTGAACTTTAAGACTGAAAAGTTTTAGAATTTTAAGACACTATTTGCCCATTCAAAATGTCCATACAAACCGACTGCCCTCCACAGAATTACACTTAACAGTTTTTCAAATTTTCAACTAATGTGTTCAATGGCTCCAAAATCAACAATCAAACCTATTCCCACACAATTTTTCACAAGAAAACCATTAGAATCACTAAAACCACCAAATTCCCATCACACATTCTCCAAAAGTATTTATTTGACAATAATTACATCCACTTTTGAAGTCACTAGCCCTTAATCACTTTTTCAAATATTACATTTCTCCCCTCGTAAAATAAATTTCGTCCTCGAAATTTTTCACACAACTTAAGCCATAAACTCTGGATAACATCTCACATATCCGATTCCGCTTCCCAAGTTGCTTCCCTCTGAGTCATCCCTTACAGATCACCTTCACAAACGGAATGCTTCTGTGTTTAAGCCATCTTTCTTCTCGCTCAATAATATGCTTTGGTTCTACGTATATGTGAAGTTATCTTGTAACTCAACTTCTTTATATTCAACAATATGAGATGGATCCGGTTGGTACTTCTTCAGTTAGGAAACATGAAACACATCGTGGAGCCTACTCAAGTTTGGGGGTAGGGCTACTCGATAAGCAACAAGCCCAATTCTCGCAAGAATCTCAAAAGGACCTATATATCTCAGGCTTAGCTTCTTCTGCTTGATAGCTCTCCCGATGCCGGTAACTAGTGACACTCTCAATAACACATGGTCACCAACCTCAAACTATAAAGGTCGTCTCCTCTTGTCAGCGTAGCTTTTTTGTTGACACTATGCTGCAAGAAGCCTCTTATGAATGATTCGAATCTGTGCTGAGTTTGATCAATGAGCTCCGGCCCATACAGCTTCCTCTCAGATAACTCATTCAAGCACAGGGGTTATTAGCACTTCCTCCCATATAATGCTTCATATGGCGCCATCTGAATGCTCGTATGATAGCTATTGTTGTAGGCAAACTCAGCAAATGGAAGAAAGTAGTCCCAATTCCCTTTAAAATCAAGGACACAAGCTCATAGCATATCCTCTAGCGTTTGAATAGTCCTCTCTGATTGTCCATCTGTCTGAGGATGATAAGCTATACTAAATCTCAATTGAGTTCTTAAGGCCTCATGCAACATCCTCCATAATCTCGATGTGAATCAAGGATCTCGGTCGGAAATGATATTCTTCGGTATACCATGGAGCTTCACAATCTCCCGGATATAAATCTCTGCTAGCATGTCCGTTTAGTAACTAGCGTTGATCGGTATGAAGTTTGCCTACTTCATTAACCGGTCTACAATTACCCATATCACATCATAATTCTTGATCTTAGGCAATCCCACAACAAAGTCCATGGTCACGCTTTCTCATTTCCATTCTGGAATCTCAGGACGCTGCAACAACCCTGGTGGTCTCTGGTGTTCAATCTTTAGCCTCTGGCAAGTAAGACATCGTGCTATATATTTCATCACATCACTCTTCAATCTCGGCCACCAATACACAGATTTCAAATTATGATACATTTAGTCATACTTGGATGAAGAGTGTATCAGCTCTTATGTGCTTCATCAAGAATCTTTTACCTCAACTCCGCCTTAAGTGGAATACAAATTCTCTTTTGGTAATGAACCAATCCACTAGGCGACAAATCATAGTCTCGAGCTTCTCCCCATTCGATTATAGCACAAATTAACTGCATCCGACTATCCTGCCTTTGAGCTTCTTCAATCTCAGTTCTTATATCACTTTCCCCTTGAAAAACATTGTAGTTGGCATAGATGATCTGGTTTGACAAATTCAAATCTTGAAAGTCTTCTATGAACTTCCCTTCTTATATCATCATTGCTACCACAAGCACCGTCTTTTGACTAAGAGCGTCTGTGACTATATTTGCCTTACCTGGATGATATTTGATTTCCAGGTTCTAGTCTTTCAACAACTCCATCCAACGACGCTATCTCATATTCAATTCTTTCTGATCATACAAATACTTGAGACTCTTGTGGTCGTAGTACAGTTCTACCGTCACACCTTACAAATAATGTCGCCAAATTTTCAAAGCAAACACAATGGCCACAAGCTCTAGATCATGGGTGGGATAATTCATTTTATGAGGTTTGAGCTGTCGAGAGGCATAGGCCACCATAGGCCCCTGCTGCATAAGGACACACCCTAATCCCTACTTACTCACATGACTATACACAACATAAGTCAAGCTAGGATCAGGTATAATTAACACAGGTGCCGTAGTCAATCTCTCCTTCAACTCCACAAAGCAATTTTCACATTTATCATCCCATGCAAACGGATGATCTTTTCTCGTAAACTTGGTCATTGGCAAAGCAATATAGGAGAAATTCTGAATGAATCTCCGGTAGTAACTAGCAAAACCCAGAAAACTACATACCTCAGCAACAGTTTCTAGCCTCTTCCAGTCTAGTACTGCTTCCACCTTACTGGGATCCACAGAGACCCCTTCTTGTAAGATAACATGGCCTAAGAATTTTACTTCTGGTATCCAAAACTCATATTTACTCCATTTGGCATAAAGTTGTTTCTCACGCAAGATGTTCAACATATCCTCAAATGATACTCATGCTCCTCCCTACTCTTGGAGTATATCAAAATATCATCAATAAATACAACAACAAACTGATCCAGATACTGTCAAAAGACACAGTTCATGTAATCCATGAATACCGCAGGTGCATTGGTTAGCCTAAATGGCATCACCAGAAACTTATAATGCCCAGACCTTGTTCTGAAAGCAGTTTTTGGAACATCTTCTGCTTTCACACCCATCTGATGATATCTCAACCTTAGATTAATCTTTGAAAACACACACAACCCAAATAGTTGATCTAAAAGGTCATAAATTCTTAGGAGAGGGTACTTGTTCTTTATGGTAATCTTGTTTAACTCTCTATAATCAACACACAAACGTAGACTTCTGTCTTTCTTTTTAATGAATAAAATTGGAGCTCCCCACGGTGACACACTAGGTCTAATGAACCCCTTCTCAAGCAAGTCTTCAATTTGCTTCTTTAACTCTGCCATTTCATTTGGGGCCATACGATATGGGGCCTTTGATATCAAACCAGCTCCAGGCACAATCTCAATCGAAACTAAACTTCCCGTTCAGAAGGCAATCCACTAGGATCATCTGGAAATACCTTAGGGAATTCTCATACCATGAGTATACTACTTAAAGTTTCTTCGGTCTCTCCTTGTATAGAAAAGAACACCATATACCCCTGACAACCTTTCTCCAAGTACTTCTCATCTTTAGCCATCGAGAGGAAATTCATACTAGCATTCACATCCTCAATACTTTAAGAAGCAGGAAACACTATCCTCTTGTTTCCATAATCAAGCAACACATTATTTCCCGTTAACTAATCAAAACTTAAAATAACTTCTAATTGATACAGTGGCAGACAAATCAAATCCACAACGGATTGGTACCCCCATAGTTATAACACAATTTAAACAAGCTTTAGTAATCAAGGCTTTGACACCCATCAGGGTTGAGACAATCAAATCAAATGGCAACTTATGCACATGTATGCCCAGGCGTTTCACACAATCATAAGCAATGAAAGAGTGACTTATACCCAAATCAAATAATGCTTGTAACAAGTTACCATTGAGAACTATATTACCTTGAATTAGATTAGGGGACTTCCGAGTTTCCTCGTGTGTCATGGTGAATACTCTCCCCTGAACCCTTAGTCTCTGCGCTGGTCAGGGCCATTTGCATTCACTCAAAATATGCTTGGGCTACTTATAGTTAAAACATATCACCAAACTCTCACAAGTTTTGCCATGATGTGGCTGGTTACAATGAGGGCATATCCATAATGTAGGAGCTCTCTGCTGTTCATGACTCCCAGACTGATAGGGCTTTTTACCACTGCCCTTAGATAAAGAGAATCCCTGATCCTTCCGCTTCTGGGAAGTATTACCCTTACTGGGTTCATTGCGGTTGCTGGTAGCCTTGGCCGGATACAAGTCTCTAAAACTATTCTCGGTGATCCTGCATTCCTCAACAGCATTATTAAATTCAGTAAATTGGTGGGTGGCTAACCTCTTTCTCAACTCTCGCCTCAACCCACGTATCAACATGTCTGAACTCTACTCCTTATCATCCATTTTTCATAGATATGAGGAATACCTGGATAGCTGGATGAAATGAGGCAGGTAGTCATTAAAGTACATGAAAGAGAAGCTTAGGAGTAGAATTATATGCGTTAGGAACTAGATCATCAGAGAAATTGGCTTACCTTGCGAGTTCTCTTCACTTTCTTTCTCTAAACTCTTCTCTCTCTAATTTCAAGTCTTAGTGCTTGAAAATCATTGGAGAAAGAAGGATGATGATATTTAATATCATATATTATATGATATTTAATTTCCAACAATTTCGGATTTTTTAGAAATTCTGGCAAATTTCTGCCCAAACTTTGAAAAATCATAACTAATTCTCGAAAAATCGAATTGGAGTGATTTCAAAGCCTATAGAACCCTTATTGAGTCTATAATCAAGGAAAAATATAGACTTTTGCTATCTGGAATCACAAAATTCCCAGAATCTTAATCTTTTCCTGCTGTTTTAGAAAATAATCAATTTCACTGGGCAAACTTCAAAAATTCATAACTCCCAGCTCACAAATCGAAATGATACAAATTATATATCCATTTTGAAGCTTAATCTGTGAACTTTAAGACTGGAAATGTTTTGAATTTTAAGACACCATTTTCCCATTCATAATGTCCATACAAACCGACTGCCCTGCACAGAATTACACTTAACAGTTTTTTAAATTTTCAACCAATGTGTCTAATGGCTCTAAAATCAACAATCAAACCTATTCCCACACCATTTTTCATAAGAAAACCATTGGAATCACTAAAACCACCAAATTCCCATTACACATTCTCAAAAAGGGTTTATTCGACAATAATTACATCCACTTTTGAAGTCATTAGCCCTTAATCACTTTTTGGGAAATTACATAAGGGGGAAGAAGAAAAGCTTGATTTAAGGTGAGTAAATGACCTCTAATGCCAAAACTCACTTCTTTAATGTTGTTCCTTGGACTGAGGGCTCTATTTTGATGGTTTTAGATTTTCCATTGGGTAGTGTTTGAGCACACAAGGAAATCTAAATTTTGGTTAATCATGCAACCTCTTTAGAGAAGTTGAAGAGGTAAGTGAAACAAACCTTTCTATCTATGTTTTATGCCAAATGATTAAGTTTGGAATTTCTGAAATTTTTGGCCTTAAATTTAAAAATGAGGGTCGTTGGGAGTTTGGTATGCTATGGTTATAGAATTGGTGTTTTGGTATGTGTTTTAGATAGATAGATTGGGTTTTAAGTTGAAATGTTAAGTTTGGTAACTTTGGAAATTGGAATTGTGTTGTGGCCTAAACAAAAAATGATAATGGAATAGGAATTTGGTGATTTTGATGTTTCCATGTGATTCCTTGGATAAAATTATGTGAGAATAGCTTTGGTTGAGAGTTTGAGACCATTGGAAATATTTGGGTAAAATCTGGAAAATGTTGTGAACTCTGCTGCGTCTAAGTTCTGATAAGCATTACTCGAGTGAGGATGGGTCTCACTCGAGTGCAATAGTCCATTCTCTTTATGGCCTTCGATATTTCTGTTGCACTTTGGCGTGAGAGGCAAAAGTGTTGCCTCACTTGCAAGTATTGTAGGTTCTCACTCGAGTGAGCCTTCTCTCACTTAAGTGTAGGCATATCTAACACCATGAACTCTTATCTCGGGCTATCACTCGTGGTCAATTTTCAAGAGTGTGTCTTAACACTCACGAGTGTTAAGCTATCACTTGAGTGTCAGGGGTTTCTACTCAAGTACTCCTCTTCTTTGAAAGTTTTCATTGCTCTTGGGTTAACACTTTCTGTGCTTCACTTCCTAGAACTTGAGTGAGCATTTAGCTATCACTCGAGTGTTAACCTTTTTGCTCAAGTGCAAAGTTCCTCATCACTCGAGTGAGGCCTTTTTCACTCGAGTGCAACAGTGAAAATTTTGTTCTTGTTCTTCTAAAAGGGGATCTTTGGGATAATTCTTTCAACCCTTTAGGACTTTTGTTAGAGGCATTTATAGCTTCCTAAAGGACATTAATGATAACCAATTTAAGTGATATGAAGTCATTTGAGTATTGGAATAGAGAATAACACTTCATCCCTAATTATCAATTATAGGATTCGATATTTGCCCTACTCGGGAGAGACCAGTGCCAGAACATGCACGAAAGGACTAAGGTAGTGATTTTTCTCTCATGTTGTGTATGATGCTTGATATGCATGACTTATGATTATTGTGTTGTGAAAAATCTTTGGCATGAGGCCATTGTGAACTTGTGTATGTGTTATCGGCCGTAGGGCATTACAGCATGAGCAGTTCAGTATGGGCGGTCGTAGGCGGTGATAGTTATCACACCTACCCCTGTCGTTGCATCTATTGTTGTAATTGCCAAGGCTGCGTTGTGGAATTGTGAATTCTTGTTTGGTTATCTGGCCAATGGGGCTGTGTGTATGTAAAATATTTTATATGGATCCCAGCTATGGTGATATATGTGATATGAACATGTGGTTGTGCAATACAGCGTGAGCAAACGTAAGGGTGACGCAAGTCATACCTGCCCTTGCCGTTGTAGCTAATATGTGTTGTATGTTTACTTTCATGTTTTATGGTTGTGCATACTATGAGTGATTTGACACTACGGGGATTCCTTAGAATCTCACTCTCCCAAAACAAATTTCAGACAGAGCTCTAGGATAGGAGTTTTATTTTGGATATTGGTTATCATAGTTTTATGTATTTTGGATAATTGTATATGATATTTTGGATTATAGAATAGTAATTGTGCAATCCCCTAGATTGGAAAACAGATTATGGGTGTTGTGCCCTGTAAACCCTTTATTGTTTAACAGAACCCGAGTGTGTTAGGAATTTGCATTATACTCTGATATTTACAAATGGAATCGTACTGTACAGGCCATTTGTATGTTTGTAATGAGAATATGAGACCGTTGTGAACAAGTTTTTGAAAATCATGTTTTGGGGAAATTTACCTTTTATTAAGTCCCAAATCATATTACGGTCTCTAATTCCACATAATCACATATTTATAAACTTAATCTAGCCTTGATGATGAAAGGGGTTACAGGGGGATATTGTGGTGGCCCTTAAGGACTGAAAAATCACCATAACTACTTTCTCTGTCTTTGGTTTTTATTGTTTATAGGTCCTGGAATCTAGATTCCATCACAATACGATGATTCAGTTTGGCCTTGGTGAAATTTCTGAGTATTGCAGGCGTTCATCATATATGAGACTCCCAACTCAAGGTTGGATTTAGGCCCATTTCATTCAAACTCAATCTAGGTAGATGTCTATTTCTCCTCTTATGAGAGTAAGGTTAGTGGCAAAACCAACTTTGTCAACTTATTCTTGGTGGATTCTTCTTTCGGCAGCGCTACAGTACAAGGACTTTCCAAAGGATGCATTACTTGCTTTTGTCTTGCTGATGGGTCTTCTACTTTGTGTTTGAGGTTTTATATTAGAGTGGTTGTAATAGATGTGCTAGAACTTCATTTTTTCCTGTCTTGTTTATGGTTGTAGGTGTTTGTGTTTGATGTATGTTGCTGTCTTATTTACAATTATCTTATGTAATTATTGTTTTACTTTAATATAATTATCATTGTATTAAAAAACAAATTTAACCTACACAACACAATTCAAAAAATACAAACTGTAGCGGAAAAAATTATAAAAAATTTTAATAAAATTTTACCTTGTTAATGTATTCATATTAAATTTTGGCAGTTCAAATATGCGCGTGTATGCATATGTGTGCTTGCGCACTCATATTTGTGTGTACTTTTATTATAGGGTCTAATTGGGGAATTGATATTAGTCCTAAATATAAGACTTATTTAACATGTTTATCATTTTTTTCAAATTAGCCCGATTGACATTTCCACAACTATAATCAACTAGGAGAAAGGGGGAGAGGATACAGAAATATGTTTAGGGTATTTTTGAAAGAATATGTTTTATTAGCTAACTTAACTAACTTCCTTAATATATTTGAATAGAAAACTAACTTCTTTAATTCAATCAAATTAGTTAATTAGGTTTTACATTAAGGATTAAAGAAGCGTTTCTCATATATTAAAATAATTAATTAAGTTAATTATTCGTAACATATGTGTATTGATTTCCCTAAAATATTACTTTTATTTAGTATCTCCATTGATGAAAATCTCTTATAATATACTTAATCAATAAGGATAACCAAAAAATATTTATAAATTAGCTTCATAAAAAAATTATAAATTTTTTAGACAAAATAGATTGATATCTTACATATAGAACCAAAACAAACCTTTTAACTAGCTTTTACATTTAAAATTGGAGGAGGAAGTATTCTTTTGGGAAAATTTCAGCTAACCCCTTATAGTAAAATATTTCCCAAAAGCCCCTATAACTTTCTGAAACATCAGTTTAGTATTATAGGGGAAGTGAAATTAATTTCGAGAGGGAATAGACAAGAGTGCCCTCCTCAAAGAAAAAAGGCACTTTACAAGACAAGTGTGACGCTTTACAAGTTACACATGAGAATTTACAAGACGAATAAGTTAATTTGAAAAATATACAACTGAAAAGCCTAACACTTGTGTTATTTACAAGAAAAGAGGAATTTCATAATATAAGTGTGATGCTTTATAAATTACATGTGAGAATTTATAAAACAAATAAGCTAATTTGCAGGACATACAATTGAAAAACCTTACATGTTTATTTTTATTATAGAAAGGGTATTTTTGTCCATTCATTCTTGAAATTAATTTTACTTCCCTGTAAGACTAAACTAATGTTTCATAAAGTTATAGGGCTTTTGGGAAATATTTTGCTACAGAGGGGTTAGGTGAAATTTTCCTTATTATTTTTTACCAGCTAGACCCACTTCCAATAATGTGTGTTTGAATCTTTATGGAGCTCCATGGAACTAGAATTTTCTAAAACTTTAGTCATTAAATGTATGATTAGTTGCAAGTCTTTTAAACTTGCAGATTATGCTGTTGGCTCTCCCGAGTGAGACCATTTTTCTCTCTTTTAGGGGAGGTGCTTACGACATCTCATCATCATGGTGAGAAGAGAGTTTCCATCGCCTACTGCATTGGAAAGATACGAGAGGTCTGTTCCGTCGCATCTTACGGCGGTGCAGATTTAGTGAGGTTTTGCTGTGTGGATAGAGGAGTCGAAATGGAGAAAGGAGGTCCGTCGAGTAGCGAAACTCCAAAAGGAGGCGATGATTGTGTGGAATTGGTCTGGCGAGCTAATTGTCAAAGAAAGGCTTACGGTGGAGCGCTGGTTGGTAAGATACTGTCAGAGAAGAGTATCCATAAGCCTATTGTTATCAAGATGATTTGTAAAGGTTGGAGCCTGGAGAATCGCGAGGATTTGGAAATCATTGAAGCTAATAGTCATGCTTTCATCTTTGAATTCAGACGCAGAAAGGATTTCTTGAGGATTTTGCATGGTAGACCTTGGTCTATTCAAGGTATGATTCTAAATGTGCAATTATGGAAAGATTTTATGATTTTTAAGGAAGTAGATTTCAACTTCTGCCCTTTCTGGATTCAATTTCATGATTTACCACTGGAAGCACTAGATGTTAAAAATGCGATAATCCTTGGCTCGAAGTTTGGTAAGGTGGTTATGGTGGAAAATCCGTGAATAAATGGTCTAGTGGTCTGTAATTTTCTGAGAGCGCGAGTAATAGTTGATCTGCATAAACAGCCTGTGACTGGATTATGGACACCTAGGCCAAATAGGAAGGAGACATCCTGGGTTAAGGCTCAGTGTGAAGGGTTGCAAAATCATTGCTACAGGTGTGGTAAGATTGGCCATGATGGGAGAGCTTGCCCAAACCGTGATTCACGAGATGTAGATAAGGATCTCAAATTCAGTAATTGGTTGTGTGCTCAACCAGCAAGAAACAATGATGTTGAAATTGTCTGTTTCTATAATGATTGGGAGGAATCGGAGGGTCAATATTGGAGAAATAGAGAAGATGTGGAGGAACAACCAGTGGTAGCTAAGAAGGTTCATTCTACTCCATTGGTGGCTTCTAAGGATGAAGAAGTGGTAAACAAGGGAGGGGATGTATTGGTAGTTGGTAATAAAGAAGAGAGAAGGGAAAGTGGTTTAGTGGAAAAGGTGGTCAAGAGGCAAGAAGCAGGTAGAGGAAATATCAATATGTTAGACAAAAATGTAAAGTAAGTTCAGGTACGAAAAAATGAAGAAGTGAGGGGGGTTACTACAATAGAAAAGGGGATCATTGAGTCTCCTAATAGAACTGTTGACTACTCAAAAGCTATTGTGGTCTTTGGTGATCTTTCACCTCTCTTAGAATTATCACATGGTGTTAAAAGGATGAGGTTGAAAAGGGAACTGGAAGGGATAGAGGATAGGATTAATAGTAAGAGGAGGAAATTGTTTTTTGATGAAACTATTATCAAAAGCAGTTCTATGTAGAAAGATGTTCAAAAAGAGGGAGGAAGGAGAAGTATCAGAATTCTTAAGAGAAGATTTAGGAAACAAAGGGAAGTAAAGGCTAAAAAGAGTAAGGTAATAGAAATGGATAATAGCAATGTGCAAATGGAAGAAATGGCTATAGTTGTATTTGGAAGTGGTGGGATAGAAGGGATATTGGCTGAAGGTGATGGTGGCTGACCTAAAACAACCACCAGGGGGCCATAAATTTCCTTGTATGGAACTGTCAAGGCTTGGGAAGGGCCTTGACAGTAAAAAACCTGAGGGAAGAAAATTATAAGAAGCAGCCCTCAGTTATTTTTTTTAATGGAACCAGAATGGAGGTAGGAAGAATGCAGAAGATTAGAAAGAAGTGTGGAATGGAAGAGGAGTTCTATGTGGAACCAAGAGGAAGAAGTGGAGGATTAGCCTTATGGTGGAAAAGGGAAGTGGCAATTAATGTTTGGTATTTTTCAAAACATATCATACATACAAGTATGGTCTCAAGTAAGAAGAAGGGACCTGAATATGTCACCTTTGTATATGGAGCACCAAGGGATGAAGATAAGTTCAAGGTTTGGGATAAAATGAGAAACATAGCAGCTGGTTTGAAGGGTACTTGGGTAACCATGGGGGATTTTAATGATGTGGTGGCAAGTCATGAGAAATTTGGTACCAGACCTGCTGATATACGTAGAGTCATGAATTTTCAGTGTATGTTGTCTGAGTGTGGATTGCTGGACTTGGACTTTAAAGGCACTTTTTTCACATGGGATAACAGACGTGTAGGTGATGATCATGTGAAAGAATGTCTAGACAGGGCTATGGCTAACGTGGAATTTAGGGATGCTTTCCCAAGTGCAATAGTGCTACATATAGAACCAGTGGGATCAGATCATCATATGTTGTGTGTAGACTATGAATATAAACATATGAGGGTTCCTAAAGTGTTTAGGTTTGAGGCCATATGGATTTGGCATAAAGATTATCTTAAGAAAGTGAGGGAAGGATGGCTTTTGGATAGGGTAAGGGATGGAAATAAGGTGGAGGAATTACTATATAGATTGGAAAATTGTAAGAAAGTTTTGTTAAATTGGGGAAGTACTGAGTTCCCAAATGCTAAGAAAGTGGTAGATCAGTTGATAGTGAGGTTAGAAGAATGCAGAAGAGGCACTCTAACTATGGAAAAGCGAAGGGAAATGGAAAATCTTATTCAAACAATTGAGGAAGCATAGGATAGGGAAGAGGTTTATTGATGGCAAAGATCAAGGGTGAAGTGGCTGGAAGCTGGTAATAGAAATACTAGATTCTTTCATTCTAGTACTATTCAGAGAAGAGCTAGAAATAAAGTTACAAAGTTAAAGGGCAAGGAGGGTGAGTAGTTGGAGGAAGAGGAGGAAATTACTAAGGCTTTCTCTGAATATTATAAGAGCTTATTTTCTTCTGAAGGTTGCAGGGGTTTGTAGGAAGTGTTGCAGGTTGTGAAAAAGAAAGCAAGTAGTGAGGACAACAAGCTTCTTTTAAGGCCAATAACAAGGGAAGAGATAAAAGAAGCAACATTTCAGCTTAGGGGTGCTAAAGCAACAGGTCCTGATGACTTTTCAGGGATGTTTTATCAGTCAGCTTGGTCAGAAGTAGGGAAAGAGGTTGGAGATATGGTGCTGGATTTTTTTTAACAATAATGCAAAGTTAGATGAGCTAAATAATACCAATGTGGTCTTGATCCCAAAAGTGGAAAATGCAGAAAGTATGGGTCAATACAGACCAATTGGACTTCGCAACTTTTCTTATAAGATCTTAGCTAACAGAATGA
The DNA here is from genome assembly GCA_963210345.1 of Inga oerstediana. Lineage (NCBI taxonomy): Eukaryota > Viridiplantae > Streptophyta > Magnoliopsida > Fabales > Fabaceae > Inga > Inga oerstediana. The sequence goes on from OY723409.1 coordinate 42,788,440, forward strand.
GAAGCTTATTGTCTAGAATCATAACTGAAAACCAGCGAGCATTTGTGGCTAGCAAATTAATACAAGATAACATTATAGTGGCACATAAGGCATACCACTATCTAAAGAATAAGAAGAAAGGAGCGAAATATGAGATGGCAATTAAAGTTGACATAAGTAAGGCCTACGATAGACTTGAATGGAGGTTCATTGAAGAAGTAATGAGGAAGATGGGATTTTGTGAGAAATGGTTAGCATGGATAATAGATTGTGTTAAATCAGTAAGGATGAGCTTGATTGTTGGGGGAAGGAAAGTTGCTGATTTAACAATAGAAAGAGGGATTCGTCAAGGAGATCACTTGTCTCCTTTTTTGTAAATTATTGCATCAGATGTGTTGTCACTGTTGGTGCAAAAGTGTGCATAAAGGAAGATTAAAAGGCATAAAATTAGCAAGTAAGTGCCCAATCCTTTCTCATTGTTTTTCGCTGATGACTCCTTTTTTTATTAAGGCTGGAAGAAGGAATTGTAGTGTTTTGAAAAAAAATTATGCACAGCTATTCCCATGCTTCAGGTCAAGTTGTTAACCTTGATCAGTCATGTATTTTTTTCTCAAAAAATTACTGATGAAAGTGTTAAACATAAAGCATATGAGGTACTGGGAATTAAAGCCACTGAGGAACCTGGAAAAAACCTTGGTTTACCAATATTGTGGGGAAAATTAAAGTCTGATGCATTGAATTTTGTGAAAAATAAGTTGAGTTTAAAGGTGCATGGATGGAAGCAAAGGTTATTAACTTTTGCTGGTAGAGAAGTGCTAATAAAAGCTGTTGCCAATGCTATTCCTATCTTCCCTATGTCCTGTTTTAAATTCCCAAAGAAAGTTTGCAAGGAATTTGATGGTATGATATCGAAGTTTGGGTGGGCATAGCAATCTTCTGAGGGAAGAATCCATTGGAAGTCTTGAAAAAATTTGTGTAAGGATAAGGGAGAGGGAGGTATGGGGTTTAGAGACTTCATGGATTTTAACAAAGCATTATTAGCAAAAACAGCTTGGCGGTTGGTGCAAAATCCAGAAGATATATGGTGTAAAATTTTGAAAGGCTTGTATTTTCCAAAGAAAGATTTCATGTAGGAATGTAAAGGAAGTAAAGCCTCATGGGGATGGATAAGCTTGCTTGAAGGTAGAGATCTTTTGAAGAAGGACCTACTGTGGAAAATAAATAGTGGCTTGACGGTTAATTTGTTTAAAGAAAAGTGGATACCTTCATTAGAGGGATGTTGTTGGAAGGAAAGGGCGCTACCTGAGGAAGTTAAAGGGTTGAAGGTAGCTGATATTATTATAGGAAGGGAGTGGAGTTTGGATAAGATTGAAGATTTTTTATCGAAAGAAGAGGTGAAAGCAATTAAGAATGTGAGATTTCCAATGATAGAAGGGAATGATCTACTGGTTTGGACAAGAAGTAAGGATAGGCTTTACTTTGTGAAAATGGGTTATAAGGTGGCCAGGGAGGATAGCAAGAAAGAAGATGTGGAAGGGCCAAGTAGCTCACATAGAGTGCCCAAGAGGTTGTGGAGTGGGATATGGAATATAAAAATGCCACCTAAAGTAAATCAGCTTTTATGGAGGGCCTTGAATAATGCTCTGGCTATTAAGGTTGCATTATTTAGCAGAAAATGTTCCACTAGTGTAGCGCCCGAAATTTAGAAAACATGGAGCTGCCACCAAAATTTTAAAGATAGGATAACTTTGGAAACCTTTTTAAAAATGGAAACTGGTCTATAAAAACCATTTAGGGTTCAGGAGTCGATTGTGTATAGGGAAGGTGTTAGGCTCCCCATAACACCCATTCATAAGAATGGTTACCCTAAGTTAATTATTTAAAAATAAATATGGCCTTTAATTTAATTATAATAACCCAAATAAAAAAAGAAAATATTTACAAAAATAAATGAAAACTAAAGAAGAAAAAAAAGAACATTTATTTACAAAAAGAAAATAAGAGAAATATATTTATTTACAAAAATTGAATTGACCTAAGATGAAAACCTAAGGCCTACGTACCCTTTAAAGGGATCAAAGCCCACGTAGTTCGAGGGTAGAAAGGCGTGTCACTTGATTGGTATTTTTTAGAAAATGTTTATTTAATTTATTTGTGAAAAATATCTTTTTTTTATTTGGTTTGTGTTTTTTACTTTTTTTCAAAAGGCATTTTTTTTATTATCTCATATGAAACCAAATTCATTTACTTGAAGAAAAGAATCTTTTTTTTTATGTTGAAACATTTTTATTTGCAAAGAAAAAGAAAAGAAGTGCATTCTCATCATATCATTTATAGTAGAAAATTCAAGATGACAAGAAGATCAAGAAAGATGTGGGGAGAGCATGTACTTTCGATGCTTTGAGTCTTGCTACAAAAGAGACAAAGTGAGGAAGCCAAGAAAAATTGTATCATCAAAGTATAAGAATCCCCTTTTTTATGGAAATATGGGAACAAAATTTAAAGTGGAAGCACATACAACTCTTCATGCATAATCTTAGGCAATTGCCCAAACAACTAATTGAGAGAGAGGAATAATGGGAATATGTATAATATAACATAGCATTAAGACCCATGCTTCAAATCATGCGCTGAACCGTCATATATGCCATCAAGAAGCCAAGTAATCACATGAAGAAAAAAAAACGTACTCCTTCCCTGACACAAAAAAGTTAATACAAGCAAGAGTTTGATTGCAAGAAAGAGAACGTGAGATGGTATGTGGATGCAAGAATCTTATATGTCTGTGCCTCTTGTCATATTGACAATTTCATTGGCATAGGAAAATACATAGACACCTGATAGAAAAGGGAAGAAAAGAATACAAACAAATTCTCCATCAGCTCCACCCTCTCTTACACCCACGAGAGAAACACCCCATATTTTAGAAGAATTATGTAAAAGAATAATAGCTCTTTACCTTGCCTCCTTTCTCTCAGGAATTCTTCCTAAAATTCTTGTGTGTCATGCTTCAGCCCTTGCACTCCTATTTATAGTCTTAAGGTAGAGTTTTCTTTATAAATGCTTCTTCTTTTTTTTTTGAATTTTCATTTTCGATTTTTTTTATATTTTATGTTTAGAATTACCTAACTTGACCTAATCACCATCAATGGAGATTTTTTTTTTAATTTTCGTTTTTTTTGTATTTTCTATTGATAAAACTTCATAGCTTGACCTAATTACCATTAGTGGAGATTTTTTCATTTTTAATTTTTTTTATTATTGTCCCCACAAGTAATTTCCTAATTTAAACCTATCAATATAAATGAGACTTTTTTATTTTATTTTCTTTTTCTTTTTTATTTTCCCTTAATGAATGACAATGCCAATCATCATCAATGGGGGGATTTATTTTAATTTTCGTTTTTTTAATTTTTTTTATCTTTTCCCCACAAGTAATATCCTAATTTAAACCTATCAACATAAATGATATTTTTTCTATTTTTCTTTTTCTTTTTTTTATTTATTATTTTCCCTTAATGAATGACAATGCCAATCATCATCAATGAGGGGATTCATTTTTTATTTCTTTTTTTCTTCCAATGACGATTGCCAATTTGGATACCAATCATCATCAATTATTTTTGTATTTTTGAGTGGGGCCCGGACAAAATAGGGTGTTCACAAATAGTCCATTATGTAGTATATGTAAATCTCAAGTTGAAAATGTTGAGCATGCCCTTTTCTTATGTCTGTGGGCTCAAATGTGCTGGTGTGGATCTCCCCTTGCACTGAAATTTGATAAATCAAATATGAGCAAGTTTGATAGGTGGTTGGAGGGTTGGATGCTTGAGGAAGTTGAAGTGGATGAGTATAATTTAGCAATGTTTGCTGGATTGTGCTGGGGAATTTGGAAGGCTAGATGCTCTTTTGTATTTGAAGAAAAAGATGTTAATGCTGTTGACTATATGTGTGCAGCAATAAGATTGACGAATGAGTACTGGGAGTGTATAGGAAAAAGGAAGAGAAAGTGTGAGGAGGAGAGACAATGGGAAAGAAGCCTAACTTGGCAAAAACCTCAGCAAGGTCAGGTTAAAGTTAATATTGATGGGGCCTATTGTATGAAGTGTAATGAGGCGGCATATGGAGTATTAGGAAGAGATGATGAAGGGAGGTTTATGGGTGGTTTTGGAGAATCTGTGAAAGCTACATCAGCTATTATGGTTGAGTGCTTGGCTTTGCTTGAAGCTTTAAGGATGAAAGAAGTGTTTAGTGCTGGACATGTGGTTTTTGAAACTGACTGTCAAGAATTATTCAGCAAAATTAAGAAGGGGGAAGTAGAAGGATGTGAGTGGAGGTATAGTGATGTGTTGCAGAAGTGTCTTCAGCTGGGTAGGTCTGTGAGTAACTGGTCACTATCCTTAGTATCAAGAAAGGGCAATAAAACTGTAGATTGTATTGCAACTATGGTGATGAGGAGCATGGTACCGCAAGGGTGGCTAAACAAGCCACCATCTCCTCTGCAAGCTGTGTTGTTACAAGACCTTGTGGGTGAAGATGCTACGACAGGTATGAGGACTGAAATAGGCTGAGTAAGGAAAAGTAGTGTAGGTTATACTCTTTTTCTGATTTTAATAGGTTGTAATGTAGGTTTATGGCTTTACTTTACTTTGATATAGTTTGTATGATAGGTTGCTCTTTTTTTCTCTTTACAGGGTGATTAGTGAGTGTAATGATTTTTTTGTGGATTAATAAAATTGGATCTGTTTGCTCAAAAAAAAAATGTATGATCAGTTGCATTGTTATACTAATTCATATCCTTCGAAAGCCTTTTTTTTTTTTGTCCACAACCAAAAGGTGTCATTTAAATCAAGGAAGCACCAAAGCACAACAAAGAGAGAACAGCAAATGAAAAAATCATCATTTTTGGTTCACACTATTTTCTTGTATAAAACAAACATCATAGGAGTTATGTCCAAAACCTTCCTATGCTCACCCCCAGAATCTGCCAGCAGGACACGTGTCGCTTTCTACGACCTGCTCGCGGCAAATACAACACCATCCTCCATTCTATATAAACCCCCACAAACACAACACACAAAGCAGAAAACACACTGATTCAACTCAGATCAAAACAGAGCCTTGAAACGGCATCATTTATGGCTGCACGAATGAGGTTCACCATTTTAGCTGCTTTTTTTATCGTTATGATTGTAGTTGTGGCTGCTCAATATGATCCAGGCTATGGCAATGCCTCCCCACCTTCTGCTCTCCAAGAACCTTAAGCTACCCTTCAATGATCATTGTGTTTCTTCCTTTCATGCTTGCGTTCCTTGCATTGAAACAGAGGATCTAGCTGATCATGATGTTCCTTTCTTTGATGAGTTTGTATGAGCTGAGATTCCGATGTTTTCCGTATGTTTTGTATTTCTTCCCCTTTTGTTATATTTTGTGTATTCTGGTCGTATAAATTTATCTATCAAATAAATTCTGCATGTACTACAGGGTTGTTAATGTAATATAATTTTTATCAAATATATATAATTGGCTCATATTCAAATATTCTCGAACTTGAGATCTCGAGCTAAAATAGGTAAAGCCCCTCTCTTTAAGACCAATACTTATTGGTACAAATTTTGTCATGCTAGTTACTGCTATTTCTACTATATGCTATCTGGTGTAGTAGTTTCTGTAAACTTAACCAAATTTGACAATTATGGGAAGACAAATTACATCTATTGAGTATTCACATGAACAGTGCAGCTCATTCATCTTCTTACTTCAATATATAAGAAAACACGCCTAATTTTCTATGACAATGCTAAGTAATTTGAACTTGGCTACTCAATAGGATGGTTTCATCTCAAAAGGGGCATTTAGGAACCTTTTTCCTTTACTTTTGGGATATGTGAATCAGAGTGGGGTACTCTCCATTATTTTTGGGATGTATTTGAGTCTATTAATCAAGGGAAAATCAATCTTTTAATCCTTATAGTTTTGATTCAATCCCTGCAATTCGACTCAACACCAATTCAACCCCTATAATTTTAACTTGGTTGTAATTCAGTCCTAAGCTTTAACCCAGTTCCTATAGTTTTAACCACTTTATAATTTAGTCTCTGGCCTTTGTTATATACATGATTTTATTTTATAAAACATAGAAACTAAATTATAAAATGGTTAGAACTATAAAAACAGAATTGCAACGAGTCAAAATTTAAAAACTAAGTTACAACCGAGTCAAGACTACAACTTATAAGGACTGAATTGCACTAGGTCAAAATATAGGAATTGAGTTATAACTGAATCAAAACTATAGAGATTAAAAGATTAATTTTCCTGTTAACCAATCTCAACAAGGATGGCTGTTTCAGTCAAATAATATATGTCTGTGTGGACGCGCTTGTGATCAGCATTATGCAACACACTTAGGATGATAAATGAGTGAGTACTATGAATGAATTTCAACATGGACGGGTGCTTCAGCCAAAGAATGAACAGAAGACTTGTAGTACAAATATTTTGAGAGGAAAATGTAAGATTAAAAACTACCACTGAGAGTGGGATTCTGTATTTGAATATGAAGGGTAAGAAAAAGCAAATGCTGCATGAAGTGCAGCTCCAATTGGGAAAACATCCTCATCAACAACAAAGTAAGGGTTATGAGGAGAATATATGGTTCCACTCTTGTCATTTCTCATTCCCACAAGAAGGAAAGTCCCTGGCACTTCTTCCAAGAAAAACGCGAAATCTTCACTCCCTGTGAATTTAGGGGCTAATACCATGTTTTCTTTCCCGACAATCTCACTCGAGATTTGCCTCACTATTTCATATACCCTCTCATTGTTTGTAGTTGGAGGAATCGTCGGATGCTCGTTCCCATCGAAATTAACCTCGGCATTGCATCTATATACTGCTGCTTGTCCTATAATAACCTGCACAAACAAGTCACACATATGAAAATTAAAGTAATTTATGAGCATATTATATGTATTTCTTTTCAGTGGGACTTACCTTTGACATGCTCACATGTTTATTTTCAATAGATTATGTCATCAAATTAGATTATGTTGAACTTTTTAATCAGAAGGGAAATATGAAATGCATGAATTTGTGTGATTGTGTGGCCTAGAAATATGCAATATCAGGAGAAGGACTACCTCTTCTATTCTTTTCCTTATTGAATAAAAGCTCTTCTTGCTGTGTGCTCTGAAAGTACCAGCAAATGTAGTGGATTCAGGGATGAGGTTGTGGGCAGATCCTGCTTCTACAGAGGCCACAGAAACCACCTGCAAAATAAATTTCTCTGTTGAATTCACAAGTAGATGCATTCCTCTGAACTATAAGTGAAATATTGAAATAGATTCAATCTCATCATGTAAAGGATTTTACTTTAGAACTTGACTCAACCTGAGAATCTAAAGGATCTGCCTCCCTTGAAACAATATTCTGCAAGCTAATGACAGAAGTCGAAGCAGCCAAAACTGAATCAATGGAATACTGGGGAAAACCTGCATGCCCTCCTTTCCCCGTGATCTTTGCTTTGAAGCCTCCACATCCAGCTAGAAAATCACCCGGCCTCGATGCAACAATGCCTAGAGGATACTCTATAACTAAGTGCAACCCGAAAATAGCTTCAACTTTGTCAAGAACATTTTCTTGGATAATGCCTTTTGCACCTGTGCCTCTTTCCTCAGCAGGTTGGAATATGAGAATTACAGTGGCCTGCATGTAAAGCAGATACTTTCAAGGCCAAAGAGGTAAGAATTCCAAGCCTCATTTTCCCTCCAATTATACTTCACCTTTAACTTGTCTTGCAGTTTTTGTAGTATCTTTGCAGCCCCCAGGAGCATGGCCACATGGGCATCATGCGCACAAGCATGCATTTTTCCATCTACTTTGCTTTTATGTTCCCAATCAACCAGCTCCTGCAAAAGCCAAAGTAAAACATAGGTTTTATTTGTCAATAGCACTCACATAGTATGTGATTTAAACAACGCAATATGGGAAGAAAATTAAGGAGGAAAGAACACTAAGAGGGAAAACTCCTAAAAATAGTAAAAAATTATCATTTTTGGAAGTTTTCCTTCCTAGAATTCCCACCCTCTATTTTCCCATCACTTTTCTCTCCATCCAAACATAGGGTAAAGGAGAGAAGAGCTCGCATCACAAGTACTCCATTTCTCTGCTCACATATTCATCATGTCAAATGAGGAGAAAGAGGCTCGTGAACTATATGTAGCCAAAACTATGAGGACAGGGTTTCATAATTAATCTCATTTGACCTTAAATGACCTGATAAAAGAAAAATATGGTTAGGTGAAACTTGTCAAGAGTTTGTTGTCTTAATAATTAAAGTATATAAACATAGCGTATTTTCATAATCCAATAGTACCTCTCTTTAAAGTTCTCTTACACCTACAAAAAATAAATAAATAAATAAAAAGGAAGGAAGGTTCTGATACATATCATGCTTTCATCAAAGATTTAGGTAACAAACAAGTAAAAGTTACCTGAAACTCTTTTGGAAGATAAATTTGGATTACAGGTCTAAATGAAAAATAATTGGGACAGGGAAGAAAGAAAGGATAAGGATGAACAGAGCATCTCCTTTAACAGAGTGCGTTAATTAATTATCTTTCAGTAATGCTACAGAGAGCTTCTGTTTTGTTGTTATACTTTACAAAGAGAAGAACTGACCCACAATTTAAGGGTCTCTAGTTTGTTTGAGTCTCATAAGCCTTTCATCAGACAGTTTACGTGACTGAAGTACCCATGGCCGAAAATCACTTCAACAAACAGGAACGCGCACACATCAACAAATTTACATCAATCCTTCTTCAACTATGACTATGTTGCATCAAAATTTTAAGTTTCCATAACAGGATAGCACAAAAAAAGAACTAAGAAAAGATCAGGACAATAACAGAAACACAGAGATTTGTACAGCTGATCTGACCAACCAAATCATCCATGCAGAGTCCAATTGAATAACACAGTAACTAGTCTGTTGGGGTTTCTAAAGCTTTTTATCAAACAGTTTATGCGATTAACAATTGCATGCAGAACTTCGCCTTCAACAAGCAGGAGCATGCATACGTAACCACACCCACATCAATCTTTGTAGTCTGATTTCTATATTATGACAAAATTTGAATTCCCATAAGAGGGGAAAAAACAGGCAGTTCTTAGAGGAGACCTGAATAGGCAAGGCATCCATGTCTGCTCTGAGAGCGATGAAAGGGGGAGACCCAGACCCAATCTGAGCCACCACGCCAGTCCGAGCCACCGGCCACCGGTAAGCGACGCCCATCTGGTCAAGCTCACGTCTAATGACGGCGCTTGTTCTGAATTCTTCATATGCAAGCTCAGGGTGCTCGTGGATTTCCCTCCTGATCTTCTTCATCCAATTCAAGTTACAGGGGTCATAGGCCATCTCCACAATCTTCTGTTTCAAGGAAACACTTTGATTTGAGCATTTCTTATGGGGGATGTGAAAGATGAAAGAGAAGGAGGAGGGCGAGAAACCGATGAAGATGGAGAGTAGAAGAAAATGTCTCAGATGAAGAAGGTAGTCCATGGAATGGGGTCCAAGTGATAGACATGAAGTCGAAACTGCTTTGGGGGATTGTTTAAATGCCACGAGTGTTTGCTTTGGCAAGTCCCAGTCTAAAACAAATTCATATCGTTCATGACTGATTCAAAGATATTAAAGATAAGAACTAAGAAGATTAGAGTATAATAATACGTCTTTAATAATTTACTTCTGTTTTTTACTAGCTAAACAACCTTTATCAATCTTACCTTTATTATTACTCTTATGCCCTCAGTGCTCCCTTCCGTCGATTTTATAACATGTCTTTCAAAAAAAAATTTTTTATCATTTTCAGAAAGTCATTTGATAGTTTCAATCAGTGTTTAATATTTGTTTTTATGCATACCTATATTTAATATGGGTATTAAGAGAGTATATATTAATATGATATTGAAGTTTACTATGATTAATAAGGATAATTTGTTTTTCATTCATGCGTGTAAATTAATTGAAAACGTCTTATAAAATAGATAGAAGGAAATATAAATTAAGAAAGTTACTTAAATCATTTATGGGTAGAAAAATATGCATTGAATTCCGTAGACTACCAATTTTAATCGTTTACTTTGAAACAACTCGTGATTGAAAATCCCTCATTACTCTCTCATGTTCTTATTTTAGGTTAGAGGTATTAAGTGAAAAATATATATAAGGCTAATATAATTTTTGGTTTTCAAACTAACTTTATTTTAATTTTGGTCCCTCAAATTTCAAAATATGAGTTTTCATTTTTCAAGAGAAAAATTTAAATTTTTATTAAATTATAGGGATAAATATTTTAAATGAAATGAAAATTAAAAGGATCAATATTTTAAATGAAATAAAAATTAAGAACCTAAAACTGAAATGAAGTCAAATTTAAGGGATCAAACATCATATTAACCCTAAAATATACTACTTTATCATATTATAAAACATGCGCTGAAGATACTTATAATAATAACATGCGATCAGTATTTATTAGCTCTAGTAATAAAAATAAGATGTGTGTTCAAGATTCTTAATCCTCCTCCTTTAAATAAAAAAAAAACTGGAATAATACCAATGTCATTTTTTCAAAACTAATTAGGGGTGGGTTAGGTATGATATTACTCTATCTAAACAAACAAAATTAAGAATTCCACTTGGCAAAAAGATTAAGAATTTCCCGTTTATTTTGAATAGACAGAATATTAACTGTAAAAAATAAAAATAAAAACATGAATATAATGGTCATCTTATTTTTAAACGAAACTAGAGATGGTATTAGTATTAGTAATCGAATCGAACTTGGGATCTCTAAACTTGGAAACCCAAGCCATAAGGACCAACCCATGAAGAACACAATTATATTTACCGGTATTTTTGAATGAAACTAATAAAAACTAATAACATAATAAATAGGGAAAATTCCAAAAAACTACACTCAAAATATAAAAAGGACAAATCAGTACATCGAAATTCAGAAAAGACGAATCAGGCGGGTGTCAGAAAAAAGAGGAATTTGTCCTTTTGAAATTTCGGCCAAATTATGAAAATGCCCTTCAGCTCTCAGTCGCAATAACAACATAGGAGTTGTTAATGGCGAATCATGAGTTGTTAATGGCGAGGTGAGTGTTGTTATTGGTCCTGAAACTTGTTAAGTATTGAAAGAAGAAATTGGAGTTGTTAATATAGAATCCGGAGTTGTTAATGGCGAGATATGTGTTGTTATTGGTCCTGAAATTTGTTAATTGTAAAAGAAGAATTGCAGTTGTTAATACCGAATCCGAAGTTGTTAATTCCGATGATCATGTTGTTATTCTAAAGTGTGCATGAAGGGCATTTTCGTAATTTGGCCGAAATTTCAAAAGGACAGATTCCTCCTTTTTCTGACACCCACCTTATTTGTCTTTTCTGAATTTTGATGTACTGATTTGTCCTTTCTATATTTTGAGTGTAGTTTTTTGAAATTTTCCCTAATAAATATTACTTTTAAAATAATCTCGTATTTGATATATGATCAATCTTTTTTTCTTGTAACTAATCGAACATGGAACAAATGTCCTTTAAATTTCTTAATGAGAATCAGGGGTTGCTTTTTTCGCTCACATATGATGTAACAGCAAACTATGGGAAAAAGTTCCAAAATAGGCCCCATATATTAGGATAAGGCTATCAAGTCCATGAAACTATTAATTTAAGTGAGATTCTCATTTAATTTCAACCTCATAAACTTGGTACTGGAGTGAAATTGATGCAACAGGATGTTTAAGAGCTTGTCTGATTCAAAAAAACAGGTTTGGAAATGAATGGAATTAAAAGGAATGGAAAATATAAATATTTTGCCACAAAAGTATTATTTGCACTAGAAAAAAAATGAGTTGATAGGAAATTTTTTGTTTAGTTTAAAGAAAATAAGCCAAATGATCATTTTATCCTCGAGTAAAATTATTATTTAAATATCAATAAAACCTATACACTCCACTCACATTTTTATATCATATTCAAACTCATAGCAAGGGGCTTTTATGCCTTTAGGCATTTTTCCTTTCCACTTGAAAGTTGGTTCCCACCAATTTTTGTAAGAATATATTTTGAATTATATAGCTAGAAATGGATTTCAATGGGAAACCATTTTCCAACTGAAAATATGAACTAAACATCCGCTGTTGCTGGAGGGAAAAATTCAATTTTCCCTTTCCCAATCCCATGGGATGTCTAAGGGCCCGTTTGGTACGAGAAACATTTAAAGAGGGAAAAGAATTTATTAAAAGGAAGGGAAGGGAAGATTTTGAGGGGTGAAAGAAAATGGGTTGTTTGGTTGGAAGAAAATTAAAAGTGTGTTTGGTTTGAAGGGAGGGAAGGGGAGGAGGGTTAAATTACCTTTTTTAAGTTGAAGGTATTTAAATTTTAGGAGGAAACCTAAAATTTAAAATGAATGAGGTGGCAAATTTTGGGCGAGAATCCAAAATCTAAAAGAATGAGAAGGTAAATTTTTTGTTTCTCCCATCAAAAATTGTAATTTATCCCCAATTCCCCTTCCTCCCCCTCCCCTCCCCTCACCTCAAAACCAAAACACACCTTCTCCCTCCCCTCCCCGCCCAAAATTTAAATACTCTCAGTTCAAAAAGTAATTTACCCCCTCCCCTTAAATCAAACATATCCTTAGGGTGTGTTTGGTTTGAGGGGAGGAAGGGGATTTTGGGTTGAAGGTATTTAAATTTTGAGCAGGAACCCAAAATTTAAGAGGAATGAGAGGGTAAATTTTGGACGAGAATCTAAAATAAGAATGAGAGGGTAAATTTTGAGTTTCTCACGTCTAAAATTATAATTTATCACCTCTATCATCCCCTCTCCTCCCTCCCCCACCCTCAAACCAAACACACCCTAAGGTGTTGCAATTGGGAAATATTTGAGAAATACATATTTTACCTTTAAAAGTAATTTATAAGAAAATGAAAAGAAAAAAATGTTATTTTTGGTAAAGTGAAGAAAAATAAAAGCTGCAACTGCAACTATAAATGATGTTAACTAAATGCTTAAAAAATTAAATAAAAATAATAAATAATAATATAAATTATAATAGAAGATTGTGAAGATATTGAATCAAATATTTGGTTAAAAAAAAAAAAGAGTCAAATCTATCATATTTCGCAACTTATGGCCTTATAGTGATAATTAACAAACAATCAATTAAATTAAATAGTAACATGTCCGAAAATCTCTAGACCGATTATGTGAGTTTTACGGCTATTTCGAAAGGATGGTTTATACACCAGTTAGATGTTCAAAACATGTTTCTTCACAGTTCTCTTAATGAAGAGGTTTACATGTCTCAGCATTCGGACTTCAAGCATCCTCAATTGCCTCACTTTGTCTACAAATTGAACAAGTCCATCTATGGCTTAAAGCAGGCCCTAAGAGTGTGGTTCTCCAAATTAAGCAGCTGCCTCACTCATATTGGGTTTGTTCCCCCTAAGTCTAAGTCTGATACTTATTTGTTCTCTAAAAGTTTGTTTGGTATGAGGGGGAGTGGAGGCGAGGGAGGCGGAGAAACAAATTTTGAGTTGGATTTTTAATAATGAGAGAAGTGGGGTTGAAATATTTTAATTAATATTTTGTTACTCTTTTATTTTATACTTCTTTAAATTACTTCCCCTGGTCCTAATTATAAGATAAAGTTGATTTTTTTAGAGAAATTAAGGAAACCAATTAAATTACTTTAGAGCATTTTTATTTTTATTTTTTTCTCCAAACTAATTAATTTGACTAATAAACTAATATATAATTTAAGAAAACTAAAAATATAAATACTTTAAAGTAATTTAATTGGTTTCCTTAATTTCTCCAAAAAAGTCAACTTTGTCTTATAATTAGGACCGGAGGGAGCAAAATTTTGTAACTCTACTTCTTCAATTTTATTAAATCCAACTCATAAAAAATTTTCCTCCCCTCCCATTCCTTCCAAATCCCTCATACATCCTAGTCTATGTTGATAACATTTTACTCATTGGGTCTCTAAAGTTACTAAAAACATCTATGAATGCCATAAATATCAGTTAAAAATGCCCACAATATTATGCTTAATTCCCATGATTTTAAATTAAGTTTGATATTAATCCTTACTATTAATACCTTGACAAAATCTCACTGTCAAACAAAATATCAGGAAAATAATTCATTTGTCCGGATCATTTCTATCACATGGTCAGATGTCAGAGTTGGATTAGACAGCAATGGCCTCTAATGGCTCAAAAGAGTCATGGCAGTTTTTTAGACACGTGACTAATTTGGGAATGGCGTCCTACTGTAGCATAGCTAAATAAAATTCACGTTGTGGAAAAAACAAAAGGGGTGGAAGACAAAGCCAAGATCATATTGATCACTCACATTAAAGTTGAAATGATTAATGAGTGAGATATGTCCAATACTCCAACAGGAACTCACATGTCAATAATATATGGTGGCCTTGACAAGTCAGATATTAATAATTATCATCCATCCCTCCCTCCCTCCCTCCCTCTCTCCATCCAAGTCAAGTCAAGTCATGGACCTTTGACAAAAAAAAAAAAAAAAAGAGAAGGGTCAGGGACCATTTGATCCATGCCTATTTTATTTCTTCCGTCCATTTTATGTAATGTTTAACATCTTTTGCACGTTAAAAAGGTGTGTAGTTAACATTATTTCAGGTTAAAAAAAGGGAAAATTTCAAAAAACTATATTAGAAAATGAAAAAAGACATTTCAGTACATTGAAAATGAAAAAGGACAATTCAGGCGGGTGTCAGATTTTCAGAGGAATCTGTCCTTTTAAAATCTCGGCCAAATTATGAAAATGCCCTTCAGCCCTTCATCCCCCACTTCAGAATAACAACACGATCTTCGTAATTAATAATTCCAGATTCGACATTAACAACTTCAATTTTTCTTTGACAATTAACAAGTTTCAGGGCCAATAACAACACATTTATCTCTTAATTAAGAAACATTAACAACTCCAATTTCTTCTTTCACAATTAACAAATTTCAGGGCCAATAACAACACATTTATCTCTTAATTAAGAAACATTAACAACTCCAATTTCTTCTTTCACAATTAACAAATTTCAGGGCCAATAACAACACATATCTCTCAATTAACAACTCCGGATTCGACATTAACAACTCCAATTTCTTCTTTCACACTAAACAAGTTTTAGGGCTAATAACAACACATATCTCACAATTAACAACTTCGGATTCGATATTAACAACTCCAATTTCTTCTTTCACACTAAACAAGTTTCAAGACAAATAACAACACCTATCTCGCCATTAACAACTTCGGATTCAACATTAACAATTTCAATTTCTTCTTTCACACTAAACAAGTTTCAGGACTAATAACAACTCCTTTCTCATTATTAACAACACCGTATTCTACATTAACAACTCCATTTTCTTCCTCCACTTTAGAATAACAACACCTATCTCTTAATTAACAATTCCGGATTCGATATTAATAACTCCAATTTCTTCTTTCACACTTAATAAGTTTCAGGGCCAATAACAATACTCATCTCTTAATTAACAACTCGAGATTCAAAATTAACAACTCTAATTTCTTCTTTCACAATTAACAAGTTTCAGGGCTAATAACAACACCTATCTCGCTATTAACAACTCCGGATTAGCCATTAACAACTCTTATGTTGTTATTTCGACTGAGGGCTAAAGGGCATTTTCGTAATTTGACCTAGATTTCAAAAGGACAGATTCCTCTGGAAATCTGACACCCATCTGAATTGTCTTTTCCTATTTTCATTGTACTGAAATATCCTTTTCCATTTTCCAATGTAGTTTTTTGGAATTTTTCCTTAAAACAACTGTTAATTTTATTTAACTTGTTCTCACTTTTATGTTGAAAGAATGTTAATAAATTTATCATTAATATGTAGAGTTTGTTTTTGGTAGGCAATATGTTGAGTTTTTTTACTACATGTCATGTAATGATGTGCAACGGTGAAAATGTCTCAATAAATGATAATATTATTGGAAAAGAAAATCAATATGACATGAGAGAAAATGTGAACCTATATATTTAGGGCAGAATCAAAACTTCAAATGAACCCTATATTTAGGATGGGAGAGGAAGTATAAGATTAGCATACAAAAATAATAAATATCAACCCTACAATTTAATGTGAAAAAACTATGTGATGTCCTATTTAAATTTTAGGAACATCTCATAAAAATATTCTCAAAATATAAAGGGTAAAGGGGCAAAAATATACATGTAATTTGTCACAAAGTACATCCAACAACAAAAGCTTTTTATAAATGCAAAAGTAACACGTGGTTACATAAATGGTGCAAAAGTTACATTCTCAGTTAAAAGGATAACATTCAACGGTTAAATATAAATGTGTTGACCAGAGATGCTGACTGGATGCTAACTTGGCATATTAAAATGCTTCTGAAAAAAGAAAAAACACTTGTTGAAATCAATCAAAGCCTCATTCTCTTTTTCAGACGATAGAAACGATGCAATTGAAAGGAGTAAACCAGAGCAAAAAAGGGGAAACATCGTCGAACGAGAGGCAGGTCGACGGAACAGCATAGTCACGGGGGAATCGTATCGGAGGGCGATTGGAAACGTAATCGAATCAGAAGGGGAAGGGGAAGTAGTGGGTGGCATAAATAGGAACCACCGATATTGAATCCAAGTGATCAGCAGAATCGAAGTATCTAGGGTTTTCAAAGTTTGGGGAAAAAACGAGTGGCAGAGGGAAATAGGAAGCGCATGTGAGGAAAGATTCTTCTTGTAGGCAACATTTCAGACAAAAGGAATCCCAGGTAAGCATCGATTGGAACCCAGAAATATTTGTTTTTTGTTGTGGCTAAAGTGAAAAGTCATGAAAACCCTTTGATCAACCTTTTCATTTTACATAGCGCTAGATTCCTTTACAAGTAGCAAAAAGGGATTTGTAAATTTTGGAAAAAAATTTTTTCTACCCCTATTAACTCTCATCTACGCTGGGCAAAAAAAAACAACTCTCATTGATCTACGAACAATCATCACACACATCTCCCTCCATCTTCCCTCTTTAGATTCTCCTTCTTCCTCCGCTTCTCCCCACACTACTGCCAAATTCAACCGCACCCTCCATCTTCCCTCAGGAGGCTTTCCGTTTCCTCCACCTCTCTCTGCCATAAGAAGTTCAGGGGCGTTCGCCAGAGGTAGAGCCGGGAATTCGGGCCGAGCCCGTCGGGCCGGCCCGTTTAGGCCCGAGCCCGTCAAGGGCCGGGCCTATGATTTAGAGGCTAAAAATGGAAGCGGGCCTAAAAGGGCCGGCCCTGTAGGGCCGCAAGCCCTGTAGGGCCAGCCCTGCGGGCCGGCCCTTTTAGGCCCGTTTAATATTTTTTTAAAATAAATTAATAAATATAATATCATTATATCAAATTATCAATATGAGAGACACCTAAGTTCCTAATAGAGTATTAATAACAGGCAAACACTTATTAATTGGTTTGATTTATTTTATTTTCTACAATGTTTTATTCATTTAAACTTAAAAAAAAAGGCTAATTTGGACATTAGATGATTATTTTAACTAAAAATTTATGAGTTTTAAAAATAATGTATACCAATTTAAAGCAAAATAATAAATAAATTGTAAAACTTTAAAAAAAAAATTTTGAATTAAAATGAGTTTAAGCCCGTTTAGGCCCGAGCCCGTGAAGGGCCAGCCCTGTAAGGCCGCGGGCTTCAAAAATTTGGTACTTTTTAGGAAACGGGCCTAAACGGGCCGGCCCGTTTAGGCCCGAGCCCGTGAAGGGCCGGCCCTGTAGGGCCGGGCCGGCCCGTTTTCCCAGCTCTAGCCAGAGGCCCTGGGGTCATTGGGCCTCTGAGATCCGAGATTCAAAGTGAGAAAACACAGTCTGGTTCAGAACCTTTGACACGGCGGAGAAAGCCGGGTTTGAGTACGGCAGGGCAGATCTAAAGATCAATCATCCCGATGTGGTCACCAACTTCCCATGCTCTATCATTACGGAGGATACTACGTCGCCAATTGTCGCAGTGGATGAAAGTCCCAGCACTGAAGGAACGGTCTCGTACTCCGACACTGTTCCATCTCCCACTTCTGTTCTTCCCTATGATGGAGATTCAATGGCGTGACGGGCCATTGAGTTTGCCATACGTGAACTTGATGTTGTTGAGTCAACTGTTTGGGAAGGAGGAGTTCGGCGAGTTTGATCTTGATGACTTCTTGACGTGGCCCAACTAAAATCTAGATGCTTGCTCGTCTTTTGACAAAATGTTAAGACCAGTTTCGTAATTCTGATAGGCGCCTTGCAATAAAAAGTTTTTTCTCCGTGTTGATTTAGAGGTGAAGCAGCTGATTTTTTACTGCTGAAGCAGCTGATTTTTTATTTGTGTTTTTTTTGGTTCTTCGAAACTTGCACTACCAAAAAAATGTGATTTAGTAGCGGTTAAAAATGGGTATTAGTAGCGGTTTTTACCGCTACAAACAACATTAGTAGTGGTTAGGAAAACTGCTACTAAATCGTATGTTGTAAACAGTTTTGTAGCGGTTATATAAAACTGCTACTCACGGAAAATAACCGCTACATCCTTTGTAGCGGTTACAAAAAACCGCTACAACATCCCCATGAACGAAATTTTTTTCGGAGATATTTGTATAAAAAATTGAAATTTTGAAGGCGGGAAAAGAAAAATAACATTTTTTTAATTTTGTAGCGGTTAATAAACCGCTACTAATTTTGAATTTTTATGAAATTTGTAACGGTTATAAAACCGCTACTAATTTCATGAAATTCAAATTTAGCGCCAAAAAATTTAATTTGAGTTTAAAAAGGTGCGTTTATTAGCAGCGGTTTAATAACAGCTACAAATATTTAAAAAGTTTTTTAAAAATAAACGATCATTTGTTTCTGTTCTTTTAATATTAAATTAAATAATTTATTTTTTTATTAGTTTATCTAATTTAATTAGCTTATTAATAAATTAAAAGAAAAAATTTAATTTAATTGGATTAGTATAAAAATTATATTAATAATATTATTAAGGATACGTAGGTAATAAGGAATTATTATGTTGTCTAATATAATGTAATTGTGTATAAAAAATAGATGAAAATAAGATACAGCTTTAAAATATATGGAAAAAAGAATGGTGAGAATAAATTTTATATAAAGGAAAGAAGTATTGTAAAAAAAATAAAAAAACTTGTTACCATATTTGATCGTATTATTCAGCTCCTCTACTCATATAAAAGAAGTTGTAAATGAGAGAAAATGAAAGAAAGGTAAGGTGAAAAGAAATTAGAGAGTGTTTGAAATGGGTTGTGGTAAGAGTATTTATAGAGATCCACGTACTATTTGCAGCAGTTAATGTATCGATGTTGTAGCGGTTTTTTTTAGTAGCGGTTATTTTTACTTTTGTAGCGGTTTAATAACTGCTACAAATATTATTTTATTGTTTTTAAAATTTTATTTTAAAATTTTTTTTCCAATTTTTTAAAGACAAAAGCATAATTTGAATTTGATCACTCATTGTCGCCATCCCTACAGAAATTATATAGAAAAATTATTGTTAGGGATGTTTTATTAAATTAAAAAAATTTAATTTAAATGACGTGGAATTAAAAAAACTCACCGCAGTAGAGGTAAATTGTCATCGCCTTCAGGGAAGTAGTTTTCAAAATCGGCTAGTTGAAATGGCTTACTCTCGTAGGCGATGTTATTGCCTTCACTCATGTCGTAAAGGTCTCGTGGCTTTAAATGAACGACCATGTGCCAATCCCTGTGCCTCTCGTCCTCGACATAATAAACCTGACATGCCTCTGAAG
The DNA here is from genome assembly GCA_963210345.1 of Inga oerstediana. NCBI lineage: Eukaryota > Viridiplantae > Streptophyta > Magnoliopsida > Fabales > Fabaceae > Inga > Inga oerstediana. The sequence goes on from OY723409.1 coordinate 42,808,305, forward strand.
CTAGAATATACGGCTCGTCATCTTGAGAAATACCAGTATGAATCAGCCGTGAGAAATTGACTGATGTGATCCCTAAGTCGTCAGTTGTCAGTCCCTGAGAAGTAGTGGTATTTGCCCACAAACACTTGAACAGTGTCACGGTGAAACGGCCTTGATAATTAAGTTCGACCACATCAAGAAGCTTGCCATAGTAAGGGACGCCTCTGAACTGCATGTTGGTGTCACTGCTGCTCGCATAACTCCTTGTCCCAAATGTGCCAAAAACACCCAAATTCTGAGTTTGCAATCCTTGATCCCGTGAAACCGTGCAAAACTTAAAACCATTGACATTATATGCTATAAACCTTTTTGTATGATAAAGAGGGCCGATTGCGAGAGCTCTGAATATAGTGAGTGTGGGTTGTGGTCATTTAGTATTCTGCAGGCAAACCAGCTCGGGAATTCTCTGTGGAGCCTCTTATCAACTTCCGAGGATGTTTGTGTACGGATCCTGAGTTGACGCTTAACATGACTTCTAAATTCCCTGCAATTAATAATGGAAAGGCGATAATGAAATGAAAGTGAGAAATGTTACGAAAGATATAAATCGAATAACATGTGAGTATACAATTCTTACTGTATGAAAGGTTCAACTTGAGTATAATTAATCAAGACATGTCTATGTGCTTGCAACTTCTTAGTTGCCGTTAGTTTGAAGTTCTCAGTTGCTCCAACTGGTTTACCAACACGAGGGATAAATTTTCCTGATGTTGGCGCAAGTTCAGGACAATCGTCAACACGAGGTGGGCGGTTGAAAGCCGTCTCAAGATCATCAAAGTACCTTGAGCAAAAATATAGCACCTCATCCCCTATATAGCCTTCAGCTATAGAACCTTCTGGCCATGCCTTATTCCTTACATAAGATTTTAATTTCCCAAGGAACCTACGAAGTACAGAAGAGAAAATTGATATAAAATGCTGAAAAAGACGACTAGCAAACATTAAATACGGAGAATAAAGCACATATTTAAAATGAGTACCTCTCAATTGGATACATCCAACGATATTGTACTGGTCCAGCGAACTTTGTTTCATGAATGAGGTGGACTGTAAGGTGAACCATCACAGTAAAAAAGGACGGAAGAAAGATCATCTCCAAATGACAAAGCATAAGAATGATTTTGGATTGCAGCTGATCGAGCTCTTCAACGATTAAAACCTTAGAACACAACTTTTGAAAGAAAGAACAAAGTTCCACCAAAACGATGGAAACATCGGGAGGAAGTGCATTCTTTATAGCCAGAGGAAGTAATTGCTGCATAAGAACATGTGAGTCATGACTCTTCAGGCCAGCAACCTTTCGAGCCTGCAAGTCAACACATCAAGAAATGTTGCTTGAATACCCATCAGGAACTTTTAATTTCTTCAATGTCGCGAGGAAGACTTCCTTATTCGGTTTTGTGAGGGTAAACTTTGCCGGCTGAAATTTGTCATGCTCATCTGGCCAAGCTCTCTTGAAGGTGATCTTTTGTCTTGTCGGGTTCGTTAAGCAGCATATACAGCACATTGTCATAAACATTCTTTTCAATGTGCATTACATCAAGATTGTGGTGAAGTAAATTAGATCTCCAATATGGAAGAGTGAAGAAAATACTTATCTTCTTCCACTACTGAGGCACCGAAGTCCTGCGCGTCTTTTGGCGAGTTTATGCTGAATCGTTGCTTTTTCCAAACTCGAAGTCAACATGCTCAAGCTGCTGTAAGATATCTGTACCGGACAAAGTCTGAGGTAGTCCTCTTTTTTCTGGTTTCCCATTGAAGCGATTCCGTTGCAATCTGAACTTAGGCCTTCCATCGAGAAACCTCTGATGCCCTATAAAGCACCACTTTCGGCTGTGGGGAATGCGCACTGCGTCAGAGTCAAAATTGTAAGATGGACACGCTGACCCAGTATGCATATTCCAACCAGATAATGTGCCAAGGCTAGAAAAGTTACTAATCGTCCACATCAAGGCTGCACGCAAGTTGAATAAAGTCTTGCTGTAAGCGTCATACGTCTCCAAGCCGACATTCCACAAGGGAAGCAATTCTGCAATAAGCGGTTGGAGATACACATCGATGTCATTGCCCGGTGCCTTTTTGCCTGGAATGACCATAGACATAATGAAAGAGCTTTGTTTCATACACATCCAGGAGGTAAGTTGTAGGGAACTAAGACTACTGGCCAAATACTGTAACTTGTGCTAAGATTCCCGAAAGGATTGAAACCATCGGTCGCCAACGCAAGCCAAACATTTTTGGGGTCAGTCGTGAAATTTGGAAAGTCATTGTCAAACGTTTTCCAAGCATCTACATCCCAGGGATGTCTTAATTTACCGTCTTCATTGTTATCAACGGCATGCCACCTCATGTGCTCCGCAGTTTTAGACGACATAAATAATCTTTGTAGGCGAGGTTTCAAAGGGAAGTACCTGAGAATCTTTGCAGGTTTCTTCTTCTGCTTTTTCCCCTTCCGAATCGTCTTGTACCTCGATGTGTGACATCTCTTACAAGTCTCCCTGCTGGAATCGTCTCCCTAATACAGCATACAATCATTTGGGCATGCATCAATCTTTTGATAGTTCAACCCCAACCTGTTGATAATATTCTAGGCCTCGTAGAACGTTGTGGGAATCTCAGCGTCGGGGAATGCATCTTGTAATAATTTGAATAACATCGGCATTCCCTTATCTATGATCCCACACAAGCACTTGATATGATAACATTTGATCAAGAAAGATAATTTAGAAAATTTGGTCAAGAAAGATAATCAAGATAATTTAGAATAACAAGTCTCCCTGCTGGAATCGTCTCCCCAATACAGCATACAATCATTTGGGCATGCATTAATCTTTTGATAGTTCAACCCCAACCTGTTGATAATCTTCTAGGCCTCGTAGAATGTTGTGGGAATCTCAGCGTCGGGGAATGCATCTTGTAATAATTCGAACAACATCGACATTCCCTTATCTATGATCCCACACAAGCACTTGATATGATACAATTTGATCAAGAAAGATAATTTAGAATATTTGCGAAGTTGCGAAGATGATCAAGTAGATGAAGATAATCAGAACCGTGCACTTCTTAGTGAAGTTGTCGCCTTGAAATCCAAATGCATCACGCACAGCATCATTCACATGATCATCTTCATCTACTTGAATGCCTACTTGAGAACTTCGAGGAAGAACATCGTCATATCTAATGTCGGCCTTCTCACTATGAACTGCCCAGAACGTATAGTCCTCAGGGAAAGGCTTCACAAGCAAATGTTCCTTCATAACATTTTGTGCATGCCACTTCTTGAACTTGCATCTCCAACATGGACAGACGATCTTGCCGTTACAGCTGGCGTGAGTGAATGCGAAATCCAAAAAACTATTTAATCCGTACAAATATTCTGGAGAATTGCGTGGCAACCTGATCCATGATTTATCCATAGCTACTAGTGAGAGAGAAGAAAGTATAGAGAAGAAGATGAGTGAGTAGAGAATGACGAATGCCAAGAATCTTATATTTTGAAATTCCAACGTTTAAAATTTTGTAGCAGTTTAAAAACCGCTATACTAACTGCTACAGTTCTAAAATATTTGTAGCAGTTATATGTATAAAACCGCTACTAATTTTCAAGCCATTGGAATTTTGCACACATTGGTGGGAAATTCAAAATTTAAAAGTTGAGTATTTGTAGCGGTTATATGTATACAACCGCTACTAATATTAAAGCCGTTGGATAGCAAATTAAAAAATTATTTTTAATTTGTCTAACCGCTACAAATGTGCACAAAGGCGGTAAATTTCAAAATTCAAATGTTGAGTATTTATAGCGGTTTTTATTGTAGAACCGCTACAACCATATATATGGTTGTAGCGGTTTCTATTGTAGAACCGCTACAGCCATATATATGGTGGTAGCAGTTTCTATTGTAGAACCGCTACAACCATATATATTTGTAGCGGTTTTTATTGTGAAACCGCTACAACCATATATATGGTTGTAGCAGTTTTTATTGTCGAACCACTACAACCATATATATTTGTAGCGGTTTTTATTATGAAACCGCTACAAATATATATATGCTTTATTTTTTTTATTTTAGAAATATAAATAATATTGTTGTAATTAATTCAAAAATTCAACAACGCAGTCTAATAATATAAATATAATTATAGTAAACACAATAAGAATTTAAGTTCTGAAATACAAACTTATATATATATATATTTCAAATGTTTCAACAAAAAATAAAAAAAAGATCTCCTAAACTAAGTAGCTGGGGGCTGATCATCTGGTGCTCCCTCAGGTAGGGCTCCCTCAGGTGCTGCTGGATCGGGCCGCTGGGCAGAGTGAACCACACCATCATCATCAGCAGGAGGAGGAGGAGGAGTAGTCTGGACGACGTACCGAGGGGCAGCGGGAACCTATGGATACGGCTCGTCCGGGAATAGGCGACTCCATGACCGCTCGAGCATGTTGTTCGCGATATCACGCCACTGCGTCTGCTGTGCGTAGATCAAATCAGCCTACAGCTGCATCTGCTGCATTTGCTGCAGCTGCAGCTGGTGTATCTGCTGCTACTGCTGTGCCATCTACTGCTCCAAATCTGACTGCAGCTGGTCAATAGACTCGTCCCTCGGACGTCTGACCCCTTTAGAGCTGCCAGCCTCAGAGGCGGCACTCCTGTCGTAGACCATGCTAGGTCTGGCGCCTATCCCCATCCCCCGCACACGTCCGGGGTGCTCAGCCTGACCCAGACCCGCCTTCAAAAGAGCCGTCAGGTCCACTGACCCCTGTGACTCCTCGGCCTGGGTCTGTTGCAGCTCAGCCTGCGACTACTGCATCCGCTCCTGCCATTTTATGAAACAATTACTAATTAGCATTTTTCATTATTAAGTTGGTTTTATAAAAATTATAATAATAAAATTACTTACAATGGCCGCCTCTGCCTGCTGAGAGGTCGCAGTCCCGTCACAGTGTCTGTGTGTGATGGCGTACAACTCCCCATAGTCCGTCTGATGGTTCTCCTACTGTGCCTTCTTCTCCTAAAACAATTACAAAATTCAATTAATTAGTATTATGAAATAACCAGCTAAAAGTCAATGATATTTTGAAAAGTTACCAGCTCGTTGTAGGTGACAGCAAAGGTCTTTGATCGTGCTGTGTGGTGGATCGTCTGCTGCTCATGGATCCTGGTGTTCCTCTGAGAAAGCTCCTGAAAAAATAACAATATTAAATGTATTAAAATAATAAAAACATTTAAAATTAATAAATGTCAAATTAAAAATAATTAAATTGAAATTATAATTTAATAATTAACAATTAAAAAAAGTATATAAATAATCTAATAAATACATTACCTGCCCCTCAGCGCTCCTCCTGAATTGGACGAAACTCGCCCAGTCGTTCGGCGGCATGCCGTCCCGGATGCTCTAGATCAGCTGCTCCAGAGGCATAGTCCCGTCCTTATCTACCCTGCGGAAGAGACGGTTCCTCCTGTTCCTCCAGCCGTCACCCATCTTCACGAGGGTGTACCTTTTCCGGTTGGCCCGGACGTCAAACCGCAGCTGCAAAAAAATTATTTAAATATCATTAATTACAAAAATCCTATTAAAAAATATTAATTAAATAGAATTAATTACAAAAAAATATTAATTAAATACTATTAATTACCTGAACCACCTCCTCCCAAGCCTGGTCCTTTGGCCCCTTTGGAACGTGCCTCCACGTCTTGAAGTAAAGGGGGAACTGCATCCAATTCGCGCCCAGGTCGTTCAGGAAGCAGTTGAACAGATGACCCCCATTGTTGATGGGCTGGTCAGTGCCCTCATTCAACGGCACTATAACTCCCAGGGTCCAGTCCATGCTATTTAGACCGGCCATGTCCAGCCTCCTCGTCGACACGTTCCCCTGCTCATCTGCACAGTTTACCGCACGTTAGATAAATTGTAATTCAAATTTAACATTTCAAATTTAAATAAATAATTTATTAAATTAAAAAATTTATTTACCTTGGACCTGCACCTCAAACCCAGTGGACCGCGAAGACGACCCTCGTGGGTTGTTTTACGCCCGAGCCTCCTCCTCATCGAGGAACTACTCCATCTCCCTGAGCCCAATCGGGATCTTGAAGTCCTCCTCGTCGTAGTCTTCGATGCTGATATTTGCCCCCCCAAACTCAGGCACCTCTGGTGCGGTCGTCTCCTGTGGGATCGTCTGTGGTGCCTGTGGTAGGGCTTGTTAGATCTCATGTTTTGATGATAACAAAAGTATGGTATGGAAAAGAATTGATTAATAAATGAGTTTGAACAAAGTAATAACAGGGATAAGCATCACTTGAAGTAAACATTGGAGTAATGAGGAAAGACCAAGAGAAAATGCTGAGAAACTTAAGCAGAAGCAGTTTTTCTAAGGCCATACTCGAGTAATGAGACAAAACTTGAAGTAATCAGAGGCACCTTCCAGTAATTTGACAACGTTACTCGAGTAAGTACTCGAGTAATAGTGTAAGTATTTTCAAGTTGCTCTCGGCCTGCCAATGTTACTCGAGTAGGTACTCGATTAACCAGGTAAAAACTTGAAGTTGCTCTCGGCCTGCCAACGTTACTCGAGTAGGTACTCGAGTAACCATGTGAAAATTTTCAAGTTGCTCTCGGCCTGCCAATGTTACTCGAGTAGGTACTCAAGTTACTCTGTTTCATAAAATATGATACTCTCGGCACTTTGTACTACTGCCAATGTTACTCGAGTAGCTACTCGAGTAACGCACTGAAGTAAGTGAAAATTTGAAGGTAGTACTCGATAAACTTGATTTTCTTTACACCTCATTTTCCTCGAGTCTTTACCCTAGTATACAAGTATTTAAATATTCATTTTGAGTGGATTCCTCGAGTAGGTACCCAAGTATGCAGAGTTATTTTCAAGGAAAACTTCAAGTCATTACCGGAGTAAATTGTGCCCAAAAAGTAAGTTTACTCGAGTAGGTACTCGAGTAACAAGGTAATCTAACTTAATGTGCTCTCGGCCTTGAAATCCTGCCAACATTACTGGAGTAAAGCATCGAGTAACCAAAAGTTTATTTGAAGGTTTACTCGAGTTGGTACCCGAGTAACTCATAAAGTTGTGAGTATATTACTCGAGTAAGTACCTGAGTAAACATACATTTCCAAAGGTTTGAAAATTGATTATTCCATGCACTACCCGAGTAATCTTATTCTTGTCTGTTGACTTGCAGTTGATCAAAGATTTTCCGATGATACTCGAGTAAGTACTCGAGTAAACTTCAAGGAATACTCGAGTAGCTACTCGAGTAATCAAACCCAGAAATCCAGAAATCATTCAAACGTTCATTGATTTGTTTCCTATATGATTAATCTTTCATTGTATTAGTATTCTTAGTCTATTTACAGATAAACAATGAAGAAATCATATCAAGTAATGGAAGTCAAAAGAAACGTTCAAATGCCAACCACCGCCAACGGATATTTTTCAAAAACTGAAAAGTCAATAGTGGCTGTGTACTCTCCAACAGACGAAAGGAAAATGTTCCAACGGTCTTCACCAACATATCTATATATATGGGAACATCCAAACAGAACAAGAACAACAAGAACACACACAAACGTATCATCAAGTTCATTGCTCTGTTTTCACGTTGTAATTATATTTCTATGCTTCAGTGATATTTATTCACTCTGTAAGAGAGATATTTCATTCAAACTCAATATTTGTTATTGAGATAACTTAAGGTTGTGGAACCTTGAGTTGGGATTGGATTACAACTTGTAAGGGGGAGCGAGTGTCCAAGCAAAGGAACTTGCTTGTACTGAGGTGCCAAGAACCCACTGAATCTTGGAAGTTATAGTGAAACTCTCAGAGAAGCTCTGAGGACTGGACGTAGGTCAAAGTGGTTGTGACCGAACCAGTATAACTCCCGGTGTACACTTCGGTGATATTTCTCCTTACTCCTTACTGTTTTAATTTCACTGTTAAAGTTTTATATTTCCGACAAAATTTTAGTATCACCCAATTCACCCCCTTCTTGGGTGAAACGCTTGTTCTAACATTTGGTATCAGAGCGTAGGTCTTCTTGTTAAGGTTTAATAGCCTAAGAAGGATCCAATGGCAAGCATGGGTGAAGGAATTCTTCCCGACAGAGCATCCATCACTAGACCTCCCGGTTTCAATGGAGAACACTTCTCTTTCTGGAAAGCTAAATTTAGAGTGTTCATAATGGCTACTGAATATGGACTATGGGATGTAATTGAGAGTGGAAACTATCAACCTACAAAGACTGTAGATTCTCAGAAAATTCCCAAGACGCCAACGGAATATGATGAGAATGATAAGAAACTTATCACTCTCAACAGCAAGGCAATTCTGATGTTACAAAGTGCTTTGAGTCAAAGTGAATATTTCAGAATTTGCACACTTCCAACAGCAAAACAAATGTGGGAAGCTCTGGAAATAGCTCATGAAGGAACTTCGGGAATAAAAGAGAATCGAATCAACACTTTGGTCACCGAATTCGATCTACTTCAAATGAAATCATGTGAGTCGATTTTTGAATTCGAACTTAGATATACTCACCTTGTTAACCAACTTGCAGCTCTTGGGAAAGCCTATGATCAGCACACCCAAGTACGAAAGATTTTGAATATTCTTTCTAAAGAGTGGGAAGCAAAAGTTACTGCAATAGAAGAAGCAAAAGGAGAATCAATGAGATAAGTTGCTTCTCTATTTGGAAGTCTTTCTGAATATGAAAGCAAACTAAAGTTCAAACGAGAACTAGATGACATTGGTGACAAGAAAAAGAAAGGTCTAGCACTAAAAGCGAAAGAAGAAAATCAGGATGAGGATGAGGAGTTTAACGATGATGAAATGGGCCTAATCATAAAACGATTTAAAAAGTTCTACAAGAAAGGTCAAGGATTCAAACACTTTCAGAAAGGAGGAAATAGCAACAAAGATTATATCATTTGCTATGAATGTGGAAAACCAGGACATATCAAATCAGAATGTCCAGACTTGAATCAAAAGAACAAGGAAAAGAGAAAAGGCAAATTCTTCAACAAAAAGAAGGCATTCGTATATGCTATATGGGGTGACAGCTCCTGAGACGAAGAGAGTGATGAGGAAGAAGTAGCTAATATATGTCTTGTTGCTCAAGAAGAAACAGAAGAAGAGGTAAATGATTCTGAACCTACCTATGATGAATTACTTTCCGAATATAATGCATTACATTCTGAATTCATCAAAATAGTTAAAGAATTGGTTGTTTTCAAAAAGAAAAATGAAGCTCTTGAAATTAAACTTAAAGAAAGTTTGGAAAAGGATTGTGAAAATTGCTCTTCTTTGAAAAAGAAAAATATTGATCTCACAAAAATTCTTGAAAAATTTACTCAAGGAAGTGAGATGCTAAATGTCATTTTAAAAGCTCAAGGATTTGTAAATGACCGATCTGGAATTGGTTATGATCCAAGATCAGATAAAAGGAAAGGTAGAAAGAAAGCAGGAGATAAGTCTTATTTGAATTATTTCCAGCATTCTGTGCATACATCAAATCCTTTTGCATTTTGTAACTACTGTAATAGAAAAGGACATTATACTTCTTCATGCATTCATAAGAAGAAAAGAACAATAGGAACCTACAAATGGGTACCTAAAGGTTCATATATTCAGAAAATTATTTGTACTAACCCAAAAGGACCCAAAAAGATGTGGGTACCTAAGACTTAGTCATTTGATTGTAGGTATGTCTTAAAGCATCCAAAAATAGCAAGTGGTACATAGATAGTGGATGCTCTAGACATATGACCGGAGATTTCGAAAGTTTTACCACATTGCAACCTAAGGAAGGTGGAAAGGTAAAATTTGGAGGAAATCAATCCGGAAGGATAGCAGGAATTGGTGAAATAAAAAATGACAAAGGAATACAAGTTAAAGATGTATATTATGTTGAAGGCTTGTGTCACAATTTGCTGAGCGTAAGTCAAAGTGCAGATAAAAACAACCGGGAAATATTTGACTCAGAAGAATGCTTAATTATCAACAAGAATGACTTACAGCTTGATAAGAAGAATATCAAGGCTAAGCTCAAAGCAAAAAGGGAAGGTAACTGTTATACTCTAGATATTAGTAGAAATGAATCTGAAAATTGTTTTCTGATTAATGCCGTTGAAAGTTGGCTATGGCATAAGAGATTGGCTCATGTCAATATGCATCAACTAGGCAAATTACTCAAAAAGGATTTAGTGCTTGGATTACCAAAAGTAAATTTCAAAAATGACTTGATTTGTGATGCATGTCAAAAGGGTAAACAAACTAAATCATCTTTCAAATTGAAAAATGAGATTTCAACAAATAGACCATTACAATTATTGCATATGGATTTAGTTGGTTCAGCAAGAGTAAAGAGTCTTGGTGGCAACCTATATTCATTGGTCATTGTTGATGATTTCTCTAGATTTACATGGGTTATTTTTCTATCATCAAAGGATGAGACCTTTGAAGAATTTATTGTTTTTGCCAAGAAGGTGCAAAATGAGAAAGGTATGTCCATTGAAGGAATTAGGACCGATCATGGTGGAGAATTTGAAAATCAAGCCTTTGAAGAATATTGTGATACTAATGGTGTTGATCACAATTTCTCTGCTCCAAGAACACCTCAACAAAATGGGGTCGTGGAACGAAAGAATAGAGTGCTCACAGAAATGGCAAGAGCAATGTTGAATGAAAAGAACGTATCCCAAGTGTTCTGGGCTGATGCTATGAGTACAGCATGCTACATTTCAAATAGAGCATATATCAGAACAAAACTTGGAAAGACACCATACGAACTATACAAAGGAAGAAAGCCAAACATTGCTCATCTACACATCTTCGGTTGTAAGTGTTTCATTCATAATAATGGTAAAGATAACTTGGGAAAATTTGATTCTAAAACTGATGAAGGAATTTTCCTAGGATATTCTAACTGAAGTAAAGCATATAGAGTTTTCAATAAAAGAACTTGTGTTATTGAAGAATCAATTCATGTTGTATTTGATGAATTTGAATCCTCTGACAAAACCATTGATGAAGAACAGGAAGTTGTTTTAAATCAAGAGAATGGTCAATCTATTTCTAAATCTCTTATTCCTGAAGTTGATGAAACCAAGGAAGAAGGGAAATCCCTAGGACAACCTAGAGCTTGGAAATACAATAAAAGTCATCCCTTATATCAAGTCATAGGAGATATGAATGAAGTGATCAAAACTAGAAATAGAATTTTCAATGAAGTAAGTTTTTCTGCATTCATTTCTGAGATTGAACCTTCTAACATTGATGAAGCCCTATCAGACAATGATTGGGTTATAGCAATGCAAGAAGAACTAAATCAATTTGAAAGAAATCAAGTTTGGGATTTGGTACCCCGACCCAAGGATCATCCGATCATTGGTACTAAATGGGTATTCAAGAACAAACTCGATGAATCCGCAATTATTGTCAGAAACAAGGCAAGATTGGTGGCTAAAGGCTATAATCAGGAAGAAGGGATTGATTATGAGGAAACGTATGCTCCAGTGGCTAGATTGGAAGCTATACGTGTACTTTTAGCCTTTGTATGCATCAAAGGATTCAAACTCTATCAAATGGATGTAAAGAGTGCATTTTTAAATGGTTACATCATGGAAGAAGTGTATGTAGAACAACCTCCAGGTTTTGAGGATGTTACTAAACCTGACCATGTTTTCAAACTCAAAAAGGCTTTATATGGTTTAAAACAAGCTCCTAGAGCCTGGTATGAAAAGCTCAGTAAGTTTCTTATTGATCAAGGTTTTGTACGGGGAAAAGTTGATACAACACTCTTCATAAAACTAAAACACAACGATATTTTAATTGTTCAAATATATGTTGATGATATTGTTTTCGGTGCTACTAATGAATCTCTATGTAAGGAATTTTCTGAGATAATACAGGGAGAATTTGAGATGTCAATGATGGGAGAATTAAATTTCTTTCTCGGTTTGCAAATCAAAGAAAGAAAGAATGGAATCTTCATATCTCAAACAAAGTATTTGAAAGAGCTATTGAAGAAGTATGGAATGGATAAAGCAAATGGCACGGACACACCTATGAGCTCAACTATGTTACTTGATGCTGATGTCAAAGGGAAAGACTACAACATCACGAAATATAGAGGAATGATTGGATTATTACTCTATCTCACGGCAAGCAGACCAGACATCCAATTTAGTGTTGGCATATGTGCAAGATATCAATCGGCACCAAAGGAATCACATGCTGAAACGGTCAAACGAATCTTTAGATACCTTGCTGACACACTTGAATTAGGTCTATGGTATCTCAAAGGAAGAAGTGAATATCTTGTTGCATACTCAGATTCAGACCATGGAGGATACAAGACAGATAGAAAGAGCACCAGCGGATAAGGACAATTTCTTGGAGGATCTCTTGTATCATGGTTTAGCAAGAAACAAAACACTGTGTCTCTTTCATCAACGGAAGCCGAATATGTAGCTGTCTCAAGTTGTTGTGCACAAGTGATATGGTTAAAACAACAACTACAAGATCTTGGTATTTATCTCAAAGAAATACCAATCTATTGTGACAATACTAGCACGATAAGCTTGGCAAAGAATCCAGTTCAACACTCTAGAACCAAGCATATCGATGTCAGACATCACTTCATCAGAGATCATGTTCAAAAGAAAGATGTGAAAGTGATATTCATTCCTACTCATCTTCAACTAGCAGATATCTTCACAAAACCTCTTGCAAAAGATCAATTTCTATACATTAGAAGAGAATTGGGAATGGTAAATCCCAATGAGTTATAAGTTATTTAAGCTTTTCATAATATTAGATGAAGTCACCTGATAATGTTTTGATGATCACTAACTTAAGCATCGAAGTATATAGAAACTTGTTTTGTAGGGAGTTTGAAACTCTGTTTTGAGAAACAAAAACAGAGATTATCAGAGGACACCATTACTGGAGTATCAACTTGAAGTAATGACTAACGGAGAAGCAATACCCGAGGAACAACTTGAAGTAAAGTAACACTTTACTCGAGTATGTACTCGAGTAATGGCCCCCAAAAATGGAAGTAATGGATCAAGTTACTTAAAATTTAAATCTAACAGTTTAGTTACAAAGAAATGAAGAGTCAGAAGATGAAAAGATAGGTTACCCGAGGCGAGCCTCGAGTAAACTTGAAGCATACTCGAGTAAGGCCTCGAGTAATGTCGGAGTCCAGATTCTCAAATTGATGAAAAATGACTCAAATCTGATCAGAATGGGTTATAAATGATCGAGGGAACATCCATGGATAATTACTACATTATTCATGCCAGGTACGCAATTTAAATGATTTATTTTAGAATTTTTCTGTATGAACACCCGAGGAAGGCCTCGAGTAAACTTGAAGGTTACTCGAGTAAGGCCTCGAGTAACGTCGGGTTCTAGGTCTTTATCTGTTGCAAACTCGGTCATTTCCACAAAATCTCCTCGAGTAAATCACTATTTTCTCTCACAAAAATTTTTCACAAGTGATTCCTTACCCCATTTCCGTCAAAACCCAACAATTTTCATTCCTAGAAACTTCCTATTTTGCTCAGAATCTCAGCGCCGTAAGTTGCGTCTGTGTCTTTATTTTCTCTGAAAATCTTAGTTTTCAATCTTTCAGAAAGATGAGAACTAAAAACCTTACTCCCATAGACTCCTTTGAATCCCGACAACTCTCTGATCCTCTTTCTTCTCCTCCCAAAAAGAGAAGAAAACTTACCCCGAGATCAAAAGCCAAAATTCATACTCAACCTCAATCTCAACCAAAACCCAAGGGAGTGGTGATTAAAGAGCCTATTGCTACAAGGGCTCAATCCAAAAAGAGTACTTCAACTAGGAAAGGCAAGAGTACCAAAACTTCCACACCTACTCCCTCTGATTCCTCTACCCCCTCTTTCACACCTAAGCCTTCTAAAAAGCCCAAGTATGACAAAAATGTGGCTAAGGCTATGGCTAGAATTTTAGAGCAAATGGAGAAGGGACAATCTTCCAAGAAGTCCAAAGTGCCGGAAGAAGAGATCACCAATCCACCAAAGGGATTCAATGTCAGCAAGTTGGTGGAATCTCTGAAGTATCTGTCTCAGTTCTCCAGGAGGAAGGTGTGTAAAACACACTATGTGGATCTCAGATTACTTCAAGAGGTAGTGAAGCATGACCTTAGTCCTTATTTAGATCCCTTTATGCCTTGGCTTTCGATTAGATTACCATTCTGTACTAAAGTGATCACACATTTTTACTGTAATCTAGAGATTATAGATGAGCCAAACAGAACCTCAGCCGAGGAAGAAATGACAACCACAATTAGAGGCCAAAAGATTCTTATATCACCCTCTAGGATTAACTTATGGTTAGGGATAGAGAATCCACTAGATGATGTTTACTCCCAACTTGAGCCAAACTAAATCTTTACTATCCTTAAACCCGGAGAGTTAGTTGGCCCTCTAAATTTCAAGCCTAGTGATATGTGTGATCATCACAGGGTCCTATGGTACATTTACTCTAGGTCCCTAGTGAACAAAGCCAACAATTATACACACTTCTCTGATAGGGACTTTAGGTGGTTTGCTTCACTACTCTTGAAGGAACAAAAGGATCTAGGGAGTATATCTTCTCTGAGATGAAGAGGTACATGGTGGATGGAAAGGCTACAACACCAATGCCATATCCTCAAATTGTATCACTTATTCTGAAAGAGAATAAGATATGGTATTTGGATAGCAAGGAGCCCATTGAGAGGTTGACTCCGGTTGGGAGAAACCAGATTGGGAAATTAAACATTGATATACCTCTCAAAGGCCCTCTGAAGTCTCGGTCAAAGAAGAAGAGGAAGACCACTGAGGCAGAGACCAGCAAGTTGGATGACACTCAGTCATCGGCTCCAGCTGCTACCACATCATTACCATCCTTCCTCAATGCCACTTTCCAGCACTTTATGGAAAATATGCTGAGAGGTTTCCATGTGGATATCGCCAACACGAATGCCGAACTGATAACCCACATGAATACCAAGATGGGAGAGTTGGTGGAGAAAATGGACAAGAGGCATGAGGAGTTACTAGCTGAACAACGTGCCCAGGGTGAGATTTTGAGATTAATTCTGGCACGACTGGACTCTTTAGGTCCCGGACCTTCTGCTGGTCCATCTTCTTCTGCACCACCACTTCCACCTCCAGTGAACCCTCCTTCTGACACTCCTATCACTGAGGATGAACCATCTACCCCTCTGGTATCTAGTCCACCTGAGTCTCAAGCCAAAGACATTCTATATACAGTGGACAACCCAGATACCAATGAGACCATACATATCGTTATTGATGATTCTCCTCCAAAACCTCAGCCAGAAACCGCTCTTAAACCGAATCCATCACCTACCCAAACTGAGGAAATATCTCCCTCTTCCTCCTCTGAACATCTCACTCCAGTAATATTGGAACTTGTTAGTTTTTGAACTTATTATCTTGTAATATGCAAAATTTAAGTTTAATGCAAGTGTGCTTAAGTTATGATTTCATTTTAAGTCTATTTAAAGCTTTGAATTATGATACTTTGTTGGACTAATGAAGTTGTTGTGTATGCTAGGTGTATGCTATGAATCTAGACTTAATAAGACATATTTAAATTGAAAATTCAATTTAAAAACCATGTTCAAAATCACCAAGTTTTGTCATCATCAAAAAGGGGGAGAATGTTAGATCTCATGTTTTGATGATAACAAAAGTATGGTATGGAAAAGAATTGATTAATAAATGAGTTTGAACAAAGTAATAACAGGGATAAGCATCACTTGAAGTAAACATTGGAGTAATGAGGAAAGACCAAGAGAAAATGCTGAGAAACTTAAGCAGAAGCAGTTTTTCTAAGGCATTACTCGAGTACATACTCGAGTCAAGAGACAAAACTTGAAGTAACCAGAGGCACCTTCCAGTAATCTGACAACGTTACTCGAGTAAGTACTCGAGTAATAGTGTAAGTATTTTCAAGTTGCTCTTGGCCTGCCAATGTTACTCGAGTAGGTACTCGAGTAACCAGGTAAAAACTTGAAGTTGCTCTCGGCCTGCCAACGTTACTCGAGTAGGTACTCGAGTAACCATGTGAAAATTTTTAAGTTGCTCTCGGCCTGCCAATGTTACTCGAGTAGGTACTCGAGTTACTCTGTTTCACAAAATATGATACTCTCGGCACTTTGTACTACTGCCAATGTTACTCGAGTAGCTACTCGAGTAACGCACTGAAGTAAGTGAAAATTTGAAGGTAGTACTCGATAAACTTGATTTTCTTTACACCTCATTTTCCTCGAGTCTTTACCCTAGTATGCAAGTATTTAATGTTTCATTTTGAGTGGATTCCTCGAGAAGGTACCCAAGTATGCAGAGTTATTTTCAAGGAAAACTTCAAGTCATTACCGGAGTAAATTGTGCCCAAAAAGTAAGTTTACTCGAGTAGGTACTCGAGTAACAAGGTAATCTAACTTAATGTGCTCTCGGCCTTGAAATCCTGCCAACATTACTGGAGTAAAGCATCGAGTAACCAAAAGTTTATTTGAAGGTTTACTCGAGTTGGTACCCGAGTAACTCATAAAGTTGTGAGTATATTACTCGAGTAAGTACCTGAGTAAACATACATTTCCAAAGGTTTGAAAATTGATTATTCCATGCACTACCCGAGTAATCTTATTCTTGTCTGTTGACTTGCAGTTGATCAAAGATTTTCCGATGATACTCGAGTAAGTACTCGAGTAAACTTCAAGGAATACTCGAGTAGCTACTCGAGTAATCAAACCCAGAAATCCAAAAATCATTCAAACGTTCATTGATTTGTTTCCTATATGATTAATCTTTCATTGTATTAGTATTCTTAGTCTATTTACAGATAAACAATGAAGAAATCATATCAAGTAATGGAAGTCAAAAGAAACGTTCAAATGCCAACCACCGCCAACAGATATTTTTCAAAAACTGAAAAGTCAATAGTGGCTGCACACTCTCCAACGGACGAAAGGAAAATGTTCCAACGGTCTTCACCAACATATCTATATATATGGGAACATCCAAACAGAACAAGAACAACAAGAACACACACAAACGTATCATCAAGTTCATTGCTCTGTTTTCACGTTGTAATTATATTTCTATACTTCAATGATTCTTATTCACTCTGTAAGAGAGATATTTCATTCAAACTCAATATTTGTTATTGAGATAACTTAAGGTTGTGGAACCTTGAGTTGGGATTGGATTACAACTTGTAAGGGGGAGCGAGTGTCCAAGCAAAGGAACTTGCTTGTACTGAGGTGCCAAGAATCCACTGAATCTTGGAAGTTATAGTGAAACTCTCAGAGAAGCTCTGAGGACTGGACGTAGGTTATATCCCTGCAGCGGTTATATCCCTATAACCACTACAAATACCTAACGTTTGGCATTTTGTAGCGGTTTTGTTGCTATAATCACTACAAATAACCGCTACATTGTTGGCGGGTCTTGGTCGCGCCAATTTGCAGGAATATTGTACTGGTTTTTGTTTATTAACTGCTACAAGTTTTAGCGGGAATTTTGCGCCAAATTTGTAGTGGTTTTGTCTACCTAACCACTACAAAAAATGCTGCTAAACTGTTGCGCCACTTGGCGCGTAGCTTGCTGCTACAAATTTGTAGCGGTTTAGATTAAAACCGCTACAAATACTATAATTTGTAGCGGTTTGATATAACCGCTACAATACCACCGCTACAGAATACCATTTTTTTTAGTGTTGGTACTTCCTCGTAAGACATAGAGTTAATTTTTTTAAGAGATTAAATAAGTTATTTAATTATATTATATGTTGTGTATCGTTAGACTATATATTATTAGTTTATTAGTTAAATTAATTAGTTTTGAGAAAAAATTTAAAATCAAAACATTCTAAAGTAATTTAATTAGCTTCCTTAATCTCTAAAAAAAATTAATTTTGTCTTATATTTAGGACGAATGGAGTATTAAAGAAAGATGTCAGATGGATAAGAGAAGAGAGGCATAAGTGATGAGTAGAGGCGGTAATACGAGCCTAACCCGCGGGCCTGCGGGTTGGGACAGGGTTAGGGTTGGGAAAATCCAAACCCACAAAAGTGCGGGCCACACAGGCCAACACTGCATGGCCTGTGGGCTAATATGGGCCAGCCGGTAAGTTGGCCCGCAAAATTTTTTTTTTTACATATAAGAGTTTCACAAAATTTATAAGTTGTCCATTCCTATCTTGGTACCTCCCAATCCAAAGAGAAAAAATCTTAGCCTCTTCTCTTCTTTTTTAAACAAAATTATTATATTTTGATTGTTTGAGGATGAGTTTATATTTTGTTTATAAACTTTGGCAAACTTAATAACTTTATCTCTTGAATTGTGAATTATGTTTTTAAATTTTTATAAGAGGAATGATTAATGCTATGAAGGTAAATTTAATAACTCCTATATGTATCTTGTATTTTAGACCGTCTTTAAAAAATATGAATTTTTTTTTTTCAAAAAAAATATACGGGCCCTCGGGCTGGCCCGCAACCCACACACTGCGGGTTAGTTGCCAACCCGCAGAAGTGAGGGCCGCACCAGCCTGCACTGTATGGCCCACAGGTTGGTGTGGGCCAGCCCTCAACCCGTGGGCTAGCCCGTATCCCCAACTCTACTGATGAGGGGTAAAAAAGGTCTTTTTCCAAGATTTACAAATCCCTTTTTACTACTAGCAAAGAAATCTAATGTTATGTAAATTCAAATAATTGATTTGTCTATATTTTGAGAATTTTTTTTTCTGGAATTTTCCTTAAATTTTTAAATTGTGCTCTTTAAAAGTTGATTTGACAATCATTCAGCAGTAATTGGTGTTTTGGGAAAGTATGGATGATTCCTAAAGTTTTGGTAGTCTGGATTTGCTCAAACAATATGAAAAACACTATAAATTTCTCTAATCCTGAGTAACCCTCAACACAAAATGAGATAAGTTCACCTAGCAATCATGACAAGAAACCTCGTAAGGCTTATAATGTGTGCAATGAAGCTCAAGTAGGTAATTGAGAGGGTAACTCTAAAATTTAATGAATTAGGTAAAGAATAAGAGTTTTAGCACTTAATAATCATAAATTCGTTGTTTCATTCTTTAATGATATTCCATCCGGTCCACGATATAACGCATTTTAACTGCATCACACGAAATAAAAAAGACAATTAAGTCATTCAATATGTCCTAAAATATACTTTTTTTCCACTTTCACCCTTCTTGAGAAATATTTTAATTGTATTGGGAATATTATTTTAGAGAGAGGGGATATAATGAATGAGCAAAATTGAAAAGTGAGTATTAACCACAGGGGCAAAATAAGAAAAAGAGCATTAATTAAAATGAAGGTGCCTTATATTCTAGACCATACATTCCTTCTAAAAATACCCTATATTATAGATAGAATAGAGTACTTCTATTTATAGTTTTTTGAGAACTAGTCATTAGATACATGATCTAGCCGTTACTAATGAGAACTAGCTGTTACGTAATGTATTAAATGCACTTGTTAATATGTACTTTTGCTATAGCGTAGCAATTAAGGGAACCCTGCTGGCCAAAAAAAAAAGGAATTAAGGGAACCTAATGGAGCCCCACTCCTCTGCTAGGGTTTCCAACTTTCCCTCTTTCTTGAGGGTTTTGCCTCCTTTTTTTGTGGGAGTACTTGTTCTCTTCTTTGAGGTGTGGTCCTTGGCCCTTTTCCCCTTGGTTTTCATGGAGGGAGTATGTTTATTGGGAGAATTACACAGGGGTCCCATAGAAGCTAAAATACGAAGAAATGGTCCCGGGAAAATATGAAATTACCCTCAAGTCCCAAGGGACCATTTTGTAATAAAATTCAGGTGAGAAATGTCACAATTGCCCCTGTCAGAAAAACAGTAAAATAGGTGATTAAATGCTGTGAATCATGCACATTACGTCCGAAAGAAGTCTGGAGAAGGTGGGAAAAACTCAGTGGAGATCAGCAACCATGGTTGAAGATTAAGGTAGGGAATTCATGCCATCCACTGTCTTGTCTTGATTATTGCATCTAACTCACATATTCTATTTAGTTGGTAAATATAGCTTTAGGTTTTGTTGAGTCATGTTCGTTTTGATCATGAAAATGGAAAAAGTTATCTACTTTTGATGGGTATTGTCCTGTGTATGCTTGTAAATTATAAAGGAAGATTTATTAAATGCAATGGATATGGTTTGACAAAGTTTGCATTGTGTTTGGGTATGGTTTTGTATGCTCTGTTTTTGGTGTTATTATGCTCTGTTTTCTGGTGTATGGTGCTGTGTTTCTGCAATATAAGAGGTAAGGAATGAAGATGTGGGTCAAAGGTTTGGGGCTACATGACATCATTTGCGTAGGAAAAAAAGAGTTGTCAGTGGAAGCAGTGATAGTTGTCAATGGAGGCGCCTTAAGTTGTTAATGACAACTAGAGGTCATATTTAAATATTTTTTGTGACAACTAAAGGTTTTTTTTATTCATATTTGTTTTGGTCAAGATTTTTGTGGGCATTGTCCTCCATACTCTTGCAAGCTATAAAGGAAGGTCTTATAAATGCAACGGATATGTTTTGGCTAAGGTTTCAATGTGTTTTGGTATGATTTTGTATGCTATGTTTTTTTAGTCATTATGCTCTATTTTCTGGTTCATGGTGGTGTGTTTCTGTAATAGAAGAGGTAAGGAATGAAGATAAGGGTCAAAAGTTAGGGGCTACATAACCTGATTTGTGTAGGAAAAAAAGAGTTGTTAATAGCAGCAGCGATAGTTGTCAATGGAGGCTCCATAACTTGTTAATAACAACTAGAGGTCATATTTAAATGTTCCTTCCTTGTGGTGTAATGGTGTTTAGAATCTGGCTGAAAAGTTTGCTATGTTTTTCGGTATTTTGTGCCATTTTCAGTCATTATAAGTGGGATTTAATGAACAAGGTGTAAAATATGTGTGGTTGGCAGTGTTGATTATGTAGTAAGAAAGTATTGTTAATAGGGGCTGTGGCATTTGTTAATAAGGCTGCTGACATTGTTAATGACAACTTTTTTGTGCAGTAGACAGCAGAGATGGCTACGACGTCCGGCAAGAATCTACTATGTTTCCTTCATATAAGGGGAAGGTTTGAAGTCAGTAGAGATGGTGATCTAGAACTATTAAGGAAGGAACAAAAGGGTTTATCATTGTGGCAGGTGCAATGAAGCTAGCCATACTGTAAAGACCTGCAAGAATCCTAATCCAAGCTGATAAATCATGGTCGTTTTGGTTCTTTTAATTTTGGAAAGTGCATGTCATAGTATTTATGTAAATATGAATAGATACAAATCCATACTAGTTCTATAGCAATGGTATATGACTTTTGTCTTACTTGTGCATGCATTTTCAGCTGTAAATGAAGGTTGGATATGAAGGTTAGATATAATATGGCTTGGTATCCCACTTTCATTTATGGAAAGTTGTAATGAGTTGTAAATTATGTTGTCAATGTATGGACCTAAAGTTATCAGTGTATGCCCGTGGAGTTGTTAATATATATTTATGCAGTAGTGTTGACATTTGCGTTATGCGCTTTCATGTTTTGCAAGTTTGAAGCTGATGTAAATTATGTTGTCAAGGAATGGACGTCAAGTTGTCATTGTAGGCCCATGGAGTTGTCAGTGAACGCCCATGGAGTTGTTAATATATATTTATGCAATAATGTTGACATTTGTGTAAACCACTGTCATGTTTTGAATGTTTCAAGCTGATGTAAATTTTGTTGTCAACGAATGGATTTCAATTTGTCATTGCAGGCCCATGGAGTTGTCAGTGAAGGCTCATAGAGTTGTTAATGAACGCTCCTTGAGTTATCAGTGAAGGCCCCTAAAGTTGTCAGTAAAGGCCCTTTGAGTTGTTAATGAACGCCCCTTGAGTTGTGAGTGGAAGCCCCTTGAGTTGTCAGTGGAGACCCCTTGAGTTGTGAGTGAAGGCCCCTTGAGTTGTCAGTGAAGGCCCCTTGAGTTGTGAATGAACGCCCCTTGAGTTGTCAGTGGAGGCCTGATAAATCACAATTTTAATATATTTCATCCCACCTTATTCATTTATTTTGGAGATTATTTTAGGCTAATTTGGATTTATTAGATAATATTTGGATAATTAGCCGATTTTGGGAAATAATATAAATCTGAATTAATTATGATATTATTGAGCTTAATTCATTATTATTTTGATTGATATCTTGTGATTGGAAAATATTTTCAATTATATGATAAATCACGATTTTATTTGATTCTTGCAGAGTAAGGAAAAGCATATCAGAAGATCCTATGGTGCAAAGCTTTTCTTAGAAACTCAAAAAAAAGAATCCAATGGTGGAATTTTATTGGGCTTTTGGAATTTTAGTAGGCCCAAATTAGTACCCAAAACTCTCCCCTCCCTTCTTAAAAATAACCTAGCCGTCACAGCATTGAGATATATGCATACACGGACAGACGCGGAGTGACAGCCATTGGAAATCACACACTCGCAGACGCACAGACACCGACGCTGCCGCTCAAATTGGTGCTGGAATTTCTTCCATATTCACCAAGGGACGTAACTTGGAGAAAACGATTATCATCGATTCTCATTCCCTTTCTTTAGCGGCGGGTCCCACCTCCACAACCCCTTTTGAATTGTCATCAATTCATATTGCACAGTGACGGAGCTGAGTAATCAATTCTTCTCAATATTTCTTCATGGCCGTGACTTTTATGAAGGAGTTTGAGGAGGAAAATTTCATGGAAGCTTAAATTCTTTTGGGAGGCAACTTAGGAGAAGCATGGAGGAAGCTAGAGTCTAGGAGCTTACACTTGAAGACCATAAGGGAGTGTCTTTCTTTTATCTTTTTGATTCAAGACTTGAGATTGTTTAGTTTTAAATAATTTTGGGTTGTGTTAATTGAGAACAATCTAGTTTTAGATTGTAAACTTATTTTTATTTGGATTGAATTGATATTTAGGATTTGCTTTTTTCTTAAATGATTATTGGGATTTTTGTTTGCAAACCCTTGATTGTCAATTAAATTATTAATTGAGTTTTCATTATTAATTTAATTGTCAATTTGGGTTTAATCTCTTGATTGTTTAATTAAGGTGATTAATTGTCGAATTGTTTAATTAGGCAATTGTAAACATAATTTCCAAAATATCTTAAGCAATTGTGATTGGTTTTTAATGGATTTAATTAACCAACATTTTTTCCATTATGAGTTTTCTAGTGGATTAGGTGTTATTGAGCATGAGGGTTTCCCATGTCTTGTTTAGGTGATTAAATTTATTGACTCCAATTTTTCTTGAATCTCCCTTTGGTCTAATAAATTAAATGACTAAGAAAGCTAAATCCATGTGAATCCTAAGTTGTCCCCTTTATCACAATAACTGAACGAAATCCTTGTTGATTGTCTTGCTTTTGATTATTTTCTTTGCTTAGTATCTTAATTCATACTTCACTAAAAAAACCCCAAATATTGCATTCCAATTCATTTAGGTTAGTTTCATTCTCATATAGATTTTAGAGTCATTTACATTTAGGTAGTAGAATCTTACACTTTAGTTTAGGTCCATTCTATTGCATCTTTTGTTACTTAAAAATCAATCCTAAAGAAAACCCATAGCTTGCTCCTTGGGAGAATGACCTAGGTTGACCCTAAACTGTATAATAATTTAGGACCTAGTTTAATTGATTGCTTTAGCGACAGAAGCACGCATCAAGGCCCCTTGAGTTGTCAGTGCAGGCCCCTTGAGTTGTTAATGAACGCCCCTTGAGTTGTCAGTAGAGCCCCTTTGAGTTGTCAGTGGAGGCCCCTTGAGTTGTTAATGAACGCCTCTTGAGTTGTCAGTGAAGGCCCCTAGAGTTGTTAATGAACAACCCTTGAGTTGTCAGTGGAGCCCCTTTGAGTTGTCAATTGAGGCCCCTTGAGTTGTTACTGAACGCCTCTTAAGTTGTCAGTGCAGGCCCTTAAAGTTGCTAATGAACGCCTCTTGAGTTGTCAGTGGAGCCCCGTTTAGTTGTCAGTGGAGGCCCCTTGAGTTGTTATTGTACGCCCCTTGAGTTGTCACTGAAGGCCCCTTTAGTTGTCATTGCAGGCCCCTTCAATTATCAATGGAGGCCCCTTTAGTTGTCACTGAAGGCCCCTCGAGTTGTTAACATACTTATGCTGTTATGAATTGTCAAGTGAGTCTCAGTGTGTGTTTGGTTTAGCTTTTATGATTTAGTACAAGTAGCTTCTTCAGTGCATAAATTGGAAAATCAATAAGACTACAAAGTTTAATGTTAAGGATTGTAGCTCCAGATAACAAGGCATGTTTTTGAGAGAGTTGACTGCTAACTCCTTCACAAGGGGTGTCTTGTTTAAAAGTCACATATTCCAGCTTTTTTTGGCTTCAAATTTATAGGGCATCTACAATGGACCGAGCCATACTTAGCACTTCAAATGGAGCTTTCTTTGCTATATCTTTCACAGTGAGAGGACAAGAATGAGTCATCTAGAAGTAGGCAAATGCATTCGCGCCTTCTGAAATTAAATTTAATACATAAAATCAGATATGTAAAAATATAGGAATTCTACTATTTGCAACATCAAGCAGAGACTCGCCATTGGTGCCTTTGGTCTAGTTTTGCTTACCCCCCTTCCTTTTTATATAACCATTTTTCCCTTCTCCATCTTTTTTACCTAAAAATAAATTCAAGGCTCATCAAACAATGACAAAACATTAACTCAAGTACTTACTAAGCTGCACAACACCTTTGGTTTGAGTGATAAAAGCAATAAGTGCCAATAACTTGTTATGTGTTGTCTAGGTGAAATATAAAGGTGAAAGTCCTTAATTCCTCATTATAATGTCTCAAAACATGTTTATTGATTATTTCAGCATCCTAAATCAAACTGTAGTACTTGAATCACTTGCTTAGCATTTTACAAGTCTCAAAACAAAACTTTTAGATTTCTTCAGGCTTTTCCATCTCTGTCAAGCTCATGGAAAAGCAACACACAAATAGGAAATACCCTTGGCGCTTGAAATCACTTGTCGCTATATCATAAACTCTATGAATAAATAGTCAAGAGTTTTAAAGTATACACGAGTCAAAAAAGCGACTGTAATTAGTTTTATTTTCATGTATGTTCTAGCTACATGTGTTAATAAGAAAGACTCTTGGTGCTTCAAAACACAGAGAAAAAGTCCTTATAATTCCTTTTTGCCATATGCACTTCACTTTTACTCATACATTGCTTCAGGTAACTGAAGTCATAAGTATTCTGCTCCAATTGTGTGAAATCTCCTTTAATCATTGCCTCATGGAGATAAAGAGAGAAGAAGACACAAAAGGAGAAAAATGTACTTAAATAATTGTTACAGATAGTAAAAGCATTTATGGACCTTCCAAAACAGCACAAAATACCAAAAAAACATGGCAAACTTTTCAAACCCATTCCAAACACCATTACACCACAAGCAAAACATTTAAATATTACCTCTAGTTGTCATTAACAAGTTAAGGAGCCTCCATTGACAACTATCGCTGCTCCCATTAACAACTCTTTTTTCCTTATGCAAATCAGGTTATGTAGCCCCAAACCTTTCACCCTCATCTTCATTCCTTACCTCTTATATTGCAGAAACACACCACCATGAACCAGAAAACAGAGCATAATGACAGCAAAAACAGAGCATACAAAACCATACCCTAACACATTGAAACCTTAGCCAAAGCATATTCATTGCATTTACTAGGCTTTCCTTTATAGTTTGCAAGCATATTGAGAACAATGCCCACAAAAATCAGACAGTCTCTTTCAATTTATCATGACTAAAACAAATATCAATAAAAAAAAACCTTTAGTTGTCACAAAAAACATTTAAATATGACCTCTAGTTGTCATTAACAAGTTAAGGAGCCTCCATTGATAACTATCGCTGCTTCCATTAACAACTCTTTTTTTCCTACACAAATCAAGTCATGTAACCCCAAACCTTTAACCCTCATCTTCATTCCTTACCTCTGATATTGCAAGAACATGGGTATGTCCATCATAGCCAGTTATGAACTCATCAAGCAACTATTAATGATTATCTTAACATGGGTTATTAACACTTGGGAATCAAACATACTGGATTGTAGAGACAGTCACAAATACTTGAAGAATCAAACAACAAACATACCATGGTTGCAACAGAGTCGTGGCTTCTGCTCTTTCGGAGACCGCCTAGGTCGAAACTTGGGGCTTTCTTTTGAGTAAATAAATTGAACCAGCAGATGAGGAATCATGTGCGTTCAGACAAATACCAGAAAATTTGGGAGGCAACGACTCACGACAATGATTGGAAACAAAGTGCGACAGCAACGGCGACCGAACGCAATGGCTGCGAGACTGCCGAAGTTGGCCGGCGAACTGTGGTTCTCAAGTCTCCACAAAGAAATTGGGCCTATCATGAAGGGAAGAGAGGAAATACCTAAGGGTATTTGTGACTTTTCTCATTTGGAATTTCTTACAAAATGGTCCCATGGGACTTGACGGTAATTTCAGAATTTCCCGAGACCATTTCTTCGTATTTTGTCTTCCATGGGACTACAGTGTAATTCTCCCATGTTTATTTGGTCTGTGGGGTGGAAGGTTTTAGTCAGGGGAGTTGGCCATCTCGCGAAGCAGTGACGATGGTTTGGATTTCAGGCTATTCAGCGATGGTGGACCGCTTCCTTGACAATGGTCACTAGGGAGATCATGGATTAAGGATGGATTTTGAGAGCAGAGGTTATGGGGAGGTGGTTTCATTGATATGGCACCTTTGGTGTCGTCTGGGCCGACAGATCTTAGATGGGTACCACCAGATTTGGAGGAAATAAGTAAGATTGGCTTTTGCAGTTCCTTCGACTGTACTCTTCACCGATGAAGGCAGAAGGTTAGTTCATCTGCTTGCTTTGTCCCCTGTCTAGAGAGGTGATGTTCTCCTGAAGAATCCTTGTCTCGAGGAATTTGATTCGGAACCACTTTCATGGATGGATTCCTATTGAAGCAAATTCAGTATCCACTTGGTCTGCCAAAGCTTTATTGGATGGTCTTTCCTGATTGATTAGGTGTGGCGGCCTCCTCTTTATCTACGATGACAAAAGGCATGCAAGGAGCTTAGCTGGTTCTTGTTTGTTGTTTTCTTTCTGTCTTTTATGTTTATTGTCTTTTATTGTTCAATGTTCTACCGTAGGTGTCTCGGTTGCTTTCGAGTTCCTAGTTGTTTTACTTGCTGTAGACTCTGGTAATGTTTATGGTTCAATGAAATTTCCTTGTTGGCGAAAAATAAAAAACACTTGTTTGGAAAAAGCAACATAATAGTAAATAAATATAGATGAATAATAAAATAATATTAAGTAAGCCTAACGTGTATATATAGACGCTTTAAATATTTTCCTCACTAGTAAACAAATAACAAGCTATCTGCCCAAAAAAAAAAAAAAACAAATAACGAGCTAAAGTGAATTAGAGTTTCGTCTTAGAAAAACAATGGTAAACAAATAATCATGAGCAAACTCAGAATTTGTGTTCTTCAAACCAGAAAAATCTCCCATGAGTTGCCCAGGGTGATGACCCTGTTTTGATAAATTTATACCAAGTAAATGATCAAAACACAATGATTCAATGTAATCACTCTTTCATGTGTTATATAGGCTGATTAATCTGTTATGATCAAAATCTATCACAACATTAATCACATGATTAATTTATTATCCAATTTTTCTAATCAAATGACTTTCTTTTTTCATATACCAAGTAAATGTTATTTCTTCATTTAGTTTTTTGTTTTTATTTTAATCGTAATTTTTGGAGTTAAATTAAAATTTTAATGAGATAACTTTAATTTTTATAATTAATCATTCTAACTTATTCAAACAAAAGAATTGATAAGTCCAAAATGTGAACATGCATAAATAAAAGTAAATGTTTGGAAAATTTTATAATTATTGTTATACTTTGTATAACAAGTAACATGTGCATATAAGGCTGTGAAATCAATCTCATGGAAAATTAGTCATGGTGATCCATTTTTAAACAAACCAATTTTAAATTAACATTATCTCACCGCCAGCATGTCAATCCATCAGTAAGTTTATCATCAAAGTTAAAGTCCAACAAAAGTGTTAAATTAATCATCAACAGAGGCAAATTGAACTAATACTATTTTTTAAGGTGAATGTGCAATTTTAACAACAATGTTTTATCTTCAGGGCATCTGGCACCATAAAATTTTTTAGGGTGCTAAAATACACATAAAGTTTATAAAGTGGAGCAATTTTACCAAACCATTAACTTGAAGGAAACGGACGTTATATGCGGGTCCCACACGTATTTTTTTAAAAAGGGTGAAGGTGCAATTTCAACAACAATGTTCTATCTCAGGGGCATCTGGTGCCATCAAGTTTTTTTAGGGTGCTAAAATACACATAAACCTTATAAACTGGGGCAATTTTACCAAACTGTTAACTTGAAGGAAACGAACGTTATATGCGGCTCCCACACGTTTTTTTTTTTAAAAAAACAATTGCTTCTTGCTCCTTCTCTCGAGTGGATAATTCCACAAAGAGCAATAGATAATAATCTTTACATCGTGCTCAATGCTCCATCTGAAAAACATGGTTTGAAAGCCTTTTTCAACAAATATCATAATTTGCAAAACAAACCCAGTAGCTTTTAACTTTATTTTTTACTGACGTATACAAATTATTAAAGCTGTTGGGAAAAAAAGTTTATTTAGCAATGGGAAAGATGAAACTGGATGGGCGAATAGTTAAAGATTTCAAAGAAAGTGCTGCATGTTACAAACAAGACTGGGTAAGAAATTATAGAGGGGAGTAGGAGCAAGAAGTAGTAAATTCTCTAGTGGGACCCA
This sequence comes from Inga oerstediana, assembly GCA_963210345.1. Classification (NCBI taxonomy): domain Eukaryota; kingdom Viridiplantae; phylum Streptophyta; class Magnoliopsida; order Fabales; family Fabaceae; genus Inga; species Inga oerstediana. The sequence continues at coordinate 42,837,293 of OY723409.1, forward strand.
CACATAAACGTCTGTTTGCTTTCCATTAACAAGTTGTTAAAATTGCCCCAGTTTATAAAGTTTATGTATATTTTAGCACCCTAAAAAAATTGATGGTGCCAGATGCCCCTGAGATAGAATATTGTTATTAAAATTGCACATTCACCCTTTTTAAAAAATACATGTGGGACCTGCATATAACATCCGTTTCCTTCAAGTTAACGGTTTGATAAAATTGTTCCACTTTATAAACTTTATGTGTATTTTAGTACTCTAAAAAACTTTATGGTGCCAGATGCCCTTAAGATAGAATATTGTTATTAAAATTGCACCTTCACCCTTATTTTTATCACGGTCCAAACTTTGTATGATCAAATTAACTTGTACAAGAAACAAATGTGCAAATTAGATGTGATTAAATATTGGTAGGTATATATATGTCATTTTTCCATGTGGTTAACTGAATAGTTATAAATGAGAGGAAAGCAATGCAAATTATGTTTAATAACACTAACATATAATAGTTAGTGGATGTTAGACCTTATTGTTGGAATCACTGATTTAATGAGTTTATTTTAAGAAATCACACACTGCATATGAAAATTTATCCCCACCATGTCTTGATAATATAAGAGCTCGATCTTGACCCATAAAACTCTTGTGCAGTGCTTGGGGCGATTAGTATATATGTTGTTATCATAAGTTAACCTATGATTACTAATGTAAGAATTTGAGAGAACTTGCATCTACTATCCAATCTATCTTCTATATGGAAATTTGATGTCCTCACAATGTATTAAAAGAAGAAGCCCAAATATAGGAGCCAAAAAAGCCCGGTTAACATATTACAAAAAGGAGCCCAAATGTAGGGGCCCAAAAAGGTGGTGGCATCTTGATCTAATATTTGATTGTAACGCTAATCCATCAATTCTTAGCAACTAAGCAAGCAATCATGGAAACAAAAAAAAGATTTAAAATATTTCATTTCATAGTTTTAGCCTAAACTAAGCTAAATATAAATATTTCATGGTGATTTAATTTCACTAAGAAAACATAACTTGGTTACGATTTCAGTTGAATCCACCACATTCAACATGTACACTCTCAATTTATATGCCCTATAGGTCTCGAAACCTTGCAAAAGATACAAAACCTTGCAAAAGATACATATGACACAGTATAGGTTAACTGAGGCCAGCTAAACAAATATGCAAAAACTAAACACGACGATGAATGAGACAAATTCTACACATTCTTAAAAAAGGTTTATTCAGAAGCACACATGTTTTTACAATGTAGCGAACATTACCCATGCATCATAGCACAATAGATACCCAAAGACCATGCGTTATTAAAATTATAACTTACAAACTCATTACATAGGCAAGTGTGATGTGTGATAAATTCATAATATATATTCAACAGAATTTAAGGACTGACTTTTATTAAGTTTGATCTAACTGAGTTATCTCAGTCAAACAATGAGTTGAGCTGTATCATTGCCTTGAATCAATGTGTGAGATGGTAGAAAGAACAAGAACTTGCTAAATCATAGGAATAAAAAAATCAGAAAGGGACACCAAATTTGACAACTATGAAAAAGCACTCCACGCGCTCTATCAATCATAAAAAAATTTAAAAGCATATAGATCCTTGAAATAAAATACAAAAAAATGTTCCAGTCTTCTAACCTTTTTAAAGCTAGCTACCTTAATTTTTTTGTTTCAACTTAACTCTTTTAACCCTTCATTATTCATTTTTGTTGTTATGAGGTTAAATAAAATATTTTTTTAAAAAAAAAAACTCATTTATTCTATACTTAACTAAATTATAATTTTGTTTTTATTCAATTTACATTAAGTGACATAGATAAATACAAGCATGTTTGTTTGAGCTTATAAAAACTTATAAGTTGCTTTTTACGTAAATCGAGACATAACTCCTCTCACATACTTACTTCGTATACCGTAAATCACTATTAAAAAGCAACTTATAAGCAATCGAATCGTTAAAACAAACATACCCTACATCTCTGTCAAGGAAACACGGTCCTTGCACTTGTCTCATGCATGAATAGTACTTTAAACAAAACCCAAGCAGATGACAGTGATGGCAATCAGCAAAACTTTTGTTTTACACTTTCCCCGGGCTTTTGGTAATTCTTTTATTACCCTCTGGTTTTTTCCTATATTTACAACAACTTTTGATGAAGAAGTAACATCCTTTATTCTCAAGTAGTACAATGGCCAAATGAAAATAGCTATCAGTGCATCATCAGTAGGAAGACTTGGTACAGTGAGAATTATGAGATATTGGATCTGCATAACTTTTCCCATATAAACAAATGAGGATAGAAGAGACAAAGTAGGCCGAGACAAAAGAGTCGGAGCTTCAAAGGTTAACAATGGAGAGGAAAAGATAACTTGCTTTAACTCGTTCTATTCCCTGCATCAAGTTAAAAAAATTGTTCTTAGTACTATATGACATCACCCAATTTTTTCTTGAGGAAAATAAATAAATCTAATAGTAACAAATACAAGTTATGAGTGCTTTAAACTCAGTAAGCAAGCAAACATTCAAGATTCGTCCTCAAAACGCCCACACCCACCACAAGAATTGATGAAGCATTGATTAAAATAACATCTTGCATATTGTAACTCACCTCCTGATTATTTCTTACTGTTAAATCTAACAACTTTATTATTAAATTTTGCAGGATTACAATACATTTATCAATTCAATCATCAACCTTTAAATACTCTGTTTGAAATGAAATGTCCTAAGCTGCACAAACAGCCAATTGCCAAAATTAAATTGAGAAATTTCAAAGCAGAGAAATGCATCTTAAAAACTAAAATTTAAAAAATCAAATGTGCGAAGCATCACATGACTATATCAATGGGATAAAATAATTTATATTATATATTAAGAAAACAATGACACCCATACCTATGGCATTGTATTGCATATGTTGAAGTTTAAGCCCTCGTTAGGTTTATTGTTGCAATTCCTTCCACCACCAGCATAGAATGGGCATCTGTGCCTAGAATGGGCAGGAAAATATGTAAAAATTCAAAGCACAGAGATCAACTGGAACTAAAGAAAATAACCAAAAAATTTATAATTCTTATATACCTTGATATACAACGTAATTTTGTTTATTTGCCACAGAGTAGCAGATGAGAAGAGAATATGTTCACTGATCCGTGAAGAGAAGGGCCAAAGTTTTACACTTTAATTTGCTTATTTGCCACTCGATGAAGACACAGAAATAGTGATTATTAGAAAGTTCATTCACTTTTTCTTTCTACAAAGCAACTCAAATTGTTATGATTCCAAACTTATATTACTGTTTCTATATCCATATGATGCAATTATGTGAGTAAAGACAACAACCTTAATAAGGTGAGAAAGGTCCATCTTGAACAAATGACACAATAACAGTCACACGACAAAGCTTGAAATCTGACATAAAGAGGAAGAAAAAAGGATATTCTAACAATGAGCCCATGCAATATTGGTTGATGTAGGCACAATACTTGTATCTTTGGTTATGGAATTCCTGAATCAATACAAGAGCAATTGAATTTAACTTCTAAGTGACAGCAAGTTACAGTTCAACTGAAAAAACGACACAAAGCCGTTCAGCTGTCTAAGTCAATGGTTCAAAGGTGACAGATCTTACTCCAGCAAGGTAGTATGTATTAGAACTACATAAAAGAAATTTCCCCTCTTCCCACTACACAACGCCCAGCTGTCAACAAAATGATAATCATATTTTCATATAACTTAATCCCTTTAAAACTAACTTGATTTTTTTCTCGAGTTATTTCATTTAGAAAAATTTTTAATAAAATACCATTTGAATTTATAAAACTCCAAAAAGTCTTTTAACACTTGTAAATAACAGAAAGATGACATGGTAGGAATATAAAATTTTAAAGTTTGTTTGTTTTTATCAAAATGCTTCTAATATTTAATTTAAAAAGAAAACAAGAAAAAAGGCACCCTGCCGGAGCACCACAGCCAGCCGGCACCCTCCGGCCACCGGCCGCGACTAAATTTTTCCCCCTCAAAAAATATGGAGCTAAGTGGTGGAGGTGGGATTTGAACTAGAGCTGGGAAATCAGGCCGAGCCCGTCGGGCCGGCTAGTTTAGGCTTGAGCCCATCAAGGGCGGGGCTTGTGATTTAGGGCAAAAAAAAGGAGGCGGGCCTAAAAGGGCCGGCCCTGTAGCTAGGGGTGGAAATAGGCCAGGTTAGAAAACTGGCCTGAGCCTGGCCTGTGGCCTGTTGGAGGCCAAATTTTAGGCCTAGGCTTGATCTGTGCACAGGCTTGGCCTGGTCTGGCCTGGCCTGAAGCTTGTTAAGGAGGCCTGAAATTTTAAAATTTTTTAAGCAAGCCGACAGGCCTACAGCCATATTGCAAAACAGGCCAACAGGCCACAGGCCGAAAACAGGCCTCCTTAAACAGGCCGAAATTTACATAAATTACTATCAATGATTCAAAATACATCAAAATACAAGAGAATAAGTGAGGAACACGCATTAGAACCAAGATAACTTGTTAGTCACATACTTTTACAAAAGAAATAACATACACTTGTTTAATACACAGATTAAATTTTTCCTGTTCCCTGAAAGAAAATACTTTAGAGACAAGGTCTTAATTTGTAAATTCCATAGTTCAGCAAGTTTTAACTTGAGATCCTCAAAACTTGTTTCATGATTAACCTCCACTGCATGTGCTTCGCCACCATCATCATGAGTAAGTATATGACATAAGATCCTTCATTTTTTGAATTTCTCACAAAGCAAAATCTGGTGCATATGGCATAGATCCATTATCATGAGTAAGTATCTAAATTATACTCAAGAGTCAACAAGTAAATTTAAAATTGCATTCAAGGATAATAATCATTCAGAGGAAGGCCAACAAAAGTTTGATTGAAAAGTCACCTCTTAAAAAATCAAATGAAAAGAGGGAAAAAAGAGAGACTCATTAATATGGTTCTCTTTTATGGTTGGTCAGATAGGAATAAAGGTTCCAGAAAAGAACAAGTAGATTGCTTATGTAAACATGAATACTTAACCTCTTCCACACTTGCAATTCGACAGACCAAATCAATGTTAGAATTGTGACTTCACTATTTAAAATGCATATGAACAAAATGTGTGTGTGAAAAGGAGAGAGAATACATATAAAAAAAGGGAGAAATAAGTATTACCAAAACATGATTAAAGTTGACACAAGTGGACCTTCTCACATTCACATCAAAACTTCAATATAATTTCTCCTTCTCCTTCGAAGACCTTGAAAGAAATTAATCAAATATATAGTATTAGAGCATAACACAATTTTACATGTAATATGCATACAAAATGATATTATTTTAACAATGCAAGACTTATACCTTTTGTTTCTTCTTTAAACTGTATTTGTTGCGAAGCCAATCCCTACCACAAATAAGTGCTTCAATTGATTCTTCATTCAATTTAGAACGATATTCATCAATAACTCTACCTCCAGCACTAAATATGGACTTTGATGCCACGATTGAGATTGGAATAGCTAGTATGTCAGCAGCCATCTTAGATAAAATCTTATACTTCAGACAATTATTTTTTCACCATTCTAGGGCACTAAAGGAGTTAGAACTGCCATCAAGAATATAAACACCCTCCTCAATATAAGCTTCCAATTCTGATTTCATAGGGGGAATTGCTTGCTTTTCACAAATAATATTCATGATTTGATCAAATCCAGTAATTATAGAAGAACTAGGCACATGGGGAGAAGAGTTGCTGCCAACATTATCACTTTCATTACTTGTCTCTCCCTTGTACACGGCAACATAGGCATCATACATTGAGTTTAATGCTTTCACCACTTTATCTATATTCTCAGAAGCAACATAATCAGGCTTGTAAATCAAAGGAAAGCAATAATTAAAAACTTATAATTTGCACCTGGGATCCAGAATACTTGCAAGAGCCATCACCAAATAGCATTCCCCCCAATATTTGTCAAACTTCTCTTTCATTGCGATTGCCATTTCTACTATAAAGAAATCATCATCTTCTAAGGCATTGTCAATTACTAGTTTCACTCTCCAAACTTCAGGAAGGTACAAATTTGCAGTAGGATACTCACTGCCTGATATGACATGAGTGGCTAGATTGAAGATTTCTAGAATTTTGCAAATCTTCTCAACCTTCTTCCAATCCTCTTCAAATGGTGCACAGTTGTAATGTGGTTCTCTTTCCTTATATTCAGGAAAGACAACCTTGAACTTCAAAGCAGTAGATAACATCCTATATGTAGAATTCCACCTTGTTGGACAATCAAGAATGAGCTTCCTTTCCTTCAAACGTTTTTGCTCAACAATGTCACAAAATGCTTTTAGCCTTGAATCATTGTCGTTGATATATTTCATACTCTCACGAACATTATTTATGATGTCCTTAATTCTACCAAGGCTATCTTGTACCATCAAGTTCAATATATGCGCACAACATCTAATGTGAAACAAGTTACCCTCAGAGGTAATGAAGTACTAAGCGATAAGGTGTCTCGAAGAGCCCTTAAACAAGAATCATTATAAGAAACATTGTCAACTGACACAAAAAACACTTTGTTTTCAATTCCCCAGGCCCTCAAACACTTGAAAATAGCATCAGCGACATCAATTCCTCGTCTAGGGTAGGAGCTTTGACAAAACTCAAAACCCTCTTTTGAAGAGTCTACCCTGCATCAATGAAATGCCCAGTGATAACTATGTATTCAGTCACTTGATGACTTGATTTCCACATGTATGTATTTAAGCTAATCTTGCTCACACCTTGTAATAAGGCTTTCAATTTTTTCTTCTCTACTTCATATATAGCCAAATAATCACTTCTGGCTATTTTGTGAGAAAATTTTTGAAATTCCGAATTAGCATATTGGAATCCCCACATCTATACTTCATCCTCAACAATGCTAAATGGATGCTCATGCACCATGATTGCAGTAGCATCTATTTCCCTTATCTTCTCATTAGAATATCTAGCACCCGATGCTAGAAATAGATTAATGCATAAATTTGAAGGTTGAAACAGAATAGTGAATTGCTTATTTTGGGTAGCAAAGTGCAGCTTCCTTGAATCACAAGATTTGGCATGTCTCCATAGATGGGAAGTGCTAGCTCCCTTGCTTGAGTATGAAAATTGACTCTTGCAATACTTGCATTTAGCTTTAAGCCCATCATTAGTTTCAACTTGATCAAAATCATCCCAAATAGCTGAGGTTTTTCTCCTCTTCTTCTTAATGATATCATCATCACCATCATTTTTCTCATTGGTTTGTTCACTAGCTTGTTGACTAGTTTGTTGACTTGAATCTGTTGGTGCTTGTTGCTGGACCTCAATAGCATTAGGAGGAACTGAACTAGACGACATTGTTTCACTCTCAAACAGAGATAACATTAACTACAACTGAAACATTAAAAGTAATGTACTAGTTAAAGTGACAAGAACAACATAGAGAAGGCAGGTTCTCTTTAGTAGTTAAAGCATTCTTTCATCAAGTTCACAGAAAAGGTTCAGGAAATCTTGATTATATCTTGTAATATTGATACAATAAAACTACACTGATAAGTCACTAAACTATGAACCAAAAACAGAAAATCAGAAAAGGAACTAGAAAAAGAAAATAAACCAGAAATAGAGAATCAGAACATAACCAAAAACAGAAAATAAACTAGAAACAGAAAATCAGAACACAAACCAGAAACAAAAAATAAACCAGAAATAGAAAATCAGAACACAAACCAGAAACAAAAAATTACAACATAAACCAGAAATAGAAAATGAACCAGAAACAGAAAATAAGAAACTGAACCAGAAACAGAAAATGAACCAGAACATGACAGTAGAAGTTCAGAAATATTGTAGTTCTGAAATATGTTTCAACCTAAGGCACAAATACTACCTTCCAATCATCTATGTCACAATGTGCCAATGTCAGAAATCGTCCAGCAAGAAGCATTAAATATATTGCTACGAGATGATTGGGGCTAATTATAGATTTTCGCACTAATTTGTCAGTAAATAAACCAACTGTAACAAGTGTAAATGCTATGGTCTCAAACAATAAGCCAACCTATATACTTCGTATTAGCGTATTCCATAGGATAATTTGAGTTTTATGCTATTTTCCCCGTTATAAGAAAAAGCTTGAAAATAAAATCTAGAACAGTGACGAATCAGAAAATGAACTAGAATAGAAAATCAAAGAATGAACCACAAACAGAAAATGAACTAGAATAGAAGAGATGAGGGACTGACGGAGAGACGACGGAGAGACAGGGCGGTCGTGGGAAGGACCGAGGTCGACTGACGCATGACGGCTATGGACGACTGACGGAATTGGGGAGCGGAGAGTTGTGTCATGCGTCTGTGCGAGATGTGATGCCAGAAAGAGGAGAGCTGTGGTGCCGCCGCCGGCCGGTGCCGCCGTAGAACTGAGGATTGAGGAGGAGGAATGACTGAGAGGTGAGAATGAAGATGAAGAATAATAGGGTTAGGGTGTGTTTGGGATAGCGGCAGGAAAAATGACTTATATAATTCGGGCTTATTAAAAATGACTTAATAAATAAGTCAATATTTGTAATGTGATTTATGTTTGGATGAGCGGTTGAATAAGTGATTATTTATAAGTGAAGATGTGTTTGGATTTGCGATTGAATAAGTGCGTTTTTAAAAGTAAAAACTTGAAGGGTATTTGTATATTCTTCAAATTTTAGATAGATCATATATGCGATATCCAACAGTAACATATCATTTGGCCCAGGAAGATATCCGAAAATGCAAACTTGTAACTCCCGAGATGAAGCCCAAACTAAGAATGGAATTTCAGAAATTATAACAGCATAAACACATTGTGTTTTAGTCTAGTATGCCACCAGAGCAAATAATTCCCAAATCTAATGCGATTAAAATAATACATAACTAATTGGGATCATAAATTCCGTACAAGTTGATCTCTAATCCTGTCACGAATGTGATTCATTCTGGTTGAAGATGCCGCAGCAACATTGGACGAGGAAGCCGCATCGTCTACAGTATTATCATCTTCCTGAGGTATATCGCCAGTTTCTGCTGTGCTGAAATTAACATCACTCTGAGAATTTTTCCTAATAAAATTATGAATGGCCATAGTTGCCACAACTAAGCGGACTTGCGTTTGGTAGCTGTACTTGCGCATTTTTTGCAATAATTCGAATCTATTCTTCCACACGCCAAAAGTCCTTTCAATAGTTGACCTCAAACTGGAATGATAGTAATTGAAGGTCTCTTGAGCATTTGCAAAACCAGGTCGACGTTGAAATTCTGGCAGGTGATAACGCTGACATCTGTAGGGACCAAGATACCCAACTGGTGTGGGATAGCCAGCGTCGACCAAGTAGTATTTGCCTAATAAGTGGCTCAAATCATTTTGAAAGTGTGAGATTAAGCAAAGTGTGCATTGAAAGTAATTAAATATGAATGGGACGGAAATATACCTGGAGGTGGATGAGGGAAATTCTGAGCTGGATTTGAGACAGCAGCTTGAAACATACGAGCGTCATGTGCAGAACCTTCCCAACCCGCCAACACAAATGTAAAACACATATCCCAATCGCATACAGCCATTACATTCTGTGTTGTATATCCTTTTCTCCCGATATATCTTTCCCGGTTGGGACCAGTGATCACAGCCTTGATATGAGTTCCATCTATTGCTCCAATGGCATCCTTAAAGTAGGGATAATAGCGAGGATCTTCACGTATTTTTCGGTGGCATCCTATGAATTCAGGATCAGAGGGTTTGATATTTTCTCGAGCTAGGCTAAAACAAGCCTCCAGCACCATGTGCAATAGCCGACTGACAGTTTCCCCTGAATGATGAAACAAACGTTGGACCATCCTGTTACCGACGCCGTGGCCAATTGTGAGCAAAAACATCCCAACCATTTCTTCAACTCCGACATTTCTAGAATCTCGTAACCCATGTTCGACCAATTTACTACACAACCGGTAAAACACGTGTTTTTCAAGTCTAAACATCTGATGACATTGTGTTTCATGATCTGCCAATATTTCTTGGACAAATACATGACCGGATCGTTTACTTGTTCTACGAGGTTCTTTGCACATGAATGTAGAGACAAAATATTGACACACCAAACAAGTTATTTGTTCATATTCTGTTATCTCTTCATCGATAAGAGCTAGTATCCGAGAATCATCGTCTTCTTCCTCCATCCAATTTTCCAGTGCAGATATAACCTGTGCATTGGATTCAAACGTATTTAACATCATATGACATTTCAGTCAAAGTTATAATATAGGTCATAAAAGGAACGTTGGATTAAAACATACATAATATATATGCGTCGACCAAGTAGCATTGTTGGTGTACTAAAAACAAAATAACAGACATGCATACAATAAACACTAAACTAATTGTAGGCATAAAGTTCATGTCAGCATCGATAGTCAAGAACATAAGCCGTAGCGACTCAATCAAGGGTCGTAACCATATAACGCAGCCACCCAACTATTGAATCCTTGTCCCGCTTAAGGAGTGATAAAAACGTGTCCCGACTAGCCTTGTCCATAATCAGCCTGATACATCGGAATTTAAAGTTCTCATCTTCTCTCACTTCAGGAATCTCAAGCAGGTCTTCAATAGCAGCATCAACACTCCTTTGTTGAATCTCACTGATGGTTGTAGCTCTATGCTGCGATGCTTCTGCCATGACACTGACCGCATCCGCAATTTCCTTTGACGCTGGCATCTTCTGCTTCTTTTTCTTCCCGAACTTATCAACTCGTCTCCGCTTTCCCTGACTTCCGGAATTAGTTGGAACAGATGATGCGCCTGGAGTTGGAACAGATGATGCGCTTGGACCACAGGGAGGGGTTTGTGAGGATAACCCGACGCTGGCTAGCTCATCTGTCACTCCTGTGCTAAGTGCTGGGTCAACTCCAAAATTCTCGTCCTCGCTGTCCCCTGAACCTTCCTCCTCGACCATAGTAGGTCGGTACACATCCTCTTCCTCTGCATCCTGTGTCTGTGTCCCTATGAACGACGGATTCTGCTCATCGTCGCCTGACGCCACAACATTCTTGAATATAAGCCTCAATTCTGTTTCATTCTTGAGGCATGAACGGCGAAACTTTCTATACGCCGAATTCTCCTGCATACAGACAAGTAACAAAATCATTAGCTATATTACAAAACAAGCTGATTGAGGCAACTGAATTATTATTATGCAACGTTATAAGTAATTGTAGGCATTACTAACCTGGCATTTCCGCCGCCACCACTCGGGATCCGCTACGACATTTCCAGTTGTTGGGTCTCGACCAACACCAGTCTCTTTTGTTAAGGCATCCCAAGTCCTTAAGTCCTTTTTTAACATATCATACTTATTCTTCAATTGCTTCCTGTCATATGCTTTCCCTGTCTGCTCATTGAATGTAGCAACAATATAGTCCCATCCGTCCTTCGAGAAAGATAACCCTCGACGTTCTTTTTTTAAAATTTGATCTATCATTGCACGGACAAATATTTCTGTTGACTCGTCATCCCACAGTGCTCTGTCATTCATTTTTCTATGGAAACGTTTCACTTAACAAGTGTGGACTATAAACATGTTAGTTAATACCTTCTCATGAAGCAACCAGATTAACAAAAAACAGTAAACAGCGCATTCCACAACAACATTTACTTTGAAAATACATGTATCCGTCAAAATTTGTGAAGCTTCTTTTGTTCAATTAATTAATGAGCACCAGGATAAACAATGTACTCAACACAAGTAACATTCATAACACCTCAAATGATGATGAAAAATGAAGAAAGAGAGACCACACTAGCAAAACAGTGAAAAATAAAGGAGGGAATTAGCTTTTTATTTTTTATTTTTATTGCTTCTAATCCCTTATGGTCCTTCGATTTGCTTGAGGACCATTCAAACACGCACAACACAAAGATAGTGGGACACACTAATCAGAATAAACTATCAATTTTCCTTCATATTGGGTTTTTGATTTGAACTATGATCTTTTTCGCTTTGTCTAAAGTCGGTAGGGATGTAGCGAAACCCCTCATGATTTAGGAATAAGAAGTGTGTCGATTTTCTAGTGGGACACACTAATCAGAATAAACTATCAATTTTCCTTCATATTGGCAACAAATCTCTTGCTCAATTTTCTAGTGTCGAAATAAATGAATTGAGAGAGATAGAGGCACAAAATAAAAAAAAAAGGTCAGAAACAAAGAAAAGAAAAACAGATCCCACTCATCATGCATTACAAGCAGTCAAGTAAAGAGGCAGAGATTAATGATTCAGTTCTTAGAAAAACATAAGAGAAGCATGTTTACGTCCTTAAAGACATGATTATGAACTAGTTGGCAAGAACTAATCATATCTCAAATTCGTGATTTTTTTCGTTTCCTACAACCTTTCTTCATTCCAATACCATCACTTTCCAGTGCAAGGTAGGAAAACGTTTCACTGTGGTGCGCCTAGATCAGGAAGACGATGAAACAGAGAGAGAGAGGGACGAAAAACAGAACGAAGTTAATCCCCCAACAGCCCAACTAACTCCACAAACGCAAGCCACACGCAAAAAAAACCAGTCACACTCTCTATGGAATAAAATTAATTTCAAGTTCATATTACCTCCAAGTCTTAGAATCAGATCACGCAACTGTTGCAGTTCAAGATGTCCTCCTACAATGAGCTAGATCCCAGATGAAGAAGAAGGGCCTGTTGAGGTTGAGGCACAGCTCGTGGTTCAGGTGTCCATCGCAGATGAAGAAGAACGCCCTCTTCAGCTTCAACCACAGATCGGACACGGCGGAGCACTCGGTTGAAGCACAGATCCGACACGGCTGAGCACGAATAAAGATGGGCACGGCCTTCAGATGCTACGACTGACCTCCGAGACTACAATGCAGGCGAAGACACCGACGGACCTGGGATCGGATCTGTCACAGAAGGAAAATCGATCGACGAGGGGGAAGACGACGGAGACAGCTAGGAACAGAAGACGGACTACACAGCTTCATCGGCTACAATCATTGCCGCCGACGAGAGGGAGACGAAGACCAGCAACACCGAACGCAACAGGAAACTGAGCAGAGCATGTGAAAAAAGATTCCCTTGAGCAGAGGTCGAGCAGCTTTGCAGAGGGAGAGGAGTGAAAAATTAAAAAGAGTAGGTGAAATGAAATTAAACTGAAGCACACCTTTTCAACGGTAAGAAAACGTGAAACGGGTTTGAAAAAAGCCTGGTCCAGGAGCTTATCCGAAATGCGTTTTTTTTTACCTCAAACCCAGATTAAAAAAGCCCAGCCAAACATAGAAAATTGGAGTGCGTTTTTTTTTTGAGCTTATCTAGTTAAAACGGGCTTATTTGGGGATTTTAAGCCCACCCAAACACCCACTTAGGGATTTCAGAAGAAAGGAAGATGACGAAGTGAGGAAAAAAATTTCAACTTTGAAAATAGACTTGCGTGTAATTATCCATCCTTAGTGATTTTTTTCAAAAATATTTTAACAGGTTTAGGGCAGCCTAACAGGCCTGTCAATAAGCCTTGGCCTACCCTATTAAGTAAAATAGGCTTTTGATTCGGCCTTGGCCTTGCCTTTTAGCCGACAGGCCAGGCCTGAACAGGCTTATCACAGGCCAGGCTACAGGCCCCTGACAGGCCGCTTGGCCTGTTTCCACCCCTACCTGCAGCCCTGTAGGGCCGGCCCTTTTAGGCCCGTTTAACTTTTTTTTTAACTGGGCACAGGGCAGCAAGTAGTAGTCAACGAGCAGAGTTAACCTAACCCTCAGATCAGAAACGCTCTCATACTTACTCATACCTCTTTTAAAGCTTCTCTTCTTTGATTTTTTTTCTTTTTTTGTATGTGTACGCCAAAATCCAAATAAGGTATTCTATTATTACTGACCTTTGAAGCTTGTAGACTTGCTTGATTGTGGCTGTGGACTTGTTTGATTAGTTTTGAACATTAATTATGATTTGAACTTAAGTCTTAGTGTTTGTATTTTATTAAACTTGGATAATATTTATGCTTTAAATTAGTTTTGATGATATTTATGTTTTAAATTAAGTATTTTAATCTTAGGAGAATAAGGAAAAAAAAGTCATGGTAAAAAAAAATGAAAAAACTTAAACGAGCCTAAAGCCCGCGGGCTTTACATAAACGGGCTAGTCCTCTAAATTTAGGTACTTTTTTGGACTGTAGGGCCGGCCTGACCCGTTTTCCCACCTCTAATTTGAACCCACTCTACCTTGGTTGGTTCCAAAAGTCTTAAACCATTGGGCCATCAAGTTGCCACTTCATATGAATATGCATAAAAATATATATGTATATTACATATAAAGGCGTAATGGTATTTGACTCAAAGTGTAATGGGAATGACAAAAAGCGTAAATATATTAGCTAAATGAATAATAATATTAACTAAAGGCGTAAACGTATTGTCTAAAGGCATAATGGTATTGATTAAAATTGTAATGGTATAAACTAAATGAGTAATGATATTAACTAAAGGTTGATATTTGATTAAATGTGTAATGAAAATAACTAAAGGGGTAATGGTATTGACTAGATGCATAAATATATTAACTAAATGGGTAGTGATATTAACTAAGGGTGTGTTTGGTTTGAGGGGAGGGGAGGGGAGGGGAGGGAGGGAATGAAAGGGTGAGTAAATTACCTTTTTGGGTTGAAAGAATTTAAATTTTGGGCGGGAACCCAAAATTTAAAAAGAATAAGAAAGTAAATTTTGGGCGGGAAATCAAAATTTAAAAAAATGAGAGGGTAAATTTTAAGTTTCTTTTGTCCAAAATGGTAATTTCTCCACCCTCCCCTCCCCTCCCTCCCCTACCCTCCCCTCAAACCAAACACACCCTAAAGGCCCACACATATTGATTAAAGGCGTAATGATATTAACTACAGGCGTAATGGTATTTACTAAATGAGTAATAATATTAACTAAAGGTTTAAATGTATTGACTACAAGCGCAATGATATTGACTAAATGAGTAATGGTATTGACTACAAATGGAATGATATTAACTAAAAGCGTAAACGTATTGACTAAAGGTGTAATGGTAATCATTAAATGAGTAATGATATTGACTAAAGGCATCATAATGTTGATTAAAAGGGTAACGATGTTGAATAAATGCGTAAAGGTTGCCTTTAGTCAATATCATTAGGCCTTTAGTCATTTCTACTACATATTTAGTCAATACCATTACGGCTTTAGTTAAATCATTACTCATTTACTTTATACCATTACAACTTTAGTTCATACCATTACTTATTTAGTCAATATCATTATACCTTTAATCAATACGTTTACACCTTTAGTTAATATTATTACTTATTTAGTTAATATATTTACGCCTATAGTCATTCCCATTACTCTTTTAGTCAAATACCATTACGCCATTATATGTATTATACATATATATTCTTATGTGTGTGTGTGTGTATATATATATATATTAAATTGTAGTTTGGGGGCCCAATGGTTAAGGTTTTTGGACTAACCATGGCGGAGTGGGTTCAAATCTCCCCTCCTCCACTTGGCTCCACATTTTTTAAGAAAAAAAATAATCCCTTACTCAAAAAAGCGGCCATAAGTGGCAGGAGGGTGCCGGCCTGTGCTACAATGAGTGTTAATAGGCTTTTATAAGTGTTAATAGGCTTTTTGGGGTTTGATGAATTCAAATGGTATTTTATTAGAATTTTCCCTTTCCTTTAACAATTGTGTAACCCAAACTTTTTCATGTTGTAAGTTAAATTCTGGGTCAAGTTTTTTTTCATTAAAACGCAATTAGCACCAGTATTTAGTTATACGATGTGGGGGTTCAATAAAAATATCCTAAAAAAATTGATTGGCTATATGGAGTAATGGTAGACAATGAAGAAAAGCACCCCGTAGAATGACTAACAAAAGTCAAGTGATAAAGAGCCATATTGTTGGAACCATTAATAGTGGGCTCGCTTCAAGGAATGACATTGGGCTCACTTCATAGCATCAGGCATCGGTTCCGTTTCTGAGGTGTTCTTCATCTTCAACATACATATTAAAACGTATTACTAACATTTTGAAGGTCAGAAAATTATGTTCGCAAGTACATTTAATAAAAAACAAACAATAGAAGTATACTTTTTTGTTGGAAAAAAAGTGGAATTTTTATTTCCAAGCTACTCATTCCGATCCTTTTTATAAACAGCTTTTATCCTCATTACGAAAAACGAATTGATAGTTAAAATTAGTTTAAAACAATAAATGTGTTAAAAATGTCATGTTTCTTACAAATATGTCCCCATTTATGATGCATAAGAAAGACGTTGGGTAACAAATATGAGAGTACGAGTATAAAATATGAGAGAAAATGTGTATAAATTAGTAAATGAAAGAGAATTAGTAGTGAGTGGGGGATAATTAATATAAAGATATGTATTTAATAAGGGTAGAAAAGGAAAAAGTAGTTTAAATTTTAAGACACAAAGATAAAGTTGCTTATAAAAATGATCAACTCCAAGAGAGAGAAAGTTGCTTATAAAAAGGACCAGAGGGAGTATAAAGCAATAAATTCACAGGTCTGGATCGCTGATACAACAAAAACCTAAGTATCAGCGGAGCAAGAGACATTAGCAATGTTTGCTTGAAGTACAAACATATTTTACGGAAAATCCCTCAAAAAAGAACTCCAAAAATGTAAAAAGATAAATATGTGTTCTAAATATGGATAATCCCAAAGGGATGTTAGTGCTTGATGGGTCATTTTGAAAATTAAAAGGAAATTACTGATTTGGCCCTCGATATTAAATGAACAGAAGTAAGTGAGAAAGGTGAGGGTGGGGCGAAATAGGGTAGCAAGAGAGGGAAAGTCAGAGCTGAGGTTATCCAAAGGAAGTGAGGTATGTAATTTTTTACTCCATAATGTTCTTCCCTTCCCAAGTCGATCCTAAAGGATGATTTTTTTTCATTTTCATTTAGGTGGGAGACAGTTTTTTGCAGCTGGGTAATTGGGTTAGAGAGAGGTGAATGTTGGTGATGCATTTGGGAAAAAAATGTTGATGATGGTTGAAGGTGGGAGGAGGTTGCGATGGTACATGAGTTGTGTTTGAGCTTTGAGTGTGAAGATAAAAAAGAGGGTGGATTTTGGAGGAAATCAGTTAGCTAAAATTGAGAAACCCTAATGCAAATGTGTGAAAAAATTTAGTCATCAATTAGTTGTCTTTCTGAACTATGGAATAGAAATGTTGGTGAATTGACATTGTGCTGATTTATTTGTTGCAAGGCACTTAACAAAATGGATGGAAATATTGGGTCAAATTGTGCAAAGGAGTTGTTTTGTTATTTTCATGTAGGTGAAAATTTAAAAGTAATAATGAAGGTGAAGTTAAACATATTGGAGGTAGTGTGAAGGTAAAAGTGATCAAAGATGGGATAAGACCGGAAGATTTAAGGGAAATCATATCAACATGGACAGGTCATGTGGGGAGTAGTTGTGACATTAAATATACAGTTATGTTTGATGAGAGAACATTAATTGAACTTCATAGTGATGGTGAAATTGAAAATCTGTTTTGGTTTAATAAAAGTAGTGCTCATGTGTTTGTATCCCATAAAGAGAATGTGAATGAACCTTTGCTAATGAATGGTCCAAATGTGTACGTTAATAAAAATTGTTTGATGTTAGAAGTTGGTATTTTCTATTGAAATGTTGGTAATCATTTATCAAATATTGCAATTCGTGTATGCAAGATTGAGAGATTCTTACAGCAGTCAAGTAGAGGTTTCTTCCATGAGTCATGACAATGATGTTGAGCTGTGTCTTTTGAAATTGGTGGTGGCTATCTAACTTATGATACTGAACAGACACGTGTTAGTGAGATGAGCTATTTCAAATGGGCTGGACTAATTTATAGAGTCGGTAAGCATTTTCTACATACGGATGCATTCAGAGCAGCTTTATACAAGTACAACATTGAGTACAAGTTTGTGCACGAATACAAGAGGAATAGCAAGGATAAGATGTTTGTCAAGTGTAAAATAGAAGGTTGTCCTTGGAAATTAGTGCAACTGCAATGGGCAAGAGTACTACAATACTACATGTGACCAAATTCATAAAAGATCATGTTCATTCTGGTAAAGATAATTTAGAAATGACTAGCCATGGTGTGAGATCTAGTTTGACATCATCAATAATAATTGAGGAGGTCAGGAACCATACAGAGAAGCGTGCAACTGAGATTATGAAGACATTGTAAAGCGTGTATGGTGTGAAGATGACATATAAACATTCTTATAGGGAAAAGGAGAAGGCAATGGAAGACATACATGGAAGACAGAACAATCGTACATGTTAATCCCATGCATATGCCAAAGGTTGAAGGAAATGGATGATAAAATAGTTGTGTAGCATATGGTTACAAGTTTAAACGAGTTTTCATTGTACATGGGTCATGTATATAGGGTTTCTTGGGTGGTGCGAGACATGTACTATATGTTGATGGAACTTATTTAAACGGGCCGTATAAGGGGACACTACTTTCAGCGTAGCCTATGATGTGGATAATGAGTTGTTGCCTTTGGTAATAGCAATTGTGAAGGGAGAGACGCTATATTTTTGGACTTGGTTTATATATATGATTAAAAAGATAGTTGGTCCAATCGAGCTGACTATTGTGTCAGATTATCACAATGCCATAATAAGTGGTGTGGTGGCAATATTTGGAGGTTATCGACATGCATTTTATTATAGATATGTTAAGGAAAACTTCAGTGTGGGGATACTAAAATTAAACAGGGGCGAAAGGAAGACAAATGCCTGGTTAAAAGAGGATAGACTGATACTTCTTGATAAAGTTGCACATGCAAGGCTTCCGGATGACTTTGATAAGGCAATAGAACAAATGCGGGAGCACTCTAAAGAGTTATATAATTAGATTAACAATCATGGGGATGTTGATAGGTATGTTATAAGTAAGTTCCCATACAAGCGATGGGATAACATAAAAACTAATATTGCCAAGTCATTCAATACTTGGATGCCAAAGGAGAGAAAGTATAATGTAGTCCAACTAATCCATGTGCATCATGAGAAAGTAGCAAAGGAGATGAATGCCTCATATATTTCAATGACTAAGTAGAAGAATTGTGTTAGGCCAAATATAAAGGCAAATGTGAGGGAAAATATGAGTGGATGTGAGTATATGTGGTGTGAAGATTATGGTCAGGGAAGACTCTATGTGCATATCGAACGTGGAGACCATGGGGTTGACCTTTCATTACGCCAATATAGTTGTCCATCTTGGCAGATGAGTGGGGTTCCATGCACACATGCTTGCATAACTATGAAGGTTGTCCATGACAATATTTATGAATAAGTTGATTACTGTTTTAAGATTGAAGCCTAGGCAAAGATTTATCAGCACTGCATGATCCTTGTTGTCATAGTAGACATGCCCAACCTAAATGATTATTGGATACTATGCAAAATATGTCCAAAAATATCTTCTTGCAGCCTCCAATTATAAGCCGACCACCTGGAAAACCAAGAGTAAGTCGGCAGGAATCACAGTTCCAAAATAAAAAGATCCATTATTGTGCACGGTGCCATGAAGTTGGACACACACGAAGGATGTGCAAAAATCTTAATCCATGTTAGAATTCGGTGTTAATCTATGTGGCCTAATATTTTGGTGTATATATACTTTGGTATGATCCTTTTGTGTTTTTTTAGTTAAAGGGATGGGGTAGATGAGGAATCATATTTTGTAACTAATATATATAGGGTGATGTCAATGACAAAGGAACATTAAGAGGGATCACTATCTTAATGTCCACTTGTCATTGAAAATGCTAGAACAATCTTAGTAGTTGTTGGTTTTTGGGTATTGACATGGCCTTAGTGTTCGTATGCCATTTGATACCCCATTATTGTGTATGTAAGCTCATACCCTATTAAGAGGCCTAGTGTCAATATGTCATGGTCTTTGGGTATATGTTGTCTATACCATTATTTTGTAAGTAATGTATAGGGTGGAAGAACAATGATATTGTTCATTTTTGATTGAATATGATAAAACAATTACACTGTCATGGCCTGCTGCTGTTTAAAAGATTGCGAAAGTAGTAAAGCAACTTGTGAATTTCTTATCTGAACATGCGAAAACCTTATAGAAATTTGACAAACGCTTATTTGAATTTGAGAAAATCATGTAAGTTCTGGTGAATTTGTGTTGTAAGTTAAGAAAAATGTAAGGCCATATGTGAAATGCTTACTTGAACTTACGAAAACCTTATTATATATTGACAAGGGCTTATATGATTTTGGGAAAAGCATGCTTGTCTTTGGGGAATTTCTAGTGCAAGTTGAGAAATTATTGAGGGAACCTGTGAAATTTATGTGACAACTTGGAAGACCAAATCCTGACTTGACAAACATTTATCATAACATGGGAAACACATTTCAAATGATCAGAAAGTACTAGTGTTTACAACCACATGGTTTCATAAATCTAACAATGGGAAAAAATTGTCACCTCCAACATCAAAATACACATAAACATAATAACTGTTTACATGGTAATGTAGAAAAATGATCCCTTCACACTTCCCCTCGGTAAGAAGTAAGACAAATTAACCACATCTTTTGGTGGTGATTTATGGATGGGGATGAGTTCCAAAGTAGTGTCACAACCTGAATTCAACTTATGATTGACTAACCACCACGTTATGTCACTCCTTAATTGTTTAATATGGTCCTACAAAAAAGTCATACCTCAATTTGTTGTTACATTAGAGGAAAAATGTAACTGAAAAAAATTCACAGTCGCCTATATTGTAATCAACACTTTGTGGCAAAATTTCATGCTTCACACTGGATACTTTCCACCCTATTGGGTTACCTAACAACTTTGTCTACATGAAAAAAGTTAGTAATGGGTCATGTGCACACGATATTCCCAAATGAAAAGTTCTTAATAAACACAACAAAGTTTAACTTACCATGAACCATGCATAAAAAAATATGATGCTTTAGTTGTCCTCCCACCTCCTTCATCTCATACATTAAAGTCCTAAAGACCACTGAAATCACCTATATTAGCAAACATATGTACTATTAGCCATATATACCGTATTACCAAACATCACCCACAAATGTCACTTATTCTATTTCACCATAAATTAATATATAACCTAACCTATATACTAATAGTCATACCGTATTACTTATTCTTTGAATTCCCCTAAGTGTATACAATGGATCTCGATTGAGTTCTTCATCTAAGATGTCAACCAACGGCCTGTGAAGTTATTTCAAATGCAATGTCAATATGGTTATGACTTCATCTATTCTTATTATGTAATAAGGTCACATTGAATCACAGCACAGTAATACTTATAGTTGACCCTCTGGACCTTTAGTCATTTAGGAAACAATATTGAAAAAAGTTTCTTCATCATCTGTTGGCCTCTTCTTCTTTCGAGCCACCTTCAACTCTATAAATAGAGATGTAATCGCCTTTTTTGCTTGCCTCTTTGATCTTTGTAGCTGTTTTGGCCTGTCAAGTGGTTGCTCCACCATGCTAACCCCTTTTCCCCTTCCCCTTCTTTTTCATCATACTAAGATATTGAAATAGGGGATACATTTAATGCAGACAAGGATTCATCATGCCCTTCATTAGGTCTTTTCCCACTCTCGTCATCATCCTCCACTTGGTCAAACCATTAGGGGATTTCCGTATACTGACTTATTTCACATAGCGTGGAATGAGAACTACTTCATCATCATCATCACAACCCTTTTTTTGTTCATCATCATCACCCATGCCATGATCTCTGTCTCTATCATCATTATCAACATCATCTCCAATATCATCATTACCCTCTCTATCTTCATCATCCAAATCAGTACCATCCCCATCATCCCTTGTATTATCCTCATGTGCATCTTCTTCATCAATTGTGACAACAGGGACGTTTTATTGTGATTTTCCCTTCCCCTATCATGCAATCTACACATTCATTAACTCATCTACCACTATATTGATAAGTCTACTTCATTGTTCATTAATAACTTCCATCAACCGCACATGCAGATCCCTTAACTCCTGAATGAATAATAGAATTTAATTTGTCATTTAAAACATTTAATCATGGATAAGAAAACTTACTAAACAAAACATATACCACATCTAAATAAAGCAATTGTTGCTCTCCTCATTGGCCACCCTTACTTTATTGCCCCTCTGTTGATACAAAATGCCTAAATTGCTCATCCTCTCTTTATTCACCATTTCGTTGGTCTTCTCCTTAGTCTAGAATTCAATAGAGGTGGTGGACTCATGCTAGACAATATGTTTCATAGGGAAGTTTTCCCTAAAAAATAACTACACCACCAAATATATAACAGTCATGATTGTCAACGTGAATCATAAAGTAATAAAAAGGAACTAGTTTTACACTAGCAATAAGTAAAGTTAGCCACTGACATTGCAGGTCCCTTTCCCTTCATTGTTCTTCCTATAGACTTTTACATAATCGCTCATTTCCTTCCACAAGTCTTTGATCATGTACATTACCTAGTCATATTTTTTCAAATCCGTTCATCGTACAACACATAACTCTCAACATCCGGTTTATAACACCTTATTCTCGTAATCGATCAGATAAGCTTGTACACAATAAGTCTGATCCACTTTCATAAAATTGTTTTAAATTCTCAATCTCCCTTATCCACTTTCGTAAAATCATTTTAAATTCTCAATCTTAAGACAGGATTCAAACATGTCATTAAGTGGTTTTTTCTAAATATTCCAAAATCTTGTGGAAGTGTCTTTTAGTGGTTTACAACTTCAGTATTACTTATCAATTCTTATCTTTATTTAATTTAATCAGAGTGATTCACTAATCATTTCTCTGCTCATTCTTAAATCATTCATTTACGTATTCCTTAAGACTATTCAACTCGACATGTTTATACAAGTATTCTCATACAGTGATAATTTACACATGACTAATTATCACATGCTAATCTTCAATTCGCCATCACATGTTCTTCTTGCACATCTTCTAGCAATCCTCTTCTGAGCTTACCTACCTATATGGTTAGTGAGGGAGAGTGAGATTCAAGAGAATCCTAGTAGCAAATAGTGCTAACAAATGCATACAAGAAATACTTTATGCATGACATGCTTGATTACATAAATTCATTTCAATATAATGAGCTATAATACAATTAAAACAGAGCTTCACTCATTCACATATGCTTCATACAATTCATCAAAGCAATTAACACATCAATACACAAGCACACATAACAAGTTATGCAAGTTAGGAAAGTTTCCTACCTTATGGCTTTATGTCCTTCTTTGGTTCCCCTTTCTTTCAACCATTGTAGCTTCTTGGAAATTCTTCCATTTCCTATTCTTTGACCTCTAATGGCCCTAGATATCCAATCACATAATTAGAGCCATGATAGCAAGTCATTGGAAGTATGTAACAATATCCAAGAAGTTAGGGAGGCTAAACACATCATGTAGGTTAGCTTTTGAGCCACTTAGGTAGCCATTAGAAGTCCAAACAAGTGCTTATGGGGCTAGGAAAGCTAAACCAAATAAAAAATGTGAAATGCTGAAACATGGGTCTTGACCTCGGCAAAAAATCCTTGGCCGCGGCTGAGAGAGGTAAAAAATTTTTAGGCCGCAGTCAAGCAAATCTTCTGGTTATGGCTAAGAAATCCTCTGTTCTTGCCTCAACTTCTAAAAATCATAACTGATAAGGGCATACATGTCTTTTCAACTAAAAAAACACTTAATTTCAGTTTAGTCCTAGGGATGCAGTAAAATTTTAGAAAGTTTTAAGGCTTGTTGATATTAAATGGCTACATAGGGTGTGCAGTGAAATTTTCCCTTTTCTCAAAGCATCCAATCTATCACTTCCAAATAAGGCACATTAAGGGGAAAAGGACAAAAGAACATGGAAAATTCCCAAGTTTGCACTAAAAAAGATCTCCTTCTTTCTACCTCAACATCTCATATATGTGCACATACAGGAAAAGTTTAGAAAGACTTGGTCATTTGGGTCCAAATTCTTCACACATGCCACACAATTGGTTTTTTTAATTCAAAATATGCTCTTTGATATGCAAAACTATCAACACCTTTCACAGTGTAATTCATTTATGTCTACATTGAATCTTTACCCCTTCCATTAATCCAAAAACAACCTTGAGAATAAAAAAATTCAAGCTAAACCAGTATCCTAATTTAATTATTATATAACAATATCTAATCAATTTTTTTGATGGTGGGAACAATTTTAGCAAAGCTTTCTATTCAAAACCAAATGAGATGTACATATTATACATCAATGACTAAATAGAATATCATTGAAAATTAACCAAGAAAAATCTTGTAGAATCAGCTACATAATTGCAAAGTAATACCTCTGGAAAACTTTATGAAGGACCACAAGCAATAACGATATAACCACTTAATTGCTAGAATTTGACAACTAATTTGCTGCCTTATTCCCTTATCTATTGAAATCCACCTATTCCTCCCTCAGAGATGCATTCCTTTAGTCACATAAATAGTTAATAAAACTTTTTAAAAAGAACATGAGGAAGAATTTAAGTAGAATGCAAATAATGTTAATAGTTAATAGTTAATTAAGTTCTTACATGAGTACAAAGAAAAATATGTGATGCGGAAAACCAACAATCTATTAAATATGATTAGTTTTGATGATATTAAATATTAAAAACAAAAAGTTTGTATCATGTATTTATCTTATACTTTGACTAACTACTATATTGAATGTGAAATATCTTGTAGATTAGTAAAGCAAAGAAATCATATATCAAATTGGAATATGGAGAATGATCAAGCGGAAAAATAAGAAGATATTGAAGGAAGAATTTAGCACGTAAGAGGAGAGAAAGTCAAGAGAAGAATGAAGCTATCAAGTTGAATTATGAAGAATAATTAAAAGGAAGAAGAAAAAAGAGATTGAAGACATTAATCAAGAAAAGCAACCAGTTATCAAAAGGATTGTGGAAAATAATCATGAAGAAGAAGAGAAGAGATTGAAGAAAGAAGAACTTGCAAGATATAATGAGAATGTCAAGATTCAAGTTCCATTACTATAAAAAACTCTTTTAATGTCCATATTTAGGCCCTTTCTACATCTCTTTTCAGGGGGAGCCTATATGAGCGATGTAGTAAATTCTGGGAACAATGTCCATTTAAAAAGGGATGCCGTATGACACTTACGATGTCCCTTTTTTCAAAACAGACACCAAAAGTATGCAAATTACAATGTCCTGTTTGGACACTTACGACGTCCCTTTTTTCAAAATAGACGCCATAAGTTCTTACGACATCCTTTTTATTACCACCTAAAACATTTCCAACAACACTCAAGTTTAGAACAATTGTCAACAAAGTAATTTCGTTTTACTCATTTTTAGAAAAATTTTGGTAGCATATTCCCTTAATAGTAAGACATCCCATTTAAGCTTAATTCAAATAAAACTAACTAATTGAAACAATTCAGGACAATATCAACAATTTAATCTACCAATTTCATCAATACAAAATATAAAAAACATAGCTAGTAGTTGTCTAATTCACAAACTAGAAGTCATGAACTTCTAAGCATCCACATTCATACAAGTTTACAGAGTTGTCTAATTCAATGCACATAAACATACTAGCCATATATTACAAGCATTATGTCATTATAAACTATACTACAACTTTTAATATATTATTTAACCTTTATTAATTCTTGAATCATGCTATACATTCAACTCTAGATCATGCCTCTTATATTCCTACATCCGAAAATTACAAAATCTCAAGATCAATACAAGTAATCATCAACATCAACAACAACAACAACAACAACAACAAAGAGAACATTTAGAATCTTTTACAAACTAGAAACATAATCAAATATTCTTTCTTTTCTTTTATAACAACTAAGATTAGGGATTCAAAGGGAATCAAATTGGAAGAAATTTACCTTGGAAAAGAATAAATGGTGGATTGCTAGAGTAATAGGGGTAGAGATGGAGGGAAAAGACAATGAGTGATGGATGGAGGGAGGAGCGAACACATGATAGAGGGATCAGAGGTGAGATGGAAGAGGATAGTGGTAGTGACGGAGGAGGAAGGGGGACTCGACGGAGGGGGAAGGGGGTCACGAGATAGAGAAAGGATCTGTGGTGGTTGGAGTAAGAGAGGGAGGAGAAGGGAAGCGCCAAAAACGGAGAAGAGGAATAGTCATGCGATGATCCACGTAAGGCATAAGGGATTTTTTAAAACCCTTTTGCATCCCTTTTAAAGAAAAGGGAAGCCAAAAGCCATCATTTGTTGTCCCTGTCTATTAAGGGATGCCAAAAGCCCAGCTTTTAGCATCCCCCATTTTAAAGGAACGCTAAAACCCAGCTTTTAGTGTCCGCTTATGTAAAAGGGATGTAGAATATGCCAAAAGTGACATATATAATTACAAATATGCCACCCCTTTATTTTTTACATTCCTGTTTGAAAAATGGATATTTTTTGGGGAAGTGAAATCTATCTTGTAGTAGTGTTCTTAAATTTGATATTGGAGATCTCTATGATCAA
This sequence comes from Inga oerstediana, assembly GCA_963210345.1. Classification (NCBI taxonomy): domain Eukaryota; kingdom Viridiplantae; phylum Streptophyta; class Magnoliopsida; order Fabales; family Fabaceae; genus Inga; species Inga oerstediana. Next base: position 42,863,986 of record OY723409.1, read on the forward strand.
ATGGAAGTTAGAATGACTCAATTCGAAGTATCTCATATGGAAGCTATTTCATCTTCACTTGAGTTATACTTCATTATCACTTGGGTTGCAACTCTAGAAGTGATTTCTATATGTTTCACTCGAGTTAAGGAAGTTCTACTCGAGTGATAATCATATTTCAACATACTCTGCTTAGCTTTGTTCTTGTTCAACATGATAAAGGTTTAGTAATTGGTCATATCCCCCAAAGTCCAAATATGATTGAGATAAAACTTGTTGCATATGAAATTAGACTCAGCACGCGTTTTAATGAAACCAAGAACAAGCTTATCGAGGGTCGGATGAAAGAGATATGAATTTTGTAAGTTGGTGCTTGAATCCACACTATGTTCCAGGCCAGTAGCTATTGATTTGATCATATCTTTTAGAAGACATTTGGAATTGGTTCTTATTGCATTGGAAAGCATACTTAACTGGCTTTTTGAGGATAGGTCATTTGTCAAACTTAGAGTTAATTTGGAAGAGTTATGCCTACTGGAAGTTGACCTCTATGCCAAACTATCAACGCAAGAGTGATTCTATGAAAATTTATCAGATCACTTGAGTGATGGAAATGCTACTCGAGCGATGCCATGAAAAAGCGCATCATAACGTAGTTGTGATCTCTTCATAAATTTGAAGGATCACTCGAGTGATATCCCATTTCTTCTAAGATCTCTAACAAGTCACTTGATAGTGATTCACCTATTCTACAAAATAAGAATGCAAATCACCCAAGTGATATTGGAGCCTCTCGAGTGATAAGACAACATTACTTGATCACTCGAGTGATAGTTCTTCACAGATTTTATCAACGTCCTAGATTCTTTTGAAACTCTTCCAAACTTATTGTAATCTTGATTATTTTGTTCCTAATAATCACTAATTAAGTTTATATGAAGATTATAGGTGATTAAACTTGGATTAGAGGTCAACGGCAAAAAAGAAACTGTGTCAGAAGATTTAATGGCTAATTCAATAGTCATATTCTAAGAAATTCAACTGGAAGAAGAAAAAGCTCAATGGTTATATACCCATCAACTATAAATAGAACAACACTCAAAGCCAAATGAAGAGAGAAACTATCGCACTAAACCAAAATGCTGAAATTATGAATCCAACACTAACCTATATACTCTATATTTTTCCAGCTTCTATAGCATTTACTATACAGAAAGAGTCACTAGTACAGAATAAAGATATTACTACCTCAAAGAACATCCCTTTCTCAAAAAAGGGAAGTAAAAACCTAGAGGTGGTGGAATTTTTGTAAATAATGTAACGAAGTGGAAACTGTAGGCATCATAAATTTGTTTTGGGACGCCTAAAGTATAGTTTAGATGTCCCAAATTTTAATTGGGATGCCTAAAGATTCCTCTTGGCACTAAAAATGAAAAAAAAAATTATTTGAGTCTACTTTAGGCATCCCAAATAGGTTTTGGGACGCACACGTAAAACTTTAGATGTCCTAAAAAATATTTGGGATTCTTAAAGTGGGCTTTAGGCGTCCCAAATAAATTTTGGGATGCCTAAACTTACCTTTAGGCGTCCCAAATTCAAATTTGGGAGGCCTAAAGGCTGTATCACATGCATGTCAGACACTTGTCTTACATACCTCCCCTCTGTTCCTTCTCTTTACTCTTTAGTCATCACTCCCTCACCTACTTACTCAACATCACCGTCACTTCCTTCTTCTCTCTTCACTCACTCCTTCATCTTCTCCGTCACTTCCTTCTTCTCACTTCACTCGATCGTCTTCTCTCCTCCTCCTTCCATCGTTGTCATCATACACTTCCTCCACCGTCCATCCCTCCACCTACGGCATACAACTCCTCCACCTTCGGCATACACCTCCTCCACTATCTTCTTTCCACCTTCCATCCCTCCACACACACCTTCGGCACACCAACAGTACCGTTGGCCCTCTCCCTCCCTTCATGTTGGTTATTTTTTATTTTAAATTAATATAATGGCTTGTATTAATTTACAACTTATGAAATTATAATGCTTTGTTAATTTAGTTTACATGATTCTAGTTACATTTATTTCTGGAGTGTTTTTCCCTTTTTCATTGGTTTTTTTGCCAGAATCATATACTTGTAATCTGTTAATTAGGTTGGTATGAGTTTGTTGACTAACTAGCATGTAAGTTTCCACAAAATACAAAATGAGAAAAGTATAGTATGATGAAATTTATTTATTATGAATATAAATATAAAATTTTTTTATAATTCTCTTATTGCATCCATATATAATATGTAATATGGTTAGTTTTATTTTTTTTTCAATTATATTAGTATGATTATTAGTGTAGTTTTCTCAATATATATATATACACATAAAGTAGTATGATTAGTAGTGTAGTTTCCCAGCTCTTAGAACTAAATAAATTATGAGTATAAAAAGCAATATATAGTATCTATAATCTAGGAAACTATAAGGACTCAATAAAAAAAAGTTCTTTGTTAGCTAATTTTAAATATTAGCTTACTTTGTTAGCCATAAGAAGATGAGGACAAGCTTGTGGAGACAGAGTTTATTGAATTTTTAAAATTTATTATAAGTCTAAAAATTTATAACTTTTACTAATTTAATCCTCTAAATTTAAAACCCGTGGATAATTCTTTTTTATTCAGGAACTATTTGTAATTCTCTCTTTTAAGAAAGATGATAAATTCATGATAGAAATTATTGTTCCTGATGAGAAAGTAAATAAGACAAAATTAAATTCATGCTCTAACTCATATTTGGCTAAGAAATTGCTTACATCATAACCTCATATTAGTTCCCTAAAGAAAAATTGTTAGATTAAATTGTTGATATTATTTTGAATTGCCTCAGTTAGTTTATTTTGTTTGAATTAAGCTGAAATAGTTTGTTATTGAAATTTTGGGATGTCTTACTTTTAAGGGGAAATGCTGCCAATTTTTTTTTTTGAAAAAAATGAAAAGAGGCAATCCCATCATATCGTTGACAATTGTTCTAAACTTGAGTGTTATTGGGAATGACTTAGGTGGTAGCAAAATAGATCATAGTTGGATGAATGCTTTGAGTACTAGTGAAGAATATGAGAATGGGGTGGAAGAGTTTATTGAATTCTCTTGAAAGAACACTCTAGTAAAAAATGGGAAGTATTTTTGTCATTGTGTCAATTGCTTAAATGAGAGTCGACGGGATGTTGATGTTATAAAGGATTACCTACTTTGTGAGGGAATAAATCAATGATACACAAGGTGGATGGGGTATGGTGAGGAAGTAACGGATTGTCCGTCGCACAAGAAGGAAGATGTGGATGTCATATATAAAGATAGAATAGAGAAAATGATTTACTCTGTTGAGGTAGAATCCTTTGCACAATCACATGAGTATGACAGCCTGTGGAGTGATGCAGAGATATCGTTGTACCCTAAGTGTAAGTACACATGGCTGACAGTAATATTGCATTTGGTTAACTTAAAGGCAACTTGTGGGTGGACCAATAGTAGCTTCACATTGCTGCTTGAATTATTGAGTGATATGTTTCCAGATGATAATGTACTTCTAAATCGTATGTATGAGGCCAAGAAAATCCTGTCTACGATCAGATGGAGTATAAAAAGATACATGCTTACTCTAATGACTGCGTACTGTACAGAAAGGAGTATGAATGTCTCAAAGAGTGTCTTAAGTGTAAAACTACACGATACAAAGTGAAGAAAGATGGTGGTTGTGGCGATGGGACAACTAAAAGGAAACCTTTAAAGGTTTTTTGGTATCTTCCAATAATACCATATTTTAAGCGTTTGTTTGTGCCTGTAACAAAAGTGAAGAAACTGAGATATCATTCTGATGAGAGAATATCTGATGAAAAATATCTTTGGCGCTTGACTGACTCTCCACTATGGAAGAAATAAATGAAATGTTCCCTCAATTTGGTAGCGATCCGAGAAACCTTCAGTTTGGGCTTTGTACAGATGGCATCAATCCGTATAGAACTCTTACTGGCACATATAGTTCATAGCCGGTTCTCTTTGTAATATACAACTTGCCTCCCTAGTTATGTATAAAATGCAAGTATATGATGCTTTCTTGACCAAAACAGCCAAGGAGCGATATTGATGTCTACTTGGCGCCTTTGATTAAGGACTTGGAGAGATTGTGGGAGAAAGGCGTAGATGTGTTTAATTCATATAAGAAGGTGTCATCAAGCTACATGCAATGATTTTCATAACAATAAATGACTTCCCTGCTATGAAAACTTGTCAGGGTACAATGTGAAGGGGTATAAAGCATGCTCGATAGGTGAAGTAGACACTTCCATCAACTTAAGCATGGAAGAAAAACTGTTTACCTTGGCCACAGGAGGTTTCTTCATCGGTTCCACCTGTATCATAGGTTAAGAAAGCATTTTAACGGCTTACTGGAGTATGGAATGGCTCCAAAGGCATTAATTAGAGAGGAAGTTTACAGTCGGGTGGAACATATCAATGTCACCTTTGGAAGAATCAGAGGACAATATGTGAGAAGAACATATAGAAGAAGAGATCAATTTTGTTTGATCTTTCATATTGGCGTAGTCTTGATATGAGACACAGTATTGATGTGATACATGTGGAGAAAAATGTTTATGATAGTCTTGTCAGTATGCTTTTGCACATACTAGGGAAGACTAAGGATGGAATTAGTATGAGACTAGATCTTGTTGATATGGAAATTAGAGAACGGTTACATCTACAACTAAGAGATGATGGTATGAGGGAATACATGGAGCTAGCAGTACATATACTATCGAAAGCAAAGAAAAGAAGTTTGTGTGGGTGCTTGCATAAAATTAAGGTGCCACAAGGGTATTCCTCTAATATCAAAAGGTGTGTCTCAATGGAAAATTTAAAGTTAGTGGGAATGAAGTCACATTATATCATGTGTTGATGCAACAACTATTACCATTAGCTATTAGAGGCATCATGAAAGATGAGGTGTTAACCACTGTAACAAGATTGTGTATTTTCTTTAATGCTATTTATAATAAAGTCATTGACACTAAAAAGTTTGATGAATTGGAAAATGAGGGTTATACTATTTTGTCCCAACTAGAGATGCATTTTCCTCCTTCATTTTTCGATATAATGGTGCATTTGATAGTTCATTTGGTAAGGGAAGTAAGGCTCTGTGGTCCATTTTACTTGAGGTGGATATACCCTTTTGAGCGATACATGAAGATCTTAAAAGGCTATTCTAAAAATCCTTATCGACGTGAAGCCCTAATAGTTGAAAGATATGTAGTTGAAGAGGTAATGGAGTTTTGCAAAGATTATCTGTTAGGGAAGAAGGAACAATCTTGGCAAGAAGAGGGGAGAAGCAATGGAGCATGAGGACTAAAAGTGAAGAATATTCATTGTGAAGAGGTGTTGCAAGCACACTTGTATATGAAAGAAGTTCAACCTTACATATATGAACATAGAAAGAGTTTGAAGAACATAAATCCAAGGAAGAATGACATGCAGATTGCTATTGAGTAAAACAAGACATTCATATAGTAGTTCAAGGAAAAGGTTTCACACGAGATCGGTGTGTCTAAGATAATTGAGTAGCTAGCTTAGGGGTCTTTATTTTATGTCATTACTTGGACCAATTATGATATAAATGGGTATTCTTTCTACACAAAAGACCAATATGACAGAAGTACTATGCAAAATAGTCGGGTGATTGTAGAAGCTGAAGCCATGCACTTTTCTAATTTGAAAGGTAAAATCCCCATATTAGCATCCATGGCCTATTATAGAGTAATAGAAGAAATATGGGAGATTATCTACAACAAGTTCAAAGTTGCTTTATTCAAATGTAAGTGGTTTAGCAATAATGCTATGGTAATAGATCAACAATTTAGATTTGTCTCAGTTGATCTTCAAAGAGTTGGTTATAGAGATGAGCCCTTCATTCTAGCAAGCCAGGAAAAACAAGTGTTTTATGTCATAGATCTTGCAAATAAAAAAATGTCCATTGTACTTCAAAGTAAAAAACAAAAGTATGGTGATCCGACCTTCAACCTTGATGACACACCACCTTTCATAACAAATCCATCTAGAACAAGTAAAGTAGAATTGGTAGATGATGAAGAATATGTGGTAAGAAATGATTATGGTCAAGGAATATGGGAAACATTATAGAGTAAGACCTTAACTTAGAAAATAGAATTGTGTGCTTTTTGTTTTACTCCTACTTAGTTTATTCATGTTAATGCAATTTATTTACCTATGTGACGATGATTTTTATGTTAACAGGAATATGGACAATTCTAGTGAATCACAAAGTGATGGGGACCATGAACTGCTTAGAGATGAACCCATTGCGAGAAGGGTTAGAGTCATTACAAAGATGGGAGCATTGGTTGCATGTCATCAACATCAACATCAACAGGAGAGGCTGCATGTAGACTTTGATGCCAATATGAATCCAGTTGGTCTTCCTGAAGACCATTTCATTAGCTATTTAAGCTATTTGGGTCGAAGCAAAGTTTGCATTATCCATGATCATTGGAAGTTGGTTCCCCTAAAAACGAAAGACATAATTTGGTAACAACTTTTGTTATATAAGTTTTGATACATCTGTTTTGTAGCTTTATTCCTATTACTTCAAATATAATTATCTTATGTTTTACCTTGCAGCAAACATACGATGTCCCAGGCACTAGGGCGATGTACAAGCATTGGATGGGGGAGGTTCGTCTACGATGGAAAGATTTCAAGAATAAAGATTTCAATAATAAGCTTACAACAAGGTACATTTGAAGGGATCTGAGGGGTAAGGATTCATATTTGTCTCTAGAGGACTGGAGGTTGTTTGTGGCATCACGGGAAGATCATCACTTTTTGGTAAGATTTCTTTCATGATGATATAGACCTTTTGATTTTAATATACTTGACATCATTGATTTGGTTTGCATTGTTTTCCTTTCATAGGAAGTAAATTATAGTGTAACGCCTTATTCTCGTAATCGATCGGATGAGCTTTTACACAAGAAGTCTGAACCACTTTCATAAAATCATTTTAAATTCCCAATCTCAAGACAGGATTCAAACTTGTAGTTGAGTGGGTTTTTCTGAATATTTCAAAATCTTGCAAAAGCGTCTTATAGCGGTTCACAAATTCATTGTTACTCATTGATTCTCATCTTTATTCAATTCAATCAGAGTGATTCGCTACTCATTTCTTTTCTCATTCTTAACTCATTCATCTAGCCTTGATTAGTAATATTCATCATTGATGGCATGTGTCAATGAAAACATACAATAATTTATACATGACAAACTATCAAGTAAAATTCTTCAATTCGTCATCACCCTTATTTCTTACATATCTTCATGCACTCTTCTCCTGTACTCGTCATACCTATATGGTTGGGTGAGGAAGAGTGAGATTTGAGAGAATCTCAGTAGGAAACAGTTACCAAATGCATGCATGATAGATGCTAAGTGTATGATATGTTAGCTTTAACTAGATGCATACCCCATAATGACATTTATGCATGCTCAATGTTTCATGCAACAAAACTATGGCCACAGTATAATAGAATAAAGCTTCATTATTCAAATATGCTTTACACAATCAAGTAAAGCAATCACATACATCACTACACAAGAAAAAGTATCAACTACATGCAAATAAGGTAAGGTTCCTACCTCTTGTCTTGAGTCCTCCCCTTGTACCTTTACTCCAACCAATGTAACTTTTTAAAAATTCTTCCATTTCTTCTTCCTTGACCTCTCATGATCCTAGATACCCAATCACATCATACTAGTTATCATTTGCGTCCTTTAAGTAGCTATCAGAAGCTCAAATAAATGCTTAAAAAGGCTATGGAGTGCTAGACTAGTCACCGCCTTTCAAAACTATAAAATGCTGAAATTAGGTGTTGGCCGCAGCCAAGAAATCCTTTGTTCTTGGCTCAACTTCCAAAACTCATAACTAAATCTACAAAAATCAAAATGGAGTGGTTCAAAGTTCTATAGAAAGCTCATTCATCTAGCCTTGATTAGTAATATAGAAACAGGGCACAACTTCAAAAATTCATAAATTTCAATCTAATAGTCCAAATTGCTTATAATACCTAACAATTAAAGCTCAGGATGCCTACTTTAACCTTGGAAAGTTTTATAATATTTAGGCCAAGTTTGACTAATCAAAATTTTACCATAAACAGACTACCTCCTAGAAACTTCAATCAAGCAATCAACAGTTTTGCAATTCCACTATCAAACTAGTCTAATATCATAACTAATTCTCATAGATCATTATTTTCATGAGTAAAACAACATATAGCTCTAAAATCATAGCTTGGATGAAATCATAGGGTAACCCAAGAAATGCTCAAAGGTCAATAAAATTGCAAATCAATCGGTTCAAATCGAAGCTTGCACATACCTCTACTCGATTCTATAACAGGATTTATTTTGGTAGTCCCCTAGTTAGATTGCTCCAAGCACCTCTGATCAAGAATATGAAACCATAGGAAGAAAGCTCTCGTTGAGTAGAGCAATGTTAGAGAAGACTTTGGAAGCTGGAAATGCCAAATCGGAGGTGAAATCGGCTCAGGAACTCAGGAATTTCCACTATTCCTTCTTTCTCTTTCCTCTTCCATTTTCCAACTATTTCCCCCTTCTATTTTAGGTGCTGGATGAAATATGAGGAGGAGAGAGGGAGCTCTTGGTGTTTATCTTCACTTAACCAAATTCTTGGCCCACAATTTGCCAAGTGTCACAATCTTATGGCTCCTTGGAAAGCAAGTGGTTAAGTATTCAACTTACTTGGCTTAAATTTTCTTGCTCCCTACTCCAACAAAAATTTATCCCAATTAAAGGGAAAAATAAATGGCTGCTTGTTTTATTGGTCAAATGACCATTTTGCTCTTACATTTATTTCCATTTCTGCACTAGCTGAAAAACAGAGAGAATTTTTGTCAAAATTTGAAAATTCATATATTTATTTATAGAGATTTAATTGGTGTGATTCCAAAGGCTATGTGACCCTTATTAAGTCTATTTTTAAGGAAAAATATAGCCTTTAGCCAATTGAAAGCTCACAATTCCCAAAATTATTGTTTTTAGACGCTACTACTGAAAATCGCCAGTATCACTGGGATAACTTCAAAAATACATAACTCTTTATGTGAAGCTTCAAATGACCTATCAAATTAAAGCTTGATAAGTCTACTTTTATACTAAAAAATATCATAGGCATTGAACATCATTTTCTTATTAAAAAATGTCACACAATTAGACCGTCATGCAGGAAAAATGCACTGGCTGTAAATCCTCATTCTTGGGACTCTTTCTAAACTGAAGCTTAGCAGTCCACATGATTTAGGCTTGTTCTTAAGCCTCTAATCCAAAAATTTAGGATATTACAAACAGCAAATGCATAGAGGCAAGAATAAAATAAGTGTCAGCATTGTATGTCTCATGGTGGTTATCGGAGGCTTGAGCTACGGATGATGGAAGAAGAGTTGGAGAAAATTAAGGAAGTAGTCGAATCAGATCCTAGCACTATTTTTGAGGCCCCAGCTCCTCCTCCACGTCACAAAAAATGGAAAGTAGGGAGGATTAAGGGTGGAAAGTACATAAATCTAGCTGTTGCTAAGGTTGCCACGAGGATTATAAGTAGTTAAAGCATAAGTACATAAATATTTTCATATCGGGAGTGCTTACTTTTCATTTACGATAAATTGTATGCTATAGGATGAATTAGATGATCATAGTAGCCATGGTTCGTTCAATCCAAATGGAAAGATGGACATCTTATCAACTGCTATTGGGAAGGTAGATAACCTTGGTTGTGTGTGAGGGGAGATAAGGAGAGTTAGTGTCACGAAGTATTTTTGACAAGCCTCACATTATTTGTCACAAGCTGAACCCAATAGAGAGCTTGTAGACAAGATTCACGAGGAATTCGAACAAGAGCTTGAGGCCAAACTTTGTGACAAGCTTCGACAAGAGTTCTTGCCATAGCTACATCTTAAAATGACAAAGATGTTTGAATCAAAGATGGCAAGTAACAAGCATAGAACTCAGGAATCCCTAGCCTTTCCCAGCACCAAAGGAAGTTACAACCCTCTAGAGGAACTACTTGGCGACCCTTCTCCTACTCCAAGCTGGGAGATCCTTCTACCCTTTATTTGGATGCACCAATATAATGTGTTGTTGTCGATGCTCTCGTTCACACACGAGCTACCACCCACTATCATCAGTAAATTCTACAGCATTTATGTAGGGTGACTATGATATGTGTTCGAGAGGGGGAAAAAGGTACAATTGTCCCTGTTCCTGATATAGAGGTTGCCACAATAGGTCAAGTGATATGATCTTTCATCCTTTGGCCTCAAAATCTTATTGGCTTAGGGGCAATACCTCCAATGGTAGGAATTACCTTACTATCACTTGAGATCTGTTGGCAACCCTTATTGGCACTACTGCAACAACTCTACAAAAGAAATTCACCAGATTGACTTGCACATACCTCCAGGGATTGTGGGCCTTACATTGGAGTATCTTTTCATGATTGACATGAAAGATCCAAAGGAGTTCATCAAGTTGGAAGAGATAGATATAGGACGGGTGAAATTTGCAATCCGATAAGTTTTTTTCCAATTTTTTCCTTCAATTAATGCAGTGGTTTTTTGGTTTCATTCATTCAATAATTCATTCATTATTTTTATTTAATTATAGCTGTTTCCATTGCATCTTCGTAGACATAGAAAGACATGATTTATATGGATTCTTATGTCCTGCAAATATGACAAGGGATACCAATACTTTGGAGGTAAGGACTTACTATGCGGGCTACACAATAGGAAAGACCAAACTTTTTCTATTTATGATGTTTAATAAATAATTACCATATCATCTAACTTCATTTTAATTTGTACATGTTGTTATAGTTACCATTGAAGTTTGTGTTTATCTGTCCTCGCATTAATGCAATCTATTGGTTTGATTCCTTGCGTAAAAAGCCAGATAAAGAAATAAAATCCGTCTTCAACATGTAAGTTTTTTTGTTTTTATTTTATTGATTTTTAAAAAAATGAATAGTTCTAATTTCTGTTGATTTTGATTTTAATGATAGTGTGACCTAGACATATAGACTCCTTGGCGGGTCACGTGAGGGTAAAGTTCTTAAAGACTCAGTGATTTTTTCCAAAAGTATGTAGTTTCAATTCAAGTTCTTTCATTGACGGTCATTTTAGATTTACCTTTATTAATTTTAACAACCATTTGGTTTTGATTTATAGTGCCCTCGACAACCTGGCAGCACTGAATGCGGATACTATGTTATACTTTACATGTATAACATCATTCAGAGTGGGATTACAAGCGATTTTGAATAGGTAATCACTTCTTTATTCTCAAATGATAATATTTTTGGTGTTGTAATTGAATTGCTAATTAATTCATTTACTTGATTCATTTCATCTAAGCTTATTTTCAAATTTGCAAATTCTTGATGATGAAGATGCGTTCCTATATGAAGACATTAATTTTATCAGAGATCTTTTAGCTGAACATCTTCTTCAACATATAGATTAGTAAAGTTTTTATTTATATTAGTTAATAGTTGTGCAATAGACAAATTTATGTGCACATATATAGTGTTATTTTTTATGAGTTGTTATTGTACATATATAGTATAAGTTGTAGTACTGGGTGTTTCCTTATCATTTTGTAAGGGACATTGTGCTTTATGAATCATTCTTCAATCCTGTTTCTGCATTTTTAATTTGTTGAGTAATAAAGAATATAAATAATCATTTTTTAAAAAAACCTTTTAACGTCTGTAAAGAAAAATAGACGTCTAAAGGATTTACATGATAGTTTAGACATCCCTATTTCATAAAAGGGATGTCTAAAGTCAGGATTTTAGATGTCCCTATTTAGAAAAAGGATTTTTAAAGTCTATGCAGATACACTTTAGACATTCCTTTTTCAGAAAAGGGACATCTAAAGTCTGTCCCTTTTCTGAAATAGGGACATCTAAAGTGCCGTCTAGGGACTTTAGACGTCCCTTTATTTACAGGCATTATTGCCATAGTTAACTATGTTGTTCACATAGATGTCCTACTATTTTTGGACGTTAAAAGGGCCAAAAAAGGGACATTAAAAGCCCTGTATGTAGTAGTGAGTTTATTTGTATTGTGCTTTAGTGTTCATCTTAATCCACTTTTAAGAGAGAAGATTGATTGTAATTGTTTATCATCAAAGTTGTATCCTTATAGTGTGTAAGGAAGAGTAACTTGGTGACAAAATTATAGTGGCTTCACAAGTGCCTGGATCAAAATTGTGGCTTTATAGTGGTTCTCAAGTGCCCAATTTAAACTTGAGGGAGATTGTGGACTTGAAATCTTAGGAGGAACTTAGGGACTGGATGTAAGTTATGGAGGGAGATAGTTGCCAGTAAACTAGGTAGGATTTGAAACTCTGCACCAAAATTTGAATACTCATTTCAAAGTAATAATGTCCAATTTCGATTGATAATAATTTTCTTAAAGAAAAATCAGTAAGTGTTATTAATATCAAACAAAAATATTAGATCCACTAATATCACTAAAAAAAGACTAATCAATAACACCCTACAGTATAGCCTAAAAGTAAAAAACAAAAGCAATCATACACTGCCATATATTGTGTGTAGTACAAGTGTTTTCTTGATTCCATTCTTCACATGACTCATCCTCTTAACCCCTTTACTATGAAATTTCCAATTTCTTAAAAAAATTCTTAGAAGGGCGGTCAATTTGGATAAAAGATTTTTTAGAACATAATCTATTATGAAGTTACAAACTTAAAATTCCCTCAAAGTATCATACATTGTATAGTAACTTCGTTAGCGAGGAATGCTATGATTATAATATAAATATGTTAAAAGAAATAGTTACTATTTCATGGTTACTAAATCATTAAAGGAAATCTTAACTCCAAATCTATACTTTAAATTGTTATTTCTGAAAGATTTGTTCAGTTGTTTAAGGTTTAGGGTTTGTTCTGGGTTCTGGGTTTGACACTGTGGGTTCTCAACTTTCCCTAATTATTGTACAGAACAATGCTTAACCTTGCTTGAATTTGATCTTTTGGGTTTTAGAAATTGCATCTTAGAATTATTGAATGCATTTTGATAGTTGCTGATACTTTATGGCTGGATGTTGATGATTTTTTAACTCTAAGGAAACTTTGTCATCGAAACTTTGAATTGGTAGAATTAGTCCTAGTGATTGCTAAAACATTGTGGTTGAAACACTGATGGTGTTGATGATTTTGTAACTTTTGGAAAAGTGAAAATTAAAGGGGAAGTGCTGCCAAATTTTGTAAGACTTTAAGAATGTATGATTAAAATGAAATATTGTATGAACCATGTCATTGATTACCTTTTAATGTTGTTACATATTAATATGGTGGCTTATGATAGTGGTGCAAGTACTAAGAGTCTTAACCTCGTGGGTCCCTCCGCCCCCTCCTCTAATCCCTCTTTTGTGCCTAATGATAAACGTATGGTACAAAAGGAAACAACACTAAGGAAAGGTCTTATTGTCATGAAGAAGGTCTATAAAGTAAGGGAGAGAGGAGGAAACTTACTGTGAGATGGAACAAGAGAGGTCAAGTTTTGAAATCTCACAAGTTCATTAGCTACATCGGTTATGCGGTAAAAAGCAAAGTGCCTATCACTTTGTCCAACTAGAAGAAGGCAAACTATGCAATGAAGCATCATGTCTAGGATGAAGTATTGGTGACATAGAATGTTACATAGTTAGTAATTTCTTTTTAACTGGTATACCTAATACTACGAAGTTGATTTGTGTGTTTTGTTGTCTGGATTTGACACAGTTAAAAGTCAGGTGGATTATGTTCTCAGGAAGGCTGGCATGGTACTGCACTCATTGCAAGCATTTGTGATAAAGAAATATTTGTCGGAACCCAAATCTATAGATGAGTTAGAGGTTCCTTTACTAATAAAGGAGATTGTTTAATAGCCAAAAGAGACTACTTTTGTACAGTCACAATGCAATAGAGCGTTTAGAAGGAATAAAAAGTCAATAGTACTTTTATAATGTAATGTAACTTTAACCTATATGTTGTTTCTTTTCACAACAATTAAACAAGAGAAGCAAGGAGAGAGTGAAGAATAGTGTATATCCATATTAAAAAGGTTGCACGGGATATGCAATCCTCAATCAAGAGTTGATAAAATAGTAGGGATCAGGATTAGATGTTATTATACAATATGGAATGTTGTGGGCTATTGCAAGGCAAAATAAAGAGGGCAAAAAGATTAGTAAGTATTGATGATTTTGATTAAAATATAATTTTTTTTGTATACCAAAAGGTATTTAACATTTATTTTGCTACATGAGAGCTTGAGCTAAGAAGTCTCCCCGAGGTAGCCTTTATGCGGATAAGGATGTTTTGGAAAAGCTGTTGGGTCCTGACCACAATGGTCTTCTAAGGGGGTGTCGGCTATAGAGTCTCTAAGAAAGAATATTTTTGAAAGCAGAAAAAGCTGACAAGGTTTTTAGATCAGTAGCTTCAACCGTATATGGAGATGACTCAAATACTGAAGCAGGAGGTTGAAGTATAATAAACAATTATTGATTAATACATGAATGGGGATACTGTGGGAAAGCGGGGAATAGCTAACATCCTAAATGCCAACGATAGTTACATATTCCCCCCTCTAACTTTACTTGCGGTAGTATGACTCATGCAGAAAGCATGTGATTTATTTATTTTTGCTTTACACTAATTTTCTTTTTTATTTTGCTAACTTCTCAACTTGTTTAGGTAAAGATGAAGAAGAGCAATCTAGGAGCTCAGTCCGGCCATAGTTTATTGTCTTGTGTACTAAAGAATTCAATTGAGCCTAAGCTGCCTATTCTGCCAATTTCCTCTAGATATCAGATATATCTTGAGGAACAAGATGTCATAGTCGCAATCATAGACGTTGAGTGAGAAGGCTACATAAAACAAGTCTTTTTTGAGAAAGATGTCTACAAGGAAGAAGGCGCACATGACTTTATACATTGAATGTTAGTCAAAGATGTCCTCACATTCGATATAGCAAGCATAACTGCTTGTAACTTTTATATCATGTATTTCTTCAATTGCGAATGGATACTTAGCGACTCATAATATTTATATACATTGATTTGTTTGTTTATGTACTTAAGGTACCTTTACAAGAAGTACATAGCCCCTAATGGCCCCTTTGACAAGTTCATGTTCCTTAACCCCTACCTCTATTCTAACATGTTTGAAGGCTTAAAGGCAAATACTTTTGAGAGAAAAGTGAGGGAACTAGCGGATATAGTCATTAGAAGGGCACCAGAGAAGAAGGACAATTTTTTCTTGGTGTCGTATTGTCAAGTGTAAGTATAATACTTAGAGTGTGTTTGGGATAGCGGTAGGAAAAATGACTTATTTTGAATCTGACTTAAAAAAATGACTTTATAGAAAAGTCAGTTTGTGTAATATGATTTATGTTTGGATAAGCGATTGAATAAGTGCTTTTTCATAAGTCAAAACTTGTGTAGATTGGCGATTGTATAATTGCATTTTTAAAAGTAAAAACTTGTTTGGATTGGCCATTACATAAGTGCTTTTGTAGTAATTATAGGAAAACAAGATAATTAATATTTAACACAAAAAGGATAATGTTATGTTGCATTCACATCTGGGCTTGTCCCTCCTACATTCACATTTGTTATGTT
This sequence comes from Inga oerstediana, assembly GCA_963210345.1. Lineage (NCBI taxonomy): Eukaryota > Viridiplantae > Streptophyta > Magnoliopsida > Fabales > Fabaceae > Inga > Inga oerstediana. The sequence continues at coordinate 42,879,731 of OY723409.1, forward strand.
ATTTTAATTAAATAGATGAAAAATGGGTACAACTCCAGGATGATAGAATTGAAGGTTGTGATTTGGCGACAAAAATACAATGGAATTTGGAACTATGAATGAATTGAATTTGTAGGAAATAAGGGGAGAAGGCCATGATTGAGAGTGACGTGGGCCCTGAAACATAAGAGAAGAGAGAGAGGGAATAAAAATGACTTATCATAACTGAAAAGTTGCAGCTCAGAGCTTTTTGACAAAGTAACATTTTCAATCCATGATACAATGTTAAAAACGCTCATCCAAACATCTGAAAAAAAAAATCCATTCTAATTTGGGCTTATATGCTATAAAATCGGGCTTATAAAGCCCATAACGGCTTTACAAACACTCACTTAATCAAATTGTTTGTTAATTAAGTAGTATTGTTCTCATTATGTTTGTTGTTTGGGTAACACCAAAACCATGGTTTCAGAAGTCCTTTCCAGCAAATCGAGACAAAACTCATCTCACATACTTACCTCGTAAATCGTAAAAGCTATTCTCCAAAAGCTAATCCCTTTAAGCAAGGATTTAGCACTTTGATTCGCTTCATGGAGATGTGGACAATTGACCACAGATGGTCGAGCTTTTCAATAAGTAAGTTGATGAATATATTTGTCTATATATTTATTACTGTGTTCCTTTATAACTTTTGGTAGTCATTAATTTCTTATTGTCTTGTCAGATTTCTTTACTATTATGCCACAAATGATGGCCTCAACTGCCTTCAATACTTGGCCACGACTACTGATCCATTTACACAGAAAGAGAGTAGTGGTAATTCACCAATATATATATATATATATATTTCATTTGTGTTCCTGTACTTGTCAGAGTTGTTTATTTGTGTTCTTTTTACACAAATGAAAGCAGGGACTGATACATTTATTTGTTTCTTTATAGTGTCTGCGACAACCAGATAAGAGCTTTGATTACAAGTACTATGCCATGATGTTCATGAAGAACATATTCAACCACAATTCCACCCCAATTAATGTAACCCCCTGCCTTAATTAGCGTAATTATGATTCAATAGCGCATAATTAAAGTGGTTTAGAGACCATTGGATAACTTAAACTCTTTTCAACTTCCTACTTTACCGTAGGGTTTTCACAAAATCGTTCAAAAGTTTTCCCTCCCCTGGTCTCAATTTCAAATTTTTGAATATAATTACCTGTGCAGTTAATTTACATTCATACATATCAGAGTGTATAACCAAAACCCCGGCAACTCCCGGGTTGTACATATATAAACTAAGGGTTTACAGGTTTCCCAAGGGGATTACATTACTAAAATCAAATATAATATTTACATCTCAACATATACATTAATCCCAATTCCAAAAGTGGATAATCAATATCCCAAAAACCAAATATACCCCAAAGGGCCTAATCGCTCCAGGTTGCTCGCTTCTCCTTAGAGCCACTCGCCCTGTCTAAAATGTTAGTCATTGGAAAGAATGAGATTCAAGAGAATCCCAGTAGTAACAAATCACTCATATAGTGCATAAACACATACATATAAGGTCATGTTAGCAGCATCACAATGTATCATGGTTCACACCACAAACGACAGCACTCTTGGTTGTAAACTCTAAGCGTCAGCTTTCGTTACGATCTCAATGTATTCACAAAGTATTCACAAAGCATCACTAGGCGTCAGCTTTCACTGCGATCTCAAAGCATCACAATGTAACACAAAGTGTTCTCAATGCATGACACACATACATACAATGTTTCACACACAGTATAAGAGAAAGAGTCACTACCTTGTTCTTTCCTGACGTCCTTTGGCACAGTGGGCTTGCGGGTACGACAAATGTCAAAGCCTATAAAAAAAATCAAGAATGGTGGATTAATTTCCTACCCCCAATTCTTACTTTCAAACACTTAAAATAGGTTCCATATGAGTCCCCTAAATGGTTATAACAAGCTCAAAGAGAACCTAAAAGGATTGGAAAGTACTAGGTTGGAAATTACTTTGCAAAGTCACAAAATGCTGAAAATTGGGTTTTGGCTGCAGCCAGGAATTCTCTGGCTGCGGCAAAAAATAGCACAGAAGTATTTTGGCTGCAGCCAGGAATTCTCTGGCTGCGGCTAAAACGTGCACATAAAGTTTGTGCTGCAGTCAAGAATTTCTGGCTGCAGCCAAGGGAACTTTGAAAAATCATAACTAATTCTAGAAAAATCAAAATAAGGTGATTCTAAAGCCAAATGAAAGCTATTTAAGTGCTCTTGCTAGGAAAAAATATTGTCCATTACTGAAAATCACCACAGAAGTACAGAATTACACGAAATTCACCACCACTCCAAAACAGATTCTAGTTTTAATCATTGCTCTTAGCTCAAAAAACGAAATGACACAATATTTATGTTCATTTTGAAGCTTGGAATGTGAACTTTAAATGTGGAAAGTTTCAGAATTTTTAGACACCATTTGCCTATTCAAAACATCCAGACAACCTGACTGCCCAGAATAAACTTTTAATGGACAACATTTTAATTTTGCACCAATGCTTCCAATGGTTCCCAAATTCATATCAAATACCATTCCCACATAAATTTGCACAAGGAATCCATTGAAATCATCAAAACAACCCAATTCAACGTCCATTGACATGTCACACAATGACCACCACATGTCTTACCAAGAACTTTGTAAACCAATCCAAACCAACATTCCAAATCAATTTCAAATGCTCAAGGACACACTATGACACCAATTCACACTAAACACTAACTAATTCACACATTTCGAAATTCACCAAAAACCAGGGCAAAATCACAAAATCTTAAGACTAAACCAATAACTACAATGAATATACTAAAAGGTTCCAAATACTCACCTTAACTTCTTCCCAGGATAGTTCCTTGTTTCCCTCACTTCCAAATTTCCACAAGTTCTCAAACACCACAAATCAAAAATATGAAACCATAGGAATAAAGCCCTCAACCTCATGAACAATATTAATGAAGGTGAGTTGAGCATACAAGAACAAATCCTCACCTAACTTGAGCCTTCTTCTTTCTCTTTCCTTCAAACTTAGGACGAAAATGGAGATGAGAGGAGAGATGAGATGATGATGATGAAGGGAAAATAATCAGATTTCTTGTCTCTACTTTAGCCCATTTACCGACCTAAAAGAATGGGAGGGAAGAGAAAACAATGAGTTGCTATTGTTGACTTGTCAAAGGGGTGTGAGATGATGCCAAATGTCAACATCTTGAGGCATCTTCCTTGGCTTACTTGAACATGCACACACACAATCCCACTCCCTTGCTTATTCAATCTTAGCCATTGATATCAATTACCAATGAGTTTCCTCTTTGGTAACTATCCAATTGGTCGGTGAATTACCATTTTGCCCCTGATTGTCATAACATATACGATACCCTCATCAAGCACATTTTACATCACTTTGAAGTTATTAGCCCTTAATTATAATTTAGGATATTAAAATTCTCCCCCTGAAAATTAAATTTCATCCTCGAAATTGTTACACAACTTGAGCCATAAATTCCAGATATCGTCTTCGCATATCTTCTTCCGTTTCCCAAGTTGCTTCTCTCTGAGTCATTCCCTTCCATATCACCTTTACATACGGGATGCTTCGGTGCTTGAGCCGTCACTCCTCTTGGTTAATGATCTGCTCTGGCTCTACTGCATACGTGAAGTTATCTCGTATCTCAACATCCTCATACTCAATGATGTGAGAGGGATCCGGTTGGTACTTCTTCAGTTGGGAAACGTGAAAGACATCGTAGAGTCTGCTCAAGTTCGGGGGTAGGGCTACTCGATAGGCAACAGGCCCAATTCTTTCGTTTGATTGCTCTCCCAACACCGGTGACAGGAGATACTCTCAGAAACACATGGTCACCAACTTCAAATTCTAGAGGCCGTCTTTTCTTGTCAGCGTAGCTTTTCTGTCGAATCTGCGCTGCAAGCAACCTCTTACGAATAATCCAAATCTGAGCTGAGGTTTGATCAACAAGATTCGATCCATAAAGCTTCCTTTCCGATAATTCATTCCAGCACAAAGGTGATTGGCACCTCCTCCCATACAACGCTTCATACGGAGCCATCTGAATGCTCGCATGATAGCTATTGTTGTAGGCGAACTCAGCAAGTGGAAGAAAGCGATCCCAACTCCCTTTAAAGTCAAGAACACATGCCCGTAACATATCCTCCAGCGTCTGAATAGTCCTTTCTGACTGTCCATCCATTTGAGGATGATAAGCTGTACTGAATCTTAATTGAGTACCCAGGGCTTCATGTAAAGCCTTCCAGAACCTCGAAGTGAACCGGGGATCTTGATCAGAAATGATGTTCTTTGGTACACCATGGACCTTCACAATCTCTCGAATATAAATCTCTGCTAGTTTATCCGGAGAATAACCAGCATTGATTGGTATGAAATGTGCCGACTTCGTTAACCGGTCAACTATTACCCAGATCGCATCATAGTTCCTGATCCTGGGCAATCCCACAACCAAATCCATGGTCACACTTTCCCATTTCCACTCTGGAATTTCAGGACTCTAAAGTAGACCAAACGGTCTCTGGTGCTCGATCTTTACCTTCTGGCAAGTAAGACACCTTGCTACATATTTGGTCACATCACTCTTCAAACCCAGCCACCAATATACCGATTTCAGATTATGATACATCTTGGTCATACCAGGATGAAGAGTATATCGGCTCTTCTGGGCCTCATCCAGAATTTTCTGCCCTCAACTCCGATCTAAGTGGAACACAGACTCTTTTCTGATAGCGAACTAATCCACAAGGCGATAAATCATAGCCTGGAACTTCTCCCTGTTCGATTCGAGCCAGATTATGCTGTATCCAGTCATCTTGCCTCTGAGCTTCTTCAATCTCCGCCCTTAGATCACTCTCCTCTTGAGAAACAGTGTAATAGGCATAGATGATCTGGTTTGTCAAATTCAAATCACAAAAGTCTTCAATCAATCTCCCTTCTTGTATCATCATAGCTGCAACAAGCACGGTCTTTCGACTAAGAGCATTAGCGACTACATTCACCTTACCCGGATGATATTTAATGTCCAGGTTGTAGTCCTTAAGCAATTCCATCCAGCGGCGTTGTCTCATGTTTAATTCTTTTTTATCATACAGATATTTGAGACTCTTGTGGTCGTAGTACAGTTCCACAGTCACACCATACAGGTAGTGACGCCAAATCTTCAAAGCAAACACAATGGCCGTAAGCTCCAAATCATGAGTAGGATAGTTCAATTTATGAGATCTGAGCTGTCGAGAGGCGTAGGCCATCACAAGTCCCTGCTGCATAAGGACATACCCTAATCCCTGCTCACTGGCATCAGAATACACAACATATGTCAAACTAGGATCGGGTAAAATCAACACAGGTGCCATAGTCAACCTCTCCTTCAGCTCCACAAAACAGTTTTCATATTTCTCATCCCACACAAACGGCTGATCCTTTCTCATGAGCTTGGTCATCGGCAATGCTATACGGGAGAAATTCTGGATGAATCTCCAATAATAACCAGCAAGACCCAGAAAATTGCGTACTTCCGCCACAGATTCTGGCCTCTTCCAGTCCAGTACTGCTTCTACTTTACTGGGATCCACAGAGACCCCTTCTCACGAGATAACATGGCTTAGGAATTTTACTTCAGATAGCCAGAACTCGCACTTACTTAATTTGGCATATAGTTGCTTCTCACATAAGGTATTCAATACAACTCTCAAATGATGCTCATGCTCCTCCATACTCTTGGAATATATCAGAATGTCATCGATAAACACAACAACAAACCGATCCAGATATTGTCAAAAGATACGGTTCATGTAATCCATGAAAACCGCAGGCGCATTGTTATCCCAAATGGCATCACCAAAAACTCATAGTGATCGTACCTGGTCCGAAAAACAGTCTTCAGAATATCTTCTACTTTCACTTGCAGCTGATGATACCCTGACCTTAGATCAATCTTCGAAAATACACACGAACCAGATAGTTGCTCTAAAAGGTCATCGATTCGGGAAAGAGGATACTTGTTCTTAATAATAACCTTGTTCAATTCTCTATAATCGATACACAACCGAAGGCTTCCATCTTTCTTCTTTATAAACAAAACTGGGTCTAATAAACCCTTTTTCATGCAAGTCTTCTATTTGTTTCTTTAACTCCGCCATTTCATTTGGGGCCATATGGTATAGGGCCTTAGATATAGAACCAGCTCCAGGCACAAGATCAATACGTCAAAATGTAAATACAATAACATTTAACATATTGTCAATAAAAGAGTACGTAAAAAGAAGGAAACTATACATGACTAAGCTTCGTGCATATAATAAACGATCTGATCTCTTATAGAATCACGAAGAGAAGCCATGTCAGAAGAAGATGCAATTGATAAATGTATTGTTGAAGGTTCTATATCGTCATTGTGGTTTTGAAATGTAGATGACCTATGAAAGTCCGGGAGATGGTAACGCTCGGATCTGTATAGACCAAGGTATCCAGTCGGGGTGGGATAGCCAGCATCCACCAAATAATATTTATCTTTACAAAATAAATAGGTTAAAGTCAATAACTATATATATAATTAATAATAATTAAAGTGTAGGAGTTATAAGCATACCTTTTGGGGGATGTGGAAATTGATCGACCGCATTGTCAGAGCATGATCAAATATGCACGCATCATGGGCTGTTCCTTCCCATCCAGCCAATACGAAGGTAAAACACACGTCCCAATCACAAACCGCCATTACATTTTGTGATGTAAATCCTTTTCTACCAATATATTTTATTCTTTCCTTTGCTTTGACCTTGCATGGAATGTGGGTGCCATCAATTGGTCTAATAGTATTTTTAAAGAAAGGCCAGTATCTATTGCTGAGTCGTATCTTTGAGTGAATGTTTTCAAACTTAGGATCCTATGGTTTTATGTTAGTCATTGCAAGACGACAACATGCATCTAAGACAAGATGCAGAGCCCTATGAATTGTCTCTCCTGAGCGCTGAAACCTTTCCTATTGCAGCCTACTCGATGCCACAAACCCAACTGTGTTAAAAAATATTGCAACCATTTCATGAACACCCACATTTAGAGTCTCCGACAAACCATGTCGTTGCAGTTTAAAGCAAAGCTCGTGAAAGACATGAAGTTGTATTCTAAACATGTCATAACAATGGTTTGAATTACCGCTTAAGACTTCACGCACCCATTTAGCACCTGTGAAGTCACTTGTGTGCCGCGGTTCTTTACATAAATATAGCTGAGCATATGCACCAACATATGCGGCCACTTTTCGTACTCTTTGTTTGCACCGTTCCCTATAGTTTGCCATAATTTTCAATGTGTTGTCCATATCTAACTCAACTGTTGACATATATATATTAAATGTAATAAACGGTAATGACAACAATTATATAGTGATAATATGCACACAGATAACATTCAACTATAAAACAACAATGTTAACAGACAAGTGACATAACCAATATTTTGTAAATTAACAAAGTTAAGAGACAATTGAGCAATGTCGTAATTAAACATAATTCCTACTAAAAGGGTAAATATGAAAATACATTTCACACACTTCCATAACATTCATGCTTAAGAAAAATGAGAAGTTGGTGTGGCATATCCTTCATTGCTGCATACATTTCCCTTGCAGGTGGATTGCTCACAAGGAGGTGTACACAGCGTGCATAAAAGTCATCATTGTTGACAACTTTAGGAACCTGTCTAAGGTGGTTCATTATGCCCGGAATTGAGATCTCGTAAGCACGTGCCTCTGCTGCCATCCTTTCTGCACGTGCCTCTGCAGCCATCCTCTCAGCCTGGGCCTCTGCTGCAATCCTTTCTACTCGTGCCTCTGCAGCCATCCTCTCAGCCCGGGCCTCTGCTGTAATCCTTTCTGCTCGTGCAGCTTTAGCATCAACATCATTTGCATCAGCAATCCTGTATAGGGTATTGGCTATTTGAGCTGAGGCCGGCCCCTTCTTTTTCATCCCCGCACCCCTCTTCCTGACCCCCAACGAGCTACCTCCTCTGCCACCGCTGCTTGTTCTCTCCCCACCACTGATTCCCTTCCCTTTGTCATTGTTGGCAGCACTACCTCCATTGTTTTCAATGACATTGAATGAATGCATCTCCCCGCTCAACCAAGTAGGTGTCCCTAACACCTCATCGCTGTCTCCTGATCCCTCTTGCATCTGAAATTCTGGGATTGCCTCAGTAGAAGGAGGGATAAGAAGAGACATGGATGTAGGAGCCCAAGTTTGTGATCCCGTGGCCGTGACACTTGCAAACAATTGGGTCAATTCTTCTTGAAACTGAAGTCCTTTTGTCCTGAATTTATCATATCCTGAAACTTCCTGTACATTCATCATAAAAGTTTGTTACACAAGTTCGTACGAGCACGATGTCAAGGAAATAAATATGTTTCCTCACTGAAATTAATTACTAACCGAAATTTTCTTCTCTGACCAATCATCGTCGGCAACAACAGTGTTCTTCTCACTATCCTATCCAACACCCTTCTCGTGTAACAACCTATCCCATAGCTGCCAATCCTTTCTAAGAGCATCATATTTATTTTGAAATTGACCCTTATCATATATTCTGCTCGTCTTTGCAGTGAAGGATTTCGAGATCTCTTTCTACCCAATTTTGTTAAAGCTAGTGCTTTTACGTGTTCCCTTCACAACTTGGTCTATGCATAGGTCAATAGAAACTTTTGTGCTCTTCACATCCCAGGATGCTTTTTCCTTACCCTTTCTCATTATGGTTTCACCTTAAACAAACAGAAATCTAGATTTGACGATAATTCACAATCCAATCATTACGTTCTAATCAAACAGAATTCTAAAGCAACCAAAAACAGGCATTAGATTCTAACCAAACTGAAATCTATTACTGTCATTGACTCATCGAAGCCTAATGACAGATTTTCAAACCAATATTCGTGTATTTTTCCAATACAGAATAACAAAAATGAAATCAATGTCTCCACAATCACAAATCTTAACAGCTCAGTCAGTTTTATATACCAACTACCATTTTCAAAACACTAACCGAACAGAGGTTCTTTACAACGTCATTAACCAATATCAACATCATTAACCAATATCAATATCATTAACTAATATCAATATCAACAGAGGTTCTTTCCAGGACAGAGGTTCTTTGCACCAAATTTTCAAACCAATATCAACGTCATTAACGAATGAACATGTCATTAACCAATATGAATGTCATTAATCAATATAAATATAAATAGAGGTTCTTTGCACCAGATTTTCAAACCAATATCAATGTCATTAACCAATATTTTTTTGCAAAGAACCAACCTCCCTCAACAGAACAAACAGACAGCCATGCATTCTAACTAAACAGAAATATATGGTTAACATTATGTTGCCAAAGAACAACCAAACCTGTGCTAAGCTAATTCAGTTCGTAGAAGGGAATCAAAGACACATAAGAGGTTTTCAAAAAACATAGATATTCAATCATTTAAGAGCCTCAATGAAAAAATTTGTGTTCAAGATAAATAACTATGAATAAAGGAACCAGTAATGAACATGAGCAATTATCACGGAAGCGAAAATCAAAAGACACAAATCTGAAGCAACAATTAAAAAAAACAAATGAACTTATGCGAACCGAAGGACTCACCGGACAGCTTTTGCAACACCGAAGAGGAGAGGGAGTTTTGAGTTGTTGAGCACTGACAGACGTACCGGCACCGACCACCATCGTTCTCTCTTTTCCGATGGACGACAGAGCACCAACTCGCACCACCTCCTCAGATCGGTCCTGATTTGTAGTAGATAGATGCCGAGAAATAGGGACCATTTACAACTTGAAACTCTTCCACCATCCACCACCAGCCAGCCACGATTTCCAAATAGGACGCCAACTGAACCAAAACATCAAAGATGGGGAGATCGGACGGGAACAAACCGTTGATGGAATCTGGAAGAGAAGGAGCCGAAAATGTTAGCTTGGATGGGATCTGGGAGAGAAGGCCACGGATGAGTTCGACGGGAATCAAAGCTGAAGGGAAAGATGAAAATGACAAGATGGAAGACACATTACTCGAGCAAGCGATCTTGAGGTTCAGAGGAGGAAGAAATCGAGCAAAAGAAAACGGAAAAAGGAGGAATGTCGAAAAAATAGAAGGGAAAGAGAAAAGAAAGAGAGGGTCAGAGGTAATAATGGCATCACAACGGTCATAATTTCTGCACAAGCTTGAAAACATAAATTCTCACCAAACCAAGGTTTGGGCCTCCCAAACCATGGTTTCAGCTGGAGAATGGATTCTAAAAAAATATTGAGTGTTTGGATGATTTTTTCCCAAACCATGGTTTGGCCTCAAAAGCAATTTTTTTAAGTGCATCCAAACACACTCATGAACTGTTTGCCTTTCAGAAAATACATTACTAAATTATTTAATTTAATAAATTTTTAGTGAAAAAGACAATTAAATACCATTTGCATTTACAAAACCTCAAAAAGTCTGATAGCATATTGAAATGACAAAGAGGTGATTAGGGAGGAATATGAGTTCACTACTACAGATTTGAGTATTTATAACACTTAATACATTAACGGTTATTGTTAATAAACGTCATACATAGCGAGGCAGAGGTCGCGAAAGGATATATATCGCTTAAAAGGAAGGGTTAATTATGTGCATTATCATGAATTGTGAGGCGGAATTCGTGAAAATACAAAAATAACGGTTGTAGTTAATAACCGCCATTTATTTAATGACAAAAGTTATGGTTCTTTTGAAACAACCATCTTGTAACGATTACAAACAATTCGTCTTCGGACCCTTATATAAGAGAAGACAAAACATAACAGTCTTCAGAAACAACTGTCATCTAACACCCCACCACCACCTCATATGTCATAACTCATAACCCTTTATAATATGTTAAACCTTCATAAGTCATAACTGAACCATTCGTAATCCGTTAGATTTCTATTTAAACTTACCTATTCCTTGTGATTTTTACTACTTTTCTTTATTGGCTTCCTCCTTCTCCTTTATCATGTTAAGTTCCTAGGAAACTCCTTCGCCGCCGCCACCCCCTCCTCCTCTAGCACCAGTACCAGCACCTCCTCCTTCTCCGTCTCCTCCTGAAATAAGGGCTCTGATGTAGATGTTGGCAAGCCTTGACCGTAACACAAGGCGTCTCGTGGCATACGCCAATACGATGAACAGGAGGTTAGACCACAAACTTCATCACAATAATGTTGAATATGACTTACAGTCAGATCCTTTATCTCCCTCCTCTGATGATGAGGATGAGAATGAGGAAGAGGAGGATGTAGAGTGCAATAAGGAGGATGAGGAAGGTAGTGGTGGTAGTGATTGAACATCATCATTGTTTTCTTGTGTAATACCTATGTCCAATAGACTCAGATGAGTACAAAAGAGTAGTGAAATCAGTTATGGAACTAGAATTCAATTCTGAATTAAACATACTTTGGAAAAATGTTCACAACTTTCAAACCATTCTCAAGAAGTGAACCTAGGATTGGAAGGGATTTTTTAGAGTAATAAATTTTTTTCCCAAACAATTTCACAAACATTCACTATCTCACTAAGTCTCACCAGCACTTCTTTTTGGTACCAGCATTACCAGTTCCACTACTGTAACATTGTCAGAGTTACAGGCTATTTACACTATATATAGATCCAAAATATCCAAAGTATATTAAAATAAACAACCAACAGAAAACTAATGTCTTTCTTGTTCCACCTCTAGCTGTCTGCATTTACCTTCTTGCCCCTTGAGCTGTTTCCTTGTATTGTAGATTGGTTTATGAAAAAGATTGAGATTCAAAGGAATCAACAGATAGCCAATCATATAGATATAACATCACAAAGCATGCCACATGGTCTTCATACAACAGAATCATCACAATAGCATTCAGTGCATAACATGCAATTCATATATCACCATAGCGCTAGGTATATTACAAGGCCTTGATGGATACCTGTGCAAAAAGGCCCCAGACATATACTCGCGCATCATAGAACATTATATTGGCCTGAGCGTCCACCCGTTCCAAAAGGCCCCGAGCGACCACCCTGTATAATCAGAATGTGCTAAACAATTCATGATGATTTCACAGAATATGCAGTGTATCTTATAAACATATGAAAGACAAGTTACTACCCTGCTGCTTCCCTTTAGCAATTTCCAACCGTTTGTCTTAGCTCAGGCAAGTTTTAAGCTCCAAACAGCTATTAGGTCCTATAATTAGAATTTACAGATAATAGGTTATTATTTCGTCCAATACTTGCATAACCCAATTAGTCAAGTTGGTTGTCATCAAAGTTAACACACTAAGCCAAAAGCAAAGTCAAGGTGGTCCAACTATCCCTAGTTGGTTAATTCCACCCTGAAAGTTCAACTTATTTACTTTATGCCATTACATTTTTCATTTTCACCCTTGTTCTCAATTTTGCCAACTTCTCTATCAATTTCAAAATTCACCATTAGATCTAGGGAACTCTAAATTGATTGGTTCCAAATTCTATATAAACCTCTTTTAATATAATTTCACATAAAAATACTAAATTCTGGCCATTACAACCACATAATTCCTAGAATTACGCCAAACCCAACCTGTTCTAGATTCCATTCCAGAAATAGGACCTAACTTTAAAAAATCATATCTTTTAATATACTAGTCGAAAATTATGTTCTACCTATCAAATTAAAGCTCTGTGTAACCCCCTTCACACTTAAGGCTGAGATTTAGTTCATAAACACGTAATTGATGTAGAATTAGAGACCTTAGATGATTTGGGACTTAATACAACAAGTTTTGCCCAAAACATGCTTTTATAAAACCTTTTCTAAAACCTGTTAAGAATGGTCTTCTATTCACATTTCAATACTAAATGGCCTGTATAGGTTGATTTCATTCACAATTATCAGAGTATAATGCAAATTCCTGACACACTCGGGGTTCAATTACTAATTCAGGGTCTATACAAGGCACAAAGCCCAAGTAGTTTCCTATACAAGGGGATTACATAATTACTATCCAATATATACATGTAATTCCCAACAAATATATCCAATTGATTTACAAAATGATAACCAAATTTTTTCCAAAATAGACTTTTATCAATGAGCTCTACTCGCTCTTCGTCGCCCGCTTTCCCTTTGATCCTTCTGCCCTGTCTAAGACATGGTTTTTGGGAGAATGAGATTCTAAGGAATCCCCGTAGTGTCAAATCAATCATAGTATGTACAATAATAAGGCATGAAATCAAATCTTTATCCACATAAAACAACAACAATGGCAGTTACAATAGCAATGGTTAGTATGACACATGTCATCCCTTACCATTGCTCATGCTGCATTGCACAACACAATCCACACAATATATTTCACCACAGCTGGGATTCATATAAAGCATTTCATCACACAAGCCATACATGCAAGATTCAAAGCTCACAACCCACGGTTGGATTAACAAACGCCGCCCCACGGGTTGGATTCACAAAGTTCCATGTCAATTACAACGGCAGTTCAACGGTCGACCTAGAGATGACTAACGTCAATCCCTACACGGCTCACGCTGACTTGCTCACGCTGTAATGGACCATGGTACATGCAATTCATAGTTCAATGATAAGTTATGCATACCAAAACATCATACACAACATGAGAGAAAAGTCACTACCTGGTTCGTTTCGTGCGTGCTTTGTCACAGGTCTCTACCGAGGAGGGCAAATATCATATCCTATAATTATGCATTTTGAGTCTTTTGGACATCAAATATAAAGCATGCTTATATGCTACCTGAGTCTCAAATGATGAAAAAAAGATTTTTATTTAATGAAGCTAAGTATAACAAAGTTAATATACAAGTATGAGAACTGGAGTTTATATGCGTGAATATGATCTCGTATGGAGGTCTTGATTGAGAATGAAACCAAATTGAATCCCAATAATAGGGAAGTAACTGACTAGGTGGAAATACTACTAACAAGGTGAGGATTAATAACTCTAAATTGGAGGATAAAAAATATTGGCTAGATGATCATCACTTGAAAGGCTAAATTTGTTAGACTAGGTAGTAATCCAATTCAACGAATTTTTCCGTTCAAGTATTGATTACTTGGCCTAAATTTTTCCATATCTAATTTAGACGTCTTAATCATCAACCTATTATTAGTAACTTCATCTAGTCGGGTAGCTCCTTATTATTAGCCTTCACTGTGATTTCCATCTTAACCAAGACCTCATCACATGACCAAATTCAACCATACAAAATAGAATTCTCAAGTTTGTATATCATCCATGTCAGGCTTAACTTCATTAAATAAGATACTCCACCTTTGACACATAAATTAAGGTAGGCTAGAGCCATATTCTATCTAAACTCTTAAAAGAGCCAAATACCTCCTTATTGAAAGTATCCATATCTCCAAAAGTTACTTCAAAAATATCAATAGGGATGTAATTAATAAACTAGTTCAGCCATGCCAAGACGCGATAAAGCATTTAAGGGGACATTAAATTGCTTTTGTAAAGTTATGTTTTTTTGGAAAACCTATTATTACTTTGATCAAAGGTTCCTTTCCTATTTTTGTATTGAATAGATGGCACCAAGTTAAGAGCTTTGAAACTCAATAGTGTGATAAGCCCTAAATTCTTCAATGTGAGAGTTTTAAAGCTACTTGGTCTCAACTCTATCTAATAGAGTAGTACTTCCCACTTTGAGTAACCATGCAATATGAGATAGATCAAGATTTTTTAAGCTCTGTGGCTTGAATCAATCGCATAATATAAGTGTTCATCACCTATACCTTGTGTCTCTACTTGACCTATATATCTCATAATGTAAGTTTTCATCACCTATACCTTGTGTCTCATCAACTTTTAAGCTAGGAAAGCAACAAGTTAGTGGAAAAAACATGAATATCTGTATATAGGAAAGACCGCAAGGGGTAATCAAACCCTTAAGCTACTCAAGGGTTTGCTTAGCCCTTGCTTTGCTAAAGGGTTCACATACCTTGTGTAGTCTTTCCAATATGGATATTCTTAGGTTTTTTCCCTAATCCATTAATTTCTAGGGTTAATTTTTGTGAAGAGACATAATTTATAGGTAAATTGTTACATTATCACTTATATAGGTCAACAGTTGCCATTGACTCTCCCTACAAAGCCTGGAATGTCCTGATCTATCCCATATTGCATAGAAACTAAATGTGGGAGGTACTATTATATTATATAAAGTCTAATCAACTAGCTAAGAAACTCTCACTTGAAGAGTCTCACAACCATATATTATGGGTATTATATAACAACCATCATTTGTTACAAAAGTTCAGGTTATTTATGTTACTGAATAAAAATGAGACTCTTATGTATCATGTAAGTATTACCATATACTATGATGGTTGTTCACTTGTGCCTGTCAATTATTATCACAGCAATGCACATATCATGGCTTCACCAAGCCTTAATACATAACGGGTGTTATCTTATAACCATTACAATAGGTCAAGAATAAATCAGATTTAGGAATTGTAGTTCATCTGTGTGGAGCAAATATAGCGCTTGCATATATGATGGTTTGGAACCGTGAAGTATAACAGTTAATAACCATCATGTATCATGATTTCTATAGTAGTGGTTTTTAAACTGTCGGTGATTTTACAATAATAACCCTAACACTTTAATTATAGAAAAAGAAAAAATGTATCCTTGCCAGAGCACTACCGCTGGCTAGTCATAAGAGCTTTAGCGTCGGTGGCTATTTTTTGTGGGAGGGGATTAATTTGTTTTTTTAAAAAATGTGGAGCCAATATGGTGAAGGTGGAATTTGAACCCAACCCACCTTGGTTCCACAAAATTTTGTGGCCAAGCCTCTTTGGTATATATATGCATAAGAATATATATGTATAATACAAATAAAGGCGCAATGGTATTTGACTAAATGAGTAATGAAAATGACTAAAGGCATAATGGTATTGACTTAAGGCATAAATGTATTAAATAAATGAGTAATGATATTAACTAAAAGCGTAAACATATTGACTAAATGAGTAATGGAAATGATTAAAGGCGTAATGGCGTTAACTTGAGGCTTAAAGTTATTAACTAAATGAATAATGATATTAACTAAAGGCGTAAACTTGTTGACTAAATTAGTAATGGTATTTCCTAAAGGTGTAATGGTACTAACTAAATGAATAATGATATTAACTAAAGGCGTAAACGTATTGACTAAAGGCAGAATGGTATTGACTAAAGGTACAAAGCTATTCACTAACTAAGTATGATACTAACTAAAGGCATAAATGTATTAACTAAATGAGTAATGGAAATGACTAAAGTCAATACTTTTATGCCTTTAGTTAGTATCATTACTCATTTAGTTAATATTTTACACCTTGAGTCAATGTGATTACGTTTTTAGTCATTTCCATTACACCTTTAGTCAATACATTTTTTTGCCTTTACACTACTAGAAAAACGGCTTTTAAGACCAGTTGAAATTGGCATTTTATACTGGGTTTAGGTTAGGTCTTGTATTGACTAGTTTAAAAAGTCTGTCCTTATTAAGACCGAACCTACAAACGATCATAAAAGTTAATTTTTTAGACCAATTGGTTAGATGACCTATTAAAAAGTTTTCATTTATAATTAAAAAAAATGCCCACTCTTTAGACCAGGTAATTTCATGCCCGCTCTAAAAATCGAGCTTATTTTTTTTAAATGGATGATTTATTTTGTTTCACAGAAGCCTTGTTAGTAATTATTATATCTAAAAGCTATATTAAGCAATATAAATTATACAAACAAGCCCAAAAATACAAATGCAAAGGATATAGAAAGTAATCATAACTAATAACCATGAATCTAAGCCTTATATTGTGAGATAATTACTGAATCATAATTCTGATATTTTTTTTTCAAGGTTTACTTTGTTTTACTTGTAATTTCCCCACCTCCAAAGGACTTCAATGATATTTTAGTATTGGATTTAGTGGATGCAATTTTAGGCCCAGCATCTGCATGCTATTGACAAATGATTCATATTATGAGCATCTTTAAAGTTGAACGCTGCTACCCATGGATTGGCACCATGCTTATGCATTTTGAGTCTTTTGGACCTCAAATATAAAGCATGCTTATATGCTACCTGAGTCTCAAATGATGAAAAAGAAGATTTTTATTTAATGAAGCTAAGTATAACAAAGTTAATATACAAGTATGAGAACTGGAGTTTATATGCGTGAATATGATCTCGTATGGAGGTCTTGATTGAGAATGAAACCAAATTGAATCCCAATAATAGGGAAGTAACTGACTAGGTGGAAATACTACTAACAAGGTGAGGATTAATAACTCTAAATTGGAGGATAAAAAACATTAGCTAGATTATCATCACTTGAAAGGCTAAATTTGTTAGACTAGGTAGTAATCCAATTCAACGAATTTTTCCGTTCAAGCATTGATTACCTGGCCTAAATTTTTCCATATCTAATTTAGATGTCTTAATCATCAACCTATTATTAGTAACTTTATCTAGTCGGATAGCTCCTTATTATTAGCCTTCACTATGATTTCCATCTTAACCAAGACCTCATCACATGACCAAATTCAACCATACAAAATAGAATTCTCAAGTTTGTATATCATCCATATCAGGCTTAACTTCATTAAATAAGATACTCCACCTTTGACACGTAAATTAAGGTAGGCTAGAGCCATATTCTATCTAAAATCTTAAAAGAGCCAAAATGCCTAAGGTTAGTAAACTTAGCTCCTAGTCCAAGGGATGCAATGATTTAAGGATGTCCTGCGATACAAACTAGGCATCAACAGCAACCACATATTGGGGTTAGAATCATAATCGACACTCCAACCCAATACTCAATAATGATCTAAGCCCTTCCAAGAAGGGCCATCCAAACAAAAGATAAACTACAAAAGAATAAAGGCATGGCAAACAGGATTCAATTAACATACGTGTATGCAAACTTTTGTCTATGGATTTTGTAATATATCGCACTTTGTGACCGTTAGAGTTTGTATATGTAAATCAATTAAATGAAATGAATACCAGTACTTATGTATATAAATATAAAGCTATATAAATATGTCATTTACTAAAGTTAAGAAGTCAGGGTTACTAATTATGGGTATAAGTAGTCGGAGGAAATTTATCAGTGTCTATAGGACACTTGCCGCCATTAAGGGGACATAGGGGGGTCATGGGATCATTGGGCAGGAGTCGATATGAGTACCACAGTTTTGAGTAAAACCTTAGTAGGATCCCGAGTAAACACTGATAAAGTAACTTAAATAAAGTAGCTTTAATAAAGTAAATAAGAATGATTAATCATGACTAATAATGGATTCACTCTATGGTTGGCACCAGCAAGAGAGTGATGTCCCTCATCATGACACTTGATTTTTCTACTTTTATTTTGGCACCTCCAAAAGATGTCACTTAGCCCTTGAGTCTTGGGAATCCACTGTTCCCTAGCCCGATACTTGATTAACTTCCTAAATACTAAACCTAGGAGTTAGGGGAATTCCTCAGTTCCTTCTTCCCTAGACCCCCAAGGATGCCTAGGGGGGAGAGAGAGAGAGAGAAGATGATGCAAGGTAGACATATGTCACCTTATGATTTAATCATAAGATACTTGTCACACCATGGCACCATTTGATCAAAGTAAAGGACACTTGTAAAAAATCCAACTCCTTCCTCCCTCTTTAAATATTTCAGCTAGTACTAGGAAAAGAATAGAAACATATGAAAAATCAAAGAGAAATAGAAAGAAGAGAGAAGGAGGAAAAACCCAAAGTGTTCTTGGACATATCTTTCGATTTTACTATCAAATCATCGTCTGTGACCCATAAGGCTTTCAGAAATGTTGTTCTATTAAAGATTGTTCTACTCACTGAGAGCTTTCTTTATATGGTCTCAATTTTCTTATCAGAGGTGGTTGGTGTTGTTTAGTTTGCTGGAGTGTTGCCTGAATTCTGAACCACTTGTAGAATAGCAAAGAGGTAAGCCTAAGCTTCGTTTTGAACTAAATATGTTGTGGTTGCATTGAGGTTTTATGGACCTTTAGGTTGCCTTAAGGTTTCAGCCAAGAGGAATTTTTTGGGGTCTAGTGTTGATTTAAGCTTGAATATGATGATATATAGTGATTCATGATGATATTTGACTAGTTGGAAGTTTAAATTTCAAATCTTGCTTGTTGTTGGTTTGGGTGTTAGTTTGGCCAGAATAGGAATATAAGGAGGGAGTGTGATTTTGGTATTTTTGATAGCACCAATAGATTCTACACAAAAAATGGTGTGGGGATAGCCCTAGTTATGAGTTTGGGTGGATTAGATTAAAGACTCTAAAATTTGGAATTTGAGTTGCTTGTGAAATAGTCCTGCTAGAGTTGAGTTTTGACTAGTAGATTGTTTGTGATGGAAATTTTAATGGCCAAACCTTGTCTAGTGGTTATGATAATTTCGATATTGCAAGTAGACATGATAAGCTTTAAATTGACATATAATATGAATAAAATTGGATTAGTAAATTAGGAGTTATGAATTTTTGAAGTTAGGCATTAAAAGCTGGAATGATTTTGTGGCAATATGAGTTAATCTATGATTCTAGAATTCTATGCATGGAATAGGCTAAAGAAGATATTTTTTCATCAAAATAGACTTAATAAATGACACATAGAACTTTGAACCACCTAAATTGGACATTCCTGGAAAAAGATATGAATTTTCAAAATTTATTGCAAATTCTGGTAGCGTTTAGCTAACATGTGAATTTGAGAAAGTAAGGGCCAAATGTAATAAATTTGAACTTCAAGGGTAGGACTAAGCCCATAAAGCTAGTGTTGACACATTGACACTTTATGAGACACAATACACTAGACTTAAAGATAACTAACATAAGAGTTATAAGTTATCAAGATTTAGGACAAGTAATAATTTGTCGTCTGTAAATTCTAACTTATAGGATTCAACATTTGCCTGGGTGGTCCTCGAGATTGGGAATAAGAACAGAGTTTGGAAAGGCTACCAGGTAGTACTCTATCCCTTTTATTATATGTTACTGTGTATGTATTCCTTATCATCTGATTATGTGCGGGAAAGTTAATCCCTGGGCGGTAAGACCTGTAAGTACAAGTTGCACAAGGAGTTACCCTAGGCTGCAGCATAAGGGGTTACCTTAGACTGCATATTTTGTATAAGGCAGAGGCCCTGCCTTGGTAGATTGTGATCACCAAGCGTTGTGGTTCTGTGATATGGGACTGATTAGGCCCTTTGTTTGGTGCATACTATGAGTGTTATTACTTTGATGATTTGCTTTACATGCTTTGTATTCTGCATATCATATGAGTGATCTGTGTACTACGGGATTCTTTTAACTCTCACCCTTTCTAACTAATGATCTACAACAAAGGCGACCAGCTCCAAAGGCAAGACAATAATATGGACGGGCGAAGAAAATATGGATTAATAAAAATTCTTTTGGTTATCTTTTATTTTGGATGACTGTAAAATTTGTAAATGTAACTAAGTAGAAGTAGTTGTAGCAGTACTAGTAATAGTAACACTAACCGTGTTAGTTGTAACCTGAACTTTAATAGATCAACCAATACGCTAGTATCCCAATGCGATAAGTGAACTAGAATCGGGCAAACAAACACTAAAAGCCCATAAGTTAACCACCATTATGTGGGCTATTGCCAAAGAATGCTCTATATTTTAAATAAAAGGTTTTGAAACTGATGAGTGGTAATGAATCTGCAAACTAGTTTGAGACCACAATTAAAGTATTTTTAAATGTTTTTGAAAAACCCACTCAAATGCAGGTTCAAATCCTATATTGTAGTTGGGGCTTTAATGACTAAAAATAGAATAATGTCTCAGGTTTGTAAACAATACCTGACTAAAACTCATTTAAACATTTTATAAATTACGGTGTTACATAATTCACAATGATTGGATTTGTAAAACTTTTCATTGTGAGAATGATACAATGAAATTGTATTATTGTCATAATCACAAGTTTCACAATTCCAACCATAATGAATTCTGTGGACAAAAAGTTTATATACACTAACTATAACAACCACAAAGAATATACAGTTAGTAGAAAAAATGTAAGCTTTCATGTATCACATATAGAAACATACAAGAAGCATAAAAGTATTTATACCTGTGGAAGGAACGCTATTTTTCAATTTTCTAAGTCTTAGTGGAAGGGCTTCCATATATCTTCAACCTGAAACTGTGTTCATCTGATCCCCTATTTTCAATTACAGTAAGCTACATATTAGATCAAATTATTTAATGTTATTTACATGTGTACAAAAACATAAGTGATAGCTATAAAAAACCACTCAACTTGGCAGTCTTCACATGCCTTTTTGGTGCTCTTCATACTCCTTTCTATAATTAAAAAGAATAAATTTTTAATAAGCAAATAAAATACAAAGCCACTATAAGTGGATAAATATGATGATGATGAGAATGATACAATTTCATTAAAATGATACAATTTCATTAAACATAAAAATATCAACTGGATCCTTTTAATGATATAACATAACATAGGACAACATGCTATATGATATCGATGTTGTGTTATATCATGAGAAGCATTAAGATATGCTCGTGTTTAATGAAATTATATGATTCTTACAATGACAAATTCATATTGGTAGGTCATGATCATCAGTATTGCAGCAAGTGATTAGGGTTTTGACACAGAAGGAAAAGGAGTATCGAGGGTTTGTGAAAGACAACGATTAAAACTTCAATGCAAGCAAAGAAAACAAAAGAGAACACTAACAGAATGCGATAGCAAAACATCTATCAAGGGTTTATGAAAAGCAATGATTTTTACCAAATGCGAGAGCAAAACAACGATAACAGAGAAGGAGAGCCCAACAGACAGGAATACCAAGCCATCTCAATAGTGGAGAGAGCGACATTACTATAGCCAGAGGGGAAGAGTGCGCTCGAGACTAAGAGAGGCTAGAAATGAAGACTGGGTGAAAAAGTAAGTATACATACTTAGTGTAACATTTTCTAGACTGGTTTTCATTAAAGACAAGTGTCAATAATCTTTCTAGAATGGTTCTTAATAAAGACCAGTGTCAATATGTTTAAAATATTTTTAACTCATAATGAGACGGTCTTTCAAATCATTCAGTCTGAAATATAATTTTTAGAATAAGGTATACAATTTTAGAAACATATAAGAACTTTTGCTTAAAGGTTTTTATCAACAACAGATTAATAAAATGAGATAGATAATGATCATCAACAAGAACTATCAAAAGACATGAAAGACAAAAAAATTTTCATTAATCATCGCTTAAAGGCAGTAGTATACATGCATGAAATTAAAAATTTCATCAAAAAATATATATGGTAATGATGATGGGACACAAAATAGCAACTACATTAAAATATTATAACATTGAGGATTCTTGAAACCCAGGCCTTCAAAAGATCATCATCATTCTAAGAGACTTTCCTCATCTAGTCTAAACAATCGACGATGTCATTCAACACCGTTGCCAACTCCTCCAGTCATTCAGAGAAGTGATCTTGCCTTATTATGACCCCTAGAACAGTGCCCTCGAGGGAAAAGATGGCCTCAGTGATTTCCTCCAACATCGGAGGTAGAGGGGGCAGTGAAGAAGAACTGTCAGTAGCTACTGTGTGAGAAGGAGAAGGGGAACATTGCCTCTTTAATCTTACCATCAGTGGGAAGTATTGTCACTCAAACAAGAAAGAGAGAAGTAGAAATGAACTTTTGAATTTGAACCTAGGAACTAAAGATGCCTTGGTATCTATAAATAGGACTTATTGCTGAATAATTCAAATGATACTGATGAGACATGATGATAAGCTTTGGAAGAAATGTTATATATTTAGACTATTCATATTTGAAAAGTGGTCTAAATAATAATATTACGAGACCAGATGTACATCTTATCCAGTGTAAATAAAAATATAAGGGCGAAGGTGCAAATTTAGCATTCAACAATTTCGCTAGGAGAATCCATAAGACTTATATATTTTTGGGTGCAAAAGTAGCCATAAACTATTTATTTGGTAGCAGATTTAGCAATGCCGTTAAAAACACTTAAATTCCGTTACTTTTTGAAATGTGGGTCCCACCAGTATTCTCTCTTTTTATTATTTTAATATTTTAATATTTTTTAATAGGACAATATCGCCTAGGCCACATGGAAAAAATTTCATTTCAAATAACCTCCAAAAGATTCTGAAATCTCATTGCAAAACTTAATTTTTTTTACTAACAGAACTTAATTTCATTTTAATCCAAGGGGGTAGTGATATTTCAGAATCTTGTGGGGGTTATCTGAAATGAAATTTTTTCCATGTGGCCTAAGTGATATTTTCGCATTAAAAATTATTAAAATAATAAAGAGAGAGAAGACTGGTGGGACCCACATTTCAAAAAGTAACAGAAGTTAAGTGTTTTTAATAGCTTTACTAAATCTGCTCCCAAATAAATAGTTTATGGCTACTTTTGCACCCGAAAATAGAGAAGTCTTATGGATGCTCCTAGCAAAATTGTTGAATATTAAATTTGCACCTTAACCCAAAATATAATGCTAGAAATTAATAAACAACATTTAGATCGGTAAAGACTTAAACGATGGTTCAGATTAATATATTTAAACCTTGTGCTACTACAACCTATCTAAAGATTAGAAATAAAAATATTTGTTCATTACTAATAATATTTTTTATGCTGCCCAAAGGCAGTATCAATACATTAATTTTAAAAAAAACATTATGGAACAACAACGGCACAAGGATGCAAGAGACGTGAACAAGATCAAGCTCAAGAAAAAAGATTAGAAATAAAAATATTGGTTTTTTTACTAATAATAGTTTTTTATATTGATTTTAAAAAATATTAATGTACATAATAAAAAAACCCTTAATCTTCCTCATCACCACCAGAGGAAGAGGAAGGGGAAGAGGGGTTATCCAACATATTGTGCTTGACGTCATTATCGTCAAGTAGAAGGTTGAGCTTACTATTGATAGTGGGAGCATCACTAAGAGTCTTCCGAGGTGTCTGTTGATATGACCCACCCTCGAATAGAGGTGTTATAGAAGCTACTTCACTAAAGGTGGCAAAGGAGGCATTAAAGGTTGTAGAGGAGGGGGAAAAAGGGGACGAACATAATTAGCACTAACACATACTATATTGATATTCTAGAAAGGAGAGGAAGAGGAGCTAAATCTGAAGAAATGAAAGAAATTATGAGTTTAAATAGACAAGATACATAAAGATTTTGAAGAGACACATAGTTGGGAAGTTTACCTTGGAAGCTGAAGAAACTCTAAAATATTTAACACCAGGTATAAAGAAATGACGATATCTAAACTGATATTTACACAAGATGTATAAGCGTATGGTCTAACAAGAATTTAAATTTTAAACTTTTCTTAATATTTAATACTTATTGACATCGATTACACTACAACTGGTCTAAAAAATATTATTTAGACCGCGTGAATTCGTGACCAGTGTTAAGTTGTATCAATATTTATAAAAATGCCACCTGTCATACTTTTTAAACCATCTCCGCTTATAGAGGTCTAGATGTGGTGGTCTTATAGGCCTTTTTTTCTAGTAGTGTTAGTTAATATAATTACTCATTTAGTTAGTACCATTATGTCTGTAGTTAGTACCATTACATCTTTTTTCATTTTCAATACTCATTTGGTCACTATGCTCACATGTTTAGTTAATATCATTACTCAATTAGTTAATACTTTTATGCCTCTAATCAATATCGTTACGCCTATATTCATTCCCATCACTCATTTAGTTAAATATCATTATGCCTTTATTTGTATTATACATATATATTCTTATGCATACATATATTAAAGAGACTTAGAGGCCCAATGGCCACCAAATCTTTTGTAACCATAGTAGGGTGTGGGTTCAAATCCTGCGTCCACTACCTTGGCTCCAATTTTTTTTAAAAAAAAAAAAATAATCCCCTCCTAAAAATATAGCCACCTATAAAATCTTTTCCTTTTAACAATAATTAATGGTATTTAACCAAATCATTCATCACAACACTATCATGGTTCTGAAAGAGTATTGATTATTAAAACATGTTAACCATGATAGAAAAGTTTAAAACTTAATTTTCTAAAGGACCGTCATGGTTGAAAGATCAAAACCCCTTAATAGTATTTCAATCACACAATTGGGCTTTGGATTTCTTGAAATCCAAAATAAACATTCACCATCAAGCCCAATACATGTATCTAAATAAAATCTCACTGAACTATCAAAACATGTTAGTGTCTCAAATTCATAAGTTGATCCACTTTTGTTTTTTCAAAACACATGCAAATATGCCTTCTATCCAAGTGCAATCCATCAACAATTAATCAAAAGTCTCTAGTTACTACATCCAGTGTTAAACAAATGAAAGCATACGAAATGAGCCCTATTATGGCAATATACATCTATTCAACACACACTAAAAGGGATGGAAGCACTACAAATGGTAGTAATAGGTTAAGCTCCTAAAGCCTTCCTTGAAGAACCCATACAGAAACTATCACCTGAAAAAATGTTAAATCAATGGGGTGAGACAAAAGCCTCAATAACCATCAACCCATCTTATTAGGCATACCAGTAAGTGCTCGTGAGGTGTCAAGTAGGACAGTTACAAATTCATTGCATTATCACAAATGTCACATGGTTACATGTAAATCAATCTACAATAGTATAATCTTATTCTCATATTTATCACATGAGTGCTCAAAAATCAATGCATAACACTTTATTCTTTAAGCTCCCTTATTTCCTCTGGCTAAAACCATGAGCTAGTACTCACTCATGTGGGTAGTAGTTCAACTCAACAAGCTCACCAATCAAACGATATGGATCAACCAAAATCCACATATCACAAGACTGGACCATGGGTTCTGCTTCTAATGTATTAGTGGGGTGTCAAGGCCATATAAAACACAAATAGGCCAAAGGACTAAATAGTATACACCTAGAAGCCCACCACCTTATTTCCTCTTTTATAGAAGAATTCACCCCCTTATTTCCTCTATGAATAACTGTAACACCCCGAATTTTGAGACTCGAGGATAGAGAATAAGCCAGAGATTAGTGGATTGCTAAGCCCTGGTTTAGCAAGATCCCAAATTGTGATTAGGGGTTAATGACTACAAAAGTGGACGTGGTTAGTGATTAATGAACCCTTTTAGAGAATATAAAGTGGATTGTAGTCGCTTGTGTTATGAGCAATGCCCAAACCCTGTATTTGAGTTCAATTGTGGATCAACATCCAAATTGACTTAGAATAGAGGGAATAATTGAATGGGGTATTGTGATGGAAATGGTGTCATGTTGTGGTATTTAATCATTGGAATTGATTTAAATTGGATTGGACACATTGGTTGCAAAACTAGAAATGTTGTCCAGTGTGAATTCTGTCTGGGCAGTCTTCTCGTGTGGACGTTTTTAATAGGCAAATGATGTCAGAAAATTATGAAACTTTTCAGTCTTAAAGTTCACATCCAAAGCTTCAAAATGGACATATAATTTGTGCCATTTCATGTTGGGAACTAGGAGATATGACTGTCCAAAGTTTGAGGTCGAAAATGGACTCTGTTTTGGGGCAGTGATGACATTTGTGTAATTCTGGAATTTTGTGGTGATTTCTAGTATTGGTAAATATTTTTCCTATAAATAGGACTTAAATACCTTTCATTTGGATTTGGAATAACCTCATTTCGATTTTTCTAGAATTAGTTATGATTTTTCAAAGATTGGGCAGAAAATCTGCCAGAAAATCCGAAAATGCCAATTTTGGGAATTATGACATCATCAAAAGGCAAGATGACATAAGCATGGAATTAAAACATCTTCTCATCATCTTCAGCTGCTCATTCACGCACAGCACCTGAACATAGTGTGAGAAAGTTGAGAGAGTTTAGAGAGAGAAAGAGAAGAAAAATCGCAAGGTAAGCCGATTTCTCCGACGATTTCGCTCCTAGCGCGTATAACTCCGACTCTAAACTACTCCTCTTTGTTCTTTAAGGTTTGGAAGCTCCTCTTTTGGTGTTTTGAAGTTAGGGTTTTCAGCCACAAGAAGGAAAAGCTAGTGGGAGCTTGAGGTAACTTCCAAACTCTTGTGTATTGACTATTCTGGCTGCTGTGGACAATTTAATCGGTGAAATTTCGCCGGATTGTCATTGGTTTCAAAAATGGAAAATGGGTGTGTGGGGCTGTTATGCTGCCCAAATTGGTACTAAATGTTAGTTGTAACCTAATGGAATAGTCAATAAAGTGGTTAGGAGTAGAAAGGAACGCGTTTACGGAGCCGAAACCGAAAAACCCCAATTTTTCCCGGAGTACATGTATATTTCGGCCAAGACTATAAATGGGTCTTAGAGTTGGATTTTCAATGATTTGATGATTCCATTGAGTTCAGGAGCAAAAATTAGGTGGGGTTATAGTTGGGCACTTTTTCAGAAAAGGCCGAAAAAGCATAATTACGAAAACGCCCCTGAAACCCTTAAAGTAGCGCTGTCAAGGGTAATTTTGTAATTTACATTGAATTTGATAATTTCAAGTTCGGAAATGGATTCCTTGGGCGAAAATATGTCAGAATAGCCCATGTCAAAATTTCAAGAAAAGTACAGCCGGACCGGGTAAGGCGGGGCCGGGCCGGGTCCCCGGGGGTATTTTAGTAAATTTTCAATATAGCCTCATATAACCCCCAGAAACACTATGGAAGTGTCTAAATAGTACATTTGACATTGTAGGATCGAATGTGAAGCCCCGAGTTGCTGGCACGCAAATCGAGGAGAAAAGACTGGAGGTAGGGAACTTATCTCTCCTGCATGCTCTGATAACTGTATTAATGTGTTGATGCATGTTATTGCTTTGCTTGATTATGTGGAACATGTATGAATGATTTGAAGCTATGTTTCAATATATGCTATGGCTATATGTGTATCGTTCGAAACATTGAGCTTATAGATTTGTCATTGTATGTGTTCATGAGTTATGTGATGCAAGCATGTCATGCGTTAAACACTTATCTTGCCTGCATATTGATAATGTTTCCCTACTGAGATTCTCTCGAATCTCACCCTCCCCTACCAACAATTTAGACAGGGCAAGTGGCAAGTGGAGGGAGCGGCTAGGACTCCTTCGAGATGAGAGTTGGTAGTTGGTTACCAAGGCGTTGTGAAGACTGTATATGATTCGGTTGAATATATGGTTATGAATGTGAGATGAGATTGTGTAATCCCCATTTGAAGAATTGTAATGGGCAATTGTGCCCTGTATATCTTTAGCGAAGGTATGTACCCGAGATTGCCGGATGATTATGTTGTGCACTCTGATATTTATATGAATGTGATTTATCTTCGTGTAGTAATTGTATTCGAAATGTGAATATGAGACCAAGTTTATAAATGATTTTGAAAGGTATTTTTTTGAAAACCCCATCAAGTGATGGGCTAGTAAATGTTATTTGATTATTATTGGTCTCTATTTCATTTTAATCGCGTAATTCGGATATAATTACGGAGGGGGGTTACAATAACCTCCCATCAAATCAACATCCACCATCCCCTCTCATATCATTACTTAAAAGATATAATCACAATGGGTTGTCACATGCCATTATCAATTCACAAGTTGGCAAGGCAATTTTTTCAATCTCATAAGTCTAGAACAATTAATATATATCATGTTTTTCAATCTCATAAGTCTAGAACAATTAAGTCTAGCCATTTCTAAAAAAAAGTCCCATAAAACAATTTCATTAAAAACATATTTTGATGGTCCATATAACAAGCCAATAGCCAATTCATAGTTTTATATAGTTAAAAATCACTTATAAACTTCATATAAGCATGCACAACAAGAGAAAAGTTTACCGATCCAAAGAAAAGTGATACCACAGTGCTCCTAATCAAAGAGCTCATTCACAAGCTACAAATTAACCTACAAGAGTCCATCATAACCACATATTAGTTTACAAACTAACTGAGTGATTATAATAATCTAGAGGCTTAAAAAAATCTCTCTAAAACCTAACTATTGGCTTTTATTTATTCTTACGGATCAATATCCAATTGATAACTTAGGGTTCCAACATCAAAACAATCGTTCACGAGCACAAAAAAGGCATTTTAGACTGGCACATTTAGATCAATTATAGCGGATAAGGTCAAAAAGATATGACTGGTGGCATTTTTATAATTATGAACAACTTATGAGATAGGTGCCCTTAATATAAGGTCTAAAATATATTATTGAGACTGGTTTTCTAAAGAATCGGTCTAAAAAGATAAAATAATTAAAAAAGTATATTTATGCAATATATTTTCTACACCGGTTCTACCTATAATAGGTCTAATATATTATCTGAATTAAAGGCAATTAAAAAAATAATACGTTTATTACTTTTTAGGCTGGTTGTCTTTCATAACTGGCCTAAAAGATTAAACTTTTTAGACTAATTGTTCTTAAGAACTGGTCTAAAAAGAGCCTAAAAACATTAAAAATTCCTTGTTTTTAAGATTGGTTATTTGGAAAAACCAATCTAAAATATTTTTACACCAATTTTTTCAAATACAGTTTTTTCAAATAACCAGTCTTAAAAATCTTGCCCTAATATTTCAAATCATCGCTCTCGCCCTTACTCCTAATTTCAACTCTTAAATCTAAAACTCAAGCTTCTTCTAAACCCCTCCCTTATGCCATGACAACTCCTCCTTCCCACGTCGCTCTTCCATCCTTAACATCGCTGGTATGGACACAAAGGTAAGGTGGAATCCTTTATCATACAACTTGGTGTTTCTTCCCTTCGATCGGTTTCTTCCTCAAGCTCGGTTTCTTGCCTCCCTTTGGTTTCTTCCTCAAGCTCCTCTTCCCCATATCACTCCTCCATTCTTAATGAACACCACCAATGGATACAAGGGTACGGTGGATTGTATTACCATATCGCTCCTTCCCACGTCACCGTTGATTGCCTCCCCTCAGTTTCTTCCTCAAGATTGGACTCTAGGTAACTATGAGATACATTTGGATTTTTCTATTGCTTGCTCTGAGGCATTGTTCTCCCTTTTGAATTATCTTAACTTGTGAGCATAAATGTAAAATATTATATGCTAGCATCTTTGGAATCGTCAATATATCAATATATATATATATATATATAAATATTAAATTAAATATACTACCAATGTATTTTGGTCTGAACAAGGTGTGGATTTAGAGTTGAAATTTTATTATTCTGATGCTTTTAATGAGTTTAAAATGAAAAATTATGTAGGGTACAAGTGAGAAAGTAAATTTGGAAGCATTAGAAATCAATTTTTGGGTAATAAGGCCCTTATGTTTCTGTTTTGTCTAGTTAAAGGGGAAGGAGGCTTATTTTGCTCAATTTGTGCTAAAATTACCAAAATGGTCTAACATTAGTTTTGCAAGCAATTGTCCAAAGATGATGTTTGATGGTCGAGCAGCCTTAAACTTTAAGAGCTTAGCTATTGTAGTTCATGTTTGCTTGAATGTTCCAAAGGGTTGATTCTAGTCCCTTGCATTAGTGTATGTGGAACTTTCAGAAAGTAAGAATAGTGGTTGAAACTTGGGTCTTATCCCTTGGTTTCTTTTGTCTGGTCTTTTCTCTTGGTAGGTTTAGTTTATAGTTGCAAAATGTAATATCTTGAATTTTGGGACTGCAGGCTTGAGAATAAGCCTGAAGTAAGTGAACTACTAAGCCCTGATTTAGTAGATGTGCCAAATCTAGTCTCTAATATTTCTTATATCTTTGGGGCATTAAAGAAAATAAAATAGTGAATTTTGAAGAAAGTGATTATGCTTCCAGTGAAATTTCTTGCAAGGCAGTGATCTTGTCATGATGATTTGTAAGACTAAATGATGAGAAACAAATATGACATTTTACAAGGTGAAAGTAGACATCCTAAGCTTTAATTTGATAGGTCATATGACTCAATTAAAGCTATATACAAAAATTTATGAGTTTTTGAAGTTCACCTAGAAAAAATGGAAAGTTTCTAGAACAGTATACAAAGAAATTAATTTTGGAAATTTTGTGCTTCCAACTAGCAAAAGGCTATATTTTCCTTGAAACTAGACTCAATAATGGTTTTATAGCCTTTGGAATCACTTCAATTTGATTTTTTTAGAATTATTTATGATTTTCCAAAGTTGAGCAGAAAATCTGCCAGAAATTGCTGAAATCCGAAATTATTGGAAATTAACTTAATAAATAAATATCATATAATACATGATTTTAAACATCATCATCCTCCTATCTCCAGACCATTTTCACGCACACAGCAGCTAAAAAGAGAGAGAGAAAGTTGAGAGAGTTTGGAGAGAGAAAGGGAAAAAATCTCGTAAGATAAGTCGGTTTCTTCGACAATTTAGCTCCTAACGCGTATAACTCCGATCCTAAGCTACTACTCTTTGTTCTTTAAGGTTGTGAAGCTCCAAATTTGGTGTTAGGATAGCTGGGGTTTCATCCAACAAGAGGAAAAGCTAGTGGGAGTTGAGGTAACTTCCAAACCTTCATATATTGACTATTTTAGCTGTTGTGGACAATTTAATCGACGAAATTTTACCGGATTGTCATTGGTTTAAATGTTTGTAAATGGCATGGCCTAAGGGACATGCTGCCAAAATTGAGTCTTCATGATAGTTGCAAGCTAATGGAGTAGTCAATAAAGTGGTTATAAGCAAAAAGGAACGCGTTTACGGAGCCGAAATAGCAAAACTCTAATTTTTCTTAGAGAATATCATAATTTTGGCCAGGGCTGTTAGAGGGCCTTAGGGTTGGATTTTCAATAATTTGATGATTCTATTGGGTTTAAGAGGGAAAATTAGGTGGTGTTACAGTTGGGCACTTTTTCGGAAAAGGCCGAGAAGGCATAATTACGAAAACACCCATAAAACACTGAAATAAGGGCTACCAATGGCAATTTCATCTTTTGGCAGTGAATTTTGGTAATTTCTAGTATGGAAATGGATTTCTTGGGTAAAAATATGTCAGGATAACCCACGTTAGAATTTCAAGAAAAGTACAGCCAGACAAGGTACGGCGGGCCAGGGGCATTTTAGTAATTTTTTAATATAGCCTCATATAACCTCCATAAATATCATGGAAGTTTATAAATAGTACAATTGGAATTGTAGGGTTGAATATGGAGTCTGATCTATTGGCACGCTTTACGAGGCATACCTTTCGAGGTGAAAAATGGTTAAGGTAGGGGACTTACCTTATTTGCATGTATTTGATATCTCTGCTTGTGTAGTGATGTATGTGTTTGCTTTACTTGATTGTGTAGAGCATATTTGAATAAATGAAGCTCTGTTTCTGTTTTCACTATGGCCATAGTCTTGTTACATGAAACATTGAGTATGCAGAAATGTCATTATGGGGCATATATCTAGTTAAAGCTAACATGTTATACACATAGCATCTATCATGCATGCATTATGGTATCTGTTTCCTACTGAGATTCTCTCGAATCTCACCCTCCCCTACCAACAATTTAGATAGGAGAAGATAGAAGATATGCTGAGAACGTGGTCTTGAGGTTGATATCATAAGTTAGACTTCATTTATGATCAATGGTTATACTATTCACATTAGGTCCCTAGATGATAGTAGCACCATCCAGAATAGTGGTGTTATATTTGTGGCTGAATTTATGCACTTCTCTAGTTTGAAAGATAAGAAACCTAAATTGGCAATCATACCTTATTATGGGGTTATTGAAGAGATTTGGGTGGTTGACTATGTTAAAATTAAATTTCTCATTTTCAAATGCAAGTAGGTTGATGTCAATAATGGTGTGAAGATCAATCAGTTAGAATTTACATTAGTATATCTAAATAGTAGAAGTTTTATAGATGAACCTTTTATTATTGCAGATCAAGCAAAAAAAGTGTTCTATATTACCGATCAGGCAAATAAAATATGGTTTGTAACTCTCTAAGGTAAAAGGGTCAGTGATATTGATCAGGAAAGTTGTTCAAATTATGATAATATTGAGATTCCTTATTTTTCTAGGGGTATACCAGAATTGAATGAAGACAATGAAGCATGTAATGAACACGGTATAAGAAATGATCATCATGAAGGGATATGGGAGGATATTCCTTTATAAAACTACTTTTAAAGTTAGCTAGTGAAAGTAATTATCATTATGAATCATATTACAATTTACGGATTTACCTTTTTTTGTTATGTTAACAGGAAAATGAAGGATCTAAGGCATCCTAGTGTAGATACTTCGGAGCTAGCTAGTATTCATCACAGCGAGCCAACTAGTGTTCATCACAGCAAGCTTGCTAGTATTAATCAGAGCGATCCTAGCAATACTTTGAGCTAGAATCAAAGTAAGCCTAGTAACCAGTCTTTATAGAGGGGTATAAGAGGCACACAATTGAGAGACATTGCCCTAAGTCAGAGTACCAAGAAAAAGATATTGATTGAGTTTGATAGATATTGGAAACTAATCGAGGCTAATGCAAGCCGATATAGGAGTTTTGTTAGCCTCCTAGTATGCAACAAGTTGTGCATCTTGATATAGGTGTGGAGAAATATCGATGAACTTATGAAGCAACATATTTAGGACACTATCCAGGTATAAAATGCTCTTTTGTATGTAATTTTTATCAAATTATTTATTAACTACTTCAATGCATGTATTAAAGCTTACTTACAATGTTCTTCAGAGTGACATCTTGTATAAGAAGACAGTGGCGTATTATTGTGAACGCTGGAGCAAATTTAAAACAAATCTAGCCAATAATTACATGCATATCGAGATGAAAGATTGTGAGCCTCATCCTAATCCGTGTAGCAAGTATTCATATTTTGATGAAAAGACTTGGCAATAATTTTTTAGGCTTCAGACTACTCTAGAATCTTTGATGAGTTGAATTATTTTTCATTTTCTTTATTTATCAATTGTCTTTATTAATTGTAACCTCTTTTTTTATTTTCTATTCACAGCAAAAAACACAAGAAAGTGGTAGAAAGAATGATTGCCCTAATACAATGTCTCGTTGGAGTTATGCAAAGGTTGAAAAAGACTTTTCGACGGCCAAACAAAAGAGATTGGAAGTGCAGCTCAATTAGATCCTTCTATTCTTCTTTTTCCACCATTTCTGATACGTCGTGAAGAAAAATGATTGTTTTCTCACCAAAAGAAGAGTGGGTCTTATACGAGTTGTAATGCCCCAAAATATGATTTAGGGCTAATGACTCCAAATATGAATGTAATTAAGGTTAAACAAATACCTTTGGAGAATACAATGTGAATTATGACCGAAGTGGCGGTAACTATTACCCAAACCCTGTATTTAAGCTCCATTGTGTTGTCAAGGCTAAAATTGCATTAAAATAGAGGGAATGGCGCATGGAAGGAGGAAATGAGGCTAAAGAATGTGTTAAGTGGTAATTCAATAGGAATTGCCATAGTCAGGGCTAAAACAGGAAGAAAGAAAATTTATCGACCAATTAGTCAGCAACCAAAGAGGGAATCCACTAATGACTTAAAGATTAAGTGGGGTGACTAATTGCCAAGGGAACAAGAGAGAATAATCACATAGGTGCAAGCTCATGGAAGAAGTTCTAGGATCATGACACATGACACCATTTGCACCCTTGGATGAAAGTCAAAATTTCAACCCATTTTTCTCTTCCCTTTCTCTTAAAGTTGGCTAGGGCATGGACGAAGTGGTAAAAACCTGATCTCATTATCATTTTCTCTCTCTCTCTCTCTCTCTCAAGCTTCCATGGACGTTTGGTGTGGAGGAAGAAAGAGAAAGAAGAATTCAAGGTAAGTGAGCTCCATTTAACCTTGTGAATAATTTTAAATAACAAAAACATCTTCTCTAATCTTGATCATCTTGATGAGGCTTCATTTCTATGGTTTTATATTTTCAAGAGGAGGTGTTTTGGGAGTTCAAGAAAAGTTAGTGGTCAGAAATCAAAGAACAAGCAAGAGATAGTGAAAGAGGTGAGTAAAAGTTACATTTTGGTATGTATGTTGTGACCATTGGTTGAGACTCTTGAATTCTGAATTTTTTGCCCTGATTTTTGTGCACATTAAGGTTGTGGAGTGTCATGGTATTTTATTCATAGTTATGGTGTCTTGGGTTGTGTTTTGGACAATGGAATTGGTTTAGACTCTTGAATATGAAATGTCAGTAATTGTGAGTTTTATGTTGAAATTTTGTCAAAACAGAACATGGGAGAGTAATGGGAATTTAGGTGTTTTGATGTTTCCTTTGGATTCCTTATGGAAAATTGTGTGGGAGTAGTGTTGGTTATGAATTTTAGAAACATTTGTGCAAAAACTGGAAATTCTGGAAAATTCTATTTAAGTTAAGATTCTATGTAGAAGATCGACTTTGCATAGTATTTTGAAATAGCAAATGGTGTCAAAAAGTTGTGAAACTTTCCAGTTTTATAGTAGACATTACAAGCTTTAAAATAGTATAAAGTTAGTGTCATTTGGGGTTATGTGCTTAGAGTTATGGTCAGTTGAATTCAGCCAAGAATTACGTCAGTTTTTGGTCGCGGTCAGGCATTATTGGCCACAGACAAAAAGTTTCAGACTAGTTCTTAGCCATGGCCAAAGGGGAGTTGGCAGTGACCCCAATGTTACTGACCTGTTCTTGGCTATGGCCAGTGAATCTTGGCCACGACCTAAAAGTTTCTGACCTGATTTTGAGTACGGCTAGTGGTTACTGGTTGCAGCCCAAATCTTTCTGACCTCTTATTAGCCGCGGTCAACCTCCAAAATCCTACATTTTGAACTTTTGAAAGGTGGTGTCTGGTCTAGTTCTTCTTAACCCTTTAAGCTTTTGTTTGAGCTTTTAGTAGCCACCTAAAGGTTTTAAATGATAACCAGCCACAAGTGTTTTGGAATTAGGAGTTGGAATAAGGAATAATTTTCCATCCTTGATTATGATTTATAGGATTTGATATTTTCCCTACACGTGATAAATTGGTACCAAAGCACGGGCGAAAATAATAAGGTAGTGACCTTTTCTCTTATATCATGTATATTGCATTGTATATTTGTGCTTATCATTGAATTGCCGTGAAAGAGAATGCCGTTATTGTACCGTTGTGTGAATACCGTTGCTGTACCGCTGTTGTGAATGTCGTTGTTGTATTACGGTTGAAAATGACATTGCTGTACCGCTATTATGAATGCCATTATTGTATTCCTACTGTGAATGACATTGTTGTATTGCTACTCTGTGATAATTGATTATATGCTTTGTTAGTATATATCATATGAGTAAACTGTTACTACTGAGATTCTTTTGAATCTCATTCTTTCCTATGACTAACCTACAGCCAGGGTAAGCAAGTCGAAGGAGAAACAAGTTAATAAGGGTGGCTAGTGCTCCCAGCTAGGAGATTTCTATTTTATTAGTTGATTATCATATTTTGGAATTATTCTACATATTATAAACGCTTTAAATTTGGTTAGTGTGATGTAATCCCCGATATAGGAAACTGATACGGGCAAATACTCCCTATAAATCCTTGTGGAAAATAGATGAAACCTGAGAGTTATCGGGAAGTTTGCTATATACTCTGATATTTATGAATAAAACCAACTGCACAGGCCAAACATATTCAAAGGTCGAATGTGAGACGATTATGAACAGGTTTTGGAAAAAGTTTTTGAAAACCCTATCTTGAATTTGAGACTTTCAATAAGTTTTGAATTATCCATTAGTCTCTAATTTAACATAATGACGTATTTTTTAGCTATATTTATGACTATTAAGGTAGGGGTTACACGGGTAAACAATCTCATATAGTTGGTGAAAAAATTGTAAGTATTGTTGTTATTATTAATTATTTAGTAAACATGTTTCATTACTTATATTTGTTATCTGTGTCTTACAAGAGGAACTTTAAAAAAGTTGAAAGATCTTTTAGGTGATAGAGGAGGAATGATATCTTGGAGGTTGCTACAAGAAAACATGAGCATCTTAGCCGTGTTAGGGGAGTTGGAGGAGGGGTAGGCATAAGGGATTACTTTGGAGCACCCCTATGCCATTCCTCAAGTATGGTGACTAAGGAGGAAATAAAGCATATGTTGGCCACTGTCAGGGTGGATGCAAGGGCTGAGGCAGAAGTATCATTTGATGGATAATTAGAAGCCCGATTGAGCAAGATGAAGGGGGAAATGATGATGATTGTAAGCACAAAACAAGATACTAATGCTCCTTAGGCATATTCGCTTGTACCTAAGTAGAGTACTAAGGGCATTGTTGCCATATTGGGCAGTTATTAGAGGGTCCTCAAAAAGAAATTGATGAGCCTTGTGCCTTTTTGTGGAGGATCCTCTTAAACAATTAGTTGCGTGGGGGAGTATGCACAACTTGAGATAAATTATCTACCACAAACAAATAAAAGATGATCAAGTCAGAGTGTTAGTTGAAGAGGTGATCATTGCAAATACACATGTCCCTATCCTTGCTAATGATTTGGAGATTGTGAGCGATGTCCTAGGTTCTTTCATTTTATGGCTAAAGAACCTTGTTTCTATTCAAGCTAAGGAAGCCCTGATCATAGCCCCAATTGCAGCTCCCTTCTCTCAAGAAGTTTCACAGCCTCAATTGAATGCCATGCAACAAGTAATTTTGATGGCATATGATACGTCCTTTCAAACAAGATCGTTGCCTACGGATTCAGTTGTTGGCAATCAGGGGTAGTGTAACCCCCTTCCGTAATTATATCTAAAATTCGTGATCAAAATGAAATAGAGACCAATAGTAAATGAAACTCATTCTCAAACCCATCTACCAGATGAGGTTTTCACAAATACTTTTCAAAATCCAAATAACCTGGTCTCATATTCACATTTCGAATACAATTACTACACGAAGATAAATCACATTCATTATAATCAGAGTGCACAATATAATTCCCGGCCAATCCTGGGTTTCATATATTAACTCAAGCTTTACAGGGCACATTCGCCCATTACAATTCCTTAAACAGGGATTACACAAATCTATCTCAGATACATATTTCAGATATAAATAACCAAATCTTCATCCATATATACACATCCCAACTATGATAACCAACTACCAAAATCTCATCCCGAAGGAGACCTCACCGCCCTGGGTGCTGTAATGACCCAATTTGAGATTAAGGGCTAATGACTGCAAAATTGATTTTAATTAGTGTAATTAAACACTCTTGGAGAAATGTGATGTGAATTTGATATAAATGTACTTGGTGATAATTTATTAAGCATAGTGAAAACCAAGGGCAAAATAGTAAAATTGGAAATTTACCGACCAATTGGTCAGTTACCAAAGAGAAAACTCGTTGGTGACCAAAAATCAATGGTTCAGATTCATTGTCAATGGGTCAAAATTGTATACTTTGCATCTATGTAAGCTCATGGAAAAGTGAACAAGATTATGCCAAGTGGCATTATATGGGCCAAAGGATCATGGCCATTGTCAACCACTTACCTTTTCTCTCTCTTCTCTCTCCTATTCGGTTTTGGAGCATGGGCCAAGGAAGACAACTCCACTCTTCATCATCATTATCATCTCTCATCATCTCTTTCTCTATTTCTCCATTTCTGGCGAGCTTGAAGAAAAGAGAGGAAAAGAAAGGTAAGATTTTGATACCTTTATTAATCTCTAATGCTCTAGACCTCTTCTCTAATGTTGTGCACATCATTGAGAGCTTTATTTTGGTGGTTTTAGATATTTAAACAGAGGTGTTTAAGAGTTTGAGGAATTTAGGAAGTTGAAGAAACCAAGGATTTGGCTTTAGCAAATTGAAGAGGTGAGCATTTGGATCATTTTGGTATATTTATTGTGATTTTTGGTTGAGCTTAATGAATTTTGGAATTTTCCCTGGTTTTATGCTAATTTTTGAATGCAAGAATTACATGGTGAATGATAATGGAACTGGTTTATTGTGAAGTTATTTGAGTGTTGGATATGGTTTTGAATTTTGGAAGCGAGTTGAATGAAATTGGGTATTGTGTGTGTTATAAAGACCCAAGAGAAAGATTGTGGTTAGGATGGGTTTTTGAGTGTTTTAAGGCTATCAATAGGTTCCTTATGGAATTTTAAGTGGGAATGAGCTTTGTGTTGAGTTTGGGAACAATTGGAGTCAGTTTTGGCAAATCTGGGAATTTCTTTCAGTTGCTGTGATCTGGCAATCTGATAAGATCAATCGAGTGAGGGGGGTCTCACTCGATGCTACAGTATAATTTCTCTTTTCCTTCTGTATTTCACCTGGTTCTGATAAAAAGCAAGAGTGCACTTCTTAACCCGTGAGTGATATTAGTGATCACTCGAGTGAGCATGGGTTCACTCGAGTGAAGATGTGAGTTTATGTTAAGGGTTGCTCTCGGGTATGCACTTGCTGGCCAATTTCCAAAAGTATAGTTCATCACTCATAGGTGAGGTGCTCTCACTCGAGTGATAATGGTAGTACCCAAGTAAGCTTTTTCCTCTGAAGTTGTTTGTGATCTCGGGCAAGCACTTCTGGTGTTGCACTTTCAAGGACTCGAGTGAATTTGGAGTCATCACTTGAGTGCAAACCCTCATGCTCGAGTGTTGTGAGCACTTTCTGGCCATTGTTGTTGCTCATTATCAAAGACTCGCTAGTGAGAGCTATTCTCACTCAAGTGCAAGTCTTTCATAACTCGAGTGAGGTCATCTTCACTCAAGTTAGTTAGCCAAAAATCAGTGTTTTGTTTCTGAAGAGGGGTCTTCAGGGTAGTTTCTCCTAACCCTATTTGCATATGTGTAGGCCTCTAATAGACACCTAAAGAGTTCGAATGATAACCAACTTAGTGTATTAATGAAATATATATTTGGAAAAGAAATTGATCGATTGTCCCTAATTTGGTTATAGGATTTGACATTTGCCAGACTCGTGAGCCCACTGTGTCGAGGAACGTCAGGAAAGAACAAGGTAGTGACTCTTTCTCTTATACTATTTGTAAATCATTGTATGTATGTCTATCATGCATTGTGCTGCTACTGCTTTATGATGCTTTGTGCCTTGTGTTGCTGCTGCTTTGTGATGCTTTGTGCCTTGTGATGCTGCTGCATAGTGTTTACTGCGAAAGTGGGCATAGTGATTAAAGTGAAAGATGGCATAGTGTTTACCATGAAAGCGGGCATAGTGATTACAGCGGAAGCTGTCGCATTGTGATTACAGCTATGAGTGCTGTCGTTTGTGGTGTGAGCTGTAATATACCAAATTTTGCAATACTAAAAACGTGTAATTATGGAAATAGTAGAATAAAATAAATATCGGTATTTACAATTAAAGGTAGAGTTACTTTCGGAATTCCCAGATGTCCATTGTGTCATTCACAGAAATCGAGAAGTCAATATTGTAACAATACAAGTGTTAGAAGTCAGAGCAAAATTCGTCGGTGGCTGCAAGGTTCAGGGGTGTCAGTTGGGAGATCGGAAGAATTCGGCCATTTCGTGATGTGCCTCGATATGCGTGCCACGGTCCCACATGGGTCCCACGTGGAATTCTGGGTAATGCACTGATAGAGCAACTTTATTAAAAAGAACTTCAGTAAAGTATGTAATGATAGCTCATTATGACTCATGATGACACATCTTTCATGTTGGCCAAATAAGGAAATGACAAGTGTCCCGAAATTATTACAAAGTAAAAACATGTTTTTGTGTTGGCCAAATGAGGGGGTGGCATGTGTCCCTCATCATTACACATCATTACACCCACTTTAAGCCTTTCGTGTTGTCATCTCCGGAGTACGCCACCTAGCGTCTGAGTTCGGGGAATTCACCGGTCTCCGGCCGGGTCGCTTACTTTTTGAGTCGAGCACCGAACCCAGGAGTCTGGGGAAATTGTCAGGCCTCCCCTTCCCCTGACCATTTAGGACCCACCGAAGAAAGAGAAAAGTGGAAGACCAATGGTTGCATGACATGTGGCACTCTTAAGCCTTAAACTTGTGACACCTGGCAAGATGAGATGAGATCATTTTATGTGATTAAATCACAGCCATCCATGCCTAATTAAATGGCAAAATTTCGTGCAAGCATGGAAAGAGAAAGAGAAATCAGATTTCTTAAGCTTAAGAACACAAGAAGAGAGAAGGAGGAGTGAATAGTGAGTTTTCATGACTACCGGAGCCGATTTCAACCCTGAATCACCGTTATTGTTCGGTAAGTCCTTCAGGAAACTTCCTCTACTCACTATAAGCTTCAATTCTATGGTCTTAGATTTCTCATATGAGGTGTTTTGTGCCAATTAGTCTACCAGAGTGCCGCCGAAATACTGAACCACTTGTAGAAACGCGAAGAGGTAAGCGTAGGCTTTCTTTTGAACCGAATACTTTGTGATTTCATTGAGTTTTTCTTAGCTCTTCAACCACCCATGTATTTCATTCAAGGGGTGTTTTTGAAGAAGGAAGATGTTTTAATCATATATATAAGGTGATATATGATGTTTGGAGAAGTATTAAACTTGTTGGTAGTTAAAATCACAAAGTGGAATTTTTTATTGTTTTGGGAGGCAGTTTTCGGTTGGGGGCTAAATCTGGTAGAAATAATTTGATTTTGGTATTTTTGAGCTTTCCATTTGATTCTACACGAAAAATTGTGTGGGAATAGACTCTGGTAGAAAAATAGGATTTTGAACTGTTTTTTAGGATACCCCATCTTAAGGATGAGGGATTATAAAGGTTGTTTTTGTCTTATTGATCTTTCACTTGAATTTCATAATCCGGATATAATTACGGTGAGGGGGTTACAGAGATTCTAGAGAATCTCAGTAGGAAAACATTACCAATATGCATTCAAGATAGATGTTTAATGTATGACATGCTAGCATAACTCATGCTCACGCCAATGACAAATCTGTAAGCTTAATGCTTCGAACAACATACTTATGGCCATAGTATAAATTGAAACATAGCTTCAAATCATTTATACATGCTTCACATAATCAAGCAAAGCAAAGACATGCATTAATACACCCAAAAAAATATCAAATACATGCAGGAAAGGTAAGTTCCCTACACTTGCTCTTCCACGATGCTCCAGCACTAGCAACTCTTGATCAGGGAGAACATCAAACCCTA
This sequence comes from Inga oerstediana, assembly GCA_963210345.1. Classification (NCBI taxonomy): domain Eukaryota; kingdom Viridiplantae; phylum Streptophyta; class Magnoliopsida; order Fabales; family Fabaceae; genus Inga; species Inga oerstediana. The sequence continues at coordinate 42,921,987 of OY723409.1, forward strand.
TAACCAAAGCAAGGACATAGGGTTAATTCCTTTTCCAATTCCATAACTTTCAAACACTTAAGTTGGTTATCATTTAAGACCTTTAGGTGGCTACTCAAAGCCTAAACACATGCTTAAAGGGTTAGGAGAAACTTAACCAAAGATAATCTTTCGAAACCTCAAAATCCTATTTTTGACTGCATCACTCGAGTGATAGATGACGCACTCGAGTGATGGACGACTCATACTCGAGTGAGGACAGCTCACTCGTATGAATGCTTGGCCCAAAAGCATAGACAGAGACAGAAAAAGATCACAGCACTTGAGCACCAAGATCAACACTCGAGTGATACCCCCATACTCACCCGAGTCCCAGCAAGTTAGGCACAAGAAGCGCTCACCCAAGAGTGACAGAAAACCTAGAGCCAGAAGTACACTTGAGGACTAGCTCTAGCCCTCGAGTGAGGGCACAACCCTTGTAAGTGCTAGCCTACATTCTTGACAAATCAATTGTGAGTGACAACCCAAGAAGCGGGCTCATAGTGCAGAAGCACATGATTACTCAAGTGAGACCACCATCACTCGAGTTATAACCCAAATCACTCGTAGGTGAGGAAGTGCACTCTTGCTTCTTCCACATACAAGTGCAACCAAAACTAAAGGGGAAAGGGAAAATATAACGTTGCACTCGATTAAGACCCCTGTTCACTCGAGTAAGGCTCTATCAGAAGCCAGAACGCAGCATATATCAAAATTTTCCCAACTCAACCAATATGTTTCCAATGGTTCTAAAATTCTTACACAAGGTTACTCCCACACAATTTTACACAAGGAACCCATTGGAACCCTCAAAACATCCAAAATCACATCACAATAACATTTTCCCCCTTGGTCACACTTATAACCCACTTTACCCAATTCACACCAATTTCCCTTCCAAAGTTCCAAACAATTCCAATGACACCAAGACACATCCAAAAACCATTTCCAAACCAAAACAACATGCAATTCATACAATTACATCTCACACAAAATTAGCGCAAAATCCACAATTCTTAAAGCTCAACCAAAAGTTACAAAACTTAGATCAAAAGAGTACAAATACTCACCTCTTCCTCTTTCCCAAGCTAGTTTCTTAATTCTTCATCTTCCAAATTTTGTCAAGATTCAAAACACCTCCTTTCACAAATCTAAAATCATAACAATGAAGCTCTCATCACAATAAACAACATTATAGAAGAGTGTTTAAGCTAAAGAAGACAAGAAATCAACCAAAAACCCACCTTTCATTTTCTCTTTCCTCCCTCAAGTATGGAGACAATGGAGGCTTGGAAGAGAGAGAAAGAGATCAGTTTTAGATCATGAGAACTGATCTAGAAGGAAGAGAGGAGAGAGGGAAGATTTGAAATCTTGACCATGATCCAATGGTCCACATTGTGCCTACCATCTTGCTCCATCTTTCAGAAGCTCACATAGGCACGCACACATACATGATTCTACCCTTTGTTCTCTTCACAAATCAATCACAACTATTGATCTTCAAGTTACCAATGAGTTCCCTCTTCAGCAACCGATCCATTGGCCGACAACTTTATCATTTTGCCCCTTATTATGGTAATTCTTCTTGAATCACCATCAAAAACATCATATCATTCCATTAGCCACAATATGTGCCCTCCCTATATTTTAAGTCAATTTAGATGTTAATCTATAATTAAGCTTAAATACAGGGTCTCGGCACTGCTCATAACACATTCAAATCCCAAATCATGTCATAATCTCCAAAAAGGTTATTTGTCACTAATCACATATACTTTTGGAGTCATTAAACACTTAATCAATATTTGGGATCTTGCTAAACCAGGGCTTAGCAATCCACTTATTTCAGGCTTATTATCTAGCCTCAAATCCTAAAATTTGGGGTATTACAGGTAGCGGTATATCTTGATAGGGAAGATTTAATGTGCCTGGTGGCTCTTAGACAACAGCTTACAGTTGTGATTATCTAACTATTTTTAATATAAGTATCTTCTTCAATTGGAAGTAAATATTTTAACAATTACACTGTTATAATTCGTGTGCTTGCATTATTATATGTACATGAAACATAGGTTGGTTTCCTCGGGCAAAAGCAATAAAGTTGGATTTGTATGCCCAGTTCAAATCTATGACAAAGGGATTACTACTACTATCAGACATACATACTTATCAAAGAGGCTTAGTTAAACCACAATTGAGTGTTTGGCACCATATGTATATAAGTAAGAAACAAATTTATATTTCATAATACATATAATGCTTTATATTAATTTTAATAGTCATTCCTTTATTTCATTGATCATTGACAATTAGTGCTTTTATGTAAGAAAAGTTATATTGTTATCCTCTTATGCTCCCTCCACTACAAAGTAGGGAATGAAATGAAGAAGACATTGAACTCATAAGTTTTCTTGCATTACCTGTTGTTGGAAGTTTATAGAATTTGTGCAAAATAAGTAACCTTTTATGATTTTGATGATAAGGCTATGAGGACATTCTGACAAGCTGCTTGTGGTAAGCATGTTCATGAGGTAAAAGACCCTAAATTGATCATTCCAAAGGTTAATACATATTTGTTTGCTTTACGAAGGTGTTCAATAAGCTATGTTTTAAAGATGTCATGTTTTCTTTCAAAGTCGTAGGCAACCGTCGGGGTCTAACTTATGTGGGTTGTATGTTTTGAGACACATTTATAATATTATCACCCTAGGCATGTGATTGAACCATATTTTTATATGATATTTCATAATTAAATTAGGATTTTTAATGCATTTCATGGGATATTATTGCATGATTAAATACTAATTTTAGTTAGGGACATTTGTATTGAATTAATTACAAGTAGGGGCAAAATGGTCATAATTTGTTAATTATTTTGTGCAATTGTTTCTTGGACTTTTGATGCTGTCTTGTGCTTAATTTTGTATTGATGGTGTTTTGAAAGAAAATTTGAGATTTTGGAGGGTCAGAATTAAATATTTTGAGGATTAGGAAAAACTACAAAAAAGGCCTTACAATTTCTGAAAATTACAAAAAAAAATGTGAAGAAAATGACCTAGGGAAAATCACAGACAAGGACCCTCATGTCAGGAAATTATAGTTGAGCCCTAAAAAAATTCAAAACATGTCATTTAAGTCCCTCAGAAAAGTGTTTTTTCTTCTCACTTAAGTCCTTGGTCAAAACTTGGGCTAGGTCAAAATTTCACCCTGTCCTCCTTCAATTCTTGGCAGACCCATGAGAAAGAGAGACCCTACATATTAATAGATAGTTAGATAGTGTGTTCGCCGTGAGGCTGAACCAAAGCAATCCTTCTCCATACCAAATTCACCCTTCATCCCACTTCCTCTCCCACAATGGTAGCCAGTGAGCGACCTTCTTCCACTACCAACGAGCAACACCGCTATTTGGTTCGAAGAACATAGAACTCAGATTTGCACCACTATAAGTTTATTTTGGATAGACTAGAGCTTGGTTTGGAGAGACCACATCTTGGATTTGGAGCATGTGATCCGAAAGGTGAGAGAGGAAGAAGAAAACCACCACCGTCACTTCTGTCGAAAGCCCCTATCAGAGGAGAGCTTCTTCATCACTGTTGACCTCCATCGCTCACCACGCCATCTTCTTCTTCCTCTCTCCGTTGTCCTTCTACACTTTCTTTGGCCCTTCTCTGTGATCGCCTAACAAGAATCTGAGTTTTTCAGTGAGAGCTCTCATAGACGTTTACCTGCTTCACCACCACCACACAAGGAGCTTCTCCTTCTACTTTCTCTATACCATTATCACTATCGACCACCTCCTCTACACTTCACAACTACTGAAATCCACCATCGTCGCTTCCTTTAACCATTATCAGAGGAGGCCAAGACTGTTGAACCAAGAAGGACAAAGAAAGAATCAGAGCCACCATCGACCTTCCGTTCTTTACCATTATCGGAACCATCATCATCTTTTATTACTCACCATCGACTAAGCTTGATTCTTAACCTTCAATCTTTATCATTGTTCTACAAGTTCCATGTCTCTATTCTCTTCTTTTTAATAAGTCTGACAGCTTCCATGGAAATTTTGATTAAGCAATTGATATGTGTTGTGTCCGTGGTTAATTCTCCTATCTCTTGGAATAGAGATATATTGACTTGAGTTTCTATACTGCAACAGGGGAGTTATCTAGTTCAATTCAATTTCTCAACCGTATACTTTATATTTCCTACTTCTAGGATGTTATTTATATTAATTGAGACTAAGATTTTGTTTAATTATCTTTATGGATTAAAACTCTATGTTTGGATTGGATTTGGTTACTTGAATGCTTGATATGAATATTTCCTTTATTGAGTTCAATGAGAGTTTATGTGCTAGCATGTTATTGTTTGGTTAATATAATCGATTTGTGCTTAGGAGTGTCTTATTTGAGCATTCTTCCTTAGAGGATCAATTTACATTAATCCTATTTTGATTGCCTCTAAGTGGTTCCTTATAGTGCCTTAAGTGATAGTTACTAGCTGCATTCGCAAGAGTAACTATTAATTAAGAACACTAGACCCATATGTTTTTTTTGGGTTTTACTTTTAAGATTTAGAGAAAATTAACTCCCATGATTTTAATTGAACCAGGATAGCCATTCTCCCATGTGCAAGAGCATTCATTGTACATTACATACCCATTTTCATACTCCATTCCAATTTATAAAGAAAACATCAAAAATAGTAGCTTTAGGCTTTGTTTGGTTGGAGGTTTTATTAGGTTAGGTTAGGTTGGGGTGGGGTTGGAGGTAAAAAAGTAGTGTTTGGTTGGAAGGAGGTTAAGTTAGGTGTTGGATATTTTTTTGTCTTCTAGTGGTCACCTAACCTAGGTAGTGAACCCTCCAAAATTGGGGTTTTTCCTAGGTCAGAGAATATTTGTCTTTAATTGTGACTAAATTGCCCTGGCAATATTTTAAAATTCTAGAACTACCCTACCTTATAAAACTTGACCACCTGATTCAATGAACTTTCCACATTCTTCTTTGGTGTTAATGGGATACAACATGAACTGGCTGGATTTCTTTGTCTCCTTGGTTTTTTTCACTTTGCTTTTCTATTGTTTTCTCGTACACAGCTCGGAGGAAGAATCTGCAACCCAATCGTTGAACACTTTTGTTCAAGAATATGCTTACAATACATTATAAACAATAATAATTTTATAAATAATTATTATAGATAATTATTTATATGCTTACAAGAATAATTATTTTATAAATAATAATTTTATAAATAATTATTATTAATAAATACATTATAAAAGAAGAAGGAAAATATGTAGAAGGGCATTTTTGCCCACTTATAATTAACTCACCTAACCTAACCTCCTAAACCAAATAAGATACTAAACCTCACCTAACCTCTGTTTGAATCAAATAATATTATAACCTCCTCTAACCTAACTTAAATAAACCTCACTTAACCTAACCTTCCTTGAACCAAACACACCCTTATGATTTTATTTAAGTTTGCATTTACTTATTTTCAACAAAAAATCCAAAATCCATTTCCCCATATTTTATTGCTTTTGCATGGCATTTAGGTTACTTAGAAATCAATAAAAGGTTCCTCGAGAAGAGAGAACGATCATTGGTTTGCCTATACGCAATTCTTAGTTAATTTTTGATTATGGACCCCAAGGCTAATGTATGAAAAGGTCCTAATTAGCATGACTGAATTTACTCAATAGGTAAATGTATATTTTACAAATTTTGTATTACTTTTATTGTTTATTAAGTTAGCAAGTTAATTTTTTGTCTTGCTTTGGTATTACAGATGTTTGATCTTACTGATCCCTTTCCTGAAAAAGATATTCATTTCATTCGCAAATGTTGTGCTGAATTCATTTATGAGCTTTTACAAGAATAGTGAGTTTTTTAATCTAATGTTGTGATAATATGTATTGCTTCTACTATAATTTTTTAACTCTTTGATATCACAAGTTGCATTTCAATGTATGAACTATAAAGTGTTGTTGTAATTTTAATTACATCCTGTGTGTTGGATTACTGTCTGCTGATGATCTGTGCAGGATAACTTGTAGTTTTCATATCTAACTGGGTTTATATCTTTACGTAGGACAATTTCTGGGAGATGGGTGATACAAGTATGATGTTGGCCGTCTTACAATTTTGAGTCATTTCCTTTTATGAATTTGATGATCTGGTCAGAGTGCACCATAAGATGCAAACCTTTTTTTTATATAGGTAAAGCATGTTGATATAGGCATGTGATTTGAAAGATTGACCTCTATATTTTTTCTTCCCTCTTATATCCTGCAAAACTTAGGAATTTTATGTATATGCTAAGGAATTTTTCTTTCCTCTGATTTTCTGTAAAACTTGTGAGATTCTGTCATTATTGTTGTAGTGTTTCAGTTAAAAATGAAAAGAATACATGAGTTCTCAGAGTATAGTTTATATTCTGTTTTGAGTAATTGAAGAGGAAGGAGATTTCATTTGATTCATTTAAGTTTAAAAATGGAATCTATATGTAAAAATATAAGGGACAAGGATGTTAGATTAATTTGTAAACTTATGGAACTGAAAGTGTAAAGTTGAGATTTAAGTGACAAGTAAGAGTAGTTTTGTGATATTAATGATTTCAATGGTCATAATAAGTTTATCAATTGATATCTAATGTTTACCGCCATTGCATGTTATGAAAGTGGAATTGACATGTTTGTTGTTTTTATGTGATTCTTTGAAATCATGCATTTACACATGTGAACTTGTTTGAGACATGTCATAGGCCTATGTGTTTTACAGTTAATGTATGATAGTTTTAAACATGTCATTACATGATGAAGGTGCATATTAAGTTGTAAGCATGTTGAACTGCCAAGTTTTTCCATTTATGTTTGAATGGTAAATGTTTACTACTAGGATTATTTGAATCTCATCTGCCCCCCCCCCCCCAGGCGGCCAAATAACTAACCATGCTGGGTTACAAGTTTCCAATGAAAAAGCTAAAGAAAGAGGCAAGGGTAAGTGGAAGGAGAAATGAACTCCCTATGGCAACATTTTATTTTGTTGTAAGTTGTTAATTGCATAACAAATTCCATGAGTTGTATAAATTAAATTGGTGACTTGGCATCTATATTTGGATATGTATGTATGAGTGATAAGTAATTATATATATGCTTCAGTATGGCCTTGGAAGCTAGCATGCTTTTAGGAAGTATAATCATGCATGCATGTGTGTGTGTGTGAGTTAATGTTCATTTGACTCTAATGATTTGATAAAACAAAAAAAACCAGAGAATTTTTTAGACTAGTTGTGTGGACAACTTGTCTAAAAAGAATGACTGTTTTCTTTTTAGACCGGTTGTCCACATAACCGGTCTAAAATGTCATTTTTAAGACCGGTTGTCTAACCAGTCTAAAAAGTAACAGACTTTTTATACTGGTTATATCAAGACCTCATCCAGTACCGATCTAAAAAGTTATTTTAACTCAATGTAAAAAGTGATTTTTCCACCAGTAATTTGAGAAAAGTTAAGCTTAATTAACAATATAAACCAATTAAATGTAACCCATATTGACCCCACATTAATATAACCCAGTTATCAATCATCATTTCCAATAATCACATTTTCAATATCAACCCAAAGCCTAACTCAAAAATCATACCTCTAACTCTAGTCTTCATGTAAACTCCAAACTGTTCACCTTGATATAAAGCCCCAAAATTCTCAATTTACTACGATAGCTCAATTTCCTTATCCCAATCATATTTTTATCTTCTAATAACACTATTCCTCTCATTTAAATTATTGACAATAATAATTCTATCCAATCATTAGAAAACCACCAAAATCTTGATTATTTTAATCCTTAGGAAAAATGTCGATAAATCAACTATTTATCACATCATCTTCACAATCTCCTTTCTTTCTCTCATTTGTTCTTTCATACTCCTTAGAGCTATCAATTAATCACAACCTCCTCAATTTATTCAAAAGCACTTAATTTCCTATACCTAAAGTTTCATCCAAAATCCTCAATATTCACATTCCAACATAAACCTCAAACCCAACCCTTCAGTCATCAACATAACTTATAATATGTTAAAATAAATAATCAAATTTGAATTTATACCCCCTTAATCATAAATCATAAATTATCCAACCAGACCCTAACTTTATTTTTCTTAAATAAAACATCTAAGCAAAAATCTAAACCATAAAACTCTTATTCCAACCTCATTAGCTCCATTAAAAACTAAATCATCAATTGAAATCTAACATCCCAAATTTTATTCACCAAAATTCCTTGCACCTTTGTGGCATTAAAAGGAAGAAAATAGTGAATTTGAGCACACTGGAAAGAATGGCAAAACATTGCAATTAGTGGTTACACACAACTTGGTTAAGTTTGGACACAAAGGTACAATTTTGGTTCCCTTAAAGGCTTAATGTTAAAGCCCAAAATGAAGAAGGGAGGAGCACAATTTCTAGCCCAAGTCCTATGTGATTTTTGGCCAAAACAAAAAGAAGAAAAGGAAGACACAATTTAATATGAAAATGTAAGGGCAAAATGGTCTTTTGGCCATAAAGAAGAGGGAAAATATTTATTTGGGTACAAATTGGGACATGTGGAAGCATTTTGGCCAAGTTTGAAAAGATGAAGCAATTAGTCAAAAATCATATGACTAATTAGCATTAAAATAATATTATTTCAAGGAGGTGGAAGGGTGATATTTTAAGAGCCCTTAACCCTTTCTCAAAGGCCATTTTGGGCCAAGACAAGGAGCAAGAAGAGAGAGAGAGTCTTGGAGAAGAGCAAGAACAAGATAGAGAGCAAGAGATCAAGAAGCCACACAAGGTAAGTTTGGTTGTAAAATTCATGTGTTCTTGCCTTCAACCTCTTGGAAATCTCTTTTAATCTTCAAATCCTTCTTGAATCACTCATGTAGCAAAGACAAATTCAAGTGAAAGAAGGAGAGAGAGGGATGGTTTTATTGAGCTAGAGAGAGAAACCAATAGGAAATTCAGTTATCCTTGCTTTCTTATTGATTCAAGGTTGCTTGATGTTGTTATGGTTGAATTTGTGGCTTGTATTCATTGATTCTATGATTTGGGATACTTAAACCCTAAGGTAAGGTGTTGCCCAATTTTTGATTAAACATGTCCAATGGGTGTTTAAGTGGTTAAACAAGTGATTAGAAGTGAAAGGAAGGAGTTTGGTTGAATGGAATCATGAAACACCAATTTTCCCAAATATTTCCAGAATTTCGTCCAAACCTATTTTGGGTGTGTTTGGGTTGGAATTTCATAGATTTGATGACTCCTTTGGGTTTTACACAAAAAACTATGCAAGAATAGCCTTTGGCTATAAATTTTGGATTACTGGAATTAAACACTAAAATTTATAATGTAAACTGTGCTGCTAGTTTGATTTCCTCCATAATTATTATCCGAAATACGTGATTAAAATGCAAGAGACCAATAATAATCAAAACTCATTTGGTTTTCACAAATTTCTTTCACAAACACTTTAACCTAGTCTCACATTCATATTTTGAATACAATTACCTCATGAAGATAAATCACATTCATATAAATATCAGAGTGCACAATAATAATCCCGGCAATCCCGGATTCATACCTTCACTAAAGTTTCATAGGGCACGTACGCCCTTACAATTTCTCAAATAGGGATTCCACAACACTCATTCCAATTACACCTTCCAACCTATCATCCGAACATATACATCCAAACATATATAGTTTTCCCAACATCTAACGATAACCAACTACCAAATCCAAATGCCCATAAGGAATGCTCGCCGCCCCTAGTCGCTTGCTCCTTTCTTGAGCCACATGTCCTGCCTAAAATGTTGGTAGGGGAAGGTGAGATTCGAGAGAATCCTAGCAGGAAACAGATACCAATATACATGCAAGATAAGTGTTTAATGCATGACATGCTTGCATCACAATAATTCGTGCTCACATAATGATATATCTGCATGCTCAATGTTTCAACAACATACTCATGGCCATAGCATAAATAGAAACAGAGCTTCAATCATTCATATATGTTTCACATTATCAAGCAAAGCAATAACATGCATCAATACACAAACACAAATATCAATACATGCAGGAGAGGTAAGTTCCCTACACTTATTTTTCCATGTATGCTCCAGCACAGCTTATTCATGATCAGACGAACATCAAACCATGATCAGGGTGAATATCGAACCCTGTAAACCAAAATAAGGACATAGGGTTATTCTCTTTTCCAAATTCTCACTTTTATAACACTTATAGTTGGTTACCATTCATGACCTTTAGGTAGCTAATCAAAGCCTAAACACATGCCTAAAGGCTTGAAAAACACTTGACCAAAGACCATCTTCCGAAGTCCAAAATGTCATTTTTTGCGGTTGGCCGCGGCCAACAATAGGTCAAAAACATTTAGGCCGCAGCCTAGAGTCCTTCTGGCCGCGGCCAAGAAAATCCTGTTTCTTGGCTGAATTTCCAAAAATCATAACTAATTCTAGAAAAATCAAAATGAGGTGATTCCAAAGCCAAATAAAATCTATTTAAGTCCTATTTACAGGAAAAATATGGACCATTACTAGGTGTGTGTTTGGATTAGCTTTTGGAGAATAGCTTCTAGAGAAAAAGTGGAGAATATATTATGAGGAGAATAGATTAAAGAAAATCATGGTTTTAATAAAATGAGAGTGTTTGGATGTTGTGATCAGATTATGTATTATTTAAGGGTTAATGTCCAAATTTAACAGTCAAGTTTTTCCTCAAGGACGTCTGGTACAAATAAATTTTGGAAGACGGAAAATAACAATAAACAATTAACAAGGATGTAAATTTAACAAAACCGTTAAATTTGACCTGACGGCGTTAAATTATAAGAGAAGAAAACCCCTAGCAGTATTAAAAATGAAACATCTTAACCCATTATTTAACATTAAATTTCATAATTAATACAAAAAATGAAATAATTTTGTCTATATGTAATGTTAATTAATTAAACTAATTTTTTTAATATAATTAAATTTGATAAATAAGTCTTATATTAAGGATAAGAGGGAGTATTAAAATTTTAAAATTCTAAAAAAAAAAGAGATAGAGAAAAAACGTTGAAATTCAAAAAAAAAAAAGATGAGAGAGAGTGTGTGACGTGGGGCCCACAAACAGAAAAAGAACCAATAAGAGTGAGAGGGTGGGGCCCATAGTTGAAAAAATAAGAAAAAATAGATTATGCCTAAACCATGGTTTTGGACACCAAAACCATGGTTTGAGGTCAGAATGGATTATTTGGGAATGAGAGGGTGTTTGGATGTTTTTTTAGAAAATCATGGTTTGAGTCCAAAATAGCTTTTTTTAAGTCAATCCAAACACTCTAGAAATCACCACACAATTCTAGAATTACACAAAACTCATCCCTACTCCAAAACAGAGTCCAGTTTTAGTCCCAAATTTTGGCAAAGCATAACTCTCAGTTCACAAAACAAAATGCCATGAATTATGTGTCCATTTTAAAGCTTGGGATGTGAACTTTAAGACTGGAAAATTTCATAATTTTTAGATACCATTTGGTCATTCAAAACTTCCGTGCAAACTGACTGCCCAGAATAGAGTTCACACTTACAGATTTCCGATTTTCTACCAAAGTGTCCAATGACTCCAAAATCAATAACCAAACCTATTCCCATACAATTTTCCACAAGGAACACAATGGAAACCTCAAAATGACCAAAATCAAAACCTATCAACATGCCCTGTTTTAACCAATACACAAAACCAACACAAAGGTGCCAAACTTTACATTTAAGCTTCAATTCAATTCTATCAATTCAAAACACTAAACAAGGCACCATTTCCATGACAAGAACATACCACACTCCCCATGACCCTAAATCACGAAAATTAGGGCAAATTTTCCAGAAATTCAAGGCCCAACCAATGATCATAAAACTTATATGAAAATGAAGCTTACACTCACCTCAACAATTTTCCAAAAGAGGTTCCTTGGTTCTCCAATCTCTAGATTTCCTTGTGTGTTCAAAACACCACTAATGGAAAATCTAAAACCATGAAAGTGAAGGTCTCAACACAATGAACAACTTTATAGAAGGGAGTTTTGGCATTAAAGGTCATTAGAAAGGTCAATGGCTCACCTTAAGCAAAAACACTTCCTCTTTCTTGAGCTCCCATGGCAACACGAAAGAGAGAGGAATGAGAGAGATGAAGAGAGTGGAAAGAGACGAAATGAACTAGTTCCATCCCTCCCATACTTGTGACAGCCATATAGAGAGGAAAGAGATAAGAGAAAATCATTTAAAAATATAGCATTTGACTTTTCTACTCTTATCTCTTCATCCTCACCTTTTGCCACATGTCTCCACCTCATTGGCTCTCATAAAGAAGGTAACCAATTAGTTACTCTAACCACTCCATTAGCCATTTAGTCACACATCACATTTCTCCTTAGTAATAAATCTCTCCATTAATCACTAACTTATGGCCATTCTTTTTATTTGTCACTGATTATGGCATATTTATTAATTAAAATTGCCACAAAATACATAATAACTTCAATTGAAATTCACAAATTATTCTCAATAATCATCATTAGCCCTTAATCAAAATTTGGGGCATTACAATTCTCCCCCCGTTCAATAAATTTCGTCCTTGAAATTTGTTACACCAATGGGGACATAAACCTCAGACGCCTCTTCATGAAGACTTATGTTTCTCAATTTGTTTCTCATTAGAACAGTCCCTTCAAGACCACTTATACAGATAATACGCTACAGGTCTTATTCTAGTAAGAATCCCAACGGACCAATGTGTCATGGCTTGATTTCTTCCCCTTAATCACTTTAACAATTCTCATACCCGGAGACACTCTAGAGGTCTTTACCAATTCATGGTTCAATCTCCGTTTTCAAACTCTAGAAGTCTTTACCTTATTCAATCATGTTTTAGATGGACTACACTCATGCATCCCAACTTTGAACAATATTAAAGAAGAGTTTTTTAGCATTAGAGGATATTAACCAAGCTAAAAACTGACCTTTCATTTTCTCTTTCTTCCCTTGCTTTGGATGTTATGGGAGCTTTTGAGGAGAGAGAGAGATCAGATTTTTGGTTTCCACAAGCCCTCATAGCCGACCTTAATAAAGAGAGGAGAGAGGAATAAGTGTTTTGACTATTTGACCCAATCTATGACTCATAATGTGCTAAGTGTCACACCCTTGCTTCATCCTCATGAGCTCACATGAACTCATACACATGGGATTCCACCCTTTTTAATCTTTGAGTTACCAATGAACTTCCTCTTCGGCAACCGATCAATTGGTCGGTAACTTTACCGTTTTGCCCCTGATTATGGCAATTCACACTAAATCACCACTAAAACACATCATATCTTTCCATACCATCACAAAATGCACCCTCCCTCTATTTTAAGATAATTTAGATGTTAATCCATAATTGAACTTAAATATAGGGTTTTGGCGCTGCTCATAACACATACGAATCACATTTTCACATCACAATCTCCAAAAGGGTTTATTTATCACCAATCACCTCCACTTTTGGAGTCCTTAACCCTTAATCGAAATTTAGGATCTTGCTAAAGGTGGCTTAGTAGTCCACATATTTCAGGCTTATTCTTTAGCCTCAAATCTCAAAATTTAGGGTATTACAAACCCTGTGGGGAATTCTTATAGTATAATCAAGTAATTTATATCACTATGTAGATGTTATTTCTGTATGCCCATTGTGAACATCCTATTTTGTCTGGGCCTTACTCAAAAATTAAAAAACTAATAAAAAAACAAAAATAAAAGAAATTCCTCTTATTGATGATGATTGGTGTCTAAATTGGCAATCATCATTAAAGGGAAAATTAAAAAATAAATAAATGAAAATAAAAAAGTCCTCCCACTAATGATAATCAGTGTCCAAATTGGCAATCATCATTAACATAAAAAAATTAAAATTAAAATTTTAAAAAAAATCCTCTCATTGATGATGATTAGTGTCCAATTTGACATTGTCATTAATTAAAGAAAAATAAAACAAAATATAAAAAAGTATCTCTCATTCATAGGTTTAAATTACGAAGTTGCTTACAGGGAAAATATAAGAAATTAAATAAACAAATACAAAATAAAAAATCTCCCATTTATGTTGATAAGTTTAAATTAGGAAATTACTTGTGAAAAAAATTAAAAAAATTAAAAAAAATTAAAAAAATCTCTTATTGATTGTGATTAGGTCAAGTTAAGAAGTTTTATTGATAAAAATACAAAAAAGAACATTAAAAAAATCTCTTTATTGATGGTGATTAGGTCAAATTAGGTAGCTTTTAACATAAAATACAAAAATAAATTTTAAAAATGAAAATTCAAAAAAGAAGGAGCATTTATGAAGAAAATCCTACCTTGAGACTACAAATAGGAGTACAAGGGTTGAAGCAAGACACAAGAATTTTGGGAGTGAAGAGAAGCAAGGTATATGCTGCTTTGTCTTCTTATGATGCTATGTGTCATACTTAATAAATATTGATAATGTGATTGTACTTGCCTCTTATTTATTATGTGGTTCTATCACCCTATCTCTTGTTGTAGTAGAGTTCAAAGCATAAAAGGTACACACTCTTACATGTCTTTATTGATTTTCTTGTCTTCTTGGACTTTCTACAATGAATAATATGATAAGAATACAATTCCTTGTTAGCTTGATGAGCTCTCTTTATTTTCTTCTCTCCTTGTTGCAAATAAAAAAGTTTTTTTTAAAAAAGAAAGAGGTTCTTTTCTTAAAATAAACAAATTTGGCTTCATATGAGAAAATAAAGAAAAAACTTTTAAAAAAAAATAAAAAACACAAACCAAACAAAAAAAATATTTTTGTCAAAGAAATTAAATAAACATTTTTTTAAAAAAAAAACACCAACAAAGTGATATGCATTCCTACCCCCGAACTACGTGGACTTTGATCCCTCTAAAGGGTACATATGCTCTAGATTTTCATCCTACGTCAAGTCCAACTTTGTAAATAAATATATTTTCTCCCTTTTTTTATTTTTTTTTATTTTTATTAGTCTTAATTTATTTCTTTTTGTAAATATTCTCTTTTTTATTTGGGTAATTATCATAAGATTAAAGACCATAATATTTTTAAATAATTAACTTAGGGTAACCATTCTTATGAATGGATGTTGGGGGGTGTCTAATGTAACACCCGTGTTTTGAAAGCATATAGATGGCATGAATGTAGTAATATCTTTAACAAGGAGACCAGTAATCTTTTGTAAACAGCGGAAGTCCCAACTTCAAGCAGAGTGTGGAGCTGCACTTCAATGGGTTTTCAAAAATCTTTTCAAAAATCACTTTCAGATGGGGTCTCATATTATTTTATGATTTATTTTAAGCCATCCGTTTCAGGTTCATTTCTTCATATCAGAGTGTTTACTAATAAGTTCTCTGCTGAAACCCAAGCTACTATGATTAATTAACGGCCCTAGGTGGACGGCTGTCCACTACTGGTACGAATGTCGTTGCGCGTTCGCTTATATACAGGCGCTTACATACATGTCAGTACGAGACTGACCACACTTAAATACAAATTACATACAATCTCCAGAAAATATAACTAAATTCTAAGTCCTTTGCTTCATTCGCCCGTGTTTACCTTCTTGCCAGAGGAACTACTTGCCAGAGCTGAAAATTTGTTTTGGAAAAATAGGGTGAGATTCAATGAATCTCAGTAGTAACAGATATCACTCATATAAAATGCACATATATCATGCCATGTCAACCAAAGTTACAGTACAATCAACATATTCAACATTCAGAGATAAATTCACAATATGCAGAAAGCATAAAGTTACCAATTCAAGGACAACCGTCCCTTGCCACAGTGCTGGGAAATTCTACTGGGCCTTAACCCTTCTCATCTGAATGTTTTAAATTCACAATGGTACAAACATACATATAACATATCACATAGTATGTGAGGGATAAGTTACTACCTGACAATTTTTCCAAATCTTGATCTTGATTGACGTGCTTTGAACGTCCTGGGCAAGTGTCAAGTTCTATAAATTATAATTTACGGCCAATGAGTTTTTTCTTAGTCCAACTCTTCATAAATTATTCTCTTATGTTGGTTACCATTAGGGTCACTACATTAGGCCCAAAATGAAGCTAATGAGCTCAAGCTACTCCAAATGCTTAACTTAACTCTTAAATGTCCAATTTTATTAAAAAAACTCTTTGCTTTGAATTTTTGCACAATTACCAAAAGCTGGCAGATTTTTCACTGAAATTTGAAAAATCATAACTAATTCTAGAAAAATCGAATTGAGGTGATCCAAAATTCTATATAACCCTTATTAAGTCTATTTTAAGGGAAAAATACTTTCAGTAGCTGAAAGACCGCGCACACTTCCCAGTTTTTCTTTTTCTCCCTGCTGCCAGAAAATCTGACCAGTTTTAATGGTCTACTTTAAAAATTCATAACTCCTAGTATACTTATCGAAATCCTTCATAATACCTATCAAATTAAAGGTCTATAAGCTTACTTTAATTCAGGAAAATCTCATAACCAAATGATGAAGTTTGGACAGTGAAAGTTTCGCCACAACAAAACTGCCAGACAAAAACGCACACTGGCAACTTTGTTGCACAAGTAGACTTAATTTCCAATTTTTGATTCTTTAAACCAGTCTGTCAAAAATTATAACCAGAGCCTATTCCCACACAAGTTTTCGTGTAGAATCCAATGGAAAACTCAAAAATACCAAAATCAAATTATTTCTACTAGATTTAGCCCCCAACCGAAATCTGCCTCCCAAAACAACAAAAATTCCACTTTGTGATTTTAACAACCAACAAGTCTAATACTTCTCCAAACATCATATATCACCTTATATATATGATTAAAACATCTTCCTTCTTCAAAAACACCCCTTGAATGAAATACATGGGTGGTTGAAGAGCTAATAAAAACTCAATGAAATCACAAAGTATTCGGTTCAAAAGAAAGCCTATGCTTACCTCTTCGCGTTTCTACAAGTGGTTCGGTATTCCGGCGGCACTCTGGTAGACTAATTGGCACAAAACACCTCAGATGAGAAATCTAAGACCATATAATTGAAGCTTATAGTGAGTAGAGAAAGTTTCCTGAAGGACTTACCGGACAATAACGGTGATTCAAGGTTGAAATCGGCTCCGGTAGTCAAGAAAACTCACTATTCACTCCTCCTTCTCTCTTCTTGTGTTCTTAAGCTTAAGAAATCTGATTTCTCTTTCTCTTTCCATGCTTGCACGAAATTTTGCCATTTAATTAGGCATGGATGGCTGTGATTTAATCACTTAAAATGATCTCATCTCATCTTGCCACGTGTCACAAGTTTAAGGCTTAAGAACGCCACGTGTCATGCAACCATTGGTCTTCCACTTTCTCTTTCTTCGGTGGGTCATAAATGGTCAGGGGAAGGGAAGGCCTGACAATTTCCCCATACTCCTGGGTTCGGTGCTCGACTCGAAAAGTAAGCGACCCGGCCGGAGACCGGTGAATTCCCTGGACTCAGATGCTAGATGGCGTACTCCGGAGATGACAACACGAAAGGCTTAAAGTGGGTGTAATGATGAGTAATGATGAGGGACACATGTCACCCCCTCATTTGGCCAACACAAAAACATGTTTTTACTTTGTAATAATTTCGGGACACTTGTCATTTCCTTATTTGGCCAACACAAAAGATGTGTCATCATGAGTCATAATGAGCTGTCATTACATACTTTACTGAAGTTCTTTTTAATAAAGTTGCTCCATCGGTGCATTACCCGGAATTCCACGTGGGACCCACGTGGGACCATGGCACGCATATCGAGGCACATCACGAAATGCCCGAATTCCTCCGATCTCGCAACTGACGCCCCTGAACCCTGCAGCCACCGACGAATTTTGTTCCGACTTCTTACACTTCTATTTTTACAATATTGACTTCTCGATTTCTGTAAATGACACAATGGATATCTGGGAATTCCAAAAGTAACTCTACCTTTAATTGTAAATACCGATATTTATTTTATTCTACTATTTCCATATTTACATGTTTTTAGTATTGCAAAATTTGGTATATTACATCTAACACCTTCCCTATACACATTCAACTCCCTAACCTTAAATGGTTTTTGTACACCAATTTCATTTTCAACAAAAGTTTCTAAAATTATCCTTTTTCAAAATTTTGGTGGCGGCTCCTTATTTTCCAAATTTTGGGAGGTACAGCTTGGCGACTCTACTGGGGATTGTTTGAGAGTCAAGCCCATTTGAGTTAAATTCTTAAGAATAATATGGCCTTAATTTTATTTTAATTACCGCTTTTTATTATTTGTTTTTATTTATGAAATTCTTTATTCATTTTATTTATTTATTTTCTCTATCTATCTTATGATCTGCTTAGCAGTTGAGGGTTAGGTAGAACTTAGGCCCATAGGTTGATATGCACTCCACACACACTGAACACATACAATATTATCCACACACACAATTTGGGCCCTATACCCGGGTCTGTGAGTTCCTTAGGTGAGCAGAAGTTTCTAGCAGTCTCCCTGTGGGGTTTTCAAAACCCCCTGAGGTTGCTGTGAAAACTTCATCCTAGCTATTACTTTTTTGGCAAGGTTAATCCCTGTGGGGTTTTCAGAAATCCCTGAAGGTCAATTTCGTCAAATGGGGTCTTTGTAATACCCAAATTTTGAGACTTGAGCTTAGAGAATAAGCCTGAGATTAGTGGAATGCTAAGCCCCAGTTTAGCAAGATCCCAAATTGTGATTAAGGGTTAATGACTCCAAAAGTGGATGTGGTTAGTGATAAATAACCCTTTTGGAGAATATGATGTGATTTGGCACTCGAATGTGATTCGTGTGTGTTGTGAGCAACACCAAAACCCTGTATTTGAGTTTAATTGTGGATTAACATCCAAATTGACTTAGAATAAAGGGAAGAATTGAATGGGGTATTGTGTTGGAAATGGTGTCATAGTGTGTTTTGATGTCATTGAAATTGGTTTGGAACTTTGGAATGGAAAAGTTGCAATGTTAGGTTTTGAAATGTGAATTGTGTTGACATGTTGAGATTGTTGTGAAAACATGTCAATGTGATGTGAATTTGATTGATTTGGTGTTTACAATAGATTCCTTGTGAAATTTATGTGGGAATGATGTTTGGTATGAAAATGGGACCATTGGAAGCAAAGATGCAAAATCTGAAATTCTGTCCAGTGAAACTCTATTCTGGGCAGTCATTTGTGTGAACATTTTGAATCACCAAATGGTGTCTAAAAATTCTGAAAATTTCCAGTCTTAAATTTCACATCCCAAGATTCAAAATGGACATATAATTTGTGCCATTTTGTTTTGTGAGCTAGGAGATATAACTGTCCAAAGTTTAGGATGGAAACTGAACTGTGATTTGGGGCAGCGATGAGTTTTATGTAATTCTGGAATGTTTTGGTAATTTTAGGTAATGGTCCATATTTTTTCTATAAAGAGGCCTTAAATACCTTTAATTTGGCTTTGGAATCATCTCATTTTGAGTTTTCTAAAATTAGTTATGATTTTTCAAAATTTGAGCAGAAAATCTACCAGAAAATCTGAAAATGGGAATTATGACATCATCGAAATAAAAGATGACATCAGCATGGAATTAAATATTTTCTCATCATCTTCAGCTCTCATTTATGACGTGCTGAACCAGCTGAAACTAGTGAGAGAAAGTTGAGAGCTCTTAGAGAGAGAAAGAGGAGAAATCTCACAATGTAAGCCGATTTCTCCAACAATCTATCTCCTAACACGTAGAACCTTGCTCCTAAGCTTCTCTTTCATGTTCTTTAAGGTGTTGGAAGCTCAATTTTCATGGTTAAGAAGGGCTAGGGTTTCAGCCACTCTTGAGAAAAGCTATTGGGAGCTTGAGGTAACTTCCAAACTCTTGTGTATTGACTATTCTGGCTGCTGTGGACAATTTAATCGGTGAAATTTTGCCAGATTGTCATTGGTTTCAAAAATGAAAAATGGGTGTGTGGGGCTGTTATGCTGCCCAAATTGGTACTAAATGGTAGTTGTAACATAATGGAATAGTCAATAAAGTGGTTAGGAGTAAAAAGGAACGCGTTTACGGAGCCAAAACCGAAAAACTCCAATTTTCCCCGGAATACTTGAGAATTTTGCCTAGCTCTAGAATGGGGTCTTAGAGTTGGATTTTCAATGATTTGATGATTCCATTGAGTTCAGGAGCGAAAATTAGGTGGGCTTACAGTTGGGCACTTTTTCGAAAAAGGCTGAAAAAGCATAATTATGAAAACGCCCCTGAAACCCTTAAAGTGGGACTGCCAAGGGTAATTTTGTAATTGACATTGAATCTAATAATTTCAAGTTTGGAAATGGATTCCTTGGGTAGAAATATGTTAGAATAGCCCATGTCAAAATTTCAGGAAAAGTATAGCCGGACCGAGTACGGTAAGGCTGGGCCGGGCCAGGTCCCCGGGGGCATCTTGGTAAATTTTTAATATAGAATCATATAACCCCCAGAAACACTATGGAAGTGTCTAAATAGTATATTTGACATTGTAGGATCGAATATGAAGCCCCGAGCTGTTTGCACGTAGATTGAGGCACACGTTTCGAGGCATAAAAGGATTAAGGTAGGGAACTTATCTCTCCTGCATGCTCTGATAACTGTATTAATGTGTTGATGCATGTTATTGCTTTGCTTGATTATGTGGAACATGTATGAATGATTTGAAGCTATGTTTCAATATATGCTATGGCCATATGTGTATCGTTCGAAGCATTGAGCTTATAGATTTGTCATTGTATGTGTGTATGAGTTATGTGATGCAAGTATGTCATGCATTAAACACTTATCTTTCCTGCATATTGATAATGTTTCCCTACTGAGATTCTCTCGAATCTCACCCTCCCCTACCAATAATTTAGACAGGGCAAGTGGCTCGTGGAGGGAGCAGCTAAGACTCCTTCGAGATGAGAGTTGGTAGTTGGTTATCAATGAGTCGTGAAGACTGTATATGATTCGGTTGAATATAGGGTTATGAATTTGAGATGAGATTGTGTGATCCCCATTTGAAGAATTGTAATGGGCAATTGTGCCCTGTGTATCTTTAGCGAAGGTATGTACCTGGGATTGCCGAGATGATTATGTTGTGCACTCTGATATTTATATGAATGTGATTTATCTTCACGTAGTGATTGTATTCAAAATGTGAATATGAGACCAATTTTATAAATGATTGTGAAAGGTATTTGTGAAAACCCCGTCATGTGATGGGTTAGTAAATGTTATTTGATTATTATTGGTCTCATTTCAATCGAATATTTCGGATATAATTACAGAGGGGGTTACAGTCTTTATCCTTATGATGGGGGCAGTTAGGAGACCATTATAAGTGAGAATTAGAACCACCTTGCAACCATTGCACCTATTAGTGGAAATTATCGACCATCCCAATTAATTAGTACCTGACTTTCTTAGGTATAACTCATGTATGTCTTACCTCCTACTGATTGAACCATATTTTTATATGAATTTTCCATGATTAATTTGGGATTTTAATGTATTTTCAGGGACATTATTGCATTATTAAACATTAATTTTGGTTAGGGACAATTATTTTAAATTAATGGGAATTAGGGGCAAAAAGGTTAAAATTCATTAATTATTATTTTTTATATTGTCCCTTGAATATTTGATACTACCTTATGCTTAATTTTACATTGTAGGTATTAAAGAAGAAATTAAAGATTTTGGAGTTTCAAACTATTGGGCTCGCAAGGAGAAGAGGGGTCAAAAGCAAAGAAACAAAAAGCTTCAGACTTGATAGCCCAAGAACCATTGACGCAGCCCAAGGATGAGAGTGATCTGGCAACAGAAATGGAGGATCCGGTAGATATGCCAAATGGATATAGAAGACCCGGTTGGCAACCCGAGAGACGCAGCTGAGGGAAATAAAACACAAAGAGAACAGCGCCGAAAAAGGGGGGGAGCTTGATCATCATCGTCTACCTTCATCTTCCTCTCACCGGCGGTATCATCCACCACTTATAGCCGCCGGCGAGCATCAGAGCTTCACCTGCCACAGCCACAACTGAGAACAGAACTGAAGGGAAATGGCAGCGGCAACAGCTGCAACACACCAGAACCATCTTCTTCATTCCTCCGTTCGTCCAGAGCAGAGGCAAGCTTATTTCACTGCTGAACCACCACAGACTGAGACAAGTTGTAGAAAACAGAGGGGGGCCGTGGAGCTTCTGGGCCAGCGCCGCAAGTGAAGAACGAGGAGACAGATCCGAGACCATGTTTTGAACCATTCCACCATTATCATATACCTCCTCTGTTCATCAACATCACAGCCCACCATAATCGTCTTCTCCATTCTCAGATTCAATATTTTTTTTTCTTTCTTTGTGTCTCCTCTGCATTTCACTACGTGGCTGCCATGTTTCTGGATTTTCTGTGGTTATTTTAAAGTAATGTGCTGCTGATTCATTTGTGCTCTTGGGGATGAATTGGATATGACTTGAGCTCATATGTGCTTCAAAGGGGAGTTTATTTTATCTATAGCTCATTGTATTTTTGATTTCTTAGGTTTAAGAATTCATTTATATATTGAGACTATAATTTTAGTTATGTTTTATTTTATGGATTGAGTTGTTGTGATTTGGAATTTGTAATGAGGATTTGTGCTCATCAATATATATGGTTATATATATGTTTATCTATGATTCTATTGCTTTCTATCTATTTAACATGGTATTGTTGAATAGTTTGATTGACTTGGAATTGTAGTTGAACCTAAATGCATTGCTTATTCCATAGTCACTCTCTAAGGGGTTTTAATAATGCTTAAATAAATTGGTTCATGAGTTTAAGCATTAGACTCAATAGTAATTGGGGTTTGGTATATTAGAAAACTTAGAGAAACTCATTACACTAAGAGGGCTTAATAGCATTTCAAGGGTAGGGGTTCCTCTCTTGTGATGCTAGACTCAATGGTAATTGAGGTTTGATATATTAGAAGCTTAGTGAATTAACTCCCCAAATATCTTAATTGAGCAAGGATAGCCATTGAAAATCATTTCCAAGAGCATCTTCATCACTTGCATTTCTAACCAATTTTCATTCCTTCTTCAATTTTATTCCAAAATTCCAAAAATATTGGTTTTAAAAGCATTTTAGTTTAATTACAATTTAGTTGTTAGATAAAAAGCTCAAAGATCATTTTTAACTCATTTCATGTCAATCATTGCACTTAGTTTCTAGGTAATTAATAAAAGGCTCTTCGAGAGACGATCCGGGATTGTACCCTATATTGCAATCCTTGGTTTAAATTTTGAAGAGGTTACCAAGGCATAAAAGCTGACAAAGCCTGATTTCTTCAAGTGGCGCCGTTGCCGGGGAGCCAAGTAATTGGTTCCCTAGTAGCTAAGTGTCAATCTTTGATTAATTGGTACCTTGAGCCTTTAGGTTGGATTTTAGTTAGTTTAGGTAGTTTTGTATGTTTTTCAAAGCATATTGCATCTTTTGTCATTTTGAAATCCTTTTCCCCTTTTTCATTTGCATTTGTGTTCTCTTAGAATTTTCCCCCCTAGTTTTTATAGTTTTTTGTTAGATAATCCTCTTTGTGATTCATTGGAATTTATTGTGATTGGATTTCATGGCTTGGTTTAATGGTAATCAAGGTTTATCTTTTCACTCTCACTCTTCTGTAGCAGATTCGACTGAAAGGAAAGAGTCTATCTCTGAAAGCATCCATGCTATTCAACAAACATTGCAGCTTCTTCAAGCTAAGATGGGATGTCAAGATAGTCCAATTGGTGAAGAATGTAATGGTCCATTCTACTCTCCATACCATAAACCCTACCAACAACCTTTATTCCAATCTTATTACCCACCACACCCACCCTATAGATCATACCATGAACCTTCTCCGCCACCATACAACCCATATCATGAGCCTCACTCTAATCCTCCATCATATAACCACATGCCATATCATGACCCTTCTCCTTCATTCCATTCCACTTTCCAACCATGCCATCCACCTCATGAGCCTCTATTCCTACCATTTCAACCATCTTATGGATATCATTCTCAACCATGTGTGCCTCTCCAAGAACCTTCTATTGGTGGAGTTATTGGAGAATTCCAAAAACCAATGACTTGTACTATAAATGAGGATCAGTCACACAAGGATACTTTTTCCAATTGCATGGCCTCTATAATGAGATCAATGGAGCAAAGAGATAAAGAGCGTGCAAGTTTGGCCAAGGACTTTGAGCGTCTCACTCAACCATCAAACGAAGCGGAGGGATGGAAGAAAGATGTTGAACAATTTAAGAAGAATATGGAGTTGCTGTCACAAAAGATTTCTAAGTGCATCGCTCCACAAGAGACTCTTCCTCCATTGCCTACATGTAATCCACCTATTCAAGTCAAGAAAGTCAAGAAAGTGCGCTTTCAACTTCCAGAGGAGTCTTCCTTTCCTGTGGAGGAGGAACAAGGAGTCCAAGCTCAAGGGTCACATGCCACTTCACAAGTGGAAGATTTCGGACCTCCGTTGCCTATTCCCACACAAACACAAGAAGTGGAGCAACAACAAAAGAACATTAAGGAGGCTTTTCTACCATTCGGTAATGATCCTATCCTTATAGAAGTAGATTCTTCTACTACTTTAACTAGTGCAGCAATTCATGATTTGAGTGATGATGAGGAAATCATTGTTGAATCCCCTCAACTGTTTGAAAATGTAATTGCTCCACCCATTAGTTTAAGTAGTAGTGATTCGATTGTACTTGTCGATGACTATGCTTCTATTTCTTTATGTGATGCTTCTATTGTTGAAAATGCTTCTCTTCCTAGTACTAGGGATGATTGTGGTCAATTGACTGCTATATCTTCATGTTCTTGTGCGGTAGATCAAATATGTGTTGATTGTTATTATGACAAATGCCACTTACTTGTTGAGTTTCGAAAGAAAGTATTTAATGAAGTGGTTGATTCTACCGTTCATCTTGATGCATCTCCTTGTACTATTGATGTTTTTAAGCATGACACTTGTGAAAATGTTGAATCTTCTATGAATGTCACTGTGGTTGATGTGAGTGATAAAAACCATAGCCTAGGAAAGGATCTTTCTCTTGATTCCAATGAATTACATGATAGCTTCATATGGAAAGATTCAAATGCTTTAATTGATGATTTTACAAATGAAAATGAATCTTTTCATATGATTCTTTCTTGTGATTTGCCGCCCGATATAGAAAAGGAAAATGATTCTTTTGAAAGTTCAAAAGTTTTGGGTGGTAATGATTTGAAAAATTCTCCTTCTTCTTCCACTCTTTTTCCTTCCATCTCTTGTGATTGCAATGATGATGTGGTGTACCCCAACACTAAGTTGGATTCCGCACCTTCCACTTTGCAAACACAAGAGAATTTTACTGTTTGTTTGACTCCTACTGATAGGAGTACCATTAATTTCCTTGGATGTGATAGTTACTTGGAGAGTTTGGAACTTAATATGCCTTTACTTCACTTGAAATCTCTCCATGTTTCTATTTTTGGATGGGATACTGCTGGTTGCCTGTCTTCTTTACAGATACATTCTTGGAAAGGTCATCGGAGGAACCAACATCCACCGTATATCCTTGGACCTCTTCCGATTGATCCTGAGCCACCTCCACCAAGGGAATCCAATGCGGGAGAAGATGTTGTCAATGACAAATGCATGATTCTCATCAAGGATGAGAACTTCTCCTTCAAACGACTCAAGATTCTCTAACACAGGTCGTCTCTTTCCTCGCTTGTTTTCTTCCTATTTTCTATGATTCTTTGAACTTACATGTGTGTGAGGAAGATAAGTGTGGGGGAGGGACACAATCCAGTAGAAAAAGGTAGAAGTAGTGTAGTTTAGTACAATAAAAACCCCCTTTGTATGCTTTGCATCATTTGTGGCCACTACCCTACTTAATTACCATTGTTCCTTGAATTTCAACTTGCTCAACATTCTCTTTAGAGTGTTTGTCCACATTGAGGACAATGTGTTAATTAAGTGTAGGGGAGGGGAATACATTTTGAATCCCATGAATTGGTTGTTTTCAAATGAGAAATGCCTTAAACTAGAAAATTTTTCAAATTATTTTTCAAGAATGACTGGCTTTGATACATGTCCTAAGTGGTAAAGGGTCGCATTTGCCATTTTAGAAATGTGTTTTGTGGGTAATTCTTTGAACTTTTATGAGATCTAGTGTTTTGGCAACTTTTTAAAACATTATTTTGCTTTTCAAGTGAATGGGAAGAGAAATGAACCCACATTTTGGATTTTGTTAACTCCTTGTTTTGATAAAGAAAGTTTCCACATCATTAATGCTTTTAAGAGTTAAGCATTCTTATAATTGATTGCAATGTTTTGATTAATTGTGTTTGCAATGTTAGCATTCGAATTAGTTAAGTGAATGCATTGTGGTTAGCTTCCTATGCAATTGATTGTGTTGGAGTGAGCATTAGGGAGAAGCCTTGTTGGAAGGTTATTTGGGCTTTGAATTCTTTCTATGTGTGCATGTTCACTTAGTCTTTTACCTTCTAGAACTTGTTTCAACTCTTCTTTGAAACGGCATTTGCATTAGTGTGATGGAAATGAAAGAGGCATTCATTTTAAACCTTTTTAACCTAAACACAAACCCTCATTCATGACCATTTGCTTACCCCTTTGAGCCATTTTTATGTTGTATGCATGTCATGTTATTAATCATAGTGTTCATGGAATTTTAAAATCAAAGTGGTTTGCCAAATAAAAAAAAGTTGAACAAGGTATATATTGAAATGCCATGTATATAGAAAAGAGAAGTAGAAGAGAATTGAAAAAAAGAAAAAGAAAGAAGAAAAGTATTAAAAAAAATGGAATTGAAAAAAAAAAAAGAAGAAGAAGAAGAAAAAATTGAATAGAAAGAAAGAAAGAAAGAGAAAAACAAAAGAAATATCAAGAAGGCATTTGTTCATGAATTTAGAAAAGAATTGGCAAGAGTTTTGAAGTGATTTAGATGCTATGAACTTGACCATTACCTTTGATTTGTATATCAACTATTTCCTTTTTCTAATTAATTCATGCCATCTAGCCTTCATCCATCATTACAACCTTTTTAAGCCCTCTTGATTCATTGCATTTAATGTTATAAGTAGTGGAGAAGTTAGAGTTGTTACAAGCCTATGGTAAGGTGTTGATTAAGTGAATTAGAGTGAAATGACAACTATGAGGTGAGATGAGTTAAACACTATTTTCTTGAGAGTTCTCTTGTGCTCCATTCTAATATTTTGGATTGTGTGGTTAGCTAATTTCTTTGCATCTCTTGACTATGATTAGTGTTGACTTGAGAAATTTGATTAATTGATCCATTGCTTTCTAATTATAAAATTGCTCATCTTTCAAATGCATTGATGATTTGAATTTAGAAACTTGTGCTTCATTGCCTTTGTTCAGGAGTACAAAGGTTTAAGTGTGGGGGAATTGCTTCATTAAAGATTTTGGAGTTTCAAACTATTGGGCCCGCAAGGAGAAGAGGGCTCAAAAGTTTGAAACTCCAAAATCTTTAATTTCTTTTTTAATACCTACAATGTAAAATTAAGCATAAGGTAGTATCAAATATTCAAGGGACAATATAAAAAATAATAATTAATGAATTTTAACCTTTTTGCCCCTAATTCCCATTAATTTAAAATAATTGTCCCTAACCAAAATTAATGTTTAATAATGCAATAATGTCCCTGAAAATACATTAAAATCCCAAATTAATCATGGAAAATTCATATAAAAATATGGTTCAATCAATTCCCCCACACTTAAACCTTTGGACTCCTGAACAAAACATTAAACTCAACATAGGCAAAAAGAGATGAAATTTGGAAGGATAAGCAAGATCAAGATGATTACCAAGGTTTTAAGTAGTTACGTGTTCTTTTCTGTTGTCATAGTGTGTCTTAGTTTGGTAGGAAGTGTGTAGCACTCATTTGAATTTTAGCGAAATTCTGATTTTCGATTAAGACTGTCTTGCTGGAACTGAAATATTTGTGCCCAGAAAATTCTTAAACTTGACAGGTTAAAGTTTTTCAGCATTCTAAGCAAGACTAATAGCTAAAGCTATTAGGTCTGTTGGAATTTAGCCATTTCGAAGGTTTGCTATACTTTTCTGAATTTTCTTTCTTTTTTGGTATTTTTCTAAGTTTTTCATTAGGTTTGTCTTTTTGGGTTTCCTTTGATTTTTCTTGGTTGCTAGCATGTTTTTGAGTTTGTTTTAGGTAATTGTTCATTGTTGGAGTGTTTGTTAGTAGTTTAGTCATTTTTCATATTCATAGTTGTTTTGCATTCCATTTTCATCTTTAAAAAAATTGCATTTTGTTGCTTTGCTATCATGTTCTTAGTGACCATTGTGTGGTTTACTATTGTCTTGTGGTGAGCAACTTTGCATTCTTCATCCTTGGGAAGCTCTTGGTAACACTACTAGAATGGAAGATCCTCTTTCACAAAGCTTTAAAGCCATGCAACATCAATTAGAGCTTGTTCAAGCCAAGTTGGAGAGTTTAGAGAGAGGTTCCAATAGTCAAGAATATGATTCATCCTTCCACAACCTATATCATGAACCCTACCCCCAACAATCTTTTCCACCACATCAACCTTTCCATAGTCATTCTTTCCCATCACAACCCCAATATGGACCTCAACATGACTTTTGTTTCCCACCCAACAACTTAAATTTTGACCCCATCCCTTCACCACAAGGACCACCCTATGAACCATCTCCTTTACACCATCTACCCTCTTACTCACTATACCAACCCTCATTTCAATCTTCATTCCAATTATTTAACCTACCACTTTGTGAACCTTCCCCACCATCCTACCTTGAACCTCCACCTCCATTTCATGACCCACAACCTAGTGGATTGGATACCATTTTCTCACCTCATAACATGGATTCCCTAACAAGTGCCTTAATAAGAAAGTATGAGACACTCCAAGAGCAATAACTTTAATTACTCATGTATCAAGGACCAATTGATAGCTCTAAGGTGAGAGAAGAGCAATTGAACGATATTGATGAATTCTTCAAGGCATACTATGATCACATGTTATAGGTAAAGATAGGAGGTGAAGTTGGAACCCCTTGGGCTCAAGACCTACAAAAGGAGGAACAAGGAACCCAAAATCAAGAGCTTTATGCTACTTCACATGTAGAGAGTTCTCAACCTTCAATGATTCCATCGAATGCATCTATCTAAGTACAAGAAGTGAAGCAAGTACAACAAAGCAATGAAGAGTCTTCCTTACCCTTTAGTAACAATCCTATCCTTACAAAAGTTGACTCTCCTACTACTTTGATTGATGAAGTAATTCATGATTTGAGTGATAATGAGGTGGATGAAGAAATAATTGTTGAATTCCCTCTAATGCTTGAACATGTAATTGCTCAACCCATTGACTCTTGTAGTGGTAGCTTGGATGAGCCTATACCTTGTAATGATTCTACTCCTTTGCATGATACTTTGAGTGAAGATTTGGATGATAATGATGATGCTAGTGCTGAAATTACATGTTCTTGTGATGAAAATACAATGTGTATGGATTGCATTGATGAGAAATATCCTAAATTTGTTGAAATGCATAGAAGTAGAGATGATCATCCTCTAGAACTTAGTGATATGCATGCCATGTATGATGTTGAGAATCAAACTTCTTTGTCTTTCTCTTCTTCTCCCTCTCTTACTTGTGAAAGTGACTTGATGCATTCCAATTCTATATTGGATTTTGCACTTTCTACTTCACACAAGAGTGAAGATAAAGATGTTAAATCACAATTGATCACTAATCCTAAGGTCAATCTTTGTTTGCAAGAGTTCAATGTGCACATATTTTATAATGATAAGCATGTACCCATTGTTTCAATTGTCAGTGCTTTTGATTTGGCAAGAGAGATTCACCTTGATTCACTTGAATTGCTTGGACCTAGTTTTGTGCTTTGTGATAATAATAATTCTTTACTAGATGATGTCAAGAATATTCATGAATCATACTCCCAACTCTTATCATGTGATTTACCTCCTGATTTATTGGGATTTGATGTTGTTAGTGATTCTATTGAATTGGATTGTGCTATAGATGGTAGAGTAGTGCTTGATTATGTCACTACCACTACTGAAATGCACATTGATTCTCTGATACCTAGTGTTGCTTGTTGTATGCCACTAGTTGATTTTATTGGTTGTGACAAGCACTTGTTATCGAATGCACCCGACTCTAGTCTTCTCACATTACATACACCATTACATCATTTCATTGGTCCTAATGCTTTCCATGGATTTAAGTATTTTGATTCATGTGGCATCCTTGGAGTAGGTACTACTGTTGTTTTGGTTAATTCTTTGCAGGTGAATTCTCTTGGTGGTTGCCCTCATTCTTATTATCTTTCCATTTGGGAACCTCTACTCTTACTTGCGCTTCAACTGTTGAGGAGCAAAATACTGAGCTTCCTTTTGATTTTCCTATCTAGCTACAAGCCACCATGATTACACGATAGTCTCTTTCCTTACCTTGTTTCTTGTTTTATTTGATGATATATGCTATTGAACAAGTGTGGGGGAGGGACTTACCAGTAGTAAAAGGTAGTTTGTTTGTTTGTATTTTTCAATTGAATAAAATCCATTGTGAATCATACCCTTGTGCTTAACCTTATCCTACACTACCCTTTTCTCTTATCCTTATGCCTAATTTTTGAGAACTATTTCCACTTATGTCTTGTCCTCTCTCTCCTTGTGATGATGATGTGTTGTGCTTCAATCTTGAATTGGACTTCACAACATTCACTTCACCCAAGAGATAAGTGCGTCTAGGTTCTTTGTTTTTTGTGCATTACATTGAGGGCAATGTAAGGATTGAGTGTGGGGGAGTGTGTGTTATTCTCATGAGAATTCACTGTAATATCATATGCCTCTGTCTCCTGATTGTGTCCTCTGTTGTTTTTGGTCCAATTCACTGAGATTTTTGAAGCCCTTAGTCATGATCAAGTATCTTAATTACTCTTAGTTGAATTCATGATTGAAACTTGTTTTGAATTAGTGAATTGCCATAAAATTCAAGTGTTTTAATGATGCATGGTTTAATTTTGATGAGTTTGTTAGGAAACCAAAAGCCTAGTTGGAAGGTATTTTGGGCCTAATTGTTCATTTCATTGTGTGATTCATCTACTTAGATTATTACTCTCTAGAACTTGTTTTGTTTCTTGCTTGAGGCTACATTTTGCAATGGTATGGATAGAGATGACATTGGCATTCATTTCATCACCCATTTACCCAAACACAAACCATTCATCATTTACCTTTGTTTAGCCCCTTGAACCCTTCACTTTCATTTCT
Organism: Inga oerstediana; assembly: GCA_963210345.1. Lineage (NCBI taxonomy): Eukaryota > Viridiplantae > Streptophyta > Magnoliopsida > Fabales > Fabaceae > Inga > Inga oerstediana. The sequence goes on from OY723409.1 coordinate 42,953,488, forward strand.
ATTTCATTATACAAATGCTATGTTTGCATCCTTTATCAAGTTCTTCCTAGCACTATTAAAAAAAAAGAAGAAAAGCAAAAATAAAATAGAATAAAAATAAGAAGAAAAAAAAGTGTGAAAAAAAAATTCAAAGAAAGAAATAAAGTCACAATGGTCAAATATGTGAATTAAGTTAGGTCTATAGTGCTAAGAGATCTAGCAATTTATTTGGTGCAAGCATAGTATTTGTTACATTTTCCATCATTTGGCCTATTCAACATTACAACCCTACAAAGTCCTTTGGATTTATTTATGCCAATGTTGCAAGTAGTGGAGAGCCTAGAAATATTACAAGCCTATGGTAGAGTGTGGTTAAAGTGGATGTGAGTGAAACACTACCTTATATAAGAGAAGAGTATAAACACTTGTCCTAGTTAAGGTTTCCAATTAAGCTCATTGTAATTAAACTTTGCATTGCTTTAGCTACTTCAATTTTTGGTATGTTCATTGAATTTGGATAGGTGGATACCTTGTTATTTCACTAAGTGTAATTCTTGAAGCTTGATCTTGCTTATCCTTCCAAATTTCATCTCTCTTTGCCTATGTTGAGTTTAATTTTTTGCTCAGGAGTGCAAAAGCTTAAGTGTGGGGGAATTGATAGAGCTCAATATTTATATCTTTTTATTAATTAATCTTAGGCTTTTGTGGGACTTAATTGAATATTTTGGGTTTAATCAAGTGTTAATGTGAGACTTTAATGGAAGAATAATTTGGGAATTTAAGTGGTTAAATTATAATATTTTTAATTAATATTTGTTATTCCCATTATTCTTTAATTGTGAGCAAAAGATATTACCTTTATGAATATAATTTTGTAGGTGATGATATGGCACAACTTACACATTTAAATTAGAGAGAATTGAAGAAAGAAAAGAAAGGAGTGGCAGCTGATTTACGCAAATTGAGAGCATGAAATGAATACAAAAGGAAAGAATTGAAGCTAGATGGACCGAAATGCATTTGTGAGAGGTGGCTGTTGAGACCGAATATGGAAAGAAGATGCTGGACCGTGAGGGAAGAAATGAAGAAAGGAGGGAGTGGACCAATTGAATTAATTGAAGAAATGAAAAGAGGGGGACCACATGGAATAAGAAAAGAAGAGGGAGCATAAAGAATTGACGTGGGGACCATAATTGGGAGCATATGAGAATTGGTGTGAAGATGAGACATGCTGAACCGAATTGGCTAGCTGGACAAAGAGGGAGGATAAAGAAAAGAGGAGTTGAATAAAGAAAGGAATGGAGACCGAATTGAGAGAGGAGTGAGCCGATTTTGTTGACTGAATTGGAGATGATAAACCGAATGAGAAAAGAGCTATGGACCGAGGTGAATGGTTGAATGAAGAATAAAGGAGCTTAGCCTACATTATTGACCCATTTGGCACTAAAGGCTGACCCAAAAAGCTACTGGACCAATTAATAAAAGGAGCAAACAATTGAGAGACATGAGGGTTTGGCGGCTGTGCATAAAGAAAAGGGGGGACCACGTGAAAAAGGGGGCTGGACCGAAAGCAAGAAAAAAAAGACGGAGAGCACAGATGGAATAAAAAGGGAGGAGAGGGTTGAAGAAAAAGGGATCACACAATGAGACGAAAGAGGAGGCAGCAAAGGAGAAGAGTGTTGCGGCTGTGAAAGAAGGGGAGGCGTGAGTGCACTTGGAGGGAGCTGTTCGGTTTGCAATTTCAATGGCTATCTTCTTCTCATTTCATCAAGCTTCATCTTTCTCTTTTTCCATGAGTAGCTAAAGTGTTGGTGATTTCCTTGAGTTGGGTAATGGTTTGAGCTTCTAAACTTCAATGGAATTCCTTTAAGCTCTCTTTTTAGTTCATAATTATGTAGCTTGGTTAAGTATGTAATTGTGATCTAGATTGTTATGCCAAGAGAATAAACTTGGTTGTTGAGCTAGGAGTTGATTAATTAAGCTTTGTATGATTCATATTATGAGTAGGTTGAATTGTTTATTCCAACTTGGTTAAGTGGATTTAAATGATTAAACTGAATGTTTTGAATTGTTGTAATGGTAATTACAAGCTAGTATTGGAAGTTGGTTATTCATCTCCTTGAGTCACTATTAATTGGTAGTATTCATTTAATTGCTTCGGTTGGATGAGTTAAATGATTATTGCAAGTATGGAGCTAGTGGTATCTTAGTTCCATCCTCTTGACTCATTATGGAATTCATATTATTAGCAAGCAAGGAAGACTAAAACCCCAACTCAAGGGAATCCCATTTCATCATTATTCTAGTTTATTAACTTTACTTTGTTATTAGTGTTAAATTCAATTCCAATTGTTTCTTTGTTTTGGAAACCGAAAAATACAAAAATATTGCTTTAGCTTAGTTTAGTTCATTAGTTTACAAATGCAATTTCTCAAAAATGATTTCTCACAACTTTAAGGCTTTTTATCACTTTCCTACTTAGAAAATTGGAAATTAATCTCCTCACAAGAACGACCTAGGTTGAGCTACTACGCTACATTTTCTAAAATAGTTTTATTTTGTGAACTCACACGACAAGGGTTCATCACCTACTTTCTTTCTTCCTTTCTTTTTTATTTGATTTTGGATCATATCCAATACCAGATTGGTCATTTACACATCGTTGATCTTTTAAAATCATACTTAACATCTCACTTCCTTTAGTGAATTTTTCAAGAGTTCTCGTGAGATTAGTGTTTTTCTTTTTCAAAGACAGTTTTCATAATCCTTTTCTAAATTCTCTTTAAGTTCTACTTCAAGAACTTTGTTTTTCTTTCTGAAACCAACTAGTTCTTTAACTACTTTGATGAATTCAGAATGTAAAGCATTATATTCGGAATGTAATTCATCATAGGTAAGATCAAAATCAGTTACCTCTTCTTCTATTTCTTCTTGAGCAACTAGAAAGATATTGGCTACTTCCTCATCATCGCTATCTTCATCAAATGAACTGTCTCCCCATATGGTAGATACAAAGGCTTTCTTCTTGTTGTAGAACTTTCCTTTTCTTTATTCTTCTGAGCCAGTTCCTGACATTCTGATTTGATATGTTCTGGCTTTCCACATTCATAACAAATGATGTGTTCTTTACTGCCTGTTCCTCCTTTTTGAAACTTTTTGAATCCTTGGCCTTTCTTGTAAAGCTTTCTAAATCATTTTATTATTAGTCCTATTTCATCATCGTCAAGCTCTTTATCTTTATCTTGATCTTCTTCTTTTGCTTTCAGTGCTAGACCTCTCTTCTTCTTGTACCAATATCATATAGTTCTCGTTTGAAGTTTAATTTACTTTCATATTCAGAAAGACTTCTGAATAGAGAAGCAACCGATCGCATTGATTCAACTTTTGCTTCCTTAACTGCAATGACTTTGGCCTCCCAGTCTTTAAAAAGAATATTCAGAATCTTTCGTACTTAGGTATGTTGATCATAGACTTTCCCAAATACTGCAAGTTGATTAACAAGATGAGTATATCTGAGTTCGAATTCAGCTATTGACTCACTTGATTTAATTCAAAGCAAATCAAATTCAGTAACTAGAGTATTAATCCGGTTTTCCTTTATTCCCGAAGTTCCTTCGTGAGCTATTTCCAGGGCTTCCCACATTTCCCTAGCCGTTGAAAGCATGCAGATCCTAAAATACTTGTTTTGACTCAAAGCACTTTATATCATTAGAATTGCCTTGCTGTTGAGAGTGATGAGTTTCTTGTCATTCTCATCATATTCCGCTGCGTTTTAGGAATTTTCTGTGAATCTACAACTTTTATAAGTTGATAGTTTTCACTTTCAATCATGTCCCATAATCCATATTCTATAGCCATTACGATACTCTGAAATGGCTTTCAAGAAAGAGAAGTGTTCGCCATTGAAACCCAGAGGTCTAGTGATAGAAGCTCTGTCTGGAAGAACTCCTTCACCCATGCTTGCCATTGGATCCTTCTTAGGTTGTTATACCTTAAGAAGAAGACCTATGCTCTGATACCAAACGTTAGCGCAAGCGCTTCACCCAAGGTGGGTTAATTGGGTGATACCCAAAAATTCGTTGCGTATATAAAAATTGACTGTAAATTTAAAATAGTTAAGAGCTAGGAGAAATATCACCGAAGTGAACACTGGGAGTTATACTGGTTCGGCCACTACCACTTTGACCTACATCTAATCATCAGAGCTTCTCTGAGAGTTTCACTATATCTTCCAAAATTCAGTGGGTTCTTAGTACCTCAATACACAGCAAGTTTCTTCACTGGACACTCGCTCCCCTTTACAAATTGTAAACCAATCCCCAACTCAAGGTTCCACAACTTTAAGTTGTCTTAATAACAAATATTGAGTTTGTAATGAAAAAATCTCTCACAGAGTAAATGTATAATCACTGAAGTATAAATAATGAATATAAGAAACAAAGCACTAAGAATATATTGATCGATATGGTTCGTATGTTCTCTGTCATTATTTTTTGTTCTTCATTGAATGCTTCATATATATAGATGAATTGTGATGTCCATTGGAAGCATTTCAAACATGTCCATTAAAGTCACGCAGCTTCATTTGACTGTTCTTTGAATTTGAAAACTAGCTGTTTGTGGTAGGTGAGTATCTTGGATGTTGTAGATGATATGTTTAACTTTTCTATCAATGCATGATCACTTCATTGTTTCTCTGCATATATACTTAGGAAACTAAGACAATGAAAGATTAGTCTTATAGATAACAAATCATTGAACAATGGATTTAAATCATACAATCTGTACTGCATTACTTGAGTGGTAACTTGAGTGATAATGCTACATTACTCGAGTGGCTACTCTAGTTAGCTTTTAAAAAACTTGGCAGAGAGTTGAGAACGACCGTGACCTGATTACTGGAGTGGCTACTGGAGTGATTATTATCCATTACTCGAGTAGTCCCTCGAGTAACCTTATTAAAAATATGCTAGAGAGTAAGTCAACGTTGTCTGACCAGATTACTCAAGTAATCCATCGAGTAATTCATTTTATAAAACTTTGCAGACTTGCTTACTTAGGTGATCTCTTAAGTAAATGTTTCTTTTCTTCTCTGACTACTCGTGTGATCCCTCAAGTAATGCTTGCAATTCTTCTCTCATTACTCGAGTAATTCCTTGAGTAAAGTCATCCAAATCTTGGCCAAGAGTAACTTCTCCTTTGCTTACCTAATTACTCGAGTGATCCCTCGAGTAATGCTTTCTTTTCATTTCATGTTACTCGAGTGATCCCTCAAGTACTATAACTCATTTCTTGGCCAAGAATTACTATATCTCTGCTACTTTGACTACTTGAGTGATCCCTCGAGTAATGTTTCAAATAACTTTGCAAATTACTTGAGTGATCCATTCGAGTAATGCCATGCAATTTTTGACAGAAAGCTTCTGAAACAATTTCTCACACATTACTCGAGTGATCCCTTGGTAATGAAGGATCATTACCCGAGGGCTTACTCAAGTAATGCCTTGAAAAATCTGTCAGTGATATTTTTCTCTATTCTCTGTCTTTCAGTTCTTCTTTATTACTGAGTACCTACTCGAGTAATGGTCTTTCATCTGGCATAAATAACTTAGTTCCTTTGTTCAAACCTTTTTGTTTATTATCAAAACCTTTTTCTAATATTCATCTAATCTTTGTTATCATCAAAATATATGGGATTTAACATTCTCCCCCTTTTTTATGTTGACAAAACTTGGTGATTTTGAACAAAGTTTTTGAAATTGAGTTTTCAATCATATGCTTCTTGATAACTTTTCAAATGGAAACTTTTGTCCAATTTAAACTTGAAAACTCTTCTGAAATAACTTAGGAAAGATCATTTTGAATTCAAAAAAAATTATAAAGTATGTTCTAATTTTTCATTTGATCAACTTGCATACACAATCAAAAAACTTATTAGTCCATAACTACAGAATTAATGCATTACACAACCAAAGTGAGTTAAGTGAGTTAATATATTATCAAAAAGCTCCCTAAAGTCCAATACACCTATAAGTAAGTCTATGCTATATCTGCGCAACATAAATGTCAAGGTTCAAAAATCACTTCTAGTTCTTCTCCCCCTCTTTGTCTTCATCACAAAAATGGAATCAATCGAGAGAAGGACTAGGGCTAGATGGCTTGACTGCAGAAAGAGGAGTGACTGGAAGAGGAGTAAATCCAGAGCCATATGAATCACTTAACTGGAAGATTTTGAAGATGATGATTTAGGTTCAGGGAGATTCAATGGAGGTGTCTGTAGAGGATTTTGTGTAAATGGAATTAGAGAAGTAACCTCTACTTCCTCTGTACCAGCAGGTGACTGATGCCCATTAGAAGAAACAATTACTTCCTCAGTTCCTGTAGGTGAAGCAACAGGTGTGGGTACTGGCTCAGACTGAACTGGCTGGACCGGATGGACTGATTCATCAATGGTGATGTGAATGGTTTTGGATGTTTCTGGGTCAAGCATAAAGAATAAGAGGTTTCTAGGGATGGTGATAGGCAAAGTAGGAAGAGGGATAAAAGAAGGTCCAGGCTCAGAAGGTCTATGCTTAGGAGGTAATATTGGCTCAAGAATAAAAGAAGGCACAGAAGTAGGTATATGCTCAGACAGTACAAACTCAGAAACTGATGCAGGCATAGATGGACTAGGAGTGGATGAACCAAGTACTATAGCATCAAGTCTAGAATGAAGTGATCTCAGAAGCTTACCCTAGGCTCGCTGTTCTACCAATATCTCTTCATATCTCTTATCCATTTTCTCCACAAACTCTCCCATCTTCATATTCATATTGGTTATCAACTCAGCATTTGTATTTGCAATGTTGATATAAAAACCCTTAAGAATAATCACCACAATTGTCTACAATGCTGAACTAAGGAATGATGGAGCAGAAGTAGAAGCAGGAGCAGACGAATGAGTATCATCCAACCTACTGGATTCAGCCTTAGTCTTTTTCTTCATGGGACCAGATTCAAGATGAGTCTTTAAGGAAATATCAATGTCCAATTTCCCAATCTGATTTTGTCCTACTAGAGTTAGCTTCTCAATTGGTTCATTCTTCTCCAAGTACCAAATCTTGTTCTTTTTCAAGAATAAGGATATGAGCTGAGGATAAGGCATTGGAGTGGTTATTTTTCCTTCAAATCTGTATCTTTTAATTTCAGTAAAAATATATTCTCCCAAGTCCTTTTTCTCTTTAAGAAGGAATAAGGAAATTTTTTTTAAATCCCTCTCTATGAAATAAGTGAAGTTGTTTGATTTGTTGACTATGGCTCTAGAATAGATATACCATAGTACTTGATTAAGATCACACATATCACTTAGGTTAAAACTGAGAGGTCCCACTATCTCACTATGCCTTAGAATTGAAAAAAACTGGCTCAAGTCAAAGGTAGGGTAAATATCTTCAGGGGGATCCTCTATTCCTAACCAGGTGTTTATTTTAGAGGGTGAGATTAAGATTTTTTGACCTCTAACCTTAGAAACCATTTCTTCTTCCAAAGCATCTCGAAGGGGATCATTGACAGGCTCTAAATTGCAATAGAAATGCCTCACTATCTTGGTGCAAAATGGAAGTTTAATTGAAAGCCAAGGCATACAGGATTCAAGATAAGTCATGAGGTTGAATTTCAATACCTTTTGAAGAAGCTTGGAGTTAACAAAGAGTATCTTACACACTCTTCTTCTTGAAAAGTGATCTCTAAATTTCTATGATTCCTCAAGCTTTTTCACATTGAATCCTTTCAAAGGAAATGTGATTTCTTCTTCTGGTTCCTTTGAAGATTGGCCTTGCTTCCCTCCTCTAGACTTGTAAGCCTTATCTAGTATACTTGCCATGTCTTGGGCAAGTTTTTTGTCAAACTTGGACCCTTTTGATATTTTTTTTAGAGAAGGAAGGAGTGTCAGACGAATCAAAAGAAGGTGGAGATGGCGCTTTGGTCCCTTTGCTTCACTAGGAGGCATAACCTGCTTATATTAAGCTTTGTGTCAATGGGTTACTTGATCACGACCCCCTTGACCTTAGGTTTGGCTTGCGGCTTGGTTTTCGCTTTCGATCTAGGAGCGAACTTTTTTCTTTTAGCTGGAGGAGATGGAGGTGAATCAGAGGGTTGATACGGTTCAGAAGACTCAGAAGGAGTATTAGGATTAGGAGATTTAGTTCTGACTATTATGATTGAGAGAGCAAAGACTTTCTGGAAAAATGGTGTCGAAGATCGTGAGTTAGGGCCAGAGATTTTGAAAAATTTGAGAGGTTTTTGAAGGTAAAAATCACCAGGTTTTGATGGAAATGAGATGAAAAAGTGTGTGTGAAAATTTTTTAGTAGAGCATTAGGAGAATCACTTGAGGAGATTTTGAGAAAAATGACTGAGTTGTGACAAATAAAGCCCTAGTGCCCAACATTACTCGAGGGGCTACTCGAGTGAACTTGAGGCATCACTCGAGTAACTACTCAAGTGGTCATACCAAAAATTTAAAATTGAAACAAATTTAAATGTGTACCTGACATGAATAACATTGTAATTATCCATATATATTCCCTTGATAATTTGATGGTATTTAAGGCAGAATTGAGTTAAAAACAAGGTTGCTTTGTAATCTACAATCATGATCACTCGAGAGCTTGCTCGAGTGACTCTGAGGCATTACTCGAGTAGCTACTGACTTTTCAACTTTTGACTATTCACTTTCAACCGTTTTGCCATTTTCTTTTGAATTAATGCTTTTCTACCTCATTTTTAAGGTCGTCACTCGAGCGGTTACTTAAGTGATGTTTTTTATCACTTCCAGTTATCACTCAGGTAATATAGATTACTTGAAGTTGTCCCTTGAGTGATATAGTACTCTATTAACCTCTACTTTTTATACCTCATAATAGAGTATCAAATTCCTACAAAAACAAATTACTAGAAACTCTTATGCTTAAGTTAGTAATCATCAAAACATCAATAAATAACATCATCTAACATTTTGTAAAAACTAAATAACTTACAATTTATTGGGATTTACCATTCCTAATTCTCTTCTAATAAATAGAAATTGATCTTTTGCAAGGGGTTTTGTGAAGATATCAACTAGTTAAAGATGAGTTGGAATGAATATTACTTTTACATCTTACTTTTGAACATGATCCCTGATGAAGTGATATCTAACATCAATATACTTGGTTCTAGAGTGTTGAACTAGATTCTTTGCCAAGCTTATTGTTCTAGGTTGTCACAGTATATAAGTATCTCCTTCAAATAAATACCAAGATCTTATAATTGTTGCTTCAGCCATAACACTTGTGCACAACAACTTGATGCTATAACATACTCAGCTTCCGTTGACAAAAGAGATATTGTATTTTGTTTCTTGCTAAACCATGACATGAGTGAACCTCCAAGAAACTGACTTTGTCCACTGGTACTCCTTCTGTTTGTCTTGTATCCTCCATGATCAAAGTCTGAGTATACAACTAGATATTCACTTCTTCCATTAGGATACTAGAGACCTAATTCTGTAGTGTCAGTGAGGTATCTAAAGATTCATTTGACGGCTTCAGCATGTGATTCCTTTGGTGCTAATTGATATCTTGCACACATACCAACACTGAATTGGATGTCAGGTCTACTTGCAGTGAGATAAAGTAATGATCCAATCATTCCTCTATATCTTATAATGTTGTAATCTTTTCCCTTGACATCAACATCAAGCAACGTAGTTGAGCTCATAGGCGTGTCTATTCAATTTGCTTTATCCATTCCATACTTCTTCAATAGCTCTTTTAAATACTTTCTTTGGAGATATGAAAATTCCATTCTTTCTTTGTTTGATTTGCAAATCGAGAAAGAAATTCAATTCTCCTATCATTGACATCTCAAACTCCCCCTGCATTATCTCAGAAAATTTCATACACAAGGTTTCATTAGTAGCACCAAAAACTATATCATAAACATATATTTGTACAATTAAAATAGCATCTCGTTTTCGTATTGTAAAAAGTGTTGTATCAACTTTTCCTTGTACAAAACCTTGATCAATGAGAAATTTACTGAGCCTTTCATACCATGCTCTAGGGGCTTGTTTTCAACCGTATAAAGCTTTTCTCAGTTTGAAAACATGGTCAGGTTTGGTTACATCTTCAAAACCTGGAGGTTGATCTACATACACTTCTTCCATGATGTAGCCATTTAGAAATGCACTTTTTATGTCCATTTGATAGAGTTTTAATCCTTTGATGCATGAAAAGGCTAAAAGTACTCGTATAGCTTCCAATCTAGCCACTAGAGCATATGTTTTCTCATAATCTATTCCTTCTTCCTGATTATAGCATTTGGCTGCCAATCTTGCCTTGTTTCTAATAATAATTGTAGATTCATCAAGTTTGTTCTTGAATACCCATTCAGGACCAATAATCAGATGATCTTTAGGTCATGGTATTAAATCCCAAACTTGATTTCTTTCAAATTGGTTTAGTTCTTCTTGCAATTCTATTACCCAATCATTGTCTGATAGGGCTTTATCAATGTTAGAAGGTTCAATCTCATAAATAAAGACAGAAAAACTAACTTCATTGAAAATTTTATTCCTGGTTTTGACTCCTTCATTCACATCTCCTATGACTTGCTCTGAGGGATGACTTTTATTGTATTTCCAGGCTCTAGGTTATCCTAGTGACTGATCTTCTTCCTTGGTTTGATCAACTTCTGGGATGAAAGATTTAGGATTAGGTTGACCATTTTCTTGATTTAAAACAACTTCTTGCTCATTGTCAATAGTTTCGTTAAAGGATTCAAATTCATTGAATACAATATGAACTGATTCTTTAACAACACATGTTCGTTTATTGAAAACTCTGTATGTTTTGCTCCAATTAAAATAGCCTAGGAAAATTCCTTCATCTGTTTTAGAATCAAATTTTCCTAAGTTATATTTACCAGTATTATGAATGAAACACTTACAACTAAAGATATGTAGATGAGCAAGGTTTGACTTCCTTCCTTTGTATTGTTCATATTGTGTCTTTCTAAGTTTTATTCTGATGTAGGCTTTGTTTGAAATATAGCATGTTGTGCTCATTGCATCGGCCCAGAAACCTTGAGACTTATTCTTTTCATTCGGCATTACTCTTGCCATTTCAGTGAGTACTCTGTTCTTTCGTTCCACAACTCCATTTGGTTGAGGTGTCCTTGGAGCGGAGAAATTGTGACCAATGCCATTAGTATCATAATATTCTTCAAAGGCTTGATTTTCAAATTCTCCGCCTTGATTTGTCTTGATACTTGCAATGGATATACCTTTCTCATTTTGCACTTTCTTGGCAAAAATAATAAATTCTGCAAAGGTTTCATCCTTCGATGATAGAAAAATAATCCATGTAAATCTAGAGAAATCATCAACAATGACCAATGAATATAAGTTGTCACCAAGACTTTCAACTCTTGCTGGTCCAACTAAATCTATATGTAATAATTGAAGTGGTCTATTGGTTGTGATCTCATTTTTCAATTTGAAAGATGATTTAGTTTGTTTACCCTTCTGACATGTGTCACAAATCAAATCATTTTTGAAATTTACTTTGGGTAATCCAAGTACTAAATCCTTTTTGAGAAGTTTGCTTAGTTGGTGCATGTTGACATGAGCTAGCGTCTTATGCCATAACCAACTTTTATCGACATTACTTAGAAAATAGTTTTCAGAATCATTTCTATTGATGTCAAGAGTATAGTAGTTACCTTCCTTTTTTGCTCTGAGCTTTGCCTTGAGATTCTTCTTATCTAATTATAAGTCTTTGTTGTTTATAATTAGACATTCTTCTGAGTCAAATATTACTCAGCTATCTTTATCTGTACTTTGACTTACGCTCAACAAATTAAGGCACAATCCTTCAACGTAATATACGTCTTTGACTTGTATGCCTTTATCATTTTTAATTTCACCAATTCGTGCTATCTTTCCGGATTGATTTCCTTCAAATTTCACCTTCCGACCTTCTTTAGGTTGTATCGTGGTAAAACTTTTGAAATCACCAGACATATGTCTGGAGCATCCACTGTCTATATACCACTTGTTGTTTTTGGATGCTTTAAGACATATCTACAATCAAATACGATTAAGTCTAAGGTACCCACATCTATTTGGGTCCTTTTGGGTTAGTACAGAATATTTTCTGAACATATGAACCCTTAGGCACCCATTTATAGGTTCCTATTTTTTCTTTCTTTTTCTGAATGCATGATGAAGTATAATGACCTTTGTTAGAGCAAGCGTTTCACCCAAGAGGGGGGTGAAACGCTTGATACTAAAAATTTTGTTGCAAGTACAAAGCTTGGCGGTGAAATTGAAACAGTAAAGAGTAAGGAGAAATATCACCGAAGTGTACACCGGGAATTATACTGGTTCGGTCACAACCACTTTGACCTACGTCCAGTCCTCAGAGCTTCTTAGAGAGTTTCACTATAACTTCCAAGATTCAGTGGGTTCTTGGCACCTCAGTACAAGCAAGTTCCTTCACCTGGACACTCGCTCCCCCTTACAAGTTGTAATCCAATCCCAACTCAAGGTTCCACAACCTTAAGCTATCTCAATAACAAATATTGAGTTTGAATGAAATATCTCTCTCTCAGAGTGAATAAGAATCACTGAAGTACAGAATTACTAAAATGAGTAAAACAGAGTAATGAACTTGATGATACGTTCGTGTGTGTTCTTGTTGTTCTTTCTCTGTTTGGATGTTCCTATTTATATAGATATGTTGATGATGACCGTTGGAACATTTTCTTCTCGTCCGTTGGAGAGTGCGTAGCTACTGTTGACTTTTCCAGTATTTGAAAAATATCCGTTGGCGGTAGGTGGCATTTGAACTTCACATTTGACTTTCCTTATTTGATAAGATTTCTTCATTGTTTATCTGTAAATATGCTAGGAATACTAATACAATGAAAGGTTAATCATATAGGAAACAAATCAATGAACGTTTGAATGATTTCTAAGTTTCTGGGTTTACATACTCGAGTAGTTACTTGAGTATTCATTAAAGGTTACTCGAGTACATACTCGAGTATCATCGAGAAAACTTTGATTAACTGCAAGTCAACAAACAAATATAACATTACTCGGGTAGTACATGGGATAAACAAAATTTCAAACCTTTAGAAATACTTGTTTACTCGGGTACCTACTCGGGTAATGCACTCTTTTCTTCATAGGTTACTCAGGTACCAACTCGAGTAAACCTTCAAATAAACTTTTGGTTACTCGATGCTTTACTCCAGTAATGTTGGCAGGATCTCAAGGCCGAGAGCACTTCAAGTTTGATTACCTTGTTACTCGAGTACATACTCGAGTAAACTCAATTTATGTGCATAGCTTACTCGGGTAATGACTTGAGGTTTTTCTTCAAAAATAATTTTGCATACTCGAGTACTTACTCGAGTAATCCACTTTAAATGAGTCATTGAATACCTGCATACTTGAGTAACACCTCGAGTGAAATGAGATAAAACCAGATCGAGTATTACTTTCAGGTTTTTACTTACTACAGTGAGTTACTCGAGTAGCGCCTCGAGTAACGTTGGCAGGGGTTAAAATGCCGAGAGCAACATATTTCTTGAAACAGGGGACTCGAGTACATACTCGAGTATCATTGGCAGGCCGAGAGCAACTGGAAGATTTTTACATGGTTACTCGAGTCGCTACTCGAGTAACATTGGTAGGCCGAGAGCAACTCCAAGTTATTTACCTGGTTACTCGAGTAACATTGGCAGGCCGAGAGCAACTTGAAATCATTTACATTATTACTCGAGTACTTACTCAAGTAACGTTGGCAGGTTACTCGAAGGTGTCTCTGATTACTTCAAGTTTCTGTTCCTTTAGGGTCTGTTTGGTCTGAGGGATTTGGAGGGGAGGGGATGGGATTGGGGGGATTTTGCTCCCCTCCCCTTGTTTGGATAATTACAATTTTTAGGAGGGGAAGGAAAATTTTAGAAAGTTTTCCCTCCCTTCCCCTTCTAAGCCTCCCCTCCAAAATTGGGGGAATTTGAAGGGAAAGGTTAATGCTTGAATTTATATTGACTAATATATCCATACTATTTTAAAATATTACCACACTACCCTTCTCATTATTAAAAAAACTTATTAAAAACAGCTTTTCAAATAAATTTTATTGGTTTTATAAAACAGAATCAAATTAGCCATATTTTATCAATCAAAGAACGGTTGAACCTACGATCTCCCATGCCGAAGAAAGCTTAAGCTATATGAGGACACTGGCAAGTGAAATCCATGTTCTTCTAAATATAAAAAATCATGTTGAAAGAATCTTAATAATACTCAAATTTAACGTGATAATATCAATGCTAAACAATTATATCAATATTTTAACTCTGTGCAAATATATTTCTGTTATCTTTTTCAGATATCTGTTACTATTTTCTTTTTTTTTCCTTTCCAGATGACAAGCTCTCCTCAATCAAGTGATGGATCAAAACTCATGATGGTGAGTACATGTGTATATTTAATTTTTTTATCTTATTACTTCAATACTTCTCTGTTTTTTTTTTTTTTTACCAAACACTTCAATACTTCTTTTGAATGTGTCAACATGATCTCATTCTTTTTCTGACTCAAATTATAACACTTCCCATCATTATAACACACGCTGGGCGTGCGTCCAGCGTGAAATTCTACTATTAATTTTAATTGGGAGACCTAAAATTCCAGATTCAAAAATTTATCCAACTTTAATTTTTAATTTATTTGTTTCATAACTTCATGTGGATTATATATATTATTGTTGGGGTGAGAATTGAAGGAGAGTACTATTTTGTTGATTTGTAGGAGAAAGTGAAGAAGTCACTTCGGAGATTTGCGGAAATTGTAGGTCTGGCTGCAGATACATCCCACATCCCATCTATTACTTCAGACTCGAATGTACAAAATTATAATTATATTTAATTTTTATAATTACAAAATTATAATTTTATGCAGTAAATTCGGTTTATAATTATATTTATTTAGTTTTTATAATAATAAAATTATAATTTTATGTATTGAATGTCATTTATAATTATATTTTATTAAATATGTTAGAAAGTTACAAAATACAAATTAAATGAAATAAGGGTAAAGTTGTCCATATAAAAATATTTTCCCTCCCCTCCCCTCCTATACCAAACATAGTAGTATTAAAATCCCTCCCCTCCCCTCTCTTTTTGTCAATCCAAACAAGGTAAAAGAAAATCCCTCCCAAACCTTCCCCTCCCCTCCCCTCCATTAAAATCCTTCCCTTCCCCTCTCCTTCATTGAGCCAAACAGACCCTTACTCGAGTACATACTCGAGTAATGCCTTAGTAAAATTGCTTTTGATCAAGTTTCTCAGATTTTTCTCTTGGCCTTTTTTCATTACTCCAATGCTTACTTCAAGTGATGCTTTTCCCTGTTATTACTTTGTTCAAAATTATTTATTAATCAAATCTTTTTCATAATATTCTTTGTTATCATCAAAACATGAGATCTAACATTCTCCCCCTTTTTTATGATGACAAAACTTGGTGATTTTGAATAAGATTTTTGAAAGTAAGTTCTCAAATAAACACTTATTGAATTCAATGATAAAATTTGAAAACCTTGTTAAGTTTATATTCAAAATGTTTTGAAAAAGATTGAGATTATAACATATTCACCTTGCATACATAATAAACTTCATTAGTCCAACAATGTATCATAATTTAAAACTTAAATGGACATGAAATGAAATCATAACTTAAGTAAACTTGTATTAAACTTAAAACTTAAAATTGCATTACAAGATGACAAGATGAAAAGCTTAAAATTCAAAAGCTCCCTAAATCCCATATACACCCATATACCCAAAAATAAACATAGACACTCCATAAAATCACACTCAAGCTCTTCTCCCCCTTTTTGTCTTCATCAATCAAGTGGAGGACTAGAAGGCTTGACCATGGAAATAGGCTTCACTGGAAGAACCATAGAAGCATCTGAACCAGAGGAGTCAAATGAGCTAGAAGAGACTGGTTCAGGAAGATTAACTGGAGGGATATAGATATCATCTCGAGGAGGAATAGGAGAAGGCTGGAAGACAATCATAGTAGTAGTCTCAACCTCTAGAGTATGATGATCAGAAGATGAGGAGGGAGAGATTTCCTCAGTATGGGTAGGAGATGGAATAGGTTTAGGAGCGGGTTCAGGCTGAGGTTTGGGTGGTGAATCATCAATGATGATATGGATAGTCTCATTTGTTTCGGGGTTATCCACTAAGTATAAGATATCTTTGGGTTGTGCCTCAGGTGGACTAGAGACCGGAGGGATAGAAGGCTCAGCCTCAGTGTGAGGAATATCAGAAGGAATATTCTCTGGAGGTGGTGGTGGTGCAGAAGATGGTATATGCTCTGGAGAAGAAGAGGATGGACCGGCAGAAGGTCCGGGACCCAAGGAATCCAGTCGTGCCAGAATCAATCTCAATGTCTCACCCTGGGCACGTTGCTCAGCTAGCAACTCCTCATGCCTCTTATCCATCTTTTCTACCAACTCAGTCATCTTGTGATTCATGTGGGTTATCAGTTCAGCATTTGTGTTGGCAATGTCCACATGGAATCCTCTCAGCATATTTTCCATGAAGTGCTGGAGTGTGGCATTGAGAAAAGAAGGTGATGATGTGGTGGCAGCTGGAACCGACGACTGAGTGTCATCCATCTTGCTAGTCTCAGTCTCAGTCTTCTTCTTCTTCTTTGACCCAGACTCCAGAGGACCCTTGAGAGGTATGTCAATGTTGAGCTTGCCAATCTGATTTCTCCCAACCGGAGTAATCCTCTCAATAGGTTCCTTGTTCTCCAGATACCATATCTTATTCTCCTTTAGAATAAGTGACACAACCTGAGGATATGGCATCGGTGTGGTAGCCTTCCCATCCACCCTGTACCTCTTTATCTTGGAGAAAATGTACTCCCCCAAATCTTTCTGTTCCTTCAGGAGAAGTGAAGCAAACCATCTAAAGTCCCTATCAGAGAAGTGGGTATAGTTGTTGGCCTTGTTCACAAGGGATCTAGAGTAGATGTACCATAGAACCCTGTGATGGTCACACATATCACTCGGTTTAAAATTTAAAGGGCCAACAAGCTCACCAGGTTTAAGGACAGAAAATATTTGGTTTGGGTCAAGTTGGGAGTAAATGTCATCTGGGGGGTTCTCTATCCCTAACCACAAGTTTATCCTAGAGGGTGAAATGAGAATCTTTTGGCCTTTCACAGTGGTGGTCATCTCTTCCTTAGCTGAGGTCCTATTTGGTTCATCTAGGATCTCAAAGTTGCAATAAAAATGTGTGATCACTTTTGTGCAAAAAGGTAGTCTAATAGAAAGCCAAGGCATAAAAGGTTCTAAATAGGGACTAAGATCATTCTTCAATACCTCTTGAAGTAACTTGAGGTCCACATAGTGTGTCTTGCACACTTTCCTCCTGGAAAATTGAGTGAGATACTTTGGGGACTCCTCCAGTTTGTTGATATTGAACCCCTTTGGAGGGTTGGTGATCTCCTCTTCTGGCAATTTAGACTTCTTTGAAGACTGCTCTTTCTCCATTTGATCTAGAATACTAGCCATTGCCTTAGCCACATTCTTATCATATTTGGGCCTTTTAGTAGGCTTTGGTGTGAAAGAGGGAGTTGAGGAATCAGAGGGTGGAGGAGAAGGAGACTTTGCACTTTTGCCTCTCCCAGTAGAGGTGCTCTTTTTGGATTGAGCCCTTGTAACTATAGGCTCTTTGATCACAACCCCTTTTGGTTTTGGTTGAGGTTGAGGTTGAGGTTGAATTTTGGCTTTTGATATAGGGGTAAGTTTCCTTCTCTTTCTGAGAGGAGAAGAAAGAGGGTCAGAGAGTCGTTGGGATTCAGAGGAATCTGTGGGAGTGAGTTTTTGGTTCTAACCATTTTGAATCAATGAAGATTTTGAACAACTCAGAAAAACAGAGTCACAGTCGTGAGTTTAGGGCAGACTAAATCTAAGCAGAATAGGAGGTTTTTGGAGTTGAAATTTGTTGGGTTTTGACGGAAATGAGGCAAGGAATCGATTGTGAAAAGTTTTTTTGAGAGAGTAGAGTGATTTACTCGAGGAGATTTTGTGGAAATGACCGAGTTTGTGACAGATTAAGATCTAAAACCCGACATTACTCGAGGCCGTACTCGAGTAAACTTCATGTTTACTCGAGTCCTTACTCGAGTGATCATACAGAAAATCTTAAAATAATTTATTTAAATTTCTTACCTGGCATGCATAATATTGTAATTATCCATGAATGTTCCCTCGATCATTTATAACCAATTTAGAGCAGATTTGAGTCATTTTTCATTAATTTGATAATCTGGACTTACAGTTACTCGAGTCCTTACTCGAGTAAGCTTCAAGTTTACTCGAGGCTCACCTCGGGTAACTTGTCTTTTCAACTTCTGACTGTTCATTTCTTAGTAACTGAACCGTTTGATTTAAATTCTAGGCAACTTGATCCGTTACTTCCAGTTTTGGAAGACCATTACTCGAGTAAAGTGCTTCTTGACTTCAAGTTGTTCCTCGGGTAATGGTTCTTTGTTAGTCATTACTTCAAGTTGGTACTCCAGTAAATGTGTCCTCTGATAACCTCTGTTTTTGTTTCTCAAAACAGAGTTTCAACCTTCCTGTAAAACAAGTTTCTATATACTCCAATGCTTCAATTAATAATCATCAAAACATTATCAAATGACTTCATCTAATATTATGAGAAATTGAAATAACTTACAACTCATTGGGATTTACTACTCCCAATTCTCTTCTTATGTATAGAAATTGATCTTTTGCAAGGGGTTTTGTGAAGATATTAGCTAGTTAAAGATGAGTAGGAATGAATATCACTTTCACATCTTTCTTTTGGACATGATCTCTGATGAAGTGATGTCTGACATCGATATACTTGGTTCTAGAATGTTGAACTGGATTTTTCGCCAAGCTTATCGTACTAGTATTATCACAGTAGATTGTATTTCTTTGAGATAAATACCAAGATCTTGTAGTTGTTGTTTTAACCATATCACTTGTGCACAACAACTTGAGACTGCAACATATTCGGCTTCCGTTGATGAAAGAGACACTGTATTTTGTTTCTTGCTAAACCAGGATACAAGAGATCCTCCAAGAAATTGTCCTTGTCCGCTGGTACTCTTTCTGTCTGTCTTGTATCCTCCATGATCTGAATCTGAATATGCAACAAGATATTCACTTCTTCCTTTGGGATACCACAGACCCAATTCAGGTGTGTCAGCAAGGTATCTAAAAATTCGTTTGACCGTTTCAGCATGTGATTCCTTTGGTGCTAATTGATATCTTGCACATTTGCCAACACTAAATTGGATGTCTGGTCTGCTTGCCGTGAGATAGAGTAATGATCCAATCATTCCTCTATATTTTGTGATGTTGTAGTCTTTCCCTTTGACATCAGCATCAAGGAACGTAGTTGAACTCATAGGTGTATCTGTTCCATTTGCTTCATCCATTCCATACTTCTTCAATAGCTCTTTCAAGTACTTTGTTTGAGATATGAAGATTCCATTCTTTCTTTGTTTGATTTGTAAACCAAGAAAGAAATTCAATTCTCCCATCATTGACATCTCAAACTCTCCCTGCATTATCTCAGAAAATTCCTTACACTGAGATTCATTAGTAGCACCGAAAACAATGTCATCAACATATATTTGAACAATTAAAATATCATCACGTTTTCATTTTATAAAAAGTGTTGTATCAACTTTTCCCCGTACAAAACCTTGATCAATAACAAACTTACTGAGCCTCTCATACCATGCTCTAGGAGCTTGTTTTAAACCATATAAAGCCTTTTTGAGTTTGAAAACATGGTCAGGTTTGGCAATATCCTCAAAACCTGAAGGTTGTTCTACATATACTTCTTCCATGATGTATCCATTTAGAAACGCACTCTTTACATCCATTTGATAGAGTTTGAATCCTTTGATGCATGCAAAGGCTAATAGTACGCGTATAGCTTCCAATCTAGCCATTGGAGCATACGATTCCTCATAATCAATCCCTTCTTCCTGATTATAGCCTTTGGCCACCAACCTTGCCTTGTTTCTGACAATAATTGTGGATTCATCGAGTTTGTTCTTGAATACCTATTTAGTTCTAATGATCGGATGATCCTTGAGTCGTGGTACCAAATCCCAAACTTGATTTCTCTCAAATTGATTTAGTTCTTCTTGTATTGCTATAACCCAATCATTGTCTGATAGGGCTTCATCAATGTTAGAAGGTTCAATCTCAGAAATGAATGCTGAAAAACTTACTTCATTGAAAATTCTATTTCTAGTTTTGATCCCTTCATTCACATCTCCTATGACTTGATCTAAGGGATGACTTTTATTGTATTTCCAGGCTTTAGGTTGACCTAGTGATTGCTCTTCTTCCCTAGTTCCATCAACTTCTGGAATAAGAGACTTAGAAATAGATTGACCATTTTCTTGATTTAAAACAACTTCCTGTTCTTCATCAATGGTTTTGTCAGAGGATTCAAATTCATCAAATACAACATGAATTGATTCTTCAACAACACATGTTCGTTTATTAAAAACTCTATATGCTTTACTTCGGTTAGAATATCCTAGGAAAATTCCTTCATCAGTTTTAGAATCAAATTTTCCTAAGTTATCTTTACCATTATTATGAATGAAACACTTACAACCGAAGATGTGTAGATGAGCAATATTTGGCTTTCTTCCTTTGTACAGCTCGTATGGGGTCTTTCTAAGTTTTGTTCTGATATAGGCTCTATTTGAGATATAGCATGCTGTACTCATAGCATCAGCCCAGAAAACTTGAGACATGTTCTTTTCATTCAACATTGCTCTAGCCATTTCAGTGAGCACTCTATTCTTGCGTTCCACGACTCCATTTTATTGAGGCGTCCTTGGAGCAGAGAAATTGTGATCAATGCCATTATTATCACAATATTCTTCAAAGGCTTGATTCTCAAATTCTCCACCATGATCAGTCCTAATACCTGCAATGGACATACCTTTCTCATTTTGCACTTTCTTGGCAAAAATAATAAATTCTTCAAAGGTTTCATCTTTTGATGATAGAAAAATAACCCATGTAAATCTGGAGAAATCATCAACAATGACCAATGAATATAAGTTGCCACCAAGACTTTTTACTCTTGCTGGGCCAACTAAATCCATATGCAATAATTGTAATGGTCTATTTGTTGAAATCTCATTTTTCAGTTTGAAGGATGATTTACTTTGTTTTCCCTTTTGACATGCGTCACAAATCAAGTCATTTTTTAAAGATACTTTGGGTAATCCAAGAACTAAATCCTTTTTCAGTAGTTTGCCTAATTGATGCATATTGACATGAGCCAATCTCTTATGCCATAGCCAACTTTTATCAGCATTACTCAGAAAACAGTTTTCAGATTCATTTCTACTAATATCTAGAGTATAGCAGTTACCTTCCCTTTTTGGTCTGAGCTTAGCCTTGATATTCTTCTTATCAAGCTGTAAGTCATTCTTGTTGATAATTAAGCATTCTTCTGAGTCAAATATTACCCAGTTGTCTTTATCTGCACTTTGACTTACGCTCAGCAAATTGTGACACAAGCCTTCAACATAATATACATCTATGACTTGTATTCCTTTGTCATTTTTTATTTCACCAATTCCTGTTATCATTCCGGATTGATTTCCTCCAAATTTTACCTTTCCACCTTCCTTAGGTTGCAATATGGTAAAACTTTTGAAATCTCCAGTCATATGTCTAGAGCATCCACTATCTATGTACCACTTGCTATTTTTGGATGCTTTGAGACATACCTGTAATCAAATGACTAAGTCTTAGGTACCCTCATCTTTTTAGGTCCTTTTGGGTTAGTACAAATAATTTTCTGAACATATGAGCCTTTAGGTACCCATTTGTAGGTTCCTATCATTCCTTTCTTCTTATGAATGCATGACGAAGTATAATGGCCTTTTCTATTACAGTAATTACAAAATGCAAAAGGATTTGATGTATGCACAGAATGCTGGAAATAATTCAAATATGACTTACCTCCTGCTTTCTTTCTACCTTTCCTTCTATCTGATTTTGGATCATATCTAATTCCAGATTGGTCATTTACAAATCATTGAGCTTTTAAAATAACATTTAGCATCTCACTTCCTTGTGTAAATTTTTCAAGAGTTTTTGTGAGATCAATGTTTTTCTTTTTCAAAGAGGAACAATTTTCACAATCCTTTTCTGAATTTTCTTTAAGCTCAATTTCAAGAGCTTTATTTTTCTTTTTGAAAACAACCAATTCTTTAACTACTTTGATGAATTCAGAATGTAAAGCATTATATTCAGAAAGTAATTCATCATAAGTAGGTTCAGAATCATTTACCTCTTCTTCTGTTTCTTCTTGAGTAACAAGACATATATTTGCTACTTCTTCTTCATCACTTTCTTCGTCAGAGGAACTATCACCCCATATAGCAGATACAAAGGCCTTCTTTTTATTGAAGAATTTGCCTTTTCTCTTTTCTTTGCTCTTTTGGTTCAGCTCTGGACATTCTGACTTGATATGTCCTGGTTTTCCACATTCATAGCATATGATATGATCTTTGCTACTAGTTCCTCCTTTCTGAAAGTGTTTGAATCCTTGACCTTTCTTGTAAAATTTTCTGAATCATTTTATGATTAAGCCATTTCATCATCATCGAATTCCTCATCCTCATCTTGATTTTCTTCCTTTGCTTTTAGTGCTAGACCTTTCTTTTTCTTGTCACCAATGTCATCTAGTTCCCGTTTGAACTTTAGTTTGCTTTTATATTCAGAAAGACTTCCAAATAGAGAAGCAACTGATCTTATTGATTCTCCTTTTGCTTCTTCTATCGCAGTGACTTTGGCCTCCCACTCTTTAGAAAGAATATTCAAAATCTTTCGTACTTGGGTATGCTGATCATAAACTTTCCCAAGTGCTGCAAGTTGATTAACAAGATGAGTATATCTAAGTTCGAATTCAGATAGTAATTCACATGATTTCATCCGAAGTAAATCAAATTCAGTGACCAAGGTATTGATCCGATTCTCCTTTATTCCCGAAGTTCCTTCATGAGCTATTTCCAGAGCTTCCCATATTTCCTTTGCTGTTGGGAGTATGCAGATTCTGAAATATTCACTTTGACTCAAGGCACTTTATAACATCAGAATTGCCTTGCTGTTGAGAGTGATAAGTTTCTTGTCATTCTCATCATATTCCGCTGGCATCTTTGGAATTTTCTGAGAATCTACAATCTTTGTAGGTTGATAGTTTCCACTCTCAATTACATCCCATAGCCCATATTCGGTAGCCATCACGAACACTCTGAATTTTGCTTTCCAGAAGGAAAAATGTTCTCCACTGAAACCGGGAGGTCTAGTGATGGATGCTCCGTCGGGAAGAATTCCTTCACCCATGGTTGCCATTGGATCCTTCTTAGGTTGTTATACCTTAACAAGAAGACCTACGCTCTGATACCAATTTTAGAGCAAGCGTTTCACCCAAGAGGGGGGTGAATTGGGTGATACTAAAAATTTCGTTGTAAATATAAAGCTTGACGGTGAAATTGAAACAGTAAAAAGTAAGGAGAAATATCACTGAAGTGTACACCGGGAGTTATACTAGTTCAGTCACAACCACTTTGACCTATGTCCAGTCCTCAGAGCTTCTCTGAGAGTTTCACTATAACTTCCAAGATTCAGTGGGTTCTTGGTACCTCAGTACAAGCAAGTTACTTCACCTAGACACTCGCTCCCCCTTACAAGTTGTAATCCAATCCCAACTCAAGGTTCCACAACCTTAAGCTATCTCAATAACAAATATTGAGTTTGAATGAAATATCTCTCTCTCAGAGTGAATACGAATCACTGAAGTACAGAATTACTAAAATGAGTAAAACAGAGTAATGAACTTGATGATACGTTCGTGTGTGTTCTTGTTGTTCTTTCTCTGTTTGGATGTTCCCATTTATATAGATATGTTGATGATGACTGTTGGAACATTTTCTTCTCGTCTGTTGGAGAGTGCGCGCCACTGTTGACTTTTCCAGTATTTGAAAAATATCCGTTGGCGGTAGGTGGCATTTGAACTTCACATTTGACTTTCCTTATTTGATAAGATTTCTTCATTGTTTATCTGTAAATATGCTAGGAATACTAATACAATGAAAGGTTAATCATATAGGAAACAAATCAATGAACGTTTGAATGATTTCTAAGTTTCTAGGTTTACATACTCGAGTAGTTACTCGAGTATTCATTAAAGGTTACTCGAGTACATACTCGAGTATCATCGAGAAAACTTTGATTAACTGCAAGTCAACAAACAAATATAACATTACTCGGGTAGTGCATGGGATAAACAAAATTTCAAACCTTTGGAAATACTTGTTTACTCGGGTACCTACTCGGGTAATGCACTCTTTTCTTCATAGGTTACTCGAGTACCAACTCGAGTAAACCTTCAAATAAACTTTTGGTTACTCGATGCTTTACTCCAGTAATGTTGGCAGGATCTCAAGGCCGAGAGCACTTCAAGTTTGATTACCTTGTTACTCGAGTACATACTCGAGTAAACTCAATTTATGTGTATAGCTTACTCAGGTAATGACTTGAGGTTTTTCTTCAAAAATAATTTTGCATACTCGAGTACTTACTCGAGTAATCCACTTTAAATGAGTCATTGAATACCTGCATACTTGAGTAACACCTCGAGTGAAATGAGATAAAACCAGATCGAGTATTACCTTCAGGTTTTTGCTTACTACAGTGAGTTACTCGAGTAGCGCCTCAAGTAACGTTAGCAGGGTTGAAAATACCGAGAGCAACATATTTCTTGAAACAGGGGACTCGAGTACATACTCGAGTATCATTGGCAGGCTGAGAGCAACTGGAATTTTTTTACATGGTTACTCGAGTCGCTACTCGAGTAACATTGGCAGGCCGAGAGCAACTCCAAGTTATTTAACTGGTTACTCGAGTAGCTACTCGAGTAACATTGGCAGGCCGAGAGCAACTTGAAATCATTTACATTATTACTCGAGTACTTACTCGAGTAAGGTTGGCAGGTTACTCGAAGGTGTCTCTGATTACTTCAAGTTTCTCTTCCTTTACTCGAATACATACTAGAGTAATGCCTTAGTAAACTTGCTTCTGATCAAGTTTCTCAGCTTTTTCTCTTGGCCTTTCTTCATTACTCCAATGCTTACTTCAAGTGATGCTTTTCCCTGTTATTACTTTGTTCAAACTTATTTATTAATCAAATCTTTTTCATAATATTCTTTGTTATCATCAAAACATGAGATCTAATAACCTTTTCTATTACAGTAACTACAGTATGCAAAAGGATTTGATGTATAAACAAAATGTTTAAAAAATCTCATGTATGTCTTACCTCCTACTTTCTTTCTTCCTTTCTTTTTATCTGATTTTGGATCATATCCAATACCAGATCGGTCATTTATAAATCATTGATCTTTTAAAATCACACTTAACATCTCACTTCCATTGGTGAATTTTTCAAGAGTTCTCGTGAGATCAGTGTTTTTCTTTTTCAAAGAAGAACAGTTTTCACAGTCCTTTTCTAAATTCTCTTTAAGTTCTACTTCAAGGACTTTGTTTTTCTTTCTGAAACCAACTAGTTCTTTAACTACTTTGATGAATTCAGAATGTAAAGCATTATATTAGGAAAGTAATTCATCATATGTAAGATCAAAATCAGTTACCTCTTCTTCTGTTTCTTCTTGAGCAACTAGACAGATATTGGCTACTTCCTCATTATCACTATCTTTACCAGATGAACTGTCTCCCTATATGGCTTATACAAAGGCTTTCTTCTTGTTATAGAACTTGCCTTTTCTCTTTTATTTATTCTTCTTAGCCAATTATTGACATTCTGATTTGATATGTCATGGCTTTCCATATTCGTAGCAGATGATGTGTTCTTTACTGCTTGTTTTTCCTTTCTAAAAGTTTTTGAATCCTTGGCCTTTCTTGTAAAACTTTCTGAATCATTTTATCATTAGACCCATTTCATCATTGTCAAACTCTTCATCTTCATCTTGATTTTCTTCTTTTGTTTTTAGTGCTAGACCTCTCTTCTTATTGTCACCAATATCTTATAGCTCTCGTTTGAACTTTAATTTACTTTTATTTTAAGAAAGACTTCCAAATAGAGAAGCAACCAATCTCATTAATTCACTTTTTGCTTCCTCAATAGCGGTGACTTTGGCCTCCCAGTCTTTAGAAAGAATATTCAGAATCTTTCATACTTGCGTATGTTGATCATAGACTTTCCCGAGTGCTGCAAGTTGATTAAAAAGATGCGTATATCTAAGTTCAAATTCAGATATTGACTCACCTGATTTCATTCAAAGTAAATCAAATTCAATAACTAGAGTGTTGATCAAGTTTTCCTTTATTCTGAAGTTCCTTCGTGAGCTATTTCCAAGGCTTCCCACATTTCCTTAGTCGTTGAAAGGGTGTAGATCCTAAAATACTCATTTTGACTTAAAGTACTTTGAATCATTTGAATTGCCTTGCTGTTGAGAGTGATAAGTTTCTTATCATTCTCATCATATTCCACTGACGTTTTAGGAATTTTCTGTGAATATATAACTTTTACAGGTTGATAGTTTTCACTTTCAATCAGGTCCCATAATCCATATTCTATAACTATTACGAATACTTTAAACTTGGCTTTCCATAAAGAGCAGTGTTCGCCATTGAAACTCAGAGGTCTAGTGATAGAAGCTCTGTCGGGAAGAACTTCTTCACCCTTGCTTGCAATTACATCCTTCTTATGTTATTATACCTTAATAAGAAGACCTACGCTCTAATACCAAATGTTAGTGCAAGTGTTTCACCCAAAAGGGCGGTGAATTGGGTGATACCAGAAAATTCGTTGTGTATATAAAAATTAACTGTAAATTTAAAGTAGTTAAGAGCTAGGAGAAATATCACCAAAGTGTACATTGGGGTGTTATACTGGTTCGGCCACTACCACTTTAACCTACGTCCAGTCCTCAGAGCTTCTTTTAGAGTTTTACTATATCTTCACAGATTCAGTAGGTTCTTGGCACCTCAATACACGGCAAGTTCCTTCACTGGATACTCGCTCTCCCTTACACATCGTAAACCAATCCCCAACTCAAGGTTCCACAACCTTAAGTTGTCTCAATAACAAATATTGAGTTTGTAATGAAAAACTCTCTCACAGATCAAATGTATAATCACTGAAGTATACATAATTAATATAAGAAACAAAGCACTAAGAATATATTAATCGATATGGTTCGTATGTTCTCTTTCATTGTTTTTTGTTCTTTGTTCAATGCTCCATATATATAAATGAATTGTGATGTCTGTTGGATGCATTTCAAATATGTACGTTAGAGTCACGTAGCCTCGTTTGTTTGACTTTTCTTTGAATTTGAAAACTAGCCGTTTGTGGTAGGTAAGTAGTTCAGATATGGCGAATGATATGTTTGACTTTTCTCTCAATGCATGATCTCTTCATTATTTCTCTACAAATATACTTAGGAAACTAATACCATGAAAGATTAGTCTTATAGATAAAAAATCACTGAACAATGGATTCAAATCATACTTTTTGTAATGCATTACTCGAGTGATCATGCTACATTACTCAAATGAGCTTTTAAAAAACTTGGCAAAAAGTTAAGTTAATGACTGTGACCTGATTACTAGAGTGGCTACTGGAGTGATTATTAACCAATACTCAAGTAGTCCCTCGAGTAACCTTATTAAAAATATGCCAGAGAGTAAGTCAACGTTGTCTGGCCAGATTACTCGGGTAATCCATCGAGTAATTCATTTTATAATACTTTGCAAACTTGCTTACTCGAGTGATCTCTCGAGTAAGTGTTTCTTTTCTTCTCTAACTACTTGTGTGATCCCTCGAGTAATGCTTGCAATTCTTCTCTCACTACTCGACTAATCCCTTGAGTAAAGTCATCCAAATCTTGGCCGAGGGTAACTTCTCCTTTGCTTACCTAATTACTCGAGTGATCCCTCGAGTAATGCTTGTTAAATCTCATGTTTTGATGATAACAAAGAATATTATGAAAAAAGATTTGATTAATAAATAAGTTTGAACAAAGTGATAACAGGGAAAAGCATCACTTGAAGTAAGCATTGGAGTAATGAAGAAAGGCCAAAAGAAAAAGCTGAGAAACTTGATCAGAAGCAAGTTTTCTAAGGCATTACTCGAGTATGTACTCAAGTAAAGGGACAGAAACTTGAAGTAATCAAAGACACCTTCAGCAACCTGCCAACTTTACTCGAGTAAGTACTCGAGTAATAATGTAAATATTTTCAAGGTGCTCTTGGCCTGCCAATGTTACTCGAATAGGTACTCGAGTAACCAGGTAATTCACTTGGAGTTGTTCTCGGCCTGCCAACGTTACTCGAGTAGCTACTCGAGCAACCATGTAAAAAAAACTTCCAGCTGCTCTCAGCCTGCCAATGATACTCGAGTATGTACTCGAGTCCCCTGTTTCAAGAAATATGTTACTCTCGACATTTTCAACCCTGCCAACGTTACTCGAGGAGCTACTCGAGTAACTCACTGTGGTAAGCAAAAACCTGAAGGTAATACTCGAATAACTTGATCTAGTTTTATCTCACTTCACTCGAGGTGCTACTCAAGTATGCAGGTATTGGATGACTTATTTAAAAGTGGATTACTCGAGTAAGTACTCGAGTATCCAGAGTTATTTTTGAAGAAAAACCTCAAGTCATTACCCGAGTAAGCTATGCAGAAAATTTATGTTTACTCGAGTATGTACTCGAGTAACAAGGTAATCAAACTTGAAATGCTCTCGGCCTTCAAATCCTGCCAACATTACTGGAGTAAAGCATCGAGTAACCTAAAGTTTATTTGAAGGTTTACTCGAGTTGGTATCCGAGTAACCTATCAAATAAAGAGTGCAATACCCGAGTAGGTACCTGAGTAAACATGCATTTCCAAAGGTTTGATATTTTGTTTATTCCATGCACTACCCGAGTAATCTTATATTTGTTTGTTGACTTGCAGTTCATCAAAGTTTTCCCGATGAAACTCGAGTAAGTACTCGAGTAAACTTTAATGAATACTCGAGTATGCAAGTCCAGAAATTTAGAAATCATTCCAATGTTCATTGATTTGTTTCCTATATGATTAACCTTTCATTGTATTAGTATTCTTAGCATATTTACAGATAAACAATGAAGAGATCTTATCAAACAAAGAAAGTCAAATGCAACATTCAAATATTACCTACCGCCAACGGATATTTTTCAAATACTGGAAAAGTCAACAGTGGCTGCACACTCTCCAACGGACGAGTAGAAAATGTTTCAACGGTCATCACCAACATATCTATATATATGGGAACATCCAAACAGAGGAAAAACAACAAGAACACACACGAACGTATCATCAAGTTCATTACTCTGTTTTATTCATTTTAGTGATTCTATACTTTAGTGATTCTTATTCACTCTGAGAGAGAGATATTTCATTCAAACTCAATACTTGTTATTGAGATAACTTAAGGTTGTGGAACCTTGAGTTGGGATTGGATTACAACTTGTAAGGGGAAGCGAGTGTCCAGGTGAAGGAACTTGCTTGTACTGAGGTGCCAAGAACCCACTGAATCTTGGAAGTTATAGTGAAACTCTCAGAAAAGCTCTGAGGACTGGACGTAGGTCAAAGTGGTTGTGGCCGAACCAGTATAACTCCTGGTGTATACTTCAGTGATATTTCTCCTTACTCTTTACTGTTTTAATTTCACCGTCAAGTTTTATATTTGCAACAAAATATTAGTATCACCCAATTCACCCCCCCCCCTCTTGGGTGAAACGCTTGCTCTAACAATGCTTTCTTTTCATTTCATATTACTCGAGTGATCCCTCAAGTATTGTCACTTATTTCTTTTCTGAGAGTTATTGTATCCCTACTGCTTTAATTACTCAAGTGATCCCTCGAGTAATATTTCAAATAACTTTCCAGATTGCTCGAGTGATCCCTTCGAGTAATGCCATGCAATTTTTGACAGAAAGCTTCTGGAACAATTTCTCACACATTACTTGAGTGATCCCTTGAGTAATAAAGGATCATTACCCGAGGGCTTACTCGAGTAATGCCTTCAATAATCTACCATTGATGTTTTTCTCTATTCTCTGTCTTTCAATTCTTCTTCATTACTTGAGTACCTACTCGAGTAATGGTGTTTCTTCTACCATAGATAACTTAGTTCCTTTGTTCAAACCTTTTTGTTTATTATCAAAACCTTTTTCTAATATTCACCCAATCTTTATTATCATCAAAACATATGGGATCTAACAAATGGGCACTTCATTCTCCCTATAAGGTAATGGATCCCTTAAGGAAGTGGAGTTCTTTTTCTCAATGTCCATTACCTATATCAAAACTAGAAGTACATGTCATCACTCTTTTATGCCTCATAAGGCATCTTTACATCATTCATTGGCATTTTTAGCTTCATTTGATATGGGCTTTGGACATAATCATCATTTTTAAAACCCTTAGCTGCATGATGGCCTAGGCCATTTGCAGGTTAATGGGCACTTCATTCTCCCTATGAGGTAATGGATCTCTTGAGGAGCTGGAGTTCTTTTTCTCAATGTCCATCACTCATATCAAAACTAGAAGTATATGTCATCACTCTTTTATGTCTCATGAGGCATCCTTGTATCATTCATTGGCATTTAGCTTCACTTGATATAGGTCTTAGACATAATAAACATCATTAAATAAGGAGGCAAAAAGAAGGAAAATGAGCATGTAAATAAAAATAAAAAAATGAAAATAATAATACAGTCATATCTTTAGTTAATAATTCTTACATAGAATAACTTTCCTACTATAAAAAGAAGAAGAATATCTTTCCTTAAAAATGACTTCATTTACCCTTGTCCATGTCATCCCTCCTTCACATAAATGGTTGTTCCTTATTCCTGATGCGAAGCGAAGACTTTTGTCTCTTTTTTCACTTTCTAAGATTATTATTCTTGATTGAAGGAAACAGTTAAGGGTCTAAAAACTTGTTTTGTACAAGTTACTTATATCGAGGTGATATCATACTATGGAGAAGCTTAGTTTTGAAAATGACTCAACCCCACCTTGATAAGGCTAGTTTTAAAGGGTAAATTGTTTAACTTGGATGCAATGTGATGATGATTACATAAGCCATGTGAGGATTTGAGCCTATTGATATGATTTCATTTTCATGTGTGTATCACTTATCCTTTACCCAAACTAGAACTTGGCATATATCTTGTTTGAGGTCAGATTTGATGTTCATTTACTTGATATAAAGAGGACCAAGGCATTTATTTTTCATCAAAAAAGCCAAACAACCACTCTTACATGATAGCCATTTGAGCTTATGTGATATTCCTTTCCTATCTCTTAGCATGCAGAAAACCTCTCATGTGTTCCTTACCTCTTATTCAAGTTTCCTTTTGCTTTCTATGAGGACTCACTCTTCTTCATTAGAAAAGCATGTGTACACTCTAAAAATTGTTAAGGCTATGAGGTGAATCTTGTTGAAAAATGAATAGTTGAAAGAAAAGAGGAAAAAAGAAAAGAAAAAAAAAGCTCGCTAAGTTGAAAACCTGTAAGTGCATCTTAGGTAAAAGTTAGAGCAGATAAAAAAAAGAAAAGAAAAGAACTCGTTAAGTTGAAAACCCGTAAGGGTTGTTTAGGCAAAAGTTAGAGCAGAATAAAAAAGATAATGCAAAAAGCTCGCTAAGTTGAAAACTCGAAAGGGCATCTTAAGCAAAAGGAAAAGCAACAAAAAGGAAAAGAAAATAGAATAAAAAATCAAAAGAACGATTGGCAAATACTAAGGGAAACATGGAAATAGCTTTCTTCAGTTCTAAGGTCTTTGGAGTGTACACTTGCTTGTTTGGTTATCATGAGTATCTACTTCAGCCCTTAGATATCATTCATCTTCTACTCATATTCTTGGTTAGGTGAGTATATGCACATTCCTACAATTTTTGAGGCCATCAAGGTAATCTAGTTGTAAGGCTACTCTCTTTTGGATATTTAAAAAAAGAAGAAAAAGAGAAAAGAAGCTCGCTAAGTTGAAAACCCATAAGGCCAGCTTAGGCAAAAGTTAGAGCAGAAAAATAAAAAGAAAAGGCAAAAAGCTCGCTAAGTTGAAAACCTGAAAGGGCAGTTTAGGCAAAAGTTATATCAACAAAAATAAAAAAAATAGAAAAAAAATTGAAAGAAAGATGGGCAAGTACCAAGGGAATCATGGAAAGAGCTTCCTTCAGTTCTTCTTTTGCTTTAAGGCCTTTAGAATGCACACTTACTTGACTCTATGTTTGGTTCTTATTTCCCTTAGTTATCATGAGTACATACTTTGGTTCTTAGATATCCTTTATCTCTTACTCAAGGTACTTTTGTTTCCAAGAGCACCCTATCTTCTTGGTTAAAGGAGTATGTGTACATTCCTACAATTTTTGAGGATGTCAAGTAATCTGATTATAAGGTTGCTTTCTTTTGGATATTTTAAAGTTTGAAAAGTGGCTAAAAATAATGAAAATCAAAGAAATAGTTGAAAAAAGAAGAGAAAAGAAAGAATAGGACAAAATCTCACTAAGTTGAAAACCCAAAAGGGTTATTTAGGCAAAAGTTTGAGCAAAAAAAATGAAGAAGAAAAGGAAAAGAAATGAACAAATACATAAGAATAAGAATTTGATATTCTTCATCTTCTCTTTACCCTTTGTTTGTACCCCATGCCCATATAAAAATTCCTTGTGATCTATGTTAGCATATGGCTCCTTGAGTGATAAAGAACTTAGATTATTGCCAAGCTTATAAAACAAGAATTGGATAATTTGGATATGGAGAGCAACCACTAACTCCAAAACACTCAGTAGTGAGAGTAAACACTATACCTAGTGAGGGAATCCTTGGGGCATTGCGTTCTTGTTAAACCTTTTACCTTGATACTAGCTAACTTGAGGTGGGTGAGATGATTTAGATAACGATACATCGATATATCTCTTGATCCTCTATTCTTATGACTTGAACGTTATCTTCTATGTTTTAATTCCTAAGATTTCATGACCGGATGTTAACATTTTGCTAGGTTTCTTGAGTTATGCTCAAAGGTCTTTCCTTAAGCATTTGGGTCTAGGGAATTCTTCCATTTCAATCCTTTTCTACTCTTAATGGAGCATGTGGGCCTTTCCCAGTTTTGTCACTTCATATTTGGGACATTACCTTCCTTCTATTTCCCTTTCAATAAAGGGAACAAAATTAGAATTTGGGGCTTTTCCTCAATTTTGTTGCCCCCATCCATTTCTTAGGACAACATTGACATTGTTAAATGAAGTTTTTTTTAAAAAAAAATTGACTATGCAAGCGTTAAAGATGAAGATAGACAAAAAAAAAGATTCTAGTGCTTCACAAATTCAGATAGACTAAGGAAAAAAAGTTGAGTATTTAAAATGTGGCTTATTGCTCAAAAGTTCTTTCTTTTATCAAGAGTTAGCACTAAGTCAGGCCTCAAGGAAAATTATAATATCTTGTCATATTGGGAAAACCTTTCCTGCATTGGGCTTTATATTAATTGTACCCTCACTATACTTAACATGTATTACATGCCATTTTGGAGGGCAAATCTGGAATTAATTTTTCAACCAAAGAGGCTTTTATTAATATTATGTCATGCGCTGCCTCGAAATGGGCTTTTGCCAAGGCTGGGGCAAATCTAGAAGTTTCTCAACAAGGGAAATAATGGCCTAAATAAGAATGACATCCTATATGAACCAGTAAGTTAAGGGGTTTTGAATAGAATTGACGCCAAAACGGGGGCAACATCATTAGTTAGGTAGCTTTTCATCATTTTCATCATCCTCATCGTCGTCGTGGTCGTCATCATCATTTCATAATTTCCATTATCATCTTTATTATGATCACCTTCATCTCCTCATCATCATCTTCATCCTCTTCCTTATTAGCCCTTCATCATTTACATCATCATCCTCATTTCATCATTTCCTTATCATTATCATCATATCCTTATCATAATTATCTTCCTCATCATTAGCATTATCATTGTATTCATCATCATTATTAGAATTTCATCATCATTATCAATGCCATCACCTTCATGATGACTTCACCATTTTCATAATCTTCTCGTTATCATAGCCATCATCATCCTCTTCATCATCTTTATTGTCATCCTTATTAGGATTTTATCCTCACTGTCATCACATTATTAGTGTCATCACCTTCATCATGACTTCACCATTATCATAATATCCTCGTTAGCACGGCAATGTCTATCCCCTTTATCATCATTGTTGTCATCCTCATTAGGATTTCATCATCACTACCATCACCTTTATCATGATCATCTTCACCATTATCATAATCTCCTCGTAATCATGGTCATCACCATCCTCTTCATCATCATTCCCATCATTAGTGTCATTATCATGTTTAAGGGCATTGTATTCCTAGTGCCACATCATCACCACCATTATAATCATCATCTATTACTTCCCTATTAAGGCTTCATCTTCATCATCATTAGTGTCATTATCATATTGCGTATTTGGATCACTACGTGCTTAGTGTCAAGTCATCACCACCATGGTCATCACTATTTATAACTTCCTTATTAGCACTTCATCAATAATTTCATTATTATCATCTCATTATGTGGGGCATCACATGCTTAGTGTCACATCATGACTATCATCATCATCATTCATGAAATCACTATAAATACTTTATCACCATCTTATCATTATCAATGTCATCATCTTTATTGGCATTATCAAAAGCACTACTCCAAAAAGCATCACATATTCATAGCACCCTTTTAAAAGCCCTATACCAACAGGCACCCTCAAAGCCCAGTAACAGCTGACACCCTTTTCAAAGCCCTGTACCAACAGGCAACCTTAAAGCCCAGTAATGGCTGGCACCCTCTCAAAGTCCTGTAATAGCAGGCACCCACAAAGCCCGGTAATGGCTGGCACCCTTTTCAAAGCCCTGTATTGGGGGGCACCCTCAAAGCCCAGTAACGGCTGGCGCCCTTTCAAAGCCCTGTACCGACAGGCTCCCTCAAAGCCCAGTAACGGTTGGTACCCTTTCAAAGCCTTGTACCTGCAGGCACCCTTAAAGCCCAGTAACGGTTAACACCCTTTCAAATCCCTGAACCTACAAGTACCCTCAAAGCCCAGTAACGGCTGGCACCCTTTTCAAAGCCCTGTATCGGCTGGCACCCTTTTCAAAGCCCTGTACCGGCAGGAACCCTCAACGCCAGTAACGGATGGCACAATTCTTTTTAAGCCCTGTAACGGCAGGCACTATTCTTTCAAAGCCCTATATCAACAGGTACCCTCAAAGCCCGATAACAGCTGACACAATTCTTTTAAAGCCCAATAACTCTTAGCATTATTCTTTTAAAGCCATGTACTTGCAGGCACCCTTAAAGCCAAGTACGGCTGGCACAATTCTTTCAAAGCCCAGTAACGTTGGCACCCTCTCAAAGTCCAGTATCAACATGCACCCTTTAAGCCCAATAATAGCTGGCATAATTCTTTTGAAGGTCTGTAACAGCAAAAACTATTGTTTCAAAGCCCAATACCGGCTAGCACATTTCTTTTACGGTCCACCAAAGTCCTATGTAACTAGGCGCTTCAGTTCCACTCTAAGTAATCATCTATCTTCACCTGCGCTCTTCTCCCCTATGAACCAAGTAAAGAGGGGCATGGGCACTGTATTTTGTCTTAACCCTCTTTCATTCCAAGGGAGCATCTTGTTCTTTTGGCTGGACAAAATATGTGTTCTTATCTTTACTTGCTTCATAGACGAGAATCTCACTTTTCTCAACTACGAAACAAGAAAAGAGAGGCAACTGTGAACGCCCTATTTTGTCTGGGCCTTACTCACTCAAAAATTAAAAACTTAATAAAAATAAAAAATAAAATAAATTCCTCTCATTGATGATGATTGGTGTCTAAATTAGCAATCATCATTAAAGGGAAAATTAAAAAATAAATAAATAAATAAAATAAAATCCTCCCACTGATGATGATCGATGTCCAAATTGGCAATCATCATTAAAAGGAAAAAAATGAAAATGAAAATTTAAAAAAAAAAATCCTCTCATTGATGATGATTAGTGTCCAATTTGACATTGTCATTCATTAAAGGAAAATAAAAAATATATAAAAAAGTATCTCCCATTCATATGTTTAAATGAAGAAGTTGCTTGTAGGGAAAATATAAGAAAATAAATAAATAACAAAAAATAAAAAATAAAAAATCTCTCATATATGTTGCTAACTTTAAATTAGGAAATTATTTGTGGAAAAATTAAAATAAATTAAAAATAAAAAATAAAAAAAAAATCTCTTATTGATTGTGATTAGGTCAAGTTAAGAAGTTTTATTGACAGAAAATATAAAAAAGAAATAAAAAACGAAAATAAAAAAAATCTCTTATTGATGGTAATTAGATCAAGTTAGGTAGTTTTTAACATAAAATACAAAAAGAATTTAAAATGAAAATTCAAAAAAGAAAGAGCATTTATAAAGAAAACTCTACCTTGAGACTATAAATAGGAGTACAAGGGTTGAAGCAAGACACAACAATTTTGGGAGTGAAGAGAGGCAAGGTATGTGCTGCTTGTCTTCTTATGATGCTAGGTGTCATGCTTAATAAATATAGATAATGTGATTGTACTTACCTCTTGTTTATTATATGATTCTATCACCCTATCTCTTATTGTAGCGGAGTTCAAAGCATAAAAGGTACACACTCACACCATGTCTTTATTGATTTTCTTGTCTTGTTGGACTTTCTACAATGAATAATATGATGAGAATGCAATTCCTTGTTGGCTTGATGAACTCTTTTTTCTTCTTCTCTCCCTACTACAAATAAAAAAGTTTTAAAATAAAAAGAAAGATAATCATTTCTTAAAATAAACAAATTTGGCTTCATATGAGAAAATAAAGACAAAAAAAATGTTTTTTTAAAAAAATAAAAAGCACAAACTAGGCAAAAAATTATTTTTTGTCAAAGAAATTAAATAAACTTTTTTTTAAGAAAAACACCAACAAAGTGACATGTATTTCTACCCCCAAACTACATAGGCTTTGATCCCTCTAAAGGGTACATGGGCCCTAGGTTTTCATCCTAGGTCAAGTTTAACTTGTAAATAAATGTATTTCCTCCTGTTTTTTTTATTAGTCTTACTTTATTTCTTTTTGTAAATATTCTCTTTTTTATTTGGGTAATTATCATAAGATTAAAGACCATAATATTTTTAAATAATTAACTTAGGGTAACCATTCTTAAGAATGGGTGTTGTAGGGTGTAACCCCCTACTTGATTAACCATAATTATGATTCGATCACACGTATTAAAACGGATTAAAGACCGGTGGATAATTTAAAACTCATTTTAATTCCCTATCTTATAATAGGGTTCTCACAAAATCTTCAAAACTTTTCCTTACTCTGGTCTCACTCCCGAATGTCGAACATAATTACCTGTGCAGTTATATCACATTATTACATATCAAAGTGTATAGCCAAATTCCCGATGACTCCTAGGTTTCATACATGTACAAACTAAGGTTTATAAGTCCCAACTAAGGGATTACATGCCAAAATCAAACGTAATATTTATATCTTTAAATATACAGTAATCCTAGGTCCAAAAATGGGTAACCAAGATCCCAAAATCAAATATTTTCCCCCCAAAGGGTCCTAACCGTTCCTGGTTACTCGCTTTTCCTTGGAGCCACTTGCCCTATCTGAAATGTTAGTCAATGAAAATAATGAAATTCAAGAGAATCCCAGTAGTAACAAGTCATTCATACCACACATAATCACATAGCATGTAAGTAAATCATCACACAAAAGCATCAGGACAAATCACACTCCACCCTCATCCCCTTTTACCGCCAGGAAGGCACACAGTCCTAACACGAACCGTTGTTAGCGACTCATGAACTATTGGAATGGCAGTGCACACATCTAGCCTTGTGGCTCATATAGCCATTCGGCTTTCACAAATGGCCCATCGGCCTTCACAAATATCCTTTCAGCTTTCAAATAATCACAAATGTCACACCCCATCCTCATCCCCTTTTACCACCGGGAAGGTACACAGCCCTCACCCGAACCGTTGTTATCGACTCAGAGACTATTGGCATGGCGGTGCACACACATTTCCACAGGCATTGCAGCATTCGAAACCATCACAAATAAATGATATAACACACATACAATGCATCACATATGGTATAAAAGAAAGAGTCACTACCTTGTTCCTTCCTGATGTTCACTGGCACAGTGGGCACGCGAGGGCGGCAAATGTCAAATCTTATCAACCAAAATCAAGAGGGGTGGATTAATTCCCTACTCCAATTCCCACTTCCAAAACACTTAGGGTGGTTTTTATATGAACTCTTTAGGTGGCCTTTAAATGCTTAAACATAAACTTAAAGGGTTAGGGAAAGTTTACCCAAATGACCCTCTTCGGAAGTTCAACATGTAGATTTTCAATGGTTGGCCGCCGCCAGCACATGGTCAGAAGGTTTTGGGTTGCGGCCAGCCATATTGGCCGCGGCCAACTTGTGATCTGACTCCTGACTAATTTTCAAACACCCAAAACTTTGTGCACCAAATCCAGAATAACACAAACTTTATATGGATGGAAAGCTTGCAATGTAAACTACAATCCTGGAAAATTTCACACCATTTCAACACCATATATTAGGTCAAAATACCATGCAAAGTTGGATACTTGCCCAGCATTTCAAACTTAGCCAATTTCCAGATTTACCAGAAATTCCAGATTTCACCAATTGGGTTCCAATGATTCTAAATTTCAAACCAAACACCATTCTTACACAATTTTGCTCAAGGAACTCATTGGAGCCATCAAAATGACCAAAATCCATTTCCATTGACATGTTACATAATGACTACCATATGTTACACCGAAAACTCAATCAAGACACCATATTGCAATCCATTCCAATCCACAATTCCAAATTAAACCCAATGGCACAAAGGCACAATTTAACACTAAATTCAACACCACATACCAACCAATACATACCATTCAAAATTCACCAAAAATTAGGGCAAAATCATAAATTCCAAAGACTCAACCAATTATCACAATTTTTAGGTCAAAGTGTAGCAAATTCTTACCTCAACTTCTTCCCAAAGCTAATTCTTCACTTCTTCTACTTCCAAATTTTCACAAATCCTCAAATACCACTATTCAAAAATCTAAAACCATAAGAATAAAGCCCTCAGCCTCATGATCAATATCTATGAAGATGAGTTGAGCACTTAGGGTCAAAACCTTACCTAACCTTTGAGCCCTCTTCGTTCACTTTCCTTTCTTGGTTGAACGAAAATGGAGGTTGAAGTTAAAGAGGATGATGATGAAGAAGGAAATCAGATTTCCCTTGGCCATGAGGTCTTCTCCGACCTAAGAAAGAGAGAGAGGGAGAGGAAAAGAGTTTGAAATATTGACCCTAATCAAATGGCTCACACATGGACACTTGGCAACATCTTGGCTTCCTTCCCTCACCTCACATAACATATACATACACACTCCTACTCCTATGCTCATGAATCCTAACCATTGGTCTCAAGTTACCTATGAGTTTCTTCTTCGATAACTGACTAATTGGTCGATAACTTCCCAATTTTACCATTTTGTCCCTGATTATGGCAATTCTACTCAATTCATTTCCAAACTCATTTTTATCATTCCACTAACATCATCATGTGCCCTCCCCTATATTTCAACCCATATAAACATTGATCCACTCATAAGCTTAAATATAGGGCTTAGGCATTAATTAAAACATATTCACATCAAATTAAACAATAATTACATTTATACTAACACAATTAGCCCTAAATCCCAAATTGGGTTATTACATGGGATGCCTAACACCTTCCCCATGCATAATTAACTCACGAACCCTAAATGGTGTTTGTAGACCAATTTCATTTTCAAAAAAGGTTTCCAAAATTACCCTTTTTTAAAATTTTGGTGGCGGCTCCTTATTTTCTAAATTTTGGGTGCTACACCCACTGAACTGAGTGCAAACACTCTGCATAAACGTTGAAATATTACGGGATCTAACATGAAACACTCCAAAATTCAAAATCCAATAAACCCTAAATTTCTCTTCCATCAAAAAATAAAAATGAGAGAGGAGAAAAGAAGAAAAATAGGAGATGAATAACTTACGAAATATTCTAGAAGAAAGCCCAAGCAAAATCTCCTTACTTCTCTCACTCTCTCATACTCTATCTCCCTTACCATCACTGTGCAGAAAAAAAAAGGAGAAGAATACGACGAAAGATAAAATGAAGAAGCAAGGGCCAGAGGACTCGCAGAAATGAATTAAGGGGAGGCGCAATTTAGTTTTAATCACTAGTGGGTCACGTCGCCTACTAGCTGATAAGAACTTTTTTTTACCCTTTTCCTTTTTTCTATTGTTTTCTTAACATTTCATTTAAGGGTAAAGGTGCAAATTTAATAACGTATTATTTTTCTATGGGTAGCCAATACAATTAACTATTTGGGTCTAAAAGTAGACATAATCAATATTTTTTGTAGCATATATTACAACGCCTTTAACCATAGTTAACTTCTGTTACTTTTTGCATTGTGAGTCCCACCAGTCTTCTTACTCTATATTATTTTAATATATTTTTAGAAGGGCAAAGGTGTAAATTTAGCAATAAACTATTTCACTATGAGAACCCAACACAATTATCTTTCGTTGGGTCCAAAAGTAGACAAACATTTTTTGTCTTATAAATTGTCACACCCTCATTTTATTTTCACCTATTTCAGAGTATTCGCGAAAACGATAGGCAATTCAATGGGCAACACAAGAATAACATAGATATACTAATATTATGTGTGAGATTAAGAAAATTCCCTATACGGTTTCATACTTGATAATTACAATTAACGTAGCCTCACAGTGCTACGTGGGTGTCTAAACACGTCTCAGTGAACGGAGACATCTTCTCGTCTTCACTCCACCACCGCAATCCCCTTCGTACGGTTTTCTTTATTGTTCTTAGCATACATTCTGTCTTTTCCTGTC
Organism: Inga oerstediana; assembly: GCA_963210345.1. Taxonomy (NCBI): domain Eukaryota; kingdom Viridiplantae; phylum Streptophyta; class Magnoliopsida; order Fabales; family Fabaceae; genus Inga; species Inga oerstediana. The sequence goes on from OY723409.1 coordinate 42,994,712, forward strand.
TAAATTATTGGTAGGGGAGGGTGAGATTCTGGGGAATCTCAGTAGGAAAATAATACCAATATGCATGCAAGATAAGTGCTTAATGCATGACATGCTTGCATTACATAACTCATGCTCACACAATGACATATCTGAGTGCTCAATGTTTCAATCAACATACGTATGGCCATAACATAAACAGAAACAGAGCTTCAATTATTCATATATGTTTCAAAAAATCAAGCAAATCAATAACATGCATCAGTACACCAGCACAAATATCAAATACATGCAAGAGAGGTAAGTTCCCTACCTTAATCGCCCTTCTTTGATCTTTGAATAACATGCCTTGATTTGCGTGCCAATACCTTGGGTTCTCTACTCAGTCCTAGAACGTCAAATGTACAGTTTAGACACTTTCATAGTGTTTCTGGTGATTATATTAGTCTATGGTGAAATTTTACCAAAATGCCCCCGGGACCCCTGCTCGACCCCGTCGTACCCGGCCCGATGGCACGTTTTCCCAAAATTTTGACTAAGGCTATTCTGACTTATTTTCGCCCAAGGAATCCATTTCTGGGATCGAAATCACCAAATTCACTGTAAAATTACAGTAATACCCTTGACAGCTCCTATTTAGGGATTTCAGTGGCGTTTTCGTAATTATGCTTTTTTGGCCTCTATCGAAAAAGTGCCCAACTGTAACCCAACCTATTTTTGCCCACTGAATCCAATGGAACCATTTATTTGATGAAAATCCAACTCCTTCCCTCAGATCTGTGCTGGCCGAAATATTGGTCAAAAATTGGAAAAATGGAGTTTTGTGTTTTAGCTTCTAAAACTTGAACTTTTCCACTTCTAATCCTTTATTAACTTATTTAATCACATTCTAATCATGATTTAAAGAAATTTGGGCAGCATAACCCCTTAGGATTAGGACTTTCCAAATTTACAAACTTGACAAAAATCACCAAAACCAATAACAAACCTCAACAACAACACCATACTAGTTTAGATCTAAGGTTTGTGAGGTTACCTTTTGAGATCTTGAATCCTCTCTCTCTTCTTGAGCTAAGAATGGTGTCTTCAAGATCATGGATGCATGAAGAATCACGGTTTAGAGAAGGATCTAAGACAAAATCACAAGAAAAGCCTAAGAAATCACTCTTACCTTAAACTTCTTCTTCTTCCTTCTCTCTAGAACTTGAGAGCTCTCTCTCTCTCTCCTCTTCTTGTGTTGGATGAAAATGAGGAAGGAGAAAATGTGTGTATGAAGGGGAAGGGAAGATGTTTTATTAACTTAGTCATCTTTCTTCCTAGCCATAGATCTAATCAAGGGTTGACATTTCAACACCTATCATGCACACAATCCCTCCAACCATACCTCCCATCATACCTTCTTACTTTATGCCATACCCCTTCATCATGCCTTCTACTTTATGCTATACTCTTTCATCATTTAGTTTCAATTGGATTGGGACTAGATTTCCTTCTACAAACCATCCCCCTTCTCTTTACTCTAACCAAACCCATTTCTTCTCTCTAATTTCACAATTCTTCATTTATTCCATCAAGAATAATCCACTTATGCATTTTCCTTTATTTTCCTTGATTAATTGAGATTAACTCCAATTAATTGGGAAAATAATTAATCTTGGGCTAAATTGGCAAAATTATGATTTTGCTATCACCTTTATAATTTCATTCCTTTCTTGAATCAATTTTCCCATTTTCTTATAAACCCGAATATTTCAAAATTCATAAGATCCAAATTTCATAAATATTCACCATTTTATTGAATTATTCAAATAATTATAATATATTTTTGGTGAATAAAATTTGGGATGTTACATAAATGCCCATATTTATCTTGTAAATTATATTATTCGTCTTGTGAATAACCATATTTTTCTGGTAAGGGGATTTAAAAGAATCTAAGGAGTTATCTTATAAATACCCATATTTGTCTTATAATTTTTTTAAACACTCTAGATTCTTTTAAACCCATTTATTTATCTTGTAAATATCTTATGAAAAAAATAAAGTAAGGGTATTATTGTCTTTTTACTGACAAAACTTAATTTCATTTTGACCCAAAGGGATACAGTGAAATCTTAGAATCTTTTAAGGGTTGATTGAAAAAAAATTGCTTCAATGGGATCTAAATGATATTTTTTTTATTAAAAAAAGCACATATTTCTAAAAATATATTAAAATAATAAACAGTGAAAGGATTGGTGGGACACACAGTGAAAAAAGTAATGAAAGTTAATTAGGGTTAATGGCATTGCTATATATGCTGCAGAAAAAAAAAAAGAGATTATGTCTACTTTAACACCACAAAATAGTTAATTCTGTTGGGGGCTCATGGAAAGATAATTCGTTGCTAAATTTACACCTTAACCTTTTTATTTAATTTATTTTTATTTTGTATGAATTGGTTTTCTCTTTATATATGTGTGTCTATATATATATATATATATATTGCTTTACAAAATTTTCATTTGCTCCTTAATTTACCTTATAAAGTTTCTACTCTCTCATAAACCCATATATTTATTTATTCTTATTTGACCACAATTTTTTCCTTAAAAAATTATAGTTCTTAATTAAACTTTAAAACTAAAGTTCATTTTGGGTGAATTCTCCTTGCTCATTAATTACATGGTAAATATCAATTACCATAAAATAATCTCATTAAACTAAAAATCAATATTAATTATTATTTATTGCCTCTAATTTTGTACTTTTTTAGAAATAATTTGATACCTTAAAAATATAATTAGGCCCCATTTATTTTGATTAGTAGTCTCTCAAATTTCCAATCATATTTCATTATTTTCTCGATACTATGTGTTCAAACTTTAAATAATGAATTTTATCCACTCTAAACTTCAGGTTAATTAATAAATCTCATCTTAATGTTACTTCAATCATAGGAATAAAATGTGCGATCAAATTGGATATTGCAAAGGCATATAACAAAGTCTCCTGGTCTTTACTTCTTTTGAAGATGGACTTTCCGCCAACCGTGATTCAATTAATCATGCAATTCATTTCAATCGTCTCCTATCAGGTCATACTTAAAGGATATCTGGATGTTCCTTTTAAATTGTTACAAGGTCTTCAATAGGGTAATCCTCTTTCTCCTTATCTTTTTTTTGCTATATACCAATATTTTGTTTTGCATGATTTATTTGCGCAGAGAATTATCATTGGTGGAAGGGTATTTCCATATCTCAAGGTGTAAAGCCGCTAACCCACTTGATGTATGTTGATGACACTCTTATGTTCTGCCGAGCTACAGAAAATGATACTCGTACTGTTAAGGTCTTACTTCGACGATATTTCCTTATCTCTAGTCAACACATTAATTACCAAAAATAATCTCTGGTATGTAGTCTCTAAGTCTCTCACCAATTGAGACACCGATTGTCTGAGCTGCTCCAAATCAGATTTAATTTGCACTTGGGGAAATATCTAGGTACCTATGCAAATGATCTCAAATCAGAGAAAATGAAATATTTAGAGGTTCTAGAGAAACTTAATATACTTCTTGTAGGATGGAAGGGTAATTTGCTATCACAAGCAAGTCATTTAGTCTTGATAAGGCACTCTTTGTCATCCTTACTGGTAAATCCCTTTTCCTGTCTCAAGTTCTCTTCTAAATTATGTCATGCAATAGAAATGAAGATGGCAAATTTCTTTTGAGGTCGAACAGAAACTTTAAAAGAGGCTTATTTTCTCTAGTAGGGTGAATTATGTCTTCCCTAAGTAAATAGTGGTGTCCAAATTGTCTAAGTAGAAGCCTTTAATTCTGCACTCTTAGCAAAGCATTTGTGGCAAGTCATCTCTAAAAAAATCTTCCTTTCTTAGCACACTGATATTAAAAAAAAATATTTGGATCCTGAGCATAATTATATATTTACACCTGCTTATAATAGTTCATCCTAGTGGAAAAACATTCTTAAATCGAGTGATATTGCTACTGACTACCATACCAGGCAAGTGGATGAGGGTACTTCTATATATCTTGTTAGGCGGCTTTGGTGGCCTCTACTGCAGTGTGGTCTAGCATGTCCTCATCTTCGGGTATCTGACCTTATACTGCGCCCTAAAGGATCTTGGAATATCCAATTATTATCCTCATTCTACCATGGGCAAGTGGTTCAAGAAATTTTAAAATGCCCACTTCCATTATCTAGATCCCTTGATATCATTAGATGGTCTGCTAATAATTCAGGAATATACACTATAAAATGGATATAGACTTCTTCAATCTACATCTGGACAATCCAATCCAGCAGCTAACGATGTATGTACTTTAATTTGGAACTCATCTTTACCTCCTACAATCCGATTACTCTTATGGAAGATTGTTAGATGTATTTTTCCCACTAATCAGTTCTTACATCGCCAACACTTGGCTTTTACCGAGGTATGTTCTTTTTGTAATGACAATGATGAATCTTTAGAACATTTGTTCTTATATTGTCCCTTTTCTAGAGCTTGTTGGTTTGGTTGTAATGCTGGTCTTAGGACTAACTTTATCCCAAATAAAAGGTTACAAGATTGAATAGTGATATAGTTGATAAGCCACAATGACCCTAGCAACTTTCTAACTTATTTACCTTTTTAGATTTTAGATTCTCTATGATTTGCAAGAAAAAAACTTTGCCATGCAGGTTGCCCAATTTCTCCATTGCAGGTCATTAAATCAGCACAAGCTAAAGCACGTGCCCTCACTAATTAGTTTCTCACACAATGACAACAACAAGAGGATACTTTTCCTTAACAAGTGATACAATGTCTAAACTGGCAATCTATCCTACAAAATTGTTCTTGCAAGTGGGATGTTTACTTCAAGGTCAGTAACACTAACAACTGTGGGCGTGCCATTTCTATTACCATCTTTTTCAACAATCTTCCCTTTCACCAATGGTTGCTAGCTCCTTCGATCAAACTTGGAATCCTTCAATTGTAGCTGCAGGCACTTCATGAACCGATGACTCTTATCCTTTGAAAAAATCATGTTTATTATCCCAATCATTTTTCTATCCATTGCAAGTTGGTTAAACAATCACACATAAAAATAATTACTCAAACTAGAAATGTTTGTTGGAGTTTACAATACCTTTTGAGAGACGTTTGTATATTACCGATACTTTGTAACTTATGTTTTATCAGTTTAAATGTATAGTTATATTTTATTAAAAAAATATCATGGGAATAAAATTTGGGATGTTAAACCATCGGCACCGTAGCTCCGGCAGCCAGCCGACGTTGGTGCTCCAACGAGGGTGCCTTTTTTTTTAAATAAAAATATTAGGGGCATTATTGTAAAATCACCAACATCTTAAAATTTCAGATTCCTTCCTAATCACATCTCTGTCATTTCCATGTGTTATCAAACTTTTTGGAGTTTTGTAAGTTTAAATGGTATTTAAATGTCTTCTTCCCAAATTTTTTTGAACTTGGGCCATAAAAACAAATTATTCTTACAAGTTTTTTGTATTATTTGTGGTCTAATCTTCGAGATATACATAAAATGCATTTTATTATAAAAGCATGTTCGATACAAAATTTAAGATAAACCACACTATTGTTAGAGCAGGCGTTTCACCCAAGAGGGAGATGAATTGGGTGATCCCATACTATGGATCGGTCTTGTCTGCAACTTCTCCTAAACCTTACCCTCATAAACTTCCAAAATGTAGTGACCGTGGTTCATTTTCAAGCTGTCTTAGCTATTTGGTTTTGTCCAATCCTTTCAAAATTTAGATTTTGAAATTCAAAATGCCCTAAATATTTATAGACTCATTGTTGTTTCAAAACTCAAATTGCATCAAGAGCAAATGTGAAGTGTTGAGGAATGATGAGTTATGAATTTACATCTCTATAAGCTTTGCTGTGAGAATAAGCTACGTTGCAGAAGTAGAGACATCAATGAAATCATAAGCGTTGCTGCATTATCTAATTTTCAAGTATTTGGGATCAAGGTGACGTTATTATCAACTTTAATTTCATTTGTGCATCAGTATTCACTATATTATGATGTTTTTCATGAAGTTGATTCGCTTATTTAATTAATGTAATGAACATGAGTGGTGTTAGTATGCACTCTAATTTGATATGGAAGCCTTTTTTTGCCAAAATCACAAAGTAGTTGAAATAAAGGGAATAGAAACTAGTATCTGACAGCATAATCTTATTTTCTTAGTTTTACTTCTAAACCATGTTGCTGCTACTGCCTGTCTCCTGTTAAGGAAGATGGATTTTCTTTTATATGGTACCAAATAAGTACTAATAGTGTGTGACAAATATCAAATAGGTAATTTTTGGGTCAAATTGGTTTTACTAGTGAAGGAGACAGATTTATTGTGAGAGAATCAAGAGAACTTAATTCAATCAAATAGATTCTTCCCTCCAAAATCAGTGAAGTCTTGGGTGCCTTTCACTTGCACCTTTTTGTGATTTCAGAATAGTTTCTCATCGGGCCTTTCTATGATTTACTTGAATGAAAGATCTAATTTGTTTTAAAGTCATGATCTAAATTTTACTTTTGTTAAGCATGTACATCTTGATGAGCCAGAAAGAATTGAATGGGAAGGATTTTATACTGGGACAAGAGTTGTTGCCGCTGGTGTGCAGATGTTCTTCATCTATTAAGCATTAGTCTTCTTAAGAACTTTGAGATGATAAAGTTATCACTAAGGAAAAAAATCAGACAAATAATATAATATTGTATAATTATGAGTCCTTGCTGATTTTAGTGGACTTCTGCAATGATTTTTCCCTGTGTTCTTGATGGGTTTACGTTATCTGGAATGTGATCATTATTGTTACTGTTTCTTGATTTTTCCCCATTGTATCATTAATATGTATAACTTAGACATGTGCTTTCACTATGTTTCTAAAGGTGGTGTAACAATAGTGGTTGACATGCCTCTAAATAATCACCCGACAACAATGTCTAAGGAAACACTGGAACTTAAGGTATCTTTGTACAATTGTATGTTTCTCATGTTTTTTTTTTTTAAATATGTGATAAGAACATTCATGGCGGTAAAATGATGCCATCACTTATTTTATTATGAAAACATTTATATCAAAGAGAGAAGGCACAGTGCCTTCCAGATGTATCAATTTACATATTTGAGGTGTTTAATATTCCAATATCTGGTAAAGCTATTTTTGTGCCATTGAATTTAAGTCCCCGATGAGTAACTATTAAATTTTTGTACTCTCTCTTTCCTTAACATTTTGTTCAATTTCTTTGTTACAGCTTGAGGCTACTAAGAGGAAACTCCATATTGATGTTGGTATGATTGACAAGCTATACTTTGGCATTCAAGTGATAGAGTTTCTAAAAAAGTTTGGCATTAACAGGTTTTTGAGGAGGTCTAATCCCTGAAAATGCACTTAATACTAGTATTTTGGATGGTCTCTTAAGTTATTTGTTGACTCTTCGCCTATTAAAATTTACAGTTAGGGAATTGGCTAAGTATAGACATCAACAATACCAATTAGCTAGGATAAAGTAGATTGAATAAAGGGCAGTTATTTTTACTGAAAGTTCAGGGGAGTAGGTAATTCTTCATGTCTTAATTGAGCAGATCTTTAATGCCTGTCATTCTATGTGTACTGATCAAGATTTTTCCTTGATTTGTGTCCAATGCAACACAAGCCATACGATCTATCATTTTGGTGTACCCTCTCAGCATTATGGCTATGGAAGTAGGTGATGCAGATATTCCATGCTGTAGTAGGTGTGAATAGTAATGTGATATCTTTTTTTGCACCAATAGTCATCTATTTTTTGACCAATAAACAGTTCAAACCACTATTACAATCCATATATCCTTAAGAGTAATAGCAAATGGTCATGGAAAAAAAATGAATTGTGATTTCAGTGGGGAGATTTTCAGTGATGTTAAAATATAGTACTAACCAAAAGCCATTTCAACTCATGATTTGTTATCAAGTCAAGAATCAGTTATTTATATTGTAGAATCAAAGTTAGAACCACGCTACTTTTTGTCTATTCTATAGGTCCATAACTTTTGAGTAGTCTTATTAGTTAATCATTAATTAATTAGTTTTAAGGATATCACTTATTGGTATTTGCTTTTGGTTAGTACTTAGCAAACTCACAACGAAAGTAGTAAAAGGCGTTTGATTATAGGCCATGAAAAAAAAAAATGAGATGTGATTACAGTAGGCAGATGTACAATGAGTTTAAAATTTGGCATTAACCATATTGCATTTGATTAACCTGATGAATAACTAAATGAAGGTTTTTTGCTGTCAATCTTGGATTGAATGGGTTGCCATTTAAGGGCATTCAAACTAATATGTTGTTTCTATTTTCTCTGAATGAACTAAGTAGATTCAGTGAAAGGCAGTCATTTTTTATGAATCAACCATTTTCAAACTATTGCAATCCCTGAAATCTCGGTGGAGTTTGTAATTGTCTGTAATGTCTCTGAACACAACTTAAATGCCTGTCAATCAATGTCTCATATGTAAGACTTTTTCACTGATCTGTTGTAAATGCATCACAATGTATACGATCTGTTCATTAGGTGTAGTTTCTAACTATGATGGCTAATGAAGTAGGTGACACAGTAGCTCCATACTTGAGTAAGTGTGAACAGTAACCTGCCATAGTACAGTTCCAAACCTCTGTTGTCAATTTGTATATGCCCATTGAATAATGCCTAATGCCTAATGGTCATAATATCTTTTATGACCATGTAGTATCTTGGAAAAATACTCTCTTTTAAATGCCTACTACCTAATGCCTAATATCTAATGCCTAAATGGAAGATCAAAATAATGTACGTGTGATCAAGTGGATGCATGTTGTGGATCAAGTTCTTCTATATAAGTCAGATTTGGTTTTTGGTTTTAGGTTTTCCCAATATTGACCAGTTTGGTGTATGTTGAATTTAGTGAACTGATTCGCTGAAGTCAATGGCAGGGAGGAAGTGTTCAATGATCAAAGATATTGATGATAACACTGATATGTGAAGGATTGTTGTATGTGTGCTAAGGAGTGGTTTATGAATGCAATGGAACGCGCGGTTTGTGTCTTATGTATTGCATGTGTAGATATCTTTTTTGGAGTATATGCATGGTTATAAATGCAATGGAAGTGAATACATGCAAGGCCAATTTGTGCTTCAAGTATTGCAGATAATGCTCCCACGCAACACGCAGGATGAGTTATTTCTTGTTTTGAAAAAAGACGGAGTCTATGACACCTCCAAGAGAGACAAAAAACATAGCAAGGTCAAGACTACTTATCTGAAATAATTTTTGGTTTTTATAAAACAAAAAATTTGAGTTAGATTTCGAAAACCCTATAGAGATTATAACATGCCTTCAAACTCAAAATGTGTATGTAAAAATGCTTACACATCCCTCACCAGCAAAACCCCCATATTAGGGAACATGTCATGTACACCAATTTTTTCAATTTGGGAGAATTATTCAAAGGTCCCAGTTAATAAACTTAATTACCAAAAAAATCCGAATGACAATTATGGATAATGCAATAATAATTTTTAATATAAAAAAATGACAACACTCTACTTGTCATTGAAATTCCTTAGCAATTAAGCCCATTTCTTGGGACACCATAGTAATTCCCCTTACTTTTCTTGATAAGCCTTGCTACATGCATCTCACTAACATGTTTATTTATTGTTGATTGAATTTAACAAACTGTTAGTTGCGATGGTAAGCGATCTCACCCCATAAAGATAAGCACATGAATTCGAATCCTGGGAAACCCACTTATTGGGAGAAACAAAAACCCTTTATGCTCCAAGCCTCAACAGGGAAACCCTTCATCAAATCAAAAAAATTTAACAATGGAGCGAACCTATCAGCAAGAGAGCCATGCATGCTGGTCGTATAATTTTCTTCAGTAGCATAGTAATTCAAAAGAATCTTCAGTTTAACCGGTTAGTGTGTTCACCTTAACGAACAGCCAGGCACATAGTACCCTGGCACCACTTGTAAAATTAAGACCGACCATCATCCTCCCCTCTAAATAATACTAACAGAGAAGAGCCAGTCAATCCTCTCACAAAATCTCAGCTTGCATAATGTTGTATCACCTCCGACACCTTATATAAAAGCTAATTGATTATTGAATTTTAGTATTATGCACACCTATTAACCTTATTGCACATGAGAAGGAAATTTGCATCAAAATGCAGTTTCAAGGCAAGCTGAGAAAATTAGTACCCTACATACAAAGTTTCAAACCGTACAAAGGTAAACCAAGAATATGAAGGGCATTGTATACCCTATCTGTCCGAATCAATTATGTCCAACTGTAACGCCCCTTTCAGGACATGATAAAATTAGAACACTACATAGAAGATTAGCATAGCTCCTCCACAAGGATGACACACATAAATCAAGAATTAACCACCTATAATCTATGCGAAGACTTCGGTTTTCTTTATTAAGTACGTGAATAAGAGACAATGACAATAAAGGATAAATCCAACGAAGTTTTATGTTAACAAAAGTCAAATACCGAAATTGACAGCAACAACTATCTTGCCCATTTACAAGCTAACTACTTTGACCTACCATTGAATAAGAACATACCTGCCTCTAACCAGTAACCACCCACAGCTTCCCTTGACTTCTACCCAAAATTACAACCCGTGTAAAGAGTTGATCCAGCTTCATCAATAAATCAAACAATTTACAAGTATACATTCTGAAGACGAGCTAATATGAGACAAATTAAAATAAAGGGGGAAAAGAATTTTACAAAAACAATGAGTTGTTGTCATCCTTGACATCCTTGTGTCAGACATATCCACGGGGCAACCTTCCAACAACATCATGTTGTCAATTTAGCAAAGTATTCTTCACTAGAACAAGTGCTACACAAACAAAAGAGTGCAAAACTCTTAATGTTTGCCTCTCCAGAATTCACAGAATAGCATACAATTCTAAAATAATGCTCTACTTCATCAAAACAAGAGAGACAAGGGAACTTGTCAATACCCAATTCTCACCTCAGCAAGCCTTTCTCTTGTCAACTCTTAAGTGGATGTTATACCATTTCTTCTTCGATCTGCCTCTTGTAAATTTCTTCTCTCTTGGTTGGCTCTCTTCTGTAGCCTCCTTGGAAGAACTCTTAGTCCTACTCTTACTTGTACTACGTTTTAATGGAGCTATAGTATATGATGCATGTATCTCATTTCTTTGCTTCAGTAGCTCTTCAATCTGTGCAATTTATGAGAAGAATAAACAGAAAAGGTTCAGTTATAGCTGTAACTGAGAGAAAAGAAAATAGAAAAATATGTTGAGGGGACTTTACTAGAAACCTATACTTGACAGTCAATACTCACGTCTTGCATTTCTTGTGCATATCTGTTTGTCATCTCTGTAAATTGTGCCAGAACCTATCAACACAAAATGTGAGATTTGATGAAAAGAAACATAATTATAGCCTCGGCTTAAATCAAAGTTCTGACCTCTCGGTATTCACTCTCAAATTTAGATAGTTCTGCTCGTTTAGTTAAAATTTGAGCTTCTACGTTCCTGAGGCTCTCTTTTTCTTGACTGAAAGGTGCAGCACAGAGAGCTTCTATCGTATAGCTTGCACTTTTGAAGAAATTGTCACCTAAAAAGTTGAGCAGCATCTCACAGTTTATATAAAGCATAATTACAATAAAAAAGAATTGGATCACTGAGCATACAAGTACACATTTACCATAAACAGCAAATACATGGGCACCAGCCTTCAATTCTGTTAATTCACATGGTTGGAACCCATCCAGTTTTCTGAAAAATGACGTATCAGGATCCTTGGCAGCAGCTATCTGCATAAAAATAATCCAAACACCAAATGCTAAGAAATTGAAAAGGATGAGACTAAATTTGGAGCTATATTGCTTAATAATGCCAACTCACTGAGTTTGCTGTTTGATCAAGCCGATAAACAGGAAATCCAAGAAAATACATTCCAGCAGAGGTAGCCTTTCCTGTTTTTGCACTATCTTCCTACAAAAACAATTAATAACTTCAGATGTCATTTGAATATTTGGAAGTTTGAAGACACAAGCCTGAAAGAATGGTAAGAGAACTACTAAAACATAAGAATCCACCAGCAGGCACTTGACTCCAGTAGGAAAAGTCCCTCTCCCTCTCTCTCACACACAAAAATTGGAAACAGCTTAAATACCTGGAGTGCAAGACTCAACCCGCCATTCTCTTCTTGGTCAAAATATAATAACTGTGGAATGAAAACTCCAATGAGAAGAGATCAATAAAATAAGGAGTGGATGCTGATATTCAGAATACATTTTCACATACTGCTAAAATTTGACCAACAATACCAACTAAAATTTATTTTCAAACATGCAAACATCAGGATTTTCCAAACAGAGAAAAGAAAGGAAAAGGTAAAGCTATAAGTTCAATAAATCAATTGCCCCAAAATAAAAGTGATCATCTCATGAAGGAAATAACATATTTCTAAGGATTTCAGAGGAAGAATAAGTGTACATATGCCAAAAACTAAAGCCATTATGGCCAAACACATTCAAATTCTAACCTTAAATTTGCTTTTGTCAGATGATTGCACCCGACAAACAAAACCAGCACGTGCTTCCTCTTCTGTTATTGTAACTGAATAGAAGTGAGCACATTGCTTCTCAACCTGAGAGATGATGGCCACCAAATACAAAAATGAATATTTAACAGAAGACAATGCATATGACAGTTGATAAAAAAGAAGGATCCATGATTGGCATAGAAAACAGCTAACCCTTCTAGATGTAGGATGGCCTAAGGGAAGTGGACGAACAGTCACCACACCGTTAAGTGCTTCTTCCAAAACAGTTGCTGATACAGTTGTCTTAATTGGCACGCCAAGTTTACTGTGATTCATGAATAAAAGTAGGGATGAACAGGAGAGAAAACCAGTACTCCAACAGGGAAGGAGAAGGAGAGAATTTCAGTAAAGAAAAATATTAGTTATCTTCTAAGATCCCAACAGGAGAAAAAGACAGTAAAAGGAATTAGCAGAGCAACAGGTTCTTACCTAAAAAGTGCAGCAAACATTGTATTCACAGCACCTAAACTTGAAAGATCCAATTCCAATTCTTGGCTATCTGATTCAACGGCCTGTACATAACCATGAGATCATTACATTACAGGGATTCTTAGTCAAGAACTTAAGATAACGTAAAAGTGGACCCTTAATATGTTGCAATATGCAAAAGTGATCGCCTAGTCTTAGAGTCAAATATATTAGAAAATGTAAATCAGGAATGAATATGAATAATTGACTCATAACTCTCCTGGAGATTGAATTATCCATAATATTAAGCAAAAACTGCGTCACCTCAAAACCAGCTGAGTCATATTGATGCCGTTTGTCAGGATCTGACAGGATATTGTATGAAAAGGTAACCTCTTTAAACATATCAGCCGCTTTAGGATCGTTAGCATTCTTGTCAGGATGATATCTGGAATGAAACAAATATAGCAATATTATTGATAAACTGTCTTGATTCAGAAGATAAGGAGTGCAGTGAGACTTCAAGGAACCAATTTCCCTTCAAGGGCAGTTAATTTATTCCAGTTATATTCGACTTAAGCAGTACATGCTCATACTAGATGCATGAAACCAATCTGACTACAAAAGCTGACGCTATTCATCTGAAGGGTGCAATGCATAAATAAACAATAAAGTATGAATAATTGCGTTGCCAAGTTCTATACCATGACCATTACCCTCTCCTTTTTCTTGTTGGATTGAAACAAAGAATATAATCCTCATTCTATTCCAAAACAAACATGTTTTAGTTACGTTTGGGAAAGCTGATGCAATTTTTCCATTGCCTTCAGGTACCCAAATACTCGTCTTTATATTGCTAGCCTAATAAATGTGAAGACATTGTCGTTGCTATATCATCAATCCTTGGAGTTAACACGAAGAACCAACTGACATGATTATGACATAAGTAACCTTGAATCCAGCTTAACGTTTCACCCAGTAACTCGTTAACCAATCGAAAAAAGTTACCGATAATCTTGGACTTCCGGAAACTTTTTTTCTGTTTTGGCTCCAAGGCTGGTTCCCCCTCAAATTCTTCTCTACCCGGTCCTAGCAGGCATCTTTGTAAGTTAACCAAAGCTTCCAACGCAAAAATTCCGCAAGCTAAAATAACTAAAAAATTCAAAACTCCCCCCGATACCAACAGCAAGGAAATAATTCAAATTTTCCACGACAAACTTAACGAGAGGAAAAAACTATAAAAGCTACAAGTCGCTCAAAAGAAACAATATAGACATACTTGAGCGCCATTTTACGGTAAGCTGTTTTGATTTCCTGATCTGTCGAGTTGCGGGAGACGCCGAGAACCTCATAGGGATCTCGACGAGGCTGCTTCGCACCATCATGCTTCTCCGATTTCGATCTATGCGCCGGCATTCTACGTCAACACCTAATCTCACAAAAACCCTAGAATTTCCCCTCGTCCGAGACCCAAAAGCATCACAACAAGAATTCAAAATTTAGAAACAGAAATTCTCCCTGGCTTGGCCACTTCTTCTATGGAACTCACCGACAGAACCAAGGCTTCAAAGAGCATTGGAAACCTCTCTATCGATGAGAACCAGAATCAAAATAGAGCATCGGAGCAGCGACAAGGGAAGGAGACACAGATAGTGACAAGAAGACAAGAAAACGGACTCGGAGAGGGGATTAGGTGTTTTTTTCTTAATTTAATATTTTACTTGGGCCAATTCGATTCGGGTTATTGGGCGCCTCGTGCGCAGTACCCACCACGCAACGGGAACAATATTGGGTTAATAAAACATTGTCCTTATAATATGCTTAAATTCTAGTTTTGATTCTTATAATTTTAAATTATAAGTTTTGCTTCCTTAAATTTATTGTCATCTAAAATATTAGTGTTTGTATTTTTAATAAGAATCTAAATCATTTTATCCTTTAAGCAACCGAAACATATAATAGGATACAATTATATTTATTTTAGTCTATAGGATGAATTGTATACTCTTTCTTATTCACAATATAAGTCATTTCTAAAAAAATGATTTTGTCCATAATATAAGTCACTTTAAAAGTAATTAATATTTTTTTTGTCTATTTTTCCCCTTTAATTAATCCTTAAATATGATTTATTGTATTTCTCTCTCACATTTAAAACCTCATTTAACATAGGTAAATTTATAAATTTTCTTCAATTTAAGATAAGTTAATGAGTTAACTACCATTTAATCGTTATAATGAATTAATAAACTATTATTTATGATATTGATCCAATTGCGTTTTTGTATCACACCAATCTCCCTCAAAAGTACTTTAATTTTCATGAAGAATAACTTGTGATGGAGTTGTGACTACTAAAAACAGAATGGCTTACCAACGAGAGTTGGCTCAAATGGTAGTGGTTTGAGCCCCCGTAAGGATGAGGACGCAAGTTCGAGTCCCGGGAAGCGCTCTCGCTGGGAGAGGGCGTACCCTGTCCACAATCGAGTTGGGCAGCACTCTTATCTCTCGGACCCGGACGTAGTCGGTTGCCATTTGGCGTCGGATACCGGAGGGTCCCCAAGGGATAAAAAAAAAAAAAAAACAGAATGGCTTTTGGAGGGACGCTTGCTTCATTTTGGAGGAAGTTACTAGATCCTCTAATTGAGAAGCTACTCACTCCTTTTTGTATATTTATAGTGTCTTTTTTATAGTGAAAAGCTACTCACTCTCTGTGTAATTATTTTTTATCAAAATGTAGTTATGATCTACTAACTTTATATAAGGTTTTTGTTTATTCCTTAATCTTAAAAATAATTTTTTCAACCCTCTAACTCTAACATTGTTAGTTTTTTTTACCAAAAACATTGTTTAATTTTAAATGATGATTTTCTTTTGTACTAACCGTTATTATTTTAAAAATTAAATTCAATATGTCATCATTCTTTATTGATGTCCTTAAGATTAAAAGATTGAAAAGAGATTTTATAAAATTGATTGACTAAAATAAAATTATATGTAAAATTAAAGGATTAAAGGTTTATTTTTAATTTTTATTTTGTTACATACTTTTTTTAATACAATACTAACCCTTTTAATACATAGTTGGTTAAACTTGCTGACTTTAAGCAAATTCGTAATAGTGACATAAAATCGTATAGTAGACTCGAATTGTCATAAACTTGTAAGAGTTTCCTTTTATTACTAAATGAGTATTAAAAATGTATAATTAAATAATTAAAATATAAAAATGATAACAATTTGATCAAAAAATATTTTGAATCCAAATAATTAAAATTAAATTTATCAACATTCATAATTTATTATATTCAACAAAGAAATTTCTATAAAATTTATATATAAAGTCATTGAGCATGATTCACTCAAAAAAGTTAGTATGAGTTTAAGAGTAAATTAACACAATTTTGTAAATTGAAAATGTAAAAACAATAAACTTAGTGTGTGGCTTCCAAACCGAGCTTACAACTAGTATGAGTTTAAGAGTGATTAACCGCGATTTTGTAAATTAAAAATGTAAAAATGATAAATTTGAAGAGTTAACTATCGAATTTAACAACAAAAGTTGAGAGACATAAGTTTGGAGGTTCCTTCGAGAGATTGTAACAACACTATAACATTAAATTAAAAATTGGTTGCAAAATCACTTTGACAAGCTATCTTTGTTTAGAATTGAGGGATGATTTTGATTATAACATATATCAAATAATAATACCAAAAAAAAAAGTTATTCTATATGCCTAGTAAGATTGTCAAACTTAGGAGTTTAAACAAATTTATTACTGTGACGTAAACTCGTATCATTAATTCAAATAATAAATTTGTGAGAGTTTACATTTATTAATAAATTAACAAGGATTGTTGGAGTATGATTAAATAATTAAAATATAAAAATGATAAAAATTTGATTTAAAAATAGTATAAATCATAATAATTGAAATTAAATCAATCAACATTCATAATTTCTTATAATCAACAAAAACATTTCTATAAAATTCATATATAAAGCCACTGAGTATGATTAAATTAAAAAAATTAACATGACATTGTAAGCTTGAAACATAAAAAAATAAACTTGGTGTACAATCTCGTGAGTTTGATGAGTTTATCACTAATATAAACTTAAAAGCGACTTAATACGATTTTATAAGATAAAAACATAAAAACAGCAAATTTGAAAAGTCAACTCATAAGTTTGGCAATAATATTACTTAGATAGTATTCTGAGATTAAAAGTAGCATTGAAAATTAGGTAAACTTTTTCAAAGATTATTGTTTCCCCTCTTTTGCATTGAGAATGTAATCTATATATAATAATATTTCTTTTTCTAAAATGATTTTTTTAAAAAAAAAAAGAATATGACTCATGCCCTATAATTATGTAAATTCAAATTTTAATATCAATATGAGAATTTTATTGAGGCAAACAGTTAGAGAACTAAAAAGTGAAATTTTATAAGATTAAGGAATTAAAATTACATATTATGTAAAGTTAGAGGACAAGGGTAATTTTTGTTTAAAAAAAAACTGTTGTGCATTATCAACTTTGCACTCTAAATCTCGTGTGACCCGCTCTATAACCCATTTATGCTTGACCCGGGTCGAATAATCACAACCCTAATTACATTAAAACTCATTTATGATAATTGCCAAATAATAATTGGGTGTAGCCTTTTAAAATTCAAATAATATAATTACATTGAAACGCTTTTATAATAATTGGAAAAGAATAATTGGGTGTATCCTTTCAAATTTCAAAATCTTCCATAACTGTAGGAAATAATAACTTTAACATTCCAATCCTAATTAATTCAATAATTGAATTAATTGCTAAATAATAATTGGGTGTAGCCTTTCAATGTTCGAAAATCATTATCTTATTATTTTAGATTCTATTTGAAAAATCTACATTTTTTTGAGCAATACGTTATTTTTTTTAAAGTTAGTTTGAAAAAGTTGAACACCTTTTTTTTAAAACTACAATTGAAATTTTATTTTGATATACATATTATTTTGTTTTGAGACACGTTTGTAATTTGTCCTTATAAATAATCACAACCCTAATTACATTAAAACTCATTTATGATAATTTCCAAATAATAATTGGGTGTAGCCCTTCAAAAATCAAATAATCTAATTACATTAAAACACATTTATAATGATTGGCAAAGAATAATTGGGTGTATCCTTTCAAATTTCAAAATCTTTCATGACTATAGGAAATAATAACTTTAATATTCTAATCCTAATTAAATTAATAATTGAATTAACAATAGATCAATTAATAACATGAATCAATTGGGAAATTCAAAGCATTTTTGGTGTTGGGATCACGACTTTAACGCTCATTCTCTCCAGGCCATACAATTCCAATTTATCAATTAGTCCCTTAATTAATCTTGGCTTTTTCCTATACAATGTGAGCAATTGAAAAGATATACGCAGTATTGATCTTATACTTTTATGATAATTGCCAAATAATAATTGGGTGTAGCCTTTCAAAATTCAAATAATCTAATTACATTAAAACACATTTATAATGATTTGCAAAGAATAATTGGGTGTATCCTTTCAAATTTCAAAATCTTCCATGACTGTAGGAAATAATAACTTTAACATTCTAATCCTAATTAAATTAATAATTGAATTAATAATAGATCAATTAATAACATGAATCAATTGGGAAATTCAAAGCATTTTTGGTGTCAGGATCACGACTTTAACGCTCATTCTCTCCAGGCCATACAATTCCAATTTATCAATTAGTACCTTAATCTTGGCTTTTTCCTAAAAATGCGGCATACAATGTGAGCAATTGAGTCCACGCATCTACGTAGCATTACACATGTTATAATTATCATACAATTTAAATAATAACCTTAATCTTTTAAGATTGTTGGGAATAATGGCTGACATTCCAATCCTAATTAAATTACTACCATTTAGTCCATGCATGTCATTGAAAGTTGTTTTTCTCGAAAATTTCTTCACATGCACGTACAATTATATATCTTAGTATAAGCCTCCCATCCTCATATCCAGCTTAAGAGGACCATTCTTGAAGAATTAGTTACATCAACTCAATCAATGGCAAATATTGCTCATGCTTTACTCAAGGACATTGATGATAGCAAGGAAACCTGGAGCATTATTGTTAGGGTACTTAGGAAGTGGACAATGGCAAAGAAGGCTGCACCATTTGAGGTTTGGAAAGTCAGTATGCTATTAGTTGACGAACAAGTAAGTATCTAATGTAATTATCACATTCATCAAGTGAACATTATATTGTTGCTCATATTTCATCTAACTATTTGCAAACAGGGTGATCAAATTGAGGCTTCAATTGTCCAGAGGGGACAAATCCGTAGGTACATTGAGGATTTAAAAGAGGGTGAGGTGTACCAATTTGAGAACTTTGAAGTGTTGGCCAACAATAATGACTACAAAACGTGCTCACACCGTTGGAAGATTACGTTTCATACTAACACATTTTTTCAGAAACATGACTTCCAAATCCCTCTTCATGCATTCAACTTTGTCCCAGTCAATGACATCGCTAGCGGTGAAGCCACACATGAAGAGTTAATTGGTTAGTGTATATTTCTACCATGGTTTTTATTCTGCATGTTTTATTCTAACCCGGACGACAAATTCATCCAGATGTGAAGGGCTACCTACAAGCATTTAGGAACTTGGTTGATCTAAGGAGAGACTTTGACACGACGAAAAAATTGAATTTCACAATTGCAAATCTTAAGTAACATACTCTTTAGATTTAACATTAATCAATTTATGATATTAACATCTACTTTCATGGTGTTGATTTCAATAATTATGCGATAGAATACATAGTTTAATTATCACATTGGTTGATTTCAATAATTTTTACTATAATTAATATAATTAAATAAAGAAGAGATAATTTATTAATCCTATATCAAAATAAAATTAATTTTCAACCTTGACAATAATTATAGTTTATGTGACGAAATACGCCATTCAATTATTATCTCGCTGATTTAAATTATTATTACTATAATTACCATAATTTTTTTAATAACATTGCAATAATTACCGTATGTTTTTAATTTGGCCCAATCCCGTCACATATTCGTCACTGATTACTCGCTATAATTTACTTATTGGTTTCCCCAATTATTGGGGTATTTGCATCACAAATAATATTAATTACCTGATTAATTACCCAAATGATTTTGTTAGAATATTATTCCATTAATTATTCATTTTGTAGGTTTTGGTAACTAATCAAATTTAAAACGACACATTAAGATTAAAGAGATTGATTCTCATTCAAAATCCAATTAAAACCATTTTAGTAATAATCTCTATTCCTTTTCTACCTAAATCAATGAATTTTCGAAAAACACTATTTATTGCCATAAAAGTGCCATTATCAAAATAAAATTAATTTTCAACCTTGACAATAATTATAATTTATGTGACGAAATACGCCATTCAATTATTATCTCGCTGATTTAAATTATTATTACTATAATTACCATACTTTTTTTTAATAACATTGCAATAATTACCGTATGTTTTTAATTTGGCATAATCCCGTCACATATTCGTCACTGATTACTCGCTATAATTTACTTATTGGTTTCCCCAATTATTGGGGTATTTGCATCCCAAATAATATTAATTACCTGATTAATTACCCAAATGATTTTGTTAGAATATTATTCCATTAATTATTCATTTTGTAGGTTTTGGTAACTAATCAAATTTAAAACGACACATTAAGATTAAAGAGATTGATTCTCATTCAAAATCCAATTAAAACCATTTTAGTAATAATCTCTATTCCTTTTCTACCTAAATCAATGAATTTTCGAAAAACACTATTTATTGCCGTAAAAGTGCCATTATCAAAATAAAATTAATTTTCAACCTTGACAATAATTATAATTTATGTGACGAAATACGCCATTCAATTATTATCTTGCTGATTTAAATTATTATTACTATAATTACCATACTTTTTTTTAATAACATTGCAATAATTACCGTATGTTTTTAATTTGGCATAATCCCGTCACATATTCGTCACTGATTACTCGCTATAATTTACTTATTGGTTTCCCCAATTATTGGGGTATTTGCATCACAAATAATATTAATTACTTGATTAATTACCCAAATGATTTTGTTAGAATATTATTGCATTAATTATTCATTTTGAAATTACTCAAGTAATACCATTTTCTACTCATGCAGAAATTTACACAATTGAGTTCCAAAAAAGGGGCCTACCACATGCCCACATTATTTTGTTCCTGGATCCATCAGATAAACCAACTACTCCTGATGATGTAGATAGAATCATTTGTGCATAAATTCCATACAAAGAGAAAGACCCATTACTTTATGATCTTGTCAGCAACTACATGATACATGGACCATATGGAACCTCCAACAAGAGATCGCCCTGCATGAAAGATGGGAAATGTTCCAAGTACTTCCCTAAGAAATTTGTCAACCACACCATGGTAGACGAAGATGGTTATCCTACTTACCGACGACAAAATGATGGCAAGACTGTCATCAAAAAGGGTGTATCGCTTGATAATAGATATGTCGTTCCTTACAATGTGACATTGTTGAAGCTGTTTCATGCCCATATTAATGTTGAGAAAACAAATCAATCAAATGCCATAAAATATTTGTTCAAGTATGTGAGCAAAGGAAGTGATCGGGTTATTGCTGGCATCTACAATAGTGATCGGTCTGAAAATGGAGACAATAACTTTGATGAAATCTTACATTATTTGAATTGCATATATGTTTCTTCTTGTGAGGGTGCATGGCGTATTTTTTCATTTGATATCTACCATAGATATCCCCCTGTCGAGCGCTTGAGTTTCCACTTACCAGGCCAACAAGCAGTTTTCTATTTGGGGAAAGATTTTGTTTCCTCAATAGTTCACAAACCCAGAGTTAAGGAATCAATGTTTCTTGCATGGATGGTGCAAAATAAAGATGACACATTTTCTAGGAGTTTGACGTACATTAAGTTTCCACATTATTATACATTTAACAAACAAAAAAGGATTTGGAAGACTAGAGAAAGAGGCTTTGCTGTTGGAAGATTGGCGCATGCATCTCCTTCTCAAGGCGAAATATATTATCTCAGAATACTCTTAACAAAAGTGAGGAGACCTTGCAGTTATGAACAGATAAAAAATGTAGATAATGTTGTCTATCCAACTTTTAGGTCTGCTTGCTATGCTCTAGGGTTAATAGATGATGACCAGGAATTCATTGATGCTATAAAGGAGGCATCTTTTTGGGCTACAAGAAGTTATCTTAGAAGATTCTTTGTATCCATGTTGTTAAGTCATTGCATCTCACAACCACACATGGTATGGGAACAAACTAAACAAATCTTGTGAGAGGACATGCTATATGTGCCTCGTAATAATCCTCAATATGCCGGTAAGTACTTCCATCCAATTATTGTTTTGTAATTGCCATTAGTATGATGTCTGTTTTGTCTTTTTCAATTTATCAAATTATTTTTTGTTTTAATCAAAACAGATTTGAATCTTAGTGATGATGACAAGCAACAAGCTGGTTTAATTAACATTGAGAAGCTTCTACAATTGAATGGGAGATCTCTTCGTGATTACCCATTAATGCAAATGGCAACATCTACTGAGTGTTTTAGTAGTAGGAATCATTTAGTACTACAAGAACTAAATTTTGACAAAGAAACATGTCAACAAGAAGCAGATAGATTGGTGGCATCATTGACAAATGAGCAAAAAAAATATATTCCAACATGTCATGCATGCAATGATTCAACCAAGTAATAGGTTCTTTTTTGTCTACGGCTTTGGTGGTACTGGGAAAACTTTCTTATGGAATGCACTTACAGCATCAGTTAGATCCCAAGGAGGAGTAGTGATTAATGTGGCACCAAGTGGAATAGCAGCAACTTTGCTACCTTCAGGTAGGACTGCGCATTCAAGATTTGCGATTCTAATAAATGTCGATGAAGACTCTATGTGCAGTATACCACAAAGTTCACCATTATCTGAGCTCATCAGGTGTCCAAATTGATTATTTGGGATAAAGCCCCAATGGTTCAACAATTTTGTGCAGAAGCTATTGATCGGACATTTAGAGATATAATGAAGTGTAATCGTCTCTTTGGAGGTAAATGTATTGTCATGGGAGGGGACTTTAGACAAATATTGCCTATGGTCCCAAGAGGTAATCGTGGAGATATTGTCAACTTGAGCATAAACTCTTCTTATTTATGGGGTCATTGTAAGTTGTTCCAACTTACCAAGAACATGCAGTTATCTTCAAGTTCAGCTGAAGATAATTCAAAGCTGAAACAATTTTCAGACTGGCTTCTAGATGTTGGTGATGGCTGGATTGGTTTGCCTCATGATGGAATATTAGAGATAGAAATACCAAAACATTTCTTAATTCTAGACTGTCATGATCCTCTGCAATCGATCATCGAAGCTACATATCCTGATCTGCTCCATTATTTGTCTGATTCTGAATATCTTACTAATAGGGCTATTTTTTCACCAACAGTAGAAGTTGTAGAGCAAATCAATGACCGCATGTGTACTTTATTACCTAGTGATGTTGTTGAATATTTTAGCTCTGATTCTGTGAGTTCAGCAGATCGAGGCTATGCATCATTTCAAGAGTTGTACACTATAGAATTCTTGAACACAATAAAACGCTCTGGCTTACCTCCACATAGGCTTGCATTGAAAGTTGGCGTTCCTATAATGCTCGTGCGAAATATAGATCAAGCTGCGGGACTCTGCAATGGAACCAGGTTGAAGGTCACATTTCTGGGGAAACACTTTATTAAAGCAATCGCGCTCAATGGTACAAGTACAGGTCAAGAGGTTCTAATTCATCGTATGGATATGAATCAATCGGAGTCTAAACTCCCATTCACATTGACACGTAGGCAGTTTCCCATCATACTATCGTTTGCTATGACAATAAATAAGAGTCAAGGACAATCAATGGCTAATGTCAGACTATATTTACCCAGACCTGTCTTCACACATGGTCAGTTATATGTTGCTTTGTCAAAGGTTAAATCAATGGACGGCATCAAGATTTTAATACTTGATTTGGACAAGAAACCCACCAACAAGACAACCAATGCGGTTTATAGAGAAATTTTTCAAAATATCATATAAGATTCATTTTTTTGTTGAAAAATTCTTTTGGTGATATATTTAGTAAAAAAACCGAAATTGTAGGCATTTTACCTTTGCTTTATCAAATTTTGTCCCCCACATAGCCTTCCATTTATTAATTTATTGATACTCTGTTGATACACTAGGCATAATAAATTCTCCAAAAAAATATTCCCTCAAAATGTGATATATAAGCATGATTATAATCAACCTTTATGCATTTTTGAATTGAAAATTTAGTTTTATAAATATACAAATAAATGCATTATAGTCATAAAGAATTAATCCTGCAATATACTATTAATCAGAATTCACATTCTCGTGCAACGCACGGGGGTTAACACTAGTTGTTTTTAAAAAAAGAAACAGTTGGGGCGCGTAATGCTCCCATATTATGAAAATGGGGAAATATTTAAAATGAAAGTTGGGAACATAACTTGAAATCAGGGCTGGAATGAGAGGGATGAATAATGATGTGATAATTAATTAAATGCTGAAAAGCTAAGCAATTGATGGTTCCAATCAATCAGGGATACCAATAAATTAAGAAAATTGAAAATTGACTCTATAATTTTTCACAGAAATGAGCTTACGCATAATAATGTTATTTTTAAAAAAATATATATTGTGTTTTTTTTAAAAAAAATTACACACGTGTGTGTATGCAAATAAAAAAGACCTCAATATCAAAAGTAAATATTTTGAATGAACGATAATGATTCTCTATCAAAAATTTAAATATTAAACAAAAAATAATATCTTTGTAGTTTTCCTTGTACAACCAAACCAATTATAGCATTAGGAACAAAACTCCATCCGGTCTTTTTTATAAGTCACTTTCTCTTCTTTGGGTCAGTCCTTAATATAAAATATTTTTTTGTATCCCAAAATTTAAACTATATTTCCTTTTCTACCCCTGTTAAATATATAACTTCATACTATTAATTATCCCCCACTCATCAATAATTCTCTTTCATTTAATTATTTATTACACATTCTCTCTCATATTTTCTACTCATTCTCTTTCACATATTTTTATTTATTTTCTCTTCTATACCATTTTCATAAATAGGGGCATATATAGAAAAAAACATGGCATTTTTGACACATTTATTATTTATAACTAATTTTAACCATCAGTTCATTTTGCATAATTAGAAAAAAATTTATTTATAAAAATGACCGGGAAAGGAAGTATTAACCTATAAAATTCTAGACAAAATAAGGTGGTGTTTAAAGGTGATAGATAGACATGATTTGGTATTTCAGTAATTGGAATTAAAAATTTGAAGAAAGATAAATTACGTTCTGGCTTTCATAGTTTGGTTTGATTAAAAATGTTATGATTAATTTTAAAAAATTATTACAATTAGAATGAATTATACAAATATATGTTAACACCCATCATCAAAATTTTGCGAAGAATAAATACTTTTCTTCTATCATGAACTAAAAGGAAAATGAAGAAAGGTAAAAATTACTTAACCGACATAATTATATTTTCGGTTGACACCGAAGATAAAACATTGAATCGATGTCACAACTTTGTAAGGTAACGTACATAATTAAAATTTGTATGGTTCCGCCAAAAGAGCCAAATTAATTTATTAAGGGTTTGTTTGGTGTGAGGGATTTGGAGGGGATGGGAGGGGAGGGAAAATTTTTATATTGAATTTTAAAATATTGAAGAAGTGGGGTAATAAAATTTTAATAAAGAGAATATGTAAGATAAAAGAGTAAGAAAAATTAATTAAAAAATTTTAACCCCACTTCTCTAATTTTTTTAAATTCAACTCAAAAATTTTTTCCCTCCTCCCATTTTCCCTCCCCTCCACTCATACCAAATAAGCCCTAAGAGTACAAAAATGAGATCTATCCCATGCAAATAAAAAAGGCCACACTTTAAAAGTATTAGCTTGGTGGGGTTAAGGACATCACAACTTAAAAAGGCTAATAAATGTTAAGCAAATAATTACGCCCATATTGTAGCTCCCCTATCCCATTATGGTCCACCATCAAAAAGTATCAATTTTCATTAAATATTTAATCTTCGCTATAGTTCTAATTAAAGCAATAAATTAATCGCAATTATGTGACAGATTAATTTCAATCAAGGAAAAATGCATAGTCCTTTTACTTTACAAAATTTTCATTTGGTCCCTTAATTTTAAGAATACATATTTTTTAATTCCCTAACTCTAACACAGTTAGTCCTTTTTTTTTAATACTAACACTTTTAGTCTCAAGTATTGATTTAATCATTTTATGTAACAATCACAATATAATTTTCAAAATTAAATTTAATATAACAGCATTTAATAATGTTTTTTCAATATCTAAACTTTCAATATCAGTATTCTTTGCTAACATGTTAGACTTAAATGATTGAAAAACATTTTATAAAATTAATAGACCAAAATGAAATATTATGCAAAGTTCAATAACTAAATTTGCACTTTTGCGTTCGAATTATGTTGGTGCAGGACAGTTTTTTTTTTGGGAGGGGAGGGGGCATAGAAGAGAGGAGAGGGAACGAAGCAAGAAATATGTTAGCTGAAAAGCATTTTATAAAATTAATAGACCGAGATAAAATAGTATGCATAGTTCAATATCTAAATATGCACTTTTGCCTTCGAATTATATTGGTGCTGGACAGGTTATTTTTTTAGGGAGAATTACATTTAGATCCCAAAGAAGAAAAAATATGAAGAAATGGTCTCTATAGATTGTAAAATGAAAAAATGGTTTCATTAACAACTCTAAGAGCATGTATTGACAACTTGTTAACAACTCTAGGAGCCTGAACTGACAACTCCTTGGGATCATTTTTTTCATTTTGCAATATATAGGGATCATTTCTTCATTTCTCTTTTTTCTTGGGACCTAAGTGTAATTCTCCTTTTTTTTTGGGTAGAAGAGAATAGAGGGAAGGAAGCAAGATGAGGGCAAACAAATTAAAATAATAATAATAATAATATCCCAAATCAAATCCAAATCATAATAATTGCATAATATTAAAAAATAAAGGACAAATACAATTCTATCTATAAACATTTTTTGAAAGAGCTACCAACATGTTAAACATTTTTCGGGTTCAAAAGTAGACCGATAATGTCAATTCCTTTAACTTCACCTTATGATTTTACTTTTTGATTAAAACAATAGGTGGAACCCACATGAATAAAAAATTAACACTGTGAGCACAAGTTAACAAAATTGGCATTATGTGTCTACTTTTTAATGTTCATGGGTATTTAAAAATGTTTACTTTGCTAGTAGCTCTTTTGAGGAATATTTATGGGTAAAATTGCACCTTCACCCCAAAATAAATAATTCTACAATTCCATATCTTTTTTTTTCCAACTTGTTTATGGTATATTCCACCGTATATACCAGTTCCAAGTTATCCAATAAGAAAAATAATGTTAAAGGGTTGACTGTACTTATTATATGGAAGTTATATTTCTTTTTTCTTTGATTTTGATTAAATTAGTGCCCTAGCTAGGGGGCTCTTTCATTTTCTTTTGATAAAGACTTATCCAATAAAAATATAATTTTTGAGTTATGCAGTCTAATGTTATGTTCTCTTTTATTTTTTAATCTTATTTCAATTCTATTAGTCTCTCAAGTTTAGATTTATTTATGGTAGAAAACTACCATGTTTTATTTAGGCAACCAAGGTTAGATCAGCAACAAGGATGATATGAGTTGGGAAAATATTCAAGATTCAATCTATTTTGATATAGCCAAAAAAAAAGTATTTTTAACCTCTTTATTTTTTAAATTTTGAATATTAAAATTTATTGTTAATTTTTTTTTTGTTTTGTACCTTAATAATTTAGTTGATTTTAATTTATTAAGTTAATTTTTTTAATAGTGTTTAGAAAAAATTATTTCGTACCTTTTTTATAGATTTAATTATTAACTGATAAAAGGGTTTTTTTAGCTAAAACCTACAAACTAAAATACCAACTCACAACATTGGAGAATATTTACACTTTGGAAAAGTCAATTTCTATATACCGCATTAACTCATAAAATTTCTAACCCTGCACTTTTGGGAAAACTAATACAATTGGGTTTAACAATACTCGATTCTAACCTAGTTACATAGTCATATAATAGATAAAAACAACGTGTAAATATAAAGTCATGAATAGTATGTCTCACCTGAAATTTTATATAAAAGATTAAAAGGTGTGCCTTATAGTATAATTTATAAAAGGAAAAAAAAAAAAGAAAACTTTTTATGAAATGGTGACCACCATAATTGACCATAAACAATAGTGTTTGGGAAGGAAGAGGAGACAAATGTAGTTTTCAGAAACAAAAAAACGAAATGAAGTGCAAATAAGTATTATGTACACTCTCCATAATGTTTTGCCTTAAAGAATTGAAAGAAAACAACTCAGCACCTAAACATAGCATTCATGATGTTTGGTAGCATCAAACAAATTAAAATAGACAAGAAATGACATGCATAGTGATGTTATTTGATAGTTTTTTTTTTTTTGTGGAACAATAGGAAGTTATTTTTTATTATTTTATTTGTTTATCAAGCAATAAATGAAACTTTAATCACCAACTGGCTCATCTGAGAATATTTTTCAGTTTTTAATTAGCTGATCAGGATGCATGTAACAACTTAATTTACTGAGGTGAGGGGAAAAGCCATACGTCTTATCCAAAGTCCAAACTCAAAACTTATCCAATCCATTTTCAATCAAATATATCACAGTTGAAATATAATTTTTGGTAGGCCATGCATGTAGGAGGATCAAGCCTCTTTGATGAACATTGATTATTGCATGTCCCTTATTCTTAGAACTCTATCTTTTGGAATACACAATTAATCCTCGCCTTATACCCTCCGCTAGTAGCTAATGCTATTCTTGGGATCCCTCTATCCATTTTAAACTTACTTGATAAACTATTGTAAAATGGTTTTCCTTCATGCTCTTATACTATTAAAGATGTATTGATTCAACCTTTTAGAAACCAACATGTAATTACTGAAGTTTTTTTGAAAGCTCTTGTGGAAAATTCAGCTACGCTTTAAACAGCTTCTCTTTATTTGGAAATTGTTAAATAATGCTTTATCTTGTGATATTTTGAAAAAACGTCATGTAGACACCTCTGGCTTATGTTTATTTGGATGCATGTGAAGCTAAGGAAACTCTTGATCATTTATTCATCTCATGCCTATTAGCTAGGTCTCTATTGAGTTTGAATGCTTGCTCATCGATCCCATCTTTCAATTTTCATGAGTTTAAAGGATGGTTAAAGCAAACATTTCTCAAGCTTTAGTTTGCTAGTTTTTGTAATATCCCAAAATCTATTCAAAGGCTAAATGACCCAAAAAGAAAGTGTAAATAGTGATATAGATCACTTTGGGAATAAAGTATGAGCTATGGTTCGAATTAGTTAAAGGAAAGTATTCAATTCCCTTATGTTGTGTCAAATATGATATAAAGCTTAACTTGCACCTAAAAAGAGAGGGAATTATGGAAGAGGAAAACGGAACTAAATAAAAGAACTAATGTCAATTTAATTAATGTTGTCATAATCAAGAACAAAAGTGACATTTATCATTTGATCTTGAGATTATAATTGGAAAACAGGATGAAATAACCATGAAGATTAAAAAGTAAATCGCTTCCCTCCTCTTAAGATGATACGGACAGCCAAGGGCAACAAAAGAAGGAAAAAAGTGTTGGTTAAAGTTTCAACCCACTTTTGAAGAAGACTTTGGTCAACTTGAGCACTTACACATAAGATTAATTGGTCAACATGCTTTCATCCTTTTTGAGTATGAGCAATTCGGTCAAGACCCAAGGTAAAGAAAGAGAATACAATTAAAGAAATTCTATAACCATTGACCAAGCCAAAAAGGAAAGAAAGAAAGAGAGTTTAATTAAAATAATCTTTCAA
Organism: Inga oerstediana; assembly: GCA_963210345.1. Lineage (NCBI taxonomy): Eukaryota > Viridiplantae > Streptophyta > Magnoliopsida > Fabales > Fabaceae > Inga > Inga oerstediana. The sequence goes on from OY723409.1 coordinate 43,024,883, forward strand.
CCTTGTTCAACTTGAAGAGTTGACTAAAAAGTAATAGTGCAAGAGGGAAATTGGTCAATAAACTTCCCTACTCTTTGATTGCGAATTTTGGCCAAGACAAGAAGTCAAGAAGAGAGAAGAAAAAAGCGAATCTTAATTTAATCAAACCATCCTTTGGTTAATTAACTCAATGAACAAAAAAGGGGATGGACCAGCCGGTTCAAATGGTTGAACCGAGAATCGGTCAGTGGTCCGGTCTGATTTGCTCATTGAACTATGAGATCAGTTGGACGGTTGAACCGGTCAAAACTGGTTAAAATCGGTGGTTCAACTGATTGGACCGGTTTCATTTTTTAAAAATTGTTATTTTGTGCTATTTTTTAAGGGAAAATGGAAGGTTGAAGACCAAAATGAAGAGAAAAGTAAGTAAAGAAAAAACAAATTTTAAAAACAGTGAAGAAGATAATGAAATAAATTATTTAAAAAGATATAATAATTATAAAAAAGGAGATATTATTGTATAAGTATAGGCATTATAACTTATACTAATAGATTTTATGCATTTTTTTTCTAAAAATTTTCATTTTTATCTATAGAAGTTTAAAAATATATTAATATATATGGCCAATAATAAATTATAACATTTTAATATGACCGGTTCAACTATCTATTAGACCCCGATTGGCCTATTAACTCTTAAACATGTGCTGTGATCGGTTCATTGCCCCGTCTGGGATTTTGTTCCTTGAATTAACTAAGTTACTTTTTTTTAAGACACCATAGGATTTGGACACATCATCAAACTCTCCCAACTTACTCTAAATTTCTACCAACACTTAGAGAGTGAGGATAAATATTCAATTAACCTATTTCCTCATCCTCACACACTCCAAAGTCCACCTAAGAGGAAAAAAAAGAGAGAGAGAAAGAAAAAGGAAAGAGAAAGCAGTTAAGGTGAAGAGCAAAGAAGAAGGTAAGGATTCTTGCCCCATTTTCACCCTTCAAATCATCTTTCTAGCTCTAAGCACCTTCACAAACATTGTTCCTCTCTCTAAGAACTACATTTCTATGGCTTTTTTGTTCTCTAAGAGAGGAGTTTTGGGCTGCCAAGAAAGTGTGAAAGTTAGATAAACCAAGAACAAGCCCTAGCAAGTGAAAGAGGTAAGCTTAAGCTTCAATGTGAGCCCAGTATCTTAAGTTTTGGTTAGCTTTTTTACATGTTATGGTGTGCCCTAGTTTCGGTCAAGGCATGAATTTAGGGTTTGATGTTGTTATAAGCATTATCCTGATCATAAATGATGTTTAATGATGATACTAGACTAGTTTGGTAGCGAAATTTCAAAGTTGATGATTGTTAGCTTGGGGAGTTTGGTTCTGCTAGGTGCAGGGCAATAGGGAGGAGTGTGATTTTGATGAATTTAAGGTCATCAATGAATTCTATACAAAAAATTGTGTGAGAAAAGCGTCTGGTTATGAATTTTGGATGATTGGAATGAAAATCTTAAAAATTAGAACTTAGGCATAGTGCTGCTAGATTGAGGTTTCTCGGAGGCAGACTGCTTGTGACATATTTTGAATTGCTAAATCTTATCCAATAGTCATGATATTTTCTAGAATAATAGTAGACTTCCTAAGCTTAATTTGATATACAATATGTGCCATTTGGATTAGTACATTATGAGATATGATTTATTGAAGTTAGGCATTGAATCTGGAATGATTTCTATGGCAGTGAGGATTGATTGAGGTTTCTAGAATTGTTTGTATATAATTGGCTACAGGAGATATTTTTTCTTTAAAATATACTTAAAGAGTGTCACATAGGACTTTGAACCACCCCAATTAGAGATTCCTAAAAAAAGTTATGAATTTTCAAAGTTAGGTGAAAATTCTGGAAGCATAGGCTTGACATGCGAAATTAAGATACTTACGGTAAATTGTAATAAGTTTGAAGTCTAAGGGTAGAGTTAAGTACTTGGGGCTAGTAAAGGGACATTAACTACTCATTTGTCATAATGCACTAATCTTAGAGATAACTAACTCAAGTATCTTGAGTTATCAAAGACTTAGGATAAGTAATAACTCGTCCACTCATGAATTCCAACTTATAGGATTCAATAATTGTTCGGGACAACCAAGGGACTGATAATCAAGTTTGGACATTGGAAAGGCTATCAGGTAGTAACTTTTCTATCACATACTTTGTATTCTTTTACATATATGTTTTTACCATTATGATCACTTGTGTTGTGACCACGAGATAGGTAGTAAGGCCTACTGGACCCGTGTGTCATTAGGCAGTAAGGCTTATTAAGCATTCAGATTGAGAAGGGCAAAGGTCCAATAGAATACCCAGCATTGTGGGAATGGACCAGTGTGTCCTGTGAATGTAGTTTCATGCTACATATTGTGAATTGAACTGAATGTTGAATGTGTAATGTATTGTGATATGATGGTTTGCCTGGCATGTTTTATGAACCTACATTTTATATGAGTGATATCTATTACTACTGAAATTTTTTTGAATCTTACCCCTTTCCAATAACTAATCTACAGTGAGGGAAAGCATTTCAAAGGCAAGAAGGTAATCACCGATGAGTAAAGAACAAAACTAAAAGATTTATGTTTCTGTTAGTTATCTATTTTTGGAATTTGTATATGATGTGTATGTAACCATAATAAGACTAGTACTAGTGGTAGCAATAGACGTGATAACCGTAACCCTGAACATTAGTACTTTAATCTTGATAAATGAATTAGAATCAGGCGACCGTACGCTAAGGGCCATTAGCTAACGAACATCCCGTGGGTTTCCAGCAGAGAACACTATGATATACACTTGTTACGTGTGTAAATGGTCTATTAGAAAGTGCAAGTGTACACTATCGTAAACAAGTAATTAGGGGTGGAAACAGGCTAGGAGGCCTGTCAAGAGCCTGTAGCTTGGCCTGTGATAGGCCTGTTCAGGCCTAGCCTGTCAGGCTAAAAGGCCAAGCCAAGGCCGAATCAAAAGTCTGTTTTGCTTAATAGGCCAGGCTAAGGGTTATTGACAGGCCTGTTAGGCCAGCCTGAACCTGTTAAAATATTTAAAAAAAATCAAATAAGGATGGGTAATTACACGCAAGTCTATTTTCGAAGTTGAAATTTTTTTCCTTACTTTGTCATCTTCAATTCTTCTGAAATCCCTAACCCTATTATTCTTCATCTTCATTCTTGCCTCTCAGTCATTCCTCCTCCTCAATCCTCAGCTCTACAGCGGCACCACAGCTCTCCTCTTTTCGGCATCGCATCTCGTACAGGCGCACGACACAACTCTCCGCTCCCCAATTCCGTCAGTCATCCACAGCTGTCACGCGTCAGTCGACCTCGGTCCTTCCCATGGCCGCCCTGTCTCTCTGTCGTCTCTCCGTCAGTCCCTCATTTCTCCTGTTTTGGTTCATTTTCTGTTTGTGGTTCATTCTTTGATTTTCTATTTCTGGTTCATTTTCTGATTCATCATTGTTCTATATTTTATTTTCAAGCTTTTTCTTGTAACAGGGAAAATAGCATAAAACTCAAATTATCCTAGAGGAATACGCTAATATGGAGTATATAGGTTGGCTTATTGTTTGAGACCATAGCATTTACACTTGTTACAGTTAGTTTATTTACTGACAAATTAGTGCGAACATCTATAATTAGCCCCAATCATCTCGTTGCAATATATTTAATACTTCTTGCTGGACGATTCCTGACATTGGCACATTATGACATAGATGATTGGAAGGTAGTATTTGTGCCTTGGGTTGAAACATATTTCAGAACTACAATATTTCTGGACTTCTACTATTTTGTTCTAGTTCATTTTCTGTTTCTGGTTTAGTTTTTGATTTTCTGTTTCTAATTCATTTTCTGTTTTTGGTTTGTGTTATTTTCTATTTCTGGTTTGTGTTCTAATTTTCAGTTTCTGGTTTATTTTATGTTTCTGGTTTGTATTCTGATTTTCTATCTCTAGTTCATTTTCTGTTTCTGGTTTGTGTTTTGATTTTCTGTTTTTGGTTTGTGTTCTAATTTTCTGTTTCTGGTTTGTGTTCTGATTTTCTGTTTCTAGTTTAGTTTTTGTTTTTGGTTCCTTTTTTGATTTTCTATTTCTGGTTCATAGTTTAGTGACTTATCAGTATAGTTTTATTGTATCAATATTACAAGATATAATTGAGATTTCCTAAACCTTTTCTGTGAACTTGATGAAAGAATGCTTTAACTACTAAAGAGAACCTGCCTTCTCTATGTTGTTCTTGCCACTTTAACTAGTACATTACTTTTAATGTTTTAGTTGTAGTTAATGTCATCTCCGTTTGAGAGTGAAACAATGTCGTCTAGTTCAGTTCCTCCTAATGCTATTGAGGTTCAGCAATAAGCACCAACAGATTCAAGTCAACAAGCTAGTGAACAAACCAATGAGAAAAATGATAGTGATGATGATATCATTAAGAAGAAGAGGAGAAAAACCTCAGCTATTTGGGATGATTTTGATCAAGTTGAAACTAATGATGGGCGTAAAGCTAAATGCAAGTATTGTAAGAGTCAATTTTCATACTCAAGCAAGGGAGCTAGCACTCCCCATATATGGAGACATGCCAAGTCTTGTGATTCAAGGAAGCTGCACTTTGCTGCCCAAAATAAGCAATCCACTATTCTGTTTTAACCTTCAAATTTATGTATTAATCCATTTCTAGCATCGGGTGCTAGATATTCTAATGAGAAGATGAGGGAAATAGATGCTACTGCAATCATGGTGCATGAGCATCCATTTAGCATTGTTGAGGATGAAGTATGGATGTGGGGATTCCAATATGCTAATTCGGAATTTCAAAAATTTTCTCGCAAAACAGCCAGAAGTGATTGTTTGGCTATATATGAAGCAGAGAAGAAAAAATTGAAAGCCTTATACAAGGTGTGAGCAAGATTAGCTTAACTACAGACATGTGGAAATCAAGTCATCAAGTGACTGAATACATGGTGATCACTGGGCATTTTATTAATGTGGGGTAGAATTTTCAAAAGAGGGTTTTGAGTTTTGTCAAAGTTCCTACTCCTAGACGAGGAATTGATGTCGTTGATGCTATTTTCAAGTGTTTGAGGGCATGGGGAATTGAAAACAAAGTGTTTTCTATGTCAGTTGATAATGCTTCTTATAATGATTCTTGTTTAAGGGCTCTTCAAGACACCTTATCACTTAGTACTTCATTGCCTCTGGGGGGTAACTTGTTTCACATTGGATGTTGTGTGCATATATTAAACTTATTGGTACAAGATAGCCTTGGTAGAATTAAGGACATCATAAATAATGTTCGTGAGAGTATGGAATTTATTAACTACAATGATTCAAGGCTAAAAGCATTTTGTGACATTGTTGAGCAGAAACGTTTGAAGGAAAGGAAGCTCATTCTTGATTGTCCAACAAGGTAGAATTCTACATATAGGATGTTATCTACTGCTTTGAAGTTCAAGGTTGTCTTTCCTAAATATAAGGAAAGAGAACCACATTACAACTTTGCACCATCTGAAGAGGATTGGAAGAAGGTTAAGAAGATTTGCAAACTTCTAGAAGTATTCAATCTAGCCACTCATGTCATATCAGGCAGTAAGTTTGGAAAGTGAAACTAGTAATTGACAATGCCTTAGAAGATGATGATTTCTTTATAGTAGAAATGCCAATTGCAATGAAAGAGAAGTTTGACAAATATTAGGGGTAATGCAATTTGGTGATGGCTCTTGCAAGTATTTTGGATCCCAGGTGCAAATTACATGTTATTAATTATTGGTTTCCTTTGATTTACAAGCCTGATTATGTTGCTTCTGAGAATATAGATAAAGTGGTGAAAGCATTATACTCAATGTATGATGCCTATGTTGCCATGTACAAGGGAGAGACAAGTAATGAAAGCGATAATGTTGGCAGTAACTCTTCTCCCCATATGCCTAGTTCTTCTATAATTACTGGATTTGATCAAATCATGAATATTGTTCGTGAAAAGCAAGCAATTCCCCCTATGAAATCAGAATTTAAAGCTTATCTTGAGGAGTGTGTTTATATTCCTAATGGCAGTTCTAACTCCTTTAGTGCCCTAGAATGGTGGAAAAATAATAGTCTGAAGTGTAAGATTTTATCTAAGATGGCTGCAGACATACTAGCTATTCCAATCTCAACCGTGGCATCAGAGTCCACATTCAGTGCTGGAGGTAGAGTTATTGATGAATATCATTCTAAATTGAATGAAGAATCAATTGAAGCACTTATTTATGGTTGGGATTGGCTTTGCAACAAATACGATTTAAAGAAGAAACAAAACGTATAAATCTTGAATTGTTAAAATAATATCATTTCGTATGCATATTACATGTAAAATTGTGTTATGCTCTAATACTATATATTTGATTAATTTCTTTCAAGGTCTTCGAAGGAGAAGGAGAAATTATATTGAAGATTTGATGTGAATGTGAGAAGGTCTACTTGTGTCAACGTTAATCATAATTGGTAATCTGTAACTATAAATTCATATGTTTTTGTTCAATTGGTCCACTTGTGTCAACTTTAATCATGTTTTGGTAATCCGTATTTCTCCCTTTTTTATATATATTCTCCCTCCTTTTCACACACACATTTTGTTCATATGAATTTTAAATAGTGAAGTCACAATTCTAACATTGATTTGGTCTGTCGAATTGCAAGTGTGGAAGAGGTTAAGTATTCATGTTTACATAAGCAATCTATTTGTTCTTTTTTGGAACCTTTATTCCTATCTGACCAACCATAAAAGAGAACCATATTAATGAGTCTCTCTTGTTTTCCTCTTTTCATTTGATTTTTTAAGAGGTGACTTTTCAATCAAACTTTTGTTAGCCTTCCTCTGAATGATTATTATCCTTGAATGCAATTTTAAATTTACTTGTTGACTCTTGAGTATAATTTAGATATTTACTCCTGATAATGGATCTATGTCATATGCACCAGATTTTGCTTTGTGAGAAATTCAAAAAATGATGGATCTTATGTCATATACTTACTCATGATGATAGTGGCGAAGCACATGCGGTGGAGGTTAATCATGAAACAAGTTTTGAGGATCTCAAGATAAAACTTGCTGAACTATGGAATTTACAAATTAAGACCTTGTCTCTAAAGTATTTTCTTTCAGGGAACAGGAAAACTTTAATCTGTGTATCAAACAAGTATATGTTATTTCTTCTGTAAAAGTATGTGACTGACAAGTTATATTGGTTCTAACACGTGTTCCTCACTTATTCTCTTGTATTTTGATATATTTTGAATCATTGGTAAATTTTGGCCTGTTTAAGGAGGCCTGTTTTCGGCTGTGGCCTATTGGCCTGTTTTGTAGTGTGGCCTGTAGGCCTGTCAGTTTGTTTAAAAAATTTTAAAATTTTATGCCTCCTTAACAGGCTTCAGGCCAGGCTAGGCCTAGGCCTAAAATTTGGCCTCCAACAAGTCACAGGCCAGGCTCACGCCAGTCAAAATCATAGTACAATGATTATCAATGATTATCATGAAGTAGAGCAGGAGGTAGAGTAATCATAGTACAATGATTATCAACAACAGTCAAAATCGAGCCAAGGACCTCTTGGTGCACTAGCCCCAGAAAGAGGGAATCTACAGTATTAAATCTCAAAATTCTGCAAGCACTAGCTGGATGTATTCAGAGGGAAGTTTGATCCCTAGATCGCTGAAGACTAGTTGGCCAAGCTAGAGAAGATATTCAGGGTAATTAAATGTTTTACTAAGGTAAAAGCTCAAATGGCCATATACAAGCTGGAAGGGATGCGAACAGTGGTGGAGGAATATAGAGATGATCTTGTAGGCTAGGAATATTCCCATCACTTGGGAATTATTCTAAGATCAATTCAACAAAAAATATTTCCTGAGGTCTGCCAGAATTCAGAGAGAGGCAGAATTTCTAGCAATCCAGTAGGTGAAGGTTGGAGTTTAGATAAGCTAGTAAGAGGGTTGAAGCATGAGCAAAGGAAAAGCTAGTTACTCGGTAGTTCACTTTGTTCAATAAGGCAGTAGAGGAATGCTAAATTACTGAAAGCAACCTGATAAATATCTATACTGTGAATAATGGTAATACCCATAACGAACCAAGTCGAGGGAACTCCTCCCAAAAGCAAAAGGGTTAAGGGTTCAAACCTAAAGAGACAACAAAAGACCCTCCCGACATGAGAATCATGCTTACCAAAAACTTTCAACACTTCGACAATGTCCTCAGTGTGGTAGTCTACATCCTGGTAGATGTTACACTGGGTAGATAACTTGCCATGCTTGTTAGAAGCCAAGCCATATTAGCAGAGATTGTCCGCAATAAGCAGTTGAGCTCAGGCCCTAGAATCAAGGTAGAGTCTTCGCCATGACTCCTAAAAATGATCTAGGTACTATCCTCCTATATGGTACTACATTACAAGTATTGTTTGATTCAGGTATTAGCCATTCTTTCATTGAGTATGATTGTGCTAGACGCCTAGGACTAAGTACCCAAAAAATGCCTTATGACTTGGTTATGTCAACGCCTATTGTTATCAAGACTGCTACTGCCAATGCTTGTTTGAATTATATTGTGAATGTTAAGGGGTATAAGTCTATGGTAGATTTAATCTGTTTGCAACTCTATAAGGTTGAAGTCATATTGGGCTTAAATTGGCTAATAGCGAACAATATGTTGTTGGATTGTTGTAATAAGAGGATTGTATATCCTGATCCACAGAACGATGTCAATGCAAGTGTAGATTTGAATTTTCTCTCAGTGGTTGAAGTTGAGAAATATCTAAAAAAAGGGTGCCAGGGGTATATTGTTTTCTTCTTTGTGCAAGCAGAAGAGGAGACAACACTCAAGAACATACCTATAGTAAATGAATTCCCTGAGGAATTTCCAAAAGACATTAGCATATTTCCTCCATAAAGGAAGTGGAATTTACAATTGAGATCATGCCTAGAGCTTGATATATATCTAAAGCCCCATACAAAATGGCACCGAATGAAATGGCAGAGCTAAAGAAGCAAATTGAAGAACTTCTAGAGAAAGGGTTTATACGACCCAATATTTCACCATGGGAAGCTGCAGTATTGTTTGTTAAAAAGAAGGACGGGAACCTAAGGCTATTTATTGATTACAGAGAACTAAACAAGGTGACCGTTAAGGACAAATTTCCACTCCCCATGATTGATGATCTTATTGATCAATTATTAGGTTCTAGTATGTTCTCAAAGATTAATCTAAGATTGGGCTACCATCAACTATGAGTAAGAGCTGACAATGTACCAAAAATAGCTTTTAGAACTAGATATAGGCACTATGAGTTCTTGGTGATGCCCTTTGGATTGACCAATGCACCTGCTGTGTTTATGTGTAATATCCCAAAAAGTGATTAAGGGCTAATGACTTCAAAAGTAGATGTAATTATTGTTGAATAAACACTTTTAGAGAATGTGTGATGGGAATTTGGATATTTTAATGACTCCAATGGATTCCTTGTGAAAATTCATGTGGGGAGAGTGTTTATTGTGAAATTGGAACCATTGGGAACAATTGTGCAAAAGTTGAAACTCTGTACAGGGCAGCCGATTTGTATGGACGTTTTAAATATGAAAATGGTGTCTAAAAATTATGAAATTTTCCAGTCTTAATATTCACATGTCAAGCTTCAAAATGGACATATAATTTGTATCATTTTGAGTTTTGAGCTAAGAGTTATGGATTTTTGAAGTTTGACCAGCGAAATTAATTATTTTCTGGGACAGCATGCAAAGATTGAAATTCTGGGAATTTTGTGATTCCATGCAGAAAAATTCTATATTTTTCCTTAAAACTAGACTCAATAAGGGTTCTATAGGCTTTGGAATCACTCCATTTTGATTTTTCTAGAATTATTTATGATTTTTCAAAGTTAGGGCAGAAAATCTGCCAGAAATCTCATTAAGTCCGAAAATAAAGAAATAATGTAATGGCAAGTTTTGAAATTATGAGGTACATGGAAAACTCATTTGGGCTGATGGAAGGACCTTCTTGGACATCTTTATCATGGACCAAGAAGAGAAAATATTATGCACATGTTATTTGGGCTTACAACATTATGTTTATGTACATGAAGTGTGATTTTTGGAATTTTACTTTAATGAATAATTAATGTAAGACATAAAATATTATAAAATCATTTCTCCATCTTCCTCCTTAGCTCATTTCGTGCTGAACCAGCAGCCAAGAGAGAGAGAAAGTTTGAGAGCTTTTAGAGAGAAAAAGAGAAGAGAACTTACAAGGTAGGTCGATTTCTTTGGTAAATTCGTACCTAATGCGTATAACCTTGTTCCTAAGCTTCTCTTCTATGTTATTTAAGGTGTTTGAGAAGCAAATTTGGTGTTCAAGGGGCTAGGGTTTTTAGCCACTCTTGAGAAAAGCTAGAAGGAGCTTGAGGTAACTTCCAAACTTTCGTATATTGCTTATTCTGGCTGCTGTGGGCAATTTAATCGGTGAAATTTCGCCGGATTGCCATTGGTTTTAAAATTTGGAAATGATATGGCCTAGGGGTTATGCTGCCCAAATTGGGTCTTAATGTTAGTTGTAACCTAATGTAATGGTTAATAAAGTGGTTAGGAGTAGAAAGGAACGCGTTTAAGGAGCCGAAATCGTAAAACCCCGGTTTTCTCCGGAGAGCTCATAAATTTCGGCCAGCTCTAGAAATGGTTCTTAGAGTTGGATTTTCAATGATTTGATGGTTCCATTGAGTTCAAGAGCGAAAATTAGGTGGGGTTACAGTTGGCCACTTTTTCGGAAAAGGCCGAAAAAGCATAATTACGAAAATGCCCCTAAAACCCTTGAAGTAGGGCTGCCAAGGGTAAATTTGTAATTTTACATTGAATTTGATAATTCTGAGTCCGGAAATGGATTCCTTGGGTGGAAATATGTTAGGATAGCCCAGATTAGAATTTCGGGAAAAGTGCAACCGAACCGGGTACGGCGGGCCCGGGCCGGGTCCCCGGGGCCATTTTTGTAAATTTTCATTATAGACTCATAACGCCAAGAAATACTATAGAAGTGTCTAAATGGTGCCTTTGGAATTGTAGGATTCGATATTTGCCCTGTTTGGGATCCACCTGCGCTAGAGCATAATCGGAAAGAACAAGGTAGTGACTCCTCTCTTATACTTTGTGTGAAACATTGTATGTATGTTTGTCATGCATTGAGAATACTTTGTGAATACATTATGATGCTTTGAGTTCGCAGCGCAAGCTGACGCATAGTGATACTTTGTGATACATAGAGATCACAGCGAAAGCTGACGCATAGAGATTACAGCCATGAGTGCTGTCGTTTTTAGCGAAAGCCATGATACATTGTGATGCAGCTTAACATGATCATATATGCTATGTGTTTATACACTGTATGAGTGATTTGTTACTATAGAGATTCTTTTGAATCTCATTCTTTCTATTGACTAACATTTCAGATAGGGCAAGTGGCTCCAAGGAGAAACGAACCACCAGGAGCGGCTAGGATCTTGTAGAGATGTGTTGTTAGGCTGTTGGTTATCTATTTTGGACATGGGATTACTGTTTATTTTTGAAATGTAGATATTACGTTGATGTTGGTTATGTAATCCCCTAGTTGGAACTTACAACCCTTAGTTTATACATGTATGAAACCCGGAAGTTGCAGGGAATTTGGCTATGCACTCTGATATGTATAAATGTGATTGAACTACGCAGAGTAATTAGATTCGGAAGATGAATATGAGACCATGTTGAATGAATTTTAGAAAATAGATTTGAGAAAAACGTAATCGTCGGTCTCTAATTCCTTTAAATTACGCATTTTCGAATCTTAATTACGATTATCAAGGTAGGGGCTTACATTATGGACCATGAACTGGATTTTTTGTCAATATCTAGATCAATTCATAGTAGTCTTCATCGATGACATCTTGATATACTCTAAGAGTAGAGAAGAACACAAGAAACATTTAAGAATTGTACTGAGTATTTTGAGAGAAAAGCAACTATATGCCAAATTAAGTAAGTGTGAGTTTTGGCTTATAGAAGTCAGATTTTTAGGCCATGTAATCTCACAAGAAGGGGTCTCTGTGGATCCCAACAAGGTGGAAGCAATACTAAACTAGAAGAGGCCAGAAACTATAACACAAATATGCTGTTTTCTAGGTCTTACCGGTTTTTATAGGAGATTTATTCAAAATTTCTCCTGGATCACCATGCCGTTAATGAAGCTCACGAGAAAGTATTAATCTTCTGTGTGGGATGACAGATGTGAGAGGAGCTTCACAAAGCTGAAGGAGAGGTCAACATCCATACCAGTATTGATTATTCTATATCCTAGTGAGACTTATATGGTCTACAGTTATGCTAGTAAGCAAGGATTGGGATGTGTCCTTATGCAACAGGGCAAAGTGTTTGTGTTGAAAATTGTGTTTGATTCTAGTAAGCAAAGATTTTGATAGCTGAAGCCTCACGAGATGAACTATCCCATGCATGATCTAGAGCTTGTGGCAATTGTGTTTGCATTGAAAATATGATGACACTAAATGTATGGTGTGATTGTAGAAATGTATTATGACCACCAAAGTTTCAAATACTTACACGATCAGAAAGAATTAAACATGAGATAGTGTCGATAGATGGAGTTGCTAAAAGATTACAATATGGAGATCAAATGTTATCTAGGGAAAGAAATTATCATCATTAATGCTCTAAGTAGAAAGGTGGTGCAGGTGGCAGTCATAATGGTACAAGAACGGAAGTTGTTGGATGAATTTAGAGATTTAAACTTGTCAGAAAAAGTGTTCCTGAATATGAACGTACTAAATGAAGTACTCCTTACTAGCTATAGTGTCAGCCAAGAGTAAAGTGATCTGAGAGTAGAAATTGAAGAAGCTCATATGCATGATGGACGAGCAAGGCCTATATAAGATATGATCACACAAGGTGACACTCAAGATCATGTTCTTTTGCCAAGGATTAGTCAGATACAAGAAGTGAATATATGTTCCACCAAAGGTTGATCTAAAGAGAAATATCCTAGATGAGGTACACAAGAGAAAATATACTCTCCATCCAGGAGTGATCAAGATATACTACAATTTGAAGTTTGAATATTGGTGGCCAGGACTAAAAGGTGACAACCAAGTATGTTGCATGATGTCTCACTAGTCAAAAAGTAAAAATCAAACATCAACGACCGCCAAGACTTCTATAAAGTCCCAAAATTTTAGAGTGGAAGTGGTAAAACATCATTATGGATCTGGTGGCAGGATTACCCATGATCAGGAACTATGATGCGATATGGGTAATTGTCAATAGTTTTACAAAGTCGGCATACTTCATCCCTATCAATGCCAGTTATTTTCCTATGAAATTGGTAGAGATATACATAAAGGAGATTAATAGACTACATGGTATATCGAAGAGCATTATTTTTGAACGAGATCCTTGCTTTACATCAAGATTTTGGAAAGCTCTACATGAAGCTTTAGGTGAAAAGTTAAAGTTCAGTACGGCCTATCATCTATGAACAGATGGATAGACAGAGCTATATAGACACTGAAAGATATGTTTAGAGCATGTGTAATGGATTTCAAGGGAAGTTGGGATCATTTCCTTCCACTAGCTGAGTTCGCCAACAACAATAGCTATCATGTGATCATCTAAATGGCTCCATATGAAGCACGGTATGGAAGGAAGTACCAATCACCTCTCTGCTGGACAAAATTGTCCAAACAAAGACTATATGGGCCAGACCTGATAGACCAAACTATAAAGCAAATAAAGACTATCAAGAAGAGGCTCCTTGTGGCGTAGAGTAGACAGAAAAGCTACGCCGACAAGAGGAGAAGACCTCTGGTATTTGAAGTTGGGGAACATGTATTTTTGAAGCTATCCCCTGTTACTGGTATTGACAGGGCAATAAAAAGAAAGAGGTTGAGCCCTTGGTACATTATACCTTTTAAGATACTAGTGAGAATTAGGCCAATGGCATATTGTATAGCCCTACCCCTGAACCTGAGCAAACTCTATAATGTCTTTCATGTCTCATAATTGAAGAAGTACCAACCAGATCCTGAACATGTGATCGAGTATGAAGATTTTGATATACAAGAGAATTCTACCTACAAGGTTGAGCCGAAATGAATCATTGATTGATAAGAGAGATGGCTTAGACATCAAAGCATACCATTCATAAAGGTGGTCTGGAAGGGACTATCTCCAAGGTAGGCAACTTGGGAAGCTGAAGAAGACATGAAAAGACATTACCCATAATTTATGCCTTAAGACATGTAATAAATTTTTGGGATGAAATTTATCGTACGAGGGTTGAATTGTAATATCCCGAAAATCAATTCAAGGGCTAAATGACCCAAAAAGAAAGTGTAAATAGTGATAGAGACCACTTTGGGAATAAAAGTATGAGCTATGGTTTGAATTAGTTAAAGGAAAGTATTGAATTCTCTTATGTTGTGTTAAATATGATATAAAGCTGAACTTAGACCTAAAAAGAGAGGGAATGGCGTATTCAAGAGAAAAGGGAACTAAATAAAAGAACTAATGGCAATTTAATTAATATTTCCATAATTAAGGGCAAAAGTGACATTTACCATTTGATCTTAAGGTTAGATTTGGAAACCAAGATGAAGGACTAAGATTTGTCCTTGAAAAGGTAAAGTAATCATAAAGATTAAAAAGCAAATCGCCTTCCTCCTCTTAAGATGATAGGGAAGGCCAAGGGCAAAAAAGTAAGAAGGAAAAGTGTTGGTCAAAGTTTCAACCCACTTTTGAAGAAGACTTTGGTCAACTTGAGCACTTACACATAAGGCCAATTGGTCAACATGCTTTTATCCTTTTTGTGTATGAGCAATTCAGTCAAGACCTAAAGGGAAGAAAGAGAATACAATTAAAGAAATTCTATAACCATTGACCAAACCAAAAAGGAAGGAAGGAAAGAGAGTTTAATTAAAATAATCTTTCAACCTTGTTCAACTTGAAGAGTTGACTAAAGAGTACAAGTGCAAAAGGGAAATTGGTCAACAAACTTCCCTACTCTTTGATTGTTGGCCAAGACAAGAAGTCAAGAATAGAAAAGTAAAGAGTGAATCTCAAATTAACCAAACCATCCTTTGATTAATTAACTAAGTTACTTTTTCAAGACACTATAGGATTTAGACACATCGTCAAACTCTCCCAACTTACTCTAAATTTTAGGCAACACTTAGAGAGTTAGGATAAATATTCAATTAACCTATTTCCTTATCCTCACACACTCCAAAAGTCAGCCTAAGAGGAAAAAGAGAGAGAAAAAGAAAAATGAAAGAGATAGGAGCCATGGTGAAGAACAAAGAAGAAGGTAAGGATTTATAGCCCATTTTCACCATTCAAATCATCTTCCTAGCTTTAAGCAAATTCAAAAACATTATTCCTCTCTCTAAGAACTACATTTCTATGGTTTTTTTCTCAAGAAGAGGAGGTTTGGGCTGCCAAGAAAGTGTGAAAGTTAGAGAAAAAAAGATCAAGACCTAGTAAGTAAAAGAGGCAAGCTTAAGCTTCAATTTGAGCCTAGTATCTTGAGTTTTGGTTAGGTTTTTGACATTTTATGGTGCTGCCCTAGTTTTGGTCAAGCCATGAATTTAGGCTTTGATGTTGTTATAAGTATGATCATGATGATAAATGATGTTTAATGTTGATATTATACTAGTTTGGTAGTGAAATTGCAAAGTTGATGATTGTTGGCTAGGGGAGTTTGGTTTTTCCATGTGTAGGGCAATATGGAGAAGTTTGATTTTGATGAAGTTAAAGTTACCAAAGGATTCTACATGAAAAACTATATGGGAACAAACTCTAGTTATGAATTTTGGATTATTGGAATGAAAATATTAAAAATTAGAACTTAGGCATAATGCTGCCAGATTGAGGTTTCTGGGAGGCAGACTGCTTGTGAAGTGTTTTTGAGTAGCTATATCTTATCCAATAGTCATGATATTTTCCAGGATAATAATATACTTCATAAGCTTTAATTTGATATACAATATGCACCATTTGGATTAGTACATTGTGAGATATGATTTATTCAAGTTAGGCATTGAATCTGGAATGATTTCTATGGCAATGAGGATTGATTGAGGTTTCTAGAATTGTGAGCATATAATTGGCAGCAGGAGGTATTTTTCCTTTAAAATATACTTAAGGAGTGTCACATAAGACTTTGAACCACCCCAATTAGAGATTCTTAGACAAAGTTATGAATTTTCAAAGTTAGGTGAAAATTCTAGAAGCATAGACTTGACATATGAAATTAAGATACTTAGGGTAAACTGTAATAAGTTTGAAGTCTTTGGGTAGAATTAAGTCCTTGGGGCTAGTGTAGGCACATTAACTACTCATTTAGCATAATGTACTAATCTTAAAGGTAACTAACTCAAGTATCTTAAGCTATCAAAGAATTGAGATAAGCAATAGCTTGTCTGCTTGTGAATTCCAACTTATAGGATTCGATATTTGCCCGGGACGACCAAGGGACTGATAATCAAGTTTGGACATTGGAAAGGCTATCAGGTAGTAACTTTTCTCGCACATACTAAGTATTCTTTTACATGCATGTCTTTACCATTATGATCACTTCTGTTGTGAACAAGAGATAGACAGTAAGGCTTACTAGACCCTCGTGTCCTTGGGCAGTAAGGCCTATTAAGCATTCAGATTGAGAAGGGCAGAGGTCCAGTAGAATACCCAGCACTATGGGAATGGACTAGTGTGTCCTGTGAATGTATTTCCATGCTTCATATTGTGAATTAAACTAAATGTTGAATGTGTGATGTATTGTGATATGATGGTTTGCCTTGCATGTTTTATGAACTTGCATTTATACGAGTGATAACGGGCAAGTAGTTCCAAAGGCAAGAAGGTAATCACAGACGAGTAAAGAACAATACTCAAATATTTATGTTTTCATTGGTTATCTATTTTTGGAATTTGTATATGATGTGTATGTAACCAAAGTAAAACTAGTACTACAGTAGCAATAGATGCAATAACCGTAACCCGAAACATTAGTACTTTAATCACGATACATGAATTAGAATCAGGAGACCATACGCTAAGGGCCCATTAACTAACGAACATCCCATGGGTTTTCAACAGAGAACACTTTGATATATACTCTGATATTAATAAATGGAACTAAGAACTAATGAGTTGTAATGAAATTGAAAACCAACTTGAGACCACACTGAAAGGATTTTAATTTTTTTTGAAAATCCCACTCAAGTGCAGGTTCGAACCTTGTATTAAAGTCAAGATCTCAACTATTTATAAATAGTTACTAGTCTCTGATTTGAAGTCATTATCTTTTTAAACTCATCTAAAGGATTTGAAAAGGATGACATTACAGTTTCTCCTTCCTTATGTGTGAGGTTATTTATGCTTACTTAATACTATATAGGGGAAACATACTAAGGTATTTCATCAAGGATGATGTGATTCTCCCTTGTCCATTATACAGGAAGTTCGACAAATTACACACATCGTTCTCAGCTTTGACCTTTATTGATTCAGCTTTTGTTATCAAAGATCAATGCCTTCCTTCTTATATGATTCCTTCACTTTATTAATTACTAATAGCGGGGATATTATCCTATACAAATATAAAAGTTTGAACAAGCACTAGTGCCATCGTATGGGATCATTTGTCATAGGGATATTTCTCTAAAAGAATTCTTAGAGCCTGTATGAATTAGGCAAAATCTTGGGTAGGAAAGGGAAAAAATGAATTTGCCTCTGAAAGAGTCCATTAAGTGTACCATTTTTGTTGAAAAACATTTTGCCACCGGAAACCAATTTGATCTATGTAAATAAAAATATGTTCCCTTCAATTTATGGGAACCAATTTTCAATCCCCTTTGTAAATAAAAAAGGACACAATTACCCCTTGAAGTAATATAAAAAGCCATACTAGAGATAGAAATGGAAGAACTCCGGCTCGTAATACTTGATGAAAAGAAAGAATAGGGGAACGTTGACTCGTTCCAATGATGAGGACGGTGTTTTAATAGCCAAAAACAGGTGGGTTTCTTATAACAGCCCACATACAGCGGCTGACCGGGCTCGCATAGCCACACAGTACCATATAGTACAGGTGCATATGGCTACCAAGGAGCTCTTAAGGCATGACTTATCCTTAGGTCATGGCCTCAAGTCCTTGGGCAGGCGAAATAAATCACCAAGAGGGGGACAATTCTTGCCAGGTACTGTGTGGTGCTGTGTGGCTGTATGGGCCCGACCAATTGCTATGTGTAATATCCCAAAATGTACTCAAGAGCTAAATGTACAGAATAGATGGTGGGATTAATGACAGAATTACTTCTAGAATTTTTGTTATGACTTTAGTTCTAATTAACTTGAGATAACTATTTAGTCTTTTCACCTAAAGTTAAAAAATGACTAAAGGACTAATTTGAACATGAGAAGAGGGGGAAAATGGCTTATGGAAGAGAAATATGAGGAGAATATTTATTTTTCGATAATATGAGACACATGAAAGCATTTTTGGCCAAACACAAAAAGGGGAAGTCAACAAGTCTAATTAGCATATGCTAATTCAACATTGAAATATATTATTCAAGGAGATATTATAAGAGATCATTTCTTTCCTCTTCAAAGAACCATATTCTCGTGTAGGACATGAGACAAAGTAAAAGGGAATGATGCTTGACTCAAAATGAAAGTAAGAGGAGATAATTTGACTAAGACATAAAAGGATGATGACTTGGTCAACAATTGCAACAAAAGGCAATTAAATATGATAAATTGAAGAGATGCCAAGAGATATTTTATAAGGCTTTAACCTCTTTCAAGCCTCCATATTCAGTCAGATTTTAAAGAGAGGAAAGAAAGAGAATTTACTTCATACACTTCTTCACTTTTGTCTTTGAAAAGTCAAAAAATTGCAACTAGAAAATTTGTGTAACCAATGGCTATGCAAGTTCATGCAATTGGTCAATCCTTCTTTCTCCTTTTGAAGAACATGTTGGTCAATAATACTTCTCCATTTGGGCAGCCCATATCACGTCCAAAAGCAACAAGAGAAGAGGCAAGAGAAAACTTAATCTAATGACCAAAGTCAACATGGCATAAGCTTGTGTAAAGAGAATTATTTTCAACCACAACTTTTCTTTCTCTTTGGGCCACATTTTTTGTCAGATATTAAGAGATAAGGGAAGAGAAAAACTAATCATAATTCACTCTCTCAACTCTTCTCAAGGTCGGCCAAGTTCAGCAAAACAAGAGAAAGTGAAGAACAAAGTTGAGGTAAGATCTTCTACATGGATTTTCACCTCCTTAACCTCATCTATGGCTTAAGTGTCCTTTATGAATGTTCCTTTTGATTACTTCATTTCTATGGTTTTAGAATTTTAAGAGGAGGTGTTTTGAGCCATCATCCAAGAACAAAAGCTGAAAAATCAAAGAAAGGAGCCAAGGAGAAGTAAGAGGTGAGAATTGGCTTCAATTTGAGTTATTGGTTGTGTAGGTTGAATGAGTATTTTGAGATATATAATTCTGACATGTTTTTGTGCAAGTTAGGGTTTAGAGAAGTCTTGGTGTTTTGGTTATGTATTTGGTGTTTTATGATGATTAGAAACCATATGACACAAGTTTGATGCTCAATTTGGAAGTTTGGTAATTTCTGGAATTTTGTTGATTTTTCTGCCAAAATAGGACATGGGGAATGAGTGGGAATTTTTTCATTGTGATGTTACCATTGTGTTCTACATGAAAAATTATGTGGGAATAAGTTTGGTTGTTGATTTTGGAGCCATTGGATACATTGGTTCAGAATTTGAAAATGTGTCAACTGTGAACTCTGTGCAGGGCACTCGGTTGCATGGAAGCTTTGAATGAGCAAATGGTGTCTAAAAATTCTGAAACTTTTTAGTCTTAAATTTCACATGTCAAGATTCAAAATAGACATATAATTCATGTCATTCATTTTGGGATCTGGGAGTTATGATTTTCTGAAGTTTGGGATTAAAACTGGAATATATTTTGGAGCAGTATTGGATTTTGTACAATTCTGTATTTTTGTGGTTATAGACAGACTTGACCCATATTTTTTGCTGTGTAGAGGAATTAAATTTCTATCAATAGGCCTTGGGATCACCTCATTTCGATTTTCTAAAATTATTTATGATTTTTCAAAGTTAATGAAAAATTTTGGCATATTTGGTTACCTATGCGAAAATTGATGATGTTATGGTATAATGTAATATTGTGGAACTTTGATGTTAGAAATTGGTCTTTTAGGTTAATTGACCACTTTAGCTCCTTAGTTGACTTGATTAAATAACCATAGTGATAACCAACTCAAGTATTATGAGTTATTAAAGAATTGGAATAGGTAATGATTCGTCGTCCTTAATTCTGGTTTATAGGATTTGATATTTGCCCTGTTCGTGATCCACCTGTACCAGAGCACAATCGAAAAGAACAAGGTAGTGACTCTTTCTCTTATACTATGTAAAAAGCATTGTATGTATGTTGTCATGCATTGTGATGCTTTGTGATACTTTGAGATACTTCTGCCAATACAGCGAAAGCTGTCGCATTGAGTATAGAGATTATAGCGAAAGCTGTCGCATTGTGTATACAGCCGTGAGTGCTGTCGTATGTGGTGTGAGCCATGTATCATTGTGTTGCTACTAAACATGATCTTACATGCTGTGTTTATATACTGTATGAGTGATTTGTTACTACTGGGATTCTTTTGAATCTCATTCTTTCCATTGACTAACCTTACAGATAGGGTAAGTGGCTCCAAGTAGAAACGGACGACCAGGAGCTGCTAGGACTTTGTAGGGATATTTAGTTTTGGATTGCCGGTTATCCATTTTGGATTTGGGGTTACTGTATAATTTTGGAATGTAAATTTTATTTTGGGATATAGTTATGTAATCCCCAAAAAAGGAATCTTGTAAAGCCTTAGTACATATATGATACTCGGGGGTTGTCGGGATTTTTGTTGTACACTCTGATATATATTAATGTGATATAACTGCATAGGGTAATTATATTCGAAACCTAAACTTGAGATTAGGATTGGGAAACGTTTTGAAAGAATTTGTGAAAACCCTACCATATGGAGGGAGTTAAAATGAATTATAAATTATCCATCGGTCTCTAATCTATTTTAGTTATGCGTTATCAAATTATAATTACGCTTATTACGGTAGGGGGTAACACTATGTGTGGGCTATTATATAAAAAGGTGCAAATGTAAGGCCTTGTCTTACATACCACTTATTACTGATATTAATCAGAGTAGCAATGCGCAGTTCGGTAGGCACACAGGAATAGCATAAATATATTTATAATATGTACATGATTACAGAAATTCCCCAAAGGGGTTTGTACATAATAATTACAGACAATGTGTAACCCCTGCCTTTAAACACATAATTATAATTCGATAACGTATAATTAAATTGGATTAGAGACCATCGGATGATTTAAACTCATTTTAAATTGCTGTCTTACAATGGAATTTTCACAAAAATCTTTAAAATCTTTTTCCCATCCTTGTCTCAATGTCAATGTTCGAATATAATTACCTGTGCAGTTAATATACAATCATTCATAGCAGAGTGTATAACTAAATCCCCGGCAACTCCCGGTTCTATACGTATATAATCTGAAGGTTTATAAGGTTCCATCAGGGAATTACATAACCAAAAAAATCGAATCTAGAATTCGCATCTCAAAATATACAGTAATTCCAAGTTCAAAATGTATAACCAACATCTCCAAATCAAATATATATCCCTAAGGGTCCTAATCGCTTCGGGTTAGCCGCTTCTCTCTCAAGCCACATGCCCTGTCTGAAATATTAGTCATTGGAAAGAATGAGATTCGAGAGAATCCTAATAGTAACAAATCACTCACACAATGCATAAACATAAAGCGTGTACATAAATCACAAACAGCAACAGCAACAGCAACTCAAAGATACATGGCTTTCACCACAAACGACAGCACTCATGGTTGTATACACAATACGACAGCTCTCGCTGTAATCACATTCACAACAGCTTACGTTGTAATCACCACCACAATAGCTTTCGCTGTAATCATAATAACGACAGCCTACGCTGTAAATGACAGCTTGTGCTGTAAACGATAGCTATCACCAGCTGTAACTGCAGTAGCATTAAAGATAATCACAAAACAGTGATACAACACACATACAGTGCATTACACATAGTATAAGAGAGAGAGTTACTACGTGATCCTTTCCCGACGTTTTTTGGCACTGCGGGCTCTCAAGGACGGCAAATATCGAATCCTGTAAACCAGGTTAGTAACAACCCGTCAACCTCTTTTCCAAGTTCTTAATTCTATAATACTTTAAGTTGGTTATCATTTAAAATCTTTAGGTGACTATTATAGGTCTAAACATACGCCTAAAGGGTTAGGTGAAACTACCCCGAAGATCCTCTTTCTTGGAAGAATTTCTGACTTTGGGCTGGCTCACTTGAGTGAAAGGAGTCTCACTCGAGTGACACCCCCAATTACACTCGAGCACTGGCGAGTAGAACACAGAAAGTGTTTACCTGAGAGCAAACCTTGATATATCATACACTCTCACTCGAGCACAAGAGGCTATACTCGAGCAATGACCTCAGGTGCACTCGAACACCAGGAAGTGAGACCCAGCGAGTGACTACCCGAGAGTAACCACAAATTCCCAAGTCTAAAACTGATTCCCTCACTCGAGCATGCCCATACTCACTCGAGTGGGATCATATCTCACTCGCACGTCAGGAAGTGTGCTCGCGATTTCTGCCTGAAGATTTAACCAAAATACCCAGAATTTCATATCGTGCTCGAGTGAGATCCTCCCTCACTTGTGTGATGTCTATCAGATGCCAAATCGCAGCAACTGATATGGTTTTCCAGAATTGACCAATTTGCTACCAATGGTCCTAAGACTTATACCACAACTCATTCTTACTTATTTTAACACAAAGAACCCATTGGAAACCCAAAACAACCAAACTTCCACTCAAACAACACATTCTCATCTCTTAACCACAAGATCACCAAAACCACAATTTGTCAAACTTCTTCTTTCCAAATCCAACCCAAAACCATTGACACCCATACACTATTTGGCATCTATTCCACTACATTACATCACTTAATTCATATCTTCTAAAATCACAAGAAATCAGGGAAAAAATCAAGAATTTACAAAATCAAACTAATAGCCAAAACAATTATATCAAACTTCATCAAAAACTCACCTTTAAAGCTTGCTGAACTCAAAACGTTGATTCTTACACTTTCAAATTCCCTCAAGTTTCCATACACCACAAATCAAAAGTTTGAAAACATTGAAATAAAGCTCTTGACCATTTGAACAAAATCAATGAAGGTGAAGTGAGCAGCTAGAGTCAAATACTCACCTAGAATTTAAACCCTTTCTTTCTCTTTCTTGCTTCAACTACACCGAATGGAGAGAATAGAGAGAGAAAAATGAGATAAGAGAATGATGATCACATTTCCCTTCTTCCAAAGCTTCTTTACCAACTTGAGAGAGAGGGAAGAGAAATTTGAGTTTGAAACTTTGACCTTGATCCAAAGGTCCATATTTTGCCACTTGGCACCATCTCACTCTTCCTACCATGATTTCATATGAACTTGCATGCATAGGATTCCACCTCTTGTTCTTTCAATCCTAGCCATTGATCTTAATTACTAAGGAGTTTTCTCTTCGGTAACTAACCACTCGGTCGGTAAATTTACCGTTTTGTCCCTGATTATCTCAATACTCATTAAACCATTACTAAGCACCTCTACATCACATTGCACAACACATACTTTAAAAGTGCTTAATTATCATTAATTACATTACTTTGAAGTTATTAATCCCTAATTACAATTCAGGATATTACACAATGTTGTCGCACAGGGATACAAGGGTGTCTATACCCATTATAACGAAACACATACATCTTCTCATCTTCGTTCCACCATTGCATTTCTTTTGCATAGTTCTCTTTGATCTCAGCACACCTCCTGTTCTCACCTGTCTAAAAGGTTGATTGGGGGAGGGTCAGACTCGAGAGAATCTCAGTAGTAAACAGTACCAATATGCATTCGAGATAAGTGCTTAATGCATGATATGCTTGTGTTACATAACTCATGCTAACACAATGATATATCTGCGTACTCAATGTTTCAAACAACATAATTATGTCCATAGCACAAATAGAAACAGAACTTCAATCATTCATATATGTTTCACATAATCAAGGAAAGCAATTACATGCATCAATACACAAGCACAAATATCAAATACATGCAGGAGAGGCAAGTTCACTACCTGCATTGCCCTTCCCTTACTTGTCTATCGATTCAATTCTGTGTATCCGGCTCGGGCTACGATATATCATAAAATTCCAAATTTAGGATAAATGAGTTATTAGTCACTCAAAATTCATTCTAAACTCATTATGTTGGTTATCTTTATCTAAAACTGTAAAATTACCAAAATACCCTTAGGGACCCAGTCTACGCCCCATTATACTCGGTCTAATTGTACTTTATCAAAAATTATGACCCAAGAAAATCCTACACAATTTCACATGTAGAATCAATTTTTAACCTCAGATTTACCAAATTCACTACTAAAAGACAAAAATGCCCTTGACTGCCCCAAACTTAGGGTTTTAGAGGTATTTTCGTAATTTCACTTTCTAGGACTTTTCTCACAAAGTAATCAACATCATTCCTACACAATTTTCCCTCCTAAACACTATGGAACCATTAGATTATTGAAATTCCAGCCTTAATCACTGATTCCAGCTTTGGCCGAAACATACACCCAAGAAAGAGAAAAATGTGATTTTAATTTTCAACACCTAAAGCTTGCTCCTTTTTGCTCCAAACCACTTGTTAAACCATTTAAACACTTATTAGACATGATTTAAGGAAATTTGGGCAGCATATCCCCTTAGTGTTTCCACTTTCAAAATTTACAAAATCAACAAACATTCCACAAACCAAGCCAAGAACAACAACAACTACTACAATATACCAAGAGATTTGAAGTTCTTGAAGTTACCTTTGATTTCTTGGACTTTATCTCTCTAGACGTCTCACTCCATGTCCTCAACCTAGAGATTTTATTTGCTATGCAAGGACTTCCATGAAGAAGAAGAGATTAGAGAAGATATTACACAAGTTAGAAGCTTTAACACTTGAAATCACAAAATCTTACCTTAGATTTTCCTCTTTGAGCTCCTCACTCTCTCTATTTTCTTAAGATTTCTCTCTCTCTCTCTCTCTCTCTCTCTCTCTATTTTCTTAAGAAAGAGAAAGAAGAACAAAGTGTTTTAAAATATATCTCTCATTTTCCTTAATTAGTTTTGTTAATAAATCCAATTTATGACAACACTTGTACTTTGGGCTTATCTTCTACTAAGTGTGTCATAATCGCCTTCATTACAATTGAACCAAATTTCCTTCCCTTCCTTGGCCCATAAATGACGTCCCAAAGGTCCCTTAATACACCCAATTTAGTTTCCTCTAATTATCCCAACTATTTGCACAAATATACTATTTTACGGAAATTCCACCATATGCTTAGTTTACTTCGCCACAAATTTTCCTTCTTGAATTAATCCTAGCCAAGTAAAGTATTTTCCTTTCTTGCTCCATACTTCACCCCAAATTTATCCCAATTAAAGGGTAAAATGAATGGCTGCTTGCTTTATTGGTCAAATGACCATTTTGCCCTTACATTTATTTTCATTTTCGCACTTGCTGTAAAATTGGGCAGAATTTTCATCAAACTTTAAAAATTCATATATTTATTTGTAGAAATTCAATTGGAGTGATTCCAAAGGCTATGAAACCCTTATTGAGTCTATTTTCAAGGACAAATACCACCTCTAGCCAACTGGAAGCTCAAACTTCCTAGAATTATTGTTTTAGGATGCAGCCATGGATGTAGGCCAGTTTCACTGAGCTAAATTAAAAAATCCATATCTTTTAGTATACAAGTCCAAAAATTATATATTACCTATCAAATTAAAGCTTATGATGTTTAATTTCATCCTATAAAATTTTATAATTTTTAGTCATCATTCGGTCATCCAAAACCACATGAAAAGCTCACTGCCTAGCAGGAAATTTCACTGGTAGCACTGTTCACATTTCAAATTTTAAGTGTTTAATTCCTATGATCATGAATATTCACTATTCTATTTGATTAAATGACAAAAATAAGTACAAGACATATTGGTGAATAAAATTTGGGGTGTTACATTTCTTAGATTCTTGTTCGATGAATATTGTTCTTGTCTTGACATTGCCCATGAATGTTAAGCGCCTATTGTTTTTGGTTATGTTGTTAAGGAAAGAAAAGTGTCCATTCCTTAGTGGTAATGTATCTAAGAAGAGGAAGGTGGTTAGAACATAATGGCTGGGAGAAAAGTTTCTGGAATATGGCTTTACCATAAGCTACCTATATGTTGCATGTGGTTAAAAATGTGATGTTATTTAGAAAGTAAGTGGTGTAGACCAAATGTAGTTGATGGGTACACAACGGTTGAGAGTAAAATTAGTTAACTTTTTTGACACCATGAGCTACTCACGACGTGCATTCAAAGAAAAATGTGAAATTATTTATACTATCAAGTGGTTGTGACCACATGTGTGTGATGAGTATGTAATGGTTAAGAAAAAAATTTGTTAAATATTGCATAACCATGATATACTCATGATGTGCATCGAGTTAAACATGTGAAATTATTTGAGAAAGTAAGTGGCTCTGAATAGATGAAAGTAATAGGCACATCATGGTTAAGATTATTTGTGCTTGCTTGTTATGTTAGTTGAAAACAGGGAAAATAGAGTGTTTCTTTTTCCAAACTTTGACTACATGCATCTGATGGGCACCTTGTGGTTTAGAAACAATTTATTTGAATAGGGGTACCAGAGACGACGAAGGATGATAGCTGCTTCCTCTACCATCTCACCACCGATGTTCACTTTATGCCTCTCTAATGACTTTGAATGAAGAACGATACACTTTTTTCTTCTTTTGCTTTTGTGGGTAGGGTTTTTCTTTCTTATTTTTTAAACAGAGGCAAAGTGGTCATTAAGCTCATTTTCTTTATACCAAATATAAATTTTCCAACCAACCCATTTTCTTTTCCAGTGCATACAAAACATCTTTATGGCAAAATATTTTCCATTCTTTTCCCTTCCTTTCCTTTCTATTTCTTTTCATCCCAGCTAATTCCACAATCCAAATGGACTCTTATGAAGAAATCAAACAGTACCAGATCTTGCTTTTCTTTCCAAGTGTTTAAGAGCCTTATTATTATGGATTCATAATTTTGATATGATAGAGGCTAACTCCAAGTTTCTTCTCACTATTTATTATGTCAAGAAATGCTTCATTCGCATGGTTGCTCAATTCTTTCTTTTGCTAACTATCACTTTCCAGGATTTATTAGCTTTACTTTATGATTTTTCTTTCATTTTGATGAAGAATATTACTTTGCCTTGTTCACATAAGTTCTTTATTTCCTCTATCAACATTCTAACTATATGTAATTTGTAGACCCCACTTTTATAAAAATTTCATTTTGTCTTCGATAACAAAATAAATAAATTTTTTTGGTGATATCTATGATTGACTACAAGAGTATCTTATGTTAAGAGTTCAAGACATAATAACCTCTCTCAGAGAATGAAGAGAATTTGGGTGCCTTGAAAAATTGTATCATCAAATGAAGCTTTATTAGGTTAAACAATAAAATCATGGTATAAAGATATAAAAATATCTCTAAAATATATGAACCTCATTAGGACCATTAAATGCCATTTTCCCACTATAATTTCAAAAAAAAAAAATTCTAAAATCAAGTTTTTCTTTACAGGACTATATTGCCTTTGTGTAAAAAGAAAAGCCCCCACTATAGCCCACTGCGCTTCAATGCTAGGCACTGGAGAACTAGTGGTCAAAGCTCTAATGTCAACAATTAGAGAATTATTTAGAACATGGATGTCTTGGAGATGAATGATTACTTTACCTTAAGAAATAACAACTTTTATTACACGAAATGAGAACAAAATTTTAAATAACAACAACCATTATTTTAAATTTTTTAAGTTTAGTTGTAGCCTAGAAATGAATGACATACTTTAGTTTAAAAGATAACAATTTTAACTATCTCAAATGAATAAAAAAACTTTAAGCAACAGTAACAACTTCTATTTTAAAGGTTTAAGCTTCATACAATTAAAGGTCAAAATCTTTTCTCATTTAATTAAATTTCTCAATACTTAAGACTTTGTTTTTATTTAATATAATTAAAGTTCTTTGTTAAATGTCATCGCTTGCAAAACCCTATCTACTAAGGCTCCCTAAAAATAGAGACAATCATCGTGCGCTGCAATAGTCGCTAGCCGTGACTTTATTGCCTACTGCAATAGAGTTATAAAGAGTGTTCCTCTATTAACTTATTGTGAAGAGGAATTAAGCTGTAAGTAAAATCAAAAAGTTGTATAGAGAATGGAGGAAGGAGGGATGTCAGACGAATTATCTCTGGAGGAAGAAGCTACGGATGGTATGCATCAAGAAAGTAAGTAGGGAGCGTGAAAATGAGTCTCAGGTCAAGTGTTGAAGCCACCTCGTGTTGAAGATTGGATGAAATATTACTTGATGGATAAGGGAGATGGAAGCAAGCCGAAGTCCTACAATGACTCACTATTGAATAAACCGAAGTAGTGTGATACTTGGTTTATATTAGAGGATGAAGAGGGAGAGAATGAGATGGCTGAAGGTGGAGCTAGTGCAGGAATGGGCATTGGATTTGATGATATGCTGGACCCTCAATCAGGTAATTTTATGGATTTTTTTAATCCTTTATGTCCAAAGTTTACGCTAGATAAGAGGGAGAGGGATCGACTCTATAAACCTTTTGTAAAATCTCTCATTGTAAAGATGCTGAGGGGATTATTTGATTTGTTCTTCTTGGAATCTAAACTTGGGTAAATCAGGAATTGGAGGTTTATGAGAGGACCTTGACTAAGGGACCATAGCTTATAGCTAATAATTACATAAGTGTAATATGCTGAAGACCTTGTTTTAATCCTCGTAAAGAGACTATTGATAAAATAGCAGCTTGGGTGCAATTTCCTAAAATAGAAGATGGATTATTTGATAAAAAATCTTTAATAATCTGGCTTGTCTAATTGTAAAGGTGCTAAGATTGGATGTGCACACTACTAGTAAGGGTTGTTCGCTCATGTTTTTGTCCAACTAGACCTAAATAAACCCTTGGTGCCACTATATATGATTGATGGGGTGCTTAAACAGTTGAGTATGAGAGTTTGCATGATTTATGCCTAAATTGTGGAATGTTTAGGCACTTTTAGGATAGTTTTGATAAGGGGAGGAAGGTAGCTAGTAGTGATAAGGAGGGGTCCAAGGAAGTAGTGGTGGTTATGAAGGAGGTAGATGAGGGAGAAGCTCCCAAAACTATCGAGAGTTCATGTAAGGTGGTACAAAGAGGTAGACGATAAAGGAGGGGAAGGCCTGGGGATTGGGAAATTAAGAGATCTTCTCATTTTAAAGTATTTAAGAATAAGGAAGAACATGCCCAGATTAACATGAAAGGCTTGGAAGGAGCTGGGGTGGATAAAGGAAACATCACAAAATTTGTGAAATGCAAGGATATAGGTTTAAAGCAGGTACCAGAACTAAATAACCCTTCATGCCCACTAGCTAAGGCAACTAATGCGAACATTGCTATTATTGTTTACAGGAATCCCAAAATCTCAGAACATTGCCCACTAGCTAAGGCAACTAATGTTTAGTAGAATAGGTCTAGAGGATCAGAATCATAGGAAGTTATGATGGAAGGAAAAAATTTGGTAATAGGTAATCACAATCTTAATTGGCATGATGATACTAGTATTGTTTGCAAGAATCCCAGAATCTCAGTTGTGGAAGTAGGACGATTTTGTGGAGATGATATGAGGAATAAACAGAGTGAAGATCTAAGCAATCCTAGTTATGCAGGAGGAGGTAATAGTCAATCGATCGATGGGATAGAGGTGTGTAAGGAAAAGAGAGTTCCTTACCCTACTACTTAACATGTTTAAAGCTCTTTTTTTTTAAATTATAGGGGAGCGAGAAGTAAAGGTTTTGCCGTTTCTCTCAAAAATCTACTAGTAGTCCCTAAAATTGATATTTTAGTGTTACTTAAAACCTATATTGGTGAGATTAAGACTAAACGGGTGATTCGGCCATTGGGTTTCAGGTATTCAAAGGTTGTAGAGGCTATGGGCTTCGTTGGTGGTTTCTGGATCAAGTAGAACAATCCAAGTCTTGCTGTGAATGTAATTGAATGGCACACACAATTCTTACATTGTAGGTTATTGTTTGAAGGGTGAACCCCTTAGTTCTTGACTACAGTTTATGCCAATCCCCATGAGAACTTAAGGTAGGAGTTATGGAGTATATTAGGAGACATTATTGATTCTATGACAGAACCTTCCTGGCTGTAGGGGTTGGAATGAGATTAGTAGTAAGTAAGAACAAAAAAGAGGTAGGAACAGTAAATGAAAGAAGAAGTACAAGATTTTGAGAGTAGATTGAGAATAAAAGTCTCATTGATTTGGGTTCAAGTTTCCCTTTCTTTACTTGGAAGGGATCTAAATGGCAAGGCCATAAGAGAGTTTTTAAGAGACTGGATCGATGCCTTTGCAATATGCCTTGGCAGGAATTCAGATCACCACCCGATGATTCTAAGTAGGCAATTTTTGCCAAAGGATTGGAGAGGATGGATAGGCCTTTTAATTTTGAAGTTACGTGGCTAAATCACAAAAACTTTAGAAGTTTCCTTTCCGACAAGTAGGTAAAAGCAGCGGATGTATGTTTGAATATAGGGTTGCTGAAGGAACAACTCTAGACATAGAGTAATAAGGTATTCAAGCATATATAATTTACGATAAGGGGGTTGCATAAAAGGTTGGAGGTGATTCAGAATAGTACTAACCACTATGAGAACCTGTTCTTGATTAAACTCGAGTAGGAGCTAGAAGAAGAGTTTATCAATGTGTTAAAACAGGAGGAATTATTGTGCTTCTAAAAATCTAGAGGCATGTGGATTAGCCAAGGCGATAGAAACACAAGATATTATCATAATAAAATTATGATAAGAAGGGAAAACAAGGTGAAGTGTCTTAAGAATGGGGATAGAAAGTGGGAGGAAGATGAACGGACTACTTGTGATATGTTCCAAAACTTCTACTTAAATCTATTCACTAAAGAGTGTGAGAATAGAAGTTGGCATATCACCAGATAATGATGGGGGGATGTGGATGTGAGTAGTTACAGAGGATAAGGAGTAATTTGGAGGATGAGGAGATTAAATAGGCTTTTATGGACCTCAATGGTTTTAAAGCGCCGGGTGAAGATGGATTTGCAGTGATTTTCTATCATAAAAATTGGGATATTGTAGGAGAAGTGTAATATCCCAAATTTTGAGACTAGAGGCTAGAAATAAGCATGAATAAAGTAGACTACCAAGCCTATTTTAGTAAGAGTCCCAGGGACGAATGAGAAATAGAATGAATTTTTAGAAACCACACCTGGAATAAAGTATGAATTTCTGTGCGAATTAGTCAAAAGAAAATACCCGATTCCTTTAGGATGTGTCTGAACGACATAGAACATAACCCGGATCCAAAGGAAAAAGGAAATAGTGTATAGAAGAGGTAATTATGAGATCAAAAATTAAATTAACCCTCCTTTAACAAGGGTTAAATTTGATCAAACAAGAAGAAAAAGAAGGAAGAAGAATTTTGGTCAAAAAGTCAAAGTTTCAACTTGGAAAATTTTGGACCAATGACAAGGTAATTTGAGGCAATTAGTCAACAAATTCTTTCCCATTTGGAAGCACAAAATGTCATCCAAAAAGGGTGTGACCAGAAGATTAAGAATTTATGTTGGTTATCTGTTTTGATTACAGTATATGTTGTAAATAACTTGAGGGCACAACTACAGTACTAGTTGTTGCAATAATAACAATAGCTGTATGAGCATGCAACAAGTCAGTAATAGATCTTTAATATGTTAAAGAAATTTGACTAGGGAGACCATAAGATAACACCCCAATAGCTAGTGAATAGAATATGAATATAAATAGAAATGTGCTATGATATTAATAAAAGGAATTAAGAACAGGTAAGTTCGAACCCTGTGATGTAATTGGGAATTTAACAATTTTCAAAGGTTTGTAAGTCCTAGGATATAAACCTGGCTGAATGGTTCAAATCCATTATGCGTCTAAACTCATCTTATGACTAGGGTAAGAAGGATGTTACATTTGGTGGTATCAGAGCATGAGATTTTAGCATCAATATCTTATAAAAAACTCTTCCCCAAGCTGATATGTTCAACGGCTTATCCATAGCTCTAGACACAGATTACTGTTCACAAGCCGATCAGTATTTTTCATGATATAATATACATACCTCGGGCTGCGCATAAGCCATTAAGGACTGCAGAGAAAAGAAAAATATTGACCCTATGATATACCTTGAAAAATCAAGTCACGGATGTATCTAAAAAAGGCTCAGAATTCCCCAGCCCTTTTCTCTCTCAAATGTCAGTTGTCACAATCCTCATCTGTCCCCTTTGTCCTTGTCTTGGATTCAAAATTCAAAATTCAAAATTTCAAAATCTTAGTTGAGTCCAAAATTCAAAATTTCAAAATCTGTGTCTAGAGCATCACAAGGGTGCATATATATCAAGAATGAAGAGGCACCTTGAAGGTGTGTGGGTAGCGTGGATATATGACGATGGGAAGAAGCATCGAAGATGGTGTAGAGGTACGAGTTTCTGCTCTGGAAAGATTCCAAGCTCTTCAAAGTCGCCGGAGAAGCTCAGAAGAAAGAAGAAGCACTCGCCGGAATATTCAAAGGGGACAGATCACTGGCGATCTGAGCTTCTGCTTTTCTCTGGTCTGGTATTTGAGGATGGAGTGAATGGCAGTTTAAGCTCCCTCTCCACGGCGCTCTCTGCAACTCTCTGGTCTGTATCTCTTCGCTAGAGAGGAGGAAGAAGGTGCTGGTGTTGAACGGAGAGACTCTGTTCTCCTCTCTGGTGACTGTCAACTCCGGAAAAAGTAGAGATCCGAAGGAAGGAAGAAGGTCTCGGTGAGTTGTCTCATTCTTATGGTGTTCGTGTTGCAAGTTTTTGGAAATCTCCCACAGGGTTTGAATTTTCTTGCCATGTCCGCCTCCCTTCATAAAGCGTTCTACCATTGCAAACTCTACTAAGAAGGTGCTGGTGTTGAACGGAGAGACTCTGTTCTCCTCTCTGGTGACTGTCAACTCCGGAAAAGGTAGAGATCCGAAGGAAGGAAGAAGGTCTCGGTGAGTTGTCTCATTCTTATGGTGTTTGTGTTGCAAGTTTTTGGAAATCTCCCACAGGGTTTGAATTTTCTTGCCATGTCCGCCTCCCTTCATAAAGCGTTCTACCATTGCAAACTCTACTAAGAAGGTGCTGGTGTTGAACGGAGAGACTCTGTTCTCCTCTCTGGTGACTGTCAACTCCGGAAAAGGTAGAGATCCAAAGGAAGGAAGAAGGTCTCGGTGAGTTGTCTCATTCTTATGGTGTTCGTGTTGCAAGTTTTTGGAAATCTCCCACAGGGTTTGAATTTTCTTGCCATGTCCGCCTCCCTTCATAAAGCGTTCTACCATTGCAAACTCTACTAAGAAGGTGTAGGCTGAAAATAGTGGGAGGCACTGGCAAGGAGGACGCTGGGCAAGAAGGGATGATGATGCTCCAGTTAAAGGAGCGAGAGATTTTCGCATAGAACTTTCTTCCTTCCTTCTTCATCAATGCGCAGTGGTGTGGACAGATTTTTTGTAGTATTCAATTTTAATTATATGGGTTTGTGTTCGTTCTTCTGATAGGATCTTTTTGTTTCTCTTACCTAATATCTTCTCTGATTTCCTTTTTCTTTTCATAGTTTGCGGTGGTTTTATTTTTTGTTCTCTGATTTAAGTGAGAGTCTTCATGCGTTTTCCACGACTAAATGATATATTTTTCTTTCTCTGTTTTTTGACTAAAATAATATCAACCAAAGCATTAGAAGACAGATAGCTTGCTTTCCTTAAAATAAAGCAGAGATTACAAAAACCAAAAAGTAATAATTTAGCGATGCTTACGAAATAAACAGTTCGATGGGGGAATAAATCTCTTTTAATAGTTTCCAAAGGAGAAAAAAAAAAGAACGGAAAAAAAAAAGTAACAGAAAAAGAATTGAAGAAGGGATCAAAAAGTTAGTGAAGCACATAATGATGAAGCGCAAGAAGCGGGAAATGTGGTGGCAAAAACGGCTTTAAGGAATGGGTCCAAAAAAATTTGATGAAGAAGCTGAAAGAATTCTTAACTCTACCAATACCTTTAACTTTAACTTTAATTATATGTATGTTCTTTTGGACCTTTTGTGATTAGAGATAAAATGATGAAAAGGAGAAGACGTAACAGTAAGATAGATCATGAGAATGCTTTTTTTTTTTTAATACAAATAATGCTTTTAAAATTATATATCTATTCGGGTCATTTATATAACTTATTTTTGTTTTGACTTCATTTGAAGGCTGGTATCATTCCCCCTATTGAGAGTTGGTAATTTGTCTCAAATCTATACAACGCCTTTTAACACATTCATTTAAAGTTTGGGTCTCATTCCCTATACTGAGAGTTGGGTCTCATTCCAAATGAAAATATGATTTGAAATCCTTTTCTTCTTTCATGCCAAAAAAAAAATCCTCAAGGTTGACTCTATGCCATGCACTCCTATTTATAAATAAAATATAAGATATCTTAAAAAACATTAAATTTGCAGAAGCCTGATATTTATAAATTATTATAGGCGATATAGATCGAAAGTGATATTATTTTACTATCATGATTTTTACTTAGATACTTTCTTTATTTCTGAGGATTTTCATTACGTTTAAATTTTATTTGTTAAAATTTCTTATAATGTATAATTAAAAAAGGATATGAATTTAATAAAGTTGGTCACATTTTCACATTTATATTTAATTATTATTTTCAAATACAATTTAATAAATATTTAATATTTCAATATTATTTTCGTTTTATAATTAATATTATTTTAAATATTTTAAAACATAGTTGTTGGTTTGAAGCATGATCCCCCAAGATGATTTGAGTTCAAGATTATGTTGAGTTTATGTGTGTCAACTTTTTCTGGTCATTTAAATGATTTTTTTTTCCTGTCCTTCATTTGAAACTTGGGTCAAGAATTCTTTCGGCTTCTTCATCAAAGTTTTTTGGACCCATTCCTTAAAGCCGTTTTTGCCACCAATGGAATCTTTAATTATACCTAATCTTCTTTAACTTTAATTATATGTATGTTCTTTTGGACCTTTTGTGATTAGAGATAAAATGATGAAAAGGAGAAGACGTAACAGTAAGATAGATCATGACAATGCTATTTTTTTTTAATACAAATAATGCTTTTAAAATTATATATCTATTCGGGTCATTTATATAACTTATTTTTGTTTTGACTTCATTTGAAGGCTGATATCATTCCCCCTATTGAGAGTTGGTAATTTGTCTCAAATCTATACAACGCCTTTTAACACATTCATTTAAAGTTTGGGTCTCATTCCCTATACTGAGAGTTGGGTCTCATTCCAAATGAAAATATGATTTGAAATCCTTTTCTTCTTTCATGCTAAAAAATAAATCCTCAAGGTTGACTCTATGCCATGCACTCCTATTTATAAATAAAATATAAGATATCTTAAAAAACATTAAATTTGCATCATCGTGATATTTATAAATTATTATAGGCGATATAGATCGAAAGTGATATTATTTTACTATCATGATTTTTACTTAGATACTTTCTTTATTTTTGAGGATTTTCATTACGTTTAAATTTTATTTGTTAACATTTCTTATAATGTATAATTAAAAAAGGATATGAATTTAATAAAGTTGGTCACATTTTCACATTTATATTTAATTATTATTTTTAAATACAATTTAATAAATATTTAATATTTCAATATTATTTTCGTTTTATAATTAATATTATTTTAAATATTTTAAAACATAGTTGTTGGTTTGAAGCATGATCCCCCAAGATGATTTGAGTTCAAGATTATGTTGAGTTTATGTGTGTCAACTTTTTCTGTTCATTTAAATGATTTATTTTTTTTCCTGTCCTTCATTTGAAGCTTGGGTCTCACTCCCCCTACTGAGGGTTGGTAATCTTAAATCTATACAACGCCTTTTAAGGCCTTCATTTAAAGTTTGGGTCATATTCCACCCATTGAGAGTTTGGTCTCATTCCAAATGAAAAGACGATATGAAATCCTTTTCCTGAAGAAAGTGCACCTTTCTATTGTAAATATTGATCAAATATGAGAGAAATGGTGGAGTGTGAAAAAAAACATTTTAAGTTACGAAGTTATGAATGAGATTATTTAGACTGTGATAACTATTAGGTGATTATTAGTGCTTGGGCATGAATATTTAGTAGACCCTTAAATAATATGATCAAAATTTTGTAAAGGAATTCTGCATACTAATAAAGTCCCACTATGGAGAGTGAAGATGTTAAGAGGCTTTAGATAATGCTTACTTTTCAGCTATGCAGACTTTTGTATGCTAATTTTGAATTTTGAATTAAAGCTAAAATAGGATAAGGGAAAAAGTGAACACTGTTGTAATTTTGGATTTATTATTCTTCATTAAAAAAGGAATATGATTTCAGATCTTAATTTCATTTTAGTTGCAAATGGCTTCTTTTTGTCAGCAAGCCTAATCATCCAGAAACTTTCCCCAAATCTTACGTAATGGTCATTGGTTTTATGGTGTTTTCTAAGGACAAACCGATATTATAATTGAACCTTTTGCACAATAAGGTCCTGGGTCCTGGATTCATTTTTCTACAAGGTATTGTGGTATTCAAAGTCTTTTCTTACATTTTAATTATTCCTTGATTGATTCCAGTATTATTGAAGCTTTATGTGTAACATTTGAAGATAAATATTCTCTCTGTTTTGTTTAAGAAAAGAAGACAAAACTACAATATATAGCATTTTCACTTTCTACTCCCCATAGCTATGTTGTAAGGTTTATTGTATGCATATACATTATTTAATAACCTATTATAAAGTTGTGACCATTTTAGGATCTTAACTACAATTAGGGAATAATTATTTTTTAATATAATTACAATTAGGGTGTGTTTGGTTTGAGGGAAGGGAGTGGAGGGAAGGAGAGAGGGGTTAAATTATCTTTTTGGGTTGAAGGTGTTTAAATTTTGAGCGGAAATTCAAAATTTAAAAGAATGAGAGGGTAAATTTTGGGTTTCTCCCGTCCAAAATTGTAGTTTGACTCCCCTCCTCTCAAACCAAACACACCTTTAAGACATAATAAGTTCAGAATTATAAGCTCCCCGTGCCACCACATAAACTTATTCCCAAAGTTGGAATACCAATTATGTTGCTAAGGAACATTGATTAGTCATCTGGATTATGCAATGGAACTCGTCTCTGCATAACTCAATTGGGAAAGGCTGTTTTTGAGGCAATCACTTTAAATGGTTCACATCCAAATTAGAAGGTCCTCATTCATAGAATGGATATGAATCCTTCAGAAAGTCGCTAGCCTTGCCGTATGCAACGAAAACAATTCCCAATTACTCTTTCTTTTGCTATGACTATCAATAAAAGTCAGAGGCAATCTCTATGACATGTTGGATTGTATCTTAGCAAGCCAGTCTTTACACATAGACAATTATATGTTGCATTGTCAGGAGTTAAAACCATGAAAGGCTTGAAGATAGTTGTTGGCGATATAACAGCAAGGACACGAGAACTACAAGGAATGTTGTGTATTAAGAAGTATTTCAAAAATTGAATTAGTGATAATATGACTATTAATAGTGTAATATGTAGGCGTTACATGTATATTATTAGTATGTTAGGAACATTTCAGGTAGTAAGACAATGAAAAATATTAGGAAAATTGTTAATATTTCTAATTTATAATAAGCATAAGCACAAGCTCCCCGTGCAACGCACGGGGGAGTACACGCTAGTTTGGCTAATATGCTCTGCCAATGTGAATAGTATCTGTAAGTGATATTGGAATAATCCTAAGTAATAATAGGATTAACAGTTATGGGTAATAGACAAACCCAAAGAAATAGATCTCATCGGTTTGCCGAAGGAAGAGGCAGAACCGAAGTAAAGGCAAAAACGGAGTAGTAGTGGTGTATACCCAGTAGAGAAGGGCATGAGCTCTGGTGTATTTGTTGACGAGTTGGCATGTATCTAGATTCCGAAAGAACTCCGTGGTTAAGCGTGCTTAGACGAAAGAAATCCTGGGATGGATGACCCCTTAGGAAGTTAATTTAGTGAGCTTGAAACTCTAAGAGATAGATGAGGTAGTACATGATGTGGATTGTATTGCTAACTCTTGAGTCTCTAGTACTAACTAAGAATTAGATCCCTACTCTATGTTATGGGAATACATAGAAAAGCTATACCAAGAAGTTGGTACTACTTATGTTTCCCTGTGAGGATAGTATCTAGTATCTCTGGAGGACTAGTGAATGTCATGAGGAATCTCCAGGCTAGATAGTGATCTTAGTAAGATGAATAGTGATCAAAGGCATATAGGTATGACATACCGTGAGTATGGTACGATGAACAGTACTGAACTAGAAGAGGCCAGAAACTGGTACAGAGATACGTAATTGTCTGGGTCTTGCTGGTTAGTACCGAAGATTGATTGAGAATATCTCCCGAATCACTTTGCCATTAATAAGGCTCATATGAATGATAGAATTGTGTTTGAGTGGAATGGTACCTGTGAGAATAAGCTTCCGAAAGTTAAGGGAAAGGCTGACATTCGCACAAGTAGTGATTATCCAAGATCCAAGTGTGTCCAGCGTGGTTTACAATGATGCAACCTAAGTGGTCTACGAATGAAGCAACCTGTATGGGTTGCAATGAATAAGTATACAGGATTGGAACGTGCCCCAGTGTAGTAGGGCAGAATGGCGGTGAATGACTCTCGACAGCTGAAGCCTTACAAGATGAGTTACCCACTCATGATGTAGAGTTGACAATGATTGCCTTTAAGGTAAAATACAGTGATGTTAAATACTCCTTTTGATATGGAGGATTGAGGTAGAGTTAGAATCGCGTGAACAATGTTGATGCCATTAGAATATTACCTGAATGTTTGAGGATTAGAATAGGAATGAAGAATCCTAATTCTAGTATGCGTGTATTTAGGGAATAATTGAGGGAACATGATTTTCTCAACTCAGCTGATGTTGAGGTTCTAAGAGTTGAACTATAGCCTAAGAATCAAATAGTTGAAATGATTCATAAGGAATTTGAAATAGCCTAAGTCACTTGAGGTACTAGCATATGGTACAGAAATGTAGATGAGGTTTTTGGAGGTTGCTAGCTACTAATCTAGCATAGGAAAAGATCTTGATCATAGAATATTTCGTTAGAGAAATTGATTGAGAGTTTGTTCCTTGATGGAATGAAGACGTAGATAAAACTAGGGTAGCCATGAGTTATGGTCTCATGACTGAGATAAATAACAGTAGATATGCTACTGGCAAACAATTTACTTGTATGATATGGGTAAATTAACCCAATATGGGAAATTGAATTTTTGACTATGCCTGGAGCTGGACTGATATCAAAAGTCCATACAGAACAATCCCAGATGGGATGGCAGAATTAAAGAAAGAAGAATACAAATTGTGAGAAGAAAGGGACCTTATAAGATATAGGTTCTTATTACAATGGTACTTACATTTAGAGACAACCAACTAGAAAAGGCTACATATGGGGAGTTTTGAGCGGAGAAGGCTACCTACTGAGGGTTCTGATCGGAGAGGGCTACCTATTAAGAGTCCTAATCAGAGAAAGATACCTACGGAGGGTTCTGATTAGAGAGGACTACCTATGAAGATTCCTAATCGGAGAGGGCTACCTATGGAGAGTTCTAACTGGAGGGGCTGACTAGTCAGAGTAGACTGAGTAAAGCACCAAGTGCAGTACTATAGAGTAAAACACCATGATGACAAACCATAGCATAGAGCCACTGTGACGTCAAACCGTAGAGTGTAATCACCCTGATAACGAACCGTAAAGTAGAGTTATCGAGATGTCAACTCTCAATGATGGTGCATTGTAATGAGTCCTACATCAGATGAGTTTCCTGGGAAGAAGGGTTTAGTTGACCCAGTGAATTACCATAGGGTGCTCTAGTTCTGTTTGTTGAAAGAAAGGTAAGAAAAAAAATAAGGAAGAACAGGCTCAACAAGAAAGTCAAGCAACTCTTGCTCTCATATCTTATGTAATGGTTCTGCATGTGTGTGTTATCATTGAGTATATTCGTGTTATGAATATACAGTAGGCAATAAGACCTATTGGGCCAGTGTGTCTTTAGGCCATAAGACCTAGTAGGCATTCAGAGGAAAGTCGTAAGACCTAAAAGTGTACTTGTGTATGGGGTGTATCCCTGGGGAGTAAGACCTCCGGTGCAATTAGAATTTGAGATTCCGGGCATTAACTCGATGTATGAGATTCTGGGAGTGACCCAATGCATGAGATTCTGAGCATTATCCTGAAGAGGTTGTAAAGCCTAAGAATGATGGGACAGTTTATCCCAAGGTAATAAGACCTGTAAGTATAAGTTGTACCCGAAGTTACCCGGGGCGTCTTGAGCTAGATAGGCTTAAGGCAGAAGGGCCTTAAGTACACCTTGTATGGGTAGTTTCCCTGGGCTATAAGACCTAATGAATATCTAGTAGCAAATGGGTAGAGGCCCGAGGCTATAAGTCCCAATGTACCTATGGCATAGGGGTGATTCCCTAGGCTATAAGACCTCATATGCTACTTGGATAGTTGATGTTGGACAGTATGTCCTAGGATTACCCAATGGAATATGTGCCTTGTGATTGCTGAATGTCGAATGAATGATGGTTGTTTTATGGTTTGTTTTACGTGCTTTGTGAACATTACATAAGTGTATGAATGACTTAAGTAGCAAGAGTTGGAGCTTGGAATGTAATCAGAGTACCTAGTGGACTGTATGCCCTAAGGTTGTAAGACCCAATATGCATTCAGCGTGGATGTTGGACTGAGTATCTTGAGGCTATAAGACCTGTTGGACAGTATGTCCTTAGGCTAGCAGATTGGTACGCATCTAGATTATGACGAGGAGAGGCTCGAGGTTGTAAGACCCAGTATGCAAGTTTGCATGGGGCGAAAGCCTTAAGTCGCCAAACAGCAGTAAGACTCGATGTTCATCTTGTACAGGGTCGTAAGACCTGTTTGCCTAGTACTATGGTAATGGACTAGTGAGTCCAGAGAATGTGTTCTGATGATTGTTGAATGATATTTGGGATCTTAGATGATGATATGATGATTTGTGATGCCCACTCTGTGAGCTTGCAAATGAAAGAAGATAGACTGAGTTATAAGAAATGATTCCTCGAGGGATACATGTCCGAAAATTCGAGGATGAAATTTATTGAATAGGGGAAGAATTGTAATATCCCGAATTTTGGGACTAGCGGCTAGAGAATAAGCCTGAATAAAGTATATTACTAAGCCTATTTTAGTAAGAGTCCTAGGAATGAATGAGAAATAAAATGAATTTTTAGAAACTGTAGTTGGAATAAAGTATGAATTTCGGTGCAAATTAGTCAAAAGAAAATACCCGATTCCTTTAGGATGTATCTGAATGACATAGAACCTAACCTAGATCCAAAGGAAAAGGGAAAAGGGAAATGGTGTATAGAAAAAGGTAATTATGAGATCAAAAAGCAAATTAACCCTCCTTTAATAAGGGTTAAATTCGGTCAAACAAGAAGAAAAAGAAGGAAGAAGAATTTTGGTCAAAAAGTCAAAGTTTCAACTTGAAAAATTTTGGACCAATGGCAAGGTAATTAGTTAACAAATTATTTCCCATTTGGCAGCCCAAAATGTCATCCAAAAAGGGTGCGACTAAAAGATTAAGAATTTCTGTTAGTTATCTATTTTGATTACTGTATATGTTGTAAATAACTTGAGGGCATAACTACAGTACTAGTTGTTGGAATAATAAAAATAGTCGTCTGAGCGTGCAGCAAGTCAGTAATCGATCTTTAATGTGTTAAAGAAATTTGACTAGGGGGAC
Organism: Inga oerstediana; assembly: GCA_963210345.1. Lineage (NCBI taxonomy): Eukaryota > Viridiplantae > Streptophyta > Magnoliopsida > Fabales > Fabaceae > Inga > Inga oerstediana. The sequence goes on from OY723409.1 coordinate 43,067,200, forward strand.
CATAAGATAACAACCCAATAGCTAGTGAATAGAATATGAATATCAATATAAACGTGCTCTGATATTAGTAAAAGGAATTAAGAATGGATAAGTTATGATGCAATTGCGAACCTTTGTGAATTTATTTTGAAGTAACAAAATTTTCAAGAAAAACCCATTTATGACAAGTTCAAACCTCGTGTTGTAATGAAGAATTAAACTATTTTCAAATGTTTGTAAATCCCAGGATATAAACCTGGCTAAATGGAACGTTCGAATCTATTATGCGTCTAAACTCATCTAATGACTACGGTAAGAAGGGTGTTACAGAAGAGGTAGCTTGTTTGATTAAAGATTATGGGATTCTCTTGAGGATATTGCCTGAGCTCTACTTTGCTAGTTCGTGTGCTAAAAATTGATAACCCATAATTGGTAACATGGTTTAGACTGATAGCACTGTTCTACGTGCTTTAAATAGGGCTTACAAGGATTTTGGTGAGCAGGTTAAAACCGATTATAGATAAAATTGTGTCACCTTTTCAAGCGAGCTTTGTCCTCGGCCGTAATATAGAGGACAATATTATTGTTGCAAAAGAAATGGTCAACATGATGAGAAGGATGCAAGGCAAGAAGGGTTACATGGTTATCAAAATTGACCTTGAAAAAGCATACGATAGGTTGAGTTGGATTTTTCTATTCAAAGTATTAGAGGAGATTGGTTTGGTAGAGAAGATGGTTAAGATTATTCGATTTTGTATCACTTCAGTTAAGATGAGGTTGATGTGGAATAGAAGTAAAAGGGAAGAATTTAAGCCAACTAGAGGGATTCGATAGAGAGACCATGTCTCACTGTATCTCTTTATTTTAGCAATGAAAAAACTCTCTCACATCATTGCGGATTCAATAGAAAGTAATCAATAGAAGCCATTAAGAGTAGGGAGGAGTAATGTATGTATTTATCATCTTCTATTTGAGAATGATTTACTCCTATTTTGTTAAGCTAGTGAGAAGCAGATGATTAATTATGGAAGAAGATTAATTATGATAAAAAAACAATTTTCTTTTTATCTAATGTTGCTAGAGAGAAACAAAATGTCTTATGTAGCATGGGTGGCTTTCAAAGGGGATGAATTGGGAAGGTATTTGGGAGCCCAAATTACTCATGGTGTGAATTCAAGACGAAAGTTTCAACATTTGATCAACAAGGTGCAAAGGAAACTGAGTGGTTGGAAGGCCCATTTGCTTTCTCTAGCAAGGAGGCTCACTTTAGTCCAATCAGTGACATCCCAAATCAAGAAGTTTGACATGCAGAATGATCATATACCGATTGGGGTGTGCAACGAGACTGAAAAGCTGCAAAAGACTTTATTTGGGGCTCTAACGAGGAAAGAAGGAAGCTATATGATATAAGTTGGGAGAATGGTTGTAGCCCGAAAGAAGAGGGTAGCACTGGGAAAAGGAGGCTTAGAGAGATGAATGGGGCTCTACTAGGAAAAATTGGATGGAACTTATTAGCCAAGCCAAACGGATTATGCTCTAACGTCTTAAAAGCAAAGTATGGAAAAAGAGTGAACCTGTTTACAGAATGTTGAGTTAAGAGGTATGACTTGATTGTGTGGAAGATCTTTGCTGTTTTATGGAAAGATATTGTAAAAGGGGCTGACTGGGAGGTGAGGGATGAAGGTGATCCTACATGTCGCAGATGTGGCATGGATGTAGAGGACCTAGCTCATATCATGTGGGATTGTCCTGAATCACAAAAGATCTGGACAGCTATGAGGCTCACTGATGTAAATACACATTTCTTTAGTGATCAAATGCCTTGCTAGTTCGTAAGAATTGAAATCTGAAGCAAGGAGGAGAATGGAGCGTGCGTTTTGCAGTAAGTTTTTGGGCAATTTAGGGATGGAGAAATAGGATCCTTTTTTAGGATGGTTTCTAAATGACAGAAAAACTAGAGTTGGTTATAAATAAATATGTGGGAGAATGTTTAAATTTGGCTAAAAATTTTGACAAAATTAGGATAAGGAAAGAAGTGATAGATATCAAATGATGCTTTCTGAATAGTGGTTGGGTGAAATTAAATTTTGATAGGGCTGCCAAGGGTTGCCCAGGTTTGGCTGGATATAGGGGAGTGTTGAGAAGGGATGATAGAAGCTGGGTATATGGCTTTAGTTAAAATTCGGGTTGTTGTAATGCGCTTTGTGCTGAACTATGGGGAGCGCGGTACATGCTTCAGGTTAGAACAATCCTTATGGGCTGTTTGGTTGGAGGGGAAGGGAGGGGAGATGATGAAAAATGAACCCCTATCCTTATTTGATATGATAAATTGGAGGGGAGGGGCCCCAAAGAAGGGGCTTCAAATTCCTCCTATCCCCTTATTTATTCCCTCTAAATTGGGGGGTTTTGGAAGGGATAGAAAATGAGTTCCTCCCTTTCCATCCTCTCCCTTTGAACCAAACATGTCCTAAGAGATCTCTAGAATTATTGTTGGAGGAGACTCCACCACTATAATTATGAAACTCATTCAAGAGGCGTGGAGGAGAGGCAAGTCCCATAATCGAATCCTTAACTCTTGAATGATGCTAGCAGAGACATACATGTTTATTTCTCTCACACCTTTAGAGAGGGGAATGATGTTGCTGACCAGATGGCTAATTATGGAATGAGTTGTAGTGATAATTTGGTTAATTTTGATGTTCCTCTAATGGGAGTGCTATCTGTGTTGTACTGAGACTCAGTGAGGGTGTCCTACCCACGATAACTTTTTTTAATACTGTACCCACGACAAGTTTTAATTGGATGAATAAGAGTTGATATGGTCGTTTAGCCCAATTTTTACCCCCAAAAAAAAGTTATTTGATAATTCGAGGTAGGCATTTATCTGGGTTTTTTACTAATATGCTGCAAACAGTGATAATTATTTACCAATATACTACACCGTGGAAAATATTTACTAAAATGCTACACTGAAAATCGTTCTTCAGGTGATGAATTTTAGAAATCGTTCACCTGAAGAACGATTTCTTCATTAACACTGCTTCGGTGCGCAATTCTATGCAAATGAAAATCATTCTTCAGGTGAACGATTTCTAAAATTCATCACCTGAAGAACGATTTCAGTGTATTTCTCTCTCCTACCTCCTCTCTCCTTATCATTGCCTAATGATTAAGTTACAATAAAAAACTCCCTCTCTCCTCATCATTACCTAATGATTAATTTACATTAAAAAAACAATGATTGCTAAGTGATTGCTGATGATGATGATCATAATGATGAAAATAATAATACTAATAGTGATTACATAATAAAAGAAATAATGATTGCAAAAATAGGATAAGGAGTATATTGACCAAATAAAGTATTAAACAATTAATACTAAATAATAATTAAGTGTATATGACTGAAAAATGAAAATGAATTACCTTATAAATAGTGACTTCTTGTACCACATCTAGGTCTCCTTCGCATACATTGTGGTCATTGTTGTTGTTGCGGTCGTTGCTGTTGTTGTACGTCAAGTTCTTGAGATTCAAGCATTTCATTGATTTGTGTCGTTGACGTATTTAAATCAAACCACAACGATTCATTTAAAGAAATGGATTGTCTAGGAGTGACAAATGCTTCATTTTATGGCCCACCATGCTCAAAAGTAGAAGTATTGTATTCAGTCGAAAATAATGCATGATCATCTAATAAAGATGTGAATGACTGAGGTTGAACAACATTGGGTGGGTTGGAAGGGGAAGATAATAATGGTAACATGTAATGAGGTTCTTGTTGTGTAGGGTTAAGAGAAGTGAAATGGGATGATGAAGATGTTGACATGTAATGAGGCTGACTAAAATTTGGAGGGTCTTGTTCTAAAACATTTTCATTTTCAACTGGTGGTTGGGTTGACAAGTAACCGCCATGTCGCTTGCTCGGTCTATCATGAGGAATTTGTGGTCGAGGAACTCAATTGTTGGGGGAGCAGCACTACTACAAAAAGGGGCTTTAGTGGCGTAGCTCCTGTGGCATTTGTTTAAAGAAGCACCAAAAATAGTTATTTATTTATTTAAAATCAAAAATATTTGAAAGCTTTGGCGCTTACAATTATAAACGTCATAATTGACGTTAACCTTGCATGACGTTTCTCTGAACAAGCGCCAAACAAGGCCTTCAGTTTTTTGTTTTTGAAAAAACAATAGGAAGCTTTGGCGTTTTATGTGGAAACGCCAAAGCTTCCTATATTTTGTTTTTTAAGAAAAAGAAAATATAATATGGGAAGATCTGGGAAGCTTTGGCGTTTTATAATTAAATGCCAAAGCTTCCACATATATAATAAAAAAAAACGAAAGATATGAATCATATATGATCATTGCAGATTTTTTTTTGGATCAAGATGGATGGGAAGCTTTGTTTAGGAAAAAAAATATATGGGGAAGCTTTGGCGTTTTTTAACAAAACGCCAAAGCTTCCATTAGAAAAAAAAAGAAAGGGAAGCTTTGGCGTTTTGTTAAAAAACGCCAAAGTAACAAAACGCCAAAGCTTCCATTACAACATGAAACAGTAGATGCATTTAATAAGAACATCGCAAGAAGTCATATTTGCAGATAATGCTGATTGGTACTGAATATTCATTCACCTGGGTTCTGATGACAAAACTCACGGCTTGAATACGATATGGGGAAAAACATACAAATATAGGTAAACCCTTGTGACCTTGTAGATATTTCGTCGCATATATTGATATTGATGTCTGTATAAACTGGTATTCCTATTGATAAAACTTCATTTTCAACTTGCACAACTCACATGTCTACGTTACTTCACAAGATAAACCATATTACTAAGTTCTTTACATCGTGGGGGAGTAAGATTGAGAACTAAAATAATTTTCTGTAATTTATTTTATGACATTGACATGAGGGTACATGTAGATGGATAGGAAGCTTTGTTTAGGAAAAAAAATATATGGGGAAGCTTTGGTGTTTTTTAAGAAAACGCCAAAGCTTCCATTAGAAAAAAAAAACAAAAGGGGAAGCTTTGGCGTTTTTTAAGAAAACGCCAAAGCTTCCATTACAACATACAGCACGTAGGCTACATGTAGATGGATGGGAAGCTTTGTTTAGAAAAAAAATATGGGGAAGCTTTGGCGTTTTTTAAGAAAACACCAAAGCTTCCATTAGAAAAAAAACAAGGGGAAGCTTTGGCGTTTTTTAACAAAACTTCCACAATTATTAAAAAATGAAGGATTTGGTTCAAACAAGAGCTTTTCATTCACCGAAGAGAGAAGAATAATTGAATCACGTGAAAGCTAGCTTTGGCATTTACTGAAAAGGTAAGTCAAAAAAGAATGGAGAAGAATCACGTGAAAGCTTCCATTGACAAGGCAAGTCATATTTGTTTTTTTCATTGACAAGGCAAGTCATATTTGTTTTTTTCTTTGGCCATCTGACAGCTCGCTCCTTGAAGATCAGGTTGGACATATAAATCACTTTTTGTATTTGCGCATTGAAGAAGTAGTCATATTTGCATCTGTGCATTGAAGAAGATACTCATGCTCTTAATCTTCCTTGCCCTCATGTCCTCAGCTCCCTCGACCGTTGAAAGCCATCGTCAGAGCTCGCTGTTGGGAAAGAATCACAGGTTGGCCATTTACTTGATGAGAATCATGACTTCTTTTACAATATGCCTTTATACTTGGTGGATCACGCAATGGTTTTTTTTTTTAATTACAACTATATTATGATGGTTGGCAATTGGCATTTCTGAAGTATTCAAAGCTGCTTGCTTTGATTCCCTGTACACAGCCCCACCATTAATTAGTTCCCTCTGATTCCCACTTTGATCCATGTTAGTGATATGAACTTGGTATTAATTGAAGTGACCAACAGGAAGCCATATGCGGCAGCAGGGCTCCTTATAAATGCACATGTACAAAACACCTAGGACATGTTGTAAAAAAATTATAATAGAAAAAAAAATTCGGTCAGCTTTAATATAGTTTTTTTTAATATTTTTTAAAGGAATTTTTGGCGCTTTCTAAGGAAGCGCCAAAGGTTTCAGTTTTGTTTTATAACATTAATGTCGCTTATATAAAAAGTGGCATAGATACTCACACCTTTTTTGGCACTTTTTATATAAGCGCCATAAAAGGTAATATAAATGTTAAAAATTTTTAACACCCGCCATTGTTGCCGCCACTATCGCTTTCCTGCTTTTCTTTTCTATTTGTCCCCACCCCTTTACTCTGTTTGACCTAGCAACAAGTAGAAGCTTCTTTGGTCCCCCACTTGCTATTTTTTTTGTCTCCTCCTCGTGCAAATATTTGTAAACATTTGTTCGCCACTTTCATTACAGCATAGAGCTTCGTTGCGGTACAAAGCTTCCTCCCACATGTGTTCTTTTTCTCTTTGGCTGGTTGCAGTACAAAGCTTCCTCCCTCGTGTTCTTTCTCTTTTTGGCTGGTTACAGTACAAAGCTTCCTACAGAAGCTCCTATAAGTGTTGTTTATTTTTTAACATTTTATTCACATTTTTTTTAATTAAAATATGTTTGACTATTATATATTTGCTTATACTTTTCTATAGAAGTACATGTTGTCAATAGTGAAAGAGTTGGGAATGGCACCGTTGAAATGGTCAAATTGGGTAGAAATGTTATAAATGCCGCTGGTAGTTTAATCAATGATTATTTTGGAAACAATTAATTTAATAAACGCAGGGTTGTATTTTTGTTGGCTTGTTATGGACCCAATTATTTTAATTACGACATGTAGTAGTGTTGGCCAATATGATTTATTTGGTGGTGAGTTGTGAACATTATTTAGATGTTGTGGGATTAATTGGCCAATATGATTTATTAGATTTGCAAGCGAGCATGCAAATGATCCTAACAAAATCCTATGTCCTTGCTTATCTTGTTGTTATGGAAAGCAGATTAGTCCACTTGATTTGCTAGATCATTTAGTGTGTCATGGAATTGATCAATCATATACACGATGGACGAGGCACGGTGAGATGGATGATGCAGATCGTGGTCAAATACATACCATGATCGGTGCTTCAAATGAGTTTGACTCAAGTATGTGTGATGAAGATGATGGTCTTCAAGAAATGCTAAATGCAGTTGAAGGGGTGCTTCATAACCGTCCTCAACAATATGAGAAGTTGAAAGGTGATGCAGAGAAGCCATTATATGCTGGTAGTACTAAATACACAAGATTGCTAGTAGTGTTGAAATTGTACAATTTTAAAGCACGCTATGGATTGAGTGATTCTGGTTTCACCGCACTACTTGAACTTGTGCAAGATATGCTCCCAGAAGAAAATGTACTTCCTACCAAGACATATGAGGCAAAGCGAATACTTTGCTCTACAACTGGCATGGGTTATGAGAAGATTCATGCATGCCCTTGTTAGATCTCATGTTTTGATGATAACAAAAGAATGGTTTGAAAAGGAAATGTTTAATAATCAAGCTTGAACTAAGTAATGACAGAAATAAGCTTTACTTGAGGTAAGCATGGAAGAAGTGAAGATTGGCCAAAAGAAAATGCTGAGGAACCTGATCATCAGAAGTGCATTTTCTAAGGCATTACTCGAGGAGCTACTCGAGTAATGAGCCAAAACTTGAAGTAACCCAGCAAAACTTCCAGTTACCTGCCACCATTACTCGAGGAGCTACTCGAGTAACCAGGTAAATTTTAAGGTTGCTCTCGGCCTGCGAATGTTACTCGAGGAGCTACTCGAGTAACCATGTGGAAACTTCCAGTTGACTTCAAGTTTTCCCCATGATACTCGAGGAGCTACTCGAGTACCCGTGTTTCCTAAAATATGGACCTCTCGGCATTTTGTACCACTGCTAATGTTACTCGAGGAGCTACTCGAGTAACCAGGTCAGAAACTTCCAGTTGCCTTCAAGTTTTCCATGATACTCGAAGAGCTACTCGAGTAACTGTGTATTTGAAAATGTGAAGCTCTCGGCACTTTATACCACTGCCAATGTTACTCGAGGAGCTACTCGAGTAACACACTAAGGTGAGTAAAAACTTGAGGTTTGAACACGATTAACTTGATTTCTCTTTTTCATCTTCCTCGAGTACTTACTTCATTAGACAAGTTTTTCATGGTTTATTTTAAGGGGATTCCTCGAGTATGTACCCCAGTATATGCAAAAGTTTTCAAAGTAAACTTCAAGTCATTACCAGAGTAAATCATGTTCAGAAGTCTCAGTTACTCGAGGAGCTACCCGAGTAACCTATGCAAAAATGAATGCATTACCCGAGTCCTTACTCGAGTAATGAGGTAATTGCTCTCGGCCTTGAAATCCTGCCAACATTACTGGAGTAGAGCATCGAGTAATCAAAAGTTTTTCAAAGGATTACTCGAGGTATTACCCCAGTAATCTATGAAGTTGCAGAAGCATTACTGGAGGAGCTACCCGAGTAAATAACTGTTCCCAAAGGTTTGAAAATAAGTTTATTCCATGCACTACCCGAGTAATCTTGCTTGTCTTCATGGAATTTCAAATAAAGAATGATTTCACGATGTTACTCGAGGAGCTACTCGAGTAAACTTCATGGGTTACTCGAGGAGCTACTCGAGTAAGCATACCCAGAAATTTAGAAATCATTCAAATCTTCATTATATTGTTTCCTATATGATTAACCTTTCATTGTATTAGCATTCTTAGTATATTTACAGAGAAACAATGAAGAAATCATATCAAGAGATGAAAGTCAAATCAAACGTTCAAATGCCAACCACCGCCAACGGATATTTTTCAAAAACTTGAAAAGTCAACAGTGGCTGCGCACTCACCAACGGATGAAAGGAAGTGTTCCAATGGTCATCACCAACATATCTATATATATGGGAACCTTCAAACAGAGAAGAACAACGAAGCATCCATACGAACGTATCATTAAGTTCATTGCTCTGTTTTCACGTTGAAATTGTATTCATATGTTTCAGTGATTATCATTTACTCTTTGAGAGAGATATTTCATTCAAACTCAATATTTGTTATTGAGATAACTTAAGGTTGTGGAACCTTGAGTTGGGATTGAATTACAACCTGTAAGGGGGAGCGAGTGTCCAGGTGTAAGGAACTTGCTTGTACTGAGGTGCCAAGAACCCACTGAATCTTGGAAGTTATAGTGAAACTCTCAGAGAAGCTCTGAGGACTGGACGTAGGTCAAAGTGGTTGTGACCGAACCAGTATAACTCCCGGTGTACACTTCGGTGATATTTCTCCTTACTCATTACTGTTTTAATCCTTTTGTCAAAGTTTTATATTTTCGAAAGAAATTTCAGTATCACCCAATTCACCCCCCCCTCTTGGGTGAAACGCTTGATCTTACAGCCCTAACGATTGCATATTATTTCAAAATCAATATGCAACGTTAGACAAGTGCCCTAAATGTAATGCATCTCGATATGGGAAAAAGAAAGGAAAGAGTCCCTCGAAGGTCATATGGTATTTTCCAATTATTCCAAGATTCAAGTGATTATACAGTAATGAGGAGATTGCTAAGTTGTTGACGTGGCATGCAGATGAAAGGATTGAAGACACGAACCTTAGGCACCCTGTGGATGCCCCTCAATGGAAAAAAATTGATCATGACCATCCTGACTTCGCGAATGAAGAAAGGAACCTACGCCTTGCCCCTCCATGCCTAAAGTCCCAATTCCATTCGTAATCAATTTCTTCTCTAGTTAACTTTTTGTTATATTTTAAATTAGTGTACCTTAATATTGACTCCATCTTTCATAGGGCGAATCGGCGTGCAAGCTGCATGTCGATAAATCTTTCAAGCATGCAGTTGCTGTAAGTGTTGTCTACAACACTGACACTGATATCCTTCATGGTTCACCATTGCCTGAGAACACACTTAGAGTCAAGGTTGATGTATGCACAGATGCAGATGCCCTCCTGCCAATCCCTTCTCTAGATGAACAGACAATGGTAAAAGATGTTGTTGGTGGTTATGTTGCATGGCCAATAGGTCTGATTGAGCCATATCAAAAGGTGATTTAATTTATAATTCTTTTTACTTATTCTATATGCACTTCTATCTAAAAAACTACATGATTAAATTTTAATGATTTTTGTAGGTTGCTACTAGTCATAAAGGAAAAAGAATTGAAGGCCATAGGAAGAACTCACATGGTTCAGCAACCCAACAGAAGTCCCAACCTTCTGCTAGCAAACGAAACAACAAACCAATGGTCTCGTATCGCCAACAGTTGGCATCAATGGTACAACCATTGATCCTCCAACGAGGTCAGGAAATACAATTTCATCCGGACATCTATAATGCAGAAGGTGTAATTGATCATGTCGATGGTGCTGTGCTGAATGATGTGATTACTCGTGGAAGGATAGGTGGAACAGCTATCAACTTATGGATCAGGTATTCATCTATCATTGTTATTATTATTCATCATTCAATTTTTTTTTTGTGGAAATGACATTGTTTGTTTGATATAAAGGCATTTGTACCATGATGAGATAGTAGGCACGGATAGGATACAGAGATTTATCTTTGTTAGCCCACACCTCTTTGGCCAGCATAGGGGGAGAGATTTGGAAGCACAGTCTAACGAACTTAGAGACTGCTTTATGCTTAGAGCAACCCCTAACAAGCTCTTTCTTGTTCCATACAATGTAGGGTAAGTGATTTGTGACAATATTTGAATGTATCTTTTTTATTTTTTCACTTTTACCATTAAATGATTGTCCAAATAAAATTTTCAAAATGTGTTTTTAGGGGGAACATTGGATATTAATTGTTGTCCATCCAGCAGCACCAGAAAACCCTCGCATTTACTATCTAGATCCTATAGAAACTGCTTATCCAGATAATCACCCTGATATGATGATTATCTTCAATAAGTAAGTGTATGGGTGTATGTGTAAATCTTTTTGTGTGTGATTATTGAATAACCAACATTAATCAGGAACTTCTTTGTTTTATTAGTACATTAACCACATATAGAGGAAAAGCTGGATTGACCTACTCTAGACGCAATGACCCAGCCAATAGCTATGCGTGGAGGAAGATTATGGTACTTATATATGAATTTACTCCATTCTTGTTAGTAAAAAAAATTTATTCAAAAATTGACATAACTATTTCATTGTATTGTTGCAGTGTCCATTCCAGCCGAATGATAATGATTGTGGTTATTATGTTATGAAATTTATGAAAGATGTAGTTACTCATCGCCACCTTGTAATTCCTGTGAAAGTAAGTTCCCTTTAGTTGCAATTGATATTGTGTTTTAATTTTAATTGACAAAGTGTCTAAATTTAGTGATTTCCATTCTTTGTATACATGATTGTTTATGTAGTATTATGAAGATGCACGTTGTGCTGAGCTGTCTGACCATCAAATGGATGAAATCATTGAAGAATGGTGTGAATATATGGTCAAGCAATTAGTTAGTTTAGGCATGTAGCTTCTTTCTTGCCTATTCTTATTTTGTTTAATCATTTATAAAATTAGTTGTACACTATATAATCATTGTTAATACAATATATTTTGTAGTTGTTAAACATTATAATTATTCATTGTAGTTATTTGAACAAATGACCATCATCGTTTTGTATTGTAATATTTGCCTATTAGACGAAATATATGGTCATTTGCTTACTACTATATATGGTCATCAAGTATTACACTGCACAGAAAAAAAAAATATTTTAAAAAATTATAAAAAAAATTTAAACCTACTATGGCGTTTGAAGGTAAAATGCCAAAGGAGGGTACCCCTCCTTTGGCGTTTTTCCTTCAAACGCCAAAGGAGGGGTACCACTCCTTTGGCACTTTCCTCCCGAAACGCTATATATAATTAATATAGTTATTTAATTTAATAAAGTAACGTATGGCGTTTCTGTAAATTGAAAAACGCCACAGAAATTTTTAATGGCGTCAAAAGCTTTGGCGTTTCTTAAACGCCAAAGTATTTTATAAAATAAGCGCCATTACACTACTTTTTTGTAGTAGTGCAGGTTGACGACTCATGTTGAATCGTTGTTCTCTAAGTGCAAGTAAAATGTTTCGTTGATCTCGAGCAACTCTGTCTCGATAATCAATACAATTTGAGCATGTAGAACGAGTATTAATTGTTAGCCTATATAACTCCTCTGCTATGTCAAATTGAAATAAATAAAAAGAGATTGTGTTATAACACTTATTATATGAAAGAAAAAATGGTATTGATGGAAATTAGAAGAAAAACTTACCACACAACCAGTATCACCACTGATATGTTGAATCCATCGTCTTGTATGTCTCCAGTACCATTGCATGTATTGAGACGTTCTATCAAGTTCATCATGTGCCATTGGAGCGTTAACAATAGCATCTGACCAAGTATTCCATGCCTGAATAAAGGTTGAGTATTGGTTAATCCAATTTGTAGTTGTTCTACCTCGTAGTTGCATTGTGTGGTAATTTCCCAAATGAACAGGTTGGGCAGGAATTGGTTGCTGACGACCAAACTGCCTCATCACACGATCAGGGTGGTGCCATTCTATGATATTAAAGCATATCAAAGGAACAGAAGCGAGCCAAATTTCATGTGTTTGTATGCAAAACTCTGGAATTAATTGGCGTGCTTCATAAGATTCATATGGTTGCCAAATTATCTCGTCATCAACCATTTTATCTAGGAAACTCCTATATCTGAGCAAAGTCGTGGCACTTGGACGAGGATTTTGTCTAACATTTTTCCATCTATTATTATAAAAAATAGTATCATAATTTGTATGAGTTTAATAATATAAATGGATGTGAAACATTTTATAGGTGAATTTAGCATACCTGAAACCCAAAGGAGGTAAGAGATGATAGATATCTAAATTTGGATCTGGATACACAGGTAAGGGTGGTGCGATCATAGGGAAGCGATCCCATGCCCATAAATGTAGCAATGACAAACATCCTCCTATCCCATCCTCAGTTGGGTTAGTAGCATTACATAGTTCTCTATACAGATGAGCTAAAACTGCCGATCCCCAACTAAATTTTCCAGCTTCTTCAAGATTGTAAAGTAGTGGAAGGTACATTAAGTAAACCCGACTACCCGATCTATCTGGCATGAGGTATCCACCTATTAACCTGAGAATATATGTACGAGTAAATTGTTGAACTTGTACATCATCGGCATCTTCGGGTAGGTTATTGAAGTTCTCTTCCAACCAACTTATAAGCAATCGTTGCCCGTATAGTCTATCTGCAGGTGGTCTAATACCTAGATGGGCCGTTACAAATTCGTCCATTTGAAAATATACACACGAACTCCTTTGTATGATTCATCCTACTTCCTAAATATTACATTACAATTATTAATAAAATTAAATGAAATTATCAAAACAATTTAAATTCACAATATCACATTTACAAAAATCATCATAAAAAATATTCATAATTGTCTCATCACATTATGCATAACACCAAGAAATAATCATAATAAAATATAAAATACTATTCTTCATTTACCTTTCACTACTTTTTTTTTATAAATTTTTGTGGCAACGCATTTCAAAATATATATTTTATTTCTTATTATATTTTTGGTTAATTAAAAATTAATATATATTATCATTGAAATATACAAAATTGACTATCATAAATTTGGCACACTTATTATTTATTTTTTTAATTTTTTTATTAATATTTTTTCTGAAACAAAAAAGATTTATAAGGACTAAAATAGAAAATAAAATTCTGTGTGGCTATAAGAGAATTCTGACAGAAATAAGGGTTTTTCTGTAATATTAGCTTTCACTTTCAACTGAAAAAATATCAGAGAAAATTATAGAAATACCCCGAATTTACAAAATTTCAATTGGGTCCCAAAATCTGAAATGCACGTCTGGAAACCGATTTTTTGGCTCTGAAAATATCAGAGAAAACTACAGAAAAATACCCGTAATTTTAAAAATGTCATTTTAGTCTAAATGTCCGAAAAGCGTCTTTTATGGTTTTATCAATGGCATTATGTATAAATAATATAAAATCAGTATACTATATAAATATAATAGGAATATATACTTACTAAAATCTATCTTTATTTTAACTACACACCTATATTCTAAATATTTTATATATTCTAAAATTTTAATCTATAACTATTTTTTAAATATTACATACCTCTACATACGTTGGGATTTTTCTTTTTTCTTTTTTAAGTTTTATCCTACCAACATTAAAGTTTTTGGGTGAGCCAATCTTTTGGCAAATATCATAAATATATAAATAAAGTTCCGCAATTAAGGTTCCGCAAAATAAAAACATATTTGCTAATATCATGACATAAGGTTCACATAGGCGAAATCACATGCTTAGAAATAGAGATCAAATTTAAATTTTAAAGTCTCAAAACTAACCTATATTACCATATAATACAGGATAATACTTACAGTCAAAATAAGAGGCACCTATTTTGCTTTTCGAAGTTGTTGAACCAACCACTGACCACCTAAAAATAAAAAATAGTCAAATAATAGTTATCAAGTGTAACAAAAATAAAATTCAAATTACATATTACAAACTACCAAATTAAGAGAAAAAACTAGAGAAACAACTTACCCACAACAGTAATAAGAAAAACAACCGATGCAAATAACCAAAGATCAACAAAGCAAAGGAGGAGGAGAGAGCTTAGAGAAAAATGAGATGGGAGAAAAGAAGTGCAGAGTGAGAAAGCATGAATATTGAGAAAAACTTGAGCGAACTGGACTTGAGCGAGCAACTGAACTTGAGCGAGCAAACTGAAGAGAAGTTAAAGAAAAATGAGAGGAGAGAAAATGGAATGAATTCTGCTCGGAGGATGAGAAGCTGAAGCAATGCTTAAAGCAAAATGAATTCTGCTCGGAGGATGAGACTGAAACAATCAATGTATATAAAGCAATACACAAATTGGCCAAAAAAAAAAAATCCCACTGACTGTGTGTGTGTGTGTTCATGAGTTTGCTTTGGGAAAAGAGTGACATGATTAAAGAAGAATACGTATTGGGAAGGAGGAAGTAGGAGCACGCGCAGTATGAAGATATTCCTGACACCAAATCTAATTATTTTAAAAATAATCACATCATATAAAAATCGTTCTTGCCAAGAACGATTTCTAAAATCGTTCTTCGCAAGAACGATTTTTGAATTTGTCAGAACTAAAAATCGTTCTTTGCAAGAACGACTGCTTCACAAATTTAAAATCGTTCTTCACAAGAACGATTTTAAATGCAGTATTATGGTAAATAGTTTCAATTTTGTAGTATTTTGGTATTTTAATTTACTGTTTGCAGTATTATGATAAAAAAGCCCATTTATCTCTAGACCACAATTAGAACATAAAATTTTAAAATAGCAGTTTACTGTTTTTGTCATGATCATTTGATATAATAAAAGTTGTTATTTCTTAAAATGAAGTAATCATTTATCTTCAAAGCAACTGCAAATTTTTGAGCCAAAAAAAAAAAAAAAGGCAACTGCAAATAACTTTCCGATTATAATATCGGCCGTCAAAGTGGATGGAGTTTCTTTCTTCCTTTCTTTCTTTTTTTCCCCATAAGGCAGTAAGATCATTTCATAGATAAGCCTAATTCTAGACAAGTGCCTAAGAACTGTAGTGACAATATGGTATTCACATATTAGAGGGAGTTTTCTGTTATTCTCCATAAAACTATCTCTGAAAATTAATTCTCTTACATATTTAATATATTAATTAATTAATTTAATATAAAATTTTAAATAAATAAACAATTTTGTTCTCCCACAGCTACTCGCTTTATCTACTTCTTTTAAAAAAAATAAAACATTTTTATTTTAACTATTAATTTATTTTTTTAACTTGATCGTTTAATTTGTCAATTTAGTCTCGTAAGTCCTAAACATTTTTCTTACGTCAGGATATTTATTCTAAGACGCATTTGAAAGCTTTATAATGCATTGAAACCAGAAATGAATGCAAAGTGATGACATTTTGGGGTTTCATATTTTGGCAATAAGTTTAAATAATTACTTAGCAATCACACGGAATTTCTTTTTTATCCAGAGAAAGGAAACTTTTGATAAAATCAGGACGTTTGAATTGAAATCATTTTTTATGTAAATGACTAATTTGAAAGTAGAGTAGCATTTTAAAATTTAATTTGATCGAAAAATTCAATTGCGAAAATTTTCTTATTAGAAGATCAAATTGATTTAAAATAAAAATTAAAGGAAAAATCTCATATAAAACTGCCTAAAATAGAAAAACTCTAAATGAAGTTGGTAAATTCAATAAATCCCTACTTAAGTCAGCAATTCAATTTAGAATTTAAAAATCTAGATTCAATGACTTTACTATCCTCTTATAGTTTCTTCTCTCTTCTTAAAAGGGTTTCAATGCTTTATAGTATGCAACTTATTTTTTCAATAAGTGTAAATATATATCAACATTAATATATAATTAACTTAAATCAACGAATCAAAGAAATTTTATGTTTTGTGGAAGAATCATCAGGAATAATTCAAGCCAAGAATATAACCCCCAATATTAATTAAATGATATCTAGTTGAATATTGAGAATAAAAAAATTTATTTTTCTTGATTTTTTGTTCAATGAGAAAAAAATTTAACTATGTTAATAAAAAAATAACTTGGGTGTATAGCAAACTGCATATCAAAGATTTTCATTAATGATTTTTTTAAAAAAAGATATTTATTAACGTAAAAAAAACAAACTATATATCACACAAGTAAGAATTGTGTGACTAATGAAGTTTGATCTTCTTTTTATTGACGAAAAAATTAATTCCAGTTCTTTCAAAAATAAATATTTTTATTCAAAATATTTAAATAAAAACATTTAATTGATATCGGGTTATGCTTTTCTATTTATTTTTTTGCCTCGAAATATTCTTAATCATTCTTCCTGAACACAAAAATTCCTTTGATTTAAATGAATCATAATTTATTATATTATATATTAATGTTAATATGTATACAGACTTGTTAAAAATAAGTTAAAAAGCAATCAAACTCTTTTAAGAGGAGAGATGATAGAAAAGATTAGGAGAGTGCAGTAAAATCAATTTACTTATATTTTGAAATTCCAAATTGAGTCTATAATTCAATTAGAGATTTGTTGGATTTAACAACCTAATTTAGAATATCTCTATTTTAAGCAGCTATATATGTGATTTTTTCCAAAATTAAACTTCAATAGCTAAATTATTTTTTTTCCCGTGATGTTATCGTCGATCAATCGATATTTTTTTTCGGTCAACAAAACAATGACAGGTAAAAATCAAGGTACTGAAAATCGAACCAGACAGTGAACCAGTTGAGATACTGGGTTAAGGGTCAGTGGTTCAGACCGGGGTCAACTCGGGAGCTAAACCAGGGTCAATTAAAAAAAAATATATATATAATTTAAATGTTTAAACATACCATTCAAAATATTATATAAGAGCTATTTTCTAACGAATAGTTCAATATAACCTTTTAAACCTAATACCCACAAAAATATCATTAAGTATATAAGGATTTTTCTCTAATCAATACTAAAAGTATTCCACAATTTTTTTAAGACTCCTTACAAATCAAAAAAATTTAGGAAAATAATTTTTTTAAAAAAAAAAAACAAAAATGGCGTAGTTTGGAGCATAAAAAAGCAAAAAAAAAAAAAAAAAAAAAAAGGGGGCAACCCGGATCACTTATTTCACACCGGGTTACCCTCGGGTTACACTAGTTTGACCAGGTTGACCCTAGGTCAACCAAGTCAGTTGAACCGGTTCTCTAACCCTCAACTGGACCGATCCAGCAATCGGTTCACCGGCTTCCGATCTAAACCGGTCGGTCCGGTCCGATTTTACTTACCTTAATAAAAATAAGGAACCTTGTATCTTGGTCTCTGCAAGTAGCCCAGCTTGTTTGGGCCGAAAGAAGAACGTCGCTACTAAAATATAGTCACATTACTTTTATTTTTATTTTGGTGAACACATTACATTTATTAATACACACACCTTATGAGGCGCCCGCATGGGGCACAAAGAGGCTATGGGATAACTATCCCCCTATGCTTGAGCTTTTATGGCATTTCTCTAAGGTTTTCTTTGCCTTCTATTCTACTAAAAAAATACACACACAACTGATGTGGGTATGATTTAACACAAAAAACTAATCTCTTACAACATGATAAATCAATGTTTGAGCTTTTAAATGAGAAGTGCCTATATTTAATATTTGATAGTGCCTTAAACAGATTAATTTCTAATAAAAAGATACTTGTACTTATAAGAAAGATATTAATTCCTTGATCTCTAATCTCATCCCAAATCACTATTAATATAAGAATTCTAACCAGCATCACTATTGAACTTTTACGTTCAAATCTAATTTATGGATCACATTTTATTACGAGATTTTAACTATTCAAATCTCATTCACAAGTTTAAATTTAAAATATTTTAAATTGTTAATTTTTATTAATAAATTTATTTTTTGAATATATGGCAATTATAAGATTATTTTTATTTTAGATTTTGTATCTATTAAAATAAGAAATGATTAGAATACAAAAAATTAACTTAAATTTAGATTATTCAAAATTAACCTAAATGGTCCGCATGTTGATGACCAGCAACCATGCTCATCGCGCCATGGAATGTACAAACTTGATTTTGAGATAATAACTATAATCATTTTAAGAGTAAATATTATATAATTATAAAAATTAATATATATTCATACTAAGTCTTGTTATTATTATATAAACAAACAACAACTTCCCCCCGCGCGTTGCGTAGGAGCATCATCCACAATATTTGAGGTACAAACTGGCCTTACATGCATTTACTTCCGTTGCATTCATAAACTATGTATATGCTTCAAATTAATACAAAACAATTTTCTGCCATGTCTTAAATTTTTTACATACGAAAGTTCAACTAAAATTTTTTTGAATACATGACATTTCAAGCATGAACTCCTCCACAAGTTGCACAAACCGCATCCATTACATTTCACATTCAACAAATGCACTTACTTTCCATTCATCCGTTTAAAGTTTTCAATGATAGTATCACTATTAACTAAGTGAGTTAAGAACTTCAACAACATCAGCTATATTTCATTTCTCCAACCGAAATGTCTTCTCATACATAACATCTTATAGGAACTACAAATAGCTTAGATGCCTCCCACAATTTTTTAAAAATAATTTCTCACTTATGTTATATATATATATATATATATTTGTGGATGAAAGTACAATAAAATGTATGCTACACTCAATTAGCCAAAAAAAAGTGACATTCATAAAGATATTGTAGATGGTGACTTCAATCTGCAACTTGATGAGACAACTTGAAAAATTACGTTTAGTGATGTGTAAATATAATTTAAATAATCCCATTATTTAAATGCAAGCTCATTGTCCTCATTTTTTTTCTTTTATTTTCATGCAAAAGAAATTAACCAAGGCACACTGCTCATGCATAAAAAATCCCAATAAACTCCTTACATGAAAAAATATATCATTAATATACAATAATCAAATTAAATCAAATAATAATAATTCCATGGCATTTGCACCCAAGTCCTATAATTTAAGATCTACTTTTATGGTTTCTACACAATATCATATGCAATCAATGGTTAACTCCTAAAAAAATGACAATAAGAAAAATCTTCCACCAAAAAAATAGAGGAGAAAACTAAGAGAATATATGATTAATATACAATGTTATATCATTAATATATAACCAATTAAATGAAATAATATCTACACCCAATTTCTACAATTCCTATAATTTAGGATCTTGATTTTCACCCAATTCCTATAATTTAGCACAGAATCAATCTAAATATCCCCCTTTGAAAAAAAAAAAAAAACAAATGGCATCACTCTAATTGATTTGGGTTTGGACAGGATAAAATAGCGATTAAATTATATGAATTGATCAGTTAGCAGTTAATGAAAAAAAATGTTGTGTGCTTGGCTATAAAACTAATGCAATTTAATCTAACTTATTAAAGATTAAATAATAACCATCATTCAAACTACATTCAACATTTAAAAATAATATATTGTTGAAGCAACCATCCCTCAAAAACTGGGAAAAGTAACTTACAATAATTACCACATGACGTTCATTACACTATTCTACAACTACCCACCGAAAACAGCCCATAATCTAAAGATATGATGCATGAGATCCTCTCCACCTTTGCTTCTACATATCGGCCTATGAAGAACTGTGGTGTAGACACTAGACAGGTTGAACATCTCTTGAAACAGACTGCAAAGCTCCATCTTGATAAATAGTTGAAAGAGGAATGTCTAGCTAAAATAGGGCCTTAAAATCGAGTTCGGATGCAATTTCCACAATTTGGCTGATGCTTTTTAAAAAATTTAAAACACTTGCATTTGTACAAAACTCTGGCAGACCTTGCGTCCAAGAAAAAAGAAGAAAAAAACAAGGCAAAAATCTCCCATTCTCGGCACCACAATAGAGATCTCAAAATAACCATATTGGTTAAATCGACTCAAATACATTTAGCACTAAACAAAAATTCACCTCCAATCATATTAGGAAAATCAACGGTAGAACCGAAGATTCATAGAAAGGGAGCTATTGTAATATCCCGAATTTTAGGATTGGAGGCTAGTGAATAAGCCTGAATTAAGTAGACTACTAAACTTTGGTTTAGCCAGTGATAAGTAAAATATTTGCATATTTATTTTCCCTTATATGATTATTTTATGGACGATATTTGAGCTTAATATAATAAATTTGGATGTAATAAATAAATAAATAATGTTTTTGGAATAAATATTATTTAAAAATAAAAAATAAAAAAATGGATCGGAGTTATTGTAGCAATGGCAACACTATAGTAGTCACTGTAGCACGCGGTTTTTCCCCTATAAATAGAGATCAAGGCCAAGCTCAAGAGGAGAGGAAGAGAAGCAAAGGTTTCGTTCTCCGATAGGAAGAGGTCCTTCTCTGACCGGGAGAAATCTTTTTTTAACATTTCTTAGTTCATTGTGTTACTTT
Source organism: Inga oerstediana (assembly GCA_963210345.1). NCBI lineage: Eukaryota > Viridiplantae > Streptophyta > Magnoliopsida > Fabales > Fabaceae > Inga > Inga oerstediana. The sequence continues at coordinate 43,088,220 of OY723409.1, forward strand.
TTAGATTTAATTTCATGCATTGTATTACATGTTGCATGCCGCCTACATGGAAGGTTTTACCTCCTAAATAGACGGCTAGATTTCTTCATTTTTTCATTCATCTTTTGGTTGTATATATATGTTTGATAATTTAATATTCAAGTTTTATGCAGTATTTATGAGAATTTCATTCTATTTTTATATAATGTTAATTTATTTTTACTTTGTTTTTAATTTCATCATGTGCTAAATTTCCATTTTCCTAGGGTGTTGATGTAGCTTACTAATGACGAATTGAATCTTAACTTATTAAATCTAGTTTTAATTTCTCCTTCATGATTGAGTTTTAATTATTATTCTTAATGCTTTCATTTGACTGGCCATCTTTTGAATGATTCCAATATGTATGTTGAGATCGGAAGAAGATACATGTGTGTAGACCCTATAATTAAAACCATGACTTGCATATGAAATAGGAATATATTCATATGAGTTGTGTAGTCTTACTGAGTTCCATAAATTTTAATGCATAATTAATTGCTTAAATTCATATAGGAATATATTGGATTAGCAATTAATTATAGAATTGCTTGACCTTGGAAGAGGCTAGTAATTAAATCAGGAAAACTCGACTATCAATCATGTGGAATAAATCGGGCTAGAATAGATAAATGATTCAATCCAGAATTTGTTAAGTGAAATTTGACCCCTAGGGCTTTTTTCTCATAGTTGCTTTCATATCATCTGCACTCATATTTAATTGTTTTTCTTTTATTTTGTACTCTCAATCACCAATTGATCGACTGAATAGAGTTAAAATTACTCATTTTGGTACTTAGTGATCAATCCTCGTGGGAACGATACTCTACTTACTTCTATATTACTTGATTACGACAATGTACACTTGCACTATTTAATACATCATCTATACCCGTATCAGCCAGTATTCCAAATTTATTCCCTAATGCTTCTTATATATTTGAGGTAGTAAAGGGAATATAATAGTGAATTTTGGAGAATGTGATTATACTTCCAGTGAAATTTTCTATGAGGTAGTGAGCTTGTCATGTGGTTTTGGATGACCAAATGATGAGCAAAAATTATGAAATTTTATAGGATGATGTTAGACATCCTAAGCTTTAATTTGATGATTATACGAATCATTTGAAGTTATATACAAAAAGTTATGAATTTTTGAATTTAACCCAAAAAACTATTCATTTTCTAGAACAGCATCCAAAGATTTTAATTCTGGGAATATTGTGCTTCCAATTGGCTAAAAAAATATATTTTTTTTCTTGAAACTAGACTCAATAAGGGTTCTATAGCCTTTGGAATCCCTTTGATACGATGTCTACAAATCTAGTTATGATTTTTCAAAGTTTGGACAGAAAATCTGCCAAAATTGGGACTAAATGGTAGTTATAACATAATTAAATAGTTAATAAAGTGGTTAGGAGTAGAAAGGAGCACGTCTGAGGAGTCAGAATCGAAAAACCCTAATTTTCCCTGAAGTTTTGTAAGTTTTGGCCAGAGCTAGTTGGAAGGGTTAGAGTTGAATTTTTGATATTCTGATGATTCCATTAAGTTTAGGAGGGAAAATTAGATAGGGTTACATTTGGTCACTTTTTTGAAAAAGCCTGAAAAAGTATAATTACAAAAATGGCTTGAGACTAAGAAAACGGGGCTGCCAAGGGCATTCTGGTTTTTTGGCAGTGAATTTAGTAATTTTGAGTTCGGAAATGGATTCCTTGGGTGAAAATATGTCAGAATAGGCCCAGTCAAAATTTCAAAAAAAGTATGGTAGGATCGGTTATTGTGGGCCGGCCGGGAGCCTGGGGCATTTTGGTAAATTTTCACAATAGACTCTTATAACCACTAGAAATACTATGAAAGTGTCTGAATTAGTATTTCTAGAACCACTAGAAATACTAATTTCTGTACATTTGTAATTTTAGGATCAAGTTGAGAGCCAGTCGTTGGCATGTTTTACGAGGCATACATTTTGAAGCAAGAAAGGGTTAAGGTAGGGAACAAACCTCTCCTGCGTGTATTTGATATTTGTGCTAGTGTATTGATGCATGCTATTGCTTTGCTTGATTATGTGAAACATATATAAATGATTGAAGTTCTGTTTCTACTTATGCTATGGATATTAGTATGTTGTTTGAAACATTGAGCACGCAGATATATCATTATGTTAGCAAGAGTTTATGTAATGTAAGCATTGTTAGAGCAAGCGTTTCACCCAAGAGGGGGGTGAATTGGGTGATACTAAAATTTCGTTGCAAATATAAAAACTTGACGGTGAATATAAAGCAGTAAAGAGTAAGGAGAAATATCATTAAAGTGTACACCGGGAGTTATACTGGTTCGGCCACAACCACTTTGACCTACGTCCAGTCCTCAGAGCTTCTCTGAGAGTTTCACTATAACTTCCAAGATTCAGTGGGTTCTTGGCACCTCAGTACAAGTAAGTTCCTTCACCTGGACACTCGTTCCCCTTACAAGTTGTAATCCAATCCCAACTCAAGGTTCCACAACCTTAAGTTACCTCAATAACAAATATTGAGTTTAAATGAAATATCTCTCTCACAGAGTGAATAAGAATCACTAAAGTACAGAATTACAAGTATGTGTAAAACAGAGTAGTGAACTTGATAATACGTTCGTGTGTGTGTTCTTGTTTTTCTTCTCTGTTTGGATGTTCCCATATATATAGATGTGTTGGTAATGACCGTTGGAACATTTTCTTCTCGTCCGTTAGAGTGTGCGCAGCCACTGTTGACTTTTCCAGTATTTGAAAAATATCCGTTTGTGGTAGGTGGCGATAGGTAACGTTTGAACGTTGCATTTAAATTTCCTTATTTGGTAAGATCTCTTCATTGTTTATCTGTGGATATGCTAAGAATACTAATATAATGAAGGGTTAATCACATAGGAAACAAATCAAATAACGTTTGAATGATTTCTCAAATTCTAAACTTGCATATTCGAGTAGTTACTCGAGTATTCATTAAAGTTTACTCGAGTATCATCGTGAAAGTAATGATAAACTGCAAGTTAATAAATGAACATTACATTACTCGGGTAGTGCATGGAGTAAACAAATTTACAAACCTTGGAAATACCTGTTTACTCGGGTACTTACTCAGGTATGACAAACTTTTCTTCATAGGTTACTCGAGTAGCAACTCGAGTAAACTCTCAAATAAACTTTATGTTACTCGATGCTTCACTCAAGTAATGTTGGCAGGATTTCATGGCCGAGCCCACTTCAAGTTTGATTACCTTGTTACTCGAGTAAACATAAGTTTTCTGCATAGCTTACTCGGGTAGTGACTTGAAGTTCTGTGTAAATAACTCTGCATATTACTCGATTACTTATTCGAGTAATCCAGTTTAAATAAGTGATTGAATACCTGCATACTTGAGTAGTGACTCGAGTGAAGTGTAACAAAAGCAGATCAAGTTATTCGAGTATTACCTGCAAGTTTTGCTTACCACAGTGAGTTACTCGAGTAGCTCCTTGAGTAACATTGGCAGGATAGAAAATGCCGAGAGCAACATATTTCTTGAAGCAGGGGACTCGAGTACATACTCGAGTATCATTGGCAGGGCGAGAATAACTTGAAGTCTTTTACATGGTTACTCGAGTACTTACTCGAGTAACGTTGGCAGGCCGAGAGCAACTGCAAGTGATTTACTTGGTTACTCGAGTAGCTACTCAAGTAACGTTGGCAAGCCGAGAGCAACTGGAAGTCATTTACCTTATTACTTGAGTGCTTACTCGAGTAACGTTGGCAGGTTACTTGAAGGTTGACTCTGCTTACTTCAAGTTTCTGTCCATTACTCGAGTACCTACTTGAGTAACCCTTTAGAAAACTTGCCAGTAATGAAGTTTCTCAGCTTTTTCTCTTGGCCTTTCTTCTTTACTTCAATGCTTACTTCAAGTAATGATTTGCCCTGTTATTACTTTGTTCAAACTTATTTGTTTATCAAATCTTTTTTCATACCATCCTTTGTTATCATCAAAACATGAGAGATCTAACAAGCATGTCATGCATTAAACACTTATCCTGGATGCATATTGGTACTATTTCCTACTGAGATTCTCTCTAATCTTACTCTCCCCTGCCAACAAATTAGACAGGTGAAAACAAAAAATGTACTGAAAGCAGAGAAGAGAATTACACAGGAGGAATGCAGTGGTGGAACGAAGACAGGAAGATGTCTCTGTTTCATTGGGACGAGTTTAGATACGCTAGAGCCTTGTGCGACTACAAAATTTGTAATTACTATGTACGAACCTCTTTGGGGAATTTCTGTAATCATGCACATATTATCAGTATATTTATGTTATTCCTGTGTTGCCTACAGAACCATATATCATTTTTCACAAATAATCTGAAAATGGTGAAATTAAGATAAGGGTATTACAACCATACCTGCCAGTGACGTAAAGCCAACCAACGCAAGTGAAGAAGGCCATCATGAGAGTTAGTTTTAAGGTATAAGAATACTTTGATCTCCCTCGCCTATCGGCTTTTGATGAGGTGGCCGGCAAAATCTCCATCTTACTAAATAGATTCAAATTTGCTACTTTCAGCGTTTTTGGCTCCGATTCATGCAAGTTTTAAGGTGGAAATAAACATTACTCAGGCGGAGGAAAGGTGAACCAGACTGATTTACTTGTAATTGATAAAGCATAAACTATAAGCTATACACTATAAACTAATATAATAGAAAAAGAAACAAACTACATACAGATTCAGATGCAGAAAAAAAAGGAGATTAAAGATGATGCAGGAAATTGGTTCTCATTAGATAAATTGAATTTCAAATTTCAAATTTTGAAATTTCAAATGGATGAAGGGAAAGAATTATAGCTTTTTTTTTTCATGGGCACAGAGACAAATGTAAGAAAACGACTAGGCAACGCGAGCCGTTATTGTTCTTAGGAACAATAACCTTATTCTTTTATTCCTCTTATGTATATATTGATTATTTACATGCAAAATTGATTTTGAGACAACTACAAGATAATCTATAATATTAACCAATTCATAATTAATTTTAACATATATATATATGAGTGTTTGATAGTTTATGAGATAATCAAGATTTTAGGTTCAAATTGATTTTAACATGTAATTTAGGGGTATTTGGATATTTTTTTTAGGAAAATCATGGGTTTGATTTTTCAATTCTATTTTTTTAGTTATACCAGTCTTATAGGTTAAAGCTTACATATAAATCAATTTTATTTAAAAACCCCCTTCTGTTTCTTCCCCACTACACGCCAACTACCCTTCTCCTTACAAACTTAAATATAGCGAAAAATCCCATTTAAATTAGTTTAAAATACTGATATTTTAAATTGATCAATTCAATTCAATAAATTTCAAATTAAATAGAGGGAAGCAATTCAAGATTTGTGAATGTTGCGTTTTTCCTACATTGCCCCTCAATTTTTTTTTGAATAGCCACATTGGTCGGCCACTTACAAACAACCCCACCGATGTATTATTTTGATGAATATGAATAGCTTTGTAGTAAATACCAAATGAATTATTGTAATTCACTCACACCATAGGTATTTACATTAATATGAACATAGCTTTGTAGTAAATACCAAATTAATTGTTGTGATTCACCCACACCAGAGGTATTTACAACAACTCTATTTATATTCACAATAATATGTTAGAAATTAACAACTCATTTTGTGCCACACTTTTACAATTATATTACAATATTTAATAAATCTCTGGTGTAATATGCTAAAAAACATTAGTTATCAATATATAATAAAATTCTCTTCCCTTATGCAGAGAGGGGAAACAACTGTTCATAAGCCAACTATAATATTGGGTTGCGTGCCATCGGCTCCTTCTACAATTCTGCAACTACCTTTGTAATTGGATTTTTACACTCAAACGTTTGAATCCCAATAAGCCATTGAGCAGGTAATTCAAATTCAAATTCAGATTCAGAATCAAACTCAAACATCCCACCCAATTGTTTGATGATAATTATATTCTCAAATCACTCTCACCCTTCGCATATTTTCCTTCTCTCGATACTCCCTTCTTTTCTCTTCCCCAAAACCCTCTCCTTCTCAGCATGTCTTCTTCTACTTTTGTTTTCTTATTTGTCCCCTCTACTATTCCTTTATTTGAACTCATCTCTCTCTCCAATGAATCATCTACACTTCACTATTCGAGAATCATGGAAATGGTAAATGGTGTTTGTAGTTCGATTGCCTCTATTTTCCCCAAAGCTAAAAGCACATTTGGGTTAAAAAAAAAGAGATAGGAAAAGAAAAGAGCAAATGATGCGACGTTGTTTCAAGTAGAGCAGAGCATTCCTTTAACACCGTCCACGGAAGTTATGTGTGGATGGCACGATCCCACAAGCCTACACGGCAGTACATAGGGCGATGAACTGGCGATGCAGTGGCCAGGTTGGGATACTGCCATGGAAGCTTCAGTGTCTTCATCTTTGTCGGTACTTTCCTCAACGATTCCCAAAACACCGAGCAAAGTCTGTTATCCCTAATCAAAAGCAACGCTTTCTTTTACTCTCAGGAGAAATTGCAAAACCACATCGGTTCAGAATATAAGAAGAACGAGAAGGACTAGCATCAGAGCGACTATCAACAATGTTTTGGGAAGTCAGACTAGGCGGTGCTTGTCATTTAGTGCAAAGATAACTTGGTCTTCAAGTTTTATCTCGCAGCTTCTGGTGAAAGAAGGTAATTTTTGGATTTTTGGATCAAAATGCCAATTTGGAATTTCGGTGCACTTTTCTATAATTTCCTCTAATAAGTTCTTCACTGAAAGTATCGGCTAATATTACATAAAAACACCCTTATTTCTATCAACATTCTCATCGGCCACATGCTTTTTCAGTCTCGAATGAGATTAAGATTAGTGGTTTACTTGCTCCCTTTCTTTGTACAATATTGGATTCCGTTTATCCTTTATGTTCACTCTCTTGAAAACTACACAATACAACATATTATAAATTAAAACAAATAGCATTGCTATGCATTAATCTTCAAAAAAAGTACACATGTACCCATATGCAGATATATCAAAATATATAAAAATCATTCATGAGTAATGTAAAAAAAAAATACTCTCCTCTGTAGACACTTCTTCTTCCATGATTATCTGCCACAGTCTTAACCTTCGAATAGATATAATCTATAGTGTTACTACTTGATGGGGAGGTGTCAAAATCAATACAAGGGAAGCACCCAGGTTTTGGCTAAGGGATTAAAAAAGGGCGGAAAAAATAAAATGCAAAGTCATCAATGTATAGGCCCGATATGAGTTTGTATAGAGTCTCTTTATTATCTGCATTGTTAATTCATACCAATTAAATGGGACCCAGAATCATAAGGAGGCATGGCATGTGAAGGTGAGCGAGCGTGTGAATGTGAATAAGGTGGTAAAAGAGGAGAAGCTGGTGCTTGGCGTTCTAATATGGTTTATAAACAGATTGTTTGGAATGTAAATGTAGTGTAGTACGGTGTTATTCTTGTCAACACCTGTTTCCATTTTGATATTCAAAGAGTAATAAAGACAGAATTTCATTGACATACAGAAAAGTACAATTATACTGATAAAAATATTCGTTTTCAATCCCAACGTCGTTCGTCAACAAAAAATAGAAAATACAGCATAAACTTAATATTTACAGAATTCTCTAAAATATCTAAGCATAAATGAATTATAATCACAATCTTGTCCTCTCCTCGAGACACGAGCCAATTACTTCTCGATGTCTACGCCTTTGCCTTTCAATCCAGTAGTACTCGCTTAGATGTTTATTTAAAAATAGGGTGAGATTCCGAAGAATCCCAGTAGAGACATGCTATCGTCCAAAGAAAATAGGAAAAGGAAATATGATATATGCCATGTATGCACCAATTAATAAACAATATAAACATATCATTTACATGTATACATGAGTAGGGTCTAGCCCCACTAATTTGCACCGGTTGAGTTCTCACCAACTCTAGTATAAGTGCCTCTAGCACTACTAGCCCCTTTCTGGGCAAATCATGTTGATTAATAAAGTACATTTACAACAATGACATCCACACAATCAAATAACTATGACATGATTTATGAAGGATAATGTCCCTACCTTAAAGCTTTATAGATTCCTTAGATGTGTCTCGTAAAACGTGTCATGTCTGCCTCCGACTCGGTCCTAAAATATTAGATGTACAAGAAATAGGTCATAACCTATCCAAGTATCATTTTAGACTCTTCCATAGTGTTTTTTGAGGTTATATTAATCTATGGTGAAAATTTACCAAAATGCCCCCCGGACTCTTGCCCGGCCCCGTCGTACCCGACCCGACGGCACGTTTTCCCAAAATTTTGACTAGACCTATTCTGACATATTTCAGCCCAAGGAATCCATTTCCAGGCTCGAAATCACCAAATTCACTGTCAAATTACAAAAATACCCTTGAAAGCCCCGATTTAGGGATTTTAGGGGTGTTTTCGTAATTATGCTTTTTTGGCCTCTACCGAAAAAGTGCCCAATTGTAACCCCACCTATTTTTGCCCACTGAATCCAATGAAACCATCTATTTCATAAAAATTAGCTCCTAACCCTTGAAACAGTGCTGGCCGAATTATTTCAAAAAAAAAAAAAATAGAAAAAAGTAGGTTTTGTGTTTTAGCTTCCAAAACTTCTACTTTTCCACTTCTAATCCCTTATTAACTTATTTAAACATATATTAACCATGATTCAAAGAAATTTGGGCAGCATAACCCCTTAGGGTTATAGCTTTTCCAATTTTTCAAATCAACCAAAAATCACTAAACCAACACAAACTTCAAAACCAACTTCATATAAGTATAGATTTAAGTTTGTTGTAGTTACCTCTTAGGCTTCTTGGTTTCTCTCTCTATATACGACCTCTCTCTATTCTCCTTGAGCTAAGAATGAGTCTTCAAGATCATAGATTCATGAAGAAATAAGGTTTAGAGAAGGATCTAGGGAAATGTTATAAGAAAATCTTAAGAATCAAAAGATTTCTTCTTCCTCTTCTCTCTAACTCTTCAAAGTTTCTCCAAATTCTCTCTCTCTCTATGTTGAACTAAAATGCATGAAGGGAAGGGAAGAGAAAGCCTTCATAAAAATGCTCCCTTGATTCCAAACCATTGATCTCATCTAAGGTTGAAATTGCAATACTTTTCTTGCACCATACCTCCCTCTATACTTTCACCCATGCCTTCCACTTTATGCCATACCTCCTTATCCTTTGGCTTCAATTGGAATTGGACTAGATCTTCCCTCTTGTTACAAAAACCGTCCCCCTCCTCTTTACTCTAACCAAGCCCATTTCTTCTCCCAACTAACCAAACTAACACTTAACTTCATGTAGCATTTTAACATATGTTATTGGAATTTAATTTTTCTAGCTTATTTTCATATGTTGGGCGAAATTATGGAAAAACAAGGAAATAATATGTATTTCATTAATTTCATAATTCACTTAAGTGAATTATGTATAATTCCCTCTAATTTCATAATTCTTGATTTATTCTCTCAAGAATAATCCAATTATACATTTTCCTTTATTTTCCTTGATTAATTGAAACTAACTTCAATTAATCAGAAAAATAATTAATCTTGGGCTAAATTGGAAAAATTATGATTTTGCTATCACCTTTGTAATTTAATTCCTTTCTTGAATTAATTTACTCATTTCCTTATGAATATGAATATTTCAAAATTCATAAGATCCAAATTTCATGAATATTCACCATTTTATTGAATTTCTCAATTAATTACAATATATTTTTGGTGAATATAAAATTGGGGGTGTTACAATTCTTTTTCTGATTGAACTTTTTATATGACTTATTTGTGTTTGTTTGTTCACATTAAATCTGACTATTGTTTATGTTAATTTTTTTTCCATTTTCATGTAACAAGCTTAAATTTGAAGAATGCAATGTTCTTTTTTTTTTTTAAGTTCATGATGCATAGTTTATTGTTTAGTAAAAGCTCCCGTGCAACAAACAGATAACATATGCTCGTTCACAATAATACTATTCATATTCTCTACCTACTTGGGGTGGCTTTTTTTTTTTTTTAAAAAAAGTAGGATAATATGGTAAAAGCACAACATTCAATCGACTTGTACTAATTCATGTGTTGAGCTGGGAGAATCAATTTAAAATCTGAACATTTTAAATAGTTTTAATTAAGGTTATTAAACTCGAACCAGCCACTGAACCAGTTTGGGTAGTGGGTCAAGGGTCAGTAGGTCAGATTGAAGTCAAACTGGAGCTAACTAGAGACTGAATTGGTGAGGAAGTGAATTTGAATGATAATATTTTTTAAAATAGTTTTAGAATTTGATAATATTTTTGGATCAAATGAAAATATTTTTAAGTGATTCTTTTTGCATTAGAAAGTAGATATTTCAAGCTTTCTATAGAGTCTTAATTTATAATTTTTGAAAATATGTAGAATTAGATATGAATTTTTGAAATCAGAAAACGTCGGACTGGTTAGATGACCGGTTCGACGATTTCCATAATCAAACCAGCCGGTTCGATCCGAATTTGATAACATGTGTTTTAAGTGAGATTTTCCCAAACATAAATTTTATTTTTGAAATTTTCTTCTCTCTTTTTAAGTGAAAGGGGTGCATTGACAACAACATATCTACTTTTTAATGGGAACTAGTTATGGTGCCTATCGATCAACTCAACCTATTTGGATTGTTCAGATTTAATACTTTTTAAGAGTTGATTTTTAAATGAAAAAAATTATTTTTTGAAAAAATATTAGTTAAGAGATTATTTTTATTTTAGATTTTTTACCCATTAAAATAATTTTTTAAAAATAAATGAAAAATATTAAATCTGGACCGTCTAGATCCCATTTAGATGGTCCAGATGGACTGAGTTGATGGTGCCTGTCCAAATGGTTCCTTTTTAATGTGGGATCAGATATTCTCAAAATATGTGAAAGGAGTAATATTTTTTTCCAAAAAGATTTATTTAGTTTAATTTGTAACATTTTTCAAAATAATGCATTATTAGGCTTGTCAAATATTTAATTTGATATTTTAATTGTTAATTAATTATTAATAATTTCATTAATTCCTAGAATTATGCTTCAAACATCCATTAACTAAACAGGAAAAGAAAACAAATGGTGTGATTTTTTTTGTGCCACACACGGCCAAACTAGAGAGAAAAATGGAGGACATGTCGCAGAAAGATGAGCCTTGTGCTATGAATATATGATCATACTTGCATCAAATTTTTATATCAACTTCGTGAAGTTCTCCAATTTCTAATAATATATGATGATGTATCCTATTTTTTTATGTGTTTATAGTTTTGTTTTTTGCCATCTATGTGTTTATAGTTAAATTATAATAATTCAAATATAGGACGCATGATCATATGTGATTGGAGAATTTGATAAAATCGATATAAAGAACTTTAACTAAATATTTTCCATATATATATATTGGCAAAAAAAAAATTATACACACACACACATTTATTTATCGTTTTTTCTCTAAATCAATTTATTTGACTTATAAAATGATATATAATTTAATTATATATAACATATAATATGGTTAAGTAACTTATTTAGCTTTCTTAACTTTTCATAAAAAAATTAACTAGGTTTTATATTTAGGACAAATGTAGTATATATATTGGTCAAAAAAGATTATATATATATATATATGTTATAAAAGTATATGTGATAAGAGAGAAGATTGATAGAATTTAGATAAAGGATTATAGAATTTTTAGAGAGAAGTTAGAGAGAAGTTCTCATTCAGTTCAACTGAAACAATCGATTACAGCCCTTTATATAGAGTCAGAAATCTAACCCTGATTGCATGACCATGGTTATATTTAACCCTGGTTACATGACCATGGTTACTTTATATCTTCTTTATGTCCTTGTCTTCTTTTGCTTTTGCTTTGTGTTATGTCTTCTTTTCTTCTTTATGTCAAGTTGACTGGAAGATTAATATGAGTTAATGGACATCCACATATTTAATATTCATAACACTCCCCCTTTGATGTCCATTATGAATGTGCCTCATTAAAAACTTTAACTAGGAAAAAGCCAGTGGGATAAAAACCTAGCCAAAGAAAAGAGTACATCATTCATTGATACACCATCAAGTGCTGCCTCATTAAAAACCTTTCTAGAAAAACCCAGTGGAACAAAACATAGATAAGGGAAAAAGAGTACAGCGTGTATCGACTCCCCATCTTGATAATATCAGTTGAAATCTTTGAATCTCCGAAGACCAATATCATGAACAAGTTTTTCAAAGATTGTACCTGGGAATGACTTGGTGAATAAATCTGCTAGATTTTAACTGGAACTGATTTGCTGGATATCTATTTCACCATCCTTTTGAAGGTCGCGAGTGAAGAAAAATTTTGGTGAAATATGCTTTGTTCTATCACCCTTGATATAGCCTTCTTTAAGTTGAGCGATACATGCAGTATTATCCTCATAGAGGATTGTTGGGATCATTGTGCTAGAAGATAAATGACAAGTTGTACATATATGATGTATTACTGATCTCAACCACATACATTCTCGACTTGCTTCATGTATTGCTAGAATTTCTGCATGATTAGATGATGTAGCTGATATAGTCTGTTTCATAGATCGCCATGAAATAGCTGTACCTCCACATGTAAATAGATAGCCTGTTTGTGATTTACCATCATGTGGGTCAGAAAAAAAATCCGGCATCTACATAACCAACCAGTTCATGCTTGGATACATTTGAGTAGCATAACCCCATGTCTATAGTACCTCTGAGATAACGAAGAATATGCTTTATTCCATTCCAATGCCTTCGTGTTGGTGAAGAACTATATCTTGCTAATAAATTAATAGCAAATGATATATCAGGATGTGTGTGATTAGCAAGATACATTAGTGCTCCAATAGCACTAAGATATGGTACTTCTGGACCAAGTAGTTCTTCATCACCTTATTCACTGATTTCTCAGGGTCAGAATGGGTCTTTATCCACCTTCAAAGATCTTACAATCATTGGGGTACATAATGGATGAGATTTATCCATGTAAAATCGCTCTAGGACCTTCTTTGTATAAGTTTCTTGATATACAAAGATCCCTTTCTTGAAGTACTCAATCTGTAATCCAAGACAGAATTTTGTTTTTCCCAAGTCCTTCATTTCAAATTCTTTCTTCAAACAATTAATTGCCTTTTGAAGCTCTTCAAGAGTTCCAATGATGTTGATATCATCAACATAAACAGCAATTATAGCAAACTCACTATTAGATCTTTTCATAAAGATGCATGGGCATATTGGATCATTTTTGTATCCTTCTTTCAACAAATATTCATTAAGGCGATTATACCACATACGCTCTAATTGCTTCAGGCCATACAGGGACTTATTTAACTTAACTGAGTATTGTTCTCGAGAACTTGAATTGGATGCTTCTAGCATCTTAAGTCCTTCAGAGACTGTCATATAAATATCATTATCAAGTGATTCATATAAATAGGCAGTCACAACATCCATTAGATGTAAATCAAGTCCTGCATCTACTGCTAGACTAATTAAATAACGAAAAGTAGTCACATCCACTACTGGTGAATACGTTTCTTCAAAATCAATGTCAGGTCTTTGTGTAAAACCTTGGGCTACTAGACGTGCCTTATATCTAGTTATTTTGCCCTTTTCATTTCTTTTTCGTACAAAGACCCATTTGCAACCAACTGGTTTTACATCTTCAGGTGTAAGGACTACAGGTCCAAATACTTTTCGTTTTGCCAATGATTTTAATTCTGTATTAATGGCATCATTCCATAGGGGCCAATCTTTTCTTTGTTGGCTCTCACTAATGGATTTTGGCTCATGATCCTCATTATCATTCATTACATCACATGCTATATGATAAGCAAAGATGTCATCAATGTTGACTTCATTTCTATTCCATCGGATTCCATTCATAACATAATTTATTGAGATTTCATTATTTTCACATATATCAGGTACCTGGGTCTCTTTTGGGACTACAATATTCTCTTCTGGAGATAATATCTCTTCAGGAGATGGCTCTTCTAGATCTACTAATTTTTCTTCATTATCCTCGACTTGACCATCTATAATCTTTGCTCCTTTTCTTTTTCGAGGATTTTTATCTTTGGAACCGATGGGCCTGCCACGCTTCAGGCGTGCTTTAGATTCATTCATAGCAGGTTGTCCTTCAGGGACATCAATTTTAATAGGAGCATTAGCAGCTGGGATATGTGACTTTGTCACTTTCTTTGTGTCAGTAAATGCTTCTGGCATTTGATTAGCTAAATTCTGTAAATGAATTATCTTTTGAACTTCAAGTTCACATTGTTTTGTACGAGGATCAAAATGAGCCAATGATAATTCATTCCAACTAATTTCTTTACCCAGCTGCTTGTTTTCTCCCCCTAATGTTGGGAAAAATGATTCATCAAAATGACAATCGGCAAATCGCGCCGTAAATAAATCTCCTGTGGATGGTTCTAAACATTTTATAATTGATGGAGATTCATACCCAACATATATTCCCATCTTGGTGCGTTGTGGTAGTGCTACATGCACATATACCGCACACCCGAAAGTTCTTATATGGGAAATATTAGGTTCCTGACCAAAAACCATTTGAAAGGGGGAAACCTTTAAATAACTTGTTGGCCTAATGCGAATTAACATTACTGCATGCAAAATGGCATGGCCCCAAGCAGAAATTGGTAGATTAGATTTCATAAGTAAAGGTCTTACAATTAGTTGCAACCTTTTAACCAATGATTCTGCAAGTCCATTTTGCGTGTGAATATAAGCTACAGGATGACATCAATTCTAAGGGACATACAATATTCATTAAAAGCTTGTGATGTAAATTCACTAGCATTATCAAGACGTATTTTCTTGATAGGATAATCAGGGTAATGTGCTCTTAATCTAATCAATTGAGCAAGTAATCTCGCAAACGCCAGGTTGCGAGAAGATAATAAGCAAACATGCGACCATTTAGTTGATGCATCAATTAAAACTATATAGTACCTAAATCGTCCGCATGGTGGGTGTATTGGCCCACAAATATCTCCCTGTATCCGTTCTAGAAATGTGAGAGACTCACTTTCTACTTTGCTTGGTGAGGGGTGAATAATTAACTTTCCCTTGGAACATGCAGCACATGAGAAATCATGGGATTGTGGTATTTGTTTACACTTCAGGGTATGTCCATATGAATTCCCAATTATTTTTCGTATCATGATTGCCTAACCAGTCATGCCAAACAATAAATTCATTGGTAAACTTCTGGTTTACATTATCAAACTGCTGGTTTGAATTGGCAAACTTCTGGTTTGCATTAGTGAACTTCTGGTTCTCAATAGTATGTGTTTCAATTGTGCTTATACATGTGTAATACAAACCAGAAGAAAAAATAGGAAAACTTTCTAATATGCATTTTCTACTAGCAACTATATTTGTAATGACAAGATATTCCTGATTATTTTTAGTTGTTGTTTCTAAATGATATCCATTTCTGCGGATATCTTTGAAATTCAGTAAGTTTCTTTTAGACTTGGTAGAATAAAATGCATTATCAATGCATAATTTTGTTGCTTCAGGTAACAAAATATTAGCTCTTCTGGAGCCTTCAATTAAATTTATATTACCAGATATAGTCTGAACAATGGCTTCTCGTATTACCAGGGAAGAAAAATATTTATCATGTCTGAGTATGGTGTGGGTTGTTGCACTATCAATGAGACATAAATCTTCAGGATTGATGCCAATAGGATTTATTCTTCATAAAAACATAAATAAAATTAATACCTGTGATAGAACCAACTTTAAATAAAATATAACAATTAAAATTATATTAAGAAATCTGCAACATCCAAATAGTTATTATCTATATCGCCATACTCAGAATTCACGCCCTGATCAACATGATTAACTTCAACATTTGATCTTTTACCAGTATTTTTAATTGATTTTTGGTAAAGATCAATTGGGTGCCTTGGTGTACGACATGTACGAGACTAATGGCCCTTTCCACCACATCGATAGCATGGATTATCAGCATATTTGTTATGCCTACTGCTTTCCCCTTTTTGGTTCTTATCAGTCTTTTCCCACTTCTGGTAGGAATTTGAACCTCCATGATATCGACCACGACCACGCCCACGGCTGTAGCCACGCCCATGTCCACTTCCATATCCACGTCCACGGCCACAATAAAATTCATTAGTTACTACATTCACTTCAGGGAATGGAGTTGAGCCTGTTGAACGGGATTCATGATTTTTCTATAAAAGCTCATTATTTTGTTCAGCCACAAGGAGACAAGAAATTAACTCAGAATATTTCTTGAAACCTTTTTCACGATATTGCTGCTGTAGGAGCAAATTGGATGCATGAAATGTGGAGAATGTCTTTTTTAACATATCATCATCAGTAACATTTTCTCCACATAATTTCAATTTAGAAGTAATTCTGAACATAGCTGAGTTATATTCGCTTATAGATTTAAAATCTTGCAAGCGCAAATGCATCCAGTCAAAATGAGCTTTTGGAAGAATGATCATCTTCTGGTGATCATACCTTTCTTTCAAATTTTTCCAAAGGACAAGTGGGTCCATTACTGTCAAATATTCAGTTTTTAAATCCTCATGTAAATGGTGGCGAAGAAAAATCATGGATCTGGCTTTATCTTGGTTGGATGCCTTATTCCCTTCTTTAATCATGTCTTCCAGACTTTTGGCATTCAGGTGAATTTCCGCATCCAACTTCCAAGATAAATAATTTTTTCCGGTAATATCAAGAGCCACAATTTCAAGTTTTGCCAGGTTTGCCATTGTTCAAACTAATTAAAGAAATAAATGAAAATAATTAAAACATGAAATGTAAATATGCAATATAATAACTGTAAATTCATAAAGACAATAAATCATTCATAAGGCAAGATAATAAAATCAAAACATGTATGGCTTCGGGCCATTTAATCTCATGACTTCAGGCCATGTATGGCTTTGGGCCATTTAATCTCAAGATGATGAATTAACTATTATTTTCAGGATAAAAGTTGTACATGACTTCTGGCCGTACAATAAGATAAAAGATGAAAAATATATATAGCTTCTGGCTATATAATAAGATGAAAAATGTATATAGCTTCTGGCCATATAATAGAAAATCAAATGGATATGGCTTCTGGCTATATTATAAGAAATTAAAACATTATGACTTCTGGTCATAATTTCAAGAATCAGATGTGTATGGCTTCTGGCCATAATAATAATAATAATATAAAAGAACTTGACAATATATATAAATGATATAAAAATAATAACTATTTCCAATCTTAGCCATGGAACCCGATGTTATATAACAATCGATAAAAGTATCTCTCTAATTCCATATAGTGGCTCAGATTATCCCAGATCTATAAAATAAAACAAGATATATATAATCATTAAAGAAACCATAAGAAGATCATATCTTCTTTTAGAGCTTCGTGCTGATAACGTGTTATAAAAGTATATGTGATAAGAGAGAAGATTGATAGAATTCAGAGAAAGGATTATAGAATTTCTAGAGAGAAGTTAGAGAGAAGTTCTCATTCAGTTCAACTGAAACAATCGATTACAGCCCTTTATATAGAGTCAGAAATCTAACCCTGATTGCATGACCATGGTTATATTTAACCCTGGTTACATGACCATGGTTATTTTATATTTTCTTTAAGTCCTTGTCTTCTTTTGCTTTTGCTTTGTGTCATGTCTTCTTTTCTTCTTTATGTCAAGTTGACTGGAAGATTAATATAAGTCAATGAACATCCACATATTTAATATTCATAACAATATATATATATATATATATCATAGATTGATTATATAATTTCATTTTGCGATAGTGAAAGAGTGAGACTTGATATGACTCAACCGAGTCCAGGTTAAATCAAATATTCAATGCTAATGGGTCATTCTGGAAGTTCAGGAGTAGAGCCGGGAATTCAGGCCGAGCCCTTCAAGGGCCGGGCTTATGATTTAGAGGCTAAAAAGAGAAGTGGGCCTAAAAGGACCGGCCCTTTTAGGCCCGTTTAATATTTTTTTAAAAATAAATTAATAAATATAATATCATTATATCAAATTATCAATATGAGAGACACCTAAGTACCTAATAGAGTATTAATAACAGGCAAACACTTATTAATTGATTTGATTTATTTTATTTTCTACAATGATTTATTAATTTAAACTTTAAAAAATAGGCTAATTTGGACATTAGATGATTATTTTAACTAAAAATTTATGATTTTTAAAAATAATGTATCTTAATTTAAAGCAAAATAATAAATAAATTGTAAAACTTGAAAAAGAAATTTTTTTGAATTAAAATGAGTTTAAGCCCGTTTAGGCCCAAGCCCATAAAGGACCGGCCTGTATTCCCGGCTCTATTCAGGAGGAGGGCCACGAATTTTCTATCACAATTCACAACCACGAATTTAAAAAAAGATTATATATATATATATATATCATAGATTGATTATAGAGTTAAGGTGTAAATCTATCAATGAAGTATTATTCGAGGAGTGTCCACCATAAATATCTTTTAAAAAGGGAAAAAATACCAATAAAGTTTTAAAAAGAGGCATCCATCACAATTTCTGTTAAATCCGTACTAACGGCGTTAAATCATAAGAGAAGAAAATCCTTAACAACGTTAGTACGGATTTAATGGAAGTTATGGTGGATGCCCCTTTTTAAAATTTTATTGATATTTTTATTCCTTTTAAAAGATATTTGTAGAAGACGCTCCTCAAATAATACTCCATTTACACCTTCACCCTTAATTATATAATTTCATTTTGCAAGAGTGAAAGAAAGAGACTTGATATGACTCAACCGAATACAGGTTATATAATTTCATTTTGCAAGAGTGAAAGAAAGAGACTTGATATGACTCAACCGAATACAGGTTAAATCAAGTATTAAATGCTAATGGGTCATTCCTGGCAGTTCAGGAGGGCCACGAATTTTCTATCACAATTCCTAACCACAACATCCGGATCTGGCACATTTTAATTGCATTACCGCAATGTCCTTGTTTTCCTCGACGAGGTTCACATGACTAATAAATTCAAATTAGTAAGTGCTGAAAAGGAATTATACTAAAGAGTACAGATAAAATGTAAGCTACTCTACCCACAAATAGAAGACCATATATCAAACACAACTTGAATGGAACGACGCTTAGGTTGAGGGTTTTGAGTATTTATAAATTTTAGGATTATTTTTAAATTTCTTTGGCACAATATATAGAATGAAAGAACGGGATTAAAAACTATAAAATATTTGAATGGTCCACCTGAAGGATGAATAAGTCCGCATATTTTCCTTGGGATACGCTTTAGAACTGGGGAATTCAATCCCAACTTTTGTCATTGAAGGACTTAAAAGAAGTGTTTGGATAACTCTGAAATTATGGTTTTAGAAATCTTTTTCTGTAAGTCAAGATAAAACTCCTCTCACATGCTTACCTTGTAAATCATAAAAGCTATTATCCAAAAACTAATCCAAACACACACTTATAATTAATTTAACCTTGAGAAGAAATGACACTTGAAAATATTCAAATTGAAGAACCTTCTAACTCTTCAAGATGTCTTGTGCGTTTTTAATAATTCTTTACATTATAATTGATTCAGATCAATGGCCTAACCAGTCATGTCAATTAGTAAATATACTTTTATCATTAAGCTTCTCGTTTGTTGTAGCATTCAATAGTACTAACATAATATCTGTACAGTGCAAACTAGAATATCATTAAGTATTTTTTTCAAGACACATTTCTTCCATATCTAACAATGGTGACATACATACATACATACATACATATATATGTACGTACGTACGTACATACCTATATATATATATATATAAAATATTTTTCTCATTTATAATCTCAATATGATACCTATTTTGGTGAATATCTTTGAAACTTAATAAGTTTCTTTATGATTAAGAGGAATATAAAGCATCATTAATAATAAATTGTCATTATGGGTAATATTATAATTGCTCTTCCAAAAGCCTTAAATTAGTTTTGTATTACCTACTATAGTATTGATTCTTGTCGCTTTTTGTTAGATGAAAAAATATTTTTTATTTGTAAGTATGGTGTGTGTTGTAACATTATCTATGTAGCATTTATCTTTATTCTTCTGTCCAATGAAAGGGAAGAGAATATCCGTGTGCTTCACCAAAAGAAAGAAAAATGCATTAAAATAAATTCCTCATGAAACGAAATAATTCATAAGCAATAAGGCTTTTATTATAAGAAAACAAGAAAGTGGAACGAAAACATAAATAAAGTATAAACTAACGCATTCTTGTTATTTTCCGAACCATCATTCTTGTATGCATTAGCCTCAACATCATCATTCACGTTTTGAAAAGTCAAGTTTTCTTGGAAGAATTTTAGTTTAAGTGCTACAGCAATAAATTTATTTTAGTCAATGACCATAACATTCTAAAATTTTATTGCGGACCTAAGGGTTAAAATGAAAATAAATTTTGTAGGTAAAAAGAAGATAGTGCCCCTTGCTTTATTTTTTTTTTAAAAAAATGGTTTGATCATTACCAGAGCTTTGGCGACTAGTCACCGATAGCCGCAAGGTTGAAGCAACAACTGCCAGCCAACCATCGAGGCTCTGGCGCCGACTGGTCGGAGCTTTGACCCCCAAAAATTAATGTGTTATTCATAGGAGGTTTTCACTTGTCAATGAAAAGTAAAACACTTGCAAATAGGGTGTTCATGGGGTGGTATGGGAATGGGACAATCCTATTCCGTATCTAATCCTGCAAAAACGTACTGGACAGCAAAACAGTTCTGTGTCCCGTCCCATTCCTGTCAAGACTAGGACAAGACTGGGATCGAGTTGGGACAGGGACGAGAAGAGGACGTCTCTTTTGTTTATTTTTCTTGAGGATTTGGAGCATCATATTTTTCTTCTTTTTGAACTTGTAAAAACTAAAATGTATGGGTATGAGTTAGATATTGAACTTAGATGATTGAAAATATATAATACAAATATTTAATCATCCTCTTTTATCATTTTTGGATCGAAACCATAATAAAAAATAAGAAATAATTAAAACTTAAACTTAATAAGAGTGATGATCATAGATATTGTATCTTGTAGAGAATTAGCCAAGGAGGTGTGGTTATACCGTGCTAGTGATTGTGAGGGTTTTCTTAAATATTTATAGTATTTTATATTAAAGATATAACCAATACGTAATATCTTTTTATAGGACTAAAATTTGTCTAAAAAAATTATATGATAATATTTTTATATAACTAATATCTATCTCAAAAAGATATTATTTATATCTTTAATAAAGTATTAGATTTTCTAAAAAAATAAAAATAAAAATATTATATTATATATATATATATATATTACACTAATAACAACATGATTTCGGGATAGGATAAAAAGCTAGGACAGAACAAAGCTATCACACGTCTTGTCTCATCATGGTAATAATTTTGTCCTATCCTGCTTTTGTGGGATTATCCCGTCCTAAAATGATTGGGATCAAAACAAAACAGTCAGGACGGGACATAAGTGAACACCCCTACTTATAAATGTAACTTGTCTAATTTGTGTTGTTTATGAACAAGTGGATTATACATATGAACAACACAAGTTCTACAAGTTCCATTTTCAAGTTTGTAACTTTCATGAACAAGTGGAATCCTTCTACGAACAATACATTAATTTTCAGTAGATGGAGCTTAGGCCTGTCAGTGCAGGATCTTTGATAGCCGGCCAATAATGGCTGCTCCAGCTTGGTGACTACTGGTGATCAAACATTTTTTTAAAAAAATAAAGCAAGGGGCATTATTGTCTTTTTACCTACAAAGCTTATTTTTATTTTGTCCCTTAGGTCTCACTACTATAGAAAATAGAATTATGTATATTTGATGCTCCATACTTAACATTTTTCATGAAATTGTTAAATATAAATAGGCGGAATTATGGAAAAGAAATATATAAGGGTTCTTTAAAACAACCGTTAAGTATATGATATAATATTTTACTGTTTTATATGACCACCGTGATATATAAGTTTGGTTTTTTTGAAAAAAAAACACATCATTTACTTGATGGTTGTATCTAAATAACCGTTATGTATATTTCATCAATATATGACGGTTGTTTATCAAAACACAATGAAACTTATATATTTAATGGTTTTTCAAAATAAACCATCAAATATATGTCTTTGAAATCCCTTTATGAACCCTATTTTTGTGATTTCAAAATTCCCACAATTTCTTTGCAGGCTCCTTGAACAGCTCTGATCACTCTTTTCGAGCTTCCCCACCGTTATTTCCCTCTCCATTGTTGCCAAAATCGTGATTCCCCTCTTTCTCATGTCTGTGGCTGTTTGTGAAGGCATTTATATCTTGTTCTGAGTTTTGGGTTCGGTGTTCTTTGAACCTCTGCAAGTTTCTCATCAATTCGCATAAAGGTGAGAAATGTCTACCCTTAACTGGAGTTAATAATATGAAATTGATGCTCTATACTTGTTGGATGGGTTCTGGGTTTAGGGTTCTTTAAAACTGAAGATTGCTCTTACTATTTGCTATTGGTTTGTGTATCCCAAAACAGGGGTTAGTTAATTTAGGAGAATGATGTTAGGTTCAGCTGAGAGAGTTAAAAGTAGGAACATTGAAGGGCATTATAACATGATTGATGAGCATATGTATGTATGCATACTGATGTGGTATGTTAGGATGAATTTTTTATAAGAATGAAATTATGTAAAGTTTTTGGATGTGGCTTTCTTATGATAAATCATTGTCTTATCTATCTAAACCATGCATAGTGGTATTAAAATCATGATTCAATAGCCATTATAAAAGTTGGAAAATTCTAGATTTGAAAGAGCAAGAAATTGTTTGGAGTGTCTAAAGAGAATTGCATTAGTTTCATGAGAAAAGTTATGTTCTAAGATAAGTTTAGATTCTGACCCCGCATTGGCATTATGATTAGTCTCTCTTATTTTGAATTATTAATAATGACATGATCTTGCTGTGCTTGTGCTGCTATAAACAAGCTTTCTTTCTTTACTTTTCTTCAGTATAATCTCCTTTGAGGATAAGATTAGTTATGTTTTTTTTTTACATAGTTGTTAATGTTGACGCTAAAATTTTGGACCTATGCTCATGATTTGATTTTGAATGTTATTTTTTCACTATAGATGATTAAAACATCTTTAAATAGAGAGTTGAACCACTTGATTTGGAGTTCCCTAGATTAAGCTATGATTTTTCAAATTTCATTGAAAAATTAAGGTAGAGATTGTTTTTAAACAATTATGATTTATGCTTGTTGAAGGAAACTTTATGGAAATTATAATACAAGGGTTTAATATTTCTTTTATTTTTTGCAGGTTAATACGTCAGCAACCAATATTGATAATGGCTCAAGTAGTGACACTACAAAAAAAAGACATTTCGTAGCGGTGCATTTATAGAGGTTACATTTAACCGCTACAAATATTGGCATTTGTAGCGGTAAGCTACAAGCCAAGTGGCTCGATTGGTTGGCAATGTAATTTATAGCAGTTCAAAGGATAAAACCGCTACAAATATGGTGCGAGATTCCAGCCATAATTTCCAGCGGTTAATTTGTAGCGGTTAAAATATAAAACCACTACATATATGGCGCCACTTGGGCCACAAGCTGTGACAATAGTGTCAGTTTGTTTATAGCGGTTACTACGAATTGAACCGCTACAAAATGCTAAAGGACACCTATTTGTAGCCATTTTGTTTTCATAACCGCTACAAAGCTTGAAAGGTCATCACATTTGTAGTAGTTCTGTTATTGTAACTACTGCAGAAATTCAAAAGTTACACATTTGTAGCGGTTATTTTATAACCGCTACAACGTTTTCGGCACACTAGTTGGTTTGCAGTGGTTGGTGTAGCGGTTTTTTCCAAAACCGCTACAAAATCCAGAGCTATCTATAGCCACCGCCCCTTCATTTTTTTCGCTTAGCCATTTTGCTTTATGACGTTTCTCTGAGAGTTTTCCTTCATACCTGAGCATTCTGACATCTGTCTAAGAGTTTTTGCTACAACATTTCTCATTCTTCTTACTTGAGGTATGAAAAATGCATATTTTCTTTTTATACTTATTATTATTATATTTTTACATATAAATGTGACTAATTGGTTTTTTTATCTTTTATTTTTGAATTTTTGCAGTTGATATGGCTTAGGGAAGGATAAGGGGAAGGAGCTTGAGGTCCCCACATCGATTCTATGGGGTAGCAGCAACAGAGGAGGAGGCAGTGGGAAGGGGTAGCGTGGCGGGAGGGCAACAGCGCCATTTCAGCCCATCTCGCTATAGTAACCACAGGAGTCAGCCCCACCACAGCTACCATAGATGGTCCCACAGAAGGCGACCGCACCACAGGTGCCTGATCTGGGAGAGGGAGAGCTTAGTGTCAGTGACTATGAGGTGAATGAGGAGTTCAAGATCCCAATTCCAATCAGAGACATGGAGCGGTTCCTGGATAAGGAGGATGTGAGGGACCAGAATAACCCACTATGGTCGCCTTCTTGGACTACTAGGTTTGAAGTACAGGTCCAAGGTAAATATATTTTTTTATTTAATAAATTAAATATTTAAATTTGAAGTGTTAAATTTGAATTTCAATTTATCTAATGTATGTGGTAAATTGTGTAGATGAGCAGGGGAACATATCATTGAGGAGCCTGGATGTGACTTGTCTGAACAGCCTGGACCGGACAGTGCGAGTTGTAGTTTCGTGGAATGAGGCCACAGACTAGCCCATTGACAATATGGTTCACCTGTTCAACTGCTTCCTGAATGAGTTGGGCTCGAATTAGATGCAGTTCCCCCTTCACTTCAAGAAGTGGAGGAACATTCCGAAGGGGCCGAAAGACCTGGTGTAGGACAAGGTGGTGAAGGTAATTAATAATATTTAATTATATTATATTTTGTGTGATTAATTATATTTAATTAAAATTTATTAATTTTTTTATTTGTAATTATTTATATTTAATTATTTTTTATTCAATTGTGTTACAGCTTAGGTTTACCGTCCATGATAATCGGAAGAGGTACATGTTGATGAAGATGGGCGACAGCTGGAGGAATAGGAGGAATCGTCTCTTCCACAGTATGGATAAGGATGGGATGATTCCTCTGCAGTAGCTGATCGAGAACGTCCCGAACGGCGTCCCGTCGAATGATTGGGCTAGTTTTGTCCAATTCAGGAGGAGCGCAGAGGGGCAGGTAATATATTTATAATTATAATTTAAATTTAATAAATCTTATGTTTTTACTAATTATAAGTGTTTTATATTGTTTTAATACTTTTAATATTATTTTTTTTCAGGCATTTTCTCAGAGGAATACGTGGTGCCGAGGGTAGTAGGTGATCCACCACATGGCAGGATCAAAGACCTTTGCTGTCACTTACAGCGAGCTGGTAACTTTTCACAATATCAATTACTTTTAGCTGGTTATTTCATATTATAAATTTAGTATTTTGTTATTCATAATACTAATTAAATTTTGTAATTGTTTTAGGAGAGGAAGGCACAGTAAGAGAACTGTCAGGCGAACTATGGGGAGTTATTTGCTATCACCCATAGACACTGTGATGGGATTCCAACCTCTCAGCAGGCAAAGGCAGCCATTGTAAGTAAATTCATTATTATATTGTTTCTAAAAACAACTTTATTATGAATAATAATAATTAATTATTTCATAAAATGGCAGAAGCGGATGTAGCAGTCGCAAGCTGTGCTGCGAGAGACCCAAACCCAGGAGTCACAAGGGTCTGTGGACCCCACTGCACCATTGAAAGCTGGTATGGGTCAGGTTGAGCACCCCGAACGTATGAGGGGGATGGGGATTGGTGCCAAACCTAGCACGGTCTACGGCAGGAGTGACGCCTCTGAGGCTGGTAGCTCTCGAGTACAGACATCTAGGGTTAGACGTCCGAGGGATAAGTTTATTGAGGAGCTGTGCTCAGATTTGGCCAAGACATAGGTTGTAATACTACAGGTTAAAGATATTACTAGCCCTATAGACGTCCCTTTTTCAAAAAGGGAAGTAAAAACATAGAGGCTATGACATTTTTGTAAATAAAGCAATGAAAACAAAACATTAGGCATCCTAAATTTGAATTGGGACACCTAAAGTTGAGTTTAAACGTCCCAAATTTCAATTGGGATGTCTAAAAGATCCCTTCGGCGCCAAAAATTGAAAATTAAAAAAATTTGACTTACTTTAGAATTTGGGACGCCTCCACATGTCAGTCATTTGTCTGACATGCATCCTCCCCCTTCCTTTGTTTACTCTTCTACTAATAACTCCCATCACTTCATTACTTCATCTTCTTCTTTCTTCATTATTCCCACTTTACTCTTCCTCCTCCTTCTATTGTTGTCGGCATACACCCCTTCCTCTACACTGTCTTACTTTTTCCTCCACCTCCTTCCATTATCGATGCACACACCCCTTCCACATTGTCTTCTTACTTTAATTTCTTCCACCCTCTAGCATACCTCCTCCACCGTACATACACCTCTCAAACGGCTTCTCTCCACTTGGTTGGGCTCATAGACACCGTCGGCTAGCCCTCTCCCTCCTCTTTTCATCAGGTTTTTTTTAAAAAAAAATTTACATGAAGAATTATTTTCAACTTGCAATGTGAAATTATTATAATGCTTTTAATTTATTTTATATGATTCTAGTTACTGGAGTGATTTTTCCTTTTGATTGGTTTTTTTTTGCTGAAATCATAAATTCATTGTTAGTAGTTATGCAATACTAATTTTTTTATTTTATATATTTGGAGCTTGGAAATTGAGGGAAATACATATGTATATTATAAATAAACGGAGCTTTTGATTGATTTTGATGAAATGAACAACAATTAAACAAAGTAATTTTTCTTCTTCTGTGTGTGGAGCTCAATTTTGTTTAAATTAATGAGAATTAATTATATCAATGAATATGAATCCAGTTAGTCTTGAGGAAGACCATTTCATTAGCTACTTATGGTATTTAGGCTGAAGCAAAGCGCACATTATCTACGATAATTGGAGGTTGGTTCCCCTAAAAATGAAAGGCATGATTTGGCAACAAATTTTGGTATATAAGTTTCGATACATCTATGATAATTTTAGCTTTATTCCTATTACTTCAAATATAATTATCTTATGGTTTACCTTGCAGTAAACATACAATGTCCCAGACACCAGGGAGATGTACAAACACTGGATGGGGGATGTTCGTCTACGATGGAAAGGTTTCAAGAACAAGCTTAAAGCAAGGTACATTCGAGGGGAACTGAGGGGTTAGGATCTATATAAACAATATTCGTATTTGTCTCTAGAGAACTAGAGGTTGTTTGTGGCATCACGGGAAGATCCTCAATTTTTGGTAAGATTTCTGTCATCATGATATAGAGCTTTTGATTTTAATATACTTGATATCATTGATTTGCTTTTTGTTGTTTTTCATTCATAAGAATTAGGTGCAGTAAATGAACAGAGGCAAGTAGAAAATAAGTATCAGTATTACATGTCTCGTGGTGCTTTTCGAAAGCTTGAGCAGCAGATGATGAAAGAAGACTTGGAGAAAATGAAGGAAGCAGCGGAATCAGATCCTAGAATTGTTATCCAGGCCCCAGCTCCTCCTCCACGTCACAAAAAATGAAAAGCAGGGAGGATTAAGGGTAGGAATTACATAAATCTGGCTGTTGCTGAGGTTGCTGTGAGGATTGTAAGTAGTTAAAGCATTAGTACATACTTTTTTCATATTAAGAGTGCTTACTTTTCATTCACGATAAATTGTATGCTACAAGATGAACTGGAAGATCATAGTAGCTAAAGTTCGTTCAATCCAAGTAGATAGATGGACATTTTATCAATGACTATTGGGAAGAAAGATGACCCTGGTCATGTTCGTGGAGAGACAAAGGGAGTTAGTGGAGTAAAGAATTTTGGATGAGATTCACATTATTCGTCACAAGCTAGACCTAGTAGGGAGCCTGTGGCCAAGATTCGAGAGGAAGTCGAATGAGAGCTCAAGGCCAAACTTCATGACAAGCTCCGATAAGATCTGTTGCTAGAGCTTCAACTTGAAATGACAAAGATGTTTGAATCACATAGGGCAACTAACGGGCATAGAACTTAGGAATCCCCGACCTTTCCTAGTGCCAAAGGAAGTTACAACCCTCTGGAGGAACTACTTGGTGACCCTTTTCCCACTCTAGAGCTGGGAGAACCTTCCACCCTCTATTTGGATGCGCCACTGTTGCGTTTTATTGCCGATGCTCTCGTTCACACAAGTGCTACTACCCACCATTATCAGTAAATTCCACAGCATTTATGTAGGGTGACTGTGACATGTGTTAGAAAGGGGGAAGAAGGTATAGCCGTCCATGTTCCTGATGTAGAGGTTGACACAATAAGTCAGGCAATAGGATCTTTCATCCTTTGGCCTCAAAATCTTATTAGTTATAGGGCAACACCTCCAATGGTAGGCTTTACCTTACTATTACTTGAGATCTATTGCCATCCTACTAACAATTTGTTTTTTTATATTCTAAAAGGATGATGAAGATGCGAGAAAATGGCCCTTCTTAGAATGACTGCAATAGCTCTATAAAGGCATTCGCCAGATTGACTTGCACATGCCTTAAGGGATTGTGGGCCTTACATTGGAGTATCCCTACACGATTGGCATAAAAGATCTTAAGGAGTTCATCAAGTTGGAGGAGATAGATGCAGGATGGGTGAAATTTGCAATCCGGTAAGTTTTATTTTTTTTTTTCAATTTTTCCCTTCAATTCATGTAGTGGTCTTTTGGTTTCATACATTCAATAACTCATTCTTTATTTTAATTCTTATGTCCTGCAAATATGACAATAGATACTAATACTTTGGAGGCAAGGACTTACTATGTGGTCTACACAATGGGACAGACCAAACTTCGTTGTTATTTAGCATCCATTGTTCAAGGGTACATATTTTAATTTTGTCTATTTAAGATGTTTAATAAAAATTTCCTTGTCATTTAACTTCATTTTAATCTGTACATGTTGTTATAGTTACCATTGGAGTTTGTGTGTTATTTGTCCTCACTGCAACATAGTCTATTGGTTTGATTCATTGCATAAAAGGCCAAACAAAGAAACAAAATCCGTCTTCAACACGCAAGTTATTTTGTTTGTATTTTATTGATTCTTAAAAAAATGAATAGTTCTAATTTATGTTAATTTTGATGTTCATGATAGTGCGACTCAGACATATAGACTCCTAGACGGGTCACGGGAGGGTAACGTTGTTAGAGACCCAAAGTGGTATTTTATGAAAGTAAGTAGTTTCGATTCCAATTCTTTCATTGATGGTTAGTTTAGATATAACTTTATTGATTTTAACAACCAATTGGCTTTGATTTAAAGTTCCCTCGACAACCTGGAAACACTGAATATGGATGTTATGTTATACTTTATTTGTATAACATCATTCAAAGTGGAATTATTAGTGATTTTGAACAAGTAATAGCTTCTTCATTCTCAAATGATAATATTCTTGGTGTTGTAATTGAACTACTAATTAATTCATTTACTTAATTCATTTCATCAAAATTTATTTTCTAATTTACATATTTTTGTTAATGAAGATGCCTACCTACATGAAGACATTAATTTGATCAGAGTCCTTTTGGCTGGATATATTCTTCAACATATAGATCAGTAAAATTTTTATTTATATTAGTTAGTAGTTGTTTGATGACAACATTTTGACACTCTCTGGTTGTTATTGTACATATATAGTATTAGGTTGTATGAGTTGTTATTATACATATATATAGTAAAGATTGCAGTGCTGGATGTCCTTACCATTTTGTAAGGGACATTGTGATTTATGAATCCATCTTCAATTTTGTTTCTGTAGTTTTAATTTGCTGGATAATGAATAATATAAATAATCATTTAAAAAAATAAAACCTTTTAATGTTCGTAAAGAAAAATGGACGCCTAAAGGGTGTTACACCACACTTTAGACATCCCTATTTCAAAAAATGGACGCCTAAAGTTCCTGGGTAGGAAAGACTTTAGACGTCCTAAATGGAGAAAAGGGACGTCTAAAGTCCCCTGTAGAGGACTATAGACGTCCCTTTTCTAATTAGCGACATCTAAAGTGACAGGGGACTTTAGACATCCCTTTTCTAATTAGGGACGTCTAAAGTGAGGACTTTAGACATCCCTATTGAAAATAGGGACGAGGGACGTCTAAAGTCCTCTATATATGGACTTTAGACGTCACTTTTCTCCATTTAGGATATCTAAAGGCCTCACTTTAGATGTCCTTTCTTTGAAATAGGGATGTCTAAAGTCCTACTTTAGATGTCCATTTTTTTAGGGATGTTCACTAGTACAAAATTCCCTTTTTAGGTCACCATATTTAGACCGGTTATAGCGGATAAGGTCTAAAAAATTTGATCGGTGGTAGTTTTGTAATTATATAGAACTTTTAAGACTGGTTCTCAAAAAACCCGGCCTTAAAAAAATTATTTGGACCGGTTATAAATAAAACCGGTCTTAAAATATCAAAATATTTAAAAAATTAAAAATCTTAAACTTTTAAAACCGGTTATTCATAATAACTGGTCTTAAATATCAAACATTTAAGATTGGTTTTAAAAAAAAACGGTCTTAAATATGAAAAATTTAAAAATTATTTTTTTCACCCTTTTAAGACTGGTTTTATTTATAACCGGTCTAAAATATTGACCATAAATTTTTGAATCTCCTTTTTGTTGTGCCTAATTTTTGCTCTCTGAATCTGAAACCTCTTTCCTTGGTGCAATTACTCTGTGAGTTCGGTCATCTTCGTTCGATCTCATTCTCATGTTTGTTGCTGCGGTGCTCTCACCCTCGCACTGAATAAGTTTGTTGTTGCCACAACCTCGCTTGCTCTGATCTCCTTCGTCGTGACTTTTCACTGTAGTTGCTTTTCTATCTCTAGTATGGGTCTTGCTTTGCTTGGGCACATCAACTTGTACCATGAATGTGATTTACAGACTCAGCATTTTAGAAATGGTTGAAGAAGAGAACATCAACCTTGCGTTGTCATGAAGGAAGTATCTTTTCGTCTTTTTAGTTTTAGTATACTGTAAGTCATGATAAAAAGGAGGAGGTTCCTGAAGTTAGTATTATTCTTTCCCTCTTTAATTATTTATGATTTTACAACGTTGTTCTGCTTTGTGTTTCGTTTGATTAGCTATGCAAGGATTTTTTTTTGCTATGATCTATAAGTTGTTATATTTCATGTTTCTACTCTCTAGTAACCCCATTCATCTGTTACCACAATTACCTGATACTTCAGTTCATTCAAAAAGTACTCCCTTCTGAGGCCTTATTTGTTGAGTGATAGATTGCCCCATTTGATCCTACTAAGAAGAAGAAGAAAGTTGCAATTATAGATCCTGCTAATGATTCAGTTGACATCTTGGTTGAGAAGAAAGAAAACTTGTCTGGTATCTAATTTAAACCAAAATATTTTTTTATTATTGTTACCGATGTTATTATTTGAGGTATCTCTGACCATGCATATGCATGGTTCATTCTTATTTTTGCAGTTTTGGATAGGGCTAAGACTCCATTTGCTGGTTTAAAAAAGAAGAAGAAGAAGCCAGTAAGTCATTCAGTATATTTTTGCACACAATCTCCGCTGAAGCTAATGGAATATATAATTATATGGGGGCAATATGATGCTTGTTTTTTGATCGAAGGTTGAAACCAGTAACTTTACTGATTAGGGTGGAGATGCTACTGAAGATTTAGATGGTAAACAGTTGTATTATTTATTGATGTGCGATCAACTAAACTCAATGACTGTATGTGTGTAATACTCTTGATGTTAAGTGAAGTTAGCTGAGTAAGTGATGAGCATCTAATAAATTTTAAACTCATTACATTGAATAAATCTAAGATAAGTTGCTCTTATCTCAGAGATATGGATTGGTAGAAAAGTTGGGTGAATATGATAAAAAGATGATTCTTTCTTTCTTTTTCTTTGTTTTGATCTGTTTCTCATTGCCCTTTATTCAGAGTCCAGAGTGAAAAGGGTGATATAGGTGGAGCACTACAAAAAAAAGGCCATATTTTTTTTTAAAAAAAATCACTTTTTAGAACAGTTTTTAGAATAACCGGTCTTAAAAGTCTTGAAAAAAAGTTTTTAGACCGATTTTTAAACAACTGGTCTAAAAAGTATGGACTTTTTATACCTGGTCTTCGAGCAACCGGTCTAAAAAAGTGATTTTTAAGACCGGTTGCTTAATCGGTCTAAAAAGTAATAGACTTTTTAGACCGGCTGTATTAAGACCTCATCCAAAACCGGTCTAAAAAGTCATTTTTCCACCAACGGTTATTTATAAAATAAACTACATCGCTCACATAGACGTCTGCTTGTTTTTGGACGTTAAAAGTGCCATAAAAGGGACATTAAAAGCCCTATATGTAGTAGTGTCAGTGGCTCATCAGAAGCAGCAGATGCAGTAGCTGGCCAAGTACTACTATGCTTAACATTCGTAGTGGTGTGATATCATAAAATACATGCTCGAGTGGTCATAGAGTCGCCTGTTCCCTAACGAGGAGCATCCACAGGTTCCCCCTGTCTCTCAGTTCGTCGTCCAGCCTACTTCTCCTGTTGATGATGATGGTGCTATTAATTTTGCCCAGCGTCCCGAAACACTTGCACTTGATGATCAACCTCGGGTAGTTAGTTTAAGACAGTTATATTTTTTTTAACATTTGTAAATAAACATGGATATTTATACTTTCAGAACTTAAATTCTTGTTGCATTTAAAACAGTTATATTTATATTTTCAGAGCCTTGTAAAATTCTTATTGGGTTTACAACAATTATATTTATAGTTTTAAAACTAACCACAAAAACTTAAAAAAAATTAAAATATATTTGTAGCGGCTTTATTGTAAAACCGCTACAAATATTCTAAAAAATAAATTTTAATATTTTTTTAGCGGTTACCTTTTAAAACCGCTACAAATATTTAAATTTTTTTGTAGCGGTTATTACTGTAACATCTACAAAGATTCAACATTTGATATTTGAATTTCCCTCCATGGTCTTCTACATTTGTAGCAGTTTACCCTAATAACCGCTACAAAATGAAAGCAAAATCTTTTTAGTAATTGTCCAATGGTCATGAACATTTGTAGCGGTCTTTATCTTATAACATCTACAAATTGAAAAAAAAATTTGAAATTCGAATTTCTTCTACCACTAGAACTTTGTAGCAGTTTTGTTAAAATAGAACCACTACAAATATAAAATATAAATTAGTAGCGGTTATATCGTTTTAACCGCTACAAATAACAAAACATTTGTAGCGGTTAAGTTATTAAACTGCTACAAGGTTAACATAAATTTTACTAATTCCTACTAACATGACTAAACTTTGTAGTGGTTATGGTAGCGGTTTTGTAACTGCTAGAAAATGTTAAATGTTGGAAATTTTGAATATAAGCTTCCAGGCACTCGTAATCCTCTAGTCACTCATCTTCATCACTATACTTTTTTCTCTCACTAGTAGCTATGGATAAATCATGGATCAGGTTGCCACGTAATTCTCTAGAATATTTTGTATGAAGTAAACAATTTTTTGGATTTTGCATTCACTCACGCCAGCTGTAATGACAAGATCATCTGTCCATGTCAGAGATAGAAGTTCAAGAAGTGGCATGTATGACAAGTTGTTAAGGAATATTTGCTTGTAAAGCCTTTCCCGGAAGACTATACATTCTAGGGAGTTCATGGTGAGAAGGCCGATATGAGATATAATGATGCTCTTCCTCGAAGTTCACAAGTAGGAGTTCAACTAGATGAAGATGATCCAATTAATGATGCTGTGTTTGATGCATTTGGATTTCAAGACGAAAACTTCAATGAAGAACTGCAAGATTCAAAGCTGGTGTTCATAAGGAATGAAGAAGCTCAGCATATTTTTAGCTTGATAGATAAATCAGATCTTCCTTTATATCAAGGTTGTCAAAAATACTCTAAATTATCTTTCTCGATCAAGTTGTATCATATCAAGTGCTTGTGTGGAATCATAAATAAGGGAATGTCAATGTTACTGGAATTATTACAAGATGCCTTCCTTGACGCGAAGATTCCCATAATGTTCTATGAGGCCAAGAAGATTATTAATAGGTTAGCTTGAACTATCAAAAATTGATGCATGCCCTAATGATTGTATGTTGTACTAGGGAGATTATGCCAGCAGGGAGACTTGTAAGCGATGTCACACATCAAGGTACAAGGTAATTCGTAAGGGGAAAAAGCAGAAGAAGAAACCTGTAAAGATTCTCAGGTACTTCCCTTTGAAGCCGCGCCTACAAAGAGTGTTTATGTCATCCAAAACGGTAGAGCACATGAGGTGGCATGACGTTGATAAGAATGAAGATGGTAAATTAAGACATCCCTGGGATGCAGACGTATGGAAAAAGTTTGACATCGACTTTCCATCTTTCACGACTGACCCTAGAAATGTTTGGCTTGCTTTGGCGACTGATGGTTTCAATCCATTTGGGAATCTTAGCACAAGTTATAGTATTTGGTCGATAGTCTTAGTTCCCTACAACTTACCCCCTGGATGTGTATGAAATAAAGCTCCTTTATTTTGTCTATGATCGTTCTAGAGAAAAAGGCATAGGGTAATAACATCGATTTGTATCTTCAACCGTTTATTACATAATTGTTTGACCTGTGGAATGTGTTAAATTCTATGTTTTGATGATAACAAAAGGTAATTATGTGTAAAGTACGTTTTTACAAGTTTAGACAATGATTGCAAAGTTACCGAATGCATATAGCAAAATTTAGAGATGTCTGCTGTCAGTTTTGCTGATGCACTCGAGCAACAGAGTTAACACTCGAGCATCAACCTCTTTTGCACTCGAGCACATGCAAGTATTGGACATAAAGTGTTTGACAGAGAGCAATTGCTGTCAATTTTACTGATGCACTCAAGCACTATAACTAACACTCGAGCATGAAGCTGTTTTGCACTGGAGCATATGAAAGTGTTGGACAGAAAGTGTTTGATAGAGAGTAAAGTTAGAAACAAGATATCAACACTTCACTCTAGCACTGTTTCTGTACTCGAGTGATGGTCTTATCTGCACCTGAGTTCTAGCGAGTGAGAGACTGTGAGTGTTTGGCCGAGAGTCATGCAGAACAGAGAAGCATAAGCATGCCCGAGTTAGAGTTCATGTACCCGAGTGATACATCAGCACCCGCGAGTGAGAAATCTAACTCTCTCAATTTTGATGCAAGTGCTGAAGACAAAGATTATATTATAGAAAATATTCTTCTCACTCGAGTAAGAGTATGTATGCTTGAGTGAGGGCCTATATCACCTGCGAGTGTAAAATCACACTCTTGATAAAACAAGGTACGAGTGTTGTCTAGAGACGTGGCTCATAGTGTAAAATGAAGCAGCACTCGAGTGAGATATCACAGTGCTCAAGTGATACTTTGCCAGAAGCCAAAACGCACCAGTCTTATAGCATTCAATCCGAACATGGTTTAATAATATTTATTTATTTTATTTTCACTTAATATTATTATATAACATCATTTAACAGATATTATGAGTATGATACAGGAGTTTGAGCGTTTAAATTAGAAAGACACAGAGGAAGTCAAACAATGACAGACAGCATTATTACGACCATCCAAGCACGTACCTACCGCGTTTAAAGATTTCAAACGTACACATGCCGTTCCACAGTAACATGCCTCGCTCCACAATGATTATTGTTCAAATGGGCAAAAACAAATATCTATAAATACAGAGCTCCAGAGACCATCGAATACAACAAAGTGCAAGAATTCACACAAGCAAATTCGCGAGTCTTTATTATTCACATTTCCTCTGTATTCATATCGTTTTTCAGTGTTTATCATATTTGCTCTATAATAGAGTCTGTATACACTTCAAATTCTATTTTCATTTGATCTCAAGGTACTGGGACCTTGAGAGGGGAGATTTCCTTACGAGAGAAGCAGTGAGAGAATTCGTAGTAGGACTTTCTGCTCATAAGACTTACAAGATACAAGCAATAGAGAACATTGCTGCTCGTAAGACTTACAGTAGTGTAAGCAGGAGAGAATGTTGCTGCTCATAAGACTTGTATACGTAAGCAAGAGAGAAAGGTCATAGGTTTGTTTTTTTGCATGTAAGACTTGTCGTAAGGGGGAGATAAATTTCTAGTATTTCTACTCGTAGTCCTTTCAAGGACGGTTGTTGTCTTGCGGCGTTCCGAGAGCCTACTGAATCTTGGAAGAATAGTGAAAATCTCAGTAGGTCTTGATCTCTGAGGACTGAACGTAGGCCTAGGTTTTGGGCCGAACTAGTATAACTCTCTATGTGCTTATCTTCTCAACTCTACTGTATCTATAACTATTACTATATCACCACATCAACCAAAACATTTATCACATCACCCAATTCACCCCCTCTTGGGTGAAGCTTGCCTCTTTCAGAATGTTGGCATCGAGACATATGACGCTTATGGGAAGACATTTTTCAACATGCGTGTATCCTTGATGTGGATGATTAGCGACTTTCCTAGCCTTGGAACATTATTTGGTTGGAATATGCATATTGGGTCGGCATGTCCAGTTTGCAATTTTGACTCTGACGCAGTACGCGTTCCCCATAGCTGAAAGTGGTGCTTCATGGGGCATCAGAGATTTGTTGATATAAGGCATAAGTTTATATTGCAACGGAATCGCTTCAATGGGAAATCAGAAAAAAGAGGACCACCTCAGATTTTGTCCAGGTAGATATCTTACAACAGCTTGAGAATGTTGAATTCGAGTTTAGAAAAAGCTACGAATCAGCACAAACTGGGTGAAAGACGGGCATGACTTTTATGCCTCAGTAATAGAGGAAGATTAAGTATTTTCTTCACTCTTCCATATTGGAAATCTAATTTACTTCACTATAGTCTTGATGTCATGCACATTGAAAAAAATATTTACGATAATATGCTATATACGCTGCTTAACGAACCCAGCAAGACAAAAGATCATCTTCAGGAGAGGAAAGACTTACACGCCATGGGAGTTCGTGAAGACGAGTGGCTAGATGAGCATGACAAATTTCAACCGGCAAAGTTTACCCTCACAAAACTAAACAAGGAAGTCTTCCTTGCGACGTTGAAGAAAGTAAAAGTTCCTGATGGGTATTCAAGCAACATATCTTGATGTATTGACTTGCAGGATCGAAATGACCACAACCCATACTCACCAGATTTCAGAGCTCTAGTATTCATCCCTCTTGACTATGCAAAAAGGTTTATAGCATATAATGTCAATGGTTTGAAGTTTTGCATGGTTTCACGGGATCAAGGATTGAAAACTCATAATTTGGGTGTTTGTGGCACCTTTGGGCCAAGGAGTTATACGAACAGTAGTGATGCCAACATGCAGCTCGGAGGCATCCCTTACTATGGAAAGTTTCTTGATATTGTCAAACTTAATTATCAAGTTCGTTTCACCGTGACACTGTTCAAGTATTTATGGGCAAATACCACTACTTCCCGGGGACTCACAACTGATGGCTTAGGCATTACATCAGTCAATTTATCATGCCCAATTCATACTAGTCATTCTCAAGGTGATGAGCCGTATATTCTTGCCTTAGAGGCACACCAGGTTTATTATGTCTTGGATGAAAGGCACAGGGATTGGCAATGGTAGTTCATTTAAAGATATGAGACTTTTACGACATAGGTGATGATGATAACATTGCCTACGAGAGTGGGCCATTTCAGCCTGCCAATTTCAAAAACTTCTTCCTAGAAGGTGATGACAATTTACCTATACTTTGATGCATTTTTTTAAGTTCACATCATTTAAATTAAATTTTTTTAACAAAATAATACATCACTAACAATTTTCTACACAATTTCTGTAGCGATGGTGAGGATGAATGATTAAACAAATTATGTTTTTATTTTTTTCTTAAAATACTTTTTTTTTAAAAATTAATAAAATATTTGTAGCTGTTATAAAAATGCTACAAAAACATAAAATAACTGCTACAAATAACAACCACCACAAAACCCGTTACACTAATCACTATAAGTGCTACACAAATCCCTATAAATACTCGCACCATATCTCATTTCAAACACTCTACCATTTCTTTCCACCTTACCCCTCTTTCATTTTCTCTCATTTACAAGTTTTTTTCTGCGAACCGAGGAGCTGAATAAGGTGATCAAATATGATAACAAGTTTTTAAATTTTTGATTTCAATACTTTTTTCCTTTGCCTAATATTTATATTCACTATTTTTTTACAGATATTTAAGAACATTTTCTCATTGTTTCCTATTTTCCTTACATAATCATAATCACATTGTAGCAAACAACATAATAGTTCCTTATTATCTATGTATCCTCAATAATATTATCAATACAATCTTCATACTTATCCAACTTAATTAAATCATTTCTTTTAAATTATAAATGAGCTAAACTATTGAATAATAAGCTAATTAAATTAGCTACACTATTAGAACAATTAACTATTTAATTTAATATTAAAAAAATAGAAACAAGTAATTGTATATATATTTTTTCATTGTTTCCTATTCATTTGTAGCGGTTCTATAACTGCTACTAATATAAGGTGCCATTTTAAAACAGAAATTAAATTTTTGGCGCCAAATTTAAATTTCCTTTGAAATGAGTAGCGGTTACGCAACCGCTACTAATGTTTGACGCCATTTTTAAATTCAAGTTAGTAGCGGTTCAAAAATGGTGCCAAGTTTTGATTTTTTATTTCCCGCCATCCAAAATTCATATGTTGACATTTACGTTTCCAGAAAAATATTTTCCTACATGAGAATGTTGTAGCGGTTAGAATGAACCTAACCACTACAAATATAGTAGTTGTTTTTGTGCTTGAGTAGCAGTTAAAAATAACACTACAAAACTACTTGTAACAGTAGATTTAGTAGTTGTTTTATGAACCACTATGAATGCTATTTGTAGTGGTTGAAACCGCTATAAATACACCTTTTTAACTGCTACTAAATCACAATTTTTCATAGTGTGAGGGTCCAAACCCCTCCGCCAACCCCTATAGTTCATAGCAGGATGATGACGATGCACAACGTATAACACAAGAGGAAAGAGCACAAAGGAAGGGCCTTGTTGTGATGAAGAAGGTCTAGAAAGAAAAGAGAGAATGGAGGAAACTTAATATGAGATGGAACAAGAAAGGGCAAGTTGTGAAACCTGATAACTTCATTATATACCTTGGGTATCTGGCAAAAAGCAACATGCCTATCACTTTGAACAACTAGAAGAAGGCAACCGAGTTAATAAGGAAGGCTGTCTGGGATGAAGTATCAGTAAGACATGAAACCACATAGTTAATAATATCTTGTTAACTGGTATACCTAACATTAATAATGATTTGTGTGTTTTGTAGTCTGGATTCCACATAGATGAGGAGAAGAACGATTATTTTCTCGGGAAGGCTGGCAGGGTACTGTACTTGTTTTGAGGGTTTATGAAAAAGAAATATTTGTTGGAACCTTACATTTTAGATGAGTAAGTGGTTTTAATGCTACTAAAGGAAGTTGTCAAGCAGCCCGAATGGTCTGCCTTTGTATAGTCATGACACTTTGCAAAGTTCAAGGTAAATTAAATTTACTAGAATAACAATTCAATGGTACTTCTGTATTAGCGTAATGTGTAACTCTAACTTTTTCTTTGTTTCTTTCCATAGGCATTATGCTTGGCAAACCGTGATAGGGTAAAGAACAACGAATACCTATACTGTGGAGGCCACACAGGAATGTGAACATCGAGCATCATTTGATAGAGAAGCAAGGGTTAGGATCGGATGTGACTATCAACTATGGAGTGTTGTGGGCTACTGCGAGGTAAAACAAAGTGGGCAATATTGACAATCCTGGTGTGCATGATATTGTCTTAAGAATGGTAAGTACTGATGATTTTGATTCAATTATAATTGCTTTTTTCATATAAGGTTATTTAACCTTTCATTTTACTACAGGAGACCTTGAGTTAAAAGTTAGAGTAAGGCAAGCTTCCTGGGGACAAGGATCTCTTGGAAAAGGTTCTAGGTCCTCACCATGGAGGTCTTTTGAGGGGTATCGGCTACCGAATTGATAAAAAATAATACCTTAGGACCCGAAAAAGGTCGATAAGGGTGTCTGATCAGAAGCTTCAATAGGATGACTAAGATATTAAAGCAGTATGTTGAAGTACAACAAGTTGTTATTTATCATTTAATATGCATAGACACCTCAAGGAAGTAGGGAATAGGTCATACCCTAAGTGCCATAGATAGCTGCACATTCCCTTCTTAAACTCTACCTGAGGTAGTATGACTTATGTCGAAAGCCTATGCTTTATTTATTTTTTGCTTTACACTAATTGTATTTTCTCTTTGTTTAGGGCAAGACAAAGGTTGAGTGTGTGGCAGATAGCCCCAAGCTATATACAAGTTGCTACTAGCTGCATGTACAACTTACATTGGGAGAACATGATTCATAACTTGCCTCTCCCTCAAAATGATATTAGGGTAGAGCTGAAGATAGGCATCGATCCTAAGTATGCTCTTTCAATACCCACCTTAGATGCAGATATAGTAGGAGGAGCTATAGTTAGCTTTGTTTTGTGGCCAGACCACCTTATTGTCATACCGTCAAAGACAAAAAAAGTTATACCATTATCTTTTGAGCTTTTTAATGAAGTTTATAGTAACTATTTTCCTAACTTCTCAACTTGTTTATCTAAAGAGAAGGAAGAGCAATTTGGGAGCTTAGTTTGGCTATGGTTTGGTGTCTTGTGCGGCGAAGAAGACAAATGAGCCTATACCTGTTCCTTAGCCACATATTCCACCTATTCCACCAATTTCTAATAAATATGAGATGGCTCTTGAGGCACATGATAGTGTAGTTGTCAAACTAGACCATGAGAGAGAAGACTACACCAAACAAGTCCCCTTTGGGCAAAATATATATGGGGAATTAGGCGTGTTTGATGCTATCAATCAGGTGTTAGTCAAAGAGATCATTACGAGCAATATGGCTAGCTCGAGTGCTTGTAACTTTTATATCTAGTATTTCTTCTACTGCGAATGAATACTTTGCTACTCATAGCATTTATATATACTGATTTTCTTGTTTTTGTATGTAAGGTACCTTCACAAGGAGCATGTAGCCCACAATAGCCTACAGGACACATTCCTATTCCTCAACTCCTACCACTATTCAGGAATGTTAGACATAGGAAATAAGCCAGATTTTGTGGAGAGAAAAGCAAGGTAAATGGTAGATATGGTCATTAGAAGGGCACTAAAGAAGCCAAACAGTTTTTTCTTAGTGCCATACTGCCAGGGGATAAGTATATTACTTCATTAAATTGGATGCTCATTATGTTTTCTTCGTAGTTTTGTTCTCATTATATTTAGTGTAGCTAGGGGTCATTGGATGCTCATCATGCTAAATCCCTTCAAACAAAGGATTTGGTATTTTGATTTGGTTCATGGGGGTGCAAATAATCAACCATAAATGGTCGAGGTTTTCAATAAGTAAATTCATGAATTTATATTTCATACTTTAATTTCTTATTATCCTGTCAGAGTTTATTATAAATTTGGTGCTTTAATTTCTTATTGTGATCTTATCAAAGTTGTTCAGTAATATGCATGGATGAAGGCCTCGGCTGCCCCGTGTTACATGGCAAAGACATTGCATCCATCCACTTACAAATGGAAGAGAGTAGCGGTAATTCCCACTACTACAAAAAATGCTTTAACGTCCATTTTTTAGGCCTTTTAATATATGAAAATAAGGGGATGTCTATGTTGTAAGAGGCAAGCTTCACCCAAGAGGGGGGTGAATTGGGTGATGTTATAAATTTTTCGCTTGATGTGGTGATATGAAAAATATAGTAGATAGAGTAGAGTTGAGAAGATTTGAACACAGAGAGTTATACTGGTTCGGCCTAACAACAAGGCCTACGTCCAGTCCTCAGAGATCAAGACCTACTGAGATTTTCACTATACCTCCAAGATTCAATGGGCTCTCAGAACGCCACAAAACAACAATCGTCCTTGAACGGACTATGAGCAGAAATATTCTCTCAACAAGAAACTTCTCTCCCCCTTACGACAAGTCTTACGTGCAGAAAAACAACCTATGACTCTTCTTACTTGCTTATGTATACAAGACTTATGAGCAGCAACATTCTCTCCTGCTTACACCACTGTAAGTCTCACGAGCAGCAACGTTCTCTCCTGCTTGTATCTTATAAGGCTTATGAGTGGAAGACACAACAAGGAATTCTCTCAACTGCTTCTCTCGTAAGGAAAAAACTACCCTCTCAAGGTCCCAATACCTTGAGATCAAATAAACATAGAATTTTGAATTGTATGAAGACTCTCTTACAGAGTAAATGAATAAACACTGAAGATCAATGTGTATACAGAGAAAAATGATGAATAGCAGAGACTTGGTATAAGCTTGTGAATTCTTGCTGTGTTGTTATCTCTGTTCTCCTTGAATCTCTATATATATATAGTTGCTTCAGTTTTTGCCCGTTTTGAAATTCTTCATTTGAGGAGCGGGACATTTGAAAACTATTGGCAGACATGCGCATGTTTGAATAATCTGAGTGCGGTAGGTGCCAGCGTGTTTATAATCATATTGTCTGCCGTTGTTTGACTTTCTTCATGTGGTTTATTTCCAACATTCATATTCCTGTATCACACTTTTAAAATAATCAAAACAATGTTAAACAATAATAATAAGT
The DNA here is from genome assembly GCA_963210345.1 of Inga oerstediana. Taxonomy (NCBI): domain Eukaryota; kingdom Viridiplantae; phylum Streptophyta; class Magnoliopsida; order Fabales; family Fabaceae; genus Inga; species Inga oerstediana. Next base: position 43,131,229 of record OY723409.1, read on the forward strand.
AATGATGATATGAATAAATAACAATAAACCATATTCGGAATGAACGTTGTGAGACTTAGCATTTTTGGTGGTCAAACAGGGCATCACTCGAGCATGAAAGGCTCACTTCGAGTGATCTCCTATTTTCCTTCATATGCCTCTGTTATCGGGTTGTGCGTGCATAGAATTTCAGAGAGACAAAATCTTCACTCGCGGGTGAAGAGGGGTCTCACTCGAGCACAACTTCCTCTGCTCGAGTGATCTTTCATTTTCAACTGGGAGTGTCTTCTCGGGTCATCACTCGCACACCATATTGACAAGAGTGAGAATTTGTACTCGCGGGTGATATGGACCCTCACTCGAGCACACATACCTCTGCTCGAGTGAGACGCATATTCTCAAGGAATATGCTCTCAATACCATCACTTGCATCAGGATTTCAGAGGGATAAAATTATCACTCGCGAGTGATGTGGGCCCTCACTCGAGCACACAGACTCCTGCTCGAGTGAGAAGAATATTCTCAAGTATTATACCTTTTAAACAAGTGCTCGCAACAGATCTGGAGAGGGATAGAATTTTCACTTGCAAGCATTGATGTGTCACTCGAGCATATACGGGTGTGCTCGAGCACACTTGCACTTCTCTGTACTTCATGACTCTCGGCCAGACACTCGCAGTACCTTGCTCGAGCACAGAATGCTCTTGCTCGAGCATTGATGTCTCTGCTCGAGTGAATGAAGGAAGCATGCTATTACTTGCTCTCGGCCAAGCACTCGCAGACCCTCACTCGCATGTGCTCGAGTGAGAATGACTTCTCTGCTCAAGTGCACACCTTAGTGCTCGAGTGATCCAGTGAACATAATGGGAGAATGCCTCTCGGGTACACACTTTCTGGCTTTCACTCGCACCTGCTCGAGCACAGAGGAGATCTATGCTCGAGTGCAAAATCCTTGCTCGAGCACTCCAGTGCAATTTCACAGCAGATATCAGAAAACATCAAATATGCATTTGGTGACTTTGTAAACTTTTCTTAATCTTCTAAAAACATGATTTGCACACAATTGACTTATTGTTATCATCAAAACTTGGGATCTAACATTCTCCCCCTTTTTGATGATGACAAAACTTTTGTGATGAAAGTTTAAGAGAAATTGATTGAGATTGAAAATTTTGAAATTCTTCAATGTTTCCAAATGCATATTAAGTTTAAGTTTCAAATTCAAGTTTTCCTGCAATGTTTCCTCTGGACACTTAACAACCAAGATAAGTATAGTATGAGATATATAAGTTTTAATAGTAACTTGATAATCAAAATCATGAACAACTTGAAAACATGAAAAAGTTCAATCTTGAAACAAGTACATAATATCAATAACATCAAACATAATAGTTTCATAACAACAAATCAAAATAACATCAAATTCCTACCCAATACAGAAATCTACCCAAATACCCATATACACCCTACAGAAGCTCAGAAAACATCACACATCCTTCTCCCCCATTTTGTCAACATCAGAAGGGGGCTGTGGAGGTGGAACAAAGGATATCATGGCAGTGAGAGGGTCAATGGGCTGATCAGAAAGAGATGTTGGCTGTGGTACAGATAATGAGGGAGGTAGTGAAGGCGACCGATCAAATGTAACATCTACATTAGACTCTGGATCGGTGAAAAGTACATGAGTCTGTGGATGAAGTGGTGAGGTATGAGTGGTCTCTGGAGGCACCCCGAAAGATGAAGAGGGAAAATGTGAATGCAGGAAGGTCTCCATATTAGTGATCCTCTGTGACATCTCACCCTGAGTTTTGAACATCAATTCAAAGTTAAGATTGGCCTTGTCTACCAATTTAATGACTTGTGCTTCCATTTTCTCCTCAAGCTTCTCATACTCAGTCACTAACTCCTTCTTCAAACTTGATACAGCTTGATTAATTACTTCAGTCATATGATTGGACAGAGAGGCATTGAGAAAGGAAGGAGGAGGAATAGGACCTTGTGCAGATGATTGTGCCTCATCACCTCTGGATGGAGTGGCTTCCCTCTTGGATGTGGCTTTGGTCCGACTCACCGGAAGATTGATACCCATGTGAGTTAACTGAGTCTTACCAAACCTTGAGATGAGTATCCTTTCAGTTCCTTCCAAATACCAAATTTTGTTTTTCATCAAAATGAAGGAAACAAGTTGAGGGTATGGTATGGTTGTGGATCTTGTTGAAGAAAATTGAAACCTTCTCATCTCATTAAAAATAATCTCCCCTACATTCCTTTGTTGCCCAGCAACCAAAGAAGCCAAGAAATAGTAATCCTTTTGAGCAAAGTGGGTAAAATTCTTGGATTTATTGACTATGCTCCGGGAATAATTATAATGAAGGACTCTGTGATTATCAGGCATATCAATAGGTTTGAAAATGAGGGGGCCAATTGGGTCTTTTGGTCTCAGAATTTTAAAAATTTCATTGGCAGAGAAAGAGGGTGGATCAGGAGGAGGTGCAACATAACCAAGTAAGTCATTTATGATTTTGGCAGAAATCATAATGAATTTTCCTCTAACAGTAGTAGACATTGCTTCTTCAATCAACTCACCAGATCTAGACATAATATTATGAGTCTTCATATTGCAATAAAAGGTTTTCACAACAGTGGGGGAATATGGCAAATGGATATCTAGCCAGGGAGCATAGTATTGGAGGTAAGGGTACAAGTCCAAATGACAATTCTTTTTCAAATAATCCAGATCCACATATACTACAGGGCAGAAATGTCTATGTTTAAATTCATCATCATTTACCTTATGAGATAAAGCCTTAAGCTCTGCAACATTGAATCCCTTAGGAGGACTGGTGAGTTGGTCATCCACTGGTGCTTGAGAGGCAGAAGGTGCTCCTGAAGCAGAGGCACTTGGTTGCTTATCTTGATGTGAACTTGAAACACCGGCTTGAGAAGCAATCTTCCCAACTATCTTGTCCAGTTTGGATTTCTCTATTGCTTCCCGGAGTTGTCTACTGAAGGTATCCCCAGAAGAAGAAGATGATTGGGGTTGTTCTGAATCCTTCTTCTTTCCCTTTCCTTGAACCTCTTTGGATTGAGACCGGGTGATTATGGGTTCCTTGAATACCACACCCTTTGGTTTCTTTTGAGGAGGTTGGTCTTTCTTTGAAACTTGAGGCTTTGGGTGAGGTTTCTTAGCCGGAGTTCTCTTTTTGGTTTTGGGTTTAGGAGGGGGTGACGGTGAGGAAGAGATTTTAGGAGATGGAGGAGTAAGCTCAGGGGTTCCAGATTCACTTGCAGCAGAGTGAGTAGGAGAAAGAGAATGAGATTTTTGAGGAATAGAGGGTAGTTTGGTTCTTGCCATTGTAGAGAAAGTGGAAGAGAAGCAAAAACTCTTAGTTTTTGAAAGAAAGACAAATGGAGATTAGGGCACGAATGAGAAATGTAGAAGGTAACAATCACCTTTTATAAAAGAGTGAAGGGTTGTAACGGCGATTTGAGGCAGAAAGACGTGATTGAATGATGAGAAAATGGTTGAAGGTGAAGAGTTGTGTCTTTCGAGTGAGAAAGCACTTCGAGTGAGAGCAGGAAGTGCGACGTTCTGAGCTCCCCAGTAACTGATATAAGTGACAGTGCTCGAGCATGAACCCTAGTGCTCGAGTGATGTTCATACTGTGCTCGAGTGTGTTCTATCTGTGCTCGAGTGATCTTCTGGAAAAATAAAGAAACAAGTAAAACGTACCTGGATTGTGGATTCCTTGATATATTTTTGTATCTTTGTACTCAAATCCTCCAAGATCATTTGAGTAACCATGATTTGGATAGCTTTTGCAAAGAAATTCCTCTTCTTCACTCGAGCAGGCATTCCTCACCTCAAGCATGTTCATATCATGCTCGAGTGAGAGTTCCTCACTCGCGAGTGAGTTCAATTCTCACTGTTATTTCTGATACATTCCCTTGGTATTCTTAACTCCTCTGTTAACCTCTGTTTTACATGTCAAAGAGCAGAGTATTTTTAATAGCGTTGTTCTCGAGCAGAGCTGCTTGTGCTCGAGTAACACAGCTCGTCACTCGAGCAGCACCCTCAGTGCTCGAGTGACAGTCCTGCAAAAACAAATTTTGAACACTCCGATGCTAAAGTCAGTATGGTTATCATCAAAAGAAACATTTAATTAAACTTTTTAACAAGAAAAACTTACAACTCATTGGGATTAACCATTCCCAATTCTCTTCGAATATAAAGGAATTGATCTTTTGCAATTGGTTTTGTGAAAATATCCGCAAGTTGAAGATGAGTTGGAATAAATTCCACTTTGACATCTTTCTTTTGAACATGATCTCGAATGAAGTGATGTCGAATGTCTATATGCTTGGTTCTTGAATGTTGTACAGGATTCTTTGCCAAGCTTATCGTGCTAGTATTATCACAATAGATTGGGATTTCTTTTAAATAAATTCCCAAATCTTGAAGTTGTTGTTTTAACCATAGCACTTGAGAACAGCAGCTTGCCACAGCTACATATTCAGCTTCAGTCGAAGATAATGAAACTGTGTTCTGCTTCTTGCTGAACCATGACACTAGAGAGCCTCCGAGAAATTGACATTGTCTACTGGTACTCTTTCTGTCAGTTTTATATCCACCGTGATCTGAATCTGAATATGCCATTAAATACTCGTTCCCTCTTTTTGGATACCAAAGACCAAGCTCTGAAGTATCTCCTAGATATTTGAAAATTCTTTTTACTGTCTCTGCATGAGATACCTTAGGATTGGATTGATACCTTGCACACATTCCTACACTGAACTGAATATCTGGCCTGCTTGCTGTGAGATAGAGTAATGAACCAATCATTCCTCTATACTTTGTGATGTTGAAGCTAGGTCCCTTTACATCAGCATCCAACAATGTTGTAGAACTCATTGGAGTATCAGCTCCGTTAGCATTATCTAATCCATATTTCTTCAACAACTCTTTCAAATACTTTGTCTGAGATATAAATATACCATTCTTCTTTTGTTTGATCTGAAGTCCAAGAAAGAAGTTCAATTCTCCCATCATGGACATTTCAAATTCTCCCTGCATAATCTTAGAAAATTCTTGACACATAGATTCGTTAGTAGCACCAAAAATAATATCATCAACATAAATTTGAACTATTAGAATATCATTTTTGTTATGTTTGATGAATAAAGTTGTATCAACTTTACCTCTGACAAAACCTTGATCAAGAAGAAATTTGCTTAGTCTTTCATACCAAGCTCTGGGTGCTTGTTTCAAACCATATAATGCTTTCTTAAGTTTGAAGACATAATCAAGTTTTGTTTCATCTTCAAAACTAGGAGGATGTTCTACATATACTTCCTCCATAATATAACCATTTAGAAAAGCGCTTTTTACATCCATTTGATAAAGTTTAAAACTTTTGATGCAAGCAAAAGCTAAGAGTACTCGTATTACTTCCAATCTTGCCACTGGAGCATATGTTTCCTCATAATCAATACCTTCTTCTTGATTATAGCCTTTGGCGACCAATCTTGCTTTATTTCTCACAATGATTGCTGATTCATCAAGTTTGTTTTTGAAAACCCATTTGGTCCCTATAACCGTATGATCTTTAGGTCGAGGAACCAAATCCCAAACTTGATTTCTTTGAAATTGATTTAGTTCTTCTTGCATAGCAATCACCCAATCATTGTCAGATAAAGCTTCTTCTATATTAGAAGGCTCAATTTCAGAAATAAAAGCTGAAAATGTTACCTCATTGAGGATTCTATTTCTGGTTTTGACACCTTCATGAATATCTCCTATAACTTGATCAATTGGATGATCCTTTATATGTCTCCATGCTTTAGGTTGAGCATGATCATTGACATCTTCTAAATTTTGAAAATCATTTGTTTCAAAATCATCCTGCTTTGAAATAGATTTGTTTTTCTTGATTGAATCTATTTCTTCTTCATCATTAAGTCTTGTCTGAGATTCAATTTCATCAAACACAACATGAATAGATTCTTCAATAGTACATGTTCTTTTATTGAAAACTCTATAAGCTTTACTTCTATTAGAATATCCTAGAAAAATACCTTCATCAGACTTTGAATCAAATTTACCTAAATTTTCTTTACCATTGTTGTGAATGAAGCACTTACACCCGAAGATATGAAGATGAGCAATATTTGGCTTCCTTCCTTTGTAAAGTTCATATGGTGTCTTTCCAAGAGATTTACGAATATATGCTCTGTTTGAAATATAGCATGCAGTACTCATTGCATCTTCCCAGAACACTTGTGACATTTCTTTTTCATTAAGTAATGCTCTTGCCATTTCTGTAAGCACTCTGTTCTTCCTTTCCACTACTCCATTTTGTTAAGGTGTTCTAGGGGTTGAGAAGTTGTGATCTATTCCTTTGTCGTTGCAGTAATCTTCAAACAATTGATTATCAAATTCTCCTCCATGATCTATTCTAATAGAGACAATAGGAATACCTTTCTCATTTTGAACCTTTTTGGCAAACATAATAAATTCAGCAAAAGTTTCATCTTTTTAGGCAATAAATATAGTCCATGCAAACCTTGTAAAATCATCAACAATTACTAACGTATATAAATTTCCTCCAAAACTTTTTACTCTTGCAGGTCCTACCAAATCCATATGAAGTAATTGTAAAGGTTTTGAAGTAGAAATTTCATATTTTGTTTTAAAAGAAGATTTAGTTTGTTTGCCTTTTTGACATGCTTCACAAATCATGTCGTCTTTGAATTTGAGTTTAGGAAGGCCTACAACTAAATCTTTTCTAATCAATTTGTCAAGTTGATTCATATTGACATGAGCCAAACGCTTATGCCATAACCAACTTTCCTCTGATCGACTAAGAAAACAATTTTCAGAAGAATTTGAATTTAAATCAATAGTATAACAATTACCGTCCCTTTGAGCTCGGATCTTTGCCTTGATAGTTTCTTTGTTTAGGAGTAGATCTTTCTTGCTTATTATCAAGCATTCTTTCGAGTCAAAAATCACCCAGTTATCTTTGTCAGTGCTTTGGCTTACGCTTAAGAGATTGTGGCATAATCCTTCAACATAATATACTCCGTTGATTTGAATGCCATCGGTTCTTCCCACTTCACCAATTCCAGCAATACGTCCAGATTGATTTCCTCCAAATGTCACCTTTCCTCCTTCTCTAGTTTCAAACATGGTGAACTTATTTTTGTCACCAGTCATGTGTCTCGAACATCCACTATCAATATACCATTTGTTTGCTCGAGATGCTTTGAGACATACCTAGAATAAGATGATCAGGTTTTAGGTACCCACACTTTCTTGGGTCCTTTGTGGTTAGTATTTGAAATATGTGTCCTTTTCGGAACCCATTTATATGTTCCAACAACCTGTCCCTTTTTGAAATAACACGATGAAGTATAATGTCCTTTCCTGTTACAATAATTGCATGATACAAATGGATTCGATGTATGCACAGAATCCCTGAAATATTTAAGATAGTCTCTACTATTCTTCTTATTCTTATCATGCACAGAATTATATCCAATTCCAGATTTATCAAATGAAACTTTTTGAGAATTTAAAATAACCTTGAGAGTTTCACTTCCTTTAGTAAACTTTTCAACAATCTTTGTTAAATCTTCTATTTTCTTATCTTTCTCTTTACATATTTCATATGATGATATGACATTACTTTCTAATTCTTTTACTTTCTTCTTATAACTAACCATTTCTTTAGCAACTTTGATGAACTCTGTATGCAATGCATTATATTCAGATAACAATTCATCATAAGATGGTTCAGAGTCACTTACCTCAGAGTCTGATTCTTCTTCCTTAGCTACCAAGCATAGATTTGCTACTTCGTCGTTGTCATTTTCTTCGTCTGATGAACTATCACCCCAAATAGATGATATATATGCTTTCTTTTTCAGCTTCTTTTTGTCTTTGTTTCTGAAGCATTCAGATTTGATGTATCCTGGTTTCCCACATTCATAGCATACTATTTGTTGTTCTTTATTTTCTTTCTTGCTTGGTCCACCTTGATAGTTCTTGAAATTCCTTTGTCCTCTTCTGTAGAATTTCTTGAACTTTCTTACAATCATTCCTATTTCATCATCACTAGGAACATCTTCATTCTCGGAAGTTTCTTCTTCTTCTTTGATAGCTTTAAGTGCAACTCCCTTTTTCTTTTTATCATCGAATTCTTCAAGTTCCTTTTTAAATCTCCTTTGGCTTCTTCGATGGCTGTCACTTTTGCTTCCCACTCTTTCGTAAGAATATTAAGAATCTTTCTTACCTGGGAATTTTGATCAAACGACTTTCCAAGAGCAGATAATTGATTAACAAGATGAGTATACCTTAGTTCAAATTCTGACATACTCTCTCCAGATTTCATACTAAATAAATCATATTCTGTAATTAAAGTATTGATTCTATTTTCTTTAATTCCAGATGTACCTTCATGAGCAATTTCAAGAGCATCCCACATATCTTTGGCAGTTGGTAGAGTACATATACGAAAATATTCTTTTTGACTAAGAGCACTCTGTATCATTAGAATAGCTTTACTATTTAATGTCACTAACCTTTTGTCATTCTCGTAAAACTCATCTGGGCTCTTTTTAACTGCTCTATCTTCGATTTTCTTCATTGGAATATAGTCACCATCTTGTATAACATTCTATAATCCGTACTCGTTGGCCATCACGAACACTCTGAATTTGGCTTTCCAGAACGAAAAATGTTCTCCAGCAAAACCAGGAGGTCTAGTGATTGAAGCTCCGTCTGGAAGGATATTTTCACCCATTGTTGCCATTTGTCGGATCCTTCTCAAGCTGTTAGGCTCTTCGGAGAAGACGAGGCTCTGATACCAAATGTAAGAGGCAAGCTTCACCCAAGAGGGGGGGGGGTGAATTGGGTGATGTTATAAATTTTTCGCTTGATGTGGTGATATGAAAAATATAGCAGATAGAGTAGAGTTGAGAAGATTTGAACACAGGGAGTTATACTGGTTCGGCCTAACAACAAGGCCTATGTCCAGTCCTCAGAGATCAAGACCTACTGAGATTTTCATTATACCTCCAAGATTCAATGGGCTCTCAGAACGCCACAAAACAACAATCGTCCTTGAACGAACTACGAGCAGAAATATTCTCTCAACAAGAAACTTCTCTCCCCCTTACGACAAGTCTTACGTGCAGAAAAACAACCTATGACTCTTCTTACTTGCTTATGTATACAAGACTTATGAGCAGCAACGTTCTCTCCTGCTTACACCACTGTAAGTCTCACGAGCAGCAACGTTCTCTCCTACTTGTATCTTATAAGGCTTATGAGTGGAAGACACAACAAGGAATTCTCTCAACTGCTTCTCTCATAAGGAAAAAACTACCTTCTCAAGGTCCCAATACCTTGAGATCAAATAAACATAGAATTTTGAATTGTATGAAGACTCTCTTACAGAGTAAATGAATAAACACTGAAGATCAATGTGTATACAGAGAAAAATGATGAATAGCAGAGACTTGGTATAAGCTTGTGAATTCTTGCTGCGTTGTTATCTCTGTTCTCCTTGAATCTCTATATATATATAGTTGCTTCAGTTTTTGCCCGTTTTGAAATTCTTCATTTGAGGAGTGGGACATTTGAAAACTATTGGCAGACATGCGCATGTTTGAATAATCTGAGTGCGGTAGGTGCCAGCGTGTTTATAATCATATTGTCTGCCGTTGTTTGACTTTCTTCATGTGGTTTATTTCCAATGTTCATATTCCTGTATCACACTTTTAAAATAATCAAAACAATGTTAAACAATGATAATAAGTAATGATGATATGAATAAATAACAATAAACCATATTCGGAATGAACGTTGTGAGACTTAGCATTTTTGGTGGTCAAACAGGGCATCACTCGAGCATGAAAGGCTCACTTCGAGTGATCTCCTATTTTCCTTCATATGCCTCTGTTATCGGGTTGTGCGTGCATAGAATTTCAGAGAGACAAAATCTTCACTCGCGGGTGAAGAGGGGTCTCACTCGAGCACAACTTCCTCTGCTCGAGTGATCTTTCATTTTCAACTGGGAGTGTCTTCTCGGGTCATCACTCGCACACCATATTGACAAGAGTGAGAATTTGTACTCGCGGGTGATATGGACCCTCACTCGAGCACACATACCTCTGCTCGAGTGAGACGCATATTCTCAAGGAATATGCCCTTAATACCATCACTTGCATCAGGATTTCAGAGGGATAAAATTATCACTCGCGAGTGATGTGGGCCCTCACTCGAGCACACAGACTCCTGCTCGAGTGAGAAGAATATTCTCAAGTATTATACCTTTTAAACAAGTGCTCGCAACAGATCTGGAGAGGGATAGAATTTTCACTTGTAAGCATTGATGTGTTACTCGAGCATATACGGGTGTGCTCGAGCACACTTGCACTTCTCTGTACTTCATGACTCTCGGCCAGACACTCGCAGTACCTTGCTCGAGCACAGAATGCTCTTGCTCGAGCATTGATGTCTCTGCTCGAGTGAATGAAGGAAGCATGCTATTACTTTCTCTCGGCCAAGCACTCGCAGACCCTCACTCACATGTGCTCGAGTGAGAATGACTTCTCTGCTCGAGTGCACACCTTAGTGCTCGAGTGATCCAATGAACATAATGGGAGAATGCCTCTCGGGTACACACTTTCTGGCTTTCACTAGCACCTGCTCGAGCACAGAGGAGATCTATGCTCGAGTGCAAAATCCTTGCTCGAGCACTCCAGTGCAATTTCACAGCAGATATCAGAAAACATCAAATATGCATTTGGTAACTCTGTAAACTTTTCTTAATCTTCTAAAAACATGATTTGCACACAATTGACTTATTGTTATCATCAAAACTTGGGATCTAACATATGTGAACGACATAGTAAAAAGGGATGTCTAAAGTGATATATTGACACTTTAGACGTCCCCAATTTAAAATGGGGACATCTAAAGTTCCACATCTAAAGTCCTATTTTAAATGTCCCCATTTTAAAATGGGAACGTCTAAAGTGTCAGTGTAGTACTTTAGACGTCCCCATTTTAAATTAGGAAAGTCTAAAGTCCCACTTTAGACGTGCCCAATTTAAAATGGGGACATCTAAAGTATTTTTTTAAAAAAGGTGTTTATATTATAGATATGGACTAAAAAATATTTAAAACCAGAAATTACAGATCATCATCAATAAAATTACAGATCTAGTATCTGAACTCCAAATCCAAAATCTACATAATAATAACTCCAAAGCTGAAATCTCATAGGCAAAAGATGGAAACAGTAAGAGGAATCAGTTGCAAAAAAACTTATCTCCTTCTATATCAAAATTCATTTTCTTGTAATAATGAATAGAGAAGAGCAACAGGGAGAGCTGAACCTTGTTTTCTCGGTGGGAACGTGGCCATGAAGCATGTTTCAGAGTCTCGATCTACAGGCCATAACAACATGAGTTAGAAGATAAAATAGAAGGGAAACCCAAAGAAAAAAAGAGAAAGAAGATAAAATAATAAAAAATCTTAAGAAAGCATAACAGATCTGGATGTGGAAAAAAGAGAGAGAAAGGAAGAAGCAAGAGTTAGAAAGAGCATATAAAGAAGAAAAAGCAAGAGTTAAAAGACGTGGTGGTAGTAGCTCTTCTTGAGTTAAAAGACAAATAAAGACTGTCAGTATAAATTTGAATTGTTTTTGGTGTCCCAAATTTAATTTAGGGACGTCTAGAGTTGTCTAGTTAATTTTTTTTTTTTTTACTTTAGACGTCCCTAATTCAAATAGGGACGTCTAATGTCACACTTTAGACGTCCCTATATGCATTAGGGATGCCTAAAGTTAAAAATAATTTTATTTTTAAATCAGGGACACCAAATATAATTAGGGATGCCAAAGGGCTCCCTTGATGTATCAATGGCGTCCCTAACATAATATTAGGGACGCCAAAATGGCATCCCTGATGATACATCAGGGCGTCCCTAATATATGAGGGACACCCTGATGATACAGGGACACCATTTTGGCGTCCCTGATGATACCATGGAAACCTTTTGGCATCCCTAATATATATTAGTGACGCCAAAGGATGTCTCTGATTTTTTTAAAAAGAATTTTAACTTTAGACGTCCTCGATGTATATAAGGATATCTAAAGTGTGACTTTGGACTTCTCTATTTGAATTGGGGACGTCTAAAGTAAAATATTTTTTTTAACTTTAGATGTCCCCCATTTAAATAGGGACGTCTAAAGTCTCTAAAGTCACACTTTAGACATCCCTATTTTAATTGGGGATGCCTAAAGCTTTCATTTCTCACCCATAATTATCAAAATGCCACCACTTTTATTTGTTACTTCCCTTTTTTTAAAAAGGATGTCCGTTAGGGTAATATAATCTATATTCTGTAATAGTGCCACCAATACTTACCATTTTGTGTTAGACTGACACATTTCATTTTTTTGTTTATATTGTTATGGCAACCAGATCAGAGCTCTTATTGTGGGTACTATGTCATGAAGGACAGTTGCCCACAATCCCCGCTCAACTAATATCAAGGTATGTATATATATGCATGTATGTGTGTTTAAGTTAAATTAAAAGTCATGTCATATATATTTTAACATACTTTGTTTTTACATGCAGTACTTTGATGACAATTATTCGTAGCAATATTCGCTCAGACAAATTGAAGAAGTCGTACAAGAGTTGGCTATGACAATTTATTGTCAATGGTTGGGAAAATAACAGAATTAGCTATAAAGTACCATTTTTTTGCTTTTAGTTTCTGTTTTGTTTTCTCTTTTACTCTAACTGATTTCCTTTTGGTTGGTAATTTAGACTAGCTTTTGGTTTCTTAATGTACAGTTGTGTATATGTATTTTTTGATGACTGGAATGGATATGTTTAATTGGTTTCTGTAATGTACATATATACTTTTTAATAACAAGCAATAGATTTGTTTGGTTTCTGTATATGTATGTATGATACATATGGGGGCTTATATATCGAAAATGAACACCAATTTTTTTAAAAATATTATTCACAATACTTCATGGTTATTATCTAATAACCATGAAGTATTGTGAATAATATTTCAAACATATATATCACGGTTTTTTCCAACAACTGTTAAGTGTGTGTGTGTGTATTTTATGGTTAATTACTAACAACTGTCAAATATACACCTTTTTTATGGCCAAAGCTGGTGTCAAATACTTAACTGTCCATCATATGAACCATAATGTATTTGGTAATATATTTCACAGTTTTTAGTGAACAACCGTTGAATATAATCTGCCATATGTAACAGTCATTGACTAAAAACTGTCAAATATAGAGCCCTATAAATAACAGTTATTTTAAACAACCGTGAAACATAGAGCCCTATATTTAATGGTTGACTATATATATATATATATATCTATATTTAGCACTCAGATATTTAACAGTTGAAAATTGTTAAATATAGGTAAAAATAACCGTTAAACATAGACAAATATGTAATAGTATCTACAATGAAATGTTAGAATGTTATGGTGTTTGATTGAAATAAATTTGGTCTTGTGGGACTTAATTAAAATTTTCCTATTTTCCTTTAACATTCCGTACTCCTTTTAATGAAGTCTTGATAAAATTTTGGGAGAGAAGATAATTAATGGAGTATTTCTCATTTAGTTTGTTTTCTTGGTGGTACCAATGCCTTATACATATATGATCTATTTATGGGCCTCTAATTATTAAAGTCTAATCCTAAACTTACAAAGTAATAAAAAGCTTAACCATGAGAAAGTCCTTTCAATTATTCATTCATTGGGGAGATTATAGGGTTTAGAACTTTAAAGATCAATAATCCTAATAGTTAGGGTTTATGAGCATCCACTCATACATGGTTTATGGAGGAATGTTTCCAATAAAAATCGTTTGTTTGTTGGATATTCCTACAGGTTTTCCAAATTAATCCCGTGGATACATATAATTTAGAGGAATATGTGAGTGATTCATATAAAACATCTTTTTCTTTTATCGAGGGTATTACTAATTGATATGTTTCAACAAATAATTGAAATTCAATTTCTTGATTTGTATCTTCAATTTTTGGAAACTTAGAGAGTTCTTCTGTTAAGCCCTGATCAATGAACCTACAAAACCCTTCAATCTGTATCCTTTAAAAGGAATGCTTCAAGATTTAGTCAACTTGCAAATTTTTATTCTTTTTCGTGTGATTGGACCAAATATGGGTATCTAAAATACTATATAATTTATATATTAGTATTAGAGTAGAGTTTAAAGGGCCGGTGTAACCCCCTCATGGTAATTATATTCGGGTTATGAAATTTAAGTGAAATAGAGATCAATAAGACAAAAACAACATTTATAATCCCTCATCTTCAAGATAGGGTGTCCAAAAAAAACAGTTCAAAAATATAATTATTCTGATCTCACATTCACATTCGAATACAATTACCTGTGCAGTAATATCATATTCATAAATATCAGAGTGCCTAACTAAAATCCCGGCAATCTCGGTTCACATATATATATATATATATAATGGATGTATATTTTCCCAAAATAGGGAATTACATATCCAAAATAATTTTACATACCAAAATATATACGATAATCCCAAGCTAAAATAGATAACCAACAGCCCAAAATGTACAACATCTCCACAAGGTCCTAACCGCTCCTAGTTGCCCGCTTTTCCTTGGAACCACTTGTCCTATCTGATGGTTAGTCAAAGGAAAGAGTGAGATTCAAAAGAATCCCAGTAGTAACAAATCACTCATACAATGTATAAACACATAGCATATATGATTATGTTCAGTAGCATCTCAATGATTCATGCTCACGCCACGAACGATAGCACTCATGGCTGTAATCACAATGCGACAGCTTTTGCTGTAATCTCAATGCTCGCTTTCACGGTAAACACTATGCCAGCTTTCGCTGTAATCACTATGTCCGCTTTCGCGGTAAACACTATATAGCAGCATCATAAGGCACAAAGCATCACAAAGCTCCATAAGGCGTCATAAAGCAACAGCAGCAACACAATGCATGACAACATACATACAATACATTTACACAAAGTATAAGAGAAGAGTTACTACCTTGTTCTTTCCTGATGTTCCTCGGCATAGTGGGCTCACAAGTCTGACAAATGTCAAATCCTATAACCAAATTAAGGACAACCGATCAATCTCTTTTCCAAGTACATATTTCCATAATACACTAAGTTGGTTATCATTCAAACTCTTTAGGTGGCTATTAAAGGAATACACATATGCCAAAAGGATTGGGAGAAACTACCTTGAAGACCCCTTTTCGGAAGCACAACACTGATTTTTAGCTGGCTCCCTCGAGTGAAGATGACCTCACTCGAGTGATGGGAGGTGGCTTGTACTTAAGTGAGAGTGGCTCTCACTCGTGAGTGTTTGACAGTGAGAAATAACCATGACTAGAAAGTGCTCACAACACTTGAGCATGGGGTTTTGCACTCGAGTGACTACTCCAAATTCACTCGAGTCCCCGAAGGTGCAACAAAGGAAGTGACAAACCGAGAGCATAGACACTTTAGTGGAAGAAGATCACTCGAGTACAACCTTTGGCACTCGGGTGAGAAGACAATACTTGCGAGTGTCAGAACACACTCTTGACAAATGGCCTGCGAGTGCATGGCCGAAAGCAACTCTTAACATGGCATTACACGTGCACTCGAGTGAACCCATGCTCACTCGAGTGATAGTCTGTATCACTCGCGAACCAGGAAGTGCACTCGCGCTTTTGGCATGGAAGTGCAACAAGAACTGAATGAACTTGGGCGAAAACATGCACAACACTTGAGTGATACTCATCCTTACTCGAGTGATGCTTATTAGATTGCAGATCGCAGCAAAATATAGAAATTCCCAGATTGGCCAAAACTGATCCCAATGGTTCCTAAACTCAACACAAAGCTCATACCCACTTAAAATCCCATAAGGAACCCATTGGTAATCTCCAAAACACTCAAAAACCCATTTTAACAACAATCTTACTCTTAGGTCTCTATAACACACACAATACCCAATTCCATTCAACTCACTTCTAAAATTCAAAACCATATCCAACACTCAAATAACTTCACAATAAACCAATTCCAACATCATTCACCATGTAATCCATGAATTCAAAAATTCACATAAAACCATGGCAAATTCTAGAATTTATCAAACTCAACCAAAAATCACAATAAATATACCAAAAAGCACCAAATGCTCACCTATTCAATTTGCCAAAGCCAAAACCTTGATTTTCAAACTTCCTAACTTGCTCCAACACCCAACTACCACCTTTCAAAATTCTGAAACCATCAAGATGAAGCTCTCATTGAGGTGCACAACTTTAGAGAAGAGGTCTAGAGCATTAGAGATCAATAAAGGTATCAAAATTTCACCTCTCTTCTTCTCTTTCCACCTTGGGTCGCCGGAAATGGAGGAATGGGGAGAGAGAGACGATGAGATGATGGAGATGATGATGATGATGATGATAGAGGCAAGCATATATTTTTCCCTTCCCAAAGCTCACCACCGAATAAGAGAGAGAAGAGAGAGAAAAGTGAATGTTTAACTTATGTGCATGATCCTTTGGTCCATAAAATGCCACTTAGCATAATCCTGCTTACTTCCTCCATGGGCTCACATAGATGTAAAGCATATAATTCCGACCCATTGACAATGAATCTCAACCATTGATCTTTAATCACCAATGAGTTTCCTCTTTGGTAACTGACCAGTTGGTCGATAAATTTCCAATTTTACCATTTTACCCCTGATTTTTACTATGCTTAATAAATTATCACCAAGTACATTTATATCAAATTCACATCATATTTCTCCAAAAGTGTTTAATTACACTAATTACAATCAATCTCGAAATCATTAGCCCCTAATCTCAAATTGGGTTATTACAGCTGGGCCGGACCATTGGTCAGTCCGTCAGCCTGCAACTCCTCTAGCTTGGTTTAAACATGAAACTCGCCGTGTTAGATTGTCATTTGGATGCTATTTAGCCCCCGACCGTGATAAATCTGGGAACCGGAGCAAGTATATGGAAGCCGTTCGGTCAAAATTCTTTCCAAACTTTTGCCTAAATCTCAAAAGTTCAGATTTCACCCTTTCCTCTAGCTCTGCAAGTGCACCTTTTTTGTTTGGAACTGCAAGTCTATTTAGCTTATTCACATGCCTCAGCTACTATGGTGTGTCTAAGATGAAGGTTAGGAGGCATGTATACTTGAAAATAAGGAGGGAAGAAGAGAAATGGTGCCTGAAACGAAGAAAGAAAGAGACAAGAAAAAGAAGGAAGAGAGCAAGAGAGAAAGGAGTGAATTAGAAACAAAAAGGAAAAGAGGGGGGAGGGGTGACTTTTCAAGATAGGTGTGGTGTAGAGTAGTAGGAGCAGACCTAGAGAAATTAAGAGAGAAGACTTGAAAATGATAATCTATGTGGTTTTGTTGTTACTGGAAGTGGGTATTAGTTGGTCACTTGGGGTAATTCATTTTTTTCCAATAGATAAAGACAAGCAGCCACCATACCTACATAAGATCTAAAGAGATCTTAAATTATGGGGATAATTCCATTGGAATTCTCATATTTCATAATATTATATTGCTATTTTTAATTATAAAATGTATTTTTTTTATGGAAAAAATATATTGCTGTTTTTAATTATAAAAATATATCTATGTCATCAATAATCAATCCAATATATATATGTATATATTATTTTTTTGGTGAATATATTAAACTTTTTTTAATGCTGCTTTATTATTGTTCTTCATATGTTTGTTATATTTACTATATAATACTATTTTTAATTTAGTTATTATAGTTCCGGTCCGACCCGATGGTCTGACCGGTCTGACCATTTGAACCATAACCCGCCAATATTTCTGGCTGAATATCTGGTCCAGCTTTTAAAACATTGTATTAGAGTATAAGAATTTATAACTTTTTATTTTATTATAGAATTTAATACATATAATGAATTGAGTATATATAATATAGAATTATAAATATATAATTAGAATATGAATTTCATATTTTAAATTTTATTGATATTGAATTTTCTAAACATCAATGTAATGAATTATTTGAAAACCAATTCTAATTGGATCCAATTCGAGAAAGTAAAAAAAAAAAATAGTAAAACTTGTTGGAATTTGTAAAACTATTTAGATTGAAAGTGGATCTAGGGAATCAACCATTTATTTGTACGATTTTTTGATATTTTATTTATATAAAAAGAATATTTTAATTAACTATTCAAATAAATTGAAAAATGAAAGAGAAATATTTATTAATATATTAGATATTATTATAAGATTTTAAATATTTATAAATTAATATTCTTTAAGGTCTTTTAATAATTTTTTTTTAAAATTTAAATTGAATTAAAAAAAATTCTTTTTTGCAACCTCTAGTAAAAGAATTTATTCGTCAATCTTAGTTTTTTTTTATAACGTATTCCATTTTTTTTTCACAAATGCGATATGAGTTGGTTCCATTTTCCTAGAATTTTTTACATAAACCCCTTTGAAAAATTGTAATTTTCCTGACCCCGAGCCCTTTAGGGCTGGCCCTGTTAGGCCCTGACCCGTCAAAGGCCGACCCTGATTCCCAACTCTATGTGTGAATAGGAATTCATCTTTCTTTTTTCTGTAACAAATCTTTTTATTTACTATTAACATATTAAGGAGTCGTTTTTCACAACCGCATGTTCCCCACATTAATTAATAATTTCGTCAATGCCACGACGTATTATCATATCAGGTGTGTTCCCCACCGAAAAGGCCAAACGAGTACACAGTGTTACAGTGTATGTACCTGCAAATTAACAAACCATACAATTAAGAAGCGAAAGGCAGATAGGTCTGGTATATCTCTACTTGGATCTCAAATATGAGGCCATGAAACTTTACGCCATTGATTTAACAACTTGCAACTCATTACTAGATCGGACGGCCTGTTCTATAACAATCGTGGTAGTTACATAACCAAACATTTGGTTGGCCCCAAAAAATCCGAAAAATGAGAATGTTGTTTGGTTGTTTCATTACCATTATAAATATTGCAGCCCAGCCAGCTAGCACCCACATGAACCCATTAATCCATTTTTGTCCCATTTGTTGTAAGTGCTTTGTTGGGTAACAAATATGGTTAAACCATTTTCCCCAGTAGATATAGAGATTACTGTGAGGAGGTGCCAGCCGGAACTGGTGGCTCCGGCGAGGTCCACCCCTCGTGAAGTTAAGCTGCTCTCTGACATAGATGACCAAGATGCTCTAAGATTTCAAATTCCAGTAGTACACTTTTATTCTCACAAGCCTTTCATGAAAGGAAACGATCCTGCTCAAGTTATCAAAAGGGCACTTGCTCAAACCCTTGTTTTTTACTATCCATTTGCAGGTCGACTCAGGGAAGGACCTGGCCGTAAACTTATGGTTGATTGTAATGCAGAAGGAATCCTTTTCATTGAAGCTGATGCTGATGTTTCTCTTCACCAATTTGGTGACCCTCTTCAACCGCCTTTCCCTTGCTTTGAAGAGCTTCTTTACAGTGTTCCTGGCTCAAAAGGAATAATTGACTGTCCCCTCTTACTCATACAGGTCTGTACTCATACACTCCATTCCGTTCTATTTATAAGAGTCCAATAATAGAATTACGCGGTTTAAATAAACCGTTAAAATTAGTAAAATATAATAAGTAGGTTTGAAATAAACTTTTTTGCCAAGTATACTCCTATTTATGTTAGTAAGAGATAGAATTCATTAAAAGTTTAGATAACTTTTCTCACACTCTCATAAAAAGAACCAAGATAATTTAAATTTGAGCTCTTAAAAAAAAGATGGGAGAGAGTATTTAGTTATTTATATGTCACCCAAGTATTTTTCTCTTTTCCTTTCACCAATATTGTTTGTATCTCTCACACACGCAGGTGCACACACACGCACGCATGTGCGCCCATAGATACACACACATACAAAACTCTTATCAAAAGAATTAAGAATTTTTAATTTGAGCTCTTATAAAAAGGACTGGAGGGAGTATTTAGTTATTTATATTTTACCCAAGTGTTTTTCTCTTTTCCCTTCACTAATATTGTTTATATCACAGGCCTATTCACAGGCCTATTCACACACATGTGCGCACATGCACACACATATACACACAACTCTTATAAAAAAACCAAGTCAATTTAAATTTAAGCTCTTACAAAAATGATTAGAGGGAATATTTAGTTATTTATATTTCACCCAAGTATCTTTCTCTTTTCCTTTCATCGATACTGTTTGCATCCCACACACAAGTGCGCATGCACACACACCCCTTTTATAAAAAGAATCAATACAATTTAAATTTGAGCCCTTATAAAAAGGCCTGGAGGGAGTATTTAGTTGTTTAAATTTGACCCAAGTATTTTTCTCTTTTCCCTTCACCAATATTGTTTGTCTCACACGCACGCACGCGAACGCACTCACACACAGGTCCTATTTAGAAGGTAAAGAGAGAATATACTTTTCGGTCCTATTTATAAGGTACATTATTGATTTTTTTAGATGAATGTACAATTTTACTTGTTATTTATTATTGTGTGGATAGTTATTTTCTTGGACAATGTGTAGTTAAATATCGTTAAAATTAAAAAGTTGTTGAATTTTAAGAAATTGTTAATTTTAAGTTTAAGGTTTAATTTGTTTTAGTCTGTAAGCAATATACTAAAAGTGTCTACGAATGGGACGAGAGGAGTATATATATTATGTTGGAGGTGGTTTGACCAACCACTTCCTTGTGATTCAATAGGCTAAAATCGCAACCAATCACGTCGTAATTGCATGTTTTAGAAAATGTAGTTGCATCTTGAGCAACAGCTATAGTTTGTGACAAAGATTGCTCTTGATTCTAAAATGTAGCTCTTTGGGATAACTTGAGGAAAAAAGTTGCGTCTTGATTAATAGCGAGAGCTTGTAGTCAAGTATTTGTGCTTTCTCGCACAATATATTCCTTGCACATACAATAGAATTATCAGCATGACAGTGTTAACCTCAAATTCCTCCAGCACGTGCTAATGTTTGATATATATATATATATATATATATCTTGAATCATAGGTTACACTTCTCAAGTGTGGTGGCTTCATTTTCGCCGTTCGCTTAAACCACACTATGAGTGATGGTCCTGGAATTGTTCAGTTCCTGAAGGCATTAGCTGAGATTGCACAGGGTGCTTGTGAGCCTTTAATTCCTCCAGTTTGGTGTAGAGAGTTACTAAATGCGAGGGACCCACCTCGTACTACATTCACTCATACTGAGTACGAAGTAGTGCCTGATGATGATTAACCAAGAAGCCATGACATAGTCCACCATTCTTTCTTCTTTGGACCTAACCAGTTAAAGGCCATTCACCAATTGTTCCCTCATCATCTTTATGGTCCTCAAAATTCTACGTTTGAAGTACTTACAGCTTTCATATGGCGTTGTCTCACCATAGCTTTACAGCTTGAACCAGACAAGGAGCTTCGCTTAATGTGTAATAACAATGTAAGAGGTAAGTCGAAGCCTTCAGTGCTGCCACCGGGTTATTACGGCATTGCTTTTGTGTTTCCGGCCGTTGTCACCACCGCCGGGAAGCTCTGCAGAAACTCATTAGGGTATTCCTTAGAGCTAGTCAAGAAATCAAAAACCATGGCAACCGTAGAGTACATACATTCTGTAGCAGATCTTATGGTGATGAGAGGACGGCCTAATCTTGTTTCCTCAAGGTCTTGGCTTGTGTCAGACCTAACACGTTTCGGTTTTAATGACATAGACACTACTACAAAAAGATTGAAAGGTGGCACATATTTTGTGGCACTTCTTTAAAGAAGTGCCACAGCTGCCCCTTTTTTTTTCTATTTAATTTTTTTTAATTTTTGGGACCAGCTGTGGCGCCTGGTCCACCAGGCGCCATAGCTGGTCCTACCCAAGGGTGGCGTCTGCCTTGGCAGGCGCCACAATTGGGTCCTAAAAAAAAATTAAATAGAAAAAAAGGGGCTGCTGTGGCACTTCTTTAAAGAAGTGCCACAATTGGCTGAATATGAATTTTCAACTCTCCCGCCAATCAGATTTTCCTCCTTTAACTTTACTTTTTATCTTTTCCCTCCCTTTTTCCTTTTTATTCCCTCTTCCTTAGCTCACGTTGATGCCTCTCCCCCTGTAAAAGATATCACTTTCTCTTGCACAACAAAAACACACACTCGTCTTCTTCATTAAATTCTCTTGTCCCTTTTTCCATTTTGTTTCGTCTGTCCCCACTTTTGTTCCTAGTTGTTCCCTTTTCTTCATACTCTCTGTCTCTCTTCCTCTTTTGAACCCCATTCCAGTTGATCCCTACTCCACTCCACAACTCACATTTGCTCATCCTCGTCACTTAAGCTAGCGTCACCAACGTAAGAAGAAGATTGTTTCATTCTAGCTTGCTTTGTTTAAATTTTTTTTAGTACAGTCAAGATAAACCGTAATATAACGTTTTCCTTTTTGCTTTGTTTAAATTTTTTGGCCGGCAAGCTTGCATTTTTTAGTAATCTTTTAATTCACTGAATTAGTTGTTGATGTACTGTGTTCACATATCAAGTTCTTGTATTGTGATATTTTTTATGTTAGCTTTGGAGAGTATTAATGTAAGAACATTATTGTTGAGGAAATGACAATAAATATATTGTTGTGTAAGAAAATTATTGTTGGGGAACTTGAATTTTAAATGTGAAAATTATATATATATATATATATAATAGGTTGAAATATAAAATAGAAAGATTGACAATTTGAGAGATGATAAACATGAAAGCAACTCATTATATATAAAGCTTCACAATCAGGAAGCATAAAAAAGGGCCACGTACAGGAAAGAAAAGAAAAAGAAAAAGAAAAAGCAAAAAAAAAAAAAAACACCTCCTGTGGCGCCTGCGTGAGGAGGCGCCCCAGGAGGGGGGGCCTCCTGTGGCGCCTGGCTGGCCAGGCGCCACAGGAGGCTATTTAAAAAACAAATTTAAATAGCTGTGGCGCTTCCAAGCGCCACAGCTTTTTTTAGTAGCGTCCAGATATGTGGCACTTCTCTAACGCCACAGTTAATACAATTATAAGCGCAACAGCTTTAGTTTTTTGTAGTAGTGAGATTTTGGTTGGGGCCGGGTAAGGCAAGATATGCTGGACCAGCTATGGCTGGTGCTGGAGACTTCCTTTGAGCAAGCTTCTTTGTTCCACATACGAATGCAAAAGGAGAGGAAGGGATTGTAGTTCTGATATACTTGCCGCTCAAATCTATGAAGATATTTATCAAACAGTTAGAGAATATGCTGATTAGCAAACTATAAGAACTAGATCGTGCTTTGTGCTTCACTTTGACTTTAAAATGAGTCCACATTTACGCATATGTATCTGTGGGCATTGTTACTTTTTATAACGTAGTATATATATGCATGATTTGGTGGGAATCTATGGACATATATTAGTGTATTGCGATCCTCGCCAAAATTATATTTTACAAAAGAAGAGGATTGTATGATAGTACCAATTTTCTTGCCAAACAACTCAATGAAGATATTTATCGAAGTTAGATAACATGTCAATTAGTAAAATAAAATAACTAGATTATGGGTGTATGTGTTTGACACGATATGATGTTGGAGGTGATATGCATGGTTTATGAATAGTTTGCATTTCTATAATTGGATGAGTGCTGTGCTTTTTATGTTTTTGGACCATAACTATTTTTAATTTAGTTATTTGTGAGAGGAAGTAGAGGTAGTAGGAAAGATTGTAGTAGAAAATGAAGATACTCTTATATATATATATATATATATATATTCATATTCATAATGTTGTAGAAACTAATATTTTGATGATTAATTTTTCCGGCTATAATTAAGTATTGGACAAAAAAAAACACAGACACTTTCCCTTCCACCCTCTACCTTAGGTTATCTCCAACACCAATAACAACAAGCCTATTGTATGGTGTAATTTTGCTCTGTCAACAACAAAATCTTTGGAAAGATTGTAAAACAAAATGTCTCATTTCATGACCTCATTGGGTAGTGTTAGAATTTAAAGGATTGGAGTAGCGAGAAAACAAGAGTCTCTAAATTATTATTGAATCCTTAGTACAAGCAACTGAACAAGAGCTTTTATATAGGCAAACCTAGACTAATCATAGAATCTAATATGATCTAACCTAAATAAATCTAATCAAATAATAATATCAATATAAGATAAATAATATCTCAACATGAGAATATATCAAATATTAACATAAGATATAATAATATCTTAACACCCCCTTTAAACTCAAGATCACCTTTAGTTTGTCAACTAAAAATTAGAAGTCATAATCAGAAGAAGCAGCTACGGCAGTAGGTGGACTAAAAGTAACATCTTAAAGTAAGCATCGATCTAGATAGAACATAAATGACGTTGGGTGGATTTGGACAGAACTAGGCACACTACTACAAAAAATGCTTTTAACGTCCCTTTTATGAGCCTTTTAACGTCTGAAAATAGAGGGACGTCTATCTGAGCATCGTAGAAAAAACTGTCAATAACATCCTTAAAATAGAGGACGTCTTTTGGTCAGAGTTTAGACGTTCCCAGTCGTTACTGGGGACGTCTAAAGTATTTCTGAACCACTTTAGACGTCCCCAGTTTGCACTGGGGACTTCTAAAGTCCAGACTTTAGACGTCCCCAGTGTAAAGTGGGGACGCCTAAAGTGGTTCAGAAACACTTTAGACATCCCTAGTTTGCTCTGGGGACATCTAAAGTCAGGCTTTAGACGTCCCCAGTGCATCTAAAGTTTTTTTATGGCCTTTTATATATACATCATTGTCCGGAAAATTTAAACTGCAGAAATTGGATAGAAGAAATATTGCATAAACCAGAATGGAAACAACAGCAGTTTAGCACTATCTAATAAACATGTTATCCAACAATCTAATAGTATGTACAACAACACAACTCTAATTCACACCTTGGAAATTCATCCCAAAATTCCCCTTAAAAGTGAGACATCCTAAAATCAAAATAACAAACTGTCTCAACTTAATTTAAACTAAACTAATTAAGGCAATTAATATTCAAGACAATGTATCATTGTGATTTTTTTTACCATGCAACCTATGCCAAGTTCAAAGCTTCCAACTAAACAATTTTCAAGCCTCCACAATTTTTAGATAAGTATTATTCATCCCATCACAAGAAATGAGCTCTCTTAGAAATCCTCTCCTAGAAAAAAAGTGTCATACCTATTTTATGGCATAATTGATGTTGTATTATATTGTACCTCATCAATATTCCAGAACCATACACGCATTTGAGGCAAAACTCTGACATATTTTTGTAATTTAGTTGACTTTTGAATAATGTTAAACTAGACTAACCTAACCCAAACCAAATTCACTCCTAAGTATCATTGTCATTTTTTTAACTCATGTCTATATATATACATCACCGTGTTGAAGTCTGCTGACGAAAAAAACAAGTATGCAATAATGATAGTCCATTTCCATATCAAGCAAATTAGAAGCAGATTAAAAGTATGCATATACAAGTTACTCTGTTTTTCCAGTTTCATAATCTGATTTAAATTAATAGTTACAAGCATTTGTTGAATCATTTGTATCCAAAGTTGTGGGAGTGAGAGACAAACCTGTGGACGATGGAAATGGAGATGACTAACGGTGCCACCAACTAGGAAGACGATAGTTGTGAAAGGGAGACACAAACGATGGTGCTCTCGTCAAAGAAGAGAGAGGGAAAAATAGAAATATGATTATGAGAAAGAGGAAGGCAGATAGGGAAGGAAGCATGGGAAAGGGAGTTGCAGCAACGAACTGCGAAAGAGGAAGGAAGACGGGAAAGGAAGCGAGGGAAAGGGGAAAGAGGAAGACAGCTTGGAACGAAGCTCATGAGGGAAGATGGAATGAAGCTTGGGGAAGGAAAATAAAGCTGCTGGCCTACTGCTGAAGGGATGGGTGTCTGACAGGCTTTTCCACGTCCCAATCAAAATGGAGACGTCTAAAGCTCACTTTAGACGTCCCCAGTCACGCCTAAAATGCCACTTTAGAAGTCCCCAGTTAAACTGGGGACGTCTAAACCTCACTTTAGACGTCCCCAGTTTAACTGGGGACTTCTAAAGTGCCACTTTAAAAGTCCCCAGTCTAACTGGGGACGCCTAAAGTGCCACTTTAGAAGTCCCCAGTTAAACTGGGGACGTCTAAACCTCACTTTAGATGTCCCCAGTTTGACTGGGGATGCCTAAAGTGCCACTTTAGAAGTCCCCAGTTAAACTGGGGACGTCTAAACCTCACTTTAGACGTCCCCAGTTTGACTGGGGACGTCTAAAGTCGTTCAATTTTTTTTATTTTTAAAATTCAACCAGCGCCAATATTTCCCGCTAAATATTGAACTTTGGGCGTCCCTAATTTAAAAAGGGACGTTCTTTAGGGTCATTAAATGTCTAGTTTGTAGTAGTGGCAGCAAAAACAACTTGGAGCAAGTGTCGATCTAGACGGAATAGGAACGACGTTGAGCTTATTTGGACGAAACCAAACGGTGTTTGAGTCTTGCTAAACCAGACGATCTTATGGTTTAGGTGGAACCAGACAGTCTTCGAGTCTGGGCAGAACTAGACGGTTTTTGGGTCTGGGCTGAACTAAACGGTCTAAAGATCTGGGCGGAACCAAATAGTAAAAAGATCTAGATAGAGCTCTATGATAGAATCATACACTCTCCAGGGAACGGGTCTAAGAACGGAACCAGATAGTATGCAAAGGAAAGTACATGTGCGTAGCAGTGCCCACTATGTACCAGATGTAAGAAGATGACTAGAGTCAGGAACTCTTTCATAGGCCAAGAAGACTGAGAGAGCACCGAGATGACTGAGAGAGCGACCAACAGAGGAGATGCTAATCTTGTCAATAAAAAGAAGGTTCATGAGTGTTAATCTCAACGCTTAAGGAAATACATCAACTAGATAGTAGATCTACCATTTTGAGCGAGAAGTAAAGGACGTTCTTTATTATCACTATTACAAAAAATACAAGTTGTGATGCTTAATTTAAAGAACATTATGGTGCTTGATAAGCATCGTAGCTTCCAACACCATTAAAATAAGCTACGACGCTTCTTGAATATATGGAAGCACCATAGCTTGATTATTTAATTTTTTTTTAAAATATAAAGCTATGGTGCTTTCACAGGGAAGCACCATAGGAAGGTGGCACTTCCTATAGCGCTTCTCAAAGGAAGTGCCATTGGAATTCAATGACTTCTAATAGCTTGCAGAAGTGTCATAAGAAGTCTTTTTAAAAAATAATAATAATTTTTGGTAATTATTTTATTTTTTTGTTAGAAACCTTCATTTACAATCCAAAATCCAAAGCAATTTACAACACAATCCACAGCAAAATGAAATAATATAGTACGCATCTTTTGCAATATTGTGTCTTTATGTATCAAGTATAATATAACTCCAGCATTTAAGTTGCTTAAACTTGAGCCATACACATTACTTCTACGAAGGATTAAATTAAGCATTATTATATCTGTAAGCTAAAAAAATTAAAAAACTTACAATGTAAAGGAAGTTCAAGAAGACAGAATTGGCACTTCAAATAAATACCTAAAAAAAATTATGAGCACACATAAGATTCATGACAGATTTTAACTAAAGCAGAAAACGTGAACCAAATGTTGAAAAAAAAAGATTTACATGCTAGGGTGTTTCTGAAAGAGACTGAGACAAGGGAAAAAACACATGGAAGAGAAAGGTTTGTACTGCAACAGAGTTCTGGGAAATAGGAGAGCTAGAGGGAATGCGGAAAGATGAAAATGAAAATGAGAACAGTGGGTTGTGAAAATTAAATAGCACCTTATATGTCGCTTGTTTGTCAAAACGCCATAACTTTCTAATCTTAAAAAAATTAATTTTTTTCGTAAAAGGAAATGCACCTTGGACAACAATTTTTAATTATTTAATTATGTTATATACATTGATAATTTTTTTAATTATTTAATAACAACTGCAGTTATTATGACTTCCGAGAGAGATAAGGGCAAGGGGAAGGAGGCAGAGCTTCCCCCCATACCTATTCTGTAGGGGGCAGTAGCAGAGGAGGCAGTGGGTGTAATACCCCGAATTTTGAGATTCGAGGCTAGAGAATAAGCCTGAGATTAGTGGATTGCTAAGCCCCGGTTTAGCAAGATTCCAAATTGTGATTAAGAGATAATGACTCCAAAAGCGGAAGTGATTAGTGATAGATAAACCCTTTTGGAGATTATGGTGTGAGTTGGCACCCGATGTGATTCGTATGCGTTGTGAGCAACGCAAAAACCCTATATTTGAGTTCAATTGTGGATTAACATCCAAATTGACTTAGAATAGAGGGAAGGTATGTTTTGGTGATAAATGAAACGATATGAAGTATTTGATGGTGATTCCAAGGGAATTGCCAGAAATAGGGGCAAAACGGTAAAGTTACCGACCAATTGGTCAGTTACCGAAGAGGAAACTCATTGGTAACTTCAAGATCAATGGTTGAGATTGATTTGTGTAGAGATTAAGTGGGTGGAATCCCATGTGTGTGGGTTCATGTGAACTCATAGAGATGGAATAAGGGTGTGACAAGTGTCACAATTTGAGCCCTTGGATTTGGTCAAAGCTTTCAACTCATTTTCCCTCTTTCCTCTCTTTATTTGGACGGTTTTTTGGCCCTAAGAATCTGATCATCATCTTCATCTCTCTCTTGTTCTCCATTTTCGCCAAGAGCAAGGTGGAAAGAGAAAAGAATAAGGTGAGATTTGACTTGTTTCTTATCCTCTAATGCTTAAACACCTTTCTTTAATATTGTTCATAGTGATGAGAGCTTCATTGCTATGGTTTTAGATTCTTGATTGAAGGTGTTTGATGGCTTGAGGAAATTTGGAAAGATGGAGAATTAAAGAATTGATTTGGGAAAGAGGAAGAGGTGAGTATTTGAAGCCTTTTGATCTAAGTTTTGTGAATTATGGTTGAGTATTGTGAATTGAGGATTTTGCCCTGATTTTGTGATATTTTCGTGTGGAATGAGAATGGTGGAATTGGATGTTGTTTTTTGTTGAAAATGGTGTCATGTTGTGGTATTTAATCATTGGAATTGATTTGAATTGGATTGGATGCATTGTGTGAAAAACTGGAAATTCTGTCCAGTGAGAATTCTGTCTGGGCAGTCTTCTTGTGTTGCCGTTTTGAATGGGCAAATGATGTTAGAAAATTCTGAAACTTTACAGTCTTGACTTTCACATCCCAATATTCAAAATGGACATATAAATTATGTCATTTCGTTTTGTGAACTGGGATTTAGGTTTGCCTAAAGTTTGAGGTCGAAACTGGATTCTGTTTTGGAGCAATGTTGGATTTTGAGTAAATCTGGATTTGTGTGTTGATTTCCAGTAATGAGCCATATTTTTCCTATGAAGAGGACCTTAATATCTTTCATTTGGCTTTGGGATCACCTCATTTCGATTTGTTTGGAATTAGTTATGAATTTATGAAGTTTCCTTGGCTGCAGCAGAAAATCCTGGCTGCAGCGCAAAAGTTTCTGTGAGCGTTTTGGCCGCAGCCAGAAATTCTTGGCTGTAGCCAAAAACCTTCTGTGCGTGTTCTGGCTGTAGCCAGAGGATTCTTGGCTGCAGCCAACCCCCATTTTCAGCATTTTGAGATTTTGAAAGGTGATTTCCAACCTAGTACGTCCCAATCCTTTAAGCTTTCATTGAGCTTATTTTAGCCACCTAAAGGGTGTGAATGGTAACCAACTTTAAGTGATATAAAAGTAAGGATTTGGAATTGAGATTGACCCTATATCCTTGATTTTGTTTATAGGGTTTAGTATTCGTTTGGATCGCGAGTATGTGGTGCTGGAGCATACGTGGAAAGAAAAGTGTAGGGAACTTACCTCTCTTGCATGCTTTGATGTTGTGTTTGTGTATTGATGCATGTATTGCTTTGCTGGATTATGTGAAACATATATGAATGATTGTAGCTCTGTTTCTAGTTATGCTATGGCCATGAGTATGTTGTTGAAACATTGAGCACGCAGATATGTCATTGTGTGAACATGAGTTTTGTATTGCAAGCATGTCATGCATTAAACACATATCATACATGCATATAGGTATTTGTTACCTACTGAGATTCTCTCGAATCTCACCCTCCCCTACCAACATTTTAGACAGGGTAGGTGGATCGAGGATGGAGCAAACAGGCAAAGGCGACGAGGACTACTTCGGGTTATAGATTTTGGTAGTTGGTTATCATAGTTGGGATGTATATTTGGATATTGTATTTGTATATTGGATGAGTATTGAGTATGCATGTATGGAGATGAGATTTGTGTAATCCCCGTTTGAGGAATTGTAAAGGGCGAATGTGCCCTATGAATTCTATGTAAAGGTATGAACCCGGGAGTTGCCGGGATGATATTGTTGTACACTCTGATATTTGTATAAATGTGATATTCCGCGTGATGTGGTTATATTCGAAATTGAATATGAGACCAGGTTAATTAGATTTCAAAACATATTTTTGAGAACCCCGTCTGGTAGATGGGTTTATAAACGTTATTCGATTGTTATTGGTCTCTATTTCACTTTAATTGCGTATTTCGGATATAATTACGGCAGGGGGTTACATTTTGATATCAGAGCTGCAGTTCCTGGCAAACATGGGAATTTGCTAGGATAGTGGCAGTAGTTGCTGCCTTAAGTCATAGAGAATGACTTTGTTTGTTTGTGGTATACACATTAAGGTCCCTGCTGGTTGTGGATATATGTGATTTATGGACTGTGTATACATTATTTGATTATCGAGGAGTGGTGAATCATTGTGGAATCGAAAGATATAATTGTTTGCCTGAGAAATAGATGTGTAGATTCAGAGGTGGAGGTAATCAGACCCATCATCTGATTTGAGAATAGAGGGAAAGGATTCCCTATGATATGTGATATTGAGGTTTTAGGTTTCAGTATGAACCTAGTGGTAGGGTGAGAAACCCAAGGTGGTATGATGTTACATGTAGTGATATCATATTGAGCTTGTATGTTTAAAGGCCTTAAGACCTAGGGGCTGAGGTGCCTTAGGCTGGCAGAGATATTTGAATTTGAGTTTGAGTTGATGATGCTCCGTGAAACGAGGGAAGTGGTTTCCCGATACAATTGAGGTTAAGACTTTGAGAACTAAATTGAATTGTGATCCAATGGTCAGACTCAATAGCTGGGTTGATTCTTAGGAGTTTGACTTGACCTTGATGGTCTATGGTACCAGGATGTGGTACTAGATTGGCATTGAAATGTGTATCAGGTATCCTGAAGTTGCTAGTGTTCATCTAGCACAGGGAAAAGTGATTCTGAGGAGAATTTGAATTTGAAAGAGTTATCTACGAGGATTCGAAGTGGAGAAGGCAACCTACAGGGAGTTCTGATCGGAGAGGGCTACCTACGGCGACGTCTGATCGGAGCGGCTATTTGTGTGTTTATCACCTGCGGCCCACTGGGGGTGTGTATGGCACACAGTGGGAGGACCGTGCCTTAGGGGCGGTGGAGATACGGGGGATATGTGAGTCCTGGGTGAAATGTGAGTAACCCAGCCACCAGCGCGGGGCATCCCCAGTGGGGGGTAAAACTGGGGTGGGCTCCGGCACGGGGCATCCACCAAGCACACCAGAAAGGGTGTAAGCAGGGGGTAAAACCGGGGTGTGACAATATATATATATATATAAAATTGTGACAGCCGCCGTGACGACAAACCCTAGTGTGCAGCTGCCGTGACGACGAACCTTAGTGTGCACTCGCCATGACGTTGAATTGTAAAATAGAGCTCTGGGAACATTGGGAGTATGGGATCTCAACGAAGTGCTGGTTGTGGCTTTGAATGATTCAAGTTGAATCGGGCCAAGGTCTGAGCAGATGAATATATGTTGTGAATGTTGTCAGTTGTGGTGGAAGATTCCTATGGGACTTCTGTTAAATCAACTTGACATTGTTAAAGCACAGATGAGGAGATTGACCTCAGAGTGTGCAGTGGAAGCGTGAGAATGTGATATGTTTGAGAATTGTGTTGAGCAGAAGCTCGAATTTGCAGAAAGTGCAATGCGTTAGTGATGGCTTCAGGAGGTAAAACTTCGGGGTCAAGCTGTATTGTGAAAAGGGGGGTCTTGAAGGATCCCAGTACATGAAAAGAGTTCAAGATGTTGAAGATGAAGTTGTTAATATGCCTGGTTCCAGCTTGTTATGATTGTGTACTGTGAGTCCATCTCCCTGGTTGGGCTGGATCGGTTTGGTCTGGTGGGCTGTGCCTGGTAGGCATAGGCTCAGGATGTGACTGATATTTGTGAGTCTCTCACCTGTGGTCGCATAGGGTGATTCCTATGGCGGAGGACCGTTCCGCTGGGGCGATAGTTACAGGGGGGTTGACTATTTGTGAGCCGCGAGGCTATGTATATGCACTGCCACGCCAATAGTCCCTGAGTAGCTAGCAATGGTTCGGGTTAGACTGTGTGTCTTCCCGGCGGAGAAAGGGGATGAGGGTAGGGTGTGATTATGGATCTACTATTGTGAGCCTGAATGGCTATGTGTGTGCACTGCCACGTCAATAGTCCCTGAGTAGCTAACAATGGTTCGGGTAAAGACTGTGTGTCTTCTCGGCGGAGAAAGGGGATGAGAGTGGAGTGTGATTGTGAATCTGTGACAATTGTGGATAAGCTGGGACTGAGGTATAGTTGTGTAGTAGAGCAGAGCTAATTCAGCTGATGGCTAATTCGACTACATGATCGGGGGTTGTCTATTCTGAGGGCACTACCCCGGCATGGCCAACCTGGCTAGCCACCACGTTGGTTGCACCGGTGTTAACCCCAGGCCGAAAGGCGGTGTGTAAAATTAGAATCTGTGATGTGTGTTATTGTAAATGTGAACTGTGATGTGAATGTCGGAAGGGCAATTTGTATTTGTGAGACAGTGAGAAGCTGTCGTATTTGTGCAAGCGGCAGAAGCTGAGGCATTCTTGCAATGTGATATGTGTGCAAGTGGCAAAAGCTACGTATCATTGTGTATATAGCCGTGGCTGCTGTCATTTTGTGAAAATTGTCACGCATTAATGTGAATCTGTCGTGGACATTGTGTAATACCCAAAAGCCCCGGATGGGTGAGGGTAACGCCGTGAAACTTGATACGGCAATTTGATTGTTGTGAATACCCAAAGAATCCCAGTCACTATTAGTGAAGTTACTGGTGAGAGTACGGGTGAGGGTAATGCTGTGAAAGTGGATACAGCGAAGGCTTAAGTGCTTGTGTATACGGCTGAAGCTGTTGTTTGTGAAATGAGTTTGTGATGTTGTTGAGTTATTCCAGGATGGAATCACTAAATTGAGTTAAGTAGGGTGGTGGCTAATGCCGCCTAACTACTGAGATGTTATGGCTCATGATTTAGAGCCTCCAGTGAATATGTTATGTGATAACAGTATGGTGTGGCAATCGTGAAATGGGCCGATTGCAGTTTGTGGCAAATGAGTTGCATTCATTGTCTAGGATTCCTACGAGAATCAAAATTGTGGTACACCAGTTGTCTGGGTGGTCTAGAGGGGACTATTCCAATATGAAATGAATTGTGAAACGGAAGCTGTTGTGAAGAAGCATCCGTAGTTTGTGGATTAAGTGGTTCGACAAATTTCGAGGACGAAATTTATTGAACGGGGGGAGAAATGTAATACCCTGAATTTTGAGATTCGAGGCTAGAGAATAAGCCTGAGATTAGTGGATTGCTAAGCCCCGGTTTAGCAAGATTCCAAATTGTGATTAAGAGATAATGACTCCAAAAGCGGAAGTGATTAGTGATAGATAAACCCTTTTGGAGATTATGGTGTGAGTTGGCACCCGATGTGATTCGTATGCGTTGTGAGCAACGCCGAAACCCTATATTTGAGTTCAATTGTGGATTAACATCCAAATTGACTTAGAATAGAGGGAAGGTATGTTTTGGTGATAAATGAAACGATATGAAGTATTTGATGGTGATTCCAAGGGAATTGCCAGAAATAGGGGCAAAACGGTAAAGTTACCGACCAATTGGTCAGTTACCGAAGAGGAAACTCATTGGTAACTTCAAGATCAATGGTTGAGATTGATTTGTGTAGAGATTAAGTGGGTGGAATCCCATGTGTGTGGGTTCATGTGAACTCATAGAGATGGAATAAGGGTGTGACAAGTGTCACAATTTGAGCCCTTGGATTTGGTCAAAGCTTTCAACTCATTTTCCCTCTTTCCTCTCTTTATTTGGACGGTTTTTTGGCCCTAAGAATCTGATCATCATCTTCATCATCTTCATCTCTCTCTTGTTCTCCATTTTCGCCAAGAGCAAGGTGGAAAGAGAAAAGAATAAGGTGATATTTGACTTGTTTCTTGTCCTCTAATGCTTAAACGCCTTTCTTTAATATTGTTCATAGTGATGAGAGCTTCATTGCTATGGTTTTAGATTCTTGATTGAAGGTGTTTGATGGCTTGAGGAAATTTGGAAAGATGGAGAATTAAAGAATTGATTTGGGAAAGAGGAAGAGGTGAGTATTTGAAGCCTTTTGATCTAAGTTTTGTGAATTATGGTTGAGTATTGTGAATTGAGGATTTTGCCCTGATTTTGTGATATTTTCGTGTGGAATGAGAATGGTGGAATTGGATGTTGTTTTTTGTTGAAAATGGTGTCATGTTGTGGTATTTAATCATTGGAATTGATTTGAATTGGATTGGATGCATTGTGTGAAAAACTGGAAATTCTGTCCAGTGAGAATTCTGTCTGGGCAGTCTTCTTGTGTTGCCGTTTTGAATGGGCAAATGATGTTAGCAAATTCTGAAACTTTCCAGTCTTGAAGTTCACATCCCAAGCTTCAAACTGGACATATATATTATGTCCTTTCGTTTTGGGAACTGGGATTTATGTTTGCCTAAATTTTGAGGTCGAAACTGGATTCTGTTTTGGAGCAATGTTGGATTTTGAGTAAATCTGGATTTGGGTGGTGATTTCCAGTAAAGAACCATATTTTTCCTATGAAGAGGACCTTAATATCTTTCATTTGGCTTTGGGATCACCTCATTTCGATTTTTGTGGAATTAGTTATGAATTTGTGAAATTGCCTTGGCTGCAGCAGAAAATCCTGGCTGCAGCGCAAAAGTTTCTGTGAGCGTTTTGGCCGCAGCCAGAAATTCTTGGCTGCAGCCAAAAACCTTCTGTGCGTGTTTTGGCTGCAGCCAGAGGATTCTTGGCTGCAGCCAACCCCCATTTTCAGCATTTTGAGATTTTGAAAGGTGATTTCCAACCTAGTACGTCCCAATCCTTTAAGCTTTCATTGAGCTTATTTTAGCCACCTAAAGGGTGTGAATGGTAACCAACTTTAAGTGATATAAAAGTAAGGATTTGGAATTGAGATTGACCCTATATCCTTGATTTTGTTTATAGGGTTTAGTATTCGTTTGGATCGCGAGTATGTGGTGCTGGAGCATACGTGGAAAGAAAAGTGTAGGGAACTTACCTCTCTTGCATGCTTTGATGTTGTGTTTGTGTATTGATGCATGTATTGCTTTGCTGGATTATGTGAAACATATATGAATGATTGTAGCTCTGTTTCTAGTTATGCTATTGCCATGAGTATGTTGTTGAAACATTGAGCACGCAGATATGTCATTGTGTGAACATGAGTTTTGTATTACAAGCATGTCATGCATTAAACACATATCATACATGCATATAGGTATTTGTTACCTACTGAGATTCTCTCGAATCTCACCCTCCCCTACCAACATTTTAGACAGGGTAGGTGGATCGAGGATGGAGCAAACAGGCAAAGGCGACGAGGACTACTTCGGGTTATAGATTTTGGTAGTTGGTTATCATAGTTGGGATGTATATTTGGATATTGTATTTGTATATTGGATGAGTATTGAGTATGCATGTATGGAGATGAGATTTGTGCAATCCCCGTTTGAGGAATTGTAAAGGGCGAATGTGCCCTATGAATTCTATGTAAAGGTATGAACCCGGGAGTTGCCGGGATGATATTGTTGTACACTCTGATATTTGTATAAATGTGATATTCCGCGTGATGTGGTTATATTCGAAATTGAATATGAGACCAGGTTAATTAGATTTCAAAACATATTTTTGAGAACCCCGTCTGGTAGATGGGTTTATAAACGTTATTCGATTGTTATTGGTCTCTATTTCACTTTAATTGCGTATTTCGGATATAATTACGGCAGGGGGTTACAGTGGGAGGGGCAGTAGAAGGTAGCATGGAGGTAGACATGTCCCCGTGCCATCACAAAAGGTGACCCTAGTACAACAACTACAACAGACGACCCTATAAGAGGCGACCCCACTAGAGCTGCTTGTTCAACTAGAGGGTGCTGACGTCAGTTTGAGCGATTATGATGAGAATGAGGAGTTTGACTTCAACATTCCCATTTTTCGTGACATAGAGCAGTTCCTGGATTAGGAGGAGGCTTGAGACCAGAATTACCCACGACGTGGTTTTTACGATCAACGAGGTTTGAATTGCAATTTCAAGGTAAATTTAATTATTGTTTCAATAAATTTAATATTTGAATTCCATAGGTTTAAATGTGGATTCAAACTTAATTAAAGTATGTGTTAAATTGTGTAGATGACCAAGGGAACATAACCACCAAGCGGCTAGACGTGGCCGATTTCAATAGCCTGGACCGGGGACTATGTGTGATAGTTTTGTGGAATGAGGCCACGGACCAACCGATTGAGAATAGTGGTCACCTATTCAACTGCTATCTGAATAAGTTGGGCTTGGATTGGATGCGATTCCTCATCCACTTCAATACAAGGAAGAATGTTCCTCGAATGCCGGAGAATATAGCATGCGACGAGGCTATAAAGGTAATTAGTTGTATTTAATTATTTATAAATGTAATTAGTTATAATTTATGTTATTTTTAATTAATTAGATTTAATTATTATTTCTTCAATTGCAATATAGCATAGGTTTGCCGTCCGCAACAACAGGAAGAGGTACACGATGATAAAGATGGGGAACGACTGAAAGAATAGGAGGAATCATCTTTACCATATCATGAATAAGGATAGGATGATACCTTTGGAGTAGCTGATCGAGAATGTTCCTGACGGTGTCGCACCTAATGATTGGGCATATTTTGTCCAGTATAAGAGGAGCCAAAAGGGATAGGTAACTTTTTAATAATGATTATTTTTCAAAAATAATTATTTTTTAAATGATTCTTTTAATAATTTTAATGTTTTGTTTCTGCAGGCTCTTACTTAGAGAAACACTAGGAGCCAAGCACAGCAGAGGGTCCATCACACGGTAGGATGTAAGACCCCACCTTACATACCACTTATTATCAATCTTAATTAGAGTAGCAAAGCCTGGTTCGGTGAGCAACACAGGAATAGCATAAATATACTGATAATATGTTCATGATTATAGAAATTCCCCGTAGGGGTTTGTATATGATTATTACCATTAATGTAGCTGTGTAGGGCTACTTGGGTATCTAAACCCGTCCCAATGAAACGGAGATATCCTCCCATCTTTGTTCTACTACTACAATCCTCTCGTGTAGTCCTCTTCTCTGATCTCTGTGTACCTTCCGTATTCACTTA
Organism: Inga oerstediana; assembly: GCA_963210345.1. Lineage (NCBI taxonomy): Eukaryota > Viridiplantae > Streptophyta > Magnoliopsida > Fabales > Fabaceae > Inga > Inga oerstediana. The sequence continues at coordinate 43,168,963 of OY723409.1, forward strand.
TCTAAATTGTTGGTAGGAGAGGGTGAGATTTGAGAGAATCTCAGTAGGAAATAATACCAATATGCATCTAGGATTAGTGCTTAATGCATGACATGCTTACATTACATAAACTCATGCTGACACAATGAGATATCTGCTTGCTCAATGTTTTCAACAATATACTTATTGCCATAGCATAAATAGAAATAGAGCTTTAATCATTCACATATGTTTCACATAATCAAGCAAAGCAATAACATGTATCAATACATTAGCACAAATATCAAATACACGCAGGAGAGGTAAGTTCCCTACCTTTACCCTTTTTCCACCTTGAATAGTGTGCCTTATAATGTATGCCAACAACTAGGCTCTCCACTCGGTCCTAAAATTGCAAATGTACAAGTTCAGACATTTCCATAGTGCTTCTGGTGGTTATATGAGTCTATTGTGAAAATTTACCAAAATGCCCTCGGGGACTTGGCCCGACCTCGTCTTACCTGGTCCGACCATACTTTTTTTGAAATTTTGACCTAGGTTATTCTGATCTATTTTTGCCTAAAGAATCCATTTTTAGGCTTAGAATTACCAAATTCACTGCCAAAAACCAGAATGTCCTTGGCAGTCCCTAACCTTGGGTTTTAGGGACGTTTTGGTCATTACACTTTTTAGGGCTTTTCTAGAAAAGTGTTCAACTGTAACCCTACCTAATTTTCCCTCCTAAACACAATGGAATTATCAAATTATCAAACATCTAGCCCTAACCCCTCTAATTGGTCCCGGCCAAAATCTAAAATTCTCTAGGAAAAATTAGGGTTTTTGAGTTTTGATTCCGCAAACGTGCTCCTTTCTACTCTTAACCACCTTATTAACTATTTAATTATGTTAAAACCACTATTTAGACTCAATTTTGGCATCATAACGTCTGGGATACAATGTTTCCTAAATCTATAATCACATCAATTTAACCAGAAATTCACTAATTAAATCATCCACAGCAGCTAGAATAACCAAAGATTGAAGTTTAGGAAGTCACCTTAGCTTCCATTTGGCTTTTCCTTTCTTGGTTGAACCCTAGCCTCCTCTTAACAATAAATTTTGAGCTTCAAAAACCTTGAATCATGTAGAAGAGATGCTTAGAGGAAGGATTATACATGTTAGGAATAAATTCATCGAAGAAATTGACCTACCTTGTGAGATTTTCCTCGTTCTCTCTCTAAAATTCTCTCAAGCTTTCTTTCTCTATTTTGAGGTTGTATGCATCAGTTTAGGGCTGTAGGAGGAGAAGGATAATGTTTATATTATATCCCATAATTTAATTAATTAATTTTCTGAATTTCAGATTTAAACAAAATTTTGGCAGATTTTTTGCCCAAACTTTGAAAAATCATAACTAATTTTGTAGACATTGTATTGGAGTAATTCCAAAGGCTGTAGAACCTTTATTTAGTCTAGTTTCAAGGAAAAATATAGCCTTTTGCCAATTGAAAGAACAAAATTCCCAAAATTAAATTCTTTGGATGCTGTTCCAGAAAATAAACAGTTTTTCTGGGCTAAATTCAAAAATCCATAACTCTTTACATACAGTTTTCAAAGTTACCCATTACCTATCAAATTAAAACTTATGCTGTCTACTTTCACCCTGTAAAATTTCATAATTTTGGATCATCATTAGGTCATCCAAACCGCATGACAAACTTACTGCCTCATAGGAAATCTCACTGGCAGCACTCTTCACATTCTCTAAAATTCACCATTTAATATTTCAAATAATTATAATACATATTGGGGAATAAAATTTAGGGTGTTGCACAGTATCGAAGATATTTATTATCACCTACAGTGAACTGGTAATTTTTTAGAATGTCAATTAATTTTAGCTTTATATTACAAATTTATTGTTTTAATTCTCTTAGGGGAGGAAGGCTCAGTAGGAGAACTGCCGGACAGACTATGGGGAGTTATTCACCATCACCAATAGACATCAGGATGGGAGTGTGACCTCTTAGTAGGCAGAAAAGGCCATTATAAGATAATTTATTATTTATAATAATAATAATTTATTGCTTTATTGTTTAGAATAATAATTTATTGTTTAATAAAATGCGTGCGGAAGGAGCGGATTTAGCAATTGTAAGCTGAGCTGCAAGACATCTAGACCTAGGATTCACAGGGGTCTATGGATCCTATTGTACCTCTGAACCCAGTTGAGCATCTTGGACACTGTAGGGGTATGAGGTTATAAGACATACCTAGTATGGTCTATTATAGAAGCGATGCCTCTGAGGCTGTCACTTCTCAAATAGGGACCTCTAGCATCAAAAGGTTGAAGGAGGAGACTGTTTAGGAGATCCGTGAGGAGGTTTCCAGTTAGCTTTGGGTATAGGCCAATTTCTTCTACACTAAGCAGACCCTGTGGCGGGCTATAACAAACTCAATGCTGTTTAGGTCATGAAGTTGGTTGTTTCATGACAAGGAGTATCTAGAGGTCCTGCCAATCCTTAGGCTTATTATCCAGCCACCTCCTCCTTCTGCCAATGACGATGGTGATGTTAACTCTGGTTAGCCCTGTGATCCTACCCTCCCTGAGAGAGGACCTTATGATCAGCCTCCGAATAATTAGTTATCTTAGTTAGCTTTATTTATGATTTAGGACAGTTGTATTTTGATTTGGAACATTTATAGCGGGTATGATAGCAGTTTAACAATCACTATAAATTGTTGAACATTAGAGAATTTGAATTTAATTATCCAGGCACGCTTCATTCAGAAAAATAAAAAATATATCTTCACTCATCTTCTTTGCTAACTTTTTTCACTAGCTATGGATAAGTCATGGATCAAGTTGCCATGCAATTCTCCAATATATTTGGAAGGATTAAACAATTCCTTGGATTTTGCATACTCTCATGCCAACTGTAATTGTAGGATCATGTATCTATGTTCTAGATGCAAGTTTAAGAAGTGACATGCATGAGAAGTTGTTAAGGACTATTTACTTATGAAGCCTTTCATGGAAGACTATACATTTTATAGAGTTCATGGTGAGAAACCTTGTATAAGATATGATGATGCTATTCCTCAAAGTTCACAAGTAGGAGTTCAAGTAGATTAAGATTATCCTATTAATGATGTTGTTCGTGTTGTGATTGGTTTTGAAGATGACAACTTCAACAAAGAAGTACAGGGTTCAGACCCTGTGCTCTTGATGAATGAAGCAGCTTGGGATTTTTTCAGCCTAATGGATAAGCAGATTGTCCTTTATATCAAGGTTGTCAAAAATACTTGAAACTGTCTTTCTTGATCAAATTGTATCATATCAAGTACTTGTGTGGAATAAATGATAAGGGAATATTGTTTTTGCTAGAATTATTGTAATATGCATTCCCTGATGTAGAGATTCCCACAATGTTCTACTAGGCCAAGAAGATTATTAACAGATTGGACTTGAACTACCAAAAACTTGATGCATGCCCCAACAATTGTATGCTATATTAGGGAGATGATGCTAGCAGGGAGATTTGTAAGTGATGTCACATATTGAGATACAAGACAATTTAGAAGGGGAAAAAGCAGAAGAAGAAACCTGTAAAGAAGTACTTTCCTTTAAAGCCACAATTACAAACATTGTTTATGTCGTCTAAAATAGCTGAGCATATGAGGTGGCATCAAGTTAACAAGAACAAAGATGGTAAATTAAGACATCCATGGGATGCAGAAGCCTAGAAAGCATTCGACTCAGACTTTCCAACTTTTGTTGCTGACCCTAGAAATGTTTGGCTTGCTTTGCCGACCGACAATTTTGATCTATTTGGGAATCTTAGCACAAGTTATAGTATTTGGCTGGTAATCTTAGTTCCATACAACTTGTCTCTTAGATGTGTATGAAACAAAGCTCCTTCATTTTGTCTTTGATCATTCCATGCCAAAAGGCACTAGGTAATGATATCGATGTGTATCTTTAACTGCTTATTGCAGAATTATTAGACTTGTGGAATATCGGCATTGAGACATATGACGCATACAAGAAGATACTATTTAACTTGTTGCAGCCTTCATGTTGACGATAAGTGACTTTTATGGGCTGGGAACATTATACGAGAAGTATATGCATACTGGGACGGCGTGTCCATCTTGCAACTTCCACTCTGACTCAATGCGCCTTCCCCACAGTTGAAAGTGGTACTACATGGGTCATCGAAGGTTTCTCGATGTTAAGCACAAGTTTAGATTCCAACAGAATCATTTTAATGTGAAACCAAAAAAAAGAGGGCTTCCTTCGACTTTATCTGGTGCAAATATCTTACAGCAGCTTCAAGATGTTGAATTCAAGTTTGGAAAACATGACGATCCAGAAAAAGCAAGGAGAAAGACTAATATGGCTTCTGCTTTTGTGCCTCAACAATGGTAAAAGATAAGCATCTTCTTCAATCTTCCATATTGAAAATCTAATTTTCTTCGACATAGTCTTGATGTCATGCATATTGAAAAAAAATGTATGCCACAATGTGCTATACATGCCACTTAACAAATCTGGCAAGTCAAAAGATCATCTTCAAGTAAGGGAAGATTTACAGGCCATGGGAGTTTGTGATGATGTATGGCTAGATAAGCATAACAAATTTCAACTATCAAAATTCACCCTTAAAACACCGAACAAGGAAATATTCCTTACGAAATTGAAGAAAATAAAAGTTCTTGATGCGTATTCAAGCGACATTTCACGATGTATTGACATGCAGGCTCGAAAGGTTGCTGGGCTAAAAAGTCATAACTCACATGTTCTTCTACAACAGTTACTTCCCCTAGCAATAAAAAATACACTGCCTCCCAATGTGTCCACCGTTTTGGTGGAGTTATATTCTTGCTTTCAGAAGTTGTGTTATAAGGTTTTAACAGTTGAGGAGCTCGATCAACTACAACACAAAATCATTGTTATGCTTTGTCATTTGAAGATTGTAATATCCCAAATTTTGGGATTGGAGGCTTGGGAAAAAGCCTAAATTAAGTAGACTACTAAGCCCTAGATTAGTAGGTGTCTCAAATCTATTCCCTAACATTTCTTATATCTTGAAGGTATTAAAGGGAATAAAATGGTGAATTAAAGAGTATGGGAAATTTTTATAGAAAAATGGAATTTGTTGAAGTTGCAAGTACATTCCGTTTTATTGCTTCCAATAAGGCAGTGTTGTTATGCAATGCATTTTGTTGATCAAATGTTGTTCAAAAACTGAAATTCTGGGAATTATGTGCTTCCAGTTAGCTAGCTAGGGGCTATCTTTTTTTTATTGAAACTAGACTCAATAATGGTTCTATAGCCTTTAAAATCACTCCAATTTGATATCTATATATTTAGCTATGATTTTTCAAAGTTAGGGAAGAAATCTGCTAGAAATGGTCATAAAATATGAAAATGGGAAAATTGTGACACAAGTATTCATGTGACTTGGGAAATATTATGAAACCAATTTGGGCCTAAAAGAAAAACCCTTAGGTGTCATTTTTATGTAGCAAGGGAGAGGAGAAGTAGTTGATATCAATTGGGCTTCATGACCCAACTACATGTACATAAATTTTATGTATACAAAGTTGGCATTTTTGGAATTTTTGGGATTTTGCTTTAATAAATGATTAAAGTAAGATATAATATATCATAAAACACTTCATCCTCTTCCTCTAGCCACCAAATTGATGTGAAACTTCAGCCCAAGAGTGAGAGAAGAGTTGTGAAATTCTAGAGAGAGAAAGGGAAGAAAACTTGCGAGGTAGGTCGATTTCTCCGGTGAACTCATACCTAATGCATATAACTCCACTCGTAAGCTTCTTTTTCATGTGTTTCAAGGTGTTGGAAGCTCAAAGTTGTGTGTTGGGAGCTAGGGCTTTTTTGCCACATTAGGAAAAGAAAGAGGGAGCTGAAGGTTACTTCCGAAACTTCAATCTTTGATTGTTTTGGCTGCTGTGGACAATTTAATCAGTGAAATTTCGCCGGATTGTCTTTGATTTGGAATTTGGAAATTGTAATGGCCTAAGGGTTTTGCTACTAAAATTTGGTCCAAATGGTAGTTGTAACCTAATTAAATAGTTAATAAAGTAGTTAGGAGTAGAAAGGAACATGTCTGCGGAGTTGAAATAAAAAAACCCAATTTTTCCCACAGCATTAAGGATTTTGGCTAGATCAAGAAATATTGCTTAGAGTTGGATTTACAATGATTTGATAATTCTATTGAGTTGAGAAGGGAAAATTAAATGGGGTTATAGTTGGTCACTTTTTCAGAAAAGCTCGAAAAAGCATAATTACTAAAACGCCCTTGAAACCCTGAAATAATTGCTGCCAAGGGCATTTTTGTCATTTAGGATTGAATTTGGGAATTCTGAGTCTGGAAATGGATTCCTTGGATGAAAATATGTCAGAATAGTTCATGTCGAAATTTCAGAAAAAGTATAGCCGGACCGGGTCCCCGGGGGCATTTTGGTAAATTTTCACAATAGCCTAATATAACCACTATAAACACTATGGAAGTGTCTAAAATAGTGCATGAATGGGTTTTAACCTAATTCTTGTCCATTTGATATTTTAGGATTGAGCTGGAAGCTTAAGGTTGGCATGTTTTACGAGGTGGACCTTTTTAGATGAGAAAATGGTTCACGTAGGGACTACTATCTCTCATATATTATGTGACTATTTATATGATATGTGTTACTGTATTTTATGATATGAACACGTGCTGGAGGCATATTACCTAGCTGTGGTCTGGGACCTAGCCATGGTATACTGGTATTGTCTAGCTGTAGTTAAGGATTCGGCTGAGGTACACGTAGGGGTTTCAACTGGATTGTTGGCCCTGAGTTTTGTGTATACACATAAATTGATGTGAATTTTCATTTTACTTGATACGGTGCATTGCATATTTAATTCTCACATTTTATATGTCGATAGTATGTTTCTATTGGGATTCTTCGGAATCTCGCCCCTTTTTTCTAAACAAAATATCTCAGAGGGTGCTAGCGGTTTGAAAAGCAAGAAAGAAGATATGGGGAAGTGACAGGCATGTTTCCCGGACTAGGATAATGGTTATATTTAGTCATTATTTTGAATATTTTGGGATAAATTGTATATATTACCAAGCCTTGCGGGGCATTCCTTAATATAGTCATGTACTAAATATTGGTATTTTGATGCTATTCTTGTGTTGCCCACTGAACTGCGCTCAAACACTCTGAAATTTGAGAAAGTAAGTTATGGGTATGACAAATATGATCTTTCCTTTGTCCTTTTTCAATGTGATGGTTGACCCGACAGTCCACCTTGTTCATGAAATAAAGCTCGCCGGCCCAATTCAATATCGATAGATGTATCTTATTGAGAGGTACTCATTTTATATATGTTAATTAGCATTAATTTCTAAATTTGTTAGTTGCACAGTTTAGCATTTATTAACATTATTTCCTTCTTTATTTTATAGGGTTCTTGGGAAATTGAAATCTTACATAAGGAACAAGGCATGGCCATATGGTTCTATAGCTGAAGGTTATATAGGGGATGAGGTCCTATATTTCTGTTCAAGGTACTTTGATGACACTGAAAACTTCAAACTAACAGCAGTTAAGAAGTTGCAAGCACATAGACTTGTCTTGATTAATTGCACTCAAGTTAAACTCTTCCTTTCATAACAATTGTACTCTATATATTTCCTTAGATTTTTTACTTACATTTCATGATCACCATCTCATGATTAATTGCAAAGAATTCAGAAGTCATGTAAAGCATCAACTTAGGATCTGTACACAAACATCCTCTGAAATTGATAAAAAGGTCTAAAAAGAATTCTAAAGTTAGTTTGCGTGTAGAATACTAAATGACCACAACCCACACTCACCAGATTTCAAAGTTCTCACAATCGACCCTCTTGATCATACAGAAAGGTTTACAGCATACGATGTCAATGGTTTCAAGTTTTGCATGATTTCAAGAGATCAAGGATTGCTAACTCAAATCTCGGGTGTTTATGGCACCTTTGAGGCAAGGAGTTATACGAGTAATAGTGGTAGGAACATGCAGTTTGGAGGCTTCCCTTATTATGGAAAGTTTCTTGTTGTTGTCAAACTAAACTGCCAAGGCCGTTTCACAATGACGCTATTCAAGTGTTTATAGAAAAATACAATAACTTCCTGGGGATTGACAACTTATGACATAAGTATCACATTAGTAAATTTCTCCCGGCCAATTCACACTGGTCAATTTAAAGATGATGAGCCATATATTTTTGCCTTAGAGGCATACCGGATTTATTATGTCAAGGATGAGAGGCACAGGGATTGGAATATCGTGGTTTACTTAAAGCCTTGAGACCTTTACAACATGGGTGGTAGTGATAACATCACTTATAAGAGTGAGCTATTCCAGCCTGTGAATTTTGAAAACTTATTCCCTAAAGGCGACGACAATTTACGTATTTTTCGGTGCATTTTTATAAGTTACGCTTTATTATCGCTTAATTTAAATTTAATTTTTGTACAATATAATAAACTCCTCTATTTCTTCCCATGCTCTTCTCTCTTATTTTCTCTCATGTGAAGTTTTCTTAAAGGGCTGAAGAGCTATGCAAGCTGATCAAATATGGTAATTTTTTCAAAAATCTTTGGTTTCATCCTTTTTCCTTCTTATAATACTTATACTAATTATTTTTTCTTCTTCTCCAAAAATTTAAGGACTTTTCCCCAACATTTTCAACATTCCTTCCATAATTATCAATATTCCTTCCATAATCAAATAAAACATCTAGTGGCAACTTAATAAATCCTTATTACCTACACATTCTCAATATTAAACCTATATAGTATTTATACTTATATAACTTTATTTAATCATTCTTCTAAAATATTAAATACTATCATTTAAATTGTTACTTAAATAATTAAACATTCAACATAATATTGTAACAGTGGACTCAAATTATGGTCTTGCTTTTTTTAAAAATATTTTGTAGCGGTTTTTAAATTAAAAATTAGATTAAATTTTTGGCGCTATTTTTGAAATTTCATATGATATTAGTAGCGATTTCATAATCGCTACAAATATTTTGGCGCCAATTTGTGAAATCGCTACAAGTATTTTGGTGCCAATTTTTTCAAATTCTTGGATATACTTAGTAGTGGTTTTAAAATAGCTACAATGTTGGTGCCAAATTTTCAATTCTCATTTCCTGCTATGTGAAATTCTGGCAAAAGTTTGCACCAACATTTGTAGCGGTTTTAAAACTACTGCAAGCTTCTCAAATAATGTGTTACTTACATATGCATCTTTTAGCGGTAAGACGAAACTGCTACCAGTGCAATAGTGGTTCTGTTATATAAGTAGTAGTTCTGGAAAATAGCTATAAAACCTTTAACAATGTGTTTTGTAGCGGTTTTTGCAACCGCTACGAATGTCGTTTGTAAATACACCATATTAACCACTACAAAGTGACAATTTTTTTTGTAGTGTTAACTTTATACTTGTGTTATCTCTTTAAAGCCCAACATTCACTCCATATAGGGGTTTTATATTAGTTTGATAAAACTTCTATTTAAACTTATTAAGTATTTTCCTATAATAGATAACTCTTTTAACATTTCTTTACTCAAACTACCTATTTTGTATTCTATGTATGTATGGCATCTCCATCAATTTTACCATTCTTACTTATAATGGAGCCCAAATATATGAAATTTGTTAATAGTGAAATGATGATTTGATTGAGAAAGACTATAAGAAAGAGACAAGTCTACTGTCAATTTTTATGTAAATTTATGAACAAGAATTACAAGAACCTTCTTATAGTTTAATATTGAGGGAAAGGCAATCCCCCTATGTCCTTATTATACTTTCATGGAGGTTTTAATTGGGTCCTTATGGTGTCTATTTTTTTAGTCAGCTCCCTACTATTTTCTCCATAATAGGCATTGCTCCTTGAAGAATTAAAACTAACTCTGATGACTAACGCAATTAGCTAATGGTGTTAAAGGTGTGGGAGAGTTATAATCGAACAAATGAGAGATTTGAGAGGAGGGTGACTTTATACATCATTGAAGGATGGAAGGACACATGAGTTGTCAGCACACAACAATGGAGGATAGTTGATTGCATACCATACCACCTTTCACTTTCACTTCCAACTCTTCCAACATGTTCATACAAGTGATTAGTTATGCATAGAATCAATTAAAAGTGAAAGAAGCATAACTTAAAAATGATTTTTGAAGTAATAGCACATCACTTTTTGGGTCACTATAGTAACATGGAAGTAATGATCAATAAAAGATTACTCAAGTGATCACTCGAGTGATCAGGTTGAGAAAATACTCATAACTTCTGCTTGAATCACTGTAGTGCTGTGCAGGTGATCTTAATTTTATTGATAACTCAAGTGATCAGTCTAAATTAGTTTTGAAGATTCTTGATCACTTTTAGGATCATTGTAGTGATGTGAAAGTGATGCTAATTTGGTTTGTCACTCAAGTGTTAGATTGAAAATATTTTTGCGAAATTCATTTTACTACCATAATCACTATAGTGCTGTGAAAGTAATGGCACTTTACTTGGTCACTTGAGTGATCATTTTAAAACGTATTTTGAAAAATTTTTGATTACTTCCAAAATCACTATAATGATGTGAAAGTGATGCCAATAATTGATTAGTCACTCGAGTGCTCACTCAAGCGATCAAATAAAATAGAGGACCGCTTCCAGTGACTGTCACAGTAAAGGAGCAATTTCTTCGCTGTTGAGCTTACCGCAAGTGTATGAGTCGCAAGTAGTATAAAACGTTGTTGTTCTCATGAGGACAAAGGAAAAAGTGGGATAATTAATGCAATTATGCTCCTAATTAGGTTGGGCAAAGTCATTTTGAAATTGTTACACTTTGAGAAAAGCAAAATTGGTTTAAAACATGCTCAATTGAAATAAGCAAAGTAAAATTTGATTCTAACTTCAAGAAATTGAGGCTCTAGGATCATGTCTCTCCTTATGCTTCATAAGACTAATTATTTCCCTCTCAATTAGCTTTAATGAAGAATCAAGTATTTTTCTAAGATTCAAAAGTATTGAAAAAGCTTTCTCAAGTTAAAACCAATATCTATTTTCAAAGAACTTATTCAATCTCTTGCAACAAGCTAGTGAAAATAGACATTAAGACCCAATCTTATAATAATAATACTAGGTTAATAGGTAAATCTCTTTTCTATTAACAAACTATCCATTCAAGCATGAATTTCAAGACTAGTATGACTTTATCTAAGTTCTTTAAAAAAGATCTCTCTCAACCATCATCTCATCTAATAAATCAATCTAAGTAGTGGTGAAACAATAAGACACATGAAGTATAGAATAAGATCAACACATAATACTTCATTAAATGCTAAAAAATAGAGAATTACGAAGTCTCACTTCATATAGAAGTTCAAAGTGACCCTAGAATGAAATATTTTAGCTATTTATGTCCAAATGTAAAGAAAATCTATACAAAATAGATGAATACATGATAAGCTAAGTAGAAAAGGGAAGAAAAGTGATAGAAAAACTAAGAATGGAGGCCCTAAACCTCTTCAAGACCACCAACCAAGCCTTCAACACCTTCAAGTCTTCTCTCCAAACTCTAACCTTACCCCAAATTTTTCCAAGAAATATATAATGATTGATTTTTGGCTCAACCCTTCAATAAAACCCTAGAAATTTGTTTCAGCAAGTGAAACACATAGTTGTACTTTTGTCGTTAGCTTCAGCACATATATCGTTGGCTGAAGCAAATGACATAGTAAGTTCAGATCCTTGTTAGCTTTGGCGAATGTGTTATTGCTTAAAGCATATGACACAGTAAGATTCTTCCTTATTAAGTCTATTTTGCTTCAACACATGTATTATTGGCTTAAGCCAACCACACAGCTTCTTTTTCCTAGTTCTATAAGTTGGTCTTTGTTTGAACTTTATTCCTAAAAGCTTTATTCCTTGATGCTTGGAAAGCTTGCTAATTTGTCTCATCCCCTACAAGAGAGAGGATGCATAAATTCTCAATTTAATCACAAAACATATAGGATAAAATAAGAAATTATTTGACTTTCTGCTTAATACTTTGACATGCACATTTTCTTCTATAAACTTCTTTTTATGCATATATTTTGATTTCAAAAATAGGTAAAAGGAGAAAAAAATGTGCTGGAATATTATTAATTTCTAAGAGTTAATACAATTTCAAAGAACATCACTCGAGTGATCTATAAAGAGTTTTATAACTAGCTCAATCAATTATAATGAGCTAATAGTGACAAAATTTGGACATGTTACTCGATTACTCACTTGAGTAATTAGTAATCCAATTTTTTTCACATCATTCCCATGATTAGCCTCTGTGCTCTTTTAAAGTGATTTCTAATTTTTCAAAACATTTAATTTGCAAAACAACACTCCTAAGATTGTTACCATCAAAGCATGGTGTAATATCCCAAATTTTGGGACTAGATGCTTAGGAATAAGTCTCTATCAAATAGGCTGCTAAGCCTTAATTTAGTAAGAGAGAATAAAGAGAAATCAAAGAACTAATGGCAATTTGATTAATATTTCCATGATCCAGGGCAAAAGAGACAATTGCCATTTGATCTAGAGGTTAAAATTGGAAATCAAAATGAAGGGCTAGGATTTAGCCATAAAAAGCAAGAGTAATCATGAGTTCAAAAAGCAAATTAACCCTCCTCTTATAATGGTTAAATTTTGGTCAAAGAGGGGCAAAGAAGGAAGAGGAAAATTGGTCAAGAGTCAACTAACATTGCAGAGGACTTTGGTCAAACTTGGACACATGAACATATAATCTTAGGTCAACAAGTCCACCTCCTTTTTGAGTATTAATTTCGTTCAAGACTCTAAAATGGGAAGGAAGAGAATTTAAATTAAATCATAGGCATTGACTAGTTAAAAAGCAAAGAAACACGAAGAGAAGAAAAGTCAACAAGACTTGCAATTGGTTACAACTTGGTAGGTTGACCAAAAAGCAAGGTTACAAGAGCAATTGGGTCAACAAAATTGTTCCCTTTTTATGTGCCCAAATTCGGTCAAGCAAGAGGAAGAGGGAAGGAAAAGAGTTGACTCAACCAAACCAAACCATAGTTGGCTAATTAACTACATAACGTTTTCAAGACACCATGACATTGTGACACATCACCTTTCTAGCTTTTTAGTGTGAATTTTTGGCCAAGTAATTTCATGGGCTAAAGCTAAATGGTTTAAACACATGTCACACTCTTCCAACCACCCAAAATTCAGCCAAAGTGAGGAAAAGAAAAGAGAAATGGGAAAAAGAAAAGGAAAGACAAAGAGCTCTTGAGATCAAAGAAGCAAGGTAATGTGTTCTTGCTTGATTTTTAGCTCTATTAAATCATCTCTTATGCTCAAAACCTCTTCATAAACATTATTTTCCTTGCTAAGAGCTATAATTCTATCATTTTTGTTTCTCAAAAGGTGGTGTTTTATGCTGTCTACAAACTATCAAAGTTTAAGAAATAAAGAACAAGCTCTAGAAAGGGCAAGAGATGAGTATAATCTTTGATTTGAACTAAGTATCTTGTTGATTGGTTGATTGTGGTGAATATTAGTGTCTGCCCTAATTTCAATTATCCTAGAGTTTTAGGGTTTCATGATGTTTTGATCATGTACATGATGTCATATGATATTTAAAGAGCCTATTGGAATTGTTTGGTGATAGAATGATAAATTTGGTAATTGTTGAATTGGGAAGCCATTTTCGGTCAAAATAGGGGAAGTAAGAAGAGTGTGATTTTAGGAAATTTGATGGCACCAATGAATTCAACATGAAAATTGTGTAGGAATAACCTCTAGCTATGAATTCTGGATCATTAAAATGAAATTCTTAAAACTGGAATTTAACACAGTGCTGCCAGTTTAGGATTCTTGAGAGGCAACTTGGACGTGGCGTGTTTTTGAACAACCAAATGTTATCCAATGAATATGATATTTTTCAGAATAAAAGTGGACATTTCAAGATTTAAACTGATATGACATTTGTGCTATTTGGATTAATACATTAGGAGTTATGAATTTTTGAAGATAGACATTTAAAGCTGGAATGATTCTGTGGCAGTGTGAATTGAGTTATGGTTCTAGAATTATGTGTGTAAAATTCGCTGAAGGAGATATTTCATAGTAGACTTAATGAGTGACATAGAGAACTTTGAACCATCTGAATTGGACATTCCAAGACAAAGATATGAATTTTTAAAGTTTATGGAAAATTCTGGCAGTTTTTAGCTAACATGCAAATTTAAGAAATTAAGAGCCAAGTGTAATAAACTTGAACTACAAGGGTAGAACTAAGCATTTTGGGCTAGTGTAAACACATTGACTTTTCATTTGACTTAGTGCACTAACCATAAGGGTAACCAACTCAAGTGTCTTGAGTGATCAAAGAAATGGAATAAGTAATAACTTGTCTATCCATGAATTCCAATTTATAGGATGTGATATTTACCCAGGTCACCCAAGAGACTGGGAAAAAGAACAGAGTTTGGAAAGGAATTCAGGTAGTAACTCTTTCTCTTATAACATATGTATTGCTTTGCATGTACAATTTATTCATTGGCATTATGGGGACAGGTAGGTCTTATGCACGTAGACCAGGTAGGTCCTATGTATGATTTAATGGTTGCATATTGATGAATATGTTGATGTGATAATTAAGTATGCTTATATGATGATTGTTTAACATGATCTGTGTATTTACATATTATATGAGTGATTGAAGTTATTACTGAGATTCTTTTGAATCTCATCCCTTTCTAATAACTAACCTACAGCAGAAGCAAGCGGCTCGTGGGGTAAGAAGGTAATTATGGAAGCATAAAGGATGCTGATAAAGAATCAAGTGTTTTAGTTGGTTATCTATTTTTGATTATATATATATATATATATTGTATGCAATACAAATACTACAATTACAGTACTAGTGGTAGAAACAGTAATAATAGCTGTGTGACTGCATAGTAAACCAATATGTATGCTATTTGTGATAAAGGAACTATAGGACATGACAACCATAAGTTAAAAGCTCGTTAGCTAACAAATAGAATATGAAAACCAGCAGAGAATGCTTTAGTAATATTAAAAGGAATTAAGAATTGAGGAACCATAATGAATTTTACGAACCTTGATGAAACAATTTTGGAAGTTCAAACTCTTCATAAAAACCTACTCAATTACTGGTTTGAACCTTGTGTTGTGTTGGGACTTAAACGATTTTTAAAGGAAAGTTAGGCTCAGATTGAAAATCGGCTTAATGGTTCGAATTTATTATGTGTTGTAGCTTATCTAATAACTACGATAAGAAGGGTGTTATACATGGAATCTAACTTGGCTAAACAGAGCTTATAAAATTGATGTATAAGCATAATTGATTTAAGGGTTGAGGTGCATCCAGCACTCAGAAGTATTTTTCCAGATGCATCCAATGTCTAAAGTATTTTGTGGTGCATCTAACACCTTAAAGTATTTGTTCAAGTGCGTTCATGACCCTAAAACACTTTTTTGTGCAATTTTTCACTTTACAGTTTAGGTAATTAAGGGAGAACACTTCTAAATGATTAAGTTAGGGTGTTGGATGCACCAACAAATAATTTAGGGTGATAAATTCATCACAAAATACTTTAGGGTACTGGATCGACATGAAAAAATAATTTAGGATATTGGATGCACCTTAACCCTTGATTTAATCAAAATATAGGTATTTAGTCAAAGGTTTCATGATTTAATCAAGATAAGGTGTTTGGATAAAGTTTTAGAAAAATAAAATTGACAAATAAGGAATAGTAGCTTATGATATATCTATGATTTTTTTATTCATAATTAATGTTGGCATGTCTAGGAGTGTTTGGTAACTTATGAAATAATTATAGTGTTGGGTTCTAATTGATTTTGGCGTGTATAATTTAGTGTATGGATTTTTTTAAATCATGGTTTTGACTTTTCAATTCTATTAATTATACTCAAAATAGTTTTTTTAATTATTTACTACCAAATCTATTTTCAAAATCATAATTATAAGTCAATTTTATTTAATAATACATTCTTCTATTTCTTCCCTACTATTGCAAGCCAACCAGCATTTTTCTGCTATACTGAATTTGTCAAAAAGTTTAGTACAATTATTAAAGGGAAAAACTGTGAAACTGGTGCACCCTATACTAGTACAAAAATGGTGTTTTAGACCTACACATTTAGATCAGTTATAGCAGGTAAGGTTTAAAAGATATGATCGGTGGCATTTTCATAACTATGGACAACTTCTAAGACCAGTTCCTTTGATATACAATCTAAAAAAATATTATTTAGACCGGTTTTCTAACAAACCGGTCTAAAAATATAAAATAATTAAAAAATGTCAATGTAATATATTTTTTAGACCGGTTCTACAAATAATCAGTCTAATATATTTATTGAATTAAAGGCAATTAAAAAATTAATATATTTATTATATTTTGGACCGGTTGTAAGTGACAACCAGTCTAAAATATTAAACTATTTAGACCGGTTGTAAATAGGAACTGATCTAAAAATTTAACCAAATAAAAAATGTTGATTTAAGATTGGTTAGTAGGAATAACCAGTCTAAAATATGATATTTAAGACCGGTTATTTCAATAAATCGGTCTTAAAAATTCACCTTATTTGGTTGTTTCACCCGCGCTCCCGCGTTTATCAAAATCTCAAATCTTTCCACTGTAGCATTGCTCCTCTTTCTTTTCATCGAGTTGCCATCGTTTACATATTCTCTAGTTAGTTTTTAGCATCATCGATTGATGAGAGTCCAGCTTCTTGTGGAGCAATTTGGGTATGCTATTTCTGAATCCATAATTCTCTTGGAGTTGTGAGGTTTGCGTTGGCGCTTACACACTCTATTCTCATTTTTTTTGCATTATCGGTCAGTGAGAGTCTGAGGTCTTTTAGTGAAATTTAGGCGCTCTATTTGTTGAATCCCTAATTCTCTTGGAGTTGCGAGGTTTATGTCAGCTCTTACACACTCTGTTCATATTTTTTGCATCGTCATTCGGCAAGAGTCTGACATCTTCTGGTGAAATTTCGGTATGCTATTTGTTGAATCCCTGATTCTTGTAGGTTTTTTTCTTCATATTTTTTTTTGGCGATTTGTCTGCTATTTAGAACCTACACAAGTTTGACTGGCTGGACATTTGTACAAGATATTGAAATTACTATGTTTTGCACAACTCACATAATCTGGATTTTGTATCCCTAATCCGTTGTATAACTTGGTATTGCTAATGGTTTAAATCCTCTAACTATCTAGTTGATGATTGTGCATTGGCTGCTATCACCTTGCTTATTGAGGTATTTTCATGTGCATATGTACTTAACACTAGATCAGATTTCTATCCATGCATATTACTAAATAACATGATTTATAGATAAATTTCTAAGGAAACTGATATGGGTTTGAAAGAGGCATCCACATATAGATATCTCTGCTGAACCTTTATCCTCATTGGGCTATTAAGTGCGTATGAGTGATTTCATGTGTGTTTTTTATACTAATTTTGGAACTTGTAGATGCTATCATGCATTGTGTATTTTGACAAAAAATTGAGGCTTGATAATCCAAATTGGTTTCACATAGTATATACATGAATTGAATATGATTTTTGGATTATCCTCTGATTGGGTATATTTGTTGCACAATATTTCTTTAGGGAAGTGGGTAAAGGAATTTTGCTTTTGATTTGGCATAGTGTGCATAAAGCAAGTTCACATAATTTATATTAAGGTTGCATTTAATGTTACCATTTCCTTCTACATTATGAAATTTTCTGGAACCTAAAATAGTATTTAGTTACAAATAATCCTCTGAACTATAACTCTAATAACCATATATTTGCATTCTATACAAGTTAGACCTACATCTGTAAACTCCTTTCGCAAGTTGTAATGGGGCCAATATTTGTTTTCTTTTCATTTATTATTTATTAGATAAAGAGAATGCAGTGAACATAAATGCAAGGAAAAAGTCCATCAAGTGCTCTCTGGCAGTGTTCAGGAAAAAGTAAATGTCATTTTCTTTCCTTTGGAATTTCCCACTCCCATTTTCCTTTTCTTTTCAATCAATCTTTACTGAAACAACTAGGGTGTGACCTTGTCCCTCATGATACTGTACTTTTAGTCTCTGTGCAGTTTTGAGATCCCTGATTCTATTATTAGTCTATGAACCTAAAGATCATGAGTTTATTTATATAAGAATTGCTTCCTTGTGTAGCGAATTTAGTATATAAAAAGTGGCTTATGTAAATTACTAGTTTTGTACTATCTTCAGCAGTGTCTGTCACCTTGCCAAAAACATTGCTTGTTTCAACTCAAACTTAAAATATTTTTTTTATAACTGTTTCATGAGACATGTACTATCAATTCTCTTCAATCAATCATTATTATCTATGAATCTAGGTTTTTGTTATTGGTAAAGTTCATCTTTTTTATTGTTGTTGTTAAGGCTTATTTTGCATTTGGTTGTTGCTGTGTAGTTTCTGATCTTCAAAGCCTTTCTTCCAGTGTGAATTCTACCCCATCATACCAAACTGATATTTACTGTGTAGTTTCTGGTCTTCAAAGCCTTTCTTCAAGTGATTGATGGGTAATTCAATTAGTCTTTGCTATTAAATAATTGAAGTGATTCCTACAAAATTGATCTTTGCTATCTATAATGCATTATAATCTAAAATTTGCTATGTACTTGTTCATTATGAAGTAGTTAAACAAGGTACTTGAGTGAAATGATTGTTGCATGCTCTCATCATACTCTTACCTTTTCTAGGGGAAAAAATAGAAAAGAGAAAAAAAAAAGGTGTTAAAATATATGGATCGTAGTTGGATAAAAGCTAAACGGACGAGTGTTGAATATGATAATAGGGTGAGGGATTTTTTAGATTTTTGCTAGAAGAAATGCCGATGATGATAGTGGGATGTTCTATTGCCCTTGTGTTGAATGTTTAAATGAGAAGTGATTGATTGCTATAGATATATATACACATTTAATTTGTGAAGGATTTTGTAAGAGTTATACAATATGGGTATGGCATGGCAGAGAATTAGAAATGCCAAGTGCATCTAAACACGGGGAGTGGCCTTTGATGATAATGACACGGAGGATATGGATGACCAGATAGAGGATATTATTTATGATGTATGAGAAGAGGCTTTTAAGTAATCACATACATATGGTAATATGTGCAATGATGCTGAGAAGCCGTTGTACCTAGGGTGTAAAAATACCAATTGTTGAAAGCACTATTGAAATTGGTAAGTTTGGATAGAGCGACAAGGGTTTTTCGAAAATGCTTGAGGCTTTTAAGGACATTCTTCCAGATGATAATGTGTTGCCTTATGGATACTATGATGTAAAGAAAATACTATGTCCACTAGGGATGAAGTATAAAAAGATTCATACATGCCTTAATGATTGCATATTGTATAGACAAGAGTATGAAGACAAGCAGCAGTGTTCAATATGTGAAACCCCAAGGTACAAATCAAATAAGGCCCCTGCAAAAGTGTTGTGGTATCTTCCAATCATACCAAGGTTTCAGCGCTTGTTTGCTAATGAAAATGATGCAAAATATTTGAGATGGCATACGAATGAAAGGATTCTTATGGAAAGCTTCGACATCCAATAGATTTTCTCAATAGAAGAAAATTGATCAATTATTTACTAGTTTCAGCTAAGAACCTAGGAACCTTAAGCTTGGGCTTAGCATGGATGGAATGAATCCCTATGGTAGCTTAAGTGGTATACATAGTTCATGGCATGTTCTATTGGTTATTTACAACTTATCTCCTCTGTTATGCATGAAATAAAAGTACATCATATTTTTTATATTGATTTTGGGACCTAAATAACCCGGAAATGATATAGATGTTTTCCTAGAACCCTTGATCAAAGACTTGAAAGAGTTGTGGGATAAAGGTGGCGATGTTTTTGACACTAACAAGAAGGAGATTTTTAAAATATGAGCCATGAACTTTTGTACTTTAAATAACTTTCCAGGATATAGTGTTAAAGGCCATAAAGCATGTCTGATTTGTGAAGAAGGCACATGATACCATCAACTTGAACATGGAAGAAAGACGGTTTATCTTGGTCATAGGAGATTTCTTAGATGGTGCCACCTATATCGTAGATTAAAGAAAACTTTTTTTGGTGGTCAAAAGTTTAAAGATGCTCTGATGGCATTGATTGGAGAGCAAGTTTATGAAAAGGTGAAAATTTTCAATGTTATCTTTGATAAGACTACAAAGAGTAGAAATGAAAAAAACATATGGAAGAAGAGGTATGTCTTCTTCAATCTTCCTTATTGGCGCACAATCTTGATATGAGATACTATATTGATTTCATGCATGTGGAGAAAAATGTATATGATAGTATTGTTGGGACATTGCCCAACATGCAAGGTAGTTCTAAGGATGGTGTGAAGGCAAGATTAGATTTGTAAGAAATGGGAATACTAGAAGACTTACATATAGTAAGAGAATTTTTAGTCCTCTTGCTTTTTAAACTTTATTTAAGGATGAGAAAAGAAGTTTTTTTTTGCGTATTTACATAGCATTAAAGTTCCCTCAGGGTATTCTTCAAATTTTAAGAAGCTTGTGTCGATGAAGAACTTGAAATTAGTAGGGCTAAACTCTCATGATTGTCATGTCTTAATGCAACAACTACTCCCAATAGCTATTCAAGGCATCTTCGAATATGATCTTCAACACATTTTGACTAGACTTTGTTTCTTTCAATGCAATTTGTAGTAAAGTCATTGAGATGGAAAGATTGGATGAATTGGAAAATAAATGATATCTAATCTTGTGCTATCTTGAAAAGCTATTTCGTCCATTTTTTTTGACATCATGGTACATCTAATTATTCATCTAGTAAGGGAGATAAAGTTGTGTGGCCTTATCTATTTATGATGGATGTGCCCAATTGAAAGAACTATGAAAATCCTAAAAGGGTATGTGAATAACCCCAATCGGCCTAAAGCATCTATTATTCAGAAATATGTTTCCGAAGAAGCCATGGACTTTTGTCAACATTATTGGTCAAATGTAAGACATAGTGTGCGTTTAGGTACGCGTTTTCACCAAGAAATCGCACAAATAATGGGTAAATCGCACAATTGAGAGGGGATGCCAAAAAGTGAGTGTTTGGTTGGAGATGATGACCTTTCGTGCTTTCCATAAATTCATGTGATTAACCATAAGCTCACAGGGGGAGCTTTTTGATTATGATTGGTGCGATATGCTTTAAAAAAAAATTTTAGTTGTATCCAGTGTGCTATCAGATTAATTGTAATTTTACCCTTAATGTACTTTTCCAGCTCCAAAAATTACTTTAAAATATTTTGTAGTGCTTTTAACCTTAAAATAATTTTTCAGTTGTACCCAGTGTGTTATCAGACTGATTGCAATATTAGCCTTAATTTACTTTTTCAGCTCCAAAAATTACTTTAAAATATTTTTTAGTGTTTTAACCTCTTAAAATATTTTTTCAGTTGTACCCAGTGTGATAACAGACTGATTGCAATTTTGCCCTTAATGTACTTTTTCATCTCCAAAAATTACTTTAAAATATTTTTTAGTGTTTTTAACCCCTTAAAATATTTTTTCAATTGTCCCCAGTATGCTAACAGACTGATTGCAATTTTACCCTTAATGTAGTTTTTCAGCTCCAAAAATTACTTTAAAATATTTTTTAGTACTTTTAACCCCTTAAAATATTTTTTCAGTTAGACCTAATATTTTAAAGTAATTTTTAAATATTTACTTGATTTTTTAAATATTTTTCCACCCACTCTCTCTTACCATTATCACAAAAATCATTTATATTTAAGCCAATCCAAACACTCACTTACTTTTACAAAAGTCATTTATACAATCGTCAATCCAAACATAAATCATATTACAAACCTGACTTTTATCAAAACTATGATTACAAAAAGTCAAATAAAAAAGTCATTTTTCCCATCATTGTTCCAAACACACACATATTGGGCTTCCTAAACGTCATGATGAAGAAGGGGGTAGACGTAGGGCTACAGTAAAGAGCGTAGATCTTGATGAATTACAAGAAGTCCACTTGTACATCATGAATAATGTTGATGAAGTTCAGGATTACATTAATGCTCATAAAGAAATTGTACGAAAAGAAAATAGTCAAATGACTGAATAAAGGTTAATTATGGAGCATAACATAACTTTTGCACATTAGTTCAAACAAAAAGGTTGACGGACAAGAATGTGTTTCTAATACAATTAAATAGTTAGCACATGGTCCTGATGTTGATATCATAAGTTAGACTTCATATGCAATCAATGTTTATACCTTTTACATAAAGTCCCTAGATGATAGGAGCACCGTCCAGAACAGTGGTGTTATGTTAATGGCTGAATCTACATACTTCTCTAGTTCGAAAGATATGAACCCTAAATTGGCAGCTATACCTTATTATGGTGTTATTGAAGAGATTTAGGTGGTTGACTATATTAAAATTAAATTTCTCATTTTCAAATGCAAGTGGGTTTATGTAAATAATGGTGTGAAGACTGATCAATTTAGATTTATATTAGTAGATCTGAATAGTAGAAGTTTTGGAGATGAACCTTTTATTATGGCTAATTAGGTGAAACAAGTGTTCTATATTACTGACTAATCTGGTAAATAAAATTTTATATGTAGCTCTCCAAGGAAAAAAGGTCGTTGATATTAATGAGGATAGTCGTTCAATGAATGATCTTCTTGAGACTCCTTGTTTTTCTAGGGGCCTACTAGAATTGAATGAAGAAGATGAAGCAGAAAATGAACACGGCATAAGAAGCAATCCTCATGAAAGGATATAGGAGCATGTCCCTTTATAAACTTCTTTGAAAGTTAGCTAGCTAAAGTAATTATTATTATAAATTATATTTGAATTATGTATATAGTTAGTTTATATATATAACTACAATTTTTTGTTGTCGTTATAGAAAAATGAAGGATCTTTGGCATCTTAGGGTAAATGCTTTGGAGCCACCTAATGCTCAGCAAAGTGATCCAGCTAGTGTTGATCAAAGTGAGCCTAGTAATGCTCCAAGCCAGTTGAGACGGAGGGGGTAGAAAAGGTACATATTTGAGAGACATTCCCTTCAGTCAGAGTATTGGGGAAATAATTCCGATCGAGTTTGATAGATATTAGAAACCAATTAGACCTAATGCAAGCTGGTATAGGAGCTTTTTTAGCCTGCTAGCATGTAATAAGCCAAGTATCTTGATAGAGGAGTGGAGAAAAATTGATAAACGTGTCAAGCAACATATTTGGGACACTATCTAGGTATAAAATGGTCATTTGTATGGTTGAATTATCAAATTTGTCACTAACAACTTCAATGCATGCATTACAGCTCACTTACGACGTTCATCAGAGTAACATCTTGTAGAATAAGACAATGACATATTGTGATGAACGCTAGAGGAAGTTTAAGACAAATCTTGCAAATAATTATGTACATATTGAGGTGAAAGATGGTAAGCCTTATCCTAATCCATGCGACAAGCATTCTTATATTGATAAACATACTTGGCAAGAATTTAGACTACTTCGGACAACTTCAGAATCTTTAGTGAGTTGAGTTATTTTGCATTTTATTTACTTATGAATTGTCTTTATTTATTGTAACCCTTTTTTGATTTCTTATTTGTAGGCAAAAAGGCAAAAAGCATAAGAGAGTGGTAGAAAGAATGATTGCCCTCATAAAATGTCTCATGGGGGTTAAGCAAAGGCCGAAAAAGACTTGTTGGCAGGCAAATGGAAGAGATTGGAGAAACAGCTCAATCCAATCCTTCTGTTCTTCTCTCTCCACCATCTCTGATACGTCACGAAGAGAAATGGTTGTTCATTCACCGAAAGAGGAGTGGGTCTTATACGAGTGAATAATCTCGTATAGTTGGTGAAAAAAATGTAAGTATCATTGTTGTTATTAATTATTTAGTAAACAAATTTCATTACTTATGTTTGTCATTTGTGTCTTACATGAGGAGCTTCAAAAAAAACAAGCTGAGGGATTGTTTAGGTCGGATGGTGGAATGATATCCTGATCATTGCTGTAGGAAAACACGAGCATCCTAGCTATGTCAAGGAAGTTAGAGGAGGGGTAGGCATAAGGGATTACTTTGAAGCAGTCCCACGCCATTCCTCAAGTGTAGTCGCTAGGGAGGAGATGGAGCAGATGTTGGCTACTGTGAGGGCAAAAGTAAGGGTGGAGGTGGAAGCATCATGTGATACATGATTAGAAGCCCGATTGAGCAAGATGAGGGAGGAGGTGATAATCATAGTAAGCACAAGACAAGATATCGGTGCTCCCTAGGCAACTTCACTTGCACATAATAAGTAGAGCACTAAAGGGAGTTGTTACAATATTGGCCATTCATTAGAGGGCCTTGGAAAAGAAATTGCTAAGCCTTGTGACCTTTTTGTGGAGGATCCTCTAAGATAGTTAGTTGTATAGGGGAGCATGCACAACTTGAGATCAACTGTTTATGAATCGTAGGTACATGAATCGTAGGTTTTTCCTCTAACAACAGTGATAAATTTGGATTCGTATGGCCAATTCAAATACATAACATAGGGACCACTGCTGCTATCAGACATACATACTTATCAGATAGGCTTAGTGAGACCATAACTGAGTATTTCTTAGTTCTATATGTGCATAGGTAAGAAACAAATATATATTTTATAATATATATAATGCTTCATATTTGCTTAATATTCATTCTTTATTTTAGTAATTATTGGCAATTGGTTCTTCTATGCAAGAAGAGTTATATGGTTATCCTCTTGTTCTCCCTCCATTACAAGCCAAGGAATGAATTGAAGAAGACCATGAACTCATAAGTTTTCTTGCATTATTACCTTTTGTGTGCAAAGTTTATGGAATTTTTGTAAAATACGTAACCTTTGTTATTTTGATAATAGGGCTATGTGGACATTCATACACAGTACTTGTGGTAAGCATGTTTATGAGTTAAAAGACCATACATGGATCATCCCAATGGTTAGTACATATTTTTTTGCTTTAACAATGGATTCAATAAGCTATGCTTTACTAAGTACATGTTTTAATGATGTCATGTTCTTTTTTAGAGCTGTAGGCAACCTCTAGGGTTTAACTTATGTGGGTTATATGTTTTGAGACACATTTATAATATTATCACCCTAGGCATGACAGAATTTACTCAAGAGGTAAATGTATATTTCAAAAATTTGTTATTGGTTATTATTTTTTAAGTTAGCAAGTTAATGTTTTGTCTTGCTTTGGTGTTACAGATGTTTGATCTTGCTGACCCCTTCCCTGAAAAAGATATTAATTTCATCCACAAATGTTGTATTGAGTTCATTTATGAGCTTTTAATACAATAGTGAGTTTTTGAATCCCATGTTGTGCTAATACGTATTGCTGATGATCTGCATAAGACAACTTGTTTTCATGTCTAACTGGGTTTATGTCTCTGCGCAGGACAATTTTTGGGAGATGGGTTGAAAGTTTGACCTTTATACTTTTTCTTCCCTTTGAGTTTCTATAAAATTGAGGAATTTTCTATATATACCGAAGAATTTTTCTTCCCTTTGCTTTTCTACAAAACTTGTTGGTTTGCATGAATTAACATGTTTGTTGGTTTTATGATTATGTGAAATCATGCATTTATACATGTGAACTTGTTTGTGACATGTCGTAGGTGTTTATATGAATTGTCAGGTGTTTTATAGTTAATGCAGGATAATTTTAAACAACATATTACATGATAAAGGTGCATGTTATGTTACCAGTTTCCAAAGATGAAGGTGCGTTTTACATCTTGTAGTTTTCACAAGTTGTTGATTGCATAACTGATTTCATATATGAGTTGTATAGGACGTGGCATGTATATTTGGATAAATAAGTATTAGTGATAAGTAATTATAAGCATGGTAACTTTGTCACTTAATAAGTATGGCTTTGGAAGAAGCTTCTAACATGTGTAAACTCAGGTATAATAACATAATAAAGGCAAGCAAGAATTAAATAAAAATTGATACTTTCAAAACGGTTGTACTCACAACCGGTCTTGAAAAATATTTTTAGACCGGTTGTCTCAACAACCGGTCTTAAAAGTATCTCTATTGAGATTGGTTGTCCAGAGAACTAGTCTTAAAAGTATGTATTTTAAGATAGGTTCTCAACAACCGGTCTTAAAATTATCTCTATTGTGATCGGTTGACCAGACAACTATTCTTAAAAGTATGTATTCTACGATCGGTTCTCTAGACATCCAGTTTCAAAAGAGATACTTTTAAGACTGGTCTTAAAAGCACACTTTTAAGACCGGTTTCTTAACCAGTCTAAAAAGTATAATACTTCTTAGACCGGCTCTATCAAGACCTCATTCAGAACCAGTATAAATAGTCATTTATAACCGGTCTAAAAAGTCATTTTTGCACTAGTGCAGCCCTTATGGAAACGCCCTTCATATTTCCCCTACTATGCGCCAACTACCCTTCTCCTTACAAACATGCCCACCTATACACATTAATTGATTGATTACATTTTTTAATATAGAGACAAAATGATTTCAAGGTTAAAAAAACTAAATGATATTGATAATAAATGTCTTGCAAAGATCCAAAATATAAAGTGTAACCCCCTTCCTTAAAAGCCTTTAACACAGTTTGAAAATGTGTTATAAAGTTAAACTGGAGACTCGAGAATAATTTACAACTCGCTCGAGGTCCCGACTTCAAGATAGGGTTCGATCCTGTACTAAAGAGGGTTGTCAAAAACTTTGCAAAACATGTTTGATGAGGTCTTGTTTCCATTTTTCTAATTTGTTTGGCTTGTTCAGTTCTGTTCCATTCATTAATATCAGAGTACTTAAGAAAATTTCCTGATGGGCTTTCGGGTTATATTCATTGACTAATAGGGTCTATAGGGCATGATTTCCTAATCTTAGTTCCCTTACCAGGGTTACATACAAATATTTAGGTCTATGATCGGTACGTCTACCCTTATTAGGTGTACTAACCTTATAGTGTGCTTACATTTATAACAAGTACATCA
This sequence comes from Inga oerstediana, assembly GCA_963210345.1. Classification (NCBI taxonomy): domain Eukaryota; kingdom Viridiplantae; phylum Streptophyta; class Magnoliopsida; order Fabales; family Fabaceae; genus Inga; species Inga oerstediana. Next base: position 43,196,099 of record OY723409.1, read on the forward strand.
CATACATTTTTTTTCCCAAAAGTTTGATAACCAACAAAATACTAATATTCTATTAACATGCACTAGTCACCTTTGTTTACTTGCTTGTCCTTTGAGCGCTTTCCCTTGTTCTAGGTTTATCATTGGAAAGAGAGAGATTCATATGAATCTCAGTAGTAACAATTCAGTTATATGAAATATAATTTCATAGAGCATGTAACCAATCATCACATAACAGCATCCACAGCAATCATACATTCTTGACAATCATAACATTCGTAACAATTCTTGACATGCTTGACATTTGTAACATTTGTAACAATTCTTGACATTCATAACAGTCGTAACTATTGATGATATGAATATACATACAAAGCATTATACATGATATAAGAGAAAGAGTCACTTCCTTGGTCTTTCCGGTCTTGTTCTTGCACAGATTTCTTGCGCTTAGGGAAGATATCGAATCCTATAATTAGAATTACGGACAATAGGTTATTACTTAATCCAATTCTTCTTTAATTCAAACACTCAAGTTGGTTATCATTACGAACATTTAATCAAGTCAACTAAGAAGTTAAAGTGGTCAATTAACCTAAAAGACCAATTTCTGACCTCAGAGTTTAACAATATTATATTATTCCATTGCATCTTCAATTTTCGCATAAGTGACCAAATTTGCTAGAATTTTTCATTAACTTTGAAAAATCATATCTTTATTTACAAAAGTCTAATTACAGTGATTCTAAAGGCTATGTTACCTTTATTTAGTCTATTTTTAAGTAAAAATATCACCCACAGCTAGTTGGATGCACAACATTCCAAGAATTGCCATTTATTGCACACTGCCAGAATTCAACCTAGATTTCATGACCTAAATTCAAAAATTTATAGCTCCCAGTGTACAAGTCCAAATAAAACAAATGACTTATCAAATTAAAGATTAATATGTCTACTTTTATTCTGGAAATTTTTAGATTTATTGAACATCATTTTGTTATCCAAAACCACAACACTAACAGGGTACCTTACTGGAATCCTATCCTGGTAGAAAATCCATTTTTTGTTTAGAACACAATGGTAATATCAAAATGAAAAAATTTCCATCTATTCTACACATCCTAGTTTAGGCAGAAATTCAACAAAAATTCCAATAATTACCATACTTCCAATTTAAGCCCCTAACTATCTTCATATGTCCTCTACGCATTATAAAACACCATGAACATAATCAAATCACCACGACTCTTGAAAACCCTAACTTGGAAAAAATTAGGGTAGAATTACACATGTCAAAATACTTGTTTAACCTAAACAACCCATAGCTTAACTTAAAGCTAGTATTCACCTCTTGCTTTTCCTTAGGTTCTTTCTTTAGTTCTTCAATTTTTGCTTTTATAAGATAGCTAAAAACACCTCCTCATGAAATTCTCAAACTATAGAAATGAAGCTCTCATCAAGAGGAACAATGTTTATGAAGGATACTTGAGCCATAGATGAGGTTAAAAAGGTGAAAATCCAAGATGAAACCATTGCCTAAAACTTGTTTCTTCACATGCTCTTCTCTAACTTCAGCTGGAAGATGTGGAGAATGAGACAAAGTGTCAATAATAATTAGTTTTTCCCTTCCCTTATCACTTACAAAATTGGCTGAAAAGTTGGACAAAAGGGAGAGGAAAATATGTGGTCCATATTTGTTCTTTTTTGGTAAAATCCTATGGTAATTTCTAATATGTAATAAATCCAATTTGGTTAGATTTTCTCTTTCCTACATCTTCCTTACTTGGCTGACTTTTCCTTAGATATTTGATGAAGAATTAATTGCTTTAATCCATTCACTCTTCTTGCTTCTTCTTAGCCATAAATATTGACAAAGAGGGAGGGGTTTGTTTGACTTACATTCTTCTTCCTTTTGGTACGCTTTTGACCATCTTTCTTTGAATAAAAGGTGAAGATAGCAATCAATTATACTCTCTTCTCTCTCTTAGTGCCTTGGACGACATTCATAGATGGAAAGGTGGAAATTGGTTTTGACTTATATCTTGATATGTTGCATGTGTATGTATGTCATGTTTTTCTTGCAAAAGTATGTGGACTTTGACCAAAATGTCTTCTCTTGCTTTTCGTTTTGCTTGGATGTCAATTTGCTCCTCAAAAGTGAGGGAGTTGTATTGATTAAATCCTCTCTCTTCCTTGCTCTTGTCTTGGACAAACTATTAAGGAAAAAGAAGAGGAAATTTGTTGCATTTGTCTTGCATATGTAAGCATGAGACATGTAGTCTAATTTTAGAAAAAGAGGAGTCTTTTCATTTACTTTAATCATCTTCATCATTACCTCTACATTGTTAGAACAACTCTTGGTCCTTCATTTTGTTTTCCAAATCTATCCTTAAGATCTAATGGCTATTGACTCTTTTACCCTTGATTATGGCAAAATTAATTAGGGTGCCATTAGTCCTTTTATTTCAGTGTCTATTACATTTATCCTTTATATGTATTTTGCGATATTATTGTAAGCAAACTTAACATGTGGAAGGAAGTAATCCCAATTCCTTTTGAAGTCTAGGACACACGCTCTTAACATATCTTCCAACGTCTGGATGGTTCTATCTGACTATCCATCTGTCTATCGCTGATTGGTCGTACTGAACTTTAATCTCATACCTAGAGCTTCATGCAAAGCCCTCCAATACCTTGAAGTGAAATAGGGATCTCTGTCAGAAAAAAAGCTCTTCAGTATGCCATGGAGTCTTACTATCTCTCGGATATATATCTTTGCCATACTACTACAAAAAGGGTGAAAAGTGGTACCCATTTTGTGGCCCTTCTTTAAAGAAGTGTCACAGCTTCCTCTTTTTTTTAATTTTTTGCCCACCAGTTGTGGCGCTTGGCCATCCAGGCGGCACAGTTGGGTTGTGCTTGACATGGCACTTGCTCGTCAGGCAAATAGCAGCAGCTGTGGCGTTTGGTTGGCCAAGCTCCACAGCTGGTGGCTCGCCACACCATTATCTCACTCCTAGATCTCCAGCCAATCCCTCCCTAGCCTTATCTTTGTCATTTCACACCTATTGGTCCCCCACCTGCCCCACTTTTCTTTTTGACTTACTTTAATTATCCCTTTTCTTTCCTTTTCCTCCATTAAACTTTCCCTTTCTCATCATCTCTATCCATTATTTCATGCACCGTCCGTCGCCGCCCTCCCTCCACAGGAGACCCCCCTCCTATGGCCCTTCTTCCAACAAGTGCCACAGGAGGATATTTTTTAAAAAAAACTAAGAAATGCTGTGGCGCTTCCAAGCGCTACAGCTTTTTTTGGTGGTGTCTAGATATGTAGTGTAACCCCCTCACAGTAATTATATCCGGATTATGAAATTTAAGTGAAATAGAGACCAATAAGATAAAATAACATTTATAATCACTCATCTCCAAGAGATGGGGTATACCGAAAATAGTTCAAAAACATAATTAATCTGGTCTCACATTCACCTTTGGATACAACTACCTGTGCAGATAAATCACATAATAAATATCAGAGTGCGTAACCAAAATCCCGGCAACCACGGGTTACTTGTATATATGTACAATGGGTTTAACGTTTCCCAAAATGGGGATTACATATCCAAAAATTTATATTTACAATCCATATATACAGTAATCCCAAAATCAGCTAGATAACCAACAGTCCCAAAATCTAAAATGTCCCTAATAGCCCTAACCACTCCTAGTTAGCCGCTTCCCTTTCGATCAACTTGCCCTATCTGAAAATGTTAGTCATTAGAAAGAGTAAGATTCTAAAGAATCCTAGTAGTAGCAAATCACTCATACAATATATAAACACAAGGCATGTATGTTCATCATGTTCTGCAACAACACTATAGGTCATGGTTCGCACCACAACCGACAGCACTCACGGCTGTAATCACAATGCACTATGCCCGCTTTTACGGTAATCACAATGTCAACTTTCATTGTAATCACTATGCCAGCTTTCACTGTAATCACTATGCCCTCTTCTATGATAATCACTATGCAGCAGCATCACAAGGCACAAAGCTCTACAAGGCATAAAGAAACACAAAGCTCCATAAGGCGTCTCAATGCATCTCAAAGCAGCAGCAGCAACACATAATGCATGATAGGAAAACATACAATACATTTACACAAAGTATAAGAGAGAAGTCACTACCTGTATCTTTCCTGACGTTCTTCGGCATAGTAGGCTCACGCATCTGACAGATATCAAATCCTATACCAATTTAGGGACAATTGATTAATCTCTTTCCCAAATACTTATTTCCATAATACTTTAAGTTGTTTATCATTTAAGACTCTTTAGGTGACTACTAGAGGCCTACACATATGCCAAAAGGGTTGGGAGAAACACCTTGAAGACCCCTTTTTTGAAGGCAAAACACAGATTTTTGGTTGACTCACTCGAGTGAAGATGACCTCACTCGAGTGATGAGAGACTTGCACTTGAGTAAGAACGGCTCTCACTTGCGAGTGTTTCACAGTGAGCAATAACCATGACAAGAAAGTGCTCACAACACTCGAGCATGGGGCTTTGCACTTGGGTGATGACACCAAATCAACTCGAGTCCCCGAAAGTGCAACACAGAAAGTGAGAACCTAAGAGCATATGTGACATAAGAGGAAATAGCTCACTCAAGCACCACCCTTAGCACTCAGGTGAGAGGGCTTCACTTGCAAGTGTTAGAACACACTCTTGAACATTGACCAGCGAGTGACAGCCTGAGAGCAACCCTAATCATGAAGTCACACTATCACTCGAGTGAACCCATGCTCACTCAAGTGATCACTAATATCACTCGCGAGTTATAAAGTGCACTTAAGCTTCCTTCATGAAAACCCAGGCAAAACATAAGGCAGCTCTTGAGTGGGTTCCTCCTTCACTCGAGTGATACTATCATATTGCTCAGATCACAGCAACTGACAGAAATTCCTTGATTGATCAAAATTGATCCCAATGGTTCCCAAACTCCACACAAAGCTCATAACCACTTAACACTACCTAAGGAACACATTGGTAACCTCTAAAACACCCAAAAACCATTTTAACCACAATCTAACTCTTTGGTCTCTATATCACACACAACACCCAATTTCAATCAACACACCTCCCAAACTTCAAAACCATATCAAATACTCAAAGAACTTCACAATGAACTAATCCCAACATCATCCACTATGAAATTCATACATTCCAAAATGGGCATAAAACTAGGGCAAATTTCTAGAATTTCCTAACTCATCCAAAAATCACAAATAATATACCAAAAAGCATCAAATGCTTACCTCTTCACTTTGCCAAAGTCAGAATCTTAATTCTTAAACTTTCAAATTACTCCAACACTCAATCCACTACCTTTCCAAATTCTGAAAACACCAAAATGGAGCTTTTAAAACTATAAGCAAGTTTAATGAAGAGGTTTAAAGCATATGAGAACTACAACTCACCCAAAATTCAAGCTTTCTCATCCTCTTTCTACCTTGGTCACCGAAAAAATGGAGGGATGAGAGAGAGATGGTGAGAGATGATGAAAATGATGATGAAAATGTGTTTCTCTTCCCTTGCCCATACACAAAACCGAATAGGAGAGAAAAGAGAGAGAAAAAGTGGGTTTTGTTTCTTAGTATAATCTAATAGTCCACCAAATGCCACTTGGCAACATCTTATCCACTTCCATCATGAACTCACATAGACGTAAAGCATAGGATTCTGACCCATAGTCAATAAATCCCAACTATTGATCTTTAATCTCCAAATACACTTATATCAAATTTACATCACATTTCTATAAGAGTGTTTAATTACACTAATTATAATCAATATCAGACTCATTATCCCTTAATCCCAAATTGGGTCATTACATGTAGCACTTCTCTAGTGCCACAGCTAATGCAATATAATTGCCATAACTTTGCTTTTTTATAGTAGTGTCAATTTTTCAGGAGAGTAGCTGGCCTTAATCGGTATAAAATGTGCCTACTTCATGAATTGATCAACAATCACCAAGATCGTATTTGAGCCTTTAGTAGAACATAGATTCTTTTTCTGCCCCAGGTTAGCCTTTAGTGGAACATATATTCTCTTCTTGTATCGAACTAGTCCATTAGGCAAAAGATGATAGTCTCGAGTTCCTCCTTATTCAATCATGGTTCAAATAGATAGAACTCGTTCATCTTGCATTTGAGCCTCTTCAATTTTAGTTCTCAGATTACTTTCCCCTTAGATAACACCATAGCTAGTACATAAGATTTAGTTCGATAGATTCAGATCCCGAAAGTCTTCTATTAATTTCCCTTTCTATATCATCATTATTGCAACTTGCACATTTTTCTGACTAAGTTCATCAGCGATGACATTAGCTTTACCCAGATAAGATTTGATCTCTAGGTTGTAGTCTTTCAGCAACTCCATCCACCTATGTTATCTCATTTTCAATTCTTTCTGGTCATACAAATACTTGAGACTCTTATGGTCACAGTACATTTCCACAGTCACACCATACAGGTAGTATCGCCATATTTTTAATGCAAACACGATTGCCACAAGCTCCAAATCTTGAGTGGGATACTTCTTCTTATAAGGCTTCAGCTATCGAGAGGCGTAAGCCACCACTCTGCCCTGCTGCATAAGGACATATCCCAATCCTTGGTTAATAGTATCACTTTAGACCACATAAGTCAATCTGGGATTGGGGATAACCAATACTGGTATTGTCGTCAACATCTCCTTCAGCTTAGTGAAGCTCTTCTTACATCAGTCATCCTACTTAAATAGGTGATCCTTTCACGTGAGCTTGGTCATCCGTAAGGTGATTCGGGAGAACTTCTGAATGAACCTCCGGTAATAACCAGCAAGACCTAGAAAATTATGTATCTCCACTTCAATTTCTGGCCTCTTCCAGTCCAGTACTGCTTCCATTTTATCGAGATCTACTGAGACCCCTTCTTGTGATTTGACATGACCTAGAAATTTTACTTCAGAAAGCCAAAACTCATACTTACTCAATTTTCCATAGAGTTGCTTCTCTAGCAAGATTTCAAGCACCATTCTCAAGTCATGTTTGTGCTCTTCGTTACCCTTAGAGTATGTCAGAATGTCATCGATAAAAATAATTCATGTAGCAGATAAATATGGCAGGTGCATTAGTTAATCCAAAGGGCATCACTAGGAATCATAGTACCCATATCTAGTCCTGAAAGCATTCTTTGGTCCATCTTCTGCTTTTACTCGCAGCTGATGACAACTTGAACTTAGATCTATTTTTGAAAATACACAAGAACTGAATAGTTGGTTTAGAAGGTCATCCATTCTCGGAAGTGGATACTAGTTCTTGATGGTTACTTTATTCAGCTCTATATAATCTATACATAGCATCAGGCTTCCATCTTTTTTCTTAACAAATAGCACTGGAGCTCCCCATGGAGAGACACTGGGTCAAATAAACCTGTTCTCAGGTAGCTCTTCAATTTGCTTCTTTAGCACCACCATCTAATTTGGAGCCATTCTAAATGGGGCTTTTGATATAATCCAGATCCAGGCATAATCTGATATTGAATTCCACTTCCCTTTCTAGAGGCAATCCGTTAAGATCGTTCAAAAACACTTTAGGAAATTCCCTTACTACGGGCATATTCTCTAGAGTTTCTTCTATCTCTGCCTGAATGGAAAAGAATACTATATACCCTTGGCACCCCTTCTTTAGGCATTTCTCAGCTTTAGCCATTGAGAGGAAACTCATACTAGTACTTACATTATCATCCTTCTGCGGAGTAGGATAAACTATCCTCTTGTTTCTGCAATCCAGCAACACATTATTTACTGTCATCCAATCAAAACCTAGTATAACTTCTAATTGATGGAGTGCCAAACAAATCAAATCACCCGTAAACTCATGTTCCTAAACATTTATCACATAATTCAAACAAGCATCGGTACTCATAGTTTTGACACCCATCGGTGTTGACATAACCAAGTCAAATGACAGTTTATGAACATGCATCTCATACGCTTCACATAGTTGTATGCAATGAAGGAGTGACTAGCACCCGAATCAAATAAAGCTTACAATAAACTACCATTAAGAACAATTTTACCTTGAATTAGTTTGAGGGACTTCCGGGCCTCTTCATGTGTCATGGTAAACACCCTACCCTGATTCCTGGGCCTTGGATCTACTAGCCACTGCTTGCAGTCGATAGTAATGTGTCCCATTTGCTGACAGTTATAGCAAATTATTTGTCCCGTATATGTTTTATCAACATGTATCTTGACACATAGAGGGCATTGGCCATGGTACTGGGGGTTTTTGGTTCCCACATCCCTTAGGCTGTAATGGTTTCTTACTGCTTCCCTTAGAGTGGACCCTTAATCGTTCTGCTTCTAGGAAGAGTTTCCCTTGGTTCACTGCAGCTACTAACACTCTTAATTGGATGCAAATCCCTCAAGTTGTTTTCCATAATCTGACACTCTTCCATAGCTTTATTAAATGTTGTGAATTTTTAGGAGACTAACCTTTTCTTCATCACAAGCCTTAAACCTTGGATCAACACGTCAGAACTTCACTCCTTATCATCTTTGTGTCGCAAGTAGGGGGAGTAACGAGCCAGTTGGATAAACTGAGTCAGGTAGTCATTGAAAGTCTCTTTACTACCTTACTGTATAAACAAAAATTCTGATTCTTTTTCAAACCTAAGAAACTGAGGAAAGTACTTTTTATTGAACTTTTCCTAGAACAAATCCCAAGTCACAAGCATATTTCAAGCTCACAGCATTATGACGGTGTTCTTCCACTACCTGTCAGTGTCTCCTTCTAGCTTATAAATAAGTAGTAGTGCCTTTACCTCAGTCGGGCATTCTAACACTTCAAATATCTATTTTGTCGAACTAGCCAGTCTGTAGCTGCATGGGGGTCAAATCTTCCCCTAAATACTAGGGGCGAATACTTACAGAACTTGGAGACCCAAAACTGTAGACCCCTTTTTTTCCTAGGCTGGCACCCCTTGAGATTTTTGGTTTAGTTTGGTATGTTGTTGGGACTCCTCAGGTTTAGTTGGCCCTTCCTCTGTCTCTTCATAATTTGTCTCATCATACACCGATGGTTCTCTATCCTTATTTTGTTTTTCTTTCACCTCCCGAAGTTCTTCCCTTAGTTCATAAATCATTTCCTACTGCTCCATCAGCGTGCCAAGCATTTAATTTATTGTATGGAATAAGGTGGGTTGTGATTTATCTCTTTGACTTCTGGTTCCACACATCTAACTTTTGGTCAAACCATTGTTTCTTTTTTCTATTACAAAGGATTCACAACATCAATATCATATTGTACGTATACACATATTCCTTAAAAATCATACACCAGTAAATAATAGGACCATATATATATGTATACTACAAACAATCATATTTATAATAAAAGGCTCATCATTTACACCAAAAGAAGCCTATACTACTTTGTCCTCCCCTTTCGTGATGTTCTTTTCCTTTGACAACTGGTTAACTGATGAGAAGGATTGGCTCCTTAGTCTTCTCCCACCACCGTTAATTCCTAACACAAAGTTACTAGTCTAGGTTAGCAACTATCAGCTAAAGCAAAGAACTCTAGCGACAGCCTACAAGTGTCAGAATCCATGCTATGATACCAAAAATATAAACCCCTTCCTTACACTACTACAAAAAATATAAGTTGGGCGCTTAATTTAAAGAATACTATGACACTTGGGAAGTGCTATAGTTTCAGCGCTGTTAAAACAAGCTACGGTGCTTCTTGAATATATGGAAGCACCATAGTACTACTATAAAAGAGGGATTTAATAGCGCCCCTTTTATGATGTTTCTTTGAAAAAGCGTCGTAGCTAATATTTTTAAAAAAAAAAGTTCAGAAGCTATGACTCTTCTTAAGAAAGTATCGTAGCTGGTATAATTTTTTAGCATTTTTTGTATTTGAAAAAAACCTTATCCGACACTTAAAAATAAAGTGCCGGATAAGGGTGGGAGTAGATCAAAGGGATATTATTGTTCAGAATCTCATGTTATTGTAAGTTAAAAGATATCAAGTTTCAAGGCTTTATTATATTGAACTAAGAATATGACCAAAAGATAGAAAGAGAAAGTAGGATTTCTAGATCAAATCCTATAACCAATTAGTTAATCTTAATTTGAACTTTATTAGAGTGTAATATTTTAGCTACTGACGTGGTTATTAATGTAATATTAAACAAAAAGATTTGGTAATTAAAACCAAAAGACAAAATGATAAAGTCCATGAATTAAAAGCTCGTAATATCTGACATAATGTTCATTGAAGTAGGTAACCTAGCTTTTCATTTATCTTATCAATTTATTTCTGTGTGAGCTACATTTGTTCATAAAATCACCTATTTTGTTCTTGAGTTCAAAATAAAATAAAATAATAATAAAAATTCTATGCATTAGATGGCGCTTTCCCTAGGGCTGTCGGTAGAAGCCTTGGTTAGTACTTCATAGAGAAGCGCCAGCCAAGGCCCCAAGCTCGCGACATGAGAAGGCCATGTGGCCTTGCAGCCTTGACACATGCAAGGCCACTATTAGCTTCTATGCTCAATGCTTGGCCTTGAATGTATAAGGCTTGCCTTGTATATTATATATATATATAGAGTTTAGATGGAGTTGAGCAAGAAGAGAGCGAGAGATCAGACTGAGTTAATTGAGAGACCAAAGAAGGAAAGCTTCATCACCTTCATTCTTCTTTTATATGCTAAGGACATGTAACCAAGTTGATTAGTTAAGGTACTCCATAAGCTACACCGAAAAGTCCGAAGTTAATTAAGGCAAGCTTCATCACTTTCCTTCCTCATTTAATTTATATGGCTTTAGCATTGTCTTAGTATATTTTCTTCCATTTAATTTGCTAATGCTTTCCTTTAGAAATATTTCATTATATAGGGTTTTAGATTTTTTTTTGTTTTTTAACTTTGTTTCTTTTTTTTTTGTTTGATAACAAGAAGTCAATTAAGAACTTGGTAATTAATTTCACTGTTCAGTTATATATATATATATATATGCATCACGCTTCATTTCTTCACTTTCATGTGAATAATTCATTTCTTCACTTTCACGTGAATAATCTTACTTTATCACTATTCTTTGTATTTGCCTTACATAATAATAATAATAATAATAATAATAATAATAATGTAATATCAATATTCATTTGTCTTATTTTATATCAATATTTTTTGGTCAAATGACTTTGTATTACACGTTTGGAAAAGTTTTGGATAATTTTTTTTATAAGATGCAACGGCGCTTCATGTACAAGCACCATAGCTCCTTATTTATTTTATTATATATAGTACACAGATTATACGGTGCTTTTAAACGAAGTGCCGGAGCTTTTGAATGCATTAGGCAAAGCTTTTACTTAAAGCGCTATACAAAATAACACTTTGAATGGCACTTAAAAAGAAAGCATCGTACAAGGTGATATAAATTGCTCCACCACATTAAAATAACACTTTCTCGTGTGTCCTTTAGCTCTCCATTTCCTAGAACTAATTACTCCACCACATTATCTCCGTTAGGTCACCACTCTACCTTTCATTATCCATTGTCCCCACTCCCTCCTCTCTTCGACGGTAGGAATTAGAAGCTTCATTGGTCCCCACTATTTGATTTTCTTGTCTCTTCATGTGCATTTCTTTAGATCTTTTTTAGTCACCACACTTTCAGTATAGTACAAAGCTTGGTCACCCACATATTATTTGCTTTGTTTAAACCTCCTGCAAGAAGTTTTTCCCATCTCGAAAGTTTTTTCAAGATATAAGTTTAAGAATGTATGTTTTCTTTTTCTTTTTGTTAAAATCTGTCATGAATCTTATGTGTGCTCATGATTATTTTTTTCAGGTTTTTATTTGAAGTTTCAACTGTCCGCTTAAAGCTTAGTCTCCCGTCTATGTTTGATCCATGTCTCAGCCTACAGAAGTTTCTAGCTTGTAAATCTTTATGTTTTTCTTATTGTTGATATGGAAATTGTTGCTAAAATTGGGCAATTTATCCACAGTTTCACATGCTGCTTTGCCATTATTCTATTCTCTTAGATTTTGTTTATTCGATTGGACTTGATAGATTGGTTGATTAATTGGTTGGTTTAATAGTTGGAAAACTTAAAATTTGAGGCTTATTGGTTGGACTTGGAAAACTTAATTGGTTGGACTTGATAGATTGGTTGAAATCATTGACTTGATAGATTGGTTGATTACAATTCTTTCTACTTTTTTTGCACTTCTATCTATAACTACATGATTTAATTTCATGATTTTTGTAGGTTGCTGGTCATCATAAAGGAAAAAGAATTTGAAGGGTGTGGGAAAAACTCAAACTGTTCAACAACCTAATAGAAGTCCCAACCCTCAACTAGCAACAGATGCAACAGACAAAAAGGCTCATATCTCTAACAATTGGCATTATTGGCACCACATTCGAGTAGCCAAGGAGGTCAGGAAATACCTTTTGATGGTGAAATCTATCACACAATGATAAATGATCATGTTGATGGTAGTGTACTGAACAAAGTGATTACTCGTGGATGGGTTAGTACGACGGCCATCAACATGTGCATTAGGTACTTTATTATTATCGTCTATCACTCTTGTTATTATTCATCATTAATTTTATTTTTGGTTTTAATGACATTGTTTGTTTTCTTTAAAGGTACTTGTACCATGATCTATTAGTGGGAACAGCAGTCATGAATAGATTTGTATTTGTCAACCCACACCTCGTTGGCCAGTAAAAGAGGAGTGATTTGGAAGGACAATCTAACGATCTTAAAGACATCTTCATGTGAAGAGCAAGCCCCAATATTTTCTTTATTTTGCCATATAATCATAGGTAAGTTATTTGTGACAATATTTTAATAATGTATGTCATTTTATTCTTTCACTTTTACCATCACATTATTGTCGAAGTAAAATTTTCAAAATATTTTAGGGGACATTAGATTTTGCTTGTTATCCATCCAACGTCAGGTGGAGGCCCTCGTATTTACTATGTTGATCCTCTAATGGCTGATTATCCAGAGAATCGGCTTAATATGATGTTTATAATCAATAAGTAAGTGTATGGGTGTGTGTGTGATTATTGAATAACCAAAATTAATGAGTCACTACTTGTTTTGTAAGTACATTAATTGCTGACCGAAGCAATGTTGGATTGAGTTATTCTACACATAAAGACTCAGTCAAAGCCTATATTTAGAAGAAGATTGCGGTGGTATATATGAATTTACTCAAATTTGTCATTCAAAATTTTTTCTTCAAAAATTGACTTTACTATTTCTTTGTATTGTTACAGTGCCCATTCCAACCAAACGACAATGATTGCAATTATTACATTATAAAATTTATGAAAGATGTAGTTACTCATCATCATCTCAATTATATCCCTGCAAAAGTAAGTTTAATTCTTTTATTTGCAGTTTATACTATGTATTAAATTTAATTGACAAGTGTCTAAGTTAAATTGATTTTTAATGATTTTTATTCATTCTTTGCATGAATTTTATGTAGTATTATGAAGATTAGTGTTATGACCAATTGACTGATCAATAAGTGGATGAAATCATTGAGGAATGGTGCGAATATATGGTCGGGCAATTAGCTAATACTTAGGTATATATGTAACACCCCGATTTTCAATTAAGGACTAATGGCATTGAGATTAATTACAAAATTGTGTAATTAAATATTTTGGGAGAAATATGATGTAAATTTGAGATGAATGTGTGTGGTATTTGAGATCAAGGGTTGAGATTCATTATTGATGGGTCGGAATCCTATACATTGTGTCTATGTGAGCTCATAGTGGAAGTGGATGAGATGGTGACATGTGGCATTGTGGAGGCCTTTGGATAAGGCACTAGAGGACAAAATAACTCACTTCCTCTCTTTTCTCTCTCTCCCATGCGCATGAAGGGGCCAAGGGGGGCAGAAATTTCTGCTCCTCACCTTCATCATCATCATCAAACATTTCTCTCTCTCTTCTCTCTCCATTTTCGCCATTTTTGGCCAAAGAAGAAGAAGGAAAAGCTTGCATTTAAGGTAAGATCTTGACCTCTAATGCCAATACTCCCTTCATTAAAGTTGATCCTTGAGCTAAGAGCTTTCATCCTATGGTTGTAGTTTGTTCATTGGTGGTGGTTTGTGGCCACACGAAAATATGAACTTGGGAGAATCATGAAGTGCCTTTGGGAAAGTTGTTGAGGTAAGTGAAAGCTTCCTTCTCATATAAGATTTGTGGCCATTGGTTAGGCCTTAAATTTCTGGAATTTTAGCCCTAATTTCGTGATTTAGGGTCTTGTGGTGTTTGAATTGTTGTTGTCATGGAATTAGTGCCTTGTTAAGTGTTTTGAATGAATGGTATTGAATTGAAGCTTAAATGTGAAGTTTGGCACTTTTTGTGTTGGTTTATGCTTTGGTCAAAACAGGGCATATAAATGGGTTGTGAATTTGGTCACTTTGAGGTTACCATTGTGTTCCTTGAGTGATTTTGTGTGGGAATAAGCTTGGTTATTAATTTTGGAGTTATTGAACACTTTGGTAGAAAATTGGAAATCTGGTTGGTTTAAGCTCTGTTTTGCGCAGTAATTTTGTATGAGCGTTTTGAATGACCAAATGGTATTGGAAAATTCTGAAACTTTCCAGTCTTAAATGTCACATCCCAAGCTTCAAAATGGACATATAATTTGTGCCATTTCGTTTTGTCTACTGTGAGTTATAGCTGTCCAAAGTTTGAGGTCGAAAATGGATTCTGTTTTGGGACAGTCTTGAGTTTTTGGTGATTCTGGATTTGTGTAGTGATTTTCAGTGAATGGCTATATTTTTCCTTGAAAGAGGACTTATATACCTTTCATTTGGATTTGGAATCACTTCGTTTCGATTTTTCTAGATTTAGTTATGAATTTTGGAAGTTCGCCCAGAGTCAGGAAATTTCTGGGCCGCGGCCCAAGAGTGGCTGGACCGCGGCCCAAGACTTTCTGGCCTTATCTGGGCCGCGGCCCATGAGTGGTGGGCCGCAGCCCAAGGCCTTCTGACCATATTTGGGCCGCGGCCCAAGGAATGGTGGGCCGGGGCCCACACCTGTGTTCCAGCACTTTATGATTTCGAAAAGTGACCTTCAACCTATTGTTTCCCAATCTTTTGGGGCTTTGATTAGAGGCATTTGGGGCCTCTTAAGGGTCAATTATGGTAACCAAATCTAAGTATTATGAAAGTGAGAATTTGGAAAAGAGAATGACCATATGTTCTTGATTTGGTTATAGGATTGGGTAATTACCCTGATCATGATTTGATATCCGCTTGGATCGGGAGTAGCCGACGCTGGAGCATACGTGGAAAGAATAAGAGTAGGGAACTTACCTCTCCTGCATGTATTGATAATTGTATTTGTGTATTGATGCATGTTATTGCTTTGCGTGATTATGTGAGACATGTATGAATGATTGTAGCTCTGTTTCTAGTTATGCTATGGCCATGAGTATGTTGTTGAAACATTGAGCATGCGGATATATCATGATGTGAACATGAGTTATTGTGATGCAAGCATGTCATGCATTAAATACTTATCTTGCATGCATATTGGTATGTGTTTCCTACTGAGATTCCCCAGAATCTCACCCTCCCCTATCAACATTTTAGACAGGGAAGGAAGATTGAGGATGAAGCAAGCATCCAAGGACGAAGAGGACTCGTTTCTGAGTGAGAGCTTAGTGTGGTTATCAATGTGTAGTTGAGGATATGTATGTGTACATTCGGATTAGCGTTTGACTATGTATTGAGTAGTTTGTGTAATCCCTATTGGTTGAATTGTATGGGCTAATGTGCCCTATGATTATTGAGCGAAGATATGATTCCGGGATTGCCGGGAATTTATATTGCGTACTCTGATAATTGTATAAATGTAATTTATCTTCGCATAGTAATTATATTCGGAGTGAAATATGAGATCGTGTTTTAAATGATTTCGAAATGTGATTGTGAAAACCCCGTCTGGTTGATGGGTTTATAAATGTTGTTTTGACATATTGGTCTCTATTTCACATTAATCGCGTAATCCGGATATTAATTACGGCAGGGGGTTACAATATACATTAGGTTGTTTCTTTCCTATTCTTGTATGTGTTGTTTATTCTCACAAAATTAGTTGTACATTACAATTGTTACATTGTAATTCCATACATACATTTAATACTCATCTTATAAATTAGCTATGTGTTGTTTCATTTTGTTTTGCTTGGTTTATTCTATTTGGTTGTTTTCCCTCGATTTGAATTGCTATAAATTTAATGAATTGGCCTAGGCTAATCAAGTTCAAAAAGAGGAAATAATTACATTATTATATTAAAAAAATTCCCCACCTCCTACGACGCTTCTTTGGGGAAGTGCTATAGGGGGCAAAGTCTTCTATGATGCTTCATTATGGAGTGTCCAAGGCACCACATGGTGCCTTGAAAAATATTCAAGGCACATGTGGTACCTTGATATTTCAATTCAAGGTACCATCAAGTGCCTTGAAAACTTTAAGCGACTTGGACGGCGCTTGGAAATCAAGCACTGTCCAAGGCTTAGCCTTAGCCGATACTTGATTTCCAAGCATCGTCTAAGGCCACATCAAAGGCTTTTATTAAAAAAAATTAAAATCATTTTTAACATATTTTAATAAGGATGGTTTATTTTTAGGTTTTGACTTCTAAACCGATTCTTAAATTTAATTTTTGTTTTTTAGTATGGACAGAATTTCTCAAAAAGCATCTTATCATAGTAATAGAGCTTTGAAACTTATGGAATTTCTATTATTCCATAGTTGCCACATATTTTTTAATAGTAGTAAAGGGATTATGTTTTTTAAAAAAAAATTACCCCTTGTATGGCACTTTCTCAGGCATGCGCCATACAATGTATTAAGCAACTATGGCGCTTTCCTGCTCAAGCGCCTTAGCTGTCACATGTATTTTTTTTAAAACAAAATAAGAAGTCTCCTTCGGCGCTTGTTTGAAGAAGTGCCATAAGAATGACACCGCTAAATCCATTTTTTATAGTAGTGCTAAAAGCCTGTAAAACAGTTCGAAAATGTGTCATAAAGTTAAACTGGAGACCAGAGAATAATTACAACTTTCTCGAGGTCCCGACTTCAAGATAAGGTTCGATCCTGTACTAAAGTGGGTTTTCAAAAAGTTTTCAAAACATGTTTGATGAGTTCTCATTGCCACCTTTCAAATCTGTTTAGCTTGTTTGGTTCTATTCTGTTCATTAATATCAGAGTACTTAAAAAAATTTTCCAACAGACTTTCGGGTTATATTCATTGACTAATATGTTCTATAGGTCATTATCGCCTGTTCTTAGTTCCTTTACAAGGGTTACATACAAAATATTTAGGTTTATGATCGGTGCGTCCACCCTTTCTAGGTGTACTAGTCTTACAATATACTTACATTTACAACAAGTTCATCATATACATTTTTTTCCAAAAGTTTGATAACCAACAAAACCTTAAACTTCTATCAGCGTGCACTAGCTGTCCTTGTTTACCTGCTTGCCCTTTAACCTACTTGCCCTAGCTATAGGTTAGTCATTGGAAAGAGTGAGATTCATATGAATCTCAGTAGTAACAATTCACTTATATGACATACAATTTCACAAAACATGTAAGCAATCATCACATAGCAACATCCACAACAATCATACATTATTGACAATCATAACATTCACAACAATTCTTGGCATGCTTGACATTTGTAACATTCATAATAGTTCTTGACATTCTTGACATTTATAACATTCATAACATTTGATGATATGAACATATATACAAAGCATCATACATGATATAAGAGAATGAGTCACTATCTTGGTCTTTCCGGTCTTGTTCTTGCACAGATTTCTTGCGCTCAGGGTAGATATCGAATCCTATAATTAGAATTATGATCGACAGGTTATTACTTAATCCAATTCTTCTTTAATTCAAATACTCAAGTTGGTTATCATTAGGGACATTTAATCAAGTCAACTAAGGAGTTAAAGTGGTCAATTAACCTAAAAGACCAATTTCTAAAATCAGAGTTCAACAATATTTTATTATGCCATTACATCTTCAATTTTTACATAAGTGAACAAATCTGCCAGAATTTTTCATCAACTTTGAAAAATCATATATTTATGTAAAAAGTCTAATTGCAAGGATTCCAAAGGCTATATGACCCTTATTTAGTCTATTTTCAAAGAAAAATATCACCTACAGCCAGTTGGATATATAACATTCCTAGAATTGTCATTTATTGCACACTGCCAGAATTCAACCCAGATTTCATAACCTAAATTTAAAAATTCATAACTCCCAGCGTACAAGTCCATATAACACAAATAATTTATCAAATTAAAGCTTCATATGTCTACTTTTATTCTAGAAAGTTTCACATTTATTGAACATCATTTGTTTATCCATAACAACAACACTAATAGGGTACCTCGCTGGAATCCTATCCTAGCAGAAAATCCAATTTTGCTTTTTGAGTTTCAATAATCTAAAGTTCATAACCTGGGGCTATTCCCACACTGTTATTCGTGTAGAACACAATGGTAACATCAAAATAACTAAATTTCTACTCATTCTATACGTCCTGTTTTGGGCAAAAATTCAACCAAAATTCCAAAAATTACCATACTTCCAATTTAAGCCCCTAACTAGCTTCATATGTCCTTTAAGCATCATAAAACACCATGAACATAATCAAATCACCATGACTCTTGAAAGCCCTAACTTGGACAAAATTAGGGTAGAATTACACATGTCAAAATACTCGTTCAACCTATATAACACATTGCTTAAATTAAAGCTAGTACTCACCTCTTGCTTCTCCTTAGGTTCTTTCTTTAGTTCTTCACTTTTCGCTCTTACAAGATGGTTTAAAACACCTCCTCTTGAGCAACAATGTTTATGAAGGATACTTGAGCCATAGATAAGGTTAAAAAGTTGAAAATCCAAGATGAAACCCTTACCTAAAACTTGTTTCTTCACTTTCTCTTTTCTAACTTCAACTGGCAAACTTGGAGAATGACAGAGTGTGTGAATAATAATCAGCTTTTCCTTTCCCTTATCACTTAAAAACCTAGCTGAAAAAAAATAGGTGCAGTGGTCACCTACATGGCCTTAGGTCACTCCCCCCTCCCCTTTACACGGGTTCGATCCCGTGCCACTATGTAATCAAAAAAAAAAAACCTAGCCGAAAAGTTGGACAAAAAGGAGAGGAAAATATGTGGTACATATTATTTCTTTCTTGATAAAATCCTATGGTAATTTATAATGTGTAATTAATCGAATTTGGTTAGCTTTTCTCTTTCCTACCTCTTCCTCACTTGGCCAACTTTTCCTTAGATAATTGATGAAGAATTAATTTCTTTAATTGATTCACTATTCTTGCTTCTTTTTAGCCGTAAATGTTGACATAGAGGGAAGTTTTGTTTGACTTATGTTCTTCTTCCTTTTGGTATGCCTTTGACCATTTTTCTTTGAATAAAAGGTGAAGATAGCAATTATTTATACTCTCTTCTCTCTCTTGGTGCCTTAGACAACATTCATAGATAGAAAGGTGGAAATTGGTTTTGACTTATATCTTTGTATGTTGCATGTGTATGTATGTCATGTTTTTCTTGCAAAAGTAGGTGGACTTTGACCAAACTGTCTTCTCTTGCTTTTCTTTTTGCTTAGATGTCAATTTGCTTCTCAAAAGTAAGGGAGTTGTATTAATTAAATCCTCTCTCTTCCTTGCTCTTGTCTTGGATGAAATATTGAGGAAAAAGGAGAGGAAATTTGTTGCATTTGTCTTGCTTATGTAAGCATGAGTCATGTAGTCCAATTTTAGAAAAAGAGGAGTCTTTTCTTTTACTTTAATCATCTTCATCATCACCTCTACTTTGTAAGAACAAATCTTGGTCCTTCATTTTGTTTTCCAAATCTATCCTCAAGATCAAGTAGCAATGGACTCTTTTTCCCTTGATCATGGCAAATTTAGGTAGGGTGCCATTAGTCCTTTTATTTCACTATCTATTACATTTAGGCCTTGGATGTATTTTGGGATATTACATAAAGGACAAACATAATTATCAAAATACTCTCATAATGAATGATAAAACAAAAAGGAAATTCTATAAAAAGATGGTTGAATTAATCAAATTCTAATTTAAGTCACTGAACTTAATAAATTATAAGTTAGGTTATGTGACACAATTAATGATTTAGAAATTGATCCAAATTATATTCAAGCCCCTAGTTGCTTCACTCTATTCTATTCCATATAATCTTTCTTTGATTATTGATGTTGTTGCTGAGTGATCCCTAAGACTCTTATGCCAAGAGAGGTATGCCATCATTATTTAATTAAAACCTAAAAAAATTGAAGAGTAACAACTGTAAAATGGGTTGTTTGATATCATCGAAGAGATTATAGGTGAAGTACGAGGCGTATCAAGATCCACCAGTGTTCTCAGATTAATCGGAACAAAGAGTTCAACATCTGGATTTTCTAGAAGAGGGCAACGAGGACATTTAAGTCTTCCACTTGCCTTAATCACTTGCTAAAACCAAAAGCCATCTTAAATAATGTCTCCCTCTCCCTTATGAATGACCAGATGCATCACTCATTTGGAAACGATATCCCTTTTAATATAATTGATAAGTAAAATATTTGTATATTAAGTTTCCCTTATATGATGATTTTGTGGATGATATTTGAGCTCAATTAATAAATTTGGGTGTAATTAATAAATAAATAATGATTTTGGCATAAAATAGAATTTCTTGAAAATACTAAATTATACCCTCTTTCAGTTTTCAGGAAATATCTGGAGCTCTAGATGTCAGATTGGGACGTTTTTTATATGGATAAAAGGCTAAGAAAGAGTTCTACAACTTTTATGTTGAGACCCAAATCCATCTCTATCTCCAAGGGTTTCTAATTTTGCTTGGAAGTTGAGAGCGGGAATCATCTACCATTCTACCAACCATTTCATCTACCACTTCATCTTCCTTTTCACCTACCACATTTCATCTATCACTTCATCTTCCTTTTCACCTACTACTTCATCTACCACATTCTATCTACTACTTCATCTACCACTTCATCTACCCTACTCCATTATTCCCTATATATAGTCACCCTCTCCTTCACACACCAATTCATATCCATTACTCTCCTTTCTTCTTCACTTACAACTAATTCATATCCATTACTCTCCTCTCCACATACACTATCTTAGAGTTAATTTTATGCATTGTATTACTTTTTTCATGCCTCCATCTTGGAAGGCTTAGGATTGTATTACTTTTTACATGCCACCTACATGGAATGTTTTACCTCCTAAAGGGATGGCTAGATTTTTCTATTTTTCATGCATCTTTTGGTTGTATATTTATATTTGAGAATTTAATATTCAATTTTTATGCAGTATTTATGAGGATTTCATTCTAGTATTATATAATGTCAATTTATTTTGGTTCTATTTTTAATTTTATCATAAGCTAAATTTTCATTTTTCTATGGTCATGACGTAGCTTACTAATAATGGATTGAATCTTAATTTAGTAAATCTAGTTTTAATTTTTCTTTCATGATTGAGTTTTAATTATTATTCTTAATGCTTTCATTTGATTGACCATCTTTTGAATGATTTCAATATGTATGTTGAGACCGGAAGAAGATACATGGTGTAGACCCTATAATTAAAACCATAACTTGCATATGAAATAGGAATATATTCATATGAGTTGTGTAGTCTTATAGAGTTCTATAAATTTTAATGCATAATTAGTTGCTTAAATTCATATAGGAATATATTGGATTAACAATTAGTTATAGAATTGCTTGACCTTGGAAGAGGCTAGTAATTAAATTAGGAAAACTCAACTATCAATAATGTGGAATAAATTAGGCTAGAATAGATAAGTGATTCAATCCAGAATTTGTCAAGTGAAATATAATTCCTAGGGTTTTTTCTCATATTTGCTTTCATATTATCTACACTCATATTTAATTATTTTTCTTTAATTTTGTACTTTCAATCACCAACTAATCGATCAACTGAATATAATTAAAATTACTCATTTTGGTATTTAGTGATCAATCCTTGTGGGAACGATACTCTATTCACTTTTGTATCACTTAATTACGATAGTATACACTTACACTATTTAATTGATCATTTGCACTCGTAACAATAATCCTTTGTTTTGTAATCTCGCTGATCTTCGTTGAAAAGGAAGCAGAGGTACATACACTTCTAGATATCTTCATTGTTCTCCTCCATTATAGCCATGAAAAAGAGAAAATCCCTTACGACACTGAAGCCATATGATGTTCTCTTTGAGGAGCTTGTCTTCACCATCCTCACTTCCTTGATTTAAATATTTCTATTCACTCAAAGTTAAACACCATTGAACCTAGAAACCCCTTCACTCAGAACACCTCTCATCAGTTTTAAAATGTTACCCTTTGTAACCCATTTTAATCTCTCCCTTTGCCATCAAGTCACTGATAGTTCCTTGGCTTTTGTGGCCGACGCTTAGCAAGCCACGCTCCAACAGATTGATCTTTCCCAATCCAAGTTCTTCTCTGGTAATGGGTTGCTTAATTTAGCTATGAACTTTATGAATCTGGCAGAGTTGAATTTATTGAATACGACATAGCTAAGAGACACAACGGCGTCCGCGGTGGTTCAGGTTTTGAACTTGGAGAAGTTGTGGATGGGTAGGTGGAAACTGATTACTTACATAGGAATTGGGTATACTGCAGTTGGGTGTAAAAAGTTGGGGTTAATTTGCTTGAAGCGGCGAGTGGGTTTTGGTGATTTGGGGGTTGAGTTGATTGCTCTCAAAGTGTGCAGAACTTTGTGGTTTAGATCTCTACTATTTACCTTCATCTGGACGCAAGGCTAGTTTACCTCAATCTGGGTGCAACGTGGTCTTGGGCACAAATGGGTCAAGATTAGAGGGTGATGTGTTGCCTAGATATATCAATTTTTTTTGCTCATATGATTTTAAGGGGTGTGAGAAAGCTTTTATGTAATTTTTTTTCTAGTTCAATTTGTTTGAGTCACCTGGTCATATCAACTAAAGGATATAAATGTAATTTGGCCCAATTTTTTAATCCCAAATTGTGTCATATAACTTAATGTATAATTCATTAAGTTTAGTGACTCAAATTAGAATTTTATTACTTCAACTATTTTTTTATAGGATTTTCCCTAAAAAATAACTTGTACCGAAGACAAAGAAAAGTGATATAAAAGTGCTAACATTTCCCACCATGTGATGGAGGAATGATGACAAGAGCTTGAAGGAAAGTTGATATGAAGCATTTTTGGACACAAATGATGGACAAGTTTGGGTGAGATCCACGTCTGGGGAGGTTTGAGTTAGAATTCCATAATAGTGATGTTCTAAGACAGTTGTTTAGAAATGGGAGGCGTAGCGATATTTTTCCAAATAAACTCCATAAGTGAGTTGCCGTTCAAGCAAATAAAACCTTGACATAAATGAGTTCTATATCTTTTTAATATGTGTAAGGAAATACTTCCATATGTGGACGAGAGATCTAAATTGTGAATGCTACCCCTTTAGGGTAAGAGAGCAATCTTCTTATTTATTGAATGAAATTTTATTTCTATAAAAAATTAGAAATATAAAAAATTGTAGCATTTCATCATATACAATGGGATATATTTTGTGTGCCAACATAAGTGCGGGAAATTCCTTTTAAATTTGTTCAAAATGCTCAAATTTTTAATTGGTTTATCCAATTAAGCAATTTCCAAATTAAATTAGGGGATCAATTTTTGATTTTTGTATGCTATACTTTTACCATATTTCTCCTCACTTATTTTTTATTTTTTAAAAAGTAGCTACCTTTAACAGCTGCTGGCACCCAACCAAGCTAATATATTATTGTAAATATATAAATAGCATTGTTGTAAGTTCTTAACGAGCTGTTGTGATTCACTCACACAAGAGACTAATTAAAGTTTGTAACATGATGGTAAAAGTGTTGCACAAAACTATAGTAAAAATTTATCAACTCATTATGTATTTATAACAGCTCTATTCATATTCCCAATACAATGTACTTGAGGGATTGGCTCAGGCTATTGTAGCTCCAGCAGCCTGTGGGGTGACTTCTTTTAACCAAAAAAAATAAGGACAATATAGCAAAATCATAACATTCACAAATTCTAAATGAGTCCCATGGGATTCGTGAATTTGAGCACTTGAAATAAATATAAATGGGAAAAGTTACCTATGGAGGATTCGGATCGGAGAGTGCTACCTACGGGGATTTTTTATGGAAGAGGGCTACCTACGGTGAGATCTGATCTGAGAGGGCTACCTACGATGAGATCTGATTGGAAAGGGCTACCTATGGAGGATGCTGACCGAAGGGGCTGACCAGTCAGGTGACTAGTGAAGCATCGGGTACAGTACCCTAGAGTGGAGCCACCGTGACGATGAACCCTAGTGTGCAGCCGCCTTGATAACGAACCGTCGAGAGCAATCACCGTGACGTTGAATCGTAGAGTAGAGCTCTGGGAACGTTGGGAGTATGGGATCTCAACGATGTGTTGGTTATGGCTCTGAATGATTCGAATTGAATTGAACTAAGGTCTGGCACATATTATGTGTGTGGATAGGGGTAGTAGGAGATTCCTATGGGACTCCTATTGAGTCACCCTGACATTGTGAAGGCACAGATGAGGATAAAGACCTCAGAGTGTGCAGCGGAAGCGTGGTGAATGTGATGTTTGAGAATTGTGTTGAGCAGAAGCTCGAATTTGCAGAAAGTGCAATGCGTTAGTGATGGCTTCGGGAGGTAAAACTTCGGGGTCAAGCTGTATTGTGAAAAGGGGGGTCTTGAAGGATCCCAGTACGTGAAAAGAGTTCAAGATGTTGAAGATGAAGTTGTTAATATGCCTGGTTCCAGCTTGTTACGATTGTGTACTGTGAGTCCATCTCCCTGGTTGGGCTGGATCGGTTTGGTCTGGTAGGCTGTGCCTGGTAGGCATAGGCTCAAGATGTGACTGATATTTGTGAGTCTCTCACCTGCGGCCGCATGGGGTGATTCCTATGGCGGAGGACCGTGCCTTTGGGGCGGTAGTTTACGGGGGATAGGCCATTTGTGTAGGCTGACGGGCCAGTTGTGGAAGCCGGATAGCTGTATGAGCTATAAGGCTATGTGTATGCACTGCCACGCCAATAGTCCCTGAGTAGCTAACAACAGTTCGGGTAAAGACTGTGTGTCTTCCCGGCGGAGAAAGGGGATGAGGGTGGAGTGTGATGTGGAAGCCGAAAGGCTATGTGTGAGCACCGCTACGCCAATAGTCCCTGAGTAGCTAACAACGGTTCGGGTAAAGACTGTGTGTCTTCCCGACGGAGAAAGGGGATGAGGGTAGGGTGTGATTATGGATCTACTATTGTGAGCCTGAATGGCTATATGTGTGCACTGCCACGTCAATAGTCCCTGAGTAGCTAACAACGGTTCGGGTAAAGACTGTGTGTCTTCCCGGCGGAGAAAGGGGATGAGAGTGGAGTGTGATTGTGAATCTGTGACAGTTGTGAATAAGCTGGGACTGAGGTATAGTTGTCTAGTAGAGCAAAGCTAATTCAGCTGATGGCTAATTCGACTACATGATCGGGGGTTCTCTATTCTGAGGGCAATTACCCCGGCATGGCCAGCATGGCTAGCCACCACGTTGGTTGCACCGGTGTTGACCCAAGGCCAAAAGGCGGTGCGTAAAATTAGAATCTGTGATGTACATTTGATAAGGAAGTGGATTTTCTTGTGAGTCCTGGGTGAAATGTGAGTAACCCAGCCACCGTCGCGGGGCATCCCCAGTGGGGGGTAAAACCGGGGTGGGCACCACCGGCACGGGGCATCCCTAGAGGGGGTAAAACCGGGGTGGGTGTGACAATAAAAGGCGCCTGGATAGAAGAAACTGAGATTCTAGGTGGGCCATTATGGTAGGGTGCTTCGGATAGAAGAGATTGAGATTCTGAAGTGACTTGATGCGATTGTGGTTGATACCAAAAGTCTCGGTTACCACTAGTGGAGTTACTGGTGGGTGTACGGGTGAGGGTAAAGCTGTGAAAGTGGATATAGTAGAAGCTGAATGTTTGTGTATACAGCTGAGGCTGTCGTTTGATGTCTTGAGGTTGTGGTGTTTACTCCCGAAAGGGGTAATCATATTGAGTTGAGTAGAGTGGTAGCCTATGCTGCTTAACTGCCAAAATCTTATGATATGGCTCATAAGTTAGAGCCTCCAGATATCGAGATGCATTAGCCACACATGAATTAGAAGGGCTTACGACGATTGTGATTATGTGATGATGGTTTTGGTAGCAATCGTATGTGGAAACGATTGCATTTGTTTAATAATCGTGAGGTTATTATGTTTGTGCGGCAATCGTGAAATGGGCCGATTGCAATTTGTGGCAACTGAGTTGTATTCATTGTTTGAAATTCTTGCGAGAATCGGATTTGTGGATTATCGGTTGTGTGTGGGTGATCTAGAGGAGACCATCCAATGTGACATGAATTGTGAAACGGAAGCTGTCGTGAAGAAGCATCTGTAGTTTGTGGATTAAGTGGTTCGACAAATTTCGAGGACGAAATTTATTGAACGGGGGGAGAAATGTAATACCCCGAATTCTGAGATTCGAGGCTAGAGAATAAGCCTGAGATTAGTGGACTGCTAAGCCATGGTTTAGCAAGATCCTAAATTATGATTAAGAGATATTGACTCCAAAAGTGGATGTCATTAGTGATAAATGAACCCTTTTGGAGATTATGGTGTGAGTTAGTACCCGATGTAATTCGTATGTACTGTGAGCAGTGCCAAAACCCTGTATTTAAGCTCAATTATGGATTAACATCTAAATTGACTTAAAATAGAGGGAAGGCGCATATTGTGGCTAAATGAAACGATATGAAGTGTTTGGTGGTGATTCAATGAGAATTACCGAATTACCGAAATCAGGGGCAAAACGGTAAAGTTACCGACCAATTGGTCAGTTACCGAAGAGGAAACTCATTGGTAACTTCAAAATCAATGGTTGAGATTGATTTGTGTAGAGATTAAGTGGGTGGAATCCCATGTGTGTGGGTTCATGTGAACTCATAGAAATGGATTAAGGGTGTGACAAGTGTCACAATTTGAGCCCTTGGATTTGGTCAAGGATTTCAACTCATTTTCCCTCTTTCCTCTCTTTATGTGGACGGTTTTGGCTCCCAAAAAACTGATTCTCTCTTCATCATCTTCATTTCATCATCTCATCTCTCTCTCTTGTTCTCCATGGCGCCATGCTTCAAGGTGGAAAGAGAAAAGAAAAAGGTAAGATTTGCCTTGTTTCTTGTCCTCTATTGCTACAACACCTTTCTATAAAGTTGTTCATAGTGATGAGAGCTTCATCTCTATGGTTTTAGATTCTTGATTGGAGGTGTTTGATGGCTTGAGGAAATTTGGAAAGATGGAGAATCAAGAAATTGGTTTGGGAAAGAGGAAGAGGTGAGTATTTGAAGCCTTTTGATCCAAGTTTTGTGAATTATGGTTGAGTATTGTGAATTTCGAATTTTTCCCTGATTTTGTGTGATTTTTGAATTGCATGAATGGCCTTGTGTTTGAGTGGCAATTGGTGTCTTGTTGTGTTATAGAGCCATTGGAATTGGTATGAGAACTTGGAATGAAAAGAATGGCAATGTGGTATTTGTGTTGTGATTTGTGATGACATGTGTGAATGTTGGTAAAACATGTCAATATAATGTGAATTTGGTTGATTTGGTATTTCCAATGGATTCCTTGTGAAATTTTGTGTGAGAATGATGGTTGATATGAAAATGAAACCATTGGAAGCCAAATTGCAAAAACTGGAATTCTGTCTTTTGAGGTTCTGTTCTGGGCAGTCAGTTTGTGT
Source organism: Inga oerstediana (assembly GCA_963210345.1). Classification (NCBI taxonomy): domain Eukaryota; kingdom Viridiplantae; phylum Streptophyta; class Magnoliopsida; order Fabales; family Fabaceae; genus Inga; species Inga oerstediana. Next base: position 43,224,094 of record OY723409.1, read on the forward strand.
GAGCGTTTGGAATGGGCAAATGGTCTCTACAAATTATGAAACTTTCCAGTCTTGAAGTTCACATCTTAAGCTTCAAAATGGACATATAAATTGTGCCATTTCGTTTTATGAACTGGGATTTTTGTTTGCCCAAAGTTTGAGGACGAAACTGGATTCTGTTTTGGAGCAATGTTGGATTTTGTGCAAATTTGGATTTGTGTGGTGATTTCTGGTAATGAGACATATTTTTCCCATAAAGGGGACTTGAATATCTTTCAATGGGCTTTGGAATCACCTTGTTTCAAGTTTTCTAGAGCAAGTTATGAATTTTTGAAGTTTCCTTGGCTGCAGCCAAAATTCTGGCTCCAGCGCAAAACTTTCTGTGTGTGTCCTGGCCGCAGCCAGAAATTCTTGGCTGCAGCCAAAATGTTTCTGTGACGTTTTTTGCCATTTTTGGCTGCAGCCAGAGAATTCTTGGCTGCAGCCAGAACCCAATTTTCAGCATTTTGAGACTTTGAAAGGTGATTTCCAACCTAGTACGTCCCAATCCTTTAGGCTTTCGTTGAGCTTATTTTAGCCACCTAAAGGGTGTGAATGGTAACGAACTTTAAGTGATATAAAAGTAAGGATTTGGAATTGAAATTGACCCTATATCCTTGATTTGGTTTATAGGGTTCAGTATTCATTTGGATCGCGAGTAAGCGGAGCTGGAGCATACGTGGAAAGAAGAGTGTAGGGAACTTACCTCTCTTGCATGCTTTGATGTTGTGTTTGTGTATTGATGCATGTATTGCTTTGCTGGATTATGTGAAACATGTATGAATGATTGTAGCTCTGTTTCTAGTTATGCTATGGCCATGAGTATGTTGTTGAAACATTGAGCACGCAGATATGTCATTGTGTGAACATGAGTTTTGTATTGCAAGCATGTCATGCATTAAACACATATCATACATGCATATAGGTATCTGTTTCCTACTGAGATTCTCTCGAATCTCACCCTCCCCTACCAACATTTTAGACAGGGTAGGTGGATCGAGGTTGCAGCAAACAGGCAAAGGCGATGAGGACTACTTCGGGTTATAGATTTTGGTAGTTGGTTATCATAGTTGGGATGTATATTTGGATATTCGTATTTGGATTTGGATGTATATATTATGGAATGTATATTTGATTATGTATAGAGTTGAGACTTGTGTAATCCCCGTTTGAGGAGTGGTAAAGGGCGAATGTGCCTATAAATTTTATGTAAAGATATGAACCCGGAAGTTGCCGGGATGATATTGTTGTACACTCTGATATTTGTATAAATGTGATATTCCGCGAAATGAAATTGAATTCGAAATTGAATATGAGACCAGGTTAATTATATTTCGAAAGTGTTTTATGAAAACCCTGTCGTGAAGATGGGATTTTAAATAAGTTTTGTTTCCTATTGGTCTCTATTTCATTTTAATTGAGTATTTCGGATATAATTACGGAAGGGGGTTACAGAACTTCCATCAACAAGCTCTTCAACAACCAAATCCACCACAGCAGAAAGTAAATGTGGAAGATGCACTAGCTCAATTCATAGCTAGGATTGATGCAACACTCAAAAGCTAAGATGCTTCAATAAAGAACTTGGAGATCCAAATGGGACAAATTGCAAATATGCTGAATTCTAGGCAACCAAGAACTTTTACCAAGTGACACTGAAAGAAATCCAAGAGAACATGTGAAGGCTATTACACTAAGAAGTGGTAAAGAATTAAAAGATCCTGTAATTAAGAAGAAGGATGACGGAGAAAAGAAAGAAAGTAGAGAAGAACATAAGGAGGATGATGTAATACCAGGAAGAATTAGCTTTCCAGATAATCCTCCTCCATATGTACCCCCAGTTCCATATCCTCTGAGACTCATAAAAGCAAGATTAGACAAGTAGTTTGGCAAGTTTTTGGAGGTTTTCAAAAAGCTACATATAAACTTTCCTTTTGCAGACGCTCTTACCCTAATTCGCAGTTATGCAAAATTCATGAAGGATATTCTTTCAAATAAGCATAAGCTTGAGGAATTTGAAACAGTTGCACTTACTGAGGAGTGCAGTGCTATTCTCCGAAAGAAATTACCACCAAAGCTAAAAGATCAAGGAAGCTTTTGCATACCTTACACCATAGGTCAATATCACTTTGAAAGAGCACTTGGGGAGCTTGGAGAAAGTGTAAACCTCATGCCTTTACCTGTCTACAACAAACTTGGTCTTGGAGAGGTGAAGCTGACCACAGTTTCATTACTTTTGGTTGACCGATCCATAAAACATCTGAGGGGTATCTTAGAAGATGTTTGGGGAAGGTGGACAAACTCATATTCCTAGCTGATTTCATAATACTTGACATAGAAGAAGACCAAGAAATTCCTATCATTCTTGGGAGGCCATTTCTTGCAACTGGGAGAACACTGATAGATGTACAACAGGGGAAGTTAACTTTACGAGTTCAAGATAATCAAGTCTCCTTCAACATCTTCAAGGCTTTGTCCTTTCCAAATAAAGGTAACACCTGTTATAGAGTAGATACATTAACCAGCTGTACAAAACACGTGATGGACAACATTTGCATAGATCAACCATTAGCAATAGGAATGGTAGATGTATCAAAATCTACTAATCCTAAAGTCTTGGAGCAGATTAGGTACTTGGAATTAAATTCCCCAATTTTTATCATGAAATCATTTGAAGATATGGGGGAAGGCCGAGTAAGCCGATGCCATCAACAGAGAAACCACCAGTACTGGAGTTGAAGGTATTACCATCCCACTTGAAGTATGCTCATCTGGGAGAAAGTTCAACACTACCAGTAATCATCTCAGCAGCTCTTACTCTTGATGAAGAAGAAAAGTTATTAAGTGTTCTAAGGGAGTATAAAACAACATTTGGATGGTTAATAGCCAATATAAGAGGGATTAGTCCTTCAATTTGTATGCATAAGATCTTGATGGAGGACAAATACAAGCCATTAGTTGAGCACCAGAGAAGACTCAATCCGAATATAAAGGAAGTAGTGAGAAATGAGGTAATAAAGTGGCTGGATACTGGCATAATCTACCCAATCTCAGACAGTCAATGGGTAAGTCCAGTTCAAGTTGTACCAACGAAAGGTGGAATGGCAGTAGTACCCAACAAGAAAGCTCAATAAATTTATAGATCAAATGCTTGACAGACTTGCTGGACGGAGAGTGTGCATCGACTATAGAAAGCTCAATAAAGCCACTAGAAAATATCACTTTCCTCTACCATTTATAGATCAAATGCTTGACAGATTTGCTGGAAAAGCCTATTATTGTTTCCTGGACAGGTACACAGGATATAATCAAATTACAATTGCACCAGAGGATCAAGAGAAAATAACTTTTACATGCCCATATGGTATCTTTGCCCTCAGAAAGATGTTAGTACAAGCATTTCACCCAAGAGGGGGGTGAATTGGGTGATACCAGAAATTCTGTTGCGTATAAGAAAATTGACAGAATATTTAAAGTAGTTGAGAGTAAAGAGAAATATCACCGAAGTGTACACCAGGAGTTATACTGGTTCAGCCACAACCACTTTGACCTACGTCCAGTTCTTAGAGTGTCTCTAAGAGTTTCACTATATTCTCTAAGATTCAGTGGGTTCTTGGCACCTCAGTACACAACAAGTTCCTTCATCTGGACACTCGCTCCCCCTTACACATTGTAATCAAATCCCCAACTCAAGGTTCCATAACATTAAGTTGTCTCAATAACAAGTATTGAGTTTGTAATGGAAAACTCTCTCACAGAGCAAATATATAATCTCTGAAGTACAATGAATGAGTATAAGAAACCAGAGCACTAAGAGTGTGTTGATCAGTATATGTTCGTGTGTTCTTAGTTGTTGTTTTTTTTCTGCTCTTTGAATGCTCCATATATATAGATGATTTGTAGTGTCCATTGGAAGCATTTGAAACATGTCCGTTTGAGTCGCGCAGCAACTGTTGACCATTCTTCAAATTTGAAAACTATCCATTTGTGCTAGGTAGCGGTAGGTGAGATCTCAGACACTTTATTTGACTCTTCTCTTATTATATCATTGTTATTCTGTAAATACACTTAGAATACTAATACAATGAAAGGTTAATCATATATAACAAAATAATAAACATACGATTAAAGTCAAGCTTTCTGGACTGTCTTACTCGAGTGATCATGCTTATCACTCGAGTAGTCCCTCGAGTAAACCTATCAAAAACATGGTAGAAAGTAATTAAACATTTTTCATAAAATATTGCTCGAGTAAGACATGTAGTAAGATATATCACAAACCTTAGAAATACATGATTACTCGAGTGGCTACTTGAATGGCTATGTCTTTTCTTCACAAGTTACTCGGGTGTGCCCTTGAGTAAGCTTCCAAATAAGCTTGTAGATTACTCGATTACTCCCTCGAGTAATAGTATCAAATTCTTGTCCGAGAGTATGCTTACCTGATTACTCGAGTGACCCCTTGAGTAATGCTTCAAATAACTCTGCAGATTAGCCGAGTGCTCCCTCGAGTAATGCCTTTTTCTCACCTGGTTACTTGAGTGGCTACTCGAGTAATGCCTTATGCTCATGTTGTTACTCGAGTGGCTACTCGAGTAATGGTTCATATAACTTTGCAGATTACTAGAGTGACCCCTCGAGTAATATCTTCCAAATTGTGGTAGTACATCTCTGGAACATTTTCTCCAATATTACTCGAGTACTCACTCGAGTAACATGTTCCATTACTCAAGTGCTCACTCGAGTAATGATCGACAAAAACTGCCAGTGAGGTTTTTCTTGTGCTGTGTCTCTCATATCTTCTTCATTACTCCAGTACTTACTTGAAGTAAAGCTTTGTCTGCCATTTATTTACCTTGTTCAAATTCATTTGTTATAATATCCTCTTTTATCATTAGTCCAATCTTTGTTATCATTAAAACATATGGGATCTAACATTCTCCCCCTTTTTGATGATGACAAAACTTGGTGATTTTGAGCAAAGTTTTTGAAATTGAGTTTTCAAACATATGCTTCTTAAATACTTTTCATATGAAATCTTTTGTTCAATTTAAACTTGAAAACTCTTTTGAAATATCTTAATAAAGATCTTTTCAAAGTTTTTATTCTTATTTACTTGTTCACCTTGCATACATAATCGAAAACTCATTAGTCCCACAATGCAATATAACTTTAATGAAATTTAACTTTAATGGCATAAAGAAACGAATTGTATAACGAAGAATTCATTACATAATCAAACTTAGAGTTCAAAATTAAAAGCTCCCTAAAGCCCTATACACCCATATCCCCTATGCATTTACTCAGCCATTGATCACAAAATCACTCAGGCTCTTCTCCCCCTTTTTGTCTTCATCATAAAGGTGGAATCAATCATGAAAAGAAGTGGATAGCTTGGCTGCGGAGATAGGAGTAACAGGAAATGCCAATGATTCATGTGAACCATCTGAACTCGAAGATTCTGAAGATGATGATTCAGGGTCAGGAAGGTTCACTGGGGGTGTCTGAAGATCCTCTGGAGGATTCACTGGAGATGATGGTTAAGGAACCAAAAAAGTAATTTCTACTTCCTTGGTAGCAACAGGTGAAGACACACGCACCTCCTCGATGTGTGTAGGTGAGGCAATAGGAGTAGATATGAGCTCTGGCTGAATAGGCTGAGGTGGATCATCAGTGGTGATGTGGATTGGCTCGGATGTGTCAGGGTCAGGTATAGAGAACAAGAGATTACTGGGTCCAATCTTAGAGGGTCTATACTCAATGGGTATAGAAGGTCCAGGTTCAGGGATTGGTACTAGTTTAAGAATAACAGAAGGACTAGGAATAGGGAAACCAGATGCCATAGCATCAAGTCTGGCAACAATGGATTTCAGAAGCTCACCCTGGGCACATTGTTCAGCTAATAACTCTTCGTTTCTCTTATCCATTCTCTCCACAAGTTGTCTCATCTTCTCATTCATATAGGTTACCAACTCCGCATTGATATTCACAATGTCGATATGGAAACCCTTTAGAATGTTCTCCATGAATGTTTGCATTGCGGCACCAAAGAAAGAAGGAAAAGATGTGTTGGCTGGATCAAAAGACTGTGTCATCCATTTGACTAGTTGTAGTGTCAGTCTTCTTCTTCTTGGGACTTGCTTCTAGAGGAGTCTTCAAAGGAATCTCAATGTTCAACTTCCCAATTTGATTTCTCCCAACTGGTGTTATCCTCTTAATTAGCTCCTTACTCTCCAAGTACCAAACCTTATTCTTCTTGAGAAACAAGGAAATAAGTTGAGGGTAAGGCATTGGAGTAATATGTTTTCCTTCATACCTATATCTCTTGATCTCAGCAAAGATATAATCTCCCAAGTCCTTTTGTTCTTTGAGAATCAATTAGGCAAATTTTTTGAAATCCCTCTCAATGAAATGTGTGAAGTTGTTGGATTTGTTTATTATGGCTCTAGAATAGATATACCATAGGACTCGATGAAAATTACTCATATCACTGGGATTTAAATTTAGAGGTCCCACTATCTCACCAAGTCTTAAGATAGAGAATATTTGGTTTGAGTCATAATTAGGATAATCATCATCAGGAGGGTCCTCTATTCCTAACCAGGTATTGATTTTGGAGGGTGAGATTAGGATTCTCTGTCCTCTAACCTTAGAAGTCATTTCTTCTTCCACAGACTTCCTAATAGGATCATTTCTAGGTTCAAGGTTGCAGTAAAAATGCCTCACAATTTTAGTACAAAATGGGAGTTTAATAGACAGCCAGGGCATATAGGAATCAAGATAGGGACTCAAGTCAAATTTCAATACCTCTTGAAGAACCTTGTAATCGATGTAGTAGATCTTGCACACATTTCTTCTTGCAAAGTGACTTAGGTACTTCTGAGATTCCTCAAGCTTGCTCATATTGAATCCCTGAGGAGGGAATGTGATTTCTACATCCCTTTCTTCTGGTTGCTTTGAAGATTGCCCTTTCTTTGTTTTCTTAGACTGAAAAGCTTCTTCAAGCATGCCTACCATAACTTTGGTAATCTTCTCATTAATCTTAGGCTTTTTCAGAGGTTTTGGAGAAAATGTGGGAGTCTGAGAAGAATCAGAAGGAGGAGGAGATGGCTCTTTTGTTGCTTTGCCTCTTCCTGGAGGTGTACTCTTCTTGGATTGAGCTCTTATGGCAATGGGCTCCTTAATAACACCCCTTTCACCTTTGGCTTGGTTTGCGGCTTAGACTTTGCTTTTGGCTTGGGAGAGATTTTTCTTTTCTTAGTAGGAGGAGAGGAAAGTGAATCAGAGGGTTGATATGGTTCAGAGGACTCAAAAGGAGTGCTAAGATAGGGAGATTTTTTCCTCACCATTGTGATTTGAGAAAGTCAATGATTTTTGGAGAAACAGAGGCCAAGAGTCGAGAGATTTATGACAGAAGATTCAGTGCAATTTGAGAGGTTTTTGAAGACGAAAATTAATGGGTTTTGACGATTATGAGGAGAGAAAATGATTATGAAAAGTTTTTGTGAGAGCACTAGGAGAATCACTCAAGGCGATTTTGTGAGAAATGACTGAGTAACGACTGAAATAGACCTAGGGCCTGACATCACTCGAGTGATCATCAGCTTCACTTGAGTAGCCACTCGAGTGATCATACCAAAAATTTCAAAATGCAGTGAATTCAAGTACGTACCTGGGCATGAATAATATTGTAATTACCTATGTATATTCCCTCGATCATTTGATGGCTCTTTAGGACAAATTTGAACTAAAACTCAGTAAACTTGTGATCCGTACCCAGGTTCACTCGAGCCCTTACTCGAGTAACCTTTAAAGTTCACTCGAGGCCTCCCTCAGGTAATCTGTCTCTTCACCTTTTGACTGTTCATTTCCAACCATTGTGCCGTTTCTTTTGAATTTATTTTGAACCAATGTGCTACTATGATTATTTTCAAGTCATTACTCGAGTGGCTACTCGAGTAATCCATTCAATTACTTCAAGGTGTCACTCCAGTAATAGTGGTTACTTGAGGTTGTCCCTCCAGTAATGTTGTCCTCTGTTAACCTCTGCTTTTCATACTCCAAAACAGAATACCATAATCATGCAAAATAAATTGCTAGAGACTCTAATACTTAAGTTAGTAATCATCAAAACATCAATAAATAGCATTATCTAACATTTTGTAAACACTAAATAACTTACAATTCATTAGGATTTACCATTCCTAATTCTCTTCTAATATACAAAAATTGATCTTTTGCAAGAGGTTTTGTGAAGATATCAGCTAGTTGAAGATGAGTTAGAATGAATATGAATTTGACATCTTTCTTTTGAATATGATCTCTGATGAAGTGATATCTAACATCAATATGCTTGGTTCTGGAATGTTGAACAAGATTCTTTGCCAAGCTTATCGTGCTAGTGTTGTCACAGTATATTGGTATCTCCTTCAAATAAATACCAAGATCCTGGAGTTATTGCTTTAACCATAAAACTTGTGCACAACAACTTGATGCTGCAACATACTCAGCTTCCATTGATGAATGAGACATTGTATTTTGTTTCTAGCTAAACTATAACACAAGTAAGCCTCCAAGAAACTGACTTTGTCCACTGGTACTCTTTCTATCTATCTTGTATCCTCCATGATCAGAGTTTAAGTTTGCAACTAGATATTCACTTCTTCCTTTGGGATACCAAAGACCCAATTTTGCTATGTCAGCAAGATATCGGAAGATACGTTTGACGGTTTCAGCATGTGACTCTTTTGGTGCTGATTGATATCTTGCACACATACCCACACTGAATTGAATGTCAGGCCTGCTTGTAGTGAGATAGAGTAATGATCCAACTATTCTTCTATATTTTGGGATATTGTAATCTTTTCCCTTGACATCCACATCAAGCAATGTGGTTGAGATCATAGGCGTGTCTATTCCATTTGCTTCATCCAATCCATACTTCTTCAATAGCTCTTTTAGATACTTAGTTTGAGATATGAAAATTCCATCCTTTCTTTGTTTGATTTGTAAACTGAGAAAGAAACTCAATTCTCCCATTATTGACATCTCAAACTTCCCCTGCATTGTCTCAGAAAATTCCTTACACAAGGTTTCGTTAGTAGCACCGAAAACTATATCATCAACATATATTTGCACAATTAAAATATCATCACATTTTTGTTTTGTAAAAATTATTGTATCAACTTTTCCTTGTACAAAACCTTGATCAATGAGAAATTTATTGAGCCCTTTATACCATGGTCTAGGAGCTTGTTTTAAACCGTATATAGCCTTTTTTTTAGTTTAAAAACTTGGTCAGGTTTGGTTACATCTTCAAAACCTAGAGGTTGATCTATATACACTTCTTCGATGATGTAACTATTTAGAAATGCACTCTTTATATCCATTTTATAGAGTTTGAATCATTTGATGCATGTAACGGCTAAGAGTACTCATATAGCTTCCAATCTAGCCACTGGAGCATACGTTTCCTCATAATCAATTCCTTTTTCCTTATTATAGCCTTTGGACACCAATCTTGTCTTGTTTCTGAAAATGATTATGGATTCATCAAGTTTGTTCTTGAATACCCATTTAGTGCCAATGATGGGATGATCCTTAGGTCAGGGTTCGAACTCCCAAACTTGATTTCTTTCAAATTGGTTTAGTTCTTCTTGCTTTGTTATAACCCAATCATTGTCTGATAGGGCTTCGTCAATGTTAGAAGGTTCAATCTCAGAAATAAAAGTAGAGAAACTAACTTTATTGAAGATTCTATTTCTAGTTTTGAATCCTTTATTCACATCTCCTATGACTTGATCTATGGGATGACATTTATTGTATTTCCAGGCTCTAGGCTGTCCTAGTGACTGATCTTTTTCCTTGGTTTCATCAACATCTGGAATAAGAGATTTAGAAATAGATTGACCATTTTCTTGATTTAAAACAACTTCCTGCTCTTCATCAATGATTTTGTCAGAGGATTCAAATTCATCGAATACAATATGAATTGATTCTTCAACAACACATGTTCTTTTATTGAAAACTCTGTATGCTTTTCTTCGATTAGAATAGCCTAGTAAAATTCCTTCTACTATTTTAGAATCAAATTTTTTAAAGTTATCTTTGCCATTATTATAAATGAAACACTTGCAACTGAAGATGTGTAAATAAGCAAGGTTTGGCTTCCTTCCTTTGTATAGCTCGTATAGTGTCTTTCCAAGTTTTGTTCTAATGTAGGCTCTATTTGAAATATAACATGTTGCACTCATTGCATCGGCCTAGAAAACTTGAGACACGTTCTTTTCTTTCGACATTGCTCTAGCCATTTCAGTGAGCACTCTATTCTTACGTTCCATGACTCCATTTTGTTGAGGTGTCTTTGGAGCTAAGAAATTGTGATCTATGCCATTAGTATCACAATATTCTTCAAAGGCTTGATTTTCAAATTCTCCACCATGATCTGTCCTAATACCTGTAATGGACATACCTTTCTCATTTTGCACTTTCTTGGCAAAAAAATGAATTCTGGAAAGGTTTCATCCTTTGATGACAGAAAAATAGTCCATGAAAATATAGAGAAATCATCAACAATGACCAATGAATATAAGTTGCCACCAAGCCTCTTAACTCTTGCTGGTCCAACTAAATCCATGTATAGCAATTGAAGTAGTAGATATGTTGCAATTTCATTTTTTGATTTGAAAGATGATTTAGTTTGTTTAACCTTTTGACATGTGTCACAAATCAAATCGTTTTTATAACTTACATTGGGTAATCCAAGAACTAAATCCTTTTTAAGTAGTTTTTCTAGTTGGTGCATGTTGACATGTGCTAGTCTCTTATGCCATAACCAACTTTCATCGGTATTACTCAGAAAACAATTTTCAGAGCCATTTTTACAAATATCAAGAGTATAGCGGTTACCTTCTCTTTTTGCTCTGAGCTTTACCTTGATATTTTTCTTATCAAGTTGTAAGTCTTTCTTGTTGACAATTAGATATTCCTCTGAATCAAATATTACCCAGTTGTCTTTATATGCACTTTGACTTATGCTAAGCAAATTATGACACAATCCTTCAATATAATATACATCTTTGACTTGTATTCCTTTATTGTTTTTGATTTCACCAATTCTTGCTCTTTCTGGATTGATTTCCTCCAAATTTTGCCTTTCCACCTTCCTTAGGTTGCAATATGGTAAAACTTTCGAAATCACCGGTCATATGTCTAGAGCATCCACTGTCTATATACTATTTGTTGTTTTTAGATGCTTTAAGATATATCTGAAATCAAATGCTATTAAGTCTTAGGAACCCACATCTTGTTGGGTCCTTTTGGGTTAGTACAAAAGTTTTTCGGAACATATGAACCTTTAGGCACCTATTTGTAGGTTCTTATCTTTCCTTTCTTCTTATGAATGCATGATGAAGTATAATGAACTTTTCAATTACAATAATTATAGTATGCAAAAGGATTTGATGTATGCACAGAATGCTGAAAATAGCTCAAGTATGATTTACCTCTAGCTTTCTTTATTCCTTTCCTTCTATCTGATTTTGGATCATATACAATTCTATATCGGTCATTCACAAATCATTGAGCTTTTAAAATTACATTTAGCATCTCACTTTCTTTAGTGAATTTTTCAAGAGTTTTAGTAAGATCAGTGTTTTTCTTTTTCAAAGAGGTACAGTTTTCACAATCCTTTTCAAAATTCTCTTTAAGTTCTATTTCAAGAACTTTGTTTTTCTTTTTGAAAACAACTAGTTCTTTAATGACTTTGATGAATTCAGAATGTAAAGCATTATATTCAGGATGTAATTCATCATAGGTAGGATCAGAATCAATTACCTCTTCTTCTGTTTCTTCTTGAGCAACTAGACAGATATTGGCTACTTCCTCTTCATCGCTTTCTTCGTCAAAAGAACTATCTCCCCATATGGCATATCCAAAGGCTTTCTTCTTATTGTAGAATTTGCCTTTTCTCTTTTCTTTATTCTTCTGAATCAGCTCTTGACATTCTGATTTGAAATGTCCTGGCTTTCCACATTCATAGCAGATGATGTGTTCTTTATTGCTTGTTCCTCCTTTCTGAAAGTTTTTGAATCCTTGGCCTTTCTTGTAAAACTTTCTGAATCGTTTTATGATTAGGCCCATTTCGTCATCATCAAGCTCTTCATCTTCATCTTGTTCTTTTTATTTTGCTTTCAATGCTAGACCTCTTTTCTTCTTGTCACCAATATCATCTAGTTCTCGTTTGAACTTTAATTTGCTTTCATATTCAGAAAGTCTTCCGAATAGAGAAGCAACCGATCACATTGATTTACATTTTGCCTCCTCAATTGTAGTGACTTTTTGCCTCCCAGTCTTTAGAAAGAATATTCAGAATCTTTTGTACTTAGGTATGTTGATCATAGACTTTTCCAAGTGTTGCAAGTTGATTAACAAGGTGAGTATATCTAAGTTCAAATTCAGCTATCGACTTACCTGATTTTATTCGAAGTAAATCAAACTCTGTAACCAGAGTATTGATCCAGTTTTCTTTTATTTCTGAAGTTTCTTTATGAGCTATTTCCAAGGATTCCCATATTTCTTTAACTGTTGGAAGTGTGCAAATTTTGAAATACTCATTTTGACTTAAGGCACTTTAAATCATCAGAATCACCTTGCTGTTGAGTGTGATGAGTTTCTTGTCATTCTCATCTTATTCTGCTAGTGTCTTGGGAACTCTCTGTGAATCTACAATCTTTTCGGGTTTGTAGTTTCCACTCTCAATCACATCCCATAGCCCATATTTAGTAGCCAATACGAAGACTCTGAACTTTGCTTTCCAGAATAAGAAGTGTTCGCCATTAAAATCTGGAGGTCTTGTGATAGAAGCTCCGTCAGGAAGAATTCCTTCACCCACGCTTGCCATTGGATCCTTCTTAGGCTGTTAAACATTAACAAGAAGACCTACGCTCTGATACCAAATGTTAGTGCAAGCATTTCACCTAAGAGGGGGTGAATTTGGTGATACCAGAAAATACGTTACGTATAAGAAAATTGACAGAATATTTAAAGCAGTTGAGAGCAAAGAGAAATATCACCGAAGTGTACACCAGGAGTTATAATGGTTCAGCCACAACCACTTTGACCTACATCCAGTCCTCAGAGTGTCTCTGAGAGTTTCACGATATTCTCCAAGATTCAGTCAGTTCTTGGTACCTCAGTACATAGCAAGTTCTATCACCTGGACACTCGCTCCCCCTTACACATTGTAATCAAATCCCCAACTTAAGGTTCCACAACCTTAAGTTGTCTCAATAACAAGTATTGAGTTTGTAATGAAAAGCTCTCTCACAGAACGAATATATAATCACTGGAGTACAATGAATAAGTATAAGAAACCAGAGCAGTAAGAGTGTGTTGAGCAGTATATGTTCGTGTGTTCTCAGTTGTTGTTTTATTTATGCTCTTTGAATGTTTCATATATATAGATGATTTGTATTGTCCGTTAGAAGCATTTCAAACATGTCCATTTGAGTCGCGCAGCAATGGTTGACCATTCTTCAAATTTGAAAACTATCCGTTTGCGGTAGGTAGCGATCGGTGAGATCTCGGACACTTTATTTGACTCTTCTCTTATTATATGATTGTTATCCTATAAATACACCTAGAATACTAATACAATAAAAGGTTAATCATATATATAACAAAATAATAAACATACGATTAAAGTCAAGCTTTCTGGACTGCCTTACTCGAGTGGCTACTTGAGTGATCATGCTCATTACTCGAGTAGTCCCTCGAGTAAACCTATCAAAAACATGGCAGAGAGTAATTAAACATTTTTCATAAAACATTACTCGGGTAAGACATGGAGTAAGATATATCACAAACCTTAGAAATATCTAATTATTAGAGTGGCCATGTTTTTTATTCACAAGTTACTCAAGTGAGCCCTCTAGTAAGCTTCCAAATAAGTTTGTAGATTACTCGATTACTCCCTTGAGTAATAGTATCAAATTCTTCACCGAGAGTATGCTTACCTGATTACTCGAGTGACTCCTCAAGTAATGGTTCAAATAACTCTGCAGATTACTCGAGTGCTCCCTCGAGTAATGCCTTTTTCTCACCTGGTTACTCGAGTGGCTACTCGAGTAAATTGTTGCATTTCTTGGCCGAGAGGTACTAGAAGATTTTTGACCTGGTTCTCGAGTGGCTACTCGAGTAATGCCTTATGCTCATGTTGTTACTCGAGTGGCTACTCATGTAATGGTTCATATAACTTTGCAGATTACTTGAGTTAACCCTTGAGTAATATCTTCCAAATTTTGGCAGTGCCTCTCTGGAACATTTTCTCCAATATTACTTGAGTGCTCCCATGAGTAACATGTTCCATTACTTGAGTGCTCACTTGAGTAATCATCGATAAAAACTACCAGTGAGGTTTTTCCTATTCTGTGTCTCTTAGATCTTCTTCATTACTCCAGTGCTTACTTGAAGTAAAGCTTTGTCTGCCATTTATTTACCTTGTTCAAATTCATTTGTTATCATATCTTCTTTTATCATTAGTCCAATCTTTGTTATGATAAAAACATATAGGATCTAACAAAAGATGCCATTTGGTCTATGAAATGGACCAGCAACATTTTGAATGAGTATGATGCCGATCTTCTCAGACATGGTGGAAAGGTTCATTGAGGTATTCATGGATGATTTTTCAGTTTTTGGAGAATCATTTGATCATTGTCTTTCAAATCTGGCAAAAGTCTTGCAGCGTTGTGTAGAGAAACATTTGGCTCTAAATTGGGAGAAATGCCATCTCATAGTGAAAGAAGGAATTGTGCTGGGTCATAAGGTATCTGACTGAGGCATTGAAGTGGACTGAGCTAAGATAGAAATAATTGAAAAGCTACCACCTCCATCCTCAATCAAAGGTATTCAGAGGTTTTTGGGACATGCTATCTTTTATAGAAGATTTATCAAGGACTTCTCAAAAATCACAAAGCCACTTTGCATGCTGTTAGAGAAAACACTCCTTTTATGTTTAATGAGGAGTGCTTATCAGCCTTCTAAACTTTAAAAAATGCCTTGACTTCTACACCAGTCATCACAACTCTTGATTGGAACCTTCCATTCGAAATGATGTGCGATGCAAGTGATTATGCAGTTGGAGCTGTTTTAGGCTAAAGAAAAAACAAGGTCTTTCATGCCATCTACTATGCTAGCAGGACACTCTCACATGCACAGCTGAATTATGCAACAATAGAGAAGGAGCTATTAGCCGTTGTATTTGCATTCGACAAATTTAGAGCCTACTTGATTAGGTCAAAGGTCATTGTCTGGATGGACCACTCAGCAATCAAATACTTGATTAAGAAGAAAGATGCTATGCCTAGACTGATCAGATGAGTGCTTCTGCAACAAGAATTTGACTTGGAGATCAAAGACAAAAAGGGGGACCAAGAATCTCATTGTAGATCATCTTTCTTGATTAGAACCACCTGAACGAAAGAGAGAATCACCAATCCAGGAGAATTTCCCAGATGTGCAACTTTTCATCATGCAGTCACAACTTACCCCATGGTATGCTGATTTTGTGAATTATTTGGCAAGTGTAGTAATGCCTTATGAACTTTTTAAAGTGCAAAAGATGAAGTTTCTGACTGATGTGAGGCATTACTTTTGGGAGGATTCATTCTTATACAAATAATGCCTAGATCAAATTATCAGTCGATGTATTCCTAAAGAAGAAATGGATAGTATCTTAAATCATTGCCAATCATCCACATATGGTGGTTATTTTGGAGCAAATAGAATAGCTACTAAAGTCCTTTAATCAAGATTTTACTGGCTTATACTCTTCAAGGATGCTCACAAATTGTGTCAACTTGTGACAGATGTCAAAGAACGAGAAATATCTCAAGGAGACAGGAAGCCCTTTTAACTAAAATCATAGAAGTTGAGCTCTTTGATATATGGTTGATTGATTTTATGGGGCCTTTTCCATCCTTATTTAGCAACTAGTTCATTTTAGTAGCTGTTGACTATGTCTCCAAGTGGGTTGAAGCAGCTGCCTTTCTAATAAATGATTCTCGAGTGGTTGTAAAGTTCTTGAGGAAAAGAATTTTTACAAGATTTGGAGTGCCTAGAGCTATTATCAGTAATGGAGGAAGGCATTTTTGCAATCAGCATCTTCAGTTGGTATTAGCTAAATATGGAGTAACTTATAAGGTTGCAACTCCATATCATCCACAAACTAGTGGGCAGGTGGAAATCTCAAACAGAGAACTGAAGTGGATTTTAGAGAAGACGGTAAAATCCAATCGAAAGGACTAGGCACAGAAATTAGAAGATGCACTTAGGGCTTATAAAATTGCCTTCAAGACACTAATTAGTACATCCCCATATCAATTGGTCTACGAAAAAGCATGCCATCTTCCAGTAGAAATGGAGCACAAAGCATATTGGGCAGTAAAAGCCTTAAATTTTGACTTAAAGGTACTTGGTGAGAAAAGGCTTCTCCAACTCAATAAGCTTGAAGAATTTAAACAACAAGCTTATGAAAATGCCAATTTATATAAGGATAAGACAAATATGTGGCATGGCAGAAGAATTTTGAGGAGAGAGTTCACATCGGGACAAAAAGTGCTTTTATATAACTCAAGGTTAAAGCTCTTTCCAAGAAAACTGAGATCAAGGTGGTCAGGTCCTTTTACTGTGATTCAAGTATGGCCATATGGAACTGTAGAGATTCAAGATGGTGATCGAAAATTCAAAGTGAATGGGTAAAGGCTCTAAGAATACAATGAAGGTGCACTCAACACTTTGAAATCTGTCATCACGTTTGAGGAACCACTAGGTAAGTCCTCAATCTAGTAAATTTTTTTTTAAATAAAAAAATTGGTTTGGTCTTTGTCTAGCTAAAGATGTTAAAGAAGGGTGGCTATTTGGGAGGCAACCCAAAACTTCTTTCCTACTCACCGAAACATACTGTACTGGGTTGAGAATTTTAGTTTTCATCAGTTTTATTTTAAGTTACCATGGAGGAATCTTTGGTAAAGCTTAAGAACATGTTCCCCACTCTTCCCAAAGATGTGCTCAGGAAGATCTATAACAGTTGACTTGAAAGGATGAAGATATTCAAGCCTTTGGGCTTTCCTATGGACATATGCTGGATCATTGAAGCTAAGGTATGTTTAGCAGGTGAGATTTATAAATCATTTGTTAAACCTTTGCTTGGAATGGGAAGAAGTTCTTACTCCAAAAAGAGAAGAGCTAAACGAATGAATGTCTGCCATAAATATGCAAGGTGGAATTGTGATCAGCGCTGTAGGAGTAAAGGTATGGTTTCCATAAATCGAGAAGATAAAATTAAATTTATAAAGGATAGACTGAGTAAGGAGTCACTGGATGATATCATTCAAACTCTTTAGATGCATCCGAGTGGTGATGTTCATCGTATTCTTCTTGATTTAGTAGACATATTCAATAGAGAAAAAGAGTGCTATTGTCTTGGGAATCTGACGTTAAAAGACTCAGTTTGCCAGTTTATAAGAAAACTAGATGGGAAGCAAATCCTCGATTCATAAAAAGTGTTTAAGTCATTACTGGACGTAAAACCAGAGGAAGATGTGAGCCAAAATCACAACTACTATACATAATCATGCTTTTGTTTAATTGTCTTATATTTTCCGTAGCTTTTGTCTAATCTATCTTGTCTTTTCAGTAGCTTTTGTATGTTATGTTTTATCTTCTCAGTAACTTTTGACTTTCTTTCCCCTTTTTCTTCACGCAAATTACGCCGGTCATTTGTGTTAGAAGTTTTTCAAAATTTTTAGAAAAATGCGTGATTTGTATGATTTTTTTGTCACTGCTTTACTGTTATATATATGTACTCTTTCATTTGTAAATATGCATACTTCTACTTGTAAGCACAAATGGTTTGAGAGAAAAGAAAAGAAAAAAGGTATCATACCAAAATGTAGATTTACATCAATCTACATTTTTGGTGAAACTGATACGTGTAAGGATGGAGAGTTTATAATAGCTGCAAATGAACTTAGAAGTGCATTAGCCGCTAGAAAGATCAATTTTGTATATGGGGGAGGCATCTAGGGCCTAAGGGGAAGTGTGGCCATTTCTGCATCCATGAATGAAAGCAAGGATTTGAGCGTAAAGGTGAAGGAGTTGGAAGACCACATCTTTTCCTTCGAACAAGAGTTACAGGTTTCAAGCTTACCCGAATGTATGGGACAAATGTTCTACCATGCTCAAGATTTTATTGCTCTACCCGGTGGTTTGGAGACCTTGGATGGGATCTCTAGCGTTGCATATTGGGCTAAGTTGAATTATCACAAAAAGCCATTAGGATTGTTAAATGTTAATGGTTTTTATGATGTTTTGTTATTTTTTTATCATGCTGTGGAAACAGGATTCATACCCCAAGCGACTCACTACTCCATAATTGCTGTACCAACTGCTGATTAGTTGCTCGATCAACTGCAAACCTATGAACCTAAACCAGATCTATTCTTCAGGCAAATAAGTGGGCAACCTTCAGGTAGCAATCAGAAGCAGAACCCAAATACCACTCTCCAGTTGTAACTTTCCTTAATCTCTTGGTTTTACTTTATTGTGTGTTCATGTTTAAAAAAACACTTCCTTTGAGCTCTAAAAGACATTGGGGATAATGTCTGATTTAGGTTGGGGGAGGAGGAAAAAAAGTTGCTTTAGTTAGTAAAACCATTAGATGCATGGGGTGTGGGAAAATATGGTAGAGTAAGGTGTTATTCTTAACTCCTGAGACGCATTTTATTAGTTGCATGTTTTTATCCCTTCTTAAAAAAAGAGTAAAAGTAAAAAAAATCATCCTATTTAAGTGCTTTGTATTGATCTGAAGAAGTATATAAGTTTTGAGTATGGATCGATTTATTTTTGAGATTTCTTAGCATGAATGAACAACTGATTGTTGCAATTGGTGATGAATTTTGAGATTGAATGAGCTAAGTTTGAAAGCCCCTAACTGTGAGTTTTTGAGTGTATAATGATTATTTCTCTTGTGTGTGATATTCACCTATTAAGTTGTTACTCTAGAACTTGCTTTAAATCTGGTTGAGATTACAATTCACATGCACGTTCAAAGATGCTAAAGGCATTCATTTCGTTTAACCAGAGCCAAATAGCCAACCTTGCAATTATACCGTTGATAAGCCCCTTTAAGCCTAATTGACTATTTCTTTGTGAAATGGGCTTTTGACAAGTATGGGGGTGTATATATCATCAACTTTAGAGTTGTAAAAAAATGAAAAAAAATTATTTTGAGTATTCGAATTGTGGGTTGTTGTGATGAAATAGATTTATTCAGAAGCTGGCCCATTTTTCAATTATTCTATTAATTTCCAAATTTAGCCCTTCATATCACATTTTACATTCTTTTTACCTTAACCCCACTACAACCCTTAATAAGTCCTTTTGATTTGTGTTATGCATGTGAATTAGGTAATTGAGATTGAGATTTTTAGCAAGCCTATGGTAGTGCAATTTTTTTAGTTGAATTTGAGCGAAACACTTACCCTAAACACTTGAGAGATTGAGAGAATGAGTAGTAATTACGAACTCAGTTTATTCATTTTCAAATAAAGTTACCATTTTATATTTTCGTTGATTCATGAATACTATGATCTCTTTATTTTTTAATTGTGTTCTTGCTTATGACTTGACACTTCTAATTTTATTTGAAGCATTAATGGTCACTCCTTGTCCGAGGACGTCCAAGAGCTAAGTGTGGGGAATTTGATAAGTAAAATATTTGTATATTAATTTTCCCTTATATGATGATTTTGTGGATGATATTTGAGCTCAATTTAATAAATTTGGGTGTAATTAATAAATAAATAATCATTTTGGCATAAAATAGAATTTCTTGAAAATACTAAATTAGACCCTCTTTCAGTTTTAAGGAAATATATGGAGCTTTGTGTTAGAACCGGCTATCACCCAAGAGGGGGGTGATTGGGTGTATAATAAAAACTTAAGAACTTTAGAAATCTTTTCTTATCTTAACGAAAGCAGTAAGTATGAAGGTTTATAAATCAACAATTAGATTAAATAATATATGCTGGAAATATAAGAGTTTAGGGAAGAGAATATGCAAACTGTGATTTATCTTGGTTCGGTCCAATCTGTGATGGCCTACGTCCAGTCCCCAGGCTCCTCCTGAGATTTTCAAATCCACTATCTTCTTGTTTAATCCGGGCACAAGAAAAGCCTTTACAATCCCACAAGTTTAGCCGGGTACTTGTGAAACCTTTTACAAATCTCTTACTGAAATACTCCCCCTTACGGCAAGTCTTACAAGCAGAGCAATCCCGAAGATCTTCCTCTCCTGCTTACTCATGCAAGTCTTACGAGCAGCAACGTTCTCTCCTGCTTACACTCCTGTAAGTCTTATGAGCAGCAACGTTCTCTACTGCTTGCACCTTGTAAGTCTTACGAGCATAATGTCTTACTGGCAATTCTCTCTACAGCTTCTCCGTAAGAAAATCAACCCTCTCAAGGTCCCTCTACCTTGAGATCAACTCAGAAATATAGATGAAAGTGTTTACAGACTCTCTCATAGAGTGGATATAATACTCACTGAAGTACAATACAAATGATCACTCTCTCATTAATAAGTAATACAGAAGCTAGAAAACAGAGAGTGTTTGGGTAGAAGCAGAGGATTCACATTTCTATCATTTTTCTCGTAGTTGCTTCCTGTCTCTGTTTTTTCCGTTTTTCTCAGTTACCCATCGACGTTGAGTGCTCTCTCATTTATAGTTAATGAATATGATGACCGTTGTGAGCATTCATCCGTTGGAGTCATTTTGACCATTGAGCATATTTGAAAACAAGCTACTGTTCGTTGCAAAGTGGAGCGTTTTGTTGAACAGCAGGAAGATTCATTTTGAGCTGTAGTAACATTGTGGAGCGAGATGAATACGTTTGAGTTTCCAGACAATCTCTCATGGTGGGTCAAACTTTTGTTGTGGTAGGTAGTTGATACTCGGTGTGTAATGATGCCGCCCGCCACAGTTGACTCTTTCATTTGAATATGTGATCTCAACGTTAAATTTCTTGTTTCACACTGCAAAATACTTAATCACTAATATGATGAAATATTAGTCATGGGTATGTTGGATCATTGGTAGTCAAAAACTGAATTTCTGGCTTCTAGGACTCATCACGTTGAGTGAAGATTTTTCATACGTGACCTCCATTCTTGAAGATGCAACCCAAATATTTAATCTCCTGTTTTACACTTGAAATATATGTTAGTTAATGTTTAGGAACAATAACAAGTGAAAACATAATGATTGTATAACATTTAACCACGTTTGGATTGATGGCCGTGAGAGTCTATTTCGTTTCTGTCAGGACCTCACTCGAGTGCAATATGGCTCACTTGAGTGCAGTTGATAATTTCACGTTTTGACTTCCTCTCGGGCAAGCACTCGCTGCACTTCACTCGCATCTGCTCGAGTGAATTCTCGAATCACTCGAGCACAACCATTCATGCTTCGAGTATGTTTCATGCTTTCACATACAAGCTTCTTCTCGGGTTATCACTTCCATGTCAAAACTTGCATGTGCTCAAGTGAGAAATCATCCAATGCTCGAGCATGGATCCTAGTGCTCGAGTGATGCAATTTTCTTCACGTTTCAACTGCTTCTGGACATCACTCGCACAATATTTTCAGAGAGAAAGTTTTTGCACTCGCGGGTGATGTGGGGCCACTTTAGAAAAAAATTGTTTATTTGATTCAAATGATGTATCATAAGAATGCTCTTGCCATATGCATTCCAATGCAAAAAGAATCAGCTCCAAACTCCTTGTATACTGCAAGTTATGATCGAAAGAGTGTCTATTTCGCTAGTCTGCACAAGCATCAACTTCCAGAAGGCATAACTCCTAGAATATACGTTCAAATTAGGTAAATTACCTATCCATGGAAAGCTCTTTGAGTCTAATTTCATTTGGCACTAGTCTCGTCTCAATCCAATGTGTAGTTTGTAAGTTACGCTCAAAATACCGAACCTGTGTCAAAAAGTGACGATGATTTTAGTTTCATTTTCCACGATTCATATCTCCTTCATTTGATCTTCTTTTAATGTAATACTAGTGTCCATTTTACGTGTTGGGAGTCTTCTTTCATATGCCACCAATTTCGGGTCAATCCGACATATGGTTTGAGAGATATGATCAAAATACTGGACCTCTGTCAGACTGAACGTAAAACAGAGTAGAACAGAGTATTCACCCCGTACTCGAGTGAATTCATCTGTGCTCGAGTGAGTTCTTCCTGTGCTCGAGTGAAACACCTCGTGCTCGAGCATAACTCCCCTAGAAGTGTCGAAACTCATATATAAGTCATCTTAGCTTCGTATTAACCTATTCCAACCGTTATTTGATCATAGAAACCTCCGGTATCATCATAGAAACCTCCAGAATCACTTCTAACAACTTGAATCTTGATCTTCTTGATAGATCTTCCAAGTTCTTCATTCTTCAATATCTTTCTTTTTGATTTTCCTCTTGATAATCATTCTCCATAACCAAAGTAAGCATCTCCTTGATTATCTTCAATTTCTTTCTTCTTCTTCCTCTTGTTCATTTTCATTAATTCAATCTTCTTCATTCTTTGCTTGACTAATCTACAAAATATGTAACATTAAATATAGTAGTTAGTCAAAGAAATATATTATATAAACTTTTTGCTCTTATCATTCCACATCTATATTTGACATCATCAAAACTAATCATATCTAACACTTTGGATGTTGGATTGGGACATTCTTTATATGGATAAAAAGCTAAGAAAGAGCTCTACAACTTATGTTGAGACCAAAATCCAATTCTATCTCTAAGGGTTTCAAATTTTACTTGGAAGTTGAGAGAGGAAATTATTTACAATTCCACCAACCATTTCATCTACCACTTCATGTTCCTTTTGACCTATCACGTTTCATCTACCACATTCATCTACCACTTCATCTACCCTACTCCATTCTTCCCTATATATAGCCACCCTCTCCTTCACATTTTACACACCAATTCATATCCATTACTCTCCTCTCTTCTTCACTTACAACCAATTCATATCCATTACTCTCCTCGCCACATACACTATCTTACAGTTAATTTTATGCATTGTATTACTTTTTACATGCCTCCATCTTGAAAAGCTTAGGATTGTATTACTTTTTGCATGCCACCTACATGAAAGGTTTTACCTCCTAAAGGGACGACTAGATTTTTATATTTTTCATGCATCTTTTGGTTATATATTTATGTTTGAGAATTTCATATTTAAGTCTTATGCAGTATTTATGAGGATTTCATTCTAGTTTTATACAATGTCAATTTATTTTTGTTTTGTTTTTAATTTTGTCATGAGCTAAATTTTCATTTTTCTAGGGTCATGACGTAGCTTACTAATAATGGATTGAATATTAACTTATTAAATCTAGTTTTAATTTTTCCTTCATGATTGAGTTTTAATTATTATTCTTAATGCTTTCATTTGATTGGCCATCTTTTGAATGATTTCAATATATATATTGAGACCGGAAGGAGATACATATGTGTAGACCCTATAATTAAAACTATAACTTGTATATGAAATAGGAATATGTTCATATGAATTGTGTAGTTTTATAGAGTTCCATAAATTTTAATGCATAATTAATTTCTTAAATTCATATAGGAATATATTGGATTAGCAATTAATTATAGAATTGCTTGACCTTGGAAGAGGCTAGTAATTAAATTAGGGAAACTCAGCTATCAATCATGTGGAATAAATTGGGTTAGAATAGATAAGTGATTCAATCTGGAATTTGTTAAGTGAAATCACTACTACAGAATATACTTATAAAGTCCCTAAAGGAGTCTCTTTTTGAAAAAGGGACGCCCAAAATATTGGGCGGTGGCATATGTGTAATTATAGATCAAAATTGAAAAGGTTGGCTCGTCAAATAAAATTGAATCTCGCGCCTGAATGTGTTTTAGACGTCCCCATGTTCATTGGGGACGAGTAAAGACAGTTTTAGATGTCCCCATGTTCATTGGGGACATCTAAAGACTGTTTTAGACGTCCCCAATGAACATGGGGACGTCTAAAGATTCCCAGAAAAGCGTATGAAAGGGGAAAAACACACTTAAGACGTCCCCAGATGGCCAGGGGACGTCTAAAGATTAACATTAGACGTCCCCAAACCATCTGGGGACGTCTAAAGCTTATATTAGACATCCCCAGCTGGTCTGGGGACGTCTAAATTTTAGACGTCCCCAGCTGGGCTGGGGACGTCTAAATTTTAGACGTCCCCAGCTGGGCTGGGGATGTCTAAAGGGTGCCTTTAGACGTCCCCAACCCAGCTGGGGACGTCTTAGGCTTAATTAGGCTTAAAAAAATGCACTGGTAGACATGACCAGTGCATGTGAAGTGTCAGAATTTTTCTGTGCACTTGCTTTACTCTCCCTCTCCTTCATCACTTCCGTCCCCTCTCCCTTGCTTCTTGCTTTATTCTCCCATCTTCATCACTTCTGAATACGCGCGGCCATTTCTCCTCTACCCAGTTTCTTCTTATTCCTTCTTAGCCTCTATTTCATCCAAACCGTTGCTAGTCGCCATCTTTGCTCTGCTGGTTCTGCACTGTTCTCTCTCATTCTCTCCACAGTCGGCCTCCTCTTACAACCGTGGGTCATCTGCTCTAAAGTTGCAGCAACATGTTAGCTAAAACTAAACTTGTGAATGAATTTGTGAATGATTAGGAAAATGCATTTGTTCTGTGCTGGAATTTAAGTGTGGTTTGTGCTTGAGCTTTATCTTTGCTATTTTGCTGAATTTTAGACGTACCACATCAAGTTTTAATCTTTTTCTTTTTTCCATTGTTTTGAGAAACATGAAATTCTCATTAACTAAAAAATATGAGTCAACAACTTGAAGCTCTGCAAGTGCCTAATATTTATACAACTATGAGGGGCGTATTGAGCAATACGACAATACCAAACATTGAACACAGAAACACAAAACGATAACACTAATATCAATATCCTAATTACAATACATCATAATTGTGTATGTTACTTACCTTCACAACAAGGTGATAATTGCAATTTTAATTTTTTTGGTTGATTTGAAAATTGAAGAATCATTATCTAATTGTTTTAAATAATTAATTTGATTTGAAACAAATTTGCATTTGCAATCTTAATTTTTTTTAATTTGATTTGATTTGAATAATATACTAATATTTTGTACTTATTGAATTATTTGAATGTTTTATTTCAAATACAATTTTCAAGATGATGTTTTGTTTCAAATTTGGTGATGATTTTGTTTGCTTTTTATTAAAAAAAGTCAGTTGTAAAGAAAATTACAAGTTCTCTTTATAAAGAAAATTACTATGAAAACATGACTAATTTGACACTTCAGTCACTAATCAATAAAATTATATAAGAATTCATAATTTTCTGGTATATTAATTTGTAAGTTGTAATGCAACATTGTATTTAACTAGTAAGCAGCGCATTCATCAAGGAAGTTCTCAACTATACTTGCCAATAATGTTTGTGGACTTTTTCAAGCATGTAAATAATAGGAGTAGACAAAAAGTTACGATTATTGCAATGTAATCTTATCAATTAATGACTATTATACTATGAGCCCTCAATTCCTCAGCCCCAAATGCCCTTTATAAATTCCCAAAAATTCCCACATGTGTTTCTTGTAAATACACATAGTTGATTTGTAAATTCCCACATATCTCACTTATGGTACATATCTGATTTAATATTTTGATTTCTAAAATATAAGTGTATTCTGTTTGTGCTTGGTGGTAGAAGCTAAAGTTTAGTTTCGTTTAAATTAAGCTGAGATGGTTTGTTATTTTGATTTTGGGATGTCTCACTTTTAAGGGGAAATGCTGCCAAAATTTTGAAAAACATGCGTGTAAAAGGCAATTCCCCGTGTTTTCAATTATTCTAAACTTGAGTGTAAATGGAAATGGCATAGGTGGTAATAAAATGGATCATAGTTGGATGAATGCTCTGAGAACAAGTGAAGAAAATGAGAATGGGGTTGAAAACTTTACTGAATTTGCTAGGAGGAACGTTCCAGCAAAAAATGGGATGTATTTTTGTCCCTATGTCAATTGTTTAAATGAGAGAAAATAGGATGTTGAAGTTATAAGGGATCACCTACTTTGTGATGGAATAAATCTTCGATACACAAGGTGGATATGGCATGCTGAGGAAGTAAGTGATTGTCCGTCACACAAGAAGGAAGCTGTGGATGTCATAGATGAAGATAAAATGGAGAGAATGATTCACGATGTTGAGGTAGAATCCTTTGCGCAGTCGCATGAATATGACAGCCTGCAGAGTGATGCAGAGATACCGTTGTACCCTGGGAGTAAGTACACACGGCTCACAGGAATATTACATTTGGTTAACTTAAAAGCAACTTGTGGGTGGACCAATAGTAGTTTCACATTACTGCTTGAACTGTTGTGTGATATGTTTCCAGACGATAATGTACTTCCAAATCGTATGTATGAGGCCAAGAAAATCCTATCTATAATGGGTATGGAGTATAAAAAGATACATGCTTGCCCTAATGAGTGTGTACTGTACAGAAAGGAGTATGAAGGCCTGAGTGAGTGCCCTAAGTGTCAAACCGCACGATACAAAGTGAAGAAAGATGGTGGTTGTGGCGATGGGAAGACTAAAAGGCAACCTGTAAAAGTTTTGTGGTATCTTCCAATAATACCACGCTTTAAGCGTTTGTTTGGCACTGCAAAAAAGGCGAAGAAGTTGAGATGGCATTCGGATGACAGAATATCCAATGGAAAATATCTTCGGCACCCAGCTGACTCTCCACAGTGGAAGAAAATAGATGAAATGTTCCCTGAATTTGGCAGCGAGTCTAGAAACCTTCGGCTTGGGCTTTGTATAGATGGCATCAATCCGTATGGAACTCTTAATAGCACACACAGTCTCATAAGATTCGTGTGGCCAAGATTCGTCAGGAAGTCTCACAAGAGCTCGAGGCCAACCTTCGCGACAAGCTCCAACAAGAGCTGTTGCCAGAGCTATGTCTTGAGCTGATGCCTGAGATACGAGCTGAAATGCAGAAGATGTTTGAATCACAGATGGCAACTACCGAGTGTAGAACCCATTCATCCCCGGCCTTCCACAGTACCAAAGGAAGTTACAACCCGGTGGAGGAACCACTTGGCGACCCTTCTCCCACTCCAATGCAGGGAGAACCTGCCAACCTCTCTTTGGATGCCTCAGTGCTGTGTGTAGTTGCAGATGCTCTCGTTCACACACAAGCTACCACCCACCATCATCAGCAAATTCCACAGCATTTGCGTAGGGTGACTGTGACATGTGTTCGAGAGGGGGAAGAAGGTACAACCATCCCTATTCCTAATGACGAGGTTGCCACGATAGCTCAGGCGAGAGGCTCTTTCATCCTTTTGCCTGTACATCTTATTGGCTTGTTACCACCAACACCTCTAATGGTATGGAACTACCTCACTTTTACTTGAGATGTGTTGACAGCCTACTAACAGTATGTGTTTTTATGCTCTAAAAGAACGAGCAGGAAGCAGAGAAATGGCCCTTCTTAGCACGACTGCAGCATATCTATAAAGGCATTCGCCAGATTGATTTGCATATGCCTACAGGGATTGTGGGCCAGGAAACAGAGTATCACTTCACAATTGATAAACAAGATCTTAAACAGTTCATGAAGTTCGAGGAGCTAGATGTTGGATGGGGCAAATTTGCAATCCTGTAAGTTTTTTATTTCCTATTTTTTCCTTCATTTAGTTAAGTTGATTTTAACTAGCTAATACATTCATCATTTTAATTCTATTATTGCTTCTTCCGTCATATATGCATTGAGTCTCAGAGAGTTGAATTTTATGGATTCTTGTCTCCTGCACATATGACAAGGATTGGGAATACATTGAAAAGAAGGACGAACTATGTGGGCTTCACATTGGCAAATGACGACTATCGTTGTTATCTAGCACCGATTGTTCAAGGGTACACATTTTAATTTTGTGTATTTGAGATTTTTAATAAATAATTGCCTTGCCATCTAACTTCTTTTTAATCTGTATATATTGTGATAGTTATCACTGGAGTTTGTGTGTTGTTTGTCCTCGGTCCCACGTTGTTTACTGGTTTGATTCCTTAAATAGAAGACCAGACAAAGAAACTAAAAGCGTCTTCAACACGTAAGTTATTTTTTTGTATTTCATTGGTTCTTGATTCTTGACTTAATGAATTATTCTAATTTATGTTGATTTTCATTTTAATGATAGGGCATGCACGATGTATCGAGCGATTGGCGGGCCACGCGAACGTAGAGGTGGCAAAGATCCAAGATGGTTGTTTCCAAAGGTACGTAGTTTCAAATCAAGTTCTTTTGATTGACGGTCGTTTTAGATATGCCTTTATTGATTTTAACCATTTGCTTTTGATTTATAGTGCCCTCGACAACCTGGCGGCTGGGAATGTGGATATTATGTCTTACTTTATATGTTTAACATAATTCAAAGTGGCATTACAATAGATTTTGAACAAGTAATCGCTTCTTCATTCTCAAAGGATAATATTATTGGTGTTGTGATTCAATGGCAATTCATTCACTTCATTCATTATTTCATCTAAGCTTATTTTCTAATTTACAGATTTTTGACAATGAAGATGCCTACTCATATGAAGACTTAAATATGATCAGAGACTTTTTGGCTGTATATCTTCTTCAACGTATACCATAAGAGTAAAGTCTTTAGTAGTTTGTGTAGGACATACTTTTGTGGTAGTACATATAATTAGTGTTATTGTTGTTGGATATGGATTGGATTTTAGTCTTGGTTATTGTACAAACTGGGGACTTGGATATAGATTGCTGTGTAGTTTGTATGGTTTGAAAGTTTGTGTGGCATGTAGTAGACTTGGATATAGATTGTTGTGTAGTTTGTGTGGTTTGAAAGTTTGTATGGCATGTATAAGCCTTGGGTTGATCACTGTGTTTGTTGTTGTTTCCATTCTACTGAACTGCTGTTGTGTTATTTTGTTGTTGGAATCCTATTTCTACAGTTTACATTTCCAGACAGTGCAATATATATAAAAAGTCCATTTAAAAAAAAATTCAACGTCCTTAATAAAAAAAGGGACGTGGATAGTACTGCTGGCGACACTTTAGATGTCCCCAGTTCCCCAGTTTCAACTGGGGACGTCTAAGGTCCCACCTTAGACGTCCCCAGTTGTAACTGGGGACGTCTAAGGTCCCACCTTAGACGTCCCCAGTTGTAACTGGGGACGTTTAAGGTCCAACTTTAGACATCCCCAGTTGAAACTGGGGACGTCTAAAGTCTGCCTTCCACGTCCCCTGTTTTATGGACGTTAATGACATTTTTTTCTACGACCCTCACATAGACGTCCCTCTGTTTTCAGACGTTAAAAGGCCAAAAAAAAGGACGTTAAACCCTTTTTTCTAGTAGTGAATCTAATCCCTAGGGCTTTTTCTCATACTTGCTTTCATATTATTTGCACTCATATTCAATTTATTTTCTTTAATTTTGTACTCTCAATCACCAACTAATCGATCGACTGAATAGAATTAAAATTACTCATTTTTGTATTTAGTGATCAATCCTCATGGGAACGATACTCTATTCACTTTTGTATCCCTTAATTACGACAGTATACACTTACACTATTTAATTGATCATTTACACTCGTAACAATAATCCTTTGTTCTGTAATCTCACTGATCTTCGCTGAAGAGGAAGTAGAGGTACATATACTTCTAGATATCTTTGTTGTTCTCCTCCATTATAGCCATGAAAAAGCGAAAATCCCTTACGACGCTGAAGCCATATGATGTTCTCTTTGAGGAGCTTGTCTTCACCATCCTCACCTCCTTGATTTAAATATTTCTATTCACTCAAAGTTAAACACCATTGAACCTTGAAACCCCTTCGCTCAGAACACCTCTCATCAGTTTTAAAATGTTACCCTTTGTAACCCATTTTAATCTCTCCCTTTGCCATCGAGTCACCGATAGTTCCTTGGCTTTTATGGCCGACGCTTAGCAAGCCACGCTCCAACGGATTGATCTTTCCCAGTCCAAGTTCTTCTCTGGTAACGGGTTGCTTAATTTAGCTATGAACTTTAAGAATCTGGCAGAGTTGAATTTATTGAATATGACAGAGCTAAGAGACACAACGGTGTCCGTGGTGGCTCAGGTTTTGAACTTGGAGAAGTTGTGGATGGGTAGGTGCAAACTGATTATGTACATGGGAATTTGGCGTACCGCAGTTGGGTGTAAAAAGTTGAGGTTAATTTGCTTCAAGCGGTGAGTGGGTTTTGGCGATTTGGGGGTTGAGTTGATTGCTATCAAAGTGTGCGGAACTTTGTAGTTTAGATCTCTCCTATTTACCTTCATCTGGACGCAAGGCTAGTTTACCTCAATCTGGGTGTGACGTGGTCTTGGGCATAAATGGGTCAAGATTGGAGGGCGATGAGTAGCCTAGATATATCAATTTTTTTTGCTCATACGATTTTAAGAAGTGTAAGAAAGCTTTTATGTATTTTTTTTTTCTAGTTCAATTTGTTTGAGTCACCTGGGCATATCAACTAAAGGGTATAAATGTAATTTGGCCCAATTTTTTAATCTCAAATTGTGTCATATAACTTAATGTATAATTCATTAAGTTTAGTGACTCAAATTAGAATTTTATTAATTCAACTGTTTTTTTCATAGGATTTTCCCTAAAAAATAACTTGTACCGAAGACAAAGAAAAGTAATATAAAAGTGCTAACATTTCCCACCATGTGATGGAGGAATGATGATAAGAACTTGAAGGAAAGTTGATATGAAGCATTCTCGGACACAAATGATGTACAAGTTTGGGTGAGATCCACGTCTGGGGAGGTTTGAGTTAGAATTCCATAATAGTGATGTTCTAAGACAGTTGTTTAGAAATGGGAGGCATAGTGATATTTTTCCAAATAAACTCCATAAGTGAGTTGCCGTTCAAGCAAATAAAACCTTGACATAAATGAGTTCTATATACCAATGGAAGTTGGCACAGATGGGTAGGCATCTGCGCCACACCAATCCGTTCTTGGGTTCGATCCCAGGAAACGGAAGGTGTAAAGAATTTCCATTGGGAGCTCTCTCCCCTGGGGCGCCTCAAAGAGGTGAATTCCTGTCGGGCCTCTCAGATTGGGGGCGCCAGGACTAGTCGGTTGTCGGGGGCCCATGTCGGTAAATCTGGCGTTGGCCTTCAGGTTAACGCCGGATACCTGGAAGGTGGGTGCACCGAAGGCCAAAAATGGTCCATTGCATAAACCATCAAAAAAAAAAATAAATGAGTTCTATATCTTTTGAATTTGTGTAAGGAAATACTTCATCCTTATGTGGCCGAGAGATCTAAATTGTGAATACCGCCGCTTTAGAGTAAGAGAGCAATCTTCTTATTTATTGAATGAAATTTTATTTCTATAAAAAATTAGAAATATAAAAAATTGTAGCATTTCATCAGATACAATGGGATATATTTTTTGTGCCAACATAAGTTCGAGAAATTCCATTTAAATTTGTTTAAAATGCTCAAATTTTTAATTGGTTTATCCAATTCAGCAAATTCCAAATTAAATTAGGGGATCAATTTTTGATTTTTGTATGCTGTACTTTTACCATGTTGCTCCTCACTTCTTTTTTATTTTTTAAAAAGTAGCTACCTTTGACAACTGCTAGCACCCAACCCCGCTAATATATTATTGTAAATATAAATAGCAT
Organism: Inga oerstediana; assembly: GCA_963210345.1. NCBI lineage: Eukaryota > Viridiplantae > Streptophyta > Magnoliopsida > Fabales > Fabaceae > Inga > Inga oerstediana. The sequence continues at coordinate 43,255,954 of OY723409.1, forward strand.
TGTTGTAAGTTCTTAACAAGCTGTTGTGATTCACTCATACTAGAGACTGATTAAAGTTTGTAACATGATGGTAAAAGTGTTGCACAAAACTATAGTAAAAATTTATCAACTCATTATGTATTTATAACAGCCCTATTCATATTCCCAATACAATGTATTTGGTGACTTCTTTTAACAAAAAAAAAAACAGGGACAATATAGTAAAATCGTAACATTCACAAATTCAAAATGAGTCCCATGAGATTCGTGAATTTGAGCACTTGAAATAAATATAAATGGGATTTTCAAAAGCATTAAATATAATTTTTGCTTTAAACATTTATTAACCAAAAAAAAGAAAACCTATAAATGGTGTGATTTGCTTGTGCCACATGGCCGAGACATGTCTCCAAAAGCTGAGCCTTGTGTTGTGCTCTGATTATATATATATTTATAGATTGATTATATATTTAATTTTGTGAGAATGACACAGTGATAGAAAGAGAATTGATACAGACAAATCAATTTTAAATGCTAATGGGTCATTTCCGTCTGTCAGGGGAGACGGGTGTCTTCATTGATTTTCCTCTTCATTTACTCTCTATTAAAGATATTTACCATTAGATCAACTTTCAATTGTTGTGATTTATTATAATAGATTTTTATTATAATAATTTTTTTGTATATTACTAAATCTCAACCATTGAAAGTTGATATAGTGATAGATACCCTCTATAGAGAGTAAATGGAGAGGAAAATTAATGAAGATATCCCTCTCCCTGTTCAGCAGGACCACGAATTATCTATCACAATTCACAACCACAATATCCATATCTGGCACATTTAATTTCATTAACACAACGCCCTTATTTTCCTCAACGAGTTTCACATGGCTAAATTCAAAATAGTAAATGTTCAAAAGGAAATATATCAAAGAGTACATATAAAGTGTAAGCTACCCTCCTAAGAGAAATACTTACATATTCTAGAAACGGCATCTCATTTATATTCTGACTAATTAAAATATAACAAATTATCTCATTTTAACAAGGTATTAAAACTTAGACCGGGTATTGAATCGGTTGGGGTACTGGATTAAGGGTCAGTGGGTCAAACCGGGGCTAAACCGGGACCAAACCGATAAGAAATTGAAAATTTTAGGATTATAGTATGAAATTCTAAAGGAAAAAATATAGTTTTTTTTTTTAAAAAAAATTTGAACTTGGACCGGACCAATTCACTGGCCGGTTCGCCGGTTTCTAGGCCTGACCGGCCGGTCCGATCCGGGTTCCATAACTTTGCATTTTAATCTCACATGGCTAATGAGTAATCTATAGAAATTCAAATTTTATGACTTTAAAAAACACATTACTACATAAGGGACTTTTAATGACAGTTTTTTTGCCCTTTAGACGACTATTTTCAAGGGGACGTCTATGTTAGTGTCGTTGAAAATCGGAGGAAAGACAACTGTTCTTAAACAGTTGTTGTATCATAGATACAATGATTGTTTTAGAGAAACCATTCATTGTAGATACAACGACTGGTTTATCTAAAACAATTGTTGTATCTTTCTTTTTCTTTTTCTTTTTTACGTTTTACTCCTTACAACCCAAAATATTTATGTGTTAGCTCTATATTATCATAAGTCTCCCCCACTTACATCTCCTACACCATCCCCCTCTGCTCCTCTACCATATGTCTACAAGTCCCTACCTCCTCCATCTCCTTCACCACAGCCTCCATACTACTACAAGTCTCCCATCCCACAGGCTCCATCTTCATTGCCTCTATACTAATAGATGAACCTATCCTAACAAGTTCTCTAACCTGTACATTGCATATGGCCAAAGAGATGATGACATGCTTCCATGAAATCCCTATGCTTCATCAACATTTTCCAAAGTGTTCTCTATAAAGCATAATGCCTTAACAAATTCAAAGTACTCATAAACAAGAAACTAGGAAAAGTATTCGAATATGCAAACTTATATAGCACTGTACAAAACCACTGCACTATGTAAAAAAACCTTTACACATTATCACCCCTCTGTGTTGAAGAAGATGTCCTGACAACAAGTCTTGGATCAAATTAATGTCTTCGATAGTGTAGGGATCCTGATTTCCAAAAATCTTTGTGTGAAATGGAGAATATGTTAACATAAATCAATAAATTGAATGAAATAACTAACTATTCAATCACATGAAAGGAAATAAAGTTTAGTTGAGAATCAAGAAATGATCACCTGTTCAAAATTTGTAGTAAGGCCACTGAAAATGATGTTATACATATATAGTATAACATAGAAGCCTCACTCAGTTTTTCCTGCTTGCCGAGGACACTATACATCAAAAGAAAACGGTAAGAAAAAAATAAAGGCCTATGAAAAGCAATAGTCAATCGAAGAACTTAAATGTAAAGAACTTATCTTTGGCTGGAACCACTTTGTCGGACCACTTTTACCTTCACGCTTCCCACCCATTATATAATATGTCTTCAGTGCACTGTAATAATTAAAATGATAAACAGAAGACATTAACACAATTGAGTATAATAAAAAATCAATGACTGACAAACAAATTTACTTACGTGTTGAAAATGTTTTTGATATCTCCGTGTGGCTTGCGACCCAATGAGTCAAACCAAAAGATGATGTTGATCGAGGGACAAGGAACACATAGACTCCAATGATAACTATAATCACATGCATATATAGATTAAAATGATGTTCGATAACATGATATTGCTTAGCAAAGTGAATGTGTATAAATATATGAAATTAGGTTACTTGCCCTTCAACAATTGGTGCTAGATAACAAGGCAGTTGAGTCTCACCTATTGTATAGCCTATATAGCTCATCCGATCTTCCAACTTTGGCTATTACGCCTTGACATATTGCCAAAATATAAGAAGCCATATGTAGTGGCGAGCCCTCATTCAGCACACAGTTTATGGAAGCAGCTACCACATAAATGAAATGAGAAATGACTCAAAAAATGTAGAAACTTAAAACTCCTAAATATCAGTGCATTAATTACAATTAAAAATTATAACTGAACTCACATGATTGCAAATGTGACCCACCATATGTCTATCTCCTCTAAAGATAGGAACTCTCTAATATCTTGGTTATCAAGTCCATAATTATATGAGATTCTGCGACCCACAATCTCACAAGGCATTTGCAAGTTGACCTTGTTTATGTCTTGATGATTATTTTGTAGTTGTGATAAAAAGGAAAACTTTGTCGCATCATCTTTTTCCTAGTAAGACATAAAATAAAGATTATAAGTAGAATTTTAATGATCAAGTAACAGTAAGGTGTTTCCTACCATTGGAGGAACTGGCACAGTCTGAACAAGATGTCTAGGCCACAAGATGAAAGATCTTGTTGCCTGACCAAGTCTGGCAACCTCACCATCAGGGAACGGGACATCTACACCTTCCTCCCCCAGTTGAACACTTGTCACATTGACCTTATGTTGATCATCCCAGATTTGATTATTTTGGTGAGTGGTGGCATGGCTGTATACAACAGCATCAGCAATAGCATGTAGGTTGTAACCCCCTGCCTTAATTAGTGTAATTATAATTCGATATCTCTTAATTAAATTGGTTTAGAGACCGTCGAATAGTTCAAAACTTATTTAAAACTCCCCTTTATAGTAGGGACTTTACAAAATTTTCAAAACTTTTTCCCTATTCCGGTCTCAAATTCAATTATCGAATATAATCACCTGTGCAGTTAATTTACATTTAAATATATCAGAATATCTAATAGCAATCCCGGCAACCCCCGGGTTCCATTCATTCACTATAGGGTTTTAATTCCCATATAAGGGATTACACCACTGTATTCCACTAATATTTACAATCCAAAAATAGTTTACAGAACCCTGTCCAAAATGAATAATCAACATATCCAAAAAAAACGTCCCTACAGGGTTCTATCCGCTCTTAGTAATCCGCTTTTCCTTGGAGCCACTTGCTTTGTCTGAAATGTTAGTCGAAGGAAAGAATGAGATTCAAGAGAATCCCAGTAGTAACAAAACATTTATACCACACATAAATACATAGCATGTAAGAAAATCATGATACAGCAGCAGTAGCACAAATCACACTCCACCCTCATCCCTTTTCTCCGCCGGGAAGGCACACTGTCCTAACCCGAACCGTTGTTAGCTACTCAGGGACTATTGGCGTGGCAGTGCATACACATAGCCTTATAGCTCATATTGCTATCTGGCTTTCACAAATGGCCCGTCGGCCTTCACAAATAGCCTTTCGGCTCACATATTCACATATATCACACCTCATCCTCATCCCCTTTCTCCGCCGGGAAGGCATACAACCCTTGCCCGATCTGTTGTTAGCTACTCAGGGACTATTGGTATGACGGTGTTTACACATATTCACAATGTCGCAGCATACGAGTTTATCACAAATCAATGATAATACACACATACAATGCATCACATATGGTACGAAAGAAAAGTTACTACCTCGTTCCTTTCTGATGTTCGCTGGCACAGTTGGCTCACGAGGGCGGCAAATATCAAAGCCTATAAACAAAAATAAAAAATGGTGGATTAATTTCCTACCCCCAATTCCTACTTTCAAACACTTAGAATAGGTTCCATATGAGTCCCCTAAATGGTTATAACAAGCTCAAAGAGAACCTAAAAGGATTGGAGAATTCTAGGTTGGAAATTGCTTTGCAAACTCACAAAGTGCTGAAAATTGGGTTCTGGCTGCAGCCAAGAATTCTCTGGCTGCAGCCAAAAATGGCTAAAAACGTCACAGAAACATTTTGGCTGCAGCCAAGAATTTCTGGGTGCGGCCAGGACACACACAGAAAGTTTTGCGCTGGAGGGAGAATTTTGGCTGCAGCCAAGGAAAGTTCAAAAATTCATAACTTGCTCTAGAAAACTTGAAACAAGGTGATTCCAAAGCCCATTGAAAGATATTCAAGTCCCCTTTATGGGAAAAATATGTAAAATTATCAAGAATCACCACAAAAGTCCAGATTTACCAAACCCTAACATTGTGCCAAAACAGGGTCCAGTTTTGATGCCAAACTTTGGACAGTTCAAACTCCCAGCTCACAAAGCGAAATTTCACAAAATTTATGTCCATTTTGAAGCTTGAGATGTGAACCTTAAGACTGAAAAGTTTCATAATTTTCCAACATCATTGGCCCAGTCAAAACGTCCACGCCATCTGACTATCCAGAACAGACTTACATTGGTCAACATTTCCATTTTTGCACCAATGCTTCCAATGGTTCCCAAATTTCAAATCACATACTATTTTCACACAATTTGGCTCAAGGAACACATTGGAACCATCAAAATGACCATATTCATTATCCATGGGCATGTTCTACCACAATCACCACATATCACCTTAACATCTCCAATCAACACACACATTGCAATCCATTCCAACCCAAAATTCCAAGCCAATTCCAAATGCACCAAGACACTCTATGACACTAATTTCCACATTAAACACTAACCAAGTCATGCTTTTCGAAATTTACCAAAAATCAGGGCAAATTCCAAAGTCTTCAAAACTCAATCAATGATCAAAATAACCATACCAAAGTACATCAACTACTCACCTCTTATGTCATCCAAAACCAATTCTTCAATTCTCCAACTTCCAAATTTCCACAAGTTCTCAAACTTCACCAACCAAAATTCTGAAACCATAGGAATATAGCCCTCAACCTCATGAACAACATTAATGAAAGTAAATTGAGCATTCATGGACAAATTCTCACCTTTCTTTAAGCCTTCTTCTTTCTCTTTCTTGCTTAACTTCAGCGAAAATGAAGAGAATAGAGAGAGATGAGAGATATTGATCAATGACTCATAGTTCAATCCTCACACACACACATAGCCGACTTGAAAGGGAGAGAGGTAGAGTTTGAAAATTTTGACTCATCCAATGGCTCTCATTTGGACACATGGCAACATCTCATCCTTCCTCCTATGAGTGCATATGAACTCATCCACACAAGATTCCACCCCTTGTTCTTTCAATCCAAGCCATTGATCATGATTACCAAGGGGTTTCCTTTCCAGTAACTTACCAGTCGATCGGTAAATTTACCATTTTACCCTGATTAGCACAATACTTACTAAACCATTAATAATCGCCTTTATATCACATTGCACAACATATCCTTCAACATATCCTTCAAAAGTGTTTAATTATCATTAATTACATCACTTTGAAGTCATTAGCCCTTAATTACAATTTGGGATATTACAATTCTCCCCCCGAAAATTAAATTTCGCCCTCGAAATTGTTACACAACTTGAGCCATAAACTCCGGATATCGTCTTCGCATATCTTCCTCCGCTTCCCATGTTGCCTCTCTTTGAGTCATTCCCTTCCAGATCACCTTCACATATGAAATGCTTCGGTGTCTGAGCCGTCGCTCTTCTCGATCTATGATCTGCTCTGGCTCTATCGCATATGTGAAGTTGTCTTGTAGTTCAACCTCCTCATACTCAACTATGTGAGATGGATCTGGTTGGTACTTCTTCAGTTGAGAAACGTGGAATACGTCATGGAGCCTGCTCAAGCTCGGAGGTAGTGCTATTCGGTACGCAACAGGTCCAATCCTCTCAAGGATTTCAAAAGGTCCTATATATCTCGGGCTCAGCTTCTTTCTCTTGATCGCTCGCCCAACACCCGTAACTGGTGATACTCTCAGAAAAATATGATCTCCAACCTCAAACTCTAGAGGTCGTCTTCTCTTGTCAACGTAGCTTTTCTGTCGACTCTGCACTGCAAGCAACCTCTTACGAATAATCCGAATCTGTGCAGAGGTTTGATCAACCAAATCTGGCCCATAAAGCTTTCTTTCGGATAACTCATTCCAGCATATTGGTGATTGACACCGTCTTCCATACAATGCTTCATACGGAGCCATTTGGATGCTCGCATGATAGCTATTGTTGTAGGCGAACTCAGCAAGTGGAAGGAAATGATCCCAACTTCCTTTAAAGTCGAGAACACAGGCTCGCATGATAGCTATTGATATTCTTCGGTGTACCATGAAGTCTGACAATCTCTCGGATATAAATCTCTGCTAGTTTATCAGGAGAATAACCAGCATTGATTGGTATGAAGTGTGCCGACTTCGTTAACCGATCCACAATTACCCAGATCGCATCATAGTTTCTGATCTTGGGCAATCCTACTACCAAATCCATGGTCACGCTTTCCCATTTCCATTCCGGAATCTCAGGACTCTGTAGTAAACCAGCCTGTCTCTGGTGCTCGATCTTTACCTTTTGGCAAGTGAGACACCTTGCTACATATTTGGTCACATCACTCTTGATACCTGGCCACCAATACACCGATTTCAAATTATGATACATCTTGGTCATACCAGGATGGAGAGTATATTGACTCTTGTGCGCCTCATCCAGAATCTTCTGCCTCAACTCCACCCTAAGTGGCACGCAAACTCTCTTCTGATAACGAACCAATCCACGAGGCGATAGGTCGTAGCCTGGAATTTCTCCCTGTTCAATTCGAGCCAGGTTGCGTTGTATCCAGTCATCTTGACTCTGAGCTTCTTCAATTTCCGCCCTTAGATCACTCTCCTCTTGAGAAACAGTGTAATTGGCACAGATGATCTGGTTTGTCAAATTTAAATCACAGAAATCTTCAATCAATTTCCTTTCTTGTATCATCATAGCTGCAACAAGCACAGTCTTTCGGCTAAGAGCATCAGCGACTACATTTGCCTTACCCGGATGATATTTTATTTCCAGGTCGTAGTCCTTAAGCAATTCCATCCAGCGGCGCTGTCTCATATTTAATTCTTTTTTATCGTACAGATATTTGAGACTCTTGTGGTCGCAGTACAATTCCACAGTCACACCATACAGGTAATGACGCCAAATTTTTAAAGCAAATACAATGGCCGCAAGCTCCAGATCATGAGTGGGATAGTTCAATTCATGAGGTCTGAGCTGTCGAGAGGCGTAGGCCACCACACGTCCCTGCTGCATAAGGACACACCCTAATCCCTGCCCACTGGCATCAGAATACACAACGTATGTCAAACTGGGATCGGGTAATATCAACACAGGTGCCGTCGTCAACCTCTCCTTCAGCTCCACAAAACAGTTTTCACATTTCTCATCCCACAGAAACGGCTGATCCTTTCTCGTGAGCTTGGTCATCGGCAACGCAATACGAGAGAAATTTTGAATAAATCTCCGATAATAACTAGCAAGACCCAGAAAACTGTGTATTTCCGCCACAGATTCTGCCCTCTTCTAGTCCAGTACTGCTTCCACTTTACTGGGATCCACAGAGACCCCTTCTTGCGAGATAACATGGCCTAAGAATTTCACTTCTGATAGCCAGAACTCGCACTTGCTCAATTTAGCATATAGTTGTTTCTCACGCAATGTATTCAATACAACTCTCAAATGATGCTTATGCTCCTCCATACTCTTGGAATATATCAGAATGTCATCGATAAACACAACAACAAACTGATCCAAATATTGTCGAAAGATATGGTTCATGTAATCCATGAAAACCGCAGGCGCATTGGTTAGCCCAAATGGCATCACTAAAAACTCATAGTGACCTGATGAACCCTTGTCGTGTGAGTTCACAAAATAAAACTAGGTTAGAAAATGTAGCATAGTAGCTCAACCTAGGTCGTTCTTGTGAGGAGATTAATTTCCAATTTTCTAAGTAGGAAAGTGATAAAAAGCCTTAAAGTTGTGAGAAATCATTTTTGAGAAATTGCATTTGTAAACTAATAAACTAAACTAAGCTAGAGCAATATTTTTGTATTTTTCGGTTTTCAAAACAAAGAAGCAAAAGGAATTGAAATTAACACTAACAACAAGGTAAATTTGATAAACTAGAATAATGATGAAATGAGATTCCCTTGAGTTGGGGTTTTAGTCTTCCTTGCTTGCTAATAATATGAATTCCATAATGAGTCAAGAGGATGGAACTAAATTACCACTAGCTCCATACTTGCAATAATCATTTAATTCATTCTACCGAAGCAATTAAATGAATACCACCAATAATTCAAACTCAAGGAGATGAATAATCAACTTCCAATTCTAGCTTGTAATTACCATTACAACAATTCAAAACATTCAGCTTAATCATTTAAATCCACTTAACCAAGTTGGAATAAACAATTCAACCTACTCATAATATGAATCATACAAAGCTTAATTAATCAACTCCTAGCTCAACAACCAAGTTTATTCACTTGGCATAACAATCTAGATCACAATTACATACTTAACCAAGCTACATAATCATGAACTAAAAAGAGAGCTTAAAGGAATTCCATTGAAGTTTAGAAGCTCAAACCATTACCCAACTCAAGGAAATCACCAAAGCTTAGCTACACATGGAGGAAGAGAAGGATGAAGCTTGATAAATGAAGAGGAAAGAATCAGCCATTGAAATCAAATGTAGCACCGAATGCTCACTCTCTATTTCAATTCTGCACACCTTCTTCCCATTCGGTCAGCTTCCTCCACGCACAACATCCTCCTCTCACACAGCCGCCAATTTAGACTTTCCTCTTCTTTTCCTCCATGCACAGCCCTCCTTTCCTTCCAATTACATCTCGGTCAACAAGCTTCCTCTCCTATTCGGTATGCTCCTCATTCGGTCCTCTCTTTTATAGCCGTCTCTCACCCCTTTATTCAATTTGGTGCTTCACTCTTTTCACACCTCACAGCTGCAATCCTCTTCCCTCTTTTATTCCATCGTGTCTTCCCTCTTTTCTTCAACTCGTTTTTGCTTTCCCATTGGTTCAGCATAATAATCAACCGGTCAACAATTTCGGCTGTCTTCAATCTCTCATTTCGGTCCAGCTTTCTTTCCATAATTTCTTCTTGTATCTTCGGTCCAGCTAGCCCTCACGGTTCAGCTGTTTCTTCCTCTCCTTTAATCCTTTAATTCGGTTCAGCTCCTTCTTTTATTCCCTTCAATTCAGCTCCTCCCTTCTACAACAGCCGCCACCTTCACACCCAAAACAATGGTCCCCACTTCCTTTGCTTCTTCAATTGTCTTTAGGTTAAAATGTGAGTTGTGCCTTGTTTGGATAAAGTGGTGAAAATATGTTTTATGATATGTACAAAATTGCAATAACCAAACAAGGCCCTTACTCATTTAACCTCCTTTTAGAAAAAAATGTGAAAATAAATTCTGCACTTGTGATATTCCACTTTTGTCCTTCATTAAGCTCCAAAATAACATCTTTTACCTTTACCACTCAATTTGTGCCACATCATCACCTACAAAATTATATTCACAAAGGTAATATCTTTTGTTCACAATTAAAGAATAATGGGAATAACAAATATTAATTAAAAATATAACAATTTAACCACTTTAATTCCCAAATTATTCTTCCATTAAAGTCTCACATTAATACTTGATTATGCCCAAAATATTTAATTAAGTCCCACAAAAGCCTAAGATTAATTAATAAAAAGATATAAATATTGAGCTCTATCAATTCCCCCACACTTAAGCTTTTGCACTCCTGAGCAAAACATTAAACTCACAATAGGAAGAGAGGGATGAAATTTGGAAGGAAAAGCAAGATCAAGCTTCAAGAATTACACTTAGTCAAATAACAAGGTATCCTCTTATCCAAATGCAATGAACATGCCAAAGATTGAAGTAGCTAAAGCAATGCAAAGTTTAATTACAATGAGCTTAATTGGAAACCTTAACTATGACAAGTGTTTGCACTCTTCTCTCATAGAGGGTAGTTTTTCACTCACATCCACTTTGACCACACTCTACCATAGGCTTGTAGAATTTCTAGGCTCTCCACTACTTGCAACAATGGCACAAATAAATCAAAAGGACTTTGTAAGGTTGTAATGTTGAATAGGCCAAATGATGGAAAATGTAACAAATACTATGCTTGCACCAAATAACTTGCTAGATCTTTTAGCACTATAAAACTAAACTTAATTCACATATTTCACCATTGTGACTTTATTTCTTTCCTTGATTTTTTTTTTCTTTTCACTTTTTCTCTTCTTTTTCTTTTCTTTCTCTTTTTTTTTTTTAACTATTCACATGGCAATTTTTTTTTATTTTCTAATATATAATAGTACTTTTTTTTTCAATAGTGCTAATAAGAACTTGATAAAGGATGCAAACATAGCTAGAATGAAATTGAAATGAAATTGAAGGGCTCAAAGGGGTAAACAAAGGTAAATGATAAATGGTTTGTGTTTGGGTAAATGGGTGATGAAATGAATGCCAATGTCATCTCTATCCATACCATTGCAAAACGTAGCCTCAAGCAAGAAATAGAACAAGTTCTAGAGAGCAATAATCTAAGTAGATGAATCACACAATGAAATAAACAATTAGGCCCAAAATACCTTCCAACTAGGCTTTTTATTTCCTAACAAACTCATCAAAATTAAACCATGCATCATTAAAACACTTGAATTTTATGGCAATTCACTAATTCAAAGCAAGTTTCAACCATGAATTCAACTAAGAGTAATTAAGATACTTGATCATGACTAAAGGCTTCAAAAATCTCAGTGAATTGGACCAAAAACAATAGAGAACACAAACAGGAGATAGAGGCATATGATATCACAGTGAATTCTCATGAGAATAACACACACTCCCCCACACTCAATCCTTACATTGCCCTCAATGTAATACACAAAAAACAAAGAACCTAGACACACTTATCTCTTGGGTGAAGTGAATGTTGTGAAGTCCAATTCAAGATTGAAGCACAACACATCATCGTCACAAGAAGAGAGAAGACAAGACATAAGTGGAAATAGTTTTCAGAAATTAGGCATAAGGATAAGAGAAAAGGGTAGTGTAGGATAAGGTTAAGCACATGGGTATGAGTCATAATGGATTTTATTTAATTGAAAAATGCAAACAAACAAACTACCTTTTACTACTGGTAAGTCCCTCCCCCACACTTGTTCAATAGCATATATCATCAAATAAAACAAGGAACAAGGTAAGGAAAGAGACTACCGTGTAATCATGGTGGCTTGTAGCTAGAGAGGAAAATCAAAAGGAAGCTCAGTATGTTGCTCCTCAATAGTTGAAGCCCAAGTAGGAGTAAAGGTTCCCAAATCCAAAGATAATAGGAGTAAAGGCAACCACCAAGAGAATTAGCCTGCAAAGAATTAACCAAAACAACAGCAGTACCTACTCCAAGGATGCCACATGAATCAAAATACTTAAATCCATGGAAAACATTAGGACCAATGAAATGACATAATGGTGTATGTAATGTGAGAAGACTAGAGTCGGGTGCATTCGATAATAAGTGCTTCTCACAACCAATAAAATCAACTAGTGGTATACAAGAAGCAACACTAGGTATCAAAGAATCAATTTGCATTTCAGTAGTGGTAGTTACATAATCAAGCACTACTCTATCATCTATAGCACAATCCAAGTCCATAGAATCACTAACAACATCAAATCCTAATAAATCAGGAGGTAAATCACATGATAAGATTTGGGAGTATGATTTATGAATATGCTTGACATCATCTAGTAAAGAAGTATGATCATCACAAAGCACAAAACTAGGTTCAAGTAATTCAAGTGGATCAAGGTGAATCACAATGACCAAATCAAAAGCACTATTAATTGAAACAATGGGTACATGCTTGTCATCATAAAAAATATGCACATTGAACTCTTGCAAACAAAGATTGACCTTAGAGTTAGTGATCAATTGTGATTTAATATCTTTATCTTCACTCTTGTGTGAAGTGGAAAATGCAGAATCCAACATAGAATTGGAATGCATCAATTCACTTTCACAAGTAAGAGAGGGAGAAGAAGAGAAAGACAAAGAAGTTTGATTCTTAACATCATGCATGGCATGCATATCACTAAGTTCTAGAGGATGGTCATCTCTACTTCTATGCATTTCAACAAATTTAGGATATTTCTCATCAATGCAATCCATACACATTGTATATTTATCACAAGAACATGTAATTTCAGCACTAGCATCATCATTATCATCCAAATCTTCACTCAAAGTATCATGCAAAGGAGTAGAATCATTACAAGGCCTAGGCTCATCCAAGCTACCACTACAAGAGTCAATGGGTTGAGCAATTACATGTTCAAGTATTAGAGGGAATTCAACAATTATTTCCTCATCCACCTCATTATCACTCAAATCATGAGTTACTTCATCAATCAAAGTAGTGGGAGAGTCAATTTTCATAAGGATAGGATTATTACCAAAGGATAAGAAAGACTCTTCATTGCTTTGTTGTACTTGCTTCACTCCTTGTGCTCGGATGGATGCATTGGATGGAATCATTGAAGGTTGAGAACTCTCCACATGTGAAGTAGCATAAAGCTCTTGATTTTGGGTTCCTTGTTCCTCCTTTTGTAGGTCTTGAGCCCAAGGGGTTCCAACTTCACCTCCTGTCTTTACCCATAACATATGATCATAGTATGCTTTGAAGAATTCATCAATATCTTTCAATTGCTCTTCTCTCTTCTTAGAGCTATCAATTGGTCCTTGATACATGAGTAACTGAAGATATTACTCTTGGAGTGTCTCATACTTTCTTGTTAAGGCACTTGTTAGGGAATCCATGTTATGAGGTGAGAAAATAGTATCCAATCCACTAGGTTGTGGGTCATGAAATGGAGGTGGAGGTTCAAGGTAGGATGGTGGGGAAGGTTCATAAAGTGGTGGGTGAAATGATTGGAATGAGGGATGGTATGGTGAGTAAGAGGGTAGATGGTGTAAAGGAGGTGGTTCATAGGGTGGTCCTTGTAGTGAAGGGATGGGGTCAAAATTTAAGTTGTTGGGTGGGGAACAAAAGTCATGTTGAGGTCCATATGGGGGTTGTGGTGGGAATGAAGGACTATGGAAAGGTTGATGTGGTGGAAAAGATTGTTGGGGGTAGGGTTCATAATATAGGTTGTGGAAGGATGAATCATATTCTTGATTATTGGAACCTCTCTCTAGACTCTCCAACTTGGCTTGAACAAGCTCTAATTGATGTTGCATGGCTTTAAAGCTTTGTAAAAGAGGATCTTCCATTCTAGTAGTGTTATCAAGAGCTTCCCAAGGATGAAGAATGCAAATTTGCTCACCACAAGACAATAGTAAACCACACAATGGCCACTAAGAACATGATAGCAAAGCAACAAAATGCAAATCTCTTTTTGTTTTTTTTTTCTAATGGCAAATGGAATGCAAAACAACTATGAATATGAAAAATGACTAAACCACTATCAAACACTCCAAAAAAGAACAACTACCTAAAACAAACTCAAAAACACACTAACAACCAAGAAAAATCAAAGAAAACCTTAAGAACAAACTAAATCAAAAACTTAGAAAAATACCAAAAAAAGAAAGAAAATTCAGAAAAGTATAGCAAACCTTCGAATTTGGCTAAAATCCAACAGACCTAATAGCTTTAGCTATTAGTCTTGCTCAGAATACGGAAAAACTTTAACCTATAAAATTTCAGAATTTTCTGGGCACAAATATTTCAGTTCCAGCAAGACAGTGCTAATCGAAAATCAGAATTTCGCCAAAATTCAAATGAGTGCTACACACTTCCTACCAAACTAAGACACACTATGACAACAGAAAAGAACACCTAACTACTTAAAACCTTGGTAATCATCCTCCCCGGCAACGGCGCCAATTTTGATGAACCCTTGTCGTGTGAGTTCACAAAATAAAACTAGGTTAGAAAATGTAGCATAGTAGCTCAACCTAGGTCGTTCTTGTGAGGAGATTAATTTCCAATTTTCTAAGTAGGAAAGTGATAAAAAGCCTTAAAGTTGTGAGAAATCATTTTTGAGAAATTGCATTTGTAAACTAATAAACTAAACTAAGCTAGAGCAATATTTTTGTATTTTTCGGTTTTCAAAACAAAGAAGCAAAAGGAATTGAAATTAACACTAAAAACAAGGTAAATTTGATAAACTAGAATAATGATGAAATGGGATTCCCTTGAGTTGGGGTTTTAGTCTTCCTTGCTTGCTAATAATATGAATTCCATAATGAGTCAAGAGGATGGAACTAAGTTACCACTAGCTCCATACTTGCAATAATCATTTAATTCATTCTACCGAAGCAATTAAATGAATACCACCAATAATTCAAACTCAAGGAGATGAATAATCAACTTCCAATTCTAGCTTGTAATTACCATTACAACAATTCAAAACATTCAGCTTAATCATTTAAATCCACTTAACCAAGTTGGAATAAACAATTCAACCTACTCATAATATGAATCATACAAAGCTTAATTAATCAACTCCTAGCTCAACAACCAAGTTTATTCACTTGGCATAACAATCTAGATCACAATTACATACTTAACCAAGCTACATAATCATGAACTAAAAAGAGAGCTTAAAGGAATTCCATTGAAGTTTAGAAGCTCAAACTATTACCCAACTCAAGGAAATCACCAAAGCTTAGCTACACATGGAGGAAGAGAAGGATGAAGCTTGATAAATGAAGAGGAAAGAATCAGCCATTGAAATCAAATGTAGCACCGAATGCTCACTCTCTATTTCAATTCTGCACACCTTCTTCCCATTCGGTCAGCTTCCTCCACGCACAAACATCCTCCTCTCACACAGCCGCCAATTTAGACTTTCCTCTTCTTTTCCTCCATGCACAGCCCTCCTTTCCTTCCAATTACATCTCGATCAACAAGCTTCCTCTCCTATTCGGTATGCTCCTCATTCGGTCCTCTCTTTTACAGCCGTCTCTCACCCCTTTATTCAATTTGGTGCTTCACTCTTTTAACACCTCACAGCCGCAATCCTCTTCCCTCTTTTATTCCATCGTGTCTTCCCTCTTTTCTTCAACTCGTTTTTGCTTTCCCATTGGTTCAGCATAATAATCAACCGGTCAACAATTTCGGCTGTCTTCAATCTCTCATTTCGGTCCAGCTTTCTTTCCATAATTTCTTCTTGTATCTTCGGTCCAGCTAGCCCTCACGGTTCAGCTGTTTCTTCCTCTCCTTTAATCCTTTAATTCGGTTCAGCTCCTTCTTTTATTCCCTTCAATTCAGCTCCTCCCTTCTACAACAGCCGCCACCTTCACACCCAAAACAATGGTCCCCACTTCCTTTGCTTCTTCAATTGTCTTTAGGTTAAAATGTGAGTTGTGCCTTGTTTGGATAAAGTGGTGAAAATATGTTTTATGATATGTACAAAATTGCAATAACCAAACAAGGCCCTTACTCATTTAACCTCCTTTTAGAAAAAAATGTGAAAATAAATTCTGCACTTGTGATATTCCACTTTTGTCCTTCATTAAGCTCCAAAATAACATCTTTTACCTTTACCACTCAATTTGTGCCACATCATCACCTACAAAATTATATTCACAAAGGTAATATCTTTTGTTCACAATTAAAGAATAATGGGAATAACAAATATTAATTAAAAATATAACAATTTAACCACTTTAATTCTCAAATTATTCTTCCATTAAAGTCTTACATTAACACTTGATTATGCCCAAAATATTTAATTAAGTCCCACAAAAGCCTAAGATTAATTAATAAAAAGATATAAATATTGAGCTCTATCATGACCGTACCTAGTCCGCAAAGCAGTCTTCGGAACATCTTCTGCTTTCACTCGCAGCTGATGATACCCTGACCTTATATCAATCTTCGAAAATACACACGAACCAGATAGTTGATCTAGTAGGTCATCGATTCGGGGAAGAGGGTACTTGTTCTTGATAGTAACTTTATTCAGTTCTCTGTAGTCGATACACAATTGAAGACTCCCGTCTTCCTTCTTAACAAATAACACTGGAGCTCCCCAAGGCGACACACTGGGTCTAATAAACCCTTTCTCAAGCAAATCTTCTATTTGTTTCTTTAACTCCGCCATTTCGTTTGGGGCCATGCGGTATGGGGCCTTAGATATAGAACCAGCTCCAGGTACAATGTCAATTGGGAACTGAACTTCCCTCTCAGGAGGCAATCCACTAAGATCATCCGGAAATACCTCAGGGAATTCATTTACCACGGGTACTTTACTCAAAATCTCACCAGTTTCCCCTTGCACAGAGAAAAACACCACATACCCCTGGCAACCCTTTTTAAGACACTTTTCAGCTTTAGCCATAGAAAGAAAATTCATACTGGCACTCACAGTTTCGACCCTCTGAGAAACAGGATATACTATCCTCTTGTTTCCACAATCAAGCAACACATTATTTGCCGTTAACCAATCAAAACCTAAAATGACTTCTAATTGGTAAAGCGGCAAACATATCAAATCTACAATAGATTGGTGCCCTTCCACAGTTACGACATAATTCAAGTAAGCTTCTGTGGTTAAGGCCTTAATACCCATTGGAGTTGACACTACTAATTCAAATGGCAGTTTGTGCACATGCAATCCCAGGCGCTTCACACAATCATAGGCAATGAAGGAGTGACTTGCACCCGAGTCAAATAAAACTTGCAACAGATGGCCATGAAGTAGAATTTTACCTTGTATCAGCTCAGGAGATTTGCGGGCCTCCTCATGGGTCATAGCGAATACACGGCCCTGTGTCTTCGGTCTCTGCTCGACTCGCGGTCGTTGACAATCTCTGGAAAGATGTCCTGGCTGCTTACAGTTAAAACAGATTATTTCTCCCCGACAATTCTGGCCATAATGTGATTTGTTGCAGCGAGGACATTTCCACTCGGTCGCAAATCTCTGAGGTTCACGGTCTCTAGGCTGATAGGGCTTCTTATCACCGCCCTTGAATGAAGATGATCCTTGGCCTTTCCGCTTCTGGGAAACATTACCCTTACTAGGTTCATTGCGGTGGCCAGTAGCTCTAACAGGATACAGCTCCTTCAAATTGTTTTCCGTGATTCGACATTGCTCCATAGCCTTGTTAAACTTGGTGAATTGGTGAGTGGCTAACCTCTTCCTCAACTCTCGTCTCAGACCGCGGATAAGCATATCCGAACTCCATTCTTCGTCATCCTTGAACCGGAGGTAGGAGGAGTACCGAGCCAATCGAACAAAACGGGACAAGTAATCATCGAAGCTCTCTGTGTCCCCTTGTTTAATATTCAGAAATTCTGTTTCCTTCTCAAGCCGCACTGATTTGGGAAAATACTTCTCATTGAATTCTTGCTGAAACAATTCCCAAGTCAGTGGCACATTTCTATTGCGCAGAGTAAGAGAGATATTTCTCCACCAACGGTCCGCATCACCCTCGAGCTTGTAGACTTCCAGGCGTGGCTTCACCTCATCCGAGCACCCAAGGACCTCAAATATTTTCTCCAGCCTGTTCATCCAATCTTCGGCTGCTTGAGGGTCAAACCTCCCTCTGAACACCGGAGGCAGATGTTTACAGAATCTTGTGACCCAAAACTGAAGGTCCCTTTCCTCCTTAACTGGCATCCCATGTGATTCTTGATTTGGGACAATGTGAGGTAGGGACTCCAGGGGTCGTGCTGACCCTTCAGCAGTGTCCTCATGACGGGTTTCTTCTTGAGTTTCCACCGGAGTGGATTGAACCGGGTCCTCTTTGTTCTTCGCCTTCTCTGCTTTGAGCTCTTCTCTTAGCTCAGTTATCATATCCCGCTGATCTCTGATTAGACCCATTAATTCCTGCATTGCATCCGGTGGGTTATCCTTGACGACTTCCACCTCTGGGTCTACACGCGGAATACTGGGGCGTCCTCTAGTTTTCTTCATTCTAAAAACAACTTGCCCCATTAATTTAGCAGAAATAGTATGCACTTATAGTCACAAAACTCATTTATATATCCATACCAATATATCATGCACATGCATACTCAACAATCATTCACAGATAATCTTATATCCCTACTACTGTCTAAGGGATCTATCTTAGCAAACTCTACCCTTGCCAGGAACTACAGCTCTGATACCAAAATGTAACCCCCTGCCTTAATTAGTGTAATTATAATTCGATATCTCTTAATTAAATTGGTTTAGAGACCGTCGAATAGTTCAAAACTTATTTAAAACTCCCCTTTATAGTAGGGACTTTACAAAATTTTCAAAACTTTTTCCCTATTCCGGTCTCAAATTCAATTATCGAATATAATCACCTGTGCAATTAATTTACATTTAAACATATCAGAATATCTAATAGCAATCCCGGCAACCCCCGGGTTCCATTCATTCACTATAGGGTTTTAATTCCCATATAAGGGATTACACCACTGTATTCCACTAATATTTACAATCCAAAAATAGTTTACAGAACCCTGTCCAAAATGAATAATCAACATATCCAAAACAAACGTCCCTACAGGGTTCTATCCGCTCCTAGTAATCCGCTTTTCCTTGGAGCCACTTGCTCTGTCTGAAATGTTAGTCGAAGGAAAGAATGAGATTCAAGATAATCCCAGTAGTAACAAAACATTTATACCACACATAAATACATAGCATGTAAGAAAATCATGATACAGCAGCAGTAGCACAAATCACACTCCACCCTCATCCCCTTTCTCCGTCGGGAAGGCACACTGTCCTAACCCGAACAGTTGTTAGCTACTCAGGGACTATTGGCGTGGCAGTGCATACACATAGCCTTATAGCTCATATTGCTATCTGGCTTTCACAAATGGCCCGTCGGCCTTCACAAATAGCCTTTCGGCTCACATATTCACATATATCACACCTCATCCTCATCCCCTTTCTCCGCCGGGAAGGCATACAACCCTTGCCCGATCTGTTGTTAGCTACTCAGGGACTATTGGTATGACGGTGTTTACACATATTCACAATGTCGCAGCATACGAGTTTATCACAAATCAATGATAATACACACATATAATGCATCACATATGGTACGAAAGAAAAGTTACTACCTCGTTCCTTTCTGACGTTCGCTGGCACAGTTGGCTCACGAGAGCGGCAAATATCAAAGCCTATAAACAAAAATAAAAAATGGTGGATTAATTTCCTACCCCTAATTCCTACTTTCAAACACTTAGAATAGGTTCCATATGAGTCCCCTAAATGGTTATAACAAGCTCAAAGAGAACCTAAAAGGATTGGAGAATTCTAGGTTGGAAATTGCTTTGCAAACTCACAAAGTGCTGAAAATTGGGTTCTGGCTGCAGCCAAGAATTCTCTGGCTGCAGCCAAAAATGGCTAAAAACGTCACAGAAACATTTTGGCTGCAGCCAAGAATTTCTGGCTGCCGCCAGGACACACACAGAAAGTTTTGCGCTGGAGGGAGAATTTTGGCTGCAGCCAAGGAAAGTTCAAAAATTCATAACTTGCTCTAGAAAACTTGAAACAAGGTGATTCCAAAGCCCATTGAAAGATATTCAAGTCCCCTTTATGGGAAAAATATGTAAAATTATCAAGAATCACCACAAAAGTCCAGATTTACCAAAACCCTAACATTGTGCCAAAACAGGGTCCAGTTTTGATGCCAAACTTTGGACAGTTCAAACTCCCAGCTCACAAAGCGAAATGGCACAAAATTTATGTCCATTTTGAAGCTTGAGATGTGAACCTTAAGACTGAAAAGTTTCATAATTTTCCAACATCATTTGCCTAGTCAAAACGTCCACGCCATCTGACTATCCAGAACAGACTTACATTGGTCAACATTTCCATTTTTGCACCAATGCTTCCAATGGTTCCCAAATTTCAAATCACATACTATTTTCACACAATTTGGCTCAAGGAACACATTGGAACCATCAAAATGACCATATTCATTATCCATGGGCATGTTCTACCACAATCACCACATATCACCTTAACATCTCCAATCAACACACACATTGCAATCCATTCCAACCCAAAATTCCAAGCCAATTCCAAATGCACCAAGACACTCTATGACACTAATTTCCACATTAAACACTAACCAAGTCATGCTTTTCGAAATTTACCAAAAATCAGGGCAAATTCCAAAGTCTTCAAAACTCAATCAATGATCAAAATAACCATACCAAAGTACATCAACTACTCACCTCTTATGTCATCCAAAACCAATTCTTCAATTCTCCAACTTCCAAATTTCCACAAGTTCTCAAACTTCACCAACCAAAATTCTGAAACCATAGGAATATAGCCCTCAACCTCATGAACAACATTAATGAAAGTAAATTGAGCATTCATGGACAAATTCTCACCTTTCTTTAAGCCTTCTTCTTTCTCTTTCTTGCTTAACTTCAGCGAAAATGGAGAGAATAGAGAGAGATGAGAGATATTGATCAATGACTCATAGTTCAATCCTCACACACACACATAGCCGACTTGAAAGGGAGAGAGGTAGAGTTTGAAAATTTTGACTCATCCAATGGCTCTCATTTGGACACATGGCAACATCTCATCCTTCCTCCTATGAGTGCATATGAACTCATCCACACAAGATTCCACCCCTTGTTCTTTCAATCCAAGCCATTGATCATGATTACCAAGGGGTTTCCTCTCCAGTAACTTACCAGTCGATCGGTAAATTTACCATTTTACCCTGATTAGCACAATACTTACTAAACCATTAATAATCGCCTTTATATCATATTGCACAACATATCCTTCAAAAGTGTTTAATTATCATTAATTACATCACTTTGAAGCCATTAGCCCTTAATTACAATTTGGGATATTACATAGGTACGGGACTTCCAAATACAGAGTGCAGGGTTCTCCAGGCTCTAGTGAAGGACCAGGGTTGCCATGTTCAACCTCAGGCGGATTGTAACTGCCTTTGGTGCTAGGAAAGGCCGGGGATTCCTGAGTTAGAGAAATAATAGAATTAATTAAAATAACATAAGGAAAAACTCAATGTAATATTAAATAAAATTAGTTACAAACCTCAGAGCTAGACGCCACGTTACACATCCCGCCTTGCATGTGAGACAACACCATCGTACTCATCTCACCACATAGCTCACTCAACAACTCTTCTTTAAGCTCGTCTCAAAGTGATTGACACATTTACACCACTAGCTCTGCTCGGATTTCCTCTCAAACCTTAGCCACAAATTCCTGACTCATTTTACCTCGTCCATAAGCTTGTGAACCTCGTCCAAAGTATATAAAGAGACCAACTCCCCTTGACTCCCCTTTAACTTGACCAGGGTGATCTAGATTCCCAAGTACCATTGCTAAGATGTCCATCCTTCCAGTTTGAGTGAAGGCACCCTACCTACTCTGCTCTTCAAGTTCATCCGGCAGAATACAATGGATAAACAAAAAGTAATTACATGCAATCTTGTTAGAAAAATGAAACACACTTAAATATACTTGTTATTAAATACTCAATCCTTTTAGCGACATCAACAACGACTGAATTTATATATTTTTCTCTCTTTATCCTCCCTGCTTTCCATTTTTTGTGACGTGGGGGAGGATGTGGCCCCTGTACGACAATACTAGGATCTGCTCAGGTTGTTTCCTCCAATTTTTGCAATTCAGCTTGCATCATCTTCTTCTCGAGCTTCTGATAACCCCTACGCGACATGTAATGAGGATAATTGTTTTTTGCTCGCCTCTCTTTATTTGCTTAACTCAATTTCTATATAAACAAAGAATAATGATAACTGAGTTAACGATGTCAAGTAAGTTCAACTAAAATGTTTAACACTAAGATGAACAAAATGTACCAGGAAATTGGGATCCTACCGCGATGCCACAAAGGACCTCCAGTCATTTAGAGAAAGAAACGAATACTCTTTACAAGGATCCTCATGACCCCTTGGCCCTTGAACGTACTTGGTTGTGAGCGTGGACTTGAAATCTTTCCAACCCTCACGAACGTCCCCCATCCAATGCTTGTACATCACCCTCATATTGGGAATATCGTAGGTTTGCTACAAAACAAAATATATAATAGTTATATATGAAAACAAAGAAATAGAGATAGAGATAACAATACAACTTTACATACCAAAAGTTGGTCCTAAATCATAGCCTTTGTGTCCTTTAAAACTTCCCTCCAGGTAGGAATTAGAACGCTAACTTTGTTCCAACCCAAAAAGCCAATATAGCTAATGAACTTATCTTCGTCTAGGCCGAGTGGCTTCAAATTATCATCAAATTCCACGTGAACCCTGCTCGCCTGTTGTTCCTTATGACGGGCCACCAATGACCGTAGCTTCGTGCTTCCTCTAACCTTTTTCTTAACCGGTAAGCCAACAGAGTCGCCCGAATTTGAACTTGCCATGATCCTGCTAAGAAATAAATGTGACATGATAAGTAAAGTGAAATTACATGCACACTTTAAACAATTCAAAATCTTACTAAGAAATAAATGTGACATATGATAAGTAAATTGAAATTACATACACACTTTAAACAATTCAAAATCTTAGTTTAAGTGTTTTCCTAAATTCCTTTACAATGATCAACTCTAGCTGCATATTCATCATCATCTACCAATTCTACTTCAGATGGCATAGGCAGATTTGTAGTGAAAGGCGGCGTGTCATCAAGAATCAAACTCGGATCAGCATCCTTCTGTTTTTTACTTTGGAGTATAATAGACAATTTTTCATTTGCTGGATCAATGACATAAAACACTTGTTTTACTTGACTTGCTAAAATGAATGACTCATCTTTATAACCGACTCTTTTAAGATCAACTGAGGTAAATCTAGATTGATCTACTTCAACAACATTATTGTTAACCCACCTGCATTTGAATAAAGGAACTCTCAACTTACTGTAGCTTATCTCCCATATGTCTTCAATAACTCTATAATAGACCATGGATGCCAAAATGGGGTTTTTGTCTTTTAAACTAGAAAAGTGCATTGATTCGGCTACCGCCATCACCCCACTATTTTGCATAATAATTCTGTTATCCTAGGCATTTGTATAGAAAGAATACCCATTTATATCGAAGCCACTCCAAGTTATGACCTCAAAAGAAGGCCCCCAAGCTAATCATTTGATTGTCTCAGACACATTGATGTCGTGCGCTATCTTATCCTTGAACCACTCTATGAAAGTCTTGTTTTGCTCATTAGCTATCTGCATGTAATTTTTCCTTAGATATATCTCCTTTAAACTACTTATGTGTTCGGCTAAGTACGGTTGAACTTCTTCCGTATTATTCAAGATATACATGTGTTCTTGCAACACCTCTTTACGACGCATGCTCTTCACTTTGAGCCCTCGTGTTCCCTTACTTGTACCCTTTTCATGACGAGATTGGGCCTTTGACCTTGATAGATATTCTTTGCAAAAGTTCATAGCCTCTTCAATGCCATATCTTTCCACAATTGAGGCTTTAGGTCGATAAGGATTTTTAGAATACCCTTTTAAGTTCTTCATGTATCGCTCGAAAGGGTACATCTAACTTAGATAAACTGGGCCGTATAGTCTTACCTCCCTTACCAGATGAATTATTAAATGCACCATTATATCGAAGAATATGGGAGCTAAATGCATCTCAAGTTGGCAAAGAATAGTATAACCCTCATTTTCTAATTTATCTAACCTTCCAATGTCAACAACTTTGCTACAAATAGCTTTAAAGAAACTGCATAACCTTTTTATCGTGCTTCGCACATCATCTTTCATAATGCCTTTAATAGCTACTTGTAATAGTTGTTGCATTAAGACATGGCAATCATGAGACTTCATTCCTACTAACTTCAAATCTTCTATTGACATAAGCCAGCTCACATTAGAAGAATACCCTTATGCAAAAACCCACACAAACTTCTTTTCTCAACTTTTGACAATGTATGCACTGCTAGCTCCATATACGCCCTCTTACCATCATCTCTTAGTTTTGGATGTAGCCATTCTCTTATTCCCATTTCAACCAAGTCTAGCCTCACACTAATTCCATCTTTAGTCTTACCTGGTATGTGCAAAAGCGTACCAAGAAGACTATCTCATACATTTTTCTTGACATGCATCACATCAATACTGTGTCTTACATCAAGACTACGCCAATATGGAAGATGAAACAAAATTGACCTCTTCTTCCATATGTTCTTCTCACCCGCAGTCCTATGATTCTTACCAAAATTGGCATCGATTATTTCCACCTGACTATAAACCTCGTCTCCAGTTAATGCCTTCAGAGCCATTTCATTCTCTGGTAAACAATTAAAAGTCTTCTTCAACCTACAGTACAGGTGGAACTGAGGAAGAAATCATCTATGACCAAGGTAGACTATTTTCCTACCGTGTTTTAGTTGATGGAAGTGTGTGCTTGCTTAGCATATCGGACATGCTTTATGACTCTTCACACTAGAACCTAACAAGTTCCCGTATGCAGGGAAGTCATTAATAGTGGTGAAAATCATTGCATGTAGCTTAAAGGACTGTTGGCTATATGCATCAAACACATCTATGCCATCCTCCCACAACTTCTTTAAGTCCTCTATCAAAGGTGTCAAGTAGACATCAATATCATTCCCCGGATGCTTTGGTTCTGAAATCATCATAGAAAGCTTCACGTACTTGCATTTCATACACAACCAGGGAGGTAAGTTGTAAATCACCAGCAGAACCGGCCATACACTATGTGTACTACTAAAAGTAATATAAGGATTGATTCCGTCTGTGCAAAGCCCAAGCCAAAGGTTTCTTGGTTCGCTGCCAAATCCAGGATGCATTTCATCTATTTTCTTCCATTGTGGAGAGTCAGCCGGGTGCCGAAGGTATTTTCCATCACATATTCTGTCGTCACAATGCCATCTCAACTTTTTCACTTCTTTTGCATTAGCAAACATTCGTTTAAACCGCGGAATGATTGGAGGATACCATAAAACCTTTAAAGGTTGCTTCTTACTTGTCTCATCACCACATCCATCACCTTTCTTCACTTTGTATCTCAAAGTTTTACATTTTGGACACTCACTCAATCCTTCATACTCATTTATGTAAAATACAAAATCATTAGGGCAAGCATGTATCTTTTTATACTCCATACCCATCGCAGACAAGATTTTCTTGGCCTCATACATACGATTTGGAAGTACATTATCCTCTGGAAACATATCACACAACAGTTCAAGTAATAATGTGAAACTACTATCGGTCCACCCACAAGTTGTCTTTAAGTAACCAAGTGCAAAATACCTGACAAGCGTGTATACTTAGTACACCTAGGGTACAAATGTGTCTCCGCATCACTTCTCACGCTATCATATACAGGCGATTGCATAAAACATTCTACCTCCACATCATGAATCATTTTCTCCATTCTATTGTCATCTCTAACCTCCAAGACTTCCTTCTCGTGGGAAGCATAAGCGGTTACTTCCTCACCATGCCATATCCACCTTATGTACCGAAGATTTATTCCATCACAAACTAAGTGATCTCTTATATCATCAATATCCCGTCGACTCTCATTTAAACATTTCACACATGGACCAAAATACTTCCCATTTTTACTAGGTGTATTCATTTTACCAAATTCAATAAACTCTTCCACCCCTTTCTCATATTCTTTACTAGTTCTTAATGCATTCATCCAGCTGTTATCCATTTTACTACTCCAGGCCTATTCCATTTTCAACAGTACTCACTTTTAGATCAATTGTCATTATAATATGAATATAGGTGAAGACAGAGCATGGCTTACTCATTTTTTAAAAAATTTCAGCAGCATTTCCCCTTAAATGTAAGACATCCAAAAATTTGAACAATAACCCAAATAACAATAACAAAAATTTGACATACCATAGAGGATTTTTTAATAGCGGTTATATACAAAAAAAATGTCATTAACAGACAATCACAACCATTCTAAATATATAAGAAGCTGTCATGGGGATTTGTCATTTACCTGGAAAATGCAGGAAGAACGTTGAACAGTAAATGCCTAGTCAGTAATTATTTTTGAGTCTTTTTGGAATGACCTTGATTCACCAGTTTACTATTTTATGGCCCGTATACTTGCGGTGCCACTTCATGGTTGAAATCTCCTGCTTTTGCCTACAGTGACGCAGAAGTCCTTCTAACCTTGACAGCAAATTCAAAATTTCTCCTAAGATTGAGTTATTAACCATGCATGTAAGATAACAAAATGAAGCTTTTGAAAATGAGGAATAAAACCCGCTAACAATCTCATTTCCAATCAGTATAATGCAATAAGCTCAAATAAATTGCTTTAATTACCGGGGAGCAAGTTTTGATCCATGGAAGCTCAGATTGCATGCAGATTTTGGAGAGATTAAGGTAGCATTATATGGTAATGTTAAGAGGGTAGAGGTTGAGAAAGTAATATGGGTCCGAAGACAATTAATCTCAGAGAATCATCTTGGTAATCATAAATTGAACCTCAACAATATATAATCATAGAGAAACTAGGAAAACAAAGAAATAACAGCTACCCAAAGATTGAAAAACAAAGGGATTTGTCTTTTACCTGGAAAATGTAGGAAGCATGTTGACGAGCTACAGGTCGACGGCACACCGTAGCTGAGAGGCGGATGGACAAGTGAGGGATGAAGAAGAGTGACACTGTCATGACTTGCGAAGATCAAGTGAGGGATAAAGAAGAGTAGACGACAAGGAGAAGGATGCATGAATGAAGAGCAAGAGCAAACTAAAAAAAGAGGAAGAGAGACCGGCGGGAGAACGTAGCACGAAATGAAAGCAAAAGGTAAAGTAAAGTGTGATTGACTATGGCGGTAGTGGGGAGAGATTCAACAACCGTTCTCATAGAACAGTCGTTGAATCATATTACAATGACCGTTCCTAGGGAACGGTCGTTGAATCATTGCTTTTCAATTACCGTTCCTAAGGAACGGTCGTTGAAAGAGGCTACAACTACCGTTCTTCAGAACGGTCATTGTATCAGAAACATTCAATGACCATTTTCATTTAAACGGTCTTTGAAAAGCTTCCCAAAATCACGCCTTTACCACCGCTCTTCTTCCGCTCTTCTTTCTACTACTGTTTTCTTGAAAACAGATGTTGTTTGGTGTCGTGGAATCTTCTTCCTGTAGTAGTAACATAAACTTCATAATTTAGAAAAAAAACACAATTCCCCACATTGAGTTGTCATTTTTTGAAATTATAAAATTTGAATTTCTCCAGATAACTCATCAGCCATGTAAGATTAAATTAAGATGAATTGTTATATTTTAATTAGTTAAAACATAGATAATGTGATGCTCCTAAAATATGTAAGTATTCCTTCCCTCACAAATAGAAGACCATATATCAGACACAATTTGAATGGAATGAATGTTAGTCTTTTGTCGCACCACTGTTAAAACTGACAGTAACACCCAAGAGGAGTGAATTTTGCATATTTATAAATTTTAGGAGTTTTTAATTTCTTTTGCACAAGATAGAATGAAGGAGCATCATTAAAATCATAAAATATTTGAATGGTGCACATGAAGGATGAGTAGTTCCTTATATGTTCCCTTGGATATATGCTCTAGAAATGTAGACGATTCGACCCCAAGTTTTATTAGTGAAGGCCTTGTAATTAATTTGGCATTTAGAACAAATAACATATGAAAAATCCTTAAATTGAAGAATCTTCTAACTTTTCAATAGATGTCCCGTGAGTCTTCGATAATTCTTTGCATCATAGTTGATTAAGGACGATATGACCGGTCATGCCAAATAATAAATATACTTTTATCATCAAGCTTCTAGTTTATTGTAGCATTCATTGTATTAATATTTTTATAATACAAACTAGAACATCACTAGATAATTTTTCCAAAACACATTTTTTTCCATATCTAACAATGGTGATATATGGATATTTAATATTTTTTCTCATTTATAGTCTCAATATGATACCTATTTGGACAGATACCTTTAAAACTTGATAAATTTAATTTCTTGGAAACTTGGAAGAATATAAAGCATTATTAATAACAAATTTTGTCTCTTTGGGTAATGTTATAATTGCTCTTTCGAAACCTTCAATTAATTTGATATTACCTTGTTGCTATAGTTTTGATGCTTGCATTACTATTGTTAGGTGGAAAAATATTTTTTATTTATAGGTATGGTGTGTGTTCTAACACTATTTGTGAGCCACACATGTATTCATTCTTGTGTCTAATAAAAGAAAGGGGTATATCCATGTTCTTCACGAAAAGAAAGAAAAATGCGTTAAAATAAATCCATAATGAAACAAAATACATTATACAAGCAATAATGCTTTTATTATAAGGAAACAAGAAAGTGAATGGAAAACATAAATCAATCATGAACAAAAACATTCTTTTTTTTTTAACCAAATTTGTCTAATAATGATTCTCGAAGAAGTCAACAACCTCCAAATGTGTCATAGCATCAAGGCCATTAATACCATCTAACTCGTTGATATTATCATTCATGTATGCATTACGTGCCTCAACATCATCATTCACATTTTGAAAACTCAAATGTGCTTTCACATTATTTGAATTCCTTTGATGGAGGCTTGATAAAGTTTTGGGAGAAAAGGCAAAGGAGTATTTCTCATTCACTTTGTTTTCTTAGTACCAATGCCTTGAGAAACCATTAAAATCCAATCCTAAGGTTTCACTGAAATAAAAATATTAACCAAGAGGATCTCCTCCCAATTAGTCATTCATTGGGAAGTTTATGGGGTTTAGGACATTAATGATAAAGAATCCTAAGTGTTAGGAACTAAGAATTAGGGGTTAGGGACATCCACTAATGCAAATTTATAATACTTTTAATATATTTTTAGTTAAAAAATAATATAAATTTATCACATTTTTTTAAAAAAAAGTTAACTATATTCAATGCCACTACAAGTTTGCTCGTTGACCAAAGCAAATACTCGCTTCGTCTCCATATGTAAGGTCCTTTTAACTAATTATGATATTCAAGAAATAATTTCAAATCAGTTAGAAGTAATAAATATGTAGGAAATATATTTTTCTTTTCACACATGCCCTTATTTATGAATGAGTAAGAGAGTGAGAGAGTAATAATGAGAAAAATTATTAAAGAGAATGTCTGAGGCAAAAATGATGTAAGAGGGTAAAGAGAATGAGAGAAAATAAACGGAATGAGTCAACATTTTAACAAATGTAAGTAAATGAATGAAATTAATTAATGCGTAATAGTGTATTTATTAGTAAAACAAACTCAAAAAAAATCTTATAAAAATGGACATGACTATTCAAAAAATGAGAACTTAGAGCTAGGAAAGAGGGAGTACGTGGAATTCTCAATGACATTGTGACATTGAATTTTTTTTCTTGACTTTTTATCACATTGAGGTCACAACTACATGCTTCCCACATTAATTAATTTCATCAAAGACCCGATTGACGTAATATCATATATCAAGGCCAAACGAGGAAAAAAAAAGGCGACAAAATGAGAATGTGGTTTTTAATGTCTCTATTTGGACCTCCCAATCGTGGTAGCTACGCAACCAAACAGTTGGTTAGCCCAAAGTAAAAAAGATGCGAAAATGAGAATGTGGTTTGGTTGTACATTATCATTATAAAATATTGCAGCATAGCTAGTAAGCTCCCACCAAGAACTCATTATCATCCCTTTGTAGTTCATAAATTCTTTGCTTTGTAACAAATATGGCTAAACCATCACTACTACAAAAAGAGGTTTTAATGTCCCAATTTTGGCACTTTTAACATCCAAAAATGGGGGGACGTCTATCTGGGGGACGTAGTATGTTTTAAGAAAAGATGTCCCAAAAAAATGGGACATCTAAAGTGAGACTTTAGACGTCCCAAATTGTCATTTGAGACATCTAAAGTCTTCGAAAGGGGGACTTTAGACGTCCCAATTCTTAATTTGGGACATTAAAAGGTTTAATTTTTTTTAAATGATCATTTACATTCTGTATTACCCAGCGAATTCAAACTACAAAAACAGAATAGAAAATGGATACATAAACCACAATGTCTGTTACAAAATGGTAAGGACATCTAGCACTACAATCTTTACTATATATATATACAATAACAACTCATACAACCTACTACTATATATATCAACAATAACAACCAAAAAGTGTCAAAACGCTGTCATCACACAACTACAAACTGATATAAATAAAAATTTACTGCTCTATATGTTGAAGAAGATGTCCATCCAAAAGGTCTCTGATCAAAATAAGGTCTTCACGTAGGTAGGCATCTTCATTATCAAAAATCTGAAAATTAGAAAATAAGATTTGATGAAATGAATCAAGCAAATGAATTAATTAGCATTTCGATTAGAACACCAAAAATATTATCATTTGAGAATGAAGAAGCGATTACCTTTTTAAAATCATTAGTAATTCCACTTTGAGTGATGTTATACATATTAAGTATAACACAATATCCGCATTCAATATTTCCAGGTTGTCGAGGGCACTTTAAATCAAAGGCATGCAATTGGTTGTTAAAATCAATAAAGGTATGTCTAAAATGAACATCAATGAAACAATTAGAATCGAAACTACTTACTATTGGATAAAACCACTTTGGCTTTTTAACAATTGTACCCTCGCGTGACCTACCTAGGACTTTATATGTTTAACAAGCACTATCATGAAAATCAAAATGAACAGAAATTAGAACTATTCATTTTCTTAAGAGTTAATGAAATACAAACAGAATAACTTACATGTAGAAGACGGATTTTGTATCTTTGTCTAGCTTTTTACTCAAGGGATTAAACCAATAGACTACATTGCGGTGAGGATATATAACACACAAACTCCAGTGGTAACTATAACAACATGTACAGATTAAAATGAAGTTAGATGACAAGGCAATTATTTATTAAACTTCTTAAATTGACAAAATGAAAATAAGAACCGTTAAACTTCTTCGTCATCCTTTTAGAACATCAAAAAAAATTGTTATTAGGATGCCAACAGATTTTCAGTAATAGTAAGGTAATTCCTACCATTGGAGGTGTTGCATTTAAACCAATAAGATTGTGAGGCCAAAGGATGAAAGATCCTATCACCTGACCTAAAGTGCTAACCTTTGGATTAGGAACAAGGATGGTTGTACCTTCTTCACCCTTTCTAACACTCATCACATTCACCCTACGAAAATCCTACGGAATTTGCTGATGATGGTGGGTGGTAGCACGTGTGTGAACGAGAGCATTAGCAACAACACGCAACTGTGAACGAGAGCATAGGCAACAACATGCAACAGTGGATCATCCAAATAGAGGGTGGAAGGGTCTCCCGACACTGGAGTGGGAGAAGGGTCGCCAAGTAGTTCCTCCAGAGGGTTGTAACTTCCTTTGGTGCTATTGAAGGCCGGGGATTCCTGAGTTCTATACTCATCCCTTGCCCTTTGCACTTCGAACATCTTTGCCATTTCAAGTTGAAACTCTAGCAACAACTCTTATTGGAGCTTGTCACAAAGGTTGGCCTCGATCTCTCATTCGAGGTCCTCACGAATCTTGGCCCACAAGGTCCTTACTAGGTCCAGCTTGTGACAAATAACGTGAGTCTCGTCCAAAATACCTCCTGACACTAACTCTCCGTGTCTCTCCTCGAACACGACTAAGGTCATCTGCCTTCCTAATAGCCGTTAACAAGATGTCCATCCGTCTATTTGGATTGAATGAACCTTGGATACTCTGATCTTCCAGTTCATCCTGTAGCATAAAGTATATTGTAAATGTATCTAAACCACTCTTGATATGCAAAAAATTAGGTACTTATGGTATAACTACTTACAGACCTCGAAGCAACCTCAGCAACAATCGGATTTATGTACTTCCCAGCCTTAATCCTCCCTAATTTCCATTTTTTGTGATGTGGAGGAGGTTTCAGGGCCTGGATAACAACGCTGGGATCAGATTCCACTGCTTCCTTCATTTTCTCTAACTCTTCTTGCATCATTTGCCGCTCAAGCTTTCGATATCCACCACGAGACATGTAATGTTGATATTTATTTTTTGATTGCCTCTGTGCATTTGCTACACTTAATTTCTATGAATAAAAAACAACAAAAAATAAATCAATGATATCAAGTATATGAAAATTAAATACTCTATATCTTGATGACAGAAATCTTACCAAAAACTTAGGATCTGCCCGTGATGCCGCAAACAACCTCCAGTCCTCTAGAGACAAATACGAATAATGTGTACATGGATCCTGACCCCTCTGGGCACCTCGAATATACCTTGTTGTTAGCTTGTTCTTGAAACCTTTCCATCGTATATAAACCTCATCCATCCAGTGCCTATACATCTCCCTGGTGTCTGAGACATCGTATGTTTGCTGCAAGGTAAAACATAAGATTATTATATTTGAAACAATAGGAATAAAGCTACAATTACCATAGATGCATCAAAACTTATATACCAAAAGTTGCTGCCAAATCATGTCTTTCATTTTTTGAGGAAACAATCTCCAATTATCATTGGTAATGCGCACTTTGCTTCGACCCAAAAACCTTACGTAGCTAATGAAGTGGTCTTCCTCAGGACTAACTGGATTAAGATTGTCATCGAAATCTGTATGCAGCCTCTCTTGCTGATGTTCATGACGTGCAACCAATGCTCCCATCTTTGTACAGCCTCTAACCCTCCTTCTTGCAACGGGTTTATCTCTAGGCCTTTAGTCATCGCTAGGGCTTTCGTCATCTCTACGCCTTTCATCATCACTAGAGTTGTCCATATTCCTGTTAACACAAAAAGCATCGTCAGAAATATAAATAAATTGCAATAAAAATAAAATAAACTAAGCGGGAGTAAAACAAAAAAAAACCACACAGTTCTCGTTTATAAATTAAGGTCTTACTCTATATTGTTTCTCATAGTCCTTCACCATGGTCATTTCTTACAGCATATTCATCATCATCTACCAATTCTACTTCATTTGTTCAAGGTGGAGTTGTTGTGAAAGGTGGTGTGTCGTGAAGGTTGAAGGTCAGATCACCAAACTTCTGTTTTTTACTTTTAAGGACAATAGACATGTTTTTGCTCGTAGGATCGGTGACATAAAACACTTGTTTTGCCTGGCTTGCTAGAATGAAGGGCTCATCTCTATAGCCAACTCTTCGAAGATCAACTGAGACAAATCCAAATTGTTTATCTATCACTACAGCATTATTGCTAACCCACTTACATTTGAATAAAGTAACTTTGAACTTGTTGTATGTCATCTCCCATGTTTCTTCTCTAAATCCATAATAGGCTATAGACGCTAATATGGGGTTTTTGTCTCTCGAACTGGAAAAGTGCATAGCTTCATCTTCTACCATGACCCCACTATTTTGCATGGTACTTTTGTCATCTTGCTCTTTCGTATAGAAATAATAGCCATTTATATCATAACGGTCCAAGTAATGACCTAAAACGAAGGCCCCCAAGCTAGCCACTCGATTGTCTCAAACACACCGGTCTCGTGCAAAACCTTTTTCTCAAACCACTGCATGAATGTCTTGTTTTGCTCAATAGCAATAAGCATGTCATTCTTCCTTGGATTCTTGTTCTTCAAAGTCTTTTTGTGTTCATCTATGTAAGGTTAAACTTCTTCCATATTATTCAGGATATACAAGTGGGCCTGCAACACCTCTTCACGAGGAACATTCTTCACTTTTAGTTCTCGTGTTCCCTTGCTTCTCTCCTCTTCATGCCGAGATTGTTTCTCCTTCCCTGACATATAATCTTTGCAAAATTCTATAGCCTCCTCAACTACTTATCTTTCTACTATTGAGGCTTCTGGTCGATAAGGATTTTTAGAATACCCTTTTAAGATCTTCATGTATCGCTCGAAAGGGTACATCCACCTCAAGTAAACTGGACCACAGAGCCTTACCTCCCTTACCAAATGCACCATTATATCAAAAAATAAAGGAGGAAAATGCATCTCTAGTTGTGACAAAATAATGTAACCCTCATTTTCCAATTCATCCAACTTTTCAGTGTCAATGACTTTGTTACAGATAGCATTGAAGAAAACGCACAATCTTGTTACAGTGGTTCGTACTTCATCTTTCATTATGCCTCTAATAGCTACAAATAATAGTTGTTGCATCAACAAATGATAATTATGGGACTTCATTCCCACTAACTTCAAATCGTCCATTGAGACACATCTTCTCACATTCGAGGAATACTCTTGTGGCACCTTAATTTCATACAAACACCCACACAAACTTATTTTCTCTGCTTTTGATAGTGTATGCGCTGCTGGCTCCATGTATGGCCTCCTACCATCATCTCTTAGTTGTGGATGTAACCGTTCTCTTATTCCCATATCAACAAGGCCTAATCTCGCACTAATCCCATCCTTGGTCTTCTCTGGTATGTGTAAAAGCATACTGATAAGGCGATCACAAATGTTCTTCTCTGCATGCATCACGTCAATACTGTGTCTCACGTCAAGCGAATGCCAATATGGAAGATCAAAGAAAATGGATCTCTTCTTCCATATGTTCTTCTCACCCACAATCCTTTGATTCTTACCAAAAGTGACATTGATATGTTCCACTCGACTGTAAACTTCCTCTCCGGTTAATGACTTTGGAGCCATTCCATACTCCGGTAAGCCGTTAAAATGCTTTCTTAGCATACAAAACGGGTAGAACCAATGAAGAAACCTCCTGTGGCCAAGGTAGATAGTTTTTCTTCCATGTTTTAGTTGATGGAAGTGTGTGTCTGCTTCATATATTGGGAATGCTTTATGACCCTTCACGCTATACCCTGACAAGTTTTTGTACGCAGGGCAGTCGTTTTTCATTATGAAAATCATTGCACATAGCTTGAAGGACTCCTTCTTATAAGCATCAAACACATATACGACTTCCTCCCACAACTTCTTCAAGTCCTCAATCAAAGGTGCCAAATAGACATCAATATCGTTCCCTGGCTGTTTTGGTCTAGAAATCATCATAGATAGCATCATATACTTGCGTTTCATATATAGCCAGGTAGGCAAGTTCTATATTATAAGGAGAACAGGCCACGCACTATATGTGCTAGTAAGAGTTCCATACGGATTGATGTTGTCTGTACAAAGCCTAAGTCGAAGGTTTCTCGACTCGCTGCCAAATTGAGGGAACATTTCATCTATTTTTTGTCATTGTAGAGAGTCAGCTGGGTGTCGAAGATATTTCCCATCAGATATTCTCTTATTAGAGTGACATCTCAACTTCTTCACTTTTGTTGCAGTCGCAAACAAATATTTAAAATGTGGTATTATTGGAAGATATCACATAACCTTTAAAGGTTGCCTTTTAGTTGTCACATAGCCACAACCACCATCTTTTTTTTTACTTTGTATCGTGCAGTTTTACACTTAGGACACTCACTAAGACCTTTATACTTATTTCTGTACAGTACGCAGTCATTAGGGCAAGCATGTATCTTTTTATACTCCATACCCATCGTAGAAAGGATTTTCTTGGCCTCATACATACAATTTGGAAGTACATTATCCTTTGGAAACATATCACACAATAGTTCAAGCAGCAATGTGAAACTATTATCGGTCCACCCACAAGTTGCCTTTAAGTTAACCAAATGCAATGTTCCTATCAGCCGCATATACTTACTCCTAGGGTACAATGGTGTCTCTGCATCACTCCGCAGGCTATCATACTCCTGCAACTGCGCAAAGGATTCTACCTCAACATCATGAATCATTTTCTCTATTATATCTTCATCTATAACATCCACATCTTCTTTTTTGTGCTACGGACAATCCATTACTTCCTCACCATGCCATATCCACCTTGTGTATCACAGATTTATTCCATCTCAAAGGAGGTGATCCTTTATGACATCAACATCTTGTCGACTCTCATTCAAACAATTGACACAAGGACAAAAATACTTCCCATTTTTTGCTGGAGCATTCTTTCTAGCGAATTCAATAAATTCTTCCAGCCCTTTCTCATATTCTTCACTAGTTCTCAAAGCATTCATCCAACTGTGATCCATTTTGTTACCACTTAAGCCATTCCCAATAACACTCACACGTTTAGTACAATTTTCAATGATATATGATGGGATTGCCTTTTTTCACTTTTTTCAAAAAAAATTTCGACAGCATTTCCCGTTAAAAGTAAGACATCCCAAAATTTCAAGTAACCCTATCTCTCCACTACACGAATAATAATCATACTACTTACTATATTATATTAAGGAAACTACATTAATAATCTTACTAATCTAATCTAAAATAAAATAAAATCAATCATATTAAAGAAACAAAAATTACTCTGTTTAATTGTTGTTAATTTCATTAAAATCATTCAAAAGATCCATTTATTTATAATAATATATATACATATTTTCCCTCTCAATTCCCAACCTCCAAACATATAAAACAAACATTTCCAAGCTCCAAATATATCAAACAAACAATATATTAACGTGATATTTCCTATTGGCTAGGTTTTCAATTATTTTCACTAAAAATATTAAACGTCCTGTTTAACCAATATATAAGCACAATTAACAAACTCATTTCAATGTGAGCTAGAATTTATATTTCAACAAGAAATTTAACGTCCTGTTTCACATTACAAGTTTTAATTTAATAATTTGTTCAACTAAATTTATATTTCAAAAAGAAAATAAACTATTCTGTCAAAAAAAAGAAAGAAAATAAACTAACTTAATGAAGGAGCTGCGCTGGAGGGTGAAGGAGCTACAGCTATCCACGGTGGAGGAGCTACGCCGGAGGGTGGAGAAAACAAAGAAGACCTCGGTGTGTGGAGGAGGCGGTGTATACGACAATGGAAAGCAAAAACCAAGACACTGTGGAGGAGGGGGTGGTGTGTGTGTCATCTTCAATGGAAAGGAGGTGGAGGAAAAAACCAAGAAGGGATGGTGGAAGAGGTGGGTCGACGGCCTTTGCTGAAAGAAGAAAGAAGGAGGAAGAGTAAAGTTGAAGAAGGAAGGGGTACTGTGTGCGTCGACAGTGAAATGAATGAAAGAGGGAGTTGGTCAAAAAGGAGGGATGGTGGGAATGGAGAAGACCCATGTAAGACAAGTGTCTGACATGCACAGGGACGCCTAAAAAATCATTTGGGAGGCCTGAAGGTGACTTTAGGCATCCCAAATGCCATTTGGGATGCCTAAAGTCAGACTTTAGGTGTCCCAAAAGATCTTCTTGCGCGTAATATAAATTTTGGCAAATATTTTTTAGCGCCAGGAGTAGGGTTTGGACGTCCCAAATGGCGTTTGGGATGCCTAAAGTCAGACATTCGGCGTCCTAAATTCAAATTTGGGACGTCTAAAGGTTTCCCCTACATACATATAATTATGAAATTGCCACCGCCTGCCTTTTTAACCACCCAATTTAAATTTAGGACGTCCTTTTGGGTGGTTATATCCTAATTCTGTAGTAGCGCATTTTCTCCAGTATATATAAAGTTTACTGTAAGGAGGTGCCAACAGGAACTGGCGGTAGCTCCGGCGAATCCCTACCCTTGTGAATTTAAGCAACTAGTTGTCTGACATATAGATGACCAAGATGCTCTAAGATTTCAAATTCCATTACTATACTTTTATCCTCACAAGCCTTCCATGCAGGAACAACCCTGCTCAAGTTATTAAAAGGGCACTTACTCTGAAAGCTCCAATTAAGACGTTGTTTGTTTCTAAAAATCCCTAAATTCAAAATCTTCATTTTGATATATATTTAAAATGTTGTGTATATTTGGATCTGTTTTAGAAGTATTAGTTCTATTTTTAATGATTTTTTATGAGTTTAAAAATATTAAAATATTTTCAATAACTCATATTAATATTATTTGAGACAAATATGAACTTGGAGAGTTCTAAAAGTACTGAACCAAAAGATTTTATTCTTTTTGGATGATGATTATATTGAAAAACACTTTCATGATGAGTATAAACCACTTTAATTTATAGTAGATTATAAAAGGAGAAAATCATTTGTTACTGCCTCTGAATAATGATTCAAGCCTAAAGTACTAAGAGTAATGAGAGCCTCTGAGTGATAGATGAAAGAGGGATTTGCTCATTTAAATTTGAGCCCTGAAATAGAGCCTAGAAGAAGAAAATCCTAAAGAGGGTCGAGAGAAAAATGATTCTAATTAAGGTTCGTAAGAACCTGAAGTTGAATAAGAGGTGTAACCAGAAAGAAATCCGGAAGATAAACTAAAAACCTGAATCTCTTAAATCTTAAGAAGTAAAAGTCTAGATTCAAATCCAAAGAAACCTCACAGAGGTAAAAGTGAGGGATTAGATACTAAAGAGACAATATCAAATCAAAGTGTAAAGAAATATGAATGGGGAAATTTCCTCTTACAAACTCTGGATCATGGTGAGATTCAGGAAAGTGATGCACCTCAGAAGAAAGAGCCCATTTCATGTGTGAAAAGGAGCCTTGAGCCCAGTTCAACCACCAACATTAGAAACCATAAAAGACTTAAGAGTAAATATATAATGTTTCTGAGATGAAACAAATACTAATTGCATAAGACATTTGAAATATCTCTTCAAGAACATAGAGAAACTTTGAAAATGATTAAAACAATATGGACATAAAATTCTTCTAGCCTAAGAAAACAATGGTTATTGTGAACCTTATCAAATTGGGTTTGAGAAATTAATAAAATTCTCCCCTTGAAGATTTGTTTGGATGAAAATTAAGAATAAAGAAATGAGATTAATATGAAACCAAAGAAAACTATTGAATTGTCCTAAATTCTCTAATAATAAGATATTATGAACAGATCAGATGGTAGGAACAATCATAAGGTTTAAACTCCTTATTTGGACCCATATTTTCTATAATTACATAATAGCCCCAAGTGAACTTGGCTTAGGCCCTAATCCATAAAGGGTGGACCAGGCATTTTCCAACATCTCCCACTCACACTGGGTGGATTAGACGTTATGGTTCAAGTCTCTTTTTCTTCCATCCTTCTTCCGTACAAGATACTCTGTCGTAACTGTGTGGGCATGACATCTCCATTTGGGTATCTTGTGCTTGAAATCCCTTTCACAGAGACCAGCACAAAACAACCCTGTAGTGCAGCTCGATCATATTAATATAATTCCTCTGATGTCCTAGATTTTATCCTAAATACACTTTCTTCATGGTCAATCTAACCCCTCTTGAGTCAAAATAAAACTCAGATTGCCTTTCTCATGTGCATAGTGTCTACACTTATGAAATTACCCAAGTAACATCATAAAGGACTAGTCTCAGACACAAGCAAAAGTGTGTATATTCCAAGTAATCTTTCTTTCGTTCATATATCATTTCAATATGAATCAACCGCTTTCCTAACATAATGCCTTTAGATAGTATTGACCATGGTCATAGAAAAAATGTTAGAGTAGCATACGTTGAAACATATCTCTATGATATTGTCAAAGTAAGAGGAAATCTTGAAAGGGCTATCTCATTGGATCTCAAGTCCAAGAATATGCATTACTTCACTCATGTTTTTCTTTTCAAAATTTATGAGTACCATTCTTTAACATGCACTACTAAATTCAATATTTCTGTCTAATAGTATATCATCCATTTAAAAGAATAATATCAAAAATTACTTGACAATGATTCTTTTTAGCCATTTGAAAACTACATTAGGTTATCTCTCTTATGTAACCTTATGATTTGAAATTCAAATCATAAGGTTAAAACTGCTTATGTGAACCCATACTTTCCATAATTACATAATAGCCTAAACTGAATTGGGCTTGGGCCCTGATCCATAAATGGTGGACTAGGCATTTTCCAACATACTCAAACCCTAGTCTTTTACTATCCATTTATAGGTCAACTTAGGGAAGGACTTGGTCTCAAACTTATGGTTGATTGTAATATAGAAGGAGTCATTTTCATTGAAGCTGATGCTAATGTTTCTCTTCATCAGTTTAGTGACCTTCTTCAACCTCCTTTCCCTTGCTTTGAAGAGCTTCTTCATAGTGTTCCTAGATCAGAAGGAATCATTGGCTGTCCACTCTTACTCATACAAGTCTCTACTCAAATATTTAGTTATTTATTGGGCTAATAGCATTACTACTCCTTATAGTTTATTTGAATTTTGGGTTTGGTCCTTATGGTTTGAAATTGTTGTTTTTGGCTATTACAGTTTCATAAGAATTTAGTCTGGGTTTAATGACTTACCTTTATACTTTTAACAAATTTTGATTTTGGTCTTTATACCTAAATTCAAACCTTGTTCTTATGAAGTTATAGAGACCAAAACTAAAATTAAATCAAATTATAAGCATTACCAATAATATTAACCCCTA
Source organism: Inga oerstediana (assembly GCA_963210345.1). NCBI lineage: Eukaryota > Viridiplantae > Streptophyta > Magnoliopsida > Fabales > Fabaceae > Inga > Inga oerstediana. The sequence goes on from OY723409.1 coordinate 43,297,125, forward strand.
TTTATTTTGCCCAAGTATTTCTCTCTTTTCCCTTCAATTTTGTTAGTTTCATATGTCTATTCATGTTTATGTGTGTTGGAGGTTTGACCAACGTTTTCCTTACTATTTAATGCGCTTAACATCACAACCCATGCCACCAAATTTGTAGGGATGGAAATAGGCTAAGCCAGGTTAGACTTTATCTAAATAGGCCTAAGTCTACAACATAGATTTAAAACGAAAGCCTGGGCCTGAGCCTAAATATAGGCTTTTTTTAGGCTTGGGCCTGAGCCTGTATGTAGTCTTTTTTTAGGCTTCAACCTGGACCTTCAAAAGGCTTGATAAGGCCTAAACCTGTTTAAAGGCCTACTTAAAATATAGGCCTTTAAAGATTATACCTCCAAATTCATATTTAATCCTTCTATTTATAATTCTACGTTATGTCTTAAAAACCTAACATCTATTCTTGTCATAATATGGGCCTGTTTGGGATGGCAGTGGGGGCTAAAAAAGCAATGTAGGAAGGGAAAAAGCACGGTGGGAGTAAAATGAGGTGTTTGGGTTGACATTTTTTCAAATGGGCTTTTAGGCCAAAAGTGATGTTTTTCATGGTGAGTGGGATTGTAAAAAAGTCACTTCTACTACCGTTAATACAAACGAGCCCTATAAGGATTTAGTAAGGGAAAAAAAGTACGTCTTGTGACAATAGTTGTCCAAGAAAATAGGAATAAAAGAAGCTAATCTCCTGTCGATTGAGTGAGATATGCTTTCTAAAATTGATCAAGCATAACAAGTAGCATATAAAACTGGAATTTACCTAAGCTCTTTTACTTTTCCCATGTAAATTAGGACAACCTCCTCATTCTAAGAATATAATATTTCATTTAGTGCTAAAATAAAATTATAGCAATTGTTATGCTTTAGGTGGCGATAAAATCGGGGGAGAGGGATTGAATTAGCATTGCCATCTCAAGTAATCGGAGAGAAGATAGATAGGGGTGAATGATTGATGTGAAAGTAAGGGCTGTGTGTAATGAGAATGTGATGTGAAACTTAGGATTAAGGTTAAGTTGATAAATTTATAAATTATTTAGATGATATTATTTATACTTATATAATAGTATAAATTTAAAAAAAGTTAAATAGGCCAGGCCTGTAAGCTTATAGGCTAAGCCTTATGAAAATAGGCTAAACCTATTTATCTAAAGATCCTTGGCAATAGGCCTGAGCAGAGCCATCCAATTTTATACTATACTTTATATAGGTTAAGCTCTAGGCCTCTGTTAACTAGGAGCCTGACCGATTTCCACCCCAAATAATTGGTGCATGCTTTAGGAAATATAGTTTGACTAATAGGAGTGGTTTTTGACTTAGTGGTTGTGGTTGATCCCATAGTATAGGTGCTTGGGAAAACTAGGGGTGTTCAACATTGTCCTGTCTTAGCCGACCAGCACAGTCCAGACCATTTTGGAATGGGACAGTCCTGTCATGAAAAGGACTGGGATGGGATAGACCTAGGACTGGGACAAGCAAGGAATTAGGACGGGGTGAGACTTGGGATTACCCAATCCCGTCCTAGTCCTATTACTCTATTTTACCCCCACTTATTATTTTAGAGGGATCCCCATCCCAAAAGCTATAAGCCCAAAATAAGAACACAGGGCTCTTTGCTTATCTCTCCCACTCTCACTTTTATCGCATCATCTTGCTTGTCTCTCAGACTCACCATCCCACTTCCTCCCCAACACCGGCATCATTCTTGGGTAAGCTTTGTCTTTCCTTCCTACTCTTTTCCTCCCCCTTCTCGTTCATGAGCTGGAAAAGATTATGAATTTTCTAATTGATTGGAAAAGAATCGGTTTGGCACTATCATTGTCAGACGATTTTGAGTTTTGTAGCAAATTTAAAAAACCCAAATCCGATTTATACTCTCTCATTCGTGGAATTACTTTACCACTGATTTTTACCGCCTGTTCTTTATTTCATTTTTTTCTTTAGTCTATTGCGTTTGTGTTCTTTTCTATTCTGATTTTAAGCTTCCCTTCGAGTTTAGCGTAAGGTGTTGTCCCGTCCATTACACTCTAAGGGACAACTACTTAAAGAAATAAAGATGCACCTTGATTAATGGCTATAGCTTGTAATCTATTAGTTGTGCTTGATCCTACAATATATTCCTTGCAAATCCTATAGAATTATCTATATGACATGCTCATATCAAATTATAGGTTACACCTCAAGCTTGTAATCTTTTAGTATGTTCCTCCAACTTGTGCTAATGTTACGTGAATATATAGTTTTCTTTTATTATAGGTTACACGTCTCAAGTGTGGTGGTTTCATTTTCACCGTTCCCCAAAACCACACTATAAGTGACGCTCAGTGAGAGAAAGTAAAGGTAATAAGGAAGATTGTAGTAGAAAATCAAGATATTCTTTTGATAGTGTTGTAAAAACTAAAAATTATAATATTGGCAAAAAAAAAACTATAATATTTTGATGATTATTGTTTACGGCTGAAATTTAGTGTTAACATATATATATATATATATATATTTGCTTTATATTATCTCCAACAACAAACAACAAGACTTATCTCATCGGGTGGGATTGGCCACATGTATCAACCATTGCTATTGTACTCTATTATCAACCAAAATTTTTGATAGATTATTAATAAAAATACTCTTTTTTAAAAAACAACTAATTGGTAATATAATAGACCCTAAGCAATGAAATTCGGTTGCTAATCAGTTGTCCAATGTAATTTGTGATGGAAAATTTTCATCAGAGAGAATGTTGTCACTAATTAACTTGTGATGGGATCGCAAATGCAATCGCTAATTTTTTTTTTTTTTGGGAGGAGCTAGGGGGTTTTCGCTGCCAAGGGCAATGCAAAGGTAAAACCTTAATATACTTTATTCCCAATCTATATCTTTCCCTAAACGTTTTCTATTGATTGAACATATTAAGGGGTTTTTGATTAAGGGTATAGTTTTCAATATGTAAATGATTAAAAGAGGTATTTTATGAAAACCAACAAACTTCATTTAAAAAAAAGTAATATAACTAATTATTTTAATATTACATATTAATTATCTAACTTTTTACATTTAGAACGGGACAGAGTAGTTAACTACTAATATTTAAAAACAATAAAGCTTAGTTATAGTTAATTTTTCTAATATTTCTCATCAGCAAAACTTAGAACTAATATTAAATATAATATCATATACCACCATGTCCGATAAAGAAGTTCTAAATGAGCTCATACTATATCCTCATCCTTCCCATTGTTCATCAATATAAACCAAGTAGCTAGTACCTTTAGGAATTTTGTCTCAGGTTACACGAGGGTTGACAACTTTGGACTCACTCACTAACAAGTGAATTAACTCAGCTTCTTCTATTTTAGGCTAAAATGCACAAATACCTTTAAATTTTGTGCTTGTTGCATAACACTTTCTTAATCTATAAAAGTTTTATTGGACTTCAGGTCCAAATCCACCCTTGATGGGCTGAAATATTTGATTAGGATATAAGTAGCCTAATCAAATAAGAATAAAATCAGCATTAATTACAGATTAAGGAATAATTCAGCAATAATTATGGATTTGTTAATTTAGGAAAATATCACCATAATTAGGAAATTAATTGAGAATCAATTAATTTAATTTCTATCTTGGAGGGCAAGAAGGAGTGCACACGTTTCCTAATTAGTGGCCTCTATAAACTACTCTAAATAAGGTATGCCTCCTCAATTGCAATTGACCCCGCCATTAAGCATTTTGGCAATCTCTTCTCTCCTACCATCCTTCTAGTTCTGGTGATCTGCTGAGCAAATCACAATTAGACTCTAGTAGTCTAATATTTGTGTGGGCACAATTATGGAGCATTGGAGCTTTGACCCAGATTCGAACATGGATTTTCCCCAGTACGCCAGTTCTTCTCTTCTCTTATATTTTTATTACATTGGCATCAGAACAGGTTGATCTTTGTGGCTGTGATTTATTCTTTGTGAATAATTAAATGATATAATTTGTTTATATCTCAATTAATATTTCCGTTGTGCTAATTAAATATGTTTAGAGCATGATTTAATTTTTTTGTTATGTAACATGTTGCATCCCGACACATAAAAATGATTCTGCCTCTAAGTGTTCTTTATGTTTGCATTACTCTGTCCCTAATCATGAATATACCATGCACGTTCTCTTCCATGAAATACAATATGTGAACAATGATATATGCGTTTTTGTGTTCTCGGTGTGCAACTATTGGGATTCTTCTTCCCATACTTGCCATTCAATCGAAGCTTAATATGCACACATAAAATACTGGATTCATGATTGTTGGCAAAATACGTTCGCTCCTCTGGTCATTTTATATACACATTCTCTTCTCTTCCTCACCTCTTTGATCCCATTATAGTTGAGTTTTTGGAACCTATATGGAACAAAAAACAAGAGACTATAAACCCTTGAAAGGTTAAAAAGCTTTTGAGACATAGAGGACACACATCCAAGTCGGATTATGCAACGCCGTCAACATCGAGGAAAAATGGGGTATTTGAAACTGAGTTTCCTCCCCCCCCCCAAACAAATCCATGGATGTGTAGAGCTCGAAGAGATGATTCCAACGATGCTTAGAACACGTCAAACAGAGTTCAGATGAGGAAGAAACGGAGGAAAGAAGTTGGCGGGTAGTTTGTCACCGCCGCCACTTCACCCATGATTTGATTAATGAAAAAGAGTTTTTCAAATCAAATAAAAGCATGAACTTGTAGTTTGCTGAACTACGATTCCAATGACACCAAGAACAAGAAAAAAGGAGCTAAAATGAGGGAGATATGGCTTCCCGAAGTTGGCGGGTCTCGATGACCCGCCGGGGCTCCAACCGAGTCGAGTTAACCCTGTTGGACGTTGAAGACGATAACGTGGCACTCAATGCCAGGTCATCAATAAACCAAAGCCACGTGGTGCCAATGAGATGGTGCCACGTCAGCGTTCATAGCTACGTCAGTATCGGTCAACATCAACCACGTCATCCGTTGACCAGCCACGTTGACCGAAACATATCAACGCCACAGCATCAATGCACGGGTCAAGGGTTGACCAGTCAACATTGACTGTTCAATGGTCAACCATTGATTAGTCAAAGTCAACAGTCATCCGTTGACTATTAACCCAAAAAACAATAGAAACCTACAGATAGCTCATAGGGCCTACTGGGGCCTTTGTTTGACATGTGGCAAGCACCGTCAGAGAGAGGACGGCGCGTGGAATCATTTGGATCGGTGCGTGTCACCATCGGATGTTCGTAAGGCGGTGTGTGGAGGTCACACACCACCGCCGAGAGTTGCCAACGTTGGAACTTTCCAATTTTTCAGGATTTTTTGATCCAGACATCTTCTAAGCGCACGTGACGGCTCGTGGGACCTTCGATTGAGATGCGGTTGATTTCTAAAAATTCCTAAATTTGAGAGCTTCAATTTGATATATAATTTGCATATATTTGAAGCATGTTTGGATCTGTTTTGAGTCAAAAAGGTGCTTATATGTACTTAAAGATTCCCAAAAATATTGAGATAGAGTCTATATGGATTCTATTGTTTTTGGGATAGGTTGGCTTACTTATTAAGAGTATTTTAACTACAACATAAGGTTAATGCTGCAAGATTCTTTAAAAGTGAGGGAATATTTAAATGAGTTTTTGAATATAAAATCCTATCTAACCTTGACTCAAACTCTTAGAGGAAAACCTAAAAATTTGCAGCAACTTGAGATTATTGAATAATAATAAGTCTTCCCATGCTTCTAACCACATTGACCCACTTGGATTGAAGCAATGACTTCTAAAAGTCAATCCTTTATCACAAATATTGTGACAAAGGATAAGACAGATAGAGATGTTAGATTCATCTCATCAAGTGGGAGGTATGCTGGAATTACATCCAAGTAAGTGGATGTAAACATAGCAAAGAGGAGTTGGACATTGTAGCTAAACGCTACATGAGTTCATATGGTCAGAAGGGCCTATGAGAGGGAGAACCTAGATAAGAGACAATAAAATGAGGCAAAAAGTTTTTTGAATGTTCTTTATCATTGAATTTATGATTAAATTCTCTGTTTTTTAGAATTGAATTAAGCATATTCTCTTCTTGTTTTCATGAACATTCATATTGATTAGATGATATTGTGTTATCTTCTTTGAATAACTATCTTTGATTGCATGGGGGTTTCTAGAATACGTCTAGAAATCCAAAGGGGAATGTGTTCAATGAAGACTATGGTTAAACGGGTGATGAGATAACTAGCATGATTAGGATGGGAGTCAACCTAGTTGTCTCCTAAACATGAAACTAGTAAACTTATTATCTAATTATCCTTTGTCTTATTTAAACAAATATGTTTTCTATACCATAATCGTCTAAGTGACCAATTATGACCAAGTCTATTTAACTGAGCTTATGAAGACAAGCTCAATAAAGATGACTATGGAGTTAGAAACTCTCAAATCTCTTTTCCATTCAAGAAGAATGAGATGTCAGGGACATCCTACCAACTAATCTTCAGCATTTAGAGGCTGAAGCAACCGAAGGATACAAAAGGTTTATGCTATGAAGCATAGAAAGAACAATATTGCTTAAACTTATGTTAGTATGAGCAATGTAACCTTATCCAAGCCATGTGGATGGTGTTAGAAGATAGTGAAATAGATGATCTTCTTCCATAAAGTTAAAACTAAGTTTTAACATATTGTATGAAGTCCTAACATGTTGTTTAGGCAACACTTGAGGCAAATGTCAAACTAAGAAGTTGAGACAAACTAAATGCCAAGTTCTTTCTAACAAACAACAAGTATGTGTTGTGAGAAGACGTCTCCCAATGAGTGGGAGGAAGCTATGTCTCCTAATGAGTGGGAGTGAGCCACGTCTTCCAGTGAGTGGGCATATATGAAAGTAGATATTGCTCCTAATATGTATATTGTGACCTTCAGCAATGTGATTCGCCATATTAACTTTGAGTGTGAAATATTGAAGGATCCAAGATCCATCAGTCAGATGAACTTAGCTAAAGAGTGGGAGGATTCATCCTCTAAGCCTAAGGCAAGAAACTTATGAGGTAAACTTGATCTAGAGGTGGTCAAAATGGTTTCTACAAAGATAAAAAGCAATTGATAATCCTTAAGGGTTGTGAAAGTGGCAATCCATATGAGTTGTGGATGTTTCACAGAAGCATATGGCTTCATGTCAAATGCAAAGTAATAAAGAGATAGAATCAAGGGATTAGAACTTGCACATTAACTCTGTAAAGATAAACCACCCTGATTCACTCCATGCAATTGCAACTGACAAATCACATCTTTGCTATCTCTTTAGTTAAGGATCGATAGGACTATGATTCTCAAATCCATTGTTGGATTTTGACGTTTCTTTTTATGGATAAAAGATTCCATTTCTTGCCACATATACATATTGATCAAAAGAAATGATCAAACTAGCAATAAAGTATTTGCTAAACAACGTAGTGTTAATACCCTTATGAATAAATTGAGAACTTATTCTACCTGGTGAGAAAGACAAAGAAACATTTTTGAGAAAATCCATTGCAATTGACAAATTATGACGTTAGTAAACCAATGAATGTGAGGGAAAAACATAGAGCTTGGTGTTTCGTTAACGTTGTGCATGTTAACTCGAAATACAATAATGTTTACTTGATTTTTGGCAAGTGTGAAGCTGTTAGATAATGGCTGAACTAATTAGGAATCAGTTAAACTAAAAGGATAAGACCTTTTTCGAACTAACGAGGGTAAAAGACACCCACGTAATTAGTTTAAGCTGCTCTGTGTACAAGAAAGGCATTGTTAGGTAACTATCAATACCTATAACCCTTCAACATAATAGAATTGTTGAAATGGAGAGATAGACCTCTCCTTGACATGGTTAAGTAAATAATGGCATAAGTGAAACTATCAACCATATGTTGGTATGTAATCTCACAACTATTATCTTCACACTTAACCAAATGCAAGTAAATAATGGCATAAGTGAAACTATCAACCATATGTTGGTATGTAATCTCACAACTATTATCTTCACACTTAACCAAATGCCCTCTATGTCAATCATGACCTTACTCTATAAATCATGGATAGTCCTTAGATAAAAACAAGCTTGTTAAGACCATAAGGGTTAGCAACTTCATATCCATAATTCTTCCTATGAGTAAGGAAGATTGGAGCCAAGGTATTTCTTTGTGAGATGACATGAGAATTTGACAAGATACATTTTCATTAGTGAAAATGATGGTAGCTCAATGACTGAAAGAAAACCATGGGACACAACGTTCATAAAACTCAGATTTCCTAGCAGGAAATGAGCATTAATCACACTAATCTCTTTAAGAGGTTTTCATAAACAAGAAATAATCAAGTGTTCCTAAGTTCACTGATCTGAGTGGGAGGGTTGAGACCGTTTTCACAATAAAAGAGGATTACCTCACCTATACATAGGATAGGAAAAGAATCCTATGAAATCCATCTCGAAGTAAATTATCATCTAGCGAATGACTATAAGGGGATAGATTCTCTAATGGATTAAATGATCTCTTCATCATTTAGAAGGTGATGATAACTACCTATAAGTGGCTAAAAGACACAAGAAGGACATGCTAAGAAGAATTGCAAAGTGTTATATGGATTCCTTTTTGGAACTAGCCAAGTATATGTTTTAGGCAATTTGTCACCTAGCCAGGAGCCGATTGGGAACAAGTAGGATCTCAAATCTATTGGGGGCATATAAAACCTAAAACACTTAGTGGCTAAGGGGTACTACAGTGGAAACTTGTCCATTGTGCATTTTAACTCTAAACTTTGGCAATGACAACAAGCTTAGTCTTGAAACTATATTAAGATGATGTGAAGGCCGCTTTCCAATTTGGAAATTTTGGAAATTGGATTATGAACTCTACATGAAGCAGCTTAAGGGCTTCGTAGAAACAATCACACAAATACTAATATATGAGGTTTCATAAGGTGAAAGCCTCACCAACTTTGAAATAATCAAAGAACACTACATGAGTCCCAAACGGTCTAGTAATGATTCTTTGTGAAGTCATCCTTTGTCAAATGACACGTGAAAAAAGTGTCAAGGGAGTCAAAGGAATAAAGGATCAGAGAATCCTTAAATTCTGAGTTGAGAAAATCATGGGTTGAACAAATATCTTAAATGACAAGGTAAACGGAGATTGCACATGGAAGATACGGTCTTTGCTACCTAAGACAAGTACAAGTATGATCTTTAGGCATCCTAGGATGTCAAACTACAAACCCATGGACACCCCTAAAGTCGAGGGCATAAACCTAAAGAGGTTACATGTCCTATGAGGAATCCAACATAGAAATGGTGGATAGAGTCCCATATGAGACTATGGTTGGTAATATGAATGTACACATTATTAGACATAAGACCAAATATTTTTTGTCAGACTTAGAAGCTATTTTTGGTCCTGCTGTGAAATAGATTATGAGAATAACTATAGATTAAGTTGTCAAGACAACAACTTTCCTTTGAAAGGATACTCCAATACAAGACCTAGGCAAATGGTGATGGAGTAAGGAAATATACAAAGTAGTTTTCCTCTTATCTATGGAAATAGAACACAGAGCGTGTTCTACTATCATTCAAAGTGCCATATGGCTAAAGTAGTTCCTACGAGAGATTGGGAATGAATGGTGGAAAGAAGGATCCAAACAATAGCATCTTATGATGAGGATCTTAAGTATTACAGCAAGGCGAAACATACTTCTTGATATATCTCTATAAGACATATGCTTTCAAAGAGGGAAAGTGACAGCTCAATGACCTTCTACTGACAGAATATTGGTAGATCCCCTTACTGAGCCCATAGCTTGATTTTCATTGAGTTAATGAAAATCTTGGGGCGTGAATAAAATGTAAGGTCTTGAACTTCTTTTATATGAAGATAAAAGAAATAGTATGTATGTTATGAGTAAATACATGTAAGGTATACAAGTTTGTATGTCATACAGGTCAGAAGAGGTTGGTTCACTCACACGAACAATCATCTTCCCATGTTTTACGTGGGCATGGAGGGTAAGACAAGCAAATGATCACCATGAGATGGTTAAGAATAATCTTTGCAATTGAGTCGCCTCAATTAGACTGAGATGAGATCTATATGTGAACATAAAATGGTTCAGAGCATGAATACAGACCTGTAGCCAGGCAAAGAACTCTTTTTCACAAACGAGATTGTAAAAGAGATATTGTGAAAAAGAAAGTTCTGGTTTGAATGTTGAGTACATTTTGGAACTAATGTCTGTAGGGTGAAAGAGAAAGAAATAGACGTACACCACAAACCATTAACCGTAGCATGCAATTCATACTGTATGTGCTTGAGAGTTAAACTATAACATGGGATGTGGGTGAAAGATCCCTAGTTCACCACAGTGAGTCTCAGGAAGGAAGAATCCTTCCACGATGCCATTAAGACTTAGGCGACATCATGAAAGTTTGGTTTGGTGATAGCTGCTTTGGTTGAAGGTCCATGATCACACTCGATTCGGTCAGACAAGTGAAAACAAGGAAGGTAACCAAGTCAAGATGGACTGATGTTTAGTCAAAAAGGAAGATTTACTCCTAGATACATAAGATGTGCTAGTATCTGTGGTCGACCCCTTACTAGCTCTATATGTAGCCAGTAAGTGTAAATACTATATGCGTGGAAGGCAATCTAAGTTAATCAACATATTAACTCGAGCGGGATTAGATATGCCATGAGTAATATGTATGGAAGAATCTGGGGCATATAAGGCAATGAATATATATCTTACAGATATAAAGGGTGTCCTTGGATGCTGATCCAGTATGAGGGATTTCTAGTATCACAAGCACCAAATATTGAAGACATTTTTGCCCACGCGGTCACGGCAGACGCCAAGTATGAAACAGGAAAGAGTAACGTACACACGATGGGAGGCTCATCAAGTGCGAGTAGGAGATGTTGGACTTTGGGTCCAAGTCCCCCCTTAATGGGTCGAACTATTTGATTAGAATATAAGTAGCATAATCAAATAAGAATAAAATCAGCATTAATTGCTGATTGGGGAATAATTCAACAATAATTATGGATTTGTTAATTGAGGAACAAATCACCATAATTAGGAAATTAATTGAGAATCAATTAATTTAATTGTTGTCCAGGAGAGCAAGAAAGAGTGCACACGTTTCCTAATTAGTGGCCTCCATAAACCACTATAAATAGGGTATGTCTCCTTAATTGCAATTGACCCCGCCATTAAGCTTTCTGGCAATCTCTTCTCTCCTACCATCCTTCTGGTTCTGGTGATCTACTGTGCAAATCACAATTAGGCTCTAGTAATTGTGTGGGCACAATTATGGAGCATTGGAGCTTTTACCCAGATCCGAACATGGATTCGCCCCGGTACGCAAGTTCTTCTCTTCTCTTATATTTTTATTACAAGTTTAAACTAAGGGACCTAATATTTTTTTTATCAACTCTCTTATGGTTAATTTTACTGTTATAAGTTAATGGGTTTTGCAATGTCATAATTTTTATTTTTTTATTATATATAATTTCATTTTTAAAAAAATAATATTTAACATTTGACTTGTAACTTCAAGTACTTTGTTTTTTTATTTAAAAAAGACATGGTCAAATCACTACTACATATTTTGGCATTCTTAATGCCTAATACATAACGATTATAGCTAATAAAAGTTATGTACGTTGAGGTAGAGGTTGCGTAAGGATACATAATACTTAAAAGTAATGATTAATTATGCACACCGTCATATATTGCAAGGAAGAATTCGTGAAATTACAAAAATAACAGTTTTAGTTAATAACCGTAATTTATTTAGTGACAAACGTGACGGTTCTTTTGAAAAAACCGTCATGTAATACTTACAAATGATTCTTCTTCCAACCTTACATTAGTGAAAACACAAATATAATGGTTATGTCAATTAACCGTATAGTATGAATGACAAAAACGACAGTTCATAATACATGACCGTCATGTAAAGTACAAATCTAAATAGCACCTTTTCAAAACCTCGTTTAGTTTGACACTAAATACTAGTTCTTCTAAGTTAAATAGTTTAGAACAAAGTATTCATTTTGTTCATAGTACTTTTCTGAAAAGCACCTTTTCATAACCTCATCCTTCTTTGTCTCATCATGGTCAGATGCCAGAGAGCTCTTCCCATTCACCCTCCTCCTCATCCCTATGCTCACCCTTCTCCTTCTCTTTCTCAACCTCATCCTCCACCACTACTTCCACCACAAGATCCTCCCCTCCAACTCTACACCACCTCCTCCTCCTCCTCCTCTACCTTCTCCTCAAATGGAGGCCTTATTGCAAATGTTAGCTAGCCTTGACCGCTCTACAAGGCGTCTCATAGACACAGCCACAATATGAACAAGAAATTGGACCTCATCCTTCATCACAATCATGTTGTGAATGATCACTTTCAATCAGACCCTTCATCTCTTTCCTCAGATGTCAATGATGTGTTGAGTAAGGTGGAGGGGTAAGAGGAGGTGGAGGATAGCATTAGTGGTGAAGAATGAAAACCACTACTACTTTTTTTATTTTTTTGAATATTAAAAAAATCATTTGTTAGGGCAACAGAGCCAAAAAATATTAAAAAAGTTAATTGTTTCTTCACGGTTATTAGTAAACAACTATTACTAATTTAGGCATTTTTTGTTAGTTTATTCATACTGTCTCATTTTCTTTTTTTTTTAAATTTTTTGTTTGTACTATGGGGTTGAATAATCAACTTTTAAAATTATTAAAACACTCAAATAAATAACAGTTATTATGTAAAACCTGTCACTTTTCATAATACCATATCTGTAACCCCCGCCTTATAAACAGTAATTATGATTCGAAAATACGTAATTAAGATGAATTAGAGACCAACGAATGATAAAATTTCGTTTTTAATTTCATCCTTGAGATAGGGTTTTATAATTTTTTTTAAAAATCGGTTTAGCCAGGTATCCTATTCATATTTCAAATATAATTGCCGAGTATATTTAAATCACATTCATACATATCAAAGTGTATAGCAAAAATCTCGGCAACCCCCGGGTTTCATTTATATATATGCTAAGGGTTTATAGTTTCCCTTATAGGGGATTACACAAATCATACCAACATTTACATCCCAAATATGTATACAGTAATCCCATCCAAAATTCATAACCAACAAGTCAAAATTAAATGACCCTATAGGAGATTTAGTCGCCCTTGGTAGTCTCTTTTCCCTTGGAGCCACTTGCCCTGTCTGAAGGTTAGTCAACAGAAAGAATGAGATTCAAAGAATCTCAGTAGTAACAAATCACTCATACCATACATAATCAAAAAGCATGCAATGGCATCATCAAGCATCATAGTAGCACGAAATACAGCATACAAGCTATCACATATATACATAGTCACATAGTCTCATCCCCCATATCTCTACCGCCCAGAAGGCACGATCCTTCCACCGGAACCATCGATGGGCCATAGGTGAAGCTTTCACAAATAGCCTTTCAGCTTTCACAAATACCCTTTCGACTTTCACATATAGCCTTTCAGCTTCCACATAGTCTCATCCTCCGTAAACTACCTCCCTGAAGGTACGGTCCTCCCACCGAAAAAACCAATAGGCTGTAGGTGGTAGACCAACAAACAATGATAAATCAAACATACAATGTATCACATATAGTATAAGAAAAAGCATCACTACCTTGTTCTTTCCGACCGTGCTCCAGCACATATAGCTCACGAGCAAGGCAAATATCAAATCCTAAAAACCAAAATCAAGGGCGACGGATTAATCTCTATTCTAAGTTTTTGATTCCATAACACTTAAAGTTAGTTATCATTTAAACTCTTTAGGTGGCTACTATAAGCTTAAAAATATGCCTAAAGGGTTGGGAAGAACTTGACTAAAACCCCCCTTTTGGAAGTAAAAACACTAATTTTAACTCATACATTCGAGTGATAGATGGCGCACTCGATTGATGAGACAACTTGCACTCAAGTAAGGAAGGCTCACTCATGTGAGTGCTTGATCGAGAGCAACAGCTGAGACAGAACATAATCATAGCACTCGAGTCCCGAACCCAACACTCGAGTGATAGCCTCATACTCACCCGAGTCCTGCCAAGTGAGGCACAAAAAGTAATTACCCGAGAGAAGAAGGAATCTTAAAACAGAAAGTGCACTCGAGTAACCACCTTAGTACTCAAGTAATAGCATAACACTTGCGACTGCTAGCACACACTCTTGACAATTTGGCCGTGAGTGTTACCCTGAGACGTGAGTTCATAGTACAAAACACATGCACACTTAAGTGAGATAAGATGCACTCAAGTGAGAACCCAAATCACTCGCAAGTAAACAATGCACTTCTGCTTTCCATGCATGGGATTGCAAAAAAAAAACTTGAAGGAAAAGAGAAAACATGATGCTGCACTCGAGTAAGACCCCAGATCACTCGAGTGAGGATTATCAGAAGCCAAAATGCAGCAGATGACAAAATTTTCCAGATTTTACCCAATATGCTTCTAATGGTCCCAAACTTAACAAATAACCCATTCTCATACAGATTTTCACAAGGAATCCATTGGACACACTAAAACAACCAAATTTTCATCCTATCAACACATATTCAGTTTTTGACTCATAATGCAACACCGATCACCATATGGATTAACTTCCTATCCCAAGTCCCAAACCTAATCCCTTATTCCAATGACACCATATGCCACCAATTCCACTACAATACACTACCAATTCATTCATTTTAAAATGACACCAAATCAGGGCAAAATCTAAAAATTCCAAAACTTAAATAATAATCACAATGACTATATCAAAATGCATCAAATACTCACCTCTTCCTCTTCCCAACATTAGATCCTTGATTCCACCAATCTCAAATTTCCTCAAGTACTCAAACACCACTTTTCAAAAATCTAAAACCATAAAGATGTAGCTCTCATCACCATGAACAACTTTAAAGAAGATAAGTTGAGCATACAAGACCATTAACAAAGCCAAATACTCACCTTTCACTTTCTCTTTCCTTCCCTAAGCTTGGCAAAAATGGAGGCTTATGAGAGAGAAGATGAAGATGATGAAGATCAGATTTTTCCCTTCCCCATGCACATTGGCCGACTTGGAGGGAGGGAGAAGAGAGGAATGAGTGGTTGAAAGTTTTTCCATCATCTATGGCCTAAATAATGCCATGTGTCATGATCATGCTTTCTCTCCCACATCACACATGAGCATTCACACATACAATTCCACTCTCTTGCTTAATGAATCTCAACCATTGATCTTTGAGTTACCAAGGAACCTCCTCTTCGATAACTGACCAATTGGTCGGTAACTTTCCTTTTTACCCTTTTTGCCCCTGATTACGGCAATTCTTAATGAATCACCACCAAACAAATTTTATCATTCCATTCTTCATTCATGCGCCCTCCTCTACTGTTAGGGTTCATTTTAAGCTTTATCACATAATTAAGCTCAAATGCAAGGTTTAGGCACTAATTGAAACACATTCAGATCAAATTTCACAATGTATTCTTTAAAAGAGTTCATTCAACAATAATTACATTCACTTTTGAAGTCATTAGACTTTAATCACTTTTTGGGATATTACAATACCAAATACCCAACAGTTATTAAGAAATCACTGTCACTATTTACAAAACCTAATGACTGTAATGTTAAAACTGTGGACTTTCATTCAAAGGTTCATTATAATTGTAAATTAAGAACCGTAAGAAAAGGCCATCTTTCATAATGGTTCTAAACTTATGACCATGAGCAAGTTTCATCAAGTCTTTAAAAAGATGTACCCGCTATCTCACACCTCTTCACTCTCCTAAGTTATTACATTTAACATGCTTGTCTTTGGTAGAACAATACCCGCCCTCCTTGGAACCCCCAAAACATTGTTGACTTTTCCTACCGTCAACAGTCGCATCAAGGTGAACCACATCCTCTACTACTTCTTTAAACTTAAGTCTAACAGACATGCAAGTCGCTTTGATTACCCTAAGTCGCTTTTTCATTTTAGAGGCCTAGTTATGTCACATTCGTTCAAGTGCACTTTTCTTCTTATTTTAAGGTATGATTTCTCTCTTGCATTTCACATTCTCCTTATTTTTTATTTCACCTTGCCTAGGTAAGTTTTAACCTTAGTTGTGCATTGTGTTTTTCTGGAAAACCAATTACTCTATTTGTTGTGGTTGACTGAATGAGTTTTGTTTTACAATTAAAATAGCTAGCACTACTTCTCGTGGCACTGATGATGCCCCTAGCTCTAATAGTGCCTATACTTCTGATAATATTCCTAATGGTATTGATGTCATCCCTATGCCACCCAGAAATAAAACCCCAACAGAGGTGTTAGAATAAGTGTGGGATATTGTAAAGAAGGACCCTGCGCCTTAACTTTTGTGAACCAAGCAAAGTCTTTAGGAAGAATATTTCATGTGACACGGAACAATAACGGTCAGCCTCTTGAGCCTTCACACTTCGCTAGTTACATCGGCTTAGCCACTAGCAAGGACTAGTTTTCCTATCTTGGTGAGTAACTGGCGTAGGGTAAGAGAGATTACCCAGGCGTTATTTGGGACAATATCAATGTAAGGTATATATGCCTAATAATTATTTGATATGTACTTGTAAAAAATGTTAACTTGAATTGTGTCATTTGCAGTCTGAATATAATGTAGATGGAGATTACATTAAGGCATTTGTCATCAAGAAGGCTGGCAATTCATTGCACACATTCTGTCATGCATTGACAAAAGCTTATTGGCATAAAATCCTGAAGAGGATGATGAGATAGTCGTTTCAGTGGATCTTTCGTCGACTATCAAACTGGATGATTAGAGAATTTTCTCATCTCACGTGTTGACCTGGTATTCCAGGTAACTATTCTTTGCAATTTATAATTCAAGTGATGTGTGTTTTCATAGAAATTAAGCAGGGTGAATAGGACAACAGTGAAGAACAATAAGTATCCCTATAAGGAAGGGCGAAAGAGGTATACTCGGATTGCTGAAAAGTTAGCTGCTATGAGTAGCAATGGAAGAAGTTGTTGAAGAGTTGGTGACATCTATGCAACATCAATGGGAGAGTAAATACATATAGAATGACTGTAAATTTCTATTTATTAATGATTTGTTTGTTTTAAAGTTTTGGTTTTAATAATGTATATATGTACATGAATGACAGTAAATATATTTTGATTTGTTGTATTGTTCTATGTATGAATGAAATGTAAGTATATATTGTGATTTGTTCTGTAAATGTATATATGCAAGGGGGATCTCGAAAGCCAACGCCCCCCCCCTTTTAAAAAAAAATAGCTTCTATAAATGACGGTTGTTACCTAACAACCATTATTTATGTCAACTATACATAACGGTTGTTTGGAAAGAACCATTATATATGTTAGTAGATATATAACGGTTGTTAAGTCAGAATCGTTATGAACTATGCAAACTTTACCATATATTATCATGGTTGTTTACATGTGCCCGTTAATTATTATCTCAGCAATAGACATATCATGGCCTCACCAAGCTTCAATACATGATGGGTGTTGTATTATAGCTGTTATAATAGGTCCAAAATAGATAACAGTTCATAACTGTATTGTATCTGCGTTGAGTTTTTATAGCCCCCGTATATATGACAATTCGAAACTGTCATGTGTGGCAATTAATAACCGTCATATATCATGATTTCTGTAGCTATCAATAAATTTTTTCAATTCTTTTTGAAAATTTTTATATTCTTAAAGTATTTTATTTTAAGTATTTAAAATTGCAAGTCTAATGTCAAGGGTTATTTTTCGAACACTACAAAAACTTCATTCATTTATAATGGTTAAAATGGCATATTTGTAGCGGTTTTAACTATTACAATTGACAATAGTAGGGGTTAGGCGAACAACTGCTAAACACATTATTGCAAACGGTTTTAGAGCGGTTTTTCAACCAAACCGGTACAATGTATGTAACGGTTCAAACTAACCACTACAAGATGCATTGTAGCTCAGACCTTCTAAGAGCATCTTGTATTTGTTAACAAACCGCTACAACTGTCATTTGAATTTAAGGGATAAAATATTTGGAAAACAATTTTTGCAAATTTTTTTTCCAAATATTTAACCATTGCAAATATTGGCTAGAAATGAAATTTGAAAATTTGGTGCTATATTTGTAGCGGTTGCCCTACCGTTACTAATAAATTTCAAAAATTTAAAAAAAAAGCGCCAAAAATTTGTGGCGATTGGGTAACTGCAACTAATATTTAATGAAATTTCAATTTCTTGCTCCAAAAATTTAAATTTGAATTTTAAATTTAACTTTGTAGTGGTTTTACCTCTACTAAATGCTCCTTGAATTGAAAAAAAAAAAAGGATTGGGTGAATTATTTCTTCAATTTAGTTTTCTAATATTATTTTGAATGGTTTATCATTTAAATAACAATCAAAATGGTAATAATTATTATTTGAGGAGAATGATTAAATTAAGTTAGATAATTATGAATATTATGTATGTCCCAATTCATCTTCTGAATGTGTAGGTAATAATGATTTAAGTTCTTCACTTTATGAAATTGAAGTTGAAAATATAGAGGAAGGAAGTAAAACCTTGAGTTTTTGTAGAAGGGAAAAAAATTACTATAACAATTATAAGAAGAAGCAAAATGAAATGAAATGATGAAATCAAGATTTGAGAAAAAAAAATTTACCTTATAAGTTCAGCTCTTCATCTAGATGATTTGAACGAAGGAGAGAAAAATGAGAGTGGAGAAGGGTTGGAAGAAATGGTAAGACAAGAAATGAGGTGTGGTGGGGGATTTATAGGGATCCAGCAAGACATTTGTAGTGGTTAATATGACATTATTTGTAGTGGTTGCACTTTGTTGCGGTTATTAGTTAGTTTGTGACAGTTTTAAACTGCTACAAAAATTAATTGGAATTGTTTCTAAAAAATATTAATTGGAATTTTTAAAAAATATATAAATGTTTTTTAATCATTCTTTGTCACCATCCCTGAAGAAAAAATGTGTGGAGAAAATGTTACTGTTGAATGTATGATTTTGTATAAAAATTATATTGAAATTAAGTGATAATAAAGTGTAACTTATAAAAATGCACTTAACTATAAGTAAATTGCCATTGCCTTTAGGGAAGAAGTTTTTGAAATTGGCAGGCTGTAATGGCTCACTCTCATAGGTAATGTTATCACTATCACCTATGTCATAAAGGTCTCAAGGCTTTAAGTGAACCACCATACTTCAATCTCTATGCCTTTTGTCTTTGACGTAATAAACCTGGTGTGCCTCTAAAGCAACAATATATGACTCATCATCTTCAGATTGACCGGCGTGAATTAGTCGGGAGAAATTTATTAATGTGATGCCCAATTCGTCAATTATGGACCTGTATCTGCTGGGCTATCTCTACCTATGCCTTAGCAACCTCCATACGGAGCTCCTCAATAGTTGTCCCGCTTGGCCTCCTGGTGCCAGAGGTCACCGCTCAAGAGGTCCAAGCATCAAATGCATTGCTCCTACCGTATACCAAGCTAGGCCTAGTGCCTATCCCTAAATCCCTAAAACATCTAGGGTGCTTAACTAGGCTCACAACAACTTTCAGAGGCCCAATGGGATCCATAACTAACACCCTAGGACTCCATCATCTAAGACCATCTCAACTTAGCCTGTGTCTGCTGAATCCGCTCCTGCTGCACACATTTTATTAAACAATTATTAAGAAATTTACATAATTAAAATAAATAAAATATATTTAAACAAACAATGTCTATATCTTACAATGGCTTGCTTTCCTGCTAAGAGGTTGCACTCCCGTCCCGGTGTCTGTGTACAACAGTGAATAACTCCACACAGTCCATCCGACGATTCTCCTGCTCATACTTCCCCTAAAATAATTAAAACAATAAATTATTGTTATGAAAAATAAAAAGTAAATTTATAATATCCAAATTAATTTAGTTGTAAAAAATACCAATTTGCTGTAGGTCACAGCAAATGTCTTCGATCCTACTATGTGATGGATCTTCTAGTACTCTCAGTTTCTGGTGTTTCTCTTAGAAAAATCCTACAAAAAGAAACAAAAAATTAATATTTCATTTTTTAATAATTTTTAATATTTCCTTCTAAATAATAATTATTAAAAAAATTACCTGTCCTGTTGGGCTCTTCCTATACTGGACAACTCTTGCCCACTTATTAGGTGAGATGTTGTCAGGCATGGCTTCCATTAATTGCTCTAAAGGCATCGTCCCATCATTATCCATAGAGTGTTAGAAGTGATTTCTCTTGTTCCTCTATCCATCCCTCATCTTTAACAAGTCCTATCCCTTCTGTTGTCTTGAATGGCAAACTTATATTGTATCACAAATTTAAATATAAATCAGTAACAATTAAATAAATTATAATTAAATACATTTGATTAATTAAATAAAAATTATTTAATTTATAATTATTTATATTTTATTCAATATATTAAACTAGTTACCTTCACAGCTCCGTCCCACACTAGCTCCTTTGGCCTCGAGGGCATCTTCTTCCAGTTCTGGTAGGGGATAGGGAATCGGATCCAGTTCCCACCTGGCTCATTTAGATAATGGTTGATTAGATGATTGCCATTCTCAATCGGCTGGTCCATTGCCTTATTCCACATAATGCCCTCGAACCCCTGCCCTGCCTTGTCGTACCTAATCTGACTGTACTTTTCTCAAAATTTTGACATGGGCTATACCTACATATTTTTGCCCAATGAATCCATTTTAAGACTTGGGAATATCAAATTCATTGCCAAAATATGAAATTGCCCTTGGCAACCCAACTTTAAGGGTTTCAGGGGTGTTTTCGTAATTATGCTTTTTCGAGCTTTTCCGAAAAAGTGCCAAACTGTAAACCCACCTAATTTTTCCTCCTAAACTCTAACCGAACCATTAAATCATTAAAAATCCAACTTTAACCCTCAAATTTAGCCCTAGCAAAAATTATGGTATCCTCCGAGAAAAATCGGGGTTTTTCAATTCTAACTCTGCGAACGTGTTTTTTTCTACTGCTAATCACTTTATCAACTATTTCATTAGGTTATATCAACCATTCAATCCAAATTTTGGCATCATAACACTTCTATTTTCACTTTTCTAAATTTTACAAACAAAGGCAATCCGGCGAAATTTCACGAATTAAAATATCCATAGCAGCCAGAACAGTCAATATACAAAGGCTTAGAAGTTATCTCAAGCTCCATATGGATTTTCTTGAAGTTGTTGAACCCTGACCCTTGTTCACAATGAAAATTGAGCTTCACAACCTTTAAGAACACAAAAGAATAGCTTAGGAGCGGAGTTATACGTGTTAGAACTGATTTACCGAAGAAATCACTTATCTTTACAAGTTTTTCTTCTCTTTCTCTCTCTAAAATATCACAGTCTCTCTCTCTAGTTTAGATCTATTTTGGTGTGAAAATGGGTTGGGGAAAGGAAGGAGATGATGATATATTATATATTATAATATATCATATGTTATTTAATTTATTTGTTAAAATTCCAAAAATTAACTTATGTACATAAATCCTTATGTACGTGAACCATACTCATTAATCCCAACCAATATTTCCTTCCTCTTACTACATGTAAGAGACTCCTAGGGGTCCTATCCTTTCGTCTCACTTGGCTTCACAACTTGTTCCGGTTACGTATATACGTAAAGTCTCAAATTTAATCAAAATTGCACTTTTTACTCAAATTTTCCATAAATTCATATTTAATTGACCAAAATATTCTAAATATATTTTTACCCTTTATTTTCCTTAATTAATTGAAATTAACTTCAATTAATCAGAAAATAATTAATTTTGTATTAAATTGGCAAAATTACGATTTTGCCACTATGATTTTAATCTAATTTCTTTTCCACTTTTTATTTGGCCAATTTCCATCAATTTTTGGACCAAATATTTTCTCTATTATTTCTCCATTTTTGGACCTTAATATTGGCCTTTTTAAATTACCCAAATTAATTCCATAATTATTTCTGCTCAATTTCTCATGAAAATGGACATTTATAAAATTCATAAATTCCAAATTCATGAATATTCACCATTTTATTGAATTTATCAAATAATTACAATATATTTGGTGAATATAAAATTTGGGGTGTTACACATCCAATTAGCAAGTTTGTAATGAAAGCTTTTCATGGAGCTGTTTTAACTGACTGTTAACTTGGTTAACTTGCAAAGTTAGATCATCTGTTTTGAGAGACAAGTGATCCAGTTTAGCTTCAATCTGATGCAAAACTTTATGTTGGCTGACAGCATTGTGAGTCTGCTAATTCAAAACTTCTTTTGCTATGAAGACAGGTTTATTTGTGCCTTTGTAGGTGATCTCAAAAGGGGTAACATAAGGTCTGGAGGAGACCTTGGTATCTTCATTTGTCTTTCTTTCAAGGTGTGGAAACTCCTAGTCATATGGTTGCATCATAGCAATACAGGGAAGTGACTAGGGTTGGATAGGAGGGATAGTGGGTATAACAGGTTCTGGAAGTGTTTTTGGTAGAAGATCCAAGTGGTTTGTGTCTTTCAATAATTCAAAAAGAGAGAGCTCTTTTGTAGAAATGGTAGATTCAGGCAATCCCTGCCGGGTTCTAGTGGTTTGTTTTGGGCCATGATCTTTGCCCTCATGGTGATGATAAGATCTTTTATGGGAACAACGAGTTTGGTTGGAACTGGACTTCCTTCGAGAAGCATGCTTCTCAGAGGCATGTCTCAAAGGATATACCCACCCTGGCTCATTTTCATCATTAGAAGCTTCCCACCAATATGGAGTATCGCATTCACACTCTGGATCACACATTTTTGGGGTAACATCCTAGATTAAATGCTTGTTGATGTGAGACAGAAAATCAACAATACCAAAATCCAAAATTAGGCCTGCACTTTTAATAAATCCCTAATAAGGCCTATATGTCTGATTTACGATTTAAAATTTGTTGATTTTACCAATATGTCTTTTTGTTATTTTCTTTGTCTCATTCTCTTTTTTAAATGAAATCTCCATCTCAATCTCGCTGATTCCTATCATCTCCTGTCCCCATCTTGAGATTTCTCTGGTTGATTTGGCATGCTATTCAGGTCTTAGTTTCTTCTTTGAGTCCCTCTCCAATCACACATGGCCACAAAAATAGTTTTATGATTGAAGATAATTTATAATTACCATGAAATTTGGACTGATTTTGTTTCTAGGCATATTGATGAGATATATAAATATATTTACGAACCTATAGTTGCAAAAACACACTATAGTTGTTTATTCTTTCAATCACCCCATATACATTCCATGTAAATTGTGCTACATTAGGGTTAAAAAAATTGTGAGAACTTACCCTTCAATATTATTGAGTCGACTAAAAATTGAGATAGGGAGGAGCGGATTATTGGGTTAGGGTTAAAAGTTAATAGGAATTTGAAATTAAAAATCTTCAATTTTTTTAATTATAAAAGAGCATTATGGACTTTTAACAACATTTATAAATCCCTAATCAGGCATTTAGGCCTTATTAAGGATTTGTTAAAAGTGCAGACCTGATTATGGATTTAGATATTTCCAATGGATTTAAACCAGATTCTCCCTAAATTGAATATTGTTTTCTAATTCGGAATAAAATAAAAAAGAAGATCCTAGCCATAAGACACAAGTAAACCAATGAATTAATATTCTCCCTTTTAACAACATTTATAAATCCCTATTCAGGCATTTAGGCCTTATTAAGGATTTGTTAAAAGTGCATACCTGATTATGGATTTAGATATTTCCAATGGATTTAAATCAGATTCTCCCTTGATTGAATATTGTTTTCTAATTCGGAATAAAATCAAAGAGAAGATCCTAGCCATAAAACACAAGTAAACAAATGAATTAATATTCTCCCTTTTAACAACATTTATAAATCCCTAATCAGGCATTTAGGCCTTATTAAGGATTTGTTAAAAGGGCAGACTTGATTATGGATTTAGATATTTCCATTGGATTTAAACCAGGTTCTCCCTTGATTGAATATTGTTTTCTAATTCGGAATAAAATCAAAGAGAAGATCCTAGCCATAAAACACAAGTAAACAAATGAATTATGCAAACTATGAAAACAGAAACTTTGACAATTGAATTTCATAACATTATTATCAAATTTTCTAAGTTTATTTCACACCGTAACGCACAATTGATGCATTAAAGTCATACTTTAACAATCATTTCACATATTATAAGAAGGCTAACTCTCAGTCATCGGTTCATTTGTAATCTTTATTTTTCCATAGAATTCCAATTAATGACGATGAAACTCCTTCCAGGTGAAATAGTTTTCCCTCTTTTTGTGTTCATACTGTTCTGCCAATGTTTCTGGGTTTGTATGGCAGAAGATTGTGGAGGGAAGGCAATTGCACATACTATTACTGTTGGTCAATCTGGTGAGTTCAAAACAGTTCAAGCAGCAATTGATTCAATAAAAAGCAACAACGCTCAGTGGTACAAAATTCACATATATCCAGGCAAATACAGGTACGTTAAATATTCTTGATTATAATTATATTATTGTTTGTTCTTTTTAAGTTGGTTTTTACTCAAAATGTTCAATTTGTTCTTCGTATGATATTTGTTAATTGTTATCCATGTCTACCTCTCAAATGCATATATATGTTTATTTCC
Source organism: Inga oerstediana (assembly GCA_963210345.1). Classification (NCBI taxonomy): domain Eukaryota; kingdom Viridiplantae; phylum Streptophyta; class Magnoliopsida; order Fabales; family Fabaceae; genus Inga; species Inga oerstediana. The sequence goes on from OY723409.1 coordinate 43,321,925, forward strand.
CCAAATAAGAGGGGCTGATAGCTTGATATTATAAGCGGGATCAAACCCGTGTCCTCCCATTTATAGGAGAGTTTCCATGTCACTATGCTATAAGGCTATTAGCTATATATATAGCGACATGCAATTTTTCCTTAAATGTTTCCATTTAGGAGCGCTGGGTATCTAGAAGTTTTTTCAATAGTAGTTTTGCCCTATAAGTAACCAAAACAAAATAATCAACATTAATTTTTTAATGGTCCACAATAATTTTTAATGGTTAAGGCGAATTTACTCAACGCCCTTTTCAATCTCAGTTTCCTCATATTCAAATTGTTGCTCTGGCTATAAATATAAATTATCTAACATTTGGTTTACAAACAAAGGAGAAATTCTTGTTTTGCAGAGAGAAGGTGCAGATTCCAAGAGACAAGCCATGTATCATTTTGGAAGGTGAAGGTAAAGGGGTTACCACAATTACGTACAGTGACCATCAACAAACAGATACTAGCGCCTCGTTCACTTCATCTGCAAACAATATAATTGCAGTTGGAATCAGCTTTGAGGTTAGTACATGAAACAATATATCATGTTAAAATATATAGCCAAAATAAATAAATAAAAGGGTTATATATGAAAACTTGATAATTTATGTCAATTTCATATTCCACAACAATGTAAATATAGAATTTAGCGAAGCTTTCTTGGGCTTACTGCTCTAACTTGTTCTTTAATTTTTCTTTCCTTTTTTGTTTATTTTGAGTGATAATAAATTTTATTCAAAATATGGTGTATATCCTTGACCTTAGCCCTATGATTATGTAGAGATTTCTTGCCTTTTTTTTGGTGATATTGATTGACCATTACATGTATCTGACGGTAATTAATAGTGAAATCATGATCTGATCAAAACTTTATCATGATTGCACAATTTTAAAATTTAAATGTATATTTTAAATTCAAAAGGCCTTCAGCATTTTAATGTCATTTTTTGGTTATAAATATGTTGAGGAAAAAAGCCCAAAATCAGGACAATAAAAATATTAAAATTCGTCTAAAATTATTGTGGGTGTAGAACTCGCTTGATCTACCCAAGGAATCAAAATTGGACCAAATCATAAGTGGAAAAGATGTGAGAGCACCAGCATTGGCAGCTAGAATATATGGTGATAAATCTGCATTTTTCGATTGTGGCTTCTTGGGTTTTCAAGATACACTTTTGGATGTTCAAGGTCGTCATTATTATAAAAATTGCTATATCCAAGGTGCTGTAGACTTCATCTTTGGCAGTGGTCAGTCCTATTTTGAGGTATACTCTTACTCTAAGTGTGTGTTTGAGATAGCGGTAGGAAAAATGACTTATTATGATTCTAACTTATTAAAAATGATTTAATAGAAAAGTCATTTTTTGTAATGTGATTTATGTTTGGATGAGTGATTTATTTTTGGACAATAATTGCTTATAAATCGTGATTTATGGTATACGAGGTAAGTATGTGAGATGAGTTTTATCTCGACTTACGTAATAAGTGACTTAATGTCTGTATTTGTTTGGAAACATGTTTTGGGGGCAAATAAGTCCTTATTACGCAAGCCGAGATAAAAATTCTCTCGCATACTTACCTCGTATACCGTGAATCACGATTTATAAACTCTTATTGCCCAAAAATAAGCTATTCCAAACAAGCAAGTGAGGAGCTTATTTAATAAGTAGCTTATTCTACCCGTGATGCAATTAAAATAAGTTGAACCAAACACTGTAAAAACGCAACACGTTTTTATTTAGGCTTATTGCCCATAAACGGGCTTATTTCTGCCCAATAAGCTGAACGAAATGCACCCAATAAACTTTATGTTATTATTTATAAGTTATTTTGTTAAATATTTGAACCAATTGATTATTTTTTGGGCAAAAGTGCACCTTTAATTCATCATATGTTTTTTAAGTTCTAATAGTGCCTTTGGTATATGGTTGCGTACCATAAAGAATTAGGCTTGGAAAACAGATTAAGATAATAAATAAGTAAGATTAAGTTAGAATTCATTAATGTATTTAATCAACTATAATTTTTTGGTACAATCAGCTATACTTTTTAGAATATAAACTAATTGATTTGTATAAATTAGTTATAGATTACTTATGGTAATAAATAATAATGGAGGGGAGAGAAAGCTAAGTGAGGAGAGGAAAAAAATTTTAAATTAGATTTAAAAAAATTAAAGAAGTGGGGTTCTTACTCTTTTCCCTTTATTAAAATTTTATAACCCTATTTCTTCACCTTTATTTTAATACAACTCATAAAAGATTTTCCTCCCCTACCCCTCCAAATCACTCATACCAAACCCTAAACCCTAAATTCTTAAAGGAGGCGTTTGGTGTTAGTTGGGTTATAAGGCCCAAATATGAAGAGTACACATTGCTTCTAAACTGTTCGACCGGTGTATAAATATAATATTCATTATAGTTGAAGTTTAATTTTTTTACCAGAAATGTTGAAGTTTAATGAATGATATAGCATTGAGTGATTTGTGTTTTGGAATAGAATTGTTTGATCAACGTGACGTTAACTACATCGAAGGCTCAAGTTCCTCATGGTTATATAACAGCACAAGGACGAAGCTCAAAGGATGAGTCCAGTGGCTTTGTATTTAGAGGTGGGAAAGTTGTGGGAAGTGGTCCAGTTTTCCTGGGGAGAGCTTATGGTCCTTATTCCAGAGTTATATTTCATGGAACATTTCTAGATTCGGTGATCTCTCCTCAAGGATGGGACGCATGGCATCACGCACAAAATGTGTAAGTATATCTTTTTCACATACTTTAATTTTTTTTAGTTGTTTTTTCCCTTTTAATCATAGCTTTTTGATCAAACAAGCATTTTGGCATATTGTAATTATTGTATACTTCATCTTGTCCTAAATATGAGTTAGATAAATAACTTATAACTATTAAGAAAATTAGTTAAATTACCCATCCAGTCCTAAATGTAGGATCTAGTTTGTAGCTAGTTAGTTTAAATTGTACTACGAACTAGGTCTTATATTTAGAACCAGAGATAGTAAGTATTTGATAAAAAATCTGTATTAGTTTTCTTAAAATATCCCTTCTAATCATTTACATTGGAAATTACCCCAATTGAAGAAAGTTCTCTTTACCTGTGTTATCAATACATATGCATAGTTTGGGATTGCAAATTTGGTAGACTAAGTGGATTAACATGAACACAAACTCCTCAATTAGCTCCAACATTTAGTGGCGGAGGGAGAAATTTAGTTTTGTGTTTAGCTACAATTTCATAGTATTTTTTTAAAATCAAAACACCCCTTTTGCATGACTATAAAATATCAGGATGCCTCATGTTTTATTTGGAAACTAATGATTAAAAAAGGAAACAATTACACAGGTGGAGCATTAGAACAACATTTGTTAGAAATATTGATGAATTTTTCAAATCCACATACATGCAGGAGTAATTTGATGTATGCTGAAGTTGATTGTATTGGCCAAGGGGCAAATCGGAAACAACGAGTGCCATGGGAGACAAACCTCTCTCCTGCTCAGCTAAAGCAGTTCTCAAAATCATCATTCATAGACCAAGATCTGTGGCTTGCAAATATACCTTTGTAACCTATAGTTTAACTTTCCAGATTAGCAAAGGGACGATTTGCTGAGCAAAGGATGTATTTGCAATTTCTTATAAATAAATTTACATAATTATGTGTATTTGCAATTGCTGGTTTATAAATTTAAGTAATTTTGAACATCGTGTATGAATATATCTCACTAGTCTAACTGGCTAATGTAATCCAAAGCAAAAGGTCTCAACCTTAATTATGGTACTTTGTTCTTGTTATCCTTTAAAGTTCAACTTTCACGCTATATAGTATTATTGGTCTTATAGTAGTTCAATAAAATTTCCCTTTTCTATCACATATGACGCTGGTAACATTTCTCTATTTGAACCACCGAACTTGTATTCTATATGTAATACTCCATCAATTTCACCCATCCTTATGTATAATAAATCCCAAATATATAAATTTTATCGCTTGTGGAATGATGATTTGATTGAGAAAGACCAAGAAAAAGAGGTGAGATCTTATCAATATTTATATAGATTCAAACAATAATTACAAGAACCTTCTTCTAAAATTTTTAATTTGCCCAAGATTTACGAATTAACAAAGGTTATTTTGGGAATAAGATTTATTAGTATGGAAATTAATTATTTTACATTAATAATTTCAATAATTACTTTATTTTGAAGCCCACCAAGATATTCGGTAGAATGAGAAGCCAATCCCCATATTTATGTATATAGGCTAAGATTATCAATGAAATCACTATGCGGTAAACACTATGTCAGCTTTCGCTGTAATCATTATGCCCGCCTTTGCGGTAAATACTATGCAGCAGCATCACAAGGCACAAAGCTTCACAAGGTATCACAAAGCAGCAATAGCAACACAATGCATGATAGACATACATAGAATGATTTACAAACAGTATAAGAGAAAGAGTCACTACCTTATTTTTTCCTGATGTTCCTTGGCACAGTGGTCTTACGGGTCTGGCAAATGTCAATTCCTATAACCAAATTAGGGACAACCGATGATCAATCTCTTTTCCAAATACATATTTCCATAATACACTAGGTTGGTTATCATTCGAACTCTTTAGGTGGCTATTAGAGGCATACACATATGCCAAAAGGGTTGGGAGAAACTACCCTACAAACCCCTTTTTCAAAAACAGAATACTGATTTTTGGCTGACTCACTCGAGTGAAGATAACCTCACTCGAGTGATTAGAGACTTGCACTTGAGCAACAACAACAGTCAGAAAGTGCTCACAACACTCGAGCATGAGGTTTTGCACTCAAGTGATGACTCCAAATTCACTCGAGTCCCTGAAAGTGCAACATAGGAAGTGCTTGCCCGAGAGCACAGACAACTTCAGAGGAAAAAGCTCACTCAAGCACAACCCTTAGCACTTGGGTGAAAAAACTACACTTGCGAGTGTCAGAACACACTTCTTGAGAATTGGCCAGCGAGTGCATACCCGAGAGCAACCCTTAACATGAACTCACACCTTCACTCGAGTGATCACCAATATCACTCACAAGTTAAGAAGTGCACTCTTGCTTTTTATCAGAAAACCAAGTGAAATGTAGAAGGAAAGGGAAATTATACTGCAGCACTCGAGTGAAACCTCCTTCACTTGAGTGATGTTCATTAGATTGCTAGATCGCAGCAACTGACAGAAATTCCCATATTTGCTAAAATTGATCATAATGGTCCCCAAACTTACCACAAAGCTCATTCCCACTTATAATTTCTTAAGGAACCTATTGGTAACCTCAAAACACCCAAAAACCCATTTTTAACAACAATCTCACTCTTGGGTCTCTATAACACACAATATCCAATTTCATTCAACTCACTTCCAACATTCAAAACCAGATCCAACACTCAAATAACTTCACAACAAACCTGTTCCAACATCATTCACCATATAATTCATACATTCAAAAATTAGCATAAAACCAAGGCAAATTCCAGAATTCATTAAACTTAACCAAAAATCGCACTAAATATACCAAAAAGCACCAAATCCTTACCTCTTCAATTTGCTAGAACCAAACTTTGATTTTCCAACTTTCAAATTTGTTTCAACACCCAAACTATCACCTTTCAAAATTCTGAAATCATCAAGATGAAGCTCTCAATGAGGTGCACAACATTAGAGAATAGGTCTAGAGCATTAGAGATCAACAAAGGCATCAAAATCTCACCTTTCTTCTTCTCTTTCTTCTTCGTGTTCGCCTGAAATGGAGGGATAAAGACAGACGATGAGAGGTGATGGAGATGATAATGATGATGATAGAGGCAAGCATATATTTTTCCCTTCCCAAAGCTCAAAACCGAATAGGAGAGAGAAGAGAGAGAGAAGGTGAATGTTGACTAATGGCATGATCCTTTGGTCCACAAAATACCACTTGGCATAATCTTGCTCACTTCCTCCATGAGCTCACGTAGGTGCGTAGCACACAATTCCGACTCATTGACAATGAATCTCAACCATTAATCTTTAATCACCAATGAGTTTCCTCTTTGGTAACTGACCAATTGGTCGGAAAATTTCCAATTTTACCATTTTGCCCCTAATTTTCACTATGCTTAATAAATGATCACCAAGTACATTTACATCAAATTTGCATCACATTTCTCCAAAAGTGTTTAATTACACTAATTACAATCAATTTCGAAGTCATTAGCTCTTAATCTCAAATTGGGTAATTACAAACACAATTGATAGAAAACGGTTGTGGTTGCAAAGAAGTAGCAAGGAAAATTTGGCAATGGCTAACCCTTAACAAATCACAAGGTAATAATAGGATGTGCAATAAAAAATTATTATTATTATTACTACTACTGCTCCCTCCGGTCCAAAATATAAGATAGATTTTTTTTAGAGAGATTAAAGAAGCTAAATAAGGTACTTAATTGTATCATATGTTATGTGTCTTTAAATTATATATCAGTTTATAAGTTAGGCAAAATAATTGGAGAAAAACTGACAAATATAAATATTTTAAAGTAATTTAATTAGTTTTCTTAATATATCTAAAACAGTAACCTCTATATTATATTTAGGACCAGAGGGAGTATTATTATTATTACTACTACTACTACTATTACTCCCTCCGATCCTAAATATAAGACAGAGTTGATTTTTTTTTTTTTGGAGAAATTAAAGAAACTAAATAAGATACTTAATCATATCGTATGTTGTGTACTTTTAGACTACCACTACTACCTCTACTTCTAAGACCACGACCACCATCACCACCACCACCACTACCACTACTACTAAATAAAATAAGTCACATATATTTTTTTGGTGGGCCTAAGGTATCAACTGCCGGTAGCAATAACTAATCTCCTTGTGTCGTGAACTTTAAAAAGGGACTTTTCATGGTGGGCCTAGGGTATCAATAGCCGGTAGCAATGACTAATTCCTTTGCGCCATAAACTTTAGAGATGGGCTTTAGTGCTGGCCATAAGACCCTCCTCAATACCAAAAAAGTGCCACGTATTTGATCCTATACATGTATACAAAACCCAGAACGAGTTGAGAAAAACACAAAAAGTTAATATTGGAAGTAAAAATTGGGGCAGAACATAACAATGAAAAAAAGATGGATATTTAAAAAGCCTAGATTGGTACTTATAGCGAAACATATTTGGGTTATAATGATAATAACAAACAAAACAACACATAACACTTGTTTTGTAAGAGTTCAGCAAAAAGGATTTTGACTACAACTACAAAGGATGAAGTCACTAGAAAATCCCGACGGCTTATTGAAAACGAAGGGGTTTATCCAATTTAGTCCCTTCTAACCATTCAACATTTCAATTATTTAAGAAAAAAACCGATTGAATAACAAGGAAGAAGGAAGGACATACTAGTGGTTAGAATTATTAGGGCTATGAATGAGTTTTGTGGCCTTAAAACCACCCATTACGGAGTAAGACCTCTTCTCCATTGAAATTAATTGCCAAATAATCAGATCATGTACATAAAAAAAATTAGTTAAAATTAATTAAAGAGAAATAATATATAAAAATGTAACTTTTTTTTCGGAAAAAAAATATTATTTATGTCAAATCTAACTAATAACTAATTGTGGCAAAAAATGAAAAATGACACTCGAAATTTCAGATCAGCTATTAGTGTCTCTTATAAATAAAAATAAGTCATCCCTAAAAAGATTTCCAAAAGACCTCATTTTTGGGCCAGAATTTTGTGGTAGATTTTAAAGTTAACCTTATCTTATGGACTTGCTTCTCTCGTCTTCTAGTTCCTAAAGCCCTTGCATTTATAGCGTGTATCTAAACTCTAAGTGTTCTCTGATTTTACTTGGTGCTTGTTCAGGAATCCCCCAAACTACAAGCCCGTTTGGTTCAACTCCATTGCATACCTACAATGGTAATCATGATTGCATTATCAATAGAAGAGTGTTTGGTTGCTCTTTAGCGTGATAATAGGGTTTACCATGATAATGATGATTACCAAAAAATTGGTAATCCTCATTCATATCTCCATACTATAAATCCTCATTACCATCCCATTACATGATTAAAAAAGGCCAATTTACCCTTTAGTTTCATGTACCTTTATTTCACTTATCTTATTTCACTTCCCACATCACGTCACAACCGCCACCGCCACTACCTCCCCCTCCTTCACTACTGCCGCCACCACCCCCATCATTACCGCCTCTACCACTACCTATTTCTTGACCCTTGCCGCCACAACTACTACCTCCTCATCCCCCACCATGGCTGCCGCCACTGCCACACCCACTGTTGCTGCTGCCACTACCTCTTCATCCTCCATACCCCGCCATTAGCACTACCTTCTTCTCCTCCACCACTGCCGCCTTCATCGTTGCCATCGCCATCACGACCTCCTCCTCCTTCACCAAACCTCGTCACCGCCACCTCCATAATTGTCACCGCCCGCCACGATGACTTACTCCTCCACTGTCATTGCCACTGCCGCCACTACCTCCTCCTTCTCCACCACCATCGCCACCATCCCCTATCGTCACTGCTACTACCTTCTCCTCCATTATTGTCGTTGTTACCACCTACCATCGCCACCATCATAGAACCATTACCATCGGATGATCGTCGGCAAGATAGAGTGACAGTTATAATGAGGCAGCACGATAGCTCTTAAGTATTTTTTCTACAAAGATTATATAAAGGGTACAATAGACTTTGTGTGATATATTAATTTTAACTAATTGTTAAAATATTACTCATTGCACCTTACTTAAAAATCAAACCAAATACTAACCCTGTAATTAATATTGCATTATGTTGGAATATACTTGTCCACCCTTGGTGGATTAGGGCCCAAGCCCAATTCAAAAGGGCTTCATGGAGAGACACGGGTTATAAAGAGTGATACCCTTTATGGTTTAAAGGTTACATCTATTCCTATGTAACTATACGTTTAAGGGTTGCATCTATTCCTATGTAACCGTACGTACACTATATATATAAGGTGTGGGATTAAGGGAGAAGACTAATGAAGAAATAAAATACCGAATATTACTATTATCCCTCTAAAATATTCTCTCATAAGAATGTTCTCTTCTCTTCCTTTCTTTGGTATATTTGCTGTGTAACGTGATCAGGGTCTACATCGGTGCTCCGGTTTCGTGTAGGTACTTCAACGAGTCAATCAAATTCCTGGTACGCCCAAAATTCTTACACATTACATTACCATTCCATTGCATCGCATAACCAAACAAGCCCTACGGTTTAGAAGCTCTTTTCCGCAAGCCATGACAAAACCCCTCTTACATATTTATCTCATAAATTGTAAAAGTACTTCTAAAAGACTAAAACAAACCGGTCTAGATATGTCTAGCTATACCTGGCTCGATTATCGTAGTGTGTGTATATATTAACTTTTTATCAATATTAAATTTATTTTTTGTAGGGTCCTGTATAAATCCAATTAAAATATCAAAATCCAAATCCAGGCCTACACTTTTAATAAATTATTGATGACAATTAGTAATTTTTTAATGTTACTAAAAATTAGAACACCCTCCTATAATTAAAAAGGGAAAATTGAAGGTAGATTTAGCCCATTTTTTATTATTTCAACAAGATTTAATTAAGATTTTCTCTTTATTTTTAGTTTGTTTGTTTGCTTTATGATTTTTTTTAATAAAACAAACAAATATTTATCTATATATACAATATAATTTTTAAAAAAAACTATGCTATTTATCCAAATAAAATTATTTGAAGTTGTACATATCCTATATTATCGCAACAAATATTGTTGTCCAGTAAAGATATTATATAAATATAAGAACATATCTCTATGTAGAATATAATTTTTTTTTTTAAAAGAACTGTACTATTTATTGATATAAAATTATTTGAACTTGTATATATCTTTATATAATCGTGATGAATATTTTTGTCCAACAAAGATATTTTATAAATCTAAGAATACAATGGATGGATTCATTCTTCCATTTCATCAAAAACCTTTGCAAGAGGTGGTAGGGGAATTTGACTTGGTTCATTTCTCTAAAAGGTAATTGGTACTATATACAAGACAAAAAGCTTTGTCGTCTATTTTTCTAAGGGGAAATTAATGAACATTGATATGCCTATTCCATTTTGGAATCACATAATAAATTATGAAGTAAATTTTGTTGCTTTTTAATTGATACACTAATAATCATAACTAAAAACGACAGAGCAAAGAGAGGATTTAATTAGTAGACAGAGGTGATTTAGAGAAAAAGAGATAACTTTGAGGGAGAAATGTTGTCATTTAACAATATTTAGTAAGTGTTTGGCAAACTATCAAACCTAGGTTTTAAACTTAGGTTTGCGCAACTCGAGATAAAACTCCTCTCACACACTTACTTCATAAATCGTAAAAGCTATTCTCAAAAGCTAATTTAAACACACACTTAGAAATCCCTAATTAGGTCTCTCAGCCTGATCAAGAATTTGTTAAAAGTGAAGGCCTAAATTTAGATTTTAATAGTTCAGCTGGATTTATATAGGATTCTCCCTTATTGTTCTCCTTATGTCTTATATAATAAATTAAATTTATGAATAACTTGACGATTTTTTTAATATTTTAATCATTTGGAATTTATTTAAAATTTCAAATTACTTTCTTAACTTACTATTATTTAACAAAAATGGATACTTATTGCGTATTTGCAATTCTAGAACGTTACTTTGAATTGAATCAATATATTTTTGTAGTTTTTCCGTCATTAAATTCTGGCGCTAATTTACTCTTTATTATCGTTTGTAAAAATTTTAAACCAAACAAGAATGAAATATTTGGTAGAGTTAGAAAAGAAACAGAAATAGTTTGGAATAGCTTATTTTTGGACAATAAGTGCTTATAAATCGTGATTTACGATATACGAGGTAAGTATGTGAGAGAAGTTTTATCTCAATTTGCTTATTAAGGACTTATTTTTTAAGAAAACGCTGAACCAAACAAGTTAATATATATATATATATATATATATATTACATACTTTTTACCTCAATTGTAACGTTAATCAGTGTATAAATGTCGTTTTCTGTCCGATTGAACAACCGGAGTAGAAAGTCCAACATTTTTAAATGAATATATTTTGGAGTGACAGAATTATAATTTTTTTTGTTAATGAATCAATTATTTTTTATTTTTACCATTTTTTTTATTTTCAAATTTTTACACTGCTTTAAAAACGTCTGTTTAATTTTTTAGAGATTTTTCTGTCGATGTAATATAATGGTAGTTTGGGAACATGTGGGTTATCTGTGGTTGTTTCATTTATGTTAAAATTTCCAAGTCTCTCAACAAATGGAGGAGGAGGGGTGCACCATGCTCCCGGCCGGAGAGGAGAAGAATGGAGGAGGAAGAGAAGTGTGCACCAAAGCTCAAGAGTATGAGTCATGCTTCTAACTAGAGATGGAAGAGAATAATGTTGAGGAACTTATTGGTGAACGATCGATAAATACCTCTATAATTCCTCATTGAATCCAGAGATATGCATCCTGATCCTGGTGAACCCCCGAAACACAACTCACCTCAATGTTTTATAACAAGAAGAAGAGAACAATGGAGGAGGAGAACAACAAGTGAGCTGACTCTTCCTTTTGGCTCTTATATTAACCCAAATCTCAAGTTAATATAAATACATTTAGTTTCCCTTTAGCACAAGCAAAGCAATGTGAGCCTTTTCGTTTAATACAAATTCTCTTGTGGGCCAATGAAATGATACATCGAGTTATCAATGATATTGAATTCACAATTTCAATGTTTGACACATTAATTAATTTCATTAATACCACCACATAATATCATACGCACTCCTTCCAATCATAACTTCCAATTTCACAAAAATCTTTAAACTCATTACCTCTATCTAACATTTTAATAAATTTCAGCATTATTCCTATTACATATACATATACTACTCTAATCCTTGTTATAAATTCAGTTTGACTAAATCTCACGTACTTAGAAATGGAAGCTACCACATTCATTGTGTCTAAAATTAATTGAATTTTTTCGATTTACCCTTATTTAATAATCAATATTGAAAACAAAAAGCTATACATTTTTTCTCACCTATATTTTCAATACACATGTAAATTTGGAAAGTAATTATTAACAACTCTTAGGATGGGCTTATATTTAGGATCAAAATTTTTTGATAAACTGGATTTATAATAAAGACTAAAGTGGTATACTTTAAAAATTAAATAATACACTTTGATTTGAAATATAAGTCACCTTTGATTAGTATTCTTTGTTTAATATATATATATATAGGTCATTACTAAGAGGATAAATAATATTTATTTTACAATTTTTCCATATAATTAATGTTTAAACTGTTTGTATTTTTCTCTCTTCTTCAAAATCTCATTTAATGAGTTAATTGCTCTCTATTAGTATGAGGTAATTGAAAGTAACTTATATTTTTAAAATCAAAGTGTTATCACAAGGAATACAAAATATTCCCTCTGGTCAACAATATAAATCACTTTTAGAAGAATGGCTTCATTCACATAAGTCACTTAGAGAGTGATTAAAACTTATTTATTAGTTTCACTCATACAATTAATGCTTGAATGTGACTTCTTGTATTTTTTTTTTCTTTCCTTCAAAATCACGTTTAGTTTGAGTAAAGTTGGGAAAATTTTTCAATTTAAAACTAATTTGAGTTAACTATTTCCTCCAATCCATAATATAAGTCACTTTAACTACTGGATATAATATATAGATAATTTATAAAAAATAAAAATTTGAAAGACCAAGGAAGTTTCGAAACATGCAAGGAATTTCTATTTTCATCCCTTATTGCTAGAGAAGTTACGGGCAATGGCGGGAGGGTATTAGGAACCCAGGAATTAAAAATCAAACCGGACCAGCTAGTTCAACCCGTAAACCTACAAACTGGTGGTCCAACCGGTCTGGTCTGATGGGTGAACCATACGGACCGGTTAACCCATTTTTTTATTTTTTTAAAAAAATGTTTTTAATTAATTTTTACACATGATTTCACATAAATAAGTTTAAAATATTTACTTTCTCACTGGTCTAGTCCCGATTTAGCTCCGGTTTGACTTCTAACTAATCCACTAACCCTTAATCCAATGGTCCGACCGGTTCAGTATCTGATCCAATTTTCAATACCTTGCTAGAAACAACTACGGTTCACCCATTTTTTTAATTTTTTTAAAAACATTTTTAATTAATTTTTATACATGATTTCATATAAATAAGTCTAAAATATTTACTTTCTCACCGATCTAGTCCCGATTTAGCTTCAGTTTAACTCCTAACTAATCCACTAACCTTTAACTCAGTATCCCAATCAATTCAATATCTAATCCAATTTTCAATACCTTGCTAGAAACAACAGAGGGAGTCAGGGAGGGAAGGAAGGCTTTGTTTAAAATAAGAAATTGAAACTTTATTAAAGGCAAGGCATCTTTACATATCATATCATATGGGTCCCTGCTAAAAGGCAAACGACTACAGTGTTTAAAGTTCGGTTAATAATTGCAAAATATCACAAACCGCAGGCTACCTGCGGAGTTATACGTTTACAAAGGATATTGGCGTATATGGAATTCGATCCACTCATAGAGTATTCATATGAGATTAGAGTATGAATTCGAACTCTATTTAATTACTCCTTAAAGCTGAGAGGCAGTTTTTTTTTTACCAAATTAAAAGAGAAAAAGAATACAAACTAGGCTATGGCACTTTTTCCTTATTAAACTCCCATAAGAACAAAGAAAAAATTACATGTGCTTCCTTGTATTTAACCGATTCACTTTTTCTACTCATCTGATCATTTCTCTTACTATTAATGTTGCTGATCTCAAAAATATGAAGGTCCCAGAAATGAAAAATAGTGACGTGGGGGTAAATCATTAAATTTGTAGTACTTCTAATCCATAATAATGTACCTTAAATATTGTAATGAATGAGATAGAAGTACAATTATTCACAAAACTCAACTCTCTCTACATTTTGTAAAGGTTATAATGAATATACACGTATATTTTTTTTCATAACTTCAGTTATTATTGCTAAATATTTCCAATAAAAACATTAATAAAAATAATTTACAAAAACTGAACATTATTTCACAATACAATTTATTCAGAACAAACACCTAAAAATAAATTTTCATCTTTAGGCAACCAATTAAATAAATATTTAAAGTAAGTAACTTTTTTGAAGTAAGTAAATTTCTTTATGGGGTGATGGGAACAATTAAAATATTTTATAGGGACAACTAAAATTTTTGGGGTCATTATGCATGGTACTACGCTAGGCTTGTGGGGGTAATTGGCCTACAAGCTTGATAGAATAAATGTTGCCTTCTTCTTACTTGACTCCCATCAAGACAACCCTGCCCTATGCCTCCCCAAAACATTCACTACTTTGTTTTTTCTTTTTTTTTCCCTACAGAATTAATTACAATGAACTGGTTTGGTTGAAACTTGTAAATAAAGAGCAATGCTTAAATCACCATTTTAATACTTTGAACATGATTTATGCATTTAAGATAACTATTAAGTATGACAAGTATCTAATAGCAATTACAAATCAATTTTTCCAGCTTCAATTTCAAACTCATAAGTCTTAAAACATATAGTTTCAACACCTACAACAATGATTCAGCACTTACAAATATAAGTCCAAATCATAAGTCAATCATAAGTCATTTAGCACTTAAAAATTAATTTTTCCAACTTTAATTGTGAACTCATAAATCATAAGTCCAAATGAGTTTTACGCTTCACACTTTTTGGTTTCAATCAATGAGTGCAGGTCCACACATATGGAAGTCTAAATCAGCAATGCCAATCTCGCAACTTACTAGTTAAGAGTGATAAAAATCAACAAAGAGGGATGAAAATGAAATCAAAGAATCAATAGGGAGGATTGACCCAGCTACAGAACCCACACTTAAAGTCGAATAATGCAGCTTTGAGAAAAAAAGCTAGGGTTGCAAGGTCAGAGGATGAAATGAAGCACCCAATCAAATAAAATAAAAGTTCCGTGCCTTACCTTGTCTGGACGGAGAAGAGGGAAAACATGAAGGATTGACCCAGCTATAGAACCCATAGCAATAATGGATGACTGAGAAGAGGAGTGAGAATGAAGACAACCGAGAGCAATGTAATAAGCAAGAACCCATGTCTTTCTACCTTATCTTTAGAGGCCCGATAATGGAGAAATGGAGGCATGCCAGTCGGGGAAAAATAGAGCCTCTGAGTGTACAAAACTAGCTTTACTTTTCTTCTTTATGCTTCTCTGACAAGCTCTGCACACAGGTTTCACTCATGGGCATATTTAAGATGACTAGTTTCCAAACCAGCCATTGAAAACCATAGTTTCAATGACAAGTTTTAAAAAACCAGTCGTTGAAACTATGGTTTTCAACGACTGGTTTGGAAACCAATTGTTATATCCTATATATAACGACTAGTTTGAGAACCAGTCATTGAAGCAATGATTTTCAACAACTAGTTCTTTACCCAGTCATTGAAAATCTAGTCTTAACAGACTAATTTTGATGGTGAAGCTCAAAAGTATACTCATTGCTCGAGGGGAAGACTAATTTAGCCGTTGTAATTCATCATGTAACAAACATCAACAACAACACAACCATGAGAAATATCACCAAGGTACTTGATGAGGGAAAGGTGAAATTTATGAATGAAGCTAGAATAGTGGAAGTTAATCGTTCCCAAAAGTACAAGATGCAATAAAAATTGGCTAGTTTTAACAACTGTTTCTTAGACCAGTTGTTTAAACTTAACTTTCAATGTCTGGTTTTGAAAACCAGTCGTTGAATCTCAACACATATTTACCACAGTGCCACTGCTTTGGCTTTTACTACTGTTTTCTAAAAACGATCGTTAATTTGTGTCGTTGAATCAACTATTTGTAGTAGTGTGATCACGTTATACAACAGATTCACAATTTGGAAGAAAAAGAATAGAGAGAGAAGTTATTGGAAGATTTTCTTAGAATATTTCAACTAACTCCCACCACGTGATGTTACCTCATATATCACATGTGGGAGTTTTCATTATTTGAATTTCAAATCATAAGGGTAAAACTCCTTATTTAGACCTATGATTTTCCATAATTTTATAATAGCCCCAAGTGAATTGGGCTTAGGCCCTGATCCACTAAAGGTAGACCAGGTATATTCCAACATCTCCCACTCACAATTGGTGGATCAGATGTTATGGGTTAAGTCTCTTTTTCTTCCATCCTTCTTTCATACTAGGTGCTTTGCCATAACCACTTGTGCATGACATTTCTATTTGGGTATCTTGTACTAGAAACAGGACCAGTGTAATGCCCCAAAAATGGGCTTAAGGGCTAATGACTTCAAAAGTGAATGTAATTAGTGTTGAATAAACACTTTTGAAGAATAAGACTTGATTTGTGATCTGAGTATATTACGATCAATTCCTAAACCATGTATTTAATTTCAATTTTGGATTAACATCTAAATTGAATTAAATGAAAGGGAGGACGCATAGTAAGGTGCAATGGAATGATAAAATGTGTTTGGTGGTAATTCGGTAAGAATTGCTATAATCAGGGGCAAAATGGAAAAATGGAAAGTTACCAACCGATTGGTCAGTTACTGAAGAGGGAACTCATTGGAAATTTAAAGATCAAGTGTTGAGATTTATTGTCAAAGGTTTAAGTGGGCAGAATTGCATGTATGTGTGGTCATGGATAATGTCTTAAGATCTTGACAATTGGCATTGCATGAGCCTTGGATGATGGTCAAAGTTTCAAACTTTACTCCCTCTTTCCTCTTGTCTCCAAAGTAGGCCAAGAAGGCCTTTTGGAGTCCAAAAAATGATCTTCATCATTTTCATCTTCTTTCTCATTAGCCTCCAATGTCATCCCAAGCTAAGGAAGAAAGAGAAAGTGAAACGTGAGATTTTGGGTGGTTTAATCTCTTCTTTAGCTCAACTCATATTTTATAATCTTTTTCATAGTGATGAGAGTTTCGGATTTTTGAAAGGTAGTTTTTGAGTACTTGAAGAAAATTTGAAAATTGGAGAATTCAAGAACAAATTGAGAAAGAGGAAAAGGTGAGTATGAGTTACATTTTGGCATGTCCATTGTAATTGTTGGCTAAGTATTGAGATTTGTGAATTTTACCCTAATTTTCATGTGATTTTGAAATAGATGAATTGCCTATTATATGGTGGTGAAATTGGTTGCATATGGTGTCTTTGGAGCAATAGAATTTATTTGGAACTTTAAAAGGAAAATTGGTATCATTGGGTAATGTGTGGTAATGTGGTGTCCAAACAAAAACTTGTTAGAATGGGATTTTGGATGTTTTGGTTTTTCCAATGAATTCCTTATGAAAATTTGTCTCAGAAAAGGTTTAGTTGTTGATTTTAGGGGTCATTGGACACATTGGATAAAATTTGGAAGATTCCGGCATCTGCTGCATTTTGGCTTCTAATAACCTCACTCAAGTGCTCTTGGGTCTCACTCGAGTGCATCATGATTTTTTCTCTTTTCCTTCAGTTTTTCAGTCTTACTTCCATGCCAGAAAGCAAAGGTGCATTTCCTCACTTGCGAGTGATGTGGTACCTCACTCGAGTGTGCCTCGTATCACTCGAGTGTGTGCGCATTTTGAACTATGAGACCGAGTTTCAGGGTAACACTCGTAGCCAATTTGTCGAGAGTGTGTCTTAGCACCTGAAAGTGTTGTGCCATCACTTGAGTGCCAGAGCCAGTACTCGAGTGCACTTCTCACTTTAGGATTTTCTTATGCTCTCGGGTAGTCACTTTCTGGACAACACTCTGTAGGATTCAGATGATCATGAGGTTATCACTTAAGTATTGATCTATGTAATCAAGTGCAGTGATTATTTTCTGTTTTTGTTATTGCACTCAGTCAAGCACTCATAAAAGTGAGTCGTCCTCACTCGGGTGTGAGTCATCTCATCACTCGAGTGTATTTGTTAAAATTGGTAATTTCACTTCCGAAGATGGTCTTTGGGCAAGTTTTTCCCAACCTATTAGGCATGTGTCTAGGTATCTAATAGCCACCTAAAGAGTTTAAATGATAACTAACTTTAAGTATTATGGAATCAAAAACTTGGAATAAAGATTAATCCATCGTCCTTGATTTTGGTTTCTAGGATTTGATATTTTCCCTACTCGTAAGTAGACTGTGCAAGAGCACGCTTGGAAAGAACAAGGTAGTGATGATTTCTCTTATATTATATGTGATACATTGTATGTTTGATTTATCATTATTTGTGAATCCTTCACCTATGGCCCATCGGTGGTTCCGATAGGAAGACTATACCTTAGGGGCGGTGGAGATACGGGGGATGTGACTATGTGAAAGTCGACAGGCTATCTGTGAACCCTTCACCTGCGGCCCATCGGTAGTTCCGGTTGGTGGACATTGCCTTCAGGGTGGTGGAGATACGGGGGATGTGACTATGTGATTATGTGATAGCTTGTATGCTGTGTTTCATGCTGATATGCTGCTTGATTATGTCATTGCATATTTTGTGGTATGAGTGATTTATTACTACTGGGATTCTTTTGAATCTCATTCTTTCCATTGACTAACCTTCAAACAGGGCAAGTGGTTCCAAAGGAAAAGAGACGACCATGGTTGACTATAACTTCTGTAGGATCATTTGATTTTGGGATGTTGGTTATCGAATTTTGATTGGGGATCATTATACATTCTGTAAATATTATTTTGGATACGGTTGTGTAATCCCCTAAATGGGAAAATGTAAACCCTTAGTATATATGAAACCCGGGGGTTGTTAACTGCACAGGATAGTTATATTCGAAATGTGAATAGGAGACCAGGCTAAACCAATTTCGAAAGAAATTTATAAAACCCTATATCAAGGATGGGATTAAAAATGAAATTTTATCATCCATTGGTCTCAAATTCATCTTAATTATGTATTTTCAAATCATAATTACTGTTTATCAGGTAGGGGGTTATATTTATGGTATCAGAGCTATAGTTCCTGTAAGGATAGAGTTGCTAGGATATTTCACTTAGTCTGTCCTTAGTGATGAAAGATGATTTATGAATGGTTATTGTATACACATGTCTCTTTTGCTAATGTGGATATATATGAGATTTGTGGACATATGTGTGTACTTTATTTGTGATATTGATGTGGTAAGCTACTTGTAGAATGAAGAAAACAAAAGGTCATCCCAAAGTACAGCAAGTAGACCCAGTAGTGGAGATGGTCAATGACAATTCACTAGATGATGGGTCTGATTAGAGATCTGAGGAATATGATTACTGAGCTATGAGAAGAGCTTAGAATAGACAGGGAAAGATGTATTGAGAGTCGAGGTCAGTCTGCACAAGAGGAGACCCAGGAGGAGACTCGTAGAGAAGAAACTGCAGAAGGGTTGGCACGACCACCAAAGTCACCTTCTCATATTGAACCAAACCAAGAATCACACAGGGTTCCAGTTAGAGAAGAGAGAGATCTACAATATTGGGTTTCAAAGATTTAAAAACACCTACCTCCGGTATTCAGAGGGACATTCAATCCCCAAGCAGCTGAAGATTAGTTAAATTGGCTAGAGAAAACTTAGAAGTTCTTGAGTGCCCGACGGAGGTGAAGGCTCAGCTGGCAATATACAAGCTAGAGGGGGATGCAGATCGTTGGTAGTAGAATATCTCCCTAACATTGTGGAGTAGAAATGTGCCACTGACCAAGGAATTGTTCCAGCAGCAATTCAATGAAAAGTATTTTCCCAAGTCGATGCGGATCGAGAAGGAGACTGAGTTTTTGTCTATTAAGTAGTGTGATTCGGAGACCTTTGATGATTATTTATCTCGTTTCATCCGGCTATCTAGATATTCCTCTTATCCACGGAAATGGATGATGAGCAATAGAGTGCAGATATGCTTATTCGTGGATTAAGGTAGGAATTGAGAAAGAGGTTAGCCACCCACCAATTCACCAAGTTTAACAAAGCGGTGGAAGAATGCATAATCACTGAAAACAACTTAAGAGATTTATATCCAGCCAATGGTACTGGTAGCCGTAGTGAACACAATAAGGGTAATACTTCCCACAATCAAAAGGGCCAAGGACCCCCTTAGTCTAAGGGCAATGGTAAAAAGCCCTACCAGCCTAGAGATCGTGAGCCCTAGAGATTTGCGATAGAGTGGGTATGTCCCCATTGTGATAAATTGCATTATGGTAGAAAATGTTAGGACCAAGTAATTTGTTTCAATTGTAAGCAACAGGGGCATATTTCTGGAGATTGTCGGAGGTTACAAGTAGAGTGAAGACCAAGGACTCAGGGCAGGGTATTCGCCATAACCCATGAGGAAGCTAGAAAGTCCCCTGATTTGATACAAGATAAAGTCCTTCTTAATGGTAACTGGTTACAAGCATTATTTGACTCAGGTGTAAGTCACTCCTTTATTGCTTATGATTGTGTGAGACGCTTGGGATTGCATGTGCATAGATTTCCATTTGATTTGGTTTTGTCGACACCGATGGGTGTCAAGGCTGTAACTACGGAAGCTTGTCTAAATTGTGTCATAACTGTAGATAGGCTTGAGTCTACTGTGGATTTGATTTGTCTGCCACTATATCAATTAGAAGTTATTATGGGTTTTGATTCGTTAATGGCAAAAAATGTGTTACTTGATTGTGGGAACAAAAGAATAGTATACCCAACTTTACAAAATGTCGATGATATAAATGCCAGCTTGAATTTACTTTCGACAGCCAAAGCTGAGAAGTATTTAGAGAAAGGTTGCCAGGAGCATATAGTGTTCTTTTTCATGCAAGGAGAGACAGAAGAAATTTTGAATAGTATACTCGTGGTAAATAAATTCCCTAAGGTGTTTCCAAATGATCTTAGTGGATTACCTCTGGAAAGGGAAGTTCAATTCCCAATCAAGATTGTACCTGGAGCTGGTTCAATATCAAAGGCCCCAAACCGTATGGCCCTAAATGAAATGGTGAAGTTAAAGAAGCAGATTGAAGACTTGCTTGAGAAAGGGTTCATTAGATCTAGTGTGTCATCGTGGGGAGCTCTAGTGTTATTTGTTAAACAAAAGACGGGAGTCTGCGCATGTATGTTGTCTATAGAGAATTGAATAAGATTACCGTCAAGAACAGGTAGCCTCTTAAAAGAATCGATGACCTTTTAGATCAATTATCTAGTTCATGTGTGTTTTCAAAGATTGATCTAAGGTTAGGATATCATCAACTACAGGTGAAAGCAGAGGATGTACTAAAGACTGCTTTCAGAATGGGATATGGACATTATGAGTTCTTGGTGATGCCTTTTGGGCTAACCAATACACCTGCGGTATTTATGGATTATATGAACCATGTCTTTCGACAGTATATGGATCAATTCGTGGTTGTGTTTATTGACGATATTTTGATATACTCCAAGAGTAAGGAGGAATATAAGAATCATTTGAGGATTGTATTGAACATATTGCGTGAGAATCAGCTCTATGCCAAATTAAGTAAATGTGAGTTTTGGCTGTCAGAAGTAAAATTCCTAAGCCATGTTATCTCAAAAAAGGGGTCTCAGTAGATCCCAGTAAGGTGGAAGCATTATTGAACTGGAAGAAGCCAGAAACTATTGCTAAGATACACAGTTTTCTGGGTCTTGCTGGTTACTACCAGAGATTCATCCATAATTTCTCTCGTATTGCTTTGCCAATGACCAAGCTCACTAGGAAGGATAAGCTATTTGTGTGGGATGAGTGTTGTGAAAATTGATTTGTGGAGCTGAAGGAGAGGTTGACTACGGCACCTGTGTTAATTATACCTGATCCCAGCTTGACTTATGTTGTGTTTAGTAATTCGAGTAAGCAGGGATTAGGGTGTGTCCTTATGCAGCAGGAATATATGGTGGCCTATGCCTCTCGACAGCTCAAACCTCATGAAATGAATTATCCCACCCATAATCTAGAGATTGCAACAATTGTGTTTGCTTTGAAAATTTGGCGGCATTATTTGTATGGTGTGACGGTAGAACATTACTGTGACAATAAGAGTCTCAATTTTTGTATGAGCAGAAAGAGTTAAACATAAGACAACGTCGTTAGATGGAGTTGCTGAAAGACTACAACCTGGAAATCAAATATCATCTGGGTAAGGCAAATGTAATCGCGAATGCTCTTAGTCGAAAGATGGTGCTTGTGGCAGCAATGATGATACAAGAGGGGAAGTTAATAGAAGATTTTGGAGATCTGAATTTGTTGAACCTGATCGTCTGTGCCAATTACAATGTTTCCCAAAGGGAAAGTGATTTGAGAGCTGAAATTAAATAAGCTCAAAGGCAAAGATGATCCAATACAGAGAATTTGAGCTAAAATTAAATGGGGAGAAGTTCAGGACTATGATTTGTCGCCTAGTGGATTGGTTCGTTATCATAAGAGAATTTGTGTTCCACTTAAGGTGGAGTTGAGGTGGAATATTCTTGATAAGTCACATAAGAGCTGATATACTCTTCACCCCGGTATGACCAAAATGTACCATAATTTGAAGTCTATGTATTGGTGGCTGGGATTGAAGAGTGATGTGATGAAATATGTGGCGTAATGTCTTACTTGCCAGAGAGTAAAGATCGAGCACAAAAGACCGTCAGGTTTGTTGTAGAGTCTTGAGATTCCGGAATGGAAATAGGAAAGTGTGACTATGGACTTTGTGGTGAGATTGCCTAGGATCAAGAACTATGATGCGATCTGGGTGATTATAGATTGGTTAATAAAGTCAGCACACTTCATACTGATTAATACTAGTTACTCTCCAGACAAACTAGCAGAGATTTACTTTTGAGAGATTGTGAAACTCCATGGCACACTGAAGAACATTATTTCTAACCGAGATCCCCGATTCACTTTGAGATTTTGGAGGGCCTTGCATGAGGCTCTGGGTACTCAGTTGAGATTTAGTATGACCCATCATCCCCAAATATACAAATAGTCAGAGAGGACTATTAAGATGCTGGAGGATATGCTGCGACCTTGTGTCCTCTACTTTAAAGGAAATTGGGATTACTTTCTTCCACTTGCTGAGTTCGACTACAACAATAGCTATCAAATGAGCATCCAGATGCCTCAGTATGAAGCATTGTTTGGGAGGAAGTACCGATCACCCTTGTGCTAGAATGAGTTATCTGAGAGGAAATTGTACGGGCTGGAACTTGTTGATTAAACTTTAGCACATATTTGAATCATTCGAAAGAGGCTTCTTACAGCTCAGAGTCGACAGAAAAGCTACGCTGATAAGAGGATAAGACCTCTAAAGTTTCAGGTTGGTGACCATGTGTTTCTGAGGGTGTCTCCAGTCACCGGTATCGAGAGAGCTATAAAGCGAAGAAGCTAAGCCTGAGGTATATAGGTCCTTTCGAGATTCATGCGAGAATTGGGCCTGTTGCTTATCGAGTAGCCCTACCCCCAAAATTGAGGAAACTCCATGATGTGTTTCATGTTTCCTAACTGAAGAACTACCAACCGGATCTATCCCATATTATTGAGTATGAGGAGGTTGAACTACAAGACAACTTCACATATGCAGTGGAACCAGAGCAAATTATTGATCGAGAAGAATGACGGCTCAGACAATGAAGCATTCCATATGTGCATGTGATCTGGAAGTGGAAGTTGATATGCGAAGGCGTTATCCAGAGTTTATGACTCAGGATGTGTGACAAATTTTGAGAATGAAATTTATTTTTCGGGGGAAGAATTGTAATGCCCCAAAAATGGGCTTAAGGGCTAATGACCTCAAAAGTGAATGTAATTAGTGTTGAATAAACACTTTTAAAGAATAAGATGTGAATTGTGATATGAGTATGTTACGATCAGTTCCTAAACCCTGTATTAAATTCAATTGTGGGTTAACATCTAAGTTTGAATTAAATGAGAGGGAGGGCAAATAGTAAGGTGTAATGGAATGACAAAATGTGTTTGGTGGTGATTCGGTAAGAATTGCCATAATTAGGGGGAAAATAGGAAAATGTAAAGTTACCAATGATTGGTCAGTTACCGAAGAGGGAACTCATTGGTAATTTAAAGACCAATGGTTAAGATTTATTATCAAGGGTTTAAGTGGGCGGAATTGCATGTGTGCGCGCTCAAGGATAATGTCTTAAGAACTTGACAAGTAGCATTGCATGAGCCTTGGATGATGAGCCTTGGCATGTCCATTATAATTGTTGGCTAAGTTTTGAGATTTGTGAATTATGTCCTAATTTTAATGTTACTTTGAAATAGATGAATTGGCTAGTGTATGGTGGTGGAATTGGTGGCATATGGTGTCTTTGGAACAATAGAATTTATTTGGAGCTTTAGAAGGAAAATTGTTATAATTGGGTAATGTATGGTAATGTGGTGTTAAAAAAAAACTTGTTAGAATGGGATTTTGGATGTTTTGGTGTTTCCAATGAATTCCTTATAAAAATTTGTGTGGGAAAAGGTTTAGTTGTTGATTTTAGAGGCCATTGGACACATTGGATAAAATTTAGAAGATTATGTTATCTACTGCGTTTTGGCTTCTGATAAGCTTACTCGAGTGCTCTTGGGTCTCACTCGAGTGCAACATGATGTTTTCTCTTTTCCTTAAGCTTTTCAATCACATTTCCATGCCAAAAAGGCCAGGTGAATTTCCTTACTTGCGAGTGATGTCGTACCTCACTCGAGTATGCCTCGTATCACTCGAGTATCTATGCATTTTGCACTATGAGGCCGAGTTTCGGGGAAACACTCATAGCCAATTTGTCGAGAGTGTGTCTTAGCACAGTGTTGTGCCATCACTCAAGTGCCAGAGCCAGTGCTCGAGTGCACTTCTCACTTTAGGGTTTTCTTGTGCTCTCGGGTAGTCACTTTCTGGACCACACTCCATAGGACTTGGGTGAGCATGAGGTTATCACTCGAGTGTTGATCTTTGTACTCGAGTACAGTGACTATTTTCTGTCTTTGTTATTGCACTCAGTCAAGCACTTGCATGAGTGAGTCGTCCTCACTTGTGTGCGAGTCACCTTATCACTTGAATGCATTAGTTAAAATCATTAATTTCACTTCCTAAAATGGTCTTTGGGCAAGTTTTTCCCAACCCATTAGACATGTGTCTAGGCTTCTAATAACTACCTAAAGAGTTCAAATGATAACCAACTTTAAGTGTTATGGAATCAAGAACTTGGAATAAAGATTAATCCGTCATCCTTGATTTTGGTTTTTAGGATTTAATATTTGCCCTACTCGTGAGCCGACTGTGCAAGAGCACGCTCAGAAAAAACAAGGTGGTGATGCTTTCCCTTATACTATATGTGATACATTATATGTTTGATTTATCATTATTTGTGAATCCTTCACCCGTGGCGCATCGGTGGTTCCGGTAGAAGGACTGTACCTTCAGGGCGGTGGAGATACGGGGAATGTAACTATGTGAAAGCCATAAGGCTATCTGTGAACCCTTCACTTGCGGCCCATCAATGGTTCTGGTAGGAGGATTGTGCCTTCGGGATGGTGGAGATACGGGGATGTGACTATGTGATTGTGTGTTTATGCGACAGCTTGTATGCTATGTTTTATGCTACAATGCTGCATGATGATGTCATTGCATGGTTTGTGATTATGTATGGTATGAGTGATTTGTTACTACTGGGATTCTTTTGAATCTCATTATTTCCATTGACTAACCTTCAAACAGGGCAAGTGGCTCCAAAGGAAAAGAAACAACTATGGGCAGCTAGAACTTCTGTAGGATCATTTGATTTTGGGATGTTGGTTATCAAATTTTGATTGGGGATCACTGTACATTCTTTAAATATTATTTTGGATACGGCTGTGTAATCCCTTAAATGGGAAAATGTAAACCCTTAGTATCTATGAAACCCGGGGCTTGCCAGGATTTTTGTTATTCACTCTGGTATGTATGAATGTGATTTAACCACACAGGGTAGTTATATTCGAAATATGAATAGTAGACCAGGCTAAACTGATTTCGAAAGAAATTTGTAAAACCCTATCTCAAGGATGGGATTAAAAACAAAATTTTATCATCCGTTGGTCTCTAATTCATCTTAATTACATATTTTCAAATCATAATTACCGTTTATCAAGTAGGGGGTTACAACCAGTACAAAACAACCCTGTAGTATAGCTCGATCATATTAATATAATGCCTCCAATATCCTAGATTTTAACCTATATTCACTTTCCTCATGCCCAACCTAATCCCTCTAGAATAAAGATAAAACTCAGCTTGCCTTTTTTATGTGCATAGTGTCCACACTTATGAAATTACCCAAGTAACATCATAAGGGACCGGTCTCAGACACAAGTATAATTGTGTATCTTCTAAGTAGTCTTCCTTTTGCCCATATATCATTTCAATATAAATCAATTGCTTTCCTAACATAATGCCTTTAGATCTTATAGATCATGATCATAGGAAAAATGTTAAAGTAGCGAACATTGAAACATATCTCCATGATATTGTCAAAGTCAGATGACATTATTGAATGGTTAACCTTTCTGAGACTCAAATAACAATGAAGTAAGGATCTATTCACTTGCTTCCCATTTGTGGTTCTTTTGCACATGCGGTATAAATCGCATGCTACAATATTACTCTTATACTTTAAGAGCATATGTCATTTTGATCTCCCCATTAACACCATACAAACTTAAGTTTAGACACACATAGTAATTAAACCAAAATTCTTCAGCTTTACTCACATGAAGTTGATTCAAAGAATTTGTTATCTGGGTACAGGTATCATGGATGTGGGATTCCATAAGTCAATCTATATTTATAATCATAGATCTCATCTAGACTGACTACACTATTAAGTCGAGGTGACATTTAGTTTATGTTTCTTCTCTACCATACTAGTTCTCTTGCTGCTTTACTGGTAAACACATATGTCTCATATATACACACTCATCCTGAGTGTCAAAGGTGGTCACTCGTGTGAGAAAGCTGACCTCATAAACCTGTACGACATACTGGACATTGTATACTTTTGCATACAAATGTAAAGCCATAATGAAGTATCTATACTTCACTTCCTATGCATGCCAAAAGACTTATCATGTTCTTCTTGTATTTCCTTGGCCATATGCTTAGTATGGGACTTTGCATAGGAATGTATTGTTCTACAACAATTTTATGTGCTGTAGTATTTCTAACAAGAATCATATCTTTGTGTTTAGTCTTGATATAATACTTAGTGTCTTTTACTCAGGTAATGAATGTAGTATTTTCACAATACATTAATACTAGATTTGAATTCTCACTTTCAAAGCATAGATGTTTTTCCAAACATCGTCAACCATATAGCTACCTACATTACCATAGTTCATTAAATTGCGCATAATCATTATATGCCCTAAAAGTATCTAAAGACCTTTTTTGGAGACATTCCATGTCTCTCATAATGGTTAAACTAGTACCAACATACAAGTCTTACTAAAATAGATATCGGGTCTTGTACACATCACTGCATATATTAAACTACCAACAGGGTTTGCATGTAAACCTTTTTCCATTTTTATGTTGATTTAGTTCATGAACAAATATCAAGACTTAAAAATCATTGCTAAAGCTATTGGGGTATCTATGGGTTTGCATTCACTCATAAAGAATTGCTGAAAAATCTCCTAATATAATTCTCTTGTGACAATAAGGATTCTCCTTAAGCTATCTCACTGGATCTCAAGTCCAAGAATATACATTGCTTCACCCATATGCTTCTTTTCAGAATTTATGAGTACCATTCTTTAACATGCACTACTAGATTCAAACTGCTTCTTGCCAATAGTATATCATCCATTTAAAAGGATAGTATCACAAATTACTTGACAATAGTTCTCTTCAACCTTTTGAAAAACTATATTAGGTTATCGCTCTTATAAAACCTTATGCATCACTGTCCGGTTGATTGCTTCAATCCATAAAAGGATCTCTGCAAAAAACATATGAGGTTATCTCTCTTTGAAACCTTAAATACCACTTCTAGTGAAAAACTAATTATCATTACAAATATATTTCATCATCCATATCACCACTTAAAGGTGTAGGTTTTACATCCTTTGGATGTATATCTAAATCCAAACAGTTAAATGTTATCAAAATAACTTTGATTAAAACACACAACAGATAATATGAAAGCCTTCATGTTATGCTTACCCCTTTGCAATCAAATGAGTCTTGTATTTGTTAATTGATATATCTACTTTTACTATCTAGTCTTCAAAATTGACTAGTTCTAAATAGCCTTTTATCTTGGATTAGATCAACTAATTCTAAAACATGATATTTTTTAATAAAGCATCACTTCCATTGCTTTCTTCCATTTTGCCTTAGAAGGAATCTTGTACAGAACACAACTCCATCTTCTAGAGCAGCCATGAATTCCTTTCTCAATTACTCTTTCTTATTGAAGTTTATTGCTTCTCTTGTTTGGGTTTCTTTATTGACCCTTATAAGCTTATACTCACAAGAACGATTGAGAATCACCAGCTAGTTTTGTATTTCCTTATCTATATGTCTCGTAAAGAGACACATAGTCATCAGTTTCACCCTTGTCTAGAAACTGATGTATAATAAATGTGGTACCTTTTAATTCTTTTCAGTCATAATTCTATCTTTCACTTATAAAGAGTGAAGACGCCACTCTAATGAGCTCCCACTTACAATCATAATGGGAATGTGCAACTAACCCTTATGGTCTGTAAAAAATCAAATCTCATAAAGTGTAGAAGTGACCACTTTAGAGGCCATATGATTAAGTTCAAGACCACACACACTTGATGGAGTGCATCAGATAGTTAGCTATGAAACTATCTTTCTTCTGTCATAGAGCTCATTTGATCATTCACAACATTGATTAGTTCATACATAGGATCTCAAAACTCATATTTAATTGATTCAATTGATTTTACAACTTATCCATACACAGACCAAAATACTTAAACGTAGACTTATGCAAAATCAAACAACTATGATCATATCATGAATAATCTGCAACAAAAGCTATAAAATGTTAATCTCTATGCCTTGCCCTCATCAACAATACCAAATTTATCATAGTGGAATAATTGTAATAGAAATACGGTCATTTTCCTTTTACTATAAATCTTTTTGTGTTGCTTTACTTGCTAGACTATCATAAGGACATTTTCATATTGGAAATTAAACTTAACAATCCTCATTATGCTAATTTTGGTAGTTGATAAGTATATATTTTATAATTAAATAAGTGTAGATTCTAATATATATTTGATTAAATATATTAATATTTTATACTTATTTAATTATCTTTTATATATTTTTCTATCATTTAATTAATTATAGGATATTTTAATATAAAATATACTCAAATCTTAATTTATTTTGCAAGAGATATTATAAGATTCAAGTAAGAACAAAATATCAATATAATATATCTATATTAAATGATAATCAATAAAAAAAATGAGAGAAACCAAGATATTGTGATAGAGACACGCGCAATGAGGCAATATATGCCTATATATATGCTAGCCGTAGCAAGAGAAGGAAGTGAATGATCTGGGTAGCAGCAAAAACTTCTTGGTAGAAGAAAAGCATCTTAGCGAGAGCTAAGGAGCAGAAGGTCACTTATTGGTCTCCTTCCACCTGTGATAGCAATGAGGAATAATAGATGAAGTCTTCGACAGTCTAGCTTGCTTTCTTCTTTCTCTTTATTCTTTGAACCTAAATTTTTATCTTTATTTCATGGATTTTGTTTTAGCTATAAGTGTCTAATTTTCTTTTTAGACCTAGAGAAACTATAAACTCACTAGTGAACTAAGATTTTATTTTCATTATTTATTAGTTATGAATTATGTTAATGTTGGTTACTTAATCTTACTTGGTTATGTTCGTTTGATGATTGGCCACCATTAAATGTGAGTTTGAGCATTATGATTCACCTTGATGAAGGGAATTTTAATGAGGCTATGAGATTAAGTAATATGGGATTAGATTATGATTTAATTTGTGGTTAGGATAGACATATACCTAATAGCCCCATATAAGTATAGAAGAGTATATTTGAATTATCTTGCTTCTTGAATAATTAAGGTAAACATAACAATTTATACTTAAGAGAAGGTAGTGATACACCAACAGGCACTTACATCTATTAATACTCGAGATTAATAAAATTAACATTTTAGACTAACTAATTAAGTGGAAATAAGATTTGGGGAGCTAGTGAGGGATTAGTAACTCTAGGTTGTGTTTGACATTAGTAGTTTTTGTTATCTAAGTTCTTTTGAATTTACTTATAACAAGATTCGTTTAAATTAAAAGAAATTGAGATTTTAATACCTAAAAATTAATTGATTGATTCCTTGCGGGACAATACTCTACTTATTACTTTATTACTTGGCACGACCCGTATACTTGCAGAGCGTATCAGTAGCAATTCCTATGTCCTTATCTAGCATGATGTAACACCCCAAATTTTGATTAAAGGTTAATAGGGATTATTGAGAATGTAATTGTGGATTAAAGTTGAATTAATGTATATTTATGACAATATTCTCTAATATGTCATAATTGATGGAAAATTGATACAGTGGAAATATTGGCCTTAAGTTGGTGATTAATGAGGAAATTAATTACTAACTATGAGGAAATGAGATGTGTGATGAAATGGCTAATTGATGGATTATATAAGTTCATTGGTGACTTAATCTATGTGAGCCAATGAGGAGTGGACACTTGGCAAAATCACATGTAAAGAGCTTGGTGGGAAAAGTCAAATGGATTTTTTTTAGTGTTTTCTCTCTCCTCTCTTCCCTCTTTGTGCGCTAAGCAAGTATGGTGGGAGGGAGTATGATGATTTTCTTCATCTCTTCAATCTTCCTCACTCTCATATCTCTCCTTCTCTCTCTCATTTTCCGGCGCCATTGTTGTACCAAAAGGGAAGGAAGAAAAGCTCCAAAAAGGTAAGGGAGATGGGTCCTAATGCTCAAACTCCATTCATTAATCTTGTTCCTTGCATTAAGAGCTTTATCTTGATGGTTGTAGTGTGTCCATTGGTATTGGTTTGTGTAACGCCCCAATTTTTGATTAAGGCCTAATGATAATTATTGAGGATAATTATCGGATTTAAAGTGGAATTAATGTATGTATGTGACAATATTAATTTATATGTCATAATTGATGGAAAATTTAAAGAATGGAATTATTGGTTTAAATTGGTGATAATGGGAAATTAATTACTAACTAAGAGAAAAATGAGAAGTGGGATTAAATTGCTAATGGAAGGATTAGATAAGTTAAATGGTGACTAAGTGTGGGAGAGCCAATAGGAGAATGACATGTGTCAAGGTTGTGGGTGTGTGTGAAGGGAGTAAAGTCAAAGTGAATATTTTAGTGTTTCTCTCTCCTCTCTTCCCTCTTTGTACGCTGGATATGTATGGGAGGGGAAGGAATTGTCATCATTTCTCTTCTTCTTCACTCCTCTTCACTCTATCACTCTCATCTCTCTCTCTTCTCTCCTCATTTTCGTCAGCCATTGAAGGCCAAAGGGAAGGAAGAAAAGCTTCAAAAAGGTAAGGAAAATGTCTTCAAATGCTCAAACTTCCTTCTCTAATATTGATCCTTGAATGAAGAGCTTCATTGTGATGGTTGTAATGTGTTCATTGGTGTTAGTTTGTTACCTCAAGATATTGTGAAAGTTGGAGAATTGAAAAGTCACTTTGAGAAAGTTAAAGAGGTAAGTGAAACCTATCTACCCATCTAAGTTTTGTGGTCATTTGGTTAAGTTGAAATTTCTGGGAATTTAGCCCTAGTTCAAAAATTAGGGTCTTGTGGTGTTTGAGTTTTTGTTGTCATGGATATGGTGTTTTGAGATGTATCTTGGATAGATAGAAGTTGATTGGAAACTTGGATTGAAAAGTTGCAAGTGTGGTGAGTGAAAAACTCTGTGCTGGCAGTGGTCTTGCATGGACGTTTTAAAATAGCAAATGGTGTTGGACAATTATGAAACTTTCCAGTCGTAAAGTTCACATCTCAAGCTTCAAAATGGACATATGTTTTGTGTCATTTCTATTTTTGGGCTAGGATTTATGACTGTCCAAAGTTTGATGTTAAATCTGGGAACAATTCTGGAACAGTGTGGACATTTCTTAAATTATGGGATTTGTATGTTTATTTTCAGTAATGGTTCATATTTTTATGGTAAATAGAACTTAAATAGCTTTCAATGGGCTTTGGGATCACCTCATTTCAATTTTTGTAGAATTAATTATGAATTTCTGAAGTTGCCTTGGCTGCAGCAGAAAAGTCTTGGTTGCAGCACAAAAGTTTCTGTGCGTGTTTTGGCTGCAGCCAGAAATTCTAGGCTGCAGCCAAAAACCTTCTGTGCTTGTTTTGGCCGCAGCCAACCCCCTGTTTTCAGCACCTTGGGATTTTGAAATGTGGTTTCCAACCCGGTGCTTCCTAATCCTTTAGGGCCTTTATTAGAGCCAATTGTAGCCTCTTAAGGGTCATTATTGATAACCAAAACTAAGTGTTTTGAAGTCATTTGAGTATTATAATAAGTAATAACCTTTCGTCCTTAATGATTATAGGATTTGATATTTGCCCGGAACATAGAAGGCATACGCCTAAACAAGAACGGAAAGAACAAAGGTAGTGACACTTAATCCTATATCATGTGTATTGCATTGCTTGTTTGCATTAGTCATCGATTACAGTGAAAGTGAAGGGGACGTGGCGAAAGCCCGGACTCGAATATAGATAAAGTGAAGGGGGCGTGGCGTAAGCCCGACCTCGTATATAGTGAAGGGAACGTGGTGAAAGCCTGGTCTCGAATATTGATTGCTGCATTGTGATATATGTGACTTGCTTTGTATATATGCATCATATAAATAAATTGTTGCTACTGGGATTCTCTAGAATCTCATTCTTTCCAAATAACATTTTTAGACAGGGCAAGTGGATCGAAAAGCAAGCAAGTGGATAAGGGCGATTAGGGCTGCCAGCGGTAGTCTTAGTTGAATATTTTGATTTTATATCGAATTGGTTATCATTTTGGATCAATGTAAATATATTGTATAGATCATAGTACTATAGTTTTGTGTAATCTCCGGTATGGATACTAAGATGGGCGATGATGCCCTGAACAATATTTTGGATTAAATGTTATTATCCCGGGTGAACGTCGGGAATTATGCTGATACTCTGATATTGTATATGTAACAGACCAAATAGGCCATTTGTTTTAATGAATGAAATGAATGGAGATCCAGTTGTACAGTCTTCCCAAAATTTTTTTAATTGTTTCAGATTTCTCATTCGATTATTAAATGTGATTAAACACTAATCCCGGCCTGATTATCGAAGGGGGTTATAGTTTGTGATCCCAAAGGATTGTGAAAATTGGAGAATCAACAAGTTTCTTTGAGAAAGTTGTTAAGGTGAGTTTGAGAAACCTATGTATCTAAGTTTTGTGCCAAATAAATTAGTTTTGAATTTCTAGGATTTATTGGCCTTCTTTGAAAAATGATGATCATTGGACATTTGGCATGTTACTGGTATGGAAATGGTATATTTGGAGTGTGTATGGATAGATAGGATTGATTGGAGATTGAATGATTGAGTTTAGTGATTTTGGAAATTAAGTGTTGATTGTTGCCAAAAACCAAAGCATGATAATAGAGCAGGATTTTGATAGTTTTAACACTTCTATTGGATTCCTTGGGTGTTTTTATGAGGGAGTGGCTTTGGTTGAGGTTTTGGTTCCATTAGTAGCTTTTGGTAAAAATTCTGGAAAATTGTCATTGTGTCTGTGTTTTTTGGGTTCTGATATGTTCACTCAAGTGATCTGGGGCTCACTCAAGTGAGGGATGAACATTACTCAGGTGTGGTTGGGTTCCACTCGAGTGATTCAGTGAGATTCTTCATTTTTCCTTCAGTTTCGGTGTTTCACTTCTGCAAAAGTGCAAGAGTGTGTCTCAACACTCGCAAGCATTCCGTCTTACTTGAGTGCAAAGGCCAGTACTCAAGTGCTTCTTGTAACCCCCGCCATGATTAAGGCCGCAATTAGTGTTTAAATGCGTTTCATAATTGAATAAGAGATCTAGAATAAATAAAAAAAATTTACAACACTTGTACAAATAGATCTCCATTCATTCATTTATAAAATCAATAGGCCTATTCGGTTTGTCGCATGTATAATATCAGAGCATAGGCATAATTCCCGACGTTCACCCAGGATAATCACATTAAACCAAGAGTTGGTACAGGCCACCATTGCCCATCTCAGTATCCATACCGGGGATTACACAAAACTATAATACTATGATCTATTCAATATATACATACATTTGTCCAAAATGATAACCAATCCAAAAACCAAAAAGAATATAGCTAAGACTACCACCGGCAGTCCTAATCGTCCTTATCTACTTGCTTGCCTCTTGATCTACTTGCCCTATCTAAAAATGTTATTTGGAAATAGTAAGACTCAATAGATCCCAGTAGCAACAGTTTACGTATATGATGCATAATTAAACAAAGCAAGTAAGCATACATCACAATGCAGCAATCAATATTCAAGGTCGGGTACACTGCCATGTCCCCTTCACTATATACAAGGTAGAGCTTTCGCCACGTCCCCTCATTGTATCTGTATTTAATGCCGGGCTTACACCACGTTTCATTACTGTATCTGTATTCAATGACTAATGCAAACAAGCAATGCAATATACATGATATAGGATAAAGTATCACTACCTTGGTCTGTCCATTCTTGAGCAGGCACACGCCTTCTACGCTCGGGCAAATATCAAATCCTAAAGTCATAATTAAGGATGAAGCATTATTCTCTATTCCAATACTCAATTGACTCTTCAATACTTAGATTTGGTTATCAATAATGACCCTTATGAAGCTACAAATGCCTCTAATAAAACCCCTAAAAACTTGGGAAACAATAGGTTGAAGATCTCTTTTCAAAAACTCAAAGTGCTGAAAAAAAGGGGTTGGCCCTGGCCAGCCCTCCCTTAGGCTGCGACCAAAATATGGTCAGAAGGTCACTGGCTGCGGCCGGAATCAGGACATAAAGGTTTGGGCCACGGCCAAGAAAATCCCTGATTCTTGGCTGAACATCCAAAATTCATAACTAATTCTAAAAAAATCGAAATAAGGTGATTCTAAAGCCAAATGAAAGGTATTTAAGTCCTCGTTATTGGAAAAATATGTACCATAACTAGAAATCACCACACAATTCCTGAATCACCCAAAACTCAACACTACACCAAAACAGAGTCCAGTTTTTGTCCCAAACTTTGGCAAAACATAACTCTTATTTAACAAAATGAAATGACACAAATTATATATCCATTTTGAATTTTGGGATGTAAAATTTAAGACTGGAAAGTTTCAGAATTTTCCAACACCATTTGGGCATTCAAAACATTCGTGCAAACTGACTGCCCAGACAAAGTTCACACAAGACAGATTTTCCAACAATGGCTCCAAAATCATTAACCAAACCTATTCACATACAATTTTCCACAAGGAACACAATGGTAACCTCAAAATGACCAAAATCCCAACCTATCACCATGCCTTGTTTTGACCAATAAAGAAAACCAAATACAAAGTTTCCAAACTTCACTTTTAAGCTTCAATTCAATTCTATTCATTCAAAACACTAAACAAGGCACTAATTCCATGACAACAACATGCCAACAACACAATGACCCTCAATTTTGAAATTCAAGGCAATAAATTCCAGAATTTCCAAATTTAATTGAATGGCATGAAACATAGATGGAAAAGTTTCTTTTACTAACCTCTTCAACTTTTCTAAAGGGACTTTTTGATTCTCCAACCTCCACGATTCCTTGGGGTCCAAAACCAATACCAAATGGCAAAATAGAACCAGTAAAATAAAGCTCTCAACTCAAGGAACAATTTTAATGAATGGAATTTGAGCAATGGAAGTCATTTTTCCTTACCTTTTCAAGCTTTCCTTCCTCTATTTTCAGCAACAATAGTGCTGAACCAGGGAGAGAGAGAACGATAGAGAGATGAGATAAGTGATAAAGAAGGGAAATGATTATATTTCCTTCCCCGTTTCAGTTTCAGTGAGAAAGAGGGTTTCAGTTTCAGCGAGAAAGAGGGAAAGAGAGAAGAGAGAAATCAATTAAAATCTCCATTTAACTTTTCTCTTACTCTTTCTTCTTGCCAACTTGACAAGTGTCACAAAATCATTGGCTCTCATAAAATAAGTAATCAATTAATTACTCTAATCCCTCCATCAGCCATTTAGTTACACATCTCATTTCTCCTTAGTTAGTAATTAATTTCTCCATTAATCACTAACTAATTACTCATCAATTTTATATTTCTTCAATTTTTCCCATTAATTCTGGCACATTTATTTAAATTGCCACATAACACATATTTAATTCTTTTCCTCTTCTTCATACGCCATTTACCCCTATTTTAGCCCAAATAATTATTTCATCACATAATTATGCTAAAATACAGGGTGTTGGGCATTTCCAAGAACAATTCATGTCTCAATCAACTTTAATTCACAATTATATTCTCGATAATCATCATTAGCCCTTAATCCAAATTTGGGGTGTTATACTGCTCTTCTTTGAAATTTCGGTTTGCTCTTGGGTTCTCACTTCCTGGACTTCACTCTCTAGTGCTCGAGTGAAGCATTTGGCTATCACTTGAGTAAGGTCCAGTGTGCTCGAGTGTCCCTGTCTCGGAAAAGTTCGTGTGCTCTCGGGTGCTCACTCGCTATCCTTCACTCTCTAGTACCCGAGTGCAGACCGTACCACCACTTAAGTGAGGCCATCTTCACTTGACTATCAGTGCCCCATCACTCGAGTGAATTAGTGAAAAATGTCAATGTTTGTGCTTCTAAAAAAGGATCCCTGGGGTAGTCCTTCTAACCCTTTAGGGCTTTTATTAGAGGCATATATGAGTGTTAAAGAAACAGTAATGATAACTAAATTAAGTATTGTGAAGTTATTGAGTATTGGAATAAGTGACGTATCATCCTTAATTATGACTTTAGGATTTGATATTTGCCCAGAGCGTGGAAGGCACGTGCCTGCTCAAGAACGGAAAGACCAAGGTAGTGACACTTTATCCTATATTATGTATATTGCATTGCTTGTATGTATTAGTTATTGAATACAGTAAGGGAATGTGGCGTAAGCCCAATCTCGAATACAGATACAGTGAAGGGAATGTGGTGTAAGCCCGATCTCGAATACATACAGTGAAGGGAACGTGGTGTAA
The DNA here is from genome assembly GCA_963210345.1 of Inga oerstediana. Lineage (NCBI taxonomy): Eukaryota > Viridiplantae > Streptophyta > Magnoliopsida > Fabales > Fabaceae > Inga > Inga oerstediana. The sequence continues at coordinate 43,359,332 of OY723409.1, forward strand.
GCCTGATCTCGAATACATATACAGTGAAGGGAACGTGGCGTAAGCCCGATCTCGAATACAGATACAGTGAGGGGACGTGGCTAAAGCCTGGCCTTGTATACAGTGAAGGGGATGTGGCAGAGTGGCCAGCCTCGAATATTGATTGATGCATTGTGATATATGTTTACTTGCTTTGTTCATATATATCATATTCGTAAACTGTTGCTACTGGGATTCTCTACAATCTTATTCTTTCCAAATAATATTTTTAGATTGGGCAAGTGGATCGAAGAACAAGCAAGTGAGCAAAGACGATTAGGACTGCCGGCGATAGTCTTAGTTAGATATTTTGGTTTATACTGAACTGGTTATCATTTTGGGATAAATGTACCTGTTGAATAGATCATAGCATGATAGTTTTGTGTAATCCCTAGTATGGATACTGAGATAGGCAATGATGCTTTGTATAAACCTTTAGATTAATGTTATTATCCTAGGTGTATGTCAGGAATTGTGTTGATACTCTAATATTGTATATGTGACTGACCGAACAAGCCTATTTCTTTTACTTTGAAATGAATGGAGATCTATTTGTAAAGATGCTTTAAAAATTTTTTAATTACCCCGGATCTCTTATTCAATTATTAAACATGTTTAAACGCTTAATCTTGGCCTGGATGAGGACGGGGGTTACACTTGACATGTAATCATGTCAATACTTGAATTACAAAGAGTGGTAAAGTAACTAAGCGTAGAGAGTCACCAATAATGTTCAAATCAAAGAAATCTCATGAAAGAAAAGCTGAATCAGAACTATATAATTTTATCACATAATCATGAAAGTTTAAATCAGTTGAACCCATAATCTAGATGGTATGAGAAAACACCTTAATCTTATTTGAACCAGTGCATGAAGCACGTCAAAGAGAAGTAAGGTTGTTTCACCACATAAAGTGAACTTATAGGCACTAACGTCTTTTACCTCAATTCTCATGTTACAACCATCACTAAGCATCTTGCTTTGATTTGACGATAGAGAACATTCTATAAAGGATCCTTAATCCTTGTCATCATGATTTATGGACCTAGTGTCCTTTTGTGCTCACTTTTCTAGGAAAAATCCTTTACAAAATGGCTAATTCTCTAGTAAAGAAAAAAATATTTGACCTTGCTTAGGTCAACCTTCTGGTTGAAGAATTTCTTACCCTTCTTTGAACTTAGGGTCATCCTTCTTTCTCTTTTCTATAACCTCTTACCCTTCCTAGATTTAGGTTTAGAGTGTGAAGGACTTGCATCTTCTATGAGATAAGCTTGTCTACAGGATTCACAAATCTCTAGACATTCATTTCCAAGCTCTAAGTACTTTAATACATCATTGAAAGTAATAGTGTTTTTCATATGGGTCATGCTGACTTTCATGAGCTCCCACCTGGAAAGGAGAATCTTGATGAACAAGCTACACTTGTTTGTTAGACAATACATGTTCAGTTTTTTTTAGTTTCCTTGTCATGTTGATTATCTCATGTAGGTGCTACCTTATAAGAGGTGTTAAAAGTACATTGAAGTTCTTCTTTCAATGTAATTCACATGGCTTTACCTTTGAATTTCTTTCACATTTACAAATGCATTTATCAAGTATAGCATATGGAGGGCAATTAATGTTATGAAATTTCCCTTGTCATGGCCATGTTGGTCTCATAACCTCTTATTTCCCGAGAAAATTCTCAACTTTAGTGTTATTTAGTTCAATGGCTTTACAATATCTTCTATTTATACGAGACCTTTCAATGCCAAGTATCATAACTGTCCCCATATAGTTTGTTAATATTGTTGTTGTTCTTGGTAGCTTTCCTTAACTTCATTAAAATCATCCCACACACAGGGTTATTTATAATTGATTTGAACCAAGAATGTCCTTTCATAGGACATTGAAGTATACAATGTCATGTACTTGTATTATTCTTGATTAGAAAGGTATTAACACCATTAGGTCTATGATCAGGAGAATATGTTTGTACCTCATATCATAATGATTTCAACTATGCTACTATCATCTATCAAGAATTTCATACAAGTATTTCACATAATATGCTTATTTATGACAATCAGAATACTAAATTTCTGAAATCTCCTACTTCGATAGAGCATATAAAACTAGCACCTACCTAGATGGAGCATATGATTCTCTTAGAAGACTCATTTTTCAAGAGCTTCCACTCATAAAGAGTGTTTGACATTTACTTTTTCAAGTCTCTTAGAGCATTATTATGTTCATAATGTCTTATTATCAGGGAATTTGGGACAATTTAATAGTTTTATTTGATTTCATATTAATCTCATTTCTTCATTTAGGGAGAATTTTCTTTGCTTCTCAAACTTAATTTGATAAGGAGCACAATAACCATTGTTTTTTAAGGCTGGAAGAATTTTATGTCCTATGTTATTTTAATCATCTTCTAAAGTTTCTCTATTTTCTTGATGAGATAATCCAAAAAGTCTTATGCAATTTTTTCTTGTTTCTTTAAGGAAACATTAAGTAGTATTTTCTTTCAAGTCTTTTATAATTTCTAATGTTGGTGGTTGGACTGAGCTCAAGGCTCTTTTTCACGCAAGAAGTGGGCTCTACCTTATAAGGTGCATCACTTTTTTGAATCTCACAATGATCCAAAGTTTCAGCATTGGGCAGTTTCTCCATTTGAAATTCCCTTTCACTATGATTTGATACTGTCTCTTTAGCATCAAATCCTCACTTTCACCTCCGTGAGGTTTCTTCATATATGAATTGGGACATTCACCTTCTTAAGATTCAAAAGATTCAGGTTTTTCATTAGGTTTATCTTCTAGATTTCGTTCTGGTTATAACTCTTATTCAATTTCAGGTTCTAATGAACCCTAATTTGAATCATTTTCCTCTCGACCCTCTTTAGGATCTTCTCTTTCTAGGCTATGTTTCAATGCTCAAATGTAAATGAGCATATCCCTCTTTCATCTATCACTCAGAGGCTCACATTACTCTAAGTAATTTAGGCTTGGATCATTATTTAGAGCTAGCAACAAATAATTTTCTCCTTTTATAATCCAGTACAAAGTGGTTCATACTTAGGAAAGTGTTTTTCAATATAGTTGTCATCAATAAAATCTTTTGATTGAATGCTTTTAGAACTCTCCAAGTTCATGTTTATCTCAAATAAAATTGTTATGAATTATTAAAAATATTTTAGGATTTTTAAACTCATAAAAAATCATTAAAGATAGCACTAAATGCATGTAAAATAGATCTAAATATACTCCAAAATAGATGAATCCCACTCTCTTCATCGGCGCGTGGAGTACATGCATCGCCTCAGAGATCTTAAAATGTCACACGCACCGACAAAACAGACAACACGCACTAAGAGCTCTTAGATGGAGACTGCCACGTGGACTTGCGATCTCCCACCAACTCCCATGCACCACGTAGCGCTTTAAGTAAAAAAAAGGTTTTTTTTGAAATGTTAGTTTTTTTATCTTTTTTTACGGATCAGGTCTATCCATACAACCCGACCCACCAAGTTCTCCATCCACCTTTTTTCTAGGAGTCGAAGCGACACCGTTTAGGAGTTTGGGAGTTTGTTTTCAAGCTCCCACCAGTTCTGCTTGACCGGGACTGTGAACCGGCTCGGGTCCGTCAGGCCTGGTTCCGTCTCTCCTCCATATCTTCACCGTCTGACGTCTGTTTTGAGCGTTCTTGGTGTCATTTTCTTTGTATTTTGATGCTCTACACAATGAGAATAATTTCAAAGCCAGAAAAAATAGGTCTTCACATCACCCAATCTTTGTTTTCTATCAAGGTTCGTCGTTCATTACGTTATCGTCGTTTTCCATACATCCAGCGTTACTTTTTCTCTCATTTAACTTCTTTTCCTATTCTTTACATGTTCACAACAGTTTTATGGCCTTAAAGATAGATTTCCAAAGACCCAATGTAACCCCCTTCATGATTAAGGCCGAGATTTAGTTCATAAACACGTAACTGATATAGAATAAGAGACCTTAGATGATTTTGGGACTTAAACAAAATCAAACTTCCCAAAATCATGGCTTACAAAACCTTTTACAAAACCTATTCATGACAGTCTCATATTCACATTTCAATACTAAATGGCCTGTACAAGTTGATTTCGTTCACAAATATCAGAGTATAAAGCAAATTCCCGACACACTCGGGTTCCATTCATTAATAAGGGTTTTACAAAGGCACAAAGCCCACAATTTATTACCCTTAACTTGGGGATTACACAAAACTATACCACCAATCCCATTATATAAAATTGTTTCCCAAAAACATCCAAATGATATACATGATAACCAATAAAACCAAAATATACTTCTAAACCGGAGCACTATCCGCTCTTCGTTAACCGCTTTCCCTTTGATCCTTCTGCCCTGTCTAAAACATGGATTTTGGGAGAGTGAGATTATAAGGAATCCCCGTAATGTCAAATCAATCATAGTATGTACAATAATAAGGCATGAAATCAAATCATTATCCACACAAAGCAACTACAACGGCAATGGTTAGTATGACACATGTTATCCCTTACGATTGCTCACGCTGAATTGCATCACAACAATCCACACAATATATTTCACCACAACTGGCATTCGTATAAAGCATTTCATCATACAAGCCATATAGGCAAGATTCAAACTCACAGCCCACGGCTGGATTAACAAACGCCGCCCCACGGGTCGGATTCACAAAGTTCCATGTCTATTACAACGGTAGTTCAGCGGCCGACCTAGAGATGACCAGCGTCAATCCCTACACGGCTCACGCTGACCTGCTCGCGCTGTAATGGACCATGGTACATGCAGTTCACAGTTCAATGATTAGTTATGCATACCAAAACATCATACACAACATGAGAGAAAAGTCACTACCTTGATCCTTCCGGGCGTACTCTGACACCGGTCTCTCCCACCTAGGGAAAATGTCGTATCCTAAAATCATGATTATGGACGAAGAGTTATATTCTATTCCAAGACTTATTTAACTTGAAATACTTAAATTTGGTTATCATAATTGACCCTTAAGAGGCCACAAATGCCTCTAATAAAAGCCCTAAAAGGCTGGGAAACAATAGGTTAGAGGTCTCCTTTCGAAAACTCAAAGTGCTGAAATACAGGGGTTGGCCGCGGCTAGCCCTTCCTTAGGCCGTGGCTAAAATATGGTCAGAAGGCCACTGGCTTCTTCTTCTTCTTCTGCAGAAATGGAGGACACATGAGAGAGGAAAATGAGAGAGAGAAGGAGGTTGAAGATGGAATGATCACTCCTCTTCCCCATACCTCCTATATCAGCGAAAATGTGAGGGAAGGAGAGAGAAGAAATGATTTAATAATGCCTTATTTGACTTTTCTTATATCCTCTCTCACCCAACCAATTTGCCATGAGTCAGAATTTCGTTGGCTCTCATAAGGAAATCAACCAATTAATCACCTTAATCCCTCCATTAGCCATTTTAATTACACATCTCATTATTCTCTCATAGTTAGTAATTAATTTTCCTCTTAATCACCAACTAATTGCCCAATAACTCCATTCTTCCAATTTTTCAATAATTATGACATATTAATTAATATTGCCATAAAACACATAATAATTCAAATTAAATTCACAATTATCCACAATAATCATGATTTGCCCTTAATCAAAAATTGGGATATTACAATTCTCCCTCCGTTCAATAAATTTCGCCCTCGAAATTTCTTACCCATCATGGGGCATAAAATCAGGAAATCTTTTCCTCATGTCCGCTTCCGCCTCCCAAGTGGCTTCCCTTGGTGACATTCCCTTCCAGACCACCTTCACAAACGGTAAGCTTCGATGCCTGAGCCGTCGCTCTTCTCGATCAATGATTCACTCTGGCTCTACCGCATAAGTGAAGTTATCTTGTAACTCAACCTCTTCATACTCAATGACATGCTCAAGGTCTGGTTGGTACTTCTTGAGTTGCGAGACATGGAACATGTCATGCAATCTACTCAAACTCGGGGGTAGGGCTATCCGATAAGCTACAGGTCCGATTCATGCCAAAATCTCAAATGGACCAATGTATCTCGGACTCAGCTTCTTCCGTTTGATCGCTCTCCCGATGCCTGTGACCGGAGACACTCTTATGAAAACATGATCCCCCACTTCAAACTCAAGAGGTCTTCTCCTCTTGTCAGCATAGCTCTTCTGACGACTCTGTGCTTTAAGGAGCCTCTTCCTGATAACTCGGATCTGCTCAGTGGTTTGGTTAACAAGATCCGGCCCATACAACTTCCTCTCAGACAACTCTAACCAGTACAACAGTGACTGGCACTTTCTCCCATACAGTGCTTCATACGGAGCCATTTGAATGCTCGCATGGTAACTGTTGTTATAAGCAAACTCAGCCAATGGAAGATAGTAGTCCCACTTTCCTTTAAAATCTAGGACACACGCTCTCAGCATATCTTCTAAAGTCTGGATAGTCCCCTCTGACTGTCCGTCTGTCTGAGGATAGTAGGCCGTGCTAAACCTCAGTTGAGTCCATAGCTTCATGTAGAGCCCTCTAGAATCTCGAAGTAAACCGAGGATCCCTATATAAGATAATATTCTTCGGTGTATCATGGAGTCTCACAACCTCTTTGATATAGATCTCAGCCAGCCTATCAGGAGAATAGCTAGCATTGATAGGTATAAAGTGAGCAGACTTCGTGAGTCGATCAATAATCACCCAAATCGCATCGTAGTTCTTGATCTTGGGCAGACCCACCACTAGATCCATGGTCACTTTCTCCCACTTCCATTCTGGAATTTCTGGACTCTGAAGCAAACCTAGCAGTCTCTGGTGTTCAATCTTCACCTTTTGACAGGTAAGACACCGCGCCACGTACTTAGTCACGTCACTCTTTAACCCTGGCCACCAATACATAGACTTCAAAGTGTGATACATCTTGGTCATACCAGGGTGAAGAGTATACTGACTCTTATGAGCCTCATCAAGAATTCTCAATCTCAACTCCACCTTCAGTGGTTAATAGATTCTCTTCAGATAACGCACCAGCCCAGTAGGCGACAAGTCATAATCCCGAGTCTCTCCTCGCTCAATCATAGCTCAGATCGACTGGGCTTGCTCATCATGCATCTGAGCCTCTTCAAATTCAGTAGTCAAGTTATTCTCCCCTTGGACCACACCATAACTGGCACACAGGATATCATTCGAGAGATTCAAATCCCGAAAATCCTCTATCAGTTTCTTCTCTTAGATCATCATCATTACCACTAGCACCGTCTTCCAACTCAAAGCATCCGTGACAACATTAGCCTTACCCGGATGATATTTGATCTCCAGGTTGTAATCTTTCAGCAACTCCATCCACCGACGTTGTCTCATATTCAACTCTTTCTGATCATACAGATATTTGAGACTTTTATGGTCGCAGTACAGTTCTACTGTCACACCATATAGGTAATGTTAGATCTCACGTTTTGATAATAACAAAGAATATTATGAAAAAGATTTGGTTAATAAATAAGTTTGAACAAAGTAATAACAGGAAAAATCATCACTTGAAGTAAGCATTGGAGTAATGAAGAAAGGCCAAGAGAAAAAGCTGAGAAACTTGATCAGAAGCAAGTTTTTTAAAGGGTTACTCGAGTACATACTCAAGTAATGGACTTAAACTTGAAGTAACCAGAGTCGACCTTCAAGTAACCTGCCAATGATACTCGAGTAATAAGGTAAATGACTCCAAGTTGCTCTCGGCCTGCCAACGTTACTCGAGTAGACACTCGAGTAACCAGGTAACTCACTAACAGTTGCTCTCAGCCTGCCAACGTTACTCGAGTAACCAGGTAATAGTTTTCATGTTGCTCTCGGCCTACCAATGATACTCGAGTACGTACTTGAGTTACTCTGTTTCAAGAAATATGTTGCTCTCGGCATTTTCAACCCTGCCAATGTTACTCGAAGAGCTACTCGAGTAACTCATTGTGGTAAGCAAAAACCAGAAACTAGTACTCGAATAAATTGATCTGGTTTTATCACATTTCACTCGAGGCACTACTCAAGTATGCAGGTATTCAATGACTCATTTAAAGTGGATTACTCGAGTAAGCAATCGAGTATGCAGAGTTATTTAGAAGAAAAACTTCAAGTCATTACCCGAGTAAGCCATGCAGAAGAATTATGGTTACTCGAGTAACAAGGTAATCAAACTTGAAGTACTCTCGGCCTTGAAATCTTACCAACATTACTGGAGTGAAGCATCGAGTAACCTAAAGTTTATTTGAGAGTATACTTGAGTTGGTACTCGAGTAACTAATGAAGAAAAGTGTATTTTACCCGAGTAAGTACCCGAGTAAACAGGTATTTCCAAAGGTTTGAATTTTTGTTTACTACATGCACTACCCGAGTAATGTTATGTTTGCTTATTGACTTGCAGTTTATGAAAGTTTTCCCGATGATACTCGAGTATTTACTCGTGTAAACATTAATGAATACTCGAGTAACTACTCGAGTATGTAAGTCTAGAAATTTAGAAATCATTCTAACGTTCATTGATTTACTTCCTATATGATTAACCTTTCATTGTATTAGTATTCTTAGCATATTTACAGATAAACAATGAAGAGATCTTACCAAATAAGGAAAGTCAAATGTAACGTTCAAATGTCACCTACCGCCACCTACCACAAACGGATATTTTTCAAATACTGGAAAAGTCAACAGTGGCTGCGCACTCTCCAAGGACGAGAAGAAAATGTTCCAACGGTCACTACCAATACTTCTATATATATGGGAACATCCAAACAGAGAAAAACAACAAGATCATATACATGAACGCATTATCAAGCTCACTACTCTGTTTTATTCATATTTGTAATTCTATGCTTCAGTGATTCTTATTCACTTTGTGAGAGAGATATTTCACTCAAACTCAATATTTGTTATTGAGATAACTTAAGGTTGTGTAACCTTGAGTTGGGATTGGATTACAACTTGTAAGGGGGAGCGAGTGTCTAGGCGAAGGAACTTGCTTTTACTAAGGTGCCAAGAACCCACTGAATCTTGGAAGTTATAGTGAAATTCTCAGAGAAGCTCTGAGGACTGGACGTAGGTCAAAGTGGTTGTGGCCGAACCAGTATAACTCTCGGTGTATACTTCGGTGATATTTCTCCTTACTCTTTATTGCTTTATATTCACCATCAAGTTTTTATATTTGCAACAAAATTTAGTATCACCCAATTCACCCCCCTCTTGGGTGAAACACTTGCTCTAACACTTGGTATCAGAGCGTAAGTCTTCTTGTTAAGGTATAACAACCTAAGAAGGATCCAATGGCAAGCATGGGTGAAGGAATTCTTCCCGACAGAGCATCCATCACTAGACCTCCAGGTTTCAGTGGCAAACACTTTTCTTTCTGGAAAGCAAAGTTTAGAGTATTCGTGATGGCTACAGAATATGGGTTATGGGATGTGATTGAGAGTGGAAACTATCAACCTATAAAAATTGTAGATTCTCAGAAAATTCCCAAGACGCCAGCGGAATACTATGAGAATGACAAGAAACTTATCACTCTCAACAGCAAGGCAATTCTGATGTTACAAAGTGCTTTAAGTCAAAGTGCGTACTTCAGAATTTGCACACTTCCAACAGCAAAGGAAATGTGGGAAGCACTGGAAATAGCTCATGAAGGAACTTCGGGAATAAAGGAGAATCGGACAACACCTTGGTCACTGAATTCGATCTACTTCGAATGAAATCAGGTGAATCAATATCTAAATTTGAACTTAGATATACTCATCTTATTAATCAACTTGCAGCACTTGGGAAAGTTTATGATCAGCATACCCAAGTATAAAAGATTTTGAATATTCTTTCTAAAGAGTGGGAGGCCAAAGTCACTGCAATAGAAGAAGCAAAAGGAGAATCAATTAGATCAGTTGCTTCTCTATTTGGAAGTCTTTCTGAATATGAAAGCAAACTAAAGTTCAAACGGGAACTAGATGACATTGGTGACAAGAAAAAGAAAGGTCTAGCACTAAAAGCAAAAGAAGAGAATCAAGATGAGGATGAGGAATTTGACGATGATGAAATGGGCCTAATCATAAAACGATTCAGAAAGTTCTACAAGAAAGGTCAAGGCTTCAAACACTTTCAAAAAGGAGGAACTACCAGCAAAGATCATATCATTTGCTACGAATGTGGAAAACCCGGACATATCAAATCAGAATGTCCAGAACTGAATCAAAAGAGCAAAAAAAAGAGAAAAGGCAAATTCTTTAACAAGAAGAAGGCCTTTGTATATGCTATATGGGGAGATGGTTCATTTGACGAAGAAAGTGATGAAGAAGAAGTAGCCAATATATGTCTTGTAGCTCAAGAAGAAACATAAGAAGAGGTAAATGATTCTGATCCTACCTATGATGAATTACTCTCTGAATATAATGCTTTACATTCTGAATTCATTAAAGTAGTTAAAGAATTAATTGTTTTCAAAAAGAAAAACAAAGCTCTTGAAATTGAACTTAAAGAAAGTTCAGAAAAGAATTATGAAAATTGTTCTTCTTTGAAAAAGAAAAACACTTATCTTACAAAAACTCTTGAAAAATTTACTCAAGGAAGTGAGATGCTAAATGTTATTTTAAAAGCTCAACGATTTGTAAATGACCGATCTGGAATTGGATATGATCCAAAATCAGATAAGAGGAAAGGTAGAAAGAAAGCAGGAGGTAAGTCATATTTGAATTATTTCCAGCATTCTGTACATACATCGAATCCTTTTGCATTTTGTAATTACTGTAATAGAAAATGTCATTATACTTCTTCATGCATTCTTAAGAAGAAAGGAAACATAGGAACCTACAAATGGGTACCTAAAGGCTCATATGTTTAGAAAATTGTTTGTACTAACCCAAAAGGACCCAAAAAGATGTGGGTACCTAAGACTTAGTGATTTGATTGCAGATATGCCTTAAAGCATCTAAAAACAACAAATGGTACATAGACAGTGGATGCTCTAGACATATGACCGGTGATTTCGAAAGCTTTACCAAATTGCAACCTAAAGAAGGTGGAAAGGTAAAATTTGGAGGAAATCAAACCGGAAGGATAGCAGGAATTGGTGAAATCAAAAAAGACAAAGGAATACAAGTCAAAGATGTATATTATGTTGAAGGCTTGTGTCATAATTTGCTGAGTGTAAGTCAAAGTGCAGACAAAAACAACTGGGTAATATTTGACTCAGAGGAATGTTTAATTATCAACAAGAATGACTTACCACTTGATAAGAAGAATATCAAGGCTAAGCTCAGAGCAAAAAGGGAAGGTAACTGCTATACTCTAGAAATTAGTATAAATGAATCTGAAAATTGTTTTCTGAGTAATGCTGATGAAAGTTGGCTATGGCATAAGAGATTGGCTCATGTCAATATGCATCAATTAGGCAATCTACTCAAAAAGGATTTAGTTCTTGGATTACCTAAAGTAACTTTCAAAAATGACTTGATTTGTGACGCATATCAAAAGGGTAAACAAACTAAATCATCTTTCAAATTAAAAAATGAGATTTCAACAAATAGACTACTACATTTATTGCATATGGATTTAGTTGGCCCTGCAAGAGTAAAGAGTCTTGGTGGAAACTTATATTCATTGGTCATTGTTGATGATTTCTCCAGATTTACATGGGTTATTTTTCTATCATCAAAAGATGAAACCTTTGAAGAATTTATTATTTTTGCCAAGAAAGTATAAAATGAGAAAGGTATGTCCATTGTAGGTATTAAGACTGATCATGGTGGAGAATTTGAAAATCAAGCCTTTGAATAATATTGTGATACTAATGGCATTGATCACAATTTCTCTGCTCCAAGGATGCCTCAACAAAATGGAGTTGTGGAACGCAAGAATAGAGTGCTCACTGAAATGGCTAGAGCAATGTTGAATGAAAAGAACGTGTCTCAATTTTTCTGGGCTGATGCTATGAGTACAGCATGCTATATTTCAAATAGAGCCTATATTAGAACAAAACTTGGAAAGACACCATACGAGCTGTACAAAGGAAGAAAGCCAAACATTGTTCATCTACACATCTTCGGTTGTAAGTGTTTCATTCATAATAATGGTAAAGATAACTTAGGAAAATTTGATTCTAAAACTGATGAAGGAATTTTCCTAGGATATTCTAACCGAAGTAAAGCATATAGAGTTTTCAATAAAAGAACATGTGTTGTTGAAGAATCATTTCATATTGTGTTTGATGAATTTGAATCCTCTAACAAAACCATTGATGAAGAACAGGAAGTTGTTTTAAATCAAGAAAATGGCCAATCTATTTCTAAGTCTCTTATTCCAGAAGTTGATGAAACCAAGGAAGAAGAGCAATCACTAGGACAACCTAGAGCCTGGAAATACAATAAAAGTCATCCCTTAGATCAAGTCATAGGGGATGTGAATGAAGGGATCAAAACTAGAAATAGAATTTTCAATGAAGTTTTTCTGCATTCATTTCTGAGATTGAACCTTCTAACATTGATGAAGCCCTATCAGACAATGATTGGGTTATAGCAATGCAAGAAGAACTAAATCAATTTGAAAGAAATCAAGTTTGGGATTTGGTACCCCGACCCAAAGATCATATGATCATTGGAACAAAATGGGTATTCAAGAACAAACTCAATGAATCCGCAATTATTGTCAAAAAGAAGGCAAGATTGGTGCCCAAAGGCTATAATCAGGAAGAAGGGATTGATTATGAGGAAACGTATGCTCCAGTAGCTAGATTAGAAGCTATATGCGTACTCTTAGCCTTTGCATGCATCAAAGGATTCAAACTCTATCAAATGGATGTAAAGAGTGCATTTCTAAATAGTTACATCATGGAAGAAGTATACGTAGAACAACCTCCAGGTTTTGAGGATGTAACTAAACCTGACCATGTTTTCGAACTCAAAAAGGCTTTATATGGTTTAAAACAAGCTCCTAGAGCATGGTACGAAAGGCTCAGTAAATTTCTTATTGATCAAGGTTTTGTACGGGGAAAAGTTGATACAACACTTTTTATAAAACGAAAACGTGATGATATTTTAATTGTTAAAATATATGTTGATGACATTGTTTTCGGTGCTACTAATGAATCTCTGTGCAAGGAATTTTCTGAGATAATGCAGGGAGAATTTGAGATGTCAATAATGGGAGAATTGAATTTTTTTCTTGGTTTGCAAATCAAACAAAGAAAGAATGGAATCTTTATATCTCAAATAAAGTATTTGAAAGAGTTATTGAAGAAGTATGGAATGGATGAAGTAAATGGCACAGACACACCTATGAGCTCAACTACGTTGCTTAATGCTGATGTCAAAGGGAAAGACTACAACATCACAAAATACAGAGGAATGATTGGATCATTACTCTATCTCACGGCAAGTAGACCGGACATCCAATTTAGTGTTGGCATATGTGCAAGATATCAATCAGCACCAAAGGAATCACATGGCGAAACTGTCAAACGAATCTTTAGATATCTTGCTAACACCCCAGAATTGGGTCTGTGGTATCCCAAAGGAAGAAGTGAATATCTAGTTGCATATTCAGATTCTGATCATGGAGGATACAAAACAGATAGAAAAAGCACCAGTGGACAAGGACAATTTCTTAGAGGATCTCTTGTCTCATGGTTCAGCAAGAAACAAAATACAGTGTCTCTTTCGTCAACGAAAGCCGAATATGTTGCAGTCTCAAGTTGTTGTGCACAAGTGATATGGTTAAAACAACAACTACAAGATCTTGGTATTTATCTCAAAGAAATACCAATCTATTGTGACAATACCAGTACGATAAGCTTGGCGAAAAATCCAGTTCAACATTCTAGAACCAAGCATATCGATGTTAGACATCACTTCATCAGAGATCATGTCCAAAAGAAAGATGTGAAAGTAATATTCATTCCTACTCATCTTCAGCTAGCTGATATCTTCACTAAACCCCTTACAAAAGATCAATTTCTATACATTAGAAGAGAATTGGGAATGGTAAATCCCAATGAGTTGTAAGTTATTTCAGCTTCTCATAATATTAGATGAAGTCATTTGATAATGTTTTGATGATTACTAATTTAAGCATCAGAGTATGTAGAAACTTGTTTTGCAGGAAGATTGAAACTCTGTTTAGAGAAATAAAAATAGAGGTAATCAGAGGACACCTTTACTGGAGTACCAACTTGAAGTAATAACTGACAGTGAAGTATTACCCGAGGAACAACTTGAAGTAAAATAGCACCTTACTCGAGTAACTACTCGAGTAATGGTCTTCCAAAACTGGAAGTAACGCATCAAGTTTCTTGGAATTTGAATTAAATGGTTCATTGGTGAGAACTGAACAGTCCAATCTGAAAATGAAAGGTTACCCGAGGCAAGCCTCGAGTAAACTTGAAGCTTACTCGAGTAAGGACTCGAGTAACTGCAAGTCCAGATCTCCAATTTGATGAGAACCGACTCAAATCTGCTCTAGATTGGCAACAAAATGATTGAGGGAACATACATGGATAATTACAATATTATTCATGCCAGGTACGCAACTTAAATGAATTATTTTAAAAATTTTCTGTATGATCAATCGAGTAGGGACTCGAGTAAACATGCAATTTACTCGAGTAAGGCCTCGAGTAACGTCGGGTTTTAGGTCTTTATCTGTTGCAAACTCGGTCATTTCCACAGAATCTGCTCGAGTAAATCACTCTGTCCTCTCACAAAAACTTTTCATAATCTCTTTCTTACTTGATTTCCGACAAAACCCATTAGATTTCAGCTCCAAAAACTTCTTAGTTTGTTCAGAATCCTCCAGCCCTAACTCGCGACTTATTCCTCTGTTTTTCTGAAAACTCAAGCTTTATTTGATTCAGAATGGTTAGAACCAAAAACCTCACTCCCACAGATTCTTCTGGATCCCCATAACTCACTGACCCTCTTTCTTCTCCTCCCAAAAAGAGAAGGAAACTCACACTGAGGTCAAAAGCCAAAGTCCAACTCAAACCTCAACCTCAACCAAACCAAAAGGGGTTGTTATCAAAGAGCCAGTAGTTACAAGGCTCAATCTAGGAAGAGCACCTCTACTTGGAGAGGAAAAAGTGCAAAATCTCCCTCTCCTCCACCTTCTGATTCCTCAACTCCTTCCTTCACACCAAAAACTCCTAAAAAGCCCAAATATGATGTGAATGTGGCTAAGGCAATGGCTGGCATTCTAGATCAACTTGAGAAGGGGAAATCTTCAAAGAAATCAGCATTGGCAGAAGAGGAGATCACCAAACCTCTAAAGGGCTTCAATGTCAACAAACTGGAAGAGTCCCCGAAGTACCTCACTCAATTCTCCAGGAGAAAAGTGTGCAAGGCACACTATGTGGATCTCAAAGTACTTCAGGAGGTATTGAAGCATGATCTTAGTTCCTTTTTAGAACCATTTATGCCTTGGCTTTCCATTAGACTTCCTTTTTGCACAAAAGTAGTCACCCATTCTTACTGCAACCTTGAGATTTTAGATGAACCAAATAGATCTTCAGCTGAGGAAGAAATGACTACCACTGTTAAAGGCCTTGTAACCCCCTGCTTTTAAACACGTAATTATAGTTCGATATCACTTAATTAAGTTGGTTTAGAGACCGTCGAGTAGTTCAAAACTCGTTTAAAACTCCCTTTTATGGTAGGGACTTTACAAAATTTTCAAAACTTCTTTCCTACTCCGGTCTCAAATTCAATTATCGAATATAATCACCTGTGCAGTTAATTTACATTCATTCATATCAGAATATCTAATAGCAATCCCGGCAACCCCCGGGTTCCATTCATTCACTAGAAGGTTTAAAATTCCCATATAGGGGATTACACAACTATAATCTGTTACTAAATACAGCCTAAACATAATTTACAAGATTCCTGTCCAACAAGTTTAACCAACACATCCAAAAGTAAATGTCCCTATAAGGTTCTAACTACTCCGGGTCGTACGCTTCTCCTTAGAGCCACTCGCCCTGTCTGAAAGGTTAGTTCAAGGAAAGAATGAGATTCAAAAGAATCCCAGTAGTAACAAACATTTATACCACACATAAGCACATAGCATGTAAGCAAATCATCATACAGCAGCAGCAGCACAAATCACACTCCACCCTCATCCCCTTTCTCCGCCGGGAAGGCACACTGTCCTAACCCGAACCGTTGTTAGCTACTCAGGGACTATTGGTGTGGCAGTGCACTCATATAGCCTTATAGCTCATACGGCTATCCAGCTTTCACAAATGGCCCGTCGGCCTTCACAAATAGCCTTTCGGCTCACATAATCACATATATCACACCTCATCCTCATCCCCTTTCTCCGCCGGGAAGGCACACTGCCTAAACCCGAACCGTTGTTAGCTACTCAGGGACTATCGGAATGACAGTGCTAACACAAATCCACAAATGTCGCAGCATACGAAATCATTACAAATCAACGATATAACACACATACAATGCATCATATATGGTACAAAAGTAAAGTCACTACCTCGTTCCTTCCTGACGTTTGCTGGCTCAGTGGGCTCACGAGGACGGCAAATGTCGAATCCTATAAACCAAATTAGGGACAATAAATCAATCTCTTTTCCAAGTTCTTAACTCCATAGTACTTAAGTTGGTTATTATTTAGACTCTTTAGGTGGCTATTTGAGGCCTAAACATATACCCAAAGGGTTGGGGAAGGCTACACCGAAAGCCACCTTTGAAAAGTGCAAAACACAGATTTTTGGGGTTGGGCCGCGGCCCAAAATCCATGGGCTGCGGCCCAAAACTGCCCAGAAGCATTTGGGCTGCGGCCCAAAATCCATGGGCTGTGGCCCAAAGCTGTCCAGAAGCGCTCAGAAACATTTGGGCTGCGGCCCAGAATCCACGGGCCGCGGCCCAAGAAAATCCAGTTTCTGGCTGAACTTCAAAAAATCATAACTAATTCAGGAAAAATCGAAATAAGGTGATTCCAAAGCCAAATGAAAGCTATTTAAGTCCTCTTTCAAGGAAAAATATTGGTCATAACTAGAAATCATCACAAAAGTCCAGAGTTACCAAAAACCTAACATTGCACCAAAACAGGGTCCAGCTTTGATGCCAAACTTTGGACAGTTCAAACTCCCAGCTCAAAAAGCGAAATGACACAAAATGTATGTCCATTTTGAAGCTTGAGATGTGAACTTTAAGACTGGAAAGTTTCATAATTTTTCAACATAATTTGCCCAGTCAAAACGTCCACACCATCGGACTGTCCAGAACAGACTTACATTGGACAGATTTCCAGATTTTGCCAATTGGTTTCCAATGGTCCCTAACTTCAAATCACATACTATTTCCACACAATTTGGCTCAAGGAACACATTGGAACCATCAAATGACCATATTCATTATCCATGAGCATGTTCTACCACAATCACCTTAACATCTCCAATCAACACATTCTCACTCTAGATCATAAAACCACTCAAAAGTTCATTCTAACAAATTTCCCTTATTCAACTTCAAATCAAATTCTAATCACTCCCAAGTGTCACAACTGACCACATGAACAGTGACACTCTAATCAAAACCTACCCTTCTCTTAACATCATAATTAGGTTAAATTTCCAGAATTCTCATTGATTAAGCAAACATCATAACATATATGCCAAAATTCATCATAAACCTACCTCTTAAACTTGCTGAAATCAACACCTTGATTCCACCAACTTTCAGATTTGTCCAACAATCAAACACCACTTTTCACAAATCTGAAAACATAGCAAGGGAGCTCTTAACCATTTGAACAAAATCAATGAAGGTGAAGTGAGCATTTAGAGTTAAATACTCACCTAGAATTCAAACCCTTTCTTTCTCTTTCTTGCTTAACTTCAGCGAAAATGGAGAGAATGGAGAGAGATGAGAAATGTTGGATCAATGTCCAATACACACACACACAGCCGACTTGAGAGGGAGAGAGGAAGAGTTTGAAAATTTTGACTCATCCAATGGCTCTCATTTGGACACATGGCAACATCTCATCTTTCCTCCTATGATTTCACAAACTCTCCAACACACTTGATTCCACCTCTTAACATTTAATCCTAGCCATTGATCATAATTACCAAGGATTTTCCTCTCCAGTAGCTTACCAGTCGATCGGTAAATTTATCGTTTTACCCCTGATTAGCACAACACTCATTAAACCATTAATAATCGCCTTTATATCACATTGCACAACATATACTTCAAAAGTGTTTAATTATCATTAATTACATCACTTTGAAGCCATTAGCCCTTAATTACAATTTGGGATATTACACAAAAGATACTCATCTCACCCTCTAGGATAAATTTATGGTTAGGAATAGAGAACCCCCCAGATGATATTTACTCCAAACTTGACTCAAACCAAATATTCTCTATCCTTAAACCTGGTGAGCTTGTTGGCCCTTTAAATTTCAAACCTAGTGATATGTGTGATCATCACAGGGCTCTATGGTATATTTACTCTAGATCCCTTGTGAATAAAGCCAACAACTATACCCACTTCTCTGATAGGGACTTTAGATGGTTTACTTCCTTACTCCTGAAGGAACAAAAAGACTTGGGGGAGTACATATTCTCTGAGATGAAGAGATATAGAGTTGATGGGAAAGCTACCACATCGATGCCATATCCTCAGATTGTTTCACTTATTCTGAAGGAGAATAAGATATGGTATCTGGAGAGCAAAGAACACATTGAGAGGATTACTTCGGTTGGGAGAAACCAAATCGGCAAGCTCAACATTGACATTCCTCTCAAGGGTCCTCTGGAGTCTGGGTCGAAGAAGAAGAAGATTGAGACTGAAACTAGCAAGATGGATGACACTCAGTCGTCGGCTCCAGCTGCCACTACATCATCACCATCTTTCCTTAATGCCACACTTCAGCATTTCATGGAGAATATGCTCAGAGGATTCCATGTGGATATTGCCAATACCAATGCCGAACTGATAACCCACATGAATCACAAGATGACTGAGCTAGTTGAGAAGATGGATAAGAGGCACGAAGAGTTGCTAGCTGAGCAACATGCCCAGGGTGAGACATTGAGATTGATTCTGGCACGACTGGATTCTTTGGGTCCCGGACCTTCTGCCGGTTCATCATCTTCAGCACATGACACTTCTTCATCTCCTGAGCACATACCATCCCCAGAGCACATACTACCACCTCCAGAGAACATTCCTTCTGATATTCATCACTCTGAGGTTGAGCCACCTATCCCTCCAGTTTCTAGTCCACCTGAGCCAAAACCCAAAGATATCCTATGCTCGGTGGATAACCCCAAAACAAATGAGACCATTCATATCATCATTGGTGATTCACCACCTAAACCTCAGCCTGAACCCTCTCCTAAACCCATTCCATCTCCTACACACACAGAGGAAATATCTCCTTCATCCTCTAATCATCATACTCCCGGTGGTACTGAAGAGGTTAAGACCACCACTATGATTGTCTATCAGCCTTCTCCTATTCCTCCAAGAGGAGACATCCATATCCCTCCTCTGAATCTTCCTGAACCAGAATCTTCTAGTTCCTTTGACTCTTCTAGTTCAGATGGTTCTTTGGTTCTTCCAGTAAAGCCTATCTCCATGGTCAAGCCTTCCAATCCTCCTCTTGAATGATGAAGACAAAAAGGGGGAGAAGAACTTGAGAGTGATTTTGTGGAAGTTTCTGAGTCATTTTGGGTATTTTGGGTGTATATGGGATTTAGGGAGCTTTTTAAATTTTCATCTTGTAATTCCTTAAGTTTAATGCAAAGTTTATTTAAGTTATGATTTCATTTCTAGCCCATTTAAGTTTTAAATTATGATACATTATTGGACTAATGAAGTTTATTATGTATGCAAGGTGAATAGGTTATAATTTCATTCTTTTTCAAAACATTTTGAATATAAACTTAACAAGGCTTTCAAAGTTATTATTGAATTCAAGAAGTGTTTATTTGATAACTTGTTCAAAATCACCAATTTTTGTCATCATCAAAAAGGGGGAGAATGTTAGATCTCATGTTTTGATGATAACAAAGAATATTATGAAAAAGATTTGGTTAATAAATAAGTTTGAACAAAGTAATAGTAGGGAAAATCATCACTTGAAGTAAGCATTGGAGTAATGAAGAAAGGCCAAGAGAAAAAGCTAAGAAACTTGATCAGAAGCAAGTTTTCTAAAGGGTTACTTGAGTACGTACTCGAGTAATGGACTTAAACTTGAAGTAACCAGAGTCGACCTTCAAGTAACCTGCCAATGATACTCGAGTACTAAGGTAAATGACTCCAAGTTGCTCTCGGCCTGCCAACGTTACTCGAGTAGACACTCGAGTAACCAGGTAACTCACTAACAGTTGCTCTCGGCCTGCCAACGTTACTCGAGTAAGTACTCGAGTAACCAGGTAATAGTTTTCATGTTGCTCTCGGCCTACCAATGATACTCGAGTACATACTCGAGTTACTCTGTTTCAAGAAATGTGTTGCTCTCGGCATTTTCAGCCCTGCCAATGTTACTCGAGGAGCTACTCGAGTAACTCATTGTAGTAAGCAAAAACCTGAAGGTAGTACTCGAATAAATTGATCTGGTTTTATCATATTTAACTCGAGGCACTACTCAAGTATGCAGGTATTCAATGACTCATTTAAAGTGGATTACTCGAGTAAGAAATTGAGTATGCAGAGTTATTTAGAAGAAAAACTTCAAGACATTACCCGAGCAAGCCATGCAGAAGAATTATGGTTACTCGAGTATGTACTCAAGTAACAAGGTAATCAAACTTGAAGTGCTCTCGGCCTTGAAATCCTGCCAACATTACTAGAGTGAAGCATCGAATAACCTAAAGTTTATTTGAGAGTGTACTCAAGTAACTAATGAAGAAAAGTGTATTTTACCCGAGTAAGTACCCGAGTAAACAGGTATTTCCAAAGGTTTGAATTTTTGTTTACTCCATGCACTACCCGAGTAATGTTATGTTTGCTTATTGACTTGCAGTTTATGAAAGTTTTCCCAATGATACTCGAGTATGTACTCAAGTAAACATTAATGAATACTCGAGTAACTACTCGAGTATGCAAGTCCAGAAATTTAGAAATCATTCCAACGTTCATTGATTTACTTCCTATATGATTAACTTTTCATTGTATTAGTATTCTTAGCATATTTACAGATAAACAATGAAGAGATCTTACCAAATAAGGAAAGTCAAATGTAACATTCAAATGTCACCCACCGCCACCTACCGCAAACGGATATTTTTCAAATACTGGAAAAGTCAACAGTGGCTGCGCACTCTCCAACGGACGAGAAGAAAATGTTCCAACGGTCACTACCAACACTTCTATATATATGGGAACATCCAAACAGAGAAAAACAACAAGATCATATACACGAACGCATTATCAAGCTCACTACTCTGTTTTATTCATATTTGTAATTCTATGCTTCAGTGATTCTTATTCACTCTGTAAGGGAGATATTTCATTCAAACTCAATATTTGTTATTGAGATAACTTAAGGTTGTGGAACCTTGAGTTGGGATTGGATTACAACTTGTAAAGGAGAGCGAGTGTCCAGGCGAAGGAACTTGCTTGTACTGAGGTGCCAAGAACCCTCTGAATCTTGGAAGTTATATTGAAATTCTCAGAGAAGCTCTGAGGACTGGACGTAAGTCAAAGTGGTTGTGGCCGAACCAGTATAACTCTCGGTGTAAACTTTGGTGATATTTCTCCTTACTCTTTATTGCTTTATATTCACCATCAAGTTTTTATATTTGCAACGAAATTTAGTATCACCCAATTCACCCCTTCTCTTGGGTGAAACGCTTGCTCTAACAGGTAATGACGCCAAATTTTCAATGCAAACATAATTGCCACAAGCTCCAGATCATGAGTGGGGTAGTTCATCTCATGCGGTTTGAACTGTCAAGAGGCATAGGCCACCACACGTCCCTGCTGCATCAGGACACACCCTAACCCCTGCTTACTCGCATCACTGTACACGACGTAAGCCTCACTGGGATCAGGTATAATCAACACTAGTGTCGTAGTCAATCTCTCGTTCAACTCAGTGAAACTCTGCTCACAACGTTCATCCCACAAAAACGGTTGATCCTTCCTCGTGAGTTTGGTCATCGGCAATGCAATACGCGAGAAGTTCTGAATGAACCTCCGGTAATAACCAGTAAGACCCAGAAAGCTACGAATCTTAGAAACAATTTCTGGTCTTTTCCATTCAAGTACTGCTTCCACCTTACTGGGATCCACCGATACCCCGTCTCGAGAGATCACATCGCGAAGGAACTTCACTTCCGTAAGCCAAAACTCACATTTGCTCAGTTTGGCATAGAGTTACTTTTCTCGCAGAATTCTCAACACAATTCTCAGGTGTTCCTCATGATCCTCCTTACTCTTGGAATAGATCAAGATGTCGTCGATAAACACAACCACGAACTGGTCAAGATACTGTCGGAAGATGCGATTCATATAATCCATGAATACCGCTGGTGCATTCGTCAAACCGAAGGGCATCACAAGGAATTCATAGTGCCCATATCTCGTTCTGAAAGCAGTCTTCGGAATGTCCGCTGCCTTCACATGAAACTGATGATATCCCGACCTTAGATCAATTTTGGAGAATACGCACGAGCTAGACAATTGATCTAACAGGTCATCAATCCTCGAGAGTGGATACTTATTCTTAATGGTTACCTTGTTAAGTTCTCGATAATCGATATAAAGCCTCAAGCTTCCATCTTTCTTTTTCACAAATAACACTGGAGCTCCCCACGGTGATACACTGGGTCAGATGAATCCTTTCTCAAGCAATTCTTCAATTTGCTTCTTCAACTCCGCCATCTCGTTAGGAGCCATACGATATGGGGCTTTCGATATCAAACCAGCTCCAGGCACAATCTCAATTAGGAATTCCACTTCCCTTTCCGGAGGCAATCTACTAAGATCGTCTGGAAATACTGTTAGAGCAAGCGTTTCACACAAGAGGGGGGTGAATTGGGTGATACTAAAAATTCGTTTCAAATATAAAATCTTTACGGTGAATATAAAGTAATAAAGAGTAAGGAGAAATATCACCGAAGTGTACACCGAGAGTTATACTGGTTCGGCCACAACCACTTTGACCTACGTCCAGTCCTCAGAGCTTCTCTGAGAGTTTCACTATAACTTCCAAGAATCAGTGGGTTCTTGGCACCACAGTACACGTAAGTTCCTTCACTTGGATACTCGCTCCCCCTTACAAGTTGTAATCCAATCCCAACTCAAGGTTCCACAACCTTAAGTTATCTGAATAACAACTATTGAGTTTGAATGAAATATCTCTCTCAAAGAGTGAATAAGAATCACTGAAGCATAGAAATACAATTTCAACGAAAACAGAGTAATGAACTTGATGATACTTTCGTATGTGTGCTTAGTTGTTCTTTCTCTGTTTGAAGGTTCCCATATATATAGGTATATTGTTGATGACCGTTGGAACATTTCCTTTCGTCCGTTGGTGAGTGCGCAACCACTATTGACTTTTCAAGTTTTTGAAAAATATCCGTTGGCGGTGGTTGGCATATGAACGTTTCTTTTGACTTTCATCTCTTGATATGATTTCTTCATTGTTTATATGTAAATAGACTAAGAATACTAATACAATGAAAGGTTAATCATATAGGAAACAATATAATGAAAGTTTGAATGATTTCTAAATTTCTGGATATGCTTACTCGAGTAGCTCCTCGAGTATCCCTTGAAGTTTACTCGAGTACCTACTCGAGTAACATCGAGAAATCATTGTTCAACTGCAAGTCAATGAATAAATATAAGATTACTCGGGTAGTGCATGGAGTAAACTAAATTTCAAACCTTTGGGAATAGTTATTTACTCGGGTAGCTACTCCAGTAATGCTTTTGCAACTTCATAGATTACTGGGGTAACACCTCGAGTAATCCTTTAAAAATCTTTTGATTACTCGATGCTCTATTCCAATAATGTTGGCAGGATTTCAAGGCCGAGAGCAATTACCTTGTTACTCGAGTAGGGACTCGAGTAATGCACTCATTTTTGCATTGGTTACTCGGGTACCACCTCGAGTAACTAAGACTTTTGAGCATGACTTACCCAGGTAATGACTTGAAGTTTACTTTGAAAATATTTCTGCATACTGGGGTACATACTCGAGGAATCCACTTAAGATAGAACATTAGAAACTTGTATACTAGAGTAAGGACTCGAGGAAGATGAAACAAAGAGAGATCAGGTTAATCGGGTACCAACCTCAAGTTTTCACTTACTTTAGTATGTTACTCGGGTAGCTCCTCGAGTAACATTGGCAGTGGTACAAAGTGCCGAGAGTTACATATTTTCAGAAACAAAGTTACTCGAGTAGCTCCTCGAGTATCATGGGGAAAACTTGAAGGCGACTGGAAGTTTTCATAGGGTTACTCAAGTAGCTCCTCGAGTAACATTAGCAGTAGTACAAACTGCCGAGAGGTCCACATTTTCAGAAACACAGGTACTCGAGTAGCTCCTCGAGTATCATTAGGAAAACTTGAAGGCAACTGGAAGTTTTCTCATGGTTACTCGAGTACCTCCTCGAGTAACATTAGCAGGCCGAGAGCAACTCCAAGTTTTTACCTGGTTACTCGAGTAGCGCCTCGAGTAATGGTGGCAGGTTACTGCAAGTTATCTCTTGGTTACTTCAAGTTTTGTCTCATTACTCGAGTACCTCCTTGAGTAATGCTTTAGAATATTTGCTTCTGATCAAGTTCCTCAGCATTTTCTCATGGCCTTTCTTCATTACTCCAATGCTTACTTCAAGTGATGCTAGTTCCTGTCATTACTTAGTTCAAACTTGTTTATTAATTACTTCCTTTTCAAACCATACTTTTGTTATCATCAAAACATGAGGTCTAACATTCTCCCCCTTTTTGATGATGACAAAACTTGGTGATTTTGAACATGGTTTTTCAAATTGGATTCTTAATTAATTATTTCTTATTAAGGTTGAATATACCTTGCATACACAACAATTTCATTAGTCCAAACGAGTATCATAATTTAAAACTTAATTGAACTTTAAGATGAAATCATAACACATTTGCATTAATCTTAAAACTTTCAAGTTACAAAATAAAGTTCAAACTGAAATCAAAAAGCTCCCTAAAATCCCATGTACACCCAAATACCCATGATAAGCTAGGACATATCCACAAAATCACTCTCAAGCTCTTCTCCCCCTTTTTGGCTTCATCAATCAAGTGGAGGGCTAGGAGGCTTGGCCATGGAAATGGGTGTTGCTGGAAGGACCATAGAATCGTTTGAGTCTAAAGAATCAAATGAACTAGAGGGTACTGGATCAGGCAGAAGAAGTGGAGGGATATGGATGTCATCGCCGGGAGGAGAAGGTTGGAAGACAACCATAGTAGAGGCTTCTCCTTCTGGGGTGGTCTGAGTCTCAGGAGTAATCTCAACCTCAGGTGTATGCTGTTCAGGTGAGGAAGAGGGAGATATTTCCTCAGTGTAAGTAGGAGAGGGAATAGGTTTAGAAGTGGTTTCTGGCTATGGCTTATGAGGTGAATCATCGATGATAATATGTGTGGTCTCATGGGTATCAGGGTCATCCACTGTGAATAAAATATCTTTGCCTTGGGGCTCAAGTGGATCAGAGACCAGAGGGGTAGATGGTTCAGCCTTAGGAATAGGATCAACAATAGGAGGGTTCTTTGGAGGTGGTGGTGGTGCAGATGAGGAGGGACCGGCAGAAGGTCTAGGACCCAAGGAATCCAATCGTGCCAGGATCAGTCTCAATGTCTCTCCCTGGGTACGTTGCTCTGCTAGCAATTCCTCATGCCTTCTATCCATTCTCTCAACCAATTCTCCCATTTTTGTGTTCATGTGGGTTATGAGTTCTGCATTTGTGTTTGCGATGTCCACATGAAATCCTCTGAGCATGTTCTCCATGAAGTGCTGGAGAGTGGCATTGAGGAAGGATGGTGATGATGTGGTAGCAGCTGGAGCCGATGACTGAGTGTCATCCATCCTACTGGTCTCTGCCTCAGTGGCCTTCTGCTTCTTCTTGGACCCAGACTCCAGTGGGCCTTTGAGAGGGATGTCGATGTTTAGTTTTCCAATCTGGTTCCTTCCCACTGGGGTTATCCTCTCAATTGGCTCCTTACTATCCAAGTACCATATTTTGTTCTCTTTCAGGATTAGAGACACAATCTGGGGATATGGCATTGGAGTGGTAGCTTTTCCATCCACCTTGTACCTTTTCATCTCCGAGAAAATGTATTCTCCCAGATCCTTCTGTTCCTTCAGAAGTAGTGAAGCAAACCACCTAAAGTCCCTATCAGAGAAATGGGTGTAGTTGTTGGCTTTGTTCACTAGGGACCTAGAGTATATGTACCAAAGGACCCTATGATGGTCACACATGTCACTTGGTTTAAAATTTAGTGGCCCAACTAACTCACCGGGTTTGAGAATGGTGAAAATTTGATTTGGCTCAAGTTCAGAATATATATCATCTGGGGGGTTCTCTATTCCCAACCACAAATTAATTCTAGAGGGAGATATCAGTATCTTTTGACCTCTAACTGTGGTGGTCATCTCTTCCTCAACTGAGGTTCGGTTAGGCTCATCTATAATTTCTAGGTTGCAATAGAAATGGGTGATCACTTTAGTACAAAATGGTAACCTAATAGATAGCCAAGGCATAAAAGGATCTAAATAAGGACTTAAGTCATACTTCACTACCTCTTGAAGCAACTTCAAATCAACATAGTGTGTCTTACACACTTTTCTTCTGGAGAATTGTGTTAGTACTTGGGAGACTCCACCAGTTTGCCCACATTGAATCCCTTTGGAGGGGTAGTGATCTCTGCTTCTGGAATCTTGGACTTATTGGAAGATTGACCCTTCTCCATTTGGTCAATGATCCCAGCCATTGCCTTAGCCACATTTTTGTCATATTTTGGCTTTTTGATAGGCTTTGGAGTGAAAGAGGGTGTAGAGGAGTCAGAGTGAGAAGGTGAGGGAGATTTGACACCTTTGCTTCTTCCAGTAGATGTACTCTTTTTAGATTGAGCCCTAGTTACAATAGGCTCTTTGATCACCACACCTTTGGCTTTAGGTTGTGATTGAGGTTGAAGAGGAATTTTGGCTTTTGGTCTTGGGATTAACTTTCTTCTCTTTGTTGGAGGAGGAGAAAGGAGATCAGGGTTTTGTTGTGAATCAGAGGAATCTGTGAAGTTGAGATTCTTGGTTCTAACCATCTTGAAACACAGAAATTCAAGAATCTCAGAAAAACAGGGTCACTGTCACGAGCTTAGGGCACAAAGATTTTGAACAAAATAGGAAGTTTTTGGACTTGAAATCAGTTGGGTTTTGACGGATATGAGGCAAGGAATCGATTGAGAAAAGTTTTTGAAAGGGTGTATAGTGATTTACTCGAGGAGATTTTATGGAAATGACCGAGTTTGCGCAAGATAAAGACCTAAAACCCGACGTTACTCGAGGCCTGACTCGAGTAAGCTTCAAGTTTACTCGAGGCCTTCCTCGAGTGTTCATGCAGAAAAATTCAAAAATAATTCATTTAAATTGCGTACCTGGCATGAATAATATAGTAATTATCCATGGATGTTCCCTCGATCTTTTATAGTCTATTTTGGGTCAGATTTGAGTCATTATTCAACATTTTGAGAATCTGAACTCCAACATTACTCGAGGCCTGCCTCGGGTAAATAGCTTTCTAACTTCTGACTCTTCATTTCTTTGAAAACTGAACCGTTATGTTTGAAAATTAAGTAACTTGATCCGTTACTTCCAGTTTTGGGGGCCATTACTCGAGTAACGTATTACTTTACCTCAAGTTCCTCCTCGGGTAATGCTTCTCTGTTATTCATAACTTCAAGTTGTTACTCCAGTAAAGTTGTCCTCTGATAATCTCTGTTTTTGTTTCTCAAAACAGAGTTTCTTTCTTCCTGCAAAACAAGTTTCTATATACTCCGATGCTTAAGTTAGTGATCATCAAAACATTATCAAATGACTTCATATAATATTATGAAATGCTGAAATTTCTTATAACTCATTGGGATTTACCATTCCCAATTCTCTTCTAATAAATAGAAATTGATCTTTTGCAAGGGGTTTTGTGAAGATATCTGCTTGTTGAAGATGAGCAGGAATGAATATCACTTTCACATCTTTCTTTTGAACATGATCTCTGATGAAGTGATGTCTGACATCGATATGCTTGGTTCTAGAGTGTTGAACTGGATTCTTTGCCAAGCTTATCGTACTAGTATTGTCACAATAGATTGGTATTTCTTTGAGATAAATACCAAGGTCTTGTAGTTGTTGTTTTAACCATATCACTTGTGCACAACAACTTGAGACTGCAACATAATCGGCTTCCGTTGACGAAAGAGACACTGTATTTTGTTTCTTGCTGAACCATGATACAAGAGATCCTCCAAGAAATTGTCCTTGTCCACTGGTGCTCTTTCTGTCTGTCTTGTATCCTCCATTATCAAAATCTGAATATGCAACTAGATATTCACTTCTTCCTTTGGGATACCACAGACCCAATTCTGATGTGTCACCAAGATATCTAAAGATTCGTTTGACCGTTTCAGCATGTGATTCCTTTGGTGCTGATTGATATCTTGCACATATACCAACACTAAATTGAATGTCTGGTCTACTTGCCGTAAGATAGAGTAATGATCCAATCATTCCTCTATATTTTGTAATGTTGTAGTCTTTTCCTTTGACATCAGCATCAAGTAACGTAGTTGAGCTCATAGGTGTGTCAGTGCCATTTGCTTCATCCATTCCATACTTCTTTAATAGCTCTTTCAAATACTTTGTTTGAGATATGAAGATTCCATTCTTTCTTTGTTTGATTTGCAGACCAAGAAAGAAATTCAATTCTCCCATCATTGACATCTCAAATTCTCCCTGCATTATCTCAGAAAATTCCTTACACATAGATTCATTAGTAGCACCGAAAACAATATCATCAACATATATTTGAACAATTAAGATATCATCACGTTTTCGATTTATAAATAATGTTGTATCAACTTTTCCCCGTACAAAACCTTGATTGATAAGAAACTTACTAAGCCTTTCATACCAGGCTCTAGGAGCTTGTTTTAAACCATATAAAGCCTTTTTAAGTTTGAAAACATGGTCAGGTTTAGTAACATCCTCAAAACCTGGAGGTTGTTCTACATACACTTCTTCCATGATGTAACCATTTAGAAAAGCACTCTTAACATCCATTTGATAGAGTTTTAATCCTTTGATGCATGCAAAGGCTAAGAGTACACGTATAGCCTCCAATCTAGCCACTGGAGCATACGTTTCCTCAATATCAATTCCTTCTTCCTGATTATAGCCTTTGGCCACCAATCTTGCCTTGTTTCTGACAATAATTGCATATTCATCGAGTTTGTTTTTGAATACCCATTTAGTACCAATGATCGTATGATCCTTGGGTCGGGGTACCAAATCCTAAACTTGATTTCTCTCAAATTAATTTAGTTCTTCTTGCATTGCTATAACCCAATCATTGTCTGACAGGGCTTCATCAATGTTAGAAGGTTCAATCTCAGAAATGAATGCAGAAAAACTTACTTCATTGAAGACTCTATTTCTAGTTTTGATCCCTTCATTCACATCTCCTATGACTTGATCTAAGGGATGACTTCTATTGTATTTCCAGGCTTTAGGTTGTCCTAGAGATTGTTCTTCTTCCTTAGTTTCATCAACTTCTGGAATAAGAGACTTAGAAATAGATTGACCATTTTCTTGATTTAAAACAACTTCCTGTTCTTCATCAATGGTTTTGTCAAAGGATTCAAATTCATCAAATACAACATGAATTGATTCTTCAACAACACAAGTTCTTTTATTGAAAATTCTATATGCTTTACTTCGGTTAGAATATCCTAGGAAAATTCCTTCATCAGTTTTAGAATCAAATTTTCCTAAGTTATCTTTACCATTATTATGAATGAAACACTTACAACCGAAGATGTGTAGATGAGCAATGTTTGGCTTCCTTCCTTTGAATAGATCGTATGGTGTCTTTCCAAGTTTCGTTCTGATATAGGCTCTATTTGAAATATAGCATGCTGTACTCATAGCATCAGCCCAAAACACTTGAGACACATTCTTTTCATTTAGCAATGCTCTAGCCATCTCTGTGAGCACTCTATTCTTGCGTTCCACAACTCCATTTTGTTGAGGAGTCCTTGGGGCAGAGAAATTGTGATCAATGCCATTAGTATCACAATACTCTTCAAAGGCTTGATTTTCAAATTCTCCACCATGATCAGTCCTAATACCTACAATAGATATACCTTTCTCATTTTGCACTTTCTTTGCAAAAATAATAAATTCTTCAAAGGTTTCATCTTTTGATGATAGAAAAATAACCCATGTAAATCTAGAAAAATCATCAACAATGACCAATGAATATAAGTTGCCACCAAGACTCTTTACTCTTGCTGGTCCAACTAAATCCATATGTAGTAATTGTAATGGTCTATTTGTTGAAATCTCATTTTTCAATTTGAAAGATGATTTAGTTTGTTTACCCTTTTGACATGCATCACAAATCAAGTCATTTTTGAAATTAACTTTGGGTAATCCAAGCACTAAATCCTTTTTGAGTAATTTCCCTAGTTGATGTATATTGACATGAGCCAATCTCTTATGCCATAACCAGCTTTCATCGGTATTACTCATAAAACAGTTTTCAGATTCATTTCTACTAATATCTAGAGTATAGCAATTACCTTCCCTTTTTGCTCTGAGCTTAGCCTTGATATTCTTCTTATCAAGCTGTAAGTCACTCTTGTTGATAATTAGACATTCCTCTGAATCAAATATTATCCAGTTGTCTTTATCTGAACTTTGACTTACGCTCAGCAAATTATGACACAAGCCTTCAACGTAATATACATCTTTGATTTGTATGCCTTTGTCATTTTTGATTTCACCAATTCCTGCTATTTTTCCGGATTGATTTCCTCCAAATTTTACCTTTCCTCCTTCCTTAGGTTGCAATGTGGTAAAACTTTCAAAATCTCCGGTCATATGTCTAGAGCATCCACTATCTATGAACCACTTGTTATTTTTGGATGCTTTAAGACATACCTGCAATCAAATGACTAAGTCTTAGGTACCCACTTCTTTTTGGGTCCTTTTGGGTTAGTATAAATGATTTTCTGAACATATGAGCCTTTAGGTACCCATTTGTAGGTTCCTATTGTTCTTTTCTTCTTATGAATGCATGAAGAGGTATAATGACCTTTTCTATTACAGTAATTACAAAATGCAAAAGGATTTGATATATGCACAGAATGCTCGAAATAATTTAAATATGGCTTAACTCCTACTTTCTTTTTACCTTTCCTTTTATCTGTTTTTGGATCATATCCAATACCAAATCGGTCATTTATAAATCGTTGTTCTTTTAAAATCACACTTAGCATCTCACTTCCTTTGGTAAATTTTTCAAGAGTTTTTGTGAGATCAATGTTTTTCTTTTTCAACGAAGAACAATTTTCACAATTCTTTTCTGAACTTTCTTTAAGTTTAATTTCAAGAGCTTTGTTTTTCTTTTTGAAAACAATTAATTCTTTAACTACTTTGATGAATTCAGAATGTAAAGCATTATATTCAGAGAGTAATTCATCATAGGTAGGTTCAGAATCATTTACCTCTTCTTCTGTCTCTTCTTGAGCAACAAGACATATATTGGCTACTTCTTCTTCATCACTTTCTTCGTCAGAGGAACTATCTCCCCATATAGCAGATACAAAGGCCTTCTTTTTGTTAAAGAATTTGCCTTTTCTCTTTTCTTTGCTCTTTTGATTAAGCTCTGGACATTCTGATTTGATATGTCCTGGTTTTCCACATTCATAGCAAATGATATGGTCTTTGCTGCTAGTTCCTCCTTTTTGAAAGTGTTTGAAGCCTTGACCTTTCTTGTAGAACTTTCTGAATCGTTTTATGATTAAGCCCATTTCATCATCATCAAACTCCTCATCTTCATCTTGATTTTCTTCTTTCGCTTTTAGTGCTAGACCTTTCTTTCTTTTGTCACTGATGTCGTCTAGTTCCCGTTTGAATTTTAATTTGCTTTCATATTCAGAAAGACTTCCAAATAGAGAAGCAACTGATCTCATTGATTCTCCTTTTGCCTCTTCTATCGCAGTGACTTTGGCCTCCCACTCTTTAGAAAGAATATTCAAAATCTTTCGTACTTGGATATTTTGATCATAGACTTTACCAAGTGCTGCAAGTTGATTAACAAGATGAGTATATCTAAGTTCGAATTCAGAAATTGACTCACCTGATTTCATTCGAAGTAGATCGAATTCAGTGATCAAGGTGTTGATTCGATTTTCCTTTATTCTTGAAGTTCCTTCATGAGCTATTTCCAGAGCTTCCCACATTTCCTTTGCTGTTGGATGTGTGCAAATTCTGAAGTATTCATTTTGACTCAAAGAGCTTTGTAACATCAAAATTGCCTTGCTGTTGAGAGTGATAAGTTTCTTGTCATTCTCATCATATTCCGCTGGCGTCTTTGGAATTTTCTGAGAATCTACAGTCTTTGTAGGTTGATAATTTCCACTCTCAATTACATCCCATAGCCCATATTCAGTAGCCATCACGAACACTCTGAATTTTGCTTTCCAGAAAGAAAAGTGTTCTCCATTGAAACCGGGAGGTCTAGTGATGGATGCTCCGTCGGGAAGAATTCCTTCACCCATGCTTGCCATTGGATCCTTCTTAGGCTGTTAAACCTTAACAAGAAGACCTATGCTCTGATACCAAATGTTGGAGCAAGCGTTTCACACAAGAGGGGGGTGAATTGGGTAATACTAAAAATTCGTTTCAAATATAAAATCTTTACGGTGAATATAAAGTAATAAAGAGTAAGGAGAAATATCACCGAAGTGTACACCGAGAGTTATACTGGTTCGGCCACAACCACTTTGACCTACGTCCAGTCCTCAGAGCTTCTCTGAGAGTTTCACTATAACTTCCAAGATTCAGTGGGTTCTTGGCACCACAGTACACGCAAGTTCCTTCACTTGGACACTCGCTCCCCCTTACAAGTTGTAATCCAATCCCAACTCAAGGTTCCACAACCTTAAGTTATCTGAATAACAACTATTGAGTTTGAATGAAATATCTCTCTCAAAGAGTGAATAAGAATCACTGAAGCATAGAAATACAATTTCAACGAAAACAGAGTAATGAACTTGATGATACTTTCGTATGTGTGCTTAGTTGTTCTTTCTCTGTTTGAAGGTTCCCATATATATAGGTATATTGTTGATGACCGTTGGAACATTTCCTTTCGTCCGTTGGTGAGTGCGCAACCACTATTGACTTTTCAAGTTTTTGAAAAATATCCGTTGGCGGTGGTTGGCATATGAACGTTTCTTTTGACTTTCATCTCTTGATATGATTTCTTCATTGTTTATATGTAAATAGACTAAGAATACTAATACAATGAAAGGTTAATCATATAGGAAACAATATAATGAAAGTTTGAATGATTTCTAAATTTCTGGATATGCTTACTCGAGTAGCTCCTCGAGTATCCCTTGAAGTTTACTCGAGTACCTACTCGAGTAACATCGAGAAATCATTGTTCAACTGCAAGTCAATGAATAAATATAAGATTACTCGGGTAGTGCATGGAGTAAACTAAATTTCAAACCTTTGGGAATAGTTATTTACTCGGGTAGCTACTCCAGTAATGCTTTTACAACTTCATAGATTACTGGGGTAACACCTCGAGTAATCCTTTAAAAATCTTTTGATTACTCGATGCTCTATTCCAATAATGTTGGCAGGATTTCAAGGCCGAGAGCAATTACCTTGTTACTCGAGTAGGGACTCGAGTAATGCACTCATTTTTGCATTGGTTACTCGGGTACCACCTCGAGTAACTAAGACTTTTGAGCATGACTTACCCAGGTAATGACTTGAAGTTTACTTTGAAAATATTTCTGCATACTGGGGTACATACTCGAGGAATCCACTTAAGATAGAACATTAGAAACTTGTATACTAGAGTAAGGACTCGAGGAAGATGAAACAAAGAGAGATCAGGTTAATCGGGTACCAACCTCAAGTTTTCACTTACTTTAGTATGTTACTCGGGTAGCTCCTCGAGTAACATTGGCAGTGGTACAAAGTGCCAAGAGTTACATATTTTCAGAAACAAAGTTACTCGAGTAGCTCCTCGAGTATCATGGGGAAAACTTGAAGGCGACTGGAAGTTTTCACAGGGTTACTCGAGTAGCTCCTCGAGTAATATTAGCAGTAGTACAAACTGCCGAGAGGTCCACATTTTCAGAAACACAGGTACTCGAGTAGTTCCTCGAGTATCATTAGGAAAACTTGAAGGCAACTGGAAGTTTTCACATGGTTACTCGAGTACCTCCTCGAGTAACATTAGCAGGCCGAGAGCAACTCCAAGTTTTTACCTGGTTACTCGAGTAGCGCCTCGAGTAATGGTGGCAGGTTACTGCAAGTTGTCTCTTGGTTACTTCAAGTTTTGTCTCATTACTCGAGTAGCTCCTCGAGTAATGCTTTAGAATATTTGCTTCTGATCAAGTTCCTCAGCATTTTCTCATGGCCTTTCTTCATTACTCCAATGCTTACTTCAAGTGATGCTAGTTCCTGTCATTACTTAGTTCAAACTTGTTTATTAATTACTTCCTTTTCAAACCATACTTTTGTTATCATCAAAACATGAGGTCTAACAAATACCTCAGGGAATTCATTTACCACAGGTATACTCTCTAGAGCTTCACTTGACTCTCCCTAAATAGAGAAAAACACCATATACCCTTGGCATCCTTTTTCAAGATATCTTTCAGCTTTAGCCGTTGAAAGAAATTCAAGCTGGCATTTACATTGCGCTGTGCACTACGGAAAGTGATCCTCTTATTACCACAATCAAGCAAAACATCATTTGATGTTAGCCAGTCGAAACCTAGAATAACTTCCAGTTGTTAAAGTGGCAAACAGATTAAATCTACTGTAGACTCACAACCCTCAACAACTATCACACAATTTAAACAGGCTTTGGCCGTCACAGCCTTGACACCCATCGGCGTCAACACAACCAAATCAAATGGTAGTCTATGCACATGCAATCCTAGGCGTTTTACACAGTCATAGGCAAAAAAAGAGTGACTTGCACCTGAATCAAACAAAGTATCTAACTCGTTATCACCGAGAAGAATTTTACCTTGGATCAATTCAGGCGACTTCCATGCTTCCTCATGCGTCCTTGCAAACACTCGACCCTAATTCCTGGGTCTTTGCTCTGCCGGCTGTTATGGGCACTTAGAAGAAATGTGACCCACTTGCTTACAATTGAAACAGATCACCTCTCCAGTACAGGTTCTGCCTGGATGGTACTTTCTGCACTGATTACATATTGGTCCCGCTGGAGGTCTCTGATCACCACGACCCCCAGGTTGGTAGGGCTTCTTGCTACCACCCCTATATGAGGATCCTTGCCCCTTTCGCTTCTGGAAAGTATTAGCCTTGCTAGGCTCACTCCGGCTACCACTACCCTTAAATGGGTACAATTCCCTCAAGTTATACTCAACAATTCTACACTCTTCCACGGCTTTATTGAAGTTAGTAAACTGATGAGCAGCTAACCTCTTCTTCAATTCACGCCTCAATCCCCGGATTAGCATAGTGGAACTCCACTCCTCATTATCTCTTTCCCGAAGATAGGCAGAATACCGTGACAATCGAGTGAAATGGGAAAGATACTCGTCAAAGCTCTCCGTATCTCCCTGCTTGATAGCCAGGAACTCAGACTCTTTCTCAAGCCTCACCGACTTAGGGAAATACTTCTCGTTGAATTGCTCTTCAAATACCTCCCAAGTCAATGGTACATTCCGGTTCTTCAATGATGTGGCGATGTTCCTCCACCACCGGTCGGCGTCCCCTTCTAGCTTATACACAGCTAGTTTTGCCTTTACCTCTGTAGGGCACTGAAGGACTTCAAAAATCTTCTCTAACCGGTTCAACCAATCCTCAGCAGCTTGGGGGTCAATCCTCCCCCTGAACACCGGAGGCATATGCTTGCAAAACTTAGAGACCCAAGAATGCAAGTTCGTTCCCTCACGAACTGCCACCCCTTGAGACTCTTGATTAGGCACCGTGTGAGGTGGGGATTCGTGAGATCCATTGGACCCCTCAGCTGTCTCCTCATGATGAGTCTATGGTTGAGTCTCCTCATGAGTTGACTGGGCCCTTCCCTCATTTCGCTTGGCCTTTTCCTCTCTGAGCTCTTCTCTCAGCTCAGCTATCATGTCCCTTTGTTCCCGTACGAGATCCATCATCTCTCGCATCGGATCTGGAGGATTATCATTCAACTCCTCTACCTCTAGATCCGGCCTGACTCTAGTAAGAGGGCGAACCATTTTGTCTTTATCACTACAAATGATTCACCACGTCAGTACCTTAGCCAATGTATACACATAATCCATAAAATTCATCTCAATCCACAATTAGCAGAAACACTCATGTGTATATGCAACAAGCACTTATCAATCATTAAGCTACCCTAAACTCAAAGGATTAAGGTCAACTAAGGAGCTATCCTAGCAAATCATCACCTTGCCAGGAACTACAGCTCTGATACCACAAATGTAACCCCCTTCACGATTAAGGTCGAGATTTAGTTCATAAACACGTAATTGATGTAGAATTAGAGACCTTAGATGATTTTGGGACTTAAACAAAATCAAACTTCCCAAAATCATAGCTTACAAAAACTTTTACAAAACCTATTCATGACGGTCTCATATTCATATTTCAATACTAAATGGCCTGTACAAGTTGATTTCATTCACAAATATCAGAGTATAAAGCAAATTCCCGACATACTCGGGTTCCATTCATTAATAAGGGTTTTACAAAGACACAAAGCCCATAATTCATTACCTTTAACTTGGGGATTACACAAAACTATACCACCAATCCCATTATATAAAATTGTTTCCCAAAAAACATCCAAATGATATACATGATAACCAATAAAACCAAAATATACTTCTAAACCGGAGCACTATCCGCTCTTCGTCACCCGCTTTCCCTTTGATCCTTCTGCTATATTTAAAACATGGTTTTTGGGAGAGTGAGATTCTAAAGAATCCCTGTAATGTCAAATCAATCATAGTATATACAATAATAAGGCATGAAATCAAATCATTATCCACACAAAGCAACTACAACAGCAATGGTTAGTATGACACATGTCATCCCTTACGATTGCTCAAGCTGCATTGCATCACAACAATCCACACAATATATTTCACCACAGCTGGGATTCATATAAAGCATTTCATCACACAAGCCATACAGGCAAGATTCAAACTCACAGCCCACGGCTGGATTAACAAACACCGCCCCACGGGTCGGATTCACAAAGTTCCATGTCGATTACAACGGCAGTTCAGCGGCCGACCTAGAGATGACCAGCGTCAATCCCTACTCGGCTCACGCTGACCTGCTCGCGCTGTAATGGACCATGGTACATGCAGTTCACAGTTCAATGATAAGTTATGCATACCAAAACATCATACACAACATGAGAGAAAAGTCACTACCTTGA
This sequence comes from Inga oerstediana, assembly GCA_963210345.1. NCBI lineage: Eukaryota > Viridiplantae > Streptophyta > Magnoliopsida > Fabales > Fabaceae > Inga > Inga oerstediana. Next base: position 43,397,052 of record OY723409.1, read on the forward strand.
TCCTTCCGGGCGTACTCTGACACCGGTCTCTCCCGCCTAGGGCAAATGTCGTATCCTAGAATCATGATTATGGACGAAGAGTTATATTCTATTCCAAGACTTATTTAACTTGAAATACTTAAATTTGGTTATCATAATTGACCCTTAAGAGGCCACAAATGCCTCTAATAAAAGCCCTAAAAGGTTAGGAAACAATAGGTTAGAGGTCTCCTTTCGAAAACTCAAAGTGCTGGAACACAGGGGTTAGCCGCGGCCAGCCCTTCCTTGGGCCGCGGCCAAAATATAGTCAGAAGGCCACTGGCCGCGGTCAGCCACTCATGGGCCGCGGCCAGAATCAGGCCAGAAAGGTTTGGGCCGCGGCCAAGAAATTCCCTGATTCTTGGCTGAACTTCCAAAATTCATAACTAATCCTAAAAAAATTGAAACGAGGTGATTCTAAAGCCAAAAGAAAGGTATTTAAGTCTTCTTCCTATGAAAAATATGGCTCATTACTGGAAATCACTATACAAATACAGAATCACCAAAAACCAAACACTACTCCAAAACAGAGTTCTGTTTCAATCCCAAACTTTAGACAATCATATCTCACAGAATACTAAATGAAATGACACAAAATATGTCTATTTTAAAGCTTGGGATGTGAGCTTTAAGAATGGAAAGTTTCAAAATTTTTAAACACCATTTGGTCATTCAAAACGCTCGTCCAAACTGACTGCGCAAAACAGAGCTCAAACCAGACAGATTTCCAACTTTTCCCAAGTGATCCAAATGAACCCAAAACCCCAACCAAAGCTATCCCCACACAAAATCACTCAAGGAATCCAATGGAAATGTCAAAATCACCAAAATCCTATTCCATTATCATGCTTTGGTTTTGGGTAACATTAAACACTAAAATCTCAAAATCTCCAAACTTAACAATTTCAAACCCAATCAATTCTATCTATCCAAAATGCATTCCAAACATAAAAATTCCATACCAAACACATACCAAACTCCCAATGGCCCTCATTTTCGAAAATGGGCCAAAAATTCCAGAAAATTCAAACTTAACCAATGGCTACAAAACCTATATAGAAAGGTTTGTCTTACTCACCTCTATAACTTTTCCAAAGGAGTTTCTTGATTCACCCAAGTCAAGAATTTCGTGAGAGTTTAAACACCATCAAATGAACAAACTAAAACCATAAAAATGAAGCTCTCAACACAAGGAACAACTTTATAGAAGAACATTTTTCCATTAGAGGCCATTAAGAGGGTCAAATACTCACCTTTTTTCACAAGCTTCTTCTTCTTCTGCAGAAATGGAGGACGCATGAGAGAGGAAAATGAGAGAGAGAAGGAGGTTGAAGATGGAATGATCACTCCTCTTCCCCATACCTCCTATGTCAGCGAAAATGAGAGGGAAGGAGAGAGAATAAATGATTTAATAATGCCTTATTTGACTTTTCTTACATCCTCTCTCACCCAACCAATTTGCCATGTGTCAGAATTTCATTAGCTCTCATAAGGAAATCAACCAATTAATCACCTTAATCCCTCCATTAGCCATTTTAATTATACATCTCATTATTCTCTCATAATTATTAATTAATTTTTCCCTTAATCACCAACTAATTGCCCAATAACTCCATTCTTCTAATTTTTCAATAATTATGACTTATTATTTAATATTGCCATAAAACACATAATAATTCAAATTAAATTCATAATTATCCACAATAATCATGATTTTCCCTTAATCAAAAATTGGGATATTACACCCAATTTCTGAGATCCAAAAAGTTCGATGTCCGTTATGTAATCGTCTAACGCTGGACATTGGTAAGGTTCTTTGCTTATTTGCTTTTGTTCTAAGTTGATGCAAAGGCTTTCTATGTCTTTTTAACTCATACACAAGATAGAAGCCACATAAATCATACTCAAAACTAAAACTCACAAGTATTAATGAAAAAACATAGCGACAACAAAAAAACATGTTTAATTATCTGTTCATATGATTGGCACAACGGAAAATATATATATTTTGGTCTCAAGAAAACCATATGCTCTGATATCACTGAAGGATATCAGGCGTACCTGGAATCCGATTGACTCACTGAGTACCCACACGAGATCAAAGTACCGATTCGGACTTCGATCACATTATACGACATATTCACCATAACGGAGAGAGAAGTCTTTGGAAGTTTTTCTTATAATATTTCAACTAACTCCCACCCAGTGATATTACCTCGTATATCACTTACAGGAGTTACCATGATTTGAATTTCAAATCACAAGGATAAAACTTCTTATTTAGACCAATCCTTTTCCATAGTTTTATAATAGTCCAAAGTGAACTAGGCTTAGGCCCTGATCCACCAAGGATAGACTAGGTATATTCCAACAATTGACAAGTTATATAATTAATTTATAGAAATTAAAAAAATTAGTTAAGTTATTTCTTTATTAAAAATTATGGGTTGGTATTTCTAAAATACATCTTTAATTATTTACATTGAAAATATCATCATTGATGAAATCCATTTAATATGCATAATCTATAGAAATAATTTATGAACAAATTATAAATGTGGGGAACAAAATGGATTAAATGATTTAGGGTTTAGCATATATTCAGAATCAAAATAAATCCCTCAACTAACTCTTATATTTCTTTCTAAATAACTATGTTGCCAATTTCTATTTTTTTTTCTTTTTGGTTGCCCACCCAGTTCACCGAAGTTTTGCCCTGACTACATCCAGATCCGACCCGCGTCGCGCATCTGGTTATGGTGGGAGAGTCTCCCAATAGGAATTTTCTGCATACACAAGGTTCAAACCCGAGACCTTATTTAAACAGAACCAAACCGGTTATCACTTGGACAACTTCCATTCATTGCTAATTTCCTTTTAAAATTGTACATTGTCTGAACTTATTGAAGCCTACCCTGAAGAAAAGCCTAAGAAGCACAAAAGATAAAGGGAAAATCGCTGGAAAATACCAAATAAGCAAATTAATTGCTCTTTGCCACCAACACAACTGAGGTACCTAACTGTCATTAAAATTCAACTTGAAAAGACACAAAAGCCCCTAGTTTCACAACACGATTTTAGGCGGGAGGGAGGAAGGAGCCCTTAGTTTCCAATATTCCTCAAACAAGCCTTCCGTGGAGCATTGTCCGCCGTCGAGCACTGTCCGCCGTCGAGCATTGTCCGCCGTCCAGCACTGTCCGCCGTCGAGCATTGTCCGACGTCCAGCACTGTCCGCTGTCGAGCATTGTTCTCGGGCAAGCATTGAAGAAGATTTGTCGAGAATCCTAGGGATTTTGCTACTCCCAAAATCTGGTGAGAATGATTTGCTCAGTTTCCCCGTGTCGATGATTTCCTCGCATGTCAATGGGGTTGGTAGTGAAGATTAACATATTCTGTTCATATTCTGTTTGGGAATTACTGCATATTGCACATTAAAATAGATTGATAATGTATGTATATATGTATCCATTGTATGTTAATGTTTTGCTATTTATTTCTGTGTAGATGGGACTTTGGCATGTATGTGATATCGTGGCTGCAAATGTGGGAAAATATTAGAAGGCCTGAGTGGAACAATTTCACAATGCCTGATGTGAGTACATTTTTACTTTACATGTTACAATATGATTGGATCTAACTTATAACTTTTATGTTTAGGAAGACATGGATCAAAAGAGGGTGGATGTGGTGTGGTGGCTAGTTACCCATGTGAAGAACAAACATCGGGAATGGATAATGCGTACCATTGAAGTTTGGAGATATAAGAAGAAGGCAAAGCGTCATTAATGCTTTAACTACTTTAACTAGGGACGTTTGTATTTCGTTTTGCAACAAACCAAACTGTCTGTATATATATGACTTTCTTAAACATTAGATCATCCAAATGTCGATAAAGTTTGACATACGTGCAAAACATGTTCCTTGTGCAATGATATTCCATGTTGTGCAATTACTCTTCCATGATGTGCAATTGATCTTCCATGATGTGCAATTGAGTTTCCGTTTTGTGCAATTACTCTCCCATGATGTGCAAAGTATGATCCATTGTGCCAATGATCTTGCATTGTCATATACTCTTTCATGATGTGCCAATGATCAGACGTTTTGTGCAATTGATCTTTCATTTTGTGCAACGAATCTTCCATGAAGTGCATTTGATCTTCCGTTTGTGCAATGGATCTAATTCATGTGTAAAGGATGATCCATTGTGCCAATGATCTTCCATTAGATGCAATTACTCTTCCATGATGTGCAACTGATCTTCCATGATATGCAATTGAGCTTCTGTTTTGTGCAATTAGTCTTCCATGTGCAAAGGATGATCCATTGTGCCAATGATCTTCCGTTTTGTGCAATTGATCTTCCATTTTGTGCAATTACTCTTCCATAATGTGCAATTGATCTTCCGTTTTATGCAATTGATCTTTTATTTTGTGCAATCACTATTCCATTATGTGCAATTGATCTTCCATGATGTGCCATTGAGCTTACGTTTTGTGCAAATACTCTCCCATGATGTGCAATGGATGATCCATTGTGGCAATGATATTGCAGTCATATACTCTTCCATGATGTACCAATGATCTTCCGTTTTGTGCAATTGATCTTACATTTTGTGCAATTAATCTTCCATTAAGTGCATTTGATCTTCCGTTTGTTGCAATTGATCTTTTATTTTGTGCAATCACTCTTCCATTATGTGCAATTGATCTTCCATGATGTGCCATTGAGCTTACGTTTTGTGCAAATACTCGCCCATGATGTGCAATGGATGATCCATTATGGCAATGATATTGCAGTCATATACTCTTCCAAGACATGAACATATTGTTCTTCTAAGCTCATTGAGCGACATTCCTTCTCTTATCATTCTTCTATTTGCTCTCCCACCCATATATTGAGTCCTCCCTTGATCAATGACAATCTTCCCACCTATGTGGAAGAAGCAATAAATTTCCGTTTGTACTCTATTCATCACATTAACTCTAGACCTGCAACAATATGGCTTTAATGTCAACTAATCTGAATTTTGCAATATGTTTGACCTATAATAAACTAGTCAATATGTAATTATACTTTCACCTATAATAAACTAATATGCACTCAAACATGCACAGTCAAACTACTTCAATGAAGATTTTTTACCAAAACATTCAACATTGCAAAGACAATACTGCACGATGCCTTTGAACTCAATTTCATCAAAACCAGCAAGCAATATAACCCAAACTAATAAATAACTTTTTGGCAAATTAATTGCTGAATGCTACCATGGAAGATCTGTTGCACATAACGAAAGATATTTTGCACACAACGGAAGATTGTTTGCACATTTATATGGAACATGGTTTGCACAAAATGGAAGATCGCTTGCACACTTGGTAGCAATCAACAATTAATTTGCCTCAAAGGTATTTTTCGGCATTTCTCCCAATAAAGAAAAGAATTATTACTTCCAGCAACAATACCCAATACGGAAGATAATTGCACATAATGGAAGATCATTGGCATATAATGGATCATCCTTTGCACATATCGTGGATGGCCATTGGACTAGTATGGAAAAGATCCATTGCACAAAACGGAAGATCAGTTGCACATAATGGCTATCACATGTGAATCTCCATTGCAGAATCATTATTTCAGCAACATTCAGGTAACAAAACCGATTACACGCAATACACGATACACAATACACAATATACAAACTCCCATCAACTAATATCAAAAACTTCACAATAATGGCCAAACTCATAATATCTAAGCAACCCCCAATTATATTTACTATTTCCTTACTCACACACACAGCAATGCACAATACTAAGTTCCACTAGCAATATAGAAATCATCACCTCCATAAAAAACTGAAATATGAAGAAGGGCTTCAAAGTGATCTATCGACTCCACAGTGATGGACCTCCGGCGGACGCCACAGTGATCAACGGCAACAACAGAAGACTCGCATCACCGCACTCGGCAAACAAGATAACTGAACAAGCCACTGTCATAACCTTTAGTCGTTTGCTTCTGCCTCGTGTGATCTTTCCAAACTAAACTAGGGGCTTTTGTATCTTTTCAAGTTGAATTTTAATGACAGTTAGGTACCTCAGTTGTGTTGGTGGCAAAGAACAATTAATTTGCTTATTTGGTATTTTCCAGCGATTTTCCCAAAGATAAATGTTCAGTCTAGATCTTTCAACAATAGTTCATACGTGTGCATATTGTATTGGTTGTAATTTGCTATAAATTGTATAGACTGAGCATCCTGTATGGGCAGAAAATTGAATAGACAATTCATACAGTTTTCCACGCTCCTTTTCTCTACTTTTGTCTTTTTCTTTTTGCCTTATTCGCTGATATGATGCCAGTGCACGCCTAGTCTATTATAATGTCTGATACAATCTCACCATCTCCTAATTCCTCACCGTATTACTAGGGTTCCTCTTCTTCAACTCTAACGCCTCGGCCGTCGAACCTCCTACACCATATCACCACTAAACTCTCTCAAGAAAACTATCTTTTCTGGGTAGCACAGGTCAAGGCCTATTTCTATGGCCAAAATCTTTTTGGATATGTCAACAAGACTTCCTCTCCTCCGCTTGGAATACTTCCCGATGGATTTCCCAACAAAGAGTTTTTCACTTGGTATTAGCCGGACCAACTTGTGCTGTCCAATCTCCTCGCTTCTCTTTCAGATAAGATTATTTCTCAGTTTGTGAGGCACAAAAGTGCTCAAGCCATGTGGCTAGCTCTCGAAACATCATTTTCCCAACAAACACATGCTCGCCTTGTTTATCTTCACCAACAACTCACCACGTTGAAGAAAGGAGGTGAAACGATCCAAGAATATCACAAGAGAGCAACGATCATGGCTGACTCTCTGGCCGCTGCAGGTAAAGCGGTGCCTAACGAAGATTTTGTTACCTATTTATTGGCTGGGCTCGGATCTAATTTTGACACCATAATCACAGTACTCAACGCTCAGCGTCACTTTCTAACCATTGAAGGAATTTTGAGTCACCTCCTTATTTTTGATGAACGTATGACACGCCAGAACTCAATCTCGTTGCCAACTGAAATTAGTGCAAATGCGGTGAATCTAACAGACTCTACTAATTTCTACAGAGGTCGTGGTGGTTACCGTTCTAATCTTGGCCGTGAATCACACTATTATTTCGGACGAGGGAGAAACTTCTATAATACTGGGAGAAATTTTGGAAGGAACTATGGCAAATATTTGCAAAGCAATTTTCGAGGCCGTGGAGGAGGTTGATACTTTCAGAACACTAACATCAGTGACTCTGATGGTCCTGTTACTTGTCAACTGTGTCAACAAATTGGCCACACAGCACTTACATGTCTCCAAAGGCCAAATCATGCTTTGCAAGCACCACCGCCTCCTTTTTCTGCTAATTATTCTGAATACGCTTCAATGGATGACTCACTGTGGTACCTAGATACAAGAGCTACACATTATATGACCAATGAACTTGCAAATCTCAAAATCAATGCTGAACCATATCTCGGGTGACTCTGTGAAAGTGAGCGATGGAACTCCTATGAGTATCAGTCATCACGGAACAGACACTCTTTAAACTACTTATGGCAAATTTTCCCTTACTGATATGTTACATTTTCCTGATATTACTAAATTTGTTGTCTGTTAATCATTTCTTTGATGATAATAATGTATTCTTTGAATTTTACTCTGGATATTTTTGTGTGAAGGACGAACGAACTATGAAGCTTCTGCTTCAAGGACCCAGTCTTGAGCATCTCTATCCCATTACCACTCCTCAAGCTCATTTCTCAGTTCACTCCACCTTTCTTCAATGGCATCAACGTCTTGGTCACCCTGCATTTCGTATTATCCAGCAAGTACTCCGCAACAACTCTCTTCTAGTGTCAACTAAACAACCTTCTCATTATTGTCATACATATACATATCGTAGCAGCAAAAGTCATCGTCTCCCTTCACCTTCTCAAAATAAGCGATCTCAATTTCCTTTTCAGTTAGTTTTTTGTGATGTCTGGGACCTTCCCCAATAGTGTCTTTAATCGGTTATCGGTATTATATGTGTTTTGTAGATGATTTCTCTCCGTTTATTTGGTTTTATCCACTCAAATCAAAAAGTGAAGTTCGAATTGTTTTTACATTATTTAAATCTCACGTTGAAACATTTCATAAAATTCGAGCCTTTCAATTTGACTGGGGTGGTGAATTTCGTTATTTACACAATGATTTACTCAAGTTTGGAATTCAACACACAATTTCATGTCCTCATACACACTCAAAATAGAGTTGTTAAAAGACGTCATAGGATGATTGTTGAAACAAGACTGGCACTATCACATCAAGCATCTATCCCAAACACATATTGGACATTTGCTTTGCCACTGCAGTCTATTTACTAAACAGACTACCTAGTCCCACATTGCAAGGAGAGTGTCCATATGAATTGTTATTTAATTCAAAGCCCAACTACAAGTTACTCAAAGTATTTGGATCTGGATGTTGGCCCAACTTGAGGCCTATAACACCAAGAAGCTTCAACAAAGATCTCAACTATGTCTCTTCCTTGGATGTGCACCAAATTACCTGGGATATTTGTGTCTACACCAATCAACTGGACGGCTTTACATCTCAAGGGATGTAATTTTCGATGAACGTTTATTTCCATTCTCCACTATACAAAACAGCTCAAAATCAGAAAAGCCCAAAAAGCCCAAAAGATTTCAGCAATAGTTCATACGTGTGCATATTGTATTGGTTGTAATTTCCTATAAAGTGTACAGACTGAGCATACTGGATTTGCAGAAAATTGAGTAGACAATTCATACAATTTTCACGCGCCTTTTCTCTGCTTTTGTCCTTTTCTTGCCTTATTCGCTGAATGGTTATTGGGAATAAGCGTTGGGTTCCACTAGGCATTGATTGGTGTGGGTTCAAATTGCCTCTTATGCATTTATCTCGAAGTCTGGATATTTTGATTATCCGTGAGACTGTCGGGTGTTATGGGCGGCAGCTCTTATTTGAAGAGTTTGGTGATTTGAGATGGGTTCAAACCTGGTGTTGGGTTATAATTTGGTATGTTTGGTAAATTTGAGTGTTCTCCACTAGTTCTAGTTGTGCACAGAGAGTGTATATGTCCTGAATATGGAAAAGTGTGGCATTAGTGAATTTTATCAAACTTGAAAATACATTAACCTTAGGTTGCTTCATGTGGTTACCAAGTCTTCTTACATCTGTAATATGGATGATGTATGCAGCTTTGAAGGGAAAGTGCTCGAAAGCTTAGGCTGTTCAACCCCCTCCCCCTTCAAAATTGATCCTAGCCGAGGATTTGTTTAGTGCTAGGAAGTGCTTTTTGTATTTTAATTTGTTCTATCATTGCTGTTGTATGGTTTCAGTTTTTTTCCCCCTCCAATGGCGGCATGCTCAAAAAACAAGCCAAAAAAAGTATACACAACAATTTCACCAAAGTTGCCTAAAAACAAATTGAATTTATTCTAAGATTATATCGTGATTTTCAATGACGGCATGAGCCGAAATCGATGGCAAGCATCTTTCTCTCGCATTGACTCCGCCAAAGGAAGCCAAAATCAAGCTGAAAATTTCAATTTTGAAAACCCAAAATTGAAAAGCAATAACTTATCGTTTTCCACTAAACTCAACGTAAAACAAAACTCATGAATACACAAATCACAAAATCAGAGCACATGTATTAACCTACATCAATAGCGGAAAACTTTTAAGAATTACCTCTTGTTATTGCTAAGCTTTGATTAGACAAAGAACTCACGAATCCTAATGAAAGAAAGCTGTAAAAAGGATTGAATACAGAAGATAATTGCCAGGTCTCTTTCTGACTGGCTGTGAGGCACAGTGATGGTAACTGGGTTAAGAGCCATCGCCAGTCAGGGGACCTCAAGGAGCAGCTAGGTTTTCTAACACTCGTCTCAATTGGCTGTAAACTCAATTGTGTTTTTCACCATCAGAAAAATCACATTAATAGCCAATAACCCTAATCTTGAATTGGGCCTAAATCTGACTAACAGGCCACACTCAGGATATTTTAATTAATTACCTAATGAATAATAACTAATAATAATTATAATATATTAAAATATCTAACATTCTCTCACTTGGCCCGTAACTATATGTCAGTTGCCCTGTTCAGATTAATTAAGGCTATGCTATAATAATCATGGCGATAAGTTCCCTTAAGTCGAGTATTATCTTCCATGTATTATGTAGCAGCACCCTTACTTAATGGGTTAAAACTTAATGAATAAATCTTAAATGTTTATTCGGTTCCTACTTAAATATTTGTCAATCTCAATAACTAGGTACCAATATAAGACAACAAACTCGAACTTGAATTTTATCATTTATCAATACCTTATTTAGATCACTCAATGCGATCCATCTCACAAATAAGGTATTTGATCCTTTAATGTCTCTAAATGCATGCAATTCATTTAAGGATCTATACTTTATGTGTCTATGACTCATTGACTTTATGGTCATACAACACCCTTAATGGGTTTAAATTAATTTAAAACCACATGATGAAATTCTTTAACCGGCAATCTAATAACTTATCTTCAAGAATGACTAGATTAAGCAATTCATGATCGAACTAAGCAATCAGTGACTATTTAGCAATCTTGTACTCCTCCATAATGCAATTTGTTCATTAAATCTAAAGATACATCACAATGTTAACCATTTTATAACTAACACGTCATACTAAACTAAACAAATCTAATCATTCTCTTATATGTAGAGCATGAGACTTAATGTACATTTTATAATTTACTTCATGACCTGCAGCTTTTTAATTATTATTCAAGCAATAATATGCTTAGTAATCCTCCTAAAGTTCCCTTGCAATGGTATTACCTATTTGTGTGCGCATTCAAGCAAGCTTGCACCTAGGAAACTAAATCAAAAGGAGCGAAATATAATGATATTAGAGACATATGGACAATTGAATTATATTCTCATAATAGATGTTAAATACAACAACCACAGTCTATCCATAAATGTTCAAATACTCATGATCATAGGTTACTTATGACATTCTCAAATATTTTGAGAATAGTCTCTCTATATATTCTAAAAGAATATTACACTTAACCTAGTCATATCACAAATTTGAACAATAGTGATTTTATTATGTGTAACACCTTATGTCAAAATTCTCAAACAATAAGTGTAATGCCCCGAATTTTGCTTAAGGGCTAATGACGATTATTGAGGATATTTTGTGAATTAAAGTTTGAATTATTATGTGTTATGTGGCAATTTTAATTAATATGTCATAATCAGTGAGAAATTGAAAGAATAGCCATAAGCTAGTAATTGATGAAAGAAATTAATTACTAACTAAGAGGGAATGAGAAATGTAACTAAATGGCTAATAGAGAGGTTAGAGTAACTAATGGGTTATTTACTTTATGAAGGCCAATGATATTGTGACCCTTGGTAAGTTGGTAGGATGAGAGAGGGTGTGGAAAATTCAAATGACCTTTGTTTAATATTTTTTTCTCTCTCTTTCCCTCCCATTCAGCTAACAAGAGAGGCATGGGAAGTAGAGTGATTATGTTATCTTTATCAAGCTTCCTTCTCTCTCATTTTTCTCTCTCCCATTCGTCCTCCATTTTTTGCCAAAGAAAGAAGAAGAAGCTCTTGATTTAGGTGAGTATTTAACCTTCTTAACGACCTCTAATAGAATTACTCTCTTCTATAATCTTGTTCCTTGGGTTGAGGGCTTCATTTTGATGATTTTAGATTTTCCATTCGGTGGTGTTTGAGCACTCAAGGAATTTTGGAGTTTTGAGAACCAAGGAACTCCTTTGGGAAAATTCAAGAGGTAAGTGAAACAAACCTTTCTATATATGTTTTGTAGCCATTAATTGAGTTTGGATTTTCTGAGATTTTTGGCTTGATTTTCGAAAATGAGGATCATGGTGTGTATGGCATGTTGTGGTCATGGATTTAGTGTCTTGAGTAAGTGTTTTGGATAGATAGAATTTGCTTGAAGCTTAAATGTCAAGTTTGACCATTTGGGATTTTATTGGATATATGCCAAAAACAAAGCATGATAATAGAATGAGGATTTGGTCCTTTTGATGTTTTCATTGAATTACTTATGAAAAGTTGTGTGGGAGTAATGTTGGATGTGAATTTTGAATAATTGGAAACTTAGGTTTAAAAGTTGCAAGTGTTGGTTAGCAAGAACTCTATGCTGGCAATGGCTTTGCATAGACATTTTGAAATAGCAAATGGTGATGAAAAATTCTGAAACTTTTTAGTCTTAAATTTCACATGCCAAGCTTCAAAATGGATACATAATTCATGTCATTTCAATTTGTGAACTAGGTGTTATGATTGTCTAAAGTTTGGTGTTAAATCTGGGATCAAATCTAAAACAGTATGGACATTTGTTGGATTTTGTTAAGGAAAGCAATGATTCATATTTTTCTTGTAAAGAGGACTTAAACATCTTTCCATAGGCTTTGGAATCATCCCATTTCGATTTTTCTTGAATTAGTTATGATTTTTTGAAGTTTAGCCAAGAAACAGGATTTTTCTTGGCCACGGCCAACAGATTCTTGGCCGTGGCCCAAATGTTTTGGATCTATTTTTGGCCACGGCCAATGGATTTTTGGGCCAGGCCAACTCCCAAAAATCAGTATTTTGCACTTCTGAAAAGTGGTTTTCAATCCAGTGTTTCCCAACCCTTTAGAGCTTTTGTTAGAGACATTTATAGCTTCCTAACGGATATTAATGATAACCAAATCTAAGTGTTGTGAAGTCAATTGAGTATTGGAATAAGTGATAACCTGTTATCCTTAATTATGACTATAGGATTTGATATTTGCCTGAATCATAGAAGGCCTGTGCCTGATCAAGAACGGAAAAACCAAGGTAGTGATACTTTATCTTATATCATGTTTAATGCATTGCTCATATGAATTTATCATTGAATGATGCTGATTGGGTCCGTGGCGAGTAGCCCAGTGTTGAATGTTACTGCTTAGGTTTGTGGCAGTTAGCCCAACCTTGAATGTTGCTGATTGGGTTTGTGGCGGTTAGCCCAACATTGAATATTACCGATTGGGTCCTTGGTAGGTAGCCCAGCCTTGAATGAATGATTGAGTCACGGTGGGTAGCCTGACTTTGAATGCTATGTAGCTGAATTATGATATATACTTACATGCTTTGTTTAATTATACATCATATATGTAAACTGTTACTACTGTGATTCTTTTGAATCTCACTCTTTCCAACTAACAATTTTAGCCAGAGCAAGCGGGTCAAGGGACAAGCAGGTGAACAAGGTTGACTAAGATTACCGATGGTAGTCTTAGTTTCTTTTTTGTTTTTGGTTATTATTTGGACAATTGTATATATTGGATTGGCCATAGATTTGTAATTGTTGTGTAATCCCCAGTTTGGGAAACTGAGATGAGCAACGATGCCCTGTAAAACTCTTGGATTAATGATATTATCCCGGGATATTATATATGTGACAAATAGAGCAGACCAATTGCTTTTACTTTAAAATGAATGGAGATCGTATTGTACATGTTTTTGTAAAAGTTTTAATTACTCTTGATCTCTTATTCAGTTATAAAACAATTTTAAACACTATGATACTTTCAACCTTATCATGTATATGATTGCATGATAACACGTTATTTATTACTAATGTGAGACATGCTTGTGAGTACGATTTCTCTGTTTTACTAACTAAATTCTCCTTATAGTTTATGTGACCTTTCTTTTAATTCACACACATCTCTCCTTATTACTATAATGGAAAGATGCCAATAGAATTTAGGGTCACTCTCATTGTTTATGCTCTAGTCAAATTACTTGAAATACATGATGTATAGTTGGTGGCAATTGCCAAATTTAAATTGTCATTTGGTCTTAACCCAATCTTCTAACAGATTGAAGTTATGTAATAATAGCACTATCTATCAATTTGAAATATCCCTTACTTATTTCAGGATATTTTTCCTAATAATTGATAGAGTTCTTAATATTGATGCTTCCTATTTCAAGCTTGGCCACTTGAGAAATTCAGAACTTCGTTATGTTTCACATTTACCTCAACAAGTAGAGTGTCATGTGAAACCAATGTTCTATCATGATTAGAGGTTACAATCCATTGTGTGTGATCATCCTTAATGAGTTTGATCACTCCCACTAATCATGTTATTTCTTAATAATTTGTCATATCAAAATTGCTACACAACTTCTAAAATGAAATAGACAGTTCAATAGAATCCCTAAGATCTCTCTGCATCTTAACCAAAATATGTAGTCTTAGTCTTTGGGATGTTTTCCTTCTGTTAGTGCAAGCGTTTCACCCAAGAGGGGGGTGAATTGAGTGATACCAGAAATTTTGTTGAGTATAAGAAAATTGATAGAATATTTAAAGCAGTTAGGAGTAAGGAGAAATATCACCGAAGTGTACACCAGGAGTTATACTGGTTCGGTCACAACCACTTTGACCTACGTCCAGTCCTCAGAGCATCTCTGAGAGTTTCACTATACTCTCCAAGATTCAGTGGGTTCTTGGCACCTCAGTACACATCAAGTTCCTTCACTTGGACACTTGCTCCCCCTTACATGTTGCAATCAAATCCCCAACTCAAGGTTCCACAACCTTAAGTTGTCTCAATAACAAATATTGAGTTTGTAATTAAAAACTCTCTCACAGAGCAAATATATAATCTCTGAAGTACAAATGAATGACTATATGAAAACAAAGCACTAAGAGTGGGTTGATCAGTGTAATCTCAGTTTGTGACATGTTGTTTCCTTCTCTGTGAATGTTCCATATATATAGATGATTTATAGTGTCCGTTGGAAGCAATTCAAACTTGTCTGTTAGAGTCGCGCAACAACGGTTGACTATTCTTTGTATTTGAAAACTATCCGTTGGAGGTAGGTAGCGGTAGGTGAACGTTCGGACTTTTATTTGACTTCTCAAATATGTCATACTCTTTCATTGTTTCTCTGCAAATGTACTTAGAATACTAATATAATGAAGAGTTAATCATATGGAAAACAAATCAAGAGATATTGGATGAAAATATAATTTCTGGACTGCCTTACTCGAGTGGCTACTTGAGTGATCAAGTTTGTTACTCGAGTGGTCCCTCGAGTAAACTTGTCTAAAATATGGCAGTGAGCAGATTAACATTTTTAAAACAGATATCACTCGGGTAAGACCTGGAGTGATATATTATAAACCTTGAAAATCCTTAATCACTCGAGTGGTTACTCGAGTGGCTATGTCTCTATCTTTATAGGTAGTCGGGTGATCACTGAGGTAATCTCTTTACTCGAGTGGCCTTCATATTTCTTCACACCTTACTCGAGTGGTCCCTCGAGTGACTTTCAAATAACCCAGCAGATTACTCGATTACTCCCTCGAGTAATGGCATCAAATTCTTGGCTGAGAGTTTACTATCTGGTTACTCGAGTGGCTACTCGAGTGGTACTTCAAATAACTCTACAGATTACTCGGGTGGTCCCTCGAGTAATGCCATTTTCCACTCGTTACTCAAGTGGCTACTCGAGTGATATGCTGCATTTCTTGGCCAAGAGTCACTGGAAGATTTTGGACCTGGTTACTCGAATGGCTACTCGAGTGATGCCTGTGAAAATCTTGTTACTCGAGTGGCTACTAGAGTAATGGTCTATATAACTTTACAGATTACTCGAGTGGTCCCTCGAGTAACTTCGTTCAAAATTTGGCAGTGCTTCACTGGATGAAATTTTCTTTGCTTACTCAAGTGGCTACTCGAGTAATGGCTTTTCTTATCCAAGTTGCTACTCGATTTAGCCTTCAAAAGATTTGTTGATTACTTCCAATGCTTACTCCAAGTGATGCTTTGCCACTTTGTTCAAATCCATTTGTTTGTTATCAAATCCTTTCATATCATTGATCCAATCTTTGTTATCATCAAGACATATGGGATCTAACATTCTCCCCCTTTTTGATGATGACAAAACTTAGTGACTTTGAACAGAGTTTTTGAAGTTGAGTTTTCAAACATATGCTTCTCAAATTCTTTCCATATGAAATCATTTGTTGAATTTAAACTTGAAAACTCTTTGTGAAATAACTTATTAAAGATTTTTTCATAGTTTTTGTTCTTATGATTAATTGTTTACCTTGCATACATAATCAAAAACACATTAGTCCCAAAATGCAATATAATTGCAACAAAATATCATAAAAGAACACATTGCATAATGAGGAATTCAATTCAATACATATCAAACTTAAAATCGTTCAAGAACAAAAAGAAATAAATCACCTAAAAACCCCATACACCCAAATCCCAATCTATAGACTCAGCCATTCTTCACAAAATCACTCAAGTTCTTCTCCCCCGTTTTGTCTTCATCACAAAGGTGGAATCAATCATGAGGAGGAGTAGGTGGCTTGGCAGCTGAGATGGGAGAGACAAGAAAATCTAATGACTCATATGAACCATCAGAACTTGAAGATACTGAAGATGATGATTCAAGTTTAGGAAGGTTCACTGGCGATGTCTGAAGATCATCTGGAGGATTCACCGGAGGATATGAAGGGTAAGGGATTAGAGAGGTAATCTCTACTTCCTCTGTGTAAACCGGTGAAGACACAAGTACCTCCTTAATGTGTGCAGGAGATGCAATAGGAGTAGGTGTGGGCTCAGGCTGAATAGGCTGAGGTGGTTCATCAGAGGTGATGTGAATGGGCTCAAATGTTTCAGGATCTGGCATAGAGAATAAGATATTACTGGGTCCACTCTTAGAGGGTTTATGCTCAGTAGGGATAGAGGGTCCAGGCTCAGAGGTAGGTATGGGCTCAGGAATATCAGAAAGACGGAGTAGAAGATCCAGATGCCATAGCATCAAATCTAGCCATAATGGATCTCAGAAGCTCACCCTGGGCACATTGTTCAGTAAGCAACTCTTCGTGCCTCTTGTCCATTGTCTCCATGAGTTGTCCCATTTTCTCATTCATGTGGGTAATCAACTCCGCATTAGTATTTGCAATATCAATATTGAAACTCCTCAAAATTTTCTCCATAAACGTTTGCATTGTGGCACCAAAGAAGGATGGAGAAGATGTGTTGGCTGGAGCAAACACTGTGTGTCATCCATACGACATGTTGCTGTCTCAGTCTTCTTCTTTTTCTTTGGGCTTGCTTCAAGAGGTGTCTTTAGATGAATCTCAATATTCAATTTTCCAATTTGATTCCTTCTCACTGGTGCTAACCTCTCTACTGGCTCCATACTCTCCAAATACCAGATCTTGTTCTTCTTGAGAAATAGGGAAATTAATTGAGGATAAGGCATTGGAGTAGTTGGTTTTCCCTCATATCTGTACCTCTTGATCTCACTGAAGATATACTCTCCCAAATCTTTTTCCTCTTTAAGGATCACTGAGGCGAATTTCCTGAAGTCCCTCTCAATGAAGTCAGTGAAGTTACTGGATTTATTCACCATGGCTCTAGAGTAGATATACCATAAGACTCTATAGAAATCACTCATATCACTCAGATTGAAGTTGAGAGGTCCTACAACCTCACCAGGTCTAAGGATAGAAAAGATTTAATTTGGAGAAAGGTTAGGGTAATCATCATCAGGAGAATTTTCTATTCCTAACCAGTTATTGATTCGGGAGGGTGAGATAAGAATTCTTTGACCTCTAACCTCAGAAGTCATTTCTTCTTCTCCTGACTTCCTTACAATAGAAATGTCTCACAATTTTGGTGCAATAATGTAGCTTGACAGATAACCAAGGCATATATGAATCAAGGTAGGGACTGAGATCAAATTTCAATACCTCTTGAAGAACCTTGTAGTCAATGTAGTGCATCTTGTACACATTCCTTCTTTCAAAATGACTCAGGTACTTTTGTGATTCCTCCAGCTTTTTCACATTAAATACCTTTGGGGGAAATGTGATTTCTTCATCCTTCTCCTCAGTTTGCTTTGAAGTTTGCCCTTTCTTTGCATCTTTAGACTCGAAAGCTTGCTCAAGCATGCCTACCATAACTTTAGTAAGCTTCTCACTGACCTTAGGCTTTTTCAGTGGCTTAGGAGTAAAGGTAGGTGTGTCTGAAGAATCAGAGGAGGGAGGAGATGGCTCTTTTGTTGTTTTGCCTCTTCCTGGAGGTGAACTCTTCTTGGATTGAGCTCTTGTGGTAATGGGCTGCTTGATCACAACCCCTTTTACCTTAGGTTTGGTTTGCGGTTTGGCTTTGGCTTTGGGAGACATTTTCCTCTTCTTGGTAGGAGGAGAGGAAAGTGAATCAGAAGGTTGATAAGGCTCTGAAGACTTAGAAGGAGTACTAAAGTTGGGAGATTTTGTCCTTACCATTGTGATTTTGGAAAAAGAGAAGTTTCAAGAAAAACAGGGATAACTATCGCACGTTTCGGACAGGGATTCAGAGATGTTTAAGAGGTTTTTGAGGCTATAAATCACTAGGTTTTGACGGAAATTAGAAGAGAAAGATTCCTTGAAAAGTTTTGGTAAGAGCATAGAAGAATCACTCGAGGAGATTTTGTGAGAAATGACTGAGTTTTTAGTAGAAATAACCTAGAACCTGACATCACTCGAGGGCTTACTCAAGTGATCATCATCATCACTCGGGTAACTACTCGAGTGATCATATGAAAAATTTTAAAATACAACAATTTTGAGTGTGTACCTAGCATGAATAATATTATAATTATCCATGTAGATTCCCTCGATCATTGGATGACTCATTATAACAGATTTGTACTGGAAATCAGATGATTTATAATTTTCACCCAGGTTCACTCGAGGCCTTACTCGAGTCACATTGAACATCACTCGAGGCCTCCCTCGGGTAAGTTGTCTCTTTACCTTTTGACTGTTTATTTTCAACCGTTGTGCCATTTTATTTGAAATTAATGCTTCACCAGCACATTTCCAAGTTCATTACTCGAGTTGCTACTCGAGTAATACATCCATTACTTCAAGTTGTCACTCCAGTGATACATCTATTACTTGAAGTTGTCACTCCAGTAATGTTGTCCTCTATTAACCTCTGCTATTCATACCTCAAAACAAAATATTATGATTCTACAAAACAAATTACTAGAAACTCCGATGCTTAAGTTAGTAATCATCAAAACATCAATAAATAATATCATCTAACATTTTGTAAACACTAAATAACTTACAACTCATTGGGATTTACCATTCCCAATTCTCGTCTAATGTATAAAAATTGATCTTTAGCAAGGGGTTTTGTGAAGATATCTGCTAGTTGAAGATGAGTTGGAATGAATATTACTTTAACATCTTTCTTTTGGACATGATCTCTGATGAAGTGATGTCTAATATCAATATGCTTGGTTATGGAATGTTGAACAGGATTCTTTACCAAGCTTATCATGCTAGTGTTGTCACAGTATATTGGTTTTCTTTTAGATAAATACCAAGATCCTGGAGTTGTTGCTTTAGCCATATTACTTGTGCATAACAACTTGATACTGCAACATACTCAGCTTCCGTTGACGAAAGGGACACTGTAGTTTGTTTCTTGCTAAACCAAGATACAAGTGAGCCTCCAAGAAACTGGCCTTGTCCACTTGTACTTTTTCTGTCCGTCTTGTATCCTCCATGATCAGAGTCTGAGTATGCAACTAGGTATTCACTTCTTCCTTTGGGATAACAAAGACCCAATTCTGGCGTGTCAGCAAGATATCGGAAGATTTGTTTGACGGTTTCAGCATGTGACTCTTTTGGTGCTGATTGATATCTTACACGCATACCCACACTGAATTTAATGTCAGGCTTACTTGCAGTGAGATAGAGTAATGATCCAATCATTCCTCTATATTTTGTAATGTTGTAATCTTTTCCCTTGACATCCGCATCAAGCAGTGTGGTTGAACTCATGGGTGTGTTCGTTCCTTTTGCTTCATCCAATCCATACTTCTTTAATAGCTCTTTCAAATATTTTGTTTGAGATATGAAGATTCCATTCTTTCTTTGTTTGATTTGCAAACCGAGAAAGAAATTTAATTCTCCCATCATTGACATCTCAAACTCTCCTTGCATTATCTTAGAAAATTCTTTGCACATAGTTTCGTTAATAGCACCGAAAACTATATCATCAACATATATTTGCACAATTAATATATCATCACGTTTTCATTTTGTAAAAGGTGTTGAATCCAATTTTCCCTGTACAAAATCTTGATCAATAAGAAATTTATTGAGCCTTTTGTACCATGCTCTAGGAGCTTGTTTTAAACCATATAAAGCCTTTTTTAGTTTAAAAACATGGTCAGGTTGGGTTACATCTTCAAAACCTAAAGGTTGTTTCTAGATATACTTCTTCCATGATGTAGCCATTAGAAATGCACTCTTTACATCCATTTGATAGAGTTTGAATCCTTTGATGCATGCAAAGGCTAAGAGTACTCGTATAGCTTCCAATCTAGCTACTGGAGCATACATTTCCTCATAATCAATTCCTTCTTCCTGATTATAGCCTTTGGCCACCAATCTTGCCTTGTTTCTGACAATAATTGCGAATTCATCAAGTTTATTTTTGAATACCCATTTAGTGCCAATGATCGAATGATCCTTAAGTCGGGGTACCAAATCCCAAACTTGATTTCTTTCAAATTGATTTAGTTCTTCTTGCATTGCTATAACCCAATCATTGTCTGATAGGGCTTCGTTAATGTTAGAAGGTTCAATCTCAGAAATGAATACAGAAAAACTTACTTCATTGAAAATTCTATTTCTAGTTTTGACTCCATCATTCACATCTCCTATGACTTGATCTAGGGGATGACTCCTATTGTATTTCCAGGCTTTAGGTTGACCTAGTGACTGTTCTTCTTCCTTGGTTTGATCAACTTCTGGAATAAGAGATTTAGAAATAAATTGACCATTTTCTTGATTTAAAACAACTTCCTGCTCATCATCAATGGTTTTGTCAGAGGATTCAAATTCATCAAATACAACGTGAATTGATTCTTCAATAACACATGTTCGTTTATTGAAAATTCTATATGCTTTACTTCGGTTAGAATATCCTAAGAAAATTCCTTCATCTGTTCTTGAATCAAATTTTCCTAAGTTATCTTTACCATTATTATGAATGAAACACTTACAACCGAAGATGTGTAAATGAGCAAGATTTGGCTTCCATCCTTTGTATAGCTCGTATGGTGTCTTTCCAAGTTTTGTTCTAATGTAGGCTCTGTTTGAAACATAGCACGCTGTGCTCATTGCGTCGGCCTAGAAAACTTGAGACACGTTCTTTTCATTTAGCATTGCTCTAGCCATTTCAGTGAGCACTCTATTCTTACATTCCACGACTCCATTTTGTTGTCGTGTCCTTAGAGCAGAGAAATTATGATCAATGCCATTAGTATCACAATATTCTTTAAAGGCTTGATTCTCAAATTCTCCACCGTGATCTGTCCTGATATCTGCAATGGACATACCTTTCTCATTTTGCACTTTCTTGGCAAAAACAATGAATTCTGTAAAGGTTTCATCCTTTGATGACAGAAAAATAGTCCATGTAAATCTAGAGAAATCATCAACAATGACCAATGAATATAAGTTGCCACCAAGGCTTTTAACTCTTGCTGGACCAACTAAATCCATATGTATCAGTTGAAGTGGTTGATTTATTGTAATCTCATTTTTTGATTTGAAAGATGATTTAGTTTGTTTACCCTTTTGACATGCGTCACAGATCAAATCATTTTTAAAACTTACTTTAGGTAAACCAAGAACTAAATCCTTTTTTAGTAGTTTGCCTAGTTGATGCATGTTGACATGATCTAGTCTCTTATGCCATAACCAACTTTCATCGACATTGCTTAGAAAACAATTTTCAGAATCATTTCTATTTATATCAATTGTATAGCAATTACCTTCCCTTTTTTGCTCTAAGCTTTGCCTTGATATTTTTCTTATCAAGTTGTAAGTCTTTCTTGTTTACAATCAGACATTCCTCTGAATCAAATATTATCCAGTTGTCTTTATCTGCACTTTGACTTACGCTCAGCAAATTATGACACAAGCCTTCAACGTAATATACATCTTTGACTTGTATTCCTTTGTCATTTTTTATTTCACCAATTCCTGCTATTTTCCCAGATTGATTTCCTCCAAATTTTACCTTTCCATCTTCCTTAGGTTGCAATGTGGTAAAACTTTCGAAATCACCGGTCATATGTCTAGAGCATCTACTGTATATGTACCACTTGTTATTTTTGGATGCTTTAAGACATATCTGCAATCAAATACGATTAAGTCTTAGGTACCCACATCTTTTTGGGTCCTTTTGGGTTAGTACAAAATTTTTTCGGGACATATGAACCTTTAGGTACCCATTTGTAGGTTCCTATATTTCCTTTCTTCCTATGAATGCATGATAAAGTATAATGATCTTTCCTATTACAATAATTACAATGAGCAAAAGGATTTGATGTATGCACAGAATGCTGAAAATAATTCAAGTATGATTTACCTCCAGCTTTCTTCCTTCCTTTCCTTCTGTCTGATTTTGGATCATATCCAATTCCAAATCGATCATTCACAAATTGTTGAGCTTTTAAAATCACATTTAGCATTTCACTTCCTTTAGTGAATTTTTCAAGAGATTTAGTAAGATCAGTGTTTTTCTTTTTCAAAGAAGTGCAATTTTCAAAATCCTTTTCAAAATTCTCTTTAAGCTCTACTTCAAGAATTTTTTTTTTCTTTTTGAAAACAACTAGTTCTTTAACTACTTTGATGAATTCAGAATGTAAAGCATTATATTTGGAAAGTAATTCATCATAGATAGGATCAGAATCAGTTACCTCTTCTTTTGTTTCCTCTTGAGCAACTAGACAAATATTGGCTACTTCTTTTTCATCCCTTTCTTCATCAGAAGAACTATCTCCCCATATGGAAGATACAAAGGCTTTCTTCTTGTTGTAGAATTTGCCTTTTCTCTTCTCTTTATTCTTCTGAATTAGTTCTAGACATTCTGATTTGAAATGTCCTGGCTTTCCACATTCATAGTAGATGATGTGTTCTTTATTGCTTGTTCCTCATTTCTGAAAGTTTTTGAATCCTCGACCCTTCTTATAAAAATTTCTGAATCATTTTATGATTAGGCCTATTTCGTCATCGTTAAGCTCTTCATCTTCATCTTGTTCTTCTTCTTTTACTTTTAGTGCTAGATCTCTTTTCTTCTTGTCACCAATATCATCTAGTTCTCGTTTGAACTTTAATTTGCTTTCATATTCAGAAAGGCTTCGGAATAGAGAAGCAACTGATCGCATTGATTACAGTGACCTTTGCCTCCCAATCTTTAGAAAGAATATTTAAAATCTTTCGTACTTGGGTATGTTGATCATAGACTTTTCCAAGTGCTGCAAGTTGATTAACAAGGTGAGTATATCTAAGTTCAAATTCAGCTATTGACTCACCTGACTTCATTCAAAGTAAATCAAACTCAGTAACCAGAGTATTGATCCGGTTTTCTTTTATTCCAGAAGTTCCTTCATGAGCTATTTCCAAAGCTTACCACAATTCTTTAGCTGTTGGGAGTGTGCAAATTCTGAAATACTCATTTTGACTCAAGGCACTTTAAATCATTAGAATTGCTTTGCTATTGAGTGTGATGAGTTTCTTGTCATTCTCATCATATTCTGCTGGTGTCTTGGGAACTCTTTGTGAATCTACAATATTATCAGGTTTGTAGTTTCCACTCTCAAACACATCCCATAGCCCATATTCAGTAGCCATTACGAAGACTCTGAATTTCGCTTTCCAGAATGAGAAGTGTTCTCCATTGAAACCCGGAGGTCTTGTGATAGAAGCTCCGTCGGGAAGAATGCCTTCACCCATGCTTGCCATTGGATCCTTCTTAGGCTGTTAAACCTTAACAAGAACACCTACACTCTGATACCAAATGTTAGTGCAAGCGTTCACCCAAGAGGGGGTGAATTGGGTGATACCAGAAATTTCGTTGCGTATAAGAAAATTGACAGAATATTTAAAGCAGTTAAGAGTAAGGAGAAATATCACCAAAGTATACACCAGGAGTTATACTGGTTCGGTCACAACAACTTTGACCTACGTCCAGTCCTTAGAGCGTCTCTGAGAGTTTCACTATACTCTCCAAGATTCAGTGGGTTCTTGGCACCTCAGTACACAGCAAGTTCCTTCACTTGGACACTCGCTCCCCCTTACATGTTGCAATCAAATCCCCAACTCAAGGTTCCACAACCTTAAGTTGTCTCAATAACAAATATTGAGTTTGTAATTAAAAACACTCTCACAGAGCAAATATATAATCTCTGAAGTACAAATGAATGACTATATGAAAACAAAGCACTAAGAGTGGGTTGATCAGTGTAATCTCAGTTTGTGACATGTTGTTTCCTTCTCTGTGAATGTTCCATATATATAGATGATTTGTAGTGTCCGTTGGAAGCAATTCAAACTTGTCTGTTAGAGTCGCGCAGCAACGGTTGACTATTCTTTGTATTTGAAAACTATCCGTTGGAGGTAGGTAGCGGTAGGTGAACGTTCGGACTTTTATTTGACTTCTCAAATATGTCATACTCTTTCATTGTTTCTCTGCAAATGTACTTAGAATACTAATACAATGAAGAGTTAATCATATGGAAAATAAATCAAGAGATATTGGATGAAAATATAATTTCTGGACTGCCTTACTCGAGTGGCTACTCGAGTGATCAAGTTTGTTACTCGAGTGGTCCCTCGAGTAAACTTGTCTAAAATATGGCAGTGAGCAGATTAACATTTTTAAAACAGATATCACTCGGGTAAGACCTGGAGTGATATATTACAAACCTTGAAAATCCTTAATCACTCTAGTGGTTACTTGAGTGGCTATGTCTCTATCTTCATAGGTAGTCGGGTGATCACTGAGGTAATCTCTTTACTCGAGTGGCCTTCATGTTTCTTCACACCTTACTCGAGTGGTCCCTCGAGTGACTTTTAAATAACCCAGCAGATTACTCGATTACTCCCTCGAGTAATGGCATCAAATTCTTGGCCGAGAGTTTACTATTTTGTTACTCGAGTGGTACTTCAAATAACTCTGCAGATTACTCGGGTGTCCCTCGAGTCATGCCATTTTCTCACTGGTTACTCAAGTGGCTACTCGAGTGATATGCTGCATTTCTTAGCCGAGAGTCACTGGAAGATTTTGGACCTGGTTACTCAAATGGCTACTCGAGTGATACGTGTGAAAATCTTGTTACTCGAGTGGCTACTCGAGTAATGGTCTATATAACTTTGCAGATTACTCGAGTGGTCCCTCGAGTAACTTTGTTTAAAATTTGGCAGTGCTTCACTGGATGAAATTTTCTTTGCTTACTCAAGTGGCTACTCGAGTAATGGCTTTTCTTACCCGAGTTGCTACTCGAGTAAGCCTTCAAAAGATTTGTTGATTACTTCCAGTGCTTACTCCAAGTGATGCTTTACCACTTTGTTCAAATCCATTTGTTTGTTATCAAATCCTTTCATATCATTGATCCAATCTTTGTTATCATCAAAACATATGGGATCTAACACCTTCCACACTCTTCCATTCATAAGACAATTCTATATAAACGAAGCTTCCAACTTTCAAATTTTAAAAGGGTTTAAACATAATTTTGTTGGAAACTCATCTAAGCTATATAATTGTCTTGAGTGCATTCTCTAAGAGGAAAACATATCGGCTAAATTACTATTCTCAGCCATATACCCATCATGTCATCCATCTCTTCTAATTGACTTCACTATATTAATCTGTTTACCAGATTAAATTACCCGCTTCTACTTTATATTCTCTAAAAGTGTCAAATGACGCTACTTAATTATAAAGCAAAAGATGTTCAAATATACAAAGAGTTAATTAAATCACGATGAACTATTTCATTTGTTAGAACAAAACCAATGGCAATTGTATATCCATTACTGCCTCTAATCAGGCTACTAATCATATACAGATTAAACTTTATATGTCTATTGCTTTATGGTTTTAAGGTTGGTAGCTTGATAGCCTTCAGTTAAAATCTCATACTTTTCCAAAAAGGAGGAAAACTTACATATACACATTTATAATGAATACTTAATAACCATGCATGTATTTATGAAAATGAGTAATAATTCATGAGATAATAAACAAAATATCTATTCCACTAAGATTAATGGAGACATCTTACCCTACGATGGAGAATCACTTAATAGTCAATAAAACAATGCAATAACATTTATGAGAATCTCTAAATATGTCCTTCAACTTATCAACAACCATTGACTTTGTTCCATCCTCTATGTACTTACAATAACCATCTTTTAACTGAGATTACTTTATTAAGACAATAATGTTATCTCATTTCTCACGCTAGTATTACAAATACTAGAACTTTTCTTAATGTCAATTTTACCCTAATAGGAGTTCTTCTTATAGGCTTAATTGTCTCTAATAAATTATATCAAACTAAATAATTGAATAGATAACAATCATGCTGCAAAGTCAAAATTAAAACATGCTTACAAAATTACTATTAAAGGCAAGTAACCATCGCATATAGGCGTATGCTTACCAATGTAAATCATACAATTATAAATTCATATCACTAAAGTCTACTTGTGGGCAAAGACATTAGCATAGCATGAATTTATCTCAAATTGATGAAACTGGAATGTAGTTATATCCCCTAATACCTGTGGGCTACTTAGAAAATATAATACTGTTCTATTCGACCCTAATTAAAACTATGATTATAATTATCTACCTGTGGTCAAAGATTAATTATAACCACACATTTAATTATAATTGATGTCTTGAAATCTTTAAGCGATGTATTTTGTTTAGTAGAACAAAATAGAGTGTATGTGCCTAGTGAGGATGTTGCGGCTACTCCTTGATTCTACATACTCATCACAAAGACATCACATTATTGTGTATACTAATTGTACATATGAACATAATTTGATATGATAAAACCTTATGTGATTATCTATGCATACAATATGCGTATAAGGATATGTTGTAGCAATTCCTTAAACCAAATAAGTATACTAATCACTAATATCAAATACATACAATTTAAATACCATATATATACACGCAATGTCAATGGGAATCTTAATTAATTAATTTAATCAACTTCTGAAGATTAATATTTTAAAATCCATATATGATTATTTATGTATGTTGTTAAAGAGTGCTGTAGCTACCACTCTAGCACGCAAGTTAATCATTAATGTCAATCATGTGCACTTAAATTCTATATATGCACAGCTTCATGGAGGACTTAATCAATTAATTTAATCAACATAAGTGACTAAATATAATCCTCCCACTTTGATTGAATTAATATTACCCATTAAATAGAGTTGATATTTTAAAACACATAAGTGATTATTTACACTTGCACCATAGGATGTTGTGGCTACTCCGCAACCCACATGCTAATTATAAATATCAATTTTGTGCATTTAAATTCCAAATATGCACAAATCTTCAATGAAAATTTAATTGATTGATTTAATAAACAAAATTTGACTAAATAATCATCATAGATAAATTCTCCCACTATTTTGTGCATCCAAATTAAATCTAATATATGCACATCTTAATGGAAGGATTAATTTGATAAAAAAAAGTCCCTAAATAATTAATTAAAATCCACCCACTATTTTATGTATCCAAAAATTATTTTAAAAAATTAATTTTGGCAGTTTTCAACTCAAAATTAGATTTTACAAAATTTGAAGAGTTGGATAATTGTCTAAAATTGATTTTCCATATTTTTAGGCAATTAAAAAAATCATAAAAACTAGTTTTGCAAATTTTCTAGAATATGAAAAATGCCAAAATTAACTCTTCTTAATTTAAAAAATTAAATGTGACAATCAAAATTATACATAAAACAGAAGCTAATTTAATAAACAGTGATCAAAAGGTTTACTTAACCCAAATTGTTTTTTAAGAAATTAAAAATATCATGGCCCAGACAATTAATAACCGTAATAGAGCCCCAAATTGAAATTTTCCAGAATGCAAATAGTGGCCCAAAACGCAGGCTATATTAGATTAGGAAATACTCTTTAATTCCCAAGTCCTTATAAATGTTTCGGTCTAGATGCTTAATTAATTTAGATAAATAGGGGTAAGCCCAAATTTTTTGAAGCCCAGAAAGTGTTAAAAAAATGCGGGGAAAAAATAAATAAAACTCATAAGCCCAAAATGACTGTAATGGCCCATAACGAATAAAATGTAACTAAAATTACAAACTTCACAGCCCAGCACTAATTAAAATAATTCACAAGCCCAAAAAGCATCAGCCCATCTGCCTTGAAAAGTGAAACACAACATTTCACTGAGAACCAAACGACGTTATCTCTCTCATGCAGAAGGGAGGTCGTCCACATGATGTGAAATGATAGCGTTTTAACTAAGTCAAAACGCGTGTTTCATCGTTCTCCCTCACTGAGCCGGATCCCTTGGACCCAAATTGCGACCCAGATGAGACTTGACTCAGCCGCCACTGCTAGCGATTCCAGGTAATGACTCTAGGTGGCTTTCCGATAATCTGGGCTCGTAAACCGGTGATTTCAACAACATTCTTCATAGAAAATTGCAAGGAACAATATATGCACCGTAATTTTATCAAGGCTTGCACAAAATAAGAATCAAAGACAAAATCACGAATTTAAACCAGAATAGCTCTTCTCTTATCCCTTAGCCGAAATCAACCACAAATTCAAAAACATAAATTTTAAAACCCAGATCGAAAGTCAAACAGGCATGGAGTGAGATCGAAAATGATTAAACAAACCTTAATTTGAAATTGAAAGCATCGCTGCATTTTTGGTTCTGTTGATTTTCGATGATGACGTGACGAAGATCCTTGAAAACCAATAAGGTTCTTCTCTTCGTTTTGTTAATTTGAAGCCTAGGCTTACAAATTCTCAAATCAAATGAATGAGTCAAGACAACACTCAGAGAAGGTTTCAAGAAATTTCCATTGTAATTTTCAAGCAATAAGAGAAAATAAGAAAGAAATTAAACAAAAACCCAAAAGAAGAAACCCAAATACAATCGAAGAGCAAATCTAGGAATTTCATTGATTAAAGGTTATGTGCTACCCGTAAATGCAAAGAAATGAGTAAAGAATTGGATCCCTCAATAATTGAGGTCAGTGATGATTCCTTGGAGAAGAAAACAAAATCCTCTCACCCCGATGAGATACTCAGATGAAATAATTCCAACAATAATATAACCCATCTGCTTAAAGAATTTGATCTCCAGTAGGTAAACTTAATTTAATTTCATGCTTAGATCATCTCCGATCAAATAGTAGAAGGTAGAGGATCAGAGAGCGTGTCTCTGATACCACAGGTAGGACAAAAATCATGAATACACAAATAAATCACAAAATCAGAGCACATGAATTTACCTATATCAATAGCAGAAGATTTATAAGAATTACCTTTCCCCATTTCTAAGCTTTGATCAGACAAAGAACTCACGAATCTTAATGAAAGAAAGCTGCAAAAAGGGATTAAATACAGAAGATAATTGGCAGGTCTCTTTTTGACTGGATGTGAGACACAGTGATGGCAAATGGGTTAAGAGTCATCGCCAGTCAAGGAACTTCAAGAAGCAGCTAGGTTTTCTAACGCTCGTCTCAATTGGTCGTAAACTCAACTGTGTGTTTTTCACCATCAAAAAAATCACATTAATAGCCAATAACCCTAATCTTGAATTGAGCGTAAATATGACTAATAGGTCATACTCAAGATATTTTAATTAATTACCTAATTAATAATATCTAATAATAATTATAATATATTAAAATATCTAACTCTCCATGGAAAGAAACGATTGACAGTAACGTCGCAAAAATTCATCAAAAGGCCGATAGCAGAAAAACATATATAATGCTTGTGATAATTTTTCCCAACATCCAAAATAATAAGCACAAATATACAGTGTTAAACGGAATAAAATATGTTCCTCGATCAAATTCAAAAGGTTAAATCAAATAATTTTTCTAAATAGAAAAATATTTTCATAATGCATTGTAAAAACAAATAGGAAGCAAAGGCATATCAGAAACAAGGCTCTTATACACATAGTAGAAATTTACTCTAAATATAACCATATGAAGATATAAAAGTCCTACATGTTTCTTTTTCTGATATAATTTTCTGTACTAATATTTGAGAATGAATTAATCATATGATTTGATTAAGAAAGAAAAATCCGAAGGGAATAATTAGGAAGCCAAAGGATACTATAGAGTCTTGCATGTGATATGTGTGTTTGGGTAACCCCCAAGTCATAGTTTCAAAAGCCCTTTTTCTGTAAATCGAGACAAAACTCCTCTCACGTACTTATCTTGAATATCTACTTAGATCTTAGATAAAAAGCTGTGAAACTCTCCGCAATTAATAATAGCCACTTGCCACTTATTATTAGGGAAAAGGACAATTCATGAATAGACTCTTTCTTTTTCATATATGTACTCAATTACAGTATTAGGTTTCGGCCAAAAAACTCAAAAAATGAGAATTTAATTTGGTTGTCTCACTTCCAATTTTCCATTATAAATATTGATACCTAGCTCCCATATTGAACACAACGCAAAGTAGCTATATAACATTCCCATAATCCTCCCTTTGGAGTTCATAAATTCATTGTTTGGTAACAAACATGATCATACCATTTTCCCCAGTAAATGTTGAGTTTACTGTGAGGAGGTGCCAAGAAGAACTGGTGGCTCCGGCCAAGCCCATGCCTCGTGAAGTGAAGCAACTCTCTGACATAGATGATAGTGATGTTCAAAGATTTCAACTTCCAATAGTGCATTATTATCCTCACAAGCCTTCCATGACAGGAAACGACCTTGCTCAAGTTATCAAAAGGGCACTTGCTCAAACCCTAGTCTTTTACTATCCATTTGCCGGTCGACTTAGGGAAGGACCTGGTCGCAAACTTATGGTTGATTGTAATGCAGAAGGAGTCATTTTCATTGAAGCTGATTCTGATGTTTCTCTTCACCAGTTTGGTGACCCTCTTCAACCTCCTTTCCCTTGCTTTAAAGAGCTTCTTTACAATGTTCTTGGCACAGAAGGAATCATTGACTGTCCCCTCTTACACATACAGGTATACTGATAAATATATATATGTGTAATATAATCCTTTTACATGATACTCCGTCCAATCCTGTTTAAAAGAGTTTAAAATTTGAATTGTCTTACTCCTTTTTATAAGGTCCCATTTAAGTTCTTTGAGTATTTAATGTATTTTTACCATTTTTGCCTTTAATTAATTCTATTCTTTCTCTTCATCCTTTTTCCATGCTCCATTTTTTCTCATAATTTCTCTCATTAACTATTTTATTTCTCTCTTTTACTTGCCTTCTTATAAATAAGGATATACCTAGAAAAAAAATAATTTTCTGATATACTTATTATTTTTAACAAAAATTTTAAACTACGTAATTCAGTTATTGAGCTACTATAAAAATAACCTACTATAAAAATAACCGAGGGAATATATAGTTATCTCAAATATCTCCAACATGTGCTAATGTTGCATATTTTATTTGTATTTAATTCTAGGTGACACATCTCAAATGTGGGGGTTTCATTTTCGCCGCTTGCATTAACCACACACTGAGTGATGGTCTTGGTATTGTTCAATTCCTGAAGGCCATAGCTGAGATTGCACAAGGTGCTTGTGAGCCTTCAATTCCTCCAGTTTGGTGTAGAGAGTTACTAAATGCGAGGGATCCACCTCGTATTGCATGCACCCACAATGAGTACGATGAAGTGCCTGATAATGAAACAAGAAGCCATGTCATGGTTCACCATTCTTTCTTCTTTGGACCGAATGAGTTAAAGGCCATTCATAAAATGATCCCTCATCATCACCATGGTCCTCAAAACTCAACGTACAGCTTTCATTTGGCGTTGCCGCACCATAGCTTTACAGCTTGAACCAGACATGGAAGTTCGTTTAATGTGCAGCAACAACGTAAGGGGTAAGTCAAACTCTCCGCTAGCGCCACTGGGTTATTACGGTGATGCTTTTGTTTTCCCCACTGTCGTCTCCTTGGCCGGGAAGCTATGCAAAGACTCATTAGGGTATGCCTTAGAGCTAGTCAAGAAATCTAAAGCTATGGCAACCGTAGAGTACATTCGATCTGTAGCAGATCTTACGGTGATCAGAGGACAGCCTAATCTTGTCTTCTCAAGGTCTTGGCTTGTTTCAGATGTGAGACGTGCTGGTTTTAGAGATATAGATTTTGGTTGGGGTAAGGCAACATATGCTGGACCAGCTATGGCTGGCACTAGAGATTTCCTTGGAGCGAGCTTCTTTATTCCACATGAGAATGCAAAAGGAGAGGAAGGCATTGTGGTACCAATTTGCTTGCCGCTCAAATCTATGATGCTATTAATCAAACAGTTAGAGAATATGCTAATTAGCAAACTATGAAATCTAGACATCGTGCTTTGTGCATCACCTGAAGTTTAAAATGAGCCATACGTACCTATGGTAATGGTCATCGGTAATTTCTAGACCATTGTTATTTTCTGGGTTGTACACTTGTACTTTTATGGGATAATTAATATGTAAGTCTCTATAGTTTCATTTAATATTTAACAACGTACTTGTAGTTTGTTTTAATTACCTGCTTATAGTTTTACCTATTCTTAATCAAGTTACTATATATTTTTCTTGGATAATGACACAGAAATACCTTTGAAATTTGGAAAGAAGAAATTAGAGTGTTGAATTTCACTAATTCCAATGGATTGATTTGGAATTTTGAAGTATTGCCAAAAGATATAAATATCAACACCCTGTAATATCCCGATTTGGGATTAAGGGCTAATGACTTTGAGATTAATTATAAGTGTGTAATTAAGCACTTTTGGGATTAATATGATATGAATTTGTTATGAATATTCATTGGTGCTTAGAGATCAAGGGTTGAGATTCATTGATCATGGGTCAGAATCCTATGCTTTGCGTTTGTGTGAGCTCATGGAGAGAGTGGACAAGATATGGACATGTGGCATTATGGTGGTTGTTGGATGAGGCATAAGAGACAAAATATCACTTTTTCTCTCTCTTCTCTCTCCTATTCGGCTAGGTGTGTGTGTGGGAGAGGGAAGTGCACATCATCCTCATCATTTTCTTTATCTCTCATTTTCTCTCTCTTCTTCTTCCATTTTCGCTGGTCACAAGCAAGAAAGAGAAAAGAAGAAAAGCTTGAATCTTGGTGAGTTATGATCCTCTTAAGCTCAAATCCTCTTCTCTAATGTTGTTCACCTCATTGAGAGCTTCATTGTAGTGATTTAAGAATTTTAAATAGCGGTGATTTGGGTGTTGATTCAAAATTGGAAGTTAGAGAATCAAGATTCTGGATTTGGCAAAGTAAAGAGGTAGGCATTTAGTTCATTTTGATGTATGGTTTGTGATTTTTGATGAAGTCTGTGAAAATCTGGAAAATTTGCCCTAGCTTATGTCTATTTTTGGATATATTAATTTCATTGTGATTAATGTTGGAATTGGTTCATTGGGAAGATATTTGAGTATTGGATTTAGTATGAAATGTTAGAAATGAATTAAAAGAAATTTGGACATTGGTTGTGTTATAGAGACCTAAGTGCATGATTGTGGTCAAAAATCTTTTTGGGGTGTGTGAGAGGTTACCAATGTGTTCCCTAGTCAGTGCTAAGTATGTATGAGCTTTTGGTAGAGTTTGGGAACCATTGGGTATGAATTTGACCATCTGGTATTTTCTGATGTTTTCTGCGTTTCTGGTATCTGATGCACAACACTCGAGTAGAGGAAGATCATGCTCGAGTGCTGTGTGCATTTTCCCTTTTCTGCTTTGAGTTTTGTTTGGGTTCTTTGAATGAGGCTGGAGTGCACTTCCTTGTTCTCGAGTGAGGGAAGATCATGCTTGAGTGAGCTTGGGTTTGCTCGAGTGATGTGTGAGCCAGAGTTAGGGTTGCTCTCGGATCCTCACTTGCTGGTTGATGCCCAAGAGTGTGCTCTGACACTCGCAAGCATAGTTGTCTCACCCGAGTGCTGGGGGTCATGCTCGAGTGAGCTGGTGCCTCTGGTGTGGTTTGTGCTCTCGGGTTGTCACTCGTTGTGTTGCACTTTCGGGGACTCGAGCATATTTGGAGCCATCACCCAAGTGCAAAGCTTGGTGCTCGAGTGTTGTGAGCATTACCTGGCCGTGAAGGTTACTCTCTGTCAAGCACTCGCGAGTAAGAATCGTTCTCACTCGAGCATGAGTCATTCATCACTCGAGTGAGGTCATCTTCACTCGAGTGATCCAGTCTAAAATCTGTGTTTTGCCTTTTGAAAAGGGGTCTTCAAGGTAGTTTCTTCTAACCCTTTAGGCATACGTTTAGGCCTCTAATAGTCACCTAAAGAGTCCTAAATGATAACCAACTTAAAGTATTATGAGATTAAGAACTTGGAAAAGAGATTGATTGGTTGTCCCTACTTTGGTTATAGGATTTGACATCTGTCAGACATGTGAGCCCACTGTGCCAAAGATTGTTAGGAAAGATACAGGTAGTGACTATTTCTTTTTACCTTATGTGATACATTGTATGTGTGCTATATCATTGTGATGTGATGATTTCGTATGCTACAAGATATGTGGAATTGTGTATGCACTGCTATACCAATAGTCCCTGAGTCGCTAACAACGGTTTGGGTAAGGGCTGTGTGCCTCCCCGGCGGTAAAAGAGGATGAGGTTAGTGTGTGATATATGTGATTATGTGGGCCAAAAGGCTATATATGAGCCGTAAGGCTATTCGTATGCACTGCTATACCAACAGTCCTTGAGTCGCTAACAACGGTTCGGGTTAGGATGGTGTGCCTTCCCGGCGGTAAAAGGGGAAGAGGATGGAGTGTGATTTGTGTGTTGCTGATATGTGATGATTGGTTTACATGCTATGTGATTACGTGTGGTATGAATAATTTGTTACTACTGGGATTCTTTAGAATCTCACTCTTTCCAAATGACTAACCTTTTCAGACAAGGCGAGTGGCTCGAAAGGGAAGCGGACAACCAGGAGTAGTTAGGATTACTCTGAGACTTTAGTGGTAGTTAGTTATCTTTTTTTTGGTTTTGGGATTACTAAGTATATATGAGATGTAAATGAATATTTTGGATATGTAATCCCCATTTTGGGAACTTTAAACCCATTATATGTATGTAAGTGACCCGAGGTTTGCCGGGATTTTAGTTTCCGCACTCTGATATTTATTATGTGATTTAATTTCTCAAGTAATTATAACCGCAAGTGAATGTGAGACCACGAGCAACTATGTTTTGAACTGATTTTTGGAAATACCCCATCTCGTGATGAGGGATTATAAATTGTTATTTCGTCTTATTGGTCTCTATTTCACTTAAATTTTGTAATCCAGATGTAATTACGGTGAGGGGGTTACACACCCCTTGCCAACTATGGCCTTCGGAGCTCCAGTATCGATATTGAGCACTGGAGCTTTGGTGACTCGGCCTGAGCTCCAGCGCTGCCGGCCGCCATCAAGGTCACAGGTTGTAAATAGCAAAAGTTGGAGTGGTGAATAACAAAACCAAAGTAGTAAATAAAGTCATTAGCGAAACCTGAGTAGTTATTAGGAAGTAGTCAGCAATATGGACCATTTTTTTACTACTTTGATTTCATCAGTCTCTAGAACTCTGGTGATCGACCACAGCGGGGGCTTCGTTATGAGAACTTTGACACTACCATAGTAGTTAATAATAAAAGAAAAGTAGTTAGTAGTGAAGCTAAAGTAGTAAATAACGAGAATAGAGTAGTTATTAGAAAATAGTTAGCAACATGTGTCACGTTTACTACTTTAGATTCATTATTTATTACTTTGGTTTTGATATATACTACTCTTATATATTTTTCTATTTACTACTTTGATTTTTCCTCCGGTTGGCATTGGTGCCAGGGACAAATTGCAGATGGGGTCGCCAGCGCTTTTCCAAGCTCAAACAACTGGTCGGCAATCGATAATGAGGGGCTTCTCTTTTTAAAAAAAGGCTGAGGGCAACTATGTCTTTCTGCAATATTTTAAATTCCAAAATTAGTTCAGTTAGTCTAATTTGATATTTGATAAATTGGACACCCTAATTTGTCCTTTGTATATTTTCAGGGTATTTTAGTGTCATTTCCCCCTTTTTTTATCAGTCATGTGAAATTATAGAGAGACCTGATTAAAGATGAGGTGAAATTATAAGAAGTTGATTATAAAAAAAATGAACTAGTTTAGAACCGGTGAAACTATAAGAATCAGACCTGATAAAATGATAAAATAAATGTATGGGCATAATTAAAAATTAGTAGAGAGTTTAATAACTTGCAGATTAATTAATTATCCCTTTTTTTATATTGCAAAATATGCATGAAATAGTATGGTGAAATAGTTCAGAATCTACGGAGATATTAGTGTATTGCCATCCCCTCCAGAATTTATATTTTACAAAAATTAGCACAAAAGAAGAGGACACTAGTACAGAAAAGGGTTTTTAGACCGGTTAAAATTGATTTTTTAGACCAGTTTTGGATCCAGTCTTGATACAGCTGGTCTTAAAAGTATGTCATTTTTAAGACCGGTTATATTAATAACCGATCTAAAATTAACAATTTTAAGACCGGTTGTCATGAGCACAGGTCTTAAAAGACCTCTGGGGGAAGGGGTTTTAGAGAAATTTTTAAGACCGGTTGTTAAAAATAACCGGTCTTAAAAGTAATTTTAAGATCTGTTCTAAAACTAACCGGTCTTAAAAATTTTAATTTTAAGACCGGTTCTTTTTAACAACCGGTCTTAAAATTACTTTTAAGACCGGTTATTTTTATAACCGGTCATAAAAGTGTTATATTTTATTTTTTTTTAAATGTGTGTGATTAGGTTTTTACCAAAACGCATCCTTGAATTGCTACCTGCAATGCCATACTTGTTAAGTGCCATATGGTGTTCAGTTTGCTTCCACTTACAATGTCCTTTTGCTTTAACTTTCCACTTACCATTTCCTTTTGCTTTATCTTTCCACTTACCAGTTCCACTTACAATGTTCAGTAGGCATAAATGAATTCAACCATGTCATATATATCATGCAACCAACAAGCTAGTGAATTCATCAAAATATACAAAAATCATCTTAAAACCAACAAACATGTCAAATCATGCAACCAACAATATTTGCACCCAATTAATCACCATGTCAATTCATCAATATACAGAAAACAATTCCTCAGTTTTACAAGAACTCACTGTTGTAAAAGTTCATAAATGAATTCAGCACAACATTTGCGAATGTGCTCAATATCTTCTTCTGGAAAAGGGTCAGCAAGTTCAAACATCTGAAACACCAAAACTAGGCAAAACATTAAATTCACTTAAAAAAATAATAGTACAACATTTTTGAAATATATATATATATATACATTTACCTCTTCAGTAAGTTCTGTCGTGCCTAGGGTAATAATATTATACATGTGCCTCAGAATATACATCCCACACAAGTTGGACCCTGGTGGTTGCCTACGGGTCTGAAAAATAATATGATATCGTTAAAACAAGTATAAAATTAAAGCATGATTTATTATTGAATACATTCTTAAAACAAACCAATATGTAACTAACCTTTGGCAAGATCTATGTAGGGTCTTTTACCTCACCCATAGGCCTACCACAAGTGTGTTGGAATGTCCGCATAGTCCTATATCATCAAAATCACAAAGGTTACTTATTTTACACAAATTCCATAAATTTTGCACACGAAAGGTAATTAATAATGCAAGAAAACTTACGAGTTCAAGCTTTTCTTCAATTCACTAGTTGGCTTGCTGTGGTGGAGGGAGCATAAGAGGATGACAGAATAACTCCTCTTGCACAAAATAGCCAACTGCCAATGATCACTGAAAAAAGGGAAAACTTTTAAGCAAATATAAAATATTATGTATAGTATGAAATATAAATTTGTCTTACCTATGCAAATATGGAGCCAAGAAACACTCAATTGCGATTTCACTAAGCCTGTGTGATAAGTATGTGTGTCTGATAGAAGAAGTGGTCCCTTTATTGTAGAGTTGATGAGGGCATAGGAGTCCAAATTTATCGGTTTTTCCAGAGTCAACCAACCTGCGATGCATCAACCTAAAATAATTCAAGCAGGGACATTAAATCAAAGTTTAACGGCGTAATTTGTAAAATATTAACTTCCAATATGAGAAGATACATACATCAAAAAGAGCTGGACAATCGAAAGCGTAAGCTATTGTAGAGGAGCTACCAGGGACATTAAATCATCCCTCTCAAGATAGCAGTGTGCTCCTGACTTGCCAACAGCTGACTCAATAGCCCAATTTCTTGTTGCAAAGGACGTATCATATGCCATCAGAATCACTTGTTGCATGACATTCAATGGAGGCCGTGAAACATCTTGAGTGAAGGGAAGTGGAAGTGGAGGCGGAGCCGGGGATTCCTCAGCTCGATTAGAAACAAGGTTTTTTGGCCACAAGATGAAAGAGTTGATGACATCGCCCATAACCTTGAAGTCATCAACAGGGATAGGGAGAGGTGCATCTGCAACGATCACCTCTTCAACTGCCACTCTGACTTGATCATCCTTTATTTCTTAGTGGTGGACAGTTGATCCCAAGTTGTGCACGCTCCCCCGTGCAACCAATCGTCTCAGAGGATCCTCCACAAACAAGTTGTAACGCCCCAATTTTCGATTAAGGCCTAATGATAATTATTGAGGATAATTATCGGATTAAAGTGGAATTAATGTATAT
This sequence comes from Inga oerstediana, assembly GCA_963210345.1. NCBI lineage: Eukaryota > Viridiplantae > Streptophyta > Magnoliopsida > Fabales > Fabaceae > Inga > Inga oerstediana. Next base: position 43,435,977 of record OY723409.1, read on the forward strand.
TGGTGACAATATTATCTAATATGTCATAATTGATGGAAAATTGATAGAATGAGATTATTGGCCTTAAGTTGGTGATTAATGGGAAATTAATTACTAACTAAGGGAAAATGAGAAGTGTGAGTAAATGGCTAATGGAATGGTTAGAGTAACTAATTAGTTACTTAACTTTATGAGAACCAATGGCAAAGGGACACTTGGCAATAAGAGATGATGAGTGTAGGCATTGGGAAAGTCAAAAAGGGGGCATATTTTATTGATTTTTCTCTCTCTCTCTCTCCTTCCTCTCATTCGGCTGACATGGTATGGGGGGAGGGAGTGTTATCATTTCTTCTTCATCCTCACTTATCTCTCTCACTCTCATCTCTCACTCTCGTCGGACACCATTGGAGCAAGAAAGAGGAAGAAGAAAAGCTTTAGAAAGGTAAGGGAAATGTCTCCAAATGCTCAAACTTCCTTCTCTAATATTGATCCTTGAATGAAGAGCTTCATTTTGATGGTTGTAATGTGTTCATTGGTGTTAGTTTGTGACCTCAAGAGATTGTGAAAGTTGAAGAATCAAGAAATCTCTTTGGCAAAGTGAAAGAGGTGAGTGTTAACTCCCTTTTGATATATATATTGTGGTTGTTGGTTGAGCATTGATTTTTTTGGAATTTTCTGCCCTATTTTCGAAAATTAGGGTTTTAGTGAGTTTGGCATGTTGTGATCATGGAAATGGTATATTGTGATGTCTTTTGGACAAATGGATTGTTTGAATCATTAAAAGTAAAGTTTGGGAACTTTGTGTTGGTTTTGGTGTATTGGTCAAAACAGGGCATGTGGTTAGATTGTGAATTTGGTCATTTTGAGATTACCATTGTGTTCCTTGTGGAAAATTGTATGGGAATATGTTTGGTTAATGATTTTGGAATCATTGGACACTTTGGTAGAAAAGTTGGAAAATGCTGTCAATGTGAACTCTGTCTGGGCAGTTTATTTGTGTAGAAGTTTTTAATGACCAAATGATTTCAGAAAATTGTGAAACTTTCCAGTATTTAAGCTCACATCCCAAGCTTCAAAATGGACATATATTTTGTGTCATTTCGTTTAGTATTCTGGGAGATATGGTTGTCCAAAGTTTGGGGATGGAAACAGAACTCTGTTCTGGAGTAGTGTTGAGTTTTGGGTGATTCTGTATTTTTGTGATGATTTGAAGTTATGATCCATATTTGTCCTTGAAAGAGGACTTAAATGCCTTTCATTTTGCTTTAGAATCACTCTGTTTCGATTTTTCTACAATTAGATATGAATTTTGGAAGTTCAGCCAAGAATCAGGGAATTTCTTGGCCGCGGCCCAAACCTTTCTGCCTTGATTCTGGCCGCGGCCCATGGGTGGCTGGCCACGGCCAGCGACCTTCTGACCATATTTTGGCCGTGGCCCAAGGAAGGGCTGGCCGTGGCCAACCCCTATATTCCAGCACTTTGAGTTTTTGAAAAGAGATCTTCAACCTATTGTTTCCCAATCTTTTAGGGGTTTTATTAGAGGCATTTGTGGCTTCTTAAGGGTCATTATTGATAACCAAATCTAAGTGTTGAAAAGTCAATTGAGTATTGGAATAGAGAATAATGCTTCATCCTTAATTATGACTTTAGGATTTGATATTTTCCCGGAGCATAGAAGGCCCGTGCCTGCTCAAAAGCGGAAAGACCAAGCTAGTGACACTTTATCCTATATCATGTGTATTGCATTACTTGTTTGCATTAGTCATTGAATACAGTGAAAGTGAAGAGGATGTGGCGAAAGCCCAGACTCGATTACAGTGAAAGTAAAGGGGACGTGGCGAAAGCCCGGACTCGAATACAGATAAAGTGAAGGGGACGTGGCGGAAGCCCGACCTCGTATATAGTGAAGGGAACGTGGTGAAAGCCCGGTCTCGAATATTGATTGCTGCATTGTGATATATGTGACTTGCTTTGTATATATGCATCATATAAATAAACTATTGCTACTGGGATTCTCTAGAATCTCATTCTTTCCAAATAATATTCTTAGACAGGGCAAGTGGATCGAAAAGCAAGCAAGTGGCAAAGGACGATTAGGACTACCAGTGGTAGTCTTAGCTATATATTTTGGTTTTATATTGAACTGGTTATCATTTTGGATAAATGTATACATATTGAATAGAATTGTAGTGGTATAGTTTTGTGTAATCCCTGGTATGGATACTGAGATGGGCAATGATGCCCTGTATAAACCTTTGGATTAATGTTATTATCCCAGGTGAACGTCGGGAATTGTGCTTACTCTGATATTGTATATGTAACAGACCAAACAGGCCATTTGTTTTAATGAATTAAATGAATGGAGATCCATTTGTATAGGTGTTTTAAAAAGTTTTTAATTGTCCTGGATTTCTTATTCGATAATTAAATGTGCTTAAACGCTAATCCCGGCCTGATTATCGAAGGGGGTTACACAAGTCACAAGGCTCACCAATTTGGCCGCCAGGACCCTCTGATGACTGACCAATGCAACTCCCTTTAGTGCTCTGTTTAGGGTTTAAGGAATGAGCCTGGGGAGCACTGGTATTTGCTTCTCTTGTGCTTGTCATGATCATCTATTCCTCCTTCATCTTGCTGAACCTTTCTTCAAATCATGCATCAAATGATGCTTCTGCCTCAGCCCTAGCTTCCGCCCTCACAGTGGCCAATATACACTCCATCTCCTCCCTAGTCACCATACCACTTGAGGAACGGCGTGAGGGTGCTCCAAAATAATCCCTTATGCCTACCCCTCCTCCAATCCCCCTGATACAGCCGGGATGCTCAGGTTTTCCTATAGCTACGGTCAGGATGTCATTCCTCCCATCCAACCTAAACGATCCCTCGGCTTGTTTTTTTTTGAAGCTCCTCCTATAAGACAGATGACAAATGTTAGTAATGAAATTTGTTTACTAAATAATTAATAACAAGTTAACAACAATACTTACAATTTTCTCACCGACTACACGAGATTGTTCACTCGTATAAGACCCGCTCCTCTTTTGGCGAGCGAACAACCACTTCTCTTCTCGACGTATCAGAGATGGTGGAGAAAGAAGAACAGGAGGATCAGATTGAGCTGCTTCTTCCAATCTCATCCGTTTGGCCGCCAACAAGTCTTTTTCGGCCTTCGCATCCCCCCACGAGACATTGTATGGGGGCAATCATTCTTTCTACCACTCTCTTGGGCCTTTTTCCTTTTTTCCTGCGAATAAGAAATCAAAATTAAGTTATTGTAAATCAATAAAGACAATTCATAATTCATAAGCAAATCAATTGCAAAATAAGTCAACAACTCACCAATGCTTCTGGAGTAGTCCGAAGCCGTCGAAATTCTTGCCAAGTCTGTTCGTCAATAAAAGAATACTGATCGCATGAATTAGGAAGAGGCTGACCTTCGTCCACCTCGATATGCACGTAATTGTTGGCTAGATTTGTCTTAAACTTCCTTCAGCGTTCATCACAATACGTCATTGTCTTGTCATACAAGACTTCACTCTTAGGAATGTCGTAAGTGAGTTGGATAGTTTCCCAAATATGTCGCTTCATACCTCTATCGACATTTCTCCACTGCTCTATCAAAATGCTAGGCTTGTTACATGCTAGGAGGTCGACAAAACTCCTATACCGTTGGGCATTAGGCCCTATTGGTTTCCAATATCTATCAAACTCAATCGGAATCTTTCCCCCGGTATTCCGATTGAGAGGAATGTCTCTCAATCGGGTGGCTCTCCTACCCCTTCGTCTAGGCCGGTTACATGGCTCATTGTGTTCCTGACTCGGAGCATTGCTAGGCTCGCTTTGATTTGGAATAGTTGGATCGGGAGTACCCTCACTAGGACGAATCATTGTCTAAAAACACTTTAAGAACACTATTTAAGGCAATTTTGCTACACGGTGCTTATTGTTATAACACGGCACTATCTACAAAGGAATCGTTCAAAAGCAATTTCCAAGTTATGCAAACATGAACAAATAATTGCAATGCACAAGGTAAAGATTTTAAATTCAAATCGCAGGGCCGAATCAAAAGAAGGAAACCAGAAGCTACAAAATCAATATAACAGAATCAACAAGCTTAAACCAAACAAAACAATATAACAGAAGCTACACCACTAGAAGCAACAAGCTTAAACTATAGTCTTCAACGTACTAGGATCAAAATCATCACTACGACTCTCAAAATCATCACTTTCAAATGGAATAATTAACCTAAGTCCACTAGAAGTAACAAGCTTAAACTATAGTCTGTAATGCAAATGGAAAACCACCAAAATAAACCCACGTCCTCAATTTCAGAATAATTCAATCGTACCTTAAACCTTTGCTTGAGGATCCTCTTATTCCTCTGGATTTGAACAGTCCTTGGCCACTTGCTGCAGGAATCGAACAAAGAAAATGGAGGATAAGTAATCTCACAATTTCAATGAAAAACCCAAAAATGAAATGGAAACACAAACCTGACAATAAAAACGAGGTTGAGAATGAAGCCAATCGGAGGGAACAAACGACGATAGCCTTCCGATAATGAATTCAACAATAAATCTCTATTGACGGGGGCGAAGTTAAGGATGGAGAAGAGAAGGGGAAAGGAGGAGATGCCGTGAATAGACGCAGAAGTTTCGCTGATGTGCTTGAGTCTTGAAATGAAATTCAGAGCTAAATTTAAGCGGGTTTTGAAATCCAGGTCAGTTTTAAGACCGGTTGTCAATTAAAACCGGTCTTAAAAATAACATTTAAGATTGGTTCTTTTTTAAAACCGGTCTTAAAATATATATTTAAGACCGGTTATTAATTAATAACTGGTCTAAAATTTTGAATTTTTAAGACCGGTTCTTAGTTACAACCGGTCTTAAAAATAATAAACATTTTATTTTTATGATTGTCTTTAACTCAGATAAGATTTTCTAGACCGGTTATTTTTAAAACCGGTCTAGAAAATATATTACATATTTTTATTTTTTTATTGTATATATTTTAAGACCGGTTGTTTTGTAACCGGTCTAAAAATTATTTTTAAGACCGGTTGTTACTATAACCAGTCTTAAAAGTATTTTTAAGACCGGTTATATTAATAACCGGTCTTAATATTTCATCATAATTACAAAAATGCCACCAGTCATATTTTTAAGACCTTATCCGATGTAACTGGTCTAAATGTTCCGGTCTAAAAACCCTTTTCTGTACTAGTGGGAATGCGTGTATGGTATATGGTAACAATCTGCTTGCCAATTAAATCAATAATGAAGATAATTATCAAAGTTAGCTAACATGTTTTAATTAAAAAAAGTCAAATAGTTATAAGATGTTAATTAGTAAACTATAATAACTAGATTGTCGGTCTCTGATTTACACTCGCGGTGTTTGAGATGAATTATGTTATCCATGATTTATGAATACACTAGTGAAAAAAAAACCCCGTTTAGATAGGTTATAAATGTTTTTTTAGACTGTAATATGATGCAATGGATATGATGTAATATTAATTACATGGCTAGTATTTGGTTTGATTTTTAAGCAAGGCACAATGACTTTTTTTTAATAATTATTTAAAATTAATATATAACACAATGTCTATTTTACCCTTAACATAATCTTTGTAGAAAAAATTGCTAATATCATGGCATTGTCCCACCATAATTGTCATGCATACTACCTTGCCAAGGATCATCCGACAGAGCTTGCTGCTACCACTCTTGGTCATCTCCGCCATCGCTGTACCTACACTACTACAAAAAGGCTGAAAAGTAGCGCCCATTTTGTGGCCCTTCTTTAAAGAAGTGTCACAGCTTCTTCTTTTTCACTTTTTTCCATTTAATTTTTTTTTTTTTAAATTTTGGGTACTAACTGTGGCACTTGGCTAAGCAAGGGCCACAATTAGTGGCATGGCTGACATGCTATGGCGCTTAGTGAGCCAAGAGCCACAACTATGCTAAGCACACGCGTGGCGCTTGCCTACATGGTGGCTAGTGTGGCGCTTGCTTCACAATTGGCTGAAAGTGGATAAGGAATCCACTTCCTACCAATCAGATTTCATTCCCTCTTTAACTTTACTCTATCATCATCCTTTCAATTCCCTCCCTCCTTAATTTCATTATTGCACTGACAGTCCCCCTCTAAAAGATCACCATTTCGGTACAACAAACAAACACACACACACACACACACACACACATCTTCATCTAATTCTCTTGGTCCCTTTTTCATTTTTTGTTCCATGTCATCTTTCCCCACTCCTGTCCCCAGTTGTTCCCTTTTCTTCCTACTCTCTGTCTCTCTTCTTCTTTTGAACCCCACTCTAATTGTCCCCACTCCACTCCACAGCTCACTTTTTCTCATCCTCCTCACTCAAGCTAGAGTCACCAACATGGTCCCCCACTCCCTGCACTGGTCAATTAATCGATTTGTAAGTATCTGTGCTTTTTTAATTTTTTTCAGGCTCTTATAGCATGCATACTTTATTTTATTTTTTTGGCAACTAGCTTGCATTTTTTATTAATCCTTTAATTTACTCAGTTGCTTATGTACTGCATGTGTTCACATATCAATTAAGTTCTTGTATTGTGATATAGCTTGCTTTTTTTTAAGCTTTTGGGGTTTTTTTATTCCATAATTTGTTGTTACACATGACTCTTATAACTTGGCATTGTGTGCTGGAGAATATAATGTACTCTATGATATATATGGTGAGAAGGTATATGGGTATAATTACAAGTTCACAAAGATTGATTGCTGAATTTTAAAAGTTTTATCGTGATTTGTTATTCTTAAAAATGAAAATAAATTATAAAGTGTTGATTAGTATAATTTATAGTAAAACAATAAAAATTAATTGAATTTGATATACTTTAAAAAACTATTAAAATTGAAATTTAAATGTGAAAAAAATAAATGTTATATAAATATATACATATATATATATATAAAATACATTTTAGACGGAAATGTCACAAGTGAAAGGAAAATTATTTTAAACAAGTTTTAGCATTTCAACAATAATATTTTAATTGTAAATCCTCTAATTCTATTTTAAATAAATTTTATTATTGTTAGATATTTTAAATGAATGTGTATTTGAAGTTTAATTTTTTTGGTGAAATTATATAAAACCCCTGAACTTTGGGTTAGTTGTAAATGACTCCCTAACTTTTTACTAAATTTAGAAAAATTAAAGTAGTTTTTACATGAAAAGCATTAACACTTGGAAAATACAAAATACAAGTAATTTTTTAATAAAATATAATTATAATATATTAATATAAGGATGTCAAAATTATATCATTTTTTAATTTAATTGGAAAATAAATATATGTGTATATGTGAAATTTCAAAACATATATATTCTTGCTTGTTAGTATATATAAAAAACAGAACATATTAAAATATTTAGTTTGCTTTCCTATGATTCATAGTATCATGAAACAACACATACAACAAATTAATTTTTGTGTTCCATATTGCCAAAGCTTGCTTTCCTATGTGTTGGGAAATATGATTTCTTTCCTTATGAGCTGTATTATTTGTCAATTAAAACATAGGGTTTAATTTAAGACTTAGAAAGCTTCAATTTTATTTTAAAATTGGTAAGAAAATATAAAACTAATTAGTAAAATAGTCATACAACTAACCACATACTTTTTTAAAAATAGATTAAAGATATAGATGGATCATAAATGGAAGTCATCTAATCGGTGTTTAAGGAAATATATAGATGGGGTGAAAGAGTTTATTATATTTGCAATCGAGCATACAAAAGATCCTGACAAAATCTTGTGTCCTTGATTATCTTGTTGTTTTGGAAAGCAAATTAGTCTACTTGATTTGTTAGATTATTTAGTGTGTTATGGAATTGATCAAACATATATACGATGGACAAGGCATGGTGAGACGAATGAAGCATATAGTGATTGAAGGCAAACCAAGAGTGCTGCTTCTAATGAATTTGATGAAAGCATGTGTGGTGAAGATGATGGTCTTAAAGAAATGTTAAATGTGGTTGAAGGGGTACTTCATAACTACCTTAATGAATTTGAGAAGTTTAAAGGTGATGTAGAGAAACCATTATATGTTGGTAGTACTAAATACACAAGATTGTTAGCAGTGTTGAAGTTGTACAACTTTAAAGCTTGCTATGGATTGAGTGATTCAGGTTTCACTACACTGCTTGAACTATTGCAAGATATACTTCCAGAAGAAAATGTACTTTCTACCAAGACATACAAGGCAAAGCGAATTTTTTGTTCTACAACCAGTATAGGATATGAGAAGATACATGCATGTCCTAACGATTGCGTATTATTTCAAAATCAGTTTGCAATGTTGGAGAAGTACCCTAAATACAATGCATCTCGATATAGCAAAAAGAAAGGAAAAATTTGTTTAAAGGTCCTATGGTATTTTCCTATTATTCCAAGATTCAAGTGACTGTACAGTAATGTAGAGACTACTAAATAGTTGACATGGTATATAGATAAAATGATTAAAGACACGAAGCTTAGGCACCCTGCAGATACTCCTCAATGGAAAAAAATTGATTATGAGTATCCTAACTTTAAGGATGAAGTAAGGAACCTTCGCCTTACACTGTCAACTGATAGAATTAATCCATACGGTGTTCAGAGTAGTACACATAGCACGTGGCCAGTGATATTGATGATTTATAACCGTCCTCCACACTTGATCATGAAACATAAGCTTATGATGTTGTCTATGTTAATTTTTACGCCAAGGTAACTTAGGAATGATATAGATGTATACTTGGATCCTTTAATTGATGACTTGAACCTGCTTTGGGAGGAAGATGTCAATGTGTATAATAGTTATAGGGATGAAAGTTTCACTTTAAAAACCATGTTATTTGGCACAATTAATTATTTCCCTGCTTATGGTAATTTGTTGGAATATAGTGTCAAAGGATATGGTTCATGCCCTATATGTAAAGATGACACTCATTTAGTACGACTTCATCATTGTAAGAAAAAGTTTACATGGGGCATCGAAGATTCTTACCATCACAACATCGTTGGAAGAAGTGAAAAAAGTCTTCAATGGTGACTCAAAAGAAGGTAGCCCACCGAAGATGTTGACCGGTGCCCAAGTGTATTTAAAGGTGAAAGACTTGGATAACAATTTTGGCAAGCCTTTTGCAAAATAAATCGAGACAAGTGGTTGGAAGAAAAAGTCCATTTTCTTTAAACTTCCACATTGGAAGTCTTTATATGTGAGACATTTTCTTGATGTGATACACATAGAAAAAAATATCTGTAATAGTCTAATTGGCATGTTGCTTAATATCAAAGGAAAAAGAAGGATAGTGTCAATTCGAGGTTGGGTTTGGTGAACTTGGGAATTAGAGAACAGTTGGCACCGATTGAGCAAGGGCATCGTACTTATCTACCGCCATCGGCATACACTCTATCGAGGAAAGAGAAGAAATTGTTTTGTGAGTTTCTGTAAGGAATTAAAGTTCTCGAGGGCTACTTTTCAAATATAAAGAACCTTGTATCAGTAAAAGAGTTGAAGTTAAAGAACTTCAAGTTTCATGATTGTCATATGCTCATGCATAATTTCCTACCGGTTGATATACGATCCATTTTACCCAAAATTTAAGAAACACCATCACTAAACTTTGTGTGTTTTTCAAGTTGATCTGCAGTAAAGTGGTAGATTCAACTAAGTTACAAGATTTGCAAAGGATAATTGTGTGTACTCTATGTGAACTTGAAATGTATTTTCCACCTTCTTTTTTGACATTATGGTACATCTAACCATACACTTGGTCAAAGAGATTCAATTGTGTGGTCCAGTGTACTTGAGATGGATGTACCTGAATGAGTGATTCATGAAAATATTAAAAGGGTATGTGAAAAATAGATATAACTGAGAGGGTTGTATTGCTAAAAGGTACATGGTTGAAGAAGTAAGTGACTTTTGTGCTGATTTTCTATCAAATTTTGACCCTGTAGGGATCCCCAAGTCTTGTCATGATGGGCGAAGATCAGGGAAAGGAACAGGTGGGAGGGATGTAATAACGATATCAGTAACTGAATGGGAGCAAGCTCACTTGTATATGCTATATAACATTGATGACATCGAACCATATATTGAAGAACACAAAGATGCTTTTCGATTGGTACTTAGTGATAGAAATGAAAATTTGTTAATAACAAAACACAATAAACAATTTTCAAGCTGGTTGAAAAATCGCATTAATGATGAGATAGAGTGGAATCCTGATTCAGTTTCTGAAAATTTGAAGTGGCTGTCAAAGGGACTAAGCTTAAATATATGATCTTACAATGGTTATGCAATCAATGGTTACACATTCTATACACAAGATCATGATACACAGAGCATGATGCAGAATAATGGGATAATACTTGTTGCTGATTCTTGGCATAGATCCAGTGCTAAAGACATACACCCTATCTATGCATCAATGTCATACTTTGGTGTCATTGAAAGCATATGGTAGTTAGAATACTCTATGATCAGGGTCCCTGTCTTAAGATGTAAGTAAGTTAACAAAAACAGTGGATTATGAATAGATAACTTAGGCTTTATTCAAGTAGACCTTTCTAAGGTTTGGTATGAAGATGATCCTTTTATTTTAGCAGCACAAGCAGAACAAGCATTTTTTATTCCGGATCCTACTAAGAAGAATTGGTCTATTGTACTCCCATCCAACAAGAATCATCAAGAACAAATTGATTTTAAAAGTAATGAATATTTGAACATTAATGATGATGATCCTTCATTTAAGAATTTGTGGTCAGTAGATATTGGTATAGATGCACATGAAGATAAAGATGGAGATAGAGATGGAGATGGAGATGGACCTGTAAACGTGAAACTTGATCATGAAAAGGGAACTTGGGTCAAGAGAAACACAATTCTCAATCCAACAAGAATTTTGAAGAATAAAATTTTAAATCAAACAAGAAAAAGGAAAAGATAATAAGTGCCTTGACTTGTTTACTTGTACGTACATTTTTATATATTTCAAAATAATTTACTTTCGTTGACATGATTGACATTGTGCACTGATGTTTTGTTTTGGTTTATTTCACTTCCAAGAGTATGGACTTACCACATGATGAAACTGATGATGTTCCCAGGGACATTGGCAGACAAAGATTTATGGAGAATATAAGACGTGGCAGGACCGTTATGGCGAGGTTGATCAAATTGAGAAGTAAGGAAATCAAGTTACAACTAGAGTGGAATGAAAAGTGAAACCAAATCGGTGAGAATAGTACCTCCTTAAATCACTTGATTGGGACTACAGTTCGAGACAGAGTCCCTATTACGGTAACCCCCGCCGTCATCAGGGCCGAGATTAGTGTTTAAACTCGTTTTATAATTGGATAAGAGATCGAGAGTAATTAAAAACCTTTTTCCAAAAACCTGTATGATAAGATCTTCATCCTTTCATTCACAAAAACAATTGGCCTATTCAGTTCGTCACATATACAATATCAGAGTATTAATAAAATTCCTGACATTCACCCAGGATAATATCATTAATCCAAGAGTTTTACAGAGCATCATTGCCCATCTCAGTTTCCTAAATTACGGATTACACAACAATTACAAATCTATGGTCAATCCAATATATACATACAGTTGTCCAAATGATAACCAAAAACCAAAAAGAGACTAAGACTACCACCGGCAATCCTAGTCGTCCTTGCTCACTTGCTTGTCCCAAGATCCACTAGCCCTGGCTAAAAATGTTATTTGGAAAGAGTGAGATTCAAAAGAATCCCAGTAGTAACAGTTTACGTATATGATGTATAATTAAGCAAAGCATGTAAGTATATATATCATAATTCAGCTACATAGCATTCAAAGCCGGGCTACCTGCCGCAACTCAAATATTCATTCAAGGCAAATATCAAACCCTATAGTCATAATTAAGGATGATGTGTTATCACTTATTCCAATACTCAATCGACTTCAAAATCACTTAGTTTTGGTTATCATTAAATTCCCTTAAGTAACTATGAAAGTCTCTAATAATAGCCTACAAGGATTGAGAAGTACTATGTTAGAAACCACTTTTCAAAATCACATGGTGCTGAAAACAGGGGTTGGCTACAACCAAGAAACCTTTGGCTACTGCCAGAAACAACACAGAAAGTTTTTGGCTGCAGCCAAGAATTTTCTGGCTATGGCCAAATACAGCACAGAAGGTTTCTGGCTGCGGCCAGGAAAATTCTGTTTCTTGGCTAAATTTCAAAAAATTATAACTAATTCTAGAAAACTCAAAATGAGATGATCCCAAAGCCCATTGAAATCTATTTAAGTCCTATTTACTAGAAAAATATGGACCATAACCAAAAATCACCACAGAAATACAGAATTTCAGAAATGTCCACACTGCTCCAGAATTGTTCCCAGATTTAGCATCAAACTTTGGACAGTCATAACTCCTAGCTCACAAATCAAAATGACATGAAATATATGTCCATTTTGAATCTTGGCAAGTGAATTTAAGACTGGAAAGTTTCAGAATTTTTCAACACCATTTGCTATTTTAAAACGTCCATGCAAAGCCACTGCCAGAACAGAGTTTTTCACTAACCAAGACTTGCCACTTTTAACACTAAGTTTCCAATGGTTCAAAATTCATATCCAACACTACTCCCACACAATTTTCCAAAAGGAACACAATGGAAACATCAAAATAACCAAATTCGCATTCCATCTATATGTTCTGTTTTTGGCCTATGTTCAACAAAAATCCCAAAATTGTCAAACTTGGCATTTAAGCTTCAATCAAATTCTATCTATCCAAGATACATCTCAAAGCATCATATCCATGACAACAACAACTTAAACACCACAAGACTCTAATTTTCGAAAATAGGGCTAAATTCCCAGAAATTCCAACTTAACCCAATGACCACAAAACTTATATCAAAATGCTCAACTCACTCACCTCTTCGACTTTCTCCAAAGAAGTTCTTTGATTCTCCAAACTCTATATCTCCTTGAGAGTTCAAATCACCGCCAATGGTAAATCTACAACCATAAAATCAAAGCTCTCAATGCAAGGAACAAGATTAAAGAGGGGAGTTTTTCCATTAGAGGTCATGAGAAGGGTTAAAATGGCAAGAACTTACCTTGGCACTTCCTCTTTCTTCTGCAGAAATGGAGACCGAAAATGGAAGAGAGAGAAGGAGAGAAATGAGTTTGTGAGTGTAATATCCCGAATTCTGAGACTTGAGGCTAGAGAATAAGCCTGAGATTAGTGGACTGCTAAGCCCTGGTTTAGCAGGATCCCAAATTGTGATTAAGGGTTAATGACTCCAAAAGTGGATGTCAATAGTGATGAATGAACCCTTTTGGAGATTATGGTGTAAGTTGGCACCCGATGTGATTCGTATGTGTTCTGAGCAGCGCCGAAATCCTGTATTTAAGTTCAATTATGGATTAACATCTAAATTGACTTAAAATAGAGGGGAGGGCGCATTGTGGAAGAAAAGGAATGATATGGTGTGTTTGGTGGTGATTCAGGAGGAATTGCCGTAATCAGGGGCAAAACGGTAAAGTTACCGACCAATTGGTCAGTTACCGAAGAGGAAACTCATTGGTAATTTCAAGATCAATGGTTGAGATTGATTTTTGCAAGAGATCAAAAGGTGAAATCATGTGTGCATGTGCCTATGTGAGCTCATGGAGGATGTTGCAAGATCATGACACTTGGCACAATTTGGACCCTTGGATTTGGGTCAAATATTCAAAGTTTTTCCTCTCTTCTCTCTCCCTTACTTGGACGGTTTTTTGGCCCTAAAAATCTGTTCTCTTCTTCATCATCTTCATTTATTCATCATCTCATCTCTCTCTTGTTTCTCCATGGCGCATGCTTAAGGGGAGGAAAGAAGAAAATTGAAGGTGAGATTTGTCTTGTTTCTTGTCCTCTAATGCTCTAATCACCTTCTATAAAGTTGTTCATAGTGATGAGAGCTTCATCTCTATGGTTTTAGATTTTTGATTGAAGGTGTTTGATGGCTTGAGGAAATTGGGAAAGATGGAGAATCAAAGAATTGGTTTGGGAAAGAGGAAGAGGTGAGTATTTGAAGCCTTTTGATCTAAGTTTTGTGATTTATGGTTGAGTATTGTGAATTTCGAATTTTGCCCTGAATTTGTGTGATTTTGGATTTGAGGAATTGCCTTGTGTATTGTGGTGAAATTGGTATTATGTTGTGGTATTTGGCCATTGGAATTGGTTTGAGAATTTGGAATGAAAAGAATGGCAATGTGGTATTTGTGTTGTGATTTGTGATGACATGTGTGAATGTTGGTAAAACATGTCAATATAATGTGAATTTGGTTGATTTGGTATTTCCAATGGATTCCTTGTGAAATTTTGTGTGAGAATGATGTTTGGTATGAAAATTGAACCATTGGAAGCCAATTGTGCAAATTTGGAAATCTGTCCATTGAAGTTCTTTTCTGGGCAGTCAGTTTGTGTGAGCGTTTTGAATGACCAAATGGTCTCTAAAAATTCTGAAACTTTCCAGTCTTTAAGTTCACATCTTAAGCTTCAAAATGGACATATAATATGTGTCATTTCGTTTTGTGAACTGGGAGTTTGAACTGTCCAAATTTGGGGACGAAACTGGACCCTGTTTTGGTACAATGTTGGATTTTGTGTAAATCTGGATTTGTGTGGTGATTTCTGGTAATGAGCCATATTTTTCCTATGAAGAGGACTTAAAAATATTTAATTTGGCTTTGGGATCACCTCATTTTGATTTTTTTGGAATTAGTTATGAATTTTTGAAGTTGCCTTGGCTGCAGCAGAAAATCCTGGCTGCAGCGCAAAAGTTTCTGTGAGCGTTTTGGCCGCAGCCAGAAATTCTTGGCTGCAGCCAGAAACCTTCTGTGCGTGTTTTGGCTGCAGCCAGAGGGTCTTGGCTGCAGCCAACCCCCATTTTTCAGGATTTTGTGATTTTGAAAAGTGATTTCCAACCTAGTACTTCCCAATCCTTTAGGCTTTCATTGAGCTTTTTATAGCTACCTAAAGGTGTTAAATGATAACCAACATTAAGTGTTTGTATGTTGAGGAATTGAGAAAGGGATTAACCCTATGTCCTTGATTTGGTTATAGGGTTGATATTCGCCCTGATCGTGGTTCGGTATTCATTCTGATCGCGAGTAAGCGAAGCTGGAGCATACGTGGAAAGAGTGTAGGGAACTTACCTCTTTTGCATGCTTTGATATTTGTGTTTGTGTTTTGATGCATGTATTGCTTTGCTTGATTATGTGAAACATGTATGAATGATTGTAGCTCTGTTTCTAGTTATGCTATGGCCATAAGTATGTTGTTGAAACATTGAGCACGCAGATATGTCATTGTGTGAGCATGAGTTATGTATTGCAAGCATGTCATGCATTAAACACATATCATACATGCATTTTGGTATTTGTTTCCTACTGAGATTCTCTCGAATCTCACCCTCCCCTACCAACAATTTTAGACAGGGTAGGTGGATCGAGGTTGGAGCAAACAGGCAAAGGCGATGAGGACTACTTCAGGTTATAGATTTTGGTAGTTGGTTATCATAGTTGGGATGTATATTGGATATTCGTATTTGGATTTGGATGTGTATATATGGATGTATATTCGATTATGTATTGGAGATGAGATTTGTGTAATCCCCGTTTGAGGAATTGTAAAGGGCAAATGTGCCCTATGAATTCTATGTAAAGGTATGAACCCGGGAGTTGCCGGGAAGTTATTGTTGTACACTCTGATATTTGTATAAATGTGATATTCCGCGTAATGTAATTGTATTCGAAATTGAATATGAGACCAGGTAAATTATATTTCGAAAGTTATCTGTGAAAACCCTGTCGTGAAGATGGGATTTTAAATAAGTTTTGTTTCCTATTGGTCTCTATTTCATTTTAATTGAGTATTTCGGATATAATTACGGCAGGGGGTTACAGTGAGGAAGATGAAATGAGTGTAATTCATGCCCCCATCCCTTAGTCAGCCGAAATGTAGAAGGAAGAGAGAGGGAAAATGATATAATAATGGCACATTTGACTTTTCAAGCTACTCCCTTACCCTCTCATCTTACCACTTGTCCCATTCTTATTGGCTCTTCTAAAGTAAGTAACTACTTAGTTACTTTAACCACTCCATTAGCCATTTGATTACATTTCTCATTTCCTTCCTTAGTTAGTACTACCTCCGGTCCTAAATATAGGACATAGTTTGTAGTGCAATTTGCACTACAAACTATGTCTTATATTTAGGACCGGAGGGAGTAATTAATTTCTCCACTAATCACTAACTAATTATCCAATAGTTTCCATTCCTTCAATTTATTTCTGACTTTGGCATATTAATTAAAATTTCCACATAACACATAACAACTCAACTTTACATTCACAAAGTATTCACAATAATCATCATTAACCCTTAATCAAAATTTGGGGCGTTACAATTACAGTTCAAGACTGGAGATGGGTGAAGCAACAATATGAGGATGAAATATAGGATGAAGTACATGTAACACATTACTTACTTTATTGTTTGATTTATTTTGTTTCACTTAATTTCAATGTCACAAATTATGTTTTTTTTTATTATTACAGACCATTTTTATTATTGATGATCATCGAAAGAACTTCGTGCTAAGAAAAGCCGGTAAACTTGTGAGAAAGTTTCACTCTGATCTTGTAAAATTCTTCTTGAGGGATGATAATGAGATTATCATTACTACATTGCCGACATTGTACAAAGGAATCTCAAGAAATGTGAGATGAGTTTATCAGAACACATACAACTCAGGAATTCCTAGTAATATAATATGTTTGACTTTCCCTATTACTTGTAATGTATGTATTTGTAATTAACATTTATATATTGATATGAATCATTTTGATCGAGATAGGAGTTAAGAGAGAAAAATCGCACTAACACGACCAACATGCCATACCAGTACACACAAGGACATGTTTTACAAGCACAGTTAGAATAAAAAATTGTAAGAACTAATGATTATTTCATATGTAGATAAATTGTATGAATATCATTTAAATTCAACTAAATTTAATGTGCAGATAGAAGAATCAAGTTTAGATATTACACAGGTGCCATGACATTATCTGTGGGTAGCCGGTTGCACAAATAAGAAAGGTGAAAGTTGTAGTGAAGAAGCAAGAAGAGTAGCCGAATATTGTGTAAGTATTGGATTATGTGTACAATAAATAATTAGATTTACTTAAATGAATTTGATTTCTAATAATATTATTGTTGTAATTCTTTTTGTGATAGCGAAAAATGACACATGAGGATCCTACGTTGGTGAGCTATGTTGGTTGAGATGATTTGTTGAGCAGAGCGCTAGGAGTACCTGAGTATGATGGTCATGTTCAGGGTACTGGTTTTGCAGTCACCCAATCATCATACTTTGGACATCAGAAGCGCCCCAATCAAAGTGATGTTTCCTAGCTGCATAAGGAGATGACTAGTTTCAAGCATCAAAAGCAAGAACTTCATGAACAAATGCGCTACATGCAAAAATGAGAAGAATAATTCTTAGAACAAATGCGTTTGATGCAAGAATAAAATGCGTTGTTAAGAGCACAAATAGAACAGTTGGTGTAGTGTAGGTCAACACAAAATGTTCCCCTCTGTTATAGCCCAAGTGTCAGAGATAGTTGCACTTCTATGCTTAAAGTCCCTTTTTCTTTGGTAATTAATTTCTTCTCTACTTAACTTTATGTTACATTAAAATTTAGCGAACTTTAGCATGTTAACTATATTTTCCATAGTGCGAATTTCAATACAAGTTATATGTCGATCAAGCTTCCAAGCGTATGGTTGCAGTGGTTACTGCCTACAACAATGATAAGGACACACTACACAATTCACCATTGGTCGACAACACACTCCGAGTGAGGGTTGGTGTCTGAACGAATGAAGACGCACTCTTACCGATCCCGTCTCAGGATGAGCAAATAATGGTGAAAGATGTTGTAGGTGGCTATATTGCTTGGCCAATAGGTCTTATCGAGCCATATAAAAAGTTTGTTCATTTACAATTCCCTGCACTTTTCCTTCGTACTTCTATCTAAAAATGTGATTTAATTTTCTGATTTTCACAGGGTGGATAGTCTAGAGATAAAAAAATCCAACCTTATGGTAAGATTTCAAAGTGTTCAACAACACAACCAAAGTTGAAAGTATCAGCTAGCCAACAGAACAAAAGAAGACTAACCTCAAATTGCGATCAATTAGTATCAATTACACTAAAATTGATCCGTGAAGAAAGACTGGAAATACATTTTGATAGACATATCTATAGTGTTAGCGATCTAGTTGATCATGTTAATGGCGATGTCTTGCACCACATATGTAATCATGAATGAGTTAGTGGTTCAGCTATCAACATCTGGATAAGGTATTTGAACATAATCATTTATCACTGTTATTAATATTTCTCATTCCATTTTTTTTGTTTTTCATGACACTATTTGTTTTATACCAGGCATTTGTACCATGACATCTTAATAGATACAAACAGGGTCCAATTCGTATATCAACCCTTATCTCATTGACTAGCATAGGGGCAAAGTAGATATTCATGCACAATCTAATGATCTGAAAGATTACTTTAGAAAGAAAGTGACACCAACTACACTATTTTTAGTGCCATACAATGTGGGGTAAGTTATTAGTGGTACAATTTTTGTTTTTATTGTTTAACTTTTATCATAACATGATTGTTGAAACAAATTTTTTAAAATATTTAGGTTACATTGGATATAGTTATCAATCCAACGAAACCTTTAGGCCCTCGCATTTACTATATGGATCCTCTAATTAATGGTCTTCCACAAAACTGTTCTGATATGTTGCTATTATTCAATAGGTAAGCATACATGCGTATGTGTAAATATTTGCATATGTGATTGAATAACCAAAAGTAATTAGTTTCTATTTGTTTTGTTAGCTCATTAATTGCGTATCGGGCTTCTATCTCCTTACGTTATTCTAAAGTTGCTGACCCTTACCTTAGCTATCCTTGGAAGAAGATACGGGTACTGAAATATGAATTTATTCAAACTTTATTAGTAAACAATTTTTATTCATAAACAGAGTTAAATATTTCATTATATTTTTGCATTGCCCTTTCCAACCCAATGACAATGATTGTAGGTATTACATCATGAAATTTATGAAGGATGTAATTATGAATGATCAGCCATTTATTCCTAAAAAATTAAGTCATTTATTTGCACTTCATATTATGTTTTAATTAAATTTAATTAGTGCCTGATAATTAAGTTTTACTGATTTTAATTCGTTTTAATTTGTGCCTGATTGTATATATGTGTAGTATCATGAAGATCAATGTTGTGACACTTTGACTGACCATCAACTTAATGAAGTAATCGAGGAATGGTGCAAATATGTGTTTAGGAAAATCTCTGGGTGGCTATACTATTTAATTTGCTAGCTGGTCTTTGTTGTGTTATTTCTTACCAATTGTTGTGTCATGTATTCAAGTTAAATTTATTTTATTTCATTGACAATATATTGCATAACTATTTTTAGTACTACTTTAGTTAATGAATTATCTGTTTGTATCATTTTAAAGTTATCTCTCATTCTTGTTGTTTGCTTTTCTTCTTTTTTGCTGTAGATATATATAGAAAATGTTTAAACCATGCAGTGCACTATTACAATTATGGGAGATATGAACAAAAAATATGACCAAAAAAAATTTCCTGTAGCACTTCCTTAAACACGGCTACAGGAAAAATGTAAAAAAAAAAGAGGACAGACTTTCCTGTGACACTTCTTTAAGGAAGGGCCATAGGAAGGGCTGCCCTCATGTGGCGCTTGCTGCTGTAAGCGCCACCGGAGGGTATGGTTTCCTGCAGCGCTTGCTGACGTAAGCACCATAGGAGACCCCCCCTTCCATGGCACTTCCTCCAAAAAGAGCCACATGAGGGTATTTTTTTAAAAAAAAAAATTAAAATGTTGTGGCATTTTCAAGCACCACAATTTTTTAATGGCGTCCTAATATGTGGCACTTCTCTAGCACCACAACTAATGTAATTATAAGTGCCATAGCTTTGCTTATTTGTAGTAGTGCTTGTACTATGTGCCATTGTAGTCTTACACTTTAGTTTAGTAAAAGACCAAATGAGATATTTGAAAACATAGAATGGCTTATTGGTGGTGGGGTAGGTGGTGGCGGCGACAACACATAGGGGAGGAGGTAGTGTTGGTAATGGTAGTGACATTTGTCTTGGCAGCAATGATGGTGGAGGTGCCAATGATAGTGGTGGAGGATGAGGTATTAGCGGTGGCGGTGGCGGTGGCGGTGGCGGTGGCGGTGGCGGTTGCAGCATGGTGTGGCAGGTGAAATGAGATTGGTGAAATAAAGACAAATGAGATTAAAAGGTAAATTGAACCTTTTCAACTATGCAATGGGGTGGTAAAAAGTATGCAAATGGGAGGTATGAATGGGGATTACCAATTTTCTGGTAATCATCATTACTATGATAAAATCTATTACTATGCTAAAGAGATACTAAATATATACTCGTCTCTTGATAATGTAATCTTGATCATCATTATAAGTATGTAATGGGGTTGAACCAAATAGGTTCCAAGTACTTTTTAGACTACATGTTGGATGCATGAGTGCCATTCATTTTATGGTTTTTCCCGATAACTACTTTTTTTTTATGGTTTATGCAATGGACCATTTTTGGCCTTCGGTGCACCCACCTTCCAGGTATCCGGCGTTAACCTGAAGGCCAACGCCGGATTTACCGACATGGGCCCCCGACAACCGACTAGTCCTGGCGCCCCCAATCTGATAGGCCCGACAGGAATTCACCTCTTTGAGGCGCCCCAGGGGAGAGAGCTCCCAATAGAAATTCTTTACACCTTCCGTTTCCTGGGATCGAACCCAGGAACGGATTGGTGTGGCGCAGATGCCTACCCATCTGCGCCAACTTCCATTGGTTCCTGATAACTACTTTAAATTTGATTATTTGTGAGAGGATGTAGAGAGGTAGTTGGGATAATGGTGATAAAAATCCGGACTAGGATCCCTCCTCTACCCTTTTTTTTTCATTCATCGGAGTTCGACTAAAATTTCAGTAGATCATATCTAACATTTTATAAAAATATTATGATAGTTTTATATAAAAATAAATAAGTTTAAACTGTTAAAATTTTATCTATAGAGTTTACAGTAGTAGACTATTATTATAAAGTAGATTTTCCCACACTTTTTTCCTCCAAAGTTGTGGACTATTAAGATGAAATTTTAATGATTTAAATTTATTTAAGTATTTTTTAGGTAAAGTCAAGATAATACTTTCATAAAATGTTAGATCCAGACCACTAGAATTTTAATCCAATGGTAGTGAAAGAAAAAGGAGGGGTAGAGGACGGGTATGTAGAGCCGTAGAGGAGGGGATCCTAATCCTAAAAAATTCTAGATATTCTTATATTGTGTTATAAAAACTCTAATATTTGTATGATGATTATTTACTGCCAAGATTAATTTATGTGTTGGCAAATACATACATTTTTTCCTATTAAAACAGAATTTCATATTATGAAATAAAATTATAACTTAAAATCTTTGCTAGCATAGATCTTATATCTTATACTACAAAAAAAAAAAAAAAACAGTTAATTAATGATGGAATTTAGGGACAAAATTCGTCATTAATTTGAC
This sequence comes from Inga oerstediana, assembly GCA_963210345.1. NCBI lineage: Eukaryota > Viridiplantae > Streptophyta > Magnoliopsida > Fabales > Fabaceae > Inga > Inga oerstediana. Next base: position 43,457,726 of record OY723409.1, read on the forward strand.
TTTGTAACAGAATAAATTAATGACAGTTTATTTGATAACGGAATCGTACAATTCCATCACTAATCCATTGTTTTCTTAGTATACACGCAATATTCCATGGGATTGTCCTATTAAGAGCCTGATTGAGAAAACGGTGAAAAAATATATTTATATAAGTTGAGACAAAATTCTTCTCATAAACATATCTCGTATATGATAAATCACATTAAAAAAACAGTTTCTACCGTTAATTCAAACAAATATTAAGTACAATTATTTCTGCATGCACTGTTTGACAAGTCAGACAAAACAAAGGCACATCTTTAGGATGAGTTATGCATTGTTAGTGCAATATAAAATGTATTGTATTCCTCGGGTGCCAGGGCGACCAATTGCCCATGTAATGGTCCCAACTTAATGAGCGGGGAGTTACACCAGGTACCAAACTCTTGATTTTGAAATTGAATCTGGGATTAAGGTGTAAAAATATATATGTGATTTTTTTTAAAGTATACTCAACACTAAATGTTTTTTTTAGGTGTAAAAGTGATTATGTGGTTTTAAAATAGGTGTAAAATTACTCTTTGACCGTTAGTTTGAATGTTTGACTGTTAGTTTGACTTTTTTATTCTGAAAGTGATGACATGTATGATGACATGGACGCTGGAGTGATATTCTTGGAAAAACAATTTGTTGACTAGACAATGAATTAAAATGAAAATCAAATTTTTCAAATAAATCATATAATTTAACAAAAATTAATAATATAATATATGTTTTATAATGATTTTAATTTAATAATATTGGGAATCTAGGGTTAGGAAAAAATTGAGCAATCAATATGTGTTTTAGGGTAATAGCTCTACTGAGTGAGTTAAACACTCTGCATTCATATTTGAATCTATTTCTGCAAGGTGGTACTAAAATAGTGAAATGAGAGTAATATTAATTATAAAGCTTCACTAGTCAGTAAATTTTTTTTTTTCAGAATGTCACTCCAGCATCTATGTCATCATATACATCATCACTTTCGGGATAAAAAAATCAAAATAATAATCAAAAGATAATTTTATAACTATTTTAAAACCATATAATCACTTTTACATCTAAAAAAAATATTCAGCGTTGGGCCTGACAATCTTGGAACCATCAGATTGAAACCATATAACCACTTTGACACCTATTTTGATCCCGAAGCATTGAGATAAGATTGATGCCAATGGCTCTGACAATCCTTGGAACCATCATATTGTTTGTTTTGACTCTAGAGCAGAAACAGCCAGAGCTGGCAAACCAATAAATAATATACATACTTATATATGGTTTTACATTATCTCCTTTGAAATTAATTAACTGAAAAGGCTTGTTGTTTTTCAGTATATTTTAAAAATAACCTTGTCCTTTTAGGCCATTACAAAAAAGATAACTTTATCTTATATATGGATCTCTTGATTCTCTCTTCTACAAGTTCCCAAAACATTGAGATAAAATTTTAATAACTTAATTTTATAGAAAAATGATAGAAAAATGGTTGAAAAATTGGGAAAGGACAGATAGATGATTTTGCAAATGATGAAGTTAGAAATTTTTTATCTTGTTTTGACATTTTCTAATCAACTTTTAGTAAAAAATCTCATCTGTCATTTTTCAATTTTCAGAACACTTTTCCATCTTTTTCCCTAATTTTATTATATATTTTTTAAAGTAAAATTGTAATACTACCTCCGGTCTTAAATATAAGACATAGTTTATAGTGTAATTTATACTACAAACTATATCCTATATTTAAAATACGAGGGAGTAATACTTTTATCAAAAAAGTTAATTAACGGCCCGCATTGAGATAAGATTGAGGCCTGGGGCTATGCCTATGACAATCCTTGGAACCACCAGATTGTTTGTTTTGACTTTTGAGCTGAAGCAGCCAGAGCTCGCAAACAAATAAATAATAGGTACATATATATATATATATATATGTATGTATACATATATATTTTGTTTTACATTATCTCCTTTGAAATTAATTAACTGAAAAGGCTTGCTGTTTTTTAGTATATTTTAAAAATACCCTTATCTTTCATGCCATTAAAAAAAAAAAAAGATAACCTTATCTTATATATGGATCTCTTGGTTATCTCTTCTACAAATTCCCAAAGCATTAAGATAGAATTTTAATAGATTAATTTTATTATGTATTTTTTAAGGTAAAATTGTAATAATGCTTTTGTAAAAAGTTAAATCTTTTTTTTTTTCAAAACATAAAATGTCAAATCTGGACTATTAGAATAAAAAAGAATCTTGATCCAATGAGGAGGATAGAAGAAGGGTAGAGGCCCGGGGTAAGGGAGCGGATCCTTATCCTAAAACTACAAGATATTCTTATATATTTTTGTAAAAAAGTATAATTTTGATGATGATTTTTCACTGCTAAAATTACGTGTTGAAAAAACACACGCACACAGATGGCTTTAGATTATCTCCATTGAAATTGATTAACTTGAAAAGACCCGGTGTTTTTTTTTTTGTAGATTTTAAAGATAACGTAATCCTATATATGGACCACTAGTGAAAAAATGATTTTTTAAATCGATTAAAAAAGATTTTTTAGACTGATTGTGGATTAGGTTTTGTTACAGCTTGTAATGTCTCAAAATTTGATTAAGGGCTAATGACTTCAAAAGTGAATGTAATTATTGTTAATAAAAACTTTTGAAGAATATAATGTAAATTTTGATTTGAATGTATTCTGATCAGTGCCAAAAACCCTGTATTTAAGATTAATGGTGTGATAAAGCTTAAAATGAACTCTAAGGGTTGAGGAGGGCGCATGTTAAGGTGATATGGAATGGTAAAATGCGTTTTGATGGTGATTCAGTAAGAATTGTCATAATTAGGGGCAAAATGAGTAAAACAGAAAGTTACCGTTTAATTGGTTAGTTACCAAAGAAGAAGCTCATTGGTAACTCAAAATCAATGATTGGGATTCATTGAGCAAGAGAGTGGAATTGTATGTGTGAGTGTTCATATGTGTCCATGAAAGAAGGAATAAGATCTTGCCTAGTGTCAAGGTGTGAGCCATGGGATTAAGTAAACTTTTCAAACTCTTCTCCTCCCTCCTCTTTCCCTCCAAGTTGGCTAGTTGCATGGGAGCGAGGGAAAAATCTACATCTTCATCATCATCTCACTTTCTCTCTTCATTCTCCATTTTCGTGTGCTCAAGGAAGAAAAGAAAAAGAAGGAAAGCTTATGGTTAGTACGTGCTCCATGTGACCTCTAATGCTCAAATACTCTTCACTAATGTTGATCATGGTGATGAGACCTACATTGTTATGGTTTTGGATTTTTGAAAGAAGGTGTTTGAGTACTTGAAGAAATTTTGAAGTTGAGAAATCAAGAAACCAACCTTAGGAAGAGGAAGATGTGATTATTTGATGCATTTTGACCTAACTATTATGACCATTGGTTAAGTTTTGATATTTATGAATTTTGCTCTGATTCTAGTATAATTTGGAATGGACAATTTGGATAGTGTATGGGGTTGGATTTGGTATCATATTATGTGTTTTGTGTCATTCCAATAGCTTCCTTGTGAAAATTCGTGTGGTGAGAGTGTTTATTGTGAAATTGGAACAATTGGGAACAATTGTGCAAAAGTTGAAAACTCTGTCCATTGAAACTCTGTACAGGGCAGCCAATTTGTATGGACGTTTTAAATAGGCAAATGGTGTCTAAAAATTCTGACATTTTCCAGTCTTAAAGTTCACATGTCAAGCTTCAAAATGGACATATAATTTGTATCATTTTGATTTGTGAGATAAGAGTTATGGATTTTTGAAGTTTTCCCAGCGAAATTAATTATTTTCTGGAACAGCAAGAAAAGATTAAAATTCTGGGAATTTTGTGATTCTATCTAGCAAAAGTCTATATTTTTCCTTAAAATTAGACTCAATAAGGGTTATATAGGATTTGGAATCACTCCAATTCAATTTTTCTAGAATTAGTTATGATTTATCAAAGTTCAGTCAGAAAATCTGCCAACAAATCAGAAAATGGAAAATTTGTGCTGGTAACTTTGTAATTATGGGATAATTTGTGATCAGCCCATTTTGGCACAAAATTGGGCCCCTAGACGTGAATATGACTGACCAAGAAGAGGAAAGAGTGGTTGGAATTTAATTGGGCTTGTGAACCATTTATATGTACAAAAAGGATTTATGTACATAAAGTGGATTTTTAGAAATTTCTAAATATGACATAAGCAAGCAATACCATGACATGAGCCTAATGTTATAAAACATTTACAGCACCTTTTCCCTTCCATTTCCCGTCGTCTTTTCCAGCAAAACAAACGTGAGAGAGAGCTTGGAGAAAAATAGAAAGAAGGAAGGAGAAATCTCACAAGGTAGGTCGATTTCTTCAGTGAATTCGTACCTAATGTGTATAATCCTTCTCTTAAGCTATTCCTCTATGTGAATTAAGGTTTTGAAGCAAAGAATTTCATGGTTCAAAGAGGCTAGGGTTCAGCCAAATTTGGGAAAAGCTAGTGGGAGCTTGAGGTAACTTCCAAACTTTCGTATATTGCTTATTCTGGTTGCTGTAGGCAATTTAATCGGTGAAATTTCGCCGGATTGCCATTGGTTTTAAATTTTGGAAATTGAGTTTCCTAAGGGTTATGCTGCCCAATTTTGGTTCAAATGGTAGTTATAACCTAATATAATAGTTAATAAAGTGGTTAGGAGTAGAAAGGAACGCGTTTAAGGAGCCGAAATCGTAAAACCTCGATTTTCCCCGGAGAACTCATAAATTTTGGTCAGCTCTAGAAATGGGTCTTAAATTTGGATTTTCAATGATTTGATGGTTCCATTGCGTTCAGGAGCAAAAATTAGGTGGGGTTACAGTTGGCCACTTTTTTGGAAAATGCCGAAAAAGCATAATTACGAAAACGCCCCTAAAACACTTGAAGTAGGGCTGCCAAGGGTAAATTTGTAATTTTACATTGAATTTGATAATTCTGAGTCCAGAAATGGATTCTATGGGCGGAAATATGTTAGGATAGCCTAGATTAGAATTTCGGGAAAAGTGCAACCGGACCGGGTACGGCGGGCCTGCGCTGGGTCCCCGGGGGCATTTTTGTAAATTTTCATTATAGACTCATATAACCCCAAGAAACACTATGGAATTGTCTAAATGGTGCATTTGGAATTGTAGGATTCGATAGTTGCCCTGTTCGTGATCCACCTGCGCTAGAGCACAATCGGAAAGAACAAGGTAGTAACTCTTTCTCTTATACTGTGTGTGAAACATTGTATGTATGTTTGTCGTGCATTGAGAATACTTTGGAATACATTGTGATGCTTTGAGTTCACAGCGCAAGCTAACGCATAGTGATACTTTGTGATATATAGAGATCGCAGCGAAAGCTGACGCATAGAGATTACAGCCATGAGTGCTGTCGTTTGTGGCGAAAGCCATGATACATTGTGATGCTGCTTAACATGATCATATATGCTATGTGTTTATACACTGTATGAGTGATTTGTTACTACAGAGATTCTTTTGAATCTCATTCTTTCCATTGACTAACATTTCAGACAGGGCAAGTGGCTCCAAGGAGAAACGAACCACCAGGAGCGGTTAAGATCTTGTAGAGATGTGTTGTTAGGTTGTTGGTTATTTATTTTGGACTTGGGATTACTGTTTATTTTTGAAATGTAGATATTACGTTGATGTTGGTCATGTAATCCCCTAGTTGGAACTTACAACCCTTAGTTTATACATGTATGAAACCCGGGAGTTGCCGGGAATTTGGCTATGCACTCTGATATGTATGAATGTGATTGAACTGTGCAGAGTAATTAGATTCGGAAGATGAATATGAGACCATGTTGAACAAATTATAGAAAAGAGATTTGAGAAAAACGTAATCATCGGTCTCTAATTCCTTTAAATTACGCATTTTCGAATCTTAATTACGGTTATCAAGGTAGGGGATTACAAATTTGTTACTACTTGGATTCTTTTGAATCTCATTTTTTCCATTGACTAATCTTCAGACAAGGTAAGTGTATCCAAAGGGAAGGAGACGACCAAGGGCGGCTAGGACTTCCTTAGGGATGAAATTTTTGTTGTTGGTTATTAATTTTGGTATTGGGATTATTGTACTTATTTGGGATGTAAATATTAAAATGATTTTGTGTAATCTCCTATATGGGAAATGGTAAACCTTTAGTATATATATGAAACCCGGGGGTTATCGGGATTTTTACTATACATACTGATATGTGTGAATGTGATTTAATTACACAGGGTAGTTATATTCGAAATATGAATAGGAGACCAGGTTAAAACGATTTTGAAGGAAGTTTGTAAAAACCCTATCTCAAGGATAGGATAAAAAATGGAATTTTATCATCCGTTGGTCTCTAATTCATCTTAATTACGTATTTTCGAATTATAATTTCTGTTTATAAGGCAAGGGGTTACACAGCTGGTCTAAAAAGTCTATTACTTTTTAGACCAGTTGTTAGAATAGGTCTTAAAAATACTTTTTAGGACCGGTTGTGGCCACAACCGGTCTTAAAAAGTTCCATTTTTTTAAGAAAAAAATGAACCTCTTACAATTATACTTTACCTACCAAGCCATTTCAACAAATCCCAGATTCCATAAAAGTAGCAACACAGATTTCACAGAAGCAATGATAGCAGCATGACACAGAAGCAACAACACAATTTGAAACAACACAAATTCCATTTCTAGCCATTTCCATAGAAACAACAACAAACAATCAGAAGCAATGACTAGAGTGTTACTACACCCCAGATTTCACATAAGCAACAACAATAAAAATTAAAGCATTGAAAATCAACATATCATCATCATTCTTCCTACCTACATTCTCAGAAACAATATCAACATATTATCATCAAGCATTTTAAAACACAATTTGAGTCTATCGAGGTAACAATGACCCACAATTTAACAATGATAGCAGCAAAATCTCAATTTTGTGCACTTTCTATCCCAAAACTTCTAAAGAAAAGAATAGGGAAGACAAATTCCTTAATATGTACAAAAAATTCCTCAGTTTTACAGAAACACAAAGGGAAGGAAAAATAGAGAGGTCAATCCCTTAAATCCTATGCCTATAGCAACATCAGACCTTTATCACACATATCCCAAAAATTGTCTTACACAGAGACATAAACCTAGTTAGATATGAAAACCACAACACTTTGTAACTGCACACAGCATGTAATTGCATTGAAATGGAGTTGCACTGAGCAACACAGTAATCCAGCATGTAATTGAACATAGCATATAATGCACACAACATGTAATTGCATTTTAAACCACAACACTTTATAATTGCACACAGCATGTAATTGTATTGAAATGGAATTAAACATAGCTACATAGTAATCTAGCACACAACATGTAATTGCAATTACAACAACACTTTATAATTCAAACAACAGAAGCAATATGTATGAGAATAATGTAACATTGGATTCAAAAACTCACTATTTTTGTAAAAGCTCATAGATGAATTCAGTACAACATCTGCAGATGTAATCAATATCTTCTTTAGGAAAGGGATTAGCAAGATCAAACATCTGTAATACCAAAGCTAGACAAAACATTAACTTGCTAACTTAAAAACAATAAGAGTAATACAAAAGTTCTGAAATATACATTTACCTCTTTAGTAAAATCATTTGTTCTTAGAGTGATAACATTGTAAATGTGTCTCAAAACATAAAAATCACATAAGTTTAACCTCCTGTGGTTGCCTACGGCTTTGAAAAAGAACATGATATCATTAAAACAAGTATAAAAGCATGGCTTATTAAATACATTTTTAAAACAAACCAATATGTACTAGTTTTTAGTATGATCCATGTAGGGTCTTCTATGTCACGAACATGCTTACCACAAGCAGCGTGTAGAAATGTCCGCATAGCCCTATCATTAAAATCACAAAGGTTATTTATTTTACACTAATTCCATAAACTTTGCAAACAAAAGATAATAATTCAAGAAAACTTACGAGTTCACGATCTTTTTCAAATCATTCCTTGGTTTGAAGTGGAGATAGTATAAGAGGATGACAGTGTAACTACTCTTGCATAGAAGAACCAATTGCCAATTATCACTCAAAAGAAGAGAAGAATATTAAGCAAACATAAAGCATTATATATATATATATTAAGAAATATAATTTTGTTTCTTACCCATGCACATATGGAGCCAAGAAACACTCTGTTGTGGTTTCACTAAGCCTCTCTGATAAATATGTATGTCTGATAGTAGCAGTGGTCCCTTTCTCTTGGAATTGTACTGGGCATAGGAATCCAAATTTATTGCTATTGCTAGAGGAGAACAACCTATGATTCATGTACCTACAATAATGCATGCACACAAATCAGATCTACTATAATATCAATGACCCTTTTTCCTTGGAGAGCTACGTACCACATTTGATTTGCCTGATCCGTAATATAGAACACTTATTTTTCCTGATCTGCTATAATAAAAGATTCATCTCCAAAACTTCTACTATTCATATCTACTACTGTAAATCCTAATCTATCGATCTTCACACCATTATTGACATCAATCTACTTGTATTTAAAAATGGGAAATTGAATTTTCACATAGTCAACCATCCAAATCTCTTCAATAACCCCATAATAATGTATGACTACCAATTTATGGTTCTTATCTTTCAAACTAGAGAAGTGCATAGATTCAGCCACTAACACAACACCATTGTTCTGGACGATGCTCTTATCATTGAAGGACTTTGTGTAAAAGGTATAACCTTTGATAACAAATGAAGTCCAACTTATGACATCAACCTCAGGACCACGTGCTAACTATTTAATTGTATCAGAAACACATTCTTCTTCATGAACCTTTTATTTGGACCAATGTGCAAAAGTTTTGCTATGCTCCCTAATTAACCTTTATTCAGTCATTCGACTATTTTATTTTCGTACAATTTCTTTATGAGTATTCATATAATCTTGAACTTTATCAATTATTCAAGATGTACAAGTGGACTTGTTGCAATTCATCAGGATCCACACTCTTTACTGTTGCGCCGCGTCTACCCCCTTCTTGATCATGATGTTTAGGAAGCCCACTATGTCCTACATTTGACAAATAATGTAGACAAAATTCCATAGCTTCTTTAGAAACATATTTCTAAACAATAAGTGCTTCAGGCTGGTTAGGGTTCTTCACACACCCTTTTAGGATTTTTATAGTATTTTCAATTGTGTACATCCACCGGAAATAGATAGGGCCACACAACTTTATCTCCCTCATTAGATGAACAATTAGATGTACCATGATGTCAAAAAAAGAAGGAAGAAGAATCTTCTCAAGATGGCACAAGATCATATATCCTTCATTTTCCAATTCATCCAATTTTCCCGTCTTAATGACTTTATTACAAATAGCATTGAAGAAGAAACAAAGTCTTTTCAATATATGTTGAAGATCATGTTCAACAATGCCTCGAATAGCTATTGGGAGTAGTTGTTGCATTAAGACATGACAATCATAAGACTTTGCCCTACTAACTTCAAGTCTTTCATTGACACAAGCTTCTTAAAATTTGAAGAATACCCCGAGGGAACTTTGATGCCATGTAAACACTCACAAAAACTTCTTTTCTCAACCTTAGATAAAGTATGAGTAGTTGAAGGACAAAAATTTCACTTACCATATGGCCTTAGATGCAAGTTTTCTCGTATTCCTATTTCTTGCAAATCTAATCTTGCCTTCACGCCATCCTTAGAACTTCCTTGTACGTTGAGTAGTGTCCCAACAATACTATCATATACGTTTTTCTCTACATGCATGAAATCGATAGTGTCTCACATCAAGATTACGGCAATATGGAAGATCAAAGAATTTAGACCTTTTTTTCATATATCTTTCTCATTTCTACTCTTTGTAGTCTTACTAAAGAGAGTATTGATATTTTTTACCTTTTCATAAACTTTCTTCCCAGTCAATGCCTCCGGAGCATCTTTAAACTAATGGCCACCAAAATTTTTTTTTTTAATCTATAATATAGGTGGCTCCGTCTAAGAAATCTCCTATGGCCAAGATAAATCATCTTTCTTCCATATTGAAATTAATGGTAGCATGTGCCTTCTTCACAAATCTGACATGTTTTGTGGCCTTTAACAGTATGTCCTGACAAGTTTCCATATGCAGGGAAGTCATTTATAGTACAAAAGATCATGGCTCACATTTTCAAAATCTCCTTCTTGTTCGCATAAAAAACATCGACACATTTGTCCCATAACTCTTTAAAGTCTTTGATTAAGGGTTCTAGGTAAGCATCTATGTTATTTCCAGGTTGCTTTGGTCCTGAAATCAACATAGACAACATAATGTACTTTTGTTTCATGCATAACAAAGGAGATAAATTGTAAATTACCAATAGAACAAGACATGAACTATGTATACTGCTTAGGCTATCAGAAGGATTTATGCCATCTGTGCTAAGCCCAAACCTAAAATTCCTAGGTTCTTCACCGAAGCAAGGAAATAATTGATCGATTTTCTTCCATTGAAAAGAATCAGTTGGATGTTGAAGCTTTCCATCAGAAATCCTCTCATCTGTATGCCATCTCAAATATTTGGCATCAATTTCATTGGCAAACAAGCGGTTAAACCCTGGTATGATTGGAAGATACCACAACACTTTTGCAGATGCCTTATTTGATTTATACCTCGGAGTTTCACATATCAGACATTGCTCATTCTCTTCATGCTCTTTCTATACAATATGCAATCATTAGGGCATGCATGGATCTTTTTATACTTCATCCCTAGTGGACACAATATTTTATTAGCATCATAGTATTGACAAGGCAACACGTTATCATCTGGAAGTATGTCTTTAAAGGCCTCAAGCGTTTCTGAAAAACTCTTGTTGCTCTATCTATGTTATGCTTTCAAGCTTACCAATTTCAATACAGCTTTCAGCAATTGGTTTTTTTACACCCCAGGTATAGCGGCTTCTTAGTATTATTGCACATATTACCATATACATGTGATTGCTCAAAAGCCTCTTCTCCTACATCACAAATAATATCCTCTATCTGATCATCTAGATCTGTGTCATCATCAGAGGCCACTCCCCCTGTTGAGATGCACTTGGCATTTCTAATTCTTCACCATGCCATACCCATATTGTATAACTCTTATAAAATCCTTTACAAATTAAATATGCATATATATCTATAGCACTTAGTCGCTTCTCATTCAACCATTCTACACAAGGGCAATAAAACATCCCATTGTTATCATTGGCATTTCTTCTAGCAAAGTCTAAAAAATTCCTCACACTGTTACCGTATTCAACATTCATCCGTTCAGCTTTTATCCAACTACAATCCATATATTTCAATACCTCTTTTTTCCTCTTTTTATATTTTTTCTCCTGGAAAAAGTAGGAGTATGATAAGAGCATGCAATTATTATAATCAAATACCTAGTTTAACTTCAAAGCTTAATGAACAAGTGCAAAGCAACTTTTATATCCTAATGCATTTATATAGAAAAGATAAGTTTGGTAGGCATCACTTCAATTAATCAATGCCAAAGACTAGTTAAATTACCTGTCAATCACTTGAAGAAAGGCTTTGAAAACTGTAAACTACAAAGCAAAGATATATCAATTTGGTATGATAGGGTGGATTGCGTGCTAGAAGCTTTAAAGACTGGAAACTACACAACATAACCAAATGCAAAATCAATCTTAGTAGCAATAATAGAAAAGCTAGACTTTCATCACATGCAAACCAAGGAAGATGCCAATATAATGGCAAGAGAAAACTGGATAAAGTTTGACAAATTCACACAATAGCAAAAAATGTTTAGCAATAGGTACTTTAAATGAGAAATTTATAAATGGTCAAGACAACAGGAACTTTTTATATATCACAAATTCTGTCTCTTAAACCAAATAGTAAATAGCAATTTCTTACAATTCTCAACAAGTTGTTACAGCAAAAGTTGGTGAAGGCACAAAAGCAGCAATAGTTCAAAAACACTAAGTTTTAGAAAGCAAGTAGAAGTGTACAACTGAGAAAGGAAACAATGCAGAGCAACAGAGAAAGGAGAAGGCACAAAAGTAGCAATCAATTTACTGAATACAAAATATGTGGGTTGAAAACAAATCAGTCTTCACAAATGAGACTTTATTAGTAAACACCCAGACATGTGTGCTTCTTCACAAGAGCAAGACAATGAATCATGACATCTCTGTTGAGTGTTTATATGGATCCAAATAAATTAGTATATGTTACTGCCTTTGTTCACTTTGATGATTTGATATTCTCGATTGGACATGTTGAAATTTTTTGTCTTGGTTATATTCACCTTTGTTTCATGATAGAATTTGCGCATTAAATAATTTTTTTAAATATCACAGCATGGTTAGGAACATGAAAAGGAATTTCTGCTCAAAAACTTGAAAACAAAAGGTATACTTGGTGGTAACAGAAGGTTAGGTGAAGTATGTTCAAAGAGAGTATATAGGATTCTAATGGCACAAAGAGGAAGCATTAGAACAAACAATGTAGAGGATGGTGCTGATTTCTTTGGATGTCAATCATCTTAACAGGTTCATAATTGAATGTAAATTACTTTTTGAGAAAGTCATTTTAAAATTTGAACAGTTAGAATGCACTACCTCCGGTCCTTAATTTGAACAGTTTTTTTTATATGCAAATTATTGGTGCTGGATTTATTTTTCCCTTTGGCTTTGGATTTAAATTACAAAGCCACAGAAGAAAGCATAGTAAAAAAAAGGGAAAACAATAAAGAGGAAATTGCCTAAATAACAAAAGCATATAACACTGAAATGGCACAAATGAGGCTGAAATAGGACAACATGAAAAATAGTTCTATAGAGGTGATTCACATGCGATTCAGTTCTAGGAGGTGATTCACAGTATAATGCTACTTATAAACAACCAAAAACCACAGTTTGCTAACACCAAGTTTATCAGAAATTTTACTAACAATTAGGGTTCAACATTTTTCTTGCATCTGTATCTCAAATTCAGATAACAAAATGAAGAAGAAAAAGGGGAAAAAGGAGAAAAATGCATTTGACCAATTTATCAAAGACAAAAACCCAATGTATCTTCTCATTACCTGCTGTTCGAGCTTCAGGAAGACACCGATGGAGAAACAATGAGGAGCATTGTAATGCAATCTAACGTCACTCTGCATCCATCGGCAGCATTCATTAAGGATGGAGGAGGGAAATAGGAAGGAGGAACGGTTGGTTAGCGAAGGAGGAGTTTAGAAGAAGAAGGAGGGAGTTTCATATTCAAGTATGAAAAACTGCATGAGCGATGGAGATTTCAGAAAGGCATATGGTAGCCTATTTTAGACTGGTTCAAGGGAACAATTGGTTTAAAAAGGTCATATTTTAAACTGGTTGTCCTCAATAACTGGTCTTAAAAGTAGGCAATATTTTTTTTAATGCTAAGATGTTTAGACCTATTCTTAATAACAACCGGTCTAAAATATCAAACTTTTTAGACCAGTTGTTCATCATAACTGGTCTTAAAAGTTAAACTATTTTAATTTTTTACTGCTCAACTTTTTAGACCAATTCTTATTAACAACTCGTCTAAAAATTTTAATATTTTAAACCGGTTTTGAGCGACAACCGGTTTAAAAAAGGATGAATATTTTATTTTTTTTAATTTAGAACATATATTAGACCTATTGTAGTACAATCGTCTAGAAAATGTATTGCATATATATTTTTTTGTTATGTTATTTCTTTTTAGACGGACTCTTAATATAACGATCTAAATAATATATTTTATACCTTATATTAGGGGAACTGGTCTCACAAGTTTTGTATAATTACGAAACTACCGTTGCTTATACCTTTTAGACCTTATTTGCTATAACCGGTCTAAATGTGTAAGTCTAAAAGGCCTTTTTTGTACTAGTGGACCCTCTTGGGTCTCTAGTCTACAAGTTCCGAAAGCATTTTTGCTTTTAGAAGTATCCAATCAGTCTGAATCTACTTGATATATCTAGATCTACTATCTGTGGCTTGGCTCTTGTACTAGTAGATATGTTGAGCTATGTCTGATTTCAATCATTTAATTATATTTAAAATTTCAAAATACTTTCTTAACTTGCTATTATATAAAAATAATGGATACTTATTGAGTATTTCTCTCTGTATTATTGCATATATGTAACATCCTAATTTTTTCATTCATAAGACTTAGATAATCTTATGAAGAAAATATTTAGTGGTAAATAAAATTTAGAGAATAATAGTTTAAATAAGGAAGATAGATCTAAAATAAAATAAAACATTAAAGTTTAATAAAGTCTAATAAAAATATAATTAAGCAATTATTATTATTGAATTCTTTCAGAAAAGATAAAATAATAAAGTTAGTAGAGATTAAATGAGTATTTAATTTTAATTTTAATTTTAATTTAATTATGTGTGTATAAGTGAATAAATAGTAAAATAAAAGAGACTAAGAAGTCCCACATCGACTAAATAAAGAGAAGAAGGAGTTCTTAGAGCCTATATATGGAGTAGTAAGGTGAATTCAAGATACAACTTTTCTATTATCGTGTACAACCAGGGCAGCCTCTTTAAAATGCCATTTGTGTTTTTGTTAACTGTTGGATTGAGCTGAAAGTTGGTCAGCCCATCCAAGACATCCAATTCGTTCAATTATTGGATTATCCATTGGTGTCATAGTTTACGAGTTACAAAGCACATAATACACTCAGGATTCTGGAATGAGGAAAACGAACCCTAGAAGGAAGAATTGTTGTTTCCAACTTTATCCACCATTGGATTGTCATGCAATTTTGTGGGAAGTTTTGGTCATCCATTTCTATAATTTCAAGGGTTGGATTGACGATTGAATGCCACAGGTAAGAGTAATTTATCACTCATTAAATCTATTATTTGAAAAGTAGGAATTATTTCGTAGATTTGGGAGTTTTCTATAGGTTCTAAGGTTAAAATCACAAATTGAGATCATAGAAATTTTAGACAAGGTTAGTCTAACATACTGATGATCCTTATTCTCAAATTTAATATAGTTATATTATAACGTTTACTACTCGTAGGAAATTCTGAGCAACTCGATGGAGGAGAAATTGTAAACATATAGTGTTACTAAAGGACTTTGCATTAATTAAGTTTCTTGTTATTCTAAGCTTTGAGATAAGGATTTTTCTTGGTTGGAATTTAGAGAATACTAAGTAACGTGGTCCTATCTATCTTATTTATCGGTACTACTTGTGGTTTTTTTTTAAAACTCCACAAGCCTAGTATTAGTATAAGTGGTATAAGCCTTGCTATTGTAAGACCAATAATGCCTTGTGGGACCTTTGTGTGAATCCTAACACTGGATAGATTGATTTGTGGAATCATTAGAGACAACTATAAGTCTGGATGTGTAAATTGAATTGTTTATACTATCTTTGTGATTCATTCCTCATGAGTGGTCTTGTATGGGCAATTGAACTACTAGTGTGATATGTTTCTGAGTATGGACTTGACAAATATATGTGTTATGTATGTGATGCCCTGAGGTTTTGTACTATTCATATATTTTCAATTTGTTGGATAAAGAATATATGTCTATGTTGGGACATGTTGATTCTATGTTATAAACTGGAATGTATGAGCATGAGAATATAAAGACCTCTTAAGAATAATGTGATATAAATGACATAGTAGTGAATAGGTATGATTGATAAAAGCTGAATGCCATGTGGCAAGTCGCTAGTTTGATTATTGTGCACTACTAGCTGGCATCAATTTTACAAGGCAGTATTCCCTGGTATGACACTCTAAATGCTTCTATGTAATATTCTCAGGGCTTGGGCAGTATTCCCGAGGGAAGTACCCTACTAGAGGAACCCATGGTCTTTTGTATGCTCTGTAGTATTTTGATCAGTCTACATCACACTTGTGGAGGGTGATAAGGCTCTTTTTGCACACACTACTACAAATGAGGGATTTAACGGCTCCTCTTTCTTGGTGTTTCTTTAAAGAAACACCGTAGATAATATTTTTTTTAAAAAAAAGTTTAGAAGCTATGGTGCTTCCTAATATAAGAGCCAAACCTTAGTGTTAGGCTTGTGCGGCACTTTCCTAGACAAGCACTATACAAAGCATTTATTTAAATATAAGAGCCAAACCTTAGTGTCAGGCTTGTGTGGCACTTTCATAGACAAGCACTATACAAAGCATTCATTTAAAAAAAAACAAAAGCTCAAGCTACGGCGCTTCTCAAAACAGCACCGTAGTTGGGTTAATTTTTTAGCATTTGTTTTAATTTGAAAAAAACTTATCTGGCACTTAAAAATAAAGTGCCAAATAAGGGTGAGAATAAATCAAAAAGATATTATTATTTAGACTCTCGTGTTGTAGTAAGTCAAAAAAGAAATCACCTGCTTCATTACAAAGTACTGCCCAAAACTGGCCTTAGCCAGCGCTCTATTATTAAGCGCTGGGGAAAGCCAAATATGCCTTAGCCGGCACTCTATTATAGAGTGCTAGTTAAGGCCAAATAATAGGGCCTTAGCTGGTGCTCTATTAAAGAGCATTGGCTAAGGCACTTAAGGTCGCCTTGAATATTCAACACAAACTTGAATTATATAAGGCACCACATGGTGCTTTGGATATTTTAAGGCACCATATGGTGCCTTGAATATATTTAAAGTGTTTGTTTTTTTTTTAAAAAATATTTAGGAAGCTATGACGCTTTAACAAAAAATGTTGTAGCTTCATTACAATCTGGTGTCGTGAATATATTTAAGGTGTCTGTTTTTTTTTTAAAAATATTTAGGAAGCTATGACTCTTTAACAAAAAATGTTGTAGCTTCATTACAATCTGCTATTTAAATTTTACCTTGCTGTTTTCATTTTCATCTTCCCATATTCTCTCTAGCTCCTCCATTTTTCACAACTCTGTTGCAGTCCAAAGCTTCCTCGCCCATATTTTTTTTCTTGTCTCAGCCTCTTTCAAAATCTCCCTAGAATGTAAGTGTTTTTTTCCTCAATATTTGGTTCAGTTTTTCTTTTGTAGTTAAAATCTGTCATGATCATATACGTGTGCTTATAATTTTTTTTTCAGGTATTTATTTGAAGTGTTAACTCTGTCTTCTTGAACTTTCTATATATTGTAATTTTTTTAATTTTTAAGCTTACAAATATAATCATACTTAGTTTAATTCGTTCTGTGTATGATTTTTATGTAGTATTATGAAGATCAACGTTGTGCCCAATCGACTGAAGAACAAGTGGATGAAATCATTGAGGAATAGTGTGAATATGTGGTCAGCCAATTAGTTAATATTTAGATACTTACGTACGTTAGGTTATTTCTTTGCCTATTCTCATGTTGTTTATTCTCTTAAAATTAGTTTTACAATTACATTAATTGTAATTACATATATCTAATACTGATTTTATGAATTAGTTATGTGTTATTTCATTCTGAATTAGTTTACTTTTTTCCTCTTCGTATTGTAAATTGCTATGGATTTTAATTGACTAAGTTCAAGTAAACAATTATATAAAATAATAATTAAAAAAATTATTACATATTACGGCGGTTATGGGAAGAAGTGTTGTAGGAGGGTACATACCTCCTACGGCGCTTTTGAGGAGAAGCGCCGTAGGATGTATTTACCCTCCTACATTACTTCTCCCCAGAAGAGCAGTAGGAGGCCCTTAAAAAAACACACAAGATACGGCGCTTTCATAAATTCAAGAAGCGTCGTAGCCTACTTTTATGGTGCTGAAAGCTATGGCGCTTGGGAAGCGTCATAGTATTCATAAAAATAAGCACCGTTTATTATATTTTTTGTAGTAGTGACTTTAGCCTTGGGATCCACAATTAAAAATTAGTCAATGATTTTTATAGGCAAACCTAGAATCGTTCTCTCTTCTGGGAAAGCCTTTTATTGATTCCTAAGTAATCTAAATGCCATACAAATGTAATAAAATAATGGGAAATTGGCTTTGGATTTTCTTGAAAATAGGTAAGTGCAAAACTTAATTAAAATCCTAAAGCTACTATTTTTGTTCTTTTCTTTATAAAATGGAATGGTTAATGGAATATGAATGAAGTGAATTCTCTTGAAAAATTGGTTCAATGGCATTCTTGCTCACTAAATGATATGGGAATTTGAAATCCATCAAGTCTTAATTAAAAACCCCAAGTTATCACATTGGACTAACACTCCTAATCAATAACTACTCCTACGATCGCATTCATAGCTTTTGCTTAGAAATATTATTTAAGAACAACTTGATGTGTAAAATGAATTAAATTAATGCAAATGTTTCTTATAATGTGAATGCACAATCGCAACACATAAATTGACCCAAATTAACTACACAAACTAGTAGCCACATAGCAAGCATAGTCTCATTCAATAATTAATAGGAAATACATAAATGAAAATTACCCAATCACAATAATCCAAATAAAAACACAATATAAGTAATCTTAGTTCAACAATATGGAGTCCAAATAACTTAATAAAATCCTACTGCAACTACTTTAAAACATAGCTAGGAATTACAATAACAATAGGAAACTCAAAAAGGAGCTAAGAAAAACTCCCTATTAAAGTTCTTGAACTCAAGCCAAATCCCCAATCTTTATGAGTTGAAAGCTTAGCAACTCATTAAAGCTTCAGTAGCAGTGACAACAACTTGTTTGGAACTCTAAAAATCCATAGAAACTGATCTTGTTGGAAAATAACAAAAGCTCACTGGAAAACCAAAGCACTTCATAGGAAATTTTAGAATGTCGCTGGAAACCTGCTCTCCTCTCACTCTTTGACACACACCCTCTCTCTCTTGTTCTTTGTCGGCTCGTGGTTTATAGGTTTCTTAGAAGCTTGAGCTCTCCTTCTTACTCTTGAATAGAGGTTGCTGGAGGAAGATGTAACACCTTACTTTTATACCAAGTCAAATAAGTTACTAATAATGATTTCAAACCACTAAGCCAGGTTTAGTTATAATGAGTAAACACTTTTGTAAATAGTTAGAAAGTTTAACCGAAAAATAGGACTTGATCCTGTAAAATGAATGGGCTTTTCTGACAAATTTAAAACTTTCTAAAACAATTAATTAGTGGTTCAAACTCTTCATTAAAAACCATCATTCCTTAAACTAGATTGTTAAAACTGGCTGACACCCAAGAGGGGGTGAATTGAGTGTTTGATAATAACTTAAAAACTTTAGAAATCTTTTAGCATCTTAATGAAAGAAATAAGTATGAAAGTATTGAATCATAAATCAATAGTTAATATATGCTAGAAGTATAAGAGTTTAAGAAAGAGAGTATGCAAACTGTGATTTATCTTGATTCGGTCCAATCAACGATGACCTACATCCAGTCTCTAGGCTCTTCCTGAGATTTCAAATCCACTATCTTCTTGTTTAATCCGGAATAAGAAAATCCTTTACAATTCCACAAGTTTAGCTAGGCACTTGTGAAGCCTTTTAAAATTCTCTCACTGAGTTACTCCCCCTTACACACCGTAAGGGTACAACTTTGATGATGAAAGATTACAATCAATATTCTTTTTCAGAAGTGAATAAGATAAACACTGAAGTACAATAAAAATAATTACTCTCTCAAATGTAATTGATATATAAGCTAGAGAATAATAGAGAGTGTTTGAGTTGAGGTGGATAGCTTATGATATAAGCATGTTGGCATTGGCATTGTGTATAGTTGCGCTTTGCTTGAATCTCTTGTATTTATAGTTGAGTAGGATATGACCATTGTGAGTATTTCAACCTATCCGTTGAGTCCTATTGCTTTATTTGATCTTTCTTCATATTTGAAAAACTAGCCATTACGTTCAGAGGACGCTCCGCTTCTGTAAAGTCAACTTTTGTCTCTTCACATAATCTCTTCATTGTATTCCTAGAGAAATGCATTAAACACTAATACAATGAAGTGTTAGAGTGATTAGAATCAAGATGGATGAATTACACAATCATTTCATTGATTTTTAGAAGCTTCAGATACGTTGTCTATCGCATTACTCGAGTGGTCACTTGAGTAATCCTAGGTCATTACTCGAGTGATACCTTGAGTAATCCCTTTCAAAATCTGGCTGAGAGTGTAACCTCAGTCACGATCAAGGCTAGGATTAGCGTTTAAATGCGTTTCATAATTGAATAAGAGATCCAGAATAATTAAAAACTTTTTACAACACTTGTATAAGTAGATCTCCATTCATTAATTGATAAAATTAATAGACCTGTTCGGTTTGTCACATGTACAATATCAGAGTATTAGTAAAATTCCCAACGTTCACCCGGGATAATAACATTAATCCAAAAGTTTATACAGGGCATCATTGCCCATCTCAATATCTATACCGAGGATTACACAAAAC
This sequence comes from Inga oerstediana, assembly GCA_963210345.1. NCBI lineage: Eukaryota > Viridiplantae > Streptophyta > Magnoliopsida > Fabales > Fabaceae > Inga > Inga oerstediana. The sequence continues at coordinate 43,478,172 of OY723409.1, forward strand.
TATAATTCTATAATCTATTCAATACATACATTCGTCCAAAATGATAACCAATCAAAACCAAAAGTATCTATCTAAGACTACTACTAGCAGTCCTAGTCGCCCTTATACGCTTCTTACTTCTTGATCCACTTGCCCTGTCTAAAAATGTTATTTGGAAAGAATAAGATTCTAAAGAATCCCAGTAGCAACAGTTTACGTATATGATGCATAATTAAACAAAGCAAGTAAGCATACATCACAATGTAGCAATCAATATTCGAGACTGGGCACACTTCCGCGTCCCCTTCACTATATACGTGGTTGGGCTTTTGCCATGTCCCCTCACTGTTTCTGTATTCAATGACTAATGCAAACATGCAATGCAATATACATGATATAGAATAAAGTGTCACTACCTTGGTTTTTCCGTTCTTGAGCAGGCACGGGCCTTCTATGCTCTGGGCAAATATAAAATCCTAAAGTCATAATTAAGAATAATACGTTATCACTTAGTCCAATAATCAATACCTTCACAATACTTAAATTGACTATCATTATTGTCTCTTAAGTACTAATTTATGCGTCTAATAAAAGCCCTAAAGGGTTGGAAGAACTACCCCAGGGATTCCCTTTTGGGAGCACAAAGACTGATATTTTTCACTGTTTTACTCGAGTGAAGATGGCCTCACTAGAGTGATGGGGCACTGACACTCGAGTGAAGACGGCCTCACTCAAGTGGTGGTATGGTCTGGACTTAGGTATCAGAGAGTGAAGGATAGCGAGTGAACACCTGAGAGCACAAGAAATTTTTCAGAGAACAAGAATACTCGAGTAGACAAGACCTTACTCGAGTAATAGCCAAATGCTTCACTTGAGCACTAGAGAGTGAAGTCTAGGAAGTGAGAACCTGAGTGCATGGGAGTTTTCAGAGGGAATAAGCACTCGAGCATGAGACTTCTCACTCAGGTAGAGACTGAATGGTCGTGAGTGCTGAGAGATACTCTTGCATTCAACCACAAGTGACAACCTGAGAGACAAGTTCTGGGTGTCAAGTACACCAGCACTCGATTGAGAGGAAGCTCACTCGAGTGAGAACCCACCACACTTGCAGGTGAGGCAACACCCATACCCTTTTCATAGAAGTGCAATACAAAAATTGAAGAGAAAATGAGGAATTTCATTAACTCACTCAAGTGACACCCTCCTTACTCGAGTGATATGTATCAGAAACCAGAAGATGCAGAAACAATGACAACATTCACCAGAATTTTCCTAACAGTTTCCAAATGACCCAAAACTTCAACCAAAGCTATCCCCACACAAAATCACTCAAGGAATCCAATAAAACCATTAAAACAACCAAATTCCTACTCCATTATCATGCTTTGGTCTTGGGCAACCTTAAACACTAAATTTCTAAAATCACTAACTCAATCATTCAATACCCAATTAATCCTTTCTATCTATATACATTCCAAATATACCATTTCCATACCAATAATATACCAAATGTCCAATGGCTCTTATTTTCAAAAATAGGAAATAAATTCCTAGAAATTCAAAATTAATCCATTTGGCTCACTTAGATAGATAGATTGGTTTCACTTACCTCTTCAACTTTTCCAAAAGGACTTCTTGATCCTCCAACTTTCACAATCTCTTGAAATCACAAACCAATACCAATGAACAAACTACAACTATCAAAATGAAGCTCTTTATGCAAGGAACAACTTTAATGGAATGGGTTTGAGCATTTGAGATCATTTCCCTTACCTTTTTCAAGCTTTTCTTCTTCTTGTTTCCTTCAATAATGGTGCCGAACTAGAGAGAGAGAGAGAAGAGAGAGGTTGAGTGTGAAGGAGATGAAGAATGATGATGATACTCTCTTCCCCATGCTGCACAGCCAAAAATTAGAGGGAGGAGAAGAGAGAGAAAATGAATAAAATACTCCATGTTGACTTTCACACACACACACACACACACACACACACACTCATACCCACTTTTGCCATAAGTCATCTTCCCATTGGCTCTCATAAAGTAAACCACCAATTAGCTACTCTAATCGCTCCATTAGCCATTCAATCACACTTCACATTTTCTCTTAGTTAGTAATTAATTTCTCCCTTAATCACTAACTTATGGCAAATAATTCCATTTTTTCAATTTCACCTTAATTTTTTCACATTAATTAAAATTGCAACAAAACACATAATAACTCACTCTAATTCACAATTACATTCTCAATAATCAACATTAGCCCTTAATCAAAATTTGGGGCGTTATAGAGAGCATTTCCAAATTCATTATTCGAGGGGTCACTTGAGTAATCCTTGGACATCACTCGAGTGATCTCTTGATTTTGATTTGAAACATAGCAAATTACATATCATCGGAAAGCTCTCATCATCTACATTCCAATGCAATAAGAATCACCTCCAAACTCATTATTTGCAAAACCAAAGAGTATATGCAGCACAATCATCAATCATCATTCATCATGGGAGCATATAGCCCCATGCTTACATAGATTGTGCACTAGGTCTTAAAGCCCAAGGACATACAGTCCAATAACCACAAAAAATGTACACCGAGGCTTACAACCTCATGACACATAGTCCAATAATCAAATCACTCATATATTCATGAAACAAATTTAATCGATGGCATAAACAAACATGCAGAACAATTGCAGAATAAGTGAGAGAAAGAGTTACTACCTATTTACCTATTAACCTTTCCGTTACTTTACCTCTACCAAAACCCTTTCCAGTTCACTTTCTTTTTAAGCTCTACCAATGTCAAATTCTATAATTTTGAAGTTTTTATAGAGATGGATCATTGCTCATTCTCATCTTACTAACATAATTAAAAATTATCTTCTTTTTGACCCACTTATGAATCTTATCCTTTTATTTGAAATAGTTGCTCATCATTGAAAATCTTTTATACTTATATTATTATAAATCTACTAAGACATATTAAATGTCTTCTTTCCTATGTAACTACACAATTAATTTAACAAGCTAGTCCTTCAAACCTTTCCTAAAACTCTCAAATCCATTGCTAGTTACACTTTTTAAAAAAATGATGCCATTTTCGGCCTTAAGCAAAATTTGCCTCTAATTTTTTTCAAAGAATTTTGAAAAATCATAACTTAATCTTGGAAACTCTAAATAAGGTGATTTAAGTCCCTATTTAAAGCTCTAAAAATCAACTTCCAAGAAAGAAATAATTACAATATCTAATTATGAAAGTAACCTTTCATATTTTGCATAAATGGTTACTGCCCAAATCTGGAAAACAAACTTTTCCCACTTTTTCTGTCTAAACTTGAACAATTCATATATTTCGTTCTAGACATCCAATTGATGTGTTCTATGACTCATTTTAAAGATTAAGATATGTACTAACTCATTACCAAATGTCATAGGCAAAGAAAATCATTCACCTTCTAAAACATCACACGAACTTGATAGCACCTTTGATTCTCTAGAATTGGCATTTTGCTATATAACCTCATTTCAACCGCATGTTTCTTCTTAATATGAGTTCTTTTTTAAACTTATATTTCAAAACACATATTTAACCCTCTGAACTTCAAAGAAATAAAGTCATACTCACCTAAAATATTAAGGTTTTGTTCTAGAAATTGCATGCATGCTACACTCTATTTTTCGGTTAAAAAAGTAAGACGGAAAAGAAGACATGCAACATCAAAATCATTGCTTAAACATCAAGAAATTTGACCCTTTCAACCCCATATTGCATGCTTCATTTTACTGTGTCAAATGCATAAACAAAGAACCCCAAATCGTACCTCAAATCAATATGCAATTGTACAACTCTTCCTTTCATAGTGATAGAAGCTTTTCTCCCAATAACACTCAAGTTTTAGAAACCATTTAACCCAAAAAACAGCACCAATCTATAGAAATAAAGATGGAAGAGGGTTTAGGAGACTCACCTTAGCAAGAATTTATGATTACATGTGAGAAAATCCCCTCCGATCACCTCTTTCCAGCAAGAAAACCTCCCTCCAGTCACTTTCTTGGCTCTCTCTCTCTCTCTTCTTATTCAGGTCACAAATGGGGGATGAGGTAGCTGTTGAAACTTTTATCTTATAAATTTCTAGGTCATTAGGAATAGGGTGTGCAACATTTTCCCATCCCGGTCTTCTCGTCCTGATCCCGAGCAAATCGGGACATGATTTTCTCGACTGGAAAAATTTGGGATCGGGAAAAATTGTTCGAGATCGGGAATAGGATTTCCCGATCTTGACTTTTTCTCGATCCCGGAAATATATCTATATATGTAAATTTTTTTAAAAAATATTTAAGAAAGCAAGACTAAATGTAAAATAAAATGTGAAATCCCTAACACCTTCATGGTAGTATCTATTCTTTTAATTTATTTAGTTAATTTGATTTATTATTTATTAAATAATTCAAATTTTTTATTCTTGTCTTTGTACTTTTTGCAGCTGTATCGACAACTTTGAGCATGTATTAGACTAATTATATATTTGTATTGGACTAATTTGGTACAATATAATATTATATAAATTATATATTTATACTAGACTAAAGGAAACACAACAAAAAATTTAATGTTGGGAATTGTTTTTAAAAAAAAGGAAATCAAGGATCGGGAAATTCTTTATCCCGATCCTGAAAATTTCTTGTCCCGTCGGGACGGGAAATTTTTGAGATCAGGATCGGGATCGGGAATGAAAATTATTCCTGAACCCTTCTCGAGATCGGGATCGGGAATGGGATTTTTCGATCCCGAACACCCCTAATTAGGAAGCTCATAGCATAAGCCTTGACTTTGGCATTTTTATTGGGCCAATTTGTACAAAATCTGAAGTTTATCTTTTTGGTCATGGGGAAAACACATCCTCAGGTTCTTATTTTCAGTTAAACATTGGCCTAATACCATTTTTGAACATGGGGTATAGAATTGATCATTTTGTCCCATCTATAACAACATACTAATCAACACTTGTTTAATATATTGAATCCCTCAAATAATTATTAGAAATTAATCCTTAATACTTCACAAGGCGTTTCTTCCTCGATTAGCTTCTTTACCTCATAAAATAATTTCCTCAAAATTTCTAGGCTAAAAATTAACCTCTAACTATTTTTTCTTGAATTTTTGGGAAAATAGACTTTTAATTCCCAAAAATTAACTTTAAAATTACTTAAGACACTTTTGGGAAATTAAGCCTCTTCATAATTTTTGGGATGTTACAATTCTTCCCTCATAAAATAAATTTCATCCTCAAAATTTGACACATACCTTAAGGCATAGAATTTGGATATTGCTTCTTCATGTCTCCTTCTACCTCCCAAGTTGCTTCCTTTTGAGATAATCCTTTCCAGACTACTTTCACAAATGGCATACTTTTGTGTCAGAGTCGTCTCTCCTGATGATTAATAATTTGTTTCAACTCAATTTCATAAGTGAGATTATCTTGAACACCAATATCTTCATGCTCAATGACATGGTCAGGGTTTGGCTAATATTTCTTTAGTTGTCATCATGGAAGACATTATGAAGCATACTCAGATTCGGGGGTAGAGCTATTTGGTATGCTACTGGTTCAATTCTCGTCAAAATTTCAAAAAGACCAATATACCTTGGACATAGTTTCTTCATTTACATTGTCCTACCAATGCCTGTGACTGGTGAAACCTTCAAGAACACATGTTCACTAACCTCAAATTTTAGAGGTCTCCTCCTCTTGTCTACATAGCTTTTTCCATTTACTTTATGCAGCATGTAGCCTTTTTCTTATAACCTTTATCATTTCTGTTGTTTGATCAACCAAATCTAGCCTATACAACCTCCTTTCTGTCAATTTAGTCCAGTAAAGTAGTGACCGACACTTCCTTCCATATAATGCTTTATATGGAGCCATCTGAATACTTGCATGATACCTGTAACCCCCTTCCGTAATTAATATTCGGAATACATGATTAAAATGAAATAGAGACCAATAACAATCAAATAACATTTACAAACCCATATACCAAACAGAATTTTCACAAATACCTTTTGAAATCATTTATAACCGGTCTCACATTCACATTTCGAATACAATTACTACACAAAGATAAATCACATTTAATATATCAGAGTATGCAATGTAGTAATTCCGGCCATTCCGGATTCCATTCATTAATCAAGCCTTATAGGGCACAATCGCCTATACAAGCCCTCATATGGGGATTACACAAATCTTTCTCATACACATACATATATACACATCCAAATTCAAATATCCCATCTAGGATGATAACCAACTACCAGAATGACAACCCGAAGGAAGTCCTCATCACCCTTAGCTACATGCTCCATCCTCGATCCACTACCCTGTCTGAAAGGTTAGTAGGGGAGGGTGAGATTCTAGAGAATCTCAGTAGGAAACATATACCAAAATCATGTATGATAAGTGTATAATGCATGACATGTTTGCAATACATATCACATGCCCAAACCATGACACATCTGCATGCTCAATGTTTCAACAACATACTCATGGCCATAGCATAAATAGAAACAGAGCTTCAAACATCATATATGTTTCACATAATCAAGCAAATCAATAACATGCATAAACACATTAACACAAATATCATACACATGCAAAAAAGGTAAGTTCCCTACTCTCTTTCCACGTAAGCTCTAGCTCCGGTTGCTCACGATCAGGATGATCATCAAACTCTATAACCCAACCAAGGACATAGGGTTAGTCCCTTTTTCGAATTCCTTAACTTTCGAACACTTAAGTTGGTTATCATACAAGACCTTTAGGTGGCTACTTAAAGCCTAAACACACACCTAACGGGTTGGGAGACACCATCCCAAAGTTCCCCCTTTGAAAGCAAAACACTAAATTTTGGTCTTCTCACTCGAGTGAAGATGACCTCACTCGAGTGATAACCCCCAAACTCACTCGAGCACCCAAGAGTGCCACACTGAAAGTGTTTGCCAGAGAGCAAACCTCAACATGTCTCACACCCTCACTCAAGCACAGAAAACTGTACTCGAGTGATTACCTCAAATGTACTCGAGCACTAGAAAGTACAACACCAAGAGTGTTTGCCCGAGAGCACAGAACCCTTAAAATGGCAAGCTCACTCGAGCACTACCCCCAGTACTCGAGTGATGGCACACAACCCACAAGTGCATATTCACACTCTTGACAACCCAACTGTAAGTGACAACCCGAGAGTAGCCTCTTAGTGCAATAGCACATGATCACTCGAGTGAGACCACCCTTACTCAAGTGATAACCCACATCACTTGTAGGTGAGGAAGTGCACTCGAGCTCTCCTCATGAAAACCCAGGCAAAACTTGAAGCAGAAAAGGGAAATACACTGCAGCACTCGAGCATGATCTTCCCTCACTTGAGTGTTGCTATCAGAATGCCCAGATCGCAGCAACTAATATAGTTTCCCAAACTTACCCAATTAGCTTCCAATGGTTCCAAAACTCTACTACAAGGCTTATCCCATATATTTTCACATAAGGAACCCATTGGACAACTCAAAATACCCAAAAACATATCATAATGACCATTTCCCTAATAGTCACACTTATTACACAATTAACCCAAATTTTATTACTTTACTCCCAATACTCTAAATCCATTCCAATGACAACAAAATACCATATGGCATCATTTTAACCACAATACACCATCATTCCACAATTATACCAAATCAGGGCAAAAGCTACAAATCACATAACTCAATCAAATATCACAATATATAGATCAAAAGGGTACAAAACTCACCTCTTCCTCTTTCCCAAACCAATTTCTTGATTCTTCACCTTTCCACTTTTGCTCAAGCAATAAAACATCTCCTCTCACAAATCTAAAACCATAGAGATGAAGTTCTCATCACTATGAACAACTTTAAAGAAGATGATTTAAGCCAAAAGAGACAAGAACAAGGCTAAAACTCACCTTTCCATTTTCTCTTCCTTCCCTTAAGCATGGCGACCATGGAGGCTTAGAGGAGAGAGAGAGAAAGAGCTCAGAATTTTGGCTCCCTACACACACATAACTGACTTGAGAAGAGAGGAGAGAGGAATAAGTTGAAATCTTGACCCAAATCTAAGGGTCCACAATTTGCCAAGTGTCACCATCTTGACACACATCCCATGAGCTCACATGCACACACATACACATGATTCCGCCCCTTGATCTAATACACAAGTCAATCCTAACCAATGATCTTGAAGCTACCAATGAGTTTCCTCCTTGGTAACTGATCAACTGGTCGGTAACTTTACCGTTTTGCCCCCGATTATGGCAATTTACTTGGAATCACCATCAAACTCATTTATTATCCCATTTAGCACAAAACACACCCTCCCTATATTCTAAGTCAATTTGGGTGTTAACTCGCAATTGAACTCGAATACAGGGTTTTGGCACTGCTTATAACATAAGCGACTACAATCTACTTCCTATTCTCCAAAAGGTTCATTGATCTCCAATCACATTCACCTTTGGGTCATTAATCCTTAATCATAATTTGGGATCCTGCTAAACCAGGGCTTAATAGTCTAGTAATCTCAGGCTCATTCTCTAGCCTTGAGTCTCAAATTTGGGGTATTACAATACCTGTTATTGTAAGCAAACTCAACAAGTGGAAAGAAATTATCCCAACTTTGCTTAAAATCCAATATGCATGCTCTCAACATATCTTCTAGCATTTGTATAATTCTCCCTATTTGTCCATTAGTTTGAGGATGGTATGCTATACTGAACTTCAATTAGTACACAGAGCTTCATGCAAAGACTTCCAAAACATTAAAGTAAATTGAGGATCTTTATTAGATATGATGCTGCTTGGCATACCATGGAGTCAAACTATCTCCTTTATATATATCTCTGCTAGCTCATCTGTAGGATAGCTAGCGATTATAAGAATAAAATGAACTGATTTGGTTTACTAATCAACGGTTAACCATATTATGTTGTAGTTCTTTATTTTAGGTAATCCCACTATAAGATCCATTGTAACATTTTCCCATTTCCAGTCAAGAATTTTAGGACTCTGTAGAAGCCCCGATAGTCTTTGATGTTCTACCTTCACCTTTTGACATGTGAGGCAATGCGCAATATATATTTTTAGATTACCTTTCATTCCTAGCCACTAGTATAAAGACTTCAGACTATGGTATATTTTGGTCATACTCGGGTAAAGAGTGCACTTAGTTTTGAGTGCCCTTTCCAGGATTTTCTGTCTAAGTTCAGCCTAGCGGAACATATATCCTTTTCTTATACCTAACTAGTCCACTAGGCAAAAAATCATACTCTTGTGTCTCTCCTTATTCAAGTTTAACCCTGATCGCCTTTGCCTACTCATCCTATTTCTGGGCTTCTTCAATTTCACCTCTCAAGTCGCTTTCTTCTTGAATCACACTGTAGCTACTAAGTAATATCTTTTTAGACAAATTTAAATCTCTAAATCCTTCAAGTGATTTTTGTTCCTAGATCATAATGATTGACACTGATAAGTAAAATATTTGCATATTTATTTTCCTTCATATGATGATTTTAAGGATGATATTTGCATTTAATATAATAAAATTGGCTGTGATTGATAAATAAATAATGTTTTTAGAATAAATAGCATAAAAAATTAAAAAAATGAAAGTACTGTAGTAACATGATCACTGTAGCAAATGGTTAGACTGTAGCGAACGGAAGTTACACTATAATGGATGGAAGTCACTGTAGCGACGGAAGCATTGTGGAGCTGCCAGACACTGTAGCTGTTGCCTCCAGTCACTGTAGCAGCCTTCGGACATTATAGCAGTGCTATAGCACATGTTTTTTCCCCTATAAATAGAGATCAATACTAAGCTCAAAAGGGGAGGAGAGGAAGAGAAGCAGAGGTTTCCTTCTCCGACAAGGAGAGGTCCTTCTCTGACCGGGAGAGATCTTTCTCTAACATTACATAGTTCATTGTATTAATTTTTAGATTTATTTTCATGCATTGCATGCCTCCATCTTGGAAGGCTTAGGATTATATTACTTTTTGCATACCTCCATCTTGGAAGGCTTAGGATTGTATTAATTTCTGCATGCCTCTATCTTGGAAGGCTTAGGATTGTATCATATTTTGTATGCCGCCTACATGGAAGGTTTTACCTCCTAAATGGACGGCTAGATTTCTTCATTTTTCATGCATCTTTTGGTTGTATGTTTATGTTTGATAATTGAATATTCAAGTTTATGCAGTATTTCTGAGGTTTTCATTCAATCTTTATGCAATGTTAACTTATTTTTGTTTTGTTTTTAATTTTATCATGAGCTAAATTTTCATTTTCCTAGGGGGATGATGTAACTTACTAATAACGGATTGAATCTAAATTTTTAAATCTAGTTTGAATTTCTCCTTCATGATTGAGTTTTAATTATTATTCTTAATGCTTTTGATTGACTGGCCATCTTTTGAATGATTTCAATATGGATGTTGAGACCGGAAGGTGATACATGTGTGTAGACCGTATAATTAAAACCATGACTTTTATATAAAATAGGAATATATTCATATGAGTTGTGTAGTCTTACTGAGTTTCATAAATCTTAATGCATAATTAATTGCTCAAATTCATATAGGAATATATTGGATTAGCAATTGATTATAGAATTGCTTGAGCTTGGAAGAGGCTAGTAATTAAATTAGGGAAACTCGAATATCAATCATGTGGAATAAATTGGGCTAGAATAGATAAGTGATTCAATCCGAAATTTGTTAAGTGAAATATGACCCCTAGGGCTTTTTCTCATATTTGCTTTCATATCATCTGCATTCATATTTAATTGTCTTTCTTTTATTTTGTACTCTCAATCACCAACTAATTGATCAACTAAATAGAGTTAAAATTGCTCATTTTGGTACTTAGTGATCAATCCTCATGGGAAAAATACTCTACTTACTTCTATATTATTTGATTACGACAGTGTACAATTGTACTATTTATTTGATCATTTACACATGTATCAGGTTTTTGGCACCGTTACCGGGGATTGTTGTCATTAATATCAATACCAAGTAATTTTAATACTAATTTAGTCTTCATGTAAAAATTTCAAAAAAAAATTTAAAAAAAATGGATTATTCACATCATTCGTTTGGTTTAATAAGTGATAACTTCTCATATATTGGTTTTTTTTTCTGGAATGCATGTGGATGGAATGAGACAAGAAAATATAAATACTGGTTGGATTGAACATTCTTCTCCTTATAATTGTTTTTCTTGTGCTTATTGTGGAAAGTGTCATTCTTATGAGCATTGTCCATAGCAATACCAGTCATTATGTGAGAGATGATTTCAATATGAACCAAACTTGTTTTAATCATTCCTTTTATCCTGGTGGAATTTTGGAGCAACAAGAGTATGTGGATCCATATGTCAGGTATTCTCCTAATCCTCCTTTCTACTCTTATCCATATATTGAAGAACAAACTCTTGAGTATAAGGAAAAATCTGATTTAGAAAGATTAGGTGAGGAGTTTGTAGAATCAACAAAGAGATTTATCAGAGAGCAAAAGAAAATTGTCACTAGTGTTGAGTCAAGTATCCAAAATATTAGAATATATGTGATTCAAATTATTTTGTCACTTGAAACTATAAGGCAAGATAATTCTTTAAGCATGATGCCTACTCTTGTGTTGATGATGATTATTGTGAGGAAGTTGAGAATGTGGAATTGAATGAAACTTTAGCTCTTGTGGAATGTGATAAAGAACTTGAAATCACTTTTGGAGAAGATAGTGGGTATAGTTTAGAAGAGGTTCCAGTTGTGGAACCTAATTCCTGTCAATTTGATGTTGAAACTAATGTGGATGTTCTAACAGCTATTGTTCATGTCTCTCTTATTGAAATATTGACTCTTACTGATGAGAGTCAAGTGGATTTTATGGGATGCTCTAAACTTTTGGAAATTCCTAAATCTGTTTGCAAATACATACATGTTGTGCTTTATTTGAATTCAGTAAATAATTATACTCTAAAATTGTCTATGTTTGAAGAAGTACAATTAATTACTTTGAATGATCATTTCTTGTGCATGAACCATTGTTGCTTGAAAAGAAATAAAGATAAGGTGATCCTGGTATTTGATACTTTTGATTAGTAGTTTATGTTTGGGAAGTCTGGCTGAACACTATAAATTTAGCGCTGCTTGGGAGGCAACCCAAGGTTTGGTTTGATATTTTGTTGTGATTTTGCAGGACTTCTGGTAGCTCTTGATGATGTATTCTACTTTGATAGTTAAAAAAACACAAAAAGAAAAAAATTAAAAAAATTAAAAAAAAATTGTTTGGTCTTTGTCTAGGTAAAGCCGTTAAAGAAGGGCGGCTATTTGGGAGGTAACCCAAAACTTCTTTCCTACTCTCTCAATTTTCTTTACTACTCACCAAAAATCACTGCACTTATTGAGAATTTTAGTTTTCATCAGTTTCATTTTAAGTTACCATGGAGGAATCTCTTGCAAAGCTTAAAAACAGGTTCCCCACTCTTCCCAAAGATGTGCTCAGGAAGATCTATAACAGTCGACTTAAAAGGATGATGATATTCAATCGTTTGGGCCTTCTTATGGATATACGTTGGATCATTGAAGCTAAGGTACGTTTAGCAGGTGAGATTCATAATTCAATTGTTAAACCTTTGCCAGGAATGGGAAGAAGTTCTTACTCTAAAAAGAGAAGAGCTAAAAGAATGAAGGTCTGCCATAAATGTGCAAGGTAGAATTGTGATCAACGCTGTAGGAGTAATGGTATGGTTTCTACAAATCGAGAACATAAAATCAAATTTATAAAGGATGGACTGAGTAAGGAGTCACTGGATAATATTATTCAAACTCTTGAGACACATCCGAGTGGTGATGTTCATCGTATTCTTCTCGATTTAGCAGACATATTCAACAAAGAAAAAGAGCGCTATTGTCTTGGGAATCTGACGTTAAAATACCTTGTTTGCCAGTTTATAAGAAAACTAGATTGGGAAGCAAATCCTCAATTGATAGAAAGCGTTTAAGCCATTATTGGACGTAAAACCAGAGGAAGATGTAAGCTAAAATCACAACTATTGTACATAATTTGTTTAACTTGTTTTGTCTTTTCTGTAGCTTTTGTCTAATCTTTCTTATCTTTTTGGCAGCTTTTTCCTACTCTACTTTATCTTTTGGCTTTCTTTCCTCTTTTTGTTTAATTTCTTAACGCAATAGCCCACAGATCATCAGTATTGGAAATTTTTTCAAACTTCTTTGAAAAATGTGTGATTTGTGTGATTTTGTTGTCGCTATTTTAGTGTTATATATATGTATTCTTCTATTGGTAAGAATGTACTCTTCACTTGTAAATATGCACTCTTCTACTTGTAAGCATACATAGTCCGAGAGAAAGAAAGAGAAAAAGGGTATTTCACAAAAATGTAAATTTACATCTATTTGCATTTTTGGTGAAATTGATTTGACAAGAAAGGAGAGTTTATAATAGCTACAAATGAACTTGGAATTGCATTAGCTGCCAGAGAAATCAACTTTATGTACGGGGGAGGCATCCAGGGCCTAAAGGAAAGTGTGACCATTTCTGTATCAATGAATGGAAGCATGGGTTTAAATGTAAGGGTGAAGGAGTTGGAAGATCACATTTTTTCCTTAGGACAAGAGTTACAGGTTTCGAGCTTTCCTGAACGGATGGGACTAATGTTCTACCATGCTCAAGCTTTCATTGCTCTACCCGGTGGTTTGGAGACGTTGGATGGAATTTCTATCATTGTATATTGGACTAAGTTAAACTATGACAAAAAGCCATTAGGATTGTTAAATGTTAATGGTTTTTATGATAATCTGTTGTCTTTTCTTAATCATGCTATGGAAATAGGATTCATACCCCAAGCGACTCGCCACTCCATAATTACTGCACCAACTGCTGATCAGCTTCTCGATCAACTACAAACCTATGAACCTAAACTAGATCTACTTGTCAAGCAAATAGGTGGGCAATCTTCAGATAGCAGTTAGAAGCAGAATCCAGATACCACTCTTAGGTTGTAACTTTCCTTAATCTCTTGGTTTTACTTTATTGTGTGTTTATGTTAAAAAAACCACCTCATCTAAGCTCTAGAAGACATTGGGGACAATGTTTGATTTAGGTTGAGGGAGGAGAAATATTTTTTTTTGTTTTTCCTTAGTTAGTAAAACCATTAGAGGCATGTGGTGTGGAAAAAATGGCAAAGTAAGGAGTTATTCTTAACTCCTGAGACACATTTCATTAGCTGTATTTTATTAGTTGCATGATTTTTTTTATCTTTTTCAAAAAAAACAGTAAAAAAAAAAGAGTAAAAAAAATCATCTTGTTCAAGTGCTTTGTAATGATCTTGATCTTAAGAAGTATACAAGTTTTAAGGATGGATCAATTGAATTTAGAGATTTTATAGGATGAACAAACAACTGATTGTTGCAATTGGTGATGAATTTTGAGATTGAATGAACTGATTTTAAAAATCCCTAGCTGTGAGCTTCTGAGCCTATAATGATTATTTCTCTTGTGTGTGATATTCACCTATTAAATTGTCACTCTAGAACTTGCTTTAAATCTAGTTGAAATTACATCTCACATGCACATTAAAAAATGATAAAGGCATTCATTTTCTTTAACCAGAGCCAAATAGCTAACCTTTCAATTATACCGTTGATAAGCCCCTTTGAGCCTAATTGACTGTTTCTTTGTTTTCAATCTATTAACATGTGCTTTAATGATATATCAAGTGCTTTTACCTTATTCGAAAGATTAGTGGAGCATTTGAAATTTTTGTGAAATGGGCTTTTGACAAAGTGTGGGGGTGTATCTATCATCAACTTTACAATTGCAATTGAAAAAAAGAGAGAGAAAGAAATAAAAAAAAGAAAAAAAAGAAGAAAAAAAATGTCAAATGTTTGATTTGTGGGTTGTTGTGATGAGATAAATTTACAAGTAGCCCATTTTTCAATTGTTTTATTTCTTTAGCCTTTCATACCATGTTTTACATTCCTTTACCTTAACCCCATTACAACTCTTAATAAGTCCTTTTGATTTGAATTATGTATGTGAATTAAGTAGTGGAGATTGAGATTTTTAGCAAGCCTATAGTAGTGCAATTTTTTCGGTTGAATTTGAGCGAAACACTTACCCTTGAACACTTGAGAGATTGAGAGAATGAGTTACAAGTACGAACTTGGTTTATTCATTTTCAATTAAAGTTACCAGTTTATATTTTTGTTGATTCATTAATACTATGATCTCTTTGTTTTTCATTTTGTTCTTACTTATGACCTGATACTTCTAATTTTGTTCGAAGCACTTATTATTTACTTCTTTTCCAAGGACGTCTAAGAGTTAAGTGTGGGGGAATTTGATAAGTAAAATATTTGCATATTTATTTTCCCTTATATGATGATTTTATGGACGATATTTGCGTTTAATGTAATAAATTTGGCTGTGATTGATAAATAAATAATGTTTTGGAATAAATAGCATAAAAAATAATTAAAAAAAATGAAAGTACTGTAGCAACACGATCACTGTAGTAGATGGTTAGACTGTAGCGGACGGAAGTTACACTATAATGGATAGAAGTCACTGTAGCGACGGAAGCACTGTGGAGTTGCCAGACACTGTAGCTGTTGCCGACAGCCACTGTAGCAGCCTTCGGACATTGTAGCAGTACTGTAGCACACATTTTTTCCCCTATAAATAGAGATCAATGCCAAGCTCAAAAGGGGAGGAGAGGAAGAGAAGCAGAGGTTTCCTTCTCCGACAAGGATAGGTCTTTCTCTGACCGGGAGAGATCTTTCTCTAACATTACATAGTTCATTGTATTAATTTTTAGATTTATTTTCATGCATTGCATGCCTCCATCTTGGAAGGCTTAGGATTATATTACTTTTTGCATACCTCCATCTTGGAAGGCTTAGGATTGTATTAATTTCTGCATGCCTCTATCTTGGAAGGCTTAGGATTGTATCACATTTTGTATGCCGCCTACATGGAAGGTTTTACCTCCTAAATGGACGGCTAGATTTCTTCATTTTTCATGCATCTTTTGGTTGTATGTTTATGTTTGATAATTTAATATTCAAGTTTATGCAGTATTTCTGAGTTTTTTATTCAATCTTTATGCAATGTTAACTTATTTTTGTTTTGTTTTTAATTTTATCATGAGCTAAATTTTTTCCTAGGGGGATGACGTAACTTACTAATAACGGATTGAATCTTAAATTTTTAAATCTAGTTTGAATTTCTCCTTCATGATTGAGTTTTAATTATTATTCTTAATGCTTTTGATTGACTGGCCATCTTTTGAATGATTTCAATATGCATGTTGAGACCAAAAGGAGATACATGTGTGTAGACTGTAAATTAAAACCATGACTTTCATATGAAATAGGAATATATTCATATGAGTTGTGTAGTCTTACTGAGTTCCATAAATCTTAATGCATAATTAATTGCTTAAATTCATATAGGAATATATTGGATTAGCAATTGATTATAGAATTGCTTGAGCTTGGAAGAGGCTAGTAATTAAATTAGGAAAACTCGACTATCAATCATGTGGAATAAATTGGGCTAGAATAGATAAGTGATGTGGAATAAATTGGGCTAGAATAAATAAGTGATTCAATCCAAAATTTGTTAAGTGAAATATGACCCCTAGGGCTTTTTCTCATATTTGCTTTCATATCATCTGCATTCATATTTAATTGTCTTTCTTTTATATTGTACTCTCAATCACCAATTAATCGATCGACTAAATAGAGTTAAAATTGCTTATTTTGGTACTTAGTGATCAATCCTCGTGGGAACGATACTTTACTTACTTCTATATTACTTGATTACGACAGGGTATACTTGGACTATTTAATTGATCATTTGCACACGTATTAGACACCTATACTTTTTTTGACTTAAAGCATCAGCTACGACATTTGCCTTACTTGGATGTTACTTGATTTCAAAATTATAATCTTTTATTAGCTCTATCCATCTCTATTGTCACATATTCAACTCTTTTTGATCATGCAAATATTTGAGACTCTTATGGTCGTAGTAAAGCTCTATGGTCACACCATACAAGTAATGTTACCATATTTTCTAGGAAAAAACAATCACCGCAAGCTCTAAATCATGTGTGGGGTAAGTTTTCTCTTGAGGCTTCAGCTGCCATGAGGCATATACCAGCACTCTGCCTTGATGCATAAGAACACGTCCTAATCCCTACTTACTCACATCACTATAAACCACATAGGTCAGTTTTGGTTGTGGGATAATTAATACTGATACATAATTAAGCCTCCCTTTTAGCTCTAGAATGTTGTTCTCATATTTGTCATCCAACTAAACCATTAATTTTTTTGAGTAAGCTTTGTCAGCAGCAAGGTGATATGAGAGATGTTCTGAATGAACCTTCTATAATAACCAATTAGACCCAGAAAAGTCGCTAACAACGGTTCGGGTAAGGGCTGTGTGCCTTCCCGACGGTAAAAGGGGATGAGGTTAGGGTGTGGTATATGTGATTATATGGGCCGAAAGGCTAATTGTGAGTTGAAAGGCTATTTGTGAAGGCCGACGGGCCAATTGTGAAAGCTGAAAGGCTATATGTGAGCCGTAAGGCTATTCGTATGCACTGCCACGCCAATAGTCCCTGAGTCACTAACAACGGTTCGGGTTAGGACGGTGTGCCTTCCCGGCGGTAAAAGGAGATGAGGGCGGAGTGTGATTTATGTTGCTGATATAAGATGATTTGTTTACATGCTATGTGATTACGTGTGGTATAAATAATTTGTTACTACTGGGATTCTTTAGAATCTCACTCTTTCCAAATGACTAACCTTTTTAGACAGGGCGAGTGGTTCGAAAGGGAAGCGGACAACCAGGAGTAGTTAGGACTACTCCAAGACTTTAGTGGTAGTTGGTTATCTTTATTTTGGTTTTGGGATTACTAAGTGTATATGAGATGTAAATGAATATTTTGGACATGTAATCCCCATTTTGGGAACCTTAAACCCATTATATATATGTAAGTAACTCGGGGTTTATCGGGATTTTAGTTTCCGCACTCTGATATTTACTATGTGATTTGATTTCTCAAGTAGTTATATCCGCCTGTGAATGTGAGACCCGGATTAATTACATTTTGAATTGATTTTTGGAAATACCCCATCTCTTGGATGTGGGATTATAAATTGTTATTTTGTCTTATTGGTCTCTATTTTACTAAAATTTCGAAATCCGGATGTATTTACGGTGAGGGGGTTACAACATGGCCCAGGAATTTGACCTTTGAAAGCCAAAACTCATATTTGCTCAACTTTGCATACAGTTGTTTTTCCTTTAGGATTCCCAGCACTATTCTTAAATGCTCTTCATGCGCTTCTCTACTCTTTAAATATGTTAAAATATCGTCGATAAAGACCACTACAAACTGGTCTAGATATTGTGAAAAAAAATACAATTCATGTAGTCTATGAATATGACAGGTGCATTGATCAATCCAAATGGCATCACAAGGAATTCGTAATGCCTATACCTTGTTCTAAAAACAGGTTTTGGTATATCATTTACTTTCACTCACAATTGATAGTATCTTAACCTTAGATCAATCTTTGAGAATGCATAGGAACCAGCCAACTGATCCAGGATGTAACGCCCCAATTTTTGATTAAGGCCTAATGATAATTATTGAGGATAATTATTGGATTAAAGTGGAATTAATGTATATTGGTGACAATATTAATTTATATGTCATAATTGATGGAAAATTTAAAGAATGAAATTATTGGTTTAAGTTGGTGATAATGGGAAATTAATTACTAACTAAGAGAAAATGAGAAGTGGGATTAAATTGCTAATGGAAGGATTAGATAAGTTAAATGGTGACCAAGTGTGGGAGAGCCAATAGGAGAATGACAAGTGTCAAGGTTGTGGGTGTGTGTGAAGGGAGTAAAGTCAAAGTGAATATTTTAGTGTTTCTCTCTCCTCTCTTCCCTCTTTGTGCACTGGACAAGGTATGGGGAGGAGGGATTGGATCATCATTTCTCTTCTTCTTTACTCCTCTTCACTCTATCACTCTCATCTCTCTCTCATCTCTCCTCATTTTTGTCAGCCATTGAAGGCCAAAGGGAAGGAATAAAAGCTTCAAAAAGGTAAGGGAAATGTCTCCAAATGCCCAAACTTCCTTCTCTAATATTGATCCTTGAATGAAGAGCTTCATTGTGATGGATGTAATGTGTTCATTGGTGTTAGTTTGTCACCTCAAGAGATTGTGAAAGTTGGAGAATTGAAAAGTCACTTTGAGAAAGTTAAAGAGGTAAGTAAAACCTATCTACCTATCTAAGTTTTGTGCCATTTGAGGTAGCTTTGAATTTCTGGGATTTATTGGCCATTTTTGAAAATGAGTGTCATTGGTCATTTGGCATGTTAAAGGTATAGAAATGGTATATTTGGAATGTGTATGAATAGATAGGATTGATTGGGAAAGAAATAAGTGAGATTGGAAAGTTTGGAAAGTTAGTGTTTAGTATGGCCATGGACCAAAGCATGCTAATGTAGTGGAAATTAGGTTTTTTAAATGGTTTTATTGGATTCCTTGAGTGTTTTAGTGTAAGGAATAGGCTTGATTGTTGATTTTGGAGCTATTGGTCACTTTGGTAGAAAATTGGAAATGCTGCCATTGAAAGTCTATTATGGGCAGTGTGTTTGTATTGGCGTTTTGAATGACCAAATGATTTCAGAAAATTGTGAAGCTTTCCAGTCTTAAAGTTCACATCTCAAGCTTCAAAATGGACATATATTTTGTGTCATTTTGTTTAGTATTCTGTGAGTTATGGTTGTCCAAAGTTTGGGATTGAAACAGAACCCTGTTTTCAGCACCTTGGGATTTTGAAAAGTGGTTTCTCACCCGATGTTTCCCAATCCTTTAGGGCCTTTATTAGAGCCAATTGTAGCTTCTTAAGGGTCATTATTGATAACCAAATCTAAGTGTTTTGAAGTCATTTGAGTATTGGAATAAGTAATAACCTATCGTCCTTAATGATTATAGGACTTGATATTTGCCCGGAACATAGAAGGCATACGCCTGAACAAGAAAGGAAAGACAAAGGTGGTAACACTTTATCCTATATCATGTGTATTACATTGCTTGTTTGCATTAGTCATCGATTACAGTCAAATTGAAGGGGACGTGGTGAAAGCCCGGACTCGATTACAGTGAAAGTGAAGGGGACGTGGCGAAAGCCCGGACTCGAATATAGATAAAGTGAAGGGGGCGTGGCGTAAGCCCGACCTCATATATAGTGAAGGGAGCGTGGCGAAAGTCCGGTCTCGAATATTGATTGCTGCATTGTGATATATGTGACTTGCTTTGTATATATGCATCATATAAATAAACTGTTGCTACTGGGCAAGTGGATCGAAAAGCAAGCAAGTGGATAAGGGCGATTAGGGCTGCCAGCGGTAGTCTTAGTTATATATTTTGGTTGTATATCGATTTGGTTATCATTTTGGATCAATGTAAATATATTGTATAGATCATAGTACTATAGTTTTGTGTAATCCTCGGTATAGATACTGAGATGGGCGATGATGCCCCGAACAATATTTTGGATTAAATGTTATTATCTCGGGTGAACGTCAGGAATTGTGCTGATACTCTGATATTGTATATGTAGTAGACCAAACAGGTCATTTGTTTTAATGAATGAAATGAATGGAGATCCAGTTGTACAGTTTCCGTAAAAAGTTTTTAATTGTTCCGGATTTCCCATTTGATTATTAAATGTGATTAAACACTAATCCCGGCCTGATTATCGAAGGGGGTTACACAGGAGGTCATCAATTATAGGAAGTGGGTATTTGTTTTTAATGGTCACCTTATTTAACTCTTTGTAGTCAATATATAGTTTCATGTTCTCATCTTTCTTTTTGACAAACAGCACTGTAGCACCCCAATGGAGATACACTGGTCATATGAACCCTTTCTCTAGTACCTCCTCGATCTGCTTCTTTAACTCAACCATTTTGTTTGGAGCCATTCTATTTGGGGCTTAGATATTGGTCAAGCTCCATGCATGATTTCAATTGCAAACTCCACTTCCTTTACTGGGGGTAATCCATTTATGTCTTCCGAAAAGACTTCAAGGAATTCATTAGCCACTAGTATATCTTCTATTGTAATATCTATTTCTGTCTATATTGAGAAGAATACAAGACACCCTTGGCATCCCTTATGCAAACATTTCTTAGCTTGACCTACTAAGAGAAAGTTCAAGTCAATTTTTGCGTTGATATCCTTTTGTAGAGTAGGATATACAATTCTCTTATTCACACAATCTACCAGCACATTATTTGCTATCAACTAGTTAAGTCCTATTATAACATCAAGTTTTCGAAATGACAAACAAATTGATCTATCACATAATCATTTTTTTTCAACATCAACCACACAATTCAAACAGGCACTCGCTATAATTGTTTATGCTTATATAGGCATAGATATAACTAAATCATAAGGTAGTTTATAATTTTAGTGCTAACTATCTAGCACAATCAAAAGCAATAAAGGAATAGCTAGCATTAAAGTCAAACATAGCTTGAACTACTTTTCCAATAAGTTGAATCGTACCTTGAATCATCTTGGCTGATTTAAGCACCTCCTTATGTATCATAGCAAAAACTCTGCCTTGGTTCAAGGGTCTCGGCTTTGTTAGTCGCTGCCATAATTTCTACCAAAATCAGATAGCTTCTTGCAAAAATAGCAAACTAAAGGTCTGGTAGTGTAAGGTCTACCTCCATGTGACTTGCCGCAATGAGGGCATAGTTGTGGCTCTAGAGGTCTTTGGAAACCGTGATTTTCAGACCGGTGAAATCTTTTATTATCTTTTGGACAAGAGCCCATAGTTCTTTCACATGTGAGAAGAACTCTCACGGCTCATATTTCCTTGGTTATTCAAGTTTCTAGCCAAGTAAATATTCATTAAATTTCTTTCTATGATTCGGCATGCCTCCACGGCATAGTTGAACTCAGTGGTCTGCTTGGAAATTAGCTTCTTCTTTAATTTTGGTTTCAATCCTTGTACAAGCATATCAAAATTCTAGCTTTCATCATCTTTGTACCTCAAGTAGGAAGAGTAATGAGACAGGTGAATATATCTAAACAAATATTCATCAAAATTTTTATATATTGCTTGTTTTAGAGCTAAGAATTTTGCCTCTTTCTCAATTCTGACAGATCGCGGAAAGTACTTCTCATTGAATTTTTCTTGGAATAACTCCTAGGTAATAAGAATACTCCTAGCGTATAAGATTATCTCTATATTCTTCCACCATCGATCAGGCATTTCCTTACATCTTATATATAGCCATTTGAGCCTTCAATTCTGTAGGGCATTCCATCACTCGAAAAATCTTCTCCAACCGAACAATCCAGTCTTATGCCTTCTGTGGATCGAACCTCCCTTTAAACATTAGCTGATGCTTACAAAACCTTGTTATCAAATATTGCTGGTTCTCAATATCTTTGCTGGCTTAACTAGATTAGCAAGAGGTTCTTGGGGCTGTTCAAACTATGGCTACTGTTGTGGTTGTAGGTTAGGCTGTGGTTGTCTTTCTTCCTACACCATATTATTATTTCTTCCTTCTCTATCTTGATTTTATTGAGTTTATACTTCTCTCAACTCTTCTCTAAGCCCTTAGATCATAGCTTTTTGCTCATTTAACCTATCCAGACTTTGTTGTAATGGATTTAGCAGATTTCATTTTTAACCAGTTGATAGTCCTAATCTTCCTCCACGAAGGATAACCATGATTCCTTTTAACTATTAAGAAAAGGATTCATTATTAGTATCACATTTGATATATATTTCTTAAATTTTAATACTGGCACAAGACAGGAACATACCAATCCACCTAAACCACAACAAACTGAATTTATCATTCATCAAAACAACATTCTACATCATAACCTTGTAATTTTTTTTATAATCTGTAAAAAGAACAAAAGCTATCTTTCATCTTACATAACTGCATCATCTACCTAACATTATTACAAACGAATCTTCTCATATGATTAACTAATTCAAATATATCAAAGGGGCCATGCTCTTTGAGCTCATTCTTCTTCCAAATTCAAAAGGCATTATTAGGGAAGAAATGCAGAATAGTACGGATCTAATCTTCATCAGATAAGGTCAACCAACCGAAAGCACCATCCTAATACAACTAGGGTATCCTACCCAAGAGTACCATGTAGTATCCCAGTATATTATTTTGAGTGTCACAAGCCTCTACGCATATCTCCTCGATATACCCCAAAAGCCCAGGGTGAGGTTTCATCTCATGTTCTAAAATAGGATGAAAAATCCTCGTGTTAGAAGGAAAGTCTAGGATTACCTCCTCCAACTCCTTGTTCTCATTATCTACTATGGAGGATTCCTTACTTGACACTAAGTTAATTACATCAAGGGCTCTAACTGGATTCATTGGATTGCTTCTCCTAGTCACACATATTTAGGGCAATGTATTGCACATTGACCCACCTCTTCCCTTAAAAGGTTGGTTGATGACTAAACACAATATTACTAACACTTGTCACTAACCAATAACCATAATATATATATTTTATACAAGCAGAGTATCCTAATGTATTACTAGAACCATTACTCAGATACCATAAAAATGTAACACATTTCTTTTATACTAAGTCAGATGAGTTACTTAATAATGATTTCGAACCACTAAGCTGGGTTTGATCCTGGGGAGTAAACACTTTAATAAATAGTTGGAAAACTTAACCCAAACACAGTGTTTAATCCTATAAAATGAATAAGCTTTTCTGAAATATTTAAAACTTTTTAAAATAATTAGTGGTTTAAAACTCTTCATTAAAATCCATCATTCCTTAAACTAGATTTGATAGCATCAGTGTTTTTTTTTTTTTGCCATCACATTTAATCTATTGTTCGTCAACTTATGGGCTTGATTCATACATGTGCCCATCACTGTATCATTAATTAAGCATAATAATAATACTGATACCATTACTATGCGCATTGATGCCATTACTATTCATGCTACTACTAGCTATTTGTGTACTGATACCACTACTATATATACTGATAACACTGCTTTGTGTACTGATACCACTACAATGTACATCTACATTCACATATAGATATATATACACAAAAAAGTAGCCATATAAGGCTAACCAAAAGCCTAAGTATAAAAGAAAAGATTATACAGACTACTAACAAAATAAAGCTATCCTAACTTCACTACTTTCTCAGGTATCAGTGATAACCATGCCTTTGCCTTTTGAGCTGCTTGCCTTTACTGTATGTCATTTTAACAAAAGGGGTAAGATTCCTGAGAATCCTAGTAGTAGCAACAGGCCATCATAAAATATGCAATTTCATAAAGCATGCAAAACAAACATCTAATAAGCATTCAGCTATTTAGCATTCACTATGCAGAATAGCCCAATACTTACACATATTGCACACCAGGTCTTACAGCCCAAGGACATACAGTCCAATAACTATGCAAAATGCACACTGGAGCTTACAGGCTCAGGATACACAATCTAATAATCAAATCAACCATATATTGATGAAATGAATATAATCGATGTCACAAATAAACATGCAGAACAATTACAGAATATATGAGAGAAAGAGTTACCAAATGTTGACGTTTTGTTACTTTACCTCCACCAAAACCCTTTCCAGTTTACTTTCTTTTTTAGCTCAGGAAAATGTCAAATCCTATAATTTTGAAGTTCATATAGAGATGGGTCATTGCTCATTCTAATCTTACTAACATAATTAAAAATTATTTTCTTTTGGCCCACTTGTGATATCCTAAATTATAATTAAGGGTGAATGACTTCAAGAAATAGGTATAAAGAAAGAGTCACTACCTGCATCTTTCCTGACTGGCTCCGGTACCGTAGTCTCACGAGGGCAATAGATGTCAAATCCTATACCAAATTAGGGACAACCGATCAATCTCTTTTCGAAGTTCTTAATTTCATAATACACTTAGTTGGTTATCATTTAAGACTCTTTAGGTGGCTAAAAGATGCTTAAACATATGCCTAAAGGGTTTGAAGAAACTACCCCAAAGACCCCTCTTTCGAAGGCACAACACTGATTTCTGACAGCCTCACTCAAGTGAAGACAACCTCACTCGAGTGATGAGAGACTTGTGCTCGGGTGAGAAGGACTCTCACTCGTGAGTGCTTGATAGAGAGCAATCTTCACGGACAGGAAGTACTCACATCATTCGAGCACCAAGCTCTGCACTCGGGTGATGACCCAAATTATACTCGAGTCCCAGGAAGTGCAACACCACAAGTGACAACCCAAGAGCACATGCAACCAACAGAGGGACAAGCTCACTCGAGCATATCCTCAGTGCTCGGGTGAGATGGCCATACTTGCGAGTGACAACCCGAGAGCAACCCTAACTCTGGATTCACTCCATCACTCGAGCAAGCCCAAGCTCACTCGAGCATGATCTTCCCTCACTCGAGAACAAAGAAGTGCACTCGAGTCTCATGCCAAAATTCCAATCAAAACTCGAAGCAGAAAAAGGGCAAATGTACACAACACTCGAGCATGATCTTCCTCTGTTCGAGTATTGTGCATCAGAGACCAGAAACGCAGAAGACATCAGAAAATACCAGATGGTCAAATTCATACCCAATGGTTCCCAAACTCTACCAAAAGCCCATACACAATTAGCATTAACTAGGGAACACATTGCCACTTCAAAAACACTCCCAAAACCCTTTCTACCATAATTTATGCCTTTAGGTCTCTAAGACACACACAACACCCCAAATCTCATTCAACTTAATTCTAAACTTCAAAACCATATCAACTACTCAAATGGCCTCACAATAGACCATTCCCAACATCAATCACAATGAAATTCATATATTTAACAATAGGCATAAATTAGGGCGAAATTCCAGATTTTACTGAACTTATCCAAAAATCACAAACAATATATCTAAATGCACTAAATGCCTACCTCTTCACTTTGTCAACTTCAGAATCTTGATTCTCCTACTTTCAAATTTCGACCAACACACAACCTCCACTTCTCAAGATTCTACAACCACCACAATAGAGCTCTCAATGAGATACATAACATTAGGGAAGAGGATTTGAGCAAAGGAGCATCCTTACTTACCCAAAATCAAAGCTTTATCCTTTCTTTCTTGCTTGAACCAGCAAAAATGGAGAGAGAGAGAAGAGAGAGAAAATGTGAGATGTGGAGGAGATGATGATAATGATGTCCTTTGGTCCATACTCCCTCCCTTAACCAAACAAGAGAGAAAAGAGAGAGGAAAGTGATATTTTGTCCTCTTGTGTCTCATCTAATGGCTCACCAAATGCTACTTGTCACCATCTACTCACTCTCTCAAAGAGCTCATATAGGCACAAAGCATAGAATTCCGACCCATGATCAATGAATCTCAACCCTTGATCTTGAATACCACACACATTTATACTAAATTTATATTACATTAATCCTAAAAGTGCTAATTATACCAATTACAATAATTATCAGAGTCATTAGCCCTAATCCCGAATTGGGATATTACACATGTTATCTCACAAGATGGGGTCTCAATAGATCCTAGTAAAGCAGAAGTAGTACGGAACTAGAAAATGCCTAAAAATGTCATAGAAATATAAAGTTTTCTGGGTCTAATTGGTTATTATAGAAGGTTCATTCAGAACATCTCTCATATCACCTTGCTGCTGACAAAGCTGATGTGAATTTTGATCGAAATGTGCTATAGCCAATACCTAAACCCTGTATTTAAGATAAATTATGGGTCAATGTTTAAATTGGGTTAAAACATAGGGGAGGGCACATGGTTATAGTGGAGGAATGATATAAGTGTGTTTGATGATGATTTAGTATATGTTGTGTTAATCAGAGTAAAAAAGGTAAGGCTACCGACCAATTGGTCAGTTACCGAAGAGGAGACTCATTGGTAACTTAAGGATCAATTGCTAGAATTAACTCTTGAATGATCAATGGGGTGGAATCAAGTGTGTATGTGAGTATGTGAGTTCATGAAAGGAAGAAATGAGATCTTGCCAAGTGTCATCATGGAGGCCATAGATTTTGGTCAAAAGTTCAAAATTCATTTCCTCTCTTATCTCTCCCTCCAAGTTGGCTAGAGGCATAGGTTTAAGGGAAAAATCTGGTTCATCATCATCATCTCATCTTCTCTCTCCATTTCTCCATTTTCGTTGAGCAAGGGAAGGAAAGAGAAAGTGTAAAGGTAAGATTTTGACTTGCTAGATGTCTTCTAATGCTCAAGTGATCTTCTTTAATATTGTTCATAGTGTTGAGGGCTTTATTCCCATGGTTTTAGAATTTTGAAAGGTGGTGTTTTAGTACTTGAACAAATTTGAATGTTGGAGAATCAAGGATTTGGTCTTGGCAAGTTGAAGAGGTGAGCATTTGTGGCATTTTGATATATAAGTTGTGATCTTTGGTTATGTTTTGATATTCATGGAATTATGCCCTGATTTCTATGTGAAATTGAAATGGGAGAATTGGTTAGTGTTATGGTAAAACTGGGGGCATATTGTGTCTTTGAGCTATTAGAATTAGTTTGGAAATGGGAAGTAGAAGTTATAATTATTAGCTGATTTTGGTGAACAATATGGTTGGGAGTGTGGAATGTGTCATTGTAGTGAGATTTTGGTTATTTTAGTATTCCCAATTAGTTCCTTATGGAATTTTAGGTGGGAATAAACTTTAGTATAAGTTTTGGAACCATTGGAACCAGATTTGGCAAGTTTGGAAAATTCTGTTAGCTGCTGCATTTTTGCTTCTGATAGGCCTCACTCGAGTAAGGAAGGGTCTCACTCTAGTGCAGCAGTGTATTTTCTCCTTTTCATTAGCATATTAGTAGAATTCTTAAGCAGAGTTCCAAAGTGCACTTCCTCACTTGCGAGTGATATGGGGTATCACTTGAGTGCTTAGGGTGTCACTTGAGTGCCTGAGTATTTAGCACTTTAGGGTTCCTTAGTTGCTCTTAGGTAGACACTTTCGATGCCACACTCTTAGGAACTCGAGTAAGCTGTTGGCTATTACTCGAGTTTTAATGTTCGTGCTCGAGTGCACTTGTCGTCTTGGGGTAGACGATTGCTCTTGGGTAGTCACTTCCTGTGTCTCACTCAATAGGACTCGATGAATATGAGGTATCACTCAAGTGCTGAGCTTATCACTCAAAGTGTAAGTCCCTTCCTCACTTGAGTGTGCCTTTCATCACTAAAGTGACCCGGTAGAAATCAATCTTTTTGGGTTCCTTGAGAGGATTTTGGTTAAGTTTCTTCCAACCCATTAGGCATATGTCTAGGCTTCTAATAGCCACCTAAAGAGTTTAAATGATAACCAACTTTAAGTGTTATGGAATTAAGAACTTGGAAAAGAGATTGATTCGTCGTCCTTGATCTTGGTTTTAGGATTTGACATTTGCCCTTGTCGTGAGCCATCGGTGCCAGAGTGTGTCAAGAAATAACAAGGTAGTAACTCTTCTCTTATTCTTTGTGTAAATGTATGGTATGTATGTGTATCATTGTTTTGTGAAGATTTTTGATACTGCTACCTATACAGCGAAAGCTATCATTATCCAGCGCAAGCTCGTGTTATACAGTGAAAGCTGTCGTGATTATGTATACAGCCGTGAGTGCTGTCATTGTGGCGAAAGTGTTGTATCATTGTGATGCTGTTATTAATGGTTGCTTACATGCTATGTATTTATATATTGTATGAGTGGTCTGTTACTACTGGGATTCTTTCGAATCTTATTCTTTCCTTTATTAAACATACAGACAGGGCAGGTGGTTCCATAGGGAAGCGGAAAACCAAGAGCGATTAGGACTCTTTGGAGATATTGGATTTTGATTGTTGGTTATCCATTTTGAATTTGGGATGTAAATATTGTTTTGGATCCAGTTGTGTAATCCCTTATATGGGAGACTGTAAACCTTTAGGGAATGAATGAAACCCGAGGGTAGCTAGGATTTTTTTGTACACTTTGATATGTATGAATGTGAATTAACTGTGCAGGTAATTATATTCAAAATTTGAACTTGAGGCTGAAAGAGGCAAGCTTCACCTAAGAGGGGGTGAATTGGTGATGTGATAAATTTTTCGCTTGATGTGGTGATATGAAAGTAGTTGTAGATAGAGTAGAGTTGAGAGGATTAGTACACAGAGAGTTATACTGGTTCGACCTAAAAACCAGGCCTACGTCCAGTCCTCAGAGATCAAGACCTACTGAGATTTTCACTATGCTTCCAAGATTCAATGGGCTCTCAAAATGCCACAAAACATAAATCGTCCTCGAATGGACTACGAGCAGAAATATTCTAACACTAAGAAATTTCTCTCCCCCTTACGACAAGTCTTACGTGCAGAAAAACAACCTATGACATTTCTCACTTGCTTACATATACAAGTCTTATGAGCAGCAACGTTATCTCCTGCTTACACCATTGTAAGTCTTACGAGCAACAACGTTCTCTACTGCTTGTATCTTGTAAGTCTTTTGAGTGGAAAGTTTTACTAGGAATTCTCTCAACTGCTTCTCTCGTAAGGATATCTACCCTCTCAAGGTCCCAATACCTTGAGATCAAGTGAAATGAAGTGTATATAGACTCTCTTACAGAGCAAGTATGATAAACACTGAAGAACGATATGAATATAGAGAAAAATATAAATAACAGAGACTCATGAATTTGCTTATGTGAATTCTTGTGCTTTGTTATTCTTGATTATCTCTGGAACTCTGTATTTATAGACGTTTGATTTTGCCCGTTTGAATAATGATCATTATGGAGCGGGGCATGTTACTGTGGAACGGCATGCGTACGTTTGAAATCTTTGAACGCGGTAGGTACGTACTTGTAATGATGTTGTCTGTCGTTGTTTGACTTCCTCTGCATCTGTTTATTTCAAACGTTCAATCTCCTGTATTACACTTATAATATATTCAAAATGATGTTAAATAATAATAATAAGTGATAATAAGAAAAATAAATGTCATTAAACCATATTCGGATTGAATGCTGTAAGACTGGTGCATTTTGTCTTCTGGCAGAGTATCACTCAAGCATGGAGGGGGCTCACTCGAGTGAACTAGCATATTTTTTCCTTTTGCTTCAGTTTTACACTTACACTTCCACATGATTTCAGAGAGTTCATTTTTTCACTTGCGAGTGATGTGGGGCCTCACTCAAGCACAACTCCTTGTGCTTGAGTATCCTTGTTCTTTACACTAAGAGACCTATCTCTGGACAACACTCGCATACCATTTTAGTAAGAGTGTAATTTTACATTTGCAGGTGATGTGGGCCCTAACTCGAGCATATATACTCATACTCGAATAAGAAGAATATTCTCCTGTAATATACTCTTGTCTTGAGCACTTGCATTAAAATTGACAGAGTTAGAATTCTCACTCGTGAGTGCTGATGTATCACTTAGGCATATAAACTCTCACTCGGGCATGCTTGTGCTTCTCTGTTCTTCATGACTCTCGGCCAAACACTTGCACTCCCTTACTCGCTAGTGCTCGAGTGCAAACCAGCTTCATGCTCGAGTGTTGGTTATAATGCTCGAGTGCATCAGTAAGATTGACAGTAATTGCTCTCGGCCAAACACTTCTTGTCCAACACTTGCATGTCACTCGAGTTTTACATGCTTAGAAATGGAGTATATTCAATAGTTCTGTGCTCGTGCAGGGTTGACTGACTCGAGTGAGTGTGAGCTTATCACTCGAGTGACACTTCTTGTGCTCGAGTGACAGACCTGCAAAAACAATTTCTAATGGTCCGATGCCAAAGTCAGTATGGTTATCATCAAAAATTCATTTAAGTGAAATAATTAACAGGAAAACTCACAACTCATTAGGATTAACCATTCCCAATTCTCTTCGAATATATAGGAATTGATCTTTAGCTATTGGCTTTGTGAATATGTTAGCAAGTTAAAGGTGTGTTGGTATGAATTCTACTTTGCATCCTTCTTTTGCACATGATCTCGAATGAAATGATGTCGGATGTCTATGTGTTTGGTCCTTGAATGTTGCACAGGATTCTTGACTAAGTTAATGGTGCTAGTGTTGTCACAATAAATTGGAATCTCATTTAAGTATATCCCCAAATCTTGAAGTTGTTGTTTCAACCATAATACTTGAGAATAACAACTTGCTACAGCTATATATTCAGCTTCAGTTGAGGATAATGAAACTGTGTTCTACTTCATGCTGAACCAAGATACCAGTGAGCCTCCAAGGAATTGACATTAACCACTAGTACTTTTCCTGTCAGTTTTATATCCTCCATGATCTAAATCTGAATATACCAGTGAAGTTCTGAAGTGTCTCCTAGATATTTGAAGATTCTTTTCACTGTCTCTGTATTTGATACCTTAAGAGCAGATTGATACCTCACACATATTCCAACACTGAACTGAATATCTTGCCTGCTTGCTGTAAGATAGAGTAATCAACTAATCATTCCTCTATATTTAGTGATGTTGAAACTAGGACCTTTTACATCAGCATCCAACAATGTTGTAGAACTCATTGGAGTATCAGCTCTATTAGCATTATCCAATCCATACTTCTTCAACAACTCTTTCAAATACTTTGTTTGAGATACAAATATACCATTCTTCTTTTGCTTGATTTGAAGTCCAAGAAAGAAGTTTAATTCTCCCATCATGGACATCTCAAACTCTCCATGCATAATCTTAGAAAATTCTTGACACATAGATTCATTAGTAGCACTGAAAATAATATCATCAACATAAATTTGAACAATTAGAATATCATCTTTGTTATGTTTGATGAAAAGTGTTAGAGCAAGTGTTTCACCCAAGAGGGCGGGGTGGATTGGGTGATACTAAAAATTTCGTTGCAAATAGAAAACTTGATGGTGAATATAAAGCAGTAAAAAGTAAGGAGAAATATCACTGAAGTGTACACCAGGAGTTATACTAGTTCGGCCACAACCACTTTGACCTACGTCTAGTCCGTAGAGCATCTCTGAGAGTTTCACTATGATTTCCAAGATTCAGTGGGTTCTTGGCACCTCGGTACAAGCAAGTTCCTTCGCCTGGACACTCGCTCCCCCTTACAAGTTGTAATACAATCCCAACTCAAGGTTCCACAACCTTAAGTTTCCTCAATAACAAATATTGAGTTTGAATGAAATATCTCTCTTACAGAGTGAATAAGGATCACTGAAGTACAGAATTACAAGTATGTAAAAACAGAGTATTAATCGTGAACTTGATAATGCATTCGTGTGTGTTTTCCTTTTTTTTCTCTGTTTGGATATTTCCATATATATAGATGTGTTGATAATGACCGTTGGAACATTTTCTTCTCTCCCGTTAGAGTGTGCACAGCCATTGTTGACTTTTCCAGTTTTTGAAAAATATCCGTTCGCGGTAGGTGGCGGTCGGTAGCATTTGAACGTTGCATTGGACTTTCCTTATTTGGTAAGATCTCTTCATTTTTTATCTGCAAATATGCTAAGAATACTAGTACAATGAAGGGTTAATCACATGAAAACAAATCAATGAACGTTAGAATGATTTCTGAATTTTTGGGTTTGATTACTCGAGTAGCTACTCGAGTATCTTCGTGAAAATATTGATAGAGAGCAAGTCAACAAATGAACATCACATTACTCGGGTAGTGCATGGAGTAAACAAATTTACAAACCTTAGAAATACCTGTTTACTCGAGTATACTATAATTTTCTTCACAGGTTACTCAATGCTTTACTCCAGTAATGTTGCAGGGTTTCAAGCTGAGAGCACTTCAAGTTTTGCTTACTTGTTTACTCGAGTACTGCCTCGAGTGAACATCAATTTTCTGCACATCTTACTCTGGTAGATACTTCAAGTGCTTTGCATATAATTCTGCAGATTACTCGATTACTGACTCGAGTAATCTTGTTCAAGTCTTTGACATAGAATACCTGCATACTTGAGTATTACCTTGAGTGAAGTGTGATAATAACCTTTAAGATTAATCAAGTATTACCTTCAAGTTTTATTTACCACAGTGATTTACTTGAGTTGCTCCTAGAGTAACGTTGGCAGGATTGGAATGCCGAGAGCAACATATTTATTGAAATAGGGGACTCGAGTAATGTTGGCAGGCCGAGAGCAACTGGAAGTGATTTCCCTGATTACTCGAGTAACGTTGGCAAGCCGAGAGCAACTGGAAGTGATTTCACTGGTTACTCGAGTACTTACTCGAGTAACGTTGGCAGGCCGAGAGCAACTCATTTCCTTATGGCAGGTTACTCGAATGTTGACTCGAGTAACTCTTCTTTTCATTTCATATTACTCGAGTTGTCCCTCGAGTGATGTATTTGGCCATGAGTTACTTGAGGTTTTGTGCTCTGGTTACTTCAAGTTTCTGTCTCATTACTTGAGTTCTTACTCGAGTAGCCCTTTAGAAATTCTGCTAGCAATGAAGTTTCTCAGCTTTCTCTCTTGGCCTTTCTTCATTATTCCAGTGCTTACTTCAAGTAATGATTTGCTCTGTCATTATTTTGTTCAAACTTATTTGTT
Source organism: Inga oerstediana (assembly GCA_963210345.1). NCBI lineage: Eukaryota > Viridiplantae > Streptophyta > Magnoliopsida > Fabales > Fabaceae > Inga > Inga oerstediana. The sequence goes on from OY723409.1 coordinate 43,511,862, forward strand.
TATCAAAACTTTTTCACACCCATTCTTTGTTATCATCAAAACATGTGAGATCTAACATTCTCCCCCTTTTTGATGATGACAAAACTTGGTGATTTTGAACAAAGTTTTTGAAATTGTGTTCTCAAATAAACACTTCTTGAAATCAATTGTAACTTTGAAATCCTTTTTGAAGTAACTTATTAAGTGTTTTGGAAAATTTTGAAAACATAACATATTCACCTTGCATACATAATAAACTCATTAGTCCCACAATGTAATATAACTTAAAAGCTTAAATGAACTTGAATTGAAACTTAAATAAACTTGAATTGAAATTGAACTAGAATTGTATTACAAATATGAAAAGCTCTCTAAATCCCATGTACACCCATATACCCGAAATAAAAGAAACTCAGTCAACCATAAAATCACTCAAGCTCTTCTCCCCCTTTTTGTCTTCATCAATCAAATGGAGAACTAGAAGGCTTGACTGCAGATATAGGCTTGACAGGAAGGACCAAGGAACCATCTGAACTAGAAGAATCAAAAGAAGAACTGGAAGATTCTGGTTCAGGAAGGTTGAGTGGAGGGATATGAATGTCATCTCTTGGAGGAACTAGAGGTGACTGATAGACAACAACAGAGGTGGTCTCAACTTCTTCTGTGGCACCTGCAGAATGATGACCAGAGGATGAGGGAGAGATCTCCTCTGTATGAGCAGGGGAAGGAATTGGTGTAGGTGTGGGTTCAGGCTGAACTTTGGGTAGTGAATCCTTAATAGTGATGTGGATAGTCTCATTGGTTTCAGGATCATCCACAGAGTACAGAATATCTCTAGGAAGAATAATTGGAATTTTCAGTGCAGAGGGTCTAGGTTCAAAGGTGCTAAACTCTGGAAGTTTGGAAAAGGAGATCTCAGGGATAGTTGGCTTAACCTCAATATGATGATGCTCTGAAGGGATGTCCTCTGGAGGTGAGAATGCCTCAGGAACAAATGATAGACCAACAGAAGGTCCAGGACCCATAGAGTCCAATCTAGCCAGAATCAACCTCAGAGTCTCACCCTGGGCACGCTGCTCTGCTAATATCTCCTTGTGCCTTTTGTCAATCCTCTCAACCAATTCAGCCATCTTGTCATTCATGTGAGTGATCAACTAGGCATTGGTATTTGCAATGTCGATATGAAATCCCTTTAGCATATTCTCTATGAAATGTTGAAGTGTGGCATTGAGGAATGAGGGTGAAGAAGTAGTGGCAGCTGGAGCAAAGGACTGAGTATAATCCATTTTGCTTGTCTCAGTCTCTGTCTTCTTCTTCTTCTTGGGACCAGACTCCAGAAGACCCTTGAGAGGAATCTCAACATTGAGTTTCCTAATCTGGTTTCTTCCAATTAGAGTGATCCTCTCAATGGGCTCCTTATTCTCCAAATACCATATCTTGTTTTTCTTCAGAATAAGGGAAATGATCTGAGGATATGGCATAGGAGTAGTTGCTTTCCCTTCTATTTTGTACCTCTGTATCTGAGAGAAGATGTATTCTCCTAAGTCCTTTTATTCCTCAGGAGTAGAGAAGCAAACCACCTATAGTCCCGGTCAGAGAAATGGGTGTAGTTATTGGCTTTGTTCACAAGGGATCTAGAGTAAATATACCAAAAAACCCTGTGATGGTCACACATGTCACTCGGTTTAAAGTTAAGAGGACCCATTAGCTCACCAGGTCTAAGGACAATAAAAATCTGATTAGGTTCAAACTTATAATAGATGTCATCAGGGGGTTTTCTATTCCTTACCAAAGATTGATCCTAGAGGGTGAGATAAGGATTTTCTGGCCTCTAACTGTTGTGGTCATTTCTTCCTCTGCAGAAGTCCTATTAGGTTCATCTAGGATTTCTAGGTTGCAGTAGAAATGAGTGACTATTTTAGTGCAAAAAGGAAGTTTAACTAACAACCAAGGCATAAAGGGTTCAAGAAAAGGACTTAGGTCATACTTCAATACCTCCTGAAGAATCTTGAGATCCACACTGTGAGTTTTGCAGACTTTCCTTCTTGAGAACTGTGTGAGGTACTTCTGAGATTCCTCCAATTTGTTGACATTAAACCCTTTTGGAGGTTTAGTGATTTATTCTTCTAGCAATTCTGGCTTCTTGGATGATTGGCCCTTCTCTAATTGATCAAGAATCCCAGCCATAGCTTTGGCAACATTCACATCATACTTTGGCTTTTTGGAGGGTTTTGGAGTAAAAGAGGGAGTGGAAGAATCAGAAGGTAAAGGAGAAGCAGACTTGGTGCTTTTGCCTCTCCTAGTTGAGGTGCTTTTCTTTGATTGAGCCCTTATGACCACTAGCTCTTTTATCACAATACCTTTCTCCTTTGGTTTAGGTTGAGGTTTCGGTTGGATTTTGGCCTTTGATCTTGGAGTGAGATTTCGTCTCTGTTTAGGAGGAGAAGAAAGAGAGTCAGAGGGTTGTGGAGAACCAGAAGAGTCTGTAGGAGTAAGATTCTTGGTTCTAACCATCTTGATTTAGAGAAAATTGAAATCTCAGAAAAATTAGAGTAAGAAGTCGCGAGTTAGGGCAGAGAGATTCTGAGCAAAAAAGGAAGTTTTTGGAGCTAAGATTTTATGGGTTTTGACGAAAATCAAGCAAGGAGGAGATTGTGAAAACTTTTTGAGAGAGGACTGGGTGATTTACTCGAGAGATTTTATGGAAATGACCGAGTTTGCGACTGATAAAGACCTAGAATTTGACATTACTCAAGGCCCTACTCGGGTAATTATCAAGTTTACTCGAGTCCCTACTCGAGTGATCATATAGAAAATTCTAAAATAATTCATTTAAATTGCGTACCTAGCATGAATAATATTGTAATTATTCATGTATGTTCCCTCGATCATTTGATAGCCATTTTAGAACAGATTTGAATTGATTCTCATCGAATTTGTGATCTGGACCTGCAGTCACTTGAGGCCTTACTCGAGTAAACTTCAAGTTTACTCGAGGCTTCCCTCGGGTAACCTTTCTTTTCTCCTCTTGACTGTTTATTTCCTACTAAATGAGCCATTTGATTTAAAATCCATGTGACTTGAGACTTTACTGCCAGTTTTTGAGGTCCATTACTCAAGTACTCACTTGAGTAATTTGCTCTTTTACTTCAAGTTGTCCCTCTGGTAATGCTGCACTGTCAGACATTACTTGAAGTTGGCACTCCAGTGATGGTGTCCTCTGATAACCTCTGTTTTTATTTCTTAAAACAGAGTTTCAATCTTCCTGCAAAACAAGTTTCTACATACTCCTATGCTTAAGTTAGTAATCATCAAAACATTATCAAATAACATTATCTAACATTATGAAAAGCTGAAATAACTTACAATTTATTGGGATTTACCATTCCCAATTCTCTTCTAATGTATAGAAATTGATCCTTTGTAAGAGGTTTGGTGAAGATATCAGCTAGTTGAAGATGAGTAGGAATGAATATCACTTTCACATCTTTCTTTTGGACATGATCTCAGATAAAGTTGTGTCTGACAACGATATGCTTGGTTCTAGAGTGTTGAACTGGATTCTTTGCTAAGCTTATCGTACTAGTATTGTCACAATAGATTGGTATTTCTTTGAGATAAATACCAAGATCTTATAGTTGTTGTTTTAGCCATATCACGTGTGCACAACAACTTGAGACTGCAACATATTCGGCTTCCGTTGACGAAAGAGACACTGTATTTTGTTTCTTGCTGAACCATGATACAAGAGATCCTCCAAGAAATTGACCTTGTCCGCTGGTGTTCTTTCTGTCTGTCTTGTATCCTCCATGATCAGAATCTGAGTATGCAACCAGATATTCACTTCTTCCTTTAGGATACCACAGACCCAATTCTGGTGTGTCAGCAAGGTATCTAAAGATTCGTTTGACAGTTTAGGCATGTGATTCCTTTGGTGCTGATTGATATCTTGCACTATGCCAATACTGAATTGGATGTCCGGTCTGCTTGCCGTGAGACAGAGTAATGATCCAATCATTCCTCTGTATTTTGTGATGTTGTAGTCTTTCCCTTTGACATCAGCATCAAGCAACGTAGTTGAGCTCATAGGTGTGTCTGTTCCATTTGCTTCATCTATTCCATACTTCTTCAATAGCTCTTTCAAGTACTTTGTTTGAGATATGAATATTCCATTCTTTCTTTGTTTGATTTACAAACCGAGAAAGAAATTCAATTCTCCCATCATTGACATCTCAAACTCTCCTTGCATTATCTCAGAAAATTCCTTACACATAGATTCATTAGTAGCTCCGAAAATAATGTCATCAACATATATTTGAATAATTAAAATATCATCACATTTTCGTTTTGTAAAAAGTGTTGTATCAACTTTTCCTCGTACAAAACCTTAATCAATAAGAAATTTATTGAGCCTTTGATACCATGCTCTAGGAGCTTGTTTTAAATCATATAAAGCCTTTTTGAGTTTGAAACATTGGTCAGGTTGGGTTACATCTTCAAAACCTGGAGGTTGCTCTACATATACTTCTTCCATAATGTAGCCATTTAGAAATGCACTCTTTACATCCATTTGATAGAGTTTGAATCCTTTGATGCATGCAAAGGCTAAGATACGCGTATAGCTTCCAATCTAGCCATTGGAGCATACGTTTCCTCATAATCAATCCCTTCTTCCTGATTATAGCCTTTGGCCACCAATCTTGCCTTATTTCTGACAATAATTGTGGATTCATCGAGTTTGTTCTTGAATACCCATTTAGGGCTTCATAATGTTAGAGGGTTCAATCTCAGAAATGAATGCAGAAAAACTTACTTTATTGAAAATTCTATTTCTAGTTTTGATCCCTTCATTCACATCTCCTATGACTTGATCTAAGGGATGACTTTTATTGTATTTCCAGGCTCAAGGTTGTCCTAGTGACTGCTCTTTTTCCTTGGTTTCATCAACTTTTGGAATAAGAGATTTAGAAATAGATTGACCATTTTCTTGATTTAAAACAACTTCCTGCTCTTCATCAATGGTTTTGTCAGAGGACTCAAATTCATCAAATACAATATGAATTGATTCTTCAACAACACATGTTCTTTTATTGAAAACTCTATATGCTTTACTTCGGTTAGAATATCCTAGGAAAATTCTTTCATCAGTTTTAGAATCAAATTTTCCTAAGTTATCTTTACCATTATTATGAATGAAACACTTACAACCGAAGATGTGTAGATGAGCAATGTTTGGCTTCCTTCCTTTGTACAGCTCATATGGTGTCTTTCCGAGTTTTGTTCTAATATAGGCTCTATTTGAAATATAGCATGCTGTGCTCATAGCATCAACCCAGAAAACTTGAGACACGTTCTTTTCATTTAACATTGCTCTAGCCATTTTAGTGAGCACTCTATTCTTACGCTCCACGACTCCATTTTGTTGAGGTGTCCTTAGAGCAGAGAAATTGTGATCAATGCCATTAGTATCACACTATTCTTCAAAGGCTTGATTTTCAAATTCTCCACCATGATCTGTCCTAATACTTGCAATGGACATACCTTTCTCATTTTGCACTTTCTTGGCAAAAACAATAAATTTTTCAAAGGTTTCATCCTTTGATGAGAGAAAAATAACCCATGTAAATCTGGAGAAGTTATCAACAATGACCAATGAATATAAGTTGCCACCAAGACTCTTTACTCTTGCTGGGCCAACTAAATCCATATGCAATAATTGTAGTGGTCTATTTGTTGAAATCTCATTTTTCAATTTGAAAGATGATTTAGTTTGTTTACCCTTTTGACATGCATCATAAATCAAATCATTTTTGAAATTTACTTTGGGTAATCCAAGAACTAAATCCTTTTTGAGTAGTTTGCCTAGTTGATGCATGTTGACATGAGCCAATCTCTTATGCCATAGCCAACTTTTACCGGCATTACTTAGAAAACATTTTTCAGATTTATTTCTGCTAATATCTAGAGTATAACAGTTACCTTCCCTTTTTGCTCTGAGCTTAGCCTTGATATTCTTCTTATCAAGTAGTAAGTCTTTCTTGTTGATAATTAGACATTCCTCTGAGTCAAATATTACCCAGTTGTTTTTGTCTGCACTTTGACTCACTCAGCAAGTTATGGCACAATCCTTCAACATAGTATACGTCTTTCACTTGTATGCCTTTGTCATTTTTGATTTCACCAATTCCTGCTATCCTTCTAGTTTGATTTCCTCCAAATTTAACCTTCCCACCTTCTTTAGGTTGCAATCTGGTAAAACTTTCGAAATCACCGGTCATATTTCTAGAGCATCCACTGTCTATGTACCACATGTTGTTTTTAGATACTTTGAGACATATCTGCTATTAAATACGATTAAGTCTTAGGTACCCACTTCTTTTTGGGTCCTTTTGGGTTAGTACAAGAAATTTTTGAAACATATGATCCTTTAGGTACCAATTTGTAGGTTCCTATTATTCCTTTCTACTTATGAATGAATGAAGAGGTATAATGACCTTTTCTATTACAGTAATTACAAAATGGAAAAGGATTTGATGTATGCACAGAATGCTGGAAATAATTCAACTATGACTTACCTCTTGCTTTCTTTCTACCTTTCCTTCTATTTGATTTTGGATCATATCCAATACCAGATCGGTCATTTACAAATCGTTGAGCTTTTAAAATTACATTTAGCATCTAACTTCTTTTAGTAAATTTTTCAAGAGTTTTTGTGAGATTAGTGTTTTTCTTTTTCAAAGAAGAACAATTTTCACAATCCTTTTCTGAACTTTCTTTAAGTTTAATTTCAAGAATTTTGGTTTTCTTTTTGAAAACAACTAATTCTTTAACTACTTTGATGAATTCAGAGTATAAAGCATTATATTCAAAAAGTAATTCATCATAGGTAGGATCAGAATCATTTACCTCTTCTTCTGTTTCTTCTTGTGCAATGAGACATATATTGGCTACTTCTTCTTCATCACTTTCTTCGTCAAAGGAACTATCACCCCATATAGCAGATACAAAGGCCTACTTTTTGTTGAAGAATTTGCCTTTTATCTTTTCTTTTCTCTTTTGGTTCAGCTCTGGACATTCTGATTTGATATGTCCTGGTTTTCCACATTCGTAGCAGATGATATGATCTTTGCTGCTAGTTCCTCCTTTCTGAAATGTTTGAATCCTTGACCTTTCTTATTGAACTTTCTGAATCGTTTTATGATTAGGCCCATTTCATCATCGTCAAACTCCTCATCCTCATCTTGATTTTCTTCGTTTGCTTTTAGTGCTAAGCCTCTCTTCTTCTTGTCACCGATGTCATCTAGTTCCCGTTTGAACTTTAGTTTACTTTCATATTCATAAAGACTTCCAAATAGAGAAGTAACTGATCTCATTAATTCTCCTTTTGCTTCTTCTATCGCAGTGACTTTGGCCTCCCACTCTTTAGAAAGAATATTCAAAATCTTTCGTACTTGGGTATGTTGATCATAGACTTTCCCAAGTGCTGCATGTTGATTAACAAGATGAGTATATCTAAGTTCGAATTGAGATATTGACTCACCTGATTTCATTCGAAGTAGATCGAATTCAGTGACCAAGGTGTTGATCCGATTCTCCTTTATTCCTGAAGTTCCTTCATGAGCTATTTCCAGAGCTTCCCACATTTGCTTTGCTGTTGGAAGTGTTCAAATTCTGAAAGATTCACATTGACTCAAAGCACTTTGTATCATCAAAATTGCTTTACTGTTGAGAATGATAAGTTTCTTGTCATTCTCATTATATTCCGCTGGCTTCTTGGGAATTTTCTGAGAATCTACAATCTTTATAGGTTGATAGTTTCCACTCTCAATCACATCCCATAGCCCATATTTGGTAGCCATCATGAATACTCTGAACTTTGCTTTCCAGAAAGAAAAGTGTTCGCCACTGAAACCTAGAGGTCTAGTGATGGATGCTCCGTCGGGAAGAATTCCTTCACCCATGCTTGCTATTGGATCCTTCTTAGGTTGTTATACCTTAACAAGAAGACCTATGCTCTGATACCAAATGTTAGAGCAAGCGTTTCACCCAAGAGGGGGGTGAATTAGGTGATACTAAAAATTTTGTTGCAAATAGAAAACTGGATGGTGAATATAAAGCAGTAAAGAGTAAGGAGAAATATCATTGAAGTGTACACTGGGAGTTATACTGGTTCGGCTACAACCACTTTGACCTACGTCTAGTCCGCAGAGCATCTCTGAGAGTTTCACTATGATTTCAAAGATTCAGTGGGTTCTTGGCACCTCAGTACAAGCAAGTTCCTTCGCTTGGACACTCACTCCCCCTTACAAGTTGTAATCTAATCCCAACTCAAGGTTCCAAAACCTTAAGTTTCCTCAATAACAAATATTCAGTTTGAATGAAATATCTCTCTTACAGAGTGAATAAGTATCACTGAAGTACAGAATTACAAGTATGTAAAAACATAGTATTAAGCGTGAACTTAATAATGCATTCGTGTGTGTGTTCTTTTTTTTCTCTGTTTGGATCTTCCCATATATATAGATGTGTTGATAATGACCGTTGGAACATTTTCTTCTCTCCCGTTAGAGTATGCACAGCCACTGTTGACTTTTCCAGTTTTTGAAAAATATCCGTTTGCAGTAGGTGGCGGTAGGTAGCATTTGAATGTTGCATTTGACTTTCCTTATTTGGTAAGATCTCTTCGTTGTTTATCTGTAAATATGCTAAGAATACTAATACAATGAAGGGTTAATCACATAGGAAACAAATCAATGAACATTGGAATGATTTTTGAATTTCTGGTTTTGATTACTCGAGTAGCTACTCGAGTATCTTCGTGAAAATATTGATAGAGAGCAAGTCAACAAATGAACATCACATTACTCGGGTAGTGCATGGAGTAAACAAATTTACAAACCTTGGAAATACCTGTTTACTCGAGTACTTACTCGAGTATACTACAATTTTCTTCACAGGTTACTCGATGCTTTACTCCAGTAATGTTGGCAGGGTTTCAAGCCGAGAGCACTTCAAGTTTTGCTTACTTGTTTACTTGAGTACTGCCTTGAGTGAACATCAATTTTCTGCATAGCTTACTCAGGTAGATACTTCAAGTGCTTTGCATATAATTCTGCAGATTACTCGATTACTGACTCAAGTAATCTTGTTCAAGTCTTTGACATAGAATACCTGCATACTTGAGTATTGCCTCGAGTGAAGTGTGATAATAACATTTAAGATTAATCGAGTATTACCTTCAAGTTTTATTTACCACAGTGATTTACTCGAGTTGCTCCTCGAGTAACGTTGGTAGGATTGGAATGCCGAGAGCAACATATTTCTTGAAACAGGGGACTAAAGTACTGACTCGAGTAACGTTGGCAGGCCGAGAGCAACTGGAAGTGATTTCACTGGTTACTCGAGTACTTACTCGAGTAACGTTGGCAGGCTAAGAGCAACTCATTTCCTTGTGGCAGGTTACTCGAATTTTTGACTCGAGTAACTCTTCTTTTCATTTCATATTACTCTAGTTGTCCCTCGAGTGATGTATCTGGCCGTGAGTTACTTGAGGTTCTGTGCTTTGGTTACTTCGAGTTTCTGTCTCATTACTCGAGTTCTTATTCGAGTAGCCCTTTAGAAATTCTGCCAGCAATGAAGTTTCTCAGCTTTCTCTCTTGGCCTTTCTTCATTATTCCAGTGCTTACTTCAAGTGATGATTTGCTCTGTCATTACTTTGTTCAAACTTGTTTGTTTATCAAAAATTTTTCACACCCATTCTTTGTTAACATCAAAACATGTGAGATCTAACAAAAAGAGTTGTATCCACTTTTCCTCTGACAAAATTTTGATCAAGAAGAAACTTGCTTAGTCTTTCATACCAAGCTCTAGATGCTTGTTTCAAACCATATAAAGCCTTCTTAAGTTTGAGAATATGATCAGGCTTTGTTTCATCTTCAAAACCAGGAGGTTGTTCTACATATACTTGCTCCATAATATAAACATTTAGAAAAGCTCTTTTCACATCCATTTGATAAAGTTTAAAACCTTTAATGCAACCAAAGGCTAAGAGTACTTGTATTGCTTCCAATCTTGCCACTGGAGCATATGTTTCCTCATAATCAATACCTTCTTCTTGATTATAGCCTTTGGCCACCAATCTTGCTTTGTTTCTCATAATGATTACTGATTCATCAAGTTTGTTTTTGAAAACCCATTTGGTCCCTATAACCGTATGATCTTTAGGTCGAGGAACTAAATCCCAAACTTGATTTCTTTGGAATTGATTTAATTCTTCTTGCATAGCAATCACCCAATCATTGTCAGATAAAGCTTCTTCTATATTAGAATGTTCAATTTCAGAAATAAAAGCAGAGAAAGTTACCTCATTGAGAATTTTATTTCTGGTTTTGACACCTTTATGAATATCTCCAATTACTTGATCAATTGGATTATCTTTAATATGTCTCCATGCTTTTGGTTGAGCATGATCATCGACATCTTCTATATTTTGAAAATCATTTGTTTCAAAATCATTCTGTTTTGAAATAGTTTTGTTTTTCTTTATCAAGTCCATTTCTTCTTCATCAACATGTTTTGTCTGAGAGTCAAGTTCATCAAACACAATATGAATAGATTCTTCAACTGTACATGTTCTTTTATTAAAAACTCTATAAGCTTTACTTCTATTAGAATATCCTAGAAATAAACCTTCGTCAGACTTTGAATCAAATTTACCTAAGTTTTCTTTACCATTGTTGTGAATGAAGCACTTGCATCCGAAGATGTGTAGATGAACTATATTTGGCTTTCTTCCTTTGTAGAGTTTATATGGCATTTTTCCAAGTGACTTGCGAATATATGCTCGATTTGAAATGTAGCATGCAGTACTCATTGCATCTTCCCAGAACACTAGTGACATTTCTTTTCATTAAGTATTGCTCTCGCCATTTCTGTGAGGACTCTGTTCTTTCTTTCTACTACTCCATTTTGTTGGGGTGTTCTAGGTGCAGAGAAGTTGTGATCTATTCCTTCGTTGTTGTAGTAGTCTTCGAAGAGTTGATTATCAAATTCTCCTCCATGGTCTATCCTAATAGAAACAATAGAAATACCTTTCTCATTTTGGACCCTTTTAGCAAACGTAATAAATTCAACAAATGTTTCATCTTTTGAAGGAATAAATATAGTCCATGTAAATCTTGTAAAATCATCGACAATTACTAAAGTATATAGATTTCCTCCAAAACTTTTTACTCTTGCCAGACCTACCAAATCCATATGAAGTAATTGTAAAGGTTTGGAAGTAGAAATCTCATACTTTGTTTTGAATAAAGATTTAGTTTGTTTGCCTTTTTGACATGCTTCACAAATCATATTATCTTTGAATTTTAGTTTAGGAAGACCAACAACTAAATCTTTTCTAATCAGTTTGTCAAGTTGGTTCATATTAACATGAGCCAGACGCTTATGCCATAACCAACTTTCCTCTGATCTGCTAAGAAAACAATTTTCAGAAGAATTTGAATTTAAATCAATAGTATAACAGTTACCGTCCCTTTAAGCTCGGATCTTTGCCTTGATAGATTCTTTGTTAAGTGGCAGATCTTTCTTGTTTACTATCAAACATTCTTTTGAATCAAAGATCACCTAGTTATCTTTGTCAGTGCTTTGACTTACACTCAAGAGGTTGTGGCATAATCCTTCAATGTAGCATATCTCGTTGATTTGAACACCATCGGATTTTCCCACTTCACTAATTCCAGCAATACGTTCAGATTGATTACCTCCAAATGTTACCTTTCCTCCTTCTCTAGTTTCCAGCATGGTGAACTTATTTTTATCACCAGTCATGTGTCTCGAGCATCCACTATCAATATACCACTTGTTTGCTCGTGATGCTTTGAGACATACCTAGAGTAAGGTGATCAAGTTTTAGGTACCCATACTTTCTTGGGTCCTTTGTAGTTAGTATGTAATACATGTGTCCCTTTCAGAACCCATTTATATGTGCCAATAACTTTTCCATTCTTAAAATAACATGATGAAGTATAATGTCCTTTCTTATTATAATAGCTACATGATGCGAATGGATTTGATGTATGCACATAATTCACGAAATATTTAAGATAAGTTCTACTACTATTCTTCTTATTTCATCTGTTCTTATCATGATCTAACCTATATCCAATTCCAGATTTATCAAAGGAAACTTTCTGAGAATTTAGAATAACTTTAAGAGTTTCACTTCCTTTAGTAAATTTTTCCACAGTTTTTGTTAAATCTCTTATTTTCTTATCTTTCTCCTCACATACTTCACACGATGATATGACAGTATTTTATAATTCCTTTACTTTCTTCTTATAACTAACCATTTCTTTAGCTACCTTGATGAATTCTGTATGCAATGCATTATATTCAGATAACAAATCATCATAAGTAGGTTTAGAATCACTTACTTCAGAATCTGATTTTTCTTCTTTGGCTACCAAGCATAGATTTGCTACTTCGTCATTGTCGCTTTCTTCATCTGACGAACTATCACCCCAGATAGATGATATGTATGCTTTCTTTTTCTGCTTCTTTTTGTCTTTGTTTCTAAAGCATTTGGATTTGATGTGTCTAGGCTTCCCACATTCATAGCATACTATCTGTTGCTCTTTGTTTTCTTTCTTGCTTGGTCTAGTTTGATAATTTTTAAAGTTCTTTTGACCTCTTCTATAGAAATTTTTGAATTTTCTCACGATCATTCCCATATCATCATCATTAGGAACATCTTTATTTTTGGAAGATTCTTCTTCCTTGATAGCCTTAAGTGTAACTCCTTTTTTCTTTTTATCATCGAACTCTTCTAGTTCCTTCTTGAATCTCAACTTTCCTTCATACTCAGAAAGGCTACCAAAGAGAGCAACTACGGATCTCATTGACTCTCCTTTAGCTTCTTCGATAGCTGTCACCTTCGCTTCCCATTCTTTTGTAAGAATATTAAGAATCTTTCTTACCTGCGAATTTTGGTCAAAAGATTTTCCAAGTGTAGATAGTTGATTAACTAGATGAGTGTACCTGAGTTTGAATTCTGATATTCCTTCTCCAGGTTTCATATGAAATAGATCATACTCTGTAATTAGAGTATTGACTCTATTTTCTTTGATTCCGGATGTACCTTCGTGAGCGATTTCAAGAGCATCCCACATATCTTTGGCTGTTGGTAGAGTGCAGATTCGAAAATATTCCTTTTGACTGAGAGCACTCTGTATCATTAAAATATCTTTACTATTTAACATTACTAACCTTTTATCATCTTCGTCAAACTCCTCTGGGCACTTTTTAACGACTCTATGTTCGATTTTCTTTATTGGAACATAGTCACCATCTTGTACTACCTTCCATAAACCGTACTTATTAGCCATCATGAACACTTTGAACTTAGCTTTACAGAACGAAAAATGTTCTCCAGCAAAACCAGGAGGTCTAGTGCTTGAAGCTCCGTCTGGAAGAATGTTTTCACCCATTGTTGCCATTTATCGGATCCTTCTTAAGCTGTTAGGCTCTTTGGAGAAGACCTCACTCTAATACCAAATGAAAGAGGTAAGCTTCACCCAAGAGGAGGGTGAATTGGGTGATGTGATAAATTTTTTGCTTGATGTGGTGATATAAAAGTAGTTGTAGATAGAGTAGAGTTGAGAGGATTAGTACACAGAGAGTTATACTAGTTCGGCCTAAAAACCAGGCCTACGTCCAATCCTCAGAGATCAAGACCTACTGAGATTTTCACTATGCTTCCAAGATTCAATGGGCACTCAAAATGCCATAAAACACAAATCGTCCTTGAATGGACTACGAGCAGAAATATTCTAACACTAAGAAATTTCTCTCCCCCTTACGACAAGTCTTACGTGCAGAAAAACAACCTATGACCTTTCTCACTTGCTTACATATACAAGTCTTATGACCAGCAACGTTCTCTCCTGCTTACACTACTGTAAGTCTTACGAGCAGTAACGTTCTCTACTGCTTGTATCTTGTAAGTCTTTTGAGTGGAAAGTTTTACTAGGAATTCTCTCAATTGCTTCTCTCGTAAAGATATCTACCATCTCAAGGTCCCAATACCTTGAGATCAAATGAAAATAGAATTTGAAGTGTATATAGACTCTCTTACAAAGCAAGTATGATAAACACTGAAGAACGATATGAATACAGAGAAAAATATGAATAACAGAGATTCCTGAATTTGCTTATGTGAATTCTTGTGCTTTGTTATTCTTGATAATCTCTGGAACTCTGTATTTATAGACGTTTGATTTTGCCCGTTTGAATAATGATCATTGTGAAGTGGGGCATGTTACTGTGGAACGACATGCGTACGTTTGAAATCTTTGAACGCGGTAGGCACGTGCTTGTAATGATGTTGTCTGCTGTTATTTGACTTACTCTGCGTCTGTTTATTTTAAACGTTCAACCTCCTGTGTCACACTTATAATACATTCAAAATGATGTTAAATAATAATAATAATAATAATAATAAGTGATAATAAGATAAATTAATATCATTAAACCATATTCGGATTGAACGCTGTAAGACTAGTGCATTTTATTTACTTGCATAGTATCACTCGAGCATGGAGGGGGCTCACTCGAATGAACTAGCATATTTTCTCCTTTTGCTTCAGTTTTACACTTGCACTTCCACATGATTTCTGAGAGTTCATTTTCTCACTTGCGAGTGATGTGGGGCCTCACTCGAGCACAACTCCTTCTGCTCGAGTGTCCTTGTTCTTTACACTAAGAGACCCGTCTCTGGACAACAATCGCATACCATTTTAGCAAGAGTGTGATTTTGCACTCGCAGGTGATGTGGCCCTCACTTGAGCATACATACTCCTACTGAGTGAGAAGAATATTCTCCTATAATATACTATTGTCTTCAGCACTTGCATCAAAATTGAGAGAGTTAGATTTCTCACTCGCGAGTGCTGATGTATCACTCGGGCATATGAACTCTTACTCGGGCATGCTTGTGCTTCTCTGTTCTTCATGACTCTTGGCCAAACACTTGCATTCCCTCACTTACTAGTGCTTGAGTGTAAATCAGCTTCATGCTCGAGTGTTGGTTATAATGCTCGAGTACATCAGTAAGATTGACAGTAATTGCTCTCGGCCAAACACTTCTTGTCCAACACTTGTATGTGCTCGAGTGAGAAAGAGCCTGATGCTTGAGTGCTAACTCCAGTGCTCAAGTGCCTCAGTAGATCTGATAGTAATTTGCTCTCAGGCAAACACTTTCTGTCCAATACTCGCATTTGCTCGAGTATAAAAGAGGTTCATGCTCGAGTGCTAGCTCTGTTGCTCGAGTGCATCAGTTAAATCTGACAGCAGACATTACAAAACTTTACCATATGAATTTGGTAACTTTGTAATCAATGTTTAGACTTGTAAAACCATACTTTGCATACAATCACCTTTTGTTATCATCAAAACTTGGGATCTAACAGAGGCCACGGTAAGGAAAAGTTTTGAAAGCATTTTTGAAAACCCTTCTGTGAGGTAGGGATTTGAAATGAGTTTTAAATTATCCGCTGGCCTCTAATTTGTTAAAATTATGTACTTTCGAATTATAATTACGAATTTCAAGGTAGGGGTTACATTTTTGGTATCAGAGCTGTAGTTCCTGGCAAGGGTAGAGTTTGCTGGGATAGCTCTCTTAGTTCTTTGTCTTTGTGATATAAGATTATTATGACTGGTTATTGTATACACATGTATGCTTTGTGATTGTAGACATACATGAGATTTATGGACAATATGTATACATTATTTATGGAACTGATGTAGTGAATGATTTGTAGAATGAAAAAGACAAAGGGGCGTCCCAGAGTACAACAAGTGGACCCAAAGGTGGAGGTAGTCAATGACAATCCACTAGATCTAATGTGAGAATTAAGGGGTCTAATAAGAGATTAGCGGGACATGATCACTGAGCTAAGAGAAGAGCTCAGAATTGAAAGAGGCAAAAATAGAGCAGATCAGGGTCCGTCTACTCAGGAGAAAATCCAAGAAGAGACTTACCATGAGGAAACTGTCGAAGGATCAACATTACCCCTAGAGTCCCCACTTCATACTGCCCCGAATCTTGAATCACATGGGGCGCCAGCTAGAGAAGAAAAGGATCTTTAGTTTTGGGTTTCAAAATTTTGCAAGCATCTGTATCCAGTGTTCAGAGGTATATTTGATCCTCAGGCAGCGAAATAATGGTTAAATCGGCTTGAGAAGATTTTTGAGGTTCTTGAGTGCTCGTTTGAGGTAAAGGCACGTCTAGCCATCTACAAGCTCGAGGGTGATGCAGATCATTGGTAGCGGAATATCACCCTAACACTGAAGAGTCGAAATGTACCATTGACCTGGGAGCTATTTCAACGACAGTTCAATGAGAAATATTTCCCCAAGTAGGTGAGGCTGGAGAAGGAAACTGAATTTTTAAATATCAAACATGGGGACACGGAGACCTTTGATGATTATCTGTCCCGTTTCATCTGGTTGTCCCAGTATTCTTCCTATCTACGAAGAATGGATGATGAAGAATAGAGTTCAGACATGCTTATTCATGGTCTGAGATGAGAATTGAGAAAGAGATTGGCCACACATATGTTCACTGAGTTTAACAAAGTAGTGGAAGAATGTGAAATCACAGAAAATAATCTAAGAGATTTGTATTCGGCCAAGGGTAGTGGCAGTCGCAATGAACCTAGCAGAGTGAACACTTCACAAAAATGAAAAGGATAGGGATTGTCTTTTGGGGTGGTAGTAAGAGGCCCTATCAACTTGAGGGTCATGGTAACCAGAGACCTCTAGCGGGACAAGTATGCCCTCAGTGTAGGAAATACCATCCTGGTAGGACCTGTACAGCATTAATGATTTTCTATAACTATAAACACAGGTAACATTTCTACTACGTGTCCATGACTACAGGCGGAGTAGAGACCCAAGAATCAAGGGAGAGTGTTCTCCATGACTCATGAGGAAGCTCATAAATCTGCTAATCTAATTTAAGGTAATATCACTCTCAATGGTAATTTATTACAAGCGTTGTTGGACTCAGGTGCAAGTCACTTCTTTATCACTTATGACTGTGTAAAGCGCCTGGATATGCATGTGCATAAGTTACCTTTTGATTTGGTTGTGTCGACGCCAATGGGTGTCAAGGCTGTGACTACTGAAGCTTGCCTAAATTGTGTAGTAATGGTGGAGGGTCATAAAATAGTTGTTGACTTGATTTGTCTACTGCTCTATCAATTAAAAGTCATTTTGGGTTTGATTAGTTGACGGCAAATATTATGCTATTAGATTGTGAGAACAAAAGGATAGTATATCCTGCTTCTCAAAGTGTGGAAGTTATGAATGCCAGTATGAAATTCCTTTCTATGGCTAAAGCTGAAAAATATCTCGAGAAGGGTTGCCAAGGGTATATAGTGTTCTTTTCTGTGCAAGGAGAAACTGAAGAAACTTTGAGTAGTATACCCATGGTAAATGAATTTCCTGAGGTATTTCTAAATGATCTAAGTGGATTGCCTCCTGAAAGGGAAGTTCAGTTCCCAATTGAAATTATGCCTGGAGCTAGTTCAATATCAAAATCCCTATACCGTATTGCCCTAAATGAAATGGCAGAGTTAAAGAAGCAGATAGAAGACTTACTTGAGAAAGGTTTCATTAGACCCAGTGTGTCACCTTGGGGAGCTTCAATTCTATTTGTTAAGAAGAAAGACGGGAGACTTCACTTGTGTATTGATTATAGAGAATTGAACAAGATTACCATCAAGAATAAGTACCCTCTCCCTAGAATTGATTGTTAGATCCTAAGTTTTGATGATAACAAAATGACAATTGTATGCAAATCATGTTTTTATAAGATTAAGAAAAGTTTACAAAGTTACCAAATGCATATAGGAGTGTTTTCTGGTATCTGCTGCAAAATTGAACTGGAGTGCTCGAGCATAAGTTTTGCACTCGAGCATAGATCCCTTCTGTGCTTGAGCAGGTGCGAGTGAAAGCTAGAAAGTGTTCACCCGAGAGGCATGCCACTGTTATTTTCATTGATTCACTCGAGCACTAGAGTTTGCACTCGAGCAGAGAAGCCATTCTCATTCGAGCACATGCGAGTGAAGGTCCGCGAGTGCTTGGCCGAGAGCAAGTATTATCATGCTTCCTTGATTCACTCGAGCAGAGACATCAATGCTCGAGCATGAGCATTCTGTACTCGAGCAAGGTACTGCGAGTGCTTGGCCGAGAGTCATGAAGTGCAAAGGAGTGCAAGTGTGCTCGAGCACCACCTCATATGCTCGAGTGACACATCTGCACCTGCGAGTGAAAATTCTATCCCTCTCCAAATCTGATGCGAGTGCTTGTTTAAAAGGTATAATACTTAAGAATATTCTTCTCACTCGAGCAGGAGTCTGTGTGCTCGAGTGAGGGCCCACATCACCTGCGAGTGATAAATTTATCTCTCTGAGTTCCTGATACGAGTGTTGGTATTGAGAGCATATTCCTCTATAATATGCGTCTCACTCGAGCAGGAGTGTGTGTGCTCGAGTGAGGGACCACATCACCCGCGAGTACAAAATCTCACTCTTGTCAAAATGGTGTGCGAGTGATGACCCGAGAAGACACTCCCAGTGGAAAATGCAAGATCACTCGAGCAGGGGGAGTTGTGCTCGAGTGAGACCCCACTTCACTCGCGAGTGAGGATTCTGTCTCCCTGAAATTCTTTGCAAGCACAACCCGATAACTGAAGCACAAAGAGGAAAATAGGAAGATCACTCGAGTGAGCCATCCATGCTCGAGTGATGCTCTGCCAGATCATCAAAAATGCTAAGTCTCACAACGTTCAATCCGAACATGGTTTATTATTATTTATTCATATCATCATTACTTATTATCATTGCTTAACATCATTTTGAATGTATTATAAGTGTGATGCAGGAAGATGAACGTTTGAAATTAGTTGTTATGGAGAAAGTCAAACAATGGCAGACAACATGATTACAAACACGTTCGCACCTACCGCATTCAGAATATTCAAACATGCGCGTGTCTTTCAATAGTTGCAAAAGTCCCGCTCCTCAAACGATGATTTCCCAAACAGGCAAAAACTGAAGCAACTATATATACAGAGATTCAAAGATAGTCGAGAAGAACAACGAAGCACAAAAACTCACAAGCTTAAACATGAGTCTCTGCTATTCATCATTTTCTCTGTATACACATTGATCTTCAGTGTTTATTCATTTGCTCTGTAAGAGAGTCTTCGTACAATTCAAATTCTATGTTTATTTGATCCCAAGGTATTGGGACCTTGAGAGGGTAGTTTTCCTTACGAGACAAGCAGTTGAGAGAATTCCTTGTTGTACCTTCCACTCATAAGCCTTATAAGATACAAGCAGAAGAGAACGTTGCTGCTCGTAAGACTTACAGTGGTGTAAGCAGGAGAGAACGTTGCTGCTCATAAGTCTTGTATACATAAGCAAGTGAGAAGGGTCATAGGTTGTTTTTCTGCACGTAAGACTTGTCGTAAGGGGGAGAGAAATTTCTTATTGAGAGAATATTTCTGCTCGTAGTCCGTTTAAGGACGATTGTTGTTTTATGGCATTCTGAGAGCCCATTGAATCTTGGAGGTATAGTGAAAATCTCAGTAGGTCTTGATCTCTAAGGACTGGACGTAGGCCTGGTTGTTAGGCCGAACCAGTATAACTCTCTGTGTTCAAATCTTCTCAACTATACTCTATCTACTATATTTTTCATATCACCACATCAAGCGAAAAAAATTTATAACATCACCCAATTCACCCCCCTCTTGGGTGAAGCTTGCCTCTTACATTTGGTATCAGAGCCTAGTCTTCTCCGAAGAGCCTAACAACTTAAGAAGGATCCGACAAATGGCAACAATGGGTGAAAATATTCTTCCAGACGGAGCTTCAATCACTAGACCTCCTGGTTTTGCTGGAGAACATTTTTCGTTCTGGAAAGCTAAATTCAGAGTGTTCGTGATGGCTAACGAATACGGATTGTGGAATGTTATACAAGATGGTGACTATGTTCCAATGAAGAAAATCGAAGATAGAGCAGTTAAAAAGAGCCCAGATGAATTTGACGAGAATGACAAAAGGTTAGTGACATTAAATAGTAAAGCCATTCTTATGATACAGAGTGCTCTTAGTCAAAAAGAATATTTTCGTATATGTACTCTACCAACTGCCAAAGATATGTGGGATGCTCTTGAAATTGCTCACGAAGGTACATCTGGAATCAAAGAAAATAGAATCAATACTTTAATTATAGAATATGATTTATTTCGTATGAAATCTGGAGAAAGTATATCAGAGTTTGAACTCAGGTATACTCATCTTGTTAATCAATTATCTGCTCTTGGAAAGTCGTTTGATCAAAATTCCCAGGTAAGAAAGATTCTTAATATTCTTACTGACTAATTTGGAGGTGTTGTTTGTTTTCGACTGTTTGCTAGTCAACCTGGAAAGAATCAGAATGGAAATAAGGCACGAAGATCAAGCCGCCAATGCAATTTGTGGGCGATTTTAAGACCGGTTATAAAAATAACCGATCTTAAAACATTTTTTAGACTGGTTAACTGGTCTTAAAAATCTTTCTTTTAGATTGGTTATTACAATAACCGGCCTAAAAAATATTTCTTTTAGACTAGTTATATCAGTAATCGATCTAAAAGTCAATGAGTTTTTTTTTCTTGTTGAACCTTTTAGACTGGTTTATAATCAAAACAGGTCTAAAAGGTTTAACCTTTTAGACTGGTTAACAGTAACAAACATATTTTGTTTTTAATTACCTTTCTTTTAGAAAATATATTAGACCTATTATAGGTACAAATGGTCTAAAACATATATTTTATGTATACCTTTATTAATTATTTAATTTTTTTAGACCGGTTAGTTATAAAATCGGTCTAAATAATATTTTTTAGACCTTATATTACTTGAACCAGTCTCATAATTTATTCATAATTACAAAAATGCCACCAATCAATTCTTTTAGACCTTATCCGCTATAACCGGTCTAAATGTGCCGGTTTAAAACACCTTTTTTGTACTAGTGAGGAGGTGAATTGTGGGATAATAAAATTTAAAACTAAATAAATAAAAAATAAAGATAAAGTAAGAATGATATCACCATAAGCTAAAGGAAAGGTCATAGCAATTTATATTTGTTTGGTCTACCCCTTGATTTACCTCCAATCGACATAACACCTCTGAGTGTTTCAACAATATATCTCCAAGATTTCAACGGGCTCTTGGTGCTACTGTACAGTCATCAAATACCACACCAATAGTCATTCCCCCTAACTCACGTGAGAGTATAACTCAACCCAAGATCAAACTATCTAGAGAGATTTATGACTTTCAAGTACACAAAAATTCTCTCTCAAACAGAGTGATTTTGATATACACTGAAATGCAGAGATTTTGCTCTTTGAACAGTAGAGAATGTAGTAATAAAACTTTCTTTGTGCATGTGTGTAATATCTTCTACTTGGCATGAATGCATTTCATTTTATAGGCAAACTTGAAAAATATTTGTTAGGCACAACATTCATCTTTCCGTTGAGCATTTTCCCGTTGAAGCCTGAGTCAGCGGTATGTGAGTACATTAAATGCGTCTGGTACAAAGCGCTCTTGAGAACATAACTATCAATTTGAACTTCAAACATACTTTTAGTATCTCTTATAAACAAGGACATACCATCCATATATGATTGAAGAGAATGGCTGAAAGGCTCCTTGTTTTTTTTTTTTCTTTTTCAGTAGATTTTAAATTTAATCTTAACCCGTGGACTTGCTTCTCTTCTACAAGTTCCCAAAGCACTTGCTTCTGGTGTGTGTATCTAAACTAGAAGTGTTCAGCCAGCGTGATTCTACTTGATATATATCTAGCTACGTCTGGCTTGATTATCGTAATATATGTATGATATATGTGTACACACACACACACACACATAACATACATACACATAAAAAGTTATATATATATATATATATATAATTTTATGAATATTAATTTATTCCGTATAGATTATCTTTCTCGATATATCTTATATGTAATTAATTAATTTTATGATTATCTTGATGATTTTTTTTTATGTATAAATTACGTTTAAGACATGCCATGTTACCCTCCAGCTGGCGGATATAGTCCTTCATGAAACATCTCAAACTTTTAGTCCTTCGTTTCCTTCCTCCATATGCAATACCCACAAATTCCGTGACCAAAACCATCAACAAATTCTCACCGACAATTCACCACCACAACAAAGTTAGCACATTAATTTCATTATATTGTCTTGTCAACAATGACGACAAAGAACATAATGTGCGAACTTTGTGGTGGTCATGAATTGTTGGTGAGGGTTTATTTAACAAACGAAATAGTAGTATTGTTATTAGTGATTTGTGTTAAGTAACCTGTCTTAGAAGAAGTGTTATTATAAGAAGGATCCGCTTCCTCAGTTAAATAAGCCTGTCCAGAGTACTCGTACAGTTGTATGCCTCCAAACACGTATCCTCAAGCTATATATAGATGCCTTGCCTCATTGTTAAAAGTAACAATCTTTTTATTATGTCAGTTTACTTTCACGTGCTCCTTGTTAGAAGGGAGCGAGCTTATTACAACTTGTGCCTGTTGCTCATCCGACAATTCAAGCTTCTATTATCATATTGGCCAACTTCACTAAGATATTGCCTCATTGGATTATTCTGCCTTAGTGTCATCCACATGGCTTGCATAATTTTGTGCTTCTTAGATTTGCAGATACGGTCATCCAGCATGGCACTTAACAATGTGATTCTTACTATGTTGTTCTTTTTCTTCTAGGCTAAGTAGGCTTCCTGATCTCTTGTGCATTAAGTCGAATTCACAGCTCCAGGAATTACCATAATCATCGTCAATACCTCAATAGCATCTCGTTTAATATGCACTGAACCTTTTGATGTCAGATATTCCGATTGTCCTCGTTTAGTTTTTCCCCTATGTTCAACTAACCAATTATGTTCTTTGTTGTCATTCTTAGTTCTGTGACTAAGTTTTCCACATTAAATAATGTTTCTAAATGAAAATCAAACAAAAAAAATATTGATGACATATTGCACAATGAAGTCTACGATTTCATGCACTTTTGCTGACTTGAAAATAATAACAGGATTACTATTAGATTCAGAAGCATGCCTCCCATCTCATAAATCAATTTTCATTACATTCTATGAGGAATAATATATTAAGTACTTCAAAATGAATTGCTAATGACTTTTAGAAGCCTTATCTTCTAAAAGCTCTCACTCATAAGGAGCATATGAAATGTCATATTGATAGGGAAAAAATTCAAAGCCCACAAGTGTTCGGGTGGTTTCAAATAATAAAGAGTGAGTAAAGTACCATTCCCATATGGACTTGGTACTAACAATTTACTTGAGTGATGATTTTATACTTTTGTTTAAGTTGAGCAACACAAATTGACTTTAAATAAGTGAAAAGAAGTTAAAATCAAAATAAATGAACTACCATAATTATCAAATGAGCAACATAACACAGAGTCACTAATCCCTTATATTAATTTCATAAACCTTGTTTTCACTAATTTAATTAGCCTTAATGTCAATTTTGTTAATCTCGAGTATAAATAGCTATAAGTGCTTGTCGGTCCACTTACAACGCTCTTTTAAATATAAGTTGTTATGTCTAACATAATTACTTAAGAGGCAAGATAACTTGAATACACTCTTCAACAATTATATTGGGCCATTAGGTATATGTCAATTCTAATCGCAATCTAATCCCATATTACTTAATCTTAAAGCCTAAATAAAATTCTCTTCATTAAGGTAAATCCTAATAATCAAATTAATATTCAATGATGGCTCGTCACTAAATAGATTAAGCTAAACAAGATTAGAAACCAAAGTAATATTAATTATAACTAAACAATGAAAACAAACTCTAATCCACCCATACACTAGTGGAAAAATCAGTTTTAAGACTGGTTAAAAACAACATTTGAGATCAATTCCGGATCCGGTCTTCATAAAGTTAATCTTAAAAGTCTGCTACCTTTTAGATCGGTTATAGAACCGGTCTTAAAAAAAATTTTAAGACCCATTATTTATGAAACCGGTCTTAAAATAATTATTTTTAGACCAGTTATCGAAGAAACCAGTCTAAAAAGTTACTTTTTAGACTTTTTAGACCGGTTTTAGAGGTAACCAGTCTTAAAAGTTCTAATTTTTAAGGCCAATTCTATACAAAACCGGTCTTAAAGTAACTTTTAAGACCGGTTTTGTATAGAACCGGTCTTAAAATTTTTTTTTAAGACTGGTTCTTCGGAAAACCGGTCTTAAAAGTAATTTTTAAGACCGGTTTTGAAAAAAAAATGTTCCGTTTAAAAGATTTACCTAGCAAGCCATTTTCCCTATTTTACATTTTATTTAGCAAGGAGTCATTTCAACGACATCCAAATAAATTCTTCTCTTACACATTTTAACAAACATCTTATACAAATCACATGACAATCCAAAACGCAAGTAGACATAGATTCACCCATATCTGTTGATATATATGTAGTAGCATAAATGGAAATTAAAAAGTAGAACCACCTGAATCAGATGAATTAGTATCAACAATAGGCCTTGGAAAAAAAGTATCAACAATAGGCAAGAGACCCTTTAACTCAGACTCAGACAAATTAAGCTCGCTCTTTGCATTTGAGTAGGCCCTCACATGCCTTCATCCTATATGAATTTAAATATGCATGCAAAAAATAGTTATTCTTCTAGTTTCTAAATAATAAAATAGTACAAGTTTGTAACAACATTGATTCACAACATACTAGTTCACGTTGCCTCTAAGAGTGTTTAATTATTTCTCCATTGTGACCTAATATGTGTATAGGTTGAGCTCAGTCCTAGCTAAGACAACTCATTTGCTTCATTTTCCTGTGACGACAACAACAAAAGTAGTTTTATATATGCCAACAACAATATACATGATAATTATTTTAGCTAACTAACCTTCAAAATAGTTTTATAAAGGGATATCCTCCCATATCCCTTCATGATGATCGTTTCTTATGTTGTGTTCATTGTCTGCTTCATCTTCTTCATTCAATTTTAGTAGATCCCTAGAAAAAGAAGGATTCTCAAGAAGATCATTTATTGAATGACTTTCTTGATTAATGTCAACGACCTTTTTTCCTTAGAGAGCTACAGACCACATTTTATTTGCTTGATCTGTAACATAGAACACTTGTTTCACTTGATATGCCATAATAAACGGTTCTTCTCCAAAACTTCTACTAATCAGATCAACCAATGTAAATCTCAACTAATCAATCATCACACCATTGTTGACATCAACCTACTTGCATTTGAAAATGGGAAATTTAATTTTAACATAATCAACCACCCAAATCTCTTCAATAACCCCATAATAAGGTATTGCTGCCAATCTAGGGTTCTTATCTTTCGAACTAGAAAAGTGCATAGATTCAACGACTAACATAACCCCATTGTTCTGGACGGTGCTCCTATCACCAAGGGACTTCATGTAAAACGTATAATATAATGCCCCAAATTTCAATTAAGGGCTAATGATAATTATTGAGGTTATTGAATTAAAGTGGAATAATTATGGGTTTTGGCGGTAATATTAATTAATATGCCATGATTAGTGGAAATTGAAATAATGAAATTGTTGGGCAATTAGTCAGTGATTAATAGAAAAATTAATTACTAGCTAATAGAAAAATAAGAAGGGTGATTACAAGGCTAATGGAAGGATTAGAGTAACTAATTGGTGGCTTAGTGTATGAGAACCAATAAGGTTTGGACATGTGTCAAGTGTAGATGAAGTGAGGGGCATGGAGAAAAGTAAAATGGTTTATTATATTGTTTTCTCTCTCTTTGCCTCCCTCCTTGTCGGCTGTGACAGTATGGGCATGGAAGAATGATTATCATTCTTCATCTCCTTCACTCTTCTCTCTTTCGTTCTCTCTCTCTAAACCAGCAGCCATTGTTGCTCAAGAAAGAGAAAGGAAAAAGCTTGAGAAAAGGTAAGTAAATGACCTCTAATGCCAAAGTTCACTTCATTAATGTTGTTCCTTGGAGTGAGAGCTTCAATTTGATGGCTGTAGAGTCTCCATTGGTGGTGATTTGAGGAATCACAAAAATTTGATAGTTAGAGAACCAGGAAGTGTCTTTAAGAAGGTTGATAAGGTAAGTAAAACCAATCCTTCCATCTATGTTTCATGCCATTGGATGAAGTTTGGAATTTTTGGTATTTATTGCCATGAATTTGAAAATATGGGTCATTGAGTGGTTTGGCACGATATGGTTGTGGAAATAATATTTTGGTAGGAGTTTTGAATAGATAGAATTGGTTTGGGTTTGAAATGTCTTGTTTGGATAATTTGGGAATTTGGATGTTTATATTGCCCAAAACTAAAGCATGATAATGGAATAGGAATTTGGTGATTTTGATGTTTCCATTGGGTTCCTTGGGTGATTTTATGTGGGGATAGCTTTGGTTGAGAGTTTGGAACTAATGGAACCAATTGGGTAAAAACCTGGGAAGTGCTGTCAGTTTCTGCGTTTTCTAGTTTCTGATAAAATCACTCGAGTGATTTAGGGTTCACTCGAGTGTGGGATGAATATCAATCGAGTGGTGATGGATTCTACTCGAGTGAGGCAGTGCAATTTTCCTTTCTGCTCTCTGTGTTCCATTGCACTTCCGTAGATAAAGGTAAGAGTGTACCTTATTACTTACGAGTGTTAAGCCGTCACTCGAGTGCTTTGTGTTGCACTCGAGTACTCCTAATCCTTGAAAACTCTGGTGCTCTCGGGTCCTCACTTTTTGTGCTTTACTTCGTGGTACTCGAGTGATCATTTGGCTGTCACTCGAGTATGGCTTTCTGGACTCGAGTGTTGTAGTCTTCTGAAAGTTCTTGTGCTCTTCGGTATACACTCGCTGTCTTTCACTCTCTAGTACTTGAGTATAGACCGTACCATCACTGGAGTAAGGTCTTCTTTACTCGAGTATCTGTACAATATTACTCTAGTGAGGCCATCTTCACTCGAGTGTCTCAGTGAAAAATATCAGGTTTGAGCTTTCAAAAAGGGGATTTTTGGGGATAGTATTCCAACCCTTTAGAGCTATTGATAGAGTTATTCATGGATACTCAAAGAGCAATAATGATAACCAAATTAAGTGTTAAGATGTAATTGAGTATTGGATAGAGAATAATACTTTGTCACTCATTATGAATTATAGTATACAACATATGCCCTACTAGGAGGGACCAGTGCCAGAGCGTGCACGGAAGGAATAAGCAGGTAGTGACTTTTCTCTCATGTGGTGTATGATTTCTGGTATGCATGATTGATCATTGTGTGATTGTGAAATGTGAATGAAAATGTACCATGGTCCATTGCAGCGTAAGCACTTCAGTGGGAGCCGTCATAGGGGGTTGATACTTATCACACCTACCCCCGCCGTTGAACTACCATTGTAATAGACATGGATCTTTGAGAAACTGCTTTGTGAATCCAGCCAGTGTGGCTGTATGTGTATGTGAAATATTTTATATGGATCCCAGCTGCGGTGATATATGTGATATGATCATGTGATTGTGCAATACAGCGTGAACAAATGTAAGGGTAACATGAGTCATACCTGCCATTGCCGCTGTAATTGCCGTTATAATTGCTACATGTGGGTTATGATTTGCTTTCATGCCTTATTATTATGCATACTATGAGTTATTTGTTACTACGAGGATTCTTTAGAATCTCACTCTCCCAAAACAATCTTTAGACAGGGCTGAAGGATCAAAAGAAAAGCGGGTGATGAAAAGCGGGTAGAGCTCCGGATTGGGAGTTGTTTTGATTATTTGGTTATCATGTATATCATATGGATATTTTGTTGGGGATTTCCTGTATATGAATTGGTGTTATTTGGATATTTTTGTGTAATCCCCAAGATAAGGGAAAAGAATTATTGGCTTTGTGCCTTTGTATAATCCCTTTATTAATTAATAGAACCTGAGTGTGTCGGGAATTTAGGCTGTACTCTGATATTTATGAATTGAATCAACCGGTATAAGCCCTTTTATGTATTCGTGATGTGAATATGAGACCATTATGAACAAGTTTTGGAAAAGTTTTTGTAAACCATTAGTTTGGGCAAAGGATTATTTTATAAGTCCCAATTTGTATTATGGTCTCTAATTCATCTTAATCATGTTTTATGACTTTAATCTCGGCCTTGGTTGGAAGGGGGTTACATATAACCATTGATCACAAATGAAGTCCAAGTTATGACATCAACCTTAGGACCACGTGCTAACCATTTAATTGTATTAGAAACACATTATTCTCCGTCAACCTTTTGTTTGAACCAATGTGCAAAAGTTTTGTTATGCTCCCAAATTAACCTTTGTTTGGTCATTCGACTATTCTCTTTCCATACAATTTCTTTATGAGCATTAATGTAATCTTGAACTTCATCAACATTATTTAAGATGTACAAGTGGACTATTTGCAATTCATCAAAATCAATGCTTCTTACTGTAGCCCCGCGTCTACCCCCTTCTTCATCATGGCGTTCAGGAAGCCTAATATGTCTTACATTTGACAGGTAATCTTGACAAAACTCCATGGCTTCTTTAGAAACATATTTCTGAACAATAGATGCTTCAGGCCGATTTGCATTCTTCACATACCCTTTTAGGATTTTCATAGTTCTTTCAATTGGGTACATTCACCATAAATAGATAGAGCCACATAACTTTATCTCCCTTACTAGATGTACCATGATATCAAAAAAAGAAGGAAGAAAAAGCTTATCAAGCTAGCACAAGATTAGATATCCTTCATTTTCTTGTTTATCTAATCTTTATATATGAATGACTTTACTACAAATAGCATTGAAGAAGAAACAAAGTCTAGTCAAAATATGTTGAAGATCATATTCAGTAATACCACGAATAGCTACTAGGAGTAGTTGTTGCATTAAGACATGACAATCATAAGATTTTGCCCTACTAACTTCAAATCTTTCATTGACACAAGCTTCCTTAAATTTGAAGAATACCCTGAAGGAACTTTCATGCCGTGTAAACACTCACAAAAGCTTCTTTTCTCATCCTTAGACAAAGTATGAGCAGCTGGAGGACAAAAAGTGCTATTCTTATATGGCTTTGGATGCAAGTCTTATCATATCCCCATTTCTTGCAAATATAATCTTGCCTTCATGCCATCCTTAGAACTATCGTATGTTAAGCAGTGTCCCAACAATACTATCACATACATTTTTCTTCACATGAATGAAATCAATACAGTGTCTAACATCAAGATTGGGCCAATATAGACCCCTTTTCCATTTATTTTTTTTGTTACTATTCTTTGTAGTCTTACCAAATATAACATTGATATTTTTCACCTTTTCATAAACTTGCTCCCTAGTCAATGCCTTCAGAGCATCTTCAAACTCTTGTCTAACAAAAAAAACTTTCTTTAATCTACGATATGGGTGGCCTCGTCTAAGAAATCTCCTATGGCCAAGATAAAATGCCTTTTTTCCATGTTGAAGTTGATGGTAGCATGTTCCTTCTTCATAAATCGGACATGCTTTATGGCCTTTAACACTATATCCTGGCAAGTTTCCATATGTAGGGAAGTCATTTATAGTACAAAAGATCATGGCTCACATTTTAAAAACCTCCTTCTTGTTCGCGTTAAAAACATCAACACCTTCATCCCATAACTCTTTCAAGTCTTCGATCAAGGGTTCTAGGTAAACATCTATGTCATTTCCAGGTTGTTTTGGTCCTGAAATCAATATAAACAAATGATGTACTTTCATTTCATGCATAACAAAGGAGATAAGTTGTAAATTACCAACAAAACAGGCCATGAACTATGTATACTGCTCAGGCTACCAAAAGGATTCATGCCATCCGTGCTAAGCCCAAGCCTAAAGTTCCTAGGTTCTTCACCGAAGGTAGGAAATAATTTATCCATTTTCTTCTATTGAGAAGAATCAGCTGGATATCGAAGCTTTCCATCAGATATCTTCTCATCCACATGCCATCTCAAAATTTTTGCATCGTTTTCATTAGCAAGCAAGCGCTTGAACCTTAATATGAGTGGAAGATACCATAACACTTTTGCAGGGGTGTTATTTGATTTATACCTCAAGCTTTCACATATCAGACACTGTTGTTCCTCTTCATACTCTTTTCTATACAATATATAATCATTAGGGTATGCATGGATCTTTTTATACTTCATTCCTAGTAGACACAGTATTTTCATAGCATCATAGTATCAAAAAGGCAACACATTATCATCTGGAAGCATGTCCTTAAAAGCCTCAAGCATTTCTGAAAAAATCTTATCCCTCCATCCATGTCGTGCTTTCAAGCTTGCCAATTTCAATACTGCTTTCAACAATTGGTATTTTTGACACCCCGGGTACAGTGGTGTCTCAACATGACTGCACATATTACCATATGCATGTGATTGCTCAAAAATCCTCTTCTCCTATATCACGAATAATATCCTCTATCCGATCATCCGTCCCTGTGTCATTATCATCAAAGCCCAATCCCCCTATTCAGATGAACTTGGCATTTCTAATTCTTCACCATACCATACCCATACTGTATAACTCTTACAAAATCCTTCACAAATTAAATGTGTAGATATATCTGCAGCGCTTAGCCACTTCTCATTCAAACATACAACACAAGGGCAATAAAACATCGCACTACTATCATCGACATTTCTTCTATCAAAGTCTAAAAAACCCCTCACCCTATTATCATATTCAACACTCGTTCATTTAGCTTTTATCCAACTATGATCCATATATATCTCAATACTTGTAGCACCCTATATCCAATAGCAAAAGGATAGACAAAAAAACAACCACCATAGAGTTTTAGAGATTTCAATGAATTTTAACATGCACCATTTGAAAGTAGTAAAAAAATAGAACTTAGAATCAAACAATCACACTAAACACTAACAATAACACTGACAATCAAACAATCACACTAAACCAATAACACTGACAATCACACTAAGCCAATAACACTGACAATCAAACAATCACACTAAATTAAAACAAAATTAAACTTAGAATGGTATTACTCCAAGCCAATTATCACAAGTCAGAGAGCACCTTATTTACTTTTGGTCCAAGACAAGAAAATGTACATAGTAATAAAATCATCAATCACACAGTTTTCCCTTTAACCTTAATTACATTTTTGTGCAATTATTTAGTGTCTAACCACTATATAATGTTAGAGTTAATATTGTTGAGAATAGCAAATACAAGCTGAAAGTTGAGGGCTTTAATTAACAGAACACTAACCTGATTGAAGATCAAGGACTGAGCTTCTACCCAAAGTCAAGGTGGCAAAGGGTAGCCACTGCATAGGAGAATGGTCACTGCAGAGAATAGTGGTGGCAGCAGAAGAGGATGACGATGATCAAAGAACAGTGACGAGGAACACAACAATGGTAGCGGTAATGACGGAGGAGAGTGGAACAAAAGAAGAACATGGAGCGATGGAGGAATTCAGAACAAGCAGCAACAGAGATCACAGAGAAATGGTGACAAGAGAAGAAAGGGTTCAGAGCGTGGGATCTGGGCATGCGGGAGTGAAAATATGCCAAAATATCTCACCTTTTAGACCGGTTTTCCTTTAAAACTGGTCTTAAAATGGTGAAAAAAAATAATTTAAAAAATTTTTCATCTTTAAGACCGGTTTTCATTTTTCCTGCAAAGTGGTCTTTCTTCTTTCATAGAATTGTGGTTTACAACCCCATCTTTTTTCTAAAATATTGTCACAACATAGACCTTTTGTCTGTTTCCACTTATCTATTTTCTTGTTCATTAAACATCTTAGACAGACTTATTTGAACCATTCTTGACTAAATTTTATCTTTTGACCTAGGGTGTCATTCTCGGATGTATTATACTTATTGTTATAATAAGCATAATAATCTTTTTCTACATGAGAACCCCATGGCTTAGATATCTTTTGAAAGAATAACTTAGAATATGTATCATATTCTTGTACTCCAGGATCTCCAAATCCTCCTTCATAGAAGATATCCTAGAAATTACATATGTATTGCTCCAAATAACAGGAGAACATATAGCTAATTGATTAAGCCTTCTGATGACTTCTTGGGTTTTCCTTATCACAAAATATTGTGATTTATGCTTCTTAAAAACATCTTTTAAGATCTTGGTTTTAAAGATATTTGATGGTTTAAGATCAAATTTTTCTTTTTGAATCTTGGATGCTAGCTGACTATTGAAAATATGGGTTTCACTAGTCATGTATATCAAATTCAAAATCGGATTCACTACTACTTGAAATTTCATAAAATGAGCATTCATTTTCTGAAATCAAATATTCTTCTTCACAAGGATAAAATCCTTGTTCTTCTAAAGTTTCAAAAACTTTAGTTTCTTTCTTTCTTTTATCTTTGTTTGGACACTCATTAACATAATGCCCCTTTCTTACCAAATGTAACAAGTACACATTTTATTGGGTTTATATTTACTTATCTTTTTCTCCTATATCCATATTTTGGATATTTTTTCTTGGCTTTCAGGTTTGTTATAAGCTCTCTGGAATAGACGTGATGGAAGGAAGTGACATCATGACTATAGAATCCAAGATTCTGTATGCATTTATAGAAGATCACAAAATAAGTAGACGATATGAGGATAGAGTGATAATTCCCTCTATTTTTAGTTCTTTCTTAAGAAATGAACCTATACCCATAAATGATAAGTTTATTCCTCAAAAAAATTGTATTAGAAGCCTCACGTCAGAGGCCTCTGATACCAAATCTGATACATGTTCCAAGATTATCATTTGATCAAGGAACAATAATAATAAGAAATCCTAGGATAATAACTAGGAGTCAATCCAATTTAAATCCGAGAATAGAAATTGGGGAAAATAGTAAATATGAAGTCCTAATAAATATTAAAAATGAAAGAATTATGCAAAATTGTGTAATTAATATAGGAGTTTAGTATTTGCATATTAAAAATTCTTTAATATCTCTTGCTGTACCCATATGACTAGAAAATGCGAGGACTTATAATCCTTTAGAAATAGTCAAGAAAGAAGTTGAATTAGGAATTACTTTCCTAACTGATAATAATCATGAATTAGTTTTAATTCAAAGGTTTGAATTAATGACTAATCCACAATCGGAGATCCTTTTAGGAAAAGATTTGATTGATGCAAATCAAGTGATAATTCATCCAAGTCACCTAGAAATTAATGGATTCAAAATCCTAAAGGCTAGGTAAAGAAACACCTTACATTAAGGTCTATTTCCGAGCTAAAGGATATGATTCTCTTTTAGATACAGGATGTACCATTAATTGGGTAAAACATCAATTTATACAAGAAAAATTAATTGGTTTAAATCCAATTAAAGCCAATGATATTCATAATCAAGAAACCCGTTATGATAAAGGATATAAACACCTTTATTTACAAATTGGGAATATTGAATTTAGAATAAACACATTTTATTATTATCCAAATACAAAATGCAATTTTATTCTAGGAATTCGAGCTATGAGACAAGCTTTCAAGCTTATAAGTTTTGATCATAATAATGTTCATTTTATTACTCATTGTAATACGAGTTTTAAATTTACATTATTATCTTCACCAATAATACATCATTATACTTAGAGTTTATCGGCTCAGCATGGTGAGATGGTAAAAAGTGAAGATAAATTTGTATTATAAGCCAATCTTCAAAAAAATGATAGAAAATTGTTTTGAAGAAAATCCAAGAGCTTTTGCAAATAAGAAAAACCACTACTGGAAAAATCACTTTTAAGACCGGTTAAAAAAGACATTTTAGACTTGTTCTTGATCCGGTCTTTATACAGCCGGTCTTAAAAGTCTGCTACTTTTTAGACCAGTTATAGAAATGGTCTTAAAAAAATTTTTAAGACCGGTTATTATAAAACAGGTCTAAAAATATTTATTTTTAGACTAGTTATCAGAGGAACCGGTCTAACAGGTTCAAATTTTAGACCGGTTTTCTGAAAAATGGGTCTAAAAAGTAGAAATTTTAAGGCTAGTTTTCTACAAAACCGATCTTAAAAGTATTACTATCCCACGAAAGATCGAAAAAACTAAGAGATAGAAAGGGAAGAGAAGTAAGGACTGACACGGAGTTTTTAATTTTACCCAAAGGGAAGAGAAGACAGAAAGTCTGCAAATGTAGAATGTATGCAAGAAATTTAAAGAAAAGAGATGAAGATTTATAAAAACTAATATATTATTGAATGATTAAAACAATACAAACATAAAGAAATTATAAAGAAAGAAAGCATACAAATGTTTATCACCCTAGAGGAGGAGGGGAGAGAGAATTGAGTCGTCAACACAACTCGGGGTGCCTAACAACTGAAATGAGATGCCATTTTATAGGCATTCGAATCAGTTACTATGAATTTTGGGTAAAATTACTTTAACCAGAGTAGAAAACATGTTACTCGGGTAAAAGTAATTTTACTTTTCCTTTTACATAAAGTAAAAGGAAATTACATCAAGTTGTCTGCTAAAGTAAAGACATAGGTACAACTTTATAGAAGCAGAGAATCTTTTGAGTCAGCAATTCTTGGACTCTTGTGACGACAGTTTTGCTTCAGAATCAATCTTCGCTGAGGCTAATGATCTCATCATCTGATTCGTGGCCAAAGTATTGGGTCGGATCTTCAGCTTCTGACCCATATGATAATTGGGCCGGTGGACTGGATTTTGGTTCTTGGGTTTGGACAAGCCCAACAATTTCATGAAGCTGCTTGGTAAGGGCTTCTTTGTCTGTTGCCGATGCCAAACATGCTGTGATTTTTACCTTCTGGTTGAGAAACACACTTGATTCGTGATCTCCTGCCATTAGGAATTTTAGATTTCGTTTGAACCATTTTGTTCATATTTACTTCAGATACATTTTTTATATTTGAAAATTTTGCCCACCATTTAACTGAGGATGATCTCTACAATGTGGGGAACAATTTTTGATATTGGGAAGCTTCGTATTTGAAGCTCCACTTGAATACCTAGGCTAAACCAAATTTTGAAAAATAATGAAGATCTGCTGGGAAGGGATCTTCACTAAGATTGATCCGACTCTTGAAATAGTCGAACCCAATTTTCGCTGTGGTTGGTGAAATTTCTTGGATAGGACCAAAATAATCCCACCACTGATTGAACCACAATGGATATTGATATTTTGTGTCATGTGAATAAGCAAAGCCAAGTATGACTAAAATTTGGGTTTTGGTACCAGAAGGTACACCACCATGCATCCAAGTGGTCCCAATAATTGAAACCAATTGGATCCACATCTTTTATTGAAAATCTTTTTCTTTTGTTCAGATATTGACCCCAATCTTGAGGCAATAAAAACTTAGATATTCTGAATATTGAATATCCATGGATAGTTTTATCTTCAGGATGGTCACGATCTGGAAAATGTCTTATTTCTGTAGATTTGGTATCTACAAGAATAAGTTTATAAAATTTTTGTGTTTTCTCTAAAGTTTTTGGTTTGAAGAAAAATCCTTTTGGAAAAATTTTTGCTGCCAATGCAATTGGGTTTTTATCACAGAAACCTAGTTCTGTTTGGAAAAGGTTTAAGACCTTTTCAGGTTTTAACACAAATGTGGTTTGTATTGGTTTAGAGTATAAGGCTACTTCTTTGGATGAACCAGCCCTAGTGATCTCTTGGGAAGATTTTTTGATTGCTAAGGCAAGAGCCTCAGGATCCAGGTTAAATGGGGTGAGAGCTTTAGAATCTTCTTCCTCAGCAATATCAACCCATCTTTTGGTTAGCAATTTGGCCAGATTTTGGTTAGCCTGTAAGGCTAAGAGTGTTTCAATTAGAAACTTATAATAAGAAGGATCCATTATAGTTCCAAAAGTTTTTTGACGGATTGTTCAGAATTTTTCGGTCCTCGAAGAGGATCCTTTTTGGTAGATCGATGATCCTTGGGTCAATGACCTCTTTGATGATTCAATTACAGCCTTGAGCTGCTTCTCTTCTTCTTTTGTGATCCTTTATGGATCAATTTTAGTTTGGGCTTTGCCCTTTTTCTTTTTCTTCTCTTTGTCACTCATTTTTGGTCGCCTTATTTCCCCTGCAAGAACTCTCTGGTTAGAAAGTCTGGGAGAGAATTTGAAGTACCTTTGATAAATTCAATTTCAAAATCAAAGACACTTAAAATTACTTGCCAACAGGCAAAAATCTGTTTTGATGCTAAATTTTTAACATCTTTTTGCAAAACATCTTTTGTAGCTTTGCAATCAACTCTGATTAGAAACTTTTGTTTTAGCAAATCACTTTGCAGCTTGTTTATGCCAAAAAAATTTGCTAAAATTTGTTTTTTGATTGTGGAATAGTTCTGTTGAGCCCTATTCCAATGTTTTGAAGCAAATTCAATGCAATGCTCGTTACCATCAATTTTTTGTTTAAGAATGACACCATAACCTATGTCAGAGGCATCAGTTTCAACAATTTTGAATGCTTGTGGATTTGGGAGGTACAAGCATGGAAGATTTTTGACCAAATACTTGATTTTGATAACCATATTAGTGTGATCATCTGTCCAAGGAGGAGGAGTTTTACTAAGACGCTCATGAAGAGGCTTAATAATATTGTTTAGGTCAGGAATAAACTCACCTACGTAATTCAAACAACCTAAAAATCTTTGAAGTTGAGTTTGTCTAGAATTTGGTCTAGGAATTTATAGGCAAACTGAATTGCACGATCAATTGGAACAATAGTTCCTTGGTATATATGATGACCAAGAAACCGATTTTTTGTCTGAAAGAGACTAATTTTGGTTTTAGAAACTGCTAAGCCATTAAACCTATCAACATCTATAAAGATTTTAACATGTTTAAAGTGTTGTTCAACTGATTCTGAAAACACTAAAACATCCTCAATGTAGACAATGATGAATTTTGCAAAAGGATTGAAAATTTCATTTATAACCTTTTGAAATTTAGAGAGTGCATTTTTTAAACCGAAAGGCATAACATTCCATTCATATTGCCCAAAATGGGACAGTGAATGCAGTCTTATACCTATCTTTTTCTGAAATTTGGATTTGTCAAAACCCAGATTTTATGTCAAATTTTGAAAATATTTTGGCCTGGTGAAGGCGATTTAAAAGATCTTTTTTGTTAGGTATTGGATACCTAATCCATTGAAGAGCTTGATTGAGAGGCTTGTAATTAATTCCAAGTCTCGGAGTTCCTCGTTCAAGTTCAGCATTCTTATTGACATAGAAAGCTGCACAAGACCAAGGACTTTGGCTCTTATGGATTAAACCCTTAGCGAGTAAATCCGTTATTTGTTTTTGGCAATGTTCCAAGAGTTCTTGGTTTATTTGAATTGGTCGAGCTTTCATTGGGATAGCTCTTTCATTGAAATCTTTTTCATAAGGTAAATCAACTATATGTCTTTTTCTTTACCAAAAAGCATTTGGAAAATCAGAACAAATTGTGTCTTGAATATTTTTCAAAACATTTTGAATTTTTTGTTTTAGAAAAGGTTTCTCCAATTAATTTGATTTTCCTTATACTCAATTTGGTTGATAAATTTTGTATAAGGTGGACTAACAAATTTAAAGAAAAACATTTTGCCTAAAGCATTAGTTTCAATTCCTTCATCAAGTGTTAAAAAGGGTTTTAGTTTATTGATGAAAGGAGAACCAAGAATTACATCTTGAGATAAAACTTTTGCTAGGATAAAAAGTTCTTTGATTTCAACACCATTATTTTCAACTACTGCATTTGAAAGCTTATAACTGACATCTAATGGAGATTTGTTTGGTCCACAAATATTTTCTGTGGTTTTTCAAAGAATTTTGTTGGTATTAGACATTCTCTGATACAGCTTAGAGCTGCATCAATGTCAAATAATGCTATTGTTTCTAATACGAAGGTATTAGCAACAACAATTTTGACTGGCACATGCCATTGTTGGATTGAAATTCTTGATAAAAGATTCAAGAAGTTTTCAGAAGTTTTTTCATCATTTTGTGATGAATCCTTAACTTCTTCAACTTTCTTTTCTTTATCAAGACTTTCTTCCTGAATTTGATTTAAAATAAGAGAATGGAGTTCTTAAGTATTTTTCAGATTCTTTATCTCTTCTTTTAAATTGTTTATTCTATTCTGAAGGTCAGAAATTGAAACAGGTTTTGGATTGGTCTGAAATCATTTGATTATTTTAGAGAAATCATATTTTGTTTGCAAATATTTTTGGTTTGGTTTTAAAGAAGAAGAAGAAGCTGTGCTTTCTCTTAGTTTATTGAAAAATTTAACTTTTGCTTCATTAGTTAGAAGAGAGTTAATTATTTCAAAAACCAAATCTTCTTTAATAACATTTATTTGTAAATTGTCTATCTTGGAACCAGTTAAGACCAATTCCTTGATTGGGTCATCAAGTACAGGATTTCCTGGACTCTCAGCAAACTTGTCAAGACAATTTATTTGAAAATCATCTTCTTCAGATGAAGATGAAATGCCATCTAGTTGAAGTTTATTAACTTCCTTTTCAGAGGATGATACTTCATATTCTTCTTCTGAAGAGGTTTCTTCAATCAAAAGATTGTTTAATTGTTGAAGAGTTGATTCTTCAAGTTGTAAGGCATTAATTCTTTTATTAAGCCTACAACATCTTGCCATGTGGCCTTCTTTGCCATATCAAAAACAAACAATTTTTCCTTTGGGAAGATCCATTGGAGGTTTTGATTTGAATTAATTTTTCAAATTTCTGGGTTTGTTTGTTTTTGGTTTTTTTCCAAGGTTTTCGATATTTTTTGTAATATCATTTAGCCTTGTGTTCTTTGTCTTCATGTCTATGCTTAAGTTTTTTAAAACTTTTACAGGCAGGAAAACCAAATTGTTCACAGAAGGTTCCCAAGTCCTTCCTATTTGATGCTTTTTCTTTGGCAAGTTGATGTTGAAGTTTATCTTCTTAACAAATTTTTAAAGCGGTTTTTTGAACAATTGCAATCAATTGTCCATATGTCAAATTTTCGTAATGGATTTGACCTTCACCAGTTTGGTTTCTTAATTTTTCTTTGATCTTATCTCCTAGAGATCTAGGAAGACCAGCAAGGAATTTTTCTTTCCAGATTAGATGATTTCCATCTTCTCTGGTCATTACTCTTAAGAGAAAATTGTCTCTATATCACCTGAAGTTGGATAAAGTTTTTCATTTTAGGTTTGACAGAAGATTTGTCGATTTATCTCTCTATAGTGATAGATCACCAATGAAATATGCTATGATA
Source organism: Inga oerstediana (assembly GCA_963210345.1). Lineage (NCBI taxonomy): Eukaryota > Viridiplantae > Streptophyta > Magnoliopsida > Fabales > Fabaceae > Inga > Inga oerstediana. Next base: position 43,551,243 of record OY723409.1, read on the forward strand.
TTAACTATGAGGCAATTAATAGCATCAGACATTGGTTCACCATTACTATCAGTGATAACAGTACCATCTTGGGTGGTTTTTTTGGTTTGCAAAATTAGATTTTTTTCTTCTTGAGTGAGATGAAAATCCCACCAACCTCTGAGTTGTCCAGTAAAGCCAGATAGCAATATATGAACAATGTCTTCCTCTTGACAGTTGTTATATATTGCATAGGCATTACTAACCATTGTCATTTGTTGGCAGATTTCCTAAATATTTGTTTTAGATTGGCCATCTATGTTCCAAACATAGATGTTGTTTGCATTAAATTTCTGAAGATCAGAATCCCTTTCTTCGAGCATTATATCAGGAGGAGTGGCTCTCGGATAATACAATTTTGTTGATTTTCTCCAATCTTCTTGTTTTATTTCATGAATTTTTGGACAATCTTTACTTGAACTTGTTTGATTGTTTTTTAAAGTGTTAATCACTAATTTTGAAACTGAGGAAACATATTTTTCAGATTTTTGGGAAGTTTCTAGAATATCTTTGATTAACTTTTTTAATTCTTCATTAATCCTTGTTTCCAGATTTCCTTTCCTTATACTATGCGAGCTAGTTACAGGAATATAATAAAGTTTAAAAATTCGATATGTACTGGTGGAACTAAAGGAAATTTCTTTAGCTTTACTAGTAACAAGTTTTTTCAAAATATGTTCTCCTAGAGTTTTCAAATACGAGTTTGTATAATTGTTTTGTTCAATGATATTTTTGATATCATCAGTACTTGCATCTGTTCTAGGATCCTTTATTTTGAAAGGAGAGGCAATGATAGTTGCTTCACCAATTTTTGTACCAGGGACCTGGTAAGATTGTTTTGGAGGAAGATCAGATTCATATCTGTCTTTATTTTTCAAAATCCAAGAGGCGTTAACCCCTTCAAATGGTTTGAAAGGATAATCCTTTATATTCTGATCTTTCACATAGGTTTCAAACTAAAGAAAGAAAGGAATATGAAGCCTATACCTTTCGAGCATTTTATAAAACTTTTCTTGAATTGGTTTTCGCAATTCTTAAGTTTTATATTTTGTGAAAAACCATTTTCGTCTTTCAGTATTTTCATTAGAATAGAAATCTTTTCGTAAGAGTTCTTTATCTAATTCAAATTGTTGCTCAATCACATTCATGTCAGAATATGTTGGAGATTGGCAAGTTTGGATTTCAATTTGTTCATCTTCAGTGTTTTGGTAGACAGGTCTTACGACACTGGCTGACTCATTTAAGCCTTGCATTACTAAAGGTGAAATTACAGGTTCGTTGACAGAAGAACTACAACAATATCTAGAAGGTTGTTCTAGAGCAGTCTTGAAGCTTTCTTGAAATGATGGAGTTCTAGAAACACTAAATGATCGTTTCTGATCAAAAGTAATTCTAACATCTTTATTTTCATTTTGCCTAATTCTATAAGAATCAGGTGCAGGTTTTAGGATGGGAGGAGCAATTTTACCATGTCCCAATCATTTGGGAGAGTGATTTTAATCCATCTAACTGGTTTTGGAATTGTAACATTTGCCCTAGTCACATCTGTTAGGAATAGACAGGTTTCTTTTCCATGATCAAACATTTTGACGTTTGAAGTGCATGAATTCATAACTTTATACTGGACCCTATAGATTAAAGCTATAGGTGAAACACTAGGTTTCAAGTTGAATCCATTTAGTTTCAAACTTAGTTTAAATCCATTTAGTTTGAAACTAGAAATTCTGGTATCAGAGCCAGAAGGGGAAGTAGGGATGTATTAGATGTCTTGAAGTTCTGGAAACTTTATGAAGTTCTTATGAATATTTCTTATAAGTATGCTCTGTGGTCGGAACCTTGGTTGATCTTCCACATCAGAAACATGTTAGTATAAAGCTAAGCCTCTACTTATTATTATTATTATTTGATAGCATGCAAGTTAGTTGATCTTATGATAACATATGAACTTCGTCCGTCTTTCCTAGGGCTATGGCAGTAAGTCCCGAAGGGTTAGGGCAGATAAGTCCAGACACCTATTGTTCGAATGTTCATATGGTATTGAGGTTCAACGTTTAAGGCATTGGCTAAGTGATAATAATATTTACAGATTTTTATCTTTATAAAAACATACAAAGAAATATTTATAATAACTATATAAGTAGCCCAGAAACTTCATTATATCTAGCACAACTCTATGAACCTGAAGGTGAAGATATCAGAAGAAAATTTTATTATGTTTTTTGGATCTTTCTCTTTCCGCTCCAATTCTTCTCGCTCCTCTCGTTCTTCTTCTACTCCTTCTTCATCTTCTCAAAATTCTAGTGTAACAACCAACAAAAATTTAGGGAAATCCTCCCTCTAAAATAATATTTTCAACAATGAAATTCATTTTGAAGATATTGATCAAAATTTTAGTGATTGAACTATTCCAATCATTAACCCAAATGATTTGTATAAACTAGAGGATAAAAAATTCTTTAAAAACCATGATTATATAATCAAAACGGTTGAAAAAACAATTCCTCTAAAATCTGAACCAACTAGCATGTGTCTCTTGTCAGAAAATTCAATTTTAAAACATTAAAAGAAATACAAATTTATACACATTGGATGTGTTCAAGTGGCCATAAAACCCTTGGTAAAAGCTGGTCTTTATGTCTCTACGTTAGTATGCGTTACGGATGGTAGACAGCAAATCTTTTTTGAATCTATTTTTGGAATGGTTGAAGCTGGTCTCAATGATGGACCAATTTACTTCAAATGTTTCCCAAATTTTACAGCTTCATTACACGATGATCCTGTCCTTGAAACTTTAAAATTAAGTTTGAAACTAAATGGATTCAACTTGAAAGATGGTGTTTCACCTATAGCATTAATCTATAACAAAGTTATGAATTCATGCACTTCAAACGTCAAAATGTTTGATCATGGAAAAGAAACCTGTCTATTCCTAACAGATGCGACTAGGGAAAATGTTACAATTCCAAAACCAGTTAGATGGAATGAAATCACTCTCCCAAATGATTGGGACATGGTAAAAATTACTCCTCCCATCCCAAAACCTGCACCTGATTCTTATAGAATTAGCCAAAATGAAAATGAAGATGTTAGAATTACTTTTGATCGGAGACAATCATTTAGTGTTTCTAGAACTCTATCAATTCAAGAAAGCTTCAAGACTGCTCTAGAACAACCTTCTAGACATTCTTGTAGTTCTTCTGTCAAAGAACCTGTAATTTCACCTTCAGTAATGCAAGGCTTAAATGAGTCAGCCAGTGTTGTAAGACCTGTCTACCAAAACACTGAAGATGAACAAATTGAAACCCAAACTTGCCAATCTCCAACATATTCTGACATGAATGTGATTGAGCAACAATTTGAATTAGATAAAGAACTCTTGCGAAAAGATTTCTATTCTAATGAAAATACTGAAAGACGAAAATGGTTTTTCACAAAATATAAAACTGGAGAATTGCGAAAACCAATTCAAGAAAAGTTTTATAAAATGCTCGAAAGGTATAAGCTTCATATGCCTTTCTTTCTTTGGTTTGAAACCAATGTGAAAGATCAGAATATAAAGGATTATCCTTTCAAACCATTTGAAGGGTTAACGCCTCTTGGATTTTGAAAAATAAAGACAGATATGAATCTGATCTTCCTCTAAAACAATCTTACCAGGTCCCTGATACAAAAATTGGTGAAGCAACTGTCATTGCCTCTCCTTTCAAAATAAAGGATCCTAGAACAGATGCAAGTACTGATGATATCAAAAATATCATTGAACAAAACAATTATACAAAATCGTATTTGCAAACTCTAGGAGAACATATTTTGAAAAAATATGTTACTAGTGAAGCTAAAGAAATTTCCTTTAGTTCCACCAGTACATAACCAATTTTTAAACCTTATTCTATTCCTGATACTAGCTCGCATAGTATAAGGAAAGGAAATTTGGAAACAAGGATTAATGAAGAATTAAAAAATTTAATCAAAGATATTCCAGAAACTCCCTAAAAATTTGAAAAATCTGTTTCCTCAGTTTCAAAATTAGTGATTAACACTTTAAAAAACAATCAAACAAGTTCAAGTGATGATTGTCCAAAAATTCATGAAATAAAACAAGAAGATTGGAGAAAATCAACAAAATTGTATTATCTAAGAGCCACTCCTCCGGATATAATGCTCGAAGAGACAGAAAGGGAAGTCTCTTAGTTATTACTTTTTAGACCGGTTTTCTAGAAAACCGATCTAAAATTTCAACTTTTTAGACCGGATCTCTCTAAAACCGGTCTTAAATGTACTTTTTAGACCGGTTTTGGAGAGAACCGTTCTTAAAAGTTGAATTTTTTTAAAAATTTTCATTTAAAAGATATACCCAGCCAGACATTTCCATTGTTAAAACATTTCACTCAGCAAGCAACAGCCAGTTCAACAACATTCAAATAAATCGTCTTCTCTTACAGATTATATAACTAACATCTTAATGACATGTGAGAGACTCAAAACTCATTGGAACATATTAAAACTCAACCCTCTCAACTCCCTTGTACCTCGAGGTTTCACATAACAGACACTGTTGTTCCTCTTCATGCTCTTTTCTATACAATATACAATCATTAGGGCATTCATGGATCTTTTTATACATCATCCCTAGTAGACACAATATTTTCTTAGCATCATGTATCGAGAAGGTAACACATTATCATCTGGAAGCATGTCCTTAAAAGCCTCAAGCATTTCTGAAAAACTCTTATCGCTCCATCCATGTCGTGCTTTCAAGCTTACCAATTTCAATACTACTTTCAACAATTGGTACTTTTTACACCCCGGGTATAACGGCATCTCAACATCATTACACATATTACCATATACATGTGATTGCTCAAAAGTCTCTTCTCCTACATCACGAATAATATCCTCTATCTGATCATTCGTATCCGTGTCCTTATCATCAAAGTTCACTCCCCCCTGTTGAGATGAACTTGGCATTTCTAATTCTTCACCACACCATACCCACACTGTATAACTCTTACAAAATCCTTCACAAATTAAATGTATATATATATCTGCAGTACTTAGTCACTTCTCATTCAAACATACTACACAAGGGCAATAAAACTTCCCACTACGATCATCGGCATTTCTACTAGTGAAGTCTGAAAAACCCCTCACCCCATTATCATATTCAACACTCCTTCATTTAGCGTTTATCCAACTATGATCCATATATATCTCAACACTTCTAGTACTCTATATCCAACAACAAAAGGATAGACAAAAAAACAACAACAATAGAGTTTTAGATATTTCAACGAAATTAACAGGCACCATTTGAAACTAGTATTGTTTTAACAAACCAATAACACTGACAATAATCAAACAATCGCACTAAATTAAAACAGAACATAGAGTGGTATTAATCCAAGCCAAATATCACAGGGATGTAATTAAAAGTCAGAGCATAGATCTAACAAGAATATGCAGATTTAATCTTTTTCTAGATTATGTTTAAGTGCTCAAAGCAACAATAAGAACCATTTTTTCATAGAACATTATTAATTATTGAACAATGTACAACTAAATAACAGATCAAACACTAACCTGATTGAAGGCCAAGGAGTGAGCTTCAACCCAAAGCCACGGTGGCATCGATTGAGATTAAAATGAAGTCCTCAAATTCACGGCACTGACAAAGGGAAGTCAAGTCAGAGAAGAATGGTCACTGCAGAGAATAGAGGTGGCGGTAGAGAAGACTGACGATAATCAAAGAATAGCGATGACGAACACAGCAACTGTAGCAGTAATGACTGAGGAGAGTTGAGCAAATGAGGGATGAGAATCCATGGACGAGTTCAGAACAAGCACGGACAGAGCTCACAGAGAAATGGCAAAAAGAGTAGAAAGGGTTTATAGAACGCGCGATCTGGGTGCGGGAGTAAAAATAAGGGTGAAAAATCTTACCTTTAAGACCGGTTTTTATTAAAAGCCGGTCTTAAAAGAGTGAAATTTTACATTTAAGACCGTTTGTACAAAAACCGGTCTTAAATGTGTTACATTTAAGACCGGTTTTTGTATAAACCGGTCTTAAAATGTTAAAATTTTTAAGATTAAAAATGTTTACTTTTAAGACCGGTTTATATGTAAACCGGTCTTAAATGTTAAAACATTTTAAATTCATAAAAATTTTAACATTTTAAGACCGGTTTTTTTAAGAACCGGTCTTAGAAGTTCAATATAATTATAAAATTGCCACCGCGTAAATTTTTAAGACCTTATCCACTAAAACCGGTCTAAATATGGTGGTCTAAAAAGGGTTTTTTCTAGTAGTGAACTATGTTGCAAAAATAGAATTAAAAACTAATAAACTAGTTTATGAAAAACCAAGAAGATATTCAAAGATAGATTTAGAAGATTTTCCAAAAGTGATGGAAAAACTCCTAAATTTAAATCTGATAAGACTATCCATGAGTCCATATAATTGTCTAGGATTTTTAGTAAGAAATTATTCAGAACAAAAGAGAGGAGAACCTAGATTTGTAATAGATTATAAGCCTTTAAATAAGGTTGTAAAATCTAATACATATCCTCTCTCGAGAAAAGATGTTCTTTTTGATAAAATCAAAGATTCTGAAATATTTTCAAAATTTGATTGTAAATCAAGCTACCTCAGGATATGTTTGTTAGACCTCATATTTTGATGATAACAAAAGTATGGTTTGAAAAGGAAGTAATTAATAAACAAGTTTGAACTAAGTAATGACAGGAACTAGTATCACTTGAAGTAAGCATTGGAGTAATGAAGAAAGGCCATGAGAAAATGCTGAGGAACTTGATCAGAAGCAAATATTCTAAAGCATTACTCGAGGAGGTACTCGAGTAATGAGACAAAACTTGAAGTAACCAAGAGACAACTTGCAGTAACCTGCCACCATTACTCGAGGCGCTACTCGAGTAACCAGGTAAAAACTTGGAGTTGCTCTCGGCCTGCTAATGTTACTCGAGGAGGTACTCGAGTAACCATGTGAAAACTTCCAGTTGCCTTCAAGTTTTCCTAATGATACTCGAGGAGCTACTCGAGTACCTGTGTGGACCTCTCGGCAGTTTGTACTACTGCTAATGTTACTCGAGGAGCTACTCGAGTAACCCTGTGAAAACTTCCAGTCGCCTTCAAGTTTTCCCCATGATACTCGAGGAGCTACTCGAGTAACTCTGTTTCTGAAAATATGTAACTCTCGGCACTTTGTACCACTGCCAATGTTACTCGAGGAGCTACCCGAGTAACATACTAAAGTAAGTGAAAACTTGAGGTTGGTACCCAATTAACCTGATCTCTCTTTGTTTCATCTTCCTCGAGTACTTACTTTAGTATACAAGTTTTTCATGCTTTATTTTAAGTGGATTCCTCTAGTAAGTACCCCAGTATGCAAAAATATTTTCAAAGTAAACTTCAAGTCATTACCCGGGGAAGTCATGTTCAAAAGTCTCAGGTACTCGAGGTGGTACCCGAGTAACCAATGCAAAAATGAGTGCATTACTCGAGTCCCTACTCGAGTAACAAGGTAATTGCTCTCGGCCTTGATTTTTAATGGATTACTCGAGGTGTTACCCCAGTAATCTATGAAGTTGCAAAAGCATTACTGGAGTAGCTACCTGAGTAAATAACTATTCCCAAAGGTTTGAAATTTAGTTTACTCCATGCACTACCCGAGTAATCTTATATTTATTCATTGACTTGCAGTTGAACAATGATTTCTCGATGTTACTTGAGGAGCTACTCGAGTAAGCACACTCAGAAATTTAGAAATCATTCAAACTTTCATTATATTGTTTCCTATATGATTAACCTTTCATTGTATTAGTATTCTTAGTCTATTTACAGAGAAACAATGAAGAAATCATTTCAAGAGATGGAAGTCAAAAGAAATGTTCAAATGCCAACCACCACCAACGGATATTTTTCAAAAACTTGAAAAGTCAATAGTGGCTACGCACTCTCCAACGGACGAAAGAAAATGTTCCAACGGTCATCACCAACATATCTATATATATGGGAACATCCAAAACAGAGAATAACAACAAGCACACACACGAACGACTTATTCAGTTCATTACTCTGTTTCACGTTGAAATTGTATTTCTATGCTTCAGTGATTATCATTTACTCTGTAAGAGAGATATTTCATTCAAACTCAATATTTGTTATTGAGATAACTTAAGGTTGTGGAACCTTGAGTTGGGATTGGATTACAACTTGTAAGGGGGAGCGAGTGTCCAGGTGAAGGAACTTGCTTGTACTGTGGTGCCAAGAACCCACTGAATCTTGGAAGTTATAGTGAAACTCTCAGAGAAGCTCTGAGGACTGGACGTAGGTCAAAGTGGTTGTGGCCGAACCAGTATAACTCTCGATGTACACTTCGGTGATATTTCTCCTTACTCTTTATTACTTTATATTCACCGTAAAGGTTTTGTATTTGAAACGAAATTTTAGTATCACCCAATTCACCCCCCTCTTGTGTGAAACGCTTGCTCTAACATTTGGTATCAGAGCGTAGGTCTTCTTGTTAAGGTATAACAACCTAAAAAGGATCCAATGGCAAGAATGGGTGAAGGAATTCTTCCCGACGGAGCATCCATCACTAGACCTCCCGGTTTCAATGGAGAACACTTTTCTTTCTGGAAAGCAAAATTCAGAGTGTTCGTGATGGCTACTGAATATGGGCTATGGGATGTAATCGAGAGTGGAAATTATCAACCTACAAAGACTGTAGATTCTCATAAAATTCCAAAGATGCCAGCGGAATATGATGAGAATGACAAGAAACTTATCACTCTCAATAGTAAGGCAATTATGATGTTACAAAGCTCTTTGAGTCAAAATGAATACTTTAGAATTTGCACACTTCCAACAGCAAAGGAAATATGGGAAGCTCTGGAAATAGCTCATGAAGGAACTTCGGGAATAAAGGAGAATCGAATCAACACCTTGATCACAGAATTTGATCTACTTCGAATGAAATCAGGTGAGTCAATTTCTGAATTCGAACTTAGATATACTCATCTTGTTAATCAACTTGCAGCACTTGGTAAAGTCTATGATCAAAATATCCAAGTACGAAAGATTTTGAATATTCTTTCTAAAGAGTGGGAGGCCAAAGTCACTGCGATAGAAGAGGCAAAAGGAGTATCAATGAGATCAGTTGCTTCTCTATTTGGAAGTCTTTCTGAATATGAAAGCAAATTAAAGTTTAAACGGGAACTAGATGACATCAGTGACAAAAGAAAGAAAGGTCTAGCACTAAAAGCGAAAGAAGAAAATCAAGATGAAGATGAGGAGTTTGATGATGATGAAATGGCCTTAATCATAAAACGATTCAGAAAGTTCTACAAGAAAGGTCAAGGCTTCAAACACTTTCAAAAAGGAGGAACTAGCAGCAAAGACCATATCATTTGCTATGAATGTGGAAAACCAGGACATATCAAATCAGAATGTCCAGAGCTCAATCAAAAGAGCAAAGAAAAGAGAAAAGGAAAATTCTTTAACAAAAAGAAGGCCTTTGTATCTGCTATATGGGGAGATAGTTCCTCTGACAAAGAAAGTGATGAAGAAGAAGTAGCCAATATATGTCTTGTTGCTCAAGAAGAGACAGAAGAAGAGGTAAATGATTCTGAACCTACCTATGATGAATTACTCTCTGAATATAATGCTTTACATTCTGAATTCATCAAAGTAGTTAAAGAATTAATTGTTTTCAAAAAGAAAAACAAAGCTCTTGAAATTGAACTTAAAGAAAGTTCATAAAAGAATTGTGAAAATTGTTCTTCGTTGAAAAAGAAAAACATTAATCTCACAAAAACTCTTGAAAAATTTACCACAGGAAGTGAGATGCTAAGTGTGATTTTAAAAGAACAACGATTTGTAAATGACCGATCTGGTATTGGATATGATCCAAAAACAGATAAAAGGAAAGGTAAAAAGAAAGTAGGAGGAAAGCCATATTTAAATTATTTCCAGCATTCTGTGCATATATCAAATCCTTTTGCATTTTGTAATTACTGTAATAGAAAAGGTCATTATACCTCTTCATGCCTTCATAAGAAGAAAAGAACAATAGGAACCTACAAATGGGTACCTAAAGGCACATATGTTCAGAAAATCATTTATACTAACCCAAAAGGACCCAAAAAGAAGTGGGTACCTAAGACTTAGTCATTTGATTGCAGGTATGTCTTAAAGCATCCAAAAATAACAAGTGGTTCATAGACAGTGGATGCTCTAGACATATGACCGGTGATTTCGAAAGTTTTACCACATTGCAACCTAAGGAAGGAGGAAAGGTAAAATTTGGAGGAAATCAATCCGGAAAAATAGCAGGAATTGGTGAAATCAAAAATGACAAAGGCATACAAATCAAAGATGTATATTACGTTGAAGGCTTGTGTCATAATTTGCTGAGCGTAAGTCAAAGTGCAGATAAAGACAACTGGATAATATTTGATTCAGAGGAATGTCTAATTATCAACAAGAGTGACTTACAGCTTGATAAGAAGAATATCAAGGCTAAGCTCAGAGCAAAAAGGGAAGGTAATTGCTATACTCTAGATATTAGTAGAAATGAATCTGAAAACTGTTTTCTGAGTAATACCGATGAAAGCTGGTTATGGCATAAGAGATTGGCTCATGTCAATATGCATCAACTAGGGAAATTACTCAAAAAGGATTTAGTGCTTGGATTACCCAAAGTTAATTTCAAAAATGACTTGATTTGTGATACATGTCAAAAGGGTAAACAAACTAAATCATCTTTCAAATTGAAAAATGAGATTTCAACAAATAGACCATTACAATTACTACATATGGATTTAGTTGGACCAGCAAGAGTAAAGAGTCTTGGTGGCAACTTATATTCATTGGTCATTGTTGATGATTTCTCTAGATTTACATGGGTTATTTTTCTATCATCAAAATATGAAACCTTTGAAGAATTTATTATTTTTGCCAAGAAAGTGCAAAATGAGAAAGGTATGTCTATTGCAGGTATTAGGACTGATCATGGTGGAGAATTTGAAAATCAATCCTTTGAAGAGTATTGTGATACTAATGGCATTGATCACAATTTCTCTGCTCCAAGGACGCCCCAACAAAATGGAGTTGTGGAACGCAAGAATAGAGTGCTTACTGAAATGGCTAGAACAATGTTAAATGAAAAGAACATGTCTCAAGTTTTCTGGGCTGATGCTATGAGTACAGCATGCTATATTTCAAATAGAGCCTATATCAGAACGAAACTTGGGAAGACACCATACGATCTATTCAAAGGAAGGAAGCCAAACATTGCTCATCTACACATCTTCGGTTGTAAGTGTTTCATTCATAATAATGGTAAAGATAACTTAGGAAAATTTGATTCTAAAACTGATGAAGGAATTTTCCTAGGATATTCTAACCGAAGTAAAGCATATAGAATTTTCAATAAAAGAACTTGTGTTGTTGAAGAATCAATTCATGTTGTATTTGATGAATTTGAATCCTTTGACAAAACCATTGATGAAGAACAGGAAGTTGTTTTTGTTAGATCAAGCGTTTCACCCAAGAGGGGGGTGAATTGGGTGATACTGAAATTTCTTTCGAAAATATAAAACTTTGACAAAAGAATTAAAACAGTAATGAGTAAGGAGAAATATCACCGAAGTGTACACCGGGAGTTATACTGGTTTGGTCACAACTACTTTGACCTACGTCCAGTCCTCAGAGCTTCTCTGAGAGTTTCACTATAGCTTCCAAGATTCAGTGGGTTCTTGGCACCTCAGTACAAGCAAGTTCCTTTCACCTGGACACTCGCTCCCCCTTACAGGTTGTAATCCAATCCCAACTTAAGGTTCCACAACCTTAAGTTATCTCAATAACAAATATTGAGTTTGAATGAAATATCTCTCTTACAGAGTAAATGATAATTACTGAAGCATAGAAATACAATTTCAACGTGAAAACAGAGCAATGAACTTAATGATACGTTCGTATGTGTGCTTGGTTGTTTTTTCTCTGTTTGAAGGTTCCCATATATATAGGTAAGTTGTTGATGACCGTTGGGACATTTCCTTTTGTCCGTTGGTGAGTGCGCAGCCACTATTGACTTTTCCAGTTTTTGAAAAATATCCGTTGGCGGTGGTTGGCATTTGAACGTTTCTTTTGACTTCCATCTTTTGAAATGATTTCTTCATTGTTTCTCTGTAAATAGACTAAGAATACTAATACAATGAAAGGTTAATCATATAAAAAATAATATAATGAAAGTTTGAATGATTTCTAAATTTCTGAGTGTGCTTACTCGAGTAGCTCCTCGAGTAACATCGAGAAATCATTGTTCAACTGCAAGTTAATGAAATAAATATAAGATTACTCGGGTAGTGCATGGAGTAAACTAAATTTCAAACCTTTGGGAATAGTTATTTACTCGGGTAGCTACTCCAGTAATGCTTTTGCAACTTCATAGATTACTGGGGTAACACCTCGAGTAATCCTTTAAAAACTTTTGATTACTCGATGCTCTACTCCAGTAATGTTGGTAGGATTTCAAGGCTGAGAGCAATTACCTTGTTACTCGAGTAGGGACTCGAGTAATGCACTCATTTTTGCATTGGTTACTCGGGTACCACCTCGAGTAACTAAGACTTTTAAGCATAACTTACCCTGGTAATGACTTGAAGTTTACTTTGAAAATATTTTTGCATACTGGGGTACTTACTCGAGGAATTCACTTAAAATAAAGCATGAAAAACTTGTATACTAGAGTAAGTACTCGAGGAAGATGAAACAAAGAGAGATCAGGTTAACCGGGTACCAACCTCAAGTTTTCACTTACTTTAGTATGTTACTCGGGTAGCTCCTCAAGTAACATTGGCAGTGGTACAAAGGGCCGAGAGTTACATATTTTCAGAAACAAAGTTACTCGAGTAGCTCCTCGAGTATCATGGGGAAAACTTGAAGGCGACTGGAAGTTTTCACAGGGTTACTCGAGTAGCTCCTCAAGTAACATTAGCAGTGGTACAAAATGCCGAGAGGTCCACATTTTCAGAAACACAGGTACTCGAGTAGCGCCTCGAGTATCATTAGGAAAACTTGAAGGCAACTGGAAGTTTTCACATGGTTACTCGAGTACCTCCTCGAGTAACATTAGCAGGCCGAGAGCAACTCCAAGTTTTTACCTGGTTACTCGAGTAGCGCCTCGAGTAATGGTGGTAGGTTACTGCAAGTTGTCTCTTGGTTACTTCAAGTTTTGTCTCATTACTCGAGTAGCTCCTCGAGTAACATTAGCAGGCCGAGAGCAACTCCAAGTTTTTACCTGGTTACTCGAGTAGCGCCTCGAGTAATGGTGGTAGGTTACTGCAAGTTGTCTCTTGGTTACTTCAAGTTTTGTCTCATTACTCGAGTACCTCCTCGAGTAATGCTTTAGAATATTTGCTTCTGATCAAGTTCCTCAGCATTTTCTCATGGCCTTTCTTTATTACTCCAATGCTTACTTCAAGTGATGCTAGTTCCTGTCATTACTTAGTTCAAACTTGTTTATTAATTACTTCCTTTTCAAACCATACTTTTGTTATCATCAAAACATGAGATCTAATAGTTTTAAATCAAGAAAATGGTCAATCTATTTCTACGTCTCTTATTCCAGAAGTTGATGAAACTAAGGAAGAAGAGCAATCTCTAGGACAACCTAAAGCCTGGAAATACAATAGAAGTCATCCCTTAGATCAAGTCATAGGAGATGTGAATGAAGGGATCAAAACTAGAAATAGAGTTTTCAATGAAGTAAGTTTTTCTGCTTTCATTTCTGAGATTGAACCTTCTAACATTGATGAAGCCCTGTCAGACAATGATTGGGTTATAGCAATGCAAGAAGAACTAAATCAATTTGAGAGAAATCAAGTTTGGGATTTGGTACCCCCGACCCAAGGATCATCCGATCATTAGAACTAAATGGGTATTCAAGAATAAACTCGATGAATCCGCAATTATTGTCAGAAACAAGGCAAGGTTGGTGGCCAAAGGCTATAATCAGGAAGAAGGGATTGAGTATGAAGAAACGTATGCTCCAGTGGCTAGATTGGAAGCTATACGTGTACTCTTAGCCTTTGCATGCATCAAAGGATTCAAACTCTATCAAATGGATGTAAAGAGTGCATTTCTAAATGGTTACATCATAGAAGAAGTGTATATAGAACAACCTCCAGGTTTTGAGGATGTTACTAAATCTGACCATGTTTTCAAACTCAAAAAGGCTTTATATGGTTTAAAACAAGCTCCTAGAGCCTGGTATGAAAGGCTCAGCAAGTTTCTTATCGATCAAGGTTTTGTGCGAGGAAAAGTTGATACAACATTATTTATAAATCAAAAACATGATGATATTTTAATTGTTCAAATATATGTTGATGATATTGTTTTCGGTGCTACTAATGAATCTCTGTGTAAAGAATTTTCTGAGATAATGCAGGGAGAGTTTGAGATGTCAAAGATGGGAGAATTGAATTTCTTTCTTGGTTTGCAAATCAAACAAAGAAAGAATGGAATCTTCATATCTCAAACAAAGTATTTAAAAGAGCTATTGAAGAAGTATGGAATGGATGAAGCAAATGACTCAGACACGCCTATGAGCTCAACAACGTTGCTTGATGCTGATGTCAAAGGGAAAGACTACAATATCACAAAATATAGAGGAATGATTGGATCATTACTCTATCTCACGGCAAGCAGACCAGACATCCAATTTAGTGTTGGCATATGTGCAAGATATCAATCGTCGCCAAAGGAATCACATGCTAAAACAGTCAAACGAATCTTTAGATACCTTGCTGACACACTAGAATTGGGTCTATGGTATCCCAAAGGAAGAAGTGAATATCTAGTTGCATATTCAGATTCTGATCATGGAGGATACAAGACAGACAGAAAGAGCACCAGTGGACAAGGACAATTTCTTGGAGGATCTCTTGTCTCGTGGTTCAGCAAGAAACAAAATACAGTGTCTCTTTCATCAACGGAAGCCGAATATGTTGCAGTCTCAAGTTGTTGCGCACAAGTGATATGGTTAAAACAACAACTACAAGACCTTGGTATTTATCTCAAAGAAATACCAATCTATTGTGATAATACAAGTACGATAAGCTTGGCAATGAATCCAGTTCAACACTCTAGAACCAAGCATATCGATGTCAGACATCACTTCATCAGAGATCATGTCCAAAAGAAAGATGTGAAAGTGATATTCATTCCTACTCATCTTCAACTAGCTGATATCTTCACAAAACCCCTTGCAAAAGATCAATTTCTATTCATTAGAAGAGAATTGGGAATGGTAAATCCCAATGAGTTATAAGAAATTTCAACATTTCATAATATTAGATGAAGTCATTTGATAATGTTTTGATGATCACTAACTTAAGCATCGGAGTATATAGAAACTTGTTTTGCAGGAAGAAAGAAACTCTGTTTTGAGAAACAAAAATAGAGATTATCAGAGGACAACTTTACTGGAGTAACAACTTGAAGTTATGGATAACAGAGAAGCATTACCCGAGGAGTAACTTGAGGTAAAGTAGCAGCTTACTCGAGTATGTACTTGAGTAATGGCCCCCAAAACTGGAAGTAACGGATCAAGTTACTTAATTTTCAAACATAACGGTTCAGTTTTCAAAGAAATGAAGAGTCAGAAGTTGAAAAGCTGTTTACCCGAGGCAGGCCTCGAGTAAACTTGAAGCTTACTCGAGGAAGTCCTCGAGTAATGTCGGAGTTCAGATTCTCAAAGTATTGAATAATGACTCAAATCTGACCCAAATGGACTATGAATGATCGAGGGAACATCCATGGATAATTACTATATTATTCATGTCAGGTACGCAATTTAAATGAATTATTTTAGAATTTTTCTATATGAACACCCGAGGAAGGCCTCGAGTAAACTTGAACATTACTCGAGTAAGGCCTTGAGTAACGTCGGGTTTTAGGTCTTTATCTTGCGCAAACTCGGTCATTTCCATAAAATCTCCTCGAGTAAATCACTATACACCCTCTCAAAAACTTTTCTCAATCGATTCCTTGCCTCATTTCCGTCAAAACCCAACTGATTTCAAGTCCAAAAACTTCCTATTTTGTTCAAAATCTTTGTGCCCTAAGCTCGCAACAGTGACCCTGTTTTTCTGAGATTCTTGATTTTCTGTGTTTCAAGATGGTTAGAACCAAGAATCTCAACTTCACAGATTCCTCTGATTCACAACAAAACCCTGATCTCCTTTCTCCTCCTCCAACAAAGAGAAGAAAGTTAATCCCAAGACCAAAAGCCAAAATTCCTCTTCAACCTCAATCACAACCTAAAGCCAAAGGTGTGGTGATCAAAGAGCCTATTGTGACTAGGGCTCAATATAAAAAGAGTACATCTACTGGAAGAAGCAAAGGTGTCAAATCTCCCTCACCTTCTTACTCTGACTCCTCTACACCCTCTTTCACTCCAAAGCCTATCAAAAAGCCAAAATATGACAAAAATGTGGCTAAGGCAATGGCTGGGATCATTGACCAAATGGAGAAGGGTCAATCTTCCAAGAAGTCCAAGATTCCAGAAGCAGAGATCACTACCCCTCCAAAGGGATTCAATGTGGGCAAACTGGTGGAGTCTCCCAAGTACTTAACACAATTCTCCAAAAGAAAAGTGTGTAAGACACACTATGTTGATTTGAAGTTGCTTCAAGAGGTAGTGAAGTATGACTTAAGTCCTTATTTAGATCCTTTTATGCCTTGGCTATCTATTAGGTTA
This sequence comes from Inga oerstediana, assembly GCA_963210345.1. NCBI lineage: Eukaryota > Viridiplantae > Streptophyta > Magnoliopsida > Fabales > Fabaceae > Inga > Inga oerstediana. The sequence goes on from OY723409.1 coordinate 43,568,042, forward strand.
CCATTTTGTACAAAAGTGATCACCCATTTCTATTGCAACCTAGAAATTATAGATGAGCCTAACCGAACCTCAGTTGAGGAAGAGATGACCACCACAGTTAGAGGTCAAAAGATACTGATATCTCCCTCTAGAATTAATTTGTGGTTGGGAATAGAGAACCCCCCAGATGATATATATTCTGAACTTGAGCCAAATCAAATTTTCACCATTCTCAAACTCGGTGAGTTAGTTGGGCCACTAAATTTTAAACCAAGTGACATGTGTGACCATCATAGGGTCCTTTGGTACATATACTCTAGGTCCCTAGTGAACAAAGCCAACAACTACACCCATTTCTCTGATAGGGACTTTAGGTGGTTTGCTTCACTACTTCTGAAGGAACAGAAGGATCTGGGAGAATACATTTTCTCGGAGATGAAAAGGTACAAGGTGGATGGAAAGGGTACCACTCCAATGCCATATCCCCAGATTGTGTCTCTAATCCTGAAAGAGAACAAAATATGGTACTTGGATAGTAAGGAGCCAATTGAGAGGATGACCCCAGTGGGGAGGAACCAGATTGGAAAACTGAACATCGACATCCCTCTCAAAGGCCCACTGGAGTCTGGGTCCAAGAAGAAGCAGAAGGCCACTGAGGCAGAGACCAGTAGGATGGATGACACTCAGTCATCGGCTCCAGCTGCTACCACATCATCACCATCCTTCCTCAATGCCACTCTCCAGCACTTTATAGAGAATATGCTCAGAGGCTTTCATGTGGACATAGCCAACACAAATGCAGAACTCATAACCCACATGAACACAAAAATGGGAGAATTGGTTGTGAGAATGGATAGAAGGCATGAGGAGTTGCTAGCAGAGCAACGTGCCCAGGGAGAGACATTGAGACTGATCCTGGCACGATTGGATTCCTTGGGTCCTGGACCTTCTGCCGGTCCCTCCTCATCTGCACCACCACCACCTCCAGTAGACCCTCCTTCAGACATTCCTATTCCTGAGGCTGAACCATCTACCCCTCTGGTTTCTGATCCACTTGAGCCCCAAGGGAAAGATATCTTATTCACAGTGGATGATCCTGAAACCTATGAGACTACACATATTATCATCGATGATTCACCTCCCAAGCCACAACCAGACACCACTTCTAAACCTATTCCCTCTCCTACCCACACTGAGGAAATATCTCCCTCTTCCTCACCTGAACAGCATACACCTGAGGTTGAGATTACTCTTGAGACTCAGACCACCCCAGAAGGAGAAACCTCTACTATGGTTGTCTTTCAACCTTCTCCTCCCGGCGATGACATCCATATCCCTCCACTTCATCTGCCTGATCCAGTACCCTCTAGCTCATTTGATTCTTTAGAATCAAATGATTCTATGGTTCTTCCAGCAATACCCATTTCCATGGCCAAGCCTCCTAGCCCTCCACTTGATTGATGAAGCCAAAAAGGGGGAGAAGAGCTTGAGAGTGATTTTATGGATATGTCCTAGTTTATCATGGGTATTTGGGTGTACATGGGATTTTAGGGAGCTTTTTGATTTCAGTTTGAACTTTATTTGTAATTTGGAAGTTTTAAGATTAATGCAAATGTGTTATGATTTCATCTTAAAGTTCAATTAAGTTTTAAATTATGATACTCGTTTGGACTAATGAAATTGTTGTGTATGCAAGGTATATTCAACCTTAATAAGAAATAATTAATTAAGAATCCAATTTGAAAAACCATGTTCAAAATCACCAAGTTTTGTCATCATCAAAAAGGGGGAGAATGTTAGACCTCATGTTTTGATGATGACAAAAGTATGGTTTGAAAAGGAAGTAATTAATAAACAAGTTTGAACTAAGTAATGACAGGAACTAGCATCACTTGAAGTAAGCATTGGAGTAATGAAGAAAGGCCATGAGAAAATGCTGAGGAACTTGATCAGAAGCAAATATTCTAAAGCATTACTCGAGGAGGTACTCGAGTAATGAGACAAAACTTGAAGTAACCAAGAGACAACTTGCAGTAACCTGCCACCATTACTCGAGGCGCTACTCGAGTAACCAGGTAAAAACTTGGAGTTGCTCTCGGCCTGCTAATGTTACTCGAGGAGGTACTCGAGTAACCATGTGAAAACTTCCAGTTGCCTTCAAGTTTTCCTAATGATACTCGAGGAGCTACTCGAGTACCTGTGTGGACCTCTCGGCAGTTTGTACTACTGCTAATGTTACTCGAGGAGCTACTCGAGTAACCCTGTGAAAACTTCCAGTCGCCTTCAAGTTTTCCCCATGATACTCGAGGAGCTACTCGAGTAACTCTGTTTCTGAAAATATGTAACTCTCGGCACTTTGTACCACTGCCAATGTTACTCGAGGAGCTACCCGAGTAACATACTAAAGTAAGTGAAAACTTGAGGTTGGTACCCGATTAACCTGATCTCTCTTTGTTTCATCTTCCTCGAGTTCTTACTCTAGTATACAAGTTTTTCATGCTTTATTTTAAGTGGATTCCTCTAGTAAGTACCCCAGTATGCAAAAATATTTTCAAAGTAAACTTCAAGTCATTACCCGGGGAAGTCATGTTCAAAAGTCTCAGGTACTCGAGGTAGTACCCGAGTAACCAATGCAAAAATGAGTGCATTACTCGAGTCCCTACTCGAGTAACAAGGTAATTGCTCTCGGCCTTGAAATCCTGCCAACATTATTGGAGTAGAGCATCGAGTAATCAAAAGATTTTTAATGGATTACTCGAGGTGTTACCCCAGTAATCTATGAAGTTACAAAAGCATTACTGGAGTAGCTACCCGAGTAAATAACTATTCCCAAAGGTTTGAAATTTAGTTTACTCCATGCACTACCCGAGTAATCTTATATTTATTCATTGACTTGCAGTTGAACAATGATTTCTCGATGTTACTCGAGGAGCTACTCGAGTAAACTTCAAGGGATACTCGAGGAGCTACTCGAGTAAGCACACTCAGAAATTTAGAAATCATTCAAACTTTCATTATATTGTTTCCTATATGATTAACCTTTCATTGTATTAGTATTCTTAGTCTATTTACAGAGAAACAATGAAGAAATCATTTCAAGAGATGGAAGTCAAAAGAAACGTTCAAATGCCAACCACCGCCAACGGATATTTTTCAAAAACTTGAAAAGTCAATAGTGGCTGCGCACTCTCCAACGGACGAAAGAAAATGTTCCAACGGTCATCACCAACATATCTATATATATGGGAACATCCAAAACAGAGAATAACAACAAGTTCACACACGAATGACTTATTCAGTTCATTACTCTGTTTTCACGTTGAAATTGTATTTCTATGCTTCAGTGATTATCATTTACTCTGTAAGAGAGATATTTCATTCAAACTCAATATTTGTTATTGAGATAACTTAAGGTTGTGGAACCTTGAGTTGGGATTGGATTACAACTTGTAAGGGGGAGCGAGTGTCCAGGTGAAGGAACTTGCTTGTACTGTGGTGCCAAGAACCCACTGAATCTTGGAAGTTATAGTGCAACTCTCAGAGAAGCTCTGAGGACTGGACGTAGGTCAAAGTGGTTGTGGCCGAACCAGTATAACTCTCGGTGTACACTTCGGTGATATTTCTCCTTACTCTTTATTACTTTATATTCACCGTAAAGGTTTTGTATTTGAAACGAAATTTTAGTATCACCCAATTCACCCCCCTCTTGTGTGAAACGCTTGCTCTAACAATGTTGATATACCCTTATTGACTAATGAAATCGTAGAAGAACTTGCGAAAATTAATAATCCAAGAATTCAAAATATTTATATAGCTGCATTACAAATTCTGGTAAAAGCTTGCTTTAGATCAGGAATTAGTACGCCAATCCAAGTAGATCTTATAGATGATAGAATTATATCTAACGTAAAACATGCCACCATAGGTATAGTTTTAGGAGATTTAATCTATCAGAAATTAAAATTTGTAATTCAACCAAACTTTAGTTTAACAAGATGAGAACCAATAAGTGGTATCAGAGCCTATTATAACAAACCTGAGTCAAGATTCTCGCTACATGAGGATAAGTGAACGAAGTGAAGTCTCTTGCCTGAGCCAGGTCCGGTAAGGTTTCTGGTTGCACTTCTTGAGAGGGGTTGTGTAAAATAGGTTTTGAGGTACCATTTGTAGTTCACAGGTGTATGGGCGCCGAATTCCTACAAAGTGGTATCAGAGCCTAGTTTATTAGGATCTAATAGTCAATTAGAGCCTAAAAGAATTAGGAAACAAGATAAAGGTAAAGATAAGATACTCAATTATCCTTATCTTTAATTATTAGTTTAAAAAATAGAAAATTAGAAATAGAATAAGAGTTATCCAAGACCCGAAAATTAGAAATACTTAATAAGGGATTACCAATTAATTTAGAGCCAATTAAGAAACATTTAATGATTTTAAGACAAGATTTAGAATTAATAAGTGAACAGATTAAGATTGAATCTGAACTAACCCGAGAAAAAATGAATGAAGAAGGATCTAGTAAAACTACTAGAACATTCTTTAAAATGAGAGAAAATCGTCCTACATTTTCCTTAGCAATACCTAGTGCTATTGATAAGGAAATTGAAGAATTAAAAGCAATCTTAGCTGAAAAAGAAAAAAGAAAAGCTGAGAAAAAGAAAAGATGAGAACTTAGGCAGAAAGAAAAAGATGCCGAAGAAAAGAAAACAAACTTATATTAGAATTAAAAGCTAAAATAGAAGAAGAAAGTGACAATGAATTAGAATCATCTGCTTCAAGTTACAAAGAAGAAAAATTTGTAATAGAAACAAAGAATTTATAACTTTCTTTAGAAGAATATTTAGAAACCGAGTCTTCTTATAATTTAAAAGAAGAAGAGATAAGTCAAGAATTAACAAATCAATTGTTAATTGATACAAAACCAGTTGAGGTAAAGATGGAACAAGGAGAACCTTCTCATCAAGGTTTCTAAGAGACAAGAAGATTTCGTAATTATGAAAGAAATAAAGAACCAAATAGTTATAATCAACCTATAAGAGATTATAGGTATTATAGATATGAACTAAGTGATAACCCAATGGAATTCGCAAGACCCAATGGAGTTATTTTAAATCTAGACTGTGAAATAGATCTAGAAGCAAAAATAAATGCCTGGATAAAAGAAAATAAAATAGTAGCTGTCGCTAAGCAATTTAGTGTTTCAGAAGCATTAGATTACTTAATGATGACAACTAGAGGACAAACTGATAAATATTTTTAATCAATAAATCTAGAAGTAAAAAATGATCTTAGATCATCATCAAGTATCCAAGAATTAGCAACTAAGGTTGAAAATCTCATTCTTTGGGAATGGGTAGGAGATCCTTAAAAAGAATCCTTAACGGATTGGAATAATAGGAAAAGCCCAAATAGAATATTTAGGCCTAACCATTAAGCCTAAAGGAGTTGTAGAATTACAACCCAATATTATTCGGACTATTTTAACATTTTTGGATAAAATCCAAGATAAGAAACAACTAATGTCATTTCTAGGACATCTTAATTATGTCATGAACTTTATTCCTTATGGAGCTTTAGTTCGAGAAAAATTACAGAAGATGCTTAGAAAGGATAAGCCCTTTAAGTGGGAAGAGGAAGAAATCCAAGAAATTAGAAAAATCAAAGAGTTTGTAAGAAAAGAAGTAAAGCCTCTACCTTTACCAAAGGATGAGGATGATTTGTTTTTACAAACTGATGCTTCTAATTATTATTGGGGAGCAGTACTACGAAAGCGGGAAGAACCCATAAATCCAATTCTATAAGGAGCTGAGATAAATTATGACATAAACGAGAAAGAACTTCTTGCCGTAAAATATGGAATAAAGAAGTTTGAAATCTGGATTGTCAGTAAAGAATTTACTGTTGAAATAGACAATACCTAAGTAAAGGCTTTTATTAATAATAAATGCCCAGATTCAATTGCAAGCCAGAGAAGAGCCAAATTATCTGCATGGTTTAGTATGTAATCTTTTAAAGTTGTTATTATTAAAGGAATTCATAACGTTTTTGCATATTTTCTTAGCCGATATGGAAATCAATTCCATGACTAGTATTATGATCAAATTCAAAAGATCCAAGAAGAAGAAGCCAAGTTGGAGTCTCTTCTAGGCTCTCAAAATAAATTATATAAGGAGCTTTCTAAGCTTCAAAGCCAAGTAATACTTCAAAGGAATTCCAGTCCCTTGAGCGAAGTCAAGAAAGACTTAGCCAGTTCTTCTGGTTTAAGCGAGAAAAGTCTTCCTGGTAGAATACTGGAAGCGAGAAAGTCAGAAGTTTTGTCTTCTAAAACATCCAAGAAATGTGGTGAGGAATCTAATGTTAAAGGTTCCAGTGATTCAATCAAAGGGGATGAAGAGAAGCCCTCCTTTCAGGGTTCCAATGACTCATCCAAAGAACAAAGGTAAAAAAGCCTAGAACTCAATAAGTCAGGATGCAAGACTGAGACTTTAAATGAGGTTAAGGTATGTGAAGTTAAGGAAATAATAAATCATGATTTGGATAAACTAACTCAAGAATTACTTGGACAAAATTTTGTGCAAGTACCGAAAAAGAAAGCTGTTAGAATGAAGTTTACCTTTCCTGAAAAAGCAAAATAGTTACCTCCTCATCCTAAACAGTTTCCCAAGTTAACCGAAAACAAAATCCCGAGAACAATTCTTGTTAGCATATAACTGAGTAGTTACCTTGATAAGTCAAGGAAATAACCAAGAATCCACAAAAACCTTTGCCATAGATTATGGAACTTTTTATCCAAAAGTCTTAGCATTGTGTGGAGTACCCAAAGAAATAATTAAACTTGCATTTAATTATGGATATTTATCTTTAGCCTATTTCAAAAATCATACCTAGGCTGAAGAATTGCCTAAGTCAATTGTTTTAGCCCTAAAAGAGCTAGATAAAATTGGACTATCCAAGATGAAATTTGCAAAATTTACTATAGTTCCACCTGAGTTCTCTTTTATAGGACCCTATATCTATCAAGTGGGGACGGTTGGAAAAATCGAGTATATTAATCTAAAAATAAAGAAAAGTCATTCGGATTTGAAAGCTGAATTCAATGAAGATTATGTTTTTCTTCGAAGAGCAGCAGGATATATTCCTTATCTCCTTGAGATAGATGAAATCATTGAAGATTGTGAGGCCTAGACCTACCATGTCACAGAAGCAACAGTGGTGTACTGTCAGAAAAAAAATCCAATAAAGAACAGCGTGATAAGTCAGCTAACTGATTTTAGCCGAAAAACCTGGAGCAACCAGATATGCTCAAGCGATAAAGTCAAGGAGAATCTCTGTATTATCATGCAGAGAAAAGAAGATAATCAGTGTTTTTTCCACAGGGCATGACTAGCCATAACAAGCTATGTACTCTGTTTTTCCTAGAAGCCATATACATTAGTTTTGAGTAAATAAATTTTAAGGGATTCCTATCCCTTTTTATCAATATTCTTTTAAACTAATATGCGAGAGGAGAGAGGTTGAGGGGAGGAAATCACCCAGATAACCGAACAAAATTCTATTCCGTGAAAAATATCCAATTCTTTGTAGGTCTATTGGCTGAGAAGGTAGAGGCCGTGAAGGCAAGAGGCCGTTTTGGGGCATATAGCTGACCGAGAGGTTGCTGGAGCAGAGAAGTAAAGAAGAGGAAAAGAATAGTGGAAGACGTGTTGGACCCGGTAAATCCTAATCCCTTAATCCTGTTATAATCCTGGTTATTAGTTAATTCGAAGCATGATAAAAAAGATAGGAACCTCTTAAGTTTATTTAATGAAGAATTTAGTTTTAGAAATAATGTTCTTAGCTAAGGAAAGTACAGATAATCTGAGAATATACACAGAAGAATTGTGTTTAGTAAGCCAAAAATATCCATAAATCAATAATACTATTATAGAAAGTAGATTGAATTCTACAGTAGTCGAGTTTAAAGAAGAATTCCAAGATTCTTTTGACTACACAGATGAGTATATAATCAGTAATTTCTGGTTATTTAGTTTAAGAGATTTTGTTAACCTTAAACACTATACCTATAGAGCAATCAGTCAATGTATAGTTGATAATTATTTTTCTCAAGAAGTAGCCAAGCAGAAAAAAATTAATTTTGATCAAAGGTTAAATCCTTTGACTCCCGACTCGGCTTCGAATCATTGGAGACATAGTCAAATGAATAAGCGTAGGTTTGGATGTATTTCCTTAACCTATAGCTTGGATAGCTTAGCGATCCAAGCTGATCCCAATGTCGATGAGCTGCCGCCGCAGCTCAAAGTGGTATTAGAGCCTATTATACCAAACCTGGGCCAAGACTCTCGTTACGTGAGGATAAGTGAACCAAGCGAAGTCTCTTGCCTGAGCCAGGTCCGGTAAGGTTTCCGATTGCACTTCTCAAAAGGGGGTGTGTAAAATAGGTTTTGAGGTACCATTTGTAGTTCACCGGTATATGGGCACCGAATTCCTGTAAAGTGGTAAAAACCGATCTTAAATATAAAATTTAAGACTGGTTTTCATGAAAAACGGTCTTAAATATTTTATATAAATATTTAAGACCGGTTTTCAAAAAAACCAGTCTTAAAAGTTAAAAATTTTTATATTTTAAAATATTTTCATATTTTAAGACCAAGACGAGGTATTAGAGCCAGAAGGTTAAGTAGGGATGTAATACTTAGATCTGGATCTATTTTTATGGCATTAAAATTTTTGTTAGTAGATTAGTATGATTTAAAGGTTTGTACTTGATAGCACTTTGTATATAGTTCTTGTTTATCATACATGAGTCAATCCGTGGGTTGAGGTTGCCATAAGTCCCATGTGTTGAGGCAGGTGTTTGTACCCCATGCAGTAGTGTATGACAAATAAAGATTTTATATACTACAAGTCTGGTGGTTTAAAAAGGGAATTTTGTGCTAGTGATAAGTTCATAATTTCTCTAGGTTTAACAACAAACTAACTAAACATAACTAAAGAAAAACAATAAGTTCATAATCCAAAATCTCAAGAAAAAAAAAAGAAAAAAGACAGAGCATTGATTGAAAGCCTTATCTTTAAGCTCCAACTGCTCCTCTGTCGAAGTGGATACTCTAATCTCTTCTCTTCTCCACAATCCTCTCATCCTCATGTAAAGAAAAAGAAGAATGAAACTCAAGCTCCTTTAGCTCTCTTTTTTCTTGTGATTGAAGAAGACAAGGATGATGTTGGTCCTCCCCAAAATTGACGCTGCCTCCCCCTTATTCTATTCGTGGCTGCTTCCTTTAATGGATTTTGGGTTACCCAATTCTACAAGTTTTCTGACCATCCTTCTTCCCCTATGACTCTGGGGGGCCTTCCTTTAATGGATTTTGGGTTACCCAACTCCACAAGTTTTCTAACCGTCCTTCTTCCCCTCTGACCCGGGGGATATTAATAGAAATGATGCTTCTTATTTTTTCTTTAAGAAAACTTTGCATTATTAATTCTCTTTCTTAAACTTAAAAATTCATATTCTAAGTTGAAATCCCACAAATGATGCACCCAAATTAATTTCTCTTAAGATCCAAAGAAAATTTCTTTAACTTAGTATTGATGACTTCCCAAATATATTAAAATAAATCTTAAATGTATTAAAAATGGGAAGTCACCACATATATCGGTCTACAAACATTAAAACAAAATATATATGCTTCATTAATACAAATAAGACATTTAGTCTATTTACAACACAAAATCATGCTCTCGAAATATTGTCAAAGAGGAAATAAATAACAAAACATCCTCTTGTAGTCTCTCTTCAGAATCCTCAATTAGAGGTTTTCATACTTCGGTACTTGGTCATTATTCAAAGCTTACAAAACCATATTTTGAGGTTTTAATGTCACTACAAGCCTATTGCCTCATTTACATCTAAAATAAAAATATAATATGAATTAATATAAATTCATTTTAGGAATCTTTAGATGGATATATAAAATCCCTAGAAAATGCATTAAAAGCCTAAAAAAGCATATCCGAACATGCCCAAAAATAGGATCATAATATCTCAATGAAGACCTCAAATTTAGGGATTTTAAGGGATAAATAGCTCCTCAATCAGATTTGGATGTTCCATGTGTCTCTATGAGCCCCAAGACGAATAATTGATTTCTTTGTTTTTCTTAGCTTTACACAATGGGGACTAATTTCAAAGCCAAAAAAATGCATATTTTCAAAAGGTCCAATCTCAAAGATCAAACTTTCTCAGTTATGTTCTTTCGTACGGTGGGTTTCATGTTTCTTTTCTATCGTTCTAGGGTTTTGAAATTTTATTTCATGTCCTTTAAAGCATATACACAATGTAATTATATATATATATATATATATATTATGGACAGAAGAAAAAGCACACAATGGGGGCAATAAAGCAAAACTGAGGATACCATAGAGTATTAAATGAACTGAATTATGAAACTAAATAAATATAAATTATTTGCATATATAAATTGGATTGGAAGCAAATCATATCTCAGTTAATCACATAATGGAGAGAAATTATATATGTATACAGAAGCATGTTACATGAACTAAAGATGTAGCAGACACATCATACAAAGAAGCAATATGAAACAAAATCCACACAGCAAAGGTAAAAACATTTTCAATAGCCTCAAGTATTGCCAGTTGCTCTAACACTCACACGAAATCATATCACAATCACGTGCGCAATTATGCTATACGGTAAATACACAAGAGGTAGGAGGAAGAGAAGAGAGATCATGCATATATAGGGATTGGGCTTGTGATATGGGCTTGGACCCTAAATGATATAGGCATGTGGTCTTCATCCACTAAGGGTGGCTCAGACATATATAGCCCAACATCTGGTGTTATAATTGCTGCAAGTAATTTTTCTTTTTGAAAAAGAATTATCACTTTCTACACTTGTTATGTAATTGACCATTGTAGAAAGATTTTTAATTTTTTTTTTAATTTTACTTCTTTTTAGTTTTTACCCTGGTTGCTTTTGAAACTAGTTTAGAAAGTATTATAAATAAATTTAAAAAATATTTATTCATTTCCGTACACCAGTTATTTTCAGAACCAAAGCGAAACAAACAAAACCCACAAAAAAAACCTGGTATCGAACCTCCCTCATTTTTATATCGTGAGTTGACAGAGAATTTATAATATAATCATATGTTCTTATTAGATGTAAACATTGCATATTTAATGGGGTGTGTGCAATTTTTTAAAAGCCAGACTGGAAGTCGAGCTGGAAAAGTTAGTGGGTTATGATTTAAACAGTCGGATCAGTTAGATCATTCAATCGAACCAGTGATATAATAATTTAATAAAAATTAAATAAACATAAATATGTGTGTATATATATAAAAAATAAACTCATAATAAGTTTAATTGTCACCGCTCACCACAAGAATATGGTAATATATGAAATTTTAACATCATAATTTTTTTTTATAATTTAAAATTATCATTTTAAAATTTTAGATTAAAAAAATAAAATTAAATACGGAAGAAATTAACTTTAAATATATAAACAAAGTGATATTTTGTTTTGGAAGATAAAGGCAAAAAAAAAAAAAAAGTATAGATGAGAGTAAACAAAATGGCAAGGTCCACCGAAAAAAAAAATTCTTGACATAGGGAAAGACCAAGGTATTAAAAAACTTGGACCGGCCTCTAAACTAGGCAAGTCAGTGGGTCAGAACGGAGTCAAACCGGGGGGTCAGACTGTTTAAGGAATAAAAAAAATGTATATAAATCATACTATCTAAATATACTAAATCAACAAAATGATTTAGATTTTTATTGAATTATATAGACTAATGTTTTAAACGAAATAAAATTTGATGGATCAAAAACTATAATTTTAAATTGGAGGAGCTAAAATTAAAATAAGAATAAATTTAATGAACTAAAAATTATATTAATCATAAAATAAATAAATCTTTAATATAATTCAACAACAATATTCCTAAAACTAATATACTATATATAAATAGTATAATATTTAGATTTGACGGAAAGTGCAGAGAAGATAAGACAAGGAGCAGGGGATGGGCTTTGCAGGAGAATAGAGCACCTAAAAAGTAAAGCCTATTACTCTCTCTCTCTCTCTCTCTCACACAGTGTCTTTTTGTTTTTTTGTTTTTGGAATTACAGAAGGTAAGCGAGATGCTTGAAGAAGCCTATATCTAACCAACAAGTGGAGATCTCTCGTTCACTAAGGATTTATCCTACAAGAAAGTAATCCAACCATTAGTTGGAACTTGAGGTAAGAGACGGATCTAATCGTCTACAACGTGAGCGCTTCTGGCCAGCATATCTGCATCTCTCAGTGTCTTTGACTGCTTCTTCTCTTCTTCTTCTAATGGTTTTCGTTCAACACCCTTACATCGTATAATTAACTTTATTATTATTTCCACTTTAGACCTACCTCTGCTTTGCATATCTCTTTTCCCATATGAGGATGACGAGAGTGAATCGGTAGAGAGGAGTTGGGGAAGACAGTGTAGAGGCAGTGCAAGGCAAACACGAAATGAGAAAGAGGGGATAGCAGTGGCGTGGCGTATGGAGAGGCAAAGAAAATTAACCCGGTCGACTCGCACAACCCGCCGAGTTAGCCGAGTCGGTACCGGCTCGTACCGAGTCAACCCAGGTCATAACAGTAACGAGTAGGTGATTAAACCGAACCGACCAATTGGAGGGTTCACCAGGTTCTGGTCTAAACCGGCCGGTCCAGTCCGGGTTCATGAACCATGGGAAAGACAAAACACGATAAAAATAAAAGGAGTAGATAGATAAAACTCATAAAAAGTAAAATATGTCTGCACCCTACTCTATTCCATCAATTCATTGCTTAATAATTTTATATTGAGTATTCACTTTTTACTCTTTTAACTAGTTCACCATTTTAACGGGTGGGTAAAGGTTTTCAATTTCCTTTTATCTCTCTCACAACTTGCGCCCTTTGTCTTCTTCCTCCATTTTTTCAAATAAGATTATCTCCTCTCTGTCTGTTTGCAACTCATTTTCTTGTTGTAGTTGAAGATGGAGTAAAGACATAGCATGTTGCTCGACTCTTTCACTTTGTCTCCCTTATTCGTCTTCTCAAGAATCTAATATGTGTGTGTCATACTTTCTCTCTCTCCTTTCTTTTCTTCTAGATCCAGTTGTGCCAAAACTCGTCCGGCTCTTCTCATGCAGCTCCCGCTCCTAGTTTTATTCCAGTTTCCAGCCTAAATCCTAGTTTTGTACGGCTCAATATGGCCCAATCACTGAAGAAGTCTAAAGCTCAAGGCCGACTCATTCTCTTTACCGGCTGACGATTGAACCGGTCCAACTGTCTGGTCCTGTCTAGCCCTAAAAACACGTGCACGCATGTGTAGCGTATTTGGTAAAACCATATCCCAATCCTTATTAAACCTTGCTTTAATGTCATCTAGGATGTCGCCCTCCAAATGGTCTTCACCCCATCCTCCTAACAGTAACTCCACAACCTCCAAACAATCAGTTTTAATGATCACTTTCTTCCAATTTGAGTCCTAATCGCACTTAATACCCCATAGCACAGCCCATATACCTCGGCATGAAGGCTATTTCCCCTTTTAAGATTTACCTTAAAACCCCCAACCGCCTGATCCGTCGACTCTTGTGCAATCCGCCCACACCCAGCCATTGCACCATCTCCACCACAAGCTCCATCCATGTTGAATTTCCAGATCCTCTTCCATGTAGCTCTGGACGTAGGAGGATCCCGAGTACATGTGCTCCCATAAGCCGATTTCAATGAAATGTCACCATTATGAGACAAGTGCCATCTAGGCGTGTCCTCAGCATCTACATAAATATGAGGAAAATAGCGGGCAATAGCTTCCACCACACTTCTTGAGAGGAACAACGCCACTAGGTCCCAGTTCCATCCCGCAGAAGCTATCAAAAAATCTCAGAGTTTTGCTTCACATAACTCATCTGGAACTCTTGACAAACTGTACATAGTTTAGTAACCAATCATAACTTGGTAGCCAAGCATCCATCCAGAACTTGACCCTATTGCCATCCCCCAGCAACCATTCAATCCCTTCTTTTGTCTTCTCCCAAGTTCTGCATATCCCCTTCCATGCTAACGCCACATCCTTTGGAGATTCGACTTTTAGTAATACATCACTACTACTCTTGTATTTCTCCCTCATAAACTGCACCTACAAAGAATCTCTCTGCTTAACAAGGCTCCACCCTAGCTTCATCATAAAATTAGTATTCTGATTTTTAGCAATCCGCAGGCCAAGCCCACCCTCTTCCTACCTACTACACACATCATCCCATGCTACCAAATGACCCTTTCTAGTAGTTCTAGTACTACCCCAGAAGAAACTACAGAACTTTTTGTCAATTTCTTCCCAAGTATACGCCAACATCCATGATGATTGCAGTGAGTAGACCAGAATAGAAGATACTACAGACGAAACCAGTGTGTGCCTAGCCACCATAGACAGATTGTTAACCTTCCACCCCACTAACCGACTATCCATCTTGTCAAGAATGTATTGGTAAGTCTGTTTCATTACCCATTTATGATGAAGAGAAACTCCCAAGTATTTGTCGAGGTCTGCTGTCACCGTGAACTCTAAGAAAGAGATTATTTCATGTCTTCTGTTATGATGAACATTAGGCGAAAAACAAAACTCTTGATTTAGCGTTATTTACCTTTTCCCTAAAAGCTGCAAAAAAATCATCTAGGCAAGGTTTCAAAATCTCTGCTTGATTCATAGAGGCTTAAGTAAACATAACAAATCATCTACAAAAAAAGAAGAGAGAGACCTGGGTACTATTATTTCTCAATCTGCAAGGTGGCCAATTACCTTGTTGAAATTCGCTCAGAATAATAAGATAGGCAAATTTTTCCACTACAATCAGAAATAAATATGGAGATATAGGATCTCCTTGCCGGACTCCACATCTAAGGGCAAAAGAAGGTCTATATGTCCCATTCCAAATTACTTGCATATCCGCTGAAGACAAGCATTGTCTTATGAGTTCAACAAAGTTATCAGATCCACCAAGCTCTTGTAAATAGTCCATCACAAAATCCCATTTGACTCTATCATAAGCCTTTTCAAGATCAATTTTCAAGGCCATATAACCATTCTTTCTCTCTCAAGACTTCATTGAATGAATAATTTCTAGCACAAGAGAAATATTATCTGAACCTTGACTACGCAAAACAAAGCTGCACTAGTTGGGGGTAACAAGTCTTTGAGTAATAGCTCTCTTCACGAATGCGTTATGAGATTATTGACCCATGGCCATTCCATACTTCTGCTTGCTTCTACTGAAATTCCTTGTAATATAGCTTCTAAAGATTTCTCATCTTGTTTCGAATCTTTCAAATGATTTTGAATCCCAATTTCATCTATTACATCTATATTGCTAGAGGAAATACATTACTCACTTAATATGAGAAAATGGAACCTCTGTTGATTAAAGCAAACCCTCTCTACATGGTGGTGCACGGAAGGTATTTGATAGAATGCATCAAAAAGAGTAAAGTAAAGGGCAAAACAGTTTAGCAGTACTACTACAACTGCAATGCTCTGTTTAAGCATTCAAAATTGTGATTTACCATTTTTAATGGATGGTGACACTTCAAATTGTTCGAGAGGCAAAAGTATATGATGAATATTATAAAGAGACAGAGATAATGTAATGAAGAATCTAAGTTTTGGGTAGTTCTTTATAGCAACAATACTTCTACTACTAATAAGGACATAAAAGAAGTTGCGATGCAGCTATGATCATCTATGATGAAGATGAGGTCTCAATATACATATGAGGAAGCCAGGATATTATTAGCTCAAAGGCAATTTTGGGATGCTGAATATGTTATTAATCCTGCTTTGGACCAGATTAGGAATGGGAACAAGGAAATTTGCTGCAAACAAAAGCTAAACTTCATATTGCACAGGGCCATTTAACGTGGCATGGAAATGTATATTCAACTTCTTGTCGTCCATCAAATTTAGAGTACAAACTTTGGTTATGAGAAGAAGCTAAATAACAAAGATGATATCTAGGGATTGGAAATAAAAATATGGCATGATCTTGCTTTCTTATACATAAGCCAGTCAAAATGGCATGATGCAAAAGCATGTCTTTCTAAGTCTAAGGTGATCAAACTTTATTCTGCTATAGAATTTAGAAAATTCAAGTAAAGAAGGCGATGGTGATATGGTTTCTTTCTTGAACATTGAGCCTGAATTCTTCTAGCTTGATAGTAGTTACATTTGGTGGACACTATGGTACTCTTTGATTCTACTGCCTGTTTATTTTCCCACTGTGGTTGTTATCATGATGACAATTTTTACCAAAGTTGAAAAGCTGCTTTGCGAGTTGGCACTACATAAATCAAATTAACCAACTTGGATAATGTAAATAGTTTGAAGCCAATGAACTTTGCATGAAAACTTGCTTCAAGAAGCTGGAAAGCAAAATGTGCAGCAGGATAAATAAATAAATAAAATGACACAAAGCTCCTGAGAGTTTCATTCAAGAGGATATAGGTGGAGGAACATCAAAAATCCAGTGTTAAAGCCGCTGGATGCATTGAATTTTGAAGCATGCACTAGTGGAAAAATCGCTTTTAAGACCGGTTAAAAAAGACATTTTAGACCGGTTCTGGATCCGGTTTTGATATAGTCGGTCTTAAAAGTCTGCCAGATTTTAGACCGGTTATGGAACCGGTCTTAAAAATAAGTTTTAAGACTAATTATTTATAAAACCGGTCAAAAAATAAATATTTTTAGACTGGTTATCAGAGAAACCAGTTTAAAAGGTTGTAATTTTAAGACCAATTTTCTACAAAACCGGTCTTAAAGTAATACTTTTAAGACTAGTTTTTTAGGGAACCGGTCTTAAAAGTAATAGTTTTAAGATCGGTTTTTTATGAAACTGGTATTAAAATTATTACTTTATTACCGGTTCTCTCCAAAACCGATCTTAAATGTACTTTTAAGATCGGTTTTGGAGAGAACTGGTCTTAAAAGTAGTTTTTTTAAATTTTCGTTTAAGATATTTACCCAGCAAGTCATTTCTCCTGTTAAAACATTTCACTCAGCAAGCAGTAGCCATTTCAACGACATTCAAATAAATTCTTCTCTTACAGATTATAACTAACATCTTATACACATGTGAGAGACTCAAAACTCATTGGATTAAATTAAAACTCAACTCCCTTGTGCTTAAATAGTGTCGGCCAAAACAAAAGCAACGAAAACAACCATGAATAAACTCATAATCATAGACAAAATCATAATATAAGGAAATCATACAACCATGACAATGCTGTTTTGACCAAGTTCTTTGTCTTTTCACTTACATACATATATCAAAGATTAAATTATATTAATGACAATACTATTATTTATTATGGCCAAAATACTTTATACACACTCTTCTCTAGCTGCTGATCACTAGCTGGCTTCAGAGAATCTACACTAAGACGTACACCTCACATCCTTCATTTTCCTATGACGACAACAACAAAAGTAGTATGAACACCCTATTTTGTCTGGGCCCCACTCAAAAATACAAAAATAATTGATGATGATTGGTGTTCAAAGCCCTGTACCAGCAGGCACCCTCAAAGCCTAGTAACGGCTGGAACCCTTTCAAAGCCCTGTACCGGCAGGCACCCTCAAAGCCCAGTAATGGTTGGCACCCTTTGAAAGCCCTGTACCTGCAGGCACCCTCAAAGCCCTGTACCGAATGGCACCCTTTCAAAGCTTTGTACCAGCAGGCACCCTCAAAGGCCAGTACCAGCTGGCACCTTTTCAAAGCCTAGTACTGGCTAGCACCCTCAAAGCCCTATAACAGTTGGCACCCTTTCAAAGCCCTGTACCGGCAAGCACCCTCAAAGCCCAGTAACAGCTGGCACCCTTTCAAATCCCTGTACCGGCAGGTACCCTCAAAGCCCAGTAACGGCTGGCACCCTTTCAAAGCCCTGTACCTGTAGGCACCCTCAAAGCCCAGTAACGGCTGGCACACTTTCAAAGCCCTGTACCTGCAGGCACCCTCAATGCCCAGTAACGAATGGCACCCTTTCAAAGCCCTATACCTCCGGGCACCCTCAATGCCCAGTAATGGCTTGCACAATTCTTTTAAATCCCAATAACGCTTGGCCCAATTCTTTTAAAGCCTTGTATCAACAGGCACTATTCTTTCAAAGCCCTATACCAACAGGCACCCTCAAAGGCCAGTAACGACTAGCAAAATTCTTTTAAAGCCCTGTAACGACAGGCACTATTCTTTTAAAGCCTTGTATCAGCAAGCACTCTCAAAGCCCAGTACCGACTGGCATAATTCTTTTACGCCCCACCAAAGTCCTATGCAACTAGGCGCTTCACTTCCACTCCAAGTAATCATCTATCTCCACTTGCGTTCTTCTCCCCTATGAACCATGTAAAGAGGGGCATGGGCACTGTATTTTGTCCAAACCCTCTTTGGTTCCAAGGGGGCACCTTATTCTTTGGCCAGATAAAATACGTGTTCTTATCTTTACTTGCTTCATAGATGAGAATTTCACTTTTCTCAGCTATGAAACAAGTAAAGAGAGGCAACTGTGAACACCCTATTTTGTTCGGGCCCTACTCAAAAATACAAAAATAATCGATGATGATTGGTGTTCAAATTGGCGATCATCATTAAAAGGAAAAAAATAATAAAAAAAGTTAATTAAAATAAATCCCCTCATTGATAATGATTGGCATTGTCATTCATTAAGGGAAAATAATAAATAAAAAAAGAAAAAAATATCATTTATGTTAGGAAATTACTTGTGGGAAAAGATAAAAAAATAATAAATTAAAATAAAAATAAATCCCCTCATTAATGATGATTGGTGTTGTCATTCATTAAGGGCAAATAAAAAATAAAAAAATGAAAAAAAAAAGTAAGTCTCATTTTTGTTGATAGGTTTCAATTAGGAAATTAGTTGTGGGGATAATAAAAAAAATTAAAAATGAAAAAAATCTCCACTAATAATGATTAGGTCAAGCTAAGAAGTTTTATCAATAGAAAAAAAAAAAAAAACAAATCTCCATTTATGGTGATTGAATCAAGTTAGGTAGTTCTTAACATAAAATACAAAAAAAATAAAAAATAAAAAATGAAAATTCAAAAAAAGAAGGAGCATTTATGAAGAAACCTCTAGGTTGAGATTATAAATAGGAGTGCAAGGGTTGAAGCAAGACACACAAGAATTTTGGGAGAGTAAGGAGATAAGCTTGCAAGGTAAAAGGTATGCATAAATGTCTTTATCTTTGGATTCTCATTCTTTTAACTTGTGCTGTTTTCTTTGTTCTTCTTTATCCCTTTCTTAGGTTCTCTTTCAAACAAGAAGAAAAAATATTTTAACACATTTTTATAAATGAAAATAAAATGGAAAAGCTCTCTTTCATGAAAAATAAAATTTCTTTCATAAATAAAAAAAAACCTTTTTTAAAAAAAATAATAAAAAACACAAACCAAACAAAAAAAACATATTTTTCTCAAATACATTAAATAAACATTTTTTCTAAAAAACACTAACAAAGTGATACGCCATTCTATCCCCGAACTACATGGGTTTTGATCCCTCTAAAGAGTACGTAGGCCCTAGGTTATCATCCTAGGTCAAGTCCAATTTTATAAATAAATATATATTCTTTTCTTATTTTCTTTTTGTAAATAAATGTTCCTTTTTTTCTTTTTCTTTATTTTTTTCATTTCATTTTTGTAAATGTTCTTTTTTTTGGGTAATTATAATAAAATTAAATGCCATAATATTTCTAAATAATTAACTTAGGGTAACCATTCTTGTGAATGAGTGTTGTGGGGTGCCTAACACCTTCCCCATATACAATCGACTCCTGAACCTTAAATGGTTTTTTTAGACCAGTTTCACTTTCAAAAAAAGGTTTCCAAAATTATCTTTTTCTAAAATTTTGGTGGCGGCTCCATATTTTCCAAATTCCGGGCGCTACAGCTTGGCGACTCCACTGGGGATGATTTGAGAGTCAAGCCCATTTAAATTAAGTGTTTAAAAATAATTTGGACTTAATTTTATTTTAATTAAATTTTTTATTTTTATTAGTTTTTTGTGAATAGTTTTTTTTAGTTTATTAAATTCCTTATTTTTTTTTACTTTTCTATCTATCTTGTGATCTGGTTAGCAGATGAGGGTTGGGTAGAACCTAGGCCCACAGGTTGGTATGCTCTCCACACACACTGAACACATACACTATTTTCCTCACATATATTTTGGGCCCTATACCCGGGTCTGTGAATTCCTTAGGTGAGTGGAAGTTTCTAGCGGTCTCCCTGTAGAGTTTTAAGAGCCCCCTGAGGTTACTGTGAAGACTTCATTCTAACTATTACTCATTTGGCGAGGTTGATCCTTGTGGGGTTTTAGAACCTCCTGAAGGTCAATTTTGTTAAATGGGGTCTTCATCTTTACGATGGGGGCAATTAGGTGGCCTTTATTTGTGAGAATTAGAACCACCTTGAAACCATTGCACCTATTAGTGGAAATTATTGACCTACCTAATTAATTAATACCTTCCTTTCTTAGGGTAGATATCCCCAACCTAGGGTTATTCCTAAAATAGGACACTGGAAGGCATATATTTATTTATTGTTGATCATCTTTATTGTCATCCATGCATAGTCAATGAAACCCTTGGGATCAAGTGACTAACTGTCGCTTCACCTGAGTATGTATCTAGCATCACTCCACATAAAGATACATCATAAGGATGGTGTATGCATTAGATAGCCAACCTTAGTCTAAGGGTCTCCCTAAAAGACCATGATCTCATCACATCAATTATGATAGAAAACATATCAATGAGAGATGATCCTTTAGGAATCATTACATTATCCATTGGCATTTAACTTCATTTGATATGGGCCTTAGACATAATAAACATTTAACAAAACCCTTAGCCGCGTAATAGCTTGGGCCGTTTGCAGGTTAATAGGCACTTTATCCTCCCTATGAGTTATTGGATCTCTTGAGAAGGTGAAGTTCTTTTTCTTAATGTCCATAACCCATATCAAAAATTGGAGTATAAGTCATCACTCTTTCATGTCTCATGAGCTATCCTTGCATCATCTATTGGCATTTAGCTTCATTTGATATGGGCCTTAGACATAATAAACATTTAACAAAACCCTTAGTCGCGTAATAGCTTGGTCTATTTACAAGTTAATGGGCACTTCATCCTCCTTATGGGGTATTGGATCTCTTAAGAAGGTGAAGTTCTTTTTCTCAATGTCCATCACCCATATCAAAGGCAAGAAAGCATATGTAATCATCTGCATAGCATGTATTCGGAAAAACTTTCTGACTCTTCCTTCTATTTTCTTTAATAAAGGGCAAGCAAGTTATCTAACAACTAAAATTTGGAACAAAGGTTAAATGGCACAAGAACCAGGTTTAAATCAAGTTCCTATAGGAAAGGTATATTGAATGCTTATCACTATGGTCAATAACAAGATCTTGGCTAGGATGGGACTCGGGGTCCCTCAAATCTAATGATAAACTCTAGTTCTCCCTGTGGAATAATAGATTCCCTGAGGAAGCTAGAGGTTGTTTG
Organism: Inga oerstediana; assembly: GCA_963210345.1. Taxonomy (NCBI): domain Eukaryota; kingdom Viridiplantae; phylum Streptophyta; class Magnoliopsida; order Fabales; family Fabaceae; genus Inga; species Inga oerstediana. The sequence continues at coordinate 43,589,653 of OY723409.1, forward strand.
TGCCAGAATACCTTTATGCCAATACACCATGGATAACTCAATATGCCCGCTTCAAATTGTGAGTTCAAATAAACTAATGATATTTTGTTCCTTTATAAGCAGGTGATACAATATTGCTCCATCTAAATGTCCTAACCAGCTACCCCCTACACATTCATACAACATACACTCACGTAGTCGTCAGATGGCAGCTAGTAGTGCAAATGAAGCTGAATCTTATATGAATTATTAGATAGGGAGGGAAGATTAGCACTTTGAAATCCCCATATAAGGAAGAAATTCTAGATGTCCTATAAAGTTCTAAACAAGCCAACTGTTGCAATGGTTTCAACAATAGGTAAAAAGAACTGCACATGGATTTCAGCTGATCATTTTGGAAGAGCTCTGGAAAATTGGGAGTTTGAGGACACCTTCAATTCTATTATTTTAGAGTAACATGTGTAGCTAAAAAGTTGTCCTTTTATGTTTTGTATGCGCCTTTAAGCGAGCTCTTATATGAACCATGAATAAAGAATAATATGCGAATAAAATTCACTTATTTATATCTATTCTTCCTTTTTTTTCCTTTATTCATTCGTTGTTCATTTTTTGCCCTCCAAGAAATCGATTTCCTTAGAATTCTTATCCAATGTAGAGGTTTCTGAGTCCCTGAATGATGATTCGCTTGTTACCATTGATATGCATGATTATGAGTATGATGATGATGAGATCATTCAAGTATACAAAAATATCCTCGAATCTGACGATAAAAGAATGTGCCTACATGAAGATGTAATTGAAGTAATAAATATGGGCACAGAGGAAGAAAAGAGAGAACTAAAGATAAAAGATAACCCTGAAAGAGATCAAATAGTTGAACTCTTCAAAGAATTCATAGATATGTTCGCATGGTCTTATCAAGACATGCTAGGCCTTGATCCAGGGATTTCTTCTCACAAGATTCCCTTATTCCCAGACACCAAGGCTAAAAAGCGGAAATTGAGGAGGCTCACTTCCGATATGTCCTTAGTGGTTCAAGATGAGGTGATGAGGCAATTAGAAGCGGGTTTCCTGGAAGTAGCTAAATACCCATAATGGATAGCAAATGTCGTTCTTGTCCGAAAGAAGGACGAGAGAATTCAAATGTGTATGGATTATTGAGATCTGAACAAAGCTAGCCCAAAAGATGATTTTCCATTGCCTCATATTGATGTCCTAGTTGATAATACAGCCCGTAGCTATAGGTACTTGTTCATGGATGGGTACTCAGGGTATAACCAAATCCCTATGGATGGAGAGGACAAAGAAAAAACCACATTTATTACACAAATAGGGCACTTATTATTATCGCGTCATGCAATGCGGGCTAAAGAATGTTGGGGCAACTTATCAGCGTGCTATGGTGGCACTCTTCCGTGATATGATGCATAAAGAACTTGAAGTATACGTGGATGATACGGTAGTTAAATCTTCTGAGGGAGAAAGCCATGTTATGGTGTTAAGAAAGCTGTTTGAAAGGCTGTGCAAGTATAAGCAATGGCTAAATCCTAACAAATGCGTATTTGGGGATTTATCTGGGAAATTATCGGGCTTCATTGTAAGCCAAAAAGGGGTTACAGTAGATCCAAACAAAGTAAAAGTAATACAGGAAATGCCACCTCCTCAAATAGAAAAGGAAGTTCGAAGCTTTTTGGGGTGGTTGAATTAAATTGCATGATTTATTGCCAACCTAACTATAACTTGTGAGCCGATATTTAAGCTTTTAAAAAAGAACTGCATAAGGAAGTGGGATGAAGATTGCCAGCAGGCATTGATAAAATCAAGGATTATTTGTTAAATACCCCAATTTTGGTTCCTCCTGTACCAGGACGACCTTTAATTTTGTATTTGACAATACGACCAAACTCCATAGGAGCCATGCTGGGGCAACAAGATGTATCTAAGCGAAGAGAACAAGCAATCTACTACTTGAGCAAGAATTTTAATGATTGTGAGTCATGTTACCAGATGATTGAACGAACTTTTTGTGGTTGAGTCTGGGCTACAAGGAGGTTGAGGCAATACCTGCTTGACTACACCACTTGGTTAATTTCTAGAGTGGACCCACTCAAGTAGATATTTGAAAGCCCACATGTAGCTGGAAGAGTCTCTAAGTGGCAGGTAATATTATCTAAAATGATATAAGATACGTCACTCAAAAATCTGTTAAGGGTGGTACGATAGTAGATCACTTAACGGAAAACCCCATAGATGAATGCCAGCCACTAGATTTAAAATTCCTAGATAAAAACATATGTGCTACTGAGGATCCGATTGAGGAAAGAAAATCGAAAGAGTGGGAAATATATTTTGACAGGGCAGCAAATATGCATGGCAATGGTGTAGGGGCCGTAATCATATCCCCAAATGGAAAGCAATTTTCAATTGCTATAAAGTTAGGGTTTGACTACACCAATAACATGACATAATATGAAGCTTGTATTAATGGTCTCCAAGCTGCCATAGATCTTGGAATAAAAAACCTAAAAGTCTATGGTGACTCAGCTCTTATAATTTATCAGGTGACTGGTGAATGGCATACTAAAGACCCAAAGTTGATCCCTTATCAAGTGTATTTGATATATTTGATAAATTTTTTTGAAGTAATCAATTTCTATCATATGACCAGAGAAAAGAATTGCTTCGCTGACGCTTTAGCTACTTTAGCAGCTATGATCCAACTCGATTGTGGGGTCCAAGTTCAGCCAATACAGATTGAGACTACAAGATCACCAGCATTTCGCTTCAATATTAGAAGGGAGCACGATGGGCAACCTTAGTACCATAGTATCAGGGTGTATATGGAACATGGTGCATACCTTCTAGATGTGACACACAATGAAAAGAAGACTATTTGGCCATTGGCCATTGGCTTTTTTATTAGTAATAACGTCCTGTATAAGAGGAGCTTTGATGAGACATTGCTTCGCTATGTAGACATGAGGGAGGCGCACAAGATTATGGCAGAGATCCATGAAGACATATGTGGTACACATGCAAATGGCCACTCATTAACTAAACAAGCTCAAAGATTTGGTTACTACTGGATAACTATGTAGAAGGATTGTATCAATTATGTTAGGAAGTGTCATAAGTGCCAAATATATGCCAACCAAGCTAATGCTCCTCCGACTATGATGCATAGTCTTGTATCTCCATGGCCATTTTCCATGTGGGGAATCGATGTCATCTAGCCGATTAACCCAAAAGCTTTGAAGTGTCATTGTTTCATCCTTGTTGCTGTTGACTATTTCACTAAGTGGGTCGAAGCCAATTATTTTGCTATTATTACTCAGAAGGCCTTTATCAAGTTCTTAAAGGTCAATATCATCTATAGATATGGGTTACTAGAGAGGATTATAACTGACAATGCACCAAACCTCAACGGGGCAGCAGTTAAAGAATTATGTGATCATTTCAAGATCAAACACCATAATTCTGCACCATATAGGCCATAGATGAATGGTATAGTTGAGGTAGCCAATAAAAACATTAAAAAGATGATTGGAAAAATGACAGTGACCTATAAGGATTGGCATGAAATACTTCCATATGCATTACACGGATACCGTACCATAATGCGTACTTTAACTGGGGCAACCCTTTACTCTTTAGTTTATGGCATGGAGGCTGTTACTCCAATTGAGGTAGAAATACCATCCCTGAGAATCTTGGCTGAATCAGACCTAGATGAAAGTGAATAGATACGCTCTCAATTTGAATAATTAAATATGATTGAAGAAAAGAGGCTTACAGCAATATGTCATGGGCAGTTATATCAGTCACGAGTGGCAAGGGCCTTTAATAAGAAATTGCGACCCAGGGGGTTTAAAGTAGGAGACCTAGTCCTCAAGAAGATCCTGCCAAATCAAGAAGATGACTGAGGTAAATGGCCTTTGAATTATGAAGGCCTATATGTTGTTAAGCACGCTTTCTCTGGAGGGGTATTGATATTGACAAACATGAATGGCCAAGATTTACCAAGACCAATCAATTCAGATGCTGTAAAGAAATACTATGCGTAAAAATAGCTCGCTAAGTTGAAAACCCAAAAGGGTGGCTTAGGCAGGAATTAGAGCAGAAAAAGAAAAAAAGAGCTCACTAAGTTGAAAACTCGAAAGGGCGGCTTAGGCAAAAGTTAGAGCAAAAAAAAAAAGAAAAAAAAGCTCGCTAAGTTGAAAACCCGAAAGGGCAGCTTAGGCAAAAGTTAAAGCAAAAAAAAAAAAGAGCTCACTAAGTTGAAAACCCGAAAGGGCGGCTTAGGCAAAAGTTAGAGCAAACAAAAAACTCGCTAAGTTGAAAACCTAAAATGGCGGCTTAGGCAAAAATTAGAGCACAAAATTAGGAGCTGTTAAGTCAAAAACCTGAAAGGGTGGGTTAAACAAATACTGAAGAAGGTTATCAGTCCTAGCCCCATAACTCTCTTTACTTTGTCTATTTGGAAGACTCCGTAATCATTCATCAAAAAGTGCATATCTTTGGCAATTAATCAAGGCACCATCAGGGGGACTACACGGAACTGAAAGCGAAGGACCTCCTAATAGCATCACGGCTACACCAATATATGCTCATCATTATGCATCCACTTGAATATTAGAAGATCATTTCTTTTAAATGAATCTTCATCCTTAGTATATCTTTCCTTTCCATTAAATCACATGTCAAACTTTGTGTCATGATTTGTATAAGGGTAACTCTTTTTAATGAAAGCATAACTTTTGGTTAGATAAACACTTAGGATGAGATACATGGTGTCCTCTACTCCCATTTAACTTGTGTAATTTCAGGATCATTAGCAAAGGTCCCAACTGAAATTTTTGTTGTGGGGTCAAATAGTTGACAAAGGGATGTAATCTAAACTTAGGGTTCTAGGCTGTGGCATCTATGTGAATCTCATTATACACATCTTCATACCACCAAACCAAGAATCGCATGGGGCGCCAGTTTAAAATGAAAGAGATCTATAGTTCTGGTTCTCCAGGTTCTATAAGCATATGCCTTTGGTGTTTAGGGGAAGATTTGACACCAAGCTATTGAAAATTGGCTTGTTTGACTAGAGAAGATTTTTAAAGTATTAGAATACTCGATTGAGGTGAGGGTATGACTGGCCATTTATAAGCTAGAAGGGGGACGTTGATAGGTAGTGGTGGAACTTTACTTTGACCTTGTAGACCTAGAATGTGCCTGTGACCTGGGAGCTATTCTAGGAAAAATTTAATGACAAATATTTTCCTAAATCCGTGAAGCTCTAGAAAGAATCAGAACTCTTGTTTATATAGCAGGGTGGTGAAGAGACTTTTGATTATTACTTGTCTTAGTTTATCTGACTGGCCCTTTACTCCTCTTACTTGTGACACATGGATGATGAGAAGTGAAGCTCTAACATGTTGATCTGAGGATTGAGGAGCAAAATGAGGAAAAGGTTAGTCTCCTAATAGTTTACTGAATTTAATAAAGTTATAGAGGAGTACTGAATTACAAAGAACAATCTAAGGGATTTGTACCTATCTAAGGGTAGTAGCAGCCACAGTGAGCCCAGTAAGGGAAATTCTTCCCAGAAGCGGAAGGGTCAAGGATCCTCATCTAAGGGTGGCAATAAGAAACCCTATCGACCTGAGGATCGAGAGAACCAAAGGCCCTGATGTCATGGACATGTCCTCATTGTGGCAAGGTACATATTGGTAAAGTGTGTCCAGTGTAAATAATTTGTTGTAATTGTAAACAGACAGGACACATTGCTCGTGAATGCAAGCAATGGCTGGTGGAGCCAAGGCCCAGGAATCAGGGTAAGGTGTTTGCCATAACACATGAAGAAGCATGGAATCCCCGATTTGATTCAAGGTAAAACCCTTCTCAATGGTAGTTTGTTGCAAGCATTATTTGATTTGGGTGCTAATAATTCCTTCATTGCCTATAACTATGTAAAGCGCCTAGGATTGCATGTTGATAAATTGCCATTTAACTTGGTTGTGTTGATGCCGATGGGTGTCAAGACTATGACTGCTGATGCTTGCTTGAATTGTGTGATAATCGTTGAGGGGCATGAGTCTACAGTTGACTTAATTTGTTTGCCGCTCTATCAATTAGAAGTCATACTGGGTTTTGATTGGTTGATGGCGAATAATGTACTACTGGATGTGGGAACAAGAGAATGGTTTAGATAATATGAGTGCTGATTTAAGCATCATTTCAATGGCTAAAGCTGAGAAATACCTAAAGAAGGGATGCCAAGGATATATGGTATTCTTTTCCGAGCAGGGAAAGACAGAAGAAACTTTGGAAAGTATACTCGTAGTAAAAGAGTTCCTTAAAGTGTTTCCGAACAATCTTAATAGATTGCTTATGCAAAAGGAAGTAGAATTTCTGATCGAAATTATGCATGGAGCTAGATCTATATCAAAAGCCCCATACAAAATGGCCCCAAATGAGATGGCGGAGCTAAATAAACAAATAGAATAGTTACTTGAAAAAGGGTTCACTCAACCCATTATTTCACTGTGGGGAGCTCCAGTGCTATTTGCTAAGAAGAAAGATAAGAGTTTAAGGCTATATGTAGGCTACAGAGAACTGAACAAGATAACTGTCAAGAACAAGCATCCACTTCTGAGAATTGATGACCTTCTAGATCAATTGTTTGGTTTTTATGTATTTTTGAAGATTGATTTAAGGTCGGGTTATCATTAGCTACGAGTGAAAGCAAAATATGTATCGAAGACTGCTTTTAGGACAAGGTATGGGCACTATAAATTTCAGGTAATGCCCTTTGGTTTAACTAACGTACCCACTGTATTCATAGATTATATGAATCGTGTCTTTTGATGATATCTAAATCAATTTGTTGTGGTTTTTATCTATGACATTATGATATACTCCAAGAGTAATGAAGAGCACGAGCATCATTTGAGGTTAGTGCTAGAAATTCTACAAGAAAAGCAACTCTATACCAAGTTGAGCAAGTGCGAGTTTTGGCTTTTAGAGGTAAAATTTTTGGGCATGTTATCTCACAAGAAGGGGTCTCAGTGAGTCCCAGTAAATTGGAAGCAGTGTTGGACTGGAAGAGGCTGAAAACTATTGCTGAAATCGTAGTTTTCTGGCTCTTACTGGTTATTACCGGAGGTTCATTCAGAATTTCTCTCGGATCGCCTTGTCGATGACCAAGCTCACGCTGAAGGATCAACCTTTTAAGTGGGATGATCGATATGAGAAGAGCTTCTCTGAGCTGAAGAAGAGGTTGACGACAGCACCGATATTGATTATACTTGATCCCAGATTCACTTATCTTATGTATAGTGATGTGAGTTAACAGGGATTAGGGTATGTCCTTATGCAGCAAGGTAGAGTGGTGGCCTACGCCTCTCGATAGTTGAAGCCTTATGAAATGAACTATTCCACTCATGATCTGGAGCTTGCGGCGATTGTGTTTGCATTAAAGACATGACGATATTACCTGTATGGTGTGATAGTAGAACTGTACTATAACCACTAGAATATCAAGTATTTGTATGATTAGAAAGAATTGAATATGATACAGCGTAGGTGGATGGAGTTGCTGAAAAACTACAACCTGGAGATCAAATATCATCCGGATAAAGCTAATATTGTCATAGATTCACTTAGTCAAAAGGCGGTGCTAGCTGTAACAATAATAATACAATAAGGGAAATTGATAGAAGATTTGTAGGATCTAAATCTCTCAAACCAAATCCTATATACCAGCTATGGTATTATCCAAGGGGAGAGTGATTTGATGTCTAAGATTGAAAAGGCTCGAAGCCAGAATGAACGAGCGCAGTCCATTTGAACCATGATTGAATAAGGAGAAACTCATGATTATGATTTATTGCTTGGTAGATTAGTCTGATATAAGAAAAGAATTTATGTTCCACAAAAGGCTGGCTTGAGAAAGAAAATTTTGGATAAGGCATATAAGAGTCAGTATACTCTTTACCCAGGAATGATCAAGATGTATCATGGTTTGAAGTCTATGTACTGGTGGCCAGGATTAAAGGGCGATGTGAGCAAATATGTGGCTCAATGCCTTACTTGTGGTAAAGTAAAGATTGAACATCAGAGGTCGACTGGACTACTGCAGAGCCCTGACATCCTTGAATGGAAGTGGGAAAGCGTGACCATAGACCTCATCGTGGGATTACCCAGGATTAGAAACTATGATTCGATTTGGATGATTATTGATTAATTCATAAAGTCAACACATTTTATACTGTTCAACGCTAGCTACTCTCCTGTCAAACTGGCAGAAATTTATATTCGAGTAATAGTGAGACTTCATTGCACACCAAAGAGCATTATTTAAGACAGAGATCCTCCTTTCACTTTGTGGTTTTGGAGGGCTCTACATGAAGCTTTGGGTACGATATTAAGGTTTAGTACGGCCTATCATCCACAGCCAGATGGATAGTTTGAAAGGACTATACAGATATTGGAAGACTTGTTAAGGATATGTGTATTGGATTTTAAAGGGAATTGGGATTACTTCCTTCTACTTGCTGAATTCGCTTACAACAATAGCTATCATGTAAGCATTTAGATGGCTCCGTATGAAGCACTATATGGAAGGAAGTGCCAATCACCTTTGTATTGGACAGAGCTGTCTGAGAGAAGATTGTATGGGTCAGATCTTTTTTATTAGACCATAGAGCAAATTAAAATTTTTAGAAAGAGGCTCCTTGCAGTGTAAAGTTGATAGAAAGCCTATACTGATAAAAGGAGAAGACCTCTAGAGTTTGAAGTCGGAGGTCATGTGTTCTTGAGAGTGTCTCCAGTCACAGGAATCGGTAGAGTGATCAAAATAAAGAAGTTGAGCCCACGATACATCAGTTCGTTTAAGATTCTTGTTAGAATTAAACCTGTAGCATACTAGATAGCCCTACCCCCAAACTTGAGCAGGCTCCATGACGTGCTTTATGTCTCGCAATTGAAGAAGTACCAACTAGATCCTATACACATTATCAAATATGAAGATATCAACATGCAAGACAACTTCACTTATACGGTAGAGCCTGAAAGAATCATTGATTGATAAGAAATATTGCTCAGACACTGAAGCATACCATTTGTAAAGGTGGTGTAGAAGAGACTGTCTCTAAGGGAAGCGACCTGGGAACCAAAAGCTTACATGAAGAGGTGTTATCCTGAGTTTATGCCGCAAGAGGTGTAACAAATTTTGTGCACAAAATTTATTGTACGAGGGGAGAATTGTAATGCTCTAGCATGTGTATAAGGGCTTATGACTGCAAAAGTGAATGTAATGATTGTTAGACAAACACTTTCGGGGAATAAAGTGTGTATTACGACCTAAATTATCAATAGAAGGTGCCTAAATTTAGTATTTAAGTCAAATTATGGTGACAAAGTCTAAATTGGACTAAAAGAGAAGGGAAGGGCGCATGTCAAAGGAAAATGAAATTAAATAATACCCCAAGTGGCAATCTCACTAAAGTTGCCATAGTTAGGGGCAAAACATGAAGAAAGAAATTTATTGGCCAATTAATCAGCAACCAAAGTGGAACTAGACTATTAACTAAAAGAATAAGTAGTGTGAATAAATGGCTAATGGAATTAGTTAGAGTAACTATATAGTTACATGCTTTTAGAGAAGCCATAGGATTATGACACTTGGTATCACATGGATTAAGCCATGAAGTTTGAAAAGTCAAGCAATTAATGTTGCAAATTTCCCTCTCTCCTCTCCAAATCGGCTATATGGTATAGGAGGCTAAAAATCTGATCATTTATCACCTCTCACTTTCTCTCTTAAGTTTAAACTCTCCTAGCTCAAGGAAAGGGAAAAAGAAGGAAGTTCAAGGTGAAGGTGAGCTCTTCTATATGGGTTTTGACCTTGTAGATCACCTCTAATGTTAAAAACCTCTTCCCTAATCATTTGGATATAGGATGTATGTAAAAATTCTAAAACATTCCAGTTGAATAGAGGATGTGTAAAGCTTTAAAATGACATAAAATAGGTGTCATTTGGATTAGTGTGCTGAAAGTTATGCATTTCCAAAGTTTGAGGTTGAATCTAGAGTCTATTATGGAACAATGTGTAAATTTGTGGAATTATGTACTTTTGTTGTTGTATATGGTAGTAGTTCATATTTTTCCTATATAGAGGACTTGAAAAGCTTCACGTAGGAGTTAGAATAACTCTATTTTGATTTTTGTAGATTTAGTTACGAGTTTTAGAAATTCAGCCAAGGAAAAAGAATTTTCTTGGCCATGGCCAAAAAGTTCTTGACCGCGGCCAAAAAGCTTCTGACTTGTTATTTTCTATAGCCAAAGGTTTTTTGCCGTAGCCAAAATGTTTTTGACTATTTCTTGGCTGCAGCCAGAGCATTCCTTACTTACGGCCAACCCACAATTTCAACACCTTACATTTTTTAACAGCAGGTAATGGGTCTAGCCTTCCCAATCCTTTTAGGCTTTTGTTTGAGCTTCTCATACACACCAAAGGGACTCAAATGATAACCAACCCCAAGTATTTTGGACTTATTTAAGAATTGAAATAGGTAATAACTCATTGTCATTAATTCTGATTTATAGGATTTGATATCTACCCTAAGCCCGATCAAGAGTAGAAAGAACAAAGTAGTGACTCCTTCTCTTATATCATGTATAATGCTTTATATGTATGTGCATATCATCTATTATTACAAATATCATGAATGTTAAGAATTGTTATGAATATCACAAATGTTAAGAATTGTGACGAATGTCACGAATGTGAATGCTATTGTGAATGCTATTTTGTGATGATTTCTTACATGCTTTGTGAAATTATATATCGTATGAGTGAAATGTTATTGCTGAGATTCATATGAATCTCACTCTTTCTAATGTCTAACCTACAACTAGGGCAAGCAGATCAAAGGAGAAGCATGTAAACTGTTGGAAATTATGCCCTAAGGGCCAATAATTGTACTTTGAACATTATTATTTTAATGAAATTTCTCCATTCTGTTATCATATTATTTGCATGTTAACTGTGATAATTGTATCCTTGGATAATTCATAAAGATTGTCCTAAAATGTCCCTGGTTGGTCATCTATGCGGGAGCAGAGATGAAACAAGACCAGTAAGACTTTGATAAGATATGGAGATACGAATCAAAGTCTTAGGCACTTGTAAGAGTACAAGGTGCTGAACCGACCCACTATGAGAAAGCTACATGGATCAAGTCATAAGCTTTTCTCATGTATAACCACGTCACAAAGCCCTTAGACCTGAGGTTATCATGGATTCCTACATGAAAGTTGCTAATCTTTGAACTAGTCAAAAGTCACTTTTGACCGGGTGATGATAAAGGCTACGATCGGGCTTAGTGCTTTTTCATGCAGAGGAATATGAATGATCAAGATGGAATTTGTCCCTCACATTAATAGAGAGATATTACTGGGCCCCTCGATGAGTGAGTCTGAGAAATGTATGGCCATACTATGATGAAAGGAGTTTCTGTCTCTGTTATCAGGCTACTCAGGAATCAAGAAAGTAATGGTCAGGAACAAAAGGATGATATTATCCATGCCTTATCCTTGATCGATATATCGTGTGACAAAAGGGACGTGACATGGTTGTATGGCAGGTTGCATCGTGATAACGATCCTCATATGAATTGGGTAGTCGTAATGTCTTGCTTGAGGCCGCTTGTGACTTTTGAGTTAGTATAGTTATTGGCCCACTGCCAATTTCATATGGGCCTACAGGGTCGCACACAAGAATGGCCCAACACGAGATAATGTTTAATTTAGGGTAGATGAATTATATATATATATATATAAAATATAAAATATAAAATTCATTAATAATATTATATAGATATATATATATTTTCGAAATATATATCTTATATATATATATATATGTATATTATATGATATTATTATATTGTGTTAGTTTTAAATTTAATTTATTAAGATATATTAAATTTAATAACTAACATGATAAAGATATAGTATCTCAGATTTAATTTATGAAGATAAATTAAATCTAATGGCTCTTTATTTGGATTAAATAAATAGGTTAAATTAAAACTGTTTGACAGATTTAATTTAAACTGAATTTATTTAATTAGCTCATCAAGATAATTAATTGTTAATTAATTTTGAAATTAATGATGATTAATTTTGAAATTTGAAAATAGCCCTCATAGGTTATAAACTTGATAGAGCAGATATATTCATTTGCACATGAGAATTGAGAGCCGCAAGTGAAACCCTATGAGACGTTAGAGGCGCTAGCACGCAGTCTCTATTGGAGAGCATTCATGTAGATACCGGTAGAGGGAGCGGACCTGACGTGTTGGCTCCTAGAGATCGTGAAAACTCTGAATCATCAAAAAGGTATGAATCCTTCCAACTTGGTTTAAACGCTGTTGATAGATCCTCGATTAGGATCGGTGAAAATTTTTAAAATTCTTCCGCTGTGCCTACCGATCCTAATATAAACAAGGGTGGCTAGTATACAAAGGGTTTTGTGTTGGTTATCGAACTTTTGGATAAATGTATATGTTGTAAATATATGTTCAATATAGTAAAAGTGGACGTGTCTACCATAGACTCATATATTTGTATGTAATTCCCTGAATGGGAATTAAGATGGGCGATTATGCCCTATAGACCCTAATAGTGAATGAATATAACCCGGAAGTCTGTTGGGAAATTTTGTTGAGTACTCTGATATTAATGAATAAAGCAAAACTGAACAGGCTAAATAGATTTAAAAAGTGGAAGTGAGACCTTATTAAACAGGTTTTGAAAAGTTTTTGAAAACTTGCTTTATCACAGGACTAAACCCTATGCTATGTTCGGGACCTCGAATGGGTTATAAATTATTCATTGGTCTCTAGATTAACTTTACGACATGTTTTCAAACTATTTTCAAGGCTTTTAAGTGCTGGGGTTGCATTTTACAAGGATAAATTTGACTCTATAACCCTTTCTATTCCATAGGACAAGTTCTACTTAATAACCCGCGAAACCCTTTCCACTTCACTTCCATTTAATTTTAGCAAGAAATTATCTTTAATATTAAAGGATGCATTTTGCAATAATAATCCATGAAACTCTTTTTATTTAAATGTCCAAAAACTAAACTGCACTTCTCTACTTCTATTTCAACTTCTCATAGCCAACTTATGATGTTTATTCTTAATTGATACTATGAACAAACACAAGAGATCTTCTAGTTCATAATCTTTTAATCTCCCTTGGATAAGACCAAAAGATTATCTCCCCTTACTGACAAGCATTAAAGGGCTTATCCATGCGACCTATAAACTCTAATGGATGGTTAAGGTTTACATATGGGAGCAAGGATGCATGGACCAGTGCTTGAAGGAACTGACCTCTCTCATTCGCTCTTTGAATGAGAAGGTGGACAAATTAATGGAGAAAGAAAAAAGTGATGATGGATCAAATCCTTCATCTCCATAACGTTTTTTTTGTTTATTTACATTGTTGTTTTCTTTTTTAATTTTTTTTTGTAACATGGGGTGGAATAATCAAACTCTCCCAAATTATAAAAAAATACGTCAAATAAATAACATTGTTAAAAAATTAATGGTTATTAAAAAACCCATCACTTTTTTTTAATAACATGTCGAATACCAAACAATTATTAAGAAAAAACGTCTATTGTTTATAAAGCCTAATGATTGTAATGTAAAACATTATTAAAAAAATAATGGTTAAGAAAAATCCCATCACTTTTAGAATTCTATGTCAAATACATAAAGGTTATTAAAAAAAACTGTCACCTTGTATCTTGTACCTCTTCACATTTCCAAGTTATTACACTTGACACACTTGTCTTAGTCCGAATGTTACCCACCAACCTCAGAACCAACAACTCTGACTGACTTTTTCAGCCAGTGACAGTTGTTTTCAATCGAACCACAACCTTTAAAGCTTTGATTGGAATTTTGAGTAACAGCCGAATGAGTTGCTTCGCTTACCCTAACTCGCTTATTCATTTTGAAACCCTAGCTTGGTCACATTCCTTTATGTGCTTTGTTCTCCTTATTTGTAGGTATAATTTCTCTTTTACATTCCACATTCTCCATTTTTCATTTTGTCTTACCTAGCTAGGTTTTAACCTTAGTCATGCATCATGTTTTTTTGGAACAATCATTGCTCTATTCTATGTGGCTGATTGAATGGGCTAAGTTTTCCAATTAAAATGGCTAGTTCTAGTAGTTCTAGCACTGATAATCCCCCTAATGATGAGCATATAGAAACATTACCTAAAAATAGGTGATAGAAAAAGTGAACAATATTGTAAAAGGGGGCTATTGCGTTTTAACATTCGTTAACCAAGCAAAGTGTAAGGGAAGAAAATATCATGTGACTTGGAGCTCAGATGTTCAAGCTCTTGGCTCGTCACACTTTATCAGCAACATTGGCGTAGTGACAAGGACCAACGTTCCTATCATGTTAAGTCACTGGGGTAGGTGAAAGAAATAGTACAAAGATGTTATTCGGGACAATTTCACAGCAAGATATATATATATATATGCTTGCTAATACTTGTTATTTACTTATAAAAAATGTTAACTTGAATTGCTTGCTTTGCAGTCAGCACATGATATGGATACTACTTGACAGAAATTTATCCTCAAGAAGGTTGTACACATACATTCTGTCACATATTGACAAAGGTGTATTTGTAGAATTTAGAAGAGGCCGATGAGACAATAGTTCATAATGAACCTTGGTTCACGATCAAACAGGAAGATTGGAGAGAACTTGTCCTCTCATATTGCCTAGAAAATTTAATTCAAGGTAATAGTTATTTGCAATTCATAAGGCTTGCATATATTTATTCAATATTAATTGAACTATTGTGCATTCTCATAGAAAATAAGTTGGGCGAATAAGAAGAGGGTGAAAATGAAAGCAGTATACGTGTATTGCTCAAATGTTGTCCACTCATAATGGGAGGGTATTAAACTTCCCCATTTTGAAAGCTCTTTTATAACGATCCTCATGTAAAAGAGGTTGTCGATAAAATGTTATGCATTAATATTTGTCCAAAATTTATGGAAATAATGTTTTCAATTTATTATCAATATTAACATTATTATTAAATGCACAACAAACCATATCCAAGAAAGGTTACTACACATGGCTACCTTTTTACGGATGAGGACATATTGGCTAAGGTATTGGGGCCTGACCATCCTAGTCTTCTTAAAGATGCCGCTTTGGATTGATCAAGACAAATTATTATGGTCATCAGCAAACTTGTACAAATTTAAAAGATGAAAAAATTGAATAGCTTAAGAAAAAGTATGATGAAATGAAAAAACAAATATAGTTTCTAATATAAGAGATGATGAAGAAGCTTAGTGAAAGGTTGTAAGGGGGAAATAGTAGCTTAAGACTTAAAGGCAGTTGCACGTTACCCCCTTATGATCTACCTTAAGGAAAGGTAGATGTTTGAATGTTTTGCAAATAGCCCTAGACGTCATACAGTTGCAATGGGCCACATGCATAAACCTTTCGAAGGATAACATTATTCATAACCAGCCTATGCCTGATGTGCATGTGAAGGTAGAGCTCAAGACCAATATAGACCCCAACTATCAACTTCCTTTGCCAACCAAAGATACAGAAACAATGAGAGATACTATGAGTAGCTTTGTTACATGACTTGGACATCTAATTTGGGTATGCAAGCTGCACAAGAAGTCCATCACTCAAAAGAAGCTACTTACCAAGTCTAAGGCCACCCCTTAGTAGGAAGTATCCTATACTCAATGATCATCTGATCATAAGTCATGCTTGTAGAATAAGCTTGTTGGTCAATCTAATCAGAAGTCCCTCAAGAAATTCGCTGAAAAGTTCTTCACTTCGAACTCAGAGCTATTGTTGCCAATTATCCAATTTGAGCCAAACGTCTTCAACATATTGGGGCAAAAGAAATCTATAAACTAAGAGGTTGTTGCTAAGGTCCTATATAAAGAGATGGCAAGTATAAACTTTGTCAACTTCTTTATCTAGTATTTCTTCAACTATGATTAAATAGTTAACTAATTAGAGCTTTGATTATATTTTTATATGTTGGTTTCAACATTTTTGGCACTTATACCATACTTACCTCCTCCCCAGTAGCCTTAATGATAAGATCAAGTTCACCTGCATTGACAATGTCAATAACTAGAGTACGACCTTGAAGGAGGAGGTCATGCAATCTCAAGCAAAGGTTCTGGTAGATAACTTCATAAGGAGTGCGCGAGAAAAAAGGGGCACTTCTTGACGCCTTACATTTAAGGGTGGGTATATCATTAACTTTTCTTAGATCAGATTATATTTATTTTGTAACTTCCTTAAAGGTGTGATATATTATTGTACTTTCTGACATTGGATGCTTATAGTATTGAATCCATCTCGCAAAAAGATTTGGTGCTATGATTCTTTTGGCAGGGATCCAACAAATAGGCCATTCATGCAGGAAACACTCAACCAGTAAGTTATCCATTCTTCATCTTTTATAGTTAAAGTTAGCTTGCATGTTTATATTTATATATGGTAATTTTTATTGTATCTTTTCATAACAATTACAATGATGAGTGTAAATGATTTATTAAAAAGAGCAAGTGTACACTATCGTAAACAAGTAATATAAAGGTGAGTAGAGTATCGTTCCCATGAGGATTGATCAATAAGTACCAAAATTGGTCATCTTATTTCTATTTAGTCGATCAATTAGTAGGTGATTGAGATTATAAAATAAAAATGATTAAATATGACTGCAATTGATATAAGAACAACTACGAGAAAAGGCCCTAGGGATCATATTTCACTTAACAAATTTTGGATTGAATCACATATATATTCTAGTCCAATTTATTCCATATGATTAATAGCCGAGTTTCCCTAATTTAATTACTAGCCTCCTCCAAGGTCAAGCAATTCTATAATTAATTGCTAATCCAATATATCCTTATATGAATTAAAAGAATTAATCATGCATTAAGATTTATAGAACTCATTAAGACTACACAACCCATTTGAATATATTCCAATTTCAAATGCAAATTATGGTTTTAATTATAGGATCTACACACATGCATCTCCTTCTGGTCTCAACATACATATTGAAATCATTCACAAGATGGCCAATCAATTGAAAGCATTAAAAACAATAATCAAAACTTAATCATGAAGGAAAAATTAAAACTAGATTTAATAAGTTAAGATTCAGTACATTATTAGTAAGCTACACCATCACCCTAGGAAAATGAAAATTTAGCTCATGATGAAATTAAAAACAAAACCAAAATAAATTGAAAACTTCATAAACATTGCATAAAACTTAATTATTAAATTCTAAAACATCAAGATACAACTACAAGATGCATGAAAATGGAAAAATCTAGTCGTCCTTATATGAGGTAAAACCTTCCATGTAGGTGGCCACCTATACCATCCGTGAAGGAGGTCTACTTAAGCCTTCCAAGAAGGAGGCTTGCAAGAACAATACAATGCATGAGATTAAACTCTAAGATTGTCTGTCTCCTTGTGTCTTCCACTCCTCTAATTATAGATGAATGGGGTGCAAATATTTCCACTTGTCATGTATGAATCTTGACTTTAAGCCACTAATATTGACCTTGTGGCAACCATGTTTCTTGATTGCAGCCTAATTTTGATAGTCAAAATGGTGGATTCTCATATTTTTATTATCATGTAAGTTTTAGATCTGGGTCTTAGTTTGAAAATGCATGTGAGAGCTCCTCATTTCAATATTTATAGCTCAAGTTATGGTTAAATTAGTGGGTAAAGGTCAAGCTTAGACAACCCCATGTTCTCAACTTCTAAGCAAAATTCAAAACTCTTGAAGATAGAACTGGGTTTTGGCCTCAACATAAAAGTTGTAGGGATTTTGCCGAAAAACTTCTAAATCTGACATCTAGAGGTCCAAATATTGCCGAAAAACTGAGACAAGGTTAAAATTTAGTATTTTTTCTATAAATTCTATTTTATGCCACAATTATTATTTATTTATCAATTACATCTGAATTCATTAAATTAAGCTCAAATATTATCCAAAAAATCATCATATAAGAGAAAATAACGATGCAAATATTTTACTTATCAAATTTCCCCACACTTAGCTTTTGTACGTCCTCAAACTCAAGGAGTGACTAATATGTTTTTATTGCACTTCCAACAAAATTCAGAAGTGTCAAGTCATAAGCAAGAACACAATTGAAGAATAAAAAGATCATAGCATTCATGAATAACAAAAATATAAACTGGCAACTTTATTTGAAAATGAATGAACCGAATTCATAACTGTGACTCATTCTCTCAATCTCTCATGCATTTAAGGGCAAGTATTTCACTAAAATTTAATAAAAAAAATTGCACTACCATAAGCTTGCTAAAAATTTCATTCTCCACTACCTAATTCACATGCATAATTCAAATCAAAAGGACTTATTGAGGGTTGTAATGGGGTTACAGTAAAAGGAATGTAAAACATGATATAAAGGGCTACATTTAAGAAATTAATAGAGCAATTGAAAAATAGGCCAACTTATAAAAACAAAAACTCACAATTTTAATTCGAGTACTCAATATTTTTTTTATTTTTATTTTTATTTCTTTTAATTCTGCAACTCTTAAGTTGATAATATATATACCCTCACCCTTATCAAAAGCCCATTTCACTAAAATTTCAACTGATTTGCTAATATTTTGAATTAGATAAAAGCACTTGATATATCATTAAAACATATGTTAATGGGTTATCACTACTACAAACAAGACCTTCTACGTCCCTAAAGGACGTCCCCTTTTTAAGTTAGGGACGTCCAAAGTTAAATATTTGGCGGGTGGATAAGGCGCTGGATGAATTTGACCAAAAGTGTAAAATTTCAACACTTTAGATGTCCCCAGTGTCTCTGGGGACGTCTAAAGTGGACTTTAGACGTCCCCAGAGAAACTGGGGACGTCTAAAGTGGGGTTTAGACGTCCCCAGGGAAACTGGGGACGTCTAAACTGCACTTTAGACGTCCCCAGTTTCTCTGGGGACGTGTAAACTCAACTTTAGACGTCCCCAGAGAGATTGGGGACGTCTAAACACCCCAGAAACATCACCTCATTCACTGTACATGGCAGCTTTACCTTCTGTGCCAAAGCCATACCCGTTAATGTCCCCTGCTGCATTTGTTTTCTCTCTTCTCCCAAACCCGTGAGCTGTATTTCATTTCTGCTGCACTGAACAAATTCCAAAGCCATACCCGTGAGCGTCTCAGATTTGCATTTCCCTTGCTGCATTCGTTTCCTCTCTTCTCCCAAACCCATGAGCTGAGCTTCAGAACTCATTCACTGAGCAAAGGCGCACCTCCCCTCCCCTGCATTTGTCTTCCCTCTTCTCCCATTCCCCTGCCCGTGTGGGTCTTCCCATTTGCTGCTGCTGCAGCATTCTCAGAATTATTCAGGTGCGTTTCTGGGTTTCTTTTGATCATGTGCATATGAGGCGTGAGTTGGATTATTATGTGAAGCAATTAAGAATTTGCATTCTGCGTTTGTAGAATATTGTTGCTGCAATTGGATTCTGCGTTTCTGGATTGTTGGTGTGTGCACTTGATTCTGCGTTCTGGGTTATATTGTTGCTGCATGCACTTGGATTCTGCACTTGGATTTTGAGAAAATCAGGTGTGTGGGTTAACAATGTAAATAATTATTGTTAATGTAAATAATTAATTAATTTGGTGAACAGATGTTAATAATTATTGTTAATATTGTTAATGTAAATAATTATTCTGCGTTTGTAGAATATTGTTAATGTAAATAATTATTTTGGGGAACAGATGTTGTTATAATTAACAATGTTAGAATTGAATTAATGTTAGATTAATATGTCAAAGGTTATGTATGTTGGGGTGATTTATCATATTTGTTTAGACTTTTAAGAATCACTTGTGATCTAACGTAAGTGAACCCTTACAAAACCCTTACAAAATTGTTAAATTGTGTTTTTTTTAAGTTTTAAAAATTTATAACTAATACTATATATTAAGTTTGCATAACTAATTGTCTTTTTTGCTTTTATACATATAGAGAAATTTTTTTGCAAACTTTTGAACAAAAAAATTGCGTTTAGGAAGTTTGGATTTTGATTTATGAATATTCTAAAAGTTGTTTGATTTGATATTGAAAGAATTGAGTTTGATTAGGATTTGGTTCTATCTTGTTAGAGTGTTAGTAGGTAGACATAGAATTTGGCTTTGATAATTAATTGTAGGAAGCCAAAGACTAGTGAGGAATTGAGGCTAAATTTTTATTTCTTTTAAGAAAGGGTATATTTATTGGCACTAATTAAAGTATTCGTCCTTTTGTTTGGGTTAGAAGAATTAATATTAGCTTCCTGCTTTTTACTCTTGTTTTACTGTTCTGAATTTTTATTTTACTCTTCTTAATTAGTTTAGTTTAGTTTAAATTAAGTTGAGATGGTTTGTTATTTTGATTTTGGGATGTGTCACTTTTAAGGGGAAATGCTGCCAAAATTTTGGAAAACAAAATAGTAAAAGGCAATTCCCAGTGTTGACAATGACTCTAAACTTGAGTGTGAATGGCATAGGTGGTAATAGAATGGATCACAGTTGGATGAATGCTTTGAGAACAAGTGAAGAATATGAGAATGGGGTTGAAGAGTTTATTGAATTTGCTAGAAGGAACGTTCCAGCCAAAAATGGGAAGTATTTTTGTCCCTGTGTCAATTGTTTAAATGAGAGAACACGGGATGTTGAAGTTATAAGGGATCACCTACTTTGTGATGGAATAAATCTTTGATACACAAGGTGGATATGGCATGGTGAGGAAGTAACTGATTGTCCGTCACACAAGAAGGAAGCTGTGGATGTCATAGATGAAGATAGAATAGAGAGAATGATTCATGATGTTGAGGTAGAATCCTTTGCGCAATCGCATGAATATGACAGCCTTCGGAGTGATGCAGAGACACCGTTGTACCCTGGGAGTAAGTACACACGGCTCACAGGAACATTACATTTGGTTAACTTAAAAGCAACTTGTGGGTGGACCGATAGTAGTTTCACATTGCTGCTTGAACTGTTGTGTGATATGTTTCCAGACGATAATGTACTTCCAAATCGTATGTATGAGGCCAAGAAAATCCTATCGACAATGGGTATGGAGTATAAAAAGATACACGCTTGCCCTAATGACTGTGTACTGTACAGAAAGGAGTATGAAGGCCTGAGTGAGTGCCCTAAGTGTCAAACCGCACGATACAAAGTGAAGAAAGATGGTGGTTGTGGCGATGGGAAGACTAAAAGGCAACCTGTAAAAGTTTTGTGGTATCTTCCAATAATACCGCACTTTAAGCGTTTATTTGGCACTGCAAAAAAGGCGAAGAAGTTGAGATGGCATTCGGATGACAGAATATCCGACGGAAAATATCTTCGGCACCCGGCTGACTCTCCACAGTGGAAGAAAATAGATGAAATGTTCCTTGAATTTGGCAGCGAGCCGAGAAACCTTCGGCTTGGGCTCTGTACAGATGGCATCAATCCGTATGGAACTCTTAATAGCACACACAGTGCGTGGCCAGTACTCCTTGTAATATACAACTTGCCTCCCTGGCTTTGTATGAAACGCAATGTATGTGATGCTTTCTATGATGATTTCTGGACCAAAACAGCCAGGAAACGATATCGATGTCTACCTGGCGCCTTTGATTGAGGACTTGAAGAAGTTGTGGGAGGAAGGCGTAGATGTGTTTGATGCATATAAGAATGAGTCATTCAAGCTACGTGCAATGCTGTTCACCACCATAAATGACTTCCCTGCCTACGGAAACCTCTTAGGGTACAGTGTGAAGGGGCATAAAGCATGTCCGATCTGTGAAGCAGACACTCACTTCCACCAACTGAAACATGGAAGAAAAACGGTCTACCTAGGTCACAGGAGGTTCCTTCCTAGATTCCACCCGTATCGTAGGTTAAGAAAGCGTTTTAACGGCTTGCCGGAGCATGGAATGGCTCCAAAGGCATTAACCAGAGAGGAAGTTTACAGTCGGGTTGAACGTATCAATGTCTTACTCGGTAAGAATCATAAGACTTCGGGTAAGAAGAACATATGGAAGAAGAGATCAATTTTCTTTGATCTTCCATATTGGCGTAGTCTTGACGTGAGGCACAGTATTGATGTAATGCACGTGGAGAAAAACGTTTGTGATAGCCTTGTCAGTACACTTTTGCACATTCCAGGGAAGACCAAGGATGGGATTAATGCGAGACTAGGCCTTGTTGATATGGGAATAAGAGAACGGTTACATCCACAGCTACGAGATGATGGTAGGAGGGCATACATGGAGCCAGCAGCGCATACACTATCAAAAGCGGAGAAAAGAAGTTTGTGTGGGTGTTTGCATGAAATTAAGGTACCACAAGGATATTCTTCGAATGTGAGAAGGTGTGTGTCAATGGACGATTTGAAGTTAGTGGGAATGAAGTCCCATGATTATCATGTGTTGATGCAACAACTGTTACCAGTAGCTATTAGAGGGATTATGAAAGATGAAGTTCGAAACACTGTGATAAGATTGTGTGTTTTCTTTAATGCTATCTGTAACAAAGTCATTGACACTGAAAAGCTGGATGAACTGGAAGCTGAGGGTTATATCATATTGTCCCAATTAGAGATGCACTTTCCTCCTTCTTTTTTTGATATAATGGTCCATTTGATAGTTCATTTGGTAAGGGAGGTAAGGCTCTGCGGTCCAGTTTACCTGAGGTGGATGTACCCTTTCGAGCGATACATGAAGATCTTAAAAGGGTACTCTAAAAATCCCTATCGACCAGAAGCCTCAATAGTTGAAAGGTATGTTGTTGAAGAGGCTATGGACTTCTGCAGCGATTATCTATCAGGGAAGAAGGAACAATCTCGGCATGAAAAGGGGAGGAGCAAGGGAACACGAGGACTGAAAGTGAAGACTATGCCTCGTCAAGAGGTGTTGCAAGCACACCTTTATATCCTGAATAACATGGCAGAAGTGCAACCGTACATAGAGGAACACAGAAACAGATTGAAGAAAGAGAATCCGAGGAAGAATGACATGCAGATTACTATTGAGCAAAACAAGACATTCATTCAGTGGTTTGAGGAAAACGTTTTGCATGAGTTCGGTGTGTCTGGGACAATAGAGTGGCTAGCCTGGGGGCCTTCGTTTCAGATCATTACTTGGAGCGGTTATGATATAAACGGGTATTCTTTCTACACAAAAGACCAAGATGACAGGAGTACCATGCAAAATAGTGGGGTGATGGTAGAAGCTGAATCCATGCACTTTTCCAGTTCGAAAGACAAAAACCCCATATTAGCATCCATGGCCTATTATGGAGTGATAGAAGAAATATGGGAAATCACTTACAACAAGTTCAAAGTTGCTTTATTCAAATGTAAGTGGGTTAGCAATAATACTGTGGTAATAGATCAACAATTTGGATTTGTCTCAGTTGATCTTGAAAGAGTAGGTTATAGGGATGAGCCCTTCATTCTAGCAAGCCAGGCGAAACAAGTATTCTATGTCACAGATCCCGCAAATAAGAAAATGTCCATTGTACTTCAGAGTAAAAAATAGAAGCATGGTGATCCGACCTTCAACCTTGACGACACACCACCTTTCACAATTAATCCACCTACAACAATTGAAGAAAGAGAATTGGTAGATGATGAAGAATATGCTGTGAGAAATGATCATGGTGAAGGAATATGGGAAACAATCTAGAGTAAGAGCTTAACTTAGAAAATAGTAATGTGTGCTGTTTGTTTTATTACGTCTCAGTTTATTCATTTACTTACAATTTATTCACCTATCTGACATTGATTTTTGTGCTTACAGGAATATGGACGACTCTGGTGACTCTCCAAGTGATAGGGACAATGAAATGAATAGGCCTGAAGGTGATGCGACACGTGAACCGGTTGCGAGACGAAGGGTTAGAGGCAGTACAAAAATGCCTGCATTGGTAGCACGTCATAACCATCAACAGGAGAGGTTGCATATTGACTTTGATCAAGATATGAAACCAATTGGTCCGGAGGAAGACCATTTCATTAGCTACGTAGGTTTTTTGGCTCGAAGCAAAGTTCGCATTACCTATGCTAATTGGAAGTTGGTTCCACCAAAAACCAAAGACTTGATTTGGCAACAACTTTTGGTATATAAGTTTCAATACATCTGCATTATATCTTTATTCCTATCGCTTCAAATATAATTAACGTATGTTTTTACCTTGCAGCAAACCTATGATGTCCCTGACACCGCGGAGATGTACAAGGAGTGGATGACGGAGGTTCGTCTATGATGGAAAGATTTCAAGAACAGGCTCACACGAGATTACATTCGAGGGGACTTGAGGGGTCAGGATCCATGTCATGAGTATCCATTTTTGTCTCCAGAGGACTGGAGGTTGTTTATGGCATCACGAGAAGATCCAAACTTTTTGGTAAGATTTCTGTAATCATAGTGTTTTATTTGAATATAGTTGACATTATTGATTCGGTGTTCGTTGTTTTCCTTTAAAAGGCATTAAGTGCAGCAAATGCAGAGAGGCAAGCAGCTAATAACTATCAACATTGCATGTCTCGTGGTGGTTATCGGAAGCTTCAGCGACAGATGATGGCAGAAGAGTTGGAGAAATTGAAGGAAGCAGCCACATTAGATCCTACCGTTGTGGTCCAGCCCCCGCCACCTCCACCACGTCACAAAAAATGGAAAGCAGGGAGGCTTAAGGGTGGGAAGTACGTAAATCCGACTGTTGCTGAGGTTGCCGCAAGAATTGTAAGTAGTTAGAGCATAATTACAAACTTATTTTTTCATATTGGGAGTGCTTACGATAACTTTTATGCTGCAGGATGAACTGGAAGATCATAGTAGCCAAGGTTCGTTCACTCCAAGTGGACGGATGGACATCTTCTCAACGGCGATTGGGAAGCCAGATCACCTTGGTCATGTTCGAGGGGAGGCAGTTGGAGTTCGTGTCACGAAGTATTTTGGCCCAGCCTCACATCCTTATTCGTCACAAGCTGAACCCAGTAGGGAGCTTGTGGCCAAGATTCGTCAGGAAGTCTCACAAGAGCTCGAGGCCAACCTTCGCGACAAGCTCCGACAAGAGCTGTTGCCAGAGCTACGTCTTGAGCTGATGCCTGAGCTACGAGCTGAAATGCAGAAGATGTTTGAATCGCAGATGGCAACTACCGAGCGTAGAACCCATTCATCCCCGGCCTTCCACAGCACCAAAGGAAGTTACAACCCGGTGGAGGAACCACTTGGCGAACCTTCTCATACTCCAGCGCCGGGAGAACCTGCCATCCTCTCTTTGGATGCCCCAGTGCTGCGTGTAGTTGCAGATGCTCTCGTTCACACAGAAGCTACTACCCACCATCATCAGCAAATTCCACAGCATTTGCGTAGGGTGACTGTGACGTGTGTTCGAGCGGGGGAAGAAGGTACAGCGATCCCTATTCCTGATGCCGAGGTTGCCACGATAGCTCAGGCGAGAGGATCTTTCATCCTTTGGCCTGTACATCTTATTGGCTTGTTACCACAAACACCTCCAATGGTATGGAACTACCTCACTTTTACTTGAGATATGTTGACATCCTACTAACAGTATGTGTTTTTATGTTCTAAAAGAATGAGCAGGAAGCAGAGAAATGACCCTTCTTAGCACGATTGCAGCATATCTATAAAGGCATTCGCCAGATTGATTTGCATGTGCCTCCAGGGATTGTGGGCCAGAATATAGAGTATCACTTCACAATTGATAAACAAGATCTTAAACAGTTCATGAAGTTCGAGGAGCTAGATATTGGATGGGGCAAATTTGCAATCCTGTAAGTTTTTTATTTCCCATTTTTTGATTCATTTAGTTAAGTTGATTTTAACTAGCTAATACATTCATCATTTTAATTCTATTATAGCTCCTTCCGTCGTATATGTATTGACTCTCAGAAAGTTGATTTATATGGATTCTTGTCTCCTGCACATACGACAAGGGTTGAGAATACATTGAAATGAAGGACGAACTATGTGGGCTTTACATTGTCAGAGGACGAGTATACTTGTTATCTAGCACCGATTGTTCAAGGGTACTCATTTTAATTTTGTGTATTTGAGATTTTTAGTAAATAATTGCCTTGCCATCTAGATCAATTTTAATCTGTATATGTTGTGATAGTTATCACTGGAGTTTGTGTGTTGTCTGTCCTCGGTCGCACGTTGTTTACTGGTTTGATTCCTTAAATAGAAGACCAGACAAAGAAACTAAAAGCGTCTTCAACCAGTAAGTTATTTTTTTGTATTTCATTGCTTCTTGATTCTTGACTTAATGAATTATTCTAATTTATGTTGATTTTCATTTTCATGATAGCGCATGCACGACGTATCGAGCGCTTGGCGGGCCACGCGAACGTAGAGGTGGCAAAGATCCAAAATGGTTGTTTCCAAAGGTACGTAGTTTCAAATCAAGTTCTTTTGATTGACGGTCGTTTTAGATATGTCTTTATTGATTTTAACCATTTGCTTTTGATTTATAGTGCCCTCGACAACCTGGCGGCTGGGAATGTGGATATTATGTCTTGCTTTATATGTTTAACATCATTCAGAGTGGCATTACGACAGATTTTGAACAAGTAATCGCTTCTTCATTCTCTGAGGATAATATTCTTGGTGTTGTGATTCAATAGGAATTCATTCACTTCATTCATTATTTCATCTAGGCTTATTTTCTAATTTACAGATTTTTGACAATGAAGATGCCTACTCATATGAAGACTTAAATATGATCAGAGACTTTATGGCTGGACATCTTCTTCAACGTGTACCAGAAGAGTAAAGTCTTTAGTAGTTTGTGTAGGACATACTTTTGTGGTAGTACATATAATTAGTGTTATTGTTGTTGGATATGGATTGGATTTTAGTCTTGGTTATTGTACAAACTGGGGACTTGGATATAGATTGCTGTGTAGTTTGTCTGGTTTGAAAGTTTGTGTGGCATGTAGTAGACTTGGATATAGATTGTTGTGTAGTTTGTGTGGTTTGAAAGTTTGTGTGGCATGTAGTAGCCTTGGGTTGATCACTGTGTTTGTTGTTGTTTTCATTCTGCTGAACTGCTGTTGTTTTACTCTGTTGTTGGAATTCTATTTCTGCAGTTTACATATTTTCCAGACAGTGCAATATGTATAAAAGGTCCATTTTAAAAAAAAAAAAACTTTCAACGTCCTTAATAAAAAAAGGACGTGGAAAGTATTGCTGGCGACACTTTAGACGTCCCCAGGTTCAACTGGGGACGTCTAAGGTCCACATTAGACGTCCCCAGAAGAGCTGGGGACGTCTAAGGTCCACCTTAGGCGTCCCCAGTTCACTGGGGACGTCTAAAGTCTACCTTCTACGTCCCCAGTTTTACAGACGTTAATGACGTTTTTTTCATGTAGGTGGCCACCTATACCATCCATGAAGGATATCTACCTAAGTCTTCCAAGAAGGAGGCATGCAAGAACAATTCAATGCTTGAAATTAAACTCTAAGATTGTTTGTCTCCTTGTGTCTTCCACTTCTTTTTTTAATAGATGAATGAGTGCAAATATTTTCACTTGTTAGGTATGAATCTTAACTTTAAGCCAACAATGTTGACATTGTGGCAACCACGCATCTTTATTACAACTGAATTTTGATAGTTATAACAGTGGATTCTCACATTTTTATCTTTATGAAAGTTGTAGATCTGGATCGTAGCTTGAAAATGCATGTGAGAGCTCCTCATTTAAACATTTACAACAACTCAAGTTATGGTCAAATTAGTAGGTAAAGGTCAGGCTTGGACAACCCTATGTTCTCAACGTCTAAGAAAAATTTGAAACTCTTAAAGACAGAACCGGGTTTTGGCCTCAGAATAAAAGCTGTAGGGATTTTTCTTAGCTTTTTATCCATATAAAAAACGTCCCAATCCGACATTTAAAGTTCTAAATATTGCCTGAAAACTAAAAAAAGGATAAAATTTAGTATTTTTTGATAAATTCTATTTTATGCCAAAATTATTATTTATTTATCAATACACCCAAATTCATTAAATTAAGCTCAAATATCATCCAAAAAATAATCATATAAGGAAAATAACTATGCAAATATTTTACTTGTACAAGCACCAAACATAAAATAATCTCAAATGCAACAATTGTAGCCTTATTGAGGGCCGCTTCAGAAACGCCTTTTAATGGCTGAGACTAAAGGTATATATATTATTCACTAATCAAAACAATATTAAATTGAAGCACACATATAGTTTATATATGATTGATTGACACATTTTTTATCTCATTTCTTTATAGTGCCCATGACAACTAGAAAATTGAAACGATTGTAGGTATTGCATGATGCAGTTCATAAAGGGCATCATCACCCATGATCTTAATAATATTGATCCCACAAAGGTATATTATATATTCAATTCATTCACATATACATTCAGTCAACTACATATTACAATATTTAACTTCATCGATTATTTCCTTTTACACATAGTATTTTGAGGATGCCTCATGCATGACGTATAGCCCGTCACAAATGAAAGAACACTACTACAAAATTACACATATATGACAGTTATTATCAGCCATATATGATGGTTCTGAGCCGCGATATATGAATGCACTATATATGCTTGGCACAGATGCATAACAGTTCCAAACTGTAATATATTGCCTTTATTTTTTTTTATTTATATTGTTATTTTTAAATATGTATTTTTATTTAGTTTTACTGTTAATATTATTATATAAGGCACAAAATAATTATTGATAATAATATTAAATAATTATTTTTATTAAATAATATTTTATTTAGTTTTATTGATAATAATTATTCAATACATTATATACAAACATCATATGATTTAAAATAAATTAATCACTTGAACACTCTAGCAATATAACATTATTTTATAAATTTTTGAATTCTAAAAGAAAATCTATTAATAAAAAAATTCCACAATATTTTCCAATGCCTTTGTTATAGATTGTCCATAGATCACATATACTCCCAAAATTCACATATCCTTTAAATGCAAAAAGATAACATAAATAGGAAAATAATATATATATATATATATATAGTAAAAATAAACAAATATAAAAATTAAGCAAATCTCAGAATATAAATATGAAAATCACAATATATGTAGTAAAATTTGGCAAATATAAAAACTTAAGTAAATGTCAAACCTGATTCCACATACTTAATTTTGTTGTTAAAGTTTTAGAACGTGAGATACTTAAAATTAAGGAATTAATCAACATTCAAATAGATTGTGATTTAAATACTAAAAATTAGGAGAAAAAATTGTTACTAATTTTTAGTCAATATAATCTAGTGTAATAAGAATATTTTCACTGTAATAAAACAACAATAAAAAGATTTAGTGTTTTACCTCATCATCTTTTCCGTGCTCTTTAGTTTTCTCTAAGGGCTATCATTACAAATTAGATATCATTTTTTGTTTGCTATTCTTCTTCTTTGATAATCCTAACCAATGACCTTAAGCCTCAATTGCGAGCTCTTGTGATATAAAAAATAAAATAAAATAAAACTATAAATGTTAATTGGAAGAAAGGAAAACTTACAAGGAAGAATCACGAGAGGAATGAGCTACAAAGTAAATAACCATGGTAGTGGTGGAAGATGAAACCCATAGGGATAGAACAAAACTGATGAAAAAAAGAGTATGAGACCTAAGGGAAGCTCAAAAAAAAGTTTGAGAAGGAGTTAGAAAAGTTGCATCAAATAAAATTTTTTTCAGAATCTCGCCTTCGTATATTTGACATTTTTTAGAATGTCACCTTCTAATATTAAAGAACACACAATGGTTCTTTGTGAAGAAGTGTCAAGTATTGTCAAGTAAAATTTTTTACAATCCTGCCTCCTTATATTTGATGTTTTTCATAATCCCGTCTTCTTATATATGATGGTTATCATTTTTAACCATTAGGCATTATTAAAGAATACATAACAGTTCTTTTTGAAGAACCATCAAGTATTGTCAAAAAAAAATTTCAGAATTATGTCTCCTTATATTTGATACTTTTAAAAATCCCGCATATGACGGTTTTCATTTTTAATCATTAAGTACTCTTTAAAGAATAAATAATGATTCTTTGTGAGGAACTTTTAAATATTGTCAAATAAATTTTTTCAAAATTTCATCTCCTTATATTTATTATTTTTCAAAATCCCCAATTCTTAAATATAATGACTATCTTTTTTAACTGTTAATTATTCTTAAATAATAAATAAAATTTCTTTGTAAAGAACTGTCAAGTATTGTCAAATAAAATTTTTTAAAATCCCACCCTCTTGTATATGACAATTATCATTTTTAATAATTAAGTATTTAGAAATTATACTTTACGGCTACTTGTTATAACTGCTATGTTTTTGTTTTTGCTTATATAAGGTTAGAAAACAAATTGTTTGAAAGTGTTACATGATGATTATTTTGTAAGAGCCATTATTTTTATTAGTAAATACATGATTGTTAATAATTTACAACTATTATATTTTTGTTGTCGTGATGCCCTCCTCGTAATATAAGATGGTACACATATTTAACCATTAAGTTTAGCGTTATATATTTTTGTGTGACCTTCGCCTTGATGTAATATCCCAAATTTTGGGACTAAAGGTATAATATCTCGGATTTTGGGTCTAGAAACTTGAGGATAAATCTGTATCAGACAGATAACTAAGCTCAGTTGGGGAAGAGTCCTAAGAATGTCAAGAGATAGAAAGATTCTCAGGGACTATGTATTCCGACCCTACCAAGCAGAGGGCCCAGTATGCATAGGCTGGAGGATCAAAGTATTGATGCAAATGTGCATAGGACATATATACGGTGCCATTGGGTTGGTTGAAAGATGTCACCTAGCTATGTCATGAGGTATGGGACAAGCTAATCGAGTAAAGTACGCTGGTATGTGAGTGCACAAGGTATTTTTAGGGTAGATATGTGTACCCTACTTTTTTGGAATAGACATCGGTGTGTGACGCCATATAGGGCATACACACATATACTCTGATGTAGCATCATTTGGTGGGCCTCAGTATATGTGAAGCAATCCTAACTAAGTATTGAGTGAAACCCGAGTAAGCACCAAGTAAAACCTAACTATGCACCGATAAAGTAACTTTATTAAAGTAGCTTTAATAAAGTAAGTAAAGATGACACAACTTTTTGTTCGATGAATAAGAGAGTGACAAGTGTCCTCTCATCATGATAAAGTACATTCCACTTTTGTGTGTTAGATTCCAAGTTTTGATAATAACTAAAGATTATTGTGTGTTATGGTAAGAAACTTATGTTTTACAAGTTTAGACAATGGTTGAAAAAATTACCAAATACATATCACTAAGTTTAGAGGTCATTGCTGGGATTTTAACTAATGCACTAAGTAATGGAGCTACCACTTGAGCAGTAAGCACTTTTGCACTCTAGCACAAACAAGTGTTGAATAGAAAGTGTTTGATAGAAGCAGACTCTAGCTGATAATACCAGGACAACTCGAGTGATGGACACAGCACTCGAGTGATGATATGATTTGTACTCAAGCATGAAGGCACACTCGTGCAAGTGTTTAACAGAGAGTAATGTCAGAGACAGGATATCATCACTTCACTCGAGCATAGAATCAAATACTCGAGTGATAGCCTCAAGTGCACTCGAGTCCTACCAAGTGTGGGACATGAAGTGTTTACCCAAGAGCAAGATAAACTCAAAGTGAAAGCTGAATTCGAGTCCAAGCAAGTGAGTCATAGAAAGTATTTGCCTGAAAGTCAGCTAAAGCATGGAAGAGCAAGTGCACTCGAGTTGAGAGTATTTATACCCAAGTGATACCTCAGTACCCACGAGTGAGAAATCTAACTCTCTCCATTCCTGATACAAGTGTTGAAATGAAAGAATATGTTATACAAGAATATACTCTTCACTTGAGTAAGGATCATTGTACTTGAGTGAGGCCCCACTTCACATGCAAGTGAGAAATCACACTCTTGTAAAAATTAGTGGAGTGTTATTCAGAGACGAGAGTTCATAGTGCAAGTTACATGTGTACTCGAATGACACTAGATGCACTTGAGTGAGGACCCACTTCACTCACAAGTGTGAAAATGCACTCTCTCAAAATCACATGGAAGTGCAACACAAAAATAGAAGCAGAAGAGGAAATATGAAGATGCACTCGAGTGAGACCAATATGCACTTGAGTAAGACCCTGTCCGAAGCCAAAATGCAACAGACTTATATTTATCAATCCGAACATGGTTTAATATTATTTATTCATTCTATTTTCACTTGTTATTATTATTTAACATCATTTAACATATATTACAAGTGTGAAACAGGAGTTTGATCATTTGAATTAGAAAGGCTCATAGGAAGTCAAACAACGGTAGACAGAATCATTACGACCAACCAAGCACATATCTACGACAATTTCTTCTTCAAAGATTTCAAATGTACGCATGATGTTCCACAGTAAAATGCTCCACTCCACAATGATTATTATTCAATGGGCAAAATCAACTAACTATAAATGCAGAACTTCAGAGACCATCAAACACAAAAACAAAGAACAAGAATTCAGACAAGCAAATTCACTACTCTCTGTTATTCACATTTTCTTTGTATTCATATTATACTTAAGTCTTTATCATATTTGCTTTATAAGAGAGTCTGTATACATTTCAAATTCTATTTTCATTTGATCTCAAGGTATGAGGACCTTGAGAGGGTAGATATCCTTATGAGAGAAGCAGTTGAGAGAATTCCTAATAGGACTTTCTATTCATAAGACTTACAAAATACAAGTAGTAGAGAATGTTGCTGCTCATAAGACTTAAAGAGGTGTAAGCAGGAGAGAATGTTGCACTCATAAGACTTCTATATGTAAGCAAGAGAGAAAGATCATAGGTTTGTTTTTTTGCATGTAAGACTTGTCGTAAGGGGGAAAGAAATTTCTAAATGTTAGAATATTTCTGCTCGTAGTCCATTCAAGGATGAATGTTGTTTTGCAGTATTCTGAGAGCCCATTGAATCTTAGAAGTATAGTGAAAATCTCAGTAGGTCTTGATCTCTGAGGACTGGACGTAGGCCTGGGTTGTGGGCTAAACCAGTATAACTCTCTGTGTGCTAATCTTCTCAACTCTACTCTATCTACCGTTATTGTCATATCACTGCATCAACCAAAAAATTTATCACATCACCCAATTCACCCCCTCTTAGGTGAAGCATTCCTCTTTCATTTGTTATCAGAGCAAGGTCTTCTTCGAAGAGCCTAACAGCTTGAGAAGGATATGGTAAATGGTAACAATATGTGAGAACATCCTTCCAGATGGAGCTTCTATCACTTGACCTCCTGGTTTTGCTGGAGAACATTTTTTGTTCTAGAAAGCTAAGTTCAGAGTGTTCACGATGGCTAACGAATATGGTCTATGGAATGTGATACAAGACAGTAACTATGTTCCAATGAAGAAAATTGAAGATAGAGTCATTAAAAAGAGCCCAGAGGAGTTTGACGAAGATGACAAGAGGTTAGTAATGTTAAACAGTAAAGCTATTTTAATGATACAGAGTGCCCTCAGTCACAACGAATATTTCCAAATCTGCACACTACCAATAATCGAAGATATGTGGGATGCTCTTGAGATCGCTTATGAAGGCACATCCAGAATCAAAGAAAATAAAGTCAATACTCTAATTACAGAGTATGATCTATTTTGTATGAAACCTAGAGAAAGAATCTCAAAATTCAAACTCATATATACTCATCTTGTTAATTAACTATCGCCACTTAGGAAAACATTTGATTAAAATTCCCAGGTAAGAAAGATCCTTAACATTCTTACAAAAGAATGGGAAGCAAAGGTAACAGCTATCAAAAAAGCTAAATGAGAATCAATGAGATCCGTAGCTGCTTTCTTTGGTAGCCTTTCTGAGTATGAAGGAAAGTTGAGGTTCCAGAAAGAACTAGAAGAGTTAGATGATAAAAATAAAAGAGGAGTTGCACTTAAAGCTATCAAGGAAGAAAAGTCTTCAGAAAATGAAGATGTCCCTGATAATGATGATACGAGAATGATCATGAGAAAATTCAAGAAGTTCTATAGAAGAGGCCAAAAGAATTTCAAGATTATCAAGGTGGATAAAGCAAGAAAGAAAACAAGGAGCAACATATAGTATGCTACAAATGTGGAAATCCTGGACACATCAAATCTAAATGTTTCAAAAAGAAAAACAAGAAGAAGCAGAATAAGAAAGCATACATATAATCTATATGGGGTGATAGCTCGTCGGATGAAGAAAGCGACAATGGCGAAGTTGCAAATCTATGCTTAGTAGCCAAAGAAGAAGAATCGAATTTCGAGGTAAGTGACTCTGAACCTACCTATGATGAGTTTTTATCTGAATATAATGCATTGCATACTGAATTCATTAAGGTAGCTAAATAAATGGCTAGTCATAAGAAGAAAGTAAAAGAGTTAGAAAATACTATCATATCATCATGTGTATTATGTGAAGAAAAAGATAAGAAAATAAGTGATTTAACGAAAATTGTGGAAAGGTTTACTAAAGGAAGTAAAACTCTTAAAGTCATTCTAAAATCTCAAAAAGTTTCCTTTGATAAATCTGGAATTGGATATAAATCTGATCACGATAAAAACAGAGGAAATAAGAAAAATGGCAGTAGGACTTATCTCAAGTATTTTAGGAATTCTATGCATACATCAAATCCATTTGCATCATATAGTTATTGTAATAGGAAAGGACATTATATTTCATCATGTTATTTTAGAAAAAGGATAGGTCATTGGTACGTACAAATGGGTTTTAAAAGGGACGTATAGACTAAAGGTAATGCATACTAACCACAAAGGACCCAAGAAAGTATGGGTACCTAAAACTTGATCACATTACTCTAGGTATGTCTTAAAGCATCACGAGCAAACAAGTGGTACATTGATAGTGCATGCTCGAGACACATGACTAGTGACAGAAATAACTTCACCATGCTAGAAACCAGAGAAGGAGGAAAGGTAACTTTTGGAGGTAACCAATCTGGACGTATTACTGGAATTGGTGAAGTAGGAAAATTCCATGGTGTTCAAATCAATGATGCATATTACATTGAAGGATTGTGCCACAACCTCTTGAGTATGAGTCAAAGCACTGACAAAGATAACTGGGTAATCTTTGACTCAAAACAATACTTGATAGTAAATAAGAAGGGCCTACCACTTAACAAAGAATCCATCAAGGCAAAGATCCGAGCTCAAAGGGACTGTAACTGTTTTACTATTGATTTAAATTCAAATTCTTCTAAAAATTATTTTCTTAGCAAATCATATGAAAGTTAGTTATGGCATAAGGGTCTGGCTCATGTTAATATGAACCAACTTGACAAACTAATTAGAAAAGATTTAGTTGTTGGTCTTCCTGAATTTAAATTCAAAGATGACATGATTTGTGAGGCATGTCAAAAAGGCAAACAAATAAAATCTTCATTCAAAACAAAGCGTGAGATTTCCACTCTAAGCCTTTACAATTACTTTATTTGGATTTGGTAGGTCCAGCAAGAGTAAAAAGTTTTGGAGGAAATCTGTATACTTTAGTAATTGTCGATGATTTTACAAGATTTACATAGACTATATTTATTACTTCAAAAGATGAAATGTTCATCGAATTTATTATGTTTGCTAAGAAGGTCCAAAATGAGAAAGGTATTTCTATTGTCTCTATCAGGACAGACCATGGAGGAAAATTTGATAATAAACTCTTTGAAGATTTATTCAACAACAAGGGAATAGATCACAACTTCTCTGCACCTATAACACCTCAGCAGAATGGAGTAGTAGAAAGGAAGAACAGAGTCCTCACAGAAATGGCAAGGGCAATACTCAATGAAAAAGAAATGTCACAAGTATTCTGGGTGGATGCAATAAGTACTGCATGCTATATTTCAAATCGAACATATATTCGCAAGTCACTTGGAAAGACATCATATGAACTCTACAAAGGAAAAAGCTAAATCTCGCTTATCTACACATCTTCAGATGCAAGTACTTCATTCACAACAACGGTAAGGAAAATTTGGGTAATTTTGATTCAAAGTTTGATAAATATTTATTTCTAGGATATTCTAATAGAAGTAAAGCATATAGAGTTTTTAATAAAAAAACATGTACTGTTGAAGAATCCATTCATGTTGTGTTTGATGAACTTGATTCTCAAATAAAGTATTTTGATGAAGAAGAAATGGATTTGATAAAGAAAAACAAAACTATCTCAAATCAGGATGATCTTGAAACAAATGATTTTCAAAATAAAGAAGATGTCGATGATCATGCTCAACCAAAAACTTGGAGACATATTAAAGATCATCCAATTGATCAAGTAATTGGAGATATTCACGAAGGTGTCAAAATCAGAAATAGAATTCTTAATGAGGTAACTTTTTCAGCTTTTATTTCTGAGATTGAACCTTCTAATATTGAAGAAGCATTATCTAACAATGATTGGGTGATTGCTATGCAAGAAGAATTAAATCAATTTCAAAGGAATCAAGTTTGGGATTTGGTACCTCAACCTAAAGATCACTTTGTTATAGGAACTAAATAGGTTTTCAAAAACAAACTTTTTGAATCAGTAATCATTGTGTGAAATAAGGCAAGGTTGGTTACCAAGGCTATAATCAAGAAGAAGGTATTGATTACGAGGAAACATATGCTCCAATGGCAAGATTGGAAGCAATACGAGTACTCTTAGCTTTTGCTTGCATTAAAGGTTTTAAACTTTATCAAATGAATGTGAAAAGTGCTTTTCTAAATGGTTATATTATAGAGGAAGTATATATAGAACAACCTCCTGGTTTTGAAGATGAAACAATACCTGATCATGTGTTCAAACTTAAGAAAGCTTTGTATGGTTAAAAATAAGCACCCAGAGCTTGGTATGAAAGGCTAAGCAAATTTCTTCTTGATCAAAACTTTGTCAGAGGAAAAGTAGATACAACTCTTTTCATCAAACATAAAAAAAATGATCTTCTAATTGTTCAAATTTATGTTGATGATATTATTTTCGGTGTTACTAACAAATTTCTTTGTCAAGAATTTTCCAAGATTATGCAGGGAGAGTTTGAAATGTTCATGATAGGGGAATTAAACTTCTTTCTTGGACTACAAATCAAGCAAAGGAAGAATGGGATATTTATATCTCAAACAAACTATTTGAAAGAGCTGTTGAAAAAGTATGAATTGGAAAATGCTAATGGAGCTGATACTCCAATGAGTTCTATAAAGTTGTTGGACGCTGACATAAAAGGTTAAGAATTCAATATCGCCAAATATAGAGGAATGATAGGTTCACTACTCTATCAATAGGAAGCGGGCCGGATATACAATTCAATGTTGGAATGTGTGCAAGGTATCAATATGCTCCTAAGGTATCACATGCAGAAACTGTAAAAAGAATCTTCAAATACCTAGGAGATACCACAGAACTTGGCCTATAGTATCCAAAGGAAACGAATATTTGATGGCCTATTCAATTTTAGATCATGGAGGATATAAGACTGACAAAAAAAGTACCAGTGGACAATGTCAATTCCTTGGAGGCTCTTTGGTTTCATGGTTCAGTAAGAAGCAAAACACAGTGTCATTATCTTCCATTAAAGCTGAACATATAGCTGCAGCAAGCTGTTGTTCTCAAGTACTATAGTTGAAGCATCAACTTCAGTATTTAGGGATATACTTAAAGGAGATACCAATTTATTGTGACATACTAGCACTTTTAGTTTGGCCAAGAATCCTATACAACATTCAAGAACCAAGCACATACATATCCGACATCACTTCATTTGAGATCACGTACCAAAAAAGGATGTAAAAGTAAAATTCATACCAATGCATCTTCAACTTCCTAACATATTCACAAAGCCGATAGCTAAAGATCAATTCTTATATATACGAAGAGAATTGGGAATGGTTAATCCCAAATAAGTTGTAAGTTTTTCTTGTTAATTTTTATGTTTAATATAAGTTTTGATTATAATCATACTAACTTAGGCATCAGAGTATATAGAAAATATTTTTGCAGGAGTGTCACTAGAGTGCTGGTTGGCTCACTCGAGTACAAGGCATCTTATCACTTGAGTCAGGGATGGATTCTCGAGTGTGGAACTATATCATATACTCTGTTTCTACCTATGTAAAACAAGGATTAACAAAGTATGTAAGAACTCTTGGAACTCACTTGAGCATACCAAAAGTGTCAGATCTCACTCGAGTGAGGGAAGAACATCACTCAAGCACGTTATGAATACACCTGAAGTGAAGCAAGAGCACTAAAGCATAAGAGAAAGATATATGCAAATACTAGTCCAAAGTATAGTTACTCAAATGATCTTGGAGGATTTGAGTACAAAGATGAAAAATATAACAATATACACTTAAATTAGGTACGCTTTTACATACTTTATGAGATTTCTTTATTTGTCACTCTAGCACCAAATTGTATCACTCAAGCACTGTATGACTAATACTCGAGCACTAGGGTTGTCACTCGAGTGTTGTGACTTATAACATATACGCAATAGCTCAGACCGTCATACTTCCTCTTCTCACTCAAAGCGTCTCTTCACTCGACAGCCAAAACTCTTCATCTCTGTTCATTTCCCACCGATTAAATGCCTCAAGTCTATTCAGATTTTAGTTTCAACCCTTCAATCTTCTCTAAAAGGTCAGATTTTTCATCAAAAATCTCTTTTTCTTTGCCCTAACCAAAAAATTCTTTACAAATCTTTCTCCAAGTCTTTTTCTGTGTTATTAATTCTCAATCCATATTTAATTCATTCAAAATGGTAAGAACGAAGCTTCCTCAAGTTTCCAAAAAAATCTCCCATACCTTCACCTCCTCATTATGAAGCCAGTGAGACTGAATCTCAAATGGCAGCTCCATAGCATAATTCATCTCTAACTCCTTCACTATCCTCTACTCCAACACCACTTCCAAAGCCCAAAACCACCAAGAAAATAACTTCATCTAAGAAGATTCATCCTAAGCCTAAGTTAGCTAAAATTGATCAACCTCCTCTAAAGAAACCAAAAGAAGTTGTCTTCAAAGAACCGGTTGTCACTCATTCTCAATTGAAAGAAGTAAAGGGAAGAGGAAAGAAGAAGGACACAGAGCAACCACAACAATCTTCCTCCTCTGATGACTCATTTAATATGCAACTCCGAGAAGAATTGGAAAAGTCTAAGCTCGATGCCTTGGTTGGTAAGATTGCCTCCCAAGTCGGTGCCTTAAGTTCCCATCATGTTAGTCAGACAGTGCAGCTACTTTAAGAGTACCTTTTACTTTAAAGGCTCCAGAGGAAGAACAAGTCACAAATCCTCCAGAAGGCTTTAATGTTAAGGAACAAAAGCCACTGGAACAGAAGGTATATGATTCTGAGTTTTCTCATAGAAACTTTTGCCCTATAGTTTATGTGGACTTAGATTATCTGAAGAAAAGTTGTACTTTGGATTTTCATCCTTTCCTTCGATTTTATGATCCCTGGTTAAATGTGCATATCTCTTATTCACCTTCTATTGTGAGAACCTTTTACTGCAACATGAAAGTCTATAACATATATTCTAGGACTAGAGAGTTGATAGAGGAAGCAGTGTCTACCATTGTTAGAGGTCAACATATTATGGTATCTGCTACTATCATAAATGATATCCTTGGTTATGTTAAACCCCCTTCCGATCCTCTTACACTCTCGGCTAATGAAACCTTCCAACAATTAAGACTAAATGATCCTATACGCCCTCTTAAATTTAAGCCTATTGACATGCCTGACTCTATCCGTGCCCTTCATTACATATACACCCATAGCATTGTCAATAGATCCAAAAACTATACTCATTTTGCTCAGAGAGACTACTATCTTTTGGCTTCCTTCCTAGCTGGTCAATGAAGAAATGTAGGGCAGCTTATCTTTGGTGAGATGAGAAGATTTAGATTTTCTTCATCGAGATTCATCACAATCCCATATCCACAACTTGTGTCTCTCATCCTAAAGCATAACAAAGTGTGGTATTTGGAGGGAACTGAGAGGGTAACTATTCTAAGGTTTGGCAAGATACAACTGACACATATGGGTATCAATCCTTCAGTGAGCCAAACCAGGGCTACATCTCAGAGAGAAGCCACTCCATCAAGAGGAGATGAGGCTCAATCTTCTGCACCTAGCCCAATTCCACCTCCATCTTTTCCAAATGCTTCTCTACCAAGCTATCTGGCCGAAGTGGTCAATCAAGCTATGACAGGCCTGAAAAATGAATTGTTGAGCAAATTCAAAAAATTGGTAGACAAGCTAGAAACTCAAGTCTCAAGATTGGTGGACAAGGCTAATGCAAATTTTGACATGATGTTCAAGGCACAAGAAGATCAGTCTCAAAGAATATTTGATATGGAGATCTACATGCGTAATCATCTTTTGACTGCTTCTAGTGAGGTGCCTCCAGAGTCTACTCCTACTATGGCTTCACCTTCCCAGCCTCAGACACATGTACTTTTCACTTACCCTCATTCCTAGGTTGAGGTCACTTATGACTGGCCATCATCCTCAATACCTACAGCTATTGCTTCTCAGCCATCATCTCCACCTTTTGTGCCAGAGTCATTTGACCCATCCTCCACCATGGTGATATATAACCCACCATTTGATCTTACTTTCCCTTATCCCTTCTGTTGCTGACAAAATGGGGAAAAAGGATATGTGATGGTCTTGAGCTACTCTGGTCTGATATGGGAGTATTTTGGTTTAATGGGGAGTTTTGGGTTTTTTGTATTGGGGTAGGCATTTCAGTATTTAAAATTTTTGGCTTATTTGGATATATTATTGTATCATGGGTTGTTGTTGCCTTATATTGCTTATAGGTTGTCGTTGTACTCTACAAATTCATTAATATATATATGCTTATTTTTATGATTTTCTAAATTTTCTGTTCAAGTGTTATGGTACTATGACTTACCTTGGTTTTAAGTGTCCATTGGAAGTATTGCAGGAAACTTATAAGGTTAAATGCAAAACTCTAAGAAATGAGTCTAATCTTTAGTGAATATGCATTTGGAAATTTTGAAAGTGTTTTCAAAAAATTGTCACATCAATCAAGTTTTTAAATCCATCACCAAGGTTTTGTCATCATCAAAAAGGGGAAGAATGTTAGATTCCAAGTTTTGATGATAACTAAAGATTATTGTGTGTTATGGTAAGAAGCTTATGTGCTACAAGTTTACACAATGGTTGAAAAAATTACCAAATGCATATCATTAAGTTCAGAGGTCATTGCTGTGATTTTAACTAATGTACTAGAGTAATGGAGCTAGCACTCAAGCAAAAAGCACTTCTGCACT
The DNA here is from genome assembly GCA_963210345.1 of Inga oerstediana. Lineage (NCBI taxonomy): Eukaryota > Viridiplantae > Streptophyta > Magnoliopsida > Fabales > Fabaceae > Inga > Inga oerstediana. The sequence continues at coordinate 43,631,169 of OY723409.1, forward strand.
CTAGCACAATCAAGTGTTGAACAGAAAGTGTTTGACAGAAGCAGACTCTAGCTGATAATACCAGGATAACTTGAGTGATGATATGATTTGTACTTGAGCAAGAAGGCATACTCGTGCAAGTGTTTGACAGAGAGTAATGTCAGAGAAAGGATATCATCACTTCACTCGAGCATAGAATCAAATACTCGAGTGATAGCCTCAAGTGCACTCGAGTCCTACCAAGTGTGGGACATGAAGTGTTTACCCAAGAGCAAGATAAACTCAAAGTGAAAGCTGAATTCGAGTCCAAGCGAGTGAGGCATAGAAAGTGTTTGCTCGAGAGTCAGCTAAACCATGGAAGAGCAAGTGCACCCGAGTTGAGAGTATTTATACCCAAGTAATACCTTAGCACCCACGACTGATGGAGCTAGCACTCGAGCACAAGCAAGTGTTGAAATAAAGTATTTTATAGAAGCAGACTCTAGCTAATAAAAATATGAGGACAACTCTAGTGTTGAACACAGCACTCAAGTGATGATATGATTTGTAGTCGAGCATGAAGGCACACTCACTAAGTGTTTGATAGAGAGCAATATTAGAGACAGGATATCATCACTTCACTCAAGCATAGAATCAAATACTCGAGTGATAGCTTCAAGTGTATCTGAGTCCTACCAAGTATGGGACAGGAAGTATTTACCTGAGAGCAAGATAAACTCATTGAAAGCTGCACTCGAGTCCAAGCGAGTGTGGCATAGAAAGTGTTTACTCGATTCTTGATGCAAGTGCTGAAATGAAAGAATATCTTATACAAGAATATACTCTTCACTCAAGTAAGGATCATTGTACTTGAGTGAGGCCCCATATAACCTGCAAGTGAGAAATCACACTCATGCAAAAATCAATGCGAGTGTTGTCCAGAGACGAGAGTTCATAATGCAAGTTACATGTGTACTCAAGTGAGACTAGATGCACTCGAGTGAGGACCTACATCACTTGCAAGTGTGAAAATACACTTTCTCAAAAATCATGTGGAAGTGAAACACAAAAATTGAAGCAGAAGAGGAAATATGAAGATGACCTCAAGTGAGACCAATATGCACTCAAGTGATACCCTATCAGAAGCCAAAATGCAACAGACTTACAACGATCAATCCGATCATGTTTTAATATTATTTACTCATTCTGTTTTCACTTGTTATTATTATTTAACATTATTTAACATATGTTATAAGTGTGAAATAGGAGTTTGATCATTTGAATTAGAAAGGCTCAGGAGGCGCTACATAGCGTTGAATATGGGGAATCCACCAATCTCCGGTTCAGAAACCGGATTGACTTTCTCAAACAACGAGCCTAGGAGCCAGGGAAAATCATCAAGTCCCTATTTTTTATGACATATTGGATGGCTAGAAGCCTGAGAAAAGAGGCATGACTCACTTTATTAAAGTAAGTGATACGTGTAACCTCCTACTTTAATAGCCGTAATTATAGTTTAAAAATGTGTCAAAATGTTAAATTAGATACCAACAAATAATTTAAAACTTATAAAAAGTCCCAACTTCAAGACAAGGTTCTGTCCTGTAATAAAATGGGTTTTCAAAAACTTTTTCCAAAACCGGTTCAATAAGGTCTCACATTCACACTTCGAATATATTTGCTTGTGCAGTTCAGTTTCCTCCATACATATCAGAGTGTAAGCAAAATTCCCCACAACATGAGGGTTTCATCTATTTAACACAAGGGTTTAAAGAGCATATTTGCCCATTTCAATGTCCCATATCATGGATTACATCACACTATTCGAATTTACAGCATTCATAATATGTATAAAGATGTTTAAAATATGATAACCAACTAACAAAACTACAACTACTAGTTAGGAACTTTAGTTGCCCTTAGTCACTTGTTTCTCTTTCGATCAGCTAGCACTGGCTGTAGCTTAGTCATTAAAAAGAGATAGATTCAAAAGAATCCTAGTAGTAACAATTAACACATAGAACATATAATAATATAACATGTAAGCAAATCACAAAACAACAACAATAGCAACAATCACAATGATGCGTGACTTTCATCACAATAACAACCCTCTCTCATGGCTGTATTCACATGATATGTGACTTGCGCCATAAATGATAGCTCTCACGGCTGTATCCACATGACACATGACTTGTGTCACTAACGACAGCTCTTACGGCTGTATCCACATGATGCGTGACTTGTGCCCAAATGACAGCTCTCACGGCTGTATCCACTTGATGCGTGACTTGAATCACAAACGATAGCACTCCCAGTTGTATACATAAAGCTTTCATAGCAACATACACCACCGCATTTACAATCAACACAATTCAATGATAAGACATATATACAATGTATTACACAAATATAAGAGAAAGAGTTACTACCATGTTCTTTTCGCTTGTGGTCTAGCACCAAATTTTCATGCACAGGGAAAATGTCAAATCCTATAAATTATAATCAAGGACAATGAGTTATTGCCTATTTCAATTCTTAATTCCAAAACACTTAGGGTTGGTTATCATTTGAGACCTTTAGGTGGCTACTAGAAGCTCAAACAGATGCCTAAAGGGTTGGGAAAGACTAGACCAAATACCATCTTTCAAAAGTTCAAAATGTAGTTTTTAAAGGGTTGGCCATAGCCAAGACCCTTTCTGGCCATGGCCAAGAGGAGGTCAGAAAGTTTTAGGCTGTGGCTAGGAACCACTGGCCGCAGCCAAAATAGGGTTAGAAACTTTTGAGTCATAGCCAAGAGCAGGTCAATAACATTTGGGCTGTAGCCAACTCCCCTTTGGTTGAGGCCAAAAACTTTTTGGCTGCGGCCAACAATGCCTAGCGATGGCAAAAAACTTGCCTGATTCTTGGCTAATTTCAACTTACCATAACTCTTAGCATACAACCCCAAATAATACAAACTTTATACCATTTTAAAGCTTGCAATGTCTATTACAAAACTGGAAAGTTTCACAACTTTTTGACAACATTTGCTATTTCAAAATGTAGCCCCCTTCGTAATTAATATTTGAAATATGTGATTAAGATGAATTAGAGACCAACAAATATTCAAAAATCATTAAAATCCCATCTTCCTGATAGGGTTTTTACAAATATCATTCAAAATCCAATTCACCTGGTCTCATATTCATATTTTGAATACAATTACCTCGCACAGATAAATCACATTTGTATATATATTAGAGTGCACAATAAAATTCCCGGCCAACCCCGGGTTCTATTCAGTAACTCAAGGGTTTACAGGGCGCATTCACCCATTTACAATTTCTTCATATGGGGATTACACAATACCTTTCCACAATATACGTCCCAAATTCAATGACGAATACAAATTATACAATAATCCCAACTATGATACCCAACTACCACAAACTCTAACTCCAACAAGAGCCCTAACCACCCTTGGTTGCTTGCTTCTTCTCTGAGCTACTTGTCCTGTTAGAAAGGTTAGTCAATGGAAAGAATGAGATCCAAAAGAATCCCAGTAGTAACAAATCACTCTTACCACACATAATCACATAGCATGCAAGCATATTGTTATGCAGCACAGCAGCATAAATAGCCTTTCGGCTCACATAGTCAATCCCCCGTAAACTGCCACCCCAGCAGGATAGTCCTCCGCCATGGGAACCCCCCACACGGCCGCAGGTGAAAGACATACAAATACACAAGCTTTGCAGCATCTACAACATCACAACACAATGATGACACATACATATACTGCATTTACACATAGTAAAAGGGAAGAGTCACTAACTTGTTCTTTCTAAGTGTGCTCTGGCACAAGTAGATCACGATCAGGGCACATACTGAATCCTAACAATCAAATCAAGGACATAGGGTTATTCCCTTTCCTATCCTCTCAACTTCCAAACACTTAAAGTTGATTATCATTTAAGACCTTTAGGTGGCTAATAAAAGCCCAAAAGCATGCCTTTAGGGTTAGGACAAACCATACCAAAACACATCTCTCAGAAGTGCAAAATACTAATTTTTGGAGGTTGGCCAAGGCCCACAAATCCCCTAGCCGCGGCCAAGAAAATCCTGTTTCTTGGCTGAACTTCCAAAAATCATAACTAATTGCAAAAAAAATTGAAATGAAGTGATTCCAAAGCCAAACAAAAGCTATTTAAGTCCTCTTTACTAGAAAAATATGGACCATTACTAGAAATCACCACAAAAACACAGAATAGCTCAAAATCCAACACTACTCCAAAACATATTCCAGGGGCAAAACGGTAAGTTACCGACCAATTGGTCAGTTACCAAAGAGGGAACTCATTGGTAACTTAAAGATCAATGGTTGAGATTGATTTGTGAAAGAGATCAAAGGGTGGAATCAAGTGTGTGTGTGCTTATATGAAATCATGGGAGATGTGGTAAGATATTGACAAGCGTCAAGATGTGCACACTTTATCTTGGTCAAAAAGTACTCCATGGATTTCTTATTCACTTTCCATCCTTCTCTCTCTTTTCATTTTAGTTTTTGTGTGTGTAAGGTGGCAAAAATCTGCTTCTCTTCTTCATCATCATCTCATATTTTCCTTCTCAGTCTAAGTTCTTGTGCGTCATTTTTTAGGAGGAAAGAGAAAAGAAAGCCTTGTGATTAAGGTAAGGTTTTGACTTTAAATGCCAAAATCTCCTTCTCTAAAGTTGTTCCTCTTGTTAAGAGCATTCTTTCTATGGTCTTAAAATCTCAAGGGGAGGTGTTTTTGTGCTTGAGAAAATTTGAAGGTTGAGGAATCAAGAAATTAGTTTGGGAAAGTGAAAAAGGTAAGTAAGAGCTTTCTTTTAACCTTAGTATTGTGACTTTTGGTTGAGTATTATGCTTTGTGGAATTTATGCTAATTTTAGTGTAATTTCAAAATAGAGGAATTGAATGGTGTATTGTGGTAGAAATGGTGTTTTGCTATCATATATGGTCATTGGAATTGGTTTGGATTAGTTTGGATCATTGAATGGAAGTTTGGCCACTAGGTGGTTTTGTGTTGCAATGTGATCAAGAACTAAATATGCGTAAATGTGATGTGAATTTGGTGGTTTTAGTGTTTCCAATGGATTCCTTGTGAAAATTTATTTGGGAATGGTATTTAATGTGAAATTGGAACCATTGGAAGTCATTATGCAAAAACTGGAAATCTGTCAATTGGAACTCTGTATTGGGCAGTCAGTTTGCACGAGAGTTTTGAATGAACAACTGGTGTTTAAAAATTATGAAACTTTCCAGTCTTAAATTTCACATCCCAAGCTTCAAAATAGACATAATTTGTGCCATTTCGTATTGTATGCTAGGAGATATGATTGTCCAAAGTTTGATATCAAAATTGGAATATGTTTTGGAGCAGTATTGAGTGTTATGCAATTCTGTATTTGTGTGCTAATTTTTGGTAATGGTCCATATTTATGTGGTGATTTGTGTGGTGATTTTTGGTAATGGCCCATATTGAGTGTTGTGCAATTCTGGGCCAGGACCAAATTGTTTCTGACCTGTTTTTTGCCGCGGCCAGTGGATTTTTGGGTGGCAGCCAACACCTACAAATCAGCATTTTACACCTCTAAAAGGTGGTTTTTAGTATAGTTTTTCCCAACCCTTTAGGCATATGTTTACGTATATAATATCCACCTAAAGAACTTAAATGACAACCAATCTTAAGTATTTTGGAAATAAGAACTTGGATTAAAGAATGTCACTACGTCCTTGGTTTTGGTTTTAGGATTCGATATTTGCCCTGCTAGTGAGTAATCGGTGCTTGAGCATGTACGGAAAGAATAAGGTAGTCACTCTTCCCCTTATACTATATGTGATGCATTGTATGTGTGCTATATCATTGGTTTGTGCTAATCTTGAATGCTGCAAAGCCTGTGGATATGTGAGCCGAAAGGTTATTTGTGAAATCAGAAAGGCTATTTGTTAGCCGTAAGGCTATGTGTATGCACTGCCATGCCAATAGTCCAAGAAGTCACTAGCAACAGTTCGGGTAAGGACTGCGTGCCTTCCCGGCAATAAAAGGGGATGACGGTGGGGTCTGATTTGTACTGTAAAGACATTTGTGAGCCGTAAGGCTATATGTGGCACCGCCATGCCAATAGTCCTCCAGTACCTAACAACGGTTAGGGTGAGGTTGTGTGCCTTCCCGGTGAAGAAAGAGGATAAGGGTGGGGTGTAATTTGTGTTTGTGCCGCTGCTGCAGTGAAATAATTTGCTTGCATGCTTTGTGATCACATATTGTATGAGTGATATGTTACTATTGGGATTATCTTGAATCTCATTCTTTCCATTGACTAATATTTCAGACAGGGCAAGTGGCTTGAGGGAAAAGCAGGCGATTAAGGGCGGGTAGTACTCTATTATAGTCTATGGGTTGGTTGTTATTATTAGATTGGGATTACTGTACATATGTAAACGTTATTTTGGATTTTGGAAATACAATCCCCTATATGGGAATTTGTGAGGGGCGAGTATGCCCCGTAAACCCTTTAGTTATGATACGAGGACCTGGGGTTGACGGGAATTTTGGTTGTTCGCTTTGATATTTATGAATGCAACTTAACTGCACAGGTTAATTATATTCAAAATGTTAATGTGATACTAGGTTAATAGATTTTGAAAGAAATTTTGAAAACACTGTTTTAAGGATGGGATTTCAAATAAGTTTTAAATTGATCATGGTCTCTAATATAACTTAATTACGCACTTTTGAATGATAATTATGGTTGATAAGGCAGTGGTTTACATTTTTCGTATCAGAGTTGTAGTTCCTTGCAAGGGTAGAGTTTGCTAGGATAACTCCCTTAGAAATGTCCGTAAGGATAGAAGATGACTTTTGCTAAATTGTTGTGTATACACACGTGTTATATATTATGGATATATTTGAGATTTGTGAACATATGTGTATACATTATCTATGATATTGATATAGTAAGTTATGTGTAAAATGAAGAAAGATGTGGGACATCCTAAAGTACAATGGGTAAACCTAGAAGTGGAGGTGGTTAATGACCATCCACCAGACCTAATGCAAGAGTTAATGGGCTTGATTCGATATCAAAGAGATATGATTATCGAGTTAAGAGAGGAGCTCTGAGAAGAGAAAGCAAAGCATAATGTGGAATGAGATCAATCTACTCAAGAGGAGACACGTAATGAGGAAACTGTTGAAGGGTTAGCATGACCAATAGAGTTGCCACCTCATGTTGCCTCGAGCCAGACTCACATGGGGTACCAGTTAGACAAGACAGAGATCTTTAGTACTAGGTTTCAAAGTTCTGCAAGCACCTACCTCTAGTGCTCAGAGGGAGATTCTATCCCTAAGCAACTGAAGACTGGTTATCGGCTGGAAAAGATATTTGAAGTGCTTGAATGCCCAACGAAGGTAAAAGTATGGTTGGCTGTGTATAAGTTGGAGGGGGATACGGATCGTTGGTGGCAGAATATCGCCCTAACGGTGCAAAATAGAAATATGCCATTGACCTGGGAGTTGTTCCAACAACAGTTTAATGAAAAGTACTTTCCCAAGTCAGCACGGATCAAGAAGGAAACTGAATTCCTATCGATCAAGTAGGGTGACACAGAGACCTTCGATGATTATCTGTCTCATTTCATCTGTTTGTCTCAATATTCCTCTTATCTACAGTGAATGGATGATGAGGAATGGAGTTTGGATACATTAATTCATGGACTGTAGAGTGAATTAAGAAAGCGGTTAGCCACCCACCTGTTCACCGAGTTAAACAAAGCGGTGGAAGAATGTAAAATCATCGAGAACAACTTGCAAGATTTGTATCCTGCTAAGGCTACTGGTAACCACAGTGAACCCAGTAAGGGTAATACTTCCCAGAAACGGAAGGATCAGGGGTTTCCATCTAGAGGCAATGGTAGGAAGCCCTATCAGCCTGGGAATCGTGAACCACGGAGAGCTTCTACGGTATGGGTATGCCCTTATTGTAATAAGGTGCATTATGGTAGAACGTGCCAGGGACTAGCAATTTGTTATAACTACCAACAACCTGCACACAATGCTAGTGAATGTAATCAACCGCGGGTTGAGTAGAGACCGAGGAATCAGGGTAGGGTATTCACAATGACCCACGAGGAAGTCCAAAAATCCCCTGACCTGATTCAAGGTAAACTCTATCCAATGATAGTTTGTTAAAAACTTTATTCGGTTCGAGTGGAAGTTATTTCTTCATTGTGATAATTATGTAAAACACCCCGAATTGTGTATATGTACATTGCTTGTTGAATTAGTTATGACAATGTTGATAATTGCTACAGCTAATGACTGTTGATGCCTGCATGAAGTGGGTGAGAATCGTTGAAAGGCATGTGCCTATAGTTGATTTGCTATGATTGCCAGGTTACCAATTAGAAATCCTATGGGATTTTAATTGCGTGACGGCAAGAAATGTATCTACTGTGTATATGAATTCCATAAATCACATTTGTCGACTGTATTTAGATAAGCTTATGATGACTTTTGTTGGCGACATTTTGATATATTGTAGAAGTGGCCATGAATTGTGGTCTCACGGTTGAGACAGGAAGTAGAATGTATGAGTGGTCTCCGGATTCTCGTTACAATGATACATTCAATTGGAGATGCTTAATGGAAGAAGAGCTGTCTATAGAGGACACAGATCAAGAAAGGGCTACCTACGGAGAGTTCTGACCTGAGGGGCTGACCAGTAAGTTGACTGAGTAAAGCACCGAGTATAGTATTGTAGTGAGGAGCCACTGTGATGATGAACCCTAGTGGGGAGCCGTCTTGATGACGAACTATGGAGTGTAACCATCGTGATGTGAATCATAAAGAAAAGTTATGGAAATTTGGCACACAATAATGTGTTAGTTATAGCTTCTGGAAGTAAAACTTTGGGGCCAAATCATCTTGTGAAAAGGAGTCTCAAAGGATCCCCGTATAGTGGAAGTAATATTAGTTTGGCAAAAGCCAAGATTTGTTACAAAGACGAATAGTTTTAAATCTTGCTGTGGTAATGAAGGATTAATTCAGAGTTCTTTCTGAATTGTTTCATCGATGATCAAGCTCATGTGAGAGGATCAACTGTTAGCGTGGGATGAATAGTGTGAATATTGTATGAAGAGCTCATGGAGCTTGAGAAGAAATTGTTGACGGTACTAATGGTGAATATGCCTGATCTCAGCTTGATTTCGTTGTGTATTGTGATGCGTTTGAACAAGCAAGGGTTTAGGAGTGCCCCTACTTAGCTTGATTATGTTATGTATTATAGTGTATAACCTAGGATTGGGTGTGGTTATGTGTGGTAAAGCAAAGCTAGTTCGGCTGATGGTTAATTTGACTAAATAACCAGGGGTTCTCACTTGTGTTAGGGCACTAGCTCGGTATGGCCTGTATGTCTAGCCACCAAGCTAGTTGCACCGATGTTGACCCTAGGCCAAAAAGCGGTGCGTAAAATTAGAGTCTGCTATGAGTTTGCTTTGAGTTTGTATACCCTTAATTGTTTTCGGAAGGGTTGATCGGACCAAGCAAAATGAGTGGTCTATGCCTCCCAACTATTGAGGTCTTATGAATGTGTTATGTCGCTCATGATCCGGAGCTTTCGGCGATGGTATAAGAATGGTGGTATGAAGCAATCATACTCTGTGGCGATTGCATTTGTATAACAATTGTAGTAATGCCTAGAGATCAATGCGATGAAGTAATGTTGATGTAGATGCCCAAAGGTCCCGGTTACCACTAGTAGAGTCACTGGTGGTATACTAGTGAGGGTAACACCACGAAGGTTGATATGGTGAAGTACTGATGTTTTGTAACTTTTGTGTCCACCGCTGTCTGTGAAAGTAATGATGGAGCCATGTGTGTGAGACGGTGGGGTAATTTTCAAACCACGAGAGCTACAGTATATATAAATACAGCGGAAGCTGTTGTGTATGTGTAGTAAATTATAGTAGTGGAATTAGTGGAAGCTATTGAACAGTAATTGTGTACCTGCGACGAACATATTTGTGCGATGATTATGTTTTGTAGTGGTTACGTAGAGTAGAAACTATGGTTTTGATGTGGACGTGCTGTGTAGATATGTAGGTGTCAAGTTATGATGCTAGCACCTATGTGGGGTAACAGTAGAACAATACGGTGACCACCAGTGCTAGGTGTCTTAGAGGTGGAGAATCATCCAAGTAAAGGTGGCATGGTCACAGGTGGTGGGTCAAAAAATGATTTGAATTGTGACAATAATGTAAAAGGATTTTCAGAAATTGAATTCCTCGAATCCTATTTGTGTGTGAAATATAATGTTCTCCAAGGGGAAAGTAATTTGGTGATAGAATTTAAAGATGGAGATTCATGCTCGTAAGAATGTCTCCGAGTATGGTAATTTGTAATATGAGCAAGCAAAAGGCATATGCCAATCCAATGAAAAACAATTCGTGAAATTTGAGTGGATGGTCTAGATGGGACCAATCCAATGAAAAACAATTCGTGAAATGAAAGCCGTTATGAGGAATCAAACCTGTAGTGTATCGTTTCTCAACCATGGATTTTTTATTCACTTTCCATCCTTCTCTCTCTTTTCATTTTAGTTTTTATGTGTGTGAGGAGGCAAAAATCTGCTTCTCATCTTCATCATCATTGTCATCTCATATTTTCTCTCTCTCTCTAAGTTCTTGTACGCCATTTTTTAGGAGGAAAGAGAAAAGAAAGCCTTGTGATTAAGGTAAGGTTTTGACTTCAGATGCAAAAATCTCCTTCTCTAAAGTTGTTCCTTTTGTTAAGAACTTTCTTTCTATGGTCTTAGAATCTCAAGGGGAGGTGTTTTTGTGCTTGAGAAAACTTGAAGGTTGAGGAATCAAGAAATTAGTTTGGGAAAGTGAAAAAGGTGAGTAAGAGCTTTCTTTTGACCTAAGTATTGTGACTTTTGGTTGAGTTTTTTGGTTTGTGGAATTTGCTCTGATTTTAGTGTAATTTCAAAATGGAGGAATTGAATGGTGTATTGTGGTAGAAATGGTGTTTTGCTATGGTATATGATCATTTGAATTGGTCTGGATTAGTTTAGATCATTGAATGAAAGTTTGGCCACTAGGTGGTTTTGTGTTGCAATGTCCTCAAGAACTAATTATGTGTAAATGTGATGTGAATTTGGTGGTTTTAGTGTTTCTAATTAATTCCTTATGAAAATTTATGTGGGAATGGTATTTGATGTGAAATTGGAACCATTAGAAGCCATTGTGCAAAAACTGGAAATCTGTCCATTGGAACTCTGTATTGGGCAGTCCGTTTGCACGAGAGTTTTGAATGAACAACTGGTGTATAGAAATTCTGAAACTTTCTAGCCTTAAAGTTCACATCCCAATCTTCAAAATGGACATATAATTTGTGCCATTTCATTTTGTGTGTTGGGACATATGATTGGCCAAAGTTTGATGTCGAAACTAGAATCTGTTTTGGAGCAGTATTGCATTTTGTGCAATTCTATATTTGTGTGGTGATTTCTTGTAATGTTCCTTACATTTTCAGTAAATAGAACTTAAATATATTTCAATGGGCTTTGGAATCACCTCATTTCAATTTTTCTAGAATTAGTTATGATTTTTGGAAGTTCAGCCAAGAAACAGGATTTTCATTGCCGCGGCCAGCGGATTCTAGGCTGCTGCCCAAATGTTTCTGACCTATTTTTGGCTGCGGCCAGTAGATTTTTGGGTGGCAACCAATACCCACAAATCATCATTTTACACCTCTAAAAGGTGGCTTTTAGTATAGTATTTCCCAACCCTTTAGGCATGTGTTTAGGCTTATAATAGCCACCTAAAGAGCTTAAATGACAACCAATCATAAGTGTTTTGGAATAAGAACTTAGATTAAAGAATGACACTATGTCCTTGGTTTTGGTTTTAGGATTCGATATTTGCCCTGCTCATGTGTAATCGTTGCTGGAGCACATACGGAAAGAATAAGGTAGTGACTCTTCCTCTTATACTATATGTGCTGCATTGTATGTGTGCTATATCATTAGTTTGTGATGATTTTGAATGCTGCAAAGCCTGTGGATATGTGAGCTGAAAGGTTGTTTGCGAAATTCGAAAGGCTATTTGTGGGCCGTAAGGCTATGTGTATGCATCGCCATGCCAATAGTCCCTGAGTCGCTAACAACGGTTCGGGTAAGGACTGGGTACCTTCCCGACAATTAAAGGGGAAGAGGGTGGGGTGTGATTTGTGCTGCGAAGACATTTATGATCCCTAAGGCTATATGTGTGCACTGCTATGCCAATAGTCCTCCAGAACCTAACAATGATTCAGGTGAGGTTGTGTGCCTTCTTGGCGGAGAAAGAGGATAAGGGTGGGGTGTAATTTTTGTTCGTGCCGCTGCTGCTGTGAAATGATTTGATTGCATGCTTGTTATTACATATTGTATGAGTGATATGTTACTACTGGATTCTCTTGAATCTCATTCTTTCCATTGACTAACATTTCAGACAGGACAAGTGGCTTGAGGGAAAAGCAGGCGATCAAGGGTAGGTAATACTCCATTATAGTCTGTGGGTTGGTTGTTATTGTTGGATTGGGATTACTGTACATAGGTAAACGTTATTTTGGATTTTGGACATGTAATCCCCTATATGGGAATTTGTAAGGGGCAAGCATGCCCCGTAAACCCTTTAGTTATGATAAGAGGACCCGGGGTTACCGAGAATTTTGGTTGTATTCTTTGATATTTATGAATGCAACTTAACTGCACAAGTTAATTATATTCAAAATGTTAATGTAAGACCAGGTTAATAGATTCTGAATGAAATTTTGAAAACTCTGTTTTAAGGATGGGATTTTAAATAATTTTTAAATTGATCGTGGTCCCTAATCTAACTTAATTGCGCACTTTCGAATGATAATTACGATTTATAAGGCAGGGGTTATACTTTTACCATGGGTATACTATTCAAAGTTTCTTTTATCTCTCCCTACACAGAAAAGAATACCATATACATCTAGCACCCTTTCTCTAGATATTTCTCAGCCTTGGCCATTGAGAGAAAGTTCAAACTTTCACTCACATTGTCATCATTCTGTGAAGTATGATACATTATTCTCTTGTTCCCACAATCTAGCAACACATTATTCGCCATCAACCAATCAAACCCTAATATGACTTCTAATTGATAAAGCAGCAGATAAATCAAATTGACAGTAGACTCATGGACCTCAACGGTTATCACACAATTTAAACAAGCCTCGCCATCACAGCCTTGACACCCATCGGCGTCGACACAACCAAATAAAATGGCAGTTTATTAACATGCAATCCCAGATGCTTCACACAATTATAGGCAATAAAAGAATGACTTGCACCCGAATCAAATAAAGCTTACAGTAAATTACCATTGAGAAAGATTTTACCTTGAATCAGGTCGGTGGACTTTCGTGCCTCCTCTTGTGTCATAGCAAACACCCTACCCTGATTCTTAGGCCTTTACTCTACCCATTTGTACTCACTAGCAATATATCCTGGCTATTTGCAGTTGTAATAGATTACTTGCCCCGTACACATTCTACCAGGATGCGACATACCACAACAAGTACATATCCATACTGCTGGGGATTTATGGGGTTCGTAGTCTTCAGGTTGATAGGGCTTCTTACCACTACCCTTAGACGAGGATCCTTGACACTTCCGCTTCTGAGGAGTACTTCCCTTACTGGGTTCACTGTGGCTGCTACTACCCTTGGCTGGGTACACATCCCTTAGGTTGTTTTTGGTGATTCTGCACTCCTACAGCTCTTTGTTGAATTCAGTAAACTGGTGGGTGGCTAACCTTTTCTTCAACTTATGCCTTAAACCTCAATCAACATGTTAGGGCTCTATTCCTCATCATCCATATGTTGCAGATAAGAGGAGTATTTGGCCAGTCAAATGAATTGAGACAAGTAGTCATCAAAGGTCTCTATATCACCCTACTTAATGGAAAGGAACTCAAATTCCTTCTCGAGCCTTAGTGACTTAGGAAAGTATTTATTATTAAATTTTTCTTGAAACAACTCCTAGGTCAAAGGCATATTATGGTTCCAACACGTCATAGCAATATTCCACCACCACCGGTCAGTATCCCCCTCCAGCTTGTAAACGGCTAATTGTGCCTTCACCTCAGTTAGGCAGTCTATTACTTCAAAGATCTTCTCTAAATGATTCAACCAATCTTTAGCCACTTGGGGATCAAACCTTCCCCTGAACACTAGAGGTAGATATTTGCAGAATTTGGAGACCCAATACTATAGATCTCTCTTATCTCGAACTAGCACCCCATGTAACTCTTGGTTTGGTGCTGTATGAGGCCAGGACTCCTAAGATCAAATTGACCCTTCAACTATTTCTTCATGATATGTCTCCTCCTAGGTTTCTTCCTTGGTCGATTAAACTTTATCAGTATTACATTTTTCTTTCTCCTCTCGATGCTCTTCCCTTAGCTTATTGATCATATCCCACTACTCCATAAACATGTCAATCATCAATTACAAGGGATCAGGTGGGTTTTCATGTGCCTCTTACACTTCTGGTTCTATGCATCAAACCTTTAGGCGAACCATTGTTCCTTTTCACTCTACAAATGATTTACCATGTCAATATCACAGTAAATGTATACACATATTCCTTAAAACTCATATACCAACAATAACAGGAACATTCATGTTTATACCACAAATAATCATAGGTTTTCTATCATTACTAAGCCCAGAAACTATGGCAATTATCCTAGCAAAACCTACCCTTGCCAGGAACTACAACTCTGATACTAAAAATTTAACCCCTACCTCAACAGCTGTAATTATAGTTCAAAAAATGCATCATAATATTAAATTAGAGACCAATGGATAATTCAAAACTTATAGAAAGTCTCGACTTCAAGATAGGGTTCGGTTCTGTGATAAAGTGGGTTTCCAAAACCTTTTTCTAAAACCGGTTCTATACGGTCTCACATTCACAGTTCTAATATATTTGGCCTATGCATTTTGGTTTCATTCATACATAGTAGAGTGTAAGCAAAATTCATGACAACACAAGGGTTTAAAGAGCATATTTCCCCATTTCAATTTCCCATATTGGGGATTACATCACACGATCTGAATTTACAACATTCATAAAATGTTCAATGATCCCAAAAATATGATAATCAACTAACAAAACTAAAATGACACAAACTTTATACCATTTTAAAGCTTGCAATGTCTACTACACAACTGGAAAGTATCACAACTTTTTGACACCATTTGCTATTTCAAAACACTATGCAAAGTTGATTCTTGACATAAAATTTTAACTTGACAGAGTTCCAGAATTTCCAGTTTTTGCACAAGTGTTTCCAAAGGTTCAAAATTCACAACCAATACTACTCCCACATAATTTTCCACAAGGAATCCAATGGAAACATCAAAACACTCAAATTCCCATTACTTTTGTATGTTCAATTTTGACCACATTTCAACATAAAACCTTACATTTTGGACAATTTCACATTAAGACTCTAAGCAATGCCATTGTCCATAACATAACACAAGACACCATAACTATCAACAAAACACCATGACAGTCCACAACCCTATTGTACATGAAAATTAGGGTAGAAATCTAGAAATCAAGGTACTCAACTAATGACCACAATATATATATATATATATCAAAAGGTAGCTTTTGCTTACCTGTTTCTCTATCTCATGCTTGTTCTTTGATTCCTCTACCACTAACTTTTCTTGAACTCACGAAATACCCCCTTTTGAAAATCTAAAACCACAAAAATGAATTTCTCATCAAGGTGATCAAGATTAAAGAAGAGGTTTTTGGCATTCAAGATCATCGTCTAGGTTAAAAAATGCAAGAGACTACCTTGATTTCACTTTTGCTTTCCTCCTCTTGCTATGGTAAAAAATGAGAGCTGAAGTGAGAGAGTTTGAGATGATGAACATCAACTTTTCTATCTTACCCCATACCTTGGCCGACTTTGAAGAAGAGAGAGGGAAAGGAAGAGTTGAAATTTTGCCTTGATCCAATAATGTGTATGGTACCAAATATCCACATCTTGTGACTTATTCTATGAGCTTGCACCCATGTGATTATTCTCTCTTGTTCACTTAGTAATTAGTCACCCCACTTAATCTTTAGTTATCAGTGGATTTCTTCTTTGGTTACTGACTAATTGGCCAATAAATTTCTTTCTTCTTATTTTACCCCTAGCTATGTCAACTCCTACTAAATCACCACTTAACACATTCTTTAGCCTCATTTCCTTCTTCCATGTACTATTCCCTCTATTTTAATGCTATTAAAGCCTTGACAACACATTAAAGCTTAAATACAGGGTTTGGGCCACTGACTACTGTTAATTCAGGTCATAATTCACATTGTATTCTCCAAAGGTGGTTGTTTAACATTAATTACATTCATATTCAAAGTCAATAGCCCTTAATCATTTTCTCGGGCATAACAACACGTGTAACAAAAAATTACTAGAACACCAAACAAGTGGCACCATCAGAATGCGACACGTGGTGAACACTTCCTAAGACCATTAAGGGCCTAAAAATTTAGTCCATATACCCCAAAAAATCAAGAAAAATGCAAGGAAATTGTTGGAGGAGAGATAGAAGGTGAATAGTAACTTTTCAAAGCTTCAATCTGCTAAAACACTACCGAATCGGCATTATCTCTCAAAATACCCTTCATAAATCTTCTTCTACTCATCCCAAACTTCATTTCTATGCTTTATATTTTCATTTAGAGGTGTTTAGTGCCATCTCCCTTGCCAGAGTACTATCAGATTTCCAAATCGGTTACAGAAATGAGCGGAGGCAAGCGTAGGCTTCATCTTGAACCGAATGGTTTGTCGTTTGGATGAATTTTTATAAGGGTAGGGTACTGTTCATATTTCATGCAAGGGTTATTTTTAAGGTTTAATCATGTATTTATGGTTAGATGATGATTTATGATGATATTGGACCAAGTTGTTGGACAAAATTCTATTTTGGTCACTTTGTTTCGAAAGGGGTTTGTTTAGTTAGTGTTATTAGGGGCTGAAGCTTTGTGATTTTGATTATTTTGACATTAGCATTGTGTTTAAAATGTAAAATTGTGTAAGAAAACATGTGGTTATTATTTTTGGAGGATTACATATAATTATAGAATTCTTAAAAGTTTGAGTTATTGCTACCTAGATTCTTTTCTGGAAACCAGTATGTTGTGGCATGTTTTTAAATAGCCAAACCTGATCCAAATTGCATGAAACTTTACATGATGAAAGTAGACATCCAAGGATTTAATTTGATAGGTATTATGTGTCATTTGGATTTGTGGATTGAGAGATATGATTATTCAAAGTTTGATATTGATTCTAGAATGAAATCTGGGGCAGACTGGGTTGATGAATTTTAAGGAAAATGTGTACTTGGAATTGGGGCTCTATAATAGTTTTCCTTTAAAGTAGACTCAAATACTTTTAAGTATGAATTCGAACCACCCCAATTGAAGTTCTATAGAATTAGTTATGAATTTTCAAAATTTGATTAAAATGCTGGCAACTTTTAGTTACCATGCGAATTTAAGAACGAAAGGGCCAAATGTAATTTCTTTGAACTCTAAGGGTTAAGTTGAGCACTTAGGGCTAGTGTAGCCACACTAGAGGTTCATTGATTATGGCTCTAATAATATCATTATTTATTTAGGGCCATGAGAAGCAAAAACAGATGAAGCATGAAAGAATTTCCAAGAAACTTGAATAGTTGGAAGAAAAGGGGACAAGAAGAAGGACTTTATCCACAAGGTAGTGAACTTGCTTGCATATATGTGATGTTTATGTTGTATATTGATTTGCTATATTGCTTTACTTAATTATGTGAATCATTTATGAATGAATAGAGCATGAATAATGTAACTGGGAGTTACGGATTGTAGAGAAACCAGAAAGTTAGACCACTCCTGTCCGTTAATCAACTTGTAGAAGGAAGGGTTAAAGGTATCGGTACCTAAGTGATAGTACCAATGGTATTAGAGGGCAGCAATATCAGTGCACGTAGAAGTGGTACTAGTACCTAGTTAGTGGTACAAGTATACATAGTAGTGATACCAATACCCATAGTAGTGGTATCAGGGTGGTTTCAGTGGTATCAGAAAGCAATAGTATTAGTGCACGTAGAGGGGGTGCTAGTACCTAGTTAATGGTATCAATGGTACTAGTGCACTTGATAGCGGTATCGATGCACGTAATGGTGGTATCAGAACACTAATTATATCGATTCTGATAATGGTATCAAAATTGATGTTGTGCACGATAAGCGAGAACAAGGATGGGCTTGAAATGTGATTCAGGTTCCTTTACGATTCTGATATGTGAAAGTATGAACCTTGTGAATCTGGTATGTAATGTTGAACTGTCAGTAATGCTTTGGGGAATATTCGAGGATATAGCTTGAATATTATGAGAACAAAATAGAAGGTATGAATTACGATGATCTTAGCAGGCTTATTAGGTATAGATAAGGTTCTAGAATTACGTTAATGAACCTAGAAGTTGTATAGACATCCAGAGGGTTGCTTTCAATTGAATTGTAACCTAAGAATCAAATGATAGTTGAATTGATTATTTAGGCTTTGAATTAATCTGAATGAATTGAGGTACTAGAATATGGTACAGATAGGAATGAGGTTCCTGAAGGTTACTAGCTGCTAATCTAGCATAGGAAAAGATCTTGATTATATAATATTCCCTTAGAAAGAATGAATGAAAGCTTATTCTCTGATGGGATAGAGTAACAAAAAGAATGTATAAGGAAATAGTACTCTGATGAACTAAGATAAAGAATGAATCTGCCTGCCATTCCACTAACTTGATGTTATATTAGGAGTCGATTGGTAGATAGCAGACAATATGTTGAAAGGTATAAGTAGAATACTCCCAACTAGGGAAGTAGAATTTGCAATGTTGCCTGGAGCTAGACCGATATCATGGCAAAATTAAAGAAATTAGATGGTAGAATTGCTAGAGAAAAAGGGTTTATATGACCTAGTGTATCGCCATGGGGTGCTCTAATGCTTTTGTATAAAGAAGGATAAGAAAGGGAATTAAGAAAGAACAAGCTCAATGGTATAAAGGAAAGCAACTCTTGCTCTTGTATCTTATGTAATGGTTTTGTACGTATGTGTATACCATCGAATATATTCATGTTATGAATATATGGTAGGCAGTAAGACCTAACATGCCTATGGCATGGGGTGATACCTGGAAAGTCAAACCAGATGAGTATTCAATATAGAATCAAAGCTAGTTTAGTAGAATTTATACATGATCCTAGGCTCTCACCCCGATATGGCCTTGTACTACGGTAAGGGTTGCACAGGCTAGAGTTTGCCCTAGCATGGTGTGTAAAATCAGTGTCTAAAAATGATAATTTCTTAGCATTGTGGCAAGGGACATTTATCCTTGAATTTACACAACTCTATGTTATTTGCATATCTGGTATTGGTGCTTATATGCATATTGTGAATTGAGAATACCTAGTCCTAGGAATAAGGACCAGTGTGTCCTATGAATGCTAAACTTGACTGGTTAGATCTTGTGAATGAATATGAATGCTTGAGAATGGATGGTTTGTTTTGCGTGCTTCATGAATATTACAAGAGTATGAATGGCTTGAGTAGCAAGGGTTGGAGCTTAGAATGCATATAGAATGCATGACCATCTAGAATAGTTGTTAGGTTCCTGAATATCTATGAAAATTGAATTTTGAACTAGCCAATGTACCTACTATTTTCATGAATTGTATAAACTGAATTGCGAACAAAATTTTTCAAGAATTAAATTTTTTAACAGAATTCTTGACCAATTGTAGTGGTCATTTTTGAACTTTGTTGTCTCAAAAGAAGGGATCCTCAGAGGAACCCAGAATAGTGGGAGCAGTACAGAACTGGAAGAGGCTAGGATATGTTGCAGAGATATTCAGTTTGCTAGGTCTTGCCAGATGAATTCAAAATTTTTCTTAAATCGCTTTGCCACTTACTTGAAAGAAATAATTATAGAAAGAATTTTTTAAGGGGGATGATGTCTATGAGAGGATTTTATAGGGCTGTAGGAGAGGTTGAAACTCACACCAATATTGAATATTCTTGATCCTAGAAAGTGACCCATGTGTGTTCGGCAAAGAATGCATAAGGCAACTTATGTGCTCTATAGAGAATTGTGACCCATAAGGTTTGTAGTGAAGCAACCATTATGGTCTGCAACAGAATGAGAAAGAAAGAAAGGATTAGGAAACATCCTGATAAAGTAGGATGGAATGGTGGTGTGTGCCTCTTAATAGTTGAAACCTCACTAGATGAATTATCCCACTTGTGAATTAAGCTGGTAGTGATTATTTGCTCTGAAAATGTAACAACACTATTTTGTATAGTGAGGTTGTAAAAATGTAATACGACCACAAAAATTTCAAATATTTGGAAACTAGAAAAGTAGAATATGAGATAGCATTGATGAATGAAAAAGTAGAGACGCAACTATTGTCACTGAAGCTTTGAATTGAGAAGCGGTGCATTGTTGGTCATGATGATCGGGAATAGAAACTTATAGAAGGGCTTAGAAAACTGAACTTGTAAAGTTAGATAGTATTTGCTAGCTACAATGCTAGACAGGAGAAAAGAAGCCTGAGAACTTGAATTGAAGAAGCTCATATGCAGGATAAACGGGCAAGGTCTGTTAGAATAGAATATAAATAGAAATAGAATTGAATGAGAAAACATCCAGAATTTAAAGTATCTCTAGAATTTAAGGTATCCTCTACAATTTGAGGTGTGCTCAACAATCATTGTCAGAAACAAGGCAAGATTGGTGGCAAAGGCTATAATCAAGAAGCTATTGATTATGAGGAAACGTATGCTCCAGTAGCAAGATTGAAAGCTATACTAGTACTCTTAGCCTTTACATGCATCAAGGGATTCAAGCTATATCAAATGCACGTAAAAAGTGTCATTTTAAGTGGCTATATCATGAAAGAAGTATATGTAGAATAACTTCTAAGATTTGAAGATGTAAGTAAGCCTAACCATGTTTTCAAATAAGAAAAGCGTTATATAGTTTGAAACAAGCTCTTAAAACATGGTATGAAAGACTTAGTAATTTTCTCATCAATCAAGGATTTGTAAAAGGAAAAGTCGATACAACACTTTTTATAAAACGAAAATGAAATGATATTTTGATAGTTCAAATATATGTTGATGATATCATTTTCGGTGCTACTAGTGAAATTCTATGCAAATGATTTTCTAAGATAATGCAGGGGGAGTTTGAGATGTCAATATAGGAGAATTTAACTTCTTTCTTGGCCTACCAATTAAGCAAAGAAAGAATGAAATTTTCATATCTCAAACAAAATACCTAAAGGAGCTATTGAAGAAGTATGGGTTGGATCAAGCAAATGGAGTAGGCATACCTATGAGATCAACTATGTTGCTTGGTGCTGACATCAAAGTAACAGATTATAACATCACAAAATATAGAAGAATGATTGGATCATTACTCTATGTCACTACAAGCAGATCTGACATCCAATTCAATGTTGGTATGTATACAAGATATCAATCAACACCTAAGGAATCACATGCTGAAACTGTCAAATAAATATTTAGATATCTTGCCAACACAACAAAGCTAGCTATCTAGTATCCTAAGGGAGGAAATGAATACCTGGTTGCATAATCAAACTCTGATCATGGAGATTACAAAATAGGATGAAAGAGTACCAGTAGATAATGTTAGTTTCTTGGAGGTTTACTTGTATCATGGTTTAGCAAGAAACAAAACACAGTGTCTCTTTTGTCAACAGAAGTTAAGTATGTAGTAGTGTCAAGCTATTGTGCACAAGAACTGTGGCTAAAGCAAAAAAATACAAGATCTTGGCATACACTTGAAACAGATACCTATCTACTATGGCAACACCAGCACAATAAGTTTGGCCAAAAATCCAGTTCAACACTCTAGAACCAAGCATATCGATGTTAGACATTACTTCATCAGGGATCATGTTCAAAAGAAGGATGTTAAAGTGATATTCATCCTAACTCATCTTCAAATAGCAGTTATCTTCACAAAATCCTTTACCAAGGATCAATTTCTATTTATAGGAAGAGAATTGGGAATGGTAAATCCCAACAAATTGTAAGTGGTAATATGTTAGAAAATGTAATTTGATTATGTTTTGATGATAACTGACTTAAGCATCGAACTATCTAGTAATTTATTTTTGTAGGATCTTGATACTCTGTTATGTGGTAAGAAGAACAGAGTTAAACAGAGATGTTAGTCAACACAACATCACTCGAGTGGCAACTTCCAGTAATCAAGATATCACTCGAGTGATAACTGGCAGTGATGGTTGCAACACTCGAGTGACCACTCAAATAATGACCTGGAATCAAGGAAGATAGCATTAATTCAAATTAAAATAGCATAACGATTGAATCTGAATAGTTAGAAGTTGAAGAGACAGATAACTCGAGTGATGTCTCAGAATTACTTGAGTGATCATCAATACATATAAAATTTCAACCAAATTTTAGCTTGATTCTATCATCCAGTGCCTATAAATCATCAAGGAAATATTCATAGATGATTAATACATTATTCATGATAGGTATGATTTAAAATTGCATTGATTTTTAATTGCTTGGTATGATTACTCGAGTGACCACTCAAATAAGGCCCATGATCACTGGAGTAATGTTGGGCATGGTGTGTTATAAAAACCGAGTCTAGGTCATTTTCACCAAGTCACTTCCAGTGAATCTCCTAGTGCTCTGTCCAAATCCTTTCACAAATTCATGCCTACTTAAAATTGATCAAAACCCACCATTTTTCATTTGCTAAATCCTCCTAAAACTCTTTAAATCCTCTGCCCTAACCCATCGTCGGTTGTACCCAATAAAAAGCATAATCAAGTTTTGAGCTTCAATCCACAATAGGTAGAACCAAGATGCCTCACAATGATCTTAGTAAGTCTTCTGAGTCATCTAAATCTTCTGAATCTCCTCCTTTTCCTCTACCCAAGAAGTAGAAAAAATCAACACCTACTAAATCCAAGTCACATTCTCGGCCAAAAGTTCTTGAGAAAGTACATACAGAACCATAACCCAAGGCAAAAGGGTTGTGATTCAAGAGCCAGTGGTGACGAAAGCAAAATCCAAGCCAGCTACTTTTGGAAGAGGTAAATTGAAGGCACCTCTGACTCCACCATCCTTCGACTCTGACATAGACACTCCCTCTTAGATTAGGAAAGATTCTAAGGGATTAAAATATGATACAAAGATTGTAAAGGCCATGGCATGCTAGATGATGCCGTTTAAGCAAAAGAAGCCAAGGAAGGTACTTCCTCAAAGACTTCTAAACCTATTAAGTCACAACCAGAGGAGTTAGAAGGGAATGTAAAGAAGAGTAAAGAAGATATCACGGGACTACCAAAGGGCTTTATCTTAAAGAAACTTGAGGAATCAAAGAAGTTCAACTAGTACTTTACACGAAGAAAATTATTTAAGATGTACTACATTGATCTTCAAGTATTATATGATGCAATTAAATTTGATTTGAGTGAATATCTAGGAAATTATATGCCTTGGTTGTCTGTGAATTTACTCTACTGCACTAAAGTAATTTGATACTTTATTGCAATCTTGAGTTAGCAGTGGATTGCCTGAGCTCAGTTGTAGGGGAAGCACTTGAAGCTAAAGTGAGAGGGAAGAAATTGCTTATCTCTACCTCAAGAATCAACAAGTGGCTAGGAATCAAGGAACTACTAAAGGATAACCCGGACAAACTTACATTCAATGAAATTTTCTCTATTTTGAGGCCCGAACAGAGAGTAGGACCTCTAACATTCAACGCAAGGGATATGTGCTAGTATATATACTCTTGTGCCATAGTGAACAAATCTAACAATTTCACACACTTCATTGATAGAGACTGTGGAAATATGGCCTCGATATTGTTGAAGGAGAAGAGGAATCTAGGAGAATTGATATTCTCTGAGATCAAGAGGTATAAGTTCTCTGGAACACGAACAACACCAATGCCATTCCCTCAATTGATCTCTTTATTCCTCAAGGCCAATAAAATATGGTACTTGCAGATAGGTTTTTGGTTCACACGTCCTATTGCGGCAAATGCTTGTCAAAAAGCGTTTGTAACTAATCGGGTAGGGGATTTTTGTTTATTATTGGGAATTTTGGGTCCAGTCAAACGAGCCGATTGAGAGGTTGTTGCCAGTTGGCAGAAACCAAATTGGGAAGTTGGAAATCGAACTACCTCTGAAGAAGCCAATAGACTCAACTCCCAAGTAGAAGAAGGCTTATGAGGCTGAGACTAGCAGATTGGATGATACTCAGTCCTCTACACCTACTACTACTTCACCACCATCCTTTTTCTGATCTACAATTCAAAGTTACCTAAAGGAGGTACTTGAAGGTTTTCATGTGGATATAGCCAACACAAATGCTAAATTGAACACCCACATAAACTTCAAGATGGGAGAGATGGTTGAGTATATGAATAAACACAATCAGGCGGTGTTGACTGAGCAGGAGGCTCAGACTACTGCTCTGAATGTGGTTGTTAGTTTTCTTTAATCCCTTCAAGAGCAGGTTGATGCCATAACACTAAGCATATCAACTCCTGGTCCATCTTTCCCAGCTTCAACTTTAGCCTCTACCTCTATCCCAGTATCTGATCTTCCTCCTATCTTCCCTCATACCACACCGAGTAATGTCATCTTTACCATGACCAATCCTTTTACATCTACTCTAACTCACATTACTCTAGATGAGTAGGTCACTGTCCAGCCTAGCCCAGTAACCATACTTGAAGCTTCTCCCATAGGCACTGAGCTACTACCTCAGACTCCATCTCATCATTCACAACACTTGGATGACACGCAGGAATTAGTTATCACATTCCATCCTTCACTACCTTTACCACATCACACTCCTCTATTTGTCCCTCACCCACAGGACCCTCTGCAGATCCTTCCTTTTCATCTACTAGAGCTCATCTTATCTGAGTCACCTTCCTTTACTCTGAGAGGAGGTAATACACACGATGATGTATCCACACCCATCCAAACCATTCTTGTCACAGCTCGAGATTCCTCTTCTTCTAGTTCTTGGTCCATTTTTCCTGTAAAGTCCACCCTTTCTGATGATGACAAAAAGAGATAAAAGAACTAGACAGTGTTTTGATAAACTAATAATGTGTCTAAATTGATATAGCATGGGGATATATGGGTGTATAGGGAATTTGGGTGGACTTATCTTATTTTGGTGTAAATTCAATGATTTGCATTTAACTTACTTTGGTTGATTACTAATGATGAAGTTTCTTGCAGAGCTGTTTATGATTAAATGGCCATTGATACATTCAAACTCAAGTTCTCAATTTTAAGCTTAACATTTTGCAAAATCACCTTTGAAACACTTAGTTCAAAAATCACCAAGTTTTGTCATCATAAAAAAGGGGGAGAATGTTAAATATCATATGTTTTGATGATAACAAAGATTGGAATGATTTTACAAAAGACTTAATAATGGACAAAAGATTTTTGAACAAATAAAAAAAGTGTTTTATGGCATACAGAGCTATCACTCAAGTATTCACTCGAGTAATGAAGAAAGAAAATGAGTCTCTGGGCAAGGTAGAAGTCTCTGCCTAATTTTGGAAGGTATCACTCGAGTGATAGCCCTGAATCACTCGAATGACCACTAGAATGATGTAGTTAAAAAAGACTTCAAATTCTCTTTGCCAGATTTTAAATGAAATCACTTGAGTGATCCCTTGAGTGATATGCAAGGTTCACTCGAGTGACCACTTGAGTGATAAGGTAAGAAAAGCAGCCTTTGACTCTTTACCAAAATTTATAAGGGATCACTCGAGTGATGAAGTCAGAATGTTGCCAAACTCTCTGGTAAGTTCTAAAAGTAATCACTCGAGTGATGACCTTGTATCACTCAAGTAACCACTCGAGTGATGGATCCCATAATGAATTATAATCATCTGTTAATCCTTGATTATTGTATTTTGTATCTAACATCTTATTATATTAGTGTTATAAGGATTTGCCTTGGAAACAATGAGAGAACATGCTGAGAGAAGAAAATTCACTTTACCGAGTGTAACGTCCATCGACCACAACAGCTATTTTTCAAATATGAAGAATAATCAAAATAAGTTGCGTAACTCTAACGGACATGTTGAAATGCTGACAACGACTGTCAAATTCAACTATATATATGAAAGCATTCAACAGAGAAATAGAGAACATATAACTAGACAACGATCAAATTATTCATTCTTGCTCTGTTCCTCATTTAGTCATTTTGTACTTCAGTTATTCTATATTCACTCTGTGAGAGAATTTTTATTACAAACTCAATATTCATTGTTGAGATTACTTAAGGTTATAGAACCTTAGAATGGGAATTGTTTTACATCATGTAAGGAGGAACAAGTGTCTAGTGAGGGAACTTGTTGTGTATTGAGGTGCTAAGAACCCACTGAATCTTGGAAGATATAGTGAAAATCTAAAAGGAACTCTAAGGACTAGATGTAGGTCAAAGTGGTTGTGGCCGAACCAATATAACTCCCAGTGTACACTTCAATGATATTTCTCCTAGATCTTAACTACATTTTAAATTCTATCAATTTCTATTTATGGTTCAAATATTTTGTGATCACCCAATTTACCCCACTCTTAGATAAAACACTTGCACTAACACAATCATTGTCTCAAAAATCATAATACACACACTTCACATCTTGATTTGCTTCTTAAACTTCTATATTATCTTGAATGTTACAAACACATTTCTGATCAAGTTTTAGGTGCTTGAACATCGGATTAACATCAAAATCTCAAAAAGCAAAAATATGACAGAAGCATTAAACGCGTAGTAGAGATAAGCGACAAAAACACTCTCTTTCATCAACGGCTACAATTACTCTCTAACGGACAAATTTGACTGCTCAGAATGATCTTTAAACACATACTACCTATAAATACAAAAGCATTCAAGATAGAGCAATCAACCAACAACAAAATTCATTCTTTTCATTAAGTGCTCTGTTTTTCTGTCTGTCTGTTATTCTCTGAAGTTCTCATTGTTCCTCAGTATTCATCTATCTACTCTTTGAGAGATACTTTAATACTTTCATTCATTACATGTGTAAATAGTATCTCAAGGATGTGGGACCTTGAGTAGGTATCATATTACAAAGTGTAAAGGGAAGTGAGTGTCCTACTGAGGAACTTACTTGTATTGTGGTGCTAAGAACCTATCAAATCTTGGAAGTTTAGTGGACATCTCATAGACGCTATGAGGACTAGCCGTAGGTCAAGAAGTTGAGACTGAACTATTATAAACCCCTATATACATTTCAAGGAAATTCTCCAACCCTTATCTGTTGATTAAGTGTTTTAATTATAAAGTTTTAAAAATTTTTTATATCACCCAATTCTCCCCCCTCTTTGGTGAAACCGTTGACATTAACATTTAGTATCAGCCTCGTTTTCTTGTTTTAGGCTTTACATCCTAAGAAGGATCCTATGGTGAGTATAAGTGAAGGAATATTACCAATTGGTACCTCCATCACTAAACCACCGAGTTTTAATAGAGAGCACTTTTCCTTCTAGAAAGCAAAGTTCAGAGTGTTCGTAATGGCTACAAAGTATAACCTATGGTAGGTGATCCAAGATAGAGACTACATGCCAATGAAGACTGTGGACGATATCACAGTTCCAAAAATACCAGTAGAATTTGATGACAATGATAAGAAGCTTATAACTCCCAATAGCAAGGCTATACTTATTATTCAAAGTGTATTGAGTCAAAAGAATATTTCAGAATCTGCACACTTCTTTCTGCAAAGGATATGTGGCAAGCCTTGGAGATACCTCATAAAGGAACATCTGGGATCAAAGAAAATAGAGTAAACACTCTCATCACAGAATACGATATGCTCTGAATGAAATCAAGAGAAACAATTGATGAGTTTGAACTCAGGTACACTCATCTTGAAAATCAATTGGGTGTACTTGGGAAGTTCTATGATCAAAGATCTCAAGTAAGTAAAATACTAAACATTCTTCTAAAAGAATAAGAAGCAAAAGTCATAGCGATAGAAGAAGTTAAGGGAGAATCAATGCACTCAATAGCTTCATTATTTGGAAGTCTTTCTGAATATAAAATCAAGCTGAAATTCAAACGTGAATTAGATGAAATTGATGAAAAGAAAAAGAAAGGTATAGCCCTAAATGTAATCAAAGAAGAGAAGGAGCAGAAAGATGAAGAAATTAATGATGAGGAAATGGGCCTCATGGCAAAATGATTCAAGAAATTTTCCAAGAATGGTCAGGTCTTCAAAAACTTCCATAAAGGAGGAACTAGCAACAGGAAGGAAACAAAAGAGCCAATCATCTGTTATTAATGCGGAAAGCCAGGATACATCAAATCTTCATATTCAAAATACCCAGGGTTCCGGGAACCGGCCAGCCAAGCCCGGTAATCGGTGAACTGGTACCTAAACCAATTCGGTTCCGGTTCACTTTTTTAAAAAAAAAATTGATTTTTTTAATATTTTTCCTTAGAATTTCATATTAATAAGCTTAGAATATTCAATTTCTCATCGGTTTAGCTCCAACTGGGCCCCGGTCTGACCCACTGACTCTTAACCCAATACCCCGACCGGTTCAAAACCTGGTCTGAGTTATAATACCTTGAAAATACTTGAAGAATAAAGAGATGAAGAAGAACAAATACTTCAAGAAGAAGGCATTCGTCTCTATAATATGGGGAGATAGCTCCTGGGATGAAGAAATCGACAATGAAGAAGTTGCCAACATCTTCCTGGTAGCTCAAGATGAATCAGAGGATGAAAAGGTAAATGATTCAATCCTAACTTATAATGAATTACATAATAAATATAATGCATTACATTTTAAGTTTATCAAAGTAGTGAAGGAATTAGCTAATTACAAGAAACAGGTTAAATCTCTTGAAGAAAAACTCAAAGAATCTATCACAAAATGTTGTGATAACTGTCAAATTTTAGAAAAGAAAAACACTGACCTTAATAAAATTCTTGAGAAATTTACTAAGGGAAGTGAAATGCTCAATGTAATTTTGAAAGCTTGGAGACTTACAAATGATAGGCCTCGAATTGGATACGATCCAAAGATATACAAGAGAAAAGGAAAGAAAAAATTAGGTTGAAAAACCTATTTAAACTATTTTCAACATTCTATATAAATATATAATCCTTTTGCACAATGTAATTTTTATAATTGAAAAGGACATTATACTTCATCTTGTTTTTATAAGAAGGAAGAAAAAATAGGAACCTATGAGTGGGTACCTAAGGGATCATATGTCCCAAAGATAATGCATACTAACCTAAAAGGACCCAAGAAAGTATGACTTGACTATCTTTAACTATAGGTATGTCTTAATGTATCAAGAACTAATAAATGGTATGTAGACAACGGATGCTTAAGACACATGACCAGAGACCGGGAAAAATTTACTACAATAAAGGTCAACGATAGAGACAAAGTCAAATTCAGAGGAAATCAATAAGGAAAAATAGCTTGAGTAGGTGAAATTGATAACGATCATGGCATACACGTTAAAGATATGTAGTATGTAAAAGGTCTATGACACAACTTATTGAGCATGAGTTAAAGTAATGACAAAGATAATTGGGTCATATTTGACTCAAAAGAATGTCTCATAGTAAGCAAGAAGGATCTTCAAATCAAGAAAGAAGATCTTAAAGTCAAAATTAGAGAAGGAAAGGAAGGTAATTGCTACACCCGTGATATAAACAACAATGTTTCTAAGTTATGACCACAAGACCACTTCAACTAATTCACATAGATTTAGTATGACCAACAAGAGTCAAAAGTCTTGGTAGTAATTAATATACTTTGGTCATTATCGATGATTTTTCTAGATTTACATGAACTATCTTTCTGTCTTTAAAAGATGAAACTTTTAGTGAGTTTATTGTTTTTGCCAAGAAAGTGCAAAATAAGAAAGTATGTCTATTATAGCTATTATAACATACCATGGAATAGAATTTGAAAATCAAGCATTTGGAGATTGCTGTGACTCAAATGGAGAACTTCTCTACTCTAAGGACTTCACAACAAAATGGGGTCATGGAAAGAAAGAATAGAATTCTTATCGAAATGGCCAGAACCATTCTTAATTAGAAGAATATCTCACAAGTTTTCTAAGCTAATGCAATGTGCATTGCATGCTACATTTCCAACAAAGCCTACATCAGATCAAAGCTTGGAAAAACTCCCTATGAGCTTTACAAAGGAAGAAGACCAAATCTCACTCACCACATATCTTTGGATTTAAGTGTTTCATTCACAATAATGGTAAGGATAACTTGGGTAAGCTTGATCCTAAGCTGATGAAGGTATATTCTTAGGTTATTCCAATAGAAGTAAAGCTTATAGAGTTTTCAATAAATGAACTTGTGTTGTTGAAGAAGCCATACATGTTGTGTTTGATAAACATGAACCTCTAGTCAAACCAATAGAAGATGAGACCAAGGTAATTCTTCAAGAAAATAGTCAAACTGTTTCCAGCACACCTTGTTCTTTAGATAGTAAATCTAAAAATGATAATAAACCCCCCAACTAAGGTTAGCCTAGAGCCTAGAAATATAATAAGAGTCATCCATTAGATCAAGTTATAGTTGACATAAGTGAGGGAATAAAAACTAGAAATAAAATTCTCAACAAAATAAGCTTTTATTCCTTTATTTCTGAATTAGAACCTTCTAACATTGATTAGGCCCTATCAAACAATGATTGGGTCATAGTAATGCAAGAAAAACTCAATCAATTTGAAAGAAATCAAGTTTGGGACTTGAAACCTAGGCCTAAAGACCATCCGGTTATTTGCACTAAATGGGTATGCAAGAACAAACGTGTTTTAATCCACAATCATTGTCAGAAATAAGGCAAGATTGGTTGCCAAAAGCTATAATCAGGGACAAGGAATTGATTATGAGGAAACATATGCTCTAGTAGTAAGATTGGAAGTCGTACAAGCACTCCTAGCCTTTGCACGCATCAAGGATTCAACTCTACTAAATGGATGTCAAAAGTGCTTTTTTAAATGGATATATTATGGAAGAGGTTCATGTAGAACAACCTTATAGTTTTGAAGATGTATCTAAACCCAACCACATATATACACTTAAGAAAGCTCTTTATGGTTTAAAACAAGCTCCAAGAGCTTGGTATGAAAGGCTAAGTAAATTTCTCATCAACCAGGGGGTTTGCTAGAGGAAAGGTAGACACAACATTATTCATCAAACACACAAGAAATGATATTTTAATCATACAAATATATGTTGATGATATTATTTTTAGTACTATTAATGATCTTCTATGTAAGGAATTTTCTGAAATAATGAAGGGGGAATTTGAAATGTTTATGATGGGAGAGTTGACTTTCTTTCTTGGGCTACAAATCAAACCAAGAAAGAATGACATATTAATAGCCCAAGCCAAATGCCTTAAGGAACTTATTACGAAATATGGAATGGATCAAGCCAACAGTGCAGACATTCCCATAAGCTCAACAACTCTACTTGATATAGATGTGAAAGGAGTAGATTATAACATCACCAAGTATCGAGGAATGATTGGCTCATTTCTTTATCTCACAGCTAGTAAAACTGAAATATAATTCAGTGTTGGAATATGTTCAAGATACCAATCAACTCCTAAAGAATCTCATACTAAAATTGTTAAAAGAATATTTATGTATTTTGCTAACACAACAGAGCTGGGAATTTGGTATCCAAAAGAAGAAAATGAATACCTAATTACATATTCAAACTCTGACCATAGAGGCTACAAGACAAACAAAAAGAGCACCAATAGACAATGTCAATTTCTTGGAGGCTCAATAGTATCTTGGTTTAGTAAGAAATAAAATATTGTATCTCTGTTATCAATTGAAGATGAATATGTTACTGCATCAAGTTGTTGTGCTCAAATACTGTAGCTGAAGCAACAACTTCAAGACCTAGGTATTCATCTTAAAGAAATTCCTATCTATTATGACAACAACACACTATCACCATAAGCTTGGCAAAGAATCCAGTTCAATGCTCAAGAACTAAGCATATTGATATGAGCCATCACTTCATACAAGATCATGTTCAAAAGAAAGATGTCAAAGTGGTTTTCATTCCTACTTACCTTGAAATAGCTAACTTATTCACCAAGCCTTTGGTAAAAGATTAATTTTTGTTCATAAGACGAGAATTAGGAACAGTAAATCCCAATAAGTTGTAAGTAAATCTCATTATTTAAATTATTTTTTAATATATTTTGATGATTTATTAACTAACTTAAGGATCAGAGTTTCTAGAAAATTATTTTGCAAGATACTCTATTTTTACGCTGAAAAACAAGGAAAACAGATAGGGATTCACTTTAACAAGTTACTTGAGTGATCTTGAAAGTGCAAGTGAAACACTCAAGTGATGATCAAGAACACTCAAGTGACAGGGCTAGAACATTGCAAAAATAAAAGACTACTCGAGTGAAGATGCCAACACTTGAAGTGATTAATTAATTCAAGAGAAAGGGAACTTAAGTGCTTTCAGATATACACTAGAGCGAGGTAAGTGATTAGTCAAATCACTCAAGTGATTTGGAGTATCACTCAAGTGAAGTAAGAAATCACTCGAGTGATGGTGATTTTGTAACAAATCTTTCAAGAATTTAGCAACCTACACTTGGGTTTACACCTACGGTTTTGGGTGCATAAATCTTTCAAGAATTTAGTACAAGCAGGCATTCCTTTCAACACATCAAGCAAAGGCAAATTAACTTCAATCTTACTGAAAATATCCATCATATCAAGAAATTTCTTTTCATTTGAAACCTTCTTGCTAAGTACATATGAATTAGGAAATGGAATTTTAGAGAGATTTACCTTTTTACCTTCCCTTTTGCTTGAAGAAGAAGAAGTTGAAGGGTAAAGTACCTTAGTATTTGTTGAAGTTGACACTCCTTGCTTGCTATCCATATTTGAATTTGGAGAAGAATACCTTTGTAGAAGCTTCTATTCAACCATACTCTCATATTTTCCAATAGCAAGGTGAGTGCTTTAATCAGAATCATCACTACCATCAACCTCTTCAATGTCACTCTCAGATTTTCCGCTGATGACGAAAAGGGGGAGAAGAGTTATAGGGATCCTTCAGGGTCAAATGTCTGATATAGCCTTATATGTTATGTTTAATTTCTCACATATGTTCTGTACATATTTATCATGTCCTTTCCTTTTGTACTAGTTTGCTGATCTAATGATATCAACTAATTGTGCATTACGATATGATCTAATGAAATTGCATCATATGGAATTGTGTTATTATGCCTATTGATATTTGTAAAGATTTGTCTCTTTCACTTAGGTTGATCACCTCATTCTTTTTCAAAATCTAATACCAAAGTTTTGTCATAATCAAAAAGGGGGAGAATGTTAGTTCTCATAATGTTTTGATGATAACAAACATTGATTTGATTAAACTTAAGTGATAATAAAACCTTTTGAAAAGAAGTGAGTGAAATCTTTGGTGACAATCAAGTTTGATCTCACCAAAGAGAATTACTTGAGTAATTGCTTGTGCACTAGAGTGATGATACTTCACTTACAAAAATTTCTAAGTCACTTGATAGTGATCAAGTTTTTTGAAAACTTCTTTAAGACAAATCACTTGAGTGAATGGGTAAGCACTTGAGTGATGGCATCACTTGTAGGTGACTTCCAGAAGGATTGAGTTAATGCACTGAGACAACAAAATCACTCGAGTGATTGGTAAGCACTTGAGTGATGTTCAAATCATTTGTAGGTAATAGCGATATGATAACATAGATCACTCAAGTGATTAGAAGAATCACTCGAGTGATATGTGATCAAAAACATATCACTCGAGTAATAAGTATCCTCACTAGAGTGATATGTGTTACTACCTCCGGTCCTAAATATAGGACAAAGTTTGTAGTGTAAATACACTACAAACTTTGTCCTATATTTAGGACCGGATGGAGTATTAAACCTTATCACTCAAGTGAAATGGCAATTCACTCGAGTCATAACATATTCTCTAAGATTCACTCACAGGATTATGATGATCACTTAAGTGATTTCACAAATCACTCGAGTGATCTGTGATCACTTCCAGGAATTCTGCAAGTGACTTAAAAATGCTGATAAAGTAAAAGGAGATCACTCGAGTAATCTATTTGAGTACCCGAACGATATCATTTCTTAGTAAGGCATCTGGTAGTTATCAATCATATACTTCAACATATTATCAGAATACTCAAGTGATGTTCCTAAGCACTCGAGTGACATTGATTTTTCAAAACAATCACTACCAAGTTCCTTGAAAGAGTTAACAGCACAAGATCACCAAGATCACTCGAGTGACTAAGACGAACACTTGAATGATTAGAAGTCACTTGAAG
This sequence comes from Inga oerstediana, assembly GCA_963210345.1. Taxonomy (NCBI): domain Eukaryota; kingdom Viridiplantae; phylum Streptophyta; class Magnoliopsida; order Fabales; family Fabaceae; genus Inga; species Inga oerstediana. The sequence continues at coordinate 43,665,740 of OY723409.1, forward strand.
TGATTATCAATCTTACTTGAGTGAAGTTATTAGAAACCAACAATCATCGTCTCAAAAATCTTAATACACACACTCCAAATCTTGATTTGCTTCTTGAATTTTTATATTATTCTTGAATGTTACTAACATCATTTCTGAGCAAGTTTCAGGTGCTTGAATAGTGGATTAACTTCAAATCTTATAAAGCAAAAATATGACAGAAGCATTAAATGTATAGCTGAGAGAAGCGACGAAAATACTCTATTTCATCAACAGCTACAATTACTCTCCAGTGAACAAATTTAAATGCTCACAATGGTCTTTGAACATATACTACCTACAAATACAGAAGAATTCAAGATGAAGCAATCAACTAGCAACAAAATTAATTCTGTTCATTAAGTGCTCTCTTTTTTTGTCTTTAAGTTATTCTCTGAAATCCTCATTGTTCCCAGTATTCATCTCTCTACTCTTTGAGAGAGACTTTAATACTTTGAACACTACTTGTGTAAAGAGTATCTCAAGGTTGTGGGACCTTAAGTGGGCATCAAATTACAAAGTGCAAAGGGAGTGAGTGTCCTGTTGAAAAAGTTACTTGTATTGTGGTGCCAAGAACCCCATCAAATCTTGGAAGTTTAGTAGAAATCTCATAGACACTCTGAGGATTGGATGTAGGTCAAAAAATTGAGATCGTACTAGTATAAACCCCGGTGTGCACTTTGGTGATATTTCTCCAACCCTTATTTGTTGAGTGTAAGTGTTTTAATTATAAAGTTTTTTCATTTTTCTATTTCAACCAATTCAACCCCCTCCTAGGTGAAACCGTTGACATTGACAACATAATCCAACAAAATAAAGTTACTAAAGCACATATATAGTAAACTATATGGCCTTGCTTTTGTCTGTTTTTTTAATATGTTTTTAGGATAATTTTTTAAAATTGTTTCTTAAAATAAGTTTTGAAAAGAAAAAAACAAAATCAAAAAGAGAATTTAGAAATTAAAAAACATAAAAAAAACTTGTTTGGAACAATTGTTCTTATAAAAGAGAGAACTTAAAAAAAAAAGTGAGATAGGGTGGAGAGTGCAAGGATGACGAAGAGTCAGAGGACTGACGACGACGCATACGGGCGAGAGACACATAGGGAGTGTGGCAGTGAGTGAAAAAGAGAATTTGTAAAAACGACAAGGCTAAAAAAAAAAGATAGAAAACAATAAAACATATAAAAGTAGTTTTTTTTTTTTTTTTTTGCTTTTAAAAACATATTTTTGTTTACAAAACACCTAATTCAAAATTAATAACAAGTTTTCAATTTAAACAAAAAACAAAAAATTGTTTCCAAAATAAGAAAACGAACCGGCCCCTTTTTTTTTTTTAACTCAAGACTATGTCATTTCAATGTCAACAACAACAACAAAAATTATATAAAATCCAACCCAGTCGACATCCAACCCGCCTGGTTGTGCCAAGTAATCCAGAGTCAACCAGGTTGATAATTAACCTTTGGAATGGAGTATTATCGCATCTTTTTGAATTAATCTCTTATCCAGATCCACTATACTTTTCGCTAATTAGGTTTCCACGATTTGCTCCACGCATATCTCGTGAAATAGTCCAAATGCATGGAATCAGATTTTTAATTAGTCAATAACAAAAATATCTGTTCTTGGTACAGCAGAGTGAAAACGGACAAATATGGTATCATTATTTAGAAAAAATGGTTAAATAAGTTCTGCTGAATATGATATATAAAATGTTTTTTGTTTTAGGAAGTTAAACTAGGGAATGACAAAAAATGCATGCTCTTAAAATATATTCGTTGGATGGCTAGGTTTAGACTTTGGATGCCTATGCTTGAACCTTGGAGGTACCAATACAAATGGAAGAACAGAAATTTCAGTCATATGATACAAGTAATTCAAGATGAATCGAGTGGCCGTTGATGCTTTTTGTTTTGTTTTGTTTTTTTTTTTTGGGAGATTGTAGTTTAAATCTTTTTTTTTTCCAACAACGAAACTGATTATATTGACATCGATCAAACCGAAATTACATCTGAGAAGAAAAACAAAACAAGCAACAAACTGAAAATACAAAATAAACTCCATATATAGAAATTAAAACCAGAAACACAAGCCAATAAACAGTCTTCAAAGTAGTGAGAACATAAAACTTAATCAAAATAAACATCCCCAACACCAGAAGATGTCAAGAAGGCTGGCAGCTGTGAGGTTGAGGTATTCAATCCAAAAAGCAAGACCATCCAATGAAGATTTAACAATCTACTGGCTACCAAATCTCCTTGATAGGAACTCACATGCAAGAATGATTTCTAATTAAATTTCTTGAGATAAGATAATTCTCAAGGAAGGCAACAATCATAATAATAGCAAATAAGGTACAATCAGTGTGACAGTAAAGGAGAGAATCACAACTCCACCCCAATGATGAACATTGTTGTCATACCCACTAAACAAGCACATATCTAACCCGAAGATAAATAATAGTTAAATCATTTAATTGTACTCGCTTTTTTTCGATGTTTATAAAACATTCTTGGAGTGGTTTTTTAATGCTTTATCATATAAGATGTTTTAAAAAAAAAAAAATTTATTAATGACCTTATTCCAAAAATACCCTTCATTAATGATGTGAGTTATTTAGGAAATAGGAATTAGTGTTAAATGAGGGTACATTTAAATGTTTATATATCTATTTAAAAAATTAAGATTTCAAACCGTATTTAATTATGTTCATTGGCCTTTAAAATTTGCTCCAAAAACATCTTACAAATTGAAACGGAGTAATTTTCTAAACATTTCAATAACTTGCAAAAATCACATGATTAATTAATTGAAATAAGTAATTAATACAAAAAATATCTCATTGTAGTCAGTTTTACTATGATATGAAATTTTAACTACCGAAAAGGTTTCAGGTTGAGTCCCTAGGACTTAACTGTATGATCCAACTTATCATACGTCATTCACATATAACTACGGCATGATATTTACCGCAAGACTAATTACTTCATTGACTTATAATTATTCTTGTAATTAATTCAGAATAATCCACATGATTTAATTTTAAATATATTATAAAATGTTCATATTTATAAGATACATTAATAAATTTCATAAAAAATTTTAATATCATTTTTCATTTATGATTGTGAAATTGTGACCTTATAATATATAGTACTCTATATTGATATTGATTATGTCTGTCCTTTATTGTAATATATTAACTCTTTTTTGGTCAAACGTTAATCAGGATATTATCAAATTGATTAACCATGCAGTTTCATCAGTAATAATTTCTAATCTGGATACATTTACACAATTATATATTTACATTAGCTGAGGGCAAACAGTATTGTAATAATTGTTTTTTTTAAAAGTATATTGAAGTACATTACTCCTATATAGAAAGAGAAATAGCTAAATCCTAACTTTGTCACCAATAATAACAAAAATTCTTTTTCATCTTCTAAACAGAAACCGACAACAGCTTTTCTGGGTCGTGTCCATTTATCTTATAATTGATTAATGTGGGCAGCGGCCGTTAATAGACTATAAACTGATACCAAAAAGCAAAATACATACGAACTATTAATTGTACACACATATATATAGTCAACGGTCAAACCACTTTACTGTAGTGGGTTTCATGTAAATATAAAGAATAGTGAGACCCTTGTCATATAATACATTATCCTTCATTATTTTTTTGCCAACAAATCATCCTTCAATAAATACATCGAAAATAAACTAATATAAACCCTCACCTAAATTAATTTTCTGACCTAAATATATAATCATATGTCCTCCTTCCAGCTTATCAAAACAAAAAATAATAATCATATATCCTCCTTAGATTCTTGTATTCGACTCCAAGGCTAAGCCTAGTTGAAGATCCAATGCTTTCTGAGCATGATTCTTCGTTTTCTGGGCCGAAGTTTTAATATCTGTAAGAGAGAAATCAAACATCCAAGAAGACTCTTGATGAAGACGACAAGGATGGTAATGATGATGATGTTGATTTGATGATGATCTGAAGCTAATCTGAGATCCTTCATGATGATTAAACAACTCAGCTGATGAGTTGTTGTACGAAGAAGGATCGTAGAACCCACAATAAGAAGAAGAATTATTGGTATTATTATTATTATCAGAACCAAATCCATAATACTGATAATTATTATTATTATGAGAAGATCGTTGTTGTTGAAGGTAGAAGTTGAGACTAGCCTTCCGGGCTTGAAGCTGAAGCCTCTTCTTCTTCATTCTCTCTTTCTTATGAGCATTTTGATGGCCTCCTAAAGCCTGTGAGTTTGCGAACTCCTTGAAGCAGTATTGGCACTCGAACTTTCTCTGCTCATCCGAAGAATCATTATTATTATTATTAGGTTTATCTGTTGAAGATAATGATTCTGTGAACACCATGATCTTCTGATCTTGATGATGACCTGCAGATGAAGAAGATGATACTGAGTTTGAAGAGTTCACACTTTCGTCTCCTTCATTATTTGATGATGAAGTGGTTTTGTTGTTGTTGTTGCATGGATTCAAATGAAATCCAAATAGCTTCAGCCTCTTCTCCATGGAATGTTCATTCTCTGAACATTTCCATGTTGAAGAAACATCACACGCAACACTTTGCCTTTCCATCTGAGAGAGAGAGAGATTTGAAGAAGGTGGTATTGTGCCAAGAAGTGGTTTAGCTTCTCTTCCTTTTATAGTAAAGTTGATAATGCGATGCATCTATTAAAAAACCAAATCAGTCTATATATATAGAGAGAGAGAGAGAGAGAGAGAGAGAGAGAGAGAATGTACAATAGATGTGAGAAAAGAAAAGTCAGATCAGATAAGAGAAATTAATTTAATTGATTGATTGATTGATGATTAATTAATTAAAGTTATGTGTTTATATATTGCGTGTGTCTCTGTCATGCAAATGGTGGTTGGTTTCAATTAAAACTCTTTTATATATATATATATTGTAGTAGATAATGATACACCTCAAACTCCTCCAACGATATGGTCTAGAAAGCACTTTAATTAACTATGATATAATTAATTAAATACCACTAATTAATTGGTGGGTTGGTTTAATGTATTATAGAAAGATATGGAGATATAATATTCCGTGCTTTACTAGACAAGATTAAAGTTATTAAACTAACTGTAGCTGCACAGAGTCAAATAAACGAGGGTTCGATGCATAGCCATACAATATATATATATATATATATCAAATCATCTGGAAGGACAAAGGTGATCGATCGGCTAGCTCTAACTTTAATTACTAAATTTGTGAGAATATTTTAACTGTTCATCCAATGATTTCTTGGCTTTATGTATTGGCATCTGCCTCTCAGCTTTATCATCATATTATAATATTAAGAATAATGAATACAAGGTGTTGGTTTAAAAAATGTATACAAGGGAAAAATATGGCACAAATATTTCAAGAAATTTCATGTTTTAAATACTTGTTATTGACAATCCAATAACAATAATTCTGTGTCTTTATAGTTAGGTTTCATATGAAAAAATTACAAATATCTTATCATATATTTTATACTAATTAACTATTTCATTTCAATTATTTAATATTCCAATTACAAGCGTCGTTGTAGATGCTATTAGTTATTTATATAGAAACATATTTTTAAAGAGTTTATTTAAATAAAATTTTCTTTTAAATTATCTTCTCAATCCCTATTGAACGTGGCCATGTATGGGGATTAATACGTGGGGGTCTAACAAATTATCATCTCCTCCACAATCCTAAATAAATATAGTTTATCCAAAATTTATGTTTTATTCTCGGATCAATCTTTTCATATCTCTCCATCTTTCAACATGAAGTTTGATTAATAAAACTACTAACAAAAAATAGCAAATCTTATACTCACTTTGAAAATGAATCATATTATTCATGACGATAAATAATACAATTTGGTATAGTTTTTATTATATATATATAAATTAAATAGTAATATAAATGCCCTAGTCGCTAGTCCCATCTACTGCAGCTCAAATGCAAATTAAGTATTTTAAAATGCTATGAAGAATTGTGATTATTAATTCAGCACTAAATTAAAGGAAGCTTCTTTGTAATTATCCTTCCACCCAGGCCACAAACAGATAAAGTTATTGAAATTAATATACTTAATTTATTAATTAACGTGGGTTATGTTGACCATGTGATTAATCTATGATAGGAAAAGAGAGAAGTTGCTAAATGAAGGAATATATATATTTTAAAAGGTGGGGAATGAGGTAAGCAGATATAGTGAAGGGTCTTCCATAAGATCTCAGCATATCTTGCTAAAGCAGGCAAACCCTAATATTTTATACTCCAAAAGCATATGTTTTCTTTTCAGGAGAATTAATTAATCATCTTTTGCTTATTTTTAATTAAATATATTGGCATTTGCCCTGGACAGTTGTTCATTTTGGACCCCACCTTTTGTTGCTTTTGGCACATTTTTTAAAACAAATATATCGTGTTCTTATTCTATTGTCTCTACCCACATCTTGTCTATTAGTGGAACTTCTTCCACCAATAAATTAATAAGATTTTCAAAAGATAATACGATGAACTTAAGCATTTTTATAGCTTCACGTTACACATAATTAAATTTTGTTAAGCTGATTTTACTCAAAACAAAATCAAAACTATAAAATGACATCTCAACATATATGTTAAATAATAATTAATATAACCACACATATTGATAACAAGATTCAGTATTCATCATAAGTTGTGAATAATATAATTTATTTATGACTCTATGCAACCAAATTGAAACATATTTATGCAAAAAATGTACATACACTACAAAAAAAAAACTGTGGTTTAGAAGCAATTAAAAAGGTATCAAATGACTAAACCGCTACAAAATCTATTGTTGCAAGCATATTTATAGCAGTTAAGGAAAACCGTTATTCAAGGAATGAAACTGTTGCTGACTCTGTAGCGGTAGACTCCAACTGCTACAAGATTCATATAAAGATAACGTGTAACCCCCTTCCCACCTGAGGCCGAGATTAAGTTCTTAAACTCATAATTAAGTTGTAATTAGAGACCATAATGAAATTGGGACTTAATATAATACTCATTTGCCCAATAATCGGATTTGCAAAAACATTTTTCGATACTTAATCACAATGGTCTCAAGTTCACAATATAAATAATAATGGCCTGAACAGGTGGATTCCATTTACAAATATCAGAGTGCAAGTAAATTCCCGACTCACTCGGGTTCCATTCATTAGATAAGGGATTTACAAAAGGCACAAAGCCACAATTCAATACCCTTAACTTGGGGATTACACAAAACTATATTACAAGTCTCAAAATACCCATATACATCCCACTAATTATCCAATACTATACAATGATAACCAAAACCAAAAAGGAACTCCTAACACGGAGCTCTAACTACTCTTCGTCGCCCGCTTGCCCGCCTTTCGATCCTTCGGCCCTGTCTACAATGTTTAGTTTTGGGAGAGTGAGATTCTAAAGAATCCCCGTAGTAACAAGTCAATCATATAATGTACAACAATAATGCATGTAATCAAATCATTATCCACACAAGCAACTACAACGGCAGTTACAACGGCAATGGTTAGTATGACACATGTCATCCCTGACGATTGCTCACGCTGAATTGCTCACGTTGTATTGCATCACAACAATCAACACAGTATAATTCACCGCAGCTGGGATCCATATAAAGCATATCATAATCGCAAGCCACATAGGCAAGATACACACACGCAGCCCACGGCTGGTTTCACAAACGCCGCCCCCACGGGTCGGATTCACAAAGATCCATGTCGATTACGACGGCAGTCCAACGGCCGACCTAGAGATGACCACTGTCACTCTCTATACGGCTCACGTTGACCTGCTCGCGCCGTAATGGACCATGGCACACAATTCACAAGTTCAATGATAAGATATGCATACCAAACATCATACAAGATATGAGAGAAAAGTCACTACCTGAGTTCTTCCGGGCGTGTCCTAGCGCCGGTCTCTCCCGAGGAAGGCAGATATCAAATCCTATTTTCACAATTAGGGACGAAGAGTTATTCTCTATTCCAAGACTTAATTCACTTTATAATGCTTAATTGGTTATCATTATTGCTCTTTTGAAGTCACTAAATACTCCTAACACAACTCCTAAAGGGTAGGAAGAACTATCCCAAAGATCCCCTTTTGGAAGCACAAAACTCAGATTTTACACTGCTTCACTCGAGCACAGATGACCATGCTCGAGCACAGGTGTACGGACACTCGAGTGAAAACGGATTCACTCGAGCACTGGTACTGACATCACTCGGGCACAAGAGAAAGTGAAGACAGAAGCACTTGCCCGAGAGCACAACACCTTTCAAGGAAGAGGATCACTCGAGCACACGTACGGAAATCACTCGAGCACAAGAGAGAGTGATAGGCAGAAAGCACATGCCCGAGAGCACAAGAGAAATGGCAGTAGCCCAAATGGCCAACTGCACTCGAGCACACACGGCTCACTCGAGCACGGTGCCCATACCCGCGAGTAAGAAGGCACTCTCGTGCACTTACTCGCGAGTGACAACCCGAGAAGCAAGTCCTTTGGTGTCAAATACACTCATCACTCGAGCACAAGGCAATGCACTCGAGCATTACTCATCAAAACCCAGGTGCACTCGAAGCAAAAAGGGAAAACTCTCATATCACTCGAGCAGAGTTCATCCCTGCTCGGGTGAAACTCGTCCCTCACTCGAGCAGACCCCTTCTGCTCGGGTGATGTTCATACTTCACTCGAGCAGACCCCAGAGTGCTCGAGTGAATCCCTCAGATAGCAGAAAACGCAGAAAACAGAGGCACCCTCCTAAACCTTTGCCCAATTGATTCCTATGGACTCAAAACTTAACCCAAAGCCATTCCCACACAAAAACACCCAATAAACTTAATGGAACCCTCAGAATCATCAAAATCCTACTCCATTATCATGCTTTGGGTTTTGGGCATTAAATTCAACAAGATACCACTTTCAACTAAACTTCACATTTCAACTACTAATCAATCTATCTATCATAAACTCATTCCAAAACACCATTCTCACGCCAAAACATACCAAATGAACAGTGGCATCCAATTTTCGGATTCAAGCCAAAATTCCCAGAATTATAAACTACTTCAAATGGCATGAAACTTAGATAGATGGATTAGTTTCACTCACCTTAACAACTTCTCCAAAGAGAGTTCTTGATTCTCCAACAATCAATTTTCGTGTGATCACCAACCACAACCAAATGGCCAAACTACACATACCAAAATGAAGCCCATCACTCAAGGATCAACATTAAGGAAGTGAGTTTGAGCAAATGAGATCATTTACTTACCCAAAGATCAAGTTTTTCCTTCTTCCTTTCTTCCCTTCAATGGCCGAAAGAGAGAGAAGAGAGAAATGAGAGAGGGAGCACGAGAGAGAGAAAGAGATGGAGAGGAGGAAAGCAAAAAGTGATCATTTGTCCTCATGTGATCATATCCAACCACTCCCACATTGCCACTTGTCAACATTTCATGCATTCCCACAATGAGCTCACCACATCACAACACATAGGATTCCGACCCACGGTCAAGGAATCACAACCCTTGATCTTAAATACCACACATATGCACTAATATTTCCAATTTCCACTAATTATGACATTAATTAATATTGTCATAAAATACATAATAATCCCAATTAAATTCATAATTATCCATAATAATCATGATTAACCCATAATCAAAAATTGGGATATTACAATTCTCCCCCCGTTCAATAAATTTCGCCCTCGAAATTTGTTACACATCATGGGGCATAAACTCAGGAAATCTTTTCCTCATGTCCGCTTCCGCCTCCCAAGTAGCTTCCCTTGGAGTCATTCCCTTCCAGACCACCTTCACGAACGGTAAGCTTCGATGCCTGAGCTTTCGCTCTTCTCGATCAATGATACGCTCTGGCTCTACCGCATAGGTGAAGTTATCTTGTAACTCAACCTCTTCATACTCAATGACATGCTCAGGGTCTGGTTGGTATTTCTTAAGCTGTGAGACATGAAACACGTCATGCAATCGACTCAAACTCGGGGGTAGGGCTATCCGATATGCCACCGGCCCGATCCATGCCAGAATCTCGAATGGACCAATGTATCTCGGACTCAGCTTCTTCCGCTTGATCGCTCTCCCGATGCCCGTGACCGGAGACACTCTCAAGAAAACATGATCCCCCACTTCAAACTCAAGAGGTCTTCTCCTCTTATCAGCATAGCTCTTCTGACGACTCTGAGCTGTAAGGAGCCTCTTCCTGATAACTCGGATCTGCTCAGCGGTTTGCTCAACAAGATCTGGCCCATACAACTTCCTCTCAGACAACTCTGACCAGCACAACGGTGACTGGCACTTCCTACCATACAGTGCTTCATACGGGGCCATTTGTATGCTCGCATGATAACTGTTGTTATAAGCAAACTCAGCCAATGGAAGATAGTAGTCCCACTTTCCTTTGAAGTCAAGGACACATGCTCTCAACATATCTTCTAGAGTCTGGATAGTCCTCTCTGACTGTCCGTCTGTCTGAGGATGGTAGGCCGTGCTAAACCTCAATTGAGTACCATAGCTTCGTGCAGAGCCTTCCAGAATCTCGAAGTAAACCGAGGGTCTCGATCAGAGATAATATTCTTCGGTGTACCATGGAGTCTCACAATCTCCTTGATATAAATCTCAGCCAGCCTATCAGGAGAATAGCTAGCGTTGATAGGTATGAAGTGCGCAGACTTCGTGAGTCGATCAACAATCACCCAAATCGCATCATAGTTCTTGATCTTGGGCAGACCCATCACTAGATCCATGGTCACACTCTCCCACTTCCATTCTGGAATTTCTGGACTCTGAAGCAAACCTGGCGGTCTCTGGTGTTCAATCTTCACCTTTTGACAGGTAAGACACCGCGCCACATACTTCGTCACATCACTCTTCAACCCTGGCCACCAATACATAGACTTCAAATTGTGATACATCTTGGTCATACCGGGGTGAAGAGTATATTGACTCTTATGAGCCTCATCAAGAATTCTCAATCTCAACTCCGCCTTCAGTGGTACATAGATTCTCTTCTGATAACGCACCAATCCACTTGGTGACAAGTCATAGTCTCGAGTCTCCCCTCGCTCAATCCTAGCTTGGATCGACTGGGCTAGCTCATCATGCATTTGAGCCTCTTCAATTTCAGTCCTCAGGTCATTCTCCCCTTGGACCACACCATAACTGGCACACAAGATTTCCTTCGAGAGATTCAAATCCCGAAAATCCTCTATCAGTTTCCATTCCTGGATCATCATTGTTGCCACTAGCACCGCCTTCCGACTCAAAGCATCCGCGACGACATTAGCCTTACCCGGATGATATTTGATCTCCAGGTTATAATCTTTCAGCAACTCCATCCACCGACGCTGTCTCATGTTCAACTCTTTCTGATCATACAGATATTTGAGACTTTTGTGGTCGCAGTACAGTTCCACTGTCACACCATACAGGTAATGACGCCAAATTTTCAATGCAAACACAATTGCCGCAAGCTCCAGATCATGAGTGGGGTAGTTCATCTCATGCGGTTTCAGCTGTCGAGAGGCATAGGCCACCACACGTCCCTGCTGCATCAGGACACACCCTAACCCCTGCTTACTCGCATCACTGTACACGACGTAAGCCTCACTGGGATCAGGTATAATCAACACTGGTGCCGTAGTCAATCTCTCCTTCAGCTCAGTGAAACTCCGCTCACAACGTTCATCCCATAAAAACGGTTGATCCTTCCTCGTGAGCTTGGTCATCGGCAATGCAATACGCGAAAAGTTCTGGATGAACCTCCGGTAATAACCAGCAAGACCCAGAAAACTGCGAATCTCAGAAACAGTTTCTGGCCTTTTCCATTCAAGTACTGCTTCCACCTTACTGGGATCCACTGATACCCCGTCTCGAGAGATCACATGGCCAAAGAACTTCACTTCCGAAAGCCAAAACTCATATTTGCTCAGCTTGGCATAGAGTTGCTTTTCTCGTAAAATTCTCAACACAATTCTCAAGTGTTGCTCATGATCCTCCCTACTCTTGGAATAGATCAAGATGTCGTCGATAAACACAACCACGAACTGGTCAAGATACTGTCGGAAGATGCGATTCATATAATCCATGAATACCGTCGGTGCATTCGTCAACCCAAAGGGCATTACAAGGAACTCATAGTGCCCATATCTCGTTCTGAAAGCAGTCTTCGGAACATCCGCCGCCTTTACACGCAATTGATGATACCCCGACCTTAGATCAATCTTGGAGAATACACACGAGCCAGCTAATTGATCTAACAGGTCATCAATTCTTGGGAGAGGGTACTTGTTCTTAACAGTTACCTTATTAAGTTCTCGATAATCGATACAAAGCCTCAAGCTTCCATCTTTCTTTTTCACAAATAACACTGGAGCTCCCCATGGTGATACACTGGGTCGGATGAATCCTTTCTCAAGCAATTCTTCAATTTGCTTCTTCAACTCCGCCATTTCATTCGGGGCCATACGATATGGGGCTTTCGATATCGAACCAGCTCCAGGCACAATCTCAATTGGAAATTCTACTTCCCTTTCCGGAGGCAATCCACTAAGATCCTCTGGAAATACCTCAGGGAATTCATTTACCACAGGTATACTCTCTATAACTTCACCTGACTCTCCCTGAATGGAGAAAAACACCATATACCCTTGACATCCTTTCTCAAGATATCTCTCAGCTTTAGCTGTTGAAAGCAAATTTAAACTGGCATTTATATTGCTATCCCGCTGTGCATTACGGAAAGTGATCCTTTTATTACCACAATCAAGCAGCACATCATTTGCTCTTAACCAATCAAAACCCAAAATGACTTCTAGTTGTTGGAGTGGCAAACAGATCAAATCAACTGTAGACTCCCAACCCTCAACAACTATTACACAATTTAAGCAGGCTTCGGCCGTCACAGCCTTGACACCCATCGGCGTCGACACAACCAAATCAAATGGTAGTCTATGCACATGCAATCCCAGGCGCTTTACACAATCATAAGCAATAAAAGAGTGACTTGCACCCGAATCAAACAAAGTATCTAATTCATTATCACCGAGAAGAATTTTACCTTGGATCAATTCAGGCGACTTCCGGGCCTCCTCATGAGTCATCGCGAACACTCGACCCTGATTCCTGGGCCTTTGCTCTGCCGTCTGTCGTGGGCACTTAAAAGATACATGACCCACTTGCTTGCAGTTGAAGCAAATCACCTCTCCAGCACAAGTTCTTCCCGGATGGTACTTTCTGCACTGATTGCACACCGGTCCCGCTGGAGGTCTCTGGTCACTACGACCCCCAGGTTGATAGGGCTTCTTGTTACCACCCCCATATGAGGATCCTTGCCCCTTCCGCTTCTGGGAAGTATTAGCCTTGCTAGGCTCACTGCGACTGTCTTTACCCTTAGCTGGGTACCAATCTCTCAGATTGTTCTCAACAATCCTACACTGCTCCACCGCCTTGTTGAAGTCAGTAAACAGGTGAGTGGCTAATCTCTTTTTCAGTTCTCGCCTCAAGCCCCTGATAAGCATATCAGAGCTCCACTCCTCATCATCTTTTTCTCGAAGATGTGTAGAGTACCGAGATAGTCGGACGAACCGGGAAAGATACTCATCAAAACTCTCTGTATCTCCCTGTCTGATAGCCAAAAACTCAGATTCTTTCTCTAACCTCACCGACTTGGGGAAGTACTTCTCATTAAACTTTTCTTGGAACATTTCCCAAGTCATTGGCACATTCCGGCTTCGAAGTGTCATGGCGATATTCCGCCACCACCGGTCGGCATCCCCCTCTAGCTTATACACGGCTAGCTTCGCCTTTACCTCCGTAGAGCACTCGAGGACTTCAAAGATCTTCTCTAGGCGAGTCAACCAGTCCTCAGCAACTTGGGGCTCAAACCTCCCCCTGAACACTGGAGGTAGATGCTTGCAAAATTCAGAGACCCAGTATTGTAAGTCCCTTTCCTTACGAGCCGGCACCCCTTGAGACTCTTGATTAGGTACCGTGTGAGGTAGGGATTCATGGGACCTATTGGACCCCTCAGCTGTCTCCTCATGATGAGTCTCTGCGTGAGTCTCCTCACGAGTCGACTGGGCCCTTTCCTCATTACGTTTGGCCCTTTCCTCCCGGAGCTCTTCTCTCAGCTCACGGATCATATCTCTTTGCTCCCGCACGAGATCCATCATCTCTTGCATTGGATCAGGAGGATTGTCATTCAACTCCTCCACATCTGGATCCCCTTGTCTGCCTCTAGGGTGAACCATATTGTCCTTTACTCTACAATGATTCACCATGTCAGTACCTTAGCCAATGTATACACATAATCCATAAAATTCATCTCAATCCACAATTAGCAGAAATACTCATGTGTATACGCAACAAGTACTTATCAATCATTAAGCTACCCTAAACTCAAGGATTAAGGTCAACTAAGGAGCTATCCTAGCAAATGCTCACCTTGCCAGGAACTACAGCTCTGATACCACAAATGTAACCCCCTTCCCACCTGAGGCCGAGATTAAGTTCTTAAACTCATAATTAAGTTGTAATTAGAGACCATAATGAAATTGGGACTTAATATAATACTCATTTGCCCAATAATCGGATTTGCAAAAACATTTTTCGATACTTAATCACAATGGTCTCAAGTTCACAATATAAATAATAATGGCCTGAACAGGTGGATTCCATTTACAAATATCAGAGTGCAAGTAAATTCCCGACTCACTCGGGTTCCATTCATTAGATAAGGGATTTACAAAAGGCACAAAGCCACAATTCAATACCCTTAACTTGGGGATTACACAAAACTATATTACAAGTCTCAAAATACCCATATACATCCCACTAATTATCCAATACTATACAATGATAACCAAAACCAAAAAGGAACTCCTAACACGGAGCTCTAACTACTCTTCGTCGCCCGCTTGCCCGCCTTTCGATCCTTCGGCCCTGTCTACAATGTTTAGTTTTGGGAGAGTGAGATTCTAAAGAATCCCCGTAGTAACAAGTCAATCATATAATGTACAACAATAATGCATGTAATCAAATCATTATCCACACAAGCAACTACAACGGCAGTTACAACGGCAATGGTTAGTATGACACATGTCATCCCTGACGATTGCTCACGCTGAATTGCTCACGTTGTATTGCATCACAACAATCAACACAGTATAATTCACCGCAGCTGGGATCCATATAAAGCATATCATAATCGCAAGCCACATAGGCAAGATACACACACGCAGCCCACGGCTGGTTTCACAAACGCCGCCCCCACGGGTCGGATTCACAAAGATCCATGTCGATTACGACGGCAGTCCAACGGCCGACCTAGAGATGACCACTGTCACTCTCTATACGGCTCACGTTGACCTGCTCGCGCCGTAATGGACCATGGCACACAATTCACAAGTTCAATGATAAGATATGCATACCAAACATCATACAAGATATGAGAGAAAAGTCACTACCTGAGTTCTTCCGGGCGTGTCCTAGCGCCGGTCTCTCCCGAGGAAGGCAGATATCAAATCCTATTTTCACAATTAGGGACGAAGAGTTATTCTCTATTCCAAGACTTAATTCACTTTATAATGCTTAATTGGTTATCATTATTGCTCTTTTGAAGTCACTAAATACTCCTAACACAACTCCTAAAGGGTAGGAAGAACTATCCCAAAGATCCCCTTTTGGAAGCACAAAACTCAGATTTTACACTGCTTCACTCGAGCACAGATGACCATGCTCGAGCACAGGTGTACGGACACTCGAGTGAAAACGGATTCACTCGAGCACTGGTACTGACATCACTCGGGCACAAGAGAAAGTGAAGACAGAAGCACTTGCCCGAGAGCACAACACCTTTCAAGGAAGAGGATCACTCGAGCATGAATGACCTCACTCGAGCACACGTACGGAAATCACTCGAGCACAAGAGAGAGTGATAGGCAGAAAGCACATGCCCGAGAGCACAAGAGAAATGGCAGTAGCCCAAATGGCCAACTGCACTCGAGCACACACGGCTCACTCGAGCACGGTGCCCATACCCGCGAGTGAGAAGGCACTCTCGTGCACTTACTCGCGAGTGACAACCTGAGAAGCAAGTCCTTTGGTGTCAAATACACTCATCACTCGAGCACAAGGCAATGCACTCCAGCATTACTCATCAAAACCCAGGTGCACTCGAAGCAAAAAGGGAAAACTCTCATATCACTCGAGCAGAGTTCATCCCTGCTCGGGTGAAACTCGTCCCTCACTCGAGCAGACCCCTTCTGCTCGGGTGATGTTCATACTTCACTCGAGCAGACCCCAGAGTGCTCGAGTGAATCCCTCAGACAGCAGAAAACGCAGAAAACAGAGGCACCCTCCTAAACCTTTGCCCAATTGATTCTTATGGACTCAAAACTTAACCCAAAGCCATTCCTACACAAAAACACCCAATAAACTTAATGGAACCCTCAGAATCATCAAAATCCTACTCCATTATCATGCTTTGGGTTTTGGGCATTAAATTCAACAAGATACCACTTTCAACTAAACTTCACATTTCAACTACTAATCAATCTATCTATCATAAACTCATTCCAAAACACCATTCTCACGCCAAAACATACCAAATGAACAGTGGCATCCAATTTTCGGATTCAAGCCAAAATTCCCAGAATTATAAACTACTTCAAATGGCATGAAACTTAGATAGATGGATTAGTTTCACTCACCTTAACAACTTCTCCAAAGAGAGTTCTTGATTCTCCAACATTAATTAATATTGTCATAAAATACATAATAATCCCAATTAAATTCATAATTATCCATAATAATCATGATTAACCCATAATCAAAAATTGGGATATTACATAACACATTATCTGACAATTTTGTAGTGGTTATAAAACCGCTACAAATGTTCCCAGCACAATTTATCATGGCGGGAAAAGGAAAAATGAAATTTGGCTCCAGCTTTGTAGCGGTTTTAAAACCGCTACTAAGTTGAAAGAGAAATTTTAAAATATTGGCACCAAATCATTTGTAGTGGTTATAAAACCACTACTAATTTAGGATGAAATTTTAAAAATAGTGCCAAAAATTTAATCTAATTTTGAGTTTAACTTTGTAGTAGTTTTAGAACCGCTACAAATGTTTTGAAAAATTTAAAAAAAATTTACAATAATTTAATTCCATTGTTATAGTATTGTGTTGAAAGTTTATTATTTAAATAATGTGATTGATAGTAGTTATAATTTGAGAAGAATGATTAAATTGAGTTAGATGAATATAAAATTTATATACTAAGTATTGAGAATTTGTAGGTAATAATAAGGACTTATTATGTTATATCTAGATGTTGATAATTATGGAAGGAATATTGAAAATGTTGAGAAAAAGTCCATAAATTTTTGGAGAAAATGAAAAATAAATTAGTATCGGTATTAAAAGAAGGAAAAAAAGTTGAAATCAAAGAATGGAAAAAATATTTACCATATTTGATCATCTTGGTTAGCTCTTAGGCTCTTAGAAAATAAATGCCAAATAAGGGAAAACGAGAGAGAAGAAGGGAGTGATGAAATGGAGAAGTGTTTTAAAAGAGTTGTGCTAGGGGTATTTCTAGAGATCTACGTGATGCTTATAACGATTAATGTGAATGTTTTTATAGCAGTTAATGATTTGTAGTGATTTTATTTGATTTAGTAGTAGTTTTAAAACTGCTACAAATATTGGTGAATTTTTTTAAAAAATATAAATTAAAATTTAAAAGAACAAAAGCATAATTTGTTAATCATTCCTCGTCGCCATCCCTACAAAATTTTTGTGGAGAAAATGTTAGTGTGGTATTATTTTAGAGAAAAGTTAAATTTAAATGATGTGAACTTATAAAAACTCACCGAACTATAGGTAAATTGTTATCGTCTTCAAGAAAGAAGATTTTGAAATTGGCAGGATGGAATGGCTCACTCTCATAGGCAATGTTATCACAATCACCCATGACATAAAGGTCTCGAAGCTTTAAGCGAACCAACATGTTCCAATCCTTGTGCTTCTCATCCTCAACATAATAAACCCAGTGTGCCTCTGAGACAAGAATATTGATCCATGTGAATTGCCCAAGAGAAATTAACTGATGTGATGCCTAAATAGTCAATTGTGAGTCCCCGAGAAGTTGTTGTATTTGGCCACAAAAACTTGAATAGCGTCACGATGAAATGGCCTTGGTAATTTAGTTTGATGATATCAAGAAGCTTTCCATTGTAAGGGACACCTCTGAACTAAATGTTGCCATCACTGCTGCTTGCATAACTCCTGGTCCTAAAGGGGCCATAAACATCCAAATGTTGAGTTTGCAATCCTTGATCTCATGATACCGTGCAAAACTCAAAACCATTGGCATTATATGTTGTAAATCGCTTTGCATGGTCAAGAGAGCCGATTGCGAGAGCTCTGAAATATGGTGAGTGTGGGTTGTGGTCATTTAGTATTTTGCACCCAAACCAACTTAGGAATTCTCTATGGACCTTTTTGTCAACTTTGGAGAATGTTTGTGTTCGGATCCTGAGTTGATGCTTCACATGACTTATGAATTCCCTACAATTAATCATAGGAAGGCGATCATGAAATGTAAGTAAAAATGTAAGGATAGATAAAGAATAACATATGAGTGTACAATTCTTACAGAAGGAAGGGTTCAACTTGAGTGCAATTAATCAAGACATGTTTATGTGCTTGCAACTTCTCAGTTGTTGTTAATTTGAAGTTCTCACTTCCTCCAACTAGTTTACCCACACGAGGGATTAACAACTCTTTTGATGATGGCTCAGGTTTAGGACAATCGTCTATACGAGGTGGTCGATTGAAAGCCATCTCAATATCATCAAAGTATCTTGAGCAGAAATACAAGACCTCATGCCCTATATAACTTGCAGCTATAAAACCTTCTGGCCACGCCTTATTCCTTATGTAAGAGTTCAATTTCTCAAGAAACTTATAAAGTAAAGAGGGAAAATGATAGTAAATGGTGAAATAGGTAACTAGAAAATTTAGAAAGTAATGATGATGCACATATGTATAATGAGTACCTCTCAATAAGATACATCTATTGATATTGAACTGGGCCAGCGAGCTTTATTTCATGAACAACGTGGAATGTTAGGTGAACCATCATAGTGTAAAAGGATGGAGGAAAGATCATCTCCAAATGCTTCATTTCATGAACAAGCGTAAGAATGATTTTGGACTGCAACTGATCAAGCTCATCAACGATCAAAACTTTGGAATATAACTTCTGAAAGAAAGAACACAGCTCCACTAAAATGATGGACATATAAGGAGGAAGTGCATTCTACAAGCCAGCAACCTTTCAGGCCAACATGTGAGTCATGACTCTTCAGGCCAGGAACCTTTCAAGCCTACATGTCAATATATTTTGAAATATTGCTTGAATAGTCATCAGGAACTTTTATTTTCTTCAACGTCGTGAGGAAATCTTCCTTGTTTGGCTTTGTGAGGGTAAACTTTGCTGATTGAAATTAGTCATACTCATCTGGCCACGTGTCTTCATGAACTCCCATGGCCCATAAATATGTCCTCACTTAAAGATGATCTTTTGACTTGTCGGGTTTGTTAAGTAGCGTATATAGCACATTGTCGCATACATTTTTTTCAATATGCATGACATTAAGGCTGTGTTGAAGTAAATTAGATTTCCAATATAGAAAAGTGAAGAAAATGCTTATCTTTCACCATTACTGAGATGCATAAGCCGAAGTCCTGCTAGTCTTTCGCTCTGCTTATAATACCCCGAATCTTGGGACTAGAGGCTAGGGAATAACCCTGAATAAAGTAGGCTATTAAGTCTAGTTTAGTAAGAGTCTCATGAATGCATAAGAAACATAATAACTTTTAGAAACCGTACTCGGAATAGAATATGAAATTCAGTGCAAATTAGTTGAAGGAAAGTATCTGATTCCTTTAGGATGTGTCAGAATGACAAAAACCCTAACTTGGATCTCAAGGAAAAGGGAAATGGTGTCTAGAAAGAAGAAATATAAAGAACTAAAAGAACTAATGACACAAGAAATAATAGTGCTATAATCAAGGGCAAAAGAGACAATTGCCACTTGATCTTGAGGTTAAAATTCGAAAGATCAAATAAAAGACCAAGATTTGCTCTTCAAAAATAAGAAGTAATTATTAGAATGAAAAGAAAATTCTCTCTCTCTTTAAGCCATTAAAACCATCCAAACAAGGTTAAAAGAGGGAAGAAAATAGCTTGGTCAAATAGTCAAAGTTCCTTTAACTCTTCCAACTTGGAAAAACAAATTGACCAATGGCAAGATAGAGAAAACAAAATGGGTCAACATTTCCTCCTCCATTTTGAAGAGGGAATTCAGTCCAAAAAGAGAAGAGGGAGAAACGAGAAAGCTTCATCATATCAAATTAACCACACTTGGTTAATTTACCACACTCCTTCAAGAAGCTTTAATATTGGCCACACATATTTTTTTCCCTTTTTCTCTTGCTTATTTCCGTCCAAGAAAAGTGCAAGAGGCAAGAAAGAAAATATTTAAACATCACTCTCATCCTCACCCCTCCACAAAGTCATCAAAGTTGAAGAAAACATAAGGAAATAGAAGGAAAGAGAAAAAAGAGATAGAAAAGAATAACAAAGAAGATGAGTTTTCACCTTGTAAATCACCTCTTTAGCTTAAGTAATTTTCATAAACATTGTTCTCCACTCTAAGAGCTTCATTTCTATTATTTTATTTTTAAAGAAGATGTTTTTTGAGTCTTCTTGCAAGAGCCAAAGTTGGAGAATCAAGAAAAGAGCTCAAGAAAGAGCAAGAGGTGAGCAACAGCATCATTTTGACATATTTGTCTTGTTTGGTTGAGTTTTTAGGGTTTGTTCTTGCTGCCCTACTTTCAGCCATTTAGGGATTTCTAGGGTTCATGAAGCGTTGATCATATACATGTAATTATATGATATTTTAAAAGTATATGAGATAAGTTTGGTTGTTAAAATGTCAATTGGTGGATTGTTATGTTGAACCCTAATTTCTGGTTTGAACAAGACATCAAGAAGGGATGGTTTGATCAATTTAATGTTACCATTGTGTTCTACATGAAAAACTATGAGGGAATAGCCCACAGTTACAAATTCTGGAACATTAGAACACAATTTGTAAAATTGCACATTTGCTTCTAATTAGAGTTTTTGTGTGGCAATCTGGATGTCATGTTTTTTTGGATAAGTGAATGTTCTCCAATAACTATGATATTTTTCAGAATTAAAGTAGACTAATCAAGGTTTAATTTGATAGGTCATATAGGTCAATAGGATTTGTACACTATGAGTTATACATTTTTGAAGTTGGTCATATAAAACTGGCATGTTTCTAGAATAGTGTCCAATGAATGGTAATTCTGGAATGTTGTGATCCCAATTGGCTAAGGGAAATATTTTTTTTCCTAAAACTAGACTTAGTAAGGGTTACATAGCCTTTAGAATCACTGCAATTGGACATTTGTACAAAAAGATATGAATTTTCAAAGCTTTATGAAAATTCTGACAATTTTAAGTTAATATGTGAAAATAAAAAGGTAATGGCTCAATGTAATTACCTTGAACTCCAAAGGTAAAATTAATCACTTTGGGATAGTTTGACCACATTGAGTCTACCAACTTGAGTGTTTGGATTATGAAAGAATTGGACTAAATAATAACTCGTTATGCGTACATTCTAATTATAGGATTCGATATCTGCCCTGAGTGCTAGAATCAGGACAAGTATGGATCGGAAAGGCTAAGGTAGTAACTTTTCCCTCATATTCTATGTATCATGTTTCATGCATATTTTTGCCATTATGAATACTTGAACTGTGAACATGAATTGGACAGAATTACTTGTTAAGCATTCAGATGAGAAGGGCTTTGGCCCAGTAGAACACCTAACACTGTAGGAAGGGACGATGAGTCATTGAGTAGAATTGCTTGCTGCATTAGCATATCTCTGAATGTTGAATGAATATTGAATTATCTGGTATGTGATGGTTGATATGGCATATTTATCTGTATGCATTTTATATGAGTGTTATCTATTACTACTGGGATTCTTTTGAATTTCACCCCTTTTCTATAACTAATCTACAACATAGGGCAAGTAGCTCACAAGAGAAGAAGGTAGCTATGGACAAGTAGAGTTGAAGACTTAGATTTTATTTTCTATTGGTTATCTAGTTATTAAGGATCTATATATGATGTGTATAAGTACATTGTAAAAACAAAACTAGTACTCGTAGTATAGTGCGTTCGCTAGTTGTAAACTCGAACACTAGTATGTAAACGTAGTAAATGAACTAGAATAGGGTAACTATATAACATGGACCCTTTAGTTTACAAACTTAACCAGAATATCAGCTGATAACTTTGGTAAGCACTCTGACATTAACAAATGGAAACAAAACCAAATGAGTTAAACAGATTTGAAAAACAAAATTGAGACCACAAGTTTGAAAAATCATAACTTTCAATCCACTAGTCCAAATGGCTTATATTACCTATCAAATTAAAGCCCAGGATGTCTACTTTCATCTCGTAAAATATCATAAGGTTTGGACCAGGGTTGATCATTCAAAAACATGCCACAATAAATGTTTCTGTAAAATGAATCTGGCAGCACTATTCATAATTTTCCAAAATTCAAGGTTTTATTTATTTAACCCTTTACACTCCTTCCTTTTTACCCCGAATCACCTATTTATCTTCTTAAACCTTTATTAAACATGATTTGTGGAAATTTGGGCATTATAACCCCTTAGGGTTTATGC
This sequence comes from Inga oerstediana, assembly GCA_963210345.1. NCBI lineage: Eukaryota > Viridiplantae > Streptophyta > Magnoliopsida > Fabales > Fabaceae > Inga > Inga oerstediana. Next base: position 43,688,681 of record OY723409.1, read on the forward strand.
TTTACAATCATGAAAACAAAGCCAAAATAACCACAAATCAACAACAACCACCACCAACAATAACACATATAACAAGAGGGTTAGGGATCTTGAGTTTACCTTTTCATTCTTCTACTTTCTCTCTCTAGGCACCACTGCCCCCTCTCTCTCTCTTCCCTCTTGGTTTTGCTTGCTAACCATGATTTTCAAGATGAAGAAGAGATTAGAAGAGGTTCTAAGTGAATTTAGAGGGCAAGAACACTTGAAATCAAGCCTCTTACCTTGATTCTTGCTTTTTGAACCCTAGCTCTTTCTTGCTTCTCTTGTGTTCTTGAGCTCTTCTCTTTCTCCCTATTTCTCTTGCTCAACCGTAAAAATGAGGAAGGAAAGAGGAAAATATGTCTTCAAATATCTCCTCTTGCTTTTTGTTTATTATTGTTTAATGCAAATTAACATGTGCATGTTTTACTTGGTTATAATTAATCCCTCTTGAATTAATATGGACTAAGTAAATTATTTTCCTTTCTTGTTCCTTACTTTAGCCAAAATTTATCCCAATTAAAGGGAAAAACATATGGCTTCTTTCTTTATTGGTTAAATGACCATTTTTCCCTTACATTTTTTCCATTTTCGCACTTTACTGGAAATCTAGCAGAATTTTCATCAAACTTTGAAAATTCATATCTAATTGTATATAGGTCCAATTGGTATGGTTCTAAAGGCTATATGACCCTTATTAAGTCTATTTTTAGGAAAAAAATATAGCCTTTAGCCAAATAGAAGCTCATAATTCCCAGAATTTCCATTTTTGGATGTTATCACAGAAACTTACCAGTTTCGCTAGACTAACTTCAAAAATACATAACTCTTTGTGTATAGTTCCAAATGACCTTTATGACCTATCAAATTAAAGCTTGATAAGTCTACTTTTATTCTAAAGAATTTCATATGCATTGTAGATCATTTACCTATTCAAAAAGGTCACACAACAAGACTACCATACAGGAAAACACATTAGTAGCAAATCTTAATTTTACAATTTGTGTTCCAAACATAATCATGTTTTGTGTAACCACTAATTTCTTTATTTTGTCATTTTCTATGCTCTTTAATTCACCATTTTATTCCCTTAAATGCCACAAAGATATATTGAATATTAGGGAATATCATTATGCCCTCTTGGGACACTTGCTAAAATGGGGCTTAGCAGTCCACTTGATTCAGGCTTTTTCTCAAGCCTTTGGTCCCAAAATTTAGGATGTTACACTATGATACAATTTGATCAAGAAAGATAATTTTGAGTATTTCTGACAACCTTGATAAAAAGGACTATCTATATCATCTATTAGGTTGAAAAAACCCAAGCTACTTCATTCCTCAAGAACACAGGGTCTGAACCTTGCACTTCTTCATTGAAGTTGTCATCTTGAAATCCAAACGCATCACGCACAGTATCATTAACAAGATCATCTTCATCAACTTGAACTCCATTTATGAACTTCAAGGAAGAGCATCATCATATCTCATATCGGCCTTCTTATCATTGACACCCCAGAATGTATACTCTTCCGGGAAAAGCTTCACAAGCAAATGTTCATTAACAACTTCTCGTGTATGCCTCTTCTTGAACTTACATCTCCGACACGGACATACGATCTTACCATTACAGCTAGCATGAGAGTAAGTAAAATACAAGAATTTGTTTAATCTGTATAAATAACTTAGAGAGAATGACTTATCTATAGCTAGTGAAAAAATTTAGCAAAGAAAATGTGTGAAGAGATAATAATGCATGCCTAGAAGCTTAAATTAAAGTTCCCCTACTTCCAAACATTTGTAGTAGTTGCTAAATCGCTGCCAAGATCGCTATGTTAGATTGTAGCGGTTTTGGTTGCAGAAACCGCTACCACATGTCATGACTGTTGGACAAATCAGACATTCAAATTTGAAAACGATCAGATTTTGTAGCGGTTAATATGAAACAACCATTACAAAACTTTCATTTCTGTTGGGGGTAATGACAAATTCAAAATTCAAATGTGTTATAATTTATAGTGTTTAAGTGGAAACAATCACTACAAACTTTCATGATTGTTAGCAGGAATGACGAATTCAAAATTCAAATATGTAACAGTTTGTAGCGGTTACATGGACCAAACCATTACAAGCTTTCATGACTATTGGCAGGAAGGACAAATTCAAAATTCAAACGTGTAACATTTTGTAGCATTTAAGTAGAACAAATCACTACAAACTTTCATGACCGTTGGCGGGAATGACAAATTCAAAAGTGTAACAATTTGTAGTGGTTAAGTGGAACAAACCACTATAAAATTTCATAACCGTAGATGGGAATAACAAATTCAAAATTCAAATGTGTAACTTGTTATTGCGGATGCGTCAAACAAACCACTACAAACGTTCAAGTCCACCTTTGTATAGAGCTGGCAAAAAGGGCCGACCCTTCATGGGCTAGGGCCTAAAAGGGCCGACCCTTTTAGACCTGGCTATAAAAAAAATCGTTTTTCAAGGCCCGGCCCATGAGCATAAGGAGCTGTAGGGCCGGCCCTATAGGGTTAAAGCTACTTTAACAAATTTTTCTATTTTTTTCAATTTTCTTAAAAAATTCCAACAAAGAAAGTCCTAATTTAATACATAAATGTTGTCAAAATTAGAGTGTAAACGGTATATATCATGCAACAAACAAACACAATCACTAATTCATAATCAAAGGTGAACTACTGTCCACATACCACAATTACAAATAATTAATGAGAAGACTTAACAAAATTAAAAATACTTTCTATAAATATGTCTTGAAAATTGTAAGTAGTCAACAAAATAAACAACACCAAATATAAACAAAAAAATCACTAGAAAATAAGTCAAAAAATGCAAAATTAGTAAGAGTACTTATGAAATAAGACATATTTTTTATAGGTTTTTAATTTTTAGGATTATTAATACAAGATATTCTTATAAAACTTAATTCTAAAAAAGATAATAACAACTAAATATTTGCAACATCATTAATAAAGTATAAAAAATAAATAATATATTATTATCATATAAATAATTTTAAAAAATTAAAAAATATATACGACACTAAAAGGGTGGCCCTTAGCCTTATAGGACTGGCCCTTTTAGGCCTACTTTCATTTTCAAGGAAAAAACCTTGAGCCCAGCCCTTACAAATTTAAGACCTAAAAGGGCTGGCCTCGTTTCTCGGCTTTACCTTTGTAGCAGTTGTATGGAATAAACCGCTACAAAGGTGGCCATTTTGTAATGGTTATAGCTTTATAACCGCTATAGAGTTATACTATGTAACGGTTGGTGAGTAAGAACAGCTACAAAGTTCAGTTGTTTCTTTTTTTTTCAAAATTGTTTAACGACGTCTAATTGAAACAAGAAATTACATAAATTAAAATAGAAATGTCCACAAGTAATTACTTAATTAAAATAGAAATTACAATTCCAATTTTTTTTGCAAATATTATAAAATAAAATAAATTGTCCAAAATCAACTAGACTAACTATCAGGAGCTTGATCATTAGGTCCTCTCTTAGGGGGACAAGATCACCGGCCTAACCATCAGGTCCTCTCTCAAGGGGGCAGGATCATGAGGCTGAGCAAAGTCAACAGCACCATCATCGGTAGAAGGAGGAGGAGGAAGAGGTGACTGGATGACGAATATAGGGATAGGGTGACCTGTGGGTGCTCCTCCTTAGGGAACAGGCGACTCCGTGACTGAGACAGTATGGAGTTCATGATCTCTTGCTACTGAATTTGCTAAGCGTAGTAGAAATTGGCCTGCTCGTGCATTTGCTCCATCTGATAGACCATCACAGCATGTGCCCTGGAAAGCTCCAAACGGATCTCCTCAATAGTCTCCTCCCTCGGACATCTGACCCCAGACATCTGTGCTCGAGAGGTGCTAGTCTCAAAGGCACCGCTCTTGCCGAAAACCATGCTAGGTCTAGTGCCTAACCCTATCCCCCTCACCCAGCTAGGGTGCTCAACTTGGCCTAACCGGCTTTTAATGGAGCAGTGGGGTCCACAGATCCCTTTTGACTCCTGGGTCTAAATATCATGCAGATCAGCTTGGGACTACTAAATCCACTCCTGCTATTTTATTAAACATTCAATTATTATTGTTATTCACAAAAAATTAGTTTTGTAAACAATAAATAAAACAATTTGATATCTTATAATGGCCTCCTCTATTTGCTCAGACATCGGAGTCCTGTCCCGGTGTTTATGGGTGATCGTGAATAACTCCCGTAGTACGTCCAGCAGTTCTCCTCCAGAGCCTTCCTCTGCTAAAACAATAAAAACATTCAATTAGTAATATGAATAATAGAACAATAAATTCACAATATAAAGCTAAAATTAATTGACATTATAAAAAAATTACCAATTCGCTATGAGTAACAGCAAATGTCTTCGATCCAGCCGTGTGATGGATCCTCTGTGTAACTCCCTTCTCCATCAAGGCCGAGATTAAGTTCATAATAACGTGATTACATTGAATTAGAGACCATAAAACAATTTAGGACTTATTAAAAGTAATATTTTGCCCAAAACAGGGTTTACAAAAACTTTTACAAAACTTGCTCACAACGATCTCATATTCACATTTCAAATACACAAATGGCCTGTACAATTAGATTCCATTCATCAATATCAGAGTACAATGGAAATTCTTGACACACTCGGGTTCTATTAATCAAGTAAGGTTCTTACAAGGCAAAATTGCCAATAATCCATTACCCTTACTAGGGGACAACACAATACTAAACCATAAATCCAATATATACAATTGTTTTGCAACAAAATATCCAAAATCAAACTATGATAACCAAAACCAAAATAGACTCCAAGCTCAGAGCTTCAATCGCCCTTCGTTACCTGCTTTTCCTTTAAACTACAGGCCCTGTCTGACAATTTGTTTTTGGGAGAGTGAGATTCTAAGGAATCCCCGTAATGTCAAATCACTCATAGTATACACAACAATAAGGCATGAAAGTAAATCATCACACACACATAGCAACTACAACAGCAGTTATAGCGGTAAGGGTAGGTATGACTCATATCACCCTTACGTTTGCTCACGCTGTATTGCACCATAACAGTTCACACAATATATTTCACCACAACTGATATTTATATAAAGCATTTCATACACAAGCCACACTGGCAAGATTAACAACGCAAGCCATACCGATGAGATATATAACACACAACCCATGGTTGGATTCACAACATGCCGCCCTATGGGTCGGATTCACAAAGCAGTTTCACAACATCCATGTCGATTACAACGGCAATTCAACGGCTGAGGTAGAGATGACCAATGTCAATCCCTAAACAGCTCGCGCTGAAGTATCCACGCTGTAATGGACCATGGCACATTTTCCAATCACATTTCACAAAACCATGATCAATCATGCATACCAAAACATCATACACAACATGAGAGAAGAGTTACTACCTTGGTCCTTACAGGCGTGCTCTAGCACCGGTCTCTCCCGAATAGGGCAAATGTCGAATCCTATAATTCATAATTAGGGACGAAGTGTTATCCTCTATTCTAATACTCAATTGAATTCTCAACACTTAGATTTGGTTATCAATAATGACCCTTAAGAAGCTACAAATGCCTCTAATAAAAGCCCTAAAGGGTTGAGAAACAATAGGTTGAAGATCACTTTTTAAAAACTCAAAGTACTAGAATACAGGGGTTGGCCGCGGCCAACCCACCCTTAGGCCGCGGGCAAGATATGGTCAAAAAGTCATGGGTCACAGCCAGCACCTTGGGCCGCGGCCAAGAATTGGATAGACATATTTGGGCTGCGGTGAAGAATCCGCTGGCCGCGGCCAAGAAAAATCCTGTTTCTTGGTTGAACTTCAAAAAATCCTAACTAATTCTAGAAAAATCGAAATGAGGTGATTCCAAAGCCAAATGAAACGTATTTAGTCTTATTTATAGGAAAAATATAGGCCATTACCAGAAATCACTACACAAATATAGAATTGCCCAAAACTCAACACTTCTCCAAAACAGAGTTCAGTTTTAGTCCCAAACTTTGGCAAAGCATAAATCTCAATTCAAAAAATGAAATGACAGATATTATATATCCATTTTGAAGGTTTGGATGTGAACTTTAATACTGGAAAGTTTCAAAATTTTCTGATACCATTTTCCCATTAAAAACATCTATGAAAAACGACTGCCAGCACAGAGTTTTTCACTAACCAATCTTGCAACTTTTAAAACTAAGTTCCCAAAGGTTCAAAATTCATATCCAATACTACTCCCACACAATTTTCCACAAGGAACACAATGGCAACCTCAAAATAACCAAAATCCAAACCTAACACCATGCCCTATTTTGACCAATACACAAAACCAAACACAAAGTTGACAAACTTTACTTTTAAACTTCAATTCAATTTTATTAATTCAAAATACTAAACAAGGCACCATTTCCATGACAACAACATACCATACTCCCCATGACCCTAAATCACAAAAATTATTGCAAAACTTCTAGAAATTCAAGGCCCAACCAATGGCCACAACACTTATATGAAAATGAAGCTTTCACTCACCTCAACAACTTTCCCAAAGAAGTTTCTTGGTTCTCCAACTTCTAGATTTCCTTATGTGCTCAAAACATCACCAATAGAAAATCTAAAACCATAGAATGAAAGCTCTTAACAAGAGGAACAACTTTAAAGAAGGAGATTTTGGCATACAAGGTCAAGATCTTACATAAATCTTGAGCTTTCCTTTTCTCTTTCTTCCTTCAACAATGGCGCACAAAAGAGAGCAAGAGAGAGAGATGAAGATGGCCAAATGATGATCAACTTCAGCCCCCATACCCCTTTGGACGAAAATGAGAGGAGAGAGGGAAGAAAAATTGATAAAATATTTCTTATTTGACTTTTCTTTCCACTCTCCCATCATCTCACCTTGACACATGTCCAACTCTCATTGGTTCTAATAAAGTAAGTAACCAATTGATTACTCTAACCACTCTATTAGCCATTTAGTTATACTTCTCATTTTTCTCTTAGCTAGCAATTAATTTCTCCATTAATCACTAACTCATGCCCATTCTTTCAATTTCTCCACTGATTACGACATATTAATTAAAATTACCATATAACACATAATAACTCAACTTTAATTCACAATTACATACTCAATAATCATCATTAGCCCTTAATCAAAATTTGGGGCGTTACACTCTGCTACCCTCGGCTCCTCATGTTTATCTGAGAAAGAGCCTACACGAAAAACACAAAATTAAAATTATGAAAAAAAAATATAAAAAACTAAAAAATATTAAAAAAAACAAAAATTGTTCAAAAATTATAATTATTAAAAATTAACTGTCCCTCTGGGCTCTTCTTGTACTGGACAAAACTCATCCTGTCATTAGGTGGAACGCCGTCTAGGATGTTCTCGATTAGCTATTTTAGAGGTATCGTCCCATCCTTATTCACACTATGGAAGAGATGATTCCTCCTCTAGCCATGCCCCATCTTCATTAGTGTGTACCTCTTCCTGTTGTCCCAGATGGCAAACTTATTATGTAACACCATCGAATAAACAATAATTAAATACAATTAATTGCAGATACAATTAATAAATAATAATTAAATAATTTTAAATACAATTGATGCAATTAATTAATAATTATTAATAATTATTAATGATGCAATTAATAAATAATAATTAACTACAACTAATTATAAATGCAATTAATTAATAATAATTAATTACAATTAATTACAAATTATATAATATAATTAAATATGATTAATTTCCTTCACTGCATCATCCCATGCTAGATCCTTCAGCCTCTTTGGAATATTCTTCTAGGTCTTGAAGTATATGGGGAACCACATCCAATTTGAGCCCAACTCGTTCAGATAGCAGTTGAATAATTGACCCCCATTCTTACTCGGGTAGTCCGTGGCCTCATTCCACTGAACTATCACACGTAGTGTCCGATCTAGGCTATTGAGACAGACCATGTCTATCCTCATGGTCAAAATATTCCCCTGCTCATCTGCACAATTTACCACATATGTTAATTAAATGTTGATCCACATTTAAACTATTGAATTTCAATATTAAATTTATTAAAACAATAATTAAATTTATCTTGAACCTGCTCCTCAAACTCTGTTGATTGAGCAGACGACTATCGAGGGTTATTCTGGTCCTGAGCCTCCTCCTTGTTCGGGAACTGCTCCCTATCACTGAGAGGAATCCAGAAGTCAAACTCCTTGTTCTCATCATAATCGCTAAGGCTTAGGTTGCCCCTATCTTCCTGAGCAGGCACCTGTGGTGTGGTCCCTTCCTGTAGGGCTGTTCGCTATAGGGCCTTTGCTTGTGGGTTCGTCTGTTGTGGCTATGAGGCCAACTATTGTGGCTACTATAGCGTGGTCGCTTGCTCTAATGGCATGTGTCTACCTCTGCATTGCCCCCTCCTCTACTCCTGCTCCCCTACAAAATAGGTCTAGGGGAAGCTCAGACTCCTTCCCCCTTCCCCTTGTCTCGCTTGGAAGTCATAACTAAAAAAAATTAAAAAAATAAAAATTAGCACCACTTATATTAAATTATACAATAATAGGCAAAAAAAATGAAATAAAAAAGCTTAACTTTACTAACCTCAAATGGCAAACTTTGTAAAAAGCTTGAGAAAAGCCTAAGATCTGAAAGAAAATCTTAGAGCGCGATTGAGAAATCAAATTGCCAAAAGAATAGAAAGGAGGGGTCAAGGAGCTTTTATAGCATGGGATTTTGTAGTGGTTTTCAAAGAAACCACTACTATAACTGCTACAAAATACCTTGATGAGCGTAAAAATTTGTAGCGGTTATCTATAACCGCTACAAACCTACGGACCCTTTGCATTTTGTAGTGCTTCTAAGTTGTAACTGCTACAAATATGTCTGTAATCACTATAAATAGGCGACCCTTTGCATTCTGTAGCAGCTACTATTATAGAAATCGCTACAAAGTTACCGCCACAATACTCGCCCTAGCTTTGCGCTTGGCCCCACATTTGTCGTGATTACTATGGATTAACCGCTACAAAATAACTACAACAAATTTGGCGCCAAAATTTGTAGCGGTTATGACTTGTTAACTACTACAAAACGCGTTACCTACCCTGCGCGCCACTTGGTGCAAGTCATACTGTTGTAAATTTGTAGCGGTTTTAAGTACAAATCCTCATATTTGCAGTGGTTTAAGTAAACCGCTACAAATGCACCACTACAAATTGTCAATTTTTTTTGTAGTGGGATGATATGCACAAAAAATTAATTATTTGGTCTTTATAATTTTAACTGGATTAAAACTTGATCTCTAAAGTTTAACTTATACAACTTAGTTCTTCAAAATTTATCCGTTTACTTGCTGATCCTTACATTTATAACTAAGCTATGGCTTAGTCCATGAACAAATAGGTGATTTTCAAAAAGTTTCAGAACTAATGGATTAAAAGATAGAAACTTAAAGAATTGAATTGAGTGAGTCAAAATGTAGGAATTGAGTTGTAATTGAGTCAAATACAATAAGTACTCGTTTGGATTAGTGGTGGATAATCGTGATCATGATTGGTTAAAAGTGTTGTTGGTCAATCATGATCAGTCGTGATTTCTGTTTGGATTTTTTTTTTCTACAAGTGACTTTAAGAATTGGGAGCATGTTTGGATTTCATTTATTTAAAGTACATATGAATGTATAATTATTAAAAATGGTATGAACTTTACAAAGTTACATTTAAAGAAGGTAATAAATGAAAATGAAAGTAAAAACAGGATAAAACTTCATGATAAGGTGTATATGCAACAAAAAAAAAAATTATACATGTTGAGGTATAATTCAGAGAGCATATTACAGGATCTATCATTTGTCACGGGATTTAATATTAAACTAGAAAAATAAATTGATAAATATGATAGCTAATTATTTTATTAGGATTGCACTAGAATACGTAATCAAGTTTATTTCTTCAATAAAGTTGCTTATAATTTCATGATTTTATTTAATTATAATGATAGTTAAATATTTAATAATTATTATCAAATATGGTTTAATAAATGACATAATATTTAAATATTATTTTTTATTATATAATTGTTATTATTTAAAAATTTTAAAAAATTACTGTAGGTATAATGAGCAAAACAATATTAAAAATAATATTATTTGAATTACTTTAGTTGAGAAATAATAGGAAAGATATGTGTAGAGAATACTTGGAGAGAATGTTGGGTCTTGAGTTTGAGTCTCTGAGGAAACACTTGTGTTAGGAAAGAGAGCCACGAACCCCGAACCAAATACTAGATAATAATATCAAAAGAAAAATAGTTGGAGAAGGGATTAGAGGTAAATTGAGAAGATTTTCATTGTGAAAGTTTCACTAAGAGTTTTCAATTGCATAAGCAACCCCCTGGTCACTTATGATTAACGTGCAATTGGAAGGTAAAATCACAATTCATTGGGGTTGATAAGGATTGTTTAAAAATTACCCAAACAAAACAAATGGAATCTATAAGTGCCTTTTTGGGTTCAATCAGGCTTATATGAGATTCCACCACTTAATCAAACAGGCACTAAGTGATTAATTTTTCTTGATATTTATTATAATTGAATTTATTTTTGAATTAGTCCTTACTATTGTACTTTTTTCTCAATATTTTGGCTTATATATGTGAGTAAATTTTATTATTATTAAGCTTTGATTTTGCCAAAAAAAAAAAATCAAATATATTGTGTCCAAATGATTCCTGATTAATTATCTTTAATAGAATATTTCAACAATATCATCAGTGAACGACTACATTAAATTATATAAAAAAAAAGTATGATACCATTGCTTTTAAAAAAATTTTATTAAAAATTGATTAAAGCTATAGTGATTAAAAGTAGACCTTATTTTAATTTTTTTAAGGACAATATTATTTTCATATTTTTTATTATAATACTAAATTCATTTGAAAATATCAATTTTCTTACTATTAAATAATTTATAAGTTTTAAGAATAATAGAATTTGCACCAATATATGTGCATACATATCTCATGCTAATCAATTCCCACTCGTTTACTTTCAAATAAACCTTGTTCAAATTGGTTTCTTGCTTTAGGAGGAAAATTCTAAGGGGGCATGCAGAGTCATCAAAGCATATTTGAATTCAAAATATAAATACTTAGTGGGTGGGTTTAGTGATTGATTGATTTAATTAATTATTTTAGCTAATAATAATTCATTACACGTTGGGCTTTGTGATAGAGCATAAGAATATATGATTATTGTCATGAGGTGGTCCCTCTCTAGCAGCCTATCCATTCATATTTGCTTCAGTTACAGTAGCTGCGATTCTACTCCACAAACCTTGCCTTTATCTGGAAAAGTCTCAAGTGCTTCGTTGGTTTACCAACAATATTTTGTATTCTAATTGTTTTCTACTGAAATAATATAATATTTGGTTTTTATAGTTTGTCTTAGTTTTGGTTTTGATATATATTATTTTAAATCATAGGTTTTTGTTCTTTAAAAATAAAAAAATTAGATTTTTATTAAAATATAAGAGATAACATTTTGGATGGAAAGAAACTTAAAGAACCAAAACATATGAATGATTTGAAATTATAAGGACTAAAGTCAAAATGAGAGTAAACTATAAGGAACAAATGTTGTGTTAAATTTTTAATACTATTTGGTCTTTGTCTCATAGTTTCAAACCATAATTTTAGTCCATCAAGTTTCTTTCCATTTAAAACGTTATAATCCATGTAGTTGAAGAAAAATCACCTAAACAATTTTATCCCTTTAGAGAGAAAAACTTATAGTTTAAAACTAGATCAATATTAAAATGATGGCAAACTATAAAGATCAAACATCGTATTAACTTTTTTTTAAAAAAATACTGGCCTTGATCATTTTAAATTGAGTCGGAATGAAGCACATGAGTGTAAAAATGTGTCAGCTCGGCTCACAAGATTGAACTTTGCATTTTATTTAAAAATCAAAGAATAAACATTAAATTACTTGAACTACTTATAATTGATTCGTTTTTTTTAAAAAAATATACGCAAATCCCTATACTTTGATATGATTTTTAATCAGCTCTTATAGTTTCTTTTCTTTTCATTAAGATCCTTATAATTTCACTGAATTTTTTTTTCAGGTCCCTATTATTTTTTTTATTATGTTCTTATAGGTTCATACGATTTTTAATCAAGTCCCTATACTGTTTTTTTTTAAATTTTATCAGTCATATAAAACTACAACTACCTAATTAAAAATCAGGTGAAACTATAAGTATATGATAATAAGGAAAAAAATTTAGGAACTTAATTAAAAATCAGCTAAAACTATAAGAATTTGATAATAATAAGAAAATAACGGTAGAAATTTGATTAAAGATTATGCCAAACAATAAGACGTGCAGATTAATTTCCCTTTTCTACACATGATATGCATCTGATAGATTAATTTCCTTCACGGTAACTAAGCATAGAAGGTAAACCTTTGGGAAAATGTCAGCTAGGTCCCAAGATACAAAAATAATCTCAAAAAACTCCTTTTGAAAAGTCAAAGGTTTCTGACATGAATTCCCTATGAGCAATTACAAAAATAACCCCTACTCAAATAACAAAAGAAAACGCACAAAGGAGAGGAGGGAAGCACGTTTTTGTGATCAAGACATAGGAAAAAGAGAAAAATACACGGATGAAGGGCGTAGGTGGTGCAATGTCTTCATCATCGTCTTCATTAATGTGGCTGGGAACATCGTCTTCATCATAGTCTAGGTACGGGTAGCAACGTATAGAAGCGAACTGGAAAATTTTGTTTTTTTCTGTGTGAAAGTTGGTTAGATTGAGATTGAGGGCTTGGTGAAAGGTTGGATCTTGGGCTAAAAAATAGAGTAAGTGGTAGTTGGTAGACAAGAAATGCTAAGAATTTGGTAGACAAATGAGCTTGATCATTGAAGTTGGGGTTTCACCTTAGGTGGGTTGTGTTTATGTTAGAGTGCTCTGTTTTTGTGGCATGGTAACAGAGGAGCTGCTGTGTTTAAAGTGAGAATGATAAATGTAATTGGCATTCTTTGCTGGAAAAATGCTAAAATGAACACAAAAAATTGTTGTAAGTTTGTGCATATGAAGTTGTAAATATTGCTTTAGAAGTTGTTAATACGTACCATAGCTGTGCTCTGTTTTTTGGGAAGCAAACAGAGGTTTGACCTTGTTTTTAGTGTGTTTGGTGTTATTAGAAAAATGACATGTGTAAGAATAAAACGTATAGTTAACGTGTTGTTAATATGTGCATATGAAGTTGTAAATATTGCTTTAGAAGTTGTTAATACGTATCGTAGCTGTGCTCTATTTTTGGGGAAGCAAACAGAGGTTTGGAAGTTGTTAATATGAAGTTTGTGTTGCAGATTGACATGAAAGATGAGAAGTTGTTCGGGGAAGAATATATTTTGTTTCTTTCATGTTGGGGGAGTTTTTAAATAGTGTAGAAGATAAAATGTAATATGTTGGTGGTTTAGTAAAAACAAGATGCGTAAAGGAAGGCACAACATATGCGTAAATAGAGCATAACATATTGTCAACAATCACAGAAGTGCCACCAAAATGTTGTGTATGTTGTAAACAATGAGAGAAGTGCCAAAAAGTGGTGTGTATGTTGTAGTTTCTTGCACAAGCTACTACCCTGGTGCAACAGCTGAAAATAGTTGTAAACATAGCTTAAAGACTTGTTAAAATGACTTTAAGTGTTGTAAACATAGCAGAATATGTTGTAAACATTGCATAAGCACGCTTTTTTTTCTTACATGTTGTAAACGTAACTTAATACGTTGTTAATATGACATATGATGTTGTACATATAGCATAACATGTTGTAAACGATGAGAGAAGTGCCAAAAAAGTGGTGTATATGTTGTAGCTTCTTGCACAAGCTACTACCCTGGTGTCACTGGTGAAAATAGTTGTAAAATTAGCTTAAAAACTTGTAAAAATAACTTAATGTATTGTAAATGTAGCAGCATGTGTTGTAAACATTGCACAAGCACGCATTCCTTTTACATGCTGTAAATGTAACTGAATATGTTGTTAATATAACTTATGATGTTGTAAATACAGCATACCACGTTGTGAACAATAACAGCATACCACGTTGTGTACATGTTGTAAAAGTAACTGAATATATTGTAAACGCTATTTGAGATTTTGAGAGTTGGTGGGACAAACATGCATCCAATGACCTTTGTGAAAACATAAAAATATCAAACAGTTGTTAAAATGTCATCAACTATTGTGAAAACATGCATATCCACTGGTAAACCATAAAAACAAAAAAAAACGATTTGGGGATCTTGTTGTCTAAATACGTTGGCCCTTTCACCTGTCAAACAACCTGATTAAACCACCAAAAAACATGTTGTGAACATATACATAATGTGTTGTCAATGTACACAACAACTAGCCTATACTACAAAATATCATCTCAAATGCTACATGTCTTTCTTCCTCTTCATTTGTTGGTTGCCAGTGAGAATGGACAGCACATCTCTATTTGCTTTCCCAAAAATAGAGCATTCCCTCTGCTTGCTTCCCCAACAATAGAGCACAGGTTTTGTACGTATTAACAACTTCTACAGCAATATTTACAACAATATCTACACAAATTTACAACACATTAACAGCACTTTTTTTCATCATATCAGCATTTTCTAATAACACAAACCACACTCACACCTCTGTTTGCTTCCCCAAAAACAGAGCACAGGGACAAACTTCGTATTAACAACTTCCACAGCAATATTTACAATTACATCTGCACAAATTTACAACACGTTAACAACACTTTTTTTTCAAGATATCAGCATCTTCTAATAACACAAACCACACTCACACCTCTGTTTGCTTCCCAAAAAACAGAGCACAGGGACAAACTTCGTATTAACAACTTCCACAGCAATATTTACAACTGCATCTGCACAAATTTACAACACGTTAACTACACATTTTATTCTTGTATATGTGCTTTTTCTAATAACACCAAACACACTAAAAACAAGGCCAAACCTCTATTTGCTTCCTCAAAAACAGAGCACAAGTTCGGTACGTATTAACAACTTCCACAGCAATATTTACAACTTCATATGCACAAATTTACAACAATTTTTGTGTTCATTTCAGCGTTTTTATAGCAAAGAATACCAATTACATTCACCATTCTCACTTTAAATACATCAGCTCCTCTGTTACCATGTCATAAAAACAGAGCACTCTAACATAAATACAACCCACCCAAGGTGAAACCTCAACTTCAATGATCAAGCTCATTTGTCTACCAAATTCTTAGCATTTCTTGTCTACCACCTACCAATTACTCCATTTTTTAGCCCAAGATCCAACCTTTAACCAACCCCTCAATCTCAATCTAACTAATTTTCACACACACAAAAAATTTTCCAGTTCGCTTTTGTACCTTGCTACCCGTACATGGACGATGAAGAAGACGACATTCCCAAGCACATTAACGCCACTTTGTATCCCTTCAATGTTGCACCTCCTATACCCTTCGTCCTTGCATTTTTCTCCTTCTCCTTAATGGCTTGATCACAAAAACATGCATTCCTCCTCCTCCTCTGTGCGTTTTCTTTTGTTATTTCAGTGGGGTTATTTTTGTAATTGGCCATTGTGAATTCATGTTAGAGACTTTTCTGACCATTGACTTTTCAAAAAGAGTTTTTTGGCATTTTTTTTTGTACCTTGAGACCTAAGTAACATTTTCCCTAAACCTTTCTCATCCAAGTCTAATCTACACATACACACAGATATTTCTAAAAAACACACCTGTAATTACTTGCTTAATTAATGAAAACCACTGCTACTCATCACGATAATATGAATCGATAGGTTATCCATTTTTATATTGAAGACATCTCATAGACTACCATATCTGACCAAGTGAGAGAGAACTGTATGGCAAATTGCAATGTGATAACATAGTTGTTATAAAATAAGATTTAAAAAAAGAGATTGATTTGAAATGTCTGATAATCCCAAATATATATAATGATATGGATTAAGCGCACTAATGTCACTTTTAATTAATATGACAACAACGAAATTTCCAGGCTAAGTCTGTCCTCCTCTTTGTTGGTTTCCATCTGTAGTTAATTAATCAGTCAGAGTTCTAAATTTTTTGGATCCGGAATTACGAAAAAAAATATTAGTTTCTTGTTATTTCTCGAAGTGATTTGAGTTACTTTTGTGAGAAAGAAATGCAAAATAATATATTCCATTAAATTTTCCTTCTTTTTTCAGATAGAGCCATATACTTTTGAAACTATTATTTAAATCTTAAAATTTTCACATCCCAACAAATAAGTTACTTTATATATTTTTAAAGTCAATATCTCCCTAGGCCACTAAACTCTAACACTTAGGCCGCATTTAGTATATGTGAAAGGAGCTGATAAAAGGAGAAGAATTATTGTCTCTTATATTGGTTTGCAATCTAGAATACTTAGAAAATTCAAACTTCTCTTAAAATAAATTAAGGCTGATCTATTTAAGGTTAGGGAAAAAGTGATTTTTGGTTAGTTAAAATGAAAGAGTTGTTGGGAGAATCTTGAGGTAAAGGTGGGGATATGTTGGAAATAATCCATTTTCAGCTTATTTTGATAAGCTAATACGCCCTCTTAATGTTTTAAAAGCTAGACCGCATATCGAACTAGAAATATCAGCTGGTCATGATTCAAACAGTCAGATAAGTTGGATCGTTTAGTTGAACTAGAGACTTAGTTATTGAATTAAAATAATATTATATATAGTATTATATTATAAACTTAATTAATTTAATTTTATGGATAGTTAACAAGATCACAACATATATCCCAATAAAAGAAAAGTAATATGAATATAAATAGATTTTAGGTAAAAATATAATATAAACAAAAACATAAAGGGAAAATTGCATTTACGCCGGACAAGAGAAAATATGAAAAAAATGGTCCTTTGAAATTTCAAAATTGTATTTAAGTCCTGTAGGACTTTTTTGCAATAAATTCCAATCAAGGACTTATCAATGGACGCTCATGGACTTCCTAATGGACGCCGCTAGACTTGTCAAAGATGCCCCCATAGAATTGTCAATGACGCGCCCATGTACTTGTCAGCTGAATTGAAATTTATTTCAAAAAAGTCTCATGGGACTTAAATTGAATTTTAAAATTTCAAGGGACCATTTTTTTGATATTTTCTCTTCTCCGGGACCTAAATGTAATTTTCTTAAAAGTAAATTTCCATTGTTTAATAATAACATACTCATAAAAATATATTTTAAGAATTTAGAATTAATTTTTTATACAAAATTAGAATCAATTTGTAACTATTGAATATTTAAATTTCAAATTAAGGGAGTATTCCCTATAATTGCTCCTACTTTCTAGAACGGGTGGTGAGAGAAAAATGGGGTAGTTTTTTTTTTTTTTTTCTAAATAGAGAATTTAATATGCTAGCTTGCATCTTTTTAGCTTTCCCTTTTCTGTCTTCAACTCTGGGCATGTTAGACCGTCTTCGTATCTTCTTTCTCCAACGTTTTATTATGCCTGCTCTTCTTCTTCCTCCTCTTTGTTCTTCTTCTTTCATCTCTTTTTTTTGGTCTTCTGCAACTATTCCATATAGCCACGACGGGGAAAGGATGGGTATTAGAGGATCAAGGTTTTAAACCAGTTTTGTAGTGTTAAATTTCTCCGGCGGAGGTTGACAGTGGAACCCTCAAACGGTAGTTTGAAATTGATTTTGGTTGGATGGTTTTCATTTAGCCGCCTTGGTTCCCGGCTTTTTAATAAGTGACGGCTCAAAAGCAGCTAAATGATGGGCCAATCCGATCCAATGCTAAAGCGAGTTTTGCACATGAACCAAGCCACCTAGATCTTCGATCGACTGTCTGGTCCGGCTATTTAAATGCTACTCATCTTTTTTATAAAAAAACAATTGTTAAAATCACAATTCAAAATGTTAATTAAACACAATAAATGTGTAAGATATGCATTTTTTTCCATTTATACCTTATTAATAAACAGAGTATATGAGAGATAATGAGTTGCATATATTTAATAAAAGTAAAAATGAAATGTCCATTTTAAATTTTTAGATAAAAAAATTCATTCCTTATATTAAGAACTATACTTATGAAAGAGATTGGACAAAGTACTCATGAAGTGGGAGCGAAGCCCATAAACCCAGGGAGAGAAAAAATGAGTCAAGACTTCACAATTTTAACTTAAACCTTAAAGTTCAAGTTCATGACTAGAGGTGGGGAAAAGGGCCAGCCTAACCTAACAGGGCGCCCTATTTAAGCTGACTCCCCTAAAAGGGTCCCTCTTTTGAAACCTGTCCAGTTTACTCACAAGCTTAGGCTCAGCCCATGGGCTTCAAGCTCATTTAACAATTTTTTTTTTCAATTTCTTAAATAAATTAAATTAAAACATTAAAATATTTCATTTAAGACAAATATTTTTAAAGCATTAAATGTTTTATCATTTTTTATAAATAGAGTAAGTGACCAATTGCCTTAAAAAAATTATTCATGAGATGGAGACTCTACTTTCCCATTTTTCAATGTGTGTTATTAATTCCTCTTTTTGATATAATTTGCATAATATTCGGACCTCTTCAAATACAATTTAAAAATTGTTCTATTTATTTACCTTACATCGATAAAAAAATGATTCTTTCAATATTTCATAAAGAAGAATTTCTTTCGGGAAATATTAAGAACCAAATGAAAGATTCATAAAAATTGAGTAATATTTTTTAAAAAAAATCAATTAGAAAACTTTTAACTAACTATGATGTCATTAACATGATTCTCTTAGCTTTTTAATAAGAATATAATCAATTTTTTCCTTTAAAAAATTCAAATAGCAACACTATATGATTTGAAAACCATTAGGAAAAAAAAAATTAAATACCACATGACTTGCAAAACCCATAAAAGACCATTAACACTTGTGAAAGACAGATAAGGAATGGGGTGGGAATCTGGATTTTTGATGTTTTGGCTGAAAGAACAAAATGCCCTTAAGACTTATTTAATCAAAATAGAGAGAAGTATCAGGATTGCTCAAAACGCAGGCTCCAACTTCTTCCTCTGGCCATTCAAAAAAACTTCTTCCTTTAATTCTCATAGTCAGCGTCCCCAAATCGGTAATGGCGGGTGCAATCTGTCGCATAATTGCTTGAAGGAAAGTGAGAGTAAGCGAGTACTAAGGTTATTGGGCCATGAGTGTTGTATCATGGGCTCCAACTTCTTCCTCAAACTATCACAGTTGGTGTCGGAGTCCTCGGTAATGGTAGGTGCAATCTATTGTATGGTCACCTAAAGGAGACTGAGAGTGAGCGAGTATTGAGGTTTTAGGCTTGTAGGTGTGTCATTGTCGTTGTCTGTTAGAGTGGAGATTAATTTGTTCTAGGTTTGAAGGTCATCACTCCGTTGGTCTGATTGAGTATAGTAAGCTAATTTAATGCTTTTAAAATTGTTAATATGGCATTTTGGGCTGATTGATATAATGGCAATTGACTAAAACAAACAAGGACAATATTTTGGCACCTGTTATGAACCATGGAAAGTTAAAATGCTCCCTTCAACCTGACTAAAATAATAGTTTTGTAGTTTGCATGACAATTAATTTAAGTCTTGAGATGCATAAGCACATTCTGGTGTGATTTGTAATAGAACAAAATCTTATATTCTGAAAGATATTTATTCTTCCTCTGTCAAATGTTGAGGTCATGTTTATGTTATGGTCTTGTTATAGCAGTTTCACTCAAATCAGAAGGCAATATTGTTCGGATTGTTAAATATAGAATTTGGCCCCTAAAATTAAATACCCTGAATTGTAAAAGATTCGATGATGTAAGTTGAATTAAACTATAAGGTGTTTTTAAACTTGTAATTTCTGCCATAAAACTAGTTTAGACAAGAAGAGTAATTAATGTAAAGAGAAGCACACTGGCGTTTTACTCTAAAGAAATATTGAGACAGTATAATTAGTCTAAAATCCAAGCATATTAGGCATTTTAACTAGAAATATGCTTAAAAATACAAGGCCTTTCTGTAATGCCCCAAAATATGTGTAAGGGCTCATGACTCCAAAAGTGAATTTAATTATTGTTAGACAAACACTTTTGGAGAATAAAGTACAAATTATGACCTGAACTAGCAACAGAAAGTGCCCAAACTCTGTATTTAAGCTTAAGCATGTGACAAAGCTTAAGTTAAATTAAAAGTGAAGGGAGAGCGCATGGCAAGGAGGAAATAGAAGTAGAAAATTCCCCTAGTGGAAAGCTAGCTGAAATTCCCATAGTTAAGGGCAAAACAGGAAGAAAGAAATTTATCGGCCAATTAGTCAACTACCAAAGAGGAAATTGACTATTAACTAAAAGAGTAAGTGGTGGGACTAAATGGCTAATGGAATTGGTTAGAGTAATCATATAGTTACTTGCTTTTGGGTGAATGCATAAGGTGATGACACATGGCATCATGAGATGGAGTCAAATGGTCAAAATTTCAACTCTTCCTTCCTCCCTCTCTTTAATTCAGCATTAAGGGCTAAAGGAAAGAGAAACAAAGATGATCATTCTCATCTCATACTCTCTCTCTCCAAGCTCGTCATCCAAGCCATAGAAGAGGAAAGAAAAAGAAGTCCAAGCTTAAGGTGAGATTTTAACTTCGAAGATGACTCCTATTGCTCAAAACCTCTTCTTTAACTTTGTTCCTCTTGATGAAAGCTTCAATCCTATGGTTATAGATTTTCAAAAGGATGTGTTTTGTGTGCTTAAGAAAAACTAGTGGTTGGAGAATTAAAGAGCAAGCTTGTGGAAGTGAAAAAGGTAAGTAATAGTAACCTTTTGACATATATGTTGTGATCATTGGTTGAGAACTTTGGGTTGTGGATTTTTTCCCTATTTTTGTTTATTTTGGGTTTTAAAGAGTTCATGGTGTATTGTTGATGATAATGGTGTTTTGTGTTGTGGTTTGGATAATGGAATTGATTTCAGACTTGATTGGAAAGTTTGGAAATTTTCTGGATTTGTGTTTAAACTTCTACCCAAAATAGAGCTTGTAAAAGTAAGAGAATTTGATTGTTTTGATATTTCCATTGGATTCTATGTGACAAATTATGTGGGGAGTAGCCCAGTTGTGAATTCTGACCTTTGGAAGCATTTGTTGAAAACTGGAAATTTTGTCAAGTGAAAATTCTATACAGGAGAGCTACTTTGCATGGTGTTTTGAAATAACAAATGATGTCTAAAAGTTGTGAAACTCTCCAATTTTGTAGTTGACATTGCAAGCTTTATAATGATATAAGTATGTGTCATTTTGATATGTATGCTGAAAGTTATGGTCGTTGGAAGTCAGCCAAGAAACAGGCCAGTTCTTAGCCACGGCCAGGCGTTTTGGCCACAGCCAAAAAGTGTTTGAGAAGTTCTTGACTATGGCCAAAAGGGTCTTGGTCATGGCCCAAAACCTTCTGACCTATTTTTGGCCGTGACCCAAAAGTTTTTGACCTTCTCTTGGCCGCGGTGTTAGGATCGGCAGGCACAGCGGAAGAATTTTAAAAATTTTCACCGATCTTAATCGAGGATCTATCAACGGCGTTTAAACCAAGTTGGAAGGATTCATACCTTTTTATGATTCAGGGTTTTCACAATCTCTAGGAGCCAACACGTCAGGTCCGTTCCCTCTACCGGTATCCACACGGATGCTCTCCAACTGAGATTGCGTGCTAGTGCCTATAATGTCTCCTAGGGTTTCCCTTGCAGCTCTCAATTCTAATGTGTATCTCAGTATATCTACTCTATCAAGTTTATAACCTATGAGGGCTATTTTCAAATTTCAAAATTAATCATCATTAATTTTGAAATTAATTAACTATTAATTATCTTGATGAGCTAATTAAATAAATTCAGTTTAAATTAAATCTGTCCAACCGTTTTAATTTAACCTATTTATTTAATCCAAATAAAGAGCCATTAGATTTACGTTATCTTCATAAATTAAATCTGAGATACCATATCTCCATCATGTTAGTTATTAGATTTAATTTATTTTAATAAATTAAATTTAAAACTAACACAATATAATAATATCATATAATATATATACATATATATATATATATATAATATGTATTTCAAAAATACATATCTATATAATATTATTAACAAATTTTATATTACATATATACATATATATATATAAAATTCGCCCACCCTAATTAAACATTATCTCGTGTTGGGCCATTCTTATGTGCGACCCTATAGGCCCATATGAAGTTGGCAGTGGACCAATAACTGTACTAACCCACAAGTCGCAAGCGGCCTCTAGCAAGACATCACTACTACCCAATTCATATGAGGATCGTTAATACGATGCAACCTGTCATACAACCATGTCACGTCCCTTTTGTCACACGATATATCAGTCAAGGATGAGGCATGGATAATGTCATCCTCTTATTCCTGACTATTACTTTCTCGATTCCTGAGTAGTCTGACAATAGAAATGGAAACTCCTTTCCATTGCAGTATGGCCATACATTTCTCAGACTTACTCATCGAGGGGCCCAGTAATATCTCTCTACTAATGTGAGGGACAAATTCCATCTTGATCATTCATATTCCTCTGCATGAAAAACCACCAAGCCCGATTGTAGCCTTTATCATCACCCGGTCAAAGGTGACTTTTGACTAGTTCAAAGCTTAGCAACTCTCATGTAGGAATCCATGATGACCTCAGGTCAAAGGGCATTGTGACGTGGTTATACATGAGAAAAGCTTATGACTTGATACATGTAGCTTTCTCATAGTGGGTCGGTCCAGTACCTTGTTCTCTTACAAGCGCCTAAGACTTTGATTCATATCTCCATATCTTATCAAAGTCATACTGATCTTGTTTCATCTCTACTCCCGCACAGATGACCGACCAGGGACATTTTAGGACAATCTTTATGAATTATCCAAGGATACAATTATCACAGTTAACATGCAAATAATATGATAACAGAATGGAGAAATTTCATTAAATTAATAATGTTCAAAGTACAATGATTGGCCCTTTGGGCACAATTTCCAATAAAACACTACATGATGTACAACCAAATATGTTAGTCTTTGGCAAATGTTGTGTGCTATGACAAATTGAGTAAATGGAATGATTAAAATACTAATGGTTTTCACAAAATGTTCAATGGGAATGACAAATACTACATGATATGCTAACCAAATCTATTAGTCTTTGGCAAAAGGTGTGGGCTATGACAAATTGAGTAATGGGAATGACTAAAATACTAATGGATGTCATAAAATTTTCAATGGCAATGACAAATACTGCATGACGTAATGACCAAATATGTTAAGTCTTTGGCAAAAGGTGTAGGCTATGACAAATTGAGTAATGAGAATGACTATAACCAGTAATGTATGAAAGGTTTAGCCAAGAGGTGTGAGCTCTGAGAAATTCAATAATTGGAATGACTAAACCAGTAATGGTTTTCACAAAATTCATAATAGTTTTCACAAATGCCTGACGTATTGACCAAATCAGTTAATGCATTCACTAATTTTGTTAATGGAAATGACAAGTTTGGTAATAGTAATGACAAGTTCAGTTATGCTATTAAAAAAACCAATGTCCATGACATCAACTATCGCACAAATGGTCAAATGGCTTGTAAATATCACCTACACCTAATACATACAAGTTATGAACCACAAAGTATTCCTTCTCGTCTACATTACTTACAAAAAAGTGTCACCATTAACAAAAGTAGTAATGGTAATAATAAGTACAGTATTGGAATTTACAAAAACCATATTCTTAATGACAGCAACTACCATATACATAATGACAAGTTAACATTACTCATTCCACCTACATTTAAAGCATACAAGTCATGAACCCAAAAGAAGATGTTCCTTCATGTATTCTTTACTTACAATAAATTATCAATATTAACAAAAGTAGTATGGTAATGACAATAACAGTATTGGAAATTACAAAAAATCATATTCTACATGACAACAACTACCATATACATAGTCAAACGACAAGTGAACATTATGATTCCACCTGTACCTAATGTTTTCTTGCCATTCCCATCATATAAGATATTTATATCCCTATACAGTACTTACAAAAAAGGACATCATATATGTCATAACCCTTCTAACAAAAAATATGAGAAGGGATCTAAGTCATTGTACATAAACCAAAAAAAGACTTGTAAAATATTTACTCCGAGGTCTAGACACCCAGGCTTAACTTGGGTTTGGATTTTTGCATGTTCTTCTTGAGTGTCTACTTAATGGCATGCGCTATAGTAGTATATTTTCTTGTTTTGGAACTGTAACTCTTCCCTTAAAATTCTTGACCTTTCAAGGGGTTGGCTGGTCTTCGGTGGTGCCAGGAACTTTTTATTGGAAATTGTGCCCTATGAGCCAATCATTGTACTTTGAACATTATTAATTTAATGAATTGTCTCCGTTATGTTATCATATTATTTGCATGTTCATTGTGATGATTGTATCCTTTGATAAATCATAAAGATTATCCTAAATGTCCCTAGTTGGTCATCTATACAGGAGCAGAGATGAAATAAGATCAGTATGACTTTGATAAGATATGGAGATACAAATCAAAGTCTTAGGTACTTGTAAGAATACAAGGTGTTGGACCGACTTGCTATGAGAAAGCTGCAAGGATCTAGTCATAAGCTTATCTCATGTATAACCACGTCATAATGCCCTTCGACCTGAGGTCATCATGAATTCCAACATGAGAGTTGCTAAGCTTTGAACTAATCAAAAGTCACATTTGACCGGGTGATAATAAAGGCTACGATCGGGCTTAGTGGTTTTTCATGTAGAGAAATATGAATGGTTAAGATGGAATTTGTCCCTCATATTAGTAGAAAGATATTACTGGGGCCCCTTGATGAGTAAGTCTGAGAAATGTATGGCCATACTATGAAATAAAAGAGTTTCCATTTCTATTGTCAGACTACTTAGGAATCAAGAAAGTAATGGTCAAGAATAGGAGGATGACATCATATATGCCTCATCCTTGACCAAAATATAGTGTGACAAAAGGGACATGACATGGTTGTATGATAGGTTGCATTATGTTAACGATCCTCATATGAATTGGGTAGTCATAATGTCTTGGTAAAGGCCGCTTGCGACTTGTGGGTTAGTACAATTATTGGCCTACTGTAAACTTCGTATAAGCCTACGGGTCACACACAAAAATGGCTCAACGCGAGACAATGTCTAATTTAGGTGGATGAATTTTATATTTAAATATATAATATAAAATTTGTGAAAAGAAAATTAATAATATTATATATATGTATTTTCAAAATACATACATATATATAAATATATATATATATAATATTATTATTATATTGTGTTAGTTTTAAATTTAATTTTATTAGATAAATTAAATTTAATAACTAACATGATAGAGATATAATATCTTATATTTAATTTATAAGGATAAATTAAATCTATTAGCTCTTTATTCGAATTAAATAAATAGGTTAAATTAAAATTGTATGACAGATTTAATTAAACCGAATTTATTTAATTAATCAAGATTAATTTTGAAATTCGAATATAGCCCTCATGGGTTATAAAAATGGAGCAGAAAAATTCATGGATAAATGAGAGTTTAAAGCGTAAGGAAACCCTATGAGACATTGGAGGCGCTAGCATTCGGTTTGTGTCAGAGTAACATTCGTGTAGATACCAGTAGAGGGAGTTGATTGACGTTTTGGCTCATGAAGATCAAAAACTCAAAACAAAAAGAATGGTACGATTCTTTCTAACTTTGTTTCAACGCTATTGATAGATCCGTGATTGGGATCGGTAAAATTTAAAATTCTTCGGCTGTGCCTACCAGTCCCAACACTTTTGACTTGCTGTATTATCCAGTCAGTAGTCATTTGGATGTGGCATTTCTGTTGTGACAATTGGGATCATGGTTTTGCTATAAATCTTTTGTTTGCATTCATCAACATAATTGTAAACATTGCCATGAACGCCCTTTATGGCAGCACCATCATGAGGACAAGGAATACCTGACATTTTCCAGGCTCTATAGGTGCACTCATGTATAGATAGCTGCACCTTTAATGATCTAGTTGCTGTATGGACTTTCACCCTACCACCTCCATATATTTCAACATCCACATATTCAGCCCTTTTAACATCTTCCATCACTTCTTGTTCTATGTTTGGCCCTACACCATTTTTCCATTTACTCATTGCCATACTTATCACATACATCTTCTTGGCTACTTTGTCACGATGCTCGTGGATAAGCTGGGTAACATTATGATGTTTCTCCTTGACCATCCAAGCATTGAATGACTCTACAAGGTTTGTCCTTATTTTATCCCAACGTTTAAATAGGAACTTGCATATGGCCTATCTTTCAATATTACTATGATTGATTAACCACTCATATATTTCCTAATTGAAAAGCCTTATGTGTTCCATTGCAGTCTCAAAGTCAATATTAAGCCTTGCATATGCAATTGTATCAACTAAGTCCAATCTATTTTCCTCTATTCAATTAAAGGAGTTGGTCGCTAAAGTTCTCCTTAATGTGCTGTAACAGTACACATGCCTCTCACCTCCAAATACTCCTCGCACAATAGTGATTATTGCATTGTGTCGGTCTAAGACAATTGTTATTTGTAATGAACCTAATATCTTCTTAATCATCTGAAAGAACCACTTCCAATCCTCATTTGTCTCTCCCTTCATAGTAGCGAAGGCAAACGGAAACAATTTATTGTCTACATCAAAGGCAGAAGCTGACCGCAAAGTTTCCTTGTATGGTTCACTTAAATGGGTTCTATCAATGTATAGTATAGATCTAGCACTAGGAATGAACCCCTCTATACAACAACAATACACTATAAATACACACTTAAAGGTGTTCCTCCCCCTATCCACCCATTCAGCCACAGTCTTCTCATCACTTTTCTTCAACCGATCATATATCTATGGTATTAACATATATGTTTGTTTATGTCTACCATGAATTTCCTTTCTTGCCTTTTTCTTTACCCTATATGCTTGCTTATATGTCAATTGCACACCATAATCTCTAGCCAAACTCTTCCTTATTTCATTTGGACTCTTTTCTATGTGATTTCTAACCCCATCAATCATAATTGATGATGTCAAGCTAGCACTTCAAGCATGTGTCACTTCAAGATTGTCTTAGGCTGTATAAACATATTCTTTGGTGTATCTCGTCACACGTACGAAATAAGTGCTCTTCCCAATTGCCCTTACAATTATCCTCTATGGACAATCTTCAACCTTACATTTAACATACACACAGTCCCTTGAATTCTTCACATATGTGTACTCAAATTTGTGCGCAATGCTAAACTTGTGCAGCACCTTCTTGAAATCATCTGGATGTGAAAATGTTTGATTCACTCCTACCAATAAATCCTTCCACTTCTTAGAGTTCATCTCCAGCATCGATGTTGGTACACCCTCAACTGCACATGGAAGGCTCAGAATAAGTCTTGCACTACACTCATTTCGTACATATTTATAACTCATTCCGTAACACAGAGCCTCATCAATGTAACACATTTTCTCTACAAGTCCCAAGAATTGATCAACCCTATATAGACATTAACAAGTGTTATCAACATATTACCAATAGCACTATAGAAAATAACTACTATAACTACAAAAACTGTGACTTGCCTTTCTGTGTCATCTATGTCCCTTCCTTTATTATCACTTCCTTTACATGCTACATACACATGTGCACTACTGTCATTATAATGAAACAAATTTTCCAATTCGGAATCATCAATGAGATCTACTAATATCTTTTCACCAAAGCTCAAAGTATATTTAATGTCACACCAATGACCATCTATGCCAAACGATCCTTCTATCATTACCCTCAATTCTTCAACTATCATCCCATTCTTTATCGATTTTACCCTCACACTCCCACCATTATATTTAAGTTCACCTTCAACATTAATAACAAACTCCCCCCATCATGGAAAAAACAAATAAGTGACTTTGAAGGTGTTGCCTGAATATTCAATGTCATCTTGCATGATAACCTGCAACAAAAAATTAATATTTCATCATAATGATAGTTCTATACCAATGAAATTTCATCACACAAAAAAATCCCCACAACACATCCACTTGGGCCAATGACTACTTTATCAAGATGTTTGACAATACTAGTTTCGCAATTAATAACAAAGGTAAGCCTTTACTAAGTATTTAACCTCCCACTCCACACCTATGTCATGGCAGCATACATTTATGAAGGAACTGACTAAATTAGTGATGCTCTTGACAAAATCTGTTATGGGATTGACTAAAATAGTAACGATGTTGACAAATGTTGTAATGGATTTCACAAAAATCACTAAGTTTTGACAACACGTGTCAAAAGATTGACGAAGAGTTTTGTATTGTGACCAATTGAGTAATGCGAGTTATGAAACCAGTAATGTTGTTGACAAATACCGTAATGTTTCTCACGCAATCTTTAGGTCCTAACAAAATGAGTAAATGGCTTCACTATTATTGTTAATGTTAATGGCAAATTTAATTATGGTAGAGACAAGTCCTATGATGGCGTTAACAACAAACCAAATATGGTCATGACAACAACTATCATGCACATATAGATATAGTAATGACAAGTCTATTGAAGATTATTCATTCCACTTACACTTAATGCATACAAGTCATTGACCCCACAGAACATGTTCCTTTCCTATACATTACTTGCAATAAATTTTCACCATTAACAAGTCATGTGTAATACCCTGAATTCTGAGACTTGAGCTTAAAATATAAGCCTGAGATTAGTGGACTGCTAAGCCCCGGTTTAGAAAGATCCCAAATTGTGATTAAGAGATAATAAATCCAAAAGTGGATGTGTTTAGTGATAAATAACCCTTTTGGAGAATCCGATGTGATTTGAGATTCGAATATGATTCATATGTATTGTGAGCAGCGCCGAAACCCCGTACTTGAGTTCAATCATGGATTAACATCTAAATTGACTTAAAATAGAGGGGAGGGCGCATTGTGGAAGAAAAGGAATGATATGGTGTGTTTGGTGGTGATTCAAGAGGAATTGCCGTAATCAGGGGCAAAACGGTAAAGTTACCGACCAATTGATCAGTTACCGAAGAGGAAACTCATTGGTAACTTCAAGATCAATGGTTAGGATTGATTTGTGTTGAGATCAAAGGGTGGAATCCCATGTGCATGTTCCTATGTGAACTCATGAAGATGGATCAAGATCATGACAAGTGGCAAGATGTGAACCCTTGGATCTTGGTCAACATTTCAAACTCTTCCCTCTCTCTTTCATAGTCGGCCACATGAGAAAAAGGGGAAAACTGATCTCTTCATCATCTTCATCTCTCTCTCTCTCTCTCTCTTGTTCTCTATTTTCACCAAGCACAAGGGGAGGAAAGAGAAAGCTATAGGTGAGATTTTGGTTGGTTTATGGTCCTCTAATGCTCTAATGTCCTTCTATAATCTTGTTCATAGTGATGAGAGCTTCATCTCTATGGTTTTAGATTCTTGATTGGAGGTGTTTGATGGCTTGAGGAAATTTGGAAAGATGAAGAATCAAAGAATTGGTTTGGGAA
Source organism: Inga oerstediana (assembly GCA_963210345.1). Lineage (NCBI taxonomy): Eukaryota > Viridiplantae > Streptophyta > Magnoliopsida > Fabales > Fabaceae > Inga > Inga oerstediana. The sequence goes on from OY723409.1 coordinate 43,718,448, forward strand.
AGAGGAAGAGGTGAGTATTTGAAGCCTTTTGATCTAAGTTTTGTTATTTGTGGATGAGTATTGTGAATTTTGGTTTTTGCCCTGATTTTGGTGGAATTGTGAAATGCATGAATTTTCATGTGTTTTGTGTTGAAAATGGTGTTTTGTTGTGTAATTTGGTAATTGGAATTGATTTGGGAACTTGAGATGGAAAGTTGTGCAATGTTGAGTTGAAATGTGATATTGTGTGACATGTTGCAATTCATTGTGAAACATGTCAATATGATGTGAATTTGGTTGTTTTGGTGTTTCCAATGATTTTCTTGTGAAAATTTGTGTGGGAATGAGGTTTGGTATGAAAATGGGAACCATTGGAAGCAATTGTCAAAATCTGAAAATCTGTCCCTTGAAGTTTTGTTCTGGACAGTCTGCTTGTGTTGACGTTTTGACTGGGCAAATGATGCCAGCAAATTATGAAACTTTCTAGTCTTAACGTTCACATCCCAAGCTTCAAAATGGACATATAATTTGTGCCATTTCATTTTGTGAGCTGGGAGTTCTGGTTGTCTAAAGTTTGAGGACGAAACTGGATTCTGTTTTGGAGCAATGTTGGATTTTGTGTAAATCTGGATTTATATGGTGATTTCCAGCATTGGCCAATATTTTTCCTGTGTAGAGGACTTGAATATCTTTCATTTTGCTTTGAGATCACCTCATTTCGATTTTTGTGAAATTAGTTATGAATTTTCTAAGTTGCCTTGGCTGCAGCAGAAAATCCTGGCTGCAGCGCAAAAGTTTCTGTGCACGTTTTGGCCGCAGCCAGAAATTCTTGGCTGCAGCCAAAAACCTTCTGTTTGTGTTCTGGCTGCAGCCAACCCCCAAAAATCAGCATTTTGGACTTTTAAAAGGTGATCTTTGGTCAAGTGTTTCCCAAGCCTTTAGGCATATGTTTGGGCTTTGATTAGCCACCTAAAGGTCGTGAATGATAACCAACTTAAGTGTTTGAGAGTTAAGGAATTGGAAAAGGGATTAACCCTATGTCCTTGTTTGGTTATAGGATTTGGTGTTCGCCCTGATCGTGAGCAGCCGGAGCTGGAGCTTACGTGGAAAGAGTGTAGGGAGCATATCTCTTCTGTTTGTATTTAATATATGTGTTAGTGTGTTGGTGCATGTCTTAACTTTGCATAATTATGTGTAATTTGAAGCTATGTTTCAATTTATGCTATGGCCATAGGTATATTGTTCGAAGCATTGAGCTTGCAAATTGTCATTGTGTTATCATGAGTTGTGTGATGCAAGCATATCATGCATTAAACATTTATCGTATGTGCATATTGATATTGTTATCCTACTAAGATTCTCTCGAATCTCACCCTCCCCCATCAACATTATAGACAGGGAAGGAAGAGCGAGGATGGTGCAAGCATTCAAGGACGGTGAATACTCCTTAGAGTATTTGAGTTTGGTAGTTGGTTATCATAGATGTTGGGATAATTATATATGATATGGATGTATATTTGAGTATGTATTCAGATATGTATTTGAGATGTGTATTTGAGAAAACTTTGTGTAATCCCCATATGAGGGCTTGTAGGGGCGAATATGCCCTATAAGGTTTTGAGTTAATGTACGGAACCCGGGATTGCCGGGATTATTTTGTGTACTCTGATTTATTATGAATGTGATATTCAGCGTAGTAATTGTATTCGAAAAGTGATTATGAGACCAAGTTTATAAATGATTTCGAAAGGTAATTGTGAAAACCCCGTCATGTGATGGGTTAGTAAATGTTTTTGATTGTTATTGGTCTCTATTTCACTTTAATTGCGTATTTCAGATATAATTACGGAAGGGGGTTACATCATGCACATAAAACACCCATGTCATCCCCACCCAACAACCATATACAAGTATCCACATGTCACTTTTTCCCTCCAACTAATCAATCATCCCCATCAACTTAATGAAACCTATTACAAATCAATAAGCTTTTTATTATACTCCCTCTCACAACTAACACGACCAAACACATAAATAACAACAGCTCACCTTTGAAGCCATCGTACTTACATAAAGTCTAAACCTTTAATCTCCCTCAATCTACAAGCGCACTTAACCACAACCAAAACCAAAATAAATCACCTACAATCACAGCACAATTGTCATTGTTCTTAGCCCTCATTAACAACCCCAAATAAATTATCTCCTACACTCCACATAAAGCCCCAAATTTTTACTGTACATGCACCATCAAACCCACTAAACCACACCCAAAACCCACTAACATTAACAATGGGAATAAGATGGCTATTGTCCAATTCATCTGAAAAAGATCATGGTTGTTGAAAAGTTACTTACACTTGACTCTTTTCTTAGCTTCCCTTTCTTCGACATTGATCGGCAAACTCCTTTGTCACCTTCACCTTCAGCTGGTAGCAGCCTCCCACTTAGCATTTTTGGCACACCTGTCAACTTAAATATGAAAGCATTTTAAAAGGAGCATTTTGGTCTTTAACCCAAAACATCAAAAAACCAGATTCCCACCCCATCCCTTATCTGTCTTTTACAAGTATTAATGGTCTGTTGTAGGTTTTCTAAGTTCATGTGGTATTTAACTATCTTTTTCCCAAAACCATTTCTAATTTTTTTTTTTAAAAAAAAATCATTTTTTCAAAGCAAAACTCAACTTGTAATCATTTAATAAAAAAATTGGAGGGTTTAAACGGGTCGGCCTGCAGCCCTACAGGGTCGGTCCGTTTAAGCCTGTAGCCCTACAAAGCTGCCCTTTTAGGCCCGACTCTTTTTGGAGACTCTAAATCGTAAGCTCGGCCCTCGATGTGCTCAAGCCTAAATGAGCCCGCCCGACAGGCTTGGCCCCATTTCCCAAGCCAATTCATGAATCTTTTTAATTTGCTATATTAAATATATTTATTTTTAAGATCAAATTTATCCAATATAAGACTTTCCGCATCAATTTAAATCCACTCATATTTGAACATCCTAGTAAATAATTTCACAAACGCTAAGTTTCTGCCAATGTTGTGAGTGAAATAGGGTAAGTCTCATTTTTCGGCTTCACGCGGTGTGGCACACACAATACCCTGCTACTATAACCAAGGTAAGTTTCATTTTTGGGTTTCAGATGCTTGCCATCTCGGGCCTCAAATGATGCCTTTTCATAAGTCCCAAATAAAACTGCTACTTGTTAGAACGTGGGACTGAATGGAAGTCTGGAAATGAGGAGAGAGAACAAATGGGTCAAATCAATAAAGAGATACAAATCTTTAACCATAGTTATTAAAACTGGATCGGACCGGTTGGTTTGAGCCGTAAACCAGCGAACCGGTCTAGTCCGACCGCTTTGATTAGTTCAGTACTTTTATTTTTAAAAAAATTAATTCATTTTTTTATTCAAAATTTCATATTAATAATTATCAAATCTTCACTTCTTTACCGGTTTAACCCTGAGTTAGTTCTAGTTTGACTCCAATACCACCCACTGACCTTTGACCCACAACCTTAACCGGTTCAGTGGCGGGTCCGGGTTTAGTAGCCTTATTAACTCAAAACTTGAAGACTCAAACTTATGGATTCTTCCATTTTTTTATATATTTATTATTAAGCCTGATTATATCCCAGGACTGGCTAAAAATATATTATTTCCAACACATCCCCATGTTTACCTCAAGATTCTTTCAATCCAACAACTCCCCTCGTGTGTAGATAAACTAAAACCTCATTTGTTATTGTTGGATTTTAGACAAACTCCCCCCTAATCAAGCATCCTCGACGAGGACCACGATAACAATAAAAATGGCTTGCTTGGCAAAATTCATGATCACTGTTCTCTCACTCTTAGTTATACAGTATAATGACAATTTTGCCCTTTAGTTTGAACGCTGTCATCACCAACAAAGGCAGTTCAAACCCTACCACTGCCACCTCTAGCCATTGAAGCCACATCTATCGAACCCCTATGGCGAAGCCACCAATAATGAAGAAGAGGACTCTGGTGTCGCCATTGGGGTTTAATAGATGTTGCTTAAAATGAAGAGAGATTCAACCCACGACTTCTATAAATTATTTTATATTTTATTAAAATCAATATTGATTGAGTTTCCTTGGCCTTAATTAATTTTGTAAGAATTAAAGGGCATTTTTGTCCTGAACATGTTCTTCAAGCAGTTATGAGCGTGCGCTCTAAGAAATTCAATTACATAACAATAACACACAATTTTTTTTTAAAAAAAAAATTATTGCTTTTTTGCCCATTCTAACAGTTAATATTAAGAAAACACTAAAAAGTGTCAACACTTTTTATATGACTATCTGACTTAATCAATTTTAAGTATTGTTAAGCCTAATAATTGGTAGCTCTCCAAAAGCCGTTTTTTGAATTTATATGGACTCAAACTCCAGATCCGTGCTTAAGTGATTAAAACCTCTTTCATTAGGACCAATACCTATAGATAATAACAGTTAACTTTGGTTGAGGATCGAAAAAAGATATTACATCGCTTTTAAAAGATTATATTTAACTTTGTTTCATAATTTTTCATGAGTGTCCATAACTCTCATGATAATACTTCAAAAACAAAATTTCATTTCAACTTTTTGTTTAATTATAATTTAAAAGAAAAAAGGAAAGCCTTATAACAGAAAACTGTAATTGTCAACAGCCTCTGGAGTCTAAGGTTGGAACGATTTGTTTTCAGTAATAAAATATAGCTGCCTTGATATTTAGATTTGGGTTCGGAGTATTAAACGCCCAAACATGTGAGGCACTGAAAAAACAAAATAAAATCACATAAATTTAAAAGCACAAAATCTGATGGATCTAACATTAATTGTTAATTAATAAATAAAACACAAACTTCCCTTTCCATTTTAGCTGGATTTGCCGTCCAAGTTGTTCTTAAGATCATTAAAGTATATGTAAGCATGCTATAATGATATCAATCATATAAGCAAATGTAAGCTTGCTATGATTAAACTTGATTGTTGGACGAGAATCGAATATTTATTTTACATATAAATAAAATATGTTTGATTTCAAATTTTAAATGATATGAAATAAATAAATATGGAGTTTGGTGGTCTGACAAAAACATATAGCTGCGTAAGTGTTTAATTAAGCATCCGATAAATTAAATCCCAAGGCTTGGATGTCAAACGACATCGAAGATATCTCCATATTTTTACATGGATATATTTGTAAATTGGCACAAATTTTAAAATAAATTTTACTATTTGGTAAATAATGCTCCCTTCCTAAATGTAAGAGTGCGTTAAAGGTTTATATTTTGATATTAAATATTAGACTTCAATCAACTTTATCCCCTAAATTTGTAAATTTCACCTCAAACTATTTCTATTGGTTCTATATATTAAGTTGTTTTCATGGAGAAGCAGTTGCAATACAAATGATTAAAGATAATATTTGTTTATAAATAACTAACTTCATAAATTTCTTTAATCTTTACAAATTAGTCATTTTGCAAGTTTGGCTCATACATTAAGGATTGAACACAGAAGAATTTTACCGATACCCAGAAATCAGTTTAACTAGTTCTTGATCAATTTTCCCCTCGTATTTGAATCAGATAGTTTCTCATTTCAATTGGCACGGGCCTCGATTCTCAAAGCATTGGTTAGAGAGTGACACTATTTTTAATCAAAATCATGACACTTTAAAAAAGCGCGTGGCTTGAGTTTTAGCTTTGTTAAATACCAATTTCACCATTTTGATGCATAAAACATCAACTATAGGAGGCTCAAGTATCATGGGATCATTATCCTAGTATTCTATAACATATATAGGAAATACTTTCTTAAAAACAAAAAAAGGCCAAATTATGTAACCAATAAAAAGGACAAATTAACAAGGTATGAATCTCGTTTGCATTACAAAAAAAATAAAAAGTCATACTATGACTTGGCAATATGACTTTTTTAAGTTTCATATTATATTAATAATGGAATTAATATATTCATGGTTTGGAAGATCTTATTTAACGGCTCATATCATTATGCACGCAATCTACATTATCACGTGATGAACGAGTTGCATAAAAAAAATTGGTAAAATGAAGGTAAAAAAGATTAGTTACATATTCCACGGAGAAACTCCTTGCTCTCTGGAAATAAAAAAGCACAAAAGCATGTTAGAAATTCGATCAATCAGTAATCAAGGCAAAGTGATGATTCCATTGAGACATTACCTATTTTTTCGGGGACGAGAGAAAAGGAAAGAAGAGAGAGAGAGATCGATCATTACACACACCAATATTCCCCACAACTATCTAGATTATCACCCAACCTTTGTTCTGGAACACAAGGGACCAGTATATGATCGGGATAATCTCAACCTCATCCATGTAATAAAAGGTCTAGGTTAAATGTGTGTGTGTGTGTGTTCATTGAAATCTTTATGTACATACTTCATCATCACCAAGGAAAAAATAAGCTGGTGAACCCAACACGTGTCCGTCTCAGCATCAAGCACAATCGATGTCACTGTTGACGTTTGGTGCGGGGCACGAGTGCAAGAAGAATTTTTTTCCTTGGACCCTGCAATTCAATAATCCTTCATAAGAACACATTAAAAGCCATATAACCAAGATTGTACACAGCATATTTCAATGCTCCACCTTCTCTCTTTAGTAAGCTTACAATAAAGGTACACAAGAAGCAGAAAACAACAGCAGCAATGAATGAAGACAAGCAGAGTACCAGGAACAACACCTTTCACATGGTTCAGATCACACAGTTTACAGGATGTATTATAGCCACACTGAGTCCATGGGTAGAAAAAATTTTCACAAACAGCTAAAGGATCTACGAAACTCTGCCAAAGTTTATATCTGGTTCCAAACCCGGATAAAAGAGGAGGGTTGTGTTGGACTCTCAACTGCAAACATAAAACATTGTCGAATCTATGCCTTGTGGGATAAGGCTTATTGTTGTTGTTGTAGTAGCAGCTCAAGGATTCAGGAGTATATCGTGAGGCAGAAAATGTAAGAAAAGGCAGAGATTCAATCCAGTGCAAGTCAGAGAGTAACATGGCAATGAGCCAAGAAACAAGTCTATTTAAAGAATCTATAGATAGCCCAGCGTATTATGAAATAGGACACCAAGTTAGCATATGCCGTGGGGACTTTTTGCCGTTTAATAGTTTTTATTTGGTCCTATTTAATATAACCAGGAACTGGACACGCTGCAGAGGAAAACAGTAAGAGATAGGTGGTGCCCTGAACAGGGCAGATAACACAGGAGATAACAATGCAAACAAAATGCTAAGAAACCACAAAATAAACCCATGATGCATTTCTCTTCTTTCTTAGGCATAATGACAGGGATTTAGTGCAAGCAAAACGTGGTTTAGAACCATCCCAACCTGATTTAAAACACAATTCTAACCATCTATAAGGAACAATGTTCACCTGAAACTCCAAGCCTTATGGGACATCTAAGTAACTGCCATAAGTGGAACAAGGACAATTACCATGGGAATTCCAAGCTCTTTGAGGTCATTCTCTCCCATCTGCTTCAATGCAGTCATATCCACCTGCATGCATATGAATGGCTAACGTAAATGACAAATTATGAACCTAATCAAGAAAGGAACAAAAAATAAAAAATCAAAGGCATATTATATTTACATTATTTAATTAATCCATCATTTCATAAAAACACTAAAATCATGATACTGTAACAATATACTCAGGAAGCTTGTTTGCAGTCAAGTTAGTATAACAATATATAGACCTTTCTGAATGCCAAACATTAATGAAGTTTATGAACAATTGTACAAGTCATACTTAAAGAGATAACAAACACTGGGTGTTACAAAAGAAATCAAAACTGAGATGTATTTTCAATAAATAGTAAGTCCTTCAAGCTATTGGTGTCATTACTCGAAGAACCATATTTCTCAGTCATGTCATAATTGTAATTCACATAATCAAGGAAGCATTATACAAGTAATGTTTAGAGACAATTTTTAAACTTAGAAACAGTAAATCTCATTAAGAATTCAAGAGGTAATTGATGTGAATATTTAATGTCAATCTTGTAAAGGATCAACTACCAAAGGAGCCCTTGAATCAAAAATACATTTTTCTAATCATAATCCAGGGCATAAACATTACTGTTGTTGTTGTTGTATTACAGGGCATCAACAATCAGTGCACGAATACTGTTGACCTTTGATTAAACAAATTATGATTTTCAGATATCTTTCAAAATTTATCAAGTAGATCATTGTTTACATAAATATGAGTTTCATACTTCCTCAGCCTTGAAGAGAATAGCATATTTTCCCAGACCGAGTGCATGTAACAGACCATCCACAGTTTGGGGTGTTTGCTGTTCGCTTCCCTACATGATTACCCGGGAAAGCCACATGTTAGAACACACTCTATCAACCTAATTAAAGGCCAATTTGATATCCAGGAAATATTTATTAAAGGAATTCAGAGAAATTCATAGGAGAATTGAAATTGCATCCACCTCTGCTATAACACTGGCAAATTCACAGATAAGATTATTTAAAAGGTAGTATAAAAAAAAAAAAAGCTTAACAAAAGTAAGATATTTTTTTTAAAAAAAAATTGAAATTAGATAAACAAAAAAACATTATTCTACATAAAATCTTTCAGCAGTTTCAAATTATCAAGTAGGATCTTAGTTCTAAGACAAAACTGAAGCAATTGTTTGATACACAAGCAGAAAGGAAAACATGCAAATAACGAATACTAGCAAAGGAAAATTGGGGAGAAGTTTCCCATTGAAATTTATTGGTGGGAAGGACCTAAATCAGAGTATTGGTACTCTGTATGTACAAAATTTATAGAGTACCGGTACTTTCTATGCATGAAAATTTATCAAGTCCTTCTTGCCAAAAAAATTTTCAATGGGGGACTTTTCCCCAATTTTCCCAATTAACAAAGGCATTATCAAGTCCTCTGTACTGCTGCTAAAAGTCTCATTTACCATGAATGATGTCCTCTGAGCGGCTGCTGCATTTCTTGGAGGAGGAAGTTGTCGAAGTTGTGCTGCTATAGGCTTAGCAGTTATTGAAGGCACCGTGGACATTGTAGAATGTGCCATTAAAGATGCAGGAGCAGTGTTTGGAGGCCCTGAAATCTCAAGAGCATCCCTGGTTACATAAGGAACAAGCCTAGAATTATCGTATGCCCTGTTCAAAGGCCTTCTCTGGAGGTCTTCAACATTACTTTGAGAGGAAATGCCCCTGGAAGCACCAGGAAATCCATCTGGTGATCTTTGTCTCATATGATTTACTGTCCAAGGCGAATATGAGCTTCTCATGGTTTCCATTCGCATTATATCATCAGAACTTCTAGCTGAAGGGATTTGCCCCAACATGCATGTTTCCCTATAAGCCATTTGCAGTTTTGAATTAGGACTTGTCCCTGGATGTTGAACTGTTGTTGACAACTTTTCACGGAGATCCATGAGCCTCTTAGTATCACCATCACCCTTAGTGCGCCTCAATGCACTTTTCCTCATAAGCTTTAGGCGGAGATCATCTCTGCTAATTTGCCCTTCTGAATAAATTGATGTCAATAAATTATAAATATAGCGGCAAGAAAACGACTTAAAGATGCAAACATAAATTCACTGCTAAGGCAGTTTACTACCATCCAGCCCATTTCGCATGCTTATATCTCCTCTCTGTCTGCAGTAAACATGAATAAAACTATTATTTGAATTGTCAACTAATGAAACAAAGAACAACATGCAGCATGGTGTGAGACCCATGAACAAACACAGGATACACAAACGAACTATCAGATATAGATATCATCGTGCCAAGAGCTACTGGTTCAATACTATCAAAACAACATATGATTAAACGAATAGAAAACACACCGTTTATTGTTGCTGTGATCATTCTCATGCCACAAAAGACTGTTTGCATTAAGTCCTATTCTATCTCTCACAGAGCGCTTAGTCCCAGCTGTGGGAAGAGAAGAAGAAAAAGAAGCACCCGACGCAGACAGATCCCTCTTCACAACCTAAGCTCAATTACATAGTAAGTCATTAAGGAAACTCCAACCAGTGATGTCTCAATCGAACATTTAAATGCCCAGTGAAAATTAAACTCTACAATGATTTGGTTTCCATCATATGGAACTTAAGCGAGAGAGCTAAGGGGCCATGGTGAATGTAAAATTGGACCCAAAAAACAGAAGTAGCAGACACTAATCGAAACTGCATATTTCTCCAAAAGCGGACAAGAACAAACATACAACCCAGTTTAACAGTCATTATTCGGTCAAGCACGTAGAAATGAACCAATTTAAACGATCAAGCAAGTCATTGCCAACATAGCTCAAAGTCCAAAACTACTAGTACCTCGAATTGAATAAAAAGAAACACGAAACCAAAATTTCTATGATTGAAAACTATTTTGAATCAAAAGCGATTGCAAGCATCTCTAGTAAAACTTGTACCTGACCACTACGGCCAAGTGTAATGGTAACCCGACCACTCGAAGTATCGGACATGTCAATAATCAAAACCCTAAATTATAACCTTGGCGCGATCTTCTGCAGCCAAAATCCTCAAACTCGAACTCGAGGCATCAATATTCTCGATCCAGAAGCCCACAAAGGCACTCAAATTCCACTGCTAGTAACAGTAGCAAACAGACAGATAAATTGACCTTCGAGAAAGCTTTAAAAAAATAGCTGAAGAAGTCACAGAAGTGTTCTGAGATTCAACTAGAGGATTTTCTCTTCGAACAAGAGTAGAGAGAGGACGGAGTTGAGGAAATGAGCAGCGATGAACTGGCACCGCCGTTGCGGTGCTTGAGAGTTGAGACTTGAGAATGAAGGGAGACAGATCGTACAACTGAAGCCGGGCGCTCTGATGAAACAACAGCCGTTCGATTAACGTTTTGCCCCTCCCTCTCTTCTGCGCTTACTCGTACGCCTATTTTATTGGACCATACTAACATTTTGTTTGGGGCAAACACTATATGACATTAAAGTTTTTTTTTCTCAAATGATATGACACATTAAAGTTACACTTGAATACTTATTAGCAACTGTAGTTGAGTCTAACCAAGGATTAGTCCTTCAAATTAAAATTTGAATCCTTGTTATGAGATATATCCATATTTAGTGTTTGAAAAAACCTCAAATATGATTATCTCCATGAAAATGATGCACATACCTAGTAAAAATGAAGTTAGTCTTGACCTCATCAAGGCCCCAAAAAAATCTTTTTTTAATGAAAGTCAAAATGATATTACCAAAGGATAGGTTTATAGAGTCCCTTCATAATATGAACATACATAATTAGTAATAACAGAACTAAAAATTGGGGGGGGGGAGCTAAAGACGAGAAAATGTTTGTAAAATATGACAACGTAATTCTTAAATCTTGCCAAATTATAGATCAATGATAAAGAAAGGATGTCAGCTTAAAGCTCTTGTTGACGTAAATGATTTCCATGGAATCCTAAATAGTGACATAAGTTCCCCTTCTACTAATATTTCAATAGAGAACAGCACGCAAACTGGCGCACACGACATAATTGGAAGCAGAAACTTTTTTTTTTTCACCAGACATGCATATTGGTTGTCCTAAATTATAAATGATTACATCACATTGCATTTTCTTACGGAATTTGCACTTCTAGATCAATATGGATCAATCTTTTTGTAAAGAAGTAATTATCAGTGGATCACTTGGTCTGAATGATGTAAGTAGTGACTCAATCTTCTCATTAGAGAAAGTCATAGTTGAAAAAGTTAAAATGCTAAGAATTTCTCTAATGACATGATGTAGCGTTTGAATAATACTGTTATGAACATCAACGTTTCTTTTATGCCAAATGACATTAAGAAGGATAATTGTTCATTGCCTAGTGTTGTGAAGACCATCTGAGTGAAGTGCATAAAGAGTCCTTTTCAACCAATTGGAGAAGTCAGAGAAAGAATGCCCATGGAGCTAGATTGAAAAACAACCAAACCGAATTGCCCTGACATAGGGACATGAGATAAATATGTGTACAAGAGATTCATCATCATCAGAGCCAAATGGACAAGCAGCAGAAGAGTTGAGATGATGTGCTCTAAGAACATCTGCAGATGGTATTGCTTGATGCAGCAATTTTCCGAATAAAAGAGTAGGTATTTAACATGTAAAGAAATAAACCATAAGAAGCACCAAAAAGAATCTATTGAACCAACATAAGAAGTGGGCGATTGTGAAAGAAACTTGTAACCATCGTTGATCAAATAAGAACCTATTGAGTTTACCTTTCTAGGAAAGGAAATCTTGTCTATTGTAAAAGGATGATGGAATTTTCAGAATATTCACAACAACGTGGGAAGGATATATGGATCGGACAAGGGGTAAGTTCCAATGAATGGGATTCAAACAAAAATAATTATGTAGTATAATGTTAGCTACTCTAGTTAAGATCGTTGATGAAGCTGAGCCTACTTGCATGAGCCACCACAGATGGTGGTTTAGAGGAATATCTGATCCTAATCCTACATTCCATTTCAAGTTATGAGTACGTGATAGTTTCCGCATTTTCCAATAATCCTTTCCAAATCCATGATGAGTTATATGGTTTCTTTACAATAGAGGAGAGAGATAAATCAACGTACTTCAACTTGAGAGTTTGTGCCAGAAAAGGAGTCTCTAAATTGAGGATTCTCCAAACTTGCTTAGCTAAAAGAGCTTTATTTACCATATTGGTTGATCTAACTCCAAGGCCACCCTTATCAAGTGGGAGGAACAGGATATCTTTCTTAAGTAAATGAGTTGATTTCTTTTTACCTGTCGTGCCCAAGAAAAAATTCATACATCTGCTGTCGATACCATCACAAACGTACTGAGGTAGCTTAATGCAAGGCTAAACATGTATATTAATTGCAAATAGAACATAGTTAACAAGGGAGAGAATTGATGCTTGCAACAACAACTTAGCTTTCCAAGCATATGTTCTTCATTCAATTGCCTCCATGATTTGGTTATAAATGAGAGATTTATTTCCAAAGTTATTAAAATAGAACTGGCTGGTTTGATCAGGACACTGGCGAACTAATCACCTGACCAATCTAGTCCGGCTGGTTTGACCAGTTCACTGTTCATTTAGAATTCCATGACTTCAAAAATTCATATCTAAGTCTACATATTTCCAAAAATTACAAATTAAGACTCTGTGGAAAGTTTGAGATATCTACTTTCTACTTCTTAATTTCCAATCATTGTCTTTCTAAGTTTCAAACATTCAAATTCTACCTCTTGATACCTCAATCTTATCAATAATTAAATCTTACTTAACTCTAAACCTCAATATTAAAATTTGGAATGTTATAATTGAGAATTTGAGTGTTGTAATTAGCAACTAACCTATTTTGGCATTGTTCAAGTTCACTTCTTCACCAATCCAGTTCTAGGTCAGCTTCGGTTTGACTTACTGACTCATGACCCACTATCTTGATCGGTTCAGTGACCAGTCTAGATTTAATAACCTTGTTTATTTCAGCTCAGGTCTATCCATGCTCCTAAATATTCCCTCAATCAAGGGGAAAAAATGAATTCCTGGGTGTGTTTGGGATAGCTTTTTGAGCCCCAAAACGTGTAATTGTGGGGCTGAACGTGGGATTGGTTGTTTTCAGCTTTTTAGGCTATCTTTGAATCAGCATTTTGTCTATTGGGCTTTTGGGGGAAAAAACAACTTAAAAGCCACATTTCCTTGCTTCCACCCATGATTGTCTTGGTGGGGCATTTAATGCTTATTAAAATCTTTTTTTAACCTTTTTTGCGCTTTATCTCTCTTTTCCCTCACAGTCTCTAATGCCTTTCATCTTCTAGCCATTCGGCAAAGAACCTCTCCATTTAATATTGTCTTCATTTCCTCTCCATTAAGATTAAACTCACTGTTTTACTAATAAAATAAAATCCGAGCCATTGTTTTTTCATCCAACAATCTAAAATCTAAGAAAGTCATTTCCTGAGTTGATAAAGAAAAACGTGACTTGCCACGTAGCATTTCAAAAACTACTGTATATGCTAAGAAAACATAGTTCTCTTTGGCCAAAAAAAGGTTCTTCACATTTCCAGACAAGGTTCTCACTTTCTTTCTTTCATTGATCTCGATTCAAAGCTTTTTATTATGAGAAATTGGATGAGAGATGGAACAGCAGAGGGGGTAGAGAGAGGTGAGACAACTAAGGTAGAAGATGAGAGAGGTGGAATGAATGCAGGGGGCACACCGAACTAGTGGCGGTGGCCACCAAGTGACAGTGGTGACCAAAAACATTGGTTTCAGGGTGCACATGAGAGACAGGAGAAACTGATCTATAAAGTCAACAGCTTAGCTTGAATGGAAAAAAGACAATGGTCCATATTTTATTTTATTAGCACAACGATGAGTTTAATCTTAATGCAGAGGAAATGGAGACTCTGCCGCTAGCCATTGCCTCTTCTCCTTTTTCTCTCGGTCGACCAATCTTGTTGGTGATTGCTTGGCTTGAAATAGCAATTTGGTGGTCAATGATTTGCTCAATTGCTGTTCTCTTATGCTCTGCCCTCTGGATTTGTTCTACCGTTCATTCTCTAAGAACTTTTTAGTTGCAAAAAATCCAAAAAGAACAAATTTACTTATAAACATTTGATTAAGCATTTAGATTATAGCCTGAGGAGTTTCTTTTTAGTTGCTGATTTGTGCTTAATAGGGTTTTTGACTACTCATATTTGCTGCTTCGTTGCCAATTTATTCATTCATGTTTGACGACCAATTTGCATGTGATATTAGGGCTATTGATTTCAGTTTCTTATAACTAGTGGTTACAAGGTCGACAAAGCTTTAATGGCAAGGTATCATGTCGTTGAAGCTTTAACTCAATTCAAATGGAAGGCATGAAAGCTTAATTTTTGTATAGTAAAATACATTGATTACCCCTCTGCTTTACCTAAATTACACAAATCTCCTTTTTATTTTGAAAACGTATACCTAAACCTCCCTCGAAATTAAAATGCAAGTTACAGAAACTTCCCTTACGTACATATTTGATATTCCATTTCCATCCACCCAACCGTTAGTTAACCGTTAAGTTTGACTATTAAACATTTACTTTGACCAAAATACCCCTTTTCCAATAAATGAATAAACATTTATATTGGCCTAAAAATAATTTTTTATATAAAAAATAATTCTAATTCATGTATGTTCAAAATTTCCAATATATTATAAATTTTTATCATATTATAAAATTTTTAGATTTTAAATTTTTATCATATTTATTGAAAGTTCTTTATTTTGTATTCTTTTAAATGACTAAAAAATATGCCTTGCAAATGTAAGGTAAGAAGAAAAAAAGGAAGAAATATGTTTTATTCACAATATGTTATTAATAATGTAAATTTGATATAGTATATGACTTATATTAATTTTAAATTTTAATTTTTTAAATACATTTTTTGTACAAACAATTATAAACATGTTTATTTTAGTATGCATCTATTAATAGGATTAATCATATTTTTAATTAAGTTTTCTATGTCTACATTAATTAAATTAATTAACTATTTATCTTAATATGAAAAAAATTTAACATATACCTATTTACAAAAGTAAACAATAAGATAAGAAAAAGGAAAAAAACAACTCTTAAATTACTTAAACAATTTTAGTCAAATTTAGGAAATTAGTAAAAATGAAGGATAAATTAGTAAATAAAATTTATTTTAATATAAATTTTAATTAAAAAATAAAAATTCTTAATGGAGTTAATGGTTTGGACTTAAGTGTATGTTTTCAAAATAGAGGGGAGGTCCATATAATTAAGGTAAAACACAAGG
This sequence comes from Inga oerstediana, assembly GCA_963210345.1. Classification (NCBI taxonomy): domain Eukaryota; kingdom Viridiplantae; phylum Streptophyta; class Magnoliopsida; order Fabales; family Fabaceae; genus Inga; species Inga oerstediana. The sequence continues at coordinate 43,734,279 of OY723409.1, forward strand.
AAGGTTAGAGTATTTTACTCTAATATTTAAAAGTGAAAACCACCAAATCCTCTAGAAATGAAGAGGCAAGCGGAAGAGAGAGAAATGATAATATCTTAGATTTGTTAAGATAATCCCCCCAATATCTTAGATTTATGGATTTTTTTTACTAAAATATTAGATTTATGGTTTGTAAATATGTTAGATGATAATATCCTTTAAGTTGAATATAAATATATTACATGGTAGTTATTATTAGATTTTTTTAGATAAATTTTTTTGCATTTGTATGATTTAACGTATGATTTTTTATTCATTAAATATATTTAATTAAATATTTTAATATTTTCAAAAATTTTCCAATAATAAATTAACTATTTTTATTTTTTTTATAATTTAACTTTTCTCTTAAAATTATCACAATGGTTTTAATTTCAGTCATTTTCTATCTAAACTTACTTTCCAAAATAATCATCCAAACATATTTTAGCTTGAAAAAAGTCATTTCTACTACTGTCAATCTAAACATAAATCACATTACACTATTTAACTTTTATCTAAACTTACTTTTCCAAAACTTAGATTAAAAAAAAACCACTTCTACTATCACTAATCTAAACACACACACTAAAGATTGTGAGAGAGAGACATTTTCGTGGGGAATGTTTGGACTAAAACTTAAAGAGGATTTCGACTTGTTGATTTCCTGTCCTGACCAAAGACCATAATTTTCTAACATGGTTTTGATAACTTCGAAATTCTGTTGAGTGCTTTCAAAGAAGAATAAAGAATCATCAACATATAAGAGATGCGAAACAAGCATGGCAGCATTATAGATTAATAATTTAACAAAAATTGTTAAATAATCCTAAGTAACAAACATTGACAAGGACCTTTTTTCTCAAATTAATTATTTAATCATGTAGTTTTGATTGGATTACAACTAGATGAAATTTCAAAAATTTAACTCAGTGCAATTGTTTCTCAAAATTTTAGTCATTTAATCCGTTGCTTTATGCACTTTTTTTTTTAAAAAAAATGGATAATTAAGAACTTAGTTGTAATTAAGTTATAAAGTATAGGGGCTAATAGATCAAATAACTACAACTTGAGAGACTAAATTGAATAAGTTCTTGACAAAAAAAAAGTTGAATAAGTTAAACTTCAAGGAATTAAGCTATAAGTAAGGGAAAACCCTTTTGCAGGTGCCTATAGTTTCCACCCAATTTTTAATTTGGTACCTATACTTTTTTTTATCTTTTTTCAAAACCCTTTAGGTTTCCACCGTTAATACCGTTAGCTCCTATACTTTTAAAAACACACTCAAAGGCCAACTAAGGAATGACGGCATTAAAATAAAAAGGGAGGAGGGAAAAATTTGAGGATCATATCCCGCTCGAGCAAACAACATTCTCTTCTCTGTTTGCAACATATACGATAAAGATGGCACCATTGATCATGTGCTAGGACCGACACATTCTCTGTTCCAACAGCAAGGATTCTAATTAGTCAACAACACCAGGTATTTCTGTTCCATTCTCGAAGTCAAAAAAGTCGTTTGTGTGTTCCTTGTGCATCTCAAGGTGTGTGCATTTTCTTCTTCTATGTGCGGGTATTCTAGTTTTGGGTCTTTCTTCTCCAATATGAATTGTTATTACCATTTTTTGGTTTTGAGTTTTTATTTTAGTGCTTGGGGTTAAATTTGAGACCATATGAAGCTTCAGAGACGGGTGAGGATGTGAGCTTACATGATGTGTCGGGTAAGGATAGAGATGAAGAGGAACTGGAAAATGATTATTTTTAACATTTCATTTATACTTATATGGTTGAGAATGTTGGGCAAGATAGTGAGGGCTCTTTTAATGTCTCTGAAAACCAGCTTGAGTGATTGGAGATAATTCCTGTGTCTAGGCAATTTGAAGATAACACTGGAGATATGATGTCCAATTTAGAAGATGATGAATTGTATGAAGATTATGTTTCGGATGAGGAAGAAAATAAAAAATTGACAAATAATATAAAGTACAATCATACTATGATGTGTAAAGATTTTGAATTTGAGCTTGGAAAGAAGTTTACTTCAATTGAAGAGTATTGCCTCATCCATAGATATGATATCAAGTTTTTGAGAAATGAAAAGCATAGATGTCGGATTATATGCGAGAAGAAGTGCGATTGGTTGATCTTTACTAGCAAAGTTGGTGACTCATTGACATATATGTTGAAAACGTACTACCCAAAGCATTATTGTGAACTAACATTTGTTTCAAGGTTGTCTACATCTTAGTGGATTGCGGAAAAGATTGTACCACATGTGAAGATGAACAAAAATATGAAGTTGGTAGATGAGGTTTCAATAATAAGAGAAGGCTACATGGTCCAACCATCAATTAATAAGGCAAATAGGGCTAGGAAGCAAGCAAGAAAAATAGTTGAGGGAGATCACGAAGAAAAATATCATAGGTTGAGAGACTATTGTAATGAAATTAAAGAAAGGATGCCTAGATATGCATTTTGTCTTGTTACAGATAGACCATATGTAGACTACCCACCTTTATTATTTAGGAGATTATATCAGTGTCTTGAACCAGTTAAAAGAGGTTTTAAGTTAGCGTGTAGGCCAATCATTAGGTTGGACTCATGCTTTTTGAAGGGCCAATTTGGAGGTATATTGTTAGTGGCTGTAGCTCATGACCCTAACGATCAATATTTTCCATTAGTTGTGGTTGTGGTTGAGAGTGAAAATAGGGATTATTGGACTTGGTTCTAGCAAAATTTACTTGGTGACATAGAGAGCATGGCTGGAAAAAAATGGGTTTTTATTTCGGACTGGCAAAAGATATTTTTTAATTTCAAATTATCTGTGTTTGCTTACATTGGTTTTACTAATTATATATCTTAATTTCAGGGCTTAATTAGTTCAACATTTGAACAGTACTGGCTTGAAGGAGCTAAACATAGATATTGTGTAAGGCACGTGTATGCCAACATAAAGTCATAGTATGGAGGTGGAAATAATAAGAGATCTAGTCATATGTGCAGCAAAGGTAACTTACAAAAGATCATGGGAAGAAGAAATGTAGGAGCTGGAAAATGGCTCTAAAGAGACATATGATCACTTGATGAATTTTAAACCATCTTGTTAGGCAAAGTTTCATTTTTTTAAAGTACTCAAAATGTGATATGATCATGAATAACATATCAGAGTCTTTTAATGGCATATTGTTGGAGACAAAAGAACTTCCAATTATTAGTCTACTTGATTGGATTCGAGTTTATTTGATGACAAGATTTGTAGAAAATCATGTCAAAGCAAAGAAGTATCATGGTAAGGGAAGAGTATGACCTCAAACCCGTAAAAGGCTTGACAAAGGGATTGAAGAGTCTTGAAAATGGATAGCAATAGAGGTTGGAAATGACATGTTTAAAGTATCGTGTAACTCTTATCGTTTCTTAGTTGATCTTAAACTCAAGAGATGCGAATGCAATTAGTGGCAATTGACTGGAATTCCATGCAGGTATTTGCTTAGGTTACTTTCTAATTTCATGGCCAATATAATCAATATTAACTTTATCATGTAATTTCTTGCAGGCATGTTGTTTCTTGTATTTATGCCAAGTGACATGATCCTTAAGACTATGTTGATGCTTATTTGATGATAGAGACGTATGTTAATTGCTACTCTCCTGTGTTGCAGCCAATAAATGAAAAAGACATGTGAGTTAGAACAAACTTAGAACCAATTGACCCTCCAAGATACCATAAACATCCTGGTAGGCCAATGAAGAAGAGAAGAAGGGAGGAAGATGAGCCACTACCTAAAAACAAGCTTAAAAGAAGCAACACAACCCTTAAGTGTATGCTTTGTGGGCAAATGGGACATAATCGTAGAACCTGTAGTGAAGCACTCAAGCAAGCTTTAAATGCAAGCTCACAGCCTGGTTGTAGCTCAAAAGGTAGAATTAGCCACCCCTAGTGCATTGTTGGAGATGCAATCTTTTTTATATATAGAAAATGACTTGGGTGATTGTGTTTTGCTATTTTTAGATATGGCTTTGGAATTTGATTAGTACTTGATAGTTCTATTCTTTTTTGTAAGTTATTTACTTGGGTATTATTTAGGATTATGTATAATCCCAAGTATTTTTTTGGGTATTTAGGCTTGAGTAAATGACACACCTTTATTGCCATATGCAGCTCATTATTATTACATGTATATGCAATTCAAACAAAATGCAGTTGATGATTATTTCTAATGAGGATAATATTTTACAATATTATGTTGCAGCATAAAGTACTTTATTGTTGTATGCACTTTTTTTGTTGTCCCTGTATATACAATGGAAACACTACAAAAAATAAGACTTTCAGCGGCGACAAAAGTCGCCGCTGAAAGTTTTCAGCAGCGACTTTTTGTCGTTGCCATGTTGTTGGCATAGCAACTGTGGCTGAAAGTATAGGCGGCGACTTTTCCCAGTCGTCGCTGAAAGTGACTTTCAGCGGAGACATTTTGTCGCCCCAGAAAGTGACTTTCAGCGGCAACATTTTGTCGCCGTAGAAAGTATAAAGAAATTCATGTAAAACGAAAGTCGCCATTGAAATAGGTCGGCGACGACAAAAGTCGCCGTTGAATGTACATTCTACGGCGACTTTTGTCGTTGCTGAATGTTACATTCAGTGGCGACGATACTTTAGGCGGCGACAGAGATTGTCGCTGCTGATTCTCATTTTTTGCGGCAACTTTATTGTCGCTGCTGATACTCTGTTCTGTTTTCTGCGGCGACAAAAGTCGCTGCTAAAGGCCAATTTTATTTTTTCAATATATTATTTATTTTATTAAATTAAAGCTTTTATTCCTGGTGCACATAATAATAAAATACTAAAAAAAAGAAAATAAAATGGAACCATAATACATTAATTAAGTCATAAAATCCACAACATTTTTAAGTCTTAAAGTTCAATCTCTCAAAAACTATTTAACATCATAAACTTTTATAATAGGACAAGAAAACTATGTTGAAGGACCAGTCTGTGGGACATCAAGAGTAGGAGTAGATGTAGATATAGGGGCATTCGATTGGATCATTTGCATAAAGGCATTGAGTTGAGCTTGCATTCTTTGCTCAAATTGTACACGCTCTTCTTCCATCTTTGCACGCTCAAATGCAAGATTTGCTTCCATCTTTTCTCGCTCCTCTTGAATTCTTCTATCAAACTGTTGTTGCAATTCAGTACGAACATGCTCAAGTGAACTTTGACTAGATTGAGTGTGAACTCTCTTCCTTGGTAGCGGCACTAGTACAAAAAAGGTGATTTAGACCGGCACATTTAAACCGGTTGTAGTAAATGAGGTTTAAAAGAAATGCGCGGTGGCATTTACGTAATTATAAAGAATTTGGGAGACCGGTTATTATGTTTAACCGGTCTAAAAAATACAATTTAGACCGGTTGCTAGAGAACCGGTCTTAAATGAAGCTTTTTAAGACCGGTTGTCTCACAACCGGTCTTAAAAATGAGATTTTTAAGACCGGTTGTCTAACAACCAGTCTTAAAAATTAGCTTTTTAAGACCGGTTGCTAGAGAACTGGTCTTAAATGAAGCTTTTTAAGACCGGTTCTCTAACAACCGGTCTTAAAAGATGATTTTAAGACCGGTTGTTAGACAACCGGTCTTAAAAAGATTGATTTTAGACCGGTTAGTCTACTTAACCGGTCTTAAAAAGTTCCCCAAATATTTCCCCCCAACCCCTGCCGCGCGCCCTTTCCATGTCTGAAATTTTTCATCCCAATCATTTCTCTTCTCAGTGCTCAACTCCCCCCTTACCTGATCTAATCGGAACGATCGAATCCGGCAGGTCGCTGCTAATTGTTGTCGCCGATTGTTGTCGCTGTTTGGTCGCCGTCTCGCTGTTGGGTCGCCGATTGTTGTCGCTGTTGGGTCGCCGTCTTCGTTTGGTCCTGGTTTTCGAGCTCCGTCCGTCATTCACTGCTGTGACTGAAGGAGGTCTTCGTCTTCATCGCTTGTTTGAGGTGAATTAGAAAGCGCATCATTTTTATAGAACACAGGATTTGTGATTTAATGGTTTGTGTTACTGCATATTTGTCTTTAGTTGTATTTGGACAAGAAATTTTGGTTTTTTTGCTGCTTATGTTATGTCAATTCTATTGTGTAGATTTATAAGATCTTGAGCACCGAACATAACCAATTAGATTTCTGCACCATTGATTTTCTGGCTGTCACCACCAGTTTGGTTTAGAAACTGTAGCTATCACCATTGAAACGCTTTCGTTGTGATAAAAACATATTACTTCCTGCAATGTCTTTTTTGTGCTTGTTCTGTTCTCATATCATAACCTTGGCCCGCCAAGGTTTAGTTTGAAATTCATCTGATGATTTTTCCAACTTTTGTTGAGTTAGAACTACATAAATTGGGCAACTGATTTTGCATGAATGGCACCACCTGTTCCTAATAGGGATGGGATCATGGTAAACTGATCTTATCATGTACAAAAGAAGGCATGCGGCATGGCCATTTTCTTTAAAATAGCCTTCTCTTCTGTTTATTGTGCTATATAAAGTAAGCATGTTTTAAATGTATGATGTGGTCAGAAACTCATCTCGCTTGGATTCAATAATAAATATTTTGTTTTTATTGTACTTAATCTTATTTTGTTTCACTTATACCATAGATTTAAAAATTACAACTGTTTCTTGTTGAGGATTGAGCTTCTATCTCTTATATTGATAGCGAACTCTTTTGTAGTTATACTTAATTCATTGTTATTGTGGTGTCTTGAAACCTTGCTACATTTTAGGATAACCTGAAGCGTTTGTGACCACAATCTGAATTAACATTATATAAATTATGAACCTATCACATTATGTGATATAAACTGATTTCAATACTGAGATGTTGTGTGGTAGTTGGTCTAGTTTAGTGGAATTGAAGTTCAAAAGCCATTAAACATGTATGTGGTTCGGTTGGGTAGTGAAAAACGAAAAGTGGAAATAGTAATGAAGAAGGACAATTAAGGGGACTCATAAAAGCATGCACAAAAGGGATGAGTTATTACCAGCTGATGCAAATACAAATAATTGAGTTACATAGATTAAAAAATTGATTAAAATTTGTTAAAGGTCACTCAATATATACACACAAATAGAGAGGGAGAGATGAGTTATTACCAGCTGATGCAACAAGAAACAGAACCACCAAGCAAGCCAATTTGACCAAAGCTCTTCCCATTCCTCTCTGAGATTTTAAATCAAAGCTATCTGGGATCTCATTTTGAAGTAGGTCGATAACCTCGTAGGAGTCGCACCTAATCAACACTTCTCTGAACCCCCCATCCCAAACTCTTTTCATGCCCATAAGGCAACCCCAAATTTCAGCACTCAGAGCATCACCAGTACTGAGCCTCAACATAAATCCCTCAACTTATAGTTCTTTTTGCTATGTTTAACTAGTTACCTTCTATTGGTTTCCAACGGTATTGCTTGGAAGTTATTAGTCGAAGGACCAAAGTCCCTTTACTTCTAGTTACACTATGTACTTGGGTGTAATGATTGCATGCTCTCATCATTCTCCTACCTTTTCCAGGGAAAAAGTACAAAACAAAAAAAAGGTGTTAGAATATATGGATCGTAGTTGGATACAAGCTAAACGGACGAGTGTTGAATATGATGTTGGGGTCAAGGGTTTTTTAGACTTTGCAAAAAGAAATGCCGATGATGATAGTGGGATGTTTTATTGCCCTTGTGTAAAATGTTTGAATGAGAAGCGATTAAGTGCTGCAGATATATATACACATTTAATTTGTGAAGGGTTTTGTAAGACATATGTAGTATGGGTATGGCATGGTGAACAATTAGAAATGCCAAGTGCATCTCAACAGGGGGAAGTGACTTGTGATGATAATGACACGGATATGGATGATCGGATAGAGGACATTATTCGTGATGTAGGAGAAGAGGCTTTTGAACAATCACATGCATATGGTAATATGTGCAGTGATGCTGAGAAGCCATTGTACCCGGGGTGTAAAAAATACCAATTGCTGAATGCTGTATTGAAATTGGTAAGCTTGAAAGCACGGCATGGATGGAGCGACAAGAGTTTTTCAGAAACGCTTGAGGCCTTTAAAGATATGCTTCCTGATGATAATGTGTTGCCTTGTCGATACTATGATGCTAAGAAAATACTGTGTCCACTAGGGATGAAGTATAAAAAGATCCATGCTTGCCCTAATGATTGCATATTGTATAGAAAAGATCATGAAGAGAAGGAGTAATGTCCGATATGTGAAACTCCGAGGTATAAATCAAATAAGGGCCCTGCAAAAGTGTTGTGGTATCTTCCAATCATTCCAAGGTTCAAGCGCCTGTTTGCTAATGAAATTGATGCCAAAAATTTGAGATGGCACGCAGATGAGCGGATTTCTGATGAAAAGCTTCGGCATCCAGCTGATTCTTCTCAATGGCAGAAAATCGATCAATTATTTCCTAGCTTCGGTGAAGAACCTAGGAATCTCAGGCTTGGGCTTAGCACAGATGGTATGAATCCTTATGGTAGCCTAAGCAGTATACATAGTTCATGGCCTGTTCTGTTGGTAATTTACAACTTATCTCCTTTGTTATGTATGAAACGAAAGTACATAATGTTGTCTATGTTGATTTCGGGACCAAAGCAACCCGGAAATGACATAGATGTTTACCTACAACCCTTGATCGAAGACTTGAAAGAGTTGTGGGATAAAGGAGTCGATGTTTTTGATGCGAACAAGAAGGAGACTTTTAATATGCGAGCAATGATCTTTTGTACTATAAATGACTTCCCTGCATATGGGAACTTGTCAGGATATAGCGTTAAAGGCCACAAAGCTTGTCCGATATGTGAAGAAGGCACATGCTACCATCAACTTCAACATGGAAGAAAGACGGTTTACCTTGGGCATAGGCGATTTCTAAGACGAAGCCACCCTTATCGTAGATTAAAAAAAGCTTTTTTCGGTGGCCAAGAGTTTGAAGATGCTCCAGAGGCATTGACTGGGGAGAAAATTTATGAAAAGGTGAAAAATATCAATACTATGTTTGGTAAGTCATCAAAGAGTAGAAATGAGAAAAATATATGGAAAAAAAGGTCAGTCTTCTTCGATCTTCCATATTGGCACAATCTTGACGTCAGACACTGTATTGATTTCATGCATGTGGAGAAGAACGTATGTGATAGTATTGTTGGGACACTGCTCAACATACAGGGAAGTTCTAAGGATGGCGTGAAGGCAAGATTAGACTTGCAAGAAATGGGAATACGAGAAGATTTACATCCAAGGCCATACGGTAATAGAACATTTTGTCCTCCAGCTGCTCATACTTTGTCTAAGGTTGAGAAAAGAAGCTTTTGTGAGTGTTTACATGGCGCTAAAGTTCCCTCAGGGTATTGTTCAAATTTTAAAAAGCTTGTATCGATGAAAGACTTGAAGTTAATAGGGCTAAAGTCTCATGATTGTCATGTCTTAATGCAACAACTACTCCCAGTAGCTATTCGAGGCATTGCCGAATATAATCTTCAACACATATTGACTAGACTTTGTTTCTTCTTCAATGCCATTTGTTGTAAAGTCATTGACACGGAAAGATTGGAGGAATTGGAAAATGAAGGATACATTATCTTATGCCAGCTTGAGAAGCTTTTTCTTCCGTCCTTTTTTGATATCATGGTACACTTGGTTGTTCATCTAGTGAGGGAGATAAAGTTGTGTGGCCCTATCTATTTCCGGTGGATGTACTCGATCGAAAGAACTATGAAAATACTAAAAGGGTATGTGAAGAACCCCAATCGGCCTGAAGCATCTATTGTTCAAAAATATGTTTCTGAAGAAGCTATGGAATTTTGTCAACAGTATTTGTCAAATGTACGACATATTGGCCTTCCTAAGCGTCATGATCAAGAAGGGGGTAGACGCGGGGCAACAGTAAAGAGCATAGATGCTGATGAATTGCAACAAGTCCACCTATACATCTTGAACAATGTTGATGAAGTTCAATATTACATGAATGCCCATAAAGAAATTGTACGGAAACAAAATAGTCGAATGAGCGAACAAAGGTTAATCAGGGAGCATAACAGAACTTTCGCACATTGGTTCAAACAAAAGGTTGACGGAGAAGAATGTGTTTCTGATACAATAAATTGGTTAGCACGTGGTCCTGAAGTTGATGTCATAAGTTGGACTTCATTTGTGATCAATGGTTATACCTTTTACACGAAGTCCGTAGATGATAAGAGCACCGTCCAGAACAGTGGTGTTGTATTAGTGGCTGAATCTATGCACTTCTCTAGTTCGAAAGATAAGAACCCTACGTTGGCTGCCATACCTTATTATGGGGTGATTGAAGAGATTTGGGTGGTTGACTATGTTAAAATTAGATTTCCCATTTTCAAATGCAAGTGGGTTGATGTCAATAATGGTGTGAAGATCGATAGGTTAGGATTTACATTAGTAGATCTGAATAGTAGAAGTTTTGGAGATGAACCTTTCATTATGGCAGATCAGGCGCAACAAGTGTTCTATATCACTGATCAGGCAAATAAAATGTGGTATGTAGCTCTCCAAGGAAAAAGGGTCGTTGATATTGATGAGAAAAGTCACTCAAATTATGATCTTCTTGAGACTCCTTCTTTTTCCAGGGGTCTACCAGAACTGAACGAAGAAGATGAAGCAGATAATGCGCACGGCACAAGAAATGATCATCACGAGGGAATATGGGAGGATATCTCTTTATGATACTACTTTGACCTTAACTAACTAAAGTAATTATGATTATGATTATTATCTGAAGAATATGTTTAGTTATTTTCTCGATATAGTCTTCACATGTCATAGCTTAGGATTTATCTTTCTTTATTGTCGTTACAGGCAAATGACGGATCCCCAGCGTCCTAGTGCAGAGGATCAGCCACCTCCTCCACCTCTGAGTCAGCCACCTAGTGCTCAGCAGAGTCAGCCAGCTAGTGTTAACCAGGGTGAGCCTAGCAATGCTCCGAGCCAAGGTCGTAGTGAGCGCAGTAGCCAGTCTGTACGGAGGGGTAGACGTGCCACACGGTTGACAGATGTTTTCCTCAGTCGGAGTGTAGGCCAAAAGATACCGATTGAGTTTGATAGACATTGGAAACCAATCGGGCCTAATGCACAACGATATAGGAGTTTCGTCAGCCTCCTTGCACGTAACAAGCCGAGCATCTTGATAGAGGAGTGGAGAAATGTCGATCCAAAGGTGAAGCAGCATATTTGGGACACTATTCAGGTATACAATTCTCTTCTGTATGTAATTAATTATTATCAAATGTCACTTCATTTGTCACTTACTCCTTCAATGCATGCATTTCAGCTCACCTACGACGTTCCTCAGAGTGAGATCTTGTACAACAAGACGATGACGTATTGTTATGAGCGCTGGAGCAAGTTTAAGACAAGTCTGACCAACAATTACATTCATATTGAGGTGCAAGATGGTCAGCCTCGTCCTAATCCGTGCAGCACGTATACATTTCTTGATCAAGCGACTTGGCAAGAATTTGTTAGGCTTCGGACTACTCCTGAATCTTTGGTTAGTTGACTTATTTTTTATTTTATTTACTTAGCAATTATCTTAATTGATTATAACACTTTCCTTTTGTATCATTTCTTATTCGCAGGCAAAAAGGCAAAAAGCACAAGAGAGTGGTAGAAAGAATGATTGCCCTCATACAATGTCTCGTGGGGGTTATGCAAAGGCTGAAAGAGACTTGTTAGCGGCCAAACGGAAGAGATTGGAAGAAGCATCTCAATCCGATCCTTCTGTTCTTCTTTCTTCGCCATCTCCGGTTCGTCGAGAAGAAAAATGGCAATTTGCCCACCAAAAGAGGAGTGGGACTTATACGAGTGAACAATCTCGTATAGTTGGTGAAAGAATTGTAAGTATATATCGTTATTGTAATTAATTACATAAGAAACGTACATTATTACTTACGTTTGTTATTTTGTATTATGTTACAGGATGAACTTAGAAAACAACAAGCTGAGGGCTCTTTTAAGTCGGAGGGCAGGAATGACATCCTCACAGTTGCTACTGGCAAACACGAGCATCCAGGCCGTGTCAGGGGAGTTGGAGGAGGGGTAGGGATACAGGATTACTTTGGAGCCCCCGTACACTATTCCTCAAACATCTTGACTAGGGAGGAATTGGAGACTATGTTGGCCATTGCAAGAGTAGAAGCAAAGGCCGAGGCTGAAGCATCTTTTGATGCACTTTTAGAGACCCGGTTGAGCAAGATGAAAGAGGAAATGATAGTGTTTATGAGCTCAAGACAAGATACCAGTGCTCCCCAGCCACAATCGATTGATCCTAATAAGCAGAGCACTAAAGGTAGTTGTTGCAACATCGGGCAGTCATCAGAGGGTCCTAACCTACAAATTACTGGGCTTTGTGATCTTTTTGTCGAGGATCCTCTGAGACGGTTAGTTGCACGGGGTAGTGTGCATAACCTGGGATCAACTGTCCACCACCGACAAATGGAAGGTGATCAAGTCCGGGTGTCAGTTGACGAGGTGATTATTGCGGATGCACCTGTCCCTATCCCTTCTGATGAATTCAAGGTCGTTAGCGATGTCTTGGGCACATTCATCTTGTGGCCAACGAACCTTGTTTCTGGTCGAGCCGAGGATAGTCCGATCAAAGGCCCACCACCAAGTCCGATCAAAGCCCTACCAAGTCCAGCTCCCTTCACTCAGTAAGAAGTTTCACAGCCTCCATTGAATATCATGCAGCAAGTGATTCTGATGGCATATGATACATCCTTCAAAACAAGAGAGTGGCCTACGGATTCAGTTGTTGGACAGTCAGGAGTGACATGCTATCTTGAGAGGGATGATTTGATGTCCCTGGTAGCTCCTGGACAAAATCTTACGATTGGGATTGTCCAACTGTTCTTAATGTAAGTAGCTTCTGCAATTCAAAGTAAATATTTTAAAAGTTTCACCGTTTACCTTTTATTTATGTGCTTGCGTTATTGTAGGTACATGCATCGTAGGTTGGTCTCCTCTGGCAAAAGCAAAAAATTTGGATTCTTATGCCCCATCACATCCAAGAGAAAGGGACCACTGTTGCTACTAGACATACATACTTGTCACAGAGGCTTAGTGAAACTGGAACCGAGTGTTTCTTGGCTCCATATGTGCATAGGTAAGAAACATATTGATATTTTATAATTTATATAATGTTTTATGTTTGCTTATTAATATTCTTCTGTTTTTTTCAGTGATCATTGGCAGTTGCTTCTTCTATGCAAGAGTAGTTACACTGTCATCCTCTTATGTTCCCTCCACTTCAAACCAGGGAATGATTTGAAAAAGACCATTAATTCGTTAGTTTTCTTGCATTCTTACCTTTTGTATGCAAAGTTTATGGAATTTGTGTAAAACCAATAACCTTTGTCATTGTGATGATCATAGGGCTATGCGGACATTCCTACACAGTGCTTGTGGTAAGCATGTTCGTGACTTAAAGGACCCTACATGGATCATGCCAAAGGTTAGTACATATGGATTTGTTTACAGAATGTAATAAGACATGCCTTTTTATTTGTTTTAATGATATCATGTTTTTTCTCAGAGCCGTCGGCAACCAAAAGGGTCCAACTTATGTGGTTTTTATGTTTTGAGACATATTTACAATATTATCACTCTAGGCACGACTGATTTTACTCAAGAGGTAAATTTATATTTCAGAACTTTTGTTTTACTTTATTGTTTTTAAGTTACTAAGTCAATGTTTCGTCTGGTTTTGGTGTTACAGATGTTTGATCTTGCTGATCCCTTTCCTGAAGAAGATATTGATTTCATTCGCACATGTTGTGCTGAATTCATCCATGAGCTATTACAAAAATAGTGAGTTTTTGAATCCAATGTTCATTGTACATTATTGTAAAAATGTACCCATATTAGGTTAGATTATTATGTTCTTTGTGAAGCTTGAAGACCTTTTTGAGATGTTTTATCTCTGATTATGAATATGAATGTAGATATTTAATGACAGATGTTTCTAGCTGTATTTGGCATTTGTTAGTTTGTCCCTTTTTTTGTTTACAAGATGGATGTCAATGGATCAAATCGCATATAATTAAGCACTATTTGATTATTATGTATTTCATAAGTATCTCCAAGTAAGCTTTAAATGTTATTGGTTTGGGAGCTGTTTTTCAATTAGAACTGAGGAGGTCGCTAATATTTGTAGTTTGGTGTGTGATAATTAGTTGTATAACGCTGCAGGGAACTGATGTATGGTATTTAGTTGGTGGAATGAATCTTTCATTGGCAAAAAAAATGTTATAAACAGGGAAGAATGTTCTTGAGGCTTAAGTAAGTAATTCTAGAGCTAGTGAGGGGGTTGAAGGTATTGTGTATGCCTCCAATTTCTGTGTATTCCTATAGAAGAGGCAATTAGAGGGACTTTTACATTATTCCTATTGGGTTTCAATTTTATGGGACTTTTACCAAAGGGCATGTTCATTGCGTTTGTTTTATTGCTGTCATTTGGATACTGTCTATTGCAAATGAATCATCAATATATATATGACTGTACTGCCTGGTGATTTTGAATTTTGAAATTGAAATGAGTGATTGTTATGTACTGCTGTTTAAAATTGGAGCATTCTGTGCGTGTACATATAATAAAAGGGAAGTTTTTTTTAAAAAAAAATGAAGCTTTAAGACCGGTTGTGGGAACAACCGGTCTTAAAGGTGGGACATTTAAGACCGGTTGTTACCACAACCGGTCTTAAATGTCTAATCTTTAAGACCGGTTATGGCACAACCGGTCTTAAAGGTGGGACATTTAAGACCGGTTGTTACCACAACCGGTCTTAAATGTCAAACCTCAACCGGTCTTAAATTTGGAGTTTTTAGACCGGTTGTGGATACAACCGGTCTTAAAAGTTTGACTTTTAAGACCGGTTCTAACAACCGGTCTAAAAAATAACAGACTTTTAAGACCTGCTGTATCAAGACCTAATACAGAACCGGTCTAAAAAGTCATTTTTAACCGGTCTAAAAAGTCATTTTTCTACTAGTGCGGTGCTCCGTACCCTTTCCCTATGACATATCCTGACCTCTCATCAAGAACAGCCGTTAATATCTCATCAGAGGTCATATGAGCATCACTCTCTAATTCCTGCTATTCATGGAGTTCCTTGAGACGAACCTACAATTAAAGTATAAAAATTAATAAAATAAGAATAAAATTAATTAACTAAATAAGAAAGATAAGAATGTAAAGCATACGTAAATCTGCTCTGAATGTGAATCTGCCCACACTGACTGTCCATATGCATTCCTTCTTCTATTATGTGTTATCTGCCACACCATATCAGGCGGTACAGGCTGTCCAGTTGTGGGGTCTTTCTACAAAGTAGAACGTACAAACACATACAATAGCATATTGAAAGAAAACTAATGAAGTAAAACATAAATTAATGTGAAGGGGAGAAATTGCACTTACAGCAGAGTGGTCCATTTCAGCAAATGACACTGGACCACAAGTATGTTTTGTCACCTGTTTCCCTCGGTTTTGTTTGTTTCTAGTACTTTTTTTCTACCAAACAATTGGGTCAATAAAGGATTTATTGAATGAAATAATAACACCCATTTGAAAGGTTAGTAAGGTACCTTGAAATTTTCAGTCTTAAAGTATGCCAGTAACCACTCCCAATCTTCAGAACTTACATTTGGTGGTGGATCAGCTAAGCTTTCTTCATCAGTGTCATATTTCTGGTAACGCCTATGCAAGTTGGTCTTCCAATTTCTTAAGGCATTTTGGAAAGAAAGTGTTAAAACCTGATCAAACTTCTCTTCATTTACCACACCATCAAGTTCAAATTTGTCCTAAAACAAATAAAAACATAAGTACTTGTGATGGAAACATAAATAAAGTAAGATACATATTATCATTTAACATGAATGATTCCTTGACTTGCATTTTCATCTCATTACCGTACTTTTCTAACACAACCTTCCAAGCAACAAAATTCCGTAAAGATACTGTTTTCCTAACAATCAAATCATAGTAGTTAGCTAGGTTCCTTGCTTCTGGTCCTACTGCTCTTGTCATGTCATCTGAAAATTGAACTTTAATATTTGAAAATATGGTTCTCAGCATCACTTTTTATGACTTGTAAACTCCTCTGGCCTTCCTGATTGGCCAGGAAGATCCTATTATTCATATAAAAGAATTATGACAATTAATGTTACATGTGGAATAGATTAGTTTTTTTCATTATATAATTGGCAAAAAAGTTATTTGCAACATATAAAATCAAAGGACATTTATCTACACTACTATTTTGGGTAGGAGGAGAATTGATGGGTTGCTCCTCAAGCTGTAATTGCAGTGGTCGATGTGAATTAGCATGTTGTGTCTGCTCTGTTTTTGGTGGAGAGCAAACACCTCCACTACTTGTGTCACCATTTCCTTTGGAGAGTAAAAGAGCTCTTCCACCTCGCCGCCCCTTAAATCCTGACATATCCTGTAAAAAAATATACAATATTTAGCTTGTTTTCCAATAACCATTAAATTCTAAAAACAAATTTAAGTAACGAAGACTTAATCTACATATTAGTAAAAGCTACCATTCATGGAGACACTAATTTCATTCATTTGAATCTTCTGAGACACTATCACTAGTATTAATATGTTCTGATTCACTCTCGTCTACTTCATCCTCTGTGCCACTTTCTACTTCAGTATCACTATCATTGTAGTCAAGCAAATCCTCTTCACTACTATCTTCATGAGATGGTGAATGAGTTTCACTATTATCAATAAATCTAATTGCCATGGTATTGTGGTTACTTCTTCGGGATGGTTCTCCTACTTGAATAAAAGTTTGTGGCTGCAGATCATCCCTACCTAAATCAATGACAATATTAGGTTGTTCAAGACTTGCACTATAAATATTTAAGCCAACCACCAATTGTTGATAAGCATCTCCATCAACTGTAGTAACATTGACCTCACTAATATTATTATTATTAGCAATTGGCGTATTGAACAAGTCACGTGGGTTTGTTTTGACAACAACAAGCCAACCAGGTTGAACAATGTCATCCACGTAGGAAACTTGCTCTGCTTGAGATGCTAAAATGAATGGTTCATTGGTTTGTAATAAATATTGAGTGTTGACACATGTGAACCCATACTTGTCAACCTTGTATCCTTTGCCATGGTAACCCACATCCCACCAATGACACTTAAACAAGTAAGTTTTTCGATTCCAAATGTAAGATAACTCATAAACATGCTCTAACACACCATAATATTCTTTATCAGTATTGGTGTCATCACCCTTAACCATGACTCCATTATTTTAAGTTTTTTTCCTAAAGCCCGATCGTTTGAGTGGAAGCGAAATCCATTACTAATGAACATAGAGTAACGATTGACCATCTTTAATGGACCAATTGATAGACTCTCGAGTCCAGGACTTACATGGTTTTGTATGGATAATGCCATCACCTATTAAGAGAAAAACTATTTCTTAGATACGAAATACTATTATAATTAACATAAACATCAAGGTTTAAAATTTTATAACTTACTCGTGAACGAAACCAATCAGGAAACTCCTTATAATGGCTTTCCTTGCTCAATCCTTGGGCTTCAAGCTCATTCTTATATTCCCTACAAGTTTTTCACACAAGTGAGAGAAATATAAATTATTACAAGTATACATTCAAGTAAGGTGAACATACTCTATAAACGGCCAAACTTCACAATTTTGAAGCACATACATCCTCACTTGAAAATACTCTTCATGGGAAAGAGAGATTATCTCAAAATGGCCTCTAGGTTCACCACTTTTCTTGAATATCGAAAGCTCATAGTTGATATCAGCATTAGTATCATCATTCCTACGTGGAATATTGAACTTTGTAGGAAAGTCTTTTAGATATCGTGAGCAAAAAGTTAGGCTTTCATTTGCCAAATATCCTTTTGCAATTGATCCATCAGGTCAAGCCTTATTACGAACACATGATTTGAGTGATTGTAAATACCTTATAAAAAAACAAATTAGCTTTAAATGATTTTGAATGATAAACTTAAAATGCAATTACAAATTGCTTAGCATGTTACCTTTCTATGGGGTACATCCAACAATATTGAACTGGACCACCAACTTTTGCCTCTTCCGCCAAGTGTATTGGCAAGTAAACCATGACATCAAAGAAAGCAGGTGGGAAGATAGTCTCTAAGTTGCACAAGGTTAATGCTATTTGACTTTAAAGTTTGTCAAGTTCTTCACATTTTAAGCTCTTTGAACAAATATTCTTAAAAAATCTTCCCAATTTTATTATTGGTTCAGACACTTTGGGGGGTAATAGGCCACGTATTGCAATTGGAAATATTTCTTCCAGTAGCACATGGTGATCATGGCACTTCAAACCAAATATTTTTCGCTCTTGAATGTTGACACACCTTGAAATATTAGAAGCAAAGGAATCAGGTACCTTTAAGTTAGCTAAGAATTTGCAAAGGGATTGTTTCTTTTAGGGAGACAATGTGTAAGGGGCATGAGGTTTAGTAACATTATTACCGAATTCAACTGGGTGCATATTACTCCTAATGCCCAAGTCCATTAGATCATACCTACTTTTCATTGTGTCCTTTGTCTTTCCTACCAAATCCAGCATTGTTGACAAAATATTATTAGAAACATTTCTTTCTATATGCATCACATCAAGATTATGTCGTATTAGCATAATTTTCCAATAAGGCAATTCAAAAAAATGCTTCTTTTCCTCCAATTGTAAGCCTTAATGTCTGTATGTCGCTTTCGTTTTTTACCTTTCCCAAATGACATATCACCTAATTGTTCAAGTTGTAAAAGTGCATCATCTCTAGTTAGTGGAATTGGTGGAGCCCTGTGTTCTTCTTTCCCATCAAACAATTTTGCATCTTTACGCCATGGGTGATTCTGTGGAAGAAAACGCCTATGACCCATATAAGATAACTTGCTCCTTAGTAAAATGCAATGTGTGTCTTTATGGCAACACGGGCATGCAAGCTTGCCTTTGGTTGACCACCCTGAAAGGTTTCCATAAGCAGGAAAGTCATTTATTGTCCATAACAATACAACATGCATGTTAAAATTTGATTGAGAGTGTGCATCATATGTTTGTACTCCTACTTCCTACAATTGTTTAAGCTCCTCAATCATTAGTTGTAAGTAAACATCTATTTCAACACCTGGACACTTTGGACCAGGAATAAGAAGTGTCATTATAAAGTATGGGCTCTTCATGTAAAGCCATGGTGGCAAGTTATATGGCACCAACAAAACAGGCCAAATGCTATGATTAGCACTCATATTCCCAAAAGGTTGAAATCCATCACTTGCCAATCCCAATCTAACACTTCTTGGATCAGATGAGAAGGTAGCATATTGTTGGTCAAAGTGTTTCTAAGCAAGAGAATCAGCCGGATGTCTCATTACAGCATCATCAGTGCGTTTCTCCTTGTGCCACCTCATATTTTTAGCTGTCTCTCTTGCAATATAAAGCCTTTGTAGTCTAGGTTTTATTGGAAAATGTCTCAAGACTTTATGAGGAACCTTTTTTCCTTTCTGCTTGTTCAACTTCCATCTAGGCATCTTGCACTTATGACATAATTTTGCATTTGCATGCTCTCCCCAATATAATATGCAATCATTACCACAAGCATCAATTTTTTTTAATCTAAACCCAAATCACGAATTATCTTCTTAGCTTCGTAGAATGAGTTTAGGACTAAAGCCCCTTCTGGGAGAATATCTTTCAATAGGGACAACAATGAATCCATGGATTTATTGCTCCAATGGTTAAGACACTTCAATTGAAGTAACTTTACAATGAAAGATAATTTTGTTGTGCCACAACCTGGATAAAGTTCTGTCTTTGCATCTTTTAACAAGTCAAAAAACCTTTTGGCATAAACATTAGGCTCTTCACTCTCTTTTAATCTAACGTTTGCTTCGTCCATAGATGGAATTGCAAAAGCATCATCCATAGAAGGAACTCCATATGCATCACATACCATCCTTATAAGGTTTTCATCCTCATTAGTATCATTTTCTACCACTTGACTTGAAGTCTCACTGTCACTTTGAAATGTAGTAATTTCTCCATGCAAGTCCCATACCTTGTAGCTATCCCAGAAACCCTTACTCAATAAGTCTACTCTGACATCTGTTCTCTTTTTGAATATAACGTTCAAACATTTCTTACAAGGACAACATATTCTATTTGTCACTCCATGCTGAGTAAATGCCCATTCTAGAAAACCATCTACTCCTCTAATGTATGTGAGGTTGGCTCTATCTTTGATGTCTAACCAACTTTTATCCATTTCTATTCCATAAAAATTTGAAGATAAATACTTATTTTAATGAGAATATATGAAAAAAAGAGACAACAAATAGGAAAGTAACTAAATAGAAAACAATTACAACAAAGAACAGAAATATGTCATTATTAAAAGGCCTACATTCTTAAACACTCTAGATTATGTTTGATTGTGTTTAATTTTGTTACCTGCCTTTTGTCGCTATCTATATTAGTGGTACTATAAGAATTTAAGTATGGGATCCTACACATTGATATGGAGCTTGCTCTCAATATTTACTTCAATATATACAGAATTTTATGTAGGCTCACATTTTCTAATACTCACTTGTATCATTTAAAAGATTAAATTTTTTTTGAACATTTAGTCTAAACCAAACCTCATCTCAGAATTAACCCCACAAGCTTATCTGGATCAGGATCAAATTTGAACTCATCTCTATGTCCATTTTTTGACAGAAGCCCTATCACAGTATTTATTTTCTAGAGAATATATATATGAACAAAAGAGAACTAAGAGAATTTATTGATATCCATAATTTATTGGACATAACACGTGTTATGTTTGTTGACATTTCTTGACCATATGCAATAATTAAGCTTTCTATCTGTGGCTAGAATTTGCCCTTTCAAAATTGGCTTATTCTTCCCATAATTATTGCATATGGTCAAGAAATGTCAATTAATTTGCCCTCCTCAAGAAATAATGAAATTTCTAACAAGCTGTCACGTCCTTATCTTAATTTTAACCTTTTTTAGAGTATTTGCAGAAAACGATATGTGGTTCGGTAGGCAACACAGGAATAACATAACTATATTGATAATATATGCATGATTACATAAATTCCCCATAGGGGTTTGTACATGATACTTATGATTAAGGTAGCCACACAAGGCTACTAGGGTATCTAAACCCATCCCAATAAAACGGAGACATCTTCTTGGCTTCGTTCCGCCACTGCAATCCTCTCGTGTAGTTCTCTTCTTTACTCTCAACATATCTTTTGTCTTCTCCTGTCTAAATTGTTGGTAGGGGAGGGTGAGATTCGAGAGAATCTCAGTAGGAAACATATACCATAATGCATGCATGATTGATGCTATGTGTATGGAATGTTAGCTTTATCTAGATGTATGCCCCATAATGATATTTCTGCATGCTCAATGTTTCATACAACATGACTATGGCCACAGCGAAAACTGAAACAGAGCTTCATTTATTCAAATATGCTCTACACAATTAAGTAAAGCAATCACATACATCATTACACAAGCAAAGATATCAAATACATGTAAGTAAGGTAAGTCTCATACCTTACCCTTTTCCGCCTCGAAATGCGTGCCTCGATCTACGTGCAAACATCTCAGGGCTCCATATTCGATCCTACAATGTCAAATGTACTATTTAGACACTTCCATAGTGTTTCTGGGGGTTATATGAGTCTATCTTGAAAAATTACTAAAATACCCCCGGGGACCCGGCCCGGCCCGGCTGTACTCGGTCCTACCGTACTTTTCCCGATATTTTGACATGGGCTATTCTTACATATTTTCACCCAAGGAATCCATTTCCGGACTCAGAATTATCAAATTCAATGTAAAATTATAAAATTGCCCTTGGCAGCCTTACTTTTAGGGTTTTAGAGGCGTTTCCGTAATTATGCTTTCTTAGCCTTTTCTAAAAAAGTGCCCAACTGTAACCCCACCTAATTTTCCCTCCTAAACTTAATGGAATCATCAAATCATTGAAATTCCAACTCTAAGACCCATTTACAGCCCTGGCCGAATTATATGGGTTTTCCGGGGAAAATTGGGGTTTTTCGGTTTCTGCTCCGTAAACACGTTCCTTTCTACTCCTAACCACTTTATTGACTATTCCATTAGGTTACAACTACCATTTAGTACCAATTTGGGCAGCATAACCGCTAGGCCAACCCATTTCCAAAAATTAAAACCAATGGCAATTCGGCAAAATTTCACCGATTAAATTGCCCACAGCAGTTAGAATAGTCATTATACGAAAGTTTGGAAATTACCTTAGGCTCCTTCTGTCTTTTCCCAAATATGGCTGGAACCATAGCTCTCTTAAACACCAAATTTGCTTCTCAAACACCTTAAATAACATAGAAGAGAAGCTTAGAAGTAGTATTATACGCGTTAGGTACGAATTAACCGAAGAAATTGACCTACATCGCGAGTTTTCTTCCTCTTCTCTCTATAATGCAAACACAAGCTTCTCTCTCTAATGGCTGACTTGCACGACAGAAACTGGAAGAAGATGAAGCCAAAAGTGCTTTTTATCATATATTACAATTTCCTTTATTTATTTTCCCATTTTCGGATTTTTCAGAAATTCTGGAAGATTTTCTGCCCTAACTTTAAAAAATCATAACTAATTCTAGAAATATCGAATTGGAGTGATTCCAAAGCCTATAGAACCCTTATTGAGTCTAGTGATAAGTAAAAATATATAATATTTCTGAATGGAATCACAAAATTCCCAGAATTTCAATCTTTTCATATTGTTCCAGAAATTTCACAGTTTTTATGTGCTGATTCAAAAATTCATATCTTTTTGTATATAGCTCTAATTGAGTCATATGACCTATCAAATTAAAGCTTAGGATGTCTAATTTCATCTTGTAAAATTTCATAATTTTTGCTCATCATTGGTCATTAAATATCACATGACAAGCGCATTACCTCATAGGCGATTTCACCGAAAACATAATTATATTCTCCAAAGTTCACTATTTTACTTTCTTAATACCCCAAAGATATAAGAATCATTAGAGAATAAATTTGGGACACCTACTAAACTAGGGCTTGGCAGTTCGCTTAATTTATGCTTATTCCTAAGCTTCTAATTCCAAATTTTGGGGGTATTACACCAGCTCTGTCCTACGTACATGTAGTAATCTAAAAATCCATTGTCTTTATATATGTTCCTTGTTATTCATGTCCCACGCTATTTTTGTCAAACTAAAATTTAAAACTTAACCCATGAATTAATAACAAACATATATAATTTAACTACTGGAGACATCAAGCCTTGTTGTCAAACATGTTTTACATCTTTTATGCATATCTGCTGTTACTTTTAATAATTTTTTCTATATATATATATATATATATATTTAACACCTGTAACTAGTTTACAAAGTGACTACAAAAACCTATAATACAGACATGTTCAAATCAACTCATTCAGTATTCTACAATACTATTTAATTATAAAAAATTAGTGTTAGACTCTGCATTTTATTTTTAAAATTTGCACAGATAGCTCAAATCAGCTGCAAATATATAGAACTCATGCATTGATTAATTAACCACAGTATTTTCAAATATAAAGCATTGTTGGGTCTAGTGAAGTGATATTAGACAAGATTCAAGCCATCAACATCATCTTCTTGCTCTAGAAAAATTGAAGCAAATAGAAGAGGAAAAGCGGAAGGGAAGAAGCAAAGGGGTCAGAGTTACCTAGTGAAGCCAAAGAAGAAGCCGATTGAAGCAGGGAAGTAGCACCAGAGAAGGGACCTACTGGTTCAAACGTTCCTCGCGTTCCCCTGGTTGCTTCATGCTTTCAAATATGAGATGATAGAATCAGAGAATCTTGCTTGTGGTGGCTATTAGGTCATCTCCATTCCCAATCCCTTCTAAGATAGAGTTAGATTTAGTTAAACCTAGAAGAGTGCAGATTTGGAGCGATTTTTTCCTCTGCAAATTTCATTTTTGCTGGGAGGAGGGAATTCAAATTTGGGGGCGGTACACACTGACATTTAGGGATTTAAGACTATTTTAAGAAAGCATTTTATAAATATTAAAGTGCCCAATCATTAACATGAAACTCAACTAGCTTGGTTGGTGGAAGAATTGCCAAAATGTGCTTTATGTCTCAAGTTCGATCTTTCGTGCGTGTTTCTTTTTTTTTTAGAAACATTAACCCCAAAAAAGGCTAAAAAATGCCCCTGCAAAGTTCGAACTCAAAACCAAATGAAATCTTTTCATGAACAAAAACCAAGCCACCTAAAGCATTCATTTTGCAGTGTGAGACAAAAATATAAAATAAAATGCATGATATAATAAATCATAAATAACTATATTTAAAATAAAAATAAAAATAAAAATAAAAATATCAATATCAATTTATTATTTAATTATATTATCTCACTCAATTATATTATTTATTTCTTGTACCTCTCTATTCAAACATTCATTATCATAAAAGATTACTATATATTTTTAAGTTAACTATTGTAACATAAAGGGAGAATTCTAATTAAATCATTCCAAAATAGTAAAATTCTAATTCAATCCTACACTTTCAAGAAATTCTTAATCAGGCCGTGAGTCCTAATTAGAGATTTTAGAATGTTGTTGAAAAACCATAATGCCCTTATTTAGTTAAAAAATGAACATTTTAATTTTGCAAATTTTTATATACTTTTAACCCTAAGAATCTATGCCTATTTGAATCATTAGAATAATTGAGATTTCAACTTTTAGTCAACTTGTAATAACATTAAATCATAAGTTCTAACAATTTCTCTTTAACTATAATTGTTGGAATCATTGGGATATTGAGATGTTGGTCTACCTCATCTTTCTTAGTTTCTTCAGCATCGGCATTTAAAATTTGATTTTCTTCTGATAGTTTTTTGAAATTTTCTTCCTTACTGTTAATCCAAATCATCGATTTATTGAAAGGGTCCATATGTATGGAATTCAATTAAAGGGACCATATGAATTCAATGAAAGATCAATTCCAAGCATTAGGGATATTTAAATGAAAAACAATGTGTAAAATTATTTTATTTATTAATCACATACACAAAGTTCAATGGCCTTCCTCTCTCTCTCACTTAAACACACCACATTATATTATTTCTCTAACTCTCTCACTTCTACAACAACGTGTAAAATTATTTTATTTATTAATCACATATTACATTAATGAACATATGTATTAAAAAATATCAAAATTTTGAAGAAAAGAAATAAATATTAAAAGGTGCTGACTTTCAGCGGCGACAATAAAATGTCGCCGCTGAAAGTGAGCACTTCAGCGGCGACAATGTTAGTCGCCGCTGATACTCTACACTTTCAGCGGCGACAATAAAATGTCGCCGCTGAAAGTGAGCACTTCAGCGGCGACAATGTTAGTCGCCACTGATACTCTACACTTTTTTTCAGCAGCAATGTAAAATGTCGCCGCTGAAAGTCACACCTTCTACGGTGACAATATGATGTCGCCGCTGAAAGTGTGACTTTCAGTGGCGATAGAGATTGTCGCTGCAGAATGGTTAGCTTTCAGCGGCGACTCATTTTGTTGCCGCTGAAAGTGTGGCTTTTAGCGGCGACTTTCATTGTCGCCGCTGAAAGTCGTCGCTAAAAATACTTTTTTTTGTAGTGAAAATGTGATCTCAATTTCATATAATATATATATATATATATTGTGAGAGCAGCAAGTTCTATGACATAATATTGTAATGTGACAATAGTAGAATGTGTTTCCTTCAATAATATTATATTAATTTTTCATTCATTTACAATATAAGTGGTTCAAAAAATTCCACTTTGATTACATGATAGTACAAAATGCTCATTACATCCCACAAAGTTCTCTACACAGTACAATAGAGACACAATAAGACAACTATCCACTTAGTTGATTATATTACATAACAGAACAAAGTGCACTATAAAAAAAATGACTTTCAGCGGCGACTATTAATGGAACTATCAGCGGCGACAATTAAGTTGCTGCTGAAAGTACCACTTTCAACGGCGACAATTACTTTTAGCTGCGACTTAATTGCGCCGCTGATAGTGCCACTTTCAGCGGCGACTATTAAAAGTCGCCGTCAAAACCATACTTTTAAAGTCGCCGCTGAAAGTCAATTTCAACTTATTTTATTTGTAAAATTTATTAATTTTATTTTAAAATAATATTTATAATATTAAAATATTAATTATTAATTAATTCTATTTAATATTAATTATTACAATTATATTATTATTTATTAATATTATATTTAAAATTTTCTACTAAAATAATATTTATGATATTATGATATTAGTTATTATTTTATTTTATATAACAATAAATTATATGGTAGTAATATTATATGTATAATTTTATATTAAAAATAATATTTATAATATTAAATTATTATTTATTAAGTAATTTTAATTAAAAAACTGGTTAATTAAATATAAAAATACTTTTTTACAGTTTTATTTAATTTATCATTATTTTTAATAATATTATATATAATTAATAATTAATTATTATATATATAACTGATTAATTAATTAATTAATTATATGTGCGTGTGTATATGATAATATTATATATATATATATATAACAATATGTAATATTTAATACATGTTCATTTCGGCGCAATTGGCAAAAGTACGCACGTGAAGGCATCGGCACCATGAGGTTGCTAGTTTGAGCTAGAGGAGAAGCACTTTCAGGAATTATGTGACGTCGAGACGTGGAAGCATGAGGAACCGACATGAGGCAGCGTGGGGAGATGACATATGGCACCGAGTAGAGGAGAGAGACACATGGAATTTGTAATTTTTTAAAAAAATAATTGTGATGGAATTTGTAATTTAATAAAAAAATTACACTTTCAGTGGCGACAAAAAAGTCACCGCTGAAAGTGACAATTAAAACTTTCAACGACAATCGCATAGGCGGCGACTTTTAGCCTTTCAGCGGTGACTTTTGTCACCGCCGAAAGTCATTTTCTTTGTAGTGGTGATCATTTTCTTCTTTCAAATGCTTTTTCTCTTCCTTCTCGTGCTCATTTTCTTGTTTGTGCTACTCTTTTTCTTTCTTCCCGTGCCCATTTTCTTGCTCTAGATGTTGTCAAAGTGAAGTTGTAGTTAGATGGAAGGCGTTACCTGTACTGACTTTGGCAAACTCCTCATCTTCCAACTGCTTATTAGGCCTATGAGGTTCAATTTCACATGATAGAGCTGAGGTAAAAAGTCTAAACAACAAGAATAACCAGAAACAAGACTGTAATTAAGGAGCAATTTCCTCCATGAAGTGTTAATAAAAAGGAAACTAAAAGAGGTACAAGTAAATAGGTAACCATATAAAGCACAGAATCTCCAGTCACAAGTTGATTCTTTTCATTCCTAACAGCAAGAATGACTCCCATGTTCATTTGTTCCTTTCATAACTTGTGCACAATACCTTTGCTTATCCAAAAGAAAAAAAAGAAGGGAAACCAATCGCCACAAAGATGAGTTAATTAATCACTAACAAGGAAATAGCTCTTGAAGCATCTAAGAAGACCACTATATTGTTACCATATCGTATTCCCATATTCTAACTTGCCCTTCCATTTCTATCACACTGGGCAGTTCAGCTCTTTCATCCAAAAAGCTAGCTAGCTACTTGCGCCTCATTTTAAGAAATTTAAGAGTCCTTGTTGGAATCCTATTGCTGCTGGTTGTGGTTTAATCACATTAAAACAACCCAGAACAAAGCTTTGTAGTATATATAGCAATAGAGTAAAATAATGTTGAACCAATAAGATTCAATCACATTATGCAACCCATAACTAAGCTTTATATGGTATTAAAACCTAGAGAACATTTAAGATTAAACTTCGGATCAATTTGAAGCTAACCTTGAACTAGTGAAATAGGTGAACAGAGGTATACTTTGGAATCAAACTCAAAATGGCTCTTGAACCATAGCTTACCTTTTCAAATCGAGAAGCAAACCGTTGATTGGAAGGGAGAAGCAAATCGGCAAGGGTGAAGCAAATCGCATGAAGAGTTGCGGCTAATAGAGAAACAAATCACTTGGTAGAAGTCAATTCCCTCACAGCAAAATGAAGTACCTCTCCTCGCTTTATTGAAGAAATCAAACCCCTCCTCCATGGCATAAATCAAACCCCTCCATTGAAGATCTTTTCTTGATGAAGAGGGAAGATTTTTTTTTTTTTTTAAGAGTTATTCCCTCCTTGGCCCTTCAATGGGTTCCCAAAACTATAAAGGTAATGTTGCTAACTAGAGAAACTTGAAGGATTTAATAAAATTTTTTTTTTAAAAAAAAACTATAGGTATCAAATTAAAAATTGAATGAAAGTATAGATACTCGCAAAATTGTTTTCCCTTATAAGTTATAATAAAGTCAAATTATATATATGAATTAAATGATTAATTTTTTTTACCCTACAATGTCAAAAATTCAATTGTGATCGTTTTTTAATATTACAATGAGAGGGTTTTGAGAGAAATTCATGTGTGAACCTAGAGTGCCATATCATTCATGGTCTAAGCAATTAAAATATCAAAACTCAACTAAAATTAATCCTAGTTGGCTACTAATGTCACCGTCATGTATTGAGAGGTAGAATTCACAAAAACGAAAACATAATGGTTGTAATTATTAACGGTCATTTATTTAGTGACAAAAATTCGATTCATATGAAACAACCATCATATAATACATACAAACGATTTGTTTTTCAACCTTTATCAGCGAAAATAAAACCATAATGGTCATATAATTGGCCATAAAGTATTAATGAGAAAAACGACGTTTCATAAGAAACAACCATAATGTTACACTTTCAAATGATCTATCTTCCCCAACTTTAAACTACTCTTATTTAAAGTACCTTTTCATAAATTTCTAATTAAACTCATCTATTTAAACCCTTGGGAACTCTTCCTCTACAAACCCTAAACTCCTTCATCATGATATTCTCTCTGGTTGTTGTAGTCAATGGAATTCGTGATGATTGGATTTGCAAAACCTTTTATATGAGAATGATAGATTTCAATGAAAATGTATCATTCCCATATAATGACAATTTTGGCAAATCCATTAATTTGAATTCCATGGACAAAAATTTACAGGACACACCTGTTCAGCTCGATAACTCGTGAAACACTTTTTATTCCACTTCTATTTAATTTTAACAAGAAATGATCTTTAATAATAAAGGACACAATTGGCTCAACAATACATCAAACCCTAAACAAAAACTTACCTCTCTCGTTCGCTCTCTAAACACTAAATGAAAATTTACCTCTCTCATTCGGTCTCTGAACTATAAGGTGGACAAATTACTAGAGACCTTCATCTCCATAACTTTTTATTTTTTACATTGTCTTTTTCTTTTTTTCTTTTTTGTTTGTAATTTGGTGGTTGATTATGCAACCACCAAAATTTTAAAAAAATGTCAAATACATAATAGTTATTAAATGTCCAAAACAGAACTCCACTTCCATTTCAACTTCCATAGCCAACTGCAGACTTTTGTTTTTCACCAAAATCATGGACAAATGCGAGAGAACTTTTGATTTATCACCTTGGAAAAAACCGAAAGATGAACTCCCTCCACCAACAATCATTGAAGGGCTTGTTCATACGACCTATTAGCTCCTCCATATAGTCCAAGTTTACATGCGAGAACAAGGACGTATGGACCAATGCTTAAAGGAACTTACCTCTCTCGTTCGCTCTCTGAATGACAAGGCCAACAAATTACTGGAGAAGGAAGAATCTGATGATGCATCAAATTCTTCAAGCATCTTCATAACTTTTAATTTATTTTTTTTATGTACAATGTCCTTTTATTTTCAAATTTTTGTTTGTAATAGGGGTTGCGTAAAAAAAAGCCAAATACATTATGGTTATTAAGTAATATCTGTCAATTATTAGAACACCATGTTTTATACATAATGGTTTCACAAAAATATATTGATATAATGGTAGTAATTATTAACCATCATATATTGTCTTACAAAAATGATGGTTCTTATGAAACAACCATCATGATACACTTACAAACAATTTGTCCTCCAACTTTATATTAGCGACAATAAAAACATAACGGTTTCTATTTAATAAATATCAACTAAATCTGTGAAACCTTTCCTCTTCCCTTTACTGATGATAGTACTCTTTGCTTCTTCATCCTTTGATGATCGGTATAAGAACCAAGTACCCTTTTAATACTTATCATTACGTGCGACTGATCCTATTCAACTTCCAACGTTTGGTTTGAACTCATCATTTCCAATCTATTTAAAATCCCTATTTCCATATGTTTTTCATACTACTTCTTCATCGTTGTCCTTTGTTCTCTCAATCACCAAGATGGGCAGGAAGACCATATGGAGGTTGGCCAGAGATTTGTCGAGTATGAACAAGAAGGCCAATCTCATTCTTGATGATTATGAGATTGGCTACCATAATCCTTACATACTCTCAGATGGTTTAAGTCACTCTTTTGGTGATTAGCAGCACGTGATGATCTGAGGTATTCCGTTAAGTTTTGGAACTTTGGTTTCCTTCATGAAGGAAAACAAAGTTCCAAAATTAGCGACAAACCTTAGATCATTTATCAAGCAACTACCAAAGGGTGATTTTGGAAATGAAGGAAACCAAAGTTCCAAAAATGGCAACAAACCTCAGATCATTTATCAAGAAACTAATCACCAGAAGGTGATATTTTTTAGTTTTATTTTTATAAAATATAAAAATGTAATTATCTGGGCACTAATAGCAAAAAAAAAAGTTTACAAAAAAATGCAACATAATCACAATTATTATGAACTAATTGTGATATAAAGTCTTAGGTTCGATAACCCAAAAACCCTATCATTCCACTTTTATTTAAATGTAAGAAACAGAATACACTTAACACTTTGTCTAGTCGAACGTAACCCACCAACTCTAGAACCCTACTGCTCCTATTATCTTTTTCTACTGTCAAGAGTCATTTTCATTCGAACCATACCATCAAAAGCTTTCATCGGATTTCCTAGCGATAGTCGCCCTAGTGAATACACGTAACACTTGTCTCAACCACAGTAGAGCGAGTTGCTTTCACTTGCCCTTACTCGTGTTTTCGTTCATGAGCCCAACTAGGTTGCATTCCTTTGGTGTTCTATTCTCCTTATTCGTAGGTATGATTTTCCTCCTCCATTTCACATTATTCATTATGTATTTTCTATTATTTACTTCGTGTTACCTAGCTAGGTTTTGAAATTAGTCGTGCTCATTTTTTTTCGAAAAACCCATTGCTCTAAGTGAAGGTTTCTCTCCTATTATAGGCAGTTGTCAACCCAACCAATTGGGCTGCTTTTGTGAAGTTACGACGTGATAAAGCATTCAAGGAAACATTAAATTGCTTTTGTGAGGTTTTTTTTAAAGAAAACCCATTATTGATGTGATCGAAGGTTCCTTTCTTGTTACAAGAAGTTGTCAGTCCATTGCTCTGATCCAAGGTATCCATATCTCAAGAAGTTACTTCCAAAAAGATCAATAGGGATGTGATGAATAAACTAGTTAAGTTATACCGAGAGTCATATATGGACAAGCGAATACCAACTTTTGTGAAGCCATGACTCGATAAAGCATTCAAGGTAACATTAAATTGCTTTTGTGAAGCTATGTTTTTTTTTGGGAAAATCCATTGCTATAATCAAAGGTTCCTTTCTTATTTATAGGATGTTGTCAACTCATTGCTCTGATCAAAGGTATCCATATCTTTAGAAGTTACTTTCAAAAAGATCAATAGGGCCATGATGAATAAACTAGTTTAATCGTACCAAGAGTCAAATATGAACAAGCAAATACTAGCTTTTGTGAAGTCACAACTCGATAAAACATTCAAGATGACATCAAATTGCTTTTGTGAAGTTTTTTTTGGTTGGAAAACTCATTATGCACCCTACTTTGAGGCTATAAATAGAGGAGCAAGAATAGAAGGATGGTCATAAAAATTTTGGGAGAAAAAAGAGGCACGTGAGAAGGTAGAGAATTTTCTTTTGATTTCATTTCTTCTCATGACAACAAGGGTCAGGAATGGGAGGAGGTATGTGAGATACAGTGAAATATATTGCTATATCTTCCTCATGTCCCCAAAGAAAAGCTATGTTTGGTTGTTGTCACATATGTAAAACTTGACACCAACAGCTAGAGGGGGAATCCAATATATGATTTGGATTCCGATTGTTTTGGGTTCACCTTCCTTCTTCTATTATACCTTTGTTTTCTTTATTTTCTTCTCATCATGATATGCTTGCCTATTCCATCTAATACTGTATGAATACATCCTCTTGTGTGCGCTTCATGGTCTTTCCTTCTATTACTGTCCCATTGATTTTTCATGCATGTTTGTGCTTCCTTGTTCCCAATGGACTTGTGCATCCAACATAAACATACTACAATTGTGTTATCATTGCTTACTAATGTTTTTTGTTTTCGTTAGCAATGGACACATAATGTGCACCACAATTAGATTTGAATTGATGTGAGTTTGTTCATGGCAGCTATGTTCGCTAGATGATATGCTTATTGGTGATTAAAAATTGTTTCATGCGTGCACTCTCTTTTACTTTGAATAAATGACATTGATGGTATAAGCAAGAGATTCAGGTACATGCTCTCTATGCTTTTGTATCTTCTGCCATGAATAGCAGGCTGATCATGAGTAGTGCTTGCCTTTGTTAGCTTACTAATAACTGTGAATCCACTTTTCTTATAAATTAAAAAATAAAAAAAATATCTTTCTTTTGAAACATAGTAAGATTGGCTTTAAAATGGGCTTTTGTCGTGTGAGGTTTTTTGAACCTCTTCAAGCAAAAATCAATTATTCTTCCGTGTGAGAATATGAGAATCTCCTCAAGAAGTTTATCCAAAAAATAATAAAAAACACAAAAAAAAATCATTTTCTCAAAAAAAATTAAATAAACATTTTTTCTAAAAGATATCAACTAGTTGACATGCATTTCTACCCTGAACTACGTGGACTTTGATCTTTCTAAAGGATACATAGGCCCTAGGTCCCCTTCCTAGGCCAAGTCTGATTTTGTAAATAAATATATTTTCTATTTTTTTTTCATTTTTGTAAATAAACATTCTTTTTCTTTATTTTTCGTTTTATCTCTTTTTGTAAATATTCTGTTTTGTTTCTTTTTTAGGTAATTATAATAATTTATTTTTAAATAACTGACTTAGGGTAACCATTCATATGAATAAGTGCTATAGGGTGTCTAACATATTTCCCATGCACAATCGACTCTCGAACCCTATTTGCTTTTATTTTTTCTAAAAAGGTTTCCAAAATTACCCTTGTTTAAAAATTTTGATGATGGCATTATGTTTCCAAATTTCAGGTACTACAGTTCTCTAATCACATATGGCCATGTGTCCTTTTTTTTTTTCAAATATTATTACTCAACTATAAATCCACATTTAAGAAATAAGACATATGGGCATATATGATTAGAACATGACATAATGGATAGAAGGAACTTGATCTAAGCTTTGTCCATATAATAATCATTTGATTGTCTAATAATTACATCCGTGTATGTATATATGACTTCGTTTGATTATAAATTGGAATTCGCATTTTCACATTTAGTGCGCATCATATATTCATATAAAAAACTTGGGACGTAGTGTACACATGCGGACACGGTGTAGCATAGTTAAGTATTAAGAAGGCTGTTAGAGTTCATTTTAAGAATTATCAGTGTAATTTTTTATTAAGCTAGCTTAGCTAGCTAACAAACTAATTAATTAATTAAACAGACCAAGGGAAATGAATGAAATAATGAAACAAGTTTTGGTAAATAATT
Source organism: Inga oerstediana (assembly GCA_963210345.1). Lineage (NCBI taxonomy): Eukaryota > Viridiplantae > Streptophyta > Magnoliopsida > Fabales > Fabaceae > Inga > Inga oerstediana. The sequence continues at coordinate 43,768,307 of OY723409.1, forward strand.
ACTACGAATGCCAACATAGATTGATCCAATTAGTAAAAAGGCTGTCCCATAGTCATAAAGGTTGTAAGTTCACTTATATGAGGATCTTATAAGCGGATGATCTATAAATACATTTGTAAATGTCCGTTGATTCTAGAGGGCAGAGGCGTACTATGACCCTACACAGAACCCAACTCATCTAAGCTTTTCCTTAGCCAAAAAAAAAAAAAAACTACGAGTAACATATTCAACTACGTACATCTTCATGTTATCTTCAAAACTGAGGAAGAAATATATACTATGAATATAATAGACCTATGCGCGATCATTGCAAATAAAGCCATATGGATATATATCCTATGAAAAAAGAACAATACACACCCATATATATATATATATATATATATATTCATCATAAACCGTCAGAACTGATTGGCTCAACTGACACTTAGCAACTCCTTAATATTTAAACTTGAGGTTGCATGTGTGTTTGACTTTGACTCTTCACAGGTGTGATGGGTGCGTGAGTTTCTTTCTATGGGAGAAGGATGGCAAAAAAATATTTATCATAAACGAAACCCTAGATGAAGCAGAAGAAAGGAATCGACCGGACAGAAGATAACATGGGTTGAAGTTTGAACAAAGCGAAACTTATATTATTCTCCATAGAACAAAGAAACATATTATCATAAAACATACATATATATACGATCACCACTTATATATCTCAGTTGTTGTTGACATACACAAAATGTTCAAATATACATTATACTCACTCATCTGCAATAAAATCTAGTAACACACACAGGGGAGATCAATAGTCATCGATCATCACTTTATAGATACAAACAAGAAGACCAATCTGCTGTATGTAAAGGCTCGCCATAAAGTAAAATCTTGAATTACTGTAAAATCAAACCAAACCTGGAAAAGACTTGCGAAAAGAAGATGAAAAAAGAAAAAACCATATAGAGAGAGAGAGAGAGACGGACAGACAGACAGAATGGTAAAAGACTGTGAGGATATAACTACATATATATAGTAAAGATTCGGACCATAACGCTTCAATTCCCCGATAGAGAGCTGTAAAAGAAGAAAATATACCTTCTCTTTTAAGTGTGTGTATATATATATCAGAAGAAAAGTAAGAGAGTGGCACAGTGAAGGTAGTAGCGATGGAAGGAGGAGAAGATATAGGGTTTCTTCTTCTTGATGGAAGCCATGGGTGTTGGTCTTCTTCTTCTGAGTCTTTTTTTTCTTCTGATAAGTAGTGTTGTGTTTTAGAGAGGCTAGCTCTCTGATGAGGAAGAAGAGAGAAGTTGGTGTGGTGGGAGGAAGAAGATAAGATGGTGATGATGAAAGTGAGGGGAATAATGATGATAGGAAGAGGGTATGAGAGGACATGATCATGACGTGTTTTGCGTGGAAGCAAGAGATTATCGAAAGTCCCTTTTTGTGTATTCTTGGGGTGTCTCATAATTCTACAGAGAGAGAGAGAGAGAGAGAGAGAGAGAGAGAGAGAGAGAGAGAGAGAGAGAGAGAGAGAGAGAGAGAGAGAGAGAGAGAGAGGAGTTATGATTCTTCTATGGCTTCTTTTACATGAGGTTAATTATCATTTTTTAATCCACCACGAGACTCTTTTTTGCCACACACTCTAGCCTCACACATAAATATTCATAAATACTCGTTTTCTTATACAAAGAAATGCAAGTTTTTTGTTGGAAAAAAATGTAAAGTCGTTGACATATATAACTATCAAATACTTGATACTACCTTGTCAAATGTGAGTGTTTTGCATAAAAGACTCGATATAATTTAAAGTAACTTTTTACAGGGTTGTAGACTGTTGTACAAATAAACATAAAGAAAGGTTATATATAAGTTAGAATGTTATTATCCTCAATCACGTGACATTAGGAACTACCTTTCTCACAAAATTCTATCGTGTTGCACTTTTATAGATCTGTGCATTTTACAACTTAGTTCTCCATTCTCTTTAACTATTTACTATGTGGATTTCCTCAAGCCTCCTTCAAATCCTTTATCAAACATTAACATTAGCTGACAAGAAATTTTAACTTTGCTTTTTTGATTTTTTTTTGCTGATAATATTTTTGTTATTCCAAAATCATTTTATCTTTTTGTCAAAAAAATATTTAAGTGTAAAATGTGTAGAAAAATACAAAAAAAAAAAGATAAATATTTTTATCATTTTCTACATAAGTATTAAGGTACAACCACAGCAAAAAGTTAACTTTCTATATCAATATTACCTAGCCCAACTATATATTTTTTAAAAGATATATATTTTTATTTTTCTTACATTCACTTTAAATTTTTAAATATTTTATTTTATTTTCAAATTATTTTTCCTCATTATTACCTATTATAGTTATTTGTCAGTAAATATAAAATAAAATAATATAAAATTACGATCTAGAAGAATTAATAAATATATACATAGTAAGTAAAAATTTTCTAAGAATTAAATTGTTTATTTTGTACGATTTATAAATAAAATTGAAATAATTGGGACACATACACACATCTATGTATATATTAAAAAAAATATTACTATTCACCTTACCGAAAAATATTAGTCTTCATAATGGGCAAGAGACAATACACTAAATTACACTATCTTCTATTTTACCTCTTAAATAGGAAAAGCCGGGTTTGACTTTTAAGAGAGACACTCTGTGAGGACTCTATAAGGAGGTAATGGAGGCTAGCTGTTTTTTTTTTTTTTGACCTGGAAAGGCTAGCTGTTATGTATACTTTTTGTCTCTGAAAAGTTCATCACCATGAAAACAGTCATGTATTTAAAGACAAACAAGAGTGATTATATATTTGGAAGCAAATTAGAAAAAGGGTTAGATTGACAGAAACAAACAAAAAAACAAAACAAAGTCCACCCTTGTTATAAAAGCAATTAACTCCGTTCAAAATAAAATCACTTTGGTACTCAAATCAGAAATGAATATATAATATGAAACTTTGCGATGTTTTAAAAGTCAAAGCTGACATCAAACCAGAAATATCAGTTGGTATCGATTTTCATGGTTCAATCAGTTATAAACTGTATGTCAAAAAAAAAAAAAAAAATCAGTTATAAACTGGCTATCGAACCGATAATGTAATGATTAATAAAAAATTTTATAAAAAAATAATTATATAAATATAATATATAAGAAATAAATAAATGATAAGTCTAATTGTCAAGATAATATATAGCACAACAATATATAATGTTTTCAATAAAATAATACATATGTTTACGAATGGTCTAAAAATATATTGAACATTTTGAGAGGGTCAAATTTTTTTAATTTTTTAAGTTCTTTTCATTTTTCAACTTTTTCTTCATCAAGAACACATAATCCATCTAGTTTGCTAAGGGCTTCTTTGGTTTGATCCCATTACACCCTGCAGTGCAGTACAGTGCGATGTAATGGTAATATGATGCAATATTAATTACATGGCTAATGTTTGGTTTGATTTTTATGCAAGGTTCAATGAGTTTTTCTTAATAATTATTTAAAATTAATATATCACACAAAGTCTATTATACCCTTAACATAATCTTTGTAGAAAAATAGTTAAGAGCCATTGCGTTACCTCATAATAACCGTCACGCAATCTCACCGAGGATCGCTCGATATCGATGGTTGTGGTGGTGAAGGCGATAGTAACAGTGATGTGGCGGTGGCAATGATAGGTGATGACAACTACTTGGGTGGAGGAGGAGAAAGTGGTGGTAGTAACGGCAATGATGGAGATGGCGGTAGTTGGGGGTGGCGACGATGTCGATGGAGGAGGAGGAGATAGTGGTTGATGGCAACAGTGAAGGCAGCGATGGTGGAGGATGAGGTAATGGTGATGGCAGCAACAATTGAGATGGCAGCGACGGTAGTGGAGGAGGAGGTAGTGGCGGCAGTGGTGGTGACAACGATGGCAGTGGAGGAGGAGGAGTAGTGGTAACGGCAATTGTGGGTTGATGGTAGCGGCAACGATAGAGGTAGTGATGGTGGCAGTGGATGAGGAGGTAGTGGTGAAGGACAATGGTGGAGGTGGCAGCGGTGGCGTGAGGTGGCAGCGGTGATGTGGGGTGGATGGTGATGATTGTAGTAAAGAAGGAGGTAATGGCTGTGGCCACAATGGAGGAGGTGGCAGCGACGGCAGGGGGTGTCAGCGATGGTGGTAGAGGAGGAGGAGGAGGTGGTGGTGGTGGTAGTTGAGGCTTGGTGTGATAGGTGAAAGAGACAAGTGAAATAAAGACAAATGAAACTAAAGGGTAAATTGGATTTTTTTCAACTATGCAATGGGGTGGTAATGAGTATTTATAGGGGGAGAGGTATGAATAAAGATTACCAATCTTTTGGTAATCATCATTACCATGATAAACCCTATTACCATGCTAAAGAGCAACCAAACACTCTTTTCTTGGTAATGCAATCATGATTATCATTGCAGGCATGCAATGTGGTTGAACCAAATGGGCTCTAAATAATGTTCTGATTCTCGGTTTAATTTTGGGTTCCAATGTACTCAACTTTAGTCCAACCTTGTCAACCATGAATACCTTCTTTTTATCCAAAACGAGCCACTAGTGAGTCTGGCAGATAAACAAACAGAATATTGAGTTCCAATATTTTATTTTGGATGAGTTTTATAAAGAAGGAAACATATAAATGTTAAAAAAATACAAACAAAAATTAACAAGAAAAACATATTGACCTAGCATGCGTGAAAAACATGACTATGAACGCCAAGATCTCGAATTAAAAACATAGACACTTTCCAAACTACATATCATAGGCTCTCAATGTGAAGTTAATTTTATATTAGGCACATTGCACTTAATGTGAAGCTAATCTTATACTCCCTCCGATCCTAAATATATGACAAAGTTTGTAGTGCAAATTGCACTACAAATTTTGTCCTATATTTAGGACCGGAGGTAGTATTAGACACTCCACAATCCATCTTCTATATAAATATTTACTATTTATATGAAATTCGTTATTGAAAACTTCTTTGTGAATTGGGGAAATTCCCAGAGCTAATTATCTTGATATATGCATATTAATTTTTTATGCCCCTTTTTATGCTACATTAAAAAGCAGAACTCTAGAGTATTATTATTTTTTTATTTGTAGTGATTTTGTGCTTTTGGTATTTAGAATTATCTAATTGAGCAACATGGTGTCTTAATCTTGGTAATAAGAAATATGATTTATTTTCTAAATCTAATCTGGAAGAAAAGAACTCAAGTTGTGCACCCCAAAATTTATTTAAATCCTCATTCTATGGTAAAAGAATTTTAGGTGTCTCTCATTATTTGAGACTTGTTTACAAATAGTTAGATCCTATTCCTTATGCTACCCCTACCCTGGAAAATGTTAGCTTTCCCTCTAATAAGTTCTTGCTTGGATGGACTATTTGGATTATTAGAAATATTAAGAAAAGAAGTTCTTCTTCCTACTTTGTCAATGTTAGATATTATGGAGAATTGATTTGAAATCTTGTCTAGCTAGGTCAAAAATCTGGCTTCCTTGTCAAAATTTTTATCTCATTTATGCAAAAGATCTTGACTTGGATAATGAACTAGCCCACCTCAGAGAATTTACCATGGGCATGGTGAAAGTTAAATGCTATAGGAAAATTCCTTATCAAAATTGATAACCTTGAGTCTCTTATCCATTTAAATATTATTGTAGAAGATCTTATTGTGTTGACTAATTTCTTTTTTGGTGGTTGCATAACCAAAATTCTATATTAAAGACTTTGTAAGGGTCACCAACAATGTAGAATCTTAGTATGATATAAAATACAAAACACAAAGTGATTAAAAGCTTAATGATAAAGAATAAAAGATGAATTGCTATTTAGAAAGCGTGATACAAAGAAGTGAGAAAGAAGAATTTTGCTTGGAGAGAGTAGATGAAAAGGCTTGATCCCCCTGCTCTTTGACCTAACAGCCCCTATTTATAGTAGAGCGATCTGATAAGTTGATCTGCCATTTTTTAGATCTGCACGTATTGGGGGGATTGTGCCTTTATTCTGAGTCAAATGCGCCATATCAGCTCCTTTGACTAGGTATTCTGAAGGTACGAACAAATGTGTCCTTAGGCTGCAATCATTGGGTATGCTTTAATGGGCCTCCCACACATGGACTACCTCATATATAGGCCCAAGCTAGAAAGTTTGACCTTACACTAAGTGCCCCCACTCTTTAAGCCTAATTGGGTATTGACTTGGAGAGTGGATCTGCCATCCTGACCGTAGAATATCTGCTTAATCCATAGGTCAATCTCACACATTGAGAATAGTAGGTTGATGCAACTACTCAAAGATATTGCTGTGGAAGCAGCATTTCAGACTCGAGCTCAGCTGATGAAGGAGTTCAAAGAAGGTTAGTCAAACCGACGAGATCCTGACCAAGCAATAGTAAAATATCAAATTCTTTTTGGCAGTAAGTTAGAAGATGATAGTTCTATTGTTGGTGCTGGTGATGGAAATCAATAAGGGATGCATTTGCTTTCTATTCTGGATGTATTTTGCCAAGCTAACATATTGGTGGTAATTTATTCACTTAATAGTTGTGGGATGTTTGATTTGTATTGTAACATACCAACTTGAATGACTTTTCCTGGTTTTGTGGTTTATATTGCTAGCACCTCTGGTGTGTCTATTATCTTTGGTGTGTCTGTCATCTATAATTAAGACGTCCCATATTATGTAAGTTGTCAAAGTAGAACTTCATATGTTAGAAAGTTCATGTATGCTAGTACATACTATAGTGTTGTCATAATATTTGACCAAATATGAGAACTTTGGTCAGTTGGTATGTACGTCACATCTTTGTGGCTTGGTTTGTGTTCTGCCATGAGGACACCTCTAAAGTTGGGTTCTCAACATTTAGAAGTGTTAGTATAGAGCGCTCATGAATTGTATGATGCATCAGTTGTGTGTCTTTTAGCTTAGATCAGTCTTGTATGTTGCGTATAAGCTAGTGAATTGATTTGTACTTAGTGTGCCAAATAGAAGAAAATAGGTGGAAGGGTAGCCACAAAATGACACTATTATATTAAGATAATGACTTACAAAAGGAAGACAAATGTACAATCCTACTCCTCAGTAAGATACAATGTATTATACAAGAGTATCATATCTTTCCCTCAATTGAATAACAATTGATGTAGTTGAAGAATCCAATATAAAGAAAACCTATTACACAACAAAATGCATTGATGGTGGGGTTTTTTAGTATCAAAATACCCAATATAACTAGACCATATAGCTCAAACCGTCAATCACTTTATTCCAGTCATACATTCGGGTTGTATCATCATGTCTTGCCCATGAGGTTAGTAAGTGTGTAAAATCTGAAAACTAACTTAGAAGGAAAATGTTAGAGCAAGTGTTTCACCCAAGAGGGGGTGAATTGGGTGATACTAAAATTTTGTCGGAAATGTAAAACTTTGACAGTGAAATTAAAACAGTAAGGAATAAGAAGAAATATCACCGAAGTGTACACCGGGAGTTATACTGGTTCGGTCACAACCACTTTGACCTACGTCCAGTCCTCAGAGCTTCTCTGAGAGTTTCACTATAACTTGCAAGATTCAGTGGGTTCTTGGCATCTCAGTACAAGCAAGTTCCTTCGCCTGGACACTCGCTCCCCCTTACAAGTTGTAATCCAATCCCAACTCAAGGTTCCACAACCTTAAGTTATCTCAATAACAAATATTGAGTTTGAATGAAATATCTCTCTTACAGAGTGAATAAGAATCACTGAAGCATAGAAATATAATTACAACGTGAAAACAGAGCAATAAACTTGATGATACGTTTGTGTGTGTTCTTGTTGTTATTTCTCTGTTTGGATGTTCCCATATATATAGATATGTTGGTGAAGACCGTTGGAACATTTTCCTTTCGTCCGTTGGAGAGTGCGTATCCACTATTGACTTTTCAGTTTTTGAAAAATATCCGTTGGCGGTGGTTGGCATTTGAACGTTTCTTTTGACTTCCATTACTTGATATGATTTCTTCATTGTTCATCTGTAAATAAGCTAAGAATACTAATACAATGAAAGGTTAATCATATAGGAAGCAAAACAATGAACGTTTGAATGATTTCAGGATTTTTGGGTTTGCTTACTCGAGTAGCTACTTGAGTATCCCTTGAAGTTTACTCGAGTACTTACTCGAGTATCATCGGGAAAAACTTGATGAACTGCAAGTCAGCACACAAGAATAAGGTTACTCAGGTAGTGTATGGAATAAATTAAATTTCAAACCTTTGGAAATAGTTGTTTACTCGGGTACCTACTCGAGTAATGCACTCTTTTCTTCATAGGTTACTCGAGTACCAACTCGAGTAAACCTTCAAATAAACTTTTGGTTACTCGATGCTTTACTCCAGTAATGTTGGCAGGATTTCAAGGCCGAGAGCACATCAAGTTAGATTACCTTGTTACTCGAGTACATACTCGAGTAAACTTACTTTTTGTACATAACTTACTCGGGTAGTGACTTGAAGTTTTCTTTCAAAATAACTCTGCATACTCGAGTACATACTCGAGTAATCCACTTAAAATGAAACATTAAATACATTCATACTAGAGTAATAACTTGAGGAAAATGAAATAGAATTATATCAAGTTATTCGGATACCACCTTCAAGTTTTTGCTTACCATACTGAGTTACTCGAGTAGCTCCTCGAGTAACATTGGCAGTGGTACAAAAAAGAATACTGATCGCACGGATTAGGAGGAGGCTGACCTTCTTCCACCTCGAAATGCATGTATTTGTTGGCTAGACTTGTCTTAAACTTCCTCCAGTGTTCATCACAATATGTCATTGTCTTGCCATACAAAACTTCACTCTTAGGAATGTCATAAGTGAGCTGGATAGTTTCCCAAATATGTCGCTTCATACAAAACTCCTATACTAGCTTGCATTAGACTCGATTGGTTTCTAATAACTATCAAACTCAATCAGAATCTTTTCCCCAGTATTTCAATTGAGAAGAATGTCCCTCAATCAGCTGGCTCTCCTACCCTTTCGTCTAGGCCAGTTACGTGGCTCACTGCGTTCCTGGCTAGGAGCATTGCTAGGCTCGCTTTGATTTGGATTAGTTGGATCGGAAGTACCCTTACTAGGACGACTCATTGTCTAAAAACACTTTAAGGACACTATTTAAGGATAGCTAATGATAGTTTAAGGAAATTTCGCTACACGACACTATCTACAAAGGCATCGTTCAAAAGCAATTCCCAAGTTATGCAAATATGAACAAATAATTAATTACAATTCACAAGTTCAACATCCATGCAAAAATAGGAGGCAATGTCAGCACAAGTTGAATAAAGTTGAACATAAATGCATTAGGAGGCAAACTCAAAAGCAAAAATAGAAGGCATGTTTGAACAAGTTGAACAAACATAAATGCATTAGGAGGCAGATTCAGAAGCAACACCAAAGTTCATATCAAGCAATATCAACACTACCTTATCTAGAGTTTTACTATATTGAACATGCAAAAATACAGAACCAAAATCGAACCCTTCTCATACACAACCAAAATAAACCCAGGTCCACAGAAGCATAAGGACATTAACCTCAGACATACATGCATTATGTAAAACTCTTCAGAATAATTAACGGTACCTTCAACCTTTGCTTGAGGATCCTCTTCTTTCTCTAGATTTAACAGTCTTTGGCCACTTTACGATTCGAGTAAGGTCTCTCTTAGGAGGCAATGGACTGTTCTGAAAAGTGGGTTGACGACTTGCTGCAAGAATCAAACAAAGAAAATGGAGGCCAAGTAATCTCTCAATTTCAATGAAATACCCAAAAATGAAACCATTAATTAAATTGAATGGTTGGCAACTGAAACACAAACCAGACAATAAAAATGAGGTTGAGAATGAAACAAATCGGAGGGAACAAACGACGATAGACTTATGGCAATGTATTCAACCGTAAATCTCCATTGACGGCAGTGAAGTTAAAGACAGAGGAGAGAAGGGGAAAGGAGGAGCTGCCGCGAACCGACGGAGGGGTTTTGCTGATGTGCTTGAGTCTCAAATTTCAGAGTTAAAATTAGGCGTATTTTGAAATCCATGTCAGTTTTAAGACCGGTTGTAATTAACAACCGGTCTTAAAATTAATATTTAAGACCGGTTTTAATTAGAAACCGGTCTTAAAATTAATATTTAAGACCGGTTATTAATACATAACCGGTCTTAAAAAGTTTATATTTTTAAAACCGGTTATTAAATAATAACCAATCTTAAATTTTTAATATTTAAGACCATTTTTCATGTACAACAGGTCTTAAAAATAATAACCATTTTATTTTTTTAATTGTCTTTAATTTAGATAATATTTTCTAGACCGGTTATATTTAGAACCGATCTAGAAAAAATATCACATGTATTTATTTTTTTAATTGTATATATTTTAAGACCGGTTTTTATTACAGTCAATCTTAAAATTATTTTTAAGACCGGTTATAAATATAACCGGTCTTAATATTTCATCATAATTACAAAAATACCACTGGTTATATTTTTAAGACCTTTTCGATATAACCGGTCTAAATATTCCGGTCTAAAAACCCTTTTCTGTACTAGTGGATGCCTTATGTGGCGCTTGGTCAAACAAATGTCACGTAAGCATAGTGGGGACCAGCTGTGGCTCTTGGTCACAACTAGTCTGTGGTGCATGTGTGACACTTGCCTTACACTAGGTGGTCTGTTGGAAGGGGATAAGAAATCCACTTCCAACCAATCACCTCCTCCCATTTTATTCCCTCTCCCTACACTTTCAAACATTATCCTTCCCTCGTCCCTTTTTATTCCCTCCATACACACCACACACACACAACATCCCTATTGTCCTCCATTCTTGCTCCCTCCTTCCCTATTTGCTCTCTTTTCCTCCTACTCTCGTCCCCTTTTGTTCCCTTTTCTTCCTACTCTCTTCCTCTTTTGGTCCCCACTCCAGTATCCAGCTAGTCCCTACTCCTCTATCCTCACTCAAGCGTCGCCAACGTCGTACGTTGTGGTCCCCCACTCCTTTGCTTTGGTCCTTCACTGGTGCAAATCTATAAGTGTTAGCTTTTACAAACGATTTTGCTAGTTTGTAGTGTAAATAGCTAGGTCCTACATTTATGTTGTTTCTTGTTTAATTTGTAACCCCTTATGTCTATAAAAGAAATTGATGGGTGTGTGTTCTATGAGTGAGTATGATTGGGGCGGACTAATAAATTCTGAAATGGGATAGAACGGTGGCCTAAAAAATAAGCCAATTGCTTAATTGGAGGTAGACTAGTTTAGTAAGGCCAGAAAGTTGTTGAAAAATTGTTTTCCAAATGTTAAATCAATCTTATTAACCTCTTAAATCAAACCTAAGCCATGGCCACACAACGTGCCATTTGCATTATTATAATTATTATATCATAACTTATTTCATTAATTAATTACTCGGTTATTAGGCTATTCTGTGTGTTATATATACATTGTATCTATGCTGGCCCAAACATAGACTTTCTCACCAATTAATCAAACCAAATTTTGTGGAAAATCTATGATGCCATCTCATCAAATGATTACCACTACCACAACCTAAGGTTTGATTAATTTCTAAAGGTTAAATTTGTCTTTAGGTTTTATAGTCAGTCTATGTAAGTATATATATATATATATATATAGTAGGATCATTTCATTTGGATAGAATCCAAATCTGCTGGCTATAATACCTCCCATATGGGAAGATTAATTATTCATTATGCCTTTTAATTTTGAAAATCGTTCTAATGAAGCAATTAATTTTTTTTCCGTTCAAATAGATAAAGGTAATGTTTTGATGAATATTTCGTATTTATACATGACATATATACTGATTTTTACATGTAAGCTGTGAACAAGGCTCATAATTCTCATTATTTCATATTTATAAATTGTAGGTAGTTTTGTAAGTGTCATTTGAGCCTTAAAGTCTGTAATTACATATTTTTATAAATGATGTAATTATTTTATAATAATTTATTTTAAAAATTTTATAATTTATAAATACTAGGGGATTTTTGGATCCACTAATCAATAAATATGATTGTTTTGTAATTTATTTTTTTTATATTTCTTCAAAATTGATTGATTAAGTAATCGTAATTAAAAAATGATTTCATTATTTCTTAAATTTCATTTATTATTGATGAAAATGATTGATTTGATTATTTCTTAAATTATTATTTGATGAAATTAAGTAATCATAATTAAAAATTGTTTATTTTTTTAATATTTCTTCAAATTGATTGATTAAGTAATCTAATTTTTTGCTTTGAATCTTTGGTGCTTAATTGTTGGATTGTCAAGGATACAGTACTGAGGGAAAACAATGACCATAATTTTTTTTAATTTTTGAACTTCAAAATGTAATTTTATTAGAAGTTTTAGTAGTTTAATTTGGTAAATGTCTTTTATATTTAATTTATTATGAAATATGAAATTAATTAATATCATTTTTATATGCTGAAAAATAAATGAGATAAATTAAATGTTATTGTGTATAGGTTGTATGTGAAGATATGCAGTAGTTATAATTTGTAGGTGTTCCAGTAATTGTTATTGATGAGCTGCATAAATAAAATAATTATTTATATATTTTTAACACTTGTATTTTATTTGTTGGCTTGTAATGCTTCTAATTTACCTATGATATGTGTTGGCAAATATGATTTCTTTTGTTAATAGTGGTGAAAAATTATTATGATGCTCCAGGATTAATTGATGGATTATTTGTCAATTAAAAGAGAGGATTTAAAACTTGGAAAGCTTCAATTTTTAAGATGTTATGCTGCCAATTTTATTTTAAAATAAAGAAGAGAATATAAAAGTAAGTAGTAAATGCAATAGTCATGCAACTAACCACTTTTTAAAAATAGATTGAAGGTGTAGATGGATAGTAAATGGATATCATCTGATCAGTGTTCAAGGTAAATATATAGATGGCGTGAAAGAGTTTATTACATTTGCAATCGAGCATACAAAAGATCCTAACAAAATCTTGTGTCCTTGCTTATTTTGTTATGGAAAATGGATTAGTCCACTTGATTTGCTAGATCATTTAGTGTGTTACGAAATTGATCAAACATATACACGATGGACAAGACATCCTAAGACGAATGATGCATGTAGTGATCGGGTGCATACCACGAGTGGTGCGTCAAATGAATTTGATCGAAGCCTATTTGATGAAGATGATGGTCTTGAAGAAATGTTAAATATGGTTGAAAGGGTAATTCATAACTGCCCTAAAAAATTTGAGAAGTTGAAAGGTGATGCAGAGAAACCATTATATGTGGTAGTACTAAATACACAAGATTGCTAGCAGTATTGAAATTGTACAACTTTAAAGCTCACTATAGATTGAGTTATTCAGATTTCACCACACTACTTGAACTTTTGCAAGATATGCGTCTAGAAGCAATGTACTTCCTACCAAGACATACAAGGAAAAGTGAATTCTTTGCTCTACAATTGGTGTGGGATATGAAAAGATATGTGCATGTCTTAACGATTGCATATTATTTTGGAATTAGTATGCAACATTGGAGAAGTGCCCTAAATGCTACGCATCTCAATATGGGAAGAAGAAAGGAAAAAGTCCTTTAAAGGTCCTATGGTATTTTCCCATGATTCCGAGATTCAAGTGACTATAAAGTACTACAGAGATTGCTAAGCAGTTGACATGGCATGCAAATGAAAGGATTAAAGACACAAAGCTTAGGCATCCCTGCAGATTGTAATCCCCTGCCTTTAAACACGTAATTATAATTTGATAACGTATAATTAAATTGGATTAGAGACCATCAAATGTTTTAAACTCATTTTAAATTTCTGCCATACAGTGGGATTTTCACAAAAATCTTTAAAAAAATATTTTTCCCATCCTTGTCTCAATTTCAATGTTTGAATATAATTACCTGTGCAGTTAATATACAATCATTCATATCAGAGTGTATAACTAAATCCCCGGCAACTCCCGGTTCTATACATATATAATCTGAGGGTTTATAAGTTTCCACCAGGGGATTACACAACCAAAAACCGAATCTAGAATTCGCATCTCAAAATATACAGTAATCCGAAGTTCAAAATGGATAACCAACATCTCCAAATCAAATATATACCCCTAAGGGTCCTAACCGCTCCAGGTTGGCCGCTTCTCTTTCAAGCTACATGCCCTGTCTGAAATATTAGTCATTGGAAAGAATGAGATTCGAGAGAATCCCAGTAGTAATAAATCACTCACACAATGCATAAACACAAAGTATGTACATAAATCACAGGCAGCAACAGCAGCAGCAACTCAAAGATACATGGCTTTCATCACAAATGACAGCACTCACAGCTATATACACAATACGACAGCTCTCGTTGTAATCACCATCACGACAGCTTACGCTGTAATCACCACCACGACAGCTTACGCTGTAATCATAATAACGACAGCTTACACTGTAAACGACAGCTTTCCCCAGCTGTAACCACGGCAACATCAACGATCATCACAAAACAGTGATACAACACATATACAGTGCATTACACAAAGTATAAGAGATAGAGTCACTACCTGATCCTTTCCTGACGTTTCTTGGCACTGCGGGCTCTCGAGGACGGCAAATATCAAATCCTGTAAACTAGGTTAGGAACAACCCGTCAACCTCTTTTCCAAGTTCTTAATTCTATAATACTTTAAATTGGTTATCATTTAAACTCTTTAGGTGACTATTATAGGTCTAAACATATGCCTAAAGGATTGGGAGAAACTACCCCTAAGATCCTCTTTTTAGGGAGAATTTCTGATTTTGGGCTAGCTTACTCGAGTGATAGAAGTCTCCTTAGAGTGACACCCTCAATTACACTCGAGCACCAGCGAGTGAGGCACAGAAAGTGTTTGCCCGAGAGCAAACCTCGAAATATTTCTCACACTTACTCGAGCACAAGAGGCTGTACTCGAGCAATGACCTCAGGTGCACTCGTGCACCAGGAAGTGAGACTCAGCGAGTAACTACCTGAGAGCAATCATAAATCCCCAAGTCTTAAACGGATTCCCTCACTCGAGCATGCCCATGCTCACTCGAGTGGGATCATATCTCACTCGTAAGTCAGGAAGTGTGCTCGCAGTTTCTGCCAGAAGACTTAACTAAAATACCCAGAATTTCATATCGTACTCGAGTGAGACCCTCCCTCACTCGAGTGATACCTATCAGATACCAAATCACAGCAACTGATATGGTTTTCCAGAATTTACAAATTTGCTACTAATAGTCCTAAGACTTATACCACAACTCATTCTCACTTATCTTAACACAAGGAACCTATTGGTAACCCAAAACAACCAAACTTCCACTCAAACAACACATTCCCATCTCTAGGTCACTAGATCACCCAAAACCACAATTTGCCAAACTTCCTCTTTACAAATCCAAACCAAAACCATTAACTCCCATACACTATTTAGCATCTATTCCACCACATTACATTACTTAATTCATATATTCTAAAATCACAAGAAATCAGGGCAAAATCCAGAATTTACCAAAACCAAATCAATGGCCAAAGCAATTATACCAAACTTTATCAAATGTTTTCCTCTTAAGCTTGTTGAAATCAAAACCTTGATTCCACCAACTTCCAAATTTGATCAATTATCAAACACCACTTTTAGAAATTATGAAAGCATGGCAAGGAAGCCCTCAACACCATGAACAACTTTAATAAACATAATATAAGCATTTGAAGGCATTAACCTACCTAGAACCAAGCTTTTCACCTTATCTTTCTTGGTTGTGTTTAGCGAAAATGGAGGTGAGAAGAGTGATGAGAGAGTGAGTGGATGATGATGATATTTTCCCCCTCACACATACACACACAACCGACTTGACAAGGGAAGAGAGAGGGAAAATCATTTGATTTTTTGACTTCTCATCCAATGGCTCTCATTTGACCATATGGCACCATCTCCTTCTTCCTACCATGATTTCATATGGACTTGTATCCATAGGATTCCATTACATGCTCTTTCAATCCTAGCCATTAATCTTGATTACTAAGGAGTTTTCTCTTCGGTAACTGATCAATCGGTCGGTAAATTTACCGTTTTGCCCCTGATTATCACAATACCCATTAAACCATTACTACGCACCTTTACATCACATTGCACAACACATACTTCAAAAGTGCTTAATTATCATTAATTACATTACTTTGAAGTTATCAATCCCTGATTACAATTTAGGATATTACACAGATGCTCCTCAATGGAAAAAATTGATCATAAGTACCCTGACTTTGCAGATGAAGTACGGAACCTACGCCTTGCACTGTCAACTGATGAAATTAATCCCCATGGTGTTCAGAGTATCACACATAGCATGTGGCCGGTGATATTGATGATTTATAACCTTCCTCCATACTTGATCATGAAACATAAGTTGATGATGTTGTCCATGTTGATTTTTAGGCCAAGGCAACTTGGGAATGATATAGATGTATTCTTCGCTCCTTTAATTAATTACTCAAAGCTACTTTGGGAAGAAGGCGTCAATGTGTATGATGGGTATAAGGAAGAAAGTTTTACTTTGAAAACCATGTTGTTTAGCACAATTAATGATTTCCCCTCTTATGGTAATTTTCTGGATACAACGTCAAAGGATATGGTGCATGCCCTATATGTGAAGATGGCACTCATTCAGTGCGACTAGATCATTATAAGAAAAATGTTTACATGGGAAACCAAAGATTCTTACCATCACAACATCATTGGAATAAGTGCAAAAAAAATTTCAATGGTGACTCAGAAGAAGGTAGCCCATTGAAGATGTTGATCGGTGCCCAGGTTTTTGTTAGTGTAAGCGTTTCACCCAAGAGGGGTGGTGAATTGGGTGATACCATAAATTTCGTTGCATATAAGAAAATTAACTAAATATTTAAAGCAGTTTAGAGTAAAGAGAAATATCACTGAAGTGTACACCAAGAGTTATACTGGTTCGGCCACAACCACTTTGACCTACGTCCAGTCCTCAGAGCATCTTTGAAAGTTTCACTATATTCTCCAAGATTCAGTGGGTTCTTGACACCTCAGTACACAGCAAGTTCCTTCACCTGGACACTCACTCCCCCTTACATGTTGTAATCAAATCCCCAACTCAAGGTTCCACAACCTTAAGTTGTCTCAATAACAAATATTGAGTTTATAATGAAAAACTCTCTCACAGAGCAAATATATAATCACTAAAGTATAATGAATGAATATAAGAAAACAAACCACTAAGAGTGTGTTGATCAGTGTATGTTCGTGTGTTCTCAGTTCTTGTTTTCTTCTCTTTGAATGCTCTCTATATATAGATGATTTGTAGTGTCCGTTGGAAGCAATTCAAATATATCCATTAGAGTCACGTAGCAATGGTTGACCATTCTTCAAATTTGAACCTTGTATTGAAAGAGTTGAAGTTAAAGAACCTTAAATCTCATGATTGTCATGTGCTCACACAGAATTTCCTACCAGTTGGTATATGATCCATTTTACCCAAAAATGTAAGAAACACAATTACTAAACTTTACATATTTTTCAAGTTGATTTGTAATAAAGTGGTTGATTCAACCAAGTTGCAAGATTTGCAAAGACTAATTGTTTGCACTTTGTGTGAAATTGAAATGTATTTTCCACCTTCATTTTTTGACATATGGTCCATTTAACTGTACACTTGGTCAAAGAGGTTCAGTTATGTGGTCCAGTGTACTAGAGATGGATGTACTCAAATGAGCGATTGAAGAAAATTTTAAAAGGGTATGTGAAAAATAGATATCGACCAGAGGATTGTATTGTTGAAAGGTACATGGTTGAAGAAGCAAGTGACTTCTGTGCCGATTTCCTATCAAATGTTGACCCTGTAGGGATCCCGAAGTCTTGTCATAATGATATTAGTGAAGATCAGGGAAAGGAATAAGTGCGAGGAATGTAATAACAATATTAGTGACTGAATGGGAACAAGCTCACTTGTATGTGCTACATAACACTGATGAGGTCAAACCATATGTTGAAGAACACAAGGATGCTCTTCGATTGGCACATGATGATAGGAATGCAAATTTTCTAACAAAAGAACACAATTGACATTTTTCAAGTTAGTTGAAAAAGTGAATTAATGATAAGATGGAGAGGAATCTTGATTCAGTTTCTGAAAAATTGAAATGGTTGTCAAAAGGACCAAGCTTAAATGTATTATCTTACAATGGTTATGCAATCAATGGTTACACATTCTATATACAAGACCATGATACATGGAGCACGATGCAGAATAGTGGGGTAACACTTGTTGCTGATTCTTAGCATAGATCCAGTACTAAAGACATACACCTTATCTACTCATCAATGTCATACTTTGGTGTCATTGAATGCATATGGGAGTTAGATTACTCTATGTTCAGGGTCCCTGTCATCAGATACAAGTGGGTTAACAATAACAGTAGATTGTGGGCAGATGAGTTAGGCTTTGTTCAAGCGGACCTTTCTAAAGTTTAGTATGAAGATAATCCTTTTATCTTAGTAGCACAAGCAAAACAAGTGTTTTTTATTCTGCATCCTGTTAAGAAGAATTGGTCTATTGTACTCCCATCAAACAAGAATCATCAAGAACAAGTTAATGTTGAAAGTAATGAATATTTGAAAATCATTGAGGATGATCCTTCATTTGAAAATTTATAGTCAGAAGATATTGGTGTAGATGAAGATGTAAATGGACCTTTATACATGAGACATGATCATGAAGAGGGGACTTGGGTCAAGAGAAACACAATTCTCAATCCGACACGAATTCTAAAGAACAAAATTTAAATCAAACAAGAAAAAAGAAAAGATAATAAGTGCCTTGACTTTTTTACTTGTATGTCTTAGATTTTTTTATATATTTCAAATTAATTTACTTTCATTGACATGGTTGACACTATGTACTGATGTTCTGTTTTGTTATTTCACTTATAAGAGTATGGATTCACCACATGATGAAAATGATGTTTTTCCCACGAACATTGCTAGACAAAGATTTGTGGAGAGCATAACCTATGGCAGGACCATTATGGTGAGGTTGACCAAATTGAGAAGTAAGAGAATTAAGTTAGAAGTAGAGTGGAATTAAAAAGGAAACCCAATCAGATCAAACAATAGCTCATTCAATAACTTCATTGGGACTACAGTTCAAGATAGAGTCTCTATTACAATTCAAGATTGGAGATAGGTGAAGCAACATTATGGGGATGAAATCTGGGATCAAGTACATGTAACATATTAATTACTTTAGTGTTTGGTTTGTTTTGTTTCATATAATTACAATCTAACAAATTATGTTTGTTTATTGTTACAAAGATGTTTTATTATTGAGGGTGATGATCAACAGAACTTCGTGTTGAGAAAAGCTGGTAAAATTATGAGAAAGTTTCGGTCTGGTCTTGTAAAATACTTTATGAGGGATGATAATGAGAATATCATCACTACACTATCGGAATTGTACAAAGGAATCATCACTCAAGAAATTTGGGATGAGTTTTTGAGAACACATACAACTCAGGAATTCTAGGTAATATAATATATTCGAATTCACTTACTACTTGTAATATATTTGTAATTAACATTTATTGATGCGAATCATTTGGATCTAAATAGGAGTTGAGCAAGAAAAATTGCTTTAATGTGACCAATATGGCATACTGGTACACATAAGGACTTGTTTCATAAATTGATAAGTTGTATGAATAACAATTAACTTCAACTAACTTTGATATGCAGATAAAAGAATCAAATTCATATATCACACAGGTACTACGATATGATATGTTGGTAGCCGGTTGCACAAACAAAAATGGTGAAATTCGTAGTAAAGAAGCAAGAAGAGTAGCAGAATATTGTGTAAGTATTGGATTATACGTACAATAAAGAATTAGCTTTATTTGAATGAATCTAATTTATAATAACTAATCTTATTGTAATTCTTTTTGTGATAGCAATTAATGACATAAGAGGAGCCTGAGTTAGCGAGCTATGTTGGTCGATGATTTGTTAAGCAGGACGCCAGGAGTAATTGAGTATGATGTTCATGTTCAGGGTACTGGTTTTGTAGTCGCCCAAACATCATACTTCAGGCACTAGAAGAGCTATAATAAAAGTGATATTTTGCAGTTGCACAAGGAGATGAATAGCTTCAAGCATCAAATGCAAGAACTTCATGAACAAATGCACTTCAAGAAACATATGGAAGAACAATTTCTGGAACAAATATGTTTGATGCAAGAACAAAATGCACAATTGAAGACGCAAATTGAACACTTGGTGCAGTCTAGGGTAACACAAATGTTCCTACCTGTGATAGCCCAAGTGTTATAGATAGTTGCACTTCCATGCTTAAAATCCCCTTCCTTTGGTAATTAATTTATTCTCTAATAAACTTTTTGTTACATTATAATGTAGCGAACCTTAATGCATTAACTCTATTTTCCATAAGGCAAGTTGACGTACAAGTTATACGTCAATCAATCTTCCAAGCACACGGTTGCAGTAGGTGTTGCCTACAACACTGATAATGATACACTGCACAATTCACCATTTCCTAACAACATACTCCGAGTAAGGGTTGACATATGCAAGAATAAAGATGCGCTCTTACCGATCCCTTCATGGGATGAGGAAACAATAGTGAAAGATGTTGTAGGTGGCTATTTTGCTTGGCCAATAGGTCTTATAGAGCCATGTGAAAGGTAATTCATTTACAATTCCCTTTACTTTTCCTTTGCACTTCCATCTAAAACTTCATGATATAATTTCATATTTTTTGCAGTCTGGGCAGCCTAAAGAAAAACAAATTCAATCGCATGACAAGATTTCAAAGTGTTCAACAACACAACAAAAGTCCAAAATAAAAATGACCTCATATCATGATCAATTGGTATCGATTGCATTTTGATAGACACATCTACAGTGCTACTGGTTTAGCTGATTATATTAATGGTGATGTGTTGGACAAAATATTTAATCGTAGATGGGTTAGTGCTTTGATTTTCAACATTTGGATTAGGTACTTTATCATTATCATTTATCATTGTTATTATCATTTATCATTCATTTTTTTTGGTTTTAATGACATTGTTTGTTTTGTACCAGGAATTTGTACCATGACATCTTAATGGATACAGATAGGGTCCAATTCGCATTTGTCAACCCTTATCTCATTGGCCAGCATGGGGGTAGAGTAGATAAGCATGTACAATCCAGTGATATGAAAGATTACTTTAGAAAGAATGAAACATTAACTACACTATTTCTAGTACCATACAATGCGAGGTAAGTTATTAGTGGTAGTATTTCAATGTATGTTGTTTTATTGTTTAACTTTTACCATAACATGATTGTTGAAGAAAAAAATTTTAAAATATTTTAAGGCACATTGGATATTGATTGTTATCAATCTAGTGGAACATTCAAGCCCTCGCATTTACTATGTGGATCCTCTAATTAGAGATCTTCCAGAAAACCATCCTAATATGTTGTGATTGTTCAATAGGTAAGCGTACGTGTGTATGTGTAAATATTTGTATGTGTGATTGAATAACCAAAAGTAATAAGTTTCTATTTGTTTTGTTAGCGCATTGACTGCTTATCGGGCCTCTACCTCCTTAAGCTATTCTAAAGCTGTTGACCCTGTCAATAGCTATGCCTGGAAGAAGATATGGGTATTGATATATGAATACTCAAATTTTGTTATTAAACAAGTTTTATTCAAAAATTGAGTTAACTATTTCACTATATTGTTGTAGTGCCCTTTCCAGCCCAAAAACAATGATTTTGGATATTACATCATAAAATTTATGAAGGATGTAATTACTCATAATCAGCCATTTATTCCTTAAAAAGTAAGTCATTTAGTTGCAATTCATATATTGTTTTAAATTTAATTAATTAGTGTTTAATAATTAAGTTTTAGTGATTTTAGTTCGTTTTAATTTATGCATGATTGTACATATATGTAGTATTATGAAGATCAACATTGTGATAGCTTGACTGACCATCGAGTCAATGAAGTGATCGAGGAATAGTATGAATATGTGTTTAGGCAAACCTCCAGATAGCTAGTATTTAATTAAATAGCTTAGGTGTTGTTTCTTGCCTTTTTTTTTTTTTGCCATCATTTCTTGCCAATTGTTGTGTTGTTTATTTAAGTTGAATTTGTTGTATTTCATTCACAATTGTTGTAAATATATTTAGTATAGTACTGACTTTGTTAATTAGTTATTTGTTTGTATCATTTTGAAGTTATTTCATTATTGTTTGCTTTTCTTCATTTTACTGTAGATATAGAAATTTGTGTTAAAGTAATCCATTATAGGGTTATGAATTAAAAATATGAAAAATATAATTTTAAAAAAATACTTCATGTGGCGCTTCCTTAAAAAAAAGGGCTACATGAAGCAAACTAAAAAAAATCAGCCACTTCCTTAAGGAAATGTGGTGCTTCCTTGAGGAAGAGGCCACAGGAAGTAGGTATTTCCTGTGGGAAGGGCCACAGGAAGTACCTATTTCCTGTGGCCCTTACTCCAGAAAGCACCATAGGAAGGGCATTTTTTTAAAATAAAATTCATGTTGTGGCGATTGGAAGTACCACAGCTTCTTTTAGTGTCGTCTTTATATATGGCACTTCCTAAGTGCCACATCTAGTTCAAATATAAGTGCCACTACTTTATTTTTTTGTAGTAGTGATCCTTTATCGGTATTATGCCATTTACTTGTCTGGGTCTATCGAATCGTCATAGAGTCATATGTGTGAGAATGTGAACTTCTTTGGCATTTCAACCCAAGCGATATTGTCTGTGAATGGCGAGCCAGCAACACTGTTAGGAACACTTTTCTTGATTGGCAACGAGACCCTAGGCAAACAGAGTATCATCGCTTCTAACTCCTGACATCTTTGCTTCTAACCTCTGTCGTCCGACTCACTGGACTCCAGTATGTTATTTTTCGCAAGAGTGTCCATCATTCTTTTCGCTTCACTACCAAGCAATATTGGAATAGTTGGTGTACCTACATCATGAGCTTCATAAGCATTATTTCCAATCAGAGTGTTGTTACCTACAGATCTTGGTTGGTCCGTTGTGCCGAGAGTCCCCAATGGTTGCATACCTAGGACGAGTGCGGTCAGAAACCGTTTAGGATGATGGGAGTGAAGGTGACTAGCGAGGAGAGTGAAGCAACTTGTCCCCCCAGGTTCAAATTTTCCCCTTTCAAGTACTATATTTAGGGGTGTTCGGGATCGGGATCGGGATCGGGAAATGCCATTCCCGATCCCGATCCCGAGAAGGGTTCGGGAATGATTTTCATTCCCGATCCCGATCCCGAAAATCGGGAAATTTCGGGATCGGGATCGGGAAATTCCCGATCCCGGATTTTCTTTTTTTGTAAAAAAAAAAGTCTCTATATTAAATTTTTTGTTGTATTTCCTTTAGTCTAGTATAAATATATAATTTGTTTAATATTATATTGTATCAAATAAACCTAATATAAATATATAATTAGTCCAATACATGCTTAAAGTTGTCGATTCAACTGCAAAAAGAATAAAAACAAGAAAAAAAAATAGAACTATTTAATAAATAATAAATGAAATTAACTAAATAAACTAAAAGAATAGATATTATCTTAAGGTTGTTAGGGATTTTCACATTTTATTTTACATTTAGTCTTATTTTCTTAAATATTTTTAAAAAATATATGTGTGTATAGATATATTTTTCGGATCGGGAAAAAGTCGGGATCAGGAAGTCCCATTCCCGATCCCGATCCCGAATTTTTCCCGATCCCGAAATCACATTCCCGATCCCGAAATTTTCGGGACGGGAAAATCCCGTCCTGATTTGCTCGGGATTGGGACGGGAAGGTCGGGACGGGAAATTGATGAACACCCCTAACTATATTCGTTCTTGTTGCCATGTGGCCAATCTAGCTGGGTGGAAATTTGTTGGGTCTATTCCTGCAATAAAATAAAAATTAGTTCATCGAGATGCTCTTGAAGGTTAATAAGTGTCTATCATACTGGATGGTTAAGAAGGAATAATCTCTCCCCTAAAGATCAACAAAGGAAATCATTAAATTCATTGTCAAGTCCGCATGATCGGCACCAAATTGTAGAACCAAAGTTATGTGTTAAAGATTTTGTAATAGTCGTTGACAACATAAAATCTTAGTAAGATATAAAATAGAAAACACAAAGTGATTACAAGTTTAATGATAAGGAATAAAAGATGAGTTGCTATTCAGAAAGCGTTATACAAAGCAGTGAGAAAGAAGAAGTTTGCTTGGAGAGAGCAGATAAAGAGGCTTGATCCCCTTGCTCCTTAACCTGGCTGCCTCTATTTATAGCAGAGTGATCTGGTAAGTCGATTCGCCTTTTTTGGATTAGCTGGTAAGTCTGTCTGTTTTTTTTGGATCTACGCGGATTGGGGAAAGTTGCGCCTTTATTTCAAGTCAAACATGCCACATCAAGCGGATTGATCCCCTTGCTCCCTAACCTGGCAGCCCTTATTTATAGCAGAGTGATCTGGTAAGTCGATTCACCCTTTTTGGATTAGTTGGTAAGTCTGTCTATTTTTTTTGGATCTGCGCAGATCGGGGGGAGTTGCGCCTTTATTTCAAGCCAAACATGCTACATCAGCTCCTTTGACTAGGTATTCTGAAGGTGCAAACAAATGTGTCTTTAGGATGCGATCATTTGGTATGCCTTGTTGGGCCTCCCCCACATGGACTGCCTCATCTATGGGCCTAAACTATAAAGTTTGGCCCTACAGTGGTTTTTGTTTCATGCATTATTTCAAGGGGAAATTAGGGAAAAGTCCCCCGTTTCAAGTTTTATTGTGCTAAGGAAGACCTAAGCCAAGGTAACTTGCTATGTGTGTGTTGGAAATTGTGCCCTAAGGGCCAATCATTATACTTTGAACATTATTATTTTAATGAAATTTCTCTATTCTGTTATCATATTATTTACATGTTAACTGTGATAATTGTATCCTTGGATAATTCATAAAGATTGTCCTAAAATGTCCTTGGTTAATCATCTATGCGGGAGCAGAGATGAAACAAGATCAGTATGACTTTGATAAGATATGGAGATACGAATCAAAGTCTTAGGCACTTGTAAGAGTATAAGGTGTTGGACCGACCCACTATGAGAAAGCTACATGGGTCAAGTCATAAGCTTTTCTCATGTATAACCACGTCACAATGCCCTTAGACCTGAGGTCATCATGGATTCCTACATGAGAGTTGCTAAGCTTTGAACTAGTCAAAAGTCATTTTTGACTGGGTGATGATAAAGGCTACGATCGGGCTTGGTGGTTTTTCATGCAGAGGAATATGAATGATCAAGATGGAATTTGTCCCTCACATTAGTAGAGAGATATTACTGGGCCCCTCGATGAGTGAGTCTGAGAAATGTATGGCCATACTATGATGAAAGGAGTTTCTGTCTCTATTATCAGGCTACTCAGGAATCGAGAAAGTAATGGTCAGGAACAAGAGGATGACATTATCAATGCCTTATCCTTGATCAATATATCGTGTGACAAAAGGGACGTGACATGGTTGTATGACAGGTTGCATCGTGATAACGATCCTCATATGAATTGGGTAGTCGTAATATCTTGCTAGAAGCCGCTTGTGACTTTTGGGTTAGTATAGTTATTGGCCCACTGCCAACTTCATATGGGCCTACAGGGTCGCACACAAGAATGGCCCAACACGAGATAATGTTTAATTTAGGGTGGACGAATTATATATATATATATAATATAAAATTCATTAATAATATTATATAGATATATATTTTTTTGAAATATATATCTTATATATATATGTATATATATATTATATGATATTATTATATTGTGTTAGTTTTAAATTTAATTTATTAAGATATATTAAATTTAATAACTAACATGATAGAGATATAGTATCTCAGATTTAATTTATGAAGATAAATTAAATCTAATGGCTCTTTATTTGGATTAAATAAATAGGTTAAATTAAAACTGTTGGACAGATTTAATTTAAACCGAATTTATTTAATTAGCTCATCAAGATAATTAATAGTTAATTAATTTCGAAATTAATGATGATTAATTTTGAAATTTGAAAATAGCCCTCATAGGTTATAAACTTGATAGAGCAGATATATTGATATGCACATGAGAATTGAGAGCTGCAAGTGAAACCCTAGGAGACATTAGAGGCACTAGCACGCAGTCTCGGTTGGTGAGCATTCGTGTGGATACCGGTAGAGGGAGCGGACCTGACGTGTTGGCTCCTAGAGATCGTGAAAACTTTGAATCATCAAAAGGTATGAATCCTTCCAACTTGGTTTAAACGCCGTTGATAGATCCTCGATTAGGATCGGTGAAAATTTTAAAATTCTTCCGCTGTGCCTACCGATTCTAACAGTGTGTACAAATTTCTACACACAACGTTGCTTTCTGTCTATAAAATGTTTTCATATCATTCTCACACCAATAATATTTCTAATTGGGGCCTTTACCCAATTTTCCCTTATTTCAAATAATATTTCTTTATTTTTGAACTCTGACGCTCACATTTTATAAACGGGAGTTTATGATGTTGATTTTCTTATTTCAAATTATGTAATGTTTTTATTAAAAAATATTATTCAGCTTCATTTTCACTTAGAGAGAGAGACTGACGTGCAAAAGAAACTCTTTTTCACAAAAATTGGTCATAAAATATGTAACAAAATATTCAAATTTATCATAAATTCCTCACACAATCCATCACAAAACAATTCATTATAACTTTTTGGTGGCAAATTAATTAATTCGATTTAACTAACCCTTCCCTTTCATGATTGTGATTCTCGTAACAATTGGAAAATGTTAGAGTACGCATGATTGCCAAATATCCAAACATCTTTAGTACCCACAAAGAATTTTGCCACAAATTAGGATCCACAGAATATTAAAAAAATATAGAAGCAGAAATTTCGTTTGCTTACTTTATGTATGTATGTATGTATGTTTATAATTATATGTATGTATCTTCTTCTTTTTTAATTAGATCAAGGGTTTCCCCTCAAGACTTAGAAAGCAAAGGGTTCTCACCGCTCCCAACAAGTGCATTTCTAGGAATTTAAACATGTATTATCCTCTTTACAAGAGATGAGGCCCCGTACTACCTCAACTAACAGCTTGTAAGTGATATGTATCTTCTTCTACTTATACTGTACATGTGAATGATAGAAAGGAGATATATTGTCCATGTTAATGATGAAGAAAATGACTCTATTACAGATATGATTACGTTGTTGAAATTTATGAAAGATTACGTCGTTTTGATTAACTGGTTTTAAATGTCTCATTCTCATTTTTTTTTTCTTATACTTAAATTAAATGTCCCATTCTCTTCGTTTTGTGATTATACATTTATACCAGATTGATAGATTCTCTGTCATTATCAATCAATGCTCCTATAATGCTTAAGACATATTCGAGGAATTGATCTTAGTCCTAAATATAAGATATAATTTTTCACTTTGTCAATTGTTTCCTAATTACCCCTATTGATGATCCTTTTCAACCATAATCAACGAGAAGATAGAAGAAGAGAATTAAAGAATATAATTAGGGTGTTTTAGAAAATATATATCATATTAACTAACTTAATCAACTTCTTTAATTTAATCAAATTATATAAATATGTCTTATTTTAAGTACCGAAGGAGTATAATATACATATATACACACACATTACTGTACTTTTGAACTTCACGTATTAATATTCGAAATTAATAGTATACTTTTGGAGAGACATGTTTTTTTCCAACTATTTACTGGGTTTGTCGCTGCTAGCTGGTGCTACTTTCCTCCACTACAATATTGATCATTACGTTGTTTTATTTAGGTTTCCTCTTTTGTAACAGCTCGATCATTACTTTTCTGGTAACACTGAACAAAGGGGTTCCCCAGTAATAATAATACACCTACATTTTATTATTATTTTTTTGTGAAATGTTTTAAAATGTTGTTATAAAATTTGAGTGTATCAATATGTTCTTAAGTGAAAATTTTTCATAAAAAAATGTTTCATAAAAACATTTCAATATTCAAAATTTCAAATGATCAAGGTGAATGAAGGACAAGAGAGAAGTGAACAATATGGAAATATGGAATCTTTGAAAGCTACAACACATGCAAGACATGGAATATGGTATGCTCTGTTCAGTGAATTTTATAGTTGGAAGGCTTTTGTGGAAAGTCATGTAATGTGCTGGGTTTTAAGGAACATATTGATATTGATTCCCCACCAGCTTGTTTCACTCCTTTTCTTCCCCTTGAAGTTGAGGGGAGGACACTAACCGATTGAGATTGTAAGTATCTCTCATTTATAAGGATGATCTAGTCACTACTACAAAAAACATTTTTAACGTTCCTTTTTTAGGCCTTTTAATGTCTGAAAATAAGGGGACGTCTATGTGAGCAACGTAGTAAAAAATGGCAATAACGTCCGTAGATAAAAGGACGTCTAAAGTCTGGACTTTAGACGTCCCCACTTTAAATTGGGGACGTCTAAAGTGGGAAAGTGCTTTTTTTTTTAAAAAAAAAAATCGTTTATATTACAGATCTGGACTAAACAGTATTTAAAATCAGAAATTACATATCATCGTCAATAAAATTACAGATCTAGTATCTGAACTCCAAATCCAAAATCTACACAATAATAACTCTAGAGCTGAAATCTCATAAACAGAAGATGATAATAATAAGATGAATCAGTTGCGAAAAACTTATCTCCTTCTATTATTAAAATTCATTTTCTCGTAATAATGAATAGAGAAGAGCAACAGAGAGAGATGTACCTCATTTTCTCAGTGGGAACGTGGCCATGAAGCATGTTTTGGACACTACTACAAAAAGGTTGAAAGGTGGCGCACATTTTGTGGCACTTCCTTAATGAAGTGCCACAGCTGCTCATTTATTATTTTTGTTATTTTTTTTTAACCAGCTGTGGCGCCTAAAAGGGTAGGCGCCACAGCTGGTATGATTAAGTGTAGCGCCTGGCCAGCCAGGCGCCTGGCCAGCCAGGCGCCACACTTAACTTGCTAAGACCAGCTGTGGCGCCTGGCACGCCAGGCGCCACACTAGTGTCTGGGTCAGGTGTGGCGCCTGACCAGACAGGCGCCACCCCTGACCCTTTTTAAAATTAAAAAAAAAAAATTTGTTAAGGGTGGCGCCTGCCTGGTCAGGCGCCACCCCTAATCCTTTTTTAAAAAAAAAAAAATTTTTTAGTCATGGGTGGCGCCTGCGTGGTCAGGCGCCACCCCTGACCATTTTTTTTAAAAAAAAAAAATTTTTTTTATCAGGGGTGGCGCTTGCCTGGTCAGGCGCCACCCCTGACCCTTTATTTAAAAAAAAAAAAAATTTTTTTATCAGGGGTGGCGCCTACCTGGTTAGGCGCCACCCCTGACCATTTTTTAAAAAAAAAAAAAAATTTGATTTTCTATCCCTTCCCAACCAATTAGAACCCACCCCGCCCCACCCCCTTATCCTTAATGTTTCCCGCCTCCCTCCCCCCAATCTCTTTCATTTCCCGCGTGCCGACACCCCCCTCCCTTTCTTTACCTTTTTCTCATATCTTTAATCATTCCCTCTCTCATTTTCACTTCCAGTATCTGCGTGCTCTCCCCTTCCTTCCATTTTCTTATCTTCACTTCTTAAAACGACACTCACACGAGCACACGTCTTTGTTTATCCCAACTGCCAACCCCACTCCTGTCCCTATTATTCCCTTTTCTTTGTACTGTCTACAAGTTTTTGGTCTCCACTTCATTTGGTAGCTCAAATTTCTTCCTTCCCTCACTGAAGATTGCGTCACCAACGGCAATTACGTGGTCCCCCACTCCACTGCCCTGATCAACCTGTAAGTTAAAGTTGCGTTTTGTTTTTATTAATTTTTTTTTCAGGTTGTTCTGCTGTTTTTTTTTTTTGGCATGCTTGATATGGTTTTTTTTCCCTGTACGCATGCTTGTATATTTATATATCATATATAGTCATCTTCTTCATGGATGGTGTTATTATACTAATACATAAACCAATTTAGAAATAGATATGTACATAGTATGTAATTTCATCCGATCAACAGAGGAAAAAAATATAGAATAATGTAACTAAAATTATTTTTTTTTGGCATGAAATGTAACTAAAATTATTGAGCACGATGACAATGCCCATATATATGTATTATGCGTGCACTCTCTCTCTCTCTCTGTCGGCAGGAGGCTTTTTTTTTTGTGGGACCATCTAGTTTTGTTTCTTTGCTCTTTACATGTACAACACCTATATATATATATATTATATATAATATACAAATGTGTTTGTTGTTTGTAGCTAGGCGTGTGTGTATTGTAGCTAGGCGTGTGTGTACATATATATTCCCATTACTAGAGACTTATCCGATCCCCAATGTAGGCGTGTGTACTGTGTTTTAGCTCTCACTAGTTCTAAGAAATTAATGCAACAAGTTACAAGAACAATGAAAGAATTGAATTTATATGTTATATATAACCATAAATTTGAACAACAGTAATTAATATACAAGTGACTTGAAATTAGATAATCAAATTAACTTTTAATAATATTGCTATTTCTTTTAAAACTTCTTCAAATTATTTGTTTTCCAAAAATCAAAATCATTTATTTAATATTATTTCACGTATTAAATATATATTTGTGTTATTAGTGCTATTTTGTAGAGGTAAGAAAATAATTTTTTGTATTATCTTATTAAACTATAATAGAGAAAATCCTATATAAACCCAAATGAAAATAGGAAAAATTGAAATCAACAGAATAAATTGAATAATTCGTTAATTGAGTCATTAACTTATTTAAAGATTTTAAAATATGAATAAAATGACTTTAATATATCAATGTTAATATTTAATAAAATAAAATATAATTTGTCTATATTGTTTAACTTTAAATATATTAACTAAAACCGTAAAGGGAAAAACATACAATAAGGATTATGCTTTCTTTTTAATTTTATTTTTTTTTTCTTTATTTTTTTTTCTGAATCATATTTTTTGATTTTATTATATTTTGATGTTTGTTACACATATTATTATTTAAAAAAATAACTTAGAACCTGAAATATTTTATTGATTTATTTATGTTTAATTTGTGTTTGTAGTTTCAGTTCATCAGTCTATTGAAGCTTCTATTTACGGTATGTTTTTTAAATTTTGAGCTTACAAATGTGATTTTAGTTCAATTTAATAGTTATAATTTGTAGGTGTTCTAATGATTGTTATTGATTAATTGCATAAGCAAAATAATTATTTATATATTCTTAACACTTGTATTTTATTTATTGACTTGTAATGTTTTCTAATTTAAGTATGATATATTATTGTGGCAAATATGGTTTCTTTTGTTATGAGTTGTAAAATTTTATTATAATGCCTGAGAATAATTAATGAATTATTTAGCAATTTAAATATTCAGTTTAAGACTTAGAAAGCTTCAATTATGAAGATTCATGTGGTGTATGTTATTTTAAATTAAAATTGGTAAGAGAATATAAAAGTAATTAGTAAATGCAATAGTCATACAACTAACCACGTAATTTTTTTAAAAAATAGATTGAAGCCCATGGATGGATCGTAAATGGATGTCATCTAATCGATGTTCAAGGGAATATATAGATGGGGTGAAGGATTTTATTACATTTGCAACTGAGCACACAAAAGATCCTGGCAAAATCTTATGTCCTTGCTTATCCTGTTGTTTTGGAAAGCGGATTAGTCAACTTGATTTGCTAGATCATTTAGTGTGTTATGGTATTGATCAAACATATATACGATGGACAAGGCATGGTGAGACCAACGAGCCATATAGTGATCGCGTGCATACCACGGGTGGTGCCTCGGATGAATTTGATCAAAGCATGTTTGATGAAGATGTTGCTCTTGAAGAAATGGTAAATATGGTTGAAGGGGTGCTTCATAACTGCCCTAACGAATATGAGAAGTTGAAAGGTGATGCAGAGAAACCATTATATGTCGGAAGTACTAAATACACAAGATTGCTAGCAGTGTTGAAGTTGTACAATTTTAAAGCTCGCTACGGATTGAGTGATCCGGGTTTTACCGCATTGCTTGAACTGTTGCAAGATATGCTTCCAGAAGAAAATGTACTTCCTACCAAGACATACGAGGCAAAGCGAATTCTTTGCTCTACAACCGGTATGGGATATGAGAAGATACATGCATGTCCTAATGATTGCGTATTATTTCGAAATCAGTATGCAACGTTGGAGAAGTGCCCTAAATGCAACGCATCTCGATATAGGAAGAAGAAAGGAAAAAGTCCTTTGAAGGTGCTATGGTATTTTCCCATTGTTCCGAGATTCAGGCGACTGTATAGTAATGCAGAGATTGCTAAGCAGTTGACATGGCATGCAGATGAAAGGATTAAAGACACGAAGCTTAGGCACCCTGCAGACGCTCCTCAATGGAAAAAAATTGATCATGAGTACCCTGACTTTGCTGATGAAGTCAGGAACCTTCGCCTTGCACTGTCAACTGATGGAATTAATCCGCACGGTGTTCAGAGTAGCACACATAGCACGTGGCCGGTAATATTGATGATTTATAACCTTCCTCCACACTTAATCATGAAACGCAAGTTTATGATGTTGTCCATGTTAATTTCTGGGCCAAGGCAACCTGGGAATGATATAGATGTATACTTGGCTCCTTTAATTGATGACTTGAAGCTGCTTTGGGATGAAGGCGTTAGTGTGTATGACGGGTACATGGAAGAAAGTTTCACTTTGAAAGCCATGTTGTTTGGCACAATTAATGATTTCCCTGCTTATGGAAATTTGTCAGGATACAGCGTCAAAGGATATGGTGCATGCCCTATATGTGAAGATGACACTCATTCAATGCGACTTCATCATTGTAAGAAAAATGTTTACATGGGGCATCGAAGATTCTTACCATCACAACATCGTTGGAGGAAGTGGAAAAAGCCTTTCAATGGTGATGCAGAAGAAGGTAGCCCGCCGAAGATGTTGACCGATTCCCAGGTGTATTCTAAGGTAAAAGACTTGGAGAACAATTTTGGCAAACCTTTTGCGAAACAAATCGAGACAAGCGGTTGGAAGAAAAAGTCTATTTTCTTTGAACTTCCATATTGGAAGTCTTTATATGTGAGGCATTTTCTTGATGTGATGCACATAGAAAAAAATATATGTGATAGTCTAATTGGCACGTTACTTAATATCCAAGGAAAAAGCAAGGACAATGTCAATTCGAGGTTGGATTTAGTGAACTTGGGAATTAGAGAAGAGTTGGCACCGATTGAGCAAGGGTTTCGTACCTATCTACCGCCAGCGGCATACACTCTTTCGAGGAAAGAGAAGAAATTGTTTTGTGAGTTTCTGCAAGGAATTAAAGTCCCCGAGGGCTACTCTTCAAATATAAAGAACCTTGTATCGGTAAAAGAGTTGAAGTTAAAGAACCTTAAATCTCATGATTGTCATGTGCTCATGCAAAATTTCCTACCGGTTGGTATACGATCCATTCTTCCCAAAAAATTAAGGAACACTATCACGAAACTTTACGTGTTTTTCAAGTTGATCTGCAGTAAAGTGGTTGATTCAACCAGGTTACAAGATTTGCAAAGGCTGATTGTGTGTACTCTGTGTGAACTTGAAATGTATTTTCCGCCTTCTTTTTTTGACATTATGGTACATCTAACTGTACACTTGGTCAAAGAAACTCAATTGTGCGGTCCAGTGTACTTGAGATGGATGTACCCAAATGAACGATTCATGAAAATATTAAAGGGGTATGTGAAAAATAGATACCGTCCAGAGGGTTGTATCGCTGAAAGTTACATGGTTGAAGAAGCAAGTGACTTCTGTGCTGATTTTCTATCAAATGTTGACCCTGTAGGGATCCCCAAGTCCCGTCATGATGGCCGAAGATCAGGGAAAGGAACAACGGGGAGTGATGTAATAACGATATCAGTGACTGAACGGGATCAAGCCCACTTGTATGTCCTACATAACACTGATGAGGTCGAACCGTATGTAGAAGAACACAAGGATGCTCTCCGATTGGTACATGGTGATGGGAATGAAAATTTATTAACAACAGAACACAATAAACAATTTGCAAGCTGGTTGAAAAATCGTATTAACGATGAGATGGAGAGGAATCCTGATTCAGTTTCCGAAAAATTGAAGTGCCTATCGAAGGGACCGAGCTTACATGTATTATCTTACAATGGTTATGCAATCAACGGTTACACATTTTATACACAAGACCATGATAAACAGAGCACGATGCAGAATAGTGGGGTAACACTTGTTGCTGATTCTTGGCATAGATCCAGTGCTAAAGATACACACCCTATCTATGCATCAATGTCATACTTTGGTGTCATTGAACGCATATGGGAGTTAGATTACTCTATGTTCAGGGTCCCTGTCTTCAAATGTCAGTGGGTTAACAACAACAGTGGATTGCGGATAGATGACTTAGGCTTTGTGCAAGTGGACCTTTCTAAGGTTTGGTACGAAGATGATCCTTTTATTTTAGCAGCACAAGCAGAACAAGCATTTTACATTCCTGATCCTGCTAAGAAGAATTGGTCTATTGTACTTCCATCCAACAAGAATCGTCAAGCAGAAGTTGATTTTGAAAGTAATGAATATTTGAACATCAATAATGATGATCCTTCATTTGAGAATTTGTGGTCAGCAGAGATTGATATAGATGGAGATGCAGATGAAGATGAAGATGGAGATGGACCCCTATACGTGAGACATGATCATAAAGAGGGAACTTGGGTCAAGAGGAACACAATTCTCAATCCAACACGAATTCTGAAGAATAAAATTTTAAATCAAACAAGAAAAAGGAAAAGATAATGATTGCCTTGACTCATTTACTTGTACGTATGTTTTTATAAATTTCAAAATAATTTGCTTTCGTTGACATACAAGACCATTGTGTACTGATGTTTTGATTTGGTTTATTTCACTTGCAGGAGTATGGACTCACCACATCATGACATTGATGACGTTCCCAGTCCCGTACCTGATGACATTGATGACGTTCCCAGGCACATTGGTAGACAGAGATTTGAGGTGAATGTCAGACGTGGCAGGACAGTTATGGCGAGGTTGATCAGACTGAGAAGTAACGGGATCAAGTTACAAGTAGAGTGGAATGAACTTGGGAACCCGGTTGGGGAGAACAGTACCTCGTTAAATAACTTCATCGGGACTACGGTTCGAGACAGAGTCCCTATTACAGTTCAAAATTGGAAAATGGTAAAGAAAAGTTATGAGGATGGGATCTGGGCTGAAATACAGGTAACACCTTAATTATATATTTAGGAGTTGAGCTTTGTTTCACTTCATTTCAATCTTACATATGATATATGTTTTTTGACTTGTTTACAGAGTGTTTTTATTATTGATGATGATTGGAAGAACTTCGTAATGAGAAAAGCCGGAAAAATTTTGCGAAAGTTTCGTTCTGATCTCGTCAAATATTTCTTGAGGGATGATAATGATGATATCATTACTACACCGCCTTATCCATTGTACGAAGGAATCATCACTCAAGCAATGTGGGATGAGTTTATCAAAACACATACAACTCCTGATTTCCTGGTAAGGGGATTTGTTTATTTTTCCCTATTACGTGTAATGTACGTATTTGTAAGTAACATTTATATATTTATATGAATCATTTTGATCTATCTAGGAGTTGAGCGAGAAGAATCGAGCTAACGCGACCAACATGCCATACCGATACACACAAGGACCTGTTTCATACGGAAATTTACAAAAACAAATTGTACGAACTGATGATTATTTCATTCATAATAAAAATTATATGAAAATCATTTAACTTCGACTAACTTCGTTGTGCAGATACAAGAATCAGGCTCAGATAGTACACAGGTTCCACGACATGAGCTGTGGGTCAAGGGTGTCACAAATAAGAAAGGTGAAATTCGTAGTGAGGAAGCAAGAAGAGTAGCCGAATATTGTGTAAGTATTCAATTATATTATGCGTTCAATAAATAATTGGCTTTACTTAAACGAACTCCATTTATAATAACTAATTTTCATTGTAATTCTTTTTGGGAAAGCGACAAATGACACAGGAGGATCCTGCGTTGGCGACCTATGTTGGTCGGGACGATTTATTGAGCAGAGCGTTACCAGTACCCGAGTATGATGGTCGTGTTCGGGGTACTGGTTTTGCAGTCACCCCATCAGCATACTTCGGACGTCAGAAGCGCTCGAGTAGAAGTGATGTTTCCCACCTACGTGACGAGATGTCTAGCTTTAAGCATCAAATGCAAGAACTTCAACAACAAATGCGCTACAAGGAACAACGAGAAGAACAATTCACCGAACAAATGCGTTTGCTGCAAGAACATAATGCGTTGTTAACAACGCAAATACAACAGTTGGTCCAGGGTAGGCCAATACCAAATGTTCCGTTCTGTGATAGCCCAAGTTTCAGAGATAGCTGCAATTCCATGCCTAAAGTCCCTTTTCCTTCGGTAATTAATTTCTTTTCTACTTAACTTTATGTTAAATTATAATTAAGCGAATTTAACATATTAACTCTGTTTTCTGTAGGGGGAATTTCAATGCAAGCTATATGTCGAGCAAGCATCCAAGCACGCGGTTGCAGTAGGTGTTGCCTACAACACTGGTGAGGACATACTGCACAATTCACCGTTGCCGGATAACACACTCCGGGTTAGGGTTGACGTCTGCACGAACGAAGACGCCCTCTTACCGATCCCGTCTCAAGATGAGCAAAATAAGGTGGCAGATGTTGTAGGTGGCTATGTTGCTTGGCCAATAGGTCTTATCGAGCCATGTGGAAAGGTCGTTCATTCAAAATTCCCTGCACTTTTCCTTCGAACTTTCATCTCGAACTGTGATTTAATTTTCTGATTTGCGCAGGGTAAGATTTCAAAGTCTTCAACAACACAACCCAAGTTAAAAGCATCGGCCAGCCAACAGAGCAGAAGAAGACATACCTCATATCTCGATCAATTAATATTGATTGCACCACAATTGATCGGTGAGGGAGTAGTGGCATTACGTATTCCAAGACATATCTACAATGTTGGTGGTCTAGTTGATTATATTACTGCCGAGGTCGTGCAGGAAATATGTGCTCGTGATTGGGTTAGTGCTTCGGCTATCAACATCTGGATAAGGTACTTCACTATCATCGTTTATCACTGTTATTAATATATCTCGTTCCATTTCTTTTGTTTCTCATGACACTGTATGTTTTATACCAGGCATTTGGACCATGACATTTTAATGGATACACACAGGGTCCAATTCGCATTTGTCAACCCTTTTCTCGTTGGTAATCATGAGGGTAAAATAGATGTGACTGCGCAGTCTAATGGGCTGAAAGATTACTTTACCAAGAAAGCGACAGCAAATACATTATTTTTAGTGCCGTATAATGCGGGGTAAGTTATTATTGGTACAATTTTTGTTTTTATTGTTTAACTTCTATCATAACATGATTGTTCAAAAAATATTTTTAAAATATATTTTAGGCGCCATTGGATATTGATCGTTATCAATCCAGCGGAACCTTCAGGCCCTCGCATTTATTATGTGGATCCTCTGCAAAATGGTCTTCCACAAGACCGTTTTGATATGATGCTATTGATCAGTAGGTAAGTATACGTGCCTATGTATAAATATTTGCGAACGTGATTGAATAATCAAAAGTAATCATTTTCTGTTTCTTTTGTTAGCGCATTGACTGCATATCGGTCGTCTGTCACGTTAAACTATTCTAAAGCTACTGACCCCCGCCTTAGTTATCCTTGGAAGAAGATACAGGTATTGATATTTGACTTTACTTAGAATTTGTTAGTAAACACTTTTTATTCATGAACAGAGTTAAATATTGCATTATATTATTGCAGTGCCCTTTCCAACCTAATGACAATGATTGTGGGTACTATATCATGAAATTTATGAAGGATGTTATTATGCATGATCAACCATTTATTCCTCAAAAAGTAAGTCATTTAGTTGCACTTCATATTGTGTTGTAATGAAATTGAATTAGTGCCTGACAGTTATGTTTTACTGATTTCAATTCGTTCTAACTTGTGTCTGATTGTATATATCTGTAGTATTATGAAGATCAACGTTGTGACGCTTTGACAGACCATCAGGTTAATGAAGTGATCGAGGAATGGTGTGAATATGTGTTTAGGCAAATCCCTAAGTAGCTATATTTACTATTAAATTCACTAGCTGGTTTTTTTTGTGTTGTTTCTAATTGCCAATATAATTGTTGTGTCTTGCATGTTTGTTCAAGTTGAATTTGTTGTATTATATTTCATTCAGCTAGGTTTACAGTATATTGTATAACAATTTTCATTACTACTTTAGCTAATCAATCATTTGTTGGTATCATTTTAAAGTTATCTATTATTATTCTTATTAAACCTTGCAGACTATAATTATATATGCATGAGAAAAAAATATGCTAAAAAAAACCAATACAAAAAACCCAAAAAAATATGAGAAAAAATATGCAAAAAAAAAACCAGAACGAAAAAAAAAAAAAAACCTCCTGTGGCGCCTGGCTGGCCAGGCGCCACAGCTGGCCCCCCCACCTGTGGCGCCTGGCCAGACAGGCGCCACAGGAGATATGCTTCCTGTGGCGCCTACCAGGTTAGGCGCCACAGAAAGCTATTTTTTTTAAAAAAAAAAATTTAAAAATCTGTGGCGCTTCCAAGCGCCACAGTTTTTTTTAGTAGCGTTAAGATAGGTGGCATTTCGCAAGCGCCACAGCTAATGCAATTATAAGCGCCACAGATTTGGTTTTTTGTAGTAGTGGGAGTCTCGATCTACAAACCATAACAACACGAGTTAGAAGATAAAATAGAAGGGAAATCCAAAGAAAAAAAGAGAAAGAAGATAAAATAGTAAGAAACATAATAGATCTGGTGAAAAAGAGAGAGAGCAAAGAAGAAGCAAGTTTAAAAATAGTATATAAAGAAGAAGAAGCAAGAGTTAAATGCGTGGTGGTAAGCATTACAGATCTGGTGAAAATAAAGAGAGAGAAAAGAAGAAACAACAGCATATAAAGAAGAAGAAGTAAAAGTTAAATGTGTGGTGGTAGTGGTTGCGTTGATGAGAAAGAAGAGTGTGGATCTATAAAACTGACAAATAAAGACTGTCAGAGTGTCAGTAAAGATTTGAATTATTTTTGGCTTCCCCAATTTAATTTAGAGACGCCTAAAGTTGTTTAGTTAATTTTTTTTTTTTTTTTTTTTTACTTTAGACATCCCCAATTCAAAAAGGGACGTCTAAAGTCACACTTTAGACGTCCCCAATTTAATTGGGGACGTCTAAAGTTATTTTTTTTTTTTATAATCAGGGACGCCTTTAGGCGTCCCTAATATTGTGGCGTCCCTGATATTATATGAGGGACGCCACTTTAGGCGTCCCTCATATAAGGGACGCCTAAAGTGGCGTCCCTCATATTATATCAGGGACGCCAAAAGTGGCGTCCCTGATATTTAAGGGATGTCATATTAGGGACGTTAAAAGGCGTCCCTGATTAAAAAAAAAATTACTTTATACGTCCCCAATTTAATTGGGGACGTCTAAAGTGACCAATAGACGTTCCTGATTTAAAAAAAAAAATTAACTTTAGACGTCCCTAATTAAATTAGGTACGTCTAAAGTGACTTTAGACGTCCCTTTTTGAATTGGGGACGTCTAAAACTATTTAAATCTCATTCAAAATTACAAAAATGCCACCGCCTTTATTTTTTACGTCCCTTTTTTAAAAAGGAACGTCCTTTAGGGTTGTAAAAACAATATTTTGTAGTAGTGAGTATTACTAGTTTACAAGGTCATTAGCGTTAGTTTGACTTTAAGATGGCTAAAATGACAGTGTTGGCTGTGTTTAATTTACTGGTAATGCCATTGGTGTGTTGTTCCTATTTGGCTTTAGGTGTTTGCTTTTATGTGTTTTAATTTTGTCTATCTTTTTAATAATATTTAACTGGTCTGGTTTTATCTCATATATATATATATATATATATATGATATTGAACCATGCCAGTCCAGGCTACAGACAGGATAATGTTTTTTTTGTTGGCCCAACCCGGGTGTATATGCGTGTTATATATTTTTTAAAATTTGTTTCTAATTTTATACGAATACTAATTGATTTTGTTAGGGACATTTTTAATATATCTTATGTAATAAATTGTCTTTATGCCTGTCGTGAGAAATATTTTAAAAATTTGAATTAATTTCTACATGATATCATTCATATATAAATATGTATAAATATCGAGTATTCATAATTTGAAAATTGTCACTTTTGATCCCACTCTCTTTATTATATATATATATATATATATTAGACAAAGGTAATTATATTTTTTGTTATATTTTAATTTATTAA
Source organism: Inga oerstediana (assembly GCA_963210345.1). Lineage (NCBI taxonomy): Eukaryota > Viridiplantae > Streptophyta > Magnoliopsida > Fabales > Fabaceae > Inga > Inga oerstediana. The sequence goes on from OY723409.1 coordinate 43,808,923, forward strand.
TCTTTTATAAGGGACTGACTCCTCCGCAAGTGTTTATGGGCTCATGACTTGAAACATGAATTCAGTTTCAAAATTTGTGTCTCTTAACTAATAAAGCTTGATCCAGTTAGTAAAGGGTTGCCTCATAATCATAAGGTTATGAGTATAAATCCCACTGATATGAGGACCTTGTTGGTGGGCATTATGTAAGTACCTCTGTAAGTGTTCTTTCAGCTCGGAAGCATGTCCGAGTCCTGATAAGCCCTTAAAACCCAACTCACCTAAACTTTGGTTTTAAAAAAAAGATATGTCTATTACATTTTTAATCCATCTTACATGGCCTCCAATGGACCTTGGTTATACTGCGAGGTTCCTTAATTGCATTAGCTCCTTGGAGACCAGATATACATGTTACATTGAAGAACGTTAACCTATCTCATAGTCCTTACATGGGTTTGTGTTTCCGGCCTTCCTATTCTAGTCCATGTCGAGATAAAAAGGTCTTTGAATTCTAGCTTTTCTTCCCGTTGGTAAAAAGCCCATCTTGTCACCCACAAAACTACTCTAATCCAGTGGTCATTGTGTGGATATACCTTGAACGAGCTTGCCATAGATGTTTTTGTATTGGTCATATAATGACTCCGTATCACGAGTCTGCTGTTGGGTATGGTACTGGTGGAAAAACCACCTTTTAGACCGGATAAAAATAGCTTTTTAAATCGGTTCTCGATGAAATTTTGATACAATCGGTTCAAATATTTGTTATTTTTTAGACCGGTTAAGCAATCAGTCTTATTAAAAATAACTTTTTAGACCAGTTATTTGAAGACCAAGTCTAAAAAGTCAGACTTTTTATGCCAACTTTTCTGAAAACCGGTCTAAAAGCTTTTTTTAGACCTAATATATTGATAACCGGTCTTAAAAGTTATATTTTTAAGACTGGTAATTTTGAAAACCAGTCTAAAAAATTCTTTTTTAGACCTCATATTTTACAAAATCATTCTTAAAAATTTTACTTTTTAGACCTCAGTTTTTTAACATCCGATCTAAATTTTTCATGTGTTTTACATTTCCCACTCTATTCCTTCATCTAACTTACCATCTAAGTCAGCAGTGAACCTACAAGAACTCGTATATTCTTTTTATTTTTTGAAGAAGGATAAAAAATGATATTAAAGATAAAATGATAATATTTACAAATAGTTCAATCCTACAAATCATGTAAAGAAATACTACAACAATAGCCACAGAGGATCTCACAAGATTTACATATAATATGTCATCAGAATCACTTGTTGCATGGCATTCAACTGAGGCTGTGAAACTTGTTGACTGGATGGAGCTACAATTGGGGTTGTGATCAGGGTTTCCTCAGCTTGAATAGAAACAAGGTTCTTCGGTCACAAGATGAAAGTATCCTTGACATCACTCACAATCTTCAAATCATCGTAGGGATAGGGACAGGTGCATCTAAAATTATCACCTCTTCAACTGACGCTTTGACTTGATCATCTTTTATTTGTTAGTAGTGGACAGTTGATCCCAAGTTGTGGACACTCCCACATGCAATTAATCGTCTAAGAAGATCCTCTACAAAAAGGTTAGAAGGCTTAACAATTTGAATTCCAGGACCCTTTGATGAATGCCCAATATTGCACAACTCCATTTAGTGCTCTAAATAGGTGCAAGTGCCTGGGGAACACTGGTTTCTTGTCATGTGCTCACAATCATCATCATTTCCTTCTTTATCTTGCTCAACTGAGCTTCTAATCGTGCATCAAATGACGCTTCTGCCTTTGTCCATACTTCCACCCTCACAGTGGCCAATATATGTTCTATCTCCTTCCTAGTCACCACACTTAAGGAATGGTGTAGGGCTGCTCCAAAGTAATCCCTTATACCTACCCCTCCTTCAACTCCCCTGATACGGCCTGGATACTCATGTTTTCTTGTAGCAACTATCAAAATATCATTCCTCCCATCTAACCTAAAAGATCCCTTAGCTTGTTTTTTTTTGAAGTTCCTCCTATAAGACATAGATAAGAAACATAAGTAATGAAACTTGTTTGCTAAATAAAAATAACAATAACGATACTTACAATTTTTTTAGCAACTATATGAGTTTGTTTACTCCTGTAAGACTCACTCTTCTTTTAGTGAGCATACAACCATTTTACTTCACGACGTATTTGAGATGATGGAGAAAGAATAACAGAAGGATTGGGTTGAGCTTCTTCTTCTAATCTCTTTCGCTTGGCCGCCAACAAGTCTTTTTAATACTTTACATAACCCCCATGAGTCTTTGTATGAGGGAAATCATTCTTCTACCATTCTCTTGTGCTTTTTTCCCTTTTCTCTTGTGAATAAAAATTCAAAAAATGAATTATGTTCAATAAAGACAATTGATAAGTAAATAAAATCTAAAATAAGTCAACTCACCAAAGCTTCTGGAGTAGTTTGAATGCTACAAAATTCTTGCTAATTAAGTCTCTTCATCAAGATATGAATATTTGTTGTTGACAAAAAAAAAAGATATGAATACTTGCTGTAAGGATTAGGATGGGCTTACCATCTTTTGCCTTGATATGCACTTAATTGTTAGTTAGATTTGTCTTAAACTTCCTTCAGCGTTGACTACAATATGTCATTGTCTTCTTATACAAGATGTCACTTTGAGGAACATCGTAAGTGAGCAGTAATGCATGCATTGAAGAAGTTAGTGACAAATTTAATAATAATTACATACAAAGAGCATTTTATACCTAGATAGTGTCCTAACTATGTTTCTTCACATGTTCATCGATATTTCTCCACTCCTATATCAAGATGCTAGGCTTGTTGCGTGCTAGGAGGCTGATAAAACTCCTATATTGGCTTGTATTATGCCCAATAGGTTTCCAATATCTATCAAACTCAATTGGTATCTTTTGCCCAGTATTACAACTTAGGGAAATCTCTCTCAATTGTGTGCCTCTTCTACCCCTCCTTATAGACTGGTTACTGTTAGATCTCTCATGTTTTGATGATAACAAAGGATAGTATGAAAGAGATTTAATAAACAAATAAGTTTGAACAAAGTAATAACAGGCCAAATCATTACTTGAAGTAAGCATTGGAGTAATGAAGAAAGGCCAAGAGAAAAAGCTGAGAAACTTTATCACTAGCAAGTTTTCTAAAGGGTTACTCGAGTAAGTACTCGAGTAATGAGACAGAAACTTGAAGTAACTAGAGTCAACCTTCAAGTAACCTGCTAGCGTTACTTGAGTAAGCACTCGAGTAATAAGGTAAATGACTTCTAGTTGCTCTCGTCCTGCCAACGTTACTCGAGTAGCTACTCGAGTAACTAGGTAAATCACTTGGAGTTGCTCTCGGCCTGCCAATGTTACTCGAGTAAGTACTCGAGTAACCATATAAAAGACTTCCAGTTACTCTTGGCCTGCCAACAATACTCGAGTATGTACTCGAGTCCCCTGCTTCAAGAAATATGTTGCTCTCGGCATTTTCTATCCTGCCAATGTTACTCGAGGAGCTACTCGAGTAACTCACTATGGTAAGCAAAACCTAAAGGTAATACTCGAATAAAATGATATGCTTTTATCACACTTCACTCGAGGCACTACTAAAGTATGCAGGTATTCAATTATTCTTTATCAAGTATTTTAATGAGATTACTCGAGTAGGTAATCGAGTAATCTGCAGACTTATTTACACAGCACTTGAAGGATGTACCCGAGTAAGCTATGCAAAAAATTTATATTTACTTGAGTAAGTACTCGAGTAACAGGGTAAGAAAACTTGAAGTGCTCTCAGCCTTGAAATCTTGCCAACATTACTGGAGTGAAGCATCGAGTAACCTAAAGTTTATTTGAGAGTTTACTCGAGTTGCTACTAGAGTAACCTATGAAGAAAAGTGTGCCATACCCGAGTAAGTACCTGAGTAAACAGGTATTTCCAAGATTTGTAAATTTGTTTACTCCATGCACTACCCGAGTAATGTAATGTTCATTTATTAACTTGCAGTTTATCATTAATCTCACGATGATACTCGAGTAAACTTAATGAATACTCGAGTAACTACTCAAGTATGCAAGTCCAGAAATTCAGAAATCATTCCAACGTTCATTGATTTGTTTCCTATGTGATTAACCCTTCATTGTATTAGTATTCTTAGCATATCCACATATAAACAATGAAGTGATCTTACCAAATAAGAAAAGTCAAATACAACGTTCAAACGCTACCTACCGCCACCTACCACAAACGGATATTTTTCAAATACTGGAAAATTCAACAGTGGCTGCGCACACTCTAACGGACAAGAAGAAAATGTTCCAACGGTCATTACCAACACATCTATATATATGGGAACATCCAAACAGAGAAGAAAAACAAGAACATACACACGAACGTATTATCAAGTTCACTACTCTGTTTTACACATATTTGTAATTCTGTACTTCAGTGATTCTTATTTACTTTGTGAGAGAGATATCTCATTCAAACTCAATATTTGTTATTGAGGTAACTTAAGGTTGTGGAACCTTGAGTTGGGATTGGATTACAACTTGTAAGGGGGAGCGAGTGTCCAGGCGAAGGAACTTGCTTGTACTGATGTGCCAAGAACCCACTAAATCTTGGAAGTTATAGTGAAACTCTCAGAGAAGCTCTGAGGACTCGACGTAGGTCAAAGTGGTTGTGGCCAAACCAGTATAACTCCCGGTGTACACTTCGGTGATATTTTTCCTTACTCTTTACTGCTTTATATTCACTGTTAAGGTTTATATTTGCAACGAAATTTTAGTATCACCCAATTCACCCCCCCTCTTGGGTGAAACGCTTGTTCTAACAGTTACTAGGCTCACTTTGATTCTAGCTCAAAGCATTGCTAGGCTCGCTCTGATTAACACTAGTTGGCTCGCTTTGATCAATATTAAGATGTCTCATACCCTTCATTTTCCTGTTAAAACGACAAAAAATGGTAAATCCTTAAGTTATAACATGAAATAACTATATATAAAATAATTATATAAATAATTCAAATATAATTCATAATAATAATTACTTTAGATAACTAACTTTCAAAGTAGTTTAATAAAGGGCTATCCTCTCATATTCCTTCATGATGATCATTTCTTGTGCCGTGTTCAATAACTGCTTCATATTCTTCATTCAATTCTGGTAGACCCCTAGAAAAAAAGAGTCTCAAGAATATCATAATTTGAATGACTTTCCTCATCAATATCAATGACCCTTTTCCTTGGAGAGCTACAAACCACATTTTATTTGCCTGATTGGTGATATAGAACATTTGTTTCACCTAATCTGCCATAATAAAAGGCTTATCTCTAAAACTTTTACTATTCAGATCTAACTGATCGACCTTCAAACCATTATTGACATCAACTCACTTGCATTTGAAAATAAGAATTTTAATTTTAATATAGTCAACCACCCAAATGTCTTCAATAACCTCATAGTAAGACATGGTTGCCAATTTAGGGTTCTTATCTTTCAAACTAGAGAAGTGCATAGATTCAGCCACTAACATAACACCACTGTTCTGGATGGTGCTCCTATCATCTAGGGACTTCATGTAAAAGGTATAACCATTGATTACAAATGTTTTAACTTATGACATCAACCTCAGGACCACATACTAGCCATTTAATTGTATCAAAAACGCATTCCTCTCCCACAACCTTTTGTTTGAACCAATGTGTAAAAGTTCTGTTATGCTCCCTAATTAACCTTTTTTCAGTCATTCGACTATTTTCTTTCCTTACAATTTCTTTACGAGCATTCATGCTATCTTGAACTTCATCAACATTATTCAAGATGTACAAGTGAACTTATTGCAATCCATCACAATCCACACTCTTTACTATAGCCCCCCAGCTATCCCTTTCTTCATCATGACGTTTAGGAAGCCCAATATGTCTTACTTTTGACAAATAATGTTAACAAAATTCCATGGCTTTTGTAATATCCCAAAAAATTGATTAAAGGTTAAGGACTTTAAAAGTGGATGTGATTATTGATAAATAAACAATTTTGAATAATACGATGTGAATTGTGATTCGAATGTATTATGAGCAGTGCCTCAACCCTGTATTTAAGTTCAATTGTGGACTAACATATAAATTGAATTGGAATAGAGGGAGGGCACATATTATGGTGAAATGGAAAGATGGGCAATTTGGTGGTTGTGTTGCATTGTGGTTCAAAATTGAATATGTGTGGATGTGATGAAAATTTGGTTGTTTTAGTTATTCCAATGGCTTCCTTGTGAAAATTTTGTGGGGAGAGTGTTTGTTGTGAAATTGGAACCATTTGGAACAATTGTGCAAAAGTTGGAAACTCTGTCCATTGAAACTCTGTACAGGGCAGTCGGTTTGTAGAGATGTTTTGAATAGGCAAATGGTGTCTAAAAATTTTGAAACTTTCCAGTCTTAAATTTCACATGCCAAGCTTCAAAATGGACATATAATTTGTGTCATTTCAATTTATGAGCTAAGAGTTATGATTTTCCAAAGTTTGAAATTGAAATTGGAATCTGTTTTGGAGCAGTATGAACTTTTGTGAAATTCTGTATTTTTGTGGTTATGAACTGCATTGATCCATATTTTTTCATTAAAGAGGACTTAAATAGTTTTCCATTGGCTTTGAGATCACCTCATTTTGATATTTCTAGAATTAGTTATGTTTTTTCAAAGTTTAGGCAAAAAATCTGCCAAAAATGCCAAATAATCCGAAAATGGAACAAAAAGTGGTGGCAATCTTGTAATTATAAGATAAATTGTGATCAGCTTATTTTGGGCTAATGGAAGGCCTCTTGGCATGATTTCATGGACCGAGAAGAGGGAGGGACTTAGTTGCATATGAATTGGGCTTTATGCACACAAAAAGTCAACAATTATGAATTTTGGGAAATTAGAAAATTATGACATAAGCCTAATGAAAAGTGACATAAGCATAATGCTATTAAAAAGCATTTCCTTTTCCTTTCTTCAGCTATAATCGACGCAAACAGCAGCCATAAGAGAGAAAAAAGAGTTGAGAGAGTTTAGAGAGAGAAGGAGAAGAAAACTCGCAAGGTAAGCTGATTCTTCTGATGATTTAACTCCTAAGGTGTATACTCTTTCCTTTAAGCTTCTCTTTCATGGGGTTTAAGGTATTTGAATCACAAATTTTGGTGTGAAGAAGTTAGGGTTTTCAGCCATAAGAAGGATAAGCCAGAAGTAGCTTAAGGTAACCTCTGAAACTTCAATCTTTGATTGTTCTGGCTGCTATGAGTAGTTTAATCAGTGAAATTCCGATTGATTTGCTTTGATTTCAAATTTGGTAAAGGAGTTGGTCTAAGCGTCATGCTGCCAAAATTGAGTCTAAATGATAGTTATAATGTCATTAAATAGTTAATAAAGTGGTTATGAGTAGAAAGGAACACGTCTACGGAGTCGGATTTCAAAAACCCCAATTTTCCCCGAAGTTCCTATAAGTTTCAGCCAGCTCTAGAAATGAGCCTTAGAGTTGGATTTTCAATGATTTGATGGTTTCATTGAGTTCATAAGGGAAAATTAGGCGGGGTTACAGTTGGTCACTTTTTCGGAAAAGCCCGAAAAGGCATAATCATGAAAACACCCCTGAAACTCTGAAATAAAAGCTGTTAAGGGTATTTTTGTAATTTGACATTGAATTTGATAATTCTGAGTCCAAAAATGTATTCCTTGGGCAGAAATATGTTACGATAGCTCAGGTTAGAATTTTGGAAAAAGTGCGGTCAGATCGGGTACGGTGGGCCCGAGCAGGGTTCTCCGGGGGCATTTTTGTAAATTTTCATTATAGACTCATATAACCCCCAAAAACACTATGGAAGTGTCTAAATGGTGCATTTGGAATTGTAGGATTCGATATTTTCCCTAAACATGAGCAACTTGTGCCGGAGCACACTTGGAAAGAATAAGGTAGTGACTCTTTCCCTTATACTTTATGTGATGCATTGTATGTTTGATTTATCATTGTTTTGTGATGATTTTGGATGTTGCGAAGCTGTGTATATGTGAATGCTAGGGAGGCAATGTGTATATGTGAATGCAAGGAAGGCAATGTGTGTATATGCTGTTTGATAATTTACTTGCATGCTATGTGATTACATGTATGAGTGATTTGTTACTACTGAATTCTTTTGAATCTCATTCTTTCCATTATCTAACCAATAGACAGGGCAAGCAGCTCAAAGGAGAAGCAGGCAACCAAGGGCGGATAGTTCTTTATTTTAGTTGTTAGTTGGTTGTCATATCTGGGTTGGGATTACTACACATTTGTAAATGTTATTTAGATATGGATATGTAATCCCTTGAATGGGAATTTGTAAGGGGTAAATATGCCTGTAAACCCTTTAATTTACAATGTGAAACCCAGAGGTTGCCAGGAATTTTGCTTTACACTCTGATATATATGAATGAGATTTAGCTGCGTGAGGTAATGGTATTCGAAATGTGAATATGAGACCAGATGAATTAGATTTTGAAAGTCATTTGAGAAAACCCTATCTCAAGGATGGGATTGTAGAATGATTTTTGATTATCTGTTGGTCTCTAATCCATTTTAATTACGTATTTTGAATCATAATTCGAAGGAGGTTACAACTTCTTCATAAACATATTTTTGAACAATAGATGCTTAAGGTCGGTTTGCATTTTTCACATACTCTTTTAGGATTTTCATAGTTCTTTCAATTGGGTACATCCATCTTAAATGGATAGGCCGACATAAATTTATCTCTCTCACTAGATGAACAATTAGATGTACCATGATGTCAAAAAATAAAAGAAGAAAAACCTTTTCAAGCTGGCACACGATCAGATATCCTTCTTTTTTCCAATCATCCAATTTTTCAATCTCAATGACTTTACTACTAATAGCATTGAAGAAGAAATAAAGTCTAGTCAAAATGTGTTGAAGATCATATTCGACAATACCTCGAATATCTATTAGGAGTAGTTGTTGCATTAAGACATGACAATCTTGAGGCTTTAGCCCTTCTAATTTCAAGTTTTTCATTGACACAAGCTCCTTAACATTTGAAGAATACCCTGAGGGAACTTTGATTCCATGTAAACACTCACAAAAACTTCTTTTCTCATCCTTAGACAATGTACAAGAAGCTAGAGGACAAAAAGTTCTCTTACCATATGGCCTTAAATGTAAGTCGACTACCATTACTTTACACCATTACTTTACAACTTGCTTAAAGGAGTATTTCTTACCCTAGAGGGATCATTGAAGATATGCTTGTGAAAGTAGACGCCTTCATTTTTCTAGCAAATTTCATTGTTATTGATTATGAAGAGGACCAAGTTACTCTTATTCTCTTTGGAAGACATTTCTTAGCAACTGCTAGATCTTTGATCAATGTTGAAAGGGTGAAATTACCATGTGAGTTGAAGATAAGCATGTTACCTTCATTATGCATAAGCTAATGAAAACTCCCAATGAGGCTAAGCAATGCTTTCTAGTTGACATGGTTGAGCAAGTGGAGCAAAACTAATTCAAGAAGTCAATTCATAATGGGTTTGTTAACGCCTTGTCATTAGAAGTTCAAATAGAGGGTAAAAAGGTGGAAGAAGGCATGAGTATTTTAAGGGCAACACTAATTGATCCTAAGAGTTGGATACCATTAGAATCGATAGATTTGTCTTCCCATGATAGACCATTAATGAAGTCATCTATTAAATAATCATACTCTTTTAATTTAAAGACGCAACCTTCTAACTTTTAGTATGATATGACTATTTAGGAGCCAAAAATTTACCATTGGGTATAGCATCACAATTAGCCATTCAACATGAAGAAAAACTTTTGGAAATTCTAAAAGCATGTAAAAGAGCTACTGAATAGGCTATTGAGGTTTTAAAGATACAAGCATATACCTCTAGTGGAGGTGGAATGAGAAGTGAAGATGGTAAGGGGTTTCAAGCTAGTGGCCATGGATTAAATCACAACTATGGTGGAAAGGTGAACTATCAAGTATTCACCTTACTTGTAGCTGATGTAACATGAAAAAGTGAAGAGTCATGCTAAAGACTATAAACTAAGCACTTCTTGGGAGGCAACCCAAGTTTTTAACTTAATTTTTATCATTGTTATGTTTTTGGTGTGATTTGGTAGATTTATGTTTGGTCTTTGTATTTTATAGGTGAGAAAGGTTTCCCTCATGAACTTTAAAGGTGAATTTTAGGAGATGAAGATAGAAGAGTAACATGGATGCAAAGAAGGGAACTACAAAGGGGAGTATGCATTTAATATCCATTGAATGTGTCTTTGATCTTGGAATGTAGTATTGAGTAGTGTGAGGCTATTCTTCGATTATGTGTTTTGTGGATGAATGAATCCTAAGTGTTTTGTGGCATGGATTAGTGTTTAATGTCTTTGGAATGCTTAAAATTGGATTAGGTAAATTTGGATGACTATGCTTCTATTTTGTTGTGATTAGGATATTCCAGGATTCGTTATAGCGAAGACCACAACAAATCAGGTCATTTTGGCATGCTTTGTAACATGTTATAAGCTGCCAGGATTCGTTATAGCGAAGGCCACAACAAATGGAGTTATTTTGGCATGCTTTCTGACTTGTTATTCGTTGCCATAACTTACTGTAGCAAATGGCATAGCGAATTAGGCTATTTTGGCATGCTTTTTGACCTGTTATTCACTGCTAGAACTTCGCTACAGCGAATTAGGTGAGTTTGAGTGTGTTTTTGACCTATGAAAAAAAAATTAAAATTATATAAATAGATAAAATAATAATAATAATTAAAAAACAATATATATATATATATACACACATTTTTCAACTTTTTTATATATATTTCTGGAAAAAAGAAGGAAATATTCAAAAAATCAAAAAAAAAAATATATAATAATAATTATATATATATATTAAAAAAATCAGAAAATCATAAAAAAAGTAATTAGTCTTCCCTTTTTGCCCTTCTTTCTTTCAATTTATTCCTATATTATCCATTTGAACCTAACCCATATTTCAAGTTACATTCAACTCCAATGTCAAAATCCCTAATCCTACTTGTAAATTCACTCATACCTCAAACCCTAATTCCTCTCCTTCTTCATCTTTTCACTCTCAACATCAACACCACCGTAACACACCCTCCTTCCACCACTCTCTCTCTCTCACTCATCCTAGGTCCGTCAGCCTTCCCCTCAGTCACTACACATCTTTTATCGTCCCAGCCCTCAACTCTACCTCTGTCACCATTCGCCCTCAACTCACCCTCCGACACTCCTCCTCCACTGTCATATACTATCTCCATATCCAATCGTTGTAGCTCCGTCTCTTATTTCGTCCCTCACACACCTTTTCCACTGCTCATATCTCACGGATCTTTACTCTCAATTCCAGATCCACCGCTCTCTCTCTCTCTTTAATCCCTCAACCCCAAATCGCCCCCATCCCACCATCAGCCCAGCTTCTTCAGCCATAGCTTCTTCTCCCTCCATCGCTCTCTATTGCTCACTCTCCCAATCTGTCTCTCTCTTTCTCTCTCTCAGTCTTGGTTTGTCATCGTCGCTCTTTCGCTTAGTGAGAATAATGAACAAGAACGAGCACCATCCTCTGTAACTCTCTAGTTTTTTTAACTCCCAATCTGATTTAGGAGTGGAACAATGCCTTCCTCTATGGCTTCACTCACTCACAACGCCAACATCAATTTGGGTTCAAAGCTTGTGATTTTTCCCCTGGTTCTCTCTTCTACAATTCAGCCCGTCTCTCTGTCGTTTGCAGTTTATCTTCTCATTGCTATCTCTGAGGTAAATCTGGTTCTTTTCTCTATTTCTATATTGAGTTTTGGTTGGATTACAGTGGAGATTCTACTTAGGTGGCTTTAAGAAGGTTATTTGATTGAGATTAATTGGTGAAGCATGCTGCCATTAGGCTTGAACTAATGAATTTTTGATATGAGGATTGCTATGTTCTACATTACTTAGGTAGTTTCTAAAATTCATGAATACAAGTCTTAACTTTTTGAATTGCTTATATATGCTTGGTGTTCTAGAAATTTGAATAATAGCATTTTTATTCAAGAAAACTTAAGGTAATTGCAGAGAATTTTGTTTCTAAATTTATAGCAGGACCTCAATGGTTTTTCAATTGCATGTATGGCTATCTTAAGAACTCCAAAGGCTACTTAAGTTAGGAAACTCGGGGTTATCATAGAAAATGATTCATAGGTTACAAATAATTTTCAGTAAGCAAAAATCCATTTACCTCCTGTTATAAAGTTAGAAACAAGCCTCTACACTTATTCATTTGATTCATACATTTTTAGATTTCAAATTTAAACTCACAATATTTAAATAGAAACTTGGGAATTTGATGAATTATCCATCTTTAGGACTGTTGTGTTGGCACCCTGCATATGCTAAGTATCTTTGAAAATTATGTCTTTTCTATGTTCTAAAATTGTTAGACCCTAGGATTGAACAGAGTAAGCATAAAGATAAGCTAGCCTATATGTTGCAACATGTTCCCTAACCTATTAATCATTATAGAAGAGGGAGTACACGGTTTGCTCCTGGAACCTGTCTTAATACACATTGCTTTGAATTGTTATAAAACATATTGGCCTCTAGGCTTGAATCTAAATAGTGATTTGAGGAGTAGTATTTTGTGACTTCTTATGGTTATTTTTGGTAATGTTTTAGGGATCTTTACATGGGTGGTTAGTAGTCACATGTTACTAAACAATGTTGCTATAAGATCTTTTAGTTGTTGATCCTAACTGGAAAAAATTGCCATTAATTTTTGAATCATGAAAATCACCTTTGAACACTATATTGCAAATAGCCATGTATTTATTATTTGCGAAAACCAAATGTGGACCTAATGCAACAAGATTTCAGACCCACCTGTAAATGTAGCATTCCTTTGCAAAGTTGTGAACTAGTGCTTGGTCAATCTGTTTTGCACACTTAGCTTTTACTAAAAGCCTTTCATTATGGAAAATCAAATTTTTGTTCATTAAATCCAAGGAACATTGTGAATCACACTGAAATTATTTTGTTTCCTGCAATTACTGATGATTGAATTTGTTGAACCTATTTTCTGCCTTAAATAATTTGATTTTGACTGAGCAATGCTTAAACGAAATAGGTTTCTTTGGTTTACCATAATGAACTGGGTTTCCATTGTATAAACGAAATAGGTTTCTTTTGTTGACAAAGTACCATTTGAGCAATAAATAGATTTTGAAGGTAGTAAGGATAGGCTTAAGTATGGAATTCTGTTTGGCTATTTTGGACCTTAATAGACCTTAAGTTTTAGGGAAAGTTTTCTATAGGTTAGACTATTTTCTCTTCTTTTTTAGGTTTGTCTTTTGGTTCTTCAATGTGTGTCTGTGTGTTTTCCTCCTGTCCTTGATTTTGCTAACTGCTTGTGCTTTCTGTTTGCATGAGGCTGTTAATGATCTCTTCCTTGCTCTTGGACTTGTTGTTTTAGATATGAGCTACTGAGGGCTCATTGCATAGTGACTATTTTGCTTTTGAAATAGGTCATAATGGCCATGTTTTGCTTGATGTGTTTCCTTCTTGTGGCAAATGTGATTATTCATATATAATGTTTCTTTTGGTCTTATGTTTGTTATGAATGTTTTGGAACTAGCTATTAATGGCTAGATTGCACATTGATTCAAAGCTTTATTTGGCCTATTCAAGGCTTTGTTACCCATGAATGCTTGATCTTTGTGAATATTATGGATGAGCTACATATTATACAAGTACTGTTCAATTTCAATCTCTTCTTGCTTAAGTTAACAATGAGGATATTGTTAATCTTAAGTTTGGGGGTACGATTGTGTCACAATTTTGAGAATTTTGAAAGAAAAACAAATGTTGAGAAAGAATGAATTTTGAAAGAAAAATTTTTTTTGAGAGAGAATAAGTGCACAGAAGGAAATTTGTTTTGAACAATTTTTGTTAGGAAATTGTTGGAATATGTGAGATTTTGCATACTTAAGTTTTTGCTTTTGAAAATTGTTGAAAATGAGCTGTTAGTTTCAATTATTTGTCAAATATTGTTTGGATGATCCTACGATATAAATTATTGCTCTATATGTTATATTAGATAGAAAATTTTCATTAATGTGCATGGATAAGTGCATTGTATTGATAAAACATGTTGTTCAAGAGTTTTTAAGTAATTTACATACTATTGGAGTTAAATTTATTGTAGATGTGCTTGTTGAAGGGCTTAGCAACAAGTTAGATTATATACATGTGTTTGAATTTTTTATTTTAGAATCCCTTTTGGAATTCTTCAAAACTTTTGATTTATTTCATAAGATTTGAAAAAATGATTAGGGCAGTTCATAAAATGCGGTTAAGCCTTTCAAACTTACCTAATTGATGTGATTTCTCTTTGAACCCTTATTTTAAGCCTATTTGAGAAACCAATTAAAGATTCTTATTGAAAAACCTAACACCTACCTACCCTAGCCAATATGTAAAACCATGATTCCCTTGCTTTGAGATAAATGATAAGTGATTGGGTGGTGGAATATGGTGATGTTATGCAAAGTTACAAAACACTTGGGAAAGGGTGTAGAAAGTAAAAGAGTTAACATTGTAAAAAAATCAAACCAAAATAGTAGTAAAAAAAAGATATGCTTACAAAGAAGGCTTGATATAAAAAATTCAATTTGGTTCAAGTTGTGGGAGTATGTTTCATGTGAAATGGAAGAAAACCTTTAAATAGTTATCATCTATCTTAAGGTTTTTGATTGATTATGTTGTACTTTTTCTTTTGAAAACCTTAGCCCCTAACCCCATTACAAGCTAAGAAAAGTCCATTTGATTTTAAAGTCAAGTGGAATGAATTAAAAGAAAAGAGGAATGAATTAGGGGATGCCAAAATTGTTTATTGGAATATGGGTATATAATTTAAAGTGTTACTTTTAACTTTATATTGTGCAAAAGGAATATATGTTGACTCATTCATACATTCACACTTAAGAACTCTCAAAAAGCATGTTTTAAATTTGAGGCATTCATCCTTGCATATTGTCTTCATTTCTTGTTTAATATAATCTATTGAGTCGCTGATGAGGATCAATTCATTCTTACATAAATAAGGTGTAATTGATTCATTCAGTGATGATAGACTTCTTTGCTTGAGGACAAGCAAACGCTTAAGTTTGGGGGTGTGTTAACTCATAGAAATCAAGAGTATTCTAGCACATTTTCTTCTCTTTTCACTCATTTTTGGGTTTATATTGTGCATATAAAGAGATTATAGAAGAAAATGTGATAGGACATAAGCTAAATCAAAATTTTGTTGCATCACGAGTTAAATGCACATAGTTTTGATTATTTGAGAAAGTTAAAAGAGCTCATGAATCCCTCCTCCTTATAGGTGGAGGATGACTGTAATGCCCCAAATTTTGATTAAGGGATAATGACTTCTATTGAGAACGTAATTAATGAGAGAAGATGTTTTTTGGGAAATAAAGTTGAATTGTGACTCAAATTAATTATTAGAAATGCCCAAAACCCTGTACTTTAGTATAATTATGTGGTAAAGTTATTATTGGACTAAAATGAGAGGGAATGATGCATGGGAGAAGGGAAAAAGGAATTATAATGTGTCATGTGGCAATTCAAGTAAGGGTGTCATAGTCAGGGGCAAAACAGGAAGAATAAAATGTATCAACCAATTAGTCAACAACCAAAGAAGAAATTGAGTACTAGCTAAAAGAAATGAGGAGTGTGACTAAATGGCTAATGGAGTAGTTAGTGTAACTATGTAGTCACTTACTTTATAAGAAACAATAGGATTTTGACAAGTAACACCTTGGGGATGAAGAGAAAGTTAATGGAAAAGTCAAATAATCATTTTTTATCAATTTCTTCTCCCTCTCTCCTCTCATTTTTGTCTAGGTATGGGCTTAGGAGGCAAAAAGCTTATTCCATCTTCATCTTCATCATCTCATACTCTCTCTCTCTCTCTCTCTTGTTCTCTCCATTTTCACCATTTTGAAGGAAGAAAGAGGAAAAAAAAGCATGAGATGAAGGTAAGATTTTGACCTTAAATGCTCAAACTCTCTTCTATAATCTTGTTCCTTGGGTTGAGAGTTTTCATCCTATGGTTTTAGAATTTTAAGAGGAGGTGTATTTGAGCTTGAAAAAATTTGAAGATTGGTGAATCAAGAATCAAGTTTGGAAAAGTACAAGAAATGAGTGTTAGCTATCTTTTGGTATATTGGTTGTGACTATTGGTTGAGTTATGAATTTTTTGGTATTTTGCCCTTATTTTTGAGTAGTATTGGATTGTGTGAATTGCATGTTGTTTTATGTGGGAAATGGTGTGTTGCTGTGTATTTTGGACAATAGAATTGCTTTGGAACATTGGATGTTGAGTTTGGTGAAGTTGTGGATTGGTTGTTGTTTTGTGGCCAAAGTAAAACATGTCAATGTAATGGGAATTGGTTTATTTTGATGTTACCATTGGATTCCTTGTGGAAAATTTTGTGGGAGTAGTGTTGGATAAGAATTTTGGAACATTTGGAAACATTTGTTGAAAACTGAAAAATGTTGTCGGTGAAAACTCTGTATAGGGCAGTTGGTTTGTAGGGCAGTTTTGAATAAGTAAATGGTGTTGAAAATTTTTGAAACTTTCCAGTCTAATAGTAGACATGTCAAGATTTAAATTGATACATTATGGAAGTCATTTTGATATGTATGTTGCGAGTTATGAATTTCAAAAGTTTGATGTTGAAATTGGGATCAATTCTAAAATAACAAGGAGAATTGTTGAATTCTATATTTTTCTGGGTATAGACAGCAATGATTTATATTTTTTCTGTATAGAGGACTTAAATATATTTCCATAGAACTTGGGATCACCTTATTTCAATTTTTCTAGATTTAGTTATGATTTTTGGAAGTTCAGCTAAGAAATAAAAATTTTCTTGGCTGCAGCTCAAAAGCTTCTGTCTGGCTTTTGGCTACAGCCAGAGGATTCTTGGCTGCAGCCAAAACCTTTCTGGCCTCTTTTTGGATGCAGCCAAAAGACTCTTGGCCTCAGCCAAAAACCCTCTAAGCTATTTTTGGTCGCAGCCAAAGATTTCTTAGCCGCAACCAACTCCCAAAAATCAGCATTTTCACTTCTAAAAGGTGGTCTTTGGTATAGTTCTTTCCAACCCTTTAGGCCTTTGTTTAGGCTTTTAATAGCCACCTAAAGGTCTCAAATGATAACCAATTTTAAGTGTTTTGGAGTTAAGTATTGGAATAGAGAATAATTCTTCGTCCTTGATTATGGTTATAAGATTTGACACTTACCCTACGCATGATAGACCGGTGCCAAAGCAGGTAAGGAAAGAACAAGGTAGTGACTTTTCCCTTATTCTGTGTATGATACATTGTATGCATGACTTATCATTGAATTTCCATTGTGTAATTTGCCAATATGAATGTGCCATAGTGCATTACAGCGTGAACATTATAGCGTGAGCAGTCGTAGGGGTGATGTAAGTCACACCTACCCCTGCCCTTGTAATTGCCATTGTTGTGTTGTTGTATTGTGAATTACCACCGTTGAGAAACATGCCGGTGTGGCTATGCCGTTGCGAAATATGTCATATGAAACTTTGTCATTGTGAAACATGTTGATGTGAAATATGCCGTGTGTATTGCAGCGTAAGCATTACAACGTGAACAGTCGTGGAAATAACGTAAGTCACACCTACCCCGTGCAGCTGTAAATGTCGTGGTTGTGTTGTTATGTTGTGATTTGCTTACATGCTTTGTGGTTGTGCATACTATAAGTGATATGTTACTACTGGGATTCTTTAGAATCTCATTCTTTCTATTGACAAAATTACAGACAGGGCAAGTAGTTCCAAGAAGAAGCAGGTGACGAAGGGCGGTTAAGCTCCTAGTTAGGAGTTTTAAATTTTGGGTAGTTGGTTATCATGCTATTACTATTGGATATTTTGTTGGAGATTTGATATACCTGTTGTATATATTTGAATAGTTTCATGTAATCCCTTATAAGGGAAACTGTATATAGGCGAATGTGCCTTGTAAACCCTTAGATGAATTAATGGAACTCGAATGTGTCGAGAATTTTTGTATACTCTGATATGTATGAATGAAATTAAACTGCACATGCCAATTATATTCTTGAAATGTGAATGTAAGACCATATTTAACAGGTTTTGAACAAATTTTTTGAAAACCTTGTTTTGAATTATGATTTTGCGTTGAGATTTTGGCATGTACAGACCATGAGTAGCTAGAACTATCAATTAGGATTACTTTTACCCATTATATGAATTGAAACTATTAGATTATCTTGCTTTTGTTGGTTAATGAGTGTGTGTGTGTGTGTGTGTGTGTGTATATATATATGTTGATTTTTCTTTGAGCTTAATGCTAGTGATCACCACATGATTAGAATAGTTTAATTTGAAGATACTTGAGAGAGCTATTTTAATTGTAGAACTTGAGAAAAATCATGTTAGACTTGAAATTTAATGAATAAATGGATGGTTTATTGTTAGAATAGAGATATATCTAATAACCTAACATAGTCTATTGAAGAATTATTTTGGAAAGATGCTTTTCATTAATCATAAATAAGAGATTGAATATTTTTAATGAAGATTAAAAATCAATCTTGACTTGAGAGAGCTTGGTTGATGATTTTAGGATCTTTGACTAGCATATAAACTCATTTAACTAGCAGAAGTGATTTAATCACATAGTTTCATGAAATACAACGGGGAAGAAGTAATCCTAAGTTAATACCTCTTGAAGTTAGACCCAAATTCCCAAATTCCACTGTGTTTGCTTTATTGTTTATATCAAAAGTCTTTATTCAAATTGATCAAATTCAAATGAATCCATTCAACCTAATTAAGAACATGTTTACATTAGTTAACTCGCTTTTGTCAAAATCCTTGTGGAATGATACTCTTTTTCTCACTAAATTATTACTTACGACCCGTGCACTTGCGGTAAGCTAAACGGTGAACAAACACATATGGCCTCAAAAACACCCTCTAGCCGAAACATTTGGGTGGTCTAAGATTCAAGAAAAACTCAGAAATCACAAGGTATATGGTTCAAAACGATGCTTAAGCTTACCTCTTCGCATTTCTATAGTCGGTTCAGTATTCCAGCAGCACTCCGGCTAACTAGACGACACGAAACACCTCAGATTAGAAAACTGAGACAATAGAAATGAAGCTCTCAATGAGTAGAAGAAATTTACTTAAGTCTTTGTTGGCCAAAAGAGGCCATTCGGGGTCCGAATCAGCTTTGAACCTCCGCAGATTTCACTATTCACCCTTTCTTTTTCCTCTTCTAATTTGTCTTGAATTTTTATCTTTCTTTTCTCTTTCTTTTGGGTGTTGGCTGAGTTCACTAATAAATAGGGATGGAAGGTTGTGATTTCATCTTGTAATTTGATGTTCTCCTATTGTGCCAAGTGTCATGAGATTAAAGCCCAAGTATTATATGTCATTAAAGCAGCTTGTCTTCTCTTTCTCTCTCCTCAAAGGGATCCTTTCATATATCAAGGGATGAGAGGCCTGAAAAATTCTCCTGACTCCCGAGTTCGATATTCAAGAAAGTCAAGTACCCAGCCAGACTAGGGATCGGTGGATTCCCCTGACTTTAGCACCACGTGTCACCATCTTGGAATGCCAACAAAAAGGCAAGAAGCATATCTCATGATGAAGGGACAAGTGTCACCTTCCAATTGTGCTAACCAAAAAGTATGAATAGTGTTTGTCATGATGTGTACTTTGATGACAAGTGTCATCTTCTTATTCATCCACCATAAAAATAGAGTAATCATTAGACATTATGATCTACTTTATTAAAGTTACTTTAATAAAGTTACTTTATCGATGCTTACTCAGGATTCTACTTGAGTCTTACTCGGGACTATGGCATGCATATTGAGACCCTCCAAAATACATCCTTATTAGTGTATGTGGACCCCACATGGCGCCACATCCCAATATCGTTTCCCAAAAATGCAGGGTACTCATGTCTGGCCTAAAATGCCATATGCATACCTACACCAGCATATTTTATTTGACCAATCAATCTCATACCTTATGACATAGCTGGGTGGCATCTTTATACCAACTCAATGGCACCATGTATGATTCCTATACACATATGCACTGACACTTTGATCCTACTGCTTACGCATACTGGGCCCTCTGCCCGGTAGGGTTGGATCATATAGTCCCCGAGAGTCTTTCTATCTCTCATCATTCTTGGGACTTTTCCCAAACTAGACTTAGTAGTCTGCTTGATATAGGCTTATCCTCAAAGTCCTAAGCCCAAAATTCGGGATATTACATCATGCAAGTAGACAAATGTAACTAAAAGGTACAATAGTGCCTAGTTTTCCAATATACATGCCTTCACAGTCCAACTTATTAGTAGTTAAGCCCAAGACAATGGAAGACAGAGTTATAGCTTATGGTAGTGCTCAGGGTTGGCAACCTGGACCATGCGCAAGGATGTCGCAGCAACTTGAGCAAGCAACCTAGATCTACACAGGTTATGTGTGTGAAACCTATACCTTGCACAAGGTCCCTACTAGACAGCATGGACTTGTGCAAGGTTGCATGTAGACACCCTGAACATAAGCAACTTCTCTATTGAGAGGATTTACGATAAGCAACTTCAATACTTAGACAAACAGAGGTGGTGATATCTCTGTTTTGCTTCTATTGTAATTATATGTTCAACAATAGCCTTTCACTTGAAATAACTAACATTATGCCTAGAGCACTTGGATTTGTATTATTGACAAGTGACATGAATGTTATCACTAGAGTCACAAAAATATCAATATTAATAATATGCAGAAAAAAGAGGAAGCTGAATTAAGCAACTTTCATTGTGTAAACAAACTACTAATAAATTGAACCTACTTCTCAGAATATCAAAACCATTCTTAAGCACATTCATAGAGTTTAAACACATTGCAAATGTCGCAACAAGATGCTACTTCATGCAATCAAGCAACTTAAAATGAAGATTCAACGGTGAATCACCCCGGGGAGGTCAGCACATTTCTCACATAATATCTCAGGAACTAAGAAAATTCAAAATATCTAAAGAAACAAATTCACTGCCTCACTGTATTGTCGGTGCCAGGGATAAATCTTGAAGAATCGTCATGGAAACAACAATCAAGCACTGGTCCACTGTGCATGAACTCTCCTCTAAGCACATTGGCACTTGCATCATACAATCATACACTTTGATAAGATATTCACCGAAGCTCAGGCTCAGCAAAATGAATTATATTATTGATTAGCGGAAATAGTAAAGACGACAAGTAAGTAGCAAAGGAAAGCATGAGCACACCTTATCTCATAAGGAGACAGGCAGGTGATCATTACGGTAAGGTGAGCACACCTTTCTAGTATTCTTAAAAAGATGGAGATCAATCGTCTCAAAAGCTTCCTCCCCTGTCACCCGGCTTTGCAATCCACCAAAGAACTAATATACTGTCACTACCTCAAATGCTCCAATAGCCCATATCATTGACCACCTAGGACCACCATGTGCTGACCTCTGATGCTCAATCACTGTTTTCACTTTTCACAACTGTATGTACCATGGCAACTAGCAAAATGCTCTCAAGGGAGGAGGTGAGATGAGAAAGAAATTTAGGGCGTTGTTTTAGAAAAAGATAACTTTAAGACCAGTTATAAGAAACATTTGGTCTTAGAATATCTTTTAGACCGGTTCTAAGGAACAACCGACCTAAAAAATTTCATCTTTTAGACCGGTTATTTCAGACAACTGGTCTAAAAAATAATAAACATTTTTTTAATTCTTTTAATACAAAAAATATATTTAGACCTGTTATAGAGAGAACCGATCTATAAAACATATTACATATGATCTTTTTAGACCGGTTGTTCTGAAATTAGGTCTAAATATTATCTTTTAAACCTATTATTAAGGGAACCGGTATCAGAATTTTTTATAATTAAAAAACTACCACTGGTAATACTTTTTAGACTTTATCCTCTATAACCTGTCTAAATGTGCTAGTCTTAAACACCTATTTTGTACTAGTGTGGACTCCCTTTCTATAAGAAGAAAGACCAAACATTTGGAGTCCATTTGAAGATTTAGAGGTCTTATTGGAGGTAGAAGAAGCAGCCATTTGAGAGAGAGAGAGAGAGAGAGAGAGAGAGAGAGAGAGAGAGAGAGAGAGAGAGAGAGAGAGAGAGAGAGAGAGAGAGAGAGAGAGAGAGAGAGAACTCCATATTTTCGTATATACATAGAACAATTTCAGCAAATTGACGTTTTTGCACTTGTTATCTGCTGGATCGGATGAAATTTAGTCATTCGGTTTGGAACATGAAGTTTGTCATTATCGATAATGGTTTTATCATGATTCATTGCTTGGTTTGAGAGTTACTTAGTTCACCCTATAGTTTATATTTTGGGTATTTTTCAGCTTCTTTATTTCATATTACAAGCATATGGCCTTGGTACTTTGACTTGCTATTTGCACATGTTTGTGCACATAATTGAGACTCTTTTGTACCTTATTTTGAGGACATGATTTTTACACTGGTATTGAGAGGTTTTATACAATAATAATTTTGACATCTCTTTACTTCTTGTGACTATTCTATTTAGTTTTTGTCATATATTTGTTTAATTGTTTACACAATCATGAGAGTTCATGTATACAAGTCATCAGCTTAAGTTGTGTTTTTCTCAGCATTTGCATCATCTGTTTCAACCTAGGTTGCCTTCCCTAATTTTGTTTAACTATATATGAAAAACAGAAGAAGTAGTACATCATTTACTTTTGATAACTTGTCGATGAATTGGTGTACCAGGTTTGAGGGAAGACAATTGGCGTTGTAGGTTAGACGGCTGGTGAGGTTTTGCCCAAACACACATCCAAAGCCCAACCCGATTACACACATGTTAATATGGACTCGGGTCTTTTGAAACCGAATAAAGCTGCTACGCACGTACACATGGCATGATGCAAGGCAAAATCAACATGCCAAGCTCACATATACTCCACAAACCGTAAATTTTATTCTATTTAATTTAATAAAATTTATTTACTGGAGGCTATCACATATTAAATTGATGATAATAAAAACCTTATGTGCTATTATATCTATATATAAACACTATAGCAATATGTTAAAAGACAAGAAAAAAGAGCAACTTATGATACTTAATAAAAAATATAAAAGAGTTAATATCATCTTTAGTCCTCAAGTTTGCTCTCATTTTGGTTTTAGTCCTTCAAATTTTAAACAATAAGTTTTGGTCCCTCTAAGCGTAAATGGTCACTATTTTTATTGAGTTATAGGGATCAATGTTTTAAACAAAACAAAACTTGAGGAGCAAAAACTTATAATGTGAAATTTGAGGGACCAAAAATAAAATGAAAGTAAACTTAATAAACCAAAGATTATGTTAACCCATATAAAAGTAACACACATATGATTGCTAGGAAAGAAATGGTTTCTCTCTCCATTTTCTATCAATTGAATGTATCCACCATTAAATCAAGTTTCAATGATTGAGATTTAATACTATTTAATGTTATATTTAATAATATTTTTATATAGCATTAAATCTCAACCATTAAAATTTATATAATATAATGGTGAATACATTTAATAAAGAGAGAAATCAATGGAAATATTAGTGTTTTACACATGGGGAGAGAGGTGTCTGTAACCCCCTATCTTGATTAGAGTAATTATGATCTGATCAGAGATAATTAAAATGGATTAGAGACCATCGGATAATTCGAGACTCATTTAAAACTCCCTCTATGTAGTAAGGACTTCACAAAATTTTCTAAACTTCTTTCCCATTTTGATCTCAAGTTCAAACATCGAATATAATTACATGTGCAGTTATATCACATTTAAACATATCAGAGTGTATAACTTAATCCCCGGCACCTCCCGGGTTCCATCTATATATATAACTATAGGGTTCCAGTACCTAATTAGGGGATTACACTACCATGTGTTTAAAAACTATTTACAACTCAAAAATATCATACAGTAATCCCTTATCCAAAATGAATAACCAATATGGCCCGAATCAAATGTCCCTGTAGGGTTCTAACCGCTCCGAGTCGTTCGCTTCTCCTTAGAGCTACTTACCCTGTCTGAAATGTTAGTCAAAGGAAAGAATAAGATTCAAGAGAATCCCAGTAGTAACAAATAATTTATACCACACATAAGCACACAGCATGAAAGCAAATCATCATACAGCAGCAGCAACACGGATCACACTCCACCCTCATCCCCTTTTACCACCGGGAAGGCACACCGTCCTAACCCGAACCGTTATTCTCGACTCAAGGACTGTTGGCGTGGCAGTGCATACACATAGCCTTATAGCTCATATAGCCATCCGACTTTCACAATTGGCCCGTCGGCCTTCACAAATAGCCTTTCGGCTTTTCATATAATCACACATAGCACTCCCTATCCTCATCCCCTTTTACCACCGGGAAGGCACACCGTTCTAACCCGAACCGTTGTTAGCGACTCAGGGACTATTGGCATGGCGGTGCTTACACATATCCACAAATGTCGCAATATACAAATTCATCCAAAATCAATGATATAACACACATACAATGCGTCACATATGATATAAAAGAAAAAGTCACTACCTTATTCCTTTCTGACGTTCGCTGGCATAGTGGGCTCACAAGGATGGCAGATGTCAAATCCTATAAACCAAATTAGGGACAATAGATCAATCTCTTTTCCAAGTTCTTAATTCATAATACTTTAAGTTGGTATTCATATAAACTCTTTAGGCTGCTATTAAATGCCTAAACATATGCCTAAAGGGTTGGGAGAAACTACCATGAAGATGCCTTTTTGGAAGCAACAACATTGATTTTTGGTTGACTCACTCGAGTGAAGATAACCTCACTCGAGAGATGACCCGCAAATTCACTCGAGCACCCAAAAGTGCCACACTGAAAGTGTTTGCCCGAGAGCAAACCTTAATATGTCTTACACCCTTACTCGAGCACAGGGAGCTGCACTCAAGTAATGGCTTCAAATATACTCAAGCACCAAAAAGTGAGACACAGATAGTGACTACCCAGAGTAACCATAAATTCCGAAGTCTTAAACTTACTCCCTCACTCGAGCACAGGAAGCTGCACTCGAGTGATGACCTATATTACTCGCAGGAATGAAAGTGCACTCTTGAGCTTTGCCTGGAAATCTAAGCAAAACTGAAGGGAAACAGGGAAAATGCCTCATAGCACTCGAGTGAACCCTTCCCTTACTTGAGTGTTATTCATCAAAACCCAAAAATTGCAGCAACTGATATATGTTCCCAGATTTACCCATTTTACTATCAATGGTCCTAAAACTTGTGCCAAAGCTCATCCTCACTCAAAATCTCCTAAGGAACTTATTGGTAATCTCAAAATACCCAAATTCCTTTCCATCAACACAATCTCAATTCTAAATCACAAGGTCCATGGTCACACTTTCCCATTTCCATTTCGGAATCTTAGGACTCTGCAAAAAACCTGGTGATATTTGGTGTTTGATCTTTACCTTCTGGCAAGTGAGACACCATGCCATGTATTTTGTGACATCACTCTTTATCCCCGGCTACCAATACATAGACTTTAGATTATGATACATTTTGGTCATGCCTAGAGGAAGTGTGTACCGGCTCTTGGGCACCTCATCCAGAATCTTCTATCTTAGCTCTGCCTTAAGTAGATCACAGACTCTCTTTTGATAGCGAACCAATCCACTGGGCGATAGGTCATAGCCCAGAACTTCTCCCCATTCGATTCGAACCAGATTACACTGTATCCAGCTATCTTGCCTCTGAGCTTCTTTAATCTCAGTCATCCAGTCACTTTCTTCTTGGGAAACAGTATAGTTGGCATAGATGATCTGGTTTGTCAAATTCAAATCGCGAAAATCTTCAATCAATTTCCCCTATTGTATCATCATAGTTGCCACAAGCACAGTCTTTCGACTAAGAGCATTTGCGACTATGTTTGCTTTACCCAGATAATATTTAATTTCCAGGTTGTAGTCTTTAAGCAACTCCATCCAACGACGCTGTCTCATATTCAATTCTTTCTAATCATACAAATACTTAAGACTCTTGTGGTCGCAGTACAGTTCTACCATCACACCATACAAATAATGCCTCCAAATTTTCAAGGCAAACACAATGGCCGCAAGCTCCAGATCATGTGTAGGATAATTCATTTCATGAGGTTTGAGTTGTCGAGAGGCGTAGGCCACCACACGTCCCTGCTGCATAAGGGCACACCCAAATCCCTGCTTACTCGCATCACTGTACATAACGTAGGTCAAGCTGGGATCAGGTATAATCAACACAGGTGCCGTAGTCAACCTCTCTTTCAACTCCACAAAACAGTTTTCACATTTCTCATCCCACACAAACGGCTGATCCTTCCTCGTGAGGTTGGTCATTGGCAAAGCAATACGGGAGAAATTTTGAATGAATCTTCGGTAGTAACCAGCAAGACCCAGAAAATTATGTAGTTTTGCCACAGATTCTGACCTCTCCAGTCTAGTACTGCCTCCACTTTAGTAGGATCTACAAAGACCTCTTCTTGCGAGATAACATGGCCTAGGAATTTTACTTCCGATAGCCAAAACTCGCATTTACTCAGTTTGGCATAGAGCTATGTTTCACACAATATATTCAATACAATTCTCAGATGATGCTCATATTCTTCTCTACTCCCAGAGTATATCAGAATATCATCAATGAATGCCACAACTAATTGATCCATATATTGTTGAAAGATACGGTTCATGTAATCCATGAAAACTGCAGGCACATTGGTCAAGCCAAAGGGCATTACTAACAACTCATAATGACCATACCTGGTCCGGAAAGCGGTCTTTGGAACATCTTCAGCTTTCACTCACAGTTGTTGATATCCTGACCTTAGATCAATCTTCAAAAACACACACGAACCAGATAGTTGATCTAAAAGGTCATCGATTCTGGGAAAAGGGTATTTGTTCTTAACAGTAATCTTATTCAATTCTGTATAGTCAATACACAACTGAAGACTCCCATCTTTCTTCTTTACAAACAGAACTGGAGCACCCCAAGGTGACACACTGGGTCTGATGAACCATTTTTTAAGTAAATCTTTAATTTTCTTCTTTAACTTCGCCATTTCGTTTGGGGCCTTAGATATTGAACCAGCTCCAGGCACAATGTCAATTGGAAACTAAACTTCTCTTTCAGGAGGTAATATGCTAATATCATCTGGAAATACCTCAGGAAATTCCCTCACCACAGGTATATTACTCAAAGTTTCACTGGTTTCCCATTGTTTAGAGAAAAATACCATATACCCCTGGCAACCTTTTTCAACAAAATTGAATTGGGTCATCATAAAACAAGCTTTTTAGGAATTAAAAATAATCCCATTGCATAGAGCTTAAAAAATGATGAAGATGGACACCAAGAACGCGTAAAACGAACATCGAACGGTAAAGTTACAGAGGAGAGAAGCTTTCGGGTCAGCGGACCCAACCCGCGATTGAAACCGGGTTTGGGCCTACCTGGCTGGAGGTTGAAGACAACCTCCAGTAACTCCAAAACGATGTTGTTTTTGCGCCTGATTTAAAAAAAAACCGGATTGGATCAATGGCCCAACCCGATCGGTGCAACAGTTGTTTTTAAAATGCTAGATCGGGTCATAGCCCAACTGGATTGGTGCAAAAAAAAGTACAAACTAACAAATTTGGGCCATTGGTGGCCCGAACCCAAAAAAACGGATTGGGTCAGTAGTAAGGCCCAACCCGACCCATCACCCAAAAAATAATAAATATAATTAAAGGACAAAAATGCCACGTAGAGCGTGTGGTCACATGGCGAACATAGATCGATAGCAGGCGGCGCGTGGAATCTAGCTAGCCGGCGCGTGTGACGATCGAAAAACTGCAGAGTGGCGCGTGTACAACACGTGCTTCCAGCAAGAGTGGGCTTCATGTAGTTTTTTATTTTTCCTGGATTGTTTCTTCTTGGGGCGCGTGAGGGTGCGTAGGAGCTCTGTTGGAGACGTGGTTTGTTCCTAAAAATACCTAAATTTGATATCTTCATAATAATATGCCATTGGCCTATTTTTGTGGCAATTCAAGATCTGTTTGTGAGGTTTTAGTGCTTATTTAAGTGTTTTTTATACATTTAAAAATATCTAAAATCATGATAATGACTTACATTTGTTTATTTAGGTCAAAAATGAAGCAAGAGGCTTCTAACAGCACTGAAATCCTTGAGTATGGGTTATTGAGCATTGAGTTTGTGGACGATCAAGCTCATATGGAGGATCCTGAAGAGGATCCTGAAGAATATGAATTTTTTAAAAAAGATCCCAAGGAAGATCTCAATCTTATCCCTGAAGAAGATTTTTTGGAGCCTGTTCCAGAGGAACCTAAAGTGGTCTACTCTGATTCTGGACCAAAGTTTGTGCCGTCCTGTCCTGAAAAACCTCAAAATTTAGAAGAAGAGGTCGACCAACCCTATTTTGCTGCTATGGCTGAGAAGGTAGCGAAACTTGACGCGGACAAAATAGTTAGAATAAATAATATAAAAATCATATACTCAATCATTACGAATTATATGGAAAGCATAAAAGACAAAAAGAGTATAGAGTTCTACGTGAGCGTAATGATGAAGTACCGTGCAGCTGTGAGGGCAAAAGGCACATTCTCAATGACTATTGCTTGGGTTGATACTGTGACGAAAACAACAAGATTCATGAAGAAAAAGAAAAGATTCTTTAGGAAACCAAGGAAAGCCATTATTGACTACTGTTGTTCTGACATTTAATGGTGTACGATATTCCTATTTCCTTTTATGTTGTTGGTATTGAGAATATGACTCTAAATGTTATTGTTTGTATGTTTTATGTATGGACATAGTATTTTTCATCTAATGAATTATGTTTGTCAGTTAATGCTAATTTTTTAATTATGCATTATGATACCATGTATCCCTAATAAGTGGGAGCTTTTAAAAGGTGAAACTTCTAAAAGATGATGACTTATTTAAAGTACTTATATGAAGTTTTTTGATAGAAAATAATAAGTTGCTAGAATTTGTGTGATGGGAGGTACAAACGTATTCTCCTGATCATGGATCTAGTAATGAACTTTTTTTTGTCAAGAATTATATAAGTACAGACGTACCTACCAACGGCAGACAGAATCATTACTACCAACCAAGCACGTACCTACCACATTCAAAGATTTCAAACGTACGCATGTTGTTCCATAGTAAAATGCTCCGCTCCGTAATAATTATTATTCAACGAGCAAAATCATCTGGCTATAAATGCAGAGCTTCACATTTTCTCTGTATTCTTATTATACTTTAGTGTTTATCATATTTGCTCTATAAGAGAGTCTGTATACACTTCATATTCTATTTTCATTTGATCTGAAGGTACTGGGACCTTGAGAGGGTAGATATCCTTACGAGAAAAGCAGTTGAGAGAATTCCTAGTAGGACTTTCTGCTCATAAGACTTACAAGATACAAGCAGTAGAGAATGTTGCTACTCATAAGACTTACAGTGGTGTAAGCAGAAGAGAATGTTACTGCTCATAAGACTTGTATACATAAGCAAGAGAGAAAGGTCATAGGTTTGTTTTTCTACACGTAAGACTTTTCGTAAGGGGGAGAGAAATTTCTAAGTGTTAGAATATTTCTGCTCATAGTCCATTCAAGGACGATCGTTGTCTTACGGCATTTTGAGAGCCCATTGAATCTTGGAAGCATAGTAAAAATCTCAGTAGGTCTTGATCTCTGAGGACTGGATGTAGGCCTGGGTTTTGGGATGAACCAGTATAACTCTTTGTGAGCTAATATTCTCAACTCTACTCTATTTACAGTTAAAGTCATATCACTGTATCTACAAAAAAAATTATCACATCCCTAATTCACCCCCTCTTAGGTGAAGCTTGCCTCTTTCATTTGGTATCAGGGCATGGTCTTCTCCGAAGAGCCTAACAACTTAAGAAGGATATAATAAATGGCAACAATGGGTGAGAACATCCTTCCAGATGGAGCTTCTATCACTAGACCTCCTGGTTTTGCTGGAGAACATTTTTTGTTCTTGAAAGCTAAGTTAAGAGTGTTCGTGATGGCTAACGAATATGGTCTATGGAATATGATACAAGACGGTGACTATGTTCCAATGAAGAAAATCGAAGATAGAGTCATTAAAAAGAGCCTAGAGGAGTTTGACGAAGATGACAAGAGGTTAGTAACGTTAAATAGTAAGGCTATTTTAATGATACAGAGTGCCCTCAGTCAAAAGGAATATTTTTGAATCTGCACTCTACTAACAGCCAAAGATTTGTAGGATGCTCTTGAGATCGCTCACGAAGGCACATCCTGAATCAAAAAAAATAGAGTCAATACTCTAATTACAAATTATGATCTATTTCATATGAAACCTGGAGAAAGAATCTCAGAATTTGAACTCAGATATACTCATCTTGTTAATCAACTATCTGCACTTGGGAAATCAATTGACCAAAATTCCCAGGTAAGAAAGATCTTTAACATTCTTATGAAAGAATGGGAAGCAAAGGTAATAGCTATCGATGAAGCTAAAGGAGAGTCAATGAGATCCGTAGCTACTCTCTTTAGTAGTCTTTCTGAATATGAAGGAAAGTTGAGGTTCAAGAAGGAACTAGAAGAATTCGATGATAAAAAGAAAAGAGGAGTCGTACTTAAAGCTAGCAACGAAGAAGAGTCTTTCGAAAACAAAGATGTCCCTGATGATGATGATATGGGAAAGATCGTGACAAAATTCAAGAATTTCTATAAAAGAGGCCAAAAGAATTTCAAGAATTAACTGTTAGTGTAAGCATTTCACCTAAAAGGGGGTAAATTGGGTGAAACCAAAAATTTCGTTGCGTATAAGGAAATTGACGGAATATTAAAAGCAATTAAGAGCAAGGAGAAATATCACCGTAGTGTACACCGGATGTTATACTGGTTCGGCCACAACCACTTTGACCTACGTCCAGTCCTCAGAGCGTCTCTAAGAGTTTCACT
This sequence comes from Inga oerstediana, assembly GCA_963210345.1. Lineage (NCBI taxonomy): Eukaryota > Viridiplantae > Streptophyta > Magnoliopsida > Fabales > Fabaceae > Inga > Inga oerstediana. Next base: position 43,840,062 of record OY723409.1, read on the forward strand.
ATATTCTCTAAGATTCAGTGGGTTCTTGGCACCTCAGTACACAGCAAGTTCCTTCACTTGAATACTCGCTCCCCCTTACACATTGTAATCAATTCCCCAACTCAAGGTTCCACTACCTTAAGTTGTCTCAATAAAAAATATTGAGTTTGTAATGAAAAACTCTCTCACAGAGCAAATATATAATCTCTGAAGTACAAATGAATGAGTATATGAAAATAAAGCACTAAGTGTATTGATCGATGTGTCTTCTTAGATCGTGTCTCCTTGTTTTCTTCTCTTTGGATGCTCCATATATATAGATGATTTGTAGTCTCCTTTGGAAGCAATTCAAACTTGTCCGTTAGAGTCGAGCAGCAACAGTTGACTATTCTTTGTATTTGAAAACTATCCGTTGGCGGTAGGTAGTGGTAGGTGAACATTCGGACTTTTATTTGACTTCTCAAATCTGTCATACCCTTTCATTATTTCTCTGCAAATGTACTTAGAATACTAATACAATGAAGAGTTAATCATATAGATAAAAAATTAAGAGATATCGATGAAAATATAATTTCTGAATTGCCTTACTCGAGTGATCAAGTTTGTTACTCAAGTGGTCCCTAGAGTAAACCTGTCAAAAATATGGCAGTGAGCAAATCAACATTTTGCATAAGATATCACTCGGGTAAGATATGAGTGATATATTACAAACCTTGAGAATACATGATTACTCGAGTGGCTACTCGAGTGGCCATGTCTTTACCTTCATAGATTACTCGGGTGATCTCTGTGGTAAACTTCTTACTCGAGTGGCTACTCGAGTGAGCTTCATTTTTCTTCACACCTTACTCGAGTGGCCCCTAGAGTGGCTTTCAAATAACCCAGCAGATTACTCGATTACACCCTTGAGTAATGGGATCAAATTCTTGGCCAAGAGTTTGTTTGGTGGTTACTCGAGTGACTACTTGAGTGGTACTTTAAATAACTCTGCAGATTACTCAGGTGGTCCCTCGAGTAATGCTATTTTCTTACTGGTTACTCGAGTGGCTACTCAAGTGACATGTTGCATTTCTTGCCTGAGAGTCACTAGAAGATTTTGGACCTGGTTACTCGAGTGATGCCTGTGAAAATCTTGTTACTCGAGTAATGGTCTATATAACTTTACAGATTACACGAGAGGTCCCTCGAGTAACTTCGTTCAAAATTTGGCAGTGCCTCACTGGATGAATTTCTCTTAGCTTACTCGAGTGGCTACTCGAGTAATGACTTATGTTACCCGAGTGGCTACTCGAGTAAGCCTTCTTAAAAATTGTTGATTACTTCCAGTGCTGACTCCAAGTGATGCTATGCTACTTTGTTCAAATCCATTTGTTTGTTATCAAATCCTTTCATATTATTGATCCAATCTTTGTTATCATCAAAACATATGGGATCTAACATTCTCTCCCTTTTTTATGATGACAAAACTTGGTGATTTTGAAAAAAGTTTTTGAAGTTGAATTTCTAAACATATGCTTCTCAAATTCTTTTCATATGAAATCATTTGTTGATTTTAAACTTGAAAACTTTTTGAAATAACTTATTAAAGATCTTTTCATAGTTTTTGTTTTTATGATTACTTGTTTACCTTGCATACATAATCAAAAACATATTAGTCCCAAAATGCAATATAATTTCAATGAAATGTCATAAAGAAACAAATTGCAAATGAAGAAGTTAATACATAATCAAACTTAAAACTTTAAATTGTTCAAGAACAAAAGGAAATAAATCACCTAAAAACCCTATACACCCAAATCCCAATCTACAAACTTAGCCATTCTTCACAAAATCACTCAAGTTCTTCTCCCCCGTTTTGTCTTCATCACAAAGGTAGAATCAATCATAAGGAGGAGTAGGTGGCTTGGCAGCTGAGATGGGAGTGACAGGAAAAGCCAGTGACTCATATGAACCATCAGAGCTTGAAGAATCTGAAGATGATTATTCAGGTTCAGGAAGGTTCACTGGCAGTGTCTGTAGATCATCTGGAGGATTCACCGGAGGAGATGAAGGGTAAGGAACCAGAGAGGTAATCTCTACTTCTTCTGTAGCAACCGGTGAAGACACAAGTACCTCCTCAGTGCGTGCAGGAGATATAATAGGAGTAGGTGTGGGCTCAGGCTGAATAGGCTGAGGTAGTTCATCAGAGGTGATGTGAATGGGCTTAGATGTTTTAGGATCTGGCATAGAGAATAAGATATTGCTGGGTCCACTCTCAGAAGGTCTATGCTCAGTAGGGATAGAGGGTCCAGGCTCAGAGGTAGGTATGGGCTCAGGAATATCAGAAGGACCCAGAGTAGAAGATCCAGATGCCATAGCATCAAATTTAGCAATGATGGATCTTAGAAGCTCACCTTGGGCACGTTATTCAGCAAGCAACTCTTTGTGCCTCTTGTCCATTGTCTCCACAAGTTGTCCCATTTTCTCATTCATGTGGGTAATCAACTCTGCATTGGTATTTACAATATCAATGTGGAAATTGAAAGAGGCAAGCTTCACCCAAGAGGGGGTGAATTGGGTGACGTTATAAATTTTTGCTTGATATGGTGATATGAAAATATAGTAGACAGAGTAGAGTTGAGAAGATTAGAACATAGAGAGTTATACTGGTTCGGCCTAACAATCAGGCCTACATCCAGTCCTTAGAGATCAAGACCTACTGAGATTTTCACTATTCTTCCAAGATTCAATGGGCTCTCAGAACGCCACAAAACAACAATTGTCCTTGAACGGACTACGAGCAGAAATATTCTCTCACTAAGAAATTTCTCTCCCCCTTACGACAAGTCTTATGTGCAGAAAAACAACCTATGACCTTTCCCACTTGCTTATGTATACAAGGCTTATGAGCAGCAACGTTCTCTCCTGCTTACTCCACTGTAAGTCTTACGAGCAGCAACGTTCTCTACTGCTTGTATCTTATAAGTCTTATGAGTAGAAGGTTTAACTAGGAATTCTCTCAATTGCTTCTCTCGTAAGGATATCTACCCTCTCAAGGTCCCAATACCTTGAGATCAAATGAAAATAGTATTTGAATTGTATAAAGACTCTCTTACAGAACAAGTAGATGAACACTGAAGATCAATATGTATACAGAGAGAATTATGAATAACAGAGACTCGTGTATATGCTTGTGAATTCTTGTGCTTCATTATATGACGATCTCTGGATCTCTGCATTTATAGATGTTCAGTTTTTGCCCGTTTAAGTAATGATCGTTAAGGAGCGGGGCTTGTTACTGTGAATGACATGCGCATGTTTGAATACTTTGAATGCGGTAGGTACGTGCGTGCTTGTAATGATGCTGTCTGCCGTTGTTTGACTTTCTTCGTGTTTGTTTATTTCAAACGTTCATCCTCCTGTATCACACTTATAATACATTCAAAATGATGTTAAATAATGATAATAAGTGATGATAAGATAAATAAATAACATTAAACCATATTCGGATTGAATGTTGTGAGACTTGGTGTATTTGGTGATCTGTCAGAGTATCACTCGAGCATGGATGGGCTCACTTGAGTGATATTGCTATTTTACTCCTTGTTCGTCAGTTTTAAGCTTGCACTCGCATAGGATTTCAGAGAGATAAAATTTTCACTCGCGAGTGATGTGGGGCCTCACTCGAGCACAACTCCTTCTGCTCGAGTGGCCTTGCATTTTATACTGGAAGACTCTTCTCTGGACAGCACTCACATACCATTTTAGCAAGAGTGAGATTTTGCACTCGCAGGTGATGTGGGCCCTCACTCGAGCACACATAATCCTGCTCGAGTGAGAAGAATATTCTCAAGTAATATACCCTTAATATCAGCACTTGCATCAGAATTTGAGAGAGAAAGATTTTTCACTCGGGAGTGCTGATGTGTCACTCGAGCATATGAAACTTTGTTCGAGCATACTTGTGCTTCTCTTATCTTCATGACTCTCGCCAGGCACTCGCAGTCCTTCACTCGCTAGTGCTCGAGTACAGGACACTCATGCTCGAGTATTGATTTCTTTGCTCGAGTGCACCAAGGAAGAATGACATGAATTGCTCTCGGCCAAACACTCGCTGTCTCTCACTCGCATGTGCTCGAGTGAGAAAGACTCTTCTGCTCGAGTGCTATCTCCAGTGCTCGAGTGAATCAGTAAAAGTGACAATAGCATGCTCTCAGGCAAACACTTTCTGGCTATCACTCGCATCTGCTTGAGCATAAAAGGGTTCCATGCTCGAGTGCTTGATTCATGCTCGAGTACACCAGTTCATTTTGGTAGCAGGCACCACAGAACATTGTTATATGCATTTGGTAACTTTGTAAACATTTCTTAAACTTATAAAACTATGATTTGTACACAATTGACTTTTATTATCATCAAAACTTGGGATCTAACAGAAACTCCTCAAAATATTCTCCATAAACGTTTGCATTGCGGCACCAAAGAAAGATGGAGGAGATGTGTTGGCAGGAGCAGAAGACTGTGTGTCATCCATTCGACTTGTTGCTGTCTCAGTCTTCTTCTTTTTCTTTTGACTTGCTTCAAGAGGTGTCTTATGAGGAATCTCAATATTCAATTTGATTCCTTCCCACTGGTGCTAACCTCTCTACTAGCTCCATACTCTCTAAATACCAGATCTTGTTCTTCTTGAGAAACAAGGAAATTAATTTAGGATAAGGCATTGGAGTAGTTGGTTTTCCCTCATATCTATACCTCTTGATTTCACTGAAGATATACTCTCCCAAATCTTTTTCCTCTCTAAGGATCTCTGAGGCGAATTTCCTGAAGTCCCTCTCAATGAAGTGAGTGAAGTTGTTGGATTTATTCACCATGGCTCTAGAGTAGATATACCATAAGACTCTATGGAAATCACTCATATCACTCGGATTGAAGTTGAGAAGCCCCACAATCTCACCAGGTCTAAGAATAGAAAAAATTTGGTTTGGAGAAAGGTTAGGGTAATTATCATCAGGAGGATTTTCTATTCCTAACCAATTATTGATTCGAGAGGGTGAAATAAGAATTCTTTGACCTCTAACCTCGGAAGTCATTTCTTCTTCTACTGACTTCCTAACAAGATCATTAATCGGTTCGAGGTTACAATAGAAGTGCCTTACAATTTTGGTGCAAAAAGGTAGTTTGATAGACAACCAGGGCATATAGGAATCGAGGTAGGGACTAAGATCAAATTTCAATACCTCTTGAAGCACCTTATACTCAATATAGTGCATCTTGCACACATTCCTTCTTGTAAAATGACTCAGGTACTTCTGTGATTCCTCAAGCTTTTTCACATTAAATCCCTTTAGAGGAAATATGATTTCTTCATCCTTATCCTCAGTTTACTTTAAAGTTTTCCCTTTCTTTGCATCTTTAGACTTGAAAGCTTGCTCAAGCATGCCTACCATAACTTTGGTAATCTTCTCACTGACCTTAGGCTTCTTCAGTGGCTTAGGAGTAAAGGTAGGTGTGTCTGAAGAATAAGAGGAGGGAGGAGATGGCTCTTTTGTTGTTTTCCTCTTCCTGGAGGTGAACTCTTCTTGGATTGAGCTCTTGTGGTAATGGGCTCCTTGATCACAACCCCTTTTACCTTAGGTTTGGTTTGCGGTTTGGCTTTGGCTTTGGGAGACATTTTCCTCTTCTTGGTAGGAGGAGAGGAAAGTGAATCAGAAGGTTGATAAGGCTCCGAAGACTCAGAAGGAGTACTAAGGTTAGGAGATTTTGTCCTTACCATTGTGATTTTAGAAAATGACAAGTTTCAGGAAAAACAGAGATAAATATCGCAAGTTTCGGACAGTGATTCAAAGACGTTTAAGAGGTTTTTGAAGCTATGAATCACTGGGTTTTGACGGAAATATGAAGAGAAAGATTCCTTGAAAAGTTTTGGTAAGAGCACAGTAGAATCACTCGAGGAGATTTTGTGATAAATGACCGAGTTTTGAGTAAAAATAACCTAGAACCCGACATCACTCGAGGGCTTACTCGAGTGATCATCATCATCACTGGGTAACTACTCGAGTGATCATATGAAAAATTTTAAAATACAGTAATTTTGAGTGTGTACCTGGCATGAATAATATTGTAATTATCCATATATATTCCCTTGATTATATGATTTAAAATTTGCACCCAGGTTCACTCGAGGCCTTACTCGAGTAACATTGAACATCACTCAAGGCCTCCCTCGAGTAAGTTATCTCTTCACTTTCTAACTGTTCATTTTCAACCGTTGTGCCATTTTATTTCAAATTAATACTTCACTGGCACATTTCCAAGTTCATTACTCAAGTGGCTACTCGAGTAATGCATTCATTACTTCAAGTTGTCACTCCAGTGATACTCATTACTTGAAGTTGACACTCCAGTAATGTTGTCCTCTGTTAACCTCTGCTATTCATACCCCAAAACAGAATATTATGATCCTGCAGAACAAATTGCTAGAAACTCCGATGCTTAAGTTAGTAATCATTAAAACATCAATAAATAATATCATCTAACATTTTGTAAACACTAGATAACTTATAACTCATTGAGATTTACCATTCCCAATTCTCTTCTAATATATAAAAATTGATCTTTTGCAAGAGGTTTTGTAAAGATATCAGCTAGTTGAAGATGAGTTGGAATGAATATGACTTTGATATCTTTCTTTCGGACATGATCTCTGATGAAGTGCTGTCTAACATCAATATGTTTGGTTCTGAAATGTTGAACAGGATTCTTTGCCGAACTTATCGTGCTAATGTTGTCACAGTATATTGGTGTTTCTTTCAAATAAATACCAAGATCCTGGAGTTGTTGCTTTAGCCAAATTACTTGTGCACAACAACTTGATACTGCAACATACTCAGCTTTTATTGACGAAAGAGACAATGTAGTTTGTTTCTTGTTAAACAATGATACAAGTGAGCCTCCAAGAAATTGGCCTTGTCCACTTGTGCTCTTTCTGTCTGTCTTGTATCCTCCATGATCAGAGTCTGAGCAACTAAATATTCACTTCTTCCTTTGGGATACCATAGACCCAATTCTTGTGTGTCAGCAAGATATCAAAAGATACGTTTGACGGTTTCAGCATGTGCCTCTTTTGGTGCTGATTGATATCTTGCACACATACCCACACTGAATTGAATGTCAGTCTGCTTGCAGTAAGATAGAGTAATAATCCAATCATTCCTCTATATTTTGTGATGTGGTAATCTTTTCCCTTGACATCCGTATCAAGCAATGTGGTTGAGCTCATGGGTGTGTCCGTTCCATTTGCTTCATCCAATCCATACTTCTTCAATAGCTCTTTCAAATATTTCGTTTGAGATATGAAAATTCCTTTCTTTCTTTGTTTGATTTGCAAACCGAGAAAGAAATTCAATTCTCCCATCATTGACATCTCAAACTCCCCCTGCATTATCTCAGAAAATTCTTTGCACATAGTTTCCTTAATAGCACCGAAAACTATATCATCAACATATATTTACACAATTAATATATCATCACGTTTTCGTTTTGTAAAAAGTGTTGTATCGACTTTTCCTCGTACAAAACCTTGATCAATAAGAAATTAACTGAGCCTCTCATACCATGCTCTAGGAGCTTGTTTTAAACCATATAAAGCCTTTTTAAGTTTGAAAACATGGTCAGGTTGGGTTACATCTTCAAAACCTCGAGGTTGCTTTACATATACTTCTTTCATGATATAGCTATTTAGAAATGCACTCTTTACATCCATTGATAGAGTTTGAATCCTTTGATGCATGCAATGGCTAAGAGTACTCGTATAGCTTCCAATCTAGCCACTGGAGCATACATTTCCTCATAATCAATTCCTTCTTCCTGATTATAGCTTTTGGCCACCAATCTTGCCTTGTTTCTGACAATAATTATGGATTCATCAAGTTTGTTCTTGAATACCCATTTAGTGCCAATGATCGGATGATCCTTAGGTCGGGGTACCAAATCTCAAACTTGATTTCTTTCAAGTTGATTTAGTTCTTCTTATACTGCTATAACCCAATCATTGTCTGATAGGGCTTCGTCAATGTTAGAAGGTTTAATCTCAGAAATGAATGCAGAAAAACTTACTTCATTGAAAATTCTATTTCTAGTTTTGACTCCTTTATTCACATCTCCTATAACTTGATCTAGGGGATGACTCCTATTGAATTTCCAAGCTTTAGGTTGACCTAGTGACTGTTCTTCTTCCTTGGTTTGATCAACTTCTGGAATAAGAGATTTAGAAATAGATTGACCATTTTCTTGATTTAAAACAACTTCCTGCTCATCATCAATAGTTTTGTCAGAGGATTCAAATTCATCAAATACAACGTGAAGTGATTCTTCAACAACACATGTTCGTTTATTGAAAATTCTATACGCTTGACTTTGGTTGGAATATCCTAGGAAAATTCCTTCATCCGTTCTCGAATCAAATTTTCCTAAGTTATCTTTACCATTATTATGAATGAAACACTTATAACCGAAGATGTGTAAATGAGCAAGATTCGGCTTCCTTCCTTTGTATAGCTTGTATAGTGTCTTTCCAAGTTTTGTTCTAATGTAGGCTCTGTTTGAAACATAGCACACTGTGCTCATTGCATCGGCCCAGAAAACTTGAGATACGTTCTTTTCATTTAGCATTGCTCTAGCCATTTCAGTGAGCACTCTATTCTTACGTTCCACGACTCTATTTTGTTGTGGTGTCCTTGGAGCAGAAAATTGTGATCAATGCCATTAGAATCACAATATTCTTCAAAGGCTTGATTTTCAAATTCTCCACCATGATCTATCTTGATACCTGCAATGGACATACCTTTCTCATTTTGCACTTTCTTGGCAAAAACAATGAATTCTGCAAAGGTTTCATCCTTTGATGACAAAAAAAATAGTCTATGTAAATCTAGAGAAATCATCAACAATGACCAATGAATATAAGTTACCACCAAGGCTTTTAACTCTCACTGGACCAACTAAATCCATATGTATCAATTAAAGTGGTCGATTTGTTGTAATCTCATTTTTTTTATTTTAAAGATGATTTAGTTTGTTTACTCTTTTGACATGCATCACAAATCCAGTCGTTTTTAAAACTTACTTTAGGTAAACCAAGAACTAAATCCTTTTTGAGTAGTTTGCCTAGTTGGTGCATGTTGACATGAGCTAGTCTCTTATGCCATAACCAACTTTTATCGGCATTGCTCAGAAAAAAAATTTCAGAATCATTTCTATTTATATTAATTGTATAGCAATTACCTTCCCTTTTTGCTCTGAGCTTTGCCTTGATATTTTTCTTATCAAGTTGTAAGTCTTTCTTTTTGACAATCAGACAATCCTCTGAATCAAATATTATCCAGTTGTCTTTATCTGCACTTTGACTTACGCTCAGCAAATTATGACACAATCATTCAACGTAATATACATCTTTGACTTGTATTCTTTTGTCATTTTTTATTTTACCAATTCTTGATATCTTTCCGGATTGATTTCCTCCAAATTTTACCATTCCACCTTCCTTAGGTTGCAATGTGGTAAAACTTTTGAAATCTCCGGTCATATCTCTAGAGCATCTACTGTCTATGTACCACTTGTTGTTTTTGGATGCTTTGAGACATATCTGTAATCAAATACGATTAAGTCTTAAGTACCCACTTCTTTTTGGGTCCTTTTGGGTTAGTACAAGAAATTTTTGAAATATATGAACCTTTAGGTACCCATTTGTAGGTTCCTATCGTTCCTTTCTTCTTATGAATGCATGATGAAGTATACTGGCCTTTTCTATTACAATAATTACAATAAGCAAAAGGATTTGATGTATGCACAGAATGCTGAAAATAATTCAAGTATGATTTACCTCCTACTTTCTTTCTTCCTTTCCTTCTGCCTGATTTTGGATCATATCCAATTCCAGATCGATCATTCATAAATCGTTGAGCTTTTAAAATTACATTTAGCATTTCACTTCCTTTAATGAATTTTTCAAGAGATTTAGTAAGATAAGTGTTTTTCTTTTTCAAAGAAGTACAATTTACACAATCCTTTTCAAAATTCTCTTTAAGTTCTACTTTAAGAGCTTTGTTTTTCTTTTTGAAAACAACTAGTTCTTTGACTACTTTGATGAATTCAGAATGTAAATCATTATATTCAGAAAGTAGTTCATCATAAGTAGGATCAGAATCAGTTACCTCTTCTTCTGTTTCCTCTTGAGCAACTAGACATATATTGGCTACTTCCTCTTCATCACTTTCTTCGTCAGAAGAACTATCTCCCCATATGGTAGATACAAAGGCTTTCTTCTTGTTATAGAATTTGCCCTTTCTCTTTTCTTTATTCTTCTTGACATTCTGATTTAAAATGTCCTGGCTTTCCACATTCATAACAGATGATGTGTTCTTTATTGCTTGTTCCTCCTTTCTGAAAGTTTTTGAATCCTTGGCCTTTCTTGTAGAATTTTCTGAATCGTTTCATGATTAGGCCCATTTCATCATCATCAAGCTCTTCATCTTCATCTTATTCCTCTTCTTTAGCTTTTAGTACTAGACCTCTTTTCTTCTTGTCACCAATATCATCTAGTTCTCGTTTGAACTTTAATTTGCTTTCATATTCAGAAAGACTTCCAAATAGAGAAGCAACTGATCGCATTGATTCACCTTTTGCTTCCTTAATTGTAGTGACATTTGCCTCCCAGTCTTTAGAAAGTATATTTAAAATATTTCGTACTTGAGTGTGTTGATCATAAAATTTTCCAAGCACTGCAAGTTGATTGACAAGGTGAGTATATCTAAGTTCAAATTCAGCTATGGACTCACCTGATTTCATTCGAAGTAGATCAAACTCAGTAACTAGAGTATTGATCAGATTTTCTTTAAATCCCGAAGTTCCTTCATGAGCTATTTCCAAGGCTTCCCATATTTCTTTAGCTGTTGGAAGAGTACAGATCCTGAAGTACTCATTTTGACTCAAGGCACTATGAAACATTAGAATTGCTTTGCTGTTGAGTGTAATGAGTTTCTTGTCATTCTCATCATATTCTGCTGGTGTCTTGGGAACTCTTTGTGAATCTACAATCTTTTCAGGTTTGTAGTTTCCACTTTCAAACACATCCTGTAATACCCCGAATTTTAAGACTTGAGGCTAGAGAATAAGCCTGAGATTAGTGGACTGCTAAGCCCTGGTTTAGCAGGATCCCAAATTGTGATTAAGAGATAATAACTCCAAAAGTGGATGTGGTTAGTGATATATAAACCCTTTTGGAGATTATGGTAAGATTTGGCACCCGATGTGATTCGTATGTGTTGTGAGCAGCGCCGAAACCCTGTATTTAAGTTCAATTATGGATTAACCCCTAAATTGACTTAAAATAGAGGGGAGGGTGCATTGTGAAAGAAAATGAATGAGAAAATGTATTTGGTGGTGATTCAAGAGGAATTGCCATAATCAGGGGCAAAACGATAAAGTTACTGACCGATTGATCGGTTACCGAAGAGGAAACTCATTGGTAACTTCAAGATCAATGGTTAGGATTTATTTGTGCAAGAGATCAAGGGGTGGAATCACATGTGTGTGAGCTTATGTGAGCTCATGTGAGGTTTGTCAAGATGGTGACACTTGGCACTTTGTGAGCCCTTGGATGAGGTCAAAGTATCAAACCTCATTTTTCCTCTCTCCTCTCTTTATGTGGTCGGTTTTGGCTCCCAAAAAACTGATCCTCACTTCATCATCTTCATCTTCATCTCTCTCTCTCTTTTTCTCCATTTTCGCCAAGCACAAGGGGAGGAAAGAGAAAACTAGAGGTGAGATTTTGGTTGGTTTATGGTCCTCTTTAGCTTAAACACTCTTCTTTAATGTTGTTCATAGTGATGAGAGCTTCATCTCTATAGTTTTAGATTCTTGATTGGAGGTGTTTGATGGCTTGAGGAAATTTGGAAAGATGAAGAATCAAGGAATTGTTTGGGAAAGAGGAAGAGATGAGTATTTGAAGTCTTTTGATCTAAGTTTTGTGATTTGTGGATGAGTTTAGTGAATTTTGAATTTTGCCATGATTTTCTTGTGATTTTGGATTGGATGAATTGGTTTGTGTTTTATGTTGAAAATGGTGCCATGGTGTGGTATTTGGTCATTGGAATTGGTTTGGGAACTTGGAATGAAAAGAATGGCAATGTGGTGTTTGTGTTGTGATTTGTGATGACATGTTGTGATTGTTGGTAAAACATGTCCATATAATGTGAATTTGGTTGTTTTGGTGTTTCCAATGGATTCCTTGAGCAAATTTATGTGGAAATGGTATTTGGTGTGAATTTGGGAACCATTGGAATCATTGGTGCAAAACTGGAAATTCTGTCCAGTGTAAATTCTGTCTGGGCAGTCTTGTTGTGTAGACGTTTTGACTGGGCAAATGAAGTCATAAAATTATGACACTTTCCAGTCTTAAATTTCACATCCCAAGCTTCAAAATGGACACATAATTTGTGCCATTTTGTTTTGTCTTTTGTGAGTTATAGTCGTCTAAAGTTTGAGGTCGAAAATGAACACTATTTTGGGATAGTCTTGAGTTTTGGGGAATTCTGTATTTATGTGGTGATTTCCAGTATTGGCCAATATTTTGCCTGTGTAGAGGACTTGAATAGCTTTCATTTGGCTTTGGGATCACCTCATTTCGATTTTTGTGGAATTAGTTATGATATTTGGAAGTTCAGCCAAGAAACTGGATTTTCTTGCTCGCAGCCAGCGGATTTTGGGCCGCGGCCCAAATGTTTCTGGGCAGTTTTTTGCCGCGGCCAGTGGATTTGTGGGCAGCGGCCAACCCCCAAAAATCAGCATTTTGGACTTTTAAAAGGTGATCCTTGGTCAAGTGTTTCCCAAACCTTTAGGCATATGTTTAGGCTTTGATTAGCCACCTAAAGGTCGTGAATGATAACCAACTTAAGTGTTTGAGAGTTAAGGAATTAGAAAAGGGATTAACCCTATGTCCTTGTTTGGTTATAGGGTTTGGTGTCCGCCCTGATCGTGAGCAGCCGGAGCTGGAGCTTACGTGGAAAGAGGGTAGGGAACTTACCTCTTTTGCCTGTATATGATATTGTGTTAATGTGTTGATGCATGTTATTGCTTTGCTTGATTATGTGGAACATATATGATGTTTGAAGCTCTGTTTCTATTTATGCTATTGCCATGAGTGTGTTGTTGAAACATTGAGCATGCAGATGTGTCATGGTATGGACATGTGATATGTATTGCAAGCATGTCATGCATTATACACTTATCATACATGCATTTTGGTATTTGTTTCCTACTGAGATTCTCTCGAATCTCACCCTCCCCTACCAACATTTTAGACAGGGTAGGTGGATCGAGGTTGGAGCAAACAGGCAAAGGTGATAAGGACTACTTCGGGTTATAGATTTTGGTAGTTGGTTATCATAGTTGGGATGTATATTTGGATATTCATATTTGGATTTGGATTTGGATGTGTATGTATGGATGTATATTTGATTATGTGTGGAGATGAGATTTGTGTAATCCCCGTTTGAGGAATTGTAAAGGGCAAATGTGCCCTATGAATTCTATGTAAAAGTATGAACCCGGGAGTTGCCGGGAAGTTATTGTTGTACACTCTGATATTTGTATAAATGTGATATTCCGCGTAATGTAATTGTATTCGAAATTGAATATGAGACCAGGTAAATTATATTTGAAAAGTTATTTGTGAAAACCATATCATGAAGATGGGATTTTAAATAAGTTTTGTTTCTTATTGGTCTCTATTTCATCTTAATCGCGTATTTCGAATATAATTACGGCAGGGGGTTACACATCCTATAACCCATATTCAGTAGCCATTACGATGACTCTAAACTTTGCTTTCCAGAATGAGAAGTGTTCGCCATTGAAACCCAGAGGTCTTGTGATAAAAGCTCCGTCGGGAAGAATGCCTTCACCCATGCTTGCCATTGGATCCTTCTTAGGCTGTTAAACCTTAACAAGAAGACCTACTCTCTGATACCAAATGTTAGTGCAAGCATTTCACCCAAGAGGGGGTGAATTGGGTGAAACCAAAAATTTCATTGCGTATAAGGAAATTGACAGAATATTAAAAGCAGTTAAGAGTAAGGAGAAATATCACCGTAGTGTACACCGGGAGTTATACTGGTTCGGCCACTACTACTTTGACCTACGTCCAGTCCTTAGAGCGTCTCTGAGAGTTTCACTATATTCTCCAAGATTCAGTGGGTTCTTGGCACCTCAGTACACAGCAAGTTCCTTCACTTGGACACTCGCTCCCCCTTACACGTTGTAATCAAATCCCCAACTCAAGGTTCTACTACCTTAAGTTGTCTCAATAACAAATATTGAGTTTGTAATGAAAAACTCTCTCACAGAGCAAATATATAATCTATAAAGTACAAATGAATGAGTATATGAAAATAAAGCACTAAGTGTATTGATCGATGTGTCTTCTTAGATCGTGTCTCCTTGTTTTCTTCTCTTTGAATGCTCCATATATATAGATGATTTGTAGTGTCCTTTGGAAGCAATTCAAACTTATCCGTTAGAGTCGAGCAGCAACGGTTGACTATTCTTTGTATTTGAAAACTATCCGTTGGTGGTAGGTAGCGGTAGGTGAACGTGCAGACTTTTATTTGACTTCTCAAATCTGTCATACCCTTTCATTATTTCTCTGCAAATGTACTTAGAATACTAATACAATGAAGAGTTAATCATATAGATAAAAAATTAAGAGATATTCGATGAAAATATAATTTCTGGATTACCTTACTCGAGTGGCTACTCGAATGATCAAGTTTGTTACTCGAGTGGTCCCTCGAGTAAACCTGTCAAAAATATGGCAGTGAGCAAATCAACATTTTACATCAGATATCACTCGGGTAAGATATGGAGTGATATATTACAAACCTTGAGAATACATGATTACTCGAGTGGCTACTCGAGTAGCCACTGGAGTAGCCACTCGAGTAATCATGTATTCTCAAGGTTCCATATCTTTACCTTCACAGATTACTCGGGTGATCACTGTGGTAAACTGCTTACTCGAGTGGCTACTCGAGTGAGCTTCATTTTTCTTCACACCTTACTCGAGTGGTCCCTGAGTGGCTTTCAAATAACCCGACAGATTACTTGATTACACCCTCGAGTAATGGGATTAAATTCTTGGCCAAGAGTTTGTTTGGTGGTTACTTGAGTGACTACTTGAGTGGTACTTCAAATAACTCTACAAATTACTCGGGTGGTCCCTCGAGTAATGCTATTTTCTCACTGGTTACTCGAGTGGCTACTCAAGTGACATGCTGCATTTCTTGGCTGAGAGTCACTAGAAAATTTTGGACCTAGTTACTCGAGTGATGCCTATGAAAATCTTATTACTCGAGTGGCTACTCGAGTAATGGTCTATATAACTTTGCAGATTACTGAGAGGTCCCTCGAGTAACTTCGTTCAAAATTTGGCAGTGCCTCACTGGATGAATTTCTCTTAGCATACTCGAGTGGCAACTCGAGTAATGGCTTATGTTACCCAAGTGGCTACTCGAGTAAGCCTTCTTAAAAATTGTTGATTACTTCCAGTGCTGACTCCAAGTGATGCTATGCTACTTTGTTCAAATACATTTATTTGTTATCAAATCCTTTCGTATTATTGATCCAATCTTTGTTATCATCAAAACATATGGGATCTAACATTAACAAGGTGGACCAAGCAAGAAAGAAAACAAGGAGCAACAGATAGTATGCTATGAATGTGGGATGCCTGAACACATCAAATCCGAATGCTTCAAAAACAAAGACAAGAAGAAGCAGAAGAAGAAAGCATACATCTCATCTATATGGGGTGATAGCTCGTCGGATGAAGAAAGCGACAATGATGAAGTTGCAAATCTATTATTGGTAGCCAAAGAAGAAGAATCAGGTTTTGAGGTAAGTGATTATGAACCTACTTATGATGAGTTACTATCTGAATATAATGCATTGCATATTGAATTCATCAAGGTAGCTAAAGAAATGGTTAGTTATAAGAAGAAAGTAAAACAATTAGAAAATACTGTCATATCATCATGTGCATTATGTGAAGAAAAAGATAAGAAAATAAGTGATCTAACAAAAACTGTGGAAAGATTTACTAAAGGAAGTGAAACTCTTAAAGTTATTCTAAAATCTCAGAGAGTTTCCTTTGATAAATCTGGAATTGGATATAAGTCTGATCAGGATGAAAACAAAGGAAATAATAAAAATAGCAGTAGAATTTATGTCAAATATTTTAAGAATTCTGTGCATACATCAAATCCATTTGCATCATGTAGTTATTGTAATAAGAAAGGACATTATACTTCATCATGTTATTTTAGAAAAGGTCAGGTCATTGGTACATATAAATGGGTTCTGAAAGGGACACATGTACCAAAAGTAATGCATACTAACCACAAAGGACCCAAGAAAATGTGGGTACCTAAAACTTGATCACCTTACTCTAGGTATGTCTCAAATCATCACGAGCAAACAAGTGGTACATTGATAGTGGATGCTCGAGACACATGGCTGGTGACAGAAATAAGTTCACCATGCTAGAAACCAGAGAAAGAGAAAAGGTAACTTTTAGAGGTAACCAATATGGACGTATTGCTGGAATTGGTGAGGTGGGAAAACTCGATGGTGTTCAAATCAATGATGTATATTATGTTGAAGGATTATGCCACAACCTCCTGACTGTGAGTCAAAGCACTGACAGAGATAACTGGGTGATATTTGATTCGGAAGAATGCTTGATAGTAACAAGAAGGATCTAATGCTTAACAAAGAATCCATCAAAGCAAAGATCCGAGCTCAAACGCACGGTAACTGTTATACTATTGATTTAAATTCAAGTTCTTCTGAAAATTGTTTTCTTAGCAAATCAGAGGAGAGCTGGTTATGGCATAAGCTTCTGGCTCATGTTAGTATGAACCAACTTGACAAACTGATTAGAAAAGATTTAGTTGTTGGTTTTCATAAACTTAAATTCAAAGATGACATAATTTGTGAGGCATGTCAAAAAGGCAAACAAACTAAATCTTTATTCAAAACAAAGTATGAGATTTCTACTTCCAAGCCTTTACAATTACTTCATTGGATTTGGTTAGTCCAGCAAGAGTAAAAAGTTTTGGAGGAAATCTATATACTTTAGTAATTGTCGATGATTTTACAAAATTTACATGGACTATATTTATTACTCCAAAAGATGAAACGTTTGTCGAATTTATTATGTTTGCTAAGAAGGTCCAAAATGAGAAAGGTATTTCTATTTTCTCTATCAGGACAGACCATGGAGAAGAATTTGATAATCAACTCTTTGAAGATTTCTGCAACAATGAGGGAATATATCACAAATTTTCTGCAAAAGATGAACTCCTCAGCATAATGGAGTAGTAGAAAGGAAGAATAGAGTCCTCACAGAAATGGAAAGGGCAATACTCAATGAAAAAGAAATGTCACAAGTATTCTGGGCAGATGCAATGAGTACCACATGCTATATTTCAAATCGAGCATATATTCGCAAGTCACTTAGAAAGACACCATATGAACTCTACAAAGGGAGAAAGCCAAATCTTGCTCATCTACACATCTTCAAATGCAAGTGCTTTATTCACAACAAAGGTAAAGAAAACTTGGGTAAATTTGATTCAAAGTCTGATGAAGGTTTATTTCTAGGATATTCTAATAGAAGTAAAGCATATAGAGTTTTTAATAAAAAGAACATGTACTATTGAAGAATTCATTCATGTTGTGTTTGATGAACTTGATTCTCAGATAAAGAATTTTGATGAAGAAGAAATGGATTTGATAAAGAAAAACAAAACTATTTCAAAACAGAATGATTTTGAAACAAATGACTTTCAAAATATAGAAGATGTTGATGATCATGCTCAACCAAAAGCATGGAGACATATTAAAGATCATCCAATTGATCAAGTAATTGGAGATATTTACGAAGGTGTCAAAACCAGAAATAAAATACTCAATGAGGTAACTTTTTCTACTTTTATTTCTGAGATTGAACCTTCTAATATTGAAGAAGTTTTATCTAACAATGATTGGGTCATTGCTATGCAAGAAGAATTAAATCAATATCGAAGAAATCAAGTTTGGTATTTGGTTCCTCAACCTAAAGATCACTCGGTTATAAGAACCAAATGGGTTTTCAAAAACAAACTTGATGAATCAACAATCATTGTGAGAAACAAAGCAAGATTGGTGGCCAAAGGCTATAATCAAGAAGAAGGTGTTGGAAATTGTGCCCTAAAAGCCAATCATTGTACTTTGAACATTATTATTTTAATAAAATTTCTCCATTTTGTTATCATATTATTTACATGTTAACTGTGATAATTGTATCCTTGGATAATTCATGAAGATTGTCCTAAAATGTCCCTAGTCAGTCATCTATACGGGAGCAGAGATAAAACAAGACCAGTATGACTTTGATAAGATATGGAGATACGAATCAAAGTCTTAGGCACTTGTAAAAGTACAAGGTGCTGGACCGACCCACTATGAGAAAGCTACATGGATCAAATCATAAGTTTTTCTCATGTATAACCACGTCACAATGCCCTTAAACCTGAGGTCATCATGGATTCCTGCATGAAAGTTGCTAAGCTTTGAACTAGTCAAAAGTCACTTTTGACTGAGTGATAATAAAGGCTAAGATCGGGCTGATGGTCTTTCATGCAGAGGAATATGAATGATCAAGATGGAATTTGTCCCTCACATTAGTAGAGAGATATTACTAGGCCCCTCGATGAATGAGTCTGAGAAATGTATGGCCATACTACAATGGAAAGAGTTTCCATTTCTATTGTCAGGCTACTCAGGAATCCAGAAAGTAATGGTCAGGAACAAGAGGAGACATTATCCATGCCTTATCCTTGATCGATATATCATGTGACAAAAGGGATGTGACATGGTTATATGACAGATTGCATCGTGATAATGATCCTCATATGATTTGGATGGTCGTCATGTATTGCTAGAGGCCGCTTGCGACTTTTGGGTTAGTATGGTTATTGGCCCACTACCAACTTCATATGGGCCTACGGGTTCACACACAAGAATGGCCCAATACGAGATAATGTTTAATTTAGGGTGGACAGATTTTATATTTATATATATATAATATAAAATTCGTTAATAATATTATATAGATATATATTTTTGAAATACATATCTTATATATTATATATATGTATATGTATATGTATATGTATATGTATATGTATATATATATTATATGATATTATTATATTGTGTTAGTTTTAAATTTAATTTAATAAGATATATTAAATTTAATAACTAACATGATAGAGATATAGTATCTCAGATTTAATTTATGAAGATAATTTAAATCTAATGGCTCTTTATTTGGATTAAATAAATAGGTTAAATTAAAACTGTTGGACAGATTTAATTTAAACTGAATTTATTTAATTAGTTCATCAAGATAATTAATTGTTGATTAATTTCGAAATTAATGATGATTAATTTTGAAATTTGAATATAGCCATCATAGATTATAAACTTGATAGAGCAGATATACTCATATATGCATGAGAATTCAAAGCCACAATGGAAACCCTAAAAACATTGGAGGAGCTAGCACTCGTTTTCGGTTGGAGAGCATTCGTGTGGATACCGGTAGAGGGAGCGGACCTAACGCGTTGGCTCCTAGAGATCGTGAAAACCCTAAGTTGAAAATGGTACGAGTTCTTTCTAACCTGATTTAAACGCCGTTGATAGATCCTCGATTAGGATAGGTAAAAATTTTAAAATTCTTCCGCTGTGCCTGCCAATCCTAACAGAAGATATTGATTATGAGGAAATATATGCTCTAGTGGCAAGATTGGAAGCAATACGAGTACTCTTAGCCTTTGCTTACATTAAAGGTTTTAAACTTTATCAAATGAATGTAAAATGTGCTTTTTTAAATGGTTATATTATGGAGGAAGTATATGTAGAACAACCTCCTGGTTTTGAAGATCAAACAAAACCTGATCATGTTTTTAAACTTAAGAAAGCTTTGTATGGTTTAAAACAAGTACCCAGAACTTGATATGAAAGGCTAAGAAAATTTCTTCTTGATCAAGAACTTTTGTCAGAGGAAAAGTAGATACAACTCTTTTCATCAAACATAATAAAAAGGATCTTCTAATTGTTTAAATTTATGTTGATGATATTATTTTTGGTGCTACTAACGAATCTCTTTGTCAAGAGTTTTCCAAGCTTATGCAGGGAGAGTTTGAAATGTCCATGATGTGAGAATTAAACTTCTTTCTTGGACTTCAAATCAAGCAAAGGAAGAATGGGATATTTGTATCTCAAACAAAATAGTTGAAGGAGCTATTGAAGAAGTACGGAATGGACAATGCTAATGGAGCTGATACTCCAATGAGTTTTACAAAGTTACTGGATACTGACGTAAAAGGCCCTGACTTCAACATCACCAAATATAGAGAAATGATTAGTTCATTACTCTATCTAACAACAAGCAGACTGGATATACAATTCAGTGTTGGAATGTGTGCAAGGTATCAATATGCTCCTAAGGTATCACATGTAGAAACTGTAAAAAGAATCTTCAAATACCTTGGAGACACTACAGAACTTAGCCTATGGTATCCAAAAAGAGGAAACAAATATTTGGTAGCCTATTCAGATTCAGATCATGGAGGATATAAAACTGACAGAAAAAGTACCAGTGGACAATGTCAATTTCTTGGAGGCTCTCTGGTTTCGTGGTTCGGCAAGAAGTAGAGCACAGTGTCACTATCTTCTACTGACGCTGAATATATAGCTGCAGCAAGCTATTGTTCTCAAGTACTATAGTTGAAGCAACAACTCCAGGATCTGAGGATATATTTAAAGGAGATACCAATTTACTGTGACAACACTAGTACTATTAGCTTGGCCAAGAATCCTATACAAAATTCAAGGACCAAGCACATTAATATCCGACATCACTTTATTTGAGATCATGTACAAAAGAAGGAAGTTAAAGTAGAATTCATACCGACACATCTTCAACTTGCTAACATATTCACAAAGCCGATAGCTAAAGATCAATTTTTATATATACGAATAGAATTGGGAATGGTTAATCCCAATGAGTTGTAAGTTTTTTTCTTGATAATTACTTTGTTTAATATGAGTTTTAATGATAACTATACTGACTTAGGCATTGGAGTATGTAGAAATTGTTTTTGCAGGGCTGTCACTCAAGCACTGGATGTATCACTCAAGTGACAAGTGAAGTTGCACTCGAGTAAGAGATAAATGCTCGAGTAAAGAACTATATCATATACTCTGTTTCTAAGCTTGTAAAATAGGGGTTAACAGAGGAGATAAAAGTACCAAGGGGTTACTTAAATACAACAAGTGAGATGGCTCTCACTCGAGTGATGGAAAAACACCACTCAAGCACAATATGAATACACCTGAAGTGAAGCAAGAGCAATTGAGTAGAAGAGAAAGAATTATGCAAATACTCATTCAAAGCATGGTTACTCAAATGATCTTAGAGGATTTGACTACAAAGATGAAAAATATAACAAGATACATTTAAATTAGGTACGCTATTACATGCTTTATCATATTTCTTTAAGTATCAATCGAGCACAAAATTGTATTACTTGAGCACTGTATGAACAACACTTGAGCACTAGGGTTGTCACTCGAGTGTTGGCACTTATATCAGTTACGTGATAGCTCAGACCGTCGCACTTCTTCTTCTTACTCTAAGCGTCACATCAATCGAGAGACATACCTCTTCACCTCCGTCGGTTACCCATCGATTAAATGCCTTAGATTGCTTCAAATTTCTGTTACAACTCTTGAATCATCTTCATAAGGTTAGATTTATCATTTTAGCTTCTCATTTCTTGCCCAAACCGAAGAGAGTTTCTAAAAATCTTTCTTCAAGTTCTTATCAACTCTTTGATTCTCATTTCGGTTTTAATGGCTAGAACTAAAATGCCTGTTATTCCCTAAAGTTCCCATTCTCTATCTTCTACACCAACACCTCCTCCTAAACCCAAAACCACCAAGAAAAGAACTCCAGTCAAGAAACATCATCCTAAGCCTAAGATGGCTAAGAAGGATCAACCTCCGTAAAAGAGGCCGAAGGGAGTGGTTTTCAAGGAACCGGTTGTCACTCGGTCTTAATTGAAAGAAGTCAAAGGAAGAGGAAAGAAGAAGGACACAGAGCAACCACAACAATCTTCTTCCTCTGATGACTCATTCAACATGCAGCTCAGAGAAGTAATGGAAAAATCCAAGCTTGACACCTTGGTTGGCAAGATTACCTCCCAAGCCGATGCCTCAAGTTCTCATCATATTGGCCAGACAAGTCAAGCTGCTTCAGGAGCACATTCTACTTCATAGGCTCCAGAGGAAGAACAAGTTACAAATCCTCCATAAAGATTTAATGTTAAGGAACTAAAGGCACTTATTCAGAAGGTATATGACTCTGAGTTTGTTTATAGACATTTCTGCCCCATAGTTTATGTGGACTTAGATTATATGAAGAAAAGTTGTAGTTTGGATTTTCATCCTTTTCTTGGTTTCTATGATCCCTGGCTAAATGTGCATCTTCCTTATTCACCTATTGTTGTAAGAACCTTTTACTGCAACATGAAAGTCCATAACATATATTCTAGGGCTGGAGAGTTTATAGAGGAAGCAGTATATTCCACTATTAGAGATCAATGTATTATGATATATGCTAATATCATTAATGATATCCTTGGATATGTTGCACCCCCTTCTGATCCACCCACACTTACTGCAAATGAAACCTTCCGGTATTTAAGGCCAAATGACCCTATAGGCCCTCTTAATTTTAGGGCTATTGACATGCCTGATTCCATTCGTGCCCTTCATTATATATACTCTCATAGCATAGTCAACAAATCGAAAAAATATACCCAATTTGCCCAGAGAGATTACTATTTATTGACCTCCTTTCTTGCCGGTCAACGAAGAAATATAGGGGAACTTATTTTTGGTGAGATGAGAATATTTCAATTTTCTTCATCAAAATCTGCCACAATTCTATATCCACAACTTGTGTCTCTCATTCTCAAACATAACAAAGTGTGGTATTTGGAGGGAACTAAAAAGGTAACCATTCCGAGATTTGGCAAGACTCAATTGACACATATGGGTATTAATCTTCCGGTGAACCAATCCAAGGCTACATCTCAGAGAGAAGCCTCTCCTTTTAGAGGTGGTGAAGCTCAGTCATCTGCACAGGGTCCTACTCCACCTTTATCCTTCCTGAATGCATCACTATCAACCTATCTGGCCGAAGTGGTAAATCAAGCAGTGATTGGCCTGAAAAAGGAATTGATGAGTGAGTATGAGAAATCGGTAAACACGATGGAGATACAAGTCTCAAAGTTGGTAGACAAGGAAAATACCAACTTTGATTTGATGTTCAAGACTCAAGAAGATATGTCGAGAAGAATCACTGATACAGAAATCTTCTTGCGTACTCATTTTCCAACTGCTTCTCCTAAGGTGCTACTTGAGTCTACTCCTACCATAGCCTTACCTTCTTAGACTCAGACTCATGTTCTCTTCACAGACCCTGATTCCAATGTTAATATCACTTATAACTGGTCGCCTTCACCACCACTTGCAGCCACAGTTCCTCAGCCATCATCTCTACCTTTTGTGCCTGAGCCATTTGACCCATCCACCGCCATGGTATTATATACCCCATCATCTGATCTTACTTTCCCTCAGCCCCCTTCAGATGCTGACAAAACAGGGGAGAAGGATCTGTGATGGTTTCTAAGCTGATATGGTCTGATATAGGAGATTTTGGTTTAAGAGGGAGTAGTATTGGATGGGTATCTTTTCTGTATTGGGTAGGAGATTATTGTTATTTGAGCTTTTCTGGTTTATTTTACTGACATGGTTGTATATTAGGTTTTATAGGTAGATGTTGATTCAAGCTTGATATTGTACTTTACAAGTTCATTTATAGTCATTTTCAAGTTTGCTAAGTTTTCTATTCAAATTTAATGGTTTCTGTGCAAATATAATGGTACTATGACTTATCTTGGCTTTTAAGTGTCCATTGGAAGTATTGTAGGAAACATATGAGATTAAGTGCAAAAATCTGAAAATGACTCTAAATATTGGTGAAATATGCATTTGGAAATATTGAAAATGTTTTCAAAATTTTCACTCCAATCAAGTTTTTAAAACTCATCATAAAGGTTTTTTCATCATCAAAAAGGGGGAGAATGTTAGATTCCAAGTTTTGATGATAACAAAAGATTGTTGTGAGATATAGTAAGAATATAATGTTTTGCAAGTTTAAACAATAGTTGAAACTATTACCAAATGCATATCACTAAGTTCAGAGGTCATTGTTGCTATCTTAACTGATGCACTCGAGTGATAGACCTATCACTCGAGCATCAAGTACTTTTGTACTCGAGTATAAAGGGACACTCGTGTAAGTGTTTGACAGAGAGCAAAGACAGAGACAGGATATCATCATCTCACTCGAGCACAGAACCTCTACTCGAGTGATAATCTCAAGTGCACCCGAGTCCTTGCAAGTGTGGCAGAGGAAGTGTTTACCTGAGAGCAAGGTAGACTCAAAATGTAAACTGCACTCGAGTCCAAGCGAGTGAGGGACAGGAAGTATTTGCCTGAGAGTCACCAAGTGCATGGAAGAGAAAGTATGCTCAAGTGGAGGATATTGCACCCAAGTGATACCTCAGCACCTGCGAGTGTAGAATCCAACTCTCTCCATTCTGATGCAAGTGCTGAAGCAAAAAGAGTATCTTTTACAAGAATATACTGATCACTCGAGTGAGAGTAAGTATGCTCGAGTGTGGGCCCATATCACCTACAAGTGCAAAATCTCACTCTTGATAAAATGGGATGCGAGTGTTATCCAGAAACATGGGCTCATAGTGTAAAATAAAGGTACACTATAGTGAGGGGATTTGTACTTGAGCGAGGTCCCACATCACTCGCAAGTGTGAAAATGCACTCTCTCAAAATCATGTGGAAGTGTAACACAAAAGATAAAGCAGAAGTGCATATATGAAGATTCACTCGAGTGAGGCATAGTGCACTCGAGTGATCCTCTATCAGAAGCCAAAATGTCACTGACTCATGGTGATCAATCCGAATATGGTTTAATATTATTTAATCACTCTATTTCCACCTATTATTATTTTTATTTAACATCATTTAACATATATTACAAGTGTGATACAGGTAGTTGATCGTTTGAATTAGAAAAGCACAGAGGAAGTCAAACAACGGCAGATAGAATTATTACTACCAACCAAGCACATACCTACCACATTCAAAGATTTCAAACATACGAATGTTGTTCCATAGTAAAATGCTCCGCTCCGTAATGATTATTATTCAACGGGAAAAATCATCTGGCTATAAATGCAGAGCTTCAGGGACCATCAAGAATAACGAAGAGCAAGAATTTAGACAAGAAAATTCACGAGTCTCTATTATTCACATTTTCTCTGTATTCTTATTATACTTTAGTGTTTATCATATTTGCTCTATAAGAGAGTCTGTATACACTTCATATTCTATTTTCATTTGATCTCAAGGTACTGGGACCTTGAGAGGGTAGATATCCTTATGAGAGAAGTAGTTGAGAGAATTCCTAGTAGGACTTTCTACTCATAAGACTTACAAGATACAAGCAGTAGAGAACGTTGCTACTCGTAAGACTTACAATGGGGTAAGTAGGAGAGAACGTTGCTGTTCATAAGACTTGTATACGTAAGCAAGAAAGAAAGGTCATAGGTTTATTTTTCTACATGTAAGACTTGTCATAAGGGGGAGAGAAATTTCTAAGTGTTAGAATATTTTTGCTTATAGTCCATTCAAGGACGATCGTTGTCTTATGGCATTCCGAGAGCCCATTGAATCTTGGAACCATAGTAAAAATCTCAGTAGGTCTTGATCTCTGAGGATTGGACGTAGGCCTGGGTTTTGGGCAGAACAAGTATAACTCTTTGTGTGCTAATCTTCTCAACTCTACTCTATTTACAGTTAAAGTCATATCACTGTATCAACCAAAAAATTTATCACATCACCCAATTCACCCCCCCTCTTGGGTGAAGCTTGCCTCTTTCAGTTTGTTCTTCTTGGATTTTGAATTCAACCTCAACAGACCATGTAACGAATTATGTGAATTCACACATTTATTTTGTTTTAAGTACTTCTTTTCTAATAGAACCTGTATGTTCTTATTGGATTTTAGATTCAGGCTCAACAAACCATGTGACGAGGGATCAGGGATCCTTCATGGAATACCGTCGGTTGCCACATCTAAACAAATGGCTTTACAGAGGCAACAATGCAAAGATTGAAGTCAAAGGACTTGGCACCTGCAAGTTAGCTTTGCGTGGTGGGAAGACTTTGATCCTACATGATGTTCTTCATGCACCTGACATTAGACGGAATTTAGTTTCAATACTTTGTTTATTAGATTATAGGTTTGATGTAAACTTTCATGGCAAAGTTGCAGACATTTTTAGCAACAAGACCTTTTATGGTTTAGCTTTCCTTTCTAGAAAGTTCTTCGTTATGGATATTGTTGGTAATTTTAATGTGCATAACTGTTTCATTATTTCCTCCAATATAACTATTGATATGAATATCTGGCACACTAGGTTAGGGCATATTAACCAAAATAGAATGATTAAACTGTTAGAAAATGATTGCTAGGTGAAATTTTGAATATGGAAATGTCCTTATGCGAGAATTGTCTAGCTGGTAAGGGAACTAGAGCTGAGATTCCGTTGAAATTCATCCATTCTTACATATGCGGTCCAATGAGTGTGAGGGCGAGACATAGAGCTTGGTATTTCATTACCTTCATTGATGACTATTCACAATATGGTCACATCTATTTGATCTCACATAAGTCTAAAGCTCTTGAATGCTTTAGACGATACATGAATGAAGTAGAGAATCAAACTGATTGTAAAATTAAAGCGTTGCGCATTGATCGGGGTCATGAAAGACATGGGTGAAGCAGAATATATACTTGGAGTTAAAATCCAAAGGAATCTCTCTAAAAGAATTCTCTATCTTTCACAAGAGAATTACATCAAGAAAATTCTTAAGCGATTCAATATGATAGACTGCAATCCCTTAGATACCTCAGTAGCTTATGGTGTAACCTTGAGTCTTGATATGTGTCCCAAAACTGAGTCAGCAAAGAAGAAAATGGAAAGGGTTCCCTATGCTAGTGCCGTTGGAAGTTTGATGTACCCAATGATGTGTACAAGGCCAGATATTTGTTACGTAGTTGGATTGGTAAACAGATTCCAGTCAAATCCCAGTGAGCGACATTGGAAAGCAGTAAAAAGGATTTTGAGATACTTGAAGGGCACGTCAGATTATGCACTATGCTATGAAGGAAGCAATCTACGCTTTGTTGGATACTTTGATGCTGATTTGGGTGGAGATGAAGTTGAGCAAAGCAAACTTCTGGATATACCTTCTTGCTGAACAATGGCGCCATATGTTGGAGTAGCAAGAAGAAGACGTGCATTGCCCTACATCCTATGGAAGCTGAATTCATGGCATGCACCTCAGCAGTGCAAGAGGCTATATGGCTCAAGAGATTTATTGAACATCTTGGATTTGGAAATGAAAGCAAAAATCCGATGTTAGTGTATTGTGACAATACCGCAGCCATAGCCTATATGAAAGATCCCAAATATCATAGTAAGACCAAACACATTGATATAAAGTATAATTTTATGACAGATTATGTAGCACAGAAAGTTGTTGCTGTATAATATATTTCAACCAAGAGTATGGTCGTAGACCCCCTAACCAAACCCATAGCCAAGGAAATGTATGACAAACATGTGAAGGCTATTGGGATGCTCAAAATGTAAAATTGTAGACACTATGTAATATGTTTATGATTAATGAAAATATTTCTTCATAAAATTTTATGTGTCTATATGAAGGTATACAATGTCTAGTATGTCATACAGGCAGGTAAGGTTGGCTTTCTCACACGAGCAACCGCCTATGATACTCAAGAGGAGTATGCAAAGATGAGACAGTTGTGTTCACCAGTAAAGCAGTAGGAATGCTGATATGGTATAGAAGAAACATAAATTACGTCACCTCGATAAGAGTGTAGTATGTCGAGATGAGATCCAATAAGATATAAAATAAACATGGATCAAATCATGGATACCCGCTTCCATGATGCCTGTTTCCAGATAACAAATTCTTCAGCATTGACGTCATGATAGATAAATGGAGTAGAAGAATTTGGTTTTAGAAATTGGGAGCATCTAAATTCATATATGTACGGTGTTAATAATAAGATTCAAAATGACATACGCTCTTATAGTGCAAGAGTAACACCGTAGCATGTGATTCATACCACATGTGCGAAAGAACCGCAAATAGGAAGCAAGTGAATGGATCCTTGCTTCATTACTGTGTGAGTCCCAAGAAGATTAAACACTTCTGTGATGTCCTTTGACTTTGACATTATCGTGGAGGTATGCTTTAATGGTTGGTACCTTAACATTCATCCTATGATCACGACTGATACGATCCAAGGTGTTATTTTAGGAAAGTGGTTGACGCACATCAAAATGATATATGAGTGAAAGGAAGATTACCTGAAATATACACACCTATGCTGGTGTCTGAGACATGTCCCTTATGATATTAATATTGGTAATTTCATAAGTGTGGACACTAAGCATATGAAAAGGCGTTTTATCTTGACTTGAGAGGGATTAGATCTGCCATGTGGAAGTGTATATTGGTATATCTAGGACATATGAGGCATTATATTAAATTCAAACTACACAAAGAAAGGTTGTTTTGTGCTGGTCCTGTGAAAGGGATTGCTAGTACAAGTACCTGGGAGATGTCATGCCCATGCGGTCACGGCAAAGCACCTAGTATGAAAGAAGAGAGAGAGAGATACAATCCTTATGGCATCCAATCCACCAAGTGTGAGTGGGAAATGTTAGGAATTGGGCTTAGTCCACCCTTGGTGGATTAGGCCCAAACCCATTAAGCTTTAAGTTTTTTTGGCCAAATAAAATACCTAAATGAATGTGGGGTATTTATTGGTAATTTTCCCCAAAAACTTAAAGCTTAATGGGTTTAAGTGTGAGTAGGAGATGTTGGGAATTGGGCTTAGTCCACCTTTGGTGGATTAGGCCCAAACCCATTAAGCTTTAAATTTTTAGGGCCAAATAAAATGCCTAAATGAATGTGGGGTATTTATTGGTCATTTTCCCCAAGGGTTTAAAATTGAAACCTAGTGGGAATAGTTTCCCCGCATGTTTTGGGGGAAACGGTTGTCTGGCTGCGTATGTGTGTAAATAACAGAACCTCTTCTCCTCTCTTCCCTTCCTGTGTATTTGCTGTGTGATATAGTCGGTGTCCCGAGAGTGATCCAGTTCATGTGGGTATCATAAGAGTTTGAAACAACGCTTAAGGTACGCTCGAAATCCGACAAATCTGCTCTAAATCATCTTTTGCAAAATTCAACTTCCTGTTCCTCAATGGCACAATGAAAGGGTACATAATCGCCTCCTTTATCCCCGAGTGGCTCAGCCCCAACATATGACCGATCTGGTGAATTACCGCCGACTTCAGGTGTAGTTCGTCGCTCTCCGTCGTGTCGTCGCTTAGCAACACCCAATGCTTCTCGGAGTCCAAAATGATCTTCCTACTGTTTGTTGTATTATCCAACCACGTGCCTCCAATAACTCCTAACTCCTCATCCATCGACGAGAACATGATTTGAATGTGAGCTTCTTTGAACAATGTCGTCTTTGAAAAGTCCAGCTTCGTCATGTTTGACCATTGGCGGAAAGCATCCACAAACACACCCTTTAACGACTCCTTCATCTCATTTTCAGGTGAAAAAGCATAAGTAAGCTCTTTCTTTTCCTTCGGCGGCCATGACATCGCCGTGGTGGGATCACCAGTAATGACAGGAGGGGCACATCGTGGTAGCTTGATCAACCAAATTGTGGCATTGTCGGGATGGCCGGTGACATTGAGGTTGAAAGTCCTCTGGAAGCATTCAATGGCTGATTCGAGTGCGGTGGAGAATTCGTCGGTGAAGTCTGAATTCAAAGTGGAATTAAGGTAATCGAACAAATCAAAATAGTCTTTGATCTTCGATATTTCGTCGACGGAGTTTCCTATTCGAATCCAACTTCCGTTGGAACGCAGGAATGATCTCAGGTTGTTCAATGTGCTGGAAATTTTGCCAAAATTTAGGGTTCTAAATATTCTGATCAGCCAAAACGGTATATTGAACAATGAACTAGCAGAAGCTGGTCGAATAAGAATCGAAGATTCATCCACGATTAGAAGGGATAAAATCAAGAACACAATGCAAGCTCTTCTAGTCACTCTCATTTTTCTGCTGAAAGCATAAAACAGTTTATGTGGTTTTAATGTTTGGTAGGAGAGAAATTTGAGTTGCTAGCTCTTAAATAGGCCTGGAAAATTTTTAATTATTAGTTAGTTTAATTTCTGTGATATTTCCGCGTTTCGTGCTGGATTGGCACTCTTGACTCTTAAGCCAATAATATAATAAAACTATCAACAACTGAATTTCTTGGAAATACTCTACTGCCACATATTTGCACGGTGAGAGGAAACTTAATCTTTTTTATTTTTCCATTTTTGTATATAATAATAGTACTGTTATTCTAACCATATCTATAATGTGTTTGTTTGGATCGGCGATTGAAATGTTTAAAAATAGCTTTTCAATCGTAATTTACGATATACGAGGTATGTATGTGAGAGGAGTTGTGTCTCGATTTACGTGTAAAATAACTTATAAACAATCAGATCGTCAAAACAAATATGCTTAATATTGTTTTCATCTAATCAAACGTAATCAGGAAAACGAAATGGCCAATAATTTATAATGTGGCAATAAATTGAAAGTCTTATCTAGAAGCTCCTCGACAACGTACGTACCATTCTATAGGCAGCGATTTGCATGATGATGTGGCGGCGAATGTTTTATAGAGACACACACATACATGTATATATGCATGCATCATGATATAACATTTTCACGGCAAAAAGTATACATTTTGATTCTCTAATTATATAAAAAAATTCAGTCTTTTAATATTCACACCATTAATTTAAAATAATAATTTTTGTAATAATCTTATTTTTGGAAATTAAATTTGCTATGGCAGTATTTGAGAATGTTTTATCTAACATTTAACATTTCAATGCTAGCATTTTTATTAACGATGCTATAGATAAATGACTACAATGTCACTTTATAAAATTAAAATAAAATATTGCGTAAAGTTTAAAAACTAAGAAAAATGCACTTTTGCCAAATTTTGACCTACGGCTTCTTTGTAAATCCCTATGAATCATTTGCGGATCAACTATAATCCTCATACTTTAATTTAAATTTAAAATCAAGTTATCATTCTTTCTCTCTCATTTATATAGAGAAAAATAGGCACATATATAAATATGTAGAAGATGCAATACTCCATCCTATCTAAGGTAAAGTTGTTTTTTTAAAGATATTAAGAAAGTTAATTAGATTATTTTAAAATATTTATATTTATCATTTTTTCTTTAAATTATTTTACCTAACTTATAAATTGATGTATAATTTAAGGATATATAATATATAATATGATTAAATAATTTATTTATTTTTTATAATCTCTTTAAAAAAATCAATTCTATCTTATATTTAAGACCGAATGGAATGGAGTACTTATTAGATAAATCAAAGTCAAAATTTGATTGACAGCCCAAAAAAGTCGACATTGGTAGGTTAGTTGGCAAAAAAATTCTTGTGGGCACTCGGTGCCCCTTGTAATTTGTGCATGGACCACTAAAATCATGATAGCTCAAATTTTTTATCCTATGTGTCAGCCTGCCTATTAATGCTCCGTCCCTATGTTATTTTAATATTTTTTACTAATGTGCTTCTTTTGGCTACTCTCTCTCTCTCTCTCTTCTCTCTCTAGATTCGACTTATATCCTTTTCCATTAGGAGAAATATGGTTCTTTTTTTAATTGAGATTGTTGGATTAATATCTCAACCTTTTAAATTTAATATATTATAAAACTATTATTATTATAACATATTAAATCTAATTATTTTGGTCTAATCCAAGAGATTCTTCCTACCAATTTGACTATTTTAAAAATCGTGTCAATCTTAATGAAGACTATTTCCTAACAGATTTTCATTATTTTTCAAAATTTAGTTTAGTCTGGGTATTTAAATGGAGTTTCAAATATGGAGTTTTAAAATATCAAAAAATGTTTCCTATGTTGTAGAGAATTTCTTTAATCAAATATTTTTATAATATATTAAATGTGAATCGTTGAAATCTTAATCCAATGATTCAGATTAAGAAAATGACCATCATTTTCTTCTAAAAAAAGGATGGTAGCATCCCCTTTGCAAACTTTTTGTTTTCAGAAACTCTCACCCTCCGCCTCTCTCTCAATTACCGTCACACACCTGCCTTATCTCTCTTCATGAGTCTTCCCCCACCATGCCACACACGCTCTCTCTCCTTGGCTCATCTCTTCCTATTTTGAAGTTCAGTTTGTAAGTGGAGTGTAGCTGACATCTAAGTTCGAGTTCAAAGGCTCCACCTTTTGTTGCTTTCCTCTTGTAATTCTCTTTAGAGTGTGTTTGAATTAGCTTTTAGAGAATATCTTATAAAGAAAAGTGATAAAATTGATTTTTGAGAATAGATTATGAACAGAATAGATTATGGGAAAAATTTGATTTTGATAAAATGAAAGTATTTGAATATTATGATCAGAATAGTTTTTTCATGGTTAAATTACTAAAAAGGACATTAGCTTTTATGATAATTATATATAAAAGATAAGATTATTTTTTATGTATTATTTAACATTAAATTTCATAATAAATATAAAAAATGACATAAATTTGTCTGAAAAATTTAAAATCATAAAATTAGTCATTTATGTAACATTAAAAAAATATATCAAACACACACATATATAGAAATGGCTGAGTTCAACCATGGCACGAAAAAAAAAAAAGAAATGCCTGAGTTCAAATTGAAGATGAAAGAGAAGCAGAGAGTTCGATGAAGAAAGAGAAATGGTTATGAGAGTTTGGGACAGAGGAAAGAGAATATGGGGAAATTATTATGAATATAGGAAAGAGAAATATTAGCCGGCCAACGGAAAAAAAAAAAAAGATTCTCTTGAAATCATGCATGATTTTGATGAAAAAAGGGATTTTGAGGAAATCATTAGTGTTTGGATATTTTTTTTATAAAATCATGGTTTTATCCTAAAATCATTTTTTTTTCTTTATCCAAACACACACTTCATCATCATTCTCCAACTTCATCTTCCCAAAATCATTGGATTCTTTTTCTTACTTCAATTGATGACACTCATTTTAAACAAAGGGACTTTTGTGTCTTTAATTGCATCTTTCCATTTATTTTTTTTTATATCACATTCAATATAACATCAAGGAATTTTTGTGTCTTTATACTATTTTTCTCCACACTTAAAAATTGATTCCCTCTAATTTTGATAAGATTATTACATTTTTAATTATATAGTTAAAAATGGGAATTAATCGCCTGCCGTGGGTGGAAAATTTGATTTTCCCCTTATCGTGTTCAGGGAAC
Source organism: Inga oerstediana (assembly GCA_963210345.1). Classification (NCBI taxonomy): domain Eukaryota; kingdom Viridiplantae; phylum Streptophyta; class Magnoliopsida; order Fabales; family Fabaceae; genus Inga; species Inga oerstediana. The sequence goes on from OY723409.1 coordinate 43,873,778, forward strand.
CAAGCGGGCTTTTAGGCCCTGTTTGGTACGTGGTGTTGAATTTTGATGGATTGGGATTGAGACTGGGATTAAGATTGGGATTGGGATTGATGCTTTAAAAATATATTTGGTATGATGTGTTAATTGGAGGGAATGATTTTACTAATCTTATTTAACAAACATATACTATTTTATAAAAATACTCAAATGCCCTACCCTAAATCCTAAACAATCGATCGATCAATCAAGAAGGCCCGTCGCAACAACCATTCCTGCAGCTTTTGCCATTTCATCTTTTTCATCATCACCCTCCTCTTCTTCCCAATCTCCCAAAACCCCACACCTTCCCTTCCTCTCCATTTCTCAATCTTCCAACCCAAACCGATTTGGTCTTCTCATTGTCATCTTGAAAACATATCGACAGCGAAAGAGATAGGAGAGAACCTAGCAAACAATTTCAGTACATATTGCAGTAAACGGAGGGAGGCATCCAAAATCGCAAGGGGGCATAATCTTCTGGATAAATCACGGTCTTCATCGTAGAGATCACGCATCGTTATCGTTATCGTCATCGTCGATGAGGAGTGGCTCGAACCAGAGGGCAGCCGGAATCACAGGGGGACCTTCTTCATCACCGCACGATCAGAACAGAGGGAAAAAAGCACAGATCTATAGAACTTGAGGTAAACTGCAACTGGCTCATTCTTGTTCTCTGTTTCGATTCCGTTAATTATCAATCTCTTGTTCTCCCCTTATTTCCTTTTTCTTGTGCTGAATTCTTTAATGGGTTTTATCTTTGTGATTGGACCTAAAAACTTTATGCGGATTAAACGAAGCTTCACTTAGAAGTGAAGTTTCAAGTCATATTGTGGACTTGAATTCCAATTTCTTGCTCAAATTGAGGGAATAATTGATCTATGGCAAAAATAAATTCTGCACTTATCCAAGGTCCATTAAATTGGCCATTTATAAAATTTTACGTGCTGGCATTTAAAATCTCATATATCAAGCCAATTATATTAGTGTCAAGTCTTACGGGATTGTTTCTTGTATTTCTATTATTGGTGATAGACTTGTTACATTAACAACATCAGAAAAGCTATGTCCTTTTTCTTATCATTTATTTACTTAGAATATGACATTTAAATTTCCACTTAATGTTATTTTTTCAATTGCAACAATCAATTCTCTTTTCCAATTTTTCCTTTTTTAATTTATCACAAAATTTGTGATATCTTGGAATATTGCAAGTTATTGAATTTGTGAAAAGAAATGTTGGTTCATATACACCTCATCTAGCAGGAAATTCGATATATGTGGATCTTCTGTTTCTAAAGGTATTCTGTTTCTGACATTTTTTAAATAGATGGTAGTTGTTTTGGGTGGATGTTAATTTTTTTGATATAATCATATTTGATAATATGTAATTATAACAATTATGTATATAGGATTATTCTGTGTATAAAAATCATGCATTTTAATGGGGAAAATAGGTTATGGAGTGTTTGGATCATTGGCTGCAGTTCTATAATGCCAAGAATTATTTCTAGCACTGCCATGTATAGTACTTCCCCACACATTTTGACATATAAGAATTACTTATTGAACTCTTTCCTCCAACTCAGTCATGACTTTTTTGGTATGATGGTTTAATTTAAAGTAATAGAAAGTTGTTAGTCAGCTCCCATTTTCCTATTGTTCTTATGTTTTACTGTTCTTTCTACTGTTTTTACTTGATCTCTTTGTGCAGAAATATATGCCAGAATTAGCTGCTCTCTTCTCTCATGTGCTTGTTGATGTTAGTGTTAAAGCACTCTGCGTTCGCTGGTATCCGAAGGGTGAGAATTTATATTGTTATTGTCAATAATGAATTTTTTTTTGGGAAACAGCTGGTAACGTTGATTAAACTTCTAATTCCGTCTCTTACCAAAATTGATTAAAATCGTTATACATCTCCTGTATAATGGATTGATCTGTGTTATGAATATGGTTATTTTTCTTCTTTCTTTTAGGTTTAGACTTGCAATTAGAGTATTTTTGTGCGACCTAAATTTAACACTGAAGCGTTTAAAATTTTCTACTTTTGTCACAAGAAACTCAAAGTTAAGGAATAATGGATCAGAAGGATTTTTTTTTTTTTTGGCATATTTTGATACACTTGCTTGTGAGATGTTCTATAAAGGAATACCATTTATATGCAGATCAGAGGAAAGCACCTACAAAGGAAAACAAACACAGAGCCATGGATGATATCAGAGAAAGCATTGAAGAGTATAATATTGTATCAACTGCAATGTCACAATTTGGGGACATTTTGCTTGTGTGTCCTTGTTCTCCTTAGTTGGTTAGAATCCTCTCTGAATGATCTTTGATGCTCAGTTTGGCCTTGGAATGGTTGGATGCATTCTTAATTCCATTGTAGCTAGGATTGAGAGATTCGCGACTAAAGGAATATTGGGCCTGCTGAGTTTCTTCTGTTGTCTTCAGCAATTTGTATCCCAGGTTTCAATGGGGAATTTGTGATTCTGTTACAATTTGATTATTGCTGAATGCTATCATTTTGATAATTTGCTTCTGTCTATGTAAGCTAGTTATTGTCCACAGATTGCATGCTCAAATACAACACCATCTTCTATTAATGGCCATTAGTTTGGTGACCAAATAGTTTCCTATCTTAAACTTTACTTATTATTTGTTTCATTTTCCTCTCCCTTCATTGCCTTGAGATCACATCTGCTCCTACTCTATTACACCTAGTACATATGGATAGAATCCTTCTCTGTCCCGTATTATTTGGATGTCCTTCTCATTCAACTGTGTTGTATATATTATTGTGACTGATTTTGATTAAAAGAAAGGAAAGAAAATTAAAAACCGAGCACAACTTATATACATGCAGCCGGCGTAACTTATGGATAAAGAGGCCATACTCACAAGACAAGTGGCTTGAACATTGAATCATTCTCAACAGTGCTGAGGAGGTGCCCACACAATTTTATTTATATATATATATATATATGCGTCCAAATATATATTTCATCTTAATTATTATACTGCGTCCTTTAACTTTTATTTACCTTTTCAATTTATTCTTAAATAAAAGAATTATAGTTAAACCGTACGATAATTGAAAGACAAAGAAAAACACTGCAGAAAATGGAGCCATATATCCAAGTTGTGAACCAAATCGCACAACCAAAGTGAAGAAACATCTCTAATTTAGAAAATTCAAACAAAATGGATAGACAAAAGCAACTAACCAAAAGTCCAATAATTAGAGTCTTCTGTGCATAATGAATAATTAATGAAAAAATATTTAATACTGAAATAATAAGTACCTACTTAGCAATCAATGAAAAATATCTACTATAAATTTTAATAAATAATAAATCTTAGGAATTAGAGTATTTATGCTATCATCCAGTGAAGTACATGAGCTTTTCCCTCTTAAGGCGTAGCATAGAATGTAGTCAGCAATTTCTCATCGGACATCAACTTGATATAAGCTAAATCTCGTTGTTGGTCTGAAAGTCCTTCAACCTGCATAATATCAGTATAAAGAGAGTCCTTCATGTCATCCAAACGCTTCTCGTGTTTTTCCATACGCTTCTCACATTCATCTTTGTTCATGTACATGGCTAATCGCTCACTTGCCTCTTTGAAGCCGTCAGCCAACGTATGAGCAATCCTCTCCATACCTTGGAGTAGAAAGTTGTCACGATCGGAACTACTTCACTTTCACTTTTTCGGCCCTACATTTACAGTAGATAGAGTTTGCTTGTAAGAAGTTTGCTCTGATGATGGATGCTCATCTGGAGTCTGATCAGGTTGTAAATTGTTCTAATGGGATATATGCATGTCTCCATCACTGTGCTCGTCCAAACCAGGTTGATTATTTATCTCTTCAATGGCATCATCATATTGTTCAGACTCCTTGCCTTGTGCATGATCCTTATTAAATATAAGGCTGAACTCCTCATAATAAGGGAAAGACATATGCCTGTACTTTGCATGTTTCTTGTGAGCCTGTAAGGATATTACATAAAATTGACATCATGACTAATTAAATTTGATTAATATTAAACGATATATATATATATATATATAATTAATCATATTTACCTTTATATAGTCATCCCAAACTGTCTTAGGAGCTGTCACACATTTCGTTTCAGAGTTCCAACCAAACCCAGATAAGTTGAGAAGGTCAATCACCACACTATAGTGAGCCTTTAAAATTTTATATCTGGATTGGATATGAGGATGTGCCTGAATTTGGCATCCAGGTATAGTCTCATGAAATTTGTCCTTCAATGTGTTCAAGACACCAGGCCTAAGACCACTTTCACTAATAAGATCACCCTTCTCATGCAATTCTAGCATGAAACGGATTAACAAGTCATCCTTTACACTTGTCTATTTGTGAATATCCAACTTTCCAGATTTTTCTGACATGTTGGTCAACTGTAAGACATATTAGAACCTAACATAAATTATGCATAAAATAAGAACATATATAGCTTAAATAAAAAAAGGAGCAGTTATAGCACAAATAAAAATTGTACAAAATACACAACTCTTTCAACTCATTATTCTATTAGAAGTAAAAGCAGTAAACATTTCATTAACAAGATTGTTCTGAAATGTAGCCCATTGGTTAGAGTTCTCCATGTTTTGGATTGGAGGGTTGTACATCCTATCCACACCAACTTCCAAGTCATCTACTTCATTTTCAAGTAGATCTACACCGTCTTGATGAATTAAGTTGTGCAAGAGACAACAAGAAATTATGATTCGGTTATATGTCTTAATGGGATAAAATGATGGGCTTCTTAGAATAGCCCACCGTAACTTCAAAATGCCAAAGCACTTCTCAATGATATTTCATGCCGATGAATGTCTCATATTGAAGCACTCTTGTGCGTTTCAAGGGTATCGCCCTTCTCTCCATTCATTTAAGTGGTATTTTTATCCTCGATATGGTGCAAGAAATCCCTCACAATTGGCATACCCAACATCAACCAAGTAATATTGACCTTGTGGAACTCTTAAGCCATTCCTCCTACTAATGGCATCACGAAGAACCCTTCTATCTGCTGCAGATCCTTCCCAACCAGGCAACACATATATGAAGTAGCCATCTTGTGAGCAAACACCCAGCACATTTGTGGTTATGTCTCCTTTCCTAATTCGGTATCTTGCCTTGTCCAAAGCAGAAACTCTCACCTTAATATGAGTTCCATCCAAAGCTCCTAAACCATGCTATCAAAAAGGAAAAAAATATATTGCAAATTATCTATATGCTTATACAAAATTTAATGAGTATAAAATATATATATCTACCTTGAACCATTTCTACCTATCATCATTGGAGTCTTCTGCCACAGGCTCTGCTTTTTTGAATAAAATATGTCCAACCCTCATCATACTATGTAGAACGGAATTGAAATACCTACTAATGGTTTCTCCAGATCTATTAAAGTTATATTGTATTACTCTATTCTTCACATGATGTGCTAGTATGTGAAGAAAAATGGCAACTTGCTCATCTATAAGCATATTCTTACTAGGTTGGAGACCTCCGACTTCCGTTAGTATAGAGCATAGCTTATCAAATGTTGACCTATGCATTCTAAGTAAGTTGTAACATGCTATATCACTACTACACACTAATCTCTTTAGATAAGATCTCTTTGCAAAAAAAATCCATTTTGTAAGGTATATGAATGATCCGTCGCCTCCTTAACATGATCATCATACTCACACAGATAAAACTAATGTATTTCCTTAGCCATGCTCTGCCACCAGAGTAACAAGCACAATTAGGCTCTCTTTTCTTCAGATATTGTTATAACTGTGTAAACAACCATATAAGAGTTAACAAGGAAATATGTCATACCCGTTAAACCAGTGAGTTTTGGTTCAGTCATCACAAAAACAGAACCCAATATAACATAAAGCTAGCTTATAAAATGACATTCAGTTGATGATTCAAATGTTTACTTCCCTAGTTGGAAATAAATGGTTTTAAAACTGTTTTAAACTAAAGAACAACGTTTAAGTTATCATTTTAATGTCTCCAAGTATCATTCAACCATCTAAAATGGTTCTTCTGCATAAGGAAGCATTCAACATCAAATTTTAAAATAGATCATAGCTTCCAAATCCACTCACCCCACTGAACACAAACTTAAATATATAATATTTCATATTCCCTATACTTATCTTGCCTCCCAATATAAACCATGTGACCACATCCTATAATCTTGAAATTTTCCAGCTTTGAGATAATACTATTTTAGCAACCAAAATAGTATGTTCACTGCTTATTTAACATTCTTGAACATACCTTAGTACTTTGGGGCACTTGCTTAACATTGAAAAATCTCAAAACGTCAATGTATAATCAGTTTTAACCTTAAAAAACATTTAAATAGCAGCACCTAATGATCTGAAAAATATTTCTAGTTTTCAAAAACTATCATCTTCAAGAAAACCATGTTCTCCTCTTACATACAACATAAATCTCAATTGAAAAACTCATCCTGAAGGCTCCAATCTCCACTCCGAACAAGTCATAAGTAATTAAGCAAACTTCCCTTCTCCCAAATAGGAAATTGAAAAGCCGTATGATGGAAAGCACAACTACACAAAATGAAAGAAATGCAGAAACCACTCCCCGGCTACCAAATCAAGATACCTAGCTCACCTCTCATCTCTTGTAACAAAATCCTCAATCTATACAACCCAAAGCAGTAAGGAGGGGAAAAGATAGACTCTCAATCTTTATTTCTTTCCTAAACATCAACCGTGTAAGTGTTCACGACGGAATACGCATTCCCAATTCAAACAGAACTCAAAAATTAAAGATACAGAAATTAAATTGACAAACAGATAGCAATGACCCAACATATTAGAGCAACCATTGTCAACTAATAATCTTGAATTGAACTAAAACCAAATACCCATCAGAATTAACAAACACTAACAAGAGGCAACACATGAAACCGAGATAAAATCACTATTGTTCTCTGTTACACATCAAAACAGGGATTCCCTCTGAAACATCCTAACGTCGCATCGAATACAGAGGAAGTGAAAGACTATAAAACTGATACCTGTTCGATTGTCTCTTTTAGGGCAACCGTGAAGGGCGACGATGGTATGCAGAATTTGAGATGTCGGTGGTGAAGGGGAAAAAAAGGAGTTTGGTGTGTTACGTGAGAGAGATTCTGGGTTTGATGGTATGCAGAAGTTGAGATGTCGACGGTGAAGGGGAAAAAAGGAGGAGTTTGGTGTGTTACGTGAGAGAGATTCTAGGTTAAATCCAGGGTTATTTTATCTAAAAATATTTTAATTAAGGATATTTTTGTCTTTATAATTTTATAATCCAGGGATTCAAAACATAATACCAAGGGGGAGATGGCTTTGCAGTAATCCCACATTCGTGGTATTCACAATCCCTGGTTACTCGGAGTCCCTCGCATCAAACGACATGTTTTAACCCAATCACTGATCTAATCCCACTCCCAACCCTCAAATACCTCATACCAAACAGGGCCTTAGTGTAGCAGCGTGTACGAAGGAAGCAGGATGCGGAGGCTACGGGTATCAGTGTTGCATTGTCACAGGCCATACTCGGGGATAATAAATTAATATGCCAATGAGTGTCATATATTTTAGTACTACCTATTTATAATATTCAACATAAATATTGTACATTGTGTACGAGCGGATACATTAACCGCAGTATTAGATCTTGGGAGCATACCCATTCAAGTCAATTGCACAAATCTCAAAAGATGAGGATTCATTTTTTGTGGTGTAAAAAAAAGCTAAGGTATAAAAATACTCATAAACTTTCATTAAAATTACGCCTAGCACATATATTTGTTTAGAAATATAAAAATACTAATGAACATTTAAAATAAAAACAAAAATATCAAAATCATTAAATATAACTGTCAACACCTGTTTCCATTTTGATAATCGAAGAGTAATAAAGACGGAATTCAATGGGCATACAGAAAAATACAATTATACTGATAAAAATATTTGTTTACAATCCCAATGTCATTTGTCAACGGAAAATAGAAAATACAGCGGAAACTTAATATTTACAAATTATCCAAAATATTAAGGCCTAGACTAAGGTATAACCACGTTCATATCCTCGCCTCGAGACACATGCCACTCACTTTTCGATGTCTACGTCTTTTCCCTTAGACCCACTGGTACCCGTTGAGGTGTTTATTAAAAATAGGGTGAGATTCCGGAGAACCCCAGTAGAAACATGCTATCATCCATAAAGAATGCGAAAAGTAAATATGATATATGCCATGTATGCACCAATTAATGAACATTATAAACATATCATCTGCATGTATACATGAGTAGGGCCCAGCCTCACTATTCTGCACTGGTTGGGTTTTCACCAACTCCAGTGTAAGTGCCTCTGACACTTCTAGCCCCTCTCTAGGTAAATCGTGTTGATTAATAAAGCGCATTTACAAACATTTGCATTCACACAATCATATAACTATGGCATAATGTATGAAGGATAATGTCTCTACCTCAACGTTTTATAATCCTCTGTTTAACGGTGTCTCGTAAAATGTAATACCATGAAATTTGGGATTTGAGGCTTAGGAATAAGCTTAAATTAAGTGGACTACTAAACCTAATTTAGCAGGAGCCCAAATTTATCCCCTAATGGTTCTTATATCTTTGGGATATTAAGAAAGTAAAATGGTGAATTTTGGAGAATATAATTATGTTTTTGGTGAAATCGTCTATGAGGCAGTGAGCTTGTCATGCGATTTTTTATGATCAAATAATGATAAAAAATTATGAAATTTTATAGGGTGAAATTAGACATCCTAAGCTTTAATTTTATAGGTCATATGAATCAATTAGAGCTATATACAAAAAGATATGAATTTTTGAAGTCAGCACAGAAAAACTGTGAAGTTTCTGGAACAACAGGCAAAGATTAAAATTATGGAAATTTTGTGATTCCATCAAGCAAAATTCTATATTTTTTCATGAAACTAAACTCAATAAGGGTTCTATAGGCTTTGGAATCACTCTAATTCGATTTTTCTATAATTAGTTATGATTTTTCAAAGTTAGGGCAGAAAATCAGCCAGAATTTCTGAAATCCAAAAATAAAGGAAATAAATAAAATAACATTAGATATATTATAAAATATATCATCTTCTTTCTCCAAGCTCAGTCTAGCGTGAAATATACCTGAAATAGAGAGAGAAAGATCAGATTTTTCTAGAGAGAGAAAGTGAAGAGATCTTGTACGGTAAGTTGATTTCTTCAGTAAATCCTTACTTAAAATGTATAACTCCGCTCCTAAGCTACTCTTTCATATATTTTAAGGTTTTGGAAGGTCAATTCAGCCCTTGGGAAGGTTAGGGTTTCAGCCAAGAAGAGGAAAAGCTAGTAGGAGCTTGAGGTAAATTCCAAACCTTTGTATATTGACTATTCTAGCTGCTGTAGACAATTTAATCGGTGAAATTTCGCCGGATTGTCTTTGGTTCTAAAAATGGAAAATGGTTTTGTGGGCCTGTTATACTTTCAAAATTGGTACTAAATGGTAGTTTTAACCTAATGGAATAGTCATTAAATGGTTAGAAGTAGAAAAGAATGCGTTTGCGGAGCCCAAACCGAAAAACCCTGATTTTCCCCGAAGTTCTTATAAGTTTCATCCAGCTCTAGAAATGGGTCTTAGAGTTGTATTTTCAATGATTTGATGATTTCATTGAGTTCAGGAGGGAAATTTAGGGGGGGTTACAGTTGGGCACTTTTTCAAAAAAGGCTGAGAAAGCATAATTACGAAAAATGCCCCTAAAACACTAAAATAAGGGCTGCCAAGGGCAATTTCATCTTTTGGAAGTGAATTTGGTAATTCTGAATCTAGAAACGGATTCCTTGGGCGAAAATATGTCTGGATAGCCTAGGTTAAAATTTCAAGAAAAGTACAGCCGGACTGGGTATGATGGGGCGTGGTCCTCGAGGGTACTTTAGTAATTTTTCAAGATAGACTCATATAACCCCAGAAACACTATGGAAGTGTCTAAATAGTACATTTGAAATTGTAGGATCGAATATGGAGCCTCGAGCTGTTGGCACGCAAATCGAGGAGAAAGATTGGAGATAAGGGACTTACCTTACTTGCATGTATTTGATATTTTTGCTTGTGTAATGATGTATGTGATTGCTTTACTTGATTGTGTAGAGCATATTTGAATAAATGAAGCTCTGTTTCTATTTTTGCTGTGGCCATAGTCTTATTGTATGAAACATTGAGCATGCAGAAATATCATTATGGGGCATACATCTAGATAAAGCTAACATGTCATACACATAGTATCAATCATGCATGGATTATGGTATCTGTTTCCTACTGAGATTCTCTCGAATCTTACCCTCCTCTACCAACAATTTAGACAGGAGACGACAGAAGATATGTAAACAACAATGCAGAGTACCGTATGAGGGGATTACAATAATGGAACGAAGACGGGAAGAAGTCTCCGTTTCACTGGGATGAGTTTAGACACCCTAATAGCCTGGTGCAGCTACCTTAATCATAAGTATTATGTACAAACCCCTATTGGAAATTTATGTAATCATGCACATATTATCAGTATAGTTATGCTATTCCTGTATTGCCTACCGAACCGCATATCGTTTTCTGGGTCTCGACTCGGTCCTAAAATATTAAATGTACAAGAAATAGGTCATAACCTATCCAAGTATCATTTTAGACTCTTCCATAGTGTTTATTGTGGTTATATTAGTCTATGGTAAAAATTTACAAAAATGCCCTTAAGAACCCGGCCCGATGGCACGTTTTCCCAAAATTTTGAGCAAAGCTATTTTGACTAATTTTTGGCCAATGAATCCATTTCCGGGCTCGAAATCACCAAATTCAGTGTCAAATTATAAAAAATACCCTTGACAGCCCCCTATTTAGGGATTTCAGTGGCGTTTTCGTAATTATGCTTTTTTGGCCTCTACCGAAAAAGTGCCCAAATGTAACCCCACCTATTTTTTCCCACTGAGTCCAATGGAACCATTTATTTCATGAAAATCTAACTCCTACTACCATTTCTGGTCCTGGCCAAAATATTAGGGAAAAAAGGGAAAAAATGAGGTTTTGTTTTTTAGCTCCCAAAATTTGTACTTTTTCACTTCTAATCCATGATTAACTTATTTAAACACTTCTTAACCATGATTTAAAGGATTTTGGGCAGCATAACCCCTTAGAATTATGGCTTTTCTAATTTTACAAATCAACCCAAAAATCATAAAAACCAAACAACAATTATCAACAACAACTCAATAAGGCAAGTTCATGAAGTTACCCTCTTTGGCTACTTGCCTTCCTCTTACTCTAGGCTCCTCCTCCCTCTCTTCTTGATCTCAAAGTGTGTCTTCACCACCATGGATTCATGAGAAACAAGAGTTTAGAGAAGAATCTAAGGGAATGCCATAAGAAAAACCAAAGAAACCACCTTAACTTGACCTCTTCTTCTCCCTTCTCTCTAACACTTTGAAATTCTCCAAGTCCACTCACTCTCTCTCTTTTCTTTTGCTTTGGCCGAATGTGTGCATGAAAGAGGAAGGAGTTTGTGATTAATAAATTGGTCTTCTTCCTTCCTAACCATTGATTCAATCAAAGGCCCAAGTTGTGACACCTGTCACCATTCTCTCTTCCTCATAATTTCTTCATTGATTTGGCCATTAGTTGAATCATTATCTCCCTTTTCTTGCTCCAACAAATCCGTCCATACTTCCCCTTTTTCTTCAATTAGTTCATACTTCTTTATCTATATTCACACTTACACTCTTCCATTTAATTAAGTCAAAGTCTTCCTTTTTTTTGTCCCCTAAAATCGGTCCCTCTCATCCTCTCTTACAAGACAAGCTAGTTTCTTCCCATATAATCATGTGTGTCCTCTTTCAAGCACTCAAGTATTCCACTCCTTCACTCAAGCTTACCATCATACAATCAAATATCTCCCTTCTTTTACTCAAGCTATCCCTTCATGCATTCACCATACTTCCAAGTTGTGTACACTCATCCTTTGGCATCATGACTCTCTTCATGTAGAAATTAGGCATGTGCTCATGAAATCAAATTTTCTCCTCATTCATGTGTGTTTGGACGAAATTTCAAGAGGGAAGGAAAGGGAAAAAAGTGATTTTAACAATTCCACAATTGACATAATTTCTTTTATGTATAATCCTCCTTAATTTCCCCAATTCTAGATTTATTCCACTAATAATAATCTCATTATGTATTTTCTTTTATTTTCCTTGATTAATTGAAATTAACTCCAATTAATTGAAAAATAATTAATCTTGGGCTAAATTGGCAAAATTATGATTTTGCTATCCCCTTTGTAATTTAATTCAAGTTTTGAATTAATTTGTCAATTTCCTTATGAATATGAATATTTCAAAATTTACAAAATCCAACTTCATGAATATTCACCACTTTATTGAATTATTTAAATAATTACAATATATTTTTTGTGAATAAAATTTGGGGTGTTATAATAACTTTATGCCATCATTACTTTTTATGTTGAAATTCACACTATTTTTTTGAGAATCCAAAATACCCTTGACAAAAAAAAAAAAAAAAAAAAAAAAACCCTCCCTCCTCAACCTCTGATACATGGATCGCAGATTCTCTCCCTTCCTCACTTAATCTCCCATCTCAGATGCATGCCTGGAGAACGGACGAAGAAGTTGTGGCAACACGAAGCTCTGGCAAAAATCCGTGACCAATAACAATAATACTCCCTTCGGTCTTAAATATAGGATAAAATTTGTAGTGTAAATTGCACTACAAACTTTATCTTATATTTAAGACCGGAGGTAGTAACAACGATGAGCTTAAATTACATTGGCTAATTTAACCTTTACCTCTCCGAAGTGCAAACGTCCCCGTCCCACCTATTTAGCATTTACTTCGTTGGCTTTGAAAGTCTTTCCCTTTTCTAGATTTTATTTTATACTACCTCTAGAGCTGTTACTGCTGCTTTTTAATGCCTTTTGAGTTTTTATACTCTCCCTGTCCTTTTGTTCAGATTTGAAGGTTTGATATTGTTGATCAATTGTTTTTGGTAGATAGTTGGGAGCCAGGGAGAGGTGGTCTTTTTTTTTTTTTTTGGGGTATATTGTGTAATATATACTTTTTCATATAAATGAAGAATCAGATGCTGCAAGGGGGTTTTTTTTTTTTTTTGAGTGGGGGTATGTTGATACTTTAATAAAAAAAGCGTGGGACCTATTATTAAAGATAGCCGTATTAGGTTATATTTAACACCTTAGACATTTTTTTTTAAATTTTAAATGTTCATAGGTATTTTCATATCTTTGAAAAACACATGGTACTAAGCACACTTTTAAAAAAGTTCTTAAGTATTTTTATATCTTAACCTTATAAAAAACAGGGCTACAAAAAAAATGTGGTTAAAGAATGCTAGTAGCTACCTAAATTTTATTTAACTCATTACAAAAAAGGCATCTAAAAGTAAACTATGACAATGTTTGTTAGGGGGTGTCAAGAGCAAGAATAATATAAAATAAAAATAATCTTATAATTGTTAGTATTTCAAACAGTAATTTTTTTATTTTAATATTATCAATTAAAAATTTCAAAACTAAACGGTGGGAACTATATTTGAAAGACGTAGATTTAACCATATAGTAACTATGTTGTGTAAAACAGGCGGTCTTAAAATGCTGATAGATGGCAGGCTGGCCATGTTCATGATGTGATTCTACTTATCTGCTCTATTTTTCTCACCTACACCGTCCAATTTCAGTTTGGCCAGCCCATCCTTGAGTCATGTTTCATGGCCTCTCTCGCTTCCCGAATCCTGAGTTGGTATCGATTTCTTACTTTAGCTTCCAAGTTACTAAAGAGGGTTAGATCTAATAGAATGGACTAGTTCGATAAACCAACATTTGAATATTTTTGGGAGAAGTGCTCATATTTAGTGCCTAATAATACCTCAAATAAGATTGTCTCAAACAAGAGATTACCTATTTTTAAAAAAAACAAGGGACTTGCTAGTTGCTTCCTCATGAAAAAGTAATGGTGGTGGAGCTACTTCCTTTAATATTTTTGTTATTCTCTCCACTCCCTCCACATTTTTGGCTCTATCCCCCTCCAATCCAATCTTCTTCTCGTTATTGCTTTAATTGATGATTTGATTAATTGTTTGTATGTGCTGTTTGGAGAGAACTTTATTGATTTTGCACGTTAACTTAACACTTTCTTTTATAACATTGCGTTGGTTTCGAATAGTTTATTTTTAGGCAATAAGTGTTTATAAATCGTGATTCATGGTATACGAGGTAAGTATGTGAGATGAGTTTTATCTCGGCTTGCGTAATAAACACTTATATTCAAAAAATAAGTGTTTCCAAACATAATAAATTTATATTAAAGTTAGAACGATAAGAAGATTAAAGTTAACTTAAGCTTAACACTCACTTTCTCACAAATTATATAATTTATCATCGTATGATTTCTCTTCACAATTTTGTTGTTGTTGTTGGATTACTTATTAAGTTCAGTTTTTATTCATTCTTTCACACATCTATCACATTTAGAAACAAACGAACTCACAATCTTATATTTAAAAACGACTTTTCTTTTGGACTGATATTTAAAAACGACTTAAAGGGTGTGCTTTGGGTCAAATTCTTTCATTTTAGAAACAATCCTAGTATATTTGATATTTTGTCCGAGATAAAAGTAAAACCATCAGAAACTGGAAAAAAAAAAAAACAGCCATAAGATTATTGATAAATACAAAAGTGACCACTAGCCAAAAAAAAAAAAAAACACACACACTGACACATACACAAAGAAAGGGGGGAAAACCTGAAAAAGAAAAAGAACCTGCACTACTAATTTTGGACACGTGTACTTTACTGATAGGCCCACCGACATAGAATTATTCTCCAAGGCTCGGACTTCAGATCTCATTTAGTCAAAACCAGAAAAGCAAGATAATTCCGGGCCATAAAGTTGAAACCGGGCCCCACCTGTGGCCCACGCCGGCGACTCCTTCGTCGTCCGACGACGGTGATTTCGCCGGTGATAAGTCACTGGAATTCGATCTCTCACTGTAGAGTTTCCGAATCTTCTCCAAATCATCATTCGCGAAATCCACCTTCCTTTTCTTTGACGGCGAAATGAAAGGGTACATAACCGCCTCTTCCACCGCAGAGTGATTAAGTCCAAGCACGTGACCGATCTGGTGCATCGCCACCGACTCCAGATCCATTTCGTCGGTCTCCGTCGTGTTATCGCTACGCCACACCCACTTCTCACCGGAATCCAAAACGACATCCCAGTTCCTCGTCGTATTATCCAACCACGAGCCGCCTACCACTCCTAGATTCCCGTCCAACGACAAGAACAAGATTTGAATATCAGATTCGTTAAACGACGTCGTTTCCGTGAAGTTCAATCTCGTCACCTCCGACCACCGGCGAAAGGCGTCTGCGAACGTATCCTTTAACAGCAATCCTGTTTCATTTTGAGGTGAAAAAGCATAAGTGAGCTCTTTCTTCCCCTCCTGCCACCACTTGGTAAACGACGCCGTCGCCGCCGTGTGATTCACCAGTACAGTGGAGGAGGCATTGATGACGTCAGGAAGGCCACATCGCGGCCGCTTGATTAGTGACACGGTGGTGTTGTCGGGCTGGCCGGTGACGTTGAGGTGGAAGGTCTTCTGAAAGAATTTGATTGCTGATTCGAGGTCGTCGGAGAATTCATCGGTGAAGTTTGAACTGAAAGTGGATTCAAGGAAACCGAACAAATCAAAGTAGCGTTTAATCGTGGATAAGCCGTCGACGACGGTTCCTGTTCGAATTCGACCACCATGGGAGCTCAAGAATGAGATCAATATATCCAATGCTTTGGAAATAGTGCTAAAATTTAGGATTTTGAGTATTTCTAGCCCAAATGGTATAAGGAACAGTAAATTAGCTGAAGCTAGAAGAAACGGGGAAGATTCATTCGCAATTAGAAGGGATAAGATCAAGACCACAATGTAAGCTTTTCTCACTCTCATTTTTCTCTCTCTACAGTTTATGAGCTTAGTGTTTGGTAAGGGAAAGTTCGAGTGGCTTTTAAATAGACTGGAACATGGACAAGGATAATTTCTATGTTACCCTGTGCTGGATTGACTGACTTTAGCAGATGCCATCAACGGAATTTCTTAGAAATACGACACTGCCATGTGTTTGCTTGGTGGGGAATGGAAGGTAATCATTTTGTATTCCCACTTTAGTATAATAAAATACTCCTTCCCTGCTGCATGTAAGGGTTAATAATAAAATGATTTATTTTAGATCTATATCTTAATTTACTTTATTGTCAAAATTATAACTTTTTTTTTTTGTTAAATTAAATTTTAGTTGTGGTCCAGTCGAGGCGCTGAGGGAGACATCCCAACTTAGAGTTTTGTTTTTGGATTGTAGGTAAGTCTAATCCCTTTCCTAAAATTTATGTATAAAAAAAAAAGAGGTACTTTAGAAAAATTTGCACACATTTTTAACAAATAATTTAACCAATTTTCTAAATTTATACAAATTACTTATACAACATTTATATTTTTGGTGTAAACTTAGAATGTCTCCAAGTTATTTTGGATTTGAGACTAATCTCTTTGGGTAAGTTTTAAACCCTTTCAACAAGTGCACTTCGAGAATTTGAATTTGTATTCTTCTCCTTAAGAGTGTGAGAGACTACTTAGAGCCTGTTTTGATTAACGGTGGCAGAAATAGTGTTTTTCTAATATAACTTTTGCAAACTTAAAATAGGATAAAAGTTGGATTGTAAATGTGATTTATGTTTGGATTAGCAGTGGTAGAAGCCCATCTACACTATCAAAAGCAGGTATTAGTAACTTCTTCTTAAAAGTAGTTTTTGGCCTAAAAGCCTAATTGAAAAAATGTCAACCAAAACACCTCATTTTACTCTCACTATACCTTTTCCCTTTCTACTATGCTTTTTGAGCCTCCATCGTCTTCCCAAATAGGCCATTGTCATCTCAACTAACAATTTGTTGTCATATAACTCTTGTATTTTGGACCAAGCAAGGGAGTGGCATTTAAATCATATCTTCGATATTAAAAATGAGGTATATCATTATATTGTGGAGATTAAAAATAAGTTAATTTATTTATAAAAAAATGTGTATTAATTTTTAAAAATACAACTTTAATTGTTTGTATGGGAGACTATTCGTAATGAAATCGTCCTTAATAAGTGCAACTTCCGACTCTTAATGCTTAATAGAATGTCTAGTTTGTAGTGTAATTGAAGAAGTATAGCTAATAGGGATGGCAGGGATAACTCGGAGACTAAATTTAAAATATGGGAAGAAAAAGTTGATTGAGTTCGTATTTCTGTATTATGTACAATGCATTCCACTCCACTAGCTCTGCTGTGTAATATTCGATATTTAATTAGGAAAGCGAAATGAATGCATGATTTACCGGTACTTTTCCATGGGCATCAATATAATTTTACAGAAGGACAGGGAAGCATCGGAAGCTCCTTTTTGTATTTGTAATTTGTATATTATTTAATGTTATCATATCTATAAATGATCTGGGTTCGTGTGTATACGCTACGTTTAGAGGGCCTCACGATGCAGTCAAGTCAATGAGGGTCTGTTTGAATTGGTGTTGGAGAAGCATGTTCACGTAAGTCTAAGCAAAACTCCTTTTACATAGTTATTTCGTATACATACAATAAATCACATCAGAAAAGTAATTTCTACTGCTAACCCAAACAGATACTAAATCAAGGAAAACTACTCAGATGGTATATAATGTTTGTCAAGTTTATTCATTTAATTGGTAATTAAATTAAGGAAAAAAAAAAATTGATTGACACTTATAATTTTACTAATTAATCATTTCAGTTCCTATTCTATATAAATTTACAACTCAGTCCTTATATTTTAAAAATATAAGCAACTCAGTTATTAAATCGTCCACTGTTTCGCAAGGGGGCTAAAAGAGTACTGACATAGGACCACATTATTCTTGTGAAGTAGGATTAAAAAGCCACGTCATCATGCCCTACCTTCACTAATAATTTAAATGCAAGTCTTGATAATGAGATTTTGCAAACGTAAAAAGGAATTAAGAGCGTTAAATTGCTTGCTCCTCCTCCAAAGCTAGCCTCTACCACTCTGCTTCCGGCAAGGACATTGATAAGGTGGTAACAGGTCCGCGAGAACGGCAATGCTGCCCCCTTCGACGGCACCAAAATCATTACTCAGGCTTCATAGGAAAACCTTTCAACAGAGTCCTATATATAGAACTAAAATGATAGCAAATATTTAACAAGCCAATGCGAAAAACACTCATTTTATGAAATCCATGATCCTCTAAATGCCAATTACCAACTGAATAGCTATACCAACACTAGTACAAAAAAGGTGTTTTAGACTGGCCCATTTAGACCGGTTGTAATGGATGCAGGTCTAAAAGAAATGCGCGGTGGCATTTTCGTTATTATAAACAAGTTGGGAGACCGGTTATTATAATAACCGGTCTAAAAAAGATTATTTAGACCGGTTCTATTCTAACCAGTCTAAAAAAAATTAGAGATTTTATTTTTTAGACCGGTTACTAAGAGAACCGGTCTAAAATAAATTTTTTTAGGACGGTTAAGAGGATAAATGGTAAAAAAAAAAATGTTTTTAAGACCGGTTGCCTAACAACCGGTCTTAAAAGTGGACTTTTAAGACCAGTTGTTAGGAAACCGATCTTAAAAGTCCAATTTTAAGACCGGTTGTTAGGCAACCGGTCTTAAAAGTACACTTTTAAGACCGGTTGTTAGGCAACCGGTCTTAAAAGTGTTCCCAATTTAATTTCTTTCCAGCGCCGTGCCTCAGCTCACACTCCCGCCTTTGCCAATCTCATTTCGGTCCCTTCCATTCTGAATCACCCAAGCAAGTTTGTTCCCAATCTTTTCTCTCCTCAGAGAGAGTCCCCATCCCTTACCTTATCCCATTCTGAATCGAGTCCGTCGTCGCTCTTCGGCCGCTGTACTGTCGTGGGTGCTCGTGGGTGCTGTCGACGAACATACCTCATACATTGCTTCAGCTGCTCGTGGGTGCTGTCGTCACTGGATTTCTGGGAAATCTTCGTCTTCAATCTCTATTTTGAGGTATGTTCCTCGTCTGTTCTGAGAAAACACCATTATATATGTTCCTCCTCTGTTCTATTGTTGAATGTGAATGCACATTAGATGTTTGATAAATTGTTTGAAAGGAGAAATTGAAGACATTAGGTCAGTTGTTGGGAACTGTTGTCATGGATTTAGCAAAACGAAAGAAGTTTGCATAATTTCAAATCCTCTATATATCATTTATCCTAACCTCCTAGCAAAATGCTCCACCAAAAAACAAAACCTGAGCACTCATGACTGACAGCCTTGAATGCTAGTAATATGTTTTATGGTAGGTAATTGGGATGAATTGAGAGGATGTTTTATGGTAGGTAATTGGGAAGAAATGGTGGTTTCTTTGCAAAATTTGGTTACTCGTGGTTAAATGGAGATAATTAGAGGGTGCTATAAGAAATGTGTTAGTGATTGACAAAAAAAAAATGCAAGTTGCGTATGGGAAGATACAAAGGGAAGGAAGGTAGGAAAGAAAGGAGTAAATGAAATGAAAGGGGAAAATATTAAAAGCAGGTAGCAACTAGCAACTATAAAAAAGCAAAATGGATAGTGAATGGATCCTACCAACCGTCCAGATTTTTATCTGCCACCATTAATTCAGGGTCATGTCATGTCCTCCTTACTCATACTCACTACCACTATTCCTTCCTTAGATTATTAATTTGTGGATGTTACCTCAACCTAATACCATTATATATTTATGTTTGTATTAATCACATCATCATATACACAATAATCCTTCCTAGTAATATTTTTTTGGGGGGCAATTTCCATGACTGACAGCCTTGAATGCTACCCTTTGTCCACTTGGTAAGGCAAGTTGTGACTCGGGACTTCTGGAGCACTCATGTTGAGGCCTTCTCTTCAATTTTGATTGAGAGGAAGCTTCTTCTGGGATCTCATTGTCACATTTTTCAATTCAGTAACATTTGTTTTACATAATTAGATTGAAGATAGTATATTATCACTAAATCAAACACCTTACACATTCTTAACATATATTGTTAAATGGGGATGACTCTGCGTGTATCTATTGCTTCCATACATCGATCTCCCAAAGACATCACAACAACTCGAAATAAACACCACCTTAAAATCACAGCAAGCCTCACGATACATAAATATATTACTCTATTGTTTATACCTTTTTATTTTGTTTATACCTTTCCAAACATGACGGGGTAATTAGGATATATATGCGTTTAGTGAATTTTTCTTTATAAGGTTGGAATTGTAGGAAGCCATGCAAATGGTCCCCCATTAACTTAGTGACATGCACTTCTTTTCAAATAAGCAAAAAAGTCAACACTCTTGTTTATGCTTGAAGAAAAAAGATGACCCATTCTCATCATACTCCTACCTTTTCCAGGGGAAAAAGTAGAAAACAAAAAAAAAGGTGTTGGAATATATGGATCGTAGTTAGATACAAGCTAAACGGACGAGTGTTGAATATGATATTGGGGTGAGGGGTTTTTTAGACTTTGCAAAAAGAAATGCCGATGATGATAGTGGGATGTTTTATTGCCCTTGTGTAAAATGTTTGAATGAGAAGCGATTAAGTGCTGCAGATATATATACACATTTAATTTGTGAAGGGTTTTGTAAGACGTATGTAGTATGGGTATGGCATGGTGAACAATTAGAAATGCCAAGTGCATCTCAACAGGGGAAGTGACTTGTGATGATAATGACACGGATATGGATGATCGGATAGAGGACATTATTCGTGATGTAGGAGAAGAGGCTTTTGAACAATCACATGCATATGGTAATATGTGCAGTGATGCTGAGAAGCCGTTGTACCCGGGGTGTAAAAAATACCAATTGCTGAATGCTGTATTGAAATTGGTAAGCTTGAAAGCACGGCATGGATGGAGCGACAAGAGTTTTTCAGAAACACTTGAAGCCTTTAAAGATATGCTTCCTGATGATAATGTGTTGCCTTGTCGATACTATGATGCTAAGAAAATACTGTGTCCACTAGGGATGAAGTATAAAAAGATCCATGCTTGCCCTAATGATTGCATATTGTATAGAAAAGATCATGAAGATAAGGAGCAATGTCCGATATGTGAAACTCCGAGGTATAAATCAAATAAGGGCCCTGCAAAAGTGTTGTGGTATCTTCCAATCATTCCAAAGTTCAAGCGCCTGTTTGCTAATGAAATTGATGCCAAAAATTTGAGATGGCATGCAGATGAGCGAATTTTTGATGGAAAGCTTCGACATCCAGCTGATTCTTCTCAATGGCAGAAAATCGATCAATTATTTCCTAGCTTCGGTGAAGAACCTAGGAATCTCAGGCTTGGGCTTAGCACAGATGGTATGAATCCTTATGGTAGCCTAAGCAGTATACATAGTTCATGGCCTGTTCTGTTGGTAATTTACAACTTATCTCCTTTGTTATGTATGAAACGAAAGTACATAATGTTATCTATGTTGATTTTGGGACCAAAGCAACCCGAAAATGACATAGATGTTTACCTAGAACCCTTGATCGAAGACTTGAAAGAGTTGTGGGATAAAGGTGTCGATGTTTTTGATGCGAACAAGAAGGAGACTTTTAATATGCGAGCAGTGATCTTTTGTACTATAAATGACTTCCCTGCATATGGGAACTTGTCAGGATATAGCGTTAAAGGCCACAAAGCTTGTCCGATATGTGAAGAAGGCACATGCTACCATCAACTTCAACATGGAAGAAAGACGGTTTACCTTGGCCATAGGCGATTTCTAAGACGAAGCCACCCTTATCGTAGATTAAAAAAAGCTTTTTTCGGTGGCCAAGAGTTTGAAGATGCTCCAGAGGCATTGACTGGGGAGAAAATTTATGAAAAGGTGAAAAATATCAATACTATGTTTGGTAAGTCATCAAAGAGTAGAAATGAGAAAAATATATGGAAAAAAAGGTCCGTCTTCTTCGATCTTCCATATTGGCGCAATCTTGACGTCAGACACTGTATTGATTTCATGCATGTGGAGAAGAACGTATGTGATAGTATTGTTGGGACACTGCTCAACATACAAGGAAGTTCTAAGGATGGCGTGAAGGCAAGATTAGACTTGCAAGAAATGGGAATACGAGAAGATTTACATCCAAGGCCATACGGTAATAGAACTTTTTGTCCTCCAGCTGCTCATACTTTGTCTAAGGTTGAGAAAAGAAGCTTTTGTGAGTGTTTACATGGCGCTAAAGTTCCCTCAGGGTATTGTTCAAATTTTAAAAAGCTTGTATCTATAAAAGACTTGAAGTTAATAGGGCTAAAGTCTCATGATTGTCATGTCTTAATGCAACAACTACTCCCAGTCGCTATTCGAGGCATTGCCGAATATGATCTTCAACACATATTGACTAGACTTTGTTTCTTCTTCAATGCCATTTGTTGTGAAGTCATTGACACGGAAAGATTGGAGGAATTGGAAAATGAAGGATATATGATCTTATGCCAGCTTGAGAAGCTTTTTCTTCCTTCCTTTTTTGATATCATGGTACACTTGGTTGTTCATCTAGTGAGGGAGATAAAGTTGTGTGGCCCTATCTATTTCCGGTGGATGTACCCGATCGAAAGAACTATGAAAATACTAAAAGGGTATGTGAAGAACCCCAATCGGCCTGAAGCATCTATTGTTCAAAAATATGTTTCTGAAGAAGCTATGAAATTTTGTCAACATTATTTGTCAAATGTACGACATATTGGCCTTCCTAAACGTCATGATCAAGAAGGGGGTAGACGCGGCGCAACAGTAAAGAGCATAGATGCTGATGAATTGCAACAAGTCCACCTGTACATCTTGAACAATGTTGATGAAGTTCAATATTACATGAATGCCCATAAAGAAATTGTACGGAAACAAAATAGTCGAATGACTGAACAAAGGTTGATCAGGGAGCATAATAGAACTTTCGCACATTGGTTCAAACATAAGGTTGACGGAGAAGAATGTGTTTCTGATACAATAAATTGGTTAGCACGTTGTCCTGAAGTTGATGTCATAAGTTGGACTTCATTTGTGATCAATGGTTATACCTTTTACACCAAGTCCCTAGATGATAAGAGCACTGTCCAGAACAGTGGTGTTGTATTAGTGGCTGAATCTATGCACTTCTCTAGTTCGAAAGATAAGAACCCTACATTGGCTGCCATACCTTATTATGGGGTGATTGAAGAGATTTGGGTGGTTGACTATGTTAAAATTAGATTTCCCATTTTCAAATACAAGTGGGTTGATGTCAATAATGGTGTGAAGATCGATAGGTTAGGATTTACATTAGTAGATCTGAATAGTAGAAGTTTTGGAGATGAACCTTTCATTATGGCAGATCAGGCGCAACAAGTGTTCTATATCACTGATCAGGCAAATAAAATGTGGTCTATAGCTCTCCAAGGAAAAAGGGTCGTTGATATTGACGAGAAAAGTCACTCAAACTATGATCTTCTTGAGACTCCTTCTTTTTCCAGGGGTCTACCAGAACTGAACGAAGAAGATGAAGCAGATAATGCGCACGGCATAAGAAATGATCATCACGAGGGAATATGGGAGGATATCTCTTTATGATACTACTTTGACCTTAACTAACTAAAGTAATTATGATTATGATTATTATCCTTAGAATTTGTGTAGTTATTTTATCGATATAGTCTTCACATGTCGTAGCTTAGGATTTATCTTTCTTTGTTGTCGTTACAGGCAAATGACGGATCCCCAGCGTCCTAGTGCACAGGATCAGCCACCTCCTCCACCTCTGAGTCAGCCACCTAGTGCTCAGCAGAGTCAGCCAGCTAGTGTTAACCAGGGCGAGCCTAGCAATGCTCCGAGCCAGGGTCATAGTGATCACAGTAGCCAGTCTGTACGGAGGGGTAGACGTGGCACACGGTTGACAGATGTTTCCCTCAGTCGGAGTGCAGGCCAAAAGATACCGATTGAGTTTGATAGACATTGGAAACCAATCGGGCCTAATGCACAATGATATAGGAGTTTCGTCGGCCTCCTTGCACGTAACAAGCCGAGCATCTTGATAGAGGAGTGGAGAAATGTCGATCCAAAGGTGAAGCAGCATATTTGGGACACTATTCAGGTATACAATTCTCTTCTGTATGTAATTAATTATTATCAAATGTCACAAATTTGTCACTTACTCCTTAAATGCATGCATTTCAGCTCACCTACGACGTTCCTCAGAGTGAGATGTTGTACAACAAGACGATGACGTATTGTTATGAGCGCTGGAGCAAGTTTAAGACAAATCTGACCAACAATTACATTCATATTGAGGTGAAAGATGGTCAGCCTCGTCCTAATCCGTGCAACACGTATACATTTCTTGATCAAGCGACTTGGCAAGAATTTGTTAGGCTTCGGACTACTCCAGAATCTTTGGTTAGTTGACTTATTTTCCATTTTATTTACTTAGCAATTATCTTAATTGATTCTAACACTTTCCTTTTGTATCATTTCTTATTCGCAGGCAAAAAGGCAAAAAGCATAAGAAAGTGGAAGAAAGAATGATTGCCCTCATACAATGTCTCGTGGGGGTTATGCAAAGGCTGAAAGAGACTTGTTAGCGGCCAAACGGAAGAGATTGGAAGAAGCATCTCAATCCGATCCTTCTGTTCTTCTTTCTCCGCCATCTCCGATTCGTCGAGAAGAAAAATGGCAATTTGCCCACCAAAAGAGGAGTGGGACTTATACGAGTGAACAATCTCGTATAGTTGGTGAAAGAATTGTAAGTATATATCGTTATTGTAATTAATTAAATAAGAAACGTACATTATTACTTATGTTTGTTATTTTGTTTTATGTTACAGGATGAACTTAGACAACAACAAGCTGAGGGCTCTTTTAAGTCGGAGGGCAGGAATGACATCCTCACAATTGCTACTGGTAAACACGAGCATCCAGGCCGTGTCAGGGGAGTTGGAGGAGGGGTAGGGATACGGGATTACTTTGGAGCCCCCGTACACCATTCCTCAAACATCGTGACTAGGGAGGAATTGGAGACTATGTTGGCCATTGCAAGAGCAGAAGCAAAGGCCGAGGCTGAAGCATCTTTTGATGCACTATTAGAGACCCGGTTGAGCAAGATGAAAGAGGAAATGATAGTGTTTATGAGCTCAAGACAAGATACCAGTGCTTCCCAGCCACAATCGATTGATCCTAATAAGCAGAGCACTAAAGGTAGTTGTTGCAACATCAGGCAGTCATCAGAGGGTCCTAACCCGCAAATTACTGAGCTTTGTGATCTTTTTGTCGAGGATCCTCTGAGACGGTTAGTTGCACGGGGTAGTGTGCATAACCTGGGATCAACTGTCCACCACCGACAAATGGAAGGTGATCAAGTCCGGGTGTCAGTTGACGAGGTGATTATTGCGGATACACCTGTCCCTATCCCTTCTGATGAATTCAAGGTCGTTAGCGATGTCTTGGGCACATTCATCTTGTGGCCAACGAACCTTGTTTCTGGTCGAGCCGAGGATAGTCCGATTAAAGCCCCACCAAGTCCGATCAAAGCCCTACCAAGTCCAGCTCCCTTCACTCAGCAAGAAGTTTCACAGCCTCCATTGAATATCATGCAGCAAGTGATTCTGATGGCATATGATACATCCTTCAAAACAAGAGAGTCGCCTACGGATTCAGTTGTTGGACAGTCAGGAGTGACATGCTATCTTGAGAGGGATGATTTGATGTCCCTGGTAGCTCCTGGACAAAATCTTACGATTGGGATTGTCCAACTGTTCTTAATGTAAGTAGCTTCTATAATTCAAAGTAAATATTTTAAAAGTTTCACCATTTACCTTTTATTTATGTGCTTGCGTTATTGTAGGTACATGCATCGTAGGTTGGTCTCCTCTAGCAAAAGCGAAAAATTTGGATTCTTATGCCCCCATCACATCCAAGAGAAAGGGACCACTGCTGCTATTAGACATACATACTTGTCACAGAGGCTTAGTGAAACTGGAACTGAGTGTTTCTTGGCTCCATATGTGCATAGGTAAGAAAGAAACTGATATTTTATAATTTATATAATGTTTTATGTTTGCTTAATATTCTTCTATTTTTTTCAGTGATAATTGGCAGTTGCTTCTTCTATGCAAGAGTAGTTACACTGTCATCCTCCTATGTTCCCTCCACTTCAAACCAGGGAATGATTTGAAAAAGACCATCAATTCGTTAGTTTTCTTTCATTATTACCTTTTGTATGAAAATTTTATGGAATTTGTGTAAAACCAATAACATTTGTCATTGTGATGATCATAAGGCTATGCGGACATTCCTACACAGTGCTTGTGGTAAGCATGTTCGTGACTTAAAGGACCCTACATGGATCATGCCAAAGGTTAGTACATATGGATTTGTTTAAAGAATGTAATAAGACATGCCTTTATATTTGTTTTAATGATATCATGTTTTTTCTTAGAGCCGTCGGCAACCAAAGGGATCCAACTTATGTGGTTTTTATGTTTTAAGACACATTTACAATATTATCACTCTAGGCACGACTGATTTTACTCAAGAGGTAAATTTATATTTCAGAACTTTTGTTTTACTTTATTGTTTTTAAGTTACTAAGTCAATGTTTCGTCTGGTTTTGGTGTTACAGATGTTTGATCTTGCTGATCCCTTTCCTGAAGAAGATATTGATTTCATTCGCACATGTTGTGCTGAATTCATCCATGAGCTATTACAAAAATAGTGAGTTTTTGAATCCAATGTTACATTGTACATTATTTTATTTCATTCTGCATGTATTTGGCTCTGATTTGTATGTTTTATTTTATTTTTGTGATTGCTTGGTTTCATTTATTTGAAGCAATTTTTGTTATATGATCTTGTCTTCTATAATGTGAAAATGTTTGTTTCTTCTCACGGACTGTTTCATTCCTTATGTATTATCTCTCTCTCTCTCTCACCTTCTGTTCCACAAAATTGCATTATGTGTGCATCACAATGCTTCAATAGTTGTATTGATGATATAAGCGATTTCTTTCCTTCACAAAGCACTAATTTCCAAATATTATGTTCTAATTTTGATGAGTAATGAATGAAGTGAGTGAATTGGTGATATATGCAGGGATTATGGATTCTTCATATTCGTCAAAGGGAAAGAATAAGGGCTTGGCAGATCAAGCAGGTTATGCAATGCATGCAATATGTATGGTTCTGATGACAATAACAATGGAAAGGGCATGTTCATTTCTTTGCATGTTCATTGCTTTTGTTTTACTGCTGTCATTTGGTCATCCTTACTGTATAATTGCAAATGAATCATCAATGTATGACTGTACTGGCTTATATGAACATTAATTTGTTGCTGCTATAGACTGGTGCTTTTGAATTTTGAAGTTGAAATCAGTGATTGTTATGTACTGCTGTTTAAAATTGGAGCATTCTGTGCGTGTACATATAATAAAAGGGACTTTTTTTTTTTAAAAAAAAAAGAAGTTTTAAGACCGGTTGTAGTCACAACCGGTCTTAAAAAGTACTCCCACAACCGGTCTTAAAGGTGATACCTTTAAGACCGGTTGTGGCACAACCGGTCTTAAAGGTATCCACAACCGGTCTTAAAGTACTTTTTAAGACCGGTTGTGACTACAACCGGTCTTAAAATTTTTTTTTTTATTTTTAAAAAGGTCCCTTTTATTAAGCCCGGTTTCACACTTTTAAGACCGGTTGTGACCACAACAGGTCTTAAATGTCTTACCTTTAAGACCGGTTGTTCCCACAACCGGTCTTAAATGTGTGACTTTTAAGACCAGTTCTAACAACCGGTTTAAAAAATAACAGACTTTTTAGACCGCCTGTATCAAGACCTAATACAGAACCGGTCTAAAAAGTCATTTTTAACCGGTCTAAAAAGTCATTTTTAACCGTTCTAAAAAGTCATTTTTCTACTAGTGCAATGTACATCTTGTGAATTAACTCAACTAACCAAAGACACGTATAAGCGCATCTCACATTGAAGATTGTATCAAACACACTTATATTGTCATCAAATTATTATAATTATACCCGTTCGTCTTCATTCCCATTTTGACCTAAAAATATTAAGTAAAGTAATGTGTGCAAAAGTATACCCAAAAAAAAAGCAGCGATATAAAAAGAATTGGGAGAGATACATAAAAACCTAAAAAGAGCATTTTCAATAACATTGAAGAACAGCGAACCGTGTGCCTAACCAACTTGCAAACAAAAACCAGCTAAAACTAATAGTGGGAGAGAGGTGTCTCCATTGATTTCCCTCTTCATTTACTTTCCATTGAATGTATCTAGCATTAGATTAACTTTTAATAATTGAGATTTAATAATATATAATGAATATCATTATAATAAAAATCTACCATGGTAAATCTCAACTATTGAAAGTTGATCTAATAGTAGATATACTCAATGCAAAGTAAACAGTGAGAGAAATCAATAGAGACACCCTTCTCCCTATTAATGGTGTGTTTGGTTCAATTAAGTGGGGTGGGTGAAATTTATTAAAGTTAGGTGAGAGAAGATTATGAATTTTGTTTGGTTCAAGAATAGGGGAGGGGAAATTTGGTTTCTTATTTGGTTTAGGAGGATAAGTTATGAGAACTAATTATAAATTGATAAATATATTATTTTCTCTTTATCTATATAGTTTCCTTCTTCTTTTATAACTTTTATATCCAAAATATTATTTCTTAATTTTATATTATACTTACCATATATATAATAATAATTATAAATATATATTAGTCTAAATAAAAATTCATATATTTTCAGAAAAATATTTGTTCTGCACAACGCTAGTTCATGCTTGTGAAATTTGTTCACACACCCACACATCTCCTTTGCCCACATCCTTCATCGGCCATCCCAAACCAAATCTCTTAATTGACAATCTGCTTCACCGCGGCTAACCCCAGCCTTGGCCCTACCATGTACCATTGACTCCTTCAACCCCTACTCTAAAACCACAAAGCTCCCATGTAAAATCTCACAAAATAAAAATCAGATCTTCTAAATTTCTCTCCATCTAAATCAGCAAGTCAATTGAAATTTCCAAAATAATAATAGATATAAATCAATTAATTAGATTCTCCCACCCTCGAAGTTAAAACAAAAGAGTGAATGTTAAAAGAAATAGCGGAAAAGACACAAGAGTGAAGGAGGAGGGCAGCGGCCGTTGGGGAAGAAGGTGACGGTGGTGGCTGGAGGAGTAGGAGGCGACAAGGATGGCTGGAAGAGGACGCACCGACAGAGGCAAAACATGAGTAGGGAGGAGCGGCTGAAGAGAAGGGAAAGAATGCTTTATTAAAGTCAGCAGAGAAAACTTGGAATATTGAAAGTTTGACATGGATAATTTAGTCAAGATGTAGCCTAATATTTCTTACCCCTCCAGAAAACCAGAAATTTGGATGGTTGATAGAGAATGGGAGGGGAGTAAAAGACAAATTTTTTTTTCACCCCTCATCACTTTCCTTCTTTCCAACTAAACACACGTTTTTACTCTCCAATTATCCTCTATCCTAACCTTCCCTCCAAAAACCCGGCCCCCAATCAAACAAAGGCTTAAACCTATATTTGGATTGAAAAAAAATTAGGGGGAAGAAAACAAGGAGAGAAAACTCTCAAAAATAGTAAAATTTTTTACCTTTTTTAGAAGTTTTTCTTCTTAGTTTTCCTTATCCTATTTTGCCATCACTTTTTTCTCTATGCAAACATGGCCTAAAATTTTTATCAGCTGCCAATGAGAGAAACAACCATAAATTTCACCTGAAAAGAAAAGCTACAACAAAATTATTTATTGATGTAGAATTAAAACACATTTAGAGTACATACTCGGGCGAATTCAAACGAGGTAAAACAGATTTAACTAATTAAGATGAAGCTATAGGTCTAGCAACTCAATTAAGCATTCTGGTATTCAACAATTGGGATTCAGATTTTATGTTGTCAGAACCAGAAAAACAATGCCATCACAAGCCATATGGTTGGAAACAAATCAAACAATCCCCATCCCCGCCTTACGCCTCCTGCTGCTCCACCGTAGTAAGATGTCGGCGACGAAAACGCTGGTAACGAGACACCGTTATAAGATTCTTTACTGTAGCGATGAATCATCTCGGATTCATCTATCGTAAAATCCAACTTCCTTTGCATCCGTGGCATGTAAGGAAACATAACCGCGGTCGGCACCGGCGTGTGGCTGAATCCCAGCATGTGTCCAATTTGGTGCATCGCCACTGACTCTACGTCCACTTGATCGGCCTCAGTCAAGGCCTCCGTCGGCAACACCCACTTCTCAGCCTCGTCCAAATAGACGCCACCTCGTGTCATCGCCGGATCAAACCAGGCGCCGCCTACCACCTTTACATTCCCGTCACTCTTCACGAACATGATTTGAATGTCAGATTTGTTGAACGACGGCGACTCCGTGAAGATCACCTCCGTCACCTTCGACCATCGGTAGAAGGCATCGACGAACGCCGCCTTTTTCCCTTTGTCCCATACATTTTCATCAGGTGAAAAAGCGTAGGTGAACTCTTTCTTCCCCGCCCGCCACATCCTTTTGAACGACATCGTGCCGTCCTCCGGCATGGTGGAGGTGCCATTTAAGAAATCAGGAACGCCGCATCGCGGCTGCGTGATGAGCCCGGCGGTGGTTTCGTCGAGCTCGCCGGTGGCGTTGAGACCGTAGGTGGTCTGAAAGTGACGTAAGGCTGATTGGAGGCCAAGGGAGAATGTGTCGTAGCCCAAGGAATGAAAATAGGCTTCTAACTCGGATAAGCTTATTTGATCCGAGGCAGATGCATCTACAAAGAGAAGAGATGAGATGAAGATTAGAATGTAGGCTTTTCTACCGGTGACCGTGATCCTCATGGCTTGAATTTTTAGGTTCCAGAGGACCTAAATTCGATTACTGGTACCACCTTCACACACCATCAAAGAAGAATGTAGGCTCTTCTTATCATCACTCTCATTTTTTGGTGTGTCTGAAAATCGTGTGTTGGCTTGGTGTGATTGTAGGAGAAAAAATCTGTAAGAGCTTTAAATAGCCTTAGAAAAGCGCTCGGTTCTATCGTAACTACGACCAAAAAGATAACAAAGAAGAACGCGTCTGTCTGTTATGGGTTAAGTTCCATGGGATAATCAGGTCAACACTCTTGAGGCCCACCCATAAGTTTACGACAAGTTCTTCTATTGCCCATGAAACAAGTTGGGCTTGGGCTCTCTAACATCCTCAGCAAAAGCCACAACTTTCTAAATTTTGTTTCTTTTTTATCATTAAATTATAAGTAATATTCTAGGGAAAAAATAGGGAAAAAGAAAGAAAAAGAATTTTGAATTTGCACAATCCCAAATTAGGTTTGTTACCAAGAGTTAATAAGGGAACGACGAAACTTAATAAGTAATCATAACTGATTTTTTAAGAAATAACTTATTTGAAATTTTACAATGTGAAAGTTCTTTTTCTGTCATTTTCCCAATAAAATATTGCAGTTTTGAATTTTTATAAATTTTAAAAAAAATCAAAATTGTGCGTTTTTATTTTTTTAAAATAATTTTAAATTATTCAAAACTACACTATTTTACACCCCTAAGATATTAAAATATATTTATTTTATATATAACCTAACGATAAAAAAAGTATTTAGCTAGGAAGTTGAGGTTATTAGAGGAAGGCACATAACTGAGGCGGGAGAGGGGTTTCTCCATTTTTCTTACTGTTCACTTTCCTCCACTTTTTTATTCTTACCATTAGATTATCTCTGAATGGTTGAGATTCAATATCCTATAATAGATATATATATATATAATACTTTAATAAAAGTATAAAGATATGAACTAGTCATATCAAATTTTAATGATTTAAATTTATTTATATACATTTTTTGTTATGTAATATTATAATAATATTTTTATAGGATATTAAATCTCAACCATTCAGAGTTAATTTAACGGTGTGAATAAAGAAATGGAGGAAAGTGGATGATAAAGAATATGGAGAGGTCAGAGGCCCCATGCTCAAACAAACTGCGGCAACATAAATGCTCCTTCCGAGTTTTGTTCTTTTTAGCAGGGATGGAGCTAGCCTAATTACTATATGGGCCAAGTGTTTGAAAGTAAATTTATGTCAAGAGTCTGTACCTATATACAAGACACTTGGTTCATGGTATAATAGATTAATAACCACCCAAGTCTACCTTTTTTTTTTATTAGAAGGTTTAAGGGCGTATTTGAATTGGCATTTAGTTAAAACAATACTCTTCTCATGTATTTACCGCATACACTATAAAATTACATTGAAAAAGTAGTTTCTATTGTTAATCCAAACATACACTAACCAAGCTGAAAAAAGCAAATTTCGTTCAATTCAGTTTTCGGTTTCTAGTTTTCAGTTTGGGTTTCATTTTGCTCACCCCTACCTTTTATTAAATATAAATTGACGTTTTGGTTGCCATTAAATATTTGGTAAAATTTCAAACCTAACCGGTACATTTTAAAATTTAAAAAATTACATTTTATGACATATTTTTTATGAATAAATCCTTTCAAGTTTCAACAAATTTTTTTTATGGTAAAAAACCATTTTTTCTGAATTTATTATTTATTTCTTATATGTAGGATCAGGTAGGAGTACTTTTATGTTGAACTAATGAACAAAAAAGGGACCAGATCGACCGATCTGATTGGAAAACTGGTGAACCGGACCTTAGGCCGGTCTGGTTTGATGCTTGAGTTAGGGTAAGAGTTGACTCGGCCGATTCAACTTTGACTCGAGAAAACTGCTGAGTTAGGAGGTTTGCTCGAGTCATATAATTTTTATTAAAAATGTCCCAAAATGGTGTTGTTTTGGGACATTATAATGGAAAAAGAATATAAATTGAATGTTGAGTAAGCAACAGAATGAAGCCCCTGACCTGTGCCCTAATTCACAGAAACAGAAACTTAGAAACTAAAATTCAGAAATTCTCAATCGACCTTGAGTACTCCACTTCGTGACTTCTCCTTCTAGCGACGAACGACTAATGACAATAGCGAGAAGCGATTGATGAGCGATGAGCGGTGATACGTCCGGTATGCCTGAACTCTCCATTTAATCATTTATGTGATCCTCATTCTTATTGAGATTTGTAGTTGATTGCAGGGTGTTCTTTGCTTGACTGTGCATGTAATAGAGTTATATAAAATTTTTCACTGTGATTTTGGATTTGCTTGAAGGTATTTTCTAATTTCATTGTGAGAAAAAATGTCCACCGAGTGTATGAACTCTTTTTCGATTCCATAAACCAATGAACTCTTTTTTTTGCCATTCTTTTCCTTCTTGTTAGATAAGTGTCTGAGTACCAATCATTGGGATTTTGAGGGGACCATGATCCTATATTCTGGTCCTTCACAATCATGGTGTTATTTTTTTTGTCCAATCCTCAATCATGCTTTGAACTTGGCTTGAAAGCACATGTTGTTGTACGTGTTATGATAATATTTGGAGGTGAAGTTTGGATTTTGCACTGACCCGTCCATAGTTTAAGTGGCTAGATTTTTATGTTGCTGTTTTAAAGTTGATCTTCTTAAGTTTTTATTTGATATTTTTGTTGCAGGGATGTATACTTTAAGTTTTAGAAATGAGAATGTCACTCTTAGTCCTAATACCAAACCTCCCACTCCTAATTCTAACATCCTAGTTCTACTCCAAATACCTCATTTCGTACCAAAATTGTTCTAGCATGGGCACATGTTGCCTACAAAAAAGGGTGGATATAAAATGTTTATAAATGCCTTTTTGGCTCTAATAGCTTCAGAGGAGGTGGCATACACAGGATGTGTAACACCCCAAAATTTGATTAAGGGCTAATGATGACTAATGACAATGTATTTGTTAATTAAAGATGAATTTATTATGTGTTATGTGGCAATTTAAGTAAATGTGCCATAATCAATGGAAAAATTTAAAGAATGGAATTATTGGGCAAATAGTTAGTGATTAATGGAGAAATCAATTACTAGCTAAGAGAAAAATGAGAAGTGTAACTAAATGGTCACTTATCTTATGTGAACCAATGCAATGGTGACAAGTGGCAAGTGAAGATGAAGTGAGAGAGTAAGAGAAAGGTCAATATTATATTTTTATCATTTCTCTCTCTTCCCTCCCACCTTTTCGGCTGAAGCAAGGCATGAGAGTGTGTGTGTGTGTGATCATTTCACCTTCTTCTTCAAGCTTTCCTCTCTCTCTCTCTCTCTCTTCTCTCTCATTTTCCTGCTGCCATTGTTGGCCAAGGAAAGAAGAAGAAAAGCTCCACTTTAAGGTAATAAGATAACCTCAAATGCCAAATTGCTTTCTATAACTTTGTTCCTTGGATTGAGAGTTTTATTTCTATTGTTATAGATTGCCCATTGGTGTTGGTTTATGCCCTCAAGGAAATTTAGAAGTTAGAGGATCAAGAAAATCCTTTGGGAAAGTTATAGAGGTAGTAAGAGAAACACTTCTATCTAAATTTTGTAGCATTTGATTTAGCTTGGAATTCTGGAATTTCTTGGCTTAATTTCTAAAATGAGGGTCATTGGGAGTTTGGTATGTTGTTGTCATGAATATAGTGTTTTGGTATGAGTTTTGGATAGATAGAAATGGATTAGAAGTTGAAATGTTAAGTTTGGTAATTTTGAGATTTTGGTGTTTAATGTTACCTAAAAACCAAAGCATGGTAATGGAATAGGATTTTGATATTTCAATTGGGTTCCTTGGGTGATTTTACACAGGGATAGCTTTATTTGAGAGTTTGGGACCATTGGAAATATTTGGGTAAAAAGCTGGAAGGTGCTGTGAACTCTGCTGTGATCTGGGTTCTGATAAGCATAACTCGAGTGAGGATGGGTCTCACTCAAGTACTATAGTGTTTTTCTTTTTTTTGCTTTCAGTATTCCACTGCACTTCCGCGTGGAAGGCAAAAGTGTTGCCTCACTTGCGAGTGTTGTGGGTTCTCACTCGAGTGAGCCTCCTCTTACTCGAGTGCAGGTGTATCTGACACCATGAACCCGCGTCTTGGGTTGTCACTTGCAGCCAATTTCTCAAGAGTGTGTCTTAGTACTCGCGGGTGTAAAGGCATCACTCGAGTGCTAAGGTTCATGCTCGAGTTTCCCTTCTGATAGTTGCTTGTACTTTCTGGTGAGCACTTCTTAACCCTCACTTTGTGGAACTCGGGTGAGCATTAGGCTACTACTAGAGTGATTTGATTTATGCTCGAGTACAGCGAGCAATTCTGGGTTTTGTCATTCCTTTCTGCTCTCGGGTGAGCACTTGCTGCACCT
Source organism: Inga oerstediana (assembly GCA_963210345.1). Lineage (NCBI taxonomy): Eukaryota > Viridiplantae > Streptophyta > Magnoliopsida > Fabales > Fabaceae > Inga > Inga oerstediana. The sequence continues at coordinate 43,909,287 of OY723409.1, forward strand.
CACTTCTTAGGACTCGGGTGTAAACCGTACCATCACACGAGTGAGGCCTTCTTCACTCGAGTATAACAGTGAAAAACTAGTACTTTCACTTCCAAAACATGGATCTTCAGAATAGTTCTTCCAACCCTTTAAGGCTTTGGTTAGAGGCATTTTAGGCTTCTTAAGGGATATCATTGATAACCAAATTTAAGTGTTGTGAAGTTATTTTAGTATTGGAGTAAATGATAACGTATCGTTCTTAATTATGACTTTAGGATTTGATATTTGCCCGGAGCATAAAAGTCCTGAGCTCGCTCAAGTATGGAAAGACCAAGGTAGTGACACTTTATCCTATATCATGTGTAATGCATTACTTGTTTGTATTTATCATTGAATGATCGAGGGGATGTGCCGGTAGCCCGGCCTTGAATATTGTTGAGGGGACGTGGTGTGAGCTCGGCCTTTAATAGGGGGTGTGGCATGAGTCTGGCCTTGAATATTGTTGAGGGGACGTGTCGAGAGCCCAGCCTTGAATACTGATATGCTATATTGTGATATATGCTTACTTGCTTTGTTTTAATTATGCATCATATATGTAAACTGTTGCTATGGGATTCTCTTGAATCTCACTCTTTCCAAATAACATTTTTAGACAGGGCAAGTAGATCGAGGGGCAAGCAAGTGAGCAAGGACGGTTAGGACTGCTGGTGGTAGTCTTAGCTAGATTCCTTTTTTGTTTTTGGTTATCATTATGGACAAATGTACATATTGAATTGACCATAGATTTGTAGTTATTGTGAAATCCCCGGTATGGGAAACTGAGATGGGCAATGATGCCCTAACTAACTCTTGGATTAACGATATTATCCCGGGTGAATGACAGGAATTTTGTTAATACTCTGACATTATATATGTGACAAACCGAACATGTCTATTGTTTTTATAAATGAATGAATGGAGATCTATTTGTACAGGTTTTTGTAAAAAATTTTAATTATTCTTTATCTCTTATTCAGTTATAAAATGAATTTAAACACTAATCACGGCCTTGATGAAAGCGGGGGTTACAGGATGAAGCAACATCTTGTTGGTGTTATTAGTCAAATTGCTTCTTCTAAAAAGGTTCCTCATGATGTATGTCATAGGATTATAGAGTCTTTGAAAGAAAGTTCGAAGAAAAAATTTATTGAAGTTGAAGATTTAAGAGAAGATGATGTTGAAGAAGCAAATATTGATGCTCCAATATCTGAAAGTGCCGTTGAAAAGAGGAAAGCTCCTAGAACTATGGATGACTATTTTGCTCCTAGGACAATTCCTGGAGCTCAACCAAGTATCAAGAGCGCTTTTGCAACAAAAGAAGCACAACATAATGTGAAGATGATTATTGCTGAATGGCCTATAGTCAACTGTATTCTATTTAAAGCATTGGGGTTCCCTTTATTTCAAAGGGCTATGGATAGAATGTGTTTTATTGGGCATGGGTTTAAAGCCTCTAGTGCTTATGATTTTGAAAACAACTTGATGAGAGAATGAAAAAAGGAATGCCAGTTACTCATTGATGGTCATCGAGCTAAATGGGGGTGCTAATGGATGCACACTTATGATGGATGGATGGATGGATTGATGTGCAACAACAAACTTTGATCAACTTCTCTTAGTCTGTTTGGCAGGAGGAAATGGAGGGGAAGGGAGGGGAGGAAAAGTTTTTATGAGTTAGATTTAAAAAAATTAGAAAAGTGGGGTTATAAAATATTAATAAAGATAAGATGTAAAATAAAAGAGTAAGAAAAATTAATTAAAAATGTTCAACCCAATTTTCTAATTTTTTTAAAAATTTAATTCATAAAAATTTTTCTTCCCCTCCCTTCCAAATCTCTTATACCAAATAATCCCTTAGTGTGTTCTGCACATGGTATGGTATTTGTGAAGTTTGTTCATACATCATATTTAGTGAAAGATGCCAAAACTTTATTCACATTGTTTTATGAAGTCATTGAGTGGGGTGGTTTTAAAAATATTGTTGTAGTGACTGACAATGCTCTTAACTATGTGGCCTATGGAAGGTTGATTAAGGAGAAACATAGAAATATTTATTGGTCACCTTGTGCTGTTCATTGTTTGAATATTGTCCTAAAATAATTTTAAGTATTCCTCATGTGTCCGACATTGCATCAAAGGCATAGAAGATAACAATGTTTGCTTACAATCACATGATATTCTTATCTTGATTGAGGAACAAGCCAGGTTGAACAGAAATTGTGTCCTAGTGCTACAAGGTTTGCCACAACTTTTATTACACTCCACATCTTATACATGCACAAGCATGACTTGCAAGCCCTTGTTAATAAGCACTTTATGGACCATAAGTTATGTAGGACTGATGCAGGAAAAATGTTTAGTGCCATTATATTAGATAGCCAGTTTTGGAATGAGTGTTACCAAAATTTGAAGATTGTAGCTCCTCTTATAAAATTGTTGAGGATTGTTGACTCGTATGAGAATCCTTCGTTGCCATATGTTTATTAAGGCATGCAAAGGGCAAAAAATGGAATTAAGGAGATGTTTAAGAGGAATAAAGACCAATACAAGTCTTATACAAGTATTATTCAAGCGCCATGGAATAAACATTTGTAGACCAATCTTCATGTAGCTTCTTATTTATTGAACCCGGCATTCATATATGGTCCAAACATTGTTAACAAGGGAAGGCTAATGCAAACTTTGATTGATGTGGTGGAGGTAAACTCAAATGAAGATGTTGATTGCTTCAAGATAATGAACCAAGTGACCATGTATCTTGATGGTAAAGAATCTTTCAGTAGAGCTACATGTAAAAAAGCTACTAAAAAACTAAACCCTTGTAATTATTCATATTAATTGTTTAATAGTATATTCATTGTCATTCATTGATTCCAACTAATATTATATATATGTGTTTTATTTTGTAGATGAATGGGGGATGTACTATGACTATTTAGTTCTAGAATTACAATGTGTTGCAACACATATTCTTAGCCAAACGTCTGCTTCTTCTGGATGCGATAGAAATTGGAGCTTTTTTGAATGCATCCATACAAAAAGGAGAAACAGATTGGAGCATCAAAAGTTGAATCATTTGGTTTAAACAAACTATAATTTGCAGTTAAAGCATATGTAACCTTAGATTCTATGAAAAATACTTGTATTTATTATGGATTTTGATTGAAATTTTATTTGTCGTTAAAGAAGTGCATTGAAGAAGAAGAAGACAAGTTATGATTCAATTGACTATGAATCTATTGATGAAGTGGATTTTTGGGTGATTGAAGAAGAACCTATTCCAGAGTTTAATGTTGAAGATGTAGAAAATCTTAAAGGTGTCCTTAATAATGAAGGCATTGCAAATTCAACAACTCTTGATAGGGTTAATGAAAGTTGTTATGTCATATTAATAGTCTATTACTATTTTACTATCTAGCTATATAATCATTTTTATACATAACTATTGATATTAATTATTGTCATGTATATACATAAGTGATGAAGATATGGATATTGTTGATCCCTCAGCTTTGAATGATGATGTTATTACTACTTATACTTTTCCCAATCCAACTCCTGAAGTCTCACTTCCAACAGATTTCAAAGATATCTATGATGAGTTTGGTGTTAATGATTATTAGGTGGAAGAACTAACTAGGGATAACTGATTAACTATGATTAAAATTGTAATGTTTTGACTATTTTGATGTATTTTGATGTTAGTTTTGTGATATGTTTAATGAATGATGATTAAAATTGTTATGTTTTGACTAATTTGATGTATTTTAATATGGTTGATCCAATTCCTGTTTGACCCATTGACCCTTGAACCTATGCCGCTACCGGTTTATTGCTCAGTCTGATTTTTTGATCCTTGTGTTTAACTATTGAATATCTTTTATGAAAGGATGTATAAAAACATGTCTAGATATGACCAACTCTACTCTTGTTCTTAATGTTATATATAATTTGTTTTGATGATGTCAAATATAGATTCAAAATGTTAAGGGCAAAAAGTTTACATAATGTATTTATCATATACATTGATTAACTACTATGTTTAATGTGAAATATATCTTGTAGATTAGTCAAGCAAAGATTAGAAGATATCAAGTTGAATTTTGGAGAATAATCAATAAGAAGAAGAGAAGAGATTAAAGAAAGAAGAACTTGCAAAATATAATGGGAATATCAATACTCAAGTTCTTAAATTTGATATTGGAAGTCTCTATGATCAAATGGAATTTGGAATGGCTCAATTCGAAGTTAAAATACCTCACCTAGAAGCTATTTCATTATCACTCGAGTCACTTCATTATCACTCAAGTTGCACCTCTAGAAGTGATTTCTACATGTTTCACTCAAGTTATAGAAGCTCCACTCGAGTGATTATCAAATTTCAGTATACTTTGTTCAACTATGTTTTCGTTTAGCATGACATAGGCTTAGTAATTTGGTTTTATCTCCCAAACCATTAATCTGATTGAGCTGAAAATTCTTTTATATGAAACTAGACTTCAAATGCGACACACAAACACCAAGATCAAGCTCAACGGAGTTCAGATGCAAAAGATGAGTTTTGGAAGTTGGAATTTCTTTCGTTATTCCAAAGCAGGTTCAGTAGTTTAGATATATCTCCTACATCAAAACTTTGAATGAGGTGAAACTTATTGCATATGAAATAGAACTCAAAATTTGTTTCGCCAAACACAAGTCAAGCCTAAAGAAGCTCAAACAAAAGAGATATAGATCTTGGAAGTTGATGCTCCATGTTCTCATAATGTTCCCACAATGTTAGAGAACAATAGTCATTCTTCAAACCATAACTTTTGGAAGAAAATGAGTTTTGGATTAAAACTTATTGCATATAAAACTATACTCAAGAGGCGTTTCAATGACATCAAAATCACACTCAACAAAGGTCAGATGGTAGAGATATGAATTTTGGAATTAGACGATTATATAAAGATGCATCTCCAGACCAGCAATAAAACAAATTTGGAACTAGTGCTTATTGCATTAGAAAAAAGACTTGAAGGGCTTTTTAGGAATAGATCATTTGCCAAATTTGGAGTTATTGTCTCATGCACACTAGAAGTTGACCTCTGTGCCAAACTATCTATATTCTAAAAAGAGAAAGGGCACTCAAGCGATATGGGAATCACTCAAGTGATTGACATCTCTTGCAAGTATTTGCAAGTAACTTGTAAGCAATCTGAGAGTGATATGCTCAACAAAGACTAAATTACTCGAGTGATAGTAATCACTTGTGAGTCACTCATAAGTGAAGCTGACGTGATGTGATCTTTTGATGAAGATCACTTGAGTAACTCATGATCACTTGTAGGGCATCTGCAAGTGATATGAAAGTATACCCAAGTTACTCGATAGTGATTGAACTTACATTTTTTAAAACTATGGAAGATCACTTGAGTGAACGAATATGCACTCAAGTGATATTTATTTTTACAAACATCACTACTAAGTCATTTGCTAGTGATTATCAGTACAAGATCACTTAAATACTCAAGTGACAAAATAGGCACTTGAGTTATTGTTTATCAGAAGCTTTTGAATCACCATCTCGAATTGTTTGGTATTCTTTCAAGCTCATTTAAATCTTGATTATCTTGTTCCTAACCAATCCTAAATCATCACGAATCAAGTTTACATGAGGATTTTAGGTGATTAAACTTAGATTAGAGCTCAATGGCCAAAAAGTGACTTTGTGTCAGAAGCTTCAACAACTACTTTCAATAGACTTCTAATGGTCATATTCTAAGAAGCCTAATGAGAAGAAGGAAAAGCTCAACGGTCATATATTCATCAACTGTAAATAGAAGAACACTTAAAGTTGAATATGGAGAGCAACTACGCCAAAATGCTAAAACCATGAATCACCCACTTCAACCTGAATACTCTATGCTTTTCTAGCTTCGATATCATTTATCTTAGAGAGAGATTATTTGTATTGTGCTTCAGTGTTCATGTTAATTCACTTTTGAGAATGAAGATCATTGTAATTCTTCATCATCAAGGTTAATCCTTATGGTGTGTAAGGGGGAGTAATTCGGTGAGCGATTTGTAAAAGGATTCACAAGTGCCTGGTTAAACTTGTGAAATTGTAGAGACTTCTCTTATGCCCAGATTAAACAAGAAGATAGTGGATTGAAAATCTCAAGTGGAGCTTGGGGATTGAACATAGGTCATCAAGAATTGGACCGAACTAGTATAAATCACATTTTGCATATTTTCTTCCCTTATCTCTTATATTTCCAGCATACCAGATTTGTTTAATTGATTGTGTTTTTATGGATCATTATCTTAATACTTATTATTTTCACTAAGATGCAAAAAGATTTTCAAAGTTCCTAAGTTTTTATCATTCACCCCCTCTTTGGTGTTAGCTGATTCTAACACTTAAAATTTTTTTTTTTTGAAAAAATAACTTAATCATAAGAATGGAGAAAAGTAGTTAAATTAGTTGATATCCTTAATCTTAAAAAAAGTGTCATAACAGTTTTAGAAGTATTTTTTGTATTGAAGTCTTTAATTTTTAGTCTTAAGTCAAATAATCTTGGGAATTACTATGAGATCCCAATAAAGAGGCTTAATTACAAAGAAGTCCCAATGATAAGTGAGGTGAGTTGTTGTCATTTCTTATACTGAAACTTGTCATTGTATGTTCCTCAACTGTCATTGAGACTTCATGATGATTAAACCCCTTCTTGGTAATTCTCTCAATAATCTTCTTTCAAGTAATAAGAGATAAAGGAGAGTAATATATATAAGGGTTAAGATGTTAAAATAGTCATTAACTTATACCAAAAGTGAAAAAGAAATCATAAACTTTTTTTGGGTGTAAAATTAGCTATGAACATTATAAAAGAGAAAAAGTGACCATGATATTAATAATCACAAGCAACCGTTACTTTGGGCCTTTTTGATGAAGGGTTAAGGTGTTAAAATGGTCATTAACTTATACCAAAAGTACAAAAGTAACCATAAACGTTTTTTGGTGTAAAATTAACTATGAACATTATAAAAGAGACAAAGTGACCATGGCGTTAATAATTCCTAATGCCCATTACTTTGAACCTTTTTAATGAAGGGTTTCTATGCTAAAATAGCCATTAACTTATACCAAAAATGCAAAAATAACCATAAACTTTTTTTTATGTGCAGAAGTAACTATAATACAAAAGTCAAAGAAAAACTTATGAATTAATATTCAAAAAGTCACCATTTTTGTTCTAGTGAGAGTGACAATCCGAAAGAAGCTTGTCACCCTAATTGCAAAAGCCGGAATCCCAACCATAAATCATTGGCCTTAAAAGTGCCGTTACTACAAATATCGAAACAATCTCATAACCAACCCTGAGAAGATTTTGAGGGTGAATATTTGAGAGGAAAACTGAGAGAAAAAGGAAGGAAGGCAGAAGGATCGAGAAAGAGGGAAGAAGCAGTCTATCACCACCACAACATCGCAAGCTAAGGGATGTGACGGGAGTAGCTAAGAACAAGGTCAAAGAGGAGGAAGGAGAGGTTGCAGTTGAGGGGAAGCAATGGAAGATCACATATACAGATGGTAGGATTGGGAAAATCCATGTTACTCCTAGCTAGTCATCTCATAATTAAAATCCACTTGGACTTTAGTTGGCACAAGCAACAAAAAAATAATGGATGTTTGGAATTATTAACGCTAGTCACTTTTGGCCTCTTTTGCATTGAATTTATAGTTACTTTTAGACTTTTGATATAAGTTAATGAATATTTTAACACATTAACCCTTTATTAAAAAGGCTCAAAGTAACAAAAGTTTGTGATTATTAACTCTATGGTCACTTTGACCCTATTTTATAATGTTTATAATTACTTTAGTACTAAAAAAAATTTATGATTATTTTTATACTTTTGATATAAATTAATTGATATTTTATCATCTTACCAAAGAGAGCCCAACTCCGGCAGCATAAATATAATTTTCCAGGCAACTTGCGGAAGTGATTTTACAGTAGTACGGCTGAGGCAGAGAATTGGGTGATTGAGAACTTTTTGTATTCGGATTCTACGATCGGTTGAGATTTTTTTTTTTTCATTTATTTTGATATCTATATTAGTAAAAAGAATTTTGAACTATTTTGAGGGAGCTAAAATTCTGAACGATTTTGTCCTGTTATGATATTGTATTAATGGTTATGAAAAACTAAAAATAAACTTCTCACTCATTTTACTGACTCATAATGCATATTTTATTGGGATCCTGTTTCCCTGCTCATCAAAATGATGAGCAGGGAGAGCTACTATGATCTGGATCATCCAGATCAGATCTGGACAATCCATATTTCATTTTTTTTATTTTTTATTTTTTAAAAAAATCATTTTAATAGGTGGTGAATCTAAAATAAAAATAACTCTTAACTAACATTTTTTTAAAAAATAATTTTTTTATCTAAAAATCATCAAATTGAAAAAATGAAACTTAGATTGTCCAGATCTGATCTGAACGGTCCAGATCAAAGTAGCTCTCCCTGCTCATCATTTTTCTGGATCATATTTTATTGAGAGGGATTTAGTTTATTTTAGTGTGTAGGATTAGCATTCAATTTTGGTAAAAATTGAAAAAACTGAATTACCAAATAGTATATTTTTTGACCCCAAACCAAAACTAAAAATAGAAAATAAATTAATCAATCAAAATAAGGTATTGAGTTTTTTTTTTCTTGCGAGTTATACATTAATTTTCAATTCAACCTAAGGAAAATGTATTAAAAGATGAGATAACTGAAGTTAATATTGTCAAAATTAGAATAAGTAATTATGAAACTATAAGGAATAAAAAGCATGATTTGAAGCTATAGATATTGAAACCAAAAGTTGATCAAACGGTAAGAATCACCATTATTAACCGGGAAATATATTTTGTTTTGTCTTGCAGTGGCTCCCGTTACTGTGGTCTTGATTCCTCCAAAGTCTGCTCATCCAGTACAACGCTCTTACTGCAACATTTATACTGAGTCTTCTCTTTTTACTCTCTCTAGTCTCCCTCAGAGAAAACTAGAAGATTGGTTAGATAAATAATGCTATACAAGCTTTACTTCAAAATCACCAATGATCCCTCCTGAAAACTTACTTTGTTGGATTCAGAAGAACAAAATTAGTTCAATATTTGCTGTCAAGCTATCCATTTAAAGCACGACATCTAGATATTTTTTTTTTCCTTTTTAAACAGCCCAATCTTAGGGTATTGAATTGGATAAAAGATATTCACATGTCAAGGTTCTATTGGATAACTAGGTACCTGACACTTCAAATCCGTATCTAAATTTTGTTTTGCAGAAAATTAAACCAGAAAAAATCAACAAAACATGAAAAAAGGCAGACAATTTTAATGGTCTGTTGGATTTTGGGTCCATGTTCGCCTTGGATGGGTTGAACTTATTTGATTAGAAAATAAATAACCTTATCAAGTAAGAAACAAATAAGCATTAATTATATATATATATATATATATTAATTGAGAAACAAGTAATTATATATTAGGAAATTAATCAATAATTAATTTTGTGATTATTACTTAGAGGGTAAGTAGGAGTGCACATAACTTCCTACTTAGTGGCCTCTTTAGACCTCTATAAATAGAATGTGACTCTCTCATTTGAACCTCACCCCTGCTATTGAGTTATCTGACAATCTCTCTTCTCTCATACCGTCTTTCTTGTTTTGGTGATCCATTGTGCCAATTCTAATTAGGCTCTAGTAGTGTAAAAATTACGTGATCATTATTATGTTCGAGTAATGGAGAATTGGAGCTTTCACCTGGATCCGAACGTGGATTCGCCCTGGTTTGCAAGTCTTTTCTCTCTCCTAATTTTCCTATAATGGAATCAGAGCTATTGATCCTAAGGCCATTGACGGAGTGCCATTGTCGTCGGTGAAAAATTGGGTTTACGAAACTGAGTTTTTTTGCCTAAGGTGAGACCATGGGTTGTAGAGCTTGAAGAGACAATTCCAATGACACTTAGAACGTGGCAAATGAAGTTCGGATGAGGGAAAAATGAATTAGAGGAGTTGACGGGTTGCATTGTCACCGCTACCAATTAGCTCACGATTTGATATCTGAAAAAGAAGTTTTTGGATCAAATAAAAGCCATGGATTTGTAGTTCATTCCGTGACAATTCTAACATCACAAGAAACGTAAAAAACTGAGCTAAAACAAGGAAGATTTGACCTTTTGAAGTTTATAGGTCATCACGGATCTCCAACCGGGTCAAGTTGACCAGATTGAAGGTTGAAGAGGATGATGTGGCAGTTGTCAACCATGTCATCAGTCAACCAAAACATGTGGGCCAATAAACATGTGCCAAGTCAGCATCCTATAATGCATCATCAAGGCCATGTCATCGGTCAACTTAAGGCTACGTCATCTATCTACCAACCATGTAGAGCAAGACATGTCAGTGCCACATCATGCCACATCATAGGTCGTAGTCAGGGGTTGACCATTGACTAGTCAACGGCCAACCATTGACCAATCAATGATCAACAGTTGAATATTTTTATTTTTTAAAAAAAATTCCAGAAATTGATACGTGGCGCATGGGGCTTGTAGGGGCTAATGTTTGCCACATGGCTAACACCATCCAATAGAGGATGGTGCGTGGAGCTTGGGAAGCCAGCGTGTGTTGCTAAACAATGGCTGTAAGGTGGCACTTGTTGAACACGTGCCTGCACTAAGAGTTGGCTTCGCTAGAATTTTCCAATTTTTCAAGATTTTTCAATCCAAACACGTTCTAAAGGCACATGTGAGTGCGCGGGACCTTTGATTGAGACACATTTTGTTTATAAAAATCCTTAAATTCGAGAGCTTCATTTTGATACTTAATTTGCATATGTTTGAAGCAAGTTTGGTCTTGATTTGAGTCAAAAAGGTATTTATATGCACTTAAAGATTCCAAAAAATGTTCAAATTGAGTCTACATTGATTTTATTGCTTTTTGGATAAGTTGGTTTACCTATTAAGAATATTTCAGCTGCAATATAAGGTTAATTTTGAAAGATTCTTTAAAATAGGAAATTATTTAAATGAGTTTTTGAATACGAGATCTTATCCAACCTTGACTCAAGCTCTTGGGGATAAAACCTAAAATTGGCAGCAACTTGACCTTATTAACTGATAATAAAAAGCATGGGACTTCTACGTCAACCCTTTTTCACAAATATTGTGACAAAGGACAAGATAGAGAGAAATGTAAGAATCATTTCATAAAGAGTGGGAGGTATGCTGCAAATACATCTAAGTGAATAGATGTAAACATTACTGGCAAAAAAAAAAAAAGAATAGATGTAAACATGGCTAAGAGGAGTCACGCATTGTAGCTAGATGCAACACGAGTTCATATGGTCAAAAAGGCCTATGAGAGGGAGAACCTAGTTATGAGACATCAATATGACGCAAATTTTTACAAATTTTGAATGTTCTTTCTTTATTGAATTTATGGTTATATTCTTTGATTTTTAGAATTGAATTGAGCTTAATATCTTCTCTTCATGAACATTTATATTGTTATTTAGATGATATTATGTTATTATATTGTTATTCTATCTGCTTTAATTGAGTGGGAGTTTCTAGAATGTATTAAAAAACCTAAAAGGAGAATGAGTTCAATCAAGACAACGGTTAAAAGGATGGTAGGCTTACTAGCAAGAGTGAGAAGAGGGTTAACATAGTTGTCTTTTGAACATGAAACTAATGAACTTATCATCTAATTATCCTATGTCTTATTTGAACAAACAAATATGATTTGTATATCATAATCGTCTAAGTGACCAACTTATAACTAAGTCCATTTGACTGAGCTTATAAAAACAAGCTCAATAGAGATATTTATGGAGTTAGAAACTCAAATCTCTTACATTCAAGAAAAATGAGATGTCGAGGATGTTAGATCAAGCGTTTCACCCAAGAGGGGGGTGAATTGGGTGATACTAAAATTTCTTGCGAAAATATAAAACTTTGACAGAGAAATTAAAACAGTAATGAGTGAGGAGAAATATCACCGAAGTGTACACCGGGAGTTATACTGGTTCGGTCACAACTACTTTGACCTACGTCCAGTACTCAGAGCTTCTCTGAGAGTTTCACTATAGCTTCCAAGATTCAGTGGGTTCTTGGCACCTCAGTACAAGCAAGTTCCTTTCTCCTGGACACTCGCTCCCCCTTACAAGTTGTAATCCAATCCCAACTCAAGGTTCCACAACCTTAAGTTATCTCAATAACAAATATTGAGTTTGAATGAAATATCTCTCTTACAGGGTAAATGATAATCACTGAAGCATAGAAATACAATTTCAACGTGAAAACAGAGCAATGAACTTAATAAGTCGTTTGTGTGTGCTTGTTGTTGTTTCTCTGTTTGAAGGTTCCCATATATATAGGTATGTTGTTGATGACCGTTGGAACATTTCCTTTCGTCCGTTGGTGAGTACGCAGCCACTATTGACTTTTCAAGTTTTTGAAAAATATCCGTTGGCGGTGGTTGGCATATGAACGTTTCTTTTGACTTTCATCTCTTGATATGATTTCTTCATTGTTTATCTGTAAATAGACTAAGAATACTAATACAATGAAAAGTTAATCATATAGGAAACAATATAATGAAGGTTTGAATGATGTCTAAATTTCTGGGTATGCTTACTCGAGTAGCTCCTCGAGTATCCCTTGAAGTTTACTTGAGTACCTACTCGAGTAACATCGAGAAATCATTGTTCAACTGCAAGTCAATGAATAAATATAAGATTACTCGGGTAGTTCATGGAGTAAACTAAATTTCAAACCTTTGGGAATAGTTATTTACTCGGGTAGCTACTCCAGTAATGCTTTTGCAACTTCATAGATTACTGGGGTAACACCTTGAGTAATCCTTTAAAAATATTTTGATTACTCGATGCTCTACTCCAGTAATGTTGGCAGGATTTCAAGGCCGAGAGCAATTACCTTGTTACTCGAGTAGGGACTCGAGTAATGCACTCATTTTTGCATAGGTTACTCGGGTACCACCTCGAGTAACTAAGACTTTTGAGCATGACTTACCCGGGTGATGACTTGAAGTTTACTTTGAAAGTATTTCTGCATACTGGGGTACATACTCGAGGAATCCACTAAAGATAGAACATTAGAAACTTGTATATTAGAGTAAGGATTCGAGGAAGATGAAATAAAGAGAGATCAAGTTAATCAGGTACCAACCTCAAGTTTCCACTTACTTTAGTATGTTACTCGAGTAGCTCCTCGAGTAACATTGGCAGTGGTACAAAGTGCCGAGAGTTACATATTTTCATAACCAGAGTTACTCGAGTAGCTCCTCGAGTAACATGGGGAAAACTTGAAGGCAACTGGAAGTTTTCACAGGGTTACTCGAGTAGCGCCTCGAGTAACATTAGCAGTAGTACAAAATGCCGAGAGGTCCACATTTTAAGAAACACAGTTACTCGAGTAGCTCCTCGAGTATCATTGGAAAAACTTGAAGGCAACTGGAAGTTTTCACTTGGTTACTCGAGTACCTCCTCGAGTAATATTAGCAGGCCGAGAGCAACTCCAAGTTTTTACCTGGTTACTCGAGTAGCTCCTCGAGTAATGGTGGCAGGTTACTGGAAGTTTTCTCTTGGTTACTTCAAGTTTTGTCTCATTACTCGAGTAGCTCCTCGAGTAATGCTTTAGAAGATTTGCTTCTGTTCAAGTTCCTCAGCATTTTCTCATGGCCTTTCTTCATTACTCCAATGCTTACTTCAAGTGATGCTTGTTCCTGTCATTACTTAGTTCAAACTTGTTTATTAATTATTTCCTTTTCAAACCATACTTTTGTTATCATCAAAACATGAGATCTAACAGAGGACATCATACCAACTAGTCTTCAGCATCTAGAGGCTGAAACACCCTGAAGGAAATAAAAAGCTTATGTTATCAAGCATAGAAAGAACAAGATTGCTTATATTTATGCCTATATGAGCAATATAACTCTATCCAAGCTGTATGGATAGCGTTGGAAGATGATGTAATTGATGATCTTTTTCCATAAAGTTAAAACTAAGTGAAGTTTTAATATGGTGTATGAAGTCCTAACATGTTCAGGCAATAATTGATGCAAATATCAAACTAAGAAGTTAAGACAATCAAAATGCCATGTTCTTTTTGACAAACAATAAGTGTATGTTATGACAAGAAATCTCCTAGTGAGTGAAAGTAAGATATGTCTCCCAGTGAGAGAGAGTGAGCTTTGTCTTCTAGTGAGTGGAAGTATATGAAAGTAAATACTATTCATGATATATATATATATATATTGTGACCTTTGGCAATGTGATTTGCCACATTGAACTTTGGTATGAAAGAATGAAGGATCCAAGATCTATCAGTCAGACGAACTTAGCTAAAAAGTGGGAGGATTCATCCTCTAAGCCTAAGGGCAATAAATCTATAAGGTAAACTTGATCTATAGGAGGTCAAGAATGGTTTCTACAAAGATGAAAGGATACATTGATAATCCTTCCAGGGTTGTAGAAGAAGCAATCCACATGAGTAGTGGATGTTTCATAGAAGCATATGGCTTCATGTCTGATGAAAAGCAAGAAAAAGAAAGAATCAAAGGATTGGAACTTGTACGTTAACTCTACACATATAAACTACCCTGATTTACTCTATAGGATACGAAACCGACAACATCACATCTTTGTTATCTCTTTAGTTAAAGATTGATGGGATTATGACTCTCAAATCCTTTGTTGGATTTGATTTTTCCTTTTAGAGATAACAATTCCATTTCTTGCCACATGCACACATTAATCAAAAGGAATAATCAAACTAGCAAAAGATAATTTACTAATAACGAATGCTAAAGGGTTAATACCCTTATGAGTAGTTGAGAACTTAGTCTAAATGGCAAGAAAGACAAGGAAACATTTTGAGAAGATATCCTCTGCAATTAACAAACTATGACATTTGTGAACCAATGAACATAAGGGTAAAACACAGAGCTTGGTGTTTCATTAATGTCATGGACGTTTACTCAAAATACAGTTATGTTTACTTGATTTTAGGTAAGTGTGAAGGTGTTGGATAATAGTTTAATCTACTTAAGAATAAATTAAACTAAAAGGATAAGACCTTTTAAACTAATAAGGGTTAAGAACACCCATTTGATTAGTTCAGGATGCTCTGTGTACATGAACGAGATTATTAGGCAACTATCAATACCTAGAATTCTTCAACAAAATAGAGTTATTGAAATAGAGAGATAGACCTCTCCTAAACATAGTTGAGTAAATAATAGCATAAGTAAAACTAAAGCTATATGTTGGCAGGTAAACTCACAACTTTCGTCTTCAACTTAACCAAATGCCCTCCAAGTCAGTCATGACCTTACCCTGCTAATTATGGATATGCCTTGAATCAGGCCCAAACACGTTAAGACCACAAGAGTCAGCAACTTAATATCTATAATTCTTCCTATAAATATGGAAGATTGGGGCTAAGCTATACAAGGTATGCCTTTATGAGATGACTTGAGAATTTGAAATAATATGCCTTTATTAGTGAAAATGATGGTGGCTTAGTGACTGAGAGAGAACCAAGGGACACAACATTTATAGAACTTAAACTTCTTAGCCAGAAATGAGCATTAATCATACTAAATTTCTCTAAGAGGTTAACAGTGACAAAGAATAACCAAGTGTTCCTTAGTTCACTAATCTATGTAGGAGGGTTAAAAGCATTTTCATAAAGAAAGAGGTAAGAGGTAAGTAAATAGATTGAATACCTTACCCATACATAAGAAGAGAATCCTATGAAAACTATCTCAGAGTAAATTATCATTCAGCAAATGACAATAAGGGGATAGATTCCAGAATAGATTGAATGTTCCTTTCATCATTTAAAAGACACTAGAAGAACTTGCTAAGAAGAATTACAAAGTGGATCCTTTTTTAAACTAGCCAAGCACATGTTTGGGAGATTTTTCACCTAGCCAAAAGGCGATTAGGAATAAGTAGGTTATCAAATCCATAAGGGCATATAAAACCTAAAACACTTAGTAGTTAAGGGGTACTACAATGGGAATATTTCCTATTGTGCATATTAACTTTGAATAACAAATTGTGGCTATGACAACAAGCTTAGTCTTGAAATTACATCAAGATGAAGTGAAGACTGCTTTCCAATTTGGAAATTTGAAAATTGGATGATGAACTCTAGATGAAGCAGCTTAAAGGTTTTATAGAAACAATCATTTAGGTAGTAGTATATGAGGTTTCACATGGTGAAAGTGTAACCCCCTCATCGTAATTATATCCGAATTATGGAATTTAAGTGAAATAGAGACCAATAAGACAAAAATCACATTTATAACCACTTATCTCCAAGAGATGGGGTGTCCAAACAAAACGTTTAAAACAGAATTCATCTGGTCTCACATTCACTTTCGAATATAATTACCTGTGCAGTTATATCACATAATAAATATCAGAGTGTGTAACCAAAATCCTGGCAACCCCGGGTTACTTATATATATACAATGGGTTTAAAGTTTCCCAAACATGGGGATTACATATCTAAAAATCTATATTTACAATCCATATATAGGTAATCCCAAAATCCAGCTAGATAACCAAAAGTCCAAAAATCTAAAATGTCCCTACTAGCCCTAACCACTCTTGGTTGGTCGCTCCCTTTCGAGCCACTTGCCCTGTCTAAAATGTTAGTCATTTGGAAAGAGTGAGATTCTAAAGAATCCCAGTAGTAACAAATCACTCATACAATATATAAACACAAGGCATGTAATGTTATCATATTCACCAGCATCATCAGCAACACAATGATCCATGGCTCACGCCACAGACGACAGCACTCACAGCTGTATCATAATGCACTATGCTCGCTTTTGCTATAAACACTGTGCCCGATTTTGAGGTAATCACTTTTCCAGCTCTCGCTATAATCACTATGCCCGCTTTCACGATAATCACTATGCAGCATCATCACAAGGCACAACATATCTTAAGCCACAAAGTATCACAAGGCACAAAGCTCTACAAGGTGTCTCAATGCATCTCAAAGTAGCAGCAGTAACTCACAATGTATGATAGGCAAACATACAATACATTTACACAAAGTAAACGAGAGGAGTCACTACCTGTATCTTTCGTGACATTCTTTGGCATAGTGGGCTCACGCGTCTGACAGATATCAAATCCTATACAAATTTAGGGACAATTGATTAATCTCTTTCCCAAACACTTATTTCCATAATACTTTTAAGTTGGTTATCATTTAGGACTCTTTAGGTGACTATTAGAGGCCTAAACATATGCCTAAAGGGTTGGAAGAAACTACCCTGAAGACCCCTTTTTTTGAAGGCAAAACACAAATTTTTGGCTGACTCACTCGAGTGAAGATGACCTCACTCGAGTGATGAGGGACTTGTACTTGAGTGAGAATTGCTCTCACTCGCGAGTGTTTGATAGTGAGCAACTATCACAACCAGAAAGTGCTCACCATACTCGAGCATGGGGTTTTGCACTCGCGTGATAACTCAAAAAATCATTCGAGTCCCCGAAAGTACAATACAAGAATTGACAACCCGATAGTGTAATGACCTAATTTGGGATTAAGGACTAATGACTCTAATATTGATTGTAATTAGTGTAATCAAACACTTTTGGAGAAATGTGATGTAAATTTGATATAAGTGTATTTGGAGATTTAAAGATCAATGGTTGAGATTTATTGACCATAAGTCGGAATCCTATGCTTTGCATTTATGTGAGCTCATGGTAGAAGTGAGAAGATATTGACATGTGGCTTTGTGTGGACCATGGGATTAAGCTAAAAGACAAATATCCACTTCTTCTCTCTCTTCTCTCTCCTATTTGGTGGAAGCATGGGCCAAAAGGGAAAAGTTATACATCATCATCATCATTTTCATTATCTCACCATCTTTCTCTCTAGCCTCCATTTCCGACCGACACAAGCAAGGGAAGGGAAAAGAGAAAGCTTGAATCTTTAGTAAGTGATGATCCTTTTATGCTCAAATCATTTTCCTTAAACTTGTTCATAGAGTTGAGAGCTCTATTTTTGGTGTTTTCAGAATTTAGAAAGGTAGTGGATTAAGTGTTTGAGAAATTTGAAAGTTGGAGAATCAAGATTCTAACCTTGGCAAAGTGAAGAGGTAAGTATTTGGTGCTTTTTGATATATATGTTATGATTTTTAAATAAGTTTGAGAAATTCTAGAATTTACCCTGGTTTATGCCCATTTCGGAATGTATGAATTTCATAGTGGATGATGTTGGATTAGTTCATTATGAAGTTCTTTGAGTATTTGATATGGTTTTGAGGCTTGGAAGTGTAATGATTGGAATTGGGTATTGTGTGTCATAGAGACCTAAGGGCATATATTGTGTTTAAAATGGTATTTGAGTGTTTTGGAGGTTACCAATGGGTTCCCTATGTCATTTTGAGTGAGTATGAGCTTTGTATGGAGTTTGGGAACCATTGGGTGTGATTTTGGTCAATCTGGGAATTTCTGTCAGTTGCTACGATTTGGCAATCTGATAGCATCACTCGAGTAAGGGAGGAACCCACTCAAGTGCTGCCTTGTATTTTGTCTTTCTGCTTTGTGTTTTGCCTGGGTTATATGAGTAAATTTCGAGTGCACTTTTGTAACCGCGAGTGATGTTGGTGATCACTCGAGTGATGGTGTGAGATCTTGGTTAGGGTTGCTCTCGGGTTGTCACTCGTCGGTTGATGTTCAAGAGTGTGCTCTAACACTCACAAGTGAAACCTTCTCACCCGAGTGCTAGGGGGTATGCTCGAGTGAGCTTGTCCCTCTGATGTTGCATGTGCTCTCGGGTTGTCACTCTTTGTGTTGTACTTTCGGGGACTCATTAAACCATATTCGGATTGAACGTTGTGAGACTTGGTGTTTTTGGTAATCTGGCAGAGCATCACTCGAGCATGAAAGGGCTCACTCGAGTGATCTTCCTATTTTCCTCTTTGTGCTTCAGTTATCGGGTTGTACTTGCATAGGATTTCAGAGAGACAAAATTCTCACTCGCGAGTGATGTGGGGTCTCACTCGAGCACAACTCCTTATGCTCGAGTGACCTTGCATTTTCTACTGGGAGTGTCTTCTCGGGTCAACACTCGCATATCATTTTAGCAAGAGTGAGATTTTGTACTAAAGATTCAAGCTTTCAACATATTTGGAAAGACGTCATATGAACTTTACAAAGGAAGAAAGCCAAATATTGCTCATCTACATATCTTCGGGTGTAAGTGTTTCATTCACAACAATGGTAAAGAAAACTTAGGTAAATTTGATTCAAAGTCTGATGAAGGTATATTTCTAGGATATTCTAATAGAAGTAAGGCTTATAGAGTTTTCAATAAAAGAACATGTACTGTTGAAGAATCTATTCATGTTGTGTTTGATGAAATTGAATCTCAGACAAAACTTATTGATGAAGAAGAAATGGATTCAATCAAGAAAAACAAATCTATTTCAAAACAAGATGATTTTGAAACAAATTATTTTCAAAATTTAGAAGATGTTGATGATCATGCTTAACCAAAAGCATGGAGACATATGAAGGATCATCCAATTGATCAAGTTATAGGAGATATTCATGAAGGTGTCAAAACCAGAAATAGAATCCTCAATGAGGTAACTTTTTTTGCTTTTATTTCTGAAATTGAACCTTCTAATATAGAAGAAGCTTTATCTGATAATGATTGGGTGATTGCTATACAAGAAGAACTAAATCAGTTTCAAAGAAATCAAGTTTGGATTTGGTTCCTCGACCTAAAGACCATACGGTTATAGGGACCAAATGGGTTTTCAAAAACAAACTTGATGAATCAGCAATCATTGTGAGAAACAAAGCAAGATTGGTTGCCAAAGGCTATAATCAAGAAGAAGGTATTGATTATGAGGAAACATATGCTCTAGTGGCAAGATTGGAAGCAATACGAGTACTCCTAGCCTTTGCTTGCATTAAAGGTTTTAAACTTTATCAAATGGATGTGAAAAGTGCTTTTCTAAATGGTTATATTATGGAGGAAGTATATGTAGAACAACCTCCTGGTTTTGAAGACGAAACAAAACCTGACCATGTCTTCAAACTTAAGAAAGCACTATATGGTTTGAAACAAGCACCTAGAGCTTGGTATGAAAGACTAAGCAAATTTTTTCTTGATCAAAGTTTTGTCAGAGGAAAAGTTGATACAACTCTATTAATCAAACATAACAAAAATGATATTCTAATTGTTCAAATTTATGTTGATGATATTATTTTTGGTGCTACTAACGAATCTATGTGTCAAGAATTCTCTAAGATTATGCAGGGAGAGTTTGAAATGTCTATGATGGGAGAATTAAACTTCTTTCTTGGACTACAAATCAAACAAAAGAAGAATGGCATATTTGTATCTCAGACGAAGTATTTAAAGGAATTATTGAAGAAATATGGATTAGACAATGCTAATGGAGCTGATACTCCAATTAGCTCTACAACACTGTTGGATGCTGATGTAAAAGGACCTAGCTTCAACATCACTAAGTATAGAGGAATGATTGGCTCATTACTCTATCTCACAGCAAGCAGGCCAGATATTCAGTTCAGCGTGGGAATGTGTGCAAGATATCAATCCACTCCTAAGGTATCACATGCAGAGACAGTAAAAAGAATTTTCAAATATCTAGGAGATACTTCAAAGCTTGGTCTTTGGTATCCGAAAAGAGGGAACGAGTATTTATTGGCATATTCAGATTCAGATCACGGAGGATATAAACTGACAGAAAGAGTACCAGTGGTCAATGCCAATTTCTAGGAGGCTCTCTAGTATCATGGTTCAGCAAGAAGCAGAACACAGTTTCATTATCCTCGACTGAAGCTGAATATATAGCTGTGGCAAGTTGTTGTTCTCAAGTGTTATGGTTGAAACAACAACTTCGAGATTTGGGAATTTATTTAACAGAGATTCCAATTTATTGTGATAACACTAGCACGATAAGTTTGGCAAAGAATCCTATACAACATTCAAGGACCAAACACATAGACATTCGACACCACTTCATTCGGGATCATGTCCAAAAGAAGGATGTCAAAGTGGAATTCATACCAACTCATCTTCAACTTGCGGATATTTTCACAAAACCAATAGCAAAAGATCAATTTCTATATATTCGAAGAGAATTGGGAATGGTTAATCCCAATGAGTTGTAAGTTTTCTTGTTAAATTATGTTAATTAAATGTTCTTTTGATGATAACTATACTAACTTTGGCATCGGAGTATCAAAATTCATTTTGCAGGTCTGTCACTCGAGCACAAAGAGTGTCACTCGAGTGATAAGCTGCTTCACTCAAGCACAAGTAGCTCTGCTCGAGCACAGCACTGTTAAAAATACTCTACTTCTTGATGTGTAAAACAGAGGTTAACAGAGGAAATTAGAATACCAAGAGTCTCTCTCAAAAGCAACAGTGAGAATTGAGCTCACTCGAGTATGAAGGACTCTCACTCGAGCATGATATGAACATGCTTGAAGTGAAAAGTGTATGCTCGAGTAGAAAGAAAGAATTTTTATTTAGAAGCTATTCAAATCATGGTTACTTAAATGATTTTGGAGGATTTGAGTACAAAGATACAAAATATGACAAGAAATTCATAATCCATGTATGTTTTTACATACTTATTAAAATTTCCAGATTTTCACTCGAGCACAGATAGAACACACTCGAGCACAGTATGAACTTCACTCAAGCACTAGGGTTTATGCTCGAGCACTGTCACTTATATCAGTTACACAGAAGCTCAGAACGTCGCACTTCTTGCTCTCACTCGAGGTGTCTCGTCACTCGAAGGTCACAACTCTTCACCTTCAACCGTTTCTCCTCAATCAATCGCGTCCATTTGCTTCAAATTATCGTTACAACTCTTCAATCTTCTATAAAAGGTGATTCTTACTCTGCATTTCACATTCGGTGCCCTAATCCTTGTTTGCTCTTCTCTTCTCTCTCTAAAAAATCTATGTGTTCTTGCTTCTCTTTCTCTTATTCTTCAATGGCAAGAACCAAAATGCCCTTTATTTCTCAAAGATCTCACTCCTCTTCTCCTACTCATTCTGCTGCCAGTGCGTCTGGTACCCCAGAACCAACACCTTCATCTCCCAAAATGTCTTCCTCACCATCACCTCCTCCTAAACCCAAGACCAAAAAGAGGACTCCGGCTAAGAAACCTCACCCAAAGCCTCAAATGGCAAAGAAAGTCCAACCACCTCAAAAGAAACCAAAGGGTGTGGTGTTCAAGGAACCTATAGTTACCCGGTCTCAATCCAAAGAAGTTCAAGGAAAAGGGAAGAAAAAGGAGACTGAACAATCATCCTCTTCCTCTAATGATTCATTCAACAGACAACTCCGGGAAGCTATGGAGAAATCCAAACTTGATAAGATAGTTGGAAAGATTGCTTCACAAGCCGGTGTTTCAAGTTCACACCATATTGGACAATCAAGTGCCTCTGCTTCAGGAGCACCCTCTGCCTCACAAGCACCAGTGGATGATCACATTACCAGTCCTCCAGAGGGATTCATTGTTGAAGAGCTAAAGGCATTATCTCAGAAGGTATTTGATGATGAATATATTCATAGGCATTCTTGTCCAGTTGTGTATGTGGATTTAGATTTTTTGAAGAAGAATTGCCATTTGGAATTATATCCTTACTTTCAATACTATGCCCCCTGGTTAAATATCCATATGCCATATTCACACACTGTTGTGAAAACTTTATATTACAACATGAAGTCCCATAACATTAAGTCTAGATCTGGTGAATTGATTGAGGAAGCAGTGTCTACTACTGTTAGAGGAAAATTTATTATGATATCTGCTAAGATCATAAATGACTTACTTGGGTATGTTGCACCACCTCCTGATCCACCTTCTTTCTCTGCCATTGAAGCCTTCCAGATTTTGAGACCAAAAGATCCTATAGGTCCTCTCAATTTTAAACCTATTGATATGCTTGACACCCACAGAATCCTTCACTATATATATTCCCGGAGCATAGTCAATAAGTCTAAAAACTTTACCCATTTTGCTCAAAAGGACTATTATATGTTGGCCTCTTTTCTAGCCGGGCAACAAAGGAATGTTGGGGAGATTATCTTTAATGAGATGAGAAGATTTCGATTTTCTTTATCAAAATCCGCAACCATACCATACCCTCAGCTTGTATCCTTCATCCTAATGAAAAAAAAAAGATATGGTATTTGGAAGGAACTGAAAGGGTGCTTATTTTGAGGTTTAGTAAGACTCAGTTAACTCACATGGGTATCAATCTTCCGGTGAGTCGAACCAAAGCCACATCTCAGAGGGAAGCCACTCCATCCAGAGGGGATGAAGCCCAATCTTCTGCTCAAAGTCCTATTCCTCCTCCTTCCTTCCTCAATACTTCTCTCTCCAACCACTTGACTAAGGCAATCAATCAAGCAGTATCCAGCCTGAAGAAGGAATTAGTGACTGAGTATGAGAAGCTTGTGGAAAAGATGGAGTCACAGGTCATCAAGTTGGTAGACAAGGCCAATATCAATTTTGACTTGATGTTCAAGACTCAGGATGAGATGTCACAGAGGATTACTGATATGGAGACCTTCTTGCACTCTCATTTCCCATCTTCATCTTCAGAGGTGCCTCCTGAGACCACTCATACCTCACCTCCTCATCCACAGACACATGTCCTCTTCACCGATCCAGATTCTAATATTGATATCACCTATGATTGGTCGCCTTCATTACCTCCCTCATCCTTTGTACCACAGCCATCATCTCCACCTATTGAGCCTATTGACCCTCTCACTGCCATGGTACCCTTTATCCCACCTTCTGATATCACTTTTCCTCAGCCCCCTTCTGATGTTGACAAAACGGGGGAGAAGGATGTGTGATGGTTTTGAGCTGAGCTTTTATGGGATATATTGGGTGTTTGGGTAGATTGTCTGTATGGGATAGGATTTTCTATTATTTTGATTGTATTTGGGGTTATTTGTTATTATGTTATCAAAATTATCAGAGTTATTAATCAAGTTTATTATTATTGACTATATCTATGAGTTAAGTTATTTGGTTTATACTATGCTTATCTTGGTTGATTAAGTGTCCAGAGGAAGCATTGCAGGGAAATATGAACTTGAACTTAAAATTGGATATGCATTTGGAAACATTGAAGTATTTCAAAAATCTTTCATCTTAATCAATTTTTTTTAACTTCCATCACAAAGGTTTTGTCATCATCAAAAAGGGGGAGAATGTTAGATCCCAAGTTTTGATGATAACAAAAAGTCAATTGTGTACAAATCATGTTTTTATAAGTCTAAGAAATGTTTACAAAGTTACCAAATGCATATAGCAAGGTTTTCTAGTATCTGCTATCAAAATGAACTGGAGTGCTCGAGCATGAGCTTTGCACTCGAGCATGGATCCCTTCTGTGCTCGAGCAGGTGCGAGTGATAGCCAGAAAGTGTTTACCCGAGAGGCATGCCACTGTTATGTTCATTGATTCACTCGAGCACTGAAGATAGCACTCGAGCAGAGAAGCCTTTCTCACTCGAGCACATGCAAGTGAAGGTCTGCAAGTGCTTGGCCGAGAGTAAGTATTATCATTCTTCCTTGATGCACTCGAGCAGAGACATCAATGCTCGAGCATGAGCATTCTATACTCGAGCAAGGTACTGTGAGTGTTTGGCCGAGAGTCATGAAGTTCAGAGAAGCACAAGTGAGCTCGAGCACAACCTCATATGCTTGAGTGACACATCATCACTTGCGAGTGATAAATCCATCCCTCTCCATTTCTGATGTGAGTGCTTGTATAAACGGTATATTACTTGAGAATATTATTCTCACTCGAGCAGGAGTCTGTGTGCTCGAGTGAGGGCCCACATCACCTGCGAGTGATAAATCTATCCCTCTCAAATCCTGATGCGAGTGTTGGTAGTAGGGGTATAATTCTTGAGAATATTCGTTTCACTCGAGCAGGGGTATGTGTGCTCGAGTGAGGGACCACATCACTCGCGAGTACAAAATCTCACTCTTGCTAAAATGATATGCGAGTGTTGACCCGAGAAGACACTCCCAGTGGAAAATGCAAGCTCACTCGAGCATAAGGAGTTGTGCTCGAGTGAGACCCCACATCACTCGCGAGTGAGAATTTTGTCTCTCTGAAATCCTATACAAGCACAACCCGATAACTGAAGCACAAAGAGGAAAATAGGAAGATCACACGAGTGAGCCCTTTCATGCTCGAGTGATGCTCTGCCAGATTACCAAAAACACCAAGTCTCACAACGTTCAATCCGAATATGGTTTAATGTTATTTATTTATGATATCATTACTTAACATCATTTTGAATGTATTATAAGTGTGATACAGGAAGATGAACGTTTGAAATAAGCTGACACGGAGAAAGTCAAATAACGGCAGACAACATCATTACAAGCACACACGTACCTACCGCATTTAGATTATTCAAACATACGCGTGTCTTTCCACAGTTGCAAAGCCCCGCTCCTCAAACGATGATTACCCAAACAGGCAAAAACTAAACAACTATATATACAGAGATTTAAAGATAGTCAATAACAACGAAGCACAAGAATTCACAAGCTTATACACGAGTCTCTGCTATTCATCATTTTCTCTATATACACATTGATCTTCAGTGTTTATTCATTTGCTCTATAAGAGAGTCTTCATACAATTCAAATTTTATGCTTATTTGATCTCAAGGTATTGGGACCTTGAGTGGGTAGATTTCCTTACGAGAGAAGCAGTTGAGAGAATTCCTTGTTAAGCCTTTCACTCATAAGTCTTATAAGATACAAGCAGAAGAGAACGTTGCTGCTCGTAAGTCTTACAGTGGTGTAAGTAAGAGAGGACGTTGCTGCTCATAAGTCTTGTATACATAAGCAAGTGAGAAGGGTCATAGGTTGTTTTTCTGCACGTAAGACTTGTCGTAAGGGGGAGAGAAATTTCTTAGTGAGAGAATATTTCTGCTTGTAGTCCTTTCAAGGACAATTGTTGTTTTGAGGCGTTCTGAGAGCCCATTGAATCTTGGAGGTATAGTGAAAATCTCAGTAGGTCTTGATCTCTGAGGACTGGACGTAGGCCTGGTTGTTAGGCCTAACCAGTATAACTCTCTGTGTTTAAATCTTCTCAACTCTACTCTATCTACTATATTTTTCATATCACCACATCAAGCGAAAAATTTATAACATCACCCAATTCACCCCCACTTGGGTGAAGCTTGCCTCTTACATTAGAGTCATCACCCGAGTGCAAAACCCCATGCTCGAGTGTGGTGAGCACTTTCTGGCCGTGATGATTGCTCACTGTCAAACACTAGCGAGTGAGAGCTAGTCTCACTCGAGGGCAAGTCTCTCATCACTCGAGTGAGGTTACAACAAGCGGTAAACAAAGCAGATCTACCACAGAATCATGACCCTCAACGGTTACAACACAATTTAAACAGGCTTCTGTGGTTACAGCCTTCACACCCATCAGTGTTGACACAATCAAATCGAATGGTAATTTATACACATTCATACCCAAGAACTTCACACATTCATATGCAATAAAGGAGTGACTTGCACCCGAGTCATACAATGCTTGTAATACATATCCATTGAGAAGAACTGTACCTTGTATCAGCTCTGGGGATTTTTGGGCCTCTTTATGAGTAATAGCAAATACTCGGCCCTGAGTCCTCGGTCTCTGCTTTGGTCACAGCTGTCCATACTCAACAAATGTATGCCCTACTTGCTTACATTTAAAACAAATCACCCGACCATCACAAGTCTTGGCATGATGTGGCTTGTTACAACGAGGACATGTCCATACCATAGGAGCTCTCTGCTGATCATGACTCCCAGACTGATAAGGCTTCTTACCACTGCCTCTATATGAGAATGATCCCGAGCCCTTCCACTTCTGAGAAGCATTGCCTTTACTGGGCTCGCTATGACCACCAGTAGTCTTAGCTGGATATAACTCTCTTAGGTTGCTCTCTGTAATCCGACATTCCTCAACTGCCTTGTTGAACTCAGAAAACTGATGGGTGGCTATTCTCTTCCTCATTCACGCCTTAAACCCCGTATGAGCAAGTCAAGCTCAACTCCTCGTCATCCATCTTCAATAAATAGGATGAATACCGAGATAAACGGACGCAACGGGACAGGTACTCATCAAACCACTCCGTGTCCCCTTGCTTGATATTCAAGAACTTGGTCTCGTTCTCAACCCTCACTGACTTGGGAAAATATTTCTTATTAAAGTGCTGCTGGAACACCTCCCAGGTCAGTGGTATGCTTTTACTCCTCAAAGACAGAGCAATATTCTTCCACCAGCGGTCTGCATCTCCCTCGAGTTTATACACCACTAGCCGGGCTTTCACCTATGAGGAACACTCTAAGACCTCAAAAATCTTCTCAAGGCGGTTTAGCCAATCCTCCGCTACCTGAGGATCAAATTTCCCTTTAAATACCGGAGGTAGGTGTTTACAGAATCTGGAGACCCAAAACTGAAGATCTCTTTCCTCATTAACTGATTTCCCACGCGGCCTTTGGTTCGCTTCGGTATGAGGAGGTGACTCCACTGGTCGTGCTGACCCTTCAGCGGTCTCTTCTGGTCTAGTTTCTTCTCGGGTTTCCTCCCGAGTCTCCCCTTGAGTAGATTGACCCCGACCCTCATTGTTCTTGGCTTTCTCAGCTCTGAGCTCTTCTCTAAGCTCAACAATCATATCTCGTTGATCTCTTATCAGACCCATTAACTCTTGCATCGGATCTGGTGGATTGTCATTAACTTCTTCCACCTCAGGGTCTACTCGCGGTATACTGGGACGACCTCTTGTCTTTTTCATTCTACAAATCATTCACTAAGTCAATGCCACCAAGAATGTATACACATAATCTCACAAAGCACATATATCCATATAACCAGAACAGATATATGTATACGACAGTTATTCACAAATGATTTTCCATCACTAAGACCACACTATGGGAGCTATCCTAGCAAACTCTACCATTGCCAGGAACTACAGCTCTGATACAAAAAATGTATCCCCCTCACCGTAATTATATTTGAATTATGGAATTTAAGTGAAATAGAGACCAATAAGACAAAAATCACATTTAAAACCACTCATCTCCAAGAGATGGGGTGTCCAAACAAAACGTTTAAAACATAATTCATCTGGTCTCACATTCACTTTCGAATATAATTACCTGTGCAGTTATATCATATAATAAATATCAGAGTGCGTAACCAAAATCCTGGCAACATCGGGTTACTTGTATATATACAATGGGTT
Source organism: Inga oerstediana (assembly GCA_963210345.1). NCBI lineage: Eukaryota > Viridiplantae > Streptophyta > Magnoliopsida > Fabales > Fabaceae > Inga > Inga oerstediana. The sequence goes on from OY723409.1 coordinate 43,937,696, forward strand.
TAAAGTTTCCCAAACATGGGGATTGCATATCTAAAAATTTAAATTTACAATCCATATATACAGTAATCCCAAAATCTAGCTAGATAACCCACTATCCAAAAATCTAAAATGTCCCTACTAGCCCTAACCACTCCTGGTTGGCCGCTTCCCTTTCGAGCCACTTGCCCTGTCTGAAATGTTAGTCATTTGGAAAGAGTGAGATTCTAAAGAATCGCAGTAGTAACAAATCACTCATACAATATATAAACACAAGGCATGTAATGTTATCATGTTTACCAGCATTATCAGCAATACAATGATCCATTGCTCGCACCACAGACGATAGCACTCATGGCTGTATCACAATGCACTATGCCCACTTTAGCGGCAATCATAATGGTAGCTTTCGCTGTAAACACTATGCCCGTTTTTGTGGTAATCACTATGCCAGCTCTTGCTATAATCACTATACCCACTTTCGCGGTAATCACTATGCAGCAGCATTACAAGGCACAATGTATCACAAGGCACAAAGTATCTCAAGGCACAATGTATCTCAAGGCACAATGTATCACAAGGCACAAAGCTCCACAAGGTGTCTCAATGCATCTCAAAGTAGCAGTAGCAACACACAATACATGATAGGCAAATGTACAATCCATTTACACAAAGTATAAGAGAGGAGTCACTACCTGTATCTTTCCTGACATTCTTTGGCACAGTGGGCTCACGCGTCTGACAGATATCAAATCCTATACCAATTTAGGGACAATTGATTAATCTCTTTCCCAAACACTTATTTCCATAATACTTTTAAGTTGGTTATCAATTAGGACTCTTTAGCTGACTATTAGAGGCCTAAACATATGCCTAAAGGGTTGGAAGAAACTACCATGAAGACCCATTTTTTGAAGGCAAAACACAGATTTTTGGCTGACTCACTTGAGTGAAGATGACCTCACTTGAGTGATGAGAGACTTGTACTCGATTGAGACTTGCTCTCACTCATGAGTATTTGGTAGTGAGCAACCATCACGGCTAGAAAGTGCTCATCACACTCGAGCATGGGGTTTTGCACTCAGGTGATAACTTTAAAATCACTCGAGTCCCCGAAAGTGTAACACAAGAAGTGACAACCCGAGATCACATACAACATCAGAGGGAAAAGCTCACTCGAGTATACCCCTTAGCACTCGGGTGAGAAGGTTTCACTTGCGAGTGTCAGAGAACACTCTTGAACATCAACCAGTGAGTGAGGACCTAAGACGTAGCCCTTAACATGAACTCAAAGCTTCACTTGAGTGAACCCATGCTCACTCGAGTGATCCTTAACATCACTCGCGGTGAAGGAAGTGTACTCGAGCTTTCTTCATGAAAACCCAGGCAAAACACAAAGCAATAGGCAAGACATAAGGCAACACTCGAGTCGGTTCCTCCCTCACTCGAATGATGCTTATCAGATCACCAGATCGCAGCAACTGACAGAAATTCCCAGATTGACCAAAATCACACCCAATGGTTCCCAAACTCCACACAAAGCTCATACTCGCTCAAAATGACATAGGGAACCCATTGGTAACCTCCAAAACACTCAAATACCATTTTAAACATAATCTAACTCTTTGGTCTCTAATCCACACACAATGCCCAATTCCAATCAACACACCTCCTAACTTCAAAACTATAACCAATATTCAAATAACTCAAAGAACTTCACAATGAACTAATCCCAACATCATCTATTATGAAATCCATGCATTCAAAAATGGCCATAAAACCAGGGCAAATTTCTAGAATTTCTCAAACTTATCCAAAAATCATAACATATATATCAAAAAGCACCAAATTCTTACCTCTTCACTTTGCCAAAGTCAGAATCTTGATTCTTCAACTTTCAAATTTCTCTAACACTCAATCCACTACCTTTCTAAATTCTGAAAACACCAAAATGGAGCTCTAAACTCTATGAAAATGTTTAGTGAAGAGGATTTGAGCATAGGAGGATCATTACTCACCCAAAATCAAAGCTTTTTCTTTTCTCTTCCCTTGCTTGTGTCCATCAGAAATGGAGACTAGAGAGAGATGGTGAGATGATGAAAATGATGATGATGATGATGATGTACAACTTTTCCCTTGCCCAAGCATCTAGCCGAATAGGAGAGAGAAGAGAGAGAAAAAGTGGGCTTTTGTCCTTTATGCCATATCCATTAGTCCACTAAAGTGCCATTTGTCACCATCTTACTCACTCCCTCCATGAGCTCACACAAGTGCAAAGCGTAGAATTTTGACCCATGGTCAATAAATCTCAACCATTGATCTTTAATCTTCAAATACACTTATATCAAATTTACATCACATTTCTCCAAAAGTGTTTAATTACACTAATTACAATCAATATCAGAGTCATTAGCCCTGAATCCCAAATGGGTCATTACAGAAAGCTTGTCCAACTTTGAGATAATGGAAGAACACTACATTAGTGCCAAACGACCTTGAGATGATTCTTTGTGAAGTCATCCTTTGTTAAATGACCTATGTTAAGCTAAAATAAGTGTCAAGGGATTTAAATGAATAAAGGATTAGAATTATCCTTAATTTATGAGTTAAAAGATCATAAGTTGAACATAACATATCTTGAATGACAAGATAAAGGGAGACTGCACAAGGAAGGTACAGTCTTTGCCATCTAAGGCATGTACAAGTGTAATCCTTAAGCACCTCAATGTGCTAAACTGTAAACACATAGACACCCCTAGATTCAAGGGCACAACCTTTGAAAGGTTATGCCTCTTACAAAAAATCTAACACAGAAAAGGTGGATAGAGTCCCATAGCAAGAATATAGATGGTAACATGAATGTATACATTAGTGTACAAGACAAAATGTTTTTGGTCGGACTTGAAAACTAATTTTAGTCCATCTGTGGAAAAGATTATGAGAGAAATCATGGATTTAGTTGTCAAGGAAACAACTCACGTTTGAAAGGATACTCCAGTATAAGCCTAGGAAAATGATAATGGGGTAAAGAAATAGATAGTACATTTATGTCATCCATGGAATTAGAACACAGAGCATGTTCTGCCATCAATCAAGGAGCCATATGGCTAGAGAATTTCTCATGAGTAACTGGGAATGAATGGTAGATAGAAGGATCTAAACAATAACATCTTATGACATGGATCCTAAGTATCATAGCAAGGCGAAACATATATTTGATGTATCTCTGTAAGAGATATGCTTTCAAAGAAGGAAAGCAATAGTTCAATGACCTTCTACTAACAAAATATTGGTAGCTCCCCTTACTAAGCCTATAGCTTGATATTCATTGAGTTAGTGAAGATCTAGGGGGACAAAAAGAATGTAAGGTCTTGAACTTCTTTATATGAAGATAAAAGAAATAATATGTATGATATGAGTAAATACATGTAAGGTATACAATTTTGTATGTCGTACAGGTCAGGAAAGGTTGGTTTACTCACATGAATAACCATCTTCCCATATTTTGTAGGGGTATATGGGGATAAGACTAACAAATGATTAGCATGAGATGGTTAAAAAGAATCATTGTTTGAGTTACCTTAGTTAAACTGAGATGAGATCCATATGTGTATATATATAAATAGAAAATGGATCGAAGCATGAATACAGACTTATAGCTAGGCAAAGAGCTCTTTTTCACAATTGACATTGCAAAAGAGATATTATGAAAAAGCAAGTTCTGGTTTGAATCTTCAATACATTTTGGAACTGATGTCTGTAAGGTGAAAGATAAAGAAATTGACGTGCACCACAAACTGTTCACCGTAGCATGTAATTCATACTGCATGTGCTTGAGGGTTAGACTGTAATATAGGATGTATGTGAAATATCCTTGGTTCACTATGGTGTGAGTCCAAGGAAGGAAAAATCCTTCCACGATGCCGTTAAGACTTAGACAGTATCATGAAAGCTTGGTTTGGTGACAGCTACTTTATTTGAACCTCTATGATTACACACAATTTGGTCAGATGAGAGAAAACTAGGAAAGCGACCAAATCAAGATGGATTAATGTTTAGTCAAAAAGAAAGATTTATTCTTGGTTACATGAGATATGCTAGTGTCTGTGGTCAACCCCTTACTAGTTCTATGTGTAGCTTGTAAGTACGGATACTATGTACATAGAAGGTACTCTAAGTTAATCAACATATTAACTCGAGAGGGATTAGATATGCTGTGAGTGATGTGTATGGGAGAATCTGGGGCATCTAATGTTGGAAATTATGTCCTAGGGGCCAATTATTGTACTTTGAACATTGTTATTTAATGAATTTCTCCATTTTGTTGTCATATTATTCGTATGTTAACTATGATAACTGTATCCTTGGATAGATCATTAAGATTGTCCTAAATGTCCTTGGTCAGTCATTTATGCAAGAGCAGAGATGAAGTGAGACCAGTATGACTTTGATGAGGTATGGAGATACAAATCAAAGTCTTAGGCACTTGTAAGAGTACAAGGTGCTAGACCGACTCGCTATGAGAAATCTACATGGATCAAGTCATAAGCTTATTTCATATATAACCACGTCGTAATGCCTTTCGACCTGAGATCATCATGGATTCCTACATGATAGACGCTAAGCTTTGACCTAGCCAAAAGTTACCTTTGACCGGGTGATGATAAAGGCTATAGTCGAGCTTGGTGGTTTTCATGTAGAGGAATGTGAATAGTCAAAATAGAATTTGTCCCTCACATTAGTAAAGAGATTTTATTGGGCCCCTTGATGAGTGAGTATGAGAAATGTATGGCCATACTGCGATAAAAAGACTTTCCATTTCTATTGTCAGATTACTCAGGAATTAGGAAAGTAATGGTCAGGAACAGGAGGTTGACATGATCCATGGCTCATCCTTGGTCAAAATATCATGTGACAAAAGGGACGTGACATGGTTGTATGACAAGTTGCATTGTGTTAACGATCCTTATATGAATTGGGAAGTCATAATGTCTTGCTAGAGATAGCTTGCGACTTGTGGGTTAGTATAGTTATTGTTCCACTGCCAACTTCGAATGAGCCTACAGAGTTGCACACAAGAATAGCCCAACATGAGCTATAATGTCTAGGTTCATTGAATCTAAGATGTGTCTAAGATTTAATGAACACAATGTTTAATTTATGGCAGATGAATTTTATATTTATATAGATGTATATGATATAAAATTTGTGAAAAGAATATTATATATATGTATTTTCGAAATACATACATACATATGTTAGCAGTAACTCCTAGATTGTCACACAACTTAGTGGATTCTCCAGCTCCTCCTAGTACTATGTAGATCCAGTTAGCGGCAACGCTTGTAAATGACAAAGTTGATTCAAGTTGTGTTTGAGGACACTATCCTTAAGAGTTATTTGTAACTATCGGCAGATAAGAAGTGGCACTCCCAAAGATTAAATGAACCCTTCCTGCGAAACAGGGTGAGCAGAACTACGAAAGATAATAGAACTCATAAGACATGAAAATACGCTAGAGGAGGAAGAGAGATGCCCGTGAGTTCAAGAACAGTGCGTCTGACCCTCTTGATTCAAGCTCTTTATATAGTCTCATGTAAGCTGAAAGTTGGAGAAGATTTTAATCACCATAAAATTCCAGTTTTGAACGTTAGTGGCATAACACATTTTAACTAAATCAGTTTCATCCATTGGGTATTTAGATACTTTAATCCAATTAAAAAAATAGTTTCAAGTGTTAGAATTGGTAGGCACAGCGGAAGAATTTTAAAAAAAATTTCACCTATCCTAATCGAGGATCTATCAACGGCATTTAAATCAAGTTGGAAGGATTCATACCTTTTGATGATTCAGAGTTTTCACGATCTCTAAGAGCCAACACGTCAGGTCCGCTCCCTCTACCGGTATCCACACGAATGCTCTCTAACCGAGACTGCGTGCTAGCACCTCTAATGTCTCCCTAGGGTTTCACTTACGGCTCTCAATTCTCATGTGCATATGAATATATCTACTCTATCAAGTTTATAACCTATGGGGGCTATTTTCAAATTTCAAAATTAATCATCATTAATTTCAAAATTAATTAACAATTAATTATCTTGATGAGCTAATTAAATAAATTTAGTTTAAATTAAATCTGTCCAACAGTTTTAATTTAACTTATTTATTTTATCCAAATAAAGAGCCATTAGATTTAATTTATCTTCATAAATTAAATCTGAGATACTATATCTCTATCATATTAGTTATTAAATTTAATATATCTTAATAAATTAAATTTAAAACTAACATAATATAATAATATCATATAATATATATATATATACATATATATATATGTAAGATATATATTTCAAAAATATATATATCTATATAATATTATTAATGAATTTTATATTATATATATATATATAAATATAAAATTCGTCCACCCTAAATTAAACATTATTTCGTGTTGGGCCATTCTTGTGTGCGACCCTGTAGGCCCATATGAAGTTCGCAGTGGGCCAATAACTATACTAACCCAAAAGTCGCACGCGGCCTCTAGCAAGACATTATGATTACCCAATTCATATGAGGATCGTTATCACGATGCAACTTGTCATACAACCATGTCACGTCCCTTTTGTCACACGATATATCGATCAAGGATAAGGCATGGATAATGTCATCCTCTTGTTCCTGACCATTACTTTCTCGATTCCTGAGTAGCCTGATAACAGAGACAGAAACTCCTTTCATCATAGTATGGCCATACATTTCTCAGACTTACTCATCGAGGGGCCCAGTAATATCTCTCTACTAATGTGAGGGACAAATTCCATCTTGATCATTCATATTCCTTTGCATGAAAAACCACCAAGCCCGATCATAGCCTTTATCATCACCCGGTCAAAAGTGACTTTTGACTAGTTCAAAGCTTAGCAACTCTCATGTAGGAATCCATGATGACCTCAGGTCTAAGGGCATTATGACGTGGTTATACATGAGAAAAGCTTATGACTTGATCCATGTAGCTTTCTCATAGTGGGTTGGTCCAGCACCTTGTACTCTTTCAAGTGCCAAGATTTTGATTCATATCTCCATATCTTATCAAAGTCATACTGATCTTGTTTCATCTCTGCTCCCGCATAGATGACCGACCAGGGACATTTTAGGACAATCTTTTATGAATTATCCAAGGATACAATTATCACAGTTAACATGCAAATAATATGATAACAGAATGAAGAAATTTCATTAAAATAATAATGTTCAAAGTACAATGATTGGCCCTTAGGGCACAATTTCCAACATCAAGAGCATTTAAACTGATTCAAGGAATCAGTTTATTAGAATTAAAAACCCAACGTCATTTTTACAATAAAGCTAGCATTAAAAGCAATTGGAAGATTTATATAAATCAATATATGAAACTCAAGTGCCAAACATCATTTTTCATAATAAAATCCAGCAATAAAGGTATTAAAATAGGTTCATAAAATCAGTTAAACATTTCTCAGTGAATCATTTATTTTAAAAATAAACCTGAATTTTTCAAGAGGTCTCTCATAGGAACACTTAGTCCATTTTCAGCTCGCATGTAGGGGAAATTGCTGGATTTCCATGTGGCCCGTCAGTATGCAAGTTCACTCCTCCTCTTGGCCCCCCATAATCACAAGTGTGACTCGTTCCTTATGGCACACCCACTCATTATTTCCAACAATATATATATATATAATATTATTATATTATGTTAGTTTTAAATTCAATTTTATCAGATAAATTAAATTTAATAATTAACATGATAGGGATATAATATCTCAGATTTAATTTATAAAGATAAATTAAATCTAATTCCATAGGCTCTTTATTCATATTAAATAAATAGGTTAATTAAAACTGTTGGACAGATTTAATTAAACCGAATTTATTTAATTTGCTCATCAAAATAATTAAGTGTTAATTGATTTCAAAATAAATTAAGATTAATTTTGAAAATCCAATATAGCCCTATCAGTTATAAAAATGAATGGGAAGCATAATACTGGCACGAATGAGAAAATAAGGAGCCGCAAGAAACCTTAGAGAGACGGGAGACATTGGAGGTACTAGCACGCAGTTCTTGTTGGGGTCGTATTCGTGTGGATACCGGTAGAGGGAGCTGATCTAAGGTGTTGATTCCTGAAGATCAAAAACCCTAGAACGCAAGAGGTACGATTCTTTTTAACTTAATCTATATGCCATTGATAGACACGCAATTGGGATTAGTGAACTTTTGGAATTTTAAATTTCCGTTGTGCCTGCCAATCCTAACATCTAAGGCAACAAATAGATAGCTTACAGATATATAAAGGGTGTCCTTAGATGCTGATCTGGTATGAGGGATTTCTAGTATCACTAGCACCAAATTTTGAAGATGTTTTTGCCTACGCAGCCACAACAGATGCCAAGTATGAAATAGGAAAGAGTAATAGACACACGATGGGAGGACCATCAAGTGCGAGTAGGAGATGTTAGACTTTGGGTCCATGTCTGCCCTTGATGGGTTGAACTATTTGATTATGAAACAAATAGCATTATTAAATAAGAAACAAATCAGTATTAATCATAGATTTGTTAATTGAGAAATAAGTAATTGTAAATTAGGAAATTAATCAAGAATTAATTTCCTGATTATTACTTAGAGGGTAACTAGGAGTGCGCATAACTTCCTAATTAGCGGTCTCCCTATACCTCTATAAATAGGATGTGACTCTCTCAGTTGAACCTCACCCCCACAATTGAGCTATCTGGCAATCTCTCTTCTTTCCTACCATCTTTCTTATTATGGTGATCTGTCGTGCCTATAACCCCCTGCCTTAATTAGCATAATTAAGATTCGATAATGCATAATAAAATGGATTAGAGACTGCCGAATAATTTAAAACTCATTTAAAATTCCCTCCTCGTAGTATGGATTTCAGGAAATTTTCAAAACTTCTTTTCTATCCTGGTCTCAAGTTCAAATATCGAATATAATTACTTGTGCAGTTATATCACATTTAAACATATCAGAATGTACCACTTAATTCCCGACAACCTCCGGGTTTCATCTATATATAAATCTATAGGGTTTCAATTCCCAATTAGGGGATTACACCACTATGTATTCAAAAACCATTTACAACTCAAAAATATTATACAGTAATCCTCATCCAAAATGAATAACCAACATGACCCGAATCAACTGTCCCTATAGGGTCATAATCGCTCCTGGTCGTTCGCTTTTCCTTGGAGCCACTTGCCTTATCTGAAATGTTAGTCAATGGAAAGAATGAGATTCAAGAGAATCCCAGTAGTAACAAGCCATTCATACCACACGTAATCACATAGCATGTAAGCAAATCACCACTCAGCAGCAGCAACACAAATCATACTCCACCCTCATTCCCTTTTACCGCTAGGAAGGCATACCATCCTAACCCAAATCGTTGTTAGTGACTCAGGGACTATTGGTATGACAGTGCATACACATATCTACAAACATAGCAGCATCCAAAACCATCACAAATAAATGATACAATGCATATACAATGCATCACATATGGTATCAAAGAAAGAGTCACTACCTTGTTCTTTCTGGATGTTCTTTGGCACCGCGGGCTCGTAAGGGCAGCAAATGCCAAATCCTATAAACCAAATTAAGGACAATCGATCAATCTCTTTTCCAAGTTCTTAATTCCATAGTACTTTAAGTTGGTATTCATGCAAACTCTTTAGGTGTCTATTTAATGCCTAAACATATGCCTAAAGGGTTAGGAGAAACTACCCCAAAGACGCCTTTTTAGGAAACAAAACGATTGAGTTTTGAATGGCTCACTCAAGTGAATATGGCCTCACTCAAGTGATGATAGACTTGCACTCGGGTGAAGGTGGCTCTCACTCGCGAGTGTTTGACAGAGAGTACTACCAACAGCTTGAAAGTGCTCACAACACTCGAGCATAACGGCCTGCACTCGAGTAATGACCTCTAATTCACTTGAGTTCCTAAAAGTAAAACACCAAAAGTGTTTGCTCGAGCGCACACCCAACTTAGAAGAGGAAGCTTACTCGAGTACTACCCCTGCCACTCGAGTGAGAACATAACACTTGCGAGTTTCAGATCACACTCTTGGGATTTAGCTTGCGAGTGATTGACCGAGAGCAACCCTTAGCATAAACATACAACTACACTCGAGTAAACCCATTCTCACTCAAGTGATGACCTATATCACTCACAGATTGGGAAGTGCACTCGTGCTTCCCACCAGAAAACCCAAGCGAAATGCAGAAGGAAAAGGGAATTTATGTTGCTGCACTCGAGTGACATTCATCAGAACCCAGAAACGCAGCAACTAACAGAGTTTTCCAGATTTACCAAAACTGATCCCAACAGTTCCAAAACTTATACCGAAGCTCATTCTCACTCAAAATTCCATAAGGAACTTATTGGTAACCTCAAAACAACTCAAATTCCACTCAATCACCTCATTTGGTCTAGGATTAGAACAACACACCCAAATCACCCAATGACCAAACTTTTCCCTTTCCAAATCCCAATTAAACTAAAGTCTCTATACCACATTCTAACACCATTTCTACACATTACTATAACTAATTCATCCATTCTCAATTCCCATAAAATCAGGACAAAATTCCAGAAATACTAAAACTTAACCAAAAATCATAACATATATGTCATAATGTTACAAATGCTCACCTCTTCAACTTGTTAAAACCAAAACCTTGATTCTCCAACTTTCAAATTTCCACAAGTTATCAAACTCCACAAATCAAAAATCTGAAAACATAGTAATGAAGCTCTTGACACTTTGAGCATGATTAATGAAGAACACTTGAGCATTTAAAGGCATCTTGCAAGACAAAATCTCACCTTTGCACTTTCTCTTTCCACCTTCAATCCACCGAAAATGGAGGCTAAGGAGAGAGAATGAGATGAGAATAATGATTACAGATTTTTTTTCCTTTTTTCCATGCTTCTTCACCGACTTGAAGGGAGAGAGGGGAGAGAAAATTAAACTTTGAAGTTTGACCTCATCCAATGGTTCACAACTTGCCACATGTCATAATCCCATTCTTCTTTCCATAAACTCATAAACTCATCTACACTAGATTCCGCCCCATTGGTTATTCAAGAGTCAATCCTAGCCATGAATCTTGAGTTACCTATGAGTTTCCTTTTCGTAACTGACCAACTGGTCAGTAAATTTACCATTTTGCCCCTGATTATACTAAGACATATTGAACTATCATCAAACACATTTTACATCACAATACACCTCATATACTTCAAAAATGTTTAACTAACATTAATTACATCACTTGTGAGGTCATTAGTCCTCAATTACAATTTAGGATATTACAGTGCCAATCCTAATTAAGCTCTAGTAGTCTAATAATTGCGTGAGCATTATTATATTCAAGTAATGGAGAATGGGAGCTTTAGCCCGAATCCGAATGTAGATTCACCCTGGTACGCAAGTCTCTTCTCTCTCTTAATTTTCCTACATGGTCGTTCACTAAAAACTCGTTTGTCATATCTCCAGAAAATTCAAAACCAAATAAGAATTACGTGTAAGAAAAAACCATATGAACATATAATTAAATCAAAATACATATGGAATTCCACAATACCATGGCACCAGTAGGAGAGAGAGGTTGTTTGGTATGAGGGGAGGGAAGGGAAGAGGAGGGGGATTTTTTGACTTGGATTTTAAAAAATTAGAAAAGTGGGGTTTAAATTTTTTAATTATCTTTTCTTACTATTTTATCTTACATCTTCTCTTTTTAAAATTTTATAATCTCACTACTCCAATTTATTTTTTTTTTTGAAAAGTCCATCTCATAAAAATTTTCCCTCCCTTCACCACTAAATTTCTCATACCAAACAGCCCCTTAATTATAAATATATCTTACCCTACTGAACTGTTTGTAGCCGTAATCCACAATGCTCACGATATAAAACAAGTACCACTGAAAACACAAAACACAGTCAAAAGAAAGAAGAGTAGCGTATCATTGGCTACATTATTTATTCAGAGAGCTTCAAAGAGAATTGATATTAAACCACAAAAAATAACCCACAGAGTGTAGGTCTGATGGATTAAACTACAAAGTGATTAAGATAGAAAGCAATAACCAATGCAACACAGGAACCTTCTTCCCACATACCACTCATGTTCTACTGATCGCTTTCTTCCCTCCACCTTACTCTCCAATATATACAACTAATGCGCTCCCTCCAGTCTTTAATATAAGACATATTCGGGGAGTTGATCTTGGACCTGAATATAAGACATACAGTTTCATATTTGTCAATCATTTCCTAATTTAGCCCTATTGATGATGCTCACTCAACAATAATTAATAAGGAGAGGGAATTAGGGAAGACGATTGGGTTTTTTTTTTTTTTAGAAAATACATGTCATATTAACTAACTCAATTAACTTTTTTAATCTAATCAACTAACTCAATTAACTTTTTTTTTTTAGAAAATACATGTCATATTAACTAACTCAATTAACTTTTTTAATCTAATCAAATTAGGTAAATATATCTTATATTAAGGATCCCGAGGGAGTAGCACTTATCTCTCTTTCAGTCATACACCTCACACACTTTATGAGACTTACTCTTAGCCCACTAATAAGAGTCCACTAGCCTTAGGTCCAATAAATAGTTAAAAGAATAAGGGTCTATTTGGTTCCACATGGGAGTGGAGGGGAGCCATTTTAATATTACCGGATTGTTCATAAGGGAAGGAAGAGGGGGGAAATATTAACTTGACAATTTTACTTTTATAATTATAAAATTTATAATTAAAATTAAAAAGTCAAGGGTATAATGTTCATCATAAGGTAACATATTGGTCCTCCTCTCCAAATCCCTTGTTTTCGGACGGGAGGGTTATAAGGAGATGGTTCGGCCCCTTACAAATTTGTAGAAGCCAAACAAGGGGATCCCCTCCCTTTCATTTCCCTCGAAATGGACCTAAAGGGTTCAAAATGACGATTCAAATTAGTATGCATAATTTATCATTTAGACCAAATACATCTATACCCATGGACTATGGTGATTCTTAAATTTAGTTACTTTATTGAAAGATATTGGGTGAGAGATTCGAGTACAGTAGGGCATGCATGATTTGGTCAATCTATAGTTTGATTCGACTTAATTGGTTTGAAAATCTAAATACGCATTTTGGTTTCTGGTTTCGAATATAATGTTTACAATAATGTCATCTTTATAACCATTTGTTTATATAAATGAAAATTCTCATTCCTATTAAACAGCATGTAGTTAAAATAAACCTATGTAGTATATGCCTTTTCTTCTAATCAGTCTTTTAAAAGGAAAATTCCTCTCTATGAATACGACTATCTTCTAGATCATGAATAATCTTTTCTAAGTTAATTGACAACATCAATATCAATATATACGATATTAAATCACAAGTCTTACTATTCACAAGTCATAGGCGTGTTATGGGCCAAAAAAAAAAAAAGTCATATGCGTGCAGCTTATTTACTTAGATTTTAATTTGTTCAAAACAGAACAAATCTAGCCTATTAATATTAGAATAAAACTTGATTAAGTTGCTTACAATTAATAATTTAAGTTCATGGGTAAATTTACAAGAGCACATACGTATTTTTTTTTAATAACAAGTTCTTGTATTAATAGTTAATAATAGTAAAATAACAAGTGTTAATATGAAAATTTAAAAAATCCTAATTTACATTATAAGAGTTGATACAAAAATTTACATGTAATCATTAGTAAATTTACAAGTGCACAAACACATTTTAACAATTAACATTAGCAAAATAACAAGTGTAATCGGAGAACTTGACCTAACAACTCATTGTTTAGAGTCAAGAACAGTGTGATTCATTCTTCAAACACCGTGTATTATACAAGATCTCATGATCTGGTTAGACTAAAAAATGGTGAATGTATCAACTGATAAGAGACATCACAATTGATTGCAATAAAGAAAGAAGAAATCTATCAATTCTCAAATTGCACAACGATCAGTATCTATCCGCCAGGATAAATCACTGTCTAGGTGTCAACTAACATATAATAATATTCCACCTCAAAACATGTGGCATAGGCAAAGGCATCCATTCTTAAAGCTTTATGGTAAAACTGAGTTATCTATGTACCTTCAAGGTGAAGCCATTACAGTACGAAGTATTGGATTCTCCAACTATAATCACTTTTTCGTTTTCGTTATTGTTAATGGATAAGACAAAATATGCCTTGTACTTTACCAACAACAACAGCTAGTTTCTTAAACAAAGTCTTGAGTTCAAGTCTTAAAAAACTGTCATTGAGAGAGTGAGAGCGCGAGCACGCGCTTTAAACTCGGGTTTGGAACCTCTATTGCCCCACATTCTAATACCCCATGTATTAGAAGCCCCTTTAAACCTATATGGTTTGAGACAACTTAATCCAAATTAGTCAGAGTTCAATATAACGTACTATATCTTGTTGGTATAGATTGCCATAAAAATGATTTATGGTTTATCCTCAAGGAGTAGTAATTGAGAACACTATGTATTGGTTCTCTTTCTATCCATCACCTCCTTCTCTCTCCCTTCCTCCCTCCTTTCAATTACACACACACACACACATATTTTCTCCTATCACAACTCTCTATCAAAGGAAACCAAGTTTTATTTGTCTATAGTTCAGGGCATATATATACACACCTGCATACAAGCATATATGTATGTACATCTCATTGCCATTCATTTCATCATTCAGATTGCTAATGTTGATTCTGATAAGAGATGCAAAAAGATATACGGGAAAAAAACATATATATACCATTTGTCTGGCTGCCAATAATGTTTTAGGTATGATCTAAGAAGCATATATTATATATGGCATCAAATATGGCGGCATTTTGACTATAAAGTATTTCAATTATTAGAATTACTATAATAAAAAGTATTTTTATCTTCCCTTAATAATTAATAACTTGTTTATATTATAAACTGATCAATATGTAAACTGATGATAACCTGTATTACAGAACTTTCTTAAATTTTGTAAATAAATACTCAGGAGCTACACACAAGATATAAACATAAGTTGAGCTTGTGATTTATATTATTTCTCATCGCGCGCGCACGTACACACACACACATTCATTGTGAGTATTGCTATCTAGGGATTAACACAAATAATTTGAGTTTTTATTGAATCTTAATTCATTAATTCAACTTATGAATTATGGTATTTATCTGAGTTTTGATTATATATATATATATATATATATGGCTTTTTAAGTAATTCGAAGTTGCATGGATTTTTTTGGTCATTATTAGATACTAATTATGAAGAATAATGAATGCCCACGGAATCTAGCATGTTTTCATTGTGATCTTTCATTTACTTTTCTTGTTTTGTTCTTAACTTACTTCTTTTTCTTTTTTTCTTTTTTTGCGGCTTTACTTTATTCGACACATCAGCAGAGTACTCACCCCCTCATTCTACACTGTTTCCATTCTTTGTTTTGTTGTAATTATTTGGCAAAAAAATGACAAAGCCTGGTGTGTAACCTCTACCTTGAAAACCATAATTATAATTCGAAATTCGTAATTTAAAATGAAATAGAGACCAATAATCATCAAAAGTCATTTACAATTCTTTCCTTACGGGAGTTTTTTTTTTTTTAATTCTTTCAAAACTTTTACCCTTATTCTGGTCTCAAATTCACGTTTCGAATATAATTACCCTGTGCAGTTAAATCACATTTATACGTATCAGAGTGCAAAACAAAAATCCCGGCCACCGCCGGGTTTCATATCACAGCTATAGGGTTTACGGAGCATATTTGCCCCTTACAGTTTCCCAATGAGGGGATTACATAACCCTATCCAAAATAATATTTACGTACAAAAAATATACAGTAATCCCAAACCAAAATGGATAACCAACAATCCAATAGCAAATATCCCTACAAAGTCCTAGTTGCTCCTGGTCGTTCGCTTCTCCTCAGAACCACTTGCCCTGTCTGTGGGTTAGTTAAAAGAAAAAATGAGATTCGAAAGAATACCAGTAGTAACAAATCACTCGTATAATCTATAAACATATAGCATGTAAGCAATACGACAGCTTTTGCTGTAATCACAATGACGACAGCTTTCGCTGTAATCACAATGACGACAGCTTTTGCTGTAATCACATACAATGTTCTAATATGGTATAAGAGAAAGAGTCACTACCTTATTCTTTCTTAACATTTTCCGGCACTACACGCTTATGATTAGGGCAAATGTCAAACCCTATAACCGAAGTCAAGAACGGAAGATTAATTTCCTACCCCAAATTCTTATTGTCATAACTCTTAAAGTTGGTTATCCTTAGAACTCTTTAGGTGGCTACTAGGAGCCTATACACATACCTAAAGAGTTGGGAGAAACTACCCTAGAGATTACTCTTCAGAAGTGAACACGTTGGTTTTTGACTCAGACACTTGAGTGAAGAAGACCTCACTCGAGTGATAGGGTGACTTGCACTCGAGCACTAAAGATCACTCGTGCAAGTGTTTGGTGGAGAGCACAACCTAAGACAGAAAGTTGTCACAGCACTCGAGTGATAGCCACATATTCACCTGAGTCCCATCGAGTCAGACACAGAAAGTGACAACCCGAGAGCAACAAAATCCTAGAATGAGAAGTGCACTCGAGCACTAGTTCTAGCACTCGGGTGATTACCCAACACTTTCGAGTGTCAAGTCGCACTCTTGGAAAATAGCCTACTAGTGTTAAGCCGAGATGAAATCTCAAAATGCAGAACACACAAGCACTCGAGTGACACCTTAAGCACTCGAGTGATACCCTATATCACTCGCAAGTTAGGAAGTGCACACGTGAATTTTGCCTAAGAACTTTATTGGAACACTGAAGGAAAAGGGAAAATATACTGCTGTACTCGAGTGAGACCCTACCTCACTCGAGTGAGGCTTATCAGAAACCAAAATGCAGCAACTGACAGCAACTTCCAGTTTTTACCAAATGTTTTCCAATGGTCCTAAAATTCCTACATAAACCTAATCCCACTCAATTTCACATAAAGAGCCCATTGAAAGCCTCAAAACACCCAAAATCTCATACTAACTAAAAGTTTTGGTTTTGGGTCCACATTTCACACCCATTTCCCCTTTCACCAAACTCGATCCCAAAGTTCCAAACCAATTCTAGCACTCATATGGCACCACATACTACCAATCCTACCATAAATCATCATACAATTCATGCATTCCAAAATCACACTTAAAACAGGGAAATTTCCACAAATATCAAAAAGTAACAAAAAATTACAACATATATGCCAAAATACTACAAATGCTCACCTCTTAAACTTGCCAAGATTAGATCTTTGATTCCTCAACACTTAAATTTGTTCAAGCTCTAAAACACCCTCTTTCAAAAATCTAAAACCATAGAAAGAAAGTTCTCATCACCATGGACAAGATTAATGAAGAGGTTTAGAGCATTTGAGATCAAACATAAAGTCAAAACATTACCTTTCACTTTCTCTTTCCTTCCTTCCTTGGCTGAAAATGGAGAGTAGAGAGAGAAGATGAGATGATCTTGAAGATGATCAATTTTTCTCTTTTCCCCATGCTCCTAGCCGACTTTACAAGTGAGAGGGAAGATAAAATGAGTTTGAAAATTTGACCTCATCCAATGGCTCACAATTGTCCACATGTCGTAATCTTGCTTCTTCTCCCACTCTTCCTATACACATACACACATTGGATAACTCAATCATAATTTCTTAAGCAACTACACACTCCACAATGATTCCTGCCAATTAGCTAGCTCTCTCTTTGGTAGCTGACTAATTGGTCGGCAATTTCCCATTTTGCCTTTGATTATCACAATACTACTAAATCATTACCAAACACATTTGTATCAAAATTCACATCACATTCTCCAAAAGTGTTTGTTTAACATTAATTACATCCACTTTGGAGGTCATTAACCCTTAATCACAAATTGGGTCATTACATATTGTAACAACAACTTTATATATTAATCATCATCATCCTACTATTTTTAGGCCTTTTTCATCTCACTCAAATCCTTCGTTCCAAATACTTATCTACTTTACCCATCTTGTGGTAGACTAGCTAGATAACAAGGTGAGTGAACTGAATTTGAATATTGCCTTGTTAAAAAGGATGACAATCCCTAAGGAGAGGCATCTTGATCGCAAAGTTTCAATTTGGATTAGTTAGTGCTCAATTGGAATAGCTTATTTTTGACTTATAAGTCTTATAATTTATGATTTACGATATACGAGGTAAGAATGTGAGAGGAGTTTTGTCTTGACTTACGTAATAAGTTGCTCAGACGCTTGGTAATAAATTAAAGTGTAGGTAACTTATTAAAAAACCACTTATTTGTTTTATATTTAGAATAAATTAAAGTGTAGGTAAGTTCAACAAGCTCACCAAGATTCATTGAAGAATTGTCACCGTTCAAATAATCACACTTGTAATATATTCTTACAAAATACAAAATACCCTTCAAGAAAATGAGCTTATCACATTTTAGTAGGATATGAATCAATGTTCTTATAGAATATAGTTCGTATTCTTACCAATAGAACTCATTTTTGTGATATAATAACATTTATTATTATTATTATTATTATTATTATTATTAGTGAGACAAGTTACTGATGATGAATGATAATCCATTCATAATGGTTAATGGTTATGGTTATCATTATCAGACAGAGCCTCGAATATGATTGCCACCAATATAAGGGTATTTATACTTAGAAAAAAACAACATATATAGTTGATATATATATATATATATATTTGCCTGATACAGTAGTTGCATGAAAATACGCAAATCAAAGCAAAAGGTGAGTGCCGTATAGGAACCTTCTCAGTATAAAGCAAAGGTTCCCTTCATGTCACGTACCCAACCAGCTGCTAAGACTCTCTCTCTCTGTACCTGTGCTCCAGAAAGTGCAATAGAATCCCTCTAACCTATAAAGTAAACCAACCTACATCCTAATCCTTTGAGTTTGAAGTGAACCACAAATTCTTGCCTTAGCCCACCTAACTACCTTCTCTCTCTCTCCCCCCCCCCCCTTCTTTTTCTATTCTCTCTTTCTTTTGTGTTCATATACGCAAACCCCATATCCAAATTCACCCACAACCATATCATCATGCAGTAAAAATATATAACACAAGGCTTCTCCTTCTTCCTATGGCAAAAAAGATTGAAAAGTTACACATGGGTCTTGGTTGTTCTTTCCTTTTAAGGTTACTCTTAGTGGTTGGGTTTGTCTGCCTTCTATTACTTGGAAGCTTATTAGGGACTGGAGAAGGAAGAAGAATCCAACATAGAGATGTGGAGATTGGCAGAGACAAGAAGCCTAATATGAACAACCAACAAGAGTTGGATTTCAACTACATGAGCAAAAGAAGAGTCCCAAATGGATCAGATCCTATTCATAACAGGTTAGTCTTACTTTTTCTCAGTATATGCTAGTTTTTTACTTATTTGTCAAACGTTTGAATTGTCCATGTTTGGTGCTTTTACTTATTCTTTCAGATATAGAGTTCATCTATGTCATGTAATCTATATAGTTAGTCCCACTTAGTAGGACAAGGTTGTTCTTGTGAAGTTTCATATTGGCTAAGAAGGGGAATGAATGATGCCTTATAAGGGTTTAGATACCTTCTTTTTTGCCGCGTTTTAAAACCATGAGAGGTAATGAGCCCTGAAGTAGACAACTTCGAAAGTGGAGACGCTAAGATTTTATAGTAGTGCATTTACTTATTTATATGTTGTTTTTATATCTTGTTTAGTTTTGTAATTATTTCTTGCTCTCTTTGATTAATTCAGTTTTTAGAGTTTTTCAAGTTTAACCAAGTTGATGCTTATAAAGCAGTCAAATAATCTGTTTCATGTTCTAGTACTTTTGTATTTTGTTTCATGTCTGAAATAGTAATGTATATATATTTCATATAGAATCCAGATTCATATCATTTTCTAGTTTCTCAATCCAAATAAAGAGGAAAAGCAAGATTTGAGAGTGTTTATGCTTTAACTGTTACATTGAACTGGTGCTTTGAGGACTTTAAGCGGCTTAGCCCCTTTAAAGAAAATAATAAAGTATGTCTAAGCACTTTATTCTATACAAATATATTTATTAATTAATATGTGCATAAGTATTAAAGTCGTTTATCACTTCATATGGTTCTCTACATTTTGAGACTTTCAAAACCTTTTTGTCCTGCTTCTCTCTCCTTTGATCCTCTCTCTTAATCACTTTTATCACAATACATATATAATTAATTACCCATGCAAATATATGGATATTGGAAGTACATGCTTGATTCACCCTGAAACTATGTGCTGAAGTACTTCATAAATATACTTTTAAAAAATAGAACAGTTCAAGTTCAAATTTTGTTTATCTTTCAGACATTAAATTGAATTTTCTTTAAAACTAATATCTGAAAATTTTGTTCATCAGGAGAGCAGGAAATTCAGGTCGACCACCCGGCGAGGCCTAGTAGTGTTCTGGGATGATGACAAAAGCTTCAGCAACCTTGCAGAGAAACTGAAGCGAACAAAAGTTGATGAGGAAAGAACTGATCAACAAGAAAAGTGAGGAGGACGAAAAGAAGAAGAAAGCTTGTCCTCAAATATAATAAGCTCAAAAGAATTCAAAGAGAGATAATTAATTTTCTGGAGAGACTTCAATTTCGTGACTGAGTACGTATGATATTGTATGTATATATATGTATTTTTTGAAAAGATCTTGTTCTTAAAAAGCTTTTATGGGTAATGGTTACTTATTGACTGACAACATCTCTACGCATGAGAAAATAAAAATTATATATCTGATTTGAAATTTGAAAAAAAAAAAAGAGTTCTGGTCACATGTCATTGTAGGAATCAATAAGTGTTAATTTGCATGTAAAGAAAATATGGAACATAAATATAAATTTTAAAAGCAAATTAAAAAAGTACAGACACTGAAGAACAAGGAAGGTATTGTAGAAATATATAGCAATCATGTGCCAATGGCTTTGTAACCTACCACTCGCATGAAAGCTTTCTTGTAAGTGGGAAACCATGGATACGGTCCCTCTTGTAACATCAGACTATTAGTATTGACCCCTCTAAATCAAAAGGGATTTTTGTTTTTTAAAAAAAGAAAGAAATAGCAGTCATGCTTGCTTGCTTTTAAAAGACTCTCTATCACCTCCACTAAACACTTGATGTTCAACTGGTAAGGGGTTGTATCATTTTAGTTAGAGATCTTGTGTTTGAGCTCTGAGAATGAGAATGCGGCATTGTTAAATACTTGGCAATAGAGTTTTGCCGTTCTTGTGATCCTACCCAGTTTGATCCACATTAGCTTGGACTCCCAATAAATCCTTTGAGTTAAAAAGGAGATAATTCCAGAACGCTTGATGCTCCGCGTATAAAAGGACTCTCCTACCTCATCAAGTTCAAGTCTCTATGATACAAAAAAAAAAAAAAACACAGAGAGATAGAGAGAGAGAGAGAGAGAGAGGAGGGGGGGGGGGGGACAGCTAGCAAGCTAGCTTTTGGCTTTTTGGTATGTGTTCATTAGTGTGGCGTTGTGTTGTGGAATTTGGTTCTTTATTGTTTATTGTAATTAAAGATTAGGCACGAGTTGGTAATAAAGTGAATTCCACCATTTTAAAAGTTTGGTAGTGGTGCTGTTGAAGCACCTGTAAAAAGAGGATGCTTATTCCACCTTGTGTAAGTGATCTTTTTCACTGGATTCCTTTTTTAATATGGTTGTGGTGAATTATTGGTCTTTGCTCCAATTTCCAACTCTACTAACCCTGTACTTATCACATTCTTATTTTATCTCTTCACAATCACAGAATAATGAGTGAAAATATATAAGATATGGAGATGCTAAATATTGAGAATTTTTTATTATTATTGGAAAAAAAACAAGTTTAAGTGAATATTGGATTATCAAAACCCGTCAAGGTCATGACAATCAGTATCTTAATGCAAGTAGCATTTATAGGATACTTATATATATATATATATATATATAGGCCAGATTTGGTGATTATGAACATTATGAAGGATTTTGTCCAAATTATATTTAGAGAAATTCTTGCATGAACTAGGTATACGACATCATCCGTGCTTATCCAACAAAGTCATACCACATCAATCTCATTAAATCCAACATGTTTAATTTCTCTTCTCTTTCCTCATTTTATATCATTTGAAAATGTCTCTCCAATCTCCCCCTCTCTCCCATGTAGGATTTAATGATATGGATTAGTGTGATTTTATTGGGTAGAGCATAGATGAAATGGTGCACCCTGTTCATGTGAGAATTTCTCTTATATTTAAGTAGTCTATATTTTAAATTTTTACATAATAAATTTCTTTTCTTAAAAAAATAAAAATGTTATTTTACATTTTATACTTATCAACTACTGATGTTATGTACCTTGAAAATGAGGAAAATCCCAATTAAATCCGGTTAAAATCAAATTCAGACCTCAATACTAAAATTCAAATTCAGATCTACATGTTTGACTAATTTTTAGGATATCTAAATGTTCTTAAAAGACCAAAATACCACTTTGTAGTCCAAAAGAAAAATTGACGATAGGTATAAGCCTAATTTTGGTCCGTATAATAATAATAATTGATATATTTATTTTTAATTAAATTTGGATCAAATCAATTGTCCCTATCTAAAATTTTTATTTTTTCTTTATAAAGATCTTGAAATTGAATCTCTTATCGCCATTATCTACTAAAAACTAATTTTAAGAATAAAGATAAAGATAGGAAAACTCGTAAATCCCAATAAAAAAGATCAAAATTCGATTTGTGTTTTTTCCCCAATCAAACCAGATTCAAATACAAACGGTAACCGTTGACTGCCACAAGCAAAGCAAACACAGCAGCATTCCTTCTCCCATATCTTGAATTAATCTTGTAAAAGTTAATTTAGATGGAGGCAATTGATTTAAGGGGGAATTACGCACAAGTCTTAAAGAAGAGAAAAAAAAATCACAAGCAGGTACTTTCACTACTACAAAATTGTGAATATATAAAGCTCAAAATTTAATGGTTATAGCAAAGAATCGTCAGTTATGTCAAGGCAGAGTTTGCATAAAAATATATAACACTAACGCTTAACTGTTAAATAGAAGAAACGTCATGTATTGAGTGACGGAATCTATGAAAATAAATTCTTACCAGTTATCATAATTAACTATAAAGTATGATTCCTAAATACTTAACGATAAAATATCATAACTTTTAAGTATAAGAAAGTGGGATTCTAAAAAAATTTACTTGACAATACTTGACAATTTTTCACAAGGAACCGTTAAGTATTCTTAAGAATATTTAATGGTTAAAAATGATAACTGTCAAATATAAGAAGGCGGGATTTTGAAAAAATTTTATTTAACAATATTTGATAGTTCTTCACAAAGAATAAAGAGGTTAAAAATGATAACTGTCAAATATAAGAGGAGTGATTTTGAAAAATATTTTATTTTACAATGCTTTATGGTTCTTCACGAAGAACCATAAAGTATTAACAGTTAAAAATGACAACTGTCAAATATAAAAAGGCAGGATTCTGAAAAAAAATAATTTATTTGACAATACATGATATTTCATCATAAAGAATCATCATTTAACGGTTAAAAATGATAAATGTCAAATATAAGGAGGTGATATTCTAAAAAAAGTTTATTTAATAATACTTAACAATTCTAATTCACAAAGAACCATGAAGTATTCTTTAATATAAGAAGGCGGGATTATGAAAAAAGTCAAACATAAGGAGGCAAGAGATTCTAAAATATTTTATTTGACAAACTCGTCCAACTCTTTCTCAAACGTCTTTGGAGCTTCTCTTGAGGGTCTCATATTCCTTTTTCCATGAGTTTTGCTTTGCCATAGGTCATCGACCAATGTCATGGGTGTTCATTCTGCACGTCCTTCCTCCCGTGATTCTTTCTTGTGTAAGCTTTCATTTTTTTTCAATTAACATTTTTAGTTTCATTTTATTTTTTTTTATAACTAGAATTCACTAGTTAAGGCTCAAGGTCGTTGGTTGGTGTAATGCCCCAAAAATGGGCTTAAGGGCTAATGACTTCAAAAGTGAATTTAATTATTGTTGAATAAACACTTTTAAAGAATACGATGTGAACTTTGATCTGAATGTGCTTCAATCAGTGCCTAAACCTTGCATTTAAGCTTAATTGTGTGATAAAGCTTAAAATGAACCCTAAGGGTAGGTGTAACCCCCTTCCGTAATTATATCCGAAATACTCAATTAAAATGAAATAGAGACCAATAGGAAACAAAACTTATTTAAATCCCATCTTCACGACAGAGTTTTCACAGATAACTTTCGAAATATAATTTACTTGGTCTCATATTCAATTTCAAATACAATTACATTACGCGGAATATCACATTTATAAAAATATCAGTGTACAACAATAACTTCCCGGCAACTTCCGAGTTCATACCTTTACATAGAATTCATAGGGCACATTCGCCCTTTTATAATTCCTCAAACGGGGATTACACAAATCTCAACTCCATACATGCATACTTTATACTCATCCAATATACAAATACAATATCCAAATATACATCCCAACTATCATTCGAACATATACAATTATCCCAGCATATAACGATAACCAACTACCAAATACAAATACCCATAAGGGATTCTCGCCGCCCCTAGTCACTTGCTCCTTCCTTGAGCCACTTGACCTGTCTAAAATGTTGGTAGGGGAGGGTGAGATTTTAGAGAATCCCAGTAGGAAACAGATACCAATATGCATGCAAGATAAGTATTTAATGCATGGCATTCTTGCATCACAATAACTCATGTTCACATAATGATATATTCGCATGCTCAATGTTTCAACAACATACTCATGGCCATAGCATAAATAGAAACAGAGCTTCAATCATTCATATATGTTTTACATAATCAAGCAAAGCAATAACATGCATCAATACACAAACACAAATATCAATACATGCAGGAGAGGTAAGTTCCCTACACTTTTCTTTCCACGTATGCTCCAGCTCCGCTTACTCGCGAACCAAACGAATACTGAACCCTTTCAAAATCTCAAAATGCTGAAAATGGGGGTTGGCTGCGGCCCAGAAAATCCAGTTTCTTGGCTGAACTTCCGAAAATCATAACTAATTCAGGAAAAATCGAAATAAGGTGATTTCAAATCCAAATGAAAGATATTTAAGTCCTATTTCTAGGAAAAATATTGGCCATTACTAGAAATCACCACAAAAGTCCAGATTTACCAAAACTCTAACATTGTGCCAAAACAGAGTCCAGTTTGGATACCAAAATTTGGTCAGTTCAAACCCCCAGCTCAAAAAGCGAAATGACACAAACTTTATGTCCATTTTGAAGCTTGAGATGTGAACTCTAAGACTGAAAAGTTTCATAATTTTCGAACATCATTTGCCCAGTCAAAACGTCCATGTCATCTGACTGTCCAGAACAGACTTGCCAAAACAGGGTCCAGTTTGGATGCCAAACTTTGGTCAGTTCAAACTCCCAGCTCACAAAGCGAAATGACACAAAATGTATGTCCATTTTGAAGCTTGAGATGTGAACTTTAAGACTGGAAAGTTTCATAATTTTCCAACATCATTTGCCCAGTCAAAACGTCCACGCCATCTGACTGTCCAGAACAAACTTACACTGGACAGATTTTCCAGATTTTTACATTTGATCCCAAATGATTCCCAAATCAATTCCAATGGCCAAAATGTTCAACAAAAGACCAAATTCTACACAACACATAAGCCAATTCATACCATTCAAAATTGCACAAAATCAGGGCAAATTCATAAATTCCCAATACTCAACCAATGATTACAACAACTATACCAAAATGCTTCTAATTCTTACCTCTTCTTCTTCCTAAAGCCAATTCTTCAACTCTCCAATTTCCAAATTTCCACAAGTTCTCAAACTTCACCAATCAAAGTTCTGAAACCATAGGAATATAGCCCTCAACCTCATGAATAATATTAGTGAAGATGAATTAGGCATTCATGGTCATTTAGGGCACTAACCTTAGGTTTTCTTCTTCCTCTTTCTTGCTCAACTTGGACGTCAATGGTGGAGAAGAGAGATGAAGTGAGCTGCTGGAAAATGATGAAGAAAGTCTTATTTTAAGATGAGCTAAGTCACTTGGCCGACATTTAGAAGTGGAGAGAAGAGAAAAAAATGATTAGAAAGCTTAATTTTAATCCAAGGGTCCTTGTTTTGCCACTTGGCACCATCCTATACTTCCTACTATGATTTCATATAAACTTGCATGCATAGGATTCCACCTCTTATTCTTTCAATCCTAGCCATTGATCTTGATTACTAAGGAGTGTTCTCATCGGTAACTAACCAGTCAGTCGGTAAATTTACCGTTTTGCCCCTGATTATGGCAATTCCTCCTGAATCACCACCAAACACTTCATATCTTTCCATATCACCACATTATGCCCCCTCCCTCTATTTTAAGTCAATTTAGAGGTTAATCCATAATTGAACTTAAATACAGGGTTTCGGCGCTGCTCACAGCACATACGAATCACATCTGGAACTCAAATCACATCGATCTCCAAAAGGGTTATTTATCACTAACCACATCCACTTTTGAAGTCATTATCTCTTAATCACAATTTAGGATCTTGCTAAACCGGGGCTTAGCAGTCCACTTATCTCAGGCTTATTCTCTAGCCTCAAGTTTCAAAATTCGGGGTATTACAGTAGGGGAGGGCGTATGAATGAGGAATAGAATGATATAAAAGTGTTTGGTAGTGATTCGGTAAGAAATGCCATAATTAGGGGCAAAATGGGAAAACAGAAAGTTACCAATCAATTGATCAGTTACCAAAGAGAAAACTCATTGGCAATTTAAAGAGCAATGGTTAGGATTAAGTGAGTAAGAGAGTGGAATTGCATGTGTGAGTGTTCATATGTGTTCATAGAGGGTGAAACAAGATTTTGACACGTGTCAACATGTGGACCATAGATGATGGTTAAATGTTCGAATACATTTTCCTCTCTCCTCTCTCCTTCAAGGTCGGCTAGTGGCATGGGAGGAAGGGAAAAATATGCATTTTCATTATCATCTCATCTTCTCTCACTTGCCTCCATTTTTGCCAAGCTCAAGAGGAAAGAGAAAGAAGAAAAGTTTAAGGTTAGTGTTCCATGTAACCTCTAATGTTCAAATGCTTTTCATTAATATTGTTCATAGTAATGAAAGCTTCATTGCTATGATTTTAGATTTTTTAAAGGTGGTGTTTGAGTACTTGAAGATATTTGAAAGTTGAGGAATCAAGGAACCAGAGGTAGAGGTAAATATTTGATGCATTTTGGCTTAAATCTTGAGACCATTGGTTGAGTTTTGAGATTTGTGAATTTTGCCCTGGTTATAGTATGATTTTGAAATGAATGAATTGCCTAGTGTATTGGGTTGGATTTGGTGTCATATGGTGTCTTTGTGTAATTAGAGTTGGTTTGAAATCTTGGAAGCCAAGTTGGTCATTTAGTGGTTTTGGACTTCAATGTGTTTGGAAGTGTGAAATGTGATATTGTGATGAGAATTTAGTTGTTTTGGTGTTTCCAATGGACTCTATGAAATTTGTGTGGCTTTGGGTTGTTTGTGAATTTTGGAAACCATTGGACACTTTGGTGGGAAGTTTGCAAAATTCTGTCAGCTGCTATGTTTTGGCTTCTGATAAGCCTCACTTGAGTGATATGGGGTCTCACTCGAGTGCAGCATTATGTTTTCTCTTTTTCCTTCAAGTTTCAGTTGCAGTCCTGCGTAAAGAAAGCAAAAGTACATTTTCTCACTTGTGAGTGATATAGGTTATCACTCGAGTGCATCTTGTCTCACTCGAGTGCAAGAGTGTTTTGCATTATAAGGCTATGTCTTGGGTTAGCACTCACGGCCAATTTGTCAAGAATACGTGCTAGCACCCGCAAGTGTTATGCCATCACTCGAGTGCCTAAGCAAGTGCTCGAGTGCACTCCTCATTCTAGGGTTTTCTTTACTCTCGGGTAGTCACTTTCTGTGCTCACTTGGTAGGACTTGGGTGAGCATGAGGCTACCACTCGAGTGTTGTGGTTAGGACTCGATTGCTGTGATAACTTTCTGTCTCTGAGATTGCTCTCGGGCAAGCACTCATACTAGTGAGCTTCTATGCTCGAGTGCAAATCTCGTTATCACTCGAGTGAGGCCTTCTTCACTCGAGTGAATGAGTCAAAAATCAGTGCTATACTTCTGAAGAAGGGGTGTTTGGTGTAGTTCTTCCAACCCTTTAGTTAGGTGTCTAGGCTTCTAGTAGCCACCTAAAGAGTTCAAATGATAATCAATTTTAAGTATTGTGAAATCAAGAACTTGGAATAAAGATTAATCCGTCATCCTTGATTCTGGTTTTTAGGGTTTGATATTTGCCCTCCTCGTGAGACATTTGTGCCGAAGCATGCTCGAAAAGAACAAGGTAGTGACACTTTCCCTTATACTATATGTGATACATTATATGTTTGATTTATCATTATTTGTGGGTTTATCACCTGTGGCCCATTGGTGTTTCCGGTGGGAGGACTGTGCCTTCAGGGCAGTAGTTTACGGGGGATGAGACTATGTGAAAGCCAAAAGGCTATTTGTGAAAGTCGAAAGGCTATTTGTGAAACTTTCACCTGCGGCCCATTGGTGGTTCCGGTGGGAGGACCGTGCCTTTGGGGTGGTAGCGATACAGGGGATGAGACTATGTGATTATGTGTATATGTGACAGCTTGTATGCTGTGTTTCATGCTGCTATGCTGCTTGATGATGTCATTGCATGCTCTGTGATTATGTATGGTATGAGTATTTTGTTACCACTGGGATTCTTTTGAATCTCATTCTTTCCATTGACTAACCTTTAGACAGGGCGAGTGGTTCAAAAGGGAAGGAGACAACCAAGGGCGGCTAGGACTTTTGTAGGGTCGTTTAATTTTGGGATGTTGGTTATCAAATTTTGATTGGGGATCACTGAATATTTTGTAAATATTATTTTGAATATAGTTGTGTAATCCCCTAAATGGGAATATATAAACCCTTAGTTGATAAATGAAACCCGGGGGTTATCGAGATTTTTGATATACACTTTGATTGTATGAATGTGATTTAACTACACAAGGTAGTTATATTCCAAATATGAATAGGAGACTAGGCTAAGCCGATTTTGAAAGAAATTTATAAAACTCTATCTCAAGAATGGGATTAAGAACGAAATTTTAACTTCCGTTGGTCTCTAATTCATCTTAATTACGTATTTTTGAATTATAATTACTGTTTATAAGGCAGGGGGTTACAGTCGAGGTTATCTAAGAAGAAGAATCATAGACAAAAAAGGATATCTAATTTTTGATAATGGCCATTGGTTTGAAGATAAAAATAGAAAAAAAATGCAAGAGAAAAATAAAAAGCACATAAAAGGGGCCACATATCCATCGCCGGTAGTCGATAACTTCGATGTTTTTTCTTAGTAATCCGTCAGTGACAGAATTTTTTCGTCGATAACTTTGTCAGTGATTCGATGTTTTTTGTCATGGTTTAGGTAATTAATTTATTTTAAATTGTATTATGTTTATCTATAATATATTGAATTTTGAATACTATAAATATTTTTTTTCATATTATTATATTGTTTTATCAATGATTATATTGTGTCTTATTAATAAGTAGTAACAGTAAAACTAAATAAAAAATAATAATAGAGAAAAAAATATATAATCAAAAAAATAAATTCATTTATTTTACGATTGTTAAAAAAGAACTGTTAAGTAAGGTAATCTTATTTGACATTTTTTAACAAAGAGCTATTGAATACGGCCTCAATACATAACATGTTATGAATTATTACAACCATAATATATGTTACTGAATACGTTACGGTTCGGAATTCTTGATATATAATGCCATTGTATGTAATAGTTTGGAACCGTGATTTATTGTCAAAGATAACCATGATGTATGGCTGTAAACACCCTATTTTATCCGGACCCCACTCAAAAATTAAAAAAACTAATAAAAAATAAAAATAAAAGAAATTCCTCTCATTGATGATGATTGATGTCTAAATTGGCAATCATTATTTAAGGGAGAATTAAAAAAATACATAAAAAACGAAAAAAAATCCTCCCACTGATGATGATCGGTGTCCAAATTGGAATCATCATTAAAAGGAAAAAAAAATCCTCTCATTGATGATGATTAGTGTCCAAATTGACATTGTCATTCATTAAGGGAAAATAAAAAATATAAAAAAAATATATAAAAAAGCATCTTCCATTCATAAGTTTAAATTAGGAAGTTGTTTGTGGGAAAAATATAACAAAAAATAAATAAAAAAAAAATTAAAAATAAGAAAATCTCTCATTTATGTTGATAGGTTTAAATTAGGAATTACTTGTGGGGAAAATTTTTTAAAAAAATTAAAAAACGAAAATTTAAAAAAAAAAAAAAAAAGCCCATTGATAGTGATTAGGTTAAGCTAGGAAGTTTTATTAATAGAAAATACAAAAGATAAAAAACAAAAATTAAAACAAAAAATCTCATTGATGGTGATTGGGTCAAGTTAGGTAATTTTTAACATAAAATACAAAAAAATTTCAAAAATGAAAATTCAAAAAAGAAAGAGCATTTATGAAGAAAACCCTACTTTAAGACTAGAAATAGGAGTACAAGGGTTGAAGCAAGACGCAAAAAAACTTAGCTGAAAAAAGACAAGAATTTGAGAAGAGAATTTTGGGAGAGCAAGGAGATAAGGTAAAGTGCTAATTTTATGTTCTCTCTTGTTGCGCTTTGGTGCTATTTTGTCTCATTTGCTTGGTTTACTTCGTCTTGTCTGCAGATGACACTATCTTTACTCCTCTGTTGTTTATTGAATGCTTGACTTTGTGTGGCCCCATCTAAGCCCATTATTCACTTTGATTGTTGGGTTCATCTCCACGTGATTTTTTTTTTTTTTTCCAACATCTCAACGTGGCCATTGTTGATAATGCACTTTCTATCTTTCTTGATGATTATCCCATAGCTTATAAGAACTCCTGAGAAGTTAATTAAAAATGGAAGTGTTGAGGAAATATGAATATTGCATAAGAGAGTTATTTATGTGTAAATTTATCTATTGGCTTAGAACTTACCCATTTATCTTTTATAGCCATGCACGTTGGAACACTAAGTATGGGTCACCTTCTTTTCTATTGTGCTTCATTCAATATAATTTCATGAGAAATTGATTTTGGATGTGTCTTTTTCCTCTTCTCACCTTTGTTCTTTTTTTTCCCTTTCTTTCCTAGGTTTACTTTCAAAAACCAAAAAAAAAAAAAAAATATTTTACACATTTTTATAAATGAAAATAAAATGGAAAAACTCTCTTTCACAAGAAAATAAAGAAAATACTTTTTTTAAAAAAATAAAAAAAACAAACCAAACAAAAAAAATATTTTTGTCTAAGAAATTAAATAAACATTTTTTTTCTAAAAAATACCAACAAAGTGACATGCATGTCTACCCCTGAACTACGTGGGCTTTGATATCTTTAAATAATACGTAGGCCCTAGGTTTTCATCCTAGGTCAAATTCAACTTTGTAAATAAATATATTTTTCCTTATTTTCTTTTCGTAAATAAATTTTCATTTTTTTCCTTTAGTTTTCATTTCATTTATTTTTGTAAATATTCTCTTTTTTTATTTGGGTAATTATCATAAGATTAAAGGCCATAATATTTTTAAATAACTAACTTAGGGTAACCATTCTTATGAATGGGTGTTGTGGGGTGCCTAACACCTTCCCCATACACAATCGACTCCCAAACCTGAAATGATTTTTGTAGACTAGTTTCATTTTCAAAAAGGTTTCCAAAATTATCATTTTCCAAAATTTTGGTGGTGGCTCCTTATTTTCCAAATTTTCGGGCGCTACAGCTTCGCGACTCAACTGGTAATGGTTTAAGAGTTAAGCCCATTTAAGTTAAGTGTTTAAAAATAATATGGCCTTAATTTTATTTTAATTACCCTTTTTCCTTTTTTGTGAATATTTGTTTTTATTGATTAAATTCTTTATTCATCTATTTGTTTATTCTTTTTTTTCCTATCTATCTTGTGATCTGCTTAGCAGATGGGGGTTGGGTAGAACTTAGGCCACAGGTTGGTATGCTGTCCACACACACTAAACACATACACTATTTTCCTTACACACATTTTGGGCCCTATACCCACGTCTGTGAGTTCCTTAGGTGAGCGGAAGTTTCTAAAAGTCTCCCTGTGGGGATTTTAGAACCCCCTGAGGTTATTGTGAAGACTTCACCCTAGCTGTTACTCATTTGGTGATGTCACTACTACAAAAAAGTAAAGCTGTGTCGCTTATAATTGCATTAACTGTGGCGCTAGAGAAGTGCCACATATCTGGACGCCACTAACCCTCCTGTGGCGCTTGTTTGAGGAGGTGCCACAGGAGGGGGGCCTCCTGTGGTGCTTGCGTGAGCAAACGCCACAGTAGGGGGGTCCTACTGTGGCGCTTGCTGACGCAAGCGCCACAGGAGGCCCCCCTCTTGTGGCACTTCCTCAAACAAGCGCCAGAGGAGGGTCCATTTTTTTTTCTTTTTTTTTCTTTCTTCTTCTTCTTCTTCTTCTTTTTTTTCCTGTGGCCCTTTTTTATGCTTCCTGATTGTGAAGCTTTATATAAAATTAGTGGCTTTCGTGTTTATCATTTCCACAAATTGTCAATCTTTCTATTTTATATTTCAACCTATTATATATATATATATATATAATTTTCACATTTAAAATTCAAGTTCCCCAACAATAACGTTCTTACATTAATACTCTCCAAAGCTAATATAAAAAATATCACAATACAAGAACTTGATATGTGAACACAGTACATCAACAACTAATTAAGTAAATTAAAAGATTACTAAAAAATGCAAGCTTGTTGGCAAAAAAATTTAAACAAAGCAAAAAGGCAAACGAAACAAGCTAGGTTTTCATTCTTTCCTATTAAATTAGGAACAAAAAGGTAAACGTTATATTACGGTTTATCTTGACTAAAAAAAAATTTAAACAAAGCAAGCTAGAATGAAACAGTCTTCTTCTTACAAATCTATTAATTGACCAGCGCAGGGAGTGGGAGACCACGTTGGTTATGCTAGCTTGAGTGACGAGTGAGCGTGTGGGTGTGTTTTTTAGTGTGAAGATGATAGGAAATGGAGGGAGAGGGCCGACAGATCCACTAAGAAGATGAGAAAGGGAAAGTAGTTTAATGGAGGAGAGAGTAGTTAAATAATTAAAGTGGAGTAGTAGTCAAAAAGAGAAGGAATGGGGGGCGGACACAGGACCACTACGCGGGAAATGAAATAATTAAGAGATACACTATCCATTTGAATTTTTTTTTTTAAAAAAAGGGCAAGTGTGGCTCCTAAATAATTAGGCGCCACACATTGCCTCTCATCAGCTGCATTAGGCACCACAGCTGATGTAGAATTGATCATGTGTGGCGCCTATTTATTTAGGCGCCACACATGCCCATTTTTTTTTATAAAAAAAATTCAATGTTGCAGCTGTGGTGCTTGGTGGGTTAGGCGCCACAGCTGCTTTCGTGACCCCAAGTGTGGCGCATGCGTAGGTAGGCATCACACTAGGCCTCCTCAATTGTGGCACTTAATTTATTAGGCGCCACAGCTGGTACCCAAAATTAAAAAAAAATTATAGAGGTAAAAAAAAAAAAAAAAGAGAAGCTGTGGCACTTGTTTAAAGAAGTGCCACAAAATGTGCGCCACCTTTTACCTTTTTTGTAGTAGTGTGTTGATCCCTGTGGGGTTTTTAGACCCCCCTGAAGGTCAATTTCATTAAATGGGGTCTCCATCTTTATGATGGGGGCAATTAGGAAACCTTTATCTGTGAGAATTAGAATCACCTTGAAACCATTGCACCTATTAGTGGAAATTATCGACCTACCTAATTAATTAGAACCTACTTTTCTTAGGAGAGATACCCCCAACCTAGGGTTATTCCTGAAATAGGACATTGGAGAGCATATATTTATTTATTGTTGATATTATTATTTGTCATCCATGCATAATCAAAGAAGCCCCTAGGATCAAGCGGGTCATTGTCACTTCACTTGAGTATGTATCTAGCATCACTCCTCATATAGATATATCACAAGTAAGGTGTAAGCATTAGATAGCCAACCTTAGTCTAAGAGTTTATGATCCTAAAAGACAATGAGCTCTCTACATCTATCATGTTAGAAAATATCTCAATGAGAGATAATCCTTTTAGGGCTTGTGAGGCATCATTACATCATTCATAAGATTTTTAGCTTTATTTGATATAGGCTTTGGACATAATCATCATTTTTAAAACCCTTAGCCATGTGATGGCCTGGGCCATTCGTAGATTAAAGGGCACTTCATTCTCCTTATGAGGTAATGGATCTCTTGAGGAGGTGGAGTTCTTTCTCTCAATGTCCATCACCCATATCAAAACTTGAAGTACAAGTCATCACTATTTTATATCTCATGAGGCAGCTTTACATCATTCATTGGCTTTTTCGCTTTATTTGATATGGGCCTTAGACATAATCCTCATTTTTAAAACCCTTAGCCGCATGATAGCTTGGCCCATTCGCAACTTAATGGGCAGTTCATTCTCCCTATGAAGTAATGGATCTCTTAAGGAGGTGGAGTTCTTTTTCTCAATGTCCATCACCCATATCAAAATTGGAAGTACAAGTTATCACTCTTTTATATCTCATGAGGCATCCTTGCATCATTCATTGGCATTTAGCTTCATTTGTCATGGGCCTTGGATATAACCATCATTTTTTAAAACCCTTAGCTGCGTGATGGCCTAGCCCGTTCGCAGGTTAATGGGCACTTCATTCTCCTTATGAGGTAATGGCTCTCTTGAGGAGGTTGAGTTCTTTTTCTCAATGTTCATCACTCATAGCAAAAATCGAAGTACATGTCATCACTCTTTTATGTCTTATGAGGCATCCTTGTATCTTTCATTGGCATTTAGCTTCATTTGATATGGGCCTTGGATATAATCATCATTTTTAAAACCCTTAGCAGCGTAATGACCTGGGCCATTCGCAAGTTAATGGGCACTTCATTTTCCCTATGAGGTAATGGATCTCTTGAAGAGGTGAAGTTCTTTTTCTCAATGTCTATCACTCATATCAAAACTAGAAGTATATGTCATCACTCTTTTATGTGTCATGAGGCATCTTTGCATCATTCATTGGCATTTAGCTTCATTTGATATAGGTCTTAGACATAATAAACATCATTAAGCATTCTTATGAATGGGTGTTGTGGGGTGCCTAACACTTTTCCTATACACAATTGACTCCCAAACCTGAAATGGTTTTTGTAGACCATTTTCATTTTCAAAAAAGGTTTTCAAAATTATCCTTTTCCAAAATTTTGGTGGCGGCTCCTTATTTTCCAAATTTTCGGGTGCTACAATGCCCTTTTCTGTATTATTGCTTGAAATTATAAAATTACATTGAAGTCCCTTGCAACTAGGGCTAAATTAATTCAAATTGAGAAAAGACTACTTTACCCTTGTTAATTTGAGCAACTAATGTCAAGTTAGGGTGCCACCAATGACATGAGAATTTATTATTGGTTGCTTAATGACGTGTCATTGTGGCACCCTAACTTGTCATTAGTTACTCAATGACTTGTCATTGGTTGTTCAAATTAACAATGGAAAGTGGCTTTTCTCAACTCTAATTAATCTAGCCTAAGCCCCGTGGGACTTCATCGTAATTTTATGATTTCAAGTGACCTGCTTGTGATTTTTTCTCTTCCTTGAAACCTATATGTAATTCTCCCTTGATTTTATCCAAATTTAACAATTTTATATTATTGTTAATTATAAAATTTAGAATATGTAAGGAATAAAGCTAATTAAGTTCAACTGAAATAATCAAAATTGAAATTAAGTCTACACTTACCTTCAATTTTTCTTTTTAACTATAGAAAGACATTTTAGTTTTTTAACAACATTACAAAATATTTAGTTATGCTTCTTGGCTTAGTTAAGAGTTTGTTAAAAATGTAGGCCCAAATTTAAATTTCATTTGAATCTAATTGGGACTTTTCCAAAAATAAATCTCAAACATATGATAGTATTATATATCTTATATAATGTAATATTTTAAACATTGCTATGTCAAAGCACTTTATATATGGTATTAGGCCTTATCATCTATATGTATGAGTGTGTATATATATTAAGTATCATGATATAGGTCTTATCCTATGATGGATCCATCTAATTGAGATTTAGAAGTCCATGACCAAAAGCCTAACTAGTCCTCAAATCCACAAAATATATAATGGCTAAATTTCTGAAATGCATTATGCTAGCTATGTTTCTATTGGTATCAAACTATATGTTGATGGCAAATGTCATGTGATGATAAACATCATGTTAGAAAATAATTTGTACCTCATCGAACATCACAAATCCAGAGATGACGACCTCATAGAGCATCTTCTATAGTATTCAGAATATTACACTATAAGGAAAAAAGCCTATAAGACTACCACATCTAGATCTCTATAAGCGGAGACGGTTTAAAAAGTATGACTGGTGGCATTTTTGTAAATATTGATATAAATTAAAATTGGACAGACTTTTATGTAGGCTACATAATATTTTCTAAACTTGTGTGGTGTCAATAAGTATTAAATATTAAGAAAATTTAAAAATTTAAATTCTTTTTATACCGGATGCTTATACATCCAGTTTGCATATTCTTTTAAATATCGTCATTGTCGTTTCTTTATACTTAGTCTTAAATGTTTCAAAGTGTCTTTAGCTTCCAAGGTAAATTTCCCAACTACGCGTCTCTTCGAAATCTAAGGCCACTTCAATAAATGTAATCTTTATTTATCTTGTCTATTTAACCTCCTCATTGCTTCCTTTTCTTCAGATTTAGCTTCTCTTCCTCTTCTCTCTAGAATATCAATATGGTATGAGTTAGGATTAATTTTGTTCGTCCTCTTTTTCCTCCTCCTCCTTTATAGCCTCCACCACCTCTTCCACCACCTTTAGCGAAGCAACTTCTGCAACACATCCATGCGAGGGTGGATCATATCGACAGATGCCTCGGAAGACTCTTGGTGTTACTCCACACTATCAAAAGCAATCTCAACCTTGTACTTGATCCAATGCCATCGAGTACAATCTTTCGGATGACCCCTCTTCCCTTTCCTCATCTTCTTCCTTTGCCTTCGGTGATGAGTGATAAGGATATATTTTATAATGAAATAGGTGTAGATTTTGAGATATATTTGATTAAATTCATAAATATTTTATACCTATTTAATTATCTTTTATATATTTATCTATCCTTTAATTAATTATAGGATAAAAAGGAATTTTGACATAAATCTACTCATATCTTATTTTATTTTGTAGGAACTTTGATGATATTATGGATGAAGAAATTAGAAGAAAAGATATATACATATAAACGAGTAGTGAGAAGATACTAGAAGGGAATAGAAAAATAAATAGCAGCAGCTGATATGCGGATTCCACGCTGTAAGAATTTTGGGTGTACCTGAAATTTGATAGACTCGCTGAAGTACCCACACGAAACCAGAGCACCGATGCGGACCCCGATTACGTTACACAGCAAATACACCAAAGAAAGGAAGAGAAGAGAGCATTCTTATGAGAAAATATTTTAAAGGGAGAATTGTGTATTATATCATCATTATTAGCCTTCTCCTTTAACCTCAAACCTTATATATATAGTATACGTACGGTTACTTAGGAATAGATACAACCCTTAATTGTACGGTTACATAGGAATAGATATAACTTTTAAAACACAAAGGGCATGACTCTTTATAACCCATGTCTCTCCATGAAGCCCCTCTTGAATTGGGCTTGGGCCTTAATCCACCAAGGGTGGACTAATAAATTCCAACATCTCCCACTCACACTTGGCGGATTAGATGTGATGGGTCAAGTCTCTTTCTCTTACTTCTTTCATATTAGGTGTTTTGCCATGACCGCATGGGCATGACGTCTCCATTTGGGCGCTTTGTACTAGAAATCCCTTTTTACAGAGATCAGTACAAGACAACCCTGTAGTGCTGCTTGATATTGATATAATGCCCGAATGTCCTAGATTTACCAATATACAATTTATTCATGGCTAATCTAATCCCTCTTGAGTCAGTATAAAACTCATATTACCTTTCTCATATGTATAGTGTCTACACTTATGAAATCACAAAATAATATCATAAGGGATCAGTCTTAGACACCAGCATAGATGTGTATATTTCAGGTAATAATCTTTCTTTCGCCCATTTATCACTTTGATATGTATCAACCGCTTTCCTAACATAATGCCTTTAGATCGCATCAATCATGATCATAGAACAAAATGCTAAAGTAGCAGACGTTGAAACATATTGCCATGGTAATGTCAAAGTCAAAGGACATCAATGAAGGGTTAACCTTTCTGGGACTCACATAGTAAAGAAGCAGGGATCTATTCACTTGCTTCATATTTGCGGTTCTTTAGTACATGTGGTATGAATCACATGCTACGGTGTTACTCTTATACTTTAAGAGCATATGTCGTTTGATTTTTTCATTAACACCGTACAGACTTAAGTCTGGACACTCTCAGTATCTAAACCCAAATTCCTCAACTCCATTCATATTACATGACGTCAATTTTGAAGAATTTGTTGTTTGGCAACAGGTATTATGGACTTGGGTTTCCATGATTCGATCTATATTTTTACAATCAAGGATCTCATCTCGACTTACTGCACTTTAAGTCAAGGCAACATAGTTTGTGTTTTTTCTCCACCATATTATCATTCTTGCTACTTTACTAGTTAACACAATTGTCTCATCTTTGCACACTCCTTCTGAATGTCAAATGTGGTCGCTTGTGTGAGAAAGACGACTTCACTAACCTTTATGACATACTAGACATTGTATACTTACACACACATTAAAAGCCAAAATGAAGTATCATTATTCCATACTATATGTATGTCAAAGAACTTAACATGTTTCTCATAGATGCCCTTCATCATTAGGCTTAGTTAGGGGACTTTGCATATGAATACGTTGTTCAACAATAACTTTATGCATTATGGCATCTCTCATATAGATATACCTTTGCATTTAGTCTATCTATTATGCTTATGGTCTTTTATTTATTCAAAATCTCTCATGTTCAATGAACATTACCAGCCATATAGCCTCTTATACTACCACAACACATATTTTGAACGTGCATAATCAATGTACTCTATAAGTATTTCAGGACCCTCTTGTGAAACCATCTAATGTCTCTCACAATGATTAGACTAGTACTGAATTACAAGTCATAGCATGAGTATATATCTGGTATTGTATATATCATTGCATACATCATATTGCTAAAAGTATATATTTTTTTTTCCATTATCTTTTTGGTTGGTTCAGTCAGTGAAATTTATCAAGACTTAAACTCACTCCTAAAGTCATTGGGGTATCCATGGGATTGCATTAACTTATTTTGAACCACTTAATAATATTCTTAATGTAATTCTCTTGTAAAAAGAGATGAGTCTTCTAAGCTATTTCTTTGAACCTTAAATCCAACTGCTTTACCCATAAACTTCTTTTTTTTTCAAAAATTTACTAGCACCATTCTTTAATAGGCATTACCAAATTCAAACTATATATGGCCAATAATATATCATCCACTTAAAGAATAACATCACAAATCATTTACCAATGGTTCTCCTCAACCATTTGAAAAACACATTAGTTTACTTGTAATACCCCAAAATTTGAGACTCGAGGCTAGAGAATAAGACTGAAATAAGTGGATTGCTAAACTCCGGTTTATCAAGATCCCAAATTATGATTAAGGGTTAATGACTCCAAAAGTAGACGTGGTTAGTGATAAATAATCCTTTTGGAGAATATGATGTGATTTGGGATTCGAATGTGATTCGTATGTGTTGTGATCAGCTCCAAAACCCTGTATTTAAGCTCAATTATGAATTAAACTCTAAATTGAATTAAAATAGAGAGGAGGCCGCATTGTGAAAGAAAAGGAATGAGAAAATGAGTTTGGTAGTTATTCAGTGTGAATTATTGTAATTAGGGGCAAAATGGTAAAGTTACCGACCAATTGATCAGTTACCAAAGAGGAAACTCATTGGTAACTTCAAGATCAATGGTTAAGATTGATTTATGATTGATCAAAAGGGGTGGGATCATGTGTGAGGGTGCCTATGTGAACTCATAGTTGGTGGAGCAAGAGGGTGACACTTGGCACAATTTGGACCCTTGAATCTTGGGTGAAGATTTCAAACATTCCCTCTCTCCTCTCTTCTCTATTTGGTTGGTTTTGGCATCCCAAAAATTGCATCCACTTCATCATCTTCATCTTCATCTCTCCCTCTCTCTCTCTCTCTTGTTCTCCATTTTTGCTTAGCTTAAAGTGGAAAGAGAAAGAAGAAATTTAAGGTATGGTGTTCTAATTGGCCTCTAATGGTTAATGCCTCTCACTAATCTTGATCATGTTGATGAGAGCTTCATCTCTATGGTTTTAGATTCTTGAAAGGAGGTGTTTGATGGCTTGGGGAAAAGTGGAAAGATGAAGAATCAAGGAATTTATTTGGGAAAGAGGAAGAAGTGAGTATTTGAAGCCTTTTGATCTAAGTTTTGTGACTTTTGGTTAAGTATTGTGATTTGTGAATTTTTCCCTGATATTGTGGTATTTTTGTGTGGAATGTAATTGGTGGAATTGGGTTGTGTTTTGTGTTGAAAATGGTGTCAAGTTGTGGTATTTAATCATTGGAATTGGTTTGAATTGGATTGGGACACATTGGTTGTAAAACTGGAAATGATTGTTAGATCGCATATGTTTTGATGATAACAAAGATTTGATTAATAATATGAAAGGATTTGATAACAAACAAATAGATTTGAACAAAGTAGCATAGCATCACTTAGAGTCACCACTGGAAGTAATCAACAAAGTAGCATAGCATCACTTGAAGGCTTACTCGAGTAGCCACTCGGGTAACAGAAGCCATTACTCGAGTAGCCACTCGAGTAAGCAAACAAAATTTCATCCAGTAAGGCACTGCTAAATTTTGAACGAAGTTACTCGAGGGACCACTCAGGTAATCTGCAAAGTTATATAGACAAATACTACAAGATTTTCACAGGCATCACTCGAGTAGCCACTCGAGTAACCAGGTCCAAAATCTTCCAGTGACTCTGGGCCAAGAAATGCAGCCCATCACTTGAGTAGCCACTCGAGTAAGCAATGAGAAAATTGCATTACTCGAGGGACAACCTGAGTAATCTGCAGAGTTATTTGAAGTGCCACTCGAGTAACCAGATATTAAACTCTCGGCCAAGAATTTGATCTCATTACTCGAGGGAGTAATCGAGTAATCTGCCTGGCTCGTTGAAAGCCACTCGAGGGGTCACTCGAGTAAGTTGTGAAGACAAAGGAAGTGCACTCGAGTAATCAGTTTACCACAGTGATCACCCGAGTAATCTATGAAGGTAAAAACATGGTCACTTGAGTAGCCACTCGAGTAATCAGGTATTTTCAAGGTTTGTAATTTATCACTCCATGTCTTACCTGAGTAATTTCTGATACAAAATGTTGATTTTCTCACTGCCATATTTGTGACATGTTTACTCAAGGGACCACTCATGTAACAAACTTGATCACTCGAGTAGTCACTCGAGTAAGGCAGTTCAAAAATTATATTTTCATCTAATGTCTCTTGATTTGTTATCTATATGATTAACTCTTCATTGTATTAGTATTCTAAGTACATTTACAGAGAAACAATGAGAGAGTATGACAAATTTGAGAAGTCAAATAAAAGTCCGAACGTTCACCTAACGCTACCTACCGCCAACGGATAGTTTTCAAATATGAAGAATAGTCAACCATTGCTGCGCGACTCTAACGGACTAGTTTGAAATTGCTTCCAACGGATACTACAAATCATCTATATATATGGAGCATTCAAAAAGAAGTAAACAAGCAGATACAAACTGAGATCACACATCGATCAGTACACTTAGTGCTTTTTTTTTCATATACTCATTCATTTATACTTCAGTGAATATATATTTGCTCTGTGAGAGAGTTTTTTCATTACAAACTCAATATTAGTAATTGAGACAACTTAAGCTAGTGGAACCTTGAGTTGGGGATTTGATTGCAATGTGTAAGGGGGAGCGAATGTCCAGGTGTAGGAACTTGCTTTGTACTGAGGTGCCAAAAACCCACTGAATCTTGGAGAATATAGTGAAGCTCTCAGAGATGCTCTGAGGACTGGACGTAGGTCAAAGTGGTTGTGGCCGAACCAGTATAACTCCCGGTGTACACTACGATGGTATTTTTCCTTGCTCTTAACTATTTTTAATATTCCACAAATTTCCTTATACGCAACGAAATTTTTGGTATCACCCAATTCACCCCCTCTTGAGTGAAACGCTTGCACTAACAATGATGTCCTTTGAAACTCTGTTCTGGGAAGTTTATTGGTGTTGGCGTTTTGAATGACCAAATGATGTTAGAAAATTATGAAACTTTTCAGTATTAAAGTTCACATCCCAAGCTTTAAAATGGACATATAATTTGTGCCTTTTTATTTTGGGAATTGGGAGATATGAATGTCAAACATTTGGGATTGAAACTGAACACTGTTTTGGGGCAGTGGTAGATTTTGGGGAATTCTGTATTTTTATGGTGATTTCCAATTTTGGCCCATATTTTTCCCATGAAAAGGACTTGAATAGATTTCATTTGGATTTGGAATCACCTCATTTTGATTTGTTTGGAATTAGTTATGATTTGTGGAAGTTCAACCAAGAAACAGGATTTTCTTGGCCACGGCGAACCCCCAAAAATGACATTTTGAACTTTCGAAGAAAGTTTTTTGTCAAGTGTTTTTCCAAGCCTTTAGGCATGTGGTTAGGCTTTGATTAACCACCTAAAGGTCATAAATGGTAACCAACTTTAAGTGTAATGAAAGTAAAGATTTAGAATAGAGAATAAACCTATGTCCTTGCTTTGGTTATGGTTTGATGTTCACCCT
The DNA here is from genome assembly GCA_963210345.1 of Inga oerstediana. Classification (NCBI taxonomy): domain Eukaryota; kingdom Viridiplantae; phylum Streptophyta; class Magnoliopsida; order Fabales; family Fabaceae; genus Inga; species Inga oerstediana. The sequence continues at coordinate 43,980,944 of OY723409.1, forward strand.
GATCATGGTTCGATATTCGCCTGGTCGTGAGTAAGCGGTGCTGGAGCTTACGTGGAAAGAACAAGTATAGGGAACATATCTCTCCTGCATGTATTTGATATCTATGTTAGTGTGTTGGTGCATGTCTTAGCTTTGCATAATTATGTGTAATTTAAAGCTATGTTTCAATTTATGCTATGGTCATCAGTATACTATTTGAAGCATTGAGCTTACAGATTTGTCATTGTGTTAGCATGCGTTATGTGATGCAAGCATGTCATGCATTAAACATTTATCGTACATGCATATTGATATTGTTGTCCTACTGAGATTCTTTAGAATCTCACCCTCCCCTTCTAACCTTTCAGACATGGTAGTGGATCGAGGATGGAGCAAGCAACCAAGGGAGGCGAGGATTTCCTTCAGGAAGAGCGTTTGGTAGTTGGTTATCATTATAGTTGGGATGTGTATTTGTATATTTGGATGAGTATTTGAGTATGTGTTCGAATGGGTTTGTGTAACCCCTATTTGAGGAGTTGTATGGGCTAATGTGCCCTATGATTGTTTAGCGAAGATATGAGACCTGGGATTACAGGGATGATTATGTTGTGCACTTTGATATTTGTATAAATGTGATTTATCTTCGCATAGTAATTGTATTCAAAATTTGGATATGAGACCAGGTTGATTAGACTGTAAAATGTATTTGTTAAAACCCCATCTGGTATATGGGTTTGTAGATGTTATTTGATTAATTATTAATCCCTATTTCACTTAATTGCGTATTTCGGATATAATTACTGCTAGGGGGTTACATTACCTCTCTTTTGAAGTATTAAACATCATTATCTAGACGATTGCATCAATCCATAAAAAGACTTCTGCAAAAACATATGAAGTCATCACTTTGTGAAGCTTCAAATACTAGTTTTAGCAAAATCTAATAGTTACTGCATATAGATTTCTTCATCCTGATCATCACTCAAAGTGTATGTTTTACATTCACATGATGTAAATTTAAATTCAAATAGTTAACTATTGCCATATTAAAACTAATTTAAATGCACAATAGGTGATAAAAAATGCCTTCCTGTTATGCATAGCCCTCTATAACAACAAGTCTTATGCATGTCAATTGATTTACCCACTTTTCTCCTAAACCTATAGAACTCACTTGTTCTCAATAGCCCTTTTGACTTGATCAACTGATTCTCAACTTGATTCTTTCTTAAAGAATTCACTTCCCTTTACATTGCTTTCTTCCATTCTCCCTTGACATGGCCTCTTGTATAAAATGTGACTCATCATCATCTTTTAGAATAACCATGAACATGTTTCTTAGTTATCCCTTTTCTAAGGAGCTTTTTGCATTTCATATTTATTTTGTTTGGTTTCTTTATTGACCATTCTAAGCTCCCACTCTCAAATACAATTGAGGATTATTGGCATGTTCTGTACTGCCTTGTCCTTGAGTCTTGCAAAAAATGCAATGTGATTAGTTTCACCCTTAATTGAAAACTAATTCACAACAAATATGGTACCTTTCAATTCTTTTTTTCATAACTCTATCATTATTTCACTCTTAAAAACGTAACCCTTATGAGCTCCCACTTACAACCACTATGGGAATTTGCAACCGACCCTTATGGTCTATGAAAACTCATATTTAACTTTTATTTAGTCTAACATTTATAGGGTATGGTAGTGACTCCTTTAGAGGAGGGTACATGGTTAAGCCCAAGTCCACATAACTTGATGAAACTAAGGATGTGTGCATGTGTACTAATCCACCAAAAGTGGACTAGATAATACTCTCCCACTCACATTTGGTGGGTTAGCATGAGCCATAATATGTTTAACCATGTCTAATAGCATTCCATCATGCCTTTATAAACTCCTTTTTGGCGATGAAGTTCCTCATATAGTTATCTATTTATTTATCCCTTTATTTCCACGGAGCTAACTGAAAATGGTCAAATAGATGCTCACTCCTTTGATCAGTTCGTGAGACTTTTAAAATTCCTATCCAATCGATTCTCGAACTTCATTCACATATTGTTTAAAGCAACAATCTTCAAACTTTTGTGAAATTAAGTAATAACATAAGAAATCATCAACAAAGGTAATAATTTACCCAGTTCTGTGTCTTACCCTCAAACTTATAGGACCACATCCAATGAAATAGAATAATTGCAATGTATACTCAGTTCTAGTATCTTACTAAAAACTTTTCATTATCTAAACCCAAAGAAATTTATTGAAAGAAAGATTGAATTACAACTATACAATTTTATAGGGCAATTCATACTATTTTGTTTCCCTTATCAAGCCATATAGGTCTCGTAATCTTTTCTATACTAAGTTGACATCTCAACTTCAATATTGTCATACCATTTGTCAATGGCTTATAAATACTAGATATTTTGATTGTCCCCATTGAGTTTATAAAATTATGTTCTTGGCAACCTCTCTTGGCTTAACCACTCAAATTATCGATTATTCATAATTTATTTAATCCAAGAATTTATCAATAATATAACACATTGAAGTATACAACATCATGTACTTGTATTATTCTTGACTAGAAAAATAACAACGTTGTTGAATCTATGATGAAGAGAATACGTTTGTACCTCCCATCACACAGATTCCAACTATGCCATTATTGTCTATCAAGAATTTCAAACAAGTACCTTAAATAACATACTCAATTATTACTCTCAAAAGAATGATTCTCTAAGAGCTCCCACTTAGATAGAGCATATGACACCCTTGAAAGACTCATTTTTCAAGAGCTCCCACTCATAAAGAGTATTTTGACTTTTACTTCTTTATGCTTTCAACACATTATATTCATAATGTCTTATTAACCTCTTTTTTAGGAATTGGGAAAACTTCATAGTTTTATTTAGAGTAAAATACTCTGACCACCCTTCAGTTTTGTGTTAATTACACAGACCTCCCCTCTATTTTAAAAACATACACTTAAGTCCAAACAGTTAACTCCGTTAAGAATATTCTAAAAAGATTCCAAAAATATATTTTTTTAATTAAATTTATTTTTTCTTGCACATTTTGACTAAAGTTGTTTTAAAGAATTTAAGAGTTTTTTTTATCTATTCCTTAATTTCTATTTTTATCTTTACAAGTAGTTATCTGTTTGATATTTTAGCATTGGTTAATGTAAATATCACAAACGTTGAATATTCAAGCAAGATTTTAAATAAAAATATGCTTGATCAAATGTATTTATTAATATTTGTGGAAAAAAATATTAAATTATAAAATTAAATGACACATACAATCTCATACTTATATAGTTTATTCTATTCGATAAAAATATGTGTTTAATATATATTTTAAGTCAAAAATAATTTATAATATCAAAATTAATAAATTTTTTAAAGAATTAGAAAGTTAGAGAATCTAATAGAGTAAATTTATGGCTGTATAAATTTTTTATTAGCCCCTATATAGATATATATATATATATATATAATTTTAATACTGAATAAGGGCATTTTGGTTAAAAAAAGTTTAAAAGTCAAACTTAACGGTCAACTAACGGTTTGGGTGGATGGAAATAGAATCTCAACTATAAGAGATGTTTGTGTAACATATATTTTAGTTTTAAGGGAGGTTTATACGGGTTTCCAAAATAGAGGGGAGGTCTGTGTAATTAAGGTAAAACATAGGGGAGGTTAGAGTATTTTACTCTTTTATTTATGCACGTTTTAATTTTCAGCCAAAAATACTTCCTATAAAGGGTTAAGCTCCATGCTTCTCAAACCTAGTTTGACAGGTTCTTCACAACTATTATTTTTCTAAAGTTGCAAGAATTTTGTGTCTCATATTATTTCAACAATCTTTCAAATTTTCTAAAAGAAATATCCTATATTTTTTATTCAAATTATATTTTTTCCTAAAAAAAATATTTTGTATTTCTTCTAAAAGGATTTAGACTAGGCTTTGGACTTTGTTTTTCTCTTAAGATTGGCCTTCACTCCTTACTCAAAGAGTGACATTTCCATGAACTCCACCATGATCTAGAGATTGGACTTATTAGGAAATGTCTACATTTTGAGATTTTTTAGAAAAATTCAACTTCATTTTAGGAATCATATACTCAGTTCTCTTCCAATTGTTCCTCTCATTCCATTTCAGGATCATTTATAACCTTACTATGGATTCTTTCCATCTTGATCTTATATCAAGATATTCTCCTTCTATGGTCAGCACTTATAATTTCATATTCAAAATGGGCAAAACCCTATCTTATTCATTATTCAAAAATTCATATTCCTCTAAATTATTTATGTTTGGATCATTGTTTAAAGGCTTTAACCGAGAAACTTTTTTCTATTTTAAAGCCATCAAGTTCATGTTTAGACATATGTTTTTCAACAAAAAAAAAACATTATTCAAAAGACTAAAATAAATTTTATTTCAGTACTTTTAAAAATATCTTCTGACTCATATTTATCTGAAGTAAAATGGAATAAATTATTACAAATATTTTAAGAATTTTTAAACAAATAAAAATCATTATAATAGCATTGAAAATGTTCAAAATAGATCCAAATATATTTTAAAATAGACAAACTATATGTCTAAATATAGATAATGAATTTAGGGATTTTTATAAATAAATTGTGTTTCAATCAGAGGTCAAACGCCCCTTCACGCGCCCCTAGAACGAGGAAGAATAAAAAAATTCTAGAAAAATAGGGCAAATGAAACTGACAAGTTCCACTCTCAGCACAGGTGCCATTGCATCACTGTTAAACCATTCCCACTCTCAGCACACGTGCCATTGCATCACTGTTAAACCATAACATGCATATTATCGAAACAAATCGTTTAGTTTAAATATTTAGGAGGCGTCGTTTTGAACAAAACAATGTTGTTTAGGGGGCGATTAAAATGAGCCATTTTAATTTTAATCATCCCTAACCTTCATCCGGGTCACACCAACTCGGATATGCAGCAACTGGTCGGGTCCGTTGACCCGACTTTTCTCTCCTCCACAACCAGTGTTTTTTATGTCTGTTTTTGGCGTTCTTGTGTTGTTCTCTTCGTTTTTTTTCAGGATCTACACAATGGGATTGGTTTGACAGTATAAAACTAATTTTTATGGGGGAACCTAACAAAAAAAATCGAAACAGTATTGTTTGCATACTCCGATATTCTTTAGGTTTGTTTGGTTCTTCTTTCCATTCTCTACATAATTACATGGGTTCTGTGGCCTAGAACTAAAGTTTCTAAATGACCGCACCCCAAAAAAAATTACATCATTGGTTTGGTTTTCTCACATAATAGTGGGTCTCTCGAGACCCTTTTTTTTCTTTATAGGATTATGTATATGTGTGTTTCATGTCTTTCATCTAGTTTCTAAAACTTAATCTGCTATTTGCTTTCTCACACTTAAACAATATGCAGCAAAAGAATACAAGAGGGAATGGTAAAGAAAAAGCGTAAAGCAAGAAGCATCTCATTTAATAAATATATATACAGGCATATACTAATGTACTGACATGAAATCAGCGGAAGCATTAAAACCAATATACCATATATGCCTCAAGATTCATATTTATGATCAACTAACACAGATTAAAGATGAAAACGACAGGCACATATATGCTTAACATCATAGCCTTTTTTCATAAATTTATATATCAGGAGCATAAACCAGAATACTCAAACACATGAAATGTTTTAAACATGAAACAAATAGAGAACAATGGTCGAACATACAGGGTACGTTTGAAAAAATTAAACGAAGATCTGGACAAACAAACAAGGACTGAAAACTCATGCTTGAAATATATTTATGCTGGACAGTCAAATCCATAAATATACAAATTTGGAAGCCTCAAATATCAATTTATTAAAAAAAAAACAATATCACGAACTATCAATAATGGGAAACTCTCTTTCATTTTATGGTTCTAAACTTTTATATGCTATATCTTCGTTCACATATAAAGATCATAAAAATAGTCAAAATGATTTTTTCAATAAAGTATATGAGCATATACCAAAAATGAATTCAAACCTCAAATATGGTATAAGAAATCACAAGAGAATCCTAAAAATTAATAAAATAAAGACTCATGCATCTGTTCATCAGTGAGGCAGTGAATATAAGACGTCTCTATATATATAAACAATTTTAGATACAAAAAGAAAACTGGAAGATACTAATTAGATATTCTATCAGAATTTTGTCTCTATCATATTCTTAAAATGAAGAGAAGATAAAGGAAACACATGTACTATAAAGGCCTTAAGAAAATCTGGCTCTGATACCATGTAAGAATTTTGGGTGTACCTAGAATCTGATAAACTCGCTGAAGTACCCATACAAAACTAGAGCACCGATGCGGACCCTGATTACGTTACACAGCAAATACACCAAAGAGAGGAAGAGAAGAGAGCATTCTTATGAGAAAATCTTTTAGAGGAAGAATTGTGTATTATATCATCATTATTAGCCGCCTCCCTTAATCTCACACCTTATATATATAGTATACGTACAGTTACATTAGAATAGATACAATCCTTAAACGTACGGTTACATAGGAATAGATATAACCTTTAAAATACAAAGGGTATGACTCTTTATAACCCTTGTCTCTCTATGAAGCCCCTCTTGAATTGGGCTTGGGCCCTAATCCACCAAGGGTGAACTAATAAATTCCAACACACGTAATAAAAAGATCGAAGCAATCTGAAAAGGAGATTTGAAGGATGGAAAGGTTAATATATATATATATATTATATGAAATATATTATAATATATTGAACAAAAAAAAGGATATATCTGGATCAGAGAGATATGACCCACGAGACCTAAGCAATTGAATTACAATCTAATATATATACTGCTGCAGTAGTGGACGCTTGAGGGAGTATTTATCAAAGAAACTCAAATTCAAACAGCATCAAGAATAGAAGAAAGAGAGAGGTTCGAACGGTGGAATGGAGCGATCTTGAAGTAGAGAAGGAATTTGGCTAGAGTCAAGGAGCAGCAAACGACATCTTGGCCTTCTTCCACTTGTGACAGCAATGAGGAATAAAGGGATTCTTCGACAGTCTTGCTTTCTTTCTTCTTTCTCTTTGTTTTTTGATTCTAACTCTAACTTTTTTTTTTCCTGAATGGATTTTCTTTTAGCCATGAGTGGCGAATTTTCTTTTTAGACATATAGAAACTATGAACTCACTAATGAACCAAATTTTGTTTCCATTTATTAGTTATGATTTATGTTAATTCTGGTTACTTAATCTTGCTTTGTTATGTCTGTTTGATAATTGACCACTGTTAAATGTGAATTAGAGAATTAGGATTGTCTTGATGAAGGAAGTTTTAATTAAGCTTTTAGATTAAGTAATATGTGATTAGATTATAATCTGATTTGCTATTAGGATAGACATATATCTAATGGATGCATATAATTGATGACAAGTGTGTTAGAATTGTTTTGCCTCTTTGGTAATTGCACTAGACATAGCCTTTTATATTTGAGAGAGGGTTATAGGAGAACCGACATACACTTATAGCTATTAATACTCAAGATTGACAAAATTAACATTTGGACTAACTAATTAAGTGAAAATAAGATTTAGGGGGCTAGTGAGGCATTAGTGACTCTAGGTTGCGTTTGATATTAGTAGTATTCATTATTTCATTTTCTTTGAATTTATTTATAATTATATTCGTTTAACTTTAAAGAAATTGAGATTTTAATACCTAAAAATTAATTACTTGATTCCTCGTGAGAACAAAATCTCACTTATCATTTTATTACTTGGCATGACCTATATACTTGTGAAGTGCATTAATGAGGAGAAAGCTTGGGGGTTTTTTTATTACACTACTATAAAAAACATAAGCTATGATGCATAATTTAAAGAATACTATAGTGCTTGGGAAGTGTCGTAGCTTGTAGCGCCGTTAAAACAAGCTACAATACTTCTTGAATATGTAGAAGGGCCATAGCTTGATTATTTTTTTAAAGTATAATTTCCTACGATGCTTCCCTGGAGAAGTGCCATAAGAAGTCTTTAGTTTTTTTTAAAAAAAAAATTATAACTTCCTACAATGCTTCTCTAGGGACGCTTTTTGTCAAAATGCTGAAGCTTCTCAATTTGCAAAAAAAATGATGGCCAATTTTTTTAAAAAAGGCAGAAGCTACAACACTTTTTTTCAAAAGGCCAAAGTTTCTCAATTTTAAAAAAAAAATGATAGCCAATTTTTTTTAAAAAAATAAGTCTTAGACGGTGCTTGATTAACAAATGTCGTCTAAAACTGAGCCTTAAACGGCACTTGATTTCCAAACACCGTCTAAAATACCTTAAAATATCAAGACATGATGCTATATATATATATGTATATGTATAAAAGGGGCCTTAAACAAGTGCCATCTAAGGCACCTATTAATTGAAGGCACTATGGTGCCTTAAATTATTATTTAGGCCTTGGACGGTGCTTGTAAAACAAGCGTCGTCCAAGATGCTAATTAATTTAATTTTTTGGACTGCGCTTGGAGAACAAGTGCCGGCCAAGGCTTTGCCTTGCATGGCACTTGTTCTCCAAGCATTGTCAAGGCTACATCTTGGACGGCACTTTTTTATAAAGCGTCATCCAAGGTCTTTTATTAAAAGAGAATTAAAATTTTTTTTAATAAGGATGATTTATCTCTACGTTTTGACTTCTAAACTGATTTTTGAATTTAATTTTTTTTAATATAGATAAGTTTTCTTAAGAAAGCATCTTATCATAATAATGGAGCTTTGACACTTACGGAATTTCTATTATTCTATAGTTGCCACACGTTTTTTTAATAGTAGTAAAGGGATTAATTTTGTTTTTTAAAAAATAACCCCTTGTATGGCATTTTCTCAGGCAAATGTAACACCCCGAATTTTGAGACTCGAGGCTAGAGAATAAGCCTGAGGTTAGTGGATTGCTAAGCCCCGGTTTAGCAAGATCCCAAATTGTGATTAGGAGTTAATGACTACAAAAGTGGACGTGGTTAGTGATTAATGAACCCTTTTAGAGAATATAAAGTGGATTGTAGTCGCTTGTGTTATGAGCAACGCCAAAACCCTGTATTTGAGTTCAATTGTGGATTAACATCCAAATTGACTTAGAATAGAGGGAAGAATTGAATGGGGTATTGTGATGGAAATGGTGTCATGTTGTGGTATTTAATCATTGGAATTGATTTAAATTGGATTGGACACATTGGTTGCAAAACTGGAAATGCTGTCCAGTGTGAATTCTGTCTGGGCAGTCTTCTCGTGTGGACGTGTTTACTAGGCACATGATGTCATAAAATTATGAAACTTTCCAGTCTTATAGTTCACATCTCAAGCTTCGAAATGGACATATAATTTGTGCCATTTCGTTTTGTGAACTAGGAGATATGACTGTCCAAAGTTTGGGATGGAAACTAAACTCTGTTTTGGGGCAGTGATGCGTTTTATGTAATTCTGGAATTGTGTGGTGATTTTTAGTAATGGCCAATATTTTTCCTATTAAGAGGACTTAAATATCTTTCATTTGGCTTTGGGATCACCTCATTTCGATTTTTCTAGAATTAGTTATGATTTTTCAAAGATTGGGCAGAAAATCTGCCAGAAAATCCGAAAATGCCAATTTTGGGAATTATGACATCATCAAAAGGCAAGATGACATAAGCATGGAATTAAAACATCTTCTCATCATCTTCAGCTGCTCATTCACGCACAGCACCTGAACATAGTGTGAGAAAGTTGAGAGAGTTTAGAGAGAGAAAGAGAAGAAAAATCACAAGGTAAGCCGATTTCTCCGACGATTTCGCTCCTAACGCGTATAACTCCGACTCTAAACTACTCCTCTTTGTTCTTTAAGGTTTGGAAGCTCCTCTTTTGGTGTTTTGAAGTTAGGGTTTTCAGCCACAAGAAGGAAAAGCTAGTGGGAGCTTGAGGTAACTTCCAAACTCGTGCATATTGACTATTCTGGCTGCTGTGGTTGATTTAATCGGTGAAATTTCACCGGATTGTCTTTGTTTGTAAATTTGGAAAATGGGTTGGCCTAGGTGTTATGCTGCCCAAATTGATACTAAATGGTAGTTCTAACCTAATGGAATAGTCAATAAAGTGGTTAGGAGTAGAAAGGAACGCGTTTACGGAGCCGGAACCGAAAAACCCCAATTTTTCCCGGGGAATTGAGAATTTCGGCCAAGCCTGGTTTGGAGGGGTTAGAGATGGATTTTCAATGCTTTGATGATTCCATTGAGTTCAGGAGCGAAAATTAGGTGGGGTTACAGTTGGTCACTTTTTCGGAAAAGGCCGAAAAAGCATAATTACGAAAACGCCCCTGAAACCCTTAAAGTGGGGCTGCCAAGGGTAATTTTGTAATTGACATTGAATTTGATAATTCCGAGTCCGAAAATGGATTCCTTGGGCGAAAATATGTTAGAATAGCCCATGTCAATATTTCAAGAAAAGTACAGCCGGACCGGGTACGGCGGGGCCGGGCCGGGTCCCCGGGGGTATTTTAGTAAATTTTCAATATAGCCTCATATAACCCCCAGAAACACTATGGAAGTGTCTAAATAGTACATTTGACATTGTAGGATCGAATGTGAAGCCCCGAGTTGCTGGCACGCAAATCGAGGAGAAAAGACTGGAGGTACGAAACATATCTCTTCTGCTTGTATTTGATATATGTGTTAGTGTGTTGGTGCATGTCTTAGCTTTGCATAATTATGTGTAATTTGAAGCTATGTTTCAATTTATGCTATGGCCATAGGTATATTGTTCGAAGCATTGAGCTGGCAAATTGTCGTTGTGTTATCATGAGTTGTGTGATGCAAGCATGTCATGCATTAAACATTTATCGTACATGCATATTGATATTGTTATCCTACTGAGATTCTCTAGAATCTCACCCTCCCCTACTAACCTTTCAGACAGGGTAGTAGATCGATGATGGAGTAAGCAGCCAAGGGCGATGAGGACTTCCTTCAGTAGTTGTTTTGGTAGTTGGTTATCATCCCAGATGGGAGTATATAGATTTGGATGTGTATATAAGTATGTGGATGAGGATTTGCTATGTATTTGAGAAGACTTTGTGTAATCCCCATATGAGGGCTTGTATGGGCGAATGTGCTCTCTAAAGCTTGAGTTAATATATGGAAACCGGGATTGCCGGGATTATTGTTGTGTACTCTGATTTGTTATGAATGTGATATTCCGCGTAGTAATTGTATTCGGAAATGTGATTCTGAGACCAAGTTTATAAATGATTTCGAAAGGTGTTTGTGAAAACCCCGTCTGGTAGATGGGTTTATAATATTAAATTTTGTTCTTATTGGTCTCTATTTCACTTTATTGCGTAATTCGAATATTAATTACGGCAGGGGGTTACATTTTGGTATCAGAGCTGCAGTTCCTGGCAAAGATGGATTTTGCTAGGATATTTCCCTTAGGCCAAGCTAGGGAATGAGTGATGAGTTATGATTGCCTAAGGAATAGGCAATGATTTGTGATTTTGGTTGTTTGTGGTATACACATTTATATCTCTGGTGTTGTGGATATTTGAGATTTGTGGATTATGTGTATACATTATTTGGTTGTCCTGAATTTGTGTGTTTAAAGTCCTTAAGACCTAGGGGACCATGGTGCCTTAGGCTGGCAAAGATATTTGGATTTGTGTTGGGGTTGATAATGCTCCGTGGAATTGAGGGAAGTGATTTCCCAGTTCAACTAAGATTGAGGTTTGGATAGATGAGCTGTGATCCAAGGATCAGACTCCATAGCTGGGCTGATTCATAGGAATTGCATTTGACCTGGATGGTCTGTGGTGCTAGAGCATGGTACTAGAATTGAATTGAAATATGTATCAGGTACCCGAGATTGCTAGTTGTAAATCTAGCAGAGGGAAAAGTTACCTATGGAGGATTCGGATCGGAGAGTGCTACCTACGGGGAGTTGTGATGGAAGAGGGCTACCTACGGTGAGATCTGATCGGAGAGGGCTACCTACGGTAAGATCTGATTGGAAAGGGCTACCTACGGAGGATGCTGACCGAAGGGGCTGACCAGTTAGGTGACTGAGTGAAGCATCGGGTACAGTACCATAGTGTGGAGCCACTATGACGATGAACCCTAGAGTGGAGCCGCCGTGACGACGAACCTTAGTGTGCACTCGCCATGACGTTGAATTGTAGAATAGAGCTCTGGGAACGTTGGGAGTATGGGATCTCAACGATGTGTTGGTTATGGCTCTGAATGATTCGAATTGAATTGAGCCAAGGTCTGGCACAGATTATGTGTGTGGACAGGGGTAGTAGGAGATTCCTATGGGACTCCTATTGAGTCACCCTGACATTGTGAAGGCACAGATGAGGATAAAGACCTCAGAGTGTGCAGCGGAAGCGTGGTGAATGTGATGTTTGAGAATTGTGTTGAGCAGAAGCTCGAATTTGCAGAAAGTGCAATGTGTTAGTGATGGCTTCAGGAAGTAAAACTTCAAAGTCTAGATTATTTTGTGAGAAGGGGTCTTGAAGGATCCCAATATGTGAAAAGAATTCAAGATGTTGAAGATGAAGTTGTTAATATGCCAGATTCCAGCTTGTTACGATTGTGTACTGTGAGTCCATCTCCCTGGTTGGGCCGGATTTGTTTGGTCTGGTGGGCTGCGCCTGGTAGGCATAGGCTCAGGATGTGACTGATATTTGTGAGTCTCTCACCTGCGGCCGCATGGGGTGATTCCTATAGCGGAGGACCGTGCCTTCGGGGCGGTAGTTACGGGGGATTGACTATTTGTGAGCCGCGAGGCTATGTATATGCACTGCCACGCCAATAGTCCCTGAGTAGCTAACAACAGTTCGGGTAAAGACTGTGTTCTTCCCGGCGGAGAAAGGGGATGAGGGTGGAGTGTGATGTGGAAGCCGAAAGGCTATTTGTGAGCACCGCTACGCCAACAGTCCCTGAGTAGCTAACAACGGTTCGGGTAAAGACTGTGTGTCTTTCTGGCGGAGAAAGGGGATGAGGGTAGGGTGTGATAATGGATTTTCTTGTGAGTCCTGGGTGAAATGTGAGTAACCCAGCCACTGTCGCGGGGCATCCCCAGCGGGGGGTAAAACCGGGGTGGGCACCACCGGCACGGGGCATCCCTAGAGGGGGTAAAACCGGGGTGGGTGTGACAATAATTGAGTAACCTAGCCACCGTCGTGGGGCATCCCCAGCGGGGGGTAAAACCGGGGTGGGCACCACCGGCACGGGGCATCCCTAGAGGGGGTAAAACTGGGGTGGTTGTGACAATAAAATTGTGAGTCCGATAACCCACGGGCATCCATCGGACGGGTGTGATGTGGGAGCCAGCCACGCAGCGGAAGCGTGGGCACCCATTAAGGGGGGTGTGACAATAAAAGGCGCCTGGATAGAAGAGATTGAGACTCTAGGTGGGCCATTACGGTCAGGTACTTTGGATAAAAGAAATTGAGATTCCGGAGTGACCAGATGATGTGATATTGTGTTGATACCCAAAAGTCCTGGTTACCACTAGTGGAGTTACTGGTGGGTGTACGGGTGAGGGTAAAGCTGTGAAAGTGGATATAGAGAAAGTTGAAATGTTTGTGTATACAGCTGAGGCTTTCGTTTGATGTATTGAGGTTGTGGTGTTTTGGTGTTACTCCCGGAAGGGGTAACTAGATTGAGTTGAGCAGAGTGGTGGCCTATGCTGCCAAACTGCCAAAATCTTATGATATGGCTCATGATTTAGAGCCTTCGGATATTGAGATACGCTAGCCACTCATGAGTTAGAAGGGCTTGCGACGATTGTGATTATGTGATGATGGTTTTGATAGCAATCGTATATGGAAACGATTGTATTTGTTTAATAATCGTGAGGTGATTGTGTTTGTGCTGCAATCGTGAAATGGGCCGATTGCAGTTTGTGGCAACTGGGTTGCATTTATTGTGTAAGTTTCTTCTGAGAATCAGATTTGTGGTGCACCGGTTGTCTGCGTGGTCTAGAAGGGACATCCCAATATGAAATGAATTGTGAAACGAAAGCTGTCGTGAAGAAGCATCCATAGTTTTTGAATTAAGTGGTATGACAAATCTCGAGGACGAAATTTATTGAACGGGGGGAGAAATGTAACACCCCGAATTTTGAGACTCGAGGCTAGAGAATAAGCCTGAGGTTAGTGGATTGCTAAGCCCCGGTTTAGCAAGATCCCAAATTGTGATTAGGAGTTAATGACTACAAAAGTGGACGTGGTTAGTGATTAATGAACCCTTTTAGAGAATATAAAGTGGATTGTAGTCGCTTGTGTTATGAGCAACGCCAAAACCCTGTATTTGAGTTCAATTGTGGATTAACATCCAAATTGACTTAGAATAGAGGGAAGAATTGAATGGGGTATTGTGATGGAAATGGTGTCATGTTGTGGTATTTAATCATTGGAATTGATTTAAATTGGATTGGACACATTGGTTGCAAAACTGGAAATGCTGTCCAGTGTGAATTCTGTCTGGGCAGTCTTCTCGTGTGGACGTGTTTACTAGGCACATGATGTCATAAAATTATGAAACTTTCCAGTCTTATAGTTCACATCTCAAGCTTCGAAATGGACATATAATTTGTGCCATTTCGTTTTGTGAACTAGGAGATATGACTGTCCAAAGTTTGGGATGGAAACTAAACTCTGTTTTGGGGCAGTGATGCGTTTTATGTAATTCTGGAATTGTGTGGTGATTTTTAGTAATGGCCAATATTTTTCCTATTAAGAGGACTTAAATATCTTTCATTTGGCTTTGGGATCACCTCATTTCGATTTTTCTAGAATTAGTTATGATTTTTCAAAGATTGGGCAGAAAATCTGCCAGAAAATCCGAAAATGCCAATTTTGGGAATTATGACATCATCAAAAGGCAAGATGACATAAGCATGGAATTAAAACATCTTCTCATCATCTTCAGCTGCTCATTCACGCACAGCACCTGAACATAGTGTGAGAAAGTTGAGAGAGTTTAGAGAGAGAAAGAGAAGAAAAATCACAAGGTAAGCCGATTTCTCCGACGATTTCGCTCCTAACGCGTATAACTCCGACTCTAAACTACTCCTCTTTGTTCTTTAAGGTTTGGAAGCTCCTCTTTTGGTGTTTTGAAGTTAGGGTTTTCAGCCACAAGAAGGAAAAGCTAGTGGGAGCTTGAGGTAACTTCCAAACTCGTGCATATTGACTATTCTGGCTGCTGTGGTTGATTTAATCGGTGAAATTTCACCGGATTGTCTTTGTTTGTAAATTTGGAAAATGGGTTGGCCTAGGTGTTATGCTGCCCAAATTGATACTAAATGGTAGTTCTAACCTAATGGAATAGTCAATAAAGTGGTTAGGAGTAGAAAGGAACGCGTTTACGGAGCCGGAACCGAAAAACCCCAATTTTTCCCGGGGAATTGAGAATTTCGGCCAAGCCTGGTTTGGAGGGGTTAGAGATGGATTTTCAATGCTTTGATGATTCCATTGAGTTCAGGAGCGAAAATTAGGTGGGGTTACAGTTGGTCACTTTTTCGGAAAAGGCCGAAAAAGCATAATTACGAAAACGCCCCTGAAACCCTTAAAGTGGGGCTGCCAAGGGTAATTTTGTAATTGACATTGAATTTGATAATTCCGAGTCCGAAAATGGATTCCTTGGGCGAAAATATGTTAGAATAGCCCATGTCAATATTTCAAGAAAAGTACAGCCGGACCGGGTACGGCGGGGCCGGGCCGGGTCCCCGGGGGTATTTTAGTAAATTTTCAATATAGCCTCATATAACCCCCAGAAACACTATGGAAGTGTCTAAATAGTACATTTGACATTGTAGGATCGAATGTGAAGCCCCGAGTTGCTGGCACGCAAATCGAGGAGAAAAGACTGGAGGTACGAAACATATCTCTTCTGCTTGTATTTGATATATGTGTTAGTGTGTTGGTGCATGTCTTAGCTTTGCATAATTATGTGTAATTTGAAGCTATGTTTCAATTTATGCTATGGCCATAGGTATATTGTTCGAAGCATTGAGCTGGCAAATTGTCGTTGTGTTATCATGAGTTGTGTGATGCAAGCATGTCATGCATTAAACATTTATCGTACATGCATATTGATATTGTTATCCTACTGAGATTCTCTAGAATCTCACCCTCCCCTACTAACCTTTCAGACAGGGTAGTAGATCGATGATGGAGTAAGCAGCCAAGGGCGATGAGGACTTCCTTCAGTAGTTGTTTTGGTAGTTGGTTATCATCCCAGATGGGAGTATATAGATTTGGATGTGTATATAAGTATGTGGATGAGGATTTGC
The DNA here is from genome assembly GCA_963210345.1 of Inga oerstediana. Classification (NCBI taxonomy): domain Eukaryota; kingdom Viridiplantae; phylum Streptophyta; class Magnoliopsida; order Fabales; family Fabaceae; genus Inga; species Inga oerstediana. Next base: position 43,997,261 of record OY723409.1, read on the forward strand.
TATGTATTTGAGAAGACTTTGTGTAATCCCCATATGAGGGCTTGTATGGGCGAATGTGCTCTCTAAAGCTTGAGTTAATATATGGAAACCGGGATTGCCGGGATTATTGTTGTGTACTCTGATTTGTTATGAATGTGATATTCCGCGTAGTAATTGTATTCGGAAATGTGATTCTGAGACCAAGTTTATAAATGATTTCGAAAGGTGTTTGTGAAAACCCCGTCTGGTAGATGGGTTTATAATATTAAATTTTGTTCTTATTGGTCTCTATTTCACTTTATTGCGTAATTCGAATATTAATTACGGCAGGGGGTTACAGCAAGCACCATACAATGTGTTAAGCAATCATGGCGTTTTCGTGCTCAAGCGCCGTAGCTGTCACATGTATTTTTTTAAAAAAAAATAAGAAGTCTCCTCAGGTGCTTGTTTGAAGAAGTGCCATAAGAATGGTGCCACTAAATCCATATTTTGGGGTAGTGTTATATAAAATATTTTTTCAATCAATATACTAATGCTGCCTTCAGGAAGCATAAAAAATATATTATTAATGAAAAAATATTTTTATTTCTAATTTTATGATAGAATATATATACTCTATTAGTAACTTATATTATTTGGGATATTGTTCATGTTAAATATATAATTTGATTATATTCAGACCGGTTGTAGTAGCATATGGTTGTTAATCCGAACCGTTGTTTAACTCTTGACCGATCTAAATGTCATTTATTCTTGTAACGTTCACTTTTTATTTAGACTGGATAAGATGAGCATAAAGTTTCGTAATTATTATTTAGACCTCATTTTCAAATACGACCAGTTTAAACACATAACATTTCAACTTTCAACGCATATCATCATCTCTCCTCAGTATCATCTAAAGTTTCAGGCCATAAGTCCTAATTATAAATACCAAGGCACCTTTAGTTCTTAAGTTCAAATTCAAAAGTTCCTTTCTAGTTCTCTCTTTCTTCTTGTGGGGCACCACTCTAAAGGCAAGAACAAAGAGACGACATTCCCCCTCTCCTTGGAGGAAATCGCTGAGGCTATCTTTCACCTCCGGGGCACTATTTTTGAGGTCATGGCAAGGCTAGATTGCTTCTCCATTAACTGGAGGAATTAGCGTCAGTGATGAACAACCTCGTTGACCATTTGGCTAGGCGCGACGAGTCTTTTGGAATGATGATGATGATGATGATCTTCTGAAGGCCTTGTTTCAAGAACCCCCATTGTTATAATATTTTGATGTAGTTCTGATTTTATGGCCGATCATCATCATATATAATATTTTTATGTCATTTTTGAATTCATGCATGTATATTGCTGCCTTTAGGTACTGATTAATAAAAAATTTTCTATCTTTTGGATCTTTTGATAGTTCTTGTTGATGATCCTCTATCTTGTGTTATGAATCTCTTGTTGATGAAAAAGTTTCATCCTTTATGTGAAAGTTCTTGTTTCTAAAATTTTATTTCTCTATTCTAAAAATTAAATTTTAGACTGGTTGATTTAAAAGATGGTGTCTTGTGAATTAAAAATGTTTTTAACATATTGAGACCGGTCTTTAACAAGGACTGGTCTAGAAAAGATTGTCCTAACATATATACTCACTTTCACACTCAGTCTTCATCTCTAGCCTCTCTTAGTCTCACGCCCACACTCTTCCACTCTCCGTCTCCTTCAGCAGCTGTGATATCTCCACTCCACTATCAGGATGGCTTGGTATTCCTTTCCGTAGGCTCTCCCTCTCTGCCATTGCCATTTTACTCTGACTTTTGGTAAAAATTATTGTTTTTTACAAACCCTTAATAGATGTTTTGCTTTCACATTTTGTTAGTGTTATGTTTCATTATCTTTGCTTCATAGAAGTTTTAATCGTTGTCTTTCACAAACTATCAATACGCCTTTTCCTTCTTTGCTGAAACCCTTATTGAAAGTTCAGTTTGTTTCTTACATCATGTGATGGAAATCTACACAAGACCATATATTTTGGAAATCCACACAAGTCCATATATTCATTTATTGAGAAGTGTCTTATATGTGATATATGTGGTAGTGTGGGTAGGCCAGTATATTTATCCTTGCTTCAAGTTCAATGTAGCTCGTGAACATATGATCTGTACGTAATACATTGAATTTGAAGTAAGTAGTGATAATTCTAGCCAATCAATACCACCACACATAGCATAAACCTGCAATGAGCGCCAAACAGACTATATTTGCATGAGTATAAAGAGTTTATAAAGATGTCAGCATTATTTGATTCTCATAATGATAATTCATCATCATATTTATCTGTTTACAGTGGATTTGTATTACAAAAAGGAGTATGAAAATCTTCAAAAAGACAAGTGAAGAGTGCCAAGTTGAGTGATGTTTTTGTAGCTATCACTTATAGTTTTGTGCATATGTAAAGAGCGTTAAATAATCTGATCTAATATGTAACTTTGTGTAATTGAAAACAGGGGGTTGGATGAACACAATTTGAGGTTGCAAATATATGGAAGCCCTTCCTGTAGGACTTGGAAAAAAAAAAACCTTCCTTCTACAGGTATAAATATGATATTCCTTTGTGCTTGTTGTCTTCTTGTATGTTCTTTGTGTGATACATTAAAGTTTACATTTTTTTTCTCCTGATGGCTATATATTCTTTATGGCTGTTACAGTTAGTGTATGCACACTTTTGTCCACATAATTCATTATGGTTGGGATTGTGAAACTTGTGATTATGACAATAATGTAATTTCATTGTATCATTCTCATAACGCCAAGTTCCACAAACCTAATCATTATGTATTCAATGAACAAAAGTTTGCATACACGTATGTTAATTGAATCTTGTTTGCCATGCCTTTATTCTTTTAAGTTTTTTTTGGGTTTGGATGCCCTATCCTCTAAAGGGCTTAGATCATTATTGAGTGTTAGGTAGGAGTGTCGATTGTAATTTTAACCCCGACGTATGGGAGCTGTAGATGCATGGTTTGTGTCAAGAGCTATCCTTAGAGTCGAATGATACCACCCTTGGATTGGATGCTAAGTTTACTAACCTTAGGTATTTTGGTTCTTTTGAGATTTCAGATAGCATATAGCTCTGGCCTACCTCAATTTTAGGTGATAAAGATGGAGCATATGAAGTTGAGTCTAACTTGGTTGATATACAAAATTGAGAATTCCATTTTGTATGGTTGAATTTGGTTATGTAATAAGGCCTTGGCTGAAATGGGAATCAAAGTGAAGCCCAATAATAAGGAGCTACCTGACTAAGTGGAGTTACTAGTGACTAGTTGATGATTAAGACGTCTAAATTAGACGATGAAAAAGGTAGAGCTGGTGATCTAGACTTGGAAGGAAAAATTTGTTGAGTTGAATAGCCTAGTGATGATTGGGCAAATCAACTTTTAAATAAGTGAATTGTTACAATCAATGTACGCCATGTCATTTAGGTCAACAAATTTGTTCTTCCAAGTCTAGATTGTAATGCCCCAAATTTTGATTAAGGGCTAATTATGGTTATTGAGAATAATTTGTGAATTAAATGAATTATTATGTGTTATGTTGCAATTTTAATTAATATTCCATAATCAGTGAGAAATTGGAAGTATGGTAATTAGTTAGTGATCAATGGAAGAAATTAATTACTAACTAAGAGGGAAATGAGATGTGTAACTAAATGGTTAGTGGAGGGGTTAGAGAAACTAATTGGTTACTTACTTTATGAGAGCCAATAAAAATTTGACACTTGGCAAGTTAAGAGGATGAGAGAGGGCATGGAAAGTCAAATTGCAATTAAAAAATCAGTTTCTCTCTCCTTCTTTCCCTCCCATTCGGCTGACATGAGGTATGGGGAAGGGAGTGGCATCATTTCACCTTCTTTAAGCTTCCTTCTCTATCATTTCTCTCTCTCCCATTCGTCCTCCATTGTTGGCCAAGGAAAGAAGAAGAAGCTCTTGCAAAAAGGTGAGTATTTTACCCTCTTAATGACCTGTAATGGAAAAACTCTCTTCTACAATCTTGTTCCTTGGGTTGAGGGCTTCATTTTGATGGTTTTAGATTTCCCATTTGTTGGTGTTTGAGCTCTCAAGAAATTTCGGAGTTTGAAGAACCAAGGAACTCCTTTGGAAAAGTTGTAGATGTGAGTAAGACAAACCTTTGTATGTAGGTCTTGTGTTATTTGGTTGAGTTTAGATTTTCTAGAATTTTGGCTTGATTTTCAAAAATTAGAGTCATTGTGTGTATAACTTGTTGTGGTCATGGAAATGGTGTCTTAGGATGTATATTGAATTGATATAATGGATTTGGGATTGAATTGTGAAGTTTGAGTTTTTGAGAAATTGCATTGTGATGTTGCCTAAAATAGAGCATGATAATGGAATGATAATTTGGTTGTTTTGATGTTTCTATTAGATTCCTTGTGGAAAATTGTATGGGAATAGTGTTGGATGTGAATTTTAAACCATTGGAAACTTAGGTTTAAAAGTTGCAAGTTTTGGTTAGTAAGAACTCTGTGTTGGCAGTGGTTTTGTATGGACGTTTTGAAATAGCAAATGGTGATGAAAAATTCTGTAACTTTATTAAGTTGACATGCCAAGATTCAAAATGGACATTTAATTCATGTCATTTCAATGTATGTGCTGGGAGTTATGATTGTCCAAAGTTTGATGTTGAAACTGGCATCAATTTTAGGACAGTGTGGACATTTGTTGGATTCTGTATTTTTATGGTTATGGAAAGCAATGATTCATATTTTTCCTATGAAGAGGACTTAAATGCCTTTCATTTGGCTTTAGAATCATCTCATTTCTATTTTTCTAGAATTAATTATGATTTTTGGAAGTTCAGCCAAGAAACAGGATTTTTCTTAGCTGCGGCCAGCGGATTCTGGGCCACGGCCCAAATTTTTTTGACCTATTTTCTGCTGCGGCCAGGGGATTTTTAGGTAGCGGCCAACCTCCAAAAATCAGTATTTTACCCTTCTAAAAGGTGGTTTTTGGTATAGTCTTTCCCCAACCCTTTAGGCATTTTTTGGGCTTCTTGTAGCTGCCTAAGGGACTTTAATGATAACCGAAATCTAAGTGTTTTGGAGTCGTTTAAGTGTTGGAACAAGTGATAACGTATCATCCTTAATTATAAATATAGGATTTAATAATTGCCAGGAATTTATAAGGCCTGTGCCTGAACAAGAATGGAAAGAGCAAGGTAGTGATACTTTATCCCATATCATGTTTAATGCATTGCTCGTACGTATTTATCATTGAATGATGATGATTGAGTCCGTGGTGAGTAGCCCAGCCTTGAATGTTGCTGATTGGGTTTGTGGCGGTTAGCCCAACCTTAAATGTTGCTGATTGGGTTTGTGGTGGTTAGCCCAACCTTGAATATTGCCGATTGGGTCCGTGGCGAGTAGCTCGGCCTTGAATGAATGATTGAGTCGTGGCGGGTAGCCCGACTTTGAATGCTGTGTAGCTGAATTGTGATATATACTTACATGCATTGTTTAGTTATACATCATATACGTAAACTGTTATTACTGGGATTCTTTTGAATCTCACTCTTTCCAATTAACAATTTTAGCCAGGGCAAGCGAGTCCAGGGACAAGCAGGTGAACAAGGATGACTAGGATTGCCGGTGGTAGTCTTAGTTTCTTTTTAGTTTTTGATTATTATTTGGACAATTGTATATATTGGATTGACCATAGATTTGTAATTGTTGTGTAATCTCTGGTTTGGGAAACTGAGATGGGCAATGGTGCCCTATAAAAATCTTGGATTAATGATATTATCCTGGGTGAATGTCGGGAATTTTATAAGTACTCTGATATTGTATATGTGACAAACCGAACATGCCAATTTTGTTTGTAAATGAAAGGATGGAGATCTTATCGTACAGGTTTTTGGAAAAACGTTTTGAATTACTCTCGATCTCTTATCCAATTATAAAAAGTGTTTTACACTAATAACGGCCTTGATTTTGATGGGGGTTACATAGATCACTTATAATACCTTAAAATGTACTCAAGGGTTAAATGTACATAATAGATAGTGCGGTTAATGACAAAATTACTCTCAGAAATTTTGTTATGACTTTAGTTCCGATTAACTTGAGATAATTACATAGTCTTTTAGCCTAAAGTAAAAAATGACCAAAGGCCTAATTTGAACATAAGAAGAAGGGGAAATGGCATATGGAAGAGAAAGAAAGGAAACAAATAAAGAGTTAATGGCAATCTAAATAATATTGCTATACTAAAGGGTAAAAGAGACAATTGCCACTTGATCTTGAGGTTAAAGTTGGAAACCAAAATAAAGGGCTTAGATTTGCGCTTCAAAAGTAAGAAGTACTTATGAGAATAGAAAAGCAAAACAATTCCTCCCCTTAAGTCCATAATTTCGTCCAACATGAATGAAGCAACAAAAAATCCATAGTTGAACATAAATGGTGACATTTGGAAGTACTTTAAGACAAGGTCAAAAGATGATAGCATAAGTCAAATATCACATGCTAAAAGGAGGTGGAAAATTTCTCTTTAGAGAGCCATATTTAAGTATGACATGAGAGAAGGTAAGAGGGAAATAATGCTTGGTTCAATTATGCCAAAAGATAGTTCATTTTTAGCCAAGTAAAAAAGGTGAGAAGAAAAGTTAAAAATTGTAGGTAAATGATTACAATTAAAAATAATATTTGAGGTGGCAATATATGATAATTGAAGAAGTCATTTGCCTCTCCAAAAAATAAGCATAATCGTATAACACATCAAGAACGAAAGAAAAGATGAAGACTTAGTCAAATATTGCAACTGAAAGTAAAAGTGTAAGGAGGCCAATTATGATAGATCAAAAAGCCTTCTTTAGCTCCTTTTGGCCATTGATTTTGGTCAACAATTGTTGGCAAAACAAAAAGATGATGTCTTGCTTTAAAAAGGGGTCAAGTTCATATGACATAGGTAAAACAAGAGAAAGATGATGATCTAAAGTATTTGGCACATGTTTATTGCAACTAAATATAATATTTGAAGGAGGTAGATTATGATATTTTTAAAGGGTCTTTATCTATTTCTTTTGGCCAACCTTTCAGCCAAGTATTAATGTGTTAAGGGAAGGGAAAAATTGTTCATTTAATCACTCTCTCTCTCTCTCATTCTCCAAGTTGGTTTAGGTGCTGCACAAAAAGAGAAAAGAAGAAGCAAGGTGTAGGTGAGTTCTTTCCTCTTGAGTTTCACCTTCTTAACCTCATCTATGGCCCAAACACCCTTTATAAACATTGTTCCTCTTGATGAGATCTTCATTTCTATGGTTTTAGAATTTCAAGAAGAGGTGTTTTGAGCCATCATCCAAGAACAAAAGCTGAAAAACCAAAGAAAGGAGCGAAGGAGAAGCAAGAGGTGAGTATTGGCTTCAATTTGAGCTATTGGTTGTGTAGGTTGAATGAGTATTTTGACATGTGTAATTTTGCCCTAATTTTGTCCAAGCTAAAGTTTTGAAGATTCATGGTGTTTTGGTTATGTGTTTGGTGTTTTATGATGATTAGAAACCATATGACACAAGTTTGATGCTCAAATTGAGAGTTTGGTAATTTCTGAAATTTTATTGATTTTTCTATCCAAAATAGGACATGTAGAAAGAGTAGAAATTTGGTCATTTTGATGTTATCATTGTGTTCTACATGAAAAACGGTGTAGGAATTGTGAGAATAACAAAGAGAAAGAGAAAGAAACTGAGAAGAGTAAAGTAAGAGAAGTTTGAATTGATTATTGAATAGTAAGTGAGTCCAGATACATATAGCCTACTCACTACTACACGTGTCACTCTTACACTAAGTTAGGTGGTTACAGCTTTACTTTAACAAATAGTTTAACTAATCTGTATACTCCAACAGGAATAGCCTTGGGTTGTGAATTTTGGGTCGTTGAAACTCAAAATGCAAAACTGGATTTTCTGCCGTACAGGATTCTGTCAAGGTACCCTGATTGTGTGGTGTTTTTGTATAACCAAATGATGTTCAATGAAGCTGAAAATTTCTAGAATAAAAGTAGATATATCAAGCTTTAATTTGATAGGCCATTTGTATCATTTCAATTTGTGCATTGGGAGTTATGAATTTTTGAAGTTAGGTCATGAAAACTGGGTTGAATTCTGGCAGTGTGCAATAAATGGCAAATCTAGGAATGTTGTACATCCAAATGGCTATGGGCGATATTTTTCCTTGAAAATAGACTAAATAAGGGTTACATAGCATTTAGAATCGCTGCAATTCGATTTTTGTGTACAAAGATATGATTTTTCAAAGTTGATGAAAAATTTTGAAAGATTTGGTCACTTGTGCAAAAATTGAAGATGTAATTGGATAGTGTAATATTGTTGAACTTTGAGGTTAGAAATTGGTCTTTTAGGTTATTGACCACTTTAACTCCTTAGTTGACTTGATTAAATGTCCCTAATTATAACCAACCTGAGTGTTTGAATTAAAGAAGAATTGGATTAATTAATAACCTGTCATCCGTAATTATAATTATAGGATTCAATATCTGCCTTGAGCGCAAGAAACCTGTGCAAGAGCATGACCAGAAAGACCAAGGTAGTGACTCTTTGTCTTATATCATGTATAATGTTTGCATGTTTGTGCTTATCATTGAGTTGTGATGAATGTGAAAGCTGAGGTAATGTGCATATGCAAAAGCCGAGGTAATGTGCATATAGAGAAAGCTGAGGTATTTGTGAAAACAGTGAAAGCTAAGGTATTTGTGAAATAGCGAAAGCTGAGATATATGTGAATACAATGGAAGTTGTTGTTTATGTGACGAAAGTCATGCATTGTGTGATTGCTGCTGTAGATGCCATTGTGCTTGCTGTTTTGTGGTAATTGTTTACATGCTTGCTCATTATATATCATATGAGTGAAAATGTTGCTACTGAGATTCGTATGAATCTCACTATTTCTAATGACTAACCTATACCTAGGGCAAGCGAGTCGAAGGAGAAACAAGCAACCAAGGGTAGCTAGTACTCCCAACTAGGAGTTTTAGTTTTCTTAGTTGGTTATCATATTTTTTATGACTATTGTACATATTTAATGTGTAAATTTGGATAGTGTAATGTAATCCCCAATATGGGAAACTGAACGGGCAAATATGCCCTGTAAACCCTTGCGATAAATAGATGAAACTTGAGAATCATTAGAAATTTTGTTATACACTTTGATATTTATGAATGGAACCAAAATGCACAGGCTAAATATATTCGAAGGTTAAATGTGAGACCGTATTGACCTAGTTTTGGAAAAGGCTTTTGAAAATCCACTTTATCACAGGACCAAATCCTGTCTTAAAGTTGGAACCTTTTATAAGTTTCAAATTTTTTACCAGTCTCTGGTTTTAATTAATGACTTGTTTTCAAACCATATTAACGGCTATCAAGGTAGGAGATTACATCACCAACTCTATATTTTTCATTCTCCAATTGAGAGTTATTAATCCTCATCTTGACACTAGTATTTCCACCTAGTCTGTTATTACTTCCTTATTATTGGCCTTTAGTTGGGTTTCCTTCTCAACCAAGACCTCCCCACGAGATCATATTCACATATATAAAATCCAATTATCATACTTGTATGTTAAGTTTGTTATACTCTGGTTCATTAAATAAAAATATTCTTCTTTATCACCTGAGACTAGGGTAGAGCATAGCCATTTCATATTTGAGATTCAAAAGGATCAAAATGCATAAGTATAATAACCTAGCAGCCAGGCCTAAAATTGCATCCACTAAATCTAGCACTAAAAAATCATCTAGCTCCTTTGGATAGGGAAAAGTGCAAGTAAAAAAAGTAAACCTTGAAAAAACAAATGCCGGAATTAAGATTCACTAATTATCTAATAATATAGGGCTTAGATTCATGGTTATTAGTTATATCTATTTTTTATGTCGATTGCATTTTTGTTTTTAGAGCTGTCTATAGAATTTATATTACATAATATATCTTTTAGATATAATAATATCCAACAAGGCTTCTATGAAACAAAATAAATCATACATTTTAAAAAACAAATGCCCACTTTTTAGACCGAGTATGAAATTAACTGGTCTAAAGAGTGGCCATTTTTTTTATTATAAATAGAAACTTTTTAACACCAATCATTTAACCAACCAATTTGGAAAAGTAACTTGTAAGACGGGCTACAGGTCCTGTCTTAAAAAAGACAAACTTTTTAAACCAGTCAATATAAGATTGGACCTAAACTCAGTATAAAAGGCCAATTTCAACCGGTTTTAAAAGCATTTTTTCTAGTAATGTTATTGTAATATCCCAATTTTTGATTATGGGTTAATCATGATTATTATGGATAATTATGAATTTAATTGGGATTATTATGTATTTTATGACAATATTAATTAATGTCATAATTAGTGGAAATTGAAAATATTAGTGCATATGTGTGGTATTTAAGATCAAGGGTGGTGATTCCTTGACCGTGGGTCGGGATCCAGTGTGCTTAGCTTGTGTGAGCTTATTGTGGGAATGCATGAGATGTTGACATGTGGCATTGTGGTGACCATTGGATGAGATCATATGAGGACAAGGGAACACTTTTTCTCTTTTCTCTCTCTCACTCCATCTCTCCATCTCTTTCTCTCTCTCGTGCTCCCTCTCTCATTTCTCTCTTCTCTCTCTTTCTCCATTGTTGAAGGCAAGGGAAGGAAGAAAGCTTGATCTTTGGGTAAGTAAATGATCTCCTTTGCTCAAACTCCATTCACAAATGTTGATCCTTGAGTAATGGGCTTCATTTTGGTGTGTGTAGTTTGGTCATTTGGTTGTGATTTGTGCCACTCGAAAATTGATTGTTGGAGAATCAAGAACTCTCTTTGGAGAAGTTGCTAAGGTGAGTGAAACTAACCTATCTATCTAAGTTTCATACCATTTGAAGTAGTTAATAATTCTGGGAATTTTGGCTTGAATCTGAAAATTTGATGCCACTGTTCATTTGGTATGTTTTTGGTATGAGAATGGTGTTTTGGAATGAGTATGTGATAGATAGATTGATTAGAAATTGAAATGTGAAGTTTGGTTAAGATTGGTATCTTGTGGAATTTATTGCCCAAAACCCAAAGCATGATAATGGAATAGGATTTTGGTGATTTTGACATTACCATTGGATTCCTTGAGTGATTTTGTGTGGGAATAAGCTTGGTTGTTGATTTTGGGATTCATTTGGATCACTTGGGAAAAGTTGGAAAATCTGTTTTGGTTAAGCTCTGTTTTTCGCTGTCAGCTTACACGAGCGTTTTGAGTGACCAAATGGTATTGGAAAATTATGAAACTTTCCAGTCTTGAATTTCACATCCCAAGCTTCAAAATGGATATATATTGTGTGTCATTTCGTTTAGTAGTCTGTGAGTTATGGTTGTCCAAAGTTTGGGATTGAAACAGAACTCTGTTTTGGAGTAGTGGTTAGGTTTTGGTGATTCTGTATTTGTGTGGTGATTCCCAGTGAAGGGCTGTATTTTTCCTTGAAAGAGGACTCAAATACCTTTCATTTGGCTTTGGAATCACCTCGTTTCAATGTTTCTAGAATTAGTTATGGTTTTTCAAATTGCAGCCCAGAGTCAGGAAATTTCTGGGCCGCGGCCCAAGAGTGGAGGGCCGCGGCCCAAACCTTTCTGGCCTCATTTGGGCCGCGGCCCATGAGTGGTGGGCCGCAGCCCATGAACTTCTGACCATGTTTGGGCCGCAGCCCAAGGAATGGTGGGCCGCGGCCCAACCCTGTGTTATGGCACTTTGTGTTATCGGAAGGGGATCTTTAACCTATTGTTTCCCAACCTTTTAGGGCTTTTATTAGAGGCATTTGGGGCCTCTTAAGGGTCAATTATGATAACCAAAATTAAGTGTTTCAAGTTAATTAAGTCTTGGAATAGAATATAACTCTTCGTCCCTAATGATAAATATAGGATTTGATATTTGCCCGACGCGGGAGAGACCGGTGCCAAGGAACGCCCGGAAGAACTCAGGTAGTGACTCTTCTCTCACATATTGTATGATGTCTTGGCATGCATAACTTGTCGTTGAGCTTGTGAAATGTGTGCCATGGTACATTACGGCGTGAGCACTTCAATGTGAGCCGTATAGGGAGTGACAGTGGTCATCTCTAGGTCAGCCGTTGAACTGCCGTCGTAATTGTACATGGATCTTTGTGAATCCGACCCGTGGGGCGGCGTTTGTGAAACCAGCCGTGGGCTGTGTGTGTGAATCTTGCCTACGTGGCTTGTGTTTATGATATGCTTTATATGGATCCCAGCTATGGTTAATTATACTGTGTTGATTGTTGTGATGCAATACAGCGTGAGCAATCGTAAGGAATGACATGTGTCATACTAACCATTGCCGCTGTAACTGCCGTTGTAGTTGCTTGTTGTGAATAATGATTTGCTTACATGCATTATTGTTGTACATTATATGATTGATTTGTTACTACGGGGATTCTTTAGAATCTCACTCTCCCAAAATTAAACCTTTTGGACAGGGCTGAAGGATCGAGAGGCAAGCGGGCGACGAAGAGTAGTTAGAGCTCCTGTTTAGGAGTGTATTTTGGAATTAATGGTTATCATTGTAGATTTTGGAATTGTATATCTATTGGATGTTTTTGGGAAACAATTGTGTAAAATGGGATTGGTAGTATAAGTTTTGTGTAATCCCCAAGTTAAGGGTATTGAATTGTGGCTTTGTGCCTTTGTAAATCCCTTATCTAATGAATGGAACCCGAGTGAGTCAGGAATTTGTTTATACTCTGATATTTGTAAATGGAATCCACCTGTGCAGGCCAGTATTATTTGGTATTGAGAACTTGAGACCATTGTGAATAAGTTTTGAAAAATGTTTTTGCAAATCTGATTTTTGGGCAAAAGATTGACTTAATAAGTCCCAATTTGAAATATGGTCTCTAAGTACAACTTGATTTTGAGTTTAAGAACTAAATCCCGGCCTAATGTGGGAAGGGGGTTACAGTTATGAGTTTAGTTTCTACCCTAATATTTGAAGTACAACTCTGTTCTATTCAATGTTTTTAAAACCGGACCGGACCGGACGGTCGGACCGGTCCGGCCGGCGACCGAAGCCTTCAACGGCTCGTTCTGTGTCGTCTGACCATTTGCTTTGTTGGACCGTTTTGGGCCGGATTGAGCCGGGCAATAAGCCGGGAGCCGGAGTCCACCTGAGAGCTGAGGCGATTTTCCATTAACCGACCAGCCCAATCCCATGACTTAAACCCACTTCCCATTGACAGAAAAAATCCCAACTTCACAAAAACAATAAACCTAAATCCCCAAATTCTATCTCATTCTCCTTACAGTCTATGCTCTCTCACGCTCATCGGTCGATAAAATCCTCTCCTCAAGCAGTACATCATACCTTTCTTTATCAAGTCGTGGACTCTCCTTTCTGAACTCTAAATTTCTGAAAGTATGACCTCAAGAAGAAGGCGTGGACTCTCTGGCCGCAAACTTGACAGCTGAAGCACGTTTCTGCAATATCGTTTTTCTTTGGCTGAAGGTAAGGATTGAATACTCTTCTAAGCTTTTTATTTTATTGCGCTAGTGATAGTATAAAGGCCAAATTCTTTGCCATCTTTTGACTAAGAAGTTGATGATATTTACTTCTTTTTTCTTTCTATGAGTCTTTGTGAGGGACCACCTATCGTTGTCCTTATCCTCTCTTTTTTTTGGTTGAGTGTCTTTATCCTCTTTAAGCCTGCTATTGATTTAAAAATAAGATCTATGAGGGACCATCAATGTATATCACTATATGTTTGTTTTGTATTATGTGAGAGGCCACCGATTCAAACTCTTAAAGCTGATGACACCTTGTCTGCCACTCTGCCCTGTTATTTCTTTATATATATTTATTTTAGTCTGTTTTAGTGGCCTGAAACCTTAATGACTTAATCAAAGGAAAAGGTGTTTGGCTTTGGACATGCTGTTCTTAAGCTTCATGTCATGGCATGTGTCACAACTTCCAAGAAAACAACAAAGAGGCAGCTATTAATTGCAGTGATATATATGAAGCGCATGAATTATTTAATCAGTGATGTGTTGGTAGTGTATATACTATAGTATTTGCCTACTTTTAATTTCAAATCAGTTCTTAATTGATGATGCTACTTTCTCTACTTAAGCTTTGTTAATTGTAAAGTTAGATAGAGTAATCTGATTACAACCAAATCAGAAAAGTTAAGTAACTGAAAGGGAAGAACAAAATTAAGTTAAATAGCATGCGTAATCTTGAGAGACATTGATAGGAGTATGTGATAAAGAAGGATTACAAGTTAATCCCAATAAGACCTTTTTAATTACAGTGAGTGAAGAAAGAAAGAAAGAAGGAAAAAGAAAAAGGGTGGTAGGGTTTGGTGGGAGGTGGAGGTATAATGAAAAGAACACTTTGTTACAGTTAAAAGCAAATTGCAACATTACTACTTTACTAGCAAACTGATTTTGAAGTAATTTAGCTAAATGTGTGCATTAAGATTAATGTCAATTATTTGATCCAAAAAAAAAAGATTAATGTCAATTAACTTATGAATTTATTGAAGCATCCATTGCTCCCAGAACAACATTTTGGTATGTAGAACTTAACAAAGATCTGGTTATGGGAATATATAAGATATAGAAGAATATACTTTGAACTTCATATCAATTCAATCCTTTAAAGATCATTTCCTTTTTTAGCCAAGTTCACGTGTATGATATTCCTTCTTGTGTTTTCTTTTTGCTCAAAGGAACAACTTGTGTATGATTCCTTCTTTAGGCCATATATTGTAGTGTTAATTAGGAGCTCGATTCACAATCTGCAAAAAGAAAAAGCATGAGGGACCCCTTTTTCTATTCTATTGTTTTCACTTTTCACTAACTTTGGATAAAGAAATAAAAGGATAGATGAATAAGATACTTTTCTGTTTGTGCCTTTTTTTAATAGTTGTACAATTTGTGCTTTAAACTCTTTTTCTGCCTTATTTATTTACTAACATGTGCAAATAATATGCTACTGTTTGTCTCTTTATTTTAAAGTTTATGTTTGAATGATTTATTTACTTTTAAGTTCAAATCAATCTCTACTAATTTTGTGTCAATATTGTAGAAAATGTCTTCTGAACAAGTACAAGTATCATCACAATCTGTAAGATTAAAGACAGACCCTGCATGGGAGCATTGTATTGAATTACCAAGCAAGACCTCAGGTGGAAAGAAACGTTTGAAATGTTTATATTGTATAAAGGAATTTGCTGGTGGAGGGATTCATCGAATGAAACAACATCTTGCTGGAGTGAAAGGTGATGCAATAAGTTGTAAAAAGGTTCCTAATGATGTTCGCTATCGATTGGAACAAAATTTGAAGGAGATTGAAGATAAGAAAGCAAGAAACAAGATAATTATGAAGAAGACAACCCCAATGGCCCTAGTGTCCCACTTGAAAGTGATGCTCCTGACTCACAAGAAGTTTCTCCTTCTCTAGTCCAAAATCCAAGAGAGAGCCAATTGAATACTCAAGCTCCAAATACATCACTTGGAAAAAGAAAGGCAACTGGAGATCTAAATAATTATTTTGCCCCAAGAACGACTCCAGGAGCACAGCCAGGGATACGAAGTGCACTTGCAGGTAAAGAACCTGTCCATAGAGCAGATTTAGTTGTTGTAAGATGGTTATACGACTGTTGTATTCCCTTAAATGCTTTGAATTCAGCTTACTTTCAGCCTATATTAGATGCAATTGCAGCCATTGGCCCTGGTTATAAAGGGCCAACTTACCATGCTGCAAGAACTAAATTATTGCAAGACTCAAAAAAGGAAGTTCAATTATTGGTTGATAGTTTTAGAAAATTTTGGGAAGAGATAGGGTGCACAATTATGGCTGATGGTTGGCAAGATCAAGCAAATAGGCAACTGATAAACTTTCTTGCCTATTCTCCCAGGGGAATTATTTTCATTAAATCTGTCGATGCATCAAATAATGTTGTTCACTTTGTAATTGATAATGGGGATAATTATAAAGCTGCTGGGAGGTTATTAAGTGATAAATATCCTTCTATTTTTTGGTCTCCTTGTGCTGCACATTGTTTGAATTTCATTTTAGGAGATATTGGAAAAATGGAGATTGTGACTAGCTTAGCATCACGGGCATCCATGGTTACCAAGTTTGTTTATAATCATGCATATTTGCTTGCTTGGTTAAGAAAAAGGGATGGTTGGATAGAAATTATTCGCCCAGGGCCAACACAGTTTGCAACTACTTTTCTTGCTTTAAAAAGCATTTCTGAGCATAAACATGATTTGCAAGCTTTGGTTACTAGTAAGATGTTTATAGAATCTAGATATTCAAAAGACCAAAAGGCAAAAAATGTGACAATGATTGTGTTAGACAACAAATTTTTAAATGATTGTAAAGCCTTGGTACAAATTGTTGCTCCATATATTCGGTTGCTGAGAATTGTTGATGCTGATGAAAGGCCTTCTCTTGGGTATGCATATGATGGAATGTATAGCGCAAGAAGAGCTATAAAGAAAATTTGTATGAACAAAAAATCCTTGTACATGCCTTATACACGGATTATCAAGAGAAGATGGGATACCCAACTTCGTCAGAAGCTTCATGCAGCAGCTTATTTCTTGAATCCTATATTCTTCTATGACAAAGAAAACTTCTCTAAAAAACCAGAGGTTTTGGTAGGATTTTTTGAGGTTTTGGATAAGACAATATCTTCGAATAAAACCAAGATTGTGCAAGAAAGCCTACGATACCAAGATCAAGTTGATAGCTTCGCACGTCCAATGGCTCTGGCTTGTCTAAAAACATTACGGCCTGGTAATTTTTTGTAATTTTACATTTATCTTCAATATTTCTTTTGCTTCTATTTATCTTTGCCTTTGGTGTTCAATGTGCTAGATGAATGGTGGAAGATGTTTGGGGATAGTGCTCCAAATGTGAAAAAACTGGCAATGAGACTCTTAAGCCAAACCTCATCTTCATCAGGTTGTGAAAGGAATTGGAGTGTGTTTGAACGAATACACTCTAAGAAAAGGAATAGGTTGGAGCATCAAAGGTTAAATGACCTTGTGTTTGTGCATTATAATTTTCGTTTGAAGAATAGGTAAATTATTCTAGTTATTCTTAACATTTATTTAAATTTTCTTGTATTATGTGTTACTATATAAATTCTTCACTTAATCTTTGGTATTGTCATGTGTTTTAGGATTTTTAACAAGAAAAGATCTTTCGATCCAATTGATTATGAAAGTATTGGTGAATTTGAGTATTGGATCATGGAAGATGAAGATGATTCCTCTAACCTTCGTTATGATGAGATAGAAGAAGGTTTACTTTATGATGATACAACAATACCAAAAATTTCTATCAATCATGTTGAAGATATTAATGAAGAAAGAGACAATGAGGTTAAGGGTGAGGCTGGTTGCTCTAAAATTGGAGAGCTTGATTTGGAATCATTTTCCCAAGATGTTGATCATTTTGATGAAAATGTTTTTCAAGAAACTCATGCTTGGTTTAATCAAGATCCACCCATCTTTGACTAGTCATGAAGTTATGTTTGTTCTTGTTAATGTGTGGTAACACTTGACTAGATGTCATTGATTTTTGGTATTATTGACATCTTATGGTGTTAGTTTTAATGATTTCTATGTATTCGAACTTTGGATATTGGAAAGATGATATATATTAGCTTTTGTATATGTTTATTTTTAAGTGATGTTAAAATTTCATATATATTTTTATATTTATATAATTATCTATATATATAATATTATTTTTTATTTAATTATTACGTCATCGGTCCGACCGCCGGTCTGACCATACGACCCATAACCCATTGACCTCTCCGGTTCGCTGTCCAGTCCAACTTTTAAAACATTGGTTCTATTGTAACGTTCAATGGAAATGAGCTTTTAAGTGGTTTAATATATATGACTTTGGAAGAAATGTCGAAATATGTCGTTCAAAGATATGCAATTGGAATGTTAGGCAAAATTAGCCATGTATGAGTGATGATTTCAAACAGGGTGAGGTTTGTTATCCGTAAAAGGATGAGTAATATGTGTTGTAGTGAGAAGAAGAAGAAGAAGAAGAAATAATAATAATAATAATAATAATAATAATATCTATTATTTTCTCGTACATTTTTCCTTTAGCTTTCAATGGAGACTTGCAACTTATCAATGAGTAATTTTGATTGGCTTTATTGTTCATTAAACAAACCGATGAAAATACATCTCATCATCTTATTAATGCACTCATTTATGTAAGTACTATATATTAATATAAATACATGAACTACTATTAAGATTGTTTGTTGTGTGAGAAGAGAATTATTTTCATATCCTATTCATAAAAAGCACATTATTGTACATGAGTGCCCTTTTATTGGATAATGATATCAATTTGATCATTTTGGTATATATCTAAAGGTCGTCAAGATATCTAATTTAATGTTAACCACTAGGTTCTATACACTCCTGTAATTGAAGATTTACCAAAAAGGAAACAACATTGTGAGAAAAGAGAAACAAAATAACACATCATTAATTACTGTTTTAAAAAATATATCATAAAAGTGAGTAAATTAATTTAATTTAAAAAATAGTGTACACAAATTTTCTCACTCTTCGGCTTTGCAAATACATGAACCTATGAATGAATTAAGATGGTTCCAACGACAATAAATTCTTGTTTAAACACTTAATAATACTACCTTTGGTCTCTAATGTATGAGTTAGTTTGGGGGATTGAATTTGATGATCATGAATATAAAATCTCAATCTATTTTTATCTTCTATATTTATCATTTTCCCCAAACTCTGTTGATGACAGAATGATGGTGATGATCACATTCAGAAATATATTAGACAATAATTTGACTTGACAGTTCATTGCAAATCCAACGACAACGACTTCTATGAGCATCTTCTTCATCTTCTAGAAAATTTTGAGCTCAGTTTCAACCCCAATATTTAGAGTATATACAAAACTTCTCTATTGTAGCTATTAATAGGAATGAACTTTTAAGTGGTTTGATATATATGACTAAGGTTATCAAATTCACAAATTTTAGCAAACTCGTGATAAAAATATAAACTCATATTATGAACTCAAATCGTAAACTCATAAGAGTTTACTTTTATCAATAAATAGGCATGATAGTGTATAAAGAATTAAAATATAAAAAATGAGAACAATTTGATTTAAATATCTTTTAAATCCAAATAAACAGTCAACAAAAAATTCTATAAAATTCATATATAAAGCTACTAAGTATAATCAAATTGAAAAACATAGCACGAGTTAAGAGCAAGTAAACACAATTGTGTATGTAATTAGAAATTTGAAAATGGTAAACTCGGTGTAAATTTACTAGTATGAGTTTATGAGTGAATCAACACAATTTTGTAAATTAGAAACATAAAAACGGATGATGTTTATTATCCTTACAGATGAATAGTACATGTATTGGAGGACTGGAATATACTGTGTTACCAATCAAATGGAAAATTAAGCAAGATGAACTATGTATGAATAATGGTCACCATAAGGATGATGTTTATTGTCCTTATAGATGAATAGTAGATGTATTGTTGGTTTTAACATTCCTCCTTTCATGTGCTACTTAAGTGAGAGCAATTAGAAATGGCGAGGCATTTAGCACATGTTATAAAAATTAGAGATAATTAATGTTAGTAATATTTGTAGGGACTAAAGTTGTACATTTAAGGTTTGGATGGCAATAGATTTGCCTGAAAAACAAATTCAACGTTAATATATAATTGAATAAGGACTATTAAATTGTATTAACTTTGTGCATTTGTAGAACTGATCATTTATACTTGCAAGAACGTTGCACCAATGAATTGCCCTCTCTAGTATAGTTTTGGCTGAGACCACCTCAAATAGCTGCAATGTTTTTTACCTTTTCACATTGCATCCTCTCAATACCTATTTTTGTCTACCAACAATTTTCCCTTCTACAGAAAAATTCATCTACCCAACGGCAACACCTTACAAGAACATGGTTGCAGCATTTTTTTTATAACCCTTTGGGCCACCCAATGTCAGTGATTTTTCTGAATCCTATTACTTGATATCCGAACAACCATATAATCTGAATCAAGTAGTTGCAAGGTTTTTACCTATTCACATTACTCAATTATATATGCTTTATTAACCTCTCCAAGTGCACTCTTTCTTGGACTACCAACTATATATTACATCTTGTGTAAGGTGTTACATGGTTTGTCAAATATAATTCATTATTTATAAAAGTCTATCAATTTGTGCTGATGATAAATTAATGATACCGCCGCATATATATTGATAAACTGGGTAGTATAATCTTGTTTTGGTTTTGTAGAAGGATTAGGATTGGACTTGTAATTGCCACTTTTAAAATGAAATTGGTTACTTTTTGTTGGTTTTGTTAGAAAAATCCAGCTGTTGCGTATTTGATTTTGCCGTATTTGATGGTCATCTATATATCATCAAACATGTGCTGTAAATTATTCGTTACACACTACAAAAAAAACTATCAATTCATAATAGTTAATTTGTAGCGGTTGAACGAAAGAGCTACAAATATCAGGATTTGTAGCGGTTTATCTTGAACCATTACAAATTTGCAACGACATAACTCACGTGAAGTGGCGCCTTGTTTATCAAACGGTATTTGTATTGGCTTCCACAAACAAACTACTACAAAATATGGTGCCAACGAGCCAAATTTATAGCAGTTCTTTTATGGTGGTTCCTTTGTAGCGGTTTATATGAGAAGAACTGCTACAAAATGCAAAGGGTAGCATATTTTTAGTGGTTTTAATGTATAACCGCTACAGAATACAAAAGGTCTGCACATTTGTAGCCATTTTATAGAACTACTACAAACTTTCACGTTACACGAGGTAGGGTTTCATGATTTGTAGCCGTTACGGTAGCAGTTTGTTGTAAAACATCTATAAATATTAATGCTATAAAAGCGCCGTCACCCCCATTTTACTTTTCTTGGAAAATTTGTTTCTCACATGCTCTCTAAAAGGTTTTTCTTCAGATATGAGGTTCTGCTCAAGCATTTACAGAGTTATGCACTTGAGGTTAGTAAAGTTAACTCTTTTATTTCATTTTCCCCCCTATTATTATAATTTTGTATAAATAGTGATAACTTTTTTTAATTATTTAATAATAACTGAAGTTATTATGACTTCTAGGAGAGATAAGGGCAAGGGGAAGAAGGTTGAGCTTCCCCTTAGACCTATTATGTGAGGGAGCAGTTGTAGAGGAGGTAGTGGTAAGGGCAGTAGAAGGCAGCGCGGAAGTAGACATGTCCCCGTGCCATTACAGGAGATGACCCCACAAGAGATGCCTGTTTAGCCAGAGGGGGCTGACATCAGTCTGAGTAATTACAACAAGAATGAGAAGTTTTACTTCAACATTCCCATTCTTAGTGACATGTAGTGGTTCCTTGATTAGGAGAAGGCCTGGGACCAAAATAATAATTGATTATTTTAATTCTTTTAGGAGAGGAAGGCTCAGCAGGAGAACTGCTAGACAAACTACAGGGAGTTATTCACTGTCATCCATAAACATCGGGATTGGATTGTGACCTCTCAGCAGGCAGAGGATGCCATTGTAATATAATTTATCATTTATAATAATAATTTTTATTATTATTTATAATAACAATTTTTTGTTTCATAAAATGCGTGGGGTAAGAGCGAATTCAGCTGTTGTAGGTTAAGCTATGACAAACCCAGATCTAGGAGTCACAGGGTTTTGTGGATCCTACTATGCCTCTAAAAGCTAGTATGGGCTGAGTTGACACCCTGAATGCTGTAAGGGTATGGGAGTAGGTGCTAGATGTAATATCCCAAAAAAGTGATTAAGGGTTAATGACTTCAAAAGTAGATATGATTATTGATAAATAAACACTTTTGGAGAATACAAAGTGAATTGTGATTCAAATGTGTTATGAGCAGTGCCTAAACCATGTATTTAAGTTCAATTGTGGATTAACATCTAAATTGAATTGGAATAGAGGGAGGGCGCATATTATTGTGAAATGGAAAGTTGGGCAATTTTGTGGTTGTGTTGCATTGTGGTTCAAAACTAATATGTATGGATGTGATAAAATTTATGAGGGGAGAGTTTTTGTTGTGAAATTGGAACCATTGGGAACACTTGTGCAAAAGTTGGAAATTTTGTCTATTGAAACTCTATAAAGGGCAGTCGGATTGTATGGACTGTTTGAATGGGAAAATAGTGTCTAAAAATTCTGAAACTTTTCAATTTTAAAGTTCACATGCCAAGATTCGAAATAGACATATAATTTGTGTCATTTCAAGTTTTGAGCTAAGAGTTATGATTTTCCGAAGTTTGGGATTGAAACTGGAATATGTTTTGGAGCAGTATGGACTTTTGTGCAATTCTGTACTTTTGTGGTTATGAACTTCATTGATCCATAGTTTTACAGTAAAGAGGACTTAAATAGATTTCCATTGGCTTTGAGATCACATCATTTCGATATTTCTAGAATTAGTTATGTTTTTTCAAAGTTTAGGTAAAATATCTGCCAAAAATTCCAAATAATCTGAAAATGGAACAAAAAGTGGTGGCAATCTTGTAATTATAAGATAAATTGTTATTAGCTTATTTTGGGCTAATGGAAGGCCTCTTGGCGTGATTTCATGGACCGAGAAGAGGGAGGGACTTAGTTGCATATGAATTGGGCTTTATGCACACAAAAAGTCAACAATTATGAATTTTGGGAAATTAGAAAATTATGACATAAGCCTAATGAAAAGTGACATAAGCATAATGATATTAAAAAGCATTTCCTTCTCCTTTCTTCAGCCATAATCGACTCAAACAGCAGCCATAAGAGAGAAAAAAGAGTTGAGAGAGTTTAGAGAGAGAAGGAGAAGAAAACTCGCAAGGTAAGCCGATTCTTCTGACGATTTAACTCCTAAGGTGTATACTCTTTCCTCTAAGCTTCTCTTTCATGGGGTTTAAGGTATTTGAATCACAAATTTTGGTGTGAAGAAGTTAGGGTTTTCAGCCATAAGAAGGATAAGCCAGAAGTAGCTTAAGGTAACCTCTGAAACTTCAATCTTTAATTGTTCTGGTTGCTGTGAGTAGTTTAATCGGTGAAATTCCGATTGATTTACTTTGATTTCAGATTTGGTAAAGGAGTTGGCCTAAGCGTCATGCTGCCAAAATTGAGTCTAAATGGTAGTTATAACGTAATTAAATAGTTAATAAAGTGGTTACGAGTAGAAAGGAACATGTCTATGGAGTCGGATTTCAAAAACCCTAATTTTTCCTAGAGTTCCTATAAGTTTTAGCCAGCTCTAGAAATGAGCTTTAGACAAGAATGCCCTGGCAACCCCTATTTCAGGGTTTCAAGGCCATTTTGATAATTATGCTTTTTTGGGCTTTTCTAAAGAAATGATCAATTGTAACCCCACCTAATTTTCGCTCTTGAACTCAATGGAATCATCAGAACATCAAAAATGCAACTCTAACCCCTTGGTATTGACCTGGCCGAAACTTATGGGTTTTTCGGGAAAAGTTGGGGTTTTTCCATTCTGACTCTGCAGACTTACTTTTTTTTACTCCTAAACACTTTATTAGCTATTTAATTATGTTATAGCTACCATTTAGACCCAATTTTGGCAGCATAACGCTTAGAAAGCAATGTTTTCCAAATTTTATAATCAGAGCAAATCCAATGGAAATCGACCTATTAAATTATCCATAACAGTCAGAACAACCAATATTTGAAGTTTAGGAAGTTACCTTAGCTTTCTTTTGGCTTTTCCCCTTTAGGCCGAAACCCTAGCTCCTCTTAACACCATAATTTGTGCTTTAATCGCCTTAAATTACATAGAAGAAAAGCTTAGGATAATTATTATACATGTACGTACGAGTTCACTGAAGAAATCGACCTACCTTATGAGATTTTCCTCCTTCTCTCTCTAGAACTCAAACAAAGCTCTCTCTCTCTCTCCTTTCTTGGCTATGTACAACGGAAATGAGAATGCAAGATGGTGGGAATTTCTTTTTGTAACATTATCCTTATGTCATAATTCCCTTTAATTAATTAATTTCCAAAATTCCACTTTTTATGACACCTTGCACTTTGACTTTTCTACATGCAAAGCCCAATGAGACTAATATTTTCCCTCTTCTTTAGTCAGCTCTCAATCTCGTCTAGGGTCCAAATGAGAGCCAAAATGGGCTAATATCAATTATCCTATAATTTTCCCTCATTCTGGGATCAATTGGAAATTCTGGTAGATTATCTACCCAAACGTTAAAAAATCATAACTAAATTTGTAGACATTGAATTAGAGTGATTCCAAAGGGGATAGAACCCTTATTGAGTGTAGTTTAAAGAAAAAATATAACATTTAGCCAATTAGAAGCTCACAATTCCCATAATTTAAGTTTTTGGACCCTGTTCCAGAAAATCAACAGTTTTTCTGAGCAAAATTCAAAAATTCATAATTTTTTTTTGCATGCAGCTCCAAAAATTACCTGAGACCAATCAAATTAAAGCTTAGGATGTCTAATTTCACCCTGTAAAATTTCATAATGTTTTATTGTCATTTGGTCATCCAAAATCACATGACATACTCACTACCTCAAAGGAAATTTTACTGGCAGCATATTCACCTTTTCCAAAATTCACCCTTCCATTTCATTAATTGGCACAAATTTTTATAAGGTATATTAGGGAATAAAATTTGGGGTGTTGCAGTTCTCCCCCTCTTAAATGAATTTCATCCCCAAAATTTGCTACACTTATATCGTCATAAACTCTGGAGTAACACTTCTGCATATGTCTTGCTGACATCATTACCACTAATCAAAATCTATTTAAACAGACTAAGATCCCTGAAATCCTCGATTAGCTTTTTGTACATAAATCATCATGTCTGCCACCTACACTATTTTATGACTCAATGTGTCAATGACAACATTAGCCTACCTTGGATGATATTTACATTCCACAACTCTATCCACTTACATTACATTACATTTCATTCTTTTGTTCATACAACAATTTTATGTAACGGCCCCATCTGAGGACACTATGCCACATGACACACAAGAACTGGCTTGGCACCATTATCCCATGGTATTGGAATCTACCGACCCGCCCAGGACACAAAGCAGGAACTGTCCTCTCCTCTAGAGGATTTAAATCACCTCCCCAAGGACTCGAGACCATAACCTGAGGATAAGTTATGCCTTAAGAGTCACTTGGCAACCACTTACACCATACTAACATGTTAGTATCAGTTTTAGTTTCAATTTTAGTTTCAGTTTTGGTTCCAGTTCCTGTGTCAGTCTTAGTTTTAGTTCTGGTTCTAGTTCCAGTTCAGCCTTAGTTTTAGTTTCAGTCGGAAACATTCAAAGCCAACCACTATTGCAACCCCTACTCATTCCATATCTCAGTTGGATTCCACTTGACCTCCGTATTAACACACAACCATTCATATAAGATGTGATAAATAAGTATGCCAAATACCAAATAATGCAATTTTATATTAACACACCTACACATTTTGTACCTCAGCTGGGCTCGAAAACACTAATTGGGCATATCAGTGTACCCGTATTCACTATGTTCAGTCATGTTCAGTGTACCCATAAGCACTAGGTTCAGTCATGCTCAGTGTACCCTTAGGCACTATGTTCAGTCATGCTCAGTGTGCATGTAGGCACTATGTTTAGTCATGTTCAGTCATGCTTATTATTGTAAATGGTAAACACAAGGCATATAAATATTGACATAATGTATGAAAGAAAGAGTTACTACATTGGCCTTTCCTGGATAATATTGGATGTCTAATCTTCCCCTGGTCTGTATTTTACTGCATTTCTGGCAGCTCGTTACTATCATCCTTTACCATTGATCCTTGTTTGATATTCTGCAAACATGCCTAAGATTTACTATATTGGGTCAAGTTCTATTTTCTTGACCCTATCCAGTATATGTACCTCTTAGCCTTACCATTCTTATGTTTAACTGCTTGGAAACAAGGAAAAAGTAAATTCCACATAAACCAAGGTCGTATGTGTCATTTCGTAATGTTGTGGGTACATAGGTACCCCAAAAACAACATATCACAGATGTTTATAGTAGTTAGGCAAAGCCAGTAATAACGTACAGCCTCTGAACTACTGTACAACATGTACTTGCTCTTTTTCAAAACCCAACATAACATGTGCAACAACTTCCCAGGGGGTCACCTATCATGGCATTTTCCTGGGCTGAGCATGCTTAAATTTCGTGTACCCGTGTCAAAATACAGATACCGGCTCTATCTACTCTTGACCACCAGTACCCTGAGACTACCATTGTCTCAAACATTATGCCAGCTGCCTCCGGCTAACTAACTACTGTGTCTGTACCCCATTCGGTGCGTATCCCCACTTACCATGTAATCAGGACCTTATTAGTATACTATCCTGTTGCCACAACCACCACATTTACTCTAAGTAGACGATTCTGTGGCCACAATCATTGCTATGATACCAAAATGTAAGACCCTTACTTATTTTGATTTACAGGGGAATATTATTGCGTGGTTCGATGGGTAACACAAGAATAACAAAAATACACCGATAATTTGTGCATGATTACAGAAATTCCCTATAGGGGTTCGTACATGATAACTACAATCAATGTAGCTGCATAGGGCTACTAAGGTGTCTAAACTTGCCCTAGTGAAACAAAGACATCTTCTCATCTTCATTCCACTACTGCAATCCTCTCTCGTGTTATTCTCTTCTCTGATCTTTGCATACCTTCTATATTCATCTGTCTAAATTGTTGGTAGGGGAGGATGAGATTTGAGAGAATCTCAGTAGGGAAATAGTTACTATAATGCATGCATGATAGTAACTATTTCCCTTATGAGATTCAAGATGTTATGTATATGACATGTTAGCTTTAACTAGATACATGCCCCATAATGACATTTTTGCATGCTCAATGTTTCATGCAACAGTACTATGGCCATAGTATAAATAGAAATAGAGCTTCATTTATTCAAATATACTCTACACAATCAAGTAAAGCAATCACATACATCACTGTTAGAACTGGCTGACACCCAAGAGGGGGTGAATTGGGCGTAAGATAAAAACTTAAGAACTTTAGAAATCTTTTTGCATCTTAGTAAAAGCAATAAATATGAAAGTAATGAATCATCAATCAACAGTTAATATATGCTGGAAATATGAGTGTTTAAGGAAGAGAGTATGCAAACTGTGATTTATCCTGGTTCGGTCTAATCTGCGATGGCCTATGTCCAGTCCCCAGGCTCCTCCTGAGATTTTCAAATCCACTATCTTCTTGTTTAATCCAGGCACAAGAAAAGCCTTTATAATCTCACAAGTTTAGCTGGGTACTTGTGAAACCTTTTACAATTATTTCACTGAAATACTCCCCCTTACAGTAAGTCTTATGAGCAGAGCAATCCCGAAGATCTTCCTCTCCTACTTACTTGTGTAAGTCTTACGAGCAGCAACATTCTCTCCTAGTTACACCTCTGTAAGTCTTACGAGCAACAACAATCTCTACTGCTTGCACCTTGTAAGTCTTATGATCAGAAAGTCTTACCGATAATTTTCTCTGTAGCTTCTTCCGTAAGAAAATCAACCCTCTCAAGGTCCCTCTACCTTGAGATAAATTCAGAAATACAAGTGTTCACAAACTCTCTTATGTTAAAACCGGTTGACACCCAAGAGGGGGGTGAATTGGGTGTAAGATAAAAATCTTAAGAACTTTGAAAATCATTTTGCATCTTAGAGGAAGTAATAAATATGAAAGTAATGAATCATAAATTAATAGTTAATATATGCAGGAAATATAAGAGTTTAAAGAAGAGAGTATGCAAACTGTGATTTATCCTGATTCGGTCCAATTTGCGATGGCCTATGTCTAGTCCCCAGGCTCCTTCTAAGATTTTCAAATCCACTATCTTCTTGTTTAATCCAGGCACAAGAAAAGCCTTTACAATCCACAAGTTTAGCCTGGCACTTGCGAAGCCTTTTACAAATCTCTCACCAAGTTACTCCCCCTTACACACCGTAAGGTTACAATCGAGTTACTCTCCCTTACACACCTCGTAAGGATACAACTTTAATGATGAAAGATTATAATCAATCTTTTCTCTCAGAAGTGAATAGATGAATATTGAAGCATAATGCAAATAATCTCTCTCTCAAATATACATGATATAGAAAATGGATAAGAACAAAGAGTAGTTGGGTTGGAGTAAATGATTCATGATCTTTGCATGTTTCTCATTGGTGTTGTTCTTCGTTGATTGTTCCAATATTTATAGATGAGTTGTGATAGCCGTTGGAAGCATTTCAACTTGTCCGTTAGAGTGGCATGGCTTCGTTTGACTGTTCTTCGATTTTGAAAACTAGCCGTTATAGTTGGTGAACACTCCGCTTCCGTAAAGTCAACTTTTGTCTCTCCACATCATCTTTTCATTATATTCCTGGGGAAATGCATTAAACACTAATACAATGAAGTGTAAGAATAATTGGAAGCAAGAAGAATGAGTTTCGTAATTAATCCCATAATTTTTGAAAACTTCAGTACATTGTTCTGTTCTCTTGGGAAGCATACTCTAGTGGTCACTCGAGTGAGCCTGGGTCATTATTCCAGTGAGCCCTCAAGTAATCCCATTCAAAATCTGGCCGAGAGCATTTCCAACTTTATTACTCGAGTGATCCCTTGAGTAATGTTTCTTTTCCTTATTTGGTTACTCGAGTAGTCCCTCTAGTGATGTGAGTCATTTCTTGGTCAAGAGCTACTGGAAGATTTCTTCTCTGGTTACTCGAGTGATCCCTTGAGTAAGCTCTTAAATAACTTTATAGATTACTTGAGTGGTCCCTCAAGTGATATCATTCAAATCATATCCGAGAGCATTTCCAACTGCATTACTCGAGTGGTCTTTCGAGTGAGGTTTCAAATAATTATACATATTACTCGAGTAAGCCCTTCAAGTGAATTCTTGATTTTGATTTGAAACATGGCAAATTATATATCGTCGAAAAGCCCTCATCATCTATATTCCAATGCAACAAGAATCACCTCAAAAATCATTTTGTACAAAAAGTTATGATACAAAGAATATCTTTTGCATTTAGACAATGTCAGAAATCACGAGCATCAAATTCTAGAAGGCATACCTCTTAGTATATAACTTAAAATGGGGAAAATTATATATCCATGGAACGCTCTCTAAGTCTAGTTTCATATGGCACTAGTTGCGTCTCAATCTGATATGTATTTTGAGTGTTATATCCAAAATACCAAACCTTGTTCCGGTAAAAGATGCTGATTCATGTGTCAACTTCAACATATCATATCTCTCTCCTCTGAACTCCTTTTAATGTGACTTTAGTGTCCATAGTTTGTGTTTGGAATCTAGTTACATATACTACCAGTTTCAACTCAATCTGAGGTATGGTTAGAGATATATGCTCAAAATACCAAACCTCTATCCTACCGCGTTAAAACAGAGTATCATTACTCGAGGGCTCCCTCGAGTAATCTTCAAGTAACGCTGCAGATTACTTGAGTATGGCCTTGAGTAATCACCTCCAAAATAAGGCAGTGCTATATTACTCTAGTGATCATCCCCAGAGGTACCATAACTTCCGTATACATCATTTTAGCTTCGTATTGAACCATTCCAACTTCTGTTTAACCATAGAAACCTTCGATATCACTTCTAATAGCTTGGATATTGATATTCTCATGTAATCTTACAAGTTCTTCTTTCTTCAATCTCTTTCTTCTTGTTTTTCCAATTGATGATCATTCTTCATAACCCTACTAGATATCTTTATGAATTGATTATCATTCTTCATAACCCAATTAGATGTCTTCTTGAATATCTTCAATATTCTTCTTTCTTGGCTTGACTAATCTACAAGATATCCAATATTAGTTAGTCAATAAAGATAATAAGTATGTCATACAAACTTTTTGCACTTCAATACTTGACATCTATATTTGATGTAACCCCCTTCACGATTAAGGCCGAGATTAGTTCGTAAAAACGTAATTAATGTGGAATTAGATACCGTAATAGATTTTGGGACTTAAACAAAGTCAATCTTCCCAAAATCATGGCTTACAAAAACTTTTTACAAAACATGTTCATGACGGTCTCATATTCACATTTCAATACTAAATGGCCTGTACAAGTTGATTTCATTCACAAATATCAGAGTATAAACAAATTCCCGACACACTCGGGTTCCATTCATTAAATAAGGGATTTACAAAGGCACAAAGCCCACAATTCGATACCCTTAACTTGGGGATTACACAAAACTATACTACAATCCCATTATATACAATTGTTTCCCAAAAATATCCAAAAGATATATATATATATATATGATAACCAATAAAACCAAAATATACATCTAAACCAGAGCACTATCCGCTCTTCGTCGCCCGCTTTCCCTTTGATCCTTCTGCCCTGTCTAAAACATGGTTTTTGGGAGAGTGAGATTCTAAGGAATCCCTGTAGTAACAAATCAATCATATAATGTACAATAATAATGCATGTAAGCAAATCATTAACCACAACAAGCAACTACAACGGCAGTTACAACGGCAATGGTTAGTATGACACATGTCATCCCTTACGATTGCTCACGCTGAATTGCTCATGCTGCATTGCATCACAACAATCCATACAATACATTTCACCACAGCTGGGATTCATATAATGCATTTCATACACAAGCCATACCGGCAAGATATACACAGCCCACGGCTGGATTCACAAACGCCGCCCCACGGGTCGGATTCACAAATATCCATGTCGATTACGACGCCAGTTCAATGGCCGACCTAGAGATGACCACCGTCAATCCCTACACGGCTCACGCTGACCTGCTCACGCCGTAAAGGACCATGGCACACATTTCACAAATTCAACGATAAGTTATGCATGCCAAGACATCATACATAATGTGAGAGAAGAGTCACTACCTTGATCCTTCCGGGCGTGTCCTAGCGCCGGTCTCTCCCGAGTAAGGCAAATGTCAAATCCTATATTCATAATTAGGGACGAAGAGTTATATTCTATTCCAAGACTTAATTAACTTGAAACACTTAGTTTTGGTTATCATAATTGACTCTTAAGAGGCCCCAAATGCCTCTAATAAAAGCCCTAAAAGGTTGGGAAACAATAGGTTAAAGATCCCCTTTCGATAACACAAAGTGCCAAAACACAGGGTTGGGCCGCGGCCCACCATTCCTTGGGCTGCGGCCCAAACATGGTCAGAAGGTCTTGGGCTGCAGCCCGCCACTCGTGGGCCGCGGCCCAAAACAGGCCAGAAAGGTTTGGGCCGCGGCCCAAAAATTTCCTGACTCTGGGCTGAACTTCGAAAAACCATAACTAATTCTAGAAATATCGAAACGAGGTGATTCCAAAGCCAAATGAAAGGTATATGAGTCCTATTTCAAGGACAAATATAGCCCTTCACTGGAAATCACTACACAAATACAGAATCACCAAAAACTACACACTACTCCAAAACAGAGTTCTGTTTCAATCCCAAACTTTGGACAACCATAACTCACAGAATACCAAATGAAATGACATAAAATATATGTCCATTTTGAAGCTTGGGATGTGAACGTTATGAATGGAAAGTTTCATAATTTTCCAATACAATTTGGTCACTCAAAACGCTCGTCCAAACTTACTGCAAAAAACAGAGCTCAAACAAGACCACTTTCCAACTTTTCCCAAGTGATTCAAATGAACCCAAAATCAATAACCAAGCTCATTCCCACACAAAATCACTCAAGGAATCCAATGGGAATGTCAAAATCACCAAAATCCTATTCTATTATCATGTTTTGGTTTTGGGTAACATTAAACACTAAAATCTCAAATTCTCCAAACTTAACAATTTCCAACCCAAACAATTCTATCTATCCAAAATGCATTCCAAACATACAAATTCCATACCAAACATATACCAAACTCTCAATGGCCCTCATTTTCGAAAATGAGCCCAAAATTCCAGAAAATTCAAACTATTTCAAATGGTATGAAACTTAGATAGATAGATAGGTCTCACTCACCTTATCAACTTCTCCAAAGAGAGTTCTTGATTCACCACTTCTCAAATTTTCGTGTGGCCACAAACCACAACCAATGAACAAGCTACAACCATAGAAATGTTGCTCTTAACTCAAGGATCAACTTTGATGAAGGGAGTTTGAGCAATAGAGATCATTTACCTACACAAATCACAAGCTCTCTTCCTTCCTTTGCCTTCAACAATGGCGCCCAAGAAAGAGAGAAGAGAGAGAACGAGAGAGAGAGAAGAGATGGAGTATAGAGAGGAATGAAAGATGATGAGCTACTCCCTCCCATGCCTCCAGCCGAAAGAGAGAAAAGAGAGGAGAGAGAAATAATTGTTTTATCCCATTTGACTTTCTTAACCTCTCTCATCTTGACACATGTCCACATGCCATTGGCTTACACCAAAATAAGTCACCAATTAACTTATATTATCTCTCCCTTAGCCATTTTAATCACACATCTCATTTTTCATTAGTTAGTAATTAGTTTCTCCCTTAATTATCAACTCATGGCCAATAATTCCATTCTTCCAATTTTTCCATAATTATGACATATTAATTAATATTGCCATAAAACACATAATAATTCCAATTAATTTCATAATTATCCACAATAATCATGATTATCCCTTAATCAAAAATTGGGATATTACATTTGACATCATCAAAACTCATCATATCTAACATCTTACAGAGTGGATAAAATGCTCACTGAAGTACAACACAAATAACTCTCTCAAATATACATGATACAGAAAATAGATAAGAACAAAGAGTAGTTGGGTTGAAGTGGATGATTCATGATATAAGCATGTTTACATTGTAGTGTTCTGTTGGTATTGCTCTTCATTAAATGTTCCCATATTTATAGATGAGTTGTAATAGCCATTGGAAGAATTTTAACCTATCCGTTAGAGTGGCGTAGCTTTGTTTGATTGATCTTTGATTTTGAAAACTAGCCGTTGTGGTTGGTGAACGCTCTACTTCCGTAAAGTGAACTTTTGTCTCCTCTCATCATCTCTTCATTATGTTCCTAGAGAAATGTATTAAACACTAATACAATGAAGTGTAAGATTGATTGGAAGCAAGAAGAATAAGTTTCATAATTAATCCCATGATTTTTTAAAGCTTCAGTACATTATTTTGTTCTCCTGGGAAGCATTACACAAGTGGTCACTCTAGTAAGCCTAGGTCATTACTCGAGTGAGCCCTCGAGTAATCCCATTCAAAATCTGGCCAAGAGTAACTGCTTCTTTACTTCTTTGATTACTAGAGTAATCCCTCGAGTAATGTTTCAAATGACTCTGCGGATTACTCGAGTGGTCCCTTGAGTAATGTTATTTAAATCTTGGCCGAGAGAATTTCCAACTGCATTACTCGAGTAGTCCATTGAGTGATATTTCAAATAATTCTGCATATTACTCAAGTAAGCCCTTCAAGTGAATTCTTGATTTTGATTTGAAATATGGCAAATCATATATCATCGGAAAGCCCTCATCATATATATTCCAATGCAACAAGAATCACCTCCAAATTCATTTTGTACAGAAATTTATGATCCAAAGAATATCTTTTGCATTTAGACAAAGTCTGAAATCACGAGCATCAAATTCCAGAAGGCATAGATCTTAGTATATAACTTAAAATGTGGCAAATTATATATCCATGGAACGCTCTTTAAGTCTAGTTTCATATGGCACTTTGATATGTATTTTGAGCGTTATGTCCAAAATACCGAACCTTGTTCCAGTAAAAGATGCTGATTCATGTGTCAACTTCAACATATCATATCTCTCTCCTCTGAACTCCTTTTAATATGACTTTAGTGTCCATAGTTCGTGTTTGGAATCTAGTTACATATGCTACCAGTTTTAGCTCAATCTGAGGTATAGTTTGAGATATATGCTCAAAATACCAAACCTCTGTCCTACCACGCGAAAACAGAGTATCATTACTCGAGGGCTCCCTCGAGTAATCTTCAAGTAACTCTGCATATTACTCGAGTAAGGCCTTGAATTATCACCTCCAAAATGAGGCAGTGCCATATTACTCTAGTGATTACTCGAGTAATCATCAATGGAGTTGCCATAATTTCCATTATGTCATTTTAACTTCGTATTGACCTATGCCAACCTTCGGTATCACTTCTAAAAGCTTGAATCTTGTTATTCTCGTGTGATCTTGCAAGTTCTTCCTTCTTCCATCTCTTTCTTCTTGTTTTTCCTTTTGATAACCATTATTCATCACCCAACTAGATATCTTCTTGAATTGTTTATCATTCTTTATAACCCAATTAGATGTCTTCTTTAATATCTTCAATCTTCTTCAATTTTTGCTTGATATTCCCATTAATTATTGCAATGCCTTCATTCTTCAATCCCTTGCCTCTTGATTTTCTTCTTGATGATCATTTTCCACATATGACACATTATAACATCAACCCACCATTAGGTTTATGACTAATCTACAAGATATACAACATTAAATATTGTAGTTAGTCAATGTAGATAATAAGTATATCATACAATCTTTTTGCACTTATTTGACATCATCAAAACTATTCATATCTAACATTCTCCCCCTTTTTGTTGATGACAAATCCTTCAAGAAAAATATGTATGCTTTATAAAAATTAAGTAAGAGCAATATATTTTTCTTGCCTTTCTCTCTCCCTATTTGTCATCAGCAAAAAGTTTGAAGTATAGAGAAGAAAGACTTGTAGAGAAGTAAATATGCCATGAAAATTTTCTCCCCATTAATCAAAATAAATGTGTAATGAAATCAATTTTCTCTTCCTTGATTTGAAGATAATTTGATGCAAATGAAAAAAGGTGAAAAGTTTGAAACAATTTAGAGAGGTTTTCAAGAAAAATTTTCATAATCAAAGCAAATTGAAATCAAATATAGGAAAAATATTCTTGAAATATAAAGAGAGGGTTTAGAAATGCTCATTTGGATTTAGCAAACTGATAATTGATCCATGAAATCCATTTCCTTCTCTTCTTGTTGTGTTAGATCCATAATGTCATGTTCACCATACTTTCACTATGCAACTCTGATGGATCAAGTTTATAGGAGTAAACTATAGCTGGCTTAGTGGTAGATTCTGATGTATGCTCAATAGAAAGCTCAGGAATAGCCTTCTACAGAATGCTACCAAAATAATCCTGATTTGTGTCGTTTGTTGCTTTAAGTGTTGTAGCCAGTATATTTCCCTTGTTTAAGCATTAAACCATCGTTCCTCAAGGTTCATAAATTCTCCTTTTAGTGTGTTAAGGAATGATATAATCTTGCATAGAGCAAATCCTCCTGCTATAAGTAAAAGTTTTTTTGCAAGGAGAATGGTCAGTGCAATTAAGTATCAAATTTATTGCACAAATCAAAGTTATCATTTCCATATGATATGTTAAAAATTAATATCATGAAAGGAAAATATAGGAGCAACTCATCATCAAAACTAATTAAAAGATAGAAAATTTAGATGAGTATGTTAAAAATATTTTCTTTCAATAAAGAAGATGAGCTTTCAAGATATAAAACACATGTGATTGCGAAACTCCCCCTTAATGAATGCATGGTTTTAAAAAACATTATGAGGAATAAATAATATCTTTCCAGTATTTGAAAAACCATTTAGAAACTTTGTAGAGAAAATGAGTATGAAAATATGAAGATTTGGAGAGAAATTAAGTTTTGAAGATAATGATGCTGTTAGGGTTTTAAGCTTGTAACCCTGTATCCCTCGAGTAGTTACTCGAGTAATTCCACTCAACCATCACTTGAGCCATAATCCTCTAAAGTCCATTGGTGCATTATTGGATACTTACTATCTGATGATGTGATTAGTACTAAGGAGTTTTAAAGTGAAGTCTCTGTGAGTATTAGTATATCAAGATGAGCTTGGAATAAGGCCTTGAAGTTCTGGTTGATCAAACCATAGAGTTGTCTAATCTTGCAATTCACAGAAGTGATGATCTCAACATTATTCGTAGCAAGCTTTGTGTGATTATTGAAGCTCCTCTCTCATATAGCCTTAGATAGATGGACCAAAGAATGAAGGACCAGGGAGACATTCTCTAGCAAAATGTTGTATCTCATCTATTCTTGAAGTCTCAGCTCTCATCCTCTATGCCTCTTGTGTTAACTTGGAGTGAGATTCAGGCTTACTTGGAGTAATTGCAAATTACTTGAAAGTCTACTTGAAGTAATTGCAGATTACTTGGAGTAAGTCTTGTAGAAGTATATATATATATACCTCTTATTCTCTGACAAATATGATTTTTTTAGTATTCCTCTCCTCCTTGCTTATAATATAGGCCATTATGTGGTAATTCTCTCGATAAAGTAAGTGAAATTATTGGCCTTGTTCACCATAGCTCTAGTTTATATGTATCATATAATTTTATGAAAACATAGAGGTAGGATTGTAGTTGAGAATCCTCATTAGTTCTTATGGTTTGATGATTTTGTACTTCTCAGGCTCGTTGAACTCCTTGAAAGGTCTAATGGGAGGTTCGGTAATTTAAACAAAGTAGTTGCGAATCCCTTGGAGTGATCTTTAGATTACTTGGAGTAACTGTCAGATTACTTGAAGTAACTGTGAATTACTTGGAGTAATCCCAGATTACTTGAAGTAACCGTCAGATTACTTGGAGTAATCCCAGATTTAGCCTCTGCTCACACTGCAACACTGCCAGTCACACCACCTCTGTTAGCCTCTGATCTTTGTATCCAAAAGTAAAGCATTTTAATCAACTCCTACAAAAGTATAAATAAATGCTCTTTGGTACCCAACTTTCTCTTGGGTCCATACAATATTAGACATTATAACTTTTATACTCTTATACAATTGAATTATATGATATTTGAGCAAAGAGTATAATAATCAACAAAGACCAAAATATAATTTTACCTAATTAAATAAATTCAAGCAATTGAATCATAAAGGGTAACGAAAAAATAATACCAAGAATGATGATTTCAAAGATCAATGACAATTTGTAAATACACTTTAAAAAATATGTCATTGATAAGATTTTCATACAATTCATGATCAAAAGAATAGAGAATCTATCCATGATGAACAATTTTTATGAAAGGATAAATTATGAATGAAACAAGTTTTCCAAGAATGATAATGAGATATGCAAATTGTTTCAAATCTCAGATGTAATTTCAAATCATAACAACGCATTTTAAAATTCAAAATTTGAATATATGCAAAAATCATCTTTGAAATATGTTTATAATCAATGTTCATGTTGAAAATGGTGGAAGTCAATAGTTTAAATATACATATAGCAGAAAGCTTCTCTTTTAGAGAACAACTAAGATAACATGTTAATCATCAAAGTTAACATGTTGAAGAATTTTCCAAGGAGCAAGAGTCATATGGATAACCAAAAGGATTAGCTTGATAGACATATACAAGTACCATGACTTTGCTATTAATTTATAGACTATCTTGACACTTAGAGTTATGTCTTGAAAGATATGAATATTCAACTCAAGAATTTGAATAGAAGGCTCTAGTTACTCAAAAAATGGATGAAGATAAATGGTAATGCATTTGAGCAACAAGATGAGTCTAAGAATTTATGGATGATGAAGCACATACTCATTGATCCAAATGACTAGAGTTCTAGAATATTATCCTAGTAAGTTATTCCACTATAATGGTTAATGCATTAAGATTTAATACACTAATGAACATTCATAATGCTTGGAATAACATGGCCAACCAAAGATTTATGCATTAGGCATAAACCTTTCACATATTGGATTCTTTTCTAGGAAATACACTTGAAACTCATATAGATAGTTAACTTGTTAGACATAAGGTCTAACTTGTTAGAAAATAATGGTTAAGGAGTTTAAGCATTGGATAACACATTTAAGATCAATGATCAATATGCCAACGATGGGGAAATACTCTGGTGGATGAATTTGAAGCATTTTTTATTTCAGTATACATAAATATTAACTTCCAATTTTGAAACCGATTTAAATGCAAACAAGTTATGAATAGTTTTCAAATAATGTGTATGAATTTTTATAAACAAGATGAATTTGGAATCTAAGTACATTTTTGAAATATGCATTTCAAAACTCAAATACATAGAAAGATAATTTCACTTTCAGTCTATTTAGCAATCTAAAAACAATTTAAAACCTTTAAATGATTGATTGCTAATGGTATGCAATAATGAGAAAGTTATTCATTACCCAAATAAATAATTTATATAAGCATAATATTGGGTAAGAATAAAGAAGACAGTACCGTGCTCAAGTAATCTCATAATTACTTGAGAAATTATCCTTTGAAGTTCATTTGTGCATAATTCCTTGACTTTTACCTTCCAATCTTCCAGTTGGTATTATCACTTGAACATTCACTCCCAGTTGTCACGTAGTGATGATGATCACTTGATTGGTTACTTGAGTGATGCTTCACTATGCATCTTTTCTTCCTTCATTGCTAGCTAGGCACTTGCAGTGTTGCCTTAAGTAATGCCTCCTTTTGTTTGCACATTCAAAAATGCAGCTTCAATGTCCAACTTCCCTAAGATTTGAATTAAATCATATGTAGTCATAATCTTGAGATGAAGCTCTTCCTTTCTTCTTCCTACAAAACAATATAGATCTTTTTCTTCCTTTGGTATCCAGTTTTACTTGGATCCACTCATGGTTACCTTGTAGGAATCATAATTCACATGCTCTAAGAATATAATTAATTTGAGACAATTGAGCATAATGAATTAAACATGTCTTTATGCATAAGAGAAATATTTTCTTTTCAAATCATTCTACATGCATAAAGGATTAACCTCGTGAGCATTACAATCCCTTTATAAATAAATCTATTAAATGGCTTTTTAAGGGATGTGAAAACATAATTTCAAAATCATTTGCAATGCTCATTCCTAAGGTTCCAAAATATAAAACCTCAATAAATATTAAAGACAATAGCATAGGAGGTTTTATCATTGTATACCTTTGCCTTAGATAGGAGGATTGCTTTTGCTACCCATTGCATCTTTCTATAATGTTGATACTTTGAATATCTTGCTTTGGGTGCCGGCAATCTTCTTTCAAAATATATAGACTCCAAAAGTCTTTTACTTGATGCTTGAGAGATCCTCCTTTTTCTTGTTCTCCTCAAGATAGTTAACGGTATTTTATGGTAGTCTATTCTTGAGGTGGAACATACTCCTTTTCTCCATTGCCTTTCTTTGTGATTAAGCTTTATAGTTCCAACAATGGGTGATCTGAAAGTTCTCCTAATTGATGTGAATTTCTTTTTAGATGCATTAGGAACTCTTGGAATCTTCTTCATTTTCTCAGTACCCTTTTGTCCATTCTTTTTAGAATCAATCTGCACACATGAAACACTATATGGACATTTTGGTACCCACTTTGCTTTGGGTCCTTGAACATTAGCATTTGAACTCACTTGCATTTTAGGAATCCAAACAAATTTATTTCTCACATTAGAATTTCTCCTAATATAGCATGTGTGAGAAATATAACCTGATTTACCACAAGAATTGCAAATAATATGATGATATGCATTATGAGATTTTATGCAAGTTTTGTGTCAATCAAGAAAAGATGATCTCAAATGATCAGTTTGCCTAAGTTCTTTCTTCCTACATGAATTTTCATCATGATTGAAAACCTTTTTTGCTTTTCTCAATAGAGTCAATAATTGGTTGAAAAACAATTTTATGCAAAATTTCAAAATTTGTTTTTAAAATAACTCTAGAAGAATTAGAATTGTTTACCATATGTGCATCTTGAGCTCTAGAGAATGATCCATCAAATTCGTCCGTAATGAGCTCTTCTCGGGAATCCTCTTCTTCTTTGTATATCCATGTTGACTGTAAGGAAGTATTCTATAATTTCTTCTTCTTCATCATCAGCTTCCAATTGTCCATGTATCGTAGATGCGCAACTTATAGTTTCACATGAACTGTCAACACTTTCAACTTCAACAAACTTTTTAGAAGTATACATAGAATCAAGAGTATCCCAAATATATCTAGCAGTAGAGCAAAATCTAATTTTCTCAAAATCATTTTCGGTTAAAGCATTATACAAAATTTTCATTACTCTAATGTTCAACAAAAACATTTTCTTTTCTCTTTCTATCCAATCCTTTCATGATTTGAAATCAAAGACATTTGTAAAAACATCCCACATATCATAATCAAAGCTTTTTATAAAAGATATCATTTTAGCTTTCCAAAACCAAAAATCAATATGTTTTAAAATAGGTGGAATTATGTAGTCAAAACCTTCAGAAAGCATATAACACCTAAAATCAGCCATTATAAACTCTTGAGATGGTTAAGTCCTTTAAGCAAGAGTCCAGCTCTGATAACAAATGTTAGAGCCGGCTGACAGCCAAGAAGGGGTGAATTGGGTGTAAGATAAAAACTTAAGAACTTTAGAAATCTTTTCGCGTCTTAGTGGAAGCAATAAATATGAAAGTAATGAATCATAAATCAACAGTTAATATATGATGGAAATATGAGAGTTTAAGGAAGAGAGTATGCAAACTGTGATTTATCCTTGTTCGGTCAATCTGCAATGGCCTACATCCAGTCCCTAGGCTCCTCCTGAGATTTTCAAATCCACTATCTTCTTGTTTAATCTGGGCACAAGAAAAGCCTTTATAATCTCACAAGTTTAGCTTGGTACTTGTAAAACCTTTTACAATTATCTCACTGAAATACTCCCCCTTACAGTAAGTCTTACGAGTAGAGCAATCCCGAAGATCTTCCTCTCCTACTTACTTGTGCAAGTATTATGAGAAGCAACGTTCTCGCCTGCTTACACCTCTGTAAGTCTTACGAGCAACAACATTCTCTACTGCTTGCACCTTGTAAATCTTATGGTCAAAAAGTCTTACCGGCAATTTTCTTTGCAGCTTCTTCCGTAAGAAAATCAACCCTGTCAAGGTCCTTCTACCTTGAGATCAATTCAAAAATACAAGTGTTTACAAACTCTCTTACAGAGTGGATAAAATGCTCACTGAAGTACAACACAAATAACTCTCTCTTAAATATACATGATACAAAAAATAGATAAAAACATAGAGTAGTTGGGTCAAAATGGATGATTCATGATATAGGCATGTTTGTGTTGTAGTGTTCTCATTGGTGTTGCTCTCCGTTGAATGTTCCCATATTTATAGAAGAGGTTTGATAGCCGTTAGAAGCATTTCAATCTATCCGTTAGAGTGGCGTAGCTTCGTTTGACTGTTCTTCGATTTTGAAAACTAGCCGTTGTGGTTGGTGAACGCTCTGCTTCCGTAAAGTGAACTTTTGTCTCCTCTTATCATCTCTTCATTGTGTTATTGGAGAAATGTATTAAACACTAATACAATAAAGTGTAAGGGTGACTGGAATCAAGAAGAATGAGTTTCATAATTAATCCCATGATTTTTGAAAGCTTCAGTACGTTGTTCTGTTTTCCTGGGAAGCATTACTCGAGTGGTCACTCGAGTAAGCCTGGGTCATTACCCGAGTGAGCCCTCGAGTAATCCCGTTCAAAATCTGGTTGAGAGTAACTACTTCTTTGCTTCTCTGATTACTAGAGTGATCCCTCGAGTAATGTTTCAAATGACTCTACGGATTACTCGAGTGATCCCTTGAGTAATACAACTTTTCACATCTAGTTACTCGAGTAGTCCCTCGAGTAAACTCTGTTATTTCTTGGCCGAGAGCTACTGGATGATTTCTTCTCTGGTTACTGGAGTGATCCCTCGAGCAAGCTCTTAAATAACTTTGTAGATTACTCGAGTGGTCCCTTGAGTAATGTTATTCAAATCTTGGCCGAGAGCATTTCCAACTGCATTACTCGAGTGGTCCCTTGAGTGAGGTTTCAAATAATTCTGCATATTACTCGAGTAAGCTCTTCAAGTGAATTCTTGATTTTGATTTGAAACATGGAAAATCATATATTATCGGAAAGCCCTCATCATATACATTTTAATGCAACAAGAATCACCTCCAAACTCATTTTGTACAGAAAGTTATGATCCAAAGAATATCTTCTGCATTTAGAAAAAGTCTGAAATCACGAGCATCAAATTCTAGAAGGCATAGCTCTTAGTATATAACTTAAAATGTGGCAAATTATATGTCCATGGAACGCTCTTTAAGTCTAGTTTCATATGGCACATTTTTCGTCTCAGTCTGATATGTATTTTGAGTGTTATATCCAAAATACCAAACCTTGTTTTGGTAAATGACGCTGATTCATGTGTCAACTTCAACATATCATATCTCTCTCCTCTGAACTTCTTTTAATGTGAAAACAGAGTATCATTACTCGAGGGCTCCCTCGAGTAATCTTCAAGTAACTCTGCAGATTACTCGAGCAAGGCCTCAAGTAATCACCTCCAAAATGAGGCAGTGCCATATTACTTGAGTGATTACTCTAGTAATCATCTATGGAGTTTCCATAGTTTCCGTATATGTCATTTTAACTTTGTATTGACCCATTTCAACCTTCGGTATCACCTCTAAAAGCTTTAATCTTGTTATTCTCGTGTGATCTTGCAAGTTCTTCCTTCTTCAATCTCTTTCTTCTTGTTTTTCCTTTTGATGATCATTCTTCATCACCCAACTAGATATCTTCTTTAATTAATGATCATTCTTCATAGCCTAATTAGATGTCTTCTTGAATATCTTCAATCTTTGCTTGATATTCCCATTAGTTCTTGCAATGCCTTCTTTCTTCAGTCCCTTGCCTCTTGATTTTCTTCTTGAAGATCATTTTCCACATATGATGCATTATAACATCAACCCACCATCGGGTTTATGACTAATCTATAAGATATACAACATTAAATATAGTAGTTAGTCAAGGTAGAGAATAAGTATATCATACAAACTTTTTGCTCTTATTTGACATCATCAAAACTATTCATATCTAACAATCACTACACAAGTATTACGAGTGTAAATGGTCTATTAGAAAGTGCAAGTGTACACTGTCATCAACAAGTAATATAGAAGTAAGTAGAGTATCGTTCCCTTGAGGATTGATCACTAAGTACCAAAATGAGTAAT
The DNA here is from genome assembly GCA_963210345.1 of Inga oerstediana. NCBI lineage: Eukaryota > Viridiplantae > Streptophyta > Magnoliopsida > Fabales > Fabaceae > Inga > Inga oerstediana. Next base: position 44,040,522 of record OY723409.1, read on the forward strand.
TTTAACTCTATTTAGTCTATCGATTAGTTGGTGATTGAGAGTACGAAATAAAATATAAGTAAATATGAATGCAAATGATATAAAACAACTATTGAAAAAAAGCCTTAGGGGTCAGATTTCACTTAACAAATTCCGGCTTGAATCACTTATCTATTCTAGCCCAATTTATTCCACATGATTGATAGTCGAGTTTCCCTAATTTAATTACTAGCCTCTTCTAAGATCAGACAATTCTATAATTAATTGCTAATCCAATATATTCCTATATGAATTTAAGCAATTAATTATGCATTAAAATTTATGGAATTCTATAAGACTACACAACTCATATGAATATATCCATTTTTCATATGCAAGTTATGGTTTTAATTGTAGGGTCTACACACATGTATCTTCTTCCGATCTCAACATATATATTGAAATTATTCAAAAGATAGCCGATCAAATGAAAGCATTAAGAATAATAACAAAAACTCAATCATGAAGGAAACATTAAAACAAGATTTAATAAGTTAAGATTCAATCGGTTATTAGTAAGCTACGTCATCACCCTAGGAAAATGAAAATTTAGCTCATGATAAAATTAAAAACAAAACCAAAATAAATTGACATTATATAAAACTAGAATGAAATCCCATAAATAATGCATAAAACTTGAATTTTAAATTCTCAAACATAAATATATAACCAAAAGATGCATGAAAAGTAGAAAAATCTAGCTGTCCCTTTAGGAGGTAAAACCTTTCATGTAGGTGGCATGCAAAAAGTAATACAATCCTAAGCCTTCCAAGATGGAGGCATGCAAAAAGTAATAAAATGCATAAAATTAACTCTAAGATGGTGTATGTGGAGAGAAGAGGAAAGTAGTGGATATGAAATGGTTGTAAGTGAATAAGAGAGGAGAGTAATGGATATGAATTGGTGTTTGAAATGTGAAGGAGAGGGTGGCTATATATAGGGAAGAATGGAGTAGGGTAGATGAAGTAGTAGGTGAAATGTGGTAGGTGAAGTAGTAGATAGAATGTGGTATATGAAATAGCTGGTGAAAAGGAAGATGAACTGGTAGATGAAATGTGATAGATGAAGTAGTAGGTGGAAAGGAAGATGAAGTGGTTGGTGGAATGCTAGATGATTCCCGCTTTCATCTTCCAAGCAAAATTCAAAACCTTTGGAGATAGAACTGGATTTTGGTCTCAACATTCAAGTTGTAGAGCTCTTTCTTAGCCTTTTATCCATATAAAGAACGTCTCAATCTGACATCTAGAGCTCCAGATATTGCCTGAAAATTGAAAGAGGCTCCAATTTAGTATTTGTCAAGAAATTCTATTTTATGCCAAAATCATTATTTATTTATTAATTACCCCCCTTTTGTTAAACAGAAATAGTTCCTCGATCTACGTGCAAACAACTCAGGCTCCAAATTCACTCCTAAAATTCCAAATATACAATTTAGACACTTTTATAGTGTTTATGGTGGTTATATGAGTCTATCTTCAGAAATTACCAAAATACCCCTAGGGACCCGACCCGATCTCGCCTTACCCGGTGCAATCTTACTTTTCTTGAAATTTTGACATGGGTTATTCTGACATATTTTTGCCTAAAGAATCCATTTCTGGACTCAGAAGTACCAAATTCACTGCCAAAAGGCAAGAATGTCTTGACAGCACTTATTTAAGGGTTTCAGGGGTGTTTTGGTAATTATGCTTTTTCGGGCTATTCTGAAAAACTAATAAACTATAACACCACCTAATTTTTCCTCTTGAACTCAATAGAATCATCAAAACATAAAAAATTTAACTCTAACCGCTTGGTATTGACCTGGCTGACACTTATGAATTCTCCGAGAAAAGTTGGGGTTTTTCAAATGCGACTCCGCAAACTTGCTCCTTTCTACTCCTAATCACTTTATTAACTATTTAATTACCTTATAGCTACCATTTAGACCCAATTTTGGCAGAATAACGCCTAGAGTTCAATGCTTTACAAATTTTATAATCAGAGCAAATCCAACGGAAATTGACCGATTAAAGTATCCACAACAGCCAGAACAACCAACATTTGAAGTTTATGAAGTTACTTTAGCTTTCCTCTGGCTTTTTCCCTTTAGGTCTAAACCCTAGTTCCTCTTAACACCAAAATTTGTGCTTCAATCACCATAAATAACATAGAAGAGAAGCTTAGAAGAAGGATTATACATGTTAGGTACTAATTCACCGAAGAAATCGACCTACCTTATGAGATTTTCCTCCTTCTCTCTCTAGAACTCAAATAAACCTCTATCTCTCTCTCTCTCTCTGTCCCCTTTTTTGGCTATGCATGATGGAAATGAGCATGGGAGATGGTGGGAATTGCTTTTTGTAACATTATGTTTATGTCATAATTCCCTTTAATTAATTAATTTCCAAAATTCTACTTTTTATCACACCTTGCACTTTGACTTTTCAATATGCAAAGCCTATTACAATAAGACTAATATTTTCCCTCTTCTTTGGTTAGTTCTCAATCACATCTAGGGTCCAAATTAGAGCCAAAATGGGCTAATATCAATTATGTCATAATTTTCCCTCATTTTCGGATTAATTGGAAATTCTGGCAGATTTTCTGCCCAAATGTTGAAAAATCATAACTAAATTTGTAGACATTGAATTAGAGTGATTCAAAAGGTTATAGAACCCTTATTGAGTCTAGTTTGAAAGAAAAATATTACCTTTAGACAATTGGAAGTTCACAATTTCCAGAATTTAAGTTTTTGGACTCTGTTCCAGAAAATCAACAAGTTTTATGGGCTAACTTCAAAAATTCATAACTTTTTACATATAGCTCCAAAAATTACCCATCAGCTATCAAATTAGAGCTTAGGGTGTCTACTTTCATCCTGTAAAATTGTATAATTTTTTATCATCATTTGGTAATCCAAAATCATATAACAAACTCACTGCCTAACATGAAATTTTACTATCAGCATATTCACCTTCTCCAAAATTCACCTTTCCATTTCTTTAAATGCCACAAATGTTTACAAGGCATATTAAGCAATAAAATTTGGAGTGTTACATATCTGATGTCATAATTTATATTATGGCATCAATTGTATAAGCACCCAATGCCATAATTAGGTTTATGATATTTTTATATCAAGTGCACTTCAAACAGATGCCATATTAGCATTTATAGCATCTATTTGGTAAGCACAAAACACCGTAGTTAGTTAAAATGATTTAAATTAAGTTTTAAAATTTTTTTGCAATATATATTGAAAAATAAATAAATATTTTAAATATAACATTTGAAAATTTTAATTAAATAATGAAAACAAAGTTTTAAAAATAAAAATATTGTAGTTACTTTAAAATTACCTTTTTTCAAGTTGGACATTTGTATGCTTGTACATTAATTAGTTGCATATGAAATAGGTTCTCAAATGAGGAACTATATAAATTTAGCGTGTTTAAAATAATTATATTCCCTATACTATGTTAATTATGATTATAATTCTCCTCATAATATGCAAGTATGGCATCAGTTTAGACAATAGCAGATATCATAATCAATTAATTAATTATCTTCTATTATGACATCAGTTGTATTTTGGTATGATGCTGTAATATATTTATTTATTTACTGTGTCAAGTTCTTATTAAATGACGCCGTAATATAGGTCCTTTCACTATTAAAAAAATGAATTTAGCAACATAATTTTTTCTGTTGGTAATTTCCAATAGATTATATTATAAAAATTATAATATAAATACAATAATAAAATAAATATATAAATATTATTGTTGCTAATTTTTTTATTAAAATATGTGAATTTTTCTATAATATTATATATAAATAAAAAATATAAATATTAAATACAAATCAAAATTAAATATATAATATAAATATTATTTGATAAAATATTATTTTTAAATTTTTTTGAATAAATAATATATTAATTATTAATACTTACATGAAATAAATAAAAATAAATATTATATATATATATATATATATAATTTTATAAATAAAGATAACATGTTCGTTATAGCTCAACTAGTAAAGGCATATTAGTACATGCACGAAGTCAGGAGTCTAAATCCTCCCTTTGCCACAAAATGCATCCAATTCTCGACATGAACAAGGCATTGACATGGACACAAGGTGGCAGGAACAAATGGTAGTGATGTGGTGGACCGAACGATAGTGGTCGGCCAGTGACGTGGCAACACCTGGGGTAAACCAATTTTTTTATGTATTCCTATACAGCGTCATGTTGTTTGTAATTGACATCGTAGTATATTCATTTATGATTTCAGGTCATTTGTAACTGATATTGTAATATCTATTTTCCAATTTCTACTACACCCTATATGCTATAACTGTAATACATTTTTAACTAATATCAAATATAGTATTTTGCACTAGTGATAGAACTTTAAAATCGTTTGATGTATAAAAACATAAAAGGGATAAAAATATGTGTGCTTGAAATCTATGCTTTTGTGGAATTAGGCAAAATCAACCATGTATGAATATTGACAATTTGTATGGGGATGAGATTTGTTATGCATACAATGGTTAGTAATATATATTGTAATGAGAAACAAACAAACAAACAAACAACAACAACAACAACAACAACATTAATAATATCTATTATTTCTTCCTATATTTCTCCCTTTGTTTTCAATGGAAACTTGAAAATTATCAACAAATAACTTTGGTTGGCTTGATTATTCAATCAAAAAAGTGAAAAACCAATAAAGTGAAAATACATCTCATCTTATTAATAGGGTTGTATAACGGGCGGGACAGACCGGCTTGATGGTCATCTTAAAGCAACTCCAGCTCAATGTCAAACCCTAATACAAAAAGCTAAGCCTCATCACCCCAAAAACTCTCATTTTCAAAATGTTATCCGCGACAATAGTATTCATAGTAACTAACTTAACTAATTTCCTTAATATAATTAAATTAGTTAATTAAATCTTACACTAAGGAACACAAGAAAGTTTTCAAGACGTGCTGAGCCCATTTAACCCCATCTAAGTGGAGGGTTGAGCTTGTATTTTTGGTGGTATTAATACCTTACATTTCTTCTCCTTTATTACGTACACAAAAGTGTTTATTTATATTCTTTTAGGGGATTATTACTCATTTCCAGTTGTTGAGCCGTTATTCATAGCAAGTATTAAAGTTTGTTCTTATTCTGGTTCTTATGCTTAGTTACAGTGATCCCGTCTACCGATTAAATTCTAATTCACGTATTCATTCTATTATTCATATAAATATTTGAGTTGTGCAGTTAATTTACATATAGTAAATTAATACACATTCTTCTACAATTCTTCATCATACTTCCTTCTAGTTCATCTTCAACCATTCTTCTCTGTCCTGTTCATGTACCTATATGGTTGGTGGGGGAGGGTAAGATTCAGGGGAATCTCAATTGCAAACAAATAGACAATGCATGTAAGATGAATGCTAGTGTATGATATGCTTGCCTTATATAGGCTCATGTTCACATAATGATATTCTACGTGCTCGATGTTTCGTGCAACATACTTATGGCCATATCAAAAATAAAAATAGAGCTTTATTTATTCATACATGTTTCACATAATCAAGTAAAGCAATACAAAAAATCAATATACAACATACATATCACATACATGCAAGTAAGTAAGTTCACTACCTTTGGACAAAGTCTTTCTTCTTGTCCCCTTTTTCTTCCAACCACTGAGGCTTCTAGGAAATTCTTCCATTCTTTTCTTTCTTGACTTTTCATAGCCCTAGATATATAATCATATCATGTGGGTCATCTTACTAAGTCAAAAAATGAGTTAAAGTGGTCAAATTATCCTAAGGGGCTAATTTCTACCCTTAGAATTCAAAGAAATCACAATGTGCCATATCCTTTTGATTTTGGCACATTTACCAAAAGCTGGCAGAATTTGTCAACCAATTTTGAAAATTCATTGTTAATTCTAAAAAACTTTAAATGGTTTGGTTTTAGGCTCTGTAAAAATCTCTTTAAGTCCTCTTTCAATGAAAAATATCACAAAGCACCAATTTTAACCACACAATTCTAGAAAATTCGCCAAACCCAGTTTGCCATAGATTTCATTCCAGAATCAACAACAAACTTTGAAAAATCATATCTCTCAATCCACTAGTCCAATTGCGTCCTATTACCTATCAAATTAAAGCCTATGATTTCTACTTTAAGCCTATAAAATTTCATAAGGTTTAAACCAGGCTTGACCATCGAAAATTACCTCATAACCAATCTGCCTCCAGAAAACAAACCACACATCATTTTTGTCTTAAATTCCAAAAGTTCCAGATTTATACACAATCATCCAAAAATCATAACCACATATTTTCCCACACAATATTTCATGCAGCATCCAATAGAATGCTCAAAAACACCAAAATCCAGGTCCTTCCCTAGATTCTGTACAGAACCGAACAGAAACCCCTTTTCTCCAAAAATCTAATTTTGCAAATTTAGCTTCAAGACTTAGAATCTAACATCATTAAACCTTCTATAACCCATTTCACATGATTACAAGACCATTAAGCTTTATGTTTCATGGTGTTTGAAGATCAGGCCAATCACATAACTCCATGAATAATTACTCAAACATCACAATATCTAGCTCAAATTAAAGCTTATGATTACCTAAGCACGATTCTGTAATCGGTTCTTGATTTCGGCAATACCTATCCTAAGTAGATAACACCAAACACTTCCAAATTAAAATACAAAACCATAGAAATAAAGCTCTTAGTAAGGAGAAGAAGGTTTGTTAAGTACTTACCAGACAAAAGCTACGACTTGGTAGTGAAATCGGTGAGTTTTCCCGGTAGTTGTTACTATTCATACACCTTCTTTCCTTTTTCAATTTTCCTTGAATTTTGGTAATTTTTCTGCCATTTAATTCATGCTGGATGAAATTTCAATGAGAAGAGAGAAAAATCATGATTTAATCTTGGCCCTTAGATCAGTCGGACAAATCTTGTACGATCTTACTTTTTAAGATCAATTCCAGAGTTGACAAGTGTCAAAACTTTATTCTTTCCCTCTTTTCTCTCTTTTTAACCAATCAAAACATCTAGGGAAAGAAAGCCTAACAAATTCCCCTGACTCCCAGGTTCGGTGTTCGAGAAGTCAAGTACGCGATTGGGCCAGAGATTGGTAGATTCCTTGGACAGGTGGTGCTATCTAGGAATGCCACCACAAAAGGCATAAAGGTGAGTGTCATCATGAGGGATACATGTCACCTTCCTATCAAGCCAATATAAAAGGCACTTTGTACTTTGTCATGATGAGGGGACACTTGTCAATTTCTTATGGTGCCAACCAAAAAGTTATGTCATCATTACTCATCATGACTTACTTTATTAAAGCTACTTTAATAAAGTTACTTTATATCGATGCTCATTAGGGATTCCACTCGAGTTTTACTCGGGAATGCTTTACGTATACCAAGGCCTACCAAATGATGTCTTGTCAAAGTGTATGTGTAAGCCCTACAAGGCTCCATATGCAAGTGTCTTCTTTAAAAAACGCAAGGTACACATGTTTGCCCTGAAAATGACATGTGCACACCTACACCAGCCTATATCACCCGACTAATCAGTCCCTTACCTCATGACATAGCTGGGTGCCATCTTTCTACTAATCTAATGGTACCGTATATGTGTCCTATGCACATTTGCACTGACACTTTGATGTTAATGTCTACGCATGTCGAGCTCTCTGCCCAGTAAGGCCAGATGATATAGTCCCTAAGAGTCTTTCTATCTCCCATAATTCTTGGGACTCTTCCCAAAATGGGCTTATTGGTATTTATGATACAGGCTTATGCTCAAGTCTCTAGGCCCAAAGTTTAGGATATTACATGGTGTAAAGAGGAACTTGGGATTAAACAGGCTAGCCCATTAGGGCTTAAAAATAAAAGGGCCAGGTCGTTAAGGCCAAGGGCCAACCCTTTTAAATCCACCTACTTTTTACTTATTAAAATAAAAGTACACACTCTTATTATGGAACACTTTTTGCTTGGAAATAACAACCTAGGTATTCTACTTCACACATACTTGTGCCCTAGTCAAACTTTAAAGGTTTAAGTTGAGATTATTGATGTTATATTATGTTTTACTCTGAATGATGCATTCAGTGCATAAAGGATAATCTAACTTTTGAAAGCAAAAGGGCATAGTATTTTTGTTAAAATAATATAATCTTAGTCTAACTTTTCTTTCTTTTCAAGACTTTCTTAAATTAAATTTTAAATTAAATAGTATTATACCAAATAAAATTTAGAGAAATAGACAGTTAAATACCATTTAAACTTACAAAACTACAAAAGGTCTACTAAGAAATGGAAAGAACAGAGAGGTGATTAGGGAGGAATTTGGGTTTTTGAAGTTTGAGAGTTTTTACCAAAATGCCCTCAAATTGTTTTTAAAAGGCATGAACCCTCGCTGGTGCTGGACCTCCACCGGCCAACCCTACCTTGCAACCTGCCTGCCATATGTGACATTCGCCATTTTGCTACCTATACTACGCATTTAGAAGTGCTATGGTTCTGGTGAATCTTTATATAAATCCCATAATTGATACTTTCATTTTGATCCTTAGGTTTCTACTCATTTGATAACTCCTAGATTTTTTATCCAACTTTGAAAGCTCTTTAAATCTTACGAGTCTGATATAAAATTATTTTGAAAGCTCTCTAAATCTTTTACATGATGCAAATATCGATCTAGCCTTATCCTATCCAGAATTACACAGTTTATTAATGTTTCAAACTTGCTCTGTTTTAGGGATAGAAACTGTTCTTTTACTTCAAAACTTCATAGCTAATGTTTCCCACATCCAATTGACATAACCTAAGACTTTTTGTAAAGCTCTATGGCACTAATCGGTACGTGCCACTAAATTTTGATAAACTGGGATTGGGATTGAAACTGGGACCAGGACTGGGATTGATGCTTTAAAAATATGTTTGGTATAAAGTAATAGTTGGAGGGAATAATTTCATTTATCTTATTTAATAAATAGCCACTAATAATAAAAACACAGAAATACCCATGCATAAGGGAGAGAAACAGAATCAAGCTTGAAGCTATTCTGTCGATGGTAATGACAAGTGAGAGCTGGAGATGAGAGTAGGGAGGAAGAAGCTACCACCACCAGTGTCTCAAGCTATTTGGCTAGAAATGGGGGCTGGAAATTTTCATGAACTTACCAAAACGTGATGATAAGCCTTGGCAAGATCAAATAGAGAGGTAGTGGTGAATAGTAGAGCACAGAGGTCACAGAGGTGGTGTAAAGGTAGAGGAATGAAGACCAATGGTAAAGGTCGTCAGAAAGGGGGCCAAAAACTGGAAATTTTGCCGAAATTTGTAGAGAAATGCTGGGCTATCGTAAAGAAAGGAGGAAGGTGTTGTAATGATTATTTCTAATGGTAGAGTAGCTTCTGGTAGAGAAAAGAAGAGTTAATGTTGACAGTGGTTATTCAAAATAGAGAAAGGGCGGGGATAGAGGTCACTAGAGTTGGAGCTCTAGAAGTTGATGATCAATGGGTATATTCTCTTTCAATGATGTCAGTGGTTGTTGTGAGGAAGACCGACGGTGGATAGAAAAGACACCGGTGGTGGTAGCTTCTTCCTCCCTACTCTCATCTCACGTATAAGGCGGTGAGGACAACCGTGATGAAGGGAGCCGAGGGTATGCTTGAGAAGTTGAATGTCAATGGTGAAGGGGGCATGAGGAGGGAGTGATTATGTAAGGGGGATTTAGGTTAAAATCAGGGTTATTTTTGTCTGGAAATATTTTATTCAAGGATATTTTTGTCTTCATAATTTTACAATCCCAAGATTCAAAACACAATACTAGGGGGTGTCTTTGCATCAATTCCATTTTTGTGGTACTCCTAATACCTGGTTACCCATAGTCCCTCATACCAAACAATATATTCTGACTTAATCCCTGAACCAATCCTATTGCCTACCCTCAAGAACCACGTGCCAAACAAGGCCTATGTGTCAACTTTGCACATGTCAATTTTTAAGAAAATTTAACATCATTTAATATAACATATTTAAAGAAACATAACCATAGTCTAAAGAAAGCCTAAACTAGATAGCAATGAACATGCATGTGAAATTCTCAGTTTCAAGGCTACCTAAGACTTTCAATTGGTTACTATCCAACTTATCATATAGGTCATACATGCCAAGGGTGCATATTAAATTTACATAGCTCATTGAATTACTCATACAATTTTCAATTTCTAGCAACGTACTCCCTAGGAAATTCATTTCTTCTTTAACTTACCCTTGTCTTCTTGCTCTTCCTCTTCCTTAAGAGGCTTATAACCTAACATGGTTGGCTAGTAGGTTGTGAGATTCAAAAAATCCAAGTAGAAAACAATACCATTCATGCATACAAGGCAAAAGCTTGGTACATGACATGCTTGCATTATATGAATTTATGACTACCATAATGACATGTTTACATGCTCAAGGTTTCATATATTTATTCCAACTCATCTTCAACTAGCTGATATCTTCACAAAACCTCTTGCAAAAGATCAATTTTTGTATATTAGAAGAGAATTGGGAATGATAAATCCTAATGAATTGTAAGTTATTTAGTGTTTACAAAATGTTAGATGATGTTAGTCATTGATGTTTTGATGATTACTAACTTAAGCATCAGAGTTTCTAGCAATTTGTTTTGCAGGATGATGATATTCTGTTTTGGAGTATGAAAAAGCAGAGGTTAACAGAGGATAACATTACTAGAGTGACAACTTCAAGTAATGAGCATTACTAGAGTGACACCTTGAAGTAATGGATGAATTACTTGAGTAGCCACTCAAGTAATGAACTTGGAAATGTGCTAGTGAAGCATTAATTTCAAATGAAATGGCACAACAGTTGGAAATGAACAGTCAGAAGGTCAAGAGACAGATTACCCGAGGAAGGCCTCGAGTAAACTTCAACGTTACTTGAGTAAGGACTCGAGTGAACCTGGGTGTATATCTCAAATTTGCTGAGTTTCAGCTCAAATTTGTCTTAAAGAGCCATCAAATGATCAAGGGAATATACATGGGTAATTATAATATTATTCATGGCAGGTACGCACTTGAATTCACTGTATTTTAAAATTTCTGGCATGATCACTCGAGTAGCTACTTGAGTAAAGCTGATGATCACTCGAGTAGCTGTTGAGTAATGTTGGGATTTAGGGTTATTTCAGTCGACACTCGGTTATTTCTCACAAAATCACCTCGAGTGACTATCCTAGTGCTCTCATAGAATCTTTTGACAATCATTTTCTCTCCTTATAACCGCCATAACCCATTGAGTTTTGCTTACAAAAACTTCTCAAATTTCAGTAAATCCTCTACCTTGTATTTGCTACTCACGGTCCCTATTTTTCAGAAATTCTCATTTCTCTCAAAGCAAAATGGTAAGGATTGTTAGATCAAGCGTTTCACCCAAGAGGGGGGGTGAATTGGGTGATACTAAAATTTCTTACTAAAATATAAAACTTTGACAAAAGAATTAAACAGTAATGAGTAAGGAGAAATATCACCGAAGTGTACACCGGGAGTTATACTAATTCAGTCACAACCGCTTTGACCTACGTCTAGTCCTCAGAGCTTCTCTGAGAGTTTCACTATAGCTTCCAAGATTCAGTGGGTTCTTGGCACCTCAGTACAAGCAAGTTCCTTTCACCTGGACACTCGCTCCCCCTTACAAGTTGTAATCCAATCCCAACTCAAGGTTCCACAACCTTAAGTTATCTCAATAACAAATATTGAGTTTGAATGAAATATCTCTCTTACAGAGTGAATAAGAATCACTGAAGCATAGAAATATAATTTCAACGTGAAAACAGAGCAATGAACTTAATAAGTCGTTTGTGTGTGTGCTTGTTGTTATTTCTCTGTTTGAAGGTTCCCATATATATAGGTATGTTGGTGATGACCGTTGGAACACTTCCTTTCGTCCGTTGGTGAGTGTGCAGCCACTATTGACTTTTCAAGTTTTTGAAAAATATCCGTTGGTGGTGGTTGGCATATGAACGTTTCTTTTGACTTTCATCTCTTGATATGATTTCTTCATTGTTTATCTATAAATAGACTAAGAATACTAATACAATGAAAGGTTAATCATATAGGAAACAATATAATGAAAGTTTGAATGATTTCTAAATTTCTGGGTATGCTTACTCGAGTAGCTCCTCGAGTATCCCTTGAAGTTTACTCGAGTAGCTCCTCGAGTAACATCGAGAAATCTTTGTTTAATTGAAGGTCAATGAATAAAAACAAGATTACTCGGGTAGTACATGGAGTAAACTAAATTTCAAACCTTTGGGAATAGTTATTTACTCAGGTAGCTACTCCAGTAATGCTTTTGCAACTTCATAGATTATTGGGGTAACACCTCGAGTAATCCTTTAAAAAAACTTTTGATTACTCGATGCTCTATTCCAGTAATGTTGTCAGGATTTCAAGGCCGAGAGCAATTACCTTGTTACTCGAGTCAGGACTCGAGTAATGCAATTATTTTTTGCATAGGTTACTCGGGTACCACCTCGAGTAACTAAGATTTTTGAGCATGACTTACCCGGGCAATGACTTGAAGTTTACTTTGAAAATATTTCTGCATACTGGGGTACATACTCGAGGAATCCACTAAAGATAGAACATTAGAAACTTGTATACTAGAGTAAGGACTCGAGGAAGATGAAATAAAGAGAGATCAAGTTAATCGGGTACCAACCTCAAGTTTCCACTTACTTTAGTATGTTACTCGAGTAGCTCCTCGAGTAACATTGGCAGTGGTACAAAGTGCCGAGAGTTACATATTTTCAGAAACAGAGTTACTCGAGTAGCTCCTCGAGTATCATGGGGAAAACTTGAAGGCAACTGGAAGTTTTCACAGGGTTACTCGAGTAGCTCCTCCAGTAACATTAGCAGTAGTACAAAATGCCGAGAGGTCCACATTTTAAGAAACACAGTTACTCGAGTAGCTGCTCGAGTATCATTGGGAAAACTTGAAGGCAACTGGAAGTTTTCACTTGGTTACTCGAGTACCACCTCAAGTAACATTAGCAGGCCGAGAGCAACTCCAAGTTTTTACCTGGTTACTCGAGTAGCTCCTCGAGTAATGGTGGCAGGTTACTGGAAGTTTTCTCTTGGTTACTTCAAGTTTTGTCTCATTACTCGAGTAGCTCCTCGAGTAATGCTTTAGAAGATTTGCTTCTGATCAAGTTCCTCAGCATTTTCTCATGGCCTTTCTTCATTACTCCAATGCTTACTTCAAGTGATGCTTGTTCCTGTCATTACTTAGTTCAAACTTGTTTATTAATTATTTCCTTTTCAAACCATACTTTTGTTATCATCAAAACATGAGATCTAACATTCTCCCCCTTTTTGATGATGACAAAACTTGGTGATTTTGAACATGATTTTTCAAATATGTCTTATTAAGTTTGAATACACCTTGCATACACAATAATTTCATTAGTCCAAACATGTATCATAATTTGAAACTTAATTGAACTTTAAGATGAAATCATAACACATTTGCATTAATCTTAAAACTTTTAAATTACAAGATAAAGTTCAAACTGAAATCAAAAAGCTCCCTAAAAATCCCATGTACACCCAAATACCCATGATAAGCTAGGACATATCCACAAAATCACTCTCAAGCTCTTCTCCCCCTTTTTGGCTTCATCAATCAAGTGGAGGGCTAGGAGGCTTGGCCATGGAAATGGGTGTTACTGGAAGGACCATAGAATCATTTGAGTCTAAAGAATCAAATGAGCTAGAGGGTACTGGATCAGGCAGATGAAGTGGAGGGATATGGATGTCATCGCCGGGAGGAGAAGGTTGGAAGATAACCATAGTAGAGGTTTCTTCTTCTGGGGTGGTCTGAGTCTCAGGAGTAATCTCAACCTCAGGTGTATGCTGTTCAGGTGAGGAAGAGGGAGATATTTCCTCTGTTTGGGTAGGAGAGAGAATAGGTTTAGGAGTGGTTTCTGGCTGTGGCTTAGGAGGTGAATCATCGATGATAATATGTGTAGTCTCATGGGTTTCAGGATCATCCACTGTGAATAAAATATCTTTTCCTTGGGACTCAAGTGGATCAGAAACCAGAGGGGTAGATGGTTCAGCCTCAGGAATAGGATCATCAATAGGAGGGTTTTCTAGAGGTGGTGGTGGTGCAGATGAGGAGGGACCGGTAGAAGGTCCAGGACCCAAAGAGTCCAATCGTGCCAGAATCAGTCTCAAGGTGTCTCCTTGGGCACGTTGCTCTGCTAGCAATTCCTCATGCCTTCTATCCATTCTCTCAACCAACTCTCCCATTTTCGTGTTCATGTGGGTTATGAGTTCTGCATTTGTGTTGGCGATGTCCACATGAAAACCTCTGAGCATGTTCTCCATAAAGTGCTGGAGAGTGGCATTGAGGAAGGATGGTGATGATGTGGTAGCAGCTGGAGCCGATGACTGAGTGTCATCCATCCTACTGGTTTCTGCCTCAGTGGCCTTCCGCTTCTACTTAGACCCAGACTCCAGAGGGCCTTTGAAAGGGATGTCGATGTTCAGTTTTCCAATCTGGTTCCTTCCAACCGGAGTCAACTTCTCAATTGGCTCCTTGCTATCCAAATACCATATTTTGTTCTCTTTCAGGATTAGAGACACAATCTGGGGATATGGCATTGGAGTGGTAGCCTTTCCATCCACCTTGTACCTTTTCATCTCCGAGAAAATGTATTCTCCCAGATCCTTCTGTTCCTTCAGAAGTAGTGAAGCAAACCACCTAAAGTCCCTATCAAAGAAATGGGTGTAGTTGTTGGCTTTGTTCACTAGGGACCTAGAGTAAATGTACCAAAGGACCCTATGATGATCACACATATCACTCGGTTTAAAGTTTAGGGGGCCAACTAACTCACCGGGTTTTTAGAATAGTAAAAATTTGATTTGGCTCAAGTTCAGAATATATATCATCAGGGGGGTTTTCAATTCCCAACCACAAATTAATTCTAGAGGGAGATATCAGTATCTTTTGACCTCTAACTGTGGTGGTCATCTCTTCCTCAACTGAGGTTCGGTTAGGCTCATCTATAATTTCTAAGTTGCAATAGAAATGGGTGATTACTTTAGTACAAAAAGGTAATCTAATAGAAAGCCAGGGCATAAAGGGATCTAGATAAGAACTTAGGTCATACTTCACTACCTCTTGAAGCAACTTCAGATCAATATAGTGTGTCTTACACACTTTTCTTCTGAAGAATTGTGATAGATACTTGAGAGACTCCACCAGTTTACCCACATTGAATCCCTTTGGTGGGGTAGTGATCTATGCTTCCGGAATTTTGGACTTCTTGGAAGATTGACCCTTCTCCATTTGGTCAATGATCCCAGCCATAGCCTTAGCCACATTTTTGTCATATTTTGGCTTTTTGATAGGCTTTGGAGTGAAAGAGGGTGTAGAGGAATCAGAGTAAGAAGGTGAAGGAGATTTGGCACCTTTGCTTCTTCCAGTAGATGTACTCTTTTTAGATTGAGCCCTAGTCACAATAGGCTCTTTAATCACCACACCTTTGGCTTTAGGTTGTGATTGAGGTTGAAGAGGAATTTTGGCTTTTGGTCTTAGGATTAACTTTCTTCTCTTTTTGGGAGGAGAGGAAAGAGGATCAGGGTTTTGTTGTGAATTAGAGGAATCTGTGAAGTTGAGATTCTTGGTTCTAACCATCTTGAAACACAGATATTCTAGAATCTCAGAAAAACAGGGTCACGGTCGCGAGCTTAGGGCACAGAGATTTTGAACAAAATAGGAAGTTTTTGGACTTGTAATCAGTTGGGTTTTGACGGAAATGAGGTAAGGAAACGATTGAGAAAAGTTTTTGAGAGGGTGTATAGTGATTTACTCGAGGAGATTTTGTGGAAATGACCGAGTTTGTGCAAGATAAAGACCTAAAACCCGACGTTACTCGAGGCCTGACTCGAGTAAGCTTCAAGTTTACTCGAGGCCTTCCTCGAGTGTTCATACAGAAAAATTCAAAAATAATTCATTTAAATTGCGTACCTGGCATGAATAATATAATAATTATCCATGGATGTTCCCTCGATCATTTATAGTCCATTTGGGTCAGATTTGAGTCATTATTCAACACTTTGAGAATCTGAACTCCAACATTACTCGAGGCCTTCCTCGAGTAAGCTTCAAGTTTACTCGAGGCCTGCCTCGGGTAAACAGCTTTTCAACTTCTGACTCTTCATTTCTTTGAAAAATGAACCGTTATGTTTGAAAATTAAGTAACTTGATCCGTTACTTCCAGTTTTGGGGGCCATTACTCGAGTACATACTCGAGTAACGTATTACTTTACCTCAAGTTCCTCCTCGGGTAATACTTCTCTGTTATTCATAACTTCAAGTTGTTACTCCAGTAAAGTTGTCCTCTGATAATCTCTGTTTTTGTCTCTCAAAATAGAGTTTCTTTCTTCCTGCAAAACAAGTTTCTATATACTCCGATGCTTAAGTTAGTGATCATCAAAACATTATCAAATGACTTCATCTAATATTATGAAATGCTGAAATTTCTTATAACTCATTGGGATTTACCATTCCCAATTCTCTTCTAATGAATAGAAATTGATCTTTTGCAAGGGGTTTTGTGAAGATATCTGCTAGTTGAAGATGAGTGGGAATGAATATCACTTTCACATCTTTCTTTTGAACATGATCTCTGATGAAGTGATGCCTGACATCGATATGCTTGGTTCTAGAATGTTGAACTGGATTCTTTGCTAGGCTTATCGTACTTGTATTGTCACAATAGATTGGTATTTCCTTGAGGTATATACCAAGATCTTGTAGTTGTTGTTTTAACCATATCACTTGTGCACAACAACTTGAGACTGCAACATATTCGGCTTCCGTTGACGAAAGAGACACTGTATTTTGTTTCTTGCTGAACCATGATACAAGAGATCCTCCAAGAAATTGTCCTTGTCCACTGGTGCTCTTTCTGTCCGTTTTGTATCCTCCATGATCTGAATCTGAATATGCAACAAGATATTCATTTCTTCCTTTAGGATACCACAAACCCAATTCAGATGTGTCACCAAGATATCTAAAGATTCGTTTGACCGTTTCAGCATGTGATTCCTTTGGTGCTGATTGATATCTTGCACATATACCAACACTAAATTGAATGTCTAGTCTACTTGCCGTAAGATAGAGTAATGATCCAATCATTCCTCTATATTTTATAATGTTGTAGTCTTTTCCTTTGACATCAGCATCAAGTAACGTAGTTGAGCTCATAGGTGTGTCAGTGCCATTTGCTTCATCCATTCCATACTTCTTCAATAGCTCTTTCAAATACTTTGTTTGAGATATGAAGATTACATTCTTTCTTTGTTTGATTTGCAGACCAAGAAAGAAATTCAATTCTCCCATCATTGACATCTCAAATTCTCCCTGCATTATCTCAGAAAATTCCTTACACAGAGATTCATTAGTAGCACCAAACACAATGTCATCAACATAAATTTGAACAATTAAAATATCATTGTGTTTTCATTTTATAAAGAGTGTTGTATCAGCTTTTCCTCGTACAAAACCTTGATCGATAAGAAACTTACTAAGCCTTTCATACCAGGCTCTAGGAGCTTGTTTTAAACTATATAAAGCCTTTTTAAGTTTGAAAACATGGTTAGGTTTAGTAACATCCTCAAAACCTGGAGGTTATTTTACATACACTTCTTCCATGATGTAACCATTTAGAAAAGCACTCTTAACATCCATTTGATAGAGTTTGAATCCTTTGATGCATGCAAAGGCTAAGATTACACGTATAGCTTCCAATCTAGCCACTGGAGCATACGTTTCCTCATAATCAATTCCTTCTTCCTGATTATAGCCTTTGGCCACCAATCTTGCCTTGTTTCTGACAATAATTGCAAATTCATCGAGTTTGTTTTTGAATACCCATTTAGTACCAATGATCGTATGATCTTTGGGTCGGGGCACCAAATCCCAAACTTGATTCCTCTCAAATTGATTTAGTTCTTCTTGCATTGCTATGACCCAATCATTGTCTGATAGGGCTTCATCAATGTTAGAAGGTTCAATCTCAGAAATGAATGCAGAAAAACTTACTTCATTGAAAATTCTATTTCTAGTTTTGATCCCTTCATTTACATCTCCTATAACTTGATCTAAGGGATGACTTTTATTGTATTTCCAAGCTCTAGGTTGACCTAGGGATTGCTCTTCTTCCTTAGTTTCATCAACCTCTGGAATAAGAGACTTAGAAATAGATTGATCATTTTCTTGATTTAAAACAACTTCCTGTTCTTCATCAATGGTTTTGTCAGAGGATTCAAATTCATCAAATACAACATGAATTGATTCTTCAACAACACAAGTTCTTTTATTGAAAATTCTATATGCTTTACTTCGGTTAGAATATCCTAGGAAAATTCCTTCATCAGTTTTAGAATCAAATTTTCCTAAGTTATCTTTACCATTATTATGAATAAAACACTTACAACCAAAGATGTGTAGATGAGAAATGTTTGGCTTTCTTTCTTTGTATAATTCGTAAGGTGTCTTTCCAAGTTTTGTTCTGATATATGCTCTATTTGAAACATAGCATGCTGTACTCATAGCATCAGCCCAAAACACTTGAGACACGTTCTTCTCATTTAACAATGCTCTAGCCATCTCTGTAAGCACTCTATTCTTGCGTTCCACAACTCCATTTTGTTGAGGCGTCCTAGGTGCGAGAAATTGTGATCAATGCCATTAGTGTCACAATACTCTTCAAAGGCTTGATTTTCAAATTCTTCACCATGATCGGTCCTAATACCTGCAATAGACATACCTTTCTTATTTTGCACTTTCTTGGCAAAAACAATAAATTCTTCAAAGGTTTTATCTTTTGATGATAGAAAAATAACCCATGTAAATCTAGAGAAATCATCAACAATGACCAATGAATATAGATTGCCACCAAGACTCTTTATTCTTGCTGGACCAACCAAATCCATATGCAGTAATTGTAATGGTCTATTTGTTGAAATCACATTTTTTAATTTGAAAGATGATTTAGTTTGTTTACCCTTTTGACATGCATCATAAATCAAATCATTCTTGAAATTTACTTTGGGTAATCCAAGCACTAAATCCTTTTTGAGTAATTTGTCTAATTGATGCATATTGACATGAGCCAATCTCTTATGCCATAACCAACTTTCATCGACATTACTCATAAAACAGTTTTCAGATTCATTTCTACTAATATCTAGAGTATAGCAATTACCTTCCCTTTTTTCTCTGAGCTTAGCCTTGATATTCTTCTTATCAAGCTGTAAGTCATTCTTGTTGATAATTAAACATTCTTCTGAGTCAAAAATTACCCAGTTGTCTTTATCTGCACTTTGACTTACGCTCAGCAAATTGTGACATAAGCCTTCAACATAATATACATCCTTGACTTGTATTCCTTTGTCATTTTTGATTTCTCCAATTCCTGCTATCCTTCCGGATTGATTTCCTCCAAATTTTACCTGTCCACCTTCCTTAGGTTGTAATGTAGTAAAACTTTCGAAATCTCCGGTCATATGTCTAGAGCATCCACTATCTATGTACCACTTGCTATTTTTGGATGCTTTGAGACATACCTGCAATCAATTAACTAAGTCTTAGGTACCCACATCTTTTTGGGTCCTTTTAGGTTAGTACAAATGATTTTTTGAATATATGAACCTTTAGGTACCCATTTGTAGGTTCCTATGGTTCCTTTCTTCTTATGAATGCATGAAGATGTATGATGTCCTTTTCTATTACAGTAATTACAAAATGAAAAAGGATTTGATGTATGCACAAAATGTTGAAAATAATTCAAATATGTCTTACCTCCTGCTTTCTTTCTTCCTTTTCTTTTATCTAATTTTGGATCATATCCAATTCTAGATCGATCATTTACAAATCGTTGAGCTTTTAAAATAACACTTAGCATCTCACTTCCTTGTGTGAATTTTTCAAGAGTTTTTGTGAGATCAATGTTTTTCTTTTTCAAAGATAAACAATTTTCACAATCCTTTTCCTTAAATTCAGTTTCAAGAACTTTGTTTTTCTTTTTAATAACAATCAGTTCTTTAACTATTTTGATGAATTCAGAATGTAAAGCAATATATTCGGAAAGTAATTCATCATAGGTAGGTTCAGAATCATTTACCTCTTCTTCTGTTTCTTCTTAAGCAACAAGACATATATTAGCTACTTCTTCCTCATCACTTTCTTCATCTGAAGAGCTATCACCCCATATAGCAGATACAAAGGCTTTCTTTTTGTTGAAGAATTTACCTTTTCTCTTTTCTTTGTTCTTTTGATTCAAATCTGGACATTCTGACTTGATATATCCTGGTTTCCCACATTCATAGCAAATGATATGATCTTTGCTACTATTTCCTCCTTTCTGAAAATGTTTGAATCCTTGACCTTTCTTGTAGAACTTTCTAAATCATTTTATGATTAGACCCATCTCGTCATCGTCGAACTCTTTGAACTTTAGTTTACTTTCATATTCAGAAAGACTTCCAAATAGAGAAGCAACTGACCTCATTGATTCTCCTTTTGCTTCTTCTATTGCAGTAACTTTTGCTTCCCACTCTTTAGAAAGAATATTCAAAATCTTTCGTACTTGGGTGTGCTGATCATAGACTTTCCCAAGAGCTGTAAGTTGATTAACAAGATGAGTATATCTAAGTTTGAATTCAGAAATTGACTCACCTGATTTCATTCGAAGTAAATCGAATTTGGTGACCAAGGTGTTGATTCGATTCTCCTTTATTCCCGATGTTCCCTCATAAGCTATTTCCAGAGCTTCCCACATTTGCTTTGCTATTGGGAGTGTACAAATTCTGAAATATTCACTTTGACTTAAAGCGCTTTGTAACATCAGAATTGCCTTGCTGTTGAGAGTGATGAGTTTCTTGTCATTCTCATCATATTCTGCTGGCGTTTTAGGAATTTTCTGAGAATCTTCAATCTTTGTAGGTTGATAATTTCCACTCTCAATTACATCCCATAGCCCATATTCAATAGCCATCACGAACACTCTGAACTTAGCTTTCCAGAAAGAGAAGTGTTCTCCATTGAAACCAGGGGGTCTAGTGATGGATGCTCCGTCGGGAAGAATTCCTTCACCCATGCTTGCCATTGGATCCTTCTTAGGCTGTTAAACCTTAATAAGAAGACCTACGCTCTGATACCAAATGTTAGATCAAGCGTTTTACCCAAGAGGGGGGGTGAATTGGGTGATACTAAAATTTCTTACTAAAATATAAAACTTTGACAAAAGAATTAAACAGTAATGAGAAAGGAGAAATATCACCGAAGTGTACACCGGGAGTTATACTGGTTCGGTCACAACCGCTTTGACCTACGTCCAGTCCTCAGAGCTTCTCTGAGAGTTTCACTATAGCTTCCAAGATTCAGTGGGTTCTTGGCACCTCAGTACAAGCAAGTTCCTTTCACCTGGACACTCGCTCCCCCTTACAAGTTGTAATCCAATCCCAACTCAAGGTTCCACAACCTTAAGTTATCTCAATAACAAATATTGAGTTTGAATGAAATATCTCTCTTACAGAGTGAATAAGAATCACTGAAGCATAGAAATATAATTTCAACGTGAAAACAGAGCAATGAACTTAATAAGTCGTTTGTGTGTGTGCTTGTTGTTATTTCTCAGTTTGAAGGTTCCCATATATATAGGTATATTGGTGATGACCGTTGGAACACTTCCTTTCATCCGTTGGAGAGTGCGCAGCCACTATTGACTTTTCAAGGTTTTGAAAAATATCCGTTGGCGGTGGTTGGCATATGAACGTTTCTTTTGACTTTCATATCTTGATATGATTTCTTCATTGTTTATCTATAAATAGACTAAGAATACTAATACAATGAAAGGTTAATCATATAGGAAACAATATAATGAAAGTTTGAATGATTTCTAAATTTCTGGGTATGCTTACTCGAGTAGCTCCTCGAGTATCCCTTGAAGTTTACTCGAGTAGCTCCTCGAGTAACATCGAGAAATCTTTGTTTAATTGAAGGTCAATGAATAAAAACAATATTACTCGGGTAGTACATGGAGTAAACTAAATTTCAAACCTTTGGGAATGGTTATTTACTCGGGTAGCTACTCCAGTAATGCTTTTGCAACTTCATAGATTATTGGGGTAACACCTCGAGTAATCCTTTAAAAAAACTTTTGATTACTCGATGCTCTATTCCAGTAATGTTGTCAGGATTTCAAGGCCGAGAGCAATTACCTTGTTACTCGAGTCAGGACTCGAGTAATGCAATTATTTTTTGCATAGGTTACTCGGGTACCACCTCGAGTAACTAAGATTTTTGAGCATGACTTACCTGGGTAATGACTTGAAGTTTACTTTGAAAATATTTCTGCATACTAGGGTACATACTCGAGGAATCCACTAAAGATAGAACATTAGAAACTTGTATACTAGAGTAAGGACTCGAGGAAGATGAAATAAAGAGAGATCAAGTTAATCGGGTACCAACCTCAAGTTTCCACTTACTTTAGTATGTTACTCGAGTAGCTCCTCGAGTAACATTGGCAGTGGTACAAAGTGCCGAGAGTTACATATTTTCAGAAACAGAGTTACTCGAGTAGCTCCTCGAGTATCATGGGGAAAACTTGAAGGCAACTGGAAGTTTTCACAGGATTACTCGAGTAGCTCCTCCAGTAACATTAGCAGTAGTACAAAATGCCGAGAGGTCCACATTTTAAGAAACACAGTTACTCGAGTAGCTCCTCGAGTATCATTGGGAAAACTTGAAGGCAACTGGAAGTTTTCACTTGGTTACTCGAGTACCTCCTCGAGTAACATTAGCAGGCCGAGAGCAACTCCAAGTTTTTACCTGGTTACTCGAGTAGCTCCTCGAGTAATGGTGGCAGGTTACTGGAAGTTTTCTCTTGGTTACTTCAAGTTTTGTCTCATTACTCGAGTAGCTCCTCGAGTAATGCTTTAGAAGATTTGCTTCTGATCAAGTTCCTCAGCATTTTCTCATGGCCTTTCTTCATTACTCCAATGCTTACTTCAAGTGATGCTTGTTCCTGTCATTACTTAGTTCAAACTTGTTTATTAATTATTTCCTTTTCAAACCATACTTTTGTTATCATCAAAATATGAGATCTAACAAGGATTAAATCTCCTAATCTTAGCAATCCTTCTGAATCCTCTGAACCATATCAACCTTCTGATTCTCTTTCATCTCCACCTACCAAGAAATAAAAGATTTCTCCTAAACCTAAAACCAAAGCCAAATCACAAGCTAAGCCTAAGGTGAAAGGGGTTGTTATTAAGAGCCCTTTGCCACAAGAGCTCCAACTAAGAAGATTTCACCTATAGGAAGAGGCAAAGCAACAAAAGAGCCATCTCCTCCTTCTTTTGATTCATCTGACATACCCACTTTTTCTCCAAAACCTCTGAAAAAGCCCAAGATTGATGAGAAGCTTACCAAAGTCATGGTAGGCATGCTTGAAGATGCTTTTCAATCTAAGGAAGCAAAGAAAGGGCAATCTTCAAGGCAACCAGAAGAGAAAGAAGAAGAAATCACATTTCTTCCAAAAGGATTCAACGTGAGCAAGCTTGAGGAATCTCAAAAGTATCTGAGTCACTTTGCAAGGAGAAATGTGTGCAAGATGCACTACATTGACTACAAGGTTCTTCAAGAGGTATTGAAATTCGACCTGAGTCCCTATCTTGATTCCTATATGCCCTGGCTATCTGTTAAACTCCTATTTTACACCAAAGTTGTGAGGCATTTTTACTGTAACCTTGAACCTATAACTAATCCCATTAGGAAGTTTGTGGAAGAAGAAATGACTTCTAAGGTCAGAGGACAGAGAATTCTAATCTTACCTTCCAGAATCAATAATTGGTTAGGAACAGAGAACCCTCCTGATGATGATTATCCTAATTATGATTCAAACCAGTTGTTTTCTATCCTAAGACCTGGTGAGATAGTGGGACCTCTCAATTTCAATCCGAGTAATATGAGTAAATTTCATCGAGTCATATGGTTTATCTATTCTAGAGCCATGGTGAACAAATCCAATAACTTCACTTATTTTATTGAGAGGGACTTCAGAAAAGTTGCCTCATTGATATTCAAAGAACAAAAGGACTTGGGAGAATATATCTTTGCTGAGATCAAGAGATATAGGTATGAAGGAAAACCTACTACTCCAATGCCTTATCCTCAACTTATTTCCTTGTTCCTCAAGAAGAATAAGATTTGGTACTTGGAGAGTAAGGAGCCGATAGAGAGGATAGCACCAGTTGGAAGGAATCAAATTGGAAAATTAAACATTGAGATTCCTCTGAAGACTCCTCTAGAAGCAAGTCCCAAGAAGAATAAGAAGAAGACTGGCACAGAAACTAGTCGAATGTATGACATATAGTCTTCTGCTCCAGCCAACACATCTTCTCCATCTTTCTTTGGTGTTGTAATACAAACATTCATGGAGAACATTTTGAAGAGTTTTCATATCAATATTATGAATACCAATGCGGAGTTGGTAACTTATATGAATGAGAAGATGGGACAACTTGTGGAGAGGATGGATAAGTAGTATGAAGAGTTGTTAGTTAAACAACGTGCCCAGGGTTAGCTTCTGAGATCCATTGTTGCCAGACTTGATGCTATGGCATCTGGCTCCCCTATTCCTGGTCCTTCTGTTATTCCTGAGCCCATACTTGTCTCCGAACATGGACCCTCTATTTATGAATATGAAAGTAAACTAAAGTTCAAACGGGAACTAGATGACATCGGTGACAAGAAGAAGATAGGCCTAGCACTAAAAGCAAAAGAAGAAAATCAAGATGAGGATGAGGAGTTTGACGATGATGAAATGGGCCTAATCATAAAATGATTCAAAAAATTTTACAAGAAAGGTCAAGGATTCAAACACTTTCAGAAAGGAGGAACTAGCAGTAAAGATCATATCATCTGCTACAAATATGGAAAACCAGGATATATCAAATCAGAATGTCTAGAGCTGAACCAAAAGAGCAAAGAAAAGAGAAAAGTCAAATTCTTCAACAAAAAGAAGGCCTTTATATCGCTATATGGGGTGATAGTTCCTCTGACGAAGAAAGTGATGAAGAAGAAGTAGCCAATATATGTCTTGTTGCTCAAGAAGAAATAGAAGAAGAGGTAAATGATTCTGATCCTACCTATGATGAATTACTTTCTGAATATAATGCTTTACATTCTGAATTCATTAAAATAGTTAAAGAATTAGTTGTTTCAAAAAGAAAAACAAAGTTCTTGAAATTGAACTTAAAGAAAGTTCAAAAAAGGATTGTGAAAATTGTTCTTCTTTGAAAAAGAAAAATACTGATCTCACAAAAACTCTTGAAAAATTTACTAAAGGAAGCGAGATGCTAAGTGTGATTTTAAAAGCTCAACGATTTGTAAATGACCGATCTGGTATTGGATATGATCCAAAATCAGATAGAAGGAAAGGTAGAAAGAAAGCAGGAGGTAAGTCATATTTGAATTATTTCCAGCATTCTGTACATACATCAAATCCTTTTGCATTTTGTAATTACTGTAATAGAAAAGGTCATTATACCTCTTCCTACATTCATAAGAAGAAATGAACGATAGGAACCTACAAATAGGTACCTAAAGGATCATATGTTTCAAAAATTTCTTGTACTAGCCCAAAAGGACCCAAAAAGAATTGGGTACCTAAGACTTAATCGTATTTAATTGCAGATATGTCTCAAAGCATCCAAAAACAACAAGTGGTACATAGACAGTGGATGCTCTAGACCTATGTCCGGTGATTTCGAAAGTTTTACCAAATTGTAACCTAAAGAAGGTGGAAAGGTAAAATTTGGAGGAAATCAAACTGGAAGGATAGCAGGAATTGGTGAAATAAAAAATGACAAAGGCATACAAGTCAAAGACGTATACTATGTCGAAGGATTGTGCCATAACTTGCTGAGTGTGAGTCAAAGTGCAGACAAAAACAACTAGGTAATATTTGACTCAGAGGAATGTCTAATTGTCAACAAGAAAGACTTACTACTTGATAAGAAGAATATCAAGGCTAAGCTCAGAGCAAAAAGAGAAGGTAATTGCTATACTCTAGATATTAGTAGAAATGAATCTAAAAATGGTTTTCTGAGTAATACCGATGAAAGTTGGCCATGGCATAAGAGATTGGCTCATGTCAACATGTATCAACTAGGCAAACTACTCAAAAAGGATTTAGTTCTTGGATTACCCAAAGTAAATTTCAAAAACGATTTGATTTGTGACACATGTCAAAAGGGTAAACAAACTAAATCATCTTTCAAATTGAAAAATGAGATTTCAACAAATAGACCACTACAATTATTGCATATGGATTTGGTTGGCCCAGCAAGAGTAAAGAGTCTTGGTGGAAACTTATATTCATTAGTCATTGTTGATGACTTCTCCAGATTTACATGGGTTATTTTTCTATCATCAAAGGATGAAACCTTTGAAGAATTTATTGTTTTTACCAAGAAAGTGCAAAATGAGAAAGGTATGTCCATTGCAGGTATTAGGACAGATCATGGTGGAGAATTTGAAAATCAAGCCTTTGAAGAATATTGTGATACTAATGGCATTGATCACAATTTCTTTGCTCCAAGGACACCTCAACAGAATGGAGTCGTGGAGCGTAAGAATAGAGTGCTCACTGAAATGGCTAGAGCAATGTTAAATGAAAAGAATGTGTCTTAAGTTTTCTGGGCTGATGCTATGAGCACAGCATGCTATATTTCAAATAGAGCCTATATTAGAAGAAGAAAAAACTCAGAAAGACACCATATGAGCTGTACAAAGGAAGGAAGCCAAACATTGCTCATCTACATATCTTCGGTTGTAAGTGTTTCATTCATAATAATGGTAAAGATAACTTAGGAAAATTTGATTCTAAAACTGATGAAGGAATTTTCCTAGGATATTCTAACCGAAGTAAAGCATAGAGAGTTTTCAATAAAAGAACATGTGTTGTTGAAGAATCAATTCATATTGTATTTGATGAATTTGAATCCCCTGACAAAACCATTGATGAAGATCAGGAAGTTGTTTTAAATCAAGAAAATGGTCAATCTATTTTTAAATCTCTTATTCCAGAAGTTGATGAAACCAAGGAAGAAGAGCAGTCACTAGGACAACCTAGAGCCTTGAAATACAATAAAAGTCATCCCTTAGATCAAGTCATAGGAGATGTGAATGAAGGGATCAAAACTAGAAATAGAATTTTCAATGAAGTAAGTTTTTCTGCATTCATTTCTGAGATTGAACCCTCTAACATTGATGAAGCCCTATCAGACAATGATTAGGTTATAGCAATGCAAGAAGAACTAAATCAATTTGAAAGAAATCAAGTTTGGGATTTGGTACCTCGACCTAAGGATCATTTGATCATTGGCACTAAATGGGTATTCAAGAACAAATTCGATGAATCCGCAATTATTTTCAGAAACAAGGAAAGATTGGTGGCCAAAGGCTATAATCAGGAAGAAAGAATTGAATATGAGGAAACGTATGCTCTAGTGGCTAGATTGGAAGCTATACGCGTACTCTTAGCCTTTGCATGCATCAAAGGATTCAAACTCTATCAAATGGATATAAAGAGTGCATTTCTAAATGGCTACATTATGGAAGAAGTATACGTAGAGCAACCTCCAGGTTTTGAAGATGTAACCCAACTTGATCATGTTTTCAAACTCAAAAAGGCTTTATATGGTTTAAAACAAGCTCCTAGAGCATGGTACGAAAAGCTTTGTGAATTTCTTATTGATCAAGGTTTTGTATGAGGAAAAGTTGATATAACACTTTTTACAAAACGAAAACATGATGATATTTTAATTGTTCAAATATATGTTGATGACATTGTTTTCGGTGCTACTAATGAATCTCTGTGTAAGGAATTTTCTGAGATAATGCAGGGAGAGCTTGAGATGTCAATGATGGGAGAATTGAATTTCTTTCTCGGTTTGCAAATCAAACAAAGAAAGAATGGAATCTTCATATCTCAAACAAAGTACTTGAAAGAGCTATTGAAGAAGTATGGAATGGATGAAGCAAATGGAACAGACATACCTATGAGCTCAACTATATTACTTGATGCTGATGTCAAAGGGAAAGACTACAACATCACAAAATACAGAGGAATGATTAGATCATTACTCTATCTCAAGGCAAGCAGATCGGACATCCAATTCAGTGTTGGCATATGTGCAAGATATCAATCAGTACCAAAGGAATCACATGCCAAAACTGTCAAACGAATCTTTAGATACCTTGCTGACACACCAGAATTGGGTATGTGGTATCCTAAAGGAAGAAGTGAATATCTTGTTGCATATTCAGATTTTGATCATGGAGGATACAAGACAGACAGAAAGAGCACCAGCGGACAAGGTCAATTTCTTGGAGGATCTCTTGTATCATAGTTCAGTAAGAAACAAAATACAGTGTCTCTTTCGTCAATAGAAGCCGAATATATTGCAGTCTCAAGTTGTTGTACACAAGTGATATGGCTAAAACAACAACTACAAGATCTTGGTATTTATCTCAAAGAAATATCAATCTATTGTGACAATACTAGTACGATAAGCTTGGCAAAGAATCCAGTTCAACATTCTAGAACCAAGCATATCGATGTCAGACACCACTTCATCAGAGATTATGTCCAAAAGAAATATGTGAAAGTGATATTCATTCCTACTCATCTTCAACTAGCTGATATATTCACCAAACCTCTTGCAAAAGATCAATTTCTATATATTAGAAAAGAATTGGGAATGGTAAATCCCAATGAATTATAAGTTATTTCGGTTTTTCATAATGTTAGATAATGTTATTTGATAATGTTTTGATGATTACTAACTTAAGCATCGGAGTATGTAGAAACTTGTTTTGCAGGAAGATTGAAACTCTATTTTAAGAAATAAAAATAGAGGTTAACAAGGACACCATCACTGGAGTGCCAACTTCAAGTAATGTCTGACAGTGCCGCATTACCCGAGAGACGACTTGAAGTAAATGGGCACATTACTTGAGTGGGCATTCGAGTAATGGACTTCAAAAACTGGTAGTGAAGTCTCAAGTCACATGGAATTTAAATCAAACGGCTCATTTGGTGAGAAATGAACAGTCAAGAGGAGAAAAGATAGATTACCCGAGTGAAGCCTCGAGTAAACTTGAAGTTTTTACTCGAGTAAGGCTCGAGGTACTGTAGGTCCAGATCACAAATTCGATGAGAATCAATTCAAATATGTTATAAAATGGCTATCAAATGATCGAGGAAACATACATGAATAATTTCAATATTATTCATGCCAGGTATGCAATTTAAATGAATTATTTTAGAATTTTCTATATGATCACTCGAGTGGGGACTCGAGTGAACTCGATAATCACCCGAGTAGGGCCTCGAGTAATGTCGGGTTCTAGGTCTTTAACAGTCACAAACTTGGTCATTTCCACAAAATCTCCTCGAGTGAATCACCTAGTCCTCTCACAAAAAGGTTTCACAATCTGTTCCTTGCTTGATTTCTATCAAAACCCATCAAATCTTAGCTCCAAACACTTCCTATTTTGTTCAGAATCTCTCTACCCTTACTCGCGACTTCTCACTCTGGTTTTTCTGAGATTTCTATTTTCTCTAAATCAAGATGGTTAGAACCAAGAATCTTACTCCTACAGACTCTTCTGAATCTCGACAACCCTCTGACCCTCTTTCTTCTCTACCTAGAAAGAGACGAAAGCTCACTCCAAGATCAAAGGCCAAAGTCTAACCGAAACCTCAACCTAAACCAAAGGAGAAAGGTGTTGTGATCAAAGAGCCAGTGGTCACAAGGGCTCAATCAAAGAAAAGTGCCTCAACTGGGAGAGGCAAAAGCACTAAATCACCTTCTCCTTCACCTTCTGATTCTTCCACTCCCTCTTTTACTCCGAAATCTTCCAAAAAGCCAAAGTATGATGTGAAAGTTGCTAAAGCTATAGCTAGGATCCTTGAAGAATTAGAGAAAACTGGAGCAAAGAAGGGCTAATCCTCCAAAAAGCCAGAATTGCTAGAAGCAGAAATCACTAAACCTCCAAAAGGATTCAATGTCAACAAATCGGAGGAATCTCAAAAGTACCTAACACAGTTCTCAAGAAGGAAGGTATGCAAAACTCACAGTGTGGATCTCAAGATTCTTCAGGAGGTATTGAAGTATGACCTAAGTCCCTTCCTTGAACCCTTTATGCCTTGGTTGTCAATTAAACTTCCTTTTTGCACTAAAATAGTCACTCATTTTTACTGCAACCTAGAAATCCTAGATGAACTAATAAGACATCTGCAGAGGAAGAAATGACCACAACAGTTAAAGGCCAGAAAATCCTTATCTCACCCTCTAGGATCAATATTTGGTTAGGAATAGAAAATCCCCCTGATGACATCTATTCCAAGCTTGAACCTAACCAGATTTTCACTGTCCTTAGACCTGGTGAGCTAGTGGGTCCTCTTAACTTTAAACCGAGTGACATGTGTGACCATCATAGGGTTCTTTGGTATATTTACTCTAGATCCCTTGTGAACAAAGCCAATAACTACACCCATTTCTCTGACCGAGACTATAGGTAGTTTGCTTCTCTACTCCTGAAGGAACAAAAGGACTTGGGAGAATACATCTTCTCTGAGATGCAGAGGTACAGAATAGAAGGGAAAGCAACTACTCCTATGCCATATCCTCAGATCATTTCTCTTATTCAAAAGAAAAACAAGATATGGTATTTGGAGAATAAGGAGCCCATTGAGAGGATCACTCTAATTGGAAGAAACCAGATTGGGAAGCTTAATGTTGAGATTCCCCTCAAGAGCCCTATGGAGTCTGGCCCCAGGAAGAAGAAGAAGACTGAGACTGAGAGAAGCAGAATGGATGATACTCAGTCCTCTGCTCCAGCTGCCACTACTTCTTCACCTTCATTCCTCAATACCTCACTGCAAACCTTCATGCAGAACATATTGAAGAGCTTTCACATCGACATCTCCAACACAAATGCTGAGATGGTAACTCATATGAATTACAAGATGGCTGAATTGGTTGAGAGGATGGACAAGGTGAGACTCTGAGGTTGATTATGGCTAGATTGGACTCTATGGGTCCTGGACCTTCTGCTGGTCCATCATCTGTTCCTGAGGCATTCTCACCTCCAAAGCACATCCCCTCAGAGCATCATCATATTGAGGTTGATCCAACTGTCCCTAAGACCTCCTTTCCCAAACCTGTGGACTCACCACCTAGAGTTTAGCCTGAACCCACACCTACGCCTATTCCTTCCCCTACTCATACAGATGAGATCTCTCCCTCATCCTCTGGTCATCATTTTGCAGGTGCCACAGAAGAGGTTGAGATTAACTCTATTGTTGTATATCAATCACCTCCAATCCCTCCAAGAGATGACATTCATATTCCTCCACTCAACCTTCCTAAACCAGAATCTTCCAGCTCCTCTTTTGATTCTTCTAGTTCAGATGGTTCATATAGCTCCATGGTCATTCCTGTCAAGCCTATATCTGCAGCCAAGCCTTCTAGTTCTCCACTTGATTGATGAAGACAAAAAGGGGGAGAAGAGCTTGAGTGATTTTGTGGTTGACTGAGCTTCTTTTATTTCTGGTATATAGGTGTACATGGGATTTAGGAGCTTTTCATATTTTGTAATCCAATTATAGTTCAATTTCAATTCAAGTTCATTTAAGTTTTAAGTTATATTACATTGTAGGATTAATGAGTTTATTATGTATACAAGGTGAATATGTTATGTTTTCAAAAATTTCCAAAACACTTTGAATTGACACTTAACAAGTTATTTCAAAAAGGATTTCAAAGTTACAATTGATTTCAAGAAGTGTTTATTTGAAAACTCAATTTCTAAAACTTTGTCAAAATCACCAAGTTTTGTCATCATCAAAAAGGGGGAGAATGTTAGATCTCACATGTTTTGATGATAACAAAGAATGGGTATGAAAAAGATTTGATAAACAAACAAGTTTGAACAAAGTAATGACAGAGAAAATCATCACTTGAAGTAAGCACTGGAGTAATGAAGAAAGGCCAAGAGAGAAAGCTGAGAAACTTCATCACTGGCAGAATTTCTAAAAGGCTACTCGAGTAAGAACTCGAGTAATGAGACAGAAACTTGAAGTAACCAGAGCACAGAACCTCAAGTAACTCACGGCCAGATACATCACTCGAGGAATGACTCGAGTGATATGAAGTGAAAAGAAGAGTTACTCGAGTCAACATTCGAGTAACCTGCCACAAGGAAATGAGTTGCTCTCGGCCATGTAATCCTGCCAACGTTACTCGAATAAGCACTCGAGTAATCAGGGAAATCACTTCCAGTTGCTCTCGGCCTGCCAACGTTACTCGAGTCAGTACTCGAGTCCCCTGCTTCAAGAAATATGTTGCTCTTGGCATTTTAATCCTGCCAATGTTACTCGAGGAACCACTCGAGTAAATCACTGTGGTAAACAAAACTTGAAGGTAACACTTGATTAATCTGAAATGTTATTATCACACTTCACTCGAGGCACCACTCAAGTATGCAGGTGTGAAAATGTTATATGTCAAAGACTTGAACGAGATTACTCGAGTCAGTAATCGAGTGATCTGCAGAGTTATTTACAATGCACTTGAAGTATCCACCCGAGTAAGCTATACAAAAAATAGATGTTCACTCGAGGCGGTACTCGAGTAAACAGGTATTTCCAAGGTTTGTAATTTGCTTTACTCAGTGCACTACCCGAGTAATATGATATATTAATTCTTTGCCAAGTTTTTCATCAAGCTACTCGAGAAGCCACTCGAGTAAATAGCATGATTACTAGAGTACCTACTCGAGTAATCAAACCCAGAAATTCAGAAATCATTCCAACGTTCATTGATTTGTTTCCTATATGATTAACCCTCTATTATATTAGTATTCTTAGCATATTCGCAGATAAACAATGAAGAGATCTTACCAAATAAGGAAATTCAAATGCAACGTTCAAATGCTACCTACCTCCACCTACCGCAAACAGATATTTTTCAAAATATGAAAAAGTCAACAGTCGCTGCGCATACTCCAACGGGCGAGAAGAAAATGTTCCAATGGTCATTATCAACACATATATATATATGGGAACATCCAAACAGAGATTATAACGAGAACACACACGAACGCATTATCAAGTTCACGCTCAATACTCTGTTTTTACACATACTTGTAATTTTGTGCTTCAGTGATTCTTTTTCACTCTGTAAGATAGATATTTCATTCAAACTCAATATTTTTTATTGAGATAGCTTAAGGTTGTGGAACCTTGAGTTGGGATTGGATTACAACTTGTAAGGGGGAGCGAGTGTCCAAGCAAAGGAACTTACTTGTACTGAGGTGCCAAGAACCCACTGAATCTTGGAAATTATAGTGAAACTCTCAGAGATGCTCTGAGGACTAGATGTAGGTCAAAGTAGTTGTGGCTGAACCAGTATAACTCCCGGTGTACACATTGGTGATATTTCTCCTTACTCTTTACTGCTTTATATTCACCGTCAAGTTTTATATTTGCAACGAAATTTTTAGTATCACCCAATTCACCCCCCCTCTTGGGTGAAACGCTTGCTCTAACAATCATCCCTTGAACCATCAAAAGCATCTTGTTGTTTCTTTATCAACTTACTTATTAGCAAAGCACATTGTTCCCAAACTCTTTTTTCTCTCCAACGTGAACAGTTTTGGGGCCTGAGTCATTGAACTCAAAATCAACTATCATTACTAGGAAAAAAAAGCCTATAAGACCATCACATATAGACCTCTCTAGGCGGAGATGGTTAAAAAACTATAACCAGTGGCATTTTTGTAAATATTGATACAACTTTAGACCGGCCACGCTTCCTTTCAATTTAAATAATACTTTCTAAATCAATTATAGTTTAATACGGCCTTGATATGTATTAAATATTATGAAAATATAAAAATTTAAATTCTTTTTAGACTGAACGCTTATACATCCGATTTAAACATCATTTATTGTCATTTATTTACATCCGGTCTTAAATATTTTAATGTTTCTTCAGCTTCCAAGGTAAACTTCCCAACCATGTGTCCCTTTGAAATATATATGAAGCCACTTTAATAAATGTAATCTTTATCCATCTTGTCTATTTAAACTCCCATTTCCTTTCACTTCTTCATTTAAATCCAACTCTCTCCTATCTCAAATATCAATATGGTGAGACGTATTGAGCCTCCTTCAGTTGTCCTCCTTTTTCTCCTTCATCTTTGCTGCAACTGTTCGTGAGGCAAGTTCTTAACCATCTCAATGCTAGGGTAGCTCACATGAAGAGATGCCTTAGAACACTCTTCACTTTGCTGCACACTGTCAGTAACAAGTTGAACCTTATACTAGACGCCAATGATGTCTAGTACAATCTTTCAGATAACCCCACTTCTCCTTCCTCTTCTTCCTCCCCTACCCCCGATGATGAGGAGAAGATTAAGGGTCTTTTTTATTACATAAAATGTTTTTTAATCAATGTACTAATGTTGCCTTTGGGCAGCAAGAAAATTATAATATTAATGAAAAAGAAAAATTATTTCTAATCTTGATCTTGAACGTCTCTTGTATCTTTGTTATATTATTGTTTTGGTCTCTAGCTTGATAAGTTAATTTTATGATATGTGTGTGTATGTGTGTGTTTGTAAAATACATTAGTAAATTATATTATCTGGGATATTGCTAAATATATAATTTGATTATATTCAGATTGGTTGTAGTGACACAAGGTCTAAATATGTTAATTTGAACCGTTATTTAACTCTTGATTGGTTTAAATATTGTTAATGTTCTAACGTTCACTTTTTATTTAGACCGGATAAAATGAACATTCGATCTAATAATTATTATTTAGACTGTGATTTCAAACACTACTGTAAAAAAGCAAAGTTGTGGTGCTTGTAATTGCATTAGCTATGACACTAGAAAAGTGCCATATATCAAGACGCCACTAAAAAAAATGTGGTGCTTGGAAGCGCCACAACATTTTAATTTTTTTTAAAAAAACAAATACCCTCCTGTGGCGCTTTTTGGAGGAAGGGCCACAGGAGAGCAGCCCTTCCTGTGGCCCTTCCTTAAGGAAGCGCCACAAGAAAGTCTATCCTCTTTTTTTGTTTTTACATTCTTTTAGTGGCTCTTGTTTAATGAAGCGCCATAGGAACTTTTTTTGTTTTTGCCATATTTTTTGTTCATATCTCCAATAATTGCAATCGTACTTGCACTCCATGGTTTAAACATTTTCTATATATATTCACAGCAAAATGAAGAAAAGCAAATAACAAGAATGAGAGATAACTTTAAAATAATACAAAAAAATAATTAATTAACTAAAGTAGTACTAAAAATAAATATACAATATATTGTGAATGAAATACAACAAATTCAACTTGAATACATGACACAACAATTGGCAAGAAACAACACAACAAACACTAGCTAGCGAATTAAATACTATAGCTACCTAAAGATTTGCCTAAACAGATATTAACACCATTCCTCGATCACTTCATTAAGTTGATGGTCAGTCAAAGTGTCACAACGTTGATCTTCATAATACTACACATATATACAATCAGGCACAAATTAAAATGAATTAAAATAAGTAAAAATTAATTATCAGGCACTAATTAAATTTAATTAAAACACAACATGTGTAACCCCTACCTTATTACCCATAATTATAATTCAAAAATACATAATTAAGATAGATTAGAGACCAATGGTTAATTCAAAATCTGTTACGTCCCAGACTTTAAAACAAGAAACCGCCCAAAGATGAGGTGGGTTTTCAAAAAAATTTTCAAAATTAGTTTGATTCGGTGTCATACTCACATTTCAAATATAATTAGCCACACAGTTAAGTTGCATTCATAAATATCAGAGTGTAAACCAAAATTTCGGGCAATTCCCTGGTTTTCGTATATTAACTAAAGGGTTTATAGGCCATTTTCACCCCTTACAGTTTCCCATTCAGGGGATTACATATCCTCATCCAAAATATGCTTTTACAAAATATCCAGTAATCACAATCAAAATATGACAACTATCCATCAAACTAAAGAAAAATAGCCACCCTTGGTTGGTTGTTTCTCCTTCGAGCCGCTTGCCCTGGCTGTAGGTTAGTCAATGGAAAAAATGAGATTCAAGAGAATCCCGGTGGTAACAAATCACTCATACAACATATAATCACATAGCATGCAAGTAAAATCACCAAACAGTAGTAGCATACATATGGCCTTTGTGGCATACACATATTCTTCACAACTTTCACATAGCCTTCATGGCTTACACATTTACAATGGCAGGAGTATATGTGAATTGCGTCACATCCACGACTGCTCACACTATAATACACATCACCTTCACGGCTTACACATTGCTTGGGCCGCATACACATTGCCTTCACGGCATACATATAGCCATCATGACTTACACATAGCCTTCACAGCTTTCACATAGTTTTCATTGTAGCAAACTTCACAACATTCCCAATACACAATTCAATGATAAAACAAACATACAATGCATTACACATAGTATAAGAGAAAGTGTCACTACCGTGCTCTTTCCGCTCGTGCTCTAGCATTGGTTTATCATGCATAGGGCAAATGCCAAATCCTATCAATCATAATCAAGGACGATGAGTTATTACCTATTCCAATTCTTTAATAACTCAATACTTGGGTTGGTTCTGTCATAATATCTTCTATTTTCGCATAAGTGACCAAATTTGACAGAATTTTTCATCAAATTTGAAATATCATAACTAATTCTAAAAAAATTGAAATAAAGTGATTCTAAAGGTTTTTTTACTCTTATTTAGTCTATGTTCAAGGAAAAATATCACCCACAGCCAGTTAGATACATAGCATTCCCAGAATTTTCCTTTATTGCACACTGTTAGAATTCAACCTAGTTTTCATGACCTAACTTCCAAAATTCATAACTCCCAGTATACAAATCAAAATAACACAAATGACCTATCAAATTAAATCTTAATATGTCTACTATTTAATTGGAAAGTTTCTGAATTTTTAGAAATCATTTAGTTATCTAAAAATACCACACAATCAGGGTAACTTGCTGGAATTCTGTTCGGCAGAAAATCTAGTTTTGTATTGAGTTTCAATGACCCAAAATTCACAACCCGGGCCTATTTCCACACAATTTGTTGTGTAGAACACAATGGTAACATCAAAAGAAACATATTCCTACTCATTATCCACATCCTGTTTTGGCAAAAAAAATCAACAAATTTCCAGAAATCACCAAACTCCCAAATTGAGCATCAAACTTGTGTCATATGGTTTCTAATCAAAGTCAACATATTTTCTTTTCCTCTTCATGCCATAAGAATTGTAGCCCTTGGAACAGCCAAAAGGGCTTCTTGAATTAATATAATTTCAACTCTTCAAATATTACTTCTTTAGTTGAAATTGTTGACTTAGTCATCATCTTTTACAACTTGGTCAAATTGCCTTCAGATGTCATATATTAATAACCTATATTGTTTCCTCTTGTCTTAAGTAAGTCATGGCCCTTTGAAGGAGATAATGATCTTATAAAATATCCACTTGCAACATAATATTTAATTGCCAATTTTTGCATGTGAAAATTGACTGAAGTCATCATCCCCTTTTACTTGGCCAAAAATGCTTCCATATGACTCATATTATGGCCAAATAAATATTCTCCTCATATGTCTCTTCCATATGCCATTTTCCCTTCTTCTCATGTTCAAATTAGTCCTTTGGTCAATTTTGGCTTTATGTGAAAACACTAAGTAGTTATCTCAAGCTAATCAGAACTAAAATCATAACAAAAATTACAAAGGTAATTCTGTCATTAATCCCACCATCTACTCTCTATATTCAGCCCTTAAGTACATTTTAGTGTATTACAATATGAAGTGCAAATAAATAACTTACTTTTTGAGGAATAAATGGCTGATCATACATAATTACATCCTTCATAAATTTCATGATATAATACCCATAATCATTGTCATTGGATTGGAAAGGGCACTGCAAAAATTTAATGAAATATTTAACTTTGTTTATGAATAAAAATTGTTTACTAACAAAGTTTGAGTAAATTCATATATTAGTACCAGTATCTTCTTCTAAAGATAGCTAAAGTGAGGGTCAACAGCTTTAGAATAGCTTAAGGAGACAGAGGCCTGATACATAATCAATACGCTAACAAACCAAATAGAAACTGATTACTTTTGGTCATTCAATCACATATGCAAATATTTACACATACGCACGTACACTTACCTATTGAACAATAGCAACATATCATAATAGTTTTGTGGAAGACCATTAATTAGAGGATCCATATAGTAAATGTGAGGGCCTAAAGGTTCTGTTGGATTGATAACATCAATATCCAATATAGCCTAAAGACCACTAATTATGAAACATGTTGAGTTAACCATTGCCATATTTTTGATAGGGTTACTCGAGGGACTACCTGAGTAACATACATGAATACTCGAGTAGTCACTTAAGCAAGGTAGTCTAGAAATTATACTTTTCATAAAATGTTTATTAAATTGATTTCTATATGATTAACTCTTCATTGCATTAGTATTCTTAGAACATTTGCAGAGAAACAATGAAAGATCTTGCCAGAAGTAAAAAGTCAAATAAAAGTTCGAGATCTCATCTACTACTACCTACCGCAAACGGATAGTTTTCAAAATTCGAAGAATAGTCAACCGTTGCTGCGCGACTCTAACGGACATGTTTGAATTGCTTCCAACGGACATTACAAATCATCTATATATATATATATATAAAGCATTCAAAGAAAAGAAAACAAGATACAAGAACTGAGAACACATATCGATCAATACACTCATAGTGCTTTGTTTTCTTATACTCATTTATTATACTTTAGTGATTATATATTTGCTCTGTAAGAGATTTTTTCATTACAAACTCAATATTTGTTATTGAGACAACTTAAGGTAGTGGAACCTTGAGTTGGGGATTTGAGTACAACGTGTAAGGGGAGCGAGTGTCCAAGTGAAGGAACTTGCTGTATACTGAGATGCCAAGAACCCACTGAATCTTGGAGAGTATAGTGAAACTCTCAGAGACACTTTGAGGACTGGATGTAAGTCAAAGTGATTGTGGCCGAACCAATATAACTTTCGGTGTACACTTCGGTGATATTTCTCTTTACTCTCAACTGGTTTAAATATTCTATCAATTTTCTTATATGCGATGAAATTTCTAGTATCACAAAATTCTCCCCCCTCTTGGGTGAAATGCTTGCACTAATATTTGGTATCAGAGCATAGGTCTTCTTGTTAAGGCTTAATAGCCTAAGAAGGATCTAATGGCAAGCATGGGTGAAGGAATTCTTCTCGACAGAGCTTCTATCACAAGACCTCCAAGTTTTAATGGCGAACATTTCTCATTCTGCAAAGCAAAGTTCAGAGTCTTCATAATGGCTACTAAATACGGGCTATAGGATGTGATTGAGAGTGGAAACTACAAACTTGAAAAGATTGTAGAGTCACAAAGAGTTCCCAAGACACCAGCAGAATATGATGAGATGACAAGAAACTCATCACACTCAACAGCAAGGCAATTCTGATGATTCAAAGTGCCTTGAGTCAAAATGAGTACTTTAGAATCTGCACACTTCCAACAGCTAAAGAAATATGGGAAGCCTTGGAAATAGCCCACGAAGAAACTTCAGAAATAAAAGAAAACCGGATCAATACTCTGGTTACTGAGTTTGATTTACTTTGAATGAAATTAGGTGAGTCCATAGCTAAATTTGAACTTAGATATACTCACCTTGTTAATCAACTTGCAGCACTTGGAAAATTCTATGATCAACATACCCAAGTACGAAAGATTTTAAATATTCTTTCTAAAGACTGGGAGGTAAAAGTCACTGCAATTGAGAAAGCAAAAGGTGAATCAATACGATCGGTTGCTTCTCTATTCGGAAGCCTTTCTAAATATAAAAGCAAATTAAAGTTCAAACGAGAACTAGATGATATTGGTGACTAGAAGAAAAGAGGTATAGCACTGAAAGCAAAAGAAGAAGAATAAGATGAAGATGAAGAGCTTGATGATGATGAAATGGGCCTAATCATGAAACGATTCAGAAAGTTCTACAAGAAAGGTCAAGGATTCAAAAACTTTCAAAAAGGAGGAACACGCAATAAAGAACACATCAACTAATATGAATATGGAAAGCCAGGACATTTCAAATCAGAATGTCAAGAGCTAATTCAGAAGAATAAAGAAAAGAGAAAAGGAAAATTCTACAACAAGAAGAAAGCCTTTTTATCTGCCATATGGGGAGATAATTCTTCTGACAAAGAAAGCGATGAAGATGAAGTAGCCAATATATGTCTAGATGCTCAAGAGAAAACAGAAGAAGAGGTAATTGATTCTAATCCTACCTATGATGAACTACTTTCTGAATATAATGCTTTACATTTGAATTCATCAAAGTAGTCAGAGAACTAGTTGTTTTCAAAAAGAAAAACAAAGCTCTTGAAGTAGAACTTAAAGAGAATTTTGAAAAGGATTGTGAAAATTGTACTTCTTTGAAAAAGAAAAACACTGATCTTACTAAATCACTTGAAAAATTCACTAAAGGAAGTGAAATGCTAAATGTAATTTTAAAAGCTCAACGATTTGTGAATGATCGATCTGGAATTGGACATGATCCAAAATCAGACAGAAGAAAAGGAAGAAAGAAAGCTAGAAGAAAATCATACTTGAACTATTTTCAGCGATCTGTGCATACATCAAATCCTTTTGCATACTGTAGTTATTGTAATAGAAAAGGTCATTATACTTCATCATGTATTCATAAGAAGAAAGGAACGATAGGAACCTATAAATGGGTACCTAAA
The DNA here is from genome assembly GCA_963210345.1 of Inga oerstediana. NCBI lineage: Eukaryota > Viridiplantae > Streptophyta > Magnoliopsida > Fabales > Fabaceae > Inga > Inga oerstediana. The sequence goes on from OY723409.1 coordinate 44,081,615, forward strand.
GGTTCATATGTTCCGAAAATCTATTATACTAACCCAAAAGGACCCAAAAAGAAGTAGGTACCTAAGACTTAATCATATTTGATTGCAGATATGTCTTAAAGCATCCAAAAACAACAAGTGGTACATAGACAGTGGATGCTCTAGTCATACAACCTAGGGAAGGTGGAAAGGTAAAATTTGGAGGAAATCAATCCGGAAAGATAGCAGGAATTGGTGAAATCAAAAATGACAAAGGAATACAAGTCAAAGATATATATTACATTGAAGGCTTGTGTCATAATTTCTGAGCGTAAGTCAAAGTATAGATAAAGTCAACTGGATAATATTTGATTCAGACGAATGTCTGATTGTCAACAAGAAAGACTTACAACTTGATAAGAAAAATATGAAGACAAAGCTCAGAGCAAAAAGGAAAGGTAACTGCTATACAATTGATATCAATAGAAATAACTCAGAAAATTGTTTTCTGAGTTATGCCGATGAAAGTTGGTTATGGCATAAGAGACTAGCTCATGTCAACATACACCAACTAGGCAAACTACTTAAAAAGGATTTAGTTCTTGGATTTGTTAGAATCGGTTGGCACAGCTGAAGAATTTTAAAATTTTTTACCGATCCTAATCGAGGATCTATCAACGGCGTTTAAACCAAGTTGGAAGGATTCATACCTTTTGATGATTCAGAGTTTACACGATCTCTAGGAGCCAACACGTCAGGTCCGCTCTCTCTACCGGTATCCACACGAATGCTCTCCAACCGAGACTGCGTGCTAGTGCCTCTAATGTCTCCTAGGGTTTCACTTGCGGCTCTCAATTCTCATGTGAGTATCAATATATCTGCTCTATCAAGTTTATAACCTATGAGGGCTATTTTCAAATTTCAAAATTAATCATCATTAATTTTGAAATTAATTAACAATTAATTATCTTGATGAGCTAATTAAATAAATTCAGTTTAAATTAAATCTGTCCAACAGTTTTAATTTAACCTAGTTATTTAATCCAAATAAAGAGCCATTAGATTTAATTTATCTTCATAAATTAAATCTGAGATAGTATATCTCTATCATGTTAGTTATTAAATTTAATATATCTTAATAAATTAAATTTAAAACTAACACAATATAAAAATATCATATAATATATATATATATAAGATATATATTTCAAAAATATATATATCTATATAATACTATTAATGAATTTTATATTATATATATATATATAAATATAACATTCGTCCACCCTAAATTAAACATTATCTCGTGTTGGGCTATTCTTGTGTGCGACCCTGTAGGTCCATATGAAGTTGGCAGTAGGCCAATAACTATACTAACCTAAAAGTCGCAAGCGGCCTCTAGCAAGACATTACGACAACCCAATTCATATAAGGATCGTTATCACGATGCAACCTATCATAAAACCATGTCACGTCCCTTTTGTCACATGATATATCGATCAAGGATAAGGCATGGATAATGTCATCCTCTTGTTCCTGACCATTACTTTCTCGATTCCTGTGTAGCCTGATAATAGAGACGGAAACTCCTTTCCATCATAGTATGGCCATACATTTCTCAGACTCACTCATCGAGGGGCCCAGTAATATCTCTCTACTAATGTGAGGGATAAATTCCATCTTGATCATGCATATTACTCTGCATGAAAAACCACCAAGCCCGATCGTAACCTTTATCATCACCCGGTCAAAAGTGACTTTTGACTAGTTCAAAGCTTAACAACTCTCATGTAGGAATCCATGATGACCTTAAGTCTAAGGGCATTGTGACGTATTTATATATGAGAAAAGCTTATGACTTGATCCATGTAGCTTTCTCATAGTGGGTCGGTCCAGGACCTTGTACTCTTACAAGTGCCCAAGACTTTGATTCGTATCTCTATATCTTATCAAATTCATACTGATCTTGTTTCATCTCTGCTCCCGCATAGATGACCGACCAGGGACATTTTAGGACTATCTTTATGAATTATACAAGGATACAATTATCATAGTTAACATGCAAATAATATGATAACAGAATGGAGAAATTTCATTAAAATAATAATGTTTAAAGTACAATAATTGGCCTTTAGGGCACAATTTCCAACAGGATTACCCAAAGTAAGTTTTAAAAACGATTTGTGTAACCCCCTTCACGCTTAAGGCCGAGATTTAGTTCATAAACATGTAATTAATGTGGGATTAGAGACCGTAATTGATTTGGGACTTATTAAAGATATATTTTGCCCAAAATCGGATTTGCAAAAACTTTTCTAAACTCAATTACAATAGTCTCATATTCCCATTTTAATACAATATGGCCTGTACAAGTTGATTTCATTTACAAATATCAGAGTGCAAAATATATTCCCGACTCACTCGGGTTCCATTCAAAAATAAAAAGGGATTTACACAAGGCACGAAGCCTACAATTCATACCCTTTTTCTTGGGGATTACACAAAATTCACTATATACAATTCCAAAATATACAATGATAACCATAAACTCCAAAATATACTCCTAAACAGGAGCTCTAACTACTCTTCGTCGCCCGCTTGCCTTTTGATCCTTCAGCCCTGTCTAAAAGGGTTAATTTTGGGAGAGTGAGATTCTAAAGAATCCCCGTAGTAACAAGTCAATCATATAATGTACAATAATAATGCATGTAATCAAATCACTATCCACACAAGCAGCTATAACGGCAGTTACAACGGCAATGGTTAGTATGACACATGTCATCCCTGACGATTGCTCACGCTGAATTGCTCACGTTGTATTGCATCACAACAATCAACACAGTATAATTCACCACAGCTGGGATCCATATAAAGCATATCATGATCACAAGCCACGTAGGCAAGATACACACACGCAGCCCACGGCTGGTTTCACAAACGCCGCCCCCACGGGTCGGATTCACAAAGATCCATGTCGATTACGACGGCAGTCCAACGGCCGACCTAGAGATGACCACTGTCACTCTCTATACGGCTCACACTGACCTGCTCACGCCGTAATGGACCATGGCACACAATTTACAAGTTTAATGATAAGATATGCATACCAAAACATCATACAAGATATGAGAGAAAAGTCACTACCTGAGTTCTTCCGGGCATGTCCTAGCGCCGGTCTCTCCCAAGGAAGGCAAATATCAAATCCTATTTTCACAATTAGGGACGAAGAGTTATTCTCTATTCCAAGACTTAATTCACTTTATAATGCTTAATTGGTTATCATTATTGCTCTTTTAGAGTCACTAAATACTCCTAACAAAACTCCTAAAGGGTAGGAAGAACTATCCCAAAGACCCCTTACTCGAAGGCAAAACACTCATTTTTTTTTGTCATCTCACTCGAGCACAGATGCTCTCACTCGAGCACAAGTACGGACATCACTCGAGCACAAATGCTCTCACTCGAGCATTGGTACGGACAACACTCGAGCACAAGCGAAAGTGAGACTGCGAGTGAGCACCCGAGAGCACAAAGAAACTTTCAGGAACTGGCTCACTCGAGCACAAAATCCTCACTCGAGCACAAGGCCAAATGCCTCACTCGAGCACCCGCGAGAGAAGTCCAGGAAGTGAGGACCCGAGAGCACACAACGCTCTCCAAGACCATGATCACTCGAGCACAACCACATGCACTCGAGCACACACCTCACACCCGCGAGTGAGAAGGCACACCCGCGCACCTTACTCGAGAGTGACAACCCGAGAGCGCCACCCCCCACATGAGGCACAAGCTCACTCGAGCAGACCATGCTCACTCGAGCATGTTCTTCGCTCACTCGAGCACAAAGTGATGTGCTCGAGCATTGCTCATAAAAACCCAGACAACCTCAAAGCACAAAAGGGAAAATCCACACAGCACTCGAGCAGAGTTCATCCCTGCTCGGGTGACATTCATCCCTCACTCGAGCAGACCCATCTCTGCTCGGGTGATGCTCATCCTTCACTCGAGCAGACCCCACCCTGCTCGAGTGAATCCATCAGATAGCAGAAACGCAGAAATAGAGGCACTCTCCTTAACCTTTGCCCAATTGATTCTTATGGATACACAACTTAACCCCAAAGCCATTCCCACACAAAAACACCCAATAAACTCAATGGAATACCTAGAATCATCAAAATCCTACTCCATTATCATGCTTTGGGTTTTGGGCAACAATTTCATCAAAACACCAATCTTAACCAAACTTCTCATTTCAATTACCAATCCATCTATCTATCCTAACCTCATTCCAAAACACCATTCTCATACCAAAAACATACCAAATGAACAGTGGCATCCAATTTTCGGATTCAAGCCAAATTTCCAGAATTTAAAAACTACTTCAAATGGTATGAAACATAGATAGATAGATTGAGTTCCCTTACCTCTTTCACTTTTCCAAAGACACTCTTTGATTCACCACTTTCCAAATTTTCGTGTAGCACAAATCAGCACCAAATGGCTACACTACACACACCAAAATAAAGCCCATGATTCAAGGATCAACATTTAAGAAGGGAACTTGAGCAATGGAGATCATTTACTTACCCAAAATCCAAGTTTTTCCTTCTTCCTTTCTTCCTCTTCAATGGCCGAAAGAGAGAGAGATGAGATGGAGAGATGGAGTGAGAGAGGAGAGGAAAAAGTTAACTTTTGTCCTCATGTGGCCTCATCCAATGGCCTCCACACTGCCACATGTCAACATCTCCTTCATCCCCATAATAAGCTCACACAAGCTAAATGCACTGGATTCCGACCCATGTACAATGAATCTCAACCCTTGATCTTAAATACCATACATATGCAATAATATTTCCAATTTCCACTAATTATGACATTAATTAATATTGTCATAAAATACATAATAATCCCAATTAAATTCATAATTATCCATAATAATCATGATTATCCCTTAATCAAAATTTGGGATATTACAATTTGATTTGTGATGCATGTCAAAAGGGTAAACAAACTAAATCATCTTTCAAATTGAAAAATGAGATTACAATAAATTGACAACTTCAATTGATACATATGGATTTAGTTGGTCCAGCAAGAGTTAAAAGCCTCGGTGGCAACTTATATTCAATGGTCATTGTTGATGATTTCTCTAGATTTACATGGACTATTTTTCTGTCATCAAAGGATGAAACCTATACAGAATTCATTGTTTTTACCAAGAAAGTGCAAAATGAGAAAGGTATGTCCATTGCAGCTATCAGGACAGATCACGGTAGAGAATTTGAAAAGCAAGCCTTTGAAGAATATTGTGATACTAATGGCATTGATCACAATTTCTCTACTCCAAGGACACCACAACAAAATGGAGTTGTGGAACGTAAGAATAGAGTGCTCACTGAAATGGCTAGAGCAATACTAAATGAAAAGAACATGTCTTAAGTTTTCTGGGCCGATGTAATGAGCACAGCATGCTATATTTCAAACAGAGCCTATATTAGAACAAAACTTGGAAAGACACCATATGAGCTATACAAAGGAAGGAAGCCGAACCTTGCTCATTTACACATCTTCGGTTGTAAGTGTTTCATTTATAATAATGGTAAATATAACTTAGGAAAATTTGATTCTAGAACAGGTGGAGGAATTTTCCTAGGATATTCTAACTGAAGTAAAGCATACAGAATTTTTAATAAAAGAACATGTGTTGTTGAAGAATCAATTCATGTTGTATTTGATGAACTTGAATCCTCTGACAAAACCATTGATGATGAGCATGAAGTTGTTTTAAATCAAGAAAATGGTCAATATATTTCTAAATCTCTTATTCCAGAAGTTGATCAAACTAAGGGAGAAGATTACTCTCTAGAACAACCTAAAGCTTGGAGATACAATAGGAGTCATCCCCTAGATCAAGTCATAGGAGATGTTAATGAAGGAGTCAAAACTAGAAAGAGAATTTTCAATGAAGTTAGTTTTTCTACATTCATTTCTGAGATTGAACCGTCTAACATTGATGAAGCCCTATCAGACAATGATTGGGTTATAGCAATGCAAGAAGAACTAAACCAATTTGAAAGAAATCAAGTTTGGGATTTGGTACCCTGACCTAAGGATCATCCGATCATAGGTACTAAATGGGTATTCAAGAACAAACTTGATGAATCTGCAATTATTGTCAGAAACAAGGCAAGATTGGTAGCCAAAGCCTATAATCAGGAAGAAGGAAATGATTATGAGGAAACGTATGCTCCAGTCGCTAGATTGGAAGCTATACGAGTACTCTTAGCCTTTACATGCATCAAAGGATTCAAACTCTATCAAATGGATGTAAAGAGTGCATTTTTAAATGGCTACATAATGGAAGAGGTATATATAGATCAACCTCCAGGTTTTGAAGATGTAACCAAACCTAACCATGTTTTCAAACTCAAAAAGGCTTTGTACAGTTTAAAACAAGCTCCTAGAGCATGGTACGAAAGGCTCAGTAAATTTCTTATTGATCAAGGTTTTGTATGAGGAAAAGTTGATTCAACACTTTTTACAAAACGAAAACATGATGATATATTAATTGTGCAAATATATGTTGATGATATAGTTTTCAGTGCTACTAAGGAAACTATGTGCAAAGAATTTTCTGAGATAATGCAGGGGGGTTTGAGATGTCAATGATGGGAGAATTAAATTTTTTTCTCGGTTTGCAAATCAAACAAAGAAAGAATGAGATTTTCATATCTCAGACAAAATATTTGAAAGAGCTATTGAAGAAGTATGGATTGGATAAAGCAAATGGAAGGGACACACCCATGAGCTCAACGTGATGCGGAGGTCAAGGGAAAAGATTACAACATCATAAAATATAGAGGAATGATTGGATCATTACTCTATCTCACTGCAAGTAGACCTGACATTCAATTCAGTGTGGGTATGTGTGCAAGATATCAATCAGCACCAAAAGAGTCACATGCTGAAACCATCAAACGAATCTTCTGATATCTTACTGACACGCAAGAATTGGGTCTCTGATATCCCAAAGGAAGAAGTGAATATCTAGTTGCATACTCAGACTCTAATCATCGAGGATACAAGATTGACAGAAAGTGTATGAGTGGACAAGGCCAATTTCTTGGAGGCTCACTTGTAATATGGTTTAGCAAGAAACAAACTATAATGTCTCTTTTGTCAACGGAAGCTGAGTATGTTGCAGTATCAAGCTGTTGTGCACAAGTAATATGGCTAAAGCAATAACTCCAAGATCTTGGTATTTATTTGAAAGAGATACCAATTTACTGTGACCATACTAGCACAATAAGCTTGGCACTGGTAGGATTTATTCTCATAATAAAATATATTCATTTTTTTTGGCAAAAAATTTGGAAATAAAAAATAAATGTTTGATAAGAGAGCAAGTTGACAAGTTGTTCAATATTCCAAAACCAAGCATCTTGATGTTAGACATCACTTCAGCAGAAATCATGTCCAAAAGAAAGATGTCAAAGTGATATTCATTCTAACTCATCTTCAACTAGCTGATATCTTCACAAAACCTCTTGCGAAAGATCATTTTTTATATATTAGACAAGAATTGGAAATGGTAAATCCCAATGAATTGTAAGTTATTTAGTGTTTACATAATGTTAGATGATGTTATTAATTGATGTTTTGATGATTACTAACTTAAGCATCGGAGTTTCTAGCAATTTGTTTTGCAGGATCATAATAGTATGTTTTGGAGTATAAATAGCAGAGGTTAACAGAGGACAACATTACTAGAGTGACAACCTAAAGTAATGAGCATTACTGGAGTAAGAACTTCAAGTAATGAGCATTACTGGAGTGACACCTTGAAGTAATGGATGCATTACTCAAGTAGCTACTCGAGTAATGAACTTGGAAATATGCTAGTGAAGCATTAATTTCAAATGAAATGGTACAACGGTTGGAAATGAACAGTCAAAAGGTGAAGATACAGCTTAACCGAGGGAGGCTCGAGTAAACTTCAACATTACTCGAGTAAGGCCTCGAGTAAACCTGGGTCCAAATTTCAAATCAGCTAAGTTTCAGTTCAAATCTGTTATAAAGAGTCATCAAATGATCAAGGGAATATACATGGATAATTACAATATTATTCATGCCAGGTACGCTCTCAAATTTACTATATTTGATAATTTTTGTGTATGACCACTCGAGTAGCTACCCGAGTGGAGCTGATGATTACTTGAGTAAGCCCTCGAGTGATGTCGGGTTCTAGGTTATTTCAACTTGATACTCGGTCATTTCTCACAAAATCTCCTCGACTAATTCTCTTAGTGCTCTCTCAAAAACTTTTCAAAATCCTTTTCTCTTCCCATAACCGTCAAAACCCAGTGATTTATACCTTTAAAAACCTCTCAGATTGTACTGAATCATTTGCCCTAAACTCACGACCTCGTCTCTGTCTTTATGAAATTTTCATTTTTCTAAAATCACAATGGTGAGGACAAAATCTCCAAATCTTAGCACTCCTTCTGACTCTTCTGAACTATATCAACCCTCTGATTCATATTCCTCTCCTCCTACCAAGAAGAGGAAAATTTCTCCTAAACCAAAATTCAAGACCAAGCCGCAAGCCAAACCTAAAGTGAAAGGGGTTGTGATTAATGAATCCATTGCCATAAGAGCTCAATCCAAGAAGAGTTCACCTCCTGGAAAAGGGAAATCTATAAAAGAGCTATCTCCTCCTTCCTCTGATTCATCCGACACACCAACCTTTACTCCTAAGCCTATGAAAAAGCCTAAGGTTAGTGAGAAGCTTACCAAAGTCATAGTAGGCATGCTTGAAGAAGCGTTCTAATCTAAGGAAGCAAAGAAAGAGCAATCTTCAAAGCAAATAGAAGAGAAGGATGAAAAAATCACATTTCCACTAAAGGGATTCAACGTGAGCAAGCTTGAGGAATCTCAGAAGTACCTAAGTCATTTTGCAAGAAGAAATGTGTGCAAGATGCATTATATTGACTACAAGGTGCTTCAAGAGGTATTGAAATTCGATCTAAGTCCCTACCTTGATTCTTATATGTCCTGGCTATTTGTCAAACTCCCTTTTTGCACCAAAATAGTGAGACATTTTTATTGTAACCTCGAACCGATTAATGATCCCGTTAGGAAGTCTGTGGAAGAAGAGATGACTTCTAAGGTTAGAGGACAAAGAATTCTAATCTCACCTTCCAGAATCAATAAATGGTTAGGAATAGAAAATCTTCCTGATGATGATTACCCTAACCTTGATTCAAACCAAATATTCTCTATCCTTAGACCTGGTGAGATAGTGGGACCTCTCAACTTCCATCCAAGTGATATGAGTGATTTTCATAGAGTCCTATGGTATATCTACTCTAGAGCCAAGGTGAACAAATCCAATAACTTCACTCATTTCATTGAGAGAGACTTCAGTAAATTCGTCCCTTTGATTCTCAAAGAGCAAAAGGATTTGGGAGAGTATATTTTCAATGAGATCAAGAGGTATAGGTATGAGGGAAAACCAACTACTCCAATGCCTTATCCTTAACTTATTTCCTTATTCCTCAAGAAGAATAAGATTTGGTACTTGAAGAGTATGGAGCCGATTGAGAGGTTAGCACTAGTGGGAAGGAATCAAATTGGAAAGTTGAATATTAAGATTCCTTTGAAGACACCTCTAAAAGCAAGTCCCAAGAAAAAGAAGAAGACTAACACAGCAACAAGTCGAATGGATGACACACAGTCTTTTGCTCCAGCCAACATATCTTCTCCATCCTTCTTTGGTACCGCAATACAAATGTTCATAGAGAACATCCTGAGAAGTTTCTATATTGATATTGCGAATACCAATACAGAATTGGTAACTCATTTGAATGAGAAGATGGGACAACTTGTGAAGAAAATGGATAAGAGGCACGAAGAGTTGCTAGCTGAACAACGTGCCCAGGGTGAGATTCTGAGATCCATTGTTGCTAGACTTGATGCTATGACATCTGGATCCTCTACTCCTGGTCCTTCTGGTATTCCTAAGCCTATACCTATCCCTGAACCAGGACCCTCTATACCCACTGAGCATAGACCCTCTGAGAGTGGACCTAGCAATGTGTTATTCTCTATGCTTGACCCTGACACATTTGAGCCTATCCACATCACCACTGATGATCCACCTCAGCCATTTCAGCCAGAACCCATATCTAATCCCATTGCTTCACCTGCACGCACTGAGGAGGTGCTTGAGTCTTCACCGGTTGCTACAGAGGAAGTAGAAATTGCTTCTCTAGTTCCTTACCCTTTATCCCCAGTGAATCCTCCAGATGATCTTCAGACACCGCCAGTGAACCTACCTGATCCTGAACCATCTTCTTCAGATCCTTCCAGTTCAGATGGTTCATATAAATCATTGGCGTTTCCTGTCACTCCTATCTCAGCAGCCAAGCCACCTACTCCTCCTCATGATTGATTCCACCTTTATGATGAAGACAACAAGGGGGAGAAGAGCCTGAGTGATTTTGTGTGATAAATGGCTGAGTTGGCTAGTTGATTGGGATTTAGGTTTGTGGGGCTTTTAAGTGTTTTTAAGTTTTTAAGCTTTGAATTATAAGTTATGTATTGAATTCTTCTTTATGCAATTTGCTATGCCATTAAAGTTAAACTTCATTGTGAAATTATATTGCATTGTGGGACTAATGTGTTTCAATTGTGTATGCAAGGTAAACAAGTAAATATAAGGAAAAAAAAACTTTGAAAGAATCTTTAACAAGCTATTTAAAAAGAGCTTTCAAGTTTACATTAAACAAAAGATTTCATATGAAAAGTATTTGAGATGCATATGTTTGAAAACTCAATTTTAAAGAAAAACTTTGTTCAAAATCACCAAGTTTTGTTATCATCAAAAAGGGGGAGAATGTTAGATCCCATATGTTTTGATGATAACAAAGGATGGATCAATGATATAGAAAGATTTGATAACAAATGAATTTGAACAAAGTGGCTAAACATTACTTGCAGTAAGCACTGGCGTAATAAACAAATTTTGTTAAGGCTTACTCGAGTAGCCACTGGAGTAAGAAAAGCCATTAATTGAGTAGCCACTCGGGTAATCAAGGAGAATTTCATCCAGTGAAGCACTGCCAAAATTTGAACAACGTTACTCGAGGGAGTACTAGAGTAATCTGTAAAGTTATATAGACCATTACTCGAGTAGCCACTCGAGTAATATAATTTTTAAAGGTATCACTCGAGTAACCACTCAAGTAACCAGGTCAAAAATCTTTCAGTAGCTCTCAGCCAAGAAATGCAACACTTTACTCGAGTAGCCACTCGAGCAACCAGGTGAGAAAAAGGATTTACTCGAAGAACCACCAGAGTAATCTATGGAATTATTTGAGGCATTACTCGAGTAGCCACTCGAGTAACCAGATTACCAGAGTCAGCACCCAAGTAACCTGTAAAGGAAAGATATGGCCACTCGAGTAATCAGGTATTTTCAAGGTTTGTAATCTATCTCACTCCATGTCTTACCTGAGTATTATCTTATGAAACATGTTGAGTTAACCACTGCCATATTTTTGATAGGGTTACTCGAGGGACTACCCGAGTAATAGACATGATCACTCGAGTAGTCACTCAAGTAAGGCAATCCAGAAATTATACTTTTCATCGAATGTTTATTAAATTGATTTCTATATGATTAACTCTTCATTGCATTAGTATTCTTAGAACATTTGTAAAGAAACAATGAAAGATCTTGCCAGAAGTAAAAGGTCAAATAAAAAAGTCCGAGATCTCACCTACCACTACCTACCGCAATTGAATAGTTTTCAAAATTCGAAAAATAGTCAATCGTTGTTGCGAGACTCTAACGGACATGTTTGAATTGCTTCCAACGGACATTACAAATCATTTATTTATATGAAGCATTCAAAGAGAAGAAAACAAGATACAAGAACTGAGAACACACATCGATCAATACAATCTTAGTACTTTGTTTTCTTATACTCATTTATTGTACTTCAGTGATTATATATTTGCTCTGTAAGAGAGTTTTTCATTACAAACTCAATATTTGTTATTGAGACAACTTAAGGTAGTGGAACCTTGAGTTGGGGATTTGAGTACAACGTGTAAGGGGGAGCGAGTGTCCAAGTAAAGGAAATTGCTATGTACTGAGGTGCCAAGAACCCACTGAATCTTGGAGAGTATAGTGAAACTCTCAGAGACGCTCTGAGGACTGGATGTAGGTCAAAGTGGTTGTGGTCAAACCAGTATAACTCCTGGTGTACACTTCGGTGATATTTCTCTTTACTCTCAAACTGTTTAAATATTTTATCAATTTTCTTATACACAACGAAATTTCTAGTATCACTCAATTCACCCCCTCTTGGGTGAAACACTTGCACTAACAAGAAGGGAACATTTTGTGTTGGCCTACAGTGCATCAACTATTCTGTTAGCGATCTTAACAGTGCATTTTGTTCTTGCATCAAACGCATTTATTCTAAGAATTGTTCTTCTCGTTGTTCCTTATAGCGCATTTGTTCGTGAAGTTCTTGCATTTGATACTTGAAACTAGTTATCTCCTCATGCAGCTAGGAAACATCACTTTTATTATAGCACTTCTGATGTCTGAAGTATGTTGATTGGGTGACTGCAAAACCAGTACCCTGAACATGACCATCATACTCAAGTACTCCTATCGCTCTGCTCAACAAATCATCTCGACCAACATAGCTCACTAATATAGGATCCTCCTGTGTCATTTGTCGCTATCACAAAAAGAATTACAACAATAATAGTTATTAGAAATCAAATTCATTTAAGGAAAGATAATTATTTATTATACACATAATTCAATACTTACATAATATTGGTCTACTCTTCTTGCTTCTTCACTACGAATTTCACCTTTCTTATTTGTGCAACCGGCTACCCACAAATGATGTCGTGGCACTTGTGTAATATTTGAACTTGATTCTTCTATTTGACATCAAAGTCAGTTGAAGTTAAATGATATTCATACAATTTATCTACATATGAAATAATCATTAGTTCTTACCATTTTTTGTTCTAACTATGTGTATGAAACAAGTCCTTATGTGTACCGGTATGGCATATTGGTCCCGTTAGCGCAATTTTCCTCACTCAACTCCTGTTTAGATCAAAATGATTCATATCAATATATAAATATTAATTACAAATATGTACATTACAAGTAATAGGGAAAGTCAAACATATTATATTACTAGGACTTCCTGAGTTGTATGTTTTCTGATAAACTCATCCCACATTTCTTGAGTGATGATTCCTTCGTACAATGTCGGTGGTGTAGTAATGATAATCTCATTATCATCCCGCAAGAAGAATTTTACAAGATTAGAGCGAAACTTTCTCATAAGTTTACCGGCTTTTCTTAGTACAAAGTTTTTCCGATGATAATCAATAATAAAAAACACTCAAAGTTTAGTGATGGAGTTTCTTAAATTTTTGAGCAAAATGGATTGTATACCAACCGGTAGGAAATTCTACATGAGCACATGACAATCATGAGACTTTAGGTTCTTTAACTTCAACTCTTTCACTGATACAAGGTTCTTTATATTTGAAGAGTAACCCTCGGGAACTTTAATTCCTTGCAGAAACTCACAAAACAATTTTTTCTCTTTTCTCGACAGAGTGTATGCTGCTGGTGGTAGATAAGTATGATGCCCTTGCTTAATCGGTGCCAACTCTTCTCTAATACCCAAGTTCACCAAATCCAACCTCGAATTGACACTATCCTTACTTTTTTCTTGGATATTGAGCAATGTGCCAATTAAACTATCACATATATTTTTCTCTATGTGTATCACATCAAGAAAATGTCTCACATATAAAGACTTCCACTATGAAAGTTTAAAGAAAATGGACTTTTTCTTCCAACCACTTGTCTTGATTTGCTCTGCAAAAGGCTTGCTAAAATTGATATCCAAGTCTTTTATCTTTGAATACACCTGGGCACTGGTCAACATCTTCGGTAGGCTACCTTCTATCGAGTCAATATTGAAAGCCTTTTTGCACTTCCTCCAACAACATTGTGATGGTAAGAATCTTTGATGTCCCATGTAAACATTTTTCTTACAATAATCTAGTCGCACTGAATAAGTGTCATCTTCACATATTAGGCATACACCATATCCTTTGACGCTGTATCCCCACAAATTACCATAAGCAGGGAAATCATTAATTGTGCCAAACAAAATGGTTTTCAAAGTGAAACTTTCATCCCTATGCCCATCATACACATTAACGCCTTCTTCCTAAAGCAGGTTTAAGTCATCAATTAAAGGAGCCAAGTATACTTCTATATCATTCCCAAGTTGCCTTGGCCCAAAAATTAACATAGACAACATCATAAACTTAAGTTTCATGATAAAGTGTGGAGGAAGGTTATAAATCATCAATATCACAGGCCACGTTCTATGTGTACTACTCTGAACGTCGTGCGGATTAATTCCATTAGTTGACAGTGCAAGGAGAACATTGCTTACTTCATCCATAAAGTCAGGGTACTCATGATCAATTTTTTTCCATTGAGGAGGATCTGCAGGGTGCATAAGCTTTGTGTCTTTAATCCTTTCATATACATGCCATGTCAACTATTTGGCAATCTCTGTATTACTGTATAGTCACTTGAATCTCGGAATAATGGGAAAATACCATAGGACCTTCAAAGGACTTTTTCCTTTCTTCTTCCTATATTGAGATGCGTTGCATTTAGGGCACTTCTCCAATGTTGCAAACTGATTTCGAAATAATATGCAATCGTTAGGACATGCATGTATCTTCTCATATCCCATACCGGTTGTAGACCAAAGAATTCGCTTTGCCTCATATGTGTTAGTAAGAAGTACATTTTCTTTTAGAAGTATATCTTACAATAGTTCAAGCAGTGCGGTGAAACCCGAATCACTCAATCTGTAGCGAGCTTTAAAGTTGTACAACTTCAACACTGCTAGCAATCTTGTGTATTTAGTACACCGGCATATAATGGTTTCTCTGCAACACCTTTAAACTTCTTAAATTCGTTAGGGCAATTATGAAGCACCCCTTCAAACAAATTTAACATTTCTTGAAGACCATCATCTTCATTACACATGCTTTCATCAAATTCATTAGAAGCACCACTCGTGGTATGCCTCCGATCACTACATGCATCATTCATCTCACCATGCCTTGTCCATCATATATATGTTTGATCAATTCCATAACACACTAAATGATCTAGCAAATTAAGTGAACTAATCTTCTTTCCAAAACAACAAGATAAGTAAGGACACAAGATTTTGTGAGGATCTTTTGTATGCTCGATTGTACATGTAATAAACTCTTTCACCTCATCTATATATTCCCTTGAACACCAATTAGATGACATCCATTTACGATCCATCTATACCTTTAATATATTTTTTAAAAAAGTATGTGGTTAGTTGTATGACTATTTTTCTAATTACTTTTATATTTTATTACCAATTTTAAAATAAAATTGAAGCTTTCTAAGTCTTAAACTAAACCCTATGTTTTAATTGACAAATAATACAACTCATAAGGAAAGAAATCATATTTCCCAATACATAGGAAAGCAAGCTTTAGCAATATGGAATACAAAAATTAATTTGTTGTATGTGTTGTTTCATGATACTATGAATCATAGGAAAGCAAACTAAATATTTTAATACGTTCTGTTTTTTATATATACCAACAAGCAAGAATATATATGTTTTGAAATCTCACATATACACATATATTTATTTTCCAATTAAATTATAAAATGATATAATTTTGACATCATTATAATAATATATTTTATTAAGAAAATACTTGTATTTTGTATTTTCCAAGTGTTAATTCTTTTCACATAAAAACTACTTTAATTTTTCTAAATTTAGTAAAAAGTCAAGGGGTTATTTACAACTGACCCAAAGTTCAAGGGTTTTATATAATTTCACCAAAGAAATTAAAATTCAAATAAACATTCATTTCAAATATCTAATAATAATAAAATTTATTTAAAATAGAATTAGAGGATTTACAAATAAAATCATTATTATTGAAATACTAAAACTTGTTTAAAATAATTTCCTTTCACTTGTGTCATTTCCGTCTAAAATGTATTATATATATATTTATATATTTATATAACATTTATTTTTTTCACATTTAAATTTCAATTTTAATAGTACTTTTTTAAAGTATATCAAATTCAATTAATTTTTATTATTTTACTATAAATTATGCTGATCAACACTTTATAATTTATTTTCATTTTTAAGAATAACAAATCACGATAAAACTTTTAAAATTCAACAATCAATCAT
Source organism: Inga oerstediana (assembly GCA_963210345.1). Classification (NCBI taxonomy): domain Eukaryota; kingdom Viridiplantae; phylum Streptophyta; class Magnoliopsida; order Fabales; family Fabaceae; genus Inga; species Inga oerstediana. The sequence continues at coordinate 44,097,919 of OY723409.1, forward strand.
TGTGAACTTATAATTATACCACTATACATTATCACCATGTATATCATAAAGTACATTATATTCTCCAGTACATAATGCCAAGTCATAATAGTCACGTGTAACAACAAATTATGGAATAAAAAAACCCAAAAGCATAAAAAAATGCAAGCTATATCATAGTACAAGAACTTAATTGATATGTGAACACATGCAGTACATCAGCAACTAGTAAATTAAAGGATTAATAAAAAATGCAAGTTAGTTGCCAAAAAAAATAAAACAAAGCATGCATGCTATCATAGAAAAGAACCTAAAAAATAAAAATTAAAAAAACACAGACTCTTACAAATCGATTAATTGACTAGTGCATGGAGTGGGGGACCACATTGGTGACGCTGGCTTGAGTGAGGAGGATGAGGAAATGTGAACTGTGGAGTGGAGTGGGGACAACTGGAGTAGGGTTCAAAAGAGGAAGAGAGACAGAGAGTAGGAAGAAAAGGGAACAACTGGGGACAGGAGTAGGGAAGGACGACAGGGAACAAAAAGGTAAAAAGGAACCAAGAGAATTAGATGAAGAAGACGTGTGTGTGTGTGTGTGTGTGTGTGTGTTTGTTTGTTTGTTGTGCAGAAATGGTGATAATTTAGAGGGGGGACCGTCGGCAAGATAATGGAATTAAAGAGGGAGGGAAATTGAAAAGATGATGATAGAGTAAAGTTAAAGAGGGAGGGAAATCTGATTGGTGGGAAGTAGATTTCCTTATCCACTTTCAACCAATTGTGGTGCTTGCCTTGGCAAGGGCCACACTAGCCACCACGTGGTCGGTAGTGTGGCACTTGCCCACACGTGTCCTCAGACTAGCTGTGGTGCTTGGCTGACCAAGTGCTACAGCTGGTCCATTTTAGATGACATGGCGCTTGTAGAAGCAAGTGCCATGTTAGCCACGCCACTAGCTATGGCCCTTGCTCAGACAAGCGCCATACTGGTGCCCAAAATTTAAAAAAAGAAATTTAAATGAAAAAAGTAAAAGAAAAAAGAAGTTGTGGCACTTCTTTAAAGAAGAGCTACAAAATGGGCACCACTATTTAGCCTTTTTGTAGTAGTGAAAGATGACCAATCTAAATACATAACATGCTTCAACTTCCAATGCATCATCATGTCTTGTCAGTTATCATATGAAGTTTTTGGTAATTAATCTCGACTATAAATACCAAGGCACTATTAGTTCTGAAGTTCAAATTCAAAAGTCCCTTTCTAGTTCTCTCTTTCTTCTTTAAGTGGCAACACTTCCAATGGCAAGAACAAAGAGGCAACTTCCCCCCTCTCCTCTTGCGACAATAGCCACTGGTGGTTCCTCTTCGCAGTCCCCTCCATCTCCAACCTTGGACAAAATCGTTGAGGCCATCTTTCACCTCTAGGGCATTGTTTTGGAGGTAATGGCTCCAAATGACTAGAGGATCTGGCGGCGGTGTTGAATGACATCGTTGACCATTTGGACTCGGGGCGATTGTCTTTTAGAATGATAATGATCATTTGAAGCTAGGGTTTCATGAACCCCCTATTGTATACATATTTTGATATGTGATTTTGATTTTGTACCCTATCATCATAATATATAATATTTTATATAATTTTAATTTCATGCATGTATTGCCGCATTTAGGCACTACTATAGGTTGAAGATATTACTATCCTATAAACATCCCTTTTTTAAAAAAGGGAGGTTAAAACATAGAAGTAGTGGCATTTTTATAAATAAAGTAGTGAAATCACAACATTAGGTGTCCTAAATTTGAATTGGGATGCCTAAAGTAGAGTTTACACATCCCAAATTTATTTTGGGATGCCTAAAGATTCTCACTAAGGCACCAAAAAAGGCAATGTAAAAATTTTGACTTACTTTAGGCGTCCCAAATGGGCTTAGGATGCCTAAAGTCAAGACTTTAGGTGTCCCAAGTTGGTATGCCTAAAGTCTTACTTTAGGCGTCCTAAATAGAATTGGGACGCCTAAAGTGTGGGTTTAGGCGTCCCAAATACTGTTTGGGATGCCAAAACCCATACTTTAGGCGTCTCAAATTTTAAAAGGCGTATGTATGTCAAAATTTCTGACATGCTTGAAAACTTTAGGTGCCAAACTCATTCAATCTGTCAGAAGAAGCAACCTACCCGTGACTTCTCTTCACCTTTTCCTCAATCTCTTTTCTTCATTGCACCATTGCCATCCTTGACTCTCCTGGATGGGTAAGCTTTTTCAACATTCCCTTAATTAAATTCCATTTTCTACTTCCTTCTTCTTCCTCTCTTCCCTTTTCCTCCACCGCCTTCCATTCTCATTACAACACCATCCTTCGTACACCTCCTCTACCTTCTTTTGCCCCCTCTACCCTTAGCGTAGACCTCATACTTGCTCTCCACCATGCATACTCACCTCCTCCGACGTCCTCTCCACCTTAGAAGCACAACGACACCATCGGCTGCCCTCTCCCCTGGTTTCATCATCGGGTTTGTTTTTTTTAAATATAAATGTACATGAAGAGTTAAACTTGCAATGCGAAATTATTATAATGCTTTCAATTTATTTACAAGATGGTTCTAGTTAGTTACTGGAGCGATTTTCCCTTTGATTGGTTTTTTTTTTGCCAGAATCATACACACACTTTTCTAATTCTGAAATTTCACCTATTTGACTTCATAACATTATGGGACATAATTTATTTTAAAGCTTCAAATAGAAGTAATATGTGAAGTTGTTTACTTCAATGTTTCTATTTAAGGGAAAAATTTGTCATGAGTTTATTTCTGCCTCAAATGGGAAAAATGCTTGTAGCAAATTAGTTACATTTTACTCTAATAAGAAATAAAGCCTTGTGCTCATTTCTAGACTTAAAACCTTCCATGAAAACCCATTAACTAGGAATAGAACAAAGAATGACTTTAAATAACCTTTATGAGATTCAAAACAAAATGCCATAAAATCTTTTAACAAGTTGTTAGTAGTTATGCAATATACTAATGAATGATTTTGTTTTATACATTTGGAGCTTGGAAATCAAGGGAAATACATACATATATTTATTTTGATGAAATGAACAACAATTAAACACAGTAATTTTTTTTTCTTTTGTGCGTGGACCTTTGGTTTAAATTAATGAGAATTAATTATATCGATGAAAGTAAAAGAAGTCAAAATCCATATAATATAATATGCAATATATGGTTGGTTTTATTTTTTTAGATTATATTAGTATGATTATTAGTGTAGTGGAGATAGGGTTGCTTGAAATTTTGAGATGTCTTAATTTTATGGGGAAATGCTGCTGAAATTTTTGTTGAAAAAGGTGAAAAAAGGCTATCCCATCATATCGTAATTCATATCATTAACAATTATTCTAAATGTGAGTGTTATTGGGAATGGCTTAGGTGAAAAAAGGCAATCCCATCACAGTTCGATGAATGCTTTGAGAACTAGTGAATAATATGAGAAAGGGGTAGAAGAGTTTATTGAATTCACTAGAAAGAATGCTCCAGCAAAAAATGAGAAGTATTTTTGTCCTTGCATCAATTGTTTAAATGAGAGTTGACAAGATGTTGTTGTCATAAATGATCACCTACTTTGTGATGGAATAAATCTGCAATACACAAGGTGGATATGGCATGGTGAGGAAGTAACAGATTGTCCATTGCACAAGAAGGAAGATATGGATTTCATATATGAAGATAGAATGAAGAAAATGATTCATGATGTTGAGGTAGAATCATTTGCACAATCGCAGGAGCATGACAGCTTGTGAAGTAATGCAGAGACACCACTGTACCCTGGGAGTCAGTACACACAGCTAACAGGAACATTGCATTTGGTTAACTTAAAGGAAACTTGTAGGTGGACCGATAGTAGTTTCACTTTGCTGCTTGAATTATTGTGTGATATGTTTCCAGACGATAATGTACTTCCAAATTGTATGTATGAGGCCAAGAAAATCCTGTCGACGATGGGTATGGAGTATATAAAGATACATGCTTGCCCTAATGACTGCGTACTATATAGAAATGAGTATGAAGGTCTTAGTAAGTGTCTTAAATGTAAAACATCACGATATACAGTGAAGAAAGATGGTAGTTGTGGTGATGAGACAACTAAGAGGCAACCTTTAAAGGTTTTGTGATATCTTCCAATAATACTACATTTTAAATGTTGTTTATGACTGCAACAAAAGTGAAGAATTTGAGATGGCACTCTGATGAAAGAATATCTGATGGGAAATATCTTCAGTACCCAGCTGACTCTCCACAATGGTAAAAAATAGATGAAATGTTCCCTTAATTTGCCAGCGAGCTGAGAAACCTTCGACTTAGGCTTTGTACAGATGACATCAATATGTATGGAACTCTTACTAGCACACATAGTGCATGGCCAGTTCTCCTTATAATATACAACTTGCCTCCTTAGCTATGTATAAAACACAAGTATATAATGCTTTCTATGATGATTTTTAGACAAAACAGCCAAGGAACAATATTGATATCTACTTGGCACCTTTGATTGAGGACTTGAAGAAGTTGTGGGAGGAAGGCATATATGTGTTTGATACTTATAAGAAGGAGTCCTTCAAGCTATATACACTGATTTTCACAATGATAAATGACTTCCTTGCGTACGGAAACTTGTCAGGGTACAACGTAAAGGGTCATAAAGCATGCCTGATATGTGAATCAGATACACACTTCCATCAACTAAAGCATGGAAGAAAAACTTTCTACCTTGGCCTTAGGAGGTTTCTTCATTGGTTCCACCCGTATCATAGGCTAAGAAAGTGTTTTAATGGCTTACCGGAGCATGGAATGGCTCCAAAGTCATTAACAGGAGAAGAAGTTTACAGTTAAGTGGAATGTATCAATGTCACTTTTGGTAAGAATCAGAGGACTACGGGTAAGAAGAACATATGGAAGAAGAGATTCATTTTCTTTGATCTTCCATATTGGCATTGGCTTGACGTGAGACATAGTATTAATATGATGCATGTAGAGAAGAACGTTTATGATGGCCTTTTTAGTACGCTTTTGTACATATCAGGACGACTAAGGTATGGGATTAGTGTGAGATTAGACCTTGTTGATATGGGAATAAGAGAACGGTTACATCCACAATTAAGAGATGATGGTATGTGGGCATACAAGGAGCCAGTAGCTCATATACTATCAAAAGTTGAGAAAAGAAGTTTGTATAGATGTTTACATGAAATTAAGGTGCCACAAGGGTATTCCTCTAATGTGAGAAGATGTGTCTCAATAGACGATTTAAAGTTACTGGGAATGAAGTCCCATTATTATCATGTGTTGATGCAACAACTATTACTAGTAGCTATTAAAGGCATAATGAAACATGAAGTACGAACCACTATAACAAGATTCTGCATTTTCTTCAATGCTATCTGTAACAAAGTCATTGACACTAAAAAGTTGGATGAACTAGAAAATGAGGGTTATATTATTTTGTCACAACTAGAGTTGCATTTTCCTCCTTCATTTTTTGATATAATGGTGCATTTGATAGTTCATTTGGTAAGGGAGGTAAGGCTCTACGGTCCAGTTTACCTGAGGTGGATGTACCCTTTTGAACGATACATGAAGATCTTAAAATGGTATTTTGAAAATCCTTATCAAATAGAAGCCTCAATTATAGAAAGATATGTAGTTGAAGAGGCTATGGATTTTTACAAAGATTATATGTTAGGGAAGAAGGAACAATCTCGGTATAAAGAGAGGAGAAGCAAGGGAACACGAGGACTAAAAGTAAAGAATGTTCCTCGTGAAGAGGTGTTGCAAGCACACTTGTATATCCTGAATAATATGGAAGAAGTTCAACCTTACATGGATTTGTCTCAGTCAATCTTCGAAGAGTTGGCTATAGAGATGGGCCCTTCATTCTAGCAAACCAGGCAAAACAAGTGTTTTATGTCACAGATCCTACGAGTAAAAATATTTCCATTGTCCTTAAAAGTAAAAAACAGAAGTATGGTAATCCAACCTTTAACCTTGATGACACACCACCTTTCACACCAACTCCACCTAGAACAAATGAAGTAGAATTGGTAGATGCTGAAGAATATGCTGTAAGAAATGATCATGGTGAAGGAATATGGGAAACAATATACAGTAAGACCTTAACTTATAAAATAGAACTGTGTGGTTTTTTTTGTTTTATTCCTGCTTAGTTTATTTTATTTTTATTGCAATTTATTTACGTATCTGACGATGCTTTTTGTGTTAACAGGAATATGGACAACTCTAGTGACTCATCACAAAGTATTGGGGATGACGAAAGGCTTAAAGATGACGAAAGCCCTAGAGATGATGAAAGGCCCAGAGATGAACCCGTTACAAGAAGTGTTAGAGGCTATACAAAGATGAGAGCATTGGTTGCACACCATAAACATCAATAAGAGAGGCTGCATATAGACTTCGATGCCAATCAGAATCCAGTTGGTCCTAAGAAAGACCATTTCATTAGCTACTTAGGGTATTTATGTCAAAACAAAGTGCGCATTACCTACGATAAATGGAGATTGGTTCCCCCAAAAATGAAAGACATGATTCGGCAAACACTTCTGGTATATAAGTTTTGATACATCTATGATAATTGTAGCTTTATTCCTATTGCTTCAAATGTAATTATCTTATGTTTTACCTTGCAGCAAACATACGTGTCCCAAACACCAAGGAGATGTATAAGTACTGGATGGGGGAGGTTCATCTACACTGGAAAGGTTTTAAGAACAAGCTAACAGTAAGGTACATTCGAGGGCCCTTTAGGGGTAAGGATCCATATGAAGATTATTCGTATTTGTCTCCAGAGGACTAGAGGTTATTTGTGGCATCACGAGAAGATCTTCAATTTTTGGTAAGATTTCTGTCATAATGATATAGAGCTTTTGATTTTAATATACTCGATATCATTGATTTGTTTTTTTTATTTTTAATTCATAGGAATTAAGTGCAGTAAATGAACATAGGCAAGCGGAAAATAAATATCAGCATTACATGTCTCATGGTGGCTATCGGAAGCTTGGGTGGCAAATGATGCAAGAAGAGTTAGAGAAATGAAAGAAGCCACTGAATCATATCCTAGCGCTGTTATCTAAGCCCCAACACCTCCTCCATGTCACAAAAAATGGAAAGCAAGGAGGATTAAGGGTGGGAAGTACATAAATCCGGCTGTTGTTGAAGTTGATGCGAGGATTATAAGTAGTTATACCATAAGTACCTAATTTTTTTCATATCAAGAGTGGTTTTGATACATTGATGATAAACTGTATGCTACAGGATGAACTGTAAGATCATAGTAGCCAAGGTTCGTTCAATCCAAGTAGACAGATGGACATCTTGTCAATAGCTATTGGGAAGATAAATGACCTTAGTCATGCTCAAGGAGAGACATAGGGAGTTAGTGCCGTGAGGTTTTTTGGACGAGACTCACATTATTAGTCACAAGTTGAACCTAATAGGGACCTTGTGACAACGATTTGAGAGGAAGTTGAATGAGAGCTCGAGGCCAAACTTCGCGATAAGCTCCGACAAGAGCTGTTGCCAGAGCTTCAACTTGAAATGACAAAGATATTCGAATCGTATAGGGCAAGTGACGAGCATAGAACTCAGGAATCCCTAGCCTTCCCTAGCACCAAAGGAAGTTACAACCCTCTAGAGGAACCACTTGGCGACCCTTCTCCCACTCCAGCGTTAGGAGACCCTTCCACCCTCTATTTGGATGCGCCACTGTTGTGTGTTGTTGTCGATGCTCTCATTCACACACGTGCTATCACCCACCATTATCAGTAAATTCTGTAGCATTTATATAAGGTGAATGTTACGTGTGTTAGAAAGGGGGAAGAATGTATAGCTATCCCTATTCCTGATGCAGAGGTTGGCACGTTAGGTCAGGTGATAGGATCTTTCATCCTTTGGCCTCACAATCTTATTAGTTCAGGGGCAACACCTCCAATGGTAGGCATTACCTTACTATTACTGAAGATCTGTTGGCATCCTAATAACAATTTATTTTTTGATGTTCTAAAAGGATGACGAAGATGTGAGAAAATGGCTCTACTTAGCACGGCTGCAACATATCTACAAAGGCATTCGCCAGGATGACTTGAAAATGCCTCAAGGGATTATGGGCCTTACATTGGAGCATCCCTACACGATTGACAATAAAGATCTCAAGGAGTTTATCAAGTTGGAAGAGATAGATGCAAGATGGGTGAAATTTGCAATCCGGTACGTTTTTTTTCCATTTTCCCGTAGAATTCATGTTGTAGGTTTTTAATTTCATAAATTCAATAATTTATTCTTTATTTTAATTCTATTATAGCATCTTCCACCGCCTTTGTAAAGACATGGAAAGACATGATATGTATGGATTTTTATGTTCTGCAAATACGATAGGGGATACTAATACTTCAGAGGCAAGGACTCATTATGTGGGCTATGTAATGGGATAGACAAACTTCGTTTTTATTTAGCACCCATTGTTTAAGGGTACGTATTTTCATTTTATCTATTTAAGATGTTTAATAAATAATTGCCTTGTCATCTAACTTTATTTTAATCTGTACATGTTGTTATAGTTACCATTGGAGTTTGTGTGTTATCTGTCCTCGGCACAATGTAGTCTATTGGTTTGATTCCTTGTGTAAAAGGCCAGACAAAGATACAAAATCCACCTTCGACACGTAAGTTATTTTGTTTGTATTTTATTGACTCTTAAAAAAATGAATAGTTCTAATTTTTGTTGATTTTGATTTTCATGATAGTGTGACTCAAACATATAGATTCCTAGGCAAGTCACGCGAGGGTAAAGTTGTTAGATACCCAAAGTAGTATTTTCCGAAAGTAAGTAGTTTTGATTCTAATTCTTTCATTGATGATCATTTTAGATATACCTTTAATGATTTTAACAACCAATTGGCTTTTATTTAAAGTGCCCTCGACAACCTGGCAACTCTGAATATGTTATACTTTATATGTATAACATCATTCAAAGTGGAATTATTAGTGATTTTGAACAGGTAACCACTTCTTCATTCTCAAATGATAATATTTTTGGTGTTGTAATTGAAATGCTAATTAATTCATTTGCTTGATTCATTTTATCAAAGCTTATTTTCTAATTTTCAGATTTTTGATAATGAAGATGCCTACATACATGAAGGCATTAACTTGATCAGAGGCCTTTTGGCTGGACATCTTCTTCAACATATAGATAAGTAAACTCTTTATTTATATTAGCTAGTAGTTGTGTGATGATAGCTTTTTGACACTTTCTGGTTGTTATTGTACATATATAGTAGTAGGTTGTATGAGTTGTTATTGTACATATATATAGTAAAGATTGTAGTGCTAGATGTCCTTACTATTTTGTAACGGACATTGTGGTTTATGAATCCATCTCCTATTCTGTTTCTGCAGTTTGAATTTGCTGGGTAATAAAGAATATAAATAATCATTTTGAAAAAAATAAAACTTTTTAACATCACAAATTGAGAAAAAGGATGTCTAAAGTTCCCTTGAAGAGGACTTTAGATGTTCCAAATTGAGAATTGGGACGTCTAAAGTCCCCGTGGGAGGACTTTAGACGTCCCTATTCAGAATTGGGACGTCTAAAGTCCCCGTGGGAGGACTTTAGACGTCCCTATTCAGAATAGGGACATCTAAAGTCCTCACTTTAGACATCCCATTTTTTTGGAACGTCTTTTCTAAAATATACTACGCCCCTCACATAGACGTCCCCCTGTTTTGGGACGTTAAAAGTGCCAAAATAGGGATGTTAAAACCCCTGTTTGTAGTAGTGAGGCAAAGATTATTAATGATCAACTTTAATCTTTTTATATCTTTTAATATGTTACATTACCATTATTTCCTATTGATGATCTTCCATCTTCTCATGTTATATGAGCATTCATATCGTTTAAGTTCTTGTTTATGCATTTTGTTTCTAAAATTTTATTTCTCTATTTCTAAAAATTACATATTAGACCAGTTGATTTAAAAGGTTGTGTTGTTATGAATTAATTTTTTTTACATATTGAGACCAAGTGTCCTTAAATCTGGTCTCGTTTTAAATATTTAGACTGTCTTTATTGAGGACCAGTCTAGAAAAATTTTCCTTATTATATATACTCAGCTTCACCCTTAGTCTTCATCTCTAGTGTAATATCTTGAATTTTAGGCCTAGAACTTTAAGGATAAGCCTATATCAAGTAAACTATTAAGCCCAGTTCGAGAAGAGTCCCAAGAATGTCGAGAGACAGAAAAACTCCAAGGGACTATGTGATTTGGCCTTACTGGGCAGGGGGCTCACTATACATAGGCAGTAAGATCAAAGTGTCGATGCAGCTGTGCACAAGACATATATACAGTGCCATTTGGTTGGTAAAAAGACGTCACTAAGCTATATCATGAGGTATGGGACTATTGGTTGAGTGAAATATGCTAATATAGGTGTGCACATGGCATTTTCAGGGTAAACTGTGGACCCTACGTTTTTTGGAGTAGATGTCGGTATGTGGCGCCAAGTGCAGCTCATACATATACTCTGACCTAGCATCATTTGGTGGGCTTTGGTATCATGAAGCAATCTAGAGTATGTCTTGAGTGAAACCCAGGTAGACGCCTATAAAGTAACTTTATTAAAATAACTTTAATAAAGTAAACAATTATGACAAGTGCCCCTTAATCATTACAAAGGACAATAATAGTTTTGTGTTGAAAGAGTAAGGAGGTGACAAGTGTCCCTCATCATTGCCATCACCTTTATGCCTTTTGAGTTGTCATCACCAGGGGGTGCCACCTTACCCCGAGCCAAGGAAATCCTCTAGTCTCTAGTCCAATCACCGACTAACTTTCACAAACACCAAACCCAGGAGCCGTGGGGAAACATCAGACCCCCACTATCCCTGAGAAATTGGACGGCTAAAGGCTAAAGAAAATAGGCGGGACCAACTATATTAATGCAAGTGACATGTATCACCGAATCAGTGGATTACCAGAAAAATAGTACTAATGGCGTTACGGGGGGCAACCAAGATAATCTCAATTGGTTTACGATTGAGAAAGCAGAATTCGAGGGTGCTTATAAACTCAAGTCTACCCTAACCTTAAGTTTATTGTATGTCAGGATCTTGATATATTTTCTTATGTTAATGATGGGAAAAGGTATGTTGGTCTCGCCAATCCTAGTAAGTTTCAGACACTTAGAGTTGTGTTCAAGAAGGCTAATGTCAAGGATTCCATTGATGATGCCAATGCCGAAATGAGCACCTAGATGACAAGTTTGGCATCAATATATAGTTTCTGCTACAAAGTTTGAGAATCTGAGTGTAATATTGACGTACAATATGAGCGATCATGGTGTAGCAAAGTATGCTGATGAAATAATGGTGAAGTATTTTGTTATAATCCATTGATGCTTTTTGTTTCGTCTTACTACACAAGTGATCATTTGAGTCTGTTATGAGTTTCGCGTTAGAGAGCACATAAGTGAAATGCGGCTTCTGTTATATATATATGAAGCTTCAGAATATCAGTGCAGCATTGATAATAACGGCTACAACTATAATGCATACTATAAGCTACTTTCAATTAATTCACATGAAATAAGGAAACATAGTTAACTCATTAAATTATGTTGTAAAAATCAAGTGACTTCCAATTGTACACTTATCAATAATTCTAAACTCTAACTTTCTCTCACCACCCTTATAGGAGAGGGATGTCTCCGTTGATTTCCCTCTCCATTTACTCACTATTGAGGATATCTACGATTAGATCAACTTTCAATGGTTGGAATTTATAATATATAAACAACATCATTATAATAAAAATCTACTATGATAAATCTCAACCATTGAAAGTTAATCTAATAGTAGATACACTTAATGGAGAAGGAAATCAATGGAGACACTCCTTTCCTACTGATAAGAGTGTTCAATATTGGTCTCATCAATATTTATCGACATTTGAGACTTTCAAGATAAAAATATATAGGTCATTTAAAATAGATGATTCTAAAATAATCACATGATTTATTATGGTTACAAATAAATATTGCTTATTCACTACAAAAAAAAAAAGTTATTTTGTAGTGGTGAAATTGTAGCGGTTATAATTTACTGCTACAAATAGTAAAATCTGTAGCGGTTAGAAAATAAACCGCTACAAACTTGTAGCAGTAAGCTACACACCAAATGACGTGACAGATTGGCAACAATTTTTGTAGCGGTTAATAAAAAAAACTGCTACAAATATGGTGCGCATTTCCAACCAAAAATTGTAGTGGTTACATAATAAAAGCCGCTACAAAGTTATCGCCACTTGGCGCGACCAAGACGCGTCAATAGTGTAGCGGTTTCACGTATTAAATAGCTACAAAATTCCAAACCTCACCTATTTATAGCGGTTATAAAGCTATACCCGCTACAGAATTTTAGAGGTAATGAAACTTGTAGTGGTTTTTTACAATAACCGCTTCAAAACTTCAAAGGTCTTGTAATTTGTAGCTGTTATTATAGAACCGCTACAAAGTTTAGCTGTCCAAGCTTATTTGTAGCGATTCATATAGCAGTTATTTCAACAACCGCTACAAACTCCGCCACTATATAAACCCGCCCCCTTCCATTTTCCCATTTGGCCATTTTATTTCCTGAAGTTTCTCTGAGTGTTTGCTTTCAGATTTGAGTGTTCATACATCTGTGGAAGAGTTTTTGTTGCAGCATTTCTCGTTATTTGTACTTGACATATGGACAATACGTATTTTATTTGTATTTGTATTTTTATTATATTTTTGCATAATAATGTGACTAAAATGTTTTTTTTAAAATTTTTGTAGTTGATATGGCTTCAAGACAAGATAGGGGGAAAGAGCCCGAGGTCCCCAAACCGATTTTGCGGGGTGGCAGTAGTAGAGCAGGGGGCAGAGGGACAGGGCAGCACGGAGGGAGGGCGACCACGGCATTTCAGCCCATCCCCCACAGTAGCCACAGGAGTTGACCCTACCACAGCCACTGCAGACGATCCCACAGGAGACGACCGCACCAGAGGTGCCTGATTTTAGGGAGATATCAGCGTCGATGATTATGACACGAATGAGGACTTCAAGATCCCAATTGGGATCAAATAGATGGAACAGTTCCTCGATAAGGAGGAGGCACAAGAGCAGAACAACCCATGAGGGTTGTCTTCGCGGACTACTGGGTTTGAGGTGCAGGTCCAAGATAAATAAATTTTTTTATTTAATAAATTATTTATTTAAATTCAAAATGTTAAATTTGAATTACAATTTATCTAACGTGCAGTAAATTGTGCAGATGAGCAGGGGAACGTGTCCATGAGGAGGCTGGACGTGGCCGGTTTGAACAGCATCGACAATGGGGGTACCTGTTCAACCGCTTCATAAATGACCTGGACAAGAGTGAGCCATTTCAGCTAGCCAATTTTGAAAACTTCTTCCCTGGAGGCAATGATAATTTACCTCTACTACGGTGCATTTTTTTAAGCTCACATCATTTAAATTAAATTTTTTAAACAAAATAATACATCACTAGCGATAATTTTTCTACATAATTTCTGTAGGGATGGCGAGAATGAGTAATCAAATTCAAAATATATTTTTGTCTTTAAAAAAAATACTAAAAAAATATTTAAAAAAATAAATTAATATTTGTAGCAGTTTTTAAACCACTACAAAAATAAAATTAACCGCTACTAATTAAAAACCGCTACAAAATGGACACATTATCCGCTACAAATGCTACACGGATTTCTATAAATACCCCTCATCACATCTTATTTCAAACACTCCCCAATTTCTTTTCATCTTACCCCTCTTTAATTTTCTCTCATTTACAAATTGTTTTGTATAAGTTGAGGAGCTTAACAATACGATCAAATATGGTAACAAGTTCTTAAATTTTTTATTTGAATATTTCTTTCCTTCGCATAAAATTTATTCTCACCATTTTTTTCTCAGATATTTTAGAGCTTTATCTCATTTTCATATATTTTTCATACACAATCACATTGTAGTAGGCAACATAATAGTTTCTTTGTTACCTACGTATCCTTAATAATATTATTAATATAATCTTTATACTTATCCAACTAAATTAAATTATTCCTTTTAATTTATAAATGACCTAAACTATTGAATAATAAGCTAATTAAATTAGCTAAACCAATAAAAAAATAAACTATTTAATTTTATATCAAAAAATTGAAATAAATGATTGTATTTTTTTTATTTTCTTTATTTTTGTAGCGGTTACTAAACCACTACTAATTAACGCGCATTTTTCAAACTGAAATTAATTTATTTGCACGAACTTTGAATTTTGATGAAATTAGTAGCGATTATATAACCGCTACTAATTAAAGAAATTCATATCATGAACCACTACAAAATAGCAAAAAAATTTCATTTTTCTTTTCCCACCTTCAAAATTTTACTTTTTGATATTTGTAGCGGTTATATCAACGCTACAAATGTCACAGAAAAAGATTATTCCTTATTGCGATTTTGTAGCGGTGGGATTGAACGGCTACATAAAAAGTAGCAGTTATTTTGCTTGAGTAGCGGCTTTAAATAACCGCTACAAAACCGCTTGCAACATACAATTTTGTAGTCGTTTTATAAACTGCTACTAATGTTATTTGTAGCGGTTAAAACCGTTACTAATAACCATTTTTAACCGCTACTAAATTACGTTTTTTTTTTGTAGTGATTGTGCATTTAATAAAAAAATGCCTATACATAAAGACTAAGTTATATAATAAATATTACATACTTCATAAAACCATGCTTTAGATCATAAACTGTCTTTTTCTGCTTGTAGAAGCTTCAAAGGCTCAAAATGCTATATATAAACTTCCTTGTACAACGTATGAGTAGCAATACTTGTTATATTAAGAATAGATTATATTAATAATTATATTAATGTGAGCAAACTTGGGTTAACGGTTAATTTCAGATTATTAATTTAATATTAAAGAAAACCATGTTCTATTATTTTACTTGTACACTACGAAGTGCTTCACATGGGAGCATTGTTAATCAACAAAAGAAAAAGAAAAATATAGTTACCCTATTTCGAAGATAAGATAATAAAATAAATTGAATTTAAAAAATAACAACGTAGATGAAGTTGTAGTTATTGGAAAAACGTAGATTACTAGTTTATGCGCATTTTTCGTTCAAGAGGAAATTATATCACATAGCGCTATCTTTTCTTCCTTTAGCTCTCGTGGGACACACGTTCCTGTTATTATTTCTCTTTTTTTTCCTTTTCCGGCATGCTTCCTAATCTTCTTCATGGATCCTCACAATACTCACTTCGTTTTTTCCCTCTCTATTTTTTTCCTTATTTTTTATTATTTTTCCTGCAAAATAGAATATATGAGTGGTATTACTTTTTATCTTGATAATTAAATTTAAAGAGAAGACTATTTAAAATAAATTAAATCGGTATAAAATATTTACTGATTTAATCTTTTTTTTTTAAATCTACAACCATCTAATCATAAATAATGCATTTATCAATAAGATCAATCCATGGGCATTGCATTCTGAGAAAGCAAATTGTGCTATTCATGATTATATCATATATACATTCACACATATCTGGTAGTTAATTATTAGTACGATATTTGTATATATATTAAGCAAATTAAAGCTTTTCAAGAAATTAAACAGATCGAATAACCTTGTCTGAATCTTCTTTTAATTTATTAGGAGTTTTTCTGCCCAAAAATAAGTCTTCCATTTTTGGCCTATACAGAGCATTGGTTCGTAACATTTTCTTATCAGAAAAAAAAGGGAAATCTTCTGTTAAATTGATGTTCTTATTGGCTATTTTGATTATTGCATCAAGTAATATTCTAGCTTTCTTGTCCAATTCTATGTTTTGCTACATTGTGTTCAACGCAGATTTCTCATGCATTAGCGAAGAATCAATGTTCAAAACTTCAAACTAACTGCCACGAAATAATTTATTACATAAACTTCCAAATAATGAATGATTTTGCATGTAAGAAATGGGTTACATCATTTGAATATAAGAAAATGTGAAAATTGCAAGGTGTAGATGAAGTTGAAATGGAGTTTGAAGATGATGGTCTATGAATAACATACTTTCAAGAAGGAGATTTGGTGAGATAAGCCATGCATGCTGACACTGTACAGTGAATGGCTGTGATACCATTCTGGATTTCAAAGAGAAAAGATTAATTGCAAAATTCAAGTCATCATTTCATTGAAATGAATACACTCTCAATATATAGACAGACGAAAAAAAAAAAGCAAAAGACAGACGGCTGCATAAGAGAAGAGAATTCTGGAGAAATAATATGTTATGAAAAAATGACTTTCAGTCAGGATACCAAAAGTTACAGTTGAAGGTTTTCAGTATCAACAAAAAAAATCATCATCTCAACAATTTTCCCTGATAAGATCGGCAACATAACGAGTCAGCTTTCAACAATGACAAATGTTATAGCCATTAAAAATTATGTCGTTGTTGCAGAAAGTACTCCTTTTTTCTTTTCTTTTTTTGCGTTGTATTGGGCCCAATTTAATTAATTTTTTTGACCTTGGCCCAATTTAATTAACGATAACATTAATTAATGAATATTTTGCTTATGGTTTGATAATTAATTACTTGTTTTACATGTGTAGATATTTGTGCAAGGATAGGGATGCCAGACTCCAATTTGCCAATTGTTCACACATTAAAACGTGGACATGTATATACATATAAAATATTGGAAACATTAAAAGGGTATGAACACGCTTATAATGAGTAATTTGATAAACATTAAACTTTTCACTTGAGGGGAAACTTGATAAATTAATATGAAAGAAGAAATATTAAAATAAGATGATAAGAAATTAGGAAAAGAAGTAAGGACTAATTTTAGGTAGTAATTAAATTGTCATAAAAAATTTCACAGACCAAAATTGTTGGCAAAGTAATAGATCTTAAATAGGACAAGCACTCAAAAAATTGGTTAAAATGGCATTGCATTCTGAGAAATGAATTGTATTATTCATGATTTCATATATGCATGCACGCATCTAATGCTTGAAACCAGATCCTAATCTTCTTTGAATTCAACGTACCAATTAATGCCGTAATTTATTTTTCTTTCTATTCAAAAATAAGTCTTCCGATCCATTTGGCCTATATAAAGCATTGGTTCGTAACATTTTCTTGTCAGAAAAAAACATGGGGAAGTCTTCTGTTAAATTGATGTTCTTATTGGCTATTTTGATTATTTCATCAACTAAGATTCTAGCTTTCTTTTTCAATTCTATGTTTTGCTACATTGTGTTGTGTTCAACGAAGATTTCTCATGCATTACAGAAGAATCTATGTTCAAATCTTCAAACTAACTGCCACGAAACATTTTGTTTCATTGAACATATTTTAAAAAATTTTATTCTTATTTTTACCATATTGTGAAGAGATTTTCAGTACAGAATCTATTATCTATTTGTCCTTTCATTTCTTAATAGAAGATGATCTTGATGTTAAATATAAGATATTTTTTTTCATATTTTTAATTTTCCCCCCCCTAATTTACCCCTATTGATACTCCTTCCTCAATAATGATCAAGAAGGAGAAGGAATGAGAGAATTAAAGAAGATGACTAGAGTGTTTTAAAAAATACAAATTGTATACTATCTAATTTAACCAACTTCCTTAATTTAATCAAATTAAGTTAATAAGATTGAAGGAGTATTTATTATGATATGATGGATTATTCCGTGCACATGTTTATTGTATTGAACTGTATGCAGATGTGTGGGAAGAATGTGAAGCAAGAGGGAAAGTGATAAATTGCCATAACTGTCCATGCCCTTGCGATGCAACAGTTGGGTGTGAATGTCGTCCTCCGGCAGATGAGCCTTCTGAAATGCTTTCCAACAACCAATTTCCTCCGACTAATAATACTAATGTGTAGAAACATATATATAATATCTTCATTATATATGAGAGAATCAACTATGTATGTTTCTATGAGTGTATTATATAAGTAGTAACATGTTCAATAAATAATAATACTTATGCAGCATATTTCCCCATTATCTCATCCTCATTATCATATGTGTGACATCACTGTTAAATTACGTACGTGCACTTTTGAAATGCAAACCATATTGTTTATTATCACTTGGGCATATATAATTATCAACTTTATATATGAAATCTTGTAATACCCATTTAACAAAGAACTGGTCTAGTAAACATATCATTAAATTAATTCACACTTAATTATATTTACGCTGATTCAGTTAATACCCATTAAAGTAACTTCCTTCAAATTAATCATCAACTTTATATTTATGCAAGGAATGAAAACCAGACCGGGCAATGAATCGGTCACAGCACAGGTTCAAGGGTTAATGGGTCAACCGGGGTCTAACCGGTAGTTAAACTGGTAGTTGAACCGATCATATTAAAATATTATAATTTATTAGTGGCAATATATATTAATATATTTTTAAACTTCTATAGATAAAAATGAAGATTTTTAAAAAAACAAATACTTAAAATCTATTAGTATGAGTTATAATGTCTATACTTATGCAATGATATCTCATTTTCCATAATTATTATATCTTTTTAAATAATTTTTTTCATTATCTTCTTCATTTTTTTTATATTTTTTCTTTCTTTACCTAATTTTCTCTTCATTTTGGTCTTCAACTTCCAATTATCCCCTAGAAAAAGAAAAAACAATAAATAAAAAAATGGAACCGGTCCAACCAGTTGAACCATCGGTTTTAACCGATTCTGACTGGTTCAACCGGTTTCAGACTGGTTCCCCAATTTAACCATCAAACCAGACCGGACCACTGGCCGGTTCCCGGTTCAATCGGTCAAACCGGCCGGTCCGGTCCGGTTTTTTGTACAGTGTATTTATGCTCATTCAGTTAATACCCATTAAAGTAATTTCCTTTTTTGAAAAACCCTTACAAATTATTTCTTAATATAGACATTTTTACTTTACTCTAGATAGTTTGACTTCTTCAATAATAACTACGAACTAAAATTATACATTGTAACACCCCAATTTTTATCACCAATATTCCCTTTATGTAATGAGATATTTAATGGGATAAAATGGTGAATATTGACTCACCTTTAATAGCCTCTGGTTATAAATTCTAGATCATAGGAATTAAACACTGAAAATTGAAATGTGAATAGTGCTGCCAATGTAATTTCTGGCAAGGCAGCGAGATTGTCATGTGATTTTAGATGATCAAATGATTTTAAAAAAATGTGAAATTTTTCATAATAAAATTAGACACTATAAGATTTAATTAGATAGGTCATATAGATCATTTAAAGTTGTACACTCGGAGTTATGTATTTTTGAATTTATCCCAGTAAAATAGGTCACTTTCTAATGCAGCATCCAAAGATTTAAATTTTGGGAATGTTGAACTTTCAGTTGGCTAAAGGCTATATGTTTCCTTAAAACTAGACTCAATAAGGGTTAAGTGACCTTTGGAAGCACCTCAATTGAATGCCTACAAATAAAGATATAAAGTTTCAAAGATAGGTGAAAATTCTGCTAGGTTTTAGCCAATGTGCGAAAATGGCAAAAATGTATGGGCAAAATAATCATTTGGCTAGATTTAATCCAAAGCCCATATTTTTCCCTTCCTTCATGATGTGGGACATCCAAATGAGGAAGCAAAAAGGGGAAATGAATAATTGTAATAAATATGCCAAATGTTGAAGCAATTGCGACCAAGTAATTTAACTTTGAAAAGTTAAAAGGAGGAATTTCTATAAAATAATATATTTGAGCAATTAGATGTATTAATTGAAGGCAACCAAATTGGGCTATGAAGGACCCATAAGTGGCATCATTTTGGCCCTTAAAGAGATGAAGGAATTGGTTCAAATTAAAGCTAGGATTTGTGACGCAATTAGGAAAGGATAAGACTAACTAATAATGCATGTGTCATAAACCATTAAACAATTATTTTTTAAAGTAGGTGTGTAGGATATTTTAAAGCCGTCATCTTCATCTTTCCTCTTCATTTTCATGTCCTACACCAAACAGATAGAGAGAGAGAGAGCGAGCGAGCTCCAAGAAATACTAAGTGCAAGAGAAGAGGAGGAAGATCAAGTAGCAAAAATCAAGGTAAGTTGCAAGTAAATTCACTTGTTCTTGTCTTCTAACTTATGGAGACTCTTTCTAATCTTCATTTCCTCCTTGAAACACATGTTTGACAAGAAAAATCAAGAGCAACAAGGAGGAGAGAGAGGACGATTTTAGAAAGAGAAAGAACAGAAATCAAAGGTAATTTCAAGAACCTTGTGTCTCTTGTTGATTTATACTTGTTATTGGTGGTTTGATTGTTTGGTGGCTTGTTTTGGTTGGTTTTTGAAATTTGGAAAGATCAAACCCTAAGAGTAGGTGCTGACCAAATTTGAATTAATCACGTGAGAATGTAATTATGTGGTTAAATAGGTGATTTAGGGTGAAAAGAAGGTGTTAAGTTGATTGGAATCAATAAACTACATTTCCCTTAACTTTTTTTCTAATTTTCTTCAAGACCTGTTTTGGCAGTGTTTGGACTAGATTTTGGTGGTTTTGATGATTCCATTGTGTTTAGAAGGGAAAATTGTGTAAGCTTCATATTGAACATGAAGTATAAAAAGCCTTCGAATGTGAAATGGCAAAATTACCCCTAAAATCTTAAATAGGGGCAGTGAAGGACATTTTCATCTTTTGGTAGTGGATTTGGTAATTCTGAGGTCAAAAATGGATTCCTTGGGATAAATTATGTAGGAATAACCAAGATCATATTTTTTTGAAAAAGAACATTTAGACCGGGTCCCTAGGGCCATTTTGGTTATTTCGCAGTTTTAAGCTAAGATAACCAATAAAATGAGTTTAAAAGAGTTTAGAGTGGTACATGAATGTACATTAACCTAATTCTTGTAAAATTAGAATTTTAGGACTGGATAGTTGTGGTTGAGCCAGATCAAGATATTTAGACGATTAGGTCAGAAAGGGCTATTTCAGGCAGTAACTCTATCCTTCATACACTATGCTAATGTTTATATGTTTGTATATTCCATCTTCTATGATATAATTAATGATCATGGTTTTGCCAAGGAGGGCAATTTGTGCGTGGAGACACACTTACCTAGTTGTTGAGCAAGAATGTCAACACCCGTTTACATTTCGATATGCATAGAGTAATAAAGGGCAAGTTCCCCAGGCATACGGAAAAAGGACAAATATACTAATAATGTATTTTTTTAATATAGGAAATCTCCCCTTAGGGTTTGGTAATATTTACAAGTTTATACATAATATCCAAAAATAAAGTCTGCATATAACCACTATCCTCCCTCTCGAGAACTGCACCTTAGATGCTCGTGTCCACCACCTTATCCTTTGATCCTCTGGTTCCCGCTGGCACATTATCATTTATAAAAAAAAATGAGATTCCAAGGAATCCCAGTAATAATATACTATCGTTCATATAAAATGCGGAAAGTAGATATGTTCTACACTATGTATACACAAAATTAATGAATAATATAATAGCAGGTATATATGAGTAGGGCTCTAACCCCACTATCCGTACACCTTGGCTGGATTGCTACCCAACCCGCAGGTGAAAGTGCACTTCTTGTACTAGCTACCCCTTCTCGGCAGACCATGTGATTATTGAAAGCAAAAACAATGGCATACTCAATCAAATGGACTATGACATGATGTATGAAGAATAATACCACTACCTTAAACTTTTTTCCAACTCGATAAGCATTCCTTGGTATGCGTGCCAATGACTCAGGTTCTCAACTTGGTCCTAAAATTGCAAATGTACAAGAATTAGGTTAAAACCCATTCATGTACTATTTTGGGCACTTCCAAAGTGTTTTTAGTGGTTATATAATTCTATAGTGAAAAATTACCAAAATGCTCCTGGGGACCCGACCCGCCCTACTATACCCGGTCCGACTGTACTTTTTCTGAAATTTTGGCCCAGGCTATTCTAATATAGTTTTACCCAAAGAAACCATTTCCATCCTCAAAATTACCAAATTCACAACCAAAAGACAACAATGCCCTTGGCAGCCCCTAATTTATGGTTTCGTGGGCATTTTGGTTATTATGTCTTTTAGAGAATTTTCTGGAAAAGTTATCAACAGTAACCCCACCTAATTTTCCCTCTTGAACACAATCAAATCATCAAATTATCAAAAATCCAACTCTAAACCCTCCATCTAGCTTGTGCCAAAACTTAAAGAACTCTGGGAAAAATTGGGGTTTTTGAATTTTGACTCCACAGACTTGTTCTTTTCTACTCCTAATCACTTTATTAACTATTTAATTACATTCTAAACATAATTAAGACCAAATTTTGGCATCCTAACGGCTAGGGTTCATCCATTTCTCAAATTCATGAATACAAAAGTCAACCACAAATCCACTGATTAAACCTACCATAGCAGCAACAACAACAATAATTTGAAGTTTAGGAAGTCACCTTTGCTCTCCTCTTATCCTTCCCTTTTTGGCCAAAACTACACCCCTCTTAAACCCTATAATTTTGCTTCAAAACATCTTAAATCATGTAGAGAGGAAGCTTAGGAGAAGGTTTAAAAAAATTAGAACTCAAATCACCAAAGAATTCAACTTACCTTGTGAGTTCTTTCCTTCCTTCTCTCTAGATCACCAATAAAGCTCTATCTCTCTCCTTTGTGAGCTATGGCCAATGGTTTTGCATGGAAGAGGAATGGAAAATTGTTTTATAATACTTTGCCTTTATCCCCTTTATTTAATTAATTAACCAAAATTCACTAATTTTGACTTTTATGACAAGAATCATATCTACATTAAAATGTGTCATAAGGCTCCATTAACATGAAACTAGCATTTTCCTCCCTTTGGTTAGTATGAGATGGTGTCCTAAGGTCCTTCATGTGGGTCCAAATTGGCTTCATAACTTGTTCAAGTTACATGTGTTAGTGCAAGCGTTTCACCCAAGAGGGGGGTGAATTGGGTGATTCCAAAAATTTCATTGCGTATAAGGAAATATAAGGAATATTAAAAACAGTTAAGAGCAAGGAAAAATATCACCGTAGTGTACACCGTGATTTATACTGGTTCGGCCACAACTACTTTGACCTACGTCCAGTCCTCAGAGCATCTCTGAGAGTTTCACTATGTTCTCCAAGATTCAGTGGGTTCTTGGCACCTCAGTACACAGCAAGTTCCTACACCTGGACACTCGCTCCCCCTTACACGTTGTAATCAAATCTCCAACTTAAGGTTCCACTACCTTAAGTTGTCTCAATAACAAATATTAAGTTTATAATGAAAAACTCTCTCACAGAGCAAATATATATTCACTAAAGTACAAATGAATGAGTATATGAAAACAAAGCACTAAGTGTATTGATCGATGTGTGATCTCAATTCGTATCTGCTTGTTTTCTTCTCTTTGAATGCTCCATATATATAGATGATTTGTAGTGTCCGTTGGAAGCAATTTCAAACTTGTCCGTTAGAGTCGCGCAGCAACGATTGACTTTTCTTCGTATTTAAAAACTATCCGTTGGCGATAGGTAGCGTTAGGTGAACGTTCGGACTTTTATTTGAATTCTCAAATCTGTCATACTCTTTCATTGTTTCTCTGCAAATGTACTTAGAATACTAATATAATAAAGAGTTAATCATATAGATAACAAATCAAGAGATATTAGATGAGAAAATAATTTCTGAACTGCCTTACTCGAGTGGCTACTCGAGTGATCAAGTTTGTTACTCGAGTAGTCCCTCGAGTAAACATGTCAAAAATATGGTAGTGAGCAAATCAACATTTTGCATCAAGAATTACTCAGGTAAAACATGGAGTGATATATTACAAACCTTGAAAATACCTGGTTACTCGAGTGACCATGTCTTTACCTTTATTGGTTAATCGGGTGATCACTGTGGTAAACTGCTTACTTGAGTGGCTACTCGAGTGGGCTTCATTTGGCTTCACACCTTACTTAGGTGGTCCCTCGAGTTGCTTTCAAATAGCCTGACAGATTACTCGATTACTCCCTCGAGTAATGACATCAAATTCTTGGCCGAGAGTTTACTATCTGGTTCTCGAGTGGCACTTCAAATAACTCTGCAGATTACTCGGGTTGTCCCTCGAGTAATACTATTTTCCCATTGCTTACTCCAGTGGGTACTCGAGTGATGGGCTGCATTTCTTGGCCGAGAGTCACTAGAAGATTTTGGACCTGGTTACTCGAGTGATGCCTGTGAAAATCTTGTTACTCGAGTGGCTACTCGAGTAATTGTCTATATAACTTTGCAGATTACCCGAGTAGTCCCTTGAGTAACTTGTTTCAAAATTTGGCAGTGCCTCACTAGATGAAATTCTGTTTGCTTACTCGAGTGGCTACTCGAGTAATAGCTTCTGTTACCCGAGTGGCTACTCGAGTAAGCCTTCTTAAAAATTGTTGATTACTTCCAGTGCTAACTCCAAGTGATGTTGATTACTTCCAGTACTGACTTCAAGTGATGCTATGCTACTTTGTTCAAATCCATTTGTTTGTTATCAAATCCTTTCATATTATTAATTCAATCTTTGTTATCATTAAAACATATGGGATCCAACAACATGTACACTTTATGTCATATTTTGGTCAAATTTGTACATGTTCTCCAATCTTCTATAAATTCATATTTATTTGACCAAAATATTCCAAATATATATTTCCCCTTTATTTTCCTTAATTATTTGAAATTAACTTTAAATTATTGGAAAATAATTTATTTATGCTAAATTGTTAAAATTACCTTTTTAATTTAATGTCTTTTCTCCTTTTTCTTTGGCAAATTTCCTTTTATTATTGGACCAAATATTATTATCTATTATTCCTCCATTTTTGGGCCTCAATATTGAGCTTTTTAAATTATCCAAATTTATTCCATAATTATTCTAGCTCAATTCTCATGAAAATGAAAATTTACAAAAATCGTAAATTCCAAATTCATAAATATTCACCATTTTATTGAATTTCTCAAATAATTACAATATATATATATAGTCAATAAAAATTTGAGGTGTTACAGTTCTCTCCCCACTTAAATAAATTTCATCTCCAAAATTTGCTACACCTATTTAGTCATAAAGTCCGGGTAACGCTTTTTCATATCTTCTTCTGTTTTCCATGTAGCCTCCCTGGGCGATAACACTTTTTAGAACACCTTGACAAATGGAATGCTTTTACTCCAGAGCAGCTTCTCCTACCGATTAATGATCTGGTCAAGTGTGACTTCATAAGTCAGATCATCACGCATTTCTACGTCTTCATATTCAATCACATGTTCTGGATCGGGTTGATAATTCTTTAGTTAGGAAACATGAAAAATGTCATGTAGCCTATTAAAATTTGGTGGCAAAGCAATACAGTACGCTACTAGCCCAATCTTCGCCAAAATCTTGAAAGGACCAATGTACCTCGGATGTAGTTTCTTTACTTTCAGTGCTATGCCAATGCCTGTAATCAGTGACACTGTCATGAACATGTGGTCGCCGACCTCAAATTCCAAAGGTTTTTTTCTCTTGTCAACATAACTCTTCTGTTAGCTCTGAGTAGTCAATAATCTCTATTTGATATTCTTTATTTGCTCCGTTGTCTAATCAAAAATATCTGGCCCAAGTAAGTGTCTCAGACAAATTTGTCCAGCATAAGGGCAATTGACATTTCCTCCCATACAGTGCCTCATATAGAGCCATCAGGATGCTCAAATGATAACTGTTATGTAGGCAAACTCTGCCAATTGAAGGAATTTTTCCTAGCTACCTTTGAAATCAAGTGCACACGCCCTTAGCATATCTATAAGTATTTGAATTGTTCACTTTATCTACCCATCTGTTTGAGGATGATATGCCATACTGAATCAAAGCTTGGTACCCAAAGCTTCACAAATTACCTTCCAAAACTTGGATATGAACCAAGGATCTCGATCAGAGATAATATTCTTTAGAGTACCATGTAACCTCACTATCTCCTTAATATAGATTTTTGCTAGCTTATCAAGAAAGTAATAGATACTGATAGGTATGAAGTGGCATGTCTTCATAAATCTGTCAACTATCACCCAGATTGCATCATGATTTCTAACCTTGGGTAACCCCATCATGAAATCCATGGTAATGCTTTCCCACTTCCACTTAGGAATCTTAGGGTTTTGCAAAAACCTAATGGTCGCTGATGTTCAACATTTTCTTTCTGGCATATGAGATAACGAGCGACGAACATAGTCACTTCTCTTTTCATTCTTGACCACCAATACTGGGACTTCAAGTCATGGTACATTTCTGTTGCTCCTGGATACAGAGTATACTTACTCTAGTGTGCCTCTTCCAGGATTTACCATTTCAGTTCTAATTATTTGGAATATAAATCCACTTTTTGTACCTGACTAGTTCGCTAGGTGACAAGTCGTATTCCTAAGTTTCACCCTTAGCAATCATATCCTTAATAGACAATACTTATCTATCATTTAGTTGTACTTCCCCAATTTTTGTCTGCCACCTGCACATATGAATCATTATGGCTGCCACCTGCACATATTTACGGCTCAATGAGTCATCAATGACATTAACCTTTTTGAGATGATATTTGATCTCTAGATTGCAGTCTTTCAGCAACTCCATCCACTTGTGCTGTCTCATATTTAGCTCTTTCTAATCGTACAAGTACTTCAATCTCTTGTGGTCGTAGTTCAACTCTACAGTCGTACCATAGAGAAAATGTCTCCAGATTTTCAGAGTAAACACAATAGCCTCCAACTCAATTTTGCCATGTCAGCAAGATATCGGAAGATACGTTTGACGGTTTCAGCATGTGACTCTTTTGGTGCTAATTGATATCTTGCACACATACCCACACTGAATTGAATATCAGGCCTGCTTGTAGTGAGATAGAGTAATGATCCAATCATTCCTCTATATTTTGTGATGTTGTAATCTTTTCCCTTGACATCCGCATCAAGCAATGTGGTTGAGCTCATGGGTGTGTCTATTCCATTTGCTTCATCAAATCCATACTTCTTTAATAGCTCTTTCAGATACTTCGTTTGAGATATGAAAATTCAATTCTTTCTTTGTTTGATTTGCAAACAGAGAAAGAAATTCAATTCTCCCATCATTGACATCTCAAACTCCCCCTGCATTATTTCAGAAAATTCTTTTCATATGCTTTCATTAGTAGCACCGAAAACTATATCATCAACATAAATTTGCACAATTAAGATATCATCACGTTTTCGTTTTGTAAAAAGTATTGTATCAATTTTTCCTCATACAAAACCTTGATCAATAAGAAATTTACTGAGCCTTTCGTACCATGCTCTAGGAGCTTGTTTCAAACCGTACAAAGCCTTTTTGAGTTTGAAAACATGATCAAGTTTGGTTACATCTTTGAAACCTGGAGGTTGGTCAACATATACTTCTTCCATGATGTAGCTATTTAAAAATTCACTCTTTACATCCATTTGATAGAGTTTGAATCCTTTGATGCATGCAAAGGCCAAGAGTACTCGTATAGCTTCCAATCTAGCCACTGGAGCATACATTTCCTCATAATCAATTACTTCTTCCTGACTATAGCCTTTGGCCACCAATCTTGCCTTGTTTATGACAATAGTTGTGGATTCACCAAGTTTGTTCTTGAATACCCATTTAGTGCCAATGATCGGATGATCTTTAGGTCGAGGTACCAAATCCCAAACTTGATTTCTTTCAAATTGGTTTAGTTCTTCTTGCATTGCTATAACCCAATCATTGTCTGATAGAGCTTCATCAATATTAGAAGGTTCAATCTCAAAAATGAATGTAGAAAAACTAACTTCATTGAAAATTCTATTTCTAGTTTTGACTCCTTAATTCAC
Source organism: Inga oerstediana (assembly GCA_963210345.1). Lineage (NCBI taxonomy): Eukaryota > Viridiplantae > Streptophyta > Magnoliopsida > Fabales > Fabaceae > Inga > Inga oerstediana. The sequence continues at coordinate 44,125,884 of OY723409.1, forward strand.
ATCTCCTATGACTTGATATAGGGGATGATTTCTACTGTATTTCCAGGCTTTAGGTTGTCCTAGTGACTGATCTTCCTCATTGGTTTGATCAACTTCTGGAATAAGAGATTTAGAAATAGATTGACCATTTTCTTGATTTAAAACAACTTCCTGCTCATCATCAATGGTTTTGTCAGAGGATTCAAATTCATCAAATACAACATGAATTGATTCTTCAACAACACATGTTCTTTTATTGAAAATTCTGTATGCTTTACTTCAGTTAGAATAGCCTAGGAAAATTCCTTCATCTGTTCTAGAATCAAATTTTCCTAAGTTATCTTTACTATTATTATGAATGAAACACTTACAACCGAAGATGTGTAAATGAGCAAGGTTTGGCTTCCTTCCTTTGTATAGCTCGTATGGTGTCTTTCCAAGTTTTATTCTAATGTAGGCTCTATTGCATGTTGTACTTATTGCATCGGCTCAGAAAACTTGAGACACGTTCTTTTCATTTAGTATTGCTCTAGTCATTTCAGTGAGCACTCTATTCTTACGTTCCATGACTCCATTTTGTTGAGGTGCCCTTAGAGCAGAGAAATTGTGATCTATGCCATTAGTATCACAATATTCTTCAAAGGCTTGATTTTCAAATTCTCCACCATGATCTGTCCTAATACCTGCAATGGACATACCTTTCTCATTTTACACTTTCTTGGTAAAAACAATAAATTCTCCAAAGGTTTCATCTTTTGATGATAGAAAAATAGTCCATGCAAATCTAGAGAAATCATCAACAATGACCAATGAATATAGGTTGCCACCAAGACTCTTAACTCTTACTGGTCGAACTAAATCCATGTGTAATAATTGAAGTGGTTATTAGTTGATATCTCATTTTTCAATTTAAAAGAAGATTTAGTTTGTTTACCCTTTTGACATGCATCACAAATCAAATCATGTTTGAAATTTACTTTGGGTAATTCAATCACTAAATCCTTTTTAATTAACTTGCCTAGTTGGTGCATGTTGACATGAGCTAGCCTCTTATGCCATAACCAACTTTTGTCGGCATTACTCAAAAAAACAATTTTCAGAATCATTTTTACTGATATCAAGAATATAGCAGTTACCTTCCATTTTTGCTCTGAGCTTTGCCTTGATATTTTTCTTAACAAGTTGTAAGTCTTTCTTGTTGATACTTAGACATTTCTCTGAATCAAATATTACCCAGTTGTCTTTATCTGCACTTTAACTTACGCTCAGCAAATTATGACACAAACCTTCAACGTAATATACGTCTTTTACTTGTATACCTTTGTCATTTTTTATTTCACCAATTCCTGCTATCTTTTCATATTAATTTCCTCCAAATTTTACCTTTCCACCTTCCTTAGGTTGCAATGTGGTAAAACTTTCAAAATCACTGGTCATATGTCTAGAGCATCCACTGTCTATGTACCACTTGTTGTTTTTGGATGCTTTAAGACATATCTGCAATCAAATATAATTAAGTCTTAGGTACCCATATCTTTTTGGGTCCTTTTGGGTTAGTACAAAAAATTTTCAGAACTTATGAACCTTTAGGTACCCATTTGTAGGTTCCTATATTTCCTTTCTTCCTATGAATGCATGATGAAGTATAATGACATTTTTTATTACAATAATTACAGTATGCAAAAGGATTTGATGTATGCACAGAATGCTGAAAATAATTCAAGTATGATTTACCTCCAGCTTTCTTTCTTCCTTTCCTTCTATCTAATTTTGGATCATATCCAATTCCAGATCGATCATTCACAAATCGTTGAGCTTTTAAAATTACATTTAGCATCTCACTTCCTTTAGTGAATTTTTCAAGAGATTTAGTAAGATCAATGTTTTTCTTTTTCAAAGAAGTACAGTTTTCACAATGCTTTTCAAAATTCTCTTTAAATTCTACTTCAAAAGCTTTGTTTTTCTTTTTGAAAACAACTAGTTCTTTAACTACTTTGATGAATTCAGAATGTAAAGCATTATATTCGAAAAGTAATTCATCATAGGTAGGATTAGAATCAGTTACCTCTTCTTCTGTTTCTTCTTGAGCAACTAGACAGATATTGGCTACTTCCTCTTCATCGCTTTCTTCGTCAGAAGAACTATCTCCCTATATGGTAGATATAAAGGCTTTCTTCTTGTTGTAGAATTTTCCTTTTCTCTTTTCTTTATTCTTCTCAATCAGTTCTTGACATTCTGATTTGAAATGTCCTGGCTTTCCACATTCATAGCAGATGATATGTTCTTTATTACTTGTTCCTCCTTTCTGAAAGTTTTTGAATCCTTAGCCTTTCTTGTAAAACTTTCTGAATCATTTTATGATTAGGCCCATTTCGCCATCATCAAGCTCTTTATCTTCATCTTGTTCTTCTTCTTTTGCTTTCAGTGCAAGACCTCTTTTCTTCTTGTCACCAATATCATCTAGTTCTCGTTTGAACTTTAATTTGCTTTCATATTCAGAAAGGCTTCTGAATAGAGAAGCAACTGATCGCATTGATTCACCTTTTCCTTCCCCAATTGCAGTAACTTTTGCCTCCCAGTCTTTAGAAAGAATATTTAGAATCTTTCATACTTGGGTATGTTGATCATAAACTTTTACAAGTGCTGCAAGTTGATTAACAAGGTGAGTATATCTAAGTTCAGATTCAGCTATCAACTCACCTGATTTCATTCGAAGTAAATCAAACTCAGTAACCAGAGTATTGATCCAGTTTTCTTTTATTCTCGAAGTTCCTTCGTAGGCTATTTCCAAGGCTTCCCACATTTATTTAGCTGTTGGAAGTGTGCAAATTTTGAAGTACTCATTTTGACTCAAAGCACTTTGAATCATCAGAATTGCCTTGCTGTTGAGTGTGATGATTTTCTTGTCATTCTCATCATATTCTACTGGTGTCTTGGGAACTCTCTGTGAATCTACAATCTTTTCAGGTTTGTAGTTTCCACTCTCGATCACATCCCATAGCCCATATTCAGTAGCCATTACGAAGACTCTGAACTTTACTTTCCAGAATGAGAAGTGTTCACCATTAAAACCCAGAGGTCATGTGATAGAAGCTCCGTCGGGAAGAATTCATTCACCCATGCTTGCCATTGGATCCTTTTTAGGCTATTAAACCTTAATAAGAAGACCTACGCTCTGATACCAAATGTTAGTGCAAGCGTTTCACCCAAGAGGGGGGTGAATTGAGTGATATCAGAAAATTTCGTTGCGTATAAGTAAATTGACAAAATATTTAAAGCAGTTGAGAGCAAAGAGAAATATCACCGAAGTATATACCGGGAGTTATACTGGTTCGGCCACAACCACTTTAACCTACGTCCAGTCCTCAGAGCATCTCTGAGAGTTTCACTATATTCTCTAAGATTCAGTGGGTTCTTGGCACCTCAGTACACTGCAAGTTCCTTTACCTGGACACTCTCTCTCCCTTACATGTTGCAAACAAATCCCTAACTCAAGGTTTCACAACCTTAAGTTGTCTCAATAACAAATATTAAGTTTGTAATGAAAACCTCTCTCACAGAGCAAATATTTAATCACTAAAGTACAATGAATGAGTATAAGAAAACAAAGCATAAAGAGTATGTTGATCGATGTGTGATTGCTTGTTCTCAGTTGTTGTTGTTGTATGCTCTTTGAATGCTACATATATATAGATGATTTGTAGTATCCGTTGGAAGAAATTCAAACATGTCTGTTAGAGTCGCGCAGCAACGGTTGACTATTCTTCGAATTTGAAAACTATCCGTTTGTGGTAGGCAGCGGTAGGTAAACATTCGGACTTTTATTTGACTTTTCACTTCTGACATAATCTCTTTATTATTTCTCTATAAATGTACTTAGAATACTAGTGCAATGAAATTTAATCATATAGATAATAAATTAATAATCATTCGATTAAAAACATGATTTCTGGACTTCATTACTCGAGTAGATACTCTAGTGATCATGCTTGTTACTCGAGTAGTCCCTCGAGTAAACCTATCAAAAATATGGCAGTGAGTAATTCAACATTTTTCACAAGATATTACTCGGGTAACACATGGAGTAAGATACATCACAAACCTTGGAAATATCTGATTACTCGAGTGGTTACTCGAGTGGCCATGTCTTCTCTTCACACATTACTTGGGTGCCACCTCCAGTAAGCCTATAACTCGAGTGGTTACTCGAGTGGCCATATTTTTTCTTCACATCTTACTCGAGTGACCCCTCGAGTGAATTCCAAATAACATTGTCGATTACTCGATTACTCACTCGAGTAATTACATCAAATTCTTGGTCAAGAGTACTTGTTTTTTGTTTACCTGATTATGTGACTGATCCCTCGAGTAATAGATCAAATAAGTCTGCAAATTACTGGAGTGCTCCCTCAAGTAATGCCTTTTCCTCACATGGTTACTCGAGTGTCTACTCGAGTAAAGTGTTGTATTTCTTGGCCGAGAGCTACTGAAGATTTTTGACCTGGTTACTCGAGTGGCTACTCGAGTAATGCCTTTTCTCATGTGTTACTCAAGTGGCTGCTCGAGTAATGGTTCATATAACTTTGTAGATTACTCGAGTAGCTACTCGAGTAACTTCTTTCAAATTTTGGCAGTGCCTCTGAAAACATTTTCTTTCAACATTACTCGAGTGCCTACTCAAGTAGTCACTCGAGTAAACATAGACAAAGACTGCTACTGAGGTTTTTCCTTTGCTCTTTCTCTCGGATCTTCTTTATTACTCCAGTGCTTACTTCAAGTAATGCTTTGCCATTTATTTACTTTGTTCAAATTCATTTGTTATCATATCATCTTTTATCATTAGTCCAATCTTTGTTATCATCAAAACATATGGGATCTAACAACAACAACAAAAGTAGTTTTATATATAAAAAAATAATATACATAATTCAAATATGATTCATGATAATTACTTTAGCTAGCTAACCTTCAAAGTAGTTTTATAAAGAGATATCCTCCCATATCCCTTCATTATGATCATTTCTTGTGTCGTGTTTATTATTTGCTTCATCTTCTTCATTTAATTATGGTAAACCCTTAGAAAAAGAAGGAGTCTCAAGAAGATTATTCATTGAATGACTTTCTTGATTAATGTCAACGATCCTTTTTTCTTGGATAGCTACAGACCACATTTTCTTTGCCTCATCGGTAATATAGAATACTTGTTTCACCTTATATGCCATAATAAAAGGTTTATCTCTAAAACTTCTACTATTCAAATCAACCAATGTAAATCCTAATGATCGATCATCACACCATTATTGGCATCAACCCACTTGCATTTGAAAATGGAAAATTTAATTTTAACATAATCAACCACCCAAATCTCTTTAATAAACCCATAATAAGGTATGGCTGCCAATTTAGGGTTCTTATCTTTTAAACTAAAGAAGTGCATAGATTCAGTCACTAACATAACACCGCTGTTCTGGACGGTGCTCTTATCATCTAGGGACTTCATGTAAAATGTATAACCATTGATCACAAATGAAGTCTAACTTATGACATCAACCTCGGGACTATGTGCTAACCATTGAACTGTATCAAAAACACATTCTTCTTGTCAACCTTTTGTTTGAAGCAATGTACAAAATTTTTGTTGTGCTCCCTAATTAACCTTTGTCCAATCATTCGACTATTTTCTTTCCAGACAATTTCTTTATGAGCATTAATGTAATCTTGAACTTCATCAACATTATTCAAAATGTACAAGTGGACTTGTTGCAATTCATCAGGATCCACACTCTTTATTTCTCATGGTGCTACATGGTTTATGGCTAAAGGAGGAAGAGTATAATGTTTTTTTTATAATATCTTATATTATATTTTAACTATTTATTTAATTAATTAACCAAACCTCCAAAAATTAGACTTTTTGTATACGTAACTTTAGCTTTTTGTAACCATAAGCCCAATTGAATTCCACTAAGTCCTTCTCTCTCTTTAGTTAGCCCTCAAACATGTCCAAGCCCATAGGAGAAAGAGAAATAAGTTGATATGAATTTATCCCATAATTTTCCTTTATTTTCGTATTAATTGAAAATTCTGACAGATTTTCTCCCCAAATTTTGAAAAATTATAACTAAATTTATAGACATCGTATTAGAGTGGTTCTAAAGGATATAGAACCCTTATTGAGTCTAGTTTCAACGAAAAATATATCCCTTTACCAATTGAAAACACAAAATTCCCAGAATTAAATTCTTTGAATGATGTTCCAGAAAATCATCAGTTTTTCTGGGCTAAATTCAAAAATTCATAACTCTTTACAAACAGCTCAAAATAATTCATATGAACTATCAAATTAAATATTGGGATGTCTACTTTCATCCAATAAAATTTCACAAATTTTGAACATCATTTTCATATTTAAAAATGTCACACAACAAGACTTCTACACAAGAAAACTCACCGATAGCAAACATCAACTTGTGCAACTTGTGTTTCCACATCTTAATGTTGTGTGCGACCCCTCATTGACTTGTTTTGTCATTCCATGTGCTCTTTAATTCACCACTTTATTCCCTTAGATATAAGGAATTTTGGTGACCGAAATTCGGGATGTTACAATCAATATATATACACCAAGCTAATCATTGTACAAACTAATAATCAACAGCAAAATAAGGAACTGCTCTGCTTCCTTAATCAATCCTAAAGCTTGTTCCTCCATAATATTCTATGGCAGCACTTGAAAAATTACGGGCGGAATGGGTTAAATTTCTTTATATAATCAAACAATAATCGAATAAATTCACTGACCCTTTTCTACAAACAGGCTTCAAGGCCGAGAAGTCGGAGATAATTATGTAATTCCTTATAATCTAAACACCTTCTTGATAGCAAATAAGTGCCCAAATCATTTAGCGGGTAGCAATATCTAAAGAATATTTATCTCCATTAGTAAATTAAAGATTAAATACAGACATCATTCGCCAACCTAGCCTCTAATTGGAAAATGAGAAGACGCAAGGCAGCTTCTAAAACAAAATAATCAATAAGGGTATTTCGGTCCTTTCACAATTGTGTTTTATTACCCAAATGTCCCACGGGACTTGCCTGCAAATTGGAGATTTCAAGGGACCTTTGTGTTGTATTTTGTCTGCCTTGGGACCTTAGTGCCAATTTCCCTTTTGTTTTCCTAGTCTTAATCATTTTAAGGGAAAATTTCAATAAAGGACCACTATAGCCAATTAATATCAAATTGACCCCAAAAAAATCTGAAACTTCACTATAGGACCTTGGAGGCAAATTGATATTAAAATTCATGTTGAAAAGATAACACTACCCTTGTTTATTTTTTTTTTTTAATTCAATATTTTCCAGCCGCAGAAGCCCCAGCTGACCACCAAAAAATTAAACATTCCAGCAAAGTTGCCAAGAGGGGGGGTGGGTTCAAACCCCCTCTTGGCATTCAAAAAGAGGAATAACCACTAGACCACTCAAACTCTTTAGTTAATATATGCAACAAAAAAGATATGTAATAATCGTATATCTCTATCTACTTTACGTCACAATTAACAAGTGTCTTATGCATAATGAACAAGAACAATAATCCTAGAATAGTATTATGAACAAGACAAATTAATTTTTTTAGTCATTTGCAACTATGTTACATATCATGGACAAGTGAAATAGTCTTATGAACAAGATAAATTAATTTCTTAACGATTACTCATTTGCCAGTGTCTTACACTTCATGAACAAGTGCAATAGTCCTATGAACAAGTGGAATATATTTATTAACAAGATAAATTAATTTTTTCACAACATCAAATTTGCGAGTGTCTTATACATCATGAACAAGACGGATAGTCCTATGAACAAGTGGAATAATCTTATAAACAAGATAAATTAATTTCTCAACAATTACTCATTTAGTGGAATAATAAAGCATTTCATTTTTACAAAGTTCAATCAAAATCAAATAACACATAATCATAATGCATGAGTTTTAATTTTCAGGTCCGACTTGTCTCTTTATCGTCTTTACTATCTCTTGGTTCTACTATATGAATTTTTATATTTTAAATACCTTTTAAAATAAGACAAATTAATTTAAACTAAATTAAAACTAGTTCATAGGACTATTTCACTTATTCATGAAGTGTAAGACACTTACAAATGAGTAATTGTTAAGAAATTAATTATCTTATTCATCAGATTATTGCACTCGTTTATAAGACTATTTCACTTGTTCATGATGTGTAATACAATTGCAAATGAGTAATTATTAACAAATTAATTTGTCTTATTTATAAGACTATTCCACTTGTTTATGATGTGTAACATAGTTGCAAATGAGTAATTATTAAAAAATTAATTTGACTTGTTCATAATACTATTTCACTTGTTCAAAAGACTATTCTTGTTTTTTTTTTTTTGTCTTATTCTTCTTATTCATGATGTGTAAGACACTTGTTAATTATAATGTAAAGTAGGTAGGGATATAAGATTATTACATATCTTTTTTGTTGCATATATAAACTAAAGAGCTCTAATGGCCTAATGGTTATACCTCTTTTTGGGGGTCAAGTGGGGGTGGGTTAAACCCCCACTTAGCCCCATTACTGGAATATTTAATTTTCTAGCCGATGTGGGAACTGGCACCGACAGCCGGCTATTGGGGCTCCAATGGCGAAAATAAGTTGCCTTTAAAAAAATAAACAAGGGTAGTGTTATCTTTTCAACATGAATTTTAATTACAATTTGTCCTTAAGATCCTGCAGTTAAGTAAAGTTTTAAATTTTCTTGGGGACAATTTGATATTAATTATCTACAATGGTCCATTATTGAAATTTTCCCTAATTTTAATGCTCTTTTTATTAACTATTGTTTTCTTTGATTTGCAAAGCAACTTTCCCCTCTTTTATATCCAAACTCCTTCATTATGATCATGCCTATTGTACAAAGCATTGTCCTTATTGAATTGTGTTTCAAGTGATGACCCTTGAAAGGAATCATCCTCATTGAATTCACCTCTTGCATCCTCATTTGTTTTGTTTGATAACAAAACAATATATCATTCTTTACTAGCAGGATCAGGACCATAGAACACTTGTTTAGCTTGAAAAGCCAAAATGAAAGGCTATTATTTATACCCTTGCTTGTTCAAATTCAATTGTATCAACCCTAACTCATCCACTTTCAAAGCATTATTATTGTCAACCCACTTGCACTTGAAAACCGAAACCTAAAATCCTAAGTAATCCAACTTACAAATGTGCTCAACCACCCCAAAGTATGACATATTGGCATTGATAGGATTCTTATCTTTTGCATTTGATACATGCATTATCTTAACAAAAATAGTTACCCCACTATTTTGCATTTTGCTTCACCCATCCTACTCTTTAGTATAGAAGGTGGATCTATTAATGACGTAGCTTGAGAAAGAAAGCACATGTCTATTCGGACCATGTGCCAAAAACATTACTTTCTCTAGAACTGAATTATGATCAACATTGTACTTACTATCCACGTGTTTCATCAACCATGATGTGAATTGTTTATTATGTTCTTTGGCATACCAACTTTGTACTCTATTAGGGTTTTCCCTCTTAAGCTCATCCATATGAATACCTACATATTCATCAATCTCTTTCGAGTTGTGAAGTATGTATAGGTATGTTTGCTCCCATTATTTATTTAAGATAGAGATAACTTTCCTTCCCATCAAGCCTTGTCAAGATGTCCTCCTTCATGATAAGACACCGAAAGGACAATATCACATGCATCTTTCAAGTAAGGATATAGAATCCAACTGCCTCTTCACAAATGCATTATTCAACAATACAATCCTCTATCCAGCTCTAGTTTTTCGTATAGTCTTCAAGGTCCTTCATCTTGTGCTGGACTAGCTACATACATCTCATATAGAGTAGGCCATAAAGTTGCATCATAAGTCTTGGTTGACATATCATTTCTTGGTAGTAGCATTATTATAAAAAGTGCAAGCAATTGTGTGAAGCCTGAGTCACTCAACCCATGTTTTTCTTTCCAATCTACAAGTTCAACACTACAGATAACAATGTGAACTCAGTACAATTCTCTTCCAAAGGCTTTTCTATATTGCTCTTCATCCTCTCAAACTTTTTTGGGCACTCACTGAATTCCACTTCAATTGCATCAGCCAAATCTTTAAGACAATCGGCCTCAAATGCACTTATGTTGAAGTTAGATGATTCATACCTTTCCAAATTAGCCTAACTAGCATAACTGCCCATATGTGTCTCCCTATGTTTTGTCCAACAGCTATAACTTTGATTAATCCCATATACTACTAAGCGCGACTTACAACAGTATACATCAACATGCTTCACAATACCATACTTGATGCAATACTATTATGAATCATAAACCTTATGAAATCACCCACCCCATCCCAATACACCTTCAATAGATGATTGGCAGACATCCATTCTTTATGTGCACTCTCAATCGATAGCATATCATGTATGTAGAAGAAAAGGTGAAAACAACTTAACAAAATCACTCAAAAATAATCTTTACATACTCGTTACCTAAATCAATACTAACAAATAATAAATGACAACAAACACTTAAAATCAGTGGCAAACCCTATACGAATGCAAAATCACTCAAAGATAAATCTTTGTATACTCTTTACCCAAATCAATATTAACAAATAACAACTTTAGTAAAAACAAACACTTAAAATTAGTGGCAAAACTCTACATATACAAAATCACTTTAAAAAAATCTTCATATACTCTTTACCCAAATCAATATCGAAAAAAGAAGATAAAAAACCACTAGTATAAGAAACTAACTTGAACTCACCTATAGGAAAAAGAGATGAGCTCAAAGCCCTTCCCCACGAACCCTAGAAGAAGAAATCAACCTAGACACCACTAGTAGGAGCACCACAAACCCATAATCACTCTAGACCTATGAACCCATGAATGTGAAAATGGACAAAGGAGAGCTATATAGGAGAGACAAATAGTAGTGGAGGAGCCAAAATTGAGTTATGGGAAGTGTTAAGAGTGAGCTCTCTGTAACTTCTAAGTTTCAAACATCAAACAAAAATGGGTTTGGGAGGGGTTTTTTAAAGAGTATACTTAATGGTTATTATTAAAAAAACCGTTAAGTATATTATAGTTTACAGGTTATATTTGAACAACCGTCAAATATATATGCTCTATGTTTAACGGTTGTTCATGTAATACCCCGAATTTTGAGATTTGAGATTAGAAAATAAGCCTGAAATAAGTGAACTTCTAAGCCCCAATTTAGCAGGATCCCAAATTGTGATTAAGGGTTAATGACTCCAAAAGTGGATGTGATTAGTGATAAATAACCCTTTTGGAGAATCTGATGTGATTTGAGATTTGGATGTGATTCGTATGTGTTGTGATTCGTACTCAAACCCTGTATTTGAGTTCAATTATAGATTAACATCTAAATTGAATGAAAATAGGGAGGAGGGTATATGTATGGTGTAAATAAATGAGAAAATGTGTTTGGTGGTGATTCAAGAGGAATTGCAATAATCAAGGGCACAACGGTAAAGTTACTGACCAATTGGTCAGTTACCAAAGAGAAAACTCATTGGTAACTTCAAGATCAATGGTTGAGATTGATTTGTGCAATAGATCAAGGGGTAGAATCATGTGTGTGTGTGTGTGTGCACCTATGTGAACTCATGAGAGATATGATAAGGGTGTGACACATGGCCCTTTTTGGACCCTTGGATCTTGGTCAATTTGTCAAAGCTTTCCCTCTCTACTCTCCTCTCTATTTGGTCATCCAAGAGGCCTTTATGCCTCCAAATATCTGATCTCTTCTTCATCTCATCCCTCACTCTCCAAAACCTCCATTTTCGCCAAGCTTGGGGAAGGAAAGAGAAAGAAAAAGGTGATGTTTTAGCCTTGTTCTTGTCCTCTAATGCTCAAATACCCTTCTATAATATTGTTTATAGTGATGAGAGCTTCATATTTATGGTTTTAAATTCTTGATTGGTGGTGTTTGATAGCTTGAGGAAAAGTGGAAAGATGAAGAATCAAGGAATTGGTTTGAGAAAGAGGAAGAGGTGAGTATTTGAAGCCTTTTGATCTAAGTTTTGTGATTTGTGGATGAGCTTTATGAATTTTGAATTTTTCCCTGATTTTCTTGTGATTTTGGATTGGATGAATTGGGTTGTGTTTTATGTTGAAAATGGTGTCATGTATTTAGTCATTGGAATTGGTTTGGATTGGATTCGACACATTGGTTGCAAAACTGGAAATGATGTCCATTGAAAATCTGTTCTGGGAAGTCTGTTTGTGTTGACGTTTTGAATAGCCAAATGATGTCAGAAAATTATGAAACTTTCTAGTCTTAAATTTCACATTCCAAGCTTCAAAATGGACATATAATTTGTGTCATTTTGTTTTTTGAGCTGGGATTTATGATTGTCCAAAGTTTGATGTCGAAATTGGACTTAATCTTGGAGCAGTGTTGGATTTTGTGTAATTGTGGAATTGTGTGGTGATTTCTAGTAATGGCTCATATTTTTCCTATGAAAAGGACTTAACACTACTAGAAAAAATTCTTTTTAAACCGCCACAATTAAACCAGTTTTGGCGGATAAGGTCTTAAAAATTTGCATGGTGGTAATTTTGTAATTATATTGAACTTCTAAGACCGGTTCTTAAAAAAACCGATCTTAAAATGTTAAAATTTTTATGAATTTAAAATGTTTTACATTTAAGACCATTTTTTATGTAAACTGGTCTTAAATGTTAAAACATTTTTAATCTTAAAAATTTTAACATTTTAAGACCAGTTTGTACAAAAACTGGTCTTAAATGTGTAGATTTAAGACCAGTTTTTGAACAAACCGGTCTTAAATGTGAAATTTCACTCTTTTAAGACTAGTTTTTAATAATAACTGGTCTTAAAGCTAAGATTTTTCGCCCGTATTTTTACTCCCACGCCCAGATCGCGCGCTCTATAAGCCCTTTCTTCTCTTTTTTCTATTTCTCTGTGAGCTCTGTCCGTGCTTGTTCTGAATTCGTCCTTGGCGTCTCATCACTCATTTGCTCAACTCTACTCTGTCATTACCGCTGCCATTGCTGTGTTCGTCGTCGCTGTTCTTTGATTATCGTCAGTCTTCTCCGCCGCCACCTCTATTCTCCGTAGTGACCATTCTCCTCTGCCTTGACTTCCCTTTGTCAGTGCCGTGAATTTGAGGATTCATTTTAACCTCAGTCGATGCCACCGTGACTTTGGGTTGAAGCTCACTCCTTGATCTTCAATTAGGTTAGTGTTTGATCTATTATATAGTTGTATGTTGTTCAATAATTAATAACGTTCTATGAAAAAATGGTTCTTGTTGTTGCTTTAAGCACTTAAATGTAATTTGAAAAAAATTAAATCTGCACATTCCTGTTAGATATATGCTCTGACTTTTAATTACATCCCTGTGATATTTGGCTTGAATTAATACCACTTTATGTTCTGTTTCAATTTAGTGCGGTTGTTTGATTATTGTCAGTGTTATTGGTTTGTTAAAATAATACTAGTTTCAAATGGTGCCTGTTAATTTTGTTGAAATATCTAAAACTCTATTGTTGTTATTTTTTTGTCTATTCTTTTGTTGTTGGATATAGGGTGCTAGAAGTGTTGAGATATATATGGATCATAGTTGGACAAACGCTAAACGAACGAGTGTTGAATATAATAATGGGGTGAGGGGTTTTTTAGACTTCGTGAGTAGAAATGCCAATGATGGTAGTGGGATGTTTTATTGCCCTTGTGTAGTATGTTTGAATGAGAAGCGACTAAGTACTGCAGATATATATACACATTTAATTTGTGAAGGATTTTGTAAGAGCTATACAGTGTGGGTATGGCATGGTGAAGAATTAGAAATGTCAAGTTCATCTCAACAGGGGGAGTGAACTTTGATGATAATGACACGGATACAGATGATCGGATAGAGGATATTATTCATGATGTAGGATAAGAGACATTTGAGCAATCACATGTATATGGTAATATGTGTAGTGATACTGAGATGCCTTTATACCCGGGGTGTAAAAAGTACCAATTGTTGATAGCAGTATTGAAATTGGTAAGCTTGAAAGCACGGCATAGATGAAGCGATAAGAGTTTTTCAGAAACGCTTGAGGCTTTTAAGGACATGCTTCTAAATGATAATGTGTTGCCTTCTCGATACTATGATACTAAGAAAATAGTGTCCACTAGGGATGAAGTATAAAAGATCCATGCATGCCCTAATGATTGTATATTGTATGGAAAAGAGCATGAAGAGGAATAACAGTGTCCGATATGTGAAACCCCAAGGTACAAATCAAATAATGCTCCTGCAAAAGTATTGTGATACCTTCCAATCATACCAAGGTTCAGGCGCTTGTTTGCTAATGAAAACGATGCAATAAATTTGAGATGGCATGTGAATGAGAGGATATCCGATGGAAAGCTTCGACATCCAGTTGATTCTTCTCAATGGAAGAAAATCGATCAATTATTTCCTGCCTTTGGTGAAGAGCCTAGGAACCTTAGGCTTGGGCTTAGTACAGATGGCATGAATCCTTTTGGTAGCCTGAGCAGTATACAGAGTTCATGGCCTGTTCTGTTGGTAATTTACAACTTATCTCCTCTATTATGCATGAAACAAAAGTACATCATGTTATCTATGTTGATTTTGGGACTAAAACAGCCCGGAAATGACATAGATGTTTACCTGGAACCCTTGATCAAAGACTTGAAAGAGTTGTGGGATGAAGGTGTTGATGTTTTTTACGCGAACAAGAAGAAGGTTTTAAAAATGTGAGCTATGATCTTTTGTACTATAAATGACTCTCTACATATGGAAACTTATCAGGCTATAGTGTTAAAGGTCATAAAGCATGTTCGATTTGTGAAGAAGGAACATGCTACCATCAACTTCAATATGTAAGAAAGACAGTTTATCTTGGCCATAGGAGATTTCTTAGATAAGGCCACCCGTATTGCAGATTAAAGAAAGCTTTTTTTGGTGTACAAGAGTTTGAAGATGCTCTGAAGGCATTGACTGGGGAGCAAGTTTATGAAAAGGTGAAAAATATGAATGTTATCTTTGGTAAGACTACAAAGAATAGTAATGAGAAAAGTAAATGAAAAAAGAGGTCTGTCTTCTTCAATATTTCATATTGGTTGAAGCTTGATGTGAGACACTATATTGATTTCATGGATGTGGAGAAAAATGTTTGTGATAGTATTGTTGGAACATTGCTTAACATATAAGGTAGTTCTAAGGATGGCGCGAAGGCAAGATTAGATTTGCAAGAAATAGGGATACGAGAAGACTTGCATCCAAAGGCATATGGTAAGAGAACTTTTTGTCCTCCAGCTGCTCATACTTTTTCTATGGATGAGAAAAGAAGCTTTTGTGACTTTTTACATGGCATCAAAGTTCCTTTAGGGTATTCTTCAAATATTAGGAAGTTTGTGTTGATGAAAGACTTGAAGTTAGTAGGGCTAAAGTCTTATGATTATCATGTCTTAATGCAACAACTGCTCCTAGTAGCTATTCGAGGCATTGCCGAATATGATCTTCAACATTTTTGAATAGACTTTGTTTCTTCTTCAATGCTATTTGTAGTAAAGTCATCGAGACAGAAAAATTGGATGAACTGGAAAATGAAGGATATCTTATCTTGAGCCAACTTGAGAAGCTTTTTCTTCCTTCTTTTTTTGACATCATGGTACATCTAATTGTTCATCTAGTAAGGGAGATCAAGTTGTGTAGCCATATCTATTTATGATGGATGTACCCAATTGAAAGAACTATAAAAATCCTAAAAGGGTATGTGAAGAACCCTAACCGACCTGAAGTATCTATTGTTCATAAATATGTTTCTGAAGAAGCCATAGAGTTTTGTCAAGATTACTTGTCAAATGTATGACACATTGGACTTCCTGAATGTCATGACGAAAAAGACGGTAGACGTAGGGCTTCAGTAAAGAGTATAGATCTTGATGAATTGCAACAAGTCCACTTGTGCATCTTGAATAATGTTGATGAAGTTCAATATTACATTAATGCTCATAAAGAAATTGTACGAAAAGGAAATAGTCGAATGACTGAACAAAGGTTAATTAGGGAGCATAACAAAACTTTTTCACATTGGTTTAAACAAAAGGTTGACGGCGAAGAATGTGTTTCTGATACAATTAAATAGTTAGCACGTGGTCCTGAAGCTGATGTCATAAGTTGGACTTCATTTATGATCAATGGTTATACATTTTACACAAAGTCCCTTGATTATAGGAGCACTGTCCAGAATAGTGGGGTTATGTTAGTGGCTGAATATATGCACTTCTCTAGTTCAAAAGATAAGAATCCTATATTGGCAGCAATACCTTATTATGGAGTGATTGAAGAGATTTGGGTGGTTGATTATGTTAAAGTTAAACTTCCCATTTTCAAATGCAAGTGAGTTGATATCAACAATAGTGTGATGATTGACCAGTTGGGATTTACATTGGTTGATTTGAATAATAGAAGTTTTAGAGATGAACCTTTTATTATGGCATATCAAGCGAAACAAGTGTTCTATGTTACTAATCAAGCAAATAAAATGTGGTCTGTAGCTCTCCAAGGAAAAAGGGTTTTTGATATTAATCAGGAAAGTCATTCAATGAATGATCTACTTGAGACTCCTTCTTTTTCTAGGGGTTTACCAAAATTGAACGAAGAAGATGAAGCAAACAATGAACACGGCACAAGAAATGACCATCATAAAGGGATATGGGAGGATATCCCTTTATAAAACTACATTGAAGGTTAGTTAGCTAAAATAATTATCATGAACTATATTTGAATTATGTATATTGTTATTGGTGTATATATATAACTACTTTTTTTGTTGTAGTCACAGGAAAATGAAGGATATGAGGTGTACGTATTAGTGTATATTCTCTGAAGCTAGGCCCGCTAGTGATTATCAGTCTAAGAAGAGTGTGTATAAAGTATTTTGGCCCAAATGAATAACAGCATTGTAATTAATGTAATTTAATCTTTGATGTATGTAAGTGAAAAGATAAGGAACTTGGACAAAACAGCATTGTCATGGTTGTATGATTTCCTTGCATTATGATTCTGTCTATAATTGTGAGTTTATTATTCATGGTTGTTTTCCTTGCTTCTGTTTCAGCCAGCACTGTTTAAGCACAAGGGAGTTGAGTTTTAATATGTTCCAATGAGTTTTGAGTCTCTCACATGTCATTAAGATGTTAGTTATATAATCTGTAGGAGAAGAAGATTTATTTGAATGTCATTGAACTGACTGCTGCTTGCTGAGTGAAATATTTTAACAGGGGAAATGGCTTGCTGGATATATCTTTTAAACAAAAATTTAAAACAAAAATTCAACTTTTAAGACCGGTTCTCTCTAAAACCGGTCTGAAAAGTACTTTTAAGACCGGTTTTTTAGAAAACCGGTCTAAAATTTGAACCTGTTAAACCGGTTTCTCTGATAACCAGTCTAAAAATATTTAATTTTAGACCGGTTTTATAATAACCAGTCTTAAAATTTTTTTAAGAGTGGTTCTATAACCGGTCTAAAAAGTAGCAAACTTTTTAGACCTGTTGTATCAAGACCGGATCAAGAACCAGTCTAAAATGTCCTTTTTAACCAGTCTTAAAAGTGATTTTTCCAATAGTGTAAATATCTTTCAATAGGCTTTGAGATCACCTCGTTTTGATTTTTCTGGAATTAATTATGAATTTTCGAAGTTGTCTTGGCTACAACAGAAAATCTTGGTTGCAGCGCAAAAGTTTCTGTGTGCGTTTTGGCCGCAGCCAGAAATTCTTGGCTGTAGCCAAAAACCTTCTGTGCACTTTTTGGCTACAGCTAGATGATATTTGGCTATAGCCAACCCCCATTTTTCAGTATTTTGTGATTTTTAAAAGTAATTTCTAACCTAGTACTTCTCAATCCTTTAGGCTTTCATTGAGCTTATTATAGCCACCTAAAGGGTGTGGATGATAACCAACATTAAGTGATATAAAAGTAAAGATTTGGAATAAAGAATAACCCTATGTCCTTGCTTTGGTTATAGGGTTTGATATTTGCCCTGATCGTGAGTAGCCGATGCTAGAGCATACGTGGAAAGAACAACTATAGGGAACTTACCTCTCCTACATGTATTTGATATTTAAGTTGTTGTATTGATGTATGTATTGCTTTGCTTGATTGAAACATATATGAATTATTGAAGCTCTCTCTCTATTTATTCTATGGCAATAGTATGTTGTTTGAAATATTGAGCACGCAGATATGTCATTATGTGAGCATGAGTTATTGTGATGCAAGCATGTCATGCATTAAACACTTATCTTGCATTCATATTGGTATCTGTTTCATACTGAGATTCTCTCGAGTCTCACCCCCTACCAACATTTTAGACAGGACAGGTGGATCGAGGAAGGAGCAAGCAACTAGGGGCGGCTAGGGCTCCCGTTGGAGTTTGATGTTGGTAGTTGGTTATCATTGCTGGTTGGGATTATTGTATTTGTATTTGGATTTTGGAATGTATATTTGGATATATATTTGGAATGTATATGTGAGATGAGTATTGTGAAATCCCCATTTGAGAATTGTATATGGGCGACTGTGCCCAGTACTATGAAAATTAATGTATGGACCCCGAGGGTTGCCGGGATTTTATATTGTGCACTCTGATTTGATATGAATGTGATTTATCTGCGTAAAGTAATTGTATTCAAAATATGAATATGAAACCAGGTTATTTGGATTTTGAAATGTATTTGTGAAAACCCCGTCTGATAGATGGCTTTGAAAATGAGTTTTGATTATTATTGGTCTCTATTTCACTTTAATCTCATATTTCGGATATAATTATAATGGGAGTTACAGTTCACATACAACCAAACTAATATATCACGACTTTAGTATAAAACCATTAAATATGTTCTTCTATACTTAATTATTGTTTAGAAAAACTGTTATATACTTGGTTCTCATAATCTACCTCTACATATTTCTCGATTTCACTAAAATTGTTAAGTAGGAAGCATTACATATAGACAAATTTGTAGCATTGATCAATCCCTTCTTTTTCTTCAAACTTCATATTGAATGTGTTGGAATATACTAATCCATCTAGGTGGATTAAGGTTCAAGCCCAATTCAAGAGGGGCTATCATGGAGAGACATAGGTTCATAAAGAGAAATGTCCCTTAATGATTTAATAGTTATATCTATTCCCATATGTCTGTATAAATAATATATAAAGGACATGGAATTAAGGGAGTAGATAATTTGAATAATATATCTCACACACAATAACGGTTCTCTCTCTTAGAAAGTTCTCTTATAAGAATAATCTCTTCTCTTCCTCTCTTTTGAGTATATGCTATGTAACGTGATTAGGTCTGCATAGTTAGATTCTAGGTATACTTGAAATTTTTATAGAATGAATTACTTGTGCTGATATAATATTAGCAGATTTTGCCTCCCTGGCACAAAGCTACATAAAATAGAATGAGAATAGTAGAAAGAGCCATATCTTAATTTCTAAAATCTATCATCCTAGTACTATCAATCATTGTGTTAGTTGAAGCCAACAAGCACGTGACTATCACCAACAATGTAAAAAAAAAAATTTAACTTGCTTCTTCATTGCCAATCTAAAGAAGATGATGATGATGATCTAGGTCAGTTCGTTTTTCATTCTTACAAAAGTTTCAACTTCCATTTCACTTGTCAGTTGTGATGGTACAACTCTATTTTATTGTAGCTTTTAATGGCAAGGTGCTTTGAGTTTAATGTATATGATAATAGTAGGGATAAATTCAATTGGAATGATGGTGAATGCAAGTAGCAACTGGCAAATTACATAAGCTCAACCATGTCATGTACTTCCTCCAGTTTAAAATATAAGACATTATTAACTAATTCACATAAACCAAAAAAATGTTAGTTAAGTTATTAATATATTTTAAATTAATAAAATTAACTTATTTCAGCCCTATTTAAGAATGTGATTTTCAAATGTACATTACTATTTATCACTCCTCTCTCTCTTTTTCCAGCCTGTAAAGGGTATAATTAATTAAAAGTGGAAAACAATTATTAATTACCTTCTCAATATCTTATATTTTGGACCAAAATTTTCTTTTAGAAGACTTCTTATATATTGGACCAAATGGAGTAACATGTTATTTGTCTCCATGATGATGAACTAATTATAAGTGACAAATCAGTGTGTATGGTCCCTCTTATTACATTTCTGATCTTATCCATTTAACCAACATAATTCAAATCTCCCCATATATATAGGTAAGTCTGGTGTGTGTGGAGTGAGTTCAGCTAATTATATATAGTCTTACCTCAGTTAAAATATGTATGATTATTGTGTGTTTTCAATAGAGTTGATCAAAGTATTATACATTTTGACCAACCACTATAGTATAAGAATTCAATTCATACATAATTTGATTTTCAAAATTATCATGAAAATTCTATAGTTTTTTAACCTATACAATGGTATTTTATTTGAAACTAATTTATAGGGCTTCTAAGTTTTGCTCTTTCAAACAAAATAATTTTAAAAAGCCCCCAAAAGACTATGTATGTATTTCAATATAAATGAATACATATATACAAGAGTAAGTCCCACAACTCTCATATCTAAATAATATACTACTCTCAATATCTTTGACTCAATTATTTTCTCTCTCCGTAAAATTTGGGGATAAACATAAGGTTAATTAGTATATATCATTATCTAACAATATTAATATTATATATTTGATTTCCAATACTCCCCCTTAGTTGGCACAAGTAAATTCACAATGTCCAACTTGTCCACAAGTGTTTTGAGCCAATCTCTCCCAAGTGCTGTTATAAACATCCCTCCCAATTGGTCTTTCATCCAAATCATTTGTGGCATTATTTCTCATGACTGATACCTTTCTCTCACCAAGTAATAATCCATCTCTAAGTGTTTGGTTTGCTTGTGAAATACTAGATTCATGGCAATATGTAGTGCTACCTGATTATCACAATATAATGGTGTGGCTTTGCTCTATGACGCATGTAGTTCAATGAGCAACCATCGCAACCATATAACTTCACTAACTCCACAAGTCATTGCTCTGTATTTTGCCTTAATTGATAACTGAGCCACAATATTTTGCTTATTTGTTCTCCATGACACAAGTGATGTAACACCTTATTCTCAAACCCAATCGGATGAGCTTTTACACAATGAGTCCAAACCTCCTTAGTAAAATAGTTCCAAATCCCAAGTTCAAGACAGGATTCAAACCTGTAGTTGAGTGGGTTTTCTGAAAATTTCAAAATCTTTTAGAAGTGTCTTTTATTAGTTCACAACTTTGTTATTACTCATCAATTCTTATATTTTCTTTCAATTCAATCAGAACCATTCTCTACTCTATTCATTTCTATCAAAGTTCTTAATAAGCTCTTATCTGTGAAATGTTTATTAACTAATCGGCTCGTACCATGTGATTACTCATTCCTAGTTCAATTACTACACTTAGGAGATTAATCCATCTGTCATGCAGGTTATACTATTAACCACTTCAAACATTAATTTACACATAACGAATTAGCGCATATTAATCTTCAACTCTTCACTGCAACTTCTTTATCCTGCACATCGTCCTACACTCCTCTTCTATGCTCACGTGCCTATTTGGCTAGTTGAGGGAGGGTGAGATTTGAGGAAATCTCAGTGGCAAACAATACCACTTAGCATGTAAAATAAATGCTTAATGTATGACATGCTTGCCTTACATAAATTCATGCCAACATAATAACATATCTGCATGTTCAATGTTTCATGCATCATACTCATGGCCATAACTTATATAGAAACAAAGTTTCAATCATTCATATATGCATCACATAATCAAGCAAAGAAATTACATACATCAATGCATAGGCAAACTTATCAAATACATGCAAGTTAGTTAAGTTTACTACTTTTTAGACTTAGGTCCTCTTTTGTCTCCTTTTCCTCCAACCAACAAAGTTGCTTAAAGATTCTTCCACTCCTCTTCTTTGTCATCTCATGGCCCTAGATACATAACCACATCATTAGAGCCATGTCAAATGAATGTCCAATGTGGCTACATTAGCCTCTAGGACATATCCCTTCTCTTTGGACCCATACTTGTCTCAAATTATCTTAAATGCCACAAATTCGTGGGTCAACTTCAATCTGCCAGATTTGTCACCCATATTTGAAAAATCATAACTTATTCTAGGGAACTCCAAATGGGATGGTTCTAGTTTCTATATAAAGCTATTTAAGTCCTCTTTAAAGGAGAAATATTGCTTATGGCCAATTATATGCACACAGTTCCAGAAACCTCAATCAATCCTCACTGCCACAAAATTCATTCCAGATTCAATGCCTAACTTTAACAAGTCATATCTCTTAATGTACTGACATAAATGGTGTAATATCCTAAAATATGTTAAAGGGCTCAATGACCCAAAAGAAAATGTAAACAATGTTAGAAACCGCTTTTGGCGATAAAGTGTTAATTATGATTTAAATTAGTTGTAGAAAATGTCTAAACCCTTTATTTAAATTCAATTATGATGCAAAGTCTAATTTAGACTTAAAAAGAAAGGGAATGGCATGTGGAAAGGGAAAAAAAGAAATTGAATAAAACACTAAATGGAAATTTAATTAATGTTACCATAATCAAGGGTGAAATGGACATTTACCTTGAGACCTTGATGTCAAAATTGGAAGACAAAATGAAGGGCCAATATTTGCTCTCCAAAAGTAAGAATTAATTATGAGATCTAAAAACAACAACAACCTAACCCTCTTCTTATGAGGATTAAAGTTCGGTTAAAGAAGAGAAAAAAGGGGAGAGAGAAACATGAGATCAAATAAACCTTTGGTCAACAATTCAACCCACCTCTTTAGGCAAGAAGCCATATGACTTTGGTCAACATAACTGCCTCTTCCTTTCAATAGGAATTTCGGTCAAGTGAGGAAAAAGGGAAGGCAAGAAACTTAATTCAACTAAACTTAATCATGGTTGACAATTTAACTCCCAACTTTTTAAGAAGTAGTAAGGGCCACACATTAATTATTTTTCTTTTTCCCTCATTTTTCCTTAGGATATTTTCGGCCAAGGTAGTTAAGGGGATGAAACTGTAATATCCTGAATTTTTGGCATTAGAAGCTTGATAATAAGCCTGAATCAAGTGGACTACTAGCCCCTAGTTATGAATCTCATATTATTGAAATAAATCACAAGTTACAATTTGCTGCCAGTGTGTTTTCCTGCATGGTAGTGAGATTGTCATGTGTTTTTGGATAATCAATTGACGTCCAATGAATGTGAAATTTTTCAGAATAAAAGCAAACTTAGCAAGCTTTAATTTGATAGGCCATATAAGTCATTTGGAGCTGTATACAAAGAGTTTTATATTTTTGAAGTTAGCCCAGTGAAACTGGTAAGTTTCTATGACAGCGTCCAATAATGAAAATCCTAGGAATTAGGAGCTTTTAGTTGGCTAAAGGATATATTTTTTCTAAAAATAGACTTAATAAGAGTTACATAGCCTTTAGAACCATTGCAATTGGATATCTATAAATGAATATATGAATTTTCAAAGTTTAATGAAAATTCCGTCAGCTTTTAAGCAAGGTGATAAATTCAAAAGGCAATGGTAAAAATGTATAGCTAAAATAGTCATTTGGCTAAATTTAATCCAAAGCTCATGATGTTGGACGGTTAAAAGGGGAGCAAGAAGGGAAATAAATGTTTGAGATACAAATGCTAAAAGTTGAAGCAATTTTGACCAAGCAATTTGAAGTTTGAAAAGTCAACAATTTTAACTAAAGTAATAATATGTAAGGAAGTGAAATTGGGATATTTTTGAGATCATTGTCCCTTCCCAAAGACCCTTCAATACGTCTAAAAGGAGAGAGGGAAGAGGAAATGAATATGGGGGCATAAATCATGCCATGTGGAAGCATTCATGCCAAGCAAAAAGTGTGGTTGAAAAGTCAATAAAGTAAAGCAAGTGTTGAATGGCCATTAATTTTATTTTCAAAGAGATTGATAGAGATAATATAAAAGCTGAGAGAGTAGTGACTACTCCAACTGATATTTTATACCTTACTTTACCCATTGCATTCCATGCTTAGAAAAAGCTGAGGAAATTGGGGTATCAGGATCCAACTCATTGTATCCAGCTTGGCTGCTTAGTCCAGCTTTATCATTACCATTTTCAAAATCATCTTGTCCTTAATCCACTTCCCTTTATAATATAAGCTTGCTTGCTTGGTCTAGCTTCATCATTATCATCTTTAAAATTGTCTTGTCCTTTATCCACTTCCCTTTTTCAAAATTATCTTCAAAATCCTACTCCTTTATCCGCTTCCCCTTCATCATTATCTTCAGTCTGCTCTTCATCAGAGGGTGCATGATTTGCCAGTAAGATGTGTTTGTAGCCATAGCATAGACAAATCACTACTCTAATGGCCAACCACACTAAAAATGCTAACCATGATGAATGCCCAAGATCAATTATTGGATATGTATTCAAGAGAATGTAGAAAGGAGGGATCAATAGTACATATAGGCAAAGAAACCCTCCTATGCGTTACAACTTGGCTCTAATCCCATGTGAAAAATGGTAGCGAAAGACTATAAATAATTTCAATATAGATGAATACATATATATATATATATATATATATACAGTTCAATGGTCAACCACACTGAAACTGTTAACCATGATAAATCAACTATTAGATATAGGTTCAGGAGAATGCAGAAAGTAGGGATGAAAGGCACACACAGGCAAAGAAACCCTCCTGTGCGTCTGGCTCTAATTCCATGAAAACGGTAGCAAAAGACTATGTATGTATTTCAATATGGATGAATACATATATACAAAAGTGATTCCTGCTACTCTCAAATCTAAATAACAAACTACGCTCAATATCTTTGACTCAATTATTTTCTCTCCCTCCATAATATTAAGCGATTTTTAATATCTACCAAGATCTAACAATATTAATATTATATATTTGATTTCCAACCGAGCCATCTAGTCAAAAAAATTTCTTGACTAAAAAAACCTTTTGAATTTTATAAATAAATGCAATCAAGATATATACACTATATTTATAAAAGGGTTAAGGTGAATCCAATACCCTAAAGTATTCTTTTATAAGTATTGAGTATCCTAAAGAATTTTGTTGTGCATCCAGCAATTTTAAGTATTTTTTTCAAGGGCATCTAGCATCCTGAAGTATTGTTTATGTGCATCTAACATCCAAAATTATTTTTTATGTATTCAACACCCTAAAATATTTGTTCTAGTGTGTCAATCACCATAAATTACCTAAATTGCTAAGTGCAAAATTGTACATAAAAGTAATTTAGGGTGATGGACACATCCAAAATAATACTATAGGGTTGCCGGATGCACCATAAAACACTTTAGGCACTGGAGACACACTTGAAAAAAAATACTTCAAGGTGCCTGAAGAACCTTAACCTTTTATAAGAGCAAAAGTTTCAAAATCTAAATTTTTCTTTGTAGGTTCTAATTTTATCTCTTAGACTTTAAAGAAATAGCCTATAGTTTCCCATTTCACTATCAAAGCATAATATAGAGCCATTCCCAGTGTTACAAGTGAACCCATATGAATTCAAAATCTCCTCTATGAACTCGGTGTCTACTAGCTCATTCATGCACCTTTTATATATTGTGATAATCTTCAGTCTTACTTTATTACCAATCCAATTTTTGAATCCAAAGCCAAGCATATTGCATTAGACTCCCAATTTGTCAACGAACAACTTGTTGACAATCTTCTCCATATTAATCTCAAGTATTTTTCATCTAAAGATTAATTGGCACATATATTCTTACCAAGCCTCTGGTCTCGTCTCACTTCTTCGCTTCAGTAAGTATTGATTTTTTGGCCATTGCTTATATACAGATGCAGGTTCTTAAGGCACTGGAGAAATCTTTACCATCTGATGTAGCAAAAAGAGTCTCCTAGAAAAATCATTACAACCATGTCTAATGCTTCTTTCATCCCCCTGATGCCATAAATAATTGATTTTCTTCTTTAAATCAGTGAATTCTCTTGCTGATTCATCATCCCATAAACCATCAAAAGCATCTTGTAGTTTCTTCATCAACTAACTAATTAGCAAGGCATATTGTTCCCAAACTCTTTTTTCTCTCCAACGTGAACAGTTTTGGGGCCTGAGTCATTGAACTCAAAATCAACTATCATTACTAGGAAAAAAAAAGCCTATAAGACCATCACATTTATACCTCTTTAGGTAGAGATGGTTCAAAAAGTATAACTTGTAGCATTTTTGTAAATATTGATACAATTTCAGACCGGCCGCGCTTCCTCTTGATTTAAATAATACTTTCTAAATCAATTATAGTTTAATGCGGCTTTAATATGTATTAAATATTATGAAAATATAAAAAATATAAATTCTTTTTAGACCGAACGCTTATACATCCAATTTAAACATCATTTATCGTCATTTCTTTACATCTTGTCTTAAATATTTCAATGTTTCTTCTGCTTCCAAGGTAAACTTCCCAACCACACGTCCCTTTGAAATATATATGAAGCCACTTTAATAAATGTAATCTTTATCCAACTTATTTATTTAAACTCCCCTTTCATTTTGTTTCTTCATTTAAATCCAACTCTCTCCTATCTCAAATGTCAATATGGTGAGACGTATTGAGACTCCTTCAGTCGTCTTCCTTTTTCTCTTCTACCTCCACTGCAACTATCAGTGAGGTAGGTTCTTGACCATCTCAATACGAGGGTGGCTCGCATGAAGAGATGCCTTAGAAGACTCTTCACTTTGCTTACACTGTCAACAACAAGTTATACCTTATACTAGACGCCAATTATGCCTAGTACAATCTTTCAGATAACCCCACTTCTCCTTCCTCTTCTTCCTCTCCTACCCCCGATGATGGGGAGAAGATTGAGGGTCCTTTTTATTACGTGAAATGTTTTTTAATCAAGAAAATTATAATATTAATGAAAAAGAAAAATTATTTCTAATCTTGATCTTGAACGTCTCTTGTATCTTTGTTCTATTGTTGTTCTGGTCTCTAGCTTGGTAAGTTAATTTTATGATGTGTGTGTGTGTGTGTAAAATATATTAGTAAATTATATTATATGGGATATTACGAAATATATAACTTGATTATATTCAGACTGGTCGTAGTGACACAAGGTCTAAATATGTTAATCTGAACCGTCATTTACTCTTGATTGATTTAAATATCGTTTAATGTTCTAACATTCACTTTTTATTTAGACCGAATAAAATGAACATTCGATCTAATAATTATTATTTAAACCGTGTTTTCAAAGATGACCAATCTAAATACGTAATATGCTTCAACTTCCAACACATTATCATGTCTTCTCAGTTATCATCTAAAGTTTTTGGTCATTAATCTCGACTATAAATACTAAGGTGCCATTGGTTCTAAAGTTCAAATTCAAAAGTCCCTTTCTAGTTCTCTCTTTCTTCTTTAAGTGGCAACACTTCTAATGGCAAGAATAAAGAGGCAACTTCCCCCCTCTCCTCCTTCAACAGCAGCCACTGGTGGTTCCTCTTCGTGGTCCCCTCCACCTCCAACCTTGGACAAAATTGTTGAGGCCATCTTTCACCTCTAGAGCATTGTTTTGTACGTAATGGCGAATCAAGATTGCTTCTCCGAATGACTAGAGGATTTGGCAGCAGTGTTGAATGACATCGTCAACTGTTTGGACTGGGGGCAATTGTCTCCTAGAATGATAATGATCATTTGAAGGCTAGGGTTTCATGAACTCCCTATTGTATACATATTTTGATATGTTATTTTGATTTTGTACCCTATCATCATAATATATAATATTTTGATGTAATTTTAATTTCATGCATGTACTGCCACATTTAGACAAAGATTATTAATGAAAAAACTTTAATCTTTTTATGTCTTTTAATATGTTACATTACCATTATTTCCTATTGATGATCTTCTATCTTCTCATGTTATATGAGCATTCAAATCATTTAACTTCTTGTTCATGAATTTTTTTTCTAAAATTTTATTTCTATATTTGTAAAAATTACATATTAGACCAGTTGATTTAAAAGATGGTGTCGTTATGAATTAAAAACATTTTCTTACATATTGAGACCAAGTGTCCTTAAATCTTGTCTTATTTTAAATATTTATATTGTCTTTATTGAGGACCAGTCTAGAAAAGTTTTCCGTATTATATATACTCAGCTTCACCCTCAGTCTTCATCTCTAGTGTAATATCTCGAATTTTAGGCCTAGGACTTTGAGGATAAGCCTATATCAGGAACATTACTAAGCCCAATTCGGGAAGAGTCCCAAGAATGTTGAGAAACAGAAAGACTCTAGGGGACTATGTGATCTAGCCCTACCGGGCAAGGGGCTTACTATGCATAGGCAGTAGGATCAAAGTGTTGATGCAGATGTGCACAGGACATATATATAGTGCCATTGGGTTGGTAAAAAGACACCACCCAGCTATATCATGAGGTATGGGACTGATTAGTTGAGCGAAATATGTCGATGTAGGTATGCAAATGGCATTTTCAGGGCAAACATGTGTACCTTGCGTTTTTGGAGTAGACACCAGTATGTGGTGCCAAGTAGGGCCCATACATACACTCTGACCTGGCATCATTTAGCGGGCCTTAGTATACGTGAAGTAATCTAGAGTATGTCCCAAGTGAAACCCAAGTAGACACCGATAAAGTAACTTTAATAAAGTAAGCAATTATGACTAGTTTTTGTGTTGGCTAAGCAAGAAGATGATAAGTGTCCCTTAATCATTACAAAGGACAATGACAATTTTGTGTTGAAAGAGTAAGGAGTGACAAGTGTCCCTCATCATTACCATCACCATTATGTCTTTTAAGTTGTCATCATTAGGGGGTGCCACCTCACCCCAAGCCAGGGAAATCCCCTAATCTCCGGTCCGATCACCCGATTGACTTTCTCAAACATTGAACCTAGGAGTCGTGGGCAAACATCAAACCCCTGCTATTCCTGACAAATTGGACTGCTCAAGGCTCGAGAAAATAGGCGGGACCCACTTTGTTAAAGCAAGTGACATGTGTCACTGAATCAGTAGATTACCAGACAAATGGAACCATGAGAGCTTGACACTTGGCATAATTTTTCCAAGACTTATCCCTAGCCATAAATTTCAGCCAGCCACTCAAATAAATTAGAAAAATTTCCAAAAATGTCACAAAAATTGGTAGAAGAGAGATGAAGATGAATAGTGTTTTCTAAGAACTTCAATCTATCGAAACACTACTGAATCGCCATTTTCTCCCAAAATACCTTTTACAAACCTTCTTCTACTTATCCAAGATTCATTTCTATGGTTTCATATTTTCATTTGGAGGGGTTTGGTGCCATCTCGCCAGCATAAGTAATACCGGATTTCCAACCAATTGCTAGAACACGTAAAGGTAAGTGTAGGCTTTATTTTGAACTGATTGGTTTGTTATTTGGATAAGTTTTCATGAGGGTGGAGTACTGTTCATTTTTCATCTAGGGATATTTTTTAGGTTTAATCATGTGTTTATGGTTAAATAATGATTCTGGAAGTTTGTGTTCAAGTCTGCCTGAATTCTTTTTCTGAGGCGCAGAGAACTTGCAATGTGTTTTTTATCAGTCAAACTTAGTTCAAATGCTATGAAATTTTACAGGATTAAAGAAGACATCCTGGGATTTAATTTGATAGGTAGTATAATCCATTTGGACTAGTAGATTGAAAGTTATGATTTTTCAAAGTTTGACCTTGATTCTAGAATGAAATCTGTGGTAGTCTGTATTTAATGAATTTTTGGAAAATGTGTGGTTATAATCAATGCTCTATGATATTTTTCACTAAAAGAGGACTTAAAGAGATTTTTATTGAACCTAGAACTAACCTATTTGGAGTTTTGTAGAATTAATTATAAATTTCCAAAATTTGATCTAGAAAACTGGCGAATTCTAGGGGCAGTGATCAATTAAGTGAGATACTATATTGTTGTACATCCAAAAGTATAATGGCTATATTTTTCCCTGAAACTAGACTGATTAGGAGTCACATAGCCTTTACAATCATCACAATTGGACATCTGTACAATTAGTTATGAATTTTCAAAGATTATTGAAAATTCTGGCAGATTTTGGTAATTAGGAGAAAATAAGAAAGTAAAGGTAATTGGTAATTAATTTGAACTTCAATGGTTAAGTAAGGCCCATAAAGTTAGTGTGGACCCATTAAATACCCATTGGCCCTAATGTGTTAACTTTAAAGTTAACCAACCAAAATGTTTTGAATTATTAAAATTGGGACAAGTATGGGCCCAAATATAAGAGACACGTCCTAAAGGCCTATGTAGCCACATTAGACATTCATTTATCATGGCTCTAATGTATAGTTATGTATCTAGGGCCATGAGATGACAAGGAAGAAAAAATGGAAGAATTTCCAAACAACTTCAATGGTTGGAAGAAAAGATACAAAAGGGGAATCAAAGACAAAAGGTAGTGAACTTACTTGCATGTATGTGATGTTTATGCTATGTATTAATTTGTTGTATTGATTTACTTGATTATGTGAAGCATGTCTAAATGAATGAATCTCTATTTTTATTTTTGTTATGGCCATAAGTATGTTATACGAAACATTGAGCATGCAGAATATTATTATGTGAACATGAGCCTATATAAGGCAAGCATATCATGCACTAGTATTCCTCTTACATGGATTGTCTATAATATTTGCTACTAAGATTCCCTTGAATCTCACCATGCCCCCACCAACTATATAGGTATGAGAATACAACAAAGAAGAATACTTGAAGAAGAATCGGAAAGAAAGAAGTCGAAGAATTGAAGTCTTCAAGTGTATTTATTTTTACTACATGTAAAGTATTTACACTTGACAAATATGTATAAATAACAAAGTATGAAAATGCGTATTAGAATTGAATGGTAATCGAGATCACCAAAGCTAAAAGTAAGAGTAGAGAAACAGAAATGACTTTGATATATGAACATGGTAAGAATAACGGCTAACAAGTCATGAAGAAGTAATTAACCTAAGTAATTAAAGAGAAACACTTTGGTGTACATAATAAAGGGGTACGTATGACGGGTGTTTCATCTAGCCTCTTTTATTCGCGTGCACACACTCTTCCTCTCTTCGTTACCTCCACCATTATGATATATCTCTCTTCGCTGTTGGGATGGCTTGATGTTCCTTTCTGTTGGGCTTTCCTTCTCTATCGTCATCATTTTTCTCTAGCGTTCGATGAAAATCGTTGCCCTCTTCTATTAGTTTATCTTTTATTGTCTTTGCTTGTATGGACATTTTAATTGGTTGATCCTTATGCTTACTCTTTTTATTTAATTGTTGGTACACCAATGTTACTCCTTTTCCTTCTTTATCGAAACCCTTGTTGAAAGTTCAGATTTTTTCATCTCGCAGCCACATAAATGAAAGTTTTCTGCTTGATCGATATTCTCTTGTACCAAACAAACTATATATTCATGTCCTGAGAAGTGTCTGATATGCGTTATACGTGGTAGTGTTGGTAGGTCAGGATTATTTAATTTGCTGCTTGCTTCAAATTCAATATAGCTCGTGAATAAAAGTACACAATATGTTGAATTTGAAGCAAGTAATGCTAATTCTAGCCCATCAACATCATCACATATATCACAAGGTTCAACACAATGAAAATGGACACAAGACATGTATACATACCATAGAGGCTAGATGAGTGCCAAAGAAACAATATTTTCATGTGTAAATAATGGATTTGTATTTAATTTTCTTATTACAAATTTATTCTTTTGCCAAAAAAACATGTGAAGAGCGCCAAGTTGAGAAATTTTTTGTAGCTGTCACTTATGTTTTTGTGTACATATGAAGAGCATTGAATAATATAATCTAATATGTAACTTCGCACAATTGAAAACAAGGGTTGAATACAATTGGAGGTTGTAGATACAAGCAAGCCATTCCTATGGGACTTAGAAAATGAAAAAAGCCTTCCTTCCATATGTATAGATATGATATTCATTTTGTGCTTGTTGGCTTCTTGTATGTTCACTTAATTGTGAAAGTTTATGATAAATAAAAGTTTAGACTTTTTCTGCTTGCTCAATATTCTTTGTAGTTGTTGTAGTTATCGTATGCAATTTTTACCCATGGCATTCACCATGGTTGGGATTGCAAAACTTATGATTATGACAATGATACAATTTCATTGAATCATTCTCATAATGTCAAGTTTTATAAAGGGAAAATCACCTCTAGGTTCCAAGGAAGGAAGATATTATCAGAAAGGTCCCTCAAGGTTGTAAAACACACTCAACAGGTTGTAAATACACGCTTTGAGGTTGTAACCAGGGACCTTTCTGATAATATCTTCCTTCCTTGGGACCTAGGAGTGATTCTCCCTTTTATAAATCTGATCATCATGAATTTCATAGACAAAAGTACACATACACATATATTAATTGAATCATGTTTGTCATGTCTTTGTTCTTTTCAAGTTTGTTTGTTTGGATGCCCCCTCTTTAAAAGGACTTAGATCATTATTGAGTGTTAGGTGGGAGTGTCGATTGTAATTTTAACCCCAATGTGTGGGAGCTATTGATTCTTGGTTCGTATCATTGGCCATCCTTATAGTCGAATGCAACCACCCTTGAATTGGGTGCTTAGTTTACTAAGCTTAGGCATTTTGGCTCTTTTGAGGCTTCAAGTAGAATACGGTTCTGGACTAACTCAACTTTATATGACAAAGATGAAGTATTTTATTTCATGAAGCTGAGTCTAACATGATTGATATACAAACTTAAGAATTCTACTTTGTATGGTTGAATATGGTTGTGCAATGAGATTTTGGTTGAGATGGAAATTAAAGTGAAGGACAATAATGAGGAGCTACCTGACTAGGTAGAGTTACTAGCGACAGATTGATGATTAAGACGTATAAATTCGATGATGACAAATGTAGGCCAGGTATGCTTGCAAGGAAAAATTCATTAAATTGGATTACTACCTAGTTCAACAAATTTGTCCTTTCAAGTAATGATCATTCAGCCAATGTTTTTCATCCTCCAATTTAGAGTTATTAATCCTCACCTCATCACTAGTATTTAATTTCCACCTAGTTGGTTACTTCCTTATTATTGGCCTTTAGCTTGTTTTCTATCTCATCCAAAACTTGATCACGGTGTC
This sequence comes from Inga oerstediana, assembly GCA_963210345.1. Lineage (NCBI taxonomy): Eukaryota > Viridiplantae > Streptophyta > Magnoliopsida > Fabales > Fabaceae > Inga > Inga oerstediana. Next base: position 44,159,223 of record OY723409.1, read on the forward strand.
AAATTCACTCATATAAAATCAATTATTATATTTATATATTAACTCTATTATACTCAGGTGCATTAAATAAGAATCGTCTCCTTTATCTTCAGAGACTGGGGTAGGGCAGAGCCATGTTTCATATTTGAGATCCAAAAGAATCAAAATGCATAAGCATGGTAACCTAGCATATGGGTAGCTGCATTTAACTGTAAGGACACTCACAATATGAATCATGTGTCAACAGCATGGAGATGCTGGACCTAAAATTGCAATGACTAAATCCAACACTAAAAAACCATCTAACTCCTTTGGAGGTAGGGAAAATGCAAGCAGAAAAAGGTAAACATTGAAAAAACAAATGTCAAAATTAAGATTCAATAACTATCTAATAATATAGGACTTATATTCATGATTATTAGTTATAATTATTTTTTATATCGATTGCATTTATATTTTTAAAGCTGTCTGTAGAATTTATATTGCATAATATAGCTTTTAATATAATAATATCTAACAGACCAATAAGGCTTCTATGAAACAAAATAAAAATACATTTTAAAAAAAATTTCCCACTTTTTAGACCGGATATGAAATTACCTAGTCTAAAGAGTATGCATTTTTTATTATAAATTGAATCTTTTTAAAACTGGACATTTAAACAACTGGTTTGAAAAAAGAACTTTTAAGACCAATTGTAGATCCGATCTTAATAAGAATAGACTTATTCAACCGATCGATACAAGATCGGGCCAATTTCAACTGGTTTAAAAGCCCTTTTTTCCTAGTAGTGTATACTATTAGAGAACAATGGTAAGATCAAACTAGCTCCAATATTTATCCCTGATCTCTCGTTAATAATCTTCTTCCATTATACTAACTATGGTTCTTAATAAATGAGCTAGTTCAAAATTAGATTTGGTTCTAAATATAAGATCTCAATCCACTTTTATCTTCCAAATTTATAATTTGTTTTCTAAAATATCCCTATTAATTGCACACACACATTAAGGAGTTTTTATTCATTGGTAGTCATAATGGAAAAAGGTATTTTAGGAAAACTAACTAATTTTTGTTACAAATAACTTACATAACTAACTTCCTTAATCTACTCAAATTAGTCAACTAGTTCTTGTATTACTTCCAGTCTTTAATGTAAGAGCCAATTAACTTTTTACAAAAAAGATTAAGGAAGCTAAATAAGTTACTTAATCATAACATATGTTGTGTATCATTAGAATATATATCAGTTATAAGTCAGACAAATTTGTTTGAAAAAACGATAAATATAAATATTTTAATATAACTTATTTAGTTTCTTTAATCTTTTCAAAAAAAAAGTTAAATGACTCTTATACTAAGGTCCTGAACCAAAGGTAATAGTTAATTACAGCTCTGTCTAGCTTTCACGAAACAAGAGAAGAAGAATAGTGTGTGCGTATGTAGAGGGTGAGGGTGGTCATAGGAAGAAGGATAGAGAGGGAGGGGGAGTGAGGATGAAGAAAGTGAGAACTTTTTTTTAATTATTGTTTGAGTAAATTTTTCTTTTTAAATGTATTTTTTTTAAAAAAAAATCTTTCAATATATCAATTTCCAAGTATTATTTTATAAAATTGGTTAAAAGTACATGTTTGAAGATTTCATTGGTTAGAGAGACTTAAATTTAAGCAATTGCAACTCTTTTTCAATAGATACAACTCTTCTTCAGTTGTATACAGCATATCTTCAGTTATGCACACAATTGTTTTTTTTACCAGACAGTTATATACACAATTGACTTATATTTTAAAGACTTTTACACATAATTGAAGACAAAATGTATACAATTGAAGATATATGACCCTCATTGAAACCTAGTTGCATCCAATATTTCTATCCAATAAAATTTTCAAACAGGTATTTTTTAACTGGTTTTTCTTCTTCTTTTTTAAAATAAAACTATCATTTACTTCCCCACACTCAAATGTTATCAAGGATAAAACTTACTAATTTCTCATTTAAATGAATTCGCCCTACTAACATGAATTCGGATGTAGGATTTAGAAATATGAGGAGACACCATTAAAACTCATGCAGATTTTTTTTTTCCTATTGAAAACTGAAAAGTAAAGGTCAGATCATGATCATAGTTAGGATTGTGTGATAGTGAAACCATTTTACATAATTTTATTTTTTATTTTTTTTTGTACCGGACAAATTTAATTGTTAAATTCTTTTGGACAAATATTTATTTATTTTATATATTATAATAAATATTAAATTTTAATATATTTTTGTTGGAATTATGATCCTGTGTTTGTGATATTTTAGCTGTGTTTCTTTTGTTAAAAACATTTCAAACATATATGGAAAAAATGAAAAGATCAATACCATAAGATTATTACTATTGTTATCAGGGAGATTATTTAAAAAAGGCTAAAGTATAATTTTAGTCCTTGAAGCTTGCATAAGGATTCATATTAGTCTCTTAAGTTTATGAAGTGTTTTTTTAGTCCTTAAAATTTAACTTCGTTAATGTTACTAACGAAAAATATTGACAAAGCATAATTAATTGATGACCTTGTGATGCTGACGAAGCAAGCTTAAATTTTTTAAATGGAAAATACTTTCAGACCTATTATAAGAAAATAACACCTAGTTTAATTTTAATTTTAATCGAAGTTGTGATCCTAAATTATTCTTGGAAAAAAGGAAAAAAAACGAAAAGAAAACCGTCCCAAACCTGCTGTCAACGCGACCCATCACCCCCCCTTCTGGTCGCCCCTCCATTCCAACGTGCACCATCCCTCATCATTCCTACTTTATCTTTGGTCAAAGCTTGACCTGGTAAACAAAGAATTTTATGTTCCTTAAAGTACCAAACTTCATGCTGCTCCAAGGAAACTTAGAAACACCATTAGCACGATTTGCCCTTCTATGGTTCCAAGCCTTCTCAAGCTTAAATCTATCACCTTCAATTTGAACAAGCCAATGCCTCTTGATTTCGCCTTCCTCGACCACACTGGACTTGGATTGAATGTTTCTTCCTTTGCCCTCCATGTTCACGGTTCCTATCTTAATTGACGTTGAAGCCGTATAGGGATATTAGGGCACGCTTGATCTCGATCTTGGAAGCAAAAGGGATGGTCTTAATTAAGTGCAATTTCAGTGGTATTGGTGATGGAAGATGGCATTGAGGAGCTTAATAGGTAGATTTGCAAAAAGAATCACCTTCATTCCCAATCGCATTCCCATGATCTCAAGTCTTCAGAACCCTCTCAACTCTTTACTCCTGAATAATCAAAGCAGCGATGACAGATGTTGGAGGGGGATGATGCAGTGCAAGGGAGGAGGGGCGACATGAAGAAGAAAGGAGGGGGCTCATGGCTTTGTTGACGGTGGATGGGTTTGGGGAGGTTGTATTTCTCTCTTATTTCCAACAATAATTTATAGTGATTAAAATTAAAATTAAAATGGGTGTTATTTTTTTATTAGTCTGAAAGTATTTTCCATTTAAAAAATTTAAGCTTGCTTCGTCAGCACTGTTTGGTCACCACCTAATTATGCTTCATCAGTATTTTCCAGTACCAACATTAACGAAGTTAAATTTAAGGATTAAAAATACATTTTATAAATTTAAGGGACTAAAATGAAACTTTATACAAAAAACGAAAAGTATACTTTAGCCTTTAACAAATTATACATTTCGCCATTACTCTTGGGTCCTGCCGGATGCAGCTCATCACATCCTGAAAAAAAGGAAAAATTGCAACCAATCCCAATTAATAGGCTTAATAACAACGAAATCCCTTGAAATTATCAAATTGTAGTAAAATTTTAAGGGACCTAGGTGCTATTAAATCCAAATATGAAAGTATAATTTTGCCCCTTACTGAACTTCAAAAACAAGCTAGAATTTATTAGGGAAAATCCCTTAAAAATACCACCGAAATAGGAAAATGCCAATTCAGTGCTGCGAAATTCCAAAATCTCGATTCAGTGCTATGTAAGTACGGATGAACAGTGCGCGGGTACGAAAAGATGATTTTGCCCTTCAGCCCTCCATCTCACCACTTTAGAATAACAACACGAAACTTTTAATTAACAATTCTAGTTTCTTCTTTTTACTTTCACAATAACAACATCGGTCTTGTTATTTACAACACCATATTTTACATTAACAACGCTCATTTCTTATTTCACAACTTTGTAATTTAAGTTTCAGGGCCAATAACAACACCTTTTTCTTTATTAACAACACCGTATTTTACATTAACAACACTATATTTTTAAGATACCGATATGTGAAAGAATAAAACGAAGTTGTTAATCAAGATACTGGAGTTGTTAATTAAGAGTCTCGTGTTATTATTCTGAAGTGGCGAGATGGAGGGTTGAAAGGCAAAATTGTCTTTTCGCGCCCACACACTGTTCATCCGTACTGATACAATATTGAATCAGGATTTTGGAATTTCGTAATACTGAATCGAAATTTTCCTATTTCAACAGTATTTTAAGGGATTTTCCCAGTTTATTAACGTAAAAATCATGAAACGCTTCTCTATCTTTTGAAGTCAGATTTTGCGCACAAAACATTGTCAAAATCTATTCTAATTGGTTTTTCCATTTTAAATGAAGAGAGACAAAATTATATTTTTGCGTTTGTAGTTAATTGCACTTAGGTTTTTTTGAGACTTTACTGTAATTTAATGATTTTAATGGACCTAGTTGCCATTAAGTTTATTAATTGAGATCTGATTGCAATTTTCTAAACAAAATTCATCAATGTTCAACTATCATATTATTTGGTTGAGAGGAACAGAATTCTCACACCACATAATCACGGGTTCAAACAATAAAGACAGACGAGGGGAAAAAAACTCTTAACAAGTACTAGCATATTGAGTTTTACTAGAATATTATAAATATTAGTATCAACTTTTGTTTTACCAAAAATAATATTGAGTTTTAGGGTGTAGACGAATTATACCTTTTTTTAAGGGAGAATTGCTGATAAATACCTTTTTAGCAAATTAATTGCTGAATGCTACCATTACACATAACGGAAGATGTTTTGCACATAACGGAAGATTGCTTGCACATTTATACGGAAGACTTTTGCACACACGGAAGATGATTTGCACAAAACGGAAGATCGCTTGCACACACAGAAGATCACTTGCACGCTTGATAGCAATCAACAATTAATTTGCTTCCAATGTATTTTTCAGCAATTCTCCCTTTTTTTAATGTATCATATACTCGTAATTCTTTTGGCCTGAATGTATTATATAAAATGTGAAATTATAGACAATAAAACATTTGTATTATGTATATAAATTGGTTAATGTGCAAATGAACTTTTAAAATTACAAATTTTAAAATCGTATAAAAATTATGAAAATTGTAAAGTCAACTGACTAATATTAACCATTTAATAGACATATCATCAAAAAAATGACACAAAAATGTATTTAAAGTTTCTAAAATTGTGTAAAAATAGAGATATTTGAATGTGGATATTTTTGCACAATTTTAAAAACTTTATACATATTTTTACACTATTTTTCTACCAATATATTTACTGAGGTGTCAACCTTTGTTAACTTGTAATTTGCCTACATTTTTTTAACCTTACATTATTACTATATAATTCATAATCAAAGAACCGAATTGGTCAAATAACAATTCAGAGATAGGCAAAAAACAATTCAGAAAACAATAAGTTACGTATAAGAGTCTAATGATGATGATCGAGTAAATATATTTCCCTCTTCTTTTACCCTAAGAAATGAAATAAGCCTCCTTGTGTATCTCTCATTTCTCCTATTTCCTATTTTCCTGACATACTCAGATACAGAGAAGAGCACCGAGCTAGGAATGATTCTGGGATTCCAACCAAGACCATCTCCGAAACGGTCCGTTTTGATTTCTGCGTTTCGGCTCCGAATCCGTACTCCAACGTTCTTTCATCGGTGGTCGCCGATGAGTTTTCCATTGAATTGAGCCTCAAGTTCCGCGTCAATTGCAATTTTGGGCGTTTCTTGTTCTTTTTTCGTCTTCAAGATCGTCGATCTGTTTGTTAGGAGGGAGATCTTGGAGCTTTGGATCTGAGGATTTGTTTTTTTCAATTTTTTTGTGCGCCTGGAGCTAGGAGAGAGATATAGTGGTTGTGATAAACGATGCCGTCTCACGCGGATCTGGACCGTCAGATCGAGCAGCTGATGCAGTGCAAGCCTTTGTCGGAGGCGGAGGTGAAGACACTGTGCGATCAGGCAAGGGCGATACTAGTGGAGGAATGGAACGTGCAACCGGTAAAATGCCCTGTGACGGTGTGTGGGGACATTCACGGCCAGTTTTATGATCTCATCGAGTTGTTTCGTATTGGCGGTAGTGCGCCAGATACCAATTACCTCTTTATGGGTGACTATGTGGGTGAGTGTTTTTCCAAGTTCTACCTTATTTTTGTTATTTTTCTTTCTTTTTGGTTATGTGCATAGTTTTTGGTGGGTTATTTTGTCGGGTTGGAAGCTTTGATGTGTCGGATTGTTTAGCGTATTTTCCGATGGTTGAGGATTTAAAGTTTGTTTTATTAAGCATTCGTCCATCAAAAGATGCCTTGGTGGTGTTTCTTGATAGGATGTTGTATTTTGGATGACATGGTATAGGATGGAGCCTTAAAACATGATATTCTTGATAGGATGGGGCCTGTAAGCATGATATCTACAATCGCTATGTGTCTCTTTAGTTGCGTTGAAGTTTTGAAGCTGTTTCTATGAGAGCTTTTACCCGTCAATTATCAGTTTGCGAAAAATGAAGGGTAAGGTTCTGATTGGTTGAATATTGATGTTATTTAGCAGGCTAAGTTTGCAAAGGCTGCAGGATAATCTTTCATGCCTTAATGTATAAAAAAATATTACATATAGTTCCCCGGCTGTTGTTATTTTTCCACCTTCATGTGTGCTAGTCCTTGTTCGAATTAATTAAAAGGTTGTTTTACCAGTCATATACTTCTATTCTTTTTTTTTTTTTCTTTTGGCTAACTGTTGTTGATAAAGATACACATTAGCAAGAAGGCTCTGTAATATAAAAGAGCAAGTCATTTGACAATTGACAGGGAAGCATGTGTGGTTCATTCGTTTGTATTATCATATTCAAAATTAGTGTCTCAGTGATGTTCCTTACAGAAAGTGTCTAACTGAAAATTGTTTGACTTTAGCTGGCTCTAATCTAAATTTAGTGTTCAGGATAAAAACTACAACGTTTTGGGGTTGTAAGATGCTTACACTTCTTTTCTTGTCACTTCTTTTAACACTTTCCAAATTGTAGCCTTAACATCTATGAAATGTGCTATCAATTTCTCATCATCTTGGCTGAATTCAACCAGATCGTGGTTACTATTCTGTGGAGACTGTTACACTTTTGGTGGCCTTAAAAGTTCGTTATAGAGACAGAATCACAATTCTTAGAGGAAATCATGAGAGCCGTCAAATTACCCAAGTGTAAGAATGTTTTCTTTGCATACTGTGATTCTGAAATGACTGCCATGAAAACATGAAAGGAAAAAGGTTGTAAATGAAAAGTATGATGCTAATTAGTGACTTCACAATTTAATTTTTACCTTTGCCTTTCTGCTTTCAGGTATGGCTTTTATGATGAATGCTTGAGAAAATATGGAAATGCCAATGTCTGGAAATTCTTCACGGACTTATTTGATTATTTACCTCTGACTGCCCTTATTGAGAGTCAGGTCTGAGTTAAATGTTGCTTAAAATTTTGTCTTGCTATTTTTACACAATTGTCTAACTTCCATGATTATTTCAGATTTTCTGTTTGCATGGAGGCCTTTCTCCTTCTTTGGATACACTAGATAATATTCGTGCCCTGGATCGCATACAGGAGGTATGTGAGTTGCCAAATAGCTAGTATGAATGATCTGCATAGTCTTATGATATGCTTGGAATTGAGATCATTCCTATGTCAATATTTACCAGTTGGGCTAGTGCCATATACACACACACACATTCCAGATTGCTCTTGTGGAAACGTATCATTGAACTTCCATGTGATAATTTTTTTGTTACCACATACCACTTAACCATCCTGTGATTTTTGTTTTTGATGTTTTGATTTTATGAGAAATATCATGTGAATGTTAAAATGGTGAACCATAGAAGTATGTTTTAGTTGTGAGTTGAAGGATTTTATGATCTTTAGGTCTACTATTGATTTTGAAATTGAAGCATTTCACATAACTCCAAAGATTCAACAAAGAAAAATAACTTTTTATCAACCCTTCCAGGTTACACGTTATAATTTGCCTCTTTTTTGCGGCTTTTATAATGCTTTATAGGATTCACAATAATGATCCATTTCTCTTTCCATTTGGACTAATTCCATACATTTTGTTGTCAGCTGTCATATGACAGCCTTGCCAGGCACAGTGGGAGGAATTTAGGCTGTCTCATCTTTTAGTTATTGGTGGAATGTTCTTGTTGGCCTTTCTCTTATGTATAAACCTTCACGGATAAGTTTAATTGGATGAATAGAGACATTTTTGCTATGTTAGCATGATCAATTGTACTTCTGCATTGCAGGTTCCGCATGAGGGACCAATGTGTGATCTCCTATGGTCTGATCCAGATGACCGATGTGGGTGGGGCATATCTCCCCGGGGTGCAGGATATACATTTGGACAGGATATAGCTTCTAATTTCAACCACACGAATGGCCTCTCCTTAATTTCTAGAGCTCATCAGCTTGTCATGGAAGGATATAATTGGTGCCAGGTGCCTGTCCTACGAATTTAGGAATATGTATAGTTCTATTTTCAACCTTGTCCATTCAAGATATTGACATATTTTATGACTCATATAGGAAAAGAATGTTGTGACCGTATTCAGCGCCCCAAATTACTGTTACCGGTGCGGCAACATGGCTGCAATACTGGAAATAGGTGAGAATATGGATCAGAATTTTCTGCAGTTTGATCCAGCTCCCCGGCAAATCGAGCCTGACACTACACGCAAGACTCCAGATTACTTTTTGTAATTCCTTATATTTACCAGACACTCACTTTCTTCCTGCTGCGATTATAGATGTGTCTTTTAACGAAACGAGTTTATCTTCATAATTCTTTCTTCTGGGGTTTGTCGTCGTCCGCAGCTGCTACTGCCTTGTTTGCGCAAGAAAAAGGAACCCATAGAAAACTGGCAGAAGCCACCAATTGGTGTTGTATATTCTTTTGAAAGGAGGAAGCAGCCTTAACACAAACTTTGTTCTGAAATTTTATATATATTTTTCAACTGAGTACAGCCAATTTTTGTGACCTGGCAGTCATGTCCCTTTGAGACTACATGGTTGTGCCAACTCCAAAAAAACTAAGTGCAGGCATTCATTTGCATTGCCGAACAGTTTATTAGAGCCATGTCGCCCTTTCTGGTTTGTTTAATTTAATTGGACAGTTAATAGAAAATGATGATCCCACAATTTGTGTTGTGAGGTGGTGATAACTTTGGTAGTATCGGTGAGTTAGGATTGTCACTGAAGTTTGCGGTGGGTTCAATTTTCATACCCTCTGTTGGCAATGCTTTTCTATCTTGGAGTTAATATAATGGTTGGGTATTATAGTTTATCCTTATTTTGATTTTGGTTCTTGTAGTTTTAGATAATTAGTTTTGATCTCTCAATGAGCAAAATGGTTTAAATCTTTATTAAATTACAAAGACTAATGTTTTAGTCAAAAAGACACTTGACACACGAAAACCTATAATTTGAAATTTTAGAAATCAAAAATAAATTAAGGGTAAACACCGAACATTGTATTGAGGAACAGTCAGAAAGAAATTTGATATATCAAAACTTATTATTTGAAACTTTAGAAATCAAAACTAAATTGAGTTTGAAACTTTAAGAATTAAAACTAAATTGAGGGTAAACACCAAACATTGTATTAACTATATCTTAAAATAAAAATAAATTTTATGTGAATTTAAGGGGGCCTAAAAAATTATTTGCTTTTACTTGGAAAAGCTTTTTGAATGCAAGCAGCTACAAAATCTCCTTGTGAGTTTTCACTGAACTATGTTTTTTTTTTTTTTGATAAAAAGATCAAAATGCATTAACACATGATAAAACGATAACATAGGTCAGGTTCTTTCTCTTTACTTATTTATTTATGATTAATACAAATATTTTAGCTTGGAATTGCAGGGGAGCCGGGGCAAAAAATTTTCCTGGTAGGGTCAGAGATGTTATTTATGGGAAGGATGTTGGTATTTTGATTCTCACTGAAACTCGGGTTAATGGAAGTAGGGCTGATAAAATTATTAGAAAATTGGGTTTTAATACTTGGCTGCGTCTGGAAGCTACGGGTTATGCAGGTGGGATTTGGGTCTTGTGGAATGCGGAAAATCTTGATTTGGAATATATATCCTCTTCTACCCAATCTATCCATGTTAAGGTTATGGTGGCCAACCAAGCTAGAGAATTTGTCCTTTCCTGTATTTATGCTGAGACCACTCGTGTGCTTAGACAAAATCTCTGGGATGAGTTAAATGAATTGAGCACTTCTATTAATGTTCCTTGGCTTGTGATTGGTGACTTTAATACTTATCTTTATACGGATGACAAAAGAGGTGGTTCGGAACCAAATATAAATTCAATGAGACAATTTCAGGAGTGTATTTCAAGGACTCAACTCATTGAAACTGATGTTGTGGGTGACCGATTCACATGGGAGCGTGGTATGCTTAAAGAAAAATTAGATTGGGCTTTTATTAATCAAGATTGGAACAGTGCTTTCCCTTTTACAAAAACTTACCATTTAAGTAAATTTGGATCTGATCACCGTCCAATCTTGGTCATAAATGCTCAATCTCAAGCTCAATATAAACCCAGCCCTATTTTCCGCTGTCAAGCGGCCTGGTTCCTTGAAGAGGGGTTTGGGGATCTTTTTACACAAGCTTGGAGTTCTGGGGGTTGGAATCAGAAGGTGAGTAATTTTACTGAGCAAGCTCGTAGATGGAACACTAAGAAGGTGGGGAACTTGAATGGTAGGAAGAAAAATATTCTGTATCGGATTGAGGGAGTGGAAAAATCAAGGGCTAGAAGGGATAGCCAACATTTAGCCCAGGTTAAGAATGAATTGTGGAAGGAATATAATAAAGTCTTGGCCCAAGAAGAGCTCCTATGGTATCAGAAGTCGAGGTGTAACTGGTTGAAATGGGGCGATAGAAATAGCTCTTTTTTTCACACTACTGCGCTAATTCGGAGAAGGCGGAATAGAATTGATGGCCTGAGAGGTTTAAATGGTGTTTGGACTTTTGACCAAACTGTATTAAAAAGCATGGCTAATCAATATTATAAAGATCTGTTCAGAAGTGAGGTGAGCGAGTTCAGGCCGGTTCTGACGCATAATCGTTTTCCTACCTTAACACCGAGTCAATATGATAAGATTCATGCTGAGCTCACTAAGGAGGAAATTAAGAGGGCAACTTTTGATATTGGGGCATTCAAAGCCCCTGGACCTGATGGAATACAGGCTGTGTTTTACCAAGAGTACTGGACTAGTCTTGAGAGTCACATCATTGATTTGGTTATGTCAGTATTCCAAGAGCCTCAGTGTGTTAAAGATATTAATAATACTAACATTGTCCTTATTCCTAAGGTTGAAAACCCTGAGACTATAAGGGACTTTAGGCCTATATCTCTTTGTAACGTTAGCTACAAGATTATTACCAAAATTCTGAGCCTTCGTCTTCGTGATATTATGGGGAAAGTGGTTGGTTCTCATCAAAGTAGCTTTATTGCGGGGCGGCAAAGTAGTGATAATATTATCATCGCTCAGGAAGTAATACATTCGATGAAGACTAAATCTGGGAGGCTTGGTTTGATGGCTGTTAAAGTGGATCTTGAGAAGGCCTATGATCGGCTGGAATGGCCTTTCATATATGACACTCTTAGATCAGTGGGTATTGAGGGAAGAATCTGTGATGTTATTATGGCGTGTATTACAAGCCCATCGTTCCAGGTACTATGGAATGGGGAAGCCAATGAGACGTTCAGTGCCACTCTCAGAATTCGACAAGGGGATCCCTTATCTCCTCTTATTTTCACCCTGTGCATGGAACGTTTAAATCATATTATTCGGGACGCTATTGATAGGGAGGATTGGAAACCAATTAAGTTGAATAGGAATGGCCCTAAGATCTCTCACTTGTTCTTTGCGGATGACCTTATTTTATTTGGTGAGGCCACTGAGAATCAGGTGGAGGTTATTCTTAATTGTATGCAGTCTTTCTGTGATATGTCGGGTCAGAAAATGAACAAGGACAAGACTAAAGTTTGTTTTTCAAAGGGGGTTCATTTCTCCAGAGCTTATGAGCTAAGTCGTAAAATGGGAGTGGGTTTAACGGCAGATTTAGGGAAATACCTGGGGATTCCGCTGTTCCATAGAAGAGTTACGAAAGTTACTTTTATGCCCCTTATGGAAAAGGCTATGAAAAAGATTTCTGGATGGAAACGGGGTTGCTTGAGTTTTGCAGGAAGAACAACTCTCTTAAAAGTTGTCCTGTCAGCCTTACCTTCTTATCAGATGCAGACTATGTTGATTCCGAAGGGTGTTCTGCTTGAGCTGGAGAAAAAAAGCAGGCAATTTCTTTGGGATGAGAAAGAGGATCACAGAAAAATCCACCTCATTTCTTGGAACCAGATTACTAAGGATAAAAAAGAAGGGGGTTTGGGGATTCGGGACTTGTGTAAACAGAACGAGGCCTTCATGATGAAACTCTGCTGGCAGATGCTGAATGATAAGGAAAAACTATGGGTTCAAGTGCTGAGAGGGAAATATAAATGGAACAATATTGATGGTCCCAGGCCTAGAAAATGTAGCTCATCAACCTGGAAGGGTATTTGCTCGGTTTGGGACAAGTTCCGGAGAGGGTTAAGAGTCAAAATTGGTGATGGTGCGACTGCTTCTTTTTGGTTTGACAACTGGTCTGAGACTAACTGTTCTTTGATTGATTTAGTTCCTGGACGGGAGGGATTTGTGGACCAGGAGGAAAAGGTGTGCAATTTCATTAATCCTCGGGGTGAGTGGGACATTGGTAGAATGAGAACCTGGTTCCAGGATCACATTGTTAGTAAAACCATCTCAGCCAGGCCTCCCTGTGAGAGTAGAGGGGAGGATAAGTACCTTTGGAAGCCATCCTCGGATGGTTGTTTTTCTGTTAGTTCTGCGTACAAGTTTCTTTCTGCAGGTGTTGACAATTCAAATTCAAACTTATGGAGAATGCTATGGAGATGGCAAATTCCAGAGAAGATCAAAGCCTTCATGTGGCTGGTGGCGCACGGAAGAGTTCATACAGCGCAGCTCCGCACTACGAGGGGTATATCTAACATTGCCTCTTGCCCGTTTCAATGTGCGTAGGAGGAGGACTTGATGCACCTCCTTAGAGATTGTGCTAACGCTCGTGAAAGGTGGATCTCTATCGTCAATCCAGGTATATGGGATAATTTTACCAATTTGCAGGGAGCTCAATGGATTGAATGGAACCTGAAGCATGTCGCAGGACGAGATTTCACAAAGAAAGTCAGCTGGCCAACCCTGTTTGGGTATGTTTGCTGGGACATATGGGTTGATAGATGCCAGAAACTGTTTGGAGAAGAGGGCAATTTTGACTATCACAATGCCAATTCAAGTTTCTTTCGAGAAAGCTGGGATAAGGACTTAAGTACTCAATGCAACTTTTATAATCAAGCGGTGAATGGGACTGGAGATCAACTAGCGAGGGAGCAGGGAGTCCACACACTTGAAGCGGATGGCTCGGTTCTCAACTCGGGTCAGAGTGGAAGTGCAAGAGTCATCAGAGACGAGGATGGAGGTTGGGTGTGCGGGTACATGTGCAGACTTACTCAGGTGCCGCTAGTAATTGCCGAAGTCATCGCAATCATCCAAGGACTCCAGTTATGTTGGAGTAGGCATATCAAGAAGCTTGTTCTCTATACTGATTGTATTGAAGCTGTTAATTTAATTACTAGGGGATGTGAGCATACTTACCCCTTTAGGGAGGTCATAGACGAAGCTAGGTTTTGGTTGTCGAAAGATTGGCATGTTCGCATGACGCATATCCCTAGGGAGCAAAATCGTCAGGCTGATTACTTAGCTAAGCTATCCCATAGCTGCCTTGACAATTTTGTCGTCTTAGATCACCCATCGGCCACTCTTATGATAGACGGTGGTTGAGGAAATAGACTTTGGACCTGGGCCTTTGGTCGTCGGGTGTTTCTGTACTAATCTCTTTGAGATTATTGTAATCCAGTTTGTTAGTAAAAAAAAATGATAACATAGACTAAGGCCGCAATCTATGATATAGAAATACAAAGCCAACAAAGCCGGTAGCCCAAGATACGAAAAAAAAAACCAATAAACAAAGCAAACAACAAAAAAAGGACCAACAAGCAACGACCAAAAGCATAGCAGAGGAAACAAACCAAACAACATAACAACAAATGACTTCGGCTTCAAAGAAGGTTTGGAGCCATCAAAAGAGGGTCACCCATTGCTATCAGCAGCACCAATAGAGTGAGGAAGAGTCGAACAAGAGCAGAGAGGCGAGTGTTGTAGCATGTCTCCCGAAAGGACATGGGCCACCCAGTTGAACCAACGAGGTTTATGGCTTCCCGTGGGAAGTGAGAGATGGCACCCGAACAAGTTCAAAGGCCAATAGCAGAGCAAAGTGAGTATTCCCCAACTATATAAGTTGCAGAAGAGAGCAAAGCTGAACCAAGCTATAAACCTGCAATAACACACAAGCAGAAACCATACAACAGCATAAAAGAAACCAACAAGCAACCTAGCAAAAGGAAGCAACACAATAAGATGGTGTTAGTGCAAGCTGTAACCCCCGCCTCGATAAACACCACAATTAGTGTTTAAACACGTTTAATAATCGAATGAGAGATCTGAGGCAATTAAAATTTTTTTTCAACACTTGTATAAATAGATCTCCATTCATTTCAAAGTAAAAAAATAGGCTTGTTCGGTCAGTCACATATATAATATCAGAGTATCAACACAATTTCCGACATACACCCGGGATAATAACATTAATCCAAAGGTTTATACAAGGCATCATTACCTATCTCAGTATCCATACCAGGGATTACACCAAACTATCATGCTATGATCTATTCAATAGGTACATTTATCCCAAAATAATAACCAGTTTAGTATAAACCAAAATATCTAACTAAGACTACCGCCGGCAGTCCTAATCGTCCTTGCTCACTTGCTTCTTCTTCGATCCACTTACCCTGTCTAAAAATGTTATTTGGAAAGAAAGAGATTCTAGAGAATCCTAGTAGCAACAGTTTACGTATATGATGGATATTAAACAAAGCAAGTAAACATATATCACAATGTAGCAATCAATATTCGAGGCCGGGCACAATGCCACGTCCCCTTCACTGTATACAAAGTCGGGCTTTCGCCACGTCCCCTCACTATATCTGTATTCAAGGTCCGGCTTTTGCCACGTCCCTTTATTGTTGTATCTGTATTCAAGGCCGGGCTTTCGCCACGTCCCCTTACTGTATCTATATTCTATGACTAATGCAAACAAGCAATGCAATATACATGATATAGGATAAAGTGTCACTACTTTGTTCTTTCCGTCCTTGTTTGGGCGTAGGCCTTCTACGTTCCAGGCAAATATCAAACCCTATAGTCATAATTAAAGATGACACATTATCACTTATTCCAATACTCAATCGACTTCAAAACACTTAGTTTTGGTTACCATTAAAGTCCCTTAAGTAGCTATGAAAGTCTCTAACAATAGCCTACAAGGATTGGGAAGTACTAGGTTAGAAACCACTTTTTAAAATCACATGGTGCTGAAAACAGGGGTTGGCTGCAGCTAAGAAACAGTACAGAAAGTTTCTGGTTGTAGCCAAGAATTTTCTGGCTGCGGCCAAAAACAGCACATAAGGTTTCTGGCTGCAGCGAAGAATGTTCTGGTTGCGGCCAAGAAAATTCTGTTTCTTGGCTGAATTTCAAAAAATCATAACTAATTCTAGAAAAATCGAAATGAGGTGATCCCAAAGTCCATTGAAATATATTTAAGTTCTCTTTACTAGAAAAATAGGGACCATTATCAGAAATCAGCACACAAATACAGAATTTAAGAAATGTCCACACTGCTCCAGAATTGTTCCCAGATTTAACATCAAACTTTGGACAGTCATAGCTCCTAGCTCACAAATCGAAATGACATGATATATATGTCCATTTTGAAGCTTGGCAAGTGAAATTTAAGACTGTAAAGTTTCAGAATTTTTCAACACCATTTGCTATTTTAAAACGTTCATGCAAATCCACTGCCAAAACAGAGTTTTTTCACTAACCAAGACTTGCCACTTTTAAAACTAAGTTCCCAATGGTTCAAAATTCTTATCCAACACTACTCCCACACAATTTTCCACAAGGAACACAATGGAAACATCAAAATAACCAAATTCTCATTCCATCTATATGTTCTGTTTTTGGCCAATGTTCAACAAAATCCCAAAATTGTCAAACTTGGCATTTAAGCTTCAATCAAATTCTATCTATCCAAGATACATCTCAAAGCATCATATCCATGACAACAACAACTAAAACACCACAAGACCCTAATTTTTAAAAATAGGGCTAAATTCCCAGAAATTCCAACTTAACCAAATGACCACAAAACTTATATCAAAATACTCAACTCACTCACCTCTTTAACTTTCTCTAAGGAGTTCTTTGATTCTCCAAACTCTATATTTCCTTGAGTGCTCAAATCATCACCAATGGCAAATCTTAAATCATAGAATTGAAGCTCTCAACACAAGAAACAAGATTGAAGAAGGGATTTTTTCCATTAGAGGTTATTAGAAGGGTCAAAATCTCACCTATTTCCCAAGCTCTTCTTCCTCTTCAAGCTCCAATGGCTGCACAAAATTCTAGGAGGGATAAGAGAGAGATGAGTGTGATGAAATGATGCGGATGAAGGCAGAAATTCTGACCATCCCTTGCCCCATACGCATAAGAAAGAGGGAGAGAGAGAAAGTGAGAGAGGTTGTGTGTGTGGAGAGAGATGAATGATGATTATTGGGCTCCCATGCTCTTTTCATTCAGCTGAATTAGAGGAGAGAAGGAAGAGAGAAAAAATGATGAGACCATGCTTGGTTGACTTCCTCAACAACTCTTATCATGCTTACACAACAATGCCACATGTCACTCTGTCATGCAATCTCCTCACAACTAATCCTCCACTTAGTTACACTAACCAATTCCATTAGTCATTTAATCACACATCTCATTTCCTCTTAGTTAGTAATTAATTTCCCCATTAACTACTAACTTATGGCCAATATTTTCATTCTATCAATTTTCCATCAATTGTGACATCTTAGATAATATTGTCACAAATATACATTAATTCAACTTTAATCCACAATTACATTCTCAATAATCCCCATTAGCCCTTAATCAAAATTTGGGGCGTTACACAAGCCTTTCACCCAAGAGAGGGGTGAATTGGGTGATATTTAAAATTTTAAAACTTAAATAGAAACTTAGATGAGAGTAAAGTCAAAGAGATATCACCAAAGGTTGACATAGTAGACTTATATTGGTTCGGTCCAACAACTTGACCCACATCCAGTTCTTGGAAGCCTTTATAAGATTTACACTAACTTACAAGATTCACAAGGCTCTTGGTGTAAGAGGCAAGCTTCACCCAAGAGGGGGGTGAATTGGGTGATGTTATAAATTTTTCGCTTGATGTAGTGATATGAAAAATATAGTGGATAGAGTAGAGTTGAGAAGATTTGAACACAGAGAGTTATACTGGTTCGGCCTAACAACCAGGCCTACGTCCAGTCCTCAGAGATCAAGACCTACTGAGTTTTTCACAATATCTCCAAGATTCAATGGGCTCTCAGAATGCCACAAAACAACAATCGTCCTTGTTCGGACTACGAGCAGAAATATTCTCTCAACAAGAAACTTCTCTCCCCCTTACGACAAGTCTTACGTGCAGAAAAACATCCTATGACCCTTCTCACTTGCTTATGTATACAAGACTTATGAGCAGCAACGTTCTCTCCTGCTTACACCACTGTAAGTCTTACGAGCAGCAACGTTCTCTCTTGCTTGTATCTTATAAGACTTATGCGTGGAAGACACAACAAGGAATTCTCTCAACTGCTTCTCTCGTAAGGAAAAACTACCCTCTCAAGGTCCCAATACCTTGAGATCATATAAACATAGAATTTGAATTGTATGAAGACTCTCTTACAGAGCAAATGAATAAACACTGAAGATCAATATGTATACAGAGAAAAATGATGAATAGTAGAGACTTGGTATATGCTTGTGAATTCTTGTGCTACGTTCTTATTAGATTATCTCTGAATCTCTGTATATATAGTTGCTTCCGTTTTTGCCCGTTTGGAAATTCTTCATTTGAGGAGCGGGACATTTGAAACTATTGGCAGACACGCGCATGTTTGAATAATCTGAGTGCGGTAGGTGCCAGCGTGTTTATAATCATATTGTCTGCCGTTGTTTAACTTTCTTCATGTAGTTTATTTCAAACGTTCATATTCCTGTATCACACTTTTAAAACAATCAAAACAATTTTAAACAATGATAATAAGTAATGATGATATGAATAAATAACAATAAACCATATTCGGAATGAACGTTGTGAGACTTAGCATTTTTGGAGGTCAAACAGGGCATCACTCGAGCATGAAAGGCTCACTTCGAGTGATCTCCTATTTTCCTTCATAAGCCTCTGTTATCGGGTTGTGCTTGCATAGAATTTCAGAGAGACAAATTCTTCACTCGCGGGTGAAGAGGGGTCTCACTCGAGCACAACTTCCTCTGCTCGAGTGATCTTTCATTTTCCACTGGGAATGTCTTCTCGGGTCATCACTCGCACACCATTTTGACAAGAGTGAGAATTTGTACTCGCGGGTGATGTGGACCCTCACTCGAGCACACATACCTCTGCTCGAGTGAGACGCATATTCTCAAGGAATATGCTCTCAATACCATCACTCGCATCAGGATTTCAGAGGGATAAAATTATCACTCCCAGGTGATGTGGGCCCTCACTCGAGCACACAGACTCCTACTCGAGTGAGAAGAATATTCTCAAGAATTATACCTTTTAAACAAGTACTCGCAACAGATTTGGAGAGGGATAGAATTTTCACTTGCAAGCATTGATGTGTCACTCGAGCATATACGGGTGTGCTTGAGCACACTTGCACCTCTCTGAACTTCATGACTCTCGGCCAAGCACTCGCAGTACCTTGCTCGAGCACAAAATGCTCATGCTCGAGCATTGATGTCTCTGCTCGAGTGAATGAAGGAAGCATGCTATTATTTGCTCTCGGCCAAGCACTCGCAGACCCTCACTCGCATGTGCTCGAGTGAGAATGACTTCTCTGCTCGAGTGCACACCTTAGTGCTCGAGTGATCCAGTGATCATAATGAGAGAATGCCTCTCGGGTACACACTTTCTGGCTTTCACTCGCACCTGCTCGAGCACAAAGGAGATCTGTGCTCGAGTGCAAACTTCATGCTCGAGTACTCCAGTGCAATTTCACAGCAGATATCAGAAAACTTCAAATATGCATTTGGTAACTTTGTAAACTCTTCTTGATCTTTCAAAAACATGATTTGCACACAATTGACTTTTTGTTATCATCAAAACTTGGGATCTAACACTTGGTGCCTCAATATAAATAAGTTCTTCTCCAAAGAATAATCACTCCCCCTTAGACATTGCAATTAATGACCACTCAAGATCCTACTACCTTGAGCAACTCACTGTAATAAATGATCCAATAAATGACTCTCACAAGAGTATACGAATAATCACTGAAGTATAGAATCACACATAAGAGCTCAAGACTTAGCAATGAATGCAACGGTAAAAGTTTGTGCAGAGAGTTATTGCTTCGTCTCCAATGCTCTCTTGTTTATAGTGTGAGATAATTAATGATCGTTACTTTTGAAAGTATTCATTGGAGGGTTTGGTCTTTGATTCTATCCATTGAAATATTAGAACATTCTTTGTGTCTTAGTAATTAGCCATTGGAGCATAGAGAATGTTCAGCGTTTGAAACCTCGGAGCATTTAATGCTTCTGACACATAAAGTATTATTTGCATTTTGTGTGTTAATCCATGATGGATCACCTGCAAATTGCTTATACACTAAAGCAATGCAATGTTAAAGTAGTTGGAAGCTAAAAGGAACAAGTGATGAATGACTATGAATCAATGTCAAGAGATTCGATATGATGCACTATCTTCTAGAAATACATCACTCGAGTGATCTTCTTTTAAACAATGTAGATCACTAGATGAGTCACTGCAGTGATGTGGTAGTGATGCACAAAATATGATCACTTGAGTCATCTTGTTTCTTGTGAAAAGCATATCACTAGGAACATCACTGTGGTGATCTAAAGGTGATAAGAATAACTGGATCACTCGAGTGGTCTTGTTTCTTTTATTTTTAGAAGAAACAGATCACCAGATACCATCACTATAGTGTACAGGTAGTGATGTACTTTTTACACATCACTAGGGTGGTTACTTCAGTGATCTTACAGTTAGAAAATTTGAAGTATTCTAAGCACTACTTTTTCACACATCACTCAAGTGATCACTCGAGTGATCTTTTCTTCAAAATATTTTTAGAAAACCAATCACTAGGACAAATCACCATGGTGACGTGATGGTGATGAAAATTGAACACATCACTTGAGTGGTGACTCAAGTGATCTTCTCTTTTAAAACTTTTCACAAAACTGATCACTAGAATGGAGTACCATAGTAATGTGTTGGTGTGAAAAACTAAAGTGTAACCCCCTACCTTAATAGCCGTAATTATAGTCCGAAAATGCATCATTATGATAAATTAGAGACCAACGGAAAATTCCAAACTTGTTAAAGGTTCCAACTCCAAGACAGGATCCGGCCTTGTGATGAAGTAGAGTTTCAAAAGAAAATTTCCAAAACATGTTCAATACGGTCTCATATTCACATTTCAAATATATTTGGCCTCTGCAGTACGGTTTCATTCATAAATATTAGAGTGTAAAAAAAATTCTCAACCACACTTGGGTTTCATCCATTCATAAAGGGGTTTACAAAGTATATTTGCCCGTCCCAATTTCCCATATCGAGGATTACATCCCACTAAATTTACAACATTTACAATAAGTACAATAATCCCAAAATATGATATCCAACTAACAAAACTAAAACTTCTAATTGGGAGTACTAGCCGCCCTTAGTCGTTTTTTCTCCTTCGATCCGCTTGGCTGGCTGTAGGTTAGTCAATGGAAAGAATGAGATTCAAAAGAATCCCAGTAGTAACAATTCACTCATAAAACATATAATAACATTGCATGTAAGCAAATCACAAAGCAGCAACAGCAGTAACAATCACAGTGATGCGTGACTCTCGTCACAAACGACAGCTCTCACGTTTGTATCCACATGATGCGTGACTTGCGTCACAAAAGATAACACTCATGGCTGTTTCCACATGATGCATGACTTACGTCACAAACGACAGCTCTCATGGCTAATACACAAAGCTTTCACAACAACATATACCACAGTATTTGCAATCAACATAATTCAATGATAAGACATACATACAGTGCATTACACATAATATAAGAGGAAGAATCACTACCTTGTTCTTTCTTCTCATGCTTTGGCACCGGTTTATCACGCCCAGGAAAAATGTCAAATCCTATAAACCATAATCAAGGACGATGAGTTATTCCATATTCCAATGTTTAATTTCAAAACACTTAGGGTTGGTTATCATTTGAGACCTTTTGGTGGCTACTATAAGCCCAAACAGGTGCTTAAAGGGTTGGAAAAAACTATACCAAAAAAAATCTTTCAAAAGTTCAAAATGCAGTTTTTGAGGGGTTGGTCGCGGCCAAGCCACTCTCTAGTTATGGCCAAGAGATGGTCAGAAAGATTTGGGCTATGGCCAAGATCTACTGGCCACGACCAAAATCAAGTCAAAAACTTTTAGGCTGCGGCCAACTCCCTTTTGGCCGCAGCCATGAACTAGTCGGAAGGTTTTGGGTTACGGCCAAAAATTCTGGACGCGGCTAACCACTAGCCTATTTCCTGGCTGTTTTCAAATGATCATAACTTTTTGTACAAACATCAAAACGGCACAAATTTTATATCATTAGAAAGCTTGCACTGCAAACTACAAAATTATAAAATTTCACAACATTTTGACACCATTTGCTATCTCAAAACACTATGTAAAGTTGGTCCCCTGAACAACATTTTAACTTGACAGAATTTCCAGAATTTCTAGTTTTTACACAATAGTTTCCAAAGGTTCAAAATCCACAACCAACATTACTCCCATACAATTTTTCACAAGGAATCCAATGGAAATATCAAAACACCCAAATTCTCATTACTTTCTCATGTTCTGTTTTGACCACAATGTAACAAAAAGTCTCATATTTTGGACAATTTTCACATTCAAAACTCTAAGTAATGCCATTGTCCATAACACATCATAAGACACCACTTCCACAATCAAAACCTCATGAATCCTCTAAAACTCTAATTACACGAGAAATAGGGCAGGAATCCAGAATTAAAGAGTCTTACCTAATGGTCACACTATACATATTAAAAGGTAGTTATTACTCACCTCTATCACTTCCTCAAGCTTGTTCTTCAATTCTAAAATCTCTAACTTTTCTTGAACTCACAAATCACCTCCTCTTGAAAATCTAAAATCATAGAAATGAAACTCTTATCAAGATGATCAAGATTAAGGAAGAGGTTTTTGGCATTTAGTGTCATCTTCAATGTCAAATTGGCTTACCTTTACTAAATTTCACTTTCTCTTTCCTCCAACCACCATGGATGACCAAAGAGAGCTCGAGAGAAAGATGACGATATTCAGTTTTTTTCCCACTCCCTCATACCCTTAGCCAACCTTAATGAGGAGAGAGGGAAGAGGAAAAGTTTTGACACTTTGACTTGATCCTATGGTTTTCATGGTGCCAAGTGTCCACATCTCATGCATTTTCACAAAAGCAATTCACCAATTAGTTACACTAACTAAATCCATTAGCCAATTAGTCACAACTCTTACTCTTTTAGTAATTAGTGAACTTCCTCTTCGGTTGCGGACTAATTGGCTGGTAACTTTTCTTTTTTCCCGTTTTGCCCTTGACTATGGCAATTCCTATTGAATCACCATTGAGCACATCATTTCATTTCTTTTCCTCATCCATACGCCCTCCCCTCTCTTTGAATTCATTTTAAGCCTTAACAATACAACTAAGCTTAAATACAGGGTTTGGACACTGTCTGCTGCTCATTCAAATCATAATTCTGATTGTATTCTTTGAAAGTGTTTGTTTAACATTAATTACATTAACTTTTGGAGTCATTAGCTATTAATCATATTTTGGGCAATAACAATTCTCCCCCAATACAACAAATTTTATCCTCAAAATTTGTTACACAACTTGAGCCATAAACTCTGGATAATGCCTCTGCATGTCAGCTTCTTCTTCCCAGGTGGCTTCCCTTTGAGACATTCCCTTCCAGACCACTTTCACAAATAGGATGCTTCGGTGTCTGAGCCACTTTTCTTCTCTATCAATGATTTGTTCTGGCTCTATCGTATAGGTGAAGTTGTCTTACAAGTCGACATCTTCATACTCAATAATGTGCATAAGATTCGGTTGGTACTTCTTCAGTTGGGAAACATGGAACACATCATAGAGCATGCTCAAGTTTGGGGGTAGGGCTATTCGATATGCTACAGGTCCAATTCTCGTAAGAATCTCAAAAGGACCTATGTACCACAGACTCAACTTCTCTCACTTAATTCCTCTCCTGATGCCTGTGACAAGAGACACCCTCAAGAACATATGATCACCAACTTTAAACTCTAGAGGTCTTCTCCTCTATTCAGCATAGCTTTTCTGTTAACTTTGTACTATAAAGAGCCACTTTCTGATGATTCTAATATGCTTTGTGGTCTGATCAACAAGATTCAGCCTATACAACCTTCTCTCAAATAGCTCTGTCCAAAACAAAGGTGATTGGCACTTTCTCCCACACAATGCTTCATACGGAGCCATCTGAATGCTCGTATGTTAGCTATTATTATAGGCAAACTCGGCAAGTAGAAGAAAGTAATCCCAAATCCCTTTAAAGTCTAGGACACATGCCCTCAACATATCTTCTAGCGTTTGAATGGTCCTCTCCGACTGTGTAATATCTCGAATTGTAATTAAGGGCTAATGACCTCAAAAGTGATGTAATTAATGTTAGTTAAACACTTTTGAAGTATATGAGGTAAATTGTAAAGTGAAATGTGCTTGAAGATGATTTAGTAAGTGTTGCGATAATCAGGGGCAAAATGGTAAATGTACCAACAGATTGGTCAGTTACCGAAGAGAAAACTCATAGGTAACTCAAGATCAATGGATAGGATTGACTCTTGAATGACCAATGGGGCGGAATCTAGTGTAGATGAGTTCATATAAACTCATGGAAAGAAGAATGAGATTATGACATGTGGCAAGTTGTGAACCATTGGATGAGGTCAAACTTCAAAGTTCAATTTTCTCTTCCCTCTCTCCCTTCAAGTCGGTAGAGAAGCATGGAAAAAAGGGGAAAAAATCTGTCATCATCATTCTCATCTCATCTCTCTCCTTACCTCCATTTCTGGCGAGCTTGGACAAGAAAGAGAAAGGAAGGGTTTGAACTCTAGGTAAGTATTTGGCTTAAAATGTTCATCTCAGATTCACTAAAGTTGTTCATGGTGTTGAGGGCTTCCTTGCCATGGTTTCAAAATTTTGATTTGTGGTGGTTGGAAGCTTAAGAAAATTTGAAAGTTGAAGGATCAAGGATTTGATTTCAGCACAATTGAGGAGAATTTGAGTGTTTTGAGTTTACCAATAGGTTCCTTATGACATTTTGTGTGGGAATGAGCTTTGGTGTAAGTTTTGGAACCATTGGGATCAGTTTTGGTAAATCTGGAAAACTATATCAGTTACTGCGATCTGGCTTTTAATAAGCCTCACTCGAGTGAGGTAGGGTCTCACTCGAGTGCAGTATGATATTTTCAGTGTTTTGGTTAAGTCTTCAAGAAGTGAGCGCGAGTGTCATACATTATCACTCGAGTGTATAGGGTATCACTCGAGTGCATGTGCATGTAGCACTATGGGAGTGCGTCTCGGGTTAACACTTACAGGCAGATTAACAAGAGTGCACGTGGGCACTAGCGAGCGTTGGGAAGTTACTCGAGTGCTAGGGCTAGTGCTCGAGTGCACTTGTTGCCTTGGAGCCTTTATTGCTCTCGGGTTGTCACTACCTGCGCCCCACACGTTAGGACTCGGGTGACTGGGTGTCATTACTCGAGTGCCCAAGTAAATGCTCAAGTGTACTAGCCACTCTAGGAGGTGTTGGTGCTTTCGGGTACACACTTTTTGTGTCTCACTCGCTGGGACTCGAGTGCGATTGGGGGCAACACTTGAGTGAGGCCTTCTTCACTTAAGTGAGTCAGCCCAAAATTAGTGTTCTTCTTCTGAAAAGGGATCGTTGGGGTAGTTTCTCCCAACCCTTTAGGCATATGTTTAGGCTTATAATAGCCACCTAAAGAGTTTAAATGATAACCAACTTAAAGTACTACGGATATAAGAACTTGGAAAAGAAATTGACGAGTGTCCCTAATTTGGTTTATAGGATTTGACATTTGCCACCCTCGAGAGCCCACGGTGCCAAAGAACATCAGGAAAGAACAAGGTAGTGACTCTTTCTCTTATACTGTGTGTGAAACATTGTATGTATATTTGTCATGCATTGTGAATACTTTGTGATACATTGTGATGCTTTGAGTTCGCAGCAAAAGCTAATGCATAGTGATACTTTGTGATACATAGATATCGCAGCGAAAGCTGACGCACAGAGTTTACAGCCATGAGTGTTGTTGCATGTGGCGTGAGCCATGATACATTATGATGCTGTTTATAACCCCCTTCATGATCAATGCCGAGATTAGTTCAAAAAATGTAATTAAGATTGAATTAGAGACCATAGATGATTTGGGACTTAGACAAAATCAAATTTCCCAAAATTAGGGTTTTCAAAAACTTTTATAACACCTATTCATAATGGTCTCATATTCACAGCACAATTACACAATTGGCCTATACAGGTTGATTCCATTCATACATATCAGAATATAATGTAAATTCCTGACACACTCGGGTTCCATTCAATAAATAAGGGTTCTACAGAGGCACAAAGCCCATAAAATTTTTCCCTTTTTCTTGGGGATTACACAAAACTATACATTAATCCAAAACATATACAATTGTTTCCCAAAAATATATCCAAAAGGTTTTTACATGATAACCAAAGTAAAACTCCTAAACCGGAGCTCTAACCGCTCTTCGTCGCCCGCTTTCCCTTCGATCCTTCTGCCCTGTCTAAAAATTTGGTTTATGGGAGAGTGAGATTCTAAGGAATCCCCGTAGTGTCAAATCACTCATAGTATGCACAACAATAAGGCATGAAAGCAAATTATCACACACACACTGCAACTACAACGGCAAAGGCAGGTATGACTCATGTCACCCTTGTGTTTGCTCACGCTGAATTGCACAACACAATCCACACAATATATTTCACCACAGCTGGGATTCATATAAAGCATTTCTTACACAAGCTACACTGGCAAGATATATAAGACACAGCCCACGGCTGGATTCACAACACACCGCCCCATGGGTCAGATTCACAAATATGCATGTCGATTACAACTGCAGTTCAACGGCCGAGCTAGAGATAACCACACTGTAACGGACCATGGCACTTACAGTTCACAAAACACAATGACAAGTCATGCATACCAAAACATCATACACAACATGAGAGAAGAGTCACTACCTTGGTCCTTCTGGGCGTATTCTGGCACCGGTTTCTCCCGAGTAGGGAAAATGTCAAATCCTAGAATCATGATTAAGGACAAAAAGTTATAATCTATTCCAAGACTTAATTTAATTCATAACACTTAAATTTGGTTATTATAATTAACCCTTAAGAGGCCACAGATACCTCTAATAAAAGCCCTAAAAGGTTGGGAAACAATAGGTTGAAGATCACTTTTCAAAAACTCAAAGTTATGGAACACAGGGGTTGGCCGCAGCCAGCCCTCCCTTGGACTGCGGCCAAAATATGGTCAGAAGGTCACTGGCCGAGCTAGCCACTCATGGGCCTCAGCCAGAATCAGGACAGAAAGGTTTGGGTTGTGGCCAGCCACCTTGGGCCACGGCAAAGAAATTCCCTGATTCTTGGCTAAACTTCCAAAAATCATAATTGATTCTAGAAAACTCTAAATGAGTTGATTCTAAAGCCAGATGAAAGGTATTTAAGTCTTCTTTACTGGAAAAATATGGACCATAACAATAAATCACTACAAAATTCCAGAATTACACAAAACTCAACACTGCTCCAAAACAGAGTTCAGTTTTTGTCCCAAACTTTGGCAAAGCATAACTCTCAGTTCAAAAAATGAAATGACACAAATTATATGTCCATTTTGAAGCTTGGGATGTGAGATTTAATACTGTAAAGTTTCAGAATTTTCCAACTCCATTTGGTCATTCAAAAGTTTGTGCAAACTGACTACCCAGACAGAGTTCACACAAGACAGATTTTCCAACTTTTCTACCAAAGTGTCCAATGACTCCAAAATCATTAACCAAACCTATTCCCATACAATTTTCAAAAAGGAACACAATGGTAACCTCAAAATAACCAAAATCCCAACCTATCACCATGCTCTGTTTTGACCAAAACACAAAACCAAACACAAAGTTCCCAAACTTCACCTTTAAGCTTCAATTCAATTCTATTCATTCAAAACACAAAACAAGGCACTAATTTCATGACAACAACATGCAAACAACACAATGACCCTCATTTTTGAAATTCAAGGAAAAATTTCCAAAAAATCCAAACTCAACCAATGGCCACAAAACCTATATAGAAATGTTTGTTTTACTCACCTCTATAACTTTCCCCAAATGAGTTCCTTGGTTCTCCAAACTCCAAAATCCCTTGAGAGCTCAAACAACACCAAATGAAAAATCTAAAACCATTAAATTGAAGCTCTCATCACAAAGAACAAGTTTATAAAAGAGAGTTTTGTCATTAGAAGCCATTTTCAAGGTCAAATGAGTCTTACCATGCAAAAACTTCTTTCTCTTTCTTCTTCTCTAATGGCTGCCGAAATGTGAGCTTGGAGAGAGAGAGGAAATAGTGAAAATGATGATCTCTTACACTCTCCCATGCTTATTCAACGAAATGAGGGGGAGGAGAGAGGGAAAGAATATTAAAATAATGGGCTTTTGACTTTCCAAAGCCCTCTCTCATGATATAAGCTCGCCACTTGTCAAACTCTCATTGGTTCTCATAAAGTAAGTAACTATTTAGTTACTCTAACACTCCATTAGCCATTTAGTTATATTTCTCATTTCTTCTTAGTTAGTAATTAATTTCTCCATTAATTACTAATTTATGGCTATGCTTTCAATTTCTCAATAATTATGGCATATTAATTAAAATTGCCACATAACACATAATAATTCACACTTTAATTCACAAATTATTCTCAAAATTGTCATTAGCCCTTGATCAAATTTTGGGGCAATACAATTCTCCCCCCGTTCAGAAAATTTCATCCTCAAAATTTGTTACACCTTATTGGGCATAAACTCAGGAAATCTTTACTTCATGTCCGCTTCCGCCTCCCAAGTTGCTTCTCTTAGAGACATTCCCTTCTAGACCACCTTCACAAATGGTAGGCTTCGGTGGCTGAGCCTCCGATCTTCATGATCAATTCATGGAACATATCATGTAATCTGGATGGTACTCAATGATAGGCCGTACTAAACCTTAATTTCGTACCCAGAGCTTCATATAGAGCACTCCAAAATCTTGAAGTAAAACAAGGATCCCTAGCTGAAATGATGCTCTTCAGTGTGCCATGAAGTCTCACTATCTCCCGTATATAAATCTCTACCAGTTTTTTCAGAGAGTAACTAGCGTTAATCGGTATAAAATGTGCCGACTTCATGAATCGGTCAACAATCACCCAAATCACATCATAGTTTCTAATCCTGGGCAATCCCACAATGAGATCCATGGTCACACTTTCCCATTTCCATTATGGAATCTCAGGACTTTGTAGTAATCCCGGCAACCTTTGGTGTAACCCCCTGCCTTAATCAGCATAATTATGATTCGATAACACATAATTAAAATGGTTTAGAGACCCACAGAGAGTTAAAATCATTTTCATCCCTTCGTTCCGATAGGATTTTCAGAAATTCTTTCAAAAACTCGTCCCTATCCTAGTCTCAATTTTAGATTTCGAATATAATTACCTACGCAGTTAATTCACATTCGTACATATCATAGTGTACAACAAAAATCCTGGCAACCCCCGGGTTCATATATAGACTAAGGGTTTCAAAATTCCCTACTAGGGGATTACACAACCATGACTAAAATATTATTTACATTCCAAAAAGAATATACAATAATCTAACTTCAAAGTAGATAACTAACAATCCCATATCTCCCAAAATTCTTAACCACTCTTGGTTGGTCGCTTCCAGGAGGAACCACCTGCCCTATCTATAGGTTTAACAATGGAAAGAATGAGATTCAAAAAAATCTCAGTAGTAACAAATCACTTATATAATATATAAACATATAGCATGTAAGCAATCATTAACAGCAGCGTCACAGCAACACAATGATACATGGCTTTCATCACAACGACAGCACTCACGGCTGTATACATAATCACGACAGTTTTTGCTGTGTAACGCCAGTTTGCACTGGATAATGACAATTTTCACTGTATAATGCCAACTTACACTGGATATCGATAGCTTTTACTGTATAACGCCAGCTCGCGCTAGATAACAACAGCTATCACCAGCTGTATAAGCAACAACATCATATATCCTCACAAGTAATTATCCACACACATACAATACATTTACACAAGATATAAGAGAAGAGTCACTACCTTGTTCCTTCTGATGGTGATTAGGCATAGGCTACTCACGGCTAGGGCAAATGTCGAATCCTATAATCACAATCAAGAACGGCGGATTAATTCTCTATTCCAATTCTTACTTTCATCATTCTTAATATTGGTCATTTAGACTCTTTAGGTGGCTATTAGAAGCCTATACACATGCCTAAAGGGTTGGGATAACTACCCCCAAAGATCCTTTTTTCAGAAGAACAACACTGATTTTGGGCTAACTCACTCTAGTGAAGATGGCCTCACTCGAGTGATGGAGGACTTGCACTCGGGTGAGGCTGGCTCACACTCGCGAGTGGTTGATAGAGATCAATAACAATGGGAAAAGAGTGCTATTTGCACTCGAGCATAGGGATCTGCACTAGAGTAATGACCTCAAATTCACTCGATTCCCAGAAGGTGAGACATAGCGAGTGACTATCCGAGAGCAACTACAACCCCAAGTCACAAGTGCACTCGAGCACAAACTCTGGCACTCGAGTGACCACCCAATACCTGTGAGTGCCGAGGCATACTCTTGAAAATGGCCTGCGAGTGTTTGCCCAAGAGACAACCTGATATCCCATAACACCTTTGCACTTGAGCGAGATACAGGACACTCGAGTGATAACCTAAATCACTCGCAAGTGAAGAGAGACACTCACGGTTTCTGCCTGGGGACTTAACTAAAACGTTGAAGAGAAAGGGAAAATATCATACTGCACTCGAGTGAGACCCTACCTCACTCGAGTGAGCCTTATCAGAAGCCAAAATGCAGTAGCTGACATTATTTTCTAAACTTGCCCAAAATGCTTCTAATGGTCTTAAAACTTATACCAAATTTCATTCCCACATAAAATTTCATAAGGAAACTATTGGTAACCTCAAAACAACCAAATTCCCACTTTAACAACAAGTTTTGTCTTGGGTCAATACATTGGACACAAACCCACCAATAACCAAACTTGGTCTTTCCAATCCCAATAAAAACTAATAACACCATAACACATTCTAATACCATGTCCCACACATCACCATATCTAACTCATCCATTTCCAATTCTCATAAAATCATGGCAGAATTCTTCAAATATCAAAACTTAACCAATAATTACAACATATATATCAAAATGCCACAAATGCTCACCTCTTCAACTTCCAAAGTCTAGTTTCTTGATTCTCTAGCTTTCAAACTTGTTCAAGCTTTAAAACACCTTCTTTCAAAAATCTAAAGCCATCAAGATAAAGCTCTCATCGAGGTGAATAACATTAAAGAAGGGAATTTTAGCATTTGAAAACCATAATAACATCAAAATCTCACCTTTCACTTTCTCTTTCTTCCTTCAATCCCACCAAAAATGGAGGCTAAGGAGAGAGAAATGAGATCATGAAGATGAGATCGGTTTTAGGTTTTTCCCATGCCCAAAAACCGACTTGAGGGAGAGAGGAGAAGGAAAAATGCTTTGACAATTTTGACCACATCCAATGGTTCCTCTTTTGACACATGTCATGATCTTAGTCTCTCCACCACAATTCCATTTGAACTCAAAGCACATGATTCCACCCCACTTGATTCCTTAATAGGTGAATCTCAATCATTGATCTTAAGTTACCAATGAGTTTCCTCTTCGATAACTGACCAATTGGTCGGTAACTTTACCGTTTTGCCCCTGATTATCACAACATATACCAAATCATCCTTAAACATACTTATATCAGTCCTTTAACTCAACCATGCGCCGTCCCCTATATTTTGACCCAATTTGGACACTAATTCACAATTAACCTGAAATACAGGGTTTAGGCACTGGCTAAAACACATTCCAGTCAAAATTCACATCTTATACTTCAAAAGTGTTTGATTAACATTAATTACATCACCTTTGAAGTCATTAGCCCTAAATCACAATTTAGGATATTACATCTGGTGTTCAATCTTTACTTTATGACAAGTAAGACACCTTGCTACATACTTGGCCACATCACTCTTCAATCTCAGCCACTGATATATAGACTTCAAACCATGAAAAATTTTGGTCATTCTGGGGTGAACAGTATACCGACTCTTGTGTGCCTCCTCTAGGATTTTCTGCCTCAAGTCTGCCTCTAGTAGAACACAGATTCTCTTTTTATAACAAACTAATCCACTAGGCAATAAATCGTAGTCCCGAGTTTCTCTTTGCTCAATTATAGTTCTAATGGACTGCACTCGATCATCTTGCTTCTGAGCCTCTTCAATTTCAGTCGTCAAATCACTTTCCCCGTGGGAAATACTGTAATTACCACAGATGATCTGGTTCGAAAAATTCAAGTCTCAAAAGTCTTCTATCAATTTTCCCTCCTGTATCATCATTGCTACAACTAGCATCGTCTTTCGACTACGAGAATCTGCAACGTCATTGGATTTACCTGGATGATATTTAATCTCTAGGTTGTAGTCTTACAGCAACTCTATCCATCGACATTGTCTCATATTCAACTCTTTCGGGTCATACAAATACTTGAGACTCTTGTGGTCACAATACAATTCCACCATCACACCATATAGGTAATGTTTCCATATCTTTAATGCAAACACAATCACCGCAAGCTCCATATCAAGAGTGGGATAATTCATTTTATGAGGTGTCAGCTGTTGGGAGGTATAGGCCACCACACGACCCTACTGTATAAGGACACACCCCAACCCCTACTTACTTGCATCACTATACACAACATAAGTCAAGCTGGGATCAAGTATAATCAACATTGGCGCCATAGTTAACCTCTCCTTCAGCTCAACAAATTTATTTTCACAACGTTCGTCCCACTTAAATGGCTAATCTTTTTGCTTGAGATTGGTCATCGGCAAGGCGATCCGAGAGAAATTCTGAATAAATTTCTGGTAGTAACCTGCAAGACCCAGAAAACTGTGTATCTCAATAACTGCATCTGGCCTCTTCCAGTCAAGTACCGCTTCCACTTTATTGGGATCCACTGAGACCCCTTCTTGTGAGATAACATGTCCCAGAAAATTTACCTCCAGAAGCCAAAACTCATACTTACTCAACTTGGTATAGAGCTACTTTTCACGCAATAACTCTAGCACAATTCGTATATTGCTTCATTACTCTTGGAGTAAATCAAAATGTCATCAATAAATACTACCAGAAATTGATCTAGATACCACCAAAAGATTTGATTCATGTAATCCATGAATACCACAGGTGCATTAGCCAATCCGAAGGGCATTACTAGAAACTCATAGAACTCATACCTTATACTAAAGCAGTCTTCGGTACATCTTCTACTTTCACATGCAGTTGATGATAACCCGACCTCATATCAATTTTCAAAAATACACAAGAACCAGGCAATTGACCTAAAAGGTCATCAATTCTTATGAGAGGATATTTTTATTTTATGGTTATCTTGTTCAATTCTTTGTAATCCACATACAATCTTAGACTCTCGTCTTTCTTCTTAACAAACAAAACTGGAGCTCCTTACGGTGAGACACTGGGTCGAATGAACCCTTTCTCAAGCAATTCTTCAATTTGTTTCTTTAGTTCCAATATTTTATTTAGGTTCATTTAGTATAAGCCCATCGATATAGAACCAGCCCCAGGTATAGCTTCAATCAGAAATTCTACTTCCCTTTCTGAAGGCAATCCGCTAAGATCATCCAGAAACACCTCAGGGAACTCTTTTACCACTGGTATACTGTTCAGAGTTTCTTCTATCTCTCCCTACATGAAAAAGAATACCATATAACCCTGGCACCCCTTCTCCAGATATTTCTTAGCTTTGGTCGTTTAGAGGAAGTTGAGATTAACATTCACATCATCAGTCCTCTATGGAATCGGATAAATTATTCTTTTGTTCCCACAATCCAGCAGCACATTATTCACCGTCAACCAATCAAAACCCAATATGACTTCTAATTGATAGAATAGCAGACAAATCAAATTGACAATAGACTCATGCCCTTCAATGGTTATCACACAATTTAAACAATCCTTGACACCCATCGGCGTCAACACAACCAAATCAAATGGTAGTTTATGAACATGCAATCCCAGGCGCTTCACACAATTATAAGCAATGAAAGAATTACTTACACCCGAATCAAATAATGCTTGCAGTAAACTACCATTGAGAAGGATTTTACCTTGAATTAGGTTGGGAGACTTCAATGCTTCCTCGTGTGTCATAGCGAAAACCCTACCCTGATTCTTGGGTCTTTGCTCTACTGGCAGCCGTTTACGATCAATAGCGATATGTCCTGGCTGTTTGCTGTTATAACAAATCACTTGCCCATAACACGTTCCGCCATAATATGACTTACCACAATGATTACATATCCATACTGCTGGGGATTTCTGGTTCTCATGATCCTCTGATTGATAAGGCTTCTTGCCACCCCCTTGGATAAAGATCCCTGACCCTTCCACTTTTGAGGAGTACTTCCCTTATTCACCATGACCACCACTCTTGGTTGGGTTCAAATCTCTCAAAATATTTTTTATGATTCTACACTCCTCTACAGCCTTATTGAAAACAGTAAACTGGTGGGTGGCCAACCTTTTCCTCAGCTCATACCATAAGCCTCAGATCAGCATATCAAAAATCCACTCCTCTTCATTCATGCGTCAAAGATAAGAGGAGTATCAAGCTAGCCAGAAGAAGTTAGAAAGGTAGTCATAAAATGTCTCTGCTGTTAGATCCCATATGTTTTGATGATAACAAAGATTGGACTAATGATAAAAGAGGATATGATAACAAATGAATTTAAACAAAGTAAATAAATGGCAAAGCATTACTTGAAGTAAGCACTGGAGTAATGAGCAAATTATGTGATGGCTTACTTGTGTAGCTACTCAAGTAAGGGAAGCTGTTACTCGAGTAAGCACTCGAGTAATCGCGTAGAATTTCATCTAGAGGAGCACTGCCAAAATTTGGAAGAAGTTACTCAAGGGACCACTCGAGTAATCTATAAAGTTATATAGACCATTACTCGAGTAGCCACTCGAGTAACATCATTTGCAAATATATCACTCGAGTAGCCACTCGAGTAACCAGGACAAAAATCTTCCAGTAGCTCTCGGCCAAGAAATGCAACACTTTACTCTAGTAACCAGGTAAGAAAAAGGCATTACTCGAGAAACCACTCGAGTAATCTACAGAGTTATTTGAAGCATTACTCGAAAGGTCACTTGAGTAATCAATAAGCAAACTCTCGGCCAAGAATTTGATGCAATTACTCAAGGGAGTAATCGAGTAATCTGCCGAGTTATTTGAAATTTACTCGAGGGCTCACTCGAGTAACATGTGAAGAAAAGTGAAGGTCACTCGAGTAATTAGCTTACTAGAGGAAGCACCCGAGTAACTTGTGAAGTAAAGACATGGCCACTCGAGTAGCCACTCGAGTAATCAGGTATTTCCAAGGTTTGTGATATATCTCACTCCATGTCTTACCCGAGTAATATATTATGTAAAATATTGAATTACTCACTGCCATATTTTTTATATGTTTACTCGAGGGACTACTCGAGTAACAAACATGATCACTCGAGTAGCCACTCGAGTAAGGCAGTCCAGAAATTATATTTTTAATCGAATGTTTATTGATTTGTTATCTATATGATTAACTCTTCATTGCATTAGTATCTTAAGTACATTTGTAGAGAAACAATGAAGAGATCATGCAAGAAGAGCAAATTCAAATAAAGTGTATGAGATCTCACCTTCCGCAAATGGATAGTTTTCAAATTTGAAGAATGGTCAACCGTTGCTACACAACTCTAACGGACATGTTTAAATTATTTCCAATAGACACTAAAAATCATCTATATATATGGAGCATTCAAAGAGCAGAAAACAAGAACTGAGAACACACGAACATATACTAATCAACACACTCTTAGTGCTTTGATTCTTATATCCATTCATTATACTTCAATGATTATATATTTGCTCTGTGAGAGAGTTTTTTCATTACAAACTCAATATTTGTTATTGAGACAACTTAAGGTTGTGGAACCTTGAATTGGGGATTTGATTACAACGTGTAAGGGGGAGCGAGTTTCCAGGTGAAGGAACTTGATGTGTACTGAGGTGCCAAGAACCCACTGAATCGTGGATAATATAGCGAAACTCTCAGAGAAGGTCTGAGGACTGGACGTAGGTCAAAGTGGTTGTGGCCGAACCAGTATAACTCCCGGTGTACACTTCGGTGATATTTATTCTTGCTCTCAACTGCTTTAAATATTCAGTCAATTTTCTTATACCCAACAAAATTTCTGGTATCACCCAATTCACCCCCTCTTGGGTGAAATGCTTACAATAACGTTTGGTATCAGAGCGTAAGTCTTCTTGTTAAGGTTTAACAGCCTAAGAAGGATCCAATGGCAAGCATGGGTGAAGGCATTCTTCCCGACGGAGCTTCTATCACAAGACCTCAGGGTTTCAATGGAAAATACTTCTCATTCTAGAAAGTGAAGTTCGAAGTCTTCGTAATGGCTACTGAATATGGGCGATGGGATGTGATTGAGAGTGAAAACTATAAACCTGAAAAGATTGTAGATTCACAAAGAGTTCCCAAGACACCAGCAGAATATGATGAGAATGACAAGAAACTCATTACACTCAACAGCAAAGCAATTCTAATGATTCAAAGTGCCTTAAGTCAAAATGAGTACTTCAGAATCTGCACACTCCCAACAGCTAAAGAAATATGGGAAGCCTTGGAAATAGATCATGAAGGAACTTCAGGAATATAAGAAAACCAGATCAATACTTTGGTTACTGAGTTTGATTTACTTCGAATGAAATCAGGTGAGTCAATAGCTGAATTTGAACTTAGATATACTCACCTTGTTAATCAACTTGCAGTACTTGGAAAATTCTATAATCAACATACCCAAGTACGAAAGATTTTAAATATTCTTTCTAAAGATTGGGAGACAAAAGTCACTGTAATTGAGGAAGCAAAAGGTGAATCAATGCGATCGGTTGCTTCTTTATTCGGAAGCCTTTCTGAATGTGAAAGCAAATTAAAGTTCAAATGAGAACTAGATGATATTGGTGACAAGAAGAAAAGAGGTCTAGCACTAAAAGCAAAAGAAGAAGAACAAGATGAAGATGAAGAACTTGACAATGACCAAATAGGCCTAATCATAAAACGATTTAGAAAGCTTTACAAGAAATGCCAAGGATTCAAAAACTTTCAGAAAGGAGGAACAAACAATAAAGAACACATCATCTGCTGTGAATGTGGAAAGCCAGGAAATTTTAAATCAGAATGTCAAGAACTGATTCAGAAGAATAAAGAAAAGAGAAAAGGCAAATTCTACAATAAGAAGAAAGCCTTTGTATCTACCATATGGGGAGATAGTTCTTTTGATGAAGAAAGCGATGAAAAGGAAGTAGCTAATATCTGCCTGGTTGCTTAAGAGGAAATAGAAGAAGAGATATGTCTTAAAGCATCCAACAACAACAAGTGGTACATAGACAGTGGATGCTCTAGACATATGACCGGTGATTTTGAAAGTTTTACCACATTGCAACCTAAAAAAGGTGGAAAGGTAAAATTTGGAGGAAATCAATCTGGAAAAATAGTAGGAATTGGTGAAATAAAAAATGACAAAGGAATACAAGTCAAAGATGTATATTACGTTGAAGGCTTGTATCATAATTTGCTGAGTGTAAGTCAAAGTGCAGATAAAGACAACTGGTTAATATTTGATTCAGAGGAATGTCTAATTGTCAACAAAAAAGACTTACAACTCGGTAAGAAAAATATCAAGGTAAAGCTCAGAGCAAAAAGGGAAGGTAACTGCTATACACTTGATATAAATAGAAATAACTCTGAAAATTGTTTTCTGAGTAATGTCGATGAAAGTTGGTTATGGCATAAGAGACTAGCTCATGTCAACATGCACCAACTAGGCAAACTACTCAAAAAGGATTTAGTTCTTATATTACCCAAAGTAAGTTTTAAAAACGATTTGATTTGTGACGCATGTCAAAAGGGTAAACAAACTAAATTATCTTTCTAATCAAAAAATGAGATTACAACAAATTGACCACTTCAATTGACACATATGGATTTAGTTGGTCCAGCAAGAGTTAAAAGCCTTGGTGGTAACTTATATTCATTGGTCATTATTGATGATTTCTCTAGATTTACATGGACTATTTTTCTGTCATCAAAGGATGAAACCTTTGCAGAATTCATTGTTTTTGCCCAAAAAAAAAGTGTAAAATGAGAAAGGTATGTCCATAATTGAACTTAAATACAGGGTTTCGGCGCTACTCACAACACATTCAAACCACAGTTCATATCGGATTCTCGAAAATCCACCATTTTACTTTCTTTAATACCCCAAATATAAAAGAATCATTAGGGAATAGATTTGGGCTTCTACTAAACTGGGGCTTAGTAGTCCACTTATTTCAAGCTTATTCTTTAGCCTCAAATCTCAAAATTCGGGGTATTACATAATTGGCAAGTAACTTTTCTTTTTTCCTATTTTGCCCCTGACTATGGCAATTCCTATTGAATCACCATTGAGCACATCATTTAATTCCTTTTCCTCATCCATGCACCCTCCCTTCTCTTTGAATTCATTTTAAGCCTGAACAATACAATTAAGCTTAAATATAGGGTTTGGGCACTGTCTACTGCTTATTCATATCATAATTCTCATTGTATTCTCCGAAAGTGTTTGTTTAACATTAATTACACTAACTTTTGGAGTCATTAGCTATTAATCACATTTTGGGGCATTGCATAAAGCATCACTTGAGTGGTCATTCGAGTGATCTTCTCTTTAAAAAATCTTTGCAAAAGAGGTCACCAGATGAATCACCATGGTAAAAGGTAAATTCTTCAATATTACTCTAGTGGTCACTCACGTGATCTAAGTTTTGCTCTTCCAGTGGTCACTGCAGTGATGAGTTATTTTCCAAAACACATCACTTAACTGGTCACTCGAGTGATCAACTAAATTTTATAGTGAATGACCTTTATATGCTTCAAAAC
The DNA here is from genome assembly GCA_963210345.1 of Inga oerstediana. Lineage (NCBI taxonomy): Eukaryota > Viridiplantae > Streptophyta > Magnoliopsida > Fabales > Fabaceae > Inga > Inga oerstediana. The sequence goes on from OY723409.1 coordinate 44,198,379, forward strand.
ATTTTTCTAGTCATTGTAACCTTCTTCAAAACCTTTCTAACTCTTTCTTAAGCTTTAATATTATCGAAACATAGGCTCTAACATTCTCCCCCTTTTGTTGATAATGACAAATATTAACTTGAGACAATTTTTTGAAAATCAATTTGAAAAGCAAACACCTCAGTGAGATCCATTCATAGAATCAGTAAAAGTGACATAAGAGATATAAATAGATAACATTTGCTGTAAATATTCATAATATATATATATATATATAAAGATTCAGCCTAAAAACATGTTCAACTAGAAATAGGAAGAACTGAGTCAAAGCATGTACAAAAAGATGAGTCAGTTAAACATAAGCATACATATCTAAACATAATTAAAAAAAGCTCTAAATGACTATGGGGCAGCAATATCATGTCTATCATCAACCTGGGTATCAGTATCTAAACTCTGTTTCTTCTCCCCCTTTTTGGCATCATCAAAAAGGGAAGGATGGGTAGGAGAGGAAGGTCTGGATATGAGTGGGGCATTGGGAGGCTCAGGGGATGGGTCCAAGGTTTGCAAAGGTGTAACCTGAATAGGAGAAGGCATTTCATCATAGTGTTACCACCTTGGTAAGCAAAGGTGGGTGAATAAGAAGCAACTGGGTCAGGAAGATGGAGAGGAGGAATTTTGATTAGATCAGTGGGATCATGAACATAAATTGAAATGTGCTAAGGCTGATTAGGAGGCTATGAAGGTTCTTTGGAATACTCAAAAATCTGAATTTTCTCATCTATGTAAGAGTTACTCTGACAGACATTATTATTAGAGTTATCAGAGTGGTGAGACTGAGATGGGTATCTTTCTTGGAGAATAGGTGCATCATAGGGAAGCTCTCCTAGGATAATAGGATCACAAATGAGAAGGCTAGCTGTAGGTTGGGTGTTGGTAGAGTTAGTGGTGACAAGGATGGAAGTGGATGATTGAAGGTCATGAACTGAGAATAGAATATTGCTCTATGAGGGATTTTCAGGAGCAAAAGTGGGAGCACATGTGACTGGAATTAGCTATAGAAGAGTGAAGGAGCTAGGAATCATGGCATCCAACTTCTCATGTAAAGGCCTTAATAAATTTCCAGGTTCAAACATCATTTAAGTCTAAGCTTCTTGATGAGCAAGCACCCCTTTATGATTTTGATTCATGACTTCACACATATTGCCCATCTTCTCATCATTGTGTTGAATAAACTCAATATTAGTATTGGCAAGATCAACATGAAACCCCTGAAGTACTTCCTTTAAGTACATCTGTATAGTAGATCCTAGGAAGGAAGGAGCAGTAGATGCAGTTGGGGCATAAGACTGAGTATCATTCATTCTTTATTGTTCCCTCATAGTATCAGACTCCTGTATCTTTCTATTCTTAGGAGTAGTGACAAGTGGATGTCTTAGAGGCAGATCAATTCCCAATTTTTCAATCTGGTGTCTTCCAATCTTAGGTAACCTCTCCATAGATTTGTTTAGTTCCAGTTACCAAATTTTGTTTTCCTCTAGAAACAGAGAGATCAATTAAGGATAAGGTATTGGGGTTGACTTTGTAGAAGTGTGCCTATACCTCTTGATCTCTAAGAATATGATTTCTCCCAGGTTTCTTTCCTCCTTACCTAGTAATGCAGCCATCAACCCATAATGATGATCTATGAAATGTGTGAAATTATTTGATTTGTTCATAGTGGCCGAACAGATATACCAGAGAATGCAATGCAAGCCACACATAACACTTGGCTTGAAGTTTAGAGGACCTAGAGGCTCACCAGGTTTAAGCATTCTATAAATATGTTTTAGTTTGAGTTTAACAGGAGCATCTTGTGTAGAGTTTTTAATTCATAACCACTTGTTAATTCGGGAAGCTGAGATTAGGAATTTCTTTCCCCTCACATTGGTTTCTACCTCTTCTTTAATCACAGACCCACCATCTGAGTAGTCTTCAACTAGCTGTAAATTTCAGTATAAGTGTCTCACTATCTTAGGGCAATAAGGTAGATTGACAGATAATCATGGCATGTAATAACCAAGATAGGATGACAAGTCTAACAGAATCATATAGGTCCTAAAGATTCACATAGAACATCTTACACATTTTTCTTGTCGCAAAATGCTGTAAGAACTTCTTGGAATCATTCAGTTCTTCTGTAAGGTATCCTAAAGGTGCCACCAATACATCTTCTTTTACATTCTCTCCTTGTTCCTCACCTCTATTTTATGAGGCATCCCTTGTTGAATAGGTACAAAGGAAGGTCATTTATGAGCCCTATGCATTCCTTGCCTCAATTTTATAGGAATTTTACTATTGATTGCTTCTTCAGTTCTTCTAGAATGTTGGTCATGATCTTGGCAATTCTAGCATTGTATCTGGCCATTTGTTGATCTCTTTCAGTCCAATAAGGTATGTCTGAGTCTGAGCTCAATCAACTAGGAGGAGCTTTTGATTTTTCCTTTCCTTATAAAGATACAGCTTTTATCTTGGAACTTGTTTGTCCTAGAACTTGTTTGTCTTTGGATCTTGTATGACCACTCCTTTAGCTTTTGGTGGAGGTTCAGGAGGAGCCATATGAAGGAATTTTAGTTAAGGATGTTTATTTTGCTTAGATTTTTGTGTTTTCTTAGATTTCTTAAAAGGAGGAGGTGATGGTGATCGAGAATCCTCTTGATCTTCATGTATGGTAGTCTTAGTCCTCGCTATGACCTTACAAACCCATAAGCACAAAAAATTTCACAGATTGAGTATTGGAGCTATCAACTGTCTAAAACTTAGGGTTGAGGATTTGAGAGTGTTTTTTGAGGAATTTTAGAGTAAGACTTGAGGGGGTTTTATACTGAAAGGAATAAGGAAGATTTGTGAAAAATGTTTTACCAGAGAACTGGTAGTAGTACTCAGAGTGATTTGATGTAAATGACATTGGCACCTAGAAAAAGCACATGGGCCCCGATATCACTAGAGTGGTCACTCGAGTGATGTTGCCTAGAAAAACTAAATGGTTCAGAAATATGATATATGGCCTGAGGAATCTTGTAGTTACTCAAAAATAAGTTCCAATTGATGTAGTTGATTAATTTCTGACTTCATTTGCTCATTATAAGATTAATCAGAATGTTTGAGCTTTGAGATGATAATCACTCAAGTGATCTGTAATACCCCAAATTTCGATTAAAGGCTAATTGCATTTATTGAGAATAATTTTGTGAATTAAAGTTGATTTGATACCCGAATTAATTATTGGAAATGCCCAACACCCTATATTTTAGCATAATTATGTGACAAAGTAATTTTTGGGCTAAAATAAGAGGGAAATGGCATATAGAGAAAGGAAAGAGAATTACATTATGGGTTATATGACCATTCTTGTAAATGTGCCATAATCAGGGGAAAAATTGAAAGAATGAAAAAAATTATCAGCTAATTAGTCAGTGATTAATGGAGAAATTAATTACTAACTAAGAGAAATGAGAAGGGTAACTAAATGGCTAATGGAGTGGTTAGAGTAACTAATTAGTTACTTACTTTATGATAAGTCATGAGATTGAGACAAGTGGCACCATTGGATAAAGAGGGAATTGTTGGAAAGTCAAACAAATCATTTTATATGCATTTCTCTCTCTCTCTCCCTCTCTCTTTGTGCAAATGAGTATAGGCATGGGGGCATAAATTCTGCCATTCTTCATCATCATCATCATCTCAAAACTCTCGCTCTCTCTCTCTCTCCAAGCTCTCTTATTTTGCCATTTTTGAAGGAAGAAAGAGAAAAGGAAAGCTCAAAAGTTAGGTAAGATCTTGACCTTAAATGCCAAAATCTCCTTTAAAGTTGTTCCTCTTATTAATAGCTTTCATCCTATGATTTTAGATTCTCAAGAGGAGGTGTTTTTATGCTTGAGAAAAGTTGGAAGTTGGTGAAGTAAGAAACAAGTTTGGGAAAGTTGTAGAGGTGAGTAAGATGAACATTTCTACCTATGTTTTGTGACATTTGCTTGAGGCTATAATTTATGGAATTTTTTCCCTATTTTCAAAAATTAGGGTCTTAGAGAGTATGGCATGATGTGGTCATGGAAATGGTGTCTTGTTATGTGTTTTGGATAGATAGAATTGATTTGAGGTTGAAATGTCAAGTTTGGCAATTTTAGGATTTTGTGTTGAATGTTGCCTAAAACAGAGCAAGATAATGGAATGAGAATTTGGTTGTTTTGATGTTTCCATTGAATTCCTTGTGAAAAATTGTGTGGGAGTAGTGTTGGATGTGAATTTTGAACCATTGGAAACATAGGTTTAAAAGTTCCAAGTTTTGATTAGTGAAAACTCTGAGCTGGCAGTTGTTTTATATGGATGTTTTGAAATAAAATGGTGGCTAAAAATTCTGAAACTTTCTATTCTAATAGTAGACATGTCAAGCTTTAATTTGATACATTATGTAGGTCATTTTGATGTGTGTGCTGGAAGTTATGAATTTCCAGAGTTTGATGTCAAAACTGGGTTCAATTCTTAAATAGTAAGGAGAATTGTTGAATTCTGTATTTTTGTGGGCATAGACAGCAATGATTCATATTTTTCCTATAAATAGGAGTTAAATATCTTTCCATTGGCTTTGGAATCATCTCATTTCGATTTTTCTGGAATTAGTTATGATTTTTAGAAGTTCAGCCAAGAAACAGAATTTTTCCTTAGCCGCAGCCAGAAGACTCTTGGCCGCAGCCAAAAACTCTCTGACCTGATTTTGGCTACAGCCAAAAGTTCTTGGCCTCAAACCAAAATTGTCTGACCTATTTTTTTTGTAGCCAAAGATCCTTGGCCACGGCCAACACCGAAAAATCAGAATTTTTCCCTATCGTAAGGTGGTCTTTGAGATAGTACTTCCCAATCCTTTAGGCCTTGTTTGGGCTTCTAATAACTACTTAAAGGTCTCAAATATAACCAATCTTAAGTATTGTGGAGTTAGGTATTGGATTACAGAATAACTCTTCATCCTTAATTATGGTTCTAGGATTCTATATTGGCCCTACTCGTGATAGACCAATGCCAAAGCAAGCGCGGAAAGACCAAGGTAGTGACCTCTCTCTTGTGTTGTGTATGATACATTATATGCATGACTTATCATTGTGTTGTCATTCTGAAATATGTTGTACAAAACCTTGCTGTGGTGAAATATGTGGATGTGAAATATGTCATTTTCCGTTGTAGCATAGCAATTCAGCGTGAGCAATCGTAAGGGGAGATGCTCGTCACACCTATCCCTGCCATTATAACTGTCATTTTAATTGCCATTGTAGTTGCCATTGTTGATTTGTGGATGTGAGATATGTCATTGTGTGTTGCAACATGAGCAATTTAGCGTGAGCAGTCATAGGGAGTGATGCATGTCACAACTACCCCAACCGTTGTAAATGCCATTATAAATGACGTTGTTCTGTTGTGGTGTCGTGATTTGCTTACATGCTTTATGGATGTGCATACTATGAGTGAATTGTTACTAATAGGATTCTTTAGAATCTCATTCTTTCTATAAAACAATTTTCAGACATGGCCAGTGGTTCTAAAGAGAAGCAGGTGACGAAGGGTGGATAAAGCTCCAAGCTAGGAGTTTGCATTTTGGATAGTTGGTTATCATGCTGTTAATTATGGAATTAATTGTATATATATTGAATAGTTTGTGTAATCCCCTAGAATGGGAAACTGATTATAGGCGTTTGCGCCCTGTAAACCCTTAGTTGATTAATGGAACCTGAGTGTGTCAGGAATTTATGTTGTACTCTGATATTTATGAATGGAATCGAACTGTACAGGCCAAATGTGTATTTTAAATGTGAATATGAGACCTTGTTGAATAGGTTTTAGAAAATTTTTTGCAATCCCTGTTTTAGGAAATGAAATTTTTAATAAGTCTCAATTTATCCTGTGGTCTCTAATTCAACATGATTATGTATTTTTGCACGTAAATCTCAGCCTTGGTAGGAAGGGCGTTGCATGATCCATGACCTTTCCTCTTCTTTCAAAATTTAACTTCTTTCACATCAATTTTAAGTGTTGTAGTGATCTCCTACTTCTGGAACTTCTTTTATCATCACTCAAGTGATGTTCTTCATCACTAGTAGGCATCACCATAGTGATGTTATGGTGATTTGCTCTCTATTTGCTCCTATTTCTTATTCCACTAAAAAGAGTATTTTTCAAAGATCCTACAAAAAAACGTTCTAGATACTCTAATGCTTAAGTTAGTATTTTAATTATCGAAACAAACATAATAAATAATTAAAACACAAGAATTGAAAGAATTTGCTTACAATTCATTGGGATTTACCATTCCCAGTTATCTTTGTATATACAAAAATTGGTCTTTTGCAAGTGGTTTTGTGAAAATCTCAACCACTTGGAGATGTGTAGCTATGAAACCATATTGACATCATTCTTTTGCAGATGATCTCTGATAAAGTGATGTCTTATGTCAATATGCTTGGTTCTTGAATGTTGGACCGGATTTTTGGCTAATTGTGCCTGTATTATCATAAAAGATTGGTATCTCCTTTAAATGGATGCCTGGATCTTGGAGTTGCTGTTTCAACCATAGAACTTGAGCACAACAACTAGCGGCTGCAATATACTCAGCTTTAGTAGATGATAAAGACACAGTGTTTTGCTTCTTGCTAAACCATAACACAATAGAGCCACCAAGAAATTGCCATTAACTATTGGTACTTTTTCTATCAGTCTTATATCATCCATGATCATAATCTAAGTTTGCTATCAAATATTTGTTTCCTCTTTTGGGATACCAAATTCTAAGCTTAGTCATGTCTGCCAAATATGTGAAGATTCTTCTTACTGTTTCACATGTGATTCTTTAGGTGCTAATTGATATCTTGCACACATGTAAACACTAAATTGAATATCTAGTCTACTTGCTATTAAGTAGAGTAGTGAACCAATCATTCCTTTATATTTTGTGATGTTGAAATCCACCCCTTTGACATCAACATCCAAAAGAGTTGTTGAGCTTATTGAAGTGTCAGCACCATTTGTATGATCCATACCATACTTCTTCATGAGCTCTTTGAGATATTTAGTTTAGGAAATAAATATCACATTCTTCCTTTGCTTGATTTGTAGTCTAAGGAAGAAATTTAATTCTCTCATCATAGACATCTCAAATTCTCCCTGGATTGTCTTAGAAAATTCTTGACAAAGTGAGTCATTAGTAGCACCAAAGTTAATATCATCAACATAAATTTGTACAATTAAGATATCATGCTTATTCTTTTTTATGAATAATGTTATGTCTACTTTCCCTCTAACAAAGCCTTGATCAAGAAGGAATTTACTTAGACATTCATACCAAGCTCTTTGATTTTACAAAATTATTTAATGAGATTTTATGATTCAAGAAAATGTCAGATGAGTGGAAGAAAAGTACTTTGATTCCTATTTATAAGAATAAAGGGGATATTCAAAATTGTGCAAACTATGGAGGAATCAAGCTTATAAGTCATACAATGAAATTGTGAGAAAAGGTGATTGAATATAGGTTGAGGTTGGAGACTGATATTGCTGAAAACCAATTTGGATACATGACAGGAAGGTCTACAACAGAAGTGATTTATTTATTAAGGGGGCTAATGGAAAAATATAGGAGCAAAGGAAGAGATTTGCATATGGTTTTCATTGATTTGGAAAAAGCATATGACCGTGTGCCAAGAGAGGTACTCTGAAAAGCCTTAGAAAAGAAGGAGGTGCAGTTTGCATATATCAAAGCCATTCAGGACATGTATGAGGGGGTTACAACTAATGTAAGAATGCTTAGAGGTATAACAAAGAACTTTCTTATAAGGATTGGTTTACATCAAGGATCAGCTTTGACCCCTTATTTGTTTAACCTAATGGTCGATGTTCTAACTGAGCCTATAAAAGAGGAGATCCCTAAATGCATGCTTTTTACTAATGATATAGTTCTATTGGCTGAATCCATTAAGGAAACTAATTCTAAACTTGAGATATGGAGACAGACTTTGGAAGCAAAGGGTTTTCGTCTGAGTAGGAGCAAAACTAAATATATGCACTACAAGTATGATAAAAGACAAGGTCGAAGTGAAGTGAAAGTTAAATTGGGGGGCATGTCATTTCGCGAGTGATAAAATTTAGGTATTTAGAATCAATTATGTTAGATCCCAAGTTTTGATGATAACAAAAGCCAATTGTGTACAAATCATGTTTTTATAAGTTTAAGAAATGTTTACAAAATTACCAAATGCATATAACAATGTTCTATGGTGTCTGCTGTCAAAATGAACTGGTGTGCTCGAGCATGGAACCATTCTGTGCTCAAGCAGGTGCGAGTGATAGCCAGAAAGTGTTTGCCCTAGAAGCATGCTACTATCATTTTTACTGATTCACTCGAGCACTGAAGACAGCACTCGAGCAGAGGAGCCTTTCTCACTCGAGCACATGCGAGTGAGAGTCGGCGAGTGCTTGGCCGAGAGCAAGTTTTGTCATTCTCCCTTGATGCACTCGAGCAGAGAAATCAATGCTCGAGCATGAGTGTCCTGTACTCGAGCACTAGCGAGTGAAGGTATGCGAGTGCTTGGCCGAGAGTCATGAAGATCAAAAAAGCACAAGTATGCTCGAGCATAGCTTCATATGCTCGATGACACAACATCACCTGCGAGTGAAAAATCTATCCCTCTCAAATTCTGATGCAAGTGTTGGTATTAAGGGTATATTACTTGAGAATATTCTTCTCACTCGAGCAAGAGTATGTGTGCTCGAGTGAGGGACCACATCACCTGCGAGTGCAAAATCTCACTCTTACTAAAATGATATGCAAGTGCTATCCAGAGAAGAAACTGTAACCCCCCTTCGATAATCAGGCCGCGATTAGGGTTTAAGCACATTTAATTATCGAATGAGAAATCCGGAACAATTAAAAACTTTTTCAAAACACCCGTACAAATGGATCTCCATTCATTTCATTCATTAAAACAAATGGCCTGTTTGGTCTGTTACATACACAATATCAGAGTAAGCACAATTCCCGACGTTCGCCCGGGATAATAACATTAATCCAAAGGTTTATACAGGGCATCATTGCCCATCTCAGTATCCATACCGGGGATTACACAAAACTATAGTATTATGATCTATACAATATATTTACGATGATCCAAAATGATAACCAATTCGATATAAAACCAAAATATTTAACTAAGACTACCGCTGGCAGTCCTAATCGTCCTTTGCCACTTGCTTGCTTTTCAATCCACTTGCCCTGTCTAAAAATGTTATTTGGAAAGAATGAGATTCTAGAGAATCCCAGTAGCAACAGTTTATTTATATGAGGCATATATACAAAGCAAGTAAACATATATCACAATGCAGCAATCATTATTCGAGACCGGGCTTTCGCCACGTTCCCTTCACTTTATACAAGGTCGGGCTTACGCCACGCCCCATCACTTTATCAATATTCGAGTCCGGGCTTTCGCCACGTCCCCTTCACTTTCACTGTAATCGAGTCCGGGCTTTCGCCACGTCCCCTTCACTTTCACTACAATCGATGACTAATGCAAACAAGCAATGCAATACACATGATATAGGATAAAGTGTCACTACCTTTGTCTTTCCTTCCTTGAGCAGGCACAGGCCTTCTATGCTCCGGGCAGATATCAAATCCTAAAGTCATAATTAAGGATGAAGCATTATTCTCTATTCCAATACTCAATTAACTCTTCAACACTTAGATTTGGTTATCAATAATGACCCTTAAGAAGCCACAAATGCCTCTAATAAAACCCCTAAAAGGTTGGGAAACAATAGGGTGAAGATCTCTTTTCAAAAACTTAAAGTGCTGGAATATAGGGATGGGCCGTGGCCCACCATTCCTTGGGCTGCGGCCCAAATATGGTCAGAAGGCCTTGGGCTGCGGCCCACCACTCATGGGCCGCGGCCCAAAACAGGCCAGAAAGGTTTGGGCCGCGGCCAGCCACTCTTGGGCCGCGGCCCAGAAATTTCCTGACTCTGGGCTGAACTTCGAAAACCCATAACTAATTCTAGAAAAATCGAAACGAAGTGATTCCAAAGCCAAATGAAAGGTATATGAGTCCTCTTTCAAGGAAAAATATAGCCCTTCACTGGAAATCACTACACAATTCCAGAATTACACAACACTCATCACTTCCCCCAAAACAGAGTTCTGTTTCAATCCCAAACTTTGGCAAAGCATAACTCTCATAATACTAAACGAAATGACACCAAATATATGCCCATTTTGAAGCTTGGGATGTGAAATTTAAGACTGGAAAGTTTAACAATTTTCTGAAATCATTTGGTCATTCAAAACGTCCACACAAATAAACTGTCCAGACAGCATTCACATTGACAGCATTTTCCAACTTTTCTACCAAAGTGTTCAATGACTCCAAAATCATTAACCAAACATATTCTCATACAAAATCACTCAAGGAACACAATGGTAACCTCAAAATGACCAAAATCACCATCTAACCACATGCCCTGTTTTGACCAATACACCAAAACTATCATAAAGATCCCAAACTTCACTTTTAATGATTCAAACCAATCCCTTTGTCCAAAAGACATCACAATATACCATTTCCATGATCACAACATGCCAAACTCACTAAGATCCTAATTTTCGAAAATAGGGCAGAAATTTCCAGAAAAATCAAGGCTCACCAACAACCACAATATATATATATATCAAAAGGGAGATAACACTCACCTCTTTCACTTTGCTAAAGAGATTTCTTGATTCTTCAACTTCCACAATCTCTTGAGGTCATAAACTACCACCAATGAACACATTTCAACCATCACAATGAAGCTCTTCAATCAAGGATCAACATTAAAGAAGGAAGTTTGAGCAATAGGAGCCATTTTCTTTACCTTTTTGCAAGCTTTTCCTCTTCCTCTTTGCTGCAAAAATGTCGACAGAAAATGGAGGGAGAAGAGAGAGAGGACGAGAGAGAGAGATGAGGATGGAGTGTAGAGATGAAGAATGATGATTATTTTCCTCTTACCATGCCTCATTCAGCGAAAAGGAGGGAGGAAGGAGAGAGAAAGAATGTTTAAAATATCACATTTTGACTTTTCTCCTACACTCTCACATCCTTACATCTCAACACATGTCACTTTTCCATTGGTTCTCACATACTTAGTCACTAATTAATCTCTTTAATCCTTCCATTAACCATTTGATCACACTTCTCATTATTCTCTTGGTTAGTAATTAATTTCCCCATTAATTACCAACTTATGCCAATAATTCCATTCTTTCAATTTTCTAACAATTATGACATATTAAATAATATTGTCACCAATATACATTAATTCAACTTTAATCAGATAATTATCCTCAATAATTATCATTAGGCCTAAATCGAAAATTGGGGCGTTACAGAAACTCCCAGTGCAAAATGCAAGGCCACTCGAGCAGAAGGAGTTGTGCTCGAGTGAGGCCCCACATCACTCGCGAGTGAGAATTTTGTCTCTCTAAAATTCTATGCAAGCACATATTGAAAACTGAAGATCAAGGAGTAAAATTGTGATATCACTCGAGTGAGCCCATCCATGCTCGAGTGATGCTCTGCCAGATCACCAAATACACCAAGTCTCACAACGTTCAATCCGAATATGGTTTAATGTTATTTATTTATCTCATAATTACTTATTATCATTATTTAACATCATTTTGAATGTATTATAAGTGTGATACAGGAGGATGAACGTTTGAAATAAACTGACACGAAGAAAGTCAAACAACGGCAGACAACATCATTACAAGCACGCACGTACCTACCGCATTCAGAATATTCAAACATGCGCATGTCATTCCACAGTTGCAAGCCCCGCTCCTCAACGATGATTACTCAAACGGGCAAAAACTGAACATCTATAAATACAGAGATTCAGAGATCGTCAAAAAAAAAGAAGCACAAGAATTCACAAGCATATACTCGAGTCTCTGCTATTCATAATTTTCTCTGTATACACATTGATCTTCAGTGTTCATTTATTTGCTCTGTAAGAGAGTCTTCATACAATTCAAATTCTATTTTCATTTGATCTCAAGGTATTGGGACCTTGAGAGGGTAGATTTCCTTACGAGAGAAGCAGTTGAGAGAATTCCTTATTAAACCTTCCACTCATAAGACTTATAAGATACAAGCAGAAGAGAATGTTGCTGCTCGTAAGACTTACAGTGGTGTAAGCAGGAGAGAACGTTGCTACTCATAAGTCTTGTATACATAAGCAAGTGGGAAAGGTCATAGGTTGTTTTTCTGCACGTAAGACTTGTCGTAAGGGGGAGAGAAATTTCTTACTGAGAGAATATTTCTGATCGTAGTCCTTTCAAGGATAATTGTTGTTTTGTGGCGTTCTGAGAGCCCATTGAATCTTGGAGGAATAGTAAAAATCTCAGTAGGTCTTGATCTCTGAGGACTGGATGTAGGCCTAGTTGTTAGGCCGAACCAGTATAACTCTCTGTGTTCTAATCTTCTCAACTCTACTCTATCTACTCTATTTTTCATATCACCACATCAAACGAAAAATTTATAACATCACCCAATTCACCCCCCTCTTGGGCGAAGCTTGCCTCTTTCATTTGGTATCAGAGCAATGTCTTCTCAGAAGAGCCTAACAGCTTGAGAAGGATCCGATAAATGGCAACAATGGGTGAAAACATTCTTCCAGACGGAGCTTCAATCACTAGACCTTCTGGTTTTGCTGGAGAACATTTTTCGTTCTGGAAAGCTAAATTCAGAGTGTTTGTGATGGCTAACGAGTACGGCTTGTGGAATGTAATACAAGATGGTGACTATGTTCCAATGAAGAAAATCGAAGATAGAACCGTTAAGAAGAGCTCAGAAGAGTTTGACGAGAATGATAAAAGGTTAGTAACATTAAATAGTAAAGCTATTTAATGATACAGAGTGCTCTTAGTCAAAAAGAATATTTTCGAATATGTACTCTACCAACTGCCAAAGATATGTGAGATGCTCTTGAAATTGCTCACGGAGGTACATCTGGAATCAAAGAAAATAGAGTCAATACTCTAATTACATAATATGATCTATTCCGTATGAAACCTGGAGAAGGTATATCAGAATTCAAACTCAGGTATACTCATCTTGTTAATCAATTATCTGCTCTTGGAAAATCGTTTGATCAAAATTCCCAGCAAGTGGGAAAGGTCATAGGTTGTTTTTCTGCACGTAAGACTTGTCGTAAGGGGGAGAGAAATTTCTTAGTGAGAAAATATTTCTGCTCGTAGTCCTTTCAAGGACAATTGTTGTTTTGTGGCGTTCTGAGAGCCCATTGAATCTTGGAGGAATAGTGAAAATCTCAGTAGGTCTTGATCTCTGAGGACTGGACGTAGGCCTGGTTGTTAGGCCAAACCAGTATAACTCTCTGTGTTCTAATCTTCTCAACTCTACTCTATCTACTCTATTTTTCATATCACCACATCAAGCAAAAAATTTATAACATCACCCAATTCACCCCCCCCCCTCTTGGGTGAAGCTTGCCTCTTTCAAATTATACAACAAGATAGTGAAATTGATGGAGATGTCAATCATAGAATTCAAGCTGGATAGTATAAATGGAGAAAAGCCACTAGAGTTATTTATGATCAGAAAGTACCTAATAAGGTAAAAGGGAAGTTCTACCATACTACTATAAGACCAATAATGCTATATAGTAGTGAGTGTTGGGCTTTAAAGGAACAACATGAACATCAAATGGGGGTGGCTGAGATAAAGATGTTGAGATGGATGTGTGGTCATACAAGAAAAGATAAGATTCGTAATAATCATATATGTGAACGAGTTGGAGAGGCCTCTATTGAAGGAAAAATGATAGAAAGTCATTTGAGGTGGTTTGGACATGTTCAACGAAGGCCATTGAATGCACCAGTGAGGAGGGATGATCAAGCAGTATGGTGTCCTATAAAATGAGATCACAGAAGGCCGAAGTGTAATGCCCCAATTTTAATTAAGGGCTAATGAGGATTATTGTGGATATTTGTGAATTAATTTGAATTATTATATATTTTGTGGCAATTTTAATTAATATGCCATAATCATTGAGAAATTAGAAGAATAGCCATGAATTAGTAATTAATGGAGAAATTTACTTACTAATTAAGAGGAAAATGAGATATGTAATTAAAATGGCTAATGGAGAGATTAAGGTGACTAATTGATTGATTACTTCATGATAGCCAAAAAAAATCTGACGCTTGGCATGTTGAGAAGAAGCAACAGAGTGTAGAAAAGTCAAATCCCCATTTGTTTAATCTTTTCTCTCTCTCTCTTTCCCTCCCATTTTGGCTGAAGAGACAAGGAAGCATGGGCATCATCATTTCACCTTCTTCAAGCCTCCTTCTCTCTCATTTCTCTCTCTAAATCCGTCCACCATTAGAGCTCCAAGGAGAGAGGAAGTGTTCTTGATAAAAGGTGACCTTTTGACCCTCTAAATGACCTCCATTGCTCAAACTCATTTCTTTAAAGTTGTTCCTTGAGTTAAGAGCTACATTTCTATGGTTATAGTTTGCCATTTGGTGTTGGTTTGAGACTTCAGAAATTGTGGAGGTTGGATAATCAAGAAGCTCCTTTTAGACAGTTGTTAAGGTGAGTTTAAGAGACCTTTCTATCCAAGTTTTGTGCCAAATGCTTTAGCTTGGAAATTCTAGAAATTTGGCTTGAAATTTCAAAAATTAGGGTCTTGTGGTATTTGAGTTGTTGTTGTCATGGATATGATGCTTTGAGATGTATCTTGGATATACAGAATTTGATTGAAGCTTAAATGTAAAGTTTGGCACTTTGTGTTGGTTTTGCATTTTGGGCCAAAAATAGGGCATGTCAATGGGTTGTGATTTTGGTCATTTTGAGGTTACCATTTTGGTCTTTGTGGAAAATTGTATGGGAATAGGTTTGCTTAATGATTTTGGAGTCATTGGACACTTTGGTAGAAAAGTTGGAAATCTGTCTTGTGTGAACTCTGTTCTGGGCAGTCAGTTTACACGAAAGTTTTGAATGACCAAATGGTGTTGGAAAATTCTGAAACTTTGCAGTCTTAAATTTCACATCCCAAGATTCAAAATGGACATATAATTCATGTCATTTCGTTTTGTGAACTGAGATTTATGCTTTGCCAAACTCTTTAGGACAAAAACTGGACTCTGTTTTGGAGCAGTGTTGAATTTTTTGTAATTATGGAATTGTGTGGTGATTTATAGTTATGGTCTATATTTTTTCTGTAAATAGGACTTAAATACCTTTCATTTGGCTTTGGAAGCACCTCATTTCAATTTGTTTACAATTAGTTATGATTTTTGGAAGTTCAGCCAAGAATCAGGGAATTTCTTGGCCACAGCCCAAGGTGACTGGACGCAGCCCAAACCTTTCTATCCTAATTATGACCATGGCCCATAGGTAGTTGGCCGTGGCCAGTGACCTTCTGACCATATTTTGGCCATGGCCCAAGGGAGGGCTGGCGGTGGCCAACCCCCGTATTCCAGCACTTTGAGTTTTGAAAAGTGATATTCAACCTATTGTTTCCCAACCTTTTAGGGCTTTTATTACAGACATTTGTAGCCTCTTAAGGGTCAATTATGATAACCAAATTTAAGTGTTATGAAGTAAATTAAGTCTTGGAGTAGAGTATAACTCTTCATCCTTAATTATGATTCTAGGATTTGACATTTGCCCTACTCGAGAGAGACCGGTGCCACAATACGCCCGGAAGGACCAAGGTAGTGATTTTTCTCTCATGTTGTGTATGATATTTTGGTATGCATGACTTGTCATTGAGCTTTATGAACTGTATATGCCATGGTCCATTACAGCTTGATCACTTCAGCGTGAGCCATTTAGGGATTAACGCTGGTCATCTCTAGCTCAGCCATTGAACTACCATTGTAATCGACATGGATCTTTGTGAATCTGACCCGTGGGGCAGCTTGTTATAAATCCAGCTGTGGGCTATGTGTTATATATCTTGCATGTATGGCTTGCGTATCAAATGCTTTATATGAATTCCAGTTATGGTGAAATATATTGTGTGAACTATTGTGGTGCAATACAGCGTGAGCAAACGTAAGGGTGACGCAAGTCATACCTGCCCTTGCCGTTGTAACTGTTGTTGTAGTTGCCATGTGTGGGTTATGATTTGCTTTCATGCCTTATTGTTGTGTATACTATGAGTGATTTGACACTACTGGGATTCCTTAGAATCTCACTCTCCCAAAAACTAAATTTTTAGACAGAGTCGAAGGATCTAAGGGAAATCGGGTGACGAAGAATGGTTAGGGCTCCGGTTTAGGAGTTTTAATTTGGTTATCATGTAAAAATCATTCGGATATATTTTTGGGAAACAATTGTATATATTTTGGATTAATGTATAGTTTTGTGTAATCCCCAAGAAAAAGAGAAAAATTTTATGGGCTTTGTGCCTCTATAGAACCCTTATTTATTGGATGGAACCCGAGTGTGTTGGAAATTTGCATTATACTCTGATATGTATTAATGGAATCAACATGTACAAGCCAATTGTGTAATTGTGTTGTGAATATGAGACCATTATGAACAGGTGTTGTAAAAGTTTTTGAAAACCCTGATTTTGGGAAATTTTATGTTGTCTAAGTCCCAAATCATCCATGGTCTCTAATTTAAACTTAATTACGTTTTTACGAACTAATTTTGGCCTTGATCGTGATGGGAGTTACACAAAGTGAATACTCAATGAGGTCATAGAGAGAGACCTTTTGATTAATAATATACCTAAAGATATGATTTTCGATAGAGCACAATGGGTTGAGACCTGGGGGCGAAAATATTCCTTATGAGTCCTTCACCTACAGCCGCATGGGGGGATCAACCCATGGCGGAGGACCGTGCCTGCGAGGCGGTGGGATTACAGGGGATGTGACACCCTTCATAGGAACATAGTCTCCATCTTGAATAACTTGTCAAAGACCATATTTATTTCCTGTTACGAACACTTTGAATTTGGCTTTCCAAAAAGAGAAGTGTTCACCATAGGATCCTAGCGATCTAGTGATTGAACCTCTATCAAGGAACATACCTTCACCCATACTTAGCATTAGATCCTTCTTAGGCTGTAAGACTTGAAAATAAGAAAATTTGGCTTTGATACCAAATGTTAATGCAAGCCTTTCACCTAAGAAGGGGTGAATTGGGTGATATTTAAAAATTTAAAACTCAAATAGAAACTTAAAGAAGAGAGTAAAGTCAAAGAGATATCACCAAAGGTTGACATAGGAAATTTATACTGGTCTAGTCCAACTACTTAACCTACGTCAAATCCTCAGAAACCTTTTTGAGATTTCCACTAACTTTTGAGATTCACATTACTCTTGGTGCCTCAGTACAAACAAGTTCTTCATCAAAGAATAATCACTCCTCCTTAGACTTTGCAATTAATGCCCACTCAAGATCCTACTATCTTGAGCAACTCACTGTAATAAATGATCCAATAAATGACTCTCACAAGAGTATAAGAATAATCACTAAAGTATAGAATCATGCTTAAGAGCTTAAGACTTAGCAATAAATGCAACGGTAAAATTTTGCACAGAGAGTTGTTACTTCGTCTTTAATGCTCTCCTATTTATAATGTGAGATAATTAATGACCGTTGCTCTTAAAAGTATCTGTTGGAGTGTTTGGTCTTTGATTCTAGCCACTAAAATCTTAAGAATTAGCTGTAGGAACATAGAGAATGTTCAGTGTTTCAAACCTCAGAGTTTTTAATGCTTCTGACACATAAAGTGGTTTTTGCATTTTATGTGTTAATCCATGATGGATGACCTCTAAATTGCTTATACACTTAAGTAATGAAGTGTTAGATTGGTCAGAATCAAAAAGGAACAAGTGATGAATGATTATGAATGAATTTCAAGAGATTCAATATGATAGTCCATCTTCTGGAAATGCATCAGTAGAGTGATCACTCAAATGATCTTCTTTTAAACAAGGCAGAGCACTAGATGGGTTACTACAGTGATGTGGTAGTGATGAACAAAATATAATTACTCGAGTGATCACTCAAGTGATTTTGTTTGTTCTTAAAAACACATCACTACGAACATCTTTATGGTGATCTGGTGGTGATAAGAATAACAGGATCACTCGAGTGGTTACTCGAGTGATATTTATAGAAGAAACATATCACCAGATGTCATCACCATATTCTACTAGTAGTGATGCACTTTTTACACATCACTCGAGTGATCTTGCACTTAGAAAATTTGACGTATTCTAAGCACTACTAGGATCACTATGGTGTTGTGATAGTGATGCACCTTTTCACATATCACTCGAGTGGCTACTCAAGTGATCTTTTCATCAAAATAGTTTTCAGAAAATTGATCACTAAGACAAATCACCGTGATGATGTAATGGTGATGAAAATTGAATACATCACTCAAGTGGTCACTCAAGTGATCTTCTCTTTGAAAACTTTTCACAAAACTAATCACTTGAATGGAGCACGTGGTGATGTGATGGTGATGACAAATTAAAGCATCACTCGAGTGATCTTTTCTTTGAAAAATCTTTGCAAAACATGTCACCAGATGAATTACCATGGATGTGTGTAACCCCCATCATGATCAAGGCCGAGATTAAAGTCATAAAACATGATTAAGATGAATTAGAGACCATAATACAAATTGGGACTTATAAAATAATCCTTTGCCCTAAATAATGGTTTATAAAAACTTTTCCAAAACCTATTCACAATGGTCTCATATTCACATCACTAATACATAAATGGCCTATACCGGTAGATTCCATTCATAAATATCAGAGTACAACATATATTCCCGACACACTCGGGTTCCATTAATCAATAAAGGGTCTTACAAGACAACAATGCTCATAATCTCTTTCCCTTTACTAGGGGATTACACAAAACTACACTATACTTCCAATATATATATACAACTATTTACCATAAAATATCCAATGAATTTTACATCGATAATCAATATCCAAAATAAACTCCTACATTGGAGCTCTATCCGCTCTTCGTCGCCCGCTTTCCCTTAGATCCTTCGGCCCTATCTAATTTGTTTTTGGGAGAGTGAGATTCTAAAGAATCCCCGTAGTAACAAATACTCATAGTATGCACAACAATAAGGCATGAAAGAAAATCATCACACACACATAGCAACTACAACGGCAATTATAGCGGCAAGGGCAGGTATGACTCATGTCACCCTTACGTTTGCTCACGCTGTATTGCACCACAACAGTCCACACAATATATTTCACCACAGCTAGAATTCATAGAAAGCATTTCATACACAAGCCATACAGGCAAGATATAACACACAGCCCACGGTAGGATACACAAAGATCCATGTCGATTACAACGGCAGTTCAACAGCCGAGTTAGAGATGACCAGCGTCAATCCCTAAACGGCTCACACTGAAGTGCTCACGCTGTAATGGACCATGGCACATACAGTTCACAAAGCTCAATGACAAGTCATGCATACCAAAACATCATACACAACATGAGACAAGAGTCACTACCTTAATCCTTCCGTGCGTGTCCTGGCGCCGGATTCTCCCTAGTAGGACAAATGTCAAATCCTATATTCATAATTAGGGATGAAGTGTCAATTCTCTATTCTAATTCTCAATGACTTCTTAACACTTAATTTGGTTATCATTATTGCTCTTTTAGTACCCATGAATAACTCTATCAATAGCTCTAAAGGGGTTGAAAGAACAATCCCAAAGATCCCCTTTTTGAAAGCCAAAACCTGATATTTTTCACTGAGACACTCAAGTAAAGATGGCCTCACTCAAGTGATATTATACGGATACTCGAGTGAAGGAGACCTCACTTGAGTGATGGTACGGTCTATACTCGGGCACTTGAGAATGAACAACAGCGAGTGAATACCCGAGAGCACAAGAAACTTTTCCGAGACAAGAACACTCGAGTCCAGAAAGCAACACTCGAGTGATAGCTAAATGCTCACTCGAGTACCAGGAAGTGAAGCATAGAAAGTAAAGACCCAAGAGTACACAAGTTCTCAAGGATCAGGAGCACTCGAGTAGAACACAAAGCACTCGAGTGATGGCTTAACACTAGTAAGTGTTAAGGCACACTCCTGCCTTCATCCAGGGAAGTGCAACATGAAACTAGAAGCAGAAAGGAAAAACACACTAACGCACTCGAGTGAACTCACCCTCACCTGAGTGATGTTCATCCCTCACTCGAGTGAACCCTAGATCACTCGAGTGCTTTTATCAAAAACCAGAAAACGCAGCAAAACTGACCACATTTCTTAACACTTGCCCAATTGATCCCAAGGGACCCAAAACTTCTACCAAAGCTACTCCCACACAAAAACATCCAAGGAATTCAATGGAATCATTAGAATTAACCAAATCCTACTCCATTATCATACTTTGGTTTTGAGCAACACAAATCACCAATTTTCCAAAATCACTAAACTCAATCATTCAATTCCCAATCAATCCTATCTATCCATATACATTCCCAACATACCATTACTATGCCAAAAACATGCCAAAAGCCCGATGGTCATCATTTTCGGATTAAAGACCAAAATTTCTAGAAATTTCAAACTAAACCATTTGGCATAAAACTTAGATAGATAGATTAGTCTCACTTACCTCTTTCACTTTGCCAAAGAGATTTCTTGATTCACCAACCTCCAAAATTTCATGTGGGCACAAATCAACACCAATAGGTATACTATAAACATCAAAATGAAGCTCTCACTCCAAGGATCAACTTTAATGAAGTGAGTTTGAGCAATAGAGGCCATTTTCTTACCTTAATCACAAGCTCTTTCTTCCTTCCTCCTTCAACAATGGCGCAAGAGAGAGAGCAAGAGTGAAGAAGATGATGCAAATGATGATACTCCCTCTAGCCTTGCACATCAGCGGAAATGAGGGAGAGGAGAGAAAAATAATTAAAAATTCAATTTGACTTTTTCCCTTTACTCTCTCTACATGTAAGATTGCCAAGTGTTAATTATTCATTGGCTCCCATAAAGCAAACACCCAATTAGTCACTTAATCCCTCCATTAGCCATTTTGTTACATATCTCATTTTTCTCTTAGCGAGTAATTAATTTTCCCTTAATCACTAACTTATGGCCAATAATTCCATTCTTTCAATTTTCCACCACTTATGGCATATTAATTAAAATTGCCACAAAACACTTAATAATTCCAATTTAAATTCACAAATATCCATAATAATTGTCATTAGCCCTTAATCAAAATTTGGGGCATTACAATGTGGCAGTGAAGGCAAATTCTCCAACATCACTCGAGTGGTCACTTGCGTGATCTGAGTTTTGCTCTTCTAGTGGTCACTACAGTGATGAGTTATTTTCAAAAACACATCAGTCGAGTGTTCAACTGAATTTTGCAATGAATGACCTTTGTATGCTTTAAAACATTTTTCTAGCCATTGTAACCTCTGTAAAACCTTTCAAACTCTTTCTCAAGTTTTGTTATCATCAAAACATAGGCTCTAACATATGGACCTCTAAGTAGCTGCTAAGAAACTTAGGGTCCTAGGATGGTCATCTAGATGTGTAAAGCTTTTTGGCACAAGCTCTACTAGAACCCAAAACATGAGCATGAAGCTCATCTCGTGGATGCTTATTGAAGGCAGTGAATAAACGTGAATAGAGCCTTACATAAGAGAAATGGACATGGAAAGTATAGAATTGCTCCTTAGAACCCAAACAACAATAGGAAGAGGATTAAAGTTGCCTCAGAAGACTCTAAGAATGGTAAAAGGCATGAAAACTCCTTAACATTGTAGACTTGAAAAAAAGAGCAGGATCATTGCCCGGAGTAAAAGCTTAGTTTGTTTTGAACTAAAAGAAGGAAAATCATATTGAGATCGCTTTCTTTTGCTAACAACCATAAAAGAAGAGCTGTTATAAGATGA
This sequence comes from Inga oerstediana, assembly GCA_963210345.1. Classification (NCBI taxonomy): domain Eukaryota; kingdom Viridiplantae; phylum Streptophyta; class Magnoliopsida; order Fabales; family Fabaceae; genus Inga; species Inga oerstediana. The sequence goes on from OY723409.1 coordinate 44,220,374, forward strand.
CGGTTTGAGAAGATGGGTCTGTGCTTTCACTTGATTGAGAAGTATTAGGTCCTAAAGGAGAATCGTTGGGAGTATAAGAATTATTAGGAGAGTCCACATGGTATGGTGAAGACTCAGAAAAGAATAAGAGTTAGAGTTCGGAGCCCAAGCCCATAAGCAAAAACCCAAAGTTTGATTCAACCCATATAAACTATTATTAAACATGATACGACTAGATCGAGAGCCATTTGACGAAAGCTGAATTGAATCAACCTCACCACCTTAGAACAGTGCCATGCCATGGTGAAGCCCCCACTAAACCGCAATGCATGCAGCAACCACCAAAGTGTTCAAATATAACCAATAAAAGGATTAACTTACCAAACTGAAGTTGAAAACTAAGAGTAGAAGGCAGTGAAGTGCAATCTGACAATATAACTATAATAAGTAACCCACTGTGAGATTGAAGACAAGTCTGATCATAATCACCAGCTTTCCCAAATAAAGAACAAATCATATAAGCCACCTACCTTGTGTAATAATCTAGAGGAAGCCCAAGAATTTGAATCTATGCATGACAAAATGAGAAAGACACATCAGAAATAGGAGTTTCATTTCCATTCATAGATTGCTACCACAAGATTCTGAAGAAGCCAAGATCCTTGACTGAGAATAACCATTCGATCTGCAAAACTCTGGAAGTGAAGAACTAAGTAGTTGAGGCGCTGTTGAATGACTCGCACAGGAGCTTGAAGAAACCAATGGATATTCACCAAAGCTTGGATTTTTGAAGCATGAATACGTCTAGGACTTGTAATTTTGACAAAGAGATAATGATTAAGACAATGAGTTCGATGGTGATCTTCACAAGCGACAATCTATGGTTCCAGGAAAAACACGAATCCCAAAAGAACAGCAGGGGAAGGAGGAAAAATCAGAAGAGAAACCAGATTCAAAGGTGTAGGAATGGCTGATATAGGCAATCAATGGCAAAGCAAGAAATAGAGAAGCGATCTTCCAGGCCAAACCTAGGAGCGCTGCCTTAGAAAGAGAGAAAACACTCCACCGTCATTATAAGCATAATATGCTACTGTTTTACAAGGCCTTTCTACTGAACTACTATTTCATAGCTTGAAACTCGAGAGATAAATGCTTCAATAAAGTATTGCTTGGCCCAAATCGACCTCTTGAGCTGATTATATCATAAAACAAGAGTTATTAAGTGTTATTCAAATCGTTGTTATGCACATTTATTTCAGAGAGTTGACTATTTTTTTAAGAACTGGAACTCATTCTTGTGAGTGCTAGGTTCACACGTCATAAGAAAAAAAGAAATATAATCATTAATTACTTGATATTAAAAGGAGACTTATATGATGTTGCTTATGTTATTGTTTTACACTATTTTCCAACCAATACTTGAATAGATGGATTTAATTTATACACTTTGCTCATCTAGTCATCAACACTGTACTTAACATTGTTAATTTACTGTTATAACATTTAACAAAAAATTATTCAAAATTTTCCCATTGATATATTTCTCAAAGCTATTTGAGCCTACTTAAGGACTCATAGTGACTTGTCTTCAATAGCTGCAACTCTTTTTTTTTTTTTTTGGTTACAACTGCAACTCTTTTCAAATATGTATAATATATCTTCAACTATGCAAAAGATATTTTTTTGTTGAGTTACCCGGTCATTAAAGGGTTTTCCTCTGCTCTTAACAAGTGCGTTTCTCATGATTCAAACTTGTACCTTTTTCATTGTTTTTGTTGGGTTGAGGCCGCTAACACCTCGAGTCCTCAACCAATATCTTTATGATTAACAGACGACATTTACACATAACTGAAAATACGTTTACACGGGTGAAGAAAAATTGCAACCATTTAAAAACTTGAGTCCTTTATTGATGAGAGAACTTTTAGCAATTATCTCAAATGTTTATATAAAATTTAAATAAAAGAAATATGGCCTCCCTCCCTCCCTCCCTCCCTCTCTCTCATCTACTTTCTCACTAAACTCAGTAACATGGGATCAATCCGTTGACATTTTGTTAGCCCGCAAAAGTGTATGCTGCACAGGCTTGCACTGCATAACCCACTAGTTAATGCAAGCTGACCCACACTATTATTTTTTAAATAAATAAAAAATAGAGAATTATAAATGTAAAATCCCTAAAGTCTCACCTCCTTCATTGGCTCCGATGTTGATGTTTTGGCAGCTTTAAATGTTGCTTCAAACCAAATCATTACAGCTTGATTACTTGAAGATAATTGGGTTAAGGGACTAAAATGCTCCGAAAGTTTTCAGGGATGAGCATTGAGCACCTGAAAGTTTTTGAGATGACAAATATGCCCCAAAAGTATAAAAATTGGGGCAATTTCTCCCTTCCTTTAAAGACTCAAACGGTCAACCGTTAGTTGACCAACGAATGATGAGGTGACTATGCCATATAAGACGTTATGCGACCTATAATGCCACATCATCACCCATATGACGTTATGCGACCTATAATGCCACATCATCACCCTTACTGTTAAAAAAGAAAGAAAGAAACCACTCCTCCTTCGGCGATCATGAGCGCACTGTGCAAGCAATAAGACTGCACGCATTACAGCAAACAGAAAGGAAGAGACTTTCTTTGAGTTATTTATAAGGAAAAAAATAATAGAAATTCTATAGTAGATTTCAGAAGAGAAGAATGGGATTTTGAATCAACAAAACAACAAATTCCTCCAATCAGCACATTCACCCCAAATTACAGATCTCTCAAATCAACCAAAACAGATTAAAGAGCAGAGGAAAGGAAGAAAACGTTGACACAAACCAGAGAAAGAGCTTCATCCTTCAAGCCACTGCCAAAACAAATCTAGCCACCAATGCGCTGTGAACGCCGATTCTTTAAGAGGTGGCATGGAGTACAAATGGATCCTTCAATATTTACTGCTATATGGCAAAGCCATAAATCGAATAAAAAAAACCAGAAATCGAATAAACCCAGAAAACATAAGTATGAACAAAACCATCGTGTCTTGGAACCCAAGTCTTGTCACCACCATGGACTTGCTTTGTTCATACGAGATTCAATCAGAGAAGGATCACTGGAGAAACAAAGGGGGAAGAAAAGAAGATAGATATTGAAGAAGAAGATGGAGAACTGACGCTGATCACGCCGTCGATGCCCACAATCGGCGCTCAAATATGATGTCGTTGTCAATTTGACCATATGTTGAAGAAGAAGATCGAGAACTTGCTTTGTTCACTCGAGCTTTAACCAGATCTCGTCATTGCGCTTAGCTCCCTCTCCATGCCCACAATCGACGCCCAAACTTGGCCACGCCGCCGTTTCATGCTCGCGATAACCTTGAATGGAAACCCATTACCGCTGATCTCATACGCTTATCTCCCTCCCAGTGCTTGCGATCACAGATTGAAGATGGATGCTTCCTTGGAGGAGGGTCTGTGAAGAGGAGGAAAGATAGAATCTTTCTTGAAGAAAGAAGAGAAGGGCTATCGGAAAAAGGCAGAGAGGGAGGAAACTGAGGGCTACGGTGGAGAGAGAGAGTTAGTGAGTGAGTTGGCAAGTAATTGTTGATGCTGGATGATGAGGCGGTTAGTATTGGGTGCCATGTGTACAATCCAGTTAACTTTAATCGTCAGATTTAACATTCTTAACGGTTGAGATAAAATTGTTCCATTTTTTATACTTCCGGGGCACATCTTTCCCCTCGAAAACTTCCAGATGCCCAATACCCATATGAGAAAACTTTTGGGGTATTTAAGGCCCTTATCCCAAGATAATTTAATGTTGCCTTTAATAAATTTGATGACTTTATGTCTTAAATGGTAGATTATGTTTTTAACTTTTGTTAGTGGCATAATTGATGTTAGAAATGTAGATATAATAACTTTTATATATATATATATATATATATATGTGTGTGTGTGTTTCAGACATATTAAAGAAGCATAAAATAAAAAAGGAAAAATTTACAAGCTACCATCCAAACCCACAACTACAGGTTAAGGGTGACATTTCGTCAGCCCACAAAAGTATAGGCCATATGGGCCCACACCATTCAATCTATATATTGATACGGGCCAACCCATAAGTATGCATGACCAGCTGTATTTCTCGCCATTAAAGGACAACCAGAATCGTCCTTTGACTGTAATCCAAAAGTCAAAAAAAGAATTGTCCATTGAGCGATTCGATTGCTTATAAGTTGCTTTTTAATAGTGATTTACGGTATACGAAGTAAGTATGTGAGAGGAGTTGTGTCTCGATTTACGTAAAAAGCAACTTATAAGTTTTTATAAGTTGAAACAAACATGCTTAAAGAATCCAAACATGAAACTAGCTTGAATTTTCCAACTCGACAATCATCCATTTCAAATTTGCAAATCCACAAATAAAACCATGAAATTTGAAAGTTCGAACTTCCAACATTAACAAAAACACAACACTCCAACAAGTTGTCTAGAAGCAACCCATATTTCTTCTCGGTGAACAAAATTGCTTCAACTTCATCACCCTAAAACAAGTAACATTCTATTAAAACTCAATTTTCCAGCCAAGTTTGAAACCCAGAATTGAATGGGAAAGGACATGCGTCTGAGAAGATTCAAGAAGCGTACTTCACTTAGAGCTACAAGAGCAACTAATTACAGTGAAGTTGAATCCTTCAAAGTTTAAACCCAAACCATGGAGAAGACGCACAAAGAAGTTGAAGAGGAATAATCCAAGCCTTAGTATTAGAAAGTCAAGCTAAGCTTTGACTGATCAAAATTAAGTTAGGCAGGACTCCAAGATTGATAAAAGTTTTTCAAAAAATTATTAATGCAACTGCATAGCCAAGATTCAAGCATATTGATGCATTTTAATTAGGGCCTTAGGTTGAAAAAGAAAACGGTATCTCTTATTTAAGGATTGGTTGAATAATGTCTTTCCATTTATGGAAAATCACTCTCAGTCCCAAACAATAATTCAGAATACAAACAATTCCGCTAGCGTAGTGTGACGCATTTGGCATGGTGTCAGGCCTTTGTACCTACACATCTGGGATCGATCCCAACCCACTAATCCAAAAAAAAAAAATACAAACAATTCCTCTAAAATCACTAAATTACTGTGAATTCCAGTGTTATTTAATTGCAAATAAGTTTAGTATATCAATCACTCAATCATCAACTTTATACATGAAATCCTGTAATACCCGCTTATAGACCCATTTTTGTTTAACAAAAATGGGTCAAATATTCACATCATTAAATTAATTCATACGTAATTACATTAACACTCATTTAGTTAATAAATGTTAAAGTAATTTCCTTTTTTGAAAAAAAAAAACCATTATAAATTATTCCCTAATATAGACAATTTTCCTTACTCCATAAAGCTTAGCCTCTATAGTAATAACTGTGGACTAAAATTATGTATTATGTTTCCAAATTATTTGAATTTATTGGGATATTATTCCCATTTAATTCCCAGTTTTTATTATTAGAGTCTGAAGATAAGGTAATAGAGTAAATTGAATTTGACAATAAACATTAAATCATGAATTCAATTGGAGTGAATTTGAAAATAAGCATCAAATCATGAATTAAAAATTACAATCACCTAATAGACATTTGGAGGCTATAGAAACAATTATGGGTGGGGTGTAAATGTTTTTCCCTTCATATCCAAAACCAATTTCAGTCTTTTTTTTATAATGATAATCAAATTAATTTCATTTAACGTGAATGTCTCATATTTATTACTCTACCAACATATTTTGGTAATCATTGTAATATCCCGAATTTTGGAATTAGAGGCTAGAGAATAAGCCTCAAATAAGTAGATTGCTAAACCCCGATTTAGCATGAGCCCCAAATTTATTCCCTAATGTTTCTTATATATTTTGGGGTATTAAGAAAGTAAAATGGTGAATTTTAGAGAAAGTGATTATGCTTCCAATGAAATTTCCAGCAAGGTAGTGAGATTGTCATGTGATTTTGGATGATCAAATGATATCCATAAATTATGAAAGTTTACAGGGTGAAAGTAGACATCCTAAGCTTTAATTTAATAATCATATGACTCAATTAGAGCTATATAAAAAACGTTATGAATTTTTGATTTTTTCCCAGCAAAATTAATTATTTTCTGGAACAGCATGCACAGATTGAAAATCCGGGAATTGTGTGGTTCTAGCTAGCAAAATGCTATATTTTTTCATGAAACTAAACTCAATAAAGGTTCTATAGTCTTTGGAATCACTACAATTCAATTTTTCTAGAATTAGTTATGATTTTTCAAAGTTTGGGCAGAAATCTGCCAAAATTTTGTAAAATTCCGAAATTGTTGAAAATTTAGTAAATAATTAGAAAATAATATTATATCATATTAAATCATCATCCACTTCCTCCATCAGCCCCAAAACCGTGCCTAAGAGCTGCAACAAGAGAGAGAAAGAGTTGAGAGCTTTTAGAAAGAGAAAGAGAAGAAATCTCGTGAGGTAAGTCGATTTCTTCGGTGAATTCGTACCTAACGCGTATAACTCTTCTCCTAAACTCCTCTTTTATATTATTTAAGGTGTTGGAAGCTTGAATTTCAGTGTGGAGAAGGCTAGGGTTCAGCCATATCAAGGGAGAGTCAGAGGGAGCTTAAGGTAACCTCCAAAACTTCAATCTTTGATTATTCTGACTGCTATGAACAATTTAATCGGTGAAATTTCGCCGGATTGTCATTTTTTTTAAATTTTGGAAATGCGTATGCCTAGGGGTTATGCTACCGAAATTGGGTCCAAATGGTAGTTGTAACCTAATGTAATAGTTAATAAAGTGGTTAGGAGTAGAAAGAAACACATCTGAGGAGCCGAAACCGAAAAACCCCAATTTTTCCTAGAGTATTGAGGATTTTGGCCAGCTCTAGATATGAGCCTTAGAGTTGGATTTTCAATGATTTGATGGTTCCATTAAGTTCAAGAGGTAAAATTAGGTGGGATTACAGTTGGTCACATTTTCGGAAAAGCTCGAAAAAACATAATTACGAAAACACCCCTGAAAACCCTTAAAATGAGGCCGTCAAGGGTATTTTTATAATTTGACATTGAATTTGATAATTCTGAACCCAGAAATGGATTCCTTGACTTTAAATATATTAGAATAGCATAGGTTAGAATTTTGGGAAAAGTACAGTCGGACTAGATACGACAGGGCCGGGCCAGGTCCACGGGGGCAATTTAGTAATTTTTCAATATAAACTCATATAACCCCCAAAAATACCATGAAAGTGTCTAAATGGTACATTTGGAATTGTAGGACTGAGTTGAGAGTCCGAGGGATTGGCACACAAATCGAGGCGCATTATTTAAGGATCAGGGAAGGCGATTAAGGTAGAGGACTTACCTTACTTGCATGTATTTGATATCTTTGCTTGTGTAGTGATGTATGTGATTGTTTTACTTGATTGTGTAGAGCATATTTGAATAAATGAAACTCCGTTTCTGTTTTGCTGTTGCCATAGTTTTATTACATGAAACATGAGCATGCCGAAATGTCATTATGGGGCATACATCTAAATAAAGATAACATGTCATACATATAGCATTTTTCATGCATGCATTTTGATATCTATTTCCTACTGAGATTCTCTCGAATCTCACCCTCCTCTACCAACAAATTAAAGAGGTGAAAAAAAGAGGTGTACTAAAAACAAAGAAGAGAACCGCACGAGGAAATTGCATTGGTGGAACGAAGACGGGAAAATGTCTCCGTTTCACTGGGATTGGTTTAGATATCCTAGAGTCCTGTGCGGCTACAAGGTTTGTAAATATTCTATGCGAACCCCTATGAGGAATTTCTGTAATCATGCTCATATTATCAGTATATTTATGCTATTCTTATATTGCCCACCGAACCGCATATCTTTTTTCGCGAATACTCTGGTAAAGGTGAAATTAAGATAAGGGCGTGACAATCATACTACCTAACATTATGTCTCTACATATACTACTATCACAATTAGCATTTTCAGGTACAATACTCCCTCGTGTAACGCACAGAGAGATATAGCTTTGCTTTTATCAAAATTCCCTAAACTTAATAAAAAATCATCCCTCCCAATATCGCCAGAGGCCCTGGCCAGCTCCAGTACGTGCTCGTTTTAAAACAGCAATTGGAATGCTTAAAAGCAACTTTTCAATCATAATTTATGATATACGAGGTAAATATGTGATAGAAGTTTTATCTCGATTCACATAAAAAGCAGCTTATAAGCAATCTCATTGCTAAAACAAAAATACCCGTAAATAATGGCAAAGAGGCTTTGATGGTTTTATTAAATAAGTTATCCATCAATTAAAACATATATTAATTTTTTTAGCAAAAAAAATAAAAAGATACGGACTATTAATTTTATGACCCGTTTGACTTTTTATTATTATTATTATCTGTTACCCGGTTTAGGGTTTATACTTTTATAGCTACCCCTCCTAATACAAATGTCTTTATTGGGACACTACTACAAAAAGATCTTTTCACATCCATCTTTAGGGAGACGTTTATGTCAGTGACATTAAAAGTTTTAAAATAAACGTCTGCTTTTAAACAAATGTTGTTAGTTTGCTATGACATCTGTTTTTGGAAAAACAGACATGGAAAATGCTACTTTCCACCTCCGTTTTCAAAAAAAAAAAAAGACATTAAAAGTGGGTTTTTTTAAAAAGAAAAGGCCACTTTCCACTTTTTGTTTTTTTTTAAAACAGACGGGAAAGTGGGTGCTTTTTTTAAAAAAAAAATATTTTTTTTTTATTGGAATGGCCTCCAATCCAAAAAAAAAAAATCTTCTATAAATTTATTCCAAGAAAATAAACATCAGGAAAAAAAAATCTAAGGAGAGGTAAAAAAAAGAAACAATCCAAATATAATAGTGACTCTTATAAACATAAGAATCATATTTGTCAATAATTTTTACAGCTCTAAACTTGTAATATTTTCCCATTCAATCCCCAAATGAATCAAAACCTAATATGCTTCAAACAAACTGAAGGTAATAAATTCATGTTAGCCACTACACTTCAGCATGTATTAAATCACTGAATTTTGTCAAAGGAAAAGATGCCAACCGGACTACTCATTCCAACACGTGACTCGTATATTCTGAGTGATTTTGGTCTTTTTGGCTGTGGATGTTTAAAAACATATTTTTTCCTGTAGAGAAGAGAACAAGGAAACAATTTTAAAAGAGATGGATGTCAGGAAAATTGAACATGATAAAAACAACTCACCTTTGATTTAGATTATCATTTGCAGAACTTAGTGATTTTAAGCATCACTTTTGATATTTAATTTTAACCGAGGCCAAACTAAAAAACTGAAAACCAATTATTTCATAGAAACTATCATTTTGATCTGCTATTTTTTAAATATGAGAATAACTCCAGAATATTATGAACAAATTCAAGCACTAGCCCAAGCCCAAGCATATGCAGAAAATTAACATACTATTTTGCAGTGTGCCTATGAATAAAATATTCAAGCAAATAATCAAAAACTTATTTCAAAAACCAATTTTTTTCTGAAATAAGCATGTAAAAGAAGTGATATTAGCAAATTAAATAGGTCCTTCTATTCCAGAGGGCAATGTTTGTCGTGTATCAGGGATTAGACTTCCTAGTATACAACATACCAGCATTCAACATTTCAGAGGGTTATAAGTCCAAACCGATCAAGGTGCTTTGCTCTGAAAACATCAAAAATTGGCCACCATTTTCAAGTAGCATAGATTTAAAACCACAAAAAGGATATAGCAAATAAGTAGACTTAATTTCTATGCCATAATTTGTTATCCAAAAAGAAGAATATTTCACCTCTTCTGGTGCAGCACAATTAAACAAAAACAATGGTAGTTTCCCTCAGGGTCTGAAACTTGACAGACGCGAGATCGTTCTAGCAAATAAGTTCTAAAGAAGCTCCTCAAGTTCTCTCCCTATGATCAAACTGTAGCTCCACAAACTTCCCAAGTCGACTGAAATAGCATTATGCTCAAGTCAGGACAAAATTCAAACCAATCAAAACAAAGAAGAGCATAAGAATTGCAAAGATATGAATAAAAAGGACCATACTCAACAATACCAAATTAAAACGGAATCTACAATATAAAATATAATATTCTTGAATAAGGTTCATAAATCTCCATCTACTTCTTCAAGCAGTCATATGCTCAATTCCTCACACTGAATATCCGAATATAATGCTAATTTACTCTCTCGAGAGCTCCAATTGCTTCATAACTTCCCTTTTACTTTTATTCACTGTTTTTTAATTTTGGTACTGATCACTTCTTTCCTTCATGTATAGATGATAGATCATTTACCCAGCTAAACAGTAAACCACCAACATTTGACAATGACTCTACCTTCCAAGAACAACAAATCATAAATACAACATCTGAATGACGTATAGCTTTCAGTGAATCAGTTCGTATATAAATCTGTTTTTGAATATATATGATACGATTTCAATTCAGTTTTGATTCCTCAGAGACTTGTTAATCGTCTCTGGTCTTCTCCGTAGGTTCGCACAGTAATGAATATCATCTCAGCAAGTACAATTCAATGAAACTAGTTATATGACTACTAAGGCTTACCACCATGCCCAACTTCAGGTCCTGTTACTCATCGATGTTTCTTCGTCTCCACCATGACATCATCTTCACGGACCGACATATTGGCGGACACCTTGGCTGCAAGATCATCTCCCGATTGGCATTCCCTAGCTTTTTCTGATTAAAAAACCCTTTTAGTAAACCCTTATTGAAAATACAGGCTCCCGTGGGATTTGACATTAGGCACAGAAGGAAAGACAACAACAGTAAAAAAAATGAATCTTACCTTCCCATACTAAGAGTCTGTTTGATTTGAGGGTAGAGGAGGGGAGGGATTTAGATCCCCTCCCCTTATTTAGCACCAGTAAAATTGGTGAAGGGGAGGGAAACCTCCAAAATGGGGGGATTTAGAGGGGGTTGGTAAAATTTTACCCTATAGTAACCAATATATCCATGATTACTTATGATATTCTTAAACTACCATCGTCACTCTCCGATTGTACCAACTTCCGCCCCTCTTCTTGCCCCGCCACCACCAGCTCTTCCCCTCCATCCTCTTCCACGCCGGTGACAATAGAAAATAATTAATCACCAGTCCAATACTCGACCAGAATAAGGAACAGAGGCAACAATTAATCATAGATGAACAACTGAAAAATGAGCTTAATAAATTATTTGATAGTAATTTGTGTTGAATCTCGATAATAATTTATTGATTTCTAATAAAACCTACCTAAGATTGTGGAAGAACAAGGGAAGGCTTCGATGTTCATGAGGGTGGCGACCGTTCTCAAAATTCTGGGAATTCATGATCTCTTTTGTCCAACAAAGCGAGTTTGATAAGAATATAAAAACAAAGCGAGAATTCCAATAAAAATAAATGAAGAATGCTAGAATAATAATCCCTAACCCCTTAAAAGGGATGGGATTTAACCACGGTATTCTTGAATAAAAATGATAAAATATTATTAAATGTATTTGGTTTATATAATATATTTACCTATTTTAATACCTACTTAATAATACACACACTTATTAAATATGTATTATTATATATCAGCTATTAATTTTAATTATATTTATTCTTGATAATTATAAAATTATAATTTTATATATTAAATATAGTTTATAATTATATTTATTAAATATTTTATAAATTTTTAAAGGCAACTTAAATAAAATAAGGGTAAAGTTGTTCATATAAAAATATTTTTCCTTCCTTTCCCTTTTAAACCAAATAAGGTAATATTAAAATCCCCCAATTTCTTCCGTTCACTGCCCCTCCATTAAAATCCATCCCCTCCCCTCCCCTCCGTTGAACCAAAAAGACCCTTAGGCTTTGTTTGGTTCAATGAAGGTTAGGTTAAGTGAGGTTTACTTAAGTTAGGTTAGAAGAGATTATAATGTTGTTTGGTTCAATGAAGATTAGGTTAAGTGAGGTTTATTTAAGTTAAGTTAGGTTAGAAGAGGTTAAAATGCCCTTCTACATATTTTCCTTCTTCTTTTATAATGTATTTATTAATAAAAATTATTCATATAAAATTATTATTTATAAAATAATTATTCGTATAAGCATATAAATAATTATTTATAAAATTATTGTTATTTAGAAAGTTCGTTAAATCAGGAGGTCAAGTTTTAAAGGGAAGGGCAGTGTTGGAATTTTAAAAAATTATCATGGGCAATTTAGTCACAATTGAAGACAAATATTCTCTCATCTAGGAAAAATCCCAATTTTGGAGGGTTCATAACCTAGGTTAGATTACTATTAGAAGATAAAAAAACATCTAACACCTAACCTAACCTCTTTCCAATCAAACACTACTTTTTTACCTCCAACCCACCCCAACCTAACCTAACCTCCAACCAAACAAAAACAACCCACCCCAACCTAACCTTACCTCCAACCAAACAAAGGCTAAGACAAAGTTGCTTAGGCCTGTGTTCTCCACCGGATTGTCTCTTCTATGATCCACCCAACTCCGGCCGCTTCTTCTGGCAAGCTCGCTAACTTCTCTTGGCAAATTGCTTCCGACGGGTAACCTAAGAATGTTGCAAATTTTTTTCAAGGCCCATATCGAGTACACCAAAAAATCCCTCACCTTTTGCCTGGACTTGGCCTCCCTCACATCGAGCCTATTTCCGAAGCTGACCCACGCTCCGTAAGAGTGAAGTCTGAGGAGAGTCCACTCTGAGAAGGACCAAAGGCTTTCCAGGGAGTAGAGAGAAAGCGCGATGAAAGGAAAGTAGAAGAAAGCAGGTCACGACGACGACGGAGGAGCCAATGCCTCTAGTGGTCATGGATTTTGTAGAGCTCAAGAGGGTTAGGGCAGACTGATCATAAATCTGATTTTGGGGATTTTTAAACAACTTTTAAACGCCTATTTACTTAGTGTGTGTTCGGAAGATAAAAAAAAAGCGATTATTTGCTTAAACCAAGGTTTTGTCACAAAGGTATCCGAACACTCTCCAAAATGTGACAATCCCGTTTTTAAGGGAAAAATCTATTCTCACGATAAGCTATTTCACACCACTTTTCAGAGCAGATTATTACCGTTGGGAGTAATAATTATCCAGCTGCCCCTGTCCTTTTCTCTGATCTCTTTTCCTTTTCTCTTTCCCTTTCCCGTCTTCCTTCATTCTCGTCTGTGATTGCTTTCATATTTTTCTCTTTGCCTTTCCCGTCTTCCTTCATTCTCGTCTCTGATTTCTCAATCGAGTCTTCCCTTTCCTTCTCCCTTTCCCTTTCCGGTCAGCATTCTCTTCTTCGCCGGTGAACAGATCCCATCTTCCCCTTGTCGTTCCCATTCTGTTGTAGATCGGAAACGCTTGGCCTCGCGGCTTCGATCTGAAACGCATTCCCTTTTCTCGCGGTGAACTTCCAGCGGTGAATATATTTTCAACGGAAAATCGCTTCAGAAATCTTGCCAACGACTTCGAGAGGTTCGGCGATCCAGATCTAGCCGGCGAGTTCGGTGGCTACTCCTCTGTCTGTGGTGGTTCTGAGCTCCGGCGACTTCCTCCAGGTACGCATGTGTCGTGTGTGGTTTGTGGTGGTAGCTCATAATTCCGTTTGTGTGTCATTTTCCTCTGCATCTGTGGTGGGCTTCTGTTCTCTGGTTATGGTGCAGTGGTTATGGTGTTGTGGTTATGTTGCTCTAGTTTATTCTGGTCTATCTCGATCTGTTTCTTCTCGAGCTATACAGAAGCTCAACTCTTGTCTGAGTAATTTCAGTGTTACCTCTACCTAAATCGTACTTTTTGATATATAATAAGCGAGGACGAATCTCAGTTTCAGATCAAACACATACTGCAACATATGGGAGAGAGGGACCCCAAGATGTCTCGAGTTTCGACACACTTGGATCCTTAGAAAATAGAGGACTATATTAATAAACGTAAAACTATAGTTGCTACGAAGGTCATCCTTTGCAAGTTTATATAATGCTACAATGACATCTATAGAACAAACTGAAACTTTTTTTAACATAACAGGGCGAGTTTAGAACTTGAGATTACATCTTGCATAGACACCTAAGCCAACACCATGTCTGCATGCAAGCGGTCACTATACCTGGGATATGGCGTACAAATTGAAACTTGAAAAGCTAGTTCTTGCTTTTTCTTTCCCTTTTTTTATGGTGTTGTGGTTATGTTGCTCTGGTTTATTCTGGTCTGGTTATGGTGTTGTTGAGATGCATTCTTGGCTTAGGAATTATCCTTTGTTCTATACTTTTCAGTTTTCATTGTTGAAGTTCTAGAGCCCCCCTCTCTCTCGCTCTCTATCACGCACACACGCGCGCGCACACAGAGAGCACATTGCCTTTGCCACTATTTGTATTTCATTTTCATCCAAGATTATTTGGTCCACTTATTATTGTTTGAGATATGTGAATCAATAATCCTATGGTTCTTTTATAGCCATTCAATATGATTTTTAGATATTTTGTGTTGATCGCTTGTAATACTAGCACTTTGTCATGTCATGGTCCACTGCTATTGGCTCATCTTAAACAATGCTTGCACTACTGGTTTAAAATTGCTGAATCGTAAAGCACAAATAGAACGCCATTTCAATGCTTGGCACGATACCAAAGGAGTTTAAATCCTTCCATGCTAAATAGCGAATGGACTGAGGAAGAAGATGATCAACTTAGGCGTGTTGTTGCACATTTTGGTGTAAGCAATTGGCAGTCTGTAGCTTCTGTATTAGAATGAAGGACTGGGACTGGAACTCAATGCTCTAATAGGTTGATCAGCTATGTTATGAGTTATTGTATGACTTCACATATTGTTATAGGTTTTCCATGGAAGTATGCTACTCAAAGTGTCACGATTCATTTTATTTCTTGCATATGGTAGTTGATGGAGGAATTCGCAGTACCTTACGTCTAGATGATGTTATTAGCTCCTAAAGACAAATTAACATTCAATAGTTTTTATTTTGTTTTGGCTCCCATTTGAACTGCAGCTGAACTGATTTTTCTTCCATCTCAGGATTTGTCACTTGGATAATTGTTTTCCATTTAATGTTATCCAAAGCATAATGCCATAAATCTTGTCTGTTCTTCTTTGCTTTATTGAAAGAAATATGAATGGTGATTTGTACGTTGCTTTACTATTTCTGCTTCCTTGTCCATTTCATGTATTAATTGTCAACTTAGCAGCATAATGAGTAAGGTGAAAGCATCCTGGGATGTAAAGAGCACGAAAATTTTCATTGACTTGTGCATAAAACAAGTTGAGAAAGGAACAAGAAAAAGCACTAGCTTCGAAAAGAAGGGGTGGAAAGAGATATCTGAAGGCTTTATTGCAAGGACAGGCAGATTATACGACAAGGGGCAGTTCAAAAACAAATACGATGCCCTTCGAAAGGAGTGGCAACTGTGGGATCGGTTGTTAAATGAAACTGGAGTTGGATGGGATGATCAGAAGAAGACTATTGTTGCTGACGATGATTGGTGGGAGAAGAAACTATTGGTTAGTGATTCACTTATGCGAACGGCTATTTTTATTTCCATAACATTGTGCTTTTATGAACTTGTGTAATGAATTTGGTGATTCACGTACAGGAAGTTCCTGGTTACGATAAATTCAGAAATAATGGCATCCAATTCCAAGAAGAATTAACCCGCTTGTTTTCAAGTGTGGCGGCCACGGGAACAAATAATTGGGCACCTTCCTCCATGTCTCTCCCAAACCCTATCGAGACCACCCCTAATGTCGAAATGCAAGAAGGGTCAGGAGACAGTGATGAGGTGTTAGGGACAGCGACTGGATTGAGTGGGGAGTTCAATTCAATCAATTTCAATAATACTAGTGGAGGCAGTGGAGGGAATAATGACAGAGGAAAGGGAATAAGTGGTGGAAAGAAAACAAGTAGTGGTGGTAGACCAACAAGCTCACTGGGGGTGAGGAAGAGGGGTGCCCCAATGAAAAACAAAAGGGCCTGCATCGAGTAAAATTGCCGACGCCCTGACTAGGATAGCTGATGCCACTGACATTGATGTGGAACTTGCAGGAAGGATGGAAGCGGAGGCCCGTGCAGCAAGGATGGCTGCAGAAGCACGGGCGAATGAGTTTTCAATATCGGGAGTCATGAATCATCTTAATCAAGTCACTGAAATAACAAATGATGAAGACTTCTATATGTGCTGTGCACACCTCCTTATGAGGGATTCAGCTGCAAGGGAAATGTACGTGGCAATGAAGGAAATGAAGGATACACTTGTTATATTTTTGTACAATGTAATTATTTTAAATCACATAGAATGTATTGGCATTAAACTTATTCTTTCATGCAGATAAATATTATTTGGTGGATGCCGGCTACCCTACCCCAACTGGATATCTGGGTCCATACAGACGCGAGCGTTACCATCTCCCTGACTTTCGGAGGTCATCTAGGCTTGAAAATGACAATGAAAGCTTCAATTACTTGCATTCAAGTCTCAGGTGCATAATAGAAAGAACATTTGGGGTTTGGAAGAACAAGTTCGCAATCTTACAGACAATGCGTAGCTATAGCTTTCCCACACAGGTTAAAATTGTTTGTGCGACGATGGCCATACACAATTTCATCAGAAGAACTTCTATTTCTGATCCTGACTTCCGCTACCATGAACGAGAGGATAGTTTGTTTGATGTCGATGGCCTTGACGCTATAGACTCTTCAACAATACCTTCATTACTTGCATCTTCATCTGACATGGCTTCTCTTCGTGATTCGATAAGAGATCAGATCATTTATTATACGCAAGAGCATTAGTCATGTGAATGTTTTCGTATTTTTTCGTACTCTCTTTTTGACAATATGTTAAATGGTATTTTATCCATATTTTCACTTACTCTATTATTGACATTTACTTGGAATTTGTACTTTGGTGTTATGTAGAAAAGATTTCTTATTTTAGCAAATTTTTAATATACTTATATATATATATATATATATATCTTTAGAGACTAGGCAGGAGTGGTAAAAAAACAGAAATTAAAGACACGGACACACTTGCAAAAATCAAAACCATTCTAAAGAATTTAATGAAGAATAATATATATATCTTTAGAGACTAGGCAGGAGTGGTAAAAAAAACAGAAATTAAAGACACGGACACACTTGCAAAAATCAAAACCATTCCAAAGAATTTAATGAAGAATAATAATATATATATCTTTAGAGACTAGGCAGGAGTGGTAAAAAAAATAGAAATTAAAGACACGGACACACTTACAAAAATCAAAACCATTCCAAAGAATTTAATGAAGAATAATATATATATCTTTAGAGACTAGGCAGGAGTGGTAAAAAAAAATAGAAATTAAAGACACGGACACACTTGTAAAAATCAAAACCATTTCAAAGAATTTAATGAAGAATAATACAGTGGGTTTGGCAAGAGATAACCCAGGTTGTGAAAGGAGATGAAAATTAATATAGTGTACGCCTTCAATATGTACGTTTGATCTGATTTTGTAATTTACTACATAATTGACTAATGTTATAATTTTATAATTTTTGCATCTATTTTTTTATATTACATAATTGACAAATGTTATAATTAAAAAAAATTTGGACAAATTTATTTCATTTATTGTAATTATTATGCAATTTAATGTCAAATAATACTTAAAATATAATCTTATCCTTTATATGTAATTATCATAAAAGTTAATGTCCTTTTTAGTCATTTGACCATGAAAAAAGCTATTCTGATAAAATCATCCAAACACTCTCATTTTATCAAAATCACTTTTTCCCATAATCTATTTTCCTATAATCTATTTTCCAAAAGCTATTCTCTCCAGAATCTATTCTCCAAAAGTTAATAAGAACACACCCTTAAAAGAATAAGTTAAAAGCTATCTTTTTAACGTCTGTTTATAAAAATAGAAGTTTTTTTTTTTAGCCAAATCAAGAGGGTTAGGGCAGAGTGATCATAAATCTGATTTTGTGGATTTTTAAACAATTTTTAAACGCCTGTTTACTTAAAAGCAGAAGTTAAAAGCTATCTTTTTAACGTCTATTTATAAAAATAAAAGTGTTTTTTTTTTTTTTTTGCCAAATCTGAAAACAGAAGTTGAAACCTTTTTTTAACATCTTTTTTATAATAACAGACGTTAAAAAAATAAGCTTTTAACGTTTGTTTTTAAAAACAAACACATTAAAAGTAAGCTTTTAATATCTATTTTTAAGAAAATAGGTGTTGAATACCACCGCATAATTTTTAATGTATACTTTTTAAAAGCAGAAGTTAATTTGGGATGTTAAAATTTTTTTTTTTATAATAGTGCAACTCGAACTCAAAATTAAAAAGAATTTAAAAATTGTATGCAATTTTAATGCAAAATGCTTATTCAAATTTTTAGTTGGACTTGCGTAATGGGATTACATGTTTGTTTGGAATAGCTTATTTTTAGATAATAAGTGCTTATAAATCGTGAATCACGGTATACGAGGTAAGTATGTGAGATGAGTTTTATCTCGGCTTGCGTAATAAGGACTTATTATCTAAATATAAGTTCAACCAAACACACACGTATACAACGTGTAGGAAACTCTCAAAAGAATGCATTACTTGCCCTTGCTCATCCTTTTGACCCCTAAATCATCACTGACGGCTGACGTCCATGAAAATGAATATTTATGTTACTTTAATGGTAGTAAAATATAAATAATATATTTAAGGGAAAATCGTTAGTAAATACTAAATAAGCAAATTAATTATTCTTTACCACCAACACACATGGGGTACTAAACTTGCATTAAAATTGAACTTAAAAAGACAAAAAAACCCTTAGTTTGATAAGAAAATTTTAGGCGGGAGGAAGGAGAAAGTGCAGAGCTTTTGAATCCCTTCTTCCTCTTCCATTTTTGGCATTATGCAGAAGTTTAGAATTGTCTCCCCTCACTCAGCCGTCTCCTTGGCTTGTGTCTGTCGGCAGTGTCGTCTCCGGCTACTCCTCCAACAGTCGTCGTCTCGCTGGCTCGTGTCGTTCGGATCTGTCATCTCTGGGTGCTCCTCCAGCGGCCGGCGTCTCCTTGGCTCGTGTCCTTCGGCTGTGTTGTTTCGGGCTGCTCCTCCAGCGGCCGGCGCCGGCGCCTAGTCCTCAAGCGACCGTCACTTACTCCTCCAACCCAAATGCCTCCTTCTTTCACCTGATATTTTTCATACGTGCCCAATGGTCATCCACCCTATGTGCAAAAGATGAAGATCCATTATGTGCAATGATATGTCATTTTGTGCAATTACTCTTCCTTCATGTGCCAATGATCTTCCGTTTTGTGCAATTAATCTTTCATGATGTTCAATTGATCTTCCATGATGTGCATCTGATCTTCCGTTTTGTGCAATGTATCTTTTCCATGGTGTAAAGGATGATCCATTGTGCCAATGATCTTCTATTGTATGCAATTACTTTTCGTTGATTTGTAATTGATCTTCCATTTTGTGCAACGGATCTTTTCCATACGTGCCCAATGGTCATCCACGCTATGTGCAAAGGATGAAGATCCATTATGTGCCAATGATATGTCATTTTGTGCAATTACTCTTCCTTGATGTGCTAATGATCTTCCATTTTGTGCAATTAATCTTTCATGATGTTCAATTGATCTTCCATGATGTGCATCTGATATTTCGTTTTGTGAAATGTATCTTTTCCATGGTGTAAAGGATGATCCATTGTGCCAATGATCTTCAATTGTATGCAATTACTCTTCGTTGATTTGTAATTGATCTTCCATTTTGTGCAACGGATCTTTTCCATACGTGCCCAATGGTCATCCACGCTATGTGCAAAGGATAAAGATCCATTATATGCCAATGATCTGTCATTTTGTGCAATTACTCTTCCTTGATATGCCAATGATATTCCATTTTGTGCAATTAATCTTTCATGATGTTCAATTGATCTTCCATGATGTGCATATGATTTTCCGTTTTGTACAATTACTCTTATATTATGTGCAATTGATCTCCCATTTTGTGCAATGGATCTTTTCCATGATGTAAAGGATGATCCATTATGCCAATGATTTTCCATTATATGCAATTACTCTTCCATGATGTGCAATTGAGTGGAAAGGATTTTTTCCATAGCGTGAATGACCATTGGGCACGTATGGAAAAGATCCGTTGCACAAAATGGAAGATCAATTGCACATCATGAAAGAGTAATTGCACAAAACGGAAGATCAAGTACACAACATGAAAGATCAATTGCACATCATGGAAGAGTAATTGCACAAAATAGATCATTAGCACATGAAGGAAGAGTAATTGCACAAAACGACATATCATTGGCACATAATGGATCTTCATCCTTTGCACATAGCGTGGATGACCATTGGGCACATATGGAAAAGATCAGGTGAATGAAAGAGGCATTTAGGTTGGAGAAGTAAGTGACGGTCGCTTGAGGACTAGGCGCCGGCGGCGGCCACTAGAGGAGCAGCCCGAGACAACACAGCTGAAGGACACAAGCCAAGGAGATGTTGGCCGCTGGAGGAGCACCCGGAGACGACAGACCCGAAGGACACGAGATAGCGGCCGCTGGAGGAGTAGCTGGAGACGACACTGCCGACAGACACAAGCCAAGGAGACGGTCGAGTGAGGGGAGATGATGCTGAACTTCTGTAGAATGCCAGAAATGGAAGAGGAAGAAGGGATTCAAAAGCTCTGCACTTTCTCCTTCCTCCCGCCTAAAATCTTCTTGTCAACCTAAGGGCTTTTTGATCTTTTTAAGTTCAATTTTAATGCAAGTTCAATACCCCATATATGTTGGTGGCAAAGAGCAATTAATTTACTTATTTAGTATTTACTAGCAATTTTCCCTATATTTAATTCTCAAGTTCTTTAAAAACCATACTTCCGGCGTCTATTTTTATCAAGGTACTAAAAACCGGACCGGTCAGGACACTAGGTTAAGAGTTAGTGGTTCAAACCGGGGTCAACCTGAGGATCAACCCGAGAGTTAGACCAGGCTCAATAAAATATATATATATATATATATATATATAATGGGGAAACAAGTATCCAGAGTTTTTCCAATGATTTTTTTTATAACCAAAATGTTTTATGTAAGATTTTAAATGATGATGATATTGAAAATGATAATGGAACTCCAACAGACCATCAACAAGTTCTATCACCTACATATGATGCAACCTCTTTAACTAATGGGAATGCCTTATCATCTGGAAAATCATCAAAACGTGCAACAGCATTTTCTAAGCGAGGTAATAGGCTTGAGGTGAAGTTCAGCATGAACAACATGCATAATATGGAGAATATAAAGCAAGAACAAAACCTAATACTTTGAAAGCTCCTTGCAAATCCAAAAACTAAACAAAGAGCATCCGCAATCCTATTTGTGAAACAAAAAACCAAAACAAAGTCTAGTAACATAGTCATTCAAATCCATGGACACTAAAACTATTAATCAATGCCCTCGAAATTGTGTTGGACTGTATTCAAATCTAAATGATTAGGAGGCGAAGCTGCATGAGGATAACCAAAAACATCATTCAAAGATGGAGGCTCAGGAATATCCATGTCTTCATCACCTATATTTCAAGAATTAATATAAGTGGTAATGAATAAGTAAGTATTTACTTATACAAGAATATAATCATAAATCATAATAGGAGATACAAACCTTCAGAACCCCAAGCGAAAGTTGATGTTTGTTCAATTTCCTCATTACTAGTAGTAGTAGCAGCACTTTCAAGATTTACTATATCTGCATCATCAAAATCAGGAGTTGTGTCTTCTTCAACCACCCAAAAGTCGACTTTGTCAATTAATTCAAAGTCAATTGGATCATAATCAATCTTCTTCTTGAATATACTCCTACAGGAATAGAGAATATCAAAGTAATCAAATATAATTTGCAAAAAACATAAATTTAATCAAATTGATATTCAATTTGAACATCCATAATACAAAACTTGCCTATTCTTTAATCGTAGATTATAGTTCGTATAAACCAAATCATTGAGTCGTTCATGTTGCAATCTGTTTCTTCTTTTGGTATGAATACGCTCAAATAAACTTCAATTTCTCTCACACCCAGAAGATGAAGCAGTTTGGCTACGGATACGCACAACAATCTTTTGCAATTCTGGAACCGAACCCCCATAAAATGTCCACCACTCACCTGCAATATTTAGTTGAGTGTTAATTACATGTTATAGTAATTATAAATACAAGTGCAATTAAAATTAAATTTGTATACTTTGTTACTTACATGGGTCTAGTTTCTGGGATGCTTTTTCACATGACATTTTATTAAATGAATCTTTACGATCGCGATAAACAACTAGTTGCTGCATCGTCGTAAGATAGTCATGACTTGGACCAGAGTAGGACTCAAACACATCAATCAGACCTTGCACTACCATATGCTTCTGAACAAATGTAGGGCTATACAAGAATGCAGGGTTCAACAAATATGCGGATGCATGAAGGTGACCCTTCAAATGCTTATCCCATCGAACCTGAATAATATCTGTGTACGGTTTATATTGTTCCTTACTTTTAGCAAACATCTCCTTGATTGCACCTTTGGCCCTTTGCATGCCTTCATAAATATAAGGCAAAGAAGGCTTTTCATCAGAGTCAACAATTCTCAATAATTTTATGAGAGGAGACACAATCTTCACAACTTGGAAGCAATCAATCCAAAACTGACTATCCAATATGATAGCACTAAAAAATTTCCCAGCTTCACTTTTTGCTAATTTGTGCTCAACAAAATGTTTGTCAACAACTAAAGCCTGCAAGTCATGCTTATGCATATAAATGCTATGCAAAGTAATGAAAGTAGTAGCAAATCTTGTTGCTCCTGGACGCACAATTTCTTTCCAACCCTCTCTTTTTCTTAGCCATGATAAGAAAACCATATGATTATAAGCAAATATGGTTATCTTAGATGCCTTTGTCGCAAGATCAGACACATGAGGCATGCTTGCAATATCTTTCAACACAAGATTTAAACAGTGGGCAGCACACGGTGACCAATAAATTGCTTTATAACTTTGCTTGATCAACTTGCCACATACTACATAGTTGGATGCATTGTCAGTTACCATGTGAACAATATTCTTAGGACCAACCCACTCAATCACCTCACGAAATAACAAGAATAAAGTTTTTGCATCCTTGACTAAATCTGAAGCATCCACTGATTTTACAAACACCATGCCATGTGTTGAATAGACTAAGAAATTTATCAAAGTTCAGTTGCTAACATCAGTCCAACCATCTGTCATAAGTGTACAACCCCTTTCACTCCATTTAGCTTGATAACCCTCAATGAGTAGTTGGCACTCTTTTTTCCAATCTCTCAACAAGTTAACTCTAAAATCATAAGCATTAGGGCCTTTAAATCCAGGTCCAATCGATGCAACAGCATCAAGAGCTCTCTGAAACAAAGGGCAATCAAAAGTATTAAATGGAACACAATTAGCGATAGCCCATTCAGCAATAGCCATCTTGGCTTTGTGTTGAGCTTCTTTACTTGACAACACACTTTTTATGCTTGGTTGTGAACCAGGAGTTGTCTTAGGAGGAAAATAATTCTCAACACTCCTAGAAACTCTCCTCTTATTGGCACTACTCTCAGGGACTGTTGTAATTGGAGTTGGATCATTGTTGCTTTCTATATCTTCAATAATGTCCTCATGAACATTCTTACCAGTCTTTTTCTTTGCACCTTCTTTTAAAGATTCTTGCATCCTATTACGTACATCAAAAGGAACCTTTTTGCAAGAAGCAACTTGGCCAGTAATACCAGCAAGGTGCTGCTTCATCCTATTTATTCCACCTCCTCTATAACTTGATGTACAAAAAAGACACGTATAGATGTTTACTTTTCCTTCTTTTTTTAAGGGCAAAATATGCCCATGCTGGGTCAGTCTTTCCAGGTCCATGAACCGATGAGGGAAATTCAGATTCATTAGTTGTAGCACCAGTAGCATTTGTGGTTGCATTCTCATTAGGAGTGGGGGTCGGAATCTTAGCATTTGTATTATCCATAACCAAAATTCTCAGAACAGAGCACAAAGAAATATTCTAATAGGAGCAACAAGAAAATAATGAAAGCAGAAGCAAATGAACTTAGAAAGAAAATGAACCAAAACCAAATTAACAACAAGTGAACTCAGATTCACATATCACAGACGGACAGACCACAGTGCTCATCAATCTAGAATGAAGTCAATGAACACAATCTACATACATAGTCGACCACAGAGTCACAGACCAAGAACCACACCACAGTGCTCATCAAGCTATCAGCCTATCACAGATTCTAAAATGATCACCATCTACATAATCAAGCATAGAGTTACACACGGACACACCACAGAGTTACAAACCACAAGTGCAAGCTTTCAAGTGATTGAAATCTAAAACACTAAAACCGATCAGAGTCACAGAGGCACATAGCAGAGAGTCACATAGCACAGATTCACAGACGCAATACTATTATTATTATACTAGTTGCTGGCTGACTTGGCTTAAGGTCACAGATGCAATGAGAATTGAGAAATCAATCAGAGTCACAAATGCAACATTTCAAGTAAAGGATCAAACCTGAAAATCTGAAGCCAGCGACGGACGACGTCACAGAGTGATCAGCGTCGAGTGCGCACGACGACCCAAAGAGGGCAGCACCTACGATTTCGGCATCACGAAAAAAACAGAGACACCTAACTAGTCAGATACGCCGAACTTGTCACTGCCGTGGACGGAAAATAGAGACCCACAGTAATCAGCACCCACAACGCTGGCGTGATAGAAAACAGAGCATATCACCAGTAAAGGCAACAGCTTTCCGTTTGCTACGGCAAGAAGGAAGGGGAAAAGGAACGGCAAAAGCTTTCTGATTTCAGCTTCAATGGCGACGGGAACTAGAGAGGGAGACGAACGTGGAGGACCGAAGACGCAAAAACCTCACCGGTAAAGGCAACAGCTTTTCGGTTGCTACGGCAAGAAGGAAGGGGAAAAGGAAAGGCAACAGCTTTCCGGTTTCATGGCTGCCGATAATGGCGACGGGAACGGCAGAGGGAGACAGACGTGGAGGACGAAAAAAAAAACTCAAAACGGAGGTGAAGCGTGAAGGCGTCCGCGGGAAGCTTGGTAGAGGGGAAATCCGAAATCAAATGTCAGAAGAAATGAGAAAATGAGAAATGAGGGAAATAAAAAAACAATATCAAAACGGCGTCGTTTTTATCATGAAAAAAAATAAAAAAAATTAAAACCCCCCAACCCGGGTAACCCGTGACCTGGCCGGGTCACACCGGGTTTCACCGAGTCGGACCAGGTCACCTTCCTCCGGTTTTCTACCCCCAAACCAGACCGGACCAATGACCGGTTCACCGGTTTCCGGTCTGAACTGGCCGATCCAGTCCGGTTTTCAATTCCATGATTTTTATTAGATACAAATTGATTAAAAACAATAAATATATAAAACATACGATTCATTTTCCAAAAAAAACATCCTTATTTATAAAAAAAATTGGGTGAAAGAGAATAAGTGGAAAAAGTAATAAAAATTGATGGAAAAAAGTAAGGGGAGAGAGACACACACATATATATATATATATAATTGAGGGGTTAAAAAGGAAAAAAAGCATTGAATGCTTAGACGTCTTCAATACATATCTTAAAAAACAGAAACATACAAATTCAAACAATTATATTTTATAAAAAGGAGCAGACTAAGTACTAAGCAAACTTTTGTCATCTATATTATACTACATTACATTTCCGTTCATTACATTCTCAATGATTCTATGAACCAAATGATGATTAGTAAATTAATTTCCTTTAGTTATTAATGATATATAATACTATCTCTAAACCTAAATATAAAATATAGGTCTTACATTTAGGATCAGAGGAGTCTTTATTCTTTATATAGCTATTTTTAAATGTAGAATATTTTTATTTTATATCTTTTTAAAGAGTATGTAAGTTTTCCAAACAAAAGAGTTATACAATATAATTTACAGATATGTTACAAGTGGAAAAGGCCTAATTTACCCTTAATATTGTTACCATCCTTGTGATTCTACAAGGTTTGTTTCAACCTGGATGGCAACTACTTAGAAAAACCGAGTCTTGTATTTCTCTCCACATCCAAGCTTTTATTCTGTAGCAAATGGGTTGTAGAAGATGGCATGTTCTTCCTCTTCTCCTCATTCACCATCTTTTCCTCTTGAGCCATCCCCCACATCACTGAGTAAAAACCAATTCCTATTATACCTATTCCTATCATGCTGCATTAACAAATCAAACTCCACAGTGTTAGATATTATCCCACTACTTCACCATTCATGCTCAGAGTTTCACAAATGCGTTAAACATCATCCTTAATCCTTATAGTTTGATCGAATTTTGATTATGATCCTAGATCATTGGTTTTGACCCCATAATTTTATAAAAATTTGGTCTCAATTTAATGATCGGTCCCTATATTTTTAACAAATTTTAGTTTTAATCTTTATTCTTAAATATAGATCAAAGTCCTTATGAAATTATAAGGACTAAAACCAACTATCCGATCAAATTGTAAGAATCAACAGTGATATTAATCCTTCATTGATCCTACACCTTAGATTGTGTGTGTGTGTGTGTGTGTTTTTTTTTTTTTTTTTTTTTTACCTTCCCAGATAAAGAGACTCCCTCAGAAATATGAATCCCATGCCAATTGCAATGACCATTCCTAGAGGGGTAAACATAGCCACATAAATTGGCCCCTTCTTTCGGCCAGCCCATGCATAAACAACACTTCGGATTGATACCGTAAATATTGCCTGCAAATCAAATGATCCATCCATCACTACATAAATCATACCCCCAAGTGTAATTAAGTTTTGCACCAAACTAATTACACAGTTGATCAGCACCCAAGTAGTTAGTTTCTTCGGCAGTTTGTACTTACTGAATAAAATATTGCTACCAATTCCATATGAGACTTGAGTATCCAAGCTTCTGAAGCTCCCTCTGCAATGAGAGCTACTATGGCAGAAAGAACGACCACAAAACTGCAACAAATGGTTGTGACCATCAACTCTGCGGGATAGTCCTTGAGAATCCAAACCTGCACGTATATTTGAAGATGGAAAGTTTTCAAAACACAATATCATAGTTTCAGCCAACAAAGAATGGTTCAAATATTCGGATTGAGCTCATGTCTTTAATATAAAAGCAAGTTGACCAGTTTAGATAGTTTAAGGGAGTCAGTTATTTTAGTCATTTATAATAAATATAGGTTGTTTTTCTTAAAATATCATCTTTCATCATGACTACCCTTAGATAAAAACTTCTTAATGTGTAAATCAATAAAGACACGTTAGGGAAAAATTATTAATTTGGGAGAAAAAGTGGATTGAAGTATTATACTAAGGACCAAATCCAATTTCTAACTAATTCATATATTAATGCCAGAAGCAGTATTTCGTAACAACTATTTAGTATATGGTATTATAAAACAAGGTAAAAGTGCAAAAATACTCAAACTTTGATCCAAAGTGTGCCAAACGCAGTTTTTTTTTTTTTATGGGCAAAAATACGTATAAACTTTGAAAATAAGAGCAAACATACCACAACCGTTAAAATAACCTAACAATCATTACTTTTTGTGGAGGAGCCAACAATATTGTTATGAATATATGAAAGGTAAAAGGGAAAATCACCGTGAGGTCCCAAGCACTATACAAAATTAACAAAAAAACCCATAGCAAATTCTTCTATAAATAAAGTCCCTAAAGGCTGTATTATGACTAGTTCTGAATGTGAAGTTACCGGATTGCCCTTATTAATGTGCTTATTTTTACAAGCCTCTGAGCCAATTAACAACTTCATTCGCCTATTTTGACAATTATAACTGCCTACTTTGACAAGCTCATTTTCTCACTTGGACATGTTCTAAAATGGCAAGTTAATGTATTTTTTTTCACAAGCCTCTGTGCTAATTTTGTCAACTTCACCAGCCTATTTTGACAATTGCATCTACCTACTTTGACAAGTTCATTTTCCTCCTGCTACTCCTTTCCTTTTTTATTCAATGGAAGCAACAAAGTAATTTCACATTTAGAATTAATCACAATACAATTCCTAAGGACCATTTTTTATAGGAAAATTTGTTAAGAGACTTTTTTGTAGTTTTTTATGGTCCTTGGGTGCTCACTGTGATTTCCCAAGGTAAAAGTGTTAAGTTATTTTAATGGTAGTGACATCTTTACTTTCATTTTAAGAGCTTATGTGTAGTTTTGAACCTCCAAAAAAATATATGGTGTTCGATACACTTCAGGTAAAAGTTTATGTTTTTTTACACCTTTACCTTATAAAATAATTCAGATTTAAATACTATCAAGTGCTTAAAAAGAGTAGCTTACTTAATACTATAGTTTTCCATTCATACGAATAAAAAACTTATTGAAAAAATATTGGATTCCTTTGACTTTGCACTCAATTCCATTGCTTTAATTAGTAATTACAACAAGAGAAAACAACTAATTAATAGGGAGACAAAAGCGGAGTACTACTTTCTTAGAGATGGAATAAGTTTGAATATACCTGGACAACAATTAAGATAGAGAGGCAAAGGCTAGCAATTGAAAGGAGAAAGCCTCCCAAGAGCCAATTTGAATACTGTGAGAGCAAAACCCAATTCATCGGTGGCTTCTCTGGTAAGGGCTCAGGAGTAATTGGAAGACCCTTATAAAGGGTCACAACTAATGCTCCTGTGATTGACACCACCGTTCCAATTGCTTTCGCTTGACTGCTTCGTAATTTCAAATCCAGATTTTCCATCCTGAAAATTACAGAACATGGAAGTTCACTGATTTCTCAGTCCTGTACTTCTGCGGGTGAATAGAGCGAGGGCAATTATAATTTCTTAAATCTATCAAAGTTACAGATTTGTATGTATAAATAAAATGAAGGAGTAATTTTCTAAGTAATTTTCAAGTACTAAGAAATGAAAAAATTGATTACAGTTATTAAAAATTGCATTAAGTAATGTATAGATTGGTGCTTTATATTTGAAACTAAAAATTGTTTATGGTTAGTGTCTTATAATAAGGATTAAAGGGAGTAATAAAGATAAGTGAATATTGAAAAAAAATCCCGCCATCAAAAATTTTATTGTTGATAACCACCTAGTAAATTATTAGTAGTCTGATTTAGGTAATGTATTTCAAAAGAGACTTTTCCCAGACTTTCCTTAATGAGAAATCGTGACCAAAAAAGAGGAGTGACATCTGGATTACTTGAAGGGGCACTTCAAGTGATGAAGCCAAGAGAGGGAAGGCAATTGGCCACAACACAAAAAAAACAGAGAGGGTAAGTATACAGAAATGAAAATTATCGGATTTGAATTCTCTGAAATCAGAGATTTGCCAAGTGATTTGAAATAGAGTAAAATTAAAAAAAAAAAAAATACTCGTAACATTCAAATTAAACACTTGGCCCCACTCTCTTCGTTTCAATACATATAAAACAAAACATTTTATACAATCCTAGGGAGTGGGGACTACTGAAGGCCTGGTTCAAATCAATTGCAATGATATGATGTTACTTGTCCAAGTCCAATTTCCACAGGGAACAAGTTAAGGTGGAGACCACCCGAGTTCAATGATCAAAATGGAGTGGGCTCTCCATTTTTGTCCAGTAGCGTATACCATAATGCATTAGGCATATTACAGATCGCAAAAGCAGTGTTTCATTCAGGGCACACAAGTGACGATCTCACGGGAAATTCATATACCGAAATCATGCAAATGCGTGATGAACTTTTTACGTGAATTTGTTGTATTTTTTTTCATGGCGTAAAAGAGTAAAAATTCGTCAAACTATTTTATCATAATTTATAAACCTTAATTATAACAAGTTAATACTCATTTCCGATCCAATGGAGTTTGTTTACTACATTAATGAGTATTTACTTTATTGTTTCTTCATTATACGTATGTACCTATAAATAACTCTTACTTCGTGCTCTATTCTTCTAGTCCTATTTATAAAGTAGTAAAAAGAAAATTTTTTGTCATTTTCATAGGTAGATAGAGAAATCTTCATATGAATGTATAGTTTTTTTTTTTTTTTTTGCCAAGATATGAATGTATAGTTATACTCTTCATTTATCATTGTATTAACTTTATTCTTATGTGACATAATATATATTAAATAGGGGTAAAATTAAAAAAAAAATTATTGAATTTTATAATATAGTTCATACAATTTAAGATTTTCTTAGTCTGTGTGAAACATATTGGAAATGCCTTATAAATAAGAATTGAGAAGTATTTTTAAATTAGACAAATTTTCCAATATTGAGATTAAAGGTAAAAGTAAAAACATTATTATTATAGGGAGAAGTCTATATAAATCCAATTGAAATATCAATATCCAAATTCAGACCTACACTTTTAACAAATTATTAATGAGGTCTCTAGGGATTTTTTAATGTTATTAAAAGACTAGAATGCCCTCCTATAATTAAAAAAGGAAAATTGAAGGTAAATGCAGCCCTTTTTTTTCAATGGGATTTATTTAAGATTTTCTCTTTATTTTTAGTTTGTTTGTTTGTTTTATTTTTTGTTTTTTTAAAACAAACAAATATTTATCTCTCTATATATATACATATAATATAATTTTTTTAAAAAATATGTACTATTTATCAAAATAAAATTATTCAAATTTGTCTATATCCTATTTGATCGCAACAAATATTTTTGTCCAGCAGAGATATTATATGAATATAAGAATATATATTTATGCACAATATAATTTTTTTAAAAAATTGTACTATTTATCTATATAAAATTATTCAAATTTGTATATATCATATATAATCGCAACAAATATTTTTGTCCAACCAAGATATTATATAAATATAAGAATAAAATGGGTGGATTTATTCTTCTATTTCATAAAAAATCTTCACATGTGGTGGTTAGGGAATTTCACTTATTTCATTTCTCTAACGTTGATCCTATATACAAAACAAAGAATATGTTGTCCTTCCTTCTAAAGGTAAATTAATGAACATTAATGTGCCTATTCCATTTTTTAATAACATATTAAATCATGAAGTAGATTTTGTTGGTTTTTAATTAATACACTAATAATTATAACTAAAAATGAGAGAGTAAAGAGAGAATTGAATTAGCCAATAGAGGTGATTTGGGAAAGAAGAAATGACTTTGAGAGGGCAACGTGATCATTTAACAACATTCAGAAATCCCTAATTAGGCGTCTTAGCCTGATCAAGAATTTATTAAAAGTTGAGGCCTAAATTTAAATTTTAATATTTCAATTGGATTTAAATAAGATTCTTCCATTATTATAGCCCTCTACAATATATATCACTCTAGTCCTATTTATAAATTCATTTTGACCAAAAATTTTGGTCCTTATTATAAGTCCAATTTTAGTGTAATAAATGCATTTTTTACTTTTTTTTCCCCTATTAATTGCAATAAACAAAAAAATTTATTCATGTTAACTTTTGACACCAAAAAAAGATGAGGGCAAAATTGGAAATTTATTTCATAATTAATGAGTTAACTAACTCTCATAAGTGTGATAGAATTAGCTAATTTAAACTTATAAATAAGACTAGGGGTTGAAATAGGCTAGGCTAGGCTTTGCCTAAATAGGTCTGGGCCTGTAATAAAGATTGAAAGCCTGAGCCTGTATGTGGGCTTTTTTTTAGGTCTGAGCTTGGGCCTTCAGAAGGCCTGATCTTGGGCCTTCAGAAGGCCTGATAAGGCCTGAAGCCTGTTTAAAAGCCTACTTAAAATGTAGGACTTTAAATAGCCTTTAAAACCTATGCCGCCAAATTCATATATAACCTTTCATGCTTATATAAAATCCTACATTATGTCTTAAAAGCCTAACATCTATTCTTATCATAATATTAAGGATTAGTAAGGAAAAGAAAATAATGTTTAGTGACAATACTTGTCCGAACAAATAGGAATAAGAAAAACTAATCGTCTGTTGACTAATGAGATATATTTTTTAAAATCGACTAAGCATAACAAATAACATGTAAAACTAGACTTTTACCTATTTTACTTTTTCCACGTAAATTGGGACAAACTCTTCTTGTTAAGATTATAATATTTCATTTGACACTAAAATAAACTCATAACAATTATTATGCTTTAGTGGAGGGCACAAATTAGAGGAGAGAAAGTGAGTTAGTATTGCCATCTCGAGCGATTGAAGAGAAGAGATGTAGGGGTGAATGATTTATGCGAAAACAAGGGTTGAGTATAATGACGATGAGATATGAAACTAAGAATTAAGATTAAGTTGGTAAATTTATAAAATTATTTTGATGATATTATATATACTTATATAATAGTATATTTTTTTAAAAAAAAAAATTTAAATAGGCCAGGTCTGTAGGCTTGTAGGCTAGGCTTTATAAAAATAGGCCTGGCCTGTTTATCTAAATAGGCCTAGCAATATACCTGAATCTGAACCTGACCTATTTACTAAATAGGCTAGGTTAGGCTTTATGCAGGCTAGACCGTAGGTCCCTGTTAGAGGCCTGGCCTATTTCCATCCCAAAATAAGACCAAAATTGTATGTGTGTGTTTTGAAAAAAGTGACGGGCTTCTTTTTTTTTTTCGGCCCGTGATGAGCATTATTGAACACAGAAAAGTGATGAGAATTATTACTTTCATTTTATATTATGAAGCATTTTTAATTAATTCATAGCCATAAATAAGTACAACCTCTCGTCCTAAATATACTGGTTGAATTTTTTTAAAAATATTAAAAAAATTTATTAAATTACTATAACATATTTATATTTATCGTTTTTCTCTAAGCTAATTTATAAACTAATATATAAATATTTAATCATACACAATATATGATATGATTAAGTAATTTATTTAATTTTTTTAATCTCTCCAAAAAAAATCAACTAGTCTTATATTTAGAATCGGAGGGAGTATTTATGTTTTATGATATTCTAAAAAGAAATTTTCAAATTTACCATTTGTTTATTACAATTAACCCTATTAACATCTAATCTCAATCATTAATTATTAGGAATATTTTAGGTGAAACAATATTAAATATGAAGCATAGATATCTTATTGATAAAAATGGGGGTCTAAAATCCATACAAGGATCTCACACATAACTCTGTATTCAATTTTTTAAAAGCTAAACGACCAAAAATTTTCTGAATTTTAGGTTAAATGTATATAACCTCCCTAATTTTAAAAAGTTTAAATTAAGGACAAATTTTTAATTACATGACTATAATATTTTGTATTTTGACAATTAACTTCCCTGCCAACAAAATTTTCATTAAAATTACATGTCAAACATCAATTATTGTTTTTTAAATGATACAGTATATAATAAAAATTACTAGCAAAACTACCTTTGACATAAATTTTAGGCTAAAGTATACTTTTAGTGCTTTAATTTTATAAAGTATACTTTGAATCCTATATTTCTAACACCATTAATATTGTCAACACAAAATGGTGATGTAGCAAACTTAAGTGATGACTCTGCAGTTCACAAAGCATATTTTAATTTTTAATTTTCTAATATAATATATCTATATTATTAAACTAAAATAAACTGACAAATTGCTATAAATGAAATTAAGGTTTTGATATTTAAATTATTAAACTAAAATTGATTAATACAATCGAGATTTTGACACTAACTGCTTTATTAGGTTTTTATATATTTTTTAATTTACACATATTTTAAATTTAAGATTAATAGCATTTAATTACACAATTATCATTTAAGTTTACATAATCATCACTTGAATTTGTTGCATCAACGTTTTTCTCTAATCATATTAATGATATTAAAATTATAAGATCAAAAGCATATTTTTTAAAGTTCAAAGATAAAAAATATACTTCATATAAACTTAAAAGATTAAAAAAATATTTTAATCTAAATTTCAAGCGCAAGGGAGTTGCTTGTCAAAATATAAAATATTATGGTTGTTAATTTAACTTTTAAAAGTCACGGAGGTCATATTCAAGTGAGCCAAAAGTCAGGGATTTGTTTTACCTTTTTAAAGGGTTTTTTTTTTTTTTTATGAAGTAAGCATGTTGAAATGATTTTTGTTTTTTTTTTTTTGGAAATTACTTTTGAAAAAGCTAGAACAAACATGTTAGCCATTTTCAAAATACACAGAAGTCAGGAGGAAGCGGGCGAAGAAAACACTGACCTGGAAACAATGGCCAGGATGAAGGTGAAAGCAGGAACGAGATCCATCGCAACGGACGACAAAGTGGGAGAGCTTAATTGAATACCACTATACATCAGTGTCTGCACTGCACAGCTACCGCAACAAACAACGCAAAACAATCGAATCAAATTCCACATTCAGATTCAGAGCATTTCAGACTCCAAAAAATTTCTCAAAAACTTATCATACCTGAGCACGCTCGTCACAAAGATTTTACAGATAATTGACCTTGAGATTGGGGGAGGAGCCACCTTCCTATGAAAATCGTTAAATCAACAAAAAGTAAAGGAGTCATTAGACCTAAAGCTGAGAAAGAAATTAAACAGCGAGTCGGATTTGATATCGAAAATCGACAACAATGATAACAAATCCAAACGGTAAAAAGACCTAAAAGATGATAGTCCGACGGTGAAGAAGATGACGATGACTCAAATTAATCGGAAAAACAACTTGAAATCTCTTCTTAAAGTTAGGTCAAGGAATTGATTGATGGAAACCTGTGATAGAGGAAGGTAGAAGAAAGAAGGAAACAGAGGGCTAAGGCGTTAGAATACACGACGAACACGAATTTGCTCATGCCATTGGTGGTGGCGGCCTTGATCAGAGTGTTCAAGCCGACATCCAAGAACTGCGCAGCCACCATCGCCATTGTTATCGCCACACTCGCCATTATTGATTCACTGTTACGCTCTGCTTCTTGCTTCCTGGGGCGAGAGAGAGAGAGAGCGAGAGAGCGAGAGAGAGATGGAGATTATTGATTCTTGATAGTGGCCGAGTGGGCCGCACTAGTAGGGATGAGAAAAATCAGGTGGTCCGGTCCAGTCTGATCTGACTCGAGCTGGTTCGGTCTGGTCTTATTTAGTCTAAATAAGTAATATAATGAAATCGGACCAGACTGGATCAAACTGACTGGTCGGGTTGGACCGGGTTCCAGACCAAGGAACCAAACCACCTAGACTGGTTCGATCTGGTCCAGGTCAATTTCTTAAAAAATATTTTTATAATTTAGATGTTTTTTTTTATTTAATATTGTTAGAGTTTTTTTAAGGATTTATAATC
This sequence comes from Inga oerstediana, assembly GCA_963210345.1. Lineage (NCBI taxonomy): Eukaryota > Viridiplantae > Streptophyta > Magnoliopsida > Fabales > Fabaceae > Inga > Inga oerstediana. Next base: position 44,255,769 of record OY723409.1, read on the forward strand.
AAGTTCTATTTCTTTATGATGATTTTTATATGATTATAGGTATTTTTATTATCTTAATTATATTTATCATGTTTAAATCTTTTTTCTCAACATATTTTTTTTTATTGTTGTTGAATGTTGTTGGATATTCTTATAGATTTATAATGTTTTAATTTTTGGTGACATATTTTATATTATTATAGGTATTTTTGTAGTCATAATTATATTTAATAGGTTCAAATTTTGCCTTCCAAAGATGAAAAAATAAAAATAAAAAAAATATTAAATTTAGGTCTTGGACTACCTGGACTAGTCCAGATAGTCCACCAGACCCGGTCTAGTCCAACCCAACCTCGGGTTGGTACTGGACCAAACTAGACAACGGACTGCTTTATGTAACCTAAGATCTTCTCAAGACCAGATTTCAGATCGATGTCAAACCTGGTCTGATCCAGTCCATACTCATCCCTACGCTAGTATGGCTCCATCCTGATGAATTTATTGTATTGTGTGGAGGGACAAGTTTTTGGAATCGCCGTCTCAAGAGTCAAGATAGCTTGAGTAAAAAAGCTGACCGCATCGAGTTGGACGGAAAATGGCGATGTTGAAATTGGCGTGCCGTCACATATAGGGTATTCGTGTACCACGCGCGCCACGCGGTCAGTTACTAGGGTGAATCATATGTCCAATCCAAGTACCAAAATGTTGGAATTACAAAATATACGGGGTTTATGGGCAATTTTGCTCGGGATGTTTTCAAAGTTTGTTTTTAAAGTGTAAAAAAAAAAGGGGGTTAATTTTGTTCTGACCGTTGTATCAGTTAATTTTGATTGTTAGTTAACTAAATAAGTTGAGTTGATAGTTCACATATTATTTACGTCAAAAGTCAATATATCATTTACTTCATTTTTTTTAAGTTAGATTTAAAACTTTTGGAGCTCATTTACATTTTAACAAAAATAATATGGATGACATGTGGATTGTCAGCTCAGCATATTTGGCCAACTAACGGTCAAAATTAATCAAGACAATAGTCAGGGCAAAATTGCTTCATTTTTTACATTTTTGGGGCAAAATTATCCTCTAAAAACTTTCAGGACAAAATTTTCTCCACAGTGAAAATTTTCGGAGCAAAAATGTCCCTTAACCCAAATATATACTCCCACAATTGTATTACGCTGTTAAAAAAAACCGTTAAAATTAGAATTAATAAATATGCAAGAAATATTTTTTTTTAAATATACCATTATTTATGAATGAATAAGAAAGAGGGTACGAGTCAACATTTTAATAAAGGGAATGAACATTTTAATTAATACAATGTAATTAATTGAACAAAAAATGGGTAAAAAAGTATTTATTAGTCAAAAAATGAAAGGAAAAATTGTCCATAAAGACCTAATTAAAAATTTATTTGTCAAATAGGACCTAAAAGCATTTAAGGGAAGATCTTTTGCATACGGGGAAGATTTTTTAAACACAAAGAAATATCTTTTGCACATAGGGAAGATTGTTTAAACATAAGGGAAGATATATTAAATACAGGAAAAATTGTTTGAACCCAAGGAAAGATCTTTTGCACATGGGGAAGATTGTTTGAATACAAAATCCCATTTAACAATTAATTTGTTAAATAGGTAATATAAAAATATATTAAAAAAATAAGACCTTATTAATGGGGACAGTGTGTGTGTGGTACATTAATTTACATCATATTTTAATTTGATTTCTTAAATTTATAAAATGTATTTTCAATTTCTTGATTTTAAGTTAAGTTTATTGGCAAAAAATGTTGACTCCGTACAAAAATGTAAGTTTAAGTGATAATTACAATTGAATGTTGACAAAATATGAAATTAATTGTAATGGCTAAAATATATATTTAATTGTAATGTTGACAATTACAATTGAATGTTTAAGTGATAATTACAATTGAATGTTGACAAAATATGAAATTAATTGTAATGGCTAAAATATATATTTAGTCCTTTATCATTTATGTTTAATTCAAAATTTAATTTGGTCTTTTAAGTTTGTAAAATATACTTTTAGTCATTTAACATTAACACCGTTGTTTCATCTAATAGAAAATACTGACTGTGTAATTAAATAAAGTAGATTAAATTTTAAAAATATAAAAAATAAATTATTGTATGTTCTAACTCATCAATTAAAAAATATTAATAATTTAATAACAACAACAGTCATCTCATCTTCTTCCCATCAATTTACACTTGTCACTCTCCTCCAATGGCTTCTCCACTCCAATTTAACTTATCTCTTCTATATCCTTTGACTGACCAAGTCATGAGTTATCTTCAACACCTTCTCGAAATGAACATTCACAGATATTTAGATATCTAGTAGGTCCACCATCTTTAAAAAAGGAAAATAATGTTCCAAGTTTGGTCTTCCAACATCTGCTATGACATCCGAGTCTACCTCTTTAAACTTGTTCACTTTATTGGAGCAAACCAAATTCATAGAACAAAAACAGTTCGACAACAATTTACTGTAGTCATAAAAGTAGATTTTCTAATTTCTACTGCTTCTCTAGTGAGGCTGCTCTAATGGATACAAGCAAGGAGCTCCTGCATTTTCTCACTCCTGCGTTTCGGTGTGGTTTCAAGAATTACTGGAGAATAATATATTCTCGCATATTTTCTTCATGAATTGCGAGTGAGAAGAATAATAGATTAGAGGTGGAAGAAGCGCTGACTATCAGGAAAAGAATAAGAAAATGAAAAGAACACAGAGCTAGAGGTGGTAATGCGGGCTGGCCCTGTGGGTTTGGACGGGGCAAGCTGGTGTAGCCCACTCCCTTAAGCCAGCCCAAGCCCGTTTAAGCAGGCTGGCGAAATTTTTTTAAAAAAATATTCATTTTTTTTTTAAATTTTTACTCTCTTCCTCTTTCACCCTCTCATATCACACTTCTTTTCTTTTATATATTTCTGTTATGAAGTCAATTTCATTCTTACTTTTCCTTTTTTTTAATCAATTCACATCACAAAACTATATAAACATATCTCTTTTGAATTTAATAATAGTAGAATAAATAAATATAATATGAAAATAAGTGTCAAATAAAAAATATGGGGAATTAATTAAACACATCATCAAAGAAAAGAAGATCCAGATAAAAGAGACCAAGGGCATTTAAGAAAAAACTAAAATAAATAATGTCGGCTGGCGGGCTGGCGGGCCTGCATCAGCCCGTTTAGCTCGAATTTAAACGGGCCACCGAACCCGTTTATTTACCCGCCCGCCCGCCCCGAATTACCAGCTCTAATTAGAGTGGAGAAGCCATTAATGGAGGAGAGTGAGAAGTGTATATTACATTGGTGGGAAAAAATGTGGTGATTATTTTGATTATTAAATTATTAATATTTTTTAATTGATCTATTGGAATATACAATAATTTCTTTTTTATATTTTTTAAATTTAAGCATACTTTATTTAATTACACAGTCAACATTTTAAGTTAGATAAAACTAATAGTGTTAGGGTTGAAAACTAAAAGTATACTTTATAAACTTAAGGGATCAAATTGAATATTGGAGTAAACATAAATGACTAAATGAATACTTTAGCCGTTTTTAATATAATAGTTTTATCTTTTATTCCACATAATATTTTTAGTATAAAACATTATATTTTTACATTTTATTATAATTTTAAAATATAAAAATATTATATTAAAAATAAATTTAAACATATTTTATCATCGTTCAATTGTATAGTCGGCATTTAAATCCATTCAAATAGCTGTCACCATAAATTAAAATATAAAAATTTTGGCTATAGTTGGCACTATTCACAAGGCGTTGATACGATTGACTGTGTTAAGATTAGGAGATTAAAGTTATACTCGATTAATTTAAATTAAAACTTGATGAAAATTTAAAGCACCAACAAATATTACTACAGAAGGGATATTTAATGTCCGTTTTTAAACCCTTTAGACGACTTTTTTAAAAGGACGTATATGTGAGTGTCGTTAAAAGTTTTAAAATAGACGACTGTTTTAAAACAGTCGTTGTAAGAGACTTACGACGACTGTTTTTGCAAAAACAATCGTCGTATGTTGTGTTTTACAACGACTGTTTTTGCAAAAACGGTTGTTGTATCCCTCTATTTTTTTTTAAAAAAAAAAATCTTGTACAGAACTCAAGTTTTGGGATAGAAATTTCTAACAAGCAGTCGAGCAACATTCAAACAAAATTTCTAACTTTTCGTTTTAAGAAGTAAACCCCAAATATAATTGCAATTCAACTTCCAAAAATGATAACAAAAAAATTAAATATAAAAAGACAAGGAGAAAAACCTCAAGTGCTTTGCAAACACTTTCAAGCTCAGGGAAATTCTTAATCTTCTGAGTTGTCATTACAACCTTATTAATACCCAAGCAAATATTGCTACTTTGCTAAAAGATTGGAAGTGCTAAAGATCCACACTTATTAAACTCTTGAGAATGGACTGAGCATGTTCTTGATTATCGGAATGAGGCCGAGGAGGAGAGGGTTCACGAGAACGCTAGTAAAGAGGAAGGTGAAGGTCGCGATTGGGTCGAAGAATAGGTTGGAGGTTGCGTCTAGTGTCGGAGAGGGGCCAAATGATGTGATTAGAGGTTGGACTAGGGCTCAGAGGTGGATCTAAGGAGGAGAGGCGCGACTAGTAGAGGAGATACAATTGGGATTAAAACAGATCTGAGACACTTTCAACGACTGTTTTTTAAAATATTCGTTGAAAGTCTAAACGGTAGTTAAAAGTCTACACTTTCAACGACCATTTTTCAAAAACAGTTGTTGAAAGTGACTTTTAACAACGGTTTTCAAAAAATAGTTGTTAAAAGACAAATCAAAATTTCAAAAATGCCACTGTCTCCTTTTCAACTATTTTTTTAAAAAAGCGAACGTTAATTAGTGACATTAAAAGTACTTTTTGTGGTAGTGAAGTCAACATAAAATCTTACAGAATAATTTCAAAATTTTAAGATTTTTAGTTATAAATAATTTTATCTTGGTTTTTGGGCACAATTTCCCCAAGTTATATTGTATGGAGATTTTTTATTTTTTATTTTTTTTTGGCGTCATAAGAATGAATCCGCTAGCCCTAAGTGCTTGTTTTCTGACTATTATTGTTATTAAAAAAAAGGAGGTAAATCCTTCAACAAGTATAAATAAATTTTGCCCTACACACATCACATTGCAATTTTGCGTTGCGTTATGTGTTCGGTGAAATGTCAGAAGATCGACGCCTTTAATACGAACATAATCGGTTGGAATTAATTTTGTTTTATATTATCCAAATATTTGTATATTTTCTTTTTTGCCTGAAGATATTTGTATCTTCTCTTGTACGATATTTGGATGGAGAGAAAATTAGGGAAGGAGAAAAGTGGTGAGATAATATTATCCCTTCTTATGTAATACCCCGAATTTTGATATTTGAAGCTAGAAAATAAGCTTAGAATAAGTGGACTGTTAAGCCCCGGTTTAGCAGGAGCTGAAATTTATTCCCTAATAATTCTTCTATCTTTGTGGCATTAAAGAAAGTAGAATGATGAATTTCAGAGAATATGATATACGTTGTGATTCGAATGCGTTGTAGCTGGTGCCCAAGCCCTGCATTTAAGCATAATTATGTGTCAAAGCTTAAAATGCATTATAGGGGAAGGGTAGGGCGCATGGCATGAGGAAATGTAATATAAAATGTGTTTGGTAGTGATTCAAGAGGAATTGTTATAATTAGGGGCAAAATGGTAAAATTACTGACCAATTGATCAGTTACTGAAGAGGAAACTCATTGGTAACTTAAAAATCAATTGTTAGAATTGATTTGTGCAAGAAATTAAAGGGTGGAATCATATGTGTGTGAGCCTATGTGAACTCATGAGAGATATGATAAGGGTGTGACACATGGCACTTTTTGAACCCTTGGATCTTGATAAATTTGTCAAAGCTTTCCCTCTCTCCTCTCTTCTCTTCAAGGTCGGCCAAGAGGCCTCTTGGCTGCCCAAATCTAATCTCACTCCCTCTCTCATCATACTCCATGGACGCCCAAGCACAAGGAAGAAAGAGAAAGAAATAGTTCAATGTTTATGTGAGATAATATCCTCTAATGTAATAATATCCTTCTTTAATATTGTTCATAGTGATGAGAGTTTCATCTCTATGGTTTTATATTTTTGAAAAGTGTTTGAGAGCTTGAAGAAAATTGACAATGGAGGAATCAAGAAATTAGCTTGGGGAAGAGGAAGAGGTAAGGATTTGATGCATTTTGACCTAAATTTTGTGGTTGTTGGTTAAACTTTGTGAATTGTGGAATTTTGCCCTGATTTTGTGTAATTTCGAAATGGATGAATTGAGTGATGTTTTGTTGTGCAATTGGTATCATGTTGTGTTTTGTGGCCATTGAAATTAGTTTGGAACTTTGGAATGGAAAGGATTTCAATGTTGAGTTTTGTATTGTGACATTGTAATGACATATTGTGGTCATTGTGTAACATGTCAATGTGAGTTGAATTTAGTCACTTTGGTGTTTCCAATGGATTCCTTTTGAAAATTTGTGTGGGAATGAGGTTTGATGTGAAAATGGGACCATTGGAAGCCAAAGTGTGAAAACTAAAATTCTATCCATTGAAACTCTGTGCTAGGCAGTTTGTTTGTGTGGAAGTTTTGAATGGGCAAATGATGTCTAAAAATTTTGAAACATTCCAATCTTAAATTTCACATTCCAATCTTCAAAAATAGAAATATAATTTGTGTCATTTCATTTTGTGAGCTGGGAGTAATGATTTTCCAAAGTTTGATGTTAAAATTGGAATATGTTTTGGAGCAGTATTAAGTTTTGTGTGATTCTGTATTTGTGTGGTGATTTTTTATAATGGTCCATATTTTTCAGTAAATAGGATTTAAATAGCTTTCATTTGGCTTTGGAATCACCCCATTTCAATTTTTCTAGAATTAGTTATGATTTTTGGAAGTTCAGCTAAGAAACAGGATTTTCTTGGTTGCGGCCCAAATCTGTTTTTGGCTGCAGCCAACCCCCAAAAATCAATATTTTGCACTTCTGAGAGGTGGTTTTAGTATAATTTCTCTTAATCCTTTAGACATGTGTTTAGGCTTTAAGTAGCCACCTAAAGGTCTTAAATGTTAACCAAATTTTATATTTAGAAGTCAAGGAATTGGAAAAGGGAATAACCCTATGTCCTTGATTTTGATTATTAGGATTCGATATTTTTCCTGATCATGATCTACTTGTGCCGAAGTACGGCTGGAAAGAATAAGGTAGTGACTCTTCCCTTATACTATGTGTAAATGCAGTGTATGTATATGTCATCATGGTTTTGTGATATTACGGATGCTACGAAGCTTGTGTATTTGTGTGTCTTTCACCTGCGAGCGCATGGGGGGTTCCCATGGCAGAGGAAAGTCCCGCTGGGGTAGTAGTTTACGGGGAATTAACTATGTGAGCCGAAAAGCTATTTGTGCTGATGTGCTGCATGATGATATGCTTGCATGCTATGTGATTATGTGTGGTATGAGTGATTTGTTAGTATTAGAGCAAGCGTTTCACCCAAGAGGGGGGGTGAATTGGGTGATACTAAAATTTCTTCGGAAATATAAAACTTGACAATGAAATTAAAACAGTAAAGAGTAAGGAGAAATATCACCGAAGTGTACACCGAGAGTTATACTGGTTCGGCCACAACCACTTTGACCTACGTCCAGTCCTCAGAGCTTCTCTGAGAGTTTCACTATAACTTCCAAAATTTAGTGGGTTCTTGGCACCTCAGTACAAGCAAGTTCCTTCGCCTGGACACTCGCTCCCCCTTACAAGTTGTAGTCCAATCCCAACTCAAGGTTCCACAACCTCAAGTTATCTCAATAACAAATATTGAGTTTGAATGAAATATCTCTCTTACAAAGTAAATGAGAATCACTGAAGCATAGAAATATAATTACAACGTGAAAACAGAGCAATGAACTTGATGATACGTTTGTGTATGTTCTTGTTGTTTCTCTGTTTGGATGTTCCAATATATATAGATATGTTGGTGAAGACCGTTGGAACACTTTCTTTCGTCCGTTGGAGAGTGCGCAGCCACTATTGAATTTTCAAGTTTTTGAAAAATATCCGTTGGCGGTGGTTGGCATTTGAACGTTTCATTTGACTTCCATTACTTGATAGGATTTCTTCATTGTTCATCTATAAATAGGCTAAGAATACTAATACAATGAAAGATTAATCATATAGGAAACAAATCAATGAACGTTTGAATGATTTCTGGATTTCTGGATTTGCCTACTCGAGTAGCTACTCGAGTATCCCTTGAAGTTTACTCGAGTATCATCGGGAAATCTTTGATCAACTGCAAGTCAATGAATAAATACAAGATTACTCGGGTAGTGCATGGAGTAAACTAAATTTCAAACCTTTGGAAATAGTTATTTACTCGGGTACCTACTCGAGGAATGCATTTACAACTTCATAGGTTACTCGAGTAACACCTCGAGTAAACCTTCAAATAGCTTTTGATTACTCGATGCTCTACTCCAGTAATGTTGGCAGGATTTCAAGGCCGAGAGCAATTACCTTGTTACTCGGGTACTGACTCGAGTAATGCACTCATTTCTGCATAGGTTACTCGGGTACCACCTTGAGTAAATGTACTTTCTGTGCATGACTTACCCGGGTAATGACTTGAGGTTTACCTTCAAAATAACTCTGGATACTCGGGTACTTACTCGAGTAATTCACTTAAAATAATTGCATACTAGAGTAAAGACTCGAGGAAAATAAGGTGTAAAGGAAATCAAGTTTATCGAGTACTACCTTCAAGTTTTTACTTACTTCAGTGCGTTACTCGAGTAGCTCCTCGAGTAACATTGGCAGTAGTACAAAGTGCCGAGAGCTCCACAATTTCAGAAACAGAGTTACTCGAGTAGCTCCTCGAGTAACATTGGCAAGCCGAGAGCAACTCCAAGTTTTTTTACCTTGTTACTCGAGTCGCTCCTCGAGTAACATTGGCAGGCTGAGAGCAACTCCAAGTTTTTTACCTTGTTACTCGAGTCGCTCCTCGAGTAACATTGGCAGGTTACTGGAAGGTGCCTTTGGTTACTTCAAGTTTTGTCTCATTACTCGAGTACGTACTCGAGTAATGCTTTAGAAAACTTGCTTCTGATCAAGTTTCTCAGCATTTTCTCTTGGCCTTTCTTCATTATTCCAATGCTTACCTCAAGTGATGCTTATCCCTGTTATTCCTTTGTTCAAACTTGTTTATTAATTATTTCCTTTTCAAACCATTCTTTTGTTATCATCAAAACATGAGATCTAACAGTTAGTACTGGGATTCTTTTGAATTTCATTCTTTCCATTGACTAACCTTTTAGATATGGCAAGTAGCTCAGAGAAGGAGCAAACAACCAAGGATGGTTAGGGCTCCCGTTGGAGTTGTAGTTTGTGGTAGTTGGCTATCATAGTTGAGAGTATGATATAATTTATATTCATCTTTGGATTTGAAATGTATATTGTAGAAAGATATTGTGTAATCCCCTAAATGGGAATTTGTATACCATTAGTAAATGTATAAACCCAGAATTATCGGGATTATTATGTTGTGCACTTTGATATGTTATGAATGTGATTTATCTTCGCAAGGTAATTATATTTAAAGTATGAATATGAGTCCAGGTGTATTAGATTTCAAAAGGTATTTGTGAAAACCCTATCTAAATGATGGGATTGAAATTAAGTTTTGGTTATCTGACGGTCTCTAATTCATCTTAATTACGTATTTCAAATTATAATTACGGAGGGGGTTATATCTGTTGGAAATTGTGCCCTAAGGGCCAATAATTGTACTTTGAACATTATTATTTTAATGAAATTTATCCATTTTGTTATCATATTATTTGTATGTTAACTGTGATAATTGTATCCTTGGATAATTCATGAAGATTGTCCTAAAATGTCCTTAGTCGATCATCTATACGGGAGTAGAGATGAAATAAGACCAGTATGATTTTGATAAGATATGGAGATACGAATCAAAGTCTTAGGCACTTGTAAGAGTACAAGGTGCTGGACCGACCCACTATGAGAAAGCTACATGGATCAAGTCATAAGTTTTTCTCATGTATAACCACGTCACAATGCCCTTAAACCTGAGGTCATCATAGATTTCTATATGAGAGTTGCTAAGCTTTGAACTAGTCAAAAGTCACCTTTGACCGGGTGATGATAAAGGGTACAATCGGGCATGGTGGTTTTTCATGCAGAGGAATATGAATGATCAAGATGGAATTTGTTTCTCACATTAGTATAGAGATATTATTGGACCCCTCGATGAGTAAGTCTGAGAAATGTATGGCCATACTACAATGGAAATGAGTTTTCATTTCTATTGTCAGACTACTCAGGAATCGAGAAAGTAATAATCAGGAATAAGAGGATGACATTACCCATGCCTCATCCTTGACCGATATATCGTTTGACAAAAGGGACGTGACATGGTTGTATGACAGGTTGCATCGTGTTAACGATCCTCATATGAATTGGGTAGTCGTGATGTCTTGCTAGAGGTCGCTTGTGACTTGTGGGTTAGTACAGTTATTGGCCCACTGCCAACTTCATATGGGCCTACAGGGTCGTACACAAGAATGGCCCAACACGAGATAATGTTTAATTAGGGTGGATGAATTATATATATATATATATATATGTATATATGTAATATAAAAATTCGTTAATAATATTATATAGATATGTATTTTCGAAATACATATTATATATTTATATATTATATGATATTATTATATTGAGTTAGGTTTAAATTTAATTTATTAAGATAAATTAAATCTAATAACTAACATGATATATATATGGTATCTCAGATTTAATTTATGCAGATAACTTAAATCTAATGGCTCTTTATTTGGATTAAATAAATAGGTTAAATTAAAACTGTTGGACAGATTTAATTTAAACTGAATTTATTTAATTAGCTCATCAAGATAATTAATAGTTAATTAATTTCAAAATTAATGATGATTAATTTTGAAATTTGAAAATAGCCCTCATAGGTTATAAACTTGATAGAGCAGATATACTGACATACACATGAGAATTGAGAGCCGTAAGGGAAACCCTAGGATATGTTAGAGGCGCTAGCACGCAGTCTCAGTTGGAGAGTATTCGTGTGGATATCGGTAGAGGGAGCGGACCTAACATGTTAGCTCCTAGAGATCGTGAAAACCCTAAGTTGAAAAATGTACGAGTTCTTTCTAACCCAATTTAAACGTCGTTGATAGATCCTCGATTATGATCGATAAAATTTTAAAATTCTTCTGCTATTCCTACCGATCCTAACAATATCTTATGTTTGGATTATGGATGGAAAAAAGTCAGGATCCTAATATGGCCTAACATATATTAAGCTTAGCCTAGCCTATTTAGTAAATAGGTTAAGCTCAAGCTTATTTACATAAACAAGTCAGGCCTGCTTTCACAAGGTCTAACCTATACAAGTCTATAGATCTGACCTATTTATCTTTTTTTTAAATTTATACCATTATATAAATATATATAATATCATATAAATAATTTTATAAATTATTTATAAATTTACCAACTCAGCCTTATTCCTATATTTCACATCCCAACTCATTCACACATACTCATTCGCAACAACCTCTCTTCTCTTTGACTGCTCGATATGGTATTGCTAACTCATTTCCTCTGTCTTGATTTGTATCGTCCACTAAAATATAATAATTACTATAAGTTTATTTTAATGCCAAATGAAATATTAGAATATTAATAGGAGGAGTTTGTCCCCATTTATATGGGAAAAGTAAAAGGTAAAATATAGTTTTACCTGCTGCTTGTTATGTTTGGTCGATTTAAGAAAATATCTCAATAGTTTACCTTTGATTATGACTTAGTGACTTTGTTTGTTTGTTGCATGATGCGTATCATTTATACCCTAATTTTGACAACATTTATGTGTTAACTTAGGACTTTTGTTGTTGTAATTTAAAAAAAAAAAAAGCTGAAAAAATAGTAAAACTTGTTAAAATAGTTTTAGCCCTTTAGGGCTAACCCTGGAGAGATGACTGCTTTGCTTTAGCCGGGCCTAAAAGGACTAACCCTTGAAGGGCCGACTCTTTTTACCAGCTCTATTTCCATGCCTTCTACTCCCAATTTTGTAATATTTGAGCACCTTTTTAGGGAAAAACGGCAAAGTGGAAATCTTATGTACGGTCCCAAAAAAAAACAGTGGAAATCTTATGGAAGATATGATCATTGAAATTAATGTGAAAGAAATAAGAAATGAAAATGAAATAATAAAGTTAAGACTTAAGCGCATAATTACAATTAAATAAGGGGAAAAAAGCTATGGTTCATAGGGGTGTTCGGGATCGGGAAATGCCATTCCCGATCCCGATCCTGAAAAGGGTTCAGGAATGATTTTCATTCCCGATCCCGAAAATTTCCTGATTTTCGGGATCGGAAAATTTTTGGGAACGGGAATTTCCCGATCCCAGATTTCCTTTTTTAAAAAAAAAAATCTTTATATTAAATTTTTTGTTGTATTTCCTTTAGTCTAGTATAAATAAATAATTTCTCTAATATCATATTGTACCTAATAAGTCTAATACAAATATATAATTAGTCCAATACATGCTTAAAATTGTCGATTCAGCTACAAAAAGAACAAAGACAAAAACAAAAAATTAGAATTATTTAATAAATAATAAATGAAATTAACTAAATAAACTAAAAGAATAGATATTACCTTAAGGGTATTAGGGATTTTCACATTTTATTTTAGATTTGGTCTTATTTTCTTAAATATTTTTAAAAAATGTATATGTATATAAATATATTCGGGATCGGGAAGTCCCATTCCTGATCCCAATCCCAACTTTTTCCCAATTCTGAAATCATATTCCCGATCCCGAAATTTTCGGGACAGCATTTTCCCATCCCGATTTACTCGGGATCGGGACGGGAAATTGATAAACACCCCTAATGGTCCAAAAGAAAAGGGAAGTAGGAGCGAGATGCCATAATATTAAAATAAAACAGGATGGGGCCATGGATCCAGAGAGCTAGGTCTCATCACTCAAGTGGCGATCTGATCATTATCTAGGAATTATTTTTTTATAACTCACACATTTATTAAACTCTCTATAGAATCTTTACATGAAAGAGGACTCAAATTCATAACTTCACACTCGAGAGAGCCAAAAGAGATGTCATATTGCCATGACCACATAAACCACATTCTTGGTGTAACTAACAACAAAAATATGGTTAAAACATAGGGACCTTTTTTTTTATGAAATGAAACATAGGGACCTAGAATTATATTTGTCCACAAAAAAAATAGTAGTTTTATACCTTCATAGAATATAAGCATATTTGGATGTGATTAAATTTTTTCTCAAAAAGTAATTTTAGTAGATTTTAAGTACTCCCTTAAATCTTTAATATAAGAGCTAGATAACTACTTTAAATATATTAAGGAAATAAGTTAAATTAGTTATTTGTAACAAATGTGTACCAATTTACCTAAAATATGATCCAATCATGGGCATTGGAACCATCTATCAACATAAATTCTCTTAATATATATAATCAACAAGGATACTTTTACTAATATAGGGTTGTTCTAGCAGTGTAAGGTTCCATTAGATAGGCCTCGAGTTCAAATTCGAAAGGAGACACCTGTACTGAGAGGGGTATCTATGAATCCTGAAACTACAGTAATCCGTCCTCCTAGATATATAGGACGACAAATAGTATTTAAAAGTCAAACAACATAGTGTTATTTATGTTTAGACGATGGGCTTTTGTAAAATAGTCATTTCATAAACCGAAACTTATTTGAATGATTAATGGAAAAGTAAGTTTAAATGTAAGACGACTGAAAATGACATGAAAGTTATTAAATAAAAGCTAAATTATACTTTTGATTGTTGAAGTTTACATGATTTCTCATTTTAATCCTTTAAGTTTATAAAGTGTATTTTTAGTCTTTCAAATTTAACTTCGTCAATGTTACAAACAGAAAGTACTTATGAGGAAAATTTATGGGGTGACTGTTCAATACTGACGAAGCAAGATTAAATTTTTTTAAATTATAAATATTAGTGCAAGCGTTTTCACCTAAAAGGGGGGTGAATTGGATGATCACAGAATATTCAAATCGTAAATAGAAATTGAGAAAATTTAAAACATAGTTTAGAGATAGGAAAAATATCATCGAAGTGTATATCGGGAGTTATGCTGGTTCGGTCACAACCACTTTGACCTACGTCCAGTCCTCAGATTTCCTTTGAGAGTTTCATTATAACTTCCAAGATTCAGTGGGTTCTTAGCACCTCAGTACATAGCAAGTTATTTCACTGGACACTCGCTCCCCCTTACACGATATAAGCCAATTTCCAACCTAAGATTCAACAACCTTAAGTAATCTCAATAATGAATATTGATTTTGCAATGAAAATCTTTCTCATAAAGTGAATATAGAATTATTGAAGTACAGAGTGCATAAAGAATGGACAACAGAGCAAATATATATTGATCGTTGATGGCTCAGTGTGTTATTTTATCTTGTGATTATTTTCTTCTTTGAATGCTTTCATATATATAGTTGAATTTAATATCTATTGTCAGCATTTCAATATGTCTGTTAGAGTTACGCAGCTTCTTTTGACCGTTCTTCATATTTGAAAAATATCGTTATGGTAGGTGGACGTTATGAACGTTATGTTCTTCGTAAAGTGACTTCTCTCTCTTTAGCATGATCTCTTCATTGTTTTCCTGTAAAAATACTTCAAATACTAATATAATGAAGTGTTAGATACCAATGCATTAAATCAAAGAGTAACAGATGATCATCATGCATTAAGATTCATTATTTGAGTGATCACTTGAGTAATTTAGGGTCATCACTTGAGTGATCTCTTTCAAAACTTAGCAGAGAATTAAAGGAGCTTTATAGGCTTCATCACTCGAGTGATCACTCCAACAACCCCTTGCAATTTCAGGCAGAGAGTCATATACTGTAATACCCCAAATTTTGAGATTTGAGGTTAGAGAATAAGCCTGAAATAAGTGGACTGCTAAGTCCCAATTTAGTAGGAGTCCAAATTTATTTCCTAATGATTCTTATATCTTTGGGGTATTAAAGAAAGTAAAATAGTGAATTTTGGAGAAAGTAATTATGTTTTTGGTGAAATTGCCTATGAGATAGTGAGTTTGTCATGTGATTTTGTATGATCAAATGATGAGCAAAAATTATGAAATTTTACAAAATGAAAGTAGTTATCCTAAGCTTTAATTGGATAGGTTATATGACTCAATTAGAGCTATATACAAAAAGTTATGAATTTTTGAAGTCAGCACAGAAAAACTGTGAAATTTTTGGAACAACATGTAAAGATTAAAAATATGGGAATGATGTGCTTCCAAATATTAAAAGGCTATATTTTTCTTTAACTAGACTCAATAAGAGTTTTATAACCTTTGGAATCACTCCAATTAGATTATTTTAGAATTAGTTATGATTTTTCAAAGTTGGGCAGAAAAACTGCCAGAAATCTGAAAATGGGAATTATGACATCATCATAATTAAAGATGACATAAGCTATCATAATATAGCATCTCCTTCTTCCTCATGTGCTCCTTTCCGATGTGAAACAACAGTTGAAATAGAGAGAGAACGTTTGAAATTTTTAGTGAGAGAAAAAGCAAAAATAACAAAGTAAGCCGATTCCTCCGATGATTTAGCTCCTAATCGTTGTAATGCTTCTCCTAAACTCTTCCTATATGTAAAGATTTGTGAAGCTCAAATTGGTTGTTGAAAAGGTTAGGGTTTTAGCTATATAGGAGAAAAGCTAAAGGGAGCATGAGGTAACTTCTAAACCTTTGTATATTGCTTGTTCTGGCTGTCGTGGACAATTTAATCGGTGAAATTTCACCGGATTGTCTTTGATTTGAAATTTGGAAATTGAATTGGCCTGGGGTTATACTGCCGAAATTGGGTCTAAATTATAGTTATAACCTAATGTAATAGTTAATAAAGTAGTTAGGAGTAGAAAGAAACACGTCTGCAGAGTCGGATTTGAAAAACCCCAATTTTCCTCGGAGTTCCTATAAGTTTCAGCCAGCTCTAGAAATGGGCTTTAGAGTTGGATTTTTAATGATTTGATGGTTTCATTGAGTTTATGAGGGAAAATTAGGTGGGTTATAGTTGGTCACTTTTACGGAAAAGGCCGAAAAGACATAATTACAAAAACGCCCCTAAAACCCTTAAAGTGGGGCTGTCAAGGATAATTTTGTAATTTGACATTGAATTTGATAATTTTGAGTTTGAAAATGGATTCCTTGGGCGAAAATATGTCAGAATAGTCCATGTCAAAATTTCAGGAAAAGTACAGTCGGACCGGGTACGGCGGGGCCGGGCCGGGTCCCCGGGGGCATTTTAGTAAATTTTCATAATAGGCTCATATAACCCCTAGAAACACTATGGAAGTATCTAAATTGAATATTTGGAATTGTAGGACCAAGTTGTGAGCCCAGTCGTTGGCACGCTTTATGAGGCACACGTTTTGAAGCGTAAAAGGGTTAAGGTAGGGAACTTACCTCTCCTGCATGTATTTGATATTTGTGTTGGTGTATTGATGCATGTTATTTCTTTGGTTGATTATGTGAAACATATATGAATAATTGAAGTTCTGTTGTTGTTGATGCTATGGCCATAAGTATGTTGTTTGAAACATTGAGCTTGCAGATATGTCATTGTGTGAGCATAAGTTATGTAATGTAAGCATATCATACATTAAACACTTATTTTGCATGCGTATTGGTATTAGTTTCCTACTGAGATTCTCTCGAATCTCACCCTCCCCTACCAACAATTTAGACAGGGCAAGAGGCTCAAGGAGGGGACAAGCAACCAGGGGTTGCGAAGACCCCCTATGATTATTTGATTTGGTAGTTGGTTATCAATGTTGGTTGGGATTATTGTGTATATTTCGGATATGTATTTAGGATGTATATTTGGATGGGTATTTGAAAGGGTATTGTGTAATCCCCTTAATGGGCATTTATAAATCCTTAGTAAAGGTATGAACCCGGGGTTGGCCGGGAATTATATTGTGTGCTCTGATATATAAATATGATTAGCTGCGTTATCTCTAATTATATTCTAAATGTGAATATGAGACCAGGTTGTTTGGATTTTGAAAAGTATTTGTGAAAACCCTATTGTGTATATGGGTTTGAAAATGAGTTTTGTTAATCGTTGATTTCTAATTCATTTTAATCGCGTATTTCAGATATCATTACGGAGGGGGTTACATATGCTGCTTTTCTTACCTTATCACTTGAATGGACACTCGAGTGATCCTTAGTCATATCTCGAGTGATCCCTTGTAAATTTTGCTAGAGACTCTACCTTGTAAAGAGTCTCATTTTCTTTCTTCATTACTTGAGTGATAGCTCTGCATGCCACAAAATACTTTGTTTCTTGGGTTAAGGTGCAAAAATACACATGTGATTATCCTCGAAGTGCACCTAACACCAAATGCTTTTTTTAGGTGCAACAGTGACTATGTGGTTACAAAATAGGGGCAAAAATACCCTTTGCCCGTTAGTTTGACTGTTTGACCGTTAGTTTGACTTTTTTATCCTGAAAGTGATGACGGGTACGATAACATAGACGCTGGAGTGACATTCTGAAAAAAAAAACTTGCTAAAAATCAAATTTTCCTAATAAATCATATAATTTAATAAAAATTAGTAATATAATATATGTATTATAATGATTTTAATTTAATAATATTGGGAATCTAGGGTTGGGAAAAAAATGAACAATCAGTATGTTTTTTAGGGTAACAGCTCTGCTGAGTGAGTTAAGCACTATGCACTCAGATTTGAATCTACTTCAGTGAAGGTGGTACTAAAATAGTGAAAAGTGGGTAACATTAAT
Source organism: Inga oerstediana (assembly GCA_963210345.1). Lineage (NCBI taxonomy): Eukaryota > Viridiplantae > Streptophyta > Magnoliopsida > Fabales > Fabaceae > Inga > Inga oerstediana. The sequence continues at coordinate 44,273,755 of OY723409.1, forward strand.
TGCAAAGCTTTACCAGTCAGTGAGTTTTTTTTTCCAAAATGTTATTCTAGCATCCATGTCATCGTACACGTCATCACTTTCAAGGTCAAAAAGTCAAACTAACGGTCAAACGGTATTTTTGCACCTATTTTGTAACCACATAGTCACTCTTGCACCTAAAAAAAGCATTTGATGTTGGATGCACTTTGAGGACAATCACATGTGTATTTTTGCACCTTAACCCTTGTTTCTTTATTCAAAAATCTTTTATTCATTATCAAACCTTTTGTAAAATCATTCTAATATTTGTTATCATCAAAACATATGAAATTTAATAATAAATACTTACAACCAATCAAAAAATAGCACCTAATTTAAAATCATTATCAAACCTTTTGTAAAATCATTCTAATATTTGTTATCATCAAAATATATGAGATTTAACAATAAATACTTACAACCAATCAAAAAATAACACCTACTTTAATTTTAATTCTAGTTGTCACCCCAAATTTTTGTTGGAAAAAGAAGCCCTCCTCCAACCCACCAGCCCCTTCCTTTCTCCTTCTTATTGTTGCCCCTCCTCCCCAAACTGCACTGTCAGATCATAACCATCCCTGTTCCGGCATGGACCCAGCTTCCTTACTTATCCAAATGATAGGTAGGGAGAATTCATCTCATCTGGATAGTCCATATTTAATTTTTTTTAACTCCCAATTTTTCAATGAAAAAATTATTTTTTTGAAAAAAAAAATATTAGTTAAAAGATTATCTTTATTTTATATTATCTATCCATTAAAATAATTTTCTTAAAAAATAAAAAAAAAATTTAAATTTAGACCATCTAGAACTCATCTGAATGGCTAAATGAGATAAATTTTCTCTACCTCTCCAAGATAGATAGGTACTTTTGGATGATCGAGATGAGATGGACTCTCCCTATCTATCCAAGATAGGCAGGAAACTAGTTCCGTTCCGGTATCCTGCTTCTTCTTGTTTGAAGTATGAACGTATCCTTCTTGATTTTATATGGACATACGAATTCTCACTTCACTATTTTGTCGTTTACATTAATACGATTGTATTCTACATTTTACTTAGAAGGGTTTATTTCCAGAAAATAAGATTCTTGAAACGAGAGCTAGGCTATAAAATGACGACCTCATCCGTAAAATGACTGCTATTATTCATTCAACCTATTGTAGCTTGTTTTTGAATTCATTGCGATAAAAATGACTTTTTTTAATATGATTTTTGAAAACTTAAATTAGAATATAAAAATTAGGTTATGTAATATGATTTATATTTGGATTGATGGTGATAAAAGTGGTTTTTTTTTAAAACTCAAACTTATTTAAATAATTACTTAAAAAGCAAGTTTAGGTGGAAAATGATATAAAAGTACATATATCTTACTAAATAGTACACACACATTATAATTATATATTATGATAACTTTAAGACATAAAATAAAATTAAATACTTCATGGTTCTATTTATAAATAATTTCTATACCATGTTTTATAAAGATTAAGAAAAATCTTAAACCTCATTAACTCTGCCTTAAAATTTAACATTTTTCTAACTTCATTACTATTTAATATATAATGTACCCCATAAAAATAAAGTCAATATTATAATAAAGGAATGATATGATCATATATTCATATGAAATTTTTTTTTACTACCCTATAAAATAGGGCCAAAATAAACATTCTCCTCTTCATACAGTACAATAAAAAAAATGGAATATAACATTTTTTTTTTTTTTGAGCAAAGGAATATAACATCATTTGGATTTGTCTTTTCCCCTCTAAGTTTTCGCTCTCCCCGTAATGAAAGGAAAAGCTATAAACTGTTAGCCACTTTGCTGGAATTCGGGGGATCTTTTAGCGGATTTGTTAAATCTTTTCCTTTTTGAAATTTATCGACTTCTAAAGGTAGGCTTTTTATATCATCTAGACTTAAATCTTTTCATCTTTTAATTCATAAGAAGATTCATTTTCTAGGTATTCTTCTAGACTTATTTCAAAACTTTTAGTTTCGATTATCGCTTTTTCTTCTTTAAAACTAAAAGATGATGATGATTCTGATTCATCACTATCTTCTTCTTCAATTTTAGTTTTTAATTCTTCTAAAATTTTTCTTTTCTTTTCTTCTACTTCTTTTTCTTTTAGCTTTGACTCTCGTCTTTTTCTTCTTTCTGTTTTCCTTCTTTCTTTTTCTAAAAGAATATTTCTTAACTCTTCTATTTCTAAATCTATAGCAGAGGGAATTGCTAAAGAAAAAGGATAGATTTCTTTGTTTTTTAATCTCGGCGTTATTATCTTGCTACTAGAAGCTTCTCTTACTATTTGTTCTCTAGTAAGTTCAGATTCTATCTTAATTTGTTCACTAATTAATTCTAATTCTTTTTTCAAAATCTTTAAATGATTCTGTATAGGCTCTAAGTTTACTGGTAAACCTTGGTTAATTATTTCTAACTTCCTATTCTTGGATAGTTCTTTTTCTATTTCGATTTTCCTATTTTTTAAACTAATCATTAAAGATAGGAATAATCGGATGATTTCTGGTAAAGATTTTGCAATCTTCTTCTTCTGTGTTCTTCTTCATTATACTCGGTATAATGATGAATACTTGCATACTTGTCTTCACAAGTATCAACAATTGGCTCTTTTTCCTTATTCAGGATTATAGGCTCTGATACCACTTTGCTGGAATTCGGGGGATCGTTTAGCGGATTTGCTAATTCTTTTCCTTTTTGAAATTTATCGACTTCTAAAGGTAGGCTTTTTAAATCATCTAGACTTAAATCTTGCATACCGCAAGTTATGGACATGCATCCACACTTTCTTTTATTGGCTATCTCAATCTTTCCATAATCAGTTTTAGATTCTGGAAATAAGGGATTTAATTGTCTTCCTACACTGATTTTTCTCAACGTAGAAGCTTCTTGGGCTATTAGATGGTCAACTATACATTGACTGATCGACTTATAGATGTAATGTTTTACTTGAACAAAATCTCTTAGACTAAAAAGCCAGAAATTTCTTACTAAGTACTCATCTGAATAATCAAATGAACAACCAAATTGTTCAATGAATTCGGCTATAGCAGAATGCAATCTATTTTCAAATATAGCTGCTTGAATTATCGGATACTTTCTAATTAAACTCATTTCATCCATAAAAATATAGATGTTCTTATGATATTCCTTGGCTATATACATTAACTCTAGAATAAGATTCTTCATTTTAATAAAATCAAGGAATTCTAATTTTGTTCTATCATGCTTCGAATAACTAATAATCAGGATTATAACAGGATGAGAGATTAGGATTTACCGGGTCCAACTCGTCTTCCGCAAGTCGTCTTCTTTTCCACACTTCTCCGCCTCAGCGCCTTTCTTTGCCTTTCCGGACTTACAACAGCACTAGCAGACCTTCGGGAAACAGAACTACAACTTATCGAAATTATAATCGTCCGGTTATCCGGGTGATTACCTCAACTCATCCTCTCTCCTCTCGAAATATTAGATAAGAAGCATAATTGTAGAACAAGGAATAAGAATTCCTTGGCTTTTATTTACTCAAAGAGAATATACATGGCTGGAGGAAAAACAAAGTACATTAGCGAGTGAGGTGCTAATTCGTGCTCTGTGAAAAAAACCTCCTTCGGTTTATATAGACTCGACTACTCAGATAACCATGGTTTTATAATTCAACCATAGTTTTCTTTATACAACCCTAGTTTACAAAAGTAATTCACGGGTGGTATACTTTAGTCTTGTGGCCGACAGCTTTTTGAAAAGCTCTTTATGTGGTGAACACGCTTTCTTCTTGCTTTTTCTTTTCTTTTGTCTCTTCTGCCGACGGTGGTTGACAAAGTGGACAACTGTGTTGCTTTTCTTCTTTTCTTTGCATTATCGTGCAAAAGCTTTCTTTTACTTTACTGCTGGCACTGATTTGATTCAGTCTTATCTTTCTTTTGAAAGCATTCAGTTGGCTGATGACACTTGGCTTCATCGGATTCTTCTTTTTGCAATAAACAATTGCAGATTCGGTGACATGATAGGTCCATGCTGCACCATCTTCTATCATTTCTTCAATTTCTAGAAGATAAGGGACATATCCAGCTACTCGTCTTAATTGAGAATAATACTCATCAGACACCCATTTAATATCTGGGATACTTTTCTTTATTTTCAAGTCTATCTTTTGGTTTATCCCAACCGTTCCAACTTGACAGATGTAAGGACCTGTAAAGGAAAATTCTGGTGGGACAATAACAAATTTTAAGAACTTGATTTTGGCTGGTCCTATTTTATCTAACTCTTTGATGGCTAGAACAATAGGCTTTGGTAAAATACCATCAATCTGTTGATGATTTTCTACATAGGCTAAAGAAAGATAACCATAATTAAACGCAAGTTTAATTATCTCTTTTGGTGCTTCGCTCAGGGTTAAGATTTTTGGATAATAACTTCCATAATCTATGGCAAAGGTCTTACTAGACTCTTGATTATTTCCTGAGTTCATAATTGTATTAACTCGGTTATATTCAATCAAAAAGTCATTTTTTGACTTATGATTCTCGGGTAATTCTGGAAACTGTTTTGGGTGAGGGGGTAACTGTTTAGCTTTCTCTAAGAAGGTAAACCCTACTTGAACAGTTTTCTTTTTAGGAACTTGGATAAAATTTTGCCCAAGTAACTCTTGAGTTAACTTTTCCAATTCAGGGCTAACGATTTCCTTGACTTCATAGACTTTAGCCTCAACTATTGTCTCAATCTTAGAACCTGAATTGTTGAGTTTTAAGGCTGGTTGCCTTTGTTCTTTGGATAATTCATTGGATCTCACTAATGAGAGTTCCTCTTTATCCTCTTTCTTGGAATCACTAGAATCTCCTTTTTGTTTAGATTCTTCAACCGTTTCGTCTGATTTTGCAGAAACTATTGTCTCTGACTTTCTCGCTTCCAGTATTCTACCAGGAAGACTTTTCTCGCTTATACCAGAAGAACTGGCTAAGACTTTCTTGGGTTCTTCGCTCAATGGAATTGAATTCCTAATAAACTGGTTCATATCAGTTCTGAGTCGAAGTAATATACTTCTTTGAAGTATAACTTGGCTATGAAGCTTTATTAGCTCCTCATACTTTTTGCTTTGGATATCTAGAAGAGATTCCATCTTGGCTTCTTCATCATGGATCTTTTGAATATGATCCATAAGACTAATCATGGAATTGGCTTCCATATCGGCTAAGAAAATCTGCAAAAACATTATGAATTCCCTTAATAGTTATAACCTTAAAAAAATACATACTGAACCATGCAGATAATTTTGCTCTTCTCTGAGTTGCAATTGAATCAGGACATTTATTATTTATAAATGCCTTTACTTGAGTATTGTCTGTTTCAACAACAAATTCTTTGCTTACTATCCAAATCTCAAACTTCTTTATACCATATTTAACAGCAAGAAGTTCCTTTTCATTTATATCATAATTTATCTCTGCTCCCTTGAATGTACCTGAAGCATAAGACAAAATTAGATTTATGGGTTCTTCCCGCTTTCGCAGTACTGCTCCCCAATAATGGTTAGAAGCATCAGTTTGTAAAAATAAATCATCTTCATCTTTTGGTAAAGGTAAAGGTTTGACTTCATTTTTTACATACTCTTTTATCTTCTTAACCTCTTCAATTTCTTCTTTTCCCCAAACAAAGGGTTTATTCTTTCTAAGCATCTTCTGTAATTTTCCTCGAACTAAAGCTCCATAAGGAATAAAGTTCATGGCATAATTAAGATGTCCTAAGAAAGACATTAATTGTTTCTTATCTTTTATTTCATCCGGAAAAGTTAATATAGTCCGAATAATGTTCGGCTGTAATTCTACAACTCCTCTTGGCTTTATATTCAAACCCAGATATTCTATCTGAGCTTTTCCTATTTCCGCTTTTTTCTTTGATAATACTAATCCATTCTTGAAAGCAAGACTAGCAAAAACAAATAAATGTTTTCTATGCTCTTCTTTACTTCTAGAAAAGATTAGAACATCATCAATATAGACCAAAATGAATGATCTATATGGATTAAAAATCTGATCCATTCTTTCTTGAAATATCGCTGGACTAGTTTTTAATCCCATTGGTAGAACATTCCATTCGTAATGTCCATTTGGTATACTGAACGCAGTACACTCTCTCGAATTTTCTTCTAATTCTATTTGATAAAATCCAGACTTACAATCAAATTTCGAAAATATTTCTGAGTCTTTAATTTTATCAAAGAGAACATCCTTTCTCGGGAGTGGATATGTATTAGATTTTACAACCTTATTTAAGGGCTTATAATCTATTACAAATCTTGGTTCTCCTCTTTTTTGCTCTGAATAATTTCTGACTAAAAATCCTGGGCAATTCCATGGACTTTTAGAAGCTCGTATTAAGTTTAGATTTAACAATTTTTCCAATATTTTAGGAAAATCTTCTAAATCTAACTTTGAATACCTTCTTGGTTTCTCATAAACTGGGCTGTCAGTTTTTAATTCAATCTTTGCAACATAATTTTTTCTATTTGCAAATGCTCTTGGATTTTCATTAAAACATTGTTCTAATAATTTTTTAGTTTCTTCCGAAACTTCAAAGTCTTCTGTTACTAAATCACCACACTGAGCTGTTAAACTCTGAGTATAATGATGTATACTTGGATAAGGCATTAATGCAGTTTTAAAACTCGTATTACAATGAGTTATAAAATAAGCATTTTTTTCTGTAAGACTAAAAAGCTTAAAAGCTTGTCTTATAGCTCTGATTCCTAAAATGAAATCACTTCCTATTTCAGAATATTGATAGAATGTATTAATTCTAAATTCAATATTTCCAATTTGTAAGTAAAGGTGTTTATATCCTTTATCATACCTTGTTTCTTGATTATGAATATCAAGTGCTCTTACGGGTGTAATGTTAATCAATTTTTCTTGGATTAATTTGTGTTTTACCAAATTAATGGTACAACCTGTATCTAAAAGACAGTCATATCTTTTAGCTCTGTAGTGGATTCGAATATAGGGGGTTTCCCTATCTTGTTTTTGGAATTTTGTATCCACTTATTTCTAAATGACTTGGATGATTTATCACTTGGTTATTGGAAATGAAATCTTCTCCCAATAATATCGGTGATTGAGGGTTTGTCATTAATTCAAATTTTTGAATTATCACTATTTCCTTATTTTCATTTGTGAATAGAGTTAATGCTAACTCTACTTCTTTCTCGACAATTTCTAGAGGATTATATCTTCTAGAATTTTCTAACCTCTCTGGTACAGCTTGATATACCAAAGATTCTCTGATATGTGAGAAATTCACTGCTGTATTTATTACACAGTTTTGTGCAATTCTTTCATTCTTTATTACTAAAGGAATTAAATATGGATTTCCTTCTTCTCTTGTATTTTGAGTTGTAGGAATATCATTTAATTCTTCTTGTATTCTTATTAGACTACTTTCAGGTTTATTTCCTGATTGTCTAATAATGATTCTATTATTATCAAATGATAATCTTGGTATTATATTTGATGATTTTATTAGAGGTCTCTGTCTTGAGGCTTCTAATATTATCTCTTCAGGAATCATCCTATCATCTGTTGGGATAGGTTGATTACTAACAAAAGTACTGAATATAGAGGGAATAATCACTCGTTCTTCAGTTCTTCTCTTTATCTTATGATCTTCTGTAAATGCATACAGAATCTTGGTTTCAATAGTCATGACATCACTTCCTGGCATCATGTCTATTCCTGATAATCTATAACATAGCTTCAATGCTATATGTTTATTAGGTTCTCGTCTAGTTAAACTAAAGTTTGGTTGTATTACAAACTTTAATTTCTGATAGATTAAATCTCCTAAAACCACGCCAAGAGTAGCATGCTTTAGATTAGATGTAATTCTATCATCCATTAAATATACTTGGATTGGCGTACTAATTCCTGACCTAAAACAGGCTTTTACAAGGATTTGTACCGCGGCTATATATATATTTTGAATTCTTGGATTTCCTATTTTCTCCAATTCTTCTTCGGCTATTTCATTTGTCAATAAGGGTATTTCAGCTGTTCCTGAAATAGCTTGATCTACTCTTATTGGTTCTTGAATCTTTTTTATCACAAAATATTGTGACTTATTTTTGCTAAAAATGTTTTTCAAAACATCTTTTTTAAAGATATTTGATGGTTCAAGATCAAAATCTTCTTGTTCTATTTTGGCTGCTAACTGCATATCAAAAATATGAGTTTCACTTGTCATTAAAATCTGATTCAAAATCGGATTCACTTTCACTTGAAATTTCATAAAATGAACAATCATTTTCTGAAACTGAGTATTCACTTTCTTCACAAGGAAAAAATCCTTGTTCTTCTAAAGTTTCAAAAACTTTAGTTTCTTTTTTCTTTTTATCTTTATTAGGGCATTCATTTGCATAATGTCCTTTTTCTTGACATATGTAACAAGTACATTGTTTTTTCGGTTTATATTTACTTGTCTTTTTTCTCCAATACCCATATTTTGGATATTTCTTTTTCTTGTATTTTTTAGATACCTTCCTAGGTTTCCATTTCTTTTTCTTAGGGAATTGTGGTTTACAACCCCATCTTTTCTCGAGTAATTGGTCACAACACAATCCTTTTGTTTGTTTCCATTTTTCTATCTTTTTATTCATTAAATGCTTTAGGCATATTTCTTTAAACCATTCTCGACTAAACCTTATTTTCTGTCCTAAGGTATCATTATCTTGAGTATTATACTTACTGTTATAGTAGGTATAATAATCCTTTTCTATCTGAGACCCCCATGGTTCAGATATTTTTTGAAAGAATAATCTCGAATATATATCATATTCTTGAATTCCTGGGTCTCCAAATCTTCCTTCATAGAAGATATCTTGGAAATTACAAATGTATTGTTCCAAATAACATGGAGAACACATTGCTAATTGATTCAATCTTCTTATTGACTCTAAAGTTTTTCTTTGAGTCCATTCGGCTACCGATTCTTGCTTTGGATCTCCTACCCATTCCCAGAGTATTAGATTTTCTAATTTTGTAGCTAATTCTTGAATATTAGCTGATGCTCTAAGGTCAGTTTTTACTTCTGGACTTACTGATTGGAAAAACTTATCAGTTTGCCCTCGGGTAGTCATCATTAGGTAGTCTAATGCTTGAGACACATTCAGTGATTTGGATATTGCTACCACTGAATTTTCTTTTATCCACGATTGGATTTTTGCTTCGGGATCTATCTCACAATCTAAGTTTAAAATAACCCCATTGGGTCTAACAAATTCCATTGAGTTATCACTAGGCTCATATCGATAAAATCGATAATCTCTTCTTGGCAAATCTTCTTTATTTCTTTCTTCATTTCTATTTCCATAGATTCTTCTAGTTTCTCTTCTCGCAGAGTGAGAAGTTTGTCCTTCTTCCATTTTTACTTCATTAGCTTGAATTTCAACTAAGTTATTAGTCAATTCAAGATCTAATTCTTGACTTATCTTTTCACCAAAGCACATTGGGGCTGAATCGCAAAACCAAACACCACTCCATCAAAAATAGCTCCAACGTGACATTTATACTGCGCACCTCTAAAAAGTTATAGGACCTAATTAAAAAAATGATATTATAAGGTCTTGAGGAAAAAAAATTATAAGGACTTGATTAAAAATAAATAAAAGTATAAGGACCTAATAAAAAGATAAAAATTATAAGGACCCAATTAAAAATTAGATGAAACTATAAAGACTCTAGATTAATTATGCCTTACAAATATTAAATTATTAGGTCTTTTAAAATATATATTTTTTATTCTAGCAGGGTGAAAATTTTAGAAGAATCCTTGAAAAGAAACCTGAAAATTAGGAAATGACAGATCAATTATTTTCCAAAAAAAAATTGAGAATTCTTTATCACGTTTTGACATTTTCCAATCAGTTTTTGGTAAAAAAATCCATCTATCATTTCCCAATTTTCAGTTTTTTTTTTTAGATATTCTCTCAAAAAATTTTCCTTGTTACTCATGCTATTCCCCGCTCTCTCCATGTCCTTTCTTCTATTATGGGATCACATTTTTGCCATTTTTCCTAATGCTTTCCTCTTTTACTCCAAAAATCACTTTTTTTTTTCACCTTCAGGAGCTATTCAAAATCCTTTTTTTTTTTTAGCTTTTCTCGAAAAGTCTTCTCCAAAATCTAATTTAAACATATACTCAAGGTTGTTTCTCTTTCATCACGAGTTTTGAGGCAAAATTTAGATTGCTCAAACACTCTCCCAAACTTTATATATGATCCAATGTAGCTTTTTTTTTTTCTGATTACATGACTTTATTAATATTTTTGTTAAGGAGCAAATTTACCAATAAAGTTTTTCCCGATGAGTGTTAGGCATAAATATGTTTTAGAAGGGGTAAAAATACCAATAAACAATTAAAAATGGACATCTAACACAAAAATCGTTATGTCCGTACTAACGGCGTTAAATTATAAGAGAAGAAAATCCCTAACTGCATTAGTACGGATTTAATGGTTTTTGTGCTGGATATCCCTTTTTAATTGTTCATTGGTATTTTTGCCCCTTCTAAAATATATTTGTGCCAGACGCTCCTCAAATAAAACTTTATTGGTAAATTTGCTCCTTAACCCTTAATATTTCCATCCCACGTTTTTAAACAAGAAACGTGAATCCAAACACATCATTAAGGTTAGAGGACTAGAAGGATAATTTGTTAAAATTAAAGGAATAAATTAAAATATTGTATAAAGTTAGAGAACCAAATATATACTTTTGCCTTTTTTTTTTTAAAAAAAAAGTAATTCCTCCAATTTTCCTTAAGATAAATATTAAAATAAATTGTTGATCTTTTTTTATAAGTTGGGATATTTATTAGAATTTTTCAAATGCCCTTATTAAAAGTCTGTTGACAAATGTAAAAAAAAATTATTATAAATATTATCATATTTAGGTGGATGTTCTTAGCCTTCCAAGAGTATCTTTTGAGGTTCTCCAATTAAATCAATATAAACTACAAATGAATAGTCTCTTGGGAGTTTCTTATGATTAATACGCATAACCTTCCAATGTAACATATTTCACAATTATGTAGATTTATTCTATTATGTAACTCTTGAAATATAATTTAAAGACTTAGGGCCTATAAATAGTATGCGTGTACCAAATGATTGTAAGGTTAAAATGAATGAGAATCACTCCCTATTTCTCCTCTTACTTTCTCTTATCCTCTGAACCTCTCTCACCTTCAATCTCTTGCTTCCTCTCCCAATTCCATGTCTTGATATTCTCTTTTCTACTCTTCAAATTAAATAGGCCAAATTAAAAAAGTAGCTATTGTCCGTATTGTGAGTAGTTATTGGTCATATATATTGTGATAGTATGATATATTATGCCAATTTATTTGTAAATATTTAAATACATGGAGAGTAAATATTTTTGAATTTTAGGCTTTTATTATGATCGTACACACACAAACGTATATATTGCAATGAAACTTGCTATATGTGATACTTGAGAAAAGTAAAATTATATATACGCGTCACATTTGAATTGGGAAAATTATAATTGATTTATGAGAAAATTTATTGTGGATGGTTGATGTTGATTCTTGATTTGTTGGACAAATTTGGTTCTATAATATGTAAATTATATATGTTGTAGGTCAAATTTGTGGATGCTTAAATAGTTGGAATACTTTGAAGAAAACTATAAATATTAGAATGGTTATGTCCTATAATATTTTATATATTTGTCTTTACATTCTTCTCAAATTTTCTTCATTTCACTTTAGCCATTAAACATCATAAGTCATTATGGTGTGACATTTGTCTAGTTTGATTTTAGTCCTTATGGATCTCTTCAAATTTCTATTAGAATGTTAAAAAAAACAGTTTTTTTTCTTATATAAATAGGTTTTTGGATGTAACAAAATATATGATGGAATATAAGGTTATGTGGTGAAAAATTTTAAGTATTTTATAATTTGAAAATGCATAAAAAAATTGAATTGAAGTATATTATTATTATTATTATTATTATTATTATTATTATTATTATTATTATTATTATTATTGATGATGATGATGATGATGATGATTATTGATGTTACATATAAAAAAAAATATAATTCTTGAAGAACTAATATAGATTTTTTTTAGGAGGAAGAACTAATATGTTAGTTCATGATTTTTTTTTAGTTCCTGAAGAACTTACATATAAATATTTTTTTTATATAAATAGAATCGTTATAATATATTCAGAATAAATAACAATTCAGAACTGTAATGTATCCATGCTGAGCATATATAGCGCTAGCATATATGATGGTTCAAAACAGTGATTTATAATCGATAATAACTATTATAAAATACCTTTTTTGTAGTAGTGATAAGATAGTATGAAGTGTTGTGAAAAGTGGTAGATGAAAGGTTGAAGAAAATGCTTAATGAAATCATTGAATGAGACCTCTTAGTTAACAACTATATAAAGATTTATTTGTCGATAGAGTATATTAGCGTCATATGATTCATATAGCCCAACTCTATATAGTGAGATAAGGCTCGTCGTCATCGTCATTGTTGTTGTTGTTGTTATTCTATCCCCTTCAATGTACCATTTGAGTTTAGACCTTTGAGCCCAATAGCTTGAACTCACAATTATATAAAAATTCTTAAGTATGATGTACATCATCAACCTCAACAAGTAAATGTTCATCAGGAGAAATATCATAATGAACTCATTGAGACAACATGCATAAAGATTGCTCTGTCTCATTAATACAATGAAAAATATTACCAACATGATATTTGCTCCATTTTGTCAAAGTAGAAAGTGTTTTGTGTAACGCCATAATCTCATAATCGATCGGATGAGCTTATACACAATAAGTTCAAAGCACTCTGGTATAATCGTTTTCAAGTTCTTTCATTTCCCAACCTCAAGACAGGATTTGAACCTGTAGTTAAGTGGGTTTTTCTGAATATTTCAAAATCTTACGGAAGCATCTTTTAGCGGTTCATAACTTCATTATTACTCATCAATTCTTTTCTTCATTTAATTTAAGGTTAAGGAGCAAATTTACTAATAAAATTTTAAGGAAGGAGCGCTTGGCACAATTATATTTTAAAGGGGGAAAAATACACATAAGGAATTAAAAGCGGAGCATCCAGCACAAAATCATTAAATTTGACCTAACAGCGTTAAATTATAAGAGAAGAAAACCCCTAATGGCATTAGGTCAAATTTAACGGTTTTGTGCTGGATGCTCCACTTTTAATTCTTTGTGTATTTTTACCCGCTTTAAAACATAATTGTGTCAGGCGCTCTTCCCTTAAAACTTTATTGGTAAATTTGCTCCTTAGCCCTTTAATTCAATCAGAGTGATTTGCTGCTCATTTCTCTGCTAATTCTTAAAGACATTCATGTTCAAAAATACATAAATCTAATCTAAGTACATAAACAGTGCATTGCACTTAAATCTTTGATTCTCCTTCGTATTTTTCCATCGCATGTCTTCATGCATTCTTCTTCTATACTCATCATACCTATGTGGTTGGGGGAGTGAGAGTGAGATTCGAGAGAATCTTAGTAGTGAACAGTGTTAACAAATGCATACAAGAAATGCTTTGTGTATGACATATTTGCTTACATAAACTCATGCCAATATAATGACATATGCATGCTCAATGCTTTACAATACACTCATGGCCATAGCATAAGTACAAATAGAGCTTCACTCATTCACATATGCTTCATACAATTTATCAAAGCAATTAACACATCAATAAACAAGCACACATATCAAGTTATGCAAGTTAGGAAAGTTCCCTACCTTATGTCTTTAAGTCCTTCTTTGGTTCCCTTTTCTTCCAACCATTATAGCATCTTGGAATTTCTTCCATTTCCTCTTCTTTGACCTCTCATGGCCCTAGATACCCAATCACATAATTAGAACCATAATTGCAAGTCACTGGAAGTGTACAACAATGTCCAAGAAGTTAGAAGGCTAAACAATTTGACGTTTCTTAGAAAAATATGAAATGTTGGAAGTTGAGGTCTTGACTGCGGCCAATAAAAGGTTAGAAACATTTTGGCTAAGGCCAAGAAAAGGTCAGAAACATTTTGGCTGTGGCCAAGAATCCTCTGGCTACGGCCAGAAACTGTCTTGTTTCTTAGCTGAACTTCCAAAAATCATAACTAAATCTACAAAATCCAAATGGAGTGGTTCAACCTTCTATGAAAAGCTCTTTAAGTCCTCTGCACAAGAAAAATATAAACCACTGCCCTCTACAACCACAAAATACAGAATTCTATAAATTCCCACACTGTTTCAGATTACATTCAAGAAACAAGGCACAAGTTTGAAAATTTATATCTCTTAGTATAAAAGTCCAAAAATTATGCACCACCCATCAAATTAAAGCTCTATATGTTTACTTTAATCTTAGAAAGTTTCATTACATTTGAACTTCGTTTGACTAATGAAATGCATTGCACAACAACACTGCCTCACTGGAGGCAATCAAATAGCATACACTTGCAACTTCAATAAATTCCATATTTATATACAAATCTCCAAAAATCATGAAGACATATATCCCCACACAATTTCCCCTTCTAAATCCAATGGAATAATAAAAAACACCAAAATCCAGTCCAAACACAGCTCAAAACAGGTTTGGACGAAAATCATAAGAAATTGGGAAAAATGGAGGTTTATGATTTCATTCCATAAAATACCTTATTTACACCTCTAATCACTTGTTTAATCACTTAAACACTTCTTAAACATGATTAATGGAAAATTGGGTAGTACCTCCCCTTAGGGTTTGAGCTTCCCAAAATCACAAAGTCATAAAAACCAAGCCAATAACCAACCAAACCACCAACAACAAACATAAATCAACATGTTAGGCAAGGTTTCATGATTTACCTTTTGTTGTCCTCTTTCTCTCTCTAGAACCATCCCATTTTGCTCTCTCTTCCTCTTTACTTTGAGCTTGCTAAACATGTATTCAAGATGGATATGGAGATTAGAGAGAGTCTTGCTTGAATTTGGAAGCAAAACCACATGAATTTCACATCTACATACCTTGGATGGCTTCTTGTTCCTCTTGAACCTTCTCTTGTTACTGCTTTCTCCACCAACTCTCTCTCTCTCTCTCTCTCTCTCTCTCTCTCTTGGCTCTCCAATTCTGGTTGAAAATATGGCCTTGGAAGAGATAAAGGTTCATTTAAAATATCATCTCTCTACCCCCTCAAAATATTGTATTAAATTGCTATTTATCACATGTCTTACCTTTTTGACTTTGCAACCACCCATCTTGAATGAATATGAACCAAGTGTTTAATTCGCTTTTCTCTCCCCTTTTTGGACGTCAAAGGTGGCTATTGAAGGAACCAAATGTGCTTCATAATTTATCTTCATCCATCTTTTTGAAACTAATGTGTAATGGCTCTTTAACACTTGCTTAACTTTTTTACTTTTCAACCATACTTTGTATGATCACAACTGCTCCCTCTTAATTAAATTGGAGCCAATTATTAATTTTCCCATTTGCCTCTTGTCTTTTGGATGTCCATACATAAGAAAAAGGGAAAAATATGGTGTAACCCCCTCACGGTAATCACATCCGGATTACGAAATTTAAGTGAAATAGAGACCAATAAAATGAAATCAACAATTTATAATCCCTCAACTCGGGATGAGGTATTTCAAAATCAAT
This sequence comes from Inga oerstediana, assembly GCA_963210345.1. Taxonomy (NCBI): domain Eukaryota; kingdom Viridiplantae; phylum Streptophyta; class Magnoliopsida; order Fabales; family Fabaceae; genus Inga; species Inga oerstediana. The sequence goes on from OY723409.1 coordinate 44,289,516, forward strand.
TCAAAACATAATAATTCCGGGTCTCACATTCACGTGCGGATATAACTACTTGAGAAATCAAATCACATAAGAAATATCAGAGTGCGGAAACTAAAATCCCGGCAAACCCCCGGGTTACTCTATATATCGAATGGGTTTACTATTTTCTCAAATGGGGATTATAAGTCAAAAATTCACTATGAACAATTTATATACAGTAATCTCAAACCTACAATAGATAACCAACAATCCCAAAATCCTGGTTGTCCCTAAGAGATCCTAACCACTCTGGGTTGGTCGCTTCTCCTTTGAGCCACTTGCCCTGTCTGAAAAGGTTAGTCATATGGAAAGAGTGAGATTCTAAAGAATCCCAGTAGCAACAAGACACTCATACAATATATAAACACAAAGCATGTATGTTCATCATGTTCAGCAGCTTCACAATGATCTCTGGCTCACGCCACATACGACAGCACTCAGGGCTGTAATCACAATGCACTACGCCCGCTTTCGCGGTGAACACTATGCCAGCTTTCGCTGTAATCAATATGCACAACACCCGCTTTCACGGTGAACACTATGTAGCAGCAACACGAAGTACAAAGCACCACAAAGCATCTCAAATCATCTCAATGCACAAGGAATCACAAGGCAACAGCAGCAGCAACATCGACTCAATGCATGACGGACAAACATACAATACATTTACACAAAGTATAAGAGAGGAGTCGCTACCTGTATCTTTCCTGACAATCTTTGGCACAGTGGGCTCACGCGTTCGGCAGATATCAAATCCTATACCAAATTAGGGACAATTGATCACTCTCTTTTCCAATTACTTATATCCATAATACACTAAGTTGGTTATCATTTAGGACTCTTAAGAGGCCACAAATGCCTCTAAAGAAAGCCCTAAAAGGTTGGGAAACAAAAGGTTGAAGGTCACTTTTCGAAAACACAAAGTGCTGGAACACAGGGGTGGGCCGCGGCCAGCCCTTCCTTGGGCTGCGGCCCAAATATGGTCAGAAGGCCGTGGGCTGCGGCCCGCCACTCATGAGCCGCGGCCCGAATCAGGCCAGAAAGGTTTGGGCCGCGGCCAAGCAATTTTCTGACTCTTGGCTGAACTTCGAAAAACCATAACTAATTGTAGAAAAATCGAAATGGAGTGATTCCAAAGCCAAATGAAAGGTATATGAGTCCTATTTCAAGGAAAAATATAGCCCATCACTGGAAATCACTACACAAATACAGAATCACCAAAAACTACACACTACTCCAAAACAGAGTTCTGTTCCAATCCCAAACTTTGGACAACCATATCTCACAGGATACTCAACGAAATGATACAAATTATATGTCTATTTTGAAGCTTGGGATGTGAAATTTAAGACTGAAAAGTTTCAGAATTTTCTAATACCATTTGGTCATTCAAAACGCTCATACCAAATTACTGCGCAAAACAGAGCTTAAACCAAACAGATTTCCAATTTTCTACCAAAGTGTTCAATAACTCCAAAATTAATAACCAAGCTTATTCCCACACAAAATCACTCAAGGAACACAATGGTAACCTCAAAATGACCAAAATCACCACCTAATCACATGCCTTGTTTTGCCCAATGCACCAAAGCTATCACAAAGATCCCAAACTTTACTTTTAATGATTCAAACCAATCCATTTGTCCAAAAGACATCACAATATACCATTTCCATGATCACAACATGCCAAACTCACTAAGACCCTAATTTTCAAAAATAGGGCAGAAAATTCCAGAAAAATCAATGCTCACCAACAACCACAATATATATATCAAAAGGGAGATAACACTCACCTCTTTCACTTTGCCAAAGAGATTTCTTGATTCTTCAACTTTCACAATCTCTTGAGGTCACAAACTAACACCAATGAACACATTACAACCATCAAAATGAAGCTCTTCATTCAAGGATCAACATTAAAGAAGGAAGTTTGAGCAATAGAAGCCATTTTCCTTACCTTTTTGCAAGCTCTTCTTCTTCTATTTTCTGCAACAATGGCGTCACCCAAGGAGAGAAGAGAGAGAACGAGAGAGATGAGGGATGGAGGTGGAGTGAAGAAAGTGAAAAATGATTATACTCCCTCCATTTCAGTTTTCCAGCGCACAAGAGGGAAGAGAGGAGAGAGAAATGCATTTAAATATTCCCTTTGACTTTTCTCCCAATCCCTTCACATGTGGGCTTGCCATGTGTCCACTCCTCATTGGCTCACACACACTTAGTCACCAATTAATCTCTCTAATCCATCCATTAGCCATTTGATCACACTTCTCATTTTTCTCTTAGTTAGTAATTGATTTCCCATTAATTACTAACTTATGCCAATAATTCCATTCTTTCAATTTTCCAACTCTTATGGCATATTAATTAATATAGCCACCAAACCCATAATTATTCCACTTTAATTTGATAATTATCCTCAATAATTACCATTAGCCTTTAATTGAAAATTGGGGTGTTACATATGGGCTTTGGATTAAATTTATCCAAATGACTATTTTGCCCATATATTTTTGCCATTTTCGCACTTTGCTGGAAATCTGGCAGAATTGTCATCCAACTTTGAAAATTCATATCTAATTGTACAAATGTCCAATTGATTTAGTTCCAAAGGCTATGTGACCCTTATTAAGTCTGTTTTAAGAAAAAATATAGCCTTTAGCCAACTGGAAACTCATAATTCCTAGAATTTCCATTTTTGGATGTTGTCATAGAAACTTGTCACTTTCACTGGGCTAATTTCAAAAATATATAACTCTTTGTGTACAGCTTCAAATGACCTATATGATCTATCAAATTAAAACTTGATAAGTATTCTTTCATACTATAAACTATCATAGGCATTGAATATCATTTGCCTATTCAAAATATATCACACAACTAGACTGCCATATAGGAAAAATGCATTGGCAGCAAATCCTCATTCCTTGACTCTTGCTAAACCAATGTTTAGCAGTCTACTTGATTCAGCCTTATTCTCAAGCCTCAAATCCCAAAATTTAGGATATTACATTCTGTTCATTTTTCACCACACTTCAAAGCAAAGGAGAGTATTGACCTATTGCGACTAACACTCGAAGATGGTATTCTCTACTTCCCTGAACTTAAGGTAGTAATCCTCAATTTTTTTTCCTACTAGCCTATTGAGTAGAGGACCATGTATTTAGAAAAATGGGGTTGTGATCATATGCTGCTAGAGCCAAAGTGGTAATAGTCTAATATAGGAGAAAGGAAAATGTTGCAACCTGTTTTGATATTCGGAAGAATGTCTTCACGTTTGTTATTGATTCGAAAGAGGAATGTAGGCGGATTCTTTGAGGCCGTCCTTGGTCAATCCAAGGACATATGATTTGTCTTTAGGAATAAGGTCAATATAAGGTAATAGATAAAATCAACTTTGGCTTTAGTCCATTCTAGATCCAATTGCACGATATTCCTTTAGAGGCGATGAGTGTGAAAAATCTTCGTGATTTAGCTTGAAGTTTGGTAGGTTGGTAATGATGGAGGATCCAGACCATGACGGCTTGATGCAGAGAAGCTATCTGTGATTTAGAGATGTGGTAAAAATTGATAAAGCGCTGGTAGAAGGATTCTGGATTGAGTGGCTGGATGGAAAGAGATCATGGTCTAAGGTAAAATATGAAAAACTACTTAACTTTTGCTTTAAATGTGGGTGTTTGAATCATGAATCAAAGTCTTGTAACCTTGAGAGATTGAGATCTGAGTATTAATTTAAGGAACCACGGTATGGTCCTTGGCTTAGGTAGGGCAGGCCAGGAATTGTGAGGAGATGATTGTGGTAGAGGATCAGGAGTGGTTTAAATCTGATGGTGTTGTTAAGACTAGAAGAGAACATTTGGAATTTGATTGTGATTAGGTGGGAAAGGAGGTAGAAAATCTTTTAAAGTAGGGTAGCGGAAGGAACGGAGAGGGTGATACAGGGGTGCAAGTAGTTAGGGGGAGGAGTATAGGTAGGAGAGCAAAAGGAATATGTATCTGTCTGGTAGTGTACACAGCAATATTAATGTTTAGAAGGAGGTGGAGTCAATGGGGAGGAAGGCAGTAGATAAGGAAAATATAGATAGTAATATATTGCCAGGGATGAAAGTGTTAATAAAGGAGGATGTAAGTATGAGGCCTAGAAGATTTTTAAGTGTAAGTAAGCATTTTTACAAGGGTGAATTTTGTGATGCAAAAAAGAATATGGATGAATATATGGTTAGCTTGCCTAGTGATGAAGAAGAGAATACTAAGACAATTGTTCTGTATAACAAGAATGAAATTATTACAGAAATGGAAGAAAAATTAGAGAGTATGAAGTTGAAGAGAAATGCAGAATATGAGCTCCAACCTGAAAAAGTGAAACATAGAAGATTTTTTAAGGGAGCTGATAAGGAAATAAAAGGAATATCTTTGTTCGCTAATCAAATGAAAAAAAAGGAACAAAAAAGGAAGAGGGTGCTGAAGAAAGTAGTGGATAGAAGAGGAAGGGGAGTAAGGAAGATATATGAGAAGGGTGTCTTGAAGGAGCCCACTGAATGTAAGATGGTTGATAAAGAATCAGTGGCTGTTTTTTTGGAGAATGCGAGAAGGATGATGGCTGAAGGTGAGGGCGGCTGGCCTATAATAGCCGCCAAAGAAACATGAGCCTACTATCTTAGAACTGTCAAGGTTTACGGGTAGCCTTGACAGTTAAAAATATGAGGGATGTGTGTAATAAGAAGAAGCCCTCCATTGTATACCTCATAGAGACAAAAATGAAAACTGAGAAGCTGGAGAAAATTAAGAGAAGATGTAGTATGTCTCAAAGTGTGTATTGTGAGCCAAGGGAAAGATCAGGTGGGTTAGCTTTGTGGTGGAAGGTGGAGGTGGAAATAAATGTCCTACAATGCTCAAGAAATTACATTCATACGAGAGTTAAGGGAGTTGCCATAAATCTGTCCCAGTATATTACTTAGATTTATGGTCCATTGGATGAATAGGAGAGAAGACAAGTTTGGAGTAGATTAAGGGAGTTTGCGGGAAGGGTTTCGGGGTCATGGCTTTGCATAGGTGACTTTAATGATGTCATGTCTCAAGTTGAAAAGTTTGGTGGGAAACTAAGGGTGCTAAGGAAAATACTAAACTTCCAATGTATGGTGTCGGACTGCAACTTGATAGATCTAAAATTTCAGGGATCTAAGTATACATGGAATAATAAGAGACAGGGCCAAGCAAATGTAAAAGAGCGCATTGATAGAGCCATGGGAAATGTTGAGTTTCGAGAAGAATTTCTCAAGGCTCAGGTGTTCCATTTAGAACCTATTGGTTCAGATCATCATCTGTTATTTATTGATTGTTGTTTTGAAGAGTGGAAGACACCAAGAACTTTTAAGTGTGAGACCTCTTGGATTGAACACCCAGATTTTAAAGCAGTGGTTAGAAAAGGATGAAATATGGTAGAAAAGGATCAATTGGGAAGTGTGGTAGAGGTTGTTAAGCGATTAAAGGCTTGCAGTAAATTGCTTACAACTTGGAGTAAAGTTGAGTTTCCTAATAATAGGCGATTGATTGATAGTTTGAAAATGCAGGTGGCGTCGTTTTATGAAGGTGTGAAGACAAAGGATATTGCAATAAGGATTGATTGTTTGATTAAATTAGTTGAGGAAATGTGGGATAAGGAGGAGATTTACTGGTGGCAGAGGTCTTGGGTTAAATGGCTAAAACATGGTGATAAGAATATGAAATTCTTTCATAGCTTAGTGGTTCAGAGGAGACAAAAGAATAAAATTATGAGATTAAGAGGAGAAGGTCATAGATGGATGGATTCGGAGGTAGAAATTAATAATGTTTTCACTAATTTTTATTCTAATTTGTTTAGTTCTTCTTTGGACAGGAATGTAAATAAGGCCCTCAACTATGTGAAGAAGGTGATTATTGAAGCTGATAATGCCCACCTAACGGTAGCTATAACTAAGGAGGAGATTTAAAAAGCGTGTTTCAAATTGGGGCTGAAAAAGCACCTAGGCCGGATGGGTATTCTGCCATGTTTTATCATGCTGCTTGGGAAGAGATCAAAGAGGAGGTATGTTGTATGGTCTCTGCTTTTTCTGAAGGGTGAGTGGAGATATAAGTTATTAATGAGACTAATATAGTGTTAATACTGAAGGTGGATAAACTTGAGGTAGTGGGCCAGTTTAGACCTATTGGGTTGTGTAACCTGCTTCATATCAAAGCCGTGATTAGTGTTTAAATACATTTAATAAATATATGAGAGATTAAGGATAATTAAAAACTTTTTACAAAACCTGTAAAATAAGATCTCTATTCATTTTGAAATAAAAACATTTGGCCTGTTCGGTTTGTTACATACACAATATCAGAGTACTAGCACAATTTCCGACATTCACACGGGATAATATCATTAATCCAAGAGTTTTACAGAGCATCATTGCCTATCTCAATTTCCCAAACCGGGGATTACACAGCAATTATCATTCTATAGTCAATAAATATATACAATTGTCCAAAATAATAACCAAAAACCAAAAGAAAACTAAGACTACAACTAGCAATTCTAGTCGCCCTTGTTCACTTGTTTATCCCTCGATCTGCTTGCCCTGGCTTAAATTGTTAATCGGAAAGAGTGAGATTCAAAAGAATCCTATTAGTAACATTTCAGGTATATGATGCATAATTAAACAAAGCATGTAAGTATATATCACAATTCAGCTACACAGCAACATTCAAAGTCAGGCTACCCTCCGCGACTCAATCATTCATTCAAGCTGGGCTAATTGCCATATCCTAATCAACAACATTCAAGGCCGGGGCCACGTCCCAATCGTACATTTAAGGTCGGGCTAACTGCCACAGATCCAATCAGGAACATTCAAGGCCAGGCTACCCGCCATGACCCAATCGATCATTCAATGATAAATACAAACATACATTGCATTAAATATGATATAGGAGAAAGTGTCACTACCTTTTTCTTTCCATTCTTGTTCAGGCATACGCCTTTTACGATCTGGGCAAATATCAAATCCTATAATCATAATTAAGGATGGTAAGTTATCACCTATCCCAATACTCAAATGACTTCAAAACACTTAGATTTGGTTATCATTAAAGTCCCTTAGGTGGCTATGAAAATCTCTAACAATAGCCTAAAAGGATTGGGAAGTACTAGGTTAGAAACCACTTTTCAAAATCATAAAGTGCTGAAAATAGGGGTTGGTTGCAGCCAAGAAATCTTTGGCTACAGCCAAAAATAGTACATAGAGTTTTTGGATGCAGCCAAGATCTTCTGGCTGCGGCCAAAGACTGCCCAGAAAGTTTTGGGCTGCAGCTAAGAACCTTTGGCTGTGACCAAGGAAAAATTTTATTTCTTGGTTGAACTTCAAAAAATCATAACTAATTCTAGAAAAATCGAATTGAGATGATCCCAAGTCCTACTTAAATATTTTTAAGTCCTCTTTATAGAAAAAATATTAATAATTGCTGTCTATAACCACAAAAATACAGAATTCAACAATTCTCCTTGCTATTACAAAATTGATCTCAGTTTTGACATCAAACTTTGAAAATTCATAACTCCCAGCACACACATCAAAATGATCTCCATAATATATCAAATTAAAGCTTGGCATGTCTACTATTATACTAAAACGTTTCACAATTTTTAGCCACCATTTACCTATTCAAAATGTCTATGAAAAACAACTGCCAGCACAGGATTTTCACTAACCAATTCTTGCAACTTTTAAACCTAAGTTTCCAATGGTTCAAAATTCACCTCCAACACTACTCCCACACAATTTTTCACAAGGAATACAATGGAAACATCAAAACAACCAAATTCTCATTCTTTTAACATGTTTTATTTTTGGCACATATTCAACACAAAACCCAAAATTGCCAAACTTTACATTTAAGCTTCAATTCAATTATATCAATTCAAAACACTAAACAAGGCATCATTTCCATGACAACAACATACCATACTCTCCATGACCCTAAATCACGAAAATTAGGGAAAATTTTCCAGAAATTCAAGGCTCAGACAAATGCCACAAAACTTATATAGAAAGGTTTCTCTTACTCACCTTAATAACTTTTCCCAAACTTGTTCCTTACTTCTCCAACCTCTAGATTTTATTGAGTGCTTAAAACACCATCAATGGAAAATCTAAAACCATAGAATCGAAGCTCTCAACCTAAGGAACAAGATTAAAGAAGAGAGTTTTGGCATAGGAGTTCATTTTAAGGGTCAAATAACTCACCTTCATCCCAAAGCTTCCTTCTCTTTCCTTTCTCTAATGGCAACCGAATGAGAGCAAAAGAGAGGGAAATGAGAGTGATGAAGATGACGAAATGATCACTCATCCACCCTCCCATACCCATGCCAACGAAAAAAAGGAAGAGAGAGGGAAGAGAAATAATTTTAAAATATATTTGACTTTTCCAACGTCACTCTCTCTTCATCCACCAATGCCACTTGTCAAAATCTCCTTGTTTGTCATAAAGTAATTCTTCGCTTGATTACTCTAACTAGCTCCTTTAACCATTTAGTTATCTCACTAGCTCTTTTAGTTAGTAATTAATCTCTTCATTAATCACTGACTAATTGGCCCAGTAGTTTTCCATTCTTCAATTTTTCCGTTGATCATGGAAATTTTTACTAATTTACCACATAATACATTTTCTAATTTTTTTTCTCTATTCCATATGCCCTTCCCTCATTTTAGCCCAAAAAATTACTTTGTCACATTATTATGCTAAAACACAGGGTGTTGGTCATTTCCAATAATTAATTCGGATATGAAATCAACTTTAATTCACAAAATTATTCTTAATAAATGTCATTAGCCCTTAATCAAAATTTGGGGCATTATAGGTTGTGTAATGTAGCCTATAAAATAATTGCCAAGATAACTGCCTTAAGATTGAGAAGCTTTATGGATAGAATTATATCTCCACATCAAAGGGCATTTACAACTGGGCGATTAATTTAGGATAATGTGGTTATCACGCACGAGGCTTTTCATTACTTAAAAAATAAGAGGAAAGGAAAGAAATGGGAAATGGCTATTAAGGTAGATATGAATAAGGCATATGATAGGGTGGAATAAGACTTTCTAGAAGGAGTGATGAAGCGAATGGGTTTTAATGATGTACGGATAGGCTGGATAATAAAGTGTGTATCCTCAGTAAACTTTAACTTGCAAATTTCTAGTAGGAAAATTGCTAGTTTTAAACTTAAACGTGGGATAAGACAAGGTGACCCAATATCTCCTTATCTTTTCATCATGGTGACTAAAGTGTTATCATTGATGGTTCAATATGATGTTGAGAGAAAGGAGTTGAGAAGAATTAAGCTAGCAAACAACTGTCCAGTTCTATCATATTGTCTTTTGCTAATGCTGCCTTGTTCTTTATAAGGGCTGATTTTGTTAACTACTTGGTTTTAAAGAAGATTTTTCAGGTGTATTGCATGCTTCAGGGCAAGAAGTGAATTTTGAGAAATCTTGCTTGTTTTTTTTTCCTGTAAATACATCGAAACAAATTAAAGATGAAATGGCTACAGTTATAGGGATTAAACAAGAGGATCAGCCTGGTAAGTATTTCGGACTACCAATCTTATGAGGAAGATCAAAGTTAGCTGCTCTAGCCTTTGTGAGGGATAAGGTAGGATTAAAACTGCAAGGTTGGAAGCAAAGATTGTTGACTTCCTGAGGTAATGAAGTTCTTATTAAAGTAGTAGCTAATTCTATCCTTGTTTATCTTATGACATGCTTTTTATTCCTACAAAAATCCTATAAAGAGATTGATAGAGTAGTTGCTGGTTTTTGGTAAGGGATAGTGAAAATAAGAATAATATCCATTGGAAAAAATGGGATATGCTTATTACAAGGAAAAACAGTGGTGGAATGGGTTTTAGGGATTTGATGTGTTTTAATAGAGCTCTTTTGGCAAAATCAGCATGGAGGCTAATTCAGAATCCTAAAGATTTGTGGTGTATGATTTTAAAATGGATCTATTTTCCAAAATCAAATTTCCTCCATGCTAGTAAGGGTGGGAAACCTTCTTGGTGTTGGAATAGTATTTTGGAAGGGTGGTCACTGCTTACTAAGAAGCTATGATAGAAAGTTGGTTGTGGCCGATCCATAAGTGTATGGGAAGATAATTGGATACCGGAATTGGAATATGGTAGGTTGATGGGTATTAATGAGGATGAACACTTGAAAAAACTAAAGGTCTCGGACCTGATTCATGAAGGGAGATGGGATCTTGAGTGCATAAGAAATTGGCTAACATATGAGGAGAAGGAGGTAATCCTGGAAATCCCAATTTCTTCCTTAGGTACTAAGGATAAGTTGATTTGGCTAGGGGTAAGGAATGGGGTTTACAATGTAAAATCAAGATATTATGTGGCTAAAGAGGAAAAGGTTCTGGTGATGCAAAAAGATCCTACTTCTTCCTATCAATTGCCAAAAGAGGTATGGAAGGTAGTCTGGAAATTGGTAGTCCCTCCTAAGATACATCAATTTATTTGAGACTTCTTAATGGGGCAATAGCTACTAAGGAAGCATTGTTCAGAAGAAAATGCTTTATTGGTATGGATTGTCCAATATGTGGTAGAGAGCCTGAAACAATTGAACATATGCTTTTCTTTTGTCCCAGGGCTAAGAAGTGCTGGTTTGGTTGTAACTTAGGGATAAGTATTGAAAGGATACAGATTTCAAGAGTGGAAAAGTGGTGGGAGGATATTCTACTGGACAAAAAAAGTTTGGATGAAGTACATAAATCGATTATGGCTGTGATATGTTGGTTGATTTGGACGACTAGATGTAATCGAGTGGTCAAGGAAGTGGAGGTAGAACCGAGGAATATAGTGCATCAGGTTCATGGTCTAGTAGAAGAGGTGTGGAGTGTGAGAGGTAAAGCTTCTAGTGCTAAGAGAAATGATGAGAGTATCTCTTTGAGGAGGTTAAACTATTGGAAAAAACCTGGTCTTGGAATTATTAAGATAAATATTGATGGTGCATTACAGGATAAAGGAAAGGTTGCTGACATTGGAGTGGTTTGTAGGAATAAAGATACTGGATTTGTTGGTGGACTGTGTAAGAAAGTGATAGCCACAACACCACAAATGTCAGAATGCTTGGCGCTAAGAGAAGCTTTCAAATTATGGGAGAAATTTGCATTCTTTCAGGGTGCTGATGTGGTAAAAGAGCTGCTGCAGTTAAAGGACAAATCATCAAATATATCTTTCTCTTTGGTGGATCACCAAGGGAATAAAGCTGTTGATTTTCTTGCAGCTGAGACATGTAAGGAGATGTGCCATAGTGATTAGTTAATGTCACCTGCATCTCCTATGTTTACCATATTGTATGATGATTCTCTGGGTATAAGATCGAAATGTTGCAAAAAGAAAGGTGTTGGTTAATTGATATATTGACTTGTAGTGTCAGAAAGATTAGAAGTTGGTCTATGTCATAGGTATGTTTTGGTGAGTTTCTTTTTTTTTTTTTTTTTGGTGTATTAGGTTGTATGGTAGGTTTTTCTGAGTGTTTTTCTTGAATTCGACTATTAGTGTTTATAACTAATTTTTTTAATCAATAAAATTGTTACTTTTGGCCAAGAAAAAAAGCACGATCATAAATACATTATCTAACTTTTATCCAAACTTAACTTTGTAAAAGTCAAATGAAATAAAAATCATTTTTATCACCAACATTCCCAACACATCCTAGTAAATTCAGGACCATGCTATGATATGTGCAACCAGTTCGCAGCTTCATTATAATGGCGGAAGTTACGGAAGTACCATTTTTATTCAGCATCAGATATCTATTCATTTTATTATTACATGAGACATATGATATATCCTCATGATATAGTTGACTTTTATTATCTGGCAAAAAAACAGTTTTTATTTTTTATTTTATTTTTTTGCTAATCTACACGCAACAAAAGGTCGGGCCCAAACAAAATAGACCAAAGTCATAAGTTGGCCCAAGAAAAAAACTCAACGAAACGCAGGTACCAAGAGACGATGTCGTTTAAATGGTCCAAAGGTCAAACCCATTGCTTAAATAATCGATTCGAATTTCGCGGATCGTTGCCGCGAAAACTCAAAGCAGCGTCAGAGAGCTTCAGAGCTGCTTCTTAGTCTGCATTTCTGCATTTTGAAGGTATCACTTATCAAAACTACTTCGATATTTCAAATTGTTTTTGCTATTTGCTAAACTAATATAATCTTTTTATTGCGATATATTTGATGTTGATTATGGAATGTGAAGCTGAAGTCAAATTCCTGGTTTTCGATTATCGGATGTGCGCTAATAATGCTTAATTAGAGATTAATCGTATCTTATTTTGAGTTATTCCATGATTCTCTGGAATTTATCATTGTCACGAGGCGTATTTGTGAGTTGCGACTATTATCACTGAAAGGTTCACTTGATGCCAGTACCATCTGCCAAGTTGGCCATAAAGCTTTATATATATGAACAAGTGTTTAGAATCCATTGTTGTGGTTGAACAGCCCTATGATGATTTTGTCTAGGATGATTGTGAATTTAAATAACTTCACACTTAGATATGCTTATATGCTGTTTTGCTCTTTGATTGTCTTGGACTTTGGAGGTGAATTACTTGAACCATGTCTACCCTGTACATCAGAATGCATGAGCCATTAGCAACTACCGTGAGTGCTACTTTAAACCCAGAAGTTATTGTAGGCTTTGCAAGCATAAGATAGACCAAATAGTAAGTAGAATAATCAAGGAATTTAGTATCTTAATTCTTAAGTGTCACATATGTGTTACTCTTCTGCCTCCATTTCATACCTGTTCAGTTATCTTCTGAGGAACATTATCTGTGCATGCAAGAATTTCTTTAGTGCTGGTTAGAAAATAAAAGATTTATGGACAAGGCAGACTGAGAGGGAAAAATTGAAAGCTTTTATTATGATGCAAGTAATTTTGACAATGCATGACTTTTGATTATGCAACTTGAAACTTTCTTTTCTCTGAGCTAATTCATTCTTCAACTTGAAATTGTTTCTGTGCTATCCACAACACATGATATTAACATTCTCAAGTTTCAGATTGCAACCAGAGATCCATAAGTGTGGAGAATAAAAGAAATTGATTTAGAATCAATTCAAAGACTTTTCTTGGTATTTCTTTGACGTAAACAAATAAATAATGTTTTGATTCCATCATCCTTGATTTATGATATTATTGGGGATTGGTATGGTTGACCATCTGTTATAATTATAAATTATAGCATGATATTAATAGAGCAAATGACTGAAAAGAAGTTTCTTCGGTTTTCTGTTTCCATGGTAGTGTTGAAGGGGTATTTGAAAGAGCATATAAATTGATGTTCGAAACGTTCTTTCATCCTGCTTTCTTTGTTTCTCAAATGTCCAGAAAATGATATCTTATATGAATATATGTTGTCGTTTTCTGAAATTCCTTTTGAAAAATTGATGTTCATAACGCCATGGAGTTTTAATTGCAAAAACTCATTCAAATCATTCTTTCATAAGGAAGTTAGTGTACTAAAAAATGAGCTATACTATTTATGACTTGTGAATAGTGTGGCTTGTGAGTTTTTGTTTTTTATATATAGAAGCACAGATTATATGATATAGAGGATGCATTCCCATTTAAAGATTCCTGTAAATATGTTAAGAAACACATAAAAATTTTATTTAGGATTGACAAAGGAAGTATGTTCTTCAAGAATGTTCATGGCTTTTTTGTCTCAGTAATTCATGACTAATGTTGTGACAGGACCAAAATTTATTCCTTAGATAACACACGTAAAGCTGATAGTAGATATGAACGATGATCTGATTAAGAGTACATTCTGTGGCTTTGTCACAGTTACCTTTAAAACGTAGACAGGGGGGAAGCTTCTAAGGGCCTTCTTCAATCATTATTGAAGAATCTGAGTACCTTTTGTGTTCTAAACGTTCATGGGTTTTTATTATCGTTCATTGTAATTATTGTACTTCTGTAGTATATAATGGTCCATACATAGTCTCCTTTAATTTTAAGCATCTTTTCCCTATAAATGCATTATGTTTTTCACTTTTACTGTCTGTAGAATCAGCTCAACATTACACATGTGATTTTGGATATCCTTGAGCAATGATTTTCACATAAATGTCATTGGACATATTAGTGACGTTGTTGAATGTAAAAGATGTATGCATAAGCTGTCTTATTTTCACATAAATTTTTGATTCAGATTCTCTTATCACAAATGGAGAAGTTGATTCTAATAATATGAATCTTTTTGTTGTTACAGAGCTGATCATATTATGAGTTGTTAAATATGTAAATCAGCACGAACCCTATATAACTGCAGAAAAGCTAATTTTGCAAGCTTTGACTGCTGAAACTAAGGAGAAACTAGAAATGGCTAATTTGTGATGCATACCATACTTGAAAATAGTGTAGAGTCAAGTCCATGAATCATGTCAGTATCAAGTACTTGTATTGTATGGCAGTGCTTGCTACCTGCATGTTAGAACGAGGAAGAAAACCCAATTAAGGAAGAAATGTTAATGAGGAAGAAAACCCAATTAGGGAAGAAATGTTGTCTTCATTAAGGTTGATAAAATTATGTCAGAGTCAAGAGTCAAGAGTAACGCATTATGTCAGTTGTTTTCTTCTATGCAGAGCCATTCATTGAGGCTTAGGCTTTTTAAAAACTTTCATGAGTTCTGTTTGCTTTGAGTTTGACATCCTATTGTTAAGTTTATAAATACCATTTGGTAATAATCTCTTAATAAAGATGTGCATGTTTGCTTTTTTTAACGTTGCTGCTTGCTGGAGATCAGCATACGATGACATGCCTCCTGAGTAGAAAAAGTTATATTTTCCCAGAAATGACATAAATTAGTCACAAAAATTATGTTAAATGGATTACTTATGATAATAGTGTACCTTTATCAGGCAGGGGGTCTTATAGCAAGATATGTGGCCTGTTATCAATCTTCAGGCCTCTCCTTGATGGATTCACCTCATGCACTTTTTATTGAAGGTAAGAGAAGGTTATAATTAAATTGCTCTTTAGATGTGATACCTCCACTCACTAGACATGTTGCATCGACAAATCTAAGAAAAATTTTACTTGTAAAGCTACAACAAGATAGATATAGGTCATTGTACGTAGCATACTCTTGGAACTGGTTTCCCCACCTAGGTAAGATAGGTAGGAAGAGCTTATCTTGAATTGTCCATGTTTAATTTTTTTTAACCGGTGACTTTTTAATAAAAAAATCATTTTTTTTAAAAAATGTTAGTTAAGAGATTATCTTTATTTTAGATTATTTACTCATTAAAATAATTTTTTTTTTGAAAATTTAAAAGTAAAATATATATATATATATATATACACACACACACTGTCAGCTAAGATGAGCTCTCCCTTCCTATGCTAACGATAGGTAGGGAAACAGATTCCCATAGTCTTGCTAGAGTCGGTTTGTTCTCGGTTGCGAGTAGACAAAATCTGGACCACCGTTTCATGGTGGTCCAGATGTTCCAAGGGGCACCGCTTGAATTTACCTGCCTTTGTGTTGGCTGTCGGTCAGTAATTATTAGAACTGGTGTACATCTCTGGTTACCATTTTTTCTTAAAAAAAAAAACCTACCCACTTGCCCCTTGGGTTTTTAATTTCTTTTCCTTCTCATTTTTCAATGGTAAAGATAGTACGGAAAATTGAGAAAACGTTCCAATTGAAAATTGTGTTAGTGAGAAAGACCTAAATTAGAGTACCAGTACTCTTTGTACAAAATTTGTTGAGTATTGACATGTATGAAAATTTATGAAGTCTTTTTCATTGATAAAATTTTTAATGGGGACTTTTCTCCAATGTTACCAATATCATATTCTAAAAATAATTAAGTGGTGTCCAAGTGTTGTATAAATTCAGTGGCACAGGTTAGGCAATTTTCATCTTCTTGTGTAATTTGAGTGTATTGGTTAATAACTACTTCCTTCTACCCTTATAATAAACGGGAAAAGAGTGTCTATACTAGTCGCTCTCTTTATTTTCTCTTTATTTAATTTCTCCACCATTAGACTGGACCATTTATAGACTTTACTAACTATTTTATGGGAGTCTTGTGCAATGTACAATCACGTTATATTTCGAACATCTGAGTCAATTATTCTTGAGGTCATAATACTTGGAGGCTGGAGCTTTAAGGGGAATGAGATGTAAACCAAACTATACGTCAACAAGCTGGTTACCTGTAAATCGCACTGATTGTGGGACCGTTGTCGTGGAGAAAAAGCTGTTATTAATCTGGAGTGGTTAAAAACAAAAAACAAAAGAGGTATCCATCTTTTTTCTTTTTCTTTTTCTTTTTCATCTCTGTACCTCTTTAATACATGAAGAAATAAAATTAGCTCTTGAGCTAAACGCTGCTTATTCTTAATATCCCATTTTGTAATCCGCTCCCCCTTCCCCGTTTTTTTTTTTTAAATTAATGTTACTCATTCATTGAAATTTTAATTTATTTTTTGTCATTTCATTCAGTACACTAAGGGGCAGTTTGGTATGGGGGATTGGGAGGGGAGGGGAATTTTCTGAGTTGGTTTTAAAAAATTAGGGAAGTGGGGTTTAAAGTTTTTACTTAATTTTTCTTACTATTTTATTTCACATCTTATCTTTATTAAAATTTTATAACCCCACGTCTCCAATTTTTTAAAATCCAACTCATAAAAATTTTCTCTCCCCTCCATTTCCCTCTTGCCAAACATTTCCCTCCTGCCAAACAGACCCTAAGGAAGCCCAAACTTTTATGTGCAAGATGGAAGTTGAAGCTATAACTGGATATCAGGTTGAGCTCAAGTAAAATTGGGGATGGTAAGAGATGGCTAGATGAGCTAGTTTCATAGCTTTTTATATAAATGACATGATATTTAACATGATCGAATAAAAAAAATTTAAGTGTTATTTGATCTCTCAATATAATCCCCCCCCCCCCTTTATCTAGAAAGTTTGAAATTTATTTACCATATTGGTATGTGGTAAGTTCATGCTTTGAATGGCTGTTATACAGCATATAGAATGGTATTGCTCGGCCCCGCTTCTTGAATAGTTCAGCTGCAGTACTTGAATAGCTCCTCAATACGATCTCCCTGAAATGAGATTACCAAACAATAGGCTGTCCCTTCGCACACTTGTTTGTCTAGTCGAAGAAGGGAAAAGAGAATAGACATGCTAATTAGTGCCTGACATAAAATAAGAGCAAGGTACTGAACAGCCCAATATAGGGTGAACTTTCTCAAGTCATTGGGTATCTACTTTTCCAATAAAATCCCTGAAGGCCTCTTGGAATGTAAAGTAACGTGTGGCATTAGATTGATTGATAGATAGATTCCCTCTCGTTACTTGATCTCAGCTTAAAAGATATGGTTACATTGATTCAGCAGAGTGAATGAGAGGGACAGAAAAAAAGTGAGGCAATGCCACTGAATTTGTTAACATAGGCCTATACAAAAGCAAAAGGAGAGACCCAGTAGCATCTTTGCATTTCTAGATAAAGTTGGGAAATGCTAGGTGGGATAATTACAGGTTAGGCTTTGGGGGGATTTGATCACCTCAATGATGGGAGGTCGTACGGACGGACTGTGGAGGTAGCCACCCCTAGTCATGTTGAAATGTTGAGATTCTTAAACGCGTAGAGAAGAAGGGGTGATATGATTATTATTGTTATTAACTGCGCAAGCCACCACAAACACAACCCGGGTTTGGTGGATTGGGTGCAGAAGCAGATTTCTCAATTGAATTATGACACGTGACACGTGTAAGTGCCTCCACGAGGAAGTCACATGGCAGGGGGAGTGTGATGTACCACTGTCTTATCTTAATTATAAGTCCCCTTCCAGAATACTAAATGAAAATGTTACAGTTTTTCATTTATTAAAAGTAAAGGGAGAAGAAAGAGATGAAAGAGAACAATTCGAGAGTTGATTTCCTGGCAAAGATTGCTTTGAATGATGGTCTTTGACTCATGATTTTGATCCAAGACGCGATTGCTCACTGTTTGTGGAGAGGAGAGACTAGTGTAATGCTATAGACTGCTGTGTTTTCCATGGTTATCTAAAAAAACATGAAAGAGATGAAAATATCCATTCATGAGTAAGGATAAAATTGGAAAATTTTGTCAATTGGATTTATATTTATTGAGTTTGTCCACAGCCTTTGGTGAGTGAAAATTAAGTAATTTAAACTTATAAATAAGATAAGTGTGAAGTGAAGAAGATGCTTCTGTCCGTCCCGGACTCACAGGGGGAGGTTTGGTGACAGTCCTTTAATAGAAGTACACGTTGATGAACTCCATCACCACCTTTGACGTCGCTGGCAGTTGCAGAAAAGATAGTGACTACTCGGTGCAACCCATTGGCTGCTAGTACCAAGTACGTCTCCCTTCTTTTTCCCCTTCACTGACTTGGTCCATATAAAGCAATCAAGAAAAAAGAGAGAGAAGTAGTACCATATGGGACACCCCTTGATAGTGGCCTAACCTTTTGTTCCCATTAACCACCAATTTGCATTATCTTGGATTATTATTAGTTTTTTAACTTTTTTTTACTCCCTTTCTACGCTACTGGTAATTAAGTTGCTGATATTGGTTATATTACTTCAACTTTGCTGCTAGCTAAAAATGCGCCAATTATTAGCAACTCCTTGCAGAGATTTTTCTGAACAAGCGATCATGAAAATTCGTAATTTTTATTTTGTGTGTGGGGGTGAGATATTTCATATTTGAGCAACTTGTATTCCATTCCAATAATTGAGAAAAAGGGTGAGGGGAGTGGTTATATCCCTTGTTTCTCTTTTTGTTTGCTAATTGAACAGAGAACAGTTCTGCACAATGTTTGAAAGCATTGATCGTAACCTACCACTAAATTACAGTCATGAAGGGCCCATTATTAAGGACAAGAGGTAATACCGTTAAGGATGGAGTGGGGTAGCTCTGCGTTGGGCTATGGCCCACCCAACTTAGCAACCTAGTTGGATATATGCATCTGAAGGTACGTAAACTCATAAAACTCCGTAGCATGTGGCATATACATCACGTAAGCGTCAACTTACGTCTCATCATCACCATCATGACCATGGTCGCCAATTTGGAACGCAAAGCTTTGATGGGCCTGATAATTGAAAGTTGCAAAATTTTTCAATCAGCACTATGAAAATATGTGCCCCGAGATTGTCATATTTTCAAATGTTTCATTTCTTGTTGACTCGCAGAGAAACAAAGAGTATCTCGCTTACATTATAACCATACCGCCCATGTGCCTTCCATTCTGTAAAGAGATTTTCTTTTCCATTTTTTCTTTAAAGAAAAAACCAGATATATGTTAGTGCTATATTGTTTTGACATGAAATGGCTTCACTAGTGTTTGTGGGCAAAATACCATTACTTCTTGGTAATTCACAATTGATGATTTAGGCATCATATTGGTAAATTTCTCACGGTCAATTCATATTGGTTATTCTCAAGATGATGAGCTATATATTCTTGCCTCAAAGTCACACTAGGTTTATTATGTTAAGGACGAGAGACACATGGATTGACACATGGTTGTTCATTTTCAAGATGATGAATTATATATTCTTGCCTCAGAGTCACACCAGGTTTATTATGTTAAGGACGAGAGGCACATAGATTGACACATGGTTGTTCATTTAAAGCCTAGAGACCTTTACGATATGAGTGATGACGATAACATCGCCTACGTGAGTGAGTCATTTCAGCTTGCCAATTTTGAAAACTTCTTCCCTGTAGGTGATGACAATTTCCCTCTATTTCGGTGTATTTTTTTAAATTCACATCATTTAAATTTATTTTTTTTTACAAAATAATACCACACTAACAATTTCTTTACACAATTTCTATAGGGATGATAAGGATGAATGATTAAACAAATTATGCTTTTGTTTTTGAAACCCTTGATGTATATTTTTTTTTTTAAAAAAATTAGGACATTTTTTGTAACGGTTATAAAAATACTACAAATGCACATCAAACTGCTACAAATTTAAACAACCCCTACAAAGAATGTCACCATAACCGCTTTAAACATAAACTGCTACACTAACTACTACAGGTGCTACGTAGATATATATAAATATCTCTACTACATCTCATTTCAAACACTCCCTCATTTCTTTCAACCCTTCCTTTCTTTCGTTTTCTTTCATTTACAAATATTTTTCTAAGAGCTGAGAAGCTGAACAATGTGATCAAATGTGATAAATAGTTTTTTTATTCTTTCATTTTAATATTTTTTTCCTTATATAATATTTATTCTCACTATTTTTCTTTTTTTCAGATATTGAAGGACTTTTTCTCACCGTTTCCTTTTTTTTCTTACATAATGATAATCACATTGTAGCAAACAATATAATAATTTTTATTACCTACATATTTTCAATAATATTACCAATATATTGTTTATACTATTATACCAATTTAATTAAATCATTATTTTTAGATAATAATTACTATCAACTAAACTAGTGAAATAATAAATTATTCAATACCATTTTATAAAAATGGAGACAAATAATTGAGTATTTTTTTTTTAAATTTCACAAAACTTGTTGCAGTTGTAAGAAATATACAACCGCTACAAATTTCAAAACAAAAGGATTAAATTTCTGGAGCCAAATTTAAAATTTCATATGATATTAGAAACCACTACAAATGTTAAGCTCGTTTCAATTTAGTAGTCGTTTTATAGTCGATACAAACATGGAGCAAAATTTTCATTTTTCATTTCCCTTCACAGGTTTTAACATTTGTAGCGGTTGGAATAAACCGCTACAAATGTAGTAGTAGTTGTGTTACTTGAGTAGTGGTTTTGTGTAACGGCTATAAAAACGTTTGCAACAGTAGATTCAGTAGTGATTTTGTTAACTGCTACTGATGTCGGTTGTAGCGATTAAAACCGTTATAAATATACCTTTTTAATTGCTACTAAATCGTATTTTTTTGTATTGACTATTTATATGCCTTTTCTTTGAATAGAATCATCAGATCCATTTTAGGTTTAGAAACCAGATAACTGTGGTTGTTCTAATAGTATAGAAACATGAATAATATTCAATGGTAATTATTTGAATGAACGAGTTAATTACTCTAGAAAAAGGCACCAATTGGGGTTTGTAAAGTATCAAATGTAGGCAGCCTTATCCCCTCAAACAATGAGACTATCAAAAGATTTGGAAGAGGCTGTTAAAAAATTTGGAAGATGAAAAAACAAAGAATTGTTGGTAGTTGGGGGAAGAAGTGAGAGTTCTCAAGAAATATTGATTGTTTGCTTCTTTTGGAAACATTTTAGTGATAAGGATGCACCCGTAAGTTAGAGGGTAGGAAGTGAGAGAGAGGGCCTTTTCTTGGACCTCCGTTTATACATTGTAAACGGAGGTTCACATATCTCTATCTTGAGGTGCCCCACATATCTCAGTCACGTTGTCCTCAAGCAGAGAGCTATTAGATGCCTATTCCATCTCTCTATCATTGCAAGTCCCTGTCAGTTCTCTGTAGGCTAAAGAAGTTATCATCATCAAGAGAGGTCCTCGTAACCCCACCCCCACAACCCTCAAGAATTGCAATCATTTCAATTTTTACTTGGACAACTTCATATGTAATCTAAGCTCCTCTACTACTACATCAAATCATCAATCTAATTAACTTTGCCTGATCTGACAATAATATAAGAGAACACACTTAATTATGAGGCTATACGGCTGTCGAAATCTTTGGGTATTGTCATTCAAAAATGCTAACTTTCTTCAACCGCCTTCCTGTTTCCAAACCTCAAACCTAGCTATCTCCATGTTTCACGGCTGAAAGTTAATTTAAAACCATTGTTGTAAGATGCGCACAACAAATTGAATTAGACAGGCCACATAATTATTTGAAACCTTGGGGGGGTGCACCATATGTTTCATGCGGATAATACACCTAACCTGTCTGGTTAAAGGTAACATTACAGCCTAGAAGTGGACCTACTTTACGCAACTAGTTCTGTTTTCAATTTGTCCAAATGGACAATGATGGGTGATGTTTCTGATGAGGCCATAGTGGTATAGTGCTAAGTAGTTGAGAGTGATGGAGGAAAATATTTGTTAAAGTAGCGTTGAGAGAAAGTTAGGTTTTGATGAGTTGAACATCTGTAACACATTAACAGGGAGCGGTACGACCCTCTTTATCTGATGAATCATCACCCATGCAATAGCTTGACAAATCACTAGTGGTGGTTACATTTTGATTACTGAAAGCTTGATCAATCACTTTCTGTTTGACTAACATAAGCAAAAGGGATTGCCTTTTTTTTTTTTTAAATTTTCAATCAAATGGTGCTAGCTAGTTGCCATGAGTGTGGCCTAATTGGATGGCATAGATTGAATGTAAACTTTGATGTATACCCACATTAGAGATATGTACTATGTACTGTTTTGAGGGGTGGAGTGGAGGTTCCAGAAATGTCTGAGTGTGGGAAAGGAGCTGAGGATTCTTATTTATTTTTTTAGTAATGGAAAAGACTCAGTTTCTACACAGCATTTAAAAAGCTTAAGGAAAAAAAGGGTAAATTGTGAAATAATACCTAATTGGCAACTTATTTATCAAATAAGAACTTCGTGTGCAGAATATCTTTCCTTGTACACAGAATATCTTTCTTGTGTGTAATATTCTTCCTTATACGTATGTAAAAATCTTCCTCTGTATATACAAAATCTTTCCTCATGCGCACAATATCGTCCCTCCGTGTGTAGATATCTTTCTATGTCCTATTTAACAATTAAATTAACAGGTCTTTTTTAGCAATTCTAAAAAAAAACAGAGAGAGGGAGAGGGAGAGAGGGAGAGAGAGAGAGAGAGAGAATATGATATAAAGAAACTGCTTTCTTTTGGTTATCTTCTTTTTTTCCTTTTGGTTTTAATTTGGATGGCTGCCAGCTTAGTTGGCAGGCAAGGCTTTTCTTAGCCAAAATTGTGACTTGCAAATAGCAATGCTTTCACGTGATTGCCTTGGATGTTTTCTTTGTGAAAAAACTACCAAGTCCCAGATTTTTAATATACATTTGACTGGCTTGGACTTTTCTGCATCTAAATTCTTACCCAATTGCTTGAAGCTTGATCTAGGAAGAGGTACTTATTAATTTATCCCCTTTTGTAATTAATCCCATTAATGCTACCCCTTTATAAAAAATCCTGTATTAAAAGTATGCATACACCTAGTTATAATCAACATCATAAAACGTGCTTCTATATGCATTAATAATGTTTATTACTAAATACTTTGTTTTATTTTTTTTATGGTGCCCTACACTTTGTGAGCCATAAAAAGTTGTGGCATCCAGCTCAATACTTCACAATGGAGTGACTTTCCGCTTTTTGTTTACAGCTTTCCACCAATATTTGTTGGCTGCAAGAACTGGGAAAAAAGGTATGCGTTCTAACTTTTTCCCATCCACCCAATGCCCAGTATTAATTATTTAAATTTATGGTAATATAATTAATTTAAAGAAAATTGAAATCCAAGGCTAAAATAAAGGACTTGTTTCTTTCTGTTTTTAATTTCTGCCGTTTCGGTTACAGCAATATATTCTGTGGAATTTGTTTCATATATAATATCTTGAATCCTTTTTTTTTTTTTTTCCTTTGGAAATATGCTCTGAATATGACAAATTTAATCCTAAAATCTTTAGATTTTGCACATAAGTAGGTTCCCATATGGTAAAAACTAACCTTGAAATCTATTCCCAACAATCTCATACATAGGCGGCATCCTTTAGATAATAGTTTTGGTCCTATTTATAAAGCTTTTGATAGTTTTAAAGAATATTGAATATTTTCCTTTCATGTGCCCGTACTTGATAAGGATAGTGAGAGAGTAAAAATTAATACCATAATTTAAATTTTATAATAAATTTAATACTATTGATTGTTTTTATTGGTACATGTAAATTAGTTAAAAATGACTTTTTTTTAAAATCAAAGAGATTATATGCAATACACAAATTTGAACAAAGTAAGCGAAACCCTATTTTGGACTAATAAATAATTCATCAAAATCAGACTAGTTATTGAGAAAAGTCACTTATAATGAATGGTAGTTAAAGTAAGTAGATTAGAGTCAGTTCTCTTTAATAATATCGAAGATTTGAACTTTATAAATGAAAAAAAAAAACAATTATATTAAAAGATGTGTCTGCAATTAAACTGATGATGCTTGAATATAATCTCATAATACTATGATATATGTATAAAAAGAGCAAATCACTCATAAATAATTTTTTTGAGTGGAAATCACCCTTAAATAATTTGTTGGTATATATATACTACAAAATAAACAACTTTTTCATGGAAAATTTTTAATTACAAAATCCTTAGCAAAAAAAATTACAACGGATTTCGTGATTAAAATTTTGAAAATCTGTGCCCTTGTTTGTGACATCACAGTTATAATTACTCATATTTTTTTTGATTTAGTGTTTATATTTTAAGAGTTTGAAGCTTCCATATACATAAAGAACCCATCTAATCTACACTTTACTCCTTTTTTAACACAGAAGCTTTATTTGGCCGAAGTTTAATTCTTTGACTGTGCCATTCTTCTTGCTTTATACTGTTATCTCCTCACTATTTTCGAAATCTACCGTATACTTAATATGCTACTGCTCTTTTCGGAGCAAACATTTGTTTCTTTCTTGAACACTTTCGTTTTTATACACTCTATCTCTCCTTCCTTCATAACTTTATTTTGCTTCCTCTTAACGAGACTTGACCATAGAAAAGAAAAAATGATTTATTTGTCAACTGAAAACTTTTCTTTTATGGCCTAATTAAATAATTAAAGCGTTTCCCACAAGATTGATATTTTAAATTTTATTCTTTGAAATGACTTGGACAATCACGGTTTTGCTATATCTTAGACAAAGTATAATATCTTTTTTATGTCACCATTCTTTTCTCTTCATCTAATAATTAATTTTTGTTTTGCACGGAAAAGAGACAATAATAAGAGAGGTTTGCCTTCGCTATATGCTCATTTCCAGAAGTTTTTATTTCTATCGTTTAAATTTGTTCTAGATGCGTGAAGGTTTTTTTTTTTTTTTTTTTTTTTTGCATGGCTTATCTGGCTAAGGTTTCTATTTTGCTAGCAGAATATATATTGATTGAATATAAAAACTAATTTTTATGCCTGTAATCAATTGCATGAATTGAAGCCATATTAACTATATTTGACTTTGAGCCATGATTAGTCTTGAGACATTACATTTCACATATATATAAATATATATATGTGTGTGTGTGTGTGTGTGTGTGTGTGTGTGTCAAGCTGATCCTTTTAAATCCTTTTTCCCTAAAGAGTTAAATTACGTTCCAGAAGATTGTAGAATATTGATCATTCATAAAGCTAATCCCATCAAATGATAAACAAGATAAGATATTATTTTCGACATTATATTCAAGCTTCTGCAAGACAAATTGAACTCAAACTCTTCAGTGAAACCAAGCCTTCCACACCAAATAAAACATGATAAAATATTTGAACCTGAGCCAGTCTTGAGCTGCTCAAAGTATAGACGTAGGCAGAGTTTCATTTGTTAGTATTATAGGAATGGGTGTAGATTTTCCAAAATATATAAATTATTAATAGAATTAGGAGATCAATAATAAGAACAAAAATCGACAATAATGTTGGGAAATGTGGGATCCCTATTATTATATTCATAAAATTAGAAGGCAGATACAAATCAGTTAGTTAAGGAGATAAGAAATTCCATCACTTCAAGGAAAACACTGAAATTTAGATAAATATATAGATGTCACGAGATAGCCAATTAGGGCATATCCTTTTTTCTAACAAAGCCACACGAGTCTGCTTCTTTAGACAAATAAAGCCATTCTAATGCAATTAATTATCCCACAAAATATGCCACCAAACATTCCAAAAGCAATATCAAATTACAGAACTCTTGTTCCTGACCTAGTTCTTTCTATAACATATATATAAATTAATATTTGTGCAATGTGTAATCCCCTTTCTTATAAACAGTAATTATGATTTGAATATGCGTAATTTAAAGGATTAGAGACCAACGAATAACAAAATTTCATTTTCGCTGCTTTCCTTGAAATGGGATTTTTATAAATTTGTTTCACAATTTAGATCACCTGGTTTCAGAATCACATTTCGAATATAATTCTCCTGTGCAGTTAAGCTATATTCATACATATCAGAGTGTACAGCAAAAATCCCGGCAACTCCCAGGTTTCATATATGAACTAAAGATTTATACAATTCCCATTTAGGGGATTATATAACCAAATCCAAAATAATATCTCATATACATACAGTAATAATTGATAACCAACAATCAAATTCAAATATCCCTAAGGAATCCTAGCCACTTATGGTTGTCTCCTTTCCCTTGAAGCCACTTGCCCTGTCTGAAGATTAGTCAAATGGAAATAATGAGATTCAAAAGAATCCCAGTAGCAATAAATCAGTCATACAATATATAAGCACAATGCATGTAAAAAATCACAAGCAGCAGCAGCAGCACAAACGACAACACTCATGGCTATATACACAATGCGACAGCTCACGTTGTAATCATGTAGTGACAGCTTGCGATGTAAAATGACACCAATCACCAGCTGTAAGAGCAACAGCATCACAAATTATCACATACATACAATGCATTTACACATAGTATAAGAGAAGTGTCACTACCTGGTTATTTCCGAGCGTGCTCAGGCATGGTTCATTCACAATCAGGGAAAATGTCAAATCCTATAAATCAAAATCAAGAACAGCGGATTAATTCTCTACTCCAATTTCTTACTTTAACAACACTTAAAGTTGGTTATCATTTGGACTCTTTGGGTAGCTACTAGAAGTTTAGACCCATGCCTAAAGGGTTGGGAAAAGCTTACTCTAAGACCAGCTTCGAAAGTTCAAAATGTCAATTTTGAATGGTTGGCTGCGACCAACAGATGATCAGAAAGATTTGGGTCGCGACCAGAATCAAGTCAGAAACTTTTGGGTCGCGGTCAGCCGCCTTGGGCCACTGCCAAAAGCAGGTCAGAAATTTTTGGGCCGCGGCCAGTAGATGGTCAGAAGGTTTTGGATCGCAACTAACACTTTGGACTGCCACCAACTAATGACCTGACTTCTAGCTGATTTTCAAATGTCCATATCTTTGTGCACAAAACTCAAAATGACACAAAATTTATATGCATGGAAAGCTTGCAATGTGAATTTCCAATATGGAAAGTTTCACAACATTTAGACACCATTTGCCATGTCAAAATATCATGCAAAGTTGGATCCCTGCATTGCATTTTAGACTTAGCAAAATTTCAAATTTCACACGTTGACTTCCAATGGTTCTCAAACTCCAGTTAACACCATTTTCAAACAAAATTTCGCAAGGAATCCATTGGAGCCATCAAAACAACTAAATTCAACTCCCCTTGACATGTTACTCAATAGCCACAACATGTCACACAATCACACAATTCAAAACTCAACATTGCAATCCTTTCCATTCCAAAATTCCAAATCAATTTCAATGACACAAAGATACAACTTGACACCAATTCCACCACAATACACTAATCACTCATGCATTTCAAAATTCACATGAAAATCAGGGCAAAATCACAAATTTCAAAATTTAACCAATGGTCGCACTAGTTAAATCAAAATGTGTCAAATTCTTACCTCTTCCTCTTCCCAAAGTGAATCCCTTGATTCTTCAACTTTCAAATTTTCTCAACCACCAAAACATCACCTTTCAAAAATCTGAAACCATAGAGGTGAAGCTCTCTTCACCATGAACAATATTAAAGAAGTGAGTTTGAGCATTCAAGGTCAAGATCTCACCTAAACTTTGAGCTTTTCCTTTCTCTTTCCTTCTCTTGGTTGGACGACAATAGAAGATGAAGAGAGAGATGAAATGATGAAGATGAAGCAGATTTTTGGTCCCCAAGAGGCCTCCTTGGCCAACTTAGAGAGGGAAAGAGTTTTGACAAATTGACCAAACCCTTGGCTCTCATGTTGACAAGTGTCACCTTCTTATTTCACCTCCTTATTTCACCTCCCATGATCACACATAAGCACTTGCACACACAATTCCACCCTATGGATCACTTAGCAATTAACCCTAACATTGATCTTAAATTATCTATGAGTTTCCTCTTCGGTAACTGACCAATTGGTCGGTAACTTTCCTTTTCCCCATTTTACCCCTGATTTTGGCAATTCCACTCAAATCACCATTAAACACATTTTTATCTTTATTTCACTCAATTATGCGCCCTCCCTACCATTAAGGTTCATTTTAGGCTTTGTCACATAATTATGCTTAAATGCAGGGTTTAGGCACTAATTGTAACACATTCAAATCGAAATTCCCATTATATTCTTCAAAAGTGTTTAATTAACAATAATTACATCACTTTTGAAGTCATTAGCCCTTAATCCCATTTTGGGTCATTACGTTATGAGCTTGAGGTTGATGAAGATACGGTTCTTTCGCCTGCTTAGAAGTGTGCATTTACTAGATACAATGTTTTATTGTCTGGTTACATTACAAAAAAACACTGAATTTTTAGAAATTTGTGACGGAATTCAATTCCGTAGCAATTTCCAACGGATTTGAATTCCGTTGCAAACTTTTTTTTTTATTTTAAAAAGCCACGTGACAACTCTGGCAGCCGCCACCTAATCGTTGGCGGCAAAATGTGGCAGCTCTAGTGGCCTCCACCTCATCGCTGGCTCCCAAATCCGCCACGTGGTGCAGCCTCGCTCCGCTACGTGTTGCAACCTCTTTTTTCTAAAAATCCAACTCAACTTGGCATCCTTTGGTTCAAACCCATGACCTCGTCTGTACGTGTGTGATGCTTTATCGGATGGGCTTGACTGCTTTGGCATTTTATTATTGTTAGATATGATTAGTTTTGATGATGTCAAATATAGATCTGAAATGATAAGAGCAAAAAGTTTATATAATGTATTTCTTTGACAATTAATGTATTTAATGTGAAATATCTTGTAGATTAATTAAGTTGAATTATAGAGGAAGAATGAGAAGACAAAATTATCAAATATACAATGAAGTGATTGAATTGATAAGAATGAACAAAAGGAGGAGGAAGAAAGAAACTGAAGATAGTCAATAAGCTACCTACTCGGATTATGAAGAATGATTATTAAGAGGAAAATAAAAAAGAAAGATATTCAAGAAAGAAGAACTTGTAAGATCTAATGGAAATATCAAGATTCAAGTTCTTAGAAATAACTCTGAGATTTCTATGGTTTGAAGGAAATTAGATGGCACTATTTGGCACTGTAGTAGTCGACACTGTTTGGCACTGTAGTGGTCGATACTATAGCAATCGAGTACTGTTTGGCACTGTAGCATGTGAATCACTATAGCACTCGAGGTACGGACTAAAAGTGCAGAATCACTGTAGCAAGTGTGGCAATGTAGCACTCGAGTGTCAGGCTACTCTATTTAGCTCTGTTTTACGTTCATCCTGATAGAGTTCTAGTATTTTGGCTATATCTCTCAAACCACAAGTTGGATTGACATAAAACTGGTGCAATATGAAAGAAGACTCAAAACACGAAAAATGTGCACCAAGATCACATTGAAAGAAGCTCAAATGAAGGAGATATGATCCGTGGAAGTTGACACTGAAATCACCGTCACTTTTCAAGAAAAGTTTGGTATTTTGGACATAACTCACAAACGACATGTCGGATTGAGATGAGACTAGTGCCATATAAAACTAGACTCAAAGGGCTTTCCATGGATAGGTAATTTGCCTAATTTCAAGTTATATTCTAGGAGCTATGCCTTTTGGAAGTTGACGTTTGTGCGGTCTAGTGCAACAGACACTCTTTTGATCATAACTTGTAGAATACAAGGAGTTTGGAGCTGATTATTTTTGCATTGGAATGCATATGACAAGAGCTTTCTTATGATACATCATTTTTCATATTTAGAATTAAATCACTAAATTGAGCCTGTCGTGGCCCCACATCACTCATGAGTCCAAAAACGCACTCTTAAAAAATGTCATGCGAGTGTTGTCCAGAAGCGGCTGAAGCGTGGAGAAATTTAGCAACACTCGAGCATTGAACAACACACTAGAGTGAGGATCAGAACTGCACTTGAGTTATGCAAGTGTTGACATGAAAGTGTTAACAGAGAATAAATGTGACCAGAAAACGTGAAGATCACTCGAGCATGACTGGTAACACTCGAGTGAGGAGAAGGATTGCACTCGAGTCCTGCGAGTGAAGAGCAGCAAGTGTTTGCCCGAGAGGAAGCCAGTACGTGAAAATATGAAATGCACTTAGGTGAGCCATACTGCACTCGGGTGAGGATGTAATACTTCCAAGTACAGAATTGCACTCTCTGAAAACTTGGTGCAAGTATTGACCAGAAAAGAAGCATGAAGCTAAGATATACTGATGTACTCGAGTGAGGATAATGTACTCGAGTGAGGTCCCACATCACCCGAGAGTGCAAAATCACACTCTTGATAAAAATGCCGTGAGTGTTATCCAGAGGCTCAGCTCCATAGTGCAAAATTATACGTGCACTCGAGTGAGGCTTCTTTGCACTCGAGCGCAGTTCTAACAGAACCAAAACGCAGTTCAGACTCTCATAACCATAAATCCAAACGTGGTTAAATGTAATATATTCATTATATTTTCACTTGTTATTGTTCTTAAACGTTAACTAACATATATTTTAAGTGTAGAATAGGAGATTAAACATTTGGATTGCATCTTCAAGAATGGAGTTCATTTATGGCAAATATTGTCACTCAACGTAATGAGTCCCAGAAGCCAGAAATTTAGCTTTTGACCAATAATCCAATATACCCATGACTAACACTTCATCATATTAGTGATTAAGCATTTTGCAGTGTGAAACAGGAAATTTAATGTTGAGATTACATATTTAAATGAAAGAGTTAATTATGGCGGGCGGCATCATTACACACCGAGTATCGGCTACCTACCACGAAAAAAGATTGATCCACCATGAACGAATGTCTGAAATACAAACGCTCCACAATTTGACGTACAGCTCATAATGAAACATCGTGCTCTTCAATGGGACGCTCCAATCTGCAACGGATATTTCATAATGGGTAGATATTCAAATGTGCTTAACAGTCAAAACAAAGTAATGGGACTCTAATATACAAATATTCACAATGGTTATCATCTTCATCAACTATAAATGAGAGAGCATTCAAAGTTGATAGGAAACTGAGACAACGAGCAACTACTAGAAAAATGAATCCTCTGCTTCTACCCAAACACTTTCTGTTCTGCAGCTTCTATATTACTTATCATTGAGAGAATGATTATTTGTATTGTACTTCAGTGAGCATTATATCCACTCTGTGAGAGAGTCTGTAAACACTTTCAACTATATTTCTGAGTTGATCTCAAGGTAGAGGGACCTTGAGTAGGTTGATTTTCTTACGAGGAAAGATGTTGAGAGAATTGCTGGTAAGACTTTCTGCTCGTAAGACTTACAAGGTGCAAGCAGTAGAGAATGTTGCTGCTTGTAAGACTTACAGGGGGTATAAGCAAGAGAGAACGTAGCTGCTCATAAGAATTGCATGGGTAAGCAGGAGGGAAAGGTCTTTGGAATTGCTCTGCTCGTAAGACTTGCCGTGAGGGGGAGTATCTCGGTGAGAGATTTGTAAAAGGCTTCACAAGTGTCTAGCTAAACTTGTGGTTTGTAAAGGCTTTTCTTGTGCCCGGATTAAACAAGAAGATAGTGGATTTAAAAATCTCATGAGAAGCCTGGGGATTAGACGTAGGCCATCATAGATTGGACTGAACCAAGATAAATCACAGTTTGCATATTCTCTTCCCTAAGCTCTTATGTTTCCAGCATATATTATTTAATCTAATTGTTGATTTATAATTCATTACCTTCATACTTATCGCTTTCATTAAGGCACAAAAAGATTTTCTAAAGTTCTCAAGTTTTTATCATACACTCAATTCACCCCCTCTTGAGTGTCAGCTGGTTCTAACAATTATTACACAATTATATATATATATATATATAATCTTATTATATATAATCAGTTATTTATATATATATATATATATATTTGTTTCTTATACATAAATGTAATAATAATATAAAATAATTTTATATATTCTTATAATTTTTAATATATATTAATTTCAAATTAAAAAATTTTACATCTTAAATAAATTTCATATGACTATATTTTTTCTAATTTCTAAAATTAATTTTTTATTAACATTAATTAATAAATAATAAATAATTACTAACTACTAATTTTTTATCAATATTAATTAATAAATAATAAATTTTATTTTTTATGGATAAATTTTTATATGACCATTTTGCCCTTATAGGTACCAAAATCTATGGTTGGAAACTTGAGGAGCCAAAACCAAAATGAGGAAAAACTTGAGAGATGAAAGATGGTATTAACCTTAATTTTTAAATATTTATGTGGCTAATAATATCATAATTTTAATTTTTAAAAGATATTTTTTAAAATTAAATTTAATTAAATAATAATAATTTTTTAATTTTTCCAACAGAATTAGCCACAGAATTTTTTCGTGGCAATTCCGTGGCAAAATTAGCCACGGAATTATTTCCGTCGGAACTTCTATGACAAAATTATTTACCACAGAATTTACTACTAAATATTTTTTATGGCTACCCATCGGAAACTTTTTCTGCAGAATTTGCCATGGAAATAAATTCTGTAGTAAATTTTGTCAGAAATTTAATGTTTTTTTGTAGCTAGTTTATGTGCTCCTAAAAGACACATTACAAAAATCTCACCTTTTTTTATACAAGAAATCCCACTTTTTGATTAATTAATTAATTAATGTTTCTTGTTTGTGCTGATCTGATCAAGTATTGGGTTCTTTCTTTTCTTTTTTTTAATATTATCAAATTATGGGACATTGGGAAGGATGGGAGGGCACAGAGATTCCACATCCTTTAATAGAAGAAAGGGATGGGGCATCCTTCCAACACCTGTGTACCTTGACCAAGACTCTTGTGCCATTCTTTTCTCCCATACCAACTTCGTTTTACTTATATATTAATTACTTCATTATTTCCTCTCCTTCTCTCTAAATTGATTATTAATTAAATATATTTCTTTGAGTGGGTATTTTATTTTTTTTCCTCTAAAAAGAACAAGATGCCAATATATTGTGTCCACTGGAGGCATCTCTTACCTTCGATAAAATCCAAAGCTCATTCCACTGTAGCCGCAGCACCTTCCTTTTGCTTACATCACCCTCTTCAGAGTCTGTTCCCAACTCTATACCATCTTTCTCTTCTCAGGAATCGTACATATTGCATTATGGACAATTTCTCTCCCTCTCTCTCTCTCTCTCACACACACATGGACACACATATACATACATATATACGTTCAGAGGGGGAGACAGGCACAAGCGTTGTACATTGTATAGAAAGAATCCGTATATGAAATCATGGAGATAGCAATGTCTGTCACTGTCAAGAAATATATTATTAAGACGGTAAATGTTGGGTTTTGAGGCAATTCTGAATCATTAATAACAGCTAGGAGATATATGTGTGTGTGAGAGGATAGAGTTTCTTGTTAATGGATGGTCAAAAGGGAAGAGCATTATGGCCTGTCAATCTTTTCTGCTGTGTCAGAGCGGGGAAATAAAAAAAATAATGAACTCTCCTTTTAGTCATTATGTAACTTACAGATTGTGTGCAGACTGAAATTATAGATACCAACTTCTGAAAGAGTGAGAGAGAGAGAGAGAGAGAGAGAGAATGGAGGTTGTGTTGTTGTTGATCTTTGTTCCTGCAAATGTTGATCACTTCATGATTTCGGTTAGGAAAGTTCACCTGATGATTTAGGTTACAAATTACAAGCCGTTTAGTACTACAGTGTCATTTTATGTACCATAGCCATGTCTTCCCGAGCTCCTACTCATTTCGTTTAGTACGAAATAAAGACATTGTCGTATAAAGCATATAACTGAGAAGCTGATAGGGATATATATGTACGAGATGCATTATTATAAATTAACTTGGAGTCTCGGAGTTTATTTGAAATAGTGATTGAAGTCTTTAAAAATATATTTTCAATCGTGATTTATGACATATTAGATAAATATATGAGGAGAGTGTTATCTTGACTTACGTATATAAACATTTTTAAAATCTCCTATCATGATCGCAAACATGCTTTCAAACTTGATTAGTTGTTGTTATTACACTACTGTAGCACCTGATGCAAATGTCTGGATCAAGAAGTTTACAGCATAATATTGTTTCATACATATATAGGTGCTTTTAGGTTTAAGAAATAAAAACAGTAGAACTGTCCTACAAGAAGTTATGGTGAAGTTAATTAGGTTTATGATTAATTCTTGCTTTCTCGTTTGGTTAAAAAAATAACAGAAATTCCTCCTATGGCTAATATAATGTAAGCTACTTAGATAACTCTTCGTACATTTTAGGTGGCCTGCCTTATATATATCAACCAAATTTTAGTAAACATGGTGGTTTATGAGACATAAATTTTTATTCGGTGGCATCCCGAATTCTACTAATATATATGTTGATAACTAACCAAAAATAATAAATCATAATACCTAAAAAAATTAAACCATAACACTGTACTGTGTGTGGGTGTGGGCGGGAGTTAGCAACAATGGATAATTTACAGTGTCACAGTAAAGCAAAGTACCTCTTGTTTCTTTGGCTGATTTAGTAGTTTTATTGCTGCATTATTATTATTACTTGCTAGCTACTGAGGAATTGGTATACAACAGTTATTTGAAGGTTGATATTTCGCTTTCACCTGCGGATATTTTGGCAGTAGTTGGAACCATTATATATCTTGTTACCTAGCTAGCTGCAGATAATAACCGAAGACCATAATATTATGAAGAAATTAAACCCAGGAAGAGAAAAAAATAAATAAACAAAAATTCGAATATAAGATATATATATATATATATATAAACATGCGCTGCCAAAATTCATGGCCTGTAAGGTTCTAGTTGAATTGAATAAAAGATAGTGGTATATAGGAAGTTTTCCTGGGACTGGAATCGTGAGCACTAATATGTCAGGAAACAGACCGGTAAGCCATGAAAACACACACACACATTGCCGCATTGGGGTTCAGAGAAAGAAAGATACTAGTCATCAAAGAAATGGGGCTAATTAAGTACCTCACGATTCATGATGTTGTGAAAGAACATATATATATATATATATATAATACACACACACATTTACGTTTGGCCTTTGTTGGTGATAGATGGTTCATGAATTTGGGTGAAGATTAGTAGTCTTCTATGGAAGACATTGAAAATGAGACTTTGGGAACCGGGAAGGAAAACGGGGGGTGGGTCCTTCAGAAAATATTTTTGGAAAATTGGAAACCATATGATTCATTATATTAATTTCACCCACCCGAGTGTGTGAGAGAGAGAGGGGGGGTATAAATGTGAGTTTCCTTGTCCCTTGTTGGTGGGTTTATATAAAAGGAGGATAGGATGTTGCCGTTTTCGCACTATTAAAGATAGCTATAGGTAATTAAGGGTTGAAAGTGAGAGAGAAAGGGATCAGACACACATCAGTCCCTAGAATTGATTATTATTGTTGTGAGAGATTTTTGATGGAAGAACATCTGAGTCCACTTGCTGTTACTCATCTTCTTCAACACACTCTCAGAAGCTTGTGCATTCATGAAAATTCTCAATGGGTTTATGCAGTCTTCTGGAGGATCTTGCCCAGAAACTACCCACCTCCCAAGTAAGGAGAGAGAGGATAGATATCATTGTAACATCAATTCTTGAGGAAAAAAATCCAAAAAAAAAAAAAGATCACAGAAACAGTTTCTTTTCACTTCAGTCACACAAATCAAACATTCTCATGGGCTAGTGACATGTTTCTTAATTCATTTTCCATATGATTTAGATAGTTCGTAAGTGTACTATTATGATGTTCAGTTCTTGTTCCTTCTTGATAGGTGGGAAGGTCAAGGGGCTTATGATAGATCAAGAGGAAACAGAAGGAACTGGTATAGTTTTCTGTGTTATATAGCTTCGTCGTCGTTTTGTGATATTTTTGTTTGCTTTTGTGAAGCATGTACGATTGCATTGTTTAAGCTTGCACTTTGAACACACACCATTGATGCAGGATTTTGGTCTGGGAAGATGGTTTCTGCAACTTCGCTGCTTCATCAGCGCCTGAAATCAGCTCCGGCGAGTGCCCAGCTGGTTCGTCGGTATACGGCAACTGTGAATTCCAACCCTACCAAGGACTGCAACCAGAGCTTTTCTTCAAGATGTCACATGAGATCTATAACTATGGGGAAGGGTACGTATGTTAATTATTATCACCAATCATCAGAACAATATGGGTTATCTAGAACAGTTTCACTATTTAATTTTAATTTATGAGATTTAAAAGCGAAAGAGAGAGGTTAATTTATTAAAGCCTATATATATGTGGGTCAGGTTGATAGGAAAAGTTGCTGCAGATCACAGTCACAAATGGATATACAAAGAACCAAATGATCAAGAAATCAATTTCTTGTCAGCGTGGCACAATTCAGCAGACTCGGTTGGGAAAAATTCCATCTTGCTTATGATTTAGTAACACTACTACTGATATTTTTGTCTATTTGCTTACTGATATTAATATCTCATAAGCTTGTGATTTCATATTTAATTTGCTTCATGCTGCGAGCTAAATCCGTGTTTCCTATATATTATATGATTTCACTCTTCAAAACTTGCTTCCACACGAAGAAAACAAAAGAAGAACACAGTCTGGCATCCTCATTATATATGTTCTTTTTTACAGCACCCAAGGACATGGGAAGCCCAGTTCCAGTATGGTATAAAGGTATATATATATATAACCTGATGATATTCATATACAAATACATAAAACCTCCTTAATTAGCTTTTAGCCAAAAGATCTATCTCCTTTCATTAATTCATTCAAATTCAATAATATTATATATATGTCTTGCAGACCATAGCCCTCATCGCTGTAAGAGAAGGTGTTGTTCAACTGGGAGCCGTTCACAAGGTAAAACTAATTACACACACACACACTATATATATATATATATATATATCTCTTGGGATTCACACACATACACGCACACAAAGGTAAACACACACTATCTATTGTGAATAGTCTCGCTTTCTTACACACTCACACACAAACTAAAGTATATTGTATAGTACTGAAGCATCATAATGTCAAGTCCATTTTGTTTTGTCTCTGGTGGCACTGAAGGTGATTGAAGACTTGAGCTACGTGGTACTTCTGAGGAAAAAGTTCAGCTACATTGAGAGCATCCCAGGCGTGCTGTTGCCTCACCCATCATCTTCTACTGCATACCCTTACAACAAGGTTGAAGGGTATGGATCAATTCCCATAGAACAATGGCAATATTTCCAAGGAAGTCCTCTCGCCGCAGCCGCAGCACCACCACCGCCACCTGAGCTCTATGACCACTTCAACCAGCACCACCATCAGCCTCTGAAAATCACTCCTTCAATGAGCAGCCTTGAGGCACTTCTCTCTAAGCTTCCCTCAGTGGTACCACCACCACCAACACCACAAACAACAACAACACAAAATCTTGTGTTATCCTCCAATCATCATCATCATCATCATCACCAAATTAGGCCCTTAGAGTTCATGGGAATGCAAAAAGCAGCAAAAGAAGAGATTGATGATGATCAGGAAGTATATAGGCCTGAGCTTGATGTGGGTGAGAGCAGTAGTTCTATACCAGAAGGATACAGTCAGCAGCAGCAGCATTTCCAAGATCAGAATTTGACAAGTAATGGAGCCAATCATGGGTTTTGATATGAGTATAATAACAACAACGATGGTAATGATAATAATAATCAAAACCCAGATAGGGCATTAATTAGCATATCATGCATATGTTTTAGACTAGTTTGAGGTGGGAGGAGTGAAGATGATCAATCCCGAGTCCTAACAGTATTGTAGCGATCGAGTTTGTTAGGTTCAGCTTTATTATCACGATCGAGGGCTAGTTTTTAATTTCTTTTAAGCTTTAATATAATATGGCAACGAACTTCCATTTTAATGCATGCATGCGCATTTGGAGATGCACAGGTTTATGGAATTGTGAGAGATAATGGTGTGTGTTACGCTCACACACAAGTGAAGCATGTATATACAAGTGTAGCACAATGTATGTGGTTCAAAA
Organism: Inga oerstediana; assembly: GCA_963210345.1. NCBI lineage: Eukaryota > Viridiplantae > Streptophyta > Magnoliopsida > Fabales > Fabaceae > Inga > Inga oerstediana. The sequence continues at coordinate 44,327,882 of OY723409.1, forward strand.
ATCAAAGAACTTGTGTAACCTCGAGCTTATAATTGAGGGGAAGAACTATATTATATTGAAATCGAGTACACGTATGGTCTAAAACGAAGTTATTGTGTGTGCTCTCATAATAATACTCGTTATTGAATTAGTGAAACGTATAACGTGACGAATGTAAAAGATAGAAAATAAAACATGCAAAAGGACCATTGCCTTGGTTGAGATGAAAGGAGAGAATTCATAGAGTGTGTGTGCACGTGTGTGTGTGTGTGTGTGAGAGAGAGAGAGAGAGGGAAGGAGGGAGGGAAGGAGGGAGAGAGAGGTCTATATCACTGTTGCCACGTGCACCATTGGACTATAGTGGGCAGTGGCATATCCTTGTCCTGAAGATGACTCCAATTAATGCTTTAAATTCACTGACCGGAAAAAGAAAATCTCAAATGGTTCATCAGGCTCATGGATAGATCATCACTGATATATTGTACAAAAGCTGTTCTGGAAGGAAAAATAAATAGGTAGGCATAAATTGGCTCATGTATAGTTTTAGGTATAATATGAGAATATTCTTTTCGTATATTTTTTGTATCAAGAGTATTCATACTATTTCACAAACATAGTAATTAAATTATTTATAATAACTTATAAATATGGTGTCACTTTAATAAATAAGAACTTTAAAAAATGATATTTTTTACCTTGAATTAGAAAAATGATATTGAACTAATTACTTATATTAATTGAAGTGTAAATTTGCCTATGGTGTTTATTTATATTTTTAATACATTAGAATCAGATATGAGTTTTTGATTTATATTGTGGATAGGGATGGTAAACATATTAAACTATTTTATTGTAGAAAAAATGAAATACTTGATGATTAAAGTTCAATTTAAGTTATTGATTAGCATTAAGAAAATGTTTTAAAATATGCTTATTGCATCAGGAGCAAGGTCGTTAAGTGGTTGATTTTCCTTTTGTGTGTGTGTATATATATATATAAGTACTTGACGCCACAAGTTTAAATTTGTGTGAATGCAAAATACGTCTTTAACAAAGAGTATGTTTCCTCAACTGGGTCCAATAACGTTCGAATCCAACCTAGTGACACAGTGATATTAAAACAATATGAAGGTTAACTACACAATCCTGATGCATGGTCAGTGGAAGTTGTAGCTATAGCGAGGAGGAAGCGTTGACCAAAACTTAAAAGAGGCCAGCCGTGGGACGTTTTGGAGCATGTCATCTTCATCAAACCTGCTCAAGTTAGATATGACTTCTCAAGATAGAAGAGATGGACCAGAAACATGATCACAAATTATCGCAACTAGATCCCATAAAATCATCAAATTACTATGAAGTTTCCAGGGACCTATGAGAAATTTATTGAAATCCCGAAAAGACTAATTTATCTTAATTTATCGTTAGTGGTATATTGACTTGTCAATTGATGCACCATGACTTGCCAATGTACCACAAATGACAAGTCATGGTAAACTTGTCTTTTTACTTTTTCAATAAACCGTCCACATACCTTCTGGGATTTCATGGTAATTTGATGATTTCATGGATCGAGTTGTGATAACTTGTCTTGAGACTTTAATGCAGTTCTTCCTATATCTTTTACAATTTAGTTGATATCATAGCATTTTTGTTTTTTAAAAAATTATTCAATTTAGTTTTGTGGCAGGAATGGTACAACCGAAGCTATTTGTATCCAAAAAGATAAATGAAAAATCATCGAAGTAAAGAAAAAAATTACATATGATTTTCATTTACAATGAAAAAACCTATAATCAAGTTCTAATAGAAAACTAGTATAGAAAGCCCTAAAAAAGAAAAGTGTTCAGGTTGCATGTATGTATAAGAAGGCAACAACTAGTGTGAAAACATTTAAAATTGAGACAAATGCAGACTTCACTAGTAGGATTGATCTACATACATTGGTTATCATACTTAAGTTCTTAATGCTTTCTTTGAGTTGATTTTAGATATTTCAACTATGTAATTATACGAGAAAATCTCAAGTGCATGCTCTGTAGCTATAGTCCTAATTTTGAAATAATAAAAAAATATTAACTCTAAATTTGAGTTACGAAGACAAGCTTTGGAATCAAAAAGTTTAGGCTCCAGTAGGAGAAAAATAGGATATATGCATTCTAAGTTTTAGAAGAAGCAAGTTAAAAATGATTGCATGCCAAAATCAGAGATCAGACTATCTCAGGGGTGTTAACTGAAGTTCAAGTAACTGGGATCAATAATACAAAATGGCAGTGAAATTTATAGGATGTTAGGCATATAGTAGAAGTTGGTTGGGTGGATGAATTTTAAAAAATAAAAGGCTTCAAGTGTTACTTCCTCCGGTCTTTAATAGAAAATATGTTTAAAGAATTGATCTTGATTCTAAATATAAGACATCTTTTTTATATTTATCAATTTTTTTCCTAATTTCCCTTATTGATAATCCCTCAATAATAATCAAGGAGAAGAAAGAATGAGGGAATTAAGAAAGATGATAAGGATGTTATTAAAAATACATATAACATTAACTAACTTAACTAATTTTCTTAATATAATTAAATTAAATAAATGTATCTCATATTAAACATTAGAAGAGTATTTGTGATTTGCTTGGTACCTATTAAACTTAAAGGCAAGTTTTATAGAATTATTCGAAGATTGACAATGTTGTATATAGTGGGTGTTACGTATTGAAGGGACAATATGGGGAAAAAATAGGGGTAACATATGTAAGAATGTTTGGATGGATGTCTTGTGATATAAAACATGATTCTCAGTAATTATATTTAAGATTAAGGGATAAAAATATTCATAAACTTTTATAAAAGATACGCTCAATATCAAATAGTTTTTTGCAGGGTTCTCAGACTCGGACCGGACCAACCGGTTTGGCCCAGAACCCGCTGAACCAATCAGTAGACCGGTCCGGTCTAGGTCTCAATTTAAAAAAAAAAATTTAACTTTTTTCTTTTAGAATTTCATACTATAAGCCTAAAATCTTTAATTACTCATCGGTTTGATTCCGGTTTAGCTTCGATTTGACCCACTGACTCTTATCCCAATACCCGACCGGTTCAATACCCAATCCAAATTTTAATACCTTGATTTTTTACAACAACAAATACTTTTTTAAGGTGGAAACCGTCTGCCAACTTTGAAAATATGACCGTCAAGCTTAGAAAAGATCTGTTAACTTTTTTCCAGCCGGCCAAAGTTGCCAGGGACTCTTATTCTCTCTCTACCACATGGCATGAGTAGCAGATCTTCAAGCCAAGAAGAGGCCATTGATGTCCCAAGAAGCTTTCGGCCGTCACCTGTGACAAGACAACAATTTTGAGGCCTTAGAATTAAAAGACCTCTGAAATTCGACGCCATGGTTAAGAGATGATAGTTGTTGTGGTCACAGGTAGACGAAGGTGGAGCTTCTGCAAATTGGACCAACAATGAGAGAAGAAGTGAATGAGACCACATCTCATCTTCCACCATCCAAAACAGAAGGAAATTTAGAACTTGACAAGATGACCACATCAATCACGCTTTTGCAAGTCCTCAATTCAATTTCTTCAAGATTTTGCAACCCAAACTCTGCATCAATTTCATCACTTCCCCGAAGCTTAAATTGATAAGCTAAACGACACAAATTAAATAATTACTAGCTATCAGCTCCACACTCTTCTTCCCCACCACCCAGATCCAACAAAATCGATGCTTATAGCCAACTTCGACCATTAAAAGAACATTTGGGTATTTACTGTTGATTTCACCCACTTGCTGCTGTAAGTTCAAAGGAAGGTTCGACCTGGGGCGAATAACACTGAAAGGCCGAGTACACGAGATGGAGAGTGCGTTTACAGAGGCCACGCGGAGTCGGAAGAAAGAAAGAGAGCCAGAGAGGTTAGAGAGAATAGAGGAGAGCGTTGGGACTGCCACGTGGAAGATTGTTAACCCACCTCACCATCCATATCACACTTTTCAGTCAAACCTATATTATTAACGTGCCAACGTGATATGACTTAAGGCAATGGCAATTTTGCCCCCATTTTCAAAAGTTTAAGAGCATTTTCGATAACTTTAAGAAATATTTGGTGTTGGATATATTTTTGATAAAAATTCATAGGTATTTTTACATCTTAACACTTGCATTTAGAAAAAAAGTTCACATGAACCCTATTATGAATAATAAGAATTATTTAGGGCGATTTGGACATTTGCAAAGCACTAATTAGAAAGATTAAGCATATGGCCTTTAACAAGTTTGTTTTTTTATTTTCAAGGGAAGATTATCTATACTTTAAAAGGAGAACAAATGACTCCATCTAGTTCTTTTTCATAAACAATTTTCTCCTTATGTCTTAAAATTTAAATTATTTTTTTTACTCCTAGTAAATATACATCTTTATATTAATTACCCCCACTCACTACTAATTCTTTTTCATTTACTCATTTATTACTCATTATCTCTCATATTTTATACTCATACTCTCTCTTATGCTTTTTTCATAAATAGATGCATATTTGGAAGAAATATGATAGTTTTAATATATTTATTGCTTTTAACTAATATTAACCATCATTTCGTTTTACACAATTAGGATATAAATTACTCATAAAAAGGATCAGAGTGACTTGCACAACTTGATAGAGATTCTATATAATTTCCTTCATTTTCTTCTCAAAAAGACAAATCATATAAAATGCAAAAATAACAATGCTTCTATTATTTAACAATTTTTATAAAAAAATAATTTAGTCTAAACAATGTAAGAGGATGTTCATATAGTTCGAGTAACATGAATATTACATATGCTAATAACGTTAAAAAGTTGTCTCCAATTCAACAAACCAGACCCCTGATTTTAAATTTCGTGTAAACATTTCATGATTATTATGGTCAGCTTTGTCAGAGGTTTGGGGTCCTCTTGGACAGTACCAATAGTTAAAAGGATCTTTAAAGAAAGATCTTCAAAACCCCATCGCCTGCTGCTGATAGAGAATATGTCGTCTGGCACAAAAATTTAGATGCAAACTGAAAAATGGTAAGATTTCAGATTTCCTCTAGCAAATTGGTGTTCAAGCACCCACAAGTAATCTAAAGGAAATTCAACAGTGACAAAAAATAATACTTTAAGAATCCCCTCTATTCAATCCTAATAACGCAAGCACTACAAGACAAAATACACTGTGTGGTTAAAACAGTGATATACATCCAAATATGAGGTCTAAATTCTTCTCTTTTTGCCAATAATATCAGCTCTAAAATCAAACAGGCTAAATTGATCTTGGTTGGATTTATGAATAATGTACACAAACAGTGTATATATATATATATATATAAAGAATGAAATGACAGATGGAGTGTGCGCTTCAACAATTTTCAGAAGAAATGATCAATGAAAGGCTGCAACTTCATCACTGAAGAGTTTGAGTAGGTTCTCAATACTCATAACCTTGTGATCTGAGTTATCTCTAACACGAACACTTACCTGGAAAACAAGTCAATGTTTAACTTCCCGATTGTCTAAGGAGTAACAAGAATAAGGATGAAGAAAAGATTGTCACACAGTAAATTACCATCGAAATTAATGAAAATAAGCCCTGTTTTTATTCAGGACAGTTAAAAAACAAAAAGAAACAAAAGGAAGAAAACTGATAGAAACAATCACATATGATAAGGAGACTGCTGGAGACTTAATAGTACCTAGGCGGGATGGGGGAACCCTACCCCAAAAGTTAGTTGTTGAGTTGGGAGAACAAACCCATTTAAATATCCCATTAAGTATCCCATTCTATATCCAATGTGAGACTTGGTATCCCTACCAAGTCTCCATCAATTGGCCCCACTAGAAAACCGACATCCCAGTGGTTATATTCTACAACACTTCACTCAGCTTCCTACAGTCAAAACCCTCCTTGGTTGGCCCTCTCTTTGAAGAGGTTGACTACCAAGCTCTAATACAATTGATGGGTAACTTAAGTGGGATGGAGAACCCTACCCCAAAAGTTAACTATTGAGGTGACAAAACTAACCCATTAAAATACCCCATTGAGAATCACATTCCACTCAATGTAAAACTTTGTATCCCATCCTACCTAGTCTTCATTAGATATCAGAAGGAAATGCATAGTAACTGTGGCCACGGTAACCTAAAGACGATCATTGGACTACTAGGAGATTGTGTCCATTGAAACTCGATGTTTTTCAAGTTAAGCATCCATCGGCACATGTGACCACTTTAATTTCACTGGATACCACTGACAACCATCTCCAAGATATATAACACCCCCAACTAGAGAGTAACCCAGCAGAATCTTTGATTCAATATTCTATCAAAACTTGATGCCAAAAACATTCTTTTGTTCCCCAAAGATGGCCAAAAGCATTCTATTGAAATTACAAGTTAAACATGTGAGGAGAATGTTATAGCACGCTGAAATAGCTAGCAAACTCAATTTATACTATCAAAGTATCTATCGATTAGGTAGAATAAGAAATAGTAAAAACCTGTCCGGTCTCAGCTTCCTTCTCCCCCACCACCAGTATGTAGTTGTACTGTGCTAACTGAGCTTCACGCACCTGAACCAGGCCAGAACTCTACTATCAAACTCAAGTTCAAATGTTTAGATTAAATTATTAAGACAATAAATAATAAAAAAAAGCCAATTAGGAAGAAAGGATAGTATCATGTTATGGTATTAGCAAGAAATGAGAGATGAAGAGAGGAGACAGGAGAAAGATTCATAGGAAGAGGGTAGCAGAGGAGATGGAATCAGAGAGAATAGAGAAGGAAGAGATAGCCAGGAAAACTGTATCATTCATTATTCAGATAAGACTATATTTTACAATAGGGATTAGGCCCTTATTTATAGGCTAGACTGACTTAATGACTAAACTAATGCTAAAACTAACTAACCCCTCTAATTCCCTAACTAACTGACTTTGCAACTGTAATTAGCTTAACGGCTATATTTTCAATTATTTATTATGTTTACATATCATATCACCAGCGGTACAGGACAACTAAGCTTCAAAAGGGGGGGGGGGGGCGCCACACCAAGGTTTTAAGGGAACAATAAGGTTACTCTACAACTTAAGCATTATGCCAAATATATCCATTGGTCATAATGACTTTCAAATGCATGGTAGATGAATAATCAATTTTGGTTCTGACAGCTTATAGTGATACGTACCTTCTTCTGAATCTTCCTATCAGTTGTATCAGCGTCAACATTATAACCTGCTTGATGAATCTTATCTCGCACCTAGAAAAGTGCAGCAGAAAATTTTAATCAAGAGAACATGTTTTCTTTCAGGCAATCATAAAAAATGAACAAACACGGCATCTCCCACCTACTAGAATAGCATGATTATTCCCACAAATTAAAAATAGAAAAATCAACCCACTCAAGCACAACTCAACTATTCAAGGAAGCTTGATAAGACTTGTGAGCAAGTCATAACTGGAAAAATCAAAACAAGGTCGGGACAGCCTCAAAAATTATTAGAGAAACTAGAACACTAGATTTACATAATGATTTGAACTCAGGCTTGGATGAACAGAGCCTCTCCAAAGACAGTGATATCAAATTTGAACGAAGAGAATCTCAACATCAATCCAGCCCTATGCTAACTAATAGAAATCTGATTTCATATACCTAACAAACAAGTACTTCTGATAAGAAATAAGAAAATAAAAATGATTCCACATGATACAAGATCCAGTAGTGCACAGTGCCTTTCATGTTTTTATGATAAGACTATAAGGCAGAGAGCAAAGCCAAATATTTACAAAGAGAAGTACCTCAATAGCATAAGACTCTGATTTCTCTGACACAGGACAAAGAATCGCTTGACGAGGACTGAGCCAGAAGGGCCATTTACCCTTGTAATGCTCCAATAATATAGCAAACATGCGCTCAACAGATCCTAGAATGGCTCTGTGTATCATCACAGGTCTCTCAATTTTGGCTTCATCCTCAGCTGAGTATTCCAACTTAAAACGATCAGGAAGCTGGAAGTCAAGCTGCAAGCAAGGATATTCATTTAATCGTCAACCAATGAGTTATGCAGCCTGAGTCAATATAAATTAAATCAAACAAAGTGAACCTGCAAAGTTGCACACTGAAATTTCCTGTTCAAAGCGTCAGACACGCTGATATCTATCTTTGGTCCGTAGAATGCACCATCCCCTTCATTTATCTGTGAGATACCCATAGTACTAACATTAACATTAAGATGATAAAAGCAAAAAAAAAGCTGAAAGAACAGAAGTTGCAATTTGTTCTACTAATCAAGATCAAGAACCCAGCAGCCAGCAGCCAGCAGCCAGCTATGCTACTTTTGGCAACCAGGTTTGCAGATCTTAGCTAGTTCCATTTTCCATCCAGATTATTATTTAAGGGCAAAATTCATTGAAATTTCACTATGGGGAATTTCCATTCAGAACAAGAGTGTCTTGTAGAGTGATCACAACACAATTCCTCATAACGGAAAGCGAATTAAATAAACAAAGTCAAGAGAAGGCACAGTTTATGTACAAAATATGAACAAATAGGGACAAAAGGTTCTATTACAAAAGTACTTTACAAAGTCAAATATATCATGACAATCAAGCTAACATATTCGTTCTTTGAAAATCATCAAGTACTGATTAATTTCATGGTTAAGAAAAGAAGAAAACCAATTAGTTTTGAGTCAGTAAAACCAAAGTAGACCCCATTTGTAGTTAGTTTTGTTTGGTTTTGTTCAATTTTGAAAATGCTTTCGTGTTCCTACTTTCAAAAAGTACAAAAAAATACATTATTGATTAATGATTACAAGGATATCAAAATATTGCACAAAAAGGATTAAAAGGGATTCTTATTCCATCCTTGTAACAAAATGGATCCTAAATGACTTCTAAGAATCCACTATCAACCCAAAGAAAAACCACATTGTAAGTGTTCTAAAAAAGAATACAAGAGTATATAATTACCTGCCAAGGCTTCCCAAACTCATCTAAAGCTTCTTTAAGCGCAGTTTCAGCCTTCTCCCACGTTGATAAATCTCCAAGGTATTTCTCCGGCCTCTGCTCAGATAATCAACACATAAAGAACAGTTAATAATTGTTGAATCAAAGCCAAAGAGCAATGAATCACGACCACAAGAAGAAACTTGAATTTGTTGAAATTGATAAGTCAATGACACTATTTCAATGAAGATGCCATTTGATAGAATATGAAAAGGATGAAAGGAAACTTTCATGGAAAGCAGCATCTATCTAATTTTCTTCGGAACTGCATAAAAGTTTTCTTGATGAATCACCCCATCAAATATAGGCATGAATTGAGAATTCATCAAAACTTAAGATATAAACACTATAGCAAGTTTCTTTTCGTACTTCATAACCTCCACCTTTAGTATCTGCTTCACTAGGCATATTACCATGCACACAATCACAGACCTTTACAGGATTGCAAGATAGTAACTATATATCTATATATATTTGCCCCCGGGGGGGGGCCTATAACTACAATTTGATCTCACAAATGCCACGTTATGAACTACAAACATTAAAAAAAATAAGGGTCTAAATTGGAGGTCAGGTTAAGTATCATGATCCTTAGGTAGATAATTTCCTGTTATAAATATCAGAGTTTCAGAATGTGAACGTATAAATTTTGTATAGCAAAACAGAACTTCCAAAAACAGGTCTTCGGATTTATTAATTTATTTATATATTAAAATTTGATAATCAATAAAAATGGCCACTGAGAATTACAAATAAATAACATTTTAATCTTGAAAATTAGAAAACACATAAGATTTGTTAATCTTCTAGGATAATTTAATGGAAGAAAAAAGGGATCACCAACTTACACCAAGATAGAAGTAAAAATACCGCACAATTGTAACAAGTGAAACATGAAACAATCACATGATTTCTTTACTTTTAAAAAAAGGGTAAATTATTCTCCCCTTTACTGAGTGATGTCTAGATTACCCTTCAGTTATAATGACAAACACAAAACCCCCTAGCTAAAATAAGACCAGCTTGCCCCAAGCAAAATATTGATTTCTTGTTAAAAATATACGTTAATATTCTGTTAAACCTTTTAATTCAATATTCTTTATTTTGTATTGAAAATCATGATTTATTCTTAAAATCTATTGGTCAAAGACATTTAACATTTGTAATGCATAATTGATAGATAATAGATATAAAGGTATTTTGGTCAAAATATATGCAATTGTTGCTTTTTTCATCGTATGGAAAGTCGATGCAGTGCATCTTTTCATTTCAAGTGGTGGTGTGTAGGACTTCAAAATAGAGGAAACAGCAGGGTAATTTGAGCACCTCTCAGGATGAGTTATTTATCAAACAAAAAATACTCCGGGCAAACATGAGTGGGCGCATATATTTCACATGAATAAGAAACAGAAAGAGAAAGGGGCGGTCTTCCTAGCAGAGATTATCCAGCACGATTTCAAATTTGAGTCAACTATATCATCAAGATGAAGTCCCAAAACATGAGTTGTTTGCCAAATGCAGTTGTGTCCGAATACAGAGATTTCTTGACAACCAGATGGCAATTTTGCACAAAAGAAAAGACTATTAAGAGCCCAAGGTTCAACTAAGCATTGCTACCATGGTATTACTGATATTAAAATAGGCCAACGGGAAAATTATGAACAGTAAAGAGAAACAGCATACCGTGGAAAGCTTCAGATCATAGGTGAAGCCAAATATGTTGTAGACATAATTGATAAAATCCAACCCAGCTCTTACTTCCTCCTTTACCTGTGAAATGAATCATATTAACAAATCAAACTTTAACTCACAACAAACCAAAAAAAATTTTGCTGTCTAACTTTTAAATTTGAACTGACCTGGGACTCCCTGCAGAAGATATGGGCATCATCCTGTAAAACATTAGAAGTAAATGATGTTATTATGGTATTGCTACCAGTATCTAAAATGCATGAGTTGAAAGATATGGACCGCAGGCTTGCTATAGAACTCCAGGAGCAATTGTCCCGTAGTTACAAGAACAAACCCACAGGCTACAAACAAAGAATGCAGTAATAAATTAATTTCCAATCATGATTTACAATAAGAAATACCCAAGGTACTTTACTTTTTGACAAATGAAATTCTCAAAATCTAAATGCAAACTTCAGCATCATAAGCCTAGGATCTCTAACATGCTTCAACTAGAACCAACCAACTCGATGACCCGCTTATAGCTTTTCTAGATAAATTTATGACAACATCAAACTTGGCACTTAATATGTGTGAGTATGCCTATCAAATTGAAAAGCCTTCTTCAGTTGTGAGTAATGCTATAAGCCGGCCTCAGTGTGCCTTTACATGACTAAATAAATATAAAAGGTGATATCCAATTTCCTAGAATAAACATAGCAAGCTCCTTTGATTAGCAACTGAACTTTATAATTATTTTGTTGTTCATAGCTGTTCAGTGGAAGAAGCGATACCTGCTGAAATCTCCTAACACGAGTCAATCCACTTAGGGCACCACTAGCCTCATTCCGATGCAAAACACCAAAATCAGCCAGTCGAAGAGGAAGTTCTGCAAAATCATCAAAAGGATTTAGATGAAAATGGTGATATCTTGCAAAAGCAACCCAATTATAAACAAGTTCTGCGTCATTTGACAATGCTACTCATGGAACAGGGAAATAAACTAATCACAAACATTTTGATCAGATCATAATAAGGCGCAACTCCTAAGGATGATAGCAGGCATATAAACGTAAGCAATCTCAAAAGAAAAGAAAAGGAAGAAAGGGATCCCCAATTACAATTACATCATAAATTAATAAAATAAGCAGAAAATTCTTCTCATACGGTATCATATCTCCTAAAAATCTAAATTAAGGAAGTCAGAAGGTGAGTATTTCATCCAACTAAAACGAGTTCATCAAATCAGCTGAAATCATCATTATTTCCACTTAAAACATAAGTTAAAATCTTAAAAGATCTAGGATAATGTCCATCTTAACTATAACGACTTTTCTCAGGTAAGGGCTCGATCATCTATACCTTCGTTGATTCAATCTTAAATCTAATCTAGACTAGCTCAGCCAACTAAGCTAGAATAAAAAAGATTTACTTTTCAAAACATAAACATTGATGTGAGTGGACATCACCTCTATATGAGCGAACTCTGTGCTTAAACATTAAGCAGTGACCTGGGCAATTCATTGGTTTCAACCCAAACTCCTGCTTTTCAATCTAAAATATACCAGATAAATATAACATGATCAGATGTAAATTGATTAGCTTACCCACAAAGAAAAGTGTGTTTGTGTGAGGCTTATTAAGGATGCATAAAAAGTTCTTGAATTTTATAATTGGCAATTAAGAACAGAATAGTAAGAATAGTTTTTTCTTGCCAACGAAGAGTTTGTTAATCAATGGACTAACTAACTGCCTCTTTTAAAGCCATGTATCAGAACACTGAGGAAGTTATAACAGTTGATGAGTTTAGTCTCTTAAATCTCTTTCTAATTCTATATTCTTCTCTCATTATATTCCTTTTTCTCCTATCATTGCTTTCATGTCTAGGTGTGTATATGGCATGAAGGCTCACCTCAAAGACAAACATATTCTCCTTGTAGTTTGCAGCATGTCCAGATTGTTCCCACAGCTCCATATTATATACATTAGGAGATATAACCTGATGAATCAAGAAACTAAGAACTCTTTCTTGAAGATCATTTGTTGTCACAAAATACAACTAGTAATATAAAACACGACCTCTTGGAAACCTCTTTCTCTATATTGATTTCGAATAAATTCCATCAGTTTGTTGTAAATCCGTGTGCCATGTGGAAGAAAAAACCAACTTCCAGGGCTGATATTGGAAAAGACAGGTAAAAGGCATCAGGCAGGGAAGCTTAATTGAAGTTGAAATCACATGAACCTATTATACCTCCACTCATGATGAAGAATAAGTTCCTGTTTTACACCCAACAATCTATGGTCATACTTTTTAGCTTCCTCCAACCGGTTGATATATTCCTGAACAAGAAAGACATTTTAAAGGATAAAACAGAAGACAAAGATCAATATACATCATATTTCATGAGCACACTCCTACATTCTTCAACGAAGTCATGTTCAGAGGAAAAAAAGTTCTCTTAATTCAGAAGATGGAGGCTTGAGGTAACACTCGATTTGTGACAATAGTTTTATCCTGGGTGCTAGAAGGTATTGTTGCAGATGGTTTGGTCCATCACAACTCTCTTCCAAAGCTGGATACCAATAATGAGTACCCTCGTATTATTTTAAAAGAAAACAAAAATACCTTCAAACTCTTCTGATCAGGATAAGATATCCCATAAACTCTTTGTAAACTTTCACGGTCTTTGTCCCCTCTCCAATATGCTGAGGATGCCTGGAATTGCGGTAACATAATATTTACTTATGATGTAAGTTGCGCAGAAGCAATTTCATATGACAGCTCCAAAAAATAGATACCTTCAAACAAGCGAGTGCCTTGACAAAGGATGTGCTAGGTATATGTGGACCACGACAAAGATCAACCAAGGGACCACATCTGTATACAGTAATGGTTTTGTCGGCAGGCAAATCATTGATGATTTCAACCTGATCAGTGATCATGATAGCCAAAATAATTACACTTTCATTAATCACCAAAGAAAGAAACTGGGAAATATGGTCCAGATTCATAGGATTATACAATACAAATGATAATATGGGTTGGCGATCTCATCAAAATAGCAACTATACTTGCCTTAAACTTATTATCATAAAACATTTTGAGTGCCTGCTCCCTTGATACTTCAATACGTTCAAATGGTTGATTATCCTGAAAATGAGAACTATCACTTGTCACATATTACAGAAAACATTTATAACGGCAAACCATGAACAATGTCATACACAAAATCAAAACTATTCAATCATGCAGTAATAAACTACAGTTTGAGATCAGTGAACACAAGATCTTGAGCAAATAAGGACTTAATGATCAATTTAACAAACAACTCACAGTTGAAATGGATTGCATTCAATTTTAGTTTCGATGCATCTAGTCCCATCAACCCATTCTTCTCTTTCACCATCCAACCACAAGGGCAATCAAGAACTTTTTCTTATACAAATAAGAAATTCAAGAAAAATAAGAAATGACAATGCCATCAGCAACAACATCTCTATATGCAAGCATAAGAATTTCTACTAAAGAAAAATAAGCAAAATTTTTACAATTACAAAGACCCTTTGTTACTTTGTCACATGCTAGTTTAGCTCTTATGTCTCCGTAATAAAAGCAATTGAAAAGGAGAAATTAACATGAAAAGCAAACCTTTTAAAGTGTTAATGACCACAACACAGTAACAACAATAGTAATAATGAACAGGATACAAGATATGTGAATAAATAGCAATACCTTGACAGCCTTCGAAGCCACAGACTCTATCTGCTTAAAGTGATCATCATTCAAACTCAAGTCACCATAAAAGGCATCATAATAGAATCCCTGCAAGGAACTTTTACATGTCATTATAACCACCACTCAATTTTACAAAATGATACGACATGCCAAAGATGAGAAGGAAAACAAGCATATCATTTCAGCCTGAATATCTCTATATAATACATAATACTAGCATTAGTTTTTTTTTATTTTGAATAGAAAGAACCAACATCAAATTGAACATCAGAAATTGCATACAAACTTGTCGTTGTTTAAATGGACAGCTTAAAAAGGAAATACTCCGAGTCCTTACTAAATTCTAGTGTCGAGCTTTTTTCCCCTTTTCCTTTTTATATAAAGGAGTAAAGACAAAGATGGTTGTTTAACTCTTTAAAACAACATTCAAATAAGTATAGAGAAAACCTTGCACCAGAATCTCAAACACGAAAAAACATGGGTATAATAGTAGGTTTGCAACAAACCTCTCCTCTAGTGGTGCAGGGCCCAATGCAAAGCTTACATCCATACTCCGTCTCAAGAGCCTGCGCAATAACGAGGAAATGTCAGTCCATTTCGAGCCAAATATTGAATTTTCAGAGAAACCAAGCCTCAAGGACAGCACCTGCCCCAAAATGTGAGCGCTGGAATGCCAAAAAGTGTCACGTCCTTCATCGTCTTCAAATTTGAAAATCTGAAGCTCACAATCACCTTCCAAGGGCCTTGTCATATCCCATAGGACCCCATTGACTTTGGCAATCAAAGCGTTTGTAGCCAAATTCTTTGAAATCTCTCTGGCAATATCAATGGGTGAAGTCACCCACTTCTTCCCTTCCTTGACATTCTTATCCGGCAAAGTTATCCTGTTTATTCAAATTAAAAAAACAAAAAGCACATCACCCAGTAACAAAAACGGAAGAAAAGTACGAGAACTACCCATTGGCAATAAGACATATGTAGAATAATTTACTTGATGGGATCAGCGGGGAGCGATTGGCGATGAGCGAGTTGCTGAGCTTTGATGGACTCGAAGAGTTGGATACGCTTGGGGATGACGTTGTTGAGATAGGATTCGTCTTTAGCATGAGCCACCATGGCTGCTGATGCTTGAAATGTGGACTGAGATACGGAGGAGAAGTAAAAACAGGTAGCAAATGGTAGAGCTCTACGAAGCAGAGAAGGAGAAAATGCAGAAGACGAAGAAGCGTAACGGCGGAAGCGAACTAGTATCGCATGGCACATAGCACAGCCACCATATGTGGATTTGGGACTGATGTTTTTGACGCCCAACCTGAGGTTTTGCCGTTTAGGGTTTTTTTTTTTCTTTTTTTAAATATATATGTATCATATAATAATAATGATATATATATATCATGAAATAGTTATGATATTCTGTTATAATAGTACTGTTCAAGACAGTAAATGAATGATCCTCTCCTATATAAGTACCATATTGTAGTGTATACCATACAACATAATATTTCATTATAAAAAAGCACATCTTGATGTGAAAAGATGATGGTGAGATGCATGGTAATATATAAGATAATGGTTTCAACAAAAAATATATATATATATATATATAAGATAATGGAGGAAATTAAAAAGTTTCTTGTTATTGAATTATAAGAAACTAGTTCAAGACCCGTGCAATGCACGGGTCAAATTAAATAAATATGTGCATCAAATCAATATCATTGCACGGATCAAACTAAATAAATATGTAAGTTAAAAAAATATGTACATGAGGAAGATTTGTCAAATACAACTATCACAATTGAATAATATATTTGTCAATCAACCAAAAAAATTACAGAAAACTTCTTTATATACAACATTTGAAGTTTTGTCAGTGGGGATGTCATGCTCATCAAGGATCAATATTTTTAGTCCCTCCCTTTGCCGGACTCTCGAGAGTGCAACATATAGCTGACCATGTGTAAATACAGGGCGAGGAAGAAACAATCCAACACCTAGTAGACTTTGACCCTGGCTTTTGTTAATTGTCATTACAAAAGAGAGCATTACTGGATATTGCCTTCTACACAAAGTGAATGGCAAAGATGCTTCAGATGGTGTGATTGTCAAGCGTGGAATTAAAACATGCATACCAATGTTACTTCCTGTTATAATCTCTGCTCCAATGACATGCTTATCTAATCTTGTGACCATTAACCTGGTGCCATTGCATAGTCCAATTGATTTATCAATATTCCGCATCAGCATTATTGGCGCACCTACTTTCAGTGTAAGCTTGTGATTAGGCAATCCAGACATTGTAATCCCATTCAAGAACTCGACCGAATGAATTTCCCCAATAGAACTGGTAACACCATCTTGTTTAGAAACACTGTCTGCACTAAGGTAAATCACCTCTTCGCCTGGAAGCTGTGCAAGCATATAATTATTCACTTCATCAACAACAGATAATGTAGCTGTCAGTATCGCACGATCCCTAAAATAAGACTTATCACCTAAATGATCAACAAAATCTGGATAAGTACTTTTGACAATACAATCCAATGGATCCGTTGAAAGAAACAATAACAAATCTCTAGGGATGGCAATGACATCTTCTGTGTCATCTTGTATGTCAACATTACCGTCCCCAACAGAAATGATCCAATTTGCAAATTCTGTTACAGCTTTAGTATTACATGAGGAAGTACCCCTGGATAATCTCATGTTTTTTGTGAGTATAAAGAGTTTGCATTGTTTCCATAAATATGATGCATTAATAGTAGCAAACACAATATCTTCATGAGTACCTCTTGGTATGACAGGCAGGATTTGTCTGAAGTCTCCTCCCAACACAACCGTCTTCCCACCAAATGCTTTACTCGCAGCATCAGGCTCATTTCGTTGCAGGATATCATGTAATGTTCTATCTAATTCTTCGAAACAATATTTATTAGCCATTGGTGCTTCATCCCAAATTATCAATGATGTTTGTACCAAAAGCTGTGCTAATGGTGTTCCTTGCTTAATATTACAAACTGAGTCTTCAGTAATGGCAAGAGGAATTGCAAATTGTATCAAAAAAAAAGAGGAATTGCAAATTGCGAGTGTGCTGTTTTTCCATTGGGCAAAAGAAGTGATGCAATGCCACTGGATGCAACACTAAGCACTATTTTGCCTTCAGACCTCAACGATGCACATAATATTTGCCACAGATATGTTTTCCCAGTCCCACCATATCCATACACAAAGAACAACCCTCCACACATTTGTTGAACAGCCCCAATGATGGTATTGTATATTGACCGTTGTTCTTCCGTTAAATTAGCAAGGAATACCTGTAATTGGTCTGCGAGTACTTTCCGGTCAAAATTTAACTCTGCCTGGACTAATTTATTTAATGTTGATCCATGGAAGGAAATATTTGGAGAAGGCATAGTTGGATAGTCATAAAGGCTCCTACCATTAACTTGTAATTGACCTTCAATTTTAAGTAAAACATGATTTTGCAACTCAGCATCACTAAGAGTAAGTCCTGTAGAAGTATAGTGCAATATTTTAGTTGCAAAGTTGGTAATATAGGAACTAATTAACATTTGCACATATAAAGTAAAAGGACAGAAAATGTAAACATAAAATAGGACTGTACTTGTGGGAAGATTCATACCTGAGTGACCTGTTAGTTGTTGTTGCATATAGAGTATATCATCTGCCATTAATCTCCATGATTGTTGCCACACAATTTCAGGGCGTGACATACAATTGCATAACAACAATATGCAAAATAGACGACGAAGGTAGTTTGGAGTAGCCCATTGGTTTGCCTCTTGAATAGCATCAATATATTCTCTGTCATCTTCTAACAACCCCAGAGCATAGCAAGCATCCCTAAACGTGGGATAGACTACATCATTAACAGTTCTCAAATCAGCATATGATGTAGGTCCTCTAATTGTTGCTAACAACAAACGCAAATAAAAGACTTCTCCACTTCCTGGAGGAACATAATATAACCTTCCAATGGAGAATCCAGATTTTCTTACATCCCAATACTGACCATCTTTTTTGTACACAAATTTTG
This sequence comes from Inga oerstediana, assembly GCA_963210345.1. Lineage (NCBI taxonomy): Eukaryota > Viridiplantae > Streptophyta > Magnoliopsida > Fabales > Fabaceae > Inga > Inga oerstediana. The sequence continues at coordinate 44,346,357 of OY723409.1, forward strand.
TTGGGAATTCAGAGTATGTTAATGCCCGTGCTTCTGGATAGTCTTCATTTGCCTTCATCCATGCTTCAAACATAGTTACTTTTCCTTCATTATGATTAACCACATCATCCAAGTTGGCATCATTTTCATAAATAACTGTTTGGTGATCTGGCAGATGAAAGGAAAGCCTTTGCACCGATGGAAATTTGTAGTTTATGTCAAACCCAAAAATTCTCCAAACAGCTTCACATGGAGACAAATATCGAACATCATAGTACATTTTTATTTCATCAAGAATAACTTCATTTTCACCAGAGGAAGATTGAGCATAGAAGGCTGCGGTGGCTCGATCATGACCCTTACTCACATACTTGAATAAATACTTAATTGATTCCCCCTTTTTACACCTCTCAACATTAATATGAGCTTGATATTTTAGTAGTAAGGTGGGGTTGTAGGGAATCACACTCCTATTATCCAAAGGCACCCCATTTTTAATGATTTCTCGGCCATTATCCACTCTTCGATAACGTGGGTAGCCATCTTCATGAATAACAGTGCTCGAGTTGAATGGTTTTGGATAATATTTTGCACACTTTCCATTAACCATGCATGGAGACTTAGGGTTAGCTGTGCCACATGGTCCATGCATCATATAGTTACTAACAGCTTCATACAATTCAGGTTCCTCATTTTTATCAGGTATCTCAGCACTAATGACTCGATCAATATCATGTGGCGTCTCGAGCTTAGCTTCATTTGCTAAAAATAGAATGATATGAGCATGTGGCAGACCTCGCTTTTGAAATTTAATTGCATACAATGCTGTACAAATAAGCAAGCATCAGTATTATATATAACTTGTCAATGATCAGTGTAATATAAGGATTTGTGCAATTGAACAGTAGGAAAAAATTACTGAATACAATAAGGATAAATTTTTCCGTACACTAACCTGCTTTAATATGACCAAAGATATCACCCTTTTTCAAATCGTGCATCAAATGCTCTAGTTTCATCTCAAAAATCCGGGTTACCTTGTCAGGGCGATCCTCTGGCTTTAAATCTTCTTCTTCTAAACATCTAGTTATTTCAGGCCATTTTGGATTGCATGTAAATGTGATAAAAAGTTGAGGATATCCAGCCCAATTACAAATTGCCAATGCGTCCTGATAATTTTCTGCTATATAACGTGGTCCTCCTGTGAATGATGAAGGAAGGACGATTCTTTTTCCTCGTGCAGCTGCATCTATTTCTCCTAATAATAGGGCATCTGTCAATCCCTTGTACATTTCTGCGCGCAATTGTTTTTTATTATTCCGTAGAAAACTGAGCCTGCACGCTTCTATCATTGTATATGCATCAACAACAAACTGTTGGAATAGCTTGCCTCCATGCAATATAACTGAAAATTCATTATTCCTATCCTGTATGATATAAGCAAAATATTCGCGCATTGTAACATAGGAAATCTTGTTCGGTTGTACTGCTCTTGATAACACATGAGGTATTTCTTCATTATAGCCTCCTTTACCATAGGGAAAAAGCAATGGATATTGTAGAGGCAGAAAATGAGGGTGATTTTCAGATATTCTCTGTAGAGCTCCTGTCTTGTATTGAATTATTAAATCTCGCCCATATTCTGTGGATCCAATATCTCCTACAATTAAAGCAGCTATCTCATTTTCAGAGGTTGGCAAGTCATACTGGCGTGTGTTTCTCCCACGTTTATGTACAAGTTTAATTCTTATATCTTGTCCCTCATGAGCATTGATAAAATCACGTGCCTGCCGGAAGATTTTAACTAAATCATTATGCTCATCTAGCATATTTTGCAGCATCTGGATGATAGAGTTGTTCACTAAAGATGAAGTGTCGGTTTCTCCACTACAAAAAATAATAGAAATTGTTACTTAAAATATATAACAATCATGCAATTTATATGAATTTAGAAAAAGATACATACATTGATTAGCTAAATTGTGTAAAGCACAATATGTTTACCTGATGGCAGATACTCTGTTACTAATTTCATTTGATGTGTCATAGATGTATAATTGGGCAAATTTGGGAGTAGCACCGTGTATTGGTAGTATACTTCCGATCAAATGTATGTTTTGACCACTTATCCTATACACATAAGGTCCTCGGCCATCATTGATATTTCTATCTATTCTTCCACCCATAGAAGTAAAAGCAAACATCATATTATACGTCCTAATATGCATTCGAAAATGTTTACTCTGAGGGTGATGACCAGACAGTAAGTTGAGCAATTCAACCAGTGGATCTTGCAAGTTGGGAAGTTGTACTTTTCCCTGAAGGCAGCACATGCCAAATCTAGGAGGATTTTCGCTCCTATCCTTCCTAAGTCGTTCATCATACCACATTTTTGCACAACAATATGGACAAATGAAACTTTGGTCGCCTAAGTCTTTGTAAACGGATAGCTCTGTAGAGCGAAGGAAATGATTTCATATTAGAAATAATGTTAGTCTATGTAAATAAATTAATGGATAAGTGATTTTCACTATTGAAACATTTAATGCACACAAAGTATATAGAATAATTGGTGCAATGATTAAATTACCGTTACTGGCTACTCCTCTATTTGGGCCCAGATTGCTAGACATGTTCTCTTCAGACGATTGGGGTATGCGGTAGGTTTTCCTTCGGCGTATATTAACACGGTCAGCTATGGGAAAAGGCCCAGTGGTGTTTTCTGATGACAAAACTACATAATTAAAATAAAATAGTTAATAGATTAGACATTGACGTCATAGTAATGTAAATGAATATTAAAATAAATTATTTTGCTATGGCTTATTTAAACTTCATTTCTTATAACTTTAAATGAGGCTGCAATTATTAAATTGCTTATTTCTCTAGTAGACAATTCTATTAGTTGTTAGAATGTATTAAATATGTATAAAGAACAATGGAGATTTAAGGTAGAAGGACAAACAATTTGTTATTGTTGCTAATGTAGGTTGAGCTGGTTGCCTTTTGTGTAGCTGTCGGCACATTGTCTCCATGCACACCAATGAATTTTCTGCGAAAACAACATAGTTATATAAATAATAAACCCAAATTATAATTTGTACTTGGCACAATAGATACAATAAATAAATTTAGTAAAGCTATGGTGGATTATTCCGTAGACTTATATATGTATTATTTATATTTACATAGCTGTATATGAAATACATAATATGATATATATTGTTAATACGTATCTATACGAAGTTGATATCTCTTATTCTATGTTTAGTTTAGGACCTAACCCTTTACTAAACCAAAAAGCAGACCCCAATGCAAGTAGTTGAGACACACTTAGGTTCAGGCTATATATGTGACAAGGTGTTCACAAGAGATATGGTAAATTTTAGGCTCCTGAAAATCTTGTAGGGTTATTTTTCTGAAAATAATAGTACACTATAAAAAATTAATGTATGATCTATTTAGAAATATATACTATTGGTTATTGTTGCAAATGCTGATGGCATGAATGCTTTGTGGAGTTTTATGACTTGTGTTTCCATGGAGATGTTTGCATTTTCTATTGATGCGTTGTATTTTAATAGATAAGAAAAAAGGGTTCATAGTGCATATAATTTAAATTTACCTGCTTCAATATTATTGGTGCTGTCAATATGTTCAGAATTTCTGCTTCTTTTTCCTCTAAGTATTTGAAGTTGCCGAGCCCGTGCTATACGTCCTATAAATAAATATTGTTATACATGATTAGATGCTCACTATGTTAGCCTAATTATACTGAGAGATGGAATTATTTGTGGAAGCTAATTACCTAGATCTACAGTTATTTCAGGGCAAGTACCATGATGAATGCTTTTGCCTTCTATCAAACTTAGGCGGTTGGTATTTGAATTCCCTTCATTTGTCTCATGTTGATGCATGTTGTTCCCTCACCAATTCGTGTTGCTGGCTTGCTACTTCTCTGAGATTGAGAACGTGGAAGAACAACTCCACTACAGAAGACGAAAGAGAAGAAACTGTTACGAGCACGATAAGCTATAATCACAAACCCACGAACAACAATAATTCTGTGATACATACGGGCTGTGGGGCTTGTGGGAAGGTGCTGCGATTTTTTGTTTATACAAGTATTATCCCTGTAAGTTAAAGTGCCGAAAGCAAGGAGGAATGTGGTTCATAGTCGTGGGTTCTGTAATAGACAGGCTGAGAACGTGGAAGAACAGCCCCACTACAGAAGACGAAAGACAAAAAACTGTTAGATAAGCTGTGATCACAAACCCATGAACAGCAATAAGTCTGCAATAAATACGAGGTATGGGGCTTGTGGGAAGGTGCTGCGATTTTTTCTTATACAAGTATTATCCCTGTATGATAAAGTGCCCAAAGCAAGGAGAAACGTGGTACACAGTCGCGGGTTCTGGTTCTGGGATTTTTATATCAACGGTGTTTACCCACGTAGCAGGCACGTAGACATTGTGGGATATATTATAAGCACATGTAGCTTTATATATATTGCATTCCACGCACAGTCTTCAATGGGATATATTAAATTTTCAAATAGAAAAGTCTTTGCGTTTTGAGAAAATATGCTTTATAGCTTACTCCTTTGAAGTTTTTTAACTTATGTTTTTCAAATGAATTATGATGGAATAATTTAAAAATATTAAAAACTTTCATCTATATTTTTTAAACAATATTAAGAAATAGCCCTTATAATAAAAGTAACTTAAAAGTAATTTAAATTTTATGAAGTACAAAATGTAAAACGACAAAATCTTATTCAATGTATTTTTTAGGCTATTACTATTTAATTAGTAATTAGGAAAATACTATTTGTTGAAGAAAGTCTTTAAATATCTAATCATCCACAAGTACCAAATTTCAAAATATCACCTTAAAAATAATAAATTATCATGGGTTAAACCTCCTATATTTTCTCCCTCAATTTCTCCCTTAAATTTATTACGTAAAATTGAAACAAAAAAAATGTATATTTTTTTAACTATATATAAAAATATACCTTATAAGACAGAGTTGTATAAGGCATCCCGTGCATTCTATTGCCCTTATTTCTTGAGCAATATGAGGGAAATAACATGCATTTTCTTTTGCCGTAATTTCATAGCTATGCATCTTCTAAAACGTGCTTATGCTTTCTCCTCTTCCCTAGTTATGTCGCTTAAGAGCCCTGATTCATATAACCTAGGCGAATGCTCAATAGTCATTTTAATTAGAGGGGCATTATGATATTTTAACAACATTTAGAAATTCCTAATGAACCGGCGTGACTTGATTAAAGATATGTTAAATGTGTAGGCCTAAATTTAGATTTTAGTATATCAACTGGATTTAATTTGGATTCTCCGTATATTATTTCTAGCCACAAAATAATAATTTAATGTAATTTTTTAAAGTTTGGAAATCAAGATCCCAAATTAACTTGTAACTAACTCCCCATGATCCCCTTAATGTTGTAACTGCCCCCATCATCTCTTTTTCTGGTACACTTATCTTGAACTTATTTCTTGATTAAGTTAATTATCAACATATTAATTACTTTAGCATATTAATTTTACCTTCGTTAACATCAAAATAAAAATATATTCTCATATTTCTACCGTGAATTATATATTTTTGATAAAAAAAAATTCCTAATAACATTTTTTAATTGTGAAAGTTAAGATGTATGGATCGATGACAAAATCGAGATAGTGTGTTAGAAGTTTACGCAAATAATATATTGTTTGATTTAACCTATTATCAGTGATATATTTATTCTAAAATTATATTATTTCAAAAGATAAACTAATATTTTTTTTGTTTAGGTTAGAGAGTTAGTTTCTGAAAGTATCCCTAGAACTTCTCCGAAAATATAATTATTATATAGAATAAAGGTTATACGGCTATAATGGCAAGGATTTGAAAAGATAATTAAACTTTTGCAACTAACATATTGGAAAAAAAATAATTTAAAATTCAAATCTGCAATAACGTTAGTTCCTGAAAATATGGCTAAAACTACTTCGAAAATATATTTATTAATTAATTATATAGAATAAAAGGTTATCGACTACAATGGCAAGGATTTAAAAGATAGTTCAACCTTTGCAACAAACATAATGGAAAAACAATTATTTAAAATTCAAAGCTGCAATAACGTTAACACGTTTGCAGCAGGGTTTAAAAATTTAATATTTTCAATTGAAGAGAACATTCATTCAAAGAAAAAAGGTTGTGGATATACGACAAAAATGGGAAAATGAGTACAAAGTTAAAAAATGTTATAACGTTTAAAAAATGATATCAGGCCACAACAACGTTAACACGTTTGCAGCAGGGTTTAAAAATTTAATATTTTCACTTTAAGAGAACGTTCATTCAAAGAAAAAAGGTTGCGGATATGACAAAATTGGGAAAATAAGTACAAAGTTAAAAAAATGTTATAACGTTTAAAAAATGATATCGGGCCACAATAATGTTAACGCACAAATTCAACTTTCATGTTCATCTATTTTAGGGTTTTTATTTTTTATTTTTTTGAAAATTTTAGAGTTGACATTAGTGTATATATACCCTGATGCAAAAAAATAAACAATAATATAAAGGAACGATTCAAATGAAGCAAAGCTATAAACTAATTAATGAAATAAAGATGTTCACATACTGAGATGAAACATACACACAAACAATCTGAAGAATAAATAAGAGAGCAACTAAATGTAACTGATCATTAAATATATAACAATCATTCTAAGAATCCACGTCAAATCCCAGCTTCCTCTTTGCACCACCCATCTTCACGCCACTCCAATTGGTGTCAAACTTATTATCCATCACATCACAATCCATAATAACATTCACTTCCTCCCTGCACAAAATTTCCGAGAATATTTTGTCAGTTCAGAATAACACTTATTTCTGAAAAGGTAATTAGCTAACCAAACACAAGCTAGATTTGTTATATTCAACACAATTAATTTAATGATTCAAATTACATTACAGTGTCTTTGGAAAAAAAATATTTTAGAGTTAATAGAGACTGTAAACTGAAGATAACCTCTTAATAGACAAAGTAGTGCGTGAGATGCATCTTGGAGCTTGATTGACGTCTATGCCCACAGCTCGTAGTCTAAAATGATTAAAAACAAAATATGCCAATTACTTAGATAATTGAGTAATGCAAACAAACCAAATTCGCACAAGCAGAAATACGTACTTGGTAATAAAATGGTCAACTTCTTCAATGGATGGATGGATGAACATGCGTGACGACAACTTTGAATTTGAAATTGTTGTATGCCATGGATTTAACATGCACGATGTCAAATGAACCTTATGTTATAAAATAAAGGTATACACTGGATATAAAATATGTGTAAAAGTTATAACGACACTAACCATTAATATGCCGGACTTGGCACAGCTGGAGGATGACAATCATAGATCCTGTGCTTCCATAAGATACAAATTCAGTTATTTGATCCGCGAATGCACCCCAAAGAGTACAATTCAAGCATTCCATTCTGTAAGCTCAAATAAAATATAGTGACTAATGAGTCACAATACATATGCCAAATATGATGAACAATGCAACACCAATAACAAACAAAACCAAAGATGATCAGGATTTACTCCTCATCTATAAGCTCGATATCCACCCTACGATGCTTGTAGCCATTAAGCTCACATTCATGAAGCTCTCCAATAGCATTCAACTTCCCAATGACATCTACGTATATGCGCAAAAGTTGTATAATGTAAAAAAAAATAGCAATGGAAAAAAGAAGGAGGAAAAAAACACAAGCCAGGGCAAACAACTATCATACCAACTAAATATTTTTTATCAAATTTGGGGCTCAAAATACGTGTGAATCGTTTGAAGCCAAACCCATATGGATGAATATGTGCATTATCATCACACTGTTGCACTTGGGTCACATACTGGAAGTGTATCCTAAAGGGATGCCATGTTGTTCTGAACAATCCCTTGTTTTGGACGACTTTGAAATAGGAAATAATATATGTTTTCCCTTCTCATAAGCTTCTGCGGTGTTGTGTCACAAAGACACTACGAACAGTGGCATGGATTCGATCACCCTGCACCACATATAAAGAGATACCTAAATTAGTTTGACTTGTATGAGTTCTAAGACATATATGAACAAATGCAAAGATCAAATACTTTGAGAACATATAGAAGGAAAAGTAAGATTAGACTAAGATACAACATGCTCATCTTGAAGAATCATCTCCAAAGAAGAAGTCTCTTCATTCGAGCGACGGGGTGGCATTGGCCATAGACGAACCACGCGAACCCTAATGCGCCAATTGCTTTGCGGGGATGTATATCGTGAATAGCATGGATCACAGTAGATACAGACATATCTGAAGAATAAAGAAAAAGCTTGTAGTACTAACTTCAAATGATGAAAGTATAAATAATATTTCATGAAACTGCTACAATAGACAGGCAGAGAACGTGGAAGAACAGGCCCACTACAAAAGACAAAAGAGAAGAAACTGTTACGAGCACAATAAGCTATAATCACAAACCCACGAACAACAGTAAGTCTGCGATAAATACGGGCTATGGGGCTCGTGGGAAGGTGCTGCGATTTTTTCTTATACAAGTAGTATCCCTATATGATAAAGTGCCGAAAGCAAGGTTTAACGTGGTACACAGTCGCGGGTTCTGGTTCTGGGATTTATTTATATATCAATATATCAATGGTGATCACCAACGTAGCAGACACAGACACGTAGACATTGTGGGATATATTATAAGAACATATAGCTTTATATATATTGCATTCCACGCACAGTCTTCAATGGGATATATTAGATTTCTTTTTTGGTCGAAAGGATATATTAGATTTCCAAATAGAAAAGTCTTTGCGTTTTGAGAAAATATGTTTTATAGTTTACTCCTTTGAAGTTTTTTAAGTGATGTTTTTCAAATGAATTATGCTGGAATTATTTTACAATATCAAAAAATTACATATATATTTTTATAAAAATATTAAGAAATAGACCTTATAATAAAAGTAACTTAAAAGTAATTTAAATTTTATGAGGTACAAAATGTAAACCGACAAAATCTCATTCAATGTATTTTTTATGCTGTTACTATTTAATTAGTAATTAATAACTCAATGTAAAAATAATAAGATCTAAGGAAGTGATTGAATCATATTTTTATATGTTATTTTATAAATAAATTGTGATTTTTAATACATTTCTTGAGACATTATTGTATGATTAAGCACTAATTTAAGCTGAAGACATTCTTTTGAATTAATTGCAAAAGTGATGATAAAATGGTTATAAATTATTAAATAATTATATAAATGATTTCTTATACTTTTGATGATATATTGTGCCTAATTTTGCATTGCAGGTGTTTTGGGATTAAATTGGCAATTTTGGAGTGTCAGACTTAATATTTTCAGATTTGGACAAATTATAGAAAGGGTCCCTGGAAGGGAAGAAAAGGAACTGAGGAAAATCACAGAAAAGGACCCCATGTGTTTTCCATGCAAACACGTATCAGACCTGCATCACGTGAAGTAGGGAAACAGATTTCATGTCAATCTGTGTTAATATATTTTAGGTTTTTTTTTTTGGCTGAAAACCTTAGAGTTGACATTAGTATATATAAACTGATGCAAAAGAACAAACAATAATATCAAAGGAACGACTCAAATGAAGAGTAAATAAGAGAACAACAAAACATAGCTAATTATTAAATATACAACAATCATTCTAAGAATCCTCGTCAAATGTCAGCTTCCTCTTTGCACAACATATCCTCACGCCACTCCAACTAGTGTCAAACTTATCCATCACATCACAATCCATATCGACATTCACTTCCTCCCTTTGCATTAACACAGGAGAATGTCCACCATCAAAAGCAATGTAATCCGGATCCATTCCCTAAGGTATAGAGGAATTCAGAACAATTTATATGTTAGAGCCATAACCTTAACAACATAGAATCTACACAAGGTACACTAATAACATATTGCACTAAAATGAACCTGCTCATCCTGTTGTGTGTTTTCGTGAAAAGTATAGTCCAAATCATTAGCTTGGAGAGCTAAATAAGCATCGACAATATCTTTGTCATCACTCAAGCAAACAACATCGCAAGTATTGGACAAACCGTTGACATAGTCATCTGTGATGCGAACTTTGAACAGGTAATGTTTGCCAATTAAGTTCTCCGTAGCACTCTTGGGTAACCCTGTAGGAGGCTCAGATTGTGCACTCATTATTGGATCCAAGACACGCATTTGATCCTTTAACTCGTCTGCGGACAGGCCTGTCAACTTGGCAAACTCTCGATCACGCAATACAAAAGTGCTAACCCCCGTATCATCACCCACATAACAATGCAACTTAAACCTGTGACATCACATACGTTAATGACAAATCAAGGCGGTGGAGAGTAGATAAGTACTAAACACATGCACAAGTATTAGATATGAACCTTGGGACAACACACTTGACGGTTGTCAAACATTTGTTACAGTAAAACCCCACATCATCCGTAACAACTCGCTTGCCACATCGACTACACCCGTCATAAAACCAGGTGAGGTCTCCACAAATATGTAGAATTTCAGCAATCACTGCTACACACGCATCCTAGAACAATCATGAACACCGCGCACAACATTTACTCGATAGAAGGAAAACATTGTGAGAGCAAAAAGAATGACGTAATGTAGCATTTAATATATGATACACACAGCCGGTCCTTGTTGGAGATTAGCAATATCTCTCTGATCTGCAACAGCCAACAATTCATCAGCAAGGGAAAAATTAGCAAGAGGTGTAAAGCGTGATGGCCGCACATCCACATCAATTCCTGCAGACGCCAACCTGGACAGCCGCCTTTAATAAATAAAACTTAAACATAGAATACATAAAACAGGAATGAATAGACACAAAGATAATAAAAATTCCTTACTCACTTCATCAAAAATTGTGGAACCTCTGGAATAGGTGGGTGAAGAAAAAGGCGGGACACACCAGGTGAGTTGAAGACCTTTTTGCATGCTGAAAATTTAGAATGAAACCAATATTCAGCATTTAAAATACATTAATAAAACTTATATACAGAGAAAGTAAATGTCTAAACGCACAAGGGAACACTCTAACTTGACACCACTGAAGTATGACAACAATTGGGCCGCCTCTATAATGCAAAATGAAGTCTAAAATCTCGTCAGCAATTGTACCCCATAAGGTACATTCTAATTTCTCTGACCTGTCAACATAGTGAAGTTTTAAGAAAATAAATAAATGGACAAAAATATAGCAAATAGTGTTAATACTAATATTTAGAAACAAATGATAACATTAAAATGTAAAATATTAATATGAAATAATGAGTATTGTTAAAAAATAATTAATTAATGTGCGTTTTTAACCCACAATTTTTAAACAACCATTTTTAAGTTAATCTTATAAGTGAATTTAAACCCAACAGTTGACTAATTAAGTTTTATGTATAATAAACATAATCATCAAACGAAAATAACAGGATATCAATTATTCAAACACAATAACAAAGTAAATATAGATTTTAAAGGCAACAGTAACATTTAATAATAAGATAATAATATGTAACGAACTTATAAGATTTAATATTAAGATAGATAAATAAGAAATAACACTATCAACTGCATACTCTTCGTCGAGAAGATGAATATCAACCCTATACTCCTTTCGACCGTTAATATAGCATATGTCCCGCCCACCAACAGCCACAAGCTTCCCAATTACATCTAGATACAAACTTAAGTGAGGTAAACATGAGAGCACACATTAAAAGAATTAAAAAAAAATCATGAACATACCCACTAAGCGCTGCGTGTTAAACTGAGTGCTCAAAATCTGTGTGAAAGAGCGGAAAGCAAATCCATTCACATTAATACAACCATCATCCTCACAGGGCTGAATACACGTTGAGCTTAGAAAATACAATCTGTAATCATGATCCGTGGTAAAAAAATTTGATGCATTAGGCACAACAGAAAAATAGGCAATGACGTATGTTCCTCCTTCTCTAAGGAGTTCATGTACTTGCAAGACATAGGTAGGCCTCACAGTTGCTTGAATACGGTCTCCCTGCAATGAACAAAGCATGCACATCATTAGTTAACAACACAGTTAGAACATCATCTACAAAATAGAAAAAAAACGTTGAAATAAAATAAAGACATACGTTATGGTCCTGAAGAAGCAATTGAAGAGATGAAGTTTGTCCATCTAATGAATGGATAGGGATTGACCACAGTCGCAAAACACGGATCAAGATTGCCCAGTTTTTTCGAGCAGGATTGAGAGCATGGACAGCAGCAAATAAAGGAGCCATGGAAGCAGAAAAGATATAAAATATGGGTCAAAGAGATATATGAGTGTAAAAATGATCAAATGCAGCACTAAAATGAAGGAGGAAGGGAAAAAGGAAGGGGCAATATATTGGTAAAAAGGTTAGCCATGAAAAATGGTAACTTTAAAAGATTCAAACAGGTTAGCCATGATATTGCTGGGTGTGTGATATGACTGATGAGATGCCTGGGACGATGTATAAAGGGGAGGTGAGGGCATCTATTAATACTCACACATGTAGTAACTGTCAGTAGTAGCACACGTTTAGCACCCATAAAGGTATGAAGCCGCTGCAGCAGATAAACTGAGAACGTGGAGGAAGAGGCCAGGCCCGAAAGATGAAAGAGAGATAACAATTGCGAGCACAATAACAAATGATTACAAACCACGAACAACGATCAGTTTACGATAAATATGGGGTATGGGGATTGTGGGAAGGCGCTGAGATTTTTTTCTTTTTATTAGTATTCACAAAGGTCTAAAAAAATTAAATATACAAGATACACTTCTACCGCTACACACCCCCACCAAGCGCCAGAAGAGGCAATCAATACAAAAAAAAAAAAAACACCGTCGGGCAATGTTGGTTAACCCCCAAAAACAATTTTCTATAGCGATTTTTCAAAGAAAGGTTATAGGATGAGCGACACTAAATCTTTATTTTATAGCAGTGATAAATAATAAAATATACCGATAAACTCCAATCAAAATGCGAAAATAAGTATTATAAGAACATATATTTTTATGAACATTTCATTCCACATACCATTTTTAATAGGATATATTAAATTTCCAAATACAAAATTTATGATTTTGAGAAAATTTGTTTTATAGTTTAGATTTGAGATTTTTTTAAGTTATATTTTTAAAATATCAATTTGAAAAGAATAGATTCTCATTGGTTAGACCTCCTTGAGTCTCTTCCTCAATCGCTCCCACATCCTATGTTTACTATTTTAAAAGTAATTTAAATTGTATGAAGGACAAAATGTAAACCGATAAAATATCATTCAATGTATGTTTTAGGCTATTATGATTTAATTAGTAATTCAATGTATAAATAATAAGACCTAGGAAGGGTCTGAGAAAAAAGTTTATTTTGGTAAATATGAACCGGATATGGAAAAATAAAATAAATAGAAATAACATGATATCAAAATTTATAACAGTTGGATTTTCCTTAATATAAGCTTAATAAAAAATAAATATTGTTATCATCAATAAGTTTCATAACTAAAAACCAAACAAAGTACCGTGTCTGCTATTTTCGTTTACATTTTATTAATTTCAATTTTTAATTTTTTACTTACATTTTTAACACACACATTTATAAACATGTTTATTTTAGTATGCATCTATTAATAGGAATAATCATATTTTGGATTAAAGTTTTCTACGTCAACATATACATCAAATGCAAGTCTCTTCTTAATTTTCGTAGGGACCTTTAATTTTGAAAATTAAGGGTATTAATCTCGTCGTTTCGTCTCCATTGATTTTTTTTCTGAATTCCTTTGAATGTATTGACTTCATATATCACTATTGTCAAACGGCGATTGCCATGTTTTGAGATTAATGGATTTGTAAGCTATGCTACTACGCCATACTTTTCTTTAAATGATTGAAAGCAAGGAGGAACATGGTTCACAGTTGCGGGTTCTGGTTCTGGGATTTATATATCACCGGTGACTACCAACGTAGCAGGCACGTAGACATTGTGGGATATATTATAAGAACATATAGCTTTATATATATTGCATTCCACGCAAAGTCTTTATTGGGATATATTAAATTTTCAAATAGAAAAGTCTTTGCGTTTTGAGAAAATATGCTTTATAGCTTACTCCTTTGAAGTTTTTTAACTTAAGTTTTTCAAATGAATTATGATGGAATAATTTAAAAATATTAAAAACTTTTATCTATATTTTTTAAACAATATTAAGAAATAGCCCTTATAATAAAAGTAACTTAAAAGTAATTTAAATTTTATAAGGTACAAAATGTAAACCTTCAAAATCTCATTCAATGTATTTTTTAGGCTATTAATATTTAATTAGTAATTAATAACTCAATGTAAAAATAATAAGACCTAAGAAAGTGATTCATATTTTTATATGATATTTTATAATTAAAATGTGATTTTTAATACATTTCTTGAGATATTATTGTATGATTAAGCACTAATTTAAGCTGAAGACATTTCTTTTGAATTAATTGCAAAAGTGATGATAAAATGATTATAAATTATTAAATTATTATACAAAAGATTTCTTATACTTTTGATGCTATATTATGCCTAATTTTGCATTGCAAGTGTTTTGGGATTAAATTGGTAATTTTGGAGGGTCAGAATTAATATTTTGAGATTTGAAAAAATTACAAAAAGGGTCCCTAGAATGGAAGAAAAGGAACTGAGGAAAATCACAGAAAAGGACCCCCATGTGTTTTCCATGCAAACACGTATCAGACCTGCATCACGTGAAGTAGGGAAACTGAGATTTAAAACACAAATCATCATCACCTTCACTTCCTTACCTACAGACACAGTCCTGACAAAAGTTTGTGCAGAGAGTTGTGGAGTTTGAGAGGTAGCCAAGCATCATCATCATCTCACCATGCTCTTCTTCCGATCATCAACTTCTCCGGCCCCAACTCCGGCGACCTCCCTCTCCGTCGTTCCTCTGTTTTGAATAACCACCGTCAACACCAACTCTTCTTTTCTCTTCCAGAAGCTTCTCTACCATTGGAAATTATCATGATAGCACCTTCCTCCGTTCTTTATGATAGCCCAACATTTCTCTGCAAATTCCGGCTACATTTCCAGATTCCGGCCCCCATTTCCGGCGACCTTCACCATCGGTCTTTGTTCCTCTACCTTCGCACCACCTCTGTGACCTCTGTGTTCCATCATTCACCACCACCACCTCTCTCTTTGATCTTGCCAAAGCTTATCATCACTTTCAGGTGAGTTCATGAAATTTTCCGGCCCCCATTTCCGGCGAGCTCTTGCATTTCCCGGCCAAGACTTTCCAAAACAATATCAGTATGCGTTTCTTAAACATTAATTAATCAAACATTACTTATCAGGTCAGTTTTATTTTCCAACTTTCACTCCAAATTTTTAAATAAATTAAATTGAAATAATCAAACAACTAAATTGGCAGCCACAAATATATAGAAAATAGCATGGATAAACGAATAAGTGGAACACAAAATAGGAATACTAAATATTAAGTGATAGACATGGTCCAGTACAACAAACATAAATAAACATGAAATTCGTAATGTGCAACACCTAAAATAATAAACTAAACAAAGAAGGTCTCAATCCTAATTCTCGCTCACGCATTTCTGCTTCTTGCGTGTATAAGACACAGTGCCACCACTCTTCCCAGTGCCAGCATCCTCCACCTTGCTCACCATAGCAGTACTATTCCCAGTGCCAGCATCCTCCACCTTGCTCACCATAGCAGTACTATTGTTGCTTCCTTTAAATACTGAAGAACTCGCCCCTTCAGAGCACATGAGCATCGGACCAATATCCTAACAGCCAAATCATGTGCACAAAGTCAGATAAGCAAAATACACGCCACTATAAGGACAAGAACCCAAAAGATTGAAATCAATGGCAAATATCAAATACAACCTGTTCAGTAGGGAGGTCAGGAGAATTGTCATCATCTGAGTCCAAATTGTCATGCAGACCAGCTATGTAGGCCTTAATGATGTCATCATCATCTGTCATTCGGATCACTATGCAAGCACTTGATTGGCCACTCAAAAAATCAGCTGGCAAGCGAACTTTAAACAGATATTTATGCCCTATTAGTTTTGTTGATATCTCTTCAGGGATATGCTCATCAGGTTCTTCCTACAAAAACTCAAATAATAAAGATTTGAATCTATGTGAGCCTACTCTCAATAACATCATCACAAAACAAAAAATAAACTTACGCATACCCCAACCATTGTAGGTTCACGCATGATACGTTCTTTCAAACCTATTGCTGAATCTCCAATCAATTTCGAGAATTCCCGATCAAAAATAACAAACATACATGCCCCAGAGTCATCTTTGACTTGACATTGAACCATGAACCTACAGTCAAGTGTATAGCCAAGAACTTGTTATTCCTTCTTGCAATTATCATATCCATCAAACAATATTTATTAAACTAATGTCACTGACCTGGGTATTACAGACTTAATAACTTCATTGCACTTTTCACAAAAAAAGCCATCCCCATCAGGGAAAACTTTTTTCCCACACCGTTTGCAAGAAGTATAATACCAAGGTCGGTCACTTCGAATATGCGTAATCTCCGCTAGGACAGCTGCATCCTCACTCTATATTCAAATGTGAACCAAAGTTGAGAATTTAACAGAACAAAATAAGGAGAGTATGCTTATAAAAAGGAGGAAAAGTATGTGATCATAGATGAAGTCACACATACAGGTGACCTATTTCGTAACTCAGACAGTTTTCTGCGATTTCCTATACTTAGGATATCGTCTGCAACGGTCATGGTTACTTGTGGCATAATGCGTGTTGGCCTCTGCTCCATATCTATGCCCACAGCCTTCATCCTGTAGAATACCAAGTATATATTATATACCATACAGTTTGACATGTATAAATAAGTAGGTAAAAGAGGTTATGAAATAGGATAGCGCACTTGTTCAGAAATTCATCGACCTCTGGAATTGAGGGATGAACCAAAAGTCATGATGAATACATTGAATTAGAAATTTTTTTCCTTCCTGTAAATGAATATTCAATTGGAATTGATTACTCTACACAATAAATAATAAATACATGTTGTTGGTATAATGAGATAATTGAGGAAACAATATTATACATTGAGAGAATCTTACCTTTAAACTCCCGCACTTTGCATAATTGAATTATGACTATGATTGGTCCAGTGTGGGATCGTGACATGAATTGAAGTATTTCATCAGCAAAATCTCCCCATAATGTGCAGTCCAATCGCTCCATCCTATCAAACATAAAAAAAATGGCCTCATGACTCTGAACACTATCAGTTTAAGTAAATGCCTTGCTATTGAACTATGCTATAAAGCATTCAATAATATATACTCCTCATCCATGAGTTCAACGTCCACTCTATGTTGGTCTTGACCATTCACAGTGCAATTGTCACGTTCCCCAACTGCGGTAAGTTTGCCAATTACATCTGCCATTTAACAAATACATTTGATCACTAAAAAGCATGAACTTCAAAAGATAAAGTCAGAATATAAAAGCATAGTGTAACACACCAACTAAATATCGATCATCAAATTGAGGAGAAATGATTTGTGTGAAGGAACGAAATCCAAATCCAAAATTGTGAATGCGGCCATCATCCACACAAGAGCGAACCAGTGTTGAAAATTGAAAGTTTTGCGGAAAAGGTGCTCGCTGGGTCTGTATGATCCGGTGTTTGGAACAACAGCAAAGCGAGATATGACAAACGTCTTCCCTTCATGGAGGCTACTGCGATGTCGTTTCACAAAACCACTACGTACACAGGCATGGATGCGGTCACCCTGAGAACACAAAAAACATATCACAACATAAGTAGAGTTGAATCCTATACGAGAAATGTAGCAACAACAAATATGATTGAATGCAAGAATAAAATATAAGAGATGGATGATAGGCCAACTTCTTCATCCTGAACAATCATCTCAATGGAGGAAAATTCTTCAGTAGAGTAACGGGGAGGCATGGTCCATAAACGAACAATCTGAACTTTAATCCGCCAGTTCTGTCGACAAGGATTGATAGCCTTAACAGCATCAAATAGGTTACATGATATTGCTGGGTGTGTGATATGTCTGATGAGAAGCCTGGCCAGACACTGCTTAAAGTGGAGTTCAAAGCAGATATTTATACTCACACATAATAATAACTGTCCGTAGTGTAACCCCCTGCCGTAATTATATCCGAAATACTCAATTAAAATGAAATAGAGACCAATAGGAAACAAAACTTATTTAAAATCCCATCTTCACGACAGGGTTTTCACAGATAACTTTCAAAATATAATTTACCTGGTCTCATATTCAATTTCGAATACAATTACATTACGCGGAATATCACATTTATAAAAATATCAGAGTGTACAACAATAATTTCCCGGCAACTCCCGGGTTCATACCTTTACATAGAATTCATAGGGCACATTCGCCCTTTACAATTCCTCAAACGGGGATTACACAAATCTCAACTCCATACATGCATACTCAATACTCATCCAATATACAAATACAATATCCAAATATACATCCCAACTATCATCCGAACATATACAATTATCCCAGCATATAACGATAACCAACTATCAAATACAAATGCCCATAAGGGATTCTCGCCGCCCCTAGTCACTTGCTCCTTCCTTGAGCCACTTGACCTGTCTAAAATGTTGGTAGGGGAGGGTGAGATTCTAGAGAATCCCAGTAGGAAACAGATACCAATATGCATGCAAGATAAGTGTTTAATGCATGACATGCTTGCATCACAATAACTCATGTTCACATAATGATATATTCGCATGCTCAATGTTTCAACAACATACTCATGGCCATAGCATAAATAGAAACAGAGTTTCAATCATTCATATATGTTTCACATAATCAAGCAAAGCAATAACATGCATCAATACACAAACACAAATATCAATACATGCAGGAGAGGTAAGTTCCCTACACTTTTCTTTCCACGTATGCTCCAGCTCCGCTTACTTGCGAACCAAACGAATACTGAACCCTATAAACCAAATCAAGGATATAGGATCAATCTAAATTCCAAATCCTTACTTTTATATCACTTAAAGTTGGTTACCATTCACACCCTTTAGGTGGCTAAAATAAGCTCAACGAAAGCTTAAAGGATTGGAACGTTCTAGGTTGGAAATCACCTTTCAAAATCTCAAAATGCTGAAAATGGGGGTTGGCTGCAGCCAGAACACGCACAGAAGGTTTTTGGCTGCAGCCAAGAATTTCTGGCTGCGACCAAAACGCGCACAGAAACTTTTGCGCTGCAGCCAGGATTTTTCTGCTGCAGCCAAGGCAACTTAGGAAATTCGTAACTAATTCCATAAAAATCGAAACGAGGTGATCCTAAAGCCAAATGAAATATTTTTAAGTCCTCTTCATAGGAAAAATATTGTCCAATACTAGAAATCACCACATAAATACAGAATTTCCAAATATTCAAGACTGTCCCAAAACAGAATGCATTTTCGACCTCAAACTTTGGACAGCTATAACTCCCATTTCCAAAAACGAAATCGCACAAATTATATGTCCATTTTGAATCTTGGGATATGAACTTTAAGACTGGAAAGTTTAATAATTTTCGAACATCATTTGCCCAGTCAAAACGTCCACGTCATCTGACTGTCCAGAACAGACTTGCCAAAACAGGGTCCAGTTTGGATGCCAAACTTTGGTCAGTTCAAACTCCCAGCTCACAAAGTAAAATGACACAAAATTTATGTCCATTTTGAAGTTTGAGATGTGAACTTTAAGACTGGAAAGTTTCATAATTTTCCAACATCATTTTTCCATTCAAAACGGCAACACAAACAGACTACCCAGACAGAATTCTCATTGGACAGAATTTCCAGTTTTTCAACCATTGTGTCCAATCCAATTCAAACCAATTCCAATGATCAAATACCACAACATGGCACCATTTTCAACATAAAACACAACCCAATTCATCCAATCCAAAATCACAAGAAAATCAGGGCAAAATTCGAAATTCACAAAGCTCAACCAAAACTCACAAAACTTAGATCAAAAGTCTTCAAATACTCACCTCTTCCTCTTTCCCAAACCAATTCTTTGATTCTCCATCTTTCCAAATTTCCTCAAGCCATTAAACACCTCCAATCAAGAATCTAAAACCATAGAGATGAATATCTCATCACTATGAACAACATTATAGAAGGGTGTTTTAGCAATAGAGGACCATATAGAGCACTTACCATGAGCTTTCTCCTTTCTCTTTCCTTCCTTGCTTGGCGAAAATGGAAGCTTTGGAGAGAGATGAAGATGATGAAGATAGTGATCAGATTTTCCCCTTTTTCTCATGTGTTGACCGACCAAAATAAAGGAGAGGGAAGAGAAAAGCACTTTGAACATTTGACCAAAATCTAAGAGTCCACAAGGTGTCAAGTGTCACCATCTTGACAAACCTCACATGAGCTCACATAAGCTCACACACATGTGATTCCACCCCTTGATCTCTTGCACAAATCAATCCTAACCATTGATCTTGAAGTTACCAATGAGTTTCCTCTTCGGTAAAAGATCAATTGGTCGGTAACTTACCGTTTTGCCTCTGATTATGGTAATCTCTCTTGGATCACCACCAAACACTTCATATCTTTCCATATCACCACATTATGCGCCCTCCCTCTATTTTAAGTCAATTTAGAGGTTAATCCATAATTGAACTTAAATACAGGGTTTCGGCGCTGCTCACAGCACATACGAATCACATTCCGGAACTCAAATCACATCGAATTCTCCAAAAGGGTTATTTATCACTAACCACATCCACTTTTGGAGTCATTATCTCTTAATCACAATTTAGGATCTTGCTAAATAGGGGCTTAGCAGTCCACTTATCTCAGGCTTATTCTCTAGCCTCAAGTTTCAAAATTCAGGGTATTACACGTAGCACGAAAACACACATGAAACCGCTGCAAGAGGGAGACTGAGAACGTGGAGGTTTTTTTTAAGCGCGTTAACACCCATTAAACTGCTGCAAGAGGGAGACTGAGAACGTGGAGACTGCAAGAAGAAGAGAAACCAACGAACAGTAATGAATCTGCGATAAATATGGGGTATGGGGCTTATGGGTAGACGCTGCGATTTTTCTTTTTGGCACGTTAACTCCCATGAAACCGCTGACCGAGGGAGACTGAGAACGTGGAGGTTTTTCAAGAGGGAGACTGAGAACGTGGAGACTGCAAGAGGAAGAGCAACCAACGAACAGCAATGAATCTGCGATAAATATGGGGTATGGGGCTTGTGGGTAGAGCTGAGATTTTTCTTTTTGGCACGTTAACTCCCATGAAACCGCTGCAAGAGGGAGACTGAGAACGTGGAAGTTTTTTTAAGCACGTTAACACCCATTAAACTGCTGCAAGAGGGAGACTGAGAACGTGGAGGAAAAGCAAACAATAAACAGCAATCAGTCTGCAATAAAGTGCTGAGATTTTTTTTTAATAAATATTGTTACATTGAAGAGCGGAAAGCAAGAAGGAAAGTGGTACACAGTCGCGATATCAGTGCTGCAAACCAACGTAGTGGACGTAGAGACATTGTGGGCTTTTATTATAATTCCTTATAGTTAACTAACGCGCAAATTCAGTTAACGGGATATATTAATTTCCAAATACAATTTTCTTTTATTATGAGAAATTTTGTTTTATAGTTTAGTCTTCAGAAATTTTTTAAGTTACATTTTTCAAATGTATTATGATGGAATTATTAAAAATATTAAAACATTTGTTCTATATTTTATTATTATAAGTATGGACAGCAGATTATTAAAAAAAAATTATATATATGGAATAAAATATATAGAAATAACATCATGTAGATTTTTGAGATTAATTTAAAATGTCTTTAAATATCTGATAAATAATCATCCACAAGTACAAAATTTCAAAATATCAATTACAGCAGATTATTAAAAAAAATATTATATATATGGAATAAAATATATAGAAATAACATCATGTAGATTATTAAGATTATTTTAAAATGTCTTTAAATATCTGATCAATAATCATCCACAAGTACAAAATTTCAAAATTTCAATTTGAAAACCTCCTTTAGTTCCTCCCTCAATCTCTCCCATATCCTATTTTTACTATTTTAAAGTAAATTAAATTTAGATTTTATGAAATACAAAATGTAACCCGACAGTTTAGTCTTCAGAAATTTTTTAAGTTACATTTTTCAAATGTATTATGATGGAATTATTAAAAATACAATCTCTCCCATATCCTATTTTTACTATTTTAAAGTAAATTAAATTTAGATTTTATGAAATACAAAATGTAACCCGACAGTTTAGTCTTCAGAAATTTTTTAAGTTACATTTTTCAAATGTATTATGATGGAATTATTAAAAATATTAAAAAATTTGTTCTATATTTTATTATTATAAGTATGGACAGCAGATTATTAAAAAAAATTATATATATGGAATAAAATATATAGAAATAACGTCATGTAGATTGATAAATAATCATCCACAAGTACAAAATTTCAAAATATCAATTACAGCAGATTATTAAAAAATATATATATATATATGGAATAAAATATATAGAAATAACATCATGTAGATTATTGAGATTAATTTAAAATGTCTTTAAATATCTGATAAATAATCATCCACAAGTACAAAATTTCAAAATATCAACAACCACCGTAGTAGACGCAGAGACATTGTGGGCTTTTATTATAATTCCATATAGTTATCTCAATGTAGTTCTTTAACGTCATGTAGATACGGTTACCAAGAATTCAAAATTAAATCAACCACAAACTGCATTTTTAAGTATGAGAAATTTTCTTTTAAATACAATTTTCTTTTAAAAAAAATTATATATATGGAATAAAATATTGAGATTAATTTAAAATGTCTTTAAATATCTGATAAATAATCATCCACAAGTACAAAATTTCAAAATATCAACAACCACCGTAGTAGACGCAGAGACATTGTGGGCTTTTATTATAATTCCATATAGTTATCTCAATGTAGTTCTTTAACGTCATGGAGATACGGTTACCAAGAATTCAAAATTAAATCAACCACAAACTGCAACACTGACGGTTATTTAGAATTCAAAATTCAAAATTAAATTCTTCTTTTATATTTAAACAACTTATTTATCTGATATATAGTGCTGTCACTTGGCACACCCTGGAAGGACCTGCTTTTGGCCCTGCTTTTATTATAATTCCATATAGTTATCTCAATGTAGTTCTTTAACGTCATGTAGATACGGTTACCAAGAATTCAAAATTAAATCAACCACAAACTGCAACACTGACGGTTATTTAGAATTCAAAATTCAAAATTAAATTCTTCTTTTATATTTAAACAACTTATTTATCTGATATATAGTGCTGTCACTTGGCACACCCTGGAAGGACCTGCTTTTGGCCCTGCTTTTATATAGTGCTGTCACTTATTTATCTGATATATAGTGCTGTCACTTATTTATCAAATTTATTTTAAAGTAAATTAAATTTAGATTTTATGAAATACAAAATGTAACCCGACAGTTTAGTCTTCAGAAATTTTTTAAGTTACATTTTTCAAATGTATTATGATGGAATTATTAAAAATATTAAAAAATTTGTTCTATATTTTATTATTATAAGTATGGACAGCAGATTATTAAAAAAAATTATATATATGGAATAAAATATATAGAAATAACGTCATGTAGATTGATAAATAATCATCCACAAGTACAAAATTTCAAAATATCAATTACAGCAGATTATTAAAAAAAAATTATATATATGGAATAAAATATATAGAAATAACGTCATGTAGATTGATAAATAATCATCCACAAGTACAAAATTTCAAAATATCAATTACAGCAGATTATTAAAAAATATATATATATATGGAATAAAATATATAGAAATAACATCATGTAGATTATTGAGATTAATTTAAAATGTCTTTATCTGATATATAGTGCTGTCACTTGGCACACCCTGGAAGGACCTGCTTTTGGCCCTGCTTTTATATATTAATAGATACAACAAAATATTTATATTTAACACCATTGATTAAATAATCAA
Source organism: Inga oerstediana (assembly GCA_963210345.1). Lineage (NCBI taxonomy): Eukaryota > Viridiplantae > Streptophyta > Magnoliopsida > Fabales > Fabaceae > Inga > Inga oerstediana. Next base: position 44,370,597 of record OY723409.1, read on the forward strand.
ATTTATTTTTTATATTGAATTTCATCACGAGCTTGGCACTAGATTGTTGCCTCTCCTCCACCCTCTCCTCATTACTGATTAAGTATTTTCTTTTGATAACGCAAACGGAGTTATTTATGTAATTATAAGACTTGTTTATTAATTTTCCGTTGTAACCCCTCTCTCTTGTATGTAAGTAATAATATTACTTGCATATAAGGAAATCTCTAAAGGTAAAGTAAAAGACAATAAGTTGAGAGCCTGTAAAAATAATAGCTACGAGAATTTATGAAAAACTCAAGTTCTGCAAATCCTACCACAATATAATTAGGAAGGCGCCCAATAAATAAAGCTACAGTCTACAAAATCAGTGAGACTAGTCTCGGGAACTAGGGATTATGGGTTTCTATTCCTGTGGAGCCATTTATTCAATTTTTAATTATTAAAAAATAAAGGAGGTAGGTTTTGTGTAGGAGATGAGGCTAAAAAAGATACATACATTTTTAATCTAAATATGCTATAGTAAAATTTGTATTGTGTGGGACCAGAGGTTAAAAAATTATTTACATTTTTTATCTAAACTGAAAGTGAATATTTAAAAATAAATTTTATTTTAAAAGATTACTGAAAGTTTTCTGATTACAAAATTTTTTGTCCAAAAGTATTCTAAATTTATTTAAGCGCATTCCTACCATGTATCTTCCTAAAAGGATGCAATTATTTTTTAATGGTGTGTAAGTGTAACCTGTAATGACCCAATTTGAGAATAAGGATTAATGACTTCGAAAATTGATTGTAATTAGTGTAATTAAACACTTTTGGAGAAATGTGATATGAGTTTGATGTAAATGTATGTGGTGATGATTTAGTAATCATAGTGAAAATCAGGGGCAAAAAGGTAAAATTGGAAATTTACCGACCAATTTGCCGATTACCAAAGAAGGGAACATATCGGTGATTAAGAATCAATGATTGAGAGTTATTGTGTATGGGTCGGAATCATATGCTATGCACCTATGTGAACTCATGGAAGAGTGAGCAAGATGTTAACAAATGGTTTAATGTGGAGCATGGGATTTGGTAAATGTTTCAAAGCCATCTTTCTCTCTCCTCTCTCCCTCAAACCGAATGGGGAACTTTGGGAAGGGAAAAATCTACTTGCCTCTATCATCATCATCATCATCTCTCATCTCTCTCTCCTCACCTCCATTTCTGATGACTCAAGGAAGAAAGAGGAAGAGAAAACTTGAATTTTAGGTAAGTAATGGTTCTAATATGCTCCAACACTCTTCATTAATCTTGTTCATAGTGTTAAAAGCTTTATCTTGATGGTTTCAGAATTTTGAAAGGTGGTGATTTGGGTGTTGGAACAAATTTGAAAGTTGGAGAATCAAGGATTTGGCTTTAGCAAATTGAAGAGGTGAGCATTTGGATTATTTTGGTATATTTATTGTGATTTTGATTGAGCTTGATGAATTCTGGAATTTGCCCTGGTTTTGTGCCAATTTTTGAATGCATGAAATACCTAATGAATGATGTTGGAACTGGTTTATTGTGAAGTTATTTGAGTGTTGGATATGGTTTTGGATTTTGGAACTAAATTGAATGGAATTGGGTATTGTGTGTGTTATAGAGACCCAAAAGTAAGATTGTGGTTAGGATGGGTTTTTAAGTGTTTTGAGGCTACCAATAGGTTCTTTATGAGATTTTAAGTGGGAATGAGCTGTGTTGAGTTTCGGAACCATTGGGATCAGTTTTGGTAAATCTGGGAATTTCGGTCAGTTGTTGCGATCTGACAATCTGATAAACATCACTCGAGTGAGGGGGTCTCACTTGAGTGCTGTAGTATAATTTCCCATTTTCCTTCTGCATTTCGCCTGGTTTTCTGATAAAAGCAAGAGTGCACTTCTTAACCCGCGAGTGATATTGGTGATCACTCGAATGAGCATGGGTTCACTCGAGTGAAGGTGTGAGTTCATGTTAAGGGTTGCTCTCGGGTATGCACTCGCAAGCCAATTTTCAAGATTGTGCTCTGACACTCGCAAGTGTAGTCTTCTCACCCGAGTGCCAGGGGCTATGCTTGAGTGATCTTCCTACTCTATAGTGTCTGTGCTCTCAGGCAAACACTCTCTGTGTCTCACTCTTGGGGACTCGAGTGCACTTCCAATTCCAAAGTTTCTCATTGCTCTCGAGTTGTCACTTCCTGTGTTGCACTTTTGGGGACTTGAGTGAATTTGGAATCATCACTCAAGTGCAAAACCCCATGCTCTAGTGTTGTGAGCGCTTTCTGGCCATGGTTGTTGCTCACTGTCAAACACTCGCGAGTGAGAACCATTCTCACTCGAGTGAGGTCATCTTCACTTAAGTGAGTCAGCCCAAAATCAATGTTTTGTTTTCAAAAAAGGGGTTTTTCAGGGTAGTTTCTCCCAACCCTTTTGGCATATGTGTAGGCTTCTAATAGCCACCTAAAGAGTTCAAATGATAACCAACCTAGTGTATTATGAAAATATGTATTTGGAAAAGAGATTAATCGGTTGTCCCTAATTTCGTTATAGGATTTGACATTTGCCAGACTCGTGAGCCCACTGTGCCAAGGAACATCAGAAAAGAACAAGGTAATGACTCTTTCTCTTATACTATGTGTAAATCATTGTATGTATGTCTATCATGCATTGTGTTGCTACCGCTGCTTTGTGATGCTTTGTGCCTTGTGATGCTGCTGCATAGTGATTACCGCGAAAGCGGACATAGAGATTACAGCGAAAGCTGGCATAGTGTTTATCGCAAAAGTAGGCATAGTGATTACAGTGAAAGCTGTCGCATTGTGATTACAACCGTGAGTGCTGTCGTTTGTTGCGTGAGCCATGAATCATTGTGTTGCTGCTGAACATGATCTTACATGCTATGTGTTTACATACTGTATGGTGATTTGTTACTACTGGGATTCTTTTGAATCTCATTCTTTCCTTTGACTAACCATCAGACAGGGCAAGTGGCTCCAAGGAGAAGCGGGCAACCATGAGCGGCTAAGACTAGTGGGAACATTTTATTTTTTAGACTGTTGGTTATCTATTTTGGTTTGGGATTACTGTATATATATGGAATGTAAATATTATTTTGGATATGTAATCCCTTATGTTGAGAAACTTTACACCCATTTTATATATACAAGTAACCCGGGGTTGCCAGGATTTTAGTTGGGCACTCTGTGTAACATCCTTATTTTTAAAATATAATTATAATTTAAAGATAATTATGAATTTAGTAGTAACTTTTTGAAATAATAATAATAATAATAATAAAAATAATAATTAAAAAATAATAATTAATTAATTAATAATAATATTATAATAGTATAATATATATATATATATATATATGATACCAAATTGAAACGACCCTTTCTCCGAACAACAATTTACCATAATGATTTTACAAAATCTGGTTAACCAGTGATAATCGAAAACAATTTTCCATTTAAAACATATCAGAGTTCAAGGCACAAACTCGCCCACAAACCTACTACAAAGATATTCATTACTCAGGGCAAACATAACAACAGAAGAACTTACAGCCCATGATTTTTATGACATTGAATCCCACAATTAAGATTTTAAAACAGTTATCCAAACAGTAAATATGATATCTTTGAAAACATAATATGTCCTATAATGGCAATATAGAGAATAATACAACACCAATACCACAAGAGGCCTACAGGATTCTCAACGTCTATGCCTTTGGTTGCTTCCCTTGGTCTCTAGCCAAATTAGAGGTTTCGCCTGAAAAATATTTAAAACGACGGGGTGAGACATAAAGTCTCAGTAACCAAAAATTAATTTACAAAATATGCAAGAAACGATAGTAAGTCAGTGAAGCAGCTTTAACTAACATAATATTAATAATATTCTCAATAATTAAACTTTATATAATATGTTCGACAATTAGAACCATCCTCACTCATCCATCCTGCTCCTCCTTATAGCTTCTGGACGTGGTACAGCCTATCAGTGCTAGTATACCCGGCCAAAGGTTGGCTAGTCACTTCAAGAATACTGCCCCTCCCATGTCACCACCAATATACTGTAACAAGGAGTTGTCCACCCAAAACACTCAACTCAAAATCCGGGCCAGGAATGAGAGAGTCGATGGGCACATTTTCACCATATCTCTTCCACACAACCCACCATATCCCATAACAGAAAAACAATATATCATTATAATTCTCGAAACATATACAAATTATCATATCTTCTACAACATTCCATCTCAAACATCATAACCATCACAACAGTAACAATTTTAATAATATCTATGCTCATATATATAATTTTGAAAATACACTGCTTCACTAAACTAGGTTCATACTCAAACATACATATAATCTTTCAAAACATATACAAGTAGTATAGATGAAAGTAAGGTTTAGAAAACACCTTATAGTCTAAAACAAGCATATAAAATAAATTAACCCCGGTTACCTCAATTCCAAGCTTAAATTTATCTTGAGTACCAAATACGAACAATCACCGATCCCAAGAAAACTCTACATTATCAATTTAAGTAACAATTAACCCCAAGAAATACTAAAATAAATAATTTACACAATTCATCTCCAATTTTCCTCTACTATTATTATCCTTAAATATTCTAACTTCCTTAACAATCCTTAAACAACCTCTATATCATTCTCTCTCGTCAACCACTTAATTTTTATAAATTAAAGTTTCATCTTTAACATATCTATTATTATATAATCATCAATATCAACCTTCTAAAATAACTAAATCTCTTTTTCTAATTTATATGAATATAGTATACTTATTAAACAATAATTGAAACTCTCACATAATTAAAATCATATAAAAAATCTAATTCTTAATATCAAATTATAATTTATAATTTCTTATACAACAAAATTTACCAAACTAAACCGATTAGAATATCTATAATACCTCCAACAAACCAAATAAATTATTTAATCCAAATTTAATCGGATAAAAAGCCTAATATATAATTATTCTTAGATTAATTATATAGAAAATTCATTATAAAATTATATACCAACTACATAACAAAAGTAACTTGATTAAAATTAACCATTAATCCTCCTCTATATTCCTATAGCCTTATATTAACAAAACTCAAATTTATCCAAAATCCTAATCTTAAAATTTTCTCTAATCCATACAAAATTACTATCATAAGAAAGAGAAAATTATTTAGAACATTTTCATAAAAGAAGAGTTGTGATCAGAAAAGAATTTGAGTACCTTATTGATCCCCAAATATATGAAAATACTCCTATGAGTATCACACCCTACACCATACGCCTTCTGCACAATCACTTCACGCAGACGATCTGCGTGAAGTGAGAAGGGAGAGGGGGTATTTATAATACGCCCCTCCCTCACCTCTAATAATTGGCGCCTAATGGCGCCAATTAATGAACGAGTGGAGGCACTTTCGGTGCCTCCCTCATTCTTTCCAACTGTGGGCCACCCACAGTTTACATATTATAATATTATATTATTATAATAATTGGCATGGGAGGGGCAGTATTCTTGAAGTGACTAGCCAACCTTTGGCCGGGTATACTAGCACTGATAGGCTGTACCACGTCCAGAAGCTATAAGGAGGAGCAGGATGGATGAGTGGGGATGGTTCTAATTGTCGAACATATTATATGAAGTTTAATTATTGAGAATATTATTAATATTATGTTAGTTAAAGCTGCTTCACTGACTTACTATCGTTTCTTGCATATTTTGTAAATTAATTTTTGGTTACTGAGACTTTATGTCTCACCCCGTCGTTTTAAATATTTTTCAGGCGAAACCTCTAATTTGGCTAGAGGCCAAGGGAAGCAACCAGAGGCATAGACGTTGAGAATTCTGTAGGCCTCTTGTGGTATTGGTGTTGTATTATTCTCTATATTGCCATTATAGGACATATTATGTTTTCAAAGATATCATATTTACTATTTGGATAACTGTTTTAAAATCTTAATTGTGGGATTCAATGTCATAAAAATCGTGGGCTGTAAGTTCTTCTGTTGTTATGTTTGCCCTGAGTAATGAATATCTTTGTAGTGGGTTTGTGGGCGAGTTTGTGCCTTGAACTCTGATATGTTTTAAATGGAAAATTGTTTTCGATTATCACTGGTTAACCAGATTTTGTAAAATCATTACGGTAAATTGTTGTTCGGAGAAAGGGTCATTTCACTCTGATATTTATGAATGTGATTTAATTGCACATGTAATTGTATTCGAATGTGAATGTGAGACCAGATTAATTATATTTTTGAACTACTTTTCTGGACACCCTATTTTAAAGATGAGGGATTATAAATGTTGTTTTTGTCTTATTAGACTCTATTTCACTTAAATTTCATAACCCGGATATAATTACGGTGAGGGGGTTACATAACCTATCTTCTTTTTAAGGATGCAACTCAAGAGAAGGACGTGGAAGCAAAAAAAAAAAGAGGGTTCTAGCACTTTGTCTATTTGGCATCATGTAACCCAGTTCTTGATGGAACTCACTTCCATAAAAAACTATGGAAATGGGCTCCAACCCCAACCCTATGAAAAGAAGATAAATATCTGGGCTATTCTACCCTCTGAGTGATGTTATGATGATGAGCACCCATGAGGATATCGAGTTCATCATCTCCTGCAACCCTCGCGGCATCATCTCCGATGACCCTCACCGTTAACACCTCCAACGACCCTCACCGTCATCATCTTCGGCATCCAAGCTTCTTCGATCTCCCACGCAAGATGCGATCTCCAGCCTGTGCTTCTTCAAACTGCCTTTCCTCTGTGTGTTGCAAGTCCTATGACTCCCAAATTGTCTTCAATTCACTCTGGTATCCTGCCCTCCTCCTCTGTGCTGATTGCTTTTGGCATCTCTTATGGCTAGAAGATCATCATCGTCTTTCATTTTCTCTCATAATTGCTTCATTTTCAACCCTTTAGCTATTGTCTCTCACTCTATCTCTCATATTCATTGTCGCTTTCAGCCCGTGGTTGCTTTACTATTGCTATTCTTATTTGTCGTCATTTCATTCTTAGGTTCCTTCTTGGTTGTTTGATGATGGTTTTATGGTGGTTCCGGTCATGAGTTTGGGTGCTCTAGTTCTTCTATGATTCCTGGGTTCCTTCATCACCATCTTTTGCTGTTAAATCACATCTTCTTCTAGCCTTTGCCATCGGCATTGAAGTCTATACTTGTCCTTGCCATGAAAGTCCTGTGATTGTACACTGAAAAAGAAATTCTCATCATGGATACTTTTTTTTCCCATATCTCTTTCTAGATCTATTTTGTTGACTTGTTGGTTGTTCATCCTCTTAATTCTATTGATTGTTCATCAGTGATGGTTGATCATGATGTTCTTTTGGTAGCGGTGTTTTGGGTAGAAAGGGCCCTTTCCTTTCTAAAGGTAAGGGCATTTTGGTATTTTCATAAGAAAATATATATATATATATATATATTAATTAAAACTTATATCTCACCTACATTAACTTGCCAAACTTATTTTAAACTTACTTTAGAACGCATATCCATGGAAACAGTTTCCCAGTGAGAGCTATTCCAGATCTGCACGGTACATATTTTATTTTTTTAAAACGGGTGATTTTTTAATAAAAAATTATTGTTTAAAAAAATGTTAGTTAGGAGATTATCTTTATTTTATATTCTGTACCTATTAAAATAATCTTTTCTAAAAAAATAAAAAGTATAAAAAATTAAATCTGGACCATCCATATTCCATCGGACGGTCCAGAACAGGGAAACTAATTCCACATATCCACCCTCACTATTATAAAAAACTTTTTCATCATACCACACAGGAGACATTAGTCTTTTGGAAAATTAACAAGAAAAACAAAAAATACTCATTCTTACTTTCTCAGTCAACGGCTCAAAGCCATCCCTTCTTCTGAGTGATACCCTCACAGACAAGTCCCTGTAGCGAACAGGCAACCTCAATCTCCTTTTTGCCCTTTACTTCATCTTCCTCAACTATTAGTGTAAGCGTTTCACCCAAGAGGGGGGTGAATTGGGTGATTCCAAAAATTTCGTTGCATATAAGGAAATATAAAGAATATTAAAAACAGTTAAGAGCAAGGAAAAATATCACCGTAGTATACACCGTGATTTATACTAGTTCGGCCACAACCAGTTTGACCTACGTCCAGTGCTCAGAGCATCTCTGAGAGTTTCACTATGTTCTTCAAGATTCAGTGGGTTCTTGGCACCTCAGCACACAGCAAGTTCCTACACCTGGACACGCGTTCCCCCTTACACGTTGTAATCAAATCCCCAACTCAAGGTTCCATTACCTTAAGTTGTCTTAATAACAAATATTGAGTTTGTAATGAAAAACTCTCTCACAGAGCAAATATATATTCACTGAAGTACAAATGAATGAGTATATGAAAACAAAGTACTAAGTGTATTGATCGATGTGTGATCTCAGTTCGTATCTGTTTGTTTTCTTCTCTTTGAATGCTTCATATATATAGATGATTTGTAGTGTCTTTTGGAAGCAATTTCAAACTTGTCCGTTAGAGTCGCGCAACAACGGTTGACTTTTCTTCGTATTTGAAAACTATCCGTTGGCGGTAGGTAGCGTTAGGTGAACGTTCGGACTTTTATTTGAATTCTCAAATCTGTCATACTCTTTCATTATTTCTCTGCAAATGTACTTAGAATACTAATATAATGAAGAGTTAATCATATAGATAACAAATGAAGAGACATTATATGAGAATATAATTTCTGAACTGCCTTACTCGAGTGGCTACTCGAGTGATCAAGTTTGTTACTCGAGTGGTCCCTCGAGTAAACATGTCAAAAATATAGCAGTGAGCAAATCAACATTTTACATCAAGAATTACTCGGGTAAGACATGGAGTGATATATTACAAACCTTGAAAATACCTGTTTACTCGAGTGGTTACTCGAGTGCCCATGTCTTTACCTTCATTGGTTACTCGGGTGATCACTGTGGTAAACTGCTTACTCGAGTGGGCTGCATTTGGCTTTACACCTTACTTGGGTGGTCCCTCGAGTTGCTTTCAAATAGCCCGGCAGATTACTCAATTACTCCCTCGAGTAATGACATCAAATTCTTGGCCGAGAGTTTACTATCTGGTTACTCGAGTGGCACTTCAAATAACTCTGTAGATTACTCGGGTTGTCCCTCGAGTAATGCTATTTTCCCATTGCTTACTCGAGTGATGGGCTGCATTTCTTGGCCGAGAGTCACTGGAAGATTTTGGACCTGGTTACTCGAGTGGCTACTCGAATGATGCCTGTGAAAATCTTGTTACTCGAGTGGATACTCGAGTAATTGTCTATATAACTTTGCAGATTACCCGAGTGGTCCCTCGAGTAACTTGTTTCAAAATTTGGCAGTGCCTCACTGGATGAAATTTTGTTTGCTTCCTTAAGTGGCTACTCGAGTAATGGCTTTTGTTACCCGAGTGGCTACTCGAGTAAGCCTTCGTAAAAATTGTTGATTACTTCCAGTGCTGACTCCAAGTGATGTTGATTACTTCCAGTGCTGACTCTAAGTGATGTTATGATACTTTGTTCAAATTCATTTGTTTGTTATCAAATCCTTTCATATTATTAATCCAATCTTTGTTATCATCAAAACATATGGGATCTAACATCAACAACAGCACTTGCAATTTTCTAAATAAGATAATTGAGTTATAGATTTACAATTTACCAATTTCAGAACAAAAGCAATCGGCCACTCTCTTCTTTGATTTTGATTAGCAGAGGATTTTTAGACCACACATTGAAGTAGGGTTTTGCTTGCAATTTCTCTAAGAAGTTACTCACTTTATCTCTTTTAATGCTGACCTATATAGTTATCGATCTTTCTCGCTTACTCTGCATTCAGTGCGTTCATTTTGTTGCTTTGCTGCATTTTTTAACTCCCAAAATTTTCTGGTGATTCTATACTAGGATTTGTGCTTGAGGATGTTTTGGTGCTGTTTTTTTTTTTTTTTTGCTTTTCTTGTTTAATTTTAGAGATTTCTTTGGGGTGTGCTTCTTCTGGATTTCTATGCCCATCTCCATTTATGTAGCGCCTTCCTTCTTTGATAGAAGCTTCTGCACTTTGACTTTCTATTATTGCTTGTTAATGCGGGATATTTCACCTCCATTTATCTTCATTGTTAACTAACAGTGGAATTAAGCACCAAGGCCAGTTTGGTTTGACCGTGGCTTCCTTCCCCGCTGGAATAGCTTTTTTTTTCCCGGGGGGTGTTTAGGAAGTCTAGAAAGTGTTTGATAGAATGCTTGATAGATTTTCCCCTCTTTTTTCATAACTAACAATGCTCCAGATGGAACCAGTGGCTGTAAGGACAAGGTGGTAGACGGGGGAAATTGACGGGTGGGGATCCCGAGATAGAAGCCAGTGGTTGTATGTAGTCTTTATTTTCAGATATTTTGGGCAAATTTGGAATTATTATCAAACCCTGCGGAGAGAACCGATAATGTAATCAGGTACATTGTATCAATTTATCAATATATTCACTATATTCCTGTGTTGCTTACCAAATTGCGCGCAAGCACTCTGAAAAATGTGAAAATAAGATAAGGGTATGACAGTGTTCCTGAGAAGACTCCAATAACTTCACACGGTTTATCAATGAACCTAAATACCTAAGGAGGCTCTAAAAATCTCACACAATACTGGTTAAAAAGATGGGATGCAATTTTATGGAAGAAGAGAAAAACACACACAATCAATTCATCATGAAATTATATTAAATGAAACAAGATAGAAAGGGAGGAGACTCCATACTTGATGCTCCATCATCACTTGGCTAAAAGAGAGGGAAGATAATTGAAGTGGTTAGCCAATAAACAAGATGAACACATAATTCGTTGTCTAGTGCAAAATCGGCTGTTGAATGTCTCCATTTTAATTAAATACTCAAGAAGCCTAGGAACAACACTGAATATAAGGAAGCATCAAAGGAGAAAAATGAGAATTCATAATTATACTCATATTATGGTCGCGCTGAAATGAAACCCATTCCTAGATAAGAAGTGAGGTGTAAAAAACAAAACAAAACAATGAGCTCAAGTGAGACGTAAGAGACGAGACCAATTAAAACAATTATTCATCCAATAAACAATGAGATCAGATGAAGATAATGTCGTCGCATCATCAAGACAAGGCAAAGTAAAACAAAATAAAATAAAAACAAAAGCAAAGAAAGGGAAGGTGTGTCTAGAGCTTCATATATGTGTGCCTCAATCGCATGGATGTATTCATTGGCATTAAAAAGCATCTAAACATGTGGAAGAGACAATGGGGCAAAGAGGAAAACAAGCCAAAAAACCAAATGGACAAATAACGAGCTTATCACTAGATATCCAAAATATACTAGATGCCAAGAGAAAGAAAGAGAAGCATGCATAGTCAAACCAAGGAATAGCAAAGGGAAAGGGGTCTCTCCATTTCTCTTACTGTCTATTTTCTTTCACTTCTTTATTTATTCCGTTAGATCAACTCTAACAATTGAGATTTAGTATTCTATAAAAATATTATTATAATATTGAATAACCAAAAATGTAAATAAATAAATTTAAATCATTAAAGTTTAATCTTAATAGTTCATTTCTTTATGCTTTCATTAAAAGTATTTTATATATTCTTTTTTACTCTTTATAGGATACTAAATCTCAACTGTCAAAGTTGATCTAACGGTGTAAATAAAGAATTGGAGAGAAGTGGACGATAAGAGAAATGGAAAGGCCCTTATCCAATAGCAATGCTAAAACAAGAAGTGGGAAATAAAGTATTCAACACAAACCATATCTGCAGAGATTGGCTCAATATTTGAATTTATATGCCCCCATCCTTATTAAATATGTTAATCAGTATGAGCCTTAAATCTCTAAGGTCTTGTTGTGTAAAGTATAGGAAGGGGTGAACCCTCCACCTTTCAAATTCACTTCTTCGCGTATCTTACTCTCTTAGCCCCTCTCTCTCTCTCTCTCTAACACAAACTGCTGTTTTTCCCCTATATTTTCTTGTGTCTTTTCTCTTCTAATTTTTTTATGTCTTGCTTCAACCTTTACACCACTATTTATAGTTTTAAAGTAGGGTTTTCCCGATAAATGCATTTTCTTTTTTGAAGTTTTATTTTTTATTTTTATTTTTTTTTGTATTTTCTATTGATAAAATGTCCTAAATTGACTCAATTACCATCAATGAGAGATTTTTTTAATTTTCAATTTATTTTTTTTTTCAATTTTTCTCCTTAATGATGATTGTCAATTTAGATCTCAATCATCATATAAATGACAAATTTTTCTAATTTTTTGCATTTGCATTCTTTATTTTTTTTGTATTTTTCTTAAAGGCACAAGACCATATTTTCCCAATCAGAGTAAATCAGTATCAATGATATATTTTTGAATTTTAATTTTATGGGGTGAGGACATTTCTAAACCGGTTTGCTTGCCTTTTCTCTTCTAATTTTTTTTATGTCTTGCTTCAACCCTTGCACAACTATTTATAGTTTTAAAATAGGGTTTTCTCGATAAATGTATTTTCTTTTTTGAAGTTTTATTTTTATTTTTATTTTTTGTATTTTCTATTGATAAAATGTCCTAAATTGACTCAATTACCATCAACGAGAGATTTTTTTAATTTTCAAATTTATTTATTTATTTCAATTTTTCTCCTTAATGATGATTGTCAATTTAGACCCCAATCATCATAAATGACAAATTTTTCTAATTTTTTGCATTTGCATTCTTTATTTTTTTTGTATTTTTCTTAAAGGCACAAGACCATATTTTCCCAATCAGAGTAAATCAGTATCAATGAAATATTTTTGAATTTTGATTTTATGGGGTGAGGACTTTCCTAAACCCGTTTGCTTGCCAAATCTCAATCACAAGCCAATTACCATGAAAGACATTCATTTGACTTTGAAATGAGGTTTTTCCAAGTCATCAATGTGAAGATCAATGAGAGCTTTTATTATCATTTATTTTTATTTTTATTTTTTAAGTTGGGTTAGAAAAAATAGAGTGTTCACATAAATATTGAGCTACATGAAGGTAAAATCCGTGATCCTGACTTGGTGATCCATGAGATTAATAATCCATGAGGTAAAAGCCCACTCATCCTTGATTTATTACTAACCTAATTACCCAAAATTTCAAAAACTTGTTTCAGTTGAAATCAGCCTCCATGAGAGCTCGTGTCGCGACTCCCTCCCAGTTCTGGACCTCCGAGTGTCCGACCTTCGATTCCTGTAGACCCCTCAGCGAGTGACCGGCTATCAGCTGAGCAGAAGTCGGCAACCAGTCCACCGACCGCCGTCCCTCCTCTCTCCGTCTTCTCCCACTCTCTCCGTCGGCTCTCACTCTCAGTCCGTCAGATTTGTGGTCCACCGTCGAAGACTCTCTCCGCCGTCTCTCACCGTCGAAGATTCACTGTGTTTCAGTTCAGCACCACTCTTTCTCGGTGGTCCACCGTCGAAGACGCTCTTCGCTGTGTTTCAGTTCAGCCATTAGGTAAGTGTTTGTTATTTTAATTTGTTTGTTTATTATTGAAATGTGCTCTGATTCAAGGCTTGAAATCGTTAAGCTTGAGCTCTGGACTGATTATCCCTTGAGCAATATATATTCACCTTGAGCAATATATACATCAGAGAACACATAATTACCCTGCTAATCTTATTATGTAGGGTCAATTTGGATTGTTATGAATACTAATATAGAAAGTCAATATCTCTAGTATGCTTTTGCCCTTGGCACTACCAAATGATTTAATAAGGGAGGGACTACCACACATGCGTTTCCTGATTCAGAGAATGTCAAACTTGGCTGGGCTAGGTTAGGTGTCATGATAAGTTAACCTAGGGTTTTCTGACATATAACTTGATTTTGAGTCACGTCACTTGCCACTTGCTTGGTGTAATCAATCTATTCTTGCTTTGCATGCATTGATCAAACTCCTACTTTTCAAGCAAACTGTCCAGGAATTCTGTATGAAATAGTTTGGTTTTAAGGACTGATGTAGATTTCCTTCTTGCAGGTATACTTGTCAGATTTAACAAAACTTTTTACTTGGACATGCTCTAGATGCGAAGGTTTGACCAAGGTGTTGAAAATATCACTATGAATGTGAACTTTACTTGTTAAACTTGGTATCCAAGTTAGTTTTGAATTGTTTTAATGATTCTATATTTGATCCCTTGATCTAATGATCTTTTGATGGAAACAGGGATTTGAAATTATAGAATTGGTGGTTGATGTTCAACATTGCTTACAGGTGGACTCTCATCACTATTAACATGTTCCTTTAACTTCTAGAATTTGTTCATTCTCTTCAATCTCCCTTTTCATTCATGAAATTTGTTCTAATATCTAATTAATTATGACTATCTGAAATTTGTTAAAATCATATTACTTCTTTTACATGTTAAATTGTGTTATGATCTAATCCTATATATTTCATTAATTTTTTTCAAGGCCTTTGAAGGAGAAGAAGAAATTATTTTGAAGATTTGATGTGAAAGTGAGAAGAATCATTAGCTTTTCCAAAAGTGGGAAGATTTGGTGCATAGTTTCAGAAGATTGTATGCATTTTCACTGCTGTGGTATTTGTTAGACTCTTTGCTGGTTTTTGTCTGGATCTTGCTGTAATTTGTGGTTGAAATCCTGAATTTTGCGCATTAATGCCTTAGCTATCATATTCACTGCCACAGGCCTAGCTATATCATTGATAAGTTGAGACTTATACAAGTGTTATCTAATGTAAGTTTAGACTTATACAGTAAGCAGTATGAATCAGACTGAATGAACGGTAGAAATGGAGAAGCATTAGATGGCCCTTGATTAATGAGGTTTTCTTTTTCAACAGTTCTAATCTTGAATATATTTCTAGGAAGATAAAGCATTTAAACTATTCATAAGCTGATGATATAGATCTAGATGCTAATAAAACTAATTGTAACTATGATGTAGTTCTAGATGCTAATAAAACTTTGGTGATATCAGGTAAATGGCATGTGTTTTGTGATTGAATTGAAGTTTAATTTGGGATTTGGCTCAGATTCTTTAGTGTATATCCAGGTGATGTGGTGCAAATAATAACGAAAAGGGATATATCTCTTGCAATGTAAGAGTTGTTGCTGGTTCATATCCATATTACATGATTAACATCCTTTCAGTGAACTGTGTAAGGTTGATGCACCCGAATTTTTGTTCTTTCAGAGTTCAATGCTTTGATGGGAATATGTACTAATTGAACTTGCTGGGCATGAGTCATTAATGCATTTTCTGTTGCACTCATGGTTGAGGTGTGAAAAAACTAAAAAACATAAAATGAAATTTAATTTTTTTCCTTGTGGAAGTATTACATTTTTTCTGCTAAACATTGAAACAGTTTATATTTATTGCTGGCGTAAAGTTTTGCATCAAGATTGCAACTCATCAACACAAATGTTGCGTTCTGCAATATCTGCTAATGCTCTTCTGCGAGCTCAAGATCAATATGGGTATTTTTTTTTTCTTTTTAAGCTGAAATCCTTTTAAGTTGAAGTTCAGCTTATAGCCTTATAGTATATCATTTTCAATGTGTATACCTTTTCTTTTTTAATTTTTGCTGTTGAGGCAGCAATCTTTACTACATAATGTAACTGTCATTGCAGTGCATTTTTGCTTGGAATATGAGGTGTTATGTATCTGCATTATAGTGGTGCATTTTTGCTTGGAGTATGAGGTGTTATTAAACTGATTATAGTGGTGCATTCTGAGCTATTATTTCTTAATGTAACTTTTCATGGTACAACCATTATTAAGTTTGGACTGTTTTTGTTGCTGGACAGTCTCTCACACACTTTGTTGCTGTCATCGCTGTATCTGGAATTGTGGAAGGATACACACACACACACACATATTTGCTTGCTGTTACTTGAATTCTATTGTGGCAAAGACTTCGAAATTAGGAATCTGAAGTTGTTGGAATTTTGGATCGGTCATTTACTTTTGAGAGCCTTGAAAAAAAATTGTAACTAGGCATGTTTTCGGCCTGTTTGTGTGGGCCTGTTTTGGTCTGTTTAGGATGTCAGCCTGTTTAGAATGTCGGCTTGTTTGGCCTGTTTAGGGTCTTACAAATTCAGGCCTCCTTAATATGCCACAGGCCAGGCCAGGCCTGTGTACAGGCCAAGCTCAGGCCTAATAGTAAGCCTCCAACAGGCCACAGGCCGTTTTGTGCCTTAACAGGCCTGGCCTGGCCTGTTTCCACCCCTAATCGTGTGCCTCGTAAAATGTGTCGACTTTAGGTTCCTGACTCAATCCTAAAATGTTAAGTGTATAAGAAATATGTTATAACCTATCAATGTATCATTTTAAACACTACCATAGTGTTTCCTGTGATTATATTAGTCTATGGCGAAAATTTATCAAAATGCCCCTGGACTACGGCCTATCCCCGCCCCTACCCGGCCCGACTATGCTTTTCCCGAAATGTTGACTACGGCTATCTTGACGTATTTTCACCCAAGAAATCCATTTCTGGGCTTGATATTATCAAATTCAATGTCAAATTGCGAAATTGCCCTTGACAGCCCCACTTTAAGGGTTTCATGGGCATTTTCGTAAGTATGCTATTTTTGGCCTTTTTCTAAAAAAGTGACCAACTGTAACCCCACCTAATTTTTCCTCCTGAATGCAATGGAACCATCAAATATTTGAAAATCCAACTCTTACCCCATGATCTAGCCCTGACCGAAATTGTGGGATCCTTAGGGAAAAATCGGGGTATTGCGATTTCGGCTCCGTATATACTCCTAACTACTTTATTAACTATTACATTAGGTTATAACTACCATTTGAACCAAAATCGGGTAGCATAACCTTTAGGCAATTTAATTTCCAAAATTTAAAACTAACGACAATCCGATAAAATTTCACCATTTAAATTACCCATAATAGCCAGAATAGTTAATATACGAAGGTTTGGAAGTTACCTCAAGCTCCCACTAGCTTTTCCTCAATGTGGCTGAAAACCCTAGGTGTTCCACAATAGATTTTGAGCTTCCAAACTTTAAAGAACATAGAGGATTAGTTTAGGATCGAAGTTATATGCGTTAGGAGTTAAATCATCGGAGAAATCGGCTTACCTTGTGAGATTTCTTTCCTTTCTTTCTCTAAATGCTCTCAACTTTCTCTATCTTATTTCAGGTTTGTTTGGACGTGATATGGGTTGGAGGACGATGATGGATATATGTTTTATATCATGTAATACAATATTTAATCATTTATGAAATTTTTCAAAAATTCCAAAAATTACTTTATGTACATAAATCTCATGTACATGTAATCTTGCTCATTAAGCCTAACCAATATTTTCTTCCTCATGCTACATGTAGGAGACACCTAAGGGGTCTTACCCTATGGTTTCAATTGGTTTCACAACTTGTTCTAGTTACGTATATACGTAAAAATTTAATTTTGATCAAAATTGCACTTTTTACTCAAATTTTCTATAAATCCATATTTAATTAATTAAAATATTCTAAATATATTTTTCACTTTTATTTTCCTTAATTAATTGAAATTAATTTCAATTAATCAGAAAATAATTAATTTTATACTATTTTGGCAAAATTACGATTTTGCCATTACATTTTTATTCCAATTTTTTTTCTATTTTTCTTTAGCTAATTTTAATATATTTTTGGATCAAATATTTTCTCTAATATTTCTCTATTTTTGGATCTTAATATTGGACTTTTAAAATTACCTAAATTAATTCTATAATTATTTTACCCATTTTCTTATAAATATGAACATTTTTAAAATTTATAAATTCCATATTCATAAATATTTATCATTTTATTTATTGAATTTTTTAAATAATTATAATATATTTAATAAATATAAAATTTGGTATGTTATATCATCTTCTCTTATTCCCTGCAATTCAAGCATTCATCTTAGCCAAAAATCAGAGGATGGGGCCCACCGTCACAGACCAGCCAAGCATTGTTACAAGGGTACATCACTTCTGCTGCAAGAGAAGACGACGCATCACACCCACTTTGAGGATAAATACCTCTCCTCCCAGTCTCCCCCATCGATTTCAGGCCTCTGAAACTGGAAAACCCTAGCCTCTTTCATTTGCTCGTCCCATCGTCCTCCTCCGTCTTTACCGCCGCGGCCGGTGTGTGCCCTGTCCTTCAGCCGGCGTCATCCACTGCCATTGTGGCGCCACTGCCTGTTCTTCCATCCGTCACTGAGGTGTGTGTGTGAGAGACGACCAATCTTCAATATCTTCTCTTCTTCTTCCCCTGTTCCGTTGTCACTTCTCTAGCTGTGTCTTGGTTCCGTAAACTGCATATCTCCACCCCCATCAAGTTTTAGGCTTCGGAACGATTGAATCGCAGCCTTTAAATTTTTCTCTAAAATCCAGATATATTACCCATCTCTTGTCGGTGAGGGAAAGTTTTCGTATTTCTTTTAGAATTTGGACTTGTATATCTTGTTTGTCTTTCTTTTTTTCCTTTTTTAAATCTTCATGGGCTGTAAACAATAAGACGGTTAATCGTGTTCTGCTTTAACTTTCTGATATGATTGAATGCCCTTCTGTTTTCAGCAATTTGACCGAAAGGAAAAAGTTTTATTAAATTGAAGTGATCATCAAACAACTAGATCACAATACAGTTCATTGACCGTTTCTTTTGTAGAAATTCTGTCCATTTTGTCAAAAGGTGAAGTTTTTATACTGAATGTGTCAATTACATCATTTCAGTTTTTATACTGAATGTGTCCATTTTGTCAAAAGGTTAATCGTGTTCTGCTTTAACTTTATGATATGATTGAATGCCCTTCTGTTTTCAGCAATTTGACCGAAAGGAAAAAGTTTTATTAAATTGAAGTGATCATCAAACAACTAGATCACAATACAGTTCATTGACCGTTTCTTTTGTAGAAATTCTGTCCATTTTGTCAAAAGGTGAAGTTTTTATACTGAATGTGTCAATTACATCATTTCAGGTTATTAAGGCGTTATTGAATATAGCATCTCTTGACGGATAGCTTGCCAGAACATCTAGTCCTGGAGATAGTCCGGGAGATATTGACGAGGATAAAGAAAACCAAATTCAGAAACTCTGTTTCACTAACCTGCATACGCCTTCTCCACTTAGATAATTATGCATAAAGGTATTCTCTAAACTCTAAAGGTTGGATGTGGAATGGATCCTGCCAATGATGCCTTGATTTCCCTATATATTTATCGATCTTTCTTGCTCACTCTGCATTCGGCGCTTTCATTTTGTTGTTTTGCTGCATTTTTTAACTCCCAAAATTCTCTGGTGATTCTATGCTAGGATTTGTGCTTGAGGATGATTTGGTGCTATGTGTTTTTTTTTTTGTTGCTTTTATTGTTTAATTTTAGAGATTTCTTTGGGGTGTGCTTGTTCTGAATATACATGCCTATCTCCATTTATGTAGCGCCTCCCTTCTCTGATGGAAACTTCTGCACTTTGACTTTCTATTATTGCTTGTTAATGCTGGATATTTCATCTCCATTTATCTTCAGTGTTAACTATCAGCGGAATTAAGTACCAGCGCCAGTTTGGTTTGACCATGGCTTCCTTCCCCGCTGGAATAGCCTTTTTTTTAGGGGGGGTTTGTTTCGGAAGTCTAGAAAGTGTTTGATAGAATGCCTGGTAGATTTTCCCCTCTGTTTTCCTTCTGGGTTCAAATGGGGTAAGTATTTGATAGGTAGGGTAAGATGTTCAATAGTTAATTGTTATATTGAGTAATGCTGTCTTTAACCTAGCCTCGTTATATTCATAGAGTATTGTTAGTTGAAGAATAATAAACTTTTGAGGATTAAAAACATTTTACAATCTAATTATAGTTGGGTTGCTTGTGATGTTTATGCTTTGGATCTGAATTAAGCCTTGCTGATTATACATATTCACCATGCCCTCTCTCCCTTCCCACAAAGGGGGAAAAAAAGAAAGTTATTATTTGCAGATTTGAGTAAGGAACTATCAGTTATTTTGCAGGCGATTTGTCATGAAAGAGCCTCTTTGTGATGAAGAGACATATAATCTGCTCTTCACTCCAATATCTAAAAATCATTGATTGCCATCCACTTTCGGGCTTTGGTCCAACATATTTTATGTCTCAAAGATGTCTGAGTGGGAGAGTCTCTCCTGTGGGTTTAACCAATACTAGACCTTTTCCTGATTATTCCCCAAAGAAGTCTGCTATTAAAGACATTGAACTTGTGCATCAAATTTCCACCACTATAAAGCTTCGCCCCTCTGAGCCTTTTCGTCGCATTCTAAAACCTTATGAATCCAAATTCAAACCTGATCATCTAATCTGGGTTCTTTTGGACATAAAGAATGACTATAAACTGGTTATAGATTTCTTTAACTGGGCACGTCTGCGCAGAGACCCAACATTGGAGGCCCTTTGTATTGTAGTTCATATTGCTGTGACATCAAAGGACTTAAAAATGGCACACAGGCTGGTTCATGATTTCTGGGCAAAGCCCAGTCTGGATGTTGATCATTCCTTTGCAAATTTTACAGAGCGGTTAATATATACCTATAAGGACTGGGGTTCAGACCCTCATGTATTTGATATATTCTTCCAAGTCCTAGTTGAAGGTGGTATGCTTTCAGAAGCCAAAAAACTGTTTGATAAATTGTTAAATTACGGTCTTCTGGTCTCTGTAGATTCTTGTAATTTGTTTCTAGCTAGGGTGTCGAACAATTTTGATGGAATAAAGATGGCTTTAAAGGTATTTAATGAGTATCCAGCAGTGGGTGTTTCTTGGAACACCTCATCTTATAATATTATTCTTCATTGTCTATGTGAATCTGGTATGATCAAAGAAGCACACCTTTTGCTCATACAAATGGAATTCAAAGGCCATATGCCTGACGTTATAAGTTATAGCACTGTAATTAGTGGATATAGTCAAATTGGACAGCTAGAGAAGGTTGTAAAGCTTGTGGAAGAGTTGCGGAGAAAGGGAATTAAACCCAATGAATACACCTACAATGATATGATTCTTCTTCTTCGTAAGACTGGTAAAGTAGTTGAAGCAGATAAAATCTTGTGGGAAATGACAAGCCAGGGGATATATCCTGATCATGTGATATACACAACCATCATAAGTGGTTTTTGCAAGTTTGGGAATATCTCAGCTGCATACAAGTTCTTTGAAGAAATGAAAGGTAAGAAAATAATTCCTGATTTTGTGACATATACTGCTATGATTCATGGATTTTGTCAAAATGGGAAAATGGGGGAGGCTCACGATCTTTTTCGTCAAATGCTCAGTAGAGGGTTGGAAGCAGATGTGGTTACTTATACAACACTCATTGATGGGTATTGCAAGGCAGGGGAAATAAAAGAGGCATTTTCTTTGCACAACCAGATGGTTCAGAAAGAGTTAACTCCAAATATTTTCACTTATACTGCACTAGTCGATGGACTTTGTAAATGTGGAGAGGTATATATAGCAAATGAACTTCTTCATGAGATATCTGGGAAGGGCCTGCAACCAAATGTTTGGACTTATAATGCTCTCATCAATGGCCTTTGTAAGATAGGAAATATAGGGCAAGCAGTAAAACTGATGGAAGAAATGGAACTCGCCAAAATTTATCCTGATACTGTCACGTATACGACTCTTATGGATGCTTATTGTAAGATCGGGGAAATGGCCAAGGCTCATGACTTGCTGCGCAAGATGCTCGATAAAGGACTTCAGCCTACAGTTGTCACATTCAATGTGCTAATGAATGGGTTTTGCATGTTAGGGATGTTGGAAGATGGTGAAAAACTAATTAAATGGATGTTGGATAAGGGCATAACACCGAACGCGACGACATTCAATTCTCTTATGAGGCAGTATTGCATAAGAAATGACATTCGTGCTGCCACGAATGTCTTTAAGGGCATGCATGCAGAGGGAGTGGTGGCCGATAGTAACACGTACAATATCTTGATCAGAGGGCATTGTAAAGCTAGGAATATGAAAGAGGCATGGTTTTTGTATAAAGGAATGACTGAAAAAGGAATTGATCTCGCAGTTGCTTCCTATAATGCCATTATAAAAGGGTTCTTTAAGAGGAAGAAATTCGTGGAGGCGAGGCAATTTTTTGATGAGATGAGAGCAAAAGGGTTGGTAGCAGAGAAGGAGATATATGATATATTTGTTGATGTAAATTATAAAGAGGGGAATTTGGAAATTACACTTGAGCTTTGTGACGAGGCAATAGAAAACTGTCTTGTTGGTAAGCTTGTGAAAGATAACATCTCATAGGTGAATTTTGTCTGCATTTTAATTGCTTGTTTGATTCTGCTTCTATGGCTTGGTGGTTGATTTGAACCTCAGATGTTCAAATCATAAGAGCAGCAATTTTTGAAACTTTCATATGCTCTGCAGAAACTGAAGTAGATTTCTCACAAACGCATTTACAAATACAGTGAAAATTCCCTAGTGTTCGACTTCAAACTTAACTGGCACAAAGAATTGGATTGGGCAAAATAGATGTTCTTTATGGCATCCAAGAAAGAAGCAATTACAAATAAGAAATCTCAAAAGGCATGTTTTCTTGTAATTTGTTATTTTTCTGATGGGGTGGTTTCACCATCATTTTGAAGCCCATTAAAGGTGTTGTAATCAATAGATAGTTTCGTGATTGATATAAATTCCCCCTCATTTTTTAAAAATTTTGTAAATTTTTTTTGCTAAACATGTAGCCTAAACTTATATTTTGGTCAACTTGAATGAATCGATGTAGCTATTAATTTTATCAGTGGATGTGAATAATTATTGGTTCTTGATTGACCGTACATGTTGAAAACTTTATGGAGGAGAATAGAAATGAAGGGAACATTTGCAACCCCTTATTGTCATGCTCATATGAAAGAATAGAGATGTGGCTTTATTTTTAAATATGATTAAAAATGAAACAAATTTTTAATCCTACAAGTCCACTTAAAGAGTTATTAATGATTGTTTTTCAATTTTATTCTTATTGAATACTCGTTTGAAAAAGAAGAAGAGAGGTTAGAATTGTGAACTTTATGTGGTTTAACAGATCCGTCATCAGACCAAATACCTGATAGAAACTGGCTTATATATATTGGTCAACAGCAGGATGGTCAAACAATTGTTTTCACAAACATTACAACCTAAGGTCTGCAAACTTTAATTCCTATGATTAATTCCTTCCCTAAGGCTTTTGATGGTTAACGACTTTGAAGATTTCTTTTTATCGGTACAACAATCTAAGATTTATATGATGATACTCCTTATCTCATAGAGTACTAAAGGATGGTGACCGAACTTGAAGATTCTCTCTCTATATATATATATATTGTTGCCAGAACGGTCAAATAATCTACCTCTGTATAGAGAGATCAAGAGAGAGTAATATTTCATCTCAATTCTTTTCAAAACTATGATTCACATCCGTGCATAGAGATAGGGAGAGAAAGTAATATTTTACCTTTGTGCAAGAAGTTTTAAAATTAATCAGTTAAAAATTATTAAATCTGGACCATTTAAATTAGATCTAAACTGTTCATATCTTATGAGAGCACCAAACTGGTTTATGATTCCTCGGGTTACAAATTGACCCACTATGGGTTGAATAGGATGAGTTTTGATTAAACGCACCTCGGGATGTAACCAAAAAAATAAAACCAACACGGGATGAATTTAAAAAATACGTTCTAAAAATGGGCTGTTATATATTTCTCCAATCTAATAGCGAGCCATTTTTTTGTTGAATTGGACCCATGATAACCTCAACAGTTATGGTGGGTGTTTATCAATATCAACTACATAATAAATTTTAAAGTTTTTGTACAAGTTTGATATATATATGGCATCATAATATCATAATAGATTGCTAATGAATCATTTGATCACGTGTTTATTGTTTAATTTTTAAAATAGATTTATCCTGCCATATAATAATTGTTAGGAATGAAAATCACATTTAAAAAGCTTGAGTGGATCATTATGCCACGTTCAACCCAATGACGTCGGCTCTGACATCATGTCAATATATGTAACCAGAGGACTAAAACATAAAAGAAAAATGTATATAGGATAATCAAACTCTATAGTTCTCCATCCAGGCCAGTAATTGATTTATTTTCTTAATTAGAAATAATTATTAGTTGTATTTTTAGATTTCAAAATTAATTATGAATAAGTTCATATTCATCATGGGGAACAAACCTTGGAGTGAAGTATTATATTATTGTAAAAATAAAACACACCATGCATGTAAAGATAAAGATATATATATATATATATATAAATTAAAATTTATGAGAGAAATTAATGGAAGATAACCTTGATGATGGGGACGAGAGCAGCAAGATGAAGAAGGAAAGAGAGAGCTGAGAGGGACACGATGATGAGTAAGTTGAAGCTCACTGTCTTCTTCTGATCTTATTGCAGAAACGAAGCTTTTGTTCTCAGAAAAGAAGAAAAAGATAGAGAAAACCAGGTAAGGAAAGGCAAAGAGGCCAAAGGGATTAGAAGAAGCCATTATTGAAAGAGAAAGAAAAAAGAGAAGATGAGTTTCTTCTTGTGATTAGGGAGAACACACAGAATACACACTCTGTCGGGATGGTTGCCTTTAATTTATAGGCTAAATTTCATGTGGTCATGTATTAATATTATATTATTAAGACGAGTATTAAATTAGGTGGGAGTGTTTAAGTGCTCGTTTGGGATAACTTATTTTTGGGTAATAAATGTTTATAAATCATGATTCATGGTATACGAGGTAAGTATGTGAGAGGAGTTTTGTTTTTGGTGTCTTTGGAAGAGCTTAAATTTGAGAAATAAGCCCTTATTACGCAAGCCGAGAAAAAACTCCTATCACATACTTACCTCATATACCGTGAATCACGAATTATAAGCACTTATTGCCCAAAAATAAG
The DNA here is from genome assembly GCA_963210345.1 of Inga oerstediana. NCBI lineage: Eukaryota > Viridiplantae > Streptophyta > Magnoliopsida > Fabales > Fabaceae > Inga > Inga oerstediana. Next base: position 44,395,578 of record OY723409.1, read on the forward strand.
CTTTTCCAAACGAGCACAGACTTACGTAATAAGTGTTTATTTCCTAAGAATAAGCTATTCCAAACACTCACTTACTTTAGCATTGCATCATCGCATATAAAATAAGTCACTTTTAAGTTGGAAATAGTAATAACTCTGTAGATTTATATTTTATACTGATAATAATTGGGGGGGGGGTGTAAAAGGAGTATTTTAAAAAGGATTATATTGAGTTGATTATATTTTGATCAAGGGCTTGTTTGTTTCAAAAAGCCAAGTCAATATAGATTACTATTAGTATTATATTTTGATCAAGGGCTTGTTTAGTTATGAATTATAGATCTCACTCTAGCGATGAGCAGTGTAAAACTCATCCTGTGATAAGCACTAAAACTGGATCCACTAAAATTAGTGTTTAAAAAATTTTGTCGTGATCTACTGATCTCTCATAAGATAAGTACTCTCGCTCCTAAAGTAACAATTAAGCATGTGCATGACGAATTATGAGCTGCATATATAGCGTTAATTTATTGATTTGGTTCGTGAAAAAGTAATCAAAATTAAACATGGCCATAATATAAAGATATATAGCGGAACAAACATTATACTCTATCTTATCCTAAATATAAGATAAAGTTGACTTTTTTGAATAGATTAAGGAAGCTAATTAAATTAATTTAGAGTATTTATATTTATATTTTTTTCCTCCAAACTAATTAGTTTGATTAATAAACTGATACTCCCTCCGGTTCTAATTATATGACAAAGTTGACTTTTTTGGAGAAATTAAAGAAACCAATTAAATTACTTTAGAGTGTTTATATTTTTAGTATCATTAGATTATATATTAGTTTATTAGTCAAATTAATTAGTTTGGAGAAAAAAATAAAAATAAAAATACTCTAAAGTAATTTAATTGATTTCCTTAATTTTTCCAAAAAAGTCAATATTGTCTTATAATTAGGACCGGAGGGAGTATATAATATAAGGATACACAACATATGATATAATTAAGTAACTTATTTAGCTTCCTTAATTTCTCTAAAAAAAATTTAACTTTATCTTATAATTAGGATCGGAGAAAGTACTTGTGAACGTATAGAAAGGCTCACAAGTGGGCCACTATAATTCGGGATTGAAAGATTATCCAAGTTCCACTGTCACAAAGAATTGATATTTACAAAGTTATTACAGTGAAAATCTCAAGATAACAAATTAAATTAAATAACACTTAATATTATTGGTAGTTCTTATATTATTTTTGATCCTTAGAATAAGAATTAGTTGACTGACGAGGGGAGATTAAGAAAGTTAAATAGATTATTGTAAAGTATTTATATGTATAAATTTTCTCCAAATTAACTTGTTTGCCTTGATCATGTAATATATGCTATAATATAGTAATTTATTTAGGAAAAATTGCAACCAGGTCCCAATTAATAGAATTAATTATAATCAGATCCCTTGAAATTATCAAATTGCAGTAAAATTCTAGGGGACCTGAATGCTATTAATTCCGAATGTGAAAGTACAATTTTTCCCCAATGACAAGTGTTGAGCATCCAACGACAAGTTTAGAGTAACAAATGACAAATTACATTGAAACCAATGACAAGTTTAAAGTAACCAGTAACAAGTTACATAGCAATAATACAAGTTTCATAAATAAATACTATAGACATACAAAGATTGTTAATTGTATATGTTGTCTTTATGATTTATGTTGTTGTTTCATTAAGTGTGAGAGATGATTTGGATTTCTGCTTTGTTCCTATAGAAATTGTGTTATGTTTTCGTATGATTAGACAAGGATGAATGGAAAGAATGAAGCTTTATGTGTTCATAATCGTTGTTATATCATTTCAAAACATGTCATCAAGTACAGTGTTCTAAAGTTATCAATGTTGCTAATGTAGTTGCCAATAACAACTTTGTTTTGTAGGGTGACAGAAAAGATGACGAGTACGTTTGAAAATCATATATTATATTTCTTACATATAGGCCGACAATTCATAAATGGAGAAGAAAGTGATTTGCAACATGTGGGGGGTAGCGTCAGAACAAAAACTATAAAGGAAGACCCTGCGTATGAGGAGTTGAAAACAATTTTAGCATCATTGGTTATTCTTAATTTTATTTTAGAGGATTTGTACAATTTGTTTATATTTTTCAAATCCTATGAGGTTATTCTTCTTATCAGTATATTTGTATTATTTTCTGTATGTTTGTGAAACTATGCCTTTGTTACTCTAACAAATATCAAAATATGAAGAGGTTTGATAGGAATAATGATCCACTTATCATTTTATTACCTGGTGCGACCAGTGCACTTGCGATGCCAACAGAGACCGCCGATGGCAAGTGGATATCCATATTGACTGTTTCTGACATACTAGACGCATACTTGATTGTTCTTTGAAGCCTACTTTGGATTATCTTTTCCGATTGTTTTTGCTTCTTCAAGAGCACTTGATTTACCCCATCCAACAATCTTTTCCTTTTCTTTGAGATGGAAGGAACGGATGACTGCAGATTTATCAATGGACTTTGCAGGTGACAACAACGATCGGAGGTAAATTTGTCAGCCGCCAAATCTTTCTTGAGAAACCCGAACAGAGGTTGCATTCTCCTGTCTTGCTTCAATTAATTCTGGCATTATATTCTATTTGTACATCGGTTAAAATGACAATCTTATCTCCTATCATTTTTAAAGTAGTATGCCGTTGGATTACTGAAATCAGCTGAAGTGCCATAACTTTTAAGTTGGGGGAGCTAACAACTTCTATTACTCTGTCTTTTCCGTTCTAAACAGAGGTACTAAATAGTATATGTCAAGAATATTAGTTAAATTATTTATTTGTAAAAATATACATGATAGTTTCAACACTTCTTTTTATTATTGGTATTTGATATTATTTCCTAGATAAAACAAACCATTTAATATATGTAATTAATAGATCGAGTTTGAAAAAAAAAATATAAATTGATAAAATGGACCGAGGTCCCAAAATAAATTCATTTACTAATTCCTATATTTAGGAGTGCAAGTGTTTTTATTCTTTTTTGTTGGTTCTTTTGGGACATATCATCCACTTGTGCCACCTCATACCATATTTAGAGTTGGGAATATGGGCTGGCCCGGCCCTTCAAGGGCTCGGACCTAAACAGGCCGGCCCGTTTGCTAAAAAGTACAATAATTTTAAAGCCCGTGGCCTTACAGGGCTAGCCCTTCACAGGCTCAAACTCATTTTAATTCATTTTTTTTAATTTTTACAATTTATTTATTATTTTTCTTTAAATTGAGATACATTATTTTTAAAACTCATAAATTTTTAGTTAAAATAATCATCTAATGTCCAAATTAGCCTTTTTTTTAAAGTTTAAATGAATAAACCATTATAAAAAATAAAATAAATCAAACCAATTAATAAATGTTTGCCTGTTATTAATACTCTAATAGGTACTTAGGTGTCTCTCATATTGATAATTTGATATAATGATATTATATTTATTAATTTATTTTTTTAAAAAATATTAACCAGGCCTAAAAGACTGGCCCTACAGGGCTGTAGGGCCAGCCCTTTAGGACCTGCAGTCTTACAGGGCCAATCCTTTTAGGCTCACTTCCCTTTTTAGCCTATAAATCATAAACCCGGCCCTTGAAAGGCTCGAGCTTAAACGAGCCGGCCCGACGGGCTTGGCCCGTATTCCCGACTCTAACCATATTGGTATACCATATAGATTTTGGTCGCGGATGCAAATTGTCAGACCAAGAATTAAGTAAACTAACCACCAAAGTATAGGGATTAAACTTTTTATAGGTCATTTTATGAGTTGGGTTGAAAAAAACTAGGAAAATGAGATTAAAACTTTTAAGGTTTTACTATTTTATTCTACATATTTTTTTATTAAAATTTTATAACATATCTTCTCCGATTTGTTCAAAGGGATATTCAGTCTATTTATCCTTATAATTTCAATCAATTTTTAATTAGGTCTTTATTTTTTTTATTAAGTCCTTATACTTTTATCTATTTTTAATCAAGTTCTTGTAGTTTTTTTTATCAAGTCCTTACTATTTCACCAGATTCTTAATTGGGTCCTTGAAGATTTTTTTTTTTAATTTTAATTTATTAATTTAATTGAATTTTAAATAAATGAATAATATTAAAAAATAGTTTATGAACAATGAATTTAAATTAACACTTATATAATTCAAAAAATAATTAATATAATTAATTAATAATTCTTAATTAATTAATTATAATTCTATTTTATTTTTAGAGACATTTATTATTATAATTCAACTTTTAATATTCCTCATAATTTTTTAAATGAAACATATATTTATTTATTTATTTATTTATTTTATAATTATAAAATCTGAATTATAATAGTAATAATTTTTTCTAAAAATTGAATTGAATTATAATTAGTTAATTAATGATTACTAATTAATTATTTTTTAATTATTTAATTATTAATTTAAATTTATTATTTTTAAATTATATTTTAGCATTTCTTATTGATTTAACTTGCAATTAAATTAATAAATTCAAATCCAAAAAAAACCTACCAGTAACTAATAAAAAATTCAGTAAAACAATAAGGATATGATAAAAAAAAAGAAAACTATAAGGACCTGATTAAAAACGCGTAAAAGTATAAGGACCTGATAAAAAGAAAAAAAAAATTATAGAAACATGATAAAAAATTAGTTGAAACGATAAGAACTTATAGATTAATTATCCCCTTTTCAAATATAGTTACAATATTCTCCTCCCCAGTTCTCCTCTAAATTCTCCGTACCAAACATTCACTTAAAAAAGATTACACCAATTTATTCCAAAATTTGTTTAAAAATAAGAGCCAAAGGCTCATTTTTCTCTTAAATCTATGTATTTAAGATATGGTACCGTATTGACATAACCTGGATCAAAGCAGAATCCATAAATCTATCATCAAAATTTAATGACAACTTCCGTTCTCATTTTGTAAACCTACAACATTGTTCCCCCCCTACACAGAGATTCATTATCTATTAATTCAATTCAAAAATAGCTAAATCTGCAACACCCCTTATTATTTCATTTCTTAGACAATACATTCAAATATTCAATTGAATACGCTCAACATCATGCAAAATTGGACATTAACGCTAACAACTCAGACATCTTTGTGATGAAAAAGCTAACAAAAAAAAAAACTAAGCACAGGTTTCCTATGGGACAAAAAAGCCAACAAATGATTCATATCTCCCACAAATACCAAATAAACTGTGGGGTTGACAATAATAATATTATTCCAATCCACAAATACCAAATAAACGAAGATGTCGTGACATTTCCTCAGTACTTAGTATCTGGATTATCACGTAGACCTAGCTTGGAAATCACAAAACAGTAGGAATCCCAGTCAGTTCTTCTGAGGTATTTTAGTAACCTTTTCCTTTTCTGAACCATTGCTATCAATCCTTTACGAGAATGCTTATCCTAAAATATCATCCAAGAAATTGAATCAGGATAATTCAACATATACTATAGACAGTAGGCATAAAATCAGAGATTAGAATGAACAAAATATAGAACTCTCTTGATGTCCCAATGAAGAAGGAAGAAACCATTATAGAGAAAGATATTTGTAGGCTCAAGGGTCTCAAACATTATGACATAATCTCAGTTGTCAGTTTTCATTAATTTATCATTTCTGTTCTTCTGCATCAGAAAATCTCCATCCCCATAAAGAAATTAAAACGTAGGGTATTAGATTTACAAGAAATGGGCTCACCTTCTTGTGTAGAACTGATGATAGATGCTTAATCTTAGTTGTCAGTTGTGCAACTGCGAAGGAATCAAGGGAAAAGTATTTTAGTTGTACTAAAATGAATGTAAACCAATTCTCATATGCATGGGCTCAAAATAACACTTCGAATTCAACCAGGACCTATATAGCCTATGCAACCAGAAAAGTAATTAAAAAAAGGATATATCCTTCACCTTGAACACGAAATGATCCACAATCTGACTCAGACATTTTAAACTCATCCCTAATTCTTGAAAGCTCAATTTTCAACTTTTCTGCTGAAGACATATTATCTGGATGAAAATACTGCATTAAAAATAAAGCATCCAGTTTAGGTAATCAAATTATAAAAAGTATTTACGATACAAGATTTTAAATTATGGATTTATGAACTAGATAAACAGAGAACAACTGAACAACAACATTCATAAATATCGAAGAGTCTAAAATCTACCGAAAAGGTACCTGATCTCTACATATTTTCTATAAGAGTGCCTCATGTCACAGACCAACAGAAATTCAGCAATTATGTTCACAACACGAGTAAGGTAACAACTTTTAATTCCCTTTACCGTTTGAAACAGAGAGCACAGAGGTTGGACTTTATAACAATTTCAAGCGCTAAAAAGGAAGTTTGCCCAACAATTAAAAAAATACTTGCCTTTCACCAAAAAAAATAAAAAATAAAATAAAACTTACCTTTTCAACAAGATGCTCTTTAGGAGGTTGCAGCATGAAGCTGGGAGTCCGGCCCAGCTCACTCAAGATATCAAGTCTCTGCACTGAACAATTCATATCATTAGTTCCACTTTGGAACAAAACTGTCACGTATTGCATGAACGTAGAGTTATGTATTTATTCATTAGGTCAACAATTTGACGAAATCTGATGAAGTATTCTTCATTGAATTCAGGCTACATGAACATGCCTAGAGGACCTCTGCATCACAATAAGAACAAGAGGCAACTGAAATATTATTAACAACTAGAATAACCTATTACTTACTTGAACGTTTCCTTTCCACGTCACCAGAATGCTTCATCTCAATCAAGATATCTCTGAAATCCTTGGTAATGCCCAATTTAGGTGACTGCTCCTTCTCCATCTCTTCAATATCCCTCAATTTCACCAACCTATCATTCAACTCCCTCAGAGAAAACCAGTCCCCTCCTTTTGCCAGCGGCCTCAATTTCCTCAATTTCTCTCCCAACTCCTCATGCTTATATACCTTCAGCCACTCCATCTTCAAATCTTCGGAGCTCTCCTCCCTCTCTTTCTCCCTCAACTCCTTCCCGAAAATCGAAGTCGGCAACGCACCCGTCCCCCCAATAACCGTCGACCTCCGAGAACCAATGGAGTCCGAAGGCTTCTGTCTTAAACTCTGGGCAAATGCCGATAACGACGATAATTCCCCGTCTTTCCTGTCACTCCCTGAGGTCTCAATATTCTGCTTCATATTCCGCATGCTTTCACGAATCGCATCGAAAGAAGGTCTTCCTCCAATTTTCTCAGGCTTCACATCAGCATTTGGCGTCGATTCACCCGTTTTTCCAACCATATTTCTCCTATAGATCTCCTGTAACGAGATTTGATTTGACGAAGGTGAAGACGGAGGCGTCGAATCTGGGTCCGAGTAACGACGCCGAAACTCTGATAGGTTCTTACGGATTTCATCAAAAGCGGCAGATTTGGATGGCGTCCGAGCAGCAGAACCGCTAGCAGTGAAAGATGAATTTGAGGAATTTCTTGGCGTGAAAAGAGGGGAAGTGGTTTGGCCCTGTTTGAGAACCTTCTTGACATCGCTGAAATAGGAAGAGATGGAAGAGTTAGGGTTTGTAGAAGCAGTATCACAAGTGGAGGTGACGGTAGATTCGGGTTCATCATCGTTGGAATTGGAGGTAGTGTAGAAATGGAAGAGAGAAGGGTTTGTGAAGGTATTCATTTTGGTTCTGGTTCTGAGCTGGAGAAGGAGAGTCATGGGGGACGATTGAGATTTCAAATTAGGGTTTAGGAGAAGTTCAGTCAGAGCGGCTACTTCTATGTGGAACTGGGATTCAGATTACTACGTATCAACAGCAAATCCGCAATGAAATTGCTCCCTATCAACACTCACGTGACGACGGCGAGATACATCGACCGCAAGGAAGATGCAGTCGAAGTCACAGCACACAAGAGTCGCAGACGATGGAGGTCGGAGGTCGGAGGCTGGAGGACAGGTCAACGACGATGAGTAAGCACAGAGTGACCTGAGAAGGGAGAAAGACAAGACTGGATTGGAGTGGCAGAGTGTGTTTTGCCCACGGCCCGTTTGACCGGCCCATTTTTCAGATGGATCAGACAAGCCCATTTAAGAAAATGGGTCAAATACTTCATCTTGCCCCCTAACAAGTAAGCTAATCGATCAGCCGCAACCTGGTTTTTGGGCTATCCTCAACTCTTCTAGGATCCCGTTTTCTTAAAAATTTTAACAGTTGAAATTTCTTTTTTATGGGAAAATTTTCAGAAAAAGACCTTTAAAATTTCAAAATCCAAATCAGATTTGTTTCCTACAATTGATAAAAGATTGACCACACTTAACGAAAAAATTCACAATTCATTTTTTTTGGAAATTCACTCATTTAAGATTTTGAAGTTTTGAAGATCTTTTTTTAAGATTTTTCCTTTTTTTTATGTCATTTTATAAAATATTAAATTTAAGCTATTCATTTTTTATTTCAAGGTGAAGATGAGATTGTGACAAGTAGGCATGGAAATAGGCCAAGCCAGGCTAAGTTTTGACTAAATAGGCCTGAGCCTGTAATGGGAATCTTAAGCCTGAGCTTATATGCAAGCTTTTTTTTAGGCTCAGGCTTGAGTCTACATGAGGCCTAGTCAAGCTTAAAGCCTTTTTATAGGCTTATTTACAATGTAGACCTTTACAAAGGCTTCATATTATAGGCCTTGAAGACCATACGTAGGCTTTTAGTAGGTTTTAAAGCCAACATATTTATAAATTATAAGCTTTAAATAGGCTTGAAGCCTATTTAAATCCTACATAAAATTAAAATAATCCTAATTATTAGTAATAGAAAAATATATCAATTATAATTCAGCACTAAATATGCTCATATCAATATAGTGATAAACACAAAAATTTAACATCCACGATGCAATATATAAAAATATCATAAAAAGATAATATCACCATAATAAAAATTGTGTATAAAAAATATAATTTAACAACACAATAACATCAACATCAAGGCTTCAGTATAATCTCCTCTCATTCAGATGGCTCCTACACAATAAAAGAATTGATTTAAAATAAATAACTAGTCTCAAAACAAGTCCAACCAACATGCAACACTACCAAAAATAAATAAATGATTATTATAATATTTATACCTACAATTTTCTCTTCAATCCATATTTGTGACGAAGCCAATCCCCACCACATAAAAGAACTTCAACAGATTCTTCATTTAATCTAGCTCAATATTCATCAATCACCCTTCCCCAGCGCTAAAAGTGGATTCTGATGCCACAATTCAGATAGGAACATCTAATATATTAGATGTCATCATCCTCGATAAAACTTTAAACTTTACACTATTATTCTTCCACCACTCTAAAGCACAAAAAGATGGCTAGTGCTAGCTCGCCTTCCACCAGTAGCTAGCTTTTCTTAATAATACAAATACATTGCTTTCTTGACATCATCAGCAAGTTGAACTTCTTCAAAATCTTTCCATACCACTGAAGTTTTTCGTTGCTTTTTTGTGATAACAGAATCTTCTTCACCCCCATTTACTACAGGCTGAGAGGCATTATTGTTAGTGTTCATTGCATCATTTGAAGGAGTTGCCACATGCCCACTAATTTGTTGTTTAGTTTGAGGTCCTTGAGATTGAGGAGGAGCAAATTCACTTATGTTGTTGTTGCGGCTATCCATTACAAGGACTTTTTTTTATAAAAAAAATAGTAATAAACCAAAATAATTATTGACCATATAAAGTATGAGTCATTTTTATTTACATGACTGTAAGCATATCTTTTGATTAATAGTGACAAGCTTTGGACAAAAACTCATGTGCTTAATTGTAATGAAAGAAATATATATTTTTTGAATGGAAAGAAAGAAATATTTTTCAAACTATGCTTTTGATTATTTTTCCAAACTTCAAATCATTCTCTAAAATCTATGAATTAATTCATTTGGGTCACAACTTCCCTGTAGCTAGTAAAATGAATAAAAAACAAACAAACAGAAATAAAAGAAAAAAACAGTGTTCTAATGGGTTTGTCTTCATTTAAGTAAAATTGTTGAAAAAAAATCAAATAAAATAAATCAAAAAATGAAAAAACCATATACCATTATAATAAAACCTAGAAAATATTTTGAGAAAAAAAAACCTAGAAAAGACAACTCCTAAAGCATTTGCCTTCATTCAAATAAAATAAACCATGTACGAGCAAAAAAAAAAAAAAAAAACCATGAGGTGAATCTGTTTTGATATATATATATATATATATATATGATGAAGATGCCATACACACGTCCACCACTTTTCGCATTTCTCTTATGCTTTATCATGGATTGAAAAGAAATTTTATTAATAAAATATTGACAGAGTAGTCATCAATTTGAAAAACTTACAATTGAACAATAGAAGCAGGGCTAAGGAGAGATATGTGGGTGGAAAATAAATACTGACAGTGAGATATCTATATCATTGCTGCTGCTGCATGAAGGAGAGCGAGAGGATGTGGGTTGCGACAGAGAGAGTAAGAGGGGACGAGATTATTGGAAAAGATGATGAGATAACGGTTAGGTATGACTGTCTGAGTCTTTGAATAGAAAAGGTTTAATAGAAAACAATTAAAAATCAATAACACTGGGTAATACAGTAATTATCTATTATAACTTTAAATTAAAAATTACAATATAATAATGGGTGGCAAGTAAAATTAAAATATAAGAATGACAAAATTATAAAGTAAATATTGTGTGTACATACATATATTGATATAAATAAAATTACATTTTTTTTTTGTGTAAACAAGTTAAGCCTGAAGGCTTACAGACTAGGTTTTAACAAAATAGACATAGCCTATTTACACATTTAGGCATTTAAATAGGTCTTGATTTGACCTTTTTAATAAATAGACCAGGCCCTAGGTAGGTCAGGTTGTAAATTGTTTGATAGAGGGCTGACCTATTTCTACCTCTTGTGACTAGTGCCAGTAAAATGGGTCCAACTCGCAGGCCCGTGGGTTGGGACAGAGTTAGGGTTGGGAAAATCCCAACCCGTGAAAATGCGGGCAGCACAGGCCCGTACCATATGGCCCGCGAGTTGGCAGGTTGGTCTGCAAAATTTTTTTTTTTACATATAATAATTTCACAATATTTATAAGTTGTCCACTCCTATCTTGACACTTCCCAATTCAAAGAGAAAAAATCTTCGCCTCTTCCCTTCTTTTTTAAACAAAATTATTATATTTTGGTTGTTTGAGGATGAGTTTATATTTTTCTTATAAACTTTGACAAATTTAATAACTTTATCTCTTAAATTATGAATTATGTTTTTAAATTTTTATAAGAGGAATTATTAATGTTAGAAAAGTAAATTTAATAACTCATATATGTGTGTCTCGTATTTTCGACTACCTTTAAAAAATAGGATTTTTTTTTTTAAAAAAATATGCGGGCTCACGGGTTGGCCTGCAACCCCCACATTATGGGTTATGATTGGCAAAATAGTAACCCGCGGGCTGACCCATTTTCCCAACTCTACTTGTGACAAGACAATGAAGAAGAAAAAGCGAGAGAGGTACTAGCGAGGGGAAGGGGGAGGGAGAAAATCAATAGGTGTGTGAGGGGTGTGGTTATCAAATTTTTACTAAAAATAAAAAAGGACTAGCAAGCGTATGGACCAAAGCTGCTGCACTTTCTTCAAAGCGTCTCAAATACATTGGTAACTGGGAAAAATTGATTGCAATTAAATGTTGCGGCAACAAATTAGAATTTTCGAATCAATGGTTTGCGTTTTCCTTTCTACATCGTTCAACCTCATCCCTGCCCTGTATCTCTTTCTAGCGTTCACTCCCATCCCTCTTTCTCTGTACAATATGCAATATAGGTGATTCTTGGTAGGTTTTCATAGTTTTTTCCCTTTCTTCTATCATCTTCTACTTGTTCATCTCTCATTTATTCCGTTTTCTTCTTCTTTTACAATACTCATTTTTTAGTTATAATCTTCTTTATCTCTTTCTTATTCCGTTTTTTTTTTTTTAAATTGCACTCAGTTTTTAAGTAAAACAAATTACTACTGTAAGATCTAAATCCTTAAATTACAATCAAGTCCCAAAGGACCTAAGGATTTATAAAAAGACGTTATTGCCCTTACTTTCATCTAGTTGCCATTACCTACACTTTTTAATTCATGCTCTTTTACTTGTCAACTAAAACAATATACTACGGTGGTTATGATTCAAAATATGATATAAACCGACTATATAATTTTGTTTTGTTTTATATATTCTAAGCACATGAGTCTAAATCAAGAGAAGGTAATTAAAACATATACCATTTTCGTTCTATTTATAAGTTCTCTTTAACTAAATCTCACATATCAAGGAGATGTAGTTAATTCAATTATTATGGGGTAAATTTACAACTATGTCCTCATTTATGAATGAGTACTTTTTAACTTTTTTTCCTCTATTTATCTTTAAATTATTTCTTCATTTGTACAATATATAGGAGTAAAATTATCACAATCTCATTTATTACACTAAAACTGGACTTATAAATATGATCAATTTTTTTGGTAAGAAAAGACTTATAAATAGAACCAAAGTGATATTGTATTTCAATTGGTTGGTAAGTGATGGAGCATGAATTGACAAGAAAGTAGGTAATGACAACTGAACGAAGGTAGGGGTAAGTGTATCTTTTTATAATTGGAATCTCTTACTCTCGGATCCTTTAGGACTTGCTAGTAATTTAAAGATTTTAAAGAACCTTATAGTAATATTTTTTTTACTTGGTGCCTGAGTGCAATTTTCCTTTTTTTTTCTTCTTCTTCTACAATAGTCTTTTTTTCACGGTCATCTTCTTCGTTTCTCTTCTTCTTTGGAACATATGTTTCATTTTGGGACATTTTAATTTTTTAAAAAAAAGTTGACTCGCAACCCACCCCACTCAAGCTGATTACCCTAGTCAAGCCTGAGTTGGACGAGTCAACTCTCCCCTTGGCTTATATGGCAAACCAGATCGGATTGTGGTATGGTTCACTGGTTTTTCGGTTGGACCAGCTAGTTTGATCGTGTTTTTAAATATTGGATTTTAATCAAAATACATGTGTTAAATAAATTTTTATGAGTATCCGAACGCACTCTTGATGTATGTAGCATAAGCTTTAACGGAAGGGGAAAGAAAAAAGATAAAAAGAGAGCATAAGCTCTAATGAGCTTGGGATAGTAAATATGCTGTGTTGTCAAATACCAACATAACATTTATAAAAAGGTTAAAATGCAATTTTATTAATAAAGTTTTTTTGACGGGTGTTTGGTGAAAATAAGTTTTAGAAGGGGTAAAAATACCAATAAACAATTTAAAAGAGTACAAATTCACTAAAACTGTTAAATTTCACTAAACGCCATTACCCAATGACGTTTGGTGAAATTTAACTGTTTTAGTACATTAAACCATTTTAAATTAATTATTTGTATTTTTGCCCATTCCAAGATTTATTTGTGCTAGACCACCATCAAGAAAAACTTTGTTGATAAAATTACCCCTTAACCCTTTATAAAATAATTATTTTGAACACAAATTGTTTTCTTATAATACTTAGATATGAGGTTATCACATTTTATCTAAGGCCTCAAGCCTGCTTTCCCATTAATTAAAAACGTGCCAAGCATATTATTTTCCGTAGTGCAAGCCTATTACAATCTTACAAAGTACACAAAACAAAATAAAAATAAAAGTTATTTTCTGAAACAAATTAAACAACAACAACATAACATATATATATATATATATATATATTGTTCATCACATGTATATCCCTATTGAAGGCAATCTTATTTCACTGTTTAGCACTAAACGTGGGCACAACTCTCAACAGAGATTTGTAAAGTGATTTGTCATGTCATGAGGGACACGTTGAGGGCCTTACCACTTTAACCTTTCACCGTTAACATGTTTTTGATGTGTCATTTTGTAATCGGGAAAAATGTAAATGGGCTTAGACTTAGCCGAGTCTGAGACCATTTCTATCGGACATATTAGAGCTGGGCCCAAAAGCCTTTTTACATTAAAAAGAATGGAGCCTATTCAAGTAACCCGCCAGCCTTAGTCAGTATTGTTGGCTCTAGCCACTACTCATATCATCATGTATACTCTATATAATATCAATATATTAACAAATACTCTTCACTCTTGTAGAGATAGAAGTTACTGTTCATAAGCCGTTTCTATGATTAGGCTGCATGCCATGGGCTCTAACACCAACTCTTCGACTGTTTTTCAAAATTTGAAAGTTTCACTGTGCCTGTTTCTTTTCGCCATTTTTACCATATAAATGCCTTCCATATACAACCCTCTTCCTTTTCCCTCCATGTCCTCACTTTCATTCTACTCACTTCTCAAGGTCCGCCTGGAATAACAAGGGGCCAGAGTTCAAAGGTTAGTGTCTCATTCTCTCAACATATCCTCTTATCAAAGCAGGGAGATCATTCGTCCTAGCATAACTTCATTCTTTACCACTACCATTTCCTCACATAACTTCATCTTCTATACATCACAGTAGGGATCAAAACTGATAGAGAACCTTTTGAAGTCACTATTGAATGACCTCAACGATGCCGTTAACAGAAATTGGATTATGGTTCATGTTAAATGATTCTTCAGGCGGGAGCTAACTCTTCAAGGCATATCCTGTAATCCCCTACCTTGATAATCATAATTAAGATTCAAAAATGCGTAATTTAAAGGAATTAGAGACCGACGATTACATTTTTCTCAAATCTCTTTTCTAAAATTCGTTCAACATGGTCTCATATTCATCTTTCGAATCTAATTACTCTGCGCAGTTCAATCACATTCATACATATCAGAGTGCATAGCCAAATTCCCGGCAACTCTCGGGTTTCATACAAGTATAAACTAAGGGTTGTAAGTTTCAACTAGGGGATTACATAACCAACATCAACGTAATATCTACATTTCAAAAATAAACAGTAATCCCAAGTCCAAAATAGATAACCAACAGCCTAACAACACATCTCTACAAGATCCTAGCCGCTCCTGGTGGTTCATTTCTCCTTGGAGCCACTTGCCCTGTCTGAAATGTTAGTCAATGGAAAGAATGAGATTCAAAAGAATCTCTGTAGTAACAAATCACTCATACAATGTATAAACACATAGCATATATGATCATGTTAAGCAGCATCACAATGTATCATGGCTTTCGCCACAAACGACAGCACTCATGGCTGTAATCTCTATGCGTCAGCTTTCGCTGCGATCTCTATGTATCACAAAGTATCACTATGCGTCAGCTTGCGCTACGAACTCAAAGCATCACAATGTATTCACAAAGTATTCTCAATGCATGACAAACATACATACAATGTTTCACACACAGTATAAGAGAAAGAGTTACTACCTTGTTCTTTCCGATTGTGCTCTAGCGCGGCGGATCACGAACAGGGAAAATATCGAATCCTACAATTCCAAATGCACCATTTAGACACTTCCATAGTGTTTCTTAGGGTTATATGAGTCTATAATGAAAATTTACAAAAATGCCCCCGGGGACCCGGCCCGGGCCCGCCGTACCCGGTCCGGTTGCACTTTTCCTGAAATTCTAAACTGGGCTATCCTAACATATTTCCACCCAAGGAATCCATTTCCAGACTCGGAATTATCAAATTCAGTGTAAAATTACTTTGGCAGCCCTACTTCAAGGATTTTAGGGGTGTTTTCGTAATTATGCTTTTTGGGCCTTTTCCGAAAAAGTGGCCAACTGTAACCCCACCTAATTTTCGCTCCTGAACTCAATGAAACCATCAAATCTTTGAAAATCCAACTCTAAGACCCATTTCTAGAGCTGGCCGAAATTTATGAGCTCTCCGGAGAAAATTGGGGTTTTACGATTTTGGCTCCGTAAACGCGTTCCTTTATACTCCTAACCACTTTATTAACCATTACATTAGGTTAAAACTAACATTAAGACCCAATTTGGGCAGCATAACCCCTAGGACATATCATTTCCAAACTTTAAAACCAATGGCAATCCGGCGAAATTTCACCGATTAAATTGCCCACAGCAGCCAGAATAAGCAATATACGAAAGTTTGGAAGTTACCTCAAGCTCCCACTAGCTTTTCCCAAATTTGGCTGAACCTTAGCCTCTTTGAACCATGAAATTCTTTGCTTCAAAACCTTAATTCACATAGAGGAATAGCTTAGGAGAAGAATTATACACGTTAGATACGAATTCACTGAAGAAATCGACCTACCTTATGAGATTTCTCCTTCCTTCTCCCTATTTTTCTCCAAGCTCTCTCTCACTTTTGTGTTGCTGGAAAAGACGACGGGAAATGGAAGGGAAAAGGTGCTGTAATTGTTTTATAACATTAGGCTCATGTCATGGTATTGCTTGCTTATGTCATATTTAGAAATTTCCAAAAATCCACTTTATGTACACAAATCCTTTTTGTACATATAAATGGTTCACAAGAATAATTAAATTCCAACCACTCTTTCCTCTTCTTGGTCAGTCATATTCACGTCCAGGGGCCCAATTTTGTGCGAAAATGGGCTGACCACAAATTATCCCATAATTACAAAGTTACCATCACAAATTTTCCATTTTCGGATTTGTTGGCAGATTTTCTGACTGAACTTTGATAAATCATAACTAATTCTAGAAAAATCAAATTGGAGTGATTCCAAAGCCTATATAACCATTATTGAGTCTAATTTCATGGAAAAATATAAAATTTTGCTTAATGGAATCACAAAATTCTCAGAATTTTAATCTTTGCCTGCTGTTCTAGAAAATAATTAATTTCGCTGGGAAAACTTCAAGAATTCATAACGCTTAGCTCACAAATTGAAATAACACAGATTATATGTCCATTTTGAAGCTTGACATGTGAACTTTAAGACTGGAAAGTTTCAGAATTTTTAGACACCATTTGACCATTCAAAATATCCATACAAACCGACTGTCCTGCACATAATTACACTTAACAGTTTTTCAAATTTTCAGCCAATGTGTCCAATGGCTCCAAAATCAACAATCAAACCTATTCCCATACAATTTTTTATAAGGAAACCATTGGACTCACTAAAACCACCAAATTCCCATCACACATTCTCCAAAAGTATTTATTCAACAATAATTACATCCACTTTTAAAGTCATTAGCCCTTAATCACTTTTTGGGATATTACATATCCCGACCCACGAAGGAAGTTGTCTCTGTTGACTATGTTCTGTTCGACAAGCGTGTTAGTGTTACACACACATATATTTTGATGTTTATTAAATTCCTGTCAAATATATTGTCATTCTGTCGTTGTGGTTGTTTCCTGCATAACACAAAGGGAATAATGTTTTCAACCATACAGGGCACACGGACGCTTGCTGCTGACTTGGAGGTTGATCACGAATGTATCATGACGAAGCTCATAAAAGGAAGGTGTTATAACATTTCGGGCTTCAAGGTCAATAGAGGCGGCAAGTCTATCCACCATCGTTACCATCTATTGTTTACCACAACCATCGTTGCTGTGGAATGCTCTAAAATACCCCCATAACTGGTCTTAGCCTTAAATGTGCTTCCGATGTGCCTTGGGGTCTTTATGAAAACAATGGTTTATTCGGTTAGTTTTAATACCCTGCAATGATAGCTGTTACATCTTAAGCATTTCAGAATAGGAACATTTTTTCAAAGTTGTACACCTATTTACATCATCATTACCACAATTGTTCCACTAATCTCTTATGCCATTTCTGTAGATCTTTGTGGGTTTTTCCGCTTTTTATCTCTGTTGGTTATGAAGAAGTGTGTGGGATACTGTGAAAAACAATTATCTATTATGCTTGAGACTCCAAGAGGGATTCACCATGGTCTGTTCAATTTTTTAACCAACTAAAATGTCATTCGACACTTACTGTTCTTTACTTTCGTGCACACTTTTTACTTGCATTCTTTTAGCTCATTTCAATATACTCTTTATTAGTGTTATTTCCCTGTTCAAACATGGTCATATATTGTTCATAAGGCAAAGGATCATGTTTTTTTGCTATCTTCGAGGACCGTGGGTTAAAGATTTACAGAAGCAAGTGCATCACCTTAACTTCAATCAATGGTTCTTGGTCTTTCGCAATGTTGTCTCTACTGCTCCTACCACTGAAGGTACCTTCCATCCTAATTAACACACACCTTTATACGTTTGTTTTAATCCTTTCTTACATCCCCTTCCATCTTGTAGGGTGTCCCACTGTAAGTTCAATAAGTTATGCAACTACGTTTACATTGGACCCACTAATACCAGAGGTCCTGGATATCAAGCAAAATCTGGTCGTCCCTTCATCAGCATTATGATATGAACTTGAGATTTCTAGGTTATCTCAGATGTATGCGTTTGTGTCTTATAAATTAATAGCTTCACATTGTTCTATTTTATATTTTAAGTCAATTCCATTGTAACTATTACATATAGAAAATGTGATACTTTCTTCTGCATTGTTATTGCAATTACCCACTCTTCTTCACTCGTACTACAAGCAAATAGTTCAATGTAAAGGCTTTGACAATATTGGGCAACCATATAACGCAACTTTGGGATTGCAATAATTTGCAACCAAACAGCCGGACTCACCATGAATTCAGGTTTTTTAAAATACAGAAAATAGAGATATATCCAAACGTATTCTTGAAATTCAAATGGAAAAAAGTAATTACAGATAAAGAATCACGGCTATCACCAAGAGTTCAGCTATAAATGATACCAGAATGCAAGAGAAAAAGGATATAGATAGTTTTAGATAATTTGGAAAATAGTTATAGTTTTTAATGGTTTTTTTGGCTTCAATTAATTCAAATGATATTATCGTTTAGTCATATCTTCATGACAACGTTTGGGGATGATGTCTTCTTTTGGTGAACTATGCTTTATCATTACCTGGGGTTTTGAACTGCCACCTTCCCTAAAACAATTATGGTACATCTTTTAACGTGCCAAAGGGCTAAAAATTAAAAAGAGGACAAAAAATTATTATGCCTTTCAAAAAAAACCACACAGAGGCAACTTTTATACAGGTTATCATTATGCACTTTTGACATGTGATCTTGTGGAATTGAAATGGAAATGTTTTCGATTCATTTTTACGACCTGTTCTTCATCCGTGGCTCTTGAAGTCAATTTATTCTGCTTTGGACTCGGCTATTGAACTTGTGTGCAAATTGGTTCACCCTACTGCACGTATCATTGGTTTTGTTAATTTGGACAATTGTTCAACTTGGAAAAAATGAGAGTCCATGCTAGGCCCAATTAATCCTACAGTAAACACACATATTCAAAATGGAGAAAAGTTTCCATGGGAATGTGTTTTGTTGTCAATTATAAATGTATTTAGACAAAAACGGATGCACATTAATAGGCCAGACAACGTAGGATGACTTTGAGATAGGAAAGTTAGCCTCTTGCATAATTCATTTATCCTAAAGGTTATGCGTTTAATGTAACCCCCTGCCGTAATTATATCCGAAATACGCAATTAAATTGAAATAGAGACCAATAAGAAACAAAACTACATTTTACAAACCCATCTACCAGACGGGGTTTTCATCAATACCTTTCGAAATTGTTTATAACCTGGTTTCACATTCCCATTCTGAATATAATTACGACACAAAGATAAATCACATTAAAATATATCAGAGTACGCAATGTAATAATTCCAGCAATTCTGGATTCCATTCATTAATCAAGCCTTACAGGGCTCAATCGCCCATACAAGCCCTCATATGGGGATTACACAACAAATCTCAATACAAATAATCAAAACCTCATCCACATATATTCATCCAAATAACCAAATACAATTATCCAAATATAAATCCCAACTAAGATAACCAACTACCAACTTCAATCCCGAAGGAGTCTTCATCGCCCATAGCTGCTCGCTATATCCTTGATCTACTACCCTGTCTGAAAGGTTAGTAGGGGAGGGTGAGATTCGAGAGAATCTCAGTAGGTAAACAATATCAATATGCATGTATGATAGATGTTTAATACATGACATGCTTGCATCACACAACTCATGATAACACAATGACAATTTGCAAGCTCAATGCTTCGAACAATATACCTATGGCCATAGCATAAATTGAAACATAGCTTCAAATTACACACAATTATGCAAAGCTAAGACATGAACTAACACATTAACACATATATCAAATACAAGCAGAAGAGATATGTTCCCTACCCTCTTTCCACGTAAGCTCCAGCTCCAGCTGCTCACGATTAGGGTGAACACCAAACCCTATAACCAAACAAGGACATAGGGTTAATCCCTTTTCCAATTCCTTAACTCTCAAACACTTAAGTTGGTTATCATTCACGACCTTTAGGTGGCTAATCAAAGCCCAAACATATGCCTAAAGGCTTAGGAAACACTTGACCAAAGATCACCTTTACAAGTCCAAAATGCTGATTTTTGGGGGTGGGCCGCGGCCCACAATCCACTGGCTGCGGCCCAAAAATGTCCAGAAACACTCAGAAACATTTGGGCTACGGCCCAGAATCCACGGGCTGCGGCCCAAAACTGCCCAGAAACACTAAGAAACGTTTGGGCTGTGGCCCAGAATCCACGGGCCGCGGCCAAAAAAATCCAGTTTCTTGGCTGAACTTCCAAAAATCATAACTAATTCTAAAAAAATCGAAATGAGGTGATCCTAAAGCCAAATGAAATCTATTCAAGTCCTCTACACAGGAAAAATATTGGCCTTTATTAGAAATCACCACAAAAATCCAGATTTACACAAACTCCAACATTGCTCCAAAACAGAATCCAGTTTCGTCCCCAAACTTTGGACAAACATAAATCCCATTTCACAAAATGAAATGACACGTATTATATGTCCATTTTGAAGCTTAAGATGTGAACTTCAAGACTGGAAAGTTTCAGAAGTTTCTAACATCATTTGCCCATTCAAAACGGCAACACAAACAGACTGCTCAAAACAGAAATTCAATGGACAGATTTCCAAATTTACACAATTGGCTTCCAATGGTTTAATTTCCATATCAAACATCATTCTCACACAAAATTTCACAAGGAAACCATTGAAAATACCAAATCAACCAAATTCACATTATATTGACATGTTTCACAAGATTCACAACATGTCAACACACAACCCTAACACAAACACACATTGCCACTCTTTTCATTCCAAGTTCTCATACCAATTCCAATGGCTCTATAACACATCAAGACACCAATTGCCACTCAAACACAAGGCCATTCATGCATTTCAAAAATCACACAAAATCAGGCAAAATTCGAAATTCACAATACTCAACCATAATTCACAAAACTTGGATCAAAAGGCTTCAAATACTCACCTCTTCCTCTTTCCCAAACCAATTTCTTGATTCTTCATCTTTCCACTTTTGCTCAAGCAACAAAACACCTCCAATCAAAAATCTAAAACCATAAAGATGAAGCTCTCATAACTATGAATAAATTTATAGAAGGTGATTAGAGCATTAGAGGACAAGAAACAAGCCAAAACTCACCTTATTTCTTTCTCTTTCCTCCCCCCCAAGCTTGCGTCCATGGAGAATAAAGAGAGAGAGAATGATGAGATAATGAAGAAGGAGGTCAGTTTTTAGCCACTAAAAGCCTCATTAGGCTGACCAAAAAGGAAGAGGAGAGAGGGAAAATAAGTTGACCAATTGACCAAGATCTATGGCTCACAACTTGCCATGTGTCAACATCTTGCTCCATCAACCATGAGTTCACATAGGCACATGCCCATTGGATTCTACCCTTTGATCTCAACACAAATCAATCTCAACCATTGATCTTGAAGTTACCAATGAGTTTCCTCTTCGGTAACCGATCAACTGGTCGGTAACTTTACCGTTTTGCCCCTGATTATGGCAATTCCTCTTGAATCACCATCAAATACATTTTCTCATTCATTTTCTTTCACAATGCACCCTCCCCTCTATTTTAAGTCAATTTAGAGGTTAATCCATAATTGAACTTAAATACAGGGTTTCGGCGCTGCTCACAACACATATGAATCACATTCAAAACCCAAATCACATTGGATTCTCCAAAAGGGTTATTTATCACTAACCACATCCACTTTTTGAGTCATTATCTCTTAATCACAATTTGGGATCTTGCTAAACCGGGGCTTAGCAATCCACTATTCTCAGGCTTATTCTCTAGCCTCAAGTCTCAGAATTCAGGGTATTACATTTAATAAAAATGAATTCCTCATAAAGTTGGACCATCATTGTCGACATTAACAAATCCAAGCTCAAAACCTAGCTCCTCACTCGATGGCAAGCATAAGTTTTCTTCCATCCTTTCAACTTCGATCACTTCTCATCACCGGCATATTCTTTGAACGTTCCCACCGCCACACCTTGTCCTAATCAGAGTTATCATGTAAGTGTGGCTCCAAAAATTCAGGAAAATCATCCGGTCATCCTCCCCTTCCTCCAGCTGCACCCTCATATATAGACTATATGCTTCAATTACTCTCACATCGTTACTATTGAAGCTGAAATGATAGATGTCTGCCACTTCCCAGTAACGATTGCACAGTTTGTGATTCCTAATGACACCATACAAGCACCAGAATAGTACATATCTGGAATCGTAAAAATTATAAGATCCTGCCCTTACCTGCCCTCTTTCTACTGTCACTATTATTGGTTCGGTCTCATCGATGTCTGCTTCTTCAAACACTTGCACGGGACCACATGTGATTCGGATACTTGATACTTGATTCTCCCTCCAATGAGAGCAGATCCTGTATAGTGAACTATGTAAAAAGTTGTTGAAGTCACTCATATCTCTTAATATTTGTCAATGCATGCAACCTATTTGTCGGAATGATCCCCTGAATAAAGTTCTTTGGTGTTTATATAATCATTGGTGATTTTGTTCCCCTTTCGTTAATGTGCTCATTTTATGCTTGATGTTTCCCTTTTTTCCCATTGGTTAAATCTTTGGATCCTTAGTTTGCTCTTATCTTTTAGTCTTTACCT
Organism: Inga oerstediana; assembly: GCA_963210345.1. Lineage (NCBI taxonomy): Eukaryota > Viridiplantae > Streptophyta > Magnoliopsida > Fabales > Fabaceae > Inga > Inga oerstediana. Next base: position 44,418,663 of record OY723409.1, read on the forward strand.
ATTGTTTATACACATATGTATGCACTATTACTGTGCCTTTGTGCATGTTACAGTATGGATTCTTGTATTACTTTGGTTTGTTGATTCGACCCATCAAAAGCTATGATTATTTCCTGGTGGTCGACTTATTTTGTTACCTCAATTAAGATGTCTGAATTGCTTTTTGTTTTGGTTTTTCCATAATTTCTCTTTCTGTGCAAGGTGGGATCATACTTCACTTTTGCTTTGCTGCTATTTGCATGACTAAGTCAAGCCTTGTTGATATTTATTTGATTATTCAAATAACACTTTCCAACTACATTTCCCTTTTCCATTTTTAAAAGTTGCCTAAGCAGAAATAAAAATCTGTCCTCTAGCCTATTCACAATCAAAGAAAAAATCTGTTTCTTTTCCATTTACATTTGTCTTATTGTTCTTCACTAATAGGCACTCTATATTTATAGTCATTTTCAACCTGTTTTGGTCGACATATATTGATATGCATCACCTTTCTTTGACTACACCCCTTCCTTTCAATTTATAGTTCCTGCTACCTTGTATTCTTTTCCCCAGAATCAGACTAAATTTTTATGGGTTAGACAAAACCAACCTTTAATTTGTTTAAATTTATGTTGAGTAACTATTCAATCCACACTTTATAGTCCTTTAACTTTGTAGTCCACACATGTTCCACATGTCTCGATATTAAAGCAGCCTCTGACCCTTTCACAATTTGGTTTCCGTTTTCATTTTCCTTTGACTAATGAATCCATTCATAGTGTCAATATATTACCAAAGAAACGTTTGCTTTTTTCCCCTTACTTTGCAGTCCTTATATTTTACTTCTATATCTCTTTCTTTAGTCAAATACCAGGTGTTGTCTACTTCCTACTTCATACACCTATAGTCAAATACAAGGTATCCTTCATATATGTTTATACTCTCTAACCATACCTTTTTAACAGTTGTAACTCTTTTTATGCTGGGAACTATGGCTATGATGTTTCATGAACAATATTTCATTTCCTATATTTTCCTTTTCCATGTATACTGCTTATTCTCTTTCACTCCGCACAGGATAGCCCTGCTCCTCTGACTAGAAATAGAAAAAGGTAAAGCATGAAGCCATCATACAACTTAATTGTACTCATTACTTACCTGTTATATTAGGTACAAATGCGTGATTATCATTTCAATGGACCATATTAGTTTATTCAGATATGTAAAAATGAGTGATAATCATGACTGGGCCATTCCCTTCCCTCATTTTTCCCCTTTTAGTTAGATTATCATTTTTTCCACTTACTTATAATGCATGCCTGCTATCTTTCCCACGTTTCATGTTTTTTTACTTTCAATAATATCGTGCCTTACCTTTTTTTTTTTTTGTGGCCTAACATGCCTTAACTTTAGATTCTAGCATGTCTTTACCTTTCTTCTTTTGTGTTGTTGCCTATCTTTTACTTTTCCATTACTACTTCTTCCTATCCTCTGATATTTGCATCATTTTGTGCAGTGTGCCGAAACACTACTCCGGTAAGGTCCTCTCCATTCCATGCATATCACTCCTTTTAATACACCTTAATCATGTGTTCCTATCTGTAAGATCCTATTACAATTTTTACTTTTATTTTATACTCATGCAGGCAGATATTTTGTTTTGGTTGTTAGTTTATTCTGCTCCCAAAACCAGCTGTCCTTTAGATCACACATAGTAATTTTATTATCTAGAACTACAATGAGTTTCATTCCAATTTTTCTTAGCAGTCATTAAGTCTAGCTCGAAAAACTTATCTGTAGGGAGGGACCCTCACTCTGTTCACCCATCTATGCATGTACACATTAACCTTTCCCCCTTAATTATTATTACTCATCATTATCATTCCATTTATCGTTAGCATAATTAGTGACAATCATAAGTCATTACTTTTCCTTCTTCCTTCTTACTAAGCATCTTTTCTACTCTTACACCTCTTGCACATTCTTTGGAGATGTTGCTGAAACTAACTTGCTTTTTACATATAATATGTTAACGTTCCCTTTTCCCTCTATCTTACACCATTCTTGTTACTTCTCCTCTTCTCAATTCATTCCCCTCCACCCTGCTGCATCCACACTCTGTCGCCTATTCACCTACTATAGTTCAGACTATAGCCGTCTATTACACTCTTCTATCCACGCTATTTGTCATCTTCCCTCAAGATGCAGTTGATAATGGCCATTCATGAAAAGTTATCTTCATTCTTGATGCCACACCAGCAATCTGCCACATTCTCAGTCGCTACATTCAAACAGGTGTTTAGGCTAGACTGAAAAGCACCTCATCCTAATAATTCCTTCTCACCTTTTTTTACACCTTATACTTTAATGCCCTTGCAATCTGATATGTTCTGACCAACAATGCTTCTCTGCATGCCTTCTTGCATGCACAACCCTCCCTGTCTTGCTATTTTTCACTGCATTTGTCAAATCTTTATCACCATTTATTGCAGCCTTATCACCATTACTTGCCCCCATCCTTTCATTCATTTAACCACCTAAAAAAACTGATACACAATGCTCCTCTAATTCCTTCCTTATATTATGTGTTCTCTTATCAGTAGCTCTTCCTCCCATCCCTTTTATTGTCCATATACATGTTCTTCACAGTATCCATCTCTGTTACTTTGACTCTTTACTGTGCTCATGGCGGTTAAGCATGCTAACCATTACTTTCCATTTAGCATGTATATCTGTTCCTACCCTACAAACTATCCAGCTTTATTTTCCCTGTACCTTATACCAATCTGGTCACTTGTTCTCTTCTAATTGCCTTCCCTACTATCCTCCTGCCTCCCAACTCTATCCCCTACTCTTTTCCTGTGTTTCATCCTATATCTGTGCATTGCACTGTTTACACCATTCCCTTTGTCATATGCCCTTTCTTTTTACTATCTTGTCAGCCATCTAGCAACTTGCCTATTTTCATGTTATTTGAAACAAAACCATTGTATTCATTTTTTGTGTGTTCCTTTCAGTTCAATGCTGAGGAATTTGACTTGTTATATCTTCTTTTTGACTATCTACATGTCTTCATTCATTCACTTCCCCCAACCACATTACATCACTTCCTTTTTTCTCTTTCCCCTCCTCTGCCTTCTCTATCCTTCACACTAAACAGGGATTTCGTTGGTACTAGGAATTAACTCCATTCTTCCACACTCATTCTTTACTTCAAACTAGAGGTGGTAATGTGGGCTGGAGGGTCTGGCGGGGCGGGCTGGCCCACCAGCCCACCAATTTTTTTTTTTAATTTTATAATTTCACTCTTTTTAAAAAACTTTTACTCTCTTTCTCTTTCACCCGCTCATATTACACTTCTTTTCTTTTATACATTTGTGTTATGAAGTCAATTTCATTCTTACTTTTTTTTAATCTATTCACATCACAAAAATATATAAACACATCTCTTTTAAATTTAATAATAGTGTAATAAATAAATATAATATGAAAATAAGTGTCAAATAGAAAGTATGGGGAGTTAATTAAACACATCATCAAAGGATAGGAGATTCAGATAAGGAAGACTAAGAGCAGTTGAGAAAAAACCCAAAAAAAAATTTATGCGGGCCAGCCCGCCAGCCTACAGGCTGGCCCGCATCAGCCCGCCGGCTAAATGGGCTTAGCCTGTTAAGCCCGAATTCTATCATGGCGGCCCGAACCCGTTTATTTGGGGCGGGCTGCCGGGTAACCATTCAGATTTAAAATTTTCTGTTACTTCCATCTATTACCCACGCCTTTACCTTCAAACCCTCCAACATTTAAACATTTCCCTCCCTTTCCCACCCTTATGCCCCATCATCGTCTATTTAAACATTACATTCCAGTCACATCTACACATCCCTCTTCAAATATCAGTCTTCCTCCTCCTCTATACCATTACTTTTTGTCTTCCCACTAATTCCCAACATGTCTAGACACAGTTTGTTATCTGAAATTCATGATGCTTCTGACTTGTGGACTATTGTTGTTAGAGTCTTAAGGAAATGGAATGTGTACCATAAAACTACCCCCACTAAAATATTTTGTGTTGCTATGTTGTTGGTTGATACTGAGGTATGGCACATCTGTTATTGCAACTCATTCACTTGCAAGATATACACATGTTTATGGCCACTGTTATTAAATCTGTTCTTTCCATCACAACCTTTTTTATACAGGGGATAACCATTCAAGCAAGTGTCATCATTAAGTCATTGCATACCACTTTATATTCATTAATTCAGGAAGGGAAAACATATGAATTTGCTAACTTCATTATCTCCACAAACCCTCACAAGTTTCAACCAACTACTCATCCATTCAAAGTAACTTTTACCACTCATACATCATTCTCACCAAGAGAAGCTGTTATCCCAACTTCATCTTACGCATTCAAATCTATTTTTGAACTTCTTACTCTGCCAAAGGAAGATGATATTGATTACTTATTTGGTAACATAGACTTTATCACTACAACTTTGATGACTTATGCGTTAATCCAAAATCACTGTACATCTACATCAAAACTTTAACATTTGCATGTCATTTCTTTTCTTACATCCATTGGTTCTCTTGAGCAGCAACGTAAAGATAGTCATCCCAAGTTCTGGCTCAGGATGATCTTGTCTGACCTTAAGTATTTACCACACACTTTATTTTAACCGCTTTATTTTACATTTATTTATCTTTCAATCCTAACAATAACCCCTCATTCTTTTCAGCCAAAACAACATTGAATGCATTTTATTTGACAGCTGTGTTCAGATGCATACATGGACCAGTTTCAAAACACTAATACACCTGTTGTGGTCTTCTTGACTCTTACCAAGCTCAGTTGGATGGAGGATAGTAATTTCCTTACTACTTCATGACTTTTCCCTAACTTTCTTTCTGTATGGTTGTCTGTATGTTTTTTCTATACCTTCGGTTCATTTTTTATAAGGTTTCCTCTTGTCAGGAAAACGTCAGTTGTCAAGCTCCTTCACTGCCATAAGGGTTCACTTCAACCCTAAAATCAAAGAAGTTAGGGATTTCATTCAAAGGTTCACTTCGTATTACACCAGCAAACTCAGTTATCTACTATCATTGGTGCACATCTTCTGATTGCTTCTAACGTCTTCATCTACTTCATGATTTAGGGACCAAGATCAATGTTTCCCTTTGCTAGAAGCTATGACTTAGTCAATGCCTCCACAGTTGAGCTGTCCTTCTGCCAATTCTTCCTTTTTAAGCCAAACAAAGCTACAGATATCAAACATTAAAGACCTTTCAACTATGAGTTTTTCCTGACCGCTCACAGTACATTATTCAATTTTTTATGCCTAAACTCTTTTATCATATACATGATAGGGAACTTCTTTCGTCCTTGATTGTGAGATTGTAAAGTTTGAATCTAAACATGGATGGACCTATAATGCCTGCTCCAAGTGTTCTTCTAAGGCTAAACTACAGAATGAGAATGACCCACATAGTCTACTCCTTTGCCCCAATTGTAAACCCACAATCGGTTCTAATGCTCCTACGTCATTTGAACCTAAGTATATCCCATCACTTATCAAGCTATTTCACTTCCTATGCTATGCTAACAGATCTAACTTCCTTCTGTAAATCAACAGTCAATAATAACTAACCTTTAAATTGTCATTTTGCTTTATAGGATGAACCTACACTATATTGTCAAAGATGACACTGTGGCAACTTCTGTGATGTTTTGGGACAAACTTGCAGTCCAATTGCTGGAAAAAACTGCATTGCAGATGAATCTGACCCTTCCTGAGGCAACTTTACCTAAACACTTTTATCCCCTTTCTGGGTGCAACTTTTTATTTCTTTCACATATGATCTTTCACTTGTATTTCTCCATTCAGGACAAACGTCAAGATGAGTTCCCAAAAGCCCTCGAAAATCCTGTTGGGAAGAAGTTGTTGTTGAAACTGAAACTTAATGAATATAGCAAGAAGTACCTAGGATCTAGCAAAAGTGTAGTTGAATTCATTGTCTGTGAAGACGTGAAGACCTCCTTAATGAGTTCAATGCTGTCTCTGCTGAGGTTCTAATGAGTTTCTATTTATCCTTAGTCAACATCAATAGCAAGCATTCTTTCCTCTACTTAATTAAGTATGTTAATAACTTCCGTTCACAGGCTCATGGACTCTTTGAGATTCAGACAGAAGAGGTTTCATTCTTCTCCTTCTACATATATCTTCCCATCTATCACATCTATTTTCCAGTCAGTTACATTGTAACACTTGCAATTATGTCTCTTAACCTAGGTAACAGGATCAGCAAGTGACATAGCTGGAGAGCAAAAGACGACTGTTGCTGGACCACACATACAACCATCCAATCCCGTTGTCAATGATGCTATAGATGTGGAGGATGACACACTTGCTTCAATTTCCCAGCAGTTAACATAAGGCCTTACAAAACCAAAATGCAAAAGCTACTGCAAAAGAAATGCTCAAGTGTTTGAATCTGCTAGAGGGACAATCATCAGGCAACCCTAATCATGATGGGAAGCTCATTAAGACTATCAAGAAAGAAAAGTAGCCTACGTTCCTGGAAACATGCTTCATGAGTATCGTGCCTATCGTTACTTCTGTCATTTAGTTTAGTTTATGTTTCCTCCTATCGTCTATAGCTTATTAGCTTGATGTCTTAGTTTACCTTGCATCTTAGTTGTCTCATTGTATTAGTACTACAGTTATGTTGTATTGGTTGACCATTCAGTTTAATTTCACTCCTCCTTATGTTCACAAGTATTGTTTTTTCAGTTCAATTATTAAAAATAGCAGTTACTTCACACCTGTGGCTTTTATTTTATGCTTTCATATCACCACCATGGGTTAAGGTAATAACCCAACAACTTGGCAAATGTTATCTTATAAAATATTGTTACATAGACGTGGATGAAGCACATATGATATCCAATATAGTCACATTCTCTGAGATTACTTTTACCCATTGTTGTGAAAAAACTATCCCAAGTTCAATATTTAGAAATATGAGGATAACAACAATGAATTGAACTATACAGTAAATAAAAACGAATGACTTGATGGGGACAAATTATTCACCCAACCTCTGGATGGTTTTGTATCTCAAGTTAAATCTTATATAGCAAATGAAAATAAGGGCTCAAATATCATTGGCACGCATGTACTCCTTCTTCACTTCATAACAGAAACATCATTAAACTATAACAAACCTCACTGCGTTGTTGATGTTACTTTTTTGACACCTTTCATTATCCCGCTTCATTACTTACATTTCCTGCACTTTTTCATTAATTCATTTGTCATGATGGTTAAAGATTTTCATTTTTAATCATGCAACATGCTAAAATAATATATGCTGCTTATTTGACTTATAATTGAAACGAACAATACAATTATGGTCCACACATAGCAATTCCTATTTGTACCCTTTCCATTATTTTAATTATATACAATGACAGCTCACCAAAAGTGAAAAAAATCACCTTTGGTCAGATAGTCCTCTTTTTCCTGCCCAGTCAACGTATGCAATTAATACATTGTTTGTCTTATATGTTATTGATTCTCTTTCCTAAACATGTCATGTATCGCACTTTACAAATGTAGCAAGCAAGAATAACATGATTTTCCGAGCTATACAGAAAGCAATATTGGTTATGCCTCTTCTTCCACAGCATATGCTAAACTCACGATTCAACCATCCTTCCCTGTAGCATTCACCGCCACAACAACATATCTGTAGCTCACCCTCAACTCATCTCCTACACATGGATAAAGGTTTCATACATATACTTACGTTATTTCTTCATTATTATTACTTATGTATTGTGCCATTAATGTTTTCAACTTACCAACAAAAAACACAACCAATGCCTTGCATGGTTTCAATGGCAACATATACGGGATACCCACCAAACCAGCGCATAATCTTTCAGTTCTTCTAATCCATGGATGCCACTTATCTGATTTGCAGTTCCATACACAGCCATCACAATCACAAATGCACACTGTAAATCATCCTCATGTTGGAAGACGAAGAGATAACAATTCCAGAGCTTTGAAAGATATTAGTAATGTCCAGACCAACTTATCAACGCGTTTCATTCGTACGTACATTTAAGTTACCTACCAAAATACAAAAGATTAAGATAATGTATTGTTTTCAAATTGTTTCCTTCAACGCTCATTCTATGCAGGCCACAAAGATTCTACTATCAAATTTGGCAATTCTATCTTTAAACGGAAAAGTGCTAGATTACAAGGGTTACAACAAACAGAAGATGATACCTTTCACCTTAGGAAGAAGACTACTCCATTTACCAAACAGGATCAAGGTTGTAGTACGCAAAACGCATTTCCCCATTACACACAAACAAGTATGTGTGCCATTAACCTTACCATTCATTTCTCACTTATTATGCTTCCGACTTTCAGTTAGACACATTAATTTGCTGTCATTTTTAGTTACAATTAAAATGCTTATCAAAACTAAAACCAGTATTGTTTCGTGCCTACAAATCTGAACATCACATTATCACATTTCTTCTTTTGCTATTTGTTTACTACTTGGTCGGTGATTCTCTAACCTGTATAGTAACTCCTCCTACGCTACAGTCACTCTTTTTTAAACAACTATGTAAATGTTTCATTATTTATACATGTGACTGAAGTGATAACCAAGCTTGCTGGACATTCCTTACTTTTTTAGCTCACATAAAATAGAAATAATTTCCTACCTGTTACATTAGCTTGGGTAAACCTTATGTAAATGCTGTAAATAAGCAATTTATTCATTGCAGAGGAAAAAAAACTTTAGGAGATAGTTCGAGCAATTTCTGTTCAATCTATTCTATATATTACATTATTATATATTATTTATACACACACACACATATTGTAGATATATGTATATATCTCTACTTATATATATATATATATATATTCATGTTTATTGTTATTCTATTACAGGAAATTATATCATTTTCATGTTACAAATATCTTATATATACTGAAATATAATCAGTCTATATCTTTTTTAGCATCATCTGTCATAATTAGTCTATACTGTTATTATGACAATGACTATCACTACAAAACCATTAATATTTCTTAAAATCGGTACCTTTCCATGGTTTCCATATTATTGACTGTTGTCGATGTTATACAATTATATCATATACGATTCTTCATTCAACCTACATGTTCAACTGCAAACAATTTTTCCCATGCCATGCTAACCACTTCATATGCTATTTATCTGTGAATATGGTCATATTTTGACATCGTTATTATACCTTTCAAAAAGGAATCCCCCAAGAAGCTCATTATAGGCATATTGCATTCAACTTTGACTGTGAAAATTCCCAACAAATTGAGACGGACATCGGCAATGATGACTCTGATGAAGGTTTGTGTCATTCTTTTCCATTAATCAAATTCCATGTCCCTAATGATGGTACATAAAGTATAATCTACATCCTTAAATGGGTAGTGTGTTTTATTATAATGCTTTTTCTACTACTCGGTGACCATATCAGATGATGCCGAAGACATTACAGTCCATCGTGCACAACGAAATTACCAGACCAACTTAATTAACGTAGATGAGGAATTTATGTACCCAGGTACAGACAGATGCTTTTATTATCCATACTAACAGTACTACTTGCCAAACTTAGTACTAATCCGAACTCTCTGCTTCCTGTCTATACAATGTTAGATGAAGGCGATGCAAGTCATATATGCAAGTATTGTCATACAAAGCTTTGGTTTAATGAAAGAGTAAATAAAGATGGCAATAGCAAAACTGATGATACATTCTCACTATATTGCTTGAAAGGGAAAGTTGTCCTCCCAACATTAGCAGTACCTCCTCCACTATGGCAAACCTTATTTTTTAATAAGAAATCAACTTTTTCCTAAAATTTTAATGCAAACATCAGACAATACAACATGTTCTCTTTCACCTCAATGGGAGGTAAAATTGATCATACAATCAACTCTGGTGGTGGACCATACACGTTTGTGCTATCAGGGGTAAACTACCACAATATTGGTGCCTTAATTCCTCCAGACGGTGCAAGACCAATGTATTCTCAGCTTTATATTTATGACACCAATAATGAAGTTTCCAATCGAATTGTAGCTGTAAGGTACTACAATTTAGCTACCTCAATTGTGTTAACGAAATTTCCCTATATCTTATACTTGATTCCCTTCCTAACTGGTCTTATTGCCTTGCAGCAAACACCAAAAAAAAGATTTAATAGACCCACTTATTGTTCAACAAATCAAGAATCAATTGGATGATCTAAATCCCTTTGTCAAGCAATTCCGTTTGGCATAACAAATTCTACCCACACCCACCACAAGTCCATTGCAAATGTGTTTGATAGGGAGTAGAGAGCATGATGGACGAACATACAATTTATCGTCCGCCTCACAAGTTGCTGCCTTAATAGTGGGTGACATTAATCTTGAGTTCACTGTGTGAGATATCATTTTGGAAACACACACAGGCAACATTCAAAGAATCAACGAATTGCATCCATCTTATTTGCCTCTGCAATATCCTTTACTTTTTCCTTATGGGAAAGATGGTTATAGAGATGATGTTCAACACAGAGAAGAAACCTTAACTGTAATGAAGACACGTAAAAGAGCCAGCATTAGAGAATTCCTTTATTATAGATTAATGGTTAAGCAAAATGAACTGTCCATATTACAACATGCGTCACGATTGCTCTAATAGTTTATTATTGATGGGTACATAATGATAGAGTCACAGAGTCTATTGTGAATTAGGACGCACCAAAAAGACCTAAGAGCGAACTTATATCAAGGCTTATCAGACACAGTGATTAGTGGAGAGCGAGATGCTTCCTCAATTGGCAAGAGGATCATTCTCCCTGCATCATTTACTGGAGGAGCAAGATATATGATACAAAATTACCAAGATGCAATGGCTATATGCAAAGCAATTGGTTATACCAACCTTTTCATCACATTCACTTGTAATCCAACTTGGCTTGAAATACAATGCTATTGCGATGGTGTGAGTCTACATCCCTCAGATTGCCCACATCAACTATCTAGGATTTTTGAGCTTAAGTTGGGGACATTGATGAAGACTTTAAAAAGAAAATAGATTTTTGGTAGAATTCATGCAAGTATATTGCTTCATATTATATTACACACAACTTATTTTTTTCATGATTTTTCCTTTACAATAATGTACATGTTCTATCATTCAGCTAACTCTCAACTTATCTACTCCATTACACAGAGATTTACACCATTGAATTCCAAAAAAGGGGTTTGCCCATGCATATATCCTCATTTTCCTCGATCCAATTGTCAAGCTGTCAGATCTAGAGTCAATTGACAGAATTATTTCAGCTGAAATCCCAGACAAGGAATCTTCACCATTACTTCACGAGTTAGTTAAAAAATTCATGATTCATTGCCCTTATGGATCAACGAAGCTTAATGCTCCTTGCATGAAAGACAAAAAATGCAATAAATATTTCCCAAAGAGGTTCAATCAACATACAACAATTGATGATGATGGTTTTCCCACATATCGTCGAAGGGATGATGGCAAAACAATTGAATTAAAGGGTATCCCGCTATACAATTGGTTCGTTGTGCCGTACAATCCAATGCTACTCAAACTTTTTCAAGCACACATAAATGTTGAGAAAGTGCAACCACTCAACTGCTATCAAGTACCTATTCAAATATATCAGCAAAGGAATGATAGGATTATTGTGGGATTATTTGATGATAGTAGAGACAAAAATGGCACCAAAGTAATAGATGAGATACAACAATATTATAATTACCGATATGTTTCAGCATGCGAAGCAAGTTGGCAAATTTTTGGCTTTGATATCTATCATAGGTACTCTGCAGTTGAAAGACTGAGCTTTCATCTACCAAATCAGCAATTTGTTATTTACACAAATACAGAAGATATGTCGGAATTGATGGACAAACCAAGAGTATGTGAATCACAATTCTTGTCATGGAAGATGATTTATGATGATGATATGTTTGCAGCAACTCTGACCTACTCTGAATTCCCAAACCATTATGTTTACAAGAGAGACAAAAGGATGTGGAAGAGACGTGAAATAGGCTTTGCTGTTGGTAGAATGGCTCATGTGTCACTATCATCTAGAGAATTATATTACTTGCGAATCCTGCTCACACAAGTCCATGGACCCTCTTCCTTTGATCAAATTAAAACAATAGCTGGTGTTACATATAAAACCTTCAAGGAGGCATGCTTCGCATGTGGCTTATTAGATAATGATAGGGAATACGTTGCTGCAATTAAAGAAGCATCTAATTGGGCTTCAGGCCATTCCTTGAGGAAGCTATTTGTGACAATCTTGCTGTGTGGTTCTAACCAAAGGCCTGATTACGTTTGGGCAGAAACATCACATATACTTTCAGAGGGTATATTATACATACCACACCGTGATAAAGTTAATTCAGGTCAGTATGATGAATAATCATTTCGCTTCCATAGTTGATGAAAATTGTTATGTATTTCAAACATATGTTATGGCCCTGCCCCTTTCGTTTAAGTTCATTGGTTTTCATTTTATAGGAGTGGACATTCCGTTATCTATAAAGGAACAAGCTACCCTTAAAGAGATTGATAAGCTTCTTCGTTCTAATAGGAAGAGTTTACACGACTTTAACACACTTCCAATTCCATTTGAAGTACCCATTATTGATGTTACCAACCACTTGATCCTACAAGAGTTGGCGTACGATAGAGAAGTACTAAAATCACAAGTAGAGATTTTGTTGTTCGCTCTTAATGCTGATCAAAAGTATGTTTATGAGAAAGTCATGGCATCACTAGAATTACAACATGGAGGCTTCTTCTTCATATATTGAAATGGGACTGGGAAAACCTTCTTGTGGAATGCATTGGCCTCCACTCTTTGGTCTGAAGGACATATTGTGTTAACTGTTGCATCAAGTGGTATAGCAGCAATATTACTGCCCTCAGGACGAACAACACATTCCTGATTTGCGATCCCAATACAAGTAACAGAATTTTCAGTCTGTTCCATTTGGTAGAATTCACCATTAGCAAACCTTATCAAGTGCACAAAATTAATAATTTGGAATGAAGCACCTATGGTCTAACACTACTGCGTCGAAGCTTTTGGCAGGACTTTAAGGGACATAATGCACTCTAATCAACCTTTTGGGGGAAAATGCATTCTAATGGGTGGTGATTTCAGGCAAATTCTCCCTGTGATTCCTAAAGGTACTAGGGTAGTTATTGTTAACGCTTGCATAAGTTCCTCTCATTTATGGCAACACTACAAAATTTTCCAGTTGACGAAAAACATGCGCTTGAATAATATGAGAAAAATAAGATTGAATGGTTCTCAAGATGGTTACTAGATGTTGGCGACAGAAAGTTAGGTGATGCTGCAGACAGTGTTGCAGATATTGAGATCCCAAAGGAAATGTTGGTTGAAAGTTGCAATGATCCAATCAATGCAACTATTCATGCAACATATGCTAATCGACTTGACAATCTAACTTCTAATGAGTACTTTAATGATAGAGCGATACTTGCACCAACAATTGAAATGGTTACAAAGATCAATGATCAAATGTGTTCCTTACTGCCAGGTGACGAACATGAATTCTTGAGTTGTGACACCGTTTGCAAGTCAACCGCCGATGCTAACTCATTTGACAACTTATACACAACTGAATTCTTGAACACCATAACATCATCCGGTTTGCCACCACATAAACTTGTATTGAAAATAGGAGCACCCATAATGCTTTTGCAAAACATTGATCAAGCAACAGGTTTGTGCAATGGAACACGTCTTCGTATAACTATGTTGGGGTAGAAGGTGATTGAGGCAATAACACTAAATGGTTCAAGACCAAACGAGAAGGTACTCATACATCTAATGGATTTGAATCCTTCTGAGTCTCGATGGCCATTCCGCATGCAATGGAAGCAATTCCCAATTACGCTTTCATTTGCCATGACTATCAATAAAAGTCAAGGGCAATCTTTGCATCATGTCAGCTTGTATTTATCGAAACCAGTTTTCACCCATGGCCAATTATGTGTTGCATTGTCTAGAGTGAAAAGCATGCATGGTCTAAAGATTGTTCTAGATGTGGATGAGTATGGATCAACAACTAGTACAAAGAATGTTGTGCACAAGGAAGTTTTTTGAAACGTTGATCCCTAGGTTGTGCTTTTTTTTGTTAAACAAGTAACAAATCTTCATGTATTGAATCATGATGAAATAAGGTATGTTTAAACATATGTTTCATATCGGTCGCATGTGAGGTGATCTAATTATATTATGGCTTTCTATGATGATTGTAAATGTATGACAATTAGAGTGACGTTTAAAAAACAACATTCGATTCAATAAGATAACACACAAAAAACATAATTGTAATAAAAAGTTGCGGTAGTTTAATCTCTCTGTGCAATGCACGTGGAGGATATGCTTGTTTTTATTAATGGATACGTTTTTTCATGTTATACAACGGTCTAGTAAATTTTGTATTATACATGTGGCTTAAAAGAGCTGGCAAAAAGAGAGTTTGATAAATATTGTTCTGCTGGCTCTAAAAAAAATGTTTGATAAATATTGCTCCACACACCCTCTCAATGGATCTTTACACTTCATGGTAGAGAATGTAGCAATCTTTTAAAATAAAATCCCTCACTTTCAATTGAAGAGCCACAAATTGCGTTATTTATGGAATAAGCTATCTATGATATTACATTCCGGAATTCCGGAGGAAATAGAGTTTTATCCCATAAAAATCGGAAGATACTATCAGAATCTTTTTTTTTTCTTTTTTAAAATCTCATCTCCACCTTGATATTAGAAAACGGATGATTCAGATTTAATGTTTTATAATATTATTGTTATAGTATTTTATAATCTATATTGAAATTATAAATTATATAGATTAAATTTTAACATTTTAAATTTATATATTTATGTTTAAAATAATAATTTTGGAAGGCATTAAATCTGAACTATCCATTTTTTCAATCTAATAGTGGATATAAAATTCTAAGAAAAGGAGAGAGAGAGAGAGAAAAAATGAGAGAACCCAAACCCAAATAATAAGATCAAGAACATAACAGTTATCTAAAGCTATGTTTGGAATAGCTTATTTTTATTGGCAAAAAAAAGAAAAAAAAGAAAAAAAAGAAACAAGAATAGTTTATTTTTGAGAAATAAACACTTATTACGTAAGTCAAGACATAACTTCTCTCACATATTTATCTTGTATACCGTAAATCAAGAATTATAAACATTTATAAGTCAAAAATAAGCTATCCCAAACGAGCACTAATTCTATAATTCTATAATGGATGCCAAATTGCAAGCATTGTTACTAAATATTGTTTCTCTGCTTCCGAATTCTGTACCTGTTTATCTTAATGTTTTCTTTCGCCGGCAAATGGCAATACTGGAAAAGCTTCCTACCCCAGTTTCTCATTGTGACACATGAACCCATGAAGCTCGAAGGAAAAATTTGATTTAACATTTTTCATACAGGACTATTTTGCAATAATGTACAAAAACCACCTAATTAGGAAGGCAAAAGAAAGGGGGGAAAGCATATATGTGAAATCACCAAGCAGACTTCAAATTTAAGCCAAATAAGTGGGTCCCAGAGGCTTTCAACCATACGACCCTCATTTGAAGAAAAGGCAAAACTGCACCAGTGAGAAAATAGTGTAGGAAAATATAACTATGGGATCTGTGCATCACCATGTCATCACCACTTGGAACTTACCTTGGGCGACTTCATCTTCCTATCGGCTTTGGACCAAGAGAGAGAGAGAAGGAATCCAAAAGAGATCTAGCATTATGCAATCTTTCTAAGAGAATATTAGCCTCCTAACTCGCGAGGAAAGTTGTTGACTTGTCCTTCTTCTATTGTATCCTTGCCATTTATCTTGTACGCTATCCTTATACGCATGATAAGATTTTTCTGAAAATCATATGCTAACTAATCAGTTGTTCTGTAAGAAGCACTGAACATACACACATGCATAGAATTTTGAGAAGATTGTTATTATGCATTATGAGAGTTCTAGTGTCATGTCCAGATAACCACACGATTATATTTATGTTTGTTTCTTTGACTGAAATTCAACGACTTCTCAGGTAAACCATCAATAGATGCAGACAGCTGGAGTGCTGGACCCATATCACTAGCAGTTTTGCAATAGCATGCCACAAGAACTTGCACCAGCCTCTACCTTTATTGGACTAACAATAACAACAGCAAGCCTTATTTCATTAGGTGCAGGTTTAGGGTTTAGGAAACAATACAACCAAAACAGAAAATTATGAAACCGTTTTAAGTAACAAAATATTTTTAGTCCAGATGATTAAATAGTTTACTTGCCACCTGAGTTATATCTCACCAATATGATATAAGATGGGAAAGATTATAGCTTATTGTATAATTGACTACATAATTCCGAATATTCTCTTCCCATTATTCATCAGTCTTAGATTGTGCTAATATTTGTCCCCAAATATGCATAAGAATGCATCTTCATAAGTGGACATTACTTGAGAAAACACTTTGGCCTCAGAGAGTCTAGGAACAGCAGCAATGAGCTAAACAAAAAGGATGAAGCATAGTTACACTTTACACAGCTTACTGGCCCTGTAAGCATAACCAGATAGCATTCTGTTTTAAATGCAAAAGGCACATGAAAGAAAACGGGTATCTGATAAAGCTGGAAAATTTATTAAATCATATAAGAGGGAATCAAGGAAGACCAAGAGGGTAGAAGAGCAAAATACTTATGGTTCTAATGTTTACCTGATACCGTGTTGGGCTCTAGCATGTTGGAAGTGGTGTGACTGTGTGTTACTTTTTGGGTTTTTAGAGGCCTTCTGCGTTGTTTTTCTATTTTTTTTTTTGGCGTTAGGGTTTTGGTCAGAATCCTTTTGTTGTACTTTTTCGGTTCCTTTTGACTTTGTAAAAACCTTAGTATTTCCCCTCATTTACTGTTGTAGACTTGTAGTACAATTTTCCTGTTCTGGTTGTTGTTATTTCGGCAAGGTACATCAGTATCCACTATAGATCATAACTAACAGAGAAAGTGTAACTAAGCCAGATGGACACATAATATAAAAGAAGAAAACAACAATCACAGGATATAAAAACAGCTATAAATGATAATGGACCACACATTTCAAATACCTTTCCATGTTGGGTGTTCGTAACTCTCAATTTTTGTGTGATGGAACCATCACCACTAGCAGGTAGAGCATTGCCACTAGCCGGATCTAAGTGCAATTGAAGAAACTGAAAATTAAATACCCAAATAAGTAAGTTCCACAAGAAGAAAAATATAAAATCTTCTAGAAGTTGAGATTCCAATGAAAAAACTAGAAAGACGGTTGATGATTATCATACATTAGAGAACAAATAAAACTATTTATCACAAATATGTTGAGTAGCAAATTGCAGTGCATTTCACTTGCTTGTATCCATCTCTTTAAGAAGGTACATTGATAGGCACCCAAATACGTTGGAGAACCACACCTCAAAAGCTAGCTATTGAGGTGGGAGAGCCAAGGTACTTAAGTACCCTATCAAGCAGCCCATACTACTCAATTTGGTATCAGAGTCGGTGGCTGGCGGATTGGAGAAGGCTACCTATGGAGGGTTCTGACCGGAGGGGCCTAGTACACCCCAAAAGCTAGCTATTGAGGTGGGAGAGTCAAGGCACTTAAATATACCCTATCAAGCAGCCCATACTACTCAATTTGGTATCAGAGCCGGTGGCTGGCTGATTGGAGAAGGCTACCTATGGAGGGTTCTGACCGGAGGGGCCGAGTGAAGTGCCGTAGAGTGAAGCCGCCGAGACGTCGGGTTTCCGGGGAGGGTGTATTGATAGGGACCAAGGTAATATGGGCTGCCAAGTCCCACATTGAGTAGTATGGGCTGCTTGATGGGGTACTTAAGTGCCTAGACCCCATCAGGCAGCCCATACTACCTATCAATACACCCTCCCCGGAAACCCGACGTCTCGGCGGCTCCACTCTACGGCACTTCACTTGGCCACTTGCTGGTCAGCCCCTCCGGTCAGAACCCTCCATAGGTAGCCTTCTCTGGTCCGCCAACCATCGGCTTTCATACCAAATGATAGACACCCAAGTACTCCCTCCAGTCCTAAATATAAGACAGTTGGCTTTTTTGGAGAGATTAATGAAGTAAATTAAATTACTTTAGAATATATATATATATATATATTTTTCTCAAAACTAATTAGTTTAACTAATAAAATAATATATAATCTAAGATACACAACATATGATATAATTAAGTACTTTATTTATCTTTCTTAATCTCTCCAAAAAAAAAATCAACTCTTTCTTATATTTAAGACCAGAGGGAGTACCTTGGAGAACCCCACCCCAAAAGCTAGTTGTTGAGGTGGGAGAGCCAAGGCACTTAAGTACCCCATTAAGCAGCCCATATTACTCGATGTGGGACTTTGACAGACCATACTACCTTGGTCCCTATCATACATCCAATGGATTTTAATCATGTAAAGATTTTACAATCACATACCAAACAAAGTTAATTTTTAAGAATAGCTAGAATTTATGGAACCTTCGATTAACACAAAAATGATAAAAATCATGACATTGTTAATAGCAACTTTGGAAAGAAGCTAAAGTTACACATAAAAGAACGATGGTCAACTGGCAAAAAGACAAAAAAAAGAAAAAAAAAGAATGATGGTCAAGAGCAGCATACACATAATGATGAATGCCATGATGAGTAGCATACCTTAGGAACAGCTGCCTGGAAAATAAAATCTGTATATGTATTAAAAGTCAAATTCGTAAAGGTAGCTTGAATAATTGTTGTTTGTGGTTTTCCTGGTTCTTTGGAGAAACTGAATGTCACCCTCATGGAGCTGCTCTCATATGCAGTTATAGATGGATAAACCAGTCCATTGTTTTCTATTCAACAACACAGGGACAAGAAGAATCAGTACAACAACTAAATTTAATTTATAGAGAGAAAACTTCAAAAGTGAAAAGCTGAACAACCTGTTGGAGGACTGGAGGCCAAGCCATCCAACAAATCCATCATAGGAGCAGCTCCAGTATTAGAAGTTGCTCTTGCAGAAAGTGAGAGAGACGTGAGATCATCCAGTGGTGAAGCTGGTGTTTTGTTATTCATAATGGAGGATAAGACGTCTGTTGTAGATGAGAGGCTTTGTGCAGAAGGTGACATAGTAGGCACAGAAGGTGATCCAACGGATAAAAGATCCAAAAGAATGTCGGTACCACTTTTTGGAGCTTGACCAGAACCTAAAATACAAAATAAAGCTCAGACAAAAAAAAAAAAAAACAAGAAAAGTACATAATTTTCTGTACGTTTAGATTTTACACATCTTCATCTCATCCACAGGAAAAGCAAGTTCCAGTACATTTCCAACTGCAACTTCAAGAATTTTAACTCCAAGTGACTAAGCACTAGTAAATTTATTTGTTATCCAACAATTATCTTTACATATTATCATGCCTCCTACTTTCAATTATGCCTAACGGCACCCCATAATGAATAATAATTCGGAAATAAAGTCTGAACCATTCCTAGTCTTTCAAGGACAGATGTGCCAAGTCTACAACTAGAGAATTTATGTCATTTAAAGCACAAATCTTTTGATATTCTGACAAAGAGGCAAATGAATAAACAGAATGTACCACAAAAAGTTAGTTCAGTCATATATGGAAAATAATTATGCTTTATTGTACCGAGCAAAATCACATTTTGCTAGTACTATCTTCTACCTAAAGCATGATGGTAACTTTTTAATAATTTTATTATTTCATATACAAACATATAGTAAAGTCTTCTATTTTCCACTGCATGAGTTGACCTCCTGGTTCAAGTTGCAGGCTTCCGCAGTCAATTCTCTGATGATGGATAAAACAATAAAAAACCCTTTAATGCCACTAAATTGGATTGGACGGATTGTCAGCATGTACTCACGTGACCACAAGCCCGAGAAGGTTAAAGTTTAAACAATAAGAGGTGTTTACAGATAATTGCTTCATTGCTTAAAGGAAAATACAGCTATTTATGCTTGTGATATAAGCTATAAGATAATCAATACTAATACAGGGAAAAAAAATACTAACCCAGCTGTTGTAATGCTGGTGGCAAATCAACACCAAGAAGGTCTTGAAGAAGATCACCACCAGAGGAGCTAGGTGCAGGAACATCATCTGAGCTTAAATCAAGCAGATCTACAAGAGGAGCCACAGAAGGTTTGGCAACTCCATTTGGAATATTAACTGAAGGTCCTGTTGGAGTTGAAGCTGTGCCCGGCATAGAACCAGCTTTCCTACCAATGAAAGTTGCCTCATCTAAAACTGGCATCCTCTCTACAAGTGCGGAACTGCATGATATCATATTAAACCCTCCTGTAGGAGCGAACTAGAAATTCAAGTTTTTCATAACATAAACTAAATAGATGGTTAAGCTTACCTAATATTTTGATGATTTGCAAGAACTTTATTGAATTCTATAGATCTTTGCTGCAATTCAAGCACCAGGTTTCCTTTATACTGAATGATTATGTTCCTGATCCTCCTGTATAAATTATTCAAAACAGGATCATCCTTATTGAATAATCATCCTTTTTCATCAAGAACATCAAACACACAAACAAAAGTGAAATTAAGCCTGTAATGGGTGTCGATACATAGTGGGACATAAATGAAAAGATCTTTTGATGGAGATGAAATACATATACAAAGGGACCATGTTTTATAATAACTTGAACTTGATCTGGTGGACTTTAACTAGAAAATTGTGTTCCTCAAGAGAAAAGGCAGGAAAACTAGGAACAAAATAACCTAGGGTATAGTGTAATTAACAACTTTTAACCCATGACATTAACTGATATTCAGTAAACTATGACATACTCTGAACAAGATGGAAAACGTGAACTAAGTTTCAACAGGGCAATCAAAGCCATTGCTTTTGTGGTAAGATCTGATGTGTGCCGTTTTATAACCATCTCGAGAATATCCACAGCATCTGATTCAGTCACCTGCT
Source organism: Inga oerstediana (assembly GCA_963210345.1). NCBI lineage: Eukaryota > Viridiplantae > Streptophyta > Magnoliopsida > Fabales > Fabaceae > Inga > Inga oerstediana. The sequence goes on from OY723409.1 coordinate 44,439,800, forward strand.
TGCAAAGAGAAAGTTGATATTGTAAAGGAAGAAATAACAAGCCTCTGCGAGCGAGCTTTTCTTGGGGAAAGGACAAAAAATGAAATTAAGTTTGCTTTATGACAAGGCATTTCAATGAGCTTTAATACAAAAGCATGTGATACTAAAAGCTCCAATAGTTAGTAGATCAATTTCTGCTAAATTGTATTACATCTATGATTTCAGGCTTTCGCCAAGAACATATGCCCACTGGCTGGGAAAAAGAAATATATGAATGCCCATATTTTTTCCAACTCATGAACTACTGCTTGGTTTTGAAGTAATTCTCATTTTCAGGCAATATTAAGTAATATATCCAGCACAAAGCTTATACAGAAAATATCACGCAGAAACATAGACTAACCACTATTGGTTCTTCTATGTCAAGCATTCCAACATTCTTAACTAAAATATCTCCATATTCTCCAATGCACCACACTGCAACTCGAACAAGACTTTCCTGATGAATGTATTAGACAGTGCTATTATTATTGCTAGCATTAAGAGATAATCAACAGTATACGTAGATTTGGTAGAAGTATAAATGAGCACCTGTTCGGCGGAAGTTTGCAAAGCTCTGTATAATGCTCTTACTGTGTAGCCGTGAAGGTCATAAGCATTGGTTATCACAACAATTAATGCATGCCATACTTCATCTTTTACAAAGTTTCCAGCCTACTAACATCGCATAACAATCAATACTTGCACTCAATATATGACTAAATAACATAGCTCAATATGGATTGCACAATACATATGCATCAAAACAGCAGTCTCAATCAATAGCATATAAATTCAGTATTGATAATTTGCAACTAGTACATAGAAGCAGCATGAGTCTCGCGCAAAGATAAAATCATAAATAACATTGGCATATATATTCAGTAATTTGAGCATTGATGTTTGAATAAACAAGTCATCAAATGATAAATAAAATATTTTATGTGAATACAAAAATATAATGAGCTGACATGGCAATAATTTTTCCAAGGATGAAAGTGGAGACATTTTGAGAAGCAACAGAATTACCTTTCATAAAAGGGATTCTGAAATAAAGATTAACCTAAAAAATTAGCAAGAACGGGATTTTTCTTTGTTTCAATTTTCACATTCTCAATCAACAACAAAAGGTTGCGCATAAATTTATACCTCAGAAAGAACCTTGAGCATCTGATCAATGTACCAGATCTTCTCTGGAGAAAACCTAAAGCGCCAAGAAGTAAATCCCAGTCAACCAAATACATTATGTGCAGCGTAAATAAACTTGACAGATAATAATTCTTAACTAATAGTATAGTGACGGAAACAAGGCGAGGCCTCTGTAAACTGGCATTTTAGAGCAAAGAAAAGACTGCAGTGTCCAAAGTACAAAAATTGAAGATTGATGCAGAGAAGGTGAAACTGGAATTCTATCACCTACTTCCCATCAGGCAAAATAGATATAAACAAAAGAAAGAAAAGAATTCAAAATTATCAAAATATTTAAGAATCTCAAGGGGATGTCATTCAAAACCCATATGACTCACTTGGAAACCATAGAGCAAATTTTGGCAGTAAGGTCGGGCCTGAATTCTTGATCACTGACTTCCAGATAATCAATTAGCTCTTTTGTTAAGGGCTTCACATTACTTTCATTCACCAAAACGTAAACAAGTTCAAGAGCTCTTTTCTGAATTGAAGCATCTGAATCCTGAAACAAAAAGTGAGGTCAATAGCTTTTCAATTTGTAAAAGAAACCCTTTGGATTTTTAATTATATGTTAAACAGGGAAGGGGAACAAGGCCATCCAACTAATACCTTTACACATTCCAGAATAGTTGCCCGATGCCTCTGCACTGCTTGAGCATCAGCTGTTACAGCCTTCATCAGCATGTTTAATGCCACATACCTGAAGAAAGAAGGTAGGAAAAGTTGACTTTATAATGGTGGGTAAGAATTAAAAAGAATACGGTACAAAATGATCTAAAGGGCTGAGAGCACTCAAGGAAGAGGAGACACTAGTCAAATGGGTTCCAGAAAGCAGCAAGAGAAATATAAAAATCGCATGGATTTAACCAATCAAGACATCATAACAGGGAGCTAAGAATAACAGGCTGGTTTAAATTCTAAATTGAAAAGTCCCATATGCAAGAGATACAAGAAGCAAATCAACTAGGACCTGAGGTAGTTAACAAAAAGCGTTCCTAAAAAGCAATTTTTTCTGTTTCTTTAATATATGCCAACCTAAAATGCTAGCTTGCTATACAAAAAGAATATATTCAAGTTCCAAGGTTGCCAAAGTCATTTATCATGCAAAGGCTAAGTGATTAAAAGACACAAGCACTCTTGAGTCTTGAGATTTTCACGACATAGTTTTAGTACAAAATGAGAATCTTCTTTCAATAGAGACAAACAAATTAAACTCTGGCTAGGGAAGAAGCAGTCTTTGCATTTCCCGCATGATGTAGCCAAACCTAACTTGCTTCTTACAAACATGACTCTTACAGGAGAAACTTTTGCAACATTACAATTCTCACAATACATCCCAAGACACGTAGGCCCCCATCTTATGAACAGTAGAGGGTAAATCTTTGATACTGTAATGAGCACTAAATTATATTGTATATGCTACTTATCAAACAACCTTTTGTACTATAATGCGTCTATTTCACTCGCACAAATTAGATTGTATAACAAAATACTATCATGTGTTTGTACATGAATCATAGAAGCTGAATATGAAGGTAAAAAAAATCTAAATGGACAAATATGTCATTAAATACAACAATAGCAAGCCTTATCCCATTCGGTGGAGTTGGCTACATGGATTGTATGTCTCCATTTTACTCTATCGACAACCAAATCTATAGATAAATTGTTAACCAAAAGGTCCCACTCAATGACTTCATCGAGTATTCTATTCAGCCTTCCTTTACTTATTTTTAGAGGACTTCATACTACTTAATCTATGCTCCTCATCAGCACATCCAATAACCTTCTTTGTATGTCCAAACCACCTCAAACTATTTTATATCATTTTCTCTTCAACAGATACCACCCCAACTCTTCCTTGAATATGTTCATTACAAATCTTATCTTATGTCATTAAATATAAAAGTAAATATTCCACTTTCGTAGTGGGGCAGTTGCAGTGGTGATAGTAGTGGCGGTGGCAATGGCAGCAGTAATGACAGTTGTTCTTGCAGTATAAGCAGCTTTGATACTCGTAAAAGGAGAGAATAGAGTAGAACAGTAATGTATCGTAAAAAAGCCCATTGCACCCTTCAAGACCCTATTGATAGAGATATTAGACTAATTACCCAAACTATTCTTTTACCCCTAATTACCCTTACTATGCCTAATTCCATGTATCAAGCTAGGTAATGATGGAGGACGGGGCAATATGAAGGCATCAATGGTGATGGAAGTGGGAAGCAAGTGTATTTTAGAAATTTATTTTTCCAACCTTTTTTTCTGAATACATGAGTAACCTATCAAAAAGAGCACCCTACTCACATCAGATGTCTTCCTAAGTTTCCTATCCTATCATCAACCTCCACCACCATGCAACAAGGTGGAGGTTGAACAAAGGTACGAAAAGAATTATCAATGACATGAGCTAAATTTGCAAGCCCATCAGCACAATAAACAAAATATCTATACTTCCAATCAAAATGAAAATTTCAGCTGAGTTATGAGCCTTCTCACTTCTGTTCTATATATATGCTTTATAAATGGACTGCAGTCATGTCGTTCATCCTTTCTTATTCAACAGATATATCTTACTCTAATTACAGTGCTTATTTTTTGTGTTTTCCCTTTCACTTTTATAAGTGTCATTTTGCTTAGCATACATTATAACTAACTGAATTGGTGTTTGTTGCTTTTCAATGAATGACAACTTATTGAGAAAAGGAAAAATAGCAATGTCTAAAGACAAACCTAATATTGTTGTCGCTGTTTGACAAGAATCTTCCAAGGATATTAATGGCAAGCACACGTAGGCCACCACTATCTTCAACACTCATGATTGTTTGAACACATTCATATAAAATGGCATTTCCTGCAACTTTATTTGACTCAGTCTTGGTAGCCACCTAAGAATAAGATCATCAAGTTCAAAAACTATCAAATCTCAAACGTATTACTACCATAACATGGAACCATAAATAGGAGAATCAAGAAACGGAGTCTAAAAATATAGCATTAACAAATTATTTGAATATTTACTGCATCAAAATTGAAATGGATAAATTTATTGCTTAAAAAACTTGGCTTAGACCAATAAAAGATTTGAGGTTTGAAGCTTTGACCAGCACAAAATCAAGCATACAAAATCACAGTAGGGATATTTGACTAGTCCATGTCTTGGATAAAATATGATTTATAAGATTAGAAAGAGTTGTATTAAAAAAAAAAATTAGAAAGAGTTGACACAAAGAAGCCATCCTTTCTCCTTGCAGCAAAACGCGTCAAAGATTTTGGTTTACTGCTTTTAGAAAAAAGGGTTCAGTTACAAGTACAACAGCATTTGAAGACGAAAGAAAATTCAAGTTCTCCATAGACCAGTACCACCCAAACATGACAAAATCCTAGTAGTATTTCCTGCTACACAAATTTCCTGGGTTGAATTTTTCTATCGTTTATTAACCTATCCACATTAGTCTGTTTTGGCATGTGAAAAGAAAATGTGATAATCAAATGTAAGCAAGTGGAAAGGATATCCCAAGCGTAGGTATAGTTGTTTTTAAAAAAACAGAGTTAACGACAGTATCAGGCAAAAATGCCAACTTATCCCATCACTGCAGCATAAGAATATAAAAAATTTAATACCATAAAATGACCATGAACACACAGCTGACCTGCGCAAGTATGTCATTCATTAAGTCACTAGCTTCGGCATTGCCTTCACCCAGTACTCGCAAAAGCTTTAGCAATCTAATATGGAGGAAAGGATCGGTGATGCCAGAAATGTCATATTCTGGTGCGTAAGGACTGTTAACTAGGTCCTTGAGACTTTTGACCACACTCTCTGTGCATTTCTACAATAAATGAAAACTTTCATTATAATATAAAGATGGCACAACCAAGGATCAATTTATATAAGAATTCCCCCCTCCCCCACCCAACCAAAAAAAAAAAAAAACTAAGTGAAATACCAAGAATCAGAACATGCGAGCCTTGCTTCAAGGCCCTTGCAAGCAAGAAGTTATACAAAGTTCGTGCCTATAGTATTTGTTATCTAGTCCATGGCTTATGCACACAATAATAGTAGCCCATAAATACAGCTCATGCCTCATTTCATTTTGTTAAAGGAAAAAGAATGCTAAAGCATTTCGTGATATTCACTCATACCTAAATCAAGGATTATATTCAAACAAAAATTAGATTCCATTAAGTGAGTAAATCAATTTTTTGGTAATTCTTAAGCTGGTACAAGAGATTATACAAGTCTATAGGAAACATAACTACCAAAAAGATGTCAAATTACCATTCTAAAGTATTCAAGGGCTTCTGCGCTAACTTTACACAGTTCTGTACAGAGCTGAACCCCAGTGATCAAAACTCCATGATGCTTCTCCCTAAGTAACGCAGCAGCAGAATTAATAAAATTTTCAGCCAAGTCTGGAACCTTCTTTATGATTCTTATTGCACATAATGCTGCCTACATTCAATCATGTGTACAGCCAATTCATCAGAATCATCAATGACTGCCAAAGAAGTTAAATATGATAGGCTTCATCAGTAGCTTCAACTTCAAAATTACCATAGCTATATCTATCATTCTTAGCCAGGAAAGGGAGGACCAATAAATACTGACAACTCATTGGAGAATGACTAACTCATTTGAGATTGCACACTTCAAAGAACATCAGAAAGCAAACTTCCACGGCAAAAAGAATGAAAAGTAGAAAAAAGGGATACATACGTCTTATATATTTCAAAATGATTAAGCATTCGTGTCTACTTCTTCAATTAACTTTAAGTGGATAGCAAGTAGTTACTGTCATTTAGTGGGGAATAGAGGCCACAGAAGCATTCGTGATCACTTCCCCCATTAAATTTGCATCATTATATGATATCCTATGTATGCATCAAATTTTCCAAACCTGTGAGATGTAAAAAGTCTAAGGAAGAGACATGTAATAAAAAGTCACCTTTTTCCGGACATTTGGGTCTCGAAATTGCAGCAACCTCTCAACCTCTGGTGCAAGATCACGAGCCATTTCTGCTGAACAAATGTTTCCTAAAGCACAAAGTGCAAGTCCAACAATATACTGATTTGTGTGATTAAGATCCCTGAGATTAAGTTAAGTTTTCCCCAGAATATGAGATTTTTCTTTCCTCTCATAATGAATGTTTCAGTAGAAGATCAAAAACAATAAGTTTGTAAATTAAAAATACTAAAAATCGGGACATAAGGAAGTAAATAAATTTCAAATTAAAACTGGATACTGTTTCAATGAATTTGTGACCAACATAAGAACCTCTTGTCTTTCATCAAGAAGCAACATAAGGCCAAGATAACCTATTCTCTTCTCTGGAAATCCAGGAGACGCAATCAACTTGAGGCATTCCATTTGACCAAAATGTGTTGGGTAGCCAAGCATGTGTATGAACATAAGCTTAGCCAGATTCCGATGCCTATAGTCTCGATCATTTTCATCAATTGCAGCACGAATGGCAGCACACTCTTTTCTCACAACAGCACGTTCTTCTGCTGCTGTTTTGCAGGCACGTATGGCCCGAATCATGTCCCTGCAAATGGCAAAATAAATTATTTTGTTCAAATATTGTAGTAGTATTTAAAAAAAGGAAGAAATTGACATAAAAACGTGCAATTCTATGCAGAAATAACCACCAATGTGTTATCTGATTATTTGATTTTGCAACAAAATAATACATTGAATTGAAGAGTCAACACCAAAAAAAAAAAAAAAGGGATAGATAGACACACATGTATACTATGATTTGGAAAAAAAAAACAACGGCACACATGCAACCAAGAAACATAATATAAATTCTAAAGTCAATCAATGTGCAAGAGTAGTCAATCGCATAAAAGTATGTCAGGCAAAACCTAGTACAGATTCTACAGAAGGTGATGACAAAAGAACCTCCACTACATGTAACAGCAAAACTAAGCCTATGAAAGTGCTTATAAGTTATAATATTGTCTTTTGTTGTCTCTGTATATTCATAAACGAAAACCCATTAAACAGATAACGAGAACTGAATTACAACATTATGATTTCATGTATAAAATCCTATCCATCTGGATTGCATTAATTAACAAGATGAATACACTAATGCCATTTAGCATATACTAGCCAAATACAGCTTCATTTCATAATTATGGGTTGTGCGTCCTTATAGTGCTGAACCTCGCTAATGGTTTACATTTTCAGTTGCTTAAAATATCGAAACCATATTTCTGCAATATTCAGCAGTTAAGAAATTCATGTGAACACAGGATTTGGTTCCCAATAAATGGAGTCACTTTTGCTGTTTAGTTGCATTGTTTTTAAAAGCTGTAATAAAGAAAAGAAACTTCAAAGAAGTACAGGTACAGCTTAATTTGTTGTGTTGGTTAGAGTGGACATAGAGAGAGAATTCTGTTTCCCTGGTGTATTTATGTATCCTTTGCCATGTTTATGGGCGCTATTATATGCATAGAACTTTGGAGCTATCCAACTCTTTAACACAACAAGAAAAATTAAGGTAAGGTTAACTTTTAAATTTAGACGTGCACCGAATACTGTAGGTTATTCTTATCTCATCAGAAACCAGCTATGATATAAATTCTTAACAAAGAGTCAACCATCATTAATTCATCTTAACCCCTCCTTACGCCAGCCATAGGATCCGATTTTGCGGCAAGCCAAAATCTTGCAAATGTCACTAAAACACAGATTGATAAAAATTGAAAATGCATAGATACACCGCTAGCTTGCCTGTGTGTAGTAATCCGAGGTGATACGATGTAAACAGCAGGACCAGTAAATCTTATAAAAAAATTTAGAAAAGGGTATTCAAGATTTTGGAACAGTCAATCGATAACTATGATCAGCACAATGCATGCTCTCGTTTAAGAATATGCGGGTTACTCTCCTTGCTCATGATCCAAAAAAAAAAAAAATGGAAACAGCAGGATCCATTGCTCACCTCAAGCGCGTCCCTGAAGAGAAGGGATTCATAATTGGGTCTCAGAAAGCTCAATCTGATCAAATCGAAAACAGTCAAATCGAACACGCGAACAATCACGAACCACCTTGGGTGACAATCATAAATTTGTTGTTCCAAATATGGTGACCGCGGTCCAATTGCTTTTAGCGATGAATAACAGACGGAGAATCAGAGCAGATGGCAACAGAGATTTGGATCTGAGACCGAGGGAAGTGTGTGTGTGTGAGACTCTCTAAAATTCAGGGAGGGTCCTTTCCTTCTCCTTCAAAGAACGAACGCTCGTGTTTTGTGTTTGCTGTCTGTGAAATCTCAATTTCTGTTTTTGATTTGATGAAATGACACAAATTCTCAAAAACAACTGAGATAGTATGACACGTTGTCACATAAAATTGTACATTCAGCTGCCTTTTTACCGAATTCCTATTGGCCTGTTATAGCTATTTTCCTCACCCTTGGGAAAATTGAAGGATAATTTTTTTCAGGAGTGCTTCAGTCTTTTTTATCTTTTATTTTTTTAGTTTTTTTTTGGGCAGGCTTTACTTTAGTCAATTTGAAGTCTATGTTCTTATTGGCGCCTTTCATTATTTTGATGATCCTTAATTTTTCATGTAAGGTTCGATGAGGCTCACAACTGAATTCAAGGAAGACAGCTAATAAAAAATTTAAATTTTCAAAACTATTTGCAAAGATACATTCGTTTTATCCAATTCATCTCTAACATATAATTGGCCTATTCGTTTTTTTTCCTTACATATTTTTGGAAAAAATTCAAAAAAATACATTTAAAAATGAGAAAAGACAATTTGTTGCTGACCAAATTGCCCTTAGTTCAATTGAGAAACATAAAAGTGAAGTCATTAATGTAAAATATAATATTGTTAATATAGATGCAGATGTTATTATTAACCCCTGAAATTTGTGCCCTCAAAATTATCTCTAATTTTTTGGATATGAAGTTTAAAACATGAAAGTAAAGTCGTTAATATAAAATATAATATTGTTAATATAGATACAGATGTTGTTATTGTCCCTTGAAACTTGTGAACTAAACTAATGACATTTTTGTCAGAATTGAAAATCCCAGATTCCTATTTTAGTTCTGACTTGGGATTTGATAAATTCATAGCACCAATTTTGCTTTTCCTATTTTTAATTGTATTTTTCTGGAATTTTCCCCATCTTTTTTATAAATTACTCTTTTTTTTCACATAAATCCAACTTATATAAGGATATGTCATTGTATAGTACTCCCTTCGTTCCTTTTTATAAGAAATATTTAACCGAATCTTGCAGTTCGAAACGTTGGGTAAGAAAAATAAATATGTCAAAATTGTAACCCTTTTTAACTAAAATACTCTTATTTATAAGAACAAAGGGAATAAGAGAGAGAATAAGGAAATTATTATAATAAAAAGGATTGTAGAAGAGAGATAATAAGAAAATAAATATGGGAGAATTACACTGTAGTCCCATGGAAGCTAATAAACGAAGAAATGGTCTTAGGAAATTCTGAAATTACTTTCAAGTTCCATGGGACCATTTTATAATAAATTGAAAATGGCAAAAGACCAAGATGCCCCTGTCAGATAAATAGAGAGAGGGAAGGGAAAAAGATGTAAAATGCAGAAACGAACAGCTCCAAAAATGGCATGAAGAACGAAATGAAGATCATAAGCAAATGTTGAAGAGTAAGGTAAGGAATTGATGCTAACAACTCTTTTGTCTTCATTATTCCATTTGACTCATGTTTTCCGTTGAGTGGCTAAACAGATTTTTTAGTTTGATCCATCTTCGTTTGGTCCTGAAAAATGGAAAAAGATGACAGCTTTTTCCATTTACTGTCCTCTTGTTGCTTGGAAACTAAAAAGGTAGATCTAGTAAGTGCAATGGATTTGCTTTGGCTGTGGTTTAAATGTGTTTTGGTATGATTTAGTATGCTCTATTTTCTGGTTCACTATGCTCTGTTTTTGTAATAGAAGAGCTAAGAAATGAATATGGGGGTGCAAGAATTGTGGCTACATAACATGATTTACATAGGAAAAAATGTGTTGTTAGTAGAGGTAACGATAGTTGTTAATGGAGGCTGCTAAACTTATTAATGACAACTATATATCATGTGTAAATGTTTTTTTTCAACTATAGGTTTTATTGATTCATCTTCATTTTGGTTCTGAAAAAATGGAAAAAGTTGTGTGCCTTTTGTAGATATTGTCCTCCATATGCTTGTAAAACTATAAAGGAAGGCCTAGTAAATGCAATTGATATGCTTTAGCTAAGGTTTCAATGTGTTTGGGTGTGGTTTTGCATGCTCTATTTTTGCTGTCATTATGCTCTGTTTTCTGGTTCATGGTGGTGTGTTTATGCAATAGAAGAGGTAAGGAATGAAGATGATGGTGAAGGGTTTGGGGCTACATAACCTGATTTCCATAGGAAAAAAGAGTTGTTAATAGGAGCAGTAATAGTTGTCAATGGAGGCTCTTTAACTTGCTAATAGCAATTAGAGGTCATATTTAAATGTTGTTTGTGAGAACTAAATGTTTTTTTGATTGATCTTTGTTTTGGTCATGATAAATTGAAAAAGACTGTATGATTTTTGTGAGCATTGTCCTCCATATGCTTGCAAACTATAAAGGAAGGCCTAGTAAATGCAATGGATATGCTTTGGCTAAGGTTTCAATGTGTTTGGGTATGGTTTTGCATGCTCTGTTTTTGCTGTCATTATACTTTGTTTTTTGGTTTATGGTAGTGTGTTTCTGCAATAGAAGAGGTAAGGAATGAAAATGAGAGTGAAGGGTTTAGGGCTCCTTAAAGGAGTTGTTAATGGGAGCAACGATAGTTGTCAATGGAGGCTCCTTAACTTGTTAATGACAACTAGAGGTCATATTTAAATGTTTTGCTTGTGGTGTAATGGTGTTTGAAAAGTTTGCTATGTTTTTTGGTATTTTGTACTGTTTTCAATCATTATAAGTGGGATTTAATGAACAATGTGTGAAATATGTGTGGTTGGAGATCCTGATTATGTAGTAAGAATGTATTGTTAATAGGGGCTGCGACATTTGTTAATAAGGTTGATGAAATTGTTAATGAAATTTTTTTGTGCAATAGATAGCGGTGATGGCTATCTCGTCTGACAAAAATCTACTATGTTTCCTTCATATAGGGGGAATGTTTGAAGTCAGTAGAGATGATGATTTAACATATGTTGGTGGAATCATTAGATCCAGAATCATTAAGGAAGGAATAAGATTAGAAGAGTTTAAAACAATGATATCCTCCATTATGGGAAAAGAGAGCGACGGACTTGTTATGAAGTTCAAATTGCGGTGTGCATGCATTTTCAGCTGTAAATGAAGGTTGGATATAATATGGTTTGGTATCCCACTTTTATTTATGGAAAGTTGTAATCAGTTGTAAATTATGTTGTCAATGTATGGACCTGAAGTTGTCATTGAAGGCTCATGCAGTTTTTAATATATATATATATGTAGTTATGTTGACATTTGTGTATCCCACTGTCATATATTGAAAGTTTTAATCTGATGTAAATTATGTTGTCAATGAACAAACCTCAAGTTATCATTATAAGCCCATGTGGTTGTCAATGTATGCCCATGGAGTTGTTAATATATATTTATGCAATTATGTTGACATTTGTGTATCCCAATGTCATGTATTGAAAGTTTTAATTTAATGTAAATTATGTTGTCAACGAATGAACTTTGGGTTGTCATTATTGCCCCATGGAGTTGTCAATGTACGCCCATGCAGTTGTTAATATATATTTATGCAGTTATGTTGACATTTGTGTATCCCACTGTTATGTATTGAAAGTTTTAATTTGATGTAAATTATGTTGTCAATGAATGGACCTTGGGTTGTCATTATTGCCCAATGGAGTTGTCAATGTACGCCCATACAGTTGTTAATATATATATATATATATGCAGATATGATGACATTGGAAAATGAGTTTATGTGCGTATACTTATAGATTTCCTATGTTGTTGATATTCCATATTAATTAGGTGGTCATAGTCACATGTGGACGCTCCTTCACTTGGCAATGGAGGCACCACAAGTTGTCAGTGAAGGCCCTTTGACTTGTCATTGTAGGATGACTGAGTTGTTAACACAGTTATGTTGTTATGAAGAGTTGTCAACGGAGTCGCAATGACTTATCAATGGAGGCACCACAAGTTGTCATTGAAGGCCGCTTGAATTCTCAGTGAAGGCCCCTTAGGTTTTTAACACAATTATTGTAATATCCCAAAATGTACTCAAGGGCTAAATGTACAGAATAGATGGTGGGATTAATGACAGAATTACCTCTAGAAATTTTGTTACGACTTTAGTCAATTTTCACATGCAAAAAAAATTGGCAATTGAATATTATATTGCAAGTGGATATTTTATAAAATCATCATCTCCTTCACAGGGCCATGACTTACATAAGATATAAGGAGACAATATTGGTTATTAATATATGACATGTGAAGGCAATTTGACCAAGTTGTAAAAGGTGGTGACTAAGTCAACAATTTCAACTAAAGAAGTAATATTTGAAGAGTTGGAATTATGATTGATTCAAGAAGCTCTTTTGGCTATTCCAAGGGCTACAATTCGTATGGCATGAGAAGGAAAAGAAAATATGTTGAATTGGTCAAATATTGCAACTAAAGTAATGTATTTGAAGAGGCAAAAGTTATGATAAATCAATGAGTATTTGTTTTGCTCTTTAAGAGCTATTTACGGTGACAATAAAGAGAGAAAGAGAAGCACATGAAAGACCAAGTAAGGAGATGAAGACTTGGTCAACAATTGTAGGCCAAGCATAAGATGATATCTTGTATACAAAAGGGGAAAACATTTCGGTCAAAAAGGGAGGAGGAAGGAAAGAGAAAACTTGAAGTAATTTTCACCACATCTTTTATCTACTTTTGCACCATATTTTCGTTTGGACTTTGAGAGATAAGAGGGGCCAAAAATCTGATCATTAAGTCACATATTTCATCTCTCCTCAAGTCGGTTGCAGCAGCAAAAAACGTGGAGGAAGAAAAGCAAGGTTTTAAGGTGAGCTTAATCTTGATTTTTCACCTTCTTAACCTCATCTATGGCTCAAGTGACCTTCATGAAACTTGTTCCTCTCTTCCTTAGCTTCATTTCTATGGTTTTTGTTTTTGAAGAGGAGGAGTTTTCAGCCACCTTGCAAGAACAAAAGTTGAGGAATCAAGAAAAGAACACAAGAAGAAGCAAGAGGTGAGTAAGAGCATTATGTTGATGTATATGATGCTTTAATTGGCTGAGTTGTGGTGGGCTATTGTGACAGCCCTAATTTCGTTTTTTTAGGGTATATTAGGGATCATAAAGCTTTCATCCTATATATGTGCTTATATGTTGGTTTGGAGGCAAATGAGCTAAGCTTAGTGATTAGATAGTGAAGTGGTTGTTTGTTGTGAAATACCCTAAAATTCTGCCAAAACAGGACATGGGGAATGAGTGGGAATTTGTTCATTTTGATGTTACCATTGTGTTCTACACGAAAAATTATGTGGGAATAGGTTTGGTTGTTGATTTTGAAGTCATTGGACACATTGGTTGAAAATTGGAAAAACTGTCAAGTGTAACTTTGTGCAGGGCAGTCAGTTTGTAGGGACATTTTGAATGGGCAATTGGTGTCTAAAAATTCTGAAAATTTCCAGTCTTAAAGTTCACATTTCAAGCTTCAAAATGGACATATGATTTGTGTCATTTCGGTTTTTGAGCTGGGAGTTCTAGTTGCCCAAAGTTTGATGTCGAAACTGGACCTAATTCTGGAGCAGTGTGGAATGTTGTTAATTCTGAAATTGTGTGGTGATTTCTGGTAGTGATTCATATTTTTCCTATGAAGAAGACTTCAAGAGCTTTCAATAGGCTTTGGGATCACCTCATTTTGATTTTTCTAGAATTAGTTATGATTTTTCAAAGATGTTGGAAAATTCTGGCAGATTGGTCACCTATGCGAAAATTGAAGATTTTATGGCATAATGTAATATTGTGGAACTTTGAGGTTAGAAATTAGCCTTTTAGGTTAATTGACCACTTTAGCTCCTTAGTTGACTTGATTAATTGACCATAGTGATAATCAACTTAAGTATTATAGAGATAAAATTTGGGAAAGAGATTGACGGGTTGTCCCTAACTTGGTTTACAGGATTTGATATTTGCCGTCCTCGTGAGCCCGCTGTGCCAAGAAACGTCAGGAAAGGATCAGGTAGTGACTCTCTCTCTTATACTGTGTGTAATGCTTTGTATGTGTGTGTTATCATGGTTCTGTGATGATTTATTTGATGTTGCTGAGGTTACAGCTGGTGATAGCTGTCGTTTACAGCGTAAGCTGTCGTTTACAGCGCAAGCTGTCGTTATTGTGATTACAGCGTAAGCTGTCGTGATGAAGATTACAGCGAGAGCTGTCGTATTGTGTATACAGCCGTGAGTGCTGTCGTTTGTGGTGAAAACCATGTATCTTTGAGATTGATGCTGCTGTTGTTGCTGGTTGTGATTTATGTGCATGCTTGGTATTTATACATTGTATGAGTGGTTTGTTACTACTGGGATTCTCTCGAATCTCATTCTTTCCTATGACTAACATTTCAGACAGGGCATGTGGCTCAAAGGAAAAGCGGCCAACCCGGAGCAATTAGGACCCTTAGGGGTATATTCGATTTTGGAGACGTTGGTTATCCTTTTAGGACTTGGTTATCCATTTAGAACTTGGGATTACTGTATATTTTGAGATATGGGTATTATATTCGATTTTGGTTGTGTAATCCCCTAGTGTATATTTATAAACTTCAGATTATATATGTATAGAACCCGGGAGTTGCCGGGGGTTTGGTTATACACTCTGTCATACGTGAATGTAGATAAACTGCACAGGTAATTATATTCGAACTTTGAAATGGAGACCAGGAATAGGAAGAGATTTTGAATGATCTTGTGAAAACCCTACTACAAAGTAGGAGATTGAAATGAGTTTAAGTTATCCGAAGGTCTCTAATCTAATTTAATTATCTAATATCGAATTATAATTACGTGATTAAAGGCAGGGTGTTACAATTATGCTATTATGAAGAGTTGTTAATGATTCTATATCTGACGATTCCACCAACATATGTTAAATCATCATCTCTACTGACTTCAAACCTTCCTCCTATATGAAGGAAACATAGTAGATTCTTGTCAGATGTGGTAGCCATCACCGCTGTCTACTGCAAAAAAAAGTTGTTATTAACAATTTCACCAGCCATATTAACAAATGTTGCAGCCCCAATTAACAACACATTCTTACTATATAATAAGGACCTCCAACTACACATATTTCACACATTGTTTATTAAATCCCACTTATAATGATTGAAAACAGTACAAAATACCAAAAAACGTAGCAAACTTTTCAAACACATTCCAAACACCATTACACCACAAGCAAAACATTTAAATATAACATCTAGTTGTCATTAACAAGTTAAGGAGCCTCCATTGACAACTATCGTTGCTCCCATTAACAACTCTTTTTTCCTATGGAAATCAGGTTATGCAGCCCTAAACCCTTCACCCTCATCTTCATTCCTTACCTCTTTTATTGCAGAAACACACCACCATGAACTAGAAAACAGAGCATAATGACAGCAAAAATAGAGCATGCAAAACCATACCCAAATACATTGAAACCTTAGCCAAAGCATATCAATTGCATTTACTAGGCCTTCCTTTATAGTTTGCAAGCATATGGAGGACAATGCTCAAAAAAATTAGATAGTCTTTTTCAATTTATCATGACCAAAACAAAGATCAATAAAAAAAACCTTTAGTTCTCACAAACAACATTGAAATATGACCTCTAGTTGTTATTAAAAAGTTAAGGAGTCTCCATTGACAACTATCGTTGCTCCTATTAACACATCTTTTTTCCTATGGAAATCAGGTTATGTAGCCCTAAACCCCTCACCATCATCTTCATTCCTTACCTCTTCTATTGCAGAAACACACCACCATGAACCAGAAAATAGAGCATGATGACAGCAAAAACAGAGCATGCAAAACCATACTCAAACACATTGAAACCTTAGCCAAAGCATATCAATTGCATTTACTAGGCCTTCCTTTATAGTTTACAAGCATATGGAGGACAATATCCACAAAAGGCAGACAATTTTTTTCATTTTTTCAGGAATAAAATGAAGATGAATCAACAAAACCTATAGTTGAAAAAAAACATTTACACATGATATATAGTTGTCATTAACAAGTTTTGCAGCCTCCATTGACAATTATCATTGCCTCTCCTAACAACACATTTTTTCCTACGTAAATCATGTTATGTAGCCACAATTCTTTCAATCCTATCTTCATTCCTTAGCTCTTCTATTGCAAAAATAGAGCACAGTGAACCAGAAAATAGAGCATAGTGACAGCAAAAAAAAAAAAGAGCATACTAAATCATACCAAAACACATTTAAACCACATAGAAAACAAATATATTTCATTTACAGATCTACCTTTTTAGTTTCCAAGCAATCAGATGATAGTAAATGGAAAAAGCTGTCAGAATTTTCCATTTTTCAGGACCAAATGAAGATGGATCAAGCTAAAATCTGTTTAACCACTCAATGGAAAACATGAGTCAAATGGAATAATGAAGACAAGAGAGTTATTAGCATCAATTCCTTATCTTACTCTTCAACCTTTGCTTATGATCTTCATTTCGTTCTTCATGCCATTTCTAGAGCTATTTTTTTTTTGCATTTTACACCTTTTTTCCTTCCCTCTCTCTATTTATCTCACAGGGGTATCTTGGTCTTTTCCATTTCCAATTTATTACAAAATGGTCTCATGGGACTTGAGAGTAATTTTAGAATTTTCTGGGACCATTTCTTCATATATTAGCTTCCATGGGACTACAATATAATTCTCCCAATAAATATTTTAGAAGTAATAAGTCTTTGGGGCTATGAAAATTTATTATATTGATATTAAATAATGGCAAAAATGGAAAAATAAGAAGTAAAAAAATAAAACATTATTCCTATGCAAGATTTTTTTATAAAAATAAATAGAGGGAGTAGTAATCAATGGTGACATCATAAATACCATTATCAAATTTAAAATAGGAGAAAATACACATTTTTTGGGTCTAAGACAAAAGTGCAAATATACTTGTATAAAGTTTTATTTAGTTCTTTAATTCTATACAAATTTTTTAAAGGGAAAATCCTAATTAAAATACCAAAATCCAGATTCAAGTCTACACTTTCAATTAATTATTAATCAGGCCAAGAGGAGTAATAAGGGATTTCTAAATATTGTATTTTTACATTTATACCCTTAAATGTTTACTAGCCTATTTCCTCTCTCCTCAGTTAGCAATAACTTTTTTTTATTTAATTGTTCTCACTCACCCTCTATATATTTTAATCAAAATAAATATCCTATCTAGGGGTGTTCATATGGTCCTTGTCCCGGCCGTCCGACCTTGATACTGACGAGATTGGGACTAAAAAATCCCGGCTTACCGAGACTAGGAAAATCCGGGACCGGGCCTAGAAGATACTGGGACTGGGACGAAATCTAGTTAAGGCTTTGAGAATCCCGGTCCCGGTATTATATATATATATATATATATATTTATATTTCTTTGAATATGGGTCTAATGCAAAAACCATCTATTACCTGAACCTTTTTTTTATACTCTCAAACCCTCACTCTTAGACCCAAACCAACCATGAACCCAATCCAATATTAGTAATTCAGTATCATCTTATCAGACATATGGACTCAATCATCTCAATTCATGTTTGTTGTTTGATTTCTCCACCCCAATCATTAATTTGCCTATATATTAAAGGTTATGCAATTTTTTTTTTTGGACATATGATCTGCAATTTTTTAGTTTGGTGTGACTCAGTAGAGTCACCTTTTAATCCAGGAATTCCTGGTCTTTGTCCCGGGATAGTCCCGGTTGTACCGGAACTGGCACTAGGCACAAGTTCCCAATCCCGACTTCATACTTGGACGGGACTTGGGATTGGGGGATCCCGGTCCCGGATTTGAACACCCATAATCCTATCTTTTCAAAGTTATTGAACGAGTTCAAAATTTGTGGTTTCCAAGTACTATGTCGCACCATGACCTATAACCATACTGGCAATATATGCTTACTTAAAATTTCTCACAAACACCTTGTTCTCATGAATTATGCAAAAAATAAAAAAAATCGCAAGACAATGGGAAAGGGAATTGGAGAAATTGATCAAAAGAGTATCAGTACCCTGTGGGAGGGAGTGAAATTTCCTAACTTGTAAGACGTAAGAAGAGGCAAACTGGGAGCTTTGGAAGCCATTTTTGCTCAAGAAAGAGGGCAGAGACCCAGGGGTCTTGTATTGTTATTCTTTAGGATGGCAGGAAGTGTTTGATGATTAAAGAATAAGCGAGAAGGGTTAGGGAAGAAAGAGGGATTCTTGTTTGTGAAGAGGGGAAATAGGCTATTAAACATTTAAGGGTATAAATGTAAATTTACAATATTCAGAAATCCCTTACTACTACTCTTGGATTGATTAATAATTTGTTGAAAGTGTAGGTCTAGATTTAGATTTTGGTATTTTAACTAGATTTATTTGAGATCTTTTGTCAACACCCATTAACATTTTGATATGCACAGAGTAATGAGCGCAAAGTTTTGTAAGGCATACAGAAATAACAGAAACTTACTGATATTAAGTACAAGTTTACATACAGGAGTCTTCCCCGTAGAGATTGGTAAAATATATACGTTTTCTCAAAATATACAAATTAACCTAACATAACCCAACTGCTCTGATCGTGGGGTCCTTAAATTGCCTATGTCTACTACTTTACCCTTGGAGCCACTGGTTCCCGTTAGAATATTTATTTGATTGAAAAAGGGTGAGATTCAAATGAATTTCAGTAGTAACAGATAATCATTCATAGAAGATGTGATAAATAAATATGCCGAATACCAGATAATGCAATATTATACTAACATATAACTCAATTCAATTAGAAATGTGTTTAGAGCCAACCACTGTTGCAACCCCTACGCATTCCGTACCTTAGTTCTCGACTGGGCATATCAGTGTACCTGTAGGCACTATTCGTCAATATACTTGTAGGCACTGTGTATCATACATATTACAGACTATGGCATATATAAAGCATATAAAGATTCACATAATATATGAAGGATAGAGTTACTACCTTAAACCCTTTTTGATCCTTAAATTGTCTCCTCGAACTTTGTGCCACATTTTGGGCTATCAATCGGGTCCTAAAATTCCAAATGTACAAGAATTAGGTTAAAACTCATTCATGTACCACTTTAGAGACTTCCAAAGTATTTTTTGTAGTTATATTAGTCTACATTGAAAAATTATCAAAATGCCCCTAGGGACTTAGCCTGGCCCCTCCGTACCCTGTCCAACCGTACTTTTCCTAAAATTTTTTCCAGGCTATTCTTACATATTTTTTCCCAAAGGATCCATTTCCCTCCTCAGTTTTCACAAAATCACTACCAAATGACAGTTTTGCCCTTGGCAGCCCCTAATTAGGGTTTCAGGGGCGTTTTGGTCATTTCGCTTTTTAGGTCTTTTCTGAAAAAGTGTTCAACACTAACCCGACCTAATTTTTCCTCTTGAACTCAATAGACCCATCAATTTTATGAAAATCCAGCTCCTTGCCTCACTTTTAGCCCTGGCCAAAAATTGTAGGGTTTTAGGAAAAAATGGGGTTTTTAAATTCTAACGCTAAAAACTTGCTCCTTTTCACTTCTAATCACTTAATTAACAATTTAAACACTTAATTACACAAGATTTGAGGAAATTTGGGTAGCAAAAACCCTTAGGGTTATCACTTCCCAAACCTGCAAATTAGAACAAAACCAAACATAAATCCATAGATAACTTCAACAACAATAACCACAATAACAAAGATTTGAGGGTTTTGAAGTTACCTTTATGTTTCTCCTTCTCTCTCTCTCTCTAACCGAGCTCTCCCTCCTCAAACCTTGATGTTTTGCTTGCTAAACATGCCAAATCATGGAGAAGAGAAGCTTAGAGAAGATATTTCACAAGCTAGAAGCTAAATCACAAGAGAAATCACAACTTACCTTGAGATTTTCTCTTCCTTCTCTCTAAAAGCTTCAAGTTCTCTCTCTCTCTCTCCCCTCTCTTGTGTTATGGCTAACGAAAATGAAGGAAAGATGAAGGGAAAGATGTTTTAAAATATCCCATTTCCTTTGATTTAATTAATTGCAAAAATTTCCAAAATGTTGACTTTTGTGGCATCATGCACTTAATCTCTATCCACAAGTAGTTGGTGTCCTAAAGTTCCATTGAGCTTAAACAAATATTTCCCTTTGATCGGCCCAATTTCACGTCCCACACCCATATGAGAAGCCAAATAGGCTGATGTGAATTTATATCAAAATTACCTCATTTGCCATCACAATTTTTTCCATCTTTGGATTTGTGGCAATTTTGGCAGATTTTCTGCCCAAATTTTAAAAAAATCACATCTTTATTTGTAGACATCATATTGGAGTGATTCCAAAGGCTATAGAACCTTTATTAAGTCAAGTTTCAAGGAAAAATATAGTCTTTAGCTAACTGGAAGCATAAGATTCCCAGAATTTAAGTTTTTGGATACTGTTCCAGAAAATAGACAGTTTTTTCTGGACTAACTTCAAAAATTCATAACTTTTTACATACAACTTCAAAAATTACCCATTACCTATCAAATTAAAACTTATGATGTCGACTTTCATCCTTTAAAATTTCATAATTTATGGTCATTATTTGGTCACCCAAAACTATATGACAAACTCGCTACCTCACAGAAAATTTCACTGGCAGCATAATCACATTTCAATTCTTCAATATTTAATTCCTATGGTCTTGAATATTCACCATTCCACTTCATTGAATATTTCAAATAATTACAATACATTTTGGTGAATAAAATTTGGTGTGTTGCATTTTTCCTTTTGTAAAACACATGTTAGTATTCAAATTTTAAATATTAACCTATTAAGTTTATTTTTTTTAGAAAATAACTGTGGTTAGCACACAAAAAATAATTAATTGAAACCAACGATATTATTACAATTAAAAGAATAATAAAATGATATTTCATGAAATTAAGGGACCAAACTGAAATCATGTATAAAGTTAAAAGACTAATTATACACTTTGATTTGTGCTGAAAATGATGAATTGTTGAGCCCATTTTGTGATATCTTATATGAAGCACATTATTTGGATAATCTAATATCAAATTTTTGTGTCATCTTTTACTTAAAAAGAGAATTAAAACCACCAAATAAATCATAGAATCCGAGTTCCAAATATGTAATGGTCTAAATATAATGAGCTCAAAGGTTGGGAATGGGAGCCAACTTTAGTCCATGTTATAATGCTCCGAATTTTGATTAAGGGCTAATTGCATTTATTGAGAATGATTTTATGAATTGAAGTTTATTTGAGATCTAAATTAATTATTGGAAATATCCAACACCCTGTATTTTAGCATAATTATGTGGCAAAGTAATTTTTGGGCTAAAATTAGAGGGAATGACTCATGGAGAAGAAAAAAAGAATTAAAATATGTGTTATGTGTCAATTCAAGTGAATGTGCCATAATCAGGGGAAAAATTGAAAGAATGGAAAATTATTGGCCAATTAGTCAATGATTAATGGAGAAATTAATTACTAACTAAGATAAATGAGAAGGGTAACTAAATGGCTAAAGAAGTAGTTAGAGTAACTAATTAGTTACTTACTTTATGAGAATCAATGAGAGTTGGACAAGTGGCAGGTTGGAATGATGATAAAGTAGTAAGAAAAGTCAAATTGGAATTTAAAAATCATATTTTCCCCTCACCCCTCAATTTCTGCTGAGCATGAGTATGGGCAAGGGAGGAGCACTCATTTCATCTTCCTCACACACTCTTCTCTCTCATTTCTCTCTCTCATTCGTACAGCCATTGGATTCCATGAAAGAGGAAGAAGCTCTTCATTAAGGTAGGCCATTTGACCCTTAAGATGACCTCAAACACAAAAACTCCCTTCTTTAATCTTGTTCCCTGTGTTGAGAGCTTTGATTCTATGATTTTAGATTTTCCATTGGTGGTGTTTTGAGCACTCAAGGAAATCTAGTAGTTTGAGAAGCAAGGAACACCTTTGAGAAAGTTGTAAAGGTGGGTAAGATAAACATTTCTCCCTATGTTTTGTGGCATTTGGTTGAGCTCATAAATTCTGAAAATTTATGCCCTATTTTTGAAAATTAGGGTCATTGAATGTTTGGTATATTGTGGTCATAGAAATGGTGTTTTGTTGTGTGTTTTGAATAGATAGAATTGAATTGAAGTTTAAATGTCAAGTTTGGCTATTTTGAATTTTGTGTTGAATGTTGCCTTAAATAGAGCATGGTGATGGAATGAGAATTTGGTTGTTTTGATGTTTCTATTGGATTCCTTGTGGAAAATTGTGTGGGAGTAGTGTTGGATATGAATTTTGAACCATTGGAAACTTAGGTTTAAAAGTTCCAAGTTTTGGTTAGTGAAAACCCTGTGCAGGTAGTCAGCTTGCATAGACGTTTTGAATAGGTAAATAGTGGCAAAAAAAATCTGAAACTTTCTAGTCTAATAGAGCACATGGCAAGCTTCAAAATGGATAGATAATGTTTGACATTTCGATTTGTGTACTGGGAGATATAAATTTCCAAAGTTTGGTGTCGAATTGGACTTTATTCTGGAACAGTATGAACATTTGTTGAATTCTAGATTCTTGTGGTTATAGACATCAATGATTCATATTTTTCATGTAAAGAGGACTTAAAAATCTTTAAGTACGACTTAGGATCACCTCATTTCGATTTTTTTATAATTATTTATGATTTTTGGAAGTTCAACCCAAAAACTGAAATTTTCTTGGCCACAGCCGAAAGTCCTTGGCCACAGCCTAAAAGCTTCTGACCTGCTTTTGGCCTTAGCCAGAAGACTCTTGACCGCAGTCAAAAACTCTCTGACCTGATTTTGGCAGCAGTAAAAAGTTGTTGGCCGCAGCCCAAAAGTTTTTGACTTATTTTTTGCCGCAGCCAAAGATTCTTGGCCGCGGCCAACACCCAAAAATAAAAAATTTTCACAATTATAAGATGGTCTTTGAGATAATACTTTCCAACTTTTTAGCCACTTGTTTGGGCTTTTAGTAGCCACCCAAGGGACTTTAATGATAACCAAATCTAAGTATTTTGAAGTCATTTGAGTATTGGGATAAGTAGTAACCTGTCGTTCTTAATTATGATTATAGAATTTGATAATTGCCTGGAACGTAGAAGGCCTATGCTTGAACAAGAACAGAAAAAGCAAGGTACTGACACTTTCTCCTATATCATGTTTAATGCATTGCTTGTTTGTATTTTAAAAGAGGCAAGCTTCACCCAAGAGGGGGTGAATTGGGTGATGTGATCAATTTTTCAATTGATGTAGTGATATGACTTTAACTATAAATAGAGTAGAGTTAAGAAGATTAGTACACAGAGAGTTATATTGGTTCGGCCCAAAACCCAGGCCTACGTTTAGTCCTCAGAGATCAAGACCTACTGAGATTTTTACTATACTTTCAAGATTCAATGGGCTCTTGGAACGCCGAAAAACAATAATTGTCATTCAATGGACTATGAGCAGAAATATTCTAACACTTAGAAATTTCTCTCCCCCTTACGACAAGTCTTACATATAGAAAAACAAACCTATGACCTTTCTATCTTGCTTATGTATACAAGTCTTATGAGCAGCAACGTTCTCTCCTGCTTACACCACTGTAAGTCTTACGAGCAGCAACGTTCTCTACTGCTTGTATCTTGTAAGTCTTATGAGCAGAAAGTCCTACGAGGAATTCTCTCAACTGCTTTTCTCGTAAGGATATCTACCTTCTCAAGGTCCCAGTACCTTGAGATCAAATGAAAATAGAATATGAAGTGTATACAGACTCTCTTATAAAGCAAATATGATAAACACTGAAGTATAATAAGAATACAAAGAAAATGTGAATAACAGAGACTCATGAATTTGCTTGTTTGAATTCTTGCTTTTCGTTATCTTTGATTGTCCCTGAAGCTCTGCATTTATAGCCAGTTGATTTTTCCCATTGAATAATAATCATTGTGGAGCATAGCATTATACTGTGGAACAACATACATACGTTTGAAATCTTTGAACATGGTAGGTATGTTGGAAATTGTGCCCTAAGACCAATCATTGTACTTTAAACATTATTATTTTAATGAAATTTCTCCATTCTGTTATCATATTATTTGCATGTTAACTGTGATAATTGTATCCTTGGATAATTCATAAAGATTGTCCTAAAATGTCCCTGGTCGGTCATCTATGCGGGAGCAGAGATGAAACAAGACTAGTATGACTTTGATAAGATATGGAGATACAAATCAAAGTCTTAGGCACTTGTAAGAGTACAAGGTACTGGACCGATCCACTATGAGAAAGCTACATGGATCAAGTCATAAGCTTTTCTCATGTATAACCACGTCACAATGCCCTTAGACCTGAGGTCATCATGGATTCCTACACGAGAGTTGCTAAGCTATGAACTAGTCAAAAGTCACTTTTGACCGGGTGATGATAAAGGCTACGATCGGGCTTGGTGATTTTTCATGTAGAGGAATATGAATGATCAAGATGGAATTTGTCCCTCACATTAGTAGAGAGATATTACTGGCCCCTCGATAAGTGAGTCTGAGAAATGTATGGCCATACTATGATGAAAGGAGTTTCTGTCTCTGTTATCAGGCTACTCAGGAATCAAGAAAGTAATGGTCAGGAACAAGAGGATGACATTTTCCATGCCTTATCCTTGATCGATATATCGTGTGACAAAAGGGACGTGACATGGTTGTATGACAGGTTGCATCGTGATAACGATCCTCATATGAATTGGGTAGTCGTAATGTCTTGCTAGAGGCCGCTTGCGACTTTTGGGTTAGTGTAGTTATTGGGCCACTGCCAACTTCATATGGGCCTACAGGGTCGCACACAAGAATGACCCAATACGAGATAATGTTTGATTTAGGGTGGATGAATTTTATATTTATATATATATAATATAAAATTCATTAATAATATTATATAGATATATATATATATATTCGAAATATATATCTTATATATATATATATATTATTTTATATTATTATATTTAATAATATTATATAGATATATATATTTTCGAAATATATATATATATATATGTATATATATTATATGATATTATTATATTGTGTTGGTTTTAAATTTAATTTATTAAGATATATTAAATTTAATAACTAACATGATAGAGATATAGTATCTCAGATTTAATTTATGAAGATAAATTAAATCTAATGGCTCTTTATTTAAATTAAATAAATAGGTTAAATTAAAACTGTTGGACAGATTTAATTTAAACTGAATTTATTTAATTAGCTCATCAAGACAATTAATTGTTAATTAATTTTGAAATTAATGATGATTAATTTTGAAATTTGAAAATAATCCTCATGGGTTATAAACTTGATAGAGCTGATAGACTTAGGGTACATCAGAATTGAGAGCCGCAAGTTAAACCCTTGGAGACATTAGAGGCGCTAGGACGCAGTCTCAGTTGGAGAGCATTCGTGTGGATACCGGTAGAGGGAGCAGACCTGACGTGTTGGCTCCTAGAGATCGTGAAAACTCTGAATCATCAAAAATGTATGAATCCTTCCAACTTGGTTTAAACGCCGTTGATAGATCCTCGATTAGGATCGGTGAAATTTTTTTTAAATTTTTCCGCCGTGCTTACCGATCCTACAGTGGTATCAGAGCCAGATCAATTGTGCGTTTAAATTGAGTTTATGATTCTTATACATGTGATATATATGGGATGTGTACGTATGTTTATTAGAAACACTCGAATATGTATGTGATTCTCGTTTTGGAACAAGCGTGAAATCAATTCCGAACATGTATATCTTGAAACATGTATGTGATTTTCATTTTGAACAAGCATAAAATTGGGTAGGGTCCCTGAGATCGTAGTTGGCGGCAATCAAATTGGGTCTAGGTTCGGATATCTATTCGGGTAATAGGGATCCGAACTATGGGGAAGACAAATTGGATCAGAAGCGTTTTGGGCCATTGTTGTTTTTTTGTTTTGAAAAATTGGGTCTGAAATTTAAAAATTTAAAATTTTCAAATATTTCTTTTAAAAGGAATGTGCCTTTTTCAAAAGCTTCAGGGGCGCTGCCCCTTACAACCCTGCAAGGGCAGCCCCCTTGACCCCGCCCGCTAACCGGCTAGCGGGACCGCCGTGACCACCTCTGCGTAGCACAATATAATCTGATCATGACATTTATTGCTTTTCATATTGTATGAATTCTTGTTGTGGTTTATTATTTATCCTTATTTGGGTATGGTGAACAACATGGCTTTAGAATTTTACAAAGGTTGTAATATTTAAATACGGCCTGCGTGCCGTGCCTTTCTCTAAATATTCTCGATATACATTCTCTTCTCATCTCACTCCCCTCGAATGTTTAAACGAGGTTTCTCTCAATGTATTTCTCTTTTTTTTAGAGAAGTCCTCTCATTGGCTTGGGAGGATTTTAGGTTAGGTAAGCCATGTTGTGTCACGTTTAAATTATGCTTTTGATAAGATCATTGCATGATTACTTTTACGTTTATATGTATTTATCTGTATGAGATATGACCACGATTTCATCCATATAAACAAAACTAATTAATTAAGCCCTCTAAATTAAATCTTAAGTCATAATGCCGTCAATTAATGAATACTTGTCAAAACCTAGATCGCTCAATTGTGGAAACCACCAAAGTGGATGCACTTGAGTTATCTTGATGAGACAAGCTTGAGTAATTGTGTTGCTCATAATATTCATTATTGTTTTGACTTAATTGAGATTAACAAAACGGTTTTGAATCTCAAGGCATTAGATGGGGTTAAACATGCCAGATCATATGATGATTAAATCCTATAAAGATCTAAGAGTTACATGTGATGTAATTGGTAAATAGGTTACCTACCTAAATAACTTGAATTTAAGCATCTTGCCAAAGCGGACTTAAGTTTAAACCAAATATGGATCTTAGCCCACTAATTATTATGGTGAGGGTTGTTAATTTAGTGGGAGATTACTAACTAACTTTGCATATTTTAATTGTAGAATCATGTCGACTAGTAATACTGCTACACTATCATTGCGATCGGTCCTTGAGAAGGACAAAATCAATGGGACAAACTTTCTTGTTCAGGAACTTGAGAATTGTTCTCAAGCTGGAAAGAAAGGCTTATGTCCTAGATCAACCCATTCCTGAGGAGCCTGCAACTAATGCTCCAAGAGCTCAGAGAGATGCTTACACAAAGCATAAGGATGACTCTGTGGATGTAGGTTGCCTGATGCTTGCCACTATGGTTCCAGAGCTCCAAAAAGATCTGGAACTCATGGAGGCTCATGAGATGATAGTATATCTCAAGGAAATGTTCCAGCAACAGGCAAGGCAAGAAAGGTATGAGACCATAAAGGCCTTACATTCCTGCAAAATGGCTGAAGGTGCATCAGTTAGTACTCATTTGTTAAAGATGAAAGGCTATATTGATCACCTTGAGAGGCTTGGATTTCCCATGAGCCAGGAGTTAGCTACGGACTTGATCCTCAACTCACTCCCGGAGAGTTATGATCAGTTTGTTATAAACTACAACATGAACAACATGGAGAAATCAATTTCTGAGCTGCATGGGATGCTCAAAACTGCTGAGCAAAGCACTAAGAAAAAGCCTAGCACAGTTTTAATGGTTCAGAAAGGAAAGGGTATGAAAAAGAAAGGGAAGGGCAAATGGAAGGGTAATGGCTCAGGTGGTAAGACCAAAGAGTCAAACAAGCCCGAAACCAAGCCTGCACCCAGGAAGGAAAAGCCTCCAAAGAAAGGAGTCTGCTACTTCTGTAATGAACCCGTTCATTGGAAGAGGAATTGCAAACACTACCTGGAAGATCTGAAAAAGGACAAGAAGGATAGTGGGGCTATCGCTTCAGGTATTTATGTTATAGACATTCATTTTTCTACTTCCTCTACATGGGTATTAGATACTGCATGTGGTTCTCACATTTGTACAAATGTGCAGGGTCTAAAGGACAGTAGAAAGTTGAAGAAAGGCGAGGTGGACCTACGAGTTGGAAATAGAGCAAGAGTTGCTGCTTTAGCTGTAGGCACTTATGAATTAGTTCTGCCCAGTGGGCTTTTATTAGTTTTGAACAATTGCTATTATGTTCCTGCTTTGAGTAGTAACATTGTTTCTCTTTCTTATTTGGATAAGGAAGGTTATACTTCCATTACTAGGAATGGTAAATGTTCTATTTATCGTAATGACATTTTCTATGCTGATGGTGATTTGCATGTTGGTCATTATATATTAAATTTGGAACATCCTAATAATGGGAATATCTATAACATAACTACTAAGAGGATAAAATCAAACGATTTGAATCCGACCTACCTATAGCATTGTCGTCTAGGCCACATAAATGAGAAACGCATTTCTAAACTCCATCAAGATGGATTTCTAAACTCATTTGATTTTGAATCATATGATACATGCAAATCTTGCTTATTAGGAAAGATGACTAAGGCACCTTGCACTGGGCACAGTGAGAGGGCTACTGAATTATTGGGCCTCATACATACAGATGTATGTGGACCATTAAATATAGCTGCCAGAGGAGGTTATGTCTACTTCATTACATTTATAGATGACTTTAGTAGATATGGCTATATCTATCTAATGAAACATAAATCTGAATCTTTTGAAATGTTCAAAATATTCCAAAATGAAGTACAAAACCAACTTGGTAAAACAATTAAAGCACTTAGATCTGATCGAGGTGGTGAATATTTGAGCCAAGAATTCACTGACCATCTTAGGAGTTGTGGGATAATCTCTCAATTGACTCCTCCAGGAACACCACAATGGAATGGCGTTTCTGAACGGAGGAATCGAACACTATTAGATATGGTTCGATCTATGATGAGTCAAACAGATCTTCCACCGTCCTTTTGGGGACATGCCCTAGAGACAGCTGCGTTCACACTAAATCGTGTTCCATCTAAGGCAATTGAAAAGACACCATATGAGATATGGACTGGAAAGAAACCAAGTTTATCTTTTCTCAAGATCTGGGGATGTGAGGTCTATGTTAAGCAACAAGCCTCTGATAAATTAGCGCCCAGATCCACAAAGTGCCTTTTTGTGGGGTACCTAAAGAAACGAAAGGATACTATGTCTACAATCCTGTCGATAACAAAGTGTTTGTTATTCGAAATGGCAAGTTTCTAGAAAGAGAGTTTGTCTCTAAAACAACCAGTGGGAGCGACGTACATCTCGAAGAAATTCGAGATCCACAAGATGGAACAGAACCACATATGAAAATTAGAGAAGACTCACAACAAGTTGCTGAGCCTCCTCAAGTAACACAAGGTCCACGAAGATCTGATAGGACACAGCATCAGCCTCAGAGATATGGATTTCTGATTACTGAAGGCCGTGATGTGTTGCTCATTGAGCAAAATGAGCCCACCACCTATCGAGAAGCCACAGTGGGACCAAACTCTGAGAAATGGCTAAATGCCATGAAGTCTGAAATGCAATCCATGTACGACAATCAGGTATGGACCTTAGTCGATCCACCTGAAGGTGTAAAAACCCTTGGGTGCAAATGGGTTTTCAAGGAGAAAACTGACATGGATGACAATGTAAATGTCTTCAAGGCACGACTGGTTGCAAAAGGATTCACTCAAACTCATGGTGTAGACTATGATGAAACCTTTTCCCCAGTTGCAATGGCCAAATTAATCAGAATCCTTCTTGCTATTGCAGCATATTATGACTATGAAATATGGCAGATGGATGTCAAAACAGCCTTCCTTAATGGAAAGTTGCTTGAGGATGTGTACATGACACAACCTGAAGGTTTTGTGCGTCCAGAGGACTCTGATTAAATTTGCAAGCTTCAAAGATCCATTTATGGATTGAAGCAAGCATCTCAGAGCTGGAATCATTGTTTTGATAAAGTAGTCAAAGAGTTTGGATTCATTCAAAACATCGATGAACCTTGTGTTTACTAGAAGGTTAGTGGGAGTATAGTTGTATTTCTAGTGCTTTATGTAGATGACATCCTACTTATTGGGAATGATATTCCTACCTTGCAGAGTGTCAAGTCTTGGTTAGGAAAGTCCTTTTCAATGAAAGACTTAGGTGAAGCCACCTATATCCTAGGGATTAGGATCTATAGGGATAGATCCAAAAGACTAATAGGCCTAAGTTAGAGCACATACATAGATAAGATACTGCATAGGTTCAATATGCATGTTTCAAAAAGGGGTTACATGCCTATGTCTCATGGCATCCATCTTAGCAAGGATCTGTGTCCTAGTACACCTGATCAGCGAGATCGCATGAGTAAGGTTCCATATGCCTCGACCATTGGATCCATCATGTATGCCATGTTATGTACTCGACCGGATGTCTTATTTGCCTTAAGTATGACCAGCAGATACCAACAAGATCCTGGTGAGGGTCATTGGACTGCCGTTAAGAATATCCTAAAGTACTTAAGAAGGACTAAGGACTTATTTTTGGTCTATGGTGGATTGGATGATGAGCTCTGTGTAACCGGTTACACAGATGCAAGTTTCCAAACTGACCAAGATGACCTTAAATCGCAATCTGGATATGTATTCCTCCTGAATGGTGGAGCAGTAAGCTGGAAGAGCTCCAAGCAAAGCACTATAGCAGATTCTGCAACAGAAGCTGAGTATATAGCAGCATCAGATGCAGCTAAAGAAGCCGTTTGGATCAGAAAGTTCATTACTGAACTAGGGGTGGTGCCTACCATCTCAAATCTAATAGATTTGTTCTGTGACAATAGCGGTGCTATTGCATAGGCCGAGGAGCCTAGGTCACATCAAAGGACCAAACACATATTCAGGCGATTTCATCTTATTAGAGAAATCAATGATAGAGGTGATATAAAGATATGCAAAGTAGCAGGAGAAGATAATGTTGCTGATCCTCTTACTAAGCCACTTGCACAAGCAAAGCGTGAGCATCATGTTAGGGCAATGGGAATTAGGCAAATTAATGATTGCACCTAGGGCAAATGGGAGGATGTTGGATATTGTGCCCTAAGGGCCAATCATTGTACTTTTAACATTATTATTTTAATGAAATTTCTCCATTCTGTTATCATATTATTTGCATGTTAACTGTGATAATTGTATCCTTGGATAATTCATAAAGATTGTCCTAAAATGTCCCTGGTCAGTCATCTATGCGGGAGCAGAGATGAAACAAGACCAGTATGACTTTGATAAGATATAGAGATATGAATCAAAGTCTTAGGCACTTGTAAGAGTACAAGGTGCTAGACTGACCTACTATGAGAAAGCTACATGGATCAAGTCATAAGCTTTTCTCATGTATAACCACGTCACAATGCCCTTAGACCTGAGGTCATCATGTATTCCTACATGAGAGTTGCTAAGCTTTGAACTAGTCAAAAGTCACTTTTGACCGAGTGATGATAAAGGCTACGATCGGGCTTGGTGATTTTTCATGTAGAGGAATATGAATGATCAAGATGGAATTTGTCCCTCACATTAGTAGAGAGATATTACTGGGCCCCTCCATGAGTGAGTCTGAGAAATGTATGGCCATACTATGATAAAAGGAGTTTCTGTCTCTGTTATCAGGCTACTCAGGAATCAAGAAAGTAATGGTCAGGAACAAGAGGATGACATTTTCCATGCCTTATCCTTGATCGATATATCGTGTGACAAAAGGGACATGACATGGTTGTATGACAGGTTGCATCGTGATAACGATCCTCATATGAATTGGGTAGTCGTAATGTCTTGCTAGAGGCCACTTGCGACTTTTGGGTTAGTGTAGTTATTGGCCCACTGCCAACTTCATATGGGCCTACAGGGTCGCACACAAGAATAGCCCAACACGAGATAATGTTTGATTTAGGGTGGATGAATTTTATATTTATATATATATAATATAAAATTCATTAATAATATTATATAGATATATATATATTTTTTCGAAATATATATCTTATATATATATATATATATTATATTATATTATATTATTATATTTAATAATATTATATAGATATATATATTTTCGAAATATATTATATATATATATATATATGTATATATATTATATGATATTATTATATTGTGTTGGTTTTAAATTTAATTTATTAAGATATATTAAATTTAATAACTAACATGATAGAGATATAGTATCTCAGATTTAATTTATGAAGATAAATTAAATCTAATGGCTCTTTATTTAGATTAAATAAATAGGTTAAATTAAAAGTGTTAGACAGATTTAATTTAAACTGAATTTATTTAATTAGCTCATCAAGACAATTAATTGTTAATTAATTTTGAAATTAATGATGATTAATTTTGAAATTTGAAAATAATCCTCATGGGTTATAAACTTGATAGAGCTGATAGACTCAGGGTAGATCAGAATTGAGAGCCACAAGTTAAACCCTTGGAGACATTAGAGGCGCTAGCACGCAGTCTCGGTTGGAGAGCATTCGTGTGGATACCGGTAGAGGGAGCGGACCTGACGTGTTGGCTCCTAGAGATCGTGAAAACTCTGAATCATCAAAAAGGTATGAATCCTTCCAACTTGGTTTAAACGCCGTTAATAGATCCTCGATTAGGATCGGTGAAATTTTTTTTAAATTCTTCCGCTGTGCTTACCGATCCTACAAGGTACATTCTTGGTTGGTAGTAATGATTATGTGTGCCGTTGTTTGACTTCCTCTGTGCTTTTCTAATTCAAACGACGAACCACCTGTATCACACTTGTAATATATGTTAAATGATGTTAAATAATAATAACAAGTGAAAATAGTGTGATTAAATAATATTAAACCATATTCGGATTGATCGCTATAAGTCAGTGACGTTTTGGCTTTTGACAGAGGATCACTTGAGTGCACTTGGCCTCACTCGAGTGAATCTTCACACTTACTCTTCTGCTTCAGCTTTTGTGTTGCACTTCCATATGATTTTGAGAGAGTGCATTTTCACACTTGCGAGTGATGTGGGACCTCACTCTAGTATAAATCCCCTCACTCGAGTGTACCTATATTTTACACTATGAGCCCACGTCTCTGGATAACACTCGCATCCCATTTTATCAAGAATGAGATTCTGCACTTGCAGGTGATGTGGGCCCTCACTCGAGCATACTTACTCTAACTCGAGTGAACAGTTTATTCTTGTAAAAGATACTCTTTTGCTTCAGTACTTGCATCAAAATGGAGAGAGTTGGATTCCATACTCGGAGGTGTTGAGGTATCACTCGGGTGCAGTATCCTCCACTCGAGCATACTTTCTCTTCCATGCACTTGGTGACTCTCGGTCAAACACTTCTTGTCCCTCACTCACTTGGACTCGAGTGCAGTTTACATTTTGAGTTTACTTTACTCTCGGGTAAACACTTCCTCTGCCATACTTGCAAGGACTCAGGTGCACTTGAGATTATCACTCGAGTAAAGGTTCTGTGCTCGAGTGAGATAATGATATCCTGTCTCTGTCATTGCTATCTGTCAAATACTTGCATGAGTGTCCCTTCATACTCGAGTACAAATCTCATCATCACTCGAGTGTTGTGTCCATAACTTGAGTTGTCCTAGTATTTTCAGCTAGAGCTTGCTTCTGTCAAACACTTTCTGTCCAACACTTGCATGTGCTCGAGTGCTAGGTCTATAACTCGGGTGCATTAATTAAAATAGCAGTAATGACCTCTGAACTTAGTGATATGCATTTGGTAATACTTTGGTAATAATTTCAACTATTGTTTAAACTTAAAACTGTTAGATCTCATGTTTTGATGATAACAAAAGAATGGTTTGAAAAGGAAATGTTTAAATATCAAGCTTGAACTAAGTAATGACAGGAATAAGCTTTACTTGAGGAAAGCATGGAAGTAGTGAAGATTGGCCAAGAGAAAATGCTAAGGAACTTAATTTGAAGTGCATTTTCTAAGGCATTACTCGAGGCGCTACTCGAGTAATGAGCCAAAACTTGAAGTAACCAGGCAAAACTTCCAGTTACCTGCCACCATTACTCGAGGCGTTACTCGAGTAACAAGGTAAAATTTCAAGGTTGCTCTCGGCCTGCCAATGTTACTCGAGGAGGTACTCGAGTAACCATGTGAAAACTTCCAGTTGCCTTCAAGTTAGCAGAATGTTACTCGAGGAGCTACTCGAGTAACCATTTGTACCTCTCGGCATTTTGTACCACTGCTAATGTTACTCGAGGAGCTACTCGAGTAACCAGGTCAGAAACTTCCAGTCAGTCTTCAAGGTTTCCATGATACTCGAGGAGCTACTTGAGTAACCGTGTATTTGAAAATGTGTAACTCTCGGCACTTTGTACCACTGCCAATGTTACTCGAGGAGGTACTCGAGTAACAGCCTGAGGAAAGTTAAAACTTGAGGTTGGTATCCGATTAACTTGAATTGTTTATTTCGTCTTCCTCGAGTGCTTACTCGAGTATTCAAGTTTCTAATGTTTTATCTTAAGTGGATTCCTCGAGTATGTACCCCAGTAAGCACAAATATTTTCAAAGGAAACTTCAAGTCATGACCAGGGTAAGTTATCTTCAAATGTCTCAGTTACTCGAGGTGCTACCCGAGTAACTTATGCAAGATTGAGTGCATTACTCGAGGAGCTACTCGAGTAATGAGGTAAGTGCTCTCGGCATTTTGATCCTGCCAACATTATTGGAGTAGAGCATCGAGTAATCAAAAGTTTTTCAAAGGATTACTCGAGGTGTTACCCGAGTAACTCATAAAGTTGTGAGTGCATTACTCGAGTAGCTACCCGAGTAAATAACTATTCCAAAGGTTTGAAATTTAGTTTACTCCATGCACTACCCGAGTAATCTTATACTTGTTCATTAACTTGCAGTTGATAAATGATTTCCCGATGTTACTCGAGGAGCTACTCGAGTAAACTTCAAGGGTTACTCGAGGAGCTACTCGAGTAAGCATACCCAGAAATTTAGAAATCATTCAAACGTTCATTGATTTGTTTCCTATATGATTAACCTTTCATTGTATTAGTATTCTTAGTCTATTTACAGAGAAACAATGAAGAAATCATATCAAGAGATGAAAGTCAAATCAAACGTTCAAATGCCAACCACCGCCAACGGATATTTTTCAAAAACTTGAAAAGTCAACAGTGGCTGCGCACTCACCAACGGACGAAAGGAAGTGTTCCAACGGTCATCCCCATCATATCTATATATATGGGAACCTTCAAACAGAGAAGAACAACTAAGCATCCACACAAACGATTCATTGAGTTCATTGCTCTGTTTTTACGTTGAAATTGTATTCATATGCTTAAGTGATTATCACTTACTCTTTGAGAGAGATATTTCATTCAAACTCAATATTTGTTATTGAGATAACTTAAGGTTGTGGAACCTTGAGTTGGGATTGGATTACAACCTGTAAGGTGGAGCGAGTGTCCAGGTGTGAAGGAACTTGCTTGTACTGTGGTGCCAAGAACCCACTGAATCTTGGAAGTTATAGTGAAACTCTCAGAGAAGCTCTGAGGACTGGACGTAGGTCAAAGTGGTTGTGACCGAACCAGTATAACTCCCGGTGTACACTTAGGTGATATTTCTCCTTACTCATTACTGTTTTAATTCTTTTGTCAAAGTTTTATATTTTCGAAAGAAATTTCAGTATCACCCAATTCACCCCCCTCTTGGGTGAAACGCTTGATCTTACATTTGGTATCAGAGCGTAGGTCTTCTTGTTAAGGTATAACAACCTAAGAAGGATCCAATGGCAAGCATGGGTGAAGGAATTCTTCCCGACGGAGCATCCATCACTAGACCTCCCGGTTTCAATGGAGAACACTTTTCTTTCTGGAAAGCTAAATTCAGAGTGTTCGTGATGGCTACTGAATATGGGCTATGGGATGTAATCGAGAGTGGAAACTATCAACCTACAAAGACTGTAGATTCTCAGAAAATTCCAAAGACGCCAGCGGAATATGATGAGAATGACAAGAAACTTATCACTCTCAATAGCAAGGCAATTCTGATGTTACAAAGCTCCTTGAGTCAAAATGAATACTTCAGAATCTGCACACTCCCAACAGCAAAGGAAATGTGGGAAGCTCTGGAAATAGCTCATGAAGGAACTTCGGGAATAAAGGAGAATCGAATCAACACCTTGATCACAGAATTCGATCTACTTCGAATGAAATCAGGTGAGTCAATTTCTGAATTCGAACTTAGATATACTCATCTTGTTAATCAACTTGCAGCACTTGGAAAAGTATATGATCAAAATATCCAAGTACGAAAGATTTTGAATATTCTTTCTAAAGAGTGGGAGGCCAAAGTCACTGCGATAGAAGAGGCAAAAGGAGAATCAATGAGATCAGTTGCTTCTCTATTTGGAAGTCTTTCTGAATATGAAAGCAAGTTAAAGTTCAAACGGGAACTAGACGACATCAGTGACAAAAGAAAGAAAGGTCTAGCTCTAAAAGCAAAAGAAGAAAATCAAGATGAAGTTGAGGAGTTTGATGATGATGAAATGGGCTTAATCATAAAACGATTCAGAAAGTTCTACAAGAAAGGTCAAGGCTACAAACACTTTCAAAAAGGAGGAACTAGCAACAAAGACCATATCATTTGTTATGAATGTGGTAAACCAGGACATATCAAATCAGAATGTCCAGAGCTCAATCAAAAGAGCAAAGAAAAGAAAAAAGGCAAATTTTTTAACAAAAAGAAGGCCTTTGTATCTGCTATATGGGGAGATAGTTCCTCAGACGAAGAAAGTGATGAGGAAGAAGTAGCCAACATATGTCTTGTTGCTCAAGAAGAGACAGAAGAAGAGGTAAATGATTCTGACCCTACCTATGATGAATTATTATCTGAATATAATGCTTTACATTCTGAATTCATCAAAGTAGTTAAAGAACTAATTGTTTTCAAAAAGAAAAACAAAGCTCTTGAAATTGAACTTAAAGAAAGTTCAGAAAAGAATTGTGAAAATTGTTCTTCTTTGAAAGAGAAAAACAATGATCTCACAAAAACTCTTGAAAAGTTTACCAAAGGAAGTGAGATGCTAAGTGTGATTTTAAAAGAACAACGATTTGTAAATGACCGATCTGGTATTGGATATGATCCAAAATCAGATAAAAGGAAAGGTAGAAAGAAAGCAGGAGGTAAGTCATATTTGAATTATTTCCAGCATTCTGTACATATATCAAATCCTTTTGCATTTTGTAATTACTGTAATAGAAAAGGTCATTATACCTCCTCATGCATTCATAAAAAGAAAGGAAACATAGGAACCTACAAATGGGTACCTAAAGGCACATATATTCAGAAAATCATTTATACTAACCCAAAAGGACCCAAAAAGAAGTGGGTACCTAAAATTTAGTCATTTGATTGCAGGTATGTCTTAAAGCATCCAAAAATAACAAATGGTTCATAGACAGTGGATGCTCTAGACATATGACCGGAGATTTCGAAAGTTTTACCACATTACAACCTAAGGAAGGTGGAAAGGTAAAATTTGGAGGAAATCAATCCGGAAAAATAGCAGGAATTGGTGAAATAAAAAATGACAAAGGCATACAAATCAAAGATGTATATTACGTTGAAGGCTTGTGTCATAATTTGCTGAGCGTAAGTCAAAGTGCAGATAAAGACAACTGGATAATATTTGATTCAGAGGAATGTCTAATTATCAACAAGAATGACTTACAGCTTGATAAGAAAAATATCAAGGCTAAGCTCAGAGCAAAAAGGGAAGGTAACTGCTATACTCTAGATATTAGTAGAAATGAATCTGAAAATTGTTTTCTGAGTAATACCGATGAAAGTTGGTTATGGCATAAGAGATTGGCTCATGTCAATATGCATCAACTAGGTAAACTACTCAAAAAGGATTTAGTTCTTGGATTACCCAAAGTAAATTTCAAAAACGATTTGATTTGTGACGCATGTCAAAAGGGTAAACAAACTAAATCATCTTTCAAATTGAAAAATGAGATCTCAACAAATAGACCATTACAATTATTGCATATGGATTTAGTTGGTCCAGTAAGAGTAAAGAGTCTTGGTGGCAACCTGTATTCATTGGTCATTGTTGATGATTTTTCTAGATTTACATGGGTTATTTTTCTATCATCAAAAGATGAAACCTTTGAAGAATTTATTGTTTTTGCCAAGAAAGTGCAAAATGAGAAAGGTATGTCTATTGCAGGTATTAGGACTGATCATGGTGGAGAATTTGAGAATCAAGCCTTTGAAGAATATTGTGATACTAATGGCATTGATCACAACTTCTCTGCTCCAAGGACGCCCCAACAAAATGGAGTTGTGGAACGTAAGAATAGAGTGCTTACCGAAATGGCTAGAACAATGTTAAATGAAAAGAACATGTCTCAAGTTTTCTGGGCTGATGCTATGAGTACAGCATGCTATATTTCAAATAGAGCCTATATCAGAACGAAACTTGGAAAGACACCATACGAGCTATACAAAGGAAGGAAGCCAAACATTGCTCATCTACACATCTTCGGTTGTAAGTGTTTCATTCATAATAATGGTAAAGACAACCTAGGAAAATTTGATTCTAAAACTGATGAAGGAATTTTCTTAGGATATTCTAACCGAAGTAAAGCATATAGAATTTTCAATAAAAGAACTTGTGTTGTTGAAGAATCAATTCATGTTGTATTTGATGAATTTGAAACCTCTGACAAAACCATTGATGAAGAACAGGAAGTTGTTTTAAATCAAGAAAATGGTCAATCTATTTCTAAGTCTCTTATTCCAGAGGTTGATGAAACTAAGGATGAAGAGCAATCCCTAGGTCAACCTAAAGCCTGGAAATACATTAGAAGTCATCCCTTAGATCAAGTCATAGGAGATGTGAATGAAGGGATCAAAACCAGAAATAGAGTTTTCAATGAAGTAAGTTTTTCTGCATTTATTTCTGAGATTGAACCTTCTAACATTGATGAAGCCCTATCAGACAATGATTGGGTCATAGCAATGCAAGAAGAATTAAATCAATTTGAAAGGAATCAAGTCTGGGATTTGGTGCCCCGACCCAAAGATCATACGATTATTGGTACTAAATGGGTATTCAAAAACAAACTTGATGAATCTGCAATTATTGTCAGAAACAAGGCAAGATTGGTGGCCAAAGGCTATAATCAGGAAGAAGGAATTGATTATGAGGAAACGTATGCTCCAGTGGCTAGATTGGAAGCTATACGTGTACTCTTAGCCTTTGCATGCATCAAAGGATTCAAACTCTATCAAATGGATGTTAAGAGTGCCTTTCTAAATGGTTACATCATGGAAGAAGTGTATGTAGAACAACCTCCTGGTTTTGAAGATGTCACTAAACCGGACCATGTTTTCAAACTTAAAAAGGCTTTGTATGGTTTAAAACAAGCTCCTAGAGCCTGGTATGAAAGGCTTAGTAAGTTTCTCATCGATCAAG
Source organism: Inga oerstediana (assembly GCA_963210345.1). NCBI lineage: Eukaryota > Viridiplantae > Streptophyta > Magnoliopsida > Fabales > Fabaceae > Inga > Inga oerstediana. Next base: position 44,479,685 of record OY723409.1, read on the forward strand.
GTTTTGTACGAGGAAAAGTTGATACAACATTATTTATAAATCGAAAACATGATGATATTTTAATTGTTCAAATATATGTTGATGATATTGTTTTCGGTGCTACTAATGAATCTCTGTGTAAGGAATTTTCTGAGATAATGCAGGGTGAGTTTGAGATGTCAATGATGGGAGAATTGAATTTCTTTCTTGGTTTGCAAATCAAACAAAGAAAGAATGGAATATTCATATCTCAAACAAAGTATTTAAAAGAGCTATTGAAGAAGTATGGAATGGATGAAGCAAATGGCTCAGACACACCTATGAGCTCAACAACGTTACTTGATGCTGATGTCAAAGGAAAAGACTACAATATCACAAAATATAGAGGAATGATTGGATTATTACTCTATCTCACGGCAAGCAGACCAGACATTCAATTTAGTGTCGGCATATGTGCAAGATATCAATCGGCACCAAAGGAATCACATGCTGAAACGGTCAAACGAATTTTTAGATACCTTGCTGACACACCAGAATTGGGTCTGTGGTATCCCAAAGGAAGAAGTGAATATTTAATTGCTTATTCAGATTCTGATCATGGAGGATACAAGACAGACAGAAAGAGCACCAGTGGACAAGGACAATTCCTTGGAGGATCTCTTGTCTCGTGGTTCAGCAAGAAACAAAATACAGTGTCTCTTTCGTCAACGGAAGCCGAATATGTTGCAGTCTCAAGTTGTTGTGCACAAGTGATATGGTTAAAACAACAACTACAAGACCTTGGTATTTATCTCAAAGAGATACCAATCTATTGTGACAACACTAGTACGATAAGCTTGGCAAAGAATCCAGTTCAACACTCTAGAACCAAGCATATCGATGTCAGACATCACTTCATCAGAGATCATGTCCAAAAGAAAGATGTGAAAGTGATATTCATTCCTACTCATCTTCAATTAGCCGATATCTTCACAAAACCCCTTGCAAAAGATCAATTTCTATACATTAGAAGAGAATTGGGAATGGTAAATCCCAATGAGTTATAAGGAATTTCAACATTTCATAATATTAGATGAAGTCATTTAATAATGTTTTAATGATTACTAACTTAAGCATCGGAGTATGTAGAAATGTGTTTTGCAGGAAGAAAGAAACTCTGTTTTGGGAAACGAAAACAGAGGTGATCAGAGGACACATTTACTGGAGTACCAACTTGAAGTTATGGGTAAGACAGAAGCAATACCCGAGGAGCAACTTGAGGTAAAGAAGCATGTTACTCGAGTATGTACTCGAGTAATGGCCCCCAAAACTGGAAGTAATGGATCGAGTAACTTGAAATTTAAATCTAACGGTTCAGTTTTGAGGAAATGAAAAGTCAGAAGTTCAAAAGACAGGTTACCCGAGGCAAGCCTCGAGTAAACTTGAAGCTTACTCGAGTAAGGCCTCGAGTAAAGTCGGAGTCCAGATTCTCAAATTGATAAGGAATGATGCAAATCTGATCAACATGAGTTATAAATGATCGAGGGAACATCTATGGATAATTACTATATTATTCATACAAGGTACGCAATTTAAATGAATTATTTTACAATTTTTCTGTGTGATTACCCGAGGAAGGCCTCGAGTAACTTTGAATGTTACTCGAGTAAGGCCTCGAGTAAAGTCGGGATTTAGGTCTTTATCTTGCGCAAACTTGGTCATTTCCACAAAATCTCCTCGAGTAAATCACTATACACCCTTTCAAAAATTTTTCCCAATCGATTCCTTGCCCCATTTCCGTCAAAACCCAACTGATTTCAAGTCCAAAAACTTCCTATTTCTCTCAGATTCTCTGTGCCCTAAACTTGCGACAGTTACCTCATTTTTTTTCTGAAAATCTTAGTTTCTCAATTCTTCAAGAAGATGAGAACCAAAAATCTTACTCCCTTAGATTCCTCTGAATCCGAGCAACACTCTGATCCTCCTTCATCTCATCCCAAGGGAAAAAGAAGAAAATTGACCCCAAGACCAAAAGCCAAAATCCCTCTTCAACCTCAAGCTCAACCAAAGGCCAAAGGGGTGGTAATCAAAGAGCCTATTGTGACTAGGGCTCAGTCCAAAAAGAGCACATCCACAGGAAGGAGTAAAGGTGTCAAAACTCCCTCACCTTCTCACTCAGACTCATCCACACCCTCTTTTACTCCAAAACCCCCCAAGAAGCCAAAATATGACAAAAATGTGGCTAAAGCAATGGCTGGGATCATTGACCAATTGGAGAAGGGTCAATCTTCTAAGAAGTCCAAGATTCCTGAAGCAGAAATCACTAGTCCACCAAAGGGATTTAATGTGGGCAAATTGGTGGAGTCTCTGAAGTACTCAACTCAATTCTCCAGAAGAAAGGTGTGTAAGACACACTATGTTGATTTAAAGCTACTTCAAGAGGTAGTGAAGTTTGATCTTAGTCCTTATCTTACTCCATTTATGCCTTGGTTGTCTGTCAGATTGCCTTTTTGCACAAAGGTAATCACCCATTTTTACTGCAACCTTGAGATCATAGATGAGCCTGACCGAACCTCAGTTGAGGAAGAAATGACTACCACAGTGAGAGGACAGAAAATCCTTATATCTCCCTCTAGGATCAATTTATGGTTAGGAATTGAGAATCCCCCGGATGATATCTATTCTGAGCTTGAGCCAAACCAAATATTCACTATCCTTAAGCCCGGAGAGTTAGTTGGCCCACTCAACTTTAAACCGAGTGATATGTGTGATCATCACAGGGTCCTATGGTACATTTACTCTAGGTCCCTAGTGAACAAAGCCAACAACTATACCCATTTCTCGGATAGGGACTATAGATGGTTTGCTTCGCTCCTCTTGAAAGAAGAAAAGGATCTGGGAGAGTATATATTCTCAGAGATGAAGAGGTATAAGGTGGATGGGAAAGGGACTACTCCAATGCCATATCCCCAAATTGTGTCTCTTATCCTAAAAGAGAACAAAATATGGTATTTGGATAGCAAAGAGCCAATTGAGAGGTTGTCCCCGGTCGGAAGGAACCAGATTGGTAAACTAAACATAGACATCCCTCTTAAAGGCCCACTGGAGTCTGGGTCCAAGAAGAAGAGAAAAGCTACTGAGGCAGAAACCAGTAGAATGGATGACACTCAGTCATCGGCTCCAGCCGCTACCACATCTTCACCATCTTTCCTGAATGCCACTCTCCAGCATTTTATGGAGAATATGCTCAGAGGGTTTCATGTGGACATAGCCAACACCAATGCAGAACTCATAACCCACATGAACACCAAAATGGGAGAGTTGGTTGAAAGAATGGATCGAAGGCACGAGGAGCTACTAGCAGAGCAACGTGCCCAGGGAGAAACTCTGAGACTGATACTGGCACGGTTGGATTCTCTGGGTCCTGGACCTTCTACCGGTCCCTCATCATCTGCACCACCACCTCCAGAAGAACCGCCTTCAGACATTCCTATTCCTACCCCTACTCCTGAGGATGAACCATCTACTCCTTTAGTCTCTGATCCACTTGAGCCTCAAGGTAAAGATATCTTATTCACAGTGGATGATCCTGATACTCATGAGACTACACATATTGTCATAAATGATTCACCCCAGAAGCCACATCCTGAGACAGCTTCTAAACCTATCCCCTCTCCTACTCAAACAGAGGAAGTATCATCTTCTTTCTCCTCTGAACATATCACTCCAGCTTTTGACACATCTCCAGAAGCTCAGACCACTATGGTTGTCTTTCAACCTTCTCCTCTCCTGCCTAGAGATGATATCCAAATTCCACCTCTAAATCTTCCTGAACCAGAGTCATCTAGCTCCTTTGATTCATCCAGTTCAGATGGTGGTGGGTTGGTCCTTCCAGTAAAACCCATCTCTATGGTGAAGCCTTCTAACCCTCCTCTTGAATGATGAAGCCAAAAAGGGGGAGAAGAACTTGAGAGTGATTTTGTGGATCTGTCTTTGCTTTTCATGGGTATATGGGTGTACATGGGACTTTAGGGAGCTTTTTGAATTCAGTATGAACTTATTTTGTAATTTGAAATTTAAGTTCAATGCAAGTGTGTTTAAATTATGCTTCATTTGATTTCATTTAAGTTTGTGAATTATGATACATGCTTGGACTAATGAAGTTGTTATGTATGCAAGGTTTAATCAACTTAATAAGAAATAATTAATTAAGAATTCAATTTGAAAAACCATGTTCAAAATCACCAAGTTTTGTCATCATCAAAAAGGGGGAGAATGTTAGATCTCATGTTTTGATGATAACAAAAGAATGGTTTGAAAAGGAAATGTTTAAATATCAAGCTTGAACTAAGTAATGACAGGAATAAGCTTTACTTGAGGAAAGCATGGAAGTAGTGAAGATTGGCCAAGAGAAAATGCTAAGGAACTTAATTTGAAGTGCATTTTCTAAGGCATTACTCGAGGCGCTACTCGAGTAATGAGCCAAAACTTGAAGTAACCAGGCAAAACTTCCAGTTACCTGCCACCATTACTCGAGGCGTTACTCGAGTAACAAGGTAAAATTTCAAGGTTGCTCTCGGCCTGCCAATGTTACTCGAGGAGGTACTCGAGTAACCATGTGAAAACTTCCAGTTGCCTTCAAGTTAGCAGAATGTTACTCGAGGAGCTACTCGAGTAACCGTTTGTACCTCTCGGCATTTTGTACCACTGCTAATGTTACTCGAGGAGCTACTCGAGTAACCAGGTCAGAAACTTCCAGTCAGTCTTCAAGGTTTCCATGATACTCGAGGAGCTACTCGAGTAACCGTGTATTTGAAAATGTGTAACTCTCGGCACTTTGTACCACTGCCAATGTTACTCGAGGAGGTACTCGAGTAACAGCCTGAGGAAAGTTAAAACTTGAGGTTGGTATCCGATTAACTTGAATTGTTTATTTCGTCTTCCTCGAGTGCTTACTCGAGTATTCAAGTTTCTAATGTTTTATCTTAAGTGGATTCCTCGAGTATGTACCCCAGTAAGCACAAATATTTTCAAAGGAAACTTCAAGTCATGACCAGGGTAAGTTATCTTCAAATGTCTCAGTTACTCGAGGTGCTACCCGAGTAACTTATGCAAGATTGAGTGCATTACTCGAGGAGCTACTCGAGTAATGAGGTAAGTACTCTCGGCATTTTGATCCTGCCAACATTATTGGAGTAGAGCATCGAGTAATCAAAAGTTTTTTAAAGGATTACTCGAGGTGTTACCCGAGTAACTCATAAAGTTGTGAGTGCATTACTCGAGTAGCTACCCGAGTAAATAACTATTCCAAAGGTTTGAAATTTAGTTTACTCCATGCACTACCCGAGTAATCTTATACTTGTTCATTAACTTGCAGTTGATAAATGATTTCCCGATGTTACTCGAGGAGCTACTTGAGTAAACTTCAAGGGTTACTCGAGGAGCTACTCGAGTAAGCATACCCAGAAATTTAGAAATCATTCAAACGTTCATTGATTTGTTTCCTATATGATTAACCTTTCATTGTATTAGTATTCTTAGTCTATTTACAGAGAAACAATGAAGAAATCATATCAAGAGATGAAAGTCAAATCAAACGTTCAAATGCCAACCACCGCCAACGGATATTTTTCAAAAACTTGAAAAGTCAACAGTGGCTGCGCACTCACCAACGGACGAAAGGAAGTGTTCCAACGGTCATCCCCATCATATCTATATATATGGGAACCTTCAAACAGAGAAGAACAACTAAGCATCCACACAAACGATTCATTGAGTTCATTGCTCTGTTTTTACGTTGAAATTGTATTCATATGCTTAAGTGATTATCACTTACTCTTTGAGAGAGATATTTCATTCAAACTCAATATTTATTATTGAGATAACTTAAGGTTGTGGAACCTTGAGTTGGGATTGGATTACAACCTGTAAGGTGGAGCGAGTGTCCAGGTGTGAAGGAACTTGCTTGTACTGTGGTGCCAAGAACCCACTGAATCTTGGAAGTTATAGTGAAACTCTCAGAGAAGCTCTGAGGACTGGACGTAGGTCAAAGTGGTTGTGACCGAACCAGTATAACTCCCGGTGTACACTTCGGTGATATTTCTCCTTACTCATTACTGTTTTAATTCTTTTGTCAAAGTTTTATATTTTCGAAAGAAATTTCAGTATCACCCAATTCACCCCCCCTCTTGGGTGAAACGCTTGATCTTACAAAAACATTATATTCTTACCATATCTCACAACAATCTTTTGTTATCATCAACACTCGGAATCTAACATTCTCCCCCTTTTTGATGATGACAAAACCTTTGTGATGGGTTTTAAAACCTTGATTGGAGTGAAAATTTTGAAAAAATTTTCAACATTTCCAAATGCATATTTTACCAAAGTTTAGAGTCATTTTCAAATTTTTGTACTTAATCTCATATGTTTCCTGCAATACTTCCAATGGACACTTAAAAGCCAAGATAAGTTATAGTACCATTATATTTGCACAGAAACCATTAAATCTGAACAGAAAACTTGGCAAACTTGAAAATGACCATAAATGAACTTGTAAAGTACAATATCAAGCTTGAATCAGCATCTACCCATAAAACCCATATACAACCATGTCAGTAAAATAAACCAGAAAAGCTCAAATAACAATAATCTCCTACCCAATACAGAAAAGCTACCTACCCAATACTACTCCCCCTTAAACCAAAAATCTCCCATATCAGACCATATCAGCTCAAAAACCATCACATGTCCTTCTCCCCCATTTTGGCAGCATCAAAAGGGGGCTGAGGGAAAGTAGGATAAGATGATGGGGTATATAGCACCATGGTGGTGGATGGGTCAAATGGCTCAGGCACAAAAGGTGGAGATGATGGCTGAGGAACTGAGGCTGCAAGTGATGGTGAAGGCGACCAGTCATAAGTGACATCAACATTAGAATCAGGGTCTGTGAAAAGAACATGAGTATGAGTCTGAGAAAGTGAGGCTGTGGTAGGAGTAGACTCAGGTGGCACTTCAGGAGAAGCAGTCAAAAGATGAGTGCGCAAGAAGATTTCTATATCAGTTATTCTTCTCGACATATCTTCTTGAGTCTTGAACATCAAGTCAAAGTTGGTATTTTCCTTGTCCACCAACTTTGAGACTTGTATCTCCATCGTGTTCACCAATTTCTCATACTCACTCATCAATTCCTTTTTTAGGCCAGTCACTGCTTAATTTACCACTTTCAGCCAGATAGGTTGATAGTGATGCATTTAGGAAGGATGGAGGTGGAGTAGGTCCTTATGCAGATGACTGAGCTTCATCACCTCTAGAAGGAGAGGCTTCTCTATGAGATATATCCTTGGATTGGCTCACTGGAAGATTAATACCCATATGTGTCAATTGAGTCTTACCAAACCTCAGAATGGTTACCTTCTTAGTTCCCTCAAAATACCACACTTTGTTATGCTTGAGAATGAGAGACATATGTTGTGGATATGGAATTGTGGTAGATTTTGATGAAAAAAATAGAAATCTTCTCATCTCACCAAAAAAAGTTCCCCCACATTTGTTCGTTGACCGACAAGAAAGGAGGCCAATAAATAGTAATCTCTCTGGGCAAAATAGGTATAGTTTTTGGATTTGTTGACAATGCTATGAGTGTATATATAATGAAGGGCATGAATGGAATCAGGCATGTCAATAGGCTTAAAATTAAGAGGGCCTATAGGGTCATTTGGCCTTAAATGCTGGAAGCTTTCATTGGCAGTAAGTGTGGGTGGATCAGAAGGGGGTGCAACATATCCAAGGATATCATTAATGATTGTAGCAAATATCATAATATGTTGATCTCTAACAGTGGTAGACACTGCTTCCTCTATCAACTCTCCTGCCCTAGAATATATATTATTGACTTTCATGTTGCAATAAAAGGTTCTCACAACAGAAGGTGAATAAGGGAGATGCACATTTAGCCAAGGATTACAAAATCCAAGAAAAGGATGAAAATCCAAACTACAGCTTTTCTTCAGATAATCAGGAGGAAAATCCAAACTACAGCTTTTCTTCAGATAATCTAAGTCCACATAAACTATGGGACAGAAATGTCTATGAGCAAACTCAGAGTCATATACCTTCTAAATAAGTGCCTTTAATTCCTTAACATTGAATCCTTTTGGAGGATTTGAGTAACACCCCAAATTTTGATTAAGGGCTAATAATGATTATTGAGGATAATTATTGAATTAAAGTTGGAATTATTTAGTGTTTTATGGAAAATTTAAAGTATGGAATTATTGACCATAAGTTGGTGATTAATGGGGAAATTAATAACTAACTAAAGGAAAAAGGAGAAGTATGATTAAATGGCTAATGGAGGGATTAGACTAGCTAATTGGGTGTTTACTTTATGGGTGCCAATAGGAAAAGGACAAGTAGCAAGTTTAGATGAAGGGAGAGATAAGAAAAAAGTCAAAATGCATTTTAAAATATTTTCTCTCTCTTCCCTCCTACATTTCGGCTAACAAGGGAGGCATGGGGAGAGTAGAGTGATCATTTCCTTTCATCTTCAAGCTTCCACCTCCCTCTTCTTTCTCCAAATTCGTCCTCCATTGTTGAAGAAGTGAGAGAAAGAAAAAGCTTGAGAAAAGGTAAGAAGATGAACCCCATTGCTCAAACTCTATTAAAGTTGTTCCGTGAGATAAGAGCTTTATTTTGATGGTTATAGTTTGTCATTTGGTGTTAATTTGTGACACCAAAGAATTGTGGAGGTTGCAGAATGAAAAAGTTCCTTTGAGAAAGTTGTTAAGGTGAGTTCAAGAGACCTATCTATCTAAGTTTTATGTCAAATGGTTTAACTTTAAAGTTATGGAAATTATTGCCTATTTTTGAAAATGATGGTCATTGGGATATTTGGCATGTTATTGGTATGGAATTGGTATATTTGGAATGTATGTGGATAGATAGAAAGGGATTTGGGATTGAATGATTAAGTTTGATGATTTTGGAATTTTGGTGTTAGTGTTGCCCAAAACCAAAGCATGATAATAGAATAGGATTTTGATTGTTTTGATGGTTTTATTGGATTCCTTAAGTGATTTCATGTGGGGATAGCTTTAGTTGAAGTTTGGGTTCATTGAGAACTCTTGGGAAAATTTTGAGAACACTATCAGTGTTTCTGCATTTTCTAGTTTATGATATATGTCACTCGAGTGAGTCAGTGAAATTCCTTATTTTCCCTTCAGTTTCTGCATTGCACTTCTGTGAAAAGGGCAAGAGTGTTGCCTCACCTATGAGTGTGGTGGGTTCTCACTCGAGTGAGGCTCCTCTCACTCAAGTACGGGTGTATTTGACACCATGAACTTGCCTCTCGAATTGTCTCTCATGGCCAAGTTTCAAGTGTGAGCCTTAACACTTGTGAATGTTAAGCATTCACTGGAGTGAAAAGATCCATGCTCGAGTGCCCTTCCTTTTGAAATTTCCATTTGCTCTCGCATTCTCACTATCTACACCTCACTTCCTGGTATTCGAGTGAGCATTTGGTATCACTCAAGTGTTGCATTCTGTGCTCGAGTATTCTTATTCTCTGGAAGATTCTTTTGCTCTCGGGTATTCACTCACTGTTCTTCACTCTCTAGCACCCGAGTACAGACCGTACCATCACTCTCTAGCAGTGTGCCCAGCCTTGAATATTGATTGCTGCATTGTAATATATGTTTACTTGCTTTGTTTAATTATGCATCTTATGCGTAAACTATTGCTATTGGGATTCTTTAGAATCTCATTCTTTCCAAATAACATGTTCAGACAGGGCAAGTGGATCAAGAAGCAAACAAGTGAGCAAGGACGACTAGGACTGCCGGCGGTAGTCTTAGCTAAATACTTTTGGTTTTTGATTGGTTATCATTTTGGACAAATGTATATATTGAGTAGATCATAGTATTTTAGTTTTGTGTAATCCCCGGTATGGGAATTGAGATGGCCAATGATGCCCTGTACCAACTCTTGGATTAATGTTATTATTCCGGGTAAATGACGGGAATTTTACTGATACTATAATATTATACATGTGACAAACTGAACTGGCCAATTGTTTTCACTTTGAAATGAATAAAGATCTTGTTGTACGGGTTTTGTAAAATTTTTTAATTACCCTCAATCTCTCATTCAATTATAAAATGTGTTTAAACACCTAATCCTGGCCTTGATCGTGATGGGGGTTACAATTTGTGACTTGTTCTTCCTCTAGAGCCTGTGAAGTAGAATATGCTCCTGAAGCAGCTCGACTTGTCTGGCCAATATGATGAGAACTTGAGGTACCAGCTTCAGAGGCAATCTTGCCAACCAAGTCGTCAAGCTTGGATTTTTCCATTGCTTCTCTAAGCTGTATGTTGAATGAGTCATCAGAGGAAGAAGATTGTTGTGGTTGTTCTGTGTCCTTCTTCTTTCCTCTTCCTTTGACTTCTTTCGATTGAGACCGAGTGATAACCAATTCCTTGAAACCCACTCCCTTCGCCTTCTTTTGTGGAGGTTGATCCTTCTTAGCCATCTTAGGCTTAGGATGAGGTTTCTTGGCTGGAGTTCTTTTCTTGGTGGTTTTGGGTTTAGGAGGAGGTGTTGGTGTAGAAGATAGAAAAGGTGTTGGAGATGAAGGTGCTACCACTGGAGTATCTGAGGCACTAGCAACATATTGAGTATGTGAAGGTGAATGGGAACTTTGGGGAACAACAGGCATTTTAGTTCTAGCCATTAAAACTAAAATGAGAATCAAAAAGTTGATAATAACTTGAAGAAAGATTTTCAGAAACTCTTTTCAGTTAGAGCAAGAAATGAGAAGCTAAAATGATAAATCTGACCTTATGAAGATGATTAAAGAGTTGTAATAGAAATTTAAGCAATCTGAGTCATTTAATCGATGGGTAAAGGTCGGAAGTGAAGAGGTATGTCTTTCGAGTGATGCGATGCTTCGAGTGAGAAGAGGAAGTGCGACGATCTGAGCTATCGTATAACTGATATAAGTGCCAACACTCGAGTGACAACCCTAGTGCTCAAGTGTTGTTTATATAGTGCTTGAGTGATACTTAAAGAAATCTGATAAAGCATGTAATAGCGTACCTGATTTGAATGTATCTTGTTATATTTTTCATCTTTGTACTCAAATCCTCCAAGATCATTTGAGTAACCATGTTTTGAATGAGTATTTGCATAATTCTTTCTCTTCTGCTTGATTGCTCTTACTTTACTTCAGGTGTATTCATACTATGCTCAACTGGTGTTTTTCCATCACTCGAGTGAGAGCCATCTTACCCGTTGTATTTAAGTAACCCCTTGGTACTTTTATCTCCTCTGTTAACCCCTGTTTTACAAGCTTAGAAACAGAGTATATGATATAGTTCTTGACTTGAGCATTTATCTCTTACTCAAGTGCAACTTCTCTTGTCACTCGAGTGATACATCCTGTGCTTGAGTGACAGCCCTGTAAAAACAATTTTTACATACTCTGATGCCTGATTCAATATAGTTATCATCAAAACTCATATTAAATATAGTAATTATCAAGAAAAACTTACAACTCATTGGGACTAACCATTTCTAATTCTCTTCGTATATAAAAAAATGATTTTTAGCTATCGGCTTTGTGAATATGTCAGCAAGTTGAATATGTGTCAGTATGAATTCTACTTTGACATCCTTCTTTTATACATGATCTCGAATGAAGTGATGTCGGATATCTATGTGCTTAGTCCTTGAATGTTGTACAGGATTCTTGGCTAAGCTAATAGTACTAGTGTTGTCACAGTAAATTGGTATCTCCTTTAAATATATCTCCAAATCCTAAAGTTGTTGCTTCAACCATAGTACTTGAGAACAACAACTTGCTGCAGCTATATATTCAGCTTCGGTGGAAGATAATGATAATATGTTCTGCTTCTTGTTGAACCATGATACCAGAGAGCTCCAAGAAATTGACATTGTCCACTGGTACTTTTTCTGTCAGTTTTATATCCTCCACGATCTAAATCTGAATAGGCCATCAACTATTCGTTTCCTCTTTTTGGATACCATAGGCCAAGTTCTGCAATGTCTTCTAGGTATTTGAAGATTCTTTTCACAGTCTCTGCATGTGATACCTTAGGAGCAGATTGATATCTTGCGCACATTCCAACACTGAAGTGTATATCCGGTCTGCTTGCTGTTAGAAAGACTAATGAACCAATCATTCCTCTATATTTGGTAATGTTGAAGTCAGGGCCTTTTATGTCAGCATCCAACAACTTTATAGAACTCATTGGAAACTTTATACTGCCATTTTTCTTATTTCCTCTGTTTTTATCCTGATCACTTATATCCAATTCCAGATTTATCATAGGAAACTCTTTGAGATTTTTGAATAACTTTAAGAGTTTCACTTCCTTTAGTAAATATTTCCACAGTTTTTGTTAGATCACTTATTTTCTTATCTTTTTCTTCACATAATGCACATGATGATATGACAATATTTTCTAGTTCTTTTACTTTCTTCTTATAACTAACCATTTCTTTAGCTACCTTGATGAATTCAGTATGCAATGCATTATATTCATATAATAACTCATCATAACTAGGTTCAGAATCACTTACCTCGGAATCCAATTCTTCTTCTTTGGCTACCAAGCATAGATTTGCAAATTCGGATTTGATGTGTCCAGGCTTTCCACATTCATAGCATACTATCTATTGCTCCTTGTTTTCTTTCTTGCTTAGTCCACCTTGATAATTCTTGAAATTCTTTTGGTCTCTTCTATACAACTTCTTGAATTTTCTCACGATCATTCCTATATCATCATCATCAGGGACATCTTCATTTTTGGAAGACTCTTCTTTCTTGATAGCTTTAAGTGAAACTCCTCTTTTCTTTTTATCATTGAATTCTTCTATTTCCTTCTTGAACCTTAACTTTCCTTCATATTCAGAAAGACTACTAAAGAGAGCAGCTACAGATCTCATTGACTCTCCTTTAGCTTCTTCGATAGCTGTCACCTTTGCTTCCCATTCTTTTGTAAGAATGTTAATGATCTTTCTTACCTGGGAATTTTGGTCAAATGATTTCCCAAGTGCAGATAGTTGAATAACAAGATGAGTATATCTGAGTTCGAATTCTGAGATTCTTTCTCTAGGTTTCATACGAAATAGATCATACTCTGTAATTAGAGTATTGACTATATTTTCTTTGATTCCGGATGTGCCTTTGTGAGTGATCTCAAGAGCATCGCACATATCTTTGGCTGTTGGTGTAATATCCTGAATTGTGATTAAGAGCTAATAACTTTAAAGTGATCTAATTAATGTAAATGCCTTGTAAACAATGCTTAAGCTTATATGTATGTTTGATGATGATTTAGTAGAAATTATGTTAATCAGGGGTGAAATGGGAAATTCACTTACTGATTGGATGGTTACCGAAGAGGAAACTTATTGGTAACTTGAAAATCAATGGTTGAGATTAAAAGTCAAAGGAATCAATAGCTAGGATTAAGTGATTGAGAAGGTAGAATTATGTATGAATGAGTTCATGTGTGTGGATGAAAGGAGAGTCTAGGATCATGACAAGTGGCATCTTGAGGATCATGGATGAAGTCAACACTTTCAAACTCATTTTCTCTTCCCTCTCTCCTTCAAGTCAGCTGATGTATGGGGAAAAGGAAGAAGTTGGATCATCATTCTCTTATCTCATTTCTCTCTCTCATCATTCTTCATTTTCGCTGCACAAGGAAGGAAAGAGAAAGAAGAAAACTTGAGGTAGGTGCCTTAAATGACTTCACATGCTCAAACACTCTTCATTAAACTTGTTCAAGAAGTTAAGAGCTTGACTTTTATGTTTTCAGAATTTTGAAAAGTGGTGATTTGGTGTTTGCTCAAATTTGAAAGTTGGAGAAACAAAGATTTAATCTTACCAAGTGAAAGAGGTAATTATTTGATATATTTTGATGGTTGTGTTTTGAATGTTGGTTAAGTTTTGTAAATTCTGGAATTTTGCCTTGAATATTGGTATTAAATTAAAGTGGGAATTGGAGGGAGCATCACTGTTCAATTGGTAGCTTGTGGTAAAAGTTGGCTGGGATTGATTTAGAAGTAAGAAATGAAAGTGTTAATGATTTAGTTATTGAGTAGAATGTGGAGATTTAAGGACAAATTGTATCTGGGGTGTGATTTTGGATATTTTGAGGTTACCAATAGGTTCCTTATGGAATTTTAGGTAAGAATGAGCTTTGGTGCAAGAATAGAACCTATTGAGATCAGTTTAGGTCACTTTGGAAAACCATACCAGTTGCTGCGTTTCTGGCTTCTGATGCGTATCACTCAAGTGAGGGATGAGCTCACTCGAGTGCATCAGTAGATTTCTGTTTTCTTTGGTTCTTTAGTGGTGTTTTTTAGTGGAAGGGTGAGATTACACTTCCTGACTTGCGAGTGAGATATGATCCCACTCGAGTGAGCATGGGCATGCTCGAGTGAGGGAGTAAGTTTAAGACCTGGGAGTTTATGGTTACTCTCGGGTAGTCACTTATTGGACCTCACTTTTTGGTGCTCGAGTGCACCTGAGGTCGTCACTCAAGTGAAGCTTTTTGTACTCGGGTGAGTGTGAGAGATATTTTGAGGTTTGCTCTCGGGCAAACACTTTTTGTGACGCACTCGCTGGGACTCGAGCACGGGTGAGGGCAACACTCGAGTGAGGCAGCCCAAAATCTGTATGCTTTACCCAAAAAAGGTATCTTCAGAGTAGTTTCTCCCAACCCTTTGGGGATATGTTTAGGCCTATAGTAGCAACCTAAAGAGTCTAAATGATAACCAACATAAAGTACTACAAAATTGGAAAACTTGGAAAAGAGATTGACGGGTTGTCCCTGATTTGGTTTATAGGATTTGATATTTGCCACCCTCGAGAGCCCACGATGCAGAAGAACATCAGGAAGGAACAAGGTAGTGACTCTTTCTCTTATACTGTTTGTGAAACATTGTATGTATGTTTGTCATGCATTGAGAATACATTGTGATACATTGTGAATACATAAAGATCGCAGCAAAAGTTGACGCATAGTGATACATTGTGATACATTGTGAATACATAGAGATCGCAACGAAAGTTGATGCATAGAGTTTACAGCCATGAGTGCTGTTGTTTGTGGCGTGAGCCATGATATGTTGTGATGCTGCTTAACATGATCATATATGCTATGTGTTTGTGCACTGTATGAGTGATTTGTTACTACTGGGATTCTCTTAAATCTCATTCTTTCCAATGACTAACATTTCAAACAGGGCTAGTGGCGCTAAAGACAAGCGGGCAACCCGGAGTGATTAGAACCCTACGGGGTATATTTGATTTTGGAATGTTGATTATCTACTTTTAAACTTGGGATTACTGTATATTTTGAGGTGTAGATATTACTTTTGATTTTGGGTGATGTAATCCCCTAGTGGATACTTATGAAACCTCAGATTATATAAGTATAGAACCCGGGAGTTTCCGGGGATTTGGTAATACACTTTGATATATGTGAATGTAAATTAACTGCACAAGTAATTATATTCGAGTTTTGAAAATTGAGACCAGGATAGGAAAGAATTATTGAAAAACTTTGTGAAACTCCTACTATAAAGTAAGAAGATGAAATGAGTTTAATTATCCGATGGTCTCTAACAGTGTTGTGGAAACCGGACCGGACCGGCCGGTCCGGCCCGGTAACCGGCGAACCGGCCGGTTGGCCGGTCCGGTTCCCATTTTTAAAAAATTTTTTTTTTTTTTTTTACTTTTTCCTTTAGAATTTCATACTATAAGTCTAAAATTTTCAATTTCTCACCGGTTTGGTCCCGGTTTAGCTCCGGTTTGGTCCCGGTCTGACCCACTGACCCTTAACCCAGTACCCCGACCAGTTCACTACCCGGTCCGGGTTTTAATACCTTGGTCTCTAATTCAACTTAATTATGTAATATCGAATTATAATTACATGTTTAAAATCAG
The DNA here is from genome assembly GCA_963210345.1 of Inga oerstediana. Taxonomy (NCBI): domain Eukaryota; kingdom Viridiplantae; phylum Streptophyta; class Magnoliopsida; order Fabales; family Fabaceae; genus Inga; species Inga oerstediana. The sequence continues at coordinate 44,495,622 of OY723409.1, forward strand.
GGGGTTACAGTTGGTAGAGTGCAGATTCGGAAATATTCCTTTTGACTGAGGGCACTTTGTATCATTAAAATAGCTTTACTATTTAACGTTACTAACCTCTTGTCATCTTCGTCAAACTCCTCTGGGCTCTTTTTAATGACTCTATCTTTGATTTTCTTCATTGGAACATAGTCACCATCTTGTATCACATTCCATAGACCGTATTCGTTAGCCATCATGAACACTCTAAACTTACCTTTCCAGAATGAAAAATTTTCTCCAGCAAAACCAGAAGGTTTAGTTATAGAAGCTCCGTCTGGAAGGATGTTCTCACCCATTGTTGTCATTTACTGGATCCTTCTCAAGTTGGTAGGCTCTTCAGAGACGACCTCGCTCTGATACCAAATGAAAGAGGCAAGCTTCACCCAAGAGGGGGTGAATTCGGTGATGTGATAATTTTTTCGGTTGATGTAGTGATATGACTTTAACTATAAATAGAGTAGAGTTGAGAAGATTATCATACAGAGAGTTATATTGGTTCGGCCCAAAACCCAAGCCTACGTCCAGTCCTCAAAGATCAAGACCTATTGAGATTTTCACTATACTTCCAAGATTCAATGGGCTCTCAGAACACTGCAAAACAACAATCGTCCTTGAATGGAGTATGAGTAGAAATATTCTAACACTTAGAAATTTCTCTCCCCCTTACGATAAGTCTTACGTATAGAAAAACAAACCTATGACCTTTCTCTCTTGCTTAAGTATACAAGTCTTATGAGTAGCAACGTTCTCTCCTGCTTACACCACTGTAAGTCTTACGAGCAGCAACGTTCTCTACTACTTGTATCTTGTAAGTCTTATGAGCAGAAATTCCTACTAGGATTTTTCTCAACTTCTTCTCTCGTAAGGATATCTATCTTCTCAAGGTCCCAGTACTTTGAGATCAAATGAAAATAGAATATGAAGTGTATACAGACTTTCTTATAGAGCAAACATGATAAACACTGAAGTATAATAAAAATACAAAGAAAATATGAATAACAGAGACTCATGAATTTACTTGTCTAAATTCTTGCTCTTCGTTATCTTTGATTGTCTCTGAAGCTCTGCATTTATAGCCAGTTGATTTTGCCCGTTGAATAATAATCATTATAGAGCGTAGTGTAACCCCCTTCACGCTTAGGCCAAGATTAAGATCATAAACATGTAATTAATGTGGAATTAGAGACCGTAAATGATTTGGGACTTAATACAACAAGTTTTGCCCAAAACATGCTTTTATAAAACCTTTTCTAAAACCTGTTAACAATGGTCTCCTATTCACATTTCAATACACAAATGGCCTGAACTATTTGATTCCATTTATAAATATCAGAGTACTCAGTAAATTCCTGACACAATCGTGGTTCAATTACTAATTCAGGGTCTATACAAGGCACAAAGCCCAAGTAGTTTCCCATACAAGGGGATTACATAATTACTATCCAATATATACATGTAATTCCCAAAAAAAAATATATCCAAATGATTTACAAAATGATAACCAATTTTTTTTCCAAAATCGACTCCTAGCAATGAGCTCTACCCGCTCTTCGTCACCCACTTTCCCTTCGATCCTTCTGGCCTGTCTAAAATGTTTAATTTTGGGAGAGTGAGATTCTAAGGAATCCCCGTAGTGTCAAATCACTCATAATATGCATAACAATAAGGAATGAAATCAAATCATAATCCACCAAAGCAACTATAACGGCAGTTACAACGGCAATGGTTAGTATGACACATGTCATCCCTTATGATTGGTCACGCTGAATTGCTCACGCTGCATTGCACAACATAATCCACACAATATATTTCACCACAGCTGGGATTCATATAAAGCATTTTATCACACAAGCCATACAGGCAAGATTCAAAACTCACAGCCCACAGATGGATTAACAAACGCCGCAACACGGGTCGGATTCACAAAGTTCCATGTCGATTACAATGGCAGTTCAACGGCCGACCTAGAGATGACCAACGTCAATCCTTACACGGCTCACGTTGACATGCTCGCACTGTAATGGACCATGGTACATGCAGTTCACAATTCAATGATAAGTTATGCATACCAAAACATCATACACAACATGAGAGAAAAGTCACTACCTGGTTCATTCCGTGCGTGCTTTGTCGCAGGTCTCTCCCGAGGAGGGCAAATATCATATCCTATAATTATAATTAGGGATGAAGAGTTATTCTCTATTCCAATACTCAATTGACTTCAAAATACTTAGATTTGGTTATCATTTATGTCCTTTAAGTAGTTACAATTGGCTCTAATAAAAGCCCTAAAGGATTGGGAAACATCGGGTTGGAAACCACTTTTCAAAATCACGAGGTGCTGAAAACAGGGGCTGGCTACAGCCAAAAAAACCTCTGGCTGCGGCCAGAAACAGCACAGAAATTTTCTGGCTGCAGCCCAAAATTTTTTGGCTGCGGTCAGACAGTGGTCCAAAGGTTCTTGGCTGCAGCCAAGAATCTTCTGGCTGCGGCCAGGAAAATTCTGTTTCGCAGCTAAACTTCTAAAAATCATAACAAATTCTAGAAAAATCAAAATGAGGTGACCCCAAAGCCTAATGAAATTTATTTAAGTCATCTTTACTAGAAAAATATGGGACATTACTAAAAGTCACCACAAAAATACAGATTTCAAGAAAAGTCCACCTTGCTTCAGAATTGATCCCAGATTTAACATCAGACTTTGGACAGTCATAACTCCTAGCATACCAAACGAAATGACACAAAACATATGTCCATTTTGAATTTTGAGATGTGAAATTTAAGACTGGAAAGTTTCATAATTTTCCAACACCATTTACTATTTTAAAATGTCCATGCAAATCCACTGCCAAAACAGAGCTTTTCACTAACCAAAACTTGCCACCTTTAAAACTAAGTTCCCAATGGTTCAAAATTCATATTCAACACTTCTCCCACACAATTTTCCACAAGGAACACAATGACAATCTCAAAATGAACAAAATCCTTCTCATTTATCATGCTTTGGTTTTGGGCAACACAAACATCAAAATTCCAATCTCATCTAAACATCAAATTTCAATCATCAATCAATCTATCTATCCTAAACTCATTCCAAAATACCATTCTCATGCCAAAACATACCAAATGAACAATGGCACTCATTTTTGGATTCAAGGCCAAATTTCCAGAAATTACAAACTAATCCATTTGACATAAAACATAGATAGATAGATAGGTTTCACTCTCCTTATCAAATTTCTCAAAGAGACTCTTTGATTCTCCAACTTTCACAATTTCTCTAAAACTCAATCCAACCCCAAATGCCAAACTATAACCATCAAATAAAAGCTCTTAATGCAAGGAACAACATTAATGAATGAAGTTTTGGCATTAGAGATCATTTTCCCTTACCTTTTCCAACTTTTCTTCCTTCCCTTGGTCTTCAATGGCTGACGAAGAGAGGGAGAAGAGAGAGAATGAGAGAGATGAGAGGGAAGAGTGATGAAGAAGGGAAATGATCATACTCCCTTCCAATTTCAGTTTTTCAGTGAAAAAGAGGGAAAGAGAGGAGAGAGAAATGCTTAAAAAAAACCCTTTGACTTTTCTCTCTCTCACACACACAAGCCAACTTGCTACATGTCTTCTTCTCTTTGGCTCTCATACAATAAGCACCCAATTAGCTTATCTAATCCCTCCATTAGCCATTCTAATTACATTTCTCATTTCTCAAATAGTTAGTAATTAGTTTCTCCATTAATTACCAACTCATGCCCAATAATTCCATTCTTCCAATTTTTCAATGATTATGACATATTAATTAATATTGCCATAAAACACATAATAATTCAAATTAAATTCATAATTATCCACAATAATCATGATTTGCCCTTAATCAAAAATTGGGATATTACAATTCTCCCCTCGTTCAATAAATTTTGCCCTCGAAATTTGTTATACATCACTAGACATAAACTCAGGAAATCGTCTCTTTATGTCTGCTTCCGCCTCCCAAGTTGCTTCCCTTGGAGACATTCCCTTCCAAACCACCTTCACAAATGGTAAGCTTCGATGCCTGAGCCGTCGTTCTTCTCGTTCAATGATTCGCTCTGGCTCTACCGCATAAGTGAAGTTATCTTGCAACTCAACTTCTTCATTCTCAATGATATGCTCAGGGTCTGGTTGGTACTTCTTGAGCTGCGAGACATGGAACACGTCATGCAATCTACTCAAATTCGGGGGTAGGGCTATCCGGTATGCTACAGGTCCGATTCGTGCCAGAATCTCAAATGGACCTATGTACCTCGGACTCAACTTCCTCCGCTTGATCGTTCTCCCGATGCCTGTGACCGGAGACACTCTCAAGAAGACATAATCCCCCACTTCAAACTTAAGAGGTCTTCTCATCTTTTCAGTATAGCTCTTCTGATGACTTTGTGCTGTAAGGAGCCTCCTCCTGATAACTCGGATCTGCTCAGCGGTTTGGTCAACAAGATCCGGCCCATACAACTTTCTCTCAGACAACTTTGACCAGCACAACGGTGACTGGCACTTTCTCCCATGCAGTGCTTCATACGGAGCCATTTGAATGCTCGCATGGTAACTGTTGTTATAAGCAAACTCAGCCAATGGAAGATAGTAGTCCCACTTTCCTTTGAAGTCTAGGACACACGCTCTCAGTATATCTTCTAAAGTCTGGATAGTCCTCTCTGACTATCCGTCTGTCTGAGGATGGTAGGCTGTGCTAAACCTCAACTGAGTACCCATGGCTTCGTGCAGAGCCCTCCAGAATCTCAAAGTAAACCGAGGATCTCTATCAGAGATAATATTCTTTGGTGTACCATGGAGTCTCACAATCTCCTTCATATATATCTCAGCCAGCCTGTCAGGAGAATAGCTAGCGTTGATAGGTATGAAGTGCGCAGACTTTATGAGTTGATCAACAATAACCTAGATCACATCATAGTTTCTGATCTTAGGCAGACCTACTACTAAATCCATAGTCACATTCTCCCACTTCCATTCTGGAATTTCTGGACTCTGAAGCAATCTTGGTGGTCTCTGGTGTTCAATCTTCACCTTTTGACAGGTAAGACACCGCGCCACATACTTAGTCACATCACTCTTCAACCCTGGCCACCAATACATAGATTTCAAATTGTGATACATCTTGGTCATACCGGGGTGAAGAGTATACCGACTCTTATGAGCCTCATCAAGAATTCTCAATCTCAACTCCGCCTTCAGTTGTACATAGATTCTCTTCTGATAACGCACTAGTCCACTTGGTGATAAGTCATAGTCTTGAGTCTCTCCTCGCTCAATCATAGCTCGGATCAACTGGGCTCGCTTATCAAGCATTTGAGCCTCTTCAATTTCAGTCCTCAGGTCATTCTCCCCTTAGACCATACCATAGCTAGCACACATAATATCATTCAAGAGATTCAAATCCCAAAAATCCTCTATTAGTTTCTTCTCTTGGATCATCATCGTTGCCACTAGCACCGCCTTCCGACTTAAAGCATTCGCGACGACATTAGCCTTACCCGGATGATATTTGATTTCCAGGTTGTAATCTTTCAACAACTCCATCCATTGACGCTGTCTCATGTTCAACTCTTTCTGATCATACAAATATTTGAGACTTTTGTGGTCGCAGTATAGTTCCACAGTCACACCGTACAGGTAATGACGCCAAATTTTCAATGCAAACACAATTGCTGCAAGCTCCAGATTATGTGTGGGGTAGTTCATCTCATGCGGTTTGAGCTGTCGAGAGGCATAGGCCACCACACATCCCTACTGCATCAGGACACACCCTAACCCCTGCTTACTCGCATTACTGTACATGACGTAAGCCTCACTGGGATCAGGTATAATCAACATTGGTGCCGTAGTCAACCTTTCCTTTAGCTTCGTGAAACTCTGCTCGCAACGTTCATCCCACAAAAACGGTTGATCCTTCCTTGTGAGCTTGGTCATCGGCAATGCAATACGTGAGAAGTTCTGAATGAACCTCCGGTAATAACCAGCATGACCTAGAAAGCTGCGAATCTCAGAAACAGTTTCTGGTCTTTTCCAATCAAGTACTACTTCCACCTTACTGGGATCCACCGATACCCCATCTCAAGAGATCACATGGTCAAGGAACTTCACTTTCGTAAGCCAAAACTCACATTTGCTCAGTTTGGCATAGAGTTGCTTTTCCCACAAGATTCTTAACACAATTATCAGATGTTGCTCATGTTCTTCTCTACTCTTAGAGTATATCAGAATGTTGTTGATAAACACAACCATAAATTGGTCAAGATACTGTCGGAAGATGTGATTCATATAATCCATGAATACCGCCGGTGCATTCGTCAAACCGAAGGGCATCACAAGGAACTCATAGTGCCCATATCTCGTTCTGAAAGCAGTCTTCAGAATGTCCGCTGCCTTCACACGTAACTGATGATATCCTGACCTTAGATCAATTTTGGAGAATACGCACGAGCCAGACAATTGATCTAACAGGTCATCAATCCTCGGGAGTGGATACTTATTCTTAACATTTACCTTGTTAAGTTATTGATAATCGATAAAAAGCCTCAAGCTTCCATCTTTCTTTTTCACAAATAACACTGGAGTTCCCCACGACGATACACTAGGTCGGATGAATCCTTTCTCAAGCAATTCTTCAATTTGCTTCTTCAACTCTGCCATTTCATTTGGGGCCATACGATATGGGGCTTTCGATATCGAACAAACTCCAGGAACAATCTCAATTGGAAATTCCACTTCCCTTTCTGGAGGCAATCCACTAAGATCGTCTGGAAATACCTCAGGGAATTCATTTACCACAGGTATACTCTCTAGAGCTTCACTTGACTCTCCTTGAACGGAGAAAAACACCATATACCTTTGGCATCCTTTCTCAAGATATCTCTCAGCTTTAGCCGTTGAAAGTAAATTCAACCTAGCATTCACATTATTCCACCGCTGTACATTACAAAAAGTGATCTTCTTATTACCACAATCCAGCAGTATATCATTTGCTGTCAACCAATCAAAGCCCAAAATAACTTCCAATTGTTGAAGTGGCAGACAGATTAAATCTACTATATACTCACGACCCTCAACAACTATTACACAATTTAAACAGGCTTCGGCCGTCATAGCCCTGACACCCATCGGTGTTGACACAACCAAATCAAATGGTAGTCTATGCATATGCAATCCCAGGTGCTTAACACAATCATAGGCAATAAAAGAATGACTTACACCCAAATCAAACAAAGTATCTAACTCATTATCACCAAGAAGAATTTTACCTTGGATCAATTTAGGTGACTTTCGGGCTTCCTCATGCGTCATTGCAAACACTCGACCCTGATTCTTGGGCCTTTGTTCTGTCTGTAGTCGTGGGCAGTTGGTGGAAATGTGACCCGGCTGTTTGCAATTGTAACAAATCACATCCCCCGAGCAGGTTCTACTGGGATGGTACTTTCTACATCGATTACACACTGGTCCAGCTGGAGGTCTCTGGTTACCACGACCCTCAGATTGGTAGGGCCTTTTGTTACCGCCCCCAGATGAGGATCCTTGGCCCTTCCGCTTTTGGGATGTATTTGCCTTGTTGGGCTCACTACGGTTGCTACTACCCTTGGATGGGTACAACTCCCTCAAGTTATACTCAACAATTCTACACTCTTCCACGGCCTTATTGAAGTTAGTAAACTGATGAGTAGCTAACCTCTTCTTCAATTTGCGCCTTAATCCCCGGATTAACATAGCAGAGATCCACTCCTCATTATCTCTATCCCGAAGATAGGCAGAATACCGGGACAATCGAGTAAAATAGGAAAGATACTCGTCAAAGCTCTCCATATCTCCCTGTTTGATAGCCAGGAACTCAGACTCTTTCTCAAGCCTTACCGACTTGGGGAAATACTTCTCGTTGAATTGCTCTTGAAATACCTCCCAAGTCAATGGTACATTCCGATTTTTCATTGAAGTGGCGATGTTCCTCCACCATCGATCGGCGTCCCCCTCTAATTTATACACAGCTAATTTTTCCTTCACCTCTGTAGGGTACTCGAGGACTTTAAAAATCTTCTCTAGCCGGTTTAACCAGTCCTCAGTAGCTTGGGGATCAAACCTACCCCTGAACACCGGAGGCATATGCTTGCAAAACTTGGAGACCCAAGAATACAAGTCCCTTCCCTCACGAACCGGCACCCCTTGAGACTCTTGATTAGGCACCGTGTGAGGTGGGGATTCGTGAGATCTATTGGACCCCTCAGCTGTCTCCTCATGATGAGTCTCTGATTGAGTCTCCTCATGAGTTGACTGGGCTCTTCCCTCATTTCGCTTGGCCCTTTTCTCTCTGAGCTCTTCTCTCAGCTCAGCTATCATGTCCCTTTGTTCCCGTATGAGATCCAGCATTTCTCGCATTGGATTAAGATGATTGTCATTAAGTTCCTCCACCTTTGGGTCTTGTTGCCTGACTCTAGTAAGAGGGCAAGCCATTTCGTCTTTATCACTACAAATGATTCACCATGTCAGTACCTTAGCCAATGTATACACATAATCCATAAAATTCATCTCAATCCACAATTAGTTGAAGTTTTGGAAGTTACCTCAAACTCCCTCTGGCTTTTCCTCTTATGGCTGAAACCCTAGCTCTCTTGAACACCAAATTTTCTTCTCAAACACCTTAAATAACATAGAAGAGAAGCTTAGGAGAAGGATTATACACGTTAGGTATGAATTCACTGAAGAAATCTACCTACCTTGTGAGATTTTCCTCCTTTTTCTCTAAAATTCTCTTAACTCTCTCTCTGTCTATTTTTCCTTTATGGTTGCATGGTTTTGTGTAGGGAAGAGGATAAGGAAATTGCTTTATAATTGTTTTGCATTTATCTCCTATTATTTAATTAGTCCAAAATTCAAAACTTTGACTTTTTGGTTTACACCACTTATGCACATGCAGTATGTCATAAGCCCAATAGTATGTACATAATATTTCTCTCCTCTTGGTCTATGCGAAAAACACGTCCCAGGGTCCATTAGATCAGCCTAATTGAATTTTCCATATATCTAATAATTTCAAAGTTATTTTCCTTCATTTTTGGATTTTATGTCAATTCTGGCAGATTTTTTACCTAAACTTTGAAATATCATAACTAATTCTAGAAAACTCGGATTGGAGTGATTTCAAAGGCTATAAAACCCTTATTGAGTCTAGTTTCAAGGAAAAATATAGCCTTTTGCTAGTTGGAAGCACAAAATTCTCAGAATTTTAATCTTTACTTCTTGTTCCAGAAAATTCACAGTTTTTCTGGGCTAAATTCAAAAATTCATAACTCTTTTTATATAGCTTCAATTGATTCCTATACCTATCAAATTAAAGCTTAGGATGTCTACTTTCATCCTATAAAATTTCATAATTTTGGCTCATCATTTGTTCATACAAAATCACATGACAAGTTTACTACCTCATAGGCGATTTAACCGAAAACATAATTATATTCTCCAAAATTCACCATTTCATTCTCTTTAATACCCCAAAGACATATGGAACATTAGAAAATAGATTTGAGACATCTACTAAATCAGCGCTTAGTAATCCTCTTAATTTAGGCTTATTCCTAAGCCTCAAATCCCAAAATTTGGGGTATTACAGAATGCCGCTGCTATTTCAGTTTGATGCAAGATGGCTAAAGCACCTAAAGCTAATAGAATGAGTTAAAAAGAGTTGGAGGATGGAAGGTAGTACCAACCTGGAGGAATTTGTAAGTAATTTAAATAAGTTAAGAAACAGGCTAACTGAATGGAGTAAGAGAGAATTCAAGAATAGTCGCAAGCAAATTAGTGCCCTGGTTAAAAGAGTACAAGAGTGTCTTGATGCCGAGTAGAACCCAGAAACAGCAAAAGGAAATAGAGTATCTAAAGAAACATATTGATGAGCTATGGGAGCAAGAAGAGATATTTTAGGCTCAGAAGTCAAGAGTGGAATGGCTGAAATGTAGGTCTAGGAATTCAAAGTTCTTTCACATGACAACCATCCACAGAAGATGCAGAAATGAGATTACTAGAATTATAAGTAGTAACAACCAATAGCTAGAAAGTGAAGAGGAGATAGGAAATCATTTTGCAAGCTTCTATGCAAACTTGTTCTCAACTACTGGGTAAAGAAGCTACTCTCGAGTGCTGGGATGCATAGAGAAGGTTATATCAGATGAAGACAACAGAATGCTCATGGCTGATATTGAGAATGAAGAAGTAAAGAGAGTGGTCTTTCAATTAGGAGGGCAAAAAGCACCGGGTCCTGATGGCTATACTGGGTTATTCTTTAAATATGCTTGGAGCATTGTTGGTGACCAGGTATGCAAGTCAGTTAAAAATTATCTCTAGCATGGGTTTTCCCTGAGTAGTGTAAATGAGACTGACTTGGTCCTAATTCCAAAAGTGGAATGTCCTGAATCTGTAAGTGATTATAGACCAATTAGCTTGTGCAATTTCTCCTTTAAGATTTTCTCAAAAGTACTGGCAAGTAGATTAAAACCTTTGTTGGGAAATATTATAGATGAGAGCCAAAGGGCATTTGTACTAGATAAAGTAATTCAGGATAATATTGTAATTGTGCATGAAGTTTTCCATCATATGAAAAGCAAAAGAAAAAGGAAGAGTGAGGTTGCCCTTAAGTTAGACATGAAAAAAGCTTATGATAAGGTGGAGTGGGATTTTTTGTGTGATGTATTGTTGAGAATGGGGTTTTTTGAGGGATGGGTAGATAGAATTGTCTGGTGCTTAAACTCTGTAAATTGTTCTGCTATGCTTTATGGGAAAAGAGTTTTTACAGTTATTCCTTAGAAGGGCCTGAAACAGGGGGACCCTTTGTCACCTTATCTATTTATCTTGATGAATAATGTGCTGTCAAAACTAATTGAAAGGGACAAAAGAAGTGGTTTGCTTAAAGGGATATCGGTATGTAGGAGTTGCCTGAAAATTACTCACAACTTCTTTACTGATGATTCTGTATTTTTTCTCCAAGCTGATATGGAATACCGAAGGAATTTGAAAAATATTATTGACGAGTATTGTGAAGTGTCACGACAAGCCATTAATTGGCAAGTCATGTTTGTACTTTTCCAAAAATACACCAAATATGATAAAGGAAGAAATTGGTCAAATTTTTCAAATTCATGCAATAGATGTCCCCGGTAACTATTTGGGATTACCTATTATATGGGAATAATCAACAGTCCAAGCTTTGAACTTCATGATAGACAGAATTGAAAAAAGGACTCAATATTAGAGGAAAAAATACTTATTGGAAGCGGGGAGGGAGGTGTTAATCAAATCAGTGGCTAACTCTATTCCGGTGTATTCTATGTCTTGCTTTCTTTTCCTTAAAAAGATACTATAATGGCTGGACGGCATAGTGTCAAAATTCTAGTGGAAGTGTGAAGGGAAGAAAAGGAAAATCTATTAGGTTTCCATGGAAAAAATGAAAAGACATAAGTTAGAAGGGGGGTTGTGGTTCAAGGATTTTGAAGCTTTTATTCTTGCATTATTAGCCAAATTAGGACGATGAATCCTACAACATCCAAACCAGACCTGGGTTAAATTGTTGAAAGCTAGATATTTCCCTAAAAACTCCTTTTTGAAAGCCAAAAAAGGCAGGACTCCATCCTGGTTATGGACTAGTATACTAGAGGGCAAAAGGGTGCTAGAAAACCATGTGATTTTGAATATAGGGAATGGGGTTAATACTAGAGTTTGGAAAGACCCATGGATTAGGGGGTTACTGAGGTATAGACTGATGTTGCCATACCCTCATGAGTCACTCCAAGAGCTTAGGGTAGTAGATATTATGGGCTATAAGGGTTGGGAATTTGGTGTCAATAGAGGGCCGGATAACAGAGGGTGAGAGGCCAACAATATGCAACATTATAATAGCCTCTCGAAGTAGAGAAGATAGGTGGCTTTGGACCAGGGGAGAAGAAGTGTATACTCGGTTAAAGAGGATTATGCAGTAGCCAAAAGAAGTGTGCTGAGAAGATTAGAAAACATCCCTATAACCTCTAGTAACATTCACAGATCTACCTGGAAGGATATTTGGAAACTTAAAGTCCCACCAAAAATTAAAAGCTTCATGTGGAGACTAATGTCTAATGCCTTACCCACCTTCACCAATCTTTTAAAAAGGAAGTGTTGTGCTACTGATTTGTGCTTAATCTGCCAAGAGAAGGTAGAATCAGTGGAGCATTTATTTTTCTTGTGCGAATGGGCTAATCTAGTGTGGTTTGGTAGTAATCTCTCTCTTAAACCATGATAGATGGGAAAAATTCGTTTGAAATAATGGGTGTTTAGCTATCTGTGCAATCCTTCAATCTTTCATTGGTAGAAAGCCCTCTTGGCTATGATGATGGGCAACTATAGAAGTCAAGAAATGCATATCTATTTGAAAGCATTAAACTTGATCCTACCTTTGTTATTTTACAGGCTAATAAAGTGTTGTAGGAATATTGGGCAGCGAAGGAATGGGTGGAGACTGATCAGCCAGAAAGCAGCGTTGCTGAACTTGAAAATAGGGAGAATGTAGCATGGACACCTCCGACAGGTAATAGGCTTAAAATTAATACTGATTGTGCATTTTCTCCTTCAACCAATAGAGCTTTGGTAGCCTTTATAGTTAGAGATCAAAATGGCGGGATACTAGATGGAGCCACAAGACTAGTTAATGCAAATTCAGTTTGTTATGGCAAAAAGTATTGCTCTGCTGGATGCTGTGCAATGTGCTTATAATAATCAATTGGAATATGTCCAATTTGAATTTGATAATCAAATGTTAGTGAACTGCATTTTAGATAAATCCTCTCTAAATGAGTAGAGATGCATAAATATCATTGAGAATGTCCAAAGTTCAATGAAACTAATTAGGAACCATTCTTGTAATTGAATTCCCAAGACGATAGATTGGGTTGCTAAAGCGTCACTTGGTGGGTCTTGCTCGTTTGATTGGGTCATACGACCGCCTGAGCAGCTTAGAAGGATTTTGGAGAAAGAGCCCTATTTAATTCCAAGGGCCCTGATTAGCTTGTTATTTTGATTGTGATACTTTTGGAATGTAATATGTAATTAGCCTTAGCATTTGTATTTCCTTAGCTTATTTCTAGAACCTGTGTATTTTCTATTGGTAATTAAATGGGGACTCTTTTAGATGGCAAAAAAAAAAGGTCCTACCTTCAACGTGTTGATGTGAATTGGCTTTCTCCACTCCCAAGGTGGATTACGCTTAATACATATGGCTATTTAAATAAGTAAGGTGAGGTTGTTGCTTATGGTGGTCTGTTTAAAGACCAGAATGGTTCTTTCATCTATGCCTTCTCTCGTTGTCTAGGCTTGTGCAATGCTTTGGAAGCTGAAGCCTAGTGAATTCTTCATGATCTTCATATTGCTTGGTCTAAAGATTTTAGTGTTGGAAATTGTGCCCTAAGGGCCAATCATTGTACTTTAAACATTATTATTTTAATGAAATTTCTCCATTCTGTTATCATATTATTTACATGTTAACTGTGATAATTGTATCCTTGGATAATTCATAAAGATTGTCCTAAAATGTCCCTGGTCAGTCATCTATGCGGGAGCAGAGATGAAACAAGACCAGTATGACTTTGATAAGATATGGAGATACGAATCAAAGTCTTAGGCACTTGTAAGAGTACAAGGTGCTGGACCGACCCACTATGAGAAAGCTATATGGATCAAGTCATAAGCTTTTCTCATGTATAACCACGTCACAATGCCCTTAGACCTGTGGTCATCATGGATTCCTACATGAGAGTTGCTAAGCTTTGAACTAGTCAAAAGTCACTTTTGACCAGGTGATGATAAAGGCTACGATCGGGCTTGGTGGTTTTTCATGTAGAGGAATATGAATGATCAAGATGGAATTTGTCCCTCACATTAGTAGAGAGATATTACTGGGCCCCTCGATAAGTGAGTCTGAGAAATGTATGGCCATACTATGATGAAAGGAGTTTCTGTCTCTGTTATCAGGCTACTCAGGAATCGAAAAAGTAATGGTCAGGAACAAGAGGATGACTTTTCCATGCCTTATCCTTGATCGATATATCGTGTGACAAAAGGGACGTGACATGGTTGTATGACAGGTTGCATCGTGATAACGATCTTCATATGAATTGGGTAGTCGTAATGTCTTGCTAGAGGCCGCTTGCGACTTTTGGGTTAGTGTAGTTATTGGCCCACTGCCAATTTCATATGGGTCTACAGGGTCGCACACAAGAATGGCCCAACACGAGATAATGTTTGATTTAGGGTGGATGAATTTTATATTTATATATATATATATAATATAAAATTCATTAATAATATTACATAGATATATATATATATTTTTGAAATATATATCTTATATATATATATATATATTATATTTAATAATATTATATAGATATATATATTTTCGAAATATTATATATATATATATATATATATGTATATATATATTATATGATATTATTATATTGTGTTGGTTTTAAATTTAATTTATTAAGATATATTAAATTTAATAACTAACATGATAGAGATATAGTATCTCAGATTTAATTTATGAAGATAAATTAAATCTAATGGCTCTTTATTTAGATTAAATAAATAGGTTAAATTAAAACTGTTGGACAGATTTAATTTAAACTGAATTTATTTAATTAGCTCATCAAGATAATTAATTGTTAATTAATTTCGAAATTAATGATGATTAATTTTGAAATTTGAAAATAACTCTCATGGGTTATAAACTTGATAGAGCTGATAGACTCAGGGTACATCAGAATTGAGAGCCGCAAGTTAAACCCTTGGAGACATTAGAGGCGCTAGCACGCAGTCTCGGTTGGAGAGCATTCGTGTGGATACCGGTAGAGGGAGCGGACCTGACGTGTTGGCTCCTAGAGATCGTGAAAACTCTGAATCATCAAAAAGGTATGAATCCTTCCAACTTGGTTTAAACACCGTTGATAGATCCTCGATTAGGATCGGTGAAATTTTTTTTAAATTCTTCCGCTGTGCTTACCGATCCTACATTTAGGATGCTCATTATTGAATTCGATGCTGTTAAGTCAAGTTCAGTTGTCATTGAAACCCTTCAATGGAAGTCTCATGCTTGGAATATTTGCCTTTTTGTTTTTTTGTTTTTGGCTACAAAGGCAAACAAGTGCTTGAAATGGGAAGGGTAAGCCTCGGCAATCAAACCCGGCCACCGGTACATCAAACTACTACCAATCAAGAATATTTGCTTTAGATACGTCTCAAAAGTGCGTGGTAATGCTCCTGCTAATATTTTATCACGCTATAGTGCCCTTGCCAAGTTTGATCATGACTTTACTTATGTTCTCAATTGTATAAGGTATCTTATTCATATTGTATACTTCGTATCAATTCCTACATGTTATTCGTAATTTAATTTACGATGTTTTCGCCCTTGTTTATTGTATTTAACCAATTTATACATATTTATTGTATTTAACCAATTTTTAAACTACTCTTCTATCTACTATCTACGTATTTCAATTGAATGAGGAATATATATATATATATATGTATATGTATATGTATAACACATTAATTCCTCGTATTACAACATAATCAAATTTGGGGGTAAATGCACATTTATAATTTCACAGCCTAAATTGATAAATTGAATTAATTGATAAGTTGGTACAAAATAATTTCACAGCCTACTAAACTGTATTTTGAATGATTGGTAAAAGGCTTAGCTAAGAAAAAATTGTTTATTCACTCACATTTAGTAAACCAAGGATTATCCATGTCAAGCCAAATGGAGCATCACCTTGTCCTGATGCCGTATTTAGTAACATCACAAATTAATTCTTTGTCAACACGGAATAACCTTGTGATGATTCTTTGAGCCATAACAAGCAACATGTTGGCATAAAAATGAGGGAAAAAAGGATAAAATTGCAACTAATACCCCAAACTGTTTTTAAAGATGCAGTTTTGATCTTAAAATATTTCAGGATGCAATTTTAACTCTTAAGGTATTTTAATGGAGGCCATTCCATCCTTTTAAAACAAAGTTATAAACTGTGTTTACATACTGGTCAAATAAGCTTTTTATTTAAAAAAAATAATGACATGTATAAGTTTGGGTTAGCAGTAAAAGTTATTTTTCCATCGTAATTTACTATTTTTGAAGTAATGTGAGAGTAGTTTTGTCTAAACGTACTTCTTGAACGCTAATTCAATCATACACTTCAAAAAGCCACCTCTGTTTTTTAAAACTCACCTCTATCTGATCTGAATTAATCAAGGAGTTAGGTTTCGCAAATAAAACCCAGGTGCGAAGACCACACGCTAAGGCACAAGTGGAGACCGACAAAAGACAGAGACAGTGGTGTGAGACTGTGCTAAAGTGAAATCTAATGAAAGCCTTGTGTTTCCCCCTCTATATTCTACAAATTTATCCATTATATTACAACTGTTTTTTTTTTTTCCCGTAATTGGGACATTAAGGGCTTGTTTGGTCTGAGGGGAGGGGAGGGAAAGTGGACGGAGGGAAAATTTTTTTGAGTTGAATTTAAAAAAATTAGAGAGGGTTTGTTTGGTGTGAGGGATTTGGAGGGGAAGGGAGGGGAGGGAAAATTTTTATGAGTTGAATTTTAAAATATTGAAGAAGTGGGGTAATAAAATTTTAATAAAGAGAATATATAAGATAAAATATTAAGAAAAATTAATTAAAAATTTTTAGCCCCACTTCTCTAATTTTTTTAAATTCAACTTAAAAAATTTTTTCCCTCCGCCCACTTTCCCTCCCCTCCCATGAGACCAAACAAGCCCTAAATGAAGAATTTGAGGGTGAGGAGAATGGTTTAGTAAATGAAGAAGACGAGGGTAGGGATGGAAATAGGCCAGGCCCCTAACAGGGGCCTACGGCCTAACCTACATAAAGCCTATCATAGCCTATTTAGTAAATAGGCCAGGCTCAGGCTTAGACATATTGCTAGGCCTATTTAGATAAACAGGTCAGGCCTATTTTTATAAGGCCTAGCCTACAGGCCTGGCCTATTTAATTTTTTATTTTAAAAAATATATTATTATATAAGTATATATAATATCATCTAAATAATTTTATAAATTTACCAACTTAATCTTAATTTTAAATTCTAAGTTTCATATTTCATCGTCATTATACTCATCCCTTGTTTTCGTATAAATCATTCACCTCTACATCTCTTCTCTTCGATCGCTCGAGATGGCAATACTAACTTACTCTCTCCCCTAATTTGTGCCCTCCACTAAAGCATAAAAAATTTTATGAGTTTATTTTAGTGTCAAATGAAATATTTTAATCTTAACAAGGGGAATTTGTCCCAATTTACGTAGAAAGAATAAAATAGATAAAAATCTAGTTTTACATGTTACTTGTTATGCTTGGTTGATTTTAAAAAATATATCTCATTAGTCAACAGTCGATTAGTTTTTCTTATTCCTATTTGCTCGAACAAGTGTTGTCACTAGACATTATTTTCTTTTCCTTACTAAGCCTTAATATTACTACAAGAATAGATGTTAGGCTTTTAAGACATAATGTAGGATTGTATATAAGTATGAAGGGTTATATATGAATTTGGCAGCATAGGCTTTAAAGGCTATTTAAAGTCCTATATTTTAAGTAGACTTTTAAATAGGCTTCAGGCCTTGTCAGGCCTTCTGAAGGCTCAGGCCTAAAAAAAAGCTTACATACAGGCTCAGGCCCAGGCTCAGGTTTTAAATCTTTGTTACAGGCCCAGGCCTATTTAGGCAAAGCCTAACCTAGCCTAGCCTATTTTCACCCCTAGATGAGGGTGAGGAGGAAAGCTCAATAATTGAAGAATCTAAAGTGAGGAGGAACAGTCAGAAATTGAAGAAGATTCTGAACGTGAGGATGAAGAGATGCAAGTTGATGAGTTCTTCCCCTCTCGCTGGCGTCTTGTCTTGGCAAGCACATGGTTTTCAATTTCAGAAGCCCAAGAGGCCAAGATCTTCAATTCAGCAAAAATGTTTTTTCAATAAAAACAAAACACAAGTGGCATTTTTTAATGCTTATGTGGCAGTAGAGAAAACATCTATTTATGTCATAGGGGTGAAACAGAACTCATAAGGACTTGGGAAAGTCACTTTCAGGTCTCAAGAAAAAAAAAACCAGAAAAACCCATGTGAAAAGTCAAATATCAAAAAAATTCTTAAGAATTTTTCTGTGATTATTTTCCAAAGTTTAATGACAAAGATGCCCCCAAGAATTTAAACTCTCCTTCGTTCGAAACCGTGGGTCTCGGGCATTCACCTTCGTTCATAAAAGAATTTAAAACTTGCTCTACTTCTGCGTCTTGGGATGTTTCGTTCGAATCGCTGTTCGTCGCTCCTCTGCTGCTAGTTGTTGTGCCTGGCTCATCCGGTGCAGAAGGCTCTGAAGTTCCTCCATAGCTGAAGCGTCCGTTGCTCCTCTCATGCCGCTGGCTCCATCAGTCCTTTGAAGCCCTAGCGTGCGTCGGCACCCCCAACACCTAGCCCCCGTCGGTCCTCCAAAGCCGCAAGGTCCGTCGCTCCTCTGAAGGCTAACGGTCCGTCGCTACCCCCAACACCCAGTCTCCTGTCGTCATTCCTCCGCGGATTGGGCAAAACTGAACAGAGAAGGTGAGTGAAAAGTGATAAATCCTAATTTTAATATATTTTATCCCACCTTATTCATTTATTTTGGAGATTATTTTAGGCTAATTTGGATTTATTAGATAATATTTGGATAGTTAGCCAATTTTAGTAAATAATATAAATCTGAATTGATTATGATATTATTGGGCTTAAATTGATAATATTCTGATTAGTATATTGTAATTGGATAATATTTTTAATTATATGATATATCACGATTTTATTTAATTCTTGCAGAACAAGAAAAAACAGATTAAAAGATTCTACGGTGTAGCAATTTTCTTAAAAGGTAAAAAAGAATCTAATTATGAAATTTTATTTGGGCTTCTTAAATTTTAATGGGCCTAAATTGATACCTAAAAACTCTCCCTTCCTCTTTTGAAAATTAACCTAACTGCTGCCACCGAAAAGAGAGTCGTAATTGAGAGCCAACGCTTAAGGTTACACGTAGGAGAGACGCTGAAACAAGGCCGAAGAGATACGCAGGCGAAAACTCCAGTGCTATTCGGCACATCACATCACAAGATTTGACTATACCTCTCAGATTTCCTTGCTTGGATGCCACTGACGCATATACTAGGAGAGATTGACTCATTCAATTGCTATTGCTTCTCCACGCGGGTCCCACGACACTAATCAATCATCAATTAATATTTCACAAAGCTTTTTTATGGCTGTGACGTGTTTGGGGCTTTTTTTTTTTTATAGTAGACGTGTTTGGGGCTTTGAGGAAGGACAGATATCATGGAAGCTTAAATTCTTTTCGGAGGTAATTTGGGAGGAATATGGAGAAAGTTAGAGCCTAGAAATTTATACTTAAAAACTATAAGGGAGTGTCTTTATTTTTATCTTTTTAATTCAAGACTTAAGATTATTTAGTTTTAAATGATTTTAAATTGTAATAATTGAGAACAATCTAGTTTTAGATTGTAGACTTATTATTATTTGAATTGAATTAATATTTTGGAATTAATTTGTTCTTAAATAATTGTTGGGATTTTTGTTTGTAAACCCTTTGGTTGTCAATTAGATTATTAATTGAGTTTTTATTATTAATTTAATTGTCAATTTGGGTTTAATCTCTTGATTGTTTAATTAGGCGATTAATTATCAAATTGTTTAATTAGGCAATTGTGAACATAATTTCCAAAACAATTTTAAACTATTGTGATTGGTTTGTAATGAATTTAATTAGCCACCATTTATTTCATTATGAGTTTTCTAGTGAAATAAATGTTATTGAGCTTGAGGGTTTTCTATATTTCAATTAGATGATTAAGTTTATTAATTCCAATTTTTCATCAATCTCCCTTTGGTCTAATAAATTGAATGACTAAGAAAGCTAATTCCATGTGAATCCTAAGTTGCCCCCTTAATCATCATAACTGAATTAAACCTTTGTTTTTTTTGTCTTGCTTCTTCATAATATTCTGCTTAGCATTTTAATTCCTCTTTCATAAAAAACCCCGAAAAATTGCATTCAAATTCATATAGATTAGTCTCATTCTCATATAGTTTTTAGAGTCAATTGCATTAGTTTATTTAGTTAGTTTAATTGCAATTAGGTAGTAGTGTCTTGTATTCTAGTTTAGGTCCATTCTATTGCATCTTTTGTTACTTGAAAATCAATCCTAAAGAAAACTCATAGCTTGCTCCTTGGTAGAATGACCCTAAACTGTATAATAATTTAAGACCTAGTTTAATTGATAGCTTTAGCGACAAAAGCATGCATCAATTTTGGCACCGTTGCTGGGGGAGCAATGGTTAAGCTTTAGATTTGAATTTTTAGGCGACGTCTTAGGTAGTTGTTTATTGCATGACCTGATCCTCTTCTAAAAATTTGTTTGAATTTGATCCTGAGATTAAGAGGACATTTCACCAATGAAGAAGAACTAGAGCTAGTACTCTTTTAGGCAGTAGTTCCTCTATTAAGCCTATTGTTGATTCTTCTGAGTCTAAAGTCAACATGGATGGAAATAATATTGTTGTCAATGCTAATGAGGATACCAATGCAAATGCAAATGCAAATGCTTATATTGTTGATCCTGCTATGACTATTAGAGAATTGGTTTCACCTGATTTGCATTTTCAAAACTGGTGCATAAATTATCCTGATATTAATGCAAATTTTGAATTGAAATTTGGATTAATAAACTTACTTCTAAAATTTAATGGCCTTTCAGGTAAGGAAGCATACAATCATTTGAAGATGTTTCATATGGTTTGCATTGCTATAAAACCTATTGGTGTGACTGAAGATCATATTAAGATGCATGCCTTCCCATTCTCTTTAGAAGGATATGCTAAAAATTGGTTGCTTCGATTGCCTCTTGGATTCATTACTTCGTGGAACCAATTAAAGAAATTGTTCTTGAAAAAGTATTTCCCAGCCTCTCGCACTTTGTCTATCAGGAAAGGCATATGTGGATGTCGACAAATGGCTAGGGAATCCTTATATGAATATCTGGAGTGTTTTAAAATGCTATGTTCTAGCTGTCCCCACCATCAGATTCCAGATACATTACTGATCCAATACTTCCATGAAGGTCTCTTACCTCTAGAGATTTATTAGATTCAGCTGCTGGTAGTGCACTTCTACACTTGACTGTGGATCATGCTTGGGAATTGATTGAAAGGAAAGTTGAGAATAGCCAACAATTTGGTACAAGACAACAGGTCAAAGTTAATAAAGTTGGACGACTTTCTTCTAATTTTGAGTCTCACATAGAGAGCAAAATTGATAGACTTGCATCTGCTATGGAAAAAATGGTTATGTCTTATATGCAAAATTCTTATAATATGACCAATCCTATGGGGCCCTCTGCTTCTGTTACCCCATAGGCTAACTCTTCTGCTCTAGTAGGGCCACTCTGCTCTATTTGCTCTCTAGCAACACATGGTACTGAGTCTTGCCCCTACATAAATGATGGAGTTGAATCTTGTAACGTGATATACCCTTCTAAGCCAATGACTCAAGGTGGCAAAAATATGATCCTTACTCCAATACATATAATCCTAGATGGCGTGATCATCCAAATCTTCGATATGGAAATGGCCAAGCTCAGCAAGCACAATTCAATCAAAGTGGGAATTCTAGTGGCAAGATGTTTCAAGAATTTAGACAATCAGTGCCAGTTCAAGATGAAGGTTCAAAGTTAGAAAGCAAGATGGATACTATGATGAAAATCCTGATGCAGCAACAACAACAACAAATGCAACAACAAAAACAAAAACAAATGCAACAACAACAACAATATAGACAAGAAATTCAAGCTCTTCAGAATCAAATGAGTCAACTGTCTAATGCATTAGTAATGTACAGAGTCAAGGTTCAGGAAGGCTTCCATCTCAAGTGGTAACCAATCCAAATATTGGACCTCAGCAAAATCCTAATATTAGTGGAGTTAATGCTATATCTCTCTAACGTGGAAAGATAATCCCTTCTGCAGATCCTGTTACCACCAATACTTCAAAAGACAAGGAAGTTGTTGAAGACTCTCCTTCCACTCTTTCTTCTCCTTCCACATCACAGGATCAATCCACTTTATCAAAAACATAAGTGGTGTCTTATGAAGAACAAGAAAAGGATGAGGAAGGAAAGTAAGTGATCAAACCAGCCTTGCCATTTCCTACTGCAGTAGCTAAGGTTGAAAGGAAAAAGAAGGAAGCTGAGATGTTTAATGAAGTCTATGATATTTTCAAGAAAGTGGTGATCATGTTCCACTAGTTGACTTAGTCGCACAAGTGCCTAAATATGCAAAGTTCTTGAAGGAGTTATGTACTACAAAGAGAAAATTTAACCATGAAGGTAAGGTTGACTTAGGGGCAGTCGTCTCCTTTCTTTATCAAATGCCAATGCCAGTGAAGTGAAAGGATCTTAGTAGCTTTCTCATACCTTGCACTATTGGTGACATTGAATTCTCAGATGCCTTAGCAAATTTGGGAGCAGCTATCAACATTATGCCAAAATCAGTCTTCAATCAACTTAAGGGTGTAGAACTTAAGCCTATAAATCTCATTGCATCCCTTGCTAATAGACTTTGTACACAGTCCAAGAAGGCGTCTTAGAGGACATCTTGGTTAAGGTAAAAGATTTCATATTCCCTGTAGACTTCTATGTTCTTGATATGGATGATGGTAGGTTTAGGCAGAAAGGACATTCATCTTTGATTTTAGGTAGGCCTTTCCTTAAAACTGCTAGAGCTATAATAGATGTGCATGCTGGTAGCCTTACTTTGGAATTTGCTGCTGAAACTATTAGATTTAATATGCTTGAATCCATGAGAGATCCCCCTGATGATTGTGCTGAGATAGATGTTAATGTTATTGATGCTATTGTGGATGATTCTGTTATAGATCTTAGAGATAGCATGCTTAATAGATCCAGTGATATTGTCAGTTTAGATGATACTATCTCTTGTTCATGTGCTAGAATTGATAGTTGTGATACATATGCTGATCTTGATTTTGCTAATATTGATATTTTCACTGATGCTATTGAGATTATGAGACATTCTAGACATGATCCTTCTGTGCCTCTTTATAGCATTAGTGATTCTAGTGATCATGCCTCCACTACTTCTATTGATTCCGATGGACTTTCTCAATTACTTAGTGTGATTGATGCCATGAATAAAATTGATTTATCTTTACCACCTGACTTTGAATTATTGATTTGCATTGATCATGTTTCTAATAGTGAGATTTATGATTCTAATTCTATCTCTAATATGAGTGTTACTGAGGGCACTATTGCTATCGATTATGATATGTTGGTTGATTCTTTTTCTCTCCCAGTTTCTACTAATACTCCCCAAGATGGGAAAGTTTGCTCTTCTGTCTATGAATCTGTTACACAGATTTCTAGTTTGACTGATATTGATATGAAACCGCTCATACCTTCAATTGACCAAGCTCCATCCTTAGAGTTAAAGCCACTTCCTGACTTATTGAAGTATATCTATTTGGGGAAGGACGAGACACTTCCTGTAATTATAGCTAGCGACATAGCTGCTAATGAGGAAGCCCGCCTCCTAGAGGTACTTAGGAGACGAATGAAAGCTATTGGATAGACTCTTATTGATATCCCTGGAATCAGCCCAATTGTGTACATGCATCGGATCCTGTTAGAAGATGGTGCCAAAGCTGTGCGACATCCACAGAGACAACTCAATCTATTGATCCTTGATGTAGTAAAGAAAGAGGTCTCTAAACTTCTTTCTGCATGTATAATCTACCTTATTTCTGATAGCCAGTGGGTAAATCCAGTTAAGGTAGTACCTAAGAAAACTGGTATTACAGTTGTTCGTAATAATAAAGGTGAGCTAGTTTCGACAAGAGTCCAGAATAGTTGGAGAGTATGTATTGACTATAGAAAATTGAATTCTGTGACTAGAAAGGATCACTACCCCCTTCCCTTTATAGATCAAATGTTAGAAAGACTGGCTGATAAATCACATTACTGTTTTTTGGATGGTTTTTCTTGATATTTCCATATTTCTATTGCACCTGAAGATCAAGATAAGACCACATTCACATGTCCATTTGGAACCTTTACATATAGACGCATGCCATTTGGCTTATGTAATACACCAAGCACTTTTCAGTGTTGCATGGTTTCCATATTCTCTTATTTTCTTGAGCATTGTATGAAACTTTTCATGGATGATTTCACTATTTACGGTGATTCTTTTGATGCATGCTTAGTTAGTTTGAACAAAGTTTTAGAAAGATGCATTCATTATAATCTTGTACTGAATTTTGAAAAATGCCATTCATGGTCAAGAAAGGAATTGTTTTGGGCCATATTGTTTCACATGATGGTCTTGAGGTTGATATAGCTAAAGTTGATATTATTTCATCTCTTCTATATCCTTCTTGTGTGAAAGATGTATGCTCTTTTCTTGGGCATGCTAGATTTTATAGAAGATTCATCCAGGATTTTAGTAAGATAGCACTGCCATTGTCTAGTTTATTGCAGAAAGATATGGGTTTTGTTTTTGATGATGCTTGCAGGTATGCATGGGATGAGTTAAGGAAGAGACTCACTACACCCCCATCATTTAGCCACCTAATTGGAGCCTTCCATTTGAGCTCTTGTGTGATGCTTGTAATGACCTAATTTGCTATTAAGGGCTAATTATGCTAGCAGTTGTTAGCCGTTTAGCTTTACCGTAAGCGTACGGGTTGCAAGTAATATAAAAAGATCGTTCCCATAAGGACTATGACAAAAATGAATTAATTATCTCAATTAAGTTATCAATCAGATTAAGTGAGAATATTTTGAAAGAAATTTTATACTAAAAAAAATTAATTAATTAAATTGAGAACTTCAAGATAGGAAGAACCTAGGATTATCTATCCCCTATTTATTTCATGAACTAATTAATTTACCCTCAATAAGCAATCAAACGAAGATATGTATTTGTCTAAGATTCAAAAGTATTCGATAACGCTCTCTCGAGTCAAAACCAAATATTTATCCTAATAAACTAATCAATCTCTTGTATTAATTTATAAGGACTAACTTTAAACACCAATCTTAATCTGACAATGCTAGGTTAGTAACTATATCTCTATGATACTAACAAACCATCCGTTCAATATATCTAAAATTCAAGTCTAACATGATTTTACCCAAGTTCTACACTTAAATTATCTTTCTCAAGATTAATTTTAAATGAACAAGACAACTAAATGGTGATAAGGCATTTAGAGGCATTAAGAGCAAGATAAAATCAATACAAAAACTCCATTCGATGTAAAAAGAGAGTAAATAAATAATTCAATCCATAAATAGGTTCAAGAAAATCCTAGAACGAGAAAATTAGCTACTCATGTTCATCAACAAATTAAAACCATAAATAATGATTCGGTTCATATCAGAAACTAAGAACAAGAGAGAAGAAAATTAATGGAAAACCAAATTTTAAAGCTCCAAATCTATTTGAATCTTCAAGCCCCAGCTTCCTAATCTCTGCTCCTTATCTCCGCTCCAGTCGTCCTCGTCTTGGCCTGGTTCTGCTTCGCGTCCGAACTCTGCTGTGTCTGCCTGTGTCTCGCGCCTCTGCCCTCAGTGTTCTGTCTCGGTGTGCTCTCCTCTTTATAGATATAACATATAACTTGGTGCTTTCTTTATTTTTGTTGCGGGGCCCACGTTTCCAATCTCTTCAAGATATAATATATCCGATCTGCACCCTTCATATTCTTCTTTTCTTCATGTGGGACCCATGTTTTTCCCATGCTTGATATCTTTCTCTATATGAAAATAGATATTCCCTTTGAGTTATTATCATATATCTCCACACACGTGATTTTGCGGCATAATAGGAGGAAAAGTCAAAATATTAAAATAATAATAATAACAATAATAATCAAATTTGAAATATCTTTATCTTGTTTTAATCTATTTTTCTTTCAGATTATTAAACTATTATTATTTATCATTATTTTATTAAGGATTTGATATTTATCATGAAATCTCTTCAAATCCGTATCTTATCAAAATCTGATTAAAATCCCTCTTATTTATTATAGATGACTCCCAAATATATTAAAATATGTCTCAAGATTATCTAAAAATAGGGAGTCATCAGCAGTGATGTAATTATTGTTGAATTCAATGTGAATGTGTTTTAATCAATGCCTAAGCCCTATATTTATGCTTAAGTATGGATTAAAGTCTAAGTGGGTTAAAATATAGGGGAGGGCGCATAGTGATGTTATTGGAAGTGATTCAAGTGGAATTTCCATAATCAGAGGAAAATTGGTAAAGTGACCGACAAATTGGTCAATCATCGAAGAGGAGACTCATTGGTAACCTAAAGATCAAGGGTTATGAATTATTGACAAGTAATTCATGGGGTGGAATTCTATTCATATGTGTGTATGTGAGATCATAGGGGAAAGCATAAGGCTTTGACACTTTTCGAATTGTGGACCATTGGATTTGGTAAAATGTTTAAACTCTTTTACTCTCTTCTCTCTCCCTCCAAGTCGGCTAAATGAGTAAGGGAAGCCCAAAAACCTACTTCTTCATCAACATCTCATTCTCTCTCTCATTATTCTCCATTTTCGCATGCACAAGAGGAGGAAGAAAGAGAAGAGTAAAGGTAAGATTTTAACTTACTAGATGCCTTCTAATGCTCAAGTGCTATTCTTTAATATTGTTCCTATAACCCCTATCATAATCAGGGCCGGGATTAGGTGTATGAACACGTTTTATAATTGAATGAGAGATCGAGGGTAATTAAAAACTTTTTACAAAACTTGTACAACAAGATCTCTATTCATTTCAAGTAAAAACAATTGGCCTGTTCGGTTTGTCACAAATACAATATCAGAGTATAATCCAAATTCCCGACATTTACCCAGGATAATAACATTATTCCAAAAGTTTGTACAGGGCATCATTGCCCATCTCAATTCCCAAACTGGGGATTACACAAAAACTACAATCCTGTGGTCAATTCAATATATACATTGTCCAAAATGAAAACCAATCAAAAACCAAAAAGATAGTAGCTAAGACTACCACTGGCAGTCCTAATCGCCCTTATCCACTTGCTTGCCTCTTGCTCCATTTGCCCTGTCTAAAAATGTTATTTGGAAAGAGTGAGATTCAAAAGAATCCCAGTAGCAACAGTTTACGTTATGATGCATAATAAACAAAGAAAGTAAGCATACATCACAATGTAGCAATCAATATTCGAGGCCGGGCACACTACCACGTCCCCTCACTGTATCTATATTCAAGGCCGGGCTTTCACCACGTCCCTTCACTATATCTGTATTCAATGACTAATGCAATATACATGATATAAGATAAAGTGTTACTACCTTGGTCTTTCCGTTCTTGAGCAGGCACGGGCCTTCTAAGCTCTCAGAAAATATCAAATCCTAAAGTCATAATTAATAATGAAGCATTATTCTCTATTCTAATACTCAATTGACTTCTCGACACTTAGATTTGGTTATCAATAATGACCCTTAACAAGCTATAAATGCATCTAATAAAAGCCCTAAAAGGTTGGGAAACAATAGGTTGAAAATCACTTTTCAAAAACTTAAAGTACTGGAATACAAGGGTTGGTCGTGGCCATCCCACCCTTGGGCCGTGGCCAAAATATGGTCAGAAGGTCACTGGCCGCAGCCAGCCACTATGAGCCGCGGCCAGAATCAGGACAGAAAGGTTTGGGCCGCGGCCAAGAAATTCCCTGATTCTTGACTGAACTTTCAAAATTCATAACTAATTCTAGAAAAATCAAAGCGAGGTGATTCCAAATCCAAATGAAAAGTATTTAAGTCTTATTTACTAGAAAAATATGTACCATAACTATAAATCACCACAAAATTTCAGAATTACCCAAAACTCAACATTGCTCCAAAACAGAGTCCAGTCTTTGCCCAAACTTTGGCAAAGCATAACTCTCAGTTCACAAAATGAAATGACATAAATTATATGTCCATTTTAAAGTTTGGAATGTGAAATTTAAGACTGAAAAGTTTTAGAATTTTCCAACACCATTTGGTCATTCAAAACTTTCGTGTAAATTGACTGCCCAGAACAGAGTTCACACGAGATAGATTTCCAACTTTTCTACTAAAGTATCCAATGACTCCAAAATCATTAACCAAACCTATTCCCATAAAATTTTCCACAAGGAACACAATGGTAACCTCAAATGACCAAAATCACAACCCATTGACATGCCCTATTTTTGGCCCAAAACAAAAAACCAACACAAAGTGCCAAACTTGACATTTAAGCTTCAATTCAATACTATCCATTCAAAACACTAAACAAGGGGCCATTTCCATAACAACAACATACCATCAACACATTGACCCTCAATTTCAAAATTCAAGGCAATAAATTCCAGAATTTTCTAGTTTAATCGAATGGCATGAAACATAGATGGAAAAGTTTCTTTTACTAACCTCTTCAACTTTTCTAGAGGGACTTTTTGATTCTCCAACCTCCACAATTCTTTGGGGTCCAAAACTAACACCAAATGGAAAACTATAACCATCAAAATAAAGCTCTCAACTCAATGAACAATTTTAATGAATGGAGTTTGAGCAATGGAAGTCATTTTCCTTACCTTTTCTCAAGCTTTTCTTCCTCTATTTTTCTGCAACAATGGCACCAAACCAGGGAGAGAGAGAACGAGAGAGATGAGAGTGGGAGATGGAGTGTGAAGGAGAATGAGAAATGATGATGATCCCACACCCTCCATGTCCAACCGAAAAAGAGGGAGAGATAGGAGAGAGAAATATTAAAATAACTCATTTGACTTTTCCTCCACTCTCCTTACCTATGAGCTTGCTACTTGTCACATTCTCATTGACTCTCATAAATTAAGTAACCAAATTAGTTGCTCTAACCCTTCTATTAGCCAATTAATTACATATCTCATTTTTTTCTTAGCTAGTAATTAATTTCCTTCGTTAATCACTAACTTATGGCCAATAATTCCATTCTTTAAGTTTCTCCTTTAATTTTGGCATATTAATTAATATTTTCATAAAACACATAATAATCCACTCTAATTCACAATTACATTCTCAATAATCAACATTAGCCCTTAATCAAAATTTAGGGTGTTACAGTTCCTAGTGTTGAGGACTTCTTTACCATGGTTTCAGAATTTTGAAAGGTAGTGTTTTGGTGTTTGAACAAATTTAAAAGTTGGAAAATTAAGGATTTGGTCTTAGCAAGTTGAAGAGGTGAGCATTTATGACATTTTGATACATAAGTTGTGATTCTTGGTTAAGTTTTGATATTTGTAGAATTTTGCCCTGATTTCATGAGAATTTGAAATGGATGAATTAGATGTGGTAATTTGAGGAAAATGGTATTAGGATGTGTTATTGTGTCATTGGTTTTGATTGGAATTTGAAAGGGAAAAGATTAGTCATTGGTGGTTGTGTGTAATGTATTGATCCAAGAGAAAAAATTGTTGTTAGGAGGTGATTTTAGGTGTTTTGAGGTTACCAATAGGTTCCTTGTGAGATTTTGTATGGGAATGAACTCTGGTATAAGTTTTGGAACCATTGGAAGCAAATTGGTTTAGTTTAGGAAATTTTGTCAGTTGTTTTGATTTGGCTTTTGATAAGCCTCATACGAGTGAGTGCAACATGATATTTTCCCTTTTCTTTAGTGTTTTGGTTAAGTTCTCAGGCAAAGCTCAAGAGTGCGCTTCTGCACTTGCGGTTGATATAGGTCATCACTCGAGTGACCCATATCTCACTCGAGTGTAAAGGTGTCCTGGGGTATAAGGCCGCGTCTTGAGTTAACACTCGCAGGCTATTTTCTAAAAGTGCGACTTGACACTGGCCAGTGTTGTGTTATCACTCGAACGTTAAAGGCAGAGCCTAAGTGAGCTTCCCGCTCTGAAGATTTCTGTGCTCTCGAGTAAACACTTTCTGTGCCTCACTTTATAGGACTCGAGTGAGCATTTGGCTATCACTCTAGTATTGTGTCATGTGCTAGAGTAAAACGAGCACTTTCTATTTCTATTGTTGCTCTCTGTCAGGAACTCACGAGTGCCAGTCATCCATCACTCGAGTGAGTTAGCCAAAAATCAGTATTTTCTTTTGAAAGAGGGATCTTTAGAGTAGTTCTTCCAACCTTTTTCGGCATATGGGTAGGCATCTAGTAGCCACTAAAGAGTTTAAATGATAACAAACTTTAAGAACTATGGAAACAAGAACTGGAAAAAGAGATTGATCCATTGTCCTTAATCTTGGTTATAGGGTTCGACATTTTCCCTGGTCATGAACGAACTGTGTCGGAGTAAGTCAGGAAAGAACAAGATAGTGACTCTTTCTC
Organism: Inga oerstediana; assembly: GCA_963210345.1. Lineage (NCBI taxonomy): Eukaryota > Viridiplantae > Streptophyta > Magnoliopsida > Fabales > Fabaceae > Inga > Inga oerstediana. The sequence goes on from OY723409.1 coordinate 44,526,172, forward strand.
TTATAGTATGTATAAAGCATTATATGTATGTTTGTCATGCATTGCGATACATTATGATACATTGTGATGCTTTGAAATTACGACGAAAGCTATCATAGTGAATACAGCGTAAGCTGTTGTATTGAGATCACAGCGAAAGCTGACGCATAGTGTTTACAGCCATGAGTGCTGTCATATGTGGCGCAAACCATATATCATTGTGATGCTACTAAACATGATCGTATATTCTATATGTTTATACACTGTATGAGTGACTTGTTACTATTGGGATTCTCTTGAATCTCATTCCTTCCATTGACTAATCTTTAGACAGGACAAGTGGTTTCATGGAGAAGCGAACGACCAGGAGTAGCTAGAACCTTGTAGGGATAATTGCTTTTGGGTTGTTGGTTATCTATTTGGATATGGGATTACTGTATATTTTTTTTGGGATGTAAATAATATTTTGGAACGGTATTGTAATCCCCTATATGGGAAACTTTAAACCCTTAGTGAATGAATAAATCCCGAGATTTGTTGAGACTTTATTATACACTCTGATATATTTGAGTGTGACTAACTGCAAAGGTAATTATATTCAAAACTTGAAAATTGTGATCAGGGAAGGGATGAAGTTTTGAAAGAATTTGTGAAAACCCTACCAAAAATAAGGGATTAGAAATGAAATTTAATTATTCACTGGTCTCTGATTAGTTTAAATTAAGCATTTTTGAATTATAATTATGGATTTCAAAGCAGGGAGTTACACTTCAGATTATGCATTAGGTGCTGTTCTTGCCCAGAGAGTCGAGAAGAGACAACATATCATAGCATATGCCTCTCAAACGTTAGATGCTACTCTAGCTAACTACATTGCCACAGAGAAAGAGCTATTTGCAATCATCTTTGGGTTAGAGAAGTCTCGATCCAACATCCTTCACACCAAGGTGATTGTCTTTACAGATCACTCAGCTATCAAATAGTTATTCAAGAAATCGGACTCTGAACCCCGCCTCATTAGGTGGGTGATGCTGATACAAGAGTTTGATATAGAGATTCGTGATAAGAGTGGTGCAGAGAATATGGTAGATGATTGTAACCCCCTGCCTTGATTAGCGTAATTATGATTCGATATCGTGTAATTAAATTGGATTAGAGACCGTCGAATAATTTAAACTCATTTCAACTTCCTACTTTACAGTAGGGTTTCACAAAGTCTTTCAAAAACTCTTCCCTATCTTGGTCTCAATTTCAAAACTCGAATATAATTACCTGTGCAGTTAATTTACATTCACACATATCAGAGGGTATAACCAAATCCCCGACAACTCCCGGGTTCTATACTTATATAATATGAGGGTTTATAAGTCTCCACTAGGGGATTACATGACCAAAATCAAATGTAATATTTACATCTCAAAATATACAGTAATCTCAAGTTCAAAAGTAGATAACTAACTCCCCAAAAATCAAATATACTCCAAAGGGTCCTAATCGCTCCGGGTTGCCCGCTTCTCTTTAGAGCTACTTGCCCTGTCTGAAATTTTAGTCATTGGAAAGAATGAGATTCAAGAGAATCCTAGTAGTAACAAATCACTCACACAGTGCATAAACACATAGCATATATGATCATGTTAGGCAGCATCACAATGTATCATGGCTCTCACCACAAACAACAACACTCATGGCTGTAATGTCTATGCGTCAGCTTTCGCTGTGATCTCAAAGCATCACAATGTATTCACAAAGTATTCTCAATGCATGACAGACATACATACAATGTTTCACACACAGTATAAGAGAAAGAGTCACTACCTTGTTCCTTCCTGACATTCTTCGGCACCGTGGGCTCTCGAGGGTGTCAAATATCAAGTCCTATAAACCAAATCAGGGACAACCCGTCAATCTCTTTTCCAGGTTTTCCAATTTCGTAGTACTTTATGTTGGTTATCATTTAATCTCTTTAGGTGGCTATTATAGGCCTAAACATATCCCTAAAGAGTTGGGAGAAAATACCCTAAAGATACCTTTTTCAGAAAAAGAACACTAATTTTGGGCTGACTCATCGAGTGAAGAAAGCCTCACTCAAGTGTTACCCACAATTGCACTCGAGTCCCAGTGAGTGAGATACAGAAAGTGTGTACCCGAGAACATCGACATTCCTTAGAGTGGTTAGTTCACTCGAGTACGACACAAGCACTCAAGTGATGGTACTTTAGTCACCCAAGTCCCATCGAGTGAGGTGCAAGAAGTGACAACCCGAGAACAACTACAACTCCCAGGTGACAAGTGCACTCGAGTACTAGCCCTAGCACTAGAGTGACTTCCCAATGCTCGCGAGTGCCCATACACACTCTTGATCATTTGCTTACGAGTGATAACCTGAGATGCACACCCATAGTGCTATATACGCTTGCACTCGAGTGATAACGTATGTCACTTAAAGATGAAGAAGTTCACTCGCGATTTCTGCCTGAAGACTTAACCAAAATACCTAGAATTTCATACTGCACTCGAGTGAGACCCTACCTCACTTGAGTGAAGCTTATTAGAAGCCAGATCGCAGCAACTGATATAGTTTTCCAGATTTACCAAAACTAGCTCCAATGGTCCCAAAACTTCTACTAGATCTCATTCCCATATAATATGTCATAAGGAACCTATTGGTAAACTCAAAACACTTAAATTCCTTCCCAATTCACAAATACCCTATTTTTACCCAAAATGCAACCCAAAACCACTAACAACCAATCACATTCCCACAATTTCCCAATCACTTCTAATGGTCCAAGGTCATAGTTTGGTACCAATTCCACCACCAAACACTAACCAATTCATAACTTTCAAAATCATAAGAAATCAGGGCAAAAATCCAGAATTTCCAAAACCAAACCAATAACTAAAACAATTACACCAAAACACATTAAATACTCACTTCTTCCTCTTCTCAAAGTTGGTTTCTTGATTATTCAACTTCCCAAAGTTCACAATCTCTCAAACACCACCAAAGAAAATTCTGAAACCATAAAAGTCAAGCTCTCAACCTCTTGAACAATATCAATGAAGAGTGTTTGAGTATGTGAAATCATTTAAACCACCTACCTCAAGTTTTCTTCTTTCTTTTTCCTTCCTTGTACAGCGAAAATGGAGGAATGGAGAGAGAGATAAGAGATGATGATTATCACTCAATTTTCCCTTTCCCCATGCACACTACCGACTTGGAAGAAGGAGAGGGAAGAGAAAATGAGTTTGAAAATTTGACCTTATCCAATGGTCAACAACTTGCCACATGTCAACATCTTATTCTCCCTACCATGAATTCACATGGACTTGCATGCGTAGGATTCCGCCTCTCCCTCTTTCAATCCTAGCCATTGATCTCAATTACCAAGGAGTTTCCTCTCCAGTAACTAACCAATCGGTCGGTAATTTACCATTTTGCCCCTGATTATCACAATGCTTACTAAACCATTACTCAACACACTTTGTATCATAATTCACCTCATATACTTCAAAAGTGCTTAATTAACATTAATTACATCACTTTGAAGTTATCAGCCCTTAATTACAGTTTAGGATATTACACTGATCACTTGAGTTGGATTGAATCACCTTCGGTAACCTCTTTACCCTTAGATGATTTTCCTGATCAAAGGCTCTGTGAGGTTGTTGTTTCTATCCCTTGGTATGCTGATATTGCAAATTATCTAGTTGCATCTGTTTTACCAGATGACATGAACAAACATCAATTGAATAAGTTTAAGACAGATGTTAAATTCTATATATAGGATGATCCTTACTTGTGGCATTTTTGTAATGATCAAATTATTAGGCGAAGCATTCCTGATGATGAAAATGAGTCTGTCTTAACTTTTTGCCATACTCTTGCATGAGGGGGACATTTTAGTGATAAGCGTACTGCTAGGAAAGTTTTGGAAAGTAGATTGTTCTAGCCTAGTCTATTTCATGAAACCCATGAATTTTGTAAGAAGTATTCTAGGTGTCAATTTATGGGTAATATTTCTAGGAATCATGAGATGCCTCAACAACCCTTATTATTCTGTGAAGTCTTTGATATTTGAGGAATTGATTTCATGGGACTTTTTCCCACTTCATTTAGTTATCTATACATCTTACTGGCTTTGGATTATGTGTCCAAGTGGGTTGAGGTGATCCCCACTCATACTAATGCTCTTCTGTAGTGGTTTCCTTTGTTCGATCTCACATTCTTTGCAGGTTTGGCATTCCTAGAGCTATTATTAGTGATCAAGGTACTTATTTTTGCAATCATAGTTTGCAGAACTTGCTTAACAAGTATGGTGTGATGCACAAGGTGGCCACTCCATACCATCCTCAGACAAATGGTTAAGTAGAACTCTTTAATAGAGAAATCAAGCTCATTTTATAAAAGACAGTGCAACCCAACTGAAAGGACTGGAGCAAAAGGGTCGATGATGTACTTTGGGCATACCATACAGTATATAAAAGTCCCATTGGCATGTCTCCATACAAGATTGTCTATGGCAAAGCATGTCATTTGCCAGTAGAGGTGGAGCACAAGGCGTACTGGGCAATAAAAAGGTGCAACCTCGATCTTGCTAGTGCCGATTTTGAAAGGAAGTTACAAGTGCAAGAGCTTAAAAAGTTAAGAAGGGAAGCTTATGAGAATGCCAGGATTTATAAGGAAAGAACTAAAGCAGTCTATGACAAACTCATTATGAAGAGAGAATTTTAAGTGGGCCAAAAAGTTTTGCTGTATGTCTCCAGATTGAAAATCATGCCTGGAAAGCTCCGCTCTAAATGGGAGGGGCCCTTCATTGTCATTGATATTTTTCCATATGGAGCTATGAAGATCAAAAGGGAGCCAAATGGAAAATACTTCACCATCAATAGACACTACTTGAAGCCATTCTATGACGGATTTCCTACTCAAGTAGTAGAGGTTATTGCACTACAAGACACCACGTAGACCCCGGTTGTATTCCTTCACTCTTTTATTTTGAATTGTCATATTACTGAGTTGAGTAGTGTTGCATACTACTTATCTTTGTGCTTTGCTTTGATTGTTTTGTATTGAGGATAATTCACTGTTTAAGTGTGGGGGAGGGATCAACTATTTTGAATGTGAAAATTGCAAGTTTTAAGTAACTTTAGTATGATGCATTTCTTATTTGAAAAGTGATTAATCATGTTTTGAGTTGGTGAACCTAGGGGCAATGAATTTGACTTAGGTGAATTTAGGCTAGTAATCATATAAATCTAGTGAGATTTTGAGCCTAATGCAATTTTTTCAGTGTGTACCCCCTATCTCTTTACTTCATCTAGAACTTGACTTGAATCTTAATTGAGGCCACATTTAATGCATGTGTATTCATAAAAATGATAAAGGCATTCATTTCATTTTAGCCAGATAAGCCAAAAAAAAACCTACCTTTTTCATATATCCTTTTTTAGCCCCTTTAAGCCTATATTTTATATTTCTTTTTTTTCCTCACCCTATAACAAAAAAAGGGAAAATGATGGAAAAGTGATCACAAAATTGGGAAATGACATATGGGTGATTTCAAAAATCCAAAAGTTGGGATAGATTTCCTAATCATCTTTTGGTAAAAAAACTCATCTGTCATTTCCCAATTTTGAGATCACTTTTCTACCATTCTCCCAAAAAAAAATCCTACCGTTTTGAATGTCCTAAGAGTTGAAGAGCATTGCATTATATCTATTTTGGATGGAAGAACATGTATAAAATTAGGAATTGGGTCATTGTGAAAAGTACGGTATGGTATCTTGAAAAAAAACCAATAAGATTCCGCTTCATTGGTTTAAGCTGTGCTTAGTAACCAGGGGTCTTCATCACCAATGTTGATCTTCACGTCAAATGGCCAGTAAGAGCTATGAGCGTGCTAGTAGCATTTTGGTGCTATTGAGTTATAAATGTTTGAGTAACCGGGCCTTTATATCACCAATACACAGGTTCGAGTCAAAAGAACATATATATAACAGCCCAAGATAAATGAAAAAAAAAAGAAAAAAGAAAAGTAATGACCCAGTTCAAGTGTGATTTCGTTTCTTTCATCATGTTTCATCCTATTGCATCATTCTCTTCATTATCTGAGATATTCAACTTTGTTTTTCCAAACACTATACCCTTTCTTTGTTAACCTTAGCCCCATTACAACCTAATAAAAGTCCTTTAGATTTATGTTTGCATTTGCTTTGCTAGTGGTGGAGAACTTAGATCCTTATCAAGCCTATGGAAAGAGTATTGGATAGGGTGGATTTGAGTATAAACACAAGCCTATATACTTTGGAGGGATGAGTGACATACACATTACCCTTGGTGAGGGATTTCTAGCTTAGATTCTCCTTTGTCAAGTAAATTGCCATGAAGTTTGTTTTCTTGAGTCATGAGAAGATCACTTGGATAAGAGAGGTGTTGAAATGCTTTTGTTTACTTTTTACTTGTGATTGGAACATTCACTTTTGAAGTTTTATTTTGTTTGTTTTGTTATTCTCCCTAGATCTTGATTTTTTTTGCCCAGGAGTGCAAATGATAAGTGTGGGGGAGTTGATAAATCCTAATTTTAATATATTTTATTTCACCTTATTTATTTATTTTGGAGATTATTTTAGGCTAATTTGGATTTATTAGATAATATTTGGATAGTTAGCCAATTTTAGTAAACAATATAAATCTGAATTGATTATGATATTATTGGGCTTAAATTGATAATATTCTGATTAGTATCGTGTAATTGGATAATAATTTCAATTATATGATATATCACGATTTTATTTAATTCTTGCAGGACAAGGAAAAACATATTAGAAGATCCTACCGTGCATAAATTTTCTTGAAAGCTAAAAAAGAATCTAATGGTGGAATTTTATTTGGGCTTCTTAAATTTTAATGGGCCTGAGCTGGTACCAAAAACTCTCCCCTCCTCTTTTTAAAAATTAACCTAACTACTGCCACTGAAAAGAGAGCCGTCATTGAAAGCCAGCACTTAAGGTTACACGCAGGAGAGACGCTGAAACAAGGCCGAAGAGATACACAAGTGAAAACTCTAGTGCTATTCGGCACATCTCATCAGAGGATTTGACTATACCTCACAGATTTCCTTGCTTGGATGCCACTGACGCATATACTAGGAGAGATTGATTCATTTAATTGCTATTGTTTCTCCACACGGGTCCCACAACACTAATCAATCATCAATTAATATTTCACAAAGCTTTTTGATGGTTGTGATGTGTTTGGGGCTTGGAGGAAGGACAAATATCATGGAAGCTTAAATTCTTTTGGGAGGCAACTTGGGAGGAGCATGGAGGAAGCTAGAGCCTAGGAGCTTACACTTGGAGATCACAAGGGAGTGTCTTTCTTTTTATCTTTTTGATTCAAGACTTAAGATTATTTAGTTTTAAATGATTATGAGTTGTAATAATTGAGAATAATCTAGTTTTAAATTGTAGACTTATTATTATTTGAATTGAATTGATATTTTGGAATTAATTTGTTCTTAAATGATTGTTGGGATTTTTGTTTGCAAACCCTTTGGTTGTCAATTAGATTATTAATTGAGTTTTCGTTATTAATTTAATTGTCAATTTGGGTTTAATCTCTTAATTGTTTAATTAGGTGATTAATTATCAAATTGTTTAATTAGGAAATTGTGAACATAATTTCCAAAACAATTTTAAACTATTGTGATTGGTTTTTAATGAATTTAATTCACCACCATTTATTTCATTATGAGTTTTCTTGTGGAATAAATGTTATTGAACTTAAGGGTTTCCCATGTTTCAATTAGGTGATTAAGTTTTTTAATTCTAATTTTTCATCAATCTCCCTTTGGTATAATAAATTGAATGGCTAAGAAAGCTAATTCTATGTGAATCCTAAGTTTTTCCCTTCATCATTATAACTGAATTAAACCTTTGTTTTTTTGTCTTGCTTCTTCATAATATTCTACTTAGCATTTTAATTCCTTTTTCAAAAAAAAACCCCCAAAAATTGCATTCAAATTCATATAGATTAGTCTCATTCTTATATAGTTTTTAGAGTTAATTGTATTAATGTATTTAGTTAGTTTAATTGCAATTAGGTAGTAATGTCTTGCATTCTAGTTTAGGTCCATTCCATTGCATCTTTTGTTACTTGAAAATCATTCCTAAAGAAAATCCATAACTTGCTCCTTGGGAGAATGACCTAGGTTGACCTTAAATTGCATAATAATTTAGGACCTAGTTTAATTGATTGGTTTAGTGACAAATGCACGCATTAAAAAGTCACAAGAAATGTTGGATTTTTAACTAGTTTGAGATTAGAATTGGATAGCAGAATTAGTTTCACATGAACTGAACAATGCTTAGGAAGTGTCGGTGATTTTCCCTAAATTAAATCATTTTTTGTGGGGGGGCTCATTGATCTTGATATGAAATTGAATTTTTTCTATATAAAATTGCATATAATTACAAAGACTGGTGCGTGCATACTAGTTCTGTATACTTGCTTGTGTGCTTTTGAAATGTGACTTGATAGTAGTCTACATTACAATAGTGGTAACTGGGTTGATCTTATGTCTTCATCCTATTCTTCGTGATGGCACTTTAAAGTTAGATGCTTTAGACAGTTTGACTATATAGTTTTTATCCTAGTATAGTTTGAACTCCTGCATTCAATGCTATCATCATTGCTGAGTTTTTTAAAAACTAATTTTCCTCATGTTTGGTATTAGGCTCTAATTAACTTCCCTCCATTGTTATAATTACATAACATACAGCCACATGCTAAGGGCAGAAAGTCATATTCATAGGAATTAATGATTAGAATTGATTAGCGCATATTGATATAAATATTTACTTATATCGACGAATTTTGGTCAATCAAAATTAGTTGGAATTTGTAAAGTAATCCCTTACTATTAGGAGTAATGCATGTCTTATGTTTGTGATGGTGGGTGATTAAAGTTGTAATTATGTTTCAGGTTAAGAAGAACATGCTGAACAACAGAAAAAGGAAAGATAAAGATGAAGGTAGACAAATGTGTCTGTGTATATATTGTTCGCACAAGAGTATTATCAAAACAAGAAGAATAAGAATGACGAGTTTAGGCCTTTTAAAAAGGAGACTCAATTGGTGAAAGAAGCTTAGAACACATTGAAAGATGATGAGAAGGAGACATATAGGATGAGGGAGAAGAAATTAAGAAGATGAGCAAAAGGGACAAAATATGTTGTTTCATTCTTGACTCGTTGTGCCCCAAATCAGTTTATGAAAGTGTGCAAAAGTGTAAAGAATAAAGAATATAGGATGGAGCAGCTAAAGAAAGTTGGATTTGATAAGTTGGTTAACATATGCTGCTTATAAATCCCCTGAGATTTATATGGTCAATTTATAGGTGCATTTGACCCTTTAACTAACTATGTTTTGATTCGAGAGTGATTACTTCACATCCGCCGGGAAGATGTAAAAGAAGTTATGGGCGCACCGTGTGAAGGGGGACATTGAAAGAAATGTGATGAAGGTTTTCAGCAATTGAAAACATTCTATGGGACAGTGCCATATAAGATGTTCGAAAAATGGCTAATTAAGAGAGAGGAAGATCCAGATTTTGAATTCCTCTTTGTTATATATGATTTGGGAATACTCTTGTGTCCCAAAGCGGGTGTTAAAGTGAGTGACCAAGTGGTAAAGGTGATGGTGGCAATAAAGGGAGCTTTTGGGGACTATGATTGGGTGACCTTTGTGTTGAATGAACTATCCAATTCACTTGCATAGTACAAGAAAAAAGTTAGAAAAGGGAGAGCTTTAAGAAGAATCAATGTAGGAGGATGTATATATTTTCTGATGGTAAGTGCAAGTTTTATCCATGTAACCTATGTTGGCATTGTATAATGAGTTGTAAATTATTGCATTAAATGTTGACATTTGTTGCTAGTAAGTTGTTATTTTAATTTTATGTAGGTTTTTTGCTTGCAACATTTTCCTCTCAACCAACTACAAGCCTTTACAAATGACGATGCGATTGGATATCGGAATGATAATAACGCCAAGAGTAGAGTGGAAATAGAGAAGGAAAGCAACCAAGGGTTGCTACATTCTGTGGGTAATGTAGTTGGGGGTTCCTCTTCTGAATTGCATCAACAAAATATGTTAACATACCTGATAAGTGTTGAAATTTGATGTCAGCTTCACATTCCTTCAAAATTATTGTATGATTAATTTTTTCCTCCTAATTTACAGGAAATCAAAAGAACACATGAAAGACTGATGTCAAGGGTGGTGTCAATAGTGTAAGAGGAACTGGTTTTCCTTCAGGTAAGGTTGTTTGACGGGGAAAAATTGATGGAACGGAAGAAAATTTGAAAGACGAACAATCTTTATCAGAAAATGAAGATGAACAACCTTTATCGGCAAGTGAAGATGGCAGGGTTGACATAGGAAAAGGAGAAGATGATTAAGTTCAGTCTATAAATAAAGATGAAAGGTCTGAGGAAGAAAATGAAGGTGAAGCTGATAGGGCAGACAAAGAGGAAGAACAAGGACAGGAATTGGGGCATAAAAAACTGAAGGAAAGGAAGGTGACGACAAAGATAATTGTGATAAAGATGTATCGAAAGGGGAGCAAGAATTATAGTTGAGGAAATACACAAGGGTAAAAAAACCTACTATTGCCTCTCCCTAAGTAACAACCATGGATAAAAAAAGAACAAAAGATGACAAGGACAAGAAAGCTTTATACCAGTTGTGCACAACAAGATATAATAAAGAGGAGGCCTAGGAGTAAGTCATTAAAATCTTCTATCTATATCAAGTTGAACAACGAAAGCTGACTTCCTATGCTTGTTTCTCTATTAGGGAGTTTGTAGATATGTATGATTATTTTGTCACCTGAGGTGAACTATATTGTCTATGTGAAAGACAGTAGATTAATAAGAGGGTAAGTTACATATATAGTAAACTCATACTTTGTTACTTTAGTCTGTGAATTACTTACATTTATGTATTTGTGCATAGTTTATGTCAATGGTTGCAAAGACCTTAGTGGGGGATCAATTACACAAGTGTAGCAACGTGAATAGACACATTTTTTCTCCAGAGTTAATGGACAAAATGTCTGTGGATCCTAAGAACTGGTCATAGGAAGCGCATAAAGCAGAGATCCTTCCTGAACATATTGGATACAACATTGGGGATTGTGACTTCATCTTTGCTCCAACACTATGGCTCGATCACTAGTTTTGTTATGTTTTGGATACTAAGACCATGTGTTTCTATGCCCTGGACTCATTGGTAAACTAGCTGACATATATAAGGTTACAAAAGAAGGAAGAAGATGCACTTAAAGGGACTAACCAGACAACTAAAACCAAGAGATTGAGCCGAAAGCAACAAGAAGATTTTTGTGCCAAGGAACGGTTGGCAAGTCGGTATGTAAGCACTACAACTCAACTATATACATTCTATTGTAAATTGCACATATAAAGTTGTAAATGGTCGCTGTGTTGTTGTCATTGTTGTGTTGTGACATGGTAAAAGTTATTTCTTCATGCAGAGATATTGCATCGTTAATGTACTTTAAAGAGTTAAACTTGAAGTATCTGGCAAACGAAAAGAAATACCTAATGAAGTGAACTGGGCAAAAGTGCATGTCTAATGTGATACGTTATTATTACTTGTTTTTTGTTTTTCATGACTTTGAAATTTAGCTTATCTATTTGCTTTAGTTTTTTTAACTTTAGAACTATATATATGACATTTTGTTTGAAGCAATTCTTGTAGTGTCTATGTTCTATCATGGTTACATGGCTAGGATGGCTCTGCACAGGATAAAGAGGGGATACCATGCCTAAGTTGTGTCATGATCAAATTCGGCAGATAAAGGTTGATTGCTTATAGTGGCTTGTGACATATGAGAAGAACAAACATGCATAAAAGGTGATGTTCATTGTAGTTGGTAACCAACAAATGAAAAGAAAGAAAGACATGTAGCAGTTGTGATGTCATTTTGTACGAAGGGCTTCATGTTATGTATATATGTTGATATTTTGTGGCTCCTTTGGGAACCTGATGTTCTTGTGTAGGAAAGCCTTGTGTAGGAAAGGCAATCATATAATGCTTTTTTTTCACTGGCTTGTGTAGGTGACACGTTAGGACAAATTGTACTTGTCCATGATTTTACAATGAAAGGAAATGCTCATGAGAAGTTTAACAACTTCAGGAGGCATTTTTACAACTTGATCAGTCATTTTGGCAACGTATTTTTATGCAATGCATTAATTTCAAGTTTGTCAAATCCATATGTCCACAACTGTCATCACGTATTTAAACAATTGCTTGAGTGGTTTTTGACACATTCTTTTTGTTACCAAAATGAAATGAACTTTTAAAGAATGCCAAAGTTTACAACTACATATGCACTGTTTTACAACTAGTTATGATTGTGTTTACAGCATGTTCAGTGTGTTTTACAAGATACTTTTCAGGTTGCAATGAAACTAAACCTTTTCACAAAGTTAGAGACCGCAAATTGCTTAGTTTACAACTCATTAGGCATGTTTTTATAACATATTGAGTCATTTTAACAACTTCTGCCTAATGTCTGACTGAAACAATCTTTTCACACATGAACTTTTACCATGTGAATTGCTTAGTTTACAACTTCTTAAGAATTTTTTCACATGTTGAGTCATTTTTATAACTTTTTTGTCGTGGCTAAATGAAACTACCTTTGTTCACATATAAGTTTAACACAACAATTTGCTTAGTTTACAACTTCTTAGGTATATGCTTACAACATGTTAAGTCATTTCTACAACTTTTTTGTCGTGGCTAAATGAAACTTCCTTTGTTCACATATAAGTTTAACACAACAACTTGCTTAGTTTACAACTTCTTAAGCATATGTTTACAACATGTTGAGTCATTTTTACAACTTTTTTGTTATGGCTGAATGAAACTACCTTTGTTCACATGTAAGTTTAACATAGCAACTTGCTTAGTTTACAACTTCTTAAGCATATGCTTACAACATGTTAAGTCATTTTTACAACTTTGTTCTCGTGGCTGAATGAAACTACTTTTGTTCACATGTAAGTTTAACACAACAACTTGCTTAGTTTACAACTTCTTCAGCATATGTTTACAACATGTTGAGTCATTTTTACAAATTTTTTCTTGTGGCTGAATGAAACTACCTTTGTTCACATATAAATTTAATACAACAACTTGTTTAGTTTACAACTTCTTAAGCATACGTTTACAACATTTTGAGTCATTTTTACAACTTTTTTCTCATGGCTGAATGAAACTACCTTTTTCCACATGTGCAACTTTAACGCTACAAATTACTTAGTTTACAATAGGTTAAGCGTGTGTTTACAATTTCTTAAGCATGTTTTAATAACTTCGTGAGTAACTATTAGAACTTATTCTTCATGCCTCAGCAAAATGACAATCTTCACAATGCAAGATCTCACAAATGCATCAGTTATTCCCATTGGGTCTGTCAAAATAGCTGAATTGGTGATAAATTAACAAGTGATTAACAATTTATTATGCCTATTTTTGTTGGAAATTGTGCCATAAGGGCCGGTAATTGTACTTTGAACATTATTAAATTATATGAAATTTCTCCATTATGTTATGTTAGCCGTTTAGCTTTACCGCAAGCGTACGGGATGCAAGTAATATAAAAAGATCGTTCCCACGAGGACTATGACAAAAATGAATTAATTATCTCAATTAAGTTATCAATCAGGTTAAGTGAGAATATTTTGAAAGAAATTTTATACTAAAAGTTTAATTAATTAAATCGAGAACTTTAAGACAGGAGGAACCTAGGATTATCTATCCCCTATTTATTTCATGAACTAATTAATTTACCCTCAATAAGCAATCAAATGAAGATATGTATTTGTCTAAGATTCAAAAGTATTCGATAACGCTTGATTGAACCATATTTTTATATGAATTTTCCATGATTAATTTGGGATTTTAATGTATTTTCTGGGACATTATTGCATGATTAAGCATTAATTTTAGTTAGGAACAATTGTTTTGAATTAATGGTAATTATGGGCAAAATTGTCAAAATTATTAATTATTTTTGTACAATTGTTTCTTGGACTTTTAATGCTACTTGTGCTTAATTTTTGCATTGTAGGTGTTGAAGAAGGAAATTTGAGATTTTGGAGGTTCAAATTATTGGGCCAAGTGAAAAAAAAAAGAAGGAAGAAAGCAGATTTGGGCTGTGGGATTTGGGCCGTTGAAAGAAGAAAAAAAAATCAAGAGAAGGCCCAAGGAGCTGCAAAGATTAGAAAGCCCAATATAAAAAAGAAAAGAAGGAAACAGAACGAAAGAGGGGTATTGGGCTGAATAAACAGCTGAATAGAGACATAGATCTGACCCATTGGACCCGACTTGGGCTGGATATGGGAAATGGATATGCTGAGATCCGAACGAGAGGAGAGCGCAGCTGAGACGGAATAAAAGAGAGTGGCGTCGCACGTCCAGGAGGGGATCACCTGAAATCATCGCATCATCGGGATCGCATATCATCTTCTTCCTCATCCTAGTGTCGCCGGCGGCATTGCTTCAGCTCCACTATCACCGCCGGCGACCCCATTTCACCCTCACCGTGGAGTGAGCACCGTTGAGATTAGAGAAAACAAAGCTGAGACGCAAGCTGAGAGCTGGGAACCGCCGCGGGAGCTTAGCCAAGTGAGCACCTCCGTTGTTCATCTTCTTCTCTGACTACCACTCCACCTCCGGCAACCTTCTCCTTCCGTTCTCCACTAAGCTTCACCTAGCCTCCACCGTCGAAGAGTCATCACCTTCGCTGCCAGAGATCCGCCGTCTATTGTTTAATCACCACCACCATCTCTTTCATTCCTTCTGAACCGATTTCCTTCACTTGAACCCAGCAAAATGCCATTCGACCCCTTCTTGTGAATTCTGGTGGTGTTTGCAATTTTCCGGCTAGTTCAAAAATTTTCCGGCGAGGGATGTCCAGATTCCGGCGAGCGCTCAGATTACAAGCTGAAATTATTTTGAGGCAATGAGAGGCTGATTCCTTTAGCTCTTGGAGATGAATTTGAGATGACTTGAACTCACATGTGCTTTAAAGGGGAGTTTATTTTATCTATAGCTCATTATATTTGTGATTTCTTAGGTTTAAGAATTCATTTATGTAATGAGACTATGATTTTAGTTATGTTTTATTTTATGGATTGAGTTGTTATAATTTGGAATTTGTTATGAGGATTTGTACTCATCAATATATATGGTTATATATATGTTTCCTATGATTCTATTGCTTTCTATCTATTTAACATGGTATTGTTGGATAGTTTGATTGAATTGGAATTGTAGTTGAACCTAAATGCATTGCTTATTCCATAATCACTCTCTAAGGGGTTTTAATAATGCTTAAATAAATGGGTTCATGAGTTTAAGCATTAGACTCAATGGTAATTGGGGTTTGATATATTAGAAAACTTAGAGAAACTCATTACACTAAGAGGGCTTAATAGCATTTCAAGGGTAGGGGTTCCTCTCTTGTGATGCTAGACTCAATGGTAATTGAGGTTTGATATATTAGAACCTTAGTGAATTAACTCCCCAAATATCTTAATTGAGCATGGATAGCCATTGAAAATCATTTCCAAGAGCATCTTCATCACTTGCATTTCTAACCAATTTTCATTCCTTCTTCAATTTTATTCCAAAAATCCAAAAATATTAGTTTTAAAAGCATTTTAGTTTAATTGCAATTTAGTTGTTAGATAAAAAGCTCAAAGATCATTTTTAACTCATTTCATGTCAATCATTGCACTTAGTTTCTAGGTAATTAATAAAAGGCTCTTCGAGAGACGATCCGGGATTGCACCCTATATTGCAATCCTTGATTATTTTTGAAGAGGTTACCAAGGCAAAAAGCCGACAAAGCCTAATTCTTCAACGCTCTCTCGAGTCAAAGCCAAATATTTATCCTAATAAACTAATCAATCTCTTGTATTAATTTATAAGGACTAACTTTAAACACCAATCTTAATCTGACAATGCTAGGTCAGTAACTATATCTCTATGATACTAACAAACCATCCATTTAATATACCTAAACTTCAAGTCTAACATGATTTTACCCAAATTCTACACTTAAATTATCTTTCTCAAGATTAATTTTAAATGAACAAGACAACTAAATGGTGATCAGACATTTAGAGGCATTAAGAGCAAGATAAAATCAATACAAAAACTCATTCGTTGCAAAAAGAGAGTAATTAAATAATTCAATCCATAAATAGGTTCAAGAAAATCCTAGAATGAGAAAATTAGCTACTCATGTTCTTCAAAAAATCAAAACCATAAATAATAATTCGGTTCATATCAGAAACTAAGAAAAAGAGAGAAGAAAATTAATGAAAAACCAAATTTAAAGCTCCAAATCTCTTTGAATCTTCAAGTCCCAGCTCCCCAAAACTCTGCTTCTCGCTCTGCTCCCGCGTCCGGATCTGGATCTGTGCGTCTCAGTGTTCTCGTTTCTGCTGTATCCGCGTTCTGGTCTCACTCGCATATATGATATATATATATATAGCCTTCCATGCGTGCTTCTCAATGGAGCATAACGTGGGGTCCGCGGTTAATATCCTTCCAATTTCTTAAAATATATATATATATATATATGAGATACAATCCGCATCTTGATTTCTTGACATTCAGCACGTGGGACCCGCGGTTCTTTTTTTTTCTTTTACTTCTACAATTTGCTGCAGCACCTTTGTTATATATATATATATATATATATTTTTATATGTCATTTGATTTCTCTTTTTTCTCTTTCTTCATATAATATCTCCTGCACAATAAAATATGATCGGATATAAGTAGATTTTCTGTTAAAATTCCTTATTATCCTATCATTAACAAAAAGATAGAAAAGTATATAAAAGATAATTAAATAGGCATAAAATATTAATAAATCCAGTGAATATATCTAAAATATATACCTATTTAATTATAAAATATATACTTATCAAACTCCCCCACACTAAATCTTTTGCACTCCTAGGCAAAGAAAAATCAATCTTGAAAATAGGTTGAAGAAAGAAGAGAGACAAATTGAACTGACTAAGAAACTGCAAGAACTCAAGTAAACATACCCTAGAAACTAAGTGTACAATATGGGTTGTCAGTCACATATAAAGAAATTTATATTAAGACACGAAATTTAACAAGATTAAATTCAGGTAAAATAGTCACACAAGGGTATAAAGTGTATCACTTAACTCACTAACATATGGGTTCTTTTTCTCTCAGTACACTTGTTCAATCACCCTACCATAGGCTTGTAATAGTTCTAATTTTCCACCACCATTTACATATCCATTCAAAAATCAAGAGGACTTTATGGCTTGTAATGTTGGAATATAGGCTACGTGGAATGGATGGTGGATACTAAGCAACATACATGTAGATCATGTTATACAGATAATTTAATGTAATAGTGATATGTGTGCTATTCTTCAAGATTCAAGAAGGGTATTCTCTCTTTCTATTTTTTTTCTCTCTTTTCTTTTTTCAATTTTTTTTCATCTTGAGCTCGTTGTAGATTCCCTTTTGACGCGACCCTGCACATGGGTGATGCAGCACCGGTTACCCAGTTACTCCAACAAAGTGCCTCAAGAGGCTTTTAGCCCAACTCATAGCCCTCTTTGGCTTCACCGTTTGACGCGAGTGCCAACATTGGTGATGAAGTGCCCCGGTTACTAAGTGAAGTCGAGAGAAGCCATTGGAGTTGTGTTTTTCTTCTTTTTTCTCTCTTTTTTTTTGAAAACACCCTCCAACATAAAGCACTAATAGCAACAATACAACATCTTGTGATTTGATAATATGATCAAATTGCTACAATAATGATTGTACATGCATATTAACTTAATATAGATATGATAGATGTAAAGAAAAGAAATGATGGGCTCAAAGGGGTAGCAATGGATGAAGTGTTTGTAGCTTGTGTTTAGGATTCAAGGGTATAAAAATGAATGCCTCTATCCTATTAAAGAATTGCACATGTATTAGGTAGCAGTAAAAAGAAATAGTACAAGTTATGAAGAGTAAGTTGAGACAAGTGAAATATCACACTAGAATTGAATGTTTTAGGCTCAAATTTCCTTCCAACAGGGCTTTACAATCTCACCCAATTTAATCAAGTTAAACAATATATCATCATATAAATTGCAATATATGTAATCAACTTCCCTTCATGCAACTAGTAACTAAGCTATATCTATTCAAATTCAACAATCTCAAAATCAAGACAAAGTACCCTATTCCCTTCATTATATTTTTTTTTTGAAAAAAGTCAATTAAATTATGAGAGAACTAATTCTCTCCCCCACACTTAAATCAAACATTGTCCTCAATTTTGCAAAAATTAATAAAGGAGAAAGAAACTAGTACTCCCCTGGTTTAAGTCTCAGATTCTGATGTGGAGTTATTCCTATGATGTTTCAAAATTGAAGGAGGAAAGAGCGCACGAGCTGATACTTGGAGCTGCGAGAGGAGCGATCACCCTAAAGCCTGAATAACAATGAGAAAAAGAAAAGAAAAAATAGTAAATGAAAATCAAATCATTGGGTTGCCTCCCAACAACCACTAAATTTATAGTCTTCAGCCAGACTATGGCAACATCTCAAGAATCAACTGTTAGAGGTAATGTAGTAGTTTGACGGTCCACTTCACTACCCCAATAGTGCTTCAATCTTTGCCCATTGACTTTGAATTTCTCTCGACTTTTGCCTTCTAACTCTACTGCACCATGATCAAATACTTGAACCACAGTGCATGGTCCTGACCAACGAGATTTTAGCTTTCCTGGAAACAACCTCAACCTGGAATTATACAAGAGCACCTGTTGTCCTGGTTCAAAGGTCTTGAGTATGATCTTCTTATCATGCCACTTCTTAGTCTTCTCTTTATACAATTTAGAGCTTTCATAGGCATGAAATCAAAACTCCTCCAGCTCATTCAATTGTAAGAGTCTCTTTTCTCCCACAGCCGTAGCATCAAAGTTGAGCTTTTTGATAGCCCAATAAGCATTGTGTTCTAATTCCACCGGGAGATGACAAGCCAATTGGTGTCTTGTAAGCAGTACGATAGGCCCACAATGCATCATCAAGTTTTATAGACCAATCTTTTCTTGTGACCCCCACTGTTTTTTCAAGAATCTTCTTAATCTCCCGATTAGAAATCTTAGCTTGCCCATTAGTTTGAGGATGGTATGATAGGGCTACCTTGTGCGTAACACCGTATTTCTTCAAGAGCGTTTTGAACTGGTTGTTACAAAAATGAGTACCTCCATTGCTTATAATGGCTCGTGGCGCACCAAATCGAGTGAAAATATGCTTCTTCAAGAATTTGACCACCACCTTACCATCATTGGTTGGAAAAGCAGCCGCTTCAACCCATTTTGACACATAATCTATAACCACAAGAATATATTGATTATTGAAGCATTTAGGGAAAGGTCCCATGAAGTCTATTCCCCAAACGTCAAACAATTCCACTTCAAGCATGTTATTAAGTGGCATCTCATTCCGTTTAGAGATGTTTCCCAATCTTTGGCACCGATCACATGTCAAGGCAAACTCATAAGAATCTTTAAACAAGGTGGGCCAGAAGAAGCCACATTGTAAGACTTTTGCTGCAGTTTTATTACCTCCAAAGTACCCTCCATACTCAGAAGAATGACAGCACTTTAATATTTTCTGTTGCTCATTTTCTGGTATACATCTTCTCATTAATTGATCAGCACAATGATGAAACAAGAATGGTTCTTCCCAATAATATAGCTTAACATCATGCAAGAATTTTCTTCGATGATAATTCAAATCAGGAGGAAAAATGTCACAAACTAAATAGTTAACAAGGTCAGCATACCAGGGAGTATCAAAGTAGCTCACAGCAAATAGTTGCTCATCCGGGAATGTCTCATGAATGGCTTTGTCAGCTTCTAGTTGAGCATCAGTACTCAACCTCGATAAATGATCAGCAACTTTATTTTCTATACCCTTCCTATCTACAATATCAAGATCAAATTCCTGTAAGAGAAGTACCCATCGCATCAATCTTGCCTTTGAATCTTTCTTGCTAAACAAATATTTAAGAGCTGCATGATCTGTATGTACAATGACTTTGGCTCCTACCAGATAAGAACGAAACTTTCCAAAAGCAAATACCACAGCAAGAAGCTCTTTCTTAGTGGTTGAATAGTTTTCTTGGGCATCATCAAGTGTACGACTGGCATAATAGATTGGGTGAAAGGCTTTATCCCTCTTTTGGCCAAGAACTGCTCCTACAGCAAAGTCAATAGCATCACACATCACTATGAAGGGCAAACTTCAATCTGGGGCCATCATTATAGGCGCAGTCACAAGTTTCTTCTTTAGTTCTTCAAATGCTTGAAGGCAGGCTTCATCAAACTTGAATTCTACGTCTTTCTCAAGCAGAGCACAGAGAGGCTTGGTAATGTTGGAGAAGTTTTTAATGAAGCGACAATAGAAACCAGCATGGCCAAGAAAGCTTCGCACCCCCTTAACATTCACCGGTGGAGGAAGTTGTTCAATTACTGCAATTTTCGCTCTATCTACTTCTAAGCCATTCTTTGAGACTTTATGGCCTAGCACAATTCCTTCTTTCACCATAAAGTGACATTTTTCCCAGTTAAGCACTAAGTTGGTTTCTTCACAACGTCTCAACACATTGGCCAAATTAAATGAGCATTCATCATAGGAATCTCTAAAGACTGTGAAGTCATCCATGAAAACTTCCATAGTTTGCTCAATCATATCAGCAAAAATGGCCATCATGCATCGCTGAAAGGTAGCTGGTGCATTGCATAATTCAAATGGCATACGCTTAAAAGCGAATGTCCCATATGGACAAGTAAAAGTGGTCTTTTCTTGATCTTCAGGGGCAATAGCAATCTGATTATACCCAGAATATCCATCCAAAAAATAGAAGAACTCCTTGCCAGCAAGTTTATCCAACATCTGATCAATGAATAGAAGAGGAAAGTGATCCTTTCGAGTTGCTGCATTCAACTTACGATAATCCAAGCAAACCCTCCAACCAGTAATGATACGAGTAGGAATTAGCTCGTTGTGGGTGTTAGCCACTACAGTCATACCGCCCTTTTTGGGGACACATTGGACTAGGCTCACCCAAGAGCTGTCTGAGATAGGATATACTATGCCTGCGTCAAGCCATTTAAGAATTTCCTTTTTCACAACTTCCCTCATGATTGGATCAACCTCCTTTGATGCTCAATGGAAGGTTTATGCTTGTCTTCAAGGAGGATTTTATACATACAAGTAGAGGGACTAATACCTTTGATATCAGCAATAGTCCAACCAATGGCTCTTTTATGAGCCTTCAAGACGTCAACTAGTTGCTCCTCCTATTGAACAGTGAGATCAGAAGCAATGATAGCAGGAAGGGTATTATTTTCTCCTAAGTAGACATACTACAAGTGAGATGGCAAAGCTTTTAGCTCAAGTGAAGGTGGTTCCTCTAGGGAAGGTTTCAACTTTGGTCTGTCAATAAAACCCAAATCAAGTGATTCAAACTGCATTCGTCCTTAAGGATAAGGAATCGATGCATCCATGATAGCTTTGCATTCCTCTATTATAACATTTTCTGAATCAATCCCAAGTATTGCAGCTTTAAGTGGGTCATCAGTCATACCTTTTTCATATTTTTTTGTACCATAGGATCAAGCATGTCAATGAAGAAACAGTCCTCTGGAATATTAGGAGATTTAATCAACTGATTCATATTGAAGGTGACTTGTTCATTAGCTACTCTCAGAGTTAACTCACCTTTCTCTACATCAATCAGTGTCCTAGTAGTTGCCAGAAATGGTCTCCCTAACAGGAAAGGTAATTCTTTATCTGCCTCAAAGTCAAGTACAATGAAGTCTGCTGGAAAGATAAACTTGTCAACTTTCACTAATACATCTTCAATAATTCCACGAGGTTGAGATAGACTTCTATCAGCAAATTGAAGAGTAACAGTTGTTGGTCGAGCTTCACCTAATCCCAACTGGTTGAAGACAGACAAAGGCATGAGGTTAATGCTACCTCCAAGGTCACACATTCCTTTTCCCAAGAATTTGTTTCCAATATGGCAAGGAACAGAAAAGCTCCCCGGATCTTTTAATTTTGGAGGCATCTGCTTAATGATATCAGTGAAGCTCTTAGTCACAGCAACTGTCTCAAACTCATTGAATCATTACTTCTTAGCTAGAATATCCTTCATAAATTTGGCATATTTAGGCATATGTTCCAAAGCTTCAGCGAATGGTATGTTGATGTGGAGTTGCTTGAATATCTGAATGAACTTCTTGAATTGCGACTCTTCTTGATGTTTCTTAAGTCGCTGAGGGAATGGTGGTTGAGGCATATATTTTAAAGGGGAAGTGCAAGTCTTCTCCTTATTTTCATCCATTTTCTCCTTAATTACCTCATCAATATTTACATGTATTTCATCTTCTTGCCTAGTAGTAACCTCATTACTTGTACTCTCTTTCTTTCCACTTTGGCTAGGGATGTCAGCTAGTTGCTTTCCACTTCTTAAGGTTACTGCTTTGCAATCTTCCTTACCATCCCTTCTAGGATTAGGAACGGTGTCACTGGGGAGACCATTTCTGTTGAATGAGTTCATTTGAGATGCTATTTGGCCCACTTGTATCTCAAGATTTCTGATGGTGGTATCATGAAGGTTAACCTTGCTTATTATACCTTCTTGACTCTTAAGAATCTGTCTCAAGAGCTGGTTTGTCTCTGAATCACGTTCTTTAGATTTTTGTTGTTGCTCAAAACCTGGTGGTGCCATTGGCTTGCAAGCATAGTGATTAGGTGGATTTTCACTTGGTCCATTCTTCCAAGAGAAATTTGGATGATCCCTCATACCTGGGTTGTAGGTGTTAGAATAGGGATTGCCACGAGGATATCTTTAATTGTTGTTCAAGTAATGGACTGTCTCCATAGTATGTGGGTAATCCTCATAAGAATGTGCTTCTCCACAAGTTTCACAAGAGAGGCCCGAGGCCTGGATAGTGTGAATACCCTTAGAATATGTCTTCTCTATCTTCATTTCGAGTTGATCAAACCTCCTGGCCATAGCTGCAAGTTGAGTAGTAATATCTTTAGACATACTAGAAGCATTAGAAATAGTTGGCTCTTTATAAGTCCTATACCCAGAGCGTGCTTTATCGGATTGTTGTAGAGTGCTAAAAGCAATTTCATCATATAACTTTAATAATTCAGACACTTTCTTCTTGCCAATCCCACCGTTGCAAGCATTCTCGACCACAGAAACGGCAGGACCATCCAATCCAGCCCAAAAAACTTCCAATAACACATAAGTCTTCTGCTCATGATTAGGACAGTTGCGCCATATTTCTTTGAATCTCTCCCATGCCTTATGAAAGAGTTCACCTGGTTCTTGTGCAAAGCCCAATAAATCAGCTCTTTGCACTGCTCGTTTACCCCTTGGAATGAATCTTGCTTTGAATAGAGAAGCTAGGGTGTCCCATGTAGAAATAGAATTGGGAGGTAAAGCCGTGAGCCAAGCTATTGCCTTTTTATCTAAAGACATGGGGAAGAGTCTCAATCTCAGTGCATCAGAAGACACTCCCTGCTGTTTGAAATTTTCACACATTTGAACAAATTTTGTCAAATGCTCAATTGGGTCTTCATTCTGATTTCCTGTGAATGTACCAATCATCTGGAGCATCTGCAGCATAATTGGCCTCACCTCAAAATTTCTAGCAGTAATAGCTGGGAATTGAATGCTAGATTGATAGGTGGTGCTCTCCTGTTCCATATATTCATCCAAAGTACGATCCATATCCTCGTCATTAGGATGTGCCATGATCTTTGGATTAGGTGACGTCGGTTCTTCTGATGATTCTGATTCAGACTTAAGTTCCTTTTCTTCAGAATGATGCTCGTCGTCTAGGTTGTTAGGGTGGACTACCAATGCGCCACTCATATGTCGAGAGGTACCTGTAAATCCAAATAACAACCGAGGAATATCAAACTTATAAAAAAAATCAAGAAAAGAAGGAAAATACTCAAACGTGATCAATTACACAATTAAGATGACTAGTTCAATGAGCTTTCTGCCAAAGTCCCCGGCAACGGCGCCAAAAACTTGTTAGCTGTTTAGCTTTACTGCAAGCGTACGGGTTGCAAGTAATATAAAAAGATCGTTCCCACGAGGACTATGACAAAAATTAATTAATTATCTCAATTAAGTTATCAATCAGGTTAAGTGAGAATATTTTGAAAGAAATTTTTTACTAAAAAATTAATTAATTAAATTGAAAACTTCAAGACAGGAGGAACCTAGGATTATCTATCCCCTATTTATTTCATGAACTAATTAATTTACCCTCAATAAGCAATCAAACGAAGATATGTATTTGTCTAAGATTCAAAAGTATTCGATAACGCTCTCATGAATCAAAACCAAATATTTATCCTAATAAACTAATCAATCTCTTGTATTAATTTATAAGGACTAATTTTAAACACCAATTTTAATCTGACAATACTAGGTTAGTAACTATATCTCTATGATACTAAAAAACCATCCGTTTAATATACCTAAACTTCAAGTCTAACATGATTTTACCCAAATTCTACACTTAAATTATCTTTCTCAAGATTAATTTTAAATGAACAAGACAACTAAATGGTGATCAGACATTTAAAGGCATTAAGAGCAAGATAAAATCAATACAAAAACTCATTCATTGCAAAAAGAGAGTAATTAAATAATTCAATCCATGAATAGGTTCAAGAAAATCCTAGAATGAGAAAATTAGCTACTCATGTTCTTCAAAAAATCAAAACCATAAATAATAATTCGGTTCATATCAGAAACTAAGAAAAAGAGAGAAGAAAATTAATGAAAAACCAAATTTAAAGCTCCAAATCTCTTTGAATCTTCAAGTCCCAGCTCCCCAAAACTCTGCTTCTCGCTCTGCTCTCGCGTCCGGATCTGGATCTGTGCGTCTCAGCGTTCTCGTCTCTACTGTATCCGCGTTCTGGTCTCACCGCATATATGATATATATATAGCCTTCCATGCGTGCTTCTCAACGGAGCATAACGTGGGGTCCATGGTTAATATCCTTCCAATTTCTTAAAAGATATATATATATATATATATATGAGATACAATCCGCATCTTGATTTCTTGACATTCAGCACGTGGGATCCGTAGTTCTTTTTTTTTTCTTTTACTTCTACAATTTGCTATAGCACCTTTGTTATATATATATATATATATTTTATATGTCATTTGATTTCTCTTTTTTCTCTTTCTTCATATAATATCTCCTGCACAATAAAATAGGATCGGATATAAGTAGATTTTCTGTTAAAATTCCTTATTATCCTATCATTAACAAAAAGATAGAAAAGTATATAAAAGATAATTAAATAAGCATAAAATATTAATAAATCCAGTGAATATATCTAAAATATATACCTATTTAATTATAAAATATATACTTATCATGTTATCATATTATTTGCATGTTAACTGTGGTAATTGTATCCTTGGATAAATCATAAAAATTATCCTAAAATGTCCCTGTTTGGTCATCTATGCGGGAGCTGAGATGAAACAAGACCAGTATGACTTTGATAAGATATGGAGATAAGAATCAAAGTGTTAGGCACTTGTAAGAGTACAAGGTGCTGGACCGACCCACTATGAAAAAGCTACATGGATCAAGTCATAAGTTTTTCTCATGTACAACCACGTCATAATGCCCATTGATCCGAGATCATCATGGATTCCTACATAAGAGTTGCTAAGCTTTGAACTAGTCAAAAGCCACTTTTGACAGGGTGATAATAAAGGCTGCAACCGGGCTTGGTGGTTTTTCATGCAAAGGAATATGAATGATCAAGATGGAATTTGTCCCTCACATTAGTAGAGAGATATTACTGGGCCCCTCAATGAGTGAGTTTGAGAAATGTATGGCCATACTACGATGGAAAGGAGTTTCTATTTCTATTGTCAGACTACTCAGGATTCGAGAAAGTAATGGTCAAGAACAAGAGGATGACATTATTCATTCCTCATCCTTGACCGATATATCTTGTGACAAAAGGGACGTGACATGGTTGTATGGCAGGTTGCATCGTCTTAACGATCCTCATATGAATTGGGTAGTCGTAATGTCTTGCTAGAAGCCGCTTGCGACTTGTGGGTTAGTACAGTTATTGGCCCACTGCCAACTTTGTATGGGCCTATAAGGTCGCACACAAGAATCGCCCAACAAGAGATAATGTTTAATCTAGGGTGGATGAATTTTATATTTATCTATATATATAATATAAAAATTGGTTAATAATTATATATATATATTCAAAATACATATTATATGTGTGTATATATATATATATATATTATGATATTATTATATTGTATTAGTTTTAAATTTAATTTTATTAAGATAAATTAGATTTAATGACTAACATGATAGAGATATAGTATCTCAGATTTAATTTATGAAGATAAATTAAATCTAATGGCTCTTTATTTGGATTAAATAAATTGGTTAAATTAAAACTGTTAGACAGATTTAATTTAAAGTGAATTTATTTAATTATCTCATCAAGATAATTAATTTGTAATTAATTTCAAAATTAATAAAGATTAATTTTGAAATTCAAATATAGCCCTCATAGGTTATAAACTTGATAGAGCAGATAGGCTCACACACATATGAGAATTTAGAGCCGCAAGGGAAACCCTAGGAGGCATTGGAGGCACTAGCATGCAGTCTCTGTTGGAGAACATTCGTGTGGATACTGGTAGAGGGAGCGGACCTGACGTGTGGGCTCCTAGAGATCGAAAACCCTGAATTCAAAAAGGTACGAATCTTTCTAACTCAGTTTAAACGTCGTTGGTAGATCCTCGATTAGGATAAGCAAAAATTTTTAAAATTCTTCCGCTGTGCCTCCCGATCCTAACAATTTTATCAAGTTCATTAGTTATATTTACAAGTAAATTGTAATTCTCCCATGAGTTTATAAATTGCACAACTTCCCACTGTCACATATCATTACCATCATTTTAACTCATTACTATGCCTATTTGCATACAACTCCTGCTGCCATATTTAACAACAGCTGACGCCAATTTTCACAAGTCCTAATGGATGTTTTCACAACATTATGAGTTATTTTCACAAGGTGATTGTCCAACCTGCAGTAGTGTGCAAAATTAATGTCCCCCTATAACTACAACACATCATGAATTTAAACAACTGCTGGTACCTATATTTGCAACATCATCATTGTACTATCACAACTGAATAGCATATCATATCCACATATCATATAACATTAAAATATTAAGTTGTACGACTAAGTTGCTATTTTCACCTACTCATTTAACTTCATATCATACCATTTCTAAATAGGTACACCAACATCTGAACCCATTCAAAGACCAAAAGGGATCACAGGAAGCCACTAATTGATGGTGTATATATACATAATCACAAAAAAAAAAAAAGCAACTATTAGAAGCATGTACATGCATGTAATAATTGTTTTTAGCTTGGATTTGGATTTTTTCAAGTCTTCACTGAGTGTCCAGCCTCATTGCAACTCCCACAATGATAAAGCTTCTTGTTTTGAAACTGAGATTCCCTTCTTTTTCTTTTTGGTCTCCCTAGCGGCCTTATAGTAATTGGAGGGTCCAAGAATGTATGTGTCAGCATATGTGTGACCATCGGAGAATCAGCACGTGGATAATCATGTGTTGCAACTGGTCTTATGGTATTTGCATATATTTTCTCCTGCGTATCCACTTTCAACCAGTCATCTACAAATGTGTACACATTACGATTATGTAGCTTAATAGTTGCACATGCATGTCCACAAGGTACTCTACTCATTTGCCATTCTAAACATGTGCATTTGCTTTCACCAATATCTACATTCACATAAATTGTTGTATCGCCACATCTAGTTCGCACCGAAAACTAATGGTCTTCTTAATATTCTGCATACATATTTTCAGCATATTTAACTTGCTGCATCAATTTATCTTCAATATTGGGTTCAACTCCATTTTTCCAATTGGCCATTGTCATCTTGCTTACAAGCAATTTTCGTGCCAATTTCTCTCGATGCTCATGAATTAAAATTGACAATTTGTGCTTCCTCTCTTTCAATATCCATACATTGAATGACTCTCTAAGATTAGTCATTCTGTTATCCTACCTATTGAAAGGAAACTTGCTTAGAGCCCATTTGTCAACATCCTCATTAGTCTCCACCCATTGTGCCAATTGTGGATTAAACAATCTTAATTTTCCCATTGCATTTGTAAAGTCCTCATCCAACCTTGCATACGCAATTGCATCAAGGAGATTGAGTGCAATTTCCTTGCTATTCCTCGATGTATGTGTCCGACCTCTATTAATTTTCAGAACCTCTGCACTATATTTTTCCTTCAAATGCCTGTAGCAATAAGCATGTCTCTCGCTGCCAAATATTTCTTTTACAGCACGAATAATCGCATTATTGCGATCTGACACAATTGTTATCATCATTGATCCTGTTATCTCTTTCAAATCACTAGAAACTAAGCCCATTCATCATGTGTCTCATCGCTAACAATGGCATATGCTAAGGGAAATATTCGGTTGTCTGCATCATATGCACAAGCTGACAACACTGTTCCCTTATAAGGGCCACTTAGATGACAGCCATCTATATAAACTATGAGCCGGCAACCATATAGAAAACCTTTAATGAGCAACCATAAGCAATAAATACCCTCTGAAATATATTATTAGATAAGCCTTCCTATTTTGAAATTGTGTCCGGATCACTTTCGATCAGTCTACCACATATCCAAGGAATTACCATGTAAGAATCTTCTACTCGATCATATAATTCCCTTAACGCTCTTTCTTTTTCTCTATATGCTTGAGGGTAGTTTAACCGCACCCCATACTCTTTGTACAAGTCTGTTCAAATTTCATTAGAAGCCTTGTCAATATTGCACCTCAAACCATCCAAAATTGATTATGTCAAGCTGGACTTGTATGGATGCCAGATAATTAGGCTATCCTGTGCATGCTGAATGTGTTCACTTTTATATGTTTTGATGGTTAGAAACTCTATATCTTGATGTTCTCCCGATGAATATGCACCCATATACTAAAGACAACCATCAACCTTGCACTTCACAATTTTCTTCTATTGATTAGTCTACACAAATTGGTATGAAAACTTGTATGGAATGCTGTATTTGTATAACGCTTGATGAAGGCTCACAACATTCAGAAAAATCTGTCATGCTCCAATAATCAAATCCTTCCATTTGGTATGATTCATTTCTGGTATGGGTATTGGCACCATTTGAGTACAACATGCCAATGATGGGACCTCTTGACTTTCATTTAACAAAGGAGGTGGGTGTTAGAGCAAGCATTTCACCTAAGAGGAGGGGTGAATTGGGTGATACTAAAAATTTCATTGCAAATATAAAACTTGACGGTGAATATAAAGCAATAAAGAGTAAGGAGAAATATCACTGAAATGTACACCGGGGGTTATACTGGTTCGGCCATAACCACTTTGACCTACGTCCAGTCCTCAGAGCATCTCTGAGAGTTTCACTATAATTTCCAAGATTCAGTGGGTTCTTGGCACATCGATACAAGCAAGTTCCTTCGCCTGGACACTCGCTCCCCCTTACAAGTTGTAATCCAATCCCAACTCAAGGTTCCACAACCTTAAGTTACCTTAATAACAAATATTGAGTTTGAATGAAATATCTCTCCTACAGAGTGAATAAGAATCACTGAAGTACAGAATTACAAGTATGTGTAAAAACAGAGTATTGAGCGTGAACTTGATAATGCGTTCGTGTGTGTTCTCATATCATCCTGTTTGGATGTTCCCATATATATAGATGTGTTGATAATGACCGTTGGAACATTTTCTTCTCACCCGTTAGAGTTGCGCAGCAATAGTTAACCGTTTACCAAATTTGAAAACTATCCGTTTGCGGTAGTTGGCGATAGGTACAACTTTGACGTTACTTTTGATTTTCCTCATATAGCAAGATCTCTTTATTGTTTATTTGTAAATATGCTAAGAATACTAATACAATGAAGGGTTAATCATATAGGAAACAAATCAATGAACGTTGGAATGATTTCTGAATTTCTGGACTTGGATACTTGAGTGGTCTCTCGAGTGTTCATTAAGTTTACTCGAGTATCTTCGTGAAGATATTGATAGAGAGCAAGTCAATAAATGAACATCACATTACTCAGGTAGTGCATGGAGTAAACAAATTTACAAACCTTGGAAATACCTGTTTACTCGAGTACTCACTCGAGTATACGACAATTTTCTTCACAGGTTACTCGAGTGGCTACTCGAGTGGTCTTTCAAATAACCCGGCAGATTACTCGATGCTTCACTCCAATAATGTTGGCAGGATTTCAGGCTGAGAGCACTTCAAGTTTTTCTTACCTGTTTACTCGAGTGCCACCTCGAGTGAACATCTATTTTCTGCATAACTTACTCAGGTGGATACTTCAAGTGCATTGTAAATAACTCTGCAGATCACTCGATTACTGACACGAGTAATCTCGTTCAAGTCTTTGACGTAGAACATTTTCATACCTGCATACTTGAGTGGTGCCTCGAGTGAAGTGTGATAATAATATTTCAGATTAATCGAGTGTTACCTTCAAGTTTTGTTTTCCACAGAGATTTACTCGAGTGGCTCCTCAAGTAATATTGGCAGGATTGAAATGCCGAGAGCAACATATTTCTTGAAGCAGGGGACTCGAGTACTGACTCAAGTAATGTTGGCAGGCCGAGAGCAACTGAAAGTAATTTCCCTAATTACTCGAGTGCTTACTCGAGTAACGTTAGCAGGATTACATGGTCGAGAGCAACTCATTTCCTTGTGGCAGGTTACTCGAGTGTTAACTCGAGTAACTCTTCTTTTCACTTCATATCACTCGAGTCGTCCCTTGAGTGATATATCTGGCTGTGAGTTACTTGAGGTTCTGTGCTCTGGTTACTTCAAGTTTCTGTCTCATTACTCGAGTTCTTACTCGAGTGGCCCTTTAGAAATTCTGCCAGTGATGAAGTTTCTCAGCTTTCTCTCTTGGCCTTTCTTCATTACTCCAGTGCTTACTTCAAGTGATGATTTGCTCTGTCATTACTTTGTTCAAACTTGTTTGTTTATCAAATCTTTTTCACATCCAATCTTTGTTATCGTCAAAACATATGAGATCTAACAGTGGGGACATACACAATCCTCCTGCACCTGCAAACAATTGATCAATCCTGCAAGAAATGGCAAGTTAGAGTGCTCTTCCATATACTTAAGTTGCAACAAATTACTTTTCTTAAGACAACTCGACTTATACTTCTTGCTCATCCATTTGACCATTCATTGTTAGGTCTGTGTTCTCATTATCACCATCCTCTTCAATGTACACATAACCATATTGTTCATTAAATTTTATTAAATGATCCACCCTTTCATCATCTACAAGATCCATAAATGTTGATGTATTAAAGGAAACTTTGAATTTCAATTGAATTTCATTACTTTCTTTTCCCGTTATAGATAATATGATTCTTCAAAACTCCTTATATGTTGTGCCTTCCTTTATGCATCTTGTCCTTACCAAACCATCAACATATTGCATTTCATCTGCTCCGCTATTTAAAAACTCCCCCACATGAAAGAAACGGAATAGATTCTTTCCCGAACTAATTCTCATATTTCATGACAATCTACAACATGAACTTCGTATTAATAACTGCCACAACAATATTAACAACTACAAATGCACATATTAACAACACTTTTTTTAATATCATATCAGCATTTTGAAATTAAACAAAGCACAATCACATTCAATCACTTCCACTTTAAATAAAGTCATCCCTCTGTTAGCTCGTCCAAAAATAGAGCATTCCCTTTATTACATTGCCTAAAAATATAGCACAGGTTCTGTATTAACAACTACAACAGCCATATTAACAACTACAACTGCACGAATTAACAACAGTTTTTTTTTCATATCAGCGTTTTCGCAGCAAACAACAACCATGACATTCAACCATTCCCACTTCAAACATAGCACTACTTCTGTAACCTTCCCAAAAAATAGAGCACTATAACATTAACACAACCAACCTCAGTGAAACCCCAACTACAATGGTCAAGATTATATCTTTAGCAAAATCTTGGCATTACTTATCTACCTCCTACCACTTAGTCCACTATTGAGCCTAAGCTCCAACCTTTAACCAACCCTTCAATCTCAATCCACCCAACGTTCACACAGAAAAAAAAAATCAGTTCGCTGTTCTACCTCTGTTCTAGTATATGGAGGCTGCAAATTCTATCCTTTGCCAAGGACATTAACACTATACTTGATCCTTTCAATGTTGCATCTCTAACCTGTAGCTTTCGCCTCGTTTCTCTGTCTCATTAATGAGAAAAACTATGCCTTCCCTCCTCTTTCTGTGCCTTTCATTTTTCAATTTCTATGGGGGCATCTTTGTTATTTAACTTTGAAAAATAATCACAGAAAAGTCTCTAAGGACTTTTCTAATATTTGAATTTTCACAGGGACTTTTCTCTTATTTTCTTTGGTCTTTGGGACCTGGGAGTGATTTTCCCTAAGTACTTTAGGGTCAAAATTGCATATTTTAAAATAGTTCGGGGTGTTGGGTGCATCTTAACCTAAAAAAGTAACTTCATTGTTCTCATCTTACTTTTATAATTAATATTACCCAAAATCAAGATCAAGAAAGATTTTCTTCAAGATGATAAATACTCAATAATTATACATTATTTTCACACAATATTAAACTTTAAGAAAGAATTTAAGTTATTAAATTAAAAAAAACCTAGAAAAATTTTCATAATAATCATAAAATATAATTTATTAAATGAAATATATCAAGAAAAGTAAAATGTAAATATATTAATCTTTATATTGTTTTGTTTACTAACTCAAATGTAACTCAATCTTCATAATTTTATTTTTAGAAAATAAAATCATATATTTCTTATAAGTTTAAACTGAATTACAGGGAGTTAAAATTCAGAAATAGAATTTCAACTTGGCCAAACCTATAGAAACTGTCAAATTGAGTAACACCGAGTCAAAATTTAAGGACTAAGTTATAATAGATTCAAAACTAGATAGACCAAAATAAGTAATTTTCTTTTGAAGTTTAGATCAACTTAATGCTTAGAATTCACCATAAAACTAGGATTGATAAGCATAAAGGACACAACATCACTTTGTTACTAGTAGACTGCCACTATGTATTAGGAGATATCATATTATAGCTATATAGCTTGTTGGAGCTTATGAGGAACCAAAAACAAAAAAAAAGAACGAAGCTTGAATTCCCTACAAGCATAAAACAGCCTAGTCGAGTAGTAGCAGTCATATCTCATACTATAAGAGGAGCAGTCGGAGTAGGCTTACTCAGCACCAAATTGAACCACAGGCTCGCCTTTATTAGCCTCATCCAATACAACCACATGATACCAAATGCCATAGTTCCATCACCTTAATGCCCCCACTTGAGTTACAAGCCAGAGTACTGTGATGTTACAAATGATATCAAAGCTAGACTCAGGTCGAAATGGGCCAATGTGTTAGCAAAGAAGCTTGGATGTTACAAATGGTATCAAAGTTAGGCTTGAGTTGATGTGGGTCAATGTGTCATCCAACACAACCACATGATATCAAAGATCGTGGTTCCATAACTTGAGTTATAAGCCAAAGTATTGGGATGTTGCAAATGGTATTAGAGACAGGCTCGGGTTAATATAGGCCAATGTGTCACAAGGACGCTAGGCTTGTAGGGGTAGAGTATTATGTCCCACATCAGTTGGGGAAGGGAATAAAAGATTACAAGGGTTTGGATACCTTCCTTCTTGACACGTTTTAAAACTGTGAGGGATAACGGGTCCCCAAAATGGACAATATCAAGAGTGACGCTCTAGGATGTTACAATTAATATCAGAGGTAGATTCAGGCTGATATGCCAGTGTTATGTCCCACATGGGCTGGGGATAGGAATAAAGATGCTATATAAAGGTCTGGATATCTTCCTTTTTGACACGTTTTAAAACCGTGAGGAGTGACGAGCCCTAAAGCAGACAATATAGAGAGAGCAATGTCTTGAGATGTTACAAATGGTATCAGAGCTAGATTCAGAACTTTATGTGAAAAGTAAGCATTAAAGGCATCTTCTTCATCATAAGCTCTACCAAATGTTATGTCAAAAGTAAGCATTAAAGGCATCTTATCGACTTTGGTAGAGATTACATAGTACAATAGGAGCACCTAGATTCTGAAAAATGCAAGCCAACTTTCTTCCCATTTAAACTCGTTATTTTAACCTAAATAAGAAGCAGTTTACATTAAAAAATCATTTCTAATTTTATTAGAATTCACATACACTATGTTAAAGACTAAATAATCATTTACTTGGTTCAAGACTAAAATCTCCAACACTCATATAGTTGTCCTAGCAAATAAAAATAAAAAATGACTTCCATGGATGGATTAAATAAAAGAAAATGAGTACCCCATTACCATTTTTATAAACCAGATAATTGAATGTCGTGGACTCTGATACCATGTTAGATTTAGTGAGTTAGATATGTATTATGTTGGTCTTTTTTTCATTCTTTTTTGTCTAGGCTTGTCTTTTGTAAAGTCTTAGAGGCCTCAGGTCATATCTTCATTTTTCTTGCCTAGGCTTGTACTTTTTTTACTATCAGATTCAGAGGCCTCATGTCAACAATTTTTTTATCTGTATTTTCCTTTTTTTTGTCCCATTAATCAAATCACTAGTACAAAATAGAAGATTTAGACCAGTACATTTAGACCGGTTCTAAGGGGATAAGGTCTAAAAGGTACGTGCGGTGGCAATTTTATAATTATAAAGAATATATGAAACCAGTTCAACTAATATAACGTCTAAAATATATCATTTAGACCGGTTATAAATAGAACCGGTCTAAAACGATATATTTTCTAAACCGGTTCTCTTTATAACCAGTCTAAATGAATTTTTAGCATTAAAATTATTTTTTTTTTAAAAAACTTTCAGCACTTTTTAGACTGGTTATCCCTTATGACCCGTCTAAAAATTGTAATTTTTTAGACCGGTTATCAATGGAAATCGGTCTCAAAAGTGCTGAATTGTTTTAAAAACATTTCGGCACTTTTTAGACCGGTTATTCTATATAACCGGTCTAAAAATGTAACTTTTTATATCGGTTATCAATGGGAACCAATCTAAAATATTCATTTAAGACCGGTTATTTTATATAACCGGTCTTAAATGTGTTTCATCAACTCTAAATCAATTTTACTTCTCAATCTCGCACCCTCTTCGCGCCTCTTTATCTGGAAGTATTCAAGCTCTCCGTTGTACCTCGCTCTACCATCGCACCTCGCTCTCAGTTTCCGTCGCACCTCGCTCCTTGGTCTCCGTCGAGTGTCTCCATTATGCCTCTCTCGCTCCAGTTACGTAGCTGATGGCTACCTATGGCGTCAGTACTTGTGTTGTCGCTTGTATCGTCGGTGGTCTTAACACCAACGACTATGGCACCAACCGAATCATCCATCACACTATGACTGATATCTTGCACTCATATCATAGAAATACAGAGGAGAAGAGGATGATCTAAGCATCATTTTGATTACCGTCACCGGAGGATTACCAGATCTACCTCTGCAATGGAGTTTCCCGACGCAATCTTCGGTGAGGCATGATCCGTGCCCGGTGTTGTTGAAGGCGTAGTGTTGCCTTCCCCAAATTAGATCAGACCATTTCTCCGGGATGTCAAGTATTTCTTCTTCTCCGCTTCCAAGGTGAAACCCTCCTTTCCTTGGTGTCAGCCGGCCGGTGCCGCCCAGAATTCCAGGCCACACACTTCCCGTGCAGTTGTTCGCAATTATGAGCTGAGCTCCATCTGCAATTACACAGGTCCACAGTTTTAGACATCACATTCACGCAAAAGAGTCGATTAATTGGTAAGTAAATTCATTATTATCCTGAAGTTTATACACAAGAATCAACAAACACCTCTTAGTTACAAGATTATACTATATAGTATATTCAAATATAAATGGCTTCTTATCAAATTGACAAGAAGGATACATGAAACTGACACAGATTAATTTGATTTAAAGGAGTCAGGATGAAATGAAGAGATGGAAAATCACCTATGAGTGGACAAAGGAGAGTAAAGTAGAAGAGAAGAGGAAGGAGAATAGAGGAAGAAGCTGTTGCCATTAATTGTTGAAGCTTAATTCTTTAAAGTAGGATTAGAAGTTCAAGTGTGATGGAAGCAGCTATATAAAAGTTGCTTGGAGTTGGGTTTTTAAATATCAGAACACTGCCTTTTACACTTGTCACTGTCACTTCTACTAAGATTTTGCTTGATTTTATCCCCTTCCAAATCTGGAACTTCCCATTTCTTAAAATCAGCATATATGCATTGCTTCATAACTCAGGATTCTTCACAACAGTATTGTTTAATTATTAAACTAGAAAAAGCTCAATGCATGGTGTTAAGAGCTGATCGTCATCTGTTTAGCTTTTTTTACTTTTACGAGGATCCGGTATATATTTGCTTCTTTTTTTAAAGTTTATCTGTAGCCTTTAGAGTTTTGATTCGGTATATATTTTCTACATGCCATTGTCATTTAGTTCTTAATGGCCATCTTCTGTTTCTTCATGTAGGGTGCTTTAAGAAGGCCTCTTTCTTGTTTAGGGGCAGAATAGAGACTTTTCAAGGCAAAATTGTTCAGTTTTCTTTTGCTGAATGGGAAAATGCAACTGAAAACTTTTCAGCTTCTAATCTTACTGGATTAGGTGGAAGTAGCTATGTATATCCTGGTCAGCTAAAAGATGGTAGTAATGTGGCAATTAAGCGACTAAAATCTCATAGAGAGCCTAAAACGGACTCTGTATTTTTTACTGAGGTTTGTTCAAGTTAATATTGTTATATTAGTACTCATTGCCTTTGGTTGATCATACTATTTTGTAATTCTTATCTAGATAAATGATGAACTGTTAGCAATTTGTTTGTTTTCGCAGATTGAACTATTATCTAGACTCCATCATTGCCATCTTATGCCTTTACTTGGATACTGTTTAGAACTAAAAGGGAAACATGTTGAAAGGCTACTAGTGTTTGAGTATATGGCAAATGGCAATTTAAGGAACCATTTGGATGGAGTTTCTGGAGAAATTATGGATTGGGCCACTCGGGTTACAGTTGCAATAGGAACTACAAGAGGCTTGGAATATCTCCATGAGGTGGCTGCTCCAAGGATTCTGCACAGGGATGTCAAATCAACTAATATTCTTCTGGATGAAAATTGGCAGGCAAAAGTATGGACCTTATATCATCATCGATTGTAGCAATTTTCACTATTTACAAGTTTGAATAGTATGACTTATTCCCTAAATTCTGTGCTATATGTGAGGCGCTCCCCCAATAGTGTTACTTCTATAAAAAGAAAATATTATCCAACTCTTCTCATATTAAGTTTCTTATGGAAATCTTCCCAAGTCTTTTGTTTCTTGAGAAATATGGAGTCAGATCAGTCAACCTTTGTAATACTTGGAGATGATTTAGTAAGTCCTCGGTCAAGATCAATTCAAGTCTGAGGATTAAAATAAGTTAGTTCTAACAATCTATATTAAGTGAAAGAAAACTATTTATCTAAATAAACCAATTTCCATATTTTCATTAAAAGGCATTCATTGAAAAATTCTCATCATTTTAAGCTTATTTGACAATTTGCTATAGTTCAACTTGTTCACCAGATTTGATACTCATTTGTTTGGATAATGATTCAATAGAGGTATTACTGTAATCCTGCAACTTTAAATAATTTGTCCATTCACAAATTCTGTTGCTTTTACCAGGAGCAAGCTCAAAAAGAGAAAGAAGAGCTTGGCGAAGGATGCATGAGGAGAACCGGAGGAAGGTTGAAGAAGCTCAGTGAAAGAAAGATTTAGATCAGCAGAGGAGAGAGGAGGAACAATATAGAGAGTTAGAAGAGATAAATGTGACATATTTACATTAAAAGATATTTGAATGGGAAGATTATTGGTATTACATTTCATTTTGAAACTTTTGAATTGTTATTTGAAAATATTGAGTTGTAGGAATGAGAATGTTGAAATTATATATTGAATTATACTCTTAAAAATGTTGGGTCTCTTCTCAAGTGCTGAATAGTGGGTTAGAAGAAGAAATAATGTAGATGTTTGGGAAAAAAAAAATTTTTAGACCGGTTGTGTCTACAACACTTCTAAAAAGTATGACTTTTTAAACCAGTTGCTACAACCGGTCTAAAAAGTAATAAACTTTTTAGACCAGCTGTATCAAGACCTAATCTAAAACCGGTTTAAAAAGTCATTTTTAACCGGTCTAAAAAGTCATTTTCCACTGGAGAATGGCTCTGATACCATGTTAGATTTCGTGAGTTAGGTACATATTAGTTTAGTCTTATCAAAATGACTCAGTTCAATTTGATAGAATCTACCTTCAAGTTAACATTTTTTTGTCTTTTTTTTTTCTTTTTCAGTTCCATTGATCGAATGACTCTAATATCATGTTAGATTTAGTAAGTTACGTATATATTAGGTCAGTCTTTCTTATCAAAATGATTTAAGTCATCTGATAAAACCTACCTTTAGGTTATATCCCTTCACTTCAATGTTCAAAAAATCAATGTGGGATTTTTTATAATGTATTCTTATATATCATAGCTTATGCACAAACTGAAAGTATCTTCACACAAGAAGGTTTGCAATAAATCAATAGCTATTGTTAGGGTAAAAACACTATTAGGGTAAAAAAATCCAACTACAAGAATGAAGCTCTATTTCACATTTGTTGAATCAACCAGAAGAGAAATTTCTCTTTCTTTCACTCTTGAATTTCTGGAATGTTCAAGTCTTGCAGGTGAATTTCTTAGTGACAAAGCAAGAAATTAGGCATTTTAGGGAGTATTCAAAAGCACCGCTTGTGTCAAGAGAATTTGAATCTAAAAAACCACTTCAAAGTATTTGGTTACCAATTGATCAAACATATTTTGAATTTTAAAATTTCACATACACTATTGCAAAATGCTATACTTGACATCAATTAAAAATGTATTATCGCTACATTATATAGAGTGTAGTAGAAATTGGAGTAAAAGAAAATAAATATTATAGCGTCAGTTACAAAAAACCTAATGCCATAAAAAAATATATTACAGCGTCAGTTATAAAGACATGACGCCGTAAAGAAATACGAAAGAAAACAAACTGGTTTACCCTAGGCATTGTCTCGTCACCAATCAGCCATTGCCATTCGGTCGATCACATCGCCAGTATTTGTCCCTACCGACTCACCTCTAAGGCATCTTGTGTCCATGTCAATGCCTTGTTCAAGTAACAAATTGGATGCATTTTATGACAAAGGGAGGATTTGAACCCTTGACTTTGCGCATGTGCTGATATACCTTTGTTAGTTGAGCTGTGATGAACTTACAATCTTTACACACACACACACACACACACACACATTTAATTTCCTTTTTTCATGTAATTATTTATTAATACTTAATATATTATTTATTCAAAAAATTTAAAAAAATGAATATTTATAAAATAATATTTATATTATATATTTTGATTTTGATTTGTATTTAATATTTATAGTTTTTTTATATATAATATTATTGAAAAACTCACATATTTTAATAAAAAATAAGCAACAATAATTTTTATATCTTTATTTTGTTATTGTATTTATATTATAATTTTTATAATATAATCTGTTAGAAATTACTGACAAAAAAATTGCGTCCCTAACTTCATATGTTTTATAGTGAAAGGACCTATATTATGGCGTCAGTTAATAAGGACCTGACACAGTAAATGAATAAATATATTACAAAATCATACCCAAATACAATTGATGTTATAATAAAAGGTAATTATTTAATTGATTATGATATATGTTCTTATCTAAACTGATGCCATATTTGCTAATTACAGCAATAGTTATATTCATAATTGATGTTGTATTAGGAATATAATTTTTTTAACACGTTAAATTTATATAGTCCCTCATTTGAGAACCTACTTCATATACAACCAATTAATGTACAATTATACAAATTTTTGGCTTAAAAATGTCATTTTAATGTAACTATAATATTGTTCTTTTTTAAATCTTTTTTTTTCATTTTTTAATTAAAATTTTTAAATGTTATATTTAAAATATATATTTTATTTTCAATATATATATTACAAAAAAATTTAAAACTTAATTTAAATCCTTTTAATTAACTACGGTATCCGTAGGCAAATAAAAAACTATGGTGTTTGGTGCTTACTAAACTGATGATATAAATACTAATATGGCATCTATTTGAAATGCACCTGATGCAAAAATATCATAAACTAAATTATGGTATCGAGGGCTTATACAATTTATGTCATAATGTAAATTACGGCAACAGATAAACATAAAATAGAAATAAAAAATATGACATATCCATTACCACTTCGACTCTTTAAGTAATTGATGCGAAATCATATAGTTAAATTAGTGTTTTGCACTAGTTATAATAGTCGAAGAAGGAACCGAAGGGACATTATGTTTTTGGTTAATTACTAAATTATCCTTCTCTAATTTTTAAAAATCTTCATTCATCACCACCTTGATGGCCTAAGTGAACCCGTCATTTCAATAAAATCTACTTATCAATCAATTTATTAAAGGAAATTTGTTGACAAAGTTTAATGTATAAAATTATTTTTATTAACCAAAGTATACTGATCAAAATAGTAAACCAACTTGTCATTTGACCAACACTTATTTATCAATTTTTTTGTCAAAGCAACTTTTATAAGGGGATAAAGTGTATTTTTGTTTTAAAAATATCTACTGAAGAGCACTAAGCTATCAGAAATTTTTTATAGACCAATATTGTCTTAAAAATAATCAAAACGTGGGAATTTTGGAAGCAGATCCTCTCATCATCTCATTTTCTCATCATTCCTCATGAACCCATCTGAACCGTTAATTTGGAAGAGGATCCATTTGGACCATTGATTAAGAAGGGAAGAGAAAAGTGAAATGAGTGATAACTTGATGACGTGACTCATCTCGTTGATTTGGAAGAGGAGCCATTTGGACCGTTGATTAAGAAGGGGAGAGAAAAGTGAAAGGAGTGATAACTTGATGACATGACTCATCTTTTACCTTTTAAATTGATTGGACGGACATGATTTAGAGATTATGAGGGATGATGAGAAAATGGACAATGAGAGAAATCGAACCCGGAAATTTTACCCATTCGTTAATAAAGTTAATTTTGACTATTAAATAATCTAATAATGCTGAGTTGGCACACGCAGGATATAATGCCACATATTATTCCCCCTATTGAGAAATACCTCTATTATGCCACGTCACCATCATCATCCTTCCCTTTACTCCCTCTTTGCTCCCCTCGTTCGGATCTCAACTTCCCAGCCCCACCTCCTTCTTTCCCCTTCATCCACTGACGCCGCCTTCACTCGTATTTTCCTCTTTGTTTGGCCATCGAAGAGCACAACAAGAGAGAGCGAGAGATTTCTGAGATTTCTCCAAACAGTGTCCAAATACATATTTCTGACATTTGGGTTTTACTTGTATATATTGACATAGCTGAAAACATTCTGGAAAAAAAAAATTACACAGCTAATGTATTACTGATATGGTTGTCACTTGTTGAGTGTTCCAGTTCAGCCGAAGCGCACACACCGAAAGGTTTCTGAAGAAACAATAGGAGAGAGGAAGAAGGAGGTTCAGTGGGTGCAGGGGGTAAAGGGAAGGTTTCTGGAGAAGGAGGTGGTGCTGGGAGTTGAGATCAGTACGTGGGGCCTGGGGAGCGGCGAAGGTGTGAAGGGAAGGATGATGATGGTGGCGGCATGACATAGTAGAGGGAATAATACGGTAATACGGGGCGAAAGAAGGTCTCCACGCTGACCGTTTCTTCAATTCCTCTCTACTTAATTTTTTCGCTGACTTTTAATGGTTGGTATTTGTTTTGAAAAATAATTATTGTTAATTAATAATATAATAATATATGCTTAATATTTAATATTTTTTTATTATTAAATGATAATAATATTTTTACAGAACAAATCTCAATCATTAAAGATCAATCTAATGATGGAGAAATTAAGTAGAGAGGAAGTGGAGATAAGTGTTAATGGAGACACCTATTTCCCAATATGGCATTATATTCTGTGTTAAAGCCAACTCAACATCATCAAGTCATTTAATAGTCTAAGTTAATTTTGTTAGCGGGTGGGGCAAAATTGCTACTTTTTAGTTATTTCTAAAACAAAATTGATTTATAAACTTCCGGATACCCAATACTCCTCAGTAGTTACTTCCAAAGCAAAATTGTAATTTATCTCATTTATCAATTTACTGAAAGAAACTTGTCAATGACATTTAATATGTAGAATGAGAATCTTTGTAACTTGATATGCATTTGTCTAAATAAAAAGTGAACTTATTATTTTATTAAGGCTTATTTATCTTAATTTACTAAAGAGAACTTGTGGAAAAGATTTATTATAGAAAATGTGTGTCTTTATAAGAAATTGACAAGTGAAACCTACTAAAATAATAAGTTTAATTAAGGTTTTAACAAATTCAGCTATGGGTGATGAGTGTCCAATATTTTTTTTTTCATCAGTGAAGTGTAGTTTAAAAATTGATCATGAAAATATATTGTCAAACAAGTCTTTTGGTGATGTGAAACAGAAAGGAAAAAGGTAAGAGATAGAGAAACAGAAAGGAAGAGACCGGAAATGGGAAAAAATAGGAATTCTTGTACAATCAACTAAAGTTGGAATACAAATGAGGAACCTAGAATATTTAAAATAATAATAATTCAAATTTATATTTTAAATCAAACCCTAATCCTAATAAGATTTAATTTTAAAAGAACCCAAACAGGCATTCGTGCGTAGTTTCAAACATATAATCACCTCAACAAATTTTTTTTTTTAAATGTTGATCTTCTCTGCAATAAATGGAAGGATAATTAACAAGCTGTCACATTCTCTTTATCTTTATAATTTTGACTTAATTATAATTAAGTCCT
Organism: Inga oerstediana; assembly: GCA_963210345.1. Classification (NCBI taxonomy): domain Eukaryota; kingdom Viridiplantae; phylum Streptophyta; class Magnoliopsida; order Fabales; family Fabaceae; genus Inga; species Inga oerstediana. The sequence goes on from OY723409.1 coordinate 44,569,453, forward strand.
CATATTTTGACCGGACACAACTCAATTTTTATATAGTTTTGATTACTAACACACGTGTAACTTAATCTTTTATAATCTCAATTTTAGAAAATAAAATCATACATTTCTTGGAAACTTTTAACTATATAGAGTTAAAGTTCATAAATTCAATTTCAACTGAGCCAAACCTGTTGAAACTAAGTAACACTGAAGTTTATATCAACTTAATTCTTTTCAGAATTCAAACCTAAAACAAGGATGGATATAGATAAGGGGCACCACATCACTTTAGTTACTAGCAGACTGCCACTATGTATTAGGGGCTTTTTACTAATATACTGCAAACAGTGAAATTTATATACTAATATAATACACCGTGGGAAATATTTATCAAAATACTACACTGAAAATCATTTTTTAGGTGATGAATTTTAGAAATCGTTCATCTGAAGAATGACTTCTTCAATAACACAACTTCGGCACAAAGATCTATACAAATGAAAATCGTTCTTTAGGTGAACGATTTCTAAAATTCAACACCTGAAGAATAATTTCAATGCATTTTCTCTTTCCTGCCTCCCTCTCTCCTCATCATTGCATAATGAAATTTACATTAAAAACCTCTATCTCTCTCCTCATCATTGCCTAATGATTAATTTACATTAAAAAACAATAATGGTTGAGTAATTGATGATGATGATAGTGATAATACTAATAGTAAGTACATAATAAAAGAAGTAACGATTGCAAAAATAGGATAAGGAGTATATTGATCAAATAAAGTATTAAAAAATTAACACTAAATAATAATTAAGTGTATATGACTGAAAAATAAAAATGAACTAACCTTATAAATAGTGACTTCATGTACCAAATCTAGGTCTCATCCGCATACGTTGTGGTCGTTGTTGTTGTTGTTGTACGTCAAGTTCTTGAGATTCAAGTGTTTCATTGATTTGTGTCGTTGACGTATTTAAATCAAACCATGATGATTCATTTAAAGAAATGGATTGTCTAGGAGTGACAAATGCTTCATTTGACGACCCACCGTGCTCAAAAGTAGAAATATTGTATTCAATCAAAAATAATGCATGATCATCTAATAAAGATGTGAATTACTGAGATTGAACAATATTGTGTAGGTTGGAAGGGGAAGATAATAATGGTGACATGTAATGAGGTTAGAAGAAGTGAAATGGGATGATGACGATGTTGACATGTAATGAGGCTAACTAAAATTTGAAGGGTCTTGTTCCAAAACATTTTCAATTTCAATTGAAACGTCACTTGCTCGGTCTATTATGAGGAATTTGTGGTCGAGGCAACTCAATTGTTCAAGGAGCAGGTAAACGACTCATGTTGAATCGTTGTTCTCTAAGTGCAAGCAAAATGTTTTGTTGGTCTTAAGCAACCCCGTCTCGATAATCAATACAATTTGAGCATGTAGAATGAGTATTAATTTTTAGACTATATAACTCCTCTACTATGTCAGACTGAAATAAATAAGAAGAGATTATGTTATAACACTTATTATATGAAGAAAAGAATGGTATTGATGGAAAAAAGAAGAAAAACTTACCGCACAACCAGTATCACCACTGATATGTTGAATCCATCGTCTTGTATGTCTCCAGTACCATTGCATGTATTGAGACGTTCTATCAAGTCCATCATGTGCCATTGGAGCATTAACAACAGCATGTGACCAAGTATCCCATGCTTGAATAAAGGTTGAGTATTAGTTAATCCAATTCGTAGTTGTTATACCTCATAGTTGCATTGTGTGGTAATATCCCAAATGAACAAGTTAGGCAGGAATTAGTTGCTGACAACCAAACTGCCTCAGCACATGATCGGGGTGGTGCCATTCTATGATATTAAAGCATATCAAAGGAACAGAAGCGAGCCAAATTTCAGGTGTTTGTAAGCAAAACTCTGGAATTAATTGGCGCACTTCATAAGATTCATATGGCTACCAAATTATTTTGTCATCAACTATTTTATCCAGGAAACTCCTATATCGAAGCAAAGTCATGGCACTTGGATGAGGGTTTTGTCTAACATTTTTTCATCTATTATTACAAAAAGTAGTATCATAATTTGTATAATTTTAATAATATAAGTGGATATGAAACATTTTATAGGTGAATTTAGCATACTTGAAACCCAAAGGAGGTAAGAAATGATAGACATCTAAATTTGGATTTGGATACACAGGTAAGGGTGGTGCGATCATAGGGAAGCAATCACATGCCTATAAATGTAGTAATGATAAGCATCCTTCAATCCCATCTTCAGTTGGGTTAGTAGCGTTACATAGTTCTCTATACAGATGAGCTAAAACTGTCAATCCCCAACTAAATTTTCCAACTTCTTCAAGATTGTAAAGTAGTGGAAGGTACATTAAGTAAACCCAACTACCCGATCTATCTAGCATGAGGTATCCACCTATTAACCTGAGAATATACATACAAGTAAATTGTTGAACTTGTACATCATTGGCATCTTCGAGTAGGATATTGAAGTTCTCTTCTAACCAACTTATAAGCAATTATTGCCCCTATAGTCTATCTGTAGGTGGTCTAATACCTAGAAGCCACTCACAAATATCTAGCCAATTCAAGTTAGTTTTCCCAATGATAGTCATTCCTATACATGGAAGACCTAATTGTATGCTACATCCTATAATGTTATTGTACACTCTCCACGTGTAGTGTGAAAGGTATGAGTTTCAGGTTGCCACCTTTCAATAAAGGCAGAGACCAAATATTGTATAGCTCAACAACCTCAAACGATGTTGATATCCTATTAAACTCATGAACAACACAGGTAGATGCATTTTGTGTTACTACGTCTAGCTTCTTTGTTAGTGTCTCTGAAAACACTTGTCCAACCGCAATTTGTGCATGAGCTTGTTGACTACGATTCATAAAATATTCATTCACTCTATACATCGTTGCCTTGACTAAACCAGTTATTGGCAAACTTCGAACACCTTTAAATACACTATTCATGCACTCTACAAGGTTGGTAGTCATATGTCCAAATCGGCGACCTTCAAAGTCATAAGCAAGTGACCATTTCTCTTTTGGGATGACTCTAATCCATTAAGCTGTAGGTGCATGATGCAATGCTATCTTTGTTAATTGTTTATCAATAACATGATGTTCATAAGCGTATCCTACAAATAATAACTATCTTGTTACAATATTCATAAAATCATAAAGTTAAAAGATCACAAAAAATATGAGAAATCTCACCAATATTTATAAACTTCTCTTTCAACCAATTTGTTCCATGAGCTTTGTGAAGATTTAATGCCACATGCCACAAACAAAAAACATGATAAGCTTATGGTGGTTGCCATCTAACTTGGGGCTAAGCAACTGCTGTCAAAATTGAATGATGTTTATCTAAAATTGAACAAATTTCCATTCTATCTTTTGTGACATAGTAGCGTACGAGGTATAAGAACCATGCCCAAGCAAATCTTGCTCCCCTTCAACTATGGCAAATGCAAGTGGTACAACATTTTGATCGCAATCTTTTGATATGGCCATAAGCAATATGCCCTTATATTTTCCATATAGAAATGTTCCATCAACTTGTACAATGGCCTTTAGGTATGGAAATGCATCTATGCATGGTTTGAATGCCTAGAACACACCATAAAACATTTCAACAAGTTGACCATTTGAATCGACTTCAGAGCATTGTTTATGTGAAAATTGTATGTATGACCCAAGCATAAAGTGTTGAACTACAGCTAACCATCTTATGAGTAAGTAATAAGACGTCTTCTAGTTCCTATTGCCACTATACAAGATGATATAACATCAGCATCCAACTTTGGATGGTCTTGAGTCAATGACGTGCTCAAGCACGTGTGGGCCCCGCAATATTTTGTTATCTCCCAAAAGTTTCCATTTTCTTTCTTGCATGCCCTTACTCTCCAATTGCAATTTGACCTATAGTTAACACATCGATACTCTTCATATTTTTTACATAAATAATAAACCTTAAATGTGTAATGAACTCGAACGGAGTATAGCTTGATTCCACATCTTAGAACCCAAACACTGTTAAACACCTTTCCAATATATAGCTCATCCATATCGCTTAGATTCATAATTTCTTCTAAATCATCAACCTAATGAGTCATATCTGGCTCAACATTAATTTGTGATAAGAAAACAGTTGCAAGATCATTGTGCTCGTTCCCCTCTTTATGGTCATTGTCGTTGTCTTCATTATCATTCTCACCACCAACATTTAAAAAAGAATCATATTCATCCTCTTCCTTGATTTCATCCATGACGTCTTCTACATGAGGAAGTGAACATGGTGCTTCATTGTTGCCACCATATAATAGATGTTCAAATGATTGGAAATTTTCCATGTCACTGGTAAACATGGATTCTTGTCCCACAATGTTAACCTCACTAATATTTGCTGGAAGTGTATTTCCAACATTATTGATTATTGGTTGTGATTCAATGTGGTCATCATATAGTAAATCACATATGTTGGCATACAACTCTGCACATGTCAATTGAGCTGAAAATCTTCTAGTCACTTGCTACATTTATTGTATGTCCGAGTCATCTTCCAAATTGCATGCCTGGTACTGTGGTGGATTTATGCATGTAGGATATCTGTATACTATATTTGTCACAATTTGATTGGGAGAAAGTTGTAGCTTTTGTCCGATAACTTGCTTCAGTTTACTCAAAGTAATATTTGTGTCAACTTTGATTATTTTCACCCTATCAGACTCAAATGTTACATCAGATAGGCCGTTACAAATTCGTTCATTTGAAAATATACACACGAACTCCTTTATATGATTCATCCTACTTCCTAAATATTACATTAAAATTATTAATAAAATTAAATGAAATTGTCAAAAAAATTTAAATTCACAATATCACATTTAAAAAATCATCATAAAATATATTCATAATTGTCTCACCACATTATGCATAACACCAACAAATAATCATAATAAAATATAAAACATTATTCTTCATTTACCTTTCACTACTTTTTTTTTATAAATTTTTGTGGCAACGTATTTCAAAATATATTTTATTTCTTATTATATTTTTGGTTAATTAAAAATCAATATATATTATCATTGAAATATACAAAATTGACGATCATAAATTTGGCATACTAAAAAATTGTGTTTATTTATTTTTATTTTATTTATTAATATTTTTCTGAAACAATAACTATTTATAAGGACTAAACAGAAAATAAAATTCTGTGTGTGGCTACAAAAATAATGGTATTTTTCTGTTATATTAGCTGTTACTTTCAGCTAAAAAAATATCAGAGAAAATTACAGAAAATGCCCATAATTTACAAAATATCATTTTGGTACAAAATTCCAAAAAACAGCATCCTTTATCAATGATATTATGTATAAATAATATAAAATCACTACCACTGTATAAATATAACAAAAATATATACATACTTAAATCTATCTTGTTCTTGTGGTAAAAATATTTTAACTACACACACTTATATTCTAAATATTTTATATATTCTAAAATTTTAATCTATAACTATATTTTAAATATTATATACCACTAAACATGTTGGGACATTTTTTTTTAAAGTTTTATCCTACCAATGTTAAAGTTTTTGGGTGAGCCAATCTTTTGGCAAATATCATAAATATACAAACAAGGTTCCGCAAAATAAAAACATACTACCTCCGGTCTTAATTAGGGCCTCCATGGGTGGGCTGGGGTCAGCCCATTACCTTCCCATTTATGTCTTAATGGGTACGGGTTAAGTACCCAAGATAGCCTGATAATAAATAGGCTAGACATACCCGTCCAGATTCGGGCGGGTAATGAGTAACCCATTTAGCATATGATATTAAAAAAACCCCTGCTATTGCAAAGTGCAAAACAATTCATTGCCATACTTTAAGTCCTACAGTACTGCGCTTTTGCATTTAACAAACAATAATACTCATACAACTATCTGTAATGTACCTTTTAATTTAAATTAAAACATCACATAATAACATTAACATTCACAATCAGAAATTCAGAATTTAAGTCACAACTAAAAAGAGTATTAAAACTTTAAATCTAAAGGAACAAAATTGTTAACAAAAGCCATTCAACAAAAGCATTGGCATCTTTCAATAATTAGTCCTCTTAAAAACGCATCACCCTTGCATTTCTATTAAATATTCATCATCAATATCACCTTCAATTGGAATGGTTGAATTTGGAGTTGATAACTCTTGATCTACAAAACAAAGATAAATTATGTTCATTAATATGTGATAATAAAAAGATTAAAGATGAAACAATATAAATTGAAATTGATTTAGAAATTACCAATAACATTTGTACTCTCATCAATATTGTCAATATCTAAGTCATTCAATTTAGGGGGACTTGTACGCAGCCAATTTTGAGCACATATGAGTGCCTCAACCATCTTTGGAGATAAAGAACTTCTAAAGGTATCTAGTACTCGACCACCGGTACTAAAAGCAGATTCTGAAGACACCGTAGAGACCAGTACAACCAACAAATCATGAGCAATGAGATGTAGAACTTTATATGTCGAAACATTACCTTTCCACCAAGCAAGAGGGTCAAATTTTGGATCATTGTATCCAACTAATTCAGATCAAAGATAATCATTAACCTCAAAGACTTGCTCAAGTTTCTTACACACTCTGTTTGCAGTGGCTAAAAACTTTTGAAAGGTAGGATCAATGGTGGACAAGGATACCTGCTCAGTTTCAACCTCAAGAAATAACACATTATTTCTTTCAACACTAGCATCTACTTGCTCTTTCACTAGCAGAGATCTAGATGCATCATTAGATGTTTCGCCTATTCCAATATTGATTGCATACTCATCATATAGACGGTGCAAGACATTGATAACCTTCTTTAATGTGGCCTCCCTCTTTGAGATGTCAGGAAAAATCTTTTCAAAAGAAATTTCCACATAAGTGACTTTGTATCTGGGGTCTAGTATCACAACTACAGCCAACAATGGATTCATTCTTTCTATATCCTCCCAGTACTTATCGTATTTTGATTGCATCCTAATGGTCACATCAGTCAACAGAGAGTGTGAGTTATTTTCACTTGCATGAAGGCTTGTTTGGATTGCAACTATATGTTGAAAGCATGTATTTGTAGTCACATAGTTAGATCTAGAAAATTTTAAGGTCATTGAGTAGAACAACTTCAAGAAAACGAGAAACTCTTTTGCAACACCCCAATCATAAGCACTAGGAGGCTGAGCTACATCATCATCATCATAATACTCATCATTGTCTTTGTCATCATCTGGGGCTTGGCTTGAATCAAGTCTAACCTTCTTTTTAAAGTAATTCTTGTAATCTACATCATCTTCCCCCGTTCTATTAAAAACTCTGATAAACTTGACATCACTCTCCAACATAAGATAAGTTGAATTCCACCTAATAACATAAACACAATTTTATTAGGATAAAGGAAATAAATATCATACATGTGTAAGTAAAACAAATATAGAGTAATGTAGATTTAATATACCTTGTAGGACAATCAAAGCAAAGTAGACTCTTCGATTCAATTCTCTCCTTTACAACAAGCTCCTTGAATCTATTCAACCTTGATGGAGAGGATTTGACAAATTTAATAGCATGTCAAATAAGCTCAATCGACCTATTCATCTCTTTCAATCCTTCAGAAACAATTAGATTTAAAATGTGAGCAGCACATCGCATGTGCATAAACTCACCATCAAGCACTAGATCACCCAACCCTTCAAGTGTTTCTTCAAATATGCAACTGCAGAATTATTGGCAAAGGCATTGTCAACTGTAATTGTAAAGACTTTGTCAATACCCCAATTCAATAAACATGTCTCAATTGAATTTCCAATTGTATCCCCTTTATGATTTTCAATGACACAGAAATTCAAAATTCGTTTTTGTAGTTTCCAATCATCATCAATCCAATGAGCAGTCAAGCACATGTAGTTGGCATTTTGGATTGAACTCCAACAATCTGTTGTAAGGGATACGCGAATTTTAGACTGCTTAAAATTATTTTCAACTATTTTACTTCTTCCAAATATAATTGGTAGCAATCGTCCATCGTGAAGGGACTTTAAACCTTGGTTCAAGCTTCTGCAACATCTCTCTAAAACCCTCCCCTTCAACAATTCGAAAAGGCATCTCATCCTTTATGATGAACCTTGCAATAGACTTTCTGCATCGCTCTTCGTTGTATACACCATGTGTCAATTTTTTATTGGAATTAAGCGAGAACAAGGATTATGACTTGCCTGCTTTATTTGGATTTCTTGGGTAGCTTTCAAAATGTCGCAACAAAGACTTTATCCCACAATTAGTTGGGTCGCTTGCGTAAGCTCGAGAACAATAGTTGCATTTTGCCCGATGTTTCCCTTTCGTCTCAGCTAGGGGCATCCTAGTGAAATGCTTCCATACTTCATATGTTTGCTTCTTTTTTCTTGGTTGCACAGGTTTAGGTGCTTCTCCCTTATTAACTGTGATATTATCTACTTAATTTGTGGCAATTTGATTAACCTTAGTTATATCCATAGCATCCACAGTATTGAAAGTAGTTGTAATTTTTGGGTTGCTCATTTTCTTTTCCAATAAACTGCACATAGCCACACAATTGAAAATTCAAAATAACATTAACATATGTATCAAATCTTAGACCTATAGTTACTAGTTCTAGCAAGTAGCAGCAAGTATATGTTCTAAGTTCTAACTTATGAGCCTAAAATTAGTCAAGTCAATTAGATAGAGAATATGGAGAAAATAATTAAAGTCAAGACATTTGAAGGAATATAATCGATAGAGAAATAATAATGATGATGAAGCTTACTGGACTATTTACTCATGGGCGATATTCAAACATGTTTTTCATCATTCTTAAGGTGGGTTTAAGAATATTTAAATTTTATTGGAATTCAAACACATAATATATAATTATTAAGGAAGCTATTATTAGTCCAGGAGCTACTATACTCTAACATCCAGGAGCTACTATACTCTAACATCCAGGAGGTACTATTATATGATTAGGATTAATGAAATGAAACAAAAAAAAAGATACATAGATCACGCGACTGGTCCAAATGAATCTGCATCTTCTCTCTCTCCCCCTTTCTCTCTCTCTCTCTCTCTCTCTCTCTCTCTCTCTCTCGCATGTATATGAAATAAACAAAGGAAAGAAAACAGAGCACCATGAAATAACAGCAACATGGTGCTCTGTATCGCACGAATGGTCCGAATGAATCTGCATCTTCTCTCTCTCTCTCTCTCTGTATCTCTCTCCCCCCTTCTCTCACATGTATATGAAATAAATAAAGGAAAGAAAACAGAGGACCATGAAATAACAGCAACATGGTGCTCTGTATTGCACGAATGGTCCGAATGAATCTGCATCTTCTCTCTTTCTCATTCGCATGTATATGAAATAAACAAAGGAAAGAAAACAGAGCACCATGTTGCTGTTACATAAACAAGGAAAATATAATATCTCACGTTCTCAAAACAAGTCGATGAAATACTCAAGAAGAAGAGGAAGAAGAACAAACCGATAAGGCGATGACAATGGCCAATGCTCTTTCACTGTTTTTTCTCAAGTTTGAAGTTTCAAACTCACATCGCTACCTCGCTAGAGATCAAGAGCAGAGTTTGAACTTGCGATAGCAATTGATTTGAGGACTGGAAAATGTTCAGTCCGTTTGTGTGCGAACAGGCCAACTGACTCTGAGAATGAGGTTTGCGTGTGGCTGGCTAGGGTTAGACGTTTAGTGGTGACTGGTGAGTGGTGACAGGGTGAGGACTGAGGACGAGGCTGAGGATTTATGATCTGAGGTGTGAGAAGCGAGATCGTGATTACGTGATTGACGTGAGAATGAGATGAGTGAATTTGTGAATGAGTGATATTAGCTTAATTAAAATTTAAAACTAATAAATAAATAAACAGGTGGCTATGGGTAGCCCGAAGGGGTACCCATAGCCCGCCCATTTAATGCTTAAATGTGCCCGCCCGTTACGAGCCTGTTTTGGGTGGGCCCAAAATGGGTAAATTTATTACGGGTGCGAGCGGGCTAACCGGGTTGCGGGCTCCTTGCTCAAGCCTAGTCCTAATTATAAGACAAAATTGATTTTTTTTTTAGAAATTAAGAAAGCTAAATAAGTTACTTAATCATATCATGTTATATATCCTTAGATTATATATTAATTTATTAGTCAAACTAATTAGTTTGAAGAAAAAATATAAATATAAATACTCTAAAGTAATTTAATTAGTTTCCTTAATTTCTCCAAAAAAAATCAACTTTGTTTTATAATTAGGACCGGAGGGAGTATTTGCTAATATCATGACATAAGGTTCACATAGGTGAAATCACGTGCTTAAAAATAGTGATCAAATTTAAATTTTGAAGTCTCAAAACTGACCTATATTACCATATAATACAGGATAATACTTACTGTCAAAATAAGAGACATCTATTTTAATTTTCCAAGTTGTTGAACCAACCACTGACCACCTAAAAATAAAAAATAGTCAAATAATAGTTATCAAATGCAACAAAAATAAAATTCAAATTACATATTACAAGCTACCAAATTAAGAGAAACAACTTACCCACAACAGCAATAAGAAAAACAACCGATGCAAATAACCAAGGATCAACAAAGCAAAGGAAGAGGAGATAACTTAGGGGAGAGAACTTAGAGAAAAATGAGATGAGAGAAAAGAAGTGCAGAATGAGAACGTATAAATATTGAGCGGATAAAAGACTTGAGCAAACTGGAGAGAACTTGGAGAAAAATGAGATGAGAGAAAAAAAAAGTGCATAGTGAGAACGCATGAATGTTAAGAGGATAAAAGACTTCTACAAACTATAAAGCAACATACCACTGTGTGTTCACAAGCTGACATTGATGAATGGATGATATGACTGAGGGGGAGAGCATTGGGGCAAACACACATGGTACAAAGAATATTCCTAACAATTTTATTTTAATTATTTTTAAAAAATCACATCATTTAAAGATCGTTCATACGAAAAACGATTTCTAAAATCGTTCTCGCAACGAACGAGTTTTGGATTTTATCAGACTGAAAGTCATTCTTTGCAAGAACGACTTCTTCACAAATTTGAAATTGTTCTTCACAAGAACAATTTTAAGTACAGCATTATGGTAAATAGTTTCAACTTTATAACATTTTGATATTATATTTTACAGTTTACAGTATTCCGATAAAAAAGCCTGTATTAGGAAGATTTTATATCGCAGCTATACAGTTTGTTGGAGCCTGTAAGCAACCAAAAACCCCAAAAAAAAAAAAAAACAGAGAGAGAGAAGCCCAAATCCCCTACAAGCATCAATATGGCCTACCAATCTAAAACCCCAGTTAGTGACCCCAGTAAGTACAGCAATTGAAGTAATCATGTACAAGAATTTCCAAATCACCCTGAACCAGGGACCAAGAGAAATTCATGTGTCCAAAAAAGCATGTAAACCCGGTTTCGATCTGGACCAGTTCAGGAGACATGAAAGGATCTGATTTTGTAACAGAAAATGTCCCAGCACCATCCTTCAGGTTAGCGAATGATAACCAAAACTTGTCTGTTAGAGACTGATAACCAAAACTTGTCTATGATTCTCCAGGTGAAGGATCTCAACAAGAAGTAAAAACCAGCTTTAATGAATCAATAATTCTTCTGACTTGGCATTTCTCCCAACTCAAGCTGTGCTTTCAAAAGAAACCTTGAACTGGGGTGGATTCCTAGGAATTGGATTTGATGCAGCTGCAAGGCCTTTAAGCAATCTTATAACATCAGCAGCATCATCAAGATAATACTTTGCCTTGCTAGGCTTGCTACCAACAGTGCAAGCAAAAACCTCTGGAGCAACTGGCAATGGAGCACAAGACACTGTCCTCGATATGCTCTCAAACATGTCTTCGTCCGACCTGTCATCTCCAATGCACACCACGAAATCCGGCAGGTTCCCGCCATCTACCAGCGTCGAGAGAACCTGCTCCACCACTAAACCCTTGCTTATTCCCTGCAAAAATCAAGGCAAGATTTTGAGACCTCAGTTCAAGGTTTTCAGACAAGAAGATGAAATTAAGTGCATATTTGTTTTATTTTTCAAAAATGACTTTATTGCGTTCGGGTAAACATGTGAGATGAGCCTTTTCTCGGCTTGTGAAAAAATGCTTTAAAAGGTACTTTTTTGTGCTTCCAAAACGAGTAAACAGGGTTGGTATTCAAACCTGTGGCTTGACTTCCACAATATGGTGGCCCCTCGTGACGACAGCTGGTTCATTAGTAAGCACACTTTCCAGGTGATCCAACAACTCTTTAGCCTGGCAGGATCCAAAATCAGGGTCTGCATCTTGATGATGCCACACCAAACCACTTTCTTTAGTTTCAATGTTAGACCCATCAGTTGCCTCTGTATATGAAGTCATGACAGGCTCCACTATATTTCTCCATTCAAGGTCAGCAGACAAGTGGCTGGTTTCCCATTCTGAGTCTCCGTTCCACCTGCAGCCCAAAAAGAATACACAATACCAAAAATCAATTTGCAAAAATTTGACCATTGGGAGAATGAAGAGAAATAGTTACCAAAAAAATTTTTCTGACGCACCTTAAAAAGTAACCATGTTCGGCGGCAAGTCCCAGCCTCTTGCACGAAACAAACCACTCACTAAGAGAATCTCTTCCTCTTCCACTAACAATGAACACAATGTTCTTGGCATCATTACACATGGTATTCAGCACGGCTATGACTTCAGAGCGGGGAGATTTATTAATAGAAGAGTGCGGTATGATTGTACCATCATAATCAAGAAATATGGCCCTTTTATGAGTTCTTTTATAAGCTGAAACAACATGGTCAATGGACAACCTCCTAAAACCAGGAGAAAGAGAAACAACTCTGAACCCTAGGCCCAAACCAATTCCACAGCACCTTTTGGTGTAATGATCTACGCATGCCCTCTCTAGGTCCTGCATGAAGCTGCAGGCCCAATAAGCCACATCATGAGAACTGACATATCGATAGTGCTTCTCATGCCTCAATTGCTTCTCTGAATCAGATGTCGTAATGGCCAAATACATTGCGTCAGCAACTGCATCAATATTCCAGGGATTGACCCTAATTGCTCCACTTAGAGAAGGGGAACAGCCAATGAACTCAGAGACGACAAGCATGCCGGTTCGAGGGGAATCACTTTTTCTGCCCAATGCTTTGTCCAGTTGAGCAGTTCCTTGCCTGCAGACAACATATTTGTACGGGACTAAATTCATACCATCCCTCACAGCATTGACAACACAACACTCTGCTACAGCATAATAGGCACTCTTTTCAAAACGAGGAACAGGACGGTCAATGAGAACAACTGGCTTATAATGTTTCGAGCCATATGTATCATTGATCCTTTGGGCAATCAAATTTGTTTCCTTCTTTGCTTCTTGAACATCCTTCCCTGAACCCCTTGCAGGATTTAAAATTTGTACTAGGACCACCATTCCCAGCAAGTCTGGGTTCTGCTGCACCAGCTGCTCCAAGGCTAGAAGTTTCAAGTTGATGCCCTTGAAGATATCCATATCATCGACACCAAGAATCATCTTCCTGCCCTTAAACTCTTCCTGAATCTCTTTTATTTTAGCAGATGTAGAAGGAAGATTTAATACAGATTCAAGCCTGCCCATGTGAATGCCAACAGGCAAAATTTTAATATATACAGTGCGGCCAAAGTAATCAAGACCTATATGTCCCCGCTTAGATTCATAGTCCAGACCCAGCATTCTGCTGCAGCAAGAGAGGAAGTGGCGAGCATAATCAAATGTATGAAAACCAATTAAGTCTGAATTCAACAGTCCCCTCAGAATTTCATCTCGCACTGGCAGAGTTCTGTAAATCTCAGATGAAGGGAAAGGACTGTGAAGGAAGAATCCAAGTTTAACCCGATTAAATCGCTTCCTAAGAAATGTCGGCAAAATCATCAAGTGATAGTCATGAACCCAAACAAAATCATCATCAGGATTGATTATTTCCATGACCTTGTCTGCAAATATTTTGTTTGCAGAAACATAAGCTTGCCAAAGCACACGGTCAAAGCGGTCACCATGATCTGGGCACATAGGCAGCATATAATGAAAAAGGGGCCAAAGCTGCTGCTTACAAAAGCCAAGATAAAACCTCTTCTGGAGTTCATGTGGTAAAAAGGTAGGTACACAATTGAAATCCTCCAGTAGCTTCTGAGCAACTTCTTCCTGCTCGCTGGCATCTATTTCAACTTTCAGAGAACCCACATAGATAACCTCAGTATCTGGAGAAAAACCATCTTTCAATTGTAATAAAATTGAATCCTCATCCAAACTGAAACACCATTTAGCAGATTCCGCATCTCTTTTAGCCTGCAATGGCAGCATGTTTGCCACTATTATTTTCCGCTCCTGACACCCAAACGAGCTAACATCTGAATCCTCATTATTATTACCATGACCATCTAGGTCAGAAATGATTCCAGGAACTGTCATAACTCTTGGAAGAGCTCTTGGGGTGTGAGGAACATCCAATAAACCTCCACTAACCAAGTCTAAGAGATTAGCAAATGATCTTGATGCCATCAAGGGTGAAAGGGTGATTGTTTCCTTGATATTCTTCTTTCTTCTAGCAACTCAAACAAAAAAGGCACCGTTCTTATTAGAATATTACAGACAACAAACAATGGACCATGACCAAACAAAGGACAAGGGCAATATGCATATGGAAATTTACAGATATTATCAACTTTTACTCTCACTATGATTCATTTCAGGCATATTCACTAGCTTGGTTCCACACAGGTGCTTGAACGTTACTCTATAAAATTTTTCCACCTGTTGATAGAGATCAAGCAATAGGTAAAAAAATGTTTTAACAAAAATATGAAAAAGCACTAATAGATTTTATCATGAAAAATTTCATATTTATGGCACTCAATGTTTCCCACAAAACACAGATAGCAGATATCCTACAGAAGAAAAGAGAAAATAAACTTACTTATAAAATAAGAACACCGTCATATATCTTCAGGCACTTTATGCACACCCAATATGCAGAATCTATTTCCCACGGACACTGTTACGCATACATACTCTTATACTTATCCTTTGTTACATAGATATGAAAGTTCAAAGGTAGTATAAGTTGAAAAGAATATTAAAATCTTTGAGATTGCTTTGAATGTAATGCTCATGCAGCACAAGCTAAGTTCAAAGCTCGTATGAGAAGTCCAAACCACTAAGATATAAAAAATCCTGCCATTTTTTTTTTCTGATAATATGTGATCATCTTAATCACGCATAGCAGTCAGAGCTACTAGTTGAAATCAGGGGAAGTAGAAATTGCAAGAAAAATCGTTTTGCAGGATAAATACTCTTTCCTCGGTGTTTTAAAGTGAAAATTTAATGCTCAAGGAATTAGGGGAAAACGTAAGTTTGAAAATACTAAGAGACTAATGTCATCCCCAAATAAGATTAAACCATTACCTTGAGCAAGAAAACCAAGGAAAATCAATTAATCTCAGTCAACCAAATTTCCTTGTTCAACTTTTTCAAGACATGACATCCTCCTAATCCTAGACGATAGTTATATACATATTCAGTAAGAGTTTCCCGCAGAACTTTTCCAATCGAAACACATAACTGGTAAGTCCGGCAAACACAAATACCACAAAAGCCAAAGAAGCACGGAAGAAACTATGGTTAGCATAGGTTTTGTAAATAATAAATCAATCCACTAAAATAACAAAGAAATATGGTTATCAGATTTAAAGCCATTAGATCTCCTGAGACAAACAGAATAAAGGGTATCAGAAAGCACAATTTGAGTCGGAAATCATAACTTCAGTAGATTCAATCTACCATAACGTTACCAAACTTCAACGACGCTCAGAAAAAGTGAAATAAAACCGAGCAGTAAAACAAAAACAAAAAAACAGTTCCCAAAATCGAAAATCACAATCTAAAACTGATGGGCTGCCATAAAAACTTCGTAACAGAAGACAAAATCAAAAAATAGATAAATAAATCAGAAATAACAGAAACTATAAAAATCCCGGCGACAAACAACAATAATTCAAGCTGGGATCAGAGACTCAACAAAGAAAAACACAAACTAGAGAAGTCAAAAAGCTCACAGGCTCACCTTATCCTGGCGATGAAGAGGATTAACAAAGTGAGAAACTCCTGTGTCTTGAGCTGAAGTGATGAGACAGAGATGGGGCGACGAAAATGGAGGCTGCGTTGGATATAGAAAGAGAGAGAGGCAAGAAGGGGGAGAAAATCAAAAAACGAGCGAGAAAGTCTCGCAGAATGAACAAGACCAGAATGTCTACAACGAGACTTTTATATCCCGGTTTGATTGATGGGGTGAATAGAAATTTAATAATTTTTTTCTAAAATAAATTTTTAATTTTTTCTGTCCGCCTGGCAAAATTGGATAGAATCAAAGAATAGAAATGGATAGACTTGACTCTGCTGATCTGTTTCGCTTTATTGCAGAATGACTCTTTTTCTAACCAGGTGTTTGGTTCTGCGTGCCTTTCATGTCTCAACCCCAGTGAATTGACTAATTTACCCTTCTCTTTTCTTGCTTTCTTATGCTTGGAATTTGGAAATACGGAGAAGGAAAATTAGAACCTATGACCAGAACATATAATATTTATTGAAAAAATAAAAAAATATAACTAAAATATAAATTTAAAAATACTCAATTTTCTTTGGTTAAACTTCTTACGTTTTCTTCTTAAACTTCCCACATTTTATTTTAAAAGTAATTTGGATTTTATTTTTTACAAAAATTATAACAGCCAAAATTATCATTTTTTTAACTTTAGCTAACATATACATAGTCATATTATTAATATATCATTTAATTATTAAAATAGATTTTTACCCATTCAAATTATTAAGTTTTTCCCCCTGATTTACATAATCTAATATAAAATAAACTCTAGGTAAAATAGACCAATTTAGAAGATATTAAATTTTCTACCTAACATCTTAGTCGTTAAAAAATATTTATCCCCACAAAAAATAAAAATTATTATTATTTATTTATATTGTAGACTTTATTGATTATGTTAAATTTTTTATTAACATTATTTTTTTTTGGTTTACACATGGGAAAGCAATCTTGTATGCCATTTTTGAATAAAAAATATAATAGATTATTACATGGGCTTTTATTTTTAAAACTCACATACATCAATTCTTTTTTTTTATAGACACATAAATTAATTCTGACATAACGCAATCCTCCTTTGAATTGTTTAAAATTGCATATTTTTTAAAATTTTTTAGATATACATAATATTTTTTTAACATTTATAATAAATTATAAAACACTTTGAGTTTTCCTAAAACTATATAATTTTTACTTTCAATTAAATTTTGTGTCGAATTTAAAAGTTATAATTTTGACAAAATTGAGAGATGTTTGTGTTTTTTTAGTAGATACCTGTGTAAGGATAAAAGATGAGAGAAATTGTGTTTAATTTAATGAAATTTAAAAATTTATATTAGTTTTAAAAATAGAATATAGGAGAAAACGTAGGAGGTTTAATCAAGGGCAATTTAATATTTTTAAATTTTTATTTTGATAATTGATCCTTCTAAATAATTACAACTTTTATAGTCTTTTTCAATAAATATCATATGCTCTAGGTCCTTTATTCTAATTTTATCTTGGAAAAACTTCCTTTGCATTAATTTTTTCCCACAAGTGTAATGCCACAAATTTTGATTAAGGGCTAATGATAATTATTGAAAATGATTTGGTGAATTAAAGTGGATTTGAGATCCCAATCAGTTATTGAAAATACTCAACACCCTTTATTTTCGCATGATTATTTGACAAAGTAATTTAAGGGCTAAAATTAGATGGAATGGCACATGGATAGAGAGGAAAAGAATTTAAGTATATGTTATGTGGCAATTTAAGTAAATGTGTCATAATCAATGGAGAAATTGAAAGAATGGAAATTATCGATCAATTACTTAGTGATTAATGGAGAAATTAATTACTAAGACAAATGAAGAGTGTGACTAAATGGTTAATGAAATTTGCTAGTATAACTAAATGGAGAAATTACATGTGGTGAGATTACATAAGATTGTGACATGTGGCACAAGTGGATCAAGCATGGAGAGTTGGTGGGAGAAAAGTCAACAAATCATTTTAAATTATCCTTTCTCTTCCCTTTCTCTTGCCTATGTGTATAGGGCATGGAGTGGCAGAATTTCTGCCTCCATCTTCATCATTTCACACTCTCATCTCTCTCTTCCTTCTCTCCAAATTCGTGTAGCCATGGGAGCCAAAGAAAGGAGGAAAAACTTGTGAAAAAGGTGAGATTTTGACCTTCCAAATGACCTCCTATGCAAAAACTCTCTTCTGCAATCTTGTTCCTTGTGTTGAGAGCTTCAATTCTATGGTTTTAGGTCTCCCATTCAAGGAATTTTTGAGTTTGGAGAATCAATGAACTCCTTTGAAAAAGTTGTAGAGGTGAGTAAAATTAACCTTTCTATATAGATTTTATAGTTATTGGTTGAGTTTGGATTTTTTGAAAATTTGGCCTTATTTTCAAAAATTAGGGTCATTATGTGTTTTGGTAAGTTGTGGTCTTGGATATGATGCCTTGTGAAGTGTCTTGGATGGTTAGAGTTGGATTTAGGTTGAAATGTGAAGTTTGTGTATTTGGGAGAATGGCATTGTATTGTTGCCTATGTTATATCTTGTGAAAGTAATGTGAATTTGGTCATTTGGATGTCTCCCTTAGTTTCCTTATGAAATTTTGTGTGGAAAGGAAGTTTGGTTTGAGTTTTGATACCATTGAAGTCATAGTGTGCAAAATTGGAAAATTCTGGAAATGTTAAGTGTGAAATTGCTGTACAAGTGGTCAACTTTGCATGGTAATTTGAAATAGCAAATGGTTTTAGAATGAGGTAAAAATTTTCAGTTTTGTAATTCACGTTTCAAGCTTTCCATTGATATAAAGTTTGGTCAATTCCGATTTCTGTTCTGAGAGTTATGATTTTCCAAAGTTTGGTGTCAAAACTGGACTTAATTCTGGAATAGTATGAACGATTGTGGAATTCTGGATTTTTGTGGTTATAGACAGCCATGATCCATATTTTTTCAGTAAAAAGAACTTAAATACCTTTCAATAGTCTTTAGGATCACCTCATTTCAATTTTTTTAGAATTAGTTATGATTTTTGGAAGTTCAACCCAGAAACTGAAATTTTCTTTTGCCGTAGCCGAAAGTCCTTGGTCGCAGCCCAAAAGCTTCTGACCTGCTTTTGTTCGCAGCTAGGAGACTCTTGGCTGCAGCCAAAAACTCTCTGACCTGATTTTGGCCGCAGCCAATAGTACTTGGCTGTAGCCCAAAATTTTCTGACCTATTTTATGCCGCAACCAAAGATTCTTGGTCGCAGCCAACACCCAAAAATCAAAACTTTTCACTATCGTAAGGTAGTCTTGGAGATAGTACTTCCTAAACTTTTAGGCTTTTAGTAGCCACCTAAGGGACTTTAATGATAACCAAATCTAAGTATTTTGAAGACATCTGAGTATTGGGATAAGTAGTAACCTGTCGTCCTTAATTATGATTATAGGATTTGATAATTGCCTGGAATGGAGAAGGTCTGTGCCTGAACAAGAATGGAAAGAGCAAGGTAGTGACACTTTATCCTATATCATGTTTAATGCATTGCTCGTACGTATTTATCATTGAATGATGCTGATTGGGTCCGTGACGAGTAACCCGGCCTTGAATGTTGTTGCTTGGGTTTGTGGCGGTTAGCCCAACCTTGAATGTTGCTAATTGGGTTTGTGGTGGTTAGTCCAACCTTGAATATTGCTGATTGGGTCCATGGTGTGTATTCCGGCCTTGAATGAATGATTGAGTCGCGGCGGGTAACCCGGCTTTGAATGCTGTGTAGCTGAATTGTGATATATACTTACATGCTTTGTTTAATTATACATCATATACGTAAACTGTTACTACTGAGATTCTTTTGAATCTCACTCTTTCCAATGAACAATTTTTAGACAAGGCTAGTGATTCTAAGGAGAAGCAGGTGATGAAGGGCAGATAGAGCTCCGAGCTTGGAGTTTAATTATTCTGGTTTTTTGTTGTCATTATGGATAAATGTATATATTGAAGATATTGGATAGTTTTGTGTAATCCCTTTGAATGAGAAGTTGATTATGGGCATTTGTGCCCTGTAAACCTTCATTTGATTAATAGAACCCGAGTGTGTCGGGAATTTACTGTGTACTTTGATATTGATTAATGGAATCAATTTGTATAAGCCATTTATATATTGAAATGTGAATATGAGACCGTTATTGAACAGACATTTGAAAAGTTTTTGTAAACCCTGTTTTTGGAATATTTACTTTTAAATAAGTCTCAAATCATCGT
This sequence comes from Inga oerstediana, assembly GCA_963210345.1. Taxonomy (NCBI): domain Eukaryota; kingdom Viridiplantae; phylum Streptophyta; class Magnoliopsida; order Fabales; family Fabaceae; genus Inga; species Inga oerstediana. Next base: position 44,589,947 of record OY723409.1, read on the forward strand.
ACGGTTTCTAATTCAACATGATTATGTTTATTAAACACTAATCTCGACATTTGATGAGAAGGGGGTTACAACAAGCAATATTAATTTATAATTCATATATAGTATAGGTTTGGTTTTTTAAGTTTACATTAAGTCTTGATTTTAATACTAACAGAAAATGCCAGCTAAACAAATTTAAATACTGTTTTTGTAAGTAAATGCCAATGAAACATGTTTAAATTGTAATTCTTTAAATAATTGTTTTATATTTTGAAATTTAAATATTCTTTGTCAGCATTTAATTATATAATCACCATTTAACTTTGTTTAGTTAACATTTTTTGTTAAATAAAACTAACATGATTAAAATTAAAGGATTAAAGTACACTTTATAAATTTAAGGAATTGAACCAAAATTTGATATTAGTTTAAAAGATCAAATGTATGTTTTAGCCGATATATAGCATATGGTACATTTGTTTTTATTTAGAAGGTCGGGCATTAATGATTTTAAATTACAAGCAAGATCTGTATTCGCATGAATTTAAACTCAATACCTATCTGGCAAAAAAAAAAAAAAATTGATACCTTGTGTTTAGCTGGCTAAAACATTTTTCACTACAAATAACACCAGTTGGTGTAATATAATTAATATCAATCAAAAGCACTCACTCCATTCCTTTTTATAAAAAACATCTACCAAAATCACGTGGTTTCAAAATGTTAATTAAAAATAATAAATGTATATCTTATTTACCTTTCTTTCCGATTATACCTTTATTTAAAAAGAGTATATATAACAGATAATGGGTTAAAATTTATTGCAGATAGATTATGCACGAAATATATTTAATGAGGGTAAAACTAAAAAGATTAGTTTAAAGTTTTAGATAAATAGGATTTGTTCCTTATATTAAAAATCATCCCTATGAGAGAGAATATTCTTTATAAAAAGGATAGGAAAAAGTGTATTTATAAAAAGGTTAAATTGTGCTTTGAATCCTTTAAGTTTGCATGATATTTCATTTTGGTCGATTAACTTTATAAAGTATAATTTTAATCCTATAATTTTAAGTTTTTAACACCATTAATGTCACTAACAAAAAATCTTAGCTCAACAAGTATAAATATTATTATTAATAATTTTAGGAAAAATTAGGGAGAAGAACCAAGGAAAGAAAATATTTATTATAAAGGATCTACAAAATTATAATTATTTAGAATGACCAAAAATTTAAAAAAGTAATTTGTTAATCACTAAATTACCCCTAACTAACTTTGTTGGATGGGTTGGATCTCTGAGGAGTACAAAAAGAAGAAAGTAGTGCACAATGTCTTCAAGGTGTAGGCAGCACTTTCCTTTAACCTTAATTCACCCCATCTATATCTATCCTATACGGTGCAAGTTGAATTAACGAGTGAATTTCTTGCAAGATACAACAAATACCTTTGAGTATAGATTACATTCTCAATACTCAAGCAAGACAATAATGGCTTTTACAAAATAATAATTTGACTTTATCTTTGTGTATATTTAAAGACAAAGGCAATGAGTTTGATCTCTTGTTGGGTGATTTTTTGATGTGTCATAATGATTGATGGAGCTAGATATTTATAGGTCATGAAGTGGTGCCTTAAAGTAGTGCCTCTTTTGAAGCAAGACCTCTTCAATTAAAAGTTATAACAATTTATTAAATTCATGAATCTCATATGCTAATTCATGAACAAACATGTTTTACCTTTATATCATGTAGAGTTTTTTCATAAACACGACATAACTTTTCACCAGGTGGCTGCCACACCTCTGGCTATAACATTTCAATGTGTCTCTAAAACTTGAACAGACATAACCTTGGTGACTTTTAGTGTTATAACTCCTTACATAACTCTTCATATAAATCTCTTAATTTAATGAATATGATTTTACAAAAAAAAAACACATATTTTCATTTTAAAATATTCCAACAATCCCCCACCATTTTAAAATAATCACAAACTTTTATCACTTCAAAAATCTCATGTTGTCAGCAAAGGTATCTCGAGGATTTGAACATATTTACCTAATTAAGACGTAGTTTCACCTATATGAAATAATACGGTAAAGTAAACTTTGAACCAATTATCCCATATGAGCAGGTATGCATGAACTACGCATGGGATTTTGGGCCATTATATGCCACTTTAAATGACACATTTATTTATGGCTTTGTGTCCGTATCCTTTTTATGAGAACTTTTTAGAGTCAAGCCCTTGGACTCTTAGAAGTAGCCTCACTTTATTCTTATATAGGTAGACTTCGTCAAAAGCATCACCATGATAAATGCTTCAAAAATATATACTTATAGGTTTATTAAGAGCCAATTTGAGGCTCAACCCACCCCTTTAATCTCATGGTTACCAAATACTTTCCAACTTGGGATGTATTAAAAGTCAAGTATTTGCAATCACTCTGATAACGTACTTTTACCATTGAACTCAAGACTTGATAATGGTCAAATGTGAGTTGGGTTTCCACTATTGTTGATCAAAGTTTATAGGGCTTCAATCCCATCCCATTTTGATATTTTTAACACCAAATCCCTTGTCAGACCTTTTGTCAAAGGATTTGCAAGATTCAATTCAGATATTATATAACTAATGAAAATTACTCCATTCAAAATCAAATATTTTATATGGCTATGTCTTAGGCCGATATGTTGCAACTTTCCATTATAAACTTGGCTATAAACCCTTGCAAGAGCATATTGACTATCATAATGAATAGATATTGGTGCCATTCTTGGACCATATCAGAATTTTAAGCAACAAGTTTCTTAACCATTCTGCTTCCTTATTATTTGTAGCCTGTAACCCCCTTTGCACCATAGGCCGAGATTAGTTCATAACAAATGTAATTAAGTGAAATTAAATACCTTAGCTGATTTGGGACTTAAAAAAATCAAACTTTCCAAAATCAGAGTCTATAAAAACTTTTCAAAAACCTGCTCACAAGGTCTCATATTCACATTACAAATACAAAATGGCCTATACAGGTTTTGATTTCATTCATACATATCAGAGTACAGCATAAATTCCCGACACACTCAGGTTCTATTAATCAGTAAAGGGTTTTACAAAACAACAATGCCTATAATCTCTTTCCTTTTACTAGGGGATTACACAAAACTATGCTATCCATCAAATATACACAGATATTTAGCCCAAAATATCCAAATGATTTTATACATGATAACTATTAATCAAAATAAAACTCCCGATCCAGACTCAACTGCTCTTCGTCACCCGTTTTCCTTTCGATCCTTCAGCCCTGTCTAAAAATTTAGTTTTGGGGAGACTGAGATTCTAAAGAATCCCCATAGTGTCAAATCACTCAGAATGTATACAACAATAAGGCATGAAAGTAATCATAACACACCCATTGCATTACAACTGCAGTTACAGCGGCAAAGATAGGTGTGACGAATGTCACCCTTACGTTTGCTCACGCTGAATTGCTCACGCTGTATCACACACATCACAGTTCACAACAATATATATATTACACCACGGCTGGGTTTCATATAATAGTTCACAATGCACAGCCATACTGGCCGGTTTACTGTTCACAATAGATCCGTGTCAATTACAATGGCAGTTCAACGGCCGAGCTAGAGATGACCACTGTCACTCCTTAAACGGCTCCCACTGAAGTGTTCACGCTGTAATGGACCATGGAACATTTTCGTTCACATTTCACTAAGCACAAATTCATATTTCATAAACACTATGATAAATCATGCATACCAGATATCATACACAATATAAGAGAGAAATCACTACCTGCTTGTTCCTTCCATGCACGCTCTGGCACTGGTCCCTCCCAAGTAGGGCAAATGTCGTATCCTATAATTCATAATGAGTGATGAAGTATCAATTCTCTATTCCAATTCTCAATGACTTCTTAATACTTAATTGGTTATCATTATTGCTCTTTGAGTACCCACGAACACCTCTATCAATAGCTCTAAGGGGTTGGAAGACTATCCCCAAAGATCCCCTTTTTAGAAGCTCCAAACTGACATTTTTCACTGCAACACTCAAGTGAAGATGACCTCACTCGAGTGAGATTGTACGAACACTCGAGTGAAGAAGGCCTCACTAGGGTGAAGGTACGGCCTGCACTCAAGTACTAGAGAGTGAAGGATAATGAGTGAACACCCGAGAGCACAAGGACTTTTCAGAGACTATAACACTCGAGCACACTGGACCTCACTTGAGTGATAGCCAAATGCCTCACCCGAGCACTAGAGAGTGAAGTCCAAAAAGTGAGAACCCGAGAGCACCAGAGTTTTCAATGAAGAGGAGCACTCGAGCACAGGACATTGCACTCGAGTGATAAATCAACACTCGCAAGTGAGACTATACACTCTTGAGATTTTCCAGAAAGCACAACAGAAAAACTGAAGAGAAAATAGAATATACACACAGCACTCGAGTGATACTCAACCTCACCCGAGTGATATTCATCCCACACTCGAGTGAACCCCAGATCACTCGAGTGATCCAACAGAAACCAGAAATGCAGAAAAAGAGACTACTCTTTCCAACTTTTCTCAAGTGTTCCAAATGAACCTAAAACCTCTACCAAAGCTACTTCCACACAAAAACATCCAAGGAATTCAATAGAATCAACAGAATTACCAAAATCCTATTCCATTATCATGCTTTGATTTTGGGCAACATAATCATCAAATTTCTAAAATCATCCAAACAAAAAATTTCAATCCCCAAATCAATCTATGTATCTCAAACTCACCACAAAGTACCATTTTCATGCCAATACCATAACAAATACCCAATGATACTTATTTTCGAATTTAAGGCCATAATTACCAGAAATTCCAAACTTCATACAATGGCATGAAACATAGATAGAAAGATTGGGTTCACTTACCTTAACAACTTTCTCAAAGACACTTTTGATTCTCCAAACTTCAAATTTTCGTGATTCCTCAAATCACCACTAATAGAAAAGCTACAACCATCAAATTGAAGCTCTTACTCCAAGGAACAACATTATGGAAGAGAACTTAAGCATTAGAGGCCATTTACTTACCCAAATCATAGCTTTTCTTCTTCCCTTTTTTGGTCTCCAAGGGCGCACAAGAGAAAGAAAGAAGGGGAGATGGAGTGAAAGAGAAGGAGAAGTAATAATGATACTCCCTCCATGCCTTGTCCAGTGAAAATGAGAGGAAGAGAGAGAGAAAATAAAATATTTTATCCCATTTGACTTTTCTCCTCACTCTCCTTACCTATGAGCTTGCCACTTGTCACATTTCTATTGGCTCTCATAAGTAAATATCCAATTATCTTCTTTAATCCCTCCATTAACCATTTTAATTACACTTCTTATTTTCCTCTTAGCTAGTAATTAATTTCTCCATTAATCACTAACTTATTGCCCAACAATTTCATTCTTTCACTTTTCACTAATTATGGAATATTAATTAATATTGCCACCAAAACACATAATTATTCCACTTTCACTCGATAATTATCCTCAATAATTATCATTAGCCTTTAATCGAAAATTGGGGTGTTACACAGCCAATGCTATAAACTTAGAGTTTGTAGTAGAATATGCTATACAGGTCTGTTTCTTTGACTCCTATGAAATAGCAACCCCACCAATGGTGTAGACCCATCCACTTGTGGATGCATGATCCTATAAGTAAGTTATCCAACTAACATCTGTATATCCTTACAAAATTGAAGAATTACCACTATAGGTTAAACTATAGTTAATTATTCCTTTCAAGTACTTCAACACTTTTCCCACAGCATGTCAGTGTATCATACTTAGATTGCTTATATATCTACTTAATCTTCCCACAGCATATGATATGTCTGGTCTTGTACATGTCATAGCATACATTAAGCACTCAATTACCTTTGAATATTCAAGTTGTCTCACAGGACAACCTTTATTTGGTAATAAATTAATACTAGAATCAAATGGAGTACAAACATAACAACAATCATAACAATCAAATTTCTTTAATATTTTCTCGATGTAATGAGATTGGGAAAGCCCAAGACAATTGCTATATCGTAGTATTACATCTGCCTTTCCCATATCTTTCATGTCAAAGTTATCAGACAATAATTTCTTTGTTTTATTTACTTCATCTAGATCAGTACCAAAAATTAACATGTCATATACATATAAACAAATAATGACACCTTTTCCATTATGAAACTTAATATAAACACATTTGTCAAATTCATGGATGCTATACCCATTTGTTAGAACTACTTCATCAAACTTTTTTTGCCATTTCTTAGGGGCATACTTAAGTCCATTAAGAGACTTAATTAATTTACACACTTCATGTTCTTGATCAGGAACCACAAACCCTTTCAATTGTGTCATATACATCTCTTCTTCCAAATCTCCATTAAGAAAAGTTGTTTTAACATCCATTTGATGGGTAACAAGATTGTACATAGAAGCAAATGCTATAAGCACTCTAATAGTGGAAATCCTTTCAACCGGTGCATATGTATCAAAATAATCAATTCCTTCCTTTTGTGTAAATCCCTTAGAAACCAACCTAGCCTTAAATTTATCTATAGATCCATTTACCTTTAATTTCCTTTTGAAAATTCATTTATAACCAATGGGTTTAAAACTAGGAGGGAGCTCTACTAGTTTCTAAGTTATATTCCACATCATTGAATCCATTTCATCTTGTATAGCCTCTTTCCAAAAGGCTGCATCTTAACAGTTTATAATCTCTTCAAATGTTTTAGGGTCATTTTCTAAATTAAAACAAAAATGTGAATAATTTTCAATCTCTTCTCTAGTCCCCTCAACAAGAAACATGAAGAAATCAAAACCATGGGATTTTGCCTTCCTAACCCTTTTACTTCTTCTAAGTTCCATTTCTTCTAGAATATTATCACTAAAAAAATTCTTATCTAGATTTGACTCCCTATTGGAATGAGAAGTGTCATTGGACTTCATGATTAAGTTAAACATTTCTTCATGAAAAATTGCATCCCTTAACTTAATAACTTTATTGATTGGGTATGAATCATTTGGTTCAAACCAGAGTAAGATAACATGACATTTACCATTTCTACTAGAATCCTATTTTTCCTTTCTGCTATACCATTTTGTTGTAGGGAATAAGGGGAAGTTACTTGATGTATTATACCAATAGATTCAAAAATATTTTAATCATAATATTCTCCCCCTCTATATGTCCTTAAGCACTTAATAAATCTTTCACATTGAAGTTCTACTTCAATTTTAAAGATCTTAAATTTATCTAAAACTTCATCCTTTAAATGTATTAAATAAACATAACAAAATCTAATGCAATCATCAATGAAAGTCACAAAATATTTTTTACCACCTAAAGTAGTCCAACTATGCAAATCACAAACATAAGAATGAATTAATTCTAATAATTTAGAACTTCTTTCTACTTTAGGGAAAGGATACCTTGTTATTTTAGTTAACATGCATGTAGTGCAAGACTCATGGTTACTAGCAATCTTTGGAATCAATTCTAGATTCATCATATTATTTAATTTACCGAAACTAACATGACTCAAACGATAATGCCATAAATCATAAGGATCAACAATATAAGCATAATTATAAATGTTATTATTAACTTTAACAACATTACACTTGAACATGTTTTTACTAAAATAACCCTGGCCTACAAACATTCCACTCTTTGTGAGAACAAAGTTGTCTCCCTCAAATACAGACTTAAACCCAAACTTGTTAAGTAAGGGTACCAAAATTAAATTCTTTCTAACTTCTAGTACATAATAGACATCTCTTAAAGTAAGAGTTTTCCCTAAAGTGAATTCAATTTCCATAGTCAATTTTTCCTTCATTTAAACAATTGAAGAATTTTCCATGTAAAGCACGCCGCCTTCTTCTTTCTTTAGTGTCTTGAAAAAGTTTTTGTTTTTGCACACATGGCAAGTTGCACCATAGTCCACCTACCATGACTCATCATTGTCAACTAGGTGGATCTCAAAAATTACTGCCACAAGATTGTCACATTTTGTGCAAGAACTATTTTCTTTCTTTTTTTTCAAGAGATAACACTCATTCTTATAATGACCACCCTTTCCACAAAAGTAGCAATTACCTTTCTTCCTTTTATTATTGTGACCTTCTTGTGTTTGGGATTTATCTCTCCTTCCCTCTTTTCTTAGAGATCTTGTGAGACCATCCTTCCTCCACCATATGGATTTTTTCATGAGCATTGGTATCTTTAGCATCATCATGCTTTCTTAATTCTTCTTCCAAATGAAGGCAGTTCCCCTACTACTCAAACGAATATTTTTCTTTTTATGTTTAAGACTCTTTTTGAAGTCTTTCTATGAAGAAGGAAGTTTGTCTATAACTGAAGGGACAATAAAAGATTCATCTATATATATTTCTTGTTGTTTGATATTGCTCACAATATGTTCTATTTCATGTAATTGCTCCATGACATATCTTCCATTATAGTTATTAAAATGAGAAAAAAGAAACTTCTTACTGGTGGCATCCTCTTCCATGTACTTTGCTTCTAGTTTATCCCAGAGTTCTTTTTGTAGAGGCTAAGTCTTGATACATATCAAAGAGAGCATTACCAAGCCCGTTGAGGATATGCCCTGTGTAGATGAAGTCATCATTCTCCCATTTTTGCCTCTCTTTGATTTGAGCCATAGTTTCTTCTCCTTCTTGGGGTTTGGGAGTGGTGAGAACATATGCAGCGTTCAACGTTGTCAAGAGAAACTTCATCTTCTTTTGTCATATTAGGAAGTTACTGCCATCAAATCTTTCTAAATAGACAATGTTTGTAGTCAACTCCCTCAAAGACGCCATTCACAAATTTAAGCCTAAAGATTGTTAGATGGGTCATATCTCTGAGAAGTACAAGAAGAAAAAAATAGTGCAAAATGTCTTCATGGCGTGAGCAGCACTTTTCTTTAGACTTAATTCATCCCCACCTATACCTATCTTATAGAGTATAAGTTGGATTAATGGACGAATTTCCTGTAGAATATAATGAAGACCCTTGAGTATGGATTATACTCCCAATACTAAAGCAAGACAACAATGAATTTTACAAAAATGATAATTTGACTTTATTTTTGTGTGCACTTAATGGCAAAGGCAATGAGTTTGATATCTTATTGTGTGATTTTCCGATGTGTCAGAATTATTGATGGTGCTGGGTATTTATAGGTCATGAAGTGGTGTCTTTTGAAGCAATACCTCTTTAATTAAAAGTTATAATGATTTGTTGAATTCATCAATCTCATATGTTGATTCATGAACATACACATGAAAAATTATACCTTTATATTATTTAGAATTTTCTCATAAACACAACATAACTTTTCACCAAGGAGTAGCTGCCACATCTCTGGCTATAACCTTTCACATGTGTCTCTAGAAACTAAACAGACATAACCTTTGTCATTTTTAGTGTTATAACTCCTTATACAACTCTTCATTTAAATCTCTTAATTTAATGAGCATGACTTTACAAAAAACATATATCTTCATTTTAAAATATTCCAACAAACTTCCTACATTTTCTCCTTCCCATCTCAACTATTTGACGGTTACTTGTTCCCTCATCTCTCCGCGTATCTTTCCTCACACAGAGGTTTCATCCATAGCAATTGACTTCAAATGAATCCAGAAGACAAATTAAAAAGATTCAACCACAGGTTCTGTTGACAGTATCCTTCTTCTTCCTTTTACTTTTATGGTTCATATGAATAATTTGCTAGTTTTCCCCACTTTTTCTTTCGTTTACAACATTGTATTCATCTTTTTGTATAGATATTGGAAAATCTGAATTATCGAGCATATGGATATTGTCAGAGCTGATATCCTTGGGGCCTATAGTGTGATGTTTTTTTATACGGATTCATCTTAACTGCGCCTATAAACCCTAATAGTATATCCATAGATATTCGCTTTTGGTGTATCAAAATAAAATATCCATAGAAGCATAATTTTTTTGGGTCAACTAACCAATTTCACATAATAAAAATCCCATCTATGGTAATTTTTACCTAATAAAACTATGACATGTATGCTTTTTATTGAGTAAAATATAAGAAACTTTTTCTTTTCAATTTCTCTCATTCTAAATGTCTACTTTTTTCCTCCATTTAAATTATTTTAAATAATTATGGTTATATTGAAATAATTTTAAAAAGACATTAAAATTAATAAACATATATAAATCATATTAAAATTAATAAAAAATTCAAATTATATTAAAAAAATAAAAATTAAATATGCCTTCTCAATCATTACCTAAGTTGTTGAGTTAATATTTTCCGTTAGCGACATTAAATGAAATCTTATACAAATTTAAATGACTAAATGTATATTTTGACCATACAAAAATCATAGGAGGACGCACTATTCATAGTTTACTTATAAAGGTTTTTCTTTTCAACTATTGCAAGCAAATCCTTCTAAGATATAACTATTACTAACATTTTCTTAGTAAAGTATATGATTGATCCTTTACATTTATATCAAATTTCAGTCTAGTCAGTTAAGTTTAAAAGTGTATTTTTGGTCTTTTAGTTGCAAATAATGGTATTAAGATTAAGAGACTAAAAGTGCACTTTATAAATTTAAAGATTAAATTGAAAGTTGATGTAAATTTATAAGACCAAACATATATTTTAGCCTATTATATTTATCAGATCAATTGGGTCATAAGTATAAAAACAAAACAAATGGAAATAAATAATACTACCTACCTCCGATCCTAAATATAAGACAAAGTTGACTTTTTTCTAAGAAATTAAGGAAAGTTACTTTAATTATATCATATGTTATGTATCCTTAGATTATATATTAGTTTATTAGTCAAACTAATTAGTTTGGAGAAAAAAATAAAAATAAAAATACTCTAAAGTAATTTAATTAGCTTCCTTAATTTCTCCAAAAAGTCAACTTTATCTTATAATTAGAATCGGATAGAGTACTTTGTATGTCTAACCGTGTATTGAAAATTACCTCCAATTAAATGATATCTATGTAGAGCAAAAAACGAACACTTTTAAGTTTTATCCTTCACCAGAATAATAAAGAAACAAAACAAATTTAAAAGTTGAGATCTGAATGATCGCGACAACCTCTTTAGATAATTGTTTATTCGTCCATATATCTTTTTTTTTTAAGTATAATGGCAAGCAAGTAGCTTGAGGAATAGAAAACGTCTGCTAATTAGACAACACTACTGTAGTTCAAAGAGACTTTACTACATTTCAGCATAAATATCTTCAAACAAGCAAAAGATTGTGTCAGTAAGACATCAAAATTTTGGTTGTTCTCCTGAGCCATTTGAACTAGATAATTTGCACATCTTAGTCCTTCTCAATACACATAAATGATCTCAAGATCCCAATTTAACAGGATAAGGGATCTTACTTCTTGAATCTCATCTGTAAAGAATGTACCTATCCACAATCAATCAAGAACAAATGCATAGCTTAATCCATATATCTATTCAATTAATTTTCTTGTTTTTTTTGCCACATATTCAATTAATTTTCATGAAAGAGGTCCGCGTCAATTAAAAAAAAATATATACTTAATCATTTATGTGCATTCTTATCTGTAAGAGTTTTTTAATATTTTCTTTGTATTTTAACGTAAGTACAGTTAACTTTACCGGAACACCAACTACTATTTTTCCGACAGATACCATGAATTTTAATTTTAATTAATTATTAAAATAAAATATAGAACATTATCCGCCATTGGTGCGTTATTTTAATTGTCTCTGCTTCTTTATCATGAGTTCCTCATTTAATTATGATTTTTTATTATCATTTATCTTGTTTAAATACTCCTCCCGTTCTTTATATAAGATAAAGTTGATTTTTTCTAATGTATTAAAAAAATTAATTAAATTACTTTAAAATATTTATATTTATCATTTTTCTTTAAACTATTTTGCCCAACTTATAAATTGACATATAATCTAAAGATACACAATATATAATATGATTAAATAATTTATTTAATTTATTTAATAACTCAAAAAAAATCAATCATACCTTATATTTACAATCGAAACAAATAACTGCAAAAAAATTGGAATCACATACATCGAACCTCTTTTTTTCCCCACAAATTCAACGAACCTAGAAACTGGTGCTTCTCATGGAGATTTTCCCTTTAATTAATGGGATTCTCAACACATAGCAACACCCTTATCTTTTAAATATGGATAAATTAATTAAAAGTTAGCAAACATTTAATTAATAGTATCATTTTATTTAATTTCATAATTTTTATACTTTAATATAAATAAACATATAATTTTAAAAATTAAGTAACAATAGTAATTTATTTGAAAAGTGTGAATAAGGAGAAAGACACACAAGTACCCACCAAATCTATTGCTCCCAATTCAGAACCCTGAAAATGTTAATATGAAGTTCATAGGGATTAGTTTGGAATTAAATTTGGGTTAAGGGGAAATTTCGCCTCGGACATTTTCTCCAAGGGGCTATTTTGTCATAGAAGTTTTTTGGAGTATAATTTTGCCCGGAAAGTGTCAAAAGAAGGCAATTTTACCCTGTCATTATCTCAATTTACTTTAATTATTAGTTGATCAAATATATTAAGCTGGCAGTTCATATATTATCCACATCATTTTTTTAAGGTTAAAATTTACACCGAAAGTTTTAAATCTATCTTTGAAAAAAAAATGAAATAGATGACACATAGACTTCTGTGACAAATTTACACTTTAACAAAAATAACATGGATAACATGTGAACTTACAGCTCAATATATTTGGTCAACTAATTGTCAAAATAAAATGAGATGACGGTTGGGATAAAATTGCCCCCTTTTTAACACTTCCAAGGCAAAATTGCCCCCTACAAAAACTTTCGGAGCAAAATTGCCTTTTAACCCATTAAATTTTGCAGTGAAGGAATATAAATGTCCTTAATTTGCAAAAATGAAATGACAATAACAATTCACTTATTCAAAAATAAAAACAAGAAATGACAATAACAATTTAACAAGTGGCAACATTAACTTACTAAATAACAATAACAATCAAGGTAATGATAACTAATTTTACTAAAGGTAATTAGGTAATTCCATAAAAAATTTTAATTCCAAAATAGATCATAAGGACTTCATATGATTCACTACAAAAAAAACACTGAATTTTCAACGGAATTTAGAGTTTCCAATGGGATTTTCGATGGAAGTGGATTTCCGACGGAATGGATTCCGGAGCAATTTCCGACAAAATTTCTGTGGGAAATTCCCTCGCAAAATTATTTTTTATTTTTAAAATTTTTAAAAGCCACGTGACAATTCCAATGGCTGCTACCTCATCACCGACGGTGGCACCTGCACCTTGTCGTCAGTGCCCAAATCCGCCACTTGTCACAATCTCCTTCCTCCTTTCCGACGGAATTTCTTTCGGAAATTTGAATTCTGTCAGAAATTCCCTCACAAAATTATTTTTTATTTTTAAAATTTTTAAAAGCCACGTGACAATTCCTGCAGCCGCTACCTCATCACCGACGGTGGCGCGTGTCAACTCCAGCGACCTCCACCTTGTCGCCAGTGCCCAAATCCGCCACTGGTCGCAACCTCCTTCCTCCACGTGTCACAAGCTCTTTTTTCCTGAAAATGCAACTCAACTTGCCCTTCTTTGGTTTGAACTCACGACCTCGTCTATATGCGCGTGATACCTTACCAGAAGGGCTTGACTGCTTTGGTATTTTATTATTACACAATTATATATATATATATATATATATAATCTTATTATATATTATCAATTATTTATAAATATACATTTGTTTCTTATATATAAATGTAATAATAATATAAAATAATTTTATATATTCTTATAATTTTTAATATAAATTAACTTCAAATTAAAAAATTTTACATCTTAAATAAATTTCATGACTATATTTTTGTCTAATTTCTAAAATTAATTTTTTTGTTAACATTAATTAATAACTAATAAATAATTACTAACTAATAATTTTTTATTAATATTAATTAATAACTAATAAATTTTATTTTTTATAAAAAAAAATTTATATGACAATTTTGCCCCTACATGGACCAAAACCTATGGTTGGAAACTTGAGGAGTCAAAATCAAAATAAGGAAAACTTGAGGAATAAAATATGGTATTAACCCAAATTTTAAAAAATTTATATGACTAATAATATCATAATTTTAATTTTTATAAATATATTTTTTAATTAAATTTATTTAATTAAAAATAATAATTAATTATTTAATAATAATTTTTTAATTTTTCCTACAGAATTAGCCACGAAATTTTTCTATATTTGTAGTTAATTCCGTGGCAACGGATGGAAATATTCCGTGGCTGAAAAAATTTGGTCAAAATTTGCTATGGAAATTATTTTCATGGTAAATTCCGTGGGAAATTTAAAAATATTTTTTTTGTAGTGATTGAGCCATCCCAAAGGATCATTTTAGGAGTTTCTCACTTTACAACATACACTTTTTGTGGAAGGGGAAAAATCAATAACTAGGTGAAACTCAACCATAAATAAACACACTTTTTTGTGTCCTTAATATAGGGTCTAATTGAAAAATTTATCTTAGTCTTACGTTAAGTACCAAAGGGAGTATTATTGATGATAAAACTTAAAATGTACCATCATCATTAGTATATTCACAGAAGTGGTAGAAGGTCATACTACCCCCAATCCTAAATAAAAATGTTGATCAACTTGTTGTTCAACTTTAGGCCTAATTAGTACTAGCGCAAAGATCACTTTTTAGACATGGTGAAAGTCACCTTTGAGATCAGTTTTGGATCAGGTCTAGATACAGCAGGTTTAAAAATCTTATTTTAGACAGGTTGAACAGTCGGTTCTAAAAAGTACTTTTTAGACTGATTGCTCAAGATGATGTCTAAAAAATCTGACTTTTTAGATTGGTTGTGGGCATATAAAGTCTAAAAAATAAACATTTTAGACCAGATGTGGTAAATATGAGGTATAACAAATATTTTTAGAATTTTGCCCTTGTGGTACTCTCAGTTTCCATGCATCTGACCATTTGAATCGTGGGTTTGCTCTGCCTTTTTCAAAGACTAATAGGCAGATTTCCCTAAACATACCACTCTTTTCCCACCTCCATCGTACCATTTCAACACCATTTATGTCCCTCGACAATTGAAGACCATCCTTTAGCTTACTCCAATTCTGTTTAATCCTACTCCATCTATTTGAACCTTGTTTACAAGGATTGATTTCTGCAAGCAATTCATCGCCACGACCATATTTCCTTCTAATGACTTTCACCTAGAGATAATTACAGTCTTTCACGAGGCCTCATCCTAATTTCATCATAAAAGCCTTGTTTTATTGCCTGATGTGTCTCATACCAAGGCCATCAAAGGCGCCCCAAAGGAAGTCCCCATATTTCTTTTCTATAGACCTCACAAGTAGAAGAAGGGAGATTTACCGTTTGCATGGAAAAAAATGACTGATTGATTTTACTAGAGCGTCTGACCCTGTGAAAGAGATTTTGGGAACTTGCCAACCACTAAATCTGCAGTACATATAAAAAATAATTTACCTCAATTTCCACTCAAATACGCAAATCCCCTCTAGTTACTGAATAAACATGTTAATTTGATTAAATTACACTTGTGCACCTAATCACCATAAAGGCGATAATAGTGCCACATTTTTTTATTAGTTTCACATAATAACATATGCCTGGTTATATGTAATTTGAGAAAGAGACACATACGAAGCTCAAAGTTAGGCGAATCACATACTTAAATTTTTTTTTTTAAATTTGAGCCGATAATATCAAATATAATATTTTTTTTTAAAAATGTTCTCAACTTCCCCTCGGGTCCAGTTCTTACCTTTTTCCTTTTTTTCCTTCTATTCTCAAAATCTCATATCCAGTATTAACTAAAGGCATTGATGGTTCAAATTTAATGTTTATAAAATTATTATTATTGTTAGAGTAAAATACTTTGACCACCCTCTAGTTTTACCTTAATTACACAGACATCCCCTCTATTTTAAAAACATACACTTAAGTCCAAACAGTTAACTCCGTTAAGAATATTCTAAAAAGATTCCAAAAATATATTTCTTTAATTAGACTTATTTTTTCTTGCACATTTTGACTAAAGTTGTTTTAAAGAATTTAAGAGTTTTTTTTATCTATTCCTTAATTTCTATTTTTATCTTTACAAGTAGTTATCTGTTTAATGATTTTAACATTGGTTAATGTAAATATCACAAACGTTGAATATTCAAGCAAGATTTTAAATAAAAATACGCTTGATCAAATGTGTTTATAAATATTTGTAGAAAAAAATATTAAATTATAAATTTAAATGACACATACAATCTCATACTTATATAGTTTATTATATTTGATAAAAATATGTGTTTAATATATATTTTAAGTCAAAATTAATTTATAATATCAAAATTACTAAATTTTTTAAAAAATTAGAAAGTTAGAGAATCTAATAGAATAAATTTATGGTTGTATAAATTTTTATTAGCCCCTATATATATATATATATAATTCTAATACTTAAGAAAGGTATTTTGGTTAAAAAAAGTTTAAAGGTCAAACTTAACGGTCAACTAACGGTTTGGGTGGATGGAAATAGAATCTCAAACTATAAGGGAGGTTTGTGTAACATATATTTTAGTTTTAAGGGAGGTTTATATGGGTTTCCAAAATAGAGGGGAGGTCTGTGTAATTAAGGCAAAACAGAGGGGAGGTTAGAGTATTTTACTCTTATTGTTATTATACATGAATAAATTTAAAATGGTTAAAATTTGACCTATAAAATTCATAACTGAAATACAAAAAATAAAAATATTTAATTTATAAAAGGGTTAAGGGGCAAAAATACCCATAAACTTTTCTCAAAAGTGCATCCACCACCATAAACTTTTTTTTTTTTTTTTGTACAAAAGTAATAATGAACTTTCAAAAATGGGGTAAAAGTGACACTTCCGTTAAAACTAACTAATGATTGTTAACTTTAGTGCAAAAGTACCAAAATACCCTTATTTTTTTAAAAAAAGTTATGGTGATGGACGCACTTTTGAAAAAAGTTTATAGGTATTTTTGCACTTTTAAAAAAAGTTTATAGATATTTTTGCTCATTAAATTTTTTTTTAGATAGAGGTAGTTTGGTAATTTTGCACTGGAGTTAATCGCTGTTAGTTAGTTTTAATGTAAGTGTCACTTTTGCTCCCTTTTGAAAATTCATGATTACTTTTACATTCAAGAGGTGGATATACTTTTGAGAAAAGTTTATAGGTATTTTTGTCCCCTAACCTTTTATAAAATAGTGTAGTAATAGTGTAATACAATATTAAATTTGAACAATATATTTTTTTAATCTGACAATGGATATTAGATATTTAAAAAAAGGAGGGGGAAAAGGAAGAGAACGAGATAATCTGCTTCCTCCAAAAATTCCACCAAACCAAATATGCGAAGCGATCTCATAAATCATTGCTTTTAGTTGAACTATTTTTTTAATTGATGGAATCACATAGCGAATCTCCCTTTGAATGATTGATCACCTAACAAAAAAAGCCCTAATTTGGATTTTTTTTTGGCTAATGACATCAACCAATTGGCCCTTCAAAACCAGAATTCTTCGTCACAACGAAAAGCCTCATTTGTTTTCTAACCACCCTTGAAGGGTAAGCTACCACCAGATTCATCTGTCTCATTTTAATTTATTTTTATAACTATTTGATGATATGTATACTAATTAATGTTTTAAAATTTAGCATATTTATTTTTTGGGTTGGCACCACTTTTAGTCTTCAAAATTTCACCCAATTTTAGTTTTGGTCGCTTAAGTTTAAAATATGTAGTTTTAGTCCTTCAAGTTTATACCGTTTAAAACCATTAGTCCCTGAACTTTGAAAAAGACTTAGAACTGCATTTGACGGTGATAATTTTGCTTGCGTGTCACTAACTCTTTTAAATTTGCTTATGTGTTATGTTGCTTGGGAAAGCTGATTTAGGAACTATACCATGTGAGTTATGAGCTCAAAAGTTAATTAAGAAAAATAAAAAGGGCCTCACCCTAAAACGCAGCACACTAGCAACAAATCCATGGCCGCCGTAGGATTAAGAGGAGGCTGATTTGCTAGAAAGTGAACTAGAAATTGGAGGGGTAAACTTTCAATTGAACCCAAATCGATTATATCTGCGCGTGCGCATATATATATATATAGGATATACAGAAAATGATTATGAAAAAACTAACGAAGGAATAAAAACAAATATAATGGTAAGATTTAATAAAAGAGATGTAATACAACTAACATTGTGGGTAGAATAAGATACAAAAAAAAAATATAAAATAATTCTAGGAAAAGATTTTTTAGAGAAAGTAAAACCTTATAGAAATCAGCAAGACATAATAATATTTAACATAAACTATCAAACAATTGTAACACCTAAGTTATTATGATATTAAACATACATAAGACAGTAAAAGTAATTAAAATTGTATTAGCTGATAAAGATTATTATTATATAGATGAAGAAAGAATAATAATTTTAAGAACTAATAAAGCAATGATGAATCATATAGTACATAATATAAATAAAGCTAATGAAAAAGAAAGAAGACAATTAAGAATGGTATACATAGAAGAACCGTATAATTTTGTAGAAGAATATAGAGCAGTAGTAAATAATACGATGAATGGAAATGAAGTTAAAAAAGTGTTTAAAGAAAAACTTGAATTATTATCTCGAGTTTAGTTTATGGATAGGAAAATAACATTATATGATGATAATATATGGTATTATTATTAAGATGATATAGGAATAAGAAGACCTAAAGCAGAAAAAGGAGTAATGAAAAACTTTATAAATAGATTAAGAAGAGCAGAAGAAGTTGAAGAAGAAGCATTAAATCAAGTATTAAGAGAAGCCGGAAACAATACATAATTTAAATTTCATTTAGTACACCATGTAATAACTAGGAGATATCATAGAAATGAAGTAAAAAAGGAATTTAAGAAACAACTAGAATTAATATCAAGAGTGTGATATGATTAGTGGAATTGATATGCTAAATAGAGATTTAAGAAATAGAGATACAATAATAATAGATGAAGATGATTGGAGATATAAGAAAAAAGAATATGTTACTATAATACCAAAGAATAATAAAAGTTTTTTAAGAATGATATTAAGAAAAATGAAAAAATCACATATATGGGAAAACAATAGATTAAATTATATTTATGATAAATACTATTTATTATATGATGAAGAATATAGTAGAGTGATAAGAAGTAGAACAGAAAGACAAAATATAAAGAAAATCTTAAAAAAACGTTTAGAAGTATTGTCTAGGATATGAGTAGACCACTATATTACATTTTGATAAAATTTAATTATAAAAAATATAGAGCCAGAAAATATCATGCTTTAGTAGATACTGGAGTAAATTTATTGATAGCTAAGTATAATGTATTACCACCAGAATTATGGAAGAAGAAAAATAAAATGCTTAGAATGGAAAGTGCTGGAAAAGAAATACATATGATAGAACTAGAAGTAAAAGATGTAAATGTATAAATAGGAAATTATGAATTATTAATAAAAGAATTAAATCAGTATAATAAGCCATCTTGTGATGTTATCCTAGGATTAGATTTCTTAGAACAATATTTTCCTATGCATATGATTAGTAAAGCTTTAATATTAACAACACCCTATAAATGTGAAGCTTGGGGATCTAGGGGGAAGTTTTATTTGTGATTCATGGGTATGTTACACTAAGTTATGCTACTGGGCAGAATGTGAAAAAAAAGAGAGTCAGAGGAGATATGTGAAAATTGAATGATTACGCCTCCTATAGGAAACGAAGGAAGGCTGTGCTAATGTAATATGAAGGATGAAGGTTGAGATCCAATGAGGGATTCTCTGTAAATGGTTCATATATGAAAGAGGACATGATTCCTTTCATAACCCGGATTATTATTGGTCAAAATTCATTATGTTTTTGCCTATTGACTCTAAGTAAATATTTTTGAATATATATATATATATATATATAAGAGCCCATCACTTATTAATGGATTGAAAGTAAGGAACAAAAAACCGAACTAGGCAATGAACCTATTGCGACACAAATTCAATGATCAATGTGTCAATCGGGGGTCGGACTGGCCATATTAAAATATTACAATTCAATTGTCAATAGCAAAATAACAATATTAAGCATCATTAATAAGTCATCACTAACATCAAAATAGTCAAATTGTGAAAATACCTAGTTATTTGTTCAAATATAACCCATAACTAACATCAAAATATAGTTGAAACCAACGAACAAAAAATAATATAATTTAATTCAAATGTAAAAATTAATATTTTAGATAAACTAATAAAAAAATTGATTTTAGAACCAAAAAAAAATGTAACTCGATCCAACCAGCCAAACCACCAGTTTTTCCAGTTTTGTATCAATTCACACCGGTTCAACATCTCTCACGGTCCAATGGCTAAACTAGACCAGACAACTGACTAGTTCATCGGTTTTCTGAATGAACCGATCGATCCGGTCCGATTTTTTATACTATGATTGAAAATCCCTCTCCTCCCTTCTCTCACATAACAGTTCTCAAAGTCTCATACCTCCAAGCGACCCCTAAAAGATTAGTTTCAACCCACATCACTTACACGTACTTTTCTTCCATAGTTTCCCCCCCTCCCAAATCCCTTCTTAATAGGTCAAATTTCAACCTCTTCTTAATCTTATTCTACGTGTGAAGCTTCCTCTTTACTGGTATAAAGTTAAGGTCTCCTCGTCCTCTTTTCTTCGAAAGCTGAATCAGCCTCCTCGTAACTTCTTCTCTTTTGCTTCTATTAGAATAAACTTGGCTCCATGGATTCGTTCAACCAGATTTCAATGGCTAACCCAGAAAATCAGCCTCCTCTTAGTCCGACGATGGCCATGGATTTGTTGTTGGTGTGCGTGTGTTTCACTTGAGGCCTTTTTTTTATTTTTTAATTAAAGTCCAGCTCATAACACACATGGCATAATTACTAAGTTAGCTTTTCCAGTCAGCATGCCACATAAGCAAATTTAACAGAAATTGCATAAATTTAAAGGACCAAAACTATCTCTTTTAAATTTGAAAGACCAAAACTAAAATTGGTGAAACTTTAATGACTAAAAGTGATATTAACCCTTTTTAAAAACATATTTTAAAAGTTGGACCGAATTTCATAGCTAGCGGGCCTCAGTTTTCATGATTCAACTGGTTAAATTGACTGTCAAAAATAATGATGTAATAATTAAATAAAGAATATTTACATGCATATGTGTGTGTCAACATATAGACTTATTATGAATTTATTTGTTTGATATATTTTTATATCTATTTGTTAACGTAACAACATCGCAATATAAGAAGCTTTCAATGAAATACACCATATGACTATAATTAGTTTGAAAATATGTTGAGCTTTTTTATAGGGTCATTTTTAGAAAAAAAAAAAAAATCATACTTTTTTTCAAATTTTTTTTGGAAGGCTCAAAACCTATACGATTGTCTAAAAATCATTTCCGTTCACGGTAATTTCGGGTTCTAACTCAACAGCGGCTCCACTCTAGTTCAGTCTAGCTCAACTATGAAAATATTTCTTTTTTATCCAAATTGAGTGACATAGCACAATGGCGTCGTGCGATCCATATAGCCGACATCACTTAATGGGATAAAGGCTTTATTGCTGTTGTTGTTCTCCAAATTGAGTCGCGAGTGAGGTTGATCGTTCAGTATAGTCTAATTTTGAGTTCTAGCTCAATTATGGCTCAACTCTAATCCAATCCAAATCATTTATGAAAACGGTTTTCTAATCCAAAATAAGTGTGTTTGGATATCATTAGAAAAACAATTTTTGGGGTGAAAACCATGATTGGTAGAAAACTACCCAAACACATGAAATAAGTTCATAATCACTTTTTTTTTTTAAACCATGGTTTTGAAAAATCTCTTTTTCTTTTTTTCTTTTTCACTTTTTCCCCCAACTACCCCTTTCTCTTTCCTCCTTCTCTTTCCTCTTTTCAGCAATTCAGCAATTTTGTGCTTTTCCTCAAAACCATGATTCTATGTTGCATAATTATGCTTGCGCTAGAGAGAGAGAGAGAGAGAGAAAAAAGGAAAAAGGTAAGAAAGAAATTAAAAAAAATTCAAAACTAACATTTTACTTGTACGGAAATGACAAAGGAAAAAAAATAAAAATAAAATATATAGAGAGAAAAATTTAAAAATAATAAAGAAATAAAAAATAAAGAAATGGAATAATTTCACACACATAAAATTTTAGTTCATTTTTTGTATTTATTATAAAATTTCATGTTAAATAATTCATAAAATATCATATTATCATTTATATATAATCATCACAAAAGCTAATGTCATTTTTAGTAATTTGACCATGAAAAAAATGATTCTAATCACAATACTCAAACACTATCATTTTATCAAAATCATTTTTTTCTCAGAATCTATTCTCTAAAATCACTTTTATCACTTTTTTTCTAAAAGCTATTTTCCAAAAGCTAAGGGTGTGTTTGTTTTGGCGATTGGATAAGTAACTTATTTTTACTTAAACTTATGGAATCTTAAGATTGGAAAAAAGTTAGATTGGGTAAAATGATGAGTGTTTGGATTAGCGATTGGATAAGTAACTTAAAGTAACTTATATAAAAGTGAATGATGTTTGGTTTGACTTTTGCATAAGTGACTTTTATATTAATTAAGAGAAAAAAATTGAAAAAAATTATGAAAAATGAAAAAATGAAGGGATAATTGTGAAAAAAAGTCCTCATTGGCAACTTAATTGCCAATGGGACCTGGGAAGATATCTACACACGGAGGGATTTTTTCACAATTTTCTCAAAAATTAACTTTGAAAATTTGGTAATGTTATAATTTTAATAAAATTATATCAAACTCTAATTTAAATTGGTACACTCCAAAAGTATTTTCTAGTGTGCACCTTAAGCTTAAATCTTATAAATTATATCAAACTCTAATTTAAATATTAAATCCTAACTCATATTTTCACAGCTCAAAATCTAACAAAATAAACCGATTAAAACCTCAATAATACCTCCAATAATCCAAATAAATTATTTAAACTAAATTTAATGGATAAAAACACTATATAGACACTAATTTATGATATGTTGATAAAAAAATTGATATAAAATCATAAAACAACTAAATAATAAATCTAAACTGATTAAAATTAATTATTAATTATTCTCTACATTTCTACAATCATATATTAACAAAACTCAAAACTTGCCTAAACTCTTATCCCAAAGTATTCTCGAATTAGCAGAAGATTACTATATAAAGAAAGAGAAAATTATTTAGAACATTTTTCAAAAAAGAAAATTTGTGATTAGAAGTGATTTTGAGTACCTTATTGATCTCCAAATATCCTCAAAAAATAATTAATGACACACTAATGATCAAATGGGCTGCCATAAGTCAATATAAGCTTCATTCTTCAACTTATGACTTTCGGATGCTTTTTACTTTTTTCAACTTATATCACATCGTCAAACCAAATACTTAACTGGATCCAATTCACTGTTCAATCTCAATGTATCACTGTTAAAGTCCGATATGTGCCCCCAAACGTTCAAACAAACATACACTAATTCAAACACACTTTAAGTCACTAGTGGATCCAATCATTTTGTTTTGTCTGATTCCTTTTTATAATTGATGCTATTAGGGAGCAGGTCTTGCCCTTTTTCTTTTTCTTCTTTTATTTTTAGTATACTTTACCTTCACCCTTAGATTAAAAAATTGATGCTTAAGTATAGTCTTTTATAAAATTATTATTATGATATTTTATATATTAATTTTTTTTATTTTGATTGCATTGTAGTTATTAATTGTGTAAATCATGTTTTGACAGTTTAAATATTTTATATTTATATTTATAATAATTTTATATTAAAAAATTATTATAAAATCATATTTTGATAATTTTAAAATAATAATTTTATAAAATAATAAATTTGAACCATCATTTTTTAATCTAAGCGTCGACATGAGATTATGAGAGGAAAAAAGGAGAAAAAGAAAAATAAGACAACCTAAACCCTAATATTATCATTACTAAATTCAGACATTAATAGTGGTCTCAAATAGGGAATGATTCTCTAATATGTTCTTTTTTAATTCGCAAAATTTTAAACTCTTGACTTTGCTTGAAAAAATATCAAGTTTCTTTTACTACATATATAGCAGGTAGAGTTGGTATTGGTTTGTCATTTTATAATCATACAAGCACTCTTTTTAGTTATGCTTTTTTTTTAGGGAAAATTATACTCAGACCCAAGGAAAAAGAGAAATAAAAAAATGATCCCTAAAGATTGCAAATGAAAAAATTGATCTCATAGAGTTGTCAATACCGGCTCCTGAAATTGTTAATGGGACCATTTTTTCATTTTGTAATCTTTAGGAACCATTTCTTCATTTATTTTTTTCCTTGGGATCTAAGTGTAATTCTCCCTTTTTTTATGATTAACCACCTTAATTATTAATTCAATATTTTGCTTTATTTTTTGTGGGTAACAAATAACAGACTGTTGCTTAGAAGGGCAATAACTCCGCATGAAACGCGTGCTTGATTTTAACAGTGCAACTGTACTATATAGATCGGGGTCCATTTTATGGATGAAGATAAGGTTCAAGTAATAATCTACTAAAAGATTGGCTCCAAGAAAATTAGTTTAAAAAAATACAAAACTTTTGATTTGTTAGTAGAAAAAGCCATTGTTGGTTTGTCACAAATGAAAATCACAATATATATAAACTTTTTATGACAACCCATGGGCTTGAACTTCAAATCTTTCTATCTGATTCTTTTTTTGAGCGGTAACAACAACTTCCATCCTACTGGACTACTCGCTCCAACTCAAAATATAAGATGTTGTTAAGTAATTCATAGGAACTAATAAATGTAAGCTAAATCATTTAATATATCTTAAACTAAAAAATTTTACTTATTTTTTCTTATTAAAGAATATTGTTAGAGATATTGGGCTGTACACTATTAGGCTTATTGGTTATGTCTTAATGGGCTTAGCCCACATGTATGAGTCAAAGATTGTGATTGTGTAATTTTCTTGTTTTCTCTTTGATAATGTGAACTACATCGGTTGGTGTATAAATAAGAGATGCGGAGATCAATACTTTTTGATCCTATTGTTTAATTGTCTGGCCCATGTATAGTAGTTATCATGGTATCAGATGTCATTCTGATTGATGTTTACTATACTTCTCAATGCTGTTTTAATCTCGTGTCCGTCTCTAAAATGACTAAACAATTTAATTGTAGCATTATGTTTTACCCTGATTTTTGCACCTTGCAGGAGATTCCCAATGGGAAATGCCATGTAATTGGTAACCTTCATGATGAATTATATCTGCTTGAAACAAATATAAAGATGGACCGAACTATGAACTTACAAATTGACCAGCAACTATCTGAACTATGGCATAATAGACTAGGTCACGCCCCTGTAGAAGTCCTTAAGCACTTAGATAGTATAAAGAAAGAAGTCATAGGATTCCCTAAATACTCTTGTGATGTATGCTCTCAATCTAAACAGACTCGATTACCCTTTTCTCCTTCTAAATCTACTACTATTTGTTCCTTTGAATTGGTCCATGTAGATGTATGGGGGCCATATAAGATCCCCACTCATCAAGGTCATAGGTACTTCTTAACTGTGGTTGATGATTTTTCTTGATGTACTTGGATATTCTTCATGATGAATAAAAGTGAGAGTGTGTTTTTCTTGAAGAATTTTATTTCATATGTTCAAACACAATTCTCTACTCATATAAAGAAATTAAGGACAGATAATGGCTTAGAGTTTGTCAATAATGAATTGAAACCCTTTTTAAATGAAAAAGGAATTATACACCAAACTACTTACCCCTATACACCCCAACAAAATGGTATAGTTGAGAGGAAACATAGACACTTGTTAGATGTAGCTAGGAGTCTCCTAATATATTCAGGTGTTCCCATTAAATTTTGGGGTAAGAGTGTGAAAATAGCAACTTTCCTTATTAATAGAACCCCATCTAAGAACTTAGGTGACAAAACTCCCTAAGAGTTACTCTATAATCAGCAACCTGATCTCTCTTCTTTGAAAGTATTTGGTTGTTTGGGGTTTTCCATTATACAAAATACACATGACAAATTCCAACCCAGAGCTGAACCATGTGTCTTTATGGGGTATCCACCTAACCAAAAAGGGTACCTATTGTATAATCTTAAGGACAAGACCATGTTAGTCAGTAGACATGTGACCTTTCATGAAAATCTATTCCCTTTTAGAGATTCCAAAAATGCTAGTCAGACTGGGAACCCAAAGCATGTATGGGATTACTTCATATATGATCATGATACATCTGTTCCACCAAGTAGACATCAACTAGACTCAGATTTATGTGAAGAACAACAATTGACAGCATCAGATTTTTGTGAGGAACAACCTAGAAATGAGACAAATATAGACACAGAGCAACATATGGGAAGGTCACATAGAACTATGTGTGACAAGAAGTCTCCCGCTTGGCTAAATGATTACGTATGTTTGGCCAATAGAATGGCAGATTCTGAGATAGAGGTAAAATGCAGGTACCCGATTCATAAATTTTTGTCTTATGATAATATTTCTTACAATTATAAAGAATATATTATGTCTACTGATGAACTTGTTGAGCCTTATAGTTATCAGCGGGCAATTAAGGATCCTAAATGGGTTGATGCAATGAATGAGCGGGCAATTAAGGATCCTAAATGGGTTGATGCAATGAATGAGGAGATGAAAGCACTAGAACATTACAAAACATGGTAGATTGTTGACCTCCCTAAAGGAAAAAGTGCTATAGGCTGTAAGTGAGTCTACAAATTTAAATATGGATCTGATGCGCAACTTGAAGGGTTCAAAGCCAGGTTAGAAGCAAAAGGGTATAGTCAACAAGAACGGGTAGATTATTTTGAAACTTTTTCCTCGATTGTAAAAATGGTTACCGTAAGAATGATCCTTACCCTTGTTGCAAAGCATAATTGGCATTTATGTCAAATGGATGTCAATAATGCTTTCCTCTAAGGAGATCTACATGAATAGGTATACATAAAAATTCCACAAGGATTTGATCAATTTGGGAACAATAAAGTTTGCAAGTTGATCAAATCATTGTACGGACTAAAACAAACCTCACGTCAATGGAATGCAAAACTTACGAAAACCTTGATAAAAGGAGGGTTTAGTACTTAGTCAAAGGAAATACACTCTAGATTTGATTTCTAATATGGAAATGAGTGGGGCTAAGCCCTTGCAAGTTCCCATGGAAAGGCATATACGATTAAGTGCAGAAGGTATTGTCACTAGGACAGGGAATCAATTCAAACAGAAGCGAAAGCACACGCTTTTCAAGCACAAACAAGAAGATCCTCTATTGGTTGATCTGTCTGCATATCGAAAGTTGATAGGTAGGTTACTTTATATTACTAATACTAGGCCTGATATTTGTTTTGTTGTGCAGACATTAAGCCAATTTATGAGTGCACCAAGAAGATCCCATATGGCAGCGGCAATATGTGTTGTGAGATATCTGAAAGGGAAGCCCGGATTAGGAGTTTTCTTGGCTGCAACTAGAGGAACGCAGCTGGAATGTTATACAGATTCAGATTGGGCAACCTGTCCTAACTCCAGAAGGTCAGTTACAGGATATTTTGTTAGTTTTGGAGGCTCTACAATCTATTGGAAATCCAAAAACCAGCACACCGTTTCTAAATCCCCTGTTGAGGCTGAATATCAAGCCTTGGGAACAACAGTATCTGAAATAGTATGGGTAACTCGTTTGTTAAAAGACTTGGATATTAAGGATATTGAGTCGGTTTCTGTATACTGTGATAGTAAATTAGCAATCTACATTGCCTCCAATCCTGTATTTCATGAACGGACAAAGCATATTGAAATAGATTGTCACTTCGTCTGGGAAAAACTTCAAGAAGGTGTCATTCGTTTACAACATGTAAATTCTAAACAGCTGCTTGCAGATGTCTTTATTAAACCACTTGGAACTGAAGATTACAATCGGTTGTTCAGCAAGTTAGAAACTTTGAACTTGTTTCAGCTCCCAACTTGAAGGGGGTGTTAGAGATATTGGGCTGTACACTATTGGGCTTATTGGTTATGTCTTAATGGGCTTAGCCCACATGTATGAGTCAAAGATTGTGATTGTGTAATTTTCTTGTTTTCTCTTTTGTAATGTGAACTACTTCGGTTGGTGTATAAATAAGAGATGTGGGGATCAATACTTTTTAATCCTGTTGTTTTAATTGTTTGGCCCATGTTTAGTAGTTATCAAATATGATTTTTAAATATGTATTTATTAGCTATGATCACTTCTTTCTCTTTTGCCGATCTTCAAGTAATTATTGTTGCTGCATACGTGGTTAAATTGAAACAATTCGCAACCAATTGATCTAAATACTTTATGGTTTCATTAATTTTTTTAGAAATAAAAATTTCTTTTTCAAAATTAAAAAATTAAAACAGCTTTTAGGTGTTTTTTTTATTTCTTATTTTTTGAAGCTCCATATTCACTATCGGCATCACATTACCACTCCAACCACTACCACATCACCAGCTACTACCACATCACTTCTTCAAAATAGATTTTTTTTAAAAATAATTATCAAACATATTTTTTTTATTTTTAAAACTTATTCTTAAAAAATTTGTAAAACTATTTAAAAAGAACATGAAACAAAAACTTTTAGAAAAAAAGATACTTAAATACCACTTGAATTTTAAAATTCAAAATTGATTTTGTTGATAATAAGAGTAATGAGATTGACAAAAAGAGAATAACAATTAACAATTTAAATTTTTGAAAAATCACTAATTTAAGATTTTAAAATTCAAGTGATATTTATTTATCTTTTTTCTAAACTTTTATTTCTAACAAAATTGGTTGTAAGGTGGCAATAACGTAAATATAAAGAGGGAGGTGGTGATAAGGGTGAAAAGCGGATAAGGAGGAATTGGTGAGCTGGGAACAAGTAAATGCCAGCTAGATGCGTTACCGCATAAAAATGGACGCCTTTTGCATCTCGTGATCTTCTTCCTCCTTCAACCGGGGAAAAAAAAAGAAGATCTTCCTCCTCCTTTCTCACTCACATTTTCCAGCCACGGACCTGGAACGCTAACTGCACAAATAATAATATCAATAAATATGACTATCTCTACTTAATGTGTGTTTGGGATAGCGGTATGAAAAATGACTTATTATGATTCTGACTTATTAAAAATTACTCAATAGAAAAGTCAGTTTTTATAATGTGATTTATGTTTGGATGAGCGATTGAATAAGTGATTTTTCATAAGTCAAAATATATTTGGATAAGCGATTGTATAAGTACTTTTTTAAAAATAAAAATTTGTTTGGATTAACGATTACATTAGTGCTTCTGTGTTAATTATAACAAAACAAGATATTTAAAATTAAAAATTAGTGAAAAAATTGAAGTTACAAAATGTGATGCCAAAATACATAAGTTCACATAAAAATATTAGATAACTAGATGGATTACCTTAATTATCCTTTTTGATAATGTAATTATCCTTTTAAAGTCATCATTTAAATTGGATTTTTTCATTTAAATTGGATTTATTTCTTAAGAAAAAAACAATTAATTATTCGTTCTGACGGCTCATTATGATCAATTTTTGAATTATTAAATTAAATTATAATATCTTGGCTGAATTTTTCCGTGGGTACTGAAAAGGGGATGAAATCCCCCAAATACAGACACTCACGTTCCTTTATTTCCGTCCCAAACTTTTGAACCCAAAAAAAAAAAAAAAAAAACTGCAGCTTTTTTTAAAAAATAAGTTGGATGTTGGGGCTTATTCAATAAGGAAGTGTTATTGGACTTATTACTTTTTGGAAAATGTTATGCTAAGAATAGGAAAAACATAACCCATTTTTATTTGAATTTATTACTAAAAGCGGGCTTATTTTAACCCAATAAATAATAGCAAACACTACCTTATAAAATCTAGGTAATAATTAAATACATAAAAATGCTCCATCCATTATCTTTTTTCAGTATTCTAGTTCAATTTTTTTTGAAATAATTAATGATAAAATAGTTATATATTGGGAAAATTGCACTGAAGTCTCAAACAAGATAAAATACAAAAGTCCCTTAAAATCTTCAATTTGCAATAAAATTCCATAGGACATTTGGGTAATAGATTCTAATTATGAAAAGATGGTTATTCTCTTAATGAACCAAAAAAATAAAAATGGACACACTCATTTTCTCTTTCTTACCATGCCACTCTCTCTCCGTTCTGTACTCCGCCACCCCTCTCTTTGTGATTGATCGGATACTGCTTCGTCACCAGAAAAGCCGCTCCCTCTCTCTATTCTGGATTAATCGGGTTAGATTTAAGAAAATTAGCGAAGTGGAGTTACAAAAATTTAATAGAAAGAAGATATAAGATAAAATAATAAGAAAAATTAATTAAAAACTTTTAATCTTATTTCTCTCATTTTTTTAAATCCAACTTTAAAAAACTTCTCCTTTATCCACTTTCCTTTCCCTCCGCTCATACAAAACAAGCCCTAAGAGTAAATATAATCATTCGAATAAAAACACTTAGGTCAAATTTATTATATCCATCATATCAAGTTTTTTAATTATATGTGGCCATATATCCTATTTTTTAAAATATTATCATTTTATTGTAAACCCATATGAAAAAAAAACAAGAAACATAATTATGTATGATCGGAGAAACTGACGTAATAGATATAAGAAACTTAAGTAAATATAATCCTTTGAATAAAAAGATTTTGTGGAAAAAAATATTTGAGTACAATAGATTTTGTTAAAAAAAAGTGACCATTGGAGTTGTTCTCCTTTAACTTATACTAAAATTGTATCATTCTGATTCTATTTATAAGTCATTTTTTACTAAAAAATTTGGTTCATTTATAAGTCTAATTTTAAGGTAATAAATGCATTTAGTACTTTTTTACCCTTATTAATTGCAATAAACAAAAAGAATTTATTCATGTTGACTTTTGGAACCAATAATAGATAAGGGCGAAATTAAAAATTCAATTAATAGTTAATGAGTTAACTAACTCTTCTTGGTATGTGAGATTTAGTTAAAAGGGACTAATAAATAGGACCAGAGTTACCACTGGTCCTATTTATAAGTCCCTTTTAATTAAATCTCACATACCGAGAAGAGATAATTAACTCAATCATTATGAGGTAAATTTTCAATTATACCCTTATTTATGAATGAGTACTTTTGAACTCTTATTTTTTTATCTATCTTTAAATTATTTCTTTATTGGTACAATAAATAAAGGTAAAATTGTCACAATCTTATTTACTATATTGAAACTTGACTTATAAATAGGATCAAATTTTTTTATCAAAAAAGAATTATAAATAGGACTAAAGTGGTAGTTTTCTTAGAAAATATAGATTAAGAAAAAAAAAAAAAAAAGGAGCAATTGAGTGACTGACACCAAAATCATGATTTTGGTGAACAAATATATTGGGATAAAAATGAATGTATTTGGGTTATTTTTTCCTCCTCAAAACCATGATTTGGAGTTGCACCCATACAAACACACTCTAGATCTCTGGCAAGAAAAACAAAACCTAATCTCAGCTCTTCTTTATTTTTTTAATTTGCAGATTTGGTTCAAAATTGTCATCCCGTCTCTTCTGATAACAGGTGTTCCTTTCTACCAATTTGCTAACACATTGGCTTCTTCATATTTCTATATTAAGTGACAAACCGGTGCATGATCTGTATTTGAATTCAGCCCAAATCAAAGTCATCCTTCAATAATTTTGTTAAGAATCTTATTTCTTTGTCTGAAAGCTCAGTCTTCTATTCCGACACAAAAACACAACGAATGTAGGCGGTTGAGCCTTAACCTGTGTGAAATACTTGATCTTCGATTGGCTGCGCTGCTTGATCTTTCCAAGAATGCCAACTCATAACCTAATAAAACCAATGCTTCCTGTTGCAATATAAGATATATTTATCAAATTTAATTAAATTAAATGAGTTAGTTAAAGTAGTCAACATGACATGTATTTTTTAAAACACACTATTCATCTTCCTTAATTCCTTCATTCCATCTCTTCCTTGATTACTCCTTCCGATCATATTTATAAGAGTTTAATAACTGAATTACACGATTTAAGAAAGCGGTTAAAATTAGTTAAAAATAATAACAATGTCTGAAATAAACTTTGTTTTTCAAGTATGCCCTTATTTATGAAGGGCAAGTATGATAGATAAATAAAGTAAATATAAGTACTCACCTGATTCTTTTTATTTATAAGAGCTCAAAGCTTGAATTACCTTGGTTCTTTTTATAATAAGAGCCTGATAAAAGTTGTCTAAATATTTAATGAGTTCTTTTTTTCATTTTTTACCTTTCATTAATTATATATATTGCATTAATCAAAAGATTGGTGATACTTATATTTATTTTATTTCTTTCTCATACTTGCCTCTTATAAATAAGGACATACTTGGAAAATAAAGTTTATTTCAGACATATTTATTTATTTTAACTAATTTTAACCACTTTCTTAAACCGCGTAATTAGTTATTGAGATTTGATAAATATGGCCAAAGGGAGTATCACCAACCTTTAATTAATGCAAACATATAATTAATTAGGGGTAAAAATAGAAAAAATTCATTAAATGTTCATTATACAACTCTTGTTGGGATCATATAAAAAGGATCAAAGTAATTCAAATTTTAGGATCTTATAAAAGTAACCGGAGCGAGTATTGTTAAGGGAGCATCAATAGAGGTAAATTAAAAAAAGATTAATAAATATGAAAAATATGTCTTATATTAAAGACAGGAGGGAGTATAACATACCATCTTTAGTCCTTAATAAAAGATCTTGTTTGTAGTACAAATTACACTATGAATGACATTTTATATTAAGGAATAGAGGTAGAATCTCGTATTTTTTCCCCTAAGCACAAGTATCGTTTTATTGGAAGCAATCCTATTTAAGGCACTGTCTGTCACTAAATCTGGGCACTTCTTCCAATGAGGATTCAAATTTTGGTTAGTCACGTTATAAAGCACTAGTGACTTATGTTGTAACCCCTGCCTTGACAAACGTAATTATCATTCAAAAATGCTTATTTAAAATGAATAAGAGACCAATGGATAATAAAACTCATTTTAGTCCCTTCCTGACAGTAGGGTTTTCACAAATCTTTCAAAACTTCACCCCTTCCCTGGTCTCAATTTTCAAGTTTCGAATGCAATTACCTGAGCAGTTAGTCACATTCAGATATATCAGAATGTATAATAAAGTCTCAACAACTTCTAGGATTCATTCACTAAAGGTTTAGAGTTTCTCATATAGGGGATTACAATACCGTTCCAAAATATTATTTACATGCCTAAAATAATATATAGTAATCCCATATCCAAATGGATAACCAACAACCAAAAAGTAATATCCCTATAAGGTCTTAGCCGCTCCTGGTCGTCCGTTTCTCCTAGGAGCCACTTGCCATATCTGTAAGGTTAGTCATTGGAAAGATAAGATTCAAAAGAATCCCAGTAGTAACAGATCACTCATACAACATATAATCACAAAGCATGCAAGTAAATCATCACACAGCATACAAGCTATCACATATACATGTTGCCTCACTGACATACACATATCACATTGCCTCTCTGACAATGCATATAGCCACTCTGGCTTTCATATTGCCTCTCTAGCATTCACATAGCACATTGCCTCTCTGGCAACCACATAGCCACTCTGGCTTTTACATTCGAATCATCATACAATAATGACAAAACGGACATACAATGCATCATACATAGTATAAGAGTAAGGGTCACTATATTGTCCTTTCCTGACGTTCTCCGGCACAGTGGGCTCGCTAGTATAGCAAATGTCCAATCCTATAAACCAATGTCAAGAGCGGCAGATTAAAACTCTATTCCAATTTCTAACTTCCAAAAATTTAAAGTTGGTTATCATTTGGACTATTTAGGTGGCTATTAAAGGCTTAGATACATGCTTAAAGAATTAAGAAAGATCATACCAAAAACCACATTTCAAAAGTGAAAAATACTGATTTTTGGGAGTTGGCCGCGGCTAAAAATAGGTCAGAAAGATTTGGGCCGCGGTCCATAATCTTCTGGCCGTGGCCAAGAAAATCTTGTTTCTTGGTTGAACTTCCAAAAATCATAACTAGTTCCAGAAAAATTGAAATGAGGTGATTCCAAAGCCAAATGAAAGATATTTAAGTCCTTTTTATAGGAAAAATATGGATCATTACTAGAAATCACCACAAAGTTACAAAATTTCACAAAATTCACCACTGCCCCAAAACAGATTCCAGTTTCAATCCCAAACTTTGGATAGTCATTACTCCAAGCACACAAAATGAAATGACACAAATTATATGTCCATTTTGAAGCTTGGAATGTGAAATTTAAGATTGAAAAGTTTCAGAATTTTTAAACACCATTTGCCATTCAAAACGTCCAGACAACCTGACTGCCCTGTACAGAGTTCTAAGAGACAGAATTTCAGTTTTGTGCAATTTGCTTTCAATGGTACAAAATTCCCAACAAATACCATTTCCACACCAATTTTGCACAAGCAATCTATTGAAACCATCAAAACAATCAAATTCCACCCACATAGACATGTTCCATAGAAATCTCAACATGTCAACACAATACTACAATCCACCATAATGCAATTCCTTCCATTCCAAAATTCCAAACCAACTCCAATGGCACAAAGACACAATTTGACACCAAATTCTATACAACACACTAACCAATTCAAGCATTCAAATTAGACCAAAAGTTAGGGCACAAATTCAAAATTCTCAAAACCAAACCAATGACCACAATAATTATACCAAAAGGTATCAAATACTCATCTCAACTTCTTCCCAAAACTATTTCTTTGATTCTCCCACTTTCAAATTCCCACAAATTCTCAAACTCTACTAATCAAAAATCTGAAATCATAGGAATGGAGCTCTTGACCCCATGAATAATATTAATGAGAACACTTGAGCATTCAAAGTCATTTTCTTACCTAAAACCCAAGCTTCTTCTTTCTCTTTCTTGCTTAGCTTTAACGAAAATGGAGAAGAGGAGAGAGATGAGATGAGTTAGTGAAGATGGTGATAAAGATATGAGAAATCAGATTTTTGGTCTCTACAAGCCCATTTTGACGACCTAAAAGAATGGGAGGGAAAAGAAAATGAGTTGAATATTTGACTTGGATCCTATGGCTCATGCTTTGACACTTGGCAAGATCTTGTTCTCCTCTTCCATGTCACACATGAACTCAATTGCTCAAGATTCCACCCCTTGATCAATCAATCCTAACCATTGATTTCCAATTACCAATGATTTTCCTCTTCGATAACTGACCAACTGGTTGGTAACTTTCCTTTTTACCCGTTTTCCCCTGATTAAGGAAATCTCTACTAAATTACCTCTGAACACATTTTTAGGGTTCATATCACTCAACCATGAGCCCTCCCTCTTATTTAACTCAATTTAGATATTAATCCACCATCAAAATTAGATATAGAGTTTAGGTGCTGATCACAACACATTCAAAGCGAATTTCACATCTTATTCTTCAAAAGTGTTTAATTATCATTAATTACATTCACTTTTAAAGTCATTAGCCCTTAATCCCATTTTTGGGTCATTACATATGTAATACCCCAAATTTTGAGATTTGAGGCTAAAGAATAAGCCTAAAATAAGTAGACTGCTAAGCCCCAATTTAGTAGGATCCCAAATGTCGATCAAGGGTGTAATAACTTCAAAAGTGGATGTGATTGATGACAAATAACCCTTTTGGCGATTATAATGTGAACTGTGATTCATATGCATTGTGAGTAGTGCCGAAACCCTGTATTTAAGCTCAATTATGGATTAACATATAAATTGACTTAAAATATAGGTAGGGCACATATTGTGACTAAAAGAATGAGAAAATGTATTTGGTGGTGATTCAGTGGGATTTGCCGTAATCAGGGGCAAAACGGTAAAGTTACCGGCCAATTAGTCAATTATCGAAGAGGAAACTCATTAGTAACTTCAAGATCAATGGTTAGGATTGATTTGTGCAAGAGATCAAGGGGTAGAATCACATGTGTGTGAGCTTATGTGAGCTCATGGGAGGTGAGCAAGATGTTGACACTTAGCAACTTATGGACCCTAGGATCATGGTCAACATTTCCACTCATTTTCTCTCCCCCCCTCTTTTAGGTCGGTCTTGGCATCCTAAAATCTTCCCATCTTCATCTTTAACTCATCTCTCTCTCTTTCTCTCTCTCTCTCCAAAAGGCTCCATGAATGTCTAAGCATGAGGAGGATGAAAGAGAAAAGAATAATGTGAGTTTTGGTTGGTTTATGGTCCTCTTTAGCTTAAACACTCTTCTTTAATATTGTTCATAGTGATGAGAACTTCATTGCTATGGTTTTAGATTTATGAAAGGAGGTTTTTGGGAGCTTGAGGAAAATTAGAAAGATGAAGAATCAAGGAATTGGTTTGGGAAAGAGGAAGAGGTGAGTATTTGTAGCCTTGTAATCTAAGTTTTGTTATTTGTGGATGAGTTTTGTGAATTGTGAATTTTTCCCTGATTTTGTGGTAATTTCAAAATGTATGAATTTTCATGTGTTTTGAGGTGCAATTGGTGTTTTATTATGTTATATGTTCATTGGAATTAGTTTGAATTGGTTTGGAACTTTGGAAAGTAAAGAATTGCAATGTAAGTTTGAATTGTGACTTGTGTTGACATATTGTGATTATTGGTGAAACATGTCAATGGAATGTGAATTTGGTTGATTGGGTATTTCCAATGGATTCCTTGTGAATTTTTTTTTGTGAGAATGATGTTTGATGTGAAAATTGGATCATTGGAAGCAATTGAGAAAAAACTAAAAATATGTCCAGTGAAACTCTGTTCTGGGCAGTCTGTTTGTGTTGATGTTTTTAATGGGCAAATGGTCTCTAAAAATTCTGAAACTTTTCAGTCTTAAAGTTCACATTCCAAGCTTCAAAATAGACATATATATTGTGTCATTTCTTTTGTGAACTGGGAGTTATGGTTTTCCAAAGTTTGACATTAAAACTGGGTGCAAATCTAGAACAGTAAGGGAATTTTGTGGAAGTCTGGAATTGTGAGGTGATTTATGGTAATGGCTCATATTTTTCCTATGAAGAGGACTTAAATAGCTTTCAATGGGCTTTGAGATATCCTCATTTCGATTTTTTTTTGAAATTAGTTATGAATTTTCAAAGTTTCCTTGGTTACAGCCAGAAATCTTAGCTACAACGCATGGTGCGAACCCACAAGGGAAGATCCCATGAACCCACAACCAATTTTGAAATATACACACCCCAAGAAAGCTAAACATAGATCGACGATCCACTTGAACCCTTGAACATGAAAGAACAAGGACCCGAAGTGTTGGAAAATGCCACAAGGTTGATCAAGCCTTGATAAGTTTGTTAGTTCTAAAAAGAACCCTATAGAGAATCCACTCTTAAGAAACAAAGTGCAGAAGTGCAACTTTCATTTATCATTCAAATTTGAATTGTGTCCTACAAATGAAGAAGTACCAAGTATTTATAGGATATGACCTAATTGCAATAATTGCAATTTTAAAAACAACCAATACAAATTGTAAAACCATGTGCTAGGAAACCTAAAAGTCTAATACAATAAACACAAAAGTTTAATACAATCTAGAAGAAAGTTGAAAAATCAAATACAACATGTTAATGAAAACAAAAGTCAAATCTGCCACCAACTACTTGTTAATTTTCGCACACCTAACTTCAAGAAAATGTAGTCAGCAAATTAAGGCTCAAAATATGCTTATTTAGGCCTAAATGAGTCCTTCCATGTGTAGTACTAGGTCTAAGCTCTTTAGTTTCAAGTTTGCAAGCCCAAAACTTGATCAATATCTCCGTTTGCAGCCCATATGAAGTTAGTGACGTTTTCAGCATTTTTGTCCAGCTTTGATCCAATTGCTACTTGCTTTGTCCAAGTATCTTGCACTAGCCCATTTAATGCTTCCTTAATTTGTTTACCTCTTGCTTTTGTGATTGGTCCACTTGGAATTTGCAAAGAATCACTTGAATTTGACACAACTTGCTGGATCGCATCAACGTAAAAGCTTCTGTGCACGTTTTGGCCACAGCCAGAAAATCTTGGCTGCAGCCAAAAACCTTCTGTGCTGTTTGCTGTATCGGCCGGGGTAGGTATCATAGGCATCGCCCCCTTCCGACGGCTCATGCTGAACTGCTTGCTGTATCGCACATCCACATGAACATATCACATATATCACCAAAGCTGGGATTTATATAAAACATTTCACAACATGCAGCCCCACAGGCTGGATACTCAAACAGGAATCCATGATTCCATAACGCAGCCTCGGCACTTACAACGGTAGATATAATGGCCGGGGTAGGTATCATGAGCATTGCCCCCTAAGACGGCTCACACTGAATTGCTCGCGCTGTAATGCCCTATGGTCAGTAACACATTCGCAATGATAAACATGCATACCAAGTGTCATACATAACATGAGAGAAAAGTCACTACCTTGATCCTTCCGGGCGTGTCCTGGCACCGGTTTCTCCCGAGTAGGGCAAATGTCAAATCCTATATTCATAATTAGGGACGAAGAGTCAATTCTCTATTCCAATTTTCAATGACTTCTTAATACCAGGGTTCATTAACCCGGACCGGACCGGCCGGTAGACCTGTCCGGTCCGGGTTACTAATTTAATTTTTTTTTGATTTTTCCTTTAGAATTTTACACTATAAGTCTAAAATTTTCAATTTCTTACCGGTTTGGTCCCGATTTAGCTCCGGTTTGGCCCCGGTTTGACCCACTAACCCTTAACCCAATACCTCGACCGGTTCAATACCCGGTCCGGGTTTTAATACCTTGCTTAATACTCAGTTTGGTTATCATTATTGCTCTTTTAGAGTCATTAAATACCCCTAACAAAACTCCTAAAGGGTTGGAAGAACTATCCCAAAGATCCCCTTTCGGAAGCACAAAAACTGATTTTTCACTGCTGCACTCGAGTGAAGATGTCCTCACTCGAGTGTTGATACGGACACTCGAGTGAAGAAGGCCTCACTCGAGTGATGGTACGGTCTGCACTTCAAGTGCTAGAAAGTAAGGACAGAAAGTGTTTGCTCGAGAGTATAAGAACTTTAAAAGAAGGGGAGCACTCGAGTGAAGAAGACCTCACTTGAGTAACAACTTAACACTCGCAAGTGTTAAGTTGTACTCTTGAATTTTAAATGTGAGTGACAACCCGAGACAATAGATCATGCTGTCAAATACACCCGTACTCGAGTGAGAGGAGGCTCACTCGAGTGAGGACCCACAACACTTGCAAGTGAGGCAACACTCTTGCCTCTACACACGGAGGTGCAACACAGAAACTAAAACGGAAAAGGAAATTACACTATTGCACTCGAGTGAACTCACCCTCACTCAAGTGATGTTCATCCTACACTCAAGTGAACCCCATATAACTCGAGTGATATATATCAAAAACCAGAAAACGTAGAAAAATTGACAGCTCTTCCCAACAATTGCCCAAGTGTTTCCAATGGACTCAAAACCTCAACCAAAGCTACTCCCACACAAAAACACCCTAGGAATCCAATGGAAACATCAGAATTACCAAATTCCTACTCCATTATCATGCTTTTGTTTTGGTCAAACATAAAACACCAAAATCTCTACATCACCAAACTTAACGTTTTAAACCCAAATCATTTCTATCTATCCAAAACTTACCATAAGATACCATTACTACGCCAAAAACATGCCAAAAGCCCTGTGGTCATCATTTTCAGATTAAAGGCCAACATTTCCAGAAATTTTAAACTAAACCATTTGGCATAAAACTAGATAGTTAGATTAGTCTTACTTACCTCTTTCACTTTGCCAAAAAGATTTCTTGATTCACCAACCTCCAAAATTTCGTGTGTGCACAAATCAACACCAATAGGCACTCTATAAACATCAAAATGAAGCTCCCAATCCAAGGATCAACATTAATGAAGTGAGTTTGAGCAATAGAGGCCATTTGCTTACCTTAATCACAAGCTTTTTCTTCTTCTTCCTTGGCCAAAAATGACTGCCAAATGAAGAGAGAAAGAATGAGAGAGAGACAGAGAGAGAGAGAGAGAGAGATGGACTTGGAGAAGGAAAAATGATTACACTCCCTTCCCCATACCAGTTTCAGCGCACAAAGAGGGAAGAGAGGAGAGAGAAACTATTTTTAATTGCATTAGACTTTTCTTAATTCTTTCCTCACATGTGAGCTTACCAAGTGTCTAATGGGCATTGGTTCTCATAAAATAGACACCTAATTAGCTACTCTAATCCCTCCATTAGCCATTTAATCACAATTCTCATTTTCTCTTAGCTAGTAATTAATTTCTCCCTTAATTACTAACTTATGACTAATAATTCCATTATTTCAATTTTCCACCACTTATGGCATATTAATTAAAAATTGTCACAAAATACATAATAATTCCAATTAATTCACAAATATCCACAATAATCATTATCAACCCTTAATTAAAAATTGGGACATTACATGGTAATTTAGTAATAATTTCCATAATCAGGGGAAAAAT
This sequence comes from Inga oerstediana, assembly GCA_963210345.1. NCBI lineage: Eukaryota > Viridiplantae > Streptophyta > Magnoliopsida > Fabales > Fabaceae > Inga > Inga oerstediana. The sequence continues at coordinate 44,630,838 of OY723409.1, forward strand.
TGAAGAATGGAAAATTACCGGCCAATTAGTCAGTGATTAATAAAGAAATTAATTACTAACTAAATGAATTGAGTTGTGTGACTAAATGATTAATGGACTAGTTAGTGTAACCATGTGGTTACTTATTTGGCGAGAAATAAGAAGATTATGACATGTGGCGCCACTAGATGAAGAGAGAGTTGATAGAAAAGTCAAATAAGCATTTTTTTTATTTCTTTTCTCTCCCCCTCTCTCTTATGTGTATGGTATGTGCAAGGGGGTAGAAATTCTGACTCCTCCATCTTCATCTTCATTATCTCATTTTCTCTCTCTTGCTTTCTCCATTTTCGTTCAAGTTGAAGGGAGAAAGAGAAAAGAAAAGCTTGAGATTAAGGTAAGATCTTGACCTCAAATGCCAAAACCTCCTTCTATAATCTTGTTCTACTTGTTGAGAGCTTTTATTCTATGGTTTTAGATTCTCAAAAGGAGGTGTTTTTGTGCTTGAGAAAATTTGGAAGTTGGTAAATCAAGAAACAAGTTTGGGGAAATGAAAGAGGCGAGTGAAAGCTTCATTTTGGTATATAAGTTGTGAATATTCATTGAGTCTTGGACTTTTGGGATTTTTGCCCTGAATTTCATGGGATTTAGAGTTGTATGAATGGTGTGTTGTATTGTGTTGGAAATGGTGTACTGTTGTGTCTTTGGACAAAAACTTGGTTTGAAACATTGATTGTGAAATTTAGAGATTTTAGGATTTTTGTATGAATTGTTGCTTAAAACAGAGCAAGATAATGGAATGAGAATTTGGTTGTTTTGATGTTTCCATTGGATTCCTTGTGGAAAATTATGAGGGAGTAGTGTTGGATGTGAATTTTGAACCATTAGAAACTTAGGTTTAAAAGTTTCAAGTTTTGGTTAGTGAAAACTCTATGCTGACAGTTGTATTGCATGGATGTTTTGAAATAGCAAATGGTGGCTAAAAATTTTGAAATTTTCTAGTCTAATATTAGACATTCCAAGATTGAATTTGATAGATTATGGAGGTCATTTCGATGTGTGTGTTGGGAGATATGAATTTCCAAAGTTTGGTGTTAAAACTAGATTTAATTCTGGAACAGTATGAACATTTGTGGAATTCTGGATTTTTGTGGTTATAGACATCAATGATTCATATTTTTCCTGTAAAGAGGATCTAAAAATATTTAAGTAGGACTTAGGATCACCTCATTTCAATTTTTCTACAATTAGTTATGATTTTTGGAAGTTCAGCCCAGAAACTGAAATTTTCTTGGCCGCACCCCAAAAGCTTCTGACTTGCTTTTGGCCCATCTAGGAGACTCTTGGCCTAGCCAAAAGCTCTCTAACCTGATTTTGGCTACAGCCAAAAGTACTTGGCCGCAACCCAAAAGTTTCTGACCTATTTTTTGCTGCAACTAAAGGTTCTTGGTCGCAGCCAACACCCAAAAATCAAAATTTTTCACTATCGTAAGGTGGTCTTGAGATAGTACTTCCCAACCCTTTTAGGCATTTGTTTGGGCTTTCAGTAGCCACCCAAGGGACTTTAATGATAACCAAATCTAAGTATTCTAGAGTCATTTGAGTATTGGGATAAGTAATAACCTATCGTCCTTAATTATGACTATAGGATTTGATATTTGCCTTAGAAGGCCTATGCTTGAACAAGAACGAAAAGAACAAGGTAGTGACACTTTCTCATATATCATGTTTACTGCATTGCTTGTTTGTATTTATCATTGAATGAGCGAGGGGACGTGGCGGTTAGCCCGGCCTTGAATGAACAAGGGGACGTGGCAGTTAGCCTGGCCTTGAACAAATGAGGGGACGTGGTGGTTAGCCCGGCCTTGAATAAATAAGGGGTTGTGGCGGGTAGCCCGGATTTGAATACTGATATTGCTGCATTATGATATGTGCTTACATGCTTTGTTTATTATGCATCATATATGTGAAATGTTACTACTGGGATTCTTTTGAAGCTTACTCTTTCCAATTAACAATTTTAGCTAGGGCAAGTGGGTCAAGGGACAAGCAAGTGATCAAGGGCGACTAGGATTGCTAGCAGTAGTCTTAGCTTTTGGTTTTTGGTTATCATTTTGGACAATTGTATATATTGGATTGACCATAGATTTATAGTTATTGTGTAATCCCTGGTATGGAAAATCGAGATGGGTAATGATACCCGGTTAAACTCTTAGATTGATGATATTATCCCGGGTGAATGTCGGGAATTTTCCTAGCACTCTGATATTGTGTATGTGATAAACCGAACAGGCCAAATGTTTTTATTTCAAAATGAATAGATATCTTATTTTACAGGTTTTGTAAAAATTTTTTAATTATCTTTGATCTCTCATTTATTTATTAAACGTGTTTAAACACTAATCACGGCTTTTATAAGGTCGGGGGTTACAGAACCAACGATGAAGAAGCCGACAAAAGGCAACCTCATGAAACGAGTGAAAGTACAGTGTTCATCCATGACTAGAAAGGATTTGCCCTATTTGATGTGAGAAGTAGAGCAAGTTCGGGCCATGTATATATGCTGGGGCAACCATGTATGAAGGCAAATGGAGGAGCCACATAAATAGGGCACTTGTCCCTACCGTGCAAAGGGAAGGAGGTTTAGTAAAAGTATTACTGTGGTGACACGTAAATAGGGATGAGGATTGGCACTTATTAGCGGAAGTTAAGGGGAGGTGATTTGACAAGGAGGAGGTATGAGAGATAGTCACTCGAAGTTTATCCAATGCGGGTAAGGATGGTTCATATAGAACTAGAAGGTAGATGATGCTTAGGGGTTTAGGTTGAAATAAGACAGAGGTTCGGCTACATTTAAGGTTAAGGCAAACGAGAGGTTGGGTTGAGCTTCTTGGACGTTTTTTTACCAAATGAAGAGGAGGTAAAGTGGGGGTTATTCTGAGGACACATGGGGCTATATGGATTTGACCAAGGTGATGAATGATCATTATTAAGTTTAAGTTTTTTGAAAAAAGGGGGTTCGAGTGGGGAAGGAGGGGGTCGTTTAAGTGAAGTGAAGGGGAAGGGGTGGTAATGAGACTTGGGCTAGCAGGTGGAGAATGTAACCCCCTCACTGTAATTATATCCGGATTATGAAATTTAAGTGAAATAGAGACCGATAAGACAAAAATGACATTTATAATCCCTCATCTTTAGGATGGGGTATCACGAAAAACAGTTCAAAACATAATTAATTTGGTCTCACATTCACCTTAAGATACAACTACCTGTGCGGTTAAATCACATTCATAAATATGAGAGTGCGTAACAAAAATCCTGGTAACCCCGGGTTACATGTATATATATAATGGGTTTAAAGTTTCCCAAAATGAGGATTACATATCCAAAAATTATATTTACATCCCATATACATACAGTAATCCCAAACCATTACAGATAACCAACAGTCCAAAATTAAAATGTCCCAAAGAGATCCTAACTACTCCGGGTTGTCCGCTTCCCTTTTGAGCGAAGTCATTGGAAAGAATGAGATTATTAAGAATCCCAATAGTAACAAATCACTCATATAGTATATAAACACATAGCATATAAGTTTATCATGTTCAGCAGCAACTCAATGATTCATGGCTTGCACCACGAATGACACCACTCACGGCTATAATCACAATGCACTATGCCCGCTTTCACGGTAAACTCTATGCAGCTTTTGCCGTAATCACTATGCCAGCTTTCGTTGTAATCTCAATGCCCGTTTTAGCGGTAAACACTATGCATCAGCATCACAAGGCACAAAGCATCATAAAGCTCCATAAAGTGTCACAAGGCATAAGGCATCACGAAGCAGCAGCAGCAACACAATGCATGATACGCATACATACAGTACATTTACACAAAGTATAAGAGAGAAGTCACTACCTTGTTCTTTCCTGATATTCCTTGGCACAGTAGGCTCACGAGTCTGGCATATATCAAATCCTCTTCACTTTGGCAAAACCAAAATCTTGATTCTCAAACTTCCAAATTGCTCCAACACCCAAAATACCACCTTTCAAAATTCAAAAATTCAAGCTTTCTCTTTCTCTTTCCACCTTGATTGCCAAAAAATGGAGAAGGAGGAGAGAGATGGTGAGAGATGATGAAGTGTGCATATTTTCCCTTTGGCCCATACTCCCACCGAATATGAGAGAGAAGAGAGAGAAAAGTGATTGTTTGTCTTATGTGCATAATCCTATGGTCCATGCAATGCCACTTGGCAATATCTTGTTCACTTCCTCCATGAGCTCACATAGGTGCATAACATAGGATTCTGACCCATAGACAATAGATCTCAACCCTTGATCTTTAATCACCAATAAGTTTCCTCTTTGGTAACTGACCAATTGGTCGGTAAATTTCCAATTTTACCATTTTGCCCCTGGTTTCACTATGATTAATAAATCATCACTATGAACATTTATATTAAATTCACATCAGATTTCTTCAAAAGTGTTCAATTACACTAATTACTATCAATCTCAAAGCCATTAGCCCTTAATCTCAAATTGGGTCATTACAATTCTCCCCCCGTAAAATAAAGTTTGCCCTCGAAATTTGTCAAACTACTTAAGCCATAAACTCCAGATATCGCCTTCGCATATCCTCTTTCGCTTCCTAAGTTGCTTCTCTCTGGGTCATTCCCCTCCAGATTACTTTCACATAAGGAATGCTTCTGTGTCTGAGCCTATGTTCTTCTCGATCAATAATCTGTTCTGGCTCCACCGCATATGTGAAGTTATCTTGCAACTCCACTTCCTCATACTTAATGATGTGAGAAGGATCTGGTTGGTACTTCTTCAGTTGGGAAACATGAAACATGTTATGGAGTCTGCTGAAGTTCGGGAGTGGGGCTCCTCGATACGCAACAGGCCTAATCCTCTCAAGGATCTCAAAAGGACCTATATTCCTCGGCTCAGCTTCTTTCTCTTGATAGCTCTCCTGATATCGGTAACTGGAGATATCTTAGTAACACATGGTCACCAACCTCAAACTCTAGAGGCCTTCTCCTCTTGTCAGTGTAGCTTTTCTGACTACTCTGCGCTACAAGGAGCCTCTTACGAATAATTCAAATTTGTGCTAAAGTTTGATCAATAAGGTCTGGCCTATAAAGCTTCCTCTCAAACAATTCATTCCAGCATAATGGTTATTGACACTTTCTCCTATACAACGCTTCATACGGACATGAGTGGCATAATTCATTTCATGAGGTTTAAGCTGTTGAGAGGCATAGGCCACCACACATCCCTACTGCATAAGGACACACCCTAATCCCTGCCTACTGGCATCACTATACACAACGTATGTCAAACTGGGATCAGGTATAATCAACACAGGTGTCATAGTCAACCTCTGCTTCAGCTCCGCAAAGCAATTTTCACAATGTTCATCCCACACAAATGGATGATCCTTTCTTGTGAGTTTAGTCATCGACAAAGTAATACGGGAGAAATTCTGAATGAATCTCTGATAGTAACCAGTAAGACCCAAAAAACTACGTATCTCAGCAACAGTTTTTGGCTTCTTCCAGTCCAGTACTGCTTCCACTTTACTGCGATCCATAAAGACCCCTTCTTGCTAGATAACATGGCCTAGGAATTTTACTTCTGATAGCCAAAACTCGCACTTACTCAATTTGGCATAGAGATGCTTCTCACGCAATATATTCAACACAATTCTCAAATGATACTCATGCTCTTCTCTACTCTTAGAGTATATCAGAATATCATCAATGAATACCATAAAAAACTGATCTAGGTATTGTCAGAAAACACGGTTCATGTAATCCATGAAAATCGCAGGTGCATTGGTTAGCCCAAATGGCATTACCAAGAATTCATAATGACCATACCTAGTCCGGAAAGCAGTCTTCGGAACATCTTCTGCTTTCACTCGCAGCTGATGATATCCCGACCTTAGATCAATCTTCAAAAATACATATGAATCGAATAGTTGATCTAAAAGGTCATCGATTCTGGGGAGAGGGTACTTGTTCTTAACGGTAATCTTATTCAACTCTCTATAGTCGATACACAGACAAAGACTCCTGTCTTTCCTTTACACAAACAAAACTAGAGCTCCCCAAGGTGACACATTGGGTCTAATGAACCCTTTCTCAAGCAAATCTTCAATCTACTTCTTCAATTCTGCCATTTCATTTGGGGCCATACGATATGGGGCTTTGGATATAGAACCAGCACTAGGCACAATTTCAATCGGAAATTGAACTTCCCTTTTAGGAGGCAACCCACTTAGGTCATTCGGAAATACCTCCAGGAATTCATTTACCACAGATATACTATTTAAAGTCTCACTGGTTTCCCCTTGCGCAGAAAAGAAAACCATATACCCCTAACAACTATTTTTCAAATATTTCTCAGCCTTAGCTGTTGAAAGAAAATTTAGGCCAACATTTCTGTTATCAACGCTTTGAGAAACAAGATACATTATCCTCTTGTTCCCACAATCTAACAACATGTTATTTGCTCTCAACCAATCAAAACCCAGAATGACTTCCAATTGGTAGAGCGGTAAACAAATCAAATCTACCACAAATTCATAACCCTTGACGGTTACATCACAATTTAAATAGGCTTCTGTAGTCACAGCCTTAACACCTATCGGCGTTGACACAATCAGATCGAATGGAAACTTATACACATTCATACCCAGGCGCTTCACACAATTATATGTGATAACAGAGTGACTTGCACCCGAGTTAAACAATGCTTGTAACACATATCCATTGAGAAGAACTGTACCTTGTATCAGCTCTGGGGATTTCTGGGCTTCCTCGTGAGTCATGACAAATACATGACCCTGAGTCCTTGGTCTCTACTTCTATCGTGGCTGTCCATAACCAATGGATGTATGTCCCACTTGCTTGCAATTGAAATAGATCACCCGACCATCGTAAGTCTTGCCATGATATGGCTTGTTACAACGAGGACATGTCCATACTGTAGGAGCTCTCTGCTGATCACGACTCCCAGACTGGTAGGGCTTCTTACCACTGCCTCTATATGAAGATGATCCTGAGCCCTTTCGCTTTTGAGAGGCACTACCCTTATTGGGCTTACTATGACCAACAACGACCTTAGCCGGATATAGTTTTCTCATATTTCTCTCTATGATTCGACATTCCTCAACCGCCTTGTTGAACTCGGTTAACTGGTGGGTGGCTAGTCTCTTCCTCATATCATGCCTTAAACCCCACACTAACATATCCGAGCTCAACTCCTCATCATCTATCTTCCGATGATAGGAAGAATACCGAGACAAGCGGATGAAATGGGACAAATAATCTTTAAACAACTCCGTGTCCCCTTGCTTGATGTTCAAGAACTCAGTTTCCTTCTGAAGCCTCACTGACTTAGGAAAATATTTCTCATTAAAATGCTGCTGGAACACTTCCCAGGTCAATGGTATATTTTTGCTCCGCAATGACAAAGCAATATTGTTCTACCAGTGATCTGCATCTCCCTCAACCTTATACACCGCTAGTCGAGCTTTCACCTCTGAGGGATACCCTAACACCTCAAAAAACTTTTCAAGACGGTTCACCCAATCTTCAGCCACCTGAGGATCAAATCTCCCTTTAAATACTGGAGGTAGGTGTTTGTAGAATTTGGAGACCCAAAACTAAAGATCTCTTTCCTCTTTAGCTGGGACTCCATATGATTCCTGGTTTAGTCTCGCATGAGGAGGTGATTCAAGTGGTCGCACTGACCTTTCAACCGTTTCTTCTCTATGGGTCCACTTTTGAGTTTCCTCTTGAGTGGATTGACCCCAACCCTCATTGTTCTTAGCTCTCTCAACTCTGATCTCTTCTTGCAGCTCAGCTATCATATCCCGCTGATCCCAAATCAACCCCATCATTTCTTGCAACGGGTTTGGTGGATTATCATGAACTATCTCCACCTCAGGATCTACTTGTTGTACTCTGGGGTGACCTTTTATTGCTCTTTTCATTCTACAAATAACTCACCCCATTAATCCAACAATCATAGTATACACATAATTCCACAAAGCACACATAACCACATAATCAGAACATATATGTGTATAGAACAACAATTCACAGATGATCCTTTTTCACTAATGTCAACTATGGGAGCTATCCTAGCAAACTCTACCTTTGCTAGGAACTACGGCTCTGATACCAAAAATGTAATCCCCTCACCATAATTACATCCGGATTATGAAATTTAAGTGAAATAGAGACCGATAAGACAAAAACGACATTTATAATCCCTCATCTTCAAGATGGGGTATAACAAAAAACAATTCAAAACATAATTAATCTGGTCTAACATTCACCTTCGGATACAACTACCTGTGCGGTTAAATCACATTCATAAATATCAGAGTGCGTAACAAAAATCCCGGCAACCCCGGGTTACATGTATATATATAATGGGTTTAAAGTTTCCCAAAAATGGGGATTACATATCCAAAAATTATATTTACATCCCATATACATACAGTAATCCCAAACCATTGCAGATAACCAATAGTCTAAAATTAAAATGTACCTAAGAGATCCTAACCACTCCGGGTTGTCCGCTTCCCTTTTGAGCCATATACCCTATTTGAAATGTTAGTCATTGAAAAGAATGAGATTATAAAGAATCCTAGTAGTAACAAATTACTCATACAATATATAAACACATAGCATGTAAGTTTATCATGTTTAGCAACAACTCAATGATTCATGGCTTGCTCCACGAACGACAGCACTCACGGCTGTAATCACAATGCACTATGCCCGCTTTCGCGGTAAACTCTATGCCAGCTTTCACTGTAATCTCAATGCCCGCTTTAGCGGTAAACACTATGCAGCAGCATCACAAGGCACAAAGCATCACAAAGCTCCATAAAGCATCACAAGGAATAAGGCATCACGAAGTAGCAGCAGCAACACAATGCATGATACGCATACATACAATACATTTACACAAAGTATAAGAGAGGAGTAACTACCTTATTCTTTCCTGACGTTCCTTGGCACAGTAAGCTCATGAGTCTGGCATATATCAAATCCTCTTCACTTTGCCAAAACCAAAATCTTGATCTCAAACTTCTAAATTGCTCCAACACCCAAACTACCACCTTTCAAAATTCAAAAATTCAAGATTTCTCTTTCTCTTTCCACCTTGATTGCTGAAAAATGGAGAAGGAGGAGAGAGATGGTGAGAGATGATGATGTGTGCATATTTTCCCTTTGGCCCATACTCCCACCGAATATGAGAGAGAAGAGAGAGAAAAGTGATTGTTTGTCTTATGTGCCTAATCCTATTGTCCATGCAATGCCACTTGGCAATTTCTTCTTCACTTCCTCCATGAGCTCACATAGGTGCATAACATAGGATTCCGACCCATAGACAATAGATCTCAACCCTTGATCTTTAATCATCAATAAATTTCCTCTTTGGTAACTGACCAATTGGTCAGTAAATTTCCAATTTTACCATTTTGCCCCTGGTTTCACTATGATTAATAAATCATCACTATGAACATTTATATTAAATTCACATCAGATTTCTTCAAAAGTGTTCAATTACACTAATTATAATCAATCTCAAAGCCATTAGCCCTTAATCTCAAATTAGGTCATTACAGAAAAGATCAAACGAGAAGCCTACTTACAGAGTAGAGTTTGTATGATCCAAATTTGAATTGGACATGGGAGGAGATTGGTCCAATAGGCTGAGATAATAAGAAAGAGGTTAGGGGTTGCGGCTTGTATGAACATTGGCAAAACATGTGACTAATTTAACCATAAGAAGCACTTGATGATATAACATGTTCGATTTGGTAGGTGATTTGAACTACCTTGCCAGAAGGTAGTGAAATTTATTGAGAGAACAAATACTAAAGATCAATGGGATTTTCATACTTATACGGAATCTATGCCAACGATTGGCACTGTTCCCATCAAATGAAAGGAACTCACCCATATGAGAAGCAATAAGGTGAGCAACAGGGGAGGCATAGTAGTTCAACGGAAGGTCATATATGGAGATCCAAAGCAAGGCATACGTGATGGTGACTGAAGATAATGGGATGTTTGGAATCCAAGTGGAGAAGACACAGAGCGTACCTTGAAGTCTCCAAATCCTACAGTTACGCATAAAACAAGCATAAAAAACATTGTTCAAATGTAACAAGAAATGGTTACGAGCTTCTTGACTGATGGAAACAGGTTGCCTTAGCCTATTTGGTTCAAAGGGAGGGAATGGAAATGAAGGGGCTCATTTTTATCCCCTACAAAACCCCCCAATTTGGAGGGGAAAAAAATGAGGGGATGTGAGGGATTTGGAGCCCCTTCTTTAGGGCCCCTCCCCTCCAATTGTTTATACCAAACAAGATGAGGGACTCATTTTTCATCCCTTCCAACCAAATAGGCCTTAAGTTGCCAATTATTAGATATAAGAGATTAAAGTTTGGAGGCATGGATGTGTTGAGGGTGAAGGACTCACATGAATAGGTAGTGTCTTTGATAAAAGGAAGGTGTTAAGAAGTACAATTTGGCAATCGAAGCATTTGGTGGAGTACTAAACACGAAAACAAGATGATTATGGTGCTGAGGAGGAAAAGAAAAACAAGGAAGGAGGTATAAGGAGCATAAAGCATGAAACTTCAAAAGAGAAACGATAGAGCTAGAGCTATTATGAAAAAACAAAGAAGCAAAACATAGAGAATTCTCTGGCTTCCACCGACTCCTTAGTCATCTCTTCTTTATTACATACTTATATATTTAACTAAATGGACTAGATGGCTTGGTAGCCATATTATTTTTCTTTTTTATGTGCCACAGAGTCATCCTCCCCTTGAGTAGCTAAGGGAATTATTGACAGCCAATTGGAAACTAGTGGCCAACCATAGTGGCATGATGGAAGGCGTTTTGGTCATTTATCCTTGAAATATACTCCCTATGATCCTTAATATAAGACATATTTAGGAAGTTGATCTTGATTATAAATATAAGATATATTTTCCTTATTTATGCATCTTTTCCTAATTTATCCCTATTGATACTTCTTCAATAATAACCAAGGAGGAAAGGGAATAATGAAATTAACCAATGAATGAAAAACCAGACCGAACTGGCCGGTCTGACCGAAAAACCTGCGAACCCATCTCCAGTCCGGTTCGGTTTGCTGCTGGAGAGGGGGGAAGAGTTGAACTAGTGAGAAGCCAATTGAACCAAGATGAATCAAATTAACTCTGCCAAATTGGCGGGTGGCGCGGTTTGGCTGAGTTGGAATTTTTTAAAAAAATACCCAAAACATCGTTGTTTTGGGATCATTTTGGAGCAACCCAAAGCTCCCCCTCGACCCGACCTGAAAACCGACCTGACTTTTTTTTCCCTAATCTAATTGGGGCTTGACTCCACGCGATGACGTGAATGAGATTCTAAAATTTTCTCAGAAACCTCCCTCGATTCCTCGGTTCTCAGTCTGAAACTCTGAATCAGAACCAAATTTCTTTATCTGTTCTCCGTGATTGGTCACTGAAACATAGAAATGAAGTCGGCAATGAGCTTTTGTGCCGTCAAATTTGTGAATTTGAGTACGTGAGCGGTGAATAGGGACCTGCGACTGTGATAGCTAAAATTCCAAAACTGATCTAAACTCTTATCTGACCAAGACTATGATTCATCTACAATTGTGAGAGGTTTTTTTTTTTTGAGTTTTGATTCATCTGTTATTGGCTTGTTACGCTGTCGTTACTGTTCTGAATCCGGTGAGCTGCGGTTTTTCATTCATTGGTAGTAAAACTGAGCTTCTGTAACTATTATTTGGACTTGTGAGCTTGTTATAGTTGGTCATTCATGCGCCTAGTATTTGTCCATTGCTAAATGTGAACTCAAAACTGTTATTTTGTATATATTCATTCATAGGTGAATGTGATTTCTCTATTATTACTTCCTTAATTTCTGGTACTAATACGAAATGACAATAATGGTTAAGTTATGCAACAAGTTGCTGTTTGGAGTAATAAAATATTTCACATAAGAAATTTACAAACTGAAAGGGTGCCTGTAATTGAAGCTGTTTGAATGAACTTGTTATTGAATGAACTTGTTGTTTGAATGAACTTGTTATTGAAGCTTTTTTAGTGATTATATTCATTCTTTGAGATCTCAGTAAATTTCCCTTAATTTAATGTCAAGTTGCCAATATAGTGATATACAACTAGTAACTACTTTAAGTTTTGAAATATGTAGAAGTGACAGTTTAGGATGTATTATTATAAATTTTGCAATTTGAGTTAGTAGATTATTTTTTTATATATACTTATTAATTTAATGTTTTACTAGAAGAGACAATTTAGTACTTTCCCTTAGTTTAGGATGTAACTGCCTTACTGGAAGTAACAATTTAGTAATTTTCCCTTAATTTAATGCCAATATAGTGATATACAACCTGAGTTTATTTCTTTGTTGTTGCAAGGATGGATATATCTAGTTCAGGAAATGAAAATGCCACTCTTAGTTCTATACTGAACTTAATACTCCTAATACCAAACCTCACACTTCCAATTTCAACACTAATCCTACTTCTACTCCCAATATCACAATTCGTTCTAAAACTGATCCAACATGGGCGTATGTTGCCTACAAAAAAGAGGGGACACAAAATGTATACACATGTCTCTTTTATGCTAATAGCTATAGAGGAGGAGGTATACACAGGATGTGTAACCCCCTTCACGCTTAAGGCCGAGATTAGTTCGTAAAAAACGTAATTAATGTGGAATTAGAGACCGTAATAGATTTTGGGACTTAAACAAAGTCGATCTTCCCAAAATCATGGCTTACAAAAACTTTTACAAAACCATTTTATAACGGTCTCATATTCACATTTCAATACTAAATGGCCTGTACAAGTTGATTTCATTCACAAATATCAGAGTATAAAGCAAATTCCCGACACACTCGGGTTCCATTCATTAAATAAGGGATTTACAAAGGCACAAAGCCCACAATTCATTACCCTTAACTTGGGGATTACACAAAACTATACTACCAATCCCAATATACACAATTGTTTCCCAAAAATATCCAAAAGATATACATGATAACCAATAACCCAAAATATACATCTAAATCAGAGATCTATCCGCTCTTCGTCGCCCGCTTTCCCTTTGATCCTTCTGCCTTGTCTAAAACATGGTTTTTGGGAGAGTGAGATTCTAAGGAATCCCCGTAGTAACAAATCAATCATATAATGTACAATAATAATGCATGTAAGCAAATCATTAACTACAACAAGCAACTACAACGACAGTTACAACGGCAATGGTTAGTATGACACATGTCATCCCTTACGATTGCTCACGCTGAATTGCTCACGTTGCATTGCATAACAGCAATCCACACAATACATTTCACCACAGCTGGGATTCATATAATGCATTTCATACACAAGCCATACAGGCAAGATACACACAGCCCACGGCTGGATTCACAAACGCTGCCCCACGGGTCGGATTCACAATATCCATGTCGATTACGACGGTAGTTCAACGGCCGACCTAGAGATCACCACCGTCAATCCCTACACGGCTCACGCTGACCTGCTCACATCGTAATGGACCATGGCACACATTTCAAAAATTCAACGATAAGTTATGCATGCCAAAACATCATACATAATAATATGAGAGAAGAGTCACTACCTTGATCCTTCCGTGCGTGTCCTAGCGCCGGTCTCTCCCGAGGAAGGAAAATGTCGAATCCTATATTTATAATTAGGGACGAAGAGTTATACTCTATTACAAGACTTAATTAACTTGAAACACTTAATTTTGGTTATCATAATTGACCCTTAAGAGGCCACAAATGCCTCTAATAAAAGCTCTAAAAGGTTGGGAAACAATAGGTTAGAGATCTCCTTTCGATGGCCCAAGAATTCCAGAAAATCCAAGTTAATCCATTTGGCATAAAACATAGATAGATAGATAGGTCTCACTCACCTTATCAACTTTCTCAAAGGGAGTTCTTGATTCACCACCTCCCAAAATTTCGTGTGGCCACAAACCACAACCAATGGACAAACTACAACCATAGAAATGTTGCTCTTAACTCAAGGATCAACTTTAATGAAGGGAGTTTGAGCAAAGGAAGGCATTTACTTACCCAAAGATCAAGCTTTCTTCTTTCCCTTGCCTTCAACAATGGTGAACGAGAGAGAGAGAGCAAGAATGAGAGAGAGATGGTGAGGGATGGAGTGAAGAAGAAGAAGCAATCATCACTCTTCTCCACCCATGCTGCAGCCGAAAAGAGAGGAGAGGAAGGAGAGAGAATTGATTATTTTAATCAATTTTAACTTACACACATGCACTCTCCCCCATACCCTCTATTGCCACATGTCAAGTTGCTATTGGCTTACACCAATTAAGTCACCAATTAACTTATCTGATCTCTCCATTAGCCATTTTAATCACACATCCCATTTTCTCTTAGTTAGTAATTAATTTCTCCATTAATTACCACTTATGGCCAATATTTCCATTATTCCAATTTTTCAGTAATTATGACATATTAATTTAATATTGCCATAAAACACATAATAATTCCAATTAAATTCATAATTATCCATAATAATCATGATTAACCCATAATAAAAAATTGGGATATTACAGGATGAAGCAACATCTTGCTGGTGTGTTATAAGTGTAGATGATTAATTTAATACTGCAAGTGAACACTGTCGTAATCAAGTAATATAGAAGTGAGTAGAGTATCGTTCCCTTGAGGATTGATTACTAAGTACCAAAATGAGTAATTTTAACTCTATTTAGTCGATCGATTAGTTGGTGATTGAGAGTACAAAATAAAAATTGAGTAAATATGAATGCAAATGATATGAAACAACTATGAGAAAAAGCCCTATGGGTCAAATTTCACTTAACAAATTCTGGATTGAATCACTTATCTATTCTAGCCCAATTTACTCCATATGATTGATAGTCAAGTTTTCCTAATTTAATTACTAGCCTCTTCCAAAGTCAAGCGATTCTATAATTAATTGCTAATTCAATATATTCCTATATGAATTTAAGCAATTAATTATGCATTAAGATTTATGGAACTCAGTAAGACTACACAACTCATATGAATATATTCCTATTTCATATGCAAGTCATGCGTTTAATTATAGGATCTATACACATGCATCTCCTTCTGGTCTCAACATGTATATTGAAATCATTCAAAAGATGGTCAATCAAATGAAAGCATTAAGGACAATAATTAAAACTCAATCATGAAGGAGAAATTAAAACTAGATTTAATAAGTTAAGATTCAATCGGTCATTAGTAAGCTACGTCATCACCCTAGGAAAATAGAAATTTAGATCATGATGAATTTAAAAACAAAATAAAAATAAATTAACATTACATAAAACTAGAATGAAATCCTCATAAATACTGCATAAAACTTGAATATTAAATTCTCAAACATAAATATACAACCAAAAGATATATGAAAAATTGAGAAATCTAGCCATTCATTTAGGAGGTAAAACCTTTCATATAGGCGGCATGCAAAACCTTATACAGTACTAAGCCTTCCATGTAGGAGGCATGTAGAAAGTAATACAATGCATGAAATTAAATATAAAAAACAACACAATTTATTCATAACTGTCGGAGAAAAGATCTCTCCCTGTCAGAGAATCAAACCTCTACATTTCTTACCTCCTTCCTCCTCATTTTGCAAAGAGGCACATATATATATAGGCAGGTAAAGTCCTTTCATGAGTGCGTCCGTTGCTTTTTTTTTTTCCACAAGTGCTACAGTGTTTAGTGCTTCATTTCACACATAAACAATGACTTCTCAGCAAACTTACCTGTTTTTCCATGACTGCTACAGTATTTTGTTGCCTACTACGGTTCTTCCATCCGCTACAATCACCTCTGTCTGCTACAATAACGGTCTACTACAGTGATTCTGTCATGAATAGTAACCAATGTTACAGTATTGATCTTTTTTCATATATTTATTTATTTTTTTAAATACTATTTAGTTTACACCCAAATATATTATATTAAGCTCAAATACCGTCCATAAAATCATCATATAAGGGAAAATAAATATACAAATATTTTACTTATCAGTGTGTCTGGTTAAATTACTTCTCACAAAAAGGTTACTTCTGATGTGTGTTATAGGATTACAGAGTCTTTGAAAAAATGTTCAAAGAAAAAGTCAGTTGAAGATATAAGAGAAGAAGAAGTTGAAGAAGAGGAGGTTGATAGTGCATCTAAGAAGAGGAAACCTCTTAGACAATAGATAAATATTTCACTCCTAGGACAACTCTTGGAGCTCAACCAACCATCAAGAGTGCCTAAGCATCAAAAGAAGCACAATACAATATGAAGATGCTTATTGCTAAATGAGCTATAGTCAACTGCATTCCATTTAAAGCATTGGAGTGCCCTTTATTTCAAAGAGCTGTGGATGGAATATGCTTTATAGGGTCTGGGTTTAAAGCCCCTAGTACTTATGATTTTAAAACCAACTTGTTAAGAGATTGGAAAAAGGAATGCCAGTTACTCATTGATGGTCATAGAGCTAAATGGAAGAATAATGGCTACACACTTATGGTGGATGGATGGACTGATATGAGACAACAAACTTTGATAAATTTCGTAGTTTATTCTATACAAGAAATGGTGTTTGTTAAGTCTGTTGACGCATCAGATTTAGTGAAAGATGCTAAAACTTTGTTCACATTGTTTTCTGAAGTGATTAAGTGGGTTGGTTCCAAGAATATAGTTCATATGGTGACTAACAATGCTGCTAACTATGTGGCATGTGGAAGGTTGATCAAGGAGAAGTATAGAAATATTTATTGGTCTCCTTGTGCTGCTTATTATTTAAATCTTGTATTGAAAGACATTGCAAACATGCCTCATATGTCGGACATTGCAACAAAGGCATCAAAGATTATAGTATTTGCTTACAATCACATGATATTCTTATCTTGGTTAAGGAAGATGACAGGTTGGAAAGAAATTGTGCGTCCTAATGCTATAAGATTTGCCACTACCTTTATTACATTGCACAGCATATACAAGCACAAGCATGACTTGCAAGCCCTTGTTGTCGACAAACACTTTGTGGACCATAAGCTATCTAAGACTACTCCAGGAAAATTTTTTAGTACGATCATATTAGATAGCCAGTTTTGGAATGAGTGCTACCAAATTGTGAAAATTGTAACTCCTCTGATAAAATTATTGAGAATTGTTTACTCGGATGAGAAGCCCTCACTTCCATATGTTTGTGAAGGCATGCGAAGGGCAAAAAGTGGAATTAAGTAGATGTTCAAGAGAAATAAAGATCACTACAATCCCTACACAAGTATCATTCAAGTGAGATGGGATAAACATTTGAAGACCAATCTCCATGCAACTGCCTATTTCTTGAACCCGGCAGTCGTATATGGTCCAAGCTTTGTTCACAAGGGAGGGTTAGTGAAAGCTTTGATTAATGTAATGGAGGCTAACTCATATGAAAATGTTGATTGCTTTAAGGTAATGAAGCAAGTGACATTATATCTTGATGATAACGAATCTTTCAGTAGAGAGACATGTAAAAAAGGAGCTGAAAAACTAGATCCTTGTAAGTAACTAAGTATTCATCTTTATTGTTTAATGTTTAATTAACAACATATTAATTGATTGCAACTTATATTATGTACATGTTTTATTTTGTAGATGAATGGTGGGTGTACTATGGTTATTCAGTTCCAGAATTGCAACATGTTGCAACACGTATTCTTAGGCAAACATCTGCTTCTTCTGGTTGCAAGAGAAACTGGAGTTCATTTGAGCGCATCCATACAAAAAGGAGAAATAGATTGCAACATCAAAGGCTGGATGATTTGGTTTACACTAACTATAACTTGTGAGTAAAGCATAGGTAACTTTAGATATTATGAAAAATGCTTCTAATTAATATGGATTAAGTTTTAAATTTTAATTGAAATCATTTGTCATTAGAAAATTGAAGGAGTGCATTGAATAAAAAGAAGACAAGTTATGATCCCATTGACTATGAGTTTATTGATGAGGTGGATTTTTGGGTGACTAAAAAAGATCCCATACTAATATATAATGATGAAGATGCAAAAAATCTTGAAAGTGTTCTTAATAATGAAAGCATTGCACTTTCATCAACTCTGGATAGGATTAACGAATGTTTATATAATTATATGTCCTATTAATATCCTGTTACTAATTTATTATCCATCCATATATTTATTTGTTATACATAACCATTGATATTAATTATTGTTGTGCATATGCATAGGTGACGAAGATAGGGACATTCTTGATTCCCCAGCTTTGAATGATGATGTTACTACCACTTACCCTTTCCCCAATCCAACACCTATTGACTCATCTCAAATAGATCAGCTTGATGAGTTATAGAGTTTGTTGAATGATGATAAGCTATGTTTGATGAATGATGTTATTAGCTATCTTTTTTACTATTTTCATGTTATTGGCTGTGTTTGATGAATGATAATTGATATTGTTATGTTTTAACTATATTTTGATGTTAGTTATGGGTTTGCTTTGAAGAACTAACTAGTTATTTTAACTATTTTGATGTTAGTGATGACTTATGAGTTATGAATATTGATTATTTTGTTATCATCAATTAAATTATAATATTTTAATATGGCAGGTTCGACCACCAGTCCGACCCCGGTTGACTTATTAACTTTTAAACCTGTGCCACGACTGGTTCATTGACCGGTCCAGTTTTTCGTTCCTTGAAATTAACAATGATGATTGGGGTATTTTAGAAAATATATATTATTTTAACTATTTTTCTTAATATAATAAAATCAGATAAATATCTCCTATATTAATTATTAAAGGGAATACCAATTTTATTTTTATTGCTTAAAATCTTAGAATTTTTTTAGGCGTGATTTGAAGTTAAATTTACATGAAATTTTTCCTACCTTGGTGATGATGGCGCTTAGATTGGTGGATGCTACGTCCAATTTTGGTGCAGCGCAAGGGCCAAAATTGAAGGGACCCAGTACCTGTGGGGGATCCACGTCATGAGAAGGGGAATGCGTGGCCACCACGTGACGGAGAGGTACTTATGGAGCCCATCTTTTAACCCTCCATCGTGTCTCGCTGAGGTAATGCTTGCCTAGGGTCAACCCTATCCAAATGAAGAAAATTCCTTCTCCCCAGCCACCTGATATGTCCATTGCCCTTGTGGTTCCCACTCTGAGAATGGAATGTTCCAGACATACCTTTCCCACCATAGGATAGTACATTAATGACTAATCCCCCACCTCACGGCTCACATCACAACTTGCTTTTTGGGGCCCGTACCCACATCTTCACGACTGCTTGTCCCCAATGATAACTTCATCTCAGTATCAACAAAAGTAATGACTTCATCTATATGTTAGGATCGGTAGGCACAGCGGAAGAATTTTAAAAATTTTCACCGATCCTAATCGAGGATCTATCAACGGCGTTTAAACCAAGTTGGAAGGATTCATACCTTTTTGATGATTCAGAGTTTTCACGATCTCTAGGAGCCAACACGTTAGGTCCGCTCCCTCTACCGGTATCCACACTAATGCTCTCCAACCGAGACTGTGTGCTAGCGCCTCTAATGTCTCCTAGGGTTTCACTTGCGGCTCTCAATTCTCATGTGCATATGAATATATCTGCTCTATCAAGTTTATAACCTATGAGGGCTATTTTCAAATTTCAAAATTAATCATCATTAATTTCAAAATTAATTAACAATTAATTATCTTGATGAGCTAATTAAATAAATTCAGTTTAAATTAAATCTGTCCAACAGTTTTAATTTAACCTATTTATTTAATCCAAATAAAGAGCCATTAGATTTAATTTATCTTCATAAATTAAATCTGAAATACTATATCTCTATCATGTTAGTTATTAAATTTAATATATCTTAATAAATTAAATTTAAAACTAACGCAATATAATAATATCATATAATATATATACATATATATATAAGGTATATATTTCGAAAATATATATATATATATATCTATATAATATTATTAAATATAATAATATCATATAATATATATAAGATATATATTTTGAAAATATATATCTATATAATATTATTAATGAATTTTATATTATATATATATATATATATATAAAATTCATCCACCCTAAATTAAACATTATCTCGTGTTGGGCCATTCTTGTGTGTGACCCTGTAGGCCCATATGAAGTTGGCAGTGGGCCAATAACTATACTAACCCAAAAGTCGCAAGCGGCCTCTAGCAAGACATTACGACTACCCAATTCATATGAGGATCGTTATCACGATGCAACCTGTCATACAACCATGTCACGTCCTTTTTGTCACACGATATATCGATCAAGGATAAGGCATGGATAATGTCATCCTCTTGTTCCTGACCATTACTTTCTCGATTCCTGAGTAGCCTGATAACAGAGACAGAAACTCCTTTCATCATAGTATGGCCATACATTTCTCAGACTCACTCATCGAGGGGCCCAGTAATATCTCTCTACTAATGTGAGGGACAAATTTCATCTTGATCATTCATATTCCTCTGCATGAAAAACCACTAAGCCCGATCGTAGCCTTTATCATCACCCGGTTAAAAGTGACTTTTGACTAGTTCAAAGCTTAGCAACTCTCATGTAGGAATCCATGATGACCTCAGGTCTAAGGGCATTGTGACGTGGTTATACATGAGAAAAGTTTATGACTTAATCCATGTAGCTTTCTCATAGTGGGTCGGTCTAGCACCTTATACTCTTACAAGTGCCTAAGACTTTGATTCGTATCTCCATATCTTATCAAAGTTATACTGGTCTTATTTCATCTCTGCTCCCGCATAGATGACCGACCAGGGACATTTTAGGACAATCTTTATGAATTATCCAAGGATACAATTATCACAGTTAACATGCAAATAATATGATAACAGAATAGAGAAATTTCATTAAAATAATAATGTTCAAAGTACAATGATTGGCCCTTAGGGCACAATTTCCAACATCCTCCCACTTGCCCTAGGTGCAATCATTAATTTGCCTAATTCCCATTGCCCTAACATGACGCTCATGCTTTGCCTGTGCAAGTAGCTTAGTAAGAGGATCAGCATCATTATCTTCTCCTGCTACTTTGCATATCTTTATATCACCTCTATCATTGATTTCTCTAATAAGATGAAATCGCCTGAGTATATGCTTAGTCCTTTGATGTGACCTAGGCTCCTTGGCCTGTGCAATAGCACCGCTATTGTCACAGAACAAATCTATTGGATTTGAGATGGTAGGCACTACCCCTAGTTCAGTAATGAACTTTCTGATCCAAACGACTTCTTTAGCTGCATCTGATGTTGCTATTACTCAGCTTCTGTTGTAGAATCTTCTACAGTGCTCTGCTTGGAGCTCTTCCAACTTACTACTCCACCATTCAGGAGGAATACATATCCAGATTGCGATTTAAGGTCATCTTGGTCAGTTTGGAAACTTGCATCTGTGTAACCGGTTACGCAGAGCTCATCATCCAATCCACCATAGACCAAAAATAAGTCCTTAGTCCTTCTTAAGTACTTTAGGATATTCTTGATGGTAGTCCAATGACCCTCACCAAGATCTTGTTGGTATCTGCTGGTCATACTTAAGGCAAACGAGACATCCGGTCTAGTACATAACATGGCATACATGATGGATCCAATGGTCGAGGCATATGGAACCTTACTTGTGCGATCTCGCTGATCAGGTGTACTAAGACACAGATCCTTGCTAAGATGGATGCCATGAGACATGGGCATGTAACCCCTTTTTGAATCATGCATACTGAACCTATGTAGTATCTTGTCTATGTATGTGCTCTGACTTAAACCTATTAGTCTTTTGGATCTATCAAATTTGTAGCATCAAAGGCAATCATATCACAGAAAAAAGGGGAATAATGTACTTCTAGGATTGAAGAATGCAGAATTGGATAAGTATTCTCACTGGATAGTTGTTACACAAGCTTGGGTATCTTTCAAGAAAAATCTTTCTTCAAGTAGGTTAGAGTTGCATGAATGGAGGCATGTTGACATTTGTGGAAAGTCTAAAAGTTTGAAGCTTGTCATATAAATGTCAGAATGGCGATTGTTTTCACATAGTCGTGAGGGAGGAGATGTTAGATTAAGGCTCCCTTCCTATGTGGAGAAAGACTCATAATTCTATATATCTCCTATTTTATGTATTTCCTATGTAGTAAAAAAGAAAAGAAGGGAGAGGAAAGGGGGAAAAAAAGGAAAGAAGGGAAAAGAGTGAGAGAATGAAAAAAAATTCTGATTGTTTTTTGTGGAAAAGAATATTCTCTCGAAGTTTCCTAATTTGAGATTGTATCTTACTTATTTAAA
Organism: Inga oerstediana; assembly: GCA_963210345.1. Taxonomy (NCBI): domain Eukaryota; kingdom Viridiplantae; phylum Streptophyta; class Magnoliopsida; order Fabales; family Fabaceae; genus Inga; species Inga oerstediana. Next base: position 44,653,290 of record OY723409.1, read on the forward strand.
TGGAGAGGGGGCCTATTACCTTTTTTGTGCTAGAGAGGCCGGATAGGCCACTAAAGGCTAAAGCTGAACATCTTAACTTTTTATATTAGGATTTAATTACAATTAAGAAAGAATTAATTATGATAAATGAATTTATCATGACATTATTGAAATAAAAAAAAGTTTATTTAAAATATGATTTATGATTTATAATATAAAAAAATAATTAGAAGTAAAAATAATATGACTAAAAAGATAAAGAATATATATATATATATATTTATAATTAAAAAAAGAGAAGAAGAAGACTGTCTTGAGTTCAAAAGAGGTGTGTGAGACAGTGAGAGAATGACATGGAGGAGGGTATATATTTAAAAAAAAAGAACCAATAGCAAAAAATATTATATATATTAACTAAAGGGGCCCGTGGCCCCTGAGCTCTCACATGGGGGAGGGGTAGGGGTGGAAATAGGCCAGGCCAGGTCAGGCTTTTGCCTTAACAGGCCTGGCCTTTAAGGCACAAATTGGCCTGAGCCTGGCCTGTGGCCTGTTGAAGGCCAATTTTTAGGCCTGGGCCTGGCCTGAAGCCTGTTAAGAAAGCCTGAATTTTTAAAATTTTTTAAGCAAACCGACAGGCCTACAGGCCACACTGCAAAACAGGCCAACAGGCCACACTGCAAAACAGGCCAACAGGCCATAGGCCGAAAACAAATCTCCTTAACAGGCCTCCTTAAACAAGCTGAAAACAAGCTAAAAATTACAGGCTCAGGCGAAATTATCCTTTAACCCTTATTTGATTTTTTTTAAATATATTTTTACAGGTTTAGGCCGGCCTCACAGGCCTAACAAGCTGTCAATAGGCCTTGGCCTAGCCTATTAAGCAAAACAACCTTTTGTTTTGGCCTTGGCCTGGCCTTTTAGCCTGATAGGCCAGGCCAATCACAGGCCAGGCTACAGGTGTTAGATCTCATGTTTTGATGATAACAAAAGAATGGTTTGAAAAGGAAATGTTTAATAATCAAGCTTGAACTAAGTAATGACAGGAATAAGCTTTACTTGAGGTAAGCATGGAAGTAGTGAAGATTGGACAAGAGAAAATGCTGAGGAACTTGATCAGAAGCAAATCTTTTAAGGCATTACTCGAGGCGCTACTCGAGTAATGAGACAAAACTTGAAGTAACAGAAGAGAACTTCCAGTAACCTGCCACCATTACTCGAGGAACTACTCGAGTAACCAGGTAAAATTTTAAGGTTGCTCTCGGCCTGCTAATGTTACTCGAGGAGCTACTCGAGTAACCATGTGAAAACTTCCAGTTACCTTCAAGTTTTCCCAATGATACTCGAGGAGCTACTCGAGTACCTTTGTTTCAGAAAATATGGACTTCTCGGCAGTTTGTACCACTGCTAATGTTACTCGAGGCGCTACTCGAGTAACCCTGTGAAAACTTCCAGCTGACTTCAAGTTTTCCCATGATACTCGAGGCGCTACTCGAGTAACCGTGTATTTGAAAATATGAAGCTCTCGGCACTTTGTACCACTGCCAATGTTACTCGAGGAGCTACTCGAGTAATGCACTAAGGTGAGTGAAAACTTGAGGTTAGTACCCGATTAACTTGAACTCTCTTTATTTCATCTTCCTCAAGTCCTTATGGTTTAAGTGGATTCCTCGAGTATGTACCCCAGTATATGCAAATGTTTTCAAAGTAAACTTCAAGTCATTACCAGAGTAAATCATGTTCAAAAGTCTCTGTTACTCGAGGAGCTACCCGAGTAACCTATGCAAAAATGAATATATTACTCGAGTCCCTACTCGAGTAACAAGGTAATTGCTCTCGGTCTTGAAATCCTGCCAACATTACTGGAGTAGAGCATCGAGTAATCAAAAGTTTTATAAAGGATTACTCGAGGTGTTACCCCAGTAATCTATGAAGTTGCAAAAGCTTTACTGGAGTAGCTACCCGAGTAAATAACTATTCCCAAAGGTCTGAAATTTAATTTACTCCATGCACTACCCGAGTAATCTTGTTTCTCTTCATTGAATTTCAATTAAACAAAGATTTCACGATGTTACTCGAGGAGCTACTCGAGTAAACTTCAAGGGTTACTCGAGGAGCTACTCGAGTAAGCATACCCAGAAATTTAGAAATCATTCAAACTTTCATTATATTGTTTCCTATATGATTAACCTTTCTTTGTATTAGCATTCTTAGTATATTTACAGAGAAACAATGAAGAAATCATATCAAGAGATGAAAATCAAAAGAAACGTTCAAATGCCAACCACCGCCAACGGATATTTTTCAAAATAACTTGAAAAGTCAATAGTGGCTGCGCACTCACCAACGGACGAAAGGAAGTGTTCCAACGGTCATCACCAACATACCTATATATATGGGAACCTTCAAACAGAGAAATAACAACCAAGCACACATACGAATGTATCATTAAGTTCATCACTCTGTTTTCACGTTGAAATTGTATTTCTATGCTTCAGTGATTATCATTCACTCTTTGAGAGAGATATTTCATTCAAACTCAATAGTTGTTATTGAGATAACTTAAGGTTGTGGAACCTTGAGTTGGGATTGGATTACAACCTGTAAGGGGGAGCGAGTGTCCAGGTGTAAGGAACTTGCTTGTACTGAGGTGCCAAGAACCCACTGAATCTTGGAAGTTATAGTGAAACTCTCAGAGAAGCTCTGAGGACTGGACGTAGGTCAAAGTGGTTGTGACCGAACCAGTATAACTCCCGGTGTACACTTCGGTGATATTTCTCCTTACTCATTACTGTTTTAATTCTTTTGTCAAAGTTTTATATTTTCGAAAGAAATTCCAGTTTCACCCAATTTACCCCCCCTCTTGGGTGAAACGCTTGATCTAACATTTGGTATCAGAGCATAGGTCTTCTTGTTAAGGTTTAACAGCCTAAGAAGGATCCAATGGCAAGCATGGGTGAAGGAATTCTTCCCGACGGAGCGTCCATCACTAGACCCCCTGGTTTCAATGGAGAACACTTTTCTTTCTGGAAAGCTAAGTTCAGAGTGTTCGTGATGGCTACTGAATATGGGCTATGGGATGTAATTGAGAGTGGAAATTATCAACCTACAAAGACTGTAGATTCTCAGAAAATTCCAAAGACGCCAGCGGAATATGATGAGAATGACAAGAAACTTATCACTCTCAACAGCAAAGCAATTCTGATGTTACAAAGCTCTTTGAGTCAAAATGAATACTTCAGAATTTGCACACTTCCAACAGCAAAGGAAATGTGGGAAGCTCTGGAAATAGCTCATGAAGGAACTTCGGGAATAAAGGAGAATCGAATCAACACCTTGATCACTGAATTCGATCTACTTCGAATGAAATCAAGTGAGTCAATTTCTGAATTCGAACTTAGATATACTCATCTTGTTAATCAACTTGCAGCACTAGGCAAAGTCTATGATCAAAATACCCAAGTACGAAAGATTTTAAATATTCTTTCTAAAGAATGGGAGGCCAAAGTCACTGCGATAGAAGAGGCAAAAGGAGAATCAATGAGATCAGTTGCTTCTCTATTTGGAAGTCTTTCTGAATATGAAAGCAAATTAAAGTTCAAACGTGAACTAGATGACATCAGTGACAAAAGAAAGAGAGGTCTAGCACTAAAAACAAAAGAGGAAAATCAAGATGAAGATGAGGAGTTTGATGATGAAGAAATGGGCTTAATCATAAAACGATTCAGAAAGTTCTACAAGAAAGGTCAAGGCTTTAAACACTTTCAAAAAGGAGGAACTAGTAGCAAAGATCATATCATTTGTTATGAATGTGGAAAACCAGGACATATCAAATCAGAATGTCCAGAGCTCAATCAAAAGAGCAAAGAAAAGAGAAAAGGCAAATTCTTTAACAAAAAGAAGGCCTTTGTATCTGCTATATGGGGAGATAGTTCCTCTGACGAAGAAAGTGATGAAGAAGAAGTAGCCAATATATGTCTTGTTGCCCAAGAAGAGACAGAAGAAGAGGTAAATGATTCTGAACCTACCTATGATGAATTACTCTCTGAATATAATGCTTTACATTCTGAATTCATCAAAGTAGTTAAAGAATTAATTGTTTTCAAAAAAAAAACAAAGCTCTTGAAATTGAACTTAAAGAAAGTTCAGAAAAGAATTGTGAAAATTGTTCTTCGTTGAAAAAGAAAAACATTGATCTCACAAAAACTCTTGAAAATTTTACCAAAGGAAGTGAGATGCTAAGTGTAATTTTAAAAGAACAACGATTTGTAAATGACCGATCTGGTATTGGATATGATCCAAAAACAGATAAAAGGAAAGGTAAAAAGAAAGTAGGAGGTAAGCCATATTTAAATTATTTTTAGCATTATGTGCATATATCAAATCCTTTTGCATTTTGTAATTACTGTAATAGAAAAGGTCATTATACCTCTTCATGCATTCATAAGAAGAAAAGAACAATAGGAACCTACAAATGGGTACCTAAAGGCACATATGTTCAGAAAATCATTTATACTAACCCAAAAGGACCCAAAAAGAAGTGGGTACCTAAGACTTAGTCACTTGATTGCAGGTATGTCTTAAAGCATCAAAAAATAACAAGTGGTTCATAGACAGTGGATGCTCTAGACATATGACCGGAGATTTCGAAAGTTTTACCACATTGCAACCTAAGGAAGGAGGAAAGGTAAAATTTGGAGGAAATCAATCCGAAAAAATAGCAGGAATTGGTGAAATAAAAAATGACAAAGGCATACAAATCAAAGATGTATATTATGTTGAAGGCTTGTGTCATAATTTGCTGAGCGTAAGTCAAAGTGCAGACAAAGACAACTGGATAATATTTGATTCAGAGGAATGTCTAATTGTCAACAAGAAAGACTTACTACTTGATAAGAAGAATATCAAGGCTAAGCTCAGAGCAAAAAGGGAAGGTAACTGCTATACCTTAGATATTAGTATAAATGAATCTGAAAATTGTTTTCTGAGTAATGTCGATGAAAGTTGGCTATGGCATAAAAGATTGGCTCATGTCAACATGCATCAACTAGGCAAACTACTCAAAAAGGATTTAGTTCTTGGATTACCCAAAGTAAATTTCAAAAACGATTTGATTTGTGATGCATGTCAAAAGGGTAAACAAACTAAATCATCTTTCAAATTGAAAAATGAGATTTCAACAAATAGACCATTACAATTACTTCATATGGATTTAGTTGGACCAGCAAGAGTAAAGAGTCTTGGTGGCAACTTATATTCATTGGTCATTGTTGATGATTTCTCAAGATTTACATGGGTTATTTTTCTATCATCAAAAGATGAAACCTTTGAAGAATTTATTGTTTTTGCCAAGAAAGTGCAAAATGAGAAAGGTATGTCTATTGCAGGGATTAGGACTGATCATGGTGGAGAATTTGAAAATCAAGCCTTTGAAGAGTATTATGATACTAATGGCATTGATCACAATTTCTCTGCTCTAAGGACGCCTCAACAAAATGGAGTTGTGGAACGCAAGAATAGAGTGCTTACTGAAATGGCTAGAACAATGTTAAATGAAAAGAACATGTCTCAAGTCTTCTGGGCTGATGCTATGAGTACAGCATGTTATATTTCAAATAGAGCCTATATCAGAACGAAACTTGGGAAGACACCATACGATCTATTCAAAGGAAGGAAGCCAAACATTGCTCATCTACACATCTTCGGTTGTAAGTGTTTCATTCATAATAATGGTAAAGATAACTTAGGAAAATTTGATTCTAAAACTGATGAAGGAATTTTCCTAGGATATTCTAACCGAAGTAAAGCATATAGAATTTTCAATAAAAGAACTTGTGTTGTTGAAGAATCAATTCATGTTGTATTTGATGAATTTGAATCCTCTGACAAAACCATTGATGAAGAACAGGAAGTTGTTTTAAATCAAGAAAATGGTCAATCTATTTCTAAGTCTCTTATTCCAGAGGTTGATGAAACTAAGGAAGAAGAGCAATCTCTAGGTCAACCTAAAGCCTGGAAATACAATAGAAGTCATCCCTTAGATCAAGTCATAGGAGATGTGAATGAAGGAATCAAAACCAGAAATAGAGTTTTCAATGAAGTAAGTTTCTCTGCATTCATTTCTGAGATTGAACCTTCTAACATTGATGAAGCCCTATCAGACAATGATTGGGTCATAGCAATGCAAGAAGAACTAAATCAATTTGAAAGGAATCAAGTTTGGGATTTGGTGCCCCGACCCAAAGATCATACGATCATTGGTACTAAATGGGTATTCAAAAACAAACTTGATGAATCTGCAATTATTGTCAGAAACAAGGCAAGATTGGTGGCCAAAGGCTATAATCAGGAAGAAGGAATTGATTATGAGGAAACGTATGCTCCAGTGGCTAGGTTGGAAGCTATACGTGTACTTTTAGCCTTTGCATGCATCAAAGGATTCAAACTCTATCAAATGGATGTTAAGAGTGCTTTTCTAAATGGTTACATCATGGAAGAAGTGTATGTAGAACAACCTCCAGGTTTTGAAGATGTCACTAAACCGGACCATGTTTTCAAACTTAAAAAGGCTTTGTATGGTTTAAAACAAGCTCCTAGAGCCTGGTATGAAAGGCTTAGTAAGTTTCTCATCAATCAAGGTTTTGTACGGGGAAAAGTTGATACAACATTATTTATAAATAGAAAACGTGATGATATTTTAATTGTTCAAATATATGTTGATGATATTGTTTTCGGTGCTACTAATGAATCTCTGTGTAAAGAATTTTCTAAGATAATGCAGGGAGAGTTTGAAATGTCAATGATGGGAGAATTGAATTTCTTTCTTGGTTTGCAAATTAAACAAAGAAAGAATGGAATCTTCATATCTCAAACAAAGTATTTAAAAGAGCTATTGAAGAAGTATGGAATGGATGAAGCAAATGGCTCAGACACGCCTATGAGCTCAACAACGTTGCTTGATGCTGATGTCAAAGGGAAAGACTACAATATCACAAAATATAGAGGAATGATTGGATCATTACTCTATCTCACGGCAAGCAGACCAGACATCCAATTTAGTGTTGGCATATGTGCAAGATATCAATCGGTGCCAAAGGAATCACATGCTGAAACGGTCAAAAGAATCTTTAGATACCTTGCTGACACACCAGAATTGGGTCTATGGTATCCCAAAGGAAGAAGTGAATATTTAATTGCATATTCAAATTCTGATCATGGAGGATACAAGACAGACAGAAAGAGCACCAGTGGACAAGGACAATTTCTTGGAGGATCTCTTGTCTCGTGGTTAAGCAAGAAACAAAATACAGTGTCTCTTTCGTCAACAGAAGCAGAATATATTGCAGTCTCAAGTTGTTGTGCACAAGTGATATGGTTAAAACAACAACTACAAGACCTTGGTATTTATCTCAAAGAAATACCAATCTATTGTGATAATACAAGTACGATAAGCTTGGCAAAGAATCCAGTTCAACACTCTAGAACCAAGCATATCGATGTCAGGCATCACTTCATTAGAGATCATGTTCAAAAGAAGGATGTGAAAGTAATATTCATTCCTACTCATCTTCAACTAGCTGATATCTTCACAAAACCCCTTGCAAAAGATCAATTTCTATTCATTAGAAGAGAATTGGGAATGGTAAATCCCAATGAGTTATAAGAAATTTTAAGTATTTCATAATATTAGATGAAGTCATTTAATAATGTTTTGATGATCACTAACTTAAGCATCGGAGTATATAGAAACGTGTTTTGCAGGAAGAAAGAAACTCTGTTTTGGAAAACAAAAATAGGGATAATCAGAGGACACATTTACTGGAGTACCAACTTGAAGTTATGGCTAAAACAGAAGCAATACCCGAGGAGTAACTTGAGGTAAAGTAGAAGCTTACTCGAGTATATACTCGAGTAATGGCCTCCAAAACTGGAAGAGTCAGAAGTTGAGAAGCTATTTACTCGAGTCAGGCCTCGAGTAAACTTGAAGCTTACTCGAGGTAGGCCTCGAGTAATGTCGGAGCTCAGATTCTCAAGGTGTTGAATAATGACTCAAAATTGACCCAAATGGACTATGAATGATCGAGGGAACATCCATGGATAATTACTATATTATTCATGACAGGTACGCAATTTAAATGAATTATTTTTGAATTTTTCTGTATGAACACTCGAGGAAGGCCTCGAGTAAACTTGAATATTACTCGAGTAAGGCCTCGAGTAAAGTCGGGTTTTAGGTCTTTATCTTGCGCAAACTCGGTCATTTCCACAAAATCTCCTCGAGTAAATCACTATACACTCTTTCAAAAACTTTTCCCAATCAATTCCTTGCCTCATTTCCGTCAAAACCCAACTGATTTCAAGTCCAAAAACTTCCTATTTTGCTCAGAATCTCTTTGCCCTATTTCACGCTAAGTATCTCTAGTTTACAGAAAATCTCAGTTTTCAATCTTTCTGAAAAATGAGAACCAAAAACCTTACTCCCATAGAATCTTCTGAATCCCAACAACATTCTGATCCTCTTTCTTCTCCTCCCAAAAAGAGAAGAAAGCTAACACCAAGACCAAAAGCCAAAATTCCTCTTCAAACTCAATCTCAACCGAAAGCCAAAGGGGTTGTAATCAAAGAGCCCATTGTGACTAGGGCTCAGTCTAAGAAGAGTTCATCTACTGGAAGAGGCAAGGGTGCCAAATCTCCTTCACCACCTCCCTCTGACTCCTCTACACCCTCTTTCACTCCAAAGCCTATCAAGAAGCCAAAATATGACAAAAATGTGGCTAAGGCTATGGCTGGGATCATTGACCAAATGGAGAAGGGTCAATCTTCTAAGAAGTCCAAGATTCCAGAAGCAGAGATCACTTCCCCTCCAAAGGGTTTCAATGTGGGCAAACTGATGGAGTCTCCCAAGTACTTAACACAATTCTCCAGAAGAAAAGTGTGTAAGACCCACTACGTTGATCTGAAGTTACTTCAAGAGGTAGTGAAGCATGACTTAAGTCCTTATTTAGAACCTTTTATGCCTTGGCTATCTATTAGGTTACCATTTTGCACTAAAATAATTACCCATTTTTATTGCAACTTAGAAATTATAGATGAACCTAACCGAACCTCAGTTGAGGAAGAGATGACCACCACTGTTAGAGGTCAAAAGATACTGATATCTCCCTCTAGAATTAATTTGTGGTTAGGAATTGAGAACCCCCCTGATGATATATACTCTGAACTTGAGCCAAATCAAATTTTTACCATTCTGAAACCCGGTGAGTTAGTTGGCCCCCTAAATTTTAAACCAAGTGATATGTGTGATCACTATAGGGTCCTTTGGTACATTTACTCTAGGTCCCTAGTAAATAAAGCCAACAACTACACCCATTTCTCTGATAGGGACTTTAGGTGGTTTGCTTCACTGCTTCTGAAGGAACAAAAAGATCTGGGAGAGTATATATTTTCTGAAATGAAAAGGTACAAGGTGGATGGAAAGGGTACCACTCCAATGCCATATCCCCAAATTGTGTCTCTTATCTTGAAAGAGAACAAAATATGGTACTTGGATAGTAAGGAGCCAATTGAGAGGATGACCCCAGTAGGGAGGAACCAGATTGGTAAACTGAACATCGACATCCCTCTCAAAGGGCCACTGGAGTCTGGGTCCAAGAAGAAGCGAAAGGCCACTGAGGCAGAGACCAGTAGGATGGATGACACTCAGTCATCGGCTCCAGCTGCTACCACATCTTCACCATCCTTCCTGAATGCCACTCTCCAGCACTTTATGGAGAATATGCTCAGAGGCTTTCATGTGGACATAGCCAACACAAATGCAGAACTCATAACCCACATGAACACAAAAGTGAGAGAGTTGGTTGAAAGAATGGATCGAAGGCATGAGGAGTTGCTAGCAGAGCAACGTGTCCAGGGAGAGACATTGAGACTGATCCTGGCACGATTGGATTCCTTGGGTCCTGGACCTTCTTCCGGTCCCTCCTCATCTGCACCACCACCATTTCCAGTAGACCCTCCTTCAGACATTCCTATTCCTGAGGCTGAACCATCTACCCCTCTGGTTTCTGATCCACTTGAGCCCCAAGGGAAAGATATCTTATTCACAGTGGATGATCCTGATACCCATGAAACCACTCATATTATCATCGACCATTCACCTCAAAAGCCACAGCCAGAAACCACTTCAAAACCCATTCCCTCTCCTACTCATACTGAGGAGATATCTCCCTCTTCATCACCTGAAAAGCATACACCTGAGGTTGAGATTTCACCTGAGACTCAGATCACCCCGGAAGGAGACACCTCCACTATGGTTGTCTTCCAACCTTCTCATCCCGGAGATGACATCCATATTCCTCCACTTCATCTGCCTGATCCAGTACCCTCTAGCTCATTTGATTCTTTAGAATCAAATGATTCTATGGTCCTTCCAGCAACACCAATTTCCATGGCCAAGCCTCCTAGCCCTCCACTTGATTGATGAAGCCAAAAAGGGGGAGAAGAGCTTGAGAGTGATTTTGTGGATATGTCTGGATATGTCCTAGCTTAATTTGGGATATTTGGTTGTATATGGGCTCAAGGGTGCATTTTGTTATTAGTGTTTCTTGAATTTAAATTGTAATTTGAAATTCTTAAAGTTTAATGCAAGTGTGTTTAAATTATGACTTCATTTGATATCATTTAAGTTTTGAATTATGATACATGGTTGGACTAATGAAGTTATTATGTATGCAAGGTATATTCAACCTTAATAAGAAATAATTAATTAAGAATCCAATTTGAAAAACCATGTTCAAAATCACCAAGTTTTGTCATCATCAAAAAGGGGGAGAATGTTAGATCTCATGTTTTGATGATAACAAAAGAATGGTTTGAAAAGGAAATGTTTAATAATCAAGCTTGAACTAAGTAATGACAGGAATAAGCTTTACTTGAGGTAAGCATGGAAGTAGTGAAGATTGGACAAGAGAAAATGCTGAGGAACTTGATCAGAAGCAAATCTTCTAAGGCATTACTCGAGGCGCTACTCGAGTAATGAGACAAAACTTGAAGTAACAGAAGAGAACTTCCAGTAACCTGCCACCATTACTCGAGGAACTACTCGAGTAACCAGGTAAAATTTTAAGGTTGCTCTCGGCCTGCTAATGTTACTCGAGGAGCTACTCGAGTAACCATGTGAAAACTTCCAGTTACCTTCAAGTTTTCCCAATGATACTCGAGGAGCTACTCGAGTACCTTTGTTTCAGAAAATATGGACTTCTCGGCAGTTTGTACCACTGCTAATGTTACTCGAGGCGCTACTCGAGTAACCCTGTGAAAACTTCCAGCTGACTTCAAGTTTTCCCATGATACTCGAGGCGCTACTCGAGTAACCGTGTATTTGAAAATATGAAGCTCTCGGCACTTTGTACCACTGCCAATGTTACTCGAGGAGCTACTCGAGTAATGCACTAAGGTGAGTGAAAACTTGAGGTTAGTACCCGATTAACTTGAACTCTCTTTATTTCATCTTCCTCAAGTCCTTATGGTTTAAGTGGATTCCTCGAGTATGTACCCCAGTATATGCAAATGTTTTCAAAGTAAACTTCAAGTCATTACCAGAGTAAATCATGTTCAAAAGTCTCTGTTACTCGAGGAGCTACCCGAGTAACCTATGCAAAAATGAATATATTACTCGAGTCCCTACTCGAGTAACAAGGTAATTGCTCTCGGTCTTGAAATCCTGCCAACATTACTGGAGTAGAGCATCGAGTAATCAAAAGTTTTATAAAGGATTACTCGAGGTGTTACCCCAGTAATCTATGAAGTTGCAAAAGCTTTACTGGAGTAGCTACCCGAGTAAATAACTATTCCCAAAGGTCTGAAATTTAATTTACTCCATGCACTACCCGAGTAATCTTGTTTCTCTTCATTGAATTTCAATTAAACAAAGATTTCACGATGTTACTCGAGGAGCTACTCGAGTAAACTTCAAGGGTTACTCGAGGAGCTACTCGAGTAAGCATACCCAGAAATTTAGAAATCATTCAAACTTTCATTATATTGTTTCCTATATGATTAACCTTTCTTTGTATTAGCATTCTTAGTATATTTACAGAGAAACAATGAAGAAATCATATCAAGAGATGAAAATCAAAAGAAACGTTCAAATGCCAACCACCGCCAACGGATATTTTTCAAAATAACTTGAAAAGTCAATAGTGGCTCGCACTCACCAACGGACGAAAGGAAGTGTTCCAACGGTCATCACCAACATACCTATATATATGGGAACCTTCAAACAGAGAAATAACAACCAAGCACACATACGAATGTATCATTAAGTTCATCACTCTGTTTTCACGTTGAAATTGTATTTCTATGCTTCAGTGATTATCATTCACTCTTTGAGAGAGATATTTCATTCAAACTCAATAGTTGTTATTGAGATAACTTAAGGTTGTGGAACCTTGAGTTGGGATTGGATTACAACCTGTAAGGGGGAGCGAGTGTCCAGGTGTAAGGAACTTGCTTGTACTGAGGTGCCAAGAACCCACTGAATCTTGGAAGTTATAGTGAAACTCTCAGAGAAGCTCTGAGGACTGGACGTAGGTCAAAGTGGTTGTGACCGAACCAGTATAACTCCAGGTGTACACTTCGGTGATATTTCTCCTTACTCATTACTGTTTTAATTCTTTTGTCAAAGTTTTATATTTTCGAAAGAAATTCCAGTTTCACCCAATTCACCCCCCTCTTGGGTGAAACGCTTGATCTAACAACAGGCCCCTGACAGGCCGCCTAACCTGTTTCCACCCCTAAGGAGGGGTAATGTATATACCCCTACTCGTCACTTCACTGTAGCAACAGTGAAGTGAATATTTCAGGAGGCAGTAGGGCTATCTAAGAAGCTGTGTCGCCATCTGGTATTTTCGTGGTTTAGGGTTTCACTTCGTGGATTGACAAGGTACTTCAAATGACTTCTATTTTTTAAAGTCTCTTCATAAATATTGTCCTACTCAACAAGCTCTTTCCATTGGATGTATTTTCGAAATGATTAGAGCAAACTTTTGTATTAGAGTTTGGAATAAGTGTTAAGTTTTAACAATATATGATCATAGAATTCTAGCGCTATTTTAGTCAAGTTCTATAGGTTTAGTTTTATTTATTGAATTTCTTGAGAATTTAGAAATTTAATTTTTATTTAAAAAATTTAGGAATTTTGACATATATGATATTTTAATGATTAAATTTAAATTGAATGATTGATTTTGGTTTGTTGGAGGTATTATTGAATTTTTTATAGTTTAGTTTTGAAATTTAAGCTTGAAATTGAGGTGAGAATTTTAATGGAATTCTATATTTTAAAAATTTTGGGATTTTTCTTAAAGTAAGCTATTTGGAGTGATTTGGATTTTTTTAAGAAAAAAGAAATTGTGTTGAAATGATTAGTTATGGTTTATTGGAGATTTGAGAATTTTTCTTTACTTATAAAGTACAAACTTTATTTATATAAGTAAACATACAGTTGAAGTGTTGTGGTAATACCCATCAAGCCATGACTAACTTTACATGCATACATACATACAAAAAAATAAATACACCCATGATTAACTTTACACACACACACAGACACACACACCCAATTATTAACTATTAAATTGGAAAGTAGAGATTCATAATAATTATCCAAATACCTTAAAGAGTTATTAATGTGTAGCAAATTGATTGCTGTAAACTGATTTTGGATTGTGTTTAAGCTCTTGGATTAGGAGCATTGTGGTATTACTTTGTTTTAGCGAGAGGTAACCACTTTCTTCTTGTTGTATATACTTGTACGATGTTTGTGAATGATTTTTAACTATATAGAACTATAAATTTGTTATTGGTTTGTGATATGGACTATGAAACTATGTTGTTAATGAAATTGTTTTATGGGACTTATTTTCATTGAGAAATGACTAGTGACATAATATATATAAATTGATATTTGATTTATGAGATTGGAAAAGCTATGCTGACAACTTGTGCATTGATAATAGCTTGTGATAACCCGTTGCAATTATGCCTCTGGAGTATTGATATGAGAGGGGATGGTGGATGTTGATTTAATGGGAGCTTATTCATAGAGGAAATAAGGGGGTGGGCTTCCAAGTATACACTGGTTAGTCTTTTGGCCTATTTCTATTGAGCAGGGCCTTGACACCCCACTAATACATTAGAGGGGGAACCCATGGTCTGGTCTTGTGCTCTATGGATTTTGGCCTGTCTATATCACTTGATCAATGGGCTTGTTGAGTTGAACTATCAGTCACTTGGGTGAGTACTAGCCTATGGGTTTAGTCAGAGGAGATAAGGCGAGGAGGAAATAAGGAGATTAGAGAGTAAATCCTTGGTATTGATTTTTGTGCACCCATGTGATAAATATACATGTATCCACGTGACATTTTTGATAATGCTATAAATTTATAACTATCCCACTTGACATGTCATGAGCACTTACTCGTATATCTGATGAGATGGATTGTTGATTGCTGAGGTTTTTGTCTCACCCTGTTGATTTAATATTTTCCTAGGTGATAGTTCTCGTGCGGGTCCATCAAGGAAGATTCTGGAAGCTTAAGCTACTTCTGCTAAGAGCGGTGCTTCCATCTTTTTGGTATATATTGGATTACTGTATATTGCCACAATAGGGCTCATCTTGCATGCATTAACTATATACTTTTGATATCTCTGTGACTGGATAACTCTTGATGATTTTGGGTGCATAAAAGCCTTATGATTTTGTTTCAAACTTGTGGATCCACAACTTGATTTGATTTGTATATTTTGATATGTGATGAAGTATTATTCAGTTATTCCGTTAAATAGTTTGGGCTTAATACTGAATATTTATTTTATGCCTTATGAAGTCAAAAGCCCAATTGTGTGCATGATAAAGTTAGATGAATGGTTTGATTAAACCTTTAGTTAATTTTTGTTTTAAGGAAAGGATTTTATAGAGGCCGAGAAGCTCAGAGTGGCTGTAGAAGTCTAATTATACAGCTATGTGAGAGAAACGAAAAGAGAAAGTGAAAAAAGCCACTTGACATATCAGTATCGGTAAATTAGCATTTGTGGATTCTTTGACCATTCGATCAAGCTAAAATTTGGGCAATAGCTTTAGAACATATGGTTCATTGTTTTGAACGGTGGGATCAGCATTTAGAGATTTGGTGTTAGACTAAACGCGTTTGTGGTCAAGGACATTTTCTAGTATTTTCAATTGCTTTATTTTCTATTATAAACTTGTAACTTCAGTTGTTTAGCTGGGTGGTTACTCATGTTTGTGCATATTGTTGAGACTCTCTTGTACCATATTTTGATCATAGTGGATCATATTTTCTTTGGTCTGGTGGGTTTTTTAACCTTGAATTGAGGGTTTTCCACGTTGATAATTCTGGTGTCTCTAGTTCTATTTAATTTTTGCCATATATTTGTTTATTTGTTTTCTTATATACTCTTGCAAGTGATAGAAAGGTTAAACATCTACTGCATTATTCCTAACAGAAGAAGATGTGGCTGATTCGGCACCATCTTCTGCTGCATTAAAAAAAATAAAGAAGTAGGTATAAAAGTTTTTAATAAATTTTTCTTACTTTTTTTATCTTTTATATCCTTTTTATTAAAATTTTATAACTTAACTTTTCTAATTTTTTTTTTCAGAATTCAACTCATACAAATTTTTCATTAGCTCTCTTTGGAGAGAAATGATTTTTTTTTTTCCAAATCTCAACTTGTTAAGAGAATAATAAGTACACCATTTGGGCAAATACTTCCTTTAGTAATTCAGTGTTTTCTTTTATTGTTTATAGGATATCAATAAAAACCCGGAAGAGTACCAATGGAAGTTGGCGCAGATCTCTGCGCCACACCAATCCGTTCCTGGGTTCGATCCCAGGAAACGGAAGGTGTAAAGAATTTTCATTGGGAGCTCTCTCCCCTGGGGCGCCTCAAAGAGGTGAATTCCTGTCGGGCCTATCAGATTGGGGGCGCCAGGACTAGTCGGTTGTCGGGGGCCCATGTCGGTAAATCCGGCGTTGGCCTTCAGGTTAACGCCGGATACCTGGAAGGTGGGTGCACCGAAGGTCAAAAATGGTCCATTGCATAAACCATAAAAAAAAAAAGGCCGGGAGAGTACATTAGTTTTGGTACAGGAACCCCATTGCTTTTGACCAAATGTGAATTGTAATGATGAGATGAAGAAAATTGGATGGGAAATATAAGGGAGGGTGAAATCATATACTCCTTTTTATCCAAAATATAAGATAAAGTTAATTTTTTAAAAAAATTAAAGAAGTTAAATAAGCTATTTAATCATATCATATGTTATGTATCCTTAAATTATATATCAGTTTATTAGTCAAAATAATTAGTTTGGAAAAAATAATATAAATATAAATACTCTAAGCTAATATAATTAATTTCCTTAATTTCTCCAAAAAAATCAAATTTATCTTATATTTAGGTCTAAAGGGGTATATTCATATCTTTGTCCCAGTTGACTTTTGATCCTGGACCGAGTTGACTTATTCCAAAGAGACCCAAACAGTGTGTTGAATGTTGATGGCCCCACATCATTTGAGTTTGACTCTTTACCCATTCCTGCGTTAATTGAACTTGGCCTAGTTGAAATTTTTATGGCTTGTGTGAAAAATAAACCTTTAATACAAGCATATATTATTAAGGGAGAATATCATTTAGGAAAAATCTTATTAAAAGATATTTGAATTATCTAAATTATAAAATAGGTCACTAAACAAAACAAATTATAGATAAGGTTATGTAGCACAATTAAGGATTTTAATATCTTATAAAATGTCCAAAATGCGCTTATGTAAATGAGAAGAAAATAGAATTAATTTGGACTCAAAATTTATCCTTATTTAACTAAATTAATTTTTCTTTTAACACTTCACTTTCATTTTCAGACATAATTGATATTTTCACCAATTCCACAATTGATTCGGGCTATGGGGCTATCTGGTAATTAACGGGTTTAGTGAAATTAATTTTTGGATTGAAAGGAAATGGAACATAGGGTTCTAACCATCAAATCCAATCTAAGAATATTCGATAGAAAAGGAAGGGCATAGAAAAACACAAACCCCTCGGAATACGTCAAGAATGGCTAACCCATTCATAAACAGTTATATCTCATTCCTGGCTAACTCATCTTTGTATCTCAAGGGATGATCCTTGTTCCAACTAGCCGTAAACAATTCATCTTCGGGTTTAGTGCAATTATGTTTGAAAATTGAACAACTAAACCCATAATTAAATTATGTTTCAAAATTGAAGTTCCTATGGGAATTTATTACATTAAATGGAGATAAATTTTGAAGTTCAAATTAATTCTATTTTCTTCCCATTTACATATGAGCATTTTGGATATTTCAAAAGATTTTAAAATCCTTAATTGTGTTACATACATTATTTATAATTTATTAAATTCAACGACCCATTTTATAATTTAAATAATTCAACTTTCTTTTAATGAGATTTTTCCTATCATTTAGATTCCAAATAAGAGAAATAACATATTGACATGTTCCATAACTTGTCAATATTAGCTTTTTCACATGTCAATAGTAGCTATTCACTTGTGGACTTTTCTAATATTAGTTCTCCTTTTTGGAACCTAAATGATATTCTCCCTATTATTAATCAATTTTATATTAAGGGAAAAATATTTTCATTAATTTTAAAATAGAAGGAAAATATTGTAAATTTTATAAATTATAAATTATCCTTGTAATTTATCTTTTTTCATACTATCATTCATTATTCGGTTTGAGGTTCGTGGTTACCCCTCCCAACATAAATGTCTCCTCTAGGATTTGAGCTTAAGACCCAGAGGAATTTAATGAGACCTTATACCATAAGACCAACTCTATGTGGGTTCCTTGTAATTTATTCTTTTTAAGAAAAATATAAGTTTCTTTTCCTTAATTTAAGAGACAATTATACACATGAAGAAGAAAACTCAAACACACCAGTGACACCACGCACCCCCAAAGGATGTATTCACCTGGGGGTAGAACTTACGACCTTCCTCTTTCGACGGTGGCTCATGATGTGATTACGGCTAGACTGAAAAATTTGAAACTAGTACATATAGACATAATTTGGATAAATTATTAGAAAAATTAATAATATATTTTGGAATTATTTTATTATACGTTATGAGCCAAAGGACCTGAAAAAACATAGGTGTAGCCATAGTCAAATGCTTTCAGTTATTATAGCCACTCTATTATATCCTTTTTTTATAAAAAAAGATTATGGCGATAATGTTATTCTACTCATATATGGTCTGTTTGGCAGCAGGGAAATGGAGGTAAAGGGAGGGGAGAGAAAATTTTTAGGAGTTAGATTTTAAAAAATAGGAAAAATGGAGTTACAAAATTTTAATAAAGATAAGATATAAAATAAAAGAATAAGAAAAATTAACTAAAAACTTCCAAACCATTTCTCCAATTTTTTTAAATTAAGTCATAAGAAGTTTTCCTCCATTTCCTTCTCCATCAGGTCCCTCTCATGACACTGCCTCCCTACGTCTTACTTCTTTTGCCCCCGTTTATTCCTTAAATTTTTTATAATTTTTTTAAAAAATATATTTTGTGGTTGGTGTGCGTGCGTTTCTCTGGGTCTGTTTTCAGTATCAAAATTCACAAACATAATTCAAGGTTTGACTTAACCCACGCAAGTTCCATGGTTGTTGGATTTCAATTCTCAAACAAGCGCCAACAAGCTTTGAAACAATTGGTTAAGTTTTTATCATCCTGATCATAAGGGAGTGTGTTTAAACCCTCTAACCGATGGAGAGACCTCATTGGTAGGCGATCTCGTAAGTGCCTTGTAAGAGCTTGAAGAGCCCTGGGGCCATACCCTGACCTTGGTAATGGACTGGTGCCGAATCTACCTAAACTTTTTTATATAAAAAAAAAAAACTCAAACAAGCAAACATACACCCACATATATTATTAAATTAGAGAGATAGACAGTGTGTTTGGATTAGTGGTGACAGAAGTGACTTTTTTCAATCGGATTTTTGCAAACGTAAGATAGGGTAAAAGTCAAATTATGTAATGTGATTTATATTTACATTGACTTTTAAAAAAGTGAGTTTGATAAATTGAAACTTATTTGGATAATTAATACAAAAGTAATTTGGGATATAAAATGATTTTAAAAGATATGAAATTAATAAAAATACAAATAGTTAATGTTTTGTTGATAAAAATTTGAAATACTAAATTTTAGTGAAAATTGGAGAAAAGTCCCCTTTTAAAAATGCAATTGATAAGAATGACTTCAATCAAAGTACTGTAATTCTTCGTATGTATAAACTTATTAGGTTATTCACATAAATTAAATTTTCAATGGGGGATTTTTCCCCATTTCCCTTAAATTTTATTATTTATTTTTTCTTTGGATACTTTCATACATAAGGATAAAATTAGAATATAATCATTATTAACATTTAAGTAGATTTATATAATTAGAACCTAAATTTTTATCCACACGTAAACTTATATAATAAAGATCAAAATGATATTTTAATAAAAGAAGGTGGGATCTATTATTTTTTCTTCATGAGGTATTTAATTTATTTTCTCTCTATGATAGAAACTTTTTCTCTCTAGATGATGGAAAAGCTAAAATTATGAAATGTTGCCTTATAGTTTAAAGCAGCTTTTTCTTCAGAAGCTCAATTGAAAAAATGATGATTTATACATCACAAAAAGGCAACAAGTGGCTTTTAACTATTGAGATGCACATTGGAGCCTTCATACGTGATCCCAAACACACAATATCATATTGAATTAGAGAGATAGAGTATGCATAAAGACCTTGACCTTTGAAGCAAGATTGAACACCAAGCCTCATATTTTTTAAAAAACTTTTATATCACTAGGCTATAAATAACATGATTGTTTTAACAAAATGATCAAATAATTAATATAAATCATTAGTGCAACACAAAAGGATTACAAAAACGTAGGAAACATAAAAGAGACAATGGCCTCACACACTAGAAACGAAATTATAGGAAAGCATACACGACTAAGCGTAAAAGTTACATGTACAACTACTGTAATCATTCTAACTAACAACTGAATTAAAACCTCAAACATAACAAGGATACAATAGCCTACAATTATGAAATTTTGCCTTATAGTTTAAAGTAGCTTTTTCTTCAAAAGCTCCATTGAAAAAATGATTATCTAAACATAAAAAAAAAAGCTGAAAAGTGACTTTTAACTGTTGAGATGCACGTTGGGGCCGTCAAACGTGATCCCAGACACACCATATCATATTGAATTAGAGAGATAGAGTATGCACAAAAACCTTGACCTTTGAAGCAAGATTGAACATGAAGCCTCATTTTTTTTTCTTTTTTTGGAATAGAAACTAGAATTCACTAACGCTTAAAGCAAATTACAAACAAAGATCCTAAAAAGGGACCATCATCCTCCATCAACAACCACCTCCTGATAATAAGGTGGTAGATGATCAAGAAAAACAAAATTGCCCACAATATTATGGGCAGACTTAGCTAAATAATCTGCAAGTGTATTGTTATCCCTAGGTATGTGACAAATCAAAACCTGCCAGTTGTTAGATAACTACAGCCTGACATCACTAATAATATCATAGAAGGGATGATTGTAATCACAACCCCTCGTTAGTAAATTAATGGTTTCAATACAGTCAGTAAATAGAATAACATTTTGGAATCCTTTTTCCCAGCATATCTGAAGTCCCTGCTTTTATATCACTTGGCTATAACTAACATGGTTGTTTTAATAAAATGATCAAATAATTAATATAAAACATTAGTACAACACAAAAGGATTACAAAAACGTAGAAAACATAAAAGAGAAAATGGCCTCACACACTAGAAACGAAATTATAGGAAAGTACTCAAGACTAAGGGTAAAAGTTACATGTACAACTACTGTAACCATTCTAACTAACAACTGAATTAAAACCTCAAACATAATAAGGATACAATAGCCAACAATTAGAATGTCCAATCACAAACACAAGGATAAAGATCCATCAGCATAAAATAAGCAAGCAGTACTCCGTCTAAAATATCCTTGTATTATTATAAGGCCACAAATCGGAAGATTCATCAATACGAAGCTGATGAAGAAGCTTACATCACTAATTTCACTCTAGAAAGAGTTAAAAACGAGCATATACCCAAATTAGCTTTGAATTGGAATGAAACCAACTATGAGTTTAGAGTCCTACATAAATAATTACAACACTGTAATACTCAGAAATCGAATCAAAGCCATGCTTGATTACGCTATTGTGTTGAAATCTAGATTAGATTCTAGGACAACTATAGTGGCCCCTATTTAGCTTCACTGAATTTTTAGGTGGGCGTCTGGTATCCGGTTTAAGATTCGTGGTTATCCTTTTTAACACAAGTGTCTCATCTAAAACTTGAACTTAAGATCTAGAATGATCTAGCGAGGTATTACACCGTTAAACCAACTCTATGTTGGTTTTTGTTTGGAGCATTTAATTATATATAAATATAAAATTATATGATGAAACAAGTGCTGAGTCTCGTGGGCCACATGATTTGTGGTTTTTTGTTTTTTGTTTTTTCAGAATCTTTGTTTGACTTTGAATTTGTGGGGAGTCCGCAACGTGATCATGTTTTAATGACAACATGGTCTACTTTTTATTGGTGAAGCAGTAGTTTTTATGGAAAACACAATTTTGGCTGTATTTTGCTCCTTTATCATCATCTTAAAGGCACCAAATTGGGCTCGGATTTGTTACGCATGGCCCAACTATCTTTTTGTGAGGATAATATGGTTTTTTTTTTTTTTTTTGAGTTTTGTAGCGAAAATTACCAATTCATGATATTTTGGTTATTTACATGCAATTTTTAAAAATAGTGACCATCCTCCTCCTCAATAATACTCCTTCTGATCCAAATTACAAAAACTACTAAAGATTTTTACTTTGATCATAAATGCAAAACGTTAATCCGCTTTATCTCTTAAATTAGTAATTTTTTTATAGATAATTACTAAACTAATTTTCTTAATATCTACAAATTCCTATATTTAAAATAGAGGGAATGCTTGTTTGGTTTCACTTGCTTTAAGTAATTTTATGCTATATGAGGTTTTAAGTAATTTTATGTTATATGAGGTAAATATGTGAGATTAATTTTATCTTATAAAACAAAAAAAGATGCTCGAAATAAGCTGATCCAAACTAGATCATAGTAATACAAAATATTTTTGGGTATCACAAGCTATTTTTCATGACTAAACATTAGTACAAGTTGGCTAAAGTATATATTTAACCCTTTATATTTACTCTAAAATTCAATTTGGTCCTTTAAGTTTATAAAATATATTTTTGATCCATTAACCTTAACACCGTTAGTTTCATCTAACAAAATGCTGACTATACAGTTAAATAAAGTATTGTGTGTTTCAATTGACAGAATAAAAAATACTAATAATTGAATAATAGGAACAATCACCTCATCTTCTTCTCATCAATATTAATGGCATCTCCATTCCAATGTTTCTTCCATTTTTTTACTCTTCTTCTTGCAGTCACCACTCCTTCCACATCTAAAATGAAGTAAACATTGGAGTGGAGAAACTATTAATGGAGGAGAATGAGGAATGTATTGGCAGGAAGAAAATGGGGTGATTGTTCCTGTTATTAAATTATAAGTATTTTTTATTTTGTCACTTAGAAGTTGGAACATACAATACTTTATTTTTATATTTTTAAAATTTAAGTATACTTTATTTAACTACATAGTCAACATTCCATTACATGAAACTAACGGTGTTAGGGTTGAAGGACCAAAAGTACACTTTATAAATTTAAGGGATCAAATTGAACCTTAGAGTAAACATAAAAGACTAAATGTATACTTTTATCTTAAAAGTTAAAATTCTCCTTCACACACTATAACTTTATCATGGTACCTCAAAAATTACATCTATTCTTATTTATATCACAGCACAACCTGGGACACAATACTATATTTATTTTGCACCATTCCAGCCTATGAAATGGATGGGAAACTAAAAAACAAATATAATATTTTTTGTTTTTTTTTGGGCAGAAATAAATATCGTAATCTAGTTGAAGGAAAAAAGAGCAAAATTTGTATTCATATATAATAACGGTGGTGGGTGTAATCATGAATTTATATCTTCTAAACCTAACCTATACATGCTATAGGGTTTGTGAAACTCAAAATTTCAAATTTGGTATATCATTCCAACTTCCAAAGATGATGCATGAGGCATGTCAAGGACATAAGGGGGTGCCCTAGAGTTCTTCCTCAAGAATTCATACCCAACGTTGATCACTAACTTCTTCAGCAAGCTAGACCCTGATTTAGCTTTCATATAAGATTGCCCTGTAATGTAAACCATGCCGGCTTCCTTTGCTTCCATGAGCTCATTTAGTTCTTCTCTAGTGTCGTTGTCAATCCTCGGACTCTCTGGTACTACAAATCTCACCCTTTTCTTGGGTTGGATCTCTGATGTCTCGGCTAAATCTGTGTCGTTCTGATTCTTAGCGTCCTCGCTCATTGTCATGGTATGTGTGGAACATGTCCCTACAACCACGATTTTCTCATCTTGTTCAAGCTCTTTGCTTGGAGAAGCAGAGTTGAACTCAGGACAAGTGTTTCTGTTTCCTGTGTGGATGAACTCTGCTATACCGCACACGAGATCTTTCTCAAACTCCATGTCGTCTTTGTGGACATTGCGGTAGCCATAGCGCACAATGCAACGGTAGAGTCTGAACTCTCTTGGCCCTATCCGGCCTACTAGGAACCGTTCCTTGGGTGAGACATGAGGAACCGGCACATGTTTGATGCAGAGAAAGACTACAACTTGGTGGAATGCTGGAAGGTTTGTCACAAAGTGGGAGAAGATTCCAGGGATTCCAGAAACAAGATCGGTCTGAATTAGGCTGATCCCTCGCACCCGGACAATGCCTATGCCGGGAATTAGGCCGAGGAGCCAGTCGATGGAGACCTTGTTTTGGACTTCAAATTCATACTTCTTGAGGGTGCCATAGTGCCAGATATACATGACAGTGAGAAATACAATGGCCAAAGCAATTGAAACCCATGCTCCTTCATGAAACTTGACAAGAGAAGCTGAGAAGAAGACAGTCTCAATGGTGCCAAATATGGTAACAAAACCAAGAGCAAGGAGAAATCTCTGCTTCCAGCACACTGCTATAACCAGTGACATCAAAATAGTGGTGACCAGCATAACTGTTATAACCGCCAAACCTATTTTCCAAAACACGGCGCATCAGTTTCTTGCCAGAAGCAACAGATATTAATACTTCTAGAACCTACACCAACCACAACAGATTTTAAGTTCATAAAGCCATTCACCTAAAGTGAGTGAGGGTATAAGCACCAGACAACATCTTTTCCCTTTAATTCACTAACTAAATTTTGTTGAAAAATGCACCCTCTAATTTTCACCTAACTACTTAATAATCATATTGCTGTTGTATTGCCTATAGCTAGAGATAATAACACTATTTATAAGACTTCTCTCAACAACTTGGGCTTGAGTTATTAAATAATCCTTAACAAGGAATTAATTTTCTATGACCAAGATATCAGAAGTGAAACTTAAGCACAGGATAGGCTTTTGTGTGAGGAAGAATATGAAAGATTATAATGAAACTAATGATTTGTCATATACCTGCTGCATTTCCCAAGTGCTTGGTGTCCCTGAAACCAATAGTCACGGCCAAGCACAATAGCATCAACAGCCAGTTGATCTCAGGGATATATATTTGGCCATGAATTGTGGATGACGTATGTACCACTTTAACTCTTGGGAAGCAGCTTAACGCGACACATTGCCTGATGCTTGAGAAAGTCGCAGTGATGATGGCTTGGCTTCCCACAACTGCAGCAAGTATGGCTATTACCAGAACAGGCCATCTCAGTTTATCTGTTGAAGAGTAATGAAAGTGTTATTTAAGAACCTGTTCATCAATTTCACAAAACCCCCACCCCGGTGAAGAACATATTAGTCTACCTACCCGGTACAGATGCGTAAAACCCGAAGTGATAGCCATGGGTGATGTTGTGATGTTTAGATAGATAAGCAGCCTGCCCCATATATGCAAGAACTATAGATGGATAAACCACAGAGGTGAATGCAAGCTGCAGAAGATAAACAGGAAATTTCCAAAACTACGTAAGAAATAGAAATCAAATGTGGCAACTTTTATAAGGAACATATGTTTTCTATCAGCATCTAGGAAACAAATAAAAAATGGAAAACAGCTCAGGAACGGAAAGGAAAAGAATTTGTAGTCAGCAGCATTTAGGAACTGCAATTAGTTCTTCACACATGAGTTTAAAACACTATGAATAACATGCAGAAACAAGTATATGGCCTTTTATTTCCTACTTTGGCTATTTTAAAAAGAGATTTATCAAATTATATTTAGGAATTTATAGTTGAATATGGAAATGAGTTACTCTCTCTATATGCAATCTTCACGGTTCATTGATTGTTCATTTAATTTACTCGCTATGCATTTATTATAGTCCTATATATATATATATACACAATATCAACATATGATGCCTATAAGGACCGTAATATATGTGTGTAGGTATAACAAAACGGGGAGGCCCAATGCATAAGGCTCTCATCAGGTGGGGTCTGGGGAGGGTCAAATGTATGTAACCTTACCACCATAAGTGGAGAGGCTGTATCTGTTGTGTGTGTGGATAGTATATAAAACTTTTGAAGGTTTCTAAGAGCTTAGAAAGTATAACAAACGGCACAACAAAATATACGGAGAGATAACACAACTTCACAAAGAACATTAAACTGCATCACAGGAATTTAGACAACAGAGTATTAGAACACTATATTTTTTTTTTTTTTTTTTATTTGGCCATGAACACCATATTGTATTTAATAGGAGGTTGATTCACTTAATCAATTCCAACTATATTCAATTTTTTAATTAAAAAATACCTTGATTGATAAATGTGAAAAGTGGCCCAGATCAGCAAACATGGCTTCAGATCCTGTGAAATTGAAAAAATGCATTTTAAAGGCCATGTGATTACCAGCATAAAATCAGAGCTAGCCATGAACTAAACAAACAAACCTGTTATGCACAACAAAATTCCACCAAGGGACACCCATTTTCCTCCTCTAGTTTTCCTCAAAAATCGGTAAGCATAATACGGAGAGAGTGCTACATATACTCGAGGATTCCAGTAAAATATATTATAAAAACCAATAGCACTGATGCAGAAAAGCCATGTGATAATTATTGGAGCAAACAAGAAACCAACCCTGTGAGTGCCATAATGTTGAAGAGCAAACAAGCCTATCAGTATGATGCATATGGCCGGAACTTCTACATCTGTCAGGCAATAAGTTCTCTGGTGAGTTCAACAAGGGAAATGTGCCACGATGTTTTGGATAAAGTAGAATGGCGGTATCACAAGTATAAATGCAGATAAAAACAAGAAGATGTGTCATGGACAAACAGCAGAGACAGAAGCCCCATTTTGGTACTTCAAAATGAGCCTAATATCATATGGTTAAACTCACGTTTTTGGTACTCGTTACTATCCTTGATATAACATCTACTTCAATGAAGAAAATGAACTACAAACTAGATTTTATATTAAAAACTGGGGGAGTATAACTTGAGTATTTCAAATTCTATTTTCTTTCAATTCAATCAATCCTTAAAATTCTATAGTACTCCTCCGGTCTTTAATGTAGAGCCTAATTGGAGAGTTGATATTGATCTTAAATGTAAATCCTATTTCACATGTCTATCGATTTTTTTCAAATTAATCATATTAATACTCCATCAACAATAATCAAAGAAGAGGGGGAGGGGGAATTAAGGAAGATGATTAAGGTGTTTTAGGGTCTGTTTGGTGTGAGGGATTTGGAGGGGAGGGGAGGGGAGGGGAGGGAAAATTTTTATGAGTTGAATTTTAAAAGATTGAAGAAGTGAACTAATAAAATTTTAATAAAGAGAATATATGAGATAAAAGAGTAAGAAAAATTAATTAAAATTTTTTAACCCCACTTCTCTAATTTTTTTAAATTCAACTCAAAAAAATTTTCTCTCCACCCACTTTCTCTCCCTTCCCCTCAAACCAAACAAGCCCTTAGAAAAAAAATATATATCATATTAACTAATTTAACCAACATCCTTAACCTACTCAAATTAATTAATTAGCATGTCTTACATCAAGGACCGGGGAAGCATCATTTTAGCATCTCTCAAAGGCTAAGTTGCCAAGTTGGAACAAAACCATACTTATTAGTCTCAAGATGATGATACCGCAATCTTCCAGGGAGGCAATTGATAGTGAGGCATGTTTGGATGATCAAAATAGGATTTTTTGTGCAAAAGACCAAGTATATTGGTGAACTTACATCTGTGATGCTCCTTGGACATTGAAAGCTCAAGACCAGACACAGCCGAGAAAACTGCATTTGTTCAAACAACCAAGAGATTAAAATATGATCACATAAAAAACTCAAGATCAAACTAAAAAACATATAGAAAGTTAAGTCATAATAATCACCAGAAAGAGATGGTGTAAAGACCCCATCACCAATCACCATGCTAGTCCCAGTCAAAGCCAGAACCAGCAAAATCTTCTGTAAAACCTTATGTTTCTCCAAAGCCATCTTCATCCTCGAGGCAAATCGTCTCTCTGGTGTTACATCACAATCTCCATTCTTATACCCTGTGAGTTCTTCGTCTGCCAGTTGTTGATTGTGCAGTGAGCTGACTCGGGCATGGCGACACAGCAACGAGTACAGAGCAAATGTGCCTCCTTCTCCATTATCGTCAGCTTTGAGCACTATAAACACGTATTTGATTAGAGGAACCAATGTAAGAGCCCAGAAAACCAAAGAGAAAACACCGTAAATCTCTTCATTGTTCTCTGTGTGTTGGATATCATTAGCAAATGTGCTTCCGTATACGTATAGTGGTGACATGCTTAAATCTCCATAGACAACTCCAAGGCTCTGATATGCCAGAATCAGAACCGTCTTCCATGGTAGTTTCTACAATGGAACAAAAAAAAAACCCAACATTCTGATTTAAGACTGAAATGATTCTACCAGAATACGAAATCTCAATCATCGAAACAGAAAAAAAGATTGAAACTTTTATCATAAACGAATATGCCCAACTTACCTTAGCAGATTTTTCACGAATCCCACAGTCCAGATCCATGGTAAATGCTGTTAGAAATCAATTTAGAGCCATTTTACTGAAAACACAAGCTTTACCAAGACAGCGAGGTATAAAAGGAATTGGTATTAATATATTGTGGAAAAATTGATAATCCTTTTTATTTATGTTCTTAGAATTTTTCGAATTCTGTAAAGGCAGCGACTTTCCATATTTATGATGAGGCTATAAACAAATGCAAGGAACCCATTATTTTTTATTCAGCAAAATATGACTTCAAGGGGGAAGCAGCTGTGAAAAAGACCTGTCCATGCTTTCATGTTTAAGATTTAGGTTTGAATATTTTAAACGAGATAGTGAAGTGAGGATGAATCGAATGCACCCCATGAACAACCATCGGCGGCTACAAAGAGTGAACAGACTCAAAACCTCAAAAAGCCGGATATACTGACGCTGACCGTTTTTGACCCCATGCCCTCACAATTAAAAGGAGTCGGGGGGGGGGGGGGGGGGTTCCGAGAGCGTCGTCGTTTAAGATTTACTCCTTCCGTACTAATTAATTAGAGGGTTAAAGTGAAAATTTACCTCCAAGAGTTTCACTAAGCAATAATATTGTCTTGAAAGTTTTTTTTAAGTACTAAATTGCCCCTGAAAGGTCAATGTTCGGGTCTCATATTATTTGATTGAGAGGAACAGTTTCATCACAACATGTTACAGGTTTAAACGACATTTAGAATATTACTTCAAAAGTATTGAAATAGAGCAATGTTATCCATTATCATTAAAATTTTAATAGTTACCGTCAATTTTCAACATTAGTTTTTTTTCACGGGGTGACATAATATTATTACATCTTGAAATTTCTAGAAAGACATTGAATCTTAAAAAACTTCCGAAACAATACTGCTCCAAAAGTACTTGTATAAAAAAAATGTACAGAGTATTGGCCAAAAAAATTTAATTCTGCAACATTTTCATCCTTATAATTTCCTTTTATTTTGATTTTGGCTCTTATAATTTCAAATGATAGATTTTGGCTACTCAAATTTCTTTTCATCTAAAACGTTAATCCCTATGTTTTAATTAAAAGCTAGACTATTTTGCTGTTGAGGAACAAAAACATATTATTTAAAATTGTATGGACCAAAACTAAAATAAAAATAAATTATAAGAATCAAATATTATATTAAAAAAAGGAAAAAAGGAATTAGAGTAATTTTAATTGAGCTTACTACACAGCAAGAATCACTAAATTGGTAAAATGGACGTAGAGAAGGGTGAATCGTATTCACAACAATAACAAGAAGCAGGTATTTAGATGAATTGCTCATTAAGAGATGTCGCTTTTTGTTTAGTGCTCTCTTCAATTTTTCTCTACCCATTTTCATTTGACTCTGTACTACTTGATACATCCTTTCACCAATGAATAACAAATAAAAAAAATTAGCACTTGAACTTGTATGCTTAGGGCTGTTTAATTTGTTTATATTTTTGTTTAAAAAACCACTTTTTATTTTTTAAAATAAAAATATTTTGAAATATTTTGTTATATTTGTTTAAGTTTTTTTAAATAAATTATTTTGAGAAACTGATCAATTTGTTTAAAAAATTAATTTGTTATCATCTGGAGAGAGAGAAAAAATTAAAAAAAGGGAGAATTGTTAAAAAGATCTTATTAGCAACTTATTTGTTAAATGGGACCTAGGAAGATATCTGCATATGGAAGGAACATTTCTGCACACGCGGAAGATAATCTGCACGCGAAGATCCCATTTGACAAATAAATTGTCAATAAGGGATTTTTTTCACAATTTCCCCTTAAAAAAAAGTGATAGTGAGCCTTATTATTAAAATTTGAAATTTATCCCCCTCCCTCTTTAACGTCTTATCGGCAACTTCAATATGCTTCCATAAACCATGTCCCAAGTCCACGCCCGATGTCTCCAATGCAATCATGGAAACTGATGTTCTTGATTTATTCCATGGCATATCCTCTTGTACTGCTAAATGTTGTGATTAGGACTTCGGTTTCTATTTTAAAAGGGCTTATGTCATGTCGGATAAATTAACGCGTTCAAAGCGAAAACTAAATCCTTTTAAAATTTTAAGAGCCAACAATTATAAACGGATTAAATTTGAGGGATCAAAATCATCGATTTCAAATTTGAGGGATTAAAACTAAAATTGGGCCAAACTTTAGGAATCAAAAGTTCTATTAACCCTAAGCTATTTTAACAGCGTTAGCGCCACGTCAAACAAATTAATGCCATCAAAGGTAGAACTAAGTCCTTTTTAAAGTTGAGGGACTAACAGTTATAAACGGATTAAACTTAAGGAACCAAAATCATCGATTTCAAACTTGAGGGATCAAAACTAAAATTGGATCAAATTTTAGGGATTAAAAGTTATACTAACCCTTTTTAAAAAAATATCCTTACTTTTTATGCTTTTTTATTCTGATATGTCTATTTCCATTATTACTTGCAAGAGTAATTAAGCTACTAACTTTACTATAACAAGCATGTGTAAAAGGATGTGAACCCCATCGGAGACTCATAATGCCTCATTTTCTAATGGCTTTTACAAGGTATTAATCTCCCAAATGATTTTTCTTTTTTCTTTATATAATTAAATTCTACCTGAAATAAGCAACGTTTTGATATTTTATATATAAAAAATGGAATGGTTTTGAATTTTTATGATTTTATTTTAAAAATAAGCCAAAATTGCACATTTTAAAAGCTTTTTTTTTGGAAAAATCATAAATAAAATAAAATAAAATTGCACCGTTTTATATTCATAAAATATATTAAAATAACACTTATTTTATGTAAAATTTGATAACTTAAAAAAAAGGAAATTAGATTTGATAGGCTAGGACATTAGAGGCCCTTAATATGAGGTTCGGTGGGTGTGGGTCCTCGTGCCATCATCTACTAGGAAGTTTCAAAAATGTCGTTGAGTTTGAAGGGCTTGATCCCCAAAGAACAGGCATATTCTTCTTTTTCATTTTGTTGTTTCTATTATTTTTTTTAGAGAATTATAATAAGGTTTCAAAAAAATTAATTATTAAAAAGTCTCAATAATAAATGAATATTATAAATTTGTTGTCGAGCTTATCGTTGTATGTTTTTCAATTGTTATCAAATTTCTAGGCAATTAGATTCTTTGAAACTTTATAAGAATACCCCTTTTCTGTTGTTTTTTTTTTTTTTTTGTTCTTGATATGGCCAATCCCCCTTTTCTCTTTTTAGTTGCTTTGCTAGTTTTTTTCCATTGGTATTGTGTTGTGTGAACTCTGATTTCAGATGTTTTGTTTCTATTTTTACACAGCAATAGTTGAGGTAAAAAAAATGTAGGTAGTTAAAGTAAATTGCTCATCGTTAGGATATTTGAAGGCTGTTTGTTTCAGTTTTCCATTTTTTAAAAACAAGTTTTGAGAATAAAAAAAATATCTATTTGAATAGTTGTTTTAAAAAAAATCTATTTTGAAGTGACATGGCAGCGACCGTCGCTGATGATGACATGGCAGTGGTCGACACCGGTGCCAATAGTGTGGTGTTGATAGTGGACAGGTGTCAGCCCCAATAAATAAGAAACAGAACAATAATTCTTTTTTTTAAAAAAACTTATTAAAAACATTTTTTAAAATATGTTTTATAATTTTTTGTTTTTAAAAATAAAAAATTATTTTGAAAAAAAAATAAAACTAGGCCTTGGTTTCTTCCATAATTTTCATTGTTTCTTTTGTTGACATGGTTGTTCCTTTTACTGGATTTGAACCTTATCATTAGATCAAGTTTATTTTTTAAAAAAAAGGTTGTTTATAAGAATTCCTAAAAGGAAAAAGTTCGAGCATCATCCATGATAATAGAAACTATTTTTCTCATCAAAATGAGTAGAATTTAAATTTAGAAACAAGTTCAAATATTAATAATAAAATCTGATTTCAAGATAACTAATTAGTATAATAAAACAACTGTTTCGATCCAATTGGGAAAAAAAAATGTTATGTCTTATTTGGCTAATCTGTTTTTTTTTTTTTGGCAGGCTATTTTTACCTAGATTGAGTAAAATTGAGTCACTTAGTGCCCGTTTGGTTCACGGAATTGAAGGTCATGTAATAGAATGTAATGTAATGTAATAGAATGTAATGTAATGATGATTACATAATTTGTTTGGTTTGTCATTAGAGAAAGATGATATATATACATAATAATGTTTGGTTGGATTACATTGAAAATGAGAAATACATGAGAATAATATAGCAACGGACAAAATTACCCCTGTCTACATATATAATAATGTACACATTGGGTCCATGATAATTTTTTAATTCTGTGCAATATACACATTGGGTTCATGGTAATTTTTTAATATTTAATGATGAAAATATTATTCAGTGTATAGGTTGGGTTCATGTTAATTTTTTTTAATATTTAATGATAGAAATATTATTTAATATTTTTTTAAAGGTGGAATATAATTTTTAAATTTTTAATGGGGAATATTTCTTAAGTTTCTATATTATTAATTATTTTTTAATATTTACTGGTGATAAATAAATTATTTAATATTTAACAGCATTTATGGGTGGGCATTTTGGTCAATTTAAAAAATTATGATGGTAATAGTGTCATTTTCACTTGATTACAGGATGCATGCATCCTCATTCATCAGTCATAGCAGTGTAATCCTGATTACATCAAATGATGTAATCCAGATTACAAAATGTAATCCTGTTTACATTACATAAGTGTAACCAAACACTGTAATCACTCTATTACATCAGGATTACATGTAATCCTCTTTCATGTAATCGAACCAAACGGGCTGTTAGAGTTAGGGGTGGAAATAGGTTATGCTGCGTTTGGCTTTACCTAAATAGATCTGAGCCTACAATTGAAATTTAAAACCTAAGCCTGGGCTGTGCTTGTATGTAAGTTTTTTTTAGGCATGAGCCTGAGCCTGAGCCTGAGCCTGAGCCTTCAAACAAGGCCTAAGACATATTTAATATGTAGGCCTTTAAATAGCCTTTAGAGCATATACCTCTAAATTTTATATAACCCTTTAAACCTATTTACAATCCTACATTATTTATTAAAAGGCTAATATCCATTTCCGTCGTAATATAAGGGCTAAGTAAGGAAAAGAGAAGAAAACCTAGTGACAATAGTTGTTCGAGCATGTAGGTATAAGAAAAACCAATCATTTGTTAACTAATGCGATGAATTTTCTGAAATTGATCAAGCATAACAAGAAGCATGTAAAACCATATTTTACTTCTTTTATTTTTTCTACGTAAATTGGGACAAACTCCTCTTACTGAGATTATAATATTTCATTTGGTACTAAAATAAACTAATAAAAATTGTTATGTTTAGTGAACGACACAAAGTAGGGGAGAGGAAGTGAGTTAAAGTTACCATCTTGAGCGATCAAACAGAAGAAAAGTATAGGCGAATACTTTATGTGAATGCAAAGGTCGGGTGTGTGTGAATGACAATGTGATGTGAAACTTAAGATTAAAGCTAAGTTAGTAAATTTATAAAATTATTTATGTGACATTATATATACTTATATAATAGTATAAATTGAAAAAATTTAAATAGGTCAAGTCTGTAGATTTTTAACCTTATAAAAATAAGTCTAATTTATTTATCTAAATAAATCTAACAATAGATCTGAATCTACTAATTGTTCTTTTATAGTGTCCTCCATTGATTACTTGAAAGTCATGTCAAACTTTCATATGATGTGATAAACGTGTGGCTGCAAGTGATTAAAATGTTTGACGACTTTGTATTACCTGCTCCTTTAAATAAAATATTATTCACCAAAAAGTTAGGCGGCACTAACCCTTAAAATTTAAACATAACTTTTTAAAATATTATTGGTCACTACTCGATTTTTTTAAAGTTAAATCATATAATTAAAATTGCTATTTCTTCCGTTAGACACATGTATTCTCTTCTTAGAAGAAATTATATTCAAAGCATTGTCGGATACTATACGTGAGTAACTCTTCTAGTTAGGATTCGAAAAAAGAGTAATTATATCATTTCTGTGATCTTAATATTGGGATTTACATATTTCAAAAAGAATTTTCAGCAAAATATTTTTTTTAATTTTATTATCATCCAAAATAGACACTAATACTTTGTTGGGGCCAAGACCCATCCTAACAGTTAACTTAATGTTAATAATTAAATAAAAATATAACATTATACCAGTTGTAAAAAATTATGTGATAAGTTTTTATTATATTATTATCTAATATCTTATTCGGGGTCCGTGACTACCCCTTGATGGCCAGAAACGCTTGATTGAAAAAAATACATTTGCTGAATTGTTAGTTATCTATGCTAATGGTGCCCTAAAGTTTAAACTAATGGTTTATATGGCAATTTCTACTACATGTTATTACTGGTATTTGAGTATGATATTAGAGTCGGGTTCAGGTCGAAGAGTCAGGTTAGACTTTGGCCCAATAGATACCACCTATAACAAACAACGGCCCACTCTCAAAATTGTTCGCTTTGAGAGTTGGACTTTGGTCCAATAGAAATCACCTATAACATATAGCACCCTACTCTCAAAATTGTCCGCTTTAAGGAGCGAGAGGTATCCAACTCCTTATAAGTGTCCTTTGTTCCCCTACCCTTTGAAGGACTCTTCAAGTTAAACCAGGCTCTAATACCATGGTCTGATACCACCTGTAATATCCAGTACCACTCTTGAAATTGTCCTCTTTGAGGACAGGGTGGCATCTAACTCCTCATAAGCATCCTTTGTTCCCCTTTCCAGCAGATGTGGAACTTCACAATCCAACCCTTAGGCTAACGTTTGACTAAGCTATTGAACCTGGATCTAATACCACATTCTAATCTACTTGTAATATCTATCACCTCGCTCTCAAGCAAGTGTGCATTTGGTTAACATACTCTTTCACATTAGCTATTCATTTCTCGAAATACTTATTCCCAATCCAATCATCACATTATAAAGGAGGAGCGGTCCATCCCTTCCCCCTACCCAAATTCAAAAAGTGACATAGTACAACTTTCCTAATGCAACTATAAGATATCTTATTTTCCTTCACCCTTCTCCTATGCTTTAATGCAAGGCTTCCCCACCCATCCCTCTCCTATTTATAGCAAGCCTTGTCAACTTTTCTTTGACGGTATCACCACTCACTCTCCGCCTAGCCAACACCTTTGACATTACCTTTTGCTCTCTATCCAACCCACCATAGGTATTCTCCTACACCACCCTGTCTTAGCTAATTCATTTTCCTTTTCTCCTTCTCCTTATCTCTTTCTCTTAGGATTTTCATTGTTTGTAGGGCTTTATACATCATGTACTGTAGGAATCCGAGCCAAAAGTTCATATCATACTCACACTTCTTATTTACACTTTTTTATATTTCCTTCTTTAATCATTCCTTGCCATTGTTTTTTCTAGAGGCATGTTAAGATGATTTTTAAGAGGAACTTGTTTTATATTTGTTCCATTTCAAGCCTGATGGAAATAAATAAATTCCATGGCATGGTCTTGGGAAAACCATGCATGGTCTGTGGAGGTGGAGGTACATGTTTCAAGTCTATTTGTGACTATCTCTATTACACAAGAGACCCAAGTAAATGTACGAAACCAATAATTTTATCATGTCTATCACTATAATGGAAGAGTTAGTGGGGTATGATGAGTCAGCCAAGGGTGATGCTTTAGAAAAGGATCTTGAGATTCATTTGATCCTTAATGTTATTTTTCTCCTTTTCAATGTTTCTTCTTTATTATTTCCCAGAGGCTTCTTCTAGTGAACTTCTAGGCTTCAAAAGACTTTATAGAGGGAGAAGAGATGTTATTATCCATAGGCCATATATTCCTTCTTTCAAAATTATACCCATGACATAGTTTGTTGAAGACATCATCTAGCATACTAAGATGGACATTCCAGTTACAAAACAACTTTATTATTGCTATCTTATAAAAAAACCAAGATCAAACACCATGTTTGAGCTGTCGACCTTGCATAGGAATGTCGAGACCTGTAGTTTATTGAAGTAAACTTGCTTCATTGAAGAGTGGTGGCAAAGTTAGCACAGAGATGTTATAGGTGATATCAGAGTCAAAACGAGTTGCAAGTGGTATTAGTGTCAAGTTCAAGTCGATATGCCAATGAGAACGCTGACCCTTAGGGTTGGATTGTAAATTCTCACATAGATGTTACATGTGGTATCGATACTAAGATGGACATTCCTGTTACAAAACAACTTTATTATTGCTATCTTATAAAAAAACAAAGATCAAACACCATGTTTGAGTTGTCGACCTTGCATAAGAATGTCGAGACCTGTAGTTTTTTGAAGGAAACTTGCTTCATTGAAGAGTGGTGGCAAATTTAGCACGGAGATGTTATAGGTGATATCAGAGTCAAAACGAGTTGCAAGTGGTATTAGTGTCAAGTTCAAGTCGATATGCTAGTGAGAATACTGGCCCTTAGGGTTGAATTGTAAATTCTCACATAGATGTTACATGTGGTATCGAAGTCGGTATAAGAGCCAGGTATTTGTGTCACACAGGTGGTATCAGAGTTAGGTTTGTGTCGTTGTAACAACGAGGACGTTGGGTCCCTTAGATTGTGAAGTCTCACATTGGTTTGATGGGGGGAATGAAGAACACCCAAAAAAGACAATTTTGAGAGAACGAAGTGTTAGAACAAGCGTTTCACCCAAAAGGGGGGGTGAATTGGGTGATACTAAAAATTTCGTTGCAAATATAAAACTTGACGGTGAATATAAAGCAGTAAAGAGTAAGGAGAAATATCACCGAAGTGTACACCGAGAGTTATACTGGTTCGGCCATAACCACTTTGACCTACGTCCAGTCCTCAGAGCATCTCTGAGAGTTTCACTATGATTTCCAAGATTAAGTGGGTTCTTGGCACCTCGGTACAAGCAAGTTCCTTCGCCTGGATACTCGCTCCCCCTTACAAGTTGTAATCCAATCCCAACTTAAGGTTCCACAACCTTAAGTTACCTCAATAACAAATATTGAGTTTGAATGAAATATCTCTCTTACAGAGTAAATAAGAATCACTGAAGTACATAATTACAAGTATGTGTAAAAACAGAGTATTGAGTGTGAACTTGATAATGTGTTCGTGTGTGTTCTTGTTGTTATCTCTATTTGGATGTTCCTATATATATAGATATGTTGATAATGACCGTTGGAACATTTTCTCACTGTTGACTTTTTCAATTTTTGAAAAATATCCGTTTGCGGTAGGTGGCGGTAGGTAGCATTTGAACGTTGCATTTGACTTTCCATATTTGGTAAGATCTTCTTCATTGTTTATCTGCAAATATGCTAAGAATACTAATACAATGAAGGGTTAATCACATAGGAAACAAATCATTGAACGTTGGAATGATTTCTGAATTTCTGGACTTGGATACTCGAGTAGTCCCTCGAGTATTCATTAAGTTTACTCGAGTATCTTCGTGAAATCATTGATAGAGAGCAAGTCAATAAATGAACATCATATTACTCGGGTAGTGCATGGAGTAAACAAATTTACAAACCTTGGAAATACCTGTTTACTTGAGTACTTACTCGAGTATACTACAATTTTCTTCACAGGTTACTCGATGCTTTACTCCAGTAATGTTGGCACGATTTCAGGCCGAGAGAACTTCAAGTTTTGCTTACCTGTTTACTCGAGTACTGCCTCGAGTAAACATCTATTTTCTGCATAGCTTACTCGGGTAGATACTTCAAGTGCTTTGTATATAATTCTGCAGATTACTCGGTTACTGACTCGAGTAATCTCGTTCAAGTCTTTGACATAGAACAATTTAATATCTGTATACTTGAGTGGTGCCTCGAGTGAAGTGTGATAATAATATTTCAGATTAATCGAGTAATACCTTCAAGTTTTGTTTACCACAGTGATTTACTCGAGTTGCTCCTCGAGTAACATTGGCAGGATTGGAATGCCGAGAGCAACATATTTCTTGAAGCAGAGGACTCGAGTAACATTGGCAGGCCGAGAGCAACTGGAAGTGATTTCTCTGATTACTCAAGTACTTACTCGAGTAATGTTGGCAGGCCGAGAGCAACTGGAAGTGATTTCTCTGATTACTCGAGTACTTACTCGAGTAACGTTGGCAGGATAACATGGCCAAGAGCAACTCATTTCCTTGTGGCACATTACTCGAATGTTGACTCGAGTAACTCTTCTTTTCATTTCTCATTACTCGAGTCGTCCCTCGAGTAATGTATCTGGCAGTGAGTTACTTGAGGTTCTGTGCTTTGGTTACTTCAAGTTTCTGTCTCATTACTTGAGGTCTTACTCGAGTATTCCTTTAGAAATTCTGCCAGTGATGAAGTTTCTCAGCTTTTTCTCTTGGCCTTTCTTCATTACTTCAGTGCTTACTTCAAGTGATGATTTGCTCTATCATTACTTTGTTCAAACTTGTTTGTTTATCAAAACTTTTTCACACCCATTCTTTGTTATCATCAAAACATGTGAGATCTAACATTCTCCCCCTTTTTGATAATGACAAAACTTGGTGATTTTGAACAAAGTTTTTGAAATTGAGTTCTCAAATAAACACTTCTTGAAATAAATTGTAACTTTGAAATCCTTTTTGAAATAACTTGTTAAGTGTCAATTCAAAGTGTTTTGGAAAGTTTTGAAAACATAACATTTTCACCTTGCATACATAATAAACTCATTAGTCCCACAATATAATATAACTTAAAACTTAAATGCACGTGAATTGAAATTGAACTAGAATTGCATTAATTAGAATACTGAATTACAAATATGAAAAGCTCCCTAAATCCCATGTACACCCATATAAAGCTCAGTCAACCACAAAATCACCCAAGCTCTTCTCCCTCTTTTTGTCTTCATCAATCAAGTGGAGGACTAGAAGGCTTGACTGCAGATATAGGTTTGACAGGAAGGACCAAAGAGCCATCTGAACTAGAAGAATCAAAAGAGGAGCTGGAAGATTCTGGTTCAGGAAGGTTGAGTGGAGGGATATTAATGTCATCTCTTGGAGAAACTGGAGGTGTCTGATATACAACAACAGTAGTGGTCTCAACCTCTTCTGTGGCATCTACAGAATGATGACCAGAGGATGAGGGAGAGTTCTCCTTTGTATGAGTAGGGGAAGGAATAGGTGTAGGTGTGGGTTCAGGATGAACTCTGGGTGGTGAATCCTCAATGGTGATGTGGATAGTCTCATTGGTTTCAGGATCATCCACTGAGCATAGAATATCTCTAGGAAGAATAATGGGGATTTTGAGTGCAGAGGGTCTAGGTTCAAGGGGGCTAAACTCTAGAAGTTTGGGAAAGGAGATCTCAGGGATAGTTGGCTCAACCTCAATATGATGATGCTCTGGGGGAATGTTCTCCAGAGGTAAGAATGTCTCAGGAACAAATAATGGACCAGCAGAAGGTCCAAGACCCATAGAGTCTAATCTAACTAGAATCAACTTCAGAAGTGTTACTTCCTCATGCTAATATCTCCGCTGCTCTGCTAATATCTACTCGTGCCTCTTGTCCATCCTTTCAACCAATTCAGCCATCTTGTCATTCATGTGAGTGATCAACTCGACATTGGCATTTGCAATGTCGATATGAAATCCCTTTAGCATATTCTCCATGAAGTGTTGAAGTACGGCATTGAGGAAAGAGAGTGAGGATGTAGTACCAGCTGGAGCAGAAGACTGTGTGTCATCCATTTTACTCATTTCAATCTCAGTCTTCTTCTTCTTCTTCTTAGGGCCTGACTCCAGAGGACCCTTAAGAGGAATCTCAACATTAAGCTTCCCAATCTGGTTTCTTCCAATTGGAGTGATCCTCTCAATGGGTTCTTTATTCTCCAAATACCATATCTTGTTTTTCTTCAGAATAAGAGAAATGATATGAGGATATGGCATAGGAGTAGTTGCTTTCCCTTCTATTCTGTACCTCTTCATCTTAGAGAAGATGTATTCTCCCAAGTCCTTTGTTCCTTCAGGAGTAGAGAAGCAAACCACCTATAGTCCCGGTTAGAGAAATGGGTGTAGTTATTGGCTTTGTTCACAAGGGATCTAGAGTAAATATACCAAAGAACCCTGTGATGGTCACACATGTCACTCGGGTTAAAATTAAGAGGACCCACTAGCTCACCAGGTCTAAGGACAATGAAAATCTGGTTAGGTTTAAGCTTGGAATAGATGTCATCAGGGGGTTTTCTATTCCTAACCAAACATTGATCCTAGAGGGTGAGATAAGAATTTTCTGGCCTCTAACTGTTGTGGTCATTTCTTCCTCTACAGAAGTCCTATTAGGTTCATCTAGGATTTCTAGGTTGTAGTAAAAATGAGTGATTATTTTAGTGCAAAAGGGAAGTTTAATTGATAGCCAAAGCATAAAAGGTTCAAGGAAGGGACTTAGGTCATACTTCAATAGCTCCTGAAGAATCTTGAGATCCACACTGTGAGTTTTGCAGACTTTCCTTCTTGAGAACTGTGTGAGGTACTTTTGAGATTCCTCCAATTTGTTGACATTGAACCCCTTTGGAGGCTTAGTGATTTCTTCTTCTGACAATTCTGGCTTTTTGGAGGATTGGCCCTTCTCTAGTTGTTCAAGAATCCTAGCCATAGCTTTAGCAACATTCACATCATACTTTGGCTTTTTGGAGGGTTTCGGAGTAAAAGAGGGAGTGGAAGAATCAGAAGGTAAAGAAGAAGGAGACTTAGTGCTTTTGCCTCTCCCAGTTGAGGTGCTTTTCTTTGATTGAGCCCTTGTTACCACTGGCTCTTTGATCACAACACCTCTCTCCTTTGGTTTAGGTTGAGGTTTCAGTTGGATTTTGGCCTTTGATCTTGGAGTGAGCTTTTGTCTCTTTCTAGGAGGAGAAGAAAGAGGGTCAGAGATTTGTGGAGATCCAAAAGAGTCTGTAGGAGTAAGATTCTTGGTTCTAACCATCTTGATTTAGAGAAAATTGAAATCTCAAAAAAACAGAGTGAGAAGTCGCGAGTTAGGGCAAAGAGAATCTAAGCAAAATAGGAAGTTTTTGGAGCTAGGATTTGATGGGTTTTGACGGAAATCAAGCAAGGAAGAGATTATGAAAACTTTTTGTGAGAGGACTGGGTGATTCACTCGAGGAGATTTTGTGAAAATGACCGAGTTTGTGACAGATAAAGACCTAGAACCCGATGTTACTCGAGGCCCTACTCGAGTAATTATCAAGTTTACTCGAGTCCCTACTCGAGTGATCATATAGAAAATTCTAAAATAATTCATTTAAATTGCGTACCTGGCATGAATAATATTGTAATTATCCATGTATGTTCCCTCGATCATTTAATAGTCATTTTAGAACAGATTTGAGTTGATTCTCATCGAATTTGTGATATGGACCTGCAATCACTCGAGGCCTTACTCGAGTAAACTTCAAGTTTACTCGAGGCTTTCCTCAGGTAATCTGTCTTTTCTCCTCTTGACTATTTATTTCCTACCAAATGAGCCGTTTGATTTAAATTCCATGTGACTTGAGACTTTACTGCCAGTTTTTGAAGTCCATTACTCGAGTACTCACTCGAGTAATGAGCTCTTTTACTTCAAGTTGTCCCTCGGGTAATGCTGCACTGTCAGACATTACTTGAAGTTGGCACTCCAGTGATGGTGTCCTCTGATAACCTCTGTTTTTATTTCTTAAAACAGAGTTTCAATCTTCCTGCAAAACAAGTTTCTATATACTTCGATGCTTAAGTTAGTAATCATCAAAACATTATCTAATATTGAAAAACCAAAATAACTTACAATTCATTGGGATTTACCATTCCCAATTCTCTTCTAATGTATAGAAATTGATCTTTTGCAAGAATTTTGGTGAAGATATCAGCTAGTTGAAGATGAGTAGGAATGAATATCACTTTCACATCTTTCTTTTGGACATGATCTCTGATGAAGTGATGTCTGACATCGATATGCTTGGTTCTAGAATGTTGAACTGGATTCTTTGCCAAGCTTATCGTACTAGTATTGTCACAATAGATTGGTATTTCTTTGATATGAATACCAAGATCTTGTAGTTGTTGGTTTAGCCATATCACTTGTGCACAACAACTTGAGACTGCAACATATTCGGCTTCCGTTGATGAAAGAGACACTGTATTTTGTTTCTTGCTGAACCATGATACAAGAGATCCTCCAAGAAATTGACCTTGTCCGCTGGTGCTCTTTCTATCTGTCTTGTATCCTCCATGATCAGAATCTGAATATGCAACAAGATATTCACTTCTTCCTTTGGGATACCACAGACCCAATTCTGGTGTGTCAGCAAGGTATCTAAAGATTCGTTTGACAGTTTCGGCATGTGATTCCTTTGGTGCTGATTGATATCTTGCACATATGCCAACACTAAATTGGATGTCCGGTCTGCTTGCCGTGAGATAGAGTAATGATCCAATCATTCCTCTATATTTTGTGATGTTGTAGTCTTTCCCTTTAACATCAACATCAAGCAACGTAGTTGAGCTCATAGGTGTGTCCGTTCCATTTGCTTCATCCATTCCATACTTCTTCAATAGCTCTTTCAAGTACTTTGTTTGAGATATAAAGATTCCATTCTTTCTTTGTTTGATTTGCAAACCGAGAAAGAAATTCAATTCTCCCATCATTGACATCTCAAACTCTCCCTGCATTATCTCAGAAAATTCCTTATACAGAGATTCATTAGTAGCATCGAAAATAATGTCATCAACATATATTTGAACAATTAAAATATCATCATGTTTTCATTTTGTAAAAAGTGTTGTATCAACTTTTCCTCATACAAAACCTTGATCAATGAGAAATTTACTGAGCCTTTCATACCATGCTCTAGGAGCTTGTTTTAAACCATATAAAGCTTTTCTAAGTTTAAAAACATGGTCAGGTTTGGTTATATCTTCAAAACTAGGAGGTTGATCTACATACACTTCTTCTATTATATAGCTATTTAGGAATGCACTCTTTACATCCATTTGATAGAGTTTGAATCCTTTGATGCATGCAAAGGCTAAGAGTACTCATATAGCTTCCAATCTAGCCACTGGAGTATATGATTCCTCATAATCAATTCCTTCTTCCTGATTATAGCCTTTGGCCACCAATCTTGCCTTGTTTCTAACAATAATTGCGGATTCATCGAGTTTGTTCTTGAATATCCATTTAGTGCCAATAATCGGATGATCCTTGGATCGGGGTACCAAATCCCAAACTTGATTTCTTTCATATTGATTTAGTTCTTCTTGCATTGCTATAACCCAATCATTGTCTGATAGGGCTTCATTAATGTTAGAAGGTTCAATATTAGAAATGAATGCAGAAAAACTAACTTCATTAAATATTCTATTTCTAGTTTTGATCCCTTCATTCACATATCCTATGACTTGATCTAAGGGATGACTTTTATTGTATTTCCAAGCTCTAGGTTGTCCTAGTAACTGTTCTTCTTCCTTGGTTTCATCAACTTCTGGAATAAGAGATTTAGAAATAGATTGACCATTTTCTTGATTTAAAACAACTTCCTGCTCTTCATCAATGGTTTTGTCTGAGGATTCAAATTCATCAAATACAATATAAATTGATTCTTCAACAACACATGTTCTTTTATTGAAAACTCCATATGCTTTACTTCGGTTAGAATATCCTAGGAAAATTCCTTCATCAGTTTTAGAATCAAATTTTC
Organism: Inga oerstediana; assembly: GCA_963210345.1. Classification (NCBI taxonomy): domain Eukaryota; kingdom Viridiplantae; phylum Streptophyta; class Magnoliopsida; order Fabales; family Fabaceae; genus Inga; species Inga oerstediana. The sequence goes on from OY723409.1 coordinate 44,697,267, forward strand.
CTAAGTTATCTTTACCATTATTATGAATGAAACACTTACAATCGAAGATGTGTTGATGAGCAATGTTTGGCTTCCTTCCTTTGTATAGCTCGTATGGTGTCTTTCCGAGTTTTGTTCTAATATAGGCTCTATTTGAAATATAGCATGCTGTGCTCATAGCATCAGCCCAGAAAACTTGAGATACGTTCTTTTCACTGAACATTGCTCTAGCAATTTCAGTGAGCACTCTATTCTTACGCTCCATGACTCTATTTTGTTGAGGTGCCTTGGAGCAGAGAAATTGTTATCAATGCCATTAGTATCACAATATTCTTTAAAGGCTTGATTTTCAAATTCTCCACCATGATCTGTCCTAATACCTGCAATGGACATACCTTTCTGATCTTGCACTTTCTTAGCAAAAACAATAAATTCTTCAAAGGTTTCATCCTTTGATAATAGAAGAATAACCCATGTAAATATGGAGAAGTCATCAACAATGACCAATGAATATAGGTTGCCACCAAGATTCTTTACTTTTTCTGGGCCAACTAAATCCATATGCAATAATTGTAGTGGTCTATTTGTTGAAATCTCATTTTTCAATTGGAAAGATCATTTAGTTTGTTTACCCTTTTGACATGCATCACAAATCAAATCGTTCTTGAAATTTACTTTGAGTAATCCAAGAACTAAATCCTTTTTGAGTAGTTTGTCTAGTTGATGCATGTTGACATGAGCCAATCTCTTATGTCATAGCCAACTTTCATCGGTATTACTCAAAAAATAGTTTTCAGATTCATTTCTACTAATATCTAGAGTATGGCAGTTACCTTCTCTTTTTTGCTCTGAGCTTAGCCTTGATATTCTTCTTATCAAGTAGTAAGTCTTTCTTGTTAACAATTAGACATTCCTCTGAGTCAAATATTACCCAGTTGTTTTTGTCTGCACTTTGACTCACACTCAGCAAGTTATGGCACAATCCTTCGACATAGTATACGTCTTTGACTTGTATGCCTTTGTCATTTTTTATTTCATCAATTCCTGCTATCCTTCCAGTTTGATTTCCTCCAAATTTTACCTTTCCACCTTCTTTAGGTTGCAATTTGGTAAAACTTTCGAAATCATCGGTCATATGTCTAGAGCATCCACTATCTATATACCACTTGTTGTTTTTGGATGCTTTGAGACATATCTGCAATTAAATACGATTAAGTCTTAGGTACCCACTTCTTTTTGGGTCCTTTTGGGTTAGTACAAGAAATTTTCGAAACATATAATCCTTTAGGTACCCATTTGTAGGTTCCTATCGTTCCTTTCTTCTTATGAATGCATGAAGAGGTATAATGACCTTTTCTATTACAGTAATTACAAAATGCAAAAGGATTTGATGTATACATAGAATGCTGGAAATAATTCAAATATGACTTACCTCCTGCTTTCTTTCTACCTTTACTTCTATCTGATTTTGGATCATATCTAATACCAGATCGGTCATTTACAAATCGTTGTGCTTTTAAAATTACACTTAGCATCTCACTTCCTTTAGTAAATTTTTCAAGAGTTTTTGTGAGATCAGTGTTTTTCTTTTTCAAAGAAGAACAATTTTCACAATCCTTTTCTGAACTTTATTTAAGTTTAATTTCAAGAACTTTGCTTTTCTTTTTGAAAACAACTAATTCTTTAACTACTTTGATGAATTCAGAATGTAAAGCATTATATTCAGAAAGTAATTCATTATAGGTAGGATCAGAATCATTTACCTCTTCTTCTGTTTCTTCTTGAGCAACAAGACAAATATTAGCTACTTCTTCTTCATCACTTTCTTCGTCAGAGGAACTATCATCCCATATAACAGATACGAAGGCCTTCTTTTTGTTGAAGAATTTTCCTTTTCTCTTTTCTTTGTTCTTTTGGTTCAGCTCTGGACATTCTGATTTGATATGTCCTGGTTTTCCACATTCGTAGCAGATGATATGATCTTTACTGCTAGTTCCTCCTTTCTGAAAGTGTTTGAATCCTTGACCTTTCTTGTAAAACTTTCTAAATCGTTATATGATTAGGCCTATTTCATCATCGTCAAACTCCTCATCCTCATCTTGATTTTCTTCTTTTGCTTTTAGTGCTAGGCCTCTCTTCTTCTTGTCACCGATGTCATCTAGTTCCGGTTTGAACTTTAGTTTACTTTCATATTCAGAAAAACTTCCAAATAGAGAAGCAACTGATCTCATTGATTCTCCTTTTGCTTCTTCTATCGCAGTGACTTTGGCCTCCCACTCTTTAGAAAGAATATTCAAAATCTTTCGTACTTGGGTATGTTGATCATAGACATTCCCAAGTGCTGCAAGTTGATTAACAAGATGAGTATATCTAAGTTTGAATTCAGATATTGACTCATCTGATTTCATTCGAAGTATATCGAATTCAGTGACCAAGGTGTTGATTCGATTCTCCTTTATTCCCGAAGTTCCTTCATGAGCTATTTCCAGAGCTTCCCACATTTTCTTTGCTGTTAGAAGTGTGCAAATTCTGAAGTATTCACTTTGACTTAAAGCATTTTGTATCATCAGAATTGCCTTGCTGTTGAGAATGATCAGTTTCTTGTCATTCTCATCATATTCCGCTGAAGCCATCACGAATACTCTGAACTTTGCTTTCCAGCAAGAAAAGTGTTCGCCACTAAAACCTGGAGGTCTAGTGATGGATGCTCCGTCGGGAAGAATTCCTTCATCCATGCTTGCCATTGGATCCTTCTTAGGTTGTTATACCTTAACAAGAAGACCTACTCTCTGATACCAAATGTTAGAACAAGTGTTTCACCCAAAAGGGGGTGAATTGGGTGATACTAAAAATGTTCCAAATATAAAACTTGACGGTGAATATAAAGCAGTAAAGAGTAAGGAGAAATATCACCAAAGTGTACACCGGGAGTTATACTGGTTCGGCCACAACCACTTTGACCTACGTCCAGTCCTCAAAGCATCTCTGAGAGTTTCACTTGTTAGATCCCAAGTTTTGATGATAACAAAAGGCAATTATGTGCAAAGCATAGTTTTATAAGTCTAAGGAATAATTACAAAGTTACCAAATGCATATGACAAAGTTTTGTGATGTCTGCTGTCAGATTTAACTGATGTACTCGATCATAAGAACTAGCACTCGAGCATGGAGCTCTTTTGTACTCGAGCAGATGCGAGTAATAGACAGAAAGTGTTTGTCTGAGAGCAAACTACTGTCATTTTTACTGATGCACTTGAGCACTGAAGATAGCACTCGAGCAGGAGACTCTTTCTCACTCGAGCACATGCAAGTAAGGGACTGCAAGTATTTGGCCGAGAGCAATTCCTGTCATCCTTACTGATGTACTCAAGCATTGTAACCAATACTCGAGCATGAAGTTGATTTATACTCGAGCACTAGCAAGTGAGGGACTGCAAGTGTTTGGCCGAGAGTCATAAAGGTCAGAGAAGTACAAGTATGCCCGAGTGAGACTTCATATGCCCGAGTAACACATCAGCACTCGCGAGTGAGAAATCTAACTCTCTCAAATTCTGATGCAAGTGCTGATAACAAGAGTATATTTCATGAGAATATTCTTCTCACTCGAGCAGGAGTATGTGTGCTCGAGTGAGGGCCCACATCACCTGCGAGTGCAAAATCTCACTCTTGCTAAAATGGTATGCGAGTGTTGTCCAGCGACGGGTCTCTTAGTGTAATGAGCAAGGCCACTCGAGCAGAAGGATATGTGCTTAAGTGAGGCCCCACATCACTCATGAGTAAGAAAATTAACTATCTGAAATCCAGTGAAAGTGCAAGCATAAAACTGAAGAACAAGGAGAAAATTTGTGAGTTCACTTGAGTGAGCCCATCCATGCTCGAGTGATACTCTGCCAGAAGACAAAATGCACCAGTCTTACAGCGTTCAATCCGAATATGGTTTAATGATATTTATTTATCTTATCATTACTTATTATTATTATTTAACATCATTTTAAATGTATTATAAGTGTGATACAGGAGGATGAACGTTTGAAATAAACAGACGCGAAGGAAGTCAAACAACGGCAGACAACATCATTACAAGCACGTACCTACCGTATTCAAAGTTTTCAAACGTGCGCATGCCGTTCCACAGTAACATGCCTCGCTCCACAATGATCGTTATTCAAACGGGCAAAAATGAACGTCTATAAATACAGAGTCCCAGGGATCGTCAAGGATAACGAAGCACAAGAATTCACAAGCAAATTTACAAGTCTCTGTTATTCATATTTTCTCTGTATTCATATTGATCTTCAGTGTTTATCATACTTGCTTTGTAAGAGAGTCTATATACATTTCAAATTCTATTTTCATTTGATCTCAAGGTATTGGGATCTTGAGAGGGTAGATATCCTTACGAGAGAAGCAGTTGAGAGAATTCCTAGTAAAACCTTCCACTCATAAAACTTATAAGATACAAGCGGGAGAGAACGTTGCTGCTCATAAGATCTGTATACGTAAGCAAGTAGGAAAGGTCATAGGTTATTTTTCTGCACGTAAGACTTGTCGTAAGGGGGAGAGAAATTTTTTAGTGTGAGAATATTTCTGCTCGTAGTCCATTCGAGGACAATTGTTGTTTTGTGGAATTCTGAGAGCCCATTGAATCTTGGAAGCATAGTGAAAATCTCACTAGGTCTTGATCTCTGAGGACTGGACGTAGGCCTGATTTTTAGGCTGAACCAGTATAACTATCTGTGTCCTAATCTTCTCAACTCTACTCTGTCTACATCTACTTTCATATCACCACATCAAGCAAAAAATTTATCACATCACCCAATTTGCCCCCTCTTGGGTGAAGCTTGCCTCTTTCATTTGGTATCAGAGCAAGGTCTTCTCCGAGTAGTCCCTTGAGTATTCATTAAGTTTACTCGAGTAATTACTCGAGTATCTTCGTGAAATCATTGATAGAGAGCAAGTCAATAAATGAATATCATATTACTTGGGTAGTGCATGGAGTAAACAAATTTACAAACCTTGGAAATACCTGTTTACTTGAGTACTTACTCGAGTATACTACAATTTTCTTCACAGGTTACTCGATGCTTTACTCCAGTAATATTGGCACGATTTCAGGCCGAGAGCACTTCAAGTTTTGCTTACCTGTTTACTCGAGTACTGCCTCGAGTAAACATCTATTTTCTGTATAGCTTACTCGGGTAGATACTTCAAGTGCTTTGTATATAATTCTACAGATTACTCGGTTACTGGCTCGAGTAATCTCGTTCAAGTCTTTGACATAGAACAATTTAATATCTGTATACTTGAGTGGTGCCTCGAGTGAAGTGTGATAATAATATTTCAGATTAATCGAGTAATACCTTCAAGTTTTGTTTACCACAGTGATTTACTCGAGTTGCTCCTCGAGTAACGTTGGCAGGATTGGAATGCCGAGAGCAACATATTTCTTGAAGCAGAGGACTCGAGTAATATTGGCAGGCCGAGAGCAACTGGAAGTGATTTCTATGATTACTCAAGTACTTACTCGAGTAATGTTGACAGGCCGAGAGCAACTGGAAGTGATTTCTCTGATTACTCGAGTACTTACTCGAGTAACGTTGGCAGGATTACATGGCCGAGAGCAACTCATTTCCTTGTGGCACATTACTCGAATGTTGACTCAAGTAACTCTTCTTTTCATTCCTTATTACTCGAGTCGTCCCTCGAGTAATGTATCTGGCAGTGAGTTACTTGAGGTTCTGTGCTTTGGTTACTTCAAGTTTCTGTCTCATTACTTGAGGTCTTACTCGAGTATCCCTTTAGAAATTCTGCCAGTAATGAAGTTTCTCAGCTTTTTCTCTTGGCCTTTCTTCATTACTCCAGTGCTTACTTCAAGTGATGATTTTCTCTGTCATTACTTTGTTCAAACTTTTTGTTTATCAAAACTTTTTCACACCCATTCTTTGTTATCATCAAAACATGTGAGATCTAACACGAAGCACTAGGATGTTACAACTAATATTAAAGCTAGTGCGGAATGTTACAGGTGGTATCAGAGCTAGAAACACTGAGATGTTACAAGTAGTATTAAAGTCATATTTGGGTTGATTGGCCACTGAGATGAGTTTTAAGGTAGTGAAAGAGTACCTTGAGGGTAAGCATCTTCTTTTGGTGACGTTGGATTAGACGGTTAATGGAAAAATTTCCCCTGGCATGGTTTAGGAATACCATAACTAGAGGGTCAAGATTGATATCCTAGTTTTGAAAAGAATGCTAGTTTGCAAATATTACCTTAAGGACCTCAAGAACTAGCTGATATATATTCCCTCACTAGGGAAGACTATCTGGGTTTAGGGTGTTCTCAAGTCTTTATTCATTAGTGAAGAATGACTAGTAAATGAAGATTTGGCCTATAAGTAGGCAAAGCCTTGAAACAAATCTGCAACTCCTTATGATAAGTTACTTCACAATTTTTTTTTAAAAAATCTTATAACTGTTAAGAATCTTTTAAGATAAAATTATAATTTAACCTTGCTTGGAAAAAAGAAAAAGAAAAAGACAATTTGGTCACTAACTACTCTAGTGGCAACTGTCTTTGCGTTGCAGATAGAGCTGAAAAATCAGGCTGAGCCCGTCAGGCCAGCCCGTTTAGGCTTGCTCTAGTCAGGGCCCAGGCTTATGATTTAGAGCCTCTAGAAGAGGGTGGGTGTAATATCCCAAAAAGTGATTAAGGGCTAATGACTTTAAAAGTGGATATAATTATTGTTGAATAAACACTTTTGGAGAATGTGTGATGGGAATTTGGATATTTTAATGATTCCAATGGCTTCCTTGTGAAAATTCATGTGGGGAGAGTGTTTATTGTGAAATTGGAACCATTGGGAACAATCATGCTAAAGTTGAAAACTCTGTCCATTGAAACTCTGTACATGGCAGCCAATTTGTATGGACGTTTTAAATAGGCAAATGGTGTCTAAAAATTCTGAAATTTTCCAGTATTAAAGTTCACATGTCAAGATTAAAAATGAACATATAATTTGTATCATTTTGATTTGTGACCTAAGAGTTTTGGATTTTTGAAGTTTGCCCAGCGAAATTAATTATTTTCTGGAACAGTATGCAAAGATTGAAATTCTGGGAATTTTGTGGTGATTTTCAGTAATGGCCAATATTTTTCCTATGAAGAGGACTTAAATATCTTTCATTTGACTTTGGAATCACCTCATTTCGATTTTTCTAGAATTAGTTATGATTTTTCAAAGTTTGGGCAGAAAATCTGCCAGAAAATCCGAAAATGGGAATTATGACATCATCTCATTAAAAGATGATGTCAGCATGGATTATTAATCAAATTGCTCATCTTCTTCAGCCATTTCACGCCATTTCCAGCTGAAGATAGTGAGAGAAAGTTGAGCGCTCTTAGAGAGAGAAAGAGGAGAAATCTCGCAAGGTAAGCCGATTTCTCCGACGATCTAGCTCCTAACGCGTATAACCTTGTTCCTAAGCTTCTCTTCTATGTTATTTAAGGTGTTTGAGAAGACAATTTGGTGTTCAAGGGGCTAGGGTTTTCAGCCACTCTTGAGAAAAGCTAGAAGGAGCTTGAGGTAACTTCCAAACTTTCGTATATTGCTTATTCTGGCTGCTGTGGGCAATTTAATCGGTGAAATTTCGCCAGATTGCCATTGGTTTTAAAGTTTGGAAATGATGTGGCCTAGGTGTTATGCTGCCCAAATTGGGTCTTAATGTTAGTTGTAACCTAATGTAATGGTTAATAAAGTGGTTAGGAGTAGAAAGGAACGCGTTTACGGAGCCGAAATCGTAAAACCCCAATTTTTCCCGGAGAACATGTATATTTCGGCCAAGGCTGTAAATGGGTCTTAGAGTTGGATTTTCAATGATTTGATGATTCCATTGGATTCAGTGGGCGAAAATAGGTGGGGTTACAGTTGGGCACTTTTTCAAAAAAGGCCGAGAAAGCATAATTACGGAAACACCCCTAAAGCCCTAAAAGTAGGGCTGCCAAGGGCAATTTCATAATTTGACATTGAATTTGATAATTCTGAGTACGGAAATGGATTCCTTGGGCGGAAATATGTTAGGATAGCCCAGATTAGAATTTCAAGAAAAGTGCAACCGGTCCGGGTATGGCGGGCCCAGGCCGGGTCCCCGGGGGTATTTTTGTAAATTTTCATTATAGACTCATATAACCCTAAGTAACACTATGGAAGTGTCTAAATAGTGCATTTGGAATTGTAGGATTCGATATTTGCCGCCCTCGTGAGCCAACTGCGCTGAAGGACGTCAGGGAAGGATCAGGTAGTGACTCTCTCTCTTATACTATGTGTAATGCTCTGTATGTGTGTGTTATCACTGTTCTGTGATGAATCTTTGATGCTGCTGCGGTTACAGCTGGTGATAGCTGTCGTTTACAGCGCAAGCTGTCGTTTACAGCGCAAGCTGTCGTTATTGTGATTACAGCGTAAGCTGTCGTGATGGTGATTACAGCGTAAGCTGTCGTATTGTGTATACAGCCGTGAGTGCTGTCGTTTGTGGTGAAAACCATGTATCTTTGAGATTGATGTTGCTGTTGTTGCTGGTTGTGATTTATATACATGCTTGGTATTTATACATTGTATGAGTGGTTTGTTACTACTGAGATTCTCTCGAATCTCATTCCTTCCTATGACTAACCTTTCAGACAGGGCATGTGGCTCAAAGGAGAAGAGGCCGACCCGGAGCACTTAGGACCCTTAGGGGTATAGTTGATTTTGGAATGTTGGTTATATCTTTTGAATTCGGGATTACTGTATAATCTGAAATATGAATAGTATATTCAATTTTGGATGTAATCCCCTAGTGGATACTTAAACCTCAGGTTATATATGTATAGAATCCGGGAGTTGCCGGGGAATTGGTTTTACACTCTGTCATACGTGAATTTAGATAAACTGCACAGGTGATTATATTCGAATTTTGAAATGGAGACCAGGAACAGGAAAGAGATTTTGAATGATTTTGTGAAAACCCTACCACAAAGTAGGAGATTGAAACGAGTTTAAGTTATCCGAAGGTCTCTAATCTACTCTAATTATTTAATATCGAATTATAATTACATGATTAAAGGCAGGGTGTTACAGTGGGCCTAAAAGGGTCGCAAGCCTTATAGGGCCGGCCCTTTTAGGGCCGTTTAATTTTATTTTATTTTTAACTAGGCATAGGACAGTGGGCAGTGGCAGAGACGTAGAGTTAACCTAACCTAACCCTTAGATTAAAGAAGCTCTCACACTAACTCAAACCTCGCCTCCTTAGTCCCTCGACCCTCGACCCTCTCCCCTCCGGCTCTCCCTCACCACCGCCTCATAAGTCTCGACTCTCAACCAGAGGACCACTATACACCGACCACGACTGCACAACCTCACTCTCAAAGGGTAACTGTCAGTATCGACCGACCTTCTCGAGGCTGAACTCTTGTCGTGGCCTCTCTCGTCGATCTTAATGTTTGTGTTATATTAAACATGGATAATATTTATGTTTTAAATTAGTTTTGATGATATTTATGTTTTAAATTAGATATTTTAATCTTTAGGCATATAAGAAACAAAAAAAGTTAAATGAGCCTGAAGCCCGGGGCTTCAGATAAACTGGTCGGCCACAATTTCCACAGGTTTTTTTGGACTCGAGCTTAAGCCTGTCACAGACCAACCCTATAGGGCTGAACCAGCCTGTTTTCCTGGTGCTAGTTGTAGAGAAGTTTCAGTCTAGAATTCTTGATTAACATGGTTATGTGTATTTACATTGATAATTATTTAACAGAAAAAACAAGAAGAAGATAAGAATTACCTCTAGGGATGCTTTTGATTTTTTCCTTTGGAGTTTGTTGAGAAGAAGCAAAGTAATTATTGTGTGGTTTGATTAATTTTTTTCTAAATGGTAGTATCAAGATCAAACTCGTTTCGGTGCCTATCCAAAGGTGATTGTCCCATTTGGACTATCCAGATGGGATCTGGATGATCCAGATTTAACTTTTTTAAATTGGTTATTTTTTAATAAAATATTATTTTTTGAAAAAATATTTGTTAAGAGATTATCTTTGTCACACCCTTATCTGATTTTCACATATTTCAGAGTATTTGCGGAAAACGATAAGCAGTTCAGTGGGCAACACAGGAATAACATAAATATACTGATATTATATGCACGATTACGAAAATTCTCCACAGGAATTCATACTTGATAATTACAATTCATATAGCCACGCAGGGCTACTTGGGTGTCTATACCCGTCCCAAGGAAAACGGAGACATCTTCTCGTCTTCGTTTCACCACTGCGATCCCTTTCGTACGGTTCTCTACATTGTTCTCAGCATATCTTCTGTCTTCACCTGTCTAAATTGTTGGTAGTAGAGGATTAAATTCGAGAGAATCTCAGTAGAAAAAACAATACCGATATGCATGCAAGATAAGTGCTTAATGCATGACATGATTGCATTATATAACTCATGTTCACACAATGACATATCTGCATGCTCAATGTTTTAATCAACATACTTATGGACACAACATAAACAAAAATAGAGCTTCAATCATTCATATATGTTTCACATAATCAAGCAAAGCAATAACATGCATCAATATACTAGCACAAATATCAAATACATGCAGGAGAGGTAAGTTCCCTACCTTAATCCTTTTTTATCCCTAATTAGGCTCCCCGAACTGCTTGCCTCGTAATGCGTACCAGCAACTCGAGCTCTCAACTCGATCCTAAAATGTCAAATGTACCATTTAGACACTTCTATAGTGTTTCTGAGGGCTATATGAGTCTATATTGAAAAAGGACCAACATTCCCCCAGGACCCCCAGCCGGCCCCGCCATACCCGGTTTGATGGCACGTTTTCTCAAAATTTTAGCTACGGCTATCCTAACGTATTTTCTCCCAAGGAATACATTTGCAGGCTCAAAATCACCAAATTTAGTGTCAAATTATGAATACATTTTCATAATTATGCTTTTTCGACCTTTTCCGAAAAAGTGAACAATTATAACCCCACCTTTTTTTTCCCACTGAATCCAATGAAACCATCTATTTCATGAAAATCTAGCTCCTACCCCCTAGTCTAACCTTGGCCAAAAGTTTCTCAAGAAAAAGGAAAAATGGAGTTTTTGTGTTTAAGCTTCCAAAGCTTGTACTTTTCCACTTTTGATCCCTTATTAACTCATTTAAACATTTCTTAACCATTATTCAAAGAAATTTGTGCAGCATAACCCCTTAGAATTAGGGCTTTCCAAATTTACAAACTTGACAAAAATCACCAAACCAAACACAAACCTCAACAACAACTTCATACAAGAATAGATCTAAGGTTTGTGAGGTTACCTCTTGAGATCTTGAATCTTCTCTCTCTAGGAATATCCTATCTCTCTCTCCTTGAGCTAAGAATGAGTCTTCAAAATCATGGATTCATGAGGAAAAGGAGTTTAGAGAAGGTTTCTTAAGCAAAATGATAAGAGAAGCTTAAGAGAATCAATCTTTTTACCTTGATCTTCTTCTTCTTCTCTCTAAAACTCCAAGTCTTCTTCAAGCTCTCTCTCTCTCTTCTTTCTTGCCTCTTGGCCGAAATGTGAAGGGAAGAGGAAAGGAAAGATAACTTCATAATTTAACCCCCTTCACCTTACTCCACATGATTTCATCAATGCACCAGAATGTGACACTTGTCACCACTCATACCTCCTTCATATCACAACCCATACCTCCTTCATATCATGACACACTTACTCCATTAGGCTTTCCATTGGTTTTGAACTAACTTCCTCCCTCTTGCTCTTCTAACCAAATGAGTGATCTTCCAACTAAACCAAACTTGCACTCAAGGTAATTCCAACCTTACACTCTAGATAATCCTTACTATCATCAATCATGATTGCTATGTTCATATAGCATTATTTTAATGCAATTGAACATGTGCTCATCTTCATAAATCATAATCTAATCCTCTCTTCATATGATCATGACACTTAGCATCTTTAATTCCATTAATCAATTTCTAACAATTTTATTTTTAATTTTCAGAATAATGCCAATTCTGGCAGATTTTCTGCCCTAACTTTGAAAAATTATAACTAATTTTGTAAACATCGTTTTGGAGAGATTCTAAAGGCTATGGAACCCTTATTGAGTCTAGTTTCAAGGAAAAATATGGAATTTTACTAGATGGAATCATATCCTTGCCAGATTTTCCATCTTTGACTGCCGCTCTAGAGACTTTTCAGATTTTTTGGACTAATTTCAAAAATTCATAAATCTTTGTACATAGCCTCAATTGATTCATATAACCTATCAAATTAAAGCTTAGGATGTCTATTTTCACCCTGTAAAATTTCATAATTTTTACTCATCATTTGGTCTTCCAAAACCACATGACAACCTCACTGCCTCATAGGCGATTTCACTGAAAACATTGTTCACCTTTCTACTTTCAATATTTAATTCCTTTGGCTTTAAATATTCACCATTTTATTGAACATATATAATAATCACAATATATTCTTGGTGAAAAAATTTTGGGTGTTACAATCTTTATTTTAGATTCTGTACCCATTAAAATAATTTTTTAAACAAAACAAAAAGTAAAAAAAATTAAATCTGAACCGTTTAGATCCCATCTCGTAAAGTCCATCATGATGATGATGTGTTTCTATTATAGCTCATTTATATAGAGTCAAAAAAAAGGCTAACGGATATAAGTTTGGTCTTTTAGTTTTATATTAAATTTGAGATTATTTTCTTCAATTTATTTATAAAGTGTATTTTTTTTGTCTTCCAATCTTAAAATCGCTAGTCTTATTTAAAAAAATTTGTTGATTTAACATAAAAAATAGTAACTCTTCAATTATTTTTTGACAAAATATGCTTAAATTTTAAAATATAGAAATGATTATATTAAAGAATTAAAATTAAAATATGCTTCAAGTCAAAATGGTCATAATATACATGAAATTTGTTTTGGGGGGGATGCTTGTTTAAACGGGTCAGCCCTTGGCACTAAATGGCCAACTCTTAGATGGCCTCAGGTCTAAAAGGGCTTGCTTAAGAACCCGCTCACCATAAAATATTATCCCCCAATCCGCACGGCTTAAATGGAATTGGCCAAGTTTTGCCATCTCCAGTTTTTATACAGGTCGCTTTTGCATAATGCATTGTTGAAGCTCCAATCTCAAACGGCCCATTTAACTTTGGTCAAAAAGAGCCCAAATTTGTTGACTTTGTGTTTCCCCCTTGGGGTTAAAACTGTGTTTGATTGGGACGTGACACTCTAAACACGATGCTCCAACAACTCTTTTCATTGTGAAATGGTCTTCGGTGCCTTATTTTCTTCAACCATAGTTTTGTACCAGATGCGTTCAAACACAACTAATCTTTCTAATCCTATATGCACGGTATTTTCGAGAAGATTTTTTTAAATATACCGTTATTTAATTAGGATCGTGAGAGATAGTATAAATTAATGCTTCATTTAATCAAATGAAATGCAGGTGTTTTTGTCATCCTTGAGCGAGGTCGCAGACATGAATGCCTTCTGTAGGCTAAAACCTACAAAATCTCCGAATTTTATATCAATTACATATAACTTTCTTGACAATTTTAGGTTTAGATCTTGCTTTTCTCTTTTTGGATTACAGGTTTAAATCTTACTTGTTTTTTTTTTTTTGCCAACTAAATCTTACTTGTTTTTATAACAAGATATGTGAAGATGATGATAAGATCATCCAATCATGTGAAAGCAGTGATCTCTCCGCCTTGATAAGCATTAGATAAGGAAAATAAGTAACATCTGGGTTAAAAATTAAAAATTTAATGAGTTTAAATTTAAATTTTAAAATGTTTGGATATTATGGGCAATTGGCTTAAAGTAAGCCTAAATTTTTAATCCATGCCAAATGTCCCACCATCCTCATTAATCTAATATGACAATTTCTGTTAGTAATATGAAGACTAAGAGTTATATGTAACTAACCTAAAGTTTATTAGTTTAGTAAATTTTAACCTTTTTTCCTATCTCCCATATCAACATCTCGCTTGTCTCATTAAGCATTTTTATCAAGGGAAGATGATTAATGGTATAACAACACATGGTTAGTCCTTTTTGAATTTAAGGCTTCAACTAAGTCGAGACCTTTTACCAACGGAGTTAGGTCTAGCGGAAGGAGCTAATCACTCATAATGTGGTGAATTAAAATTTAAATCTCCGTTGAAAGAGATACCAACATTTAGTATCCGACAGTACTTTGAATATAATTGCCTCCAATAGGAGGATACCTGTACCTAACCCAAAAAAAAACAGAGAGACATTTTCAAGGATGGCCATCAATTCAGCCATAAGTGGTGTGGTCCAATCAAACCCATCCAACCTGAGGAAGAGTCCAAATTGTAGTTTAAATCTCTTTGCCCCGATCCAATGGGCCGTTATAGTGCCAATGCTTTGGACTAGGCCTATCTCCTCAGTCCAAATAATGAGTTTCAGGCCCAAGATGGCCCTATTAATTATGGAGCCCAGCCTTGATTAATCGGAGGAAACAGAATTAAAAAAAAATTGTAAAAAGGCAATAGTTACAGCACAAAACTACAAAGTTTAATATCTCAATAACAAATTCGCCAAAAAAAAAATTAAGGCTTCATTCGTCAAAAAATAAAATTAAAAAAAAAAAGGATACAGCCTGCCCACAAGAGATTGTTTAAATTAAAATCGTATTAAAGGGAAATAAAAAAATAAAAAAAAACCATTGGCAATAAGAAAATTAAAGCAATTAAAAAGAAAACGGGTGTGCTTTTGGGGGGGGGGGGGTTTTAAGTTTTAACAGTCTTGGACAAGCAAGGATGCTTCTCCCAAAGGCTAACCATTTCTTCAATTGGAATCCCCTTGGTCTCATGCAGAAACTTGTAGATGATAATACTCGTGATGACCACAAAACAAGCCAAGAATATAAAGAGTCCCAACTTCATGCGGCAAAGCATCGCCATGAAAACTTGCGCCACCGCAAATGCGAAGATCATGTTCACCGACACCCGATCTAACCTTTAATGGAAATATCTCACTCGACACTAGCCACCCTAATGGACCCCATGACCATGAGAATCCCTATATGCCTATGCACGCCAAATACAAATCCGAGGCTGACAACACTTTGATTTTCAATATATAAAAGGATTTTGCGTCAAACGTGGATGAGACATCACAATCTATTTTGTCCCCCTAAATTTATAAATTTTCTTATACCTTATTTTACGTATATGAAAGGATTTGTCATCAATGAAATAATTTTAATGTAAATGATTAAATGATTATTTAAGAATATCAACACACATTTTTAACAAATAATTATAATAAATTAGTTATTTAACTTTTATATTCATATTTAAAAGCTAATAACCCTAACCTAATTGTATGAGAACCCCTCTGCAAAGTTGTCGGTTTGATCTTCTAATTTCATACTCTTTTTTTTTTGGACAAACTAATTTCATACTATTAATACCAACCTTTTAATTTTTATTTTCCATAGGAAATCTTACATCTAGAAGATTAGAAGTTTAGAAGTACTCCCTCCGGTCCTAATTATAAGACAACATTTAGAAGTTGATATTGGTCGTAATTATAGAACAAAGTTTTAATTTTTTATCAATTTCTTCCCAAAATACCCCATATTAATACTTTCTCAATAATAATTAAACATAATAATAATTTAATGATACACCTATATTTTGCAGTTTAAATTGACTGTGGAAACTAAAAATCACACATATCAATCATCAAAATTAAAATTTTATTAAATGTTTTAAAATAATTGAAAATTCAAAACATTTGAATATTTTTTTTATTTTTTAATGTGATATTGAAGCTAAGAAAAGAAAACCGAAACCGCAATTTTCTCAAAAGTAAGTAAAAAAACCGGTGAAAAACAATTCTTTTGGCACAATATTAGGAAAGTCTACCAAACAAGAGGCAGTCCTTTTACCCGAAACTGAAGTGCAAAATTATAGAATTTAAAAATTGATGATTAATATTTTTTTTTTGAATAATGATTAATAATTTAAAAATCCAACTTGCCCGTAATAAATTTTGCAATCACCATCAGTAATAATACTTCTGACTTCTAAGATAAGATTCGAGATATTTCAACTCACTTATCTTATTGAGAAAGTAACTGGATGCTATTTCGAAAAAAAAAACTGATGTTATTTTAAATGTTAAATAAGGATATTTTTAGAAAATAAATATGATTAATTAATTTAACTATTATTCTTAATTTTTTTAAAGTTAGGTAAACATGTTCTATAATTAAGACCGGAGGGAGTATTTTTTATTTCAACAAAACAGATGTGCACTGTGATTGGTGCAAATGTTCTTTTTATTGTGATTCGTGCAAAGTCTTGTAAGTACATCACCATCGCCATCTTGTTCGTGTTGGGTTAAAATATTGTCTACATTTGTGCCTCTCAGGTCTTAGCATTTAAAACCCATCAAATCACTCGCAAATGTGATTCACGGGGCGTGATAAAGATCACAAACCAACACACACAGTTTGAAGCTTAATTACCTTAGCATAGTGATAGAGTTTTACATATATTTTGTGTTGGTTTGGAATAGTTTATTTTTAGATAATAAGTATTTATAATTCGTGATTCACGATATATGAGGTAAGTATGTGAGAGGAGTTTTATCTCAGCTTGCGTAATAAAGACTTATTTTCTAAATATAAGTTCTTACAAACACACACTGTATAGGTTGCGATTTTGATCATGCATATAATTTTAAGTTGTCAGTGGACTTATTTAAATTATCATTAATAGGAGTAGCTTTTATTATAAATAGTTTTTACAAATGAAGTTGGTTTAAAATCAAGTATCGTGTGATTAATATTTAGATTAATTTTTTTTAAAATGTCAATAAGTCTTTCAGAGTAATTTTTATTGGGGGTATTTTAGGGCAATTTTAACTTCTCTCTGTAGTATCTCGCTTCTCTCACTAGTGGGCAGTGGCAACCGAGCTTTTAAGTTTTGTGTTGTTTCATTTTTAACCAAAGTTGGGTTTAGAAGTGACTTAAAGTTATATGAAACAATGGAACAGCCTAAAATAGCTTTTTTGAAACAGAAAAAGCAATCTATTTGTCACTTTTAATAAAAAAAGCGTGCGTTTTAATTAGCCGATTTTTTTTAGTTTCACTTTTATAAACTTAAAATATAATAAATGTCATATTATAAATATTGTAAATGTGATTTATATTTCGATAGATTGGTATAGAAAAAAGTAAATTTTTTTAAAATTGAAATTTGTTTGGATTATTATTTAAAAAATAAGTTTATATAAAAAATGACGGAAAATAACATGATTTTTTATTAAATGTATAGAATTTGATAATTAATATATTATCGAGAAAAATTTGTAAATACTAAGTAACACTTAATTATATATTTTTTATAGATAAAATTTTATATAAATTACAAATAATAATATTCTTAAGTGTTTTAAGTAAATAATATTACATTACTTTTGATAAAAAAATATAATATTACTAAAATTAGAATTACTTTTTTCTCCAACATGTTTTTGCCAGCAAATATTTTGCACCAACCTAAAGGTCAACACTATATCTTTTGGTTGAAAAAAAAAAATAGATATCTCTTGCCTTTTTCCATAAAGTCAAAATAAGACAAAAGGTGAGGAAATAGATCAAGGGTAGCGACATAATGGAGGTGACAAGACAGTGAGGGAGTGATGATGTGGGTCCCATGACAATTTTTCGCTGCACCATCACCATGAAAAGCAGTCTAATAAACTTTTTTTTAGAAGTTGCTTTTTAACTAAAAGCTTAGTTAGAAAACCTAACTCAAACACCCGTGTCCTTTTAGTCAGAGCGAGCTTTCCCCCCTCAGACGGGCCTTTTTCCACCAGTAAAACAACAGTAAGAAACGAATCACCATTTTTCAAGGTATTAAAAACCGGCCCGGCCATTGAACCGGTTGAGGTAACGGGTCAAGGGTTAGTGGGTCAGACCGGGGGTTGACCCGGGGTCAAACCGGTAATAATTTAAAAAATATAATTAAATAAAATGAAAAAAAATACTTATATTTGGTTATAATTTTAATAAAAATAATATTTAAAAATACCTTATATATCTTAATGGGAGAGTTGCCTTTCAAATTTTCCGCTTCCTCCTAAGTTCTAGTTTGTTTTTTAATTGCAGACTTCCCTTTCTCTTTAACTTTTATTACATATGTATATGTGATCACTTTGGGCTGATGGATTTGCATAGGAATGCGGAAATAAAAGGACTGCTAGCTGTGAAAAAGTAAGAAAAAGGATGAAACAGTCTATTATACACTGTGTAGTCTAATACTATCATTAATGCCTATTTTTTTTATCTTTCTTTCCTTCTTTCACAAATAACTTCTGCCAAGTTTCTGGTCGTTCTCACCTCCGGCAACCTCTCACTACTGGAAATGATTCCTTCTCCATCAACTCTTTTCGTCGCCAGCTACGTGTCCTGAAAACATCACCAAGTGCTGACTGAACATTTATTTTTTATATCCTCCTCTTCTACTTCTTTTTTATTTTTTTCTTTTTTCCGGTAAACATTCTTCGTTTTTACGGAGTTTCTAAGTCGACACTGATGAAGCTAAAGTTCAGTCCGATAAGAAGCCTGACGACGAGGAAGAAGGTTTAGGTATTCCGTTCTTCTTGGTTTTTTTTTTTGTGATTTCAGATATTAAAAAATTATAACCGGGCAACCCATCGACTCGCACGGGTTAGCCGAGTTATGGCCGGTTCGCTCCGAGTTATACCGGGTTGTCCCGAGTCAAAACCGTCCGAGTTCGGAGGTTGACCGGACCGGCCAACTGAGCGGGTCGCCGGTTTCCGGCCTAACCCGGCCGGTCCGGTCCGGGTTTTAATACACTGCCATTTTTTATAGCTCTCCTATAGCAGACCAAATCCTTTCCATTCCAATATCCTCTACAAGATTATTTGGGGAGGCGCAATTTCTTGTCAGTATTCGGTTAAAGCAGGATGTGAGATTTTTTTAGGGAAAATCTCTTATAAAGGACCTCAAAACTTTAAAAACCAAGGTTATGGAAACCGGACCGGACCGGCCGGTCCGGAAACCGGCGAACCGGCCGGTTGGCTGGTCCGGTTTCCAATTTTTTAAAAAAAAAAAAAAAAATTTTTTTATATTTCCTTTAGAATTTCATACCAATAAGCCTAAAATTTCCAATTTCTCACCGGTTTGGCCCCGGTCTGACCTACTGACCCTTAACCCAGTACCCCGACCGGTTCACTACCCGGTCCGGGTTTTAATACCTTGTTAAAAACAGACTGAGCTGCTAGAAGATTCTGAAATCCTGTAGAGGGGATAGAGGACTTATTAGGAATTTACAATTTCAAAGAAAATTATTAATTTAGCCATACTTATATTTTTATTAAAATAATAAAAACCCTGCCAGCGCCCGGCGGGGGCTTCGGCCAAGGGAATATTCTGACGGAATATTCCCTGGCTTTGGGAAAAAATCCCAAAGTTGAGGGGGTGGGGTTCGAAAGAATCAAAATCTTTCGATTTATTATAACTTCTAACTCCTTGAAAAAAATTTTTAAGTCCGGTTGCGGGGTCTAAATATTAAGTATGAATCATAATTCTAATACTTTAGAATCCATTTTCTATATTCCGTGCTCTAGATACTAGAATAAATATCCGACGGGGTAAAAAAAACCATCTCTATCAAGATGACAGACTCACTCTCTGAACTATCAATAGGATCAATTATAACAAGTCACACACTCATATTCCAGAAATACAGAAGAAAAGAAATTCCACGATCGAACTAAACTACCAAACCAAAATAGAATGGGCTAAAAATCTAAGACCCAAGCGCTTCACTTTCTTTGTATTGAAAAATTAGTTAGTCGATTCTTGTGAATCTAATTCATAGAAATTCCGTCCAGTAAAATGGAAGAATTATAACTCTCCAAAATAATAGATAGAAATTCCCACATTTACACACCCCAAGAGACATGTCAAATCCAGGGCATCCCAATTCGATTTAATGGAATGACAGTTTCTCATTCTGAATCTGTAAAATAAGAATTTGGATCAAATCACACATCGCAGTATACTAGACCCTCTAATTCTTTAAGAGGTTTATCTAAAAGATTCGCGATATAACTAGGAAGACGTTTCAAATAACACACATGGGTTACTGGGCATGCCAGTTTAATATATCCCATTTGATATCTCTGTATCCGAGAATCAACAAATTCTACTCCGCATTGTTCACAAAATTTTGGGTCTTCTTTTTTATCTCCGATTACTCGATAATTTCCACAAGCACAAATCCCACTTTTTATAGGCCCAAAAATTCTTTCACAAAATAATCCATCTTTTTCAGGCTTATTGGTTTTGTAATGAAAAGTATAGGGTTTTGTTACCTCCCCAACTATCTCTCCATTAGGTAGTAGTTTATT